>JAZHEH010000026.1:0-5496682 GCA_036589455.1 Ateles fusciceps | reverse complement strand
GCTGGGACTAGAGGTATATGCCACCACACCCAGCTAATTTTTGTATGTTTAGCAGAGACCGGGTTTCACCACGTTGGCCAGGCTGGTGGTGCCCACCTCGGCCTCCCAACGTGCTGGGATTACAGGCATGAGCCACTGCACCTGGCCTTTTTCTCCATTAACATCACCAGAAATAGTGATTCCAAGGAGCTCTGTAGAACCCCACCTTCACCAGTCCTGGCCAGAAGTCCTTATGTCTCACCTCTTCTCCGTCCGTGTCGCGCGTCACGTAGGCATCACATGCCACCACTCTCTTCTTTCTGAGCAGGACCCTGTTTTGTTTTTGGTTCCTTCTGCATGAAGCTGGACACGTTGAGCCAGTACTCAGATGAAGTCTGGATGTCCCCTGGAGCTGCCTCACCTGAAGGACTTTGCGTAAGACCCTTCCTGATCGCGCTGGACCACGAGTGCGCAGGTAGGCGAGAGGGGATGAGCTGAGGAACACCAGATAAGGTCTCGTAGGTGCCACCTCGGTGGGGGTTGTTGAAGATTCTGTCCAGGTCTGTGTCAGACCTGGATTTGAGTCCCAGTTGTGCTGCAGATGGGCTCATTTGTCCCCTTCAGGTTTTGGAGCCTCAGTTTCTGTATCTGTAAAATGGGTCTTAATCTCAGGCTCTTTGTACCATGAGGTATAATAACCAGGATGGACAATGCATTTCCTTTTATACACACCAGCTCCATTCAGTTCAAGTAGCCACCGGTTGTTAAGCTATAGAAAGGCTTCTGTACCAGTTGGTCACTAGCACTGCTCTGAGCCCCTGAAGTCCCCAGCTGTCTTGGTCCTTCTCCCAGCATACTGGAGATGTGTCCACGACCCAGCAACTAAGAGCATTAATGCCTGGCACAGCAGGGGAACCTCTGGGTCCTACTCTGGTGTTCTTTGTCGGTGCCTGGTTCTGGTTTGGTTATCCGTCTCCATGACAACCAACCACAAAGTCTCTAGTCACGTTCAACCATAAAGCAGCGATCTCTGCTCCCTGGCGAGGGCAGTAGGCAGGTGGCTCTGCTGATCTTGCCTGGGCTCACATCATGTCGGGATCAGCTGGCTGTCTGTGATCTACTCGGGCTAGGTGGGGCAAGAAGGGTACGTGCGCATTCCTTGTTCTCCAGCAACCAGCTTGGGCATGTTGTCATGGCGCTGACAGGGGGCACAAGAGCGTGCAAACTCCCATGTGCATCTCCCAGTATTTTGGCTGGTCTTATGTTTGCTGGCGTCCCATTGGCCAAAAGAAGGTACGTGTCTGAGTGCAAAGGCAACTGTCATGGCCCTACAGTTGGACAGGGATGCATGGACAGGAGGCCTTTTTTGTTTTTCAGGCAGGGTCTCACTGTGTCACCCAGGCTGAAGTGCAGTGGCACAATCTCAGCTGTAACCTCCACCCCCAGGCTCAAGCAATTGTCCTGCTGCCTCTCAAGTAGCTAGGATGACATGTGCCCACCACCATGCCCAGATAATTTTTGCATTTTTAATAGAGATGGAGCATCACCACACTGGCCAGGCTGGTCTTGAACTCCTGGCATACCCGCCTTGGCCTCATAGAGTGCTGGGTTATAGGTGTGAGCCACTGTGCCTGGCTCTTTTTTTTAAGAGACAGGGTCTCATTCTGTTGCCTAGGCTGGAGTACAGTGGCTCGAGCTCAGCCTCAAACTCATGGACTCGAGTGATCCTCCTGCCTCAGCCTCCTGAGTAACTGAGACTACAGAAGTGTGCCACCACATCCAGCTGATTTTTTTATTTTTGTGTTCTGGAGAGACAGAGGTCTTGCTTTGTTGCCCAGGCTGGTCTCAACTCCTGGCTGCAAGCAGTCCTCCCACCTCGGCCACCAAAGTGCTGGGTTTGTAGGCGTGAGCCACTGTTTTGAGAATGATTATTAACCTGCGTCTTGCTGAACAGGAGATGTGTTTAGATTGATCAGTGATGTCTGCTGCAGGCACCGATGTTGGGAGTGGACAGGCTCTCCTGGTCAAGGAACACAGTGTCTCATCTGACTTCTCCCAGCCTGGACCTAGGTTGAGGGTTGGGGTGGTTTGACCCAACACCGTCTACTGGTCTTTTTCTTCCAGTCAAGTGTCGGGCAGCACCAGCTTGTGTGCCTGGCTCGGGCCCTGCTGAGCAAAATGAAGATCCTTGTGTTGGATGAGGCCACGGTGGCCGTGGACCTGGAAATGGGCCACCTGAGTCAGTCCATCCGGACGCAGTTCAAAGGCTGCACTGTCCTCACCATTACCCACTGGCTCAACACCACCGTGGACTACACAAGGTGACGTCCCTGGCACAATGGCCTCTGGATTGGGAGTTTGCCTTACTCACTGGCTCATTTATTGCATTCAACACTGTCCCTATTCCTAGTGACAGACCCAGTGGGTGGATCGTGTCTTCATCCTGGATGGTACCAGGTATTGCTTGTTTTTTGTTTTTTTTTTTTTTTTTTTTTGGAGATGGAGTCTTGCTCCATCACCTAGGCTGGAGTGTAGTGGTGCAATCTTGGCTCACTGCAACCTCTACCTCCTGGGTTCAAACAATTCTGCCTCAGCCTCCTGAATAGCTGGGAGTACAGGCACGCACTACCATGCCCAAGTGATTTTCGTACTTTTAATAGATAGGGGCTTTCACCATGTTGGTCAGGCTGGTCTTAAACTCCTGACATCATGGTCTGCCTGCCTTGGCCTCCCAAAGTGCTGGGATGACAGGTGTGAGCCACTGTGCCCAGCCCTAGAGTGCTGGTTTCACAGGTGTTAAGACCGCACGCCCAGCCCTAGCCAGGGTTTTTATCTGACTACCGTGTTTTCTTCTATTCTTCTGGTTTAGAATACAAGGGGCTGGGGTACTGTCAGTCATGGGACCTGATCAGAGAGGTGGTCACATGACACAGCCTAGCCTATCAGAGTCTACTATTCATTCAGTTACTGTGGTGAGTTCAGAGATGCATACAGCATCCACAAAGGGCCAATCAGAACCTTCTCTGGGATTAATATATGACTAATGAGCTGGAGAAACATTTTACACGTTGAATTGCTAAGGTGAGATATGATGGCTAGTGGCCATCAGACCTGCCCCTGCAAAAAGAGCATGTGCAAAATGAGACCAAACAGGTGAGCCAGTGGTTCCTAAACATTCGTGTGCATCAGAATGACTTGGAGGGTTAATTAAAACTAGATTTATGGGCTGACCCACATAGTGTCTGAGTCAGTAGGTCTGGGCTGGGCCTACGAGTGTACACTGCCAACTAGCCCAGGTAAGACTGCTGCTGATCCTGGGGCCACACTTGAGAAGCTGCCTGTGTCTGCTGCCCACCCACTGCAAGGTTGTCTGCCCATAGGCTCAGCCAGTAGCCTGGCAGAAGTAGGCCACTTGTTGGCAGAAAAAGAGGAAGAGTGCATAGAGGCAGAGGGTGGGTTTCTATGGGCCACAGGTAGGCCAGGTACACTCCAGCCTTCACCTGTAGCACACAGGAGGGGAGAGGGAGGGGTGAGTTGAGGCAAGGCCAGGCTCGGCTCTCAGAAAACATGCCAATGGGCAGAGGGAACCACCACGAAGACCCCACGGGTTCTCCCTCTGTTTCTCCCACCAGGAGCTCCATCTCCCCCACAGCCCCCGGCTAGCCTGAGAACCCCCATCTCCTATACAATCCTCAATGAGTTAGTATTCATAATTTTTTTTTCTTTTATGAGACAGAGTCTCACCCAGGATGGACTGTAATGGTGTGATCTCGGCACACTGCAACCTCCACCTCCCGGATTCAAGCGATTCTCCTGTCTCGGCCTCCCAAAGTGCTGGGATTACAGGTGTGAGTCACCTGCCTGGCTGGAATTTCTTTGAAGAGCAAGAGATAGCCATGGACAGGTGAGTGACAAGATAGGATTAGACGGATGTTTTCAACAGTCCTGTCTGGCCACAGCTGTGCATGAACTTCAGATTTGTAGCAGCAGGACCCTAAACCAGTGGCCAAACCTCTCTGTGCCTCAGTTTCCTTAGCTGTGAAATGGAGGTTATTATGAGCATGCCTGACCCACGGTGGGTGTTCAAGAACACCCTTCTGGATGGGTGCAGGGGCTCACACCTATAATCCAAGCACTTTGGGAGGCCAAGGAGGGAGGATCACTTGAGGCCAGGAGTTTGAGATCAGCCTGGGCAACATAGCAAGACTCCATCTCTTTAAAAATAGGAAAATTAACAAGGCATGGTGGCACAAACCCATAGTCCCAGCTGTTTGGGAGGCTGAGGTGGGGAGATTACTTGAGCCTCGGAGTTCAAGGCTGCAGTGAGCCATGATTGTGCCAGTGTACTCCAGCCTGGGGGACGTGGGAGACAAGAGGTTGCAGTGAGCCGAGATTGCGCCATTGCACTGCACCCCGGGTGACAAGAGTAAAACTCCATCTCAAAACAAAAAAACTGAAATTCCAAGATTCTTATCTCACCCCCACTGCCTGCCTGCCAGCCTCATGGGACCCCTTTCTCTGGCACCCTAAAGCACTTACCACTTTGAAGCCATTGTGCCTGCTGCTTCCTCTGCCTGGAGTACTCTTTCTCTTGCTCTTTGCATGATTAGTGCCTTCACACATTCTCTGGGGGAGGCTCACATGTCACTTGTCAGAGCATCCTATCCACACCACCCGTGACCCTCAGTTGGTCTCCATTTCATCATTCTTTAAGAGGCAGGGTCTCACTTGACACCCAGGCTGGATTGAAGTGGCATGATCATAGTTCACTGCACCCTTGAACTCCTGGCCTCAAGCAGTCCTCCCACCACAGCCTCCCAAAGTGTTGGGATTACAGGTGTGAGCCACTGCGCCTGATCATTCCTATTTTTTTTTACTTTTGAGATGAAGTCTCGCACTGTCATGCAGGCTGGAGTGCAATGGCACAATCTTGGCTCACTGCAACCTTTGCCTCCTGGGTTCAAACGATTCTCCTACCTCAGCCTCCTGAGTAGCTGGGGATTACAGGCGCCCACCAACACGCTCAGCTAATTTTTTTGGTGTTTTTAGTAGAGACGGGGTTTCACTATGTTGGCCAGGCTGGTCTCAAAATGCTGACTTCGTGATCCACCCGCCTTGGCCTCCCAAAGTGCTGGGATTACAGCTGTGAGCCACCATACCTGGCCCATTCTTACTTTATAGCACTTATTGTTATCAGATATAGTTTGCTTATTAGCCTAATTATTTTCTCTCTGTCTATCCTCACTAGTATCCAATCACTGCCAGATTTAGCCTGGCACGTAGTGGGCATTGTGTATGTGTTTGCTGGATGAATGAGTGAATGGATGGATGAACAGCTCAACAGATGCGTAGGTGAGGGAATGGTTGGTATGTATCATTAGCTGGGTTACACGGATGGGTGGGATAAACGAGCAGGTGGGATGGATAGATGAGTGGGTGGGTGGCTGATGGGATGGTAAGTAGGTGGGTGGAGGTACGCAGCAGTATAGAAGAGGAGAAACAGGACAAGCTTCACACCTAGACTGGCCTAGATTTGAGTCCCAGGCTAGCTATGAGGACACAGACAAGTCTTTTAACTTGGCTGCAAGTGAGCTGTGATTATATCACTGCAGTCCAGGCTGGGTAAGTCACTGAGCCACTCTCTAAAATTAAATTTTAAAAGACTTTTTATGTATGTCTAAAATAGAGTTATCGTATCTATTTTTTAGAGTGGTTGTGAGGATTAAGAAAATGAAGGTCTAGAATTCTACTGGCACATAATAGGGCTCAAGAAAGGTGAGTATCACCACTGCCCCACTGCCAACTGCTACATCTGGTGGGAGGACTTGGGCCCCTGGGGGTGGCAGCAGTGGGTGGAGAGGGGTGGGCCAAGCTGGTGCTTACCCTGCCGTATGGCACGCTGTCCTTACTTGTTGGCCATGCTGTCCTGTCAGGGTCATCTAGAGGAACCCCCTCTCTGGGCTAATGAAGTGGTGTGGTCCTTTTCAAGGACTGACTTGATGGACCTGTTGTTTAGAGGAAATACAGATGAAGTCAGTGTCTCTCCCAGTGGTGGGGTGTATGTGCGCAACCCTCAGGCCCACTGATAGTCACTGAGCTCAGGGTAAACTCTATTCATTCATTCAGTCTTTCATCCATCCATGCAACAGAATACTGACCTGATATCACACTTCCCTTCTCCCTGTGTGGTACCCAGCTAAATGCCATCTATTACCCCAGAGTCAAGCAAGCCCATTCTGATGCCATTTCACAGGATGAACTTAGTTTGCCCACCATTGGACTCTGTTCTCAATTTTTTCTTATTTTTTTTTTTTTTTGAGACGGGGTCATGCTATGTTGCCCAGGTTGGTCTCAAACTCCTGAGCTCAAACAATCCGCCCACCTCAGCCTCCCGAAGTGCTGGGATTACAGGCATAAGCCGCTGCACCCATCCTGTTCTCAGAATTTTCATTTTGGCTTAAGCTTTGGTGCAATTGTTTTGCCCCTACTGTTTACCATCAGATTTGTCAGTCCAACTGACAGAATATAAATTATGTACAATTCAGATGTTGAAGACTTTCTGAATGTCTCATCTGTGGATGAGTGAGCTGACTTCACCTCTGTGCCTCAGTTTCCTCAGCTGTCAAGATGGGGTAATATCTATCCATCCATCCATGTATCCATCTACATATCTGTGTATCTACATATACTTGTCTACCTACCTATTAAGTTTAGCCTAAAGCTGCCTCCTTACATATTTTAGCTTTGGCCTAAAGGTTTTCCCATCCATAGTGAACTGTAAATTAACTGGACTCCTACACAAACAGACTGCAACCTACTCATGTGTCAATCACTGAATTTCAGCCAATCAATCAAAGGCAGCCATGTTCAAATAAAGCAAACGCTGAGCTGCAACCAATCTGGCTGTCTCTGTACCTCACTTGTTTTCTTTCACCTTCCTTTTTCTGTCCATTCATCTTTGACCACGTGGCTATAGCACAGCCTCTCGGAACATATTCTGGTTCAGCGGCTGCATGATCCATTCTTTACTCAATTAACCTCTGTCAGCCAGGGGCCGTGACTCATGCCTGTAATCTCAGCCCTTTAGGAGGCTGAGGCAGGCAGATCCCCTGAGGCCAGGAGTTCGAGACCAGCCTGGCCAACATGGCAAAACCCTGTCTCTATTAAAAATACAAAAATTAGCCGGGCCTGGTTGTGCACGCTTACAGTCCCAGCTACTTGGAAGGCTGAGGCACGAGAATCTCTTGAACCCGAAGGCAGGGGTTGCAGTGAGCCGATACGGTGCCGCTGCACTCCGGCCTAAGGGACAGAGAGAGAGTCTGTCTCAGAAACAAAACACAGTGAAACAAAACTTCAGCCATGTTAAATTAGACGTTATTATTACAATTTTTGAGATGGAGTATTGCTCTGTCGCCCAGACCAGAGTGCAGTGGCACAATCTCTGCTCACTGCAGCCTCCACCTCGTGGGTTCAAGCCATTCTCGTGCCTCAGCCTCCTCAGTGGCTGGGACTGCAAGTGTGCACCACCAGGCCTGGATAATTTTTGTATTTTTAGTAGAGACAGTGTTTGGCCATGTTGGTCTTGAACTCCTGACCTCAGGTGATCCACCTGCCTCTGCCTCCCATAGTGCTGGGATTACAGGCGTGAGCCACCACACCCAGCCTTAATGTATCTAAAGGTTTTCTCTAAACATGACTACCTATCCATCTGATCTTCGGATTCTTGTGCGCCGTGAAGACGGTGGGATTGGTCAGTGTGAGAAGTGTCCTCAGGGTGGTTAGCTGGGATGGGGGTCAGCCCCAGTGATCCCCAGGAACTGAGGCCCCTCAGGATCCTTGCTACCCTGCACCCCTGTATAGAAGGCACTTAAGCTCGAAGCACCTGGTACCAGTGGCCTGTGGTTCTGCTTCCTAAGATCCCGCTCAATAAGAGGGGGAGAGTAGCAGGCAACAGGTCCCTCTGCTTCAGACAGTGAGCTCAGCTGTGTCCCAGCTGGAGGGAGCTGAGCAAAATGGAGACCGCAGGCCTCCTCCTGGCCTCTTGTCCATGTGTTCTGGCCAACAGCAAGTCATGCTGTGTGCACATACCCAAGCCCTGTGCATAACCCACCTGTCAATTCATAAATGACCGGGCCTGGCATGGTGGTTAACAACTATGGGGAGGATCTTTCTTTGGAACCAGCCCTGCCCTACTGCAGCATTGAGACAACTCCAGCAAGCTGGCCCGACCAAGCTGGAAGGCATTTGTTCATCCCATGAACTGGCCCTATGGGACCTAATCATTTTGGCCAACTGGACCGATTTTGGTGAATTGTCCCTCAGCAGGGTGCCATGGGGGGACTTCAGCAGGTGCTCCATCCGTAATGGTGCTGGTTACACCCTAACTGCCTGAGACGCAGGTGGTCCCTTCAGCTACATCAGCTTCAGCCTGTGCCTGTCTGAGTGTGACACCATGGTGGACTCACCTCTCAGGTCTAAGCTCGGGCCTCCTCCCTGCAGAGGAGTCTCCAGGGTCCTTGGTGCTGGTCTCAGGTTTGTTTCTGCAAGGTCAAGAGAGTCCTGTCACCCAACATGGTCCAGATACTCACTTTGACACCCACTGACCATGTGGCCTTAACTGCTCTGACCATCCATTTTCCCTGTTCTGGCTCCTGCCACCTCTCCAGCAACCTCAACACCCCACTCTGAGTTCTTCCAGGAACATCATTCAGGCATTCACTCACTCATTCAGTTTTTCAATCAGTGAATTGAGCACCTGCTGTGAACTTGAGGTTGGAAAAACAGCAGTGAACACTGTATAAAGTTATCTCTGTTTCTCCTGACAGCCTTGCTCAAGCAGTTCCTTGTGTCTGGAATGCTCTATTTCTGGCTAACTCCCACCTACCCTCAGGTACCATCTCTCCCAGGAAGGACACCTCCCTACCACTGTCCCCCAGGTGTGGCCAGTAACTGAAGGCAGAGCTGTAGAAGTTTAACCACAGACCTGTAAGCAAGAAAGAACTGCTAGCGTCGGCTGCTGAGTTGGGGGGCTATTTGTTACACAGCATCATTGCAGCAAAAGCTGACCAAAACAAACAGGCAAGTTCTAGCTTCAAGCTTCAGGACTGGGACATTGTCAATCAAGACTTAGGGTTTTTAGCCAGGTGGGCCAATGCTACGTAGATGTTCTCAGAAGAGACAAAGTCTGAGCTTGAGGGAACCTGGGTGAGTCCTTGCTTTGTCATGCAGGGATAGTAAAAAGCCTAGTGATTAAAAAACACATTCTCTGGAATCAAGTTGCTTGAGTGCAAATCCCACTGCTGCCACTTACAAGGCATGTAACCTGGGACTAGCTCCTTAACTTTTGGGTCTCAGTTTCCTCATCTGTGAAGCGGAAATGATTCTGGTACCAGCCTCACAGGGGCATCATGTTGATTCAGTGAGCTAATATATGTGATGTGCTATGAGTTGCTGCTTTTCATTGTGGGTGAGCTTGGCCTGGCAACTCTACTTCCAGAACCTTGTCATGTATCCAGCGGACTTTGTGTTCCTCGTATTATTAGAAACTCTAGCTGGCATGTTGTAGCTTTCTACGCACCAAAACCTTCTTGTGCTGTCTCCATAGCATAGACTCAGGAGTTGGACACACTCAGGTTCTAACCTGGTGATCTTGGGCAACTGATTTAACTCTCTCTGCTCATCTGTAAAATGACAGCAGTAACTTCACATGCCTCTGAGGGTAAGGTGAGAATCAAATGAAATAGTGTATTTTTTACAGAAGCACTCAGCACAGCCCTGGCTGGTAGATGGTGTTACTGGCTCTTCTTGGAGAGAGGTGACCTGTTGGAGAGCCGTCTGCTTCTGGGCATGGGCCTGCAGGGAGGGTGTGACCAGAGCACTCCACTCTTGCCAGTAGGACCCTTTGAGCCTTTCTCCCCCCCAAGGATGGCAAGAGCCAGGCACAGAGAATCAGCAAAGCCCACCTAGTACCTCCTTCTCCTGTATCTCCTAGCTGTCTAGCTTGATCCAGACGACTCATGAGGGCCCCCTTTCTTGTGCAGAAGCTCCTGATAGGAACCCATCTCTACAATGGCCCCATCTGCCAGCACCACGATCCATTCAGCCTAGGGCAGGATGTGGAGTGCGTGGGTCATGAGAATCTGTGCCTGGGCAGGGAAGGTTTAGAAGGTAACACACATGTGGCCACATTCCATGGCTCACGCCTGTAATCCCACCACTTTGGGAAGCCAAAGCAGGTGGATCACTTGAGGCCAGGAGTTCAAGACCAGCCAGGTCGACATGGCTAAGCCCTGTCTCTACTAAAAATACTAAAATGAGCTAGGTATGGGGGCACACACCTGTAGTCGCAGCTACTTGGGAAACTGAGGCACGAGGATCCCTTGAAACTGGGAGGCAGAGGTTGCGGTGAGCTGAAATTGCACCATTGCATTCCATCCTAGGTAATAGAGCAAAATTCTGTCAAAAAGAAGGAAGAGAGAGAGGGGAAGGGGAAAGAAAGTAAGAAAAGTTATACACACGTGCTTGGCCAGCCCCCTGGAGCAGTGGGTTGGGGTGTGAGTATTGTCCCTGGACTCAGAGTGGGGAGAGCTTCCCTTCTTGTGCTCCTGCCATCTTTCTTGAAAACAGCATTTCCAAATAGAGAAACAGAGGGGAGTGCTTCAGCCTGTCTCGAGAAGACGAGGAGTCCACCTGACCCGGGCCAGTCATCCAAGGCAGAGCTGTAGTAGTTAAACCACAGACACATAAGAAATAGCTGCTGTTGTAAGCTGATGGCATCTGAGGGGGTTGTTACGTAGCATCATCACAGCCAAAACTAACCAATACAAAGAGGAAAACTGGACTCAAGTGGAAGGGGGCGGTGAGAGAAACTGGGGTTAGGACTGGATGCTAAGGGCATCCTCTGCCCTTGCCCTGTGCCCTCTGACACTGTTCCCAAACTTACTCTTTCCTGGAGTAGCCCGCCAGGCCCGATGACCTGGTTGAAGATGTGCTGGCCGACGTGGGCATCCAGAGCCACCAGGGGGTCATCCAGCAGGTACACAGCTGCCTTTCTGTACACGGCCCGGGGTGAGGCTCAGCTGCTGCTTCTGGCCCCTGAGAGATTCATGCCCTGTGGCCACAAAAGGAACAGTGTCCTATGTCTGCATCTACAGGGTGAAACTGGGGAGCCCAGGCAGGAGCAGGTTGGGGCACATCTGCCCATCAGGATGAGGTGTAGCTCCCCCATGCCTGTCCCCTAGGGACATGCACACCTTCAAAGGCACTCACTGCGAAGCCAGCATCCCCCTCCATCCTCCCCTTCCCCGGCATGCTTCCTGGAGGAGTTACCTGCGCTTCCCAAACTACTCTCCTACTCACTCTGTATCCATTTGAGTCCATCTTCTGTTCCCTTTCTCCACTGAGACCACCTTTAACGAGGATCTCATTCATTTCCCTATTCTGTGATCCAATGGTAACCTTTCAGTCTACTTTTTTTAAATTTTAAATTTTAATTGATTTAAGTTTTTATTGATATATAATAGTTGTACCTATTTGAGGGGCACAGGTGATATTTTGACACCTGTAGAGCAGTGGTCCCCCAACCTTTTTGGCACCAGGGATGGGTTTTGTAGAAGACAACTTTTCCATGGACCTGGGGGCAGGGAGGTGGTTTCAGAATGATTCAAGCACATGACATTTGTTGTGCACTTTACTTCTATTATTGTTTATTGAGATGGAGTTTTGCTCTTGTCACCTAGGCTGGAGTGGAATGGCATGATGGTGGCTCACTGGAACCTCTGCCTGCTGGGTTCAAGCAATTCTGCCTCAGCCTCCCGAGTAGCTGTGATTACAGGTGCCTGCCACCACACCTGGTTGATTTTTTGTATTTTTAGTAGAGATGGGGTTTCACCATGTTGGCCAGGCTGGTCTCGAACTCTTGACCTCAGGTTTATCTGCCCACCTCACCCACCCAAAGTGCTGGGATGACAGGCATGAGCTATTGTGCCTGGCCTGCTTCTATTATTATTACATTATAAAATATAATGAAATACTTACACAACTCACCATAATGTAGAATCAGTGAAGCCTGAGCTAGTTTTGCTGAAACTAGATGGTCCCTCTGGGGGTGATGGGAGAGGCATTAGATTTGCATAAGAAGCATGCAGCTGCAGGGCGTGGTGGCTCATGCCTGTAATCCTAGCACTTTGGGAGGCCAAAGCAGATGGATCACGAGGTCCAGAGTTTGAGACCAGCCTGGCCAACATGGTGGAACCCCGTCTCTACTAAAAAAATACAAAAATTAGCTGTGCGTGGTGGTATGTGCCTGTAATCCCAGCTACTCAGGAGGCTGAGGCAGAAGAATCACTTGAACCCGAAAAGCGGAGGTTGCAGTGAGCCAAGAACGCGCCACTGTACTCCAGCCTGGCAACAAAGCGAGACTGCATCTCAAAAAAAAAAAAAAAAGCAGCAGCATGCAGCCTAGGTCCCCCAAACGTGCTGTTTACAGCAGGGTATGCGCTCCTATGAGACTAACGCGCTCACTGATCTAGAGGTGGAGCTTAAGTGGTGAGGCGAGCAGTAAGGAGTGGCTGAAACACAGGTGAAGCCTCCCACGCCTGCCTGCTGCTCACCTGCTGTGCTGCCTGTCCAGTTCCTAACCGGCCTCAGACTGCTACTGATTCGTGGCCAGGGGGTGTGGGGACCCCTGACGGAGACAGTATGTAATGATCATTTCAGGGTAACTGAGATAATCATCACCTCAAATATTTATCTTCTGTATTGGGAACACGACGATCCTTCTCTTCTAGCTATCTTGAAATTTACAAATAAATTCTCATTCACTATGATTTCCCTTGTCTACTATTGATTACTGTCACTTATTCCTTTTATCTAGGCCTTGTCTTTCATGCGTTCTTTTTTAAAATTATTATTTATTTTTGAGACAGAGTCTCGCTCTTCATCCATGCTGGAGTGCGGTGGCATGATCTCGACTCACTCCAACCTCCACCTTCCGGGTTCAATCGATTCTCCCGCCTCAGCCTCCCGTGTAGCTGGGATTACAGGTGCGCCACCATGCCTGGCTAATTTTTGTATTTTTAGTAGAGATGGAGTTTCACCATGTGGGCCAGGCTGGTCTCAAACTCCTGACTTCAAGCAGTCTGCCCGCCTTGGCCTCCCAAAGTGCTGGGACTATAGGCATGAGCCACCGCACCCGGCCATTCATTCGTTCTCACATTCGTTCATTCCACTAATAGTTACTGCCTGGTTATTATATCGCCGCCAGGATTCTAGGCTTTGGGGGAAACAGCAATGAACAAAACAAAGTTTCTGCTCTCTGAATGGATCCGTCATTCTAATGAGGGGGAGAGAGAGAGGCGATCCATAAACCAGTAACACAGACAGCACATCAGGTGGAAAGCGCTATGAAGAATAAATACTAAAGCAGGTGCAGCCAGGTGCGGTGGCTCATGCCTGTAATCTCAGCACTTTGGGAGGCCAAAGTGAGTGGATCACCTGAGGTTAGGAGTTCGAGGTCAGCCTGGCCAACATGGTGAAACCCCATTTTTACTAAAAGTACAAAAAAAAAAAAAAAAAAAAAAAGCCAGGCGTGGTGGCACCTGCCTGTAATCTTAGCTACTGAGAAGGCTGAGGTGGGAGGATTGAACTTGGGAGGTGAAGGTTGCAGGGAGCTGAGACTGCGCAGCTGCACTCCAGCCTGGGCAGCCGAGCAAGACTCCATCTCAAAGAACAAAGTGAAGAAACAACCCACAGAAAGAAACTATTTGTGCATTACATATCTAACACTGGTCTGTTAACCACAATGTATAATTTGCATAACTCGACAACAAAAACAACCAAATTACAAAATGGAGAAACAGTTGAACACACACTTCGCCAATAAGACATGCAAATGGAAAGCACATAAAAAAGATGATCAATACCATTATCATTGTGGCCATCTAACCTGAAACCACAGTGACATACTCCTTCACACACACTAGAAAGGCTATGATCCAAGAAATGTAAAATGACAAGGGTTGGCAAGGTCAGAGAGAAATTACAACCCTTAAGTACCGTATGTGGACTATAAGCTGGTGCAGCCTACTTTTAACATAGTTTGGTATTTCCTCAAAAAGTTAAAAATAGGCCAGGCACGGTAGCTAATGCCTTGTAAGTCCAGCACATTGGGAGGCCGAGACAGGTGGATCACTTGAGTCCAAGAGTTCAAGACCAGCCAGGACGACATAGCAAAACGCCGTCTCAACTAAAAATACAAGTTTTAGCCGGGCATGGTGGCACAGACCTATAGTCCCAGCTACTGGGGAGGCTGAGGCAGGAGGATTGTTTCTACCCAGAATGTGGAGGTTGCAATAAGCCGAGATCGCACCACTGCACTCCAGCCTGGGCGAGAGCACAACACCCTGTCTCAAGAAAGAAACGCTGGGCATAGTGGTTAACGCCTGCCATCCCAACACTCTGGGGACGCCGAGGCAGAAGAATCACTTGAGGTCAGGAGTTTGAGACCAGCTTGGCCAAGATGGCGAAATCCCATCTCTACTAAAAGTACAAACATTAGCTGGGCATGGTGGCACACACCTGTATTCCCAGATACTTGGGAGGCTGAGGCAGAATAACTGCTTGAACCCAGGAGGCAGAGATTGCCATGAGCCTATATATGGCCACGGCACTCCAGCCTGGCCAACAGAGCAAGATTCCGTCTCAAGAAAAAAAAAAAAAAAGAAAAAAAAAGTGGAAAGAAAAACAAAATGCCTGGGAGTGGCAGGGTGCAGTGGCTCACACCTGTAATCCCAGCACTTTGGGAGGCTGAGGCGGGTGGATCACCTGAGGTCAGGAGTTCGAGACCAGTCTGACCAACACTGAGAAACCCCATCTCTACTAAAAATACAAAAATTAGCAGGGCGTGGTGATGCACACTTGTAATCCCAGCTACTCAGGAGGCCGAGGCAGGAGAATCGCTTGAACCCGGGAGGTAGAGGTTGCAGTGAGCCAAGATTGTGCTACTGCAGTCCGGCCTGGTCGACAGAGCAAGACTCTGTCTTAAAAAAAAAAAAAGTGAAAAGATAGACAGAAAGAAAGAAAATATTTGTGTATTACATATCTCACAACAGTCTGTTAACCACAATGTATAATTTGAATAACTCATCAACAGAATCAACAAACTTACAAAATGGAGAAACAGTTGAACACACACTCCTTCAATAAGACAGGCAAGTGGAAAGCAAGCACATGAAAAGATGACCAATGTCATTGTCATTGTGGCCATCTAAACTGAAACCACAGTGACGTACTCCTTCACACACACTAGAAAGGCTATGATCCAAGAAATGTAAAATGACGAGTGTTGGCAAGATCAGAGAGAAATCACAACCCTTAAATACTGTATGTGGACTATAAGCTGGTGCAGCCTATTTTTAACATATTTTGGTATCTCCTCAAAAATTAAAAATAGGCCAGGCACAGTAGCTAATGCCTGTAATCCCAGCACTTTGGGAGGCCAAGACAGGAGGATCACTTGAGTCCAGGAGTTCAAGACCAGCCAGGACAACATAGCAAAACCCTGTCTCTACTAGAAATACAAAAATTAGCCAGGCATGGTGGCACACAGCTGTAGTCCCAGCTACCTGGGAGGCTGAGGCGGGAGGATTGCTTCTGCCCAGGATGTGGAGGTTGCAGTAAGCCGAGATTACACCACTGCACTCCAGCCTGGGCGACAGCACAACCCCGTCTCAAAAAAGAAAGGTTGGGCATGGTGGCTAATGCCTTTCATCCCAGCCCTCTGGGAGGCTGAGGCAGATGGATCACTTGAGGTCAGGAGTTCAAGACCAGCTTGGCCAACATGACAAAACCCCGTCTCTACCAAAAATACAAAAATTACCTGGGCGTGTTGGAACGCACCTGTAATCCTAGCTACTTGGGAGGCCGATGCAGGAGAATTGCTTGAACGCAGGAGGCAGAGGTTGCAGTGAGCCGGTATCAGGCCACTGCACTCCATTCTGGCCAACAGAGCAAGATCCCATCTCAAAAACAAAAGGAAAGAAATACAAAATTCCTGGGAGTGACAGGGTGCGGTGGCTCACACCTATAATCCCAGCACTTTGGGAGGCTGAGGCGGGTGGATCACCTAAGGTCAGGAGTTCGAGACCAGCCTGACCAACATGGAGAAACCCTGTCTCTACTAAAAACACAAAAATTAGCCAGGCATCCTGGGGCGCACCTGTAATCCCAGCTGGAGGCCAAGGCAGGAAAATCCCTTAACCCCAGAGGTGGAGGTTGCAGTGAGCCAAGATTGTGCTATAGTACTGGGCAACAGAGCAAGACTCCATCTCAAAAAAAAAAAAAAAATAGCTGGGCATGGTAGCAGGAACTTCTAATCTCAGCTACTCGGGAGGTTCAGGCAGGAGAGTCACTTGAACCCAGGAGGCGGAGGTTGCACTGAGCCGAGATTGAGCCACTGCACTCGAGCCGGGGTGACAGAACAAGGCTCCTCTCAAAAAAAAAAAAAAAAAAAAAAAAAAAGTGAAAAGACACCCCACAGAACGGAAAATACTTGTGAATTACATATCCCACAACAGTCTGTTAACCACAATCTATAATTTGTATAACTCAACAACAAAAACCACCAACTTACAAAATGGAGAAACGAACACACACTTTGCCAATAAGACATGCAAATGGAAAACAAGCACATGAAAAGATGATCAATATCATTGTCATTGTGGCCATCTAAACTGAAACCACAGTGACATACTCCGTCACACACACTAGAAAGGCTATGATCCAAGAAATGTAAAATGACAAGTGTTGGCAAGATCAGAGAGAAATCACAACCCTTAAATACTGTATGTGGAACATAAAACGGTTCAACCTACTTTTAGCAGTTTGGTATTCCCCTAAAAAGTTAAAAATAGGCTGGGCATGCTAGCTAACACCTGTAATCCTAGCACATTTAGAGGCTGAGACAGGTGGATCACGAGGTCAGGAGTTTGAGACCAGCCTGGCCAACATAGTGAAACCCCATGTGTACTAAAAATGCAAAAATTAGCTGGGTGTGGCAGTGGGTGCCTGTAGTCCCCGCTACTCAAGAGACCGAGGCATGAAAATCGCTTGAACCCAGGAGGTAGAGGCTACGGTGAACAGAGATTGTGCTACTGCACTCCAGCCTCAGCAACACAGGGAGACTCCATGTCCAAAAAACAAAAAAAACAAAACAAAACAAAATTGAGGGTCGTCTCCCAGATGATCTAATAAATAATGGATTATTTTCTTGTCTTTAGAAAAATCACATTATTAACTGTTGTACTTTGAGATAACATAACTGCTATGACTTTAAGAACTTATCTTGACAAAGCCTTAAAAACCTAAGGTGATCACTGGGTGAATGGGCTGGGAGAACACACATAAAATCCCGCCGAGACACCCCGGGAGCCCATGTCCCCACAAGTGGGACTGCAGGCAGCTGCAGCAGACTGGATGGGAGAGGGCAGCAGGCAGGAGCACTCAGGGTCTAGAGGCCATGGTTGTAAGGCCTTTGGGAAACCACTGGCAAAGTTAAATCCAGAGCTTGACAGGATGAAATCTGTGACTGTAAATAAATATTTTGACATTACCAAGTGAGGTCGCCAGTGGTGGTGGGATGGATGAAACATCCTCCAGGCGGGCTGCACTGAGGAGAGCGCGGCACCAGGCCAGGGTGTTCCTACTGGGAATGCGGGGTCTGCACCTGTTCAGAAGGAAAGGCTGAGCAGACCCAGCGTGGAATCACCTCCGCTCTTCACATCTGTCAAGGCTGTGAAAACTGAGAGAGTCAGCTGGGCACTCTGGGAGGCCAAGGCAGGCAGATCACCCGAGGTCAGGAGTTTGAGACCACCCTGGCCAACATGGTGAAATCCCATCTCTACTAAAAATACAAAACATTAGCCAGGCATGGTGGTGGATGCCTGTAATTCCAGCTACTCGGGAGGCTGAAGCAGGAGACTCTCTTGAACCTGGGAGGCAGAGGCTGCAGTGAGCAGGCATCGCGCCATTGCACTCCGGCCTGCACAAAAAGAGCAAAACTCCATCTCAGAAAAAAAAAAAAGAGAAAATTGAGAGTGTCAGGAACAATTCCCAAATTGGGCCAACGTGGAGACATTTTTCTGCCAACTGGGGCAGGCAGTGAAGTGAAGTAGCTCTGTAGACTGGACTTTCACATAGAAATCACGTATTTTCGGCTGGGTGTGGTGGCTCACATGTGTAATCCCAGCACTCTGGGAGGCCGAGGCGGGAGGATCACGAGGTCAAGAGATCAAGACCATCCTGGCCAACATGATAAAACCCCACCTCTTCCAAAAATACAAAAAATTAGCCAGGCATGGTGGCGCACGCCTGTAATCCCAGCTACTGGGGAGGCTGAGGTGGGAGAATCCCTTGAACCCAGGAGGTGGAGGTTGCAGTGAGCTGAGATCGCACCACTGCACTCCAGCCTGGCAACAGAGCAACACTCTGTCTCCAAAAACTGAAAAAAAGAAAAAGGAACCGTGTATTTCCCAATTTGGGAGTTACGCGGGGGTCACTCGGAGGAGTGTTTCTGCTTTTGGTGAAACACACGGGAGCATGTTGCGTGAGCGGCAAATGTGGCACAGCAGTAACTGCCGGGGGAATCGGAGAGAAAGGAGAAGGCATGCTAACTACAGCTGCAAGTTTCCCAGATGTGTGAGGTTACTGGGAAGTCAACTACTTTTAAAACGACCCTGTCAATACCACGTCAGAAAGGCAGAAACATCATCACACTTCGTCACAGAGGCCAAATCCAGCCCGAACCCAGCCCGGCACAGGCTGTGAACCCAGTGCCCTGGCGAGAGCCGGAGGGTCCCACGCTCGGTGCTGCAGACGCTCCAAAGCCCATGTTCGCGTCCCCAGTGATACGTGTGTTCTAAGGACGCATGCGTGTTCCCGGGGTTATATTCGTGTGATGGTTGTTGCGTTAGTCTTAAGGTGTCACGGGCGTTCTGGGTGATATGTGCACCCTGAGGGACACACGTCTTCCGGGGGTTATATGAGTGTGACGGGTGTTGGGTTAATCTGACAATATCACTTGTGCATTCTGAGTGATATGTGCACTCTGACGGGGTCAACAGCGTTCTGGGCATACATGTGTGCTCTGAGGGACACATGCGTGTTCTGGGTGTTGGGACAGTCGGTGTCACTTCTGCGTTCCAGGTGATATGTGTGCACTCTGATATTGTCACGGGCTTTCTGGGTAATATGTGTGTGCCCTGAGGGACACATGCACGTTCTGGGGGTTATATGAGTGTGACAGGTGTTCTGGGTGATGTGTGTGCACTCACAGGCGTTCCAGGCACTGTGCACTCCGAGAGACACATCCGCGTTCCTGGGATGGGACCTGCGCAGCGACTGCCACGTTCCCCTAACGGGTGTGACGTCTGTATAATGGGTGCTACACCGGCACCGCAGCAGGAGATGACTGGTATTATGAGGGGTTACTATCAGTGTGGCGGGTGTCCTATTTGCTCTCCTGATGCTGCATTTCTGTTCCAAGCCTGCGGCATGGCCCCGTGGCCGCCTCGCCTTGGGTGCAGAGAAACAACCTTGGCTGCGCTGGTTGCACTGTGGTTTTTGGTTTCTAATTTTCCACACAAAGGGTCTCTGCCCCTCAGCAGTCAGGGCGGCAAACAGGAAAGATTTTACTCACCGTGGACGCGGGTTCGAGGTGTCCCAAAGTGAGGGGGCGTCCCCTGGTCTGTGCTGAGGAGAACCCGGCTCCTGCCCTCGCAGGGGCCTGTGCGGAGGAAACGGGCAGGACGCTGTGGCCTCCGGGATTAGAGAAGCAGGGCTCGCGCGCCCTCTGCTGGCAGCCGGAGGCACTGCACGGCCCTCGCGACGGCACTGGCGGTGGGCACGCGCCCTTCAAGTCAGAGGGAGAAGTGTTCAGGGCCATCGTTCTGGAAATGCAAACTGACATGGAGCCCACTAGCCCATGTGTTTCTAAAAATGAAGAAGGGACAATTAATTGGAAACCACAGGAAATAAAATGAACATGGATGCATATTTTATAACTTATGCAAAAATTCACTCAACATAGTCTTCAGACTTAACTTTAAACTTACTCTAACCCTTACTGTAACCGTAATCCTAAACCTCACAGACCCTTTCACCCTAACCCTTCACCGTAATCCTGACCCCTCAACCTAACCCTGTCACTCACCTGATCTCTCCCACTCATCTCTACTACGCAGCTCCAACCACCAACCGGAACCTCCTACTTGCAGCCCTTACACTGTCATCTTCAACTGGGAAACTCTTACCCTTAAACCCCTATCTCCTGATTTTGTAATGCCCTACACACTAAGTCTGTAAACACTAACCGCGGTCTATTCACAACCCATCCTTCTCCATCCTACTCAGCGCCCCGCCACATCAAGGACTGAGCTATAACCTCAGAAATGTAGACTTAGGAATCTTCAACAGAACAACAGCAAATTTAAACCAACAGCATTTTGAAAGCATCAAACACCATGAACACGATTTTTTATCCCAGTAAATCAACGGTGGTCTGCCTAATTTTGTATTTTCAATAGAGACAGGTTTCTGCCATGTTGGCCAGGCTGGTCTTGAGCTCCTGACCTCAGGTAATCTGCCTGCCCCGGCCTCCCAAAGTGCTGGAATTACAGGCGTGAGCTACCGTGCCTGGCTAAAGAATCCATTTTATATGTATACACTAGCAATGAATAATCTGGAATCAAAATTACAAAAATTCCACTTTAAATAATACCAATAGCAATACTACGTTTAGGAATAAACATAATCAAAGGGCAAGACTTAGATGGGGCAAACTGTAAGACATTCATCACGGAAATTAAAGCCCAAATAAAAGTAAAAACGTGTCATGTTCATGGATTTAAAGACCATATTTGTTAAGTCTGCCAAACTACACAAAGCAATCTACAGATTCAACATTATTCCTATGAAAATACCAAATGCCTTGGGACGGAAGTGGGAAAGCTGATCCTAACGCTCATATGGAATTTCAAGGAACCCTGGAAAGCCAAACCCATCCTGAAAAATAACTCCAAATCTGGAGGTTCACACATCCCAGTTTCAAATCTTATTACAAAGCAGTGGTAACCAAAACAGCGTGCTACCGGCACAAGAATAAACAGAAAGAGCAACTGAATTGAATTGGGAGTCCAGACAGAAAACAGTACCTCTATGCTCAACTGATTTGAGACAAGGTCCATCACCATTAAATTGGGGAAAAAATGCGTCCTCAACAAGTGACGTAAGGCAACTTGCGGTCCACATAAAGGGACATGAAATTGTATCCTCACCTCATATCACATAAAAAATTTAACTTAAAATGGATCAAAGATCTAAATATGGCAAAACTAAAATCTCCAGGGAAAACATACAGTTAAACCTTCATGACCTCGGATGTAGCAATAGTTTCTTGGAGCTGACACAAAAACCAGAAACCATAAAAATAAATTGATTGATTTCCTCAAAATTCAAAACTTTATGTCTCAGAAGACATGAAGAAAAAGGTTTTAAGAAAGAATTGTTATAAAAGGAAAAACAACTGTCTTCTCCCAACACTCAACACAGACACTTCTATTAACAGATGTGTGGGTTTTTCCCAGACAGACCAGATCTTGGGTACCAGCTACCTGTCCTACAGTGCAATCCAAGTCTGACACTAACTGGAGAAAGCATCAGACCCCGCAGCCTAAGGGCTGAGTCCTAGGACGGCAAGTCATGCTGCTTGTTGCTTGCAAATTCAACTGACAAACACAAGGATGGTAAAAACAGAGTGACTTTATGCCGATGCTCAGCTGAAGGGAACATACAGACTCTTTGCCGTAAGGAAACCGCTTCCACTTTCAGGGCAGAAAGTGGGAGCTTTAAAAGGAGGACTTGGCAAAATGGCATGCAGGGGATGGGGTGAGGAGGTGCAGGGTCAATGAGACTAGCTCTGATGTCTCATCTGTTAGGCGGTCTTGCTAGTACCATCATGGGCAGAGCTAGGTTGTAAACTGACTGTTGTCTCCTGGCAACCCCCTGGTCGGGGGAGAGTTCCGGAGGTGCCTAGTTTGTTCCAAGGTTTGTTCTCTGGAACTTCTAAGTAAACACACAGTTAGAAAAGTTTGCAGTGTAGGAAGTATCTCGTGGAGAGACAGTAAAGCTTATAACTGCATTCCTAAAAGCTAAGTAGGAAGAGCAGGACAAGAAAAACAGTAAAAGTAATGCATTTCTTCTTTAAGAAAACACGGGCATTCAGTTATGACAATCACAAACAGGAGGTTACCAGGCCATCTTCTGTCTGACGTGGCTGCAGACTGGAGGCTCCCACAACACCCTTACTGGGTTCAGCCATTCACTAAAGCACGTTGCAGAACCCGTGAAAACGCTGTGCTTCCTACTGCTGACGCACTGCCAAGGGTATTTTAAAGGCTACAAATGATCCGTCGGATAAAGAGACGCACAACGTGAAGTATGTGGAAGGGCTGCGGGCCTCCCATGCCCGCTCCAGATGTGATCCTCCCCGGCATCTCCCCACGTTCAGCAACACAGACGCTCGCAGTCCCAACCCGGTCCTTTACTACATAGGCAGATTGGGTACATGAGTGGCCACAGGTGATCCACTCAGCCATCAGCACCTCTCCCCTTCACGGAGATGGGAGGGGGATGAAATTTCAAATCCTCTAATGACAAGGCTGGTTCCCTTGGCAGCCAGCCCCACTGAGGCTGTCCAGGTGCCCCCAGCCATCAGTCATCTCATTAGCACATGAAAGACACATCACTTCATACATTCCAACGGCTGAGAGCTCTGTCTCAGGACCCTGCGGCAGAGACCACACATTAACTCCTATTATTTTTTAATAACTCACAAAATGGAAGAAAAAAACGACATTAGATACTTTATAAGTGTCTGTTATCCAGAACATATAAATAACTTTTACAACTCAACAACAAAGACAACCCAACCTAAAAATCGACAAAGGACTTCAACACACACTTCACCAAGCAGCACATGAAAAGATGCTTAATATCATCACTCACAATTAAAACCATAAAGAGATGCCCCTTAACTCACACTAGAACAGTTACACTAAAAAAAACCAACCAGTGTTGACAAAGATGTGCAGAAACCTGAACTATGAAACACTGCTGTGACAACATGAAATGGTGCAGCGTATGTGTCAAAATGTGGAGTGTCTTCAAACAGTTACAAACAGATTTACCGTGTGACTCAGTGATTCCATTCCTAGGTGTATACCCCAAACACCTGAAAACAGGTGTTCAGACAAAGACTTGTATGCTCTTTAAATGTGTAAGATCATAAATACGCGGGAAGTCTTGGGAACAGTGCCAGGAAAACTGGATCAGAAGGAAAAAGCACATTATACTCCCAGGTGAGGCAGGAGGTAAAAGTGAAATGAGTTTGTGGACTGAATTATCACGTAGGAACCATGCTAATTTCCTGATCTAGGGGTTATGTGGTGGTAACCTGGGAGAGTGTCCATGCTTTGGGTAAAACATACTGGAGTATTTTGTGGGACACTGCAAGTGTGGTACAGCAATAACTGCTGGGGAATCTAAGAAAAGAAACAGCTTATATTTTGTATTGCTACTGGAAGTTTCCTAGAAGTGTGACATTATTAAAAAGTAAATTGCTTTTCAAAACCACCATATCAATACTATGCCAGAAAAGCAGAAACATCATCAAAATCCACTACAGAGGCTACGCTTCATCCAAAGCTGTGAACCCTTATAAAAGCCTCCACGTCAACAGACTCCACTAAGTAGATGTCATTATATTTATTAGTAGTAGAGGCTACTGTGTGGATACATCAGTGTTAGGGCTGGGTGTGGGTATCAGTGTTAGGGCACGGTGTGGGTATCGGTGTCAGGGCACGGTGTGGACATCGGTGTCAGGGCACGGTGTGGACATCGGTGTCAGGGCACGGTGTGGACATCGGTGTCAGGGCTGGGTGTGGGTATCGGTGTCAGGGCACGGTGTGGGTATCGGTGTCAGGGCACGGTGTGGACATCGGTGTCAGGGCACGGTGTGGACATCGGTGTCAGGGCACGGTGTGGACATCGGTGTCAGGGCACGGTGTGGATATTGGTGTTAGGGCATGGTGCACACATTATATTGGTGTTGGAGAACAGTGCAGATATTACATTAGCATTAGGTGTGAATAGTATTACATTGGTATTAGAAGCAACAGTGTGCATATTAGATTAGCGTTAGAGTACCGTGTGGATAATATATTGGTGCTAGGGCACGGTATGGACAGCATAGTAATGTCAGGGCATGGTGTGATTATTATATTAGAGGCCACTGTGAGAATGTGTCTTAGCAGCCAGTGTCTGGGACGTTGACAATGATATCAGGGTGTAGTCGTAAGGATGGGATTTGGGGATTTCATTTTTCTAGATGAATTTCTTCCTTTGCTGAGTACTCTGAAGACTCTCTTCTCTGCACTCAGGGCCGTGGAAAGGAAGCTTTTTACTCACCAAAGAACAACACTCAGTTGACACGACCCTTGTGCTGCCCTGAGGAAGTCGAAGCTCCTCGCTGCCTCTGGCACCTCAGAGGGAAGTTGGTCAGGGGTGGGTTCGTGCGCCCTCTGGTGGCGCCAGAGCTCAGCACAGACACTCTTGCTCAGTTTCTCGGTGGACGTCCGCCCCTGCCTGGCTGTCCTGAAATACCTATAAAATTCAATATTCAGTTTATTCAGTGTAATAATTTTGGAAATCCAAACCAAAATGAAGCCCACTGTGGCCATATCCTTCCCAAAAATGGTGATGGAAGACTTTGGACGCCATGTGGAATGAAATGAATATATACACAAATTAAGAAACAAAAACTCAAAATAGTCCAGAGACTGTAATTTGAAATGCAAAACTATAAAAAACCTAAAAGAAAATCTATGTGATGGGTTTGGTGTTGAGTTTTAACACACGACATCAAACACCAATTCGTAAAAATATTGCTAACACAGACTTTATAAAACTAAGTATTCTACTGTGGAAAACTATTCAGAGAACAAAGAGACAAGACAGATGTGAGAAGATATTTACAAAATACATACGTGATTTTAAAACTGGGTAAATATCTGAACAGATACGCAACCAAAGCAAATATACCGATAGTAGGCTGGGCATAGTGGCTCATGCCTGTCATCCCAGAACTTTGGAAGGCTGAGATGGGTCAATCATCTGAGGTCAGGAGTTCCAGACCAGCCTGGCCAACATAGCGGAACCCTGTCTCTACTAAAAATACAAAAAATTAGCCAAGCGTGCTGGTGGGCGCCTGTAATCCCAGCTACTTGGGAGGCTGAAGAAGAGAACTGCTTAAACATGGGAGGTAGAGGTTGCACTGAGCCGAGATCATGCCATTGCACTCCAACCTGGGTGACACAGCAAGACTCCATCTCAAAAAAAACAGATGTTAATAACATATGTGATACATGTTGATATGTTAATACAAGGGGAAACTAGGTTGGGTCTACATAGGAAATCTGCATTTTCTTCCCAATTTCAGTGTGAATCTAAAACTAATTTAAAATAAAACCTTTATTTAAAAATTGTAATCTTTTTTCAAATATCTGCATATTTGTGCTAATAAGTAGTACTTAACATTAACTACTCCTACTTTTTAAAATAAGAGCATTCATAATGCTGCAAAGTAAATTATGCAAATATATAATTTCAAGGAAATACCTCTTTCACATGTTTTATATTAATGTAACACATACACATAAACATATTTATCATATCTCATTTCTTGTGGTGTGGTTCACTCTCTAGGAAAGCTGGTCACCTTAGAACCAGGGGAAAAAAATTCATATTTTGGAGACTATTTCAATTTACAGCTGGACGTTTTCAAAAGTCTAACTTAAAAAAAAAAAGTTAAAATAGCAAATTGAGTGTGACGGAATCACTTATGCTAATGGACGCTTGTCTTTGTTTTGTTTCCCAGCATTCCTTTCGGCTACAAAACCACCACAGCAAACATCTGCCATCGGAAAAAACATTCAGACAGGAAGACTGTAAACAGAATCTGTGACCACAATTACTCAGTGTTTCATCAGCATGCTTTCTAATACAGAAGAGTTTAAAGGGATGGTCAAGGTTATTCCCCCAAAGATGCTTTGCAGAAATTCATGAAGCTAGAGAAACAAAAGTGGCAGGAGATTCAACATGACTTTAGATGCCACTGTGTCTTGTGAGAAAAAATAATTTACTTTTCAGAGGATCACACAGACTTACCGGAAGCCCAGACTCTGCAATGTTTCTAAATTTAGATGTCAGTATCACTAGCAATGACTATGATACAAAGAGATCTGTGTTTTGTGTAATAAAATACCAAAGCAGTATTTAATGCTCCAAGTTATGCCTGAAATACAGTTGCCAATATCAGAATCAAAATAAGCTTCCTGGCCAGCCATGGTGGCTCACGCCTGTAAACCCAGCACTTCGGGAGGCCAAGGCAGGCAGATCACCTGAGGTGAGGAGTTTGAGACCAACCTGACAAACATGGAGAAACCCCATCTCTACTAAAAATACAAAAATTACCCAGGTGTGGTGGTGCATGCCTGTAATCTCAGCTACTCGGGAGGCTGAGGCAAAACAATTGCTTGAACCCGGGAGGCAGAGGTGGTGGTGGGCCAAGATCACGCCATTCCTCTGCCCTACTGCATACGTAAAACTGCAGATTCACTGAACCAGACTAAATTGTATTCAGTGGAAGGCTGATCAAGGGTTCAAAAGAATGCGACCTTTTGTTTTATCTACTTGTGACCTAGAAGCACCCCACTTCCTACTTCCAGTTGTTCCTCCTTACTGGACCAAACAACTGCACATCTTACACATATTGATTGGCGTCTCATGTCTCTCTAAAATGTATAAAACCAAGCTCTACCCTGACCACCTCGGGCCGTGTTGTCAGGACCTCCCGAGGCTGTGTCATGGGCATGTCCTTAACCTTGGCAAAATAAGCTTTCTCAGTGCTGAGACCTGACTCAGATATTTTGGGATGACAATCTACAGTCAGCATGGTGTGACAGTTGACCTCAGCATTCAGTACAGAGACGTGCTATGCAGGTTTGTAGCCTGGAGTAACAGGCTATACCGTATAACTTACGTGTGGAGTCGGCTACACCATCTAGGGTTTATAACGACACTCTATGGTGTTCACACAAAGATGAAACCACTAAGGACAAATTTCTCAGAAAGTATCCACATCTTTAGGAGATGCTTGAGTGTATTTTAAATGGTTAAAGCCTAGGAGGAAAAAAAAAAGAAACTCCTGTTGTGGTTTAATAACAAAGCTTAGTAGAGTTAACATATTTCATCGAATCTAAGATGCTAATGATTAATAGACTTTATTTTATGCACCATCACAAATAGGTTGCCAATTAAACCGACTTTCTGAATAACAACAAAAATGTGAATTTGCTTCTATCACAGCCAGTAAAATGAAAACGAATTACGGTTTTGACATGTTAAAGCAAAAAGGGAGGAAGCCGTTAGCCTGAGGTCTTGCCTAAGCAAACGGAAACCGAACTTCGAGGCATTTAAACTGACTTAAAAATATTAACAAACCAACCAGTCAATGATAAAAAGCCCAGCCGCCAGTTGCCTGTATGACTAGGGACGCGGAGGGAACCATCCCCACAACAGGCGGTTTCCTGGCTGGAGCCAATGAGGAACCTCACTCAGCTGCCACCACTAACAGCTCGAAGCCCCAAGCCCTGTTTTCCGTTCTGGTGCTTCAGGTGTGATTCATGAATCATTCCTTTGCTCAAATAAATCGTTTAAATTTCTTTTGCCTGAAATTCTTCTAACCCCCTACATCCTAACCCCTAACCGGTGACCCCTAACTCTAACCCTAACCCCTAGCCCTAATCCTCACCCTAAGCCCTAACCATTCGTTGGTTTCTACGTCTGCACTGCTATGTCGGTGTTGATTATTGAAACTGCTGTATTGGCCAGGCCGCATGAGCAGGGCGGGTTTTACAGCAACATTTGTGGACTGAGGACCTGCATTAGCGTTACAGGTGTTTTCTACATGAGCACTGCGGGTGTTGTATTCGTACTTCGGATGTCATGTCTGCCTTCCGAACGCTCTATTCGTGTTCCGAGGCTGCGGTGCGCACCTCGCATGCGGGGAGAACCCAGGTGCGCAGGATTCAGAGGGGCTTTGGTGTCCAGTTTTCCACCCCGAGATCTTCTTACTAGTCTCCGACCCTAAGCAGTCAGGCCTGCAAACAGGAAGGATTTTACTCACCGTGGACGCGGCCCAGAGTAGTCCCAAAGAGACGCTGTGCCTCCCAGGTCCGTGCTCAGGAGAACGGAGCTCCGCCCTCGCGGTGTCCCCCAGGTCTGCAATAAGAACGCAACTCCGCACGCTGGCGGGGCGGGGCGCGGCGACGCTACGCACGCCGGCGGGGCAGGGCGCGACGACATCATCTGAAAAGGCGGGCTCTGGCGCCCCCTGCTGGCGTCCGGGCAGTGCAGGGCCCTCTTACAGTGCAGTGATGGGTATCACCTGCTGGCAGCTGGGGCACTACAGGGGGGCTCTTGCTCACAGTGTAGTGGCAACATGCCCCCTGCTGGCAACCAGGGCAATGCAGCGTCCTCTTGCTCCCAGTGTGGTACCTGTGCTGTTTGGCCCTCTTACTCGCGGTGTAGTGGCGGCACGCCCCCTGCTGGCCGCTGGGGGCACTACAAGACCCTGTGGCGCCGGCGCCGCGACGCACGCCACGCACGTCACGCACGCCGCCGCGGCGCCACGCACACCACGCACGTCACGCACGCCAGCGCCGCGACGCACGCCACGCACGCAGCCGCGGCTCCACGCACACCACGCACGCCGCGCACGCCACGCACGCCACGCACGCCGGCGCCGCGACGCCACGCACGCCGCGCACGCCGGCGCTGCGCCGCCATGCACGCCACGCACGCCGCCGCGGCGTCACGCATGCCTCGCTCGCAGCCGCGGGGGCCATCTTAAAAGGCAGGCTTGGGCGCCCCCTGCTGGCAACCAGGGCAATGCAGCGTCCTCTTGCTCCCGGTGTGGTGTCTGTGCTGCTAGGCCTTCTTACTCGCAGTGTAGTGGCGGCACGCCGCCTGCTGGCCGCTGGGGGCACTGCAAGACCCTCTTTCTCATAGTGTCGTGGCAGCACCCCTGTGCTGGCAACCAGAACATTGAAGGGTCCTATTGCTCATGGTGTGGTGCCTGTGTGTCCCCTGCTGGCTGCTCGGGGCACTGTAGGGCCCTCTGGCTCAGAGTGTAGTGGCAGAACACCTCCTGCTGACAGCTGGGACACAGCAGGGCCATCTTGCTCATAGTGTAGTGGCGGCACACCTCCTGCTGACAGCTGGGACACAGCAGGGCCATCTTGCTCATAGTGTAGTGTCGGCACACCTCCTACTCACAGCTGGGACACAGCAGGGCCATCTTGCTCACAGTGTAGTGGCGGCACACCTCCTGCTGGCTGCTCGGGGCACTGTAGAGCCCTCTTGTTCACAGTGTAGTGGTGGCATGTCCCCTGCTGGCAGCTGGGGACACTGCAGAACCCTCTTGCTCAGTGGCAACACACCCTCAGCTGACAGCTGGGACTCGGCAGGGCCCTCTTGCTCCCAGTGTGATGGCTGGCGCCCCCTACTGGCCTCCTTCTGCACCACTTAAAGTCAGAGCGCCAGTTATTCAGCACCCACAGTTCTGGAAATTCAAACGGAAACGGAGCTATTACTGGAAAGAGCTGATGTCACAGTTCTTGTCTAACTTGGAAGAAGATTTTCATCAAGAGGCAGTACAAAGATGGCAGATAACTTCATTGAAAATAAATACAGTGTAAAGAGCTTATTGTAGAAAAAATACGTAGGCCCCAAGGGAGGAGCAGGCTGATGCAGAAAACAGCCCAAGAGGCCTGTGCAGGGAATTTTATTTTGGACTTCTTCACATTCCTGCCTCTGTCTCAAGTCTCCACCTGTTTTCTTTGGTTTTTCTGCTCCTGCCTTAGGTCCCTGACTTGCCCCTCTTAGGCTTGTGGGCCCTCCTCACTGTTGGTTAAGGCACATGTGTGGTGATCAATCCAAAACCACTGTTGGGGCTGGCTCCTTCCTGCCTCCCGGGAAGGCCCGGCAGTGATCACGTCTGTACCTCCTGTGCCTGCCTGTCTATTCTGAATGTCCTTCTCTGCCCCAGCCTGTATTTATGGTGCCAGGTTTCTCTTAAGAATGTCTCCTTTGTCTTTCTTATCAGCATGTAGCTAGCAGTTTTCTGACATTTTAACTGTAGAGTGAATGATGATTGGGGCATCCTAAGAGGAGTTCTAGGGTGTTTCTTTCTGCACAGGTACCTCTTCTTCCTCCTACCCCACAACTGATGAGTGCCCATCCACTCCAGCATTCGAGATGCTACTAATACATAAATTTTTGATGATCCCTCATGTTCGTGTCTAGCTACCTACCTACCTACCTACTCTAACAGAGCCCACTGTTCTGTGTCTTTCCCAAAAGTAGGGAAGGAACGATTCACTGGAAACCATAGGAAATGAAATGAATGTAGCGGAAAACTTTACAACTTATACAAACAATCACTCAAAATCATCCTTACACTAAAAATGCAAAACTTTGTATAATTGCTAGAAGAAAACATAGAATAAAAGCTATGTGCCCTTGGGTTTGGTAATGAATTTTAACAGGCAACACAAAGTGTCAATACACACAGACCAAGAATTAAGTGAACTTTTTAAATATTAAAAGAGTATACTCTGGAAAAGATCGTGTTAAGAGAACAAAAAGAAAAGTCACATGTTGAAAGAAAATATTTGCAAAATACAGATCTGAGAAAGAATTTGTATTCAATATACAAAAAAATCTTAAAACTGAGTAAAACAGCCCAACTGCAGATGCACACAAATCTGAACAGACACCTCACCAAAGGATTGAAGAGAAACCAGCCCTTTCAAAAGACTCCACCACTGATACCAACCACCTGCCTGAAGCTGCCTCTCCTTTCTTGCCTGATAAGAGGCCACCCGTGACAAAGAGGTTCTGGCCAGTACAAAGGGGATGCACAGAGCACGTTTTCATGTCCTCTGCTTCACCTTTTAATGTCAGAGGGCTGAAAACGTCACCCTGGGGTCATGCTAACACTGCCATTGTTTGTACACGGGACCCATGAAGGAGAAGAAACTCAACTGTGACTGCATGCATTTCTCCTTTCATGAATATTCATGACTCCTAGAACTCATTAAATATGTGTATTTGGCCATGCCACTCAGCATACATCACTGTTTCCTTTACCTCTCCCCCTGAAGTGTCTGCTTCTGGCTGGAGTCTATGCTTCCCAGCCTGTTAGAAGGACTACCCTGCAGGCTGCAACCCTGTATAGAACTAAATCTCTCACTGGGTGCAGTGGCTCAGGCCTGCAATCCAAGCAATTTGGGGAGCCAAGGTGGGTGGATCACCTGAATTCAGGAGTTTGAGACCAGCCTGACCAACATGGTGAAACCCTGTCTCAACTAAAAATACAAAAAATTAGCCAGGCATGGTGGTGGACATCTGTAATCCTAGCTAATTGGGAAGCTGAGGCAGGAGAATTGCTTGAACCCGGGAGGTGGAGGTTGCAGTGAGCCAAGATCACACCATTGTACTCCAGCCTGGGCAACAAGAGTGAAACACCTTCTCAAAAAAATAAAATAAAAGTAAAATTATTTCATTATATATTACAATGTAATAATGGAAATAAAGTGCCCAATACATGTAATGTGCTTGAATCTTTTGTCTCCGCTCCTGCCTGCCGGCAGCCTCTCCAGACCCACAACTTTTTCCAGTTGGCCTCTACAGGCCAAGCTCGTGGCTCACAATGGTCTATTTAGGCCCATACCTTACCTCATGGTAGTCTTTGCAGATGAGGCTACTGCCTCACAGCAGCCTCCACAGGCCCAGGTTCATCTTGACGACGGCGTCTTTAGTCCCAGCTCCTGCCTCTGGGTGGCTCATCTGGGCCCAAAGCGTCCCCAAGTTGGCCTCTCAAGGCCGAGCTCTTCCTCCCAGCTGTATCTAGAGGGTCAGTGCCTGCCTCACAACAACCTCTTTCGGCTCAGCTCCTGGTGGCCTTTTTAGGCCCAAAGCGGCCCCAAGTCAAGCTCTCCAGGCCCACCTTCAGCCTCCCAATGGTTTGGACAGGCCCAGCTCCTGAGTGACAGTGGCCTCTCCAGCCCAGCTCTTGTCTCCCAGTGGCCTCTCCAGGCCCAGCTTGTGCCTCATGGAACAAGTCTCCACCTGCCTCCTGGCAGCCTCCACAGGCCCAGGTGCTGCCTCACACTAACCTCATTAGGCCCAGCTCACGGTGGCCCCTGCAGGCCCAGCTCCTGTCCGCTGACAGGCTGTCCAGGCCCAAAACTTCCTCAAGGTGGCCTTTTTAGGCACAGCTCCTGCCTCTCGGTGGCCTCTTCAGGCCCAGTTCCTGCATCCTGGTGGCCTCACCAGACAACTTTCTCAAGTCTGCCATTCCAGGTCCAAGTCCTGCCTCCCATCGGCCTCTCCAGGCCCAGCATCTGCCTCACCGCCGCGCCCGCAGTCCAAGCTCCTGCCTTTCAGCAGCCCTGCCAGGCCCCGCTCCTGCCCCCGACACGCTCTCCACGCTGGAATCTTCCTGAAGTCGGCCGCTCCAGGCCGAGCACTTGCCTCACACTGGGCTCTTTAGGCCCAGCTCATGCCTCTTGGCAGCCTCCCTCCCCAGGCAAAGCTACTGCATGCGGCAGCCTCTCCAGGCCCAGCTCCTGGCTCCCGTCTGCCTCCGCAGGCCTAACCTCTGCCCCACAGCAGACTCTTCATGCCCAGCGTCTGCCTCACCGCGGCCCCACCAAGCCAAGCTCCTGCCTTTCGGTAGCCTCTACACGCCCAGTTCCTGCCACCCAGTGGCCTCTTTAGGCCACACTCATGCCTCACAGGGGCCTTTCCACACCCAGCTTTTGCCTCATGGAAACTTGCCCGGCCGGGTTGCTGCCTGTCCCCCGGCAGCCTGGATAGGCCCAGGTCCTGCCTCACGCTGGCCTCTCTACGCAAAGCTTATGCTTCACAATAGCATCTCCAGCTGCAGCTTTTGTCCCGGAATGGCGTCTCCAGGCCAGAAACTTCCTCAAGTCAGCCTCTCTAGGCCCACCTACCGCCTCCTGGTGGCCTCTGAATGCCCAAATCCTTCTCAAGTTGGCCTCTCCTGGCCCAGATCCTGCCTCCCATCGGCCTCTAAAATCCCAGTCTCTGCCTCATGACGGCTTCTCCAGGCCCAACTCTACGTCTTAGCTGACCACACAGCACACCTGGTGCCTCTTAAAACCTCTTTGGCCCAGCTCCTGCCCACTTGCCATCAACCACTATCGGCCAAAACCGTCCTTAAGTTTACCTCTGCAGGCCCAACATCTGCCTCCCAGTGGCATGTAAAGGCCCAGCTTTAGCTTGAGAACACCCTCTGCAGAACCCACGCTTTACCTCTCAAAGCCTTTTGGAAGCCTCTCTGGACACACATGCCTCTGGCGGCCTCTCCAGGCCCAGGTGCTGCCTCCTGGCGTCCAGTCCGGGCCCAGCTCTACCTCCTGGCTATATCGACAGGCCCACCTCCTGCCTCCTAAGAAACTCTGTTGACTCAACTCCTGCCCAGCTCCTGGCGGCCTCTGTAGGCCCGAAAGGTCCTCAAGTCAAGCTCTCAGGCCCACCCAGCTCGTGCCTCACGGTGGCCTCTCCAGGCTCAGCTCCTGCCCTCTGATGGCATCTCCAGGCCCCAAACTTCCTCAAGTCAGCTTTTCTTGACCCAGCTCCGGCCTCCTCCACGTGACCATGGAAGGCCCAAATGGCCCTGAAGTCAGCCTCTCCAGGCCCAGCTCCTGCCCCTCCCAGTGGCCTCTCTGGGCACAAATCTTCCTGACGTGGGCCCCTCCAGGGCGGGGCCAGCTCCTGCCTCCTGTCTGGCCTCTCCAGGCTCGGCCTCTGCCTCCCTCATGGTGGCCTCCCCCAGGCCCAGCTCTTCTTCCTCGCTGGGTCTACAGGCTCAGCTCCTGCCTCACAACAACCACGTCTGTCCCAGCTCCTGCCCAGCTCCCAGCAGCCTCTGTAGACGTTAGTCTTTTTCAAGTTGGGCTTTCAAGGCCTTCCTTCGGCCTCCCGGCAGCCCGGACAGACCCAGCTCCTGCCTGACCACAGCCTCTTCATTTCCTATATAGGGAATGGCCCAGGTATTCCCTATATGGCCCTTTTCTGGTCCTGTTACTACCTGTTTTTCAGCCATTTTGGCAGGCCTTGCGTTTGCCTCACAGTGGCCTCTTCAGCCCCATCCTCCATGTCACGTCTGCCTCTCAAGGTTCAGCTTTTTTTTCACGGCGGCCTTTCTTATACCAGCCTGTGCCCACGGCCTCTCCAGGCTCCTCTCCTGCCTCACGGAGGTTTTCCTGCCCTGCACTTGCCTCGCAGTGGCCTCCTCTGGATCCGGCTCTACAGGTCTTTGATCGTCAACAGCATCAAAAAGCCCAAAGCTTCCCTGGACTCTCATTTGGTCACTTTTCAGCAGTGTGCCTTGGCTGAACACCTGTCTGTACTTTTAACCCGGAGAGTGTATTTTTGACAGATGTGTAGTAAATTCCGCCTGTGCTCTTTTCACAGTGGCGTCTCTTATTTAGTGTCTCATGGTTTTTCTTGTCTTCTGGGCGTTCAGAGGGGAACGGGCCTGGGCTTGGGCTGTTTGTCTTTGCCCTGGACGTGGTAGCTTCTCATTTCATGTCTTTTTTTATATTTTTTAGAGTTAATTGTTTTTCCTTAGGGTCTTGCTCTGTGTCCCAGGCTGGAGTGTCGTCGTGTGATCCTGGCTGCACTGCAGCCGTGGCCTTTTGGCCTCCACTGACTTTCCCACGTCAGCATCTTGAGTAGCGTAGACCACAGGCATCGGCCGCCATCCCTGACTAATGTCTGATTTTGTTTGAGAGGTGGGTTCTCACTCTGTTGCTGAGGCTGGTCTTAAACTTGTGGACACAAGCAGTCCTCTTGCCTGGGCCTCTCAATGTGCTGAGATTACAAGCATGAGCCGTCATCCGTGGCCTGCTGTTCGTTTGCCATGAAGTATTAAGAATTTACTTTTTCATTAATTTACTATGATTATATACATTTGTGAGTATATAGATATTTTTAAGTTTTCTGGGATACCAATCTTTTCTTTCTTTTTTTTTTGAGGCAAGTTACTGCTTTGCCATTCAGGCTGAAGTGCAGTGGTGTGATCTCGGCTCACTGCAGCCTCTGCCTTCTTGGCTTAAGTATCCTCCCACCTCAGCCTCCTGAGTAGCTGGGACCCTAGGTACAAGCCGCCATGCCCATCCAATTTTTAGATTTGTTGTAGAGACTGGGTCTCACCATGTTTCCCGGGCCAGTTTCAAACTCCTGAGCTCAAGTGATCCTCCCCCTCAACCTCCCGCTGTGCTGGGATTACAAGTGTGAGCCACTACACCTGACCTGCCCTTCTCTTTTCATGGATCATTAAGAATTTACCTTTTAATTGGTATACTATAAATAAATATGTAGATATGTGTGTATATACATTATATGTAGCTATGTTAACTAAAATAAGCCAGACACAGAAAGACAAATTTTGCATGCTCCCAGTCATTTGTGGGTGCTAAAAATTAAAACAATTGAACTCATGAAAATAGAGGGTAGAATGATGGTTACCAGAGGCTGGGGGGCATAGTGGGCTGGAGGGGGTGCACAGGAATAATTAATGGGTACAAAAATACAGTTAGAATGAATACGATGTAGTATTTGGTAGTACAATAGAGTAACAATGGTAAACAATAATTTATTGTATATTTTCAAATAGCTAAAAGAGACCAGGGATGGTGGCTCATGCCTGTAATCCCAGCACTTTGGGAGGCTGAGGCAGGAGGATCACCTGAAGTCAGGAGTTCGAGACCAGCCTGACATGGCGAAACACTGTCTCTACTAAAAATACAAAAATTAGCCAGGCTCAGTGGCATGCGCCTGTAGTCCTAGCTACTCAGGAGGCTAAGGCTAGAGAATCACATGAACCTGGCAGGGTGGGGTGGATGTTGCAGTGAGCCGAGATCGCCCTACTGCACTCCAGCCTGGGAGACAGAGCAAGACTGCCTCGAAACAAAACACACCCCAAAAAACCACTGCAGTGATGAAGAGGTGAATGAGGGCATAGTGAGTGTAACATTAGGGCAACTGACGTAGCTGGGTAAGGGATAGGGGTTGGGGAGCCTTCCCTGAGGAAGCGGAGTTTGTGCTGTGATGTCAGTGCCAAGCAGGAATTTACTCGGGAGGGGGCGGGAAGAGGGAAGAGCGTTTGCAAAGGTCCTGTGGCACCAGCTCCTATTCTTCTGATGGTTTTCGGCCCACTTCACCCCTCATTTTTTGGTCTTTCTTGGTCCCCTTAACTCTTGTCATTCCCATATACCAGGATTGGCAACCTATGGCCCATAGGCTAAACTCAGCCCTCGAGCTAATACCAGTTTTGCATTTATTTTTATTTTTGATTATTAATTAATTTATTTATTTTTGAGATGGAGTCTTGCTCTGCTGCCCAAGCTGGCAGTGGTGCGATCTTGGCTCACTGCAGCCTCTGCCTCCCACAGGTTGAAGCAATTCTCCTGCCTCAGCCTATGGAGTAGCTGGGACTACAGGCGCATGCCACCACACCCGGTGAATTCTTTGTATTTTTAGTAGAGACCGGGTTTCACCGTATTGGTCAGGCCGGTCTTGAACTCTTGACCTTGTGATCTACCTGCCTCAGCCTCCCAAAGTGCTGGGATTACAGGTGTGAGCCACCACGCCTAGCCTTATTATTAGTTTTTTAGAGACAGTGGTCTTACTCTGTCCCCCAGGCTGGAGTGCAGTGGTACAATCATAGCTCCCTGCAGCCTTGAGCTCCTGGACTTAAGGCTGAAGGGGGAGGATCACTTGAGGCCAGGAATTTGAGATCAGCCTGGACAACATAGTAAAATCCCATCCCTACAAAAATTTAACAATTAGCCAGGTGCAGTGGCGTGCACCTGTGGTCCCAGCTACCCACGAGGTTGAGGCCAGAGGATCGCACACCCAGGAGTTCGAGGCTGCAGTGAGCTGTGATTGCACCACTGCACTTTATCCTGAGCAATAGAGCCAAACCCTGTCTCAAAAAAAAAAAAATTAGTTTGTTCTTTTACCAAGCAAGTTTAATGACTTCTTTTCTTCAGAAAAACTAGAGCCTGCTACCCAAAGTGATACATAAATCGCTGGACCTTGACAGAAAAAATGTGCTGACTCCAAATCTGTGGCGTGGCTCACCAGCGGGTTCGTTCTGAAGCACAGTCCTCCCCATCCTCCTTAAACCTTGTCATGGTCACAATCCCTGTGGCCCACAGACCGTGTGACTCCCAGTGCCCTCCACGGGTCCTCTGTAAACCAGCCCCCCTGTCACTCTGGGCTCAGGCCACACCAGTCTCCATGATTTCTTTGAACGACAGAGGCTCCCTCTCATCATGGAAACTTTGCACTTCTTGTTCCCTTCCAGGGGGAGATTACACGGAAGGCCCATGGAACTGGGCCAGCTTACAGCTAGAATACAAGTTTCTGGGGGAAAAAAGGTTTTAAATTCAATTGGTGAAATGGCATGATTGCCGCCTAGTGGCCGCTTCTCCAACTGCAGTTTTCAGAGCTTTTAGAGTGGTTGGGAAGGTTTCCTCCTGAACTCGTCCGTGGTAGGAGCTAGAGCAGCCTCCCAGATCTGGTTCTTCTGCATCTCTGAACCTAAAGCCTGTTTGGGTCCCGGTTATCTACAGGACCCCCATCTAGCCCAGTGATGCTCAAACTTTTAAATTAGAAGCTTTTTTTTTTTTTTTTTTTTATTGTGATGGGGTTTCACCATGTCGGCCAGCCTGGTCTCGAACTCCTGACCGCAAGTGATCTGCCTTCCTCGGCCTCCCCAAATGCTGGGATTACAGGTGTGAGCCACTGTTCCCGGCCTATCAAACACTTCTTGTTCACCTGCTGTAGGTCAGGTGTTCTGCTTGGCATTGGGGTTTCAAAAATGCCTCTCTCATTGCTAGGATTACAGGCATGAGCCACCATGCCCAATGAGGGAGGCAAAACCTGTTTCTACTAAAAATACAAAATTAGCTGGGCGTGGTGGTGCATGCCTATAGTCCCAGCTACTCAGGAGGCTGAGGTGGGAGGATCCCTTGAGCACAGGAGGTGAAGTTTGCAGCAAGCTGAGATCACACCACTGCACTCCAGCCTGGGTGACAGAGTGAGACTTTGTCTCAAAAAAAAAAAGAAAAAAAAATCAGTGTGAGCCCAAAGGTTGGTGAAAAATCCGGCTAAAAAGTCCACAGGGTGGCCAGGCATGATGGCTTATGCCTGTAATCCCAGCACTTTGGGAGGCCAAGGTGGGTGGATCCCTTGAGGTCAGGAGTTCAAGACCAGCCTGAGCAACATGGTGAAACACCATCTCTATAAAAATAGAAAAATTAGCCGGGCGTGGTGGTGGGCATCTGTAATCCCAGCTACTTGGGAGAGCTGAGACAGGAGAATTGCTTGAGCCTGGGAGGTGAAGATGGCAGTGAGCTGAGATGGTGCCACTGCACTCCAGCCTGAGAGACAGAGTAAGACTCCGTCTCAAAAAAAAAAGAAAAAAAAAGAAAGAAAATCCGTAGGTGAACAAACTTTTGCTACTGTCCGTGGTCCTGAAAAAAAAGTATTTCACCCAAAGCCATGGTAGGTAGCACATTGGTGTCTCCCATCCGAACTGTCCTGGGGAATTCTGAAATCAGTTATAGAAGGAAGAGTGAGAGAAGAAAAACACAAGAGAGGAAGAGGAACAAAAGATCTATTCAGGAAGAAAAAGCCTTTCGTTTTGATATGACTCTATAAAAAATGTTATCATGTTACCAAAATTAACATGACCCCCTAGGAAGTTGGCTTGAGGCAGGACTCGTTCTATACTCCCAAAGTCCAATTTTCTAGTCCATGTTGGTTTGGAGTCCAGTGCCTGATTGTGTTGGGAAAATCTTAGAGTCTTTATGTGGTTACAAGTCTGGTACCAGGAAACCATCAGAGAACATTGGGAGGGAGGAGGAAGCGGGTGATCTGCTTCATTCAGTCCTCTCTAGGCATGAGGTGCAGATTTCCTCTCTCAGCCTCTTGAACTTCAGCCATGCCCCAGCCATTTTTCCAACACACACACACACACACACACACACACACACACACACAAAATCCAATACCTAAAAGGTTTTTATATAGTCCCTGATTTTCTTCCTTGATTAGAATCTAGGAGAGGTGGGGATTTCTGAATTCTTACTGGGTCAAGGAGTCCTGATGTGGTAGTGGCCAAGTAGAATGGACAGTCTTTTAAATTTTTAAATTTATTTATTTATTTATTGTTTTACTTTAACTTCTGCGATACACGTGCTAAACGTGCAGGTTTGTTACATAGGTATACATGTGCCATGGCAGTTTGCTGCACACATCAACCTATCATCTAGGTTTTAAGCCTTGCATGCATGAGATATTTATCCTGATGCTCTCCCTCCCCTTGCCCCCTACCCCCGACAGGCCCCAGTGAGTGATATTCTCTTCCCTGTGTCCATGTGTTCTCACTGTTCAACTCCCACTTATGGGTGAGAACATGCGGTGTTTGGTTTTCTGTTCTTGTGTTAGTTTGCTGAGGATGGTGGTTTCCAGCTTCATCCATGTCCCTGCAAAGCACATGAACTCATTCTCTTTATGGCTGCATAGTATTCCATGGTGTATATGTACCACATTTTCTTTACCCAGTCTATTATTGATGGTCATTTGGGTTGGTTCCAAGACTTTGCTATTGTGAATAGTGCTGCAATAAACATACATGTGCTTGTGTCTTTAGAGAATGATTTATAATCTTATTTATTTATTTTTTGATAGAGTTTTTACCAAATATTATTATGATTTTTAAAGTTTTGCACGATGTGCAGGTTTGCTACATAGGTAAACATGTGCCGTGGTGGTTTGCTGCACCTATCAACCCATCACCTAGGTATTCAGCCCAGCATGCATTAGTTCTTTTCCCTAATGCTCTCCCCACCCTGTTCTCCCACAAAAGGCCCCAGTGAGTGTTGTTCCCCTCCCTGTGTCCACGTGTTCTCATTGTTCAGCTCCCACTTATAAGTGAGAACATGCAGTGTTGGTTTTTTTATTTTTTGGACAGGGTCTTGCTCTGCCACCCCAGGCTGTGATTGCCATCATATCTCACTACAGCCTTGAACTCCGAGCTCAAGTGATCCTCCCACCTCAGCTTCCCAAGTAGCTAGGACTACAGGCATGTGTCATGATGCCAGGCTAATGAATTTTTTTTTTTTTTAATAGACGAGATCTTGCTATGCTGCCCAGGCTGGTCTCCTGGAGTCAAGTGATCCTCCTGTCTCAGCCTCCCACATTGCTGGGATTGCAGGCATGAGCCATTGTGCCCAGGGGAACTGATAGTCTTGATTCGGGTTCAAACAGGCTCTAATCATAAAGCAATTGGGCGCAGATGGCTTATTTGGTCCCAGAAGTGGCGAAAGTTAAGCAGGAAAGAAAGTGTGCTAACAAACATATCATATTCCCTTTGTGGGAAACAGGGCTCAATTCTGCTGGGGGTAGTCTCTGGGGTATTACATACAGCTCACCTTCAGAATTATTCCACTGAGGGAAGAGGTACTTGGGTATTTATCATTGACTCCCTTGTTAGTTGACGGTGGTACCTGGGGGTGTTAAATCCCCTGCTGTGCAGGCTGCTCTGCATTGCAGACTGGCTGAACACACTCCCACGGTGCTGGAGAAGATGTCCAGACAGCAAAGACAGAGGTGGGGGCTTCCACCAGTGCATGCAAAATTGCCCACTGCTGCTGTAAGGTGAAATCAGTGGTGAGACAAGGGGCTATGGGTTGGGGCATCTTCAGCAACTGCTCAAGGACTTGCTTTTAGATGAGGAAAAGAGTGAGTTTTTTTTTTGTTTGTTTTTGAGATAGAGTCTTGCTCTGTCTCCCAGGCTGGAGTGTGGAGATGCAATCTACGCAACCTCCGCTTCCCAGGTTCAAGAGATCCTCCTGTCTCAGCCTCTTGAGTAGGTGGGACTACAGGCCCGTGCCCCCACACCCGGCTAATTTTTGTGTTTTTAGTAGAGACAGGGTTTCACCATGTTGGCCAGGCTGGTCTTGAACTCCTGACCTCAAGTGATCCACCTGCCTTGGCCACCCAAAGTGCTGGGATTACAGGTGTGAGCCACCACACCTGGCCTACTGTACCTTTTCTATGTTTAGATACACAAATACTGTTGTGTTACAATTGCCTACAGTATTCAGTATAGTAACGTGCTGTATGGCTTTGTAGTCTAGGAGCAGTAGACTTAGACTGTCTAGCCCTGGTGTGTAGTGGGCTGTACCACTTAGGTTTATGCAAGTTCACTCTAGGTTATTCACACAATGATAAAATTGCCTAATGCATTTCTCAGAAACAATCCCTGTCATTAAGTGACACATGACTGTATATGTTTCTCTAAAACCTACTTATTTATCTATTGTTTTTTTTAACTTGGTAGCACGTACATCATGGAATTCCTCCAGGTGAACAGATAAATATCTAGCTCATTATTTTTAATAGCTACCTAATGGCTCATGATAGGAGTGTACTCTGATTATTCAGCCCTTCCACATCTGAGGGCACACAGGTTATTTGCAGTTTGTCTTTTGTTGCTACTACAAACAATTCCTTGATAAATACCATTCTATAATGATATTTATCCAGGGTGGATTCCCAGTGTGGAATTTCAACGAAATATTGTTCTAGTAACTTTCCCAAAACGCAATAATAAATCACGTTCCCACAAACAACACACAGGTGTGTCCTTTCCAACACATAATTGCAAGCACTGGGTTTTATTGCATTATTATTTTTTGAATGATCGCCAGTCTGATGAGTGAAATGTAGCAAGTCATTGTTACTCTCATTTTCATTTCCCTGACTGATAGTGAAGTGGGACCTCTTTTTCTTCTCGCTCTCTCTTTTTTAACTTCACTAGCAGGAAAGACCTCTTTTCATATTTTTATTTTACTTTTGATTATACTTTAAGTTCTGAGGTACACGTGCAGAAGGTGCAGGTTTGTTACATAGTTATATACGTGCCATGGGGGTCTGCTGCTTCTGTCACATCATCTACATTAGGTGTTTCTCTTAATGCTCTCCCTCCCCTAGCCCTCTCCCCATGACAGGCCCCAGTGTGTGATATTCCCCTCCCTGTGTCCATGTGTTCTCGTTCTACTCCCACTTAGGAGTGAGAACATGTGTTATTTGGTTTCCTGTTCTTGTGCCAGTTTGCTGAGAATGATGGTTTCCAGCTTCATCCATGTCCCTGCAAAGGACATGAATTTATTCTTTTTTATGGCTGCATAGTATTCCATGGTGTATATGTGCCACATTTTCTTTATCCAGTCTATCATTGATGGGCATTTGGGTTGTTTCCAAGTCTTTGCTATTATAAACAGTGTTGCAATGAACATATGTGTGCATGTGTCTTTATAATAGACCCATTACTGGGTATATACCCAAAGGATTATAAATCATTATAAAACAAAGATCTTAACACTGATAAAAAGACCTTTTGTAGATTCCAGCCTGACTCTTGGATAGCATCACATGACAGCTAGCAGACCTTGAAAGAAATCAAAATATTTTACCCTGAAATACATTTCTTTGACATATTTTGAAATGCCCCTGCAAAACTGTCTCTTGTGGGGAAAATTTACATGCTGTAGGGAATCTTCTTTCCTTTCTGGATCTTTTTCCTGATCTAGGAGAGAATTAACTAAGAGTCCGGCACCTTTTTAAGTCTGATCATATTTATCATATCTTCTCTCTGAAGCCTGCTACCTGCAAGCTTCATCTGCATGATAAAACTTTGGTCCCATGTTCATTGCAGTGCTAAATAAACTTGTTTTGGGATAATTCTAAGTTTACAGAAAAGTTGCAAAAACAGTACAGAGCATTCCTATACTCTTCCTTCATCTGGTTTCTTTTAATGTTAACATTGGACATAACCAGGATACATTTGTCAAAACTAACATTACTACTAACATTAGTATTACGAACTGAATTCCAGGTTTCATTCAGATTTCACCCATTTTCCCACAAATGTCCTTTTTCTGTTCTAGAATCCTATCTAGGATCCTACAATGCATTTACTTTTCTTGTCTTCTTAGAGTCTGGTCTGTGACAGTTTCTCAGCCTTTTCTTGTTTTTTTTCATGAATTTTTGACACTTTTTTTGTCCTCTAGATTTTTGGTAGAGATGGGACAGGGTCTTGCTATGTTGCCCAGGCTGATCTCGAACTCCTTGGCTCAAGCAATCCTCCTGCCTTGACCTCCCAAATTGCTGGCATTATAGGTGTGAGGAATCATGCCAAGCCGTTTTTGATAGTCTTGAGGAAGACTGGTCAGAAATTCTTTAGCATGTCAACCAATCTAGGTTTGTCATCTATTTTTTCTCATGATTAGATTGGAGTGATGGGTTTTTGGAAAGAAGACTGCAGAGATGAAAGTCCTTTTATCACATCATATCAGGAGCTGTGTGAAATCCACTTGACCATCTTGGTGATGTTAACATTCTTTCCTCGGTAAGAGTAGCTTTTGCCAGTTTTCTTCATTGTACAGCACGCACATTATTTTTTTGAACAGCTTTGTTGAGATCTAATTCACACACCATACAATTCACCCATGTAAAGTGTATAATTCATTGTTTTTGATATTTTACACAATTTTTAAAAAATGGTGGTAGATTATATAACATAAAATTTGCCATTTTAACCTTTTTTTTTTTTTTGAGACAGAATCTTGCTCTGTCACCTAGGTTGGAGTGCAGTGGTATGATCTTGGTTTACTGCCACCTCTGCTTCCCAGGTTCAAGTGATTCTCCTGCCTCAGCCTCCTGAGTAGCTGGGATTACAGGCATGTGCCGCCATGTCTGGCTAATTTTTGTATTTTTAATAAAGATGGGGTTTCACCATATTGTCCAGGCTGGTTTCAAACTCCTGGCCTCAAGTGATCTGCCCGCCTTGGACTCCCAAAGTGCTGGGATTACAGGTGTGAGCCACTGTGTGTGGCCACTCTAACCTTTTTGAAGTGTGTAGTTCACTGGCATGAATTACACTCACAACATTGTACAACCATCACCACTATCTATTCTGAAGTGTTTTCAGCACCCTGAAGTAAAACCCATACTCATTAAGCAATCACTCCTTGTTCCTCCTTATCCCCAGCTCTTGAAAACGTCTTGTTTGTTTGTTTGTTTTTTGAGACAAAGTCTTGCTCTGTCACCCAGGCTGGAGTGCAATGGCGTGGTCCCAGCTCACTGCAAATTCTGCCTCCTGGGTTCAAGTGATTCTCCTGTGTCAGCCTCCTGAGTAGCTGGGATTACAGGCACCCACCACCACACCCAGCTAATTTTTGTATTTTTAGTAGAGATGGGGTTTCACTATGTTGGCCAGTCTGGTCTTGAACTCCTGACCTTGCGATCTGCCCACCTCGACCTCCTAAAGTGCTGAGATTACAGGCATGAGCCACTGCACCTGGCCAAAGCTCTTAAAAACTTCTAATCAACTTTCTACCTCTATAAGCTTGCCTATTCTGGGTACCTTCTAAAGTGGAATCATACAATATTTGTGCATTGTGTCTCTGCCTTATTTAATTTAGCCTAATATTTCCAAGTTTTATCCATGTTGTGGGAGGATTCAAGATATTTTAACAGAGAGAACTTTTTTTGTATGTTAATTTTTTTTTTTTTTTTTGAAACAGGTTCTCACTCTGTCACCCAGGCTGGAGTGTAGTGCAGTGGTGCCATCTTGGCTCACTGCGATCTCCACCTCCCAGGATCAAGGTGATCCTCCCACCTCAGCCTCCCTAGTAGCTGGGGCTGCAGGCATGCACCACCATGCCCAGCTATTTTTTTTTTTTTTTTTGTATTTTTAGTAGAAATGGGGTTTCACCATGTTGCCCAGGCAGTCTCAAACTTCTGAGCTCAAACTATCTGCCCACCTCCACCTCCCAAAGTGCTGGGATTACAGATGTGAGCCACCACTCCTAGCCTGTATGTCAACATTTATTATTTACTAGATTTACTGAATTTAGACACCAAAAGCTCATATTCTATCATTTATTTGTATTCTACTTATAGTTTCTTATAGATGACATTTTCTAGAAGCTACATTTTAAAAATTTTGCATAAATTTAAGGAGTACAGGGTAGTTTTGTTACATGGATGCATTGACTAGTGGTGAAGTCTGGGCTTTTAGGGTGACCATCACCCAAATAATGTGCAATGTACCCATAATTTCTCATCCTCCACCTCCTCCTACTCTCTTACCCTTCTGCCTCTCCAGTGTCTATTATTCCACACTCTAGGTCCTTGTCTACACATTATTTGGTTTCCACTTATAAATGAGAACATGTTGACAGGGTTTGGCTGTGTCCCCACCCAAATCTCATCTTGAATTGTAGTTCCCATAATCCCCATGTGTCACAGGAGGGACCCAGTGGGAGATAATTTAATCATGGGTTCGGTTATCCTCATGCTGTTCTTGGGATAGTGAATACGTCTCACGAGATCTGATGGCTTTACAAAGGGCAGTTCCCCTGCACACACTTTCTTGTGTGCTGCCATGTAAGATGTGCCTTTGCTCCTCCTTTGCCTTCCACTATGATATGATTGTGGGGCCTCCCCAGCCATGTGGAGCTATCAGTTTGTTAAAACTCTTTCCTTTATAAATTACCCAGTCTTGGGTAGGTCTTTATTAGCAGCATGAGAACGGACTACTACACACGTGCTATTTGACTTTCTGCGTTGTTTCACTTAAAACAATGTCCTCCAGTTCCATCCACGTTGCTGCAAAAGACATGATTTCACTCTTTTTTTTTTAATGGCTTAATCATAGTCTATTCTGTACATATACCACATTTTCATTACCCAATCATCTGCTGATGTCTTTTTTTGAGAGAAATTTTCACTCTTGTTGTCCAGGCTGGAATGCAATGGCTCAATCTCGGCTCACTGCAACCTCTACCTCCTGGGTTCAAGTGATTCTCCTGCCTCAGCCTCCTGAGTAGCTGGGATTAGTGGCATGCATTACCACACCTGGCTAATTTTGTACTTTTAGTAGAGACAGGGTTTTTCCATGTTGGTCAGGCTGGTCTCGAACTCCTAACCTCAGGTGATCTGCCCATCTCAGCCTCCCAAAGTGCTGGGATTACATGCATGAGCCACCATACCCAGCCTGCTGTCTTTTAACAGAAAGAATTTAACATGGGAATTGATTAAATAGGTAGTGAAGGACCAGAAAAGCAAGAAGGCAAGACTAGTTAACTAGGACCCAGTTAACACTAGTGTTAATGCAGAAATAATGCCAGTGGAATCAGCTGCCAAGCTGAGGCCTGGGAAACACTGGGAAGAGTTGAGGTTATCGGACTCTAGAAGCTTAGAGGAGGAAGAAAATAGTGCCATGTGCACATCTGTGCCAATATCTGAGACAGGGCTGCTGGCCAGCTGGTGCTTATATATTTCAGGGGGCACAATGATGCCGGTTTTGTGTGGGGGCAAAAAAGTTGGAAACTGGAATGATGTGATGCTGCTGGCAACCCAAAGAGGAAGAATCCTCTTTTTTTGTCCTCTTCCCATTTTTTTTTCTCTCTCTCTTGTCCCTTGTACTATCAGAAGCTAACAGCAAGCCAACTGGATGTGTGGAGACAGCCTTGAGGCCACAAGTATGGACTGTGGGTGAGCGTACACAGCCGTAGGGTGATGGGCTTACTGAATTGGCCAGGGTGAAGGTGACCTCATTCTTATAATTGATCGTCTGCAAGAGCAACTTCACAAACAGCCAACATATTTTATTCCCAAATAACCTGACCAATCAGAATGAAAGTGAACCAGTTCATGTTCCACGTTCTCAAAGCTAGAACTCCCTTCCCTTTTCTTGTGTCTCATGCTGAACAGGGGGGCTGAACTTTGGAATCTTTGGAAATCGCTTATTCATCCTCATTAGTGAATAACATTTAAACACCATTAAATAGAAACTGCTCATAGGTAGAGGAAGTGGACTTTTTTTTTTGAGATGGAATCTCGCTCTGTCGCCCAGGCTGGAATGCAGTGGCACGATCTCAGCTCACTGAAACCTCTGCCTCCCGGGTTCAAGCAATTCTCTGCCTCAGGCTCCCAAGTGACTGGGATTACAGGTGTCCGCCACCACGCCTGGCTAATTTTTGTATTTTTAGTAGAGGCAGGGTTTCACCATCTTGGCCAGGCTAGTCTTGAACTCCTGACCTTGTGATCCACCTGCATTTGCCTCCCAAAGTGCTGGGATTACAGGCATGAGCCACTGCGCCTGGCCAGGATCCCCACTTTTATGGGCCTCTCCAAGGTTGGAGGAGAGACCCTGACAATGTGCTTATGTGGCTGTACTAGCTCTGCATCGCTGTTTATCTCTTCTTAAAGAGAGACTCTTTCTGCCCAATTGTACAGGTCTTACAAAGCCTGGTTCAGTCCCTGATGCTCAATATCAAACTTCCAGGCTAAACCTACACACCCTTGCTTAATAATTGGGGAAAACCTTTAGTCAGAGGTCTTGAAGAACAAAGCCATTGATATGGTTTGGGTCTGTCTCTGCCCAATCTCATGTCAGATTGTAATCCCCAGTAGAGGAGGTGGGATCTGGTGGGAGGTGGTTGGGTCATGTGGGCAGGTTTCTTCTTTGCTGCTGTTCTTGTGATGGAGCACGTTATTGCAAGATCTGGTTGTGTGAAACTGCGTAGCACCTCCCCACCCCCCTTCTTCCTGCTCCAGCTGTGTAAGGCATGTGTGCTTTCCCTTTGTCTTCCGCTGTGATTGTAAGTTTCCTGAGACCTCCCCAGCCATGCTTTCTGTATGGCCTGTGGAACCCTGAGCCAATTAAACATTTTTTTCTTTTAGAGACGGAGTCTCGCTCTCACCCAGGCTGGAGTGCAGTGGCTCGATCTCGGCTCGCTGCAACCTCCGCCCCTCAGGTTGAAGTGATTCTCCCATCTCAGCCTCCTGAGTAGCTGGGGGTACAGGTGTGCACCACCATATCTGGCTAATTTTTTTGTATTTTTAGTAGAGATGGGGTTTCACCATGTTGGCCAGTCTGGTTTTGAACTCCTGACCTCAAGTGATTCTCCCACCTCTGCCTCCCAAAGTGCTAGGATTACAAGCATGAGCCACCACCACGCCTGGCCTAAACATTTTTTCTTTATACATTACCTAGTCTCAAGTATTTCTTTATAGTAGTGCGAGAACAGACTGATACAACCATGGATTTCAATGCCGGCTTATTCCACCAAGCATACTGTACTTCAGGTTCATCCACGTTGTGGCAAATGGCAGAATCTCTCTCTCTCTTTTTTTTTTTTTTTAAAGCTGAATAACATTTCATTGTGTGTACACACACATGTGCACACGCACACACACACACACGCACACGAGTATTTTCCTTATTCATTCATCCGTCGATGGACACTTTGATTTTTTTCACAGTTTGGCTATTGTGAATAATGCTTCAATGACCGTGGGGAGTGCAGATATCTTTTTTTGTTTGTTTGTTTGTTTTGAGATGGAGTCTAGCTCTGTTGCCCAGGCTGGAGTGCAGTGGTGCGATCTCGGCTCACTGCAACCTCTGCCTCCTGGATTTTGCAATTCTCCTGCCTCAGCCTCCCGGGTACCTGGGACTACAGGTGTATGCCATCACACCCGGCTAATTCTTTATTGTATTTAGTAGAGATGGGGTTTCACCGTGCTGCCCAGGCTGCTCTTGAACTCCTGACCTCAAGTGATCTGCCCGCCTCAGCCTTCCTAAGTGCTGGGATCACAGGTGTGAGCCACCGTGCCTGGCCTGTTTTTAATTTCTTTAGGAATCTCCATACTGTCTTCTACAATAGCTGCACCATTCTATTTCCCACCAACATTGTACAAAGGTTGCCTTTTCTCCACAACCCCACCAACGTTTATCTCCTGTCTTTTTGATAATAGCCATCCTAACGGGTGTGAGGTGATATCTCATTGTGGTTTTGATAGCAAAATAGGAATTTTTGGAAAGATAAGGGTAATGGTTGTCAAACCTTCCCTGTAAGTGGCCAAATAGTAGATAGTTCCAGCGTTGTGGACCATATGTTGTGTGTTCTAAGTACTCACCTCTCCCACTGCAGGGAGAAGGCAGCTGTAGACAGTATGTAAGTGAATAAATCTGCCTGTGTGCCAGCAAAGCTTTGTTGGTAAAAACAAACTGCAGGCCGGATCTGGTGAGTGAGACAGTTTTCTGAATCTCATATTTGGAAACTCCAGAATCACTGGGTGATTAGACCACAGGTTGGCACATAAATGAGTGTATAGAACTCAGTGCATGCATCACCCCAGATCTCTTGGCCCTGGAAACCCACCCCCTGTGTTGGCCGCTTGCTTTGCCATTTCCACGGATAAAACTCCAGTTACTGCCATGGCTAGAGCACTGAGTGTACCACATAAGATAACAATACACAATTTACTCCCTAAGGCTGAGGTTCAGATGGATTAGGAATTATGTGCTTATGCCAATAGACAGCTGTCAGCTTCCTGAGTGCTCAGAGGAGAAAGGCTTTGAGGCTACACTTGAGTTCGTTAGGAAAAATATATGTGGTTGATTAGTCATGTCTGCCGTGGGCACCAGGCTAGAGAGGTGGCACACTTGCTAAATGTCTTTGATGCTGTAACTAGCCCACCTCCAATGTCCCTTATTGTTCTGAAAAGGAACATTTCTATGTCTGCATACTTCCTTGGAAACATTCTGGAGATGGAATAATTATGTAAAAGATGGCCATTCAGCATGGAAGTGTTGCCTGCAGCTTTACAAATTCCCAAACCATCTGTTTTTATGAAGAGACAGGAGCTCGGTGTGGAGGGTCACACCTGTTATCTCAGCACTTTGGGAGGCCAAGGCAGGAGGATTGCTTGAGAACAGGAGTGTGAGACTAGCCTCAGCAACATGGTGAGACCCCATCTCTACAAAAAAATAAGAAAATTAGCCAGGTGTGGTGGGGCACACCTGTAGTCCTAACTACGTGGGAGGCTGAAGTGGGAGAACTGCTTGAGCCCAGGAGGTCGAGGCTACAGTGAGCTATGATGGCGCCACTGCACTCCAGACTGGGTGGCAGAGCAAGATCTTATCTCTTAAAGAAAAAAAAAGGAAAGAAGACACAGGATGAGGCTCCTGATTCTCCATTCATGATAGACACACCTGGGAAGAAGCGGCCACTGGGGGAAAAAAAATTAAATCCATAACTCCATTCATATCAGCCTCATGGTTTCAGCACAGAACCAAGATTGCAACACTTTCCTTCAAAGCTTGACAACTGTTTATTGAACACTTATTATGCAGATCAAGGACTTGTTCCCTGTCCTCCAGAAGTGGTCATTTCCAGCATCTCATCCTGGGTGAGAAGGCAGGATCAACCAGAAAAAAGAGTGGAAATGGCCTTCTGGAAAAAGTAGGGGTGGGAGGTAGTGGAAGGGGGATAAAGGGAGAGGGAGGGCCCCCCAGCTTAGGGGAAATGGTGATAGCAAAGGCTTAGAGGCAAGGGTGAGTAAGAGGAAATTAGCCTTGTTGAAAGAGTGAGTTCATGGTGGAAGAGATGGGAGATGGGTTTAGCTAAGTGCTGGCAGATGGTAAAATTGGAAAGGTGTGAGAGATCCCGATGTGCAGTTTGCCTTTGGTCTTTATTTGATTGATTGATTGATTTTGGAGACCAGATCTCACTGTCCTGCTTAGAGATGGGATGCAGTGGCAGGATCATAGCTCCCTGCAGCCTCAAACTCCGGGGCTCAAGTGATCCTCCAACCTCAGCCTCCTGAGTAGCTGGGACTACAGGCACATACCACCATACCCAGTTAATTACTTTTTTTTGTAGAGATGAGGTCTTGCTGTGTTGCCCAGGCTAGTCTCTAATTCCTCACCTCAAGTGATCCTCCCACTTCAGACTCCCAAAGTGTTGGGATTACAGGTATGAGCCACTGTACCCAGTCCCCCCCGTCTTTAAGTAACAGGGTGTGTTGTGTCTTCTTGAGTGTTCCAGGGAGATCACTGTTACAGATGATACGGAGGACACATGGAAAGTAAGATGGAAAAGCAGAGAGGCAAGGGAGGAAGTTGGTTGCAAAGATGCAGATAAGAGACGATGAGGACTTGAGCCTGGACAGTAACATGTCAGGGAGGAGAAAACGGGCATGACAGTTCTTTAAAAATCAGGCTGGACTGGGCGTGGTGTCTGGTAGCACATGAAGGGTGCAAGAAGAGAGGGGTCATAGATTAACTGCAGAAATTGGAACCTGGAATCTGAGGTTGAGGATACCAGGGAATGCTTGGAGGGGTAACCAGGAAGAAAAGGTTTATCTTTAGCTCTGAGTTTTCAGTGACACTGGATGCGCCCACAGGTTATTTGAGCAGGAAATGTCAGGGCTGGGGATGGGGGAGATACAGACTCTAAAGACAGTGAAGCCGGTCTGACTTCCAGCCTGGTGCTACAAGGTTACCTGGAGGTAACCTTGGCTGGTGGTTATTGAGAATTTCTAGAAACTTCCAGAAGGCTCCTACCTTGGAGGTAGGGAAAATTTTTATTAGGCATCTTCACTAATTAAAAATGATTTCAGACGGATCAAGACTTAGCAGGTCGTGGAAAGGAGGCTGGGCTGGAAGTCAAATCTTGTCCTTGTCTCTGTCTTATGGTGTTGCGTTTGACAATTTATTGAACCTCTCTGGTTATGAGAGGCTAAATATTATGCTGTCTGCAAAATAGCAAGGTGACAACAGGGAATTTGACGTAGCTCCAGCATGCTCTCATTCAGAGTAGCTGACTGCAAGAATAGATGAATGGATGGATTTCTTGGAGAAAGGGCAGAGTCCAGGGTCTCAGGGGGAGGGGTGTGAGGAGGAAGAGATCCAGAAAGGAAGAGACAACTTCATTATCCAGAGAGGCCATGAGCTAGGAAGAGAACGGCGTTAAGACACCAACTTGCTAGCCGAGGAGGAGTGGTTTTGGAGAGAATGGTTCTCGCCTTACTAAATCACCAGAGTAAAGGAGGGAACTGGAAGTTGGGAATGCATTGACCTCAGGAGGAGGTTTTACCTCCAAGTGAGGTGCAGGAGCCAGCAGAGGTTGGATTGGGGTAGGAGGGGATGAGTGGGAATTGATTTGTCCATGGAAAATCTTGAACTTTACCCTGTTTCTGCTTCATGGGAGAAAGGAGACCACAGGAACAGAAAGTGGGATAAGTGAATGCACTCTTAGGTCTCTTAGGTTGCATTAATAAAGATAGAAAGTCCAGCCTGAGGGAGATGATGTTAATGTTACCATCGTGTCTTGTGCTAAGTTTTGGCTGGCTTGCTCTAAGAAGGACAGGGACAGATTAAAGGAGGACCTGCATGAGGGGCGTGATGAAAACGAAACTGGGTGTCATTTATCCTTGGGAAGAAAAGATCTTGGGAAGTAGTAAGAGCTGCCTCTAAATTTCTGTGGTACAGAAGGAATGATGGAAGGAAAGCTCCTCCCTGTCTTTCTGCTTCTACTGCAGATACAGCCGTTTCCGGAGGGTGCTTTGGATTTCAGGGTTTACTTTCTTTGGTTTTCCTCCCTGATCCAGCTCTGCTTCTGCCATCTGCCGGGTCACCTGCAGCAACGGGTGTGGTCAGCTTGGAGGAGTCGGTGTCCTGGGCTTATGGGGGAGGGTTAGATAATGGGGCAGGTGGGTATTCTCGTCCTAAGATGAGAGACCTTTATGGTCTCTTCCTATACCATAGTTTGTATGGAATCCTTGGTTGGCCATTTGTTTTCCTAATTTGCAATAAAAACATATATAAACATTAAAAGAAAACAGTTTGCCCAAACATTGTTTATATCCAAGGGGGGGGTTGTTTATAGAAATTTATCTGTATTTCATTGAAACGATTTCACATACTGTGAGTCTTGAGAGTCCTTACATTTGGGAACGTTGTTGGAAGATGGGCATCTTAGTTTCTGTGTTGAGATGTGGGTTGGATTTGGGGCTGGGGGAAATGGAGAGGGGTTAGGAGGAGGCTCAGCCCCCTCTGCCTGCACCCTACTTGGCCTGGGCAGTGGCCAGCTACCTCGTGTCAACTCACCTCTGTCAGAAGCTCCAAGATATGTCCTTTTCTCTTTGTGAACACATCAACCAGGGTCTGGATGAAGCAGGAGCCTTTCTGATCATGTCGGTAGGAAATGTATCCTGGGAATTCCAGAGAGGGTGGGTTTGGGGAGCTTCAGGTGGGTAGGTAGAGGGGATCCTGGAAGGGGGTGGGTCCTGGAGGACAGGTTCAGGGGTCGGGAGTGGCAGGTGATGGGGAAGAGCAGAGGTAGCCCTGGGCCAGCTGGGAGCTCATACCCTCCACCGTGGAGTAGACGTGCAGGGCATCTGTATAAGTTGGGATGGTTTGGGGGCTATCTTTGGTGACCATCACAATCTCATCCCCCACCTACTGTTTCACCGGGGTCCCTTTGTTCTGAAACAACAAGCAGAGGAGAAGGCAAAGTCAGAGAGAAAGGTAAGGAAAGGGGCCGGGCATGGTGGCTCACACCTGTCCTCCCAGCGCTTTGGGAGGCTGAGGCAGGAGGATCACTTGAACTTGGGAGTTTGAGGCTGCAGTGAGTCATGATTGTACCACTGCACTCTAGCCTGGGTGACAGAGTGAGATGTTGCCTCTTAAAAAAAAAAAAAGGTAAGGAGAAGATCCTAGGATGGTCTGGTGGTATGCAGGTGCAGTGGGCCTTTTTAATTTAATTTGATTTTTTAGAGACAAGGGCTTGCCCTGTTGCCCAGGCTGGAGTGCAGTGGTGTAAGTATAGCTCACTGCAGCCTCTAAATCTTGGGCTCAAGTGATCCTCTTGCCTCAGCCTCCTGAGTAGCTAGGACTGCAGGCCCATGCCACCATGCTCCTGGCTAGTTTTTAAAATTTTTTGTAGAGGTGGGTTCTCACTATGTTGCCCAAAAGCTAGTCTTGAACTCCTGGCCTCAAACAAATCTTCCCACCTGGGTCTCCCAAAGTAAGGAATTACAGGCATGAGCCATGGTGCCTGGCTTCAGCTGGGGTTTTGTATCTGAGACTGGCTTGGATAAAACCATAGACTTGGTCGGGCGTGGTGGTGGTGGGAGGCTGAGGCAGGAGGATTGCTTGAGCTCAGGAGTTTGAGACCAGCCTGGGCAACATAATGAGACCCTATCTCTACAAAAATTATCTGGACATAGTGGCAGGTGCCTGTAGTCTCAGCTACTCAGGAGGCTGAGGCAGGAGGATGGCTGGGGCCTGGGAGATGGAGATTGCAATGAGTTGAGATTGCACCACTGCACTCCAGCCTGGCTGCTAGAGCAAGACTCTGTCTCAAAAAAACAAAACAAAACAAAACAAAACAAAAACAATAAACCACAGCTGTGCTCTTGGGTCTGTCCCCCACCTCCTCGACAGGCCTGTATGATGTACACCTTGGGCTTGGCTCGCAGGGCCTGGCAGTTCTTATTGTTCAGGGCCTCAAGAGGCTCTCCAGCTGACCATCTCCCCATCTTCTCCCTTGAGGAGGCCTTCCCTCCCGTGAGCCATGAGTACCACGAAGGCGCAACTGACGGGTTCTTCCCGGGAATCAATGGCCTGCTGGAATTTTTCCAGCTCTTCCTGGAATTGCTGGAGCGAGAAGAAGAACCAGACTCAGCTCAGTCCCTAGAGCCCACACATCCAACCTAGGTACTCTTCCCCCAGCCTGGTTTGGAGTAGGCATCCTGATACCTGGGCAGTGGGGTCTCTCTTCATGGTACTTTTGAATCTCAGCTGCTGGAACATGTGTTCCAGGGCATCCAGGTCTTCTTCGAAAACCTTCCCGTGCTTTGGTGACACACAGTGTGAGGGCCAGGCGGGCACCTCACATATCGTATTTCTCCTGGGCCAAGAGATGACAAAAATCAGCATGGAAGGTTCAAGGAGAAGCAGATGTAGTCAAAAGAGGTGTGGAGGCTGGGTGTGATGTCTCATGCCTGTGGTCCCATCACTTTGAGAGGCTGAGGCGGGAGGATCACTTGAGCCCAGGAGTTTGAGACCAGCCTGGGCAACATAGTGAGACTCTGTCTCTACAGAAAATGAAAAAATTATCTGGGCCGTGTGCGGTGGTTCAAGCCTGTAATCCCAGCACATTGGGAGGCTGTGGTGGGCGGAACACAAAGTCAGGAAATAGAGACCATCTTGGCTAACATGGTGAAACCCCATCTTTACTAAAAATACAAACAATTGGCTGAGTGTGGTGGTGTGCACCTGTAGTCCCAGCTACTTGGGAGGCTGAGGTAGGAAAATCACTTGAACCCAGGAGGCAGAGGTTGTGGTGAGCTGAGATCACACAATTGCACTCCAGCCTGGGCAACAGAGTGAGACTCCGTCTCAAAAAAAAAAAAAAAAAAAAGAAAAAGAAAAAAAAAGAAAGAAATTAGCAGGGTGTGCTGGTGTGCACCTGTGATCCCAGCTACTTTGGAGGAGGCTGAGGTGGGAGAATCACTTGAGCCTGGGAGGTTGAGGTTGCAGTGAGCCATGATCTTGCAATTGCACTCTTGCCTGGGCAACAAGCGAGATCCCATCACAAAAGCAAACAAACAAAACAAGAGAGGCTTGAACTAAGGGTTGTCAGGTACAATATAAGACACTCAGGTACATTTACATTTCAAATAAAAAAGAAGTAATTTTTTTAGCATAAGTATATCCCAAATATGCATGGGATATACTTATACTACACAATTATTTGTTGTTGGTGTGAATTGGGTGTCCTTTATTTTTATTTCCCAAATCTGGTAACCCAAACTGGGGTCCAGCTTTGTTCTAGCTTGGTGTGAACTTGGGGCAAGTCAGTGCCCCCATCTCAGCTTCACTTTCCAAACATAGACAATGAGAGTGTGTGTGATTTTGAAGATCCCTTCCAGTTGTCATATTTTGTGGTTTTACAAGTCTCCTCATCCTCCCCCAAGAGTGTTCTGAGCATTCCTCTATTGCCTCCTCACTTACAGAGGTCTCAGAGTTTCTGAAGCTAATATTGAGATCCCATGCTTTCCCATCTGAGGAAGAAGAATTTTGGGGGGGTCAACATTTCTTTTTCAGAACAGAAGCAGGGTATTGAGTACCCAGCAATAAGAACATCATCTTTTAAAACTCAGCGTAAAATTGTTCATTGCTGGACTTCTCAGAACCTTTAATGTGTTGAGAAGAACTTGATCTTTGGAGACAGATGTATCTGAGCCTGACTGCCCCCACCCCGCAACCCAACTTGGGTTTCATCTCTGAGTCATTTTTTGCTGTTTTGTTGATTACAAAGTACTTCCTAGCTCTGAGTTCTGGTCATGATGTTTTCACTCCCTCTTTCCAAGACATTAAGGTCCTCACCTTCCTTCTCCCCATATGATCACCCTCCCCCTCAACCTGTACCCAGCTCACCTCCTCCAAAGGTGGCAGATTGCTCATTTCTCCTTTGATTGTGAGCTCCAGCTCCCAGTACCCTTGTGTGATCCTGGGGGTCAAGAAAAAATAGGTTAAAGGTCATTAAAAAGAAGGAGAGGGGCTCAGGGGACAAACTGGCTCATCTGGATTTTTGAGACCAAATAGCACCCCAGCGGTGGGGATTTGGTCCAGGGACAGATCTGGGCAAAGGATGATAGTCCATGAAGTAGTAACATATCATCCCTAGAATGACCATTTCGTGGTGTCTTCAGACTGCTGGGCCCACCCTACAATGCCCGCCACCTCCAAAAACTTCCCGTATCCCCCTTGGGTCATTCACCAGCTTGTGATGGGCTGAGCTTCCCCTCTGAAAGCCCTGGAATGATGAGCAGAGGCAAGTGGCCCATGTGTTTCCCTTTCTACCCAGGAGATGATGGGCTGGGGAGGCCATGTCAAGGAGATGCCTTGGAGGTGGATTTAAAAGGAGAATGCCATCAAAGTGAGGAATACAACGTTGATATTATCTCAGTTGATATTATCTAATACAAAGGGGTCAATCCACCTCCCTTGCTCTTCCCTTGAGTCTGAGTGTCTGTCCACATTCTCCATTCTCATCTCTGAGTCCTATTCTGTCCTGTTCTGTTCTCTGACTGCACAAACAGATTTTTATCATACTCTTGGCATTTCACCATCTCCTTGCCTTTCCCTACACTTTCTTATCAGTAGGGAATGCTTTTCTTTTTTTTTTTTTTTTTTTGAGATGGAGTCTTACTCTGTCGCCCAGGTTGGAGTGCAGTGGCATGATCTCGGCTCACTGCAACCTCTGCCTCTCAAGTTTAAGGGATTCTCCTGCCTCAGCCTCCTGAGTAGCTGGGACTACAGGCACCCACCACAATGCCTGGATAATTTTTTGTATTTTTAGTAGAGATGGGGTTTCACTGTGTTAACCAGGATGGTCTTGATCTCCTGACCTCGTGATCTGCCCACCTCGGCCTCCCAAAGTGCGGGGATTACAGGCATGAGCCACCATGCCCAGCTGGGGAATGGTTTTTCTTTCTTTCTTTCTTTCTTTTTTTTAACCTATCAAGATCCTTCTCTGATAGTTTGGGTGGCATTATATCTGCTATGCCTTCCCCCATCACGCATCCATCCATCTATCTTTTCATCCACCTATCTATTCAGTCATCCATCAATTCATTCATCTATCCATCTACAGTCTGTCCATTAATTCATCATTTTATCTATGCATTCACCCACTCACCCATCCATCTATTCATCCATCTGTCCATCTACTTATCTATTAATCAGTCATCCCATCCACTCATTTAGTGTTCCATCCACACATCTGTGTAGTCACTCATCAGTCCAATTATACATTCATCCATTTATCCATCAACCCGTCCACCAATTTATCTTTCCACTGACCTATCTATCCACACATTCATCCATCCATCTACCCACTCACACATCTGTCCATCCATCTGTCCATCTACCCATCTGTTAATCAGTCATCCCGTCTACCCATTCATTCTTCCATCAACCCATGTATCTATTCATCCATTCATTTATCCATCAACCCATCTATCTTTCCAGCTACCTATTTGCTCATCCATTAATCCATCCACCCATTCACACATATATCCATCCATCTATCCATCTACCCATCTATTAATCGAGTCATTCCATCCACCCATTCATTCTTCCATCAACCTATGTGTCCATCCATCCATCCATCCACTCATTCATTCATCCATCCATCCATTCATCCATCATCTCTATCTTCTTCCATCCCTCCATCTATTCTTTCTATCTTCCATTCATTCCTCCATCTAACCCTCCCTCTATCCATTCCTTCATCCATCCTCTCTATCTTCCATCTATCCATCCACCTATTTACTCATCTATTCACCCATCCACCCACCCATCCATCCAGCAAGCAAACCAGTCAGCAAATATTTTCTGGGTATCTATTATGTGTTATGCACTTAGAATCCACTAAGTAAGACAGATATGCTCCCTGCCCTTCTGTCCTTTTGCAGCTCTAGTCTGTGACAGAAATGAATATTAAATATCTTTTTTCTTTTACACACACACACCACACACACACACACACACACACACACACACACAGAGCAAGTGCTGTGAAGAAAGAGGAACTGAAGATTGTGAGGGAGGATGTGGAAGGAGCATAGCCCTGGAGTCAGACAAACCAGAACCAAATCCTGCCTCAGTCCCGTCCCAGCTGTGTGACCTTGGGCATCTCATTCTCTCTAGAGACTCGATTTTCCCATCTGCAAAGGACCTGGGGGAGTGCTCTAGGTGCTTGACAGCAATGGCAAACCCAGGTAGGTTTTATGATCCCTCTTAACCTCCTGGAACTTTTCCTTCTCTGGACTCTCACAGCTCTGCTTGGTCCTACCTGAGTTACAGCATTGTTTTTGGTTCTTATTCTCCTTGCTGAACCCGCAGCTCAGTTTTCAGGACTGAAAGCCTGACTTCATTATCTCTGTCTCCATCACGGCCAACAATGTGGCAAGAAGCACAGAGTGGGTGCTGAGACAATTTGCTGAGTAAACAAATAAGACACAAATGAACAGATGAAAGAAAGAGTGGATGGATGGATGGAAATTTCTTCCATTCTGCCCAAACTGGCTAGAGCATTAATTCATGAAGGGAGAGGGAGCGTGTGTATGTGAGTGTGTGTGTGTGTGTGTGTGTGTGTGTGTGTGAGAGAGAGAGAGAAAGCTGAGAGAGAGAGAGAGAAGAGAGAGAGAGAGAGAGAGAGAGAGAGAGAGAGATGGAAGAGCTAATATCTGCCAAATCACTTACCGACCCTAGAGGCAGCTGTCCCTCAAGGCCAAGTTCAATCTCACCACTCTCCTAATTGCCAATACCGAGCTGGGCACTGAGGAGGAGTCAGGACCACGTGCTGAAGTTGGAAAAGGGGCTGACAGTGTGGAATCTCCCCCAGGTTTCTCCTGAGAGGCCTGTCTGTGAATGAGGTGGCACAATCATCTGTCCCTTTATTGTCAGTGAGTTTTCTGTCACTCAAGAAACCTCATGACACACCCTTGGCACAGCCTTGGTGTGAAAATGGAGCCAACGCCAATGGGATGGGTGATGGTAAGGCTGAGTGGACTCCCTCTGGCAAAGGTGGCCTAGGCAGAGCCTCTAAATTAGCCAGAGGTCTGTGCCAGCCCAGACACAACCTCTCCCAGCCCCCATCCCATATCCAGCTCATCTGGTTATTACATCATCACTATGCCTAGTTCATTCATTTCACCTTCCACTGTGTAGATAACACCGACTTCATTTACTTATCATCTCACCAAGTCCTCAAGAGTCTAGAGAGATCAGTATTGTCCCATTTTGCAGGTGGGGAAACTGAGGCTCATAGAGGTGAAATGACTGCCCAAGGTCAGCAATTGGCACAATTGGCATTCAAACCTATAAGGGGTGAGATGTGGTGGCTCACACCTGTAGTCCCAGTGCTTTGGGAGGCCAAGGCAGGAGGATCACTTGAGGTCAGGAGTTTGAGACCAGTCTGGGCATAGTGAGACCCTGCCTCTAAAAAAAACAAAATGATGGCATGCACCTGTAGTCCTAGCTACTCAGGAGGCTGAGGTAGGAGGCTGGCTTGAGCCCAGGAGTTTGAGGCTGCAGTGAGCTATGACTGTGCCTCTGCATTTCAGCCTGGGTGACAGAGCAAGACCCTGTCTTAAATATAAAAAGAAGCAAACAAATAACCCCTAAAAGGTTCTAGCCCAGTTGCCTTAACTGATGCTTCGTGTTGAACCCTCTCTTCTCTTCTTCCTCCTCTATTTTTTAGCCATTTTATTTCACCTTATTTTACTTATGTTAACAGTGAAACCAAAGGCGAACCTGATTAAGCCCTCCAAACTTAACCTGCCTTGCCTTTAATTGCTTATTTACATTTGATCTTAAAATGCCACTAGCAAGTCACATAGCCAAATAATGCGTAACTGAACTCTTGCTAGCTTCGCTACAGATTACATTTCTGACTGTGGGTCACTATGGTAATGGGTGCTTAAAGTTGTTTTTCAAGAACTAGGTGGGAGGCAGCTCTTGTCTAGTTTAAGCCAGTGGAGATTGCACACCCTTCATCTGGACCCATGTGGGTAGCTGACATCAGAGGGCCATAAACTCCACCCTCAGATCATGCTAAATGCTACTTTCTGCACATATGTCCTATCTAAAGCCATGTAGCTCAACTATGCTTGCTCGGAAATCCTGATGACTTCACCTTTTCTACTGCCAGTCATCTTTCTTCATACTTTAGACCACCCTGTGTTCTATTCTATAAGCACCCTCAAACCCTATTTTTGGGGAGGAGGATTTGGGACCTGTTTTCCCACCTCCTCGCTTAATTGCCTCGTGAATAAACTCTTTCTCTTCTGCAAAATCTGTCATTACAGTGATTGGCTTGCTCCACGGAGGCAGAACAAACTTGGTTCCATAGCAACAGCTTAAATGAGATATAATTTACGTATTATACAATTCACTCACTGAAAGTGTCCAATCCAGTGAGTTTTAGATATATTCACAGTGATGCCACCATTGCCACAGTTCATTCTGGAACATTTTCTTTTTTTTTTTGGAGACAAGATCTTGATCTGTCACCCAGGCCGGAGTGCAGTGGAGCGATCACAGCTCACTGCAGCTTCAAACTCCTGGGCTCATGTGATCCTCCCGCCTCAGCCTCCTGGGTAGCTGAGACTAGAAGTGCGCACCACCATGCCTGATTAGGGTTTTTTTTTTAAGTTTTTTGTAGAGACTGAGTCTTGCTATGTTGTCCAGGCTGGTCTCAAACTCCTGGCCTCAAGGGATCTTCCTCACCTGGCCTCCCAAAGTGTGGGATTACAGGCGTAAGCCACTACACCTGGCCCATTTTAGAACACCTTTATCACCCACCAAAAAGAATCCCAGTACCCTTTAGCTATCACTCCCAATCTCTCCGTACATTCTAGCCTTAGGCAACCACTAGCTGTCTTTCTGTCTCTGTTGCTATCCCTGTTCTGGATATTTCACAGAAATAGAATCATATTATGTGATTTTTGTGTCTGGCTTCTTTAGCTCAGCATGATGTTTTCAAGAAGAGTATTGGGGGGATGTTGGTTTGTTGTCTCTTGTTTCATTTTGTTTTTTTTTTTTTTAGAGAGCCAAGTGTTAGGCATCTTTCAGCAAATCATTGCAGATACTCCCATTCCAATCTCTTCCCCTAAGATCCAACCTTCTTAGCTGACCAGACCCTGTAAAGCAATGAGGTTTCAAGGAGGAATAAGATAGCATCCACACTGTAGCACATGTTAGTGCTTCACTCCTTTTTGTGGCTGAATAATAGTCCGTTGTACAGATATACCTCATTTTGGTTATTTATTCATCCTTGGAGGGACATTTGAGTTGTGCTAGGCTTTTGGCTGTTTGAAGGATGCTGTTATACATATTTATGTATAAGTTTTTGTTGGATTTTTTTTTTGAGACAGGGTCTCACGAACTTGCTCAGGGTAGGGTGCAAGGACATGAACTGACTCACTGCAACCTCTGCTTCCCAGACTCAAGCAATTCTCTAGCCTCAGCTTCCCCAGTAGCTGGGACTACAGGTGTGTGCCACCATGCCTGGCTAATTTTTTTTTTTTTTGTAGAAACGGGGTTTTGCCATGTTGCCTAGGCTGGTCTTAAACTCCTGAGCTCAAAATGATCCACCTGCCTGGGCCTCCCGAGGTGTTGGGATTACAGGAGTGATCCCTACCATGCTTGGCCTGATGCATGTTTTAATTCCATTCCTAGTAGTGTGATTTTTAAGCAATACAGAAATGTTTTTTTAGCAAAACTGGCCCACTCTCATCCCTCCAATTCTTTCCTTTGCTTCGAGGTAACCCAGACACAAGACTGAGCAATATCCCTTCAGCTCCTATTTCTGCATTGACTTACACACATTCACAGTGTTAGTTACATAGGTGGGCTCATTCTACAAAATTGTCCTGCTACTTGCCTTGTTCACCGAATTATATGTCTCGGTCATCTTTCCATGTTAGCACATGTGGAACTAACTCAATTTTTTCGTGTTCTTTAAAAAACTATTGAGATAAAGAAAATGTGGCCCATATACACAATGCAATATTATGCAGCCATAAAAAGGATGAGTTCATGTCCTTTTTAGGGACATGGATGAAGCTGGAAAACATCATTCTCAGCAAACTGACACAAGAACAGAAAATCAAACACCGCATGTTCTCACTCATAAGTGGGTGTTGAACAGTGAGAACACATGGATATAGGGAGGGGAACATCACATACTGGGGCCTGTTGGTAGGTGGGAGGGGAAGGGAGGGATAGCAGGGGGTGGGGGGATTGGGGAGGGCTAACATTAGGAGAAATACCTAATATAGGTGGTGGGGGAGTGGAGTGCAGCAAACCACCGTGGCATGTGTAAACCTATGTAACAATCCTGCACTACCTGCACATGTACCCCAGAACTTAAAGTATAATAATAATTAAAAAAGAGAACAACCTATGTGAAGAAAAGTACACAACTCTTAAATGTGCAGCTTGATAATTTTTTCAAACTGAACCTACCCACGTGACCACCATTTCAATGGAGCCATTGAATTAATTCTGCAATGGCATAAAAAGTACACACTTTTGGCTAAAGAGAAACAAAACCCAGGGAAACACCAACTCAACTGGACATAATATCCTACTCTTACCCCATGCCAACATTTTAGCTAAAGCATGCTTTCATTGTGTTCTTCCTCCTTGAAATCTCATCGTTTCACAGGGTCTGGTCAGTTAAGAAGTTTGGATCTTAGGGGAAGCAATTGGGACTTGGAGTGTTTGCAATGGTGTGTTGGAAGGTGCCTAACACTTGGCTCTCTAAAAACAAAACAAAATGAAGCAAAAAACTCACAAGAAACCAACATCCCCCATAAATAGAAGGAAATCCATTTCAGCCGTAAAAAGAACGGCATTTGTGGCAACATGGATGGAACTGGAGGACATTATGTTAGGTGAAATATGCCAGAAACAGAAAGTTAAACAGCACATGTTCTCATTCATATGCAGAAGCTAAAAAAGTAAGTTGATTTTGTAAAAGCAAAAAGTGGCACAGTGGATGTCAGAGGCTGGGAAGGATAGGGGGAAGAGAGGATAGGGAGAGATTTGTTAAAGGATACGAAATTACAGCTAGTGCTACTCACAACAGCAAAAACATGGAATCAACCTAGGTGCCCATCAACAGTAGATTAGATAAAGAAAACGTGTTTATATATATATATATATATATATATATATATATATATATATATGTATATATACACACCATGGAATACTATGCAGCCATAGAAAATAAAATCATGGCAGGGTGTGGCGGCTCACGCCTATAATCCCAGCACTTTGGGAGGCAGAGGCGGGCGTATTACCTGAGGTCAGGAGTTTGACAACAGCCTGGCCAACATGGTGAAACCCATCTCTACTAAAAATACAAAAGTTAGCCGGGCATGGTGGCACATTCCTGCAATCCCAGCCACTGGGGAGGCGGAGGCAGGAGAATCACTTGAACCCAGGAGGCGGAGGTTGCATGAGCTGAGACAATGACACTGCACTCTGGCCTGGGTGACAGAGAGACACTGTGTCTCAAAAAAAAAAAAAAAAAAAAAAAAAAAAAAGCATGTCTTCTGCAGCAACATGAATGCAGCTGGAGGACATTATCCTAAGCGAATTAATGCCAGAACAGAAAACCAAACACCACGTGTTCTCACTTGTAAGCGGGAGCAAAACATTGACTACTCGTGAACATAAAGATGGATACAATAGACAATGGTGACTACTAGAGGGAAGAGGACAGGAGAGGAGGCGGGGGTTGATAAACTACCTACTGTGTCCTGTGCTCACTACTGGGTGACGGGATCATTCGAACAGCAAACATCAGCATCACGCAGTTTAGCCATTGATATGGCCTGGCTCTGTGTCCCTCCCCAAATCTAATCTTGACTTGTAATCTAATTGTAATCCCCACATGCTGGGGAGAGGGACCTCATGGGAGGTGACTGGATCATGGGGGCAGTTCCCCCATGCTGTTCCCATGATAGTGAGTGAGTTGTCAAGAAATCTGATGGTTTTATAAGGGGCTTTTCCCACTTTGCTCTGCACGTCTCTGTCCTGCTACCACGTAAGACATGCTTCTTCCCCTTCTGCCATGATTGTAAGTTTCCTGAGGCCTCCCCAGCCATGCAGAACTCTGAGTCAATTGCAACTCTTTATGAGTTACCCAGTCTCGGGTATTTCTTTATAGCAGTGTGAAAACAGACTGATATACCCATGTCACAAATATGCGGGACTCACGTCTCAACCCCTGATCTCACCTCTTACCATCTGGACTCACCTCTCACCTGGACTCACCTCTCAACACCTAGGACTCGCCTCTCACCACCCCAAACTCATCTTTCACAATCTGGGCTTACTTCTCACTACCTGGGACTCACCTCCCACCACCTAGACTCACTTCTGAATTTAAAATAAAAATTGAAAAAAAAAAAAGAAAGATAAAGGTAACTTCAAAATGGTAGGAACAATTTATGGCATTTTCACTTGCCCTTGTCTCCCTGCTTCCCCCATAAAAATACAGATAGGTAGGAAGAATAAGTTCTAGTGTTCTACAGCACTGTAGGATAACTATAGTAAACAATAATATATTACATAGTTTCAAATAGCTAGAAGGAGGATATTGCATGTTCCCAACACAAAGAAATGCTACATGTTTGAGATGATTGACATGTCAATTACCCCGATCTAATTACTATATGTTATATGCCTCAAAACATTACTATGTACCGTATGAATATGTACAGTTATTGTGTGTCCATTAAAAATAAAAAGGAAGTAAAACAGAAAACCTCCCAAGCAATAAAAAGCAAAAATGTCCTCCTTTGTAATGTTTGCCACTTTCCATGGTGTATGTATTCTCACTGTAGCTGATGTCAGGTTACAAACACGGCATCATTGAATGCAGAGTTGGGGAAGAACTGGCCTTGGATCAGCCCAGGATTGAAAGGGCATTTCGGAGGCAGCCCCCTCCTGCATGGAGGCAGGTGTGTTTAGACTGCCCAGTTCTTGGGTTGAGGGCTGTGGTTGAGTGTTTCATTTGGAACCAGGCACACGGTAAGAGCCCAGGAAGGAAGAACTGGGTGGATGAGTGTACTGGGATGTCCAGTTGTCTCTGAAAATGGAGGTTGGCAGAGGTGGTTCCTCATGAATTTCTCCTCAGTCCATCGATGATGAAATGTCACGAGGTCCTCGCTCCTCTACTGAGACACGTATTTCCGCAGTATCAGTACGTAAGAGAAGGATGTGTCACCATGTGCTGGAGTACCTGTGAGTTAACTAATTAAGTAATTACATTGATTAATTATATTAATCAGAGTTTTTCTGACAATTGGCTTGTCCAAGAAAGGCAACCTGGTGTAAGGACTCCATGGAGGAACGCCTGCCTAATGGTTTCAGGGTTACAAGTTGGCTTCACAGGGGAGATATACGTCATCTGAGGCTTGAGGAATGAGTAGGTGCTTCCCAAGTGGGCATTTGGGAGAGGCAGCCAATGCAGAGGGGTCCCAACATGGGGCAATAGCAGAGGTGAATGAGTGTGAGCTTGGTGGATGCAAGGCACCATGTCTGCCTCCATGTGGCCAGAGAATAAAGTGTAAGAGACAGTGTTGGTGAGAGTTAATCCAAGTGGTGGGAGTTGAGTCCAGGTGGTAAGAAATAAGCCCAGGATGTGAGAGATGAGTCTGGGTGGTGAGAAGTGAGGTCTAGGTGTTGAGAGGTGAGTCCAGATGGTGAGAAATGAGTCCAGGGGGTGAGAGGTGAGTCCAAGGGGTGAGAGGTGAGTCCAGGGGGTGAGAGGTGAGTCCAGGCGGTGAGAGGTGAGTCCAGGGGGGTGAGAGGTGAGTCCGGGGGGTGAGAGGTGAGTCCGGGGGGGAGAGGTGAGTCCGGGGGGGTAGAGGTGAGTCCAGGTAGGTGAATCCAGGAGGTGAGAAGTGAGTCAAGCTGGTGAGAGATGCATTCAGGTGGTGAAGATGAGTCCAGGTGGTGAGAGATGAGTTTAGGTGGTGAGAGATGAGTTTAGGTGGTGAGAGATGAGTTTAGGTGGTGAGAGATGAGTCCAGTTGAGAGGTGAGTTCAGATAAGGGTGAGTCCAGGGAGGTGAGAGCTGAGTCCCGGTGGTGAGAGGTGAGTCAAGCTGGTGAGAGATGAATCCAGGTGGTGAGAGGTGAGTCCAGTTGAGAGGTGAGTTGAGGTAAGAGATGAGTCCAGGTGGTGAGAGGTGAGTCCAGTTGGTTGGAGGTGAGTCCAGATGGTGAGAGGTGAGCCCAGATGAGATGTGAGTCCAGGGGGGTGAAATGGTGGAATATGAGTCAAGGTGGGTGAGTTCAGCTGATGAGAGGCGAGTCCAGGTGGTGAGAGATGAGTACAGGTAATAAGGGATGAGTCCAGGTGGTGAGAGGTGAGTCCAGGTGGGTGAATCCAGGAGGTGACAGTGAGTCCAGGCGGTGAGATTTGAGTTCTGGTGGTAAGAGGTGAGCCCAGCTGATGAGAGGTGAGTCCAGGTAGGTGAGTCCAGGCGGTGAGATTTGAGTTCTGGTGGTGACAGGTGAGCCCAGTGATGAGAGGAGAGTTCCTTTGTTGAGAGATGAGTCCTGCTGATGGGAAGTGAGTCCTAATGGTGAGAGGTGATTCCAGGAAAGGGTGGGATCATGAAAGGGCTTGAAGTAACTCTCAGGGAGTCTGAATGTGGTTGGGTTTTGGAGTGACCAACCGTCCTGGTTTGCCCAGATCTGCAGAGTTTTCTGGCATGTGGGGGATTTCACTGCTAAGAAGCCAGGGGAAGTCCTAGGCAAAGTGAATAAGTTGATCCTTGATCCAGATAGGTAATGGGGAGCCATTGAGGAATTCATAGCTGGAGAGTGACACAAGGACTCTTGGTTGTTAAAACATTAATCAGATCTCAAGTAAAACGAAGCTTCTGCAGTAAGCTGCTGCTGAACCCTTCCTGGACCAGGTGGTTCCCAATTTCCATGGCTGCCTGCACTTCTCCTGGACAGTCACGTTGCTCTTATAATGCTCCTTTGATATCTTATTTCTTTCTCATGAAGACAGTCAGCCAGTGAGCGTGTGAGCCATGCATGTGGTGTTTGCATGGCAACCAGCATGACACATGGAAAACGTTCAATTGATATGTGTTGGGAGCAAAGGTGTGGAGTTGTCAGAATTGGTGCTTCTGTGTCTTCACTCCACAGATATAAACTGGAAATAATACCACGTCCTTCCTCAAGAATGTAGTATGAGCTAGGAGGGGTGTAGTCCCAGCTACTTGGGAGGCTGAGGTGGGAGGATCACTTGAGCCCAGGAGTTTGAGGCTGCAGTGAGCTATGATTGCACCACTGCACTCCACTCCAGCCTGGGCAACAGAACAAGACCCTGTCTCAAAAACAACAAACAAACAAAACAAAAACAAAAACAAAAAAACTCCAAAACCAAACGAACAGATAAAACCCCCAAAATGTAATATGAAACGTTGTATGCTTTGATCAATATCTCCCTGTTACCTGCCCCAGCCCCTGGCAACAACTGTTCTACCTCTCTACTTTCATGAGTTGGATTTTTTAGATCTCACGTATATGTGAGATCATGCAGTATTTGTTTTTCTGTGTCTGGATTACTTCACTTAACCATCATGTTCTCCAGGTTCATCCATGTGGCAAATGATGGGATTTCCTCCTTTTAAAGGCTGAATAGTATTCCATTGTGTGTATACATGTATACAAAGTAGACTATATGTATACATATGAATATACATATTATACATTATATGTAGACACTATACATGTATCAAAATATTGTATGCGTGTATAACATTTGCAATATAATATACAATATGCATTTTCTTTATCCATGCAATTGTTGATGGGCACTTAGGTTTATTTTATGTCTTGGCAACCGGTGAATAATGGTGAAATAAACATGGTAGTGCAGATAACTCTCTTGAGATGCTGATTTTATTTCTATTGGATATGAAATCAGTAGTGGGGATTGCTGGATCATATGGTAGCTCTATTTTTAGTTTGTTTTTTTTTTTTTTTTAGGAACTGCCATACCGTGTTCCATAATAGTTTTACTAATTTACATTCAAATTTTCAGTTAGGCAGGAGGAATAAGTCTGTGACATGTTGTATGGCAGGGTGACTATAGCTTGTAACAGTGGATGGTACGTTTCAAAGTTCTCTTACATAGAATCTTGCTCTGTTGCTCAGGCTGGAGTGCAGTGGTGTGATCACAGCTCACTGCAGCCTCAAAATTCTGGGCTCAAGTGACCCTCCCACTTCAGCCTCCAGAGTAGTAACAAGCATGTACCAGCAGGCCCAGCTGACGTATATATACATATATATTTTTTTAAAAGGCCTCAAGGTGATCCTAATGCATTGCAAGGTCAATACTGGTAATTTTGTGGGAAGGGGACAGGTAATAAGTGGATAGACTGGTAAACAAGAGAACTCAGATGATGACATATGTTTAAAATGGAAATAGACCAGATGAGGTGACAGAGAATCCCCGGAGGTGGCTACAGGGTGGTTGAGGGTGGGTCTCAGAGGAGACAATGCTTGAGCTAAATCCTGGGAGGTATAGGTGCTCAATCCATGCAGCTACATTCCTCTTCCCTTTCAACACTGGTTTTCTAACTCAGCTGCCTGGTGGAATCAATGAGGGAGTTTTAAAAAGTATTAATGCCTGGGTTACATCCCTAGAGATACAGTTTAGTTGATGGGACCCAGGTCATATAACATAAAATTAACCAAAGTGTACAACTCAGTGGCATTAAGTACAGGCATGACGTTGTCCAGCCATCGCCACTACGGTACTCCCAGAACGTTTACATCACTGCAAATGGAAACCCTGTCTCCATTAAGCCAGTTAAAATACAAAATTACCTGGGTGCGGTGGCACATGCCTGTAGTCCCAGCTACTTGGGAGGCTGAGGCAGGAGAACTGCTTGAACCTGGGAGGTGGAGGATGCAGAGAGCCACAGTCACATCACTGCACTCCAGCCTGGGCGATAGAGTGAGACTCTGCCTCAAAAATAAATAAAAATAAATAAATAAATAAAAGAAATGTGGAATGTAGATCGATCCCTGCAACCACATGGATTAAATTTGAATGCATTATATTCAGAGAAAGAAGCCAGATACAAATGACCACGTCATGTATCCAGATAGTACCAACTACCACCTTACTTCATATTTGGTTTCAATCCATAAAGGACTGAATCCCCAGGGGACAGTTGACATGGTTCACAATCGCAGTCAACAATGACCTCCTTTAATTTGTATTCTTTGACCAACATTTCCAAGTTTTAGTGAGGTGAAGAGAAATATGTTTTTAAAAATTATTATTATTCGATTTTAAAAAACTAACATAGCAATTGTACATATTTCTGGGGTACATAGTCTGATATAAGGATAGCGACTCTGCTCACTTTTGGTGTCCATTTGCATGGAATGTCTTTTTCCACCCCTTTACCTTAAGTTTATGTGAGTCCTTACGTGTTAGGTGAGTCTCTTGGAGGCAGCAGATAGTTGGTTGCTGAATTCTTATCCATTCTGCAATTCTAAATCTTTTTTATTTTTATTTTTATTGAGATGGAGTCTCATTCTGTCACCCAGGCTGGATTGCAGTGGTGTGATCTTGGTTCACTGCAAACTCCACCTTTCAGGTTCAAGCAATTCTCCTGCCTCAGCTTCCCAAGTAGTTGGGATTACAGGCATATGCCCCCACATCCAGCTAACTTTTTTTTTTTTTTTTTTTTAGTATTTTTAGTAGAGATGAGGTTTCACCATGTTGGCCAGGCTGGTCTTTAACTCCTGACCTCAAGTGATCCATCCACCTCGGGCTCCCAAAGTGTTGGGATTACAGGCACGAGCCACTGTGCCTGGTCAATTCTAAATCTTTTAAGTGGAGCATTTAGGCTATTTACACACAACATCAGTATGGAGATGTGAGGTACTATTCCATTCATTGTGCCATTTGTTGCCTGCATACCTTGTTTTTTAAATTGTATTTTTGTTTTATAGGTCCTGTGAGATTTATACTTTAAAGAGGTTCTATTTTGATATGTTTTCAGGATTTGTTAAAAGATTTAGAACTCCTTTTAGCAGTTCTTATAGTGCTGGCTTGGTAGGGGCAAATTCTCTCAGCATTTGTTTGTCTGAAAAAGACTATCTTTCCTTCATTTATTAAGCTTAGTTTCGCTGGATACAAAAATCTTGGCTGATAATTGTTTTGTTTAAGAAGGCTAAAGATAGGGTCTCAATGCCTTCTAGCTTGTAGGGCTTCTGCTGAGAAATCTGCTGTTAACCTGATAGGTTTTCCTTCATAGATTGGCTGGTGCTTTTGCCTCACAGCTGTTAAGATTCTTTCCGGCAGTGGCTCATACCTGTAATCCCAGCGCTTTGGGAGGCCAAGGCGGGTGGATCATGAGGTCAAGAGATTAAGACTATCTTGGCCAAGATGGTGAAACCCTGTCTCTATTAAAAATACAAAAATTAGCTGGGTGTGTAAAAATACAAAAATTAGCTCAGTTACTTGGGAGGCTGAGGCAGGAGAATAGCTTGAACCTGAGAGGCAGAGGTTGCAGTGAGCCGAGATTACACCACTGCACTCCAGCCTGGTGACAGAGTGAGACTCTGTCTCAAAAAAAAAAAAAAACAAAAAAAAAAAACCATAAATAAAAGAGCAATGGCATCTTAGGCCTGAAAGTCAATGTGGGTGAGGGCTCCCCATCTCCAAGCAGCCCAAGTCTCTTGAGTTGTTTGCAGAAAAGCGAGGGCCTATGTTTCACCAGACATGCTCATGCTTCCTGAGCATTGTTTTCCTGAGAGTTTACAGGCCTGGTGGATATGCTCTGCCTTCACATACTATCAGAGAATGGCCACGTATCTAAATTGTTCATGCTCTTACCTTGGGTACATCCATGAATTCATCTTTGTAGCCACAGAGCTCTTTCTCTGCCTGGAGCCCATATTTGCATCTATGTCACCAGCCCATGCTTCTCTCAGCATCTCAGGTCCTGACCTCTGGAGCCCCCTTTCCTTTTGTTAGGAGTTGCAGAAGTGAGAGCTCATCACCGTGATGAAAGGAGGCAGTGTTGCTCAAAGATCTTTGGCAACTTTTCATCATTCCGGGCTTCCTCGGGGGGGTAAACAATCCATGGGTGAGTAACAAGATGAGACAGCATCTTGTCAGGCAGGATTTTGTTCACCACAATCTGGGAAGACATCCAAGCAACCCAGGTGTTCCTTCCCTCCCTGAAAGTATGAAAGTTTTGCAAGCCACTGAGCTCGCAATGCAATGGAGAGCACAGCTGTGCAGTTGTAATTTCTCAAGCAATCCCCAAGATAATTCTCTATTTTTGTTTTTTTACTCCATCTCATTTTTAAATGTTCCTTCTGGGTGTCTATTGTCATGTGCATGCACAATTTAAAAATTCAAATATGTTTAGTAGCAGCAGTCATATCAGCAGTAGTAGCAGTCGTTGTAGTAGGATGAGAATCTTGATTGCATTTACAACTATTCTTGCAACTCAGCTCTGTGAAGAAGGGGGTTTGATTGATCACCAAGGCAGGGAATGCATATCACACATGTCACTTTTTAAAACAAAATTTATATAAAGTATACATGGAAGCTGTCCATTAATAACACAGGATACCTATACTTCAGGTATGATAGGTATTCTTTTACTGGCCTTCACTTACCTGAGTCACAGGATTGAGGGATGCTTTTCATTCACCTAGAGCATTTTTTTTTCTTTTTCATAGACAAGGGGTCTTTCTGTGTTGCCCAGGCCAGTCTTGAACTCCTGGGTTCAAGCGATCCTCCTGCCTCGGCGTCTCAGAGCTTGGATTACAAGTGCGAGGGCTTAGAGCATTTTATTTTTTAATTTTTAATTTTTTTTTTGATACGGAGTTTTGCTCTTGTTGACCATGCTGGAGTACAATGGTGCAATCTTGGCTCACTGCAACCTCTGTCTCCCGGGTTCAAGCAAGTCCCCTGCCTCAGCCTCCCAAGTAGCTGGGATTACAGGCATGCACCACCACGCCTGGCTAATTTTGTATTTTTAGGAGAGATGGGTTTTCTCCATGTTGGCCAGTCTAGTCTTGAACTCCCGACCTCAGGTGATCTGCCTGCCTTAGCCTCCCAAAGGGCTGGGATTACAGGTGTGAGCCACCGTGCCCAAACTGACTTAGAGTATTTTAAGCATGGGAACGTGAATCCCGACAACAGCTGTGCAACTGCGTGGAGAAAACTGAGGTTAAGAACAGTTAAATAACATGGCTCCTAAGTGTTGCAGCTGGGCTCTGAGGGCAGCTCTCTGGAACACCCAAGTCCTGTTATTTCCCTTCCCTTATGACCCAGGGATTGGCTCCATGAAAAAGAAATGAAAGAAATGCTTGGTTACTCTCCAGGTCCATCCTGAGAAGCTCACAGAGTTTGGGAGAATGAGTTAGCCAAAACTGCTCTGGGGGAACTGAAGCAGGTTTGGTAACAAAGGCAGTTCTCCCTCTCTGACCTTACCCTGCGTGGCTGCACACCTGCATTCTCTGACCTGATGCATCTTTTCATCATTTGTATGTTGCTTCTATCCTTCTATCCCTACCAAGTCGCTATAGGGGTGTGTGTGTGTGTGTGTGCGTGTGTGTGTGTGTGTGTGGTGTGAGGCGTGCAGGTGGAAGAGATCAAATACAAGTGAGGAGATTTCATTCTGTAGCAAGCAGATAACTGAAAGGAAGGCACAACAGCACAATGGTAAAATGTATTCTTTGAAATCAGACTTTTTGGGCACTTTGGGAGGCTGAGGTGGGCGGATCATGAGGTCAAGAGATCGAGACCATCCTGGCCAACATGGTGAAATAAACCCCGTCTTTATTAAAAATATAAAAATTAGCTGGGCATGGTGGTGCTTGCCTGTAGTCCCACCTACTTGGGAGGCTGAGGCAGGAGAATTGCATGAAACTGGGAGGCAGAGGTTGCAGTGAGCCGAGCTCATGCCAGTGCACTCCAGTCTGGTGACAGCAAGATTCTGTCTCAAAAGAAGGAAAAAATAAAAAAGAAATCAGACTTTCTGGGTTGGATTCCTGACCCTAGCGACTTGAATTCTGAATTACGTAACCTCTTGGTGGCCGAGGTTCCTTACCCATAAAGAAGTGATATGATAGTAGGCCAGGAGCAGTGGCTCACTCCTGTAATCTCAGTACTTTGGGAGGTCAAGGTGGGTGGATCACGAGGTCAAGAGATCGAGACCATCCTGGCCAGCATGGTGAAATCCCGTCTCTGCTAAAAATACAAAAATTAGCTGGGTGTGGTGGTGCACGCCTGTAATCCCAGCTACTCCGGAGGCTGAGGCAGGAGAATTGCTTGAACCTGGGAGGCGGAGGTTGCAGTGAGCCAAGGTCATGCCACTGCACTCCAGCCTGGCAACAGACCAAGACTCCCTCTCAAAAAAAAAAAAAAAAAAAAAGAAGCGATAGTAATACCCACGTTGCTGGAGTGTGGTGAGGGGTTAATATATCTAAAACACTTAGAAGAGTTTCTGTCATCTAGGAAACATTCTGTTTATTCCCTAAATAGTTCTTGACTTCATCCTTTTCTCTCCAACACCCCTTCCTGTGCCTTAGTTGAGATGTCCAATGTCTGTGACCTGGGCAGCAGATGCAGACTCCTGCTAGCTGGTTGTGTGACCTAGAAGAGCCCCTGCCATGCCCCCAGGACAACCGCCTCTTTAGTGTCCACAGGGAGGCTGGCTCTGGTCAGCCGGCTGGTGTTCTGGAAGCTGCGTGGTGTGTGCATGGCAGGTCTTTTTCATGATGAAGGCAGAGGAAAGGAGGTGACCATAAACTGATACTATCCATGAGCTGGGCCAAGTCTTCAGGGAGGACCTGGTTCACACACCGTGGGATGAGGTGACCTAATAGCAATTAATGATGCCTGTAATCATTGTGGCGTTAACGAGGCAGGAGATGAAGATATAGGAATAATTACTGTGTATTAGTACCACGAACAAGCAGAAATGGCAACAGCGGTTACTCTTGCAATGAAGAGTCACAAACTTGTTTCTGTGCTCAGGAAAGGAGTGAGGAAAGAGATAGGGAAGGCCGAGCGAGAGAATTCTAGCAGGCATGTGAAAGGGTGCTTGGGTAGAAGATGACAGCTAGAAGAGGGATGTCAGCAGAATTGCCTGCACCAGGCCCTTTCTCCACAGAAGGATGAAATGAAAGTCCACTGCTGTCAACAGCGGATCAACGGATGGAATGTGTTGAATCTCAAGGGAATCCGTTGATGCGATGTAGAGGCCTTCTAGAACCCGAAAGGCCAGAAGCGGAAAATGTCTGTGTGAAATCCGATCCCCCAAATGCTGACCTCAAGAAGGTCTCCTCCTCGCCTTCCCTCCCTCTCTCCCTCCCTCTTCCCCTTCCTCCTTCTCCTCCTCCCTCCCTCCTTCCTTCCCTCCCTCCTTTCTTTCCTTCCATTTTCCTTCTCCCTTCCTTTCTCCTGTTCTTCTTTCCTTCCTGCCTTCTCTCCCTCCCTTTCTTTCTTCCTTCTCTCTTTTCTCTTCCTTCCTTCTGTCCTTCCCTCCTTCTTCCTCTCCTTCCTTCCCTCCTTCCTTCCTTTCTTCTTCCCTTCCTGCCTCTCCCTCCCTTTCTTCCTTCCTTCCTTTTTTCCATTTTCCTCTCTCCTTTCTTCCTTTTGCCTTCCCTTCTTTCTCTCTTTCCCTCCTTCTTCCCTCTCTCCTTTCCTCTTTCTTTCTTCTCCCCCTCCTTTTCTCTTTTCCTTCCTTCTCTTTTCCCCTCCTTCCTTTCCCCTTCTCTCCTTCCTTCCTCTTTTTCTCTCTTCCTTCCTTCTCTCCTTCCATCCTCTTTTCCTTTCCTCCTTCTTTCCTTCCCTCCCCTCCCTTCCTTCCTTCCATCTTCCTTCCTTTTTACCTTCCTTCCATCTTTCCTTCCTTCTTTCTTTCCTTTTTACCTTCCTTCTTTCCTTCCTGCCTCCCTCCCTCTCCTCCCCTTCCTCTGTTTTTCTTCCTTCTCTCTCTCCCTTTCTTCTCTCCTTCCTGTTAACATCTATTGTCTTCCTACTATGCCCCAGGCATGGCAGATATAGTGGAAAAAATTAGATATGGTCCATGCTCTCATGAACCTTAAGTTTAATGGGGGGGAGACAATCATTAGCAAAACAGTCACACTAATGAATATGTATTTGGAAGCTGAGATAAGTACACAGAAGGAGAGAAGTTGGTTCTTTGAGAACATAAAGGGACCAGCCAAGACTCCACTACTAAAACCACTGGGAAGACATCCCTTAGGAGGAGACATGCTTAAGTGAGAATTTTCTGGGCAAAGGTGTGGGAACGAGGGGGAGTGAGAAAGGGTGGCTCAGGTATAGAACAAACATGAACAAAATACCCTATAGGTAGAGAGGAGGCCAATGGGAAGGGTGACGGAGAAATGGCCCAAGATTTTGTTTTTCCCTCCCTCTGTTCTGTTGCCCAGGCTGGAGTGCAGTGGTGCAATCTCAGCTCACTCTAACCTCCGCCTCCTGGGTTTAAGTGATTCTTCTGCCTCAGCCTCCCGAGTAGCTGGGATTGCAGGTGTCCTCCATGACTCCGGGCTGGGTTTTTTTGTTGTTGTTGTTGTTTGTTTTTTTAGTAGAGATGGGGTTTTGCCATGTTGGCCAGGCTGGTTTTGAACTCCTGGCTTCAAGTGATCCACCCACCTTCGCCTCTCAAGGTGGTGGGAGTTTACAGGTGTGAGCCACTGTGGCCAGCTGATGGTCCAAGATTTGAATGGAGAAGGAGAGGTAGGAGCTGGCCCTGCAGGATTCTGTCCCCAGGCAAGTCTTTTTTCCAAACAGAATGGAATCAAACCTCCCCACACTGGCCTCCAATCACCGCAGGTGGTAGTATTGGAACTGAGGGAGATAAGTATGTCCAAGACTGCTCAAATCAAACCCAGAGAAGACTTTCCTCAATTTACAAGGTTTTGATTAGGCCAGGCACTTTGTGAGTGCCCCAGAGTGGGGAAACCTCTTTAAGAATCTGTGAATAAAGGCTGGGTGCCCGGGATTCCTGACAGCACGAGAGTCCTTGAGTCCTCAAATATACTGATGCATTGCAGAATTTTTCATCAATGAGAATGAGATTTCTGTTCAAAGAACGTGACTTTCCAGCAAGGAGCATATACAGAAAAGAGGGATCCCAAGTGAAAAAATTGGAAGGAAAAAGGCATCCAGATGACATTCACAGAGGACTCTGATTTGCAACATTGAGCCCCTAGCCACCTCTCCAGCCTCATCCACCACCATCTTTAAAATATCTTCAACTTCCCAAACACACCACATGCTTTCCAGCCTGCCCCAGGACCTTTGCACAGGCTGGTATGCTTTCCTGGCACACTCTTCCCCACTCTCTCTCTCTCTTTTTTTTTTTTTTTGAGACAGAATTTTGCTCTTGTTGCCCAGGCTGGAATGCAATGGTGCAATCTTGGCTCACTGTAACCTCCGCCTCCCAGGTTCAAGTGATTCTCCTGACTCAGCCTCCCAAGTAACTGGGATTGCAGGCATGCACTGCCACACCTGGCTATTTTTTTTGTATTTTTAGTAGAGACGGGGTTTCATCATGTTGGCCAGACTGGCCTTGAACTCCTGACCTCATGATCTGCCCGCCTTGGCCTCCCAAAGTACTGGGATTACAGGCATGAACTACCATGCCCTGCAGAACTTACCCTACAAAACAGGGGTCATTAAGCCCCCTTTTAGGTCTTACCAAACAGTGATACAATGCTTTGCAGGGGATATATGGTTAAGTCAGTAGATGACTCTAGTGATGAACTGGGGAAGGTGGGAGGAGGCTGGTTATGCCTCTGGAAATGGAGAGGCAAAGGGGACCCTGGACTTCTACTAAAACAATGTGGGAACTGAAAGAAATAATCCCCCCACCCCATATATTACTTATAAGCTTGGAAGTCTTATAGTATATAAGTAACTGGGCCATTCAATTGGCCAGAATATAGTTCCATAGCCACAACTGGTCTCAGTGGATTCTCCATGGCCTCTCAGCCTATCCTATCCTAGCCAAGATATGCCTTCTCAAGGATCTAGCAGTGTCCTGCTTCCTACATGTCAAAGCCACAAGCCTCACGGTTTGCTTTCTCAGTCTGCAACTCTAGAGGATGAATGGAGTTGCAAAGAGAGCACTGAGAATGGAGTCGGGGCCTCAATTTTAGCTCTGAGCTGCTACAAACTCAGTGCAAGACCTAAATGAAATTGCTTCTCCTTTCTGAGTGTCAGCACCCTTTTCCATTTCTAGGTTCTAGAAAGTGCCTCACCATCCTCTGCAGAAATCCATGAACTAAATACTTTGTTGGGACTGAAAGACTTGTCCCTACTTCATTCATGGTCAACCTGAACCCCAGATCACTCAACTGTTCTTTCCATCTTTCAAGCATTTCCTTAAGTCTGCAGCCTCAAGTATTCTTTGTTGATGGATGAAAAGTGTCATGAAAACCTCGTTTCCCCCAAATCCATACTGCATCTAGTGGCAGAGTCATGTAAATTTGAGTTGGGCATATGGCCACCAAGCTAAAGATTATGTCTCCCAGGCTCCTTTGCAACTAGAGGCAGCCATGTGACTAAGTATTGACCAACAGGAAGTGAGCAGAAGTTGTATGTACAACTTCCAGGTCATGCCCTTAAAGGGGAGGAGCATGTCTTTTCCTTCTTCCTTCCTCCTTCCTCCTTCCTGCTGACCATGGGCATGAGGAGGAGTGCTGGGACAGTTATCTTGGAATACAATGTGGAAGCTATAGCAAATTAATCATCTTACCTGCTGCCATGTAAGATGTCCCTGCCATGATACATGGGAAGTGCAGGAGCTACAATTCAAGATGAGATTTGGGTGGGGACACAGCCAAACCATAGCATACCACATTTAGACTTGATGGGAAGAGCTTCCCACCCCCTAGAGATCCTAGAGTTTTAGGTGAAAGAAATACTTGGTGATGATACCTTGGAGTGTCCCTATAGATGGAAAGAAGAATGTACTGAAATAACTAATCCCAATATGCTTCCGTCTCTACTTCCAGGCTTTGTTCAAAAGTTTTTGACTTTGAAGATGATTCTGAGTTATCTTAGTTTGGTATGGGGTTTCTCAACTGTGATGCAATGGACATTTTCAACTGAGGACTTCTTTGTCATGGCAGGAGCCGCCCTGTCCACTGTGGGATATTTAGGAGCATCCCTGGCCTCGACCCAAGAGATGCCAGCAAGATACTCCATCCCCAGTTGTGACAACCAAAAATGTCTGCAGACTGCCAAATGTCCCCAAGAGTAGGGGGAGAATCACTGTTGTCAAGAAACCCTATTTTAGGCTGGGTGCGGTGGCTCACGCCTGTAATACCAACTCTTTGAGAGGCTAATATGGGCAAATCACTTGAGGTCAGGAGTTCAACACCAGCCTAGCCAACATGGTGAAGCCCCATCTCTACTAAAAACATAAAATTAGTCGGGCATGGTGGTGTGCACCTGTAATCCCTGCTACTGGGGAGGCCGAGGCAGGAGAAGTGCTTGAATCTGGGAGGTGGAGGTTGCAGTGAGCTGAGATCGCACCACTGCCCTCCAGCCTGGGTGACAGAGTGAGACTCCATTTCAAAAAAAAAAGAAATACCGTTTTAGTCCTGTGTGAGGGGTCCCTGAAAAATTCTAGCCCATGCTTGATTGCTTCTGTGCCAGAGAACTCGCTACTTTGCAAAGCGTGGCCTCCATGGTTAGAAGCAGGAAGGTGTTTCTTAGAGTGAAATGAGAAGTGACTCGTGGTGGGCACCGGGTCTCCTTTTCGGGGGGGATGTAAATGCTTTGGAAACTGGATAGAGGCATTGATTGCATTTGGTGTGAATTCACCAAATGCTACTAACTTTAAGATGGCTAATTTTATGTGAATGCCATTTTAATAAACAAAAAGAGCATGAGTTTTTACTATGCATGGAGACCTCCCTACATGCCAGGCCCTGAACTAAATGAAAAAACTCCATTGTATTAATGGGTCCTCTGAGCAACTTGGCGAGAGAGGTACTTTTATCATCCATGGTGTTTTTTTTTTTTTTTGAGATGGAGTCTAGCTCTACTGCCCAGGCTTGAGTGCAGTGGTGCAATCTTCGCTCACTGCAACCTCCACCTCCCAGGTTCAAGCAATCCTCCTGCCTCAGCCTCCCCAGTATCTGGGATTATAGGCACCTGCCACCATGCCCAGCTAATTTTTGTATTTTTAGTAGAGATGGGGTTTCACTATATTGGTCAGGCTGATCTCAAACTCCTGACCTCAGGTGATTCAGCCTCCCAAAGTGCTGGGATTGCAGGCTCACTGAGTCACTGCGTCCGGCCCATCACAAAAACAGAGGCTCAGAGAGGTTAAGCAAGTTGCCTGATGTAACACAGCTAGAAAGGGTCAAGCCCAGGTCTGCATCTCCCCCCACAGCGGATTACATACTCCTTCCTATCTATGTCAGTTTTTCATTTCCAGGAAGATCGGCATGAGCCACCGCGCCCAGCCTGCCTGCAGTTTTTACAGCCCACACTCAGCCCCTTACTTGCTGGAAGGTGGCTTCTATACATTTTGCACTGTTCTGAGCCTATTTCTTCATCTCTAAGGTGGGGATGATGACACCCACCTCACAGTGTCATGCAGAGGCCTGCTGGGTTCTCAGGACTCACATCTGGGACAGCAGCTGAAATCTCAGCTCTGAGGCAATGACGGGGGCTGAATTGTGCAAATGCTGTTTGGGAAGAATGTGTGGGTCGAGTTCATGAACTGGGGTGGTGTCAGCAAGGATGAGGGTGGCAGGCTGCAAACCCCAGGGCAAGACATTGCTTGCAAGGGGAGCATTTGCATCCTATGCAAGATTTCTGGGCATCAGGATGGGCAAAGGTGTGGGTAAAGGGATAATTCCCAGCTCCAGGAAAGACCTGCATGAAGGTCAAAGGTCAGCAGGATGGTTTGACCCACATGGGACACTGGCCAATGGAGACAGGAGTGGGTAGGGGCGTTTCCCAGCATCTACACTGCAGCATTACAGAGTTAGATGCTCCCATCTACTAACAGCCCTTTCCCTTCAGACCCACGGGTGGGAAAGGTTCCCTGCAATTGCTGGCATGTGGATACTATGCTAGCTGTCCTTTGAAGTTTTCCTGCTAGCTGCCCGCACCTTTGCAAACACAATTAATTCCTGTTATTTACAGTAATGTTCTATAAAGCCACCACACACACTGAATCGGTGAATACTGAACCATGGCTCATCGGGAAATACAGTGTCAGGTTTCTGTAAGCCTCTGGTCACAGCACTTTTGTCAACAAATCAAGACATAACCTTGTTTTATGTGTTTCTATTTAAAGACACCTTATTTGGCCAGGTGTGGTGGCTCATGCCTGTCATCCCAGCACTTTGGGAGGCCAAGGGGGGCGGCCAGTTCACTTGAGGTCGGAAGTTCAAGACCAGCCTGGTTAACATGGTGAAACCCCATTTCTACTAAACACACACACACACACGATTACCCGGGCATAGTGTCATGCACCTGTAATCCCAGCTACTTGGGAGGCTAAGGCAGGAGAATCACTTGAACCTGGGAGGCAGAGGTTGCAGTGAGCCAAGATCGTGCCATTGCACTCCAGTTTGGGCAACAAGAGCTAAACTCCATCTCAAAAAACAAAAACATCAAAAACAAAAAACACCTTATTTAATATATGTGATGGATTCATGCACATGGAGGTCATGGCCAGCAGCACTATAATCAATGCCAGAATGAAGTTTATCTAACACATGTACTTCAGCACTAACCCCTGGAAGTCATTTCAAACAGCAAAATCACCAAAAAAAAAAAAAAAAAAAAAAAAGCACAAAATGCAAAAACAAAAACAAAGAGAGAGCTGCTAAATCGACTGCAACAAGGACACTGGTTTACAGTAAGAGAGCTGGCACAAAAAGGCAGCATCACCTCGTTTGACCTCAGCAGAGCAATGTGCGCATCAGGTGGCTAAAAACGTTTCCGCAGCTCTGCGCGTGCCTGCAAATGATCGTGAAAGCACTGCAAGTACTGATTTTGAAGTTACAAATAAATTTCAGTAAGTGAATTAGTAAGTGAATTCGGTGATAATGAGGATCAACTGTGGTCTTTTTCTTTAACTTCTTTCTTTTCTCCCCCCCCCCCACCTTTTTTTTTTTTTTTTTTTTTTTTGAGACAGAGTCTCGCTCTGTCTCCCAGGCTAGAGTGCAGCGAGGCGATCTCAGCTCACCACAATCTCCAGCTCCAGGGTTCAAGCAATTCTCTTGCCTCAACCTTCCCTAGTAGCTGGGACTACAGGCAGCTGCCACCATGCCTGGCTGATTTTTGTATTTTTAGTAGAGGCAGGGTTTCACCATGTTGACCAGGCTGGTCTTGAACTCCTCACTTCAAATGATCCACCCTCCTCAGCCTCCCAAAGTACTGGGATTATGGGTGTGAACCACTGCACCTGGCCCTTAATCTTCTTTCAGATGGAGTGTGCTATTTCTTGTTGATATCCTGATTGGTACTGACTGGGAAGAAGTGCTTGAAGAACTGTTTATGTGTGAGTCTGAGCCCCAGGGAATGCCTGTAATTCTCTGACTGTAGAGTCTGTCTTGAGATAAGGGAGTTGGCTGTGATACACAATGCTTCTGAGTCAGCCCAGTGGAGCTGAGCCCCAGCCGAACTCCTACCCACCTCTGCCATCCTGGATGCCTTTCACGCATGAACTCATCTGTCCTCACCACCACCATTTGAAGTGATGACATGCTCCTCATTTTACAGGTTAGAGAGACTAAGGCCAGAGAGGGACAGTGAGGGTGTGTGTGATGGGGGAAGAAAGGGGTTGAGGGGACTTATTTGAGAGCCATCTGTGCCTCAACAGATGGCTCTCTTTTTGCCCATGCATTTTTCTGTCCAATGGCCATAATTTACCCAATCTCCATTCTGCTGTTTTGGAGATTCATTCAGCTCCTGGTCCCTGTGTGAAATGTGGAGAAGAGACAGGTTCATATCCTGCTTTACCCATCTCTGTCTGTATAACCCTGGGAAAATGAGAAGGAGAATGAGTTGCATTTTCTTCTCTGCAAAATGTTGGTGCTTGGGTCCATATGAATGGCTGGCTTTGCCAGAAAGATACCAACATGTGTGAGGGCCATTCCTGGCATACGCCCTGTCAGCTCCATAATGGAGGGACACATCCTCGCTGTATTCTTGGCACCTAGCACAGCCTTTGACACAGTGCAGTTGCTCAGGAGATATCTGTAGCTGTAATGAACATTCCTTCTGTATGTATGCAGCACCCTGGATCTTTCTGGGAAGAGCAGATAATAATCACAGTTCAGCGTGAGGGGTCCTGTGATGGCAGAGTGTCCAAGAGGCTACTGGAGTACCTAGGAGGACCTGAACCAGAGCCACACCCACATGGATGATGTTAGCTGCACCGGATCAACCTGTGACCTCCCTGAGGGCGGGGACCACATCAGCCCTCCTCACTGCTTTATATTCTCAGTGCCAGGCTCAGGACCAGACCGTGCCAGGGTAGGACAGAGTAGAGCTTCTAGAAGTTTTGCTTAGAGTGCAGGCTCTTAAGCTTTGCTACTTCCTGTGTGACCTTGGGCAGGCTGCACAACCTCTCTGTGCCTCAATTTCCTCAGCTGTAGGAGGCAGATGCTAATAAGCACAGCTCAGCTGCCTTGAGGATACACTACACAGACCCCAGACTACAGGACTTTCATGGATACACTCACCTGTCCTCACAGCCACCACTTCTTTTTCTTTTTCTGTTTTTTGAGATGGAGTCTCACTCTTGTCACCCAGGCTGGAGTGCAGTGGTCCATCTCAGCTTACTGCAACCTCCGCCTTCTGGGTTCAAGCGATTCTCCTGTCTCAGCCTCCCTAGTAGCTGGGATTACAGGCACATGACATCACACCTGGCTAGTTTTTATATTTTTAGTAAAGATGGGGTTTCACCATGTTGGCCAGCCTGGTCTCGAACTCTTGACCTCAGGTGAACGGCCACCTCGGCCTCCCAAAGTGCTGGGATTACAGGCGTGAGCCATCGTGCCCACCTACAATCACCATTTGAAGTGGCTGTCATGCTCCTCATTTTACAGGTTGGAAAGACCAAGGCGGGAGAGGGACAGCAACTTGCCCAAGGCTACACAGCTTGAAACCGGGAAGCTGGGATTTAAATCCCAGCCAGCTGACACCGAAATCCATCCTGTTAACTACCCGGATATGCTGCCCATATCGTGTCCTAGGGTAAACGGTTGACATACAGTAGGTGCCTAGTACATGATAATTATTGTTATTTTTAATTATAATTCTCCTAGAGGGTGCTTGGAGGGAGGGGTGCGTCAGGGGAGAGGGAGGGCCATCGGGCTGTGTCTGCTCTTCGAGGTTCCCGCCAGCAACCAACCAGCCGGTTGGGGCGGGGCACGCTGGGGTGACTAGGGGTCGGCGCTGCTTTTGCTGCGCGGTGGCGGCGGCGAGGACGGATCCCAGTACTTAACCAGGCGCTGCGCCTGCTCGTAGCAAACGCGCGGGTGCCGCTGGCGCAGGCGCAGGCGCACCACACTGTGGTCCACCTCAAGCCCGACGTTCTTGCAGTTGAGGCCCCAGGTGAGGCTCCTGTGGGTGGCCAGCAGCTCGTCCAGGTTCTTTTCCACATGCTTGATGTGGCGCTGTACCTTGTCGGTGCCCTGCAGAGGGCGCAAGGCACACCCGTGAGCCACAGCCGAGGGCAGGGAGCTACTTGGGGTGGGCAGGCACACCTGTGCCAGGTGCGTGTTTAAGGAGGGGGAACACAGCTAAGGAGGGGAACACATCTTGGTGGGCCGGGTGTGCCTGGAGAAAAAAAAAAAAACCGAGACAGGGCGTGCGGAGGGAGGGTAATACATCTTGTCAAGGTGTGTAGGAAGGAGCCTCCTTAGGAGGGGGTGCTTAATAACAGCTCAGTGCCAGGCGCAGTGGCTCAATGCCTGTAATCCCAGCACTTTGGGAGGTCGAGAGGGGTGGATCACCTGAGGTCAGGAGTTCGAGACCAGTTTGGCCAACATAGCGAAACTCTGTCTCTACTAAAAATACAAAAATTAGCTGGGCGTGGTGGCACGTTCCTGTAGTCCCAGCTACTCGGGAGGCTGAGGCAGGGAGAATCGCTTGAACCTAGGAGGCGGAGGTTGCAGCGAGCCGAGATCGCACCACTGCACTCCAGCCTGGGAAACAGAGTGAGACTCCATCTCTAATAATAACAACAACAACAACCCCGGGCGCTTTGAGAGTATTCTATGCAGGCACCATGCTACATGCCTTTCATGCTTGAACTCATCAGTCCTCACCACCACCATTTGAAGTGGGTGCTGACATGCTCCTCATTTTACAGGTTACAGAGACTAAGGGCAGAGAGGGACAGTGAGGGTGTGTGTAAGCGGGAAGGAGAGGGGTCGAGGGGACTTATTTGAGCCAGGTGTGGGTACTGAAGCCCCCCTACCTCACTTGGTGGCAGGAGTTGCAGGACAGGCCGACTTGGGTGTGTGTGGGGGAGGGTCTTAGCTGGTCCAGGTGTACTAGAAGAAGGAACCTTACCATTGGCAGGGCTGTGCCTAGAAGGGTATGGGGAAGGAGTTTACCTGTGCGAGGTGCGCAGCCTCGGGGGAGTTGGGTGCCCACGTGTCTCTGGTACATGCGAACCAGGGGTCTGTCCAGCTTTTCTCCAGTCTCCAGGTGACCTTTCCACAGAGGACCCTGGTGGAGTGTGGTGTGCAGAGCATTGAAAAGCAGCCTCCGCCCACCAACACCCCTGCCTCCATCCCCGAAGGCTCTCACGCCGAAATGTACCTTGATGAGACCGCAGGTGGTGTACATCTCTTGGTTGTATCTCGTGCACCGGTGGATCGTTCCCCTCATCAGTCCTAATGTCATATTTAATCTTTCCTGGGGGCGGGGGATCGCAGGGGGATCACGCTGGCTCCCAGACCCCCTCTCCTCTCAGGTCCCACCCTCGCCCGCAGCCGCGGGTAATGCGCTCACCTTCAGCTCCAAGGTCTCGCTTGCCTTCTGCCCCAGCGAGGCGCACACGCGGTCGCTTATCTGCAGCTGTTGCTTCCCTACGTCCGCCTCGTTCTTTGCCATTTCCACCAAGGTGTCCTTGGACTCGACCAACAACCGCTTGGCTTCGTTTAGCGCCGCCGCGCAAGCTGCAAATTGCCCAGGACGCACGTGGGGGCACCAAGCCCTCGGTTCCCAGACCCCCTGTCCCTCTCTCTATTCTCAGGTGGTGGTGGGCCCTGGGCGAGGGGGCTTTATTGAGGGACTGAGAGAAAATCCAGGGGGCGCAGGGGATAGTGTAAGTAGCGTCTTGGGTTGATTTCCTTAGAAGCAGAGCCTGTGAGTGACTGAGTCCTCAGGCAAGTGTGGGTAGGAGAGCACAGGGGGAAAAGCTGAGTGACAACATGTGTTCAGCAAGATAAGTTTTCAGCCCTCCCATTCGCTGTAGGGCTATTTTCCAGGAAGGGGGACAGCTAAGTGGGCGAGGGGTTGCACTGATAGTCAAGGGAGTCTGGGTGGGCACCAATGCTACCCAGTACGGTGAACTCCTCCTACCTGGGGTATAGGTGAACTCCTACCTGGGGTATAGGTGCCCACAGGGTCTGGAGGAGGCGTTTTTTGACCCTGTGTGCGTGGGGTGGGGGCCCGGGAGAGGTTCACCCATGAGTGGCGTCCAGCCTGCTCCAGAACCTTGTCAAGAGGCTGGTTCATCAGGTCCACGGCTTGGAGCCGCTCCTTGAAGCAGAAGGCCAGGGTGTCTCGGCAGGAGGCCAGGGTCTGGGTGGGGTAGGGAGGAAGAGAAGGCAGAGTGAACTGGGAGGTTCACTGGATGAGTGATTTCTTTGCTTTCATTTGCTGTAGGCTTGAGCCTTATAGGCTGTAAAGCATCTCTACCTCTGACGGAAACTCACCCTCTCTCTTTTTTTTAAGAGACAAAATCTTGCTCTCTCATCCAGGCTGGAGTGCAGTGGTGCCACCATAGCGCACTACAGCCTCAACATCCTGGGCTCAAGTGATCCCCCTGCCTAAGCCTCCTGAGTAGCTGGGACTACAGGCGTAAACCACAATGTCCTGCTATTTTTAAAACTTTTTCAAAAAAAGGGGTCTGGCTATGTTGTCCAGGTTGGTCTTGAACTCCTGGTTTCAGGCTATCCTCCTGCTTTGACCTTCTGAAGTGCTGGAATTACAGGCATGAGGCAATGTGCCTAATTTTTTTTGATACTAGTAAAGGCTTTTACTTATGAATATATATATATATATTCATAGGTAAATATGGAGATATATATATATATATATATCTCCACTCCTTTTGAAACACAGTCTCACTCTCTTGTCCAGGTTGTATTGCCGTGGTGCAATCATAACGCACTGCAGCCTCAACCTCCTGGCCTCAAGCGATCCTCTCGCTTCAGCCTCCTGAAACAGCTAATTTGTATTTTTTATTTTGTTTGTAAAGACAGTATATCACTATGTTGTCTAGGCTGGTCTCAAACTCCTGGGCTCAAGCAATCCTGCCTCAGCCTCCCAAAGCACTAGGATTACAGTAGTGAGCCACCATGCCTGACCTGGAAATATTTTTTGATTTAATTAATTTCCCCAATCTTCCAGAGAAATATTTTCTTTCATGAAATCTTTTTTAGGAGAGGCATGTCTTTGTCTTATGAAAAAATAATTTTTTCCTCCTTCGACTCACATCAAACTACCCCTCAAGGTTTGCTTTATTATTTTTTTCCTTTTTTTTAATTGCATTTTAGGTTTTGGGGTACATGTGAAGAACATGCAGGATTGTTGCATAGGTACACACATGGCAGTGTGATGTGCTGCCTTCCTCCCATCACCTATATCTGGCATTTCTCCCCCATGCTATCTCTCCCCCAACTCCCCACCCCCTGCTGTCCCTCCCCTATTTCCCCCCGACAGACCCCAGTGTGTGATGCTTCCCTCCCTGTGTCCATGTGTTCTCATTGTTCAACACCCGCCTATGAGTGAGAACATGCGGTGTTTGATTTTCTGTTCTTGTATCAGTTTGCTGAGAATGATGGTTTCCAGGTTCATCCATGTCCCTACAAAGGACACGAACTCATCATTTTTGATGGCTGCATAATATTCCACAGTGTATATGTGCCACATTTTCCCTGTCCAGTCTATATCGATGGGCATTTGGGTTGGTTCCAGGTCTTTGCTATTGTAAACTGTGCTGCAATGAACATTCGTGTGCATGTGTCCTTATAGTAGAATGATTTATAATCCTTTGGATATATACCCTGTAATCGGATTGCTGGGTCAAATGGAATTTCTATTTCCAGGTCCTTGAGGAATCGCCACACTGTCTTCCACAATGGTTGAACTAATTTACACTCCCACAAACAGTGTAAAAGTGTTCCTATTTCTCCACAACCTCTCCAGCATCTGTTGTCTCCAGATTTTTTAATGATCGCCATTCTAACTGGCGTGAGATGGTATCTCAATGTAGTTTTGATTTGCATTTCTCTAATGACCAGTGATGATGAGCATTTTTTCATATGTTTGTTGGCCTCATGTATGTCTTCTTTTGTAAAGTGTCTGTTCATATCCTTTGCCCATTTTTGAATGGGCTTGTTTGTTTTTTTCTTGTAAATCTGTTTTAGTTCTTTGTAGATTCTGTAGTCTACCCTTTGTCAGATGGGTAGACTGCAAAAATTTTTTCCCATTCTGTTGGTTGCCGATTCACTCTAATGACTGTTTCTTTTGCCGTGCAGAAGCTGTGGAGTTTGATTAGGTCTCATTTATTATTTTTACTTAAAGTTTTGTTTTTAATTGAAAAATAATTGTGTATATTTATGACATGCAATGTGATGCTTTGATTTGTGTATGCAATGTGGAAGGATGATATCAAGCTAATTAATATATCCACACCCCACAAACCTATCATTTTTTGTAGTAAGATTATTTAAAATCTATTCTTTTCCACTTAATTTTTCCCAGCTTTATTGAGGTATAATTCACAAAAAAATATATTTATTTAAGGTGTACAACTTGATGTTTTGATGTATGAATACACTGTAAAAAAAAAAAAATCACTGCATTCAGGCCAGGCACAGTGGCTCATGACTATAATCCCAGTACTTTGGGAGGCCAAGGTGGGAGGACCGCTTGAGCCTAGGAGTTCGAGACCAGCCTGGGCCATACGGTGAAACTCCATCTCTACAAAAAATGCAAAATATTAGCTAGGTGTGGTAATTCACGTCTGTAATCCCAGCTACTCAAGAGGCTGAGGTGGGAGGATCATCTGAGCCTGGGAGGTTGAGGCTGCAGTGAGCCAAGATTGCACCACTGGGCCTGGGCAACAGAGTGAGACCCTGTGTCAAAAACAACAACCACCACCAAACAAAAAACCATAAACAGTACAGTTTCCTCAATAGCCACTACAGATAAACGCATATATATATATATATATCCCTTTTTTTTTTGAGATAGGGTCTCACTTAGTCTCCCAGGCTGGAATGCAGTGGCATGATCACAGCTCACAGCAGCCTTGACATCCTGGGCTCAAGCAAACCTCCCATCTTAGCCTCCCAAGTAGCTGGGACACAGACATGTGCCACCACACTGGCTAGTTTTTTTGTTTTTGTTTTTGTTTTTTGTATAGATGAGGTTTCACTATGTTGCCAGGCTGGTCTCAAATTCCTGGGCTCAAGTGATTCACCCACCTTGGCCTCTCAAAGTGCTGGAATTACAGGCATGAGCTGCCGTGCCCAGCTAGGGAAATGTCTTAAGGTCACTTTTTTATTCACAAAGTTGTCTTCTATTTATGGCACTGTGCATAATAACCAGGTAAAAGTGAGTCTGCTCACTTCCAGACAGATCATGCAATGGTGTGATCTCAACTCACCGCAACCTCTGCCTCCCTGGTTCAAAGGATTCTCCTGCTTCAGTCTCCTGAGTAGCTAGGATTACAGGCATGTGTCACCATATCGAGCTAATTTTTTTATTTTGTAGTAGAGACAGGGTTTCGCTATGCCAGCCAGGCTGGTCTTGAACTCCTGACCTCAGGTGATTCACCCACCTTGGCTTCCCAAAGTGCTGGAATATGGATTGGTTCTGAGAAGCTGGTTTCCTTCCTCACTTCATCGACCCTTTTCTGTTTTTGTTTTGGTTTGGTTTTTTTTTTTTCTTTTTTTTTCTTTTTTTTTTTTTTTTTTCTTTTTTCACATTGGACATTTGTACAAATGGTTTGGTTTTTTTTATAAGACAGGGTCTTGCTATGTTGCTTAGGCTGGTCTTGAATTCCTGGACTCAAGTGATCCTCCTGCCTCAGCCTCCCAAAGTGTTGGAATTACAGGTGTGAGCCATCACACCTGGCCACTTTCCAGCTCTTTTTGCAGTTCTTGGAAAGAAACAATTTCCAAGTTGAAGCTCAGCCATCTCCTACCCCCTCACCCAGTTCAGAAGCCTTCAATGACTCTTTGGGGTGGGGTGAGGGGAAGCAGTAAGAGACAGCAACAGCTTCCCTGTGCTGGGTGTCCACTGGTTGGTTTCTGTGCCTAGCTGCGCTCTGGCACCCTAAGAAAGCAGCCTGTCTCATCCATTTCCCCATTGTAACATGGAGAGCTGGCACTCACTATACCCACATTGTAACATGGAGAGCTAACCCACATCTTGGTCGTCCTGTGTCACCCCCTTGATTCTCAATGGGCACTCATCCCATCCCCGACGCTAGCCTTGAAGTCTCCCTTCCTCTCCTCTGATCAATATTAAGAGACTTCTGCTGTTCTCCAAGTTCCCCCTCCCCCCCCAGGCTCTATCTCATCTAGACAGCACCCCACCCACGTCCAAGTCTTACTTCCTCCACAATAAAATGAAACATACCGTATTCCTTTGATATTTGCAGTTATTTGAGAGTTATATCAAAGCAAGTCATTTGCACACGTATACACCCTTATAAACACTCTTCATCAAGATATAAAATATTTCCATCATGCCATACATTTCTCTGGCTCCCCTTCCTTCTCTCCCTCCCTGACCCCCTCCAGTAAGCTGACGTGGAGATTGGTTTTACCTGTTATAGTCCTTCCTTCCTCCATTCATTCATTTATACAGAATCTTGCTCTGTCTTCCAGGCTGGATTGCAGCAGCATGATCCTGGCTCACTGTGGCCCCGAACTTCTGGGCTCAAGCGATCCTCCCACCTCAGTCTCCTAAATAGCCAGGACTATAGGGACATGCTACCATGCCCAGCTATGTTTTAAAATTTTTTGTAGTGATGGTATCTTGCTATGTTGCTGAGGCTGGCCTCAAACTCCTAGCCTCAAACTTCTGGCCTCAAGCAACCTTCCCACTTGGGACTCTCAAACTGCTGGGATAACAGATGTGAGCCACTGTGCCAAGCTGAGTTTTGCCTGATCTTAAGGAGTTGATAAACTTCCATCCTATGGATGGGTGACCTGTTTTTGTAAGTAAAATTTTATCGAAACACAGCCATGCCCATTCACGTACATACCATTTCTGGTTGTTTTCATGGCACACTGGCCAAATTGAGTAGTTATGACAGAAACTGCACAGCACACAAGGCTGAAAGCATTTACTCGCTGACCCTTGAATAAAAACCTTGCTGAATCTAAAACTTCATATAAATGGAATCCTACAGTGTGTACAGAGTGGTGTGATCATGGCTCACTGCAGCCTTCAACTCCTGGGCTCAAGCTATCCTCCTCCTGAGCCTCCTGAGTAGGAACTGAAGGCATGTGCAACTGTCCTTGGCTAGTTTTATTTTTATTTTTTAATAAATATGGGGCCTTGCTGTGTTGCCCAGGCTGGTCTTGAACTTCTGGCCTCAAACAATCCTCCTGCCTAGGCCTCCCAAACTACTGAGATTACGGTCATGATTCCTTTCCCTCTTTATAGCCCTTTGCTCCCAGGTCTATCCTCAAGGCATTCTCCCTTCTCTGCCTAAGACATCGTGGAAGGATATTTCAAGAATCATCAGATTTAAAGGAATATGACAGTGGTCAGAAGATACACCCTATTCCAGTTCAGCACCACAGACAGCGTTTCACCAGTGTCTGACTCTCCCGCCTAGTCCAAACCACCGTGCCCCCCAGCCTGTCCCTTCTTCTCCCCTCCTCCCCACCCCCAAGTCAACACATCCTTACTGAGCTTTGCTACATGAAATATAATTTAATACTGCCTCTGCCTTCAAGGTCCAATGCCTGTTTAAATGCAGTCTAGCTGAGGAGCTCTCTCTATATAAAAGCAAGGAAAGTTCAACAACAATAAAAGACTTGACAGTTCAATCTCACAATCAGAAACAAAAAATTCCCCAGCCTCTCTTTTCTTTGGATGCCTCTAGAATGCTAACTCTTCAAGGGCAAGGCTAGTTCTTTCCCAGTCACCACTTTATCCATGCCAAGCCCAGTGTCTGGGAAGCAGGTACCAGATTAGCATTTATCAAATGGTTGAGTCAAAAGCACCCACAGGGTGTCAGCAAACCCTAACAGGTCCGAAAGGCCCCCTGAAGTCTGGCTGCTCCCCCCTTCATTTGTGCCCTCATGAAGAAGTTCTCATTGCAAGCACGAAGGATGCAGCGAGAGATCAAGTCTGGCTGAAGCTGGAGCACATGTTAGAGTGCAAAGAGTTAGACTCCAGTCACCTGGGCTGAAACCACAGTGCTGCTGTTGACGGCTTTGCTTATTAGGTGAGGTCATCTCTCTCTGAGTCTCAATTTTCCCCTCTCTAATGAGGGGATCATAGTTTCTACTTCACAGGAGAGTCTTAAGGAGTGGATTCAATGACTGCACAGGGTTTGGTACAGAGTGGGTGTTCATTGTTATTCTGAGACCAACCTTCATCTCCCATGGCCTCACTTTTCCATTTCATGAAGTGAAATGCAGTGAATATCTGGTCAGTGTGGCTTGAAGGAATTGCTATTGTGACAGTCCCCATTAGGCAGCCAGGGATCCCCCTCCAGCCCCCATAATTTGTCCCCAGGCACCCCTAACCTTGAGTAGGACCTCTGATTTTTCCATGTCTCTCTCCATTTTCCTCTTCATGCTTTTCAGCTCCTCCTTCTCCCACGTAAGCATACTATCAGCCTTGTCAGGGACCTAGAAAACAAGGAGAGAATCCCTCACATCCTTGGGAAAGGGCTGGGAAGAGATTTCTCTTTCCGGGGTAGTAGAGGGTTTGCCAGCATCATAAACGATGAGTTTGAAGGATGAAGTCTGAAGGTTGAAGACATCCTTTGGGCAGGGTGTCTCACTCTCTGAGAAGGTTTGATCCTTTCAGTGGGTTCTCTCACTTGGGGGGGTCTTGCCCTCTGGAGCATGGTGCTGGGGGCTTCTCCCTTTACAGACAGGAGCCCAGGGGGCTGAGATGAGGGTGTCTCAAGTTGGGGGGAGGGTTCTCATCCCCTGAGGCTGGGAGCTGGGCACCCTTTCCTCAGTGATGGTCTTAACTCCTCTCCCTGGCTACAGGTGGAGGGATCATATCATAGGGATGATGAGGATTTACCTTTTTGGAGTCTTAATATTTGGATCTGGGAGCTGGGGGGTAGGAATCTCATTCTGTGGGTGGGGTTTCATCTCTCCCCTGGGTTGCTGGAATTTTCGTACTTTTTGGGGTGGGGATTTGGGGTTTCACGTTAGGGGGAGGATTTCACCACTAGAGATCTCACCCTTTCCCCCTGGACCGGGGCTTAACTTTTAGGTGTGAGAGGGTTGGGGGTCTGAAGTCTTACTCTCTAGGGAGGACTTTTCCCTTCTCCACAGATGAGGCCTGAGGAGGGATTTTCACTTCCTGAAGCTAGGGGAGCTGGGTCTTATTTCACATACTGGGGGGGAGTTTCACCTGGGTTGGGACCTCTCCTCAGCTGGGAGTTGGGAGCGTGTTTTCACTAGGACTGGGCACTGAGGGTCTCACACCTCTGGAAGGGTCTTACCCTCCGGGCCTGGGATCTGGGTGGATGATTTTATGCCTGGGCTGAGGGCTGTGGGTTTTATTTTTGTGGAGATTTTCATGGCGTCTGAATCAGGGACTGCATCCTCCCTCCCTCCCTCACTGAGAGATTTGGATAATTTTCTCCTCTGGGACACGGGAAGCTGAGCATCTGGCTCCTTGGGCAGAGCTTACTCTTTGGGTCTTAGGGAATTAGGCATCTTTTCTTGGGCCTATCTCCGTCATCTTTTTTTGCTTGTTTTTGAGTCTCACTGTCTCCCAGGCTGAAGGGTAGTGGCCCTATCATAGATTACTGCAGCCTTGAACTCCTGAGCTCAAACAATCCTCCTGCCTCAGCCTCCCAAGTAGCTGAGACTAGAGGCATGCACCACCATGCCTGGGTATTGTTTTTAAACTTTGGTACAGACAGGGAGTCACTGTGTTGCTCAGGCTGGCCTCAAACTCCTGGCCTCAAGTAATCCTCCTGCCTTGGCCTCCTGAAGTGCTGGGATTACAAGCACAAACTACCACACCTGGCTAATGTCCCCCCCCCCAAAATTTGGAGAGATGGGATCTCATTATGTTGCCCAGGCTGGATTGCAGTTGGCCTGATTATAGCTCACTGCAGCCTCAAACTCAGGCTCAAGCAATCCTCCTGCCTCAGCCTCCAAGTAGCTGGGACCATAAGTGCATGCCACCACACTGAGCCATTAATTTTTTTTTTTTTTTTGGTAGAGATGGGGGTCTCACTATGTTGCTCAGGGTGGTCTCCAACTCCTGGCCTCAAGCGATCCTCCTGTCTCCTCCCCAAAATGCTGGAATTACAGGTGTGCACCACCACACCCAGCTAACTCTTAAAAATTTTTGGTAGAGACAGGTTCTCACCCTGTCACCGAGGCTGGAGCACAGTGGTGCCATCATAGCTCGCTTCAGCCTAAAAGGCCTGGCCTCAAGCAATCCTCCCACCTAGGACTCCAAACGTGCTGGGATTACAGGCATGAACTGCTGCACCCGGCCGTCATCTTCTTGCCGCTTATTCACCAGAGTTGGGTGTTTTCTCTATGGAAAGTCTCTTTTTCTTTTTTTTTTTTTTGACGGAGTTTCCCTCTTGTTGCCCAGGCTGGAGTGCAATGGCGTGATCTCGGCTCACTGCAACCTCCGCCTCCCGGGTTCAAGCGATTCTCCTGCCTCAGCCTCCCAAGGAGCTGAGATTTTACAGGCATGATTCACCAGGCTAATTTTCTATTTTTAGTAGAGACTGGGTTTCACGGTCAGGCTGGTCTCGAACTCCTGACCTTAGGTGATCCACCAGCCTCGAAGTGTGGAAAGGGTTTTTCTGGGGCTGAACACCGCATAGCGGAGGCCTCCGTCTTTGCAATTAGGCTGGGGTTGGGGGGGGGAAGGTCCCACCTTCTCAGACTTGGGCCTGTAGCCCCGCAGCTTGACGCTCTGCTGGTTAATAAGCAGACCCTTGCGCACTTCGCTGAGCCTGTGGTCGGTGACCTCGCGCTGGCGCAGCAGCTGTCGCACCCGCCCGTTAATCTGGTGCTGCGCGCGGCCGAGGCGGGCGGCGGTGAGGCGCGCTCCACGCGCATGCGCGTGCACCATCTCGGCGGTCTGCAGGGCGCGCGCTTGGCGATGCAGCGGCAGCGGCAGGCGGGCGCACCAGGCCGGTGGCTTCATCTTGCCCTTCCACAGCGTGACGCCCTCGCCGGGCGGCGGCTTCTCCACGGTGCCGCCGCCTTTGAGCATCTCCACGCGGAAGCGCCAGGGCTGGATGTAGGCGGCGCGGCCTAGGTGGTGCGCCAGGTTCGGGTCCAGCACGGTGTCCTTGGGCTGCCACATGGTCACCGCCTCCTGCCCGCAGCGGTCGGTCAGAATATGCGCGGTCCTCGCCATGGTCTGAACTTCCTCGCGCCATGCTGGGGCCCCAATGCGCGCGTCCTGGCTGCGCTCAGCCGGGGGTACCAACACGGGCATGGTCCCTGCTTGGCCCCTCGGCCTGGCCTGGGACCCCTTCGCGGAGCGGAGGGGGACCCCAACGACACACAACTCTTTCCTGGCCTGTAGAGTGAGTGAACTGAGAGCGCGCCCGTCACCATAGCGATGGGCGCCAGAAGGAAGGTGGAATTCCAGAGGTGGGGGAGGAGTAGGATGGAAGCTTTGCTTTGGAACTTGGCCCAAGCGCATTGTAATCCTGACTCCTTGAGAAAGATCCCATCATCGGCCGGGCGCGGTGGCTCACGCCTGTAATCCCAGCACTTTGGGAGGCCGAGGAGGGTGGATCACAAGATCAGGAGTTCAAGACCAGCCTGGCCAAGTAGGAGAAACCCTGTCTCTACTAAAAATACAAAAATTAGCCAGGCGTGGTGGCAGGAGGCTGTAATCCCAGCTACTGGGAGGCTGAGGCAGAGAACTGCTTGAACCCAGGAGGCGGAGGTTGCAGTGAGCCAATATTGTGCCACTGCACTCCAGCCTGGGCATCAGAGTGAGACTCCGTCATGTTACTGGAAGGTAACATATCTATGTGATATATGTATGCTATCCAAATAGCATATATATACATATGCTATCTAGATATATGCTATTTATATGATATCTAGATAGCATATCTATGTGATAGATATATACTCTCTAGATAACATATCTATGTGACCTCTCTAGATAGTATATATATCTATCACCAAAGGTTATCTATCATCACCAAAGGTTGAATAAAGTGCTTAGCACTGTGGCTGACAGCCAGTAAGCATTATGTAAGTGTTTACTTTTGAGATGGAGTCTCACTCTGTCGCCCATGCTGGAGTGCAGTGGTGTGATCTCGGCTCACTGCAACCTCGATCTCCCAGGTTCAAGCAATTCTCAGGCCTCAGCCTCTCGAGTAGCTGGGACTACAGGCACGTGCCACCAGGCCCGGCCAACCTTTTGTATTTTTAGTAGAGACAGGGTTTCACCATGTTAGCCAGGATGGTCTCGATCTCCTGACCTCGTGATCCACCCACTTTGGCCTCCCAAAGTGCTGGGATTATAGGCGTGAGCCACCGCACCTGGCCGCCTCTCTTATTTACCATTGTATTCCACCACCTAGCACCCAGCACAGATAGTGGTTCATGGCAAGCACTCAACACGTATTTATTAAATGAAAATGTAAGTGGAAGAATCAATAAATGTTTTATTTTAATTTTATTTTTTCAGACAGGATCACACTTTGTCACTCAGGCTGGCATACAGTAACACAATCATGGCTCACTGCAGCCTCAACCTCCTGGGCTCAAGAGATCCTTCTAGTCTCAGCCTCCTGAGTAGCTAGGACTACAGGCATGTGCTACCGTGCATGGTTTTTTTTTTTAGATTTTTTGTAGAGACAGAGTCTTGCTATATTTCCCTGGCTGGTCTTGAACTCCTGGCCTTAAGCAATCCTCCTGCCTCAGCTTACCAAGGTGCTGAGATTACACGCATGAGCCACTGTGTCCATCCAAATATTTTTATATTGAGTGAATGAAATGTCTGACAGTGAAGAAGGAATGAGTGACCCTGGTTTTGCAAGCAAGGGATCATTCAGTAATGGGAAGGAATAAGATGAGCAACCAGCGACTCCCAGGCCAGCCATGCTGGAGACCCACCATTATGTTCTTTAGGGCCAGTAAGAGATGGAGCCAGATAACCTTTGGTGATGGAGGCTTGGGAATATGGCACAGTCATTTGCTGCTGGGAACAGTGGTATCCACTTCAACAAATTTTCATGGGAGTCAGGAGAGTATTATGGTCGGTATTCTGGATCCAGATGAGCTAGCATTCAAATTATGATTCTGCCACTTACTGTCATTACTCATGGAGACAGTGAGTCAGTATGAATGAAGCGCTTGGCATCGTAATGGACATCTAGTAAGCGTTATGTAAGTGTTTACTTTTCACTTTTGTTAATTGAACGGACCCATGAATGAGCTATTTCAAAACCAGAAGAGGTCCAGAGAGGGTTTCACAAAGAACTGGGGAGACAGCTCATGTGAGATGACCTTCTGCACACAGCCGTCGACCTTTGCTTTGTTCATGAAGTACTCCCACCTTCCCGACCAGGGGATCTCATTGGGTAGGCTTGCTGCCTAGTGTATGAAGCACCTCCATGGGGCAGAACTTGTACCAAGCTACCTGAGAGGCACTTAGGAAGCTTTCTCATGCCAGATGTACATGTGAGGATTTTGGTTTCCACGTGGTTCTCTCATGAAATGCATTAGGGCTATGGATGTGGGTCCAGGCTGTTACATTCTGTTTTTTTTTTTTTTTTTTTTTTGACAGTCTGGCTCTGTTGCCCAGGCTGGAGTGCAGTGGCGTGATCTCAGCTCACCACAACCTCCACCTCCTGGGTTCAAGCGATTCTCCTGCCTCAGCCTCCCTAGTAGCTGGGACTACAGGCACATGCCACCACATCTGGCTATTGTTTTTCTTTTTGTATTTTAGTAGAGACAGGGTTTCACCGTGTTAGCCAGGATGGTCTTGATCTCCCGACCTCGTGATCTGCCTGCCTTGGCCTCCCAAAGTGCTGGGATTACAGGTGTGAGCCACCGCCCGGCCCATTCTGTCTTTTTATTAGTTCAACACACTGACACCAGCACGCTGCTACTATATAATATTGTTATCTAAGCATTGAAATTGGTGCAGACCATTGCTTAATCTGGCCAACACTTCTATCTCCCAACCCCAGTTTCCATTCTCTATATGAACTTCCAGAAACTCACTGCTAGCTCCTGGCTTTGATAACCCCATTTTGGACATTTCTTTAGCCTGACATGTATGCATCTGAAGAACAATTGAACTATCTCCTTTTTTTTTTTTGAGACGAAGTTTCACTCTTGTTGCCTAGGCTGGAGTATAATGGGTTGATCTCGGCTCACCGCAACCTCTGCCTCCCGTGTTCAAGGGATTCTCCTGCTTCGGCCTCCCGAGTAGTTGGGATTTTAGGCTCCCACCACCATGCCCAGTAGTTGGGAGTTTAGGCTCCCTTTTTGTATTTTTAGTATAGATGGGGTTTCACCATGTTGGCCAGGCTAGTCTTGAACTCCTGACCTCAGATGATCCACCCGCTTTGGCCTCCCAAAGTGCTGAGATTACAGGCATGAGCCACTGTGCCCTGCTTTTTTTTTTTTTTTTTTTTTGAGACAGGGTCTTGTTTTGTCACCCAGGGTAGAGTACAGTGGCACCATGATGGCTCACTGCAAACTTGAACTCCTGGGCTCAAACAATCCTCCCACATTGGCCTCCCAAAGCTCTGGGATTTCAGGTGTAAGCAACTGTGTCTGACCTGCCTGGAAGGAATCATTGATTGCAGGCTAGGATTAGCTCTCGGCTTCCAGGTGATTTGCCTACGTATGTCTGAATAGAAATGATGGTGTTCAAAAAATGCTACAGAAACATTGTGTACATAAGCCTGGGACTGGGAAAATTTTTCACTACTCTTCACGCCTAAATACTTCTCTTAAACTAACAAATAACCTATGAAAGCAATGTATTCCCATTGTATAAAATGTATAAAATATGGAAAAACATAACGAAATGAATAAGAATTTTACTCTATTTTTTTTTTTAGACAGAGTCTCACTGTGTCACCCAGGCTGAAATGAAGTGACACAGTCTCGGCTCACTGAATCCTTGAACTCCTGGTCTCAAGAGATCCTCTCGCCTCAGCCTCCTGAGTAGCTGGAACTACAGGTGCATGCCATCACACCTAACTATTTTTTTTTTTTTTTTTTTGGAGAGATGAGGTCTTGCTATGTTGCCCAGGCTGGTTCTTGAACTCTTGGCTTCAAGCCATCTTCCTGCCTCACCCTCTCAAAGTGCTGGGATTATGACCATGAGCCACCGTGGCCGGCCTCGTTTTTTACTGTTACTATCCGGAGAAATCTATTCTGAACTTGCTCCTGATTTCACTCTAACCATTCCACATTCATTCCCCGACCATGCCTGCGTGTGTGTGTGTGTGTGTGTGTGTGCACACAATTATAGTTATACATATTTCGTTCCTCCCAATATGCTGAAGCCCAAATACTTCTAACTTAGGCCAATAGGGTTATATTTCTTTGTGAAATTAGCTCTCTGATTTATATTTATATTTATTTATTTATTTTTTGAGACAGAGTCTCACTCTGTCACCGAGGCTTGGAGTGCAGTGGCATGATCTTGGCTCCGCCTCCCGGGTTCACGCAATTCTGCCTCAGCCTCCTGAGTACCTGGGTGCCCGCCACCACACCCTGCTAATTTTTATATTTTTAGTAGAGACGGGGTTTCGCTGTGTTGGCCAGACTGGTCTCGAACTTCTGACTTTGTGATCTGCCCGCCTCGGCCTCCCAAAGTGCTAGGATTACAGGCGTGAGCCACTGCACCTGGCAGCTCTCTGATTTTTATAATAAAGAATGTTTTACAGAAATTCCTTTTTGCAACCATCCTTGCTGGGGCCACCTGTTCTATATATGGATTCATGCAATGTAGGGAGCAGAATTCTGCTTTTGGGTAAAATCGAGTGAAATTGCAGAATGGATGAAGAAGAACCTTCTAAAACTTCTAGCCTTTTTTCTTTCTTTTTTTTTTTTTTTTTTGGCATTACATGGAGATGCCCTTCACTGTGAAATCTTGGCAGGTAATTATCAGAGACCCCTTTTAGGTTCCCCGATGTCTTCCCTTCTGGGGCACCAGGTTCTACTTTTAGTAGGTGCCCCTCTTTCTCTTGGAGATAATCACATCAGTTGGTCTCTCATTCCAGGGGGGATATGACCTAGAATCTGTTTTGTCTTTGAGAAATGAGGTCGTTTTCTGGTGGAGGTGTCAGGAGACGGTGGGAAGCCCCAGGCTGAGAGAGGAGGTGCTTCCTGGTTCTCCCCTGTCAGCTCCTGCAAAGGCAGTGATCCTGCTGGTCAGTGAGTGACAAGGACCTGTGTCTATGGCTGTACCCCCGTTTAGTCTCTTAAAATGGCTCAGGCAGGCCAGGCACGGTGCCTTACACCTGTAATCCCAGCACTTTGGGAGGCCGAGGCAGGCGGATGACATGAGGCCAGGAGTTCGAGACCAGCCTGGCCAACATGGTGAAACTCCATCTCTACAAAAATGCAAAAACTAGCTGGGTGTGGTGGTGCATGCCAGTAATCCCAGCTACTGAAGAGGCTGAGGCAGGAGAATCGCTTGAATCCAGGGAGTGGAGGTTGCAGTGAACTGAGATTGTGCCACTGCGCTCTAGTCTGGGCAACAGAGACTATTTCAAACAACAACACACAAAATACACACACACACACACCCCCCACAAAAAAAAACCACACAAACCAGAAACAAACACACAAACAAGCAAAAATAATGGCTCAGCAACCATCGTCGATGTCTTCCTGCAAAGGGCAAATTCCATAGTTAGTATATATATATTACTCTCTCTATAGCGGAATGTACATTCTAAATATATATATACTAAATATATATAATATATATACTTCAAGACTATATATATATAGTGAAATGACTCTATATGATATACAGATACTAGATATATATATAATATATATACTTCAAAACATTATGCTGTACATGATACACATGGCTGAATATTATCGCATTGTGATTACACTCTACTACCTGCCTGCTTGTTTTTCTTCTTCCTTTCCTAAATACCTATCAAGAGGGAAGTCTCAGCAGAAAGAAATTCAGGATGGCACACTCAAACTTCTTAAGGAATACAATGGCAGGTGGGTTTGCCCTAAAGCAGCTCCCAGCTTGACTTTTCCCTTTGGCTTAGTGATTTTGGGGTCCCAAAATGTATTTTCCTTTCACAAAGCCAGCCCCAGCAGATTCTCCAAAGCAGGCAGCCCATTGATATCCATAAAAATCCACCTCCCGGGGTACAGAGCAAGTCAGAGGGGGTGCATTCTCTCTAACCCCTGGAGGAGGATGGAGAGAAGACTGGGTAAGTTTGAGGGGAGTTGGGTCACGTGTGCTAGGGGGTAAAGAAACCACACAGGATTGCAGGATCCATGCAGTCACCTGGAGCAGGCAGCATCTGGGAGATATTACCACTCTTAGGCAGACCCAAGAAGGGAGGGAGCTGTTACTACTGGAACCTAGAGAGGGCTGCCAGCCAGGGGCTTGTGCTCTGCAGTCTAGGAACAATCTGTAGGGGGATACAGGGAGAGACCCCAGGAAATAAATACTCTGGCCTCACCCCCTTTCATCCCTCTTGCCTCCTGTAAGGACTTCCCATTGCTTGAAGCCAACTAGAAGGCAGAGGACAAGGCTTCCTGTTGGTTTTTGTCCATGAACCTGGACACAGAACAAGGGGAAGACAGATGGAGAACATCCCTGGAGGCCATCTGGAAGGTCTCCAGCATCATTTCTTGTGAAGCCCTAATGAGTTGAAAGAAAAATTAAAGAATGGGCTTAGCTGGGCTTGAGAGAAGCAAATGGGGTCAGCTGCAAAAGGCCCACTAGCACCTAGTGCTCAGCTCACAGCCCGCCTGCACCAAAGCCTGTCTACAAGCATTCAGCTCACAGCCCACCTGCACCAAAGCCTGTCTACAAGCATTCAGCTCACAGCCCACCTGCACCCAAGCACCCTGTCTACAAGCATTCAGCTCACAGCCCACCTGTACCCAAGTATCCTGTCTACAAGCATTCAGCTCACAGCCCACCTGCACCCAAACACCCTGTCTACAAGCATTCAGCTCACAGCCCACCTGCACCCAAGCACCCTGTCTACAAGCATTCAGCTCACAGCCCACCTGCACCCAAGCATCCCGTCTGCAAGCACTCAGCTCAAGCAGCATGACCTTATAAAACTTCCCCTACAGCCCCTGCCTCTTTGCAGACAGCAGACAGCCTTCCTTCTGCTGTCCCACCCATTGCATCCTTGCAATGCACGTCCCCCTTTCTTTAATAAATCTGCCTTTTAAAACTTACTCCTGTCTTGGTAGATTCCTTTAACCCCTGCACGCAGGCCTCAGACAGCTGCTGACCATGACATCTCTCACTAAGACAGAGTTACAGGGTGGGACCAGTCCTCCCCTACCAGTACAATGCCGGACAGAAAGCACATGTTAATATATGTTGATGAAATATCCAGGGATGAGGAGACTGATTTTTAAATAATTTTAAAACACATATAAGATAAAACTGACCATTGGAAAGTTGATGGTTCAGTGACACTTAGTCCATTCGCACTGGCGTGCTGCTGTCATCATCATCAAGTTTGAGTACAGTTTTCGTCTCCCCAGAAGGAAACCCTGTGCCCATCAGCACTCACTCCATCGCCCTGGACTCCAGCCCTGGGCAACCACTAATTGGGTGTCTGTCTTTATGGATTTACTTGTGCTAGATATTTTATATAAATATAAATGCAGACTGAATTTGGGAGGAGGTATCCTGAGTCCCTCATTTCTGACTTCCCCTTTTGATCGCCCCTGAAATTCTGCTTTTAGACACTTCACTTGCATATCAGGCCACTCTGGTAATGAAGAGGGGGGGATCAGGAAGGGGGAGACCTGACCCTCCTCCTACCTACCCCTGCTCCCTCTGGGGCCCTGGGAACCATGGGGAAGCTGTTAGCCGATAATGAGACCCCCTCTCCCTTAATGACTCTGGGGGCTGCGGGGATGCCTCAGGCTAGCTCTGCCCTAATTAATTAATAGGGAGTGTTTCCCACAGAGGAATTAGCCTCGATTCCTCGGTCTAAGGCTCTTCTTGGCTCAGCTCGTGTTCAAGTTCCACCTTGCAGCCTGGGCAGTCGTCTGGGGCAGCCTGGGGATGCTCCGTCTGCACTGCCTGCCCTCCTAATGCTAGGGCCAGAGTTAGAGCCTCTGGTCAGAGCGGACCTGGGGTGGCTTTAGCAAGACAAATGTGGGCTCGAATCTGACCCCACTCATTTTTTTTTTTTTTTTTTGAGACAGAGTCTTGCTCTGTAGCCGAGGCTGGAGTACATTGGCACAATCTCAGCTCACTGCCACCTCCACCTCCGTCTGCGTTCAAGTGATTCTCCTGCCTCAGTCTCCCAAGTAACTGGGTTTACAGGTGTGCACCACCACGCCCGGCTAATTTTTGTATTTTTAGTAGAGATGGGGTTTCGCCATGTTGGCCAGGCTGGTCTTGAACTCCTGACCTCAAGTGGTCTGACTGCCTCAGCCTCCCAAAGTGCTGGGATTACATGTGTGAGCCACCATGCCCAGCCCTAACCCTGCTCTTCATTAATTCTGAGACCTGCTGCTTAACCTCTTTGAGCCCCTTCTGTATCTGTAAAAGGGAGCTGGCAGCCTTTACTGTTGAGAGAGCAACAGACCCATGATGCCATGATGAGGTCGAGACACTGGTCCCGCGTGCAAAATATAAGGTAGCACCAAAAAACTCGATGACTAAGCTAAATAATATTCCAATGTTAATAATTTTTAAAAAACCTAATGAAATTAATGCAAAAAAATCCGTGGTTAAACAAAATAGCCGAATGTTCAAGATAGAATCAGTAAGAGTGCTGAACTGAGCCATACAGGAGCCTGAAAAGCAGACGGCACCAGGCGCAGTGGCTCAGGCCTGTAATCCCAGCACTTTGGGAGGCCGAGGCTAGTGGATCACCTGCAGTCAGGAGTTCCAGACCAGCCTGACTGACATGGTGAAACCCTGTCTCTACTAAAAAATACAAAAATTAGCCAGACATGGAGGCGGGCGCCTGTAATCCCAGCTACTCAAGAGGCTGAGGCAGGAGAAGCGCTTGAACCTGGGAGGTGGAGGTTGCAGTGAGCTGAGATCGCGCCACTGCACTCTAGCCTGGGGGACAGAGCAAGACTCTGTCTCAAAAATAAAATAAAATAAAATAAAAAGCAGAAGGAAAAGTAAGGAACTTTGGTCCTGTCTTTATTTAACGTGTTGATCTATTTTGTTCATTGTGGATTTTTTTGCATTCACTTTGATTTCCAAAAATGTTGCATCGAAACATTATTTCTCTTTAATACAGAGGTTTTTTGGCACTCCTTTCCTTTTGTTTTATTGAAGTGAAATTTGTGTAATGTACAATTAACTTTTTTTTCTGATACAGTCTCTCTCTATCACCCAGGTTGGAGTGTAGTGGCGATATCTCAGCTCACTGCAACATCCTCCTCTCGGGTTTAGGCAATTCTTGTGCCTCAGCCTCCCGACTAGCTGGTATCACAGGCGTGCACCACCGTACCTGGCTAAGTTTTGTATTTTTAGTCACAGACTCTGAGAACAGTTTTAGATTTACATAAAAAATGAAAGGATAGTACAGACAGCTCCCATATACTCCCTTGACTTAATTTCACTTGTTATTAATATCTTACATTAGTATGGCACATTTGTATAATTACTATATTGTAATATTGATACATTATTATATTGATACATTATTAACAAAATGTTATTGATATGGATAATTTTTTTTTTTTTTTTTTTTTTTTTGAGACAGAGTCTCACTCTGTTGTCCAGGCTGGAATGCAGTGGCACAATTTTGGCTTACTGCAACCTCTGCCTCCCGGGTTCATGTGATTTTCTTGCCTCAGGCTCCTGGGTAGCTAGGATTACAGGCACCCACCTCCATGCCTGGGCTAATTTTGTATTTTTAGTAGAGACGGGGCTTCACCATGTTGGCCAGCCTGATCTCGAACTCCTGACCTCTAGTGATCTGCCCACCTTGGCCTTCCAAAGGGGCGGGAATACAGGTGTTGTGCCACCATGCCCGGCCAATATGGATACATTATTATTAACAAAAGCCCACACTCTATTCAGATTTCCTCATTTTTTTCCTTATATCCTTTTTCTGTTCTAGGATCTCACATTACATCTGGTTGTCATATCTTGTTAGACTCCTCTTGTCTCTGACAGTTTCTGAGACACTCCTTATTTCTCATTTTATTTTATTTCTTTAGAGACAGAATCTTGCTCTGTTGCCCAGGCTGGAGTGCAGTGGCACAATCATAGTTCACTGCAGCCAACCTCCTGGGCTCAAGAGGTCCTCCCGTCTCAGCCTCCTGAATATCTGGGACTACAGGCACCTGCCACCAAAACCTGCTCTGGACATTCCTTAATTTTTAATGACTGTTCTGAAGAGGACTGTGCAGGTAGATTATAGGATTCCTCTCTATTTAAGTTTATCTGACATTTTTCTCATGCTTAGACTTGAGTTAGGGTTTCTTTGGGATCCTCCCTGATTGTTATGGGTGTAAAGGGTTTGCAAGACCCAATCGCCAGGGAACTATTGCTATTTTATTTACTTACTATTTTGTGCGACAGATCAAGGGTCCTGTTGTCTTCGCTGCTGAATTTCTAGCCTCTGGCACAGCCGGGTGTACAAGAAGTATTTGTGGAGTGAATGACTGTAAGAGACAGGAGTTCAGGAGCAGCTCTAGGTTCAAAAAGGATGCAGAATCGACCAAGCACAGAGAGCGACTGAAGCAGAAGGAGTTAGAAGGTTGCAAGGAGGGCTTGCCAATGTGGTCTGGGGGAACCTGATGTCAAAGACAGAGATCCAGCCTTCGCCATACATTGGGAGCATTCAAATATGCTGATGCCTGCGTCCCACTTCCAGGGATGCTGATGTCCTTGGTCTACGGTGTGGCTTGGGTATCAGATTTCTTTTCTTTCTTTTTTAGACAGGGTCTTGCTCTGTTGTCCAGGCTGGAAAGCAGTGGCACAATCATAGCTCACTGTAACCTCAAATTCCTAGCTCAAGCGACCCTCCTGCCTCAGCCTCCTGAGTACTGGGACTATAGGTGTGTGCTCAGCTAATTTTTTGATTTTTTTTTTTTTTTTTTAAATAGAGTCTTGCTATGTTGCTCAGGCTAATCTTGAACTCCTGGGCTCAAGTGATCCTCTCTCCTTGGCCTCCCAATGTGCTGGGATTACAGGCACAAGCCACCATGTCAGGCTGGCTTCAGAGTTTTAAAAGCTCTCCCGGTGATTTTAAAATACAGTTAAGTTTGAGAATCACCTATCTAGGAGCTGTTGCAAAGAAGCAGAGCCAGGGCGATGCAAGCAAAGAATTAGAATTGGGGCACCTGTTTCCTGGCTGTGTGACCTTGGGCAAGCTATTGAACCTTTCTGAGCACCTGTGCCCTCTCTGAAAATAGAGGAAGTGATATTTACTTCGTAGGAATGTGTAGATTAAATATAACTATTAATAAAAGAGCTTGCCTAGTTCAGGAGGTTGCCACCAACACTTAATCAATATCAGCAACAATAATAAAAAACATTGAACGTGTACTGAGGTTTTCTTGTTTGCTTGTTTTTGTTTGTTTTTGATGGAGTCTCGCTCTCTAGCCCAGGCTGGAGTGCAGTGGTGGGATCTCGACTCTCTGTAACTTCCGCCTCCCTGGTTCAAGCGATACTCCTGCCTCAGCCTCCCGAGTAGCTGGAATTACAGGCACCCCACCATGCCCCGCTAATTTTTGTATTTTTGTAGAGACGGGGTTTCACCATGTTGGCCAGGCTGGTCTTGAACTCCTGATCTCAAGTGATCCGCCCACCTCGGCCTCCCATTACAGGCGTGAGCCACCGCACCCGGCCTGCACTGAGTTTTCATTCACACGACAGACTTTATGCTCAGATCTTTAAACGGCGTTAGCTCTCAGGAGAGGTAGAAGATGTGGGAAGCAACCAAGTCATTGCCTTTCGAGAGAAAAGCCAAGTGCAGCTTGCCTGCTGTGCTCTAAAGACAGCAAAGAATAAGAATTACAATAGGAAAACATTATCCATCTCCCATTTGCCCAGTGCTCCGCGCTGGCACGGAGCATTTCCAGCCTCACGCGCTTTAATTTTCTCAGCTTTGATTTTCTGTAGGGTCGGCCAAGTCATCTCCCTTGTTTAGCGGAGAAGGCCAGACTCAGAGAGGGGAAAGGGGTTGGCCCAAGGGCACACAGCGGCCAAGTGGCCACCGCCGGAAGGTGTCCCCGCAGGGAGGAGAAGGGGGGGGCGGAGCCTCGTCCTGGCTGTGGCCACTGGGACCCTAGAGCCGCGCCTTCCCCAGGCCTCCGCCGGGGCTGCTCGCGCGGGTCCCGCGGTGCCAGGGCCTGGTCCCCGCGCTCTGCCCGGGATGCTGGGGCCTCGGAGGGCTCCGGAGGTGGTTGCGGGGGGAGGGCGGGCGCGGAGGCGCGGCTCCGAGCAGGGGGCGGGGGCTGGATGCTGGAGAGGCCACTCACGCCCGCCCACCTCCCCAACCCCCTCCCTTCCCAAACACACGGTCCCCCTTCTCCCGCGCGGCTGCCGAGCCTGGGCTGGGCGCGGGGGAGGCGGGGGGGCATCGCGGAGGGAATCCCGCCCCTCCCCCGGCCGCCCGGCGCCCCCACACCCACGTGAGCGCAGGGCCGGCCTGGATCCCGCCGGCAGCACAGCGCGTCCCGGCTCCGCGCCGGTGCCTCCACCGTTCGGTCCCCGCGCCGGCGCTGAGCAGTCCCTGGCGGGTCCCCGCGGCCCCGGCCGGGCGCTTCGCCGGGCTCCGGCTCCTGCATCCGGGCGCATCGCGCAGGCGGAGGCGCGGGCAGGCCGCCCCCGCCGCTCCGGACGCCGGTGAGTGGGGGGCTCCGCGGCTCGGCTGGGGCGCGGGGGTGGCTGGCACGTGGGGATGCGAGGCGCGCCGGGCTCACGCTGGGGGCAGGCGTGGGAGGCGCTCCTGCCACCGCTTTCTCCTGGTCATTCCGGTGAGTTTCCTATCACCTTGGTTATCCCCCGGGTCTCCCTGCCCGTCTCCCCCATCTCCCCCAACCCGTGGCCTCTGCTCACCCGCATGCTTCCAGCACCGAGCCTGAGCCTGATGCCTCGGTGCATTCACAGGGCTCGGCTGCCTTCCCCATCAGAGGGCTTATTTCACCAATTTCACACATATCTGATGTGGCTGAGGCTGCAGGGGGTCTGGGTGTGTGTGTGTGTGTGTGTGTGTGTAAGAGAGAGAGAGAGAGACTGAATTTGTGAGTGGGGTCGCCTTCCTGAACAGGTGTGTGGAGCTGAATGCGTAAATGTGGGGGATGATTTTGAAAGTCTGAAGTTTTGTGTTTTAAAGAGTGCGTGTGTGTGTGTGTGTATGTGTGTGTGTGTGTATGTAGGAACTGTATGATTGTTTCCTACAATTCCTGAGTAGCTAGGACTACAGGCACGTGCCTGGCCTCTGTGCTATTTAATTCATGAAGCGTAGTTGTGCAAAGCCATGAAGGTGTGTGTGGTTGTGTGTCTGAGAATGTACATGAATGTGTGTGTTCGTGCAGAATTGTATGACTGCCTGCCTGGAATTACATTTCCAAAGGTGTGTGATTGTGTGCCTGAGGGTGTACCTGAATGTGGCAAGTATGTGAGTGTGTGTGTGCAGAATTGCATTTCTGAAGGCATGTGTGGTTGTGTGCCTGAGGGTGTACATGAATGTGGCAAGTGTGTGTGTGTGTGTAGGGATTGTATGACTGCATGCATGGAGCTGCATTTCTGAAGGTGTGCGTGGGTGTGTGTGTGGGGTTGTATGTCTGAAGAGTTTGAGTGTGACTGTGTCTGGGGTTGTGGATGTGTCATTTGCATACAAGAGGTTTTCAAGGTTATGTGTGCCTGTGTGTGTCTGAGTGTGTGTGATGTGTACACGGTTTCCATCCTGTCTCTCCCTCCCCTCACTCACTCCCCCTCACTCAATGCTAGCATACAATTGTGAAAAAAATGTATAGAAAGCGTTTTCATTTTGCTCACCGTAGCTTGCTTTAGTTTTAAGGATGTAAGAGGCTCTGAGGGGCAGTCGACACGTTTCATCACATGTAAGCGTCTGGAGGTTGGGAGACCCAAGTGGGAAAGACCTACTCTCACCCCTCACCCTGTAGAAACTGGGGACACTAAAAGGAACATTTTCTGAGCAGGAAACCCAAGAGGTAGGTCCAGAAGAAAACCTAGACCCAGGGAAGCCTAGAAGCCCAGGGTGAGGAGAAGAGAGAGACCCAGAGAGGCCCGAGTGGAGGTCAAGATCACACTTTGAGTCATTTTTGAAAATTAATGTTATGATTAATTGACAATCACAATGGTATATACTCATAAGTGATGCAGACAGCACAGATAGTAAGTCATCCTGACACTGTAGCATTTTACTGTACTTTGAATTTTGTGTGAGTTAGGTTTCTGCTTTTTATCAACCACAGTTGACATCTATTTTGTGGTCTTCAGGTGCTTCTCTTTTCTTTTTCTTTTCTTTTTTTTTTTTTTTTGGTCAGGGTTTTATGCTGTCAGCCAAGTTGGAGTACAGTGGCGCCATCATAGCTCATTGCAGCCTCAGACTCCTGGATTCAAGTGAGCCTCCTGCTTTAGCTTCCTGAGTAGCTAGGACTACAGGCAGAGGCCACCATGCCTGGCTAATTTTTATTTTTTTTTTTAAGAGATGGGGTCTGGTTACGTTGCCCAGGCTTGTCATGAACTCCTGGGCTCAAGCAGTCCTCCAGACTTCACCTCCCAAAGTGTTGGGATTGCAGGCATGAGCCACTGTGTCTGGCCCACAGATGCTAAGTATTGTCTGCTCTTCTCTAGGGGTCAGCAATTTTTTTCAGCAAATGGCCCAAGAGGATATATTCTCAGCTTTGTGGCTGGTACAGTCTCTGTTCCAACAACTCAACTCAGGCATTGTAGCTTCAAAGCAGCTGTAGACAATGAATGAGTGTAGCTGTGTGCCAATAAAACTTTATTTACAGAAACAAGCAGTGGGCTGAATTTGCCTAGCAGACCATGGTTTGTCGAATACCGTACTATGTCTTGTAAGGATGAGAAAGGAACCAGACAAAACTCTAGGCTCTGGAGTTTTCTTGACTGTTCAGATCTTAGGTTAATGATCTCTCTTGGAATCCAGAGGCAACTTCCTGCTATGGCTCAGTGCCTGGAAACATAATATCCCAGAGGAGAGGGAGGGATTTGACATTCCCTCTGTAGTCTTGTGGTTCACTCTCTGGGTTTTTTTTTTTCACAGCAAGGTGAGAAGCAGCATTGTGGTTTCAGGAGACGGATCCATTTGGAACAGGATCCTAAGTGGGACTTGGCATTGGGAATTTGGATTAGCTCTAGAGGACGTAGGCTCTGGAAAACCAGGGCAGATGTCCCATCCTTTGGATATGGTGGGGGAGTAGAGGAGGGCAAGGAAGATCCCAGAAAAGCCAGTGGCAGAAAAAAAAAGAGCCCAGGCTCCTACATACTGGTAAAACCGAGACCTCCAAGAAACTCCCAGCTCAACCTGGTTGAATTCAGGTACTGTTGGGGCTGAGAAAAGATATCAGGGAGCCTTGATCCCTTAGAAAGTAGATGGGCGGAGGGGCGGGGACGGGGGTGCTGTGGCTCATGACTGTAATCCCAGAACTTTGGGAGGCCGAGGCGGGTGGATCACATGAGGTCAGGAGTTTGAGACCAGCCTGGCCAACATGATGAAACCCTGTCTCTACTAAAAATGCAAAAAAAAAAAAAAAAAAAAAAATTAGCCTGGTGCTGTGGCAGGTGCCTGTAATCTGAGCTACTCAGGAGGCTAAGGCAGGAGAATTGCTTGAACCCAGGAGGCGGAGGTTATAGTGGGCTGAGATTGCACCACTGCACTCCAGCCTAGGGAGACAGAGTGAAACTGTCTCAAAAAAAAAAAAAAAAAAAAAAAAGGAAGTAGATGGGAGAGGTGAACAAATTCTCTTTATAGGTGTGACAATCCCAGGCAAACCAAACAGGTACAGAGTCCAGTATAGGATACAATATTTAGTGTCTTCCTTTGATTTAGAGAGGTTTTCTTTCTGAGTCAGATGAATCTGGTGTATTGCTAGGGGAACAGACAGCAGATTCCAAAGGGAGAAGTAAAAAGGATTTATGACCAGACTATTTATGAAGATATGAGCAGAGAAGAGGACCCAAGGAGATTAGAGGTTATGCCGGAGGATTGCCCTATGGGAGCAGTGGCCTTAGGTAGAGGAACACAGCAGCCAAATAGTGGCCTGGCACAGGGAGCTGGGAGGTAGAAGAATAAACACTCCATCTCTTCCCGCCCTCCATTCTCCTGCTGTCTTTGAAAGAATTTTGTGGCCAGGCACGGTGGTTCATGCCTGTAATCCCAGCACTTTGGGAGGCTGAGGCAGGCAGATCACCAGAGGTCAGGAATTTGAGACCAGCCTGGCCAATGTGATGAAACCCTGTCTCTACTAAAAATACAAAAATTAGCCAAGTGTGGTAGTGGGCGCCTGTAATCCCAGCTACTAGGGAGGCTGAGGCAGGAGAATCGCTTGAACCTGGGAGGTGGAGGTTGCAGTGAGTCGAGATTGTGCCAGTGCACTCCAGCCTCAAAAAAAAAAAAAAAAAAAAAAAGGAATGTTGTATACATGTAGAGGGTACAAGGGTAGTTTTGATACAAGCATAGATCGCATGGTGGCGATGTCTGGGTTTTTAGCGTAAACATCACTCTAATTGTGTGCACTGTACCTATTAATTTTTCGTCCCCCAGCCCCCTCTCACCCTCCCACCCTTTCTTTCCAGTCTTCAGTGTCTGTTATTCCACTCTGTGTCCTTGTGTACACTTTATTTAGCTCCCATTTATAAGTAAACATGTGGTATTAAACTTTGCTTCTGAATTATTTCCCTTAAGAGAAGGGCCTCCAGTTCCATGCGTGTTGCATGGGTGTTATATTTCATTCTTTATTATGGCTGATTAGTATTTCATTATATACATCATGAAACATAGATACAATAATATAAGCAACAATGTAGCAAGAAAATGTGATACTGATATAAATGTGGTACAGATTGATTTATCTATAACGTAATATACTTATCTACATCACATTTTCTTTAATCGTCCATTCCTGGACACTTAGGTTGATTCCACATCCAGGCCATTGCAAATAATGCTGTGATGAAACGTATCAGTGCAGATATCCTTTTGATACGATGATTTGTTTTCCTTGGGGTGGAGACTCAGTAGGGAGATTTCTGGATGGATGGTAGTTCTATTTTTAGTTATTTGAGAAATCGCCATACTCTTGTCCTTTCTCCTGGACAGATCGAAAGGGAACCAGTGGGAGAGGGAGCCTGAAAGTGGGTCTAGAAGGAAGAACAGAATTCTCAGTATCCCTGGAACAGGGGCATCGCCCTTTCTTGGTTATGACAACAGTGTAGGTTAGGAGGTATAGTATCTATAGCACACAGTGCTTTTAGGGACCCACAGAAATGTTTTCATTTCTTTCTTTTTTCTTTTTTTTTTTTTTTTTTTTTGAGACAAAGTCTGGCTCTGTCACCCAGGCTGGGGTGCAGTGGTACAATCTTGGCTCACTGCAAACTCCACCTCCCGGGTTCAAGTGATTCTCCTGCCTCAGCTTCTGGGGTAGCTGGGACTGCAGGCACCTGCCACCATACCCAGCTAATTTTTGTATTTTTAGTAGAGATGGGGTTTTGCCATGTTGGCCAGGCTGGTCTCGAACTCTTGACCTCAGGTGATCTGCCTACCTCGGCCTCCGAAAGTGCTGGGATTACAGGCCTGAGCCACCGTGCCTGGTTTGGAACAGGTTTTTAGATAAGTGAATAAGGACACATGGATATGGCCAAAGATAAAGAGGAGGCACAAAAGTCTGCAGTCTGGGAAACATCAGTGCAGTGCCTGCCACCCCAGAGGGGCTCATGAACATCACACTGCGGCTAAGAATCATTATCATTTCTTCCCCAAGGGACTCCCCCGCCTCCATGTTGCTCACCTGGGCATTCAGGCAGAGGAGCTGCATTTACTGGGCACCTGCGGTTTGCCGGGCACCTGCTGATTATGTCCTTGTGAAAAGCCTCCGAAACTGTCTTAATTTGGGGAACTAGCCTCCAGGTGCTTTGTCTACGGCTCTGTATGCAGTTGGCACTTAACAAAGGCTTGTTAGTTTCCTTTGAGCTGCTGGGGCAGCCCCCAGAGGTTTGTGATTAAATCAGTGAAATAAAAGTGGGCTGGAGCCAGAGAATGTCAAAAACGTCCATTATTTTGTGGTTTTCTCCTTTCCCAGCCATTCCCAGGAATGATTCTAGAGACTTAACCTTTTCCTGCCAAGACCTGACCTTGGAACCCCAGGCAGTCTCTCTCAGGTGTCCTAAGACGGGGACATCCCAACAGACTGACCTTCCCCCTCCCACCTTCTTTTTAAAACATTTATTTTTATTCATTTGTTGTTCCTAGAGACAGGGCTGTGTCTGTCACTCAGGCTGGAGTGCAGTGGTGCAATCATAGCTCCCTGCAGCCTCACACTTCTGGGCTCAAGCAATCCTCCTGCCTTGGCCTTACAAAGTGTTGGGATTACAAGTGTGGGCCACTGTGCCTGGCCTTTGTGCTTTTTTTTTAGAAGGGTGGAGGTCTCATTATCTTGCCCAGGCCGGGAAGATCATAGCTCACGGTAATCTTGAACTCTTGGGCTCAAGTGATCCTCCTGCCTCAACCTCCCAAAGAACTAGGACTACCACCCCCAGCTATTTTTAAATTTTTAGAAACAGGGTCTCATTATGTTGCCCAGGCCAGTCTTGAACTCCTGGACTCAAGTGATCCTCCTGCCTCCACCTCCCAAAGTGCTGGAAGTACAGGCGTGAGCCAAAACACCCAGCCACCCCCGCCTTTTGAGAGTCCTCAGAAAGCGCCCATCACCCTTCCCAGCCTTCCCCATCTGCCCACGCCTGCCTTCTGTCCTGGCCCTCACCAGCCCCACGCTTCTCTGTTTCCCACAGATAGACCATGAGCAGCCATGGCAACAGCCTGTTCCTGCGGGAGAGCGGCCAGCGGCTGGGCCGGGTGGGCTGGCTGCAGCGGCTGCAGGAAAGCCTGCAGCAGAGAGCACTGCGCACGCGCCTGCGCCTGCAGACCATGACCCGCGAGCACGTGCTGCGCTTCCTGCGCCGAAACGCCTTCATCCTGCTGACGGTCAGCGCCGTGGTCATCGGTGAGCTCTGCCTCCTGGAGGGCGGGGACTTCGGGGAAATTCCTGGCCCTTACACATCTCTTTGCCCCACCCCCTCATTCTCACCTGCACACACATCTCAGTCCCACCAGCCACACTCAACACCACGTAAAGACAAAACACAGATGGATACACACGTGTGCAAACACAGCTATGTGTGCACACAATGTCACATGCATATCTGTGTGTACACACACAAATATATACATATACGCTGTACAAACACTCTTTACTATGCACACACACGTGTGTGCATAGAACTTATAGGTACAAACACAGAAACACGCACACTTGCGCATGTATATTGGAACTTATAAACACATTCACATGTCCACATGCATTATCCTGAGCACATGTGCACACACTTATGAGCTTAAAACACATACACTCCCATGTTTGAAAATAGTAACATACACACATCACACCTATAGATGTCCAGGAAAACATATGTGCATATTCATGTGTATATGCCATGTATACAGACACCTATACATGTTCACACGTGAACGTCTACTGTCACATATCCTTGATATATACACACTATACATTTACACATTTATATTTACACAGACATGGACACGTATTTACACAATATTAATATGGCTACCCATAAATGCATACATTTCTACAAGGTATGCACACATCAGTGCACACACAAATACACTCATAGGGTATTTCTCTCTCTCACTTCTCCCCCATACCCTACCCTTCTTGGGATGGATGGACCACGTCTGGGGCTGAGTGACCCAGACTTCGCTCCCTGGACCCCTTCTTTTGCCCCTAGGGGTCAGCCTGGCCTTTGCCCTGCGCCCCTATCAGCTCACCTACCGCCAGATCAAGTACTTCTCTTTCCCCGGAGAGCTTCTCATGAGGATGCTGCAGATGCTGGTGTTGCCTCTCATTGTCTCCAGCCTGGTCACAGGTGAGAGAGCCCAGGCCAGTGTTGGCCTCCAAGACCCATCCAGAGCCTCAGCTTGAACTCAGAACCAAGGCTATCCTGAGCATGGGACCACTTCCTTCACGCTGCACCTCAAACATGGAACCTGTCTGGTCCAGGGTCCTTGGCAAAACAAAGCCCAGGTCCTGATCAGTCCCAGGTTCCAGACCCCATATGACCTACACCACTTATCTCAGTAGGCTTCCTGTACTTTTCCTTGGAGGTAAAATGCCAGGCTGCAAGGGGCTCAGTATCACCCAGGAGTGAGAGAAAGTCTTGGAGGGGCATCTAGGTAGGGTAGATGGGCTATGGTGTGGATGTGCAGAGAGTAGGGTGTAGATTAAGGTGTGGAAGGTGTGTGAGATGAGGTGATAGCTTAGTGGGCAGAAGGTGGGATGGAAGTGGGAGTATAGTTGACTTATGCAGGGGTCCACAAACTTTTGTTCTAGAGGGCTGGATAGTAAACATTTTCAACTTCAAGGGCCATATGGTTTCTTTTGCAACTAGAGTTGACCCTTGAACAATTTGGGTGTTAGGGACGCCAACCCCCACACAGTCAAAAATCACATATAACTTTTGACTCCTCAAAAGCTTAACTACTAATAGCCTACTGTTGACTGGAAGCCTTACAGATAGCATAAACAGCAGACTACTCGTATTTTCTATGCTGTATGTATTATATACTATATTGTTAAAATACAGTAAGCTAGAGAATCGAATAGAAAATCAGTCCAGGTGAGGTGGCTTATGCCTCTAATCCCAGTGCTTTGGGAGGCTGAGATGGGAGGATTGCTTGAGTCCATGAGTTCCAGACCAGCCTGGGTAACACAGTGAGACTCCAGCTCTACAAAAAACAAAAAATCAGCAGGACATGGTGACACATGCCTATAGTCCTAGCTATTGAAGAGGCTGAGGCAGGAGGATCACTTAAACCCAGGAGTTCAAGGCTGCAGTGAGCTATGATGGCAACACTGCACTCTAGCCTGGGCAATAGGGTGAGATGCCATTAAAAAATGGTAAGGGAGGCCGGGCGCAGTGACTCACACCTGTAATCCCAGCACTTTGGGAGGCCAAGGTGGGCAGATCATGAGGTCAAGAGACTGAGACCATCCTGGCCAACATGGTGAAACCCCGTCTCTACTAAAATACAAAAAATTACCCAGGCATGGTGGTGTGCACCTGTACTCCCAGCTACTCGAGTGGCTGAGGCAGAGGAATCACTTGAACACCTGGAGGCGGAGATTGCAGTGAGCTGAGATCACACCACTGCACTCCAGCCTGGAGATAGAGTGAGACTCTGTCTCAAAAAAAAAAAGGAAGAGAAATTTTATTTACTATTAATTGAGTGAAAGTGAATCGTCACGAAGATCTTCATCCCCATTGTCTTCATGCTGAATAGGCTGAGGAGGAGGAAGAGAAGGTCTTGCTGTCTCAGGGATGGCAGAGGCAGAAGAAATCCATGCATAAGTGTACTCGAACAGTTCAAACCCATGCTGTTCAAGGGTCAGTTATACTCAATTCTGCCATTGTAGCTCAAAAGCAGTCATAGACAACATGTGAACAAATGGGCATGGTTGTGTTCTAATAAAACTTTATTTACAAAAGTAGGCAGAGGGCCGAATTTGGCATGAGTACCATCTTGCCAGTCACTGGATTTGGGAATGGGGAAGAAGAAAAATGCATGAAGAAATGGTTTCTTAGGTTGGGTTTCCCGGAAGCAGAGCCTGACTGAGATGATATCTGCACAGGTAGTGATTTATTGTGGGATAGCTCTCAAGAGAAACTCACAAGGAAGTGAGGAAAGGGGAACAGGGCTGGGAAACCAGTGAAGCAAAGATGCGGGTTTCAGAAGAAGGCTGGCCTCTCAGCCTGATCTATGGGGAGCTCTGAAGTGTGAGCAGAACCACAGAATTGAACCTCTCCCCCAGCTCTGCTGCCACCTGAGTCAAAGGAGCTGGCCAGTGTGAATCCCTGCAGAGTCATTCACTGGCCGTATGTCTCTTCTGGGGTTTTTGTGGACAAGGCAGCTCCTGTTTTGCTCAGGGCGATTCTCAGCAGAAGGGGACAGCCTGAGCTATTTGTAGCCAGTGCTCTTGGGGCTGAAGGATCAGCATATTGGCTTGGGAAAGGGTGTAGGAGTGGAACAGCAAGAACATGTGATACAAACGGTGTGCAGTGAGGTGGGTTGGAGGAAAGTGTGATTTTGGGATGAATAGTGGGATGGCAAGTGGAATGAAAGTTAGGTTATGGGTTGGGTGTGATGGCTCATGCCTGTAATCCCAGTACTGTGGGAGGCTGAGGCGGGCAGATCGCCTGAGGTCAGGAGTTCCAGACCAGTCTCACCAACATGGTGAAACCCCGTCTCTACTAAAAACACAAAAATTAGTCAGGCATGGCAGCGGGCACCTGTAATCCCAGCTACTCGGGAGGCTGAGGCAGGAGAATCACTTGAACCTGGAGACAGAGGTTGCAGTGAGCCAAGATTGTACCACTGCACTCTAGCCTGGGTGACAGAGGAGACTCTGTCTCAAAAAAGTAAGAAAGAAAGTTAGGTTATGGTGCAAAACAAGAGTCCATAGAGGATGGGGTGAAAGGGTGGAAAAGGTTGGCTTGGAGTAAAGGGAAGGTAGTACGGTAGTGGAGTGCTGCTTGGGATAAGGGTTGGGGTGGAGTGTGAGGGTGTGTATTTGGAAAATAGAATAGCAATAGGAAGATGCTGGTGTGGGTGAATGGGTAATGGGTGCATTCTGGGGTGGGCTGTAAGAAAAGGGATGCTTGGTGGAATGGCTGTTGAGCTGGTGAGATGGAGAGAGTGGAATTGATGGCTAGGAGACCTGGCGTTGGGTATGCATGGAGCTGTGGGGGCCACATCGTCTGTCCTGCAGGTATGGCATCCCTGGACAACAAGGCCACGGGGCGGATGGGGATGCGGGCAGCTGTGTACTACATGGTGACCACCATCATCGCGGTCTTCATTGGAATCCTCATGGTCACCATCATCCATCCAGGGAAGGGCTCCAAGGAGGGGCTGCACCGGGAGGGCCGGATCGAGACCATCCCCACAGCCGATGCCTTCATGGACCTGATCAGGTGTGCCAACCCGAGAAAACACAATATGCACATTTGGAAAAGGAGACTTTACTGATTGTAAAGGGTTATAGCCTGCAAAGTGGCCATCCCGCAGGCTGGGTAGCATGCGTCTGGTCAAGACCAGAGACAGGCCCTTCTAAGGAGGAGGAGTTGGAGGAGGAGCTTCATGCTGAATGGGTTGGCTAAACATCCATATTCAATAGGTTGCAGGAGGAGCTATGAATATTCATGGTGGTGGCCCTGATGCATGCATACTGAACAAAGTTGCATGTAACATATGACCCATGTCCTCTTTGGGGTGGAGACTTCCTATCTAACTCCTGGCCTCAAGTGATCCACCCACCTTGGCCTCCCAAAGTGCTGGGATTACAGGCATGAGCCACTGCACCTGGCCTATTTCATTCTTTTTCATGGCTGAGTAGTATTCATGTGTCCTAGTTGAACAATGAGAAAACATGGACATAGGGAGGGGAACATCACACAGCGGGGACTGTCAGGCAGTGGGGGGGCAAGGGGAAGGAGAGCATTAAGACACATATGTCATGTGTTCTCTATACACGCATCAGTTAATGGGTTCTTAGGTTGGTTCCATTTCTTTGCAACTGTGAATTATACTGTGATAAACATGTGTGTGCAGGTGTCTTTTTGATATAGTGACTTCTTTTCCTTTGAGTAGATACCCAGTAGTGGGATCGCTGGGTGGAATGGTTCATCTACTTTTAGCTCTTTAAGAAATCTTCATACTGTTTTCCATAGAGGTTGTGCTAATTTACATTCCCACCGAAGTGTATAAATGTTCCCCTTTCCCCCACATCCATGCCGACATTTGTAGTTTTTTGAGTTTTTAATAATGGCTGGTCTAGCTGGGGTAAGGTGGTATCTCATACCACCTGTTTTAATTACAGCAGCCAGATTTTTGCCAGCCAGAGTCAAGGATAGCCATGGTTCTACCTTCATCACTGACCTAGGAGAAACCTAAAGTTACAAGAGTTTAGGAGTTTTCTGTGGTTTTTTGAGGCATCACTGACACACCTGTGTTTGAATTAAAGTCCTTGAGGTGATGTAGACCTCTGCCAAGTGCTCAGACCTGGATTTGAGGTCTGTTTGTGCCTCTTAGCAGCTCTGTGGCTCTGGGTAGCTTACATGAATTCTCTGGGCTTCAGTTTCTTTCTATGTGAAATGGGGACATCAAATAGCACTCATGTCTAGGGTTATTTAGTGTTTAAATCAGATGATACTTGCTCAGTGCACAGTCTAGAGGAAGCATTCATATGTTGGTTGCCATCATTATTGTTCTTGGTGTATTACTGTTATCACCCTAGACGCCCTTCCACAGTCTAACCACGTTCCTTCTTCTGATGTTTTTCTGCAGAAATATGTTTCCACCAAACCTTGTGGAGGCCTGCTCAAACAGGTCAGGGGGAAGAACATAGTTTGATCAAGGAGATTCGGAGGGTGGTGGGAGCTTGGGGCTGAGGGCATGGTCCAAGGGCAAGAGGTGGGAGGAAGGGCCTAACAGAGCAATGGGCAGGGGTTCTTGAGGAGTCTAGGAGAAAGAATGTATTTTCCGTGGTGATCTGGGAGGGATAAGGAGAAGGTCTTAGGTCCGGGCGTGGTGGCTCAGGTTTGTAATTTCAGCACTTAGGGAGGCCAAGGTGGGAGGATCACTTGAGGCCAAAAGTTCAAGACCAGCCTGGGCAACAGAGTGAGACCCTCTGTCTTTACAAAAAAGAAAAAAGAAAAAAATTATCTGGGCATGCCCATCTCAGCTCTTTGGGAGACTCAGGTGGGAGGATTGCTTGAACCCAGGAGATCAAGGCTCCAGTGAGCTGTGATCACACCACTGCACTCCCACCTGGGTGAAAGAGCAAGACCTCATCTCAAAAAAAAGGAAAAAAAAAAAAAAGAAGGACTTAGGCCAGGGACTTCCTGAGCACAGGGCTAGAGGAAGCCCAAGGCTGCTGTAGAGATTCCAGAAATTTTGGCCGTAGATGGTTGAGTGGAGAGGCCCTCAACTCTGGTTAAGCATTGCCCAGGGAACTTGTGAAAAATTCAGGATCTATATGACTTTGTCCACACATTGCTTGTCCACTCTCTCATTCATCTATTCGGTCACTTATTCTCCAAAAAAATTTGTTTAATGTACTTATTTTTAAACTGACACAAAAATTATATGTATTTATGAGCTATGACGATGTTTTGAAATATGTCTGCATTGTGGAATGACTCAAGCTTATTAACATATCAGTGACCTTATATACGTATCATTTTTTGAGATAAAAACACTTGAAATCTACCCTTTTGGTGATTTTCAAATACACACTACATTGTTGTTAGCTATAGTCACCATGTTGTATAATAGAGTTCTTGAAGTTATTCCTCTTGTCTAGCTGAAATTTTGTGTCCTTTGACCACCATCTCCCCCATTGTCCCTGGCCCCCAGTCCCTGGTAACCACTATTCTATTTTCTGCTTCTGTGAGTCCAACTCTTGTAAATTCCACATATAAGTGAGAGCATGCAATATCTGCCTTTCTGTGCCTGGCTTATTTCACATAGCACAGTGTTTTTCAGGTTCAACCCTATTGTCACAAATGACAGGATCTCCTGCTTTTTCAAGGCTGAATAGTATTTCATTGTATACTTACACCACATGTTCTGTATCCATTCATTCATTGATGGACACTGAGGTTGATTTCATATCTTGGCTACTGTGAATAGTGCTGCAATAAACATGGGAGTGCAGATATCTCTCTCAGATACTGATTTCATTTCATTTGGATATATACCCAGTAGTGGGATTGCTGGGTCCTATAGTAGTTTCTATTTTCAATTTTTTGAGGAACCTCCGTACTATTTTTCATAAGGGGTTTACTGATGCATTCACTCAGTCTTCCATGCATTGTTCAAGTCATTCATTCACTCATTCATATCTGCTGGATAAGGCCTTCCAGGGTGTGGAAGCTGGAAATGGGTGGTCTCAAGGAATTTCTCCAGGTGATTCTGATGCATCTGCTGAACTGAGTTTGGGCCCAATCTCTCTCTGTTTCAGTTTAAGACACAGTACAGCACAAGGGTGGTAACCAGGACCATCGTGAGGACAGAGAACGGGTCTGAGCCAGGTGCCTCCATGCCTCCTCCATTCTCAGTGGAGAATGGAACCAGCCTCCTGGAAAATGTCACTCGGGCCTTTGGCACCCTGCAGGAGGTGCTGAGCTTTGAGGAGACTGTACCCGTGCCTGGCTCCGCCAACGGCATCAACGCCCTGGGCCTCGTGGTCTTCTCTGTGGCCTTTGGGCTGGTTATCGGTGGCATGAACACAAGGGCCGAGTCCTCAGGGACTTCTTCGACAGCCTCAATGAGGCTATTATGAGGCTGGTGGGCATCATTATCTGGTGAGTCCTGGGCTGTGCCCACGGGAAGGCAGAGCAAGAGCTGGGAAGTCAGGCTGTGGGGAAGCTGCTGAAAGGCTTGTTGGGGAGTTTTGATCATTCATTTACATATTGGGTAATTCACTTACCCACTCACTAACTAATTCATTCATGTCTATTTGCCATGATTTCATCACCAGTTCCCTTCCTTGTTCATCTGTTCATTCATTCATCCCTTTTTTTTTTTTTTTTTTTTTTTTTGAGACGGGAGTCTCTGTTGCCAGGCTGGAGTGCAGTGGCATGATCTCGGCTCACTGCAACATCTGCATCCTGGGTTCAAGCAATTCTCCTGCCTCAGCCTCCCGAGTAGCTGGGACTACAGGCTCGTGCCACCACACCCAACTAATTTTTGTATTTTTAGTAGAGACGGGGTTTCACCATGTTGGTCAGGATGGTCTCTATCTCTTGACCTTGTGATCCGCCCGCCTCGATCTCCCAAAGTGCTGGGATTATAGGCATGAGCCACCGTGCCCTGCCTCATTCATTCACTCTTTTATGCATTGGTTAGTTCATGGAATAACTCACTAACTCTTTCGTTCATTCATGTCTTTCTGCAATGATTCATTCACTCTTTCACTCCTCTGTTCATCTGTTCATTCACTCATTCTTCTATGCATTGACCATCTATACTCATTCTTCCATGCATTGATTTACTCATTTCCTTATTCATTTATTTATTCTTCTATGCAGTGGTTAAATCACTGGTCAACTCACTAACTCATTCATTCATCACACTTTTCTGCAATGATTTGTTCACTTGTTCACTCCCTTGTTTATCTGTTTATTCACACATTCTTCAATGCATTGACCAAACCATTCACTGACATTTATTCATCTACGTTTATTCTTTCATGCATTGGTTCAAGGATTTATTTGGTCATCATTTATTTATTCTTAAAAAATTAATGTATTTTTAATTTGCACATGAAATAAAATTGTATATATTTCATGTGAAACATAATGTTTGGAAATATCTCTACATTGTGGAATGGCTCAGTTGAGCTAACACAGACGCTACCTCACATACTTATTTTTTTTGTGGTGGGGATACTTAAGCTTTAGGCTGGGTGTGGTGGCTCATGCCTAAAATCTCAGCACTTTGCGAGGCCAAGGTGTGAGAATCACTTGAGCCCAGGAATTCAAGACCAGCCTGAGCAACATGGCAAGACCCATCTCTACAAAAAATACAAAAAAAATAGCTGGGTATGGTGGCATGTGCCTGTAGTCCCAGTTACTTGGGAGGCTGGGGCAGGAGGACAGATTGAGCCTGGGATGTAGAGACTGCAGTGAGTTGTGATTCCCTGGGTGACAGAATGAGACCCAGTCTTAAATTAAAAAAAAAAAGAGAGAGACCACTTAAAATCTACTCTCTTTGTGGTTTGCAAGTATACGATACATTGTTTTTAGCTATACCTCCCATGTTGTCCAGTAGACCTCTTGAACTTATTTCTCCTATTTAACTGAAATTTTGTATTCTTGACCAACATCTCCCCAACCTCCCTTCCCTGAGAGTCCCTGGCAACCACCAATCTACTCCTGGATTCTATGAGTTTGATTGTTTAGATTCCACAGATAAGTGAGATCATGTGGTATTTGTCTTTCTGTATCTTGGTTATTCAACTAGCATAATGTCCTCCAGGTTCATCTGTGCTGTCACAGGTGACAGGCATTTATGCATCTTCCATGCATTGGTTAGTCACTATTCATCCATTCACTCCTTTCTGCAATGATTTACTCACTCATTTACCTCCTCATTTATCTCTTCATTCACCCATTTATTCACTTATTCTCCTTTTTCTTTCAGTTCATTCACTTTCTTATTCATTTATTAATTCTTTCATGCATCAGTTAATTCACTCATTTATGCATTCCTTTACTCATAAAGTTACTTACAAACTCATCCATGCATAGTTAAATCATTGATGGACTCATCTGTTTATTTATTCAGTTAAACCATTTATTCTAATTCAGTCTTTGACCCACTCATTCATCTATACACTTGTTCTTCTTTCATTCATTTACTCAAGTATTCTCTTCGTTCACTCAATTGTTATTTGTTCACTCACCTACTAACTTGTCTCATTTATTTCCTTACTTTTCATCCACTTGCCAATCCTTCCTTCCTTCCTTCCTTCCTTCCCTAAATTCCTTCATTCCTTCAAAAATTTCTTCATTCACTCAGCAGGCATTTTCCTAGGCAGACTTTGTCTTGACCTCTGGAATACAGAGATACGTTGCACTCATACCTTATCCTCAAGGAGCGCACAAAATCTTTGGGGAGACAGACACATTGTAGATCAGTGTAACACAAAGTGGTAGGTTCTGTAGCAAAGGAGCATTTAATAAGTGTTGGGTTCATGGAGAAGTGAGCAGTGAGTAGAGGGATACGCAGTGAATGCTTCCTAAAGAGGGAGTCATGAGGGTCACCTCCTAACTGCGTCTTGACAGGTGAGTAGGACTTCATTTGGACAGTGAGAGGGGAGAAGTATTTCAGGCAGAGGGAGAGACAACATGCACAGCTTGAAAGTACCTAAGTTGTCTGGAGAATGGTGGGGCATTCAGGAAGGTGAGAGCATGAGGTAAGTTGGGAGCGGTGAAGATATTAACTAGGCTGTCAGATCCCAAACAGGAGAAGACTTTATATATCATCCCTAACAATTGGAAAGTTGTATAGGGGACTTGAGGCCAAGTTGAGGGCCTGGAAAAGCATTGGAAAGGAATGGGAGTGGGGAAGCTTACTAAGGATAAGCAGAGAATTAACAAGGAATATTGAAGGCTCAGCTGAATTGGGAACCATGAATTTATAGTGGTATCATTGGCGTGATTGGGTGAAATGTCCAGATGTGCCAGGTGGCTGACTGTAGGGGGTAAAAAGTCATGCACAATGAATCTTGGGCTGAGGAATTTTGTGAGGGATGAGGTGGAAGGATGGAGGTAAGGAAGTTGAGAGAGGGATTACTCAGACTAAGCAGAGGTGGATCTAGTCATGTTGACTTGGAGAGGACCCTGCAGCTACTCCCCCAGGGATAAGTCTGAGCCCAGCTTGGAGAACACAGATGTGACTGGAGAAATCCCTGCATCCTCACTTTTGACTCAAGCTATTGTACCACCTCCCCAAGAGGTCCCCACCTCCTCTAATACATCCATGATGAACGTGAGCAAAAGTAGGCTTTAATTTCTTTTTTTCTTTTTGAGACAGAGTCTCACTCTGTCACCCAGGCTGGAGTGCAGTGGCGTGATCTCAGATCACTGCAACCTCCGCTTCCTGGGTTCCAGTGATTCTCCTGCCTCAGCCTCCTGGGTATCTGGGACTACAGGTGCGTGCCACCACATCTGGCTAAGTTTTGTATTTTTAGCAGAGGTGGGGTTTCACCATATTGGTCAGGTTGGTCTCAAACTCCTGACCTCATGATCCACCTGCCTCAGCCTCCCAAAGTGCTGGGATTACCGGCATGAGCCACCACCCCCGGCCATATACTTCAGTTTCTAAACAGAGAGGAGTAGCCATTGAAGCCTAGAAATGAGAGGATGGTGCTGATGGCAGAAACTCACACGATTGACCAGTGGACCGTATTGTGGGGAAAACAGGTAAGCCCCTCATGAACTTGCTTCTTCCATCTTCTCTATTCTCCTTTTTACTCACTACTCCAGCCACACTGGTCTTCTCTCTGGTCGTCCAGCACTCCTAGTGCATGCCCATCTCAGAGTCTTTGCATTGTGCCTGCAATGATTTCTCCCAGATACACAGGGTACCTTCTCATCATGTGAGTCTCAGCTTAAATGTCACCTCTTCAAAGAAGCCCTCTCTGACCACCTGCTCAGAGCAGCCCCATCCAGTGACTCTCCTTTGCCATTATCACCACTTGAAGTTTGTAATTAGTGCATTTCTATGTGTACTTCCTGATTTCCCCATTAGAATATATCTTAGTCCATGTCAGCTGTTATAACAAAAATACCATAGTCATAATGACTTAAACAAAAATGTATTTCTCACAGTTCAGCGGGGGTGGGAAGTGTAAGATCAAGGCACCCACAGATTCCAGGTCTGGTAGGGCTGTCTTCTGGTTCATAGAAGGCATCTTCTTGCTGTGTCCTTGAATGGCAGAAGGATGGAGGGAGCTTTCTGGTGTCTCTTTTATATGGGCACTAGTTCCATTCATGATGGCTCCACCCTCATGACCTAATCACCTCCCAATACTATCCCTTTGGGGGTCAGGATCTCAACATATGAATTTGTCGGGGGGGTGGATCGGACAAAACATTTAGTCCGTAACAGAATGTAAGTGCAATGAGATCCTGGAACCATGTGCCTGGAACATAGTAGGTACTCAGTCAATATCTGTGGAATGAATTAATACATAGGTGGTTTTGATAGGACAGGTGGTTTGAGATATCAGTGGGAAATGCCTAGGCTGGTGAATGAGTGAGAACAGGCACTGATAGGGGAAGAGAATGGGGGGAATAGAGGTTTCAAATGTGGAACAAAGAGTTGAAGGCAAAAGATAAAGGAAACTTAGAAGGCCAGAGTCAGAGAATGTTTTGGCAATGTCTAGGGAAGGATCCTAAAGGTAGTGATTATTTGGGGCAGGGTTGAGAGGTCTTGAATGGGGAATAGAAAGGAGAGACCTGAAAGGTTGTATATGCTGGAGTTGTAGGAACTTTTCTACCACTGGGGGGGAGATATGGAAGAGCAGCAGGAGGAGGTGGGCTTCATTCATGGGGCCCAGTGGCATTTGTTAATGTACAGGGAAGACGGGGGATGGAGTAGGGTGATGTCTGGTGGGTATTGTGTGGCTCCAGGGTCCTATATGGGCAAAGCCTTGGGGGATGCCAGCTTCAGACCTGCAAGGGAGGTCAGGAGGGAGCCTCACAGGTATGTGGCTCCCTCACACAGGTATGCACCAGTGGGCATCCTGTTCCTGATTGCTGGGAAGATTCTGGAGATGGAAGACATGGCCGTCCTGGGGGGGTAGCTGGGCATGTACACCCTGACCGTCATCGTGGGCCTGTTCCTCCATGCTGGTGGTGTCCTTCCCCTCATCTACTTCCTCATCACTCACCGGAACCCCTTCCCCTTCATTGGGGGCATGCTACAAGCCCTCATCACCGCCATGGGCACGTCTCCCAGGTACGGCCTTGCTCCCCCACACCAGCACCATTCCTGGATGCACTTCTTGTCTTTCATGGCCTTTCCTAGGGCTCTTGAGGGTCTCCAGCTGGCGCAACACCTGGGGATTGGTCATTGTCCTGGGCTGGCTCTCCTGGTCTCCCCCTTCTTCTTTACTGTTTTTTAACTTTATATGGAGGAGAACCAGGCACCAGTTTTGAGGTGAAGAAGGAAGGTTCCAGGATGCCTCATGAGCTCAGTCGTTTCCTAGCTCGGAACGTGTCATCTCCCCTTGTGAGATGGTGTCTGGGAGCTCTTTTGGCTGTTTCTTCCTCCTCCTCCTCCTTTTTCCTTACTCCTCTTTCTTCCTCCTTTTCCTCTTCCTCCTCTTCCTCTTCCTCGTCTTCTTTTGTAGTTTTAGGGGATTAATTAAGAGCATCATCCAAATTCAAAAACAATTTGAGAAGTAGCATAACAGCCAAAAAGATAAAAGAATTTTTTTTTCTTTTTTTTTTGAGACAAAGTCTCTGTCACCCAGGCTGGAGTGCAGTGGTATGATCTTGGCTCACTGCAACCTCTGCCTCCTGGATTCAAGCGATTCTCCTGCCTCAGCCTCCCAACTAGCTGGGATTACAGGTGTGTGCCACCACACTTGGCTAATTTTTTGTATTTTTAGTAGAGATGGGGTTTCGCCATGTTGGCCAGGCTGGTCTTGAACTCCTGGCCTTATGTGATCTGCCTACATTGGCCTCTCAAAGTGCTGGGATTACAGGTGTAAGCCACCATGCCTGGCCAAAAATATCTTTTTCTTTTTCTTTTTTTCTGACATGAGGCCTCATTCTGTCACACAGGCTAGAGTGCAGTGGTGTGATCTCTGCTCACTACAACCTTCACCTCCCAGACTCAAGTGATTCCTCCCACCTCAGCCTCCCAAGTAGCTGGAATCACAGGTGCATGATTCCAGCCCTCCCGGCCAATTTTTTTTTTTCTTTTCTTTTCTTTTTTTTGGTAGAGATGGGGTTTTGCCATGTTGGCCAGGCTGGTCTTGAACTCCTGAGCTCAGGTGATCTTCCTGCCTTGCCCTCCCAAAGTGCTGGGATTACAGGCATGACACACTGCACCTGGTCAAAAATATTTTTTAAATTACCCATAACGCTGGTCAGGGAATGTGCCTCTTGGTCTATGGCTATGTAAGACTGATGTCACTGTATCCTAGAATTAAACTCAAGTAGTCACCACTGAGCTGGACACCCAAAGACCCTCTGTGAGTCCAGAATTCTAACCGTATGATGTAAAGCTGACCACAGAACACACATCCTGTGGACAGGCTTACTCCAAATGAGATGCCCACTTCTTTGACTAAACTCGCCAATCAATTAGGTCACTTTTCTCCGATAAGAAGTGGCGGAGAGATGGATAAAGAGGGTTAGCATAGCTGAGGTCAATGCTGGTGCAAACGGGAGTCCGGAATAGGGGCCCTCTTAAAGTCAGCAGAGCTTTATGATAAACTAGTGTGTAGTCATTGGCCTTAGCTATTGGCTTTAAGTGGGTCAAGAGATCTTCAGCTTGGGATACCCTCATTGCTGTTTTCTCCCTGTATCATGAGTCGCTTCTTTCCTTTGTACAGTTATCACCCTCTGAAATGTTATACCCTTGTTTTCTGCCTCTTGTGGAGCACCCACCTAGTATGCTCAATGTTCTCATGGGGAATGCTCCCTGGGCTCATTTCTGCACAGACCACGCCCAGCCCATGTCCTGCTCCGAGCCCCGCCCTGCCTGGCCACGCCCTGTTCTCAGTTCTTCCCCCACCTGGCCATGCCCTGCTCTGAGCCCCACCTCACCTACTGCTCCCCTGTTCTCAGCCCCGCCCATGTGACCCGGCCCTTCCCATTCTCAGCCGAGTCCCAGTAGGCCACGCCCCGTTTCCAGCCTGTCCTAGACTTTGCCAAGTCCATGCTCTGTCCTGTCCCACTAGGCCACGCCCTGTTTCCAGCCCCGCCCCCCACCAGGCCACGCCCCATCCTCAGCCCTGGGCTCTTTTCCCCAGCTCGGCAACGCTGCCCATCACCTTCCGCTGCCTGGAGGAGGGCCTGGGTGTGGACCGCCGCATCACCAGGTTCGTCCTGCCCGTGGGCGCCACGGTCAACATGGACGGCACTGCCCTCTACGAGGCCCTGGCTGCCATCTTCATTGCTCAAGTTAACAACTACGAGCTAAACCTGGGTCAGATCACAACCATCAGGTGAGGGGGGCTTGGGTGGGACCTGTCAGCAGGTGAGAGCTAAGCCGTCATCAGCTTCGCTGGGAGGGTTGGAGAGGGAGGAGGGGGGCCACAGCTGGAGCTCAGAGGAGCCCTCTGATGTTGGAAGGGGGATGTGGGAAGAGCCCCAGTGCCGGATGAGGTGAAAGGTAAAGCTGCCACCTGAGTCTGTCAGGAGCTGCCAAGACGTTCCCACCAGTTCTCCTCTCCTATGGGAGATTCCTTTGTCCAGTGTTTTCCAAAGCATGGCGGGTGCATCCTAATAACCCGAGGTTCTTGTTATAAATATAGATTCTTATAGGCCCTATACATTTATTTATTCCTGTATTTCCAGGATCCATCATCCAATGGTTCCAACTTAGTCATTATAAAAATAACAGTGAACATTGTCATCTCCTTCAGGTCTTCAGGGTTACTTTTTCAGGGAAGCCCTGTTTAAAATGGCATATCGGGACTTGCTAAGGAGGCACCGTTTCCCCATGTAATACCATCTCCATATAGTATGAATTTTACTTACTCATTTTGTTTATTGCCTGCTTCCCCATACTAGAATGTAAGCTCTGCAGGGCGCGGTGGCTCATGCCTGTAATCCTGCCCCTTTGGGAGGCTGAAGCGGGTGAATCACTTGAGGTCAGGAGTTCGACAACAGCCTGGCCAACATGGTGAAACCCCATCTCTACTAAAAATACAAAAATTAGCTGGGCATGGTGGCGGGTGCCTGTAATCCCAGCTACTCAGGAGGCTGAGGCAGGAGAGTCGCTTGAACCTGGGAGGTGGAGGTTGCAGTGAGCTGAGATTGCACCACTGCCCTCCAGTCTGGGTAACAGAGCAAGACCCTATCTCCAAAAAAAAAAAAAAAAAAAGAATGTAATGTTTGGGCAGGGATTTTCTTTTTATGGGAATGTCTGCTATATGTATATACACCACATTCTCCTCTCTGCTTCTTTCAGTTTAACTTTTTTAGATTCCACGTATAAATGAGATCAGACAGTATTTGTCTTTCTGTACCTGGCTTATTTCACTACACTAGCATGTAGTATATGCTTGATAAATATGTGTTGGAAGAATGAATGTATTGAGTGCTCTGTAACCAGTCCTGGAAAAAGTGCTTTTGCATACGCTCTGATGGGATAACCTCCTTTTCCATGGGAGTCCAAGGATGCAGACAAAACTTCAAAGGAACCCCCCCTCCTTTTTTTGCTTAAGGTCTCAAACATTACAATGAACACTTCTCAAGGGAAACTTTGACGTGATTGGGAGTAGGGATGTTATCAAAAAAGGTAAGGATGGGAGATGTTTGAGGTGGTATTCTTAAATGGACCAGGGCACTTAGCATCCCTTCTACCTTCTTCCTGGGAATCTGAAGAGAGCTTGGTGGATGGCCAGTTTGAGACTTACCAGGTGTATTGAGCTGTTCTCACATTGCTATAAAGAAATACCTGAGACTGGCTGGGCACAGTGGCTCATGCCTGTAATCCCAGCTACTCAGGAGGCTAAGGCAGGAGAATCATTTGAACCCAGGAGGTGGAGGTTGTAGTGAGCTGAGACTGTGCCATTGCACTTCAGCCTGGGTGACAGAGACTCCGTCTCAAAAAAAAATTTTTTTTTTTGTAAAGACAGGGTCTCACCATGTTGCCCAGGCTGGTCTTGAACTCCTGGGCTCAAGCAATCCTCCCACCTTGGCCTCCCAAAGTGCTGGGATTACAGGTGTGAGCCACTATGCTCAGCCTTTACATGCAACTTTGAATTCTTTGACTACATCTCCAAATTCCCAGTCACCTCCGGTGACCACCATTCTACTCTCTGTTTCTATGTATTCAACTTGTTACTATTATCTTTTAGATTCCACGTATAGGGGAGATCAAGGCCAGGCGTGGTGGCTCATGTCTATAATCCCAGCACTTTGGGAGGCTGAGGTGGGAGGATTGCTCTAGCCCAGGAGTTTGAGACCAGTGTGGGCAACATAGTGAGACCCCATCTCTACAAAAATACAAAAAATTAACCAGGCGTGGTGGCAGGTGCCTGTGGTCCCAGCTACTCAAGAGGTTAAGGTGGGAGTGAGCAGTGAGTTGCAGTGAGCTGAGATTGTACCCCTGCACTTCAGCCTGGGCAACAGAGTGAGACTGTCTCCAAAACAAAAAAAACAACAGACAAAGAGCGAGATCGGGCAGTATTTTTCTCTTCGTGTCTGGCTTTGGTATTTAATTTAAGATGTCCTGAGGAGCTGATCTCTTCCCCCTCTCTCTATCCTTTTCCTGTCTCTTCCTCCTCACCCCTTCCCCCCACCTGCCTCCCCATGTTCTCCCTTCCCCTGCAGCATCACGGCCACAGCAGCCAGTGTTGGGGCTGCTGGCATCCCCCCAGGCGGGTTTGGTCACCATGGTCATTGTGCTCACGTCGGTCGGCTTGCCCACGGAAGACATCACGCTCATCATTGCCGTGGACTGGTTTCTGTGAGTGTTCTCCAGGCTGGACCCTGCTGCTCCCTCTTCTGCACACACTGCTTTCCCCTGCACTGTCCTCAGCCTGTGGGCTTTCATTCCAGCAAAGATGCAGTAGTCCAGAATTTTCGAGTGAAAAGGAGGCCTTGGAGAGGCCTCTGATCCATGGCCTCTGGATCCCAAATCCCACAGAGTTATCTTTGGAAAGTAGGGTGTGGAGACAGCAATGGGGCTTTACCTATCAGGTGGAAGAACTCCTCTTTAACCTGTTTTATGTAGAAGTCACAAAATGGTGGTCCAGGCTGGGCGTGATGGCTCATGCCTGTAATCCCAGCACTTTGGGAGGCCAAGGCGAGCAGATCACCTGGGTCCGGAGTTCAAGACCAGCCTGGACAACATGGTGAAACCCTGTCTCTACTAAAAATAATAATAATAATAAATAGTCTGGGCATGGTGATGGGCACCTGTAATCCCAGCTACTCGGGAGGCTGAGGCAGGAGAATCGCTTGAACCTGGGAGGCAGAGGTGGCAGTGAGCTGAAATTGTGCCACTGCCCTCGAGCTTGGGCAACAAGTGAAACTTCGTCTCAAAATTTTTAGTTTTAAAAACATTTTTTTATTTTTATTTTTTTAGAGATTGGGTTTTGCTGTGTTGCCCAGGCTGACCTTGAACTCCTCAGCTCAAGCAATCCTCCTGTTTCAGCCTCCCAAGTAGTTGGGACTACAGGTGTGAGCTGGTACTCCCAGCTGCAAAAATATATTTAAATCTCAATTTTTAAAAACAGGAGGTTTACAGGCAGTACACAGTGACCAGCCTGGCCAAGATGGTGAAACCCGTCTCTACTAAAAATACAAAACTTCACCGGGTGTGGTGGTGGGCACCTGTAATCCCAGCTACTCGGGAGGCTGAGGCAGGAGAATCGCTTGAACCTGGGAAGCCAAGGTTGCAGTGAGCTGAGATCACACCACTGCACTGTAGCCTGGCCGACAGAGCAAGACTCCATCTCAAAAATAAAAAATAAAAAAATTAAATTAAATTGGAATGCAGGCTCCGCTCACAGCTCCCATGTGGGAATGAAATTCCAGGCTTCCTTTAATGTAAACCTCCTGGTTTTGTTGTTGTCGTTTGTTTTTGTTTTTGTGTTTCTGAAACACAGTCGTGTTGTACTGGAATGGGAGCCCCCTGACTCCCTGGCACAGGGACCCCCCCCCCCCTCTGATGCACCCTCTTCCTTCGAAGCCCCCATTAATGGCAGCTTCTCTTTCCCCCGTACCAGTGACCGGCTCCGCACAATGACCAACGTACTGGGGGGACTCAATTGGAGCGGCCGTCATTGAGCACTTGTCTCAGCGGGAGCTGGAGCTGCAGGAAGCTGAGCTCACCCTCCCCAGCCTGGGGAAACCCTACAAGTCCCTCATGGCACAGGAGAAGGGGGCAACTCGGGGACGAGGAGGCAATGAGAGTGCTATGTGAGGGACCCCCCAGCTCTGTTCCCTCCCAGAGAGGAGGGAAGGGGGCTGGGGAGGGGGAATCCTGGGGGACACATCTGTCGCCCAACTGACCGTGGGCTGAGCACACATGTTCTGCTTGGCTTGTTTAGGGGGGAGGGAAAAGTGAAATAAAGGAGCAGGAATGAAAGGTATATAAGGTCTGTGTTTCTGAGCATATGCTGAGGACTTGAAGGAGGGCATGAGCAAGGGAAGGGAAGAAAAGTTTCTCCTAGATTTGGGGAGCAGGGAAGCCTCAGCTTCAACAAGAAGAGGGGTCAACTCATGTTTCTTATATTCTCAAAGAGTGGCAGAACTGAAGAGAAACCACTATTTCTTTTAACAAAGAAATAACTAAAGAAAAACCATTATTTCTTTTAACAAAACAGTATCCCTGGTCTCTGTGTCAGGGGTCCCCGAGACCACCTTTAGGTTCAGCAATTCACTAGAAAGACTCACTGAACTCAGGACGGGTACCGTGACTCACCTGCAATCCCAGCACTTTGAGAGGCCAAGGCAGGAGGATTGCTTGAGTCCAGGAGTTTGAAACCAGCTGGGATAACATGGCAAAACCTCGCCTCTACCAAAAGATAAAAAAAAAACTAGCCAAGTGTGGTGGTGTGCACCTGTAGTCCAGCTATTCGGGAGGCTGAGGTGGGAGGATGGCTTGAGCGCCACAGGAGGAGGCTGCAGTGAGCTGAGATTGCACCATTACACTCCAGCTGGGCAACAGAGCAAGACTTGGTCTGGAAGAAAGAAAAAAAAAGAAAAGAAAAGAAAATTTTCAGCTCCATTATAATCTTATGGGTCCATCATAATACACGTGGTCTGTCATTTGCCAAAACATCATGTGGGGCATGACCCCATACCAATGCTTCAAGATAATAAAAAACAAATTCACTAAAATAAGATGCTACTATATTATAAAAGTGACATTAAAATCAATGAGGGCACCAGGCATGGTAGCTCTCACCTGTAATCCCAGAACTTTGGGAGGCTGAGGCAGGCAGACCACTTGAAGTCAGGAGTTTGAGACCAGCCTGGCCAGCATGGTGAAACCCCGTCTCTACTAAAAATACAAAAATTACAGGTGTGGTGGTGCACACCTGTAATCTCAGCTACCTGGGAAGCTGAGGCAGGAGAATCACTTGAACTCAGGAGGTGGAGGTTGCACCACTGGAGCTGAGATTGTACCATTGCACTCCAGCCTGGGCGACGGAGTGAAACTCCGTCTCAAAAAAAATTAAAAAATTAACGAGAAAAGAAAAGATGTTGAAAAAATGGTACTTGGATAATTCGTTATTAATTGGGGAGCAAAATCAAGTTAAATTCCTGTCTTAACATCAACCACCATAACAGAATGAAGTTGGAGGAAAAATGTGAAATAGCAGTAGACTTCTAGAAAAAAGGAGAGATTAACCCTCTGACCAGAAATCCAGATAGAAGAAAGAAAAAGGAAGACAGAGAAAATAATTGATGGACTCAAACGTGAGACATCTGCAGGTAAAACAGTAAAGATAATAAAAGATGAATGGAAAGCTATGGAAAATATTTAAGAAACACATATATCAAAGAGATATCTGCACTCTCATGGCTATTTCAGCACTATTCACAATAGCTAAGATTTGGAATCAAAGTAAGTGTTCATCAACAGATGAACGGAGAAAGAAAATGTGTCACATGTACACAATGGAGCACTATTCAGTCATAAAAAATAATGAGAGATCCTATCATTTCCAACAACATAGGTGGAACTGCAGGAAATTGTGTTAAATGAAATAAGCTAGGCAGCTGGACGTGGTGGCTCACACCTTTAATCCCAGCACTTTGGGAAGCTGAGGCAGGCAGATCACCTGAGGTCAGGAGTTCAAGACCAGCCTGGCCAAAATGGTGAAACCCCATCTCTACTAAAAATACAAAAATTAGCCGGGTGTGGTGGTGGGTGCCTGTAATCCCAGCTACTTGGGAGGCTAAGGCAGGAGAATAGCTTGAATCCGGGAGGTGGAGGTTGCAGTGAGCCGAGATCTCACCATTGCACTCTAGCCTGGGTGACAAAAGCGTAAGTCTGTCTCAAAAATACAAAAACAGCAACAAAAGAAATAAGCCAGGCAAGAAAAACACATACTACATGTTCTCGCTCATATGTGGGAGCTGAAAAAACTGAACTCATGGAAACAGAGTAGAATGATGGTTACCAGAAGCTAGGAGGGGTAGCAGGGAGGAGAATAAAAAGAGGATAGTTAATGGGTACAAAAATACCGTTACAAGGACTAAAATGTAGTATTTGGTAGCATAATAGGGTGACTATGCTTAACAATAATTTATTGTATATTTCAAATAACTAAAAAAGTGGAATTGGAATGTTTATAACACAAAGAAATGATAAATGCTTGAAGCGACAGATATCCCAATTACCTTGATTTGATTATTATACAAGTATGTTTCTGTAAATGTTTAATACATATGTATAACTATTATGTATCCATGATTAAGAATAAAAATTTAAAAACTAAGTCAACTAGAATTTTTAAAAATCTAAAATTATGAATGATCAAAGGAGGTAAACTCAAAATTTAGTAAAAATAAATGTAAGTCAATCACTACACAATGTATACATATATCAAATCATCATGCTATACACCTTGAATATGTACAATTTAAATTTGTCAATTATACCTCAGTAAAGCTGGAAAAAAGAGTTACTATAAAAATATCAAACACAAAAAGATCAAGCACAAAAATGTGCTCATTTTCATGAACAATCAAAGGAAGTCAAATTAGAGTATCAAAGGAAACAATCTTACTCATGGGTTTAATTTACTTATTTATTTATTTTTTATTATTATACTTTAAGTTCTGGGGTACGGGTGCAGATCATGCAGGATTGTTACACAGCTATACACATGCCATGGTGGTTTGCTCCATCCATCCCCCATCATCTACATTAGGTGTTTTCTCCTAATGTCATCCCTCCCCAGTCCCCTCACCGTCTGCTATCCCTCCCCTAGCCTCCCCACCCCCTGACAGACCCTAGTTTGTGATGTTCCCCTCCCTGTGTCCATATGTTTTCATTGTTTAACACCCAATTATGAGTGAGAACATTCGGTGTTTGGTTTTCTGTTCTTGCGTCAGTTTACTGAGGATGATGGTTTCCAGCTTCATCCATGTCTCTGCAAAGGACATGAACTCACTCTTTTTTATGGCTGCATAGTATTCCATGGTATATATATGCCACATTTTCTTTATCCAGTCTATCATTGATGGGCATTTGGGTTGGTTCCCAGTCTTTGCTATTGTAAACAGTGCCACAATGAACATATGTGTGCATGTTCCTTTATAATAGAATGATTTATAATCCTTTGGGTATATACCCAGTAATGGGATTGCTGGGCCGGGTTTAATTTACTTCTAAGGCTGCAGCCCCCCGACACAGAATATTTCTTACTTCTGGAGCATAATTCCAGAAGTAAGAATTTATGTCAGAGAACTCCTGGTTCCTTTGAGATTTGACTGTTATTATTAGAAGGTTTGACTAGAGATAACTGTCATGGGTGAGTGGCGACTGTCTGGGGCTGGTGGTGTGGAGGATAAGAAGAATTTACCAACACAGTCGTAGGTAAAGAAAGGCAGATTGATTGGAGAAAGTATGAAAAAATTACATTGCAAGGAAGCAATGGGCAGGCCAGCAATAGAGGAGCTGACTGCAAAGAGACAAAAGCTTGCTGGGGATTTTATAGGACAGTGCTTGTGCTGTGTGCTTTGTACAGTATTGATAACGCCAAGGTTGCAGTGAGCTAACCTGCAATTTTTACATCAGCCGAGGGTCTGGTGATAGCTGTGTGCAGGAAGATTGTGAGTTATTTGTACAGGAGGGCTTTGTGTCTGGGACCATGAAGAAAGGCAGACTCGTTGCTTATCTGCTTCTTCTTTTGCTTTCCCCTTGGTCCTGCCAGCCTGAATCCTTTTCCCTAATGAAGACTCCACAGTAACATAATGCCTGGGACAGCTGCCTGATTCATACAGCCCTACATTTGAAGCTTCTCACACATTCATTACCTTGAGCTAGTTACCTACTTACCATAAGCTCTTTCTTATTTGTCAATATGGGAAATAAAACTAATTACATAAAAGAGTTATTGGAAAAATGAAATGAGGCAATGTATATAAAGCTCTTAAACTATGTTGGTATATAAAGTGTTATTTATATCAGTTCATGTCCTTTGCAGGGACATGGATGAAGCTGGAAACCATCATTCTCAGCAAACTGATACAAGAACAGAAAACCAAACACCGCATGTTCTCACTCATAAGTGGGTGTTGAACAATGAGAACGCATGGACACAGGGGAGGGGAACATCACACACTGGGGTCTGTTGGGAGGTGGGGGGCTACGGGAGGGGATAGCAGGGGGTGGGGAGATTGGGGAGGGATAACATTAGGAGAAATACCTAATGTAGGTGATGGGGGGGGATGGAGGCAGCAAACTACCATGGCATGTGTCTACCTATGTAGCAATCCTGCATGATCTGCACATGTACTCCAGAACTTAAAGTATAATAAAAATAAAAATAAAATAAAAACAAAGTTCAACATATATAAAAAAAATCAACATCAATAACATTGAATTCTGTTTCTAGCTCAAAAACTTAATTAATTATTATTTAGAGACAGGGGTTCACTCTGTCACCCAGGCTGGAGTACAGTGGCATAATCACGGCTCACTGCAGCCCCAACTTCCTGGGTTCAAGCCATTCTCCTGCTTCAGCTTCCTGAGTAGCTGAAACTACAGGCATGCAGCACCATGCCTGGCTAAAAGCTCTAATCAGATTAATCAATTTTTATTTTTCTGGTCCAGATCTTATTTTATATTTGGCCATCCACCCATCTATTTTTCTACTCCATTTGACAAATATCATGTAAACATGAACTCCTTACCAATAACTGCACTAGCCATTGTGATTGCAAAAATGGTAAGATATTGCTCTGAAATTCAAGAAATCCATATTGTGAAGGAGTAGAAAAGTAAAGTTGGTGTGACTGAAAGGAAAGTGAATCAGATAAAAAAGGAGGGGAACTCTTTGAGTTATTTTTATTCACATAACCTCAAAAAACATCTCTGTAAATGAGTTTCCAGGGCAACATTTCAAAAATAGGGACATATCCCATCGCTTCTGAGGATATATATTTAACATTTAAGATCTGATTTTTTTTTAAACCCAAATCAGGCCAGGCACGGTGGCTCATGCCTATAATCCCAGCACTTTGGGAGTCTGAGGCAGGCAGATCGTTTGAGGTCAGGAGTTCGAGACCAGCCTGGAAAACATGGTGAAACCCCATCTCTACTAAAAATACAAAAGTTAGCCAGGCATGGTGGTGCACGCCTGTAGTCCCAGCTACTCAGAAGGCTGAGGCAGAGGAATCGCTTGAACCCGGGTGGTGGAGGGTGCACTAAGCCGAGATCACACCACTGCACTCCAGCTGGGGCAACAGAGGGAGACTCTGTCTCAAAATCAACAACAACAAACAAACCCAAAAACCAAAAAAACTCCAAATCATGACAGAAGATAACTGAGGAAATGCCAGGTTGTATTCATACAAAGTTAAAATTACTGGTTAGAAAGTCAAAAAGGGTGATCCTATATAACTTTATTAACAGTAGCAAGGGCAGGAAAGTTTCCAAAGGAAGAAATGCTTTAGAATGTATAAAAGAAGGCTGGGTACAATGGCTTATTGCCTGTAATCCCAGCATTCTGGGAGGCCAAGGCAGGCAGATTACTTGAGGTCAGGAGTCCGAGACCAGCCAGGCCAACATGACGAAACCCCATCTCTACTAAAAATACAAACATTCGCGGGGTGTGGTGGCTCATGCCTGTAATCCCAGCTATTCCAGAGGCTGAGGCAGAAGAATCACTTGAACCTCGGAGACGGAGGTTGCAGTGAGCTGAGATCGTGCCACTGCACTGCAGCCTGGGCGACAGAGTGAGACGCCTTCCCTGCCCCTCTCCAAATGCATAAAAGCAGAAGTCAAAATACTGGCTGAAGGAGGCCAGTCTGGCCTCAGTACTGTGTTCACCGCTATTCATGAGAGCTTGGCAGTGGTCCCCTATCTGAGAGACACTGCCCTGAGGAGGAGTCTCCCCAGGGACCCCTTTATGTCCCTGTTCCTCAGGCTGTAGATGAAGGGGTTCAGCATGGGGGTGACCATGGTGTACATCACCGAGGCCATCAGACTTGTCCTAGAAGATGGTGTAGCTGCAGAACTGAGATAGACCCCAAGGCCCGTGCCATAGAACAAGGTGACCACTGAGAGGTAAGACCCACAGGTGGAAAAGGCTTTGTGCTGGCCTCGGGTAGGTGATACTCTCAGGATGGAGGAGAAAATCTGAGAATAAGAGTATAGAATTCCAGAGAGAGGAAAAACACCCATTGCAATGGTCACAAAATACATCACGATGTTATTGATGAGGGTGTCAGAACAGGCGAGCTTCAGGACTTCGAGAACATCACAAAAAAGTGTGGGATTTCCATGTTTGTGCAGAAGGACAGCCTCAAAATGGTCAAGGTCTCGAGCAGGGAAGCCATGACACTGATGCACCAGGACCCCAGAACTAGCAGTCTACAGAGCCAAGGGTTCATGATGAGCGTGTAGTGCAGGGGGTGACAGATGGCCACAAATCGGTCATAGGCCATCACGGTCAAGAGTAAATTGTGCAGGCATCCAAATGCAATGAAAAAAAAAATCTGGGTGAGGCAGCCTGCAAAAGCGATCATTTTGCTTTGTGTTTGGATATCCACCAGCATCTTTGGGACGGTCGTGGACGTGAAACAGATGTCAGCAAAAGACAGGTTGGAGAGAAACAAGTACATGGGGGTGTGGAGGTGGGCGTCTGAGCCGACGGCCAGGATGATGAGCAGATTCCCGAACACGGTGACCAGGTACATGGACAGGAACAGCCCAAAGAGGAAGGGCTGCAATTCTGGTTTCTCAGAATCTCCCAGAAGAAGGAATTCTGAAATTTGTGTTTCATTCCCTGCTTTCATCTGATTGACTTTTCTACGAAAAGAGAAAAGAACATGACACTCACATGCATTACAAACCTACCAGAAATGCTTTTACGGATATCCTACAGTGAAGAAGCTATGGTTTTTTATTTTTAAAAGTTGATATTTTTTAAGTCCGCAGATAAAATAGTGTGTCTTTATCATGTCCACCATGATGTTTTGAAGTATGTTTACACTGTGGAATGGCTAAATCTAGCCAGTGATCATCTTACATAGTTATCGTGTCTGATAGAACACTTAATACTCCTTTTGCATTTTTCAAAATACAATATATTACTATTAACTATATATTACTATTAATGGTCTTATGTAAGGGATTACAGTACTATTAGAACCATGCTGTACAACAGATCTCTTGAACATAACACTTCTGTCTTGCTTAATTTTGTATCCCTTGACCAACATCTCCCCCAGCTCTCCCCCAGCAACCCTCCCATGCTCTGATAATCTCCATTCCACAAGAATTCAGCCTTCCTGTCTAATTGTAATTTTGTGTCCTCTGATCAACACGTCCTCAACCCACCCTCCCAGCACCCCCAGGCTCTGGTAACCTCCATTCTACAGGAAGTTAATTGTGCGTATTTTGTGTGTGCATCTGGTGCCGACCAGGGGATCCCCTTGCCATCTTGGATTAGGAATTCCTGTCCCACTCTCAGCCTTTCCCTGAAGGCGTGTACTCTACAGTACTGATAAGAAAATCTTACACGCATTTGAGGAATATAAAGTGAATTTTGATATGTTTCAGGCACTACCTAGTAAATGTGTATGTGGTGTTACATAAGAAAAGTCTCTACAATCTAATGACTGAGAGAGAATAGAAGAAAAAAATGTAAATGCCATATATTATGTCAGATGGCAACAAATCCTATGATGAGGAAGAATGATGCTGAGAAAAAAGTGTAGATGGAACATTATTATTGTTATTATTAGTTCTGAGATGGAGTCTTGCTCTGTCACCCAAGCTGGAGTGCAGTGGCACAATCTCGGCTCACTGCAACCTCCGCCTCGCCCTCCCAATGTGCTGGGAGTGAGCCACTGCACCTGGCCTATTACACTGAACTCTCTTCACCATTATATCAAAAGATTCAAATGAGCAGGAAGTTCACCTGCTCTGTTTATCTTTGTTTTTTTCACTTAGGTATGTGAATATGTGTAGAAGACATACAAAAAAATTAAAGCAAGAGGAGTTATGAAATAAAAATTGTCAGTGGAATAAAGCCAGAAAAATATAGTAAATTAAAAAACACTATCTTAAGTGAATTTGAAGGAGACATTGAAAATTAACCGAAAGAAAGTATAAAATAACAGTAATTTAATATCAGAAGGGACTAATTATTTAATTGGCAAAGACCTACACAATAAATTATATTACATATAGTGTCACTAGAATGTTCTGGCATATGGCAGATACTCATTTGTTATTGAATGAATCAGAAATTAAGTATTAGTATATATGGACATTTAATATATGACAAGGTTATATTGCAATTTAGTTGGAAAATGCTGAATTGTGGAACAAAAGCTGGTAAATGGCTATCTACCTGGAAGACAATGAAGTTTGTCCCCCGTCTCATATTTTACAAAAAATTAGTGAGTTTAAACACCTTATAAAGTAAATAATACATGTTAGCTGAACATGTAGAAAACCACATGGAAAATGATGTGTATGCAAAGCATGCTAAGGCAAGAAACAGGAGATTATAGACATATATTTAGGTAAATAAAATTTACAGCTTTTTGTGCTGAAAAGTATTTCCTCAAATGTCAATGAAAAATCAATAATCTGTAGAAATACTTTGAAATGGTGATAACTAGACAAATGGATATATGATAATAAACAAATCAAAATGGTGATTATAGGTAGGAATCTTTGCTCAAACCCAGTAATGGTTTAATACAAGAATCTCTCACACTCATCAGCCTGGGAAAAAGCCTGAAGGGCAGCTGCCACGTTGAGTGGGATTGGAACTTTTTCAACAGGTGGCAAACAGGGACTCTGTCGTTTTGCCGGCAGAAGTGTTAAATGTTACAGAATCTTGGGGAGGTAATCTAGAAGGAGATGTGAATATTAAAACCACAGATATTCATGAACCCCAAGTTTCTCAATCCAGCACTAATGAAATTTGGGGCTAGATTATTTACTGTGGTGGGGTCTGTCCTGTGCATTGTATTATCATTTATCAGCTTCCCTGTTCTCTACTCACCCTCCTCAAGGTGACAGCCAAACCTGTCATTGCTCAAAATCCCACGGGGAACAAAACTACCTGCAGTGAGGATCACAGTTTTAACATGAAAATCCTACAATATTATAGCATGATAAAAATATTTTCATATATTTATAAAAATATTGTAATATAAATATTTATATACATAGTTATATATTCCTCCACAGCTACTACCTTTTTTTTTCTCCCTCCACTTATTTGCAGAATCCTTGGGCATATATTCTACTTTCACTGGAACCACTTTATTCCTCCCATTTCCTCATCGAATTGGGCCTCCATGACCATTACTTAACTGTCAGGAATCACCCTCCTTGCTGAGTTCAATGTTCACTTCTCTTTTTAGCATCATAAACAAATACATGAATCAAATACTTTATCAAGCAGGCAAGCCAACAACCAAAGCAATTTCTCTTCTCTGGGCTTTGCTGGGCTGGCTCTCAGATGACTTTGGGTCCATGTTCGTGGATTGTGTTCTGGCTGATCCTTTCCTATAGTACCTACTGGGCTCTTGGACTCACCTTGTTGGGTCTTCTGAGAGGAAGGCATCCATGTGAATGTGTGACTACCTCCCCCGGATGGTCGATGATGAAGCTCTGTCCTGAGACAGTAGGAGACAGGAAAGCATCGGTAGCTGAGGCAGATCGAGGACTCCAAAGGAAACAACCATGTCTCATTGAGCCCAAGGTTGCATATGCTGAGGAGCAGCAGCAGAGGAGAAATTTACAGCTTTGTAAATCTGCTCATTAGGCACGTTTCCTCTTGTTATTTCAACCTGCTTACATCATTTTCCTTTGGGATTTTTCCTTGCACTGAAAGAAATTTTTTTCTTCATGCTCTGTTCCCAAGACACCATATTGAATCTGAGGTTAATGCAGCCTTCATTACTCCTTCTCCATGGACTTGCTTGACTTCCAGAGACCTAACCTCCTAACACCTTAACCCAACCCTGAAGGAGGGTTTTTTCCAAAGTCTAAACTGAGGAACTTGTCTTGACTAGGTCTCTTGGGTCTCCAAGAATCTGACATGTGATGTGAACCCAGCCCTTGATGCATCCAGAAAATTGCTGTTCCCCTCTTCAACAAGGGGCGAACTATGCTCTTCTGATAGAAAACCGTGGGTGCTACATCCTTTGGCTTCATGATGCTTTTACCAAAACAATAAGAAACTTCATACGTTTAAAACAGGTCAAGAGCTGTCATATCATTATTCATTTATAAAACATTTGGTTGCTGTAAGAGATGTATTTCGATCTCTTTATGCAAGTTGCCTTGAGATTAGTACCTTATAAAATTATTTTAATTTTTCAAAATGTACTTATTAATTTTTTTAAATTGATGGGTAAGTTGGTATGTATTTATCACGTCTAAAAGAGTGTTTTGAAGTCTAGCTACAGTATGGAATGTTAAATTCAGCTAATTCATATATGCTTTACCTCACATCATATTCATGTTGAGAACACTTAACATCCCTTAGTATTTTTCCATGATACAATAAATTATCATTAAGTATGAAGTATTCGTATTTTACTCTGTATCTCATGAGTTTATTCCTTCTAACTGCAATTTAGTATCCTTTGAAAAACATTTCCCCACCCCTCCTTCCACAACTGTCCCAGCTTCTGGTAGGTCACTATTCTATTCTCTAGTTTTATGAGATCAATTCCTCATGTGAATGATGTCAAGTGGTATTTGCCTTTCTGTGTCTGGCTTATTTCACTTAACATGATGTCCTTCAGGTTCATTTGTTTTTTAACAAATCACAGGATTTCCTTATTGTATATATGGCTGAATATTTTTCCATTGTGTAGATGTACCACATTTAAAATTTCATTCATCCATTGATGGACACTTAGACTAATTTCATGTCTTGGTTATTGTGAATGGTGCTGCAATAAATGTGAGCGTGCAGTTATCTTTTTGATATACTGTTGTCATATACTTTGGATAAATACCAGTAGTAGCATTGCTGAATCATGTGCTAGTTCTATCTTTACTTTTTTTTAGGAACCTCTATACTGTTTTTCATATTGGTTGTACTCATTTACATTCCACTAACAATGTACAATATTTTATCCTTCTCCACATGCTTGTCAGCCATTGTTATTATTCCTTCTGGTTTTTTTTTTTTTTTTTTTTTTTTTTTTTTGGATGGAGTTTCGCTCTTGTCGCTCAGGCTGGAGTGCAGTGGCATGAACTTGGCTCACTGAAACCTCCATCTCGTGGGTTCAAGTGATTCTCCAGCCTCAGCCTCTGGAGTAGCTGGGATTATTATTCTTTTCCTGTCTTTTTGATAATAGCCATTCTAACTGAGATGAGGTGGTATCTCATTGTGGCTTTGATGTGCATTTTCCTGGTGATTAGTGATTTTGAGCACTTTTATGTATCTTTGGCCATTTGTATGTTTTATTTTTAAAAAGTCTCCTCAGGCTTTTCACCCATTTATTAATTTTTTTTTTTTGCTACTGAGTTTTTATTTGTTTTCTTGCTATTGAGTTTTTCATATATTCTGAATGGCTCCTTTTTGGATATATAGTTTGGAAATATTTTCTCCCATTCTGAAACTTGTTTCTTCAATCTGTCAGTAATTTTATTTGCTGTGCACAAGCTTTTTAGTTTGATGTCACCCCATTTGTCTATTTGCACTTTTGTTATCTGCACTTTTGAGGTCTTATTCAAACATCATTGCCTACACCAATTTCATGAAGGATTTCCCATTACAATAGCAAAGACATGGAATCAACCTGAATGTCCATCAATGGTAGACTGAATAAAGATGTGATACATATACAACATGGAATACTAGAGTCATCAAAATGAATGAGACCTTGTCCTTTGCAGCAATGTGGTTGGAGCTGGAGGCCATAATCCTAAGCAAACTGATATAGGAACAGAAAACCAAATACCACATGTTGTCATTTACAAGTGGGAGCTAAATAATGAGAACACATGGATACAAAGAGAGGAACAACAGACACTGGGGCCTACTGGAGGGTGGAGGGTGGTAGGAGGGTAAGGATAAAACAAAAATGTCTATCAGATATGCTTAACTCGGTGACAAAATACTCTGTACACCAAACCCTCACCACATACAATTTGCTTATATAGCAAACCTGAACATGTATCCCTGAATCTAAAATAAAAGTTAAAAAAATTGTCCCTACTGTTCGACATTCAAGAACTAACTAGGTTTGGATAGTCCTATGGTGAATATTTTTGTTCTGTCCAGGATATATATGTCCTAATTCCCAATGAGAAAACAATGTAGATTCTGATGTGATTTTTTTAAAGCATGACTAAACCATTTATTATTGGGATGTTTTGTTACGCAGGATTAGATTACTGATACAATAATCAAAGCAATATAACTAAAGATATTGAGAATATTCCTTTTTTTAGGTGTCAGATCCTTTTTTAAGTTTTGTATTGGGTTCAGTGTATTCAGAATATTCTGTTAGCCCATACATTTTTGGTGCTTTTTCTGATATTTGAAGGCAGGGTTCTTAATTATATGGATATTTATATTTACTTCAGATAACTGTATCATAAGGAGACTACTTTAGATTCCTTCTAGGTAACTAGGAGAGTTGGGCAGGACCCATATATTTTTGCTGAAACAAACTGCAATCTTGAATCACAAGTCTCTAATCTCATATGCAATACTGGGAAGAAATTCAAGCTCTTGTGTGAGTCATCATTTCCTCATGAAGACTGAAGAGAGTCTGGAGTATAAAAGAGACAAAGCAAGTGCTAATGCAGTAAATACACACATTCTTCACTTACCTCCAGTTTAATGCTATGACATAATTTCCTAAAGGAAGGGATATTTTTAGAACAATGCAAGAAGTCACATTTGTAGCACTGGAAACTTTTTATCAGAAACAGTAAGATAAAAAGTTTTGCAATCAAAAACTATAGATCACGACACCAAATCTTTAACTAAATGAACAAATCTTAATACCTATGGACAACAGGCTTCCACACTTTAATGAGTAGATGTACACTGTATTAGTCCGTTTTCATGCTGCTGATAAAGACATGCCTAAGAACAGTTAATTTATAAAGAAAAAAAGGTTTAATGGACTCATAGTTCCATGTAGCTGGGGAGGCCTCACAATCATGGCAGAAGGCAAAAGGCATGTCTTACATGGTGGCAGGCAAGAGAGAATGTGAGGGGAACTCCCCTTTATAAAACCATCAGATCTCATGAGATGTATTAACTATTATGTGAACAACAGGGGGAAAACCCCACTGCCAAGATTAAATAACCTCCCACCAGGCCCCTCCCATGGCACGTGGAAATTATAGGAGCTACAATTCAAGATGAGATTTGGGTGGAGACACAGATAAACTATAACTACACTATCAAAAACAAATCTTCCATGGTAATCATTGCATGACTGAAAATTTTAGTCCGTTATATTTAAGGTCATCTGAATCTGAGGCCACGTGAAGTCAACGGATTAATTCAAATGTGTCTTTTTGTGTAGACTACACTAGGAACATGCATTTCATATTTAATATTTGCCTTCCTCCTCTTTACCAGGGAATATAGTAGACAGTGTGTACACAGAGCTGGATAGAGCACAGGATGCTAATGAGGAGAACAGAATGCTGTGACAATCTATGAACACACTAGCATGGTAAAGTTTACATGATCAGGAACAGCAGTCAAGGTAGTGACAGAGAAAGAAATGAGGGACTCAGATGTGAAAAACTGTGGTCTCAGATATTCATCTACAATGTAATTATACTAATGACCTTACAGTAGCCAAGTGCAATTGATTTTTAGGACAGATACAACTCTCTAGTGTATTAAACAAATAGGAATCTTCAAGAGTTTTTTACTCTAGTTTGGAAATAACTGGGAAATTAGAACAATGACAAAGAAAAAACTGTTTGGATACCAGAGCAGAAAGCTTTCTAAAGAAATAGCATAAAACCTACACAGCAGTCAAGACCAAGGAAATTCAAACTCCAGAAATTGAAGAGAAGCAGGACTTTTTCCTTCCATGATCTGATTCATGAATCACAATGTCTACATCTGAAGGTTAGAGCTTTGAAATCACATGCACGTCTGCATCTGGAAAGATGCTCCTTTTATTTCTTCCTTCTGAAGAATTGCCTTAGAGCCCCCCTTATGTCTTTATTCCTCAGGCTGTAGATGATGGGGTTCAGCATGGGGGTGACCACAGTGTACATCACCGAGGCTGCTGCACTTGAGAGTGAGTTGTGGGTTGCAGCAGAACTCAGGTACACCCCTAGGCCTGTACAATAAAATAATGAGACAACTGCGAGGTGAGATGCACAGGTGGAAAATGCCTTGTACTTCCCCTGAGCTAATGAGATTGCACGTATAGAGGAAGCTATCTTAGAGTAAGAGTACAGGATCCCAGCGAGGGGACCACCGCCTAGCAGCACAGCTGACAAATACATCACCAGGTTATTAAGAAAGGTGTCAGAACAGGCAAGGCAGATTATCTGATTAAGTTCACAGAAAAAGTGGGGGGATTTTCAAATCTGTACAAAAGAGCAGTGGTAATACCATTAAGCTTTCGGTCAAGGAATGCAGGGCACTCATGATCCAGGACACCAGAACCAGCAGTCCACAGAGCTGAGGGTTCATGATGACCGTGTAGTGCAGGGGTGACAGATGGCCACAAACCGGTCATAGGCCATCACGGTCAGGAGTAAGCTGTCCAACCCTGCAAAGAGTACAGAAAACGACAACTGGGTGATGCGGCCTGCATAGGTGATGACTTTGCTGTGTGTTTGGATGTTTGACAGTGTCTTTGGAACCATGGTGGAGGTAACACAGATGTCTACAAAGGACAGGTTGGAGAGGAAGAAGTACATGGGGGTGTGGAGGTGGGAATCAGAGCTGATGGCCAGGATGATGAGCAGGTTTCCAAACACAGTTGTCAGATACGTGGAGAGGAAGAGTCCAAAGATAACGGGCTGCAATTCTGGTTCCTCTGAAAGTCCCAGAAGAAGAAATCCTAAAATCCTTGTATCATTCACGGGTTCCATGTGGTTTAGGTGACTACTAGTCAGAGAAGAGAACACGACTACGTTTCACTCAAAAGGGCATCACTCGCATTGCTGAAAGACAACCATTTATATTTTGCAGTCAAGATATTCATTTCTATATTTTGTGTATGGAACTCTCAATTTCTGTGCTCCTCAGAGCTGTCTCTGATTGAAAATTCCTGTGCTATGCTCAACCTTTCCCTAAGAGGTTGTGTAGTGTTTAATGAGAAATTCTTTCATGCACTTGAATAATATTGATTGTGTGCTGACCATGCTCCAGGAACTGTCTAGCTAATGAGTGTAGGGTGCTAGAAACTGATGTTCTTACTATCCAATGACGGAGAAAGACCATGAGCTGATAAAGACATCATCATTTGATGTGTTAGATGGTGCTTAGAAGGAAATGAAAGCACATCAAAAGAGAATGGATAGGAGCTGCTACTTTTTATGGGTGTCCAGGCAAGACCAGCAGACCAGGTGACATTTCAACAGAGACCTCAAGGAAGAACAGGTGGCAACCTGGAGGATATGTGAGGAAGTCTGTGCCTGGCGGAGGGAATGACTAGGGCAAAGGCCTGAGAGAGGTTCTTGTTTCAGATAGTCAAGGCTCAAATAGGAGCCAGTGTGGTGAGGGGGGATGAGAAGGAGGGAGAGTGATGAGAGGTGGTGTCCGGGTGTTGAGGAACCAGGTGGTCTCCCTGCTGCTGCTGAAACTTCAAGACACTGAGAGCCCCCATCTCCCCCACGTGGTTCCCAGCCCTCTATTAATGTGGCCCCTAAGAATGTAAACAGGGCAGCAAATTCCAGGCTGTAAGCTTCCCCGTGGACATGTAAACGTGGGGGCTCCATTTTACATCATCATTTTGTGCCTCATATTTAACAAAATATATAAAAATCTGCTGCATAAGAAAAGAGATGAATGATAGGCATGATGGACACAGGTGGTTGATGAGAGACTGTGATGAAAAAGCTTCCTCGTTTCTGGCAACATTCCAACCCTGCTTATATACCCCAATGCCTAGAATAATAAATAATACAAAGTGATACCTTTACAGTGTCAAGATGTCTTACAGACTGAACACCCCAAGAGAAAAAGAGAAAAGGGAATAAACCCACAATTCACAAAAGGAATCACACAAAGTCCAACGAAAGTGGGCGGGGGATGTTTAAGATGCAATTGTAAAATATTTGTGTAAACTATAGTAAATGCAAAACAACGTATGTGAAAAATCTTTGCATGGTTCTTTCTTATTCGTAAATGAATGATTATCACTGGTGATGAGATAAGGCTGTTTTTCTTCTACCTCTCATTTTTCCCGTCTGTCACTCAAATGTCTCCATCCCTTTCTCACCTTTCCAGTCCCAATTCTCTGGCCTCATTTCAGGTCCTTGTCATCTCTCCCAGGCTGGCACCCCTCCATGCCAATATTCTCATCGATTCAGAGAAATCTATCTTTCAAAGCTGGTCACTGAATGTTCCAGCTCATACATGTTTGTAAATGCAAAACATCTGTCATCAGAAAAAAAATTTATAGTTTTGCATCTGCTCTGTACCTGCTGTTGGACTTGGAAAAGCCTACAAAGTCATTCTAAATTAATTTAAAACTTTTATAAATACATAATAATTGCACATATTTATGGGGTATATGTGATACTTTGATACAAGCATACAATGCATAATAACCATTGCACATATTTATGGGGTGCACGTGATATTTTGATACAAGCATACAATGCATAATGATCAAATCTGGGTAAGTGGGATACCTGCCGCGTCAAACATTCATCATTTCTTTGTGTTGGAAACGCTCTATATCTCCTCTTCTAGCTGTTTGGAAATATATAATAAATTATTAAGTATAGTCATCCTATTGTGCTGTGGAACAGTAGATCTTCCTCCTTCCATCTAACTGTAGTTTTGTACCCATAACCAACTGGCTTTCATCCTTCCCTCTGTACTATCCTTTCCAGCCTCTGGTAACTGCCATTCTATTCACTACTTCCATGGGATCCTGATTTTGGGTTCCCATGTAAATGTTTTCTGTGCCTGGCTTATTTCACTCAACATGATGACCTCCACTTCCACCCATGTTGCTAATAACGACAGAATTTATAAATGCTGGTATCTTTTCCTATAGAGTGGGATGGCAATATCCATCCTCCTGATGTGGTCCACAGAGTTAATCAATATATGTACAAAGTGCTTTGCATGATTCCTTCCTGTTAGTAAATGAATGGTTATCCCTGGTGATGAGGCTGATTTTTCCCATCTGCCACTCAAACATCTCCATCCCCTTTCTCACCTTTCCAGTCCCAATTCCCCGGCCTCATTTCAGGTCCTTGTCATCTTTCCCAGGCTGGCACCCCTCCATGCCAATATTCTCATCAATTCAGAGAAATCTATCTTTCAAAGCTGGTCATTGAACATTCCAGCTTAATCCCTCCACCCCACCCTATGACTTCCCACCGGAGAATGAAAGTAAAATTCTGCGCCTGCAAAGACAAGGCTTCACCCTCTGTGATATCTTCACACACCCTCCCCCTCTCCCACATAGATCTCCCAAAAATTGAAACTGACTTCAGCTTCACCAGAAGCAGAGCTTTAATGTTTAATGATCCACTTGGCAGAATCCTAATCTAATTTTTATTCCTCTGCCTATGCCATATTTATTTGAAAATATTTCTTTGGTTTGCACACTCACCCCCTGGTCTATCTGTAATTTTCACCATGTCTCTGTTTAGAAAACTCTATCTATTCTTTCAGGATTCCCCAGAGTCATTTCCGTTGTGAATCATTTAAAAAAAATTTCCACAGTTAAACGACATTTCCTTTATGTACTTAATTCATGAGTAGGGATTATCACTGTGTCAATTTTATTTCATTCCATATAATTTTCCCCAGCTTGACTATGGGCACCTGAGTGACTGCCATGATAATGTTACATGCAGTTCCTCACCACCCCACATTTAGTGCAGTTGGTGATGGTAGCCAAATAAATATACACTGTATGAACAAATGAGAGAATGTGGGGTCTCAGAATTTTCTGACAATGAGGAAAAGAAAAAAAGCCAGAAAATAAGCCTTAGATAGAAAGCCTTAGAAAAAAAGAACCCTTAGAAAAGATGCTAAAATAGGTATGGAGGGCATAGTACTGGGATGTTGTCCATAATCTTGGATCAGGACCCATTAGAGGGTCAGACTGTGGTTTGAAAGAATTAAATAGAATAGGGCCGGGCGTGGTGGCTCACACCTGTAATCCCAGCGCTTTGGGAGGCTGAGGCAGGTGGATCATGAGGTCAAGAGATTGAGACCACCCTGGCCAACATGGTGAAACCCGGTTTCTACAAAAAATACAAAAATTAGCTGGGCATGGTGGTGTGGGCGTGTATTCCAAGCTACTTTTGGGAGGGTGAGGCAGAAGAATCAATTGAACCCAGGAGATGGAGGTTGCAGTGAGCTGAGATCGTGACACTGCACTTCCAGCCTGGTGATAGAGCGAGACTCCATCTTGGAAAAAATAAATAAATAAATAAACCATAAAAGAAACTATCAGATTAACATATTAAACATACATACACAAAGATTTCATGATACTCTCTCTCTTTCTCTCTCTGTGTGTTTGTATATGTGTCTGTATTTGTGTGTGTACACGTTGAGTCATAAAGTAAAAGGTATTTCTTACTCTGGGACACAGTCCAAAAAGTTTCTAATCCAGAGCAGTAAAAGCAGAATAGTTTAAAAAAGAATGTGAGTTCCTACAACTAGAGGGAAATGCATCCTGAATGAGGAATCCAAGAAAAGAGCCAGGCTGTTGGGCAAACAGGCAGCCGCGTAGAGCTGACATTATCTCCAGACTCAAGGGCCCCCAACTGAATAGACCTTTATAGATCCACCTGCCTCATCATGGAGCTCACATGAGGGTCCTGATCTGCTTGCTATTCCTCTACCCACTCCATATTTATTTGAACACACGTGTTTTTCTATGGCTTAGTATTGGATGAAGACGACTCTCCACTCACTCTTCTTTATGGCATCTTTTCTTTGTTACTTTGGGATTTGGGTTTTGACCTCTTTCTGACAAATCCAATGGGCACACTGTAGTCCTGGTTCTGTTCCTCATCCAACATGTGGATGTACCCTGCAAAACCCTGCACATCTCATATCAATCCACTGTCTCTTTTCATAAGCTTCCTCCCTTGCATCATGATGTCACGCACACTTTCACTGCACTCAACCATTCAAGTACAACACAAGGTCCTAATAATAGCAAACTTCACCCGCCTTGTTCACTTCTGCAGTTTCACAGAGATGTGCATCTATCTGGAAACTACATATATATATGTTCGAAACAGGGTTTTGCTATGTTGTCAAGGCTGGTCTCCAACTATCGCCCTCACACAATCCTCCTGCTTCAGCCTCTTTAGCAGCTGGAACTACACATGTGTATCACTGTGTCTTCCTTAGAAACAAACTTCAAGGAAATCAGAATTGATAAAATAAAAGGATGTCATGGAAAGTAAACCAGGTTAAATAGAGCTGATTCAAAAGAACTATATTTAATGAAATTGAATTAAAACTCACTTCTGAAAGAAAGAACTTAAGAAAACGATAATCAGTTGACATCAAAATGGGTCACAACTTCAATGTTATTTTTGAAAAACCTGCAAATAAAAGCATATGAAAATATAACTATTTAGAAGGCATGGAGGAAATAGTATCTAAAGCTATATAGGTGCATCCAGCATAAATGTAAGTGGATTCAAATACTTTATGAAAAAGATCTTAGGTTGAGCACAGGAGGATATGTTCCACAAGATGGCACAAGATGACTGACATTTAAAAAATAAGCTGGGCACACTGGCTCACACCTGTAATCCTAGCGCTTTGGGAGCCCAAGTCAGGCAGATCACTTGAGGTCAGGAGTTCAAGACCAGCCTGGTCAACATGGTGAAATGCCGTCTCTACTAAAAATACAAAAATTAGCCAGGTGTGATGGGGCACCTGTAATCCTAGCTACCTGGGAGGCTGAGGCAGGAGAATTGCTTGAACACAGGAAGCAGAGCTTGCAGTGAGCCTTGATTATGCCACTGCACTCCAGCCTGGCCACGCAGCGAGAGTCTGTCTCTAAATACAATAAAATAAATAAAAAATAGATCTGTATGCCTTTCTTTAGACATAAAATCACACAAAGTCAAATCCATAGAAGTAGAGAGTAGAATGGTGGTTACCAGAAGCAGGGATGGGGCAGGGTGGGTGGGGAAGGGGGAGAACCTAGTCAAAGGGTATAAAGTTTTAATTAGAAGGAAAGAACATGCATGATCCACTGCAAAGTGTGGCAATGATAGTGGAGATTAATATATGGTATATTTCAAAATGGCAAAGGTAGATTTTAAATGTTCTTATCACAAAGAAATGACAAACATGGGAGGTTACAGATATCAACATATTAGCTCCATTTATTCATTTCACAATGTACACATATATTATCACATTGCACCTCATAAATATGTAGTTACTATTGGTCCATCAAACATCAAATAAAATTAAATGAAAAATGAAAGTATGGATCCAATAACAAAAGGCAAAAAGACGGCAATAAGGAAAAACAGATGCGAAATAAGAAGGGCATAACTATAAAAGTGATTTATTTCTAGTAATGAGACAGAAGAATTTCCTAAGTTAAAAAAACTACTGGTGGTGGGGGAGTATGTAACATGAGTGACTGAGAGATTTGACCACTCAAAATGTATGAACTTTCACACATTCCCTCAACATACATTTAAAAATACATTAATACAGACATTATATTATAATATATACATACAAACATTTAAAAATTAAATGGTATTTAGCAAGTTGGTGAAAAATTCCAATTCTTTGTTTGAAATAATGCATGCAAAGAATAAAAGTATCTAGACCCCAGAACATACAAGCAAAGAACTTGTATTATTTGTAGTAGAAAAAGTAAAGGGTAACAAACCCACAAACACTGTATGCTCAGCCTCCCTGGAAAGAAAGTGATGGTAAATAAAAACTCTTCAGTATTCCCATTTTGACTTAAAAGATAAGATTTATGATTTCATGTGAATATCCAATGTAAGAGAAGAGACTATTAAAATGTATGTTTTGGGCAAGGCGCAGTGGCTTATGCCTGTAATCCCAGCAGTTTGGGAGGTCAATATGGGTGGATCATCTGAGGTCAGGAATTTGAGAGCAGCCTGACCAATATGGTGAAACCCCATCTCTACTAAAAATACAAAAATTAGCTGTGCGTAGTGGCACGTGTCTGTAGTCCCAGCTATTTAGGAGTCTGAGACAGGAGAATTCCTTGAACCCGTGAGACAGAAGTTGCAGTGAGCTAAGATGGCACCATTGCACTCCAGCCTAGGCTACAAGAGTGAAATTCCGTCTCAAAAAATAAAATAAATAAAAGGTATGTTTTATGGACTGCTTTGCAGGATGGTATTTGCAAGTGATCTATTGGTCTGTATTTTCTAGTGAATACCTAGTGTGCTCGAATACACTCAACATAATTTTTTTTTTTTTTTTTTTTAGGCAGAGTTTTGCTCTTGTTACCCAGGCTGGAGTGCAATGGCACAATCTCGGCTCACTGCAACCTCCGCCTCCTGGGTTCAAGCAATTCTCCTACTTCAGCCTCCTGAGTAGCTGGGACTACAGGCACGCACCATCATGCCCAGCTAATTTTTGTATTTTTAGTAGAGACGGGGTTTCATCTTGTTGACCAGGATGGTCTCGATCTCTTGACCTCATAATCCACCCGCCTCGGCCTCCCAAAGTGCTGGGATTATAGGCGTGAGAACATAAAAATTTTTTAAATAAGCCCTCAATTAATTGCATGTCTACCCACACCTAATATTCTACTTTCTTACTTCTTTAACTGCAAAGCTCCTAGTACATGTTCTTATCTTACTGAAACCATTTTATGTCTCCCATTCCTTCTCTAGTCTTATCCAGTTGGACTTAGCTTCCATTATTTAATTGTCAATAATAATCCTTGCATTCCTGAGTCTAACGGATACATTTAACATGTTAAATAAATTAGTCATAGATGAGTCTACCAGGCAAGCAAACACACGTCAATCTCTCAGTTTGGGCTGGGTGGGTTTGGCTCTCAGGTCATCTCAGGTAAAGGTTCTTGGCTTCCATTCTCTTTGAACATTTCCTGCAGTACCTTTCTGGTGCTCAGACTCACCTGTATGAGGACTCCAGGATGAAGGTCGCCATATGAAACCCTAGTTCTTCCGTGGATGGTTGATGATGGAGACTAAACCTCTGTCCCCACACAAAATGGTAGAAGGAAATTAAGCATCACTCCCCTAGCCAGACATGAGACTTTGAAAGAATCAACCATGTCCCGTTCTTCTCAAAGTTGTACAATCTTCAGGATAACAGCAGAAGAAATATTTACAGCTCCCCGTATTTGCTAATTAGGTACATTTCCCTGTTGTGACTCCATCCTCTGAGCACCTGATTTTCCTGTGGGATACTGGTTTGGAAAGCAAGAAAATCTGCCTGCTGATTCTCTATTCCCAAGAGTGCAATGAAGAAGTAGGCACTTATTCCAGTCAGGCTGTGATCTATATCTGACTAACTAGAAGTGGAGTCTACATGGAAAACCAAATTAAAAAAAAAAAAAAAAGTGGTTTGTCTAGTATGGCCTTACAGTTGGAAATAAACAAATATAATGAAGTAAATTTAAAATCATACACTGCATTACTATGCGAAATATTTGCATTTTATGCTGTGTCTACTTGTTGTAGACAAGTAGAAAAGTATAAAAGACTGGTAGTCATGTATAAAGGGTATCATTCATTGCAGTGAAGGATTGTTTTGTTTTTTTGTTTTGATTTGTCATTGAATTACCTTCTTGTTTCTTTTTGTTTTGTTTTGTTTTTGAAGATGGAGTCTCGCTGTTGCCCAGGCTGGCGTGTAGTAGTACAGGTGGGATCTTGGTTCGCTGAAACCTCCACCTCCTGGGTTCAAGCGATTGTCCTGCGTCAGCCTCTGGAATAGCTGGGATTACAGATGCCTGCCACCATGCTCAGCTAATTTTTATATTTTTAGTAGAGACGGGGTTTCACCATGTTGGCCAGGATGGCCTCAAACTCCTGACCTCAAGTGATCCACCCGCCTCAGCCTCCCAAAGTGCTGGGATTACAAGCGTGAGCCACTATTCCTGGCCTATCTTCTTGTTTCTGATTGAAAACATTCAGTGTTGACTAAATGTAGGGCTTTTGTGGCTCTAAATGAACTATCTCCCCCTTTCCTCAACTTTGTCATCATGAGTCGGGTGTGAATGAACCATACTAATGCTATCTAAGAGGTATCTTTATTCTACCCAGAAACTTGAATCTTAATGATCAAGAGACTTCTCAAAAGACACTGTGAATGCCTGTCCAGTCATATGATCCAGGGTCACAAGTTTTCCTGCACAAACATGCATGTCCTTCCCACCCTCCCTGGTCACCTGAAAAGGAATCTCAATGTAGTTGCTCTTTAATACAATTTTAAAATAAATTTGAATAACAAAGAAATATGAATACTCTTCCAGTATCAGAGAAAAGGCCAATACTACGAAGTAACAGATAATTATAATTTCCCTCAATTCTGATCACTTTGATTATCGTATCAGTCAACAATTGCTTCCATTGTATGTGCCCTGAATGTAAGGCTTGAGAAGAGATTGGATTTACTAGAGACTCAAAGATAGGAGCGACAGCATGAAGTGATGTACCAGAAGCTACACCAGCATCCTTTTCAGTTGCACACATGTTTCTTGACCGCTAAGTCTTTACCTATGCAGAAGAAAACCCTGCAATGCTATTTTCTTGCTCTGGTCACCCAATGACATTTTTTTGATTTTTCTGTATGTGAGTAATTCTCCAATGGAGGTCTTCTAATTTGTCAAGACATTTCTTTGTGTGTAGACCCATCAAAGAATAGGAATACACTCCAATTGTTTCACTTGTTACAATGTACTTACGGAATATAATCAATTTTGATTCCCATGTAGGTTTTCCATACATATGACATGATACAAATCTCCTAAAGTTTAATGGCAAGTTATAGCTGCCGTTGAGCTGCAAGTAATAGAAAGTCAAACAAAAATAGTGCCTGTTAACTTGTTAAGGGATGCTCTAAATTAAAAGATGTAAAATGTGATAACGAACTCGTAAGACAGGGTGGGGACAAGGGCTAAGAATAAAACTGGAATTTTGGCTGGGCGCAGTGGTTCACAGTGGCTCCCAGCACTTTGGAAGGCCAAGGCAGGTGGATCATCTGAGGTCAGGGTGAAACCACTTCTCTACCAAAAATACAAAAATTAGTTGACTGTGGTGGTGGGCGCCTATAGTCCCAGGTACTCTGGAGGCTGAGGCAGGAAAATTGCTTGACCCTGGGAGGCAAATGTTGCAGTAAGCTGAGATCACACCACTGCACTCCAGTCTGGGTGACAAAGTGAGACTTTGTCTCAAGCAAACACATAAATAAATAGTGGAATTTTGATATGTGGTCAAAGTTATGAGCTTATAATAGCTTGTTATAACTATTAGGTTTTCAGAATTTTTTTTTCTTTTCTTTTTTTTTTTTTTTTTTTGAGACAGTCACTCTCTGTGACCCAGGTGGAGTGCAGTGATGCAATCTCAGCTCACTGCAACCTCCTCCTCCCAGGCTAAAATAATTTCTATTAACATCCTCATTTAAAATTCAGCCTCCTCCTCAGCTTCCTGAGTAGCTAGGATCACAGAAACATGCCACCGTGCCCTGCTGTGTGTGTGTGTGTGTGTGTGTGTGTGTCGTGTGTGTGTGTGTGCGCGTATTTTTTTGTAGAGATAACGCTTCACCATGTTGCCCAGGCTGGTCTCAAACTCCTGGGCTCAAGCAAACCACCAGCCTCAGCCTCCCAAAGTGCTGAGACACTTGAGAGGATGGATACCCCATTATGTGATTATTATGCATTGCATACCTATATCAAAATATTTCATGTACCCCAGAAATACATACACCTATTATGTACCTACAAAAATTTTAAAGAAGGGAAATTTAAAAATAGTTTTATTTTTAAATCGGGATGCAGCAAAAATCACTTTAAGAGAAAAGTTTATAGTAATAAAGACTTCATCAAAGAACAAAAAAAGAACAGAGTTATACAAGAAAAAACAAACAAACCCATTCAAAAGTGGGCAAAGGATATGAAGACACTTTTCAAAAGAAGACATATATGAGGTCAACAAACATATGAGAAAATGCTCATCATCACTAGTCATTAAAGAAATGCAAATCAAAACCACATTGAGGTATCATCTCACGCCAGTTAGAACGGCAATCATTAAAAAGTCTAGAGACAACAGATGCTGGAGAGGATATGGAGAAATAGGAACACTCTTACAAAGTTGGTGGGAGTGTAAATTAGTTCAACCATTATGGAAGAAAGCGTGGTGATTTCTCAAGGATCTAGAAATAGAAATTCCATTTGACCCAGCAATCCTATTACGGGGTATATACACAAAGGACTATAAATCGTTCTACTATAAAGACACATGCACACGTATGTTCATTGCAGCCCTGTGTACAATATCAAAGACCAGGAACCAACCCAAATGCCCATCAATGATAGACTGGACAAAGAAAATGTGGTACATATACACCATGGAATACTACGCAGCCATAAAAAATGATGAGTTCATGTCCTTTTTAGGAACTTGGATGAATCTGGAAACCATCATTCTCAGCAAACTGACACAAGAACAGAAAACCAAACACTCATGTTCTCACTCATAGGCAGGTGCTGAACAATGAGAACACGTGGACTCAGGGAGAAGAGCATCACACACTGGGGGCAGTTGGAGGGGGTTAGGGGGAGGGACAGCAAGCGGTGGGGGAGGGATAACATGGGGAGAAATGCCAGACATAGATGAAGAGGGAATAGAGGCAGTAAACCAACTGGTTATGTATGCACCTATGCAACAACTCTGCATGACCTGCTCATGTACCCCAGAACCTAAAGTAAAACAAAAATTTAAAAAAAAAAAAACACTTAAATGAAAGCCACAAAAATATGAAACTACTATTAAAAATATATGGGAAATCCTTCATGAAATTGGTCTAGGCAAGGATTTTTGACTAAGACCTCAAAAGCTCAGATAACAAAAGTACAAACAGACAAATGGGATGACAGCAAACTAAAAAGCTTGTGCACAGATAATAAAATAACTGACGGATTGAAGAAACAAGCTTCAGAATGAAAGAAAATATTTCCAAACTATCCATCTGAAAAGGGGCCATTCAGAATATATAAAAAACTCAACAGCAAGAAAGCAAATAAAAGCTCAAGAAAAAAAAATTAATAAATGGGCAAAAGACCTGAGGAGACATTTTTTCAAATAAAACATACAAATAGCCAAAAATACATGAAAAGTGCTCATAATCACTAATCACCAGGAAAATGCACATCAAAGCCACGATGAGATACCAGCTCATCTCAGTTAGAATTACTATTATCAAAAAGACAGAAAAAGAATAATAATCCCAGCTACTTCAGAGGCTGAGGCTAGAGAATGACTTGAACTCATGAGGTGGAGGTTGCAGTGAACTGAGATGGTGCCACCACACTCCAGCCTGGACAACAAGAGCGAAACTCCATTCAAAAAAAAAAAAGAAAAGAATAATAACAATGGTTGACAAGAATGCAGATAAAGATAAAATCTTGCACATTGTTGGTGGGATGTAAATGAGTATAACCATTATGAAAAACAGTACAGAGGTTCCTGAAAACATTAAAGATGGAACTAGTACATGATTCAGCAATCCTACTACTGATATTTAGCAAAAGTAAATGACAACAGTATATCAAAGATACCTGCACTCTCACGTTTACTGCAGCACCATTCACAATAACCAAGATATGATATTAGTCTAAGTGTCCATCAATGGATGAATGAATTTTTAAATGTGGTACATCTACACAATGGAAAAATATTCAGCCATATATACAAGAAGGAAATCCTGTGATTTGCAACAAAACGAAGGAAACTGAAGGATATCGTGTTAAGTGAAAGAAGGCAGACACAGAAAGACAAATACCACATGACATCATTCACATGAGGAATATAAAAAAAATTGATCTCATAGAATTAGATAACAGAATAGTGACTAACAGAAGCTGGGACAGTTGTGGAAGCAGGGTGGGGAGATGTGTTTCAAAGGATGTTAAATTGCAGTTAGAAAGAATACATTCATGAGATAGACTACAACATGGATACTTTATACTTTATGATGATATATTGTATTATCAAAACATGCTAAGGGATGTAAAGTGTTCTCACCGCAAAAATGACAACGATGTGAGGTAAAACATATATGATTAGCTGAATTTAACATTCCATAATGGAGTTAGACCTCAAAACATTCTTTTAGATATGATAAATACATACCAATTTACCATCAATTTAAAAAAATTATTAAATACATTTTTAAAAATTAAAATAATTTTATAAGGTGCTAATCTCAGGGCAACTTACATAAAGAGATCGAAATACATCTCTTACAGCAACCAAATGTTTTATAAATGAATAATGATATGACAGCTCTTGACCTGTTTTAAACGTATGAAGTTTCTTATTGTTTTGGTAAAAGCATCATGAAGCCAAAGGATGTAGCACCCACGGCTTTCTATCAGAAGAACATAGTTCACCCCTTGTTGAAGAGGGGAACAGCAATTTTCTGGATGCATCAAGGGCTGGGTTCACATCACACATCAGATTCTTGGAGACCCAAGAGACCTAGTCAAGACAAGTTCCCCAGTTTAGACTTTGGAAAAAACTTTCCTCTAGGGTTGGGTTAAGGTGTTAGGAGGTTAGGTCTCTGGAAGTCAAGCAAGTCCATAGAGAAGGAGTAATGAAGGCTGCATTAACTTCAGATTCAATTAGGTGTCTTGGGAACAGAGCATGCAGAAAAAAATTTCTTTCAGTGCAGGGGAAAATCCCAAAGGAAAATGATGTAATCAGGTTGGAATAACAAGAGGAAATGTGCCCTCAGATTTACAAAGCTGTAAATTTCTCCCCTGCTGCTGTTCCTCAGCATATGCAACCTTGGGCTCAATGAGACATGGTTGTTTCCTTTGGAGTCCTCGATCTGCCTCAGCTACCGATGCTTTCCTGTCTCCTACTGTCTCAGGACAGAGCTTCATCATCGACCATCCGGGGGAGGTAGTCACACATTCACATGGATGCCTTCCTCTCAGAAGACCCAACAAGGTGAGTCCAAGAGCCCAGTAGGTACTATAGGAAAGGATCAGCCAGAACACAATCCACGAACATGGACCCAAAGTCATCTGAGAGTCAGCCCAGCAAAGCCCAGAGAAGAGAAATTGCTTTGGTTGTTGGCTTGCCTGCTTGATAAAGTATTTGATTCATGTATTTGTTTATGATGCTAAAAAGAGAAGTGAACATTGAACTCAGCAATGGAGGGTGATTCCTGACAGTTAAGTAATGGTCATGGAGGCCCAATTCGATGAGGAAATGGGAGGAATAAAGTGGTTCCAGTGAAAGTAGAATATATGCCCAAGGATTCTGCAAATAAGTGGAGGGAGAAAAAAAGGTAGTAGCTGTGGAGGAATATATAACTATGTATATAAATATTTATATTACAATATTTTATTTTTATAAATATATGAAAATGTTTTTATCATGCTATAAAAATACTGTAGGATTTTCATGTTAAAACTGTGATCCTCACTGCAGGTACTTTTGTCCCCCATAGGATTTTGAGCAATGACAGGTTTGGCTGTCACCTTGAGGAGGGTGAGTAGAGAACAGGGAAGCTGATAAACCGTAATACAATGCACAGGGCAGACTCCACCACAATAATCTGGCCCCAAATTTCATTAGTGCTGGATTGAGAAACTTTGAGTTAATGAATGCCTGCATTTTTAATATTCGCATCTCATTCTAGACTACCTCCCCAAGATTCTGTAACACTTTACACTTCTGCCGGCAAAACAACAGAGTCCCCTTTTGCCACCTGTTGAAAAGTTCCAATCCCACTCAACGTGGCAGCTGCCCTTCAGGCTTTTTCCCAGGCTGATGAGTGCCATAGAGATTCTTGTATTAAACCATTACTGGGTTTGAGCAAAGATTCCTACATATAATCACCATTTTGATTTGTTTATTATCATATACCCATTTTTCTACAGTTATCATCATTTCAAATGATTTCCACAGATTATTGCTTCTTCATTGACATTTGAGGAAATATTTTTCAAGCTCAAAAAGCTGTAAATTGTATATACCTAAATATATGTCTATATTCTTCTATTTCTTGCCTTAGCATGTTTTGCATACACATAGATTTTATATGTGGTTTTCTAGATGTTCAGCTAACATATATTACTTTAATTTTTTGTAATATATGAGACGGGGGAAAATTTCATTGTCTTCCAGGCAGATAGCCATTTATGCCAGCTTATGTTCCGAAATTCAGCATTTTCCAACTAAATTGCAACATAATCTTCTCATATATTAAATGTCCATATGTACTAATACTTAATTCCTGATTTATTCAATAACAAATGAGCATCTGCCATGTGCTAGAACATTCTAGGAACACCATATGTAATATAATTTGTGTAGATCTTTGCCAATTAAATATCCCTTTTCACATCATTATTGTTATTTTATACCTTCTTTCAGTTAATTTTCAACGTCTTCAAATTCACTTAAGATGGTGTGTTTTAATTTACTATATTTTTTCTGGCTTTATTCCACTGATTATTTTTATTTCATAACGTCTCTTTGCTTTACATTTTTCATATATTATCCACACATATTCTTATGCCTAAGTGAAAAAAAACAAAAAACAGAGCAAGTGAAGTTCCTCCTCATTTGAATCTTTTGATGTAATGGTGAAGAGAGTTCAATGTGATAGATCAGGTGCAGTGGCTCACTCCTGTAATCCCAGCACTTAGGCAGGATGAGGCGGAGGTTGCAGTAAGCCGAGATTGTGCCACTGCACTCCAGCCTGGGTGACAGAGCAAGACTCCATCTCGATAATAATAATAATGTTCCATCTATACTTTTTTCTTAGCATCTTTTCTTCCTCATCATACGATTTATTGCCATCTGACATAATATATGACATTTACATTTTTTTCTTGTATTCTATCTCAGTCATTAGATTGTAGAGATTTTCTTATATAACACCACATACTCATTTACTAGGCAGTGCCTGAAACATATCAAAACTCACTTTATATTCCTCAAATGCGTGAAAGATTTTCTCATCAGTACTGTAGAGTACACGCCTTCAGGGAAAGGCTGAGAGTGGGACAGGATTTCCTAATCCAAGATGGCAAGGGGATCCCCTGGTCAGCACCAGATGCACACACAAAATACGCACAATTAACTTCCTGTAGAATGGAGGTTACCAGAGCCTGGGGGTGCTGGAAGGGTGGGTTGGGGACATGCTGATCAGAGGACACAAAATTACAATTAGACAGGAAGATTGAATTCTTGTAGAATGGAGATTATCAGAGGATGGGAGGGTTGCTGGGGAGAGCTGGGGAGATGTTGGTCAAAGGATACAAAATTAAGCTAGACAGAAAGATTTTGTTCGAGAAATCTATTGTACAGCATTCTTCTAATGGTAATGTAATCATGTATATAAATCCATTAATGGTGATATAATATAGTTAATAGTAATACATTGTATTTTTGAAAAATCCCAAAAGAGTGGATGTTAAGTGTTCTCATCACACACGATGACTATGTAAGATGATCACTGGCTAGATTTAGCCATTCACAGTGTAAGCATACTTCAAACCATCACAGTGTACACAATAAAGACCCACCATTTTATCTGCCGACATAAAATATCAACTTTAAAAAATAAAAAACCATAGCTTCTTCACTATAGGATATCCGTAAAAGCATTTCTGGTAGGTTTGTAACGCATGTGAGTGTCATGTTCTTTTCTCTTTTGGTAGAAAAGTCAATCAGATGAAAGCAGGGAATGATACACAGATTTTAGAATTCCTTCTTCTGGGAATTTCAGAGGAACCAGAATTTCAGCCCTTCCTCTTTGGGCTGTTCCTGTCCATGTACCTGGTCACTGTGCTCGGGAACCTGCTCATCATCCTGGCCACAATCTCAGACTCCCACCTCCACACCCCCATGTACTTCTTCCTCTCCAACCTGTCCTTTGTAGACATCTGTTTTGTGTCTACCACTGTCCTGAAGATGCTGGTGAATATCCAGACACACAGCAAAGTCATCACCATTGCAGGCTGCATCACCCAGATAGGCCATTGCCTACTCTTTGCAGTATTGGACATCTTTATGCTGACTGTGATGGCCTATGACCGGTACGTGGCCATCTGTCACCCCCTGCACTACACAGTCACCATTAACCCCAGACTGTGTGGACTGCTGGTTCTGGCATCCTGGATCCTGAGCGCCCTGCATTCCTCTTTACAAACCTTAATAGTGCTGCGGCTTTCCTTCTGCACAGACTTGGAAATCCCTCACTTTTTCTGTGAACTTAATCAGGTCATCCACCTTGCCTGTTCTGACACTTTTCTTAATGATGTGGTGATGTAGTTGGCAGCTGTGCTGCTGGGGGGTGGTCCCCTCACAGGAATTCTTTACTCTTAATCTAAGATAATTTCCTCCATATGTGCAATCTCATCAGCTCAGGGGAAGTACAAGGCGTTTTCTACCTGTGCATCTCACATCTTAATTGTTTCCTTATTTTATGGTACACTCCTAGGCGTGTACCTTAGTTCTGCTGCAACTGGCAACTCACATTCAAGTGCTGCAGCCTCGGTGATGTACACTGTGGTCACCCCCATGCTGAACCCCTTCATCTACAGCCTGAGGAATAAAGACATAAAGGGGGCTCTGACACAATTCTTCAGAGGGAAACAGTAAAAGAGCTGTTTTTCAAGAAGGGCCTGTCATTCCAGAGCTCTAAGCCCCAGACCCAGAAATTGTGATTTTGTAGTCAGATGGTGGAAGTAGAAATTGCTCCTCCTATTCATTTCTTGGACTTTCAAATTCTATGATCTTAACTGCTTTGTAAAATGTATGTATTTTCTTGAAGAAGCTTTCAGCTCTCAGATAGCCAACCGTTTTCTTCTTTGTCATTTCCCAACTTCCCCAAAGTTATTCCCAGACTAGGGTCAGAAACAAGGTGGATATTCCTGTTGGTCTCATACACTGGTGAGTTGCGTTAGTGCAAAGAACCAAGAATGGCAACTATAAAAATGATTAATATAATTTTATTGTGGATGAATAGCTGAGACCAGTTTCTACGTTTGTGTCTGTCATTTTTTTCTCTATCACTGCCTCAACTGCTCCTCCTCACAATGTAAAACTTTAATATACTTGTGTGTTTATAGCCAGTGTTGGCATTTTATCCTCTTCACTAAGATCCTGTTCTCTAGTCATCTCCACATCCACAATGCCCACTATATCTCTTGTTTAAAACAAAGACGACAAAAATTGCTTATGAAATCCATGTTCTAAGCGTGGTCTAAACAGACAAATTAGCATACGTCAATTGACTTCATGTGGACTTAGACTCAGAGATTATCTTAACCTTGACAGAGTAAAATGTTTAGTTATGCATGGAATTACTCTGGAACATTTGGAGTGAGGAATCTTGGTGTCCATGTATAATGAAGCTTTTCACTTGAGTGAACAATTTGATGTCATGGTCTATGTAATTTTATTGTATCATCTTTATTCTACCTAAAAGCTACCTGCAAACACAACTCTTTCCATTGTACTAATAAATATCTTTCCCTTTAAACAACTGCATCATAAGCATTAAACTGCAGATAAGTGAACAATATGTGTGTTTACTTTATCCGCCATTGCTTTATTTCTTTTATACTATAAACTCTCTACAACCCTCCTGATCAAAAGAAGACACACAAGAGTTTGAATTTCCACCCAGTATTGCTCCTGGAAATAGAGACTTGTGTGACTCAAGGTCAGAACTCATTTCTCCAGAAACATACATGTCTTTTTGAACAGATATGTTTCAAAAGAAAACATACATGCAGCCAACATCATATGAAAAAAAAATTAACATCACTGATTAGAGAAATGCAAATCAAACCCACAAGGAGATACCATCTCACACCAGTCAGAATGGCCATAATTAAAAAGTCAAAAAATAACAGATTCTGGCAAGGTTGTGGAGAAAATGAGCACTTTTACACTGCTGTTGGGAGTGTAAATTAGTTCAGTCATTGTGGAAAACACTGTGGTGATTCTTCAAAGACCTAAAGACAGAAATACCATTCGGCCCAGCAATCCCGTTACTGGGTATATACCCAGAGGAACATAAACCTTTCTATTATAAAGACACAAGCATGGGTATGTTTATTGCAGCACTACTCACATTTGAAAAGACATGGAATCGACCTAAATGCCAATCAATGATAGACTGGATTTTTTTTAATGTGGTACATATACACCATGAAATACTATGCATTCATAAGAAAAAATTAGATCACATCCTTGGCAGGCAACATGGATGGACCTGGAGGCCACTGTCCTTAGCAAACTAACACAGAAGCAGAATACCAAATATCACATGTTCTCACTCCCATATGGGAGCTAAATGATGAGAACACATGTACACATAGAGGGGGAACAACACATGCTGGGGACTATCAGAGGGTGGAGGCTAAGAGGTGGGAGAGACTCACCCTCATTAGGAAAAACAACTAATGGGTAACAGGCCTCATTCCTGGGTGATGAAATAATCTGTACAACAAACCCCTGTGACAAAAGTTTACCTGTCTAGCAAACCTGCACATGTACCCCTAACGTAAAATAAAAGTTAGATTTAAATTAAATATATCTCCTTTCAGCCTCTTCTGGTTACCTAGAAAAATAAGGAGGCAATACTCTCATTCAGTTTTCTGGCATAAACATGAATATCCAGGTAATCATGAATGCTGCCTTGAAATATCAGAACTCATGTTAAAAAATAGCGGGCATCAGAATATTCTGAATGTTTTTAGATCTACTTGCACTGTTTATTGTACCAGTAAGCTAATGCTGCATAACAAGCAATCCCACTGGTAAATGACTTAAATGTCATGCTTTTTGATCACACAGGAATCTATGTTGGGAAGGTTTTTACATTGGAATTAGGATATATGAAATTTAGAGAGGACAAAATAGTCACTCCATACAACTATCCAAATCTAGTAGGTTTTGGAATTTTGAACAGGAAAGACAATTTGGCAGAGAAAGATGAAGAAAAGTGGTAGAATCTCAGAATGCCTCTCACAACATCCCCATAGACACTGGATATCTCCTGACTGCTTACATTGTTTCAGACAAGGCACGTCACATGTCCAAGCTCAGCAACAACCACTGTAAGGATAAACACACTTTCCAACTGAGCTATTAACAAAACCCAGAGCCAAAGGTGTGGAAGTACAATTCTCCTAAAGACAACTGGGGGAGTTAACCAATATGTGAAATTAAATGTATCTATACTGGCATGCAAAACAGATACGAAGGCATTTCATACTTATGTTGACAATAGTTCTTAATGCATAATGTGCTGTAAGTTTCAACAAGGAGAAGTGTTCTAGAAAGAGCCATAGGAGGTCCTATAAGAGTTTCCTACAAGAGTTGAAGAAGTAATTTGATGAACCAGGAGACAAAGAATAGCTGCCCTCCACTGAGCATCTGCTTTGTGCAAGGTAATCTCCAACGAGCTTCAAAATATTACTTCTCACAGAAACTCCATAAATAAAATGGAGTTTTTTTAAATTTAATTTTATTATATATATATATATATATATATATATACACACATATATATTTTTTATTGCATTTTAGGTTTTGGGGTACATGTGAAAAACATGCAAGATTGTTGCATAGGTACACACATGGCAGTGTGATTTGCTGCCTTCCTCCCCATCACCTATATCTGGAATTTCTCCCCATGCTATCTCTCCCCCAACTCCCCACCCCCCGCTGTCCCTCCCTATTTCCCCCCGACAGACCCCAGTGTGTGATGCTCCCCTCCCTGTGTCCATGTGTTCTCATTGTTCAACACCTGGAGTTTTTTTTAAAGGTTTCATTTCCTGTCAGGAGAAAAGCACACAAGAGGCACGTCAATCTTGTTGACCTGCCAAGTTCAATATTTGACCACCTGAAGTCATACATGAGGTGTGTGGTGGGATTCCTGCTGGGGAAGACCTCAAAGTACTTAAATCTGACTCTAACACTGGACCACAACCTTGATCCTCAAAGAGTGAACCACCCAACAGGTTAGGGAGCATCGACATCAGCAGAAAAAATGTTACACATGTAGAATGTCTAGACCTATCCTAGAGGCCCCATATCAGAATCTACATTTGAACAAGATCCCTAATTGAAACACACACCCATTGAGGCTGGACATTGTGTGAACAGAATAGCTTCTCAATCTGCCCAGTGTTAACATTTTGCTGCATAATTTTTGTGTTATGGGCTGTCCTGTGCATTGTAGGCTGTTGAGCAGCATCCCTGGATTATCTTTCATAATCACATGAAAAAATATTATTTGATAGATCAAATTAGGAATACTCAAGAGTGTTTAATCTCAGTTATTTCCTTTCTGCTGAGGCTGAGTATACAGTGCTTGTTGGTTTGTTAACCGTTTACTTTATGGCAAATTTGGCAAGTTCTTTGCTTTTACGTCTATGAATCTGACTTTTATTCTTTTTTTACATTGTTTCAGATAAAGAATGAGAGATTTTTCATCAACTTTGAATAATAATAGTCCATTGTTTGTGTACGTGTAGATTATATCTGAGGGAATATGTGAAAGTTTATAAATTTCCAGTGGTCAAATCTCACAGCTTGTCATACTGTGTACCCATCTTCTCGAAATTTTCTTGACGTAGAAAATTCTTCTGCATCTTTCGTAGAAATAAATCGCCTTTCATATGTATTGCCATCTTATTTCACATTTTATTTTGTGGTTACCTTTTTGCCTTCTGTGATGTGGTTTTTAATTGAATGAAATATTTAATTTTATTTTGATGGACCAATAGCAACTGTATATTTACACACACACAGACACACACATATATCACTGTGTCTTGCTCTGTCGCCCAGGCTACAGTGCAGTGGCATGATCTCGGCTCACTGCAACCTCTGCCTCCCAAGTAGCTGGGATTACAGGCGCATGCCAACATGCCCAGCTAATTTATCATTATTATTTTTAATAGAGACGGGGGTTTCACCATATTGCTCAGGCTGGTCTGGAACTCCCGACCTCAGGTGATCCATCTGCCTCGGTCTCCCAAAGTGCTGGAATTACAGGCATGAGCCACCGCGCCCAGCTGTTCTTTTCTAACAAAAAGCAGCCTGAAAAATCAAGCTGGAGGCCTAGATAAGCAAGCTGGAAGCTTGCATAGGTAAATGCCAACAGCTGTGCCAATACCAAAGGGATACCTGGGCCTGGCATGGTGGCTCATGCCTGTAATCCCAGCACTTTGGGAGGCTGAGGCTGGCGGATCATGAGGTCAGGAGATTGATACCATCTTGGCCAACATGGTGAAACGCTGTCTCTACTAAAAATACAAAAATTAGCTGGGCATGTGCCTGTAATCCCAGCTACTCAGGAAGCTGAGGCAGGAGAATCGCTTGAACCAGGGAGGTGGAGGTTGCATTGAGCCGAGATGGCGCCATTGCACTCCAGCCTGGGTGACAGAGCAAGACTCCCTCTCAAAAAAAAAAAAAAGAAAGAAAGAAAGAAAGAAAAGAAAGGAAGAGAAAAGAAAAAGGAATACTTGGAAGTCAGGTGTATCCAGTATGGTGGTTTTTCTTCTTTCTTTTTTTTTTTGTCGCCACATGTGCAGATGGCAGGGCACCAGCCAGGGAAAAACCCCATTTGCATAATAAAAGAAGAGGGTTGGATGACCAGCCTCTTCACAGGCTAGTAAATGTCCCACCTGGTCCAATCAATCCACTGTGCATGCCCTGTGTAAATCAGAGACTGCCTCCTCAAGCTCGTCTATAAAACCAACCACATTGTCCCAAAACCCGGAAACCTACCTCAGATCCCCCTCCTCTGCATGAGGAAGGTCTCTCTTCTTGCTTTTGCCTATTAAACTTTCTGCTCTTAAACCCACTGCTCCTGTGTCTGGCTCTTTGATTTCCTTAGCGCGAGACAACCAACGTCGGATATTTCCCAGACAAACGACGCCGCTTCAACACTAGATTCATTCCCTGTCCCAAGAAAATTTTCTGCCTTGACCATGAGCGTAGTGAATGGGAAACTGGGACAGTCACCAGCTGCTACCCATCGAATATCTGTTCTGTGCCAGTACTTTCGAATAAGCTTTAAGAGTTCCCACAAATCTCCACTCAAGAACGTACTCTGCGAGCTCCCTCGGACCGGACCTCAGTTCCAGGGGGCATCGGAGGACTCCGCGGAGCCGCCCACAGCGCCGCTCCCCGCCGCGGCCGCCCGCGCAAGGCCGCCCGCCCAACTCCGCCAGCGCTCGGGAGACACGCAATTCCCGGGACCACCTCCCCCGCGCCCCGCCGGACCCGCGCTCCCCTCCCCGGGACCTCTGCGGCCCGCCACCCCATCCGCCCTCCAGAGACCCCCCCAGCTACAGCAGGCGGCAGCTGCCCTTTCCCGCTTCCCTGGCTCCTATGCGGCCGCCGTGGGGGGCGCAGACATCCCTGCGCGCCCCTCTGTCCGCCCCAGACCCGGAGCGGGCACAGCAGAGAAACAAACCGGAACTCACAGACCTTTCTCCGCGGCGAGCTCGGGCGCTCCTCCACAGAGGCGGTGGCGCGACGGCATCGCTGGGTGGTCCCGGGCGCTCCCGCCCGGCTCAGCCAAACGGGCGCCCCGGCGGGCAGCAGCAGCTTCTCTCGCCACAAGCCACTGAGCCGGCGCAAATAGCGCGGAGGCGGCGCCTGCAGCCCCAGCTGCGCCCGCCCGGCCATTCGTGCGCGCCGCCACCTAAACAGCCGCCCTCAGCGTTCGCGGTCGGACACAGCCGCCAGTCGCTGACTCTGGCACCTGAGCGGGTGGAGGGGAAGGCGGGGCTCCGCCCTCCCCGGCGGCTCCGCCCCATCCCTCCTCCCCGGCCCCAGCCCTGAGGGCTGGGACTGCCGCCCACCTGTCCGTCCTGCCTCGCCCACCTCCCGGGGGTGAGGGGGCTGCCTAACCTCCCTCGAGGGCTCCCTCGGCTTTGCCCCCCGGGCCCACCCTTCACCAGGACCTCTACTCTGTCTCTCCACTGTTTGAAAGCAGCACCTGAGCTAGCGGCAGGTGTGCAAGGAGACCGAGGCCGCCGAGAGGAGGCGAGGAGCCGAGGGTGGGGGCCCGGCCACGGCGGGCGGGTGGGGGAGTCCCCAGTTTGCGCCTCAGACCTGGACAGCCAGAGCGGGGGAGCTGAGATTCTCAGGTTTCCAGAAGCTGCCCTGCATCCCAGTCACCACAGTTCTGGGTTGAGTAAGATCCTCACATCCGGAGGTTGATCCAAGATGGCGGAATAGGAACAGCTCTGGATTGCAGTTCCCAGCGAAAAGGCAGAGGCCGCTGCAGGTGATCCCCCAGGCAAGTAGCGTCTGGAGTGGACCTCCAGCAGTCATACAGCAGAGGGGCCTGAGTGTTAGAAGGAAAACTAAAAAAGAAATAACTTCATCATTAACAAAAAGGATGTCCACTAAGAGACCACATCTGAAAGTCACCAACTACAAAGACCACAGGTAGATAAATCCACAAAAATGGGAAGAAACCAGCACAAAAAAGATGAAAACACTCAAAACCAGAATGCCTCTCCTCCTCCAAGGGATCACAACTCCTCACCAGTAAGGGAACAAGGCTGGATGGAGAATGAGTCTGATGAATTAACAGAAACAGGTTTCAGAAGGTGGGTAATAACAAACTTTTCTGCACTAAAAGAACATATTCTAACCCAATGCAAAGAAACTAAGAACCTTGAAAAAGGTTTGATGAAATGCTAACGAGAATAAACAGCTTAGAGAGGAATATAAATGAACTGATGGAGCTGAAAAACCAACAGGAGAACTTCGCAAAGCATACACAAGTTTCAATAGCAGAATCGACCAAGCAGAAGAAAGGATATCAGAGATTGAAGATCAACTCAATGAAATAAAATGAGAAGGCAAGATTAGAGAAAAATGAGTGAAATGAACAAAGCCTCCAATAAATATGGGATTATATGAGAAGACCTAATCTACGTTTGATAGGTGTACCTGAATGTGACAGAGAGAATGAATCCAAGCTCGAAAACACTCTTCAGGATATTATCCAGGAGAACTTCCCCAACCTAGCAAGGCAGGCCAATATTCAAGTCCAGGAAATACAGAGAACACCACAAAGATATTCCTCAAGAAAAGCAACCCCAAGGCACATAATTGTCAGATTCACCAGGGTTTAAATGAAGGAAAAAATGCTAAGGGAAGCCAGAGAGAAAGGTCGGGTTATCCACAAAGGGAAGCCCATCAGACTCACAGCGGATCTCTCAGCAGAAACACAAGCCAGAAGAGAGTGGGGGGCCAATATTCAACATCCTTAAAGAAAAGAACTTTAAACCTAGAATTTCATATCCAGCCAAACTAAGCTTTATAAGCGAAGGAGAAATAAAATCCTGTACAAACAAGCAATTGCTCGGATATTTCATCACCACCAGGCCTGCTTTACAAGAGCTCCTGAAAGAAGCACTCAACATAGAAAGGAACAACCAGCACCAGCCACTCCAAAAACATACCAAATGGTAAAGACCATTGGCACAATGAAAAAACTGCATCAACTAATGGGCAAAACAACCAGCTAGCATCAAAATGGCAGGATCAAATTCACACATAACAATATTAACCTTAAATGTAAATGGGCTAAATGCCCCAATCAAAAGGCACAGACTGTCAAACTGGAAAAAAAGTCAAAACCCATCGGTGTGCTGTATCCAGGAAACCCATCTCACATGCAAGGATACACATAGGCTCAAAATAAAGGGATGGAGGAAGATTTACCAAGCAAATGGAGAGCAAATAAAAGCAGGAGTTGCAATCCTAGTCTCTGATAAAATAGGCTTTAAACCAACAAAGATCAAAAGAGACAGGGCATTACATAGTGGTAAAAGGAGCAATGCAACAATAAGAGCTAACGATCCTTTATATATATATATATATATATATACAGGAGCACCCAGATACATAAAGCAAGTTCTTAATGACCTACAAAGAGACTTAGACCCCCACACAATAATAGTGGGAGAATTTAACACTCCACTGTCAATATTAGACAGATCAATGAGACAGAAAATTAACAAGGATATTCAGGACCTGAACTAAGACCTGGACCAAGCAAACCTAATAGACATTTACAGAACTCTCCACCCCAAATCCACAGAATATACATTCTTCTCAGCACCACATCGCACCTACTTTAAAATTGACCACATAATTGGAAGTAAATCACTCCTCAGCAAATGCAAAGGAACGGAAATCATAACACAGTCTCTCAGACCACAGTGCAATTGAATTAGAACTCAGAATTCAGAAACTCACTCAGAACTGCACAACTTCATGGAAACTGAACAACTGGCTCTTGAATGTTGACTGGATAAAGAATGAAATGAAGGCAGAAATAAAGATGTTCTTTGAAACCAATGAGAACGAAGACACAACGTACCAGAATCTCTGGGACACATTTAAAGCAGTGTCTAAAGGAAAATTTATATCAATAAATGCCCACATGAGAAGCAAGAAAAGATCTAAAGTTGACACCCTATCCTCAAAATTGAAAGAGCTAGAGGAGCAAGATCCAAAAAATTCAAAACCTAGCAGAAGAGAAGAAATAACTAAGATCAGAGCAGAACTGAAGGAGATAGAAACACACACACACACACACACATACACACACACACACACACACACACACCTTCAAAAAATCAATAAATCTAGAAGCTGGTTTTTTGAAAAGATCAACAAAATAGACCACTAGCCAGATTAATAAAAAAAGAAAAGAGAGAATAATCAAATAGATGCAATAAAAAACGACAAAGGGGGATATCACCACAGATTCCACAGATATAAAACCACTATCAGAGATTACTACAAACAACTCTATGCACATAAACCAGTAAACCTGGAAGAAATGGATAAATTCCTGGACACTTGCACCCTCCCAAGCCTAAACCAGGAAGAAGTCAAAACCCTGAATAGACCTAAAACAAGGGCTGAAGTTGAGGCAGCAATTAACAGCCTACCAACCAAAAAAACCCCAGGTCCAGATGAGTTCACAGCCGAATTCTACCAGACATACAAAGAGGAGCTGGTACCACTCCTTCTCAAACTATTCCAAACAATCCAAAAGAGGGAATCCTTCCCCACATCATTTTAGGAGACCAACATCATCCTGATACCAAAACCTGGCAGAGACTCAACAAGAAAAGAGAACTTCAGGCCAATATCCATGATGAACATAGATGCAAAAATCCTCAATAAAATACTGGCAAACCCATTGCAACAGCACATCAAAAAGCTTATCCATCACGATTGAGTAGGCTTCATCCCAGGGATGCAAGGCTGGTTCAACATATGCAAGTCTATAAACGTAGTTCACCACATAAACAGAACCAAAGACAGAAACCACATGATTATCTCAATAGATGCAGAGAAGGCCTTCGACAAAATTCAACAGTCCTTTATGCTACAAACTCTCAATAAACTAGGTATTGACGGAATGTATCTCAAAATAATAAAAGCTATTTACAACAAACCCACAACCAATATCATAGTGAATGGGCAAAAACTGGAAGCATTCCCTTTGAAATCTGGCACTAGACAAGGATGCCCTCTCTCACCACTCCTATTCAATATAGTATTGGAAGTTCTAGCCAGAGGTCTCAGGCAAGAAAAAGAAATAAAGGGTATTCAATTAGGAGAGGAGGAAGTCAAATTGTCTCTATTTGCAGACGACATGATTGTATATTTAGAAGACCCCATCGTCTCAGCCCAAAATCTCCTGAAACTAAGCAACTTCAGCAAAGTCTCAGGATACAAAATCAATGTGCAAAAATCACAAGCATTCCTATATGCCAATAACACACTTAAAGAGAGCCAAATCAAAAACGAACTGCCATTCACAATTGCTACAAAGAGAATAAAATACTTAGGAATACAACTAACAAGGAACGTAAAGGACCTCTTCAAGGAGAGCTACAAACCACTGCTCAACGAAATAAGAGAGGACACAAAACAGGAGAAACATTCCATGCTCATGGTTAGGAAGAATCAATATCGTGAAAATGGCCATACTGCCCAAAGTAATTTACAGATTCAACGCTATCCCCATCAAGCTACCAATGACCTTCTTCACAGAACTGGAAAAAACCACGTTAAACTTCATATGGAACCAAAAGAGGGCCTGCACAGCCAAGTCAATTCTAAGCAAAAAGAACAAAGCTGTAGGCATCACACTGCCTAACTTCAAACTATACTACAAGGCTACAGTAATCAAAACAGCATGGTACTGGTTTAAAAAAAAAAAACAGAGATATAGAATAGACCAATGGAACAGAACAGAGGCCTCGGAGGCAATGTCACACATCTATAACCATCTGATCATTGACAAACCTCACAAAACAAGCAATGGGGAAAGGATTCCCTGTTTAATAAATGGTGTTGGGAAAACTGGCTAGCCATGTGCAGATAGCAGAAACTGGACCCTTTCCTGACACCTTACACTCAAATTAACTCCAGATGGATTAAAGACTTAAACATAAGAGAACACCATAAAAACCCTAGAAGAAAATCTAGGCAAAACCATTCAGGACATAGGCATAGGCAAGGGCTTCAGGACTAAAACACCAAAAGCAATGGCAACAAAAGCTAAAATAGACAAATGGGACCTAATTAAACTTCAGAGCTTCTGCAAAGCAAAGAAACAATCATTAGAGTGAATCAGCAACCAACAGAATGGGAAAAAAATTTTTGCAATCTACCCATATGACAAAGGGCTAATATCCAGAATCTACAAAGAACTAAAACAGATTTACAAGAAAAAAACAAGCCCATTCAAAAGTGGGCAAAGGATATGAACACTTTTCAAAAGAAGACATATATGAGGCCAAAAAACATATGAAAAAATGCTCATCATCACTAGTCATTAGAAAATGCAAATCAAAACTACATTGAGATGCCATCTCATGCCAGTTAAAATGGCAATCATTAAAAAATCTGGAGACAAAGATGCTGGAGAGGATGTGGAGAAATAGGAACACTTTTACACTGTTGGTGGGAGTGTAAATTAGTTCAACCATTGTGGAAGACAGTGTGGCAATTCCTTAAGGACCTAGAAATAGAAATGCCATTTGACCCAGCAATCCCATTACTGGGTATATATCCAAAGGATTTATAAATCATTCTATTATAAGGACAATGCACACGAATGTTCATTGCAGCACTGTTTACAATAGCAAAGACCTGGAACCAACCCAAATGCCCATCGATGACTGGACAGGGAAAATGTGGCACATGTACACTGTGGAATACTATGCAGCCATAACAAATGATGAGTTCATGTCCTTTGTAGGGACATGGATGAACCTGGAAACCATCATTCTCAGCAAACTGACACAAGAACAGAAAATCAAACACCACATGTTCTCACACTCATAGGCAGGTGTTGAACAATAAGAACACATGGACACGGAGGGGGAGCATCACACACTGAGGTCTGTCGGGGGGAACTAGGGGAGGGACAGTGGGGGATGGGGGAGTTCAGGAGGGATAACATGGAGAGAAATGCCAGATATAGATGATGGGGAGGAAGGCAGCAAACCACATTGCTATGTATGTACCTATGCAACAATCCTGAATGTTCTTCACATGTACCCCAAAACCTAAAACGCAATATTTTTTAAAACTATGCAAATTAAACCTAAGAAACTGCTGCATACCCAGTAATGTATGTCAGATTAATTTGAGTGACAGTACCACGTTGCCAAGGATGTGAAGCAATGAAACTTTCATCCATTGATGTACGAATTGAGGTATAAATGGTTTCAACCACACTGAAAAATTGTCTGGTAAGATCTACTGAGGCTAAAGATAGGCCTCCTCCAAAATCCATCAATTCCATTCCTACGTTTATACTCAAGAGAAATGAATACCTATGTCCACAGTATGACTTAACAAGAACATTCACAGCAGCTTTATTCATAACAACAAAACCTGCAGCATTATTCACAATAGCCAAGATATGGAATCAACCTAACTGTCTATCAGTGGATAAGTGGATAAAGAAAATGTGGTATATCAGGCCAGGCACAGTGGCTCACACCTGTAATCCTAGCATGTTGGGAGGCCGAGGAGGGTGGATCACAAGGTCAGGAGTTCAAGACCAGACTGGCCAACATGGTGAAACCCCATCTCTACTAAAAAATACAAAAATTAGCTGGGCATGGTGACTTTTGCCTGTAATCCCAGCTACTTGGGAGGCTGAAGTAAGAGAATTGCTTGAACCAGGACCCTGGAGGCAAGGTTGCAGTGAGCTGAGATCGTGCCACTGCACTCCAGCTTGGGCTACAGAGCGAGACTCCATCTCAAAAAAAAAAAAAAAAAAAAAAGAGAAAAAGAAAATGTGGTGTATTTACACAATGGAATACTATTCAGCCTTATTAAGGAAGGAAATTCTGTCATTTGTGATAACATGGATGAACCTGAAGGACAGAACTCAAATGTTCATAAACAGAATGGAATTTTTAAATTGTGGTATATTCAGACAATAAACTATTACATGGCAATTAAAAAGAATAAACTACTGATGATGCAACATAGATAAATCTCAATGAGACTATGTTAAGTGAAGAAAACAGACACAAGAAGGCTGTTTATGGTTCCATTTCCATGAACAGGAAAAACAAATTTATGGTGACAGAAGTCAGAATAGTGGTAACTTTCGAGGATGAGATGGGCCCAAGGGAAATTTCTGGGATGATAAAATATTTTGATGGGGGCAGTGGTGGGTATAAAATTTTATACCCAATGGTGGATATAAAATTCACCAAGGTGTACCCTAAAATTTATTAACATTTATGTAAGTTATGCCTAAGAGTTATGTAAGTTATACCTATACTTTATAACTTATGTAAGTTATACCATAACATTTATGTAAGTTATACCTAAAAAAAAGAACAAGTGAGAAGAAGTAAAAATGGAGACTAGTCCCCTGGGTCTGCTGCTGTAGAGAGCATCAGGCCCCATCACATGCCACCCAGATGACCTTGAAATACCACCTTAACCTGCTAGGGCTCAGCTCCCCTCACATGTGAATTGGGGATGATAACAGTACATACCTCAAAGTGTCAGTGTGAGGACTAAATTAAAAGATGCAAAGCTTCAGGCAGTGGCTACTATCTGGTAATAGTAAATTCTAAATAAGTATTTACTATCATTATGACGAATGGTTGAATGTTCAGTAATAGGAAAAAGGATGATCACCTTATGAGAATAAAAGCAACAATTTGTTGGAAATGTAAAAAGTGTCAGTGTCTGTATTTAATTTCATTGATTCAAAACATATATATCTATGTATGTACATAAATTTAAAAACTGACAGAATGACAAAGATTTTTCAGCAACCCATAAAAAATCATGGTGGGAGAGTTTAACATCTATCTATCTCAAAAAATGATAGATCACAGATTAATGTTTATAAATGTGTAGATGGTTTTTAAACACATATGCTTGATCTAGCATACATCTGTAGAATACAATACATTGATTTCAACCACCCATTAAGCATTTATAAAAACTGACATATACTAAGTGCATCAGTTAGGGCTTATATTTAGCTGAAATAAACCCCCCACCAAAATACATACATATATATATAGTATCAGTAAGAAGTGCATATTTTTCATGTGTGGGAGATCCAGAAATAAATAGTCCAGGGGTGCTGCAATCACACAAATATGTCAATTCCATTAAATATATTCTAAATATTTTTTAGATTAGGGAATCAAGATGGCTGTGACTTCCAACCACACTCTTCTTAGCCTGTGGCTTTTACCTTTATGGTCACAGGAGGGCTCCTCTAGCTCTAGACATCAGGTCTGCTTGTCCAAAGGGCAAGAAGTAGAGAGATATGGCTACATGAAACAATCCCTGTACAACAACTTCCCCAGAGTGACATCCAGTGACTTCTCATATTCATACTAGCCAGGACTGGAGGAAATGGCCTGCCCCTGCTCACAAGAAGGGCTGGGAAATGGAAGCTTTTTTTTTTTTTTTTTTTTTTTTTTGAGACAGAGTTCTCACTCTGTTGCCCAGGCCAGAGTGCAGTGGTGAGATCTCAGCTCACTGCAACCTCCACCTTCTGGGTTCAAGCAATTCTCCTGCCTCGGCCTCCCAAGTAGCTGGGATTACAGGTGCGTGCCACCTAACCCAGCTAATTTTTGTATTTTTAGTACAGATGGGGTTTCACCATGTTGGCCAGGCTGGTCTCAAACTCCTGACCTCAGGTGATCCACCAACTTCGACCTCCCAAAGTGCTGGGATTACAAGTGTGAGCTACTGTGCCTGGCCGGCAGATGGAAGCTTTTTAATAGTGCACATTACCAATATGAACAGAAAACCCAGGTTCTTTTCTAAGAAGGAAGGGACAATTTTGGCTGATGGCTAACAGAATAAGCCACACCAGACCTAATAGCAAATCTCGGCAAACACCTAAGACTCAATAACAAAGAAGCCACATACTCACCTCACCATGTAATTAAATTAGAAACCAACAAAAAAACAGCAACTAAGAAATAGCCATATAACATGCAGGAACCTTCCAGAATGACAGAAACATTCCATATCTGGAATGGGGTGTTGGTTACATGCATGTATGCATCTGTCAAATTCATCCAACTGTACACTTAAGATGTATGCATTTCACTATAAGTCATTATACCTCTATGAAAATATATCCATGTATTAGTTTTGAAAAATCTAATTCCAAATAATAGATGGATCAGAGAATAAATGATAATGGAGGTTAAGACAAAACTTACAATTAAACCAAAATGAAAATATTATGTATTGAAACATGTGATGCAGCTAAAGGAGTATTACAAGGGAAAGTCATAGCCCCATATGTTTATATTTTTACAAAATGGAAGTTAATTAGCAAGGGGCCCACAGTATGGATGAGACATGGATAAAGGCAGGCTGCCATTCCTGATGTTCTCTCTTCCCATGTGGGTTCTTTTGTGTACAGTGAGTGATGAGCTGTGCCTGAAGGCTTTCTCACACTGATTACATTGATACGGTCTCCCGGCCCTGTGTGTTCTCACATGTACAATAAGGTGTGAAGACTGACCAAAGGCTCGCCCACATTCCTGGCATGCATAGGGCTTCTTGCCGCTGTGAGTCCTTGCATGTTTCCTGAGGGATGAGGGCTCACTGAAGCCTCGCCCACATTCCTGGCACACATAGGGCTTCTCTCCAGTGTGAGTTCGCATGTGACTCTTCAGGGTTGAGAGACGACTCAAGACCTGACCACAAGTCCCGCACTCATACAGTTTCTCCCCTGTGTGTATCCTCTTGTGCACATTCAGATGAGTGCTTGTCCGGAAGGGCTTGCCACACTGGTTGCACTCATATGGTTTCTCTCTGGTATGGGTTCGCAGATGTGTCTTCAGTGAAGAGTGTTCCCTGAAAGCTTTCCCACACTGGCTGCATTCAAAGGGCTTCTCTCCAGTGTGAGTTCTCATGTGGCTCCTAAGGGATGATGGCTGATTGAAGGCTTTCCCACAATCTTTACACTCATAGGGCTTCTCTCCTGTGTGGTTTCTCTGGTGCAAAATCAGGTTAAAGTTCCTCGTGAAGGTTTTCCCACACTGACTACATTCAAATGGCTTCTCTCCAGTATGAGTTCTCATGTGTCGCCGGAGATTTGAGGAATATTTGAAGGCTTGCCCACATTCTTGACAGTCAAAGCACTTCTCTGCAGTATGAGTCTTCTCGTGCCTGATAAGGTCAGAGCTGTATCTGAAGGATTTTTCACATTTGTTACATGCATAGGTTTTATCCCCACTACGGATTTTCTCTGGCACAATTAGGTGAGCACTCTGGAAGAAGGAATTTCTACTCTCTTGACATTCATAGGAGGCCTCTCCAGCATGAATTCTCTGGTACTGGAAAAGTGGTTCAATGCTGTTAAAAGGTTTCTCAAGTTCATTATATTTATAGAGTTTTCCTCCAGGCTGAGGTTGCTCCTGTCAATTAAGGAAAATGTGAAGACCAAAGGCCTTATTAGATTCAGATAATCTCCCCTATGTGAAATGAATGTAAGAGAAACACAGTTCTACATCTGATACTTTTACCATTTACTGAGTCCATACCATTTCTACCCAGAGTTCCCTTAAGTGGAATAGGGTGGATACTCTGCTGCAAAGAGCTATCTTTCATTACTTTCATGGGGCTTCTTAGATAAATAATTTTTCCAATTTCTTTTAGGCTAAATTAAGTCTTAAACATTTGGTATCTGTGTCATAGCTGTGAAAATGTTTGCCTGTAGGAAGATGACCTACGTTTAGTTTTCCATCAGTTCATGACATTTACAGACTCTCTTCCAAGAAACTGCTTTCTCCTGGGGAAAGCACTACTTGCCTTGAATCTCTCTTGGCTCTTGGGCTGCTTTTCTAACTTACAGCAACCCCAGACTCATCCTACTACAGAGAACCAAGAGTAATCCCTGGTAAGTCTTACCGCTTTCATGCCAATGGACAGAATCTCTGTAAAAGTATCTTGGCTAGCAATTGCCTCTTGGGGCTGAAGTTGAGGTTCTGAAATGAATTAGGGAAGAAAATGTTAAGTGCACAGGGAAAGAAACTGTGGGATCAAGGTGAATTAAAAAGTAAGCAAGGCACATGTGGACTTTTTTTTGCAAATACTGATCCTAAATATGGGAAGAAATTACAAAGACAAGGAATGTATCTAAGAGTTAAGGAGAATTTTAAGGTGTTTGACTAGGTGAGAAGTTATGTAATCAGAGAAACATGCGTTGAAAATAGTTAGGTGATTTACCAAAAAAGGATTCCATGAAGATTGTAACCTAATGTTGAGAAAAAATATTAGCAAGAATGTACAGTGGGGAGGAAATGGATAAAATATACACATGGAAATATTAAATATGAAGAGAAAGTAGGATAAATCTTTCTAGAAGATTAATGTAAAGTTTCAGATATTAAACAGGAAAGGGAAAAAGGAAAGAAGGTGACATTTAATAAGGGAGCTCAACCAAACAGCCTTCTCAGTCAAGGGTATGTATACGTTGTCCTGATTGACAGTTTCCAAATGGATACTCCCCCTACTGACCAGAGCTGATGCTCACCTGATCTGCCTGGGCTCACCTGGACAGGTGTGTGAGATGACTCCCCCTCTCAGTGGTCCACTGCTCTCCTCTTTGCTCCAAATAAGATAATGCATTGGGTTTGTACAGTTGATCCCCTGCTCATGAGAAAAAAACATCATGTTGTGGGAGGACTGTGCCACACGGTGACACCAGAGCTGATATTAAGTCTTTAGGGGCTCTACAGATGGGAGTGGCAAAATGCATGTGCCTAAATTCTGATGGACACAGCCAAGCTCTTTCACTGAGAAACTAAACACAAGTTCCCTCACTGGGTCCAAGAGGACACTGAGACTCTCTGGTCTACAAAACCAAGGGCCTAGCTCAAGAATACATTTGAGAAGTCCAAAAGTTTTTAATCACAGAGAGACAGAGCAGCGGACAGATCTTCATTCCATAGAAAGGCCAGTAGACCAGAAGCCTCATGAGGGTGGAAATTATCTGTTTTTCACCTCTAGGTTTGCTGGACTTGCACAGTTCCTGGAGCTTATGGTTGCTGCAAAAGCATGTGATGAAAAGATAAAGACTCGGCCGGGCGCAGTGGCTCATGTCTGTAATCCCAGCACTTGGGGAGGCTAGGGCAGGTGGGCTGCTTGAGCCAAAGAAGTTTGAGACCAGTCTGGGTAACGTGGCAAAACCCCATCTCTACCAAAAAATATGAAAATTAGCCAGGTGTGATGATACACACCTGTGGTCCCAGCTACTAGGGAACCTGGGGTGGGAGGATCACCTGAGCCCAGGAAGCGAAGGTTGCAGTAAGCCAAAGGTTGATGTGAGCCAAGGTCATGCCTCCCACTCCAGCCTGGGCAACAGAGCAAGACTCTGACTCAAAAAAAAAAAAAAAAAAAAAGGAAAGACAAGACAAAGCCACCTTACCCACAGAGGCCAGGTTCCTGTAGTTTTCCAGCATCACATCTCTATACAGGCTCCTCTGAGTAGAGTCCAGAAACACCCATTCTTCTGGGGTGAACACCACAGCCACATCTGCAAAGGTGACTGGTTCCTAAAACACACATCCATCCCAGCTCAACCAGGGACCGCCCCTACCGGTACACCAGAGGATGCTGCAGGCTGGCAGGCCTGGGGAAGGGAGACCCGAAGCAGAGGACTTTCAGTCTGGGGTTTCTGAGATCCCCCAGAAGCTGCCCCTTGGCTCAGGACTCTGAACTAGAACTCCTCTCTCTACTCTCCACTCCTTAAGCAAGAACAACAAGAGGTGATAAACTACTGTTGCAAGTCCTCGACCTCAGGACAGGACTTATCTATTGACAATGAGCCAGTAAGCTCTTGCAGATTTGTCCCCCTCTAGCTCCAGGGTCCAGCAGAGCTGAGCATGGTACAGGCAAGAGGGAAATATCTGGAAAATGACTCAACTCTTTGCTCAGTGAGACCATGAAGACCACAAAATGAGAATGGCTCACATCTTTGCTTTGTTTTCCCTCCTGGTGCTCAACAGCCTGGGGGAGGGTCTGAATGGGGTGGTGGGATCATGGGCTGAGCTCCCCACTGACACCCACCGCAAGAAGTCCAGTCCCTGGAGGCATGGAGACCAACGCTGTGAGATGAGCCAGGCAGGTTATAGGAAGAGGGGAAGTCCAGCCTTTGGGCATAGCAGTGTTCTTTTAGAACAGAAAGTTCTTACCTACCTGTGAACAGGCAGTTGGCAGCCCAGGAGCCATGGCTTCTTCCTCTACTCTGTCCTCCTGAAGCCAGGCAGGGTCCCATGGGGACACAGCTAGGGGAGAGGGGGAGGAGGCATGAGCATTGGTGCCTGGCCTACTGGGCACACTCACAAGCCCCAAGGCTGCCCACCCTGGCAGTGAGTGATCACATGTGTACACACATACACATGCATATGCACACACTCAGAGATACACACATGCAGACACATATCTGTAAGCTCTTGCACAGGCAGGCATGCACACAATTACATGTACACACATACACACAGACCTGCACACATATGCACACAAAGTTACATACCACATGCACTTGTGCATACAACATACAGACCGTAGCACACAGAGACAGAGACATGCACACACACACACACACACACACACACACACACACACCCCTTCATTCCATATCCCAAGAGCCACAGACTCAGTAATTCACCAGAAGACTCCAAAGTTCCTACAGCACCCACCACTGTCCCCTGACTCACTCAGCTTTGGGACAGCTCTCCTCCCTGGCTGTCTGGCCCCTTCCTCTGCCCCCTACACTGCAGGGCTAGTGGTGTCTAGGACTTACCACAAGTCAAGGGCAGATAAACCACAACTGCCCTGCAAGTCTGCCTTAAAAGGAAACTTCCTTCCCACCTGCCTTCAAATCAACACCACCCCTCCCTCTGCACCAGGAATCCTCCCTCTGGCCTATGACAGACAAGCAAGCAACTCTCAGATCATCCCTCACTCCCTGCATCCTTGCCTCTCCCTCCATTCTTGCCTCTCCCTCCAGATGGGACCTTTCCTCTCACTTTTTTTTTTTTATGTATACTTTGAGTTCTGGAGTACATGTGCAGAACATGCAGGTTTGTAACATAGGTATACACGTGCCGTGGTGGGGGTTTGCTGCATCCATCACTCCATCATCTACAGTATTTCTCCTAATGCTATTCCTCCCCAATCCCCCACCCCCTGCTATCCCTCCCCTAGCCCCCCACCCCCTGACAGGCCCCAGTGTTTCATGTTCCCCTCCCTGGGTCCATGTGTTCTCATTGTTCGACCCCCACTTATGAGTGAGAACATGTAGTGTTTGGTTTTCTGTTCTTGTGTCAGTTTGCTGAAAATGGTGGTTTCCAGCTTCATCCATGTCCCCTCACTTTTTAAACCTGACCCACACCCAATCCCTCACCCCAAATGTGTTTTTTTGCAGCTACCGTAACAAAGTATCACAAACTGAGGGTCTTAAAACCACAGAAATGTATCCTCTTGCAGTTTTAGAAACCAGGAGTCCAAAATGAAGGTGTCAGCAGGGTCAGACCTCCTCTGAGGCTCTGAGAAGAGTCCTTCCATGCCTCTCCCTGGCTTCTGGTGGTGGCCGTCGACGCCTGGGGCTCCTTGGCTGGGGGCGCATCCCTCCGACATCTGCCTCTAACGTCACATGGACCTCTCCGTGTGTCTGTCTGCACATGGCGTCTTCCTCTTCTCATAAGACACAATCATGTTGGATTAGGCTGCAGAGACCCTCATTTTCAATAAGGCCACATCCACAGGGTTAGGACCTCAGCATATCTTTTTGAAGGTATGGTACAATTCAAGCCATAACACCCCACTTTTCCCTTGGGCTACTGTTCTGTCTCTTCATTCCCTATCATGGGCTATCTACCCTCTTCGCCCACTTCCTCCCCTCCCACTCATTTCTCAGCTCCACCATTCCAAGGGCTGGCACTGCTCTGGAATCACCAGTGACCTCAATCTGTGGTGGGGAAATCCCACTGATGTGTGTTCATCATCTACTTGTTTTTGTTGTTGTTGTTGTTGCTGGTGGTGGTGGTGGTGGTGGTGGTGTTTTGAGCCAGGGTCTTTCTCTGTCACCCATGCTGGAGTGCAGTGGCACAATCACAGCTGACTGCAGCCTCAAACTCCTGGGCCCAAGTGATCCTCCCACCTCAGCCTCCCAAGTAGCTGAGGCTACACGTGTGCACCACCACACCAAGCTAATATTTTTAAAAAAATTTTTAGAGATGGGGGGTCTCACTATGTTGCCCAGGCTAGCCTTGAATTCCTGGCCTCAAGTGATCCTCCCACCACAGCCTCCTGAGTAGCCAGGATTACAGTTGCAAGGCACTGCACCCAGTCAATCCCTCCTTCTTGTAGCCCACCCAGCCTGTGATCAGTGATCACAACTCAGCCTCCTCTTTCCTGTAAGAGCTTCTCCTCCAATATGCTGCTGGTGTCCACAGGTTGCAGAACCTCCTCTTCACGTCTCCCTCAATCCTCTGCCTTGGTGGGCAACCTCGCCCATTTTCTGGGTGTCAGTTCCCAAATCTGCATGATGAAGCCCAGATCTCCAGGCTCTCACATCTGAACAGAAGATCCATGTATCCAACCATTGGCTCAACTCTTTCCACCCATCTAAGGGAACAGGAATAGAATGTACCTAAAATGTGGTCCAGAGGTCAGAGTTTCCAACCGAAGAGGATTTTTTCCAGACCTGGAAACCTCATAGCATTTGCCCTGGTGGGTTTCAAACTTGTTCAGGATCCATGACCCCCTTTGCCCTTCCAGTTTCTTCTTTTGAAATGGGAATGTCTATCCTATGCTTGCCCCATCATTGTATTCTGGAAGCAGATTGCTTGCTTTCTGATTTCACAGGTTCGCAGATGGGGAGGAGATCTTGCCCCACCATAGACCACACTCTGAGTCTCCCTCCTACCTGATGTAGATGAGTGACACGATGAGATGTTGGATTCTCATCAGATGAGATGAGATTTTGATTTGATGGTGTTTAGATGAGATTTTGCACTTAGAGTTGACGCTTAAAGGGATTAAAACTTGGGGGGATGTCAGGATCACAGTGAGTGTATTTTGCGAAGGACATGAATTTGCGGGGACTAGAGTACAGATTGCTATGGCTCGAATTGTGTCCCCCAAAAGGGGAAGTCCTAACCCCCAGTACTTCAAAATGTGACCTTATTTGGAAACAGGATTGCTGCAGATGTAACAAGTTGAGATCACATGAGAGTAGGGTTAATCCAATAGGGCCCTTAATCCAATACGATGTTTCTCCTAAGAGAAGAGACAGAGACAGATACAAAGTGGAAGATGGCCATGAGGCAACACAGGCAGAGACGGGAGGGCTGCACCCACAGCCAAGGAGAACCAGGGCTGCAGGCCACCATCAGAAGGCAGGTGCAGGATCCGCCCCCCACCCCCCAGAGCCATCAGAGGGAGCACGGTCCTGTCGACACCTCAATTTCGGACTTCTAGTATCCTAAACTATGAAAGAGAAATTTCTGTAATTAAAAAAAAAAAATGGGCCAGGTGCAATGGCTCACACCTGTAATCCCAGCACTTTGGGAGACCAAGGCCGGCCTATCACCTGAGGTCAGGCGTTGGAGACCACCCTGGCCAATATGGCGAAACCCTGTCTCTACTAAAGGACAAAAATTAGCTGGGCGTGGTGGTACACATTGTAGTCCCAGCCACCCAGGAGGCTGAAGCACAAGAATCACTTGAACCCAGGTGGCGGAGGCTGCAGTGAGCCATGATCACACCACTGCACTCCAGCCTGGGCAACAGAGCGAGACTATGTCTTTAAAAACAAACAAACAAAAAATTCATCACCATCCTCCCAAAGCCTACCCTCCCTAACCATGTCCTCGATCTCACAAAGTGCTGTCCCTGTCTTTAATCAGAGATCTTACCCCTTTTCTGACACTCTACAGCTCCCCAGCAACTAATCAGAATAAATAGTGATGAGGTCTCTACATGGCAGTACTCACCCCTAAGCCCCTCTCCCATCCATCCCCCACTACAGCCAACACCTACATCGAGCCTTTTCTTTTTGGATCCACTGAAATGTTCCACTTAGAGTGCCCCGTCTCAAGGTCTCCTCCCCTGTAGAAAGAGCCCTTTCTCTCCTTTTCTCTGATAGGACCCTTTCCCCTTCTTTGCAGCCCTTACCCAACTGTAAGCAGCTTTGTACTGCTGCCATGAGTGTTAATTTTCTGTCATCTTCACCGGATTGGAAGCTTTGTAAGAATAAGCCTGGGTGCTTTTACCGCCCTGTCCTTGATATCCTACTTGGCACAAAAATGCTCCATGTCATTTGTAAATGAATACATGAACCACCAAATTAACTTGACCTTCTCTAAATGTTTTATGTGCATTACTACTGTAATTTTTTTTGAGACAGGGTCTTGCTCTCTCATCCAGGCTGGACTAGTTCACTGCACCCTGGAATTCCTGGGCTCACGTGGTTTTCCCTTCTCAGTCTCCTGAGTAGCAAGACCACAAGTGCACACAACCATGCCTGGCTAATTTTCTTACTTTGTAGAGATGGGGTCTGCTATGTTGCCCAGGCTGGTCTTAAACTCCTGGCCTCAAGAGTCCTCCCACCTCAGCCTCCCAAAGTGCTGGGATTACAAGCACGAGCCACCGCACCTGGCCTCTGTGTGTTTTACATCATTCCTCACTTCTCTACTGTGCAGAAAGGAGTTAAGACAGCCGGCCTTGATGGTCTCCTTAGCAAGATGTGTTTGCAAGGCTGGCCCTTGGGTGGAGTCTGAGAACCTGGATTTCAAGAAGGTTCCCACCGCCCTAACTGACAGAAGAAACTCTGTTGCGCAGGCTGGAGTGCAGCAGCACGGTCTCGGCTCACTGCAACCTCTGCTTTGCAGGTTCAAGCGATTCTCCTGCCTCAGCCTCCTGAGTAGCTGGGATTACAGGTGTGCATCACCATGCCCAGCTAATTTTTGTATTTTTAGTAAAGACGGAGTTTCACCATGTTGGCCAGGCTGATCTCAAACTCCAGACCTCAGGTGATCCACCCGCCTCAGCCTCCCACAGTGCTGGGATTACAGGCCTGAGCCACTGCACCCAGCACCCCTTTGCTGATTCTGCTTCATATCCACTTGTAGTAATAAATCATAGTCATGAGTACGACATATGCTGTGTGTCATCCTAGTGGATCATCGAGCCTGGGGTGGTCTTGGGGGAACCCAGCACACCTCCTCCACACTCACCCTCAAGTCTAGACCAGCACCGTTCTACTCCTGATGGCCTCCATCTACCACTGCTTTCCTCCCTGAGCCCACGCTCCTCCCAGGTGCTGGGGGTGGGGTTCTGTTAAAATCACAAGTGCACTGCAGCACTCACCTAAACACGTCACTGGCTCCTGGTGGGCCTAGAACATAAGCCAGGGTTCTTTTCCTACACACCAAGCCCTGAACTTGGGAGAAGGTCTTGACATGTGTGTGATGGAGTATATGTTGCTTGCTGAAAGGTGACAGCAAGGAACACCAAGCCATCCCCAGGCAGAAAACTTTTAGAACAGTAAGCAGTATGTACCAGTCATACACTAGTTAAAGCAGCTCCCAACACACAGGAGATCTGACCTTGTCCCCACTGCTGACTCACAAAGAGTGCTTTCTAGCTTATTTCTATTTTAGTAGTGAGCAGGCACTAGCTGCCTGTTTAGTCTAGTCTGGTTTCTTCTTTATTCTATGAAGAAACACTGAGCACCTGCTTATTAAAAATAATCACTTGTTCACAAAGAATAAATACGTGGGTCAGAGTCTGCTCTGGGCTGTCGAGCTGGGAAATGCTGTCAGCCCCTTGACGTCCCACTCTGCTCCCCCACTTTTACACTCTATCTTTGTTTCTGTTTCTTCATACCTTCAGCGCCACCTGGGTTTGGGTCTCTATGACCAAGCTGGTCTCAGCACTAAACAATATGGAACCTACTCCTTCTTCAGTCAGCTCACACCACTCTCTCCCCACTTCTCGCTGCTCCCTTCACACCATCTTCCATGAGCCCTGGACGCAACAGGTTCTTGCTCCATGGGGAATGTTATCAATGTTGTTCCTGGGCCTGATATCCTCTCTCCAAACCTCCCAACAGCCCGACATCTGACCAAGCTATATGTGACAGCGCTTATCATGGTCTAGGTCAGGGCTTGTCCCCCAGGGGACGTTTGGCAACGTCTGGTGTTGAGCTGTCATTCCAAAATACCATGTCCTAGGTGAGGTAACAGGAATTTGCTGCTAACAGTTCTGGATGCTGGAAGTTTGCGATCAGGATGCCAGCATGGCTGGTTCCCGGTGAGGGCTCTCTTCCCGGCTGGCAGATGGCTGCCTTCCGGCTGTGTCCTCACAGAGGAGAGAGAAGCTCTGGTGTATTTTCCTCTTCTTGTAAGGGCATGAGTTCTGTTGGTTTAGGGCTTCACCCTTATGACCTAACTTAACCTTTATCACCTCCTTAGAGGCCCAATCTCCAATACAGGCACCTTTGGGGGAGAAATTTGGGCTTCAGCATGAACTTTGGGTAAGGGGAGCACAATTCAGTCTGTAGCATCTAGAGACGTTTTAGCTTTTCAGGACTAGGGAATATGTGGCTGTTACAAGCTGAGTTGTATTACCCCAAAAATTCATATGTTGAAGTCTTAATCCCTGGTATCTTATCATACCCCTGGTAACCATATTTGAACATAGAGTCTTTAGAGGTAATTAAATTAAAACGATGTCAGTAGGGTGGGCCCTAGTCCAATATGATGGGTGTATTTAGAAGATGTATTATTAGTCCATTCTCGAACTGCTATAAAGAACAACCTGAGACTGGGGAATGTATAAAGAAAAGAGGATTAATTGGCTCATGGTTCCACAGGCTGTGCAGGAAGCATGGCTGGGGAGGCCTCAGGAAACTTACAATCATGGCAGAAGGCAAAGGGGACACAGACATGTGCTACATGGCTGGAGAAGCAGCAAGAGAGTAAAAGGGGAGGTGCTACACGCTTTCAAACAGTCAGATCTCATGAGACCTCACTCACTATCACGAGAACAGCAAGGGAGAAATCCACCCCCACGATCCAGTCACCTCCCCACCAGGCCCCTCCTCCAACACTGGAGATTACCATTTGACATGAGATTTAGGTGGGGACACAAATCCAAACCCTATCACAGGAAGAAGACATCTAGACACAGGCATGTATAGAGGGGAGATGCTGTGAAGATACAGAGAGAAGATGGCCATCCCCCACGCCAAGGAGAGGCATCAAAAGGAACCAACCATGCCAACACCTTGATCTCGAGCTCCTGCCCTCCAGAACTGTGAGACAATACATTTCTGCTGTTTAACCCACCCGGCTGGTGGAACTTTGATACAGCAGCCCTAGCAAACACAGAGAGGAAAAGTGCTCCTAGCATCTAGTGAGTTGAGGCTGGGGATACCACTCAACATCCCACAATGCACAGGACGGCCCCACAACTGACAGCAAACGGGCCCCAGTCTCAGCAGTTCCGCAGCTGAGAAACTCAGCTGGCCTAAGCTTAAATATCCATCCTTTCCCAGAACTCTCCGCCATCCTCTGAGATGAAGTCCTAGTATAACACGCTTCCATTGGGCTCTGTTCTTCATTTCAAACCCTGACCCCAAGCCAGACTGTGAGTTCCACAGAGGAGAGGTCAGGGTTTTCTTTGTGACTGTTTCCTCGTCCCCATCTCACCACCGGACAACAGTCACACCCGCTTCAAGAAGTAACAAAATAGGCCGGGCGCAGTGGCTCACGCCTGTGGTCCCAGCACTTTGGGAGGCCGAGGTGGGCAGATTACCTGAGGTCAAGAGTTCAAGCCCAGTCTGGCCAACATGGCGAAACCCCATCTCTACAAAAATTAGCCAGGCATGGTAGTGCATGCCTGTATTCCCAGCTACTTGGGAGGCTGAGGCAGGAGAATGGCTTGAACCCGGGAAACAGAGGTTGCAGTGAGCCAAGATCACACCACTGCACTCCAGTCCAGGTGACAGAGCAAGATGCCATCTCAAAAAAAAAAAAAGTAACAAAGTAGAGCCCAGCCCAGAAGGCTTATCAAAAATATACTGAAGAGCAACACGTGACCTAGATCTAAGAATTGTTTCCTGTCAAGAAGATAACACAGATTCCAAACACAAGAGTGGATGGCATTTTTAAGAAACAAAGTTTATTATTCTTACTAGAAGGCAAACTGGAAGAAAACAAATACTTTATCATTAAAGCTAAAATGTTATTTGTTTTCTAGAATTAATTTCTTCCCCACTTCTCAAGAGAAGTCGCTTTGAACCTCTTTTTTTTTAGAGACAGGGACTCACTCTGTCACCCAGGCTGGAAAATGCAGTAAAGCAATTGTAGTTCACATCAGCCCCGACCTCCTGGACTCAAGCGATCCTCCTGCCTCAGCCGCTCAGGTAGCTGGGACTTGAGAGGTACCACCCACAGCTTATTTATTTATTTATTTATTTTGTAGAACTAGGGGTCTCACTAAGTTACCCAGGCTGGTCTCAAACTCCAGGCCTCAAGCAATCCTCCTGCCTAGGCCTTGCAAAGCACTGGGATTAAAGGCATGAGCCACTGCAACCAGCCTGGACCTCATTTTTAAAAGCACAGTTAAAACACAGGCCATTTCTAATAGATTCAATCATAATTTGCAAAATTGACATTATCGTGTCGTTGATAATTTCATGTTACCCAAAGAGAGATCTGGCCTTTGCTGCGGATGGGTGAGCCCTCTCTTTCTTAACAGAAAGATCTGTCACTAGAAGTGCCCTCCCCCTTAAACACACAAATAAGAAGAGAGGCTTTCTGTATCCTCTCCCTATGGTGCCACAGCAGTACCTGCAGTCAGACGAAATGCACGCAGGATGGGCTACAAGTTCCTGGACAGAACCCAAGGACAGCAGGGCCCTCTGACCATGTGTTCCACATGGCACTCACTCACCAGAATTCCCAGCCACCCACGGGTCAGGATGGCCCAGCGTGGGCACTGGCATCACCACCCTTTGAATCTGCACAGCGGCCTTCGGTCCCTGGACAGAGTAACAGGGGGTTACAGATTACAGTCACCAGGCCAAGGGGGTCCACTCACACCTGCTCACCCCACATGAATCTGCACAATTGATCCTGCTTTGGGGAACATATTAATAAAAGAAGAGATAGGCCCATTCATCTTGTTGGGTTTTACCCAATCCTTAAATACAAAGCTAACCACTGTGATCCAAAAATGGCCTGGAGAGAGGGTGCCCAGGCAGGGGCTGGGGGGAGATGGCATACTCCAAGGAGGCTCCAGAAGTCAGGGAAAAGCTGGAAAAAAGTGGGGGAGTGGATGGCCAGGAGGTTGAGGGATAGAGGGGAAATGGAGCTTAGCAGTGGACCCGTGGGAATGAGGGGCAGGCAGTCAGTGAGTTTCTCTGGGAGGAATATCAGTCCTTGGAGCAGCATTTGAACTCTTCTCTGCTGGCAGCTGCTCACTCAGGAAAGGCGCCTGACCTGACCTGCATTTCTAAGGGATCCCTCTGTCCTCTGTGTCCAGGGTGGGGCCCAGGTGCCTGTCAGGAGCAGACCTGGAGTCCAGGGGAACTAACAGTGGCTCTGGGCAGGGTGGCAGCAGCGGGGGATGGGAGGGGCAGCTGGAGGTGGGTTATATTTTGGGGATAATGCTAGCAGGACTTGGTGGTGGATGGGAGGTGGGGGGTACATGCAGCAGGTCCCTCAGGCAAGGGAATAGGGCAGGGGCAAGTGGGAGGAGGCCTTTTCTCCCTAGGGCAGGACTCAGGATGTGCCTTACAGCAGCAGTCCCAAACCTTTTTGGCAGCAGGGACCAGTTTCATGGAAGACAATTTTTCAACAAACCAGGGTAGGGGGATGGTTTTGGCGTTAAACTGTTCCACCTCAGATCATCAGGCATTAGTTAGATTCTTATACGGAGCATGCAGCCTAGATCCCTTGCATGCACAGTTCACAACAGGGTTCGGTGCTGCTGATGATCTGACAGGAGGCGGAGCTCAGGCACTGATGCTCGCCCACTGCTCACCTCCTGCTCTGCGTCCTGGGTCCTAACACGTGAGGGGCTAGTACTGGTCCACAGCCTGGGGTTGGGGGCCACTGCCTTACAGCATCCCTCTCCCATTCTCTCTCTGCCTTGGTGAGGAAACACAGGGCCCTGAGCCAAGAGGTCCTCACTTCCCTGAGCCTGGACGCTCCCTTGCCCAGTCCTCAGGTCCTAAGACCTGCCAGTTCCTGTCAGTTTCAAGGTCACAGAAGCAGTGGGGCTGGGGTAGAAGGACGGGAAGGAAAAAGGCTGGACCAGGAGAGGCAGGGCTCACAGTCCAGCAGCCAGACCCTCCCCCAGGACCCACCCTGGAGCCTGCCATCTCCCTGGGGACAAGTACATTCAACACAGAAACAGACTCTAACACCCCAAGCCCACAGCCTGGGCCTCTTACAGATTCCCAGCTCCCAAATGCAGGCCCAGACATCCACCTCCTCTCCCCTCCCCTCCCCCCAACTTACAGACACCCCACACCCCAGGCCTTCCTGACTATACCTGGTGCCATCACAGTTCAACTCTCCTGGGCTTACCATGCATCCCAGAGACCAAGGTGGCTCCTGGAGAGCTGGCCAGTCTTGAGTCGATGGTGTCTCCCTCTCTTCCATGGACGGCACCAGCTGCATCCTCAGGAACAGTCCCGGCCCCTGGGAAAGACAGGAGGGTACTGAGCAGGACAGAGGTGGTACCATAGCTGTTCTCGGCCTGAGAGACCTTTGGTTTGGGGCTTGGGGCTGCCAGAAGTCAAGGCAAATGGGGCCGGGTGCAGTAGTTCATGCCTGTAATCCCAGCACTTTGGGAGGCTGAGGTGGGAGAAATGCTTGAGGCCAGGAGTTCCAAACCAGCCTGGCCAACATGGCAAAACCCCATTGATATGGTTTGGCTGTGTCCCCACCAAATCTCATCTTGAATTCCCACATGTTGTGGGAGGGACCCACTGGGAGGTAACTGAATCATGGGGGCAGGTCTTTCCCATGACTGTTCTTGTGATAATGAGTAAGTCTCACGAGATCTGAAGGTTATTATAAGGGGGGAGTTTCCTGCACTAGGTCTCTTTGCCTGTTACCATCCTTGTAAGATGTGACTGGCTCCTCCTTGCCTTCCACCATGATTGTGAGGCTACCCTGGCCACATGGAACTGTAAGTCCAATTAAACCACTCTCTCTTTTGTAAATTGCTCATTCTCGGGTATGTCTTTATCAGCAACATGAAATCAGACTAATACACCCATCTGTACTAAAATTACAACTGTTAGCCAAGTGTGATGGTGCATGCCTACAGTCCCAGTTGCTCGGGAGGCTGAAGCACAAGAATCACTTGAACCTGGGAGGCAGAAGTTGCAGTGAGCTAAGATCACACCACAGCACTCCAGCCCAGGCAACAGAGCGAGACTGTCTAAAAAAAAAAAAGCCAAGGTACACAGGTCTGGCATCTGGTCAGCTCAGACCTAGTAACTATCCCCGACCTACTACAGGCACCAGCTGCCACCAAGGGTCTGGAGGATTGAACACACTGCAGATACAGAGACAGACCTGAGGTTAGGACAGAGCCCCTGGAGACACTATGAGACATGAAGGTGTGGTACAGAGGGGTGGCCATGTGAAGAGGCAGCAGGAGGATGGCCACCTGCCAGCCAAAGAGAGAAGCCTTGGGAGAACCCAACCCTGCCGACACCTTGATCCTGGGCTTCCGGCCTCCAGAAGGGTGAGAAAATAAATTTCTGCTGTTTAAGTCACCCAAAAAAACAAAAAAGAAAGAAAGGTCGGGAGATCTTGGTTCTGAAGAGGAATGCGGTCCTTGTCCATAGGGCATCCATCAGTCACAGGGCCAAGCTGCCTGCCAACTTTGTCTCCACCTCCCCTGGGACCCAGAGCCCACAGGCTGTACCAGCTCCTTACCTTACTCTCACCCAGCCAATATTTCCCCTGCCCTCAATCAGCCAGTGACAGCACCTATCCCCCAAGGTCCACTGGAATTATTCAAACTCACAGTTTACCCTGCCCAGCCTCACCTTTCCTGTGGAAACCCCAAGAAAGGCTCTTGCCTGGGCTATCCCCCTTGCTCCTTTCTGCCTCCAGGCTGACCCTGTGCTTCCCTGTGTGGCCCTGTGTGGTGTGGCGTGCCCTGTCCTCACAAGAAATACAAGTAATAAAAATTTTCCAATGACCTTGGCCTCTCTGTGTCATAAATCAAAATCCCACAGGTACGTTTTGAGACAAGGGTTGGCATCAAAATGATTTTGACACAGATCATTCTACTTAAGAAACCGTTTTTAGGTGTTCTGCCTATTTGTCCAACAAATACATACTGGGCCAATATGGTTTGGCTGTGTCCCCACCCAAATTTCATCTTGAATCGTAGTTCCCATAATCCCCACATGTCGTGGGAGGGACCGGTGGGGAGGTAACTGAATCATGGGGCAGTTTCCCCCAGGCTGCTGTTCTCATGATAGTGAGTAAGTTCTCACGAGATCTGATGATTTCATAAGGGGTTTTTCCCCCTTTTGTTTATACTTCTTGCTGCCACCATGTGAAAGACGTGTTTGCATCCCCTGCCACCATGTTGTAAGTTTCCTGAGGCCTCCCGAGTCATGCTGAACTGTGAGTCAATTAAACCCCCATCCTTTAGAGATGACCCAGTCTTGGCTATGTCTTTATTAGCAGAGTGAGAACAGACTAAGACATGGGCACTGCTAGTGCAGGCCCTGGGGGACACAGCAGAGGACTAAAGTAGCAACACTGCAGCCTCAAAGAGCCGGGCGTCTGCAGAAGACGCAGCTGTGGGGTGGCCCTGGGACAGAAGAAGGGCTGAGCCCGGAGAGGCCTGTTCCTCAGCCTCCCTTGGGGTTTTTAAATTTATTTTTCTTTTTTTGAGCTACAATCCCGCTCCGTCACCAAGGCTAGAGAGCAGTGGTGCGAACACAAGGCTCGCTGCAGCCTTGAATTCCTGAGCTCAAGGAATTTTCTCACTGCAGCCTCCCAAGTAGCTGGGACTACAGGTGCACACCACCACACCTGGCTATGGCTAATTTTTGTATGTTTCGCAGAGTCGGGTTCTTGCTGGGTTGCCCAAGCTGGTTTCAAACTCCTGGGCTCTCATGGTCCTCCCACCTCGGCCTCTTGAGTTGCTGGGATTGCAGGGGTGAGCCCCTGAGCCTGACTTCCTGGGGGATCTTCTAAGAGTGGTTTCCTACCCTCTCTTCACTGGTCCCTCCGCTGGACCAGCTGATCAAGAGAGGGAGGCCATGGGGACTCAATCTGTCCCTGGCCATCAGCACTTTTCCCCATGTGACAGGGAGGCCTCGGAGCCACCGTACAGGGCCTCAATGATTGCGATAAGGCTCAGTAGTGCCTGGCATGACCTGGTAGGACTACCTGAAGGGTCTGAAGGGTCAGCACTATCAACCCAGCAGCAGGTTGTATGATCATCAGGCAGTAGAACCTGGCAGCTGAGACTGTGGTCCCTGCAGTTAGGTATGGGTTCAACTCCTCGCTCCAAACCCACCTCTATTACTCAAGGGCTGGATGTCTTCAGGGATGAACTACTCAGCTTCTCTACATGTGCCCATAGGTGGACTCCTCTGCCCACTCAGAATAGTCTGTGACTGCCTATTTCCTGGGGCTCTGATGTAACAAAAGCCCCACGCCTGCCACTCTCAGCACCCATTACAAGGGCTTGCTGGGCTGGGTGTGGAGCTCTGTGGAAAGTGCTGGAGCCCTGTGCTGAAAGGAGAGAGCCCACAGAAACGAAGAGGGCACCTGGCCCTCGTGGCTCATTCTCCCCACCTCTCCAGCTCCTCCAGAAACTGCTTCTGTCTCCTTCCAACTCATCAGGTGCCTCTTCTCCAGGTGGAGCTTGCTCCTGACAAAAGGTGAGTGATGGCTGGGCCCACTGGCTCACACCTGTGGTCCCAGCTACTTGGGAGACTGAGATGGGAGGATCACATGAGGCCAGAAGTTCAAGATCATCGTGGGCAACATAGCAAGACCCCAATGTCAGAAAGACAGAAAGAAAAGAAAGGGAGAAAGGAAAGAAAGGTGAGGAAGGGAAGGGAAAGGGGAAAGAGAGGGAGACAAAGAAAGAGAGAGAGGAAGGAAGGAAGGAAGGATGGAAGGATGGAAGGAAGGAAGGAGAAAAAAGTATCTGAGCATGGTGACTCTGGTGACTTAGGCCTGTGGTCCCAGCGACTTGGGAGGATGAAGCAGGAGGATCATTTGAGCCCAAGAGTTTGAGGCTGCAGTGAGCCATGAACATGCCACTGCACTCCAGCCTGTGTGGCAGACAGAGACCCTGTCTTTTAAAAAAACAAAAAAAGAGGTGAGTGATGGTGGAAAGCTCGCCAATATCTGTGCCAGTGCCCAGGGGGTCCTCCCCCCCAGGAGCACATTCTCAGCATTTTCAAGCCAGGCCTTGTTTAGATAGCTGGAGTTCTTCCAGCTGAGTGTGTTGCCAGCTCTCCTACAGGACACCCTCTTACTCAAAATGGGGCTCCTCTAACAGGAGGTGATTTTCTGACAGTTGCTGAAGAGGAAGTCATATTTCACACACTCAGTGTGTGACTCACATTTACTAAAATGTTTCCTTCAGGAAACCTAGGAAAAAGCGTTCTAGAGGCAGGTGGATTGCTTAAGGCCAGGAGTCTGAGACCAGCCTGGCCAACACAGTGAAACCCTGTCTCTACCAAAAAAGACAAAAATTAGCCAGGCATGGTGGTGCACACCTGCAGTCCCAGGTACTCAGGAGGCTGAAGCAGGAGAATCACTTGAACCCGGGAGGCAGAGGCTGCAATAAGCCGAGATCACGCCACTGTGCTCCAGCCTGGGTGACAGAGCAAGACTCTGTCTCAAAAACAAACAAAAATCTTAGCGTGAGCCAGAGTTGCCCGAATTCAGATGTCGCAGGGACTCCCCTCAGGCACTGTCTCCCTTCCAACAAACACCCATGCTGCTAACATCTCCCTGGCACTGGTCCTGTATTTCCACCTCACGTGTCCCGCAACTTCTCCTGTGCTGGGAGCCAGGGAAAACCCCGGACGTCTTACCATTTGCATGTCCCTGGAGGATGCTTCTTCCAAAATATCCCGCATAGAAGGCAACTCTTTGGGTTTAAGTTGAGATTCCCAAGCTGAAATGAACAGAGGAAAAAATGAACTATCAGAAAGAAATAGTGACATTAAATTGAAAATATACATTCACATATGGGAATATGTATCCACACTATACACACATTGGCTTTTTCTTTCAATATTGAATGTAAATATTCAAGCTTTAATACTGAATACATATATCTCCAAGTTGAGATTTCCAATCTGAAATGAATTGAGAAAAAAATGCATTCCTTTCAAAAGAGAAACGGTGGCATAAAATTGAAAATATATATTCATGTATGTGTGTACACACACAGGCATTTTCTTTTCATTTTATTTTTGAGACAGAGTCTCACTCTGTCACCCATGCTGGAATGCAGTGGTGAGATCTTGGCTCACTGCAACCTCCACCTCCCAGGTTCAAGTAGCTGCAATTACAGGCATGCACCACCATGCCCAGCTAATTTTTTTTTTTGAGATGGAATCTTCATCTGTCACCCAGGCTGGAGTACAGTGGTGCAATCTCAACTCACTGCAACCTCCACCTCCTAGGTTCAATCAATTCTTGTGCCTCAGCCTCCCGAGTAGCTGGGATTACAGGTGCACACCACCACACCTGGCTAATTTTTAGAAACAGGGTTTCACCATGTTGGCCAGGCTGGTCTCGAACTCGTGACCTGAGGTTATCCACCCACCTCGCCTCCCAAAGTGGTGAGACTGCAGGTGTGAGCCACCGCGCCCAGTCTGGCTTTTCCTTTTAATATTGACTCTTGACTTGGGAAGATCCTGAAAGGGAAGACAGCATCTGTGTGGTGGGCTATGTGTAGACTTTGGTAGTCATAGGAATGAGGGAAAATGAGAGGTAATTTCCTAGCTAAGAATTCTATGAGGGCTGATACTATTTCCAGAAAAACAGATGTTATTAGAAAAAAGAGTAAGAAAGAACTACATGAACAACATACAAAAAAAGGTTACATTTAAGAAGAGGTTACAGCTAATGAAAGGTTACATTTTTAAAAGGTTACACTTAAAGGTTACATTTAAAGAAGAAGTGGATGACAGTATGGGTGAGAATGTAGAGAATCAGAACCCTCATTGCCACTCGTGGGAACATAAAATGATGCACCTGTTTTGGAAAGCGGTATAATTCCTCAGGAAGTTAAGCACAGCATTACCATATGACTCAGCAATTCCACTCCTCAGTGTATACCTAAGAGAATTAAAAACACGTCTACATAAATCTTGTACACAAGGCCAGGCACAGTGGCCAATGCCTGTAATCCCACCATTCTGGGAGGCTGAGGTGGGAGGATCACCTGAGACCAGGAGTTCAAGACCAGCCTGGGCAACACAGGAAGAACAGTCTCTACAAAAATAATTAAAAATGAGCCAGACATGATGGCATGCACCTGTGGTCCCAGCTACTCAAGAGGCTGAGGTGGGAGGATCGCTTGAGCCCAAGAGGCTGAGGCTGCAGTGAGCCATGATCGCACCACTGCACTCCAGCCTGAATGACAGGACAAGACCCTATCTCCAAAAAACAAAAAGAAATATTCACAGCAACATTATTCATAATAGCTAAAAAGTAGAAACAATCCGACTGTCTATTAACTGAATGAATAATCAAAATGTAGCTTATCCCCTCCAATATATACTATTCAGCCTTAAGAAGGAATGAAGTTCTGATTCATGCTACAGTGTGGATGGATCTGGAAAACATGATGCTAAGTGAAAGAAGACAGATAGTTTAAGTGCATCCTCCAAAGTTCATGGATTGGAAGCAATTCCCCCAGACAACAGTATTGAGAGCTGGGACCTTTAAAAGATGAGGAGGTCGCCAAGGCGGGCGGATTACGAGGCTAGGAGATCAAGACCATCCTGGCCAACATGGTGAAACCCCATCTCTACTAAAATACAAGAAAATTAGCCAGGCATGGTGGTGTGCACCTGTAGTCCCAGCTACTCAGGAGGCTGAGGCTGCAGAGTTGCTTGAACCTGGGAGGCGGAGACTGCAGTGAGCTTAGATCACACCATTGCACTCCAGCCTAGTGACAAAGCCAGACTCTGTCTCAAAAAAAAAAAAAAAGCGATGAGGTCATGATGGCTCCGCCCTCAGGGATGGATTCATGCGGTTATTTCAGAAGCGGGTGAGTTATCTCGAGTGACCTTGCTGTAAAAACAAGTCCGGCCCTCTCTTGTTCTCTTGCAATGTGGTATCTTCCACCGTGTTATGATGCGGCAAGAAGGCCCCAACCAGATGCAGCCCCCTCAACTCCAGACTTCCCAGCCCCGGAACCAGGAGGCAAATGAACTTCTACTGTTTATAAACTACCCGGTCTGTAACTTATTTGCAACACAAAACTATTATACCAAAGGCTACTTATGATACGATTTCCCCTACACAAATGTCTATATAGGACAAGCCATAAAGACAGAAAGCAGATGAGTGGCTGCCAGGGGCTGAGGGAGCGGGGAATGGGGAGCAGCTGCTCATGGGGGACAGGGTTTCTATTTGGGGTGATTAAAATGTTCTGGATTTAGGTAGTGGTGATGGTTACACAAGGTTGTGAACCACTGAACTGCACACTTTAAAGGGGTGAATTTCATGGTGTGTGACTTTTAGCTCTAATTTTTTGGTTGTTGCTTTGTTTTGTTTTTTTTCTGGAGGCAGATTCTCACTCTATCCCCTAGCTGGACTGCAATGGTGCAATCTTGGCTCACTGCAACCTCCACCTCCCAGGTTCAAGCAATTCTCATGCCTCAGCCTCCCAAGTAGCTGGGATTACAGGCGCACACTACCATGCCTGGCTAACTTTTGATTTTTTAGTAGAGACAGGATTTTGCCATGTTGGCCAGGCTGGTCTCAAACTCCTGACAGGTGATCTGCCAGCCTCAGCCTCTGTAATTGCTGGGATTACATGTATGCGCCACCAGGCCCAACCCTCTAATTTTTTTTTAAGAGGAACTAGAACAAATCTTTTTCTGAAACCAAAGGAAAGTAGGAGAGGAGGGATAGAAAGTGAAACAGAAGAGAAGCTAAAGGAACCTGAGAAACCTCGCTCCAAGGCTGGGCGCGGTGGCTCACACCTGTAATCCCAGCACTTTGGGAGGCCAAGGCAGATGGATCACCTGAGGTCAGGAGTTTGAGTCCAGCCTGACCAATATGGAGAAACCTCATCTCTACTAAAAATACAAAATTAGCCAGGCATGCTGGCACATGCCTGTAATCCCAGCTACTCAGGAGGCTGTCCTGAGGCAGGAGAATCACTTAAACCCAGGAGGAAGAGGTTGCAGTGAGCCGAGATGGCGCCATTGCATTCCAGCCTAGGTGACAAGAGTGGAGTTTCTACACATGAAGAAAGACACAGGTGCTGAGGGAGGGAGAACTTACAGGGGAAAACAAACTCTTGTTATTCAACTCCAGCTCTCCTTCAGCTTCAATGTGGGCTTTAGATTCCCTGGGCTGAGCAAGTGTGATGGGGAGAAGCGGTATCTTGCCAACAGCTAATGAACTCAGGACCCAACCCACAAACACCCTCCCCTCTGCTCCAAGGGGCTGAGAAAGGCCCTGTTTGGGTCTCCTTGAACTTGGCCCCAGGCTTCCAAGGCGAGAGAGCCTTAGCCCCTTGGAGCAGAGGGAGAGAAAGAAGTGAGTGCAACGGATGAAGCTTTGTCATCCTGTGACAAAGCCTAAGCCACGTCCGTCTTGTTCATGTGGCAGGTGATGAAGAAGCACTTAGTGCCTGCATACGGGAAGGAGCCACATGACGCCAGCCTTACCCCCTGGAGGCCAGGCTCCTGCACTTGTCCAGCATCCCGTATCTGCACAGGTTCCTCCGCGCACTGTCCAGCAACACCCACTCCTGGATGAACTCCATGGCCACATCCTCAAAGGTAACTGATTCCTAGAACAGCACACACGTTCCGGCTCAGCAAAGACCACCCCCACCACTGAGCAGAACGACTGGTTATCACTGGGGGAAGAGAGGTTGTTCAGACATGGCAGGCACAGACAATCCAGCCCACCACCTCTTTTTGTAAATAATGTTTTCTTGGTGACAGCCACGTCCACTTATTTACAATGCACCTATAACTGTGGCTGTTTTTAGGCCACAATGGCAGAACTGAGTAGTTGTGACACAGATCACACGGGCCACCAAGGTGAAATGTTTACGTTCTTTTAACACTTGGACAAATCCTAAAGTGTCCGTTTTGGCTCTTTGTAACTCCACGGACCGTGATGGCAGGGCCTGTCCTTCCCGGCTTAGAGAAGTTTTCCCTGAACTCCTTATCACAGATTGGCACAACATCACAAATTTGGGCTTGACTGCTTAATTTCTGTGAAGTCCCTGGATCCCCCAAGACTTACGTCCTTAATAATCTTTGATATCTGTGAAAGTAGGACTTCCATTGCATCATTGCATCTGAGAATTTTTTTTTTTTTTTTTTTTTTTTTTTTTTTGAGACAGAATCTTGCTCTGTCACCCAGGCTGGAGTGCAGGGGTGTGATCTCGGCTCACTGCAACCTTCACTTCCTGGGTTCAAGCGATTCTCCTGCCTCAGCCTCCCTGGTAACTGGGATTACAGGTGCCCGCCACCACGCCCCGCTAATATTTTGTATTTTTAGTAGAGACAGGGTTTCGCCATGTTGGCCAGGCTGGTCTTGAACTCCTGGCCTCAAGTGATCTGCCCTCCTTGGCCTCCCAAAGTGCTGGGATTACAGGCATGAGCCACCACAATCTTTACGGCCTTTTAATTGCAGAATTCCTTAGAGCAGCACTGTCCAACAGACAGCACTCTGTGATGATGGGAATGTTCCATGACTGGGCTTTCCAGAAAAAGGTTACCAGCACATGTGGCTGTTGAACAATGTGGCTGGGTGACTGAGAAACTGAGCACTTTAATTTTTTAGTCAGTTTTTTTAGAGACAGGGTTTTACTCCGTAGCCCAGGCTGCAGTACAAGGTCACGATCCTAGCTCGATGCAGCCTCAATCTCCTGAGCTCAAGCTATCATCCCACCTCAGCCTCCCAAGTAGCTGCGATTCCAGGCGCACACAACCATGCCCGGCTAAATGTATTGAATCTTAATTAATTCAAGGTTAATTTATATTTACATGGCCACGTGTGTTTTCAACAGGTCTCACCAGGAATGGCAAGGCTGGCTCTGGAGAGCTCCGCTCAGAGCCCCAGGGTCTGCTGTGGGACTCTTCTTCCATGCCAGTTTCCCTCTAGAGGTCATGCACAAAAGGACATCCCTAGGTCCCCTAGGGCAGGGATGAGGATATGCCTCACTCCACCCCCACTTTCTTCCTCAGCTGGGGGAGGGAAGTGGGAAGAGAGGAGACACGGCCCAGAGGACACAGTTATCCTACTTATCCACCCCTTCAGCCATCAGAGCCCCCCAGCTTCCTCACCATGGCACTGGAGCCAGGGTTTGAGGTCTCAGTAGGTGTCCTCCCTGCAACAGAAGAGATACTGAGGTCAAAGAAAGTGTGAGGACAGAAGCAGAGCATTTTGGGGGGTCTCCAGCAGAGTGGTCACAATAAAAACCCTTACAGGACATGTATCTCCATAAGCGACACGTTGGGCCCTGAGCCACCTTTGAAACAACAGCTCCTGGTGACTTCTACTGGCACTTCCCATGTCATCAAAGGATCATTTTTCCTCCTAGCTCCCCCTCAAAGTACCTCTAAGATCCTCTACTTTTCCTCTACTGCCCGTATGAAGATGTCATTTGATATTTCTTTCTTTTTTTTTTTTTTTTTTGAGACGGAGTTCTGCTCTTGTTGCCCAGGCTGAAGTGCAATGGAACGATCTCAGCTCACTGCAACCTCTGCTTCCCCAGTTCAAGCGATTCTGCTGCCTCGGCCTCCCAAGTATCTTGGATTACAGGCATGTGCCACCATGCCCAGCTAACTTTTGTATTTTTAGTAGAGACGGGGTTTCGCCATGTTGGCCAGGCTGGTCTCAAACTCCCAATCTCAGGTGATCCACCTGCCTTGGCCTCCCAAAGTGCTGGGATTACAGGCATGAGCCACTGCGTCTGGCCTGATATTTATTTCTTAAATGATTTTTGTCTCTCTGTCTCCACCAACTATGATAAAACTTTTTTTTTTTTTTTGAGTCCCACTCTGTTGCTCAGGCTGGAGTGCAGTGGCACGATCTCAGTGCGCTGCAGCCTCTGCCTCCCGGGTTCAAGTGATTCTCCTACCTCAGCCTTCTGAGTAGCTGGGATTACAGGCATGCGTCACCACACCCAGCTAATGTCTGTATTTTTAGTAGAGATGGGGTTTCACCATTTTGGCCAGGTTGGTCTCGAACTCCTGACTTCAGGTGATCGACCTGCCTAGGCCTCCCAAAGCGCTGGGATTACACTCCTGAGCCACCATGCCCAGCCTGATAGAAACTTTTTAAGTATAGACCTGTATCCACTTTTTTCAGAACTCCACATCCAGTCACTAGCACAGTGTGTAATGAATACTAAGTACTTTACATACTAGGGGTTGGTAAACTTTTTCTGCAAAGGACTAAGTAATAAATGTCTTAGGATTTGTGGGCCATATGGTCATAGGGCAAAAATAGCCACATGAACAAATGTGTTCCAATAAAACTTTATTGATATAAGCCAGCATCAGACCAGATTTGGCCCACTGGTCACAGTTTGCAGACCTTGCTTATGTGGTAAAGAGAATGCATCAATCATTGAATTATCTCAATTCTACCTTCTACAGGCATCTCAAACATCCCAACTTTTCCAGTTCCACAATCATCAAGCCCCAGCTACCATCATCCAAGTCCTGAACTTCTCCAACCTCCCATATTGACTCTGCATTCATCCTTGTCCATCCTAAACACCATGCTCAATCCAGGAGCTGGTGTTTTGTTTACATCACAAACATAATCATGTCACTCCCCTACTTAAAACTTCAGTGGCTTCCCCATGGCCTTAGAATGAGGCTCAGGTGGCCAGGAGTGGTGGCTCACACCTGTATTCCCAGCACTTTGGAAGGCCGAGGCAGGTGGATCACTTGAGGTCAGGAGTTCAAGACCAGCCTGGCCAATATGGTGAAACCCCGTCTCTGCTAAAAATACAAATTAGCCAGGTATGGTGGTACGCCTGTAATCCCAGCTACTCACGAGGCTGAGGTGGGAGAACTGCTTGAACCTGGGACGTAGAGGTTGTGATGAGCTCACATCGCGCCACTGCACTCCAGCCTGGGCTACAAAATTGAAACTCAATCTCAAAAAAAAAAAAGAAAAAAAAAAGTAAGCTCCAGGTCGGCACAGTGGCCCACACCTATAATCCCAGCACTTTGGAAGGTTGAGGCAGGCAGGCAGATCACTTGAGGTCAGGAGTTCAAGACCAGCCTGGCCAATATGGTGAAACTGGGTGTAGTGGCAGGCATTGTAATCCCAGCTACTCAGGAGGCTGAGGCAAGAGAGTCGCTTGAACCAGGGAGGTCGAGGCTGCAGTGAGCCCAGATCCCACCACTGCACTCCAGCCTCGGTGACAGAGCAAGACTCTCTCTCTCAAAAAAAAAAAAAAGACAGTAGTCCAATGCTCATCTTAAGGGACCTGCCTCCCTCTCTCACCTGGCTCATCCACTCAGTACCTTATTTTCTCTGCTTTAGCTTTCTCTGCCTGTTCTCAGCTCCTGGAACACAACAGGCTCTGTACTGCCTGAAGGACTATATATCTGGAATGTTCTCTCAAGTTTCCTCCACCACCTCACTCCACAGCCAGACTCCTTGTTTAGCTACATACAACTCACCTTGAAGGCTCAAACATTTGTTCCTTTTCTGATGTGTTCCCTGACCCCCTCCCCAAGTTCTCCTGTTCCATGTTCTCGTATCGACTTTGACACTATTAATTTACAATCTTCTTAGCTACAATAAAACCTCCGTAGGGCAAGCACTGTAACTATCTCAGTCACACAGTTTCCCCATGCACAGGGCCCAATTCATGGAGGGCACCCCAGTGAAAATATGCCAAACAATCAACGCTCCTCAAGAATGACTCAGTAGAGCTAGCCTAAGAAGGGACGTCCCCCACGCACACACGAAAGACAACATGAGGCCGGGCGCAGTGGTTCACATCTGTAATCCCAGCACTTTGGGAGGCTGAGGCAGGTGGATCACTTGAGGTCAGGAGTTTGAGACCAGCCTGGCCAACATGGTGAAACCCCATCTCTACTAAAAATATAAAAATTAGCTGGGCTTAGTGGTCTGTGCCTGTAGTCCCAGCTACTCAAGACGCTGAGTTACGAGAATTACTTGAACCTGGGAGGTGGAGGCTGCAGTGAGCCAAGATTGTGCCACTGCACTCCAGCCTGGGTGACAGAATGAGACTCTCTCAAAAAACAGGGGGGGGTGGGGGGCCAGGCGCAGTGGCTCATGCCTGTGATCGCAGCACTTTGGGAGGCCGAGGCAAGCGGATCACAAGGTCAGGAGTTCGAGACCAGCCCGACCAACGTGGTGAAACCCCATCTCTACTAAAAATACAAAAATTAGCCAGGTGTAGTGGTGGGCGCCTGTAATCCCAGCTACTCAGGAGGCTGAGGCAGGAGAATCGCTTGAAACTGGAAAGTGGAGGTTGCAGTGACCCTAAATCCCGCCACTGCACTCCAGCCTGGGCAACAAAAGCAAAACTCTCTGTCTCAAAAAAAAAAAAAAAAAAAAGAATATGACACCACAAAAATCAAATATAAGAATAACTTAAAGCTTTCACAAGCCATAATCACAAGTTTCAGGTATCTTTAAGGAACAATATTAATTATTTCTAAAAAGGCAAGGCAAGGATATATATTCTTTTTGGAAACAAACACCTCACTCATAAAACCGAAATCTGATGCATAATTTTCCTCTGGAGTTAATTTTTTCCTCATTTCTCAGTAAACATGAGCTTTTACCCCATTATTTAAAAAGACATCCCACTTATGTTCAACTCAATTTGAATTTCCAGTACTAACAAAGTTTCTACCATCTTTTCCCTGAAGTCCCATACGTTTTGAAGCTCTGTGATTCACATGCTTGCGGGAAGGCCTGGAGCTAACTTGAAAAGATCTGAATAATAGCTTTACTTTTCCTTGATAATAATATTTGTGAAATAACTGAGAAACGGCTTTTCTTAAGATACCCTCACCTCATCAAGTTTTTCACCAGTGAAAAATTTGATGCCCACAGCAGAAGTAAAAGTCAAAAATTAAAAGGTCTCAAACATAAAAAATAAAGAAAAAAAAATTTAAACTCTCTTTTTTGTTTTGTTGTTGTTACTGTTTTGTTTTGAGTCGGAATCTTGTTCTGTCACCCAGGCTGGAGCGCAGTGGCGCAATCTTGGCTCACTGCAACCTCCGCCTCCAGGGTTCAAGCGATTCTCCTGCCTCAGCCTCTCAAGTAGCTGTGATTACAGGTGCCCGCCTCTATGCCTGGCTAATTCTTGTATTTTTAGTAGAGACAGGGTTTCACCATGTTGGCCAGGCTGGTCTTGAACTCCTGACCTCAAATGATCCTCGCAGCTCAGCCTCCCAAAGTGCTGGGATTACAGGTGTGAGCCACCACACCCGGCCAAAAGCTTTCTTATGAGAAAGAAAAGAAGAAAGAAAAAGTTAAGGAAAAGGAAGAGATGCAAAGCCAAGCTAACATATTAAGCTAAAAGACTTCAAATTGTCAGTCTCCAAAAAAAAAAAAACCTCTCTTCATCTAATTCATTCCTTAATGGAGGATGCATTCAATTTTTTAAGTAAATTTGGCCAATCAAACCAATTTGCAAATGTGGACCCAGACGTCACTTTCCAGTTGCAAAGCTAGATAATATTAAGTATCATATCATATAAAACGTGAATTGCTAATTCGCAGTTATCTTGCATACTATAGGTAAGGTAGGGCCCTCTTCATGCACTTTCCCTAAAAATTGGGAAGGACAGGTGAACGCTGGCGCCGGTACTACCACATTCCTGAGCTGTGGGATCAGGATTGTTTGAGATTTCCCTTTTGACAGGACGGCAACACTGTCTGCCCGGACGGGGGATAGCTGACAAGAAGAGACCGGGGACTGGGCGCCCAGATGCGAGGCCCTGGCAGTGTGGGCCTCACGCCGCCCCCGGGTGACCGCAAGGAGGAAGCACCTCAGACCCGCAGAGCTGTTCTAGGCCCTCCAGCCCCTCCCGCCCCCTCCTGGCGCCAGCAGAGCCCTCCCCGCCCTCCCTAGGGGCCGGGCCACACCTGCAGACCAGCCGGAGACACTCCCACCTCGTCGCGCCGCGCCGCGCAGCACAGCTCAGTCGCAGACGGTCACCACTGCGCGCACTTCCGCTTCCGGTCTCGGGGCCGCCGGGAGCGGAAGTAGCTATGACTCCGGCTGTTCTGGCCAGAGGAGCCTTAGGCAGCGGCAGAAGAACTAACCTCTTTTTTATTTAGCCTCCAAGAAGAAATTCTAGTATTCTTACCCGGGGGAATGAAGTTAGGCTCTGGAGTGGGGTCCCACCGGGCAGGGAGGGTGGTGCTGGGGGCAGAGCCTATGTCCGAGGGACTGGGATAGGGGTGGGGCTTGGTCCCACGGGCAGAAGTGGGGCGGGGCCTGTGCTCCGGGCGGGGTGGGGGTGTGGCTTACTTTTAATAATAGTCTTATTTTCCTTGATAATAATATTTGTGAAATAACTGAGAAATAGCTTTCCTTAAGATACCCTCACCTCACAGTAAAAAACTTGATGCCCACAGCAGAAGTAAAACTTTGAAACATAAAAAATAAAAAAATTTTTAAACTGTCCTTTTTGTTGTTGTTGTCTTTTTTTTGAGGCGGTGCCACTCAGAGGGCAGATGGGCGGGGCTTGCACCTCAATGGCGGAGTGGGCGGGGCCTTGGTTTGGAGGATGGTGGCCGTGGTAGGGGCAGGGTGTGCGCCCTAGGGGCAGAAATGGGGCGGGGCCTGTGCTTGGGGTGGGGATGGGGGCGGAGCTTGCACTCGGAGGGCAGGATGACGGGACTTCGGTTTGGAGGGTGGAGAGGGGACATCCCACCTCCCCCAGGGCTCTTTAGGGATGCTCAATATTTAACTCATCCCTTTCTCCTTCCTTTCTCTCCAATCCCTGCCACCTTTATCCAAGGGCTTAATCCAATCCCCTACAAAAATATACCCATATTAAGAATGTTTTTGTATTTTTATATACAGCTGACCTTTAGGCAACAGGGGTTGGGGCTCCACCCTTTGCAGGGGAAAATTCACTTTTAACTTTTGACTCCCCCAGAAACTTACCTACTCATAGACTACTGTTAACCAGAAGCCTTACCAATAACATAAAGTTGGTTAACACACCCTTTGCGTATATATGTATTATATGCCATATTCTTATAATAAACTAACCTCAGAGAAAAGACAGTGTTATTAAGAAAATCATGAAGAAGAGAAATGTATTTACTCTTCTTTATGTGGAAGTGATCATAAAGATCATAAACAAAGGTCTTCATCGTCAGCTGCACCCCTGAGCAGGCTGAGGAAGGGTAGGGGTTGGTCTTGCTGTCCCAGGGAGGGCAGAGGTAGAAAAAAATCTGCCTATAAGGGGATAGCCACAGTTCAAACGTTTGTTGTTCAAGGGTCAACTTTATTTATTCTAAAAATAAGATAATGTATTTTTGTTTCTTCTACAGCTTGCCTTTAAACATAAGATGCTTGAATCTGTTTAAGACATAGATCTGAATTTTATTTTCTTTTCTTTTCTTTTTTTGAGACAGTGTCTCGCTCTTCTCCAGGCTGGAGTACAGTGGCACCATCTGATTCAAGCGATTCTCCTGCCTCAGCCACACGAATAGCTAGGATTACAGGCACATGCCACCATGTCCCGCTAATTTTTGTATTTTTAGTAAAGACGAGGTTTCACCATGTTGACCAGGATGTTCTTGATCTCCTGACCTCGTGATCCACCCACCTCGGCCTCCCAAAGTGCTGGGATTACAGGCCTGAGCCACCGTGCCCAGCTAGTATTCTTTATACATCAAGCACATGTGCAGTCATGCACCACATAACAACATTTTGGTCAAGCACAAACCACATACACAGTTGTGATCCCACAAGGTTATAACGGAGCTGAAAATTTCCCATCACCTAGCGATGTGGTAGCTGTCACAATGTGGCAATGCAACAAATTACTCACATGTTTAGGGTAATGCTGGTGTAAACAAATCTCTGCCACTCATTTAAAAAGGTTTTAAAAATACGAAAAGGCCGGGCGAGGTGGCTTTCGCCTGTAATCCCAGGACTTTGGGAGGCCAAGGTGGGTGTATCACCTGAGGTCAGGAGTTCAAGGCCAGGTTTGCCAATACCTTGAAACCCGGTCTCTACTAACAATACAAAAATTGGCTGGGCATGGTGGCACGCACCTGTAATCACAGCTACTCGGGAGCTGAGGCAGGAGAATCACTTGAACCTAGGAGGCAGAGGTTGCAGCCTGTGCAACAAGACGAAACTCAGTCTCAAAAAAAAAAAAAAAAGAAAGAAAACAGCTTCTAGAATAAGGATATAAAGAAAGAAAATACCTTTATGCTGTATAATGTATCTCTGTTTTAAGCTAAATGTTCTTACAAAGAAGTCGAGCCGAGCACGGTGGCTCATGCATGTAATCCCAGCACTTTGGGAGGCCGAGACAGGGGATCACTTGAGGTCAGGAGTTCCAGAGCAGCCTGCCCAACATAGTGAAACCCCTTCTCTACTAAAAATACAAAAATTAGCGAGGCATGGTGGCGGGCGCCTGTGGTCCCAGCCACTGGGGAGGCTGAGGCAAGAGAATCCCTTGAACCTGGGAGGCAGAGGTTGCAGTGAACCGAGATCACGCCATTGCATTCCAGCCTGTGCAACAGACGAGACTCTGTCTCAAAAAAGAAAAAAAAAGAAAGGAGTCCATGTATTTAAAGGATTAACCCTGTTTTATTTCTTTTTTAACTTTTAAGTTCAGGGACACACGTGCAGGTTTGTCATATATGTTTAACAAAGGATTTCTAGGTTTTTTACCTGTATATAACAAACCTGCCTGTGGACCTCTGAACTTAAAACACCCCCCCTCACATCATAGAGGTTTGTTGTGCAGAGTATTTCATCACCCAGATATTAAGCCTAGTGCTCATTAGTTATTCTCCTTGATCCTCTCCTTCCTCCCCACCCTTCACCCTCAGGTGAAGCCCAGCATTTGAAGCTGCTTTGGATTTCTTGTTCTTTAATCTTACCACCAGGTGAGCTCACGCGCCTAGCTCAGAGGGTTCAATCGTTATCTTGTAGCGCCATCTCGTGGTAAGATTGAGGAACTTCACTTTATAGTGCCATGTTATGGTAATCCCAGTACTTTGGGAGGTGAAGACAGGAGGATCACTTTGTCTTCCTATATACAAGCAAGAACTTAGCTTTTAACATCAGAGCATTGACTCCGTTTCTCTACCTGGTGCATCCCAGAATGGCTATTCCTGGCTTTTCTTTTGAATAAGCTCTTTAAAACTGGAATCCGATGTTGTGATTATTTCAAGTTGACATATCAGACAGCTGTGAGTGATTGCAATTAATTCACAACAGCTGGGGGTGAGTCCCTCCAGAACAATGGGCAAAGAAATACATTCTTGGCATTAATAAAATTTGATCTTATTTCTCATGGAAATAGTTCCAGGGAATAAACCAGGAAATCGGACATGGGTGGGCCATCAACAGCATCCTCTCTATAGGGATCTACATCAACACTTAAATAAATTCAGCCTGACTACCAAGCTGGCTGCCATGATCATCTTTGAGGCTGTTAAGAATTAAGCATTACAGCTAGGCGAGGCGGCTCACACCTGTAATCCCAGCACCTTGGGAGGCCGAGGTGGGCAGATCACTGGAGGTCAGGAGTTCAACACCAGCCTGGCCAACATGGTGACACCCCTTCTCTACTAAAAATACAAAAATTAGCCAGGCGTGGTGCCGGGCGCCTGTGGTCCCAGTCACTGGGGAGGCTGAGGCAAGAGAATCCCTTGAACCCGGGAGGCAGAGGTTGCAGTGAGCCGAGATCACGCCATTGCATTCCAGCCTGGGCAACAGACGAGACTCTGTCTCAAAAAAGAAAAGAAAAAGAAAGGAGTTCATGTATTTACAGGATTAACCCAGTTTTCTTTCTTTTTTAACTTTTACTTTAAGTTCAGGGGTATACATACAGGTTTGTTATATATGTTTAACAAACGATTTATGGATTTTTTGCCTATATATAACAAACCTGCCTGGGACCTCTGAACTTAAAACACCCCCGTCATGTCATAGAGGTTTGTTGTACAGAGTATTTGGTCGCCCAGATATTAAGCCTAGTGCCCATTAGTTATTCTTCTTGATCTCTCCCTCCTCCCACCCTTCACCCTCAGGTGAAGCCCAGTATTTGAAGCTACTTTGGATTTCTTGTTCTTTAATCTTACCACCAGGTGAGCTCACGCGCCTAGCTCAGAGGGTTCAATCGTTATCTTGTAGCGCCATCTCGTGGTAAGATTAAGGAACTTCACTTTATAGTGCCATGTTATAGTACTGGTACTTTGGGCGGTGAAGGCAGGAGGATCACTTTGTCTTCCTATATACAAGGAAGAACTTAGCTTTTAACTTCAGAGCACTGACTCCGTTTCTCTAGAGTTTGTGCATCCCAGAATGGCTATTCTCTTGAATGAGCTCTTTAAAACTGGAATCTGATGCTTTTGATTATTTCAGCTTGACATATCAGACAGCTGTGAGTGATAGCAACTAATTCACAACACCTGGGGACCAGTCCCTCCAGAGCAATGGGCAAAGAAATACATTCTTGGCGTTAATAAAATTTGATTTTATTTCCCATGGAAATAGTTCCAGGGAATAAACCAGGTAATGGGACCTGGATGGGCCATCAACAGCATCCTCTCTATAGGGATCTACAGCAACACTTAAATAAATTCAGCCTGACTACCAAGCTGGCTGCCATGATCATCTTTGAGGCTGTTAAGAATTAAGCATTACAGCTAAGCGAGGCGGCTCGCACCTGTAATCCCAGCACCTTGGGAGGCTGAGGCAGGCAGATAACTTAAGGTCAGGAATTCAAGACCAGCCTGGCCAACATGGTGACACCCCTTCTCTACTAAAAATACAAAAATTAGCCAGGCGTGGTGCCGGGCGCCTGTGGTCCCAGCCACTGGGAGGCTGAGGCAAGAGGATCCCTTGAACCCGGGAGGCGGAGGTTGCAGTGAGCCGAGAGCACGCCATTGCATTCCAGCCTGGGCAACAGACGAGACTCTGTCTCAAAAAAGAAAAGAAAAAGAAAGGAGTCCATGTATTTACAGGATTAACCCAGTTTTCTTTCTTTTTTAAGTTCAGGGGCACACGTACAGGTTTGTTATATATCTTTAACAAAGGATTTCTACGTTTTTTACCTATATATAACAAACCTGCCTGTGGACCTCTGAACTTAAAACAACCCCCTCATGTCATAGAGGTTTGTTGTACAGAGTATTTGGTCACCCAGATATTAAGCCTAGTGCCCATTAGTTATTCTTCTTGATCTCTCCCCTCCTCCCACCCTTCACCCTCAGGTGAAGCCCAGCATTTGAAGCTGCTTTGGATTTCTTGTTCTTTAATCTTACCACCAGGTGAGCTCACGCGCCTAGCTCAGAGGGTTCAATCGTTATCTTGTAGCGCCATCTCGTGGTAAGATTAGGGAACTTCACTTTATAGTGCCATGTTATGGTAATCCCAGTACTTTGGGCGGTGAAGGCAGGAGGATCACTTTGTCTTCCTATATACAAGGAAGAACTTAGCTTTTAACTTCAGAGCATTGACTCCGTTTCTCTACCTTGTGCATCCCAGAATGGCTATTCCTGGCTTTTCTCTTGAATAAGCTCTTTAAAACTGGAATCTGATGCTTTTGATTATTTCAGGTTGACATATCAGACAGCTGTGAGTGATAGCAACTAATTCATAACAGCTGGGGGGTGAGTCCCTCCAGAACAATGGGCAAAGAAATACATTCTTGGCGTTAATAAAATTTGATCTTATTTCTCATGGAAATAGTTCCAGGGAATAAACCAGGAAATGGGACCTGGGTGAGCCAGGGCTCACCTGAAAAGGGTGGAGCCCAACCCTTGTTGCCTAAAGGTCAGCCATATATAAAAATACAAAAACAATTCTTAATATGGGTATATTATCTTATAGCGCCATCTCGTGGTAAGATTAAGGAACTTCATTTTATAGTGCCATGTTATGGTAATCCCAGTACTTTGGGAGGTGACGGCAGGAGATTAACTTTGCCTTCCTATATACAAGGATATAGGATTTTATTCCCTCATAGTTTGAGGAATAAACCAGGAAATGGGACCTGGGTGAGCCATCAACAGCATCCTCTCTATAGGGATCTACAGCAACACTTAAATAAATTCAGCCTGACTACCAAGCTGGCTGCCATGATCATCTTTGAGGTTGTTAAGAATTAAGCACTACAGCTAAGCGAGGCGGCTCGCACCTGTAATCCTAGCACCTTGGGAGGCTGCGGCGGGCAGATCACTTAAGGTCAGGAGTTCAAGACCAGCCTGGCCAACATGGTGACACCCCTTCTCTACTAAAAATACAAAAATTAGCCAGGCGTGGTGCCGGGCGCCTGTGGTCCCAGCCACTGGGGAGGCTGAGGCAAGAGGATCCCTTGAACCCGGGAGGCGGAGGTTGCAGTGAGCCGAGAGCACGCCATTGCATTCCAGCCTGGGCAACAGACGAGACTCTGTCTCAAAAAAGAAAAGAAAAAGAAAGGAGTCCATGTATTTACAGGATTAACCCCGTTTTCTTTTTTTTTTTAACTTTTAAGTTCAGGGGCACACGTACAGGTTTGTTATATACGGTTAACAAAGGATTTCTAGGTTTTTTACCTATATATAGCAAAGCTGCATGTGTACCTCTGAACTTAAAACACCCCCGTCATGTCATAGAGGTTTGTTGTACAGAGTATTTGGTCGCCCAGATATTAAGCCTAGTGCCCATTAGTTATTCTTCTTGATCTCTCCCCTCCTCCCACCCTTCACCCTCAGGTGAAGCCCAGCATTTGAAGCTGCTTTGGATTTCTTGTTCTTTAATCTTACCACCAGGTGAGCTCACGCGCCTAGCTCAGAGGGTTCAATCGTTATCTTGTAGCGCCATCTCGTGGTAAGATTAAGGAACTTCACTTTATAGTGCCATGTTATGGTAATCCCAGTACTTTGGGAGGTGAAGGCAGGAGGATCACTTTGTCTTCCTATATACAAGGAAGAACTTAGCTTTTAACTTCAGAGCATTGACTCCGTTTCTCTACCTTGTGCATCCCAGAATGGCTATTCCTGGCTTTTCTCTTGAATAAGCTCTTTACAACTGGAATCTGATGCTTTTGATTATTTCAGGTTGACATATCAGACAGCTGTGAGTGATAGCAACTAATTCACAACAGCTGGGGGTGAGTCCCTCCAGAACAATGGGCAAAGAAATACATTCTTGGCATTAATAAAATTTGGTTTTATTTCTCATGGAAATAGTTCCAGGGAATAAACCAGGTAACGGGACCTGGATGGGCCATCAACAGCATCCTCTCTATAGGGATCTACATCAACACTTAAATAAATTCAGCCTGACTACCAAGCTGGCTGCCATGATCATCTTTGAGGCTGTTAAGAATTAAGCATTACAGCTAGGCGAGGCGGCTCACACCTGTAATCCCAGCACCTTGGGAGGCCGAGGTGGGCGGATCACTTGAGGTCAGGAGTTCAACACCAGCCTGGCCAACATGGTGAAACCCCTTCTCCACTAAAAATACAAAAATTAGCCAGGCGTGGTGGCATGTACCTGTAATCCTAGCTACTCAGGAGGCTGACGCAGGAGAGCCACTTGAACCCGGGAGGCAGAGGATGCAGTGAGTTGAGACCACACCTCCGCACTCCAGTCTGGGTGACAGAGTGAGACTCCATCTCTAGAAATAATAATAATAACTAAGCATTACAGGCACCAAAGAATATGAAGTTCCAGTTAAATAGGAGGGATGAGTTTTCAAGATCTATTGCCCAGCAAGGTGCCAATAGTTAAAAATTTGAAAATCATTTTTAAAAATAGATTTTGTCCAGACACAGTGGCTCATGCCTGTAATCCCACCACTTTGGGAGGCTGGGGTGGGAGGAGGGCTTGTGCTCTGGATTTAGCAACATGGCAAGACCCCATCTCTACAAAACATTTCTATATATGTATAAATGAGCCCAGCACCGTGGCATGCCCCTGTAGTCCCAGCTATTCAGGAGGCTGGAGCAAGAGGACCACTTGATCCCAGGAGTTCAAGGCTGTAGTGAGCTGTGAGCTATGATCATGTCACTGCACTCCAGCCTGGGCAACAGAGTGAGACCGTATCTAAATATATATATATATATATATATATATATTGACATTTAAATGTTCTCACTACAACAAAATATATAAGTATGTGAAGTAATGAACGTGTTAATTCACTTGGTACAATCATTACACATGTATACGTATATCAACACGTTAACATAGTACCCCATCAATATATAAAATTCTTATTTTTCAATTAAAAATAACAACAGAAATTGGGAAAGAAATCATGTGGAAGCTGCTCACCCCCCACATTTATCTTGTGATGATGCAACATAGCTTATGAGAATTGTTATTTTGAAACTTTAAAATGAAGAGGAAGTGACGTTCACACTCTGTAACATTTGAGGCAGCGGGTGAGCATGACCCAGGGAAAGGTTTGAGCAATGCAGCCAATGCTCCTGGTGCTGCACCCAGATGCCCTTCATGGTTGCATTCCCTCATTTACCTGTAAGGTTCGGTTTGCACCCACCCCCGGGGGCAGCCACAGCCAATGATTGACTGACACAGGGACCTTGCATAAGGGCCCTGCCTCAAGATGGATCAACTCCATGGTGTATAGTCCAGAGCTCCTCTTGGGATTAGCCTGAGGCTGGACTCTTGCTGAGACCACCTCTTTGTTTAGCTCTCTTCCTCCATCCTATCAGTACCCATCTTCTAGAATTACCCCCCTCTGTAAGAAATCACATGCGTTACAACCCCTACCCCCCAAAGTTATAGGCATCCCAACCTCTATGCCTCAAAGATCATGTGCATCCCACTCCCTGCACCAAAAAAAAAAAATCACATGCATTTTAATCCTTATCTCTTCAACAAATCTAGTGCATTCTAAACCCTGACCCCCAGCAAAATCATGTGCACTGTAAACCCCACCCCCAGTCATGTGTGTGATGAACCCTACACTCCCCCTCAAAATTCGATACATTCTAATCCTCATCCCGCCAACAAATCAAGTGCATCCCAGCTCTTACTGCCAACAAATCATGCGCATTACAAACCCTACCTCCCAAAAATCATGCGCATCCCCAACCTCCATCCTCTGAAACATGAGCATCCCAAGCTCTAACTTCCCAAAAAGATGTGCGTTCCAACCGTTATCCCCAAAAAGTCATTTGCATCCTGACCCTCTATCCCCCCAAACATTATGAGCATCCCAACCTCTATCTCCCCCAAAAATCATGTGCATTCCCACCTCTATCCCTATCCCTAAAAAATCCACGTGCATCCCAGCCTCTATCCCCCACCAAAAATCGTTTGCATCTCAATCTCTAAGATCACCAAAAGCATGAGCATCCCCAACCTCTATCACCCAAGATGAAAAGTTGAGTGTGTGACTCAGTGGATGGATGAATGCATAAATGGGCTGGTGGATGAAAAGAAGGATAGGTGGGTGAGTGGATGGATGAAAGGTAGGTGGCTGGGTGAGCAGATGGATGGATGGATAGATGCATGGGTGGATGCATGGATGGATGGATGGATGCATGGATGATGGATGCATGGATGGATGGATGGATGCATGCATGGATGGATGGATGGATGGATAGATGCATGGATGGATGGAAGGATGGATGGATGCATGGAAGGATGGAAAGAGCTATTCAGGGGCATCTGTGAGGTGAACCTGTGAGAAACTCTCAGATATAACTGAGAAGACTTTTAGATTTCCAGCAAGAAAACCCCTGGAATACTAAACGCAATAACTTGGTTAGGAAAAGGAATTATAATATCATTTTGTCATCACAGTTGAAAGACATTTGATTTATACTCAGGTGCTCCACTAAGGAATGTGAGGATGGCAGAAAACTAGCAATGGCCTCTGGTTCTCTCGTGGGTTCTTTGAATAAATGCTAAATCACAATACCCCTGATGGTCCAGAGAACAATACCATGCCAAGCTGGGTTCTCAAAATTAAGCATGTGTCAGAATCACTGGAAGGTCTGCTAAAAACACTCACTGGGCTCTAGCTCAACGTTCCTGATTCAGCAGGTCTGGATATTGTCCAAGAATCTGCATTTCTAACAAGTTCCCAGACAATATTGATGTAGCGATCTTGGGACCACATCTTGAGAACTACTGGTGTAGAGAAACATAGACATTGAAACATGGGCATCGATGACTGTGTTGAAAGTAATTTAGAAGATTCTGAATGTGAAGAAGCTTCAAGAATATCTTAACCAATTTAGTTCCCACTGCTGGTTTCCTTCGTATGCATGCAACAGAGTCATGCACGGCAAAAATTCATTTTGAAATAAATCTATAGCTCTTTCAAGAATAAAATAAAAATTTCTAAGGAATAAGAAAGTATTGTGTCATCATTTAATGGTTAGGTATAGTGGTACATAAAATCATGGTGCACCTTAATTTCTTTTTTCTTTTTTTTTCTCTCTCTCTTTTGAGACAGAGTCTTGCTCTGTCACCCAGGCTGGAGTGCAGTGGTGCGATCTCAGCTCACTGCAACCTCCACCTCCCAGGTTCAAGCGATCCTGCTGCCTCAGGCTCCCAAGTAGCTGGAATTACAGGCATGTGCCACCACACCTGGCTAGTTTTTTGTATTTAATGAAGACAGAATTTCACCATGCTTACCAGGCTGGTCTCAAACTCCTGGCCTCAAGTGATCCACCCACCTCAGCCTCCCAAAGTACTGGGATAGGCGTGGGACCACCGCACCCAGCCAATGGTATACCTTAAAATTAATAATGCTTTCGATTTGATGAAGTATGGTATGAACAGAGAAACGAGAAAAGCTAACTCTGTCTTAGAGGCAGGGAAGGGAACAGTGTAGCGTTTAAACCAAAAAGTGCCTGAGAAGCTGAGAAAAGGTCTCAATCAATTTAGAAGCTTATTTTACTAGGGTTAAGAACATGCCTGGTAGAAAGGAATACAGAAAAACTTACTGTCATCCATTCATTTCTCCAAAGATAATTTTGAGGGCTTCACTATTTAAAGGGAAAAAGCATATCCTAAAATATATTAAAAATTTTAAAAAGAAAACAAAAAAGGGGGAAAAGCAGACTAGTGGGGGGAGGGAAAGAGGGAGAGTTTGGTCACATTACTGAACCCACATGTTGCAAGAGAAAAAGAAGTGGCTGGGGGAATAGTCAATGGTGTATTCATCTTTTGCTCAGTAAATCGGCACTTTACATAGGATAAAATGAATATACAGTAGCAAGCTGTGAAGATATCTGGCCTTTTATCTGTTGCTGTCTGCTTAGGAACAAAAGGAATGGCAGTTTCTTGCATGACTCTGCTTTCAGCTTAATTTTTTCCCTTTTGGAATAGTGAATTGGAGTCGTGAGACTTTATTTTCCTTTCACAAGAGCTTATCAAGGAAAGATATGAAAAAGAATGCCACTTGAAGGGCGTGGCCAGGAGTAGAGTGGCAAGATAGAAAGGGCATTCTAGACGGGGCATGGTGGCTCACTTTGGGAGGCCAAGGCAGGCAGATCACCTGAGGTCAGGAGTTCGAGACCAGCCTGGCCAACATGAGGAAAACACATCTCTACTAAAAACACAAAAATTAGCCAGGGATGTGGCAAGTGCCTGTAGTCCCAGCTACTCAGGAGGCCGAAGCAGGAGAATCACTTGAACCTGGGGTCGGGGCAGAGATTACAGTGAGCTGAGATCATGCCACTGCACTCCAGCCTGGGCGACAGAGCGAGACTCCATCTCAAAGAAAAAAAAAAAGAGAGAGAGAGAAGAACTATGCAAATTCTAACTCAGGGATCAGCAAATTACAGCTGAGGGCCACAGCCAGCCTGCAATCTGTTTTTCAAATGCAAATAATAATAATAATGATAAAACTAAAAGAAAATTAGCCAGATGTGGTGGTATGTACCTGTAGGCTTAGCAATTCAGAGGACTGAGGTGGGAGGATCGCTGGAGCCCAGCAGTTTGAGCTTGCGGTGAGCTGTGATTGTGCCACTTCACTCCAGCCTGGGTAACAGAGCAAGAACTAAATACATGCATACATACATACATACATATTTGTTGGAGGAAGGAAAGATTTAGAGACCTTTTCTCCCAAATCCTGCAACTGGTCAGGGTTGGTCCAAATAAACAAATAATGTTTTGCCCTCTATGAGACTTTGGGACTCTTAACTTCTTACGACTCAGCAGTCATAACCAGTGAGTATCATCTACTGGGGGAAAACGAAGGTATGTGGAAATGACTCCTCTGAAAACTTCAGATACCAACATAGATGCCCTAAAGTCTGGTTTATCCAGCTCAAAACCACAGGGTTTTTAAGATTTATTTTTGGCCCCAAAGATACTTGCTAATCCCTCAGGCAATGTGATGTAACTTACAGGGCATTTCTTTGTTAAGGTTGGCTGATTCCATCATCCCAAAGGTAATCAGCAATAGCTAGGCAGAAAAGGTACAGCAAATAAAGGAAAAGCAGAACCATATGTCTGATGGCAAAAGAGGGGAAGCAGTTCACTTTTCTGATAGCAATTTCATGAGTCAGCTGACCTGAGATACGGATGTCAACTCTCATGAGATTTCTTGAGCTACGAAGGTGGCTGGCTTACGGCACAGTAGGGAACTTCTACGGCTGACTGGTGTGGGATACCTGTGCCACAGGAATGCAAGGGCCATTGCTTCTTTCAGGTATGTGTGACCGAACAATGACTGAGTCTTAATCTATCCCCCAAACAGGGGCCACTTGGTTCAACAATTGGTTATTTTCTCCTCCTCTTTCTTCTGCTCTGAACACTCTCATCTTTTCCCTTTGGACTGTGGTTTCCTTCCTGACCACCCTATTCAAAATATGCTCTCAAATAGCCCTAAAATGTTCCTTACCCAATCTAGTAGGTTGGTTTTTCATTTGTTTTATTTGTTTGTTTTGTTTTGTTTTTTGAGACGGAGTCTCCTTCTGTTGCCCAGGCTGGAGTGCAGTGGCACAATCTTGGCTCACTGCAAACTCTGCCTCCCGGGTTCAAGCGATTCTCCTGCTTCAGCCTCCCGAGTAGCTGGGATTACAGGCGTGCACCACCATGCCCAGCTAATTTTTGTATTTTTAGTAGAGATGGGGTTTCACCACTTTGGCCTGGCTGGTCTCGTACTGACCTCAGGTGATCTGCCCACCTCCGCCTGCCAAAGTGCTAGGATTACTGGCATGACCCACCGCACCCCACCTCTAACACGTTGTTCGTCTTCCTCTTGGCGAGTTTTGTTTTCTTTTTTTTAAAAAATAATTTATTTATTTTACTTTAGGTGCATACTATATCTGGCATTTCTCCCCATGTTATCCCTCCCCACCCCCCCACTGTCTCTCCCCCTACCCTCCCCAACTGTCCCCTGTGTGTGATGTCCTCTCCTTCCTGATAACTTCTGCAACTTAGCCCCACCCTGACTTTCTTCCTTTTTCTCTTGCTGTTGTGTCTTCTCCCTCCTTTATCGTTTTTCTGGGCTTTATCATTATCAGGAAAATTAATGATAATTTTATTATTAATTTTAGAGGTCATTATATTAAGTGAAATGACCCGGACACTGAAAAACAAATACCTCATGATCTCGTTTCTCGGTGGGAGCTAAATGATGTGGACACACGGGCACAGGGAGCAGAATGACAGACAATGTAGACTGGGAAGGCTCAGGGAGCAGAAGGGGAGTGGAAAATGAGAAGTTACCTAAAAGGTATGATGTACATCATTTGGATGACGGATACTCTAAAAGCCCTGACTTCACCACTACGCATGTAACAAAATTACACTCGTATCCCATACATTTATGCAAATAAAATAATAACGATAACAGCCAGCACTTTTGAAAACTCACCACGCATCTTACATGTGTTAATCTGGTACTAGTCTGTTCCACCATCACAGTAGGCTGGGCTGGGGACACTCACTATCCTCATTTTACAGATGAGAAAACTGGGGCACAGAGAGGTTATGTTATTTGTCCAACACCACACAGCTGGCGAACAAATAACAGAGCTGGGATTTGAACCCAAACCATCTGTCTCCAGATCTTTGCTATAATGCCCCGCCCACAGGATTCTTCCTGGGGTCTTCTGTTTTTCTACTCCCCCTCCCTACAGGAATCTCATGATTCCATGGCTTCCCCCACCATCTCTGTACAGATGAAATGCCATTCATCTTTCCAGCTCCAGATGAATTAACATTATTGATAGTCACAATGTCAATCAAAGCTTACATTCATTAAGCAGCTACTTTAGCCTGGCATTAGGCTTAAATTGCTTTACATTGTCACACAGCATCTCCACATTACAGATAAGAAATTGCATCATAGAGAGATATGTGAATTGCTCAAAGCCTCACAGTTATTCTGCTGCAGAGACGGCTGATAGACAATAAATTCTATCAAAATAATACAAGCTACCCCTAAATCCAAATGTCATGCCTCTCTCACCTTTGCAACCCCTAGCACAGCATCTTATATATGAGAGGAGTTTCAGTGTATGTGGAATCAAATGTGAAAGAAGCCTCTTTTGGCAACTGGAGACAGAGTCCTCAACGCATCTGAGGTGGATTATTAGTGAATTTCGGTTATACAGGAACTCTTAGTCCGTATCACTGGATGGTACAGGCGAGGGTGATGATAGGAGCATTGGGTCAAGAATTAGGATTCTAGGGTTGGGCATGGTGGCTCATACCTATAATCCCAGAGCTTTGGAAGGCCAAGGCAGGAAGATCGCTTGAGCCAGGAGTTCGAGACCAGACTGAGCAACGTAGCAAGACTGTGTCTCCACAAAACATCTTTAAAAACTAGCCATGCATGGTGGCATACACCTGTAGTCCCTGGAGGCTGAGGCGGGAGGATTGCTTGAGCTCAGGAACGCAAGGTTACAGTGAGCTGTGATTGCATCACTGCACTCCAGCCTGGGCAACAGAGCTCAGATGATAACAGAGGCAGCTAGCCAGAATAATTAGGAAAAAAGTAAGAAAGGAAAAGTATCCAAATCGGAAAGGAGAAAGTCAAATAGTGACAGAGGCAGCCGGCATCAATGGAGGGCTTTCTGCCTGACATTGTGTTCTACACAGTCCCGCATTTAAGTCGTCTCCAAAAACCTCATAAAGTAGGTCATATTGCCACCCTATTTCATATAAGGAAACTTAGAGAAGTTAAACAACTTACCCAAATTTGCCCAACAAGTGTGCCAGCCACTTACCCTGGGGGACCTGTTCCCTCATCTACAAAATGAGTCAGTGGATGATTTCTAAAGTTTCTTAGAACTCTGGGATTCTGACACACTGATGACTCTGCAGAAAACCTAACTGAAGACAGGTTCCCAAATTAGTGAGTGCAGGCTTGCTGGCTAAAGATTAGTCTTTTTTTTTTTAATTATATTTAAGTTCTGGGGTACATGTGCAGAACATGCAGGTTTGTTACACAGCTATACATGTGCCATGGTGGTTTGCTGCACCCATCAAGTTGTCATCTACATTAGGTATTTCTCCTAATGCTATCCCCTCCCATCCCCCAACACGCCCCAGTGTGTGATGCTCCCCCTCCCTGTGTCCATGTGTTCTCATTGTTCAACTCCCACCTAGGAGTAAGAACATGCAGTGTTTGGTTTTCTGTTCTTGTGTCAGTTTGCTGAGAATGATGGTTTCCAGTTTCATCCATGTCCCTGCAAAGGACATGACCTCATCCTTTTTTATGGCTGCATAGCATTCCATGGTAAATATGTACCACGTTTTCTTTATGCAGTCTATCATTGATGGGCCTTTGGGTTAGTTCCAAGTCTTTGCTATCGTGAACAGTGCCACAGTAAACATACGTGTGCATGTGTCTTTATAGTAGAGAGATTTATAATCCTTTGAGGAAACAGGATGGTGCCCAGACTGCCTGCATTTTAGGAACAGGGTAACACTATTCAGCCATATGGTTTATCAGTTGGCCCTGTGAGCTGGTCATCATTTGGACAGGTGTAAGGTTTGTGTGGCTGCTACACATTCATGTTTATACAAAAGAAGAAAGGGCTGGGTACAGTGCCTCACTCCTATAATTTCAACACTCTGGGAGGCTGAGGAGGCAAGATCACTTAAGACCAACAGTTCAAGACCAGCTCGGAAAACACAGCAAGAAAAAATCTCTACCCCCCCAATTTTTTTTAATTAGCCATGAATGGTAGCTCATGCATGTAGCCTAGAAGTTCAAGGCTACAGTGAGCTATGATTGCACCACTGCACTCCAGCCTGGGCAACAGAAAGAGAACCTGCCTCAAAAAAAAAAAAAAGTAGGAGGAAGAGGACTTTAAAGGAAACATCAGCCTGACATTAAGCACAGCTGAGACTATTCAAAATGTTCTGCGAATGCAATTTTGAAAGTAACTGATCACAAACCAGACCTGGCATCTTCTTGGGGAAAGAGTGAGAAGTCTGGGAAGATAAATAACAGCCCCCCAAGGATGTCCACATCCTAATCCCTGGAACCCGTGAATATGTTACCTTACATGGTAAAAGATAATTTGCGGATGTTGATTAAGCTAAGAATCTTGACATGGGGGTAGTACCTTGTTGGAAACGGGTTTGTAATGTCGGGAAAAGTCCTCACTGAGACAATGGATCACTCAGCAAGTCTCGTTTACTTCCTGCAGAAAGAGTGCCACTCGACGGCCGTCTTGCCACGAGAGCACACCTGCACAAGGAGACGGGGGACCTTTATAGCTTTCATAACCTGACGCAATCGCCCTAGTGTCCAGTTTCCATTGGCCAGAATGGGACCTCACATTCTATGCTTGACCCGACTGGCTAAAGAACTTGGAAATTTACTGAATAGATAAGGGGAAAGAAGATGAGGAAGAACACAAGGAAAAAGAGGAAGCTAGTCAGGAGAAGGTCAGGAGGGTTTCAAAATAAGGAACGGCATGCACCAGGGTTTGGAGCTTGCCCAGTCCTGTTCAGACATGCCGGAGCAAGTCAGCGTAGCTGATTTAAGATGTAGCTGATTTAGAGAATATATATACATGGGTATATGTTTATGCTAATAGCAGATGATGGCCATAGAACAAGAGATTGTAACTCCTTATAATGTAGTCTAAGATATTAACTTTGAAGAAGAACTTTCCCATCTCTCACATACCCTGAATTTTCCAGGGGGGGCCTAATATAATAATCAGAAAGGTCCTCTTAAGAGGGAGGTGGAAGATCAGGAAGAAGGGAAGATGCCATGCTGCTGTATTTAAAGAAGAAGGAAGGGTCCGTGAGCCAAGGAATGCAGGCCGCTTCTAGAAGCTGGAAAAGGCAAGGAGACAGATTCTGCCCTAGAGCTCTCAAAAGGAACCAGCCTGCTAACATTCTTGGTTTTCACCTATAGAGACCGATTTAAGACTTCTGACCTCCAGAACTGTAAGAGAATAAATTAGTGCTGTTTTAACCGACTACGTTAATGGTAACTTGTGATAGCAGCAATTGGAAATTCATACAGAGGGATCCAAAAAGATTTAGATTGCTCCCATTGCTATCCTTGAAGACTCACACAGCTAGCCCCTAGGGCCTTTTCTCCAAAATCCTGCAGTTCATCTACACTGCCTGAAATGACCAAGTCACATATCACTCTCTACTGGACCTTGAGGCTCTAGTCAGATCTGGTGAGTGGCATCTGCTGGGGGGAAAAAGGACAAGTCACTGTCACAATAAACATGCCAACCTACAGTGTCTACAATCTGAACAGCACTTCCATGCATGAAGTGCCCTGTGGGATTTCTAAAAGAGAGGCCATGTGGTGTAATGGTTTATCAGCCAGAACCCAGAACCCATGTTTAACCTCAGCTCTGCCACTGACTAGCGCCAGTGAATGGGGCAAGTTACTTACCCTCTCTGTGACTCCATTTCTTAATCTGAAAAATGGGGGATGATGCCGATAGCACTTTCCTGCTAAAGTCGTTGCAAAGCTGAAGTAAGTTCACTTGCGTAAAGTGCATGATATGTAGTAAGAACTCATTTTATCTTAGACATTGTGGAAGTAGAGTTGAGACCTTTGCTCAATTTCCCCCACAAAGAAAATTTTCTCTCCAAGACATTAGTGAGCAATGGGGAGTCAGTGTTTAAGTTAAACAGAAATCCTGGAGCTCAAAAATGCAATTTATAAACTAAACAATGCATCAAGTGTCTCAACGGAAGAATTGATCAAGCAGAAGAAAATTTATCAGCTCTAAGTCAGGCTATTCGAAAACAGTCAGAAAAAAGAAGAAAAAAAAGTTTAAATGCTAATGAGATATGGAAAATAGCCTCAAAGTGGTAAATCTAAGAGTCACTGACCTAAAAGACAGAGTGAAGAAAGAGATAAGGATAGAAGTGTAAACCAAAAATAGAATTCTAAGCCCCCTGACCATCTGAATGGACCCCTCCTCTCAGCAAGGGCATTCTAAATCTAAGCTGAAAAACTAGCTCAGGCCATGCTGGGAAGTGAGAGGGAGTGGGACATCCTCTTTATACACTCCTCGGTTTTGAAATTACTGATAATTCCAACAAACTCTTTAAGTCTGACAAGAAACATTTACAATCTATTTTCTCTTAAGCCATTACCTGAAGGCTTCACCTGTGTGATAAAACCCTGGTCTCCACAGCCCCTTTATCTTAACCCAGACATTCCCAAGTCTTTATACAATAACTTAATTCTTTCAACAATTGCCAATCAGAAAACCTTTGACTCTGTCTATGACCTGGAAGCCCAATTTCCAGCTGCCCCATGTTTCTGGACAGAACCAATGTATATCTTACATGAATCCGATTGATGTCTCATGCCTCCCTAAAGCGTTTAAAACTAAGCTGTATCCTGACCACCTTGGGCACATGTTCTCAGGATATCCTGAGGGCTGTGTCAAAAAAATCTCTTCAAATATTTTGCAGAGTTTGACTCTTTTTGTCGGCAGAAGGTTTACTCAGAAAAATAATGACAGAGAAGTTTGCAAATCTAGAGAAAGAAATTAATATCCACATAAAAGGTCCAAGATCACCAAGGATAAGAATACTCCAAGACATATAATAATTCAACTCTCAAAAGTCAAGGACAAAGAGAGGGCCCTAAAAGCAGCATGGAGAAAAGAAACAAATAACATGTAAAGAGGATCCAGTGTATCTGGCAGCAAACTTTTTAGTGGAAAACTTGTAGGACAGCAGAGAGTAAGATATATTCAGTGGTATCGAGTTCTGTGTTTTGGGCGGGAGTGCAGTGCCACTATGTAGACTCACTGCAAGCTCTGTCTCCTGAGTTCAAGCCATTCTTCTGCCTCAGCATCCCGAGTAGCTTGAACTACAGGTGCACACTACCATGCCCAGCTAATTTTTGTATTTTTAGTAGAGACCGAGTATCACCATATTGGCCAGGCTGCTCTCGAACTCCTTATCTCGTGATCTGCCCACCTCAGCCTCGCAAAGTGCTAGGATTACAGATGTGAGCCACTGCGCCTGGCTGAGTTCTAGTCTTAAGAAATGAAAAGAGTTATGGAGATGGTTACACAACACTATGAATATACTGAATTCCACTGAACTGTACACTTAAAAGTGGTTGAGATGATAAATTTCATGTCATGTGTATTCAATCATAACTTTCAAAATGGGGAATAAAATCAGTGAGCAAGGTCGATTTTACTGTCACATTAATAGGCAAGACATAGGGTTGCTTGCGTTATATTTTATTCAAAAAAGTCCCACCTGCTCCAAGTCACGCTTCTTAGCCATCAGCTGCCACACCTCCTCCCTGCTGAGCCTCGTCTGGGCAGCCACAAGGCCCCTTTCCCACCTACTCTAGACTCAGACTCAGATCTTCTCTTAATCCTTCCAACCCCAGTTCTTTATCATGCACAGGAATCAAATAGTTCACTCTCATCTATACCCAGGACCCTATTTAGTAGACAAAGACCCTTCTGTTACCAGGACCCACTTCTTAGGGGATAACCCAAGTCGCAAATCTGGTTGTGAGTCACCAGAACTACATTTCAACCAGTGCATACTGCAAGACCATGGTGGTTATTTATACTGAAATATTCCACACCTCTTGTAAATAATCATTGCCCGGAACCAGTTCCTGGGACACTCCTGCCAGCCCAGAACTTGCTTGCAGACCCCACTGACCTCCTCAAAATTTAGCAGCTAAAAGGTTAATACCTGGTGCACCAGAGACAATCTCATGTTTATTCTGATTTGTCAATTCCTGCACCTTATCAGTTGTTAAATATTTTTAATATCATTTTTACAAATGGCAAATAATTCTATAAATAAGTATTCTAGAACCACCCAGCTGAGCCCTTCTCAGATTCTTGACACACGGAAGCCATAACAGAATGAAATGAAGGTACACTGAGAACAAGTGATCAGAGTGATGGAGGATTTATTAGGAAGACGAGAAAAGCAGTCCATCTGTCCAGCATCTTTGGGTCTTTGCAGAAGCAGGAGCATGACTGATGACACCACCTGATGTTGGAAAGGCATGGGAAAGAGCAAAGGGCTCTTTACCAGCCACAACAGAGCCAGCCTGAGCAGACTACTTTCCAAAAGGGCAGAAATAATATCCCCCATCTAAAATGTGTTTCTAGAATCTTGCTGGTCTCTCCTAGGAAGGAATAATTTGATTCTTCTCCACTTGGATCTGAATGAGCTTGTAACTTGCTTGTAACCAAGGGAATATTGTAAAGGTAGTGCTGGGTGACTTTCAGGGATGAGTGTCAAGAGGAGATGCAGCCTCGTTGGTGGGACACTCATGCTTAGAGCTTTGATGTGCCATGAAAGCAGCCTTCAGGTCTCCATGTTGGAAGGAAGCCCAAACAAGCCCACATCCTCAGACAACAGGTGAAGGGACAGCAATGCCCAGCTAGTTCTCAGCTGTTGCAGCCCCATCCACTAACTGACTACACTCACGAGACCTTCAAGCTAGAACCGCCCAGCTGAGCCCTTCCCAGATTCTTGACCCACAGAAACCAAGAGTGATAAACAAACAAACGTTCTTTTTCTTTGATTCAAGAGGTATATATGCTTGTTTGTTACATGGATATTACATGCATAATGATGAAGACTGGGTTTCTGATGTACCATCACTCAAATATTAAACACTGCATGCAATAGGTAATTTTTCAACCCACACCACCCTGCATCCTCTCCTCTTTGAGTGGCTTAAAACAACATTTTGTTGAGTATAGATATCTCTAAAGAACTAAAAACAGAACTACTGTCAGATCCAGCAATCCCACCACTGGTTATCTACCCCCAACCCCCCCCCAAAAAGTAAGCATTGTGCTGGGCACACTGGCTCATCCCTGTAATTTCAGCACTTTGGGAGGTTGAGGTGGGTGGATCCCTTGAGGTGGAGTTCAAGATCAGCCTGACCAACACGATGAAACCCCTCTCTACTAAAACTAGAAAAATTCGCTGGACATGGTAGCCAGCATCTGTAATCCAAGCTACTCAGGAGGCTTAGACAGGAAGCGATTGAACCTAGCAGGCGAAGGTAACAGTAAGGCAAGATCTGGAGCGCCACTGCACCCCAGACTCAGTGAACAAAAGAGACTCTGTCTCAAAAAAAAAAGTCATTATAGCAAAGAGACACCTGCACTCATATGTTTATGGCAGCAGTATTTGCAATAGCCAAGTCATGGCTATTGCAAAGTCCCCAGAGTCCATTGTCTCCATCTTCATGTCCAGGTCTGCCCATTGTTTAGCTCTCACATACAAGTGAGAACACACAATATTTGATTTTCTGCTTCTGACTTAGTTCACTTAGGATAATGGCCTCCAGCACCAACCATGTTGCTGGTAAGGCCATGATTTCATTCTTTCTTATGGCTGCATAGTATTCCATGGCACATATATACCATATTTTCTTTATCTAGTCAACTGTTGGTGGACATTTAGGTTGGCTCCATGACTTGCCTATTGTGAATAATGTTACCATAAACATATGAGTGCAGCTGTCTTTTTGATACAGTGATCTCTTTTCCTTTGGGTAGATACCTGGCAGTGAGATTCCTGGGTCCAACAGTAGTCCTGTTTTTAGTTCTTTGAGAGAGCTCCATACTCAACAAAAATGTTGTCGTAAGCCACTACATTTTGTGATTTGTTACACAGTGATGGATAACTAACACACAGTCCTTGGGCAATTTCTTTGAATCATTCCTCAATTGTTTCATGTCTCTCCCTTCTGTTTCCCATCTATTCCAGCCCTTGTCTCTCTGCTGAGCTTGTTTGGAGCTGTGATTCAGAAAACCAAAGGTGAGTGCTCAGAGCCAGAACAGAGAAGGTGTGGACCAAGGGCTGGACCTGGGACCACCCACGTTCTCCAATGGGCTAGAGAAAAGTGCCTGTTCTGAGAGTGAGATTTGGGAAGGCTTGCTCCTGTGTTTTATTATTGGTTTGCTTAATTGATCATTATATTAAACATGAATAGCCTTTCATTTATCTTTTTGTTTCATTTGTAATTTGTCTGTTTTTGCTAACCACAATGGGTGGGTACAACATGAAGCTGGAACAGTAAGTAAAACATATGAAGTCTCATGAAGTAGACACCCTAGTGGAGAGACAAAGCAGTGGTAATCTTTATCATTCTGATCATAAGCAGTCAACATATAATGAACAAGATCGTTTCTGTTTAATGTTACTCCCCCGGACTCTCTCACTAGATTTTGATTCATCAGGTCTAGGGTGGAGCCTAAGAATCTTTTTTTTTCTCTTTTTTTTGAGACAGAGTCTCACTCTGCCACCCAGGCTGGAGTGCATGGCACGCTCTCAGCTCACTGCAACCTCCGCCTCCCGGGTTCAGGCGATCCTCATGCCTCAGCCTCCTGAGTAACTTGGACTAGAGGCACACGCCACACTGGGCTAATTTTTGCATTTTTTGTAGAGATGCGGTTTCACCATAACACCTAGGCTGGTCTCCAACTCCTGGCCTCACACCGTCTGCCTACCTCAGCCTCCCAAATTGCTGGGATTACAGGCATGAGTCACCATGCCCGCCCTGGAATGAGTGTTTAGTGGATACAGAGTTTCAGTTTTACAAGATGAAAAGTTATGGAGATGGTTCCACAACATATGAATGTATTGAATTCCACTGAACTGTGCACTTAGTAATGGCTAGGATGGTAAATTTCATGTTACATGCATGTTACCATAATCTAAAAAAAAAAGAAGAAGAAGAAAACATTCATGAGCAAGGTAGATTTTACTGGCCCATTCACAGGAAGAATGGAGGGGTATTTGCATTACAGGGAATGCCACATTTCACTGCAAAAAATTTCCATCTGCTTCAAGTCTCGCTTCATAGCCACCACATTTGCTCTCTGCTGAGCCTCCCCAGACAACCCCTACTCCCCTTCCCAGAGTTCTGGAGGCCCTAAGCAGCCTGCCTGAGGTCGCCGTGTTGGAAGGAAGCCCAAACTAGCCCATGTCCTGAGACTACATGAAGGGACTACCTGCGCCCACCCTTCTCCAGTATGACCTCATCTCAACTCGATTACATCTATGGAGATCCTGCTTCCAAATAAAGTCACATCCTGAGATTCTGGGTGGACATGAGTTTTAGGAGGACACTATTTAAACCAATATACTCAGTATGGTAAGGGATTAAGTCCTGGAAAAGATCAAGAGTAGACTTTCAGAGCTCACTTTGAACTAAGCATAACCTGGGCAGGAAGGGAAGGAAAAAAAATGAGCAGCAGAGGGTATCATCTCTCCCTATCCCCTCCAGGAGAATTGTGCATACTTAGTGGGTGCCTATTTTGCTCCACTGAGTACAATACCACCTCTTCTATATACAAATGGCCAACAGGCCAGGCACGGTGGCTCACACCTGTAATCCCAGTACTTTGGGAGGCTGAGGCAGGTGGATCACTTGAAGTCAGGAGTTCGAGACCAGCCTGGCCAACATGGTGAAACCCTGTCTCTACCAAAAAATACAAAAATTATCCAGGTGTGGTGGTGCACACCTATAACCCCAGCTACTCAGGAGGCTGAGACAGGAGAATCACTTGAACCCGGGAGGTGGAGGCTGCAGTGAGCTGAGATCACACCTCTGCACTCCACCCTGGGTGACAGAACAAGACTCTGTCTTTAAAAAATGGCCAAGAAACATGAAAAAATGCTCAACATCACCAATTATAAGAGCTAGGCAAATCAAAACCACAATGTAAAACCACCTTACTCCTGCAAGAATGGCCATAATCAAAAAATAATAGATTTTGGCTTGGATGTGGTGAAAAGGGAGCCCTTTACACTACGGGTGGGAATTAAAACTAGTACAAGCACTATAGAAGACAGTATGGAGCTCCCTTAAAGAACTAAAAGTAGATCTACCATTTGATCCCCAATCCCAGTCCTGGGTATCTACCCAGAGGAAAACAAGCCATTATACAAAAAAGATACTTGCACAAGCATGTTTATAGCAGCACAATTCACAATTGCAAAAACATGGAACCAGCTCAAATGCCCATCAATAAACAAGTAAATGAAAATGCGCCGTGTGTGTGTGTGTGTGTGTGTGTCTTTTCTATGGTATATATGTTTGTGTGTATATATATATATCATAGGAATACTACTCAGTCATTAAAAGGAACAAAATCATGACATTGGCAGCAACCTGGATGGGATTGGAGACTATTATTCTAAGTGAAGTAACTCGGGAATGGAAAACCAAACATCGTATGTTCTCATTCATAAGTGAGAGTTAAGCTATGAGGATGCAAAGGCGTCAGGGTGACACAATAGACTCTGGGGACTCGGGGAAAGGGTGGGAGGTGGTGAGGGAAAAAAACTACCCACTGGGTACAGTGTACACTGCTCAGGTGATGGGCGCACCAAAAGCTCAGAAATCACCGCTAAAGAACTTATTCGTGTAAACAAGAAATAAAAGGAAAAACAAAAAAAAATACCACCTCTTCTGCCCAGACTCCCCTGCTTAACTATTAAGTTAAAAAATGGGAGCAGCTAGGCGACAGCTGTTATAAGACAGGAGGAGAGGAGCAGGAATAGATGGATAAACCAGAGGCTGAGTCTTGGGGGCTTAGTCAGATCCTAATTCATTTGGGGATGGAATGGGGCACATCAGTGGGATTACAGGCACCTACCACCACACCTGGCTAATTTTTGTATTTTTTAGTAGAGACAGGGTTTCACCATGTTTGCCAGGCTGGTCTTGAACTCCAGATTTCAAGTGATCCTCCCACCTCAGCTTCCCAAAGTGCTGGGATCACAGGCATGAACCACTGTGCCCAGCCCTCTTTTGTGTAAATTCTGCAGTGGTTTTGAGAATAACACAGTTATATTGCATCAGAAATGTCTGCACTAAAATTAATTTGTTTAATGCCAACCCCAGTCCTTGATCATGCACAGGAATTCCACTTTTTCCTGTAATTATGGTTTGGTAGCTCTAATTTTTTAATGTGCTGAGATCTCACAAGAGGAAAAGGCACAGGCTTCGTCAGCCTTGAAAGGCCCTGCCCAGAGGCGAGGCCTAATTATTATTTATTTTTATTATTACTATTTTTAAACAGAGTCTCCCTCCATCACCCAGGCTGGAGTGCAATAATGTGATCTGGGCTCACTGCAACCTCTGCCTCCCGGGTTCAAGTGATTCTCCTGCCTCAGCCTCCTGACTAGCTGGGATTACAGGCATGCGCCACCACACACTACTAATTTTTGTATTTTTAGTAGAGGTGGGGTTTCAGCATGTTGGCCAGGCTGGTCTTGAACTCCTGACCTCAGGTGATTCGGAGGGGGTGGCCTAATTATATTTGGAGAGCTTGTGGCCCCAGGTACATTTAACCTGTCTGTCTTTTCCCTGCAGCTGCCTGTCCTCAGTGCCCTGAAAATGCTGCCTGTGTCAATAATACTTACTGCACCTGTGACCCGGGATATACTTCTGAATCTGGAAAGAAACTATTCACATTCCCGTTGGAGATATGTAAAGGTAAAGAAATTTTTTTTTAGGCTGGGTGCGGTGGCTCACGCCTGTAATCCTAGCACTTTGGGAGGCCGAGGTGGGTGGATCACCTGAGGTCAGGAGTTCAAGACCAGCCTGGCCATCATGGTGAAACCCCATCTTAAAAAAAAAAAAAAAAAGAAATTTTTTTTTTTTTTTTTAAAGAGACAGTTTCTCACTCTGTTACCCAGGCTGGACTGCAGTGGCATGATCAAACCTCACCACAGGCTGAGCATGGTGGTTCAGGCCTGTAATCCCAGCACTTGGGGAGGCCAAGGCGGACGGATCACTTGAGGTCAGGAGTTCAAGACCAGCCTGGCCAACGTGGCAAAATCCTGTTTCTACTAAAAGTACAAAAATTAGTTGGGCATGGTAGTGGGCACCTGTAATCTCAGCTACCCGAGAGGCTGAGGCATGAGAATCACTTGAACCTGGGAGGCAGAGGTTGCAGTGAGCCAAGATTGTACCACTGCACTCTAGCCTGGGTGACAGATCGAGACTCTGATCAAAAAAATAAATAAAAATATTCACTGCAGCCTCCAACTCCTGGGTTCAAGCCTTTCAAGCAGCTGCGACTACAGGCGTGCCACCACACCCAGCTATTTTTTTTTATTTTTTGTAGAGAAGCAACCCCGCCTGCCTCGGCCTCCCAAAGTGCTGGGATAACAGACATGAACCCTGCACCTGGCCAGTGGTAATTTACAAGTCATCCAGAGGCATAAGCGAAAGGGAGGCAAAATGGTGGCTATTTTGGAAATTTGGTGGTTCATTTAAGATAGTTTCTTGTTTCAGTCGGGCGTGGTGACTGACACCTATAACCCTAGCACTTTGGGAGGCTGAGGCGGGCCGATAACCTGAGGTCAGGAGTTCGAGACCAGCCTGGCCAACATAGTAAAACCTCGTCTCTACTAAAAACACAAAAATTAGCCAGGCATGGAGGCATGTGCCTGTAATCCCAGCTACTCGCCCGCGCGGGGCGGGCGCGGACCCCCTCGGCCCCGCCGCCGCGCCCCCCCCGGCGCCCCGCCGCCGGCGCCCCCCGCCCCCACCCCCCCCACAACCCCACCCACACACACACACACACACACATCTCTTCTCTCCCCCCCCTCCCCCCCCTCCCCCCCCCCCCCCCCCCCCCCCCCAGCCCCCCCCCTTAACACCTCCACAACTCCCCCTCCCCGCGCCCGCCCCCCCATTCCAAGCAAAAACAAAAAAAAGCATAAGCAGGGATTCCCTGGCCGCCGCCCCCGGCCGGGGACAGACCGCGGCCCCCGCCCCTCCCCGTCCTAGGGCCGGGGGGGCGCCGGGCCGCGCCCCGCCGGCCACCCGGGCGCGGCCCGCCCCACCCACCCTGCCAAGCCCCCTTTCTCTAAAAAAAAAAAAAATACCGGAGGTGGTGGGGGGGCCTCTTTCCCGCTCTAGGAAGTAGATGCTCAATAAATCTTTGCTGAATAAATGACCCGATTCCTCCTTTGTGTTCCAGATATTAATGAATGTCAACCACCCTTTAGTGTATACTGTGGGGTAAATGCTGCATGTCAGAATGTCAAAGGAAGTTTCTACTGTCACTGTGTCCCAGGATATAAACCCCATTCTGGGAATGCACAGTTCAAGAGTTCCAGCGAGAACACCTGTCAGGGTAAGAACACTTCTATCCTCCTGCCTTCCTTCCTCTTTTTTTTTTTTTTTTTTTGGAGACAGAGTCTCACTGGAGACTGGAGTGCAGTGGCGTGATCTCAGCTCACTGCAACCTCCACCTCCTGGGTTCAAGTGATTCTCCTGCCTCAGCCTCCCGAGTAGCTGAGATTACAGCCATACCTGGCTAATTTTTTTGATCCACCTGCCTTGGCCTCCCAAAGTGCTGGGATTTCTTACAGGCAAGAGTCCTTCCTCATTTTTTATTGAATCTAACATCGGAAAAGATGTTCTTGTTGTGGGGCCAGGATTCTTTTTTATTTTCTGCAGGGAACTAGAAGAAAACAAAGGAAAGAAGGAAGTTCAACTCGAGGGAAATAATGGGGTGAGAAAGGGAACTGTAGTTTGGAGATGGAGGAAGTGATAAGGTGGTGATTGAGACCACATTCTTTGAACTGCAAGGAAGTGAAACTCACTCAGGCTAACAGACAGAAAAGATGGGTTTATGAAAAGGATGTGTGGCCATGCCCTGCAAGGACAGGAGCGCAGCTGGGCTTCTGGAATTATCCTTGGGTCTGCTCCTTCCTTCTCTTTCGCTGCAGGCTGGCTTTCTCTGCTTCCTAGACCCCAGGACAGAAAATATGACCACCAGCCGGGAGGGGTGGCTCACGCCTGTAATCCCAGCACTTTGTGAGGCCGAGGCAGGCAGATCACTTGAGACCAGGAGTTCAAGACCAGCCTGCCCAACATGGCAAAACCCCATTTCTACCAAAAATAGAAAAATTAGCCAGATGTGGTGGTGGGTTCCTGTAATCCCAGCTACTAGGAAGGCTGAGGCACAAGAATCTCTTGATTCCAGGAAGTGGAGGTTGCAGTGAGACGAGATTGCGCCACTGCACCCCAGCCTGAGTAACTGAGTGAAACTCTGTCTCAAAACAAACAAAAAAAAGGAACTATGCCCACCAAACACTCCAGATCTTACCATTTTTGTTGCCCTAACCAAAGAGAGATCAGTTGACTCTCTCAAAGACCCCACTGCAAATTCTTTGGGAATGAACAAATTGAGCCCGTTTGAGCCCCATGTGCACCCTTGGCTCTGTGTCCAGGGAGAGGTGCTGTGTCGTATAAACATGATCACTCCCACGGAAAACATTGATGGGAAAAGTCTATATGAGAAAAGAAATGAGACTTGGCAGATCACCCACGAGATATTGGCTACTGTTCGGATAATAAGAGAAAGACTTTTATTTTTCAGAAATGGGGTCTCACTGTGTCACCCAGGCTGGAGTGCAGTGGCACCGTCATAGCTCACTGCAGCCTTGAACTCCTAGGCTCGAATAATACTCCCACCTCAGCCTCCTGAGTAGCTGAGATTGTAGGTGTGAATCACCATACCTGGCCAATTTCTTCTTTTTTGAAGAGATGGGGGGTGGGTCTCACTATTGTTATAAGTAAAATGTTGATGCTGCAGAAGAAATTGCCCTGGAAAATAAGTCCTCTCAGCAAGGCAGCCTACCTCTATAGAAGGGTACAGCGTACAGATGGAACAATGGTGGCCGCACGCTAGGACAAGGGGGGAAGGGGTAGTTATGCCTGACAGGGTCGCCCCTACTGCTGTGTCATCCCCTATTGGCTAGGGTTACACCGCACAAGACAGACTAATCCCAATTGGCTATTTTAAAAAGAGCAGGGGTCCAAGCTGGAGTGGGACAGTGGGTGTTCTGGCGAGAAGGACGGTTACAGGCGGGTCAGAGCAGGTAGCCAGGGGTGATCAGGTGACTGGGATGAGTCAGGATGGTGGGGGGAGGGGGAACAGATGTGAGCTACTGATTAGAACCGGTGGAGAAGGTTGTTTACTGGAATTACAAGGAAGTTAAACTTTGAAATAGAGAATTAAAGAATAAGAGAGCTGAACATACTGACATACTGATTCTTTGGAGAGACACTTGGGGTTCACTATAACACTATGTTGCCCAGGCTGGTCTCAAACTCCTGGGCTCAAGCAATCCTCCTGCCTTGGCCTCCCACAGTGCTGGGATTACAGGCATGAGCCAAGTCGATATGACAGAATGTAGTGTAGCCAACAACACATTCTAATGTCATATTATAGACCTTGAATAAATGCTGAATAAATTAAAGTAAGAATGAAAAAAAAAACTGCTCCAACTAGTGAGGCCGTGGGAAACTCCAGATACCTCTTTAATATCAAGAGTATTTTTTTCTGTCTGTGGTAGGAGCTCCTGCGGATTCAAGCCCGTGTTCCTCTACCTCCCCGGATTCAAAGCTGGGATCCACACCAGAGTCTAGGGACTGCATGAGCTCTAAACGTAGACGGGGGTTCACGTGGGAAAAGTGAGAGAAAAGGGGAAGAAAGAGTTGCTGGGTCATAATTCACCCTTTTCACGTTCCTCGTGTTAGCTCATTCAATAAATAGTTGTAGAATTAATGAATAAATTAATGAGACAACTCAAAGTGAATCAGTCTTTTTATTTATTTATTATTACTGTTTTTTTTCCTTTGGAGACAGCACCTCGCCCTGTCACCCAGTGCAGTGGCGTGATCTCAGCCCACTGCAACCTCTGCCTCCTGGGCTCAAGTGATCCTCCTCCCCAGCCTCTCAAGTAGCTGGGACTACATGTGTGCACCACCATGCCCAGCTAATTTTTGTGTTTTTATTTTGTAGAGACAGGGTTTCACTATGTTGCCCAGGCTGGTCTCAAACTCCTGAGTTCAAGCAATCCTCCTGCCTTGGACTCCCAAAGTGCTGGGATTATAGGCATAAGCCACAGTGCCCAGCCGTAAATCTGTCTTTTACTAAGCAACGGGCACCTCTGTTGACAATGTACAAGCAGACTGCGATTCTACCTGGGTTCTGATGTTAATCTCTTAAAATTGCCTTATTTTACCAAAAAAAGGAAGATGGCTTTGGTTGTTTTCCTGATGTTAAGAGCTCTGCACATCCTTTTATAAAGATTGAGCCCATTTGGGGTTTGTTACTACCAAGGCTGGTAGGTCTAAGCAACTCCCACCCCCACCCAAGGGTAAAGTGTGCAGCTTTGGTTCAAAAGGGCAGTTTTCTACAGTGAATATGGTTTCCTATAAGAAACATATTCTACTGCTGATGTGGGAGGCAGGTAAAAAAGAAAAGAAAGAAAGAGAGAAAGAGAGAAAGAGAATGAAAGAAAGAAAGAAAGAAGGAAAGAAAGAGAAAGAAAGAAAGGAAAAGAAAAGAAAGAAAGAAACATACTCTAAACTCAGGGTTGTAAGTCAAAATTCTTCAGCTCTTAAGATAAAATGTTCAGTATTAAAACAAAGCTGTTTGTGCTTTAAGCAAATAGACTCAACTGAAAACCAAGATCTAGAATAAGTACAGATTTAACCTCAGCCTAATGACAGCAGATATGTAAACATTTGCTAGCCTTTCCTTGTCCTTCCCCCCACCCCCCAGAGATGGAGTCTCGCTCTGTCTCCCAGGCTGGAGTGCAGTGGTGTGATTTTGGCTCACAGCAACCACTGCCTCCCAGGTTCAAGGATTCTCCTGCCTCAGCCTCCCGAGTAGCTGGGATTACAGGCACCCGCCACCACCACATCCGGCTGATTTTTGTAATTTTAGTAGAGACGGGGTTTTGCTATGTTGGCCAGACTGGCCTGGAACTCCCTGGGCTCACGTGATCCTCCTGCCTCAGCCTCCCAAGCAGCTGGGACTACAGGTGCACCCTTCATCAAATTCCTAAAATAGAAATGTTCTCACTAAGCATAGGAACCAACACACAAGTCTTCACTAGCAGCTGATGGCCAGCCATGGATGCTTCTGTTTCAGTTATCATTCCAGCCAGGCTGACTTTAAAAACAGAAGGCTTCTAATTTTCTGTTTTCTCAGCCATTTCAGTTGTAATTTCCAGCCAAGATGGAACAAAAGAATTTGGAGACTAGGTAGGATGGCTCACGCCTGTAATCCTAGCACATTGGGAGGCCAAGGCGGGCGGATTGCCTGAGGTCAGGAGTTCGAGACCAGCCTGGGCAACATGGCAAAACCCCATCTCTACAAAACATACAAAACAAAACAAAAAAAATTAGCCAGGTGTGGTGGTACAGGCCTGTAGTCCCAGTTACAGCTACTTAGGGGGCTGAGGTGGGAGGATTGCTTGAGCCCAGGAGGTGGAGGTTGCAGTGAGCCAAGATTGTGCCACTGCAATCCAGCCTGGGCAACAGAGTGAGACCCTGTCTCAAAAAAAAAAAAAAAAAAAAAACACCGGGCTTGATGGCTCATCCCTGCAATCCCAGTCCTTTGGGAGGCCAAGGTGGGCGGATCATGAGGTTGAGTTTGAGACCAGCCTAGCCAACATGGTGAAACGCCATCTCTACTAAAAATACACATGCACATGTATATTCATTGTGGCACTGTTTACAATAGCAAAGACCTGGAACCAACCCAAATGCCCATCGATGATAGACTGGACAGGGAAAATGTGGCACATCTACACCACGGAATACTATGCAGCCATAAAAAACGACAAGTTCCTGTCCTTTGTAGGGACATGGATGAATCTGGAAACCATCATTCTCAGCAAACTGACACAAGAACAGAAAATCAAACACCACATATTCTCACTCATAGGCGGGTGCTGAACAATGAGAACACGTGGGCATAGGGAGGGGAATATCACACTCTGGGGTAGGCTGGGGGTGGGGCTAGGGGAGGGACATCAGGGGACGGGGGAGGCTGGGGAGGGAAAACACTGGGAGAAATGCCTGATGTAGGCGATGGGGGGATGTAGACTGCAAACCACCATGGCATGTGTGTACCTATGCAACAACCCTGCGGATGTGCACATGAACCCCAGAGCTTAAAGTACAATAAAAAAAAAAAATACAAAAATGAGCCAGGCCTGGTGGCACATGCCTGTAATCCCAGCTACTTGGAGTCTGAGGCAGGAGAATGGCTTGAGCCCAGGAGGCGGAAATCGCAGTGAGCCGAGATCAAACCATTGCACTCTGGCCTGGGCAACAGAGTGAGACTCCGTCTCAGAAAAAAATAATAATAATACTAAAAATAATTTAAAATTTTAAATAAACAAATGAAAACCGTGAGTTCGGACTTTCACCTTCTAGGTGCAAAGTTGCCCACCCGATTGCCCACCCCACCTGCCCACCCCATTACCCACCCCATCTGCCCACCCCCTCTACCTGGACACTCTCAGTTCCAATAGTAACTCCCTCATGACATCTTTTGCAGACGCCACCTCCTCAGAGACAACCCAAGGCGGGAAACAGGTGAGTGGAGGCTGATCCCTGGACCCTAACCAAGTAACAAACATCAGGTAACAAATATTCACAAAGCCCAAAGTGAGCAAATGGGGGATGGATTTAGGGCAAGACATATATGTCATATATAAATATATATCATATTGCTACAAAATAGTACATGTTTACACATTGTTTACATATTATATACAATTATATACTATATATAACTGTGGTATATATACATATATCTATATATATCTATATAGCCAGATAGCCAGATAGATCGATAGATAGATATAGCCATTAGGTATACCACTATATGTGTATCATTATATAGCTGACTATAGATATATCACTATATATACAGGTGAACCACACACATTTGAACCGCGGGGATCCACTTACATAAAGACATTTTTCAATCAAATGTGAATCAAAAATACAGTATTGCCGGCCAGGTGTGCTGGCTCAAGCCTGTAATCTCAGCACTTTGGGAGGCCAAGGCAGGCGGATCACTTGAGGTCAAGTTCAAGACCCACATGTCCAACATGGTGAAACCCCATCTCTACTAAAAATACAAAAATGAGCCGGGTGTGGTGGCACATGCCTGTAATCCCAGTTACCCAGGAGGCTGAGGTAGGAGAATCACTTATATCCAGGAGGGTGGAGGTTGCAGTGAGCAGAGATGGTGCCACTGCACTCCAGCCTGGACGACAGAGTGAGACTGTCTCAGAAAAAAAATAATAATAAATACAATATTGGCAGTATGTAAAACCCACAAAGAGGAAAGACTGACTTTTCATGAGCGAGCTCCAAAGGACCCACTGTGGGACTTGAGCATGCATGGATGGATTTAAGCATATAGGAATGGTCCTGGAACCAATACCATGCGTATACCAAGAGAGGACTGCATCTATATCTATTTATAGACATCAGTATAGATAGACACACACACCGTGCATGTAGGTATACACATGAGTGTGTGTGTGTGTGTGTGTGTGTGTGTGTGTTGCCCTCTAAAGACAGGAATCTATCCCAGCCTGAGAAAGACAGGCTAAGAGAGAGTGTATTAAGGTCTGCTGAACAGCTACACAAAAGAGACCCAGGTGTTCAATGGTAATCATCGTCTCTGGCCAACTGACAGCATTTATATAAATATGTAATCACATCATGTAATCAATCCCTAGACTGTGAGCTTCTTGAGAAAACAAATAAAACCAACCCCAAATTAGGAGTTCAAGGAATGGTCATTGAAGTCATGAACAAATAAAGAATCACGTAATCCGGCCAGGCACGGTGGCTCAAGTCTGTAATCCCAGCACTTTGGGAGGCCGAGGCGGGTGGATCACTGAGGTCAGGAGTTTGAGACCAGCCTGGCCAACATGATGAAACCCCCATGTCTACTAAAAATACAAAAATTAGCCAGGCATGGGGGGTGCATGCCTGTAATCCCAGCTACTCAGGAGGCTGAAGATCAAGCTTTTTTTTTTTTTTTTTTTTTTTTTTGAGATAGAGTTTTGCAATTGTTGCCCAGGCTGAAGTGCAATGGTGCAATCTCGCTGCAACCTCCACCTCCCAGGTTCAAGCAATTCTCCTGTCTTAGCCTCCTGAGCACCTTAATTACAGGCATGCACCACCACACCTGGCTAATTTTGTGTTTTTAGTAGAGATGGGGTTTCACCATGTTGGACAGGCTGATCTCGAACTCCTGACCTCAGGTCATCCACTCCCCCTCGGCCTCCCAAAGTGCTAGGATTACAGGCATGAGCCACTGCGCCCAGCCCTCTTTTCTCTTTCTTTTGCCTATTAAACCTCCACTCCTAAATTCACTCCTCTTGTGTGTCTATGTCCTCAATCTTCTTGGCACAAGATGACAAACCCTGGGTATTTACCCCAAACAATGACACCGCTTCAATAGCGGCAGCCATGCCATTGTTGTAACAGTGACAACCAAAATGTCTCCAGCCATTGCCGCATGTGCCCAGTGGAGGGAGTGGCAGAATCACCCCCCGGTTGAGCACCACTGTCCTATTGCTAACGAACTTATCACTACCTTGTTGGCACAAAAAAAAGTTAATAATAACTAACCCAGCCAGGCACGGTGGCTCACTCCTATACGCCCATCACTTTGGAAGACCAAGGCAGGAGGATGGCTTGAGCCCTGGAGTTCTAGACCAGCCTGGGCAACATAGCAAGACTCTGTCTATACAAAAAATAAAAAATAAAAAAAATTAACCAGTCATGGCAGCATGCACCTGTAGTCCCAGCTACTCAGGAGGCTGAGGCATGAGAATAACTTGAACCCAGGAGCTGAAGGCTGCAGTGAGCCGAGATCCCACCACTGCACTCCAGCCTGGGCAACAGAGCAAGACTCTGTCTCAAAAATAATAACGATGACTCACCCCTACATAGCTTTTGCCAGGCACAGACACTGTCCTAAAAGCATAGCATGTGTTAACTCTAATCTTCCAGAAAACCCTATGAGTTCCTTTTCCTGTCCTGCGACACAGAGTGATTGAGCGACTTACCCAAGGTCACCTAGCTGGGACATAGCGGAGCGCCAGGATTTGAACGTGGTTCCTCTAGCTCCAGAGCCTGCTTTCTCACGCTTTCTACCGCTGTTTTGGTTATGGGGACTTAACAGATTACATTTTTAAAAAATGAAAATTCTTTATGTCTTCAAAGCTGCAAAAAATTGTGGACAATTTTGAGTCACTTCTCACCAATCAGACTCTATTGAGGACAGGAGAGAGACAAGAAATCTCATCCAGAGCTACCTCTATTCTTCAGGATGTGGAATCGAGTGTTCTAGAAACTGCCTTGAAAACGCCAGAACAAAAAGTCCAGAAAATCCAGAACAGTACTGTGGGTAAGACAATGATGACTAGTTAGCAGCTGGAGGGGCTGGTTAGCAGCCGGGGTCTGGGTTAGGCAATTAGAAAAAAATCATTGAATATACCACATGAGTCCATTTATATAAATTACATAAACTTGTATAAATTCTAGAAGACACAGACTTATCTGTAGTGACAGGAAGAGGCAGGAGGGAGGGATGACAGAGGCATGAGAAAATCTGGGAAACTATTGAGGTGATGGAAACCTTCCCTGCCTTGACTGTGGTGTTGGTTTCAGAGGTGTATACACCCAATAAAACTCACCAAATTATACACTTTAATATGTGCAGTTTGTTAGACATCAATTATACCTCAATACAGTTGCCTTTTCAGGAGATTGCCAATGGTTTCCAATCCCGGGTCTGAAATTTTCCCTTAAATGTAGTTTGAGGACCAAGCATGATGGCTTGTGCCTGTAATCCCAGCACTTTGGGAGGCTGAAGTGGGAGGATTATTTGAGCCCAGGAGCTCAAGAACAGCCTGGGCAACATAGCGAGACCCCATTGCTAAAAAAAATTTTTTTTTAATTTGCCAGATGCAGTCTTAGCTACTTGGGAGACTGAGGGAGAGGCTGGCTTGAACCCAGGAGTCTGAGGATGCAGTGAACTATGATCATGCCATTGCCACTCCAACCTGGGTGACAGAACAAGATCCTGTCTCAAAAAAATAAAAATAATAAAAACAGGTTTTGGGCTGAGCATGGTGACTCCCACCACTCACACCTATAATCTCAGCACTTTGGGAGGCCAAGGTGGGTGGATCACTTGAGGCCAGTAGTTTGAGACCAGCCTGGGCAACATGGTGAAACCTCATCTTTACTAAAAATACCAAAATTAGTCGGGCGTGGTGGTGCACAGCTGTAACCCCTACTCCAACTCCTGACCTCAAGCAATTAATCGGCCTCAGCCCCACAAAGTGCTGGGATTACAGGCGTGAGCCACTGCACCCAGTCATAAAGTAGTGTCATTCTTGAAGTGCTATATTGTTGCTTCTTTTTTTTTTAACTTTTTAATATACACAAAAGGAGAGAGGAGAATAAAACCCCCGATGTACCTAAAAGCAGGCCAACATTCAAATACAGGAAAAAAATTCCAACTCACAGCCAGTCTTGGGCTGTCTGCTTTTAAGATACATATTTTCATGAGCTTAACTTTTTTTTAGCTTTATTGAGGTATAATTGACAATAAACTTGTATATATTTAAGGTGTGCAATATGATGACTTGATATACATATGTAGTATGGAATGATCACCACAATCAAATTACCTAACACATCCATCACTCACCTGGTTAGCTTTTTTTCTCATGAGTTTTTCTTGATTGCAGTTCATTTGTGACTTTATTTGAAGTCTGGTTCCCCACTATAGGGATATGTCATGATTTATTTATTTATTTATTTACTTACTTATTTTTGAGACAGATCTCGCTCTGTCACCCAGGCTGGGGAGCAGGGCTCGATCTCAGCTCACAACCTCCGCCTCCCCGGTTCAAACTATTCTCTTGCCTCAGCCTCCCAAGTAGATGAAATTACAGGTGCACACCACCATGCCCAGCTAATTTTTGTATTTTTAGTAGAGTTGAGGTTTCACCATGTTGGCCAGGCTGGTCTTGAACTCCTGGCCTCAAGCAATCCACCCACCATGGCCTCCCAATGTGCTGGGATTGCAAGCCACTGTGCCCAGCCTACATCATCACTTATTTAATCAATTGCTTCTTGTTGAACATCTAGATAATCCCCCATTTTCCGCCATTATCATCTAAGCTGCTGTGAACTTTCTTGAAGCTAAATCTGCCCTCTGTCCAAGATCATTTTCTGAGAATAAACTCCTAGAATTAGAACTGTTGCTTCAAAGGTGGTATGCTAGGCGCTGCTAGTTAAGAACTTGGGTTCAGAAGTTAGAGTCTTACCTAACTTCTCCACTTCGATTTCCTCATCTATAGAATGGTCCCGGCTGGGCACAGTGGCTCACACCTATAATCCCAACACTTTGGGGGGCTGAGGTGGGCAGATCATGAGGTCAGGAGTTTGAGACCAGCGTGGTCAACATAGTGAAACCCCGTCTCTACTAAAAATACAAAAATTAGCTGGGTATGGTGGCGGGTGCCTGTAATCCCAGTTACTCGGGAGACTGAGGCAGGAGAATTGCTTGAGCCCAGGAGGTGGAGTTTGCAGTGAGCTGAGATCGTGCCATTGCACATCACCCTAGGCAATAGAAGGAGACTCCGTATCAAAAAAAAAAAAAACAAAAAACAAAAAAACAATGGTCCCTCATGAGGTTACAGGTTATTGTAAGACAACATGAGCTCTTAGCTCAGTGCCCGACACATCTTAGACATTCAGTATGTGTGAGCCCTTTAGGTTGCTATGAATACATTTTTTTTTTTTTTTGAGACAGAGTTTCTGGAGTGTGGTGGCTCAATCTTGGCTCACTGCAACCTCCACCTCCCAGGTTCAAGCGATTCTCCTGCCTCAGCCTCCCAAGTAGCTGGGATTACAGGCGTGCGCCACCACTCCCAGCTAATTTTGTATTTTTAGTAGAGACAGGGTTTCTCCATGTTGGTCAGGCTGATCTTCAACTCCTGACCTCAGGTGATCCACCCGCCTTGGCCTCCCAAAGTACTGGGATTACAGGCGCAAGCCACCGCACCCAGCAACATTTTTTTTTTTTACAGGCAGCATCTCATTGGGTTGCCCAGGCTCAAATTCCTGGGCTCAATCCTTGTGCCTCAGCCTCTTAAGTAGCTGGGATTACAGGCATGCACCACCAGGTCCTGTTCTGATGCACATGTTTTAAGTTTCTTACAATATTGCTAAGCCTTTCCATTGCTTTTCTTGCCAGCTGTTGAAACTCGAGTGATTACAGACAATTGCTCTGAAGAAAGACAGACATTCAACTTGAACGTCCAAATGAACTCCATGGACATCCATTGCCGTGACATCATCCAGGGAGACACACAAGGTACGAGTGAGGGCTGCGTTGAGAACCCGTCGCACAGAGCCGTGTCCTTGCGTGAGCTGTGGGGAAATAAGCCCACTGGGTTCCTCCCCTAATGGGCGTGTTACCCTCAAACTGCGATATTGGAGACTCTCCCTTTAAAAAAAAAAAAAAAAGAGCATTTTCCCCAAACGGAGGCTTTCTATTACTCAGTATGGAAGGGACTTCTTTGCAGTTTGGGAGGGCAGGGGAGTGCTGTGCTGCCTGTGTCCCAGTTTGGGTTCACCCAGAAGCAAACCCTGAGTGAGGAGTTTCTTTGGGAGGCGATCCCCAGGAACAGCAGTGGTGTATTCATCAGGGTTCTCCAGAGAATCACAACTAAAGGTTAAAGAGTGTAGGGTGTGGGAGATGTGTGTGTATGGTGAGAGAGAGAGAGACAGAGAGAGAGCAAGACATGAGAGAGATGGAGAGAAAGAGATGTGGAGAGGCAGATGGAAAGAGAGGGATGGGAGAGAGAGATGGGAAGAGAGGGACAGAGAAAGAGATGGGAAGAGAGAGATGGGGGAGAAAGATGAGAAGAGAGAGTTGCAATTAGAGAAATGGGGAGAGAGAGATGGAATCAGAGATGGAAGAGATATGGAGAGAGAGATATGGAAAGAGAGATATATAGAGAGATGGAATCAGAGATGGGGGAGAGAGAGAAGGGAAGAGAGATGGAAAGAGAGAGATTGGGAGAGAAATGGAATTAGAGAGATGGGGAGAGAGAGAGATGGAGAGAGATGGGGAGAAAGAGTTGGGAAGAAAGAGATGAGGAGTCTCTGTCTCAAAAAAAATAGAAACAAAGGCAACACAGAGAAGTAAAGTAACTTGCTCAAGATGACATCACTACAAGTGGGGAGCTAAGATTTGAACCTGGGCAGTCTGGGAGGAGACCACGAGTGGAGACAGCGGTGGTGGGCCTGGAAAGATTGGGAAACACGCCAGGCACTGGGCCGCATGTGCCCTGCCCACTGCTGTAAGGCCAGCGCCCAGGGAGTGCTTAGCACATAGTAGGTGTTCTGAGCGAGTTCCTGACACATGAAGGAAGGGGAGGGGAAGGCAGGGAGGGGAGGGGAAGGGAATATAATGGACTGTTACTTGGTCAGAAAAAGGAATGAAGCACTGAGCCGTGCTACAGCGTGGATGAACTTGAAGACGTGATGCTGAGCGAAAGACGACAGACATAGAAGGTCCCATAGTGTATGATTCTATTTATGTTAAATGTCTCGAACAGGTAAATTCACAGAGACAGAAAGCAGATTGGTGGTTTCCGGGGGCTGAGTGAGGATTGCTTATGGGAATGGGTACTGTTTTGGAGGTTATGAGAATGTTTTGGAGGGACATAAAGGTGATTAAAAAAAAAAAAAAAAAAAAACATTGTGAATACTCAATGCCACCGAATACAATTCACTTTCTTCTGAGACAAGGTCTTGCTCTGTCACCCAGGCTAGAGTACAGTGGCACAGTCCTGGCTTACTGCAGCCTCAGTCTCCTGGACTCAAGCGATCCTCCAGTCTCAGCTTCCTAAGTCACTGGAATTAGAGTCTCCCAAGTCACTGGTGGTGCAACTGTGCTTGGCTTTCGGGAAGCTTTTAAAGATTCCATTTTTCACCTGGGCACGTTAGCGCACGCCTGTAATCCCAGAACTTTGGGAGGCGGAGGTGGGCAGATCATCTGCAGTCAGGAATTCGAGACCAGCCTGGCCAACATGGTGAAACTCGTCTCTACTAAAAATACAAAAATTAGCTGGGTGTGGTGGTGTGCACCTGCAGTCCCAGCTACTCAGGAGGCTGAGGCAGGAGAATTGCTTGAACCTGGGAGGTGGAGGTTGCAGTGAGCTGAGATTGCACCACTGCACTCCAGCCTGGGGTATAAGAGCGAGACTGTCTCAAAAAAAATAAAAAATGAAAAATTCCATTTTTCTGTTTCCTCAGGTCCCAGTGCCGTTGCCTTTATCTCATATTCTTCTCTTGGAAATATCATAAATGCAACTTTTTTTGAAGAGATGGATGAGAAAGATCGACTATATCTGAACTCTCAGGTAGTGAGTGCTGCTATTGGACCCAAAAAGAATGTATCCCTCTCCACGCCTGTGATGCTGACTTTCCAGCACGTGAAGGTGGGTCACAGGTGGGTCACAGGTGTGATTTGAGCTTCTCAGGTCTCAAGGACGTAGCCTGGATGATGTGTGCATCATCCCAGGCTGCAGTTCAGACCCGTGCTGTCCAGGGTGGAAGTCGTGATCACCTGTGGCTACTGAGCATTTGAAATGTGGCTGGTCTAAATCGAGATTTCAAAGACGGTATTTCCAGATTTACATCTTGTAAATCAGCTTTTGAAGACTTAATAAGAAGAAAACAATTAGCTTGATTTAAGCCAGGCAGGCTGGCATCCTCCTATAGTTGCAGCTACTTGGGAGGCTGAGGCAGGAAGATCACTTGATCCCAGGAGTTGAAGGCTGCAGTGAGCTATGACTGCACCACTGCACTCCAGCCTGGGGCACAGAGCAAGACACTATCAGAAGAAGAAGAAAAATGAGAAGGAGAAGAAGAAAAAAACATAGAGAAAGGAATGGAGGAAGGAAGGAAGGGAGGGAGAGAGTGGGGGAGGAGAGGGAGGGAAGGGAGGGAGGGAGGGACTGAGAATTTCCCCAGACCAATGTCAAACACCAAATCACAGATCCACAGATCCAGGAAGTTCAGAGAACCAGTAAGAATAAATGAAAAAAAAAAAAAGAATTAGCTAGATTTAATCACTCTACATTGTAGGCAAATACAGGTAACATCACATTACATCCTATAAATATATGCAATTATAATTTATAAGTTAAACATAATTTTTTTTTATTTTACTTTAGGTTCTGGGGTACATGTGCAGGTCATGCAGGGTTGTTGCATAGGTACATACATAACCAGGTGGTTTGCTGCCTCTATTCCCCCCTTCATCTATATCCAGCATTTCTCCCCACGCTGTCCCTCCCCACCCCCCATTGCTCCCTCCCCTAGCCCCCCCCCCCCCAACTGCCCCCATTGTGTGATGCTCCTCTCCCCTGAGTCCACGTGTTCTCAGTGTTCAACACCTGCCTATGAGTGAGAACATGCGGCATTTGATTTTCTGTTCTTGTGTCAGTTTGCTGAGAATGATGGTTTCCAGATTCATCCAAGTCCCTACAAAGGACATGAACTCATTGTTTTTTATGACTGCATAGTATTCCATGGTATATATGTGCCACATTTTCTTTGTCCAGTCTATCATTGATGGGCATTTGGGTTGGTTCCAGGTCTTTGCTATTGTACACAGGGCAGCAGTGAATATACGTGTGCATGTGTCTTTATAGTAGAACGATTTATAGTCCTTTGGGTATATGCCCAGTAATGGGATTGCTGGGTCAAATGGAATTTCTATTTCTAGATCCTTGAGAAATCACCACACTGTCTTCCACAATGGTTGAACTAATTTATACTCCCACCAACTGTGTAAGAGTTCCTATTTCTCCACATCCTCTCCAGCATCTGTTGTCTCCAGATTTTTTAATGGTTGCCATTCTAACTGGCATGACATGATATCTCAATTTGGTTTTGACTTGCATTTTCTAATGACCAGTGATGATGAGCATTTTTTCATGTTTGTTGGCCTCATATATGTCTTCTTTAGAAAAGCATCTGTTTGTATCCTTTGCCCACTTTTGAATGGGTTTGTTTGTTTGTTTCTTATATATCTGTTTTAGTTCTTTGTAGATTCTGGATATTAGCCCTTTGTCAGATGGGTAGATTGCAAAAATTTTTTCCCATTCTGTTGGTTGCCGATTCACTCTAATGATTGCTTCTTTTGCTGTGCAAAAGCTCTGAAGTTTAATTAGATCCCATTTAATTAGATCTATTTTGGCTTTTGTTGCCAATGCTTTTGGTGTTTTAGTCATGAAGTCCTTGCCTATGCCTATTTCCTGGGTGGTTTTGCCTACATTTTCTTCTAGAGTTTTTATGGTGTTAGGTTTTATGTTTACATCTTTTATATTTAAATCTGCAGTTAATTTTAGTGTAAGGTGACAGGAAGGGGTCCAGTTTCTGCTTTCTACACATTGCTAGCCAGTTTTCCCAACACCATTTATTAAACAGGGAATCCTTTCCCCATTGCTTGTTTTTGTCAGGTTTGTGAAAGATCAGATGGTTGTAGATGTGTGGCATTGCCTCCAAGGCCTCTGTTCTGTCCATTGGTCTATATCTCTGTTTTGGTACCGGTACCATGTTGTTTTGATTACTGTAGCCTTGTAGCATAGTTTGAAGTCCCGCAGTGTGATGCCTCTGGCTTTGTTCTTTTTGCTTAGGATTGACGTGGCTGTGCGGGCTCTCTTGTGGTTCCATATGAAGCTTAAAGTGGTTTTTTCCAGTTCTGTGAAGAAGGTCATTGGTAGCTTGATGGGGGATAACGTTGAATAAATTACTTTGGGCGCTATGGCCATTTTCATGATATTGATTCTTCCTAACCATGAACATGGACTGTTTCTCCATCTGTTTGTGTTCTCTCTTATTTCCTTGAGCAGCGGTTTGTAGTTCTCCTTGAAGCGGTCCTTTACATCCTTTGTTAGTTGTATTCCTAGGTATTTTATTCTCTTTGTAGCAATTGTGAATGGGAGTTCACTCCTGATTTGGCTCTCTGTTTGTCTGTTATTGGTGTATAGGAATGCTTGTGATTCTGCACATTGATTTTGTATCTTGAGACTTTGCTGAAGCTGCTTATCAGTTTGAGGAGATTTGGGGCTGAGACGATGGGGTCTTCTAAATATACAATCATGTCGTCTGCAAGTAGAGACAGTTTGACTTCCTTCTTTCCTAATTGAATACCATTTATTTCTTTTTCTTGCATTTGCAATTGGAGTATATTCAATATATCCACTATATTGAATAGGAGTGGTGAGAGAGGGCATCCTTGTCTAGTGCCTGATTCCAAAGGGAATGCTTCCAGCTTTTACCTGTTCAGTATGATATTGGCTATAGGTTTGTCATAAATAGCTTTTATTATTTTATGATACATTCCGTTGATACCTAGTTTATTGAGAGTTTTTATCATGAAGGCCTGTTGAATTTTGTCGAAGGCCTTCTCTGCATCTACTGAGATAATCGTGTGGTTTTGTCTTTGGTTCTGTTTATGTGATGGATTACGTTTACAGACTTGCATATGTTGAACCAGCCTTGCATCCCCGGGATGAAGCCTAACATAAATTTTTAAAGAAGTAAATCTAAACAAAAAAGAAGAAAGTAAAATATTTCCTTGATAATATCTATGTTGATTATATTTATTAATTTATACTGATATATTTTAAAGATACTATGTTGACTATAGTGGATTATATTAAAGTTAATTTCGCCTTTACCTTTACCTTTTTTGAGAAAGGCTCTCATTCTGTTGCCCAGGCTGGAGTGCAGGTGCACAATCATAGCTCACTACAGCCTCACACTCCTGGATTCAAGCGACCCTCTCACTTCAGCCTCCCCAGCAGCTGAAACGACAGGTGTGAGCCACCACACCCAACTAATTTTTCTGTTTTTGGTCAAGAGGGGGACTCACAATGTCACCCAGGCTGGTCTCATACTCCTGGCCTCAAGCGATCCTCCTGCCTCAGCTTCCCCAAACCCAGAAATTACAGATGTGAACCACTTCCTCCCGGCCTCTTTTTCTTTCTCTCTCTCTCTCCCCCTCTTTTTTTTTTTTTTTTTTTTTTTTTGAGATGGAGTCTCTGTCGCCCAGGCTGGAGCTCAGTGGTGTGATCTTCGCTCACTGCAACCTCCAACTCCTGGGTCCAAGGGATTCTCCTGCCTTAGCCCCCCGTGTAGCTGGGATTACAAGCAAGCGCCACCACACCTCGCTAATTTTTGTATTTTTAGTAGAGACGGGGTTTGGCCATGTTGGACAGACTGGTCTCCAACTGCTGACTTTAGGTGATCCACCCACCTCGGCCTCCAAAAGTGCTTGGATTACAGGCATGAGCCACCATGCCCAGCCTCAAGGCCTAATTTTATTCATTCTCCCCATGACGTTTCTTTCCTATACTGTGCCTCTCATCCTATCAGAGATTATTGTGTTGTAAGGGAGTCAGAGACAGAATTGATTTTACAAGGAGCAGGGACATTTAGCTTAGAGAGACTTTGGGGGAAAACATTATGTGAGCTTCAGACTCCACTGGTTTTTTGTTTTTTTTTGTTTTTCTCCCATGATGGGTCAAGATTTTAAAGCCAATGAAATTTCGTGAAACTGTGGTTCCCAGGGAGCCTTCGCTTTATTTTATGTTACATAAAATCCCAAAAGAGCTGCGGTTATAGATCAGGGGTCCTGGTGGCCACATAAAATAGAAATCAGGCGCAGTGGCTCACCCATAACCACAGCACCTTGGGAGGCCAAGGCAGGAGGATCATTTAAGTCCAGGAGTTCAAGACCAGCCTGGGCAACATGTTGAAACCCCATCTCTACTCAAAATACAAAAGTTAGCCGGGCATGGTGGAGCACACCTGTAGTTCCAGCTACTCTGGAGGCTGAGATAGGAGGATCGTTTGAGCCAGGGAGGTCAAGGCGGCAGTAAGTTGTGATCGTGCCCCTGCACTCCGGCCTGGATGACAGAATGAGACCCTGTCTCAAAAACAAACAAACAAAACAGAAATCACCTGAGTCACTCATCACCCAGGTGCCTTAGCAGGTTGCACCTTGATGTAGATCAACACTGAGAACGGTCCCTCCTGAGGAAAAAGACAATGAGCCAGCCGGGCATGGTGGCTCACGCCCGTATGATCCCAGCACTTCAGGAGGCAAAGGCAGGCAGATTGCTTGAGTCTCGGAGTTCAAGACCAGCCTGGGCAACATAGTTGACCCTGTCTCTACGAAAAGTACAAAAATTAGCCAGGTGTGTTGGCGCTTACCTGTAATCTCAGCTACTTGGGAGGCTGAGGCAGGAGAATCACTTGCACCCAGGAAGTGAGGGTTGCAGTGAGTTGAGATCATGCCACGCCACTGCATTCCAGCCTGGGCAACAGGGTGAGACTCCATCTCAAAAAAAAAAAAAAAAAAAAAAGACAATGAGCCCTTTCTATTTTCAGATAAACCCCAGGAGCAAAAAGGTCTTCTGTGTCTACTGGGAGAGCACAGAGCAGGGCGGCCAGTGGTCCAGAGATGGCTGCTTCCTGATAAGCATGAACAAGAGTCATACCACGTGCAATTCCACTCATCTGTCCAGCTTCGCTGTCCTGATGGCACTCACCAGCCAGGTATTATACCAGACTGCTAATATACATTAGCAGTCTACATTAGCAATCAATATTAACAGTCTACACTAGCAGTCTACACTAACAATCTACATCAGCAGTCTACATTAACAATTACATCAGCAGTCTACATTGGCAATCTACATCAACAGTCTACATTAGCAATCTACATTGGCAGTCTGCATTAGCAATTACGTTAGCAGTCTACATTAGGAATCTACATTAGCAGTCTAACAATCCCACACTACCACTGGGTTTGGTGCCTGTGTCAAGGATGCCCCAGTCCAAGGAGGGGAGCCATAATCCCAGTGCAGGAAAGCATAATTGTGAACTCTTTTTCTCGGTCCCAGGAGGAGGATCCCGTGCTGAGTGTCATCACCTACCTGGGGCTGAGCCTCTCTGCTGTGCCTCCTCCTGGCAGCCCTCACCTTCCTCCTGTGCAGAGCCATCCAGAACACCAGCACCTCGCTGCATCTGCAACTCTCACTCTGCCTCTTCCTGGCCCACCTCCTCTTCCTCGTGGGGGATTGATCAAACTGAACCCAAGGTACTGACAGTGTCTCAGAAGATGCCCTGCCCTGCCCCAAGGGATACTGAGCTTATGGAGCAAGGCTGCACTGGATTCCTTAATAAAATGTCCTTGGGTCTGTAGAGGAGAAAAATATAATTTTCCCGCTACCCTTCTGAGATCATAGTTGATCTCACAAAATCCAAGAGGAAAATGGTTGTTAGCAGAGACTAGGACGATGGGGAAAGAGTTTCAGGAGATGTTGGTCAAAGGATACCAAATTTCAGTTAGACAGGAAGAATAAATTCAAGAGAACTATTGTACATCATGATGACTACAGTCAATCACAATATAGTGTATATTGAAAAATTGCTAACAGAGTAGATTTTAAGTGTTCTCACTCCCCAAAAAAGACAAGTATATAGCCGGGCGCAGTGGCATGTGCCTGTAGTCCCAGCTACTTGGGAGGCTGAGGTGGGAGGATTGCTTGAGCCCAGGAGTTCTGGGCTGTAGTGCGCTATGCCGATCGGGTGTCGCACTAAGTTTGGCATCAATATGGTGGCCTCCCAGAAGTGGGGACCACCAGGTTGCCTAAGGAGGGGGTAAACCAGCCCAGGTTGGAAACGGAGCAGGTCAAAACCCCCGTGCTGATCAGTAGTGGGATCGCGCCTGTGAATAGCCACTGCACTCCAGCCTGGGCAATGTAGCAAGACCCCATCTCCAAAAAGAAAAAAAGACAAGTATATAAATGTATATAAACATATATCCTGCTTTTAGGCAAATAGGGGGAGGGCAGATAACTTTTTTTTTTTTATCTGCTTCTTCTCAACTGCCTTGAGTTTAAAATAACCCCTTGGGCCAGGCACAGTGGCTCACACCTATAATCCTAACACACTGGGGGGCAATGGCAGAAAGATCACTTGAGGCCAGGGGTTCGAGGCCATCCTGGGCAACATAGTGAGACCTTGTCTCTTCAAAAACAAAAAATAACAAAATTAGCTGGGCACAGTGGTGTATGTCTCTAGTCCCAGCTGCTCAAAGGCTGAGGCAGGAAGACTGCTTGAACCCAGGAGTTCGAGGCTGCAGTGAGCTATGATTGCAATGACTGTACTCCAGCCTGGGTGACAGAGCAAGATCCTGTCTCAAAAAGAGAATCATAATTATAATCTCTTATGCTAAAGTGAAACTTTTTTCCTAAATTTTATTTTTCATAGAAAAATAATAATTGTATATAATTATGGGGTACAATGTGAAGTTTCCATTGAGGAACACATTGAGAAATGATCAATCCAGGATAATGAACATATCTATCACTTCCATACTTATAATTTCTTTCTGGTGAAAACATTTAAAATTCACTCCTCTAGGCCTGGGGGTGATGGTGCATGCTTATAATCCCAGCACTTTAGGAGGCCGAGGCAGGAGGATCACTTCAGCCCAGGACTTGGAGACCGGCCTGGGCAACATAGTGAGACCCGATCTCCACAAAAATTAGTGGGTAGGGTGACACACACTTGTGGTCCCAGCTACTCAGGAGGCTGAGGTGGGAGGATCACTTGAGCCTGGGAGTTTGAGGCTGCGGTGAGCTATGAATGTCCCTGGTGACTCCAGCCTGGGTGACAGAGTGAGATCCTGTCTCAAATAAAATAAAATCCACTCTTGGCCGGGCTCGGTGGCTCACACCTGTAATCCCAGCACTTTGGGAGGCCGAGGTAGGCGGATCACGAGGTCAAGAGATCTTTTTTTTTAATATAATTGAAATGAGGTCTCACTAAGTTGCCCAGGCTGGTCTCAAACTCCTGGGCCTAAGCAATCCTCCCACCCCAGCCTCCCAAAGTGCTGAGATTAGAGACATGAGCCACTGTGTCCAGTTCCCGCTGACTTTTAATGCCATTGGTCTGATGGCAGGTGCTCTGAACCCAAAGCCAATGTGGAGGAGAGATCCTAGGGCCAAACTCCACCCTGACAACACCTTCAGGCATCCCTTTCTCCTCCCCCAGGTGCTGTGCACCATCATCGCTGGTGCCTTGCATTATCTCTACCTGGCTGCCTTCACCTGGATGCTGCTGGAGAGCCTGCACCTCTTTCTCACTGCACGGAACCTGACAGTGGTCAACTACTCAAGCGTCAACAGACTCATGAAGTGGGTCATGTTTCCAGTCGGCTATGGCGTTCCCGCTGTGATTGTGGCCATTTCTGCAGCCTCCAGGCCTCACCTTTATGGAACCACTGATCGGTGAGCCTGAATCCCACCCTGTGTCATGGACAGTTTCCTAAGAAAGTTTTGAAGGCAGCATTCATGAATGATGGTGGAAATATACGTAACCAATGCACTCTATGTTCCCCCTTTAAAACAGTTCTAACCTCTTTCCCAGCAAGGCAGGGTGAGACAGTGGTAAGAGTTTGCAAAGTTCTGGAAGTGTTATACAACCAACAGGGTCATATGCCCACTGCACAGTAACATATCAATCCCCCAAGACAGCAGGGTTTGCAGCAGAGAAAGAGCTTAGTGAGGCCAGGTGTGGTGGGCTCACACCTGTAATCCCAACACTTTGGGAGGCCAAGGTGGGAGGATCACTTGAGGCCAGAAGTTCAAGACCAGACTGGGCGATATAGCAAGACCTTCATCTCCACAAAAAAAAAATTAAAAATCAGCTGAGCACAGTGGCTCACACCTGTAATCCCAGCATTCTGGGAGGCCCAGACAGGAGGATCACTTGAGTTCACAAGTTCAAGACCAGCCTGGGCAACATAGCAAGACCTGTGTCTACTAAAATTTTTTTTTTAAGAATAGCCAGGTGTGGTTATATTATACACCTGTAGTCCCAGCTACTCAGGAAGCTGAGATGGAAGGATTGCTTGAGCCCAAGAGTTCAAGGCTGAAGTGAGCTATGCTCAGGCCACTACACTCCAGCCTGGGTGACAGATCAAGACCCTGTCTCAAAAAAAAAAAAAAGAGCTTAATAATCTCAGGGCGCCAAGCGAGGAGATGGGAGAAGACTCAAATCAATCTCCCCCAAGGAGTTCTGGACTGGGGCTTTTAAGGGGATCATGGAGGGTGGGGGAGGCTGGAAAATTTGGGTCATTGATTGTTCATGGTACAGTGAATGAAGTTATCGGGAGGCAGAAACTGCCTTCTTTGGTGGCTCAGCTCCTCCTGCGGTCCTTCAGAGCAGTTGAGGCCAGTAGTTTCACTAGTACACAGGACCTGAAAGAATATCTCAAGGGAAACTTAAATTTTTTGTAGGGTTTGTTGTTGTTGTCGTTTGTTTTGAGACAGAGTTTCGCTCTTGTTGCCCAGGCTGGAGAGCAGTGGTACCATGGTCTTGGCTCACTGCAACCTCCACCTCCCAGGTTCAAGCAACTCTCCTACCTCAGCCTCCCAAGTAGCTTAGATTACAGGTGCCCGCCATCACACCCAGCTAATTTTTGTATTTTCAAAATACAAAAATACATTGGGTTTCACCATGTTTTCCAGGCTGGTCTCAAACTCCTGACCTCAGGTGATCCACCCACCTCAGCCTCCCAAAGTGCTGGGATTACAGGCATGAGCCACCACGTCTGGCTGAAACTTAATGGTTTTTTTTTTTTTTACGGAGTTTTGCTCTTGTTGCCCAGGCTGGAGTGCAATGGCATGATCTTAGCTCACCGCAACCTCCGCCTCCCGGGTTCAAGCAATTCTCCTGCCTCAGTCTCCCAAGTAGCTGGGATTACAGGCATGCGCCTCCATACCTGGCTAATTTTGTATTTTTAGTAGAGACGGGGTTTCGCCATGTTGGCCAGGCTGGTCTCAAACTCCTGACCTCAGGTGATCCACCCACCTCGACGTCCCAAAGTGCTGGGATTACAGGCATTAGCCTCCATGCCAGGCTGAAACTTAATTTTTTTTTTTTTTTTTTTGAGACAGAGTCTCGCTCTGTCGCCAGGTGCCAGGCTGGAGTGCAGTGGCGCGATCTCGGCTCACTGCAACCTCTGCCTCCCGGGTTCAAGCAATTCTTCTGCCTCAGCCTCCCGAGTAGCTGGGACTACAGGCGCGTGCCACCATGCCCAGCTAATTTTTATATTTTAGTAGAGACGGGGTTTCACTATGTTGGCCAGGATGGTCTCGATCTCCTGACCTCGTGATCCACCCACCTCGGCCTCCCGAGAAACTTAATGTTTTATAATATTTAAGTTGTTACCTATAGAGCAGTAAACAGAAACTGTTATCCAGGATCTGTGTGGTTCTAGGATAACCGGCACCAAACAGCTAGGAGGAAGCAGCTCAGAGAGCAAGCTGACCTGGAATGAATCCTGGATGTGTTGAAAGCTTGGTTTATTTTCATTTCTCCCACTTTCTTCTTCTCTGATTATTTTTATAAAGTTTATAGGGATGGCTTCAGAAGGAGTGGGCTTTGGGTGTTGCTCAAAAGACCATCAAGATGAATAAATACTAGAAAGAAGAACTTTAAGGCCGGGCACGATGACTCATGCCTGTTATCCCAGACTTTGGGAGGCCAAGACGGGAGAATCCCTTGTGGTCAGGAGTTCAGGACCAGCCTAGCCAACATGGTGAAACCCCGCCTCTACTAAAAATACAAACGTTAACCAGGCATGGTGGTGTGGGCACCTGTAATCCCAGCTGCTCAGGAAGCTGAAGCAGGAGAATCGTTTGAACCTGGGAGGCAGAAGTTGCAGTGAGATGTGATTGTACCAATGCACCCCAGCCTGGGCGACAGAGTAAGACTGTCTCAAAAAAAAAAAAAAAAAGAAAGAAAGAAAGAAAGAAAGGAGAGCTTTATTGGCAACATTGGTTTGCAAACCAAAAAGAAAAAGTCTCCAGCATGAGCCAAAGGTGCTCTCTCTTTAAGAAGCAAAAGGACAGGTTAGGTTTTATGCCTCACTAGATCCGTATTACACAACAGTCATCCACATTCAGCAGGTTTGGAGGAAAAGCTGTACCTGTTTAAGACAGGAGCAGAGTGCATGCACAATGGATAAACATAAATATGTATAGATAACATACATCCCATGTGTACTTTGGGGCAGGATTTTAGCATTAAAATAAGATGGAAGACCAGCCTTGGTGGTTCATGCCTGTAACCCCAGCACTTTGGGAAGCCAAGGAGGAAGGATTGTTCGAGCCCAGGAGTTCAAAGCCAGGATGGGCAACATAGCAAAACCCCACCTCTATGAAAAAAAATTGTTTAATTAGCTGAACGTTGCGGTGCACACCTGTAGTCCCAGCTACTCAGGAGGCTGAGGCAGGAGGATCGCTTGAGCACAGGAGTTCAAGGTGGCAGTGAGCTGTGGCACAGCAACTGCACCACAGCCTGGGTGACAGAGCAAGATCCAACTCTAAAAAATACATAAATAAGGCCGGGCGCAGTGGCTCACGTCTGTAATCCCAGCACTTTGGGAGGCCAAGGTGGTCGGATCACGAGGTCAGGAGTTCGAGACCAGCCTGCCCAAGATGGTGAAACCCTGGCTGTACTACAAATGCAAAAATTAGCCGGGTGTGGTGGTAGGCACCTGTAATCCCAGCTACTCAGGAGGCTGAAGCAGGAGAATCACTTGAATCCAGGAGGCAGGGGTTGCAGTGAGCCGAGATTGTGCCACTGCACTCTAGCCTAGGCAACAGAGCAAGACTCCGTCTCAAATATATATATAAAATAACATAAAATAAAATATAATAAAATAAATAATGAGGTGGAATGTGGTTTACACCAAAAGTTGAACCATAGGACACAAAGACAGTTTATGCACAGCCTCTATAAACTAACCGAAACAGGCTTAAGATCCATAATTGCTTATCAGAAAAGAATGTTTGTAAGGCTGGTTCCCTTTCCAGTCGGTTACAATGGTCTGGATTATATATCAGACATAGGAAGGGAATGACGGCTCTTATTATTATGGAGTTTAGCAATAGTGGGTTTTCTTGTAGCCAGAGGAATTTAGAAATTTGGCCAGGCATGGTGGCTCACACCTATAATCTCAGCACTTTGGGAGGCCAAGGAGGGTGGATCACCTGAGGTCTGGAGTTCGAGACCAGCCTGACCAACATGGAGAAACCCTGTCTCTACTAAAAATACAAAATTAGCCGGGCGTGGTGGCACATGCCTGTAATCCCAGCTACTCGGGAGGCTGAGGCAGGAGAACCACTTGAGGTGGAGGCTATGGTGAGCCAAGATCGCACCATTATACTCCAGCTTGGGCAACAAGTGTGAAACTTGGGAAAAGGAAGAGAGAAAAGGAAGGAAGGAAGGAAGGAATGGAGGGAGGGAGGGAGGGAGGAAGGAAGGAAGGAAAATTTGCTGTGCCAGCCAGGCCCGAACCCTTGACCCATCTGTAATTTGGTTTCCTTAACCTTAGGGTTTATCTTAGTGGATATAAGAGTGTCTATTTCAGTCTCTTGGATCCTGAGAGTTAGGTCCCAACTTTATTCTTCCTGTGATTTGAGCTCTCAAGTCTCAGTCCCTTCATTAGTGAGATGAGAATAACAGTTGTCCCCATTGTCCCAACCTCACAGTGCTGGTGTGAAAATTCAACAAGACTGTGCTGGTAAAATGCTTAACAGGACGCTAACACATGATGTGTGGATCAAAGTTGCAGTCAAAACGTATAATCAGTGCTGATTGTTGGCCGGGCGCGGTGGCTCACACCTGTAACGCCAGCATTTTGGGAGGCCAAGGGGGGCAGATCATGTGAGGTCTGGAGTTTAAGACCAGCCTGGCTAACATGGCAAAACCTGATCTCTACTAAAAATACAAAAATTAGCCAGGTGTTGTGGTGCACATCTGTAATCCCAGCTACTCGGGAGATTGAGGGAGGAGAATCACTTGATCCCAGGAGGCAGAGGTTGCAGTGAGCCGAGATTGAGCCACTGCACTCCAGCCTGGGCAACAGAGCAAGACCCTGTCTCAAAAAAAAAAAAAAAAAAAAAAGTTGGTTGTCATCAGCTGACTTTTGGGACAAATTGGAAACAATTGTCTGGTGGGAAAAGAGTCACTTTGTGTTCGTGTCATGCACTTTCTCTGATCTCTCTTTGTGTCTCTTTTCCCATTGTTTATAGGTGCTGGCTCCACCTGGACCAGGGATTCATCTGGGGTTTCCTTGGCCCAGTCTGTGCCATCTTCTCTGTGAGTATGTGCCTTTGATGTTCCCAAACTAAGAAGAACCAAGAGAAGTTCTGGGTACAAGGAGCTTGCATTTCCACTGTTGTGTGGTTTGATTTTCCACCTGCTACCAATTCAATCCCACGTACAGGGAGGTAGGACTCTTGTGTGCAATTTAAAGTGGACACCATACATTATTTTAACTTGCATTTTGCCTTGTTTCTGTTGCTCCTGCAGGTGAATTTAGTATTTTTTCTCTTGGTGTTTTGGATTTTGAAAAGAAAGCTTTCCTCCCCCTCAACAGTGAAGTGTCAACCATCCAGAACACAAGGTAGGATGTGACAGATGGTACTTCCTAATCCCTTTCCTTCTACCAGTCCCTCCTGCATATCCACACACGTATACACTCAACAGCTATGCTCCCAGGACTAGCAAGACCACTGTAATCTTCCACTGTCACAATTAATGAGAACCTGTATTAGCTAGACTACAAGCTATACTGCTGTGATAAAAAGATCTCAAAAAAAATAAGGAATAAAATATAAGTTTATTTCACTCTCATGTTGCAACCCAGCAGTGAGCAGTCCAGGGCTAATAAAGAAGCTCTGCTCCACACAGTGATCCACGGTCTCAGGTTCTTTCTACTCTGTTGCTCCATCATCCTCTAGAAAAATGTTGTCCTTGTCAATATCCCATCCATGGGAAGGAGGTAATACAGAAGTTGCACATGGCACATTTGCTCATATCCTATTGGCTGATCTTGGTCACATGGTCACACCCAGCTACAAGGGAAGCTGGGAAATGTAGTCTCTAACCAAGTGACCATGTACCTTGTTTTAAAACTCAGAGAGGAAGAGATCTAACACCAAAAGGAAGATGAAGATAGCAGGAAACATTCTTTTCTGCCACACAACACAAGATGCATACAGGAGTACGTTTTTTGTTAAAAACAACCAACTCAGATTTGCTAATCCAACAGTTACTTAAAAGCTTAAATTCTATAGAAACCCTAAAAATTAATCTGGTAATGTCACAAAGCTGTGTCCACCCCAGCCAGTAGAGATCAATCTAGCTATATTAAATCACATGCTTAAATTACAAATTATACTCTCTGTACACATACCAGTTTAAATGTATATCTCCAATTGTGTGTCATAGGTTCAATAAGGATCTACATTAAAATATATTTTGTATAATACTACTTCAAAATATCTTGAGGTACGAGTATTTTTATGTTGCACCATCCATTTTAATTTGAGCATATAATTTCTTGTTGTTTTCATTTTAATCATAAAAATAAGATAAGCTTGTTAAATTCTTTTCATAGTTTTTTGAAATGTATAAAGTAAAAAGTGAAAGTGGCTAACTGTCCCTTTTCCTGCTACTTCCACTTCCCAGGAAGCCAGAACTAACAGCCTATTTGATGTGAGAGATATGATATCTATGACATTTTCCCAGAGCTTTCTCTGTGCACTTTAAGTAGAACAGACAGACACACACACAATAGGATCACACTATACAAACTGTTCCTTGGTCAGGTGCGGTGGCTCACACCTGTAATGCCAGCACTTTGGGAGGCTGAGGTGGGTGGATCACAAGGTCAGGAGTTCGAGACCAGCCTGGCCAACATGGTGAAACCCCGTTTCTAATAAAAATACAAAAATGAGCCAGACATGGTGACACATACCTGTAATCCCAGCTACTCGGGAGGCTGAGGCGGAGAACTGCTTGAACCCAGGAGACAGAGGTTGGAATGAGCCGAGATTGCGTCACTGCACTCCAGCCTGGGTGACAGAGCAAGACTGTCTCAAAAAAAAAAAAAACTGTTCCTCAATTAACTTTCCTCACTTATGTAATATACTAAACAATTAGGGACATATATAATGTGCATATATATCATATATACATATGTACATATAAAATATATAATGTATATAACATGATATATGTAATGTGTGTATATATATCACATATTTGTTATATATAACAAATATCACATTATATATTATATATAAATATGTATATTCATATCTATATCTTGTATACTATATATATGATATATATGCAGATATCTATATGTATATATGATATGTATAATATGGAGTTTATATATATAGCTTACCTTCAGCTTACCTCAGATTATATATATCTCAGCTTACCTGGGACAGTCTGTGTCTGTTGACTCAATGTAATTATTAACAGTACCCTCCTTTTATTTTTACTTTTTAATCATATATACATATGTATATGTGTAACATGCATGTTGTATATAGATGACATACATGCTATATGTATATGACATACATATAACATAATATGTGATATTTATATATGCATATTTCATATACACGATCACTATATATTGTGATGATATACTGTGATAGTGCATATGAAATATATATGTACGTATATTGTGTGTGTGTCTATATATATATGCCATAATACTATAAGTAGGATGGCTTTATGTCTCAGCTTAACTGGGACAGTCTCAGTTTATGTCTGTTGATACAATATAATTATTAAGCACCTGTAATCCCAACTACTCAGTTGGGATTAACAATATAATTTTATTTATATAAATATAATTAACAATATAATTTTATTTTTTTATTCTTATTGACACATAATATTTATATACATTTATGAAGTATTTGTGATATTTTGGTTCATACCTAAAATGTGCAATGATCAAATCAGGGTATTTAAGATATCCACCACCTTAAACATTTATCATTTCTTTGTTTTAGGAACATTACACCTCCTTTTGACCTCAAAAGCCTTCCTTTTTGAATAACAAATTATATGACCCTGGCCGGGTGCATCGGCTCAGGCCTGTAATCCCAGAACTTTGGGAGGCCAAGGCGGGCAGATCATTTGAAGTCAGTCATTTCAGTAGAGACAGAGTTTCAACATGTTGGCCAGGCTGGCTAAAAAACACAAAAATTAGCCAGGCATGGTGGCGCTCACCTGTAATCCCAGCTACTCGAGAGGCTGAGGCAGGAGAATTATTTGAACCCAGGCGACGTGAAAGTTGCGGTGAGCTGAGATCATGCCACTGCACTCCAGCCTGGGCGACAGACCTCGTCTATAAATGATAAGAATGAGAGAGATAAAAAGCACCCAGGTTTTAGTATGCCTTATGTATGTGTGGCACTAATTTTGTACCATACATTGTCCTAAATACTTTCCCATGTTAAAGTCTCATGTAATCTTTATAGCAACCCCATGAAATAAGACAATTATTAATATAAGGGAACTGAGGCCAGGTGCGGTGGCTCATGCCTGTAATTCCAACACTCTGGGAGGCCGAGGTGGATGGATCTCTTGAGGTCAGGAGTTCGAGATAAGCCTGGTCAACATGGTGAAACCCCATTTCCATTAAAAATACAAAAATTAGCCAGGCATGGTGGCACATGCCTATAGTCCCAGCTACTCAGGAGGCTGAGGCAGGAGAATCGCTTGAACCCTGGAGGCAGAGGTTGCAGTGAGTCGAGATTATACCATTGCACTCCAGCCTGGGCAGCAGAGTGAGACTCCATCTCAAAAATAAAATAAAATAAAAATAAGATGAGGGAGCTGAGTTGCAAGAAGGTAAAGCGACTTTCCCAAGGTCACACAGGTAGCCAGTACTGGCTTCCATTTAAACCTAGGTAGCTTAGCTCCAGAGTTCTCACTGCCTTTTTCCCAGTTTTCCTGCTTGTAATAGTCAGCTAATGCTGTGTAACAAACAACCTCAAAAATCTCATTGCTTTAGGCTGGGCATGGTGGCTCGCACCTGTAATCCCAATACTTTGGGAGGCTGAGGCAGGTGGATCACCTGAGGTCAGGAGTTCGAGACCAGCCTGGCCAGCTAACAGAGGGGGTTTCATGCCCATTATTAGTTTTTTGACATCCTAATCTCTGACTTCCTCCTCCCAGGATGCTGACTTTCAAAGCAACAGCTCAGCTCTTCATCCTGGGCTGCACGTGGTGTCTGGGCTTCCTACAGGTGGGTCCAGCTGCCCGGGTCATGGCCTACCTCTTCACCATCATCAACAGCCTGCAGGGCTTCTTCATCTTCTTGGTCTACTGTCTCCTCAGCCAGCAGGTAAACACTGACCCCTTTCTTTGTCATTTAAAACTTGAGAAAATTTTGGAAGTGGAATTTAAATGAGGATTTAAGTCAATGTTCTCTAAATGGTCCATATGAGATTATAATCCATGTATAAACGCTCCCTCTATTTTCTCTACTTTAAAAATGCTGGCTGGGCACAGTGGCTCACGCCTGTAATCCCAACACTTTGGGAGGCCGAGGTGGGTGGATCATGAGGTCAGGAGAATGAGATAATCTTGGCCAACATGGTGAAATCCTGTGTCTACTAAAAATACAAAAATTAACTGGGTGTGGCAGCACGTGCCTGTAATCCCAGCTACTCAGGAGGTTGAGGCGGGAGGATGACTTGAACCTGGGAGGCGGAGGTTGTAGTGAACCGAGATCGTGCCACTCCACTCCAGCCTGGCGACAGAACTAGACTGTCTCAAAAAAAAAAAAAAATTGCTACAGGTCATAAGATACATCATTTGTTAACACATTTCAGGATATAAATAACTGCTATGTCCAAAAAAAACATGCCTTTTCTCAGTTTTCCCACTTGTAATAGCTACAACCTCAACAATCTCATTGGTTTAGGCCCAGCACAGTGGCTCACGCCTGTAATCCCAGCACTTTGGGAGGCTGAGGCGGGCAGATCTCTTGAGGTCAGGAGTTCAAGACCAGCCTGGCCAACATGGTAAAACCCCATCTCTACTAAAAAAATACAAAAAAAATTACCTGGGCATGGTGGAGGCACCTGTAATCCCAACTACTCAGGAGGGTGAGGTAGGAGAATCCCTTGAACTCAGAAGGCAGAGGTGGCAGCGAGCCTAGATCGCACCACTGCACTCCAGCCTGGGTGGCAGAGCAAGACTCCCTCTCAAAAAAAAAAAAAAATTTCAGTCAACACCAATTATATGGCTGGGATGATAGGGGTGAGCCACCATGCTGGGCTGATTTATCTCTTTTCTTCAAGACTTATCAGATGATTCATGCCCCTTGAAGCCCTCACTGTCCCGAACTAGGTCACATTCCAGGATCACACCGCCTTCTCTGTAACACTGGGTGTCTTCAAGGGCAAACTCATAGATCCATTCCGTCTGCTACTGCAGTTTTTGCAACTCACATCTCAAACCATGGAGCAGCAGTGGGCATGACGAGATCCTGAACTTCACTGTGTTGCAGGTTAACTGCCTTGTTAAAGAGAAACTGGGGCCAGGCACAGTGACTCATGCCCATAATCCCAGCACTTCAGGAGGCTGAGTTGGGAGGCAGAACTCATCTCCACTCGGGTCACAGCATCACTGGTAGAGTGTTTTTTCATCAACATTATTTTTATTATTATTATTAAATTTAAGGCTGGATGTGCTGACTCACATCTGTAGTCCCAGCACTGTGGGAGACTGAGGCGGGCGGATCACCTGAGGTCAGGAGTTTGAGACCAGCCTGGCCAATATAGTAAAACCCCGTCTCTACTAAAAATACAAAAATTAGCTTTGTGTGGTGGCACAAGCCTGTAGTCCCAGCTACTCGGGAGGCTGAGGCAGGAGAATTGCTTGAACCCAGGAGGTAGGGGTTGCAGTGAGCTGAGATCGCACGACTGAACTCCAGTCTGAGTGACAGAGTGAGACTCTATCTCAATCAATCAATCAATCAATTTAAGACAAGGATCTCACTACATTGCCCAGGCTGGTCTCCAGCTCCTGGGCTGAAATGGAATCCTCCCTCCTTGGCCTCCCAAAATGTTGGGATTACAGGCAAGAGCCACCCACCATACCTGGTCACAACAGGAATTCTTTTTTCTTTTTTAAGATGGAGTCTCGCTCTGTCACCCAAGCTGAAGTGCAGTGGCACGATCTTGGCTCACTGTAACCTTCAACCTCCTGGGTTCAAGCAGTTCTCCTGCCTCAGCCTCCGAAGTAGCTGGGATTATAGGTGCCTGCCACCATGCCTGGCTAATTTTTGTATTTTTTTTAGTAGGGATCAGGTTTCACCATGTTGGTCAGGCTGGTCTCAAACTCCTGACCTAGTGATCCACCTGCCTCGGCCTCCCAAAGTGCTGGGATTACAGGCGTGAGCCACTACACCTGGCCAAATTCTTAAGCACATTTCCATGTGCTGGTGTATTCTCCATATTAATATGTTTTAAGAGTTCTGCCATGAAATTTCATAATGAGCCAATTTTTCCAACATTAACTATGAACTCTTTCAAACATCCAAAAGAGTTTAAAGAATTATACAGTGAGCACATATGTACCAATCACCTAGATGCTGTCACTAACCTTGTGCAATATTTGCTCTATTACATATTGAACCTTCTATTCATCCATTCCTCTATTTCATTACAAACAAGTATAGCTTAGCTGCATAGCCAAAGAAAACCGTGGGCAGCTCTTCCCAGTGCACGTACACATCTGAATGAGCATACCAAGACTTGTATGTACTCTTCCCGCAGTTTATCGCAGTTTTTGAGGCATATCATAGCATCCGGTTTTTAAAGATATATATGGTTTTAGTCCATATGGCTACTAAATCCAAACCACTTTGTTTGTCTGAGGCTGAACAGTAGTGTGTGTCCTTCAAGATGTTCCCTTACTAAGGGGTGCTGGGGGATCATTTGGACTGCACGCTGGCTCTAGAATTGAACCTGACCCCAGACACGGTGGCTCACGCCTGTAATCCCAGAACTTTGGGAGGCCGAGGCAGGCAGATCACCCGGGGTCAGGTGTTCAAGACCAGCCTGGTCGACATGGTGAAACTCCATCTCTACTAAAACATATAAAAATTAGCCAAGTATGGTGTGCACACCTGTAATTCCAGCTACTCAGGAGGCTGAGGCTGGAGAATCACTTGACCCCAGGAGGCAGAGGTTGCAGTGAGCTGAGACCACGCCATTGGACTCCAGCCTGGATGACGGAGCAAGACTTCATCTCAAAAATAAAAATAAAAAACATTACTCCAGAGGGTTTCAGTGTGTTTATATAATGGGTATAAGCACTCACTGTTTGTTATTGTTATGTATTTATTTATGTGTAGGTATAGATGTTTACGGCATATCAGAATGGTCTTTTGTTTTTTGTTTTTTTGAGATGGAGTCGCACTCTGTCGCCCAGGCTGGAGTGCAGTGATCTCGGCTCACTGCAACCTCCGCCTCCCAGGTTCAAGCAATTCTCCTGCTTCAGCTTCCCGAGTAGCTGAGACTACAGGCACACACCACCATGCCCAGCTAATTTTTTGTCTTTTAGTAGAGACTGGGTTTCACTGTGTTAGCCAGGATGGTCTCCCTCTCCTGACCTCGTGATCCGCCCGCCTCGGCCTCCCAAAGTGCTGAGATTACAGGTGTGAGCCACTGCACTCGGACCAGAATGGTCCTTACCAGGAGCAGCTGTGTTCCCACCAAGAAACAGCAATGTCGCGAGAAATGTTTGATTGTCATAACTGGGGTGGGTGGTACTACTGCCATCTAGTGGGTGGAGGTCAGGAATGCTGCTAAACATCCTAAACAATGCATGCAGGACAGCCCTCTCCAGCAAAAACATGATCCAATCCAAGATGTCAACAGCGCCAAGGCTGGGGTATCATGGTATGGCAGATGCTGTCTATGGCTCTCTCATATCCCTTTGGCCTTCGTCTCTACATGCCTGGAGCTGCTTGTTGCAAACACCCATGACTGTGCCTGACGGCTTGTTACTGCCCTACAGGATATGCCTGGCCCAAGCACAGGGCAAACTGGTGATGCCCAAGAGTAATGGCCCTTGAGACCAACCATCAAACCTTGACTGATGGGAGCTGGTGGATAGATCCCCAGCTCCCTCCTCCCTCAGGCAAGTTGACTCTGAAGTAGTTCCATGCTATACTGCAGAGCTCCTGAATGGGGCTGAGCCCCGGATGCCCACAATGGAAACATCCTTAATTATGCATCCTTTACCAGCTGCCTTCTCTTCCCTGTCCTGCTTCCTCACTGCCCTACTGGTGCCTTTTGGCATCACCCCTCAAATAAACTCTTTACACTTCAACCCTTGTTGCAGAGTCTGCTTCTGAGGTACCCAAAACCAAGTTACATGGAAGGATACTACCAAATATTAGTGATTTTCACTAGATTGAGGAATTACATGTAACTTCTATTTTCTTCCTTTTGCATATGCAAATCTTATAAATTTTCTTTTCTTTTTTTTTTTTTTTTTTTCTGATATGGAGTCTCACTCTCTCTTCCAGGCTGGAGTGCAGTGGCGAGATCTCAGCTCACTGCAAACTCTGCCTCCCAGGTTCAAGCCGTTCTCCTGCCTCAGCCTCTGGAGTAGCTGGGATTATAGGCATGTGCCACCATGCCCGGCTAATTTTTATATTTTTAGTAGAGATGGGATTTCACCATGTTGGCCATGCTGGTCTGGAATTCCTGACCTCAGGTGATCCTTCTGCCTTGGCCTCCCACAGTGCTAAGATTCCAGGTGGGAGCCACTGCACCTAACTATAAATTTTCTACAACAATTATATACTCTGTAATGGAAAATTTTTTATTGTGGTAAAATATACATAACATAAAATTTACCTTTTTAATTATTTTTAAATGTACCAACCGTTCAGTAGCATTGCGTTCACTATGTCATGCAACCATTGTCAACATCCATCTCCAGAACTTTCATGTTCCCGAATTGAAACTCCAACCCCATTAAATACTAACTCCCCATTCTCCTCCCTCCAGGCCCTGGAAACCACTATTCTACTGTAGGTCTATATGGATTTGACTACTTTAGTGTGGGAAATAGAAAAGTTCCTCTTCAAAGTTTCCTTTCTTGTTTAAGAAAAATTTGTGTTAGAAACAATAGTTTGTTTTAAACACTTTCTTTAAAAGCCTTCTTGCCTTTTTGTTGGAAGCCCTGTCCTATGTAGCTGTTAGACATGCTTACAGGCGCATAGTATATTCTATGTTCTTGTACTTTAACCAAGATATCTGTGCTGAACGTTCTCACAGGCATGTCCCAGCTCACAGCCTATGCCCCTTCCTTATTTGGACTTCCCTTTTTTACTCTCCATTGCTTGTACCTCTTTAGAAAAGTTTCAAGTTATTAGCCAATCAGGTTTGAGTTTAGATTGTAAGGTCTGGCCCCAGCCAATGGAGATCAGACACAGCAGTAAGGACAACCCCAAATGTGTAAGAAATAAATATGTCTTCTTTCCTTTGTTCGTTGTACTCTAGTGGCAAGATTGCTGGTGGGAGTACCCTTTCTGCAGGAAGTAAAAAGAATTGCTTTGCTGAGAGATCCTTTATCCCAGTAACAACTTTTCTTTGCAGCACCAAGCATCTATTTCCAACTTCTATTTCCAACATTTAGGGACCTCATATAAGTAGAACCATACAGTATTTGCCTTTTCGTGACCTTATTTCACTCAGCCTGATGTACTCAAGGTTCATCTGTGTGGTAATATGTGTCAGAATCTCCTTCCTTTGTAAGACTGAATAATATGAATAGACCACATTTTGTGAAAAGAAATACGTGATAATACATCTCTATCCTCTTCCTAACTCACTGACTTTTCTGTTCTTCACCAATGTTAGCAAAACCTATCCAGGTATTTCCTTTGATGTTCCAGGTCCAGAAACAATATCAAAAGTGGTTTAGAGAGATGGTCAAATCAAAATCTGAGTCTGAGACATACACACTTTCCAGCAAGGTGGGTCCTGACTCAAAACCCAGTGAGGTAAGTGAACACGTGAATTGTTCTGTTTTGCATACTCCTCTCTTGACACAGCAAACCCCCTCTAGTTTTGGGGTTTTTTTGTCGTTTGTTTTTTAAGTTACGAGGTTACATGTGCAGGACGTGCAGGTTTGTTACATAGGTAAATGTGTGCCATGGTGGTTTGCTGCACCTATCAACCCATCACTTAGGTATTAAGACCAGCATTAGCTGGGCACAGTGGCTCATGCCTGTAATCCCAGCACTTTGGGAGGCTGAGATGGGCGGATCATCTGAGGTCAGGAGTTCAAGACCAGCCTGACCAACATGGTGAAACCCTGTCTCCACTAAAAATACAAAAAAATTAGCCAGTCCTGGTGGTGGGCGCCTATAATCGCAGCTGCTTCGGAGGCCGAGGCAGGAGAATCCCTTGAACCCTGGAGGCAGAGGTTGCAGTGAGCCGAGATCGTGCCATTGCACTCCAGCCTGGGCAACCAGAAAGAAACTCTGTCTCAAAAAAAAGGGGGGGGCGCCAGGTGCGGTGGCTCATGCCTGTAATCCCAAGCACTTTGGGAGGCTGAGGCGAGTGAGTTACAAGTTCAGGAGATCAAGACCATCCTGGCCAGCAAGGTGAAACACCATCTCTACTAAAAATACAAAAAATTAGCTGGGCATGGTGGCAGGTGCCTGTAATCCCAGCTCTTGGGAGGCTGAGGCAGGAGAATCACTTTAACCCGGGAGCCAGAGGTTGCAGAGAGCCAAGATCGCACCACTGCACTCCAGTCTGGAAGAGAGTGCGAGACTCCATATCAAACTTAAAAAAAAAAAAAAAAGGAAGCTAGGTGTGGTGGTGCATGCCTATAGCCCCAGCTACTTGGGAGGCTGAGATGGGAGGATTGCTTGAGTTCAGGAGTTTGATACCAGTCTGGGAAACATAGGGTAGCTTTGAGGAGCTATTCTTAGTACAAACTCCCCTTCCTGGAGGGTATGAGGAAGAGTCCTTTTCCTGATAGCCTAGCGAGTTCCTCATTCTTGTTATATTGTTCCTCAGTGACTCATCGCTGCTCACTAACAGCACGTGAGCTGGTTTTTGTATGTATTCTCATTGTGCAAAGATGTATGGGTAAAATAGATCACCAAAACCAACGCAATCTAACATAGACTCCCATTGGGGGAAATTTACAAGCATAGGCATAGCGGAGTGAGCATCTTCCCCCAAATCCCCCACTGTCCACAGAGATGTGGATGTGGACCCCACAGAGTTGGGGGTGCACCATGGAAAAGGCTCCAGGGGAGGGATTCTACCTCAGCTGCTCTGCATAATTACAGAGGAGAAGTGCAGGGAATCATGGGACCTTTCTGCGGGCGGAAATGGCCCTGTTAGAAAGACGATACTTCTGGAATCTGTTTGCTGGTATTCTCTTCTTCCATGGCACTAACTCAGGCTCAGTGCACCACAGAATGAGCTTTCAGCACTATGTGACATTACGCTTCCATATTTGTTGCGTATTTGGCTTTTTGAATAAATGACAGAATAGATGTCTAAAAAGAGGCTGGGCATAGTGGCTCACACCTGTAATCCCAACAGTTTGGGAGGCCAAGACGGGAGGATCACTTGAGTCCAGGAGTTTGAGACCAGCCTGGGCAACATAGTGAGACCCTGTCTTTTCTTTTTTTTTTTTTTTTTTTTTTTTTTGAGATGGAGTCTCACTCTGTCGCCCAGGCTGCAGTGCAGTGGCACAATCTCGGCTCACTGCAACCTACACCTCCTGGGTTCAAGCAATTCTCCTGCCTCAGCCTCCCCATTAGCTGGCATTACAGGCGCCTGCCACCACATCCAGCTAATTTTTTTGTGTTTTTAGTAGAGATGGGGTTTCACCCTGTTGCCCAGCTGGTCTCGAACTCCTGACCTCAAGTGACCTGCCTGCCTTGGCCTCCCAAAGTGCTGGGATTACAGGCATGAGCCACCTCGCCGGGTCCCATCTCTTTTCCTTAATTAAATAAATAAATAAATAAAATGAAAAGATATATTTCTGGGTGGGCAAGATGGGCTCCTAAGCCCTAAATCCACAAAAACTCTCCCTATCTCATTTGTTTTCATGCCTCTCATGTGCACAGCCACCACATCTGCTCACCAAAAGGTCTTAGAATACGTTTTTACACCGGGTGCGGTGGCTCACACCTATAATCCCAGCACTTTGGGAGGCTGAGGCGGGTGGATCTCCTGAGGTCAGGAGTTCCAGACCAGCCTGGCCAACATGGTAAAACCCCGTCTCTACTAAAAATACAAAAATTAGCTGGGTGTGGTAGGGGGCGCCTGTAATCTCAGCTACTCGGGAGGCTGTGGCAGGAGAATCACTAGAACCTGGGAGGCAGAGGTTGTAGTGAGCCAAGGTCACGCCAATGCACACCAGCCTAGGTGACAAAAGCAAAACTCCGTCTAAAAAAATATATATATATGCTTTTATCTTAAGCTAAGTGGAGAAATTTTTGATAAATCATCTTTAACATTTCTTGAGATAATATGTTATTTTCCTCAGCAGTGGAAATATTGAGGTCACTGAAGAAGCATCTATTCCTTATTAGAGGTAAGGAGGTGAATTAATTGTAAATCTTTCCAACACCAAAAGGAAAATGGGACCAGGAAAAGTTTTAGGGCATGTTAGGTGACCCCCAAAGAAATTTATTAATATGGCTGGGCTCAGTGGCTCACACCTGTAATCGCAGCACTTTGGGAGGCTGAGGCAGGTTGATCACCTGAAGTGAGGAGTTCGAGACCAGCCTGGCCATCATGGCAAAACCCCATCTGTACTAAAAATACACAAATTAGATGTGCATGGTAGCAGGCGCCTGTAATCCCAGCTACTCAGGCGCCTGAGGCAGGAGAATCGCTTGAACCTGGGAGGCAGAGGTTGCAGTGAGCCGAGATTGTGCTGCTGCACTCCAGCCTGGGTGACAGAGCGAGACTCTGTCTCAAAAAAAAAAAAAAAAATGGTTTAACTATTCTCAACAAGAGTAAAATTATTATAGGTGCAGACTGTTGACTGTGACCTATGAAAGGTTCCCAGATAATCCAGAATAATTCCCAAAGCTGCCAGTATTCCAGTTACTGGTTCTCCACAATAAAATAAGGAAATCATGTTCATCACTTAACATTTTGGAAATTGAATAATATGAGTGTATCTTTGGAAGGGGAAAATATCAAATATAACCTGGGCAATATAGTGAGACCCTGTCTCTACAAAAACATTAAAGAATAAACCAGGTGTGGTGGTGCATGCCTGTAGTTTCAGCTATTTGGGAGCCTGAGGCAGGAGGATTGCTTGAGCCCAGGAGGCAGAAGTTGCAATGAGCCAAGAATATGCCACTGCACTCCAGCCTGGGTGACAGAGCAAAGCCCTGTCTCAAAAAAAAAAAAAAAAAAAAAAAATATATATATATATATATATATGTGTGTGTGTGTGTGTGTGTGTGTGTAGTATATATATATGTGAGTATATATATATTGTGTATATATATATACACACACAAACACATACACATATACATATATATATTTTTTTTTAAATTTATTTATTTTACTTCAGGTGCATACTATATCTGGCATTTCTCCCCATGTTATCCCTCCTATTAATCTCTCTTTAAGAAATACATTAGCTTTGGCTGAGCATGGCAGCTCATGCCTATAATCCTAGCACTTTCGGGGGACCAAGGTAGGAAGATCACTTGAGGTCAGGAGGTTTTTGTTTTGTTTTGTTTTTTGTTTTGTTTTGTTTTGTTTTGAGGTGGAGTTTCACTCTTGTTTCCCAGGCTAGAGTGCAATGGCGCAATCTCGGCTCACCGCAACCTCCATCTCCCGGGTTCAAGTAATTCTCCTGCCTCAGTCTCCTGAGAAGCTGGGATTACAGTCATGCGCCACCACGCCCGGCTAATTTTTGTATTTTAGGTAGAGACGGTGTTTCTCCATGTTGGTCAGGCTGGTCTCAAACTCCCAACCTCAGGCGATCCACCCACCTCAGCCTCCAAAGTGCTAGGATTACAGGTGTGAGCCACCACCCCCAGCCCAAGGTCAGGAGTGTGAGACCAGCCTGGGAAACAAAGTAAGACCCCATATCTACAGAAAAATATCTTATGCTTTTATTTTTTAGTCACAAAGTTTGAGTAAAAAGCTAATAGAGAAACTCTTTCTCTATGGACAAATTTGACCTTGGGTTAACTTTCTAGCTGTGTTCCCAAGAAACTTGATAAAGTTGGAAGATCAGTTATGTCGCCAGGCAATGCTGCCTACGGGAAAAGTCATGCTTGACTTGTAAGTTGCATCTGGATGGGAAATTCTGTGAATGAACCATAAATACCAGGAAGGAAGACATAACTTTGAACTTCTTGCACACAATAACTCCTATAACTAGGCTAGGAACGACTAACCTCATAGGCTTCTACAGGAGATGTTGGTTCCTCTATGGAGCTTGGGGCTGTTAAACCAAGCTGTAAGTTGTGGGGTGCAAAGAGAATAATTCTTGAGTTCTACAGTGTGTCAGGCACTATGTAAGATGATGGGTATTCAAAGAGGAACAAGATTCTAATCTTTCTCTGTAGACAAAAAATATCCAGGGGGCTAAAATTCCAGAGTGGGATATTATGTCTGAAAACTTATCAAAAAGAAGAATTCTTCTTGCTGAATTTTTGATAAGTCTTCCCACTCTAAGCCAAAGAAGACCACATTTGCCCTAGGATTTTTAAATGCTAGGAGATCATGCCATCCTTGCCTGCTGGTTCAAGCTGGGTTTAAAGCACTCCTGCTCTTTCTCCATGTTGTTGATTTTGTTTGTTTGCTTTATTATATTATTACATCTGCCTTTAATCTAAACCTCTTTTATGGGGGGGATGTTTTTCCAGGACAAGTGAAGAGAAAATATTAAAACTAGAACATTCAACTCCATATGGAAAATCATACCCATGGATCTCTTTGGCATTATGAAGAATGAAGCTAAGGACAAGGGAACTCATGAAACATATCATCCTTGGAGAGGAAATAATCAACCTTTACTTCCTGAAGTGTTTGTTCTGCATAACAGGCTCTCAATAAATGTGTGGTAAATTGCATCTCTTTTCACTATGGTGTATTCAGTCAATGCTTGTCCCTGGAAACCCAAATCATGACCATTGCAAATATTTCCTTGACTTTTTGTAAATGAAGAGGTCCTTTTCCTCAAGTTCTTAGTCTTACTCATTCTAAACTTACTCTCCTTTTAAGACAAGGTTTCACTCTGTCACTCAGGCTGGAGTGTAGTGGCATAATTGTAGATCACTACAGCCTCAAACTCCTGAGCTTAAATTATTATCGCACCTGAGAGAATTCCAGGTGGGATTACAAAGTGCTGGGATTACAGGCATGAGCCACCACACTTGGCCATAAACTTGTTATTTGAACTCATTCATTCCGTCAAACCACTGGCTTCCTACTGCCTTTACTTCCTTGCTGATACAGGCTAACTTCTTTTTTTTTTTTTTTTTTGAGACAGTCTCTCTTGTCACCCACGCTGGAGTGCAGTGCTGTGATCTAGCCTCAGTGCAACCTCTGGCTCCTAGGTTCAAATTATTCTCCTGCCTCAGCCTCCCAATAGCTGGGACTACAGGTGCATGCCACCACATCCAGCTAATTTTTGTATTTTTAGTGGAGACAGGGTTTTACCATGTTGGCCAGGCTGGTCTTGAACTCTTGACCTCAAGTGATCCACCCACCACGGGCTCCCAAAGTGCTGAGGTTACAGACGTGAGCCATCGTACCCGATGAGAGATTTTAAGTGAGCTATGATTGCACCACTGCACTCCAGCCTGGGTGACAGAGTGAGACCCTGTCTTTAAAAAAAAAAAAGAAGAAAGAAAGAAAAGAAAAGAAAGGAAATGGGGCCGGGCACAGTGGCTCACACCTGTAATCCCAGCTCTTTGGGAGGCTAAGGCAGGTGGATTGCCTGAGCTCAGGAACTCAAGACCAGCCTGGCCAACATGGCAAAACCCCATCTATACTAAAAATACAATAATTAGCTGGGCATTATGGTGCTCCTGTAATCCCAGCTACTTGGAAGGCTGAGGCAGGAGAATCACTTGAACCCAAGAGGCAGAGGTTCCAGTGAGCTGACATCACACCACTGCACTCCAGCCTGGGCAACAGAGTGAGACTCTGTCTAAAAAAAAAAAAGATTGGTGGGAGTTGATAATTATTTTGACCTCACAAAGTCATGGTGAAGATTCAATGAGAGCCACTGCATTTATCTACCATGCAGCACATGTTTGATAAACCATGGTTATTTTTTTTTTAATTTTTTTAATTGCTTTTTAGATTTTGGGGTACATGTGAAGAACTTTCAAGATTGTTGCATAGGTACACACATGGCAATGTGATTTGCTGCCTTCCTCCCCATCACCTATATCATTACTGGGTATATATCCAAAGGATTATAAATCGTTCTACTATAAGGACACATGCACATGAATGTTCACTGTAGCACGGTTTACATGGTTATTTTTATCCAACTATTGCTCACCTGGACCTAAAGTGGTAAAAAGCGACCTCTTTACTGTTTACCTCTCTGTCCACAATTAGACAATCATGAGCAATGTGGAAAGGAGCTAGGTTGGAACCAGCTCCTCCAGGGCCCCCCCCACAGCATGACCCAGAGATGTGACCACAGCCCCCAGCTTCCCCATTTCTCAATACACGTATCAGAGAACACTGAAGTTCCCTCTTCTGAAATGTGAGAACTTCTCCTGATCCCAGATAAAGTTGCTTGCCACAGCAGTCCCCTGGATGGACTGTTTACAACATCACACCCACCCACTCAGCAGGCTGCGGACAGTACCGGAGCTGGCTTTGGTAGTGATGAGTTGGGGCAGGTGCAGGGGTGGGCGGAGGTGAGAACAGAGGACAGAGTCCATCAAAATTCAGTAGTGGGATCGTTCGTGCCTGTGAATTGCCACTGCACTCCAGCCTGGGAAACATACTGAGAACCCATCTCCTAAAAATAAATAACAAGGCCAGGTGCGGTGGCTCACATCTGTAATCCCAGCACTTTGGGAGGCCGAGGTGGGTGGATCACCTGAGGCCAGGAGTTTGAGCACAGCCTGGCCAACAGGGTGAAACCCTGTCTCTACTAATAACACAACAATTAGCTGGGCATCATGGCACACACCTGTAATCCCAGCTACTCAGGAGGCTGAGGCATGAGAATCACTTGAACCCGGGGAGGCAGAAGTTACAGTGAGCTGAGATCGCACCACTGCACTCCAGCCTGGGTGACAGAGTGAGACTCCGTCTCAAAAAGTAAAAAAAAAAAAATGAAATAAAAGAACAAGTAGATTTAAAACAAATCAAAGAAACAGGAAGTGAAATCAGCCCCAACCTCCCCGACCCTTGCAGTCTCCTTGCTATAATCACCTGTTCTCAGACAAAACAGGAAAGCTTCTGCTATTAATGAAGGGTGATTGCTGATGAATAAATTGATCACAATCCTTGCACTTTGGAAGCTGAGGCAGGAGGATTGTTTGAGGCCAGGAGTTTAAGCCAAGTCTGGGCAACATTGCAAGACCCCTATCTCTACAAAGAAAAATTGTTTTAATTAGTTGGGTGTGGTGGGGCATACCTGCAGTTCTAGTTATATATACAGGAGTCTGAGGAGGGAGAATCGCTTGAGCCCAGTTGTTTGAGGCTGCAGTTAGCTATGATTACAACACTGCACTCCAGCCTGGGCGATACAGTGAGACCTTGTCTTAAAAAATAAAATAAGGCCAGGCGTGGTGGCTCACGCCTGTAATCCCAGCACTTTGGGACACTGAGGCAGATGGATCACTTGAGGTCAGGAGTTCGAGACCAGCCTGGCCAATACGGCAAAGCCCCATCTCTACTAAAAATACAAAAATTAGCCAGGCATGGTGGCACGCACCTGTAATCCCAGCTATTCAGGAGGCTGAGGCAGGAGAATCACTTGAACCTGGAAAGCAGAGGTTGCAATGAGCCGAGAGCGTGCTGCTGCACTCCGGCCTGGGAGACAGAGCAAGACTCTGTCTCAAAAAAATAAAAAAAATAAATTGATCAGATTGGAGAATGTCTACCCATTCTTGGATGCGATTTGGGGATTGTCCAAAGGGAATACTATGTTGTGTGTTCCTAGCTGGGAGTAATACCAGCCCTCTGATTGATGTTTTTTGGTTGTCACGTGGCTGGGGGTCACTCTGGCAGTTTGTGAATGCTATGGGCCGAATTGTGACACCCTTCCCAAGTGCATATGTTGAAATTCTAATCCCCAGGACCTCATAATATGACTATATTTGGAGACAGGATATTTAAAGAGGTCATTGTAGGCCCAACACAGTGGCTCACACCTGTAATCCCAGTACTTTGGGAGGCCAAGGTGGGCAGATCGCTCGAGCCCAGGAGTTCAAAACCAGCCTGGGCAACATGATAAAATCCCGTTGCTACAAAAAATACAAAAATTAGTCAGATGTGGTGGTGCGCACCTGTAATCCCAGCTACACGGGAGGCTGAGGAGGGAGAATGGCTTCAGCCTGGGAGGTGGAAGTTGCAGTGAGCCGAGATCGTGCCACTGCACTCTAGCTGGGGAAACAGAGTAAGATCCTGTCTCAAAAAAAAAAAAAAAAAAAAAAAGGAGGAGGAGATTAGAACCCAGACACACACACAGGGAAAACCAGGTGAAGACACAGGGAGAAGAGAATCCTCTACAAGCCAAGACGGGAGGCCTCAGCAGAAACTAATCCTGCCAACACCTTGATCTTGGACATCCAGCCTCCAGAACTGTGAGAAAATGCATTCTGTTGCTGAAGCCACCCAGTCTATGGTCTTTTGTTATGGTAGCCCCAGCAAACTAACACACAGTAGACAAGGAACACCCAAGGAAGTGGCATTTTGAGAAGCACTAACATTGCAAGAGCTAATAGCCCAAGGAATTTCACACAGAAGTGAATTTTTTTTTTTTTTTTTTTTTGAGATGGAGTCTCACTCTGTCACCCAGGCTGGCATATAGTGGCATGATCTCGGCTCACTGCAACCTCTACCTCCCCTCCCGGGTTCAAGCAATTCTCCTGCACCAGCTTCCCAAATAATTGGGATTACAGGCACAAGCCACCATGCCCAGCTACTTTTTTGTGTGTTTTTAATAGAGACAGGGTTTCACCATGTTGGCGAGGCTGGTCTCGAACTCCTGACTTCAGGTCATCTGCCATCCTCAGCCTCCCAAAGTGCTGCGATTACAAGCGTGAGCCACCACGCCTGGCCAGTAAAGTGAATAATATCATCAAAGATGTTACAACCCACAGACAGCTCAAGAGCACGTGTTGGCAGATACGTCTATCATTGTCCTGTGTGGATCTGACCAGGTTAAGGCCTGGCCTGGTCACACTATGTAAGTCTTGCTTTTCAGCTGGTATACCTTTCTAGAAGTTCCACGGGCCAGCCAGGTATGAGGGTGCACGCCTGCGGTCTCAGCTACTTGGGAGGCTGAGGTGGGAGAACTGCTGGAGCCCAGGAAGTGGAGACTGCAGTGAGCTATGATCGTACCACTGCACCCCAGCCTGGGTGGCAGAATGAGACCCTATCTCAAAAAAAAAAAAAAAGGATAGAAGTTTTATGGGCCAAGTCTTCTGGTAAAGGTCTGATTGTGCCACTTAGTTTGTGCAAACCTCACCCAAGACATTGAGAAAGTTGCTTGTCGAAAATAATTTTGATGGCTTCTGGGTTATTTGTGCTGTTTAAGACGAGGAAGGAAGCAGTGTCTGGAGAGGAGGACATGGGGTGGGTATGGAAGCTCTCCTGTCTTTTCCGCTGACGTTCTATAATTGTTAGGTTTGTAATTTGCAATGATGGTGGAGACGACGTGTGACCAGCCCACTTAACATGCAAGGCAGATCCAAAGGTCTAGCTCAAAGGCAAATTTTGCTGTCTGTCACCACTTTCAAAGCTTTGGTTAAAAAAAAAAAAAGGAAAAGACAGGGAAGGTAAAATAAAAATAAAAATATTGGCCAGGTGCAGTGACACATACCTGTAATCTCAGCACTTTGGAAGCCCAAGGCAGAAGGATTATTTGATCCCAAGAGTTCGAGACCAGCCTGGGCAACATAGTGAGACCTCGCCTCTATAAAAATAGTAATAATAATTTTGAGCCAGGCACAGTGGCTCACACCTGTAATCCTAACAATCTGGGAGGCCCAAGGAGGAGGATCAGTTGAGGCCAGGAGTTTGAGACTGGCCTGGGCAACATAGTGAGACTCTCTCTCTCTTTAAACACTACAAAAAATTAGCCAGGCATGGCAGTGCACATGTATAGTCCCACCTAACTCAGGAGGCTGAGATGGGAGGATCACCTGAGTCCAGAAATTTGAGGCTGCAGAAAAGGGAGCCCAGTCCCAGCAGAGGTGCCACGATGTTTCATCCCAGGTTCAATAGCAGCCCCAGGGTCCTCAGAGCTAGTATCGCTTCCCAAGAGTCATGATCAGGAACTTGGTGACGATCCTTTCAACCCTAGAACTGGGAGACTTCCCACCCCCAAGCCCTGAGTGTCCTCCCAGCTCACCGTCTACTGGGGCAAACCCAAGTCTTCACTCTAGAAACAGCCTGACCTGCATCCCTGGAAACTTGCTGCATCGAGGGTGCCAATCCTGCCTGGGGCACATCTGTGTCCATTAATGAAGAGGCAAGGCCATCCGTGAAAGGTCAGGAGATTCTCATCTTGAAGAGTGAGGGACGCTCGAATATGGACCCCCAGACTCAGCCCTGAGCTTCAACAGGAACACTTCCGCTCGCAAATCCAATACGTAGATTTGTGGCAAGAGAGATCATTCCAGGTGCCGCCTTTGTTCATGCTAGCGCAGTCCTCTTCTTGGATGTTATTGGGTTCCTCTGGCTCCCAGAAGCTGGATGGAGGAAAAAGTGGGCAAAGGGAGGGGATTTTTTAGGGTGGTGAAACTCTTCTGTATAATACTGTAATGGTCAATATCTGGCAGTAGACATTTGTCAAAACCCATATCAGGCTGGGCACAGAGGCTTACATCTGCGAGCCAGGCGCCATGAGCCACCGTGCCTGGCCCTGAATCAATTTCTGAATCTGGTCAGTTTCTTTCTTGTCTTCCAAGGACTCTTTCCTTTACAACCTCCCAACCCAACCTTCCCAACCTCCTAGGGATTGTCATGTCTTAGGTCACATAGGGTCTGCTTAAAGCAGAGACTGATTCAAGGACTCAGGAGTGAATTTTTTTTTTTCTTTTTGAGACGGAGTTTCACTCTTGTTGCCCAGGCTGGAGTGCAATGACACGATCTGAGCCCATTGTAACCTCTGCCTCCCAGGTTTAAGTGATTCTCCTGCCTCAAGCCTCCAGAGTAGCTGGGATTACAGGCATGCGCCACCATACCCAGCTAAGTTTTGTGTTTTTAGTAGAGACAGAGTTTCTCCATGTTGGTCAGGCTGGTCTCGAACTCCCGACCTCAGGTGATCCGCCCTCCTCGGCCTCCCAAAGTGCTGGGATTACAGGGGTGAGCCACCATGCCTGGCCGTGTGTGGGATTTATTAAAGGATGTTCTTAGGAGGGAGGTGAGGGAAGCCGGATGGAGAAGGGAAAGGAATTGAGCAGGAACATGAACTCAGATGATCCTAGCCTCAGCCTGACCCCATAGAGACCACTGGGATGTGAACAGCACCAGAGTCATCCTAACTTGTCATAAGGGGTCCAGGCTTATCTTAGGCTGTCACTGGTTGTGAGCTGACGCCAGCAGAGTTGGGTAACATCCTAGGTAAGCACACTCCCATTCAGCTGAGAACAACTTTCTGGAAAAAGCATTCCTGTGAGCTTTTAGCAGCCAAAATTCCACCAGGTGCAGTGGCTCACACCTGTAATCCCAGCACTTTGGGAGGCTGAGGCAGGTGGATCTCTTGAGGTCATGAGTTCGAGACCAGCCCGGTCAACATGGTGAAACCTGTCTCTATGAAAAATACAAAAATTAGCCGGGCGTGGTGGCAGGTGCCTGTAATCCCAGCTACTCGGGAGGCTGAGGCACGATCATCACTTGAACCAGGGAGGCGGAGGTTGCAGTGAGCCGAGATGGTTCCACTGTACGCCAGCCTGGGCCACAGAGTGAGACTCCGTCTTAAAAAAAAAAAGGCAGGGCATGGTGTCTCATGCCTGTAATCCCAGCTACATAGTAGCCTGAGGTGGGCGAATCATTTGAGCCTGGGAGCCGGAGGTTGCAGGGAGCCAAGATTGCATCACTGCATTTCAGTCTGGGCAACAGAGCAAGACTCTGTCTCAAAAAAAATCTTCCTCATCCTCCCACCCTCCCTTGTTTCTCCCAACTCTTAGCCCTGGAAACTTGATATACTTGAGTAGATGTACGAAAAGGGTGAGATGTTGCAATGGAGGAAATATTGAAGGTTCAGGGTCCAGACAACCTGTCACCAGAAAATTCCCCTGGTGCTATCGTGTCTGGCCCAGCCTGGGATTGTAGACAGCCTGTCTGCTTGGACTGCAAGGATGCCAAGCACATAGTGAAGAGGGAGTGCTGGCGGAGGGGAAGGTGGCGTACCAAAACAACAAGCAATGCCACCTGTGCACACACCCAGCAATCAGAGTCTCTAGGCCCCTTTTGTGCCAGGGACAAATCCTTCAGAGGTTAGGTGATGTGGAAGTCCAAGGGGCAGCAGAGGGACTCAGGAGACTTAAAGCAACGGCAATTTACCAAACAGGACAAGAATTTTTCTGTATTTAAAATTAGTAGAGGCCAGGAGCAGTAGCTCAAGCTGGTCATCCCAACACTTTGGGAGGCCAAGGCGGGCAGATCACTTGAGCTTAGGAATTTAAAACCAGCCTGGGCAACATGGCGAAACCCCATCTCTACTAAAAATACAAAAAACTAGCCGGCGTGGTGGTGCGTGACTGTGATCCCAGCTACTTGGGAGGCTGAGGTGGGAGGATTACCTGAGCCTGGGATATTGAGGCTGCAGTGAGCTGAGACTGTACCACTGCACTCCAGCCTGGGTGACAGAGTGAGACCTTGTCTCAAAAAAATAAAATAAGGCTGGGTGCGATGGCTCACGCCTGTAATCTCAGCACTTTGGGAGGCTGAGGTGGATGGATCACCTGAGGTCAGGAATTCAAGACCAGCCTGGCCAACATGGTGAAACCCCATCTTTACAAAAATTAGCCAGGTGTTGTGGTGGGCACCTGTAATAGCTACTCGGGAGACCCGAGATGGGAGAATCACTTGAAACCAGGAGGCAGAGGTTGCAGTGAGCCGAGAGCGCTCCACTGCACTCCAGGTTGGGCAACAGAGAGACTCTGTCTCAATAAATAAACAAGAAAACAAGTAGAGCTGTACCGGTAAGAACCAGCTCCTGACTCCTTCAATCATGTACTCCATCACCTTCTCCTCTCCCCATGATCAGGGCCAACAGAGGAAGCAGAGAGACCCCAGGAAAACTGGGCACTTGCCTTAATGTCACAGGAGACCCATCCAGCCACCTCCAGTCCCCTTCTCGTTCCCTGTCACTCAGCCCCAGCCAGTACACCCGTGGAGAGCCGTGAGCTTTGGCCACAAAATTCTGCAAATACAAACTCCATTCAGCCAGCCATTCCTCTACATCACCCTCGGGGTGAGGACCTACCCCCTACCCTGTCCCACACAATTAGGGCTTGGGAACGTCACCTCCCGAACCCTGTCCCCATCCCCCATGGCATGCAGAACAGGACCAGCACCATCCTCCCACTGTAGCACGTGTGGTGGGAATAACCGTGCTACTTTTTCTCATGCAATCTGTGAACTGCTCTGTGCCTCAGTTTCCTCATCTGTAAAATGGGTTAACATTAGCTACCTCCTGGTAGTGTTATGAGGATTAATTTTTTTTTTTTTTTGAGACGGAGTCTCGCTCAGTCACACAAGCTGGAGTGCAGTGGTACGATCTCAGCTCACTGCAACCTCCGCTTTCCTGGGTTCAAGTGATTCTCCCACCTCAGCCTCCTGAGTAACTGGGATTACAGATGCACACCACCACACCCGGCTAATTTTTGTATTTTTAGTAGAGACGGGGTTTTGCCATGTTGGCCAGGCTGGTCTCAAACTCCTGACATCTGGTGATCCATCCACCTCAGCCTCCCAAAGTGCTGGGATTATAGGCATGAGCCACCACACCCAGCCTAATTTTTTTTTTTTTTGAGACAGAGTCTCACTCTGTCACCCAGGTTGGGGTGCAGTGGTGTAATCATGGCTCACTGCAGCCTCCCAAAGGTCACTGTAAGTCTCCCAACAAGCTAGGATTACAGGCTCTAGTCTCCTAAAGAGCTAGGATCACAGCTAGAATTGCTGTGCCTGGCCTCATACTGTAACATCTTAGTATTTAGCATTATAACATTTAAGTGACATTTTTAGCAATAGTAACTGATGTTTTCCGGTTTCTCTTGACTTTTGCCCCACCTATAGCCTTAATCTGCATCCAAACAGCACAGGAGTTCATTGTTTCAGGGAAAGAAGAAGGAAGAGGAAAAGTAGGTTTCCTGGCTTTGGTCTTTCAAAAGCCCAAACCTTTCACAAACTGCCTCATACCTGTAATCCCAGCACTTTAGCCAAGGAGGGAGGCTCACTTGAGCCCAGGAGTTCAAGACTAGCCTGGGCAACATACTGAGACCCCCATCTCTACAGAAATTTTAAAGAACTAGTCAGACATGATGGTGCATATCTACAGTCCCAGCCGCTCAGGAGGCTGAGGTGGGAGGATCCCTTAAGCCCAAGAGTTCAAGGCTGCAGTGAGCCATTGAATGCACCACTGCACTCCAGCCTGGACAACAGAGCAAGAACCTATTCTGAAAAACAATCAAAATCCTGGCAGGGCGCGGTGGCTCACACCTGTAATCCCAGCACTTTGGGAGGCCGAGGTGGACAGATCACCTGAGTTTGGGAGTTCAAGACCAGCCTGACCAATAGGGAGAAACCCCGTCTCTACTAAAAATACAAAATCAGCTGGGCTTGGTGGTGCATGCCTATAATCCCAGCTACTCGGATGGCTGAGGCAGGAGAATCGCTTGAACCCAGGAGGCGGAGGTTGCAGTGAGCTGAGATCTCACCATTGTATGCCAGCCTTGGCAACAAGAGCAAAACTCTGTCTAAAAAAAAAAAATCAAAATCCCAGACCTTTGGAAGACAAGAAAGGACTTATGTCAAAGATTAATGATAGGGAAGAAAATATAGTTAGAAGCAACTCCTCTCCAGGCAAACTAATTTATGGCAAAAGAAATCAGACCAGTGTGCCTGGGCATGGTGGCTCACACCTGTAATACCAACACTTTGGGAGGCCGAGGTGGGCAGATCACAGAGTCAAGAGATCGAGACTATCCTGGTCAACATGGTGAAACCCCATCTCTACTAAAAACACAAAAATTAGACTGGCATGGTGACAGGTGCCTGTAATCCCAGATACTCAGGAGACTGAGGCAGAAGAATTGCTTGAACCTGGGAGGCAGAGGTTGCAGTGAGCCGAGATCGCGCCATTGCACTCCAGCCCAGGCAACAGTGTGAGACTCCATCTCAAAAAAAAAAAAAGAAATCAGACCAGTGGTTGCCAGTCAAGGGCAGGGAGGGATTACTAGAAAAAGGATATGAAAAAACTTTCTAAGGTGGTGGAAAGATTACAAATATTGGTTAGTTTCACAGTTACACAGGCATATGCATTTGTCAAAGTTCACTGAACATACACCAAAGACCTGTGCCTTTTACTATATGCAAATCACATCTCACTCACCCAACTGATCACCAAACCAAGATTCCTCAAAATATGGGGAAGTCAAAGTGCTGGGATTACAGGCATGAACTACTCCACCCAGCCCATTTTAGACTTTTTCACTGCCCTATGATCTCAGTTATCCAATGAGTTTAGGAAAAGTTATGATTTTGTAGTTTATGTGGCTTTTGTTGCTGTTAGGATGTGAGTAACACTCGTCCCAGCTTTTTACATCCTGGAATTCTTTGTGTTTTAAGAATTTTTTACTAGAATCTATTTCATATGTTCTACTGTAGACAATGCCAGTTGATGTATGCTTTTATTTATTTGCAGTTTCGATTTCTTCTTTGACCCAAAGTTATTTAGTGACTTTAAAAAAAAAATTATTTCTTTTTTTGAGACAGAGTCTTGCTGTGTCTCCCAGGCTGGAGTGCAGTGGTGTGATCTCAGCTCACTGCACCCTCTGACTCCCAGGTTCAAGCAATTCTCCTGTGTCAGCCTCCCAAGTAGCTGGGACTACAGGTGCCCGCCACCACGCCCGGCTCATTTTTATATCTTTAGTAGAGTCGGGGTTTCACCATGTTGGTCAGGCTGGTCTTGAACTCCTGACCTCAGGTGATCCACCCGCCTCAGCCTCCCAAAGTGCTGGGATTACAGGTGTGAGCCACCGCGGCCAGCTGAATTTAAACATGTTTAAGGTGATTGAAATTTTTTCCAAAAAAAGAAAATGTATATATATAATCCTGTAGTTATACCATTGTGTTCAAAGAATGTGAGCAATAAAATTTCTGCTTTGAGAAAAAAAATAAAATGTGGAGAGGTAAGGTCACCATGGGAAGGAAGTAATAGATGTGGAGACCACAAGTCCCAGAGAGAAGAATCCGGCATCTCATTTCCGGCGAGCACCAGGCGATGGTAAAAACCCAGGGGGGTTTAGAGACTCCAAAAAGCAGAAGGGGCCTGGGCACTATTTCCTGGGTAAAGTCCCAGGGAGGGGTCAGGAAATCAGAGAGCGGAAAGGGCTTCCTGTCCCATCAGGTTAGATGGAGGCTTAGAAAGCTTGATGGTATCTTAGACCCCAGAAGGGGACAGAAGGAGCAGAAAGATCTCTTGTGCCCAAGAACAGCAAGAAAAGACCTCTAGGCCCAGAAGGCTTTGATGATGGAAGAGTTGTCCCAATGACTGAGTCCCAGAAAAACAGAAGACTCTTTTTTTTTTTTTTTTTGAGGTCAGTTATATTTTATTCTTTTTTTTTTTTTATTTTTTTTATTATTCAGAAGACTCTTTAATGTTTAGAGAGTTCTTGCCATTTCTATGAACCAAATTCAGGGCAGTTTAAGAAGAGGGAACTTGGCTGGGCGCAGTGGCTCATGCCTGTAATCCCAGCACTATAAGAGGCCGAGGCAGACAGATCATCTGAGGTCAGGAGTTCGAGACCAGCCTGACCAACACGGAGAAACCCCATCTCTACTAAAAATACAAAATTAGCTGCATGTGGTGGCGGGCGCCTGTAATCCCAGCTACTCAGGAGGCTGAGGCAGGAAATTGCTTGAACCTGGGAGGCAGAGGTTGCAGTGATCACGCCATTGCACTCTAGCCTGGGTAACAAGAGTGAAACTCCATTTCAAAAAAAAAAAAGAAGAGGGAACTCATGTGTCTTGGTCATCACTGGATTCTCAATATGTAGAATAGTCTTCAGCACATAGTAAGTGCTCAGGAAATGTTGGTTGAATTAATGAATTCAGAAGTGAGCTATGGGCTGGGCGCGGTGGCTCACATCTGTAATCCCAGCACTTCAGGAGGTCAAGGGGGCGGATCACTTGAGGTCAGGAGCTAGAGAGCAGCCTGGCCAACATGGTAACACCCCAACTCTACTAAAAAAAAATACAAAACTTAGCGGGGGAGTTGGGGCATGTGCCCTGTAGTCACAGTTACTTGGGAGGCTGAAGCAGAAGGATCGCCTGAACCTGGGAGGTGGAAGCTTCAGTGAGCCAAGATCATGCTACTGCACTCCAGCCTGGGCAACAGAGCAAGACTCCGTCTCAGAAATTAAAAAAAGTGAGCTATGCCTCTTTGCACAGATTGCCTCACTGGATCCTTATCATGACTCACTGAAGCAGGAATTATCATTATGCCCATTTTGTAGATGAGAAAACTGAGGCACAGAGAGGTTAAATAACTTTCCCAGGATCATTCGGTCTGTAGATGTCTTAGTAGATACCAGTTTGGAGTGAAAACAACAAGGACCCGATGTGTGCACTTCTCCACCTTGACCCCATAAAAGCTGTCCCCATTTAGAAGTAAAATGGGGGACCCCAACTGACCGAGAGTAAATGTCCACCAGCCTAGTAGAATGAGAACTCAAGAGAGAAACTAAAATGAGTAATTTAAAGGAAACATAGCTGTATTTCTTGTGAAACTGAGTTAGGGAATATGATTTGTACCTGCCCCATTTACACTATCTAATTTAACTCCTTCAAAAGCCCTGTTTTGGCCGGGCACGGCGGCTCATGCCTGTAATCCCAACACTTCGGGAGGCCGAGGCAGGCAGATCACCTGAGGTAAGGAGTTGAAGACTAGCCTGGCCAACATGGTGAAACCCTGTCTCTACTAAAAATACAAAAATTAGCCAGGCGTGGTGGTGCGCACCTGTAATCCCAGCTACTCGGGAGAATCGCTTGAACCCAGGAGGCGGAGGTTGCAGTGAGCTGAGATAGTGCAGCCCCACTCCAGCCTGGGCGACAAAACAAGACTCTATCTCAAAAAAGAAAACAAAACCCTGTTTAACTACTCATACAAATAATGCTATGAAACAGATAGAAAAAGCAGAAGAGACATACAGGAAAATAAGAAGATGACAGACCTAAATCTAACCCAATCAGTACTTAGATTAAATGTACATGGTCTAAAAATACCAATTAGGCTGAGTACAGTGGCTCATGCCTGTAATCCCAACACTTTGGGAGGCAGAGGCAAACGGATCACTGGAGGTTAGGAGTTCCAGACCAGCCTGGGCAACATGGAGAAACCTCATCTCTACAAAAAATTTTAAAACTTAGCTGGGTGTGGTGGCGCACACCTGTAGTCCCAGCTACTTGGTTGGGGGGCTGAGGCGGGATCACTTGAGCCCAGGAGGCCAAGGCTGCCGTGAGCCGAGATTGCACCACTGCACCCCAGCCTGGGTGACAAAGTGAGATCCTGTCTCCCAAAACACATAAATAAATAAATGAAAACACCAATTAAAAGCCAGAGAATGTCAGATCAGATTTTAAAAACCCAAACCCAACTATATACTGTCTGGAAAAAAATATATAATGGCATTTTATTTTTAAATATAATGACATAAATAAATTAAAAGTAAAATGGGGCTGGGTGCGGTGCCTCACGCCTGTAATCCCAGCACTTCAGGAGGATGAGGCGGGCAGATCACAAGCTCGAAAGATCGAGACCATCCTGGCCAACATGGTGAAACCCCATCTCTACTAAAGATACAAAAATTAGCTGGGCTTGGTGGTGCGCACCTGTAGTCCCAGCTGCTCAGGAGGCTGAGACAGGAGAATCACTTGAGCCTCGGAGGAGGAGATTACAGTGAGCCAAGGTGACAGAGCGAGACTCTGTCTCAAAAAAAAAAAAAAAAAAAGTAAAATGATTAGAAAACATAAACCATGAACCTAGGCAACACAGCATGACCCTGTCTCTACAAAAGTAAAAATAATTTGCTGGGTACAGTGACAAGTGCCTGGTAGCCCTAGCTACTCAGGAGGGTGAGGAGAGAATTGCTTGAGCCTAGGAGTTTGAGGCTGCAATGAGCTATGATTGTACCACTTCATTCCAGTTTCAGTGACAGAGTAAGACCTTATCTCTAAAAAGCAGAAGAAAAAAAGACATAAACCATGCCATAGTGCTATGTCTATGGACTTGAAAGCCAGCTACCCAGGCTCAAATCCCTCTAGTTGTAAGTGAACACAGGCAAGTTGCTGAAGCGCACTGTACCTCGGTTTCCTCATCTGTGAAGTACAGATATACATGTTGTGTACAAATAGTGATACTTCCTAAATTGTAGTAGCAAGTCAGTAAAGCTGTTTACGAATATTCCAATCCTCCTTCTGGCTGCACACAGGTGAGACTTATTTCCCTACCACCTTAAAAGATAGGCGTGTACATGTGACTTCTTTGTGAGCAAAAATAAGTGGAAACTCTGACATCGATGTATGATTTGTCTCATCTACTCTTTTTTTTTTTTTGAGACAGAGTCTCCGCCCGGGCTGGAGTGCAATGGTGCAATCTCAGCTCACTGCAACCTCCTCCGCCTTCTGGGTTCAAAATGATTCTTCTGCCTCAGCCTACCGAGTAGCTGGGATTATAGGCACCTGCCACCATGCCCAGCTAATTTTTGTATTTTTAGTAGAGACGGGGGTTTCGCCATGTTGGCCAGGCTGGTCTTGAACTCCTGAACTTGTGATCCGCCCGCCTCGGCCTCCCAAAGTGCTGGGATTACAGGTGTGAGCCACTGCACTCAGCTGCCTCATCTACATTCCCCCACTGGGCTATGGAGACTGTCTGTTACTGCATCATAAAAATAACGTCTTCTGACTGACATACTAATTTACAAGTTGTCATGAGGATTGCCTATGTTAATGAATGTAAGATGTAAAGTGTTTGGAATACAAGCTGAAAAATAGAAAGTGCTACCTAACAGGTATTCATAATTGTATTTTCATGTTAGAGATAAAACTGAACCTTGAAACTTGTAGAGGTTAAATCAACACAATCAGAATTCGAACTCAAAAACAAAGCATATCTTCTTAACTTCTGCATGATACTATCTTAGGAAGAGTGAAAAGTAATTCTAGTTCCTGCCACCCAGGGAAGGGAGGAATGTGTGCATCCTGAAAGACAAGCAGGCTGTCCCTGAAGGTTCTCAAAGATTCAGTGGGAACAACTCACGTGCTCAGCAAAACTATTGATGATGACCAAGTGAGAGTAATTCTCCTGGCAGAACATCCGGGCTCCATCCCATGACTTCGTGGTTGGGGAGAAGTAGTAACACTTGCTCTCAAAGGGGAGCCAGCCTTCAGGACAGGTAACTCGGTACTCCCTGTCTGGGAACCAGACAGGATGCTGTCAGGATGGCCCCAGAACCTGAGCCATGTACGTTGTATGCCACATACAGTTGTACAGGCTGTACACTGCTCAACTCCAGGGGAGCGCCATTCACATAGACTGCACTGAGAATCACTTCAGTGGAGTGATGTAATGTGCCAGCTCTGCCATGGCCCCTGTTCCTGGGCAATTCCCCAAGTCTCACTCACCTAATAAGCCCCAAAGTTCCCCGAGGGACTGGTTGGTGTCAGCTCTTACACGGTCAATGTCATGCTTCAGGCCAGCTAGCCCTGCCATGCCAGTCACTGTCAGAAGGGATGGGCTTGAGGGTTAGAGACGCAGAACCCACCCCACCCATCCACCACGGACTGCAGACACATCACAGAGAAGCAAGGTTTGTGTTCCTCACTGTGTCCACATTCCAGTGGGTCATGCTTGAGCTCAAAAACCACACGTACAGTGCTCAGAATCCGAGAATGGCTCAGAGGAAGGATCAATCCCTGCGACCTGGGGGAAGAGTAAGGATGGTGGGCACCCTGGAGGAAGTGGGTTTTAAAGGAAGAAAGTGCCGGGCGCGGTGGCTCACGCCTGTAATCCCAGGACTTTGGGAGGCCAAGGCAGGCAGATCATGAGGTCAGGCGATCGAGATCATCCTGGTCAACACAGTGAAACCTCGTCTCTACCAAAAATACAAAAAATTAGCCGAGAGTGCCAGAACACGCCTGTAGTCCCAGCTACTAGGGAGGCTGAGGCAGGAGAATCACTTGAACAAGGGAGGTGGAGGTTGTGATGAGCCGAGATCACGCCATTGCAGTCCAGCCTGGGCAACAAGAGCAAAATGCCATCTCAAAAAAATAAATAAATGAAACAAAGGAAGAAAGTGATTTGATAACCGTGAAGTGAGAAAGAAACCCACCAGGCAAGGACTATCTTAAAAGCAAAGATGCGGGCTGGGTGTGGTGGCTCAAGCCTGTAATCCCAGCACTTTGGGAGGCCAAGGTGGGCAGATCACTTGAGGTCAAGAGTTCAAGACCAGCCTGGCCAACATGGTAAAACCCCGTCTCTAATAAAAATACAAAAATTAGCTGGGTGTGGTGATGCATGCCTGAAATCCCAGCTACTCAGGAGGCTGAGGCAGAAGAATCGCTTGAACCCTGGAGGCAGAAGTTGCAATGAATCAAGATCACACCACTGCACTCCAGCCTGAGCAACAGAGTGAGACTCTGTCTCAAAATTTATAAAAATAAATAAAGCAAAAATGTCAAGTATGTTGCAGTGAGCTGGCAAAGCCTATAAGAACGGAGGGGAAAGCTCAGAAAAGCTTCAGATCAAAGTAGAATGAGCTTGGATGTCTGGATCCTTTATTTTATTTTTTTTAGACAGAGTCCTGCTCTGTCCCACAGGCTGGAGTACAGTGATCTGATGGTGGTTCATTGCAGACTCGACCTCCTGGTCTCACATGATCCACACCATGCCTGGCTAATTTTTTTTTTTATTCTTTGTAGGAACATGGTCTTGCTAAATGGGGCATGGTGACTCATGCCCATAATCCCAGCACTTTGGGAAGCCAAGGCAGGTGGATCACCTGAGGCCAGGAGGTCGAGACCAGCCTGGCCAACAGGGTGAAACCCTGTCTCTACTAAAAATACAAAAGTTAGCCAGGCATGATGGTGCACGCCTGTAGTTCCAGCTTCTCTGGAGGCTGAGGCAGGAGAATCGCTTGAATACGGGAGGCGGAGGTTGCAGTGAGCCGAGATCACACCACTGCACTCCAGCCTGGCGACAGAGCGAGACTCTATCTCAAAAAAAAAAAAAAAAAAGAAAGAAAGAAAGAGAAAGTGCTGGGATTACAGGCAGTGCCACTGTACCTAGCCCAGTGTGTATTTTATACATAGACCACATCTCCGTTGGGACTGGCCACATTTCAAATATTCAACAGCCACATGAGGCTTGTGGCCACCATATTGGAAAGTGGAGGTCGGGGCACATACACACGCATGCACACCTCACAGGGACAGGGGCTGTATCTGACATGTTTACCATTTTACCCCCCCTGCTATCTAGCATAGTGCCCGGCAAAGACGGGGATGAGGGTGGATCTTGGAGTTGGATCTGAGGATTGGGTTAAGGTTCAATAGGAACGGCACGAAGGAACGGGTGAAAGCACTCACCATTTGCTCGCCACATCATCTGCTGAAAGCTTAACATTCTCAGTTCTTTCACCAACTCCTCATCTATGAGCAAGAGTCCAAACTGAGCCCAGGTCCTGCTGTACACCCTCCCCAGTACCTCCCCATGTCCCATCCTGACCCTACTCACACTTAGTCAGGGTCACAATGAGACCAAAGCAGCTCAGGATCAGGGAAGTCACCACCAGCAGACACAGGCACACTATCAGCCTCTTCTGGCAACACCCAGGACCTCCAGATATCTGACTGAGCCAGGGCACTGGAGCTGCTGGGCAGTGGGGGATGGGGACAGAGAGACTGATACCGGGGCTTCAGAGAGCAAGGAAGAGACCCTTAAGCCTTTCTCCAAGAGCAGGGGGCAGAAATCTGTAGTCATGACTGTTTCAGCAGATGAGGTCAGCAAGAGAGGGTTAGGAGAGTGAACCCTGGGGAGGCTCAGGGTCCTTTTTGATGCATTTACTGTGCGCTAAGCATTATATTGCATCCTTCTCTTTTCCTTCTTTCCTGCTTGAAACAAGGTTTCACTCTGTCTTCCAGGCTGGAGTGCAGTGGCACAATTATAGCTCACTGCAACCTCTAACTCCTGGGCTCAAGCAATCCTCCCACCTCAGCCTCTCAAGTAGCTGCGTCTACAGGTATGTGCCCCTAGGCCCAGCTAATTTATTTTTATTTTTTTTGTATATGGGGGTCTTGCCATGTTGCCAGGCTGGTCTTGAACTCCTGGCCTCAAGCAATCCTCCCTGCTGCAGCCTCTCAAAGTGCTGGGATTACAGGTGTGAGCCACTGTATTTCCAACCTACATCCTTCTTATCTTATTGGAGTCTCATCTTTATAATGTATATTATAAGTATTATTCCCATTTTGAAAGTGAGTAAGCTGAGGCTTAGTGAAGTTAGGCATGACTTGGACTCAGCTTTGTTCTTAGAATCTACGAAGCATCATCCCCTACTCTCAAGAAGCCCCTACCCAAGTTGCTCCTAGGTCAAGGAAGCTTGTGGAACCCAGCTTCTAGAGCAGAGAACATTTCCCATATCTTATGCAAGCAGACACCCTGAGTTTCTGGAGATCTGGCCTAGACTCAGAGAGGAACAGCTTCTTTTATTTTTAATATGGTCATTACCAACACCATCACTACTTCCACCATCACTACCTCCACCATCACCACCATCACTACCAACACCATCACTACCTCCACCATCACCACCATCACTACCAACACCATCACTACCTCCACCATCACCACCATCACTACCAACACCATCACTACCTCCACCATCACCACCATCATCACTACCAACACCATCACTACCTCCCACCATCACCACCATCATCACTACCAACACCATCACTACCTCCACCATCACCATCATCATCACTACCAACACCATCACTACCTCCACCATCACCACCATCATCACTACCAACACCATCACTACCTCCACCATCACCACCATCATCACTACCAACACCATCACTACCTCCACCATCACCACCATCATCACTACCAACACCACCATCACTACCTCCACCATCACCACCATCATCACTACCAACACCATCACTACCTCCACCATCACCACCATCATCACTACCAACACCATCACTACCTCCACCATCACCACCATCATCACTACCAACACCATCACTACCTCCACCATCACCACCATCATCACTACCAACAACACCATCACTACCTCCACCATCACCACCATCATCACTACCAACAACACCATCACTACCTCCACCATCACCACCATCATCACTACCAACACCATCACTACCTCCACCATCACCACCATCATCACTACCAACACCATCACTACCTCCACCGTCACCACCATCATCACTACCAACACCATCACTACCTCCACCATCACCATTATCATCACTACCAACACCATCACTACCTCCACCATCACCACCATCATCACTACCAACACCATCACTACCTCCACCATCACCACCATCATCACTACCAACACCATCACTACCTCCACCGTCACCACCATCATCACTACCAACACCATCACTACCTCCACCATCACCATACATCACTACCAACACCATCACTACCTCCACCATCACCACCATCATCACTACCAACACCATCACTACCTCCACCATCACCACCATCATCACTACCAACACCATCACTACCTCCACCATCACCACCATCATCACTACCAACACCATCACTACCTCCACCATCACCACCATCATCACTACCAACACCATCACTACCTCCACCATCACCACCATCATCACTACCAACACCATCACTACCTCCACCATCACCACCATCATCACTACCAACACCATCACTACCTCCACCATCACCACCATCATCACTACCAACACCATCACTACCTCCACCATCACCACCATCATCACTACCAACACCATCACTACCTCCACCATCACCACCATCATCACTACCAACACCATCACTACCTCCACCATCACCACCATCATCACTACCAACACCATCACTACCTCCACCATCACCACCATCATCACTACCAACACCATCACTACCTCCACCATCACCACCATCATTACTACCAACACCATCACTACCTCCACCATCACCACCATCATCACTACCAACACCATCACTACCTCCACCATCACCACCATCATCACTACCAACACCATCACTACCTCCACCATCACCACCATCATCACTACCAACACCATCACTACCTCCACCATCACCACCATCATCACTACCAACAACACCATCACTACCTCCACCATCACCACCATCATCACTACCAACACCATCACTACCTCCACCATCACCACCATCATCACTACCAACACCATCACTACCTCCACCATCACCACCATCATCACTACCAACACCATCACTACCTCCACCATCACCACCATCATCACTACCAACAATACCATCACTACCAACACCATCACCACCACGATTACTACCAACACCATCACTACCTCCACCATCACCACCATCATCACTACCACCCCCACCCCCCCCCCCCCCCCCCCCCACACCCCCCCCACCCCCCCCCCCCCCCCCCCACCCCCCCCACCCCCCCCCCCCCCACCACCACCACCACCACCACACCACCACCACCCCCCCCACCACCACCACCAGCAGCAGCCCAAACAATACCTCCCCCCACCCCAACCCCCCCCTCCCCCCAAAACAATCACCTCTCACTATATTATCCCCCCATACCGCCAGCCACACGACCACCCCCCCCACAACACCAACAATTACCCCATCTCCACCATCACCATCAGCACCAACATCATCATCACTACCTCCACCATCTTTACCACCACCAACCATCGTCTTCCTTTCCATCATCTCCTTCCTCATCCTTCCATCACAATCACCAACAGAACCATAAATACCATCATCATTATCAAAAACAAAACAACCACATACCTCCAGTCCTCAGAAGGACAATACATGTTTGCAAACTCTGATCTCAAGGAAGAGCTGTCTTTCTTACCTAGAGTAGTGCTTACTAGACTAACTCAGAACAGTGCAGCAGGTCCTGAAGGAGCAGCTTCTTAAAGGAGAAGTTTTTCTGACTCAGGGTCTCACTTTAGAGCCATAGGTCTCAATCAAATACACTAGCCACTGTCAGAGGGGAAACAGGAGGACACCTGCAGGGCATGAGAACTTACCGGCCAGCGGTGGCTGCAATGGAGAAGGCTCAAGATCCACAGCTGGGAGAAAGGGAGAGAGAGATTTATTCAGAAGACGCTGAAAGACTGTCTTCCAAGATCAACAACCTCTGCTTTATTCTCTATTCAGAATTTAGGGGGCTGGCTGGGCACAGTGGCTCATGCCTGTAATCCTAGCATTTTAGGAGGCCACGGTGGGTGGATCACTTGAGGTCAGGAGTTTCAGACCAGCCTGGCCAACATGGTGAAATCCCATCTCTACTAAAAATATAAAAACCAGCCTGGCATGGTGGCTCTTGCCTGTAGTCCCAGTTACCCAGGAGGCTGAAGCAGGAGAATCACTTGAACCCGGGAGGTGGAGGTTGCAATGAGCCAGATGGCGCTACTGCACTCCAGCCTGGATGACAAAGTGAGACTCTGTCTCAAAAACAAAACAAAAAAAAAAAACTGGTGATTGAAAGGAAACTTCCAGGTGTCACCTCTTAGGCTTCTTGAAGGGTCTTCCCACTGCTCACCCAGTTGAGGAGGTGTGCAGGTGACAGCAGTGAGGTCCAGTCCTGGAAGAGATGAGAAAGTCATTCCAAGAAGGGCTTCAGCCAGGTGAGCAGGATGACCCCAGCCCTCAGCTATCACCTGTCGTCTTCCGGGGCTTGCAAGAAAGTGGGGGGTTTCTCTGTTTTCTTTTCTAAGGAGGGAGGAATGGTTGCTCAGGCCCAGAGCATGGCAAAGCCGTCTCTTGTTCTCCTGCACCCTCAGCCCAAACTCACCTGCCCGTGGAGGTCTTGGTGGAGCAACTGAACCTGGAGAAGAGAAGCTCAGGGTGAGGGCTGGGCTCAGGGTGGGAACGCATCAAAAGGAAGTGATGGAAACAGGGTTAGGATTGCAGTGGAGGGTTGGAGATTGGCGTAGAGATGGGGTTAGACGTGAGAATGGAATTGGGATGAGGGATGGAGAGGGGGATTAAGCTAGAGTAACCAACCAACATGTATTGCCTGGGTATCTCTCTTTATTTACTTACTTACTTACTTACTAACATTCATTCATTCATTCATTCCTTTATTTGAGATGGAGTCTTACTCTGTTGCCCAGACTAGAGTGCAGTGGCACCATCTTGCCTCACTGCAACCTCCGCCCCCTGAGTTCAAGCAATTCTGCCTCAGCCTCCCAAGTAACTGGGATTACAGGGGTTTGCTACCATGCCCGGATAACTTTTGTATTTTTAGTAGAGATGGGATTTTGCCATGTTGGCCAAGCTGATTTCAAACTCCTTGCCTCAAGTGATCCATCCACCTCAATTCCAAAGTGCTGGGATTACAGGCATGAGCCACCGTGCCCAGCTATATTTTGTTTTTGAGAAGGAGTCTCGCTCTGTCACCAGGCTGGAGTGCACAATCTCAGCTCACTGTAACCACTGCCTCCCAGGTTCAAGCGAGTCTCCTGCCTCAGTCTCCCGAGTCGCTGAGACAACAGGCGCCTGCCACCACGCCCCACTAATTTTTTCTATTTTTAGTAGCGACAGGATTTCACCATGTTGGCCAGGATAATCTCGAACTTCTGACCTTGTGATCTGCCCCACTCAGCTTCCCAAAGTGCTGAGATTACAGGCATGAGCCACTGTGCCTGGCCTATTTTATTTTTTAAAGACAGTGCCTTGCTCTATCACCAGACTGGAGTGCAGTGGTGCCATCATAGCTCACTGCAGCCTTGAACTCCTGGGCTCTAGCAGTCCTACCACCTGGCCCTCCTGAGAAGCTGGGACAACAAGCACACATCACCACAACTGGCTAATTTTTTTAATTTGAAAAAAAATTTTGTCGTATAGCTGGGAGTCTCACTGTGTTACCCGGGCTGGTCTCTATTCTGGGGTTCCATCGATCCTCCCACCTTGGCTTCCCAAAGTGCTAGAATTACAAGCATGAATCACCCTGCCTGGCCCAAACATCCACTTTTTTATTTTTACTTTTTGGTGGAGATGGGGATCTTGCTATATTTCCCAAGCTGGTCTCGAACTCCTGGCCTCCAGTGAACTCCTGGCCAACTGATCTTCCCACCTTGGCCTCCAAATCAGTGGGACTACAGACACACACCACTGCAACCAGCCCAAACCTCCACTGTGACATCCTCTGAGCAGACTCTTGTTGAACCCTGGGCCATGCCTTGGGTTTACTGAGATCCAAGCCTAAGTAAATACCTGGCTTTTGGTGGTAATGACAGGAGATTGAGGAGCCCGCAATCCACTCCCAGTTTCTCAAGCACCAGCTTTTATGACTCAGGACTTTGCAGTCAACAATTCTCTCCTGTGCTTCTCTTCTGAAGAAGTACCTACTCATCCCGGCCGCGGTGCCTCACGCCTGTAATCCCAGCACTTTGGGAGGCCAAGGCGGGTGGATCACCTGAGGTCAGGAGTTCGAGGCCAGCCTAGCCAATATGGTGAAACCCCATCTCTACTAAAAATACAAAAATTAGCCGGGCATGGTGGTGGGCATCTGTAAGCCCAGCTACTCAGGAAGCTGAGGCAGGAATCACTTGAGCCCAGGAGCTGAGGTTGCAGTGAGCCGAGATCGCACCACTGAACTATAGCCTGGGCGACAGAGTGAGGTTCTGTCTCAAAAAGAAAAAAGAAAAAGACACGTCGGGCCAGGCGCGGTGGCTCACACCTGTAATCCTTTGGTAGGCTGAGGTGGGCGGATCATGAGGTCAGGAGATCCAGACCAGCCTGGCCAACATGGTGAAACCCTGTCTCTGCTAAAAACACAAAAAAAATTAGCTGGTCATGGTGGCACGCGCTTGTAGTCCCAGCTATTCGGGAGGTTGAAGCAGGAGAATCGCTTGAACCCAGGAGGCAGAGGTTGCAGTGAGCCAAGATTATGCCACTGCACTCTAGCCTGGCGACAGAGGGAGACTCCATCTCAAAAAAAAAAAGAAAAGAAATGTCTACTTATCCCTCAAGTCCCACCTCAAAGTCTCTCCCCCTCAGACCCCCAAGGATTTTGCCAATTTCCTGACTCCTCCTCTCTCAGCCCTGCTCACCAAGGCTGTGACCAGAACTGCCTCCCCATCAGACTGGCAGATCCTCCTGGCAGGGTGTGGGTTCCACGGTGCCCAGCATGGGCTGAGTACAGAGGAGACTGTGTGTCTACAATGCCCACCCAATGCCCCCTGGAGACTCTCCTCCCTGTACTCCCCCAGGTCACACTCCAAAAAGTCCTCTTACCTGGCTTGGGAGGAAGGTCCTTGTAGGGAGGTGCTGAGTTCTCATAGTCATCCTCCTCCTCCTCCATGGTCCCTTCCAGGGGGAAAGGCAAGTCAGAGCCCAGCTATTCCCTCCTCCCCTCCAACCCTCAAGCCCTGGTCTCTGCCTCAGCTGCCCCATGGAGGGGGGATTCTGTACCCTGGGTCCTGACCACACCTGGGCCCCAGCCTGGCCAGGGCCTTACCTGGTGGGGCTGGACACCCAGCGATAGTATACAGGTTGCGTGTGGCTACAGCCAACACAAGGAACATAAGAAGAAGCAGCCAGGGCTCGTCCCCTCCTACTCAGGTATCTAAGGCATCTGTCTGTTTCCCTTTCCTTTCAAAGTCAAGTACATGCAAATCCATCTAGGAGGGAAGCCCCAGACCTCTCTCTCTCTCCTCACACACACACACACACACACAGTGGTCTTTCTCCGAGTTTGGATTCACACATAGAAGAAGCAGTGACAACACTCCCCCGGACCCCAGTTGAACTCCTCTACAGAGCACCAAGCCCTGGGTGGAAGAGATGGATAAGCTCCTTCCATCAATCTAGACGGGGAGGCGGAGATTGCAGTGAGCTGAGATTACACCACTGAACTTCAGCCTGGGTGACACAGTGAGACTCTGTCTCAAAAAAAAAAAAAAAAAAAGAAATGTCTACTGGTCCCCTCAAGTCCCACCACCCCAAAGTCCCTTCCTCTAATTGAGCCCTCAATCCCAAAGGATTTTGCCAATCTCCTGACTCCTCCTCTCTCAGCCCTGCTTACCAAGGCTGTGCCCAAACCCACCTCCACCATTAGACTGACAATAAACCAGTAAAGAGACATAGAAATAGGCTGGGCACAGTGGCTTATACCTATAATTCCACACTTTGAGAGGGCAAGGCAGGAGGATCGCTTGAGGCCAAGAGTTCAAGACCGGCCTAGACAACATAGCAAGACCCTATCTCTGCAAAAAATTTTAGAAAAAGCCATCCAGGCATGGTGGTGCACACTTGTAGCCCCAGCTTTCAGGAGGTTAAGATGGGAGGACTGCTTGAGCCCAGGAGGCTGACGCAGCAGTGAGCCATGACTGCCCTACTACACTCCAGCCTGGGCAACAGAGGGAGACCCCACTCTTTAAAAAGAAGAAGAAGAAGGCCGGGCGCAATGGCTCATGCCTGTAATCCCAGCCCCTTGGGAGGCCAAGGCGGGCAGATCACAAGTTCAGGAGTTTGAGACCATCCTGGCCAACAGGGTGAAATCAACCCTGTCTCCACTAAAAATACAAAAATTAGCTGGGCGTGGTGATGCGCACCTGTAATCCCAGCTACTTGGGAGGCTGAGGCAGGAGAATCACTTGAACCTGGGAGGTGGAGGTTGCAGTGACCGTAGATCGCGCCACCACACTCCAGCCAGGCAACAGAGTGAGACGCCATCTCAAAAAAAAAAAAGAACTGCTGTTGGGATGGGATGAGGTGGGATGGGATGGAAGATGGGCTGGGGACAGGGATGGATGTGGGGTAGGGTCCTGATGTGCTTAGGATGAAGAAGAGAGTCCTTGCCAGGTTTGGGGATGGGGAGGGAGTCGAAGCTGGGTTGCAGGAGACAGGGTGATGAAGTTGGATTGGAGGGCGGATGTGGGGGCTGCATGTGGCAGTGGGGGACAGGACTGTGCTTTTGGAGGAGACGTGGCCCTGAAGAAGGGATTGGGATGGGTGGGTCATATATGAAGACCCCGGGCTTGAGGGTGACATTAGGACCATAAGTTGGAGATGGGGCGGAGAAAAAACACTGAACAGCCTAGTTCACCTCCTGCCTCATGCAAGTCCCACCGTACTTCTGGGCCTCCCAGGGGGCCCTACTCTGGACTCAGAGATGGGGGATATACAGCCTTAGCCCTCATGGAATGGCCCCTGTCTAAGGACCCCAGGACCAGGCCATCAGCGTATCTCAGGGACTTTGTGTTTTGCGCCCCTGGGATCTCTCATGGTCTCAGGGTCCCTGGTGGCAGTAAACTCAGGAAAACCTCAAAAACTTCCACTTTCATTTTCTATTCTTTTTTTTTTTTGTAAGTGGGGTCTCGCTATGCTGCCCAGGCCAGAGTGCAGTGGCTACTCACAGGAGCAGTCTCAGTACTGATCAGTCTTACTACTGATCACCACTCCTCAGACACCTTAGGCAACCTGGTGATCCCCTGCTCCCAAAATGTCACCATATTGATGCCAAACTTAGTGCAGACGCCTGATCACATAGTTCACAATAATCCAGAATTCCTGGGCTCAAGTGATCCTCCTGACTCAGCCTCCCGAGTAGCTGGGACTACAGGCCACCACACCTGGCCCAAACCTCTACTTTTGTTTTTCTCTTTGGCAGAAATGGGGTCTTGCTATGTTGCCCCAGCTGGTCTCAAACTCCTGTTCTTAAGTGATCCTCCTGCCTTGGCCTCCCAAAGCATTGAGACTACAGACACACACCACTGCGACCAGCCCAAAATCTCCACTTTTATAACCACTCATCAGACTCTTACTGAACCATGTGCCATGCCTTGGGTTTGAGAGCCAAGTATAAATAAAACCTGGGCTTGGGGTGGAAAGGTAAGGAGATTGGGAGCCCACAGTCCACTCCCAGTCTCTCAAGCAGCAGCTTTTGTGACTCACGGACTTTGCACCCAACACTTCTCTCCTGGACTTCTCAAGAAATACCTACTTGCCGAGAGTGGTGGCTCACACCTGTAATCCCAGCACTTTGGGAGGCTGAGGCGGGTGGATCACGAGGTCAGGAGATCGAGACCATCCTGGCTAACACTGTGAAACCCCATCTCTACTACAAATACAAAAAATTAGCCTGGTGTGGTGGTGTGCACCTGTAATCCCAGCTAATCGAGAGGCTGAGGCACGAGAATCACTTGAACCCGGGAGGCAGAGGTTGCAGTGAGCTGAGATCGCACTATTGCACTCCAGCCTGGGCAACAGAGTGAGACTCCATCTCAAAAAACAAACAAACAAACAAAGAAATATCTACTCATCCCTCAGGTCCCACCCCAAAGTCCCTTCCTCTAATTGAATCTTCAATCCCCTAGGATTGTCCCAATCTCCTGACTCCTCCTCTCTCAGCCCTGTTCACCAAAGCTGTGCCCAAACCTGCCTCCACCATCAGACTGGCAGATTCTCCTGGCAGGGTGTGGGTTGCACGGTGCCTGGCATGGGCTGGGTACAGAGGAGACTTACAATACCCACCCAATGCCCCCTGGAGACCCCTTTTCTCTGCATTCCCCCCCCAGGTCATGCTCCAAAAAGTCCTCTTACCTGGCTTGGGAGGAAGGTCCTTGTAGGGAGGCGCCATGTTCTCATAGTCATCATCCTCCTCATCCTCCTCCTCCTCCATGGTCCCTTCCAGGGGAAAGGCAAGTCAGAGCCAGCCATTCCCTCCTCCCTTCATCCCTCAAGCCCTGGTCTTTGCCGCAGCTGCCCCATGGTGGGGATACTGTACCCTGGGTCCTGACCACACCTGGGCCCCAGTCCCAGCCTGGCCGAAGCTTTACCTGGTGGGTCCGGGTACCCAGCACTGTATACAGATTATGCATGTCTAACACCAGGAAACTGACAAGAGGTAGCTTAGGGCTTGGCAACCTCTGCCCACTGTCCCACCTATTCGGGTGTCTGGGGGCTCTCTCAGTTCCCTTTTCCCTTCAAAGTAAATTACATGCAAATTCATCTTGAGGGGAAGCCCCCAGACCTCACGTGTGCTCACACACATACACAAACACACACACACACACATACACACATACACACACACACATACACAGCCTTTCTCCCCCAGTTTGGATTCATGGACAGAAGGAACAATGACAACTGGCCAGGCGGTGGCTCACACCTGTAATCCCAGCACTTTGGGAGGCCAAGGCTGGCAGATCACTCGAGGTCAGAAGTTCAAGACCAGCCTGGCCAACATGGTGAAACCCTGTCTCTATTAAAAATACAAAAATTAGCCGGGTGTGGTGGCGCATGCCTGTAATCCCAGTTACTCGGGAGGCTGAGGCAGGAGAATTGCTTGAACTCAAAAGGCAGAGACTGTAGTGAGCCAAAATTGCACCACTGCACTCCAGCCTGGGCGACAGAGTGAAAATATGCCTCAGAAAAAAAAAAGAAGAAGAAAAAGAAGAAATAGAGTGCAGGCCAGACACGGCGGCTCACATCTGGAATGCCAGCACTTTGGGAGGCTGAGGCAGGAGGATCACTTGAATCTGGCAGGCAGAGGTTGCGGTGAGCTGAGATCGCGCCACTGCACTCCAGCCTGGGGCAATAGAGCGAGGTTCCTCCAAAAAAAAAAGAGAGAGAGAGAGAGAGAGAGAGAGAGAGGGTCACCAGCTCGGACTCAAATAGAGTTGGCTTTTTTCTTAAAACTTGGTTCTTGCCGGGGTGGTGGCATGTGCCTGCAGTCCCAGCTACTTGGGAGGCTGAGGCTGGAGGATCACTTGAGCCCAGGAGTTCTGGGCTGTAGTGCGCTATGCTGATTAGGTGTCCGCACTAAGTTCGGCATCAATATGGTGACCTCCCGGGAGCGGGGGGGACCACCAGGTTGCCTAAGGAGGGGGTGAACCGGCCCAGGTCGGGAATGGAGCAGGTCAAAACTCCCATGCCAATGAGTAGTGGGATCGCGCCTTGAAGAGCCACTGCTCTCCAGCCTGGGCAACATAGCGAGACTCTGTCTCTAGGAAAAAAAAATGGTTCCTAATAGTTTAGATGTTTACAAGGTACATGTGATATTTGTTGCATGCATAGAATGTATAATGATGAAGTCAGGTTATTTGGGGTTACCTTAGTATTTCTCATTTCTACATGTTAGAGACGTTTCAAGTTCTCTCTTCCAGCCACTTTGAATTACATAAGATATTGTGGCTAACTGTAGTCACCCTACTCTGTTATCAAAAATTAGAACTTCTGGCCAGGCGTGGTGGCTCATGCCTGCAATCCTAGCACTTTGGGAGGCTAAGATGAGAGGACAGCTTGAAACCAGGAGTTTGAGACCAGCCTGGTCAACAGAGACAGACCCCATCTCTATTTTTTAAAAGAATAAAAAAAATTAGAACTTCAACCTTACGTCTGTGTACCCATTGACCAATCTCTCTTCCTCTCTACCAGCTCTACTTTTTTTTTTTTTTTTTTTTTTTTTAGAGGAAGGATCTTATTCTGTCACCCAGGAGGGAGTGCTTATAGCTCACTGTGACCTTGGACTCCTAGAGATGGGGTTTCACCATGTTGGCCAGGCTGGTCTCAAACTCCTGACCTCAGGTGATCCGCCAGCCTCAGCCTCCCAAAGTTCTGGGATTATAGGCGTGAGCCATTGTGCCCGGTTGTGACTCTCTTATAACCAACAAAAAGTGGTAGAAGGCAATGAGAGAAGCAGGTGAGATGATGCTCAACTTAGCCATTTCACAATGCATACACATTTTAAAACTCATGTTGAACACCATAAATACATGCAATTTTTGTTTATCAATTTAAGCCAAATATATAAACAATTTTAAAATTTGTGTTCTACGGCTGGGTGCAATGGCTCATGCCTGTAATCCCAGCACTTTGGGAGGCTGAGGCGGGCAGATCATGAGGTCAGGAGATTGAGACCATCTTGGCCAACATGATGAAACCCTGCCTCTACTAAAAAAATACGAAAGTTAGCTGGGCGTGGTGGCGGACTCCTGTAGTCCCAGCTACTTGGGAGGCTGAGGCAGGAGAATTGCTTGAACCCGGGAGGCGGAGGTTGCAGTGAGCCAAGATCACTCCACTGCACTCCAGCCTGGCACCTGGCGGCTGAGTGAGACTTTGTCTCAAAAAAAAAAAATCGTGTTCTAATCACAAAACATGAGAAGTATGTGAAGTGCACATGTGTTAATTAGCTCAATTTACCCACTCCACAATATAAACATATTTTAAAACATTAAGTCATATGTTTATGTCATATAATGTCACAAATATGTAGTATTTTATGTGTTAGGGTTTTGTTGTTGTTGTTGTTGAGATGGAATCTCGCTCTATTCCCCAGGCTGGGGTGGAGTCTTGCTCTGTCACCCAGGCTGGAGTACAATGGCACGATCTCGGCTCACTGCAACCTCCACCTCCTGGGTTCAAGTGATTCTCCTGTCTCAGCCTCCCGAGTAGCTGGGAGTACAGGTGCCCGCCACCAAGCCTGGCTAATTTTTGTATTTTTAGTAGAGACGGAATTTCACCATGTTGGTCAGGCTGGTCTCGAACTCCTGACCTCAGGTGATCCACCCGCTTGGCCTCCCAAAGTGCTGGGATTACAGGTGTGAGCCACTGTGCCTGGCCTATTTGTCCATTTAAGATCAATAAATAACTTAGAAAAAAAATTGGTGTTCTCACCACCTAAAATATGCAGGTGTGGTCGGTAATGTATATGCTAATTCACGCAATTGAACCATTCCACATGTGTACGTATTTTAAAACATGATGTTATTGGCTCACTCCTGTAATCTCAGCACTTTCGGAGACCGAGGCAGGCAGATCACTTGAGGTCAGGAGTTTGAGACCAGCCTGGCCAACATGGAGAAGCCCCTCTACTAAGAATGCAAAAAAATTAGCTGGGCGTGGTGGTGCATGCCTATAATCCCAGCTACTCAGGAGACTGAGGCAGGAGAATCCCTTGAACTGGGAGGTGGAGGTTGCAACGAGCCTAGATCGCTCCACTGCATTCCAGCCTGGGCAACAAGAGTGAGTCTCAAAAAAAAAAAAAAAAAAAAAAAAAAAGAATGCATCTGCAGAGGCTAGAAAAGCAAGAAAAAGGATTATTTCACCACAGCCTCTTGAAGAAGCATGGCCCAGCTAACAAACATCTTGGTTTCAGCCCAGTGAGACTCATGTTGGTCTCCTGACCTCCAGAACTATAAAATAATTAATATGGCCAGGCGCAGTGGCTCACACCTATAATGCCAGCACTTTGGGAGGCCAAGATGGGTGAATCACTTGAGGCTCGGCCTTCGAGACTAGCCTGGCCAACATGGTGAAACCCTGTCTCTAGTAAAAATACAGAAAAGAAAAATTATCCCGGGCATGGTAACCAGTGCCTGTAATCCCACCTACTCAGGTGGCTGAGGCAGGAGAATCACCTGAACCTGGGAGGCGGAGGTTGCAGTAAGCCAAGATCGCACCACTGTACTCCAGCCTGGGCGACAGAGCAAGACTCTGTCTCAAAAATAGTAATAATAATAATAATCCATTTCTGTTGCTCTGGGGCACTCAATTTATGGGCAATTTGTTATAGTCACTATAGGAAACTAACACGTATCCCAAGGGGCAAGACCCCAACTTCCCTTTGTGGGGGCTTTTCACTAAAAGTAAGAGGAAATGCAATTCAAATTGGCTTCAACAACAAGGAACATTCATCAGGCCCACAGGGAGCATTAGGTTGGGTTTCCACAACTGAGACTCAAAACATGAGTGCCTCAAACAAAATAGAATGTATTTCTCACGTGACAGGCTCAGTATAAGCAATATACTTCACCTTCCCCTGCACCGCACGTGGGCAGTGGGGTAGTCCCAGTCTTAATCGAGGTAGGAGGGCAGGAGCAGATGAACCTCCTTTCCATTCAAAGCTGACTCTGGGGGCTGGGTTTTCCCCACTGTATGGCCGATGTCATAGAACCTTCCCTACCCATAGGAGGGCAAATGTGGCTATACCCATTCTAGAGGTGAGGAAATGGACATTCATCTGAAAAGGAGGAAAAAGTCTGTCTGCTCAGCAAACACCTGCTAAGCACACACAGTGCTAACCAGTCTCCAGATGGATGGGGCTGGGGAGCAGCTCCAAATAAACATAGAGGGATAGGAGAAGGGGGAAAGTAATGGGGCAGGGGACAGGTAGATTGGTCAAAAGGACTGACAGCGTGTCTGCCCATCAAGAGCACTTTTTGGGCTGGGCATGGTGGCTCATGCCTGTAATCCCAGCACTTTGGCAGGCTGAGGCAGGAGGATCTCTTGAGGCCAGGAGCTCGAGACCTTCCTGGGCAACAAAGTGAGACCCCAACTATACCAAAAAAAATTTCTTTTTTTTTTGAGATGGAGTCTTACTTTGTCGCCCAGGCTAGAGTGTAGTGTTGCGATCTCAGCTCACTGCAACCTCTGCCTCCCGGGTTCAAGTGATTCTCCTGCCTCAGCCTCCCAAGTAGCTGGGATTACAGGCGCAAGCCACCACGCCCAGCTAATTTTTGCATTTTTAGTAGAGACAGGGTTTCACCATATTGGCCAGGCTAGTCTTGAACTCCTGACCTTGTGATCTGCCCTCCTCGGCCTCCCAAAGTGCTGGGATTACAGGCATGAGCCACTGCGCCCAGCCAAAAAAAGATTTGTTAATTAGCTGGGCATGGTGGTGCCTGCCTTTAGATCCAGCTACTTGGGAGGCTGAGGTGGGAGGATTGCTTGAGCCCAGGAGATTGAGGCTGCAGTGAGACGCTGCAGTGAGATCTGATCACACCAGTGTGCTCCAGCTGGGGCAACAGAGCAAAACCCTGTCTCCTAAAAAAAAAAAAGAAAGAAAAAAAGAAAAGAGCACTCGTAGAGGTGAGAGGACCTTCCTACAATAAAGGCTGGGTGGCCTCATGGTACAGGGGTGATAGCTACATGGCCAATGCCATCCCTGGGGACATGGCACACCGCAGAGATTCAGGAACAGATGTTGGAATCCAGCCTCATTAACTGAATAAAGCAAGGGTATGAGCCCAGGCTGCTTCCAGCTCAGGCCCATGCTTGCTGTGTGACCTCGGGGGTGTAGAACAACATCTCTGAGCATTGGTCTCCTGATACGTCCAACGGGATTCATTTGTTCATTCATTGATTCAACAGATGTGTACTGACCACCTAGTCTGTGTTAAGCTCTAATGCATCAGAACCAGGAATACACTGGTGAACAACAAAAAATTTTACCCTTGGGAGCAGCAACAGGAAGAAGAGAATGAATAAAATAAATAACTCATTTATCTTAGAAGTTATGTCAGATAGTCATAAGTAGAAAAAGACGGAAAATAAACGTGCAGTGGCAGAAGCCTATAGTCTCAGCTACTCAGGAGGCTGAGATGGGAGGAGTCCTCAAGCCCAGGAGCTTGAGGCTGCAGTGCACGGCGATCACAGCTGTGAAAGGCCACTGCACTCCAGCCTGGGCAACATAGTGAGACCCCATCTCTAAAAACAACAAAAAGAAAAGGAAGTAGATGGCAGGTGCAGTGGCTCACGCCTGTAATCCCAGCACTTTGGGAGGCCACGGCAGGTGGATCACCTGAGGTCAGGAGTTCAAGACCAGCCTGACCAACATGGTGAAAAACCAGCCTGGGCAAGACAGGGAGACTCTGTCTCTATAAAATTAATGAAACATCGCTCTGATGTTTATCATATCACATTTTTAAACACTGTAGATATTAGTGAAAAAATTAGCCAGGTATGTTTGTACACACCTGTAGTCCCAGCTATTCAGGAGAATGAGGTAGAAGGATCCCTTGAGCCCAGGAATTCGAGGCTGCAATGAGCCATGATTGAACCACTGCATTCCAGCCTAGGCAACAGAGTGAGACCCTGTCTCAAAAAAAATAAAAATAAAATTCCAGACCAGCCCTTCTCATCCACGCTATCTGCCATTTTTCCCTTAACTGCCCCTTAATTGTCACAGTTTGTCTGTGTGTGTGTGTGTGTGTGTGTGTGTGTGTGTGTGTGTGTGTGTTGGGAAACAGCGTCTCAATCTGTCACCAGGCTGGAGTGCAGTGGCATGATCTCAGCTCACTGCAACCTCCGCCTCCCGGATTCAAGCGATTCTCCTGCCTCAGCCTCCTGAGTAGCTGGAACTACAGGAGCCCAACACCACACCTGGCTAATTTTTTTGTATTTTAGCAGAGATGGGGTTTCACCATGCTGGCCATAATCTTGATCTCCTGACCTCATGATCTACCCTCCTCGGCCTCCCAAAGTGCTGCAATTACAGGCTTGAGCCACTGCACCCGACCTGTCACAGTCTTACCACCATCTCACATTTCACATTCCTCACTTCCTAACCTTGTTCTCTGCCTCTCTTCCACCTATTAGCAGCTCAACTCTATGAGGGCAGGAATTTGTATCTGTCTTGTTTACTGCCTCCCACACAGTAGGTGCTCAGTGAATGTTTGTTGAATGAATGAGTGACCTCCTGCCTGACCAGTCCTGAAGCCCAGCCTCTCCAGGCTCTCTCATCCCTCCAATACCAGCCAGCTACCCTCAGCAATCCTTGGGTGTCCCTAGCACTCCCAAAAGGGAGTGAGACAAATGGATTAGAGACAAATGTTCTGTCTGCCCCTATAAGCAGAAATGAGATCTGCCCTGGGAGATTTTCCGCTGAGGCCTCATTGACCTTGTTTTTCCTCCTTCCCTAAAACTGAATCCCCCAGAGCACCTGGTCTCCCAACCAGCAGACTGTGGCAAGGTGCAGACACTACTCAGAATTTCCTCTCCACCTCAGGTCCCACGTGGGGCCTCTGAGGTTGCTCTTCTCACAAAGTGCTAATGCAGCCCCTGCCTGGTGCAGGCCAGATGGGGCTGGACAGAAAGTGGGGGAAGGAAGGAAGGGGAGAGGCAGGAACTGTGGCCAATAAACCAAGTCCTGGCCAGGCGTGGTGGCTCACGCCTGTAATCCCAACACTTTGGGAAGCCAAGGAGGGAGGATAATCTGAGGCCAGGAGTTCGAGACCAGCCTGGCCAACATGGTAAAACTCTGTCTCTACTAAAAATACAAAAATTAGCCAGGTGTGGTGGTGTCTGCCTGTAATCCCAGCTACTCAGGAGGCTGAGGCAGGAGAATCGCTTGAACCCAGGAGGCAGAGGTTGCAGTGAGCGAGATCACACCACTGCACTCCAGCCTGGGCAACAGAGCAAGACTCTGTATTAAAAAAAAAAAAAAAAAAGTCCCCTGGGGTGGTGGGCAGGGGACCCAGGAAGTTCTCCTGGGTGGGTGGTTGACAAAGAAAAAACAGGAAGGATACAGGTCATGGGTGATGGAGGTTCAGCACAGGCTGCTAAACCCACCTTCACCCCAGCCGGGAGCAGGGGCTCAGCACAGGCTGCTAAACCCACCTTCACCCCGGCCGGGAGCAGGGGCTCAGCACAGGCTGCTAAACCCACCTTCACCCCGGCCGGGAGCAGGGGCTCAGCACAGGCTGCTAAAACCCACCTTCACCCCGGCCGGGAGCAGGGGCTCAGCACAGGCTGCTAAACTCACCTTCACCCCGGCCGGGAGCAGGGGCTCGGTGGCTGTAATCCCAGCACTTTGGGAGGCCGAGGCGGGCAGATCACGAGGTCAGGAGTTCAAGACCAGCAATATAGTAAAACCCTGTCTCTACTAAAAATACAAAAAAAAAAAAAAAAATTAGTCGAGTGTGAGGGTAGGCGCCTGTAATCCCAGCTACTGAGGAGGCTGAGGCAGGAGAATTGCTTGAACCCAGGAGGTGGAGGTTGCAGTGAGCCAAGATCACGCCGCCTGCACTCCAGCCTGGGCCACAGTGTGAGACTCCAACTCAAAAAAAAAAATCACCCTCAACATGAGATAGAAAGAAATTATTTAGGGAGATAGTGAGGGTAAGAGAGTCTTCCCCAGAGCTTCCCTTTTAACAAAAGCAGCCCAGGCCGGGCGTGGTGGCTTACGCCTGTAATTCCAGCCGAGGTGGGTAGATCATTTGAGGTCAGGAGTTCGAGACCAGCCTGGCCAACATGGTGAAACCTCACCTCTACTAAAAATACAAAAAAAAATTAGCCGGATGTGGTGGCACGCACCTCGTAATCTCAGCTACTCGGGAGGCTGAGGCAGGAGAATTGCTTGAACCCAAGAGGCAGAGGTTGCAGTGAGCTGATATCCTGCCATTACACTCCAGCCTGGGCAACAGAGCAAGACTCCATCTCAAAAAATAAATAAATAGGCCGAGAGGGTGACTCACACCTATAATCCCAGCACTTTGGGAGGTTGAGGCTGGCAGATCACCTAAGCTTAGGAGTTCGAGACCAGCCTGGCCAACATGGTGAAACCCCATCTCTACTAAAAATACAAAAATTAGCCGGGCATGGTGGCTGGTGCCTGTAATCCCAGCTACTAGGGAGACCAAGACAGGAGAATCACTTGAACCCAGGAGGTGGAGGTTGCAGTGAAGCAAGATTGTGCCACTGCACTCCAGCCTGGGTGGCAGAGAGAGACTCCGTCTCAAAACAAACAAATAAATAAATAAATAAATATAAACTTCCACTCTTTTTTTTTTTTTTTTTGGAGACGGAGTTTTGCTCTTGTTGCCCAGGCTGGAGTGCAGTGGCGCGGTCTTGGGTCACTGCAATCTCCACCTCCCAGGTTCAAGTGATTCTCCTGCCTCAGCCTCCCAAGTATATGGGATTACAGGGATACACCACCACGTCCGGCTAATTTTATATATGTATGTGTGTGTGTGTATATATATATATATATATATTTTTTTTTTTTTTTTTTTTTAAGTAGAGACGGCGTCTCTCCATGTTGGTCAGGCTGGTCTCGAACTCCCGACCTCAGATGATCCACCCGCCTCTGCCTCCCAAAGTGCTGGGATTACAGGTGTGAGCCACTGTGCCCGGCCAAACTTCCACCCTTAACCTCACTCTTTGTGTGTCCACATCCTTGATTTCCTCCGCTGTGAGACAACAAACCTCAGTTGTCACCCCAGTCAACAGCCCTTTCAATATCATTCCCCCCCCCACGTCCCCAAGGCTCAGTAAGGTTAGGCCAGGCTGAGCCATTTGAGTCTTGGAAGCTTAGCATCGAATGGACCACATGCCTCTGCCCCTACCCCCCAGTAATCCCTGGCTTGAATCCCTTCAGCCTCTGGTGAAATGACTGGTCACAGTAGCCTCCTTTGTTTGGCTTTCTAGCCGTAGAGTGTGACCTGGATGAAAGTAACAATAGTGAGCATGTATCGAGCGCCTACTGGATGCCAGGCAGTGAGTGCTTTTCATGCAACTATCTGATTCTTCCACCTTCCCTATTTATTTATTCGTGTGTTTATTCTATAAATGTTTTATTTTATTGTATTGCATTCAATTTATTTTCAGAGACAGGGTCTTGTTCTGTTGCCCAGGCTGGAGTACAGTGCTCACTGCAGCCTCAACCTCCTGGGCTCAGGCAGTCCTCCCACTTCAGCCTCCCAAGTAGCTGGGACAACAGGCGCATGCCACCAGCCTGGCTAACTTTTTTATTTTTTGTACAGACAGGGGTTGCCCGATATTGCCCAGGCTGATCTCATAGTCCTATTCTCAAGTGATCCTTCTGCTTCCGCCTCCCAGAGCTGTGCAATTACAGTCATGAGCCACCACACCCAGCCTACTCAACAAAGATTTACTAAGAACCTGCTACAGGCCAGCTCTGTTCTAGGTGCAGGAATATGGCAGTGAACAAGACAGACAAAACTCCCTGCTTCACAGAGCTGAGTTGAGAGGAGAAGTCAATAATAAACAAATAAGTCAAATGGATCACAGCTTAAATGGTGTTAAGTGCTAAGATGGAAAATATGGCCAGGTGCGGTGGTCATACCTGTAATCCCAGCACTTTGCGAGGCCAAGGTGGGAGGTTCGCTTGAGCTCAGGAGTTTGAGATCAGCGTGGGCTACATGGCAAAACCCCATCTCTACAAAAATACAAAAATTAGCCAGGTGTAGTGGCACACACCTGTAATCCCAGCTACTCAGGAGGCTGAGGCAGGAGGGTCGCTTGAGCCCAGGAGGCAGAGGCCACAGTGAGCTGAGATCATGACACTGCACCCCAGCCTGGGTAATAGGGCAAGGCCCTGTCTCAAAAAAATAAAAAAATAAAACCAGGAAAGGGGTGGGATTCATCAAGAGGCGAGCCCTCACTGGCAGGGAATATTATAAGATAGGTATCTCGGACCTCATTCTACAGATAAGTAAACTCAGTCTTCAAGAAATAAAATCACTTCCAGAGGTCACACAGGGAGAGTGAGCTAGTACTGTAACTTGCCCCTCTGGGCTCCCTTTGAGCTCTGACCTCTGGGTGAGTAGCTGAAGGACAGAGGAAGGGAGGTTAAGGAGAGACAGCCAGAACAAGGCAGGGGTATCAGGTGCAGATGTGCAGGTTGTGCACTGCACAACTCCAGAAGCACCATTCATAGCGATCACAATGTGAATGCTGCCCCCTTGAGTCTGGAAGGGCACAAGAATCACAAATTAACGTGGTGGCCGGGAGATAGGGACAGGTCACACAGGTAGCCCTGGAAAGAAAGTCTCTAATGCCAGTTGTCTATTCTCTATAGCTTGTTTTTTTCACTTAATATATCAGCAGTCACTTCCCCCACGTCAGCACATGAAGATCTAGCTGAGTAATTCTCCCAAAGCTGATCCCTAGAGCAGCGACAGCACATCACCTCGGAATTTGTATAGACAGGGTCTCACTCTGTTGCCTAGGCTGGAGTGCAGTAATGGGATCATGGCTCACTGCGGTCTGGAACTCCCAGGCTCAAGCTATCCTCCTGCCCCAGCCTCCCAAGTAGCTGGGACTACAGGCGTGCACCACAACACTGGTTAATTTTTTTTTTTTTTTTTTGTAGAGACAGAATCTCCCATATTACCCAGGCTTGTCTCAAACTCCTGAGCTCAAGCGATCCTCCCATCTCAGCCTCCCAAAGTTCTGGGATTACAGGTGTGAGCCACCGCCCTAGCCCATATTTTTTTATGATTTTCTCTTTCATTAGACTGTAAACTTGCAATGCAGGAGCCATGCCTGCCTTTCTGACCACTAGACCCAGCATACAGCAGATGAGTCTAATACATGCTTTGTCAGATTGGGGTAAAATATAGATTAGATATTAATATTATTTATAAGATATATATTTTAAAATTATATAAAGATTACATTTATATATTATGATATAATTTATTTAAAATTTCAGCTTTAAATGATTGTTTTTGGCGGGGCAGGGTGGCTCATGCTTGTAATCCCAGCATTTTGAGAGGCTAAGGCAGGAGGATCTCCAGAGCCCAGGAGTTCAAGGTTGTAGTGAGCTATGGTTGTGCCACTGCACTCCAGCGTGGGCGGCAGAATGAGACCCTGTCTCAAAAAATAATAACATAATAATTGTATTTATGAATAACTTTTATTTATATTAAATTTAATTAATCAGAATATTTCTTGGACAAGCGCGTTGGCTCATGCCCGTAAACCCAGCACTTTGGGAGGCACAGGCGGGGGGAATCACTCGAGGTCAGGAGTTCGAGACCAGCCTGGCCAACATGACGAAACCCCGTCCCTACTAAAAATACAAAAATTAGTTGGGTGTGGTGGCGGGCGCCTGTTATCCCGGCTACTCAGGAGGCTGAGGCAGAAGAATCATTTGAGCCCGGGAGGAGGAGGTTGCGGTGAGCCAAGATCGCGCCAATGCACTCCAGTCTGGGCGACAGAGACTGTGTCTCCAAAAAAAAATTAAAGTAACTTTATTCAAAATTACATACATTAACGATATAATCGATATTGTGCCTTTTTTAAAGAGAAATTTTAATGTTTTAGAAGAATACACTTTTTGGAAAATTATATGAAAAATAATTTTAATATGTGCTTTAGCCCCGCCTACCAGAAGAGTTCCAGATAGGGTCGAGGGAGGCCTTAGTCCCACGTCGTCCCCTTCTGCCCCGCCCAGATGGATTTCCAGGCTCAGGGAAATCCCCTCTCCCGTCCAACTATATCCTGCCAGGGGACGCAGCACCTGTCCCGCCTCTACCTGTCAGCGAGGTGACGCCATGCGGACCGGAGCGGCCCTCTGGAGTCCTTCATCTCTATGATCTCCGGCGCAGCCTACAAGCGACCCGGAAGCCGCGCCTGGCTGAGGGGTCAGTGCTTCCGGGTAGGAGGGAGGTGACCCTCGGCTGCTGCAGGAACCTGCGGCGACTGCAGCCATGGGGGCGCACCTGGTCCGGCGCTACCTGGGCGATGCCTCGAAGGAGCCCGACCCCCTGAATTTGCCAACCTTCCCCTCCCGACTACGGCTTACCGGAGCGCAAGGAGCGCGGTGAGGCCCAGTGCGCAGGCGCGGCCGGAGGGAGTTGGGTACTGGCGCCTGAACCCCTGAACCCCGGGCTCCGCAGAACTGGGCTCTCTGACTTCGCGTGTTGTGTCTGGGTTTGGGTCTAGACTGGGTTCGGAGGAGTTCAGAGGACGCGCGTGACCCCGCCTGAGTGTGGGGGCGTTCCAGGCCAAGGGTACCGCTGGAGCAAAAGCCAGGGGACTAAAGAGAGGCGACAAGTGGGAGATCGGGCAGCAATGCGGCGCGCAGAGCTGGGCCGAGCCTTTTTTGAGACACAGTCTCACTCTGTTGCCCAGGCTGGAGTGCAGTGGCGCGATCTTGGCTCACTACAGCCTCCACCTCCCGGGTTCAAGCGATTCTCCTGCCTCAGCCTCCCGAGTAGCTGTGATTACAGATGTGTGCCACCACTTCCGGCTGATTTTTTGTACTGTTCGCAGAGATGGGGTCTTGCTCTGTTGCCCAGGCTGAGTGCAGTGGCTCCATCACAGCTCTGCATTCTCGACGTCCTGGGCTCAGGCTGTCCTCCTGCCTAAGCTTCCCGAGTAGCTGGGACTACAAGAGTGCGCCAGGATGCCAGGCTGATTTTTTATTTTTTGTAGAGACGGGGGTCTTGCTATGTTGCTCAGGCTGGTCTCAGACTCCTGGGCACAAGTGATCCTGCTCAGCCTCCCAAAATGCTGGTATTGCAGATGTGAGCCACTACTGTTTTTTGGTTCCTGTGTTTTTGTTTTTAATGTAGTGATATCACAGGCATGAGAGCCCCAGCTCTGGGCCACGCCCCACAATAGGCACTGCAGATACCGCAGGGAACAAGAGGGATGCAGGCCCTGTCTCCAGAGATCTCACAGCTCAGTGGGAAAGATAGTGGAATCAGGCAGAGCTGGGGGGTATCCAGGCAGGCTTCCAGGAGGCAGTGGCTGGAAACAAAGACGTGAAGGGTGGCTGGGTCCAGTGACTCATGCCTGTAATCCCAACACTTTGGGAGGCTAAGGCGGGAAGATTACCTGAGATCAGGAGTTCGAGACCAGCCTGGCCAATATGGTCAAACGCCATCTCTACTACAAAGTACAAAAATTAGGCTGGGCACAGTGGCTCACACCTGTAATCCCAGCACTTTGAGAGGCCGAGGACAGCGGATCACCTGAGGTCAGGAGTTCGAGACCAGCCTGGCCAATGTGGTGAAACCCCATCTCTACTAAAAATATAAAAATTTGCTGGGGGTGGTGGCGCGCCTGTAATCCCAGCTACCTGGGAGGCTAAGGCAGGAGAATTGCTGGAACCAGGGAGGCTGAGGTTTCAGTGAGCCGAGATCAGGCCACCGCACTCCAGCCGGGGCAGCAGAGTGAGACTCCTTCAGAAAAAAAAAAAAAAAAACGAAAAAGAAAAAGATGTGAAGGAGCATGGGTAGGGATGACCAGAGAGAGGTGGCAGAGCCAAGGCTTCTAAGCAGAGGAGGGACACAGTCAGGTTTGGTTGGTCCAGAGGTCCCGCTGTCTGCTGAGTGGGCAATAAGCTTGAGATAGACCTCTAAGCAGCCTGGATTTGAGAGAAAGTTGGGAGGTGGTATCATGACTCCAGTGTCCTCACTCCAGGTAGTCCTTCCACCCCAGTGAACCTGCAGTCCACTGGTCTGTCCACCTCCCTCCCACTGCCTCACATACCCTGCTTTGCCCAGGATCAGCTTTGCAAACACCAGCAATCCGCTGACCTTCTTGCTCGCTTACTCTGGATAAACTCACCCCCTTCCCTTCCTTGGTGCCTGTCCCTGTGCAACTGAACATAATGATGGGGGAGATAAGAAAAAAACAACTCTGAGCCAGGCAGAATGGCTCATGCCTATAATGCCAACGCTTTGGGAGGCCGAGGCAGGAGGATTGCTTGAGGCCAGAAGTTCAAGACAGCCTGGGCAACATAGCAAGACCCCGTCTCTACAACTTATTTTTTTGAGACGGAGTCTTGCTCTGTTGCCCAGGCTGGAGTGCAGTGGTGCTATCTCCAGCTCACTGCAACCCCTGCCTCCCAGGTTCAAGCAATTCTCCTGCCTCAGCCTTCCGAGTAGCTGAGATTATAAGCATGTGCCGCCACACCCGGCTAACTTTTTGTATTTTTAGTAGAGACAGGGTTTCACCGTGTTGGTCAGGCTGGTCTTAAACTCCTGACCTCAGGTGATCCACCCACCTCAACCTCCCAAAGTGCCGGGATTACAGGAGTGAGCCACTGCACCTGGCCAAATTATTTTTTTTTTTTATTAAATTAGCTGGGCTTCCATTCCTGCAGTCCCTTCTGACTAGTCTCCTGATTGGTTCTCTGGTGGACTCTTCATGCTGCCTGGCCTTTCTCTTACCTCCCAATCCTTCACCCTCTCCCCTCCCTCTGAGGCCACCGTCCCCTGCCCTGCTTTCCCCCTTTCCACCCCCTGTTCAGCCAGTCACTTTGCTCACTGCAATATCCGCCTTCCCAGTTCAAGCGATTTCCCATCTCAGCCTCCCGAGTAGCTGGGATTACAGGTGCGTGCCACCACGCTTGGCTCATTTTTGTATTTCTAGTAGAGACAGGGTTTTGCCATGTTAGCCAGGCTGGTCTAGAACTCCTGACCTCCAGTGATCCACCCATCTCGGCCTCCCTAAGTGCTGGGATTACAGGCGTGAGCCATCGCGCCAGGCCCATATTTATTTATTTATTTATTTATTTACAGAGGTGGGCTCTTGCTCCGTTGCTTAGGCTGGAGTGCAGTGGCGTAACTCACTCACTGAAGCCTCAAACTCCTGGGCTCAAGCAATCCTCCTGATAGCTCTGGCTGCAGGTGTGCACCACCATGCCCAGATCATTTGATTATGTTTTTCTAGACATGGGGTCTTCCTGTGCTGCGCAGGCTGGTCTCCCTAATGCTTAAGCACTGCCAGACACGCTGTGGCGCTCTGTGTTCTGTCTGTTCTGTGTCTCCCTCTGAGGGCAGGGATGCTTGTGCGTTGTGTTGCCTGCTGTATCCCAACTGCTAAGCACACAGTGGGTGTCGTGAGGTCTTTGCTGCTAGCTGATTGTAAGTTTGAGGCAAAAGGAGAGGAGTCTAGGATTGCCACCTGGAGATCCAAGCGCCGACAGGGAACGGCCAGGGGCTGCAGGTCATACCCAGGCCTGGGGCTCAAGCGAGGTGTCGGGTGGAGGGACCACATTGGGCTCATCTACATACGGGGTGGCAGCAGAGAAAAAGGCTTTCAGGCCGGGCGTGGTGGCTCACGGCTGTAATCCCAGCACTTTGGGAGGCCAAGGGGGGTGGATCACCTGAGGTCAGGAGTTCGAGACCAGCCTGACCAACATGGTGAAACTCCATCTCTACTAAAAATACAAAAATGGGCTGGGTGTGTTGGCGGGCCCTTGTAATCCCAGCTACTTGAGAGGCTGAGGCAAGAGAATCGCTTGAACCCAGGAGACAGAGGTTGCAGTGAGCCGAGATCGCGCCACTGTGCTCCAGCCTGGGTGACAGAGTGAAACTGCATCTCAAAAAAAAAAAAAAAAAACAGAAAGAAAAAGGCTCTCTGAACAAGGCTGTGGGGCAGCCATAGAGATGGGAGGGAACCTGGGGAGGTGGGATGTGGGAGGAGCCACAGGAAAGAGGTAAGCAAGCAAGCGGGATGCTGGTGTCCTGGGCTCTTGGGTGGCCCTGTGAGAGCAGGGTCTGGGCAGTGGAGGGGTGGGCCAGAAGCCAGAGAGTGGGACAAGGGGCAGGAGAGGAGGACCTGGGCCTGAGTGGGATGACAGAATCACAGCTGGGAAGCAGAGGGGAGAGAAGCCAGCCTGGAACAACTGCCAGTGAGATGTGAATGTGTCTGTCTCACTTGGCGGATGAGAAGGAGCTGGGACAGGGAAAGATGTGGAGGTCAGGAGGGCCAGGGGCTGGGTCTGAGGGAGGTGGCGGGGAAGGAGTGCAGGATCGCCAAGCACAGGCTGGGGGTGAGTTGCCAAGATTCCTAACGCCCCTGTCGGCCTCCTCATGAAGGTTTGTTTGTCCCGAGTCAGGTTTGCTAGGTGATGGGGCCCCAAGACTAGTCCACCTGTCTTCTGAGCCCATGCCTAAGTACCTTACAGGTTCTGTTAGCTCAGTGGATGCTTGGGTAACGTCCATGACCTGAGAGTCAGTTCTGAGACTCGGAGAGAGGCCATGCCTCCAGCCAGTGCAGAGCTGGGACTCAGGCAGGTTTCAGACAAGAAAGGCTAGGAGTGCTGACTGGAGCTCCAGGTGCAGGTTGGGGGCTGAGCGGGTGCTCTGGGAGAAGGTGGATTCTGAGCTGGGACTCTGGATGCAAAGCGGGGCTGTTGAGAGTTGGGGCAGGCATCCTTGGGGCAGGGGGAGGCGAGGATGCCATGCGGGAGTTGAGGTCCTTTGGGTGATGGAGAGCCTTCTGTCTGGGCCTGGGTGTCTGGAGTGGCCTTTGTGCAAACTGGAAACGGAGGCCCCTTCAGGACAGTGCATCCGAGAGGCATCTGCCATCCACTGCCATCTGCCACCTGGATGTCCATGGGGGACACTCCGAGGTGTGGCTTCCTGATGCTGTGTGCCTTGGTCCCTGTGGGCTCCCTGGAATTGGGGGTGGGGAGCCTCTGGCCTGGTTGAACCCCACCCACTCCCTGCAGAAATGGTGGCCACACAGCAGGAGATGATGGACGCACAGCTGAGGCTTCAGCTGCGGGACTACTGTGCCCACTACCTCATCCGGCTGCTCAAGTGCAAGCGTGACAACTTCCCCAACATCCTGGCCTGCAAGCACGAGCGGCACGACTGGGAGTACTGCGAGCACCGAGAGTGAGTCCCCAGCCTCCCACACCCGGCCCCCACGACCTGGCCCGCCCTAGCCCTCTACACTCCCTTGTCCACCAGAGCCCCCATACCCCCCGCCTGCCTGGGTCCCCCACACCTGGGCCCCCACTCCCCTGGCCTGCCTTCACCCTCCACACCTGCAGCCTGCCTGAGCCCCACACCCCTCTGGCCCACTGGAGTCCCCCATAGCCCTGGCTGGCTCAAGTCTCCCACATCTCTGGTCTGCACACCGCCCCCCCGCCCAGGCCCTGGCCCTAGGCAGGATGCCTGAGGCCTGGATCCTGAACTGACCCTGAGATTTCTAGCCGGGCCCCCACCTTAGTCCCAGAGAGGGCTCCCTAGGGGCCTGTTGGATGGGGACAGGGCAGGTGGCTGAAGCCTCCTGGGGGGAGTGGCCAAGCCAAGGTTCTAGTGGGAGGCCCTGCCACCTGCATAGGCAGACCCCAGACCCAAGCCACAGGCACACAAGTCTGTCTTCTTCGGAGGCCCCTCCAGTGCTCTGGGACAGCCCCTCCGCTTCCCGGGGCTTGGAGGGTGGGGGCCACGTTCTGGCCAGGGACCTGACAGCCCCTCTGGCGCTCTGCCCCAGCTATGTGATGCGCATGAAGGAGTTTGAGCGGGAGCGGCGGCTGCTCCTGCGGAAGCAGCGGCGGGAGAAGAAGGCGGCGGCAGAGTTGGCCAAAAGCCAGGGACCCGGAAAAGTGGCCCCCGAGGGGGCCATGTAGGGGGTGCGCCCCCCACCCTATGAACCAGTCAAATAAAACCTTCGGGCTCCTCAGCCTGAGCCCCCTTACTGTGCCAACTTGAGGCTGGGGAGAGTGAGGGGCAGTGTGGTGGTCCCCAAGCACGGAATGAAACATACAGAGCCTGAGTCCAACTGGGGCAGGTGGGTTTATTCCAGGTGCTGGAGAGCTGTGGGCCCCGCCCCTTCCCCGGGATGCCCCCGGGGTGGGGGCTGAGCCCAGGCAGGGGTGAGCCTCAGAGCAGGAAGGGGATGATGGGCATGCGCAGGGGCGGGTAGTCTCGGAACTCCTTCAGATAGCTGCGGTGCTTGCCCTTGGCCCAGATGGTCATCTGGGTGAAGCCCACCAGGGAGAACAGGGCCACTGCAGGGAAGAACGGGCATCAGGGAGGAGCTGCCTGCCCGGAGGAGCAGGGCCCCACAGAGGGAGGGCGGCAGGCTCACCTGGGAGACACTGCGTCATGATGGCGAAGCCGATCCAGGACCCCACCTGTGGGCAGGGTCGGAGGGTGAGGACCGGCAGGGCTGGGCAAGGACCACTGTCCACCAGCCTCGCCTACCCTGTGCATGTGGCTACCTTGGACTCGCCCAGCCACCTCCCTACATCCCTGCTTTCTGAGTCGGGTGGAAGCCCCAATTCCAGTGTAGGCATGGGTGTATACAGCAGAAACCCAGCAGCATACACCTCCCAGCCCCCAGAGCAGGGAAGCAGCGGTCTCCACCTCCCAATGCTCCCTGTGCAAGGGGCAAAAGCAGCTGCCCAGCCAGGCGCCCCCTCCTAGAGGCTGGTCCCTCCACATGGGACCCCAAGCCCCAGGGCAGAGAGGACTGAGCAAGGCAGCCCCTCACCTCGTAGGTATAGTTGGGGCAGGACACCAGCAGGAAAAGCCACGTGAAGGGGTTCTTGGTGGGGTATGGGATCTTCCGAGTCTTGGACCCTGGCAGGCAGGACGGAAAGAGAAAGTCAGACCCCCTTACCCAGCCTAGCTGTCCCCCTGCCCCCAGCAGGCACTCACCAGCGGGCCGCAGGTCCCGCAGGGCCATGTGGATGGAGAAGTTGCCGAGCTGGCAAATCTGTCAAAGAAGCAGGATCAGCCCAGGGCCACCCAGGCTCCCCCAACCCCTTCCCCCACCCCCAGCCTCCTTACCACAAAGATGGCGAGCGCCAGCTTCACCTGCTGAGCACCGTAGGCTGAAAAGGAAGCAAGGAGGGGAGCCCCTAAGGGGAGGGCCCGGCGGGTGGGGGTAGTGGGGGAGGGAAGCGCGGTCTGAGGCTACTTACTTGGGGGAGTGTAGAGAGGGTGGTTGATGTAATAGGCCATCCACGCAGCGAAGCCCCAGTAGTAGGTGCAATTCTGAAAGGGAGCAAAGCAGGGATGGGACTTGGGCCAGCGCTGGAGAGGGCAGGTTCTGCCCATGTCTCATCCCTAGGGGACTGGAAGCATGGTAGGGGGGGGAGCTGGAGAGACATGGTACGGGGGGGGGGACTGGAAGCATGGTAGGGGAGGACAGAAGCCTAGGGGTGAGGCCGGGGCAGAGCTCTGTAGGGGTGGGGCTGCAGAGAATAGGCGGGGCTAAGGGGTGATGCTTAGGCAGGGCTCTGCGAGGGCGTGGTAGACAGGAGGGGCCTAGGGGTGAGTCTGGGGCGGGGCTCTGTGGGGGGCGGGGCCTAGGTGCGAGGCTTGGGCGGGGCTCCGCGGAGGCGGGGCTGAGGAGGACAGAAGCAGCCTCTGGGGGGCGTAGTGGAACACAGGAGGGGCCTAGGGGTGGGGCGGAAGGCAGGGCCGGCTCTCACCTTGAAGATGTTGCGCAAAGGCATGGTGCCATGGGAGAAACGGTGCACGAAGAGCGTCTCCAGCAGGCGCTTGACGTAGTGGAATGAGTGGCAGATGCAGGCGAGGCTGGTCAGGGGGAGCGGGCTCAGCGGGGGCTGGTCCGGCAGGTCTTCCGCCTTCCTCTACCCTCCCCCCGCCTGCCCCACTTACTGCACCACCGTGTGCCGGCTGGACGTGAAGTCGTATTTGTGGCCATAGATGAAGGGCACTCGGAAGTAAAAGAGCAGGTAGATGAAAAGGGGCCCCCGCATACTCTGTTAGGAAGACCTGAGGGGAGAGGGGGGCAATATGAGTCACCCAGTGCGGCTGACGGGAAAGGAGGCCGTGGGTAGGGTCAGGACTCACCGTCACCCCAGCTCATCTGGGCCCCCAGGTCCCGGAAGTAGAGTGTGGCCGTGGTGCCCACCGGCAGCTTCTGCAGAACATCCTCATCCTTCAGGGACTTGCCCTCTGCAGAGAGGCAGGCCAGGGCTCAGGGGCTGCCCCGGCCTTCTCCCACTGACACCCAGGAGCCCAGGGGGTGGGCCGAGCGGACAGCTATACTCACTGGGGTCCAGGCGGAGGGACTGGCGGGCGGGGTACCACTGCGGGTCTGCGGGGAGAACAGGGCAGTCACAGCCCACAGCCTGTCAGGGTTCAGCAGGTCCGCTACCCAGCCACTGTGCCAGCCTCTCAGGGTTCCCAGGGTGCAGGGACCCCCACAGCTCCTCCCCCCCCCCGGGGGACAAGGCCTCAGGCCCGTGCAGTTCCAGACCACTGGCCGGAAAAGCGCGGGCAGAAGCAGGATCCTGTCCTTCCCAGAGCCCAGCAAGGGCGTTCCTGCGGAATGCCACGTGGGGGCGCCTGCCCCAGTCACACCCCAGAAGCCTGGGCCAGACACGGGCATCTCTGCAGGCCCTGAGAGAGGTGCAGGACGGGATCCCTCCCACCCTGAGGTTCCTGGTCAGAGGGGTTACCGATGGCAGTGTGGCCAGGCCTCGGACTCACGGGTCTTGGTGAAGAGGTTCTTGATCTCCGCGATGGTGGCGTGGGGCTCTACCTGGGGGAAGCACAGGCCACAGGGACGTCAGCCCAAGCGGGAGCCCAGACCCAGGATGGGGGAGGTAATGAAAGGGAGGACAGGCTGTGAGTTGGGCTGCAGCTATGGGAAGCGGGGAAGAGCTACAGTCCAGGCCTCTGCCTCCATGGTCAGGGAAGGAGCAGCGAGGGCCCTACCAGTGTGGGGGACAGCATGGGCCTCGGCTGGCATGCCCCCAGCCCGGCTAGAGACAGATTAAGCATTTCTCTGCCCCTCCTCTCCACTCCTCACCCATGACTCCCTCAGGAGCAAAGGCCCTCTGTCTTCCCCAGGGACAGACAGCTCAAGCCCCTTCCCCCAGGCCTGGCCTCAGCACGGGCTTGGCTCACTCCTCTACCACCCTCCCAGGACCCATATCCCTGCAGAGTCCACTGAGGCTGCCGTGCCTCCATTTCCGCCACACCCAGGGGCCACAGCTATCCACCCTACCCCAAGTGAGGGCATACCCCTCCATAGGGCAGGGGGGGTGGGGCACGAAGGGCCCAGCTGGACAGCTCCTGAGCTGGAAGGTACGCGGTCCCAGGCCCAGTGCCTTTGGCCCAGGGCAGCCTGTACCCTAGTCCTACCTTGTCCAGGAAACACAGCTTCTCCCTTGTCTTTGCGTCCAGAATCTCCACCTCGAAGAAGAGAACAGCCTTTTTAGGTTTCTTGGCCACCTTTGGGGGTGCGGGCCTGGGGAGCCCGTTGAGACCAGGGAGGCCTGGGATGGCCTCCCCGGGCCACCAAGCTCAAGTTCATGTCCATGCCGCCTGCCACCTGCCCTGCTGCTCAGCTCTGCCCACGGTGGCCAGCAGCCCCAGCTGCCGGCCGTCAGCCCCCACCACCGACCTCCCCACACAAAGCAGCCCTGGGCCAGGCGGGCGCGATCAAATTCTGCCGCGGTGCTGGAAAGGAGCCCGTGCCAGCCCTGGCGCTGCCGGCTCCTGTGCCAGATGTAACCCGAGTGGCAACCACAGCCACAGCCCAGCTAAATATAAAAACACCCAGATTGCGTCCCCTCAGAATCTAAGCCACAGACCTTCTCTGAGGGGGGTTTGGGAGTCACCCCCCCAGGAGCGGGCTGCCCTGAAAGCAGCTTTTGAGTGTTCACAGCCCCTCAGCAGCACCAGGGCAGGGAGAGCCCCGGGGGCGGGCATGGCGACACCTCCCAGCCCCCACCCTGTACAGAGCCAGTGGCCAGAGGAGGGTGAAAGACCAGCAGGCCACCCAGGCCCCGGCTCGCAGCTCAGGCCTAGAGAGTTGACTGGGCTTGGAGAAATCCCAGCTATTTTGAGACTCTGCCAGACAGATCATCCATTTCCCCTTCTGAGCTGTAAGAGACACTTTGGATTATTTTCCTTGTGCATTTGTGTTACCAGGGAGGTGACAGATTCCGGAGTTATTGGTGCAGAGAGCCTCTCTCGAAGTGTGGTAAGGATCAGGGCTCAGGGAAGGTTTGGGCTCGGGGGAGGTTTAGGCAGGCGCCCCCAGCCTGGGCTGAGGAGGCCTCCCCCGACCTCCCTCCCCCACCTGCTTCTCACCTTGTAGCCACCGTGGGACATGCTTCCCACTGAGTGAGCACAAACACCGCACCCCTAGCCAGGACCTGTGCCCCCTAAAGCCCAGTGCTTCCTACTTCCAAGAGCCAGGCCTTTGCCAGCCCCTGAGGGAGAAGCCCGGCCCAACCCTCCCTGAGCCCCCAGGCCAGTGATGGACGCTGGGGATGCAGAGGGGCAGGGTTAGACAGAAGTAGTCCCTGGGGATCCGACCCCTACACGCAGGGGTCAGTGCCATCCCATTATACAAGGGTCCATCCCAAGTCATTGCGATTCTTGGGGGACCCTTCCTACTCATAGAAGGGGGCCCCCCAGAGGCTGCCTGAGGAAAAGGAGCAGGATGAAACGCTCAGCAACGAATCTCATTATTGAGGGAGTGATTCAGATTTAAAAGAAAATAAAATTTAAAAAAATAAAAAATAAATTAAAAAAATAAAAACCTCAGGGCCAGGCCCATCCCAGGGCAGGTCCACCCACCCAGAGCCCAGGGAGACCAGGCCAGGCCCCCTGAAGGAGAGAGCACCATGGTGAAGCCAGAGAGGCTGGGCACCCCTCCCGCATGCTCCCAACCACAGTGGGAGACGCAGGGGGCTTGGTAGCCTGCACTTGGGGTCTATACAAAACCAGCCCTGTCCTGCAGTTCCTGAGGGACCCCAGGCATGTCACCCTATCTCTAGCCCTCAGCCAGGGGCAGGTAGGAAGCAGACAACCTTCCAGGACTGTGAAGTTCCCCTGAGACTATGTGTGTGATGCACCAGGTGAACCCTGACAGATGGGGGGGCACCCCATGGGATGGGAGGCTTGGCTCAGATCCCCACTCCCCTGATGGCCTGGCGGTCACCATAGCATGGGGACCTACTTCTCCCAGCTATCACACACTCACATCCCTTCCTGGACATGAGGGTGGGAACGGGCCCAGCAGTGAGGAAATCCTGGCCCATGGGGCCTCCTGAGTCCCTGCTGTCAACTCCACGCTCTGCCTGGCCTTGTGGCCTTTCGGGGAAGGTTACTGAACCCCTCCCAGCCACAGGGATAACAAGAGTAGAGAGCTGGCCCATGGCGGGGGCAGCCAGGAAAAAGAGCTCGGTCACACCACACGGACACCAGGCCCCACCACGGGGATCTGTGGGAGAGGGACAGAGGACACAGGGCGGGACGCATGGGAAAGGGTTAGCACAGCAAGGCCCTGGGCGGGCACGAGGCCTGCCCGGTGGCTGCAAGTATATTAATAGTTCCTGGGCCCCAGGCGGGCAGTGCCCACATGCCTCCAAGCCCGTGTGGCCCGCAGGAAGGCAGCCCAGCGTCCACAGGGAGAGGAGGCCTCCGAGTTCCTGCTGAACCACTCAACAGCTTAAAATACAACCAGCTCCTCTCCCCTGTCCAGCCAGCTGCTAGGGGGAGGGGTGAGATCCTACCCTGCTCCCCCAACCCGGGCACCGAACCAGGGCCCGGGAGGGGAGAGAACAGCCGTCGAGTCCCAGCTAGCTGCTGGGAGAGGACGATGGGCAGCGGCAGGAGGGGGCGGCCAAGAGAGGGGCCACGCTCACAGCTGCAGTGGCAGCGCCCAGGCCAGCCTGAGGCCCTAGGAGAGGAGACACCGGAACCTGCAAGGAGGTAAGCCCAGGCTGCAGGGCAGTGCCTAGGGGCCCGCGAGGGATGGCTGCCCCTCTCCCCAATGCCTGCCCCAAATCCCCAGCCCATCGCCCATCTCCCCCCTAGAGAGAGAACGGAGAGGCCCTGGGGGGAACATGAGACCTCTCCATTCTGTTTTTACAAATCCCCATAACTCTGTATTTCTTTTTTTTTTTTCCTTCTTGAGATGGATTCTTACTCTGTCACCCAGGCTGGAGTGCAGTGGTGAGATCTCGGCTCACCACGACCTCACCTACCGGGTTCAAACAATTCTCCTGCCTCAGCCTCCCGAGTATCTGAGATTACAGGCACGTGCCACCACGCCTGGCTAATTTTTTGTATTTTAGAAGAGATAAGGTTTCACCATGTTGCCCGAGCTGGTCTCGAACTCCTGAGCTCAGGCAATCCACCCACCTCGGCCTCCCAAAGTGCCAGGATTACAGGTGTGAGCCACCGCGCCTGGCCTATAATTATCTCAAAGTAAAAAGTTAATAAGCTATTCCAGGGTAGGGGGGGAAAGAAACAAGTTACACTAGGTGAAGCAAGCCAGACACAAACAGTTCTGTATCTATGCGAAATGCCCAGAGCAGACAGAAAGCAAATTGGAGGTGGCCAGGGGCTGGGTGGGGGACGGGGATGGGGAGGCTGCCGGGCACCTGGTCTCCTCTGGGGTGAGGAAAACGTTCTGGAACGAACAGAGGTGGAGGCTGCACAACACTGTGCATGCACTCAGTGCCACTGTTCACTTCTAAACGGTTAGTTTCATGTTATGTGAATTTCACCTCAATAAATTACTTTTTAAAGGGGCCAGGGACAATAAACAGGCCTCAAATACCCATCAAAATAAAAACAGTTGGGTAGGAGGAGCAGGAGAGGTTCCCCGCCCCCCCAGAGGGAGGGTCTAATGTGAGACCTCAGCGAGGGCTCACACCCCGCTGCCACCCCAACCCCTGCTCTGTGACACACACACACACACACACACACACACACACACACACACACACTCCTGCCCAGGCCTGAGGCCAGCAGAGGGCCGGGGCTCCCAGGGGATGCCCAGGGCTGCAGAGGGCACAGGTGACTGCTGAGGAATAGCCCCAGGCAGGGGGTCCTGGGCACAGACGGGGAAGCGGCAGGCTCCCACCACATTTCTGGGAGAAGGGGTGAGGCAGGGAGGAGAAGGGGGCCCTCCAGAGGAAGCCCACAGAGGGGCTGGGAGGGGCTGACATTTCTGGGCGAATGAAGGGAGGCCTGTGGTGGGGGCTACTGGTGTCAGCAAGGTCTCAGCGCTGGTCACGGGCAATGGGTGTGGCCCCAGAGCCTCCAGCACGATGGGCAGGGAGAGGACAGGAGCGGGCAGGCGGACAGGCGCTCTGGCGGCATGTGGCTCTGTGATGACAGTTCCACTAGCCTGAGAGGAATTCTCACCAAGAGGCCGAAGATTCCCAGGCCCAGCCCATAGCAACTTGTGGCAGCACGAGGTCAGGGCAGCCGAGGGCCAGGACAGGGGGTGGGGCCCGAAGCCCACCCTGCAGGAGGGGGAGCAGGGCGAGGTCTGGACCTCCCCAGCCCGGAGGGGAGCGCTCAGGGCCTCGGGCAAGTAACAGGGCCCCGGTCTCCACTGTCTTTGTGATTATGAAGATATTACTAATGGGGTAGGAGGAGTGGAAAGTGGGGCTCTCTCGGGACCGCACCTGCCTGGTGGGTCAACAACCCAGAGAAGCAGAATCACAGGGCAGTCCCGAGGGAGGCGGGGGCATTGGCACTGGCTTTGCCCTCTGCCCAAAGGCTCTCCTCCGAACCACAGGGTTCCTCCCCTGCCCTCCTAAGGCCTTCAGAGGACTGCTTGGCAAGGCCTTCCTGGCCATCTTTCCTTTTTTCTTTTTTTTTTTTTTTTTAAGATAATGTCTCTGTCACCCAGACTGGAGTACAGTGTCACGATCTCAGCTCACCGCAACCTCCACCTCCTAGGTTGAAGCGATTCTCCTGCCTCAGCCTCCCAAGTAGCTGGGACTACAGGCACCTGCCACCACGCCCAGCTAATTTTTGTATCTTTAGTAAAAATGGGGTTTCATCATGTTGGCCAGGCTGGTCTCGAACTCCTGACCTCAAGTGATCTGCCTGCCTTAGCTTCCCAAAGTTCTGGGATCACAGGCGTGAGCCACCGCACCTGGCCGGGACATCTATTTAAAAGAGTGACCTCCCCCACCCAGGCCGGGCTCAGTGGCTCACACCTGTAATCCCAGCACTTTGGGAGGCCGAGGTGGGCGGATCACCTGAGGGAGGGATCCAGACCAGCCTGACCAACATGGAGAAACCCCATCTGTACTAAAAATACAAAATTAGCCAGGCATGGTGGCACATGCCCATAAACCCAGCTACTCAGGAGGCTGAGGCAGGAGAATCCCTTGAACCCGGGACGGCGGAGGTTGCAGTGAGCCGAGATGGCACCACTGCACTCCAGCCTGGGCGACAGAGTGAGAATCCAACTCAAAAAATAAATAAATAAATAAATATGATTAGACCAACGCTAGCAGAACACCCATGCCAGATGCACAGCGGGCCAAGCCCTGGCAGGACACACAGGTCCTTTCTCCTGGGACGCTGACCATCCTGTTGAAGGACCCCACCTACAGGAAGCCAGGGCCAGAGAGCTGGTGCAGTGACGCCTCACGAGCAGGTCACAGTGAACCCAAACCCTAACAATAGAGAGACCCATCACCACCAGGATGACTGACGGCAAGCAGTGGAGGCTGCAACGCTCTCCACTGCCCCCTTGTGGCTGCAGCCTCGCTCCCGCCTGCCGTGAGGGCGCCCGCAGTAACCGGCTCAGGCACAGTCCCAAAGCCTGTGTCAGAGACGGAGACAGCTCTGGTGCAGAATGCAGAATGGGACCTTAACGCTGGCCCTGCCATCAGCCAGGAGAGCTCAGGGAGCCTGCGTTCATATATCCATTCATTCATTCCTGCCTCCCTCCATCCACATCCCAGGCGCTGTTCCAGGTCCAGGGATATGGCAGTGAAGAAAACCAGGCCAGGAGTCTGACGCGGTGGCTCACACCTGTCATCCCAGCACTTTGGGAGGCTGAGGCGGGTGGATCACCAGGTCAGGAGTTTGAGACCAGCCTGACTAACATGGAGAAACCCCGTCTCTACTAAAAATACAAAATTAGCTGGGTGTGGTGGTGCATGCCTGTAATCCTAGCTACTGGGGAGGCTGAGGCAGGAGAATCGCTTGAACCTGGGAGGCGGAGGTTGCAGTGAGCTGAGATCATGCCATTGCACTCCAGCCTGGGCGACAAGAGTGAAACTCCATCTCAAAAAAAAAAAAAAAAAAGCCAGGCTCTGGGCTTCGTGGGACCTGAATTCCAGCCTGTGTGTGCAGGGGGGAGCAGCAGGGTGGGGACAGATGGCCATGCCATGTTTTGTCACCAAGTGTCATGAACAAAACTAGAAGGTCGGCGGGATATCAGGAGTAGAGAAAATGGCCTTTTTTTTTTTTGAGACAGAGTCTCACTGTCGCCCAGGCTGAAGTGCAGTGGCAATACCCTCCCCTCTGCTCAAGAACTCTCTATGGCTGCCACTTCACTCAGAGTAAAAGCCAATGTCCTCCCCCATGGCCCACAAAGCCGTGACACTGTCTGCCACATCACCTTCCAGCCCTCACCTCCTCCCACTCTCTCCCTGACTCAGTCCACTCAGGCCACACAAGCCTCCTGGCTGCTCAGACACGCTGGACATGGTCCAGCCCCAAACCTTGGCACTTACCGTTCCCTCTGCCTAAACTGCACTGGTTCCTCCACTGTCTCCTGGCCTTTGTTCTGTCTGCGATTACACACCTGTAATCCCAGCTGCTTGGGAGACTGAGGCACAAGAATCACTCAAACCCAGGGACAGAGGTTGCAGTGAGCTGAGATTGCACCACTGAACTCCAGCCTGGGTGATACAGTGAGACTCTGTCTTAAAATATACACACACACACACACACACACACACACACACACACATATACACATTAAAAAAAATTTTTTTTAATTAACTGGGCATGGCGGTGAGCACCTGTAATCCTAGCTACTCAGGAGGCTGAGGTGGGAGAATCACCTGAACCCAGGAAGTGAAGGTTGCAGTGAGCCAAGACTGCACCACTGCACTCCAGCCTGGGTGACAGAGTAAGACTCCATCTCAAAAAAGAAAAAAAAAAAAAAAAGGCGGAGACAAGTGGTGAAATTCTGGACAGACTGTGGAGATGCAGGCAACGCGACCTGACAGTGGAGTGGGTGTGGGGCTGAGACGTGCAGGGAATCGGGGTTTCTGACCTGAGCCCCAGGAGGGAGGAGCAGGCAGCACCGAGCCCAGGCTGGAAGAGCTGAGCCACACCCCCTGGAGGTGCAGCCCACAGGCCTGGCACGTGCAGCCATGCCCAGAAGGCCTCTGGAGCTTTGCTTCTCCAGCTTCACAAATAAGCGAAGCCTGGTGCTTCCCAGTACCCTCCTGGCTGTAAACAACCAGGCTCAGTGGCCTTGCTGGCGACAGAGTCCACATCACAAGACCCAGCAAACCACCTGCCTGCCCCTCTCAGCCCTAGATGAGGGGCAGACTCCTCCGCCTCCTGGGTTCAAGCAATTCTCCTGCCTCAGCCTCCTGAGTAGCTGGGACTACAGGCGCCCACCACCACCACGCCCAGCTCAGTTTTGTATTTTAGTAGAGATGGGGTTTCACCATGGCCAGGATGGTCTCGATCTCTTGACCTCGTGATCCTCCCGCCGCGGCCTACCAAAGTGCTGGGATTACAGGCATTAGCCACCACGCCTGGCCTGTTTTGTTTTTGAGACAGGGTCTTGCTTTGCACCCAGGCTGGAGTGCAGGAGTGCAATCATAGCTCACTGCAGCCTCAAAGGGGAGAGCTTGGATTCTGGGCCAGCCCCACCACCCATGCCTTATGCACCTGCAACTTCTGTGTGTCCTAGGATGTGACCTGCCTGATGGTTACGGGTAACAACAGCGACCAACAGTTACTTCACGTTCCCTGCCCGGGGCTGGAACTGCCGCAGCTTCCTAGATGTCTCTCCCACAGTGGCCGGAGGGAGCGGGACCCATTAGCTCTGTTTCACAGATGAAGAGGCCGAGATCTAAGCAGTAAATCCCAGAGCCTGGAAGACCACAGGTACATGTTCAAAGCCAGGCCATACCCCACCACACACAGGCCCCGGGGCCCCTCGCAGAGCTGATTCGGTGCAGCGCAGCCCACATCTTGAGCTCAAAGTTCCAGCAGGCTCCCTCGGACCCCACAGGGGACTGTGCTCCCTGGGAGGAAGCATCTTCTCCCAAGTCTGGGGCACAGGAGGCCTAGCTGGGGGTGCGAGCCCTGGTCGGCGCAACCAGGGCCCCAGGTAAAGACACAAAGGGCCCGACGGGTCCTGCCACTGGCCAGCTGGGCACAAGCACTGCTGCCCGCATTGCCTGAGCGCTCTGTCCAGGCAACGCCCACACAGAAGATAGAGGCCTGGCCCGATCATGCCCAGCGCCACGCCGGCCACCTCATCCCCATCGCAAATGCAGACTCTGGCACGTTCATCTGGACTCCAGCTCAGCGGCTGGGTACTCTCGGCTCCCTCTCCTTCCAGAAATATCAAGTCAACCTGCTAATGCCAGGATGGCTGAGAAGATCTAGGGTTCAGTTGCCAGGAGCCCTGCACAGGCCACACCTGCTCGGCCAGAAATACCACCTTCCCCAGTGGCCTCGACGCGTGACCTCATTTCTCAGTAGCACCCAGGGGCAGCTGCGCCAGCCTCCCCAAGGCACCACAGTGGAAGGAGAATGTCACCCAGGGTGGGGAGGAAGGGCTGAGAGACACTGGCCTCTCATTCCCAGACTCCTTGACCGCTCTGCTGCGGTCTTCCACCCCTGCTGGCAAGACGAGAGGTGCCAGGGTCTGAATGCCAGTGTCCTGAGGCTCTGGATCCAGGGCCAAGGCCAGGTGCAGGGGCAGCGGTAGCCCGGAGCCCGGAGAACTTGGGGTTGCTGATCCCACCCAGCAGAGCCCCGAGCGAGCAGGTAGCAACCCAGACTTGAAGGATGGCCATTGGACGCATAAGCTCCTAGCTTGGGCAACACAGCCACAGAAGTTGAGGATGAATGTGACACAGGACAAACACCGCAGGAAGTCGGAGAACCTGGGTCTCACCCCTGGGCTGGCCCTGCATGCTTCCTGACATCCACAGCCTAGGCCCCTCCCTGGGACTGTGCCCTCAGGGCCTCCAAGGACCACTGGCCCACCCAGAGCGGCGCTGCTCTGGCCTGTTTCATCCAGATGTGCCAGCAAGAGTGACATCTATCAGATGCTCACCCCGTACCTAGGACTGTGCTGAGACCGCCACCCAGGCCTTGCCCAGGCCCTGAAAGCAAGGGACTGTGATGCCTGTTAGCTGGCTTGGAAAACCAGGGCTTAGGAACAAGGAAGCCCTTGTCCGAGGTAAGCAGCCTGGAAGTGCCAATGTGAATGCCCACCCAGCTTGCTTAGGCCAAAGCTCCTACAATAAAATAATGCCTCCATTCTAGAGAGCAGGGCTGTGTGCAACAGAGAAAGGAAAAGGCGGGCTGGGCACAGTGGCTCACGCCTGTAATTCCAACACTTTTGGAGGCCGAGATGGGCAGATCATGAGGTCAGGAGATCGAGACCATCCTGGCCAATATGGTGAAACCCCGTATTAGCTGGGTGTGGTGGCTCATGCCTGTCATCCCAGCTACTCGGGAGGCTGAGGCAGGGGGAATCGCTTAAACCTCGAAGGGGGAGACTGCAGTGAGGCAAAATCGCGCCACTGCACTACAGCCTGGGTGACAGTGCAAGACTCCATCTCAAAAAAAAAAAAAGAAAAGAAAGAAGGGACGAAAGAAATGGGGAAAAAGAAAACCACCCTGGATTCAATCCTCCAGCCTGAATTCGATCCTCCAGCAGGCACTGAGGACTGAGGCCCTCTGCCTGGCCTGAAGACCCAGCCCACTGGCCTCTGCCCCACAGCCTCACATGGCCAGGCCGTACCAGAGCAAAAGGTCTGTCAGCAACTCATACCACAGAAAGGCCCAGGCAGCATTTACAGCTGTGCCAATGCCTTCTATCACAAGCTAAGACCCCCGATGCGCCTGGAAAGGCAGGGGCATGTCCCTGATGCTGATGGAGAGGCAGTGCCACAGGGGCTGTGTCAGACGTGCCTTCCCCTGTCTGAGCCTTGGCTTCTCCAACTAGTAAATGGGTGTGTCTGCAAGATCTAACACATAGGACTGCTTAGGAATTAGGGAATTCCTGTGGCCTGGACCACATGTCAAAACTGCATCTCTACACAAAAATACAGTAATTGGCCGGGTGCAGTGGCTCGTACCTGTAATCCCAGTACTCTGGGATGCCGAAGTGGGCGGATCACCTGAGGTCAGGAGTTCGAGACCCGCCTGGCCAACATGATGAAACCCTATCTCTACTAAAAATACAAAAAAAATTAGCCAGGCATGCTGGCAGTTGCCTGGAATCCCAGCTACTCGGGAGCCTGGGACAGGAGAATCCCACAAACCTGGGAGGTGGAGGTTTCAGTGAGCAGAGATCACGCCACTGCACTCCAGCCTGGGTGACGGAGCAAGACTCCATCTTAAAAAACCAGGGTCTTTACAGACATAATTAAGGATATTGAGATGACCTTATCCTGAATGTACACAGTGGACTTAATAAGAGAAAGAAGTGTCCTTATGAGAAAAAAGGAAGAGCCAGGTGTGGTAGTTCACGCCTGTAACCCCAGTACTCTGGGAGGCCGAGGTGGGCAGATCATCTGAGGTCCGCAGTTCGAGACCAGACTGGCCAACATGGTAAAACCTCGTCTTTACCAAAAATACAGAAATTAGCTGGGCATGGTGGCATGTGCCTGTAGTCCCAGCTACTTAGGAGGCTGAGGCAGGAGAATCAATTGAACCCGGGAGGTGGAGGTTGCAGTGAGCCGAGATTGCGCCACTGCACTCCAGCCTGGGCAACAGAGCAAGACTCCATCTAAAAAAAAAAAACAAACTGTCACTGCTGGGGCCAGCGCTCAAGGAGCTACAGCGCAGGGACCAACCACTCAACTCCCCCAGGTCCCCAGGGGTGGTCTAGAAGAGCATCTCTGCATCCCTCACCCACGGCTAGGCTGCAGTTGGTGACCACACCGGGGTCTCTTTCCAACTCAGGGCAGGAAGGCACTGTTGGACCAGGAAGCTGAAAGTGCGCCAGAGGCTCAGCCCTTCGGACACAAGCTGACTGGAGGAGCAAGAGGAGCTCATCATGGCCAACCCCCCCACTGCTCGAGTCCAGCAGACAGGTTAGTCGACACCCACGAGCTCAACTTGCCAAAGAGCCTAGACTGGGATCTATGTGGCTGACCTTAAGCACACAGTGGCAGCTAACACCTCCCCCGACTCGCAACGAGCCAGGCACAGAGGCTCATCCTCCACCCAAATCATCTCCTTTATAAGGTATTCATACCCTTTTGCAGATGAGGAAACTGGGGCTTGTTTGTTCACTGACATGTGCCAGGCACAAAGTTAAGGACTTTGGGATTCAGCTTTAGAAGGAGAGACAAAAATCCCTTTGGGACTGACATCTTAGCAGAGAGTGACAATGAAATAAATCGCTGTAATATATTCAAAGGTGACATGTGACATGGAAAGAAGAAAGAAAGAAAAGGGGACAGGGAGTGGCGGTTGAAGGGGGCAGGAAATTTTTTTTTTTGAGATGGAGTCTTGCTCTGTCACCCAGGCTAGAGTGCAGTGGTGTGATCTCGACTCACTGCAACCTCCACCTCCCGGGTTCAAGCAATTCTCCTGCCTCAATGTCCTGAGTAGCTGGGATTACAGGCGTGAGCCACTGTGCCCAGCCTACAGTTTTTTATAAAGTGGCCGAAAGCTGAGTGCAGGTCAGATACGCTAGCTCATGCCTATAACCCCAGAACTTTGGGAGGCCAGGGCAGGAGAATCACTTGAGCCCAAGAGTTTGAGGCCAGACTGGGCAACATAGCAAGACCCCTGTCTCTATAAAAACGTTCAAAGACTTAGCCAGGTTGGGAGGCTGAGGTGGGTGGATCATGGGAGGTCAGGAATTCGAGACCAGCCTGGCCAATATGGTGAAACCCTGTCTCTACTAATAATACAAAAATTAGCTGGGCATGGTGGCTCATGCCTGTAGTCCCAGCCACTCGGGAGGCTGAGGCAGGAGAATCACTTGAACCCGGGAGGCGGAGGTTGCAGTGAGCCGAGATCACACCACTGCACTCCAGCCTGGCGACAGTGAGACTCTGTCTGAAAAAAAAAAACAGTCCAATTAAAGGTTGCGGAAATAATTCTGTGAAGATAGTGATGGCTTAGACAAAGGGTCAGTAAACTACAAGCCAGAGGGTGACTCTGGTCTACTGCTGGCTTTTGAACAAACTATAAATGGCTTTAACGTTTATCTTTTAAAAAACAAATGAGGTTTTTACATGTTTAAGCGGGTGGAAAATAAATCAAAGAAAACTATTTCGTGACACGTGAAAATTAAATTCAAATTTCGGTGTCCATAAATAGAGTTGTATCGGATCACGCCATGCTCACTGGATGACGTCTGTGGCTGCCACTGTCATGGTATCACTGCCACTAAGATCTCTGAGATGGCCGGGCGCTGGGGCTCATGCCTGTAATCCCAGCACTTTGGGAGGCAGAGGCAGGCAGATCACTTGAAATCAAGAGTTCGAGACCAGCCTGGCCAACATGGTGAAACCCCGTGTCTACTAACAATACAAAAATTAGCCAGGTGTCGTGATGCGCGCCTGTAGTCCCAGCTACTTGGGAGGCTGAGACAGGAGAATCACTTGAACCCAGGAAGCGGAGGTTGCAGTGAGCTGAGATCGCACCACTGCACTCCAGCCTGGGTGACAGAGCGAGACTCCATCTCAAAAAACAAAAAAAGAGATGGCAGAGACGAGTAATTAAGTGCTGCAGAGACCCTTAGGCAAAGCCTAAGATCTTTACTATCTAGATTAAGTTTACCAACTCCTGGCTTAGGCCTGGTGACGGCAGTGAGGCTGATGAAAAGTGGTTAAATTCTAGAATGCTGAGCTAAGGGACGTGCTGACATTTGGACGTGAGGCATGAGAGAAACAGCATAATCAAACAGGCCAGAACCCCCACTCACTGGGGTGGGGAAATGCGGGTCCCATGGGAAAAATCAGAAGCTCCATTGTGGGCATGCAAAGTTTGAAATGCCCACTAAACGTCCACATGGTTGGGAGGCCAAGGTAGGAGGATCGCTTGAGGCCCAGAGTCCAAGACCCAAGACCAACGTGGGCAACATCTCGAGACCCCACCTCTACCCAAAAAATCAAAAGTAGCCATCTGTAAGTGGCAGGCACCTCTAGTCCCAGCTACTCGAAGGCTGAGGTGGGAGGATCACTTAAGCCCAGGAGGCTCAGACTGCAGTGAACTATATATAATAGCACCATTGCACTCCAGCCTGGGGGACAGAACGAGACCCTGACTCAAAAAAAAAAAAAAAAAAATTTCAGGCTGTGCACAGTGGCTCATGCCTGTAATCCCAGCACTTTGGGAGGCTGAGGCAGGGGGGATCACCTAAGATCTGGAGTTTGAGACCAGCCTGGCCAGCATGGAGAAACCCCATCTCTACTAAAAATACAAAAATTAGCCGGGTGTGGTAGCATACGCCTGTAGTCCCAGCTACTCCAGAGACTGAGGTATGAGAATCGCTTGAACCTGGGAGGCAGAGGTTGCGATGAGCAGAGTTCATGCCACTGCAGTCCAGCCTGGGCAACAGAGTGAGTCTGTCTCAGAAAATATAAAATAGGCTGGGGGCAGTGGCTAACACCTGTAATCCCAGCACTTTAGGAGGCCGAGGCAGGAGGATCACCTGAGGTCGGGAGTTCCAGACCAGCCTGGCCAACATGGAGAAGCCCTATTTCTACTAAAAATACAAAAAATTAGCCAGGCGTGGTGGCGCATGCCTATAATCCCAGCTACTCAGGAGGCTGAGACAGGAGAATCGCTTGAACCCGGGAGGTGGAGGTTTCGGTGAGCCGAGATTCTGCAATTGCACTCCAGCCTGGGCAACAAGAGCAAAACTCTGTCTCAAAAAATAAAATAAAATAAAATAAAAATCCACAGGGAAGCCAGGCACGGTGGCTCATGCCTGTAATCCTAGCACTTTGGGAGGCCGAGGCGGGTGGATCACGAAGTCAGGGGTTCAAGACCAGACTGGCCAACAAGGTAAAAGCCCGTCTCTACTTAAAAATACAAAAAATTAGCCGGGCATGGTGGTGCACACCTGTAATCCCAGCTACTTGGGAGGCTGAGGCAGGAGAATTGCTTGAACCCAGGAGGCGGAGGTTGCAGTGAACCAAGAGCGCTCCATTGCACTCCAGCCTGGGTGATAGAGCAAAACTCCATCTCAAAAAAAAAAAAAAAATTCACATGGAGAGATGCAGTTCATTGAGAAGCACCAGCTGCCGCCACCCTCCCAGCCTGAATCACACAGAAATGTCTATGAGTGTGGAAACTCAGGGCTCTGCAAACTTTTTGCTCCAAAAATCATTTTGCAAATGTTATATACACCCCCAACATTTTTAAGGTGACAGCTAGTATTTTCTACCTAAGCTTTAAGAGTTACAGAAGATGTCATTTCTGGCCTACTGTCGGTATTAAATATTTTATATAAACATTTACAGGGCTCCGTTAAATCTAGCTACAGAGTCTAAATGCTTTAGTAATTTGAAACCTACCATCATCCCTTTAAAAAAAAAAAATAGCTATGAATAAACTCTTTAACATTTGCTCTCTTTTTGCTTCAAGTTGGTTTCTGTTCCCCTTCTTCACAGGATCTTAATAATACATGTTAATGACTGAAGGTTAGTACTGATTACCCTATCATATTGATCTAATTGAAATTTAATTTTTAGGCTAGGTGCAGTGGCTTATGCCTGTAATCCCAGCATTTTGAGAGGCCAAGGTGGGCAGATCACTTGAGGTCAGGAGTTTGAGACCAGCCTGGCCAACATGGTGAAACTCTGTCTCTATTAAAAACACCAAAATTAGCCGGGCATAGTGGCCCGCACCTTTACTCGCAGCTACTTGGTAGGCTGAGGTGGGAGAATGGCTTGAACCCGCCCTCAGAGGCGGAGTGAGCCAAGATATTGACACTGCACTCCAGCCATAGCAACACAGCAAGACTCCTTCTTAACAAAAAGAAAAAAAGAAAATTTTTTTTTTTCAGACGGAGTTTCGCTGTCTTGCCCACGCTGCAGTGCAGTGGCGTAATCTTGTCTCACCATGTTGGCCAGGCTGGTCTCGAACTCCTGACCTCCTGATTCGCCCAGCTCAGCCTCCCAAAGTGCTGGGATTACAGGTGTGAGCCATTGTGCCTGGCCAGAAATTTAATTTTTTAAAAATATTTCAGTGACCAAAAGTTGTCAAGCACGAAAAGAAAAATCCAGGCTGGACATGGTGGTGCATGCAGCCAGGTCAAGATAGTGAGAGCTCTGTCTCTATAATAAATAAGAAAAAGAAAATTCCTTCAGGAGGCTGCTCACTACAACCTCTGCCTCCCGGGTTCAAGCAATTCTCCTGCCTCAGCCTCCCAAGTAGCTGAGATTACAGGCATGTGCCACTGCACCTGTCTAACTTCTGTATTTTTAGTAGAGATGGGGTTTCACCATGTTGGCCAGGCTGATCTTAAACTCCTGATCTCAAGTGATCCGTCCATCTCAGCCTCCCAAAGTGCTGGGATCACAGGTGTGAGCCACTGCACCTGGTCTAGGGTGGCGTTTTCTTAGAGCAAAACAATCCCAAATCTAGAACTCATTCTGAGTTAGATACCCAAAAACCTTCACTCTGATCTATGATCAGAAATATCTGTAATGATCTCGCAGCTGAGAAGCCCCCAGGATTTTTCTGAAAGCAGATTTGTGACCACCTGAGGTGCAACAGGACTCGTTCCCCAAGGACAAGGTGGCACGGATCCCTTCCTCATCTTCCAAGTAGGTCCCCAAGAGTCAAGTGGCATGGCGGGCATGAGCCGGTCAGGGTAGGAGATCAGGGTCCCAACTCCTGGTCCACCATCTCCTGGCGGCACTACGTGGCCCAGAGGAGCCCCGATCAACCCTTGGAGGGAACACTGAGCCACTCAGCTCTGCCTGAGGGGGGGCTGCAGTTACCGCCTGCATTGTGATCCATTTCCAATGCTCCTCGAGGATAGCAGGGAGAAGCCGGGAAACCTGCACAGCCCAGGAAGCCGTAGCCCTTTCCCAAGCAGAGCAGGGCTGTACTTGCCACACAGAGACCTACAAAGGGCTCCTGTTGCTGGTCTCGGTAGCTCACACCTGTAATCCCTGCACTTTGGGAGGCCGAGGCAGGCGGATCACCTGAGGTCAGGAGTTCGAGACCAGCCTGACTAACAGGCTCATTTCTACTAAAAATACAAAAAAATTAGCCAGGCGTGGTGGCGCATACCTGTAATCCCAGCTACTCAGGAGGCTGAGGCAGGAGAATCGCTTGAACCCAGGAGGCAGAGGCTGCAGTAAGCCGAGATTGCACCATTGCACTCCAGCCTGGGCAACAAGAGTAAAACTCTGTTTCAAAAAAAAAAAAAGGCCGGGCGCGGTGGCTCATGCCTGTAATCCCAGCACTCTGGGAGGCCGAGGCGGGCGGATCACCTGAGGTCGGGAGTTCAAGACCAGCCTGACCAACATGGTGAAACCCCGTCTTAAAAAAATAAATAAATAAGCTCCTGTGAGGGAACGCCTGTCACTCCCAAAAGCCCTTTCTGCTAACTGTGCACTTTGCAGTCGTCATTCGGGCAACCTACACGGGCTGCACCCCTTGCTGCACCCGGCCTGCCTGTGCCAGCTGCTGGGCTTGGTGACGAATGGCAGTCAGGCGGGTCCACGTGTCACAGGAGCATGTGGGCAGCGACCCAGGGGCCAGGATACAACAGCAGTGCCCACGACTGAGAGGCCATGCCCCCCACCCCCCCAGGATTGCTGGTGCTCAAGGAGACGTGAACAAAGCACTTATTACATAATATGAGGTCACGATGTACCAGGCGCCGTGGAGAGGAGACAGCAGGACAGAGGGCCCAGAGGGCCATAGTGGGTATGCCAGGGAAGGCCCTGCCGAGGGAATGCTATTTAAGCCGAGGGCCAGCAGGAGGCTCCCTGGTGGGGGGGGGTGCAAAGGCCTGGGGCAGCACAGAGCTTTCAGGGAGCGGGTGACACCCAGAGGCTGGAACAGGGTACATTTTTTTTTATACTTTAAGTTCTGGGGCACATGTGCAGGACGTGCAGGTTTGTTACATACGTATACACGTGACATGGTGGTTTGCTGTACCTATCAACCCATCATCTAGTTTTGTTTTTTTTTATTATACTTTAAGTTCTGGGCACATGTGCAGAACGTGCAGGTGTGTTACATAGGTATACATGTGCCATGGTGGTTTGCTGCATCCATCTCCCTGTCATCTACATTAGGTATTTCTCCTAATGTTAGCCCTCCCCCAATCCCCCTCACCCCTACTATCCCTCCCCCTACGCCCCCCACCCCAACCCACCAACAGGCCCCAGTGTGTGATGTTCCCCTCCCGGAACAGGGTAAATCTTAAGGGGAGCAGCTGAGGAGGAGGCTGGAGCAGAGCCAAGACAAGTGCTTTCGGTTTAACCCTTCAGCAACGGGAAATCGCTGGAGTGCCACAGGGCTAGTTTGGTTTCTAGAAGAATCATCTCACTGCTGGGGACAGAGGAATACTAGGGGAGCAAATGTGGCTTTGGAGACAGCAGTGAGAGGCTTGGAAACAACCCAGGGCAGAGACACAGGTGACTTGGACCAGGGAGGGAATAGAGGAGGGAAGTGGCGAAAAGGGCAACCTAGTTCCTAGATTCTGAGGTGCCACTGGTTCAAAACAAGCTACCAGCCGGGTGCGGTGGCTCATGTCTATAATTCCAACACTTTGGGAGACAGACGCAAGAGGATCACTGGAGTCGAGGAATTCAAGACCAGCCTGGACAACATAGCAAGATCCCGTCTCTATCAAAAATGTTAACATTAGCTGGGTGTGACCAGGCACAGTGGCTCACGCCTGTAATCCCAGCACTTTGGGAGGCCGAGGAGGGTAGATCAAGAGGCCCAGAGATCGAGTCCATTCTGGCCAACATAGTGAAACTCCGTCTCTACTAAAAATACAAAAATTCGCCAGGCAGGGTGGCACACAGCCTGTAGTCCCAGCTACTCGGGAGGCTGAGGCAAGAGAATCACTTGAACCGGGGAGACAGAGGTTATGGTGAACCAAAATCAGACCACTGCACTCCAGCCTGGCGACAGAGCAAGACTCCGTCTCAAAAAAAAAAAAAAAAAATTAGCTAGGTATGGTGGCATGTGCCTGTGATCTCAGCTACTTGGGAGGCTGAGGCACAAGAATCCCTTGAACCCAGGAGTCAGAGGCTGCAGGGAACCGTGATCATGCCACTGCACTCCAGCCTAGGCGACAGAACAAGACCCAGGCTCAAAAAAAAAAAGAAAAAAGGAATCGCCAAACTCCACAGCAGCAAAGATGAGCCAGGCTCGTGGACATGCAGAACCCTCTGCCACCATCATCAAGGACATGCTACAAGCTCAGGACCTGTGCTCAAAGACAGACCTCATCCCACAGAATTGCCACACACCCCAAGATCACGCAAGCATCCTCGTCCCCATCAGTTGCAGTGATTTTGGAGGGCAGGCACCAATGATGCAGCTGAACGCCTGAGCCTGTCCTGTGTTTTGCTCACTAGGTCAGTGGCCTGTAACTAATATTCACTTACTCATTCCACAAGCATCCAGAGACCCTCCCCAGGGCCAGGAGTCCCAGGGGAAAGCCAGGGGCTTACATAAACACGCCTTATCAGAAGGTGCCAAGTGCTGTGTGGAGAACTCAAACATGAGTGGTGACAAGGTGATGAGTATGACCCGGCTGGGTCAGGGGCAGAGGCTTCTCGGAGGTATTTTGTCACATTCAGACAAAGACCACACAGCTGGCCTCTCCGGAAACCTTCCCCACAACAGTATCTGGCATAGGGATTCTCCAGCTCAGTCATCTGTGGATCCCCCACCTCTAGCTGGGAGAGTTTGTTAAACTATTCTCTGGGCCCGGCATGTTGGCTCATGCCTGTAATCCCAGTGCTTTAGGGAGGCCAAGGTGGAAGGATCATTTGAAGTCAGGCGTTTGAGACCAGCCTGGACAACATGGTGAAACCATAACTCTACTAAAAATACAAAAATTAGCCGGGGGTGGTGTGGTGTGTACCTGTAATCCCCACCTACTCAGGAGGCTAAGCCAGGAGAATCGCTTGAACCTGGGAGGCAGAGGTTGCAGTGAGCTGAGATTGCACCAGTGCACTCTAGCCTGGTGCACTGTAGCCTGGGTGACAAAAGGAGACTCCATCTCAATTAAAAAAAAAAAAAAGCCGGACACAGTAGCTCACACCTGTAATCCCAGCACTCTGGGAGGCCGAGGCAGGCGGATCACAAGATCATGAGATTGAAACCATCCTGGCCAACATGGTGAAACCCTGTCTCTACTAAAAATACAAAAAATAGCTAGGCGTGGTGGTACACGCCTGCAGCCCCAGCTACTCAGGAGGCTGAGGCAGGAGAATCGCTTGAACCCAGGAGGTGGAGGTTCACGTCTCAGTGAGCTGAGACGTGCCACTGCATTTCAGCTTGGGCAACAGAGTGAGACTCTGTCTCAACAACAACAACAACAAAAAAGGCCGGCTGTGGCGGCTCATGCCTGTAAATCCCAGCACTTTGGGAGGCCAAGGAGGGTGGATCATGAGGTCAGGGGTTCCAGACCAATCTGGCCAACATAGTGAAACGCCATCTCTACTAAAAATACAAAAAATTATCTGGGTGTGGTGGTGTGCGCCTGTAATCCCAGGTACTCAGGAGGCTGAGGCAGGAGAATTGCGTGAACCCGGGAGGCGGAGGTCGCGGTGAGCCGAGATCGAGCCACTGTACTCCAGCCCGAGAGACAATGCAAGACTCCATCTCAAAAAAAAAAAAAAAACAAAAAAACAAAAAACTATTCTCTGTAACAAGTAGTATACAGACAACATACTGCTTCCGACTACACACATCTCCCCAGGAATTCCAGTATCTGCACACACACCCCCACCCCACCCTCTGCAATCCTCCAGCCCCACCCAGCTCCTGAGAAATGTTCATTCAGCAGCTCCACATATCCACCCACCTCCTGAGTTAGACACTTGAGGTGTTGGGAAACAGCTTCTCCCCCACAAGGAGCCTGGAGGCTCGGCTCCATGACTTCAGCCTGCTTCCAGATGGTTCCTGAAGCCCCAGGGCTTGTGTTCACTTCCCACCCCCACCCCCCAACTTGGCACCCCACCCTGAGGACAAGCCCAGTTCCCACGCTCTGGCCAGTGATCCCTGTTCACTTTCAAATGGAAAAAAAAAAATTTGGAAGGACCCAGAAGACTATACAAAGCTCTGCAGTCCCTCAGGCAGTCTGAATGGCTGGTGGGCTCAGCTTACATTAGAGCCTGGTTCAAGCAGGGACAGGGCCAGGGCCCCACCAGCCTGTCAATGCGCCACAGCTACAGGGCCACAGAGAAGGCCTTTACATCTTGCAGGGCTGGGAAACACTCGTGACCCACGTGCAGCTAACCCACGTAACCGGGGTGAGTCGCTCTGCTCCCACTAAGCCCCACACACGATCCACAGTACACTTCTCAGGGTAAGGGACAAGTACTCTGTGCATTTTTATTGCAATCACCATGGTGGCCAGGCGCAGTGGCTCACGCCTGCAATCCTAGCACTTCGGAAGGCCAAGGAGGGTGGATCACTCGAGGTCAGGAGTTCGAGATCAGCCTGGCCAAAATATCAAAAGCCCGTTTCTACTAAGATACAAAAATTAGCCAGGCGTGGTGGCTCGTGCCTGTTGTCCTAGCTACTCAGGAGGCTGAGGCAGGAGAATCACTTCAAACCAGGAGGCAGAGGTTGCAGTGAGCTGAGATCGTGCCACTGCACTCCAGCCTGGGTGACAACAGCAAAACTCCATCTCAAAAAAAAAAGAAAAAAAACCCACTATGGCATGAGGGCCTCCTAAGGACTTAAAAACGAACTGCCCTCCAATAATGAACCTTTTAGGTAAAATCAGCAGAACGTGGTCGGGCATGGTGTCTCACACCTATAATCCCAGCACTTTGGGAGGTCAAGGCAGGAGGATCGCTTGAGTCCAAGAGTCAGAGGCCAGCCTGGGCAACATAGCAAGACCTATCTCTACCAAAAATAGTAATTCATAGGTAATTGAAGAAAACAGAAAAGGGACTTTTATTGCCATCAAAATGAGGCCAGGCACAGTGGCTCATGCCTGTATTCCCAACACTTTGGAAAGCTGAGGCGGGTGGATCACTTGAGGTCAAAAATTCGAAACCAACCTGGCCAACATGGTGAAACCCCATCTCTACTAAAACTACAAAAAATTAGCCGGGCGTGGTGGCGCATGCTTGTAATCTCAGCTACTCAGGAGGCTGAGGCAGGAGAATCACTTGAACCCAGGAGGCATAGGTTGCAGTGACCCGAGATCACACCATTGCACTCAAGCATGGGTGACAAGAGTGAAACTCTGTCTCAAAAAAAACAAAGAAATGAAGTCCACAGGTCTCTCTGGGTGGCTGCAAAGCCCTGCCCTGTCAGCCTCATCCCTCAGGGTGGGGACGTCAGCAAAGCCTGGGCCCCATGCCTCTGCACACACCTCTCTGTTCCCCTCTGCCCAGAACCCTGTTCTCCTCCCTGGCCCCAAAGACCTCGTCCTTCAGCCTTGGCTTAAATGAAAAGATCGTGAGGGCAGAGAACGTGGTTTGTTCATCCCAGGATTCTTGGCATTGGTAAGAGGGGGAAAAAAAACATGTTGAAACAAATGAACTAATGAATAAGTGAAGGACTAGAAAACATAGGCCCCATAACAAGAAAAAGCCTGGACCAGCAGAACCTGCCCACAAGCTGTGTGACGAGGGGCAGGCCCAGGTGCTGCGCTGGCAGCTCCCATCTCAGAAAACCCCAGTGCCAGGAGGGGGGGAGATGACAGGGGAACAGGACAGCCATGGGTAGGATGGACCCAGGGCTTGTGGCCAAGAGGCCAAAAGCAGCTGGTTTCCAGCCAGGCACAGTGGCACACAGCTAGAATCCCAGAGCTTTTGGAGGCTGAGGCAGGAGATCACTTGAGCCAAGGAGTTTAAGACCAACCTGGGCAACATGGTGAGACTGTATCTCTACAAAAAAAGCCTTTAAAAATTAGCCAGGCACTGGCCAGGTGCAGTGGCTCACGCCTGTAATCCCAGCACTTCAGGAGGCTGAGGCAGGTGGATCACTCGCGCTCAGGAGTTCGAGACCAACCTGGCCAACCTGGCGAAACCTGTCTCTACTAAAAATACCAAAATTAGTCGGGTGTGGCCCGTAGTCCCAGTTACTCAGGAGGCTGAGTCAGGAGAATGGCTTGAACCCAGAAGGCAGAAGTTGCAGTGAGTTGAAATCATGCCACTGCACTCTAGCCTGGGCAAGAACAAAACTCCAACTCAAAAAAAAAAAAAAGTAGGCATAGTGGTACATACCTGCAGTCCCAGCTACCCGGGAGGCCAAGGTGGGCGGATCACTTAAGATGAAGAGTTCGTTGACCCAGCAATCCCATTACTGGGTATATATCCAAAGGATTATAAATGGTTCTATTACAAGGACACATGCACACAAATGTTCATTGTGGCACTGTTTACAATAGCAAAGACCTGGAACCAACCCAAATGCCCATCGATGATAGACTGGACAGGGAAAATGTGGCACATACACACCATGGAATACTATGCAGCCATAAAAAACGATGAGTTCGTGTCCTTTGTAGGGACATGGATGAACCTGGAAACCATCATTCTCAGCAAACTGACACAAGAACAGAAAATCAAACACCGCATGTTCTCACTCATAGGTGGGTGTTGAACAATGAGAACACATGGACACAGGGAGGGGGAGTATCACACACTGGGGTCTATCGGGGGGAGATGGGGAGGGACAGCGGGGGGTGGGGAGTTGGGGGAGGGATAACATGGGGAGAAATGCCAGACATAGGTGACGGGGGAGGAAGGCAGCAAATCACACTGCCATGTGTGTACCTATGCAACAATCTTGCATGTTCTTCACATGTACCCCAAAACCTAAAACACAGTAAAATATATATATTAAAAAAAAAAAAAATCAAGAGTTCAAGGCCATCCTGGCCAACATGGTGAAGCCTCATCTCTACTAAAAATACAAAAATTATGACTAGGCGTGGTGGCTCATGTCTGTAATCCCAGCACTTTGGGAGGCTGAGGCAGTGGATCACTTGTGGTCAGGAGTTTGAGACCAGCCTGGCCAACACAGTGAAACCCTGTCTGTACTAAAAATACAAAAAGTAGCAGGGTGTGGTGGTGGGCACCAGTAATCCCAGCTACTCAGGAGGCTGAGACAGGAGAATCGCTTCAACCCCAGAACTGGGGGTTGCAGTGAGCCAAGATCGCGCCACTGCACTCTAGCCTAGGTGAAAGAGCAAGACTCTGCCTCAAAAACATTTTTTTAAATAATGAATAAATAAAAATACAAAAATTAACCCAGCGTGGTGGTGGGCACCTATAGTCCCAGACTCAGGAGGCTGAGGCAGGAGAATCGCTTGAACCTGGGAGGTGGAGGTTGCAGTGAGCCGAGATGGCACCAGTGTACTCCAGCCTGGGCGACAGAGCAGGAGAAGGGAGGGAGGGAGGAGAGGGAGGGAGGTAGGTAGGGAAGGATGGAAGGAAGGGAGGAAGGAGGGAAATAGAACCTAAGCAAGATGAGGAAGGAAGGAAGGAAAGAAATAGAACCTGAGCCCAGATGGGCTGCAAAGAGATGAGTGGGGTGCCAGGGGGTTGGACTCTAGACAGAAGGTCTCTCTCCGGGGGACATGGAAGCTGAGCACTCAGTAACAGGAAGGGCCAGGCATGAAAAAAGCAGAGGGAAGGGTGTCCGGGGCCGAGGGAACAGCATGTGCTCGGGGCAGGAACGTGGCTGTGGGTGTCTGCAGAGATGAAAGACAGTAGCACAGTGACGAGTGAGGAAAGCAGGGGACAGATGACAAGAAACCTCTGAGGGGAGGGTTCTGAGCCACGGCACACTAAGATCCTCCCACTTACACGCAAAAAGGCCTTCTGCCTGTGGCTGGATGGGGGACAGACAGCCAGGAGAGGGCAGGAACAGAAGCAGCATGCTCCTGGGGTGAGGCGGCTGTGACAGGCACCTGCTGGCCAGGCTGTCTTCCAGCATCCACTTCCTGGGATGGTTCTTTGTCACAACAGGTTAAAAAGTGGGCTCTGAGTGTGTTGTGGCTTCGCCAAGGGTCTTCCCATGAGGAAGGAAAGAGCTGATCATCGCAAAATGTGACTTGCAGCCAGATGCCTTGGCTCACACCTGTAATCCCAGTACTTTGGGAGGCCGAGGTGGGTGGATCACCTGAGGTCAGGAGTTCAAGACCAGCCTGGCCAACATGGTGAAACCCCCTCTTCAATAAAACTACAAAAATTAACTAGGCATCGTGGCAGGTGCCTGTAAATCCAAGCTACTTGGTAGGCTGAGGCAGGAGAATCACTTGAACCCGGAAGGCAGAGATTGCAGTGAGCCGAGATCACACCACTGCACGCCAGCCTGGGCAACAGAGCAAGACTCCATCTCAAAACAACAACAACAACAACAACAACACTGAAGCTTAGACAGGTTAAGTAACTACCCCAAGGGCAGAGCAGGTGGCCTCCAAGTCCTTTACCACCACCACCACACGCTTCATTCTTTCTCCCGTGCACGACCCACAGCAAAGCCCACTCTGGTTTTAGAAGAATCCCGGCTCTGCTAACCACTAGCTGTGGACAAGTCACTTCACTTTCTGTGCCTTAGTTTCTCCATCAGTCAGGTAGAGATAAGAAGAGCATCTGGCCGGGCGTGGTGGCTCACGCCTGTAATCCAAGCACTTTGGAGGCCAAGGCGGGCGGATCACCTGAGGTCGGGAGTTCAAGACCAGCCTGACCAAGATGGTGAAACCCCGTCTTAAAAAAAATAAAAAATAAAATAAAAAATTTAAAAATTAAAAAAAAAGAAGAGCATCTACTTCTTATGTTTTGTATGAAATTTACATATCTTACTAGATAAGATAGCTAGATAATAAGCACTTAAGACTGCAGTGGCTCACGCCTGTAATCCCAACACTTTTGGAGGCCGCGGGTGGATCACTTGAGGTCAGGAGTTCGAGACCAGCCTGGCCAAAATGGTAAAATCCTGTGTCTACTAAAAATACAAAAATTAGCCGGGCCTGATGGTGGGCACCTGTAAGCCCAGCTGAGGCTGAGGCAGGAGAACCACTTCAACTTGGGAGGCACAGTGCAGGTTGCAGTGAGCCAAGATAGCACCACTGCACTCCAGCCTGGGCAACAGAGCAAGACTCTGTCTCAAAAAAACGAAACAAAACAAAACAAAACTTAGAATTAAGCACTATGTTCACAGTAATTTACTAGGATGATTACTATGTTCTGGCTGCTGCAGGAAGTGTCCTCAGGTATTAAAACATTCTCAGCTGCCAGTGTCAATACCAGCAAGAGGGTGTTAAGACCCAGCCTGAACTTGACCAACTAGCTCAAGGTCTCTGGCCTTTCTCACGCAGCCAGGCTTGTCAGTTAAAGCGCAGGATTCCCGACCAAACCCAACCACCTTATCAGAGTTGCCAGGCCTTTCCAAGCACCGTCCTCACTCAAGGCTGTCAACCCTCCTCCGTTCTCCTTAGGAACCAGTTAGTCCAGAGGGCTTTGCTGGGCCCAGCTGGTGGAGCCTCTAAATCCACCTGGGCGCGGCTGAAAATAGCTACCCCCACCTGGCACACACCAAAGCCACCACTTAGCCTGTCCCACTTTCTTGCTCCTCGGCCCCGCCTCCCCCTCCCTGGCCCCGCCTCCCCCTCCCCTGGCCCCGCCTCCCCTCCCTGGCCCCGCCTCTTTCTAGCCTAGGCTCCCCCTCCCTGACACCATCTCCCCCTATCCCCGGCCCCGCCTCCTCCTCCTCCTCTTCCCTGACTCCCCATCCCTGGCCCCGCCTCTTTCTCCTTGCCCCGCTTCCTCAGCCTAACCTCCTCCTCGGCCTCGCCTCCCCCCGGCCCCGCCTCTTCCGTCTCAGCCCTGCCTCCTCATCCTCAGGGGACCACTTCCTCCGCCTCGGCCCTGCCTCCTCCTTCTCCTCCTCAGGACACGCCTTTTCCTGCTCAGCTCCGCCTCCCTCTCCTTAAGACCCACCTCCCCCTCCCAGTCGTCGGCCACCCTCCCCCTCCTTGGCCACCCTCCCATTTCTCAAGCCCCGCCTCCTCCTCGGCCCCGCCTCCCCACAGCTGCTCTACTGTGTCCAGAGGTGAGTATGGCTACAGTACTTGTCAAATGTTAGCTGCTGCACGGTGCTGCACCAAGCTGAGGCTTTCCTGGCATGTATCTGCCCATCCAGTGCTCATCAAACCAAGAACCTCGTGAAACGATAACCCTGAGAGGCAGGGACAATTATCCCAGTCAATATGAACACTGGGCAGGAGAGAGGAAGGGGCCTGGGCTGTAGCGTTTGCCACTTCCCCTGGTGTAAATACCCTACCTGTGACTTAGAGTAGCCTGATGTCCCTGAACACAGAGTTGGGAAAATGCACACCATCAGCCAACGTGAGCCGGGCCTCGCACACCCAGGTGTCATTTTATGGATGAAAAAGCTAGCTCAAGGCCAGCCGTGGTGGCTCACACCAGTAATCCCAAAACTTTGGGAGGCCGAGGCAGGAGGATCACTTCAGGTCAGGAGTTCAAAACCAGCCTGGCCAACATAGCGAAACCCTGTCTACTAAAAACACAAAAATTAGCCAGGCGTAGTGGTGGGTGCCTGTAATCCCAGCTACTCAGGAGGCTGAGGCAGGAGAATTGCTTGAACCAAAGAGGCAGAGGTTGCAGTGAGCGAAGATGGTGCCACTGCACTCCAGCTTGGGCAACAGAGCGAGACTCTCAGGGGAAAAAGAAAAAAGAAAAGAAAAGAAAACTAGCTCAAGGCTAAAGAACATCCCTATGAGCTCCATACCTTCTCAGTGACAGTTAAGCATCTGAGCCCAGCTCTGATCCAAAGCCCACAGGCATTGCTGCCTTCCCAGGAATAGTATCAATCATCAATACCGCCCAACCCAAAGGGGAACTGGCATGCAGCCCTGGGAAATGCCTTCCCCCTCTGGGTCTCAGGTCCCTCATCTGTAACTTTACAGAATTTTAAACCAGAAAAATTCCCTCAGGCCTGGGGCTCTGAGATGCTGAGTGCCTACAGCAAAGAAACAGCCTAAGTACAAAGCTACAGCCAGGGGGGACAGAAGGGACTCCACCAGGAGAATCTGCCCAGTGAGTGACCATCTGTTCAGAGCAAGAAGCCTGCAGGGAAATCTGAAAAGCCTAAGATCCCCCACCCGCCCCCTCAGGATCTTGGCCTGAGTCAGGCTAACACAGGAAGGCTCACTGCAACCTCCGCCTTCTGAGTTCAAGTGATTCTCCTGCTTCAGCCTCCTGAGTAGCTGGGATTACAGGCACGCACCATGATGCCCAGCTAAACTTTGTATTTTTAGTAGAGAGGGGGTTTGGCTATGTTGGCCAAGCTAGTCTCGAACTCCTGACCTCAGGTGATCCTCCCGCCTCAGCCTCCCGAAGTGTTGGGATTACAGGCGTGAACCACCCACTGCACCCAGCCAAAGCCCATCACTCTCAATCCTGTCCTTACTGTAAGGGGCAGCCCATCTGATTTTAGGGCAGAGAGAACCTCTCCCAGCAGTCCACACTGACCGGCAGCACCTCCTCCTCCCTTCAGGGATGCTCTGTCCTCAAAACACAGCAAGACAGCCACCAGCTGTCCTGTGGCAGCATCAACACAGAAGCCATTAGCGTGGACAAAACTGGAGTCAGACAAACCCAGGCCAAGGTTCAGCTCCCTGGCTTCCAGACTCTGTGATCTCGAGCAGCTTAGTTTACCTCTCTGAGCCTAAGTTTCGTCATCTGTAAAGCAGAACACTAGTTCCCATCTGATCAAGTGCCAGTAAGACTCTGCCCAGGGCCAGGCACGGGGGCTCACACCTGTAATCCCAGCACTTTGGCAGGCTGAGGCAGGAGGATGGCTTGAGCCCAAGAGTTCAAGACCAGCCTGGGCCAACATGGTGAAACACCATCCCTACTAAAACTATAAAAATTAGCCGGGCATGGTGGCACGCACCTGTAATACCAGCTACTTGGGAGGCTGAGGCAGGAAAATCGCTTGAACCTCAGAGGTGGAGGTTGCAGTGAGCTGAGATGGCACCACTGCACTCCAGCCTGTGCAACAGGGTGAGATTCTGTCTCAAAAAACAAACAAAACATAGTTAAGCCTTCCCACCTTTTTCTCCCCCAAACCCAGCACCAGCACTTCTAACTACAGTGTAATCTCCATAATATTTTTCTGACCCTTATTACGATTTATCCTTTTGTTATGTATGTATTTCTAGTAACTTCATAATGTTCTTTCAAAGTAGCCAGTTGCTTACACAATCAAATGGGTTTCTCTCTCCACAGAGCAGCCACAGAAAGGCTCAGAGAGGTTAACTAACCTGTCCTGAAGCACATAACTATTTACTAAGTGGCAGTGTCAGAACTGAGTACCAGGCCTGTCCAAAGTCCAGACACCCAGGACACCATGACACCAAATTCTCTTGAATTTTCACCTTCTTATCCATGTTGTCTCCAAACAACTGCCTCCTAACCAGAACTCTACTTTTAGAACTTTTTTTGAGACAGATTTTCACTCTGCTGCCCAGGCTGGAGTGCAGTGGTATGATCACAGCTCATCCAGCCTCCTGGGCCCAAGTAATCCTCCCACCTCAGGATCCCAAATAGCTGGGACTACAGGTGCATGCCACCATGCCCAGTAACATTTTTATTTTTTGTGGAGATGGGGTCTAGCTCTACTGCCCAGGCTGGTCTCGAACTCCTGGCCTCAAGCGATCCTCCTGCCTTGGCCTCCCAAGTTGCTGACATTACGGGCATGAGGCACCACACTTGGCCTCTGAACTTGCACTTATTCCTAAGGAGAAAGCTGAGGCAAGGTACTATGTTGGTCCAGGATTATCTGCAAGGTGGGTACCAAAAGAGCTACCCTTTTGTGGGGGATGAAAACATCCTAAATGCACCCGGGAGTGGTGGCTCACGCCTGTAATCCCAGCAATTTGAGAGGCAGAGGTGGGTGGATCACCTGAGGTCAGGAGTTCAAGACCAGCCTGGCCAACATGGTGAAACCCCGTCTCTACTAAAAATGCAAACATTAGCCAGGTGTGGTGGCGGACACCTGTAATCTCAGCTACTCGGGAGGCTGAGGTAGGAGAACTGCTTGAACCCAGGAGACGGAGGTTGCAATGAGCCAAGATCGCACCACAGCACCCCAGCCTGGGCGACAGAGCAAGACTCTGTCTCAAAAAAAAAAAAAAAAAAGAAAGAAAAGAAAACATCCTAAATTCGGGTTGTGGGGACCCCAAGAGGCTGAGGCTTCCTAGCCTCCAGGTACTGAGCTGCAGGAAATGGCAGTGATCTGGACTGCTGGAGGCAGAAGAGGGATTGGTTTTCTCAGGAATTAACAGGCTCATTTACAAGATGCATTAGCTGTTTTTCCAGTTGCTACGGGACTTATTGCTTTGAGTCTTATCTGCAGTGGCAAAAACAGCAATTAAAAAAAAAACCTACCGTAGCCTAGGATAAGCAGTTCGCTTACCGACCCCGCGACAATGCCAAGGCCTGCTCTGGCACTGTAAGGAGAGGGCTTCAGCCAAGGCCTGCTCTGGCATTGTAAGGAGAGGGCTTCAGCCAAGGCCTGCAGGTGACCTGTTCTAGAGGTTTCACCTCAATCAGGCCACAGAACTGATAACTTCTCCTCCCAGATCAGATGAGACTGGCAGTGATATGAGGCTACTATGGAAACAGCCACCAATCACCCCTCGCTGCTGGGATCCCAATTGCCACGACATCAGACATTAATTTGCTGTGCGACAGTGAGCCATCCTGCACCTATCTGGGCATTGCCTCTATCACTTGTAAATTGCACTTCCTACTCTCCAACGTCTCTTCAGGGGCCAAGAAAGTCTTTTGAAGATGGCTAATCTCTCAGTGGACAAGAGATTGCTTGAGGGTGGGAGATGGATTTAGTCCGAAGCAGAAATATATATTCTTTCTGTTTTGTTTTGTTTTTTGAGATGGAGTCTTGCTCTGTAACCCAGGCTAGAGTGCAATGGCGCGATCTCAGCTCACTGCAACCTCTGCCTCCCGGATTCAGGCGATTCTCCTGCCTCAGCCTCTCAAGTAGCCAGGATTGCAGGCACCCACCACCACGCCTGGTTCATTTTTGTATTTTTAGCAGAGATGGGGTTTCATCATGTTGGCCAGGCTGGTCTTGAACTCCTGACCTCATGTGATCTGCCCATCTCGACCTCCCAAAGTGCTGGGATTACAAGTGTGAGCCACTGCGCTGGACTGAAATATATCCTTTTTCTTTTTTTTTATTTTTAAGACAGAGTCTCACTCTCACCCAGGATGGAGTACAGTGGTATGATTTCGGCTCACTGCAACTCTGCCTCCCAGGTTCAAGTGATTCTCATGCCTCAGCCTCCCCAGTACCTGGGACTACAGGTGTGTGCCACCACGCCCAGCTAATTTCTTTTATTTTTAGTAGAGATGAGCTTTCACCATGTTGACCAGGCTGGTCTCGAACTCCTGACCTCAAGTGATTTACCCACCACAGCCTCCCAAAGTGCTGGGATTACAGGCATAAGCCATCTCACCCGGCCAGAAATATATTCTTTGATGTAGATAAACCTTTTCTCAAACTGCTTGTTAAATGTGAGTGAAAGCATCTCTTCTATTTTTATTGACCTACAATAAACACTTGCAGTTAAACCAATCTGCTTGGGCCGGAAGACACCTCCTTTCCCATCCAGAACCCCTGTAGCTATCACCTCCGTGGGTACTTGGCAAAGGCTGGCAGAGAACAACAAAGAACACAGCAAAATAACAATTTATTTTTTTACCTCCAAGGTCACTGTGAACAGTGAGTTTGAGGCTTCCCCCCCCCCCCTTTTTTTTTTTTTTTTTTTGAGACAGACTCTCTCTGTCGTCCAGGCTGGAGTGTAATGGTGTGATCTCAGCTCACTGCAACCTCTGTCTGCCTCCAAGTAGCTGAGATTACAGGCATGTGTCACAACGCCCAACTAATTTTTGCATTTTTAGTAGAGATGGGGTTTCTCCATGTTGGCCAGGCTGGTCTTGAACTCCTGGCCTCAATTGATCCGGTCACTTCAGCCTCCCAAAGTGCTGCGATTAGAGGCGTGAACCACCATACCTGGCCAAAGCTCCCCCTTCTTTCTGGGGGAGAAAAAGGATTAAGTATGGTTCAATATATTCTCCAGTCCAAGTCTTGGGTCTCAGGCTGTGCCCAGCTTCCTGGAACAAAAGCCCTCACCCCCAGGACACTCAGAGGCCTACTTTATCTGACTGCTAACTAGCAAAACTAAACCAACTACATTTTGCAAAATGCCACATGGATGTTCCAAACTGCATCTTTCAAGATGGACGTGGTGGCTTTTTTTTTTTTTCTTGAAACAGGGTCTCTGTTGTCCAGGCTGGAGTGCAGTGGCCTGATTTTGGGCTCACTGCAGCCTCAACCTCCTGGTCTAAAGCCATCCTCCCACCTCAACCTCCCAAGTAGCTGAGACTACAGTAGTGGGACTACAGATTTAAACATAGAGTTTGAGAGGGGGAAACCACATCAGATCTATCTATCTATCTATCTATCTATCTATCTATATATGTTTTTTTGTTGTTTTTTTTTTTTAAGTGATGGGGTTTCACTATGTTGGCCAGGCTGGTCTCCAACTCCTGACCTCATGATCTGCCCACCTCGGCCTCTCAAAATGCTGGAATTACAGGTGTGAGCCACGGCGCCTGGCCCAGAACTTTACTCTAGAATGAAAACTTAAATGACACATTAGAGATTATTGACTACAAACCTGCTCACTCTTGATACCATGTTAAAAACGACAGGATTTATGGATTAAAAGCTTCAAAGGGGCCAGGCGCCGTGGCTCACACCTTTAATCCCAACACTTAGGGAGGCCAAGATGGCGGATCACATGAGCGGTCGGGAGTTTGAGACCAGCGTCACCAACGTGGAGAAACCAGGTCTCTACTAAAAATACAAAACTGACCAGGCGTGGTGGCACATGCCTGTAATCTCAGCTACTTGGGAGGCTGAGGCAGGAAAGTTACCTGAACCTGGGAGGCAGAGGTTGCAGTGAGCCGAGATCGTGCCACTGCACTCCAGCCTGGGCAACAAGAGCGAAATTCCGTCTCAAAAAGAAAAAAAAGGGCTTCAAAGGATTGTGGGTAAATTTCCAAAAATAATAACAATAAACAGAGCAGGCAGAGGTAGTAATATTCAACTTGTGAATAAAAGCACACAAACAGCAAGGCGCACTGGCTCACTCCTGTACTCCCAGCACTTTGGGAGGGAGGCTGAGGTGGGTGGATCACCTGAGGTCAGGAGTTTGAGACCAGTCTGGCCAACACAGTGAAACCCCATCTCAACTAAAAATATAAAAAATTAGCTGGGCATGGTAGCGGGCACCTGTAATCCCAGCTACCTGGGAGGCTCAGGGAGGAGAATAGCTTGAACCCTGGAGGCAGAGGTTGCAGTTGGCTGAGATAGCGCCGTTGCACTCCAGCCTCAGCAACAAGAGCAAAACTGTCTCGAAAAGAAAAAAAAATTCTTTTCTTCTACGTATGTAAGTTACCTAGAGTAGTCAATTCACTGAGACAAAGTAGAATGGTGGTTGCCACAGGTGGAGGTGGAGAGGAATGGGGACTTAGTATTTAATGTCTATAGCTGTTTTGCAAGATGCAAAGAGTTCTGGAGATCGATGGTGGTAATGGCTGCAATATGAACGTTCTTAATGCCACTGAACTGTACACTTAGAAATAGTTAAGATGGTAAATGTTATGTGTATTTTGCCAGAATTTTTTACATTGGAGAGGAAGGGAGAAACAAGAAATCGCTCAACCTGCTAATTTTCATTTGAGGACCAACATGGCATAATGGCTAGAAACTAAGACCTTGGCATTCTGAGTTCCTCTGTCTGCTCTGCATTTACTACCTGGGGCCTTTGAACAAGTCACTTGGTATCTTTGAGATTTTATTCATCCTTACAAACGGGAGTAATAATAGTTCTTTACAAGGTAATCGAATCTAACTGGCACAAGAGTGAGCACTTGCTCAATTGTTCTTACTCTGAATTTTAATAATAAATTTTATTATTTGATGATAATTACTTAAAAATCAGAAATAATTCAGGGATAAGTGGTTATCAATATCACATTATCACCTGGGGCGATACGCACATCAGAAGACTTCATTTTAAAGGAAAAGAGATCCAAGTTAGGAGTCAGAAGACTTGGGCTTTAAGAGTGGCTACGGGTGGCATTAAGATTTCTCCTTGGTGACACCCGGGGATTGACGGAGATGACCTCTTAGATAATCAGAAAGCAAGATCAGCTTCGCTGCTCTGCGAAAGCCAGCCGTGGAGCTGCACCTCCCTCACCGCCTAAGCCTCTCGGGAACCTCCCGGGCGAGGGAAGGGGTCCAAAGGTCGGACACAAGAAGACTGATTGCAAAGCCCCTTCCTACGCTGCTGGCGGCGGCCTGGTGCAAGACTTGTGCAAGACTCCTCTCCCTCGGATTGGGAGCAAGGGTCCCGCACCTTCGTAGCTCCCATGACAAAGTCTGCAACTCAGCCCGCTGGGGGAGGTGTAAGGAAGCTGAAAGCGTCCCAGCCCCTGCAGAGACCCCCAAGAAAAAGCACCCCCAAACAGCCTGGGTTGCAGATTTATAAATACCTCCTCCGCACATGCGCATTGGAATTTACGAGTGGCCCAGGGAGCAACGCTGGCCCACTGCGCCTGCGCCGTCCGGCTCTTCCTTTGGGGCACAGGACCAGAAAGTGGGGTCCCATGGTCCCGCAAAGAAGGAAAAAGAATGGGTTGGCAGCGGCCACGCGGTCCCCGTTTCTCGCTTCTTACCTCGTAGTGCTTCATGGCTCACTCCCACGGCGGCTACAGCTCCGCGGCTGCTGCTGCCTAACTGCGCGCAACACAGCACAGGGTCCCTAGAACGCTCGCTACCGCTGCGAGAGACTAAACGCGACTCTGCGTCCGCCCCGCCCCTCCCGGCCGCGCGCGCCCCGCCGGCCAATCAGGGCACGAGGCGACCACCTTCGCCCCTGCCCCTTGGGGCCGGTCCGAACCAGGACCAGGGCTAGCACCACGGGGTTGACCAATCAGCTTGCGAGACCCACCGAAGGGGCGGAGCGAGTGCAGGAGGGGCTAAAGAGAAGAGGCTTGGCCATCCACCAATCCAAAGGAGGCTTCTGCGCCGCGCGTCCCTTTGCCCCGACCCCTGATGGCGTCGCTGTGGAAACCAAGGTAAGCGACGGTTACGGCCAGGCGGGGGGCGGGGTAAAAAGTTGAGTGACAGGCAAAGCAGTGTCCTTATGACAGGCGACGCCGACGGATTAAATTCCGAGGTGGGCGGCCCCCGGGGTACACCAGGAAGGGACTGGGGTCGCGGGCTGAGGAGCCTGGATGGCGAGGCCACTCCGGGAGGAGACCCTTGAGTGGGAGGGGAAAGAAAGGGGAAAATGCGATGGCATAAAGCTCCCCATTTGGGAACCCCCAACCTGCAATCTTGAGCCCCAGCCCCATTATGGGGGATGGATTCACTGCCGCTCTTAATGAAAGCCCCCGCCCACTTTGGTTTGGTTTGGAAACAGAGGCTCATTCTGTCCCCCAGGCTGGAGTTCAATGGAGAGAATGACGGCTCACGACAACCTCCCCCTCCAGGGTTCAACCGATCTCATGCCTTAGCCTCCCGAGTAGCTGGGATTACAGGTGCCTGCCACCACACCTGGCTAATTTTTGTATTTTTTTAGCAAAGACAGGGTTTCGCCATGTTGGCCAGGCTGGTCTTGAACTCCTCACCTCAGGTGATGCTCTCCTCAGCCTCCCAAAGTGCTGGGATTACAGGAGTGAGCCACCGACCCCAGCCCCCTTCCCCACTTTGCTCGGCCCTATATTTGTCTCTGCTTGACATTGTCCAGAATGGTGTCTAGTGGTTCCATGGTGCCACTGAGCCCTTAAAATGGGGCTGGTCCAAATTGAGATGTCCTGTAAATGAAAAATACATCAATTTCTGGCTGGGTGCGGGTTCCAACTCCTGGCCTCAAGTGACTGACCGATATGGCCTCCCAAAGCGCTGGGATTACAGGAGTGAGCCACCGTGCTGGGGCTTCTTTTTATATTTTGAGTATGCCCATTAGAACATTTAAAATCACAAACAGAGCTCACATTTGTGGCTGACAGTTGTCCAATGTTTTGTTTGTTTGTTTTGGACAGTCTTGCCTGTTCTGTCGCCCAAGCTGGAGACCAGTGGCGCAATCATAGCTCACTGTGACCCCGAACACCACACTTCAGGAGATCCTAACACTGCCATGTTGCCTAAGCTGTCCTCAAACTACTGGACTCAAGCGATCCGCCTGCTTTTACCTCCCAAAGAGTTCAGATTACAGGGATGAGCCACCTTGCCCCGCCCCCTTACACTATATTTTTTGACACAGAGTTTGTTGCACAGGCTGGAATGCAATGGTGCGATCTCGGCTTGCTGCAACCTCCACCTCCCAGGTTCAAGCGATTCTCGGCCTCAGCCTCCCAAGTAGCTGGGATTACAGGCATACACCACCACCCCTGGCTAATTTTGTATTTTTAGTAGAGATGGGGTTTCTCCATGTTGGTTAAGCTGGTCTTGAACTCCCGACTTCAGGTAATCTGCCTGCCTCAGTCTCCCAAAGTGCTGGGATTACAGATGTGAGCCATCGCACCGGACCCTCTTACACTATTTTTATTGGACAGTACTGATCTGGGATCATGGCATGCTTTGGCACCCTTGATTGTTATGAGCAAGCTGGGGACACACACACAGGTACTCATGCCTGCAAACACTCAAGACCTCAGACAGGCCGGGTGCGGTGGCTCACAACTGTTATCCCAGCAGTTTGCGAGGCTGAAGCAGGTGGACTACCTGAGGTCAGGAGTTTGAGACCAGCCTGGCCAAGATGGCAAAAACCCATCTCTACTTAAAATACAAACATTAACCTGGCATGGTGTCAGGTGCCTGTAATCCCAGCTACTCGGGAGGCTGAGGCAGGAGAATTGCTTGAACCTGGGAGGTGAAGGTTGCAGTGAGCCAAGATCATGCCACTGCACTCCAGCCTGGGTGACAGAGCAAGACTCTGTCTTGAAAAAAAAAAAAAAGATTTCAGACAGGCAAAGGAGCAGGCAGTACCTGGCACACTTCTTCACCTCCTTTCCTTACTCCTGTTTCTAGATCCTGCTCCTGAGCCTTCATCAGCTGTTGAAACATCCGGAATTCACAGGCCTGTCATCAGAGACGTGATGAGAAGTCCTTAAAGATAGATCGCTGATTCACTGGGGAGCAGGCGGAGGCAAGGGTGAGTCAGTGCTTGGAACTCAGTCATCCAGATTCGGCTCTGGAAACTTCTGAACCTGTAGGCTTTGGGGATCCTTGACTCCGAGTACAGGAAGCCAAGGCTACATGGTCTTCAGGAAACTCCTTATCTTTTTCACTGGCGCTATCTGGTGAAAACAGGTGAAAACATGAGGTGTTTTGTATGTGTCCCTTCAAAAGCAAGGATCTGGCCAAACTCGGGGGCTCACACCTGTAATCCCAGCACTTTGGGAGGCCGAGGCAGGTAGATCACCTGAGGTCAGGAGTTCAAGACCAGCCTGACCAACATGGAGAAACCCTGTCTCTACTAAAAAAAAATACAAAAAATGAGCCAGGCATGGTGGCGAATGCCTGTAATCCTAGCTACTCAGGAGGCTGAGGCAGGAGAATTGCTTGAACCCGGGAGGCAGAGGCTTTGGTGAGCCGAGATTGCACCATTGCACTCCAGCCTGGGCAACAAGAGTGAAACTCCATCTCGAAAAAAAAAAAAAAAAAAAAGAAGATGGCAGAAAGGCAGGATCCATCCTCCAAAGTAGAATTCCTCTTTGTTTTTGAGGGGTGTGGCAGGCTCGAGGAACCCCTTGTTTACCAATTTGGCTTCCAGTACCAAGGCTGTCAGCAGAAATGAAATCCACCCTTGGAATGAAGACTGGCCACTTTGTTCAAGCCACTGAGGACACTGTGCCGTGACCCCCTTACGGTGCCTGTCGGTAGAGACAGCTAGATCCTGCTGGTGTCCTCACAGCCCCAGCACAGTGGCTGATTCATAATGGTGACTGGTAGATCTGTTGGGTGCCTGCTGAGCTGATTGTAACTAGCTCCTTTTTAAAGTAATTTCCAAGGGAAAAACTGCAAGAGACGTCCTAAGCTGTGGCAGCTTCCAAGGATGATCTGGGCTCCTCGGACCTCAGGTTTGAGGGAACCCGAGATCATTTCAATGTTAGAGATCTGATGTGTTTGGTCATGTCTTGTCTCACAAGCTCCTTTCTGTTTCCCATGGGCAGGGCAGGGCAGATCTTGACTTCTCCCCCGAACCTGGCTTGGCTGGTTTTGGGGCGTGTGTGATTGAGCTGGCTCACCAGTGTGTGAGGGAAGGTGAAGCTGGGATGAGACGAGCCAGGGCTGGTCAGCAAGTTTCTGCTGTGTCAGGAATCCCAGAGAGAGGTTTCCCAAGCCCTAGCCTGTCTTGCCTGGGATGTTTGGTTTTTCTCCTTGTTTTGTTTGTTTGTCTGTTTGTAATTGAAGTATCATTGACATGCAGTGAAATTCACCCATTTTAGTGTACAGCTCTGAAAACATGCAGTCAGGCAGCCACCACTACAATCAAGATGTAGAACATTTACATCATCCCCCAAAATTCTCCAAATTATCCATTTGTTGCAGGTCCCAGCCCCTGGCAACTACTCGTCTGCTTTTTGTCCTGATAGTTTTGCCTTTTCCAGAAGGTCGAGTAAAATGGAATCACACAGCCTTTTGAGCCTGGCTTCTTTCACCCACATAATGCATTTCAGGTTCATTTGTAACGTTTTTTTTTTGTTTTTTTTTTTTGTATATGTAGCTCGTTCCTTTTATGGCTGAATAGTATTCCATTGTGTGGATGGATCACATTTGTTCATCCATTCATCTATTGAAGGACAGATTTAACAGCTGTTGCTAATAACTAATAAAGCCTCAGCAAACATTCTCTCATGAAATTTCATAAATGAACAAAAGTTTTCATTTCACCTGGGTATCCCATTAGGAGTGGGATTGCTGGCTTATATGGCTGTAGTGCTTTTGAAGTTTTTTGTTTGTTTGTTTGTTTTTTGAGATGGAGTCTCGTTCTGTCACCCAGGCTGGAGTGCAGTGGCATGATCGCAGCTAACTGTAACCTCCACCTCCCAGGTGCAAGTGATTCTCCTGCTTCAGCCTCCCAAGTAGCTGGGATTACAGGGGCGAGGCCACCATACCTAATTGTTGCATTTTTAGTAGAGACAGGCTTTCACCATGTTGACCAGGCTGGTCTCAAACTCCTGACCTCAAGTGATCCACCTGCCTCAGCCTCCCAAAGTGCTGGGATTACAGGCATAAACCACCACACCTGGTCTTGAAGATCTTTTTATTTTATTTATTTACTTATTTATTTTTTTTAAAGATGGGGTTTCACCATGTTGGTTAGGCTGGTCTTGAACTCCCAACCTCAGGTGATCCGCCCGCCTTGGCCTCCAAAGTGCTTGGATTACAGGCGTGAGCCACTACGCCCGGCCTGAAGATCTTTTTAAAATTTATTTTGTCCTACCTGCAGATACCAAAGAAAAAAATTAAAATTAAATTTATTTTCATTTTTATTTATTTTTGAGACAGGGTCTCACTGTCACTGAAGCTAGAGTGCAGTGGCACAGTCATAGCTCACTGCAGCTTGGAACTCCTGAGCTCAAGTGATCCTCCCACTTCAGCCTCCCAAGTAGCTGGCATGTGCCACCATGCTCAGCTAATTTCTTTTTCATTCTTTGTAGAGATGGAGTCATTATGTGGGCCAGGTTGATCTGGAACTCCTGGGCTCAAGTAGTACTCCTGCCTCAGCCTCCAAAGTGCTGGGATTACAAGTGTGAGCCACTACACTTGTCCTGAAGGACTTTTTTTGAACAGATGAAAAGCTGAAGACAGGAGTAATGCAATTTTTAAAAAATTAAGGCTTTATGAGATCATCTGAGTCACATTATACACAAGCTGAGTGTCTACTGAAAGCACTCAGTATGCTAAACACTTCAGCATTTTACTCACTGGGTGACCCTGTGGAAGTCACATGACCTCTCAGAATTTCAGTCTCCCCACCTGTAAAATGGGTGTAGCGATAGCCTAACTTTGGCCGGGCGTGGTGGCTCATGCCTGTAATCCCAGCACTTTGGGAGGCTGAGTCGGGTGATCACCTGAGGTCAGGAGTTCAAGACCAGCCTGGCCTACATGGTAAAATCCCATCTCTACAAAAACTACAAAAAATTAGCTGGATATGGTGGTACTCATCTGTAATCCCAGCTACTCAGGAGGCTGAGGCGAGAGAATCGCTTGAACCCAGGAGGCAGAGGTTGCAGTGAGCTGAGATTGCCATTGCACTGCAACCTGAGCAACAAGAGTGAAACTCCATCTTAAAAAAAAAAAAGATAGCCCAGCCTCATAGGGCTGTTGTGACAATTATATGAGTTAATATTCATTGAGCGCTTGGAACAGGTTTGGTCATGTCAGTGTTAGATGTTATTACATGCCTATAATCCCAAAACTTGGGGAGGACAAGGCTGGCAGATCACTTGAGCTCAGGTGTTTGAGACCAGCCTGGGCAACAATGGCAAAACCCCATCTCCACCAAAAAAATATAATACAAAAAATTAGCCGAGCATAGTAGTGGGCACCTGTGATCTCAACTACTCAGGAGGCTGGGGCATGAGGATCATTTGAACCCGGGAGGTGGAGGTTGCAGTGAGCCAAGATTGTGCCACTGTATTCCAGCCTGGGTGACAGTGTGAGATCCCATCTCAAGAAAAAAAAAGGGTGGGCTGGTTCAGTGGCTCACTCCTATAATTCCAGCACTTTGGGAGGCTGAGGCAGGTGGATCACCTGAGGTCAGGAGTTTGAGACCAGCCTGGCCAACATGGTGAAATCCCATCTCTACTAAAAAGACAAAAATTAGCCGGGCATGGTGGTGCACACCTGTAATCCCAGGTACCTGGGAGGCTGAGGCCTGAGAATAGCTTGAACCCAGGAGGCGGAGGTTGCAGTGAGCCGAGATCGGCCATTGCACTCCAGCCTGGGCAACAGAGTGAAACTCCATCTCAAAAAAATAAAAATAAAAATAAAAATGGCCAGGCACGGTGGGTGACGCCTGTAATCCCAGCACTTTCTGTAATCCCAGCACTTTGGGAAGTCGAGGCAGGCAGATCACCAAGTCAAGAGTTTGAGACCAGCCCAGCCAACATGGTGAAACCCCGTCTCTACTAACAATACAAAAATTAGCCAGGTGTGGTGGCACGTGCCTGTAATCCCAGCTACCTGGGAGGCTAAGGCAGGAGAAGCGCTCGAACCTGGGAGGCAGAGGTTGAGCCGAGATCATGGCACTGCACGCCAGCCTGGGTGACAGAGCAAGACTCCTTCTCGGGGGAAAATATATATATATATATATGTTGTTCTCTCTCCCCATGATTGGTTCAGGACCCCTGCTCAAGTACAGTTATCAATGTCTAGGGAATTTCAGCCCCATCCTCCCTGGTTGTCCAGTTCTAGTCCAGAGTTCTTGCTGATGTGGTTACCTCGAAGGTCTTTGTGTGGGCAGGGAGAACCAGCTCTGCCTGATGGGCAGCAGGGGCAGGCTGTGGCCATGGTCTTTTTCCTCAGGAGTCCCTTTCTGCCCAGGCACAGCTGTCACTGGAAGCTTTTAGCTGTGATGCTGCCAGGAAGAGGGTGATGGCTGAAGAGCCCACCACTAAGCAAAATGGTTTGTCATCCCTTTGGCAATGCTTCCTTTGTGCCATGCCTGTCCTGAGCACTTTGCAAATGTTGACTCATATAAACTTCAAAGCCCTTATGATGGGGGTATGACTGCTATCCTCATTATCCCCAGTAGAACCCCTTTCTGAGCCTCCTCTTCCCATCAGCCCTGTCCTTGACCAAGGCACCCCAGGCTTTCAGAGCCAAATGGGATCACGCTGCTTACAATTGAGGAAACAGAGGCCTTGAAAGGTGTGTGACACACCTACGTCCCCCAAATCATAAAGGTAGTGGGAAGAGAAAGAGAATCGCGTGTGTAAGAACAGAGAATGTTTATGAGGCTCTGTGTTCCAGGCCTTGGTGACCGAGTGCAGACAGGACGTGGCCCCTGCCCAGGTGGCAATCTCAGACTGGGAGGGAGGACCCATGCCAAGGAACAAGATGATTTCAAATTTAGCAGCAAGTCCTCTTGAGAAGGCAGTAAAGTGAAGGGGGTGGAACTGGGAGGACCTTGGGAGGTGAGCTTTCATCCAGATCCTCACCTTAAGGAGGTGAGAACAGAAGCCGTCTCTGTCCCAACAGCCTTCTCCCCCACAGCTGGGAGAATAGTGCTGGTGGTTCTTTGTTCATTTTATTTTTTTTTTATTTTCTCATTGTGTTGGTTTTTTGTTTTGTTTCTTGTTTTGAGAGGGAGTCTTGCTTTGTCGCCAGGCTGGAGTGCAGTTCCCAGATCTTGGCTCACTGCAACCTCAGCCTCCCGGGTTCAAGCAATTTTCCTGCCTCACCCTCCCGAGTAGCTCAGACTACAGGTGCGTGCCACCAGGCCTGGCTAATTTTTTTGTATTTTTAGTAGAGACGGGGTTTCACCATGTTGGCCAGGATGGTCTCGATCCCTTGACCTAGTGATCTGCCTGCCTCAACTTCCCAAAGTGCTAGGATTACAGAAAGTGCCGGCTTTTTTTTTTTTTTTTGAGTTGGAGTTTTGCTCTGTTGCCCAGGCTGGAGTGCAATGGCTGATCTCGGCTTACTGCAACCTCTGCCTCCCGGGTTCAAGCTATTCTCAGGCCTCAGCCTCCCAAGTACCTGGGATTACAGGTATGTACCACCACGCCCAGCTAATTTTTTATTTTTAGGAGAGACAGGTTATCACCATGTTGGCCAGGCTGGTTTCGAACTCCTAACCTCAGGCGATCCACCCAAAGTGCTGGGATTACAGGCGTGAGCCACCGCGCGCGGCCTTTCGGTCATTTTAAACAGAGACTGAGTCTCCTTATGTTGCCTAGGTTGGTCTCCAACTCCTAGGCTCAAGCGATCCTCCCGTCTTGGCCTCAGAAAGTGATGGGATTACAGGCGTGAGGCCCCCCGCCCAGCCTGGTGGGTTCTTTTATTTCCACGTTACAAATAAAAGGGGGCTCCTGGGTTAGGCAGACACAGGCAGTTCGTGCGGCGTCACCCGGAGGGAGCCCACAGCGGACCCAGCGAGACAAGAGCGGGCAAGTTCATCACCTCCTGGGGAAAGGACGGGGTAGCCCCGGGGTAGCCCCAGGCCCCACCCCTTCCCGGAACTGCACCTTCGTCGTGGCTCCCGACCCACTGACTCAGGCGGAGGGCGGGGCGCAGAGTCGCTGGGGCCGCGCAGAGAGTGAAAGAAGGCCACCATTGGCTCGTCCCGGAAGGTGGGCGGGGCCTCCTCCGACCTGGGTGCGCGCCGCGGGGAGGCGTTGCCGACGGCGGAGCGGGAGGGGGCGTGGCTCCGCGCGGGCGGCCGTTGACGCCGAGGCCCCGCTCCGGATGTCGCGCGTCGCGGACTGGGCGGCGGCGATTGGCCGACCTGGCGGGGGGGGGGCGGGGCGGAAGGTTCTGGAGGGGGCTGGCGGGCTCTGGAAGCTTCCGCCGGACGGCTATATAGAGTCCGGGACCAGGCGGCGGCGGAGCCGGGGTACGGCGATTGTGGGGCGGCGGGCCGCAGGCGGGGGCCATGGGCAAAGACTACTACCAGACGCTGGGCCTGGCCCGCGGCGCGTCGGACGAGGAGATCAAGCGGGCCTACCGTCGCCAGGCGCTGCGCTACCACCCGGACAAGAACAAGGAGCCCGGCGCCGAGGAGAAGTTCAAGGAGATCGCCGAGGCCTACGACGTGCTGAGCGACCCGCGCAAGCGCGAGATCTTCGACCGCTACGGGGAGGAAGGTGCGTGCGCGCGGCCCTGGGCGCGGCCCCGCCGTTTGACAGGCGGGGAAACCGAGGCACGCCGGCCGCTCTCGGCGGCCCCCTGGGGAGGACGCCCAGGGCCCTGGTGCCAAGCTGCTCCGCTCTCGGGCCGCACGGGCCTCCGCCCTCGGATTGGTGGCCGCGGGGTGGGAGGAGGAGCCTTGGCCCAGCCGCTCGCCCAGAAGCTTCTAGCAAGTCTGGGGCTGCCCCTCCCTGGGCGCGTCCTCCCGCTGCCCCGAGCAGCCCCGGGGTGCTGTGCAGGGGGACTGGGGACGTGTGGGAGACGGAGGGCGGACGACGGGGACGGCGCGGCAGGGGAGGGCACTGCGGGCAGGGGCTTACCTAAGTTCGGCCGCCGGGGTCTGCAGGGCGGCGTCTCGGGCTCAGCTACGGTCGCGGGGCTGCGAATGCGGCCGCCGACCCTCGCAGGCTTGCGGGCCGGGCTGGGATAGTCGCTGGGAAGCGATGATCTGGCCCCGGCCGGGCACGCAGGAGGCAGCGGCGCCCACTGCGGCCGCCCAGGTGCAGAGTGGGGCTTTTTGTCCGTGTGCTGGTTGATGACTCAGGCTGGGTTCTGGGCTTCTGGAGGAATACTGACTTTCTATGCAAACATGGTGGCAGTGAATGCTAGTGTGTGAGGATTCAAAAACTCCCCATCTATTTTGTTTTTTCCTTATTTTTATTCTTCCCATCACTGGCCCTAAGATGTTGAGAGTAAACACTTACCGAAAGCCCACCCTGGACCATGTGTCTTTAGCCATCTCTTGGTTACATAGCGAGGAGGATGGGTCAGTCCAGGGGTGGCAGGGCATGGGTGGCACCTGGAGGTGGACACCTAACTGCATGAGTCCTTTGCCACTGTCACACTACACAGAAGTACTTGGGTGGGGGTCTCTGCTGCTGCAGTGTGAGGTAGAAGCCTGGGGTTCTTCCTTGCTCTCCCCTGACAGGCTAAAAAAAGTTCCTCCCCCATGGCCTCCAAGCTCCCCGCCCCCCCCCCCCCCCCCCCCAAAGGGAAGCTCCCTAAGAGAGGCTGCTGTTCAGCCATCTGACTGCTTCCAATTATGCTTTTTAGGGCTAAAGGGCAGCGGTCCCAGTGGCGGTAGCGGTGGTGGTGCCAATGGTACCTCTTTCAGCTACACATTCCATGGAGACCCTCATGCCATGTTTGCTGAATTCTTCGGTGGCAGAAATCCCTTTGACACGTTTTTTGGACAGCGGAACGGGGGAGGAAGGCATGGACATTGACGACCCGTTCTCTGGCTTCCCAATGGGCATGGGTGGCTTCACCAACATGAACTTGGCCGCTCCCGCCCTGCCCAAGAGCCCGCCCGAAAGAAGCAAGATCCCCCAGTCACCCACGACCTTCGGGTCTCCCTTGAAGAGATCTACAGCGGCTGCACCAAGAAGATGAAAATCTCCCACAAGCGGTTAAACCCCGATGGAAAGAGCATTCGAAACGAAGACAAAATCTTGACCATCGAAGTGAAGAAAGGGTGGAAAGAAGGGACCAAAATCACATTCCCCAAGGAAGGAGACCAGACCTCCAACAACATTCCAGCTGATATTGTCTTTGTTTTAAAGGACAAGCCACACAATATCTTTAAGAGAGATGGCTCTGATGTCATTTACCCTGCCAGAATCAGCCTCCGGGAGGTAAGGTGCCAGGTGGGGCGGTGTCTGTAGAGGGCGATGGCTGCTTTTTGAAGAAGATAACTATTTGCTGAGTCAATGTGTTGGGGCATGTGGTGCGTGCCAGTTTTGGGGCACAAAGTGAACAGGACTGACCAGGGTGCTGTCCTGGAGCTTTCATGGTGGTTATGTGTAGATCTGGGGGCCAGGTCTTGGCTGCACAGGCCTGATGGGTCTTACTCTATGCCGATGGCCTCTGGGCAAGAGCTGAGCCTCTTGAGCCAGCTTCCATCTAATGCTGTCCCTTTGCTTTCCAAGGCTCTGTGTGGCTGCACAGTGAACGTCCCCCACTCTGGACGGCAGGACCATACCCGTTGTATTCAAAGATGTCATCAGGCCTGGCATGCGTCGAAAAGTTCCTGGAGAAGGCCTCCCCCCTCCCCAAAACACCCGAGAAACGTGGGGACCTCATTATTGAGTTTGAAGTGATCTTCCCCGAAAGGATTCCCCAGACATCAAGATCCGCACTTGAGAAGGTTCTTCCGATATAGCTACCTGAGCTCCCCCAGACTGACTAGGGACCTTTCCAGAGCTCAAGGATTTCTGGATCTTCTACCAGTTGTGGACCATGAGAGGGCGGAGGGCCCAGGGAGGGTTTTCGTACTGCTGAATGTTTTCCACAGCATATATTACAATCTTTCAAAGTCGTACACTAGACTTAAGTGGTTTTTCGAGCGATAGGGCATCAGGTGGTGGGAACAGCAGGAAAAGGCATTACAGTCTGCTCCACTGGGTCCGGCAGCCCTCTCGTGTGGGGCCCATATCCTCCTCCTCTAGTCCTTGTCCAGGGGTGAGAGGCAGACCAGCAGCTGGACTTGATGCCTGTGTCCCTTTGCTTCTGGCTGGTAGATGGTATCAAGCTGCTGCCAGACCCTGTACACTCCTCCGTTTCTGTTGTGTGATCATCAGTTCGTGATTTATTCTGTATTTGTCTCCCATGTCTTGCTCTTCCCCTGAAGAATCCTGTCTTCTCTTGGGCCATCTCAAATTGAGAACCTCTAAACTATTCCTGTAGAACTGCCTGGCTGGTGCCCATAAGCAATACCTCTTGTTCCAGCAGGACCAAGGGAACCAGTCTCCAGTGAGTGACTCCAGTAAGTGCAGCCACCTCTCACTCGAGGGTCTGGGAGCCTGGCTCCAGAAAGGGACCCTCTGGACCTCTGACTAGGGAAGCTGAATGTGCTCCCTTTATGGGTCACACTCTTTCCATTTCTGTAAGGCAATCTTGTCACGCCTGGGCCATACCAGTGGCCTAGGTAATTTTTTGTTTCATGGACTCTGGACTCTTTCAAAGGGATCTGATCCTTTTGAATTTTGCACAGCCCTAGATATAATCCCTTTTGATAAAAGGGTCTTTGCTTCTGATTACAGGAGCACTGTGGAACGTCTGTAAATATGTTTTTATGATTAATTCCGTGTATAGTTGGTGTACACTCAAATAAAACCAGTCCCCAGTAGCCACTGCTCTCTGTACAGTGCCATAATGGAATTCTAAAGAAATCTTGGGGAGGGAGGGGGAGTTGGAACAAGTGTCTATTCCCTGGACGCCAGTTGGGTGCTCAGACCTTTAGATTCATTGTAAGTTGCCACTGCCAACATGAAACCAAAGTGTGACTTGTCGATGCAGTGTGACAGCATTAAAGACATGCTAAACCTCAGGGGAGCAGTCCTGCGACTCTGTTGAGGGTTCTGCTGGTTTGGGGGGTGGGCTGAGGACCTGGGCATCCCTCCAGGTGCAGTCAAGATGGGAGGGTTGGGATGGGCTGGAGGCAAGTACCCTCCAGGGGAAAGATAAAATCTCCCTACCTGGGCCGGAAGTGGGTTGGAGAACTTCCACGCAGACTCTGGGTCCAAACAACCAGAGACCCAAGCACACTGGCCTTTGGGGATCATTTTCTGGTGAAGGTTGGAGTCAAAGGAAAGGTTGGGGGAGGCAGGGTCTGGCTCCTAATTCTCCTCCCTTTCTTCAGGGCCCCTGGCTTACTCAACAGACCTCTGCTCTGGGGCCAAGGGGACAACCCAGGGTCTGGCCTAATTCCCTATCGCTCCTTTCCTGCTAGAACTGGTTGCAAGTCCCGAAGGCCTGGCCAAACCAGAATTCCAGGGCCTGCCCAGGACTAGCTCCATCCTAGAGAAGACCCATTTCCTGCCTTGGCTTTATTTGTAGGCCACTGAAGCTGCTTTTACTTTGTAACTTTTTTTAAAGAGCTGATTTTATTATAAGGTAAGTAATTACTCAGGCTTAAAACAATGTATCGCTGCTTTGCTGCAACATGTTCTCGAGTGGAAACGTTGTATACAGGCCAGGAGCAGGGCTCAGGGCTGTCACCACAGCACTTTGGGAGGCCAAGGTGGGCAGATCACTTGAGCTCAGGAGTTTGAGACCAGCCTGGGCAACATTGTGAAACCCCACGTCTACAAAAAATAAAAATTCAGCCAGGGGTGGCAGCGTATACCTATAGGCCCAGCTATATATGTGACAGGCAGGATGATTACTTGAGCCCAAGAAGTGGATGACCCAGTGAGCTGTGTTTGTGCCATTGCCCTCCAGCCTGGGTGACAAAGTGAAATCCTGTCTCCAGAGAAAAAAAAACTTGATAAAAGTCAAGCTGGACCAGGCATAGTGGCTGATGCGTGTAATCCCAGCACTCTGGGAGGCCAAGGCAGGCAGATCACCTGAGGTCAGGAGTTTGAGACCAGCCTGGTCAACATGGTGAAAACCCCATCTCTACTAAAAAAATTAGCCAGGCGTGGTGGTGCGCCCCTGTAATCCCAGCTACTCAGGAGGTTGCAGTGAGCAAGGTGCTGCCGCTGCACTCCAGCCTGGGTGACAGAGTTTTGCTCTGTCTCTAAAAAAAAAAAAAAAAAAAAAATGTCAAGCTAAGAGTTCCTTTCCCTTCCCACTGAAACAGTTTAAGCACTGAAAACGGTCTAGGGGCAGCCCTGTCAGACCAGGAGAACTTTTTGTAATGACTGGAAAGTTCTATATACCGTTAATTTAAACATCTTACAAATTCAATAAAATTAGAATCAGTTCCTCAGTCGCTCCTGCCACATTTCAGTTGTTTAGCAGCCACACGTGTATATAGCCAGTGGCAATTGCTGGACAGGTCAAGTCTCGAGGGCTTTTCCCCAAAGGTAATACGGTGTCACTTTGAAGAGCAGTCACATTAAGCCAGAAGACGCCACCCCCATTAGGAGGTGACCCCTGGAATATCAGAGCTAAGAGATGTTTACCAAAGTATCCCAGGCACCAACGTGACATTTACTGCAGAACTGACCTGACCTCATTGGTGTCACAAATCCCCAGGGTTGCCATCCCCACCCCCCAAGTCTCCCTTATACACCAGCTCCCTGTGAACTTCATACAAAAGTCTCACAAACACAAAAGTGCACAAAACCTTAAGGTATGTACAGTTCTGGGAACTTCACAAAAAACACAGCTAAGGAACCTACCCAGGGTGAGGAGTGGGGCACATAGTGAGGGAAAAATCTTTTTTTTTTTTTTTTTTTAAGACGGGGTTTTACCATGTTGGTCAGGCTGGTCTTGAACTCCCAACCTCAGGTGATCCGCCCGCCTTCGCCTCCAAAGTGCTTGGATTACAGGCATGAGCCACCACGCCCGGCCATAGTGAGGGAAAAATCTTAGTGGTAAAAGGACCCACACGTTTTTGTTTTCTTGTTTGTTTTTGCTTAAAGCCCACTGCTTGGCTTGTCTATCTTGGCCAGACATCTGGTGCACCCCACATGCAAACTTTTCCCAAATTCTTGAACTTTTTTTTTTTTTTTTTTTTTTTGAGACAGAGTCTCACTCTGTCACCCAAGCTGGAGTGCAGTGGTGTGACCTCTGCTCACTGCAACGTCTGCCTCCCAGGTTCAGTCGATTTCAGTAGTAGCTGAGATTCCCTAGGGAAGATCAAGCTTCCTAGTAGCTGGGATTACAGGCACATACCACTATGCCCGGCTAACTTTTGTATTTTTATTGGAGACACGGTTTAATCATGGTGGCCCAGGATGGCCTCAAACTCCTGACCTCAAGTGATCTGCCCACCTCAGCCTCCCAATGTGCTGGTATTATAGGCATGAGCCACTGCACCTGGCCTTTTTTTCCTTTAAAAAAAAAAAACCATTTTTGTGCTTCTTCCAAGAGAGTGAGTCTGTGCTTACATAAGCATAAATACAATTTCTAAATGTTGTTTTATTTTTTGACTGTGTAATCACAATACAAAACTGGAAAGGGTGCAGAGTGAAAGTCCCCCCCTCCCACCCTGCCATCGATTTCACACCCCAGAACCGGGAACCAGTGTTCCCAGCCTCTCTCGTGCCTTTCCTTGAGATCCTGCAGGAAATACATTTTTCTTTTTCTTTTTTTTTGAGATGTAGTTTCGCTCTTGTTGCCCAGGCTGGAGTGCAATGGCGTGATCTCAATTCACTGTAACCTCCACCTCCCGGGTTCAAGCAAATCTCCTGCCTCAGCCTCCTGAGTAGCTGGGATTACAGGTGTGCACCACCACCCCGGCTAATTTTGTATTTTTAGTAGAGACAGTTTCACCATGTTGGTCAGGCTGGTCTCAAACTCCCCACCTCAAGTGATCCGCCCACCTCGGCCTCCCAAAGTGCTGGGATTACAGGCACATACCACTATGCCCAGCTAACTTTTGTATTTTTATTGGAGACAGGGTTTAATCATGGTGGCCCAGGATGGCCTCAAACTCCTGACCTCAAGTGATCCGCCCACCTCGGCCTCCCAAAGTGCTGGGATTAAAGGCGTGAACCTCCGCCCGGCCACATTTTTCTCTTCTTACACTAGGAGTACATACTGTATACTCTGCTTATCTTTTCTCTGGAACAAGTTGCTCTGAGCATAAAGCATGAGGATGAACTTCCTCATTCCTGTGCTATTCCACATCTTTCTTCTGTCAGGCCCACCCACATGGGTGTGAAGATCTAGGTTATTGTTTGGTGACTCCTGACTGCTCTGACGCCCATGCTGGAGTGCAGTGGTATGATCTCGGTTCACTGCAACCTCCACCTCCCAGGTTCAAGTGATTCTCCTGCCTTAGCCTCCTGGGTAGCTGGGACTACAGGCATGCACTACCGAGCCCGGCTAATTGTTCGTATTTTAATAGAGAAGGAGTTTCACCATGTTGCCCAGGCTTGTCTGGAACTCTTGAGCTCAGGCAATCCACCTGCCTTGGCCTCCCAAAGCGCTAGGATTATAAGTGTGGGCTGCTGCGCCTGGCCTCAGTCATTTTCTAATACAATAACAAATAAAAATACACCAAAAAAATGCAAATAAGAAACGCAGTGTGACCTTGGGCAAGTGGCCTAACCTCTCTGTGCCTCTATTTCGTCAATTGAAAAATGGGCATAATAATAACTCTCTGCTAAGTCTATAAGGATTTTAAGATTATACAGATACTGACCAGGCACGGTGACTCATGCCTGTCATCCCAGCACTTTGAGAGGCTGAGGCAGGGAGAGGATCACTTGAGGCCAGGAGTTTGAGACCAGCCTGAGCAACATAGTGAGACCCTATCTCTACAAAAAGGAAAAACATATATATATATAAATAAATACATATGGCCAGGTGCAGGCTGAGGCAGATAGATCACAAGTTCAGGAGTTCGAGATCAGCCTGGCCAAGATGGTGAAACCCCGTCTCTTTTGTATTTTGTAAAAATACAAAAATTAGCCAGGAGCGGTGGCAGGTGCCTGTAATCCCAGCTACATGGGAGGCTGAGGCAGGAGAATTGCTTGAACCCAGTAGGAGGAGGTTACAGTGAGCTGATATTGTGCCACTACACTCTAGCCTCCGTCTCAAAAAAAGAAAAAGAAAAAAGAAAAAGAAATACATACACACCAGGGAGAACTTTGTGTCATTTCTCATTACCATCATAGTCTTTTTAATTGAAAAAATAAATTTTTTTTGAGACAGTCTCTGTCACCCAGGCAAGAGTGCAATGGAGCAGTATTGGCTCACTGCAACCTCCTGGCTTCAAGCAATTCTTGTGCCTCAGCCTTTTTAGTAGCTGGGACCACAGGTGTGCACCACCACGCCCGGCTAATTTTTGTAATTTTAGTGGAGGTGGGCTTTTGCATGTTGTCCAGGATGGTCTCGAACTCCTGGACTCAAGTGATCTGCCCACCTCTGCCTCCCAAGGTGCTGGAATTACAAATATGAGCCCCTGCACCCAGCCTTCATTACATTCTGTTTGTTTGTTTTTATTTGTTTGAGAGGGAGTCTCACTCTGTCACCCAGGCTGGAGGGCAGTGGCACCATCTTGGCTCACTGCAACCTCTGCCTCCCGGGTTCAAGGGATCTCCTGCCTCAACCTCCCGAGTAACTGGGATTATAGGCAAGCATCATCACACTTAGCTAATTTTTGTATTTTTAGTAAAAATGGGGTTTCACCATGTTGGCCAGGCTGGTCTCGAACTCCTGACCTCAGGTGATCAGCCTGCCTTGGCCTCCCAAAGTGCTGGGATTACAGGTGTGAGCCACCACACCTGGCCATCATTATGTTCTTATGTGATGATTTTTTAGCTCACAACTTGTAACCCCAAAACTGAGGTGAGTCTGGGGTCTTGGGGGCCAGTGCTCTTTGATGAGTTCCAGCAACCAAATCTCCAGACAAGCCACTGAGACCCTCAGCTCAAGCCCTGGCTCCTGCCCAGTCTGAGGAAGCCATACTTCAAGCAGGAACACCCCAGCCTGCTCTTAACAACCTGCTCATTCAACAGAAGTAGCAGAGCACTGGGCTCCAGAGTTGGGCAGCCCTGGGTTTGAATCCCAGCTCCTCCATTCTGCTGCTGTATTTCCTTAGGCAAGTGACTTCACCTCTCTGAGTCGCAGTGGCCTCCTTTGAAAAATAAGCCGGGGTTAGACAGGCTCACACCTGTAATCCCAGCACTTTGGGAGGCCAAGGCAGGAGAATGGCTTGTGCCAAGGAGTTCGAGGCCGCAGTAAGCTGTGATTGCACCACTGCACTCCAGCCTGAGCAACAGTGCAAGACTGTCAAATAAAGTAAAATAAAATAGGCCGGTCATGGTGGCTCATGCCTGTAATCCCAGCACTTTGGGAGGCCGAGGACGGTGGATCATGAGGTCAGGAGATCGAGACCAGCCTGGCCAACATAGCAAGACCACATCTCTAAAAAAAAATTAAAAAATAAAAATAAAAATTATTCTGGCTTGGTGGCAAGTGCCTGTAGTCCTGGCTACTCAGGAGGCTGAGATGGGAGGATTGCCCTAGCCCAGGAGATCAAGGCTGCAGTGAGCCGTGATTATGCCACGGCACTCCAGCCTGGGCAACAGAGGGAGACCCTATCTCCAAAAAAAAGAAAGAGAAAATAAAAATAAAAAAATCTCAATGCACCAAAATTCCACTAAAAACTAAAAAACTGGGTGGTTTCAAACAGCAGATGTTTTTTGAGGTTTTTGTTGTTGTTGTTGAGGCAGAGTCTAACTCTGTCGCCCAGGCTGGAGTGCAGTGGTGCAATCTCGACTCCCTGCAGCCTCTGTCTGTCTCCCAGGTTCAAGTGATTCTCCTGCTTCAGCCTCCCGAGTAGCTGGGATTACAGGCACACACCACCATGCCTGGCTAAGGTTTAGTATTTTTAGTAGAGACGGAGTTTTGCCATGTTGGCCTGGCTTGTCTCAAACTCCTGGCCTCAGGTGATCCACACTCCTTGGCCTCCCAAAGTGCTGGGATTACAGGTGTGAACCACCACACCAGGCCTGCTTGTTTTGAGATAGGCTCTCACTTTGTTGCACAGGCTGGAGTGCAATGGCACAATCACGGCTCACTCAAGCCGCGACATCTCGGGCTCAATCGATCCTCCTATCTCAGCCTCCTGAGCAGCTGAGACCACAGGTGTGCACCACCATGCCAGGCAATTAAAAAAAATTTTTTTCGGTAGAGACAGGGTTGTTGCCTTGTGTTGCCCAGGCTGGCCTCGAACTCCTGGGCTCAAGCAATTCTCCTCCCTTGACTTCCCAGAGTGCTGGGATTACAGGCATGAGCCACTGTACCCGGCATTAACAAGTGGGGACGGCTCTCTCCTGGCTTCTGGTGGTTTCAGCAATCCTGAGCCTTCCTCGGGGTTATATCTGCATCATTCCAATCTCTGCCACTGCCCTCCCTCAGCCCTCCCCGCTGTGTGTGTCTGTGTCTTCTCCTTTTCTGTCTCTTGTAAGGACACTCATCATTGGATTTCGGGGCCAGCCACCCTAATCCAGGATGATCTCCTCTCAAGATCCTCCACTGAATGACATCTTTGAAGACACTTACTCCAAGTAAGGTCACATTCAGAGGTTCTGGAATGTGGGCATTTCTTTTAGGGTGGGGGCATCGTTCAACCCATTAAACTGACAGAGGCACTTTCCATAGGCCTGCAGCGTGTAGGGGAAGAGGGCTGGCAGGCCCCAGAAACACAGGCCAAGGGACAGAGCAGGGAGGGGCTCCTGGACAATGAGCCAGGGATGAGGCCCCTAGGCTGGGGATCCAGGAACCACCCCCCAAGGCCATACACACACACACACACACACACACACACACACACACACACACACACACACAACCCGGTGTGGCTGAAATTGAGAGAACAGGAGAGAGCAGGACTGGGTGTGTCTAGGAATGAGACATGCCAGGCCCTGCATTCCTGAGTTGGAAGAGAAATTGAGAGTTTAAGTCAGGAGGGGCAAGCCCCAATTTTCTTTCACATGGAAGTCAGAGCCAGGACCTGGGTAGTTTGCCTTCGTGGGATCCCAACGTTCCCCAGGAATATTATGCTGGACATCAGTGTGGCCAGGTGTGACTCCTGAAAAAAAAAAAAAAAAAACACTTTGGCTTACAGGGACAGGTTTTTTTGGGGGTACATGGCCTCCTTGGGGGGGGGTCCTTGGTCGAGGAGGAAGGTGACCTGACTCGGGTGCTCACGGGTGCCCTCTGGCCTCTGTGCAGAGAACTGACTGTAGGGGTGAGGGTGAGGGTGGAGCGGGAGGACCAGGGTGGAAGCCACTGTACCAGGTGGGAGGTGATGGGGTTGGCTGGACTAGGAGAGGTGTGAGCAGGGTATGCCACCATACCCGGCTAATTTTTGTATTTTTTTAGTAGAGACGAGGTTTCACCCTGTTAGCCAGGATGGTCTCAATCTCTTGATCTTAGGATCCGCCTGCCTCAGCCTCCCAAAGTGCTGGGATTACAGGCATGAGCCACCGCGCCCAACTGGATTTTTTTTTTTTTTTTTTTTTGAGACTGAGTCTCGCTCTGTCACCCAGGCTGGAGTGCAGGGGTGCAAAATCAGGTCACTGCAACCTCCACCTTCTGGGTTCAAGTGATTCTCCTACCTCAGCCTCCTGAGTAGCTGGGATTACAGGTGTTCACCACCACGTCCATCTGATTTTTGCATTTGTAGTAGAGACGGGGTTTCACCATGTTGGCCAGGATGGTCTCAATCTACTGACCTTGTGATCCACCTGCCTCGGCCTCCCAAAGTGCTGGGATTACAGGCGTGAGCCACCACGGCTGGCCCGACACTGTCTCAAAAAATAAAAATGAAAATAATCAGAAAGGAGGTGCCCAGCGCCGCTTCGTGTCTTGAGCAATCCCATAATCCCATCACCCTTTCTCTGGGCATTTCCTCATCGGACAACAGGAGCCAGGTGGAGTGCTGGCTCAGGACTTTGCAGCCTCAGTCATGCTGTCCCCTGGGCTCTCCAAGTGTGCAGGGGCAGCTCAGATGCCAGGCTCAGGCAGGGCAGGCAGCACAGTCCCACAGAAGGCACTGGCCAGCCCAGGCAACTATTGCTTAGTGGGATGGCAGAGGTCAGCAGAACAGGAAGAGAGGGACAATAGCTGTGCCTGTTGCCTGGCCTGCCACAGCCATCTCAGTGTTTGCCAGCTGGGTGGGGCTGGCTAAGCAATCTCAGCAGTGAAGCTCAAGGTTTCATCTCCCCTTTCTTTCTCTCTCTCTTTCTATTTTCTTTCTTTTTCTTTCTTTCTTTTGAGACAGTCTTGCTCTGCTCAGTAGTGAAGCTCAAGGTTTCATCTCCCCTTTCTCTTTCTCTTTCTTTCTATTTCTTTTAATGACAGAGCCTTGCTCTGTCACCCAGGCTGGAGTACAGTGGCGCGATCTCGGCTCACTGCAACTGCCGCTTCCCAGGTTCAAGCCATTCTCCTGCCTCAGCCTCGCGAGTAGTTGGGACTACAGGCGCGTGCCACCACGCCCGGATAATTTTTTGTATTTTTAGTAGCGACAGGGTTTCACCGTGTTAGCCAGGATGGTCTTGATCTCCTGACCTCGTGATCGGCCCTACTCAGCCTCCCAAAATGCTGGGATTACAGGCGTGAGCCACCGTGCCCGGCCTCCATCTCCCCTTTCACTTTACCCCTCTGCAGGTCCTGGTGGGGCTGAGATGCACAACGTCTCACCCTGGAAACTGCAAAGAACCAGTCTTTCGATGAAGCTTGAGCAGGGTCTCAGCGCTTAGAGGCTTCCAGGAACTACAGTTCCCAGAACACACAGCATTCAGTTGCTGTCCAAGTGGCTGGGTTTGAACTAGAACAAGGAAGTCTCACCTGTCCTGGGAACTGAGCGTCCTGGCCTGTTCCAGGTGCGTTTGTTACTCTTGTTTCTTGGATCTGTGCCCTCCTGAGAAATCCTCGTTCCTTATAAACTACCTGGTGCATTTGTCCACACAGATTTGCTGAGAACCTGCTATGTGGCAGCCTGAGGTGGGAGTGAGGGGTTGACAAGAGAGACTCAGCCTCCATCCTCACAGTCAGATGGAGGAGACAGATCCATGAAAGGTCGGAGGCTGGCTGGGTACCCTCTGTGATCCAGCACGTAGTAAGTGACCAACAAATCAACAAGCAAATAAAAACTATCTCACTCTTGGCTGGGCGTGGTGGCTCACGCCTGTAATCCAAGCACTTTGGAGGCCAAGACAGGTGGATTGCCTGAGGTTGGGAGTTCAAGACCAGCCTGACCAACATGGTGAAACCCCGTCTTTATAAAAAAAAAAAGAAAAAAAAAAATCAAAAAAAAAAAAAAACTATCTCACTCTTGTCTTTCATTCCATCTTGCCTTTCCACACTGATTTACCAGCTCCCCACGATGTTGCACTATCCTAAAGCGTGCTGTATCTCTCTGTCTGGCTTTTGCACACTCTGTTATCTCTACTTCGGCTTATTCGCTGACGCGTCTGTCTGTAGGACAGAGCCTGGCACGGAGCAGGGGGCATATTAAACATTTGATGAGTGAGTGAATGAATGAATGAATGAATGCCTTTCTCCATTGTACACTCCAGGAAGCAGGGACGCTCGGGACCCTCCGTATTCATCTCTGTCCCTCGCCCGCCCCCCAGAGTATGAATGTATCTTTTTATCCGCTCCGAGGATGGCCGGGCGGGGGCAGAGGAGGCCGGGCAGGGAACTGGGTTGGGGGCTGCCATCGACCCCCACCCAGGCCTCCTAAACGGTCCACTTTCCCGGACCTCGGGGAGTTTGCACCCTGTCCCTGAAACCTGGCCTCGGTCACCTGACTCCCCCGCCCCTCACCACCCAGGGCACCCCAGACGGACATTCAGCCAACAGCACGTGGTTCAGGGGCCCCAGCTTCCTTCCCATTGGCCGCTCGCCTCCTTCCTTCCCCGCGATTGGCCGGGACCCAGCCGCAGCTCCCCCCCCTTCCTAGCCCTCTGGTGGTACAGCCCGCCGCGGCTCAGGCGGGGCGGGACGGTCCACTGCTTCGCGGCGCGGGGGGAGTCGGGAAGAGCCGGGTGAGGCGGAGGGATCCCTCTGGAATGTTTCCGTCGGGTCCACCCGAAGCGGGCGGCGCGGATTGGCCGCGAGCTCCGGGAGACAGCCGCTAATTGGCCTTCCGCGGGCGTCGGCCCCGCCCCCCTAGGCGCCGCTGCGGGAGAGGCCCAGGCAGGAGTTTGCGGAGGGCCGAGCCGGGTGCGCGCGGGGAGGCGGCGGCGGCGGCGGCGGCTCAGGTGAGTGGCCCCCGTGGGAGGGATGTGTCCACTCTGGGGGCCCCGGATGTCGCGGACCCGCGAGGATCCGGCCGATCGTGCAGGGTGGGGCGGGCCCCATGGACGCGACTGGAGGTCTAGGCTGAGCGCAGGGATGCCAGAGGCCCCTTCCTGGGGGGAGCGAGGGTGGGGGTGGTGGGGGCAGCTCCCTTCCTGCTGGGGGGGCAGAGCGCAAACGCCCCCGGGCTTGCCCCTCCCCCTCTCCCCCCTTCTGGACGGTCCCCATCCCGGCGGGGGACAGGCGCGGGGTCGGTGTTTCTGACCCTTTCCTGGCCACTTTCCCTGAGCGAACCGCGTCTGAACCCTCCAGGGTCTGGGGGGACGCAGTGAGGACCAGGGCCTGGATAATAATCATCATGAAAAACTCCACCCAGCTAGCATTTATGGAGCACTTCCGTGTCAGGCATTGACCACGCGGATCATTGAATCAAAATACTTCATGGGAGGTGTTGTGCTTTCTTGTAAAAACGGTGAGGCAGCAGGCCCAGAGAGGTGGTGTGACTTGCCCAAGGTCACACAGCCAGTAACTGGCACATCTGGGACTGGAACTCATGCCCCAGGATCCAGAACTGGAGTCTCAGCCACTAGACTTGCTACACACTGGCTCCATAGCTCAGTTGTTGCTGAGTTGCTGCAGCCCCCTACCCCTCCCACCCCTACCCCGTACTCATCATCAGGGCCACACTTGCTGGTCTTTTGTTTCCTTCCCCCCAACCCCCACAACCTCCAAAGATCACCAGACACCAGCCACTCAAACAGGAAGCTGCCCTCATGTCCCTTCTCCCCTGAGCTGGAGAGGGCAGGTTTGACTACATGGGTCCAGAGAAGAGAGTGACATCTGCAGGGGCCCAGGATGCCTGGCATCCAAGGCCCGCTGGGTCCCCCCCGGCAACCTGGGCCAAGGCTGAGCAGTAGGCGTTCTCCTGGGAAACACCCAGGAGCCGGTTTTTCAAGAGTGAATCAGAGGCCTCTCTCCCTCCTTCTCTCCAAGGCAACATGGTGTGGGAAGGGGGAGCCTGGGTGTGGTTTCCCCCTTCCCCTAGCTTCTGTGAGCTCCCAGGAACCCCTTCCTCTCCTCCTGCTGACCACACTGTGCTTCTGGATGGCTGTGGGGTTGCTAAGTTTCAGGCCCTTCCCAGGATGAGGGGGTCGGGATGCTGAAATTCCAGCCCAAACAGTCAATATCCAGGCTGAAGTTTTTCTTCATCTCTGCATTCAGGTGTGAGGGGGAGCCAGGGAAAGTGGGGAGGCGAGGACAGTTAGTAACCCCAGAGTAGGCATGTTTGGGGGGCTGTTTTGAGGATGGAGGTGTGCAGAGAACAGTCAGAATGAGGACCTGAGACACATTCATTCAAAATACTTTCATTCTACAAATACTTAAAGTGAGCACCTACTATGGGCACCTGCTAGGCACTGTTCTTGGCACAGAAAATACCATAAGTGAACAAAAATTCCTGCTTTTGAGGAGTTGGCACTCTGAAAGGAAGCAGCCAACAAGCAAGTTACCAAGTAAATGAAGATAATTTCAGATGACACCAAGTGCTATGAATAAAACGTGTGGGTAGTACTACAGAGAATTGTGGGCAGGGGGTGCCAGCGCCACAAAGATCAGATAAGGGGGCCGGGCGCGGTGGCTCACACCTGTAATCCCAGCACTTAGGAGGCCGAGGCAGGTGGATCACTTGAGGTCAGGAGTTTGAGACCAGCCTGGCCAATATGGGGAAGCCCTGCCTCTACTAAAAATTAGCCAGGCGTGGTCGTGCATGCCTGTAATCCCAGCTGCTTGGGAGACTGAGGCAGGAGAATCGCTTGAACCTGGAAGGTGGAGGTTGCGGTGAGACGAGATCGTGGCACTGCACTCCAATGTGGGCAACAGAGCAAAACTGCAACTCAAAAACAAAAACAAAACAGATGGGGCAAGGCCAAGGTCTTTCGTTAGGCTGGACCAAGCTTGGAATCTGGTTGGAGCAGATGAACCCAGAGCAGGGATTCTGCAGGGCTTTGTGGGTCACAGTAAGGAGGTTGCAATTTTTCTTCCAGAAGGTGGGAAACCGTTGTAAAGTTTCAGTCAGGGCAGTGATGCCATCTCGTTTACGTTTTAAAATAGAGACATGAAGTTGAATGACAGCCTGAGACTGGAAGACAAGAGTTCTGCCAGGGAAGCATGCAATTAAGTTCATGGGCCTGAGCTGTCTGTACCACAGGGGTGGTTCCAACATGCTGGGGCAAGCCTGCGAGGCTGCCTGGAGGAGTGCGCCTGCAATAGGTCTTGGCAGGCAGAGACGGCTAGGATATTCCTGGGCAGGGCAGGGCAGAGGAGGAGATACCAGTAATGATGACAATAGCTTCCTTACATGGAGTCTGAGGCAGAGTGTAGATGGGATACATGGGCAATCTCTTTGGATTTCCATAACCACCTTGAGAGTGACAGGAATTCCACCCATTTTTCAGATGAAGAAACTGAGGCCCTGTGAAGTGAAGTGACTTCCCCCACAGCCACATAGCTGGTAAGTGGCAGGAGTGGGATTTGAACCCAGGTCACGAAGCCTCTTATGGCTGTGGCAGGCAGATTCATTAATCCCTCACTTTCCTCCCTGCTGTTAATCCTCCCTCACAGGTGGGGACACAGAAGCCAGCATGACCCAGGGCAGTGGGTGCAGGCAGAGAGAGAGTACGGAGGTTGGGAATTGGTCAGGATGTAGGGATCTTGTAAGTTTGAATCTTGGTACAGATAGCAGTGGTAATAATCGTCACCAATATTTACGAAATGCGTATTGTGTGCCAGGACTATTCCGAGCACATGTGTGATTTCCTTGGAGCTCAGAGAGTTTAAGACCCTTGCCCAGAGCCTCACAGCTAGTAAGAGATGAAGCCAGGTTCCAGACTCAGGTTTTTAGCTTCCTGCCTCCCAGTGCACAGAGCTGCTGGAGTTGGGGGTTAATGAGGGATGATGAGGGCTTATTTCATTTTCTTTTTTTTCTTTTCTTTTTTTTTTTTTTTTGAGACAGGATCTTGCTCTGTCATCTAGTCTGGATCACAGTGCATGATCTTGGCTCACTGCAACCTCCACTGTCTCAGCATCCCCAGTAGCTGGGATTTCAGGCATGCACCACCACCCCTGGCTATTTTTATTTGTTTGTTTTTTTAGTAGAGACCAGCCTGACCAACAGGGAGAAACCTCGTCACTACTAAAAATACAAAAAATTAGCTGAGCATGGTGACACATACCTGTAATCCCAGCTACTCAGGAGGCTGAGGCAGGAGAATTGCTTGAACCTGGGAGGCAGAGGTTGTAGTGAGCCGAGATTGCACCATTGCACTCTAGCCTGGGCAACAAGAGCGAAACTCTGTCTCAAAAAAAAAAAAAAGAAAAGAAAAACACAAGCACACAGTGAAAGGTGAGGGAGATGCTATTCCTGCCTTCCTGGCTAGATGAAGCACCTACTATGTGCCCAGCACTAACCTGGGAAGCAAGAGATGTGGGGGCCACAGAATGGGACTTGTGCTTTTGCTGCAGAGACGAGAGCCTTTTGAGGGCAGAGACTATAGCCTGTGCCCCTTTGTCTCACTGGAGCCAGGCACCCAGACTGCTGGCTGTGTGGATATTGGGATCATTCACTCATCCATTCATTCATTCAACAAATATTATTGGCCAGATATAGTGGCTCATGCCTATAATCCCAGCACTTTGGGAGGCCAAGGCAGGAGGATCACTTGAGCCCAGGAGTTTGAGACCAGCCTGGGTAACATAGCAAGACCCCATCTCTCCAAAAAAAAAAAAAAAAAAAAAAATTAAGGCAAGGTGCCGTGGCTAATGACTGTAATCCCAGCACTTTGGGAGGCCGAGACGGGTGGATCACCTGAAGTCAGGAGTTTGAGATTAGCCTGACTAACATGGTGAAACCCCATCTTTACTAAAAATACAAAAATTAGCCAGGCATGGTGGCGTGGGCCTATAATCCCAGCTACTAGGGAGGCTGAGGCAGGAGAATTGCTTGAACCCAGGAGGCAGAGGTTGCAGTGAGCTGAGATCACACCACTGCACTCCAGCCTGGGTGACAGAGCGAGACTCTGTCTCAAAAAATAAAAATAAAAATTGGCCATGTAAGGTGGTGTGCTCCTGTAGTGCCAGCTATGGAGGAGGCCGAGGCTTGAGGATCACTTGAGCCCAGGAGGTGGAGGCTGCAGTGAACTATGATTACACCACCACACTGCAGCCTGCATAACAGAATGACACCCCTAAGAAAACAAAACAAGGCTGGTTGTGGTGGCTGGATGACACTGTTTTCTTTCCAGTGAGGCCAGAGCCCGAGGAGGGGTCAGAACAGAGACAAATGTGACATGACTTCTGTTTTACAGGACCATTCTGGCTACTGTCTGGACAGGAAGTGGTGGGGGGTGAGGGTGGAAGCTGGGAAACCCACAGGAGGCAAGAGCACTAGTTTAGGTGAGTGATCATGGAGATGGACCAGGTGTGAATGCATTCGTGAACAAATGGATACATAAGACTGGGTGCAGGCCACGCAGGGAGGCTCACACCTGTGATCCCAGCACTTTGGGAGGCCGAGGCAGGCGGATCACGAGGTCAGGAGTTCGAGACTAGCCTGACCAACATGGTGAAACCCCATCTCCCGAGTAGTTGGGATTACAGGCACCCACCACCACGCCTGGCTAATTTTTGTATTTTTAGTAGAGACAGGGTTTCACCACTGCACTCCAGCCTGGATGACAGAGCAAAACTCCGTCTCAAAAAAAACAAGTCATCTGTTCCTCCAGGCAGACACCACACCAAGAAGCGTAGCTTGGCAGGCAGAGCGCAGGCTGCGTTCAGTCCCCACTTGCTGCCTTGGTCCAGCCCTTCTGCACAGTGTGCAACTCGTGTAGCTGCACATGGTGGCCCTAGTCAGGGGATCTTTTTTTTTATTGAAGGCAATATCTAAAATGGTGCACAGAATATAGTAAGTACTAAAAAAAAAGTTTGAAGGGAGGGGGAGAATGCAGAAAGAGAGAAATAAAGAAACAGGGGCCCAGCACGATGGCTCACGCCTATAATCCCAGCGCTTCAGGAGGCCGTGGATCGCTTGGGGTCAGGAGTTCAAGATCACCCTGGGCAACCTGGCAAACCCCATCTCTACTAAAAACACAAAAATTATCCAAGGTGTGCTCCTGTAGTCACAGCTACTCAGGAGGCTGAGGCAGGAGAATCACCTGAACCCAGGAGGCAGAGGTTGCAGTGAGCTGAGATCATGCCACTGCACTCCAGCCTGGGTGACAGAGCGAGACTCCGTCTCAAAAAAAAAAAAAGAATCTTAGTTGTTTTGAGGCACCATGTTCTCATCTGTTCAATGGGCATAATTACAGTATAACGTGACCCCTACGTTACAGTGTGGTGTGAGGATTAAGGAAGGTCATGGGCTGGGCGTGGTGGCTCATACCTGTCGTGCCAGAGCTTTGGGAGGCCAAAAGTTCCTTGAAGCCAGGAGTTTCAGACCAGCCTGGGCAACACAGAAAGACTTCCTCCTTACAATCTTTTTTTTTTTTTTTTTGAGATGGAGTCTCACTCTGTCACCAGGCTGGAGTGCAGTGGCATGATCTTGGCTCACTGCAACCTTCGCCTCCCAGGTTCAAGCGATTCTCCTGCCTCAGTCTCCTAAGTAGCTGGGACTACAGGCGCGCACCACCACGCCCGGCTAATTTTTGTATTTTTGGTAGATACGGGGTTTTACCACGTTGGCCAGGATGGTCTCGATCTCTTGACCTCATTATCCACCTGCCTTGGCCTCCGAAAGTACTGGGTTTACAGGCATGAGCCATCGCGCCCGGCATTTTTTTTTAGATACGGAGTCGCCCAGGCTGGGGCGAGTGCAATGTTGCGATCTCTGCTCACTGCCAACCTTCGTCTCCGGGGTTCAAGCGATTCTCCTGCCTCATCCTCCCCAGTAGCTCGGATTACAGGAATGTGCCACCATACCTGGCTAATTTTTGTACTTTATTTATTTATTTATTTATTTATAGAGACCGGGTTTCACCATGTTGGCCAGGCTGGTCTCAAACTCCTGACCTCAGATGATCCGCCCGCCTCGGCCTCCCAAAGTGCTGGGATTACAGGCGTGAGCCACCGCGCCCGGCCTAATTTTTATACTTTTAGTAGAGATGGGGTTTCGCCATGTTGGCCAGGCTGGTCTCGAACTCCCGACCTCAAGTGTTCAGCTCACCTCAGCCTCCCAAAGTGCTGGGATTACAGACATGAGCCATCGCCCCAGGCCTACAATAAAACTTTAAAAAATTAGTCGGGTGTGGTGGTACATGCCTGTGGTCCTAGCCACTTGGGAGGCTGAGAACTGAGGATGACTTGAACCCAGGAGGTCAAGGCTGCAGTGAGCTATGATCATGGTCACCCCACCGCATTCTGGCCTGGGGACAGAGCGAGACGAGACCCTGGCTCTTTTTTGTTTTTGAGATGGAATCTCGCTCTGTTGCCCAGGCTGGAGTACAATGGCGCAATCTCATCTTACTGCAACCTCTACCTCCCGGGTTCAAGCCATTCTCCTGCCTCAACCTCTCGTATAGCCGGGATTATAGGGGCCTACCACCATGCCAGGCTAATTTTTGTATTTTTAGTAGAGACAGAGTTTCACCATTTTGGCCAGGCCGGTCTCAAACTCCTGACCTCAGGTGATCTGCCTGCCTCGGCCTCCCAAAGTGTTGGAATTACAGGTGTGAGCCACTATGCCCAGCTGAGACCCTGACTCCTAAAAAAAAAAGGCGAACACAGTGGCTCATTCCTGTAATCCTAGCACTTTTGACAGGCTGAGGCAGGAGGATCACTTGAGCCTGGGAGTTTGAGATCACTCTGGGCAACATATTGAGACCCCAATTTTTGCAAAAAGTTTTAAATTGATAGCTGAGCATCAGCCAAGTGTGGTGGCTCACGCCTGTAATCCCAGCTCTTTGGGAGGCAGAGGCAGGCGGATCACTTGAAGTCAGGAGTTCAAGACCAGCCTGGACAACTTAGTGAAACCTCATCTCTACTGAAAATATAGAAATTAGCCCGGTGCAGTGGCACACACCTGTAATCCCAGCTACTTGGGAGGCTGAGGCAGAAGAATCGCTTGAACCCGGGAGGCAGAGGTTGCAGTGAGCAGACATCACACCACTGCATTCCAGCCTAGGCGACAAAGTAAGACTCCATCTCAAAAAAAAAAAAAGCCGAGGGGGTTCTCAGGACATCACTGCCAAAAATAAAAAAAGAAAAAAGAAGAAGAAGAAGGAAAAAACAGGTTAGCTTCGTGTCGTATGCCTGTGGTCCCAGCTATTTGAGAGACTGAGGCGAGAGTATCCCTTGAGCCTCGGAGATCAAGGCTACAGAGCTACAGTGAGCTATTTTTTTTAATTTATGTTTTTTTGTTTTTGTTTTTGTTTTTGAGAGTAGTCCTATTGCAGTAATTTTATGTTTTTTTTAAGAGACGGGGTCTCGCTATGTTGCCCAGGCTGGAGTGCAGTGGCTGTTCACAGGCGCTATCCCACTACTGATCAGCACGGGAGTTTTGACCTGCTCCGTTTCCGACCTGGGCCGGTTCACCCCCTCCTTAGGCAACCTGGTGGTCCCCCACTCCCGGGAGGTCACCATATTGATGCCGAACTTAGTGCAGACACCTGATCAGCATAGCTCACTACAGCCCAGAACTCCTGGGCTCAAGCGATCCTCCAGCCTCAGCCTCCCGAGTAGCTGGGACTGCAGGTGCGCACCACCGCACCTGGCTACAGCGAGCTTTAATTGCACCACTGCACTCCAGCCTGAGTGACAGGGCAAGTCCCTGTCACAACAAACAAATGACACAAACACACAAGGAAGGTAACAGAGCAATAGATCCTAGGTGGTGGTATTAGTATTCTTGTAACTCTTTTTGAGACAGAGTCTTGCTCTGTCGCCCAGGTGAGAGTGCAGTGGCATGATCTTGGCTCACTGCAACCTCTCCCTCCCAGGTTCAAGCAATTCTCGTGCCTCAGCCTCCTGAGTAGCTGGAATTACAGATGTGCACCACCACACCCGGCTAATTTTTGTATTTTGAATAGAGGAGGGGTTTCACCATGTTGGCCAGGCTGGTCTCAAACTCCTGACCTCAAGTGACCCACCCACCTTGGCCTCCCATAGTGCTGAGATTACAGGCGTGAGCCACCGCGCCCAGCCCTGTTATTACTTTTATGTAAGTGTCCCTTTGCTATACAAGAGATGAGGATTTCAACCGAGGCCAGTTTGTTCTCTGAGTACTTCCTTGGGCCTATCTGGTTCGAATAGTGAGGGAGGGGCACTCAAGGCCCTGCCCAGGCCCTGAGCCCTGCTTCCTGTCCTACAGATCTCCTGGGCGTGACCCCACTTCTCGCTGCTCATGCCGCTGGGACTGGGCGGCGGAAAAGGCGCCCCCTTTAGTGGAAAATGAGGAGGCTGAGCCAGGCCGTGGCGGGCTGGGCGAGGAGGAGCCAGGGCCCCTGGTCGGAGGTGGGGCGGGGGAGGCCCCAAATGGGCTTGCCCCCCCCCGCCCCCGGCCCTGCGACCCCGCCTCGTGTTCCACACCCAGCTGGCCCACGGCAGTCCCACTGGCCGCATCGAGGGCTTCACCAACGTCAAGGAGCTGTATGGCAAGATCGCCGAGGCCTTCCGCCCTGCCAACTGCCGAGGTACCCCGTGGGGGAGCTGGGCACCAGGGTCCCTGATGGTGGGCCAGAGGCCTGAGCTTACATCCTGTTCATGAGCTGGGGCTCAGATGCCAAAGCTGCAAATGATGAGCCTGTGCCCTACTCGATGTGGGGGGGCTGATGACCAGGGCTGGACACTGACTTCCCATGAGGCTCTGGGAGGCCTGTGCCCAGTGAAATGTGGGGAACTGCTGGAGGCCCGGGGCTGGGTGCTGAGTTCCCATCAGGCACTGGGAGGCCTGTGCCCAGTGAAGTGTGGGGAACTGCTGGAGGCCCGGGCTGGGTGCTGAGTTCCCATCAGGCACTGGGAGGCCTGTGCCCAGTGAAGTGTGGGGGAACTGCTGGAGGCCAGGGCTGGGTGCTGAGTTCCCATCAGGTTCTGGGAGGCCTGTGCCCCAGCGAACTGTGGGGAACTGGAGGCCAGGGCTGGATGCGGAGTTCCTGTTAGAGATTAGGAGGCCTGTGCCGCAGCGAACTGTGGGGAACTGGAGGCCAGGGCTGGATGCGGAGTTCCTGTTAGAGATTAGGAGGCCTGTGCCGCAGCGAACTGTGGGGAACTGGAGGCCAGGGCTGGATGCTGAGTTCCCATGAGGCACTGGGAGGCCTGTTCCCCAGTGAGTTGTGGGGAACTGGAGGTCAGGACTGGATGCTGAGTTCCCATCAGGCATTGGGAAGCCTGTGCCCCAGTGAAATGTGGGGGAACTTGAGGCCAGGACTGGATGTGAAGTTTCCCATCAGGCACTGAGAGGCCTGTGCCCCAGGGAACTGTGGGGAACTGGAGGCCAGGGCTGGATGCTGAGTTCCCATCAGGCACTGGGAGACCTGAGCTCCAATGGACTGTGGGAGGCCAGGGCTGGATGGATTGATTGGATGGATGGATGGATTGAGAGGCCTGCATCCCAGTAAATTGTGCAAGACTGATGGCCAGGGCTGGATACTGAGTTCCCATCAGGCATTGGGAGGCCTGCACCCCAGTAGATTGTGGGGAGCTGATGGCTACAGTTAAATGCTGAGTTCTCATCAGATACTGAGAGGCCTGCACCCCAATGGACTGTGGGAACTGATGGCCATGGCTGGATACTGAGTTCCTGTCAGGCATTGGGAGGCCTGTGCCCCAGGAGGTGGTGGAAGCTGGAGGCCAGATACAAGGTGCACTTCTCCGTGATGCCTTAGAATCCCAGCGCTGTGGGAGGCTGGCTTGCCTGGTGCCAAGCACTGTGTGGGTGGGCAGGAGGGGGGCAAGGAAGGCAACAGTGGACTTGAGCAGGAAGTAGATGCAGGAGTGTGGGGCGAGCTTCTATGTCCTCCCCAGGCATTTTCTGAGCACTCACTGTGTGCCAGGCTCCATTCCCTGGAAGCAGCAGTGAATTTTTATAAAGACAGAAATCCTAGCTAGGCACAGTGGTGCACACCTGTAGTCCCAGCTACTTGGGAGGTTGAGGTGGGGGCATCACTGGAGCTCAGGAGTTCCAGGCCAGCCTGGGCAACATAATGGGACTCCCATCTCTTCTTTTTTTTTTCTTTCTTTCTTTTTTTTTTTTAATAAAGACGGGGTTTCACCATGTTGGTCAGGCTGGTCTTGAACTCCCGACCTCAGGTGATCCGCCCACCTTGGCCTCCAAAGTGCTTGGATTACAGGCGTGAGCCACCACGCCCGGCTAGACTCCCGTCTCTAAAAAAGTTTTTTTAACTATGTGGCACATGCCTGTAGTCCCAGCTACTCTGAAGGCTGAGGTAGGAGGCTCACTTGAGCCCAGGAGTTGGAGACCAGCCTGTGCAACATAGTGAGACCCCACCTCCACAAAAAATACAAAAGTTAGCCAGGTTGCTGGGCGTGGTGGCTCACGCCTGTAATCCCAGCACTTTGGGTGGCCGAGGTGGGCAGATCACCTGAGGTTGGGAGTTCAAGACCAGCCTGACCAACATGGAGAAACCCTGCCTCTACTAAAAATACAAAATTAGCCAGGTATGGTGCTGAATGCTTGTAATCCCAGCTCCTTGGGAGGCTGAGGCAAGAGACTCGCTTGAACCCAGGAGGTAGAGGTTCTGGTGAGCTGAAATCGCACCATTGCACTCCAGCCGGGGCAACAAGAGTGTAACACTGTCTTAAAAAAAAAAAAAAATAGCCAGGCATGGTGGCATGCACCTGTATTTCCAGCTACTCGGGAGGCTGAGGTGGGAGGATTGCTGGAGTAGTCTGGAGGTTGAAGCTACAGTGAGCTGTGATTGCACCACTGCACTCCAGCCTGGGTGACAGAGCAAGACCCTGTCTCAAAATAAAAAAAGGAAAACTAAATCCTAGTCCTAGCAGAGCTGACACACTAATGGGTGGCCTGCCCTGGCCCTGGCTCAATGGGTGGTCGGGCACAGGGGTGGAGTCCCCGCAGTACTCTCCCACCTCTCTTCCTTCCCCCGGCAGTGGTGATTAGCAAAGGGGTAGGGAGGGAGGAGAGGTTCAGCATCTCCCACCCCTGCAGGTGATGTTCTGCACCCTGAACACCCACAAAGTAGACATGGACAAGCTCCTGGGGGGGCCAGATCGGGCTGGAGGATTTCATCTCGCCCACGTGAAGGGGCAGCGCAAGGAGGTGGAGGTGTTCAAGTCAGAGGATGCACTCGGGCTCACCATCACGGACAACGGGGCTGGCTATGCCTTCATCAAGGTGCCTGGGGAGATGGGGCACCCCGGAGGCCTGGGATCGTGGGCGGGCCATGGGACCCCCGAAAGCAGGGCAGAGCCCGGATTGCTGATGCCGCCCTGCCCCCGCAGCGCATCAAGGAGGGCAGCGTGATCGACCACATCCACGTCATCAGCGTGGGCGACATGATCGAGGCCATCAATGGGCAGAGCCTGCTGGGCTGCCGGCACTATGAGGTGGCCCGGCTGCTCAAGGAGCTTCCCCGAGGCAGAACCTTCACACTGAAACTCACAGAGCCTCGAAAGGCCTTTGGTGAGGAGCCAGCCCCCACCACCCTCCTCCCCAATGGCTATGCTCATGTGGGTGCAGGCAGTGGTGCTGGGAGCTGCCAGCAGGTGGCGCTCGAGCCCAGCCAGCTGCAAGAGAAGTGGGTGCAGCTCTGCCCTGCCCCAAGACAGGGTGCTAACTCTTAGCCAGAGTGGGGGACAAGGGTGGGGGCAAGGAGGAAGTTGCCCCTCATGCCTAGCTTCCAGGGGCCATTAGCCCAGCCAAGTGCCCCCATCCCTGGCCAGCCCCCCACCCCCGAGAGGCCAGGCTTGGCCACCCAGTGCCAGCCCCCCCCCACTTTTCCATCTGGCTTCACTAACTCTCAGGAATGGGCCCCAGGCCCCTGAGGTGGGGGTGGGGGACTAAATCACTTCCCCGGGCAGGTAGGGCTGGTCCGTGGCCCAGCAGCCATATCCCCTTGGCCAAGAGGAGACTGACTCAGGCAGCTGCAGACTCAGGCTGGGCTACCTCCGCTTCCTGTCCCCTGGCCCCTGGGAGCAGAGGTGGCCCCTCCAGTCTCCCCTCGAGCATTTCCTATTCCTGGCCCCCCAGTTGCCCCTCTGCTCTGCCCCACATCCATGCCTCACCTGACTCAGGACTCCTGCCCTCCTGGAATCACCCCAGCCCCCAGGAACTTGCAGAAGCTTGGAGAAGTTTGGGGCGGTGTCGAAAGCCAGGAGGGACAAGTTCCTGCCCACAGCGTGCTCAAACCAACCTTCCCCCATGCTCACCCCTCTCCTGCCTCCCTCAGACATGATCAGCCAGCGTTCAGCGGGTGGCCGCCCTGGCTCTGGCCCACAACTGGGCACCGGCCGAGGGACCCTGCGGCTCCGATCCCGGGGCCCCGCCACGGTGGAGGATCTGGTGAGTGCTCCAGCCGTACCCCCTCCCCGCCGTCCCTTCCCCATCTTTTTTTTTTTTTTTTTTTTTTTGAGGCAGAGTCTTGCTCTTGTCACCCTGGCTGGAGTGCAATGGCATGATCTTGGCTCACTGCAACCTCTGCCTCCTGATTCTGCCTCAAATGATTCTCCTGCCTCAGCCTCCCAAGTAGCTGGGATTACAGGCACCCACCACCACATCCATCTAATTTTTGTATTTTTAGTAGAGACGGGGTTTCACCATGTTGGCCAGGCTGGTCTCGAACTCCTGACCTCAGGTGATCCACTCGCTTTGGCCTCCCAAAGTACTGGGATTACAGGTGTGAGCCACCTCGCCCGGCCCTCCCTTCCCTTTCATAGCAGGCAGCATTACCTGTTAGCTGAGGGGACTTTGGGCACGCAGGCCTCAGTTTGGCCATAGGGAAAATGGGGATGAGATGAACACCAATACCTCGTTCTCAGGGTTGTCCTGAGGACTAAATACGAATATATGTAAAGTGACGGGGGTGGTCAGTCCAACTGCAATGTCCATTCTCATCGTTATGTTGTCACTGCCACCCCTCCCCCGACCCCTAGCCCTCTGCCTTTGAGGAGAAGGCCATTGAGAAGGTGGATGACCTGCTGGAGAGTTACATGGGAATCAGGGACACAGAGTTGGGTGAGTGGGGGCTGCCTGGGGGAGGGGCTTCTAGGTCTGGTGGGGGCTGAGTCCACCCTGAGCCCCTCGGCCCCTGGTGTCATCTGTGCCTCCACTCTGCCTCCTCCCCCAAAAGCGGCCACCATGGTGGAACTGGGAAAGGACAAAAGGAACCCGGATGAGCTGGCCGAGGCCCTGGATGAACAGCTGGGGGGACTTTGCCTTCCCCCGACGAGTTTGTCTTTGACGTCTGGGGCGCTATTGGGGACGCCAAAGTTGGCCGCTACTAGGACTCCCTCCGGACCCTGCAATGATGATGACCCGGGCCCAACCTGGTGGGGGCCCACGGCAGGGTCACCAACGTCAGGACCCGAACCTCCGGCCTGAGCCTAGCTCAGCAGCCCCAGGACGATGGGGAGGGGAGGTGGGGCCGGGCCCTCTACCCCGTTCCAATCGGTACCATCCCCTCCCCTGGTTCTCAGTCTGGCCGGGGTTCCCAGTCCCCCTGTGCCCTGTTCCCACCTACCTCAGCTGGGTCAGGCACGGGGAGGGGAGGGATGGGCCACATTGGGCGGCCACCCCCACCTCCTCCACTTTCCACCATCAGCTGCCAAACTGGTCCCTCTGTCTCCCTGGGGCCTTGGGTTCTGTTTGGGGGTCATGACCTTCCTAGTTTCCTGATGCAGGGAATACAGGGGAGGGGGTTGTCACTCCCCCAAGCAAATGCAATAATGCCCTCGCCCCTCCGGAGAGAAGCCCCCTCCCCGTGGAGTCTGTTACCTCCGCATCTGACACGAGTCTGCTGTGAACCCCCCAACCTCCTCCCCCACATCCCATCTCTCCCTCCAGGCCCATCCCTGGCCCAGAGCAGGAGGGAGGGAGGGACGATGGTGGTGGCCTTTTGTATCTGAATTTGCTGTCTTGAACATAAAAAATCTCTCTGCTGTTGGACCTGTGTGGCTTCGGGGTGGGAGAAGGGGTGGGTTGGGGCTGAGAAAGAATTCAGCAGCTGAAATCCATCTTCCGCAGGCTCCAAATTGAATTAGGAGCTGGCACTAGGCCACCTGCGCCTCCCACTGTTGCTCCTGGCTACAGGCCACCAGGCTTCCAGGCAGGGCCACAGCTTCCTGGACTACTGAGGGTTCAAATCCTGCCCCCTCTCCCACAAGGCCTCCCACCTCCTGGAGCTTCACGAGGCTGTTTGCAGCCGGTGACAACCCCTGGACTGTGGGGGAGCACCAGGGCATTGAAACCTGGCTTGGAAAAGACGGAACCTCAGGCCTGCCAGAGCCCCACCCCCATGCCGGGAGGTGGGGGATAGACATGACGAAGCCCCTACCACGCTCCGCCCAATGCCGGACACAGGGGTGTCCATGGGGCACCATGGACATAAACCCTGACATAAACCCGGCATTCTTGTTTTGACAACCCACTTCATCCTTGAGGATTGAGGGTGATCAGAGAAGAAAGGCAGGGTGGGACCCTGGCCAGACCTGGAGGGAAGGGAGGGGACTGAAGCAAGGGGCGCTGGGCCAGCGCAGGAATGTTTGGGGGTGAGCTGAGAGGCTGTGGGGAAGTCAGGCTAGCTTGCAATCATCGTTCCAACAGGCGGGCGGGCACTGGGCCATCAGGAAGTGGGGAAGGGGGAAAGGGGAAGCCCCTCGAGGCTGGGTGTTGGTGTGCAGGCCTGGGGTAGAGTGGGGGAGCTGGTGTCCTGGTGACTTGGGGCATCCCTGGGCACCTGTGGGGTTCTCAGGTGTCTGTGCTGGGAGCCGGCTTCGGTGAAGGGGTGTGGCTGTGTGCGTCTTGTGGGGGTTGAGGAGTACTGTGTCTGTCAGAGTGTTGATGGCTCGTGACACGGTGAGGGAGGGCTGGGACTTGTATCTGTGTTGTGGGTAAGGGGTTGATACCTGGCTCCGAGTTCCATGGCAATTGCAGGTTTAACTGGCAGTGTCTGGTGGTGGGGGAGTGGACTAAGTGACTGTGTCTTGGGGTGTCCCAGGGTGTGGGCGTGTGTGTCTTAGGGTGGTGGTGCTTCTGGGGCAAGGAGGGATGCCTGGCTAGGTCTAGGGGTATTCAGAGATGTCAGGGTATGTCTTGGCATGTTGCTGTTTCTTGGGTGGGGCTGCTGGCTAGGTCTAGAGGTGTCTAGGGGTGCAGGTGTGTGTGTCTCAGGGCGTTGCTGTTTCTGGTGAGGGTGGGGGTGGCCAGCTAGGTTCTGGTGTCCGGGGGGGTGGGGGATGCCACTTCTTGTGCCTTGAGTGTATGGAGTGTGCCGGTGGGGCCTGTCTGGGATTGTTACGGGGTCATTACAAGTCACATGGAGTGTGACCAGGGGTCAGTTTTGGCAGTGAGTGTGTGTGTGTGTTGGGGTGCCCAGTGAGAGTATTTCCCAGCACTAAGGAGGGTGCTGCGAGTGGTCATTTTGGGGGGCTGCATTTTGGGGTGTGGAGGGAAGGGGCTGATTGAGGCAGTAACTCTGGGTGCATCCCGGTGCTGGGGGTAAGACCCTGAGTTGAGGGATGTGGTGGCAGCACCCTGGCTGTGCTGAGCTGGAACAGGATGAAACTGAGTGGTAATTGATGGGACTGTACGTCTTAGGGTGTGAGGCTGTGCGAGTGTCTGTCAGGTGTGACCCTACTTCTCAGGGCAGGAGGTGAGTTTTTGTGGCTTAAGGTGTGTGTCCCAGGTGTCACTCAGCCCATCTCAAAGCAGGAGCCAGACGCTGGGGAGAGTCCCCGGGTCCCCAGGCCTCCTGGTTCCCCTGCCCCCTTTCAGCCTCCTCCCCCTCGCCTTCCAGGATATGACTCGCTGTGGCCCTGGCCTGGGCTTAAGCCCCTCTATAAATAGTAGGCGGATCCCCCTGGTGGGCACTGCCCACTACCACCCACCCCAACATCCACAAAGGCTCTGGCAGGGCAAGGGAGCCTTGCTGCCCCCACAGAATTTGGATTAGCCCCCACCTAACCCCAAAGCCCCAGGGAGGGGCAATGGTACCCCCTGCAGCCACCCCAGCCCGCCCCAGGCGACGCTCACATTTTCCAGTGTTTAGATTTTATCCGCTTTATTAATGAGGCAAGAGGCCAGAGTCTGGGGGAAGGGGGCTGCTCTCACCCCGATGGAAGGAGGGGGTCACAGGGGGCCAGATGGACTCCAGGGAGCCTCACTCCTTATGGAGGGAGCCAGGGCCCAGAGTGGCCACCGCCCATTGCCAGGAGCAGAGCGGGGGGGTCTCTGCCACTGCAGGCCCCCAGCGGGCGTGCGCGGGGTGGAGCGGCCCCTGGAGGCCAGCAAGGGCGGCGGGAGGAGCCAAGGAGCCGCCCCAGGAAGAGGGAGGGAGGAAGCCGCCTGCCGGAGAGCCAGGGCGCAGTGGAGAGCAGGGCTGAGCGGCGAGCAATGGGGACCCCACATCCCAGGCAGCGCCGGGTAAGCAGGTTGGGGCACACGAGGGTCCCTGGTTGGGGAGGAGGAGGGCACGAAGGAGGAGGGCCATGGCCACCTGTCTGTCCATCCTGTGCCCCTGTGCTCTCCCCCAGTCTGTGCATCCCTGTCTCACCGTCTGGCCATTCTCCCTTCCCATCTGGCCTGGTGGGCACTTCCACCCTTTCAACCCTTACCACTAGGATATCAAAGAGTGGATGGTCCTGGGGCTCCCCCTCGAGGCCTCTGGGGTAGGGACATGGAGTGGAACCATGGGCATCCAGGGTGAGGCAGAGGTGATAGGGGTAGGTCCTGGAGAGAGACTGCAGTGGAGCAGAGACGGGTCCATGGCACAGATGTGGCTGTGCCATGTGGGGTCAGAGATGGGTCCATGGGGGATAGGGAAATGGCCGTGGGGGAGAGATGTGCCCATGATGGTAGAGATGGGGCTGGGTCATCAAGGAAGGGACTGGAGTAAAGCTGATGGGAAAGTCAGATAGGGCCCCAGGGGCAGAAATGGGTGAGAGCTATCACATGGAGCCACAGGACAGGAATTTGCTGCGGTGGCGGTCAGAGGGGGGATCTGTGAGGCCCAGAGGCACTGGCAGAGACGACCCTCAGGCCAGGCTGGGGGGAATCTTGCAGGGAACCATGAAGGACAGAGAAGGGGCCAGTAGGGACAGAGGGAGACCCTGGAGCAGGAGATGGGGTGGTGAGAGGCAGAGGAGAGGGAGGAGGGTTTCGAAATGGAGTGGCCAGGGTCATCTGGAGTTGCCATGGGCAGAGGGGCTGCAGGAGAACGCCATGGAGTCAAACGGGCCCTGATGTTCTGAGATGCCATTGTGGGGTGGTCGCTGCCCGGGCCCAGCCAGCCTCACTCTGCCCTCCTCTCCTCTACCCAGCACTACCGGCGCCTGACATGAGCCCTTGTGGGCCCCTCAACCTGAGCCTGGCCGGCGAGGCGGCCACGTGCACGGCGCCCTGGGTCCCCAACGCGTCGGCTGTGCCGCCTTCGGGCACTTCGGGCACTTCGCCCGCGCTGCCCATCTTCTCCATGACGCTGGGCGCCGTGTCCAACTTGCTGGCGCTGGCGCTGCTGGCGCAGGCCGCGGGCCGTCTGCGACGCCGCCGCTCGGCCGCCACCTTCCTGCTGTTCGTGGCCAGCCTGCTGGCCACCGACCTGGCGGGCCACGTGATCCCGGGCGCGCTCGTGCTGCGCCTGTACGCCGCGGGGCGCGCGCCGGCCGGTGGGGCCTGCCACTTCCTTGGCGGCTGCATGGTCTTCTTCGGCCTGTGCCCGCTGCTGCTGGGCTGCGGCATGGCCGTGGAGCGCTGCGTGGGCGTCACCCGGCCGCTGCTCCACGCCGCGCGGGTCTCGGTCGCCCGCGCGCGCCTGGCTCTGGGCGCGCTGGCCGCGGTGGCCTTGGTCGTGGCGCTGCTGCCGCTGGTGCGCGTGGGCCGCTACGAGCTGCAGTATCCCGGCACGTGGTGCTTCATCGGCCTGGGTCCCCCGGGCGGCTGGCGCCAGGCGCTGCTCGCCGGCCTCTTCGCCGGCCTCGGCCTGGCCGCGCTCCTCGCCGCGCTGGTGTGCAACACGCTCAGCGGCCTGGCCCTCTTGCGAGCCCGCTGGAGACGCCGCTCCCGACGGCCTCCCCAGGCCTCGGGCCCAGACAGCCGGCGTCACTGGGGGGGCGCGCGGACCCCGCTCGGCCTCCGCCTCGTCCGTCTCGTCCATCGCTTCGGCCTCCACCGCCTTTGGCAGCTCCCGGAGCCGCGGCTCGGCACGCAAAGCTCGCGCCCACGACGTGGAGATGGTGGGCCAGCTTGTCGGTATCATGGTGGTGTCGTGCATCTGCTGGAGCCCGCTGCTGGTGAGGGGCGCACCGGCCCCCTCGAGCCAGCTCCTTCTAGCTCCCTCCCGGGCCCCTCCTTCCCTTCCTGGTCCCAGGACAGTTGGGCCTCCTTCCTGGACCCAACCAAGGCCCTGACCCCTGGAGGCCCCACCTGCCCGAAAAGCCGGCATCGCCTTCTCCAGCTGACCTCCCTCCCATCCTTCCTCCTGGACCCCATCTCTTCTTCCTTTCTGGGGTCTTTGCAGTGCACCCCAACCCACACAAGCCTCCTCTTCAATCCCTAGTCCTTTCACCCAGTCCCCCTCGTTTTTTCTCTTTCCAGGATACCTGAGACTCCTCTGGCCACTGAAGGTGTTTCTTTGCCTCCCTTTCCCCCCCAGCCCCTTCCCCACCTGGATCCCCCATTTACCCTCCCTGCGAAGGGTCGCCCCTCCTCCCAGGCTTTTAGCTTCTAGCCACGCCCCCACATCCCTGCGCCACCCTGCGCCCGCCCGGCCGCTCACACCGGCTTTCCCCGCAGGTGTTGGTGGTGCTGGCCGTCGGGGGCTGGAGCTCTACCTCCCTGCAGCGACCACTGTTTGTGGCCGTGCGCCTTGCCACCTGGAACCAGATCCTGGATCCTTGGGTGTACATCCTGCTGCGCCAGGCCGTGCTGCGCCAACTGCTTCGCCTCCTGCCCTCGAGGGCCGGGGCCAAGGGCGGCCCCCCCAGGGCTGGGCCTGACCCGGAGTGCCTGGGAGGCCAGCTCGCTGCGCAGCTCCCGGCACAGCGGCCTCAGCCACTTCTAAGCACAACCGGAGGTCCATCGACTAAGCCAGCCCACCCTGGACCGGGCCCAGGTGCCTTTGAGAAATAAAAAGCCATTCTGCGAGCCCAGGCAGAGTGGATAGTGTGTCCAGTCCGGTCTTCCGCGAGGCCGCGCGGGCGCTGCAGAGGCGCCGCGTGCGCCTCCAGGGCGGGTGCAGTTCCGGGGCCTGACAGAAGAGGGCGTGGAGACACCGGGCGAGCGGTCCTGAGAGGCGCGCGGGTGCCGGGCGGTGGGCGCCGCAGGAGCAAGCGCACCGTGCGGGCGGCGGGGACTGGGGCTCCCCTGGGAGCTGAGCGAGAGGGTGTGGGGGGCGTTTCCTGCCCTTGCTGCCGCCCTAACCGACTTCTGCAACCATTCTGCTCACTGTGGCTTTGAGCTCTTCCAATACAGCCCCAAAACCCTATCCCCAAACCATGTTGCCCCCGGCCCCTGGGTGCCCCCACCACAGTCCCGACGTCTCTCCCATCTCGCCTTACCCACGCTGCCCATCATACGAACAGCCCCGAGTCCACACCGTCCCGTGATCTTCTTCAAATGACACCCCGATCACTCGCGACTCCCACGACCACCCAGCCACCTGCCTCCCAAACATCCCCCACTTCCAAGCACGGCCCCGCCCCCAACGACTGCACACAAGAAGACACGGAGGTTGCATGGATCGGGCAAATCCCAAAGGCCTTTTTAAAACTAGGAGTTCTCGGCCAGGGGCAGGGGAGGGGGCTAGCAGCCCCCGGCCACGAAGTCGAAGTCCAGGAAGGCCGCCTGCTCCGCGGCTGTGAGGGGCCTCGCGTCGCGGGGCGGGCTCAGTGTGGGGGCCTCCCCAGTGAACTCCTCGTCGAAGTTGCTGACGTCGGTGCGGCCGGACAGCGTGGGCACAAAGGGCGGCGGCAAGCGCCGTGCCAACAGGGCTTCCCAGGCCAGAGTCTGCAGGGGAGGACAGCAGAGGGGAGGGTCAGCCTGGGAGGCTGAGGAGGGGGCGTGCTGCAGTGGGGACCAGTCCTGAGGCTGGGGGACCATGGAGAGGAGTCAGCATATAAAGGAAAAGTGGGTTGGGGAGACTGGGGCTCAAGAGGGATCACCTGCCAGAGCCTGGTAGAGAAGCCAGATTAGGAAAAGTGGAGGCTGGGCATGGTGGCTCACGCCTGTAATCCCAGCACATTGGGAGGCCAACGTGGAAGGATCACTTGAGGCCAAGAGTTCAAAACCAGCCTGGCCAACATGGTGAAACCCCATCTCTACTACAAACACAAAAATTAGCCAGGCCTAGCTGGGCTCGGTGGCTCATGCCAGCACTTTGGGAGGCCAAGGTGGGTGGATCACTTGAGATCAGGAGTTCAAGATCAAGTCTGGCCAATATGGTGAAACTCCATCTCTACTAAAAATACAAAAATTAGCCAGGCGTGGTGGTGGGCGCCTGTAGTCCCAGCTACTCAGGAGGCTGAGGCAGGAGAACCGCATGAACCTGGGAGGTGGAGGTTGCAGTGGTCTGAGACTGCACCATTGCATTCCAGCCTGGGAGACAGAGCGAGACCCTGGCTCAAAAAAAAAAGAAAGAGAGAAAAAAGTGGAGATGTGGGATTAGGAGGGTCCCTGAGGGGGAACATCGGAGGGTCAAAGGAGGTGATGATGTTGCCCAGGAGGTGCAAGAGGCCCTTGAGGCGAAGCAACTAGTCTGGGGGGGGGCGTCAGGCATGGGGCGATGAACTGGCCCTAGGAGGGGGGCTGGGGGGTTGGGTCCCTGGGGGGAACCTCACCCTGAAGAAAGGCTGTTTCTTCACATCCTCCGCGTCTCTCTCGCTGGATCCCAGCCTCCGCTCTGGGTTCCTCCGCAGCAGCTTGGAGGAAGAAGCACTGTGTCAGGATCTGTCCCCTTCCAGGCCCTCCCCAGGCCCACCCCACAGCGGGGCTCCTCACCCTTCTCATGATGCCGATGGCTTCGGCGGACAGGAAGCGGGGGTAGCGAACCTCGTCGTTGACGATGCTGTCGAAGACCTCCTCCTCGTCATCCCCTGGGAATGGGGACTGGGGGAGAGGGAGGCCCCGGGTGAATGAGGCCCCTCCTCTGGCTGCTCCAGACCCAGCCCGGCCTGAGCCCTCGGCTCTGCTGCTGCTCTTGGGTGCTGGTTTACTCGCGCAGGGAAATGTCCCATTTTATAGACGTGGAAACAGGTCAGAGAGGCAGAGGCAGCAGCCCTCAATCACACAGCATGTGGTGGAGGCAGACTTGGATCCCACCCGCCCCCAGCACATGCAGGTTGCAGTGGCATCTGAGGCATGCAGGGGCGGGGCCTCACCTCGCCAACCAGCATCTCGTAGAGCAGCACGCCCAGCCCCCACCAGTCCACGGCCCGCGTGTACGACGTGTCTGTCAGCACTTCAGGGGCCAGGAACTCCGGGGTCCCACAGAATGTGCTGGTCCGGTCCCCATAGCCCATCCCTGGGGTCAGCAAGGCCATGTGAGGTTACGGGGGCCGGAGGAGTCACTCAGCCCAATGTAGGGTCGTCCACACAGCCCGCCCTGTCCCAGGGTCAGGGTGGGGGGGTACCCCCCAGTAGCATTAGGGACCCCCATTCCGTCCCCCCATCCTGTGTCTAATCCTGAGACCAGCCCTCACCCTCCTTGCAGAGACCAAAGTCCGCGATCTTGACATAGCCCTCAGTGTCCAGGAGCAAATTGTCCAACTTCAGGTCCCTGTCGGGGTGGAAGAGGGATGAGCGGGGTCTGCGGCCTGTCCCCACAGCGGGCAGTGTGCACATGCATGCACACACGCACACACCTGTAGACGATCTTGTGTTCATGAAGAAACTGCAGGCCCAGCACCACGCAGGCAGAATAAAAGCTGCAGAGAGACAGAAGCTGCTGAGCGGGGCGGGGCCACCCTGCCAGCAGGGAGGGTTACATACGCCTGGCTCCCACATCCTCAAAAGCCCCCCCAGTCTCCACAAAGCTCCAGGAGGCTGGGGGAGGCAAGGCCTGAGGGTAGAGGGGCGAGAAGCAGGCTGCCAGCCTCTCGGGGGAACTGAGGTGTCAGATGCTGGGGTGGGAGGCAGGGGCCTGGGCTGGGGGATCAGGCTCACACGGCACGGGGCTCGGAGAACACGTCACTGTGGATGTGCAGCATCAGGTCCCCCGCCGGCCGAGTACTCCATCACGAAGCACACGTGCTCTGGTGTCTGGAAACAGCCAAAGAGGTTCACCAGAAAGGGGTGTCCCGCGCTGGTCACTGCTGCCAAGATCCGCTTCTCACACATCAGGCTGGGGGAGGGGCAGAAGGCAGAGGTCAGAGAGAATATGGCCACCCCTTACCTCAGACTCCTGGACGGCAAGCAAAGTCCACACAGAGGAAAGCAGAACTGAGAAACGTCATCTCAGCACCTGGATACAGCCATGCCCGAAGGCAGTGCCCTCCTGGACTTTTCTAATCCAGACCAATAAATTTCTTTGTTTCAGTCTTTCTGAGTGGGGTTCCTGATTATCAAAAGGATGCTGGGAAGACCAAGGACAGTCTCGGTGCCTGTACCGAATGTCGCCAGGGGTTAGACACTCTGTAGAGTGCACCTGACAACCGTGTGTGGAAGGCAGAGTCAGGCTGGAGTGCACTGGCGTGATCTCAGCTCACTGCAACCTCCACCTCCTGGGTTCAACCGATTCTACTGCCTCAGCCTTCCAAGTAGCTGGGATTACAGGTGCCTGCCACTGCACGCAGCTAATTTTTGTATTTTTAGTGGAGAGAGGGTTTCACCATCTTGGCCAGGCTGGTCTTGATCTTCTGACCTTGTGATCCACCCCCCCTCAGCTTCCCAAAGTATTGGGATTACAGGCGTGAGCCCCCGCGCCCGGCCTAGGCTGGTAGGTATTAATGACTTTCTTTTGAGACAGGGCCTCACTCTGTTGCCGAGGTTGCAATGTAGTGGTGCAACCTCAGCTCCCTGCAACCTTCACCTACTGGGCTCAGGCCATCCTCCTATCTCAGCTTCATGAGTAGCTAGAACTACAAGCATGTGCCACCACGCCCGTCTAATTATTCTGTTTTTGTAGAGATGGGGGAGTCATCATGTTGCCCAGCCTGCTCTTGAACTTCTGAGCCCAAGTGATCCACCTGCCTTGGCCTCCCAGAGTGCTGGGATTACAGGTGACAGCCACCATGCCCGGCATTGATAACAGCTATGAGTCACTCTCCCTACAGCCACAGGGAGAGAACCGCTCTGTCTCTCATTTCCCAAAGAGAAGACAAGGTCCCCAGAGGACCAGAGCAGGTCCCCACCTCTCCACCTCGTCTCGGGCCACAATGTCCCCTTTCTTCAAAGCCTTGATGGCGAACAGCTCCCCCACTGGACCGGAATTCGGAGAGCAGCACCTGGAACCAGAGTGGGCAGGGGTGGTTTAGAGGCCAGCCAGGGACCTGGGGGTCTGGACTCTCGGCCCCCCCAGCTCCCTGCCCTCCACCTCACCTTCCCAAAGTGACCCCGGCCCAGCACCGCCAGGAACTTGAAATCCTCGAGGGTCAGAGGTGACTTCCTCAGAGGGCTGTGGAGAGAGGCCACTGGTGGGAACAGGACACCAGGCAAGCAGGGGTGGTGGGCAGGGGGCCGGGGGAGGGGTGTCACCTGCACAGGGCAGGGCCTGGGGTCTCCTGGGTCTCCGAAGGCAGCTCGGGAGTGGTGGAGGATTCCTGGATCGGGGAGCTCTGTGGTGGAGAGAGGAGGCCAGAGTAAGGGGAGTCAAAGAGGCCCCCGTAACCACAACAGCCTCTAAGGCCCAGCAATATCTGCACACCCCCCCGTCCTCATGTCTCCTCCCACGCACCCCTCCTCACTCTCCTCCAGCCACACTCCACCCCACCCTGCACCCTGAACAAACCAGGCACGACTCTACCCCAGGACCTCTGCACAGCTGTTCCCTCTTCCTGAACTTTTCTTTTCTCTCTGACACCTGTGTGGCTCCTCACTGACCTCCTCCAGGCCTTTCCTCAAACGTCAGGTCCGCTGACCACCGCATTCAACAACAGAACCCCTCCCACGCCCTGTGCCCCTTCTCAGCTTTATTTCTCTCCCCAGCACATTTTACATTCCAAATATATTTTATCAGCCGGGTGTGGTGGTTCATGCCTAGAATCCCAGCACTTTGGGAGGCCGAGGTGGGCTGATCACCTGAGGTCAGGGCTTTGAGACCAGGCTGACCAACATGGTGAAACCCGTCTCTACTAAAAATATTTAAAAAGTAGCTGGGTGTGGTGGCGGGCACCTGTTGTCCCAGCTACTTGGGAGATTGAGGCAGGAGAATCGCTCAAGGCACCACACCTGGCTAACTGTTTGTTCATTTGGTAGAGATGGGATCTCACTATGTTGCCCAGGCTGGTATCAAACACACGACCTCAGCCTCCCAAAGTGCTGGGATTACAGGTATAACTTTTAAAACAAAAGTACTTTATAATTACTTTATAACTACTTTTACTTTCTAAAAAAACAGAGATATGTATATACAATGAGCCAAGTGCAGTGGTACACACCTGTAGTCCCAGCTACTTGGCAGGCTGAAGTGGGAGGATAATCTGAGCTCAGGGCTTTGAGGTTGCCGTGAGCCATGATCGCACCACTGCACTCCAGCCTAGGTGACAGAGCAAGACCCCGTCTCAAAAAAAAAGATAAAATGCATTCAGGCTGGGCGCAGTGGCTCACGCCTGTAATCCCAGCACTGTGAGAGGCTGAGGTGGGCAGATTACTTAAAAGTCGGGAGTTCCAGACCAGCCTGGCCAACATGGTGAAATCCCATCTCTACTAAAAATATAAAAATTAGCTGGGCATGGTGGCGCATGCCTGTAGTCCCAGCTACTCAGAAGGCTGAGGTGGGAAAATTGCTTGAACCCAGGAGACGGAGGTTGTAGTGAGCCGAGATCACGCCACTACACTCCAGCCTCAGTGACAAAGTGAGACTCCATTTCTAAATAAATAAATAAATAAAATGCATTCAGTAAGGTGGGCAAGAGAAACAGGTTACATATGTGTGCACCCAGCAAACCATCACTCAGCCTAGGAGTTGGCAAATGCTCGCTGGTGGGCCATTCTGCATTCTGTTTTTATCAAGTTTGTAAGAGTTAAGAATGGCTTTCATATTTTTTTTTTTTTTGAGACGGAGTCTCACTCTGTTGGCCAGGCTAGAGTGCCATGGCACCTTCTCGGCTCACTGCAAGCGCCACCTCCCAGGTTCAAGTAATTCTCCTGCCTCAGCCTCCCAAGTAGCTGGGATTACAGGCACCTACCACCACGCCTGGCTAATTTTTTTTTTGTATTATTAGTAGAGACGGGGTTTCACCATGTTGGCCAGGCTGGTCTCTAACTCCTGACCTCATCATCCACCCGCCTCAGCCTCCCAAAGCGCTGGGATTACAGGTGGGAGTCACTGCACCTGGTGTTTTGGAACTTGGTCATGTTGTTCAGACTGGCCTCCAACTCCTGAGCTCAAGTCATCCTCCTGCCTCAGCCTCCCGAGTAGCTGGGACCACAGGTGAACTCATTTTTACATTTAAAATCAGTTTAAAAAACTGATTGGGGGAAAAAAAACAAAAAGTGGTTGGGGAAAAAACGAAAGAGGAGTAATATTTCATCGCCCATAAAAGTTCTACGATGTCTGCACTTGAGTGTGTACTACCAAGAAGGTTTTACTGGAAGACAGATGCCCTTATGGCGTGCAGACCATCTGTGGCTGCTCTCAAGCTACAAAGCAGACAGGGACTGTCTGGCCCACAAAGCCAAACTATTGACTCTCTGGCCCCTTACGGAAAATGCGTGCTGCCCTCTGACCTAGATCAAGACGAGGAGCACTTCTATCACCCTGCACGTCCCACTGTGGCTCCCGGCTTTCGGGAACCTCTGCCTAGAGAACACTACTCTCTCTTTTTTTTGGCGGGGGGACGGAGTCTTGCTCTGTCGCCCAGGCTGGAGTGCAGTGGTGTGATCTTGGCTCACCGAAACCTCCGCCTCCCGGTTTCAAGCAATTCTCCTGCCTCAGCCTCCCGAGTAGGTGGGATTACAGCGCCCACCACCTTGCCCAGCTAATTTTTTTTGTTTTTAAGACGAAGTCTCACTCTGTCGCCCAGGCTAGAGTGCAGTGGCGTGATCTCAGCTCGCTGTAACCTCTGCCTCCTGGGTTCAAGCAATTCTGCTTCCTCAGCCTCCTGAGTAGCTGGGATTACAGGTGCCCCCACCGCACCCAGCTAATTTTTGTATTTTTAGTAGAGATGGGGTTTCGCCATATTGGCCAGGCTAGTCTCGAACTCCTGACCCCATAATCCACCCGCCTCGGCCTCCCAAAGCGCTGGGATTACAGGTGTGAACTACCGCACCCGGCCCATATCCAGCCAATTTTTTATATAAACGGGGTTTCACTGTGTTGTTCAGGGTGGTTTCAAACTCCCAGGCTCCAGTGGTCCTCCCCTGTCCGCCTCCCAAAAGTGCTGGGATTATAGGCATGAGCCGCTTTTTAACCAGGATGGAGATCTGGGCACACGTCTTTAGCCAGCATAGACATGCTGCGTGACTCCAGGGAAGTTCCTAGCGGTCTCTGAGCCTGGAGCAGGACCCCTGACGCTGCCCAGTCCAGGCCTAGGGGGAAGGAAGGGGGGACCCTCACCAGGCTCGATGGGCTGGAAGGAGGATCCCGCGAGCTCTTCTGGGGTGAGCTGTCTGAGTCGGTGCCTAGGTTCAGCTTCTCCACCGATATGTCACTGCAGCAGAAGAGAGAAGGGTGTGTCTGGGACGCAAGACCCTGGAAAGCTTCAAGGGGCAGCTGGGTCCCTAGGGCCCTCCTTCCTTACCTGGCGGTCCGGGCCTCAGATCCCGGAGAAGCCCCGGGGCTGAAGGTGGTGTTGGGGATGAGCCTCCGGAGCAGCCGCACCCACGTGGCCACGTCGATGTTCATCTGCCTAGCGCGCTGGAATGCCTTCCCTGGGGGGGACGGGGGCAGGTGTCACCCTTTGTGACACTCCCAGGACCCCCGGCCTCTCCCCAAGGGGCTCTGGAGCAGCCTCTCACCTTGCTGCTTGGAGAAAATTTTCTTCTGCCGTCGGAGCCGAGGAATCCTCTCAATGACAGGGTTGCGGAAGGTGACCTGGGGGAAGGGACCAAAAGGTGAGGTCGCCCTGCCCACCTGCAGGCGACAGCTTGGTGAGGAAGCCCCTAGGAGCACAGGCATGCGCACCCGAGTGGGGTTCTGGTCGTGGGGTGTCAGATTCAATCCAAGTACCAGGTGACAATGAAGAGGTCATCAACGCTAGTCCTGGCCTCAAACGATCCGCCCGCCTTGGCCTCCCAAAGTGCTGGGTTTCCAGGCCTGAGCCGTGGCACCTGGCCAAAAGTTCTATGGGCTGGTGTTGCAGAAAGTTCTAGGGGCTGGTGCTTCTGTAGAGGTGTACAAACAAAACAGAATGCTACCGGCAGACCTTGAAGGCGAGGAGAAATGCTTTAGAATTTGTCCCCCCCAGGGCGGGGCATGGTGGCTCCTGCCTGTAATCCCAGCACTTTGGGACACCGAGGCAGGCAGATCCTGAGGTCAAGAGATTGAGACCATCCTGGCTAACATGGTGAAACCCCGTGTCTACTAAAAATACAAAAATTAGCCGGGCGTGGTGGCGGGCTCCTGTAGTCCCAGCTACTCGAGAGGCTGAGGCAGGAGAATTGCTTCAACTCGGGAGGCAGAGGTTGCAGTGAGCCGAGATAGTGCCACTGTACTCCAGCCGGGTGACAGAGGAAGACTCCATCTCAAAAAAAAAAAAAAAAAATTTGTCCCCCCCAGGCCACCCACCACCACTTTCCATTTGGTTCTGGACTGTGTTCTGAAATGGAAGAACAATTTTTTTTTTTAAGAGACGGGGTCAGCCAGGCATGGTGGCTCACGCCTGTAATCCTAGCACTTTGGGAGGCCGAGGTGGGTGGATCACCTGAGGTCAGGAGTTCAAAACCAGCCTGACCATCATGGTGAAACCCCATCTTTAAAAAAAAAAAAAAAAAAGAGACAGGGTCTTGCTATGTTACCCAGGCTGGAGTACAGTGGCTGTTCACAGGCGCGATCCCACTACTGATCAGCACGGGAGTTTTGACCTGCTCCGTTTCCGACCTGGCCGGTTCACCCCTCCTTAGGCAACCTGGTGGTCCCCCCGCTCCCGGGAGGTCATCATATTGATGCCGAACTTAATGCAGACACCCGATCGGCACAGCGCACTAGAGCCCAGAACTCCTGGACTCAAGCGATCCTCCCACCTCAGCCTCCCGCGTAGCTGGGACTACAGGCACGCACCACCGCGCCCGGCAGAAGAACAATTTTAAAGCTCTGCCATCTGAAGTCAACCTCTCTCCACGCTCCTTTCTTTCAGTGGTCCTTGATGGTCAGACCACAGAAGAACCTCTGCTTGGGGATATGGATATAGAGAGATGGATAAATAGATAGACAGATACAGAGACAGGTGACAGGGGGATGGATGGCTGGGTAGTTACAGCCAGAGAGAGAGGGATTGACAGAGATAGGGACACACACGGATAGCGAGAAGAATGGATGGATATGTAGATAAATACAGCTATTAGAGAAAAAACTAGAGAGAGGCACAGATAGATATAGAGACTAGAGATAGAGAGCAAATGGGTAGACATGAGAGAGGAATATACAGAGATGGATGGATGACTGGATGGATGGATAAGACGACTGATAGGTATTATAGATGGAAGATGCAAAGACAGATTGGTTGACAGATAATATGGATGGATGGATGGATGGATGGATGGATGGATGAGATAAACAGATAATATAGATACGTATTATAGACAAATACATAGATAAAACAGATAATATAGGTACATCTATCAATGGACAGACGGATGCATAGATAAGATGGATGGATGAATGCATAGAAAAACAGACAGGATGGATGGATGGATAGGTAGGTTAGTAGGTAGGTAGTTAGTGTGTGTGTATACATATACGGGTAACCTATGCTTATATATATATGTAAAACGGTACACGTTTAGGTTAGGGGAATATTAAAAGGTTTTTTAGGATAAATTGGCTAAATGAGGGGGCAAGTGATTTTCCTCCTCTGTGCCTCAGTTTCCTCCACTGTCAAATTTGAGTAACAACAGTCCCTCTTTTGTTGGGTGGCTGTAACAACGAGCTCATGTCGGCAAAGTGTTGCTACAGAGCCCGGCTTATGCTATGAGAACTCTGCTAGAAATGCTATTCAGATGGGAGTGCCCAACCAAAAACCCTTGACAATGTCTGGAGGTCTCTGGGCTGTCAAAGCTCAGGGAAGGCGGAGAGGCGGAGTCGCCGACATCCTGTAAGCAGTGGCCAGAGGTGCTGCTAAACGTCCTCCAGAGCACAGACAGCCCCGCCACAGAGGACGGCCAGGCCCCAGTGTGAACAGTGCCAAAGACAGGACACCTCCGTTCAGACCGTCACCCTCGCACAACTGTGGATGGAATCGCTTTCTCTTGACCGTGGCTCTGGTAGCAATCACCACGACACGTTGCCAGGTTTTGTATCACTTTTCTGGCTGGATGAAATTTTATAATTTATTTCTTTTTTTCTTTAAACATTTCTAAATTTGGAAATCAGCTTCTTCTTCCTCTTCTTTTTGTTTTTTGAGTATGTTGCTTTGGAACAAAACCAAACCCAGCTAAGGTCATGTCACTGATGTGGCTTTTGTGTGTGTGTGTGCGTGAGACAGTGTCTCACTCTTGCCCAGGCTGGAGTGCAGTGGCATGATCTCAGCTCACTGCAACCTCCGCCTACAGGGTTCAAGGGATTCTCCTGCCTCAGCCTCCCGAGTAGCTGGGAATACAGGTGCCCAATGCCATGCCCAGCTGATTTTTGTAGTTTTAGCAGAGGTGGGTTTTCACCATGTTGGCCAGGCTAGTCTTGAACTCCTGGCCTCAAGTGATCCACCCGCCTCAGCCTCCCAAAGTGCTGGGATTACAGGTATGAGCCACCGCGCCCGGCCTAGAACAGGCAGATCTAGAGCCTATCTTCCCTAGAAGAGCCTGATCTAAAACATATCTTTCCCTCTAGAAGACATCTATTTAAAACGTACCTTCCCCTTCTAGAAGAGATAGATCTAAAACATATCTTCCCCTTTTAGAAAAGCCTGACCTAAAACGTGTCTTCCCCTTACAGAAAAAGCAGATCTAAAACGCATCTTCCCCTTCTGGAAGAGCCAGATCTAAAATGTATTTTCTCCTTCTAGAAAACTGGGAGTGGGGGAGTAGGGGAGAAGAAGGATTTTCTCAGGGTCAGGGGTGGGCTGTACCTCGGCCACCAAGCAGCCCTGGGGTTCCATGTCCAGCTGCACCTCATGCCTCTCATTGTCCAAGAAATCCTCCAACTTCAGGAATTTGAGGGCACACAGGCCCCGCTGGTCCCGCCAGAACACTGCCAACTCCAGTTCCCGTGCCTGGAGGGAGAGGAAGAGGGCCATCACTCAGGGTGCTGGAGGCATGGAAGCCCTCCTCTGCCCTACTGCCCTTCAACACAGCTCACCCTCTCGAGCTCCAGGGTGAAGCTCTGGTCCCAAGCGTTGGGGCTACACGGCTTCCAAGATGTCTGCCCCACCACTGTGTTATCCAGCTTAAGCACAGTGCTGACTTCATCTGAAACAGGGAGAGAGCCCAGTCAGAAAACGCTGGCAGTGGCCAGGCCAAGGTGGCTCATGCCTGTCATCCCAGTACTTTGGGAGGTCGAGGCAGGCGGATCACTTGAGGCTAGGAATTTGAGACCAGCCTGGCCATCATGGCGAAATCCCATCTCTACAATATATACAAAAAATAGCTGGGTGTGGTAGCACACATCTGTAATGCCCAGTACTTGGGAGGCTGAGGCAAGAGAACTGCTTGTACCCAGGAGGCTGAGGTCGCACCGAGCTAAGCTCGTGCCACTGCACTCCAGTTTGGGTGACACAGCGAGACTCTGTCTCAAAAAAAGAAAAGAAAAACAGTCGGGCATAGTGGCTCATGCCTGTAATCTCAACACTTTGGGAAGCTGAGGCAGGAGGATCACCTGAGGTCACGAGTTCGAGACCAGCCTGACTAACGTGATGAAACCCTCTGTCTACTAAAAATACAAAATCACCCAGGCCTGGTGGTGCATGCCTGTAATCCCAGCTACTCAGGAGGTTGAGGCAGGAGAAATCACTTGAACCCAGGAGGCGGAGGTTCAGTGAGCTGAGATTGCGCCATTGCACTCCAGCCTGGGCAACAAGAGTAAAACTCTGTCTCAAACCAAAAAAAAAAAAAGAAAAGAAAAGAAAAAAGAAAATGCTGGCAGAAAGGGGCACCTCTATAATCTTTTCCTTTTTTTTTTTTTTTTCCTTTTTTGATAGAGATGAGTGGTGTTATGTTGCCCAGGTTGGTCTCAAACTCCTGGCCTCAAGTGATTCTCCTGCCTCAGCCTCCCAAGTAGCTGAGATTACAGGCATCAGTCACCAGGCCTGGCTGTCTACTATCTTTTTTTAATTTTTTTTATTTAATTTTTTTTTTTTTAGTTAGGTGCTTTTGTGTAAAAGTCTACTACTTTTTTTAAAGAAATCCTCCCTCCATAACTTTTCTGCCACTGTAAAGTTTTGCATTTAAGTCTTTAAATCCAGTTGATTTTTTTACTATGGTATAAGGTGAGGCAGGGATCCAAATTCACTTTTATTCTACATGGAAGTCTCAGCAACAGATTCCTGAGGATTTACTGATTGATTGATTGAGCCAGAGTCTCGCTCTCTCTCCCAGGCTGGAGTGCAGTGGCGCAATCTTGGCTCACTGCAACTTCTACCTCCCGACTTGAAGATTCTCACATCTCAGCCTCCAAAGTAGCTCGGACTACAGGCACACACCACCAGGTCCAGCTAATTTTTGTGTTTTTAGTAGAGATGGGGTTTCGCCATGTTGGCCAGGCTGGTCTCGAACTCCTGACCTCAAGTGATCTGACCGCCTTGGCCTCCCAAGTGCTGGGATTACAGGCATGAGCCACGCACCCAGCCACTCCTAAAGATTACCCTAGTAAAATGCATGCGGGTATACATCAGGAGATACATCTATATAAAGTATATAGAATGGCCCAAAATAGAGGCATCCCACAGTCCATTAACAGGAGAATTAATATTTTAAAACTGCAATACAGTCTTAGTAGCTGAAGTATGAAATTGCTGATATTTAACTTTTTTTTTTTTTTTTTTGCTTTCAGAAAAAGCAATTTGATATGGTTTAGTCTAACATAATGGATTATTAAGCAGGAAAAAATATGAATTAACTACAGCTTCCCACAACAAAATAGATGAGTCTCCCAAAACAATGTTTTTTTTGGTTTTGTTTTTTTTGCTTTTGAGATGGAGTCTCACTCTGTCACCCAGGCTGGAGTGTAGTGGCGAAATCTTGGCTCACTGCAACCTCCGCCTCTCAGGTTCAAGTGATTCTCCTGCCTCAGCCTCCTGAGTAGCTGGGTTTACAAGCGCCCGCCCCGCCCAACACCCCTGGCTAATTTTTGTATTTTTAGGAGAGACAGGGTTTCACCGCGTTGGCCAGGATGATCTCGAACTCCTAACCTCGTGATCCACCCACCTCAGCTTCCCAAAGTGGTGGGATTACAGGCATGAGCCACTGCACCCAGTCTTTTTCTTTTTTCTTTTTTTTTTAAGATGGAGTCTCGCTCGGTCGCCCAGGCTGGAGTCCAGTGGTGCAAACACGGCTCACTGTAGTCCTGACCTCCTGAGCTCAAGCAGTCCTCCCACTTCAGCCTCCTAAGTAGCGGGGACCACATTTTTGGTTCATCTGTTTTCTTTTTTTTCCCCCCCCCCCCAATTATTTTTCTTTTCTGTGACACAGACTCTGGAGGGCCTGACAACATATGCCCCAATTTTTTTATTATTTGTAAAGACAACATCTTGCTATGTTGCCAGGCTGGTCTTGAACTCTTGGGCTGAAGTGATCCTCCGGCATCAGCCTCCCAAGTGCTGGGATTACAGGTATGAGCCAAGGCATCTGGCTGCAATATTCTATTTCTTTTTTTTTTATAGACAGAGTTTCACCATGTTGGCCAGGCTGGTCTTGAACTCCTGACATCAGGTGATCTGCCTGCCTCAGCCTCCCAAAGTGCTGGGATTACAGGCGTGAGCCACCTTGCCCAGCCTCACAATATTCTATTTCTGAACCCAGGTGGTGGTAACATGGGTGTTTGCTCTCCTGTTATTCTTCCCAGTACTCCCTTTCTTTTTTTTCGTACATATGTATTAATTTTCTTTCTTCTTTTTTAGCCACAAGATTAGGAATTAAATTTTCTTTTTAAAAAAATTATGAGGCCGGGCACGGTGGCTCACGCCTGTAATCCCAGCACTTTGGGAGGCCGAAGCAGGCAGATCACCTGAGGTTGGGACTTCGAGACCAGCCTGGCCAACATGGTGAAACCCAGTCTCTACTAAAAATACAAAAATTAGCCAGGCATGGTGGTGCATGCCTGTAATTCCAGCTACTCGGGAAGCTGAGGCAGGAGAATCACTTGAACCCTGAAAGCTGAGATTGCAGTGAGCAGAGATCGCACCATTGCACTCCAGCCTGGGCAACAAGATCGAAACTCCATCTGAAAAAAAAATTATGGTAAAATACATATAACATTTAAAAAATTAAGGTAAAATACATAAAACATAAAATTTATCATTTTTTTTTCTTTGAGATTGAGTCTCGCTCTGTCGCCCAGGCTGGAGTCCAGTGGCGCCATCTCGGCTCACTGTAACCTCCACTTCCCGGGTTCAAGCAATTCTCTGCCTCAGCCTCCAGAGTAGCTAGGATTACAGGTGCCTGCCACCACGCCCAGCTCATTTTTGTATACTTAGTAGAGATGGTGTTTCACCACATTGCCCAGGCTGGTCTCAAACTCCTGAGCTCAAGTGATCCGCCTGCCTCGGCCTCTGAAAGTGCTGGGATTACAGGCCTGAGCCACCACACCTGGAAAGATTTCTTTCCTTTTTATTTATTTATTTTTTATAATTTTATTTTATATATATATATATTTTATTTCTTTTTAGAGAGGGAGTCTCATTCTGTTGCCCAGGCTGGAGTGCAGTAGTGCAATCTCTGCTCACTGCAACCTCTGCCTCCCAGGTTCAAGCAGTTCTCTTCTCAGCCTCCCGAGTAGCTGGGATTACAGGCGCCTGCCACCATGCCCGACTAATTTTTTTGTATTTTTAGTAGAGACAGGGTCTCACCTTGTTGGCCAGGCTGGTCTCAAACTCCTGACCTTGTGATCCGCCCGCTTCAGCCTCCCAAAGTGCTGGGATTATAGGCCTGAGCCACCACACCCGGCTTTCTCTCCTTTTCATTTTATTATTATTATTTTTTGAGACGGAGTCTCACTCTGTTGCCCAGGCTGGAGTGCGGTGGGTGCAATCTCTGCTCACTGCAACCTCCACTTCTCTGGTTCAAGCAATTCCCCTGCCTCAGCCTCTGGAGTAGCTGGGATTACAGGCACATACCACCATGCCTGGCTGATTTTTTGTATTTTTAGTAAAGACGGGGTTTCGCCACGTTGGCCACACTGGTCACAAACTCCTGACCTCAGGCAGTCCGCCCGCCTCAGCCTCCCAAAGTGCTGGGATTACAGGCGTGAGCCACTGCTCCGGGCCTTCTTTCCTTTTTAAATCTGAGTAATGTTCCACTGTATGGCTGGCCCATGTTTTGTTTATCCATTCATCTATTGGTGGACACTGGATTGCTTCCATTTTTGGCTTTCATAATGCTGCTATGAACACAGGTATACAAATATCTCTTTGAAATCCTTTTATTTTTTAAATATTTTTCTATCACTATTTTTAAAACTGACAAATAAAAATTATATGTATTTGTCAAGTACACCACGTTGTTTTGAAATATGTATACATTATGGAACTTCTGAGGCTCTGTTTTTAATCCTTTTGGGGATATGCCCAGAAGTAGAATTGGATCATATGGTTACTCTGGGTTGTCTGGTTTTTTGTTTTTTTTGGGGGGCGGTTTTTTTTTTTTTTTGAGACAGAGTCTCACTCTGTCACCCAGGCTGGAGTGCAGTGGCATGATCTTGGCTCACTGCAACCTCTGCCTCCCAGGTTCAAGCAATTCTCCTGCCTCACCCTCCAGAGTGCTGGGACTACAGGCACGCACCACCACGCCCAGCTAACTTTTGTATTTTTAGCAGAGACGGTGTTTCGCCGTGATAGCCAGGCTGGTCTCAAACTCCTGACCTCAACTGATCCACCTGCCTCGGCCTCCCAAAGTGCTGGGATTACAGGTGTGAGCCATTGCTCCTGGCCTGGCTACTCTGTTTTTAATTGTTTCAGGAACTCCATATATGTATATATATTATATCATATATATATGATATATATATAATATATATCATATATATATTTTTATATATATACACACACATACGCACACACACATATGTATATACGTGTATGTATAAATATGTACATATATATGTGTGTGTATATATATATATTTTTTTTTTATTTTTTTGAAACAGAGTCTCTTTCTGTCACCCAGGCTGGAGTGCAGTGGCACGATCTCTGCTTACTGCAACTTCTGCCTCCTGGGTTCAAGCAATTCTCCTGCCTCAGCCTTCTGAGTACCTGAGATTACAGACACACACCACCATGTCCAACTAATTTTTGTATTTTTAGTAGAGATGGGGTTTGTCATGATAGCCAGGCTGGTCTCGAACTCCTGACTTCAGGTAATCTGCCCCCCCTCAGCCTCCCAAAGTGCTGGGATTACAGGTGTCAGCCAGCAAGCCTGGCCATGCCAATATATTTTCCATAGCGGCTACACCATTTTACATTCCCACCAACGGTGCACAAACTTCTCTCCACATCCTCACCAACACTTGTTATTTTCTGTTTGTTTTGTTGGGTTTTACAAATAGTATTAGTCATCCTAATGAGTATGACATACTGGTTTCTTGTTTCGTTTTTCTTTTTTTTAATCTAAATAAACTTGAAAGTTGTTGTTGTTTTTTAATTTAGAGACAGGGTATTACTCTGTTGTCTAGGCAGTGGTGCAATCTCAGCTTACTGCAACCTCCACCTTCTGAGTTCAAGCGATTTTCCTGTCTCAGCTTCCTGAGTAGCTGGGACTATAGGGGTGCATCACCATGCCTGGCTAATATTTGAATTTTTAGTAAAGACAGGGTTTCACCACATTGGTCAGGCTGATCTCAAACTCCTGACCTTGTGATCCACCTGCCTCAGTCTCCCAAAGTGCTGGGATTATAGGCATGAGCCACCGTGCCCAGCCCCTGGCCTATTTTTTAAAGGGTTAGAAATACGGGGCATTCCGGGTCCCCCATGCCACCCCATTTCTCAGGGTCCACGATGCCCACTCACTGCTGTTCTCCGATTCTGCTTTGAGGCTGCTCCGGCCACTGAGGCTTCCACTTCGGCTGTAAAGGCCCCGGGCTGGACGGCTCAGGAAGGCGGGGCGGCTGTCTTGGGGTCCCAGGTCCCCCCCACTGAGGGTGTAGGGTTCCAGGGGATGGTCTCTGGGAGGTCTCTGCAGCCCACCACGCGTACCTCCAGGGTCCCTGCAGGAGGGGAGAGCTCAGCAGGGGGCCAGCAGGCTGAGGGGAGGGGACCACAGTGGGGAGGGGACACATCCAGATACAGCCATGTTACAAGTGGGAGCCAGTGAAGAACAACCAGGGTGGAGCACGGGGCCTGAGGCAGGGATGTCAATGCTGGGTTAGGAGAATATGAGACAAGCGGTCCTGCCGGGAGGGGCTCGGATGTGGGAGTTTCGAGGCAGAAGAAAGGTTCAGGGTGCAGGCCAGGGGCCCAGGCAAGCAGAAACAGGGCAGGACTAGGAGTTCTCGGGGAGGATTCAGTGGACAATCTGAGGTCTGAGATGGGCTAGGGGTCTATGGCGGGGCTGGTCTGGAGGGGTAGATGGCTGAGGGGTCTGAGGAAGGTGGGGCTGGCTGGTCTGCAGCAGGGGGTAGGAGGCTCATGGCTGAGGGTTGTGAGGCTGAGGTGGGGGGACAAGGGCTGGGGGGAAAATACTGGGCCAGGTGAGGAGGGGGTGGAGAAATTGAGGAGTGGGGAGGGGCAAGAGCCCAGGATGCAATGGGGTGTCTACTGGAGAGGGAAGGGGACAGTGGGATGGGAGTCCAGGGTTGGGGAGAGTGGCGATTGAAGTTGGGGGTTACAGGAATGGGAAATGAGAGGAGTCGGAGGCCCAGGGCTGCGTGGGAGGGGCAGGTCTCAGGCCTACCTGTGAGCGGCGCGGGCTTGCACAGGGTGCTGTAGTGCGTGGCGGGGAAGGGACCAGCCAGGCGGGCGCTGAAGGCGGCAGATGACGCTGCAGCGAGCTCTTCTCGCAGCAGCCGCCCCTTGGGGTGGTCGGCGGGCAGCTCCCCGAGCCTCCGCTCCAGAGCCTCCCGCAGCAGTCCCAGCTTCTGGTTGGATTCTGTCAATTTCTCCTGGGCCTGCAATGGGAAGTGTGGTTCTGGGGGCCGGACCAGGCTTACCCCTTCCCAAGTGCAGGCTTAGGCCCCACCACCAGGCTGACTGAGTCTCGCACTGGACTCCTCCCTAGACAGCTAAACCTCAAACCAACTCAGTCCCACCCCCGGGAAAATTAGACCCTGCCCCTTGCAGAGACCCCTCCCCTCACTGAGGGCCATTCCTGCCTGAAACCACGCCCCTTAGTGAGGCCCCGCCCCTCGCAGGGCACTGTTCCTGACGCCCCGCCCCTCCCGATGGAAGCCCCGCCCCTCACAGCAGTCTACTCTGGCAGATGCTCCACCCCGTATGAAGGTTACACCCCCTTTGAGGCTCCACCCCTCACCATGGCCGTTCCTGGCGAAGTCCCCGCCGCTTGCTGAAGCTGCGCCCCCCAGCTAAAGCCCCACCTCTAACGAAGGCTCCGCCCCTCACCTCGCTGACAGCCTTGCGGTCTGGGGCCTTGGCAGCGCTGAGCAGGCGCAGTACGTTCTTGGCACCCTCGGCCACCGCGTGCTCCACTCGGAAGTGGTGCCGCAGCTCTTCGATGCGCAGCTCCACGGCCCCCAGGTCAGGACTTCCTGTGTGCGTGGAATACAGGGCAGTGAGGCTAGCCTGCAGCGTCCCACCAACCTAGTCCCAGACACGCAGCCGTTCACAGGAACAGGCATGGGCCACAGACAAACCATCATGAAGATGCATCACACTTCATCCAAAGGGTGGGCACAGTGACACTGTCGCACTGTCACCTGCAGGCAGCCACACTTCCACCCAGACTGTTTTATCCAAACACCATCACTCACAGGGCCAGTCCTAGGGACAAAGTTACCCTGTTATGGAGGGCAGTCTGAGCAATGATACACAGGCACACTGTCACCCCAGGCTTAGAGACAGATACATTGTCACGGTCCCTCTTCACCTCCAGGGATTGGCACAGGGACAGACACAGGCACACTGTGGCCCCAGGGATAGCCACATTATCTAGATTCAGACACTGTCACCCAGGGGCTGAAACCCACAGAGACAGAAACATATAAATCATAGGCTGGGTGTGGTGTTTAATGCCTGTAATCCCAGCGCTTTGGCAGCCCAAGACAGGTGGATCACTTGAGGTCAGGAGTTCGAGACCAGCCTGGCCAACATGGTGAAACCCTGTCTCTACTAAAAATACAAAAATTAGATCCTTTTGTGGTTCATGAGCATGATGATTGGGTGTTCACACGCTTGTGTGAGATGTGCCACCCTCAAACCTCGTTACGACGTCAGCACATTACCCATCTGACCTGAACTTGGAAAAAAAAAAAATACAAAAATAGCCAGGCGTGGTGGTGTATGCCTGTGGTCCCAACTACTTGAGAGGCTGAGGCAGGAGAATCACTTGAACCTGGGAGGCAAGGTTGCTGTGAGCCAAGACTGTACCACTACATTCCAGCCTGGTGACAGAGCAAGAGTTAGTCTCAAAAAAAAAAAAAAAAAAAAAAAAAAAAGCTGGGTCTGGTGATGCGTGCCTGTAATTCCAGCTACTCAGAAGGCTGAGGCAGGAGAATCACTTGAAGCCAGGAAGTGGAGGCTGCAGTGAGCCAACATCACGCCACTGTACTCCAGCCTGGGTGACAGACCGAGACTCCATCTCATTAAAAAAAAAAAAAAAAATCATACTGTCATACCCGTGTTGACACACCTCACTCCCCAATGAACAGTCACCAGTTCCATAGTCAACCAGGCACAGTGACGCTCATGGGCATTTGGACAACCACAGAGATACAACTATACTCACACAGATGGCGTCAGTCACAAAGACACTGTTAGACACTGAATGTTTGTCTCCCACCAAATTCCTGTGTTGAACCCCTAATCCCCAATGGGATGGCACTTGGAGAAAGGGCCTTTGGGAGGTAATCAGGGTTAGATGAGGTCATGGAGGAAGGGCCATCACGATGAGATTAGTGCCCTTATCTGAAGAGGAAGAGGCTGGCCACAGTCGCTCACGCCTGTAATCCCAGTGCTCTGAGAAGCTGAGGCAGGAGGACCACTTGAGGCCGGGAGTTTGAGCCATAGAGAGACCTTGTCTTACTATAAATAAAAAATAAATTAGCCAGGCTTGGTGGCATGTGCCTGTAGTCCCAGCTACTCAGGAGGCTGAAGCAGGAGGACCACTTGAGCCCAGATGGTCAAGGCTGCAGTGAGCTGTGATCACGCCACTGCACGCCAGCCTGGGTGAGAAACCAAGACCCTGTCTCAAAAAAATAAAAATAAAAAACAAGAGGAAGAGACACTAGGGCTCTCTCTCCCCCATGTGAAGACACAGTAAGAAGCAGCCATCTGTAAGCCAGGAAGAGAGCCCTCACCAGGAACTGACCATGCTGGCACCGTGACCTGGGACTGCCGGTCTCCAGAACTATGAGAAAGATAAATGTCTGTTGTTTAAGCCACTCAGCCTATGGGACTTTCTTATGGCGGCCCAAGCCAAGTAAGACAGGCAGTGTCGCATTGACACTGTCACACTGTCTCCCACAGGGACACACAGCATTACCACTTTGTCACCAGCGTGGGCACATTGTCACCTGCAGGCAGAGGAACACATACTGTGTCATATAGATGCAGTCACACTGCCACATAGAGACACTGTCATGAGTCAGGCTCTGTTACACAGACACAGCCCTGTCACCTTGGGCACAGGGACACCATTATAGGGGCAGATAAGCACGGTCACAGACACAAATGCATTTATGCCCAAGCACAGGGTCAAGAAAAGGGGCACAGGCCAGGCATGGTGGCTCACACATATAATCTCAACACTTTGGGAGGGTAAGGCAGGAGGATCACTTGAGGTCAGGAGTTTGAGATCAACCTGGGTGACATAGCAAAATCCAGTCTCTACAAAAAAAAAAAAAAAAATTTTTTTTTTTTGAGACAGAGTCTTGCTCTGTCGCCCAGCTAGAGTGCAGTGGTGCGATCTCATTTCACTGCAACCTCTACCACCTGAGTTCACGCAATTCTTCTGCCTCAGCCTCCCAAACAGCTGGGACTACAAGTGTGCACCGCCATGCCTGGCTAATTTTTTTTTGTATTTTAGTAGAGACGGAGTTTCACCATATTGGCCAGGATGGTGTTGATCTCCTGATCTCATGATCCACCCGCCTCAGCCTCCCAAAGTGCTAGGATTACAGACGTGAGCCACCACGCCCGGCCAAAATTTTTATTTGATTAGCTGGGTGTGGTGGCACATGCCTGCGGTCCCAGCTACTCAGCAGGATTGCTCGAGCCCAGAAGGTCAAGCCTGCAGTGAGTTATGATTGTGCCACTGCATTCCAGCCTGGGCAACACAGCCAGACCCTGTCTAAACAAAAAAATAGTGTGTCTTGGGGAATGTGTCAGTGCGATGGTGTATGTGATTGTGGATACCCACATGGACTTCGCAGTGACTATGTGTAATGGTAGGATCACAGATTCCATTGTCTCTGGGTGTTGTCACAAGCATGGGTGACTGGGTGACTTTATCCCTAAAAGTCCCAGTGACTGATTAAGCACCATGTGGCAGCAGGTCTAGGGGTGACAGTGAGACTGTGTGGTTTTTTTGTGTGTTTTTTTGAGACAGAGTATCACTCTGTTGCCCAGACTGGAATGCAGTGGTGCAATCTCAGCTCACTGCAACCTCTGCCTCCCGGGTTCAAGCAACTCTCCTGCCTCAGCCTCCTGAGTAGCTGGGACTACAGGTGCGCACCACAATGCCCAGCTGATTTTTGTATTTTTAGTAGAGACGGAGTTTCATCATGTTGGCCAGGCTGGTCTCAAACTCCTGACCTCAAATGATCCACCCCCTTGGCTTCCAAAGTGCTGGGATTACAGGCGTCAGCCACTGCACCCAGCTGAGGCTGTGTTTATAAGGCAACGTGCCTGTGACTATCAACTTCCCTGTGACTGTGTCTGTGTTATTGGTGTCCAGGTGAGTGACACGTGGGCACAGTGTGACTGTGAGTATGATTCTCCGAGACCAAGTGCCAGGGTCATTATTCAGAATAGTCAGGCCAAGTGCGGTGGCTCACACCTGTAATCCCAGCACTTTGGGAGGCCGAGGCTGGTGGATCACAGGTTAGGAGTTAGAGACCAGGCTGACCAACATGCTGAAACCCCATCTCTACTAAAAATACAAAAATTAGCCTGGCATGGTGGCAAGTGCCTGTAATCCTAGCTACTTGGGAGGCTGAGGCAGGAGAACTGCTTGAACCCAGGAGGCAGAGGTTGCAGTGAGCCAAGATCGCATAACTGCACTCCGGCCTGAGCAATAGAGCGAGACCCTGCCTCACAAAAAAAAAAAAAAAAAAAAAATAGAACAATAGTTATTTTAATAAGACTGTCCTAGGAAACTACAGCCATGAGTAAGTGTGATCTGTGGATGACAAACGTCCTGCACCTGTGTGACTGTGTCCTCGTGCCTCTCCCTGTGCCACTGGGTGACTGTGTCCCTGTGACCTCACACTGGGTGTGGAACACATTCAGTTTTTTTCCCTGTGACATCGGGTCTCTGCCTGTGGCTGTGACACTGACTTGCGTGTGTGACAACGTGATGGCATTTTTTCACCTGTCCCTATGCTTTACCATATGGCAGTTTGATTATGTTTTGATTCTCCCTGGGCTCTAGTTAGAGCCTGGACTGGACTCAAGCAAGCCTCCCATCTCAGCCTCCTGAGTGAGTAGCCGGGACCACAGGTGCACACCACCACGCCCAGCTAATTAAAAAAAAATTAGGCTAGGCGTGGTGGCTCATGCCTGTAATCCCAGCACTTTGGGAGGCTGAGGTGGGCAAATCACCTGAGGTCAGGAGTTCAAGACCAGCCTGGCCAACATGATGAAATCCCAGCTCTACTAAAAATACAAAAAATTAGTCAGGCATGGTGGCACATGCCTGTAATTCCAGCTACATGTGAGGCTGAGGCAGAAGGATCACTTGAAGCTGGGAGGCAGTGGTCGCAGGGAGCCAAGATCGCATCACTGCACTCCAGCCTGGATGATGAAGTGACTCTGTATCAAAAAAAACCCTGAAACTCACATTAGTAGTATGGACGCAGACAGCCCGGCACACAATACACCAAGATCCTGTCACAAATTCAGGCTGACAATCCCACCAAGTTGAGTTTGGGAGACACCCCCAGGCATTCATACACAGAGAAACACACACACATGCACCCATCAAGCATACTCACAGTTCTGCACACAGAGGGGCTGTGGTGACAAGACAACCACCTAATCCAGGGGTCCACACCTTTTTGGTAGTCAGATTGCTGGCCAGGCGCAGTGGCTCACGCCTGTAATCCCAGCACTCCGGGAGGCTGAGGTGGGCGGATTACCTGAGGTCAGGAGTTCAAGACCAGCCTGGCCAACATAGTGAAACCCCATCTCTACTAAAAATACAAAAATTAGCCAAGTGTGGTGGCAGACACCTGTAATCCCAGCTACTCGGGAAGCTGAGGCAGGAGAATCGCTTGAACACAGGAGGCGGAGGCTGCAGTGAACTGAGATCACACCACTGCACTCCAGCCCAGGTGACATAGTGAGACTCCATCTCAAAAAAAAAAAAAAAAAAAAGTCAGATAGCAAATAATTTTGACTTTACAGCCCACAAGGCTCTGTTGCACTACTCGACTCTGCTGTTGTGATGTAAAAGCAATCAGAAACATAGTAAATGAATGGGCATGGCTATGTACCAATAAAACTTTACTGACAAAAAAGACAATGGGTAAATTTGGTCTGAAGGTGGTGATTTACCAACGCCTGATGTAATCCAAACTTTGTAAGGGACAAAATGGGAAGCTCTGGCCCAGCGGGGGTCAGGAATGTGTTGAAGTCTCACACCGGGTCCAAGGACCCACCTCCCTACCCCAGAAAGGGACCCACTACCGGAGCTGGAGGCTGAGCCCTGCCAGGTGAGATGCAGGCTAAGCTGTCCGGAGGCAAGGGACTCACCTTGGGTCTCATCGGGGGCCGCCTGGCTCTCCAGCTGGCCGGCCTGCAGCGCCCGGCGGAGTTGCATGCGGATGATGTCTATCTTGGTCTTACTGTCCTGCAACATCTGCTGGGCTGTCAGCAGCAGCTTCCGGTCCTGGAGGCAGAGACAGGCTGTGAGAGGAAGGCTGGGCAGCTGGGGTCCACACCTCACAGGTCCTAGGTGACGTGTGGATGTAACAACACGCATTTGCAGGCTGGGCACGGTGCCTCGCACCTGTAATCCCAGCACTTCGGGAGGCCGAGGCGGGTGGACTGCTGAGCCCAGGAGTTCGAGACCAGCCTGGGCAACCCATGGCAAGACACTGTCTCCACAAAAAAATACAAAAATTAGCTGGGCGTGGTAGCGTGCACCTGTGATCCCAGCTACTCAGGGCTGAGGCGGGAAGATCACTCAAGCCTAGGAGTTGGAGGCTGCAGTGAGCTGAGATTGCATCGCTGTCCTCCAGCCTGAGCAAAAGAGCAAGACCCTGTCTCAAGGTAAAGAAAGAAGTAAACAAATGCACTTCCATGCATTCCTGGGTACAGTGGCGTGATGCAGTCCATGGGGTTTGGATCCTGGCTCTGCCACCTAACATCTGTGTGACTTCCAGCAAGCCATTCAACCTCTCTTGGCGGCAATTAATTAATTAATTAATTTTATTTTATTTTGTTGAGATAGAGTCTCACTCTGTTGCGTAGGCTGGAGTGCAGTGGCGCAATCTCAGCTTCCTGCAACCTCTGCCTCCCAGGTTCAACCAATTCTCTTGCCTCAGCCTCCCGAGTAGCTGGGATTACAGGCATGCACCACCAGGCCCAGCTAATTTTTGTATTTTTTTTTTTTTTCTGGGTGGGCACCATCCAATTGTATTTTTTTTTAGTAGAGTTAGGGTTTCACCATGTTGGCCAGGCTGATCTCGAACCCCTGACCTCAAGTGATCCACCTGCCTTGGCCTCCCAAAATGCTGGGATTACAGGCATGAGTCACTGCCCGGCCTACTCTACTCATTTTCATTGGGTCAGTATCACCCCCCAGGGGGCAGAAATTCTTTCTTAGGAGGTGAGAAACTTTTTTTGTTTTTGTTTTTGTTTTTGTTATTGAGGAGTCTTGCTCTGTTGCTAGGCTGGAATGCAATAGTGCAATCTTAGCTCACTGCAACTTCCGCCTCCCAGGTTCAAGTGATTATCCTGCCTCAGCCTCCCGAGTAGCCGGGATTACAGATATGCGCCATCACACCGAGCTTATTTTTAGTAGAAATGGGGTTTTACCACGTTGGCCAGGCTGGTCTTGAACTCCTGACCTCATGATCTACCCACCTCAGCCTCCCAAAGTGCTGGGATTACAGGCATGAGCCACCATGCCCGGCCAGGAGATGAGAAACTCTTACTCTTTTTGTATATAATGCTCAGATACACATAAAAAAATACGCGATTGATTTAGACTGTAAATTTTCATAGAATGGTGTTTAATTAATTGTACACAGGTGTTCATAGCAAAACTATTCATAATCACTAGAAAGGTAGAAAGAGCCAAATGTTCATCAATTGATGAATGGGGTGCAGTGGCTCACATCTGTAATCCCAGCACCTCGGGAGGTCAAGACAGGAGGACTGCTTGAGCCCAGGAGTTCGAGTCCAGCCTGGGCAACATAGTGAGACCCCTATCTCAATAAAAATAAAAAATAAATAAAATGATGTCAGGCCGGGTGAGGTGCCTCACGCCTGTAATCCCATCACTTTGGGAGGCCAAGGTGGGCAGACCACCTAAGGTCAGGAGTTAGAGACTGGCCTGGCCAATATGGTGAAACCGCGTCTCTACTAAAAACACAAAAATTAACAGGGCATGGTAGCACATGCCTGTAATCCCAGGTACCTGGGATGCTGAGGCAGGAGAATCACTTGAACTCAGGAGGCGGAGGTTGCAGTGAGCCAAGATCACGCCACTGCACTTCAGCCTAGGCAATAGAGTGAGACTCCATCTCAAAAAATAAATAAATAAAATAATGTCATTTAAAAAAATCCATGCAGTGCATCCTCCCATATGACATTCACAGGGGAGGACATGTGCACAGCAACCCATGTGGGTCTGGACCTGATTTTTCTAGCTGTAGGCCGGCCTGTGCTTGTGGTGTGGGAATCTCTGGGCATTGATGCAGACCTGGGTGTTCCTAGAACTGACTGGCAGGACGGGGAATGTGAGTGTGTCTGTGGCCATGTGCACCAGCCTCTGGGTATGGATGTAAGAGAGTGTGTGTGTGTGTGTGTGTGTGTGTGTTTCCAGATGTGGCTGTGGTGCGATTCTCCATGTGTTGCTAGATGTTGTTACTGCTGTGTGTCCCTAGTATGAGACCATCTGTGTGTGTGTGTGTGTGTGTGTGTGTGTGTGTGTATGTCTAGATGTTTTGATGATGGTGTGTGTGTATGTCAAGGCATTGACATGACTGTGTGTGCTTGTAATAGGAGACACCATCAGCAGTGAGGGGTTGCATGTTGCCCTGACTGTGAGTGCACCTGAGGCCCTGCATGGGGACTGCATGGCGAGGGGAGATAATCTGTCACGTGTCTGACATCACCCACAGTCATGTTTCCTATACACCCCATGAGCTGCCCATGCCTGAGTCCTGCCAGCAAGTCACACCCAACAGCCAGTATGTCCCCAACCCAGAGGGTCCCAGCCTCCCATGGGGCAGATGTAGGCTGCACCCTGTGCCCCAGCAGGTGTGGTGTGTGCATTTGTGTGGGTGTGTACACATGCGGGTGGGTGTGCATGTGTGGTGGAGTGTGCGTGCAGAGGTGTGGTGTGTGCATTTGTGTGGGTTGTACACATGCGGGTGGGTGTGCATGTGTGGTGGAGTGTGCGTGCACAGGTGTGGTGTGTGCATTTGTGTGGGTTTGTACACATGCGGGTGGGTGTGCAGGTGTGGAGTGTGCGTGCACAGATGTGGTGTGTGCATTTGTGTGGGTTGTACACATGCGGGTGGGTGTGCAGGTGTGGTGGAGTGTGCGTGCACAGGTGTGGTGTGTGCATTTGTGTGGGTGTGTACACATGCAGGTGGGTGTGCAGGTGTGGTGGAGTGTGCGTGCACAGGTGTGGTGGAGTGTGCGTGCACAGGTGTGGTGTGTGCATTTGAGTGGGTGTGTACTCATGTGGGTGGGTGTGCAGGTGTGGAGTGTGTGTGCACAGGTGTGTGTGCATGAGTGGGTGTGTACACATGCGGGTGGGTGTGCAGGTGTGGAGTGTGCATGCATAGGTGTGTGTGCATTTGAGTGGGTGTGTACACATGCGGGTGGGTGTGCAGGTGTGGTGGAGTGTGTGTGCATAGGTGTGTGTGCATTTGAGTGGGTGTGTACACATGCGGGTGGGTGTGCGGGTGTGGAGTGTGCGTGCACAGGTGTGGTGTGTGCATTTGAGTGGGTGTGTACACATGCGGGTGGGTGTGCAGGTGTGGTGGAGTGTGCGTGCACAGGTGTGTGTACACATGCGGGTGGGTGTGCAGGTGTGGAGTGTGCATGCACAGGTGTGGTGTGTGCATTTGAGTGGGTGTGTACACATGCGGGTGGGTGTGCAGGTGGGTGGAGTGTGTGTGCATAGGTGTGGTGTGTGCATTTGAGTGGGTGTGTACACATGCAGGTGGGTGTGCAGGTGTGGTGGAGTGTGGGTGCACAGGTGTCATGTGTGCATTTGTGTGGGTGTGTACACATGCAGGTGGGTGTGCAGGTGTGGTGGAGTGTGTGTGCACAGGTGTGGTGTGTGCACATGGCATGTGTGCACGTTCTGCCTCACCTTAGTGCTGCCATTGCTGTAGGTCTGGATCATGTTCTCTGCCCCCTGCTTCACCTTCAGCTCAATGGCCAACTGCTTCTCCAGGCCTGCCACGCGGCTCAGGTTGGTGGCTGAGCAGGCGGGGCCGCCCGCACCCGGGGACTGGGGGCCATCTGGAGGTGACAGGTGGGAGAGAGTCACTGCACGTCATCACCTCAGTCTGCCTGGGAGGCTTTCCCCTCAGCCCAGCCTGGGCATTGCCCCTGGGGAACGGGGGGATGGGGAGCTGTGGGGCAGCAGACAGGCAGGCAGGGGGATACCAGGGCCCAGGGGTCTATCCCCTTGCTCTCCCAGGGAAACCCCTCAAGGCTGGGGCAGACCCAGGATGAATGAGTGTGGGCAGGCACCCAGGTGTGCAGGCGTGTCCTTGGTGCTGGTTCCACTGCATTTGGGAGGCCCGTTAGTAACTACATACATGGCTCGTGTGAGTCTACGGATGTGGGAGTGGTGCCATCTGAGCTGCAGGGTGTTGGCATGGCTGAGTGTGTGTCTCCCTAGGTGGCAGTGTGACTCTGTCAGACACCAAGTGTTAGAATGACAGTCTGAGATTGTGGGTGTTGGGAGATGCTCTGTGTACATTTCTGATTCTTGCTATAACTATGAGTTCAGATCTCCAGTTCGGTATGACCCAGTCTCCGATGCATGTGTCTGCGTGAGTCTCTGGAGAGCGGGGTGATACTGAAGGGGACCCTGGGTGCAGAAATGACAAGCTGGGTGCAGTGCCTTGCGGTTATAATCCTAGCACTTTGGGAGGCCGAGACAGGCAGATTGTCTGAGGTCAGGAGTTAAGACCACCCTGGCCAACATGGTGAAACTCCATCTCTAGTACTAAAAATACAAAAATAGCCAAGGCCGGGCATGGTGGTCCACACCTGTAATCCCAGCACTTTAGGAGGCCGAGGTGGGTGGATCACCTGAGGTCAGGAGTTCGAGACTAGCTTGACCAACATGAAAAATCCCCGTCTCTACTAATAATACAAAATTAGTCAGGGGTGGTGGCACATGCCTATAATCCCAGCTACTTCAGAGGCTGAGGCAGGAGAATCACTTGAACCCAGGAGGCGGAGGTTGCGATGAGCCAAGATCGTGCCATTGCACTCCAGCTTGGGCAAAACTCCGTCTCAAAAAAAAAAAAAAAAGTGACTGTTTGAGGTCTGGGATGTTGTCTCAACTCTGCCCCTGAGTGCTGATGTGACAGTGTCGGTCTCCAGTAGCTGACATGCTTGTGTCTATGGAAGGACTGGGTATGGGTGTAAGTGCTGTGGCATCTTCGAGCTTCACCTGACTGTGGGTATAAGCCTCTGACTGTTGGGACTGTGTAAGTCTGTAAGGGTTCAGCGGCTGAGTGTGTGAATCTCTGAGGCTTGGTGTGACTGCAAGGGTGGCTACTGTCTGTGTTGGTGTGTCTATATTTCTCTGGGTGTTGGGTGACAGTATGTAAGTCTTTGGGTGTTATGACCCTGTGAGAGTCTATAAAATTTTATTTTATTTTCTTCATTATTATTATTATTATTATTATTTGAGATGGAGTCTCGTTCTGTTGCCCAGGCTGGAGTGCAGTGACACAATCTCAGCTCACTGCAAACTCTGCCTCTTGGGTTCAAGCGATTCTCCTGCCTCAGCCTCCCTAGTAGCTGGGATTACAGGCATGCGCCATCACGCCTGGCTAATTTTTATATTTTTAGTAGAGCCGGGGTTTTGCCATGTTGGCCAGACTGGTCTCGAACTCCTGACCTCAAGTGATCTGCCCGCCTTGGCCTCCCAAAGTGCTGGGATTATAGCTGTGAGCCACTGCGCCCAGCTGTTTTGTTTTGTTTTTTTGAGACAGGCTGAGGCAGGTGGATCACAAGGTCAGGAGATCGAAATCATCCTGGGACCACATGGTGAAACCCTGTCTCTACTAAAAATAAAAAAATCAGCTGGGCGCGGTGGCACACACCTGTAGTCCCAGCTACTCAGGAGGCTGAAGCAGGAGAATTGCTTGAACCCCGGAAGCAGAGGTTGCAGTGAGCTAAGATTGCGCCACTGCACTCCAGCCTGGTGACAGACCGAGATTTCATTTCAAAAAAAAAAAAAAGGGTAAATTTAGCCAGGAGCAGTGGTGCATGCCTGTAGTCCCAGCTACTTGAGAGGCTGAGATGGGAGGATCCCTTGAGCCCAAGAAGTCAAGGCTGTAGTATATCATGACTGCATCTGTGAATAGCTGTACTCCAGCCTGGGCAACAGAAGGCACATCTTTTTTTTTTTTTGAGACAGAGTCTCATTCTGTCGCCCAGGCTGGGGTTGCAATGGTGTGATCTCGGCTCACTGCAGCCTCCACCTCCTCAGTTCAAGAGATTCTCCTGCCTCAGCTTCCCAAGTAGCTGGAAATACAGGTGCCCGCCACCACGCTCAGTTCATTTTTGTATTTCTATTGATTAAAAAAAAAAAAAAAAGAATGTTTAAAAAGATGTGTGCAGGCCAGGGGTGCACAGTCTTAGTGTTACCCGGTGCTGGTGTCGCTGTGTGCACCTCTCTGAGTGTTGGTGGCTGGGTGGGGGTCTGTGGAGATGGGTTAAGCTGGCCTGGAGACCATGGCTGAGCCAGTGGGCACTGGGACCCCTGGAGTCCTGCATCCCTGGGGGCACCCCTGCTCACCGTTGGTGGCTGCTGGGTCGGGCAGCACCACATGGGCGTGCAGCTCCTGCAGCTGCTGGTGCAGCAGGTCGAGGCGGCGGGAGGAGCCCCGAAGCAGCAGCTCCACAGGACCCAGGCTGCGGCCCAGGTCAGTGGTGGCCCGCCGCAGGTTCTCAGCACCCTCCTTCAGCTTCAGCTCCTTGCGGACTCCCCGCCGCAGCCGCTCCCGCTCCAGCTCCAGCTGCTGCTGCACCCCGGGGGCCGCCAGGTCCGCCCCAGCCAGGCCCAGCTGCTCCAGTAGGGACCAGCTGCGAGGCTCACTCTACGGGGGACAGAGCAGGGTCAGTGGGGCCAGGAGGACTTCGGGTGCAGACCACAGGCAGCCAGCCTGGCCCAGCCTGGCCCAGCCTCTGCCCCGGACTGGGGCTCCCAAGACAGGCCTGCTGTACCTCCTCTGACTCCCAAAACTAGAAGGTGAGACGAGGCCCTGACACTGCTTCCTACCCCACCCCCAAACTGAGAGGTCTCAAGGGCAGGGCATCTTCTCCTGATCGTAGTTTTGCTGTGCATTGAAAAAAGAAAAAAGAAAATAGCAGAGCCTCGTCACCTCCACCACCACGGTGTCCCCCACATTAAGGGGGTCTCAAGAATAAGATCTGTCTCCCTTCTGCTGCCTCTCCCAAACTAGAGGGTCCCAAAGGATTATTCCTTCTTTTCTCTGCTGCTCCCCCAAACTACGAGGTCCCAAGGGCAAGCCCTATCTTCTCTCTGCTGTACCCCCCAATACTACGGGGTCCTGAGAACAGGTCCCATCTTCCCTCTACTGTACTCCAAAACTAGGGCATCCCAAAGGCAGGCCTCATCTTTCCTCAGCTACACCCCCAAACTACGGCATCCCGAGGGCAGGCCGAGTCTTTCCTCAGCTACACCCCCAAACTACGGCATCCCGAGGGCAGGCCGAGTCTTTCCTCAGCTACACCCCCAAACTACGGCATCCCGAGGGCAGGTCGAGTCTTTCTTCAGCTACACCCCCAAACTATGGCATCCCGAGGGCAGGCCGAGTCTTTCCTCAGCTACACCCCCAAACTACGGCATCCCGAGGGCAGGCCAAAGTCTTTCCTCAGCTACACCCCCAAACTACGGCATCCTGAGGGCAGGCCAAAGTCTTTCCTCAGCTACACCCCCAAACTACGGCATCCTGAGGGCAGGCCGAGTCTTCTCGCTGCTGTACCCCCAAACTATGGGGTCTTGAAGACAGGCCTCATCTGCTCTTCTCCTGTCTTCAACAACTGGGACCCTGAAGAGCAGAGCCCAGTCTCCCTCCTGTCTCTCCACCAACCTGGGAGCCCCGAAGGGCCCTGGATACTCTCATCCTCCAAACAGAGATCTCTGAGGCCAGTGCCACATCTCCTGTCCTTGTTCACAAACTGAGAGGTACCCGGGGTAGAACTACCAGCCTATGCCACCTGGGGTCCCCTTCTGCCTGCCCCCCACAGGGACCCCGGCCCCCACCTCCAGCTCCAGCTCCGAGGGGGTATCGGCCTCCGCCATCCTGGGTCCGGGCTGAGGGCCCCGCCCTCTTCCTGAACCTCAGCCCCACCAGGGCCTCTTGGCCGCCACTTCCTCTTTCCTGTCAACTCCCAGCACCCCGTGCGTGGGGCCAACTTCAGGGCATCTAAGGGACCTTCCCTTCAGCCACCTCTAGGGCCAAGCCTGCTCCTCTAGATGAAACCCAGGGACAGTCCTTGCTCCTTGTCCCTAGAGAATGTCCGAGGTATAGGCAGTTTGCACATTCACACACTCATGGTGTATCCAGGAGGGGATGCAGGTGCCAGGGGCTGACGTGAGTGTACACACACCTTCACATACACATGAGCATGTGCACAGAACACAGGCTCACAAGTCTTTGCACACTGTCTCTTTTTTTTCTCTTTTTGAGACGGAGCCTCCCTCTGTGTTGCCCAGGCTGGAGTGCAGTGGCACGAACTTGGCTCACTACAACCTCCGCCTCCCAGGTTCAAGCAATTCTCCTGCCTCAGCCTCCCGAGTAGCTGGGATTACAGGCGCATACCACCATGCCCGGCTAATTTTTATATTTTTAGTAGAGATGGGGTTTCACCATGTTGGCCAGGCTGGTCTCGAACTCCTGACTTCAGGTGATCCGCCGACCTCGGCCTCCCAAAGTGCTGGGATTATAGGCGTGAGCCACCGCGCCGGCCGGTGTTTGCACACTTTCATGCCTGCAGGTGTGTGCCTGTAGCACAGGCTCACATAAGTGCACACTCCCATGCCTGTGGGTGTGGATGAAACCAAGACCCACACACAGGTGCACACTTCCACACCTGCAGGTGTGTGCCTGGAACATGGGCTCACAGGGTACCCATTCCCATGCCTACCACATACGATGCACTTATTTGCAAACACATACAAGTGCTTATAGGTGTCACCCTAGAACCTACATAAGACACACTCCTACCTGCCCAAGAGGGCACGGCCCACATGCTCATGCATGTGCGCATGCTCACACACGTATGCACACTCCCTGAGGCCCTCGCAGCACGTCCATGCTCCCACAGGCCTCCAGCCCTGCGACTACCTGCATATGTCCCTGTATCCAGACCTTCCCAGCCGCCCCTTGTCCCTGCCCAGCTTCCCCTTCAGGGTCGGAAGAGCCACTTCTTCAGAAGCGAGGCCCCCTTCCTGCAGACAGGCCGTCCCAACTTCCTGCTTCCTCTCAGTCCAGTTGCCAACTGTTGTTGACCATAGCTGAGAGGCCCAGGGTCCCAGCCAGCCCGGTGGCACCTCCCTCGGGCCAACGCAATTAGGGGACAGCACTGGGAGGCTGGGATAAGAATTCCCAAAACCGGCCAGGCATGGTGGCTCATGCCTGTAATCCCAGCACTTTGGGAGGCCGAGGCAGGTGGATCACCTGAGGTTGGGAGTTCAAGACCAGCCTGGCCAACATGGTGAAATCCCGTCTCTACTAAAAATACAAAAAATTAGCCGGGCATAGTGGTGTACTTCTGTAATCCCAGTTACTTGGGAGGCTGAGACAGGAAAAGTGCTTGAACTCAGGAGGTAGAGGTTGCAGTAAGCCAAGACTGCGCCATTGCACTCTAGCCTGGGCAAGAGAGAAACCCCGTCTAAAAAAAAAAAAAAAAAATTCCCAAAACCAGGCCGGTTACGTTGGCTCATATCTGTAATCCCAGCACTTTGGGAGGCTGAGGCAGGCAGATCACCTGAGGTCAGGAGTTCGAGACCAGTCTGGCCAACATGGTGAAACCCCGTCTCTACTAAAAATGCAAAAGTTAGCCAGGCATAGTGAAACGTCCTTGGAATCCCAGCTGCTCGGAAGGCTGAGGCAGAAGAATCGCTTGAACCCAGGAGGCAGAGGTTGCAGTGAGTCGAGATTGCACCACTGCACTCCAGCTTGGGCGACAGAGTGAGATTCTATCTCAAAAAAAAAAAAAAACAACAACAAAAGAATGCCAAAATCAACAGTCTACAAAACCACTTGCTAAATACACAGTAACGTTCATGAACAACTACAGACGTGCGCCAGCTTACGATCGGGTTACTTCCTGATAAGCTCAGCATAAGCTGAAAAATATCATAAGTCAAAAGTGTATTTAATACACCTTATCAGGCCAGGCGCGGTGGCTCACGCCTGTAATCCCAGCACTTTGGGAGGCCGAGGCGGGCGGATCGTGAGGTCAAGAGATCGAGACCATCCTGGCCATGGTGAAACACCGTCTCTAAAAAAAAAAAGAAAAAAAAATTTAAATAAAAAAAAAATACACCTTATCTACCAAACATCACAGCTCACCCTTTGGTACCTTAAATGTGCTCAGAGCACTCATCCAAGCCTACAGTTGGGCAAAAATACCTAATACAAAGCTATTTACAATTAGGTTGAATATGTCATGTAACTTTTTTTTTTCTTTTTTTGAGTCAGGCTCTTACTCTGTCCCCAGGCTGCAGTACAGTGATGTGACCCCAGCCCCCTGCAGTCTCCACCTCCCGGGCTCACACGGTTCTCCCAGCTCAGCCTCCCGAGTAGCTGGGACTACAGGCACGCATCACCATGCCTGGCTAATTTCTGTATTTTTCTCTCTCTTTTTTAAGACAGAGTCTCGCTCTATACCAGGCTGGAGTGCAGTGGTGTGATCTCAGCTTGATGCAATCTCTGCCTCCCGAGTTCAAGCAATTCTCCTCTCTCAGCCTCCAGAGCAGCTGAGACTACAGGTGCGTGCCATCACGCCTGGCTAATTTTTGTATTTTTAGTAAAGACGGGGTTTCACCATGTTGGCCAGGATGGTCTCAATCTCTTGATCTCATGATCCGCCCACCTCGGCCTCCCAAAGTGCCAGGATTACAGGCGTGTGACACTGCACCCAGCCCCCAATTTTTGTATTTTTCATAGACCTGGGATCTCACTATGTTGCCCAGGCTGATCTCAAACTCTTGGGCTCAAGCAATCCTCCTGCCTTGACCTCCAAAAGTGCTGGGATTACAGGTGTGAGTGCCCCCTACCCCACCACCCTGCCTCAATTTGAAATGAGAGCACCCAGATTACAAATGCTGGCTAGGAAATGGCCCCCTGGCATTATCTCCTTCAGCTGGGAGCATCCATTTCGCAGCTGAGGAATATTATCCTTGGCCCGTGACTGATCTCAAGTGCAGCTGCCCTAGGGAGGAATGACACAGACCAAGTGTGTCACTCCCACCATCTTCCCAACCCTCCCTAATCATCCTGAGTAGCTGCCAACAATCTCCCCCACTTCACAGGTGAGGAAACTGAGGCTCAAGGAAGTAACAGTAGTTTGTTTTTTTGTTTTGGGGTTTTTTTTTTGAAATGGAGTCTCGCTCTGCTGCCCAGGCTGGAGTGCACTGGTGTGATCCTGGCCCACTGCAACCTCCAACTCACTGGTTCGGGCAATTCTCCTGCCTCAGCCTCCTGAGTAGCTGGGATTATAGGCATGTGCCAACCACGCCCAGCTATTTTTTGTATTTTAGTAGAGAAGGGGTTTCACAGGTTGGCCAGGCTGGTCTTGAACTCCTGACCTCAAGCCATAGGCCAGCCTCGGCCTCCCAAAGTGCTGAGATTACAAGTGTGAACCACTGTGCCTGGCCAGTAACCCAGTAGTTTTCAATGGAGGGGAAGATTTCCTCCCCAAACCCAGGGACATGTGGCGACATACAGAGTCATTTTTGGTTGTCATAACTGTGGGTAGGGAGGTGGCTTCTATCAGGGTGAGGCCAGGGATGCTGCTCAGGACCCTGCAGTACTCAGGACAGCCCCCACTGCAAAGAACAACCCAGTCCTCAGTGTCAGCAGTGCTGAGGCTGAGAAGCCTACGGTTAAAGGTTCATAGCTTTGGCCTGGCATAGTGGTTCACATCTGTAATCCCAGCACTTTGGGAGGCTGAGGCAGGAGCAGTGCTTGAGGTCAGGAATCGAAGATCGGTCTGGGCAACATAGAAAGACCTAAAACATCTCTGCAAAATATAAAAAAGTATTGGCCGGGTATGATGGCACTGCCAATAATTTTAGCACCTTACGAGGATGAGGCCGGAGGATTGCCTGAGATCAGACCAGCCTGGGCAAAATGGTGAGACGCCATCTCTACAAAAAATACAAAAATTTTCCAGGTGTGGTGATGTGTGCCTGTAGTCCCAACTACTTGGGAGCCCTGAGATGGGAGGCTCGGTTGAGCCCAGGAGGCAGAGGTTGTTTCGGTGGGCCAAGATCACACCACCGCACTCCAGCCTGGGCAACAGAGCCTGTCTCAAAAAAGAAAAAAAGAAAGGCTGGGTGCAGTGGCTCACACCTGTAATCCCAGCACTTTGGGAGGCTAGGCGGGCAGGTCACTTTGAGCTCAAAAGTTCAAGACCAGCCTAGGCAACATGGCGAAACCCTGTCTACCAAAAATACAAAACTTAGCTGGGCATGGTGGTGCCCAGATGGTACCTATAGTCCCAGCTACTCAGGAGGCCGGGGTGGCAGGATGGCTTGAGTCTAGGAGGCAGAGATCATGCCGCTGCACTCCAGCCTGGGTGACAGAGTGAGACCCCAGTCTTAATTTTAAAAAATAAAGGAAAAAAAATTAGCCAGGTGTGGCAGTGCACGCCTGTAGTCCTGTAGATCAGGTGTTTGAGGCTGCAGTGAACTAGAATCTCGCCACTGCATTCCAGCCTGGGCAACAGAGCGAGACCCTGTCTCTACAAAAATGAAAACAAATTAGCCAGGTGTGTTGGTCTGTGCCTTTTGTGGCACAGACACAAGTGTGATTACAAGTGTGAACCACCGTGCCTGGCCAGTAACCCAGTAGTTTTCAATGGAGGGGAGATTTCCTCCAGAAACCCAGGGACATGTGGCGACATACAGAGTCATTTTTGGTTGGGAGCTACTCGGGAGGCTGAGGCAGGAGATCACTTGAGCCCCGGAAATCGAGGCTGTAGTGAGCTAGGATCGCACCACTGTATTCCCAGCCTGAGTAACAGAGAAGACTCTCTCCCCCCAAAATAAATAAATAAATCACTAAGCACACAAATTCACACCCTGAGCCGCTGACCAGGACGCTTACCAGTAACACCTTCACCGCAGCCCCCGCCTGCCAAGTGCTGGCCAGGTCTTGGTCTCTCTCTCTCCCATGAACACCCTCTTAGTCCCATTTCTCCTAGGTCAGAACCAAGGCTCAGAGAGGCGAAGGCACTGGGCCCAGGACACACAGTGAGGAAGTGTCAGCGCTGGAATTTAAACCCAGGCTCACCGAATACCACCCTTGCTCAGTCAGGCCCCACCCCAATCACAGCAGGCAGAGCAAGGACACAGCCAAGAGCCGAGGCAGCTCAACTGGGGAAGTCGAGGGAGAGAGGAGAGGTAGCCTCTCTCAGCCCCACCTCCAGCAGCTGAGGTCTGTAACACAGAGAGGGAGGGAGGCTGGGCTCCTGGGTTCCCCTCCCCTGAGTGTGACTCACTTCTACCCAGGGCATTGGGGTCACCTGAGGGCCAGCAAAGCAAACCCAGGACTCAGGGGCCTGGCCTGGCCTATGGGGAACCCCTGCTCCCCCATGGAGCGGAGACCTCAGACCCAGAGGACCTGCCTCCCAGAATCCCTGCCTTGCCAGCGCAGCCAGGGACCTAGACCCCCACATCCGGAGATTTCAATGCCTTGGGCGTTTCCGGAATCTGGACAGGACATCCGTTTGCAGGACACAGAACAGACAGGCACACGTTGGGACAGACAGAGGGACAGGGCGGCAGGCCCAAGCAGCCATGAGAGAGGAAAGACCAGAACAGGGGAAGAGACAGGGGAGGAGATGGGAATGGGGGACCAGGGCGTGGGACAGCCCGTCTGGGTCATGTGTGGGATACGCCAAGCGCATGCAAGCGCCCGGGAATCCTACACAGCCCACTCTGGGCCAGAGGTAGAGGCAGGGACCCCGGCCCATCCCGGCCCTGAGGTCTGACCTTGTGTGATCGGCAACACCAGATACGCCCAGCTCCTCGGCAAGGCCGGCAGGCCATCAGCAGGACTGGGGAGGCGGGAGGGACCGGGGGGGGGTCACAGGGGAGACACAGAGGGGCCGGGGGCAGGTGCAGAAGGAGATGAGAACCCAGTTACACAACAACCACAGGACGGTGAACTGGCTGGTGAGGTGCTAATGGGGGCACCGAGGCACAGACATTGCTCAGATTTGGGTCACTTGAACCAAAGAAGGTTGGCAGTCACCCTGGCCCTGCTTGTCATAGATGGGGAAGGTGGTGAGTCCAGGGCAGTGATATCCACCAGGTGGCACAGGGAGAATCTGGCTGGGCAGGATGCTGGTGCCAGTCACCTGTGTGTTGGGGGGCTGGGGGTGACCCAACCCTGCCCAGCCACCATGCAAAGAAGTAGGATTCTATATATGGGAGCATCCCTGGCCTGTTGACTGGGACACTCCCCCACCCAGGAGAAGGTTCCACCTGACAGCACAGAGGGTGGGGGGGGGGGGTCCCCAGTCCCCTGACCTAATGCAGTGACTCGGGCACTTCCGCCAACAGGTGCCAATCTGGGTGGCGTCTGGAAGATCGTAAAGCTGTCTAGAGGCGGGGATGGCTGGAGCTTTGTTATGCGGGGGAAGGGCACGGGCCCGGCCGGGCGGCCTCCTCTCCTCCCAGGGCACCGCGCCAGGCACCTGGCCCAGGTGGAGCGGCACCTGCCGGGCACCCAACCCTGGGGAGGAGGATGAGTTTGGGGGGGACGAGAGGCACCGGGACTCCCAGCCAGCCACAGACACCCGAAGTCGCGCCTCCGCCGCGCCCCTTCTAGTTCTCCAGGAGAGGCCGAGTTTGGGGGGTGCGGCAGGGGGTTGCCTCTGGGATCGCCCCCCCCGACCAGCCCTGTCCACATCGCCACCTGCCGAGAAGGGGGCCTCGCTGGCTCCACAGTCACGGCCCAGGGAGCGGGCGCCCGGCGCTCCGCAGGCCCCCGCCCTCGCCACCCGGGTCCGGTTCGGGGGGCTAGGGGGCTCCCCCGGCAGCGCGCGGACCGGGTCCCCAGCGCCGTCCGGTCGCCCCGCGACTCCAGACGCAGGTGCGCCTACCTGCACGGCGTCGCTGGCCATGTCCTCGTGCCGCCCGCCAGGGGTCCCCACGCGGAGGGAGGGGCGGCGAGAGGAGCGCGCGTGCGCCCCGGGCGCGGCGGGAGGGGGCGGGCGTGGCGCGACCCTCCCCGGCGCGCGGCCCGCTCCGGCCTGCTCGGCTCCGGCCCCGCCTGGCCAGGCCGCCGCGTCCCCGCGCCGCGCCCTCCGGCCCCAGCGGCCGCCGGGCCCGGTCACGTGACCCGGGAGGTCGGCGCCCGGGGAGGGGGCGGGGCCGAGTGGGGAGGGGCTCCCAGAGGCCCCCGGGGCTGCGGGGTCCACCCGCCCCCCTCCGTCTCCCGAGCCCGGAGCGCCCCTGTCGGCGCCCCGCCTTGCCTTTTTCCGGGTCCCGCGACGACCGCACGCTGCCGAGGGGGTCCCTCATTGGAGCGCGCGGGAACCCGAGGAGAACGGTTCCCCGCGTTCAAGCGGAGAGCGGCCAAGGCCTTTGGGCCTCCCGGGACCTCTGAAAAAACAAATAACCCCCCCCACCCCCACCCCGGTGCATTTGCAGGCTCGGGACGCCTGCATCCGCGGTCCCCTATTCAAGGGCATGGAAGGTTCCCCCGTTACCTGGAGACAAGCTCTGGGCAGATCTGCATTAAAATCCCAGCGCTCCATGCCTCGGGGGAAGCCAAACCCTTCAGAGCACCTCATCAGTGAAATGGGAATGAGGCAGCCGCCTCTTGGGTGTCGGTAAAATTCAATGAAACAGTGCAGGTCAAGAGCTGACAAACACTAGACGCTCAGCAAGTGTTGGCTGCTGTCACTTTTAATGTTATCGTTATTGTTTGTTGTTTTGCTGTTGGTTTGGGGACCGAGTTTCGCTTGGTTGCCCAGGTTGGAGTGCAGTAGTGCGATCTCGGCTCACTGCATCCTCCGCCTCCCGGGTTCAAGCGATTCTCCTGCCTCAGCCTCCCGAGAAATCTGGGATTCCAGGCGCCCACCACCATGCCCAGCTAATTTTTGTATTTTTAGTAGAGACGCGGTTTCACCATGTTTGAACAGGCTGGTCTCGAACTCCTGACCTCAGGTGGTCCGCCCGCCTCCGTCTCCCAAGTGCTGGGATTACAGGCGTGAGCCACCGCGCCCGGCGTCTATTATTGTTATTAAAAGAGGTTTGAATCCCAACTCGCTGTTCATCCTGGGGACTCCTGTGGCCTCTGAGTCTCAATTCTCCCCGCTATAAAATGGGCACCGCCTTCTTTTTGGGGCTGCTGCATGCAGATGGCGCTCCATAAATGCAGACTCGTGCCCAAGCGGAGGGTGGAGGCCTCTGCGGAATTTCCAGAGGATCTCCGGGGTCTGCAGAGCATGCAGCTTTGTTCGTGGTCGCCGTCGGACCCCACACTCCTCGGAAACCAGGCGAGGGAGCCAAACCTTGTTCCCGGGGCTCTGGCGGGGAGCGCTCCCTGGCGGCGGTACCAGCACATTGACGCCCTCTGGGGATACGCGGAAGCGCAGTGGGTTGCGGGTACCTTGGTTACGCGTGACTCTGTGTGGTTTCAGTCGTCCCAGAAACCAGGCCGCGGTGTTTTCGCTCTTATTTTTTCCTCTGAGCAACTCTTTGGAGGATATGAACGACAGAAAGAGAGAAGGAGGAGATTTATGCTGATCCAAAATCCATCCAGCCTGGACTCAAGCATTCCTTCTGCATTGACCTCCCTAAATGCTGGGATTACAGGCATGAGCCATCAAGCCTGGCCCAAGCTAGTTCTTTTGCTCCAGTTTTGCAGGTGAGTAAGCTGAGAAGCCCCTCACCCCAATCATCAAGCCAGGATGTCTATGGCCCTTTCCCTGAGAAACGAAGTATCTCCCTCTTTTTTTTTTTTTTTTTTACGAAGTATCTCCCTCTAATTCTCCAGCCCACCCATTCTACAGATGAGGAGGACAAGGCAGAGCGAGGTTTCGGGGGGGCTGAGGGATTGGGTTGTCTGGAACCACCTTGCACAGGGTTGGGCCCTCCCTCTCTGCCTGCCAGGTCCCAGGCTGCCTCCCTAGATGGAGCTGGGGAAACCAGCCAAATTCTCGCTCCACCCTTCAGGCATTCATTTACTCAGTGAACATTTAGAGACCCATGGGGGAGTTTGGTGGCACTGGAAACAAAGTTGCAGTTCAGGCCTTTTTTTTTTTTTTTTTTTGAGACGGAGTCTCATTCTGTTACCCAGACAGGGCAGTGCGTAAGATCCCAGCTCACTGCAGCCTCAACCTCCAGGGCTCAAGTGATCCTGTCATCTCAGCCCTCTGAGCAGCTGGGAGTACAGGCATGCACTACCATGCCCAGCTAATTCTGTTTTGTTTTGTTTTGTTTTGTTTTTTGCAGAGATGAAGTCTCAGTGTGTTGCCCAGGATGGTCTTGAACTCCTGGCCTCAGGCGATCCTCCAGCCTCAGCCTCCCAAAATGCTGGGATTACAGGTGTGAGCCACCACGTCCAGCCACACTTTGTGCTTTAGAAGGGGACATGGCCAGGTTCAAGCCTGTAATCCCAACACTTTGGGAGGCCAAGGTGGGTGGATCATCTGAGGTCAGGAGTTTGAGACCAACCTGGCCAACGTGGAGAAACCCCGTCTCTACTAAAATACAAAAAAAATTAGCCGGATGTAGTGGTGAGCCCCTGAAGTCCCAGCTCCTGGGGAGGCTGAGGCAGGAGAATCACTTGAATCTGGGAGATGGAGATTGTAGTGAGCCGAGAATGGCCCTTGCACTCCATCCTGGGCAACAAGATCGAGACTCCGTCTCAAAAAAAAAAAAAAAAAAAAAAAGGGGAGACATAGCTGGGTGTGGTGGCACGTGCCTGTAGTCCCACCTACTCAGGAAGCTGAGGCACCAGAATTGCTTGAACCTGGGAGGCAGAGGTTGCATTGAGCAGAGATTCCACCACTGCACTCTAGCCTGGGCAACAGAGCAAGACTGTCTCAAAAAAAAATAAATTGGAGAGGGCGGTTGTTGGGTTCGGTGGCTCACGCCTATAATCCCAGCACTTTGGGAAGCCAAGGCAGGCGGATCACCTGAGGACAGGAGTTTGAGACCTGGCCAACATGTCAAAACCCCGCCTCTAATAAAAATACAAAAATCAGGCTGGGCGTGGTGGCTCATGCCTGTCATTCCAGCACTCTGGGAGGCCGAGGGGGGTGGATCACCTGAGGTCAGGAGTTCGAGACCAGCCTGACCAACATGGTGAAACTCTGTCTCTACTAAATACAAAAACTTAGCCGGGTGTGGTGGCAGGTGCCTGTAATCCCAGCTACTTGGGAAGCCGAAGCAGGAGAATCGCTTGAACCCAGGAGGCAGAGGTTGCAGTGAGCCAAGATCGCACCATTGTACTCCAACCTGGGCAATAGAGTGAGATTCCGTCTCAAAAAATAATAATAATAATAATAAGCTGGGCACAGTGGCTCATGTCTGTTATCCCAGCACTTTGGGAGGCCAAGGCAGGCAGATCACCTGAGGTCAGGAGTTCAAGACCAGCCTGGCCAACATGGTGAAACCCCATTGCTACTAAAAATATAAAAAAAATTAGCCAGGCATGGTTGCGTGCCTGTATTCCCAGCAACTCATGAGGCTGAGGCAGGAGAATTGCTTGAACCCGGGAAGCTGCAGTGAGCCAAGATAGCACCACTACACTCCAGCCTGGGCAACAAGATGGAAAGTCTGTCTCAAAAGAAGAAAAAGGCCGGGTGTGGTGGCTCACGCCTATAATCCCAGCACTTTGGGAGGCCGAGGCGGGTGGATCACGAGGTCAAGAGATCGAGACCATCCTGGTCAACATGGTGAAACCCTGTCTCTACTGAAAATACGAAAAAAAAAAAAAAATTACCTGGGCATGGTGGCACATGCCTGTAGTCCCAGCTACTCGGGAGGCTGAGACAGGAGAATTGCTTGAACCCAGGAGGCAGAGGTTGTGGTGAGCTGAGATCACGCCATTGCACTGCAGCCTGGGTAACAAGAGCAAAACTCCGTCTCAAAAAAAAAGAAGAAGAAGAAGAGAAAAATCATGCCACTGAATTCCAGCCTGAGCAACAGAGTGAGACTCTATCTCAAAGAAACAAAAAACAGGCTGGACTCGGTGTCTCAGGCCTGTAATCCAAGCACTTTTGGGAGGCCCAGGTGGGCAGATCACCTGAGGTCGAGAGTTCAAGACCAGCCTGATCAACATGGAGAAACTTCAACTACTAAAAACACAAAATTAGCCAGGCCTGGTGGTGCATGCCTGTAATCCCAGCTACTCGGGAGGCTGAGGCAGGAGAATTGCGTGAACCCGGGAGGCGGAGGTTGCGGTGAGCCGAGATCACACCATTGCACTCCAGCCTGGGCAACAAAAGCGAAACTCCGTCTCAAAAAAAAAAAAAAAAAAAAAAACGAATAGAAAAGAAACGAAAAACATTAAACAGCACTTTGAAAAAAAAAAAGAAAAAAGAAAGAAATGAAAAACAACTACCCACTTAAAAAAAAAAAGTAGTCTCGCCTTACTTTTTTATTTTTTTTGAGACAGGCTGGAGTGCAATGGCAGAATCTTGGCTCACTGCAACCTCCACCTCCGGGGTTCAAGCGTTTCTCCTCCCTCAGCCTCCCGAGTAGCTGGAATTACAGGTGCCCGCCACCACACGTGGCTAATTTGTGTATTTTTAGTAAAGATGGGGTTTCACCATATTAGCCAGGATGGTCTCCATCTCCTGACCTCGTGATCCACCCACCTCAGGCTCCCAAAGTGATGGGATCACAGGCCTGAGCCATCGCACCTGGCCCATCTCACCTTACTTTCAACCTCATGCCCTTTGCACTGGCTGTTACCTGTTCTGGAAAGCCCTTCTATCACATCTCTCCAAGGATAGCCCCTTTGCTTATTTAGTTATCTGCCTAAATGTCGCATCTTCTGAGGAACCTTCCCAGACCACACCCATGTCATTTCTGGCCCTTGGCCCTGTTTGATTATTTTGCATGTTACTCCTCCCTGAAATTGCACAGTGTCTGTGCTGTTTCCGTCTTTGTTAAAGGAACGAGTGGACGCAATATGAAGTATAAGGTGAAAGGTATCACAGACCTGCGAAGGCTGGAGGGGGCAGCCATACCACTTCGGAGGAAGCAGTCAGCCTAGGCTTCCCTGAATGGCTGATACTGGAGTGAAATTGGCAAAGACAAGCTAGAAAATTGCGAAGTGAAGGCTGGGCATGGTGGCTCATGCCTGTGATCCCAGTGCTTTGGGAGGCTGAGGCAGGAGGGTCACTTGAGGCCAAGAGTTCAAGACCAGCCTGGGCAACATAGCAAGACCCCATCTCTGAAAAAAAAAAATTAGCTAGGCATAGTGGTATGAGCCTGTACTCCCAGCCACTTGGGTGATTGAGACAGGAGAATCAGTTGAGCCCAGGAATTCCAGCTTGGGTAACAGAGCAAGACCCTGTCTCCAAAATTTAAACCAAAGGAGGAAAGAAAATGAAATAAAATTGCTAGGTAAAGAGCGAAAGGTGTCTGATAGAAGGAATAGCAGGGGCAAAGGCCCAAGATGGACAAGAAAAACTTGGCACTTTCTGGGACCTCCTTGCTGCTCTGAAAATGAGGACTGTTCCCACCTCACAGGCTTTGCATTGGCTATTCCCTCTGCCTGAAATGCTTTTCCTTTCATTTTCCTTCCTTCCCTTCCGTTCCCCTCCTTCCCTTCCTCCCTCTCTCCCTTCCTTCCTCTTCTTTCTCTCTTTTTTTTTCTCTCTTGCTTTCATTCTCTTTTTTCTTTTTTTTTTTTTTTTTTTTTTTTGAGATGGAGTCTGGCTCTGTTGCCCAGACTAGAGTGCAGTGGCACGATCTCGGCTCACTGCAGCCTCCACCTCCTGGGTTCAAGTGATTCTCCTGCCTCAGCCTCCCAAGTAGCTGGGATTACAGGTGCCTGCCACCATGCCCAGCTAATTTTTGTATTTTTAGTAGAGACGGGGTTTCACTGTGTTGGCCAGTCTGGTCTTGAACTTCTGACCTCATGATCCACCCACCTCAGCCTCCCAAAGTGCTGGGATTACAAGCATGAGCCAACACACCGGCCTTCTTTTCTTTTTCTTTTTTGAGACAGGGTCTCCCTCTGTCACCTAGGCTGGAGTGCAGTGGCATGATCATAACTCACTGCAGCCTGAAACTCCTGGGCCCAAGTGATCCTCCTGCCTCCTGAGTAGCTTCCTGAGTAGCTGGGACTGCAGGTACACACAACCACACCTGACTGGTATTTTGTTGTTGTTGTTGAGACAGGGTCTTGCTATGTTGCCCAGGCTGGTTATTAACTTCTAGGCTTAAGCAACACCCCCTGCCTGAGCCTCCAAAATGCTGGCATTACAAGCGTGTAGCACCTCACCTGGCCTGCTCTTCCTTTTCTCCTGGCATTCTCTCTTCCTCACTTCATTTCCACCTTTGCTCAAAGGTCGCCTCCTTAGAGAAGTCTTCCCCTGACTGCACCACCACGGAAAACAAGCCCAAGCCCCACTTCATCCCCCACCAAACACCACTCCTCACATGGCTTGATTTTTCTTCCTTGCACATTTTAATGAATTTTTTCTACTATTTTGTTTCTTGTTCTCTCCCAGGAGGATGTCAGCTCTCCAAGGACAGGGATCTGCTTTGTTCACTGCTGGGTCCCTGGCTCCTAAAACAGGGTCTAGCACATAGTAGTTGCTCAATAAACAGCTACATGGTGAATGGATGAACAAACCCTGCATCAGAAGTCACGGCTACAGCTTTTAGGGCTGATGAAACTGGAGCGGGGGCTGCTTCCAGATTTTGCAACCTTGGCTCACTGCAACCTCCACCTCCTGGGTTCAAGTGATTCTCCTGCCTCAGGCTCCTGAGTAGCTGGGATTACAGGCACGTGCCACCACACCTGGCTAATTTTTGTATTTTTAGTAGAGACGGGGTTTCACCATGTTGGTCAGCCTTGTCTTTTCTTTCTTTCTTTTTCTTTTTTTCTTTCTTTCCTTCTTTCTCTTTCTTTCCTGCCTCTCCTTCTTTCTTTCCTCTTTTTTTTTTCTGAGACACTTACTGTGTCGCCCAGGCTGCTGTGCAGTGATGCAATCTTGGCTCACTGCAACCTTTGTCTCCCGGGTTCAGGCAATTCTCATGACTCAGCCTCTCAAGTAGCTGAGATTACAGGTGCCTGCAACCACGCCTGACTAATCTTTCTATTTTTAGTAGAGATGGGGTTTTGCCATGTTGTTTAGGCTGATCTCTAACTCCTCACCTCAAGTGACTCACCGACCTCGGCCTCTCAAAGTGTTGGGATTACAGGTGTGAGCCACCACACCGGCACCCCTCTTTTAGAGACAGTCTCACTCTGTTCCCCAGGCTGGAGGGCAGTGGCATGAACATGGCTCACTGCAGCCTCGACCTCCTGGGCTCAAGGAGGATCACATTTCTTTTTTTTATATTTTTAAAGACAGGGTTTCACCGTGTTGGTCAGGCTTGTCTTGAACTTCCGACCTCAGGTGATCCGCCTGCCTTGGCCTCCAAAGTGCTTGGATTATAGGCGTGAGCCACCGCGCCGGGCCGGAGGATCACATTTCAACATGAGATTTGGAGGAGACAAAATCCAAAGTATATTAAACTCCATGATGTTCATACAATGAAGAAATTGCCTCAGGAGACATTTCTCAACATGTCTCTGTCATTATGTGACCCCATGACTGTAATTCTTGTAAAGTTGGGTGCAGTAATTTTTCACTAAAACTGTTTTTCTTTAGGATGTTGTTTCTGTACTGACAGTAATGGAATTGGAGTGAAGCACAGATGACTTCAGCTTTACGACGTATTATTTATTCATTTATTTTAGATGCTGGGTCTTGCTCTGTCACCCAGGCTGGAGTGCAGTAGCACAATCATAGCTTACTTCAGCCTCAAACTCCCGAGCTCAAGCAATCCTCCTGCCTCAGCCTCCCTAGTAGCTGGGAGTACAGGTGTCAGCCAACCATGCTTGGCTAATTTTTATATTTTATTTGTTTATATATTTAAAAAATTTTTTTCTTTTTTTAGAGATGGGGTTTCACCATGTTAGCCAGGCTGGTATCCAACTCCTGACCTCAGGTGATCCGCCCACCTCAGCCTCCTGAAATGCTGGGATTACTGGCATGAGCCACGGCGCCCGGCCTTAATTTTTTTTTTTTTTTTTTTTTTTTTTTTGTAGAGATGAGGTTTCACTATGTTGCCTAGGCTGCTCTTGAACTCCTGGCCTCAAGCACTCCTCCGGCCATGGCCTCCCAAGTCAATGAGACTACAGTAGCCTGGCTGGTCTTTTGCTTTTTAGCTGTTCAGGTGGGCTTGTTTGAAATTTTTTGTATCTTTCAGGTTGGGCACAGTGGCTCAGGCCTATAATCTCTGCACTCTGGGAAGCCGAGGCAGGATCACCTGAGGTCAGGAGTTCAAGACCAGCATAGCCAACATGGTGAAACCCCATCTTTATTAAAAATACAAAAATTAGCTAGGCATAGTGGCGTGTGCCTGTAATCCCAGCTACTCCAGAGGCTGAAGCAGAAGAATTGCTTAAACCTGGAAGACAGAGGTTGCAGTGAGCCGAGAGTGGGACACTGAACTCCAGGTTAGGTGATGTAGACTCCCTTTCTTTATTATTTTTTTATTTCTTAGGCCAAGAAAGTGGTGAATAGACTCCCTTTCAAAAATAATAATAATACTAATAATACCGCTGTGGCTGAGTGTGGTGGCTCACGCTTGTAATCCCAGCACTTTGGGAAGCTGAGGGTAGATTACCTGAGGTCAGGAGTTGAAGACCAGCCTGACCAACATGGTGAAACCCCATCTCTACTAAAAATACAAAACTAGCTGGGCGTGTTGGTGGGGGACGTGCCTGTAATCCCAGCTACTTGGGAGGGTGAGGCAGAAGAATTGCTTGAACCTGGGAGGCGGAGGTTGTAGTGAGCCAACATTGGGCTGTTACACTCCAGTCTGGGCAACAAGAGAGAAACCCCATCTCAAAAATAAAAATGAAAATGAAAAATAAGCTGGGTATGGTAGCTCATACCTGTAATCCCAGCACTTTGGGAGGCCAAGTTGGGTGAATCGCCTGAGGTCAGGAATTCAAGACCAGCCTGGCCAACATGGTGACACCCCAACTCTACTAAAAATAAAAAAATAAAAATTAGCCAGGTGTGGTGGCTCGCAGCTGTAGTCCCAGCTACTCAGGAGGCTGAGGCAGAATTGCTTGAACCCCGGAGGCGGAGGTTGTAGTGAGCCGAGATCGTTCCAGTGCCCGTTCACCCTGGGTGACAGAGTGACTCTTGGTCTCAAAATAAATAAATAAGAAGAAAAAGTAGGCCCGGCGCAGTGGCTCACGCCTGTAATCCCAGCACTTTGGGAGGCCGAGGCAGGTGGATCTCCTGAGGTCAGGAGTTCAAGACCAGCCTGGCCAACATGTTGAAACCCTGTCTCTTATATAAAAAAATAAAGAAAGAAAGAAAAAGTAAAATTTTTTATAACTTTCAGTGTGCAGGAAGAAGTGAAAAATCATTTTTTAAAAAATCTTAAACTATTCTGAAGTGAATCAAGCCAGCATGATGAATATTAACATTTCTTAATCTTGGGTGTGGGTGTACATTAGGAGGCTCTAATCTGTTCTGTATTTAACATTTGCTTTTATTTTGTTGAAGAAAACAGAAGCTCCTCCTGGCGGCATGGATGGTGGGTGAGCTGGGGGTGTTTTCCTTTCTCAAACCTCTCAACTGGACTTAACTCGGTTTGACAGTCTCTTCTATTTATTTATTTTTTTATTTTATTTTATTATTATTATTTTTGAGGCAGAGTCTTGCTCTGTCGCCAGGCTAGAGTGCAGTAGTGCCATCTCCGCTCACTGCAACCTCCGCCTCCTGGGTCCAAGCAATTCTCCTGCCTCAGCCTTCCGAGTAGCTGGGATTACAGGCGCCCACCACCACGCCCAGCTCATTTTTTGTATTTTTAGTAGAGACGGAGTTTCACCATGTTGGCCAGGATGGTCTCCATCTCGATCTCGTGATCCACCCACCTCAGCCTCCCAAAGTGCTGGGATTACAGGGGTGAGCCACCACACCCGGCCTATTTATTTTGGAGACAGAGTCTCACTCTGTCGCCCAAGCTGGAGTACAGTGGCACGCTCTTGGCTCACTACAACCTCCACCTCCCGGGTTCAAGCAATTCTCCTGTCTCAGCCTCTCGAATAGCTGAGATTACAGCTGCCTGCCACCACACCCGGCTAATTTTTGCATTTTTAGTAGAGACAGGATTTCACCATGTTGGCCAGGCTGTTCTCGAACTTCTGACCTCAAGTGATCTACCCGCCTCAGCCTCCCAAAGTGCTGGGATTACAGGCATGAGTCATCACACCCAGCCTGAGAGTCTCTTCTATAACTCAGCACAGATGATCTATGAGACTCCAAAATTGCCTCCACCTGCTTCCCTGGGGCATTTCTTCTCTCCCTCAGGGCTGGCTTTCCCCAGGCTCCCACGCTGGCTGGCCTTGGTCTCTGTCTTCATCTTCGAACAGTGCATTCCAACAGAGGGAGACGGCCTGGGCTTTGGATCCCTGCCAGTTGTATGATCTTGGGCCTGGGATTAACGTGCTCTGAACTTTACTTCACACACCTGGCCACAAATATTTTAATGCCTTCATGTCATCTGCTTCACTTAAGGACTAAATGTTTTTAATTTTATTATTTTTTTGTATGTGTGAGACAGTCTCCTTGTGTTGCCCAGGCTGGAGTGCAGTGGCACAATCACGGCTCACTGTGGTCTTGACCTCCTGGGCTCACGTAATCCACCCACCACTCCCTACTGAGTAGCTGGAACTACAGGTTTGCAACACCACACCCGGCTATTTTTTTTTTTTTTTCTTTTCGCATTATTTCTGAGACTGAGTCTCACTCTGTCATCCAGGCTGGAGTGCAATGGCGTGATCTCAGCTTGCTGCAACCTCTGCCTCCCAGGTTGAAACGATTCTCCTGCCTCAGCCTCCTGAGTAGCTGGGATTACAGGCGCCCACCACCACACCCGGCTAATTTTTGTATTTTTAGTAGAGATGGGGTTTCTTTCTTTCTTTTTTTTTTTTTTGAGACGCAGTCTCGCTCTGTCGCCCAGGCTGGAGTGCAATGGTGTGATCTCAGCTCACTCCAACCTCTGGCTCCCAGGTTCAAGTGATTTTCCTGCCTCAGCCTCCCTAGTTGCTGGGATTAAAGGCATGTACCACCACACCTGGCTAATTTTTGTATTTTTAGTAGAGACAGGGTTTCTCCATGTTGGTCAGGCTGGTCTTGAACTGTTGACCTCAGGTAATCTGCCTGCCTCGGCCTCCCAAAGTACTGGGATTACAGGTGTGAGCCCCTGTGCCCCATTTGTTTATCTTTTAATTTTTTCTTTCAGATGGGTCTTGCTGTGTTGCCCAAGGTGGTCTGGAATTCCTGGTCTCAAGCGATCTTTCTGCTTCAGCTTCCCGAGTAGCCCCAAATAGCCGACAGTTTTGTTTTTTGTTTTTTTTTTTTTGAGATGGAGTCTCGCTTTGTTTCCCAGGCTAGAGTGCAATGGTGCAATCTTGGCTCACGGCCACCTCTGCATCCAGGTTCAAGCAATTCTCCTGACTCAGCCTCCCAAGTAGCTGGGATTACAGGTGTCCACCACCATGCCCGGCTAATTTTTTGTATTTTTAGTAGAGACGAGGTTCTACCATGTTGGCCAGACTGGTTTAGAACTCCTGACCTCAAGTGATCCACTCGCCTCAGCCTCCCAAAGTGCTAAGATTACAGGCAGGAGCCACCACCAATAGTTTTTTAAAAATCAAAGTTAATGCAACAAATCCAAATGAAGACAAGATTCTTGATTTCCCCTTTTTGCCTCAGGCACCAATATGGCTCAGTCCACCCTTGTTTTTTTGTTTTTTTTTTTGAGACGGAGTTTCACTTTTGTCGTTCAGGCTGGAGTGCAGTGGAGAGATCTCCACTCACTGCATTCTCCGCCTCCCAGGTTCCAGCGATTCCCCCTGCCTCAGCCTCCTGAGTAGTTGGGACTACAGGCATGTGCCACCACGCCCAGCTCATTTTTTGTATTTTTAGTAGAGATGGGATTTCACCGTGTTAGCCAGGATGGTCTTGATCTCCTGACCTGGTAATCTGCCTGCCTTGGCCTCCCAAAGCGCTGGGATTACAGGTGTGAGCCACTGCACCTGGTCTTTTTTTGTTTTGTTTTGTTTTTTTGAGACAAGAGTCTGGTTCTGTTGCCCAGGCTGGACGGCAGTGGCGTGATCTCAGCTCACTGCAACCTCTACCTCCCAGGTTCAAGTGATTCTCCTGCCTCAGCCTCCTCAGTAGCTGGGACTACAGGTGCCCACAACCATGCCTGGCTAAATTTTGTATTTTTAGTAGAGACAGAGTTTCACCATGTTGGCGAGGCCAGTCTCAAACTCCTGACCTCAGGTGATCCACCCACCTCAGCCCCAAAAAGTGCTGGGATTACAGGTGTGAGCCACCACGCCCAGCCTGCGAAACCCCATCTTTACAAAATTTTTTTAAATTAGCTGGGCATGATAGGTGACAGAACAACACCCAAAAGGAAGTTAGGAAGGAAGGAAGAGAGGGAGGGAGAGAGGGAGGGAGGGAGAAAGGGAGAAAGGGAGGAAGGAAGGGGAGGGAGGGAGGAAGGGAGGAATGGGAGGAAGGGAAGATGGTAGGAAAAGAAATCTGTCAGGAATGACCTGTTCCACCTCACCTTTCAGGTGACCTATGGTCTACCATGCTACTCCTAGGTATTTAAAGAAATGAAAATTTATCTCCCCTAAAATACTTGTACAGTACAAGCTTTATTAACAGTGGCCAAGACCGGAAACAAACAATTGGCCAAGAATAGATGGGTGAAACTGTATTGGCTACATTGTAGTGTGGCCACACAATGGAATATTACTCAGCAATAAAAAGAATGAGCTGTTGATATCCCCACAACATAGACAACTCTCAAAACCACTTTGTTGGGCTGGGTGCAGTGGCTCATGCCTGTAATCCCAGCACTTTGGGAGGCCGAGGCAGGCGGATCACAAGGTCAGGAGTTCGAGACCAGCCCGGCCAACATGGCGAAACCCCGTCTCTACTAAAAATATGAAAATTAGCAGGGTGTGGTGTCAGGCGCCTGTAGTCCCAGGTACTCGGGAGGCTGAGGCAGGAGAATTGCTTGAACCCGGGAGGTAGGGGTTACAGTGAGCTGACATTATGCCACTGCACTCCAGCCTGGGCGACAGAGCGAGACTGTCTCAAAAAAAAAAAAAAAAAAAAAAACAATTTGTTGAGCGAAAGTCACAACACTAAAGACAACTCTACTTATGTGAAATTGAAGGAGACAAAGTATCCTGTGGTAATAGAAATACAAATAGTACAAAATGTCCTCTCCACTTGAGTCATTCCAAGCTCCCTGTTCTTTTCAGAGCCTTCACTATTGAGGACCACCAGGCCGCAGATTGAAAGCAACTCCGACAGTTCCGGTTTCGGCTGCCAGCGCGAAAGCCCGCGCTTTGAAAGGGTGGGGCACACGCCATGGGGCAATCATCTGGTCTTCAGTAAACATGGCGGCACCCATAGAGCGCCACACCCAGATCACAAGACCGCGCGCAGTCGGCGCCTTTCTCAGTCGGCTCACTGGGGCGCGCCTACTTTTAGATTGACCAATGAACGCGAGGCGTAAGGCATGCCCTCTTTCTTTCCCCTCTCCACCAATAATCTCCCGGTCCCTTCCACAGGACCCAATCACCGCTTCGGCCTCTCTTGAGTGAAAAGGCAGCGGCCCAGTCATCAGAGCTGTGGCCTGACGCAAGAGGCAGGAAGCGCGGCAGCTAGTGCTTGAGCGCCCGGCGGATAACCGAAGTCGATAAGGCTCTCCTAGCAGCACGCGAAGAACCGGGAGCCAGGTGAGCGGCGGATCCCGGGCGCGGGGCCTTGGTGTGGGGACGTCTCAGCTGAGAACGGGAGGACGAGGGGAGACGTTTGGAGCTAAGCAGAGCAGGAAAAGGGGTCGCGAGACGAGGGGGTCGGGGCGGTTGGGTGTCTGGCGCTGTGTAGTGGCGGTTGGGCACCGGGGCGCGTGTGCAGGGGCTGGGGCCGGCCGTTGGCGCTCGAGTTTCGGGGCCCGCTTCCGGGAGAGGCTGTCATGGCCGCCTGCACTCCGAGCTCTACTTAAAGTCTGCAACTCCTTCCGAATAGACCCCGCGGCGGCCTGGGGCTGTTTGGAGAGGGACCAGGGGGAGACGCCGGGGTCTGGGGCCTTGTGGGAGAAGTCTGAGCTTCCAGATGTCAGGGGTTTCTTTGGGTTCAAGGGACTTGCCTCTTTCCCAGTCTGCTTTCTTCTTGCTCTATTTTTACGGGATTCGAGATGCTGAGTTTTAGGACAAATAAGACTTTCTTTTGGAAGTAGGAGTCCCCAGTAGGGAATAAACTCCGGGGTGGAAAGCCTGCATGGGGACACTTAAGGGTAAATGGGTACACGTGGCGTGTTTGGATTGTCAGTTCCTCGCTGTCACATTTCAAGTTCATCCGCTCCTGGCGCCTCAGCGGTCACGGCCACCCACTTTGGCGAGGAAAATCCCCTCCAGATCCTTTCCTGGTCTAATCTGTTTTGAGCTTTAGATCCTGCCCATCCCGCTTTCTCGAAATTATGTATTTTAACAAACTTAATTTGTCCCAATTTCTTTCTCTCTCTCTCTCTCTCCTTTTTTCTCTCTCTTTTTTTTTTTTAATTGAGACAGCCTTCCTCTGGCCAGGCTGGTCTCGAATTCCTGACCTTAAATGATCCGACCGCCTCACCTCTCAAAGCGCTGGGATTATAGGCGTGAGTCACCACGCCCGGCCCCCAGTTTCTTTTTTTAAATTTCTTTTTCTTGAGAAAAGGGTCGCCCTCTGTCACCCAGGCTGGAATGCCATGGTGCCATCACGGGCAGCCTCGACCTCCTGTCTCAAGCGATCCTCCCTGGTACAGCCTCCCAAGTAGCTGGGACTACAGGCCCGTGCCACCACACCCAGCTAACTTTTTTAAACACTGTTTTTGTATGAACAGGGTCTCGACTTACTGTCCAGGTTCTCAAATTTCTGGGCTCAAGCCATCCTCCCCACCCTGGCCTCAAAGTGCTGGGGTTACAGGAGTGAGCCACCATGCCCGGTATATTTCCTTAAAATATACCATTTCTTGGCTACCTAGATTTAGAGCCCAGAATAGACTGTGGCTCTTCTCTACCCATGGATTGCTCAGGGGATGGTCCTGTCTTGTGGCATGTCTCACCCTTTCCTTCCCTACCTTGCTCTCCTATCTGGTCACTTCTCTTTCATTTGGTGACTAGTTTTCCCCTGCTGCTGGTCTTAACCTCCCACTTCATCAGTGGAGTAAATTACAGTCAGCACTCTTGGGCAGATCCTGATGAGTCACTCAACTCCGACTTAATTAGTAATTCCCTATTGCTTAACAAATTAGGTACACACGCTCTGGCAGGGTGTGGTGGGTGGCTCATGCCTGTAATCCCAGCACTCTGAGAGGTAGAGGCCGGAGGATTGCTTGAGTCCAGGAGTTCATGAGTAGCCTGGGAAACACGATGAAACCATGTTTCTACTACAGATACAAAAGTTAGTCAAGCATGGTGGTGTGCACCTCTAGTCCCAGCTACACAGGAGGCTGAAGTGGGGAGACTTACCTGGGCCTGGGATGTCGAGGCTCCAGTGATCTGTGATCGCACCCCTGCACTCCAGCCTGGGTGACAGAGCGAGACCCTATCTCTAAATAAATAAAAAGTACCCATGTCCTGTGCCCGACCAGCTCTTCAGCTTTGTCTTCTGCCCCGACATCAGCCAGGTAGTCCTACTCTCCATACCCCAAAAAGCTCTGGTGCTTTTTGGACTGACCTTCTTGGCTGCTGTTCTTTTCCTTTCTGTCTGGGAAGTGACCCCTTCAGATTGCCTGTTTGAAGGGTCAGTTAAAGAGAGATGCTCAGCTCTGCCTGAATGCCTTTATTCTAGTTCCATTTATTCAGCCATTGCTATGGGCTGCTTATCTGCTGTTCTAGACACAGGGCAGGGCTGACTGGAAGTGGTGCTTTACTAGTTGGGGCTGTAAGGAAATGTCATTTTGGAGCAAAGGAGGCCCAGAAGAAGTGGGGGGTTTGTGACCCAGACAGCAGGAACAGCAAGGGCAAAGGTGCTGCGGTGTGTTTGAGACACAGCAGCAAGGCTGGCGAGTGAGGGGCAATGGGAGAGATGAGGTCTGAACTTACAGGAGCTGGGTCAGGAGGGGCCTTGTAGGCTGGGTTTGTGAGGACTCAAAAAGTTTTGAGCAGATTAGTGATGTGCCCTTAGGGTTTTGTCTTGTCTTGTCTTTTCCTTTTTTTGTGAGACAGAGTCTCATTCTGTTGCCAGGCTGGAGTGCAGTGGCACAATCTCGGCTCACTGCAACCTACACCTCCTGGGTTCAAGCGATTCTCTGCCTCAGCCTCCCGAGTAGCTTGGATTACAGGCGCCCACTACTGTGTCTGGCTAATTTTTCGTATTTTTCGTATTTTCGTATTTTTGGTAGAGACGAGGTTTCACCGTGTTAGCCAGGATGGTCTTGATCTCCTGACCTCGTGATCCGCCTGCCTCGGCCTCCCAAAGTGCTAGGATTACAGGTGTGAGCCACCACTCCTGGCCTGTTATTGTTTTTTTTCTGTCTCAAGCTGTTGCGCAGGCTGGAGTGCAGTGGTGCGATCTCGGCTTGCTGCAATCTCTGCCTCCTAGGTTCAAGCCATTCTCCTGCCTCAGCCTCCCGAGTAGTTGGGATTACAGGTGCCCCCCACCACGCCTGGCAAATTTTTTGTATTTTTAGTAGATGGGGTTTCACCATGTTGGTCATTCTGGTCCCGAACTCCTGACCTTAGGTGATCCGCCTGCCTCGGCCTCCCAAAGTGCTGGAATTACGGGCATGAGTCACCGCGCCCTGCCGTGACTTAGTTGGATAGGATCTGTCTGGCTGCTCTGGGGAGGGGCTGGGGGATGGCAACAGGGAGAGCAGGGAGGAGGCTGATGGCTTTATTCAAGCAAGAGATGATGGCGCCTACATGTCCAGCTGACAGTGGTTAAGCAAAATGGAGTATATTCCTGAGATGGAAAATTAGGTGACCATGGAAAGAAATGAGGCCGGGCATGGTATGGTGGCCCACACGTGTAATCTCAGCACTTTGGAAGGCCAAGGTGGGCGGATCGCCTGAGCCCAGAAGTTCGAGATCAGCCTGGGCAACATGGTGAAACCCAGTCTCTACAACAATTACAAAAATTAGCCAGGCGTGGGTGGCATGCGCCTGTAGCTGCTACTAGGGAGGCTGAGGTGGGAGGATCACTTGAGCCCAGGAGGCAGAGGTTGAAGTGAGCTTTGATTGGGTCACCGCATTCCAGCCTGGGCAACAGAGCAAGACCTCGTCTCAAAAGTAAAAAACAAAGCAAGGAATGGAGTACTGATGATGTGCTAGAGCGGGCTGAACCTCCAAAACGTTTGCTAAGTGAAAGAAGCCAGACACAAAAAGTCCAAAATCGTAACATACCCACAACAGGCAAATCCATAGAAACAGAAAGCAGACGAGTGATTGCCAGGGGCTGGGGTGCGGTGTTTAGGGGCTGATGGGTAAACGGTACAGGAGCTTTCATTTTGAGGTGAGGAAGTATTCTAAAATTGCACATGTGGTAGTGGTTGTACGTGTCTGTGACTACACTGAAAACCACTGAATTCGCCAGGCACAGTGGCTCATGCCTGTAATCCCAGCACTCTGGGAGGCCAAGGCAGGCAGATCACGAGGTCAGGAGTTTGAGACCACCCTGACCTACATGGTGAAACCCCCCGCCACCCTGTCAGCCACCTGTAATCCCAGCTACTCAGGAGGCTGAGGCAGGAGAGTCGCTTGACTCCAGGAGGCGGAGGTTGCAGTGAGCCAAGATTGCTCCACTGCACTCCAGTCTGGGCAACAGAACGAGACTCTGTCTTAAAAAAGCAACAACAACAACACTGAATTGTCTGCCTTAAGTGGTCAGTTGTATAGCATGTAAACATCTCCTTAAAGCTTTTTTTTTTTTTGAGATGGAGTCTCTTGCCCAGGCTGGAGTGAAGCGGTGTGATCTCAGTTCACTGCAACCTCCGCCTCCTGGGTTCAAGCACTTTTGCCTCAGCCTCCCGAGTAGCTGGGATTACAGGGGCCTGCCACCCACACCTGGATAAATTTTTGTATTTTTAGTAGAGACAGGGTTTCACCAAGTTGGTCAGGCTGGTCTCGAACTCCTGACTTCAGGCCTCTCAAAGTGCTGGGATTACAGGCGTGAGCTACCCGTCAAGCTGTTCTACGGCCTGGCCCGTATAGCTGTTCTAATTTAAAAAACTAATAATAACAAACAGGTGATAGCAGCTTGGGGCCAGCATGGTAGCATAGGTGAGAACTGGCCAGAGGGCCTTGGTAGGATTCACTGCCCGATGGACAGGGAGGCTGAGAGAGAAAACAGCCATTGAGAGAATGGAATTGCTGTTTCTGAGCCGGGAATGAGTGACAGTGGTCCAGAAATGGCCCAGGATCCTCAGCATCCAGCCTCAGGAAGAAGTGTAGCAGCTGTAACCCTTCTGCTCTACCCCTCTGAGTAGAGTCTGGGGTAGGGGAGGAGGACAAAAGACAGTTGTCCTCATGTTTGGGTTCCTTGCACCCAGCAGGCACTTGGTATGCATTAGATTAATAAAGCAAAGAGGTGAGCAGACTTTGTATTAATTTCATTTTCCATCTCAGCTTTATTTTTATTGGCCCAGGCCCAATGGGAGGCCTTTCATGAGAGCGCTTAATTATCCCCCCTGTGCAGACCACAGAGAGCGGGAGAAGCCAGCTGGGCAGACACTGCTCGATCTCTCGAAAACTTAGTTCCTGCCAGCGTCCTGCAGCCCCACCCTTAGGGTCTTTGGGCTCCTGCACCATGCAGGCCCAGTGGGTTCCCTGGGGAGTGATGGGGAGGGGGCTTCTCTGGGCTTGGTAGTCTGAGGAGATTCGTAGGAGCTGAGGCTGACGTGTCAAGGAGGTATTTGTGCAGACTGGGGGCAGAGCATTCCCAATGGTGACAGTGGGGTTCAAGGGCTTGGGGCAGAGGTTCCAGGGGTCTGAGCAGCTGAATAAGGCTAGGGGTAGTGTGGGATGAGGTGGGCATGGGTCAGACCAAGGGGATTGCCTGGCCTGTGGTGAGAGTTGGGATTTTAACTCTGGGAGTCATGGGAAGCTCTTGGAGGTAGACAGTGTTGAGTGTGTGGGCATGGCCAGCAGGGCGTGGTAGAGAGATGGGGTGGCTTGGGGGTGAGGAGGTGGAGACAGCGGGCAAAGCTTCGAGGTGCAGCCTAGGTGGAGCTGCTGGGCTCGTGGAAGGAGGCTGCAGAAATGCCGTTTTGATGAAGCTTTATCGTCCTTCTGTGCTGACTCGTGGGGACCTGCCTCTCTCTGTCCTCAGCAGCATGGCAGAACAGGATGTGGAAAACGAGCTTTTGGATTACGACGAAGAGGAAGAGCCCCAGGCTCCTCAAGAGAGCACACCAGCTCCCCCTAAGAAAGACATCAAGGGGTCCTACGTTTCCATCCACAGCTCTGGCTTCCGGGACTTTCTGCTGAAGCCAGAGCTCCTGCGGGCCATCGTGGACTGTGGCTTTGAGCATCCATCTGAGGGTACGCCTTCCGGGTGTCATCCTCTTGTCCGGGTCCTCTCACCAAGACAAGACTGGCCCTGCCCGCCCAGAGTGGTGCTGCATCCGGTGTGCTGTGGGTGAGGGAGGGGCCTTCCTGCCCCGAGGATCGGTTGTGCCCAGCGGGGCCTGTGGCTGCCCTCGGCAGCAGGGAGCTCTGCTTTGACCAGGCGGATACCCTAGCCCTGCAGGTGTCTGTGGCCTGGTCCGGACTTGGCCTCTTCTGATTGCCCTCGCTGTGGGCCCCTAGCCACCTGGTGAGGAGCCTCCAGGGTGGCACATCCAAGTTCTAGTTCCTCATGCTGTCCTTCTCCTGCAGTCCAGCACGAGTGCATACCCCAGGCCATCCTGGGCATGGACGTCCTGTGCCAGGCCAAGTCTGGGATGGGCAAGACGGCAGTCTTCGTACTAGCCACCCTGCAACAGATCGAGCCCGTCAATGGACAGGTGGGTGGCCTCCTCCCTTCCCAGGCCCACCCTGCCTGTGGTGGCCAAAGTAGAATAGGCTGGATGTGGTGGCTCATACCTGTTACCTCAGCACTTTGGGAGGCCGAGGCTGGAGGATCGCTTGAGCCCAGGAAGTTGAGGCTGCGTGTGCTATGATTGTACCACTGCATTCCAGCCTGGGAGACTCCATCTCAAAAAATAGTAAGAGTGGCTGGGCATAGTGGCTCACACCTGTAATCCCAGCACTTTAGGGGGGCTGAGGTGGGTGGATCACAAGGTCAGGAGTTTGAGACCAGCCTGACCACATGGTGAAACCCCATCTCTACTAAAAATACAAAAATTAGCTGGGTGTGGTGGTGGGTGCCCATAATCCCAGCTACTCGGGAGACTGAGGCAGGAGAATCACTTGAACCTGGGAGGCAGAGGTCGTAGTAAGCCGGGATCTCGCCACTGCACTCCAGCCTGGGCAATAGAACAAGACTCTTAAAAAAAAAAAAAAAAAGAATGCTTAGTTATAGCAAAAATCAGAAACTGATAATAAGCCAAAATAACTGGAAAGTGCCCACAGTTTGCTCCTTGCCCCAGAGACGTGGCTGTTGTTTCGCTGTGCCACTTACCTAGAGAGTGTTTATCTGTGAAGGTAGGGTTGCCCCGAATACAGCTGTCATCACTGTCCTTGCTGTGAGGCCCTGGCTGTTTTCTACCATTGTCTTGTTGTGTGCCACCATCTTGGGGGAAAAACTCAAGTGAATTCTGGAGTCTCGCTCCTGAGTCATGCCAGGTGCATGTGTTGGGCTTTGTATTGGCCCACGTGCCCTTGTTATCTTGGTACATCCTGAAGGATGAAGGTGCTGTGGGGGGCTGTGGTGTGGTCCAGTGTCTGGTGGCATGGGCAGGAAGGCCGGGGCAGCCCGAGTGCCGAGACTCAGGAAATCCTTAGAGAACTGGTCCTACATCCACTGGGCAGTCCAGATCTAACCATTATGCAGGCCATTTTCTGTTCCTCATTGTGGGTCCTGGTGTCGGGAGGCTGGGATTTCAGTAGCTGTGGGAGGATGTAGGGAGTGAGGGGTGAGGAAGGGCTGTGGCTGGGGGGAGGCATTTGGACTGTGCCTTCAAATGGCCTATGATGTGGGGTACAGTGTGTCAGGGGGACTGGTGGGGTGGACTCTGGTGGGGAAGGGGTTAGGACACTGCCTGAGAGAAGATTCGCTCAAACCCGGGAGGCAGAGGTTGCAGTGAGCTGAGATGGCACCATTGCACTCCAGCTTGGGCAACAAAAGCTAAACTCTGTCTCAAAACAAGAAAAGGACACTGCCTGAAGGCCCTCTTTCCTGCCATTCCCCAGGTGACGGTCCTGGTCATGTGCCACACGAGGGAGCTGGCCTTCCAGATCAGCAAGGAATACGAGCGCTTCTCCAAGTACATGCCCAGCGTCAAGGTGAGCCCCTCGGGCCGGACTAGGCCAGGCGCCTCTTGGGCTCTGCAGCTTTGTTAGCCTCGGCTTTGGCCCAGCCAGCATTTACCAAGCTTGGCAGGGGCAGCTGCCTTTGAGGTTTGCGGTGGTTTTTGCTCCTTAAAAGCCTGATGAATTATGCATGGCTCCCAGGAGCCTGTGCTGGTCCCAGCCTGGGGCTGCCTTTAAGTGGATCCCTGGGAGGCTCTTGGGCCTGCTTTGGTCCCCCGAGACTGCCTGTTCGCAGGTGCTGGGACTAGGTATTGGGTGCCCTCAGGGGCTGCTGGGGCCGTGCAGGTCGTGGCGTTGGACCAGACGTCAGCATGGAGCAACTTCCTCCCCATCCCTGTAGGTGTCTGTGTTCTTTGGGGGCCTCTCCATCAAGAAGGATGAAGAAGTGTTGAAGAAGAACTGTCCCCATGTTGTGGTGGGGACCCCGGGCCGCATCCTGGCGCTCGTGCGGAACAGAAGCTTCAGCCTAAAGAATGTGAAGCACTTTGTGCTGGACGAGTGCGACAAAATGCTGGAGCAGCTCGGTGAGTCCTCTGCCTTCGCAGCCCCAGCTGGAGAGTCAGCGGCTAGGCAGGCCCATAGCAGGCAGAAGGCTCTTTAATGGGTCACGTGGGCGGCCGGCACGTGGGGGCTCCCGTGCGTGATCTTAGGGAAAGCTTTGCCCCTGGCAGGGATGTGCTGTTTCTGAGCCCAAGCCGAATGGGACCACGGGGTCCAAACAAACCCCTGTCCCTGCCTGGATGTAAAGGCACGCACCCGTACCTCTAGGAGTGTGAGGCTTCAGCTACTTATTGGGTTGGTTCTAGGCCTCACCTGCCTCAGACCCGACAGGGATGGTGGGAGATGGGCTTGTGTCCTGGGAGGCAGCTGCAGCTCTCACCCCAGCGGCTGTCTCTGCCTCAGGCTCCCCTCCCTGAAGCCTGGCTCGAGGCGCACGGGCACGGCTGCTCCGCGCCAGCGTGTAAGTGGATTGCAGCTCCTCCCGCGCCTGCGCTCACTGGCCACCCCCAGCCCCTCAGGCACCAGGACTGGCCCCTCCCTCCGCTCACTCTGCCCTCGTCACAGTGCCGCTGGCTCCCTGGCACAGGTTGGGAGGGGTCTGGGTCTGGTCTGGGGTGGGGGTCCTGCCTGACAGATGCTCATGCCCACCCACGTCTCGCCCTCCCCCACCCAGACATGCGGCGGGACGTGCAGGAGATCTTCCGCCTGACGCCACACGAGAAGCAGTGCATGATGTTCAGCGCCACTCTGAGCAAGGACATCCGGCCTGTGTGCAGGAAGTTCATGCAGGATGTGAGTAGAGCAAGGATGGCAGCTTCGGCCCTCCCCAGGGTCACGGAGCCTGGGGCCCCAGGATGCCCACACGGCCCACGTGGCACAGAGGATGCTGGGATGCTGGGAGCCGGCGGAGCCTCCTTCCCTCCCCTCGGTCTTGTCAAACTGGGAGTCAAGCTTGGTCCACACCTGAGCCGGACCAGAGCTTACATCCAGCTTTTGGTAGAGCGATGTTTACTGAGGCCCGGTGCAGCAGGCCCTCTGGGAAGCGTCGCACAAAGGAGTCGCCCGCTGGAAAGTTCTGGGCAAGCGAGATGCCCAGAGGTGATCCCTGCCCGCCCCCTCCCACCTCCCTTCCCACACAGCCCATGGAGGTGTTTGTGGATGATGAGACCAAGCTCACGCTGCACGGACTGCAGCAACACTACGTCAAACTCAAAGACAGCGAGAAGAACCGGAAGCTCTTCGACCTCCTGGACGTGCTGGAGTTTAACCAGGTGACACTTCCATCAGTCTGTCCCCCGGGCTCTGGGCCGCAGGGGCTGTGTGGCCCTGACCGCCCCTCCTTCCACAGGTGATAATCTTCGTGAAGTCAGTGCAGCGCTGCATGGCCTTGGCCCAGCTCCTCGTGGAGCAGAACTTCCCGGCCATCGCCATCCACCGGGGCATGGCCCAGGAGGAGCGGTGAGTGCCAGCTGCCCGCCAAGGCTGCAGGGAGCACCACCCAGGAGCCCAGTGTCTGACGGCCTCCACTTGTTTCTCCTGCACCCCAGCCTGTCGCGCTATCAGCAGTTCAAGGATTTCCAGCGGCGGATCCTGGTGGCCACCAATCTGTTTGGCCGAGGGATGGACATTGAGCGAGTCAACATCGTCTTTAACTACGACATGCCTGAGGACTCGGACACCTACCTGCACCGGGTGAGGGCCTCGCAGGCGTGTTGCTCTCCCGTGGCGGTGGGGTGGGGCCCCAGCCCTGCTTTTCCTCAAGTCCTGAGGAGGCATCTGTGGCCTGACCCTGATCCTGTCTGCCTGCAGGTGGCCCGGGCGGGTCGCTTTGGCACCAAAGGCCTAGCCATCACTTTTGTGTCTGACGAGAATGATGCCAAAATCCTCAATGATGTCCAGGACCGGTTTGAAGTTAATGTGGCAGAGCTTCCAGAAGAAATTGACATTTCCACATATAGTAAGTGCCTTGGGCAGGGCGGGGGTCTAGGGCAGAGGGTCCCTCCCCGGGCCCTTCAGCTCACTGCATCCTCTGTGTCTTACAGTTGAGCAGAGCCGGTAACCACCACTTGCCCTGCCAGTCCAGAGCCACCAACCTGGAGCCTCCCGCATGCAGCTCCACCTCCCCTTTCCCAGACGCCCCTGTTCAGAAGCTACAGATTGTGTAAGAATAAACTTCTATTGTGGAAGCCTGGTTCGCACACCATTTGTTTCTTGGTTGCCTCGGCCTTTCCACCGACACCCTGGGCCTGGCCTCTTAAGTCACCACCAGCAGTCAAGGGCATCTTCTGTATGTGTGTGTTTAATTTTAAGTGTCAACATTGAAAGGTTTAAACAGATAAAAACACATTACACAACATCCACAACTTTCAAAACAGTGAGAACCTCCCCGCCTGGCCAGGCAGGGCAGGCCTCTGTACCGTGAGCCTCAGGCGGTGGCCCCAAGGGGCCCTGCTGTGGGGCCTCTGACATCAGTCTTAGCTTAAGAGGGAAGCTGAGCCTCAGCGCCTAGTCTCTGCAGCAAAGACATGAGAGGAAAAGGCTAGGCCGGGACAAGAGCCCTCAGTCTGTCCCGAGTGCTGGCCACAGGTGCCAGGGCAACAGGCAGCAGCCCTGGGCCACCCTAAGTCATAAGGTCGGGGAGAGAGGCAGCCAGCAGCAGGACCAGCGGCTCTGACTCCACCCCACTGGGTGTCCTGGGCTTTGGTGCCAGACTATAGCTGCCACTCCCTCCCTGGTGGCACATGTGGGCTCAAGGAGGGAGGGTGGAGGGAGCAGAGTGGTGGATGGAGGCAGGACGGATGGTCTTCATGTGCAAAGCTGCTGCGGCCACAGGAGCTGCTGGCCCGTCCAGAGCGGTGCGCCCTCACATGCCAGACTCTGACGCCCTGAGGGCCTGGAGAGGAGAGCCTGGTGAGGCCTAAGCCAGCACTGGTGTCTTATTGCCCACACACCCGCCTCAGGCACAGCCCCTTACCCGTGTCTGATTGTGGAAGGTGCCAGACGTACTGGACGTGAATTCTGAGTACTTGCTCCCCCCAGCAACTAGGCAGGCCCACTTCCGGTACTCCTCCTGAACCTGCTGGCCCAGGACACCCGGTCAGGCCAGGAGCAGGCCCTGGGACCCTGCATGCCCCTCCCATGCTCTGCCCTCGGCCCCACCTTGGTGTTTTTATGGGTGTTTTTTGAGATCGGATCTCCCTGTCGCCCAGGCTAGGGTGCAGTGGTGCCATCATAGCTCACTGCAACCTGGAACTCCTGGGCCCATGTGATCCTCCTGTCCCAGCCTCCTGAGAAACAGGTTACTGGTATTCACCACTGCACCTGGCTATCTTTGAATTTTTTGTAAAGATGGGGTCTGGTTATGTTGCCCAGGCTGGTCTCGAACTTCTGGGCTCAAGCAGTCCTCCCCCCCTCGGCCTCCCAAGTAGGTGGGAGGATGACGGGCATGGGCCACTGGGCCCGGGCCCACCTTTTTGTTGAGCAGGCAGTGCAGCACGTAGAGGAAGGCGCCCTGCAGGCAGTTGAGGGTGGTGAACACGTAGGTAAGCACCAAGCTCCGACTGTCAAAGATGAACAGGCCAAACACCCAGGTGCAGCCCAACAGGAAGAGCTGCGCGATGGCCGTGATGGTCAGCACCCTGCGGGGAGGGGATTGCAGTGTGGGCCCCCACCTGGCCTCCAGTTTCACGCCCCTCGTCCTGGCCCCGCCTCCAGGTCCTCCCAGCCCCTCCTCTCACCTCGCCTGCTTTAATTTCTTCATGTCTGGATTGATTTCAGAAAACTTCTGAGTGAGCTTCCAGACAGTCGTCACGAAGATGACAGCATTGCACTGGGCAGGGTGCAGATTATGGGTTAGAGGGTGGGAGAGATGGTCCAGGCAGGCCTGGGCCCTTGGCGCTTGAAGGGGGAGTGGGTGCTTACCAAAATGATAAATGCCACAGGTCCCAGGAAGCTCCAGAGGAAGCCCTGCTCAAAGTCCAACCAGCAGCTGGGACGGAAGGGAGGGATCCCATCAGTGCCCCAGGAAGCCAGGAGCAGAACCCAGGGCAGCGGGGCATGGTATGTGACGCTGCCGGTGAGCCCCGCGCCTGGCACCCCGCCCTGCCCCTGCCCCGCCTCACTGCACTCACTATCTAGGGCGGCCATAGCCCTTGCTGTAGACGGCAGCCGAGACGCCCACGATGAGCAGGGGCACGCCGTAGCCGATCAGGCAGAGCCAGCGCGTACTCAGGCCCTGGCCCTGGAACACGCGCACCACAAGAAAGTAGAGCTCCAGGCCTTCGAGGCTCATCCAGCAGAAGGCAGCCAGGAAGCAGTAGTGCAGGAGCCCGGCCACCAGGCGGCAACGCAGCCCCACCTGCAGGGCGGGGACGGAGAGGCGGGGCGATGTCAGCGGGGGGTCGGGGCATATGGGGCCAGAGCGGACCAGGGGGAGTGGGCGGGACCACGGCCAAGGGTGGGCGGGTCTGGGGTAGGGCCATGCTCTCTCAGGGCCCACCCCCCAACAACGCTCATAGAAGCCAGCGGGGACTTCCGGCAGGGCCAGGCGGCTCCAAAGGCAGAGCCCTTTAAAGAGACAACCCGACCCCCCGGTGGGCGGGGCCAGATCCCGGGCAGGGGCGGGGCCCCAAGTCTCCAGGGCCCGCCTCCCCGACCGAGCCCCGGGAGTGGGCGGGGCTAAGTCTTTCCAGGCCTCCCTGACCCAGCGCTCAGGTGGGAGCGGGACGGGACCTCACCTGGCCGCCTTCGTTCTCGATGCCGGCCAGGAAGATGGTGGAGCCCACGAAGAGGCAGATGCAGAGGTGCAGGTGTATGGTGGTGCGCGAGCCCTGGATGGGCCGCACCAGCAGGAAGGTAAGGATGCACAGCAGCAGGCAGAAGAGTGACAGCGCCAGTCCCACCCTGGTGATCAGGGTCAGCTTCCAGTCCTAGGAGCAGCACCGGGTGCTCAGGGTTCCTTCAGGGCCTGAGGCCTTCCTGCCCTCTTTGTGGTCCCTTTCCCCCCACACTCTGACGGGCCCACCTCTCTGACCTCCTCCCTTGTCCCTCCTACATCTGGCCACACTTACCAGCTGGTAGGTGGGTCTAGGGATTTCACATTTTTGTGCTTGCCGGGCCTTTGGCCTGGACCACAGGTGCCCCCCTTCTCTGCCTGGTTAATTACAGTTTTCGACAAGGCCCAACTTATTATGGATTCTACTGAAGTCACAAACAGCGGTGCTCCAGGCTGGGAGAAGTGGCTCATGCCTGTAATCCCAGCACTTTGAGGGGGTGAGGTGGATGGATCACCTGAGGTCAGGAGTTGGAGACCAGCCTGCCCAACATGTTGAAACCCCGTCTCTACTAAAAATAATGAAAATTAGCCGGGCGTGGTGGTGTGCGCCTGTAATCCCAGCTACTCGGGAGGCTGAGGCAGGATAATTTTTTGAACCTGGGAGGCAGAGGTTGCAGTGAGCCAAGATCACATCACTGCACTCCAGCCTGGACGATAGAGCAAGACTCTGTCTCAAAAAAATAAAGAAAAGAGGCTGGGCTGGGTGGCTCACACCTGTAATCCCAGCACTTTGGGAGGCCAAGGTGGGCGGATCACCTGAGGTCAGGAGTTCGAGACTAGCCTGGACAACATGGTGAAACCCGGTCTCTACTAAAAATACAGAATCTTAGAAAATGACTTTTCAAAGAAAAAAAAAAAAGTACAAAACTTATTAACGCATGGTGGTGGCGGGCCTGTAATCCCAGCTACTCCAGAGGCTGAGGAGGGAGAATGACTTGAACTCAGGAGGTGGGACTTGCAGTGAGTCAAGATCCTGCCACTGCACTCCAGCCTGGGCGACAGAGTGAGACTCTGTCTCAAAAAAATAAAAGAAAGTGGCGCTCCCTTGGAATGCTCTACACGGGGAGCTTTTAGTGACATCTCACAACCGGTACAGGATGGATAGGCAAAGGAGCCACTGGCTGCACCCAGTGTATAGTTGCAGGGTAGCAGAGAAGAGGCCAAGGGAAAAGGCTGCGAGGGGGGTGACATGGGGACACCTGGGCTGTGCAACCATGCAGATGTATCTGAGCAACTAGTGGGGCTCCATGGAGAACTGGCTGCCTGTTTTGTTGCAGCTGGACCTTGTTACCTGTGAGTGCTTGAGGATGGCCCCAGCTGCTCACCTCCACGTCGTAATGAGCCATGAGGATGGCAAAGCTGCTCAGGTGGCTGCATTGGCAGGTGGTGCTGCCGTTCTTGCTGCCCAGCACCTGGCAGCCCTCGGTGGCCCAGTGCCCTCCCCCTGTTGCTGTCACTCTTCCAGAAGGCACAGATCAGCTCCTGCCGTGGCCCAGGTGTCATGTCCTGTGGGCAGATGGGGGGTGGTCAGAGAGGTTGGCCTGGAGCTCACTCTTAGGTCCTGGGCTTGGCTGAGCACAAGAGGGCTGTTTTTCACTAATGAGCATTTACTGAGTGCCTACTGAATTTGGAGACACAGCAGTGAACAGGGCAGACACAAGTACCTACCCTTGTGAGGTTGACATAAAAGTGGGAGAGATGGCTGGACGCAGTGGCTCATGCCTGTAATCCCAGCACTTTGGGATTCCAAGGCGGGAGGATCATAAGGTCAAGAGATCAAGACCATCCTGGCCAACATGGTGAAACCCCATCTCTACTAAAAATACAAAATTTAGCTGGGTGTGGTGTCGCGTGCCTTTAGTCCCAGCTACTTGGGAGGCTGAGGCTGGAGAATCGCCTGAACCCGCGAGGCGGAAGTTGCAGTGAGCTGAGATAGCACCACTGCACTCCAAGCCTGGCAACAGACTAAGACCCCAACTCAAAAAATAATAATAAAAATAAATAAATGAAATAAAATAGGCCAGGTGCAGTGGCTCACGCCTGTAATCCCAGCGCTTTGGGAGGCTGAGGCAGGCGGATCACCTGAGGTCGGGAGTTCAAGACCAGCCTGACTAACATGGAGAAACCGTCTCTACTAAAAATACAAAAATTAGCCGGGCCCGGTGGCTCACACCTGTAATCCCAGCTATTCAGGAGGTGGAGGTTGCGATGAGCAGAGATTGCACCATTGTACTCCAGCCTGGGCAACAAGAGCGAAACTCTGTCTCAAAATAAAATAAATAAATAAAGTAAGTAAATAAGTAATGAGGTTAGGAAAGGCCCAAATGAGGTCAGAAACACGTGGGGGAGAGCCTCCCCAGGCAGAGGCCCAGCATGTGCAAAGGCCCTGGGTTCTCTTTGAGGAGGGAGCAGAGTGAGCAGAGACCTTGGCTCCGGGGCGAGCAGGAGGGTCTCTTCCTGCCTCCCCCACCGGAGGACTCAAGGTGGGAGAAGGCGAAAAGGATGGGGGAGCTGAGTTCCTTGGTGTTGTTGTGGCTCAGAAAGACGGAGTTGATGGCTGAGAGTTGTGTGAGTTGAACGCCACGGACGTTGCTTTCGTATATCTCTTCCAGCTCGGCTTGCTTCTTGGAATCCAGGTCCAAGGAAGCGTTGGCCAGCAATGTCGTCATGTTCCGGATGGAGAGGATGCCCACCATGGCGGAGCCTGGGGAACAGACAAGCTCGCTGCCCACTCCTGCCATCCTCCTCCCATGCTCTATCCTCCCTCCCAAGATGGCCCAACTCAGGCTCAACAAATCCACCATGATGACACCAGCAGCCCCTCCTGATGGGTCAGTTTCCAAATTGTTCCTTTTTGTGTGTGTATGTGTGTGTGTGTGTGTGTGTTTGTGTGTGAGAGAGAGAGAGAGAGAGAGTGAGAGATTGGCTTCCTTTCACCCAGGCTGGAATGCAATGGCACAATCTCAGCTCACTGCAACCTCCACTCCCAGGTTCAAGCAATTCTCCTGCCTTACCCTCCCGAGTAGCTGGGATTACAGGCACATGCCACCACACCTGGCTAATTTTTGCATTTTTAGTAAAGACGGCTTCATCATGTTGGCCAGGCTGGTCTCGAATTCCTGACCTCAGGTGATCCACCCACCTCAGCCTCCCAAAGTGCTGGGATTACAGGTGTAAATTACCTCGCCTTCGCTCCGGGCCTTTTTTTTTTTTTTTTTTTTTTTTTGAGACAAAGTCTCCCTCTTGTCACCCAGGCTGGAGTGCACATGGCACAACCTCAGACCACTGCAACCTCCGCCTCCCGGGTTCAAGCGATTCTCCTGCCTCAGCCTCCTGAGTAGCTGGGACTACAGGCACCTGCTACTGCACCCAGCTGATTTTTATATTTTTAGTAGAGACAGGGTTTCACCATGTTGGCCAGGCTGGTCTCAAACCCCTGACCTCAGGTGATCCACCTGTCTTGGCCTCCCAAAGTGCTGGGATTACAGGCATGAGCCACCATGCCTGGCTTTTTTTTTTTTTTTTTTTTTAAGACAAAGTCTCACTCTGTCTCCCAGGCTGGAGCTCCTTGGCACAGTCATAACTCACAGCAGCCTTGACGTCCCGGGATCAAGCCATCCTCCCCCACTCGGCCTCCCGAGTAGCTGGGACTATAGGCACATACCACCACGCTCGGCTAATTTTTGTATTTTTTGTAGTGACAGGGTTTCACCATGTTGCCCAGGGTGGTCTAGAACTTCTAATCTCAAGTGATCTACCCACCTCGGCCTCCCAAAGTGCTGGGATTTGCAGGCGTGAGCCACTGTGCCCAGCCAGTTGTTCCACATTCTGAACCTCCCTCTGGCCCTATCCCAGCTCCTCCATTCCTCTCCCACGGGCTCCCGCTCCGGGCCACTGTTGGTACCAGCGTTCTCGGCTCCAGCTGCCACAGCCCAGTTCAGCTTCATGCGTGCGTTGCTCTGACCCACAGTGACATTCTTGTCCCTGGCTCCTGGATCATCAGGGTCAGCTCGTGAGGGGGAGAGGGGCAGTCATTGGGGACCCCAGGTACCAGGCGGGGCCCAGGGCTGGGGCAGGGCAGGCCAAGGCCTCACCTGTGTTCGAAGGGGAAAGGTAGGTGAAGGGGCCTTTAGGCAGGGTCTTGGCCAGGATCCTCAGGACATCTTCAAGGTTCGAGAGCAGCTGGGTGGCTATGAGGTGCCGGACAGGTGGGGCCAGGGCCTCTATGTCCCCAGGGGCTTCCATCAGTTCGTCCACCAATTTGATGAGGTTCTAGGGGGTGGCAGGTGACAGAATCGCTGGAGCATCGGACCACAGGGGTTGCCTGAAGGACCTGGATCTCACCCCCGACCAGGGGACACACCACCCTGGAGATCCACAGGCACAAGGGAGTCACTGAGATGACGCAGCAACCAGAAAACAAGCGGTGGATTGAGTAGATGCCTGCACACGTGTGGGAGTCTCAGCGCTAACCACGGTGGATTGAGTAGATGCCTGCACACGTGTGGGAATCTCAGCGCTAACCACGGTGGATTGAGTAGATGCCTGCACACGTGTGGGAATCTCAGCGCTAACCACGGTGGATTGAGTAGATGCCTGCACACGTGTGGGAATCTCAGCGCTAACCACGGTGGATTGAGTAGATGCCTGCACACGTGTGGGAATCTCAGCGCTAACCACTGCTCGGGCACGGGCTGCCTGCCACGCTCTGTTTTGTCTTTCTGTTCTTTTTTCTTTCTTTCTTTCTTTTTGAGACAAAGTCTCGCTCTGTTGCCCAGGCTGGAGTGCAGTTGTGCGATCTTGGCTCACTGCAACCTCTGCCTCTAGGTTCAATCCATTCTCCTGCCTCAGCCTCCAGAGTAGCTGGGACTACAGGCGGGTGCCACCATGCCCGGCTACTTTTTGATATTTTTAGTAGAGACGGGATTTACCATGTTAGCCAGGATGGTCTCGAAATCCTGACCTCCAGTGATCCACCCGCCTTGGCCTCCCAAAGTGCTGGGATTACAGGTGTGAGCCACCACACCCAGCTGCAGTGGTATTTTTTTTTTTTTTTGAAAGGGAGTCTATATCACCTAGCCTGGCCCTTTTTTCCTTTTTTTTTTTTGAGACAGGGTCTCACTGTCACCCAGGCTGGAGTGCAGTGGCATGATCATAGCTCACTCCAACCTCCACCTCTCAGATGCAAGCAATCCTCCCACCTCAGCCTTCTGAGTAGCTGGGACTACAGGAGCGTGCCACCACATCTGGCTAGTTTCTGTTATTTATTTATTTATTTATTTTAAGACAGAGTTTCACTCTGTCACCCAGGCTGGAGTGCAATGGTGCAATCTCATACCACTGCAACCTCTGCCTCCCAGGTTGAAGCAATTCTCCTGCCTCAGCCTCCCAAGTAGCTGAGAATTACAGGTGCCCGGCACCACACCCGGCTAATTTTTGTACTTTTAGTAGAGATGGGGTTTCACTGTAGTTGACCAGGCTGGTCTCAAACTCCTGACCTCAGATGATCCACCCGTCTCTGCCTCCCAAAGTGCTGGGATTACAGGTGTGAGCCACTGCGCCTGGCTTTTCTTTTTTTAAAGACGAAGTCCCGGCCATGCCACCCTCAATGCGCCGATCTCACCTGATCTCGGAAGCTAAGCAGGGTCAGGCCTGGTTAAGAAAGAAAAGAAAACCTTTGCTGGGCGTGGTGGCTCACACCTGTAATCCCAGCACTTTGGGAGGCTGAGGAGGGCGGATCACTAGGTCACAAGATCGAAACCATCCTGGCCAACGTGGTGAAACCCTGTCTCTAAAAATACAAAATTAGCCGGGCGTGGTGGCACGTGCCTGTAGTCCCAGCTACTCAGGAGGCTGAGGCAGGAGAATCGCTTGAACCAGGGAGTCAGAGGTTGCAGTGAGCCAAGATCGCGCCACTGCACTCCAGCCTGGTGACAGAGCAAGACTCTGTCTAAAAAAAAAAACACGGAGTCTTGCTGTGTCACCAGGCTGGAATGCGATGGCGCAATCTCAGGTCACTGCAGCCTCCACCTCCCAGGTTCAAGCAATTTTCCTACCTCAGCCTCCTGAGTGGGACTACAGGTGTACACCACCACACCCAGCTAATTTTTGTATGTTTAGTAGAGGTGGGATTTCACCATCTTGTCCAGGCTGGTCTTGAATTCCTGACCTCGTGATCCACCCACCTCGGCCTCCCAACGTGCTAGGATTACAGGCGTGAGCCACCGCGTCTGGCCAGCTCTGTTCTAACTCTATCTGTCCGACACTTGCAATGTATTTGAACCTGCTCTGAAGTGTAAAATACACATCAGATTTCAAGACTTATTTTTAGAAAAAGAATACAAAATATCGCAAGGTTTAAAAAAAATCATTCCATGTTAAAGTGGTGAATATGTTGGATCTATTGGGTTAAATGCAATTTTTTTTTTTTTTTTTAGAGACAGGATCTCACTATGTTGCCCAGGCTGGAGTGCAGTGGCTATTCACAGGTGCGATCCCACTACTTGATCAGCACGGGAGTTTTCACCTGCTCCGTTTCCAACCTGGGCCGTCTCGCCCCTCCTTAGGCAACCTGGTGGTCCCCGCTCCCGGGCGGTCACCATATTGATGCCGAACTTAGTGTGGACACCCAATCGGCATAGCGCACTACAGCCCAGAACTCCTGGACTCAAGCGATCCTCCAGCCTCAGCCTCTCGAGTAGCTGGGACTATAGGCACGTGCCACCACGCCTGGCTGATGCAATCTTAATTAATTAATTTATCTGAGACAGAGTCTCACTCTGTCTCCCAGGCTGGAGTGTATTGCACTATCTTGGATCACTGCCACCTCCGCCTCCCCCGCGTTCAAGTAATTCTCCTGCCTCAACCTCCTGAGTAGCTGGGACTACAGATGCCTACCACCACAACTGGCTAAATTTTTTGTTGTTTTAAGATGGGGTTTCACCATATTAGTCAGGCTGGTCTTGAACTCCCAACCTCAGGTGATCCGCCCGCCTTGGCCTCCAAAGTGCTTGGATTACAGGCGTGAGCCACCACACCCGGCCTTTTTTTTTTTTTTTTGGAGACAGAGTCTTGCTCTGTCACCAAGCTGGAGTGTGGTGGCACAATCTCAGCTCACTGCAACCTCTGCCTCCCGGGGATCAAGCAATTCTCCTGCCTCAGCCTCCCAAGTAGCTGGGATTACAGGCATGCACCACCACACCCAGCCAATTTTTATATTTTTAGTAGATATGGGGTTTTGCCGTGTTAGCCAGGCTGGTCTCAAACTCCTGACTCATGATCTGCCCTCCTCGGCCTCCCAAAGTGCTGGGATTACAAGCGAGTCACTGTGCCCAGCCGGGAAAACTTATATAAGGCTTACCATGCGTCAGGCACTGTTCTCCGAGCCTTACTTCTATTAGTTTCTTTACCCTTCACACTGACTGTATGAAGGAAGCACCATTTCCATGCCTGTGTTGCAGATAAGGAAACTGGCCAGGCACAGTGGCTCATGCTTGTGACCCCAGCACTTTGGGAGGCCAAGGCAGGAGGATTGCCTAAGCCCAGGAGTTTGAGAGCAGCCTGGGCAACATAACAAGACCCCATCTATAAATAAATTAATTATCAATAAATTAGCCAGGAATAGTGGTACATGCCTTTTTCCCAGCTACTCAGGAGGCTGAGGTGGGAGGATCACTTGAGCCTGGGAGATTGAGGCTGCAGTGAGCCACAGTCCCATCACTGCCCTCCAGCTAGGCAACAGAGCCAGACCCTGTCTCAAAAAGCAAGCAAGCAAACAAACAGAAACCACAACCCAAAAGCAGATGAGGAAACTGAGGCCCAGAAAGGGCAAGTCACTTGCTTGAGGTCACACAGCAAGAAGTGGCGATGGGGGGATTTGAATTCCTGTGGTCCAACTCCAGGTTCTTAAGTGCTGCACTCTGTTGCCATTATACCCGGTGTGTGCGTGTGTGTGTGCGTGTGTGTGTGCATGTGTGTGTCTTCTCGTTTCTGGGTGTATATATGTTTGTGTACATACTGTTTGTGGTGTATATATGTTACGTGAATGTGTGTGTCTTATTAGAGGGCCCTGCTTGGGTTGGGCACTCTCTCCGGCTATATTGAAGCCTCCCCCTGCTTTTTTTTTTTTTTAAAGAGTTTTGCTCCGTTGCTAGGCTGGAGTGCGGTGGCGCGATCTTGGTTCACTGCAACCTCTGCCTCCTGGGTTCAAGCAATTCTCCTGCGTCAGCCTCCTGAGTAGCTGGGACTACAGGCGCCCACCACCACGCGCAGCTAATTTTTTGTATATTTAGTAGAGATGGGATTTCACTGTGTTAACCAGGATGACCTCAATCTCCTGACTTTGTGATCTGCCCACCTCAGCCTCCCAAAGTACTGGGATTACAGGCATGAGCCACCATGCCCAGCCTCCCCCAGCTACTTATACCCTAGGGGAGGTCCTGCCCTTACCTGGATGGTGTCCTTGGCTGAGCTCAGCTTGAAGTTTCTGTCCAGATCCTGGACTTTGTTGAAGAAGTGAGAAAGCGTCTGCAGAGAGGCGAGATGTGGGGGTCAGAGAGCTTTGACGGTGGGTGGGAGGTTTCGGACGAGGGTGTGGATGGAGTTCCCACCCCCCTGGTCCCTGTGGGGGCCACTCACCTGGCTGTGGACTCCAGGGGGCAGGGTCCACGTGGGGAAAGTCATGACTGTAGGAAACAAGACAAGTGGCTCACTAGGCGGGAGAGTGTCTGTATGTGTGTTCGGGGTTGGGGAGCTTCCAGGGTCAGGTCTTACCTTCACAGACAGTATCCTTTTGGTTATTCCGGATTCCCTGTTTGGGCTTCCAGCCTGGGCGGCAGCGGCAGTTGTATGAACCCACGGTGTTGAAGCAGACGGCAGAGCTGTCACACCGATGCTGCCCTGAGCTGCACTCGTCCACATCTGAGGACACAGGAGGGGGTCAGGCCCTGTCCCAGCCTGGAGAGGGTCCTGTCTCCTGTCTGCGCCCCCACCTTGTTCTTCCCGGCATTAGTGCCCACCTTAGAGTGGTGGATGGTGGGTTATGGAAGCGTGGAGAGACCTGGGCACAGCAGGTGGGCCCTGTGCAGATGTGCGGGTTATGAAAACAGTGAAACGCCTTCCTCCCAGGGAGGCATCAGCTGCTGCCTGGGGTCCCCCTGAGCCTCCCCCTCAGTACCTCAGCTCCTTCTCCGGGACCCCTGCTCTTTTCTCATCTAGCCTCAGAAGAATCAACGCCTGGCACAGCCGGGTGCCTCCCAGCGTTCATTCTGTCAGTTTATGTGGGCGCATGGAACATGTGATCAGATGTTTGTGGGTCTCTGGGAACATGGGATCTGAGCTCTCGACCTTCACAGATGGTATTGTTTGGGCCACTGGGGGACCCCCGGAATCGGTTGCCAGCCCGGGCGGCAGTGGCACTGATAGCTGCCCACTTTGTTGAAGCAGTGGGTGGAGTTGTGGCATGGGTTTTTCCGGAGGTGCATTCGTTCACATCTGAGGACAAAGTCAGAGGATCAAACCCTGTCCCCGACCAGCCCAGGCCTGCCCGCCACTCACTGTACCCACTCCCTGTCTTTTCATTGCCCCAGACTGAACACCATTATTACAGGTGCCGCCACTTGGTGACGTTCAACTTCACCTTCAAAGCATTTATGATGGTCTCCCTACAAGAAGGGCACAGCAGGGACCATGGTCCCCCAGTTTATAGGAGGTGAAACCAAAGGGGAAACTGAGTCATGAGAGCTGGACTTCCATGACTAAAAGCTAAACTCTCTCACCTGCTCCCCCTCCCCTCACTATGGTGGAGGCTCTTTTTCTTAGAACTGGGAGTGACACCTTCCACTTGCATGTGATAGATGAGGAAGGGGTGAGGTGTGGGGGTCCCACAAGGGCACTCCGGTCCCCAGAAGTCCTGCCACCTCCCTGCCGTGGCAGGACCTTCCTGGGAGGTGAATGCTTAGGCAAGGGCTTAGCAGGTCCTTGGGCTTGTGGAAAACTGTGGATCTTCTCCCTCCTCCTCGGCTGCTTTGTGGGACCTGGCTTGGTTCCATCCCAGCTCCTGTCCAGCCTCACAGCCTTCTCCCAGGGCTTCTACCTTGGCAGAGCTTCGGGTCCTCAGGGTTGGGCTCAAAGCCAGGTAGGCACTGGCAGGCGTAGCTGCCGAGGGTGTTGATGCAGGTGCTTAGCTTTTACAGACCCTTGGGCTCTGCTGACATTCGTCCACGTCTGCAAGAGGAAGGAGAGGGTGAAGATGCCCGTAGCTGTGAGCAGCTTTCGGGGCTGTGGGTCTGCACGTTTCCTGGCACGGAAGCATCAGGCACTACTGTCTCCTCCCTTTTCCAGTCCACACAGAGGTGTCCCATGGTGAGCACGGTGGCCCAGGCCCTCTGTTGTCCAGACGTGGCTGGAAGCAGCTGAGTCCTCCCTGCCTTCCTCTGCCTTCCTGGGCAGCTCCCAGCTAGGGTATCCCAGCCTGAGGATTCGGGGCAAAGGCCAGGTTGGGGCCTTCCTGAGAACCAAATGCAGGGACGTGTCGTGCACCCAGGCAGGACGCATCTTGGCTCCCAACGGTGTCCCTGGGCCCGACTCCCCCTGGGTGGCAGCTCGCTGGCTGAATTCTCAGAATCCCCGGTGGCCCTAGCAGGATGGCGCTCTCCCATACACACGAGCTCTGAGAGCCCAGCTTCATGGGCAGGGACCAAGACCCCTCCTGAGCCAGGGCCCCCCCCAGTGCGGCTCAACAGCAGGGGGTGGGGAGAGCCAGCGACGCTGCGGGACAGGCCAGGGCCTCCCGGACAGTGGGCAGCAGGCTGGGGTGGACAGCGGGGGCTGAGGTCCAGCCGGGCAGCCTGAGTCTACTAAGGTGCCTTTTTCTGATCCCCCAGGAAGGGATCTATGGACCGGGGGACTAGCAGGATTTGGTGAGAATCCACATCTGAGCAGAGCCGGCCGTGAGCGAGGGCTTGGTGGCTGGAGAGAGTGCAGGTGCTGATGGGTGAGGGGTGGCAGATGGATTGTCCTCTCGTTGCTTGTCATTTCCCCGGGGGGTGGAAACCTGTGGGACCTGCTGAATGGGGTTCAAGCTTCCATCTCTGTCCCCCGAGTGGTCCAGACCAGGACTGACCTCGGGAGAGGATCAGGCCGGGGCGATGGCCCTCAGTGATATTCTCTCTTGCCGTCTAGTCCAGATTGGAACCGCTTCCTTCATCCAACCCTCCGAATGCGGTTTTTTTTTGAGATGGCTTCTCGCTCTGTCATCCAGGCTAAAGTGCAGTGATTTGATCTCAGCTCACTGCAACCTCCACCTCCCGGGTTCAAGCGATTCCCCTGCCTCAGCCTCTTGAGTAGCTGGGATTACAGGCACTCGCCACCTCGCCCAGCTAATTTTTGTAGTTTTAGTAGAAACAGGGTTTCACCATGTTGGTCAGGCTGGTCTCGAACTCCTGACCTCAAGTGATCCTTCCACCTTGGCCTCCGAAAGTTCTAGAATTACAGGCATGAGTCGCAGCTCCCAGCACTCTGAGTGCATTTGTGGGTCGATGTCACCCTGCTCACCCCTGGCCACAGCATCCTCCCAAGCTCGGTTATTGGAGGTGTCTTAGGCTCAGAAATTATCAGGGTGGGTCAGGGTGGAGCCTTGGATGGGGGAAATGAACTAAGGCTAAAAGGCCAGGAAAACAGTCAGGAAGCATCTTCTTCAGGCAAGGTTGTCCTGTCCTTGAGATTCCCTCCTCCTGAGTTTCTGGGCAGGGTTTTGGGGTTCATTATGGTAGGAGTGGGGGTCAGAGGGGTTCCGGTGTGGCTGAGCCTGTGTGAGCCCCAGTGGCGGCAAGTCTCATCCTGGCAGTCCCCCGCGATGGCGAAGAGGATGGATCCTGTGCTGGAATGCACCACGCCATGCCATGTCATGAGCTCCTGAAATATCCTGGGTGCCAACCCCCTTTTGTTTTGTGCAAATAAGGTGCCAGAGGGGCAGGGAGATGTTCTCAGCTTCCGGAAGTGGCCCCTCTGGAGGGTCCTGAGTCTCAGGATTAGGACAAGCACAGGTGATGAGGTGTCTAGGACGCCCCTGAGATGCCTGGAGACAGTGGGTGAGGAGTCGAGGGAGCTGCCCCCAGGTCTCTGGCCCAGATGTCAGAGGCCCATGGGCTGTGATGCCGGGTGTGTGTGTCCTCAGGTGCGGTAGCGAGACCTGGAGTGCTGAGGGTTAAAGGAGGGGCCCAGGTCCCTCTGAGCATCTCACTTGCAGTGGCAGGTCCTACTCCAAACCAGCAGCTGTCTCCATCACCTGCTTTGATGTCCGTGGAGGCCTCTAACACCTCAGCCCTGCTGCCCATGTCTCTGCCCAGCTGCCTGGCTGAGGCCCCCTCTCTCAGCCCAGGCCTGTTTCTAACACAGCAACACACCTCCTACATAATCACAGCCACCATCCCATGCAGGGGGCTCACAGCATCAGGTAGGCAGCACCCCTAGCCACGGCGCCTTGGGAGGGTACCATGATTGCCAAGTACAGTTGTGCAGATTGCTCACTGCACAAAGGTATTGGGCCAATGAGATGAGCAGGGGCTGAAAATCAGTCCACTCTTTGTGTGCCAAATGTGTCCACTGGGAGAGGGGAGTCTTTTCCAGTTCACATGAGGACTCTGTCCTCTGGTCAAGTCACATGCATGTGGAACCACGCAATGTCCACTTGCAAGGGGCTCCTGGGGCTAGCAGTGTGGCAGGCAGAAGCCTCCTGCTGGGGTCCACGCAGATGCATGTCCCAGGTACACGGATCTCTGCCTTGTCCCCCACCCTACATCCCTCTTTGTCCCTCTGCCTTGTGCTGGGCAGGAGGGGTGGGGCTGGGATTGGGCGGTGGGCCCTTCCTTCTCTCTACAGCAGGGGCCCTCCTGACCTTCTGAGTCCTGAGTCTCATCACCTCCCAGCTCTGCCCCAGTCCTCTTCCTGATCGTGGTAGCCTGCACTAACTCCCTCTCTTGGAATGAGTCGCGGCTCCCAGCTGCCCACTGCTGGCTCCCATCTGCCCCGGTGGATCTTGGAAGCCCCCTCCTCTGCCCAACCGGCTTCCTTGGAAGACAGGCAAAGCCTGGAGTCCCCCGTTTCTCTTGGCCTGAGCCAGTGCCTCAAGCAAGACCATAGCAAAGGCTGCGTGCCTCTGTGCAGGGTTGCAGCCTCGCATCCGCTCTCTGATCCTCGCACCCTAGGGAAACCCATGCTGGGTCCGCATCAAATCAGAATTACAATAAAAACCCAACAGTCATCTTGGAAAGAGTGCGTTCTGCAAGCCAGGGGCGGTTACGTGTTTTTCTTTAATTGAGACGAAGTCTTGCTCTGTCACCTAAGCTGGAGTGCAGTGGCACAATCTGGGCTCACTGCAACCTCCGCCTCCTGGGTTCAAGTGATTCTTGTGCTTCAGCCTCCCAAGTAGCTGGGACTACAGGCATGTGCTACCACCTCCAGCTAACTTTTGTATTTTTTTTTTTTTTTTTAAAGATGGGGTTTCACCGTGTTGGTCAGGCTGGTCTCGAACTGCTGACCTCAGGTGATCCACCCACCTCAGCCTCCCAAAGTGCTGGGATTACAGGCATGAGCCACTGTGCCCGGCTAACTTTTGTATTTTTAGTAGAGATGGGGTTTCACCATGTTGCCCAGGCTGGTCTCAAACTCCTGACATGAGATGATCCACCTGCCTCGGCCTCCAAGAGTATTGGGATTACAGGTGTGAGCCACTGTGCCTGGCCAGTTAAGTGCTTTTATAATATAATTTACGTTCCAGCAACTCTATGAGATAAATGCTGTTACTCTCCTTTTACAGATGGGTAAACCGAGGTGCAGGGAAGTTAAAGTAACTTGTCCAAGGTCATAAGTTTAACAAAGGTCAAAGCTACTTTTGTTGTTATCTTTAAAAGATTAGGACTCGGGCATGTAATCCCAGCTACTTGAGAGGCTAAGGCATGAGAATAGCTTGAACCCAGGAGGCGGAGGTTGCAGTGAGCTGAGATTGCACTACTGCATTCCAGCCTGGGCGACAGTGAGACTCCATCTCAAAAACAAACAAAAACAAGTAAAAGATAAGGACTCTTTCTTCCCCCTATCTCTCTCTCTGTATGTTACCCAGGCTGGTCTTGAACTCCTGGCCTCAAGTGAAGTGATCCTCCCACCTTGGCCTCCCAAAGTGTTGGTATTACATGTGTGAGCCATGGCACCCAACCTATCTGTTTTTCTTTTTTTTTCTGAGATGGAGTCTCGTTCTGTCGCCCAGGCTGGCGCACAGTGGCACAATCTTGGCTCATTGCAACTTCTGCCTCCTGGGTTCAAGGGATTCTCCTGCCTCAGCTTCCTGTTGCTGGGGTTACAGGCACGCGACACCACACCTGGCTAATTTTTGTATATTTAGTAGAGACAGGATTTCGCCATGTTGGTCAGGCTGGTCTCGAACTCCTGACCTCATGATCCACCTGCCTTGGCCTCCCAAAGTGCTGGGATTACAGGTGTGAGCCACTGCACCTGGCCAGTTCTTTTTTTATTTAATGTTTTAAATTTTTTGATATTTAAAAATCCTGCCTCCAAGAAAGCTTTGGTTTGATTTTTTTTTTTTTAAGAGACAGGATCTTCCTTGCTCTGTCACTCAAGCTGGAGTGCAGTGGCGTGATCATGGCTCACTGCAGCCTTGACCTCCCAGGCTCAAGCAATCCTCCCACCTCAGCCTCCCGAGTATCGGGGACTACAGGTGCCGGCCACTATACTTGGCTCATTAATTTTTTTTTTCTGGTATTTTTTGGGGGTTTATCATGTTGCCCAGGCTGGTCTCGAACCCATGCTCAAGCAATCTACCTGCCTTGGCCTCCCAAAGTCCTGGGATTACAAGCATGAGCCACTGCACCCGCCAACATTCATATTTGTTTTAGGGGTGGGGTCTTGCTATGTTGCCTGGCCTGGTCTTGAACTCCTGGCCTGAAGAGATCCTCCCACCTCAGCCTCTCAAAGCACTGGGATTAAAAGTGTGATAATGTTATCACATCTCACATGTGGGCAGTGATTTCTGAATAAGTACCCTGGCCAATGTCACACACGTGGTCATCAGGATTTGGCCCAGGCAGCTGGTCCCAGAGTCAGCCCTTAATCCTCACATTACTCTGCCTCTCTGGCCTGGTGGGGCAGGTACATACACACCTGTCCCGTCTCAGACCCCAGGCACTGACCCTGCTCTCTGGAAGACTGTGCTCTCTGGAAGCTGCCAGAATGGCTCTGGTGACCCCAAACCTCATGGATGGAGCGTCAGAGGACATGGGGTGTTTCTTACCTTGACACGTGTTCTGGCTCTCATTCATGAATATTTTTGTCCCAGAAGCAGGCTCATATCCTGGGCTGCACATGCAGTAGTAGCTTCCCTCCGTGTTCACGCAGTCTGAGAATTTTCCGCATGACGCTTTGAATGGTGACACACACTCGTTCATGTCTGGAACACAACAGGACAGGGAGTCACCTCCCAAAGATGTGAGTTTCCTCAGGGCAGAGGCCCCTGTCCTTACTCCCCAACATGGGGCCTGCTTCTTCGTATCTTGTGGAAAGAATCTCAAGTTGCGTTGCACGGACTGTGCTGCAGCTGGAGCAAGCCATTCCTAAAGACCACACTTGATCTCAGTTCTCTGGCTGACATCCTAGATTTGGAAACGGTAGACAGCGCTGAGGTGGGGGGATGGGCACGAAGCTCCATATCCCCCTCCCCAGTCTTTTTGTAGAAAATTAAACCCCATCACAGCCAGGCGAGGTGGCTCATACCTGTACCCCAGCACTTTAGGAGGCCAAGGCCAGCAGATCATCAGAGGTCTGGAGTTCGAGACCAGCCTGACCAACATGGCAAAACCCAATCTCTACTAAAAACGCAAAAATTAGCCAGGCGTGGTGGTGGATACCTGTCATCCCAGCTACTCAGGAGGCTGAGGCAGGAAAATCGCTTGAACCTGGGAGGTGGAGGTTGCAGGGAACTGAGATCAGGCCACTGCACTCCAGCCTGGGTGACAGGGTGAGACTCCGACTCAAAAAAAAAAAAAAAAAAGGAAAAGGAAAAAAAAAAGAAGGAAAAATAAGGAAGAAAAAAACATGGCCAGAATGTACTCTCTCCCCCAGTCTTAAGGGTAAACTGAGGCACAGACCTGAGATTTCTGAGCACCCAGCTTCTGTCTCTCCAGGAAGCGATGCCTATTCACTTCTTACTTCTCCCCCCCCCTTCATATTTTTTCCTTCCCTCCCTCCCTCCTTCTCTCCCTCCCCTCCCTCCTTTTCTCCCTCCCTCCCTCCTTCCCCTCCATCTGTCCTTCCTTCCTTCCCTCCTTCCCTCCCTCCCTCCCTCCCTCCTTCCTTCCCGCCCTCTCTCTTTCTCCCTTCCTTCCTTTTCTCTTTCTTTCCCTCCCCTCCCTCTCTTTTCTTTTCTTCTCTTTTCTTTCTGTCTTTCTCTTTTTTGAGATGGAGTCTCGCTCTTGTCACCCAGGCTGGAGTGCAGTGGCGTGATCTCCGCTCACTGCAACCTCCACCTTCCAGATTCAAGCGATCCTTCTGCCTCAGCCTTCCGAGTAGCTGGGATTACAGGCAATCGTGACCACGCCCGGTTAATTTTTTGTGTTTTAGTATAGAGGTGGGGTTTCACCCATGTTGGCCAGGCTGGTCTTGAATTCCGGACCTCAGGTGATCCGCCCGCCTCGGCCTCCCAAAGTGCTGGGATTACAGGCGTGAGCCACTGCGCCTGCCCTTTCTCTTTCTCTGCCCATGATGATCATCTGGAAGGTGAGGCTGAGGTTCCTAAAAACAACTTCTGGCCCCCACTGGCACTGGGCAATGCCTCATAATCTCGGAGGCACCCTGCGCTGATCCCAAGCCTCTGTACCATCACATGTCTCCATGAAGCTGGTGAAGATCTCAGCTGAAGATAAAGTGGTGAACCCTGGATTGCAGCGACAGGCAGTGGCATTGACACACGCGGAGTTCTGAGGGCACCACGGGGCACAGCCTGCAGGAGCAGAGAGCGTGGTCAGAAGGTGAGGGGCAATGGGAGCCACAAAAGGGGCCCTGGGGGAGACAGGGAAGGCGCTGAGCCTCCTGTGCCTGAGGCCTCTCTTTCCCTGGGCTGAAAGGGGCTGGGTGGGGGTCCAGGGCCCTCCCCGGGCTCTGGCTGTGGACTGTGCTGTCTGCTCCCAGCAGACTCACCCGTGGAATTCTGGGTTTCAGCTCCCAGCAGAGTCAGCCAGACACAGGATGCTGCAACAGAGAAAGGAAAGGGGGTCAGAGGACCCTAGAGCTGGGAAAGGAGGCTGAAGGGGGTGCATTTTGGGGGAGGAGGATGCTGACCCCTCTCAGGCTCAGATCCTGTCAGTCGTTCAAACAGAGTGAGCAGATGTCACATCCCACTCGGTGCTCAAGCCAGAGAATCTGTCACCCTGTCCCCCACGGGGGTGGGTTTTTTGTTTTTGTTTTGGGCCAAGGGTCTCGCTCGGTCACCAAGGCTAGAGTGCAACGGTGCAATCACAGCTCACTGCAGCCTCCAATTCCTGGGCTCAAGTGATCCTCCTGCCTCAGCCTCCTGAGTACCTGGGACCACAGGTGTGCACCACCATATTTTGAATTTTCTCCCTTCCTTCCTTCCTCCCTCCTTCCCTCCCTCCCTTTCTCTCTCTCTCTCTCTCTGTCTCTCTCTGTCTCTCTCTTCTCTCTCTTCTCTTTCTTTCCAGAGTCTGGCCTTGTTGCCCAAGCAAGTGCAATGCTTTGATCTCAGCTCACTGCAATCTCCACCTCCTGGTTTCAAGCAATTTTCCTGCCTCAGCGTCCCAAGTACCTGGGATTACAGGAGCCCACCACCATGCCCAGCTAATTTTTTGTATTTGTAGTAGAGACGGGGTTTTACCATACTGCCCAGGCTGGTCTCAAACTCTTGACCTCAGGTGATTCGCCCACCTCAGCCTCCCAAAGTTCTGGGATTACAGGCGTGAGCCATGGCTACTGGCTCAAAAATTTTAACATACTTTATTTTTTATTATTTGTTTATTTTTTTGAGACGGAGTCTCACTTTGTCACTGGAGTGCAGTGGCGCGATCTCGGCTCACTGCAACCTCCACCTCCCGGGTTCAAGCGATTCTCCTGCCTCAGCCTCCTGAGTAGCTGGGAGTACAGTCATTAGCCACCACGCCCAGCTAATTTTTGTATTTTTTCAGTAGAGATAGGGTTTCTCCATGTTGGCCAGGCTGGTCTCCAACTCCTGACCTCAGCCTCGGCCTCCCAAAGTGCTGGGATGACAGACATCAGCCACCGAATTAAAAATAAGTTAAAAAATTATTTTAGAGACAGAGTCTTGCTCTGCTGACCAGGCTGATCTTGAACTCCTGACCTCAAGTGATCCTCCCGCCTCAGCCTCCTGAGCTCGGCTTGGGGATGGGATTTCAGGAACTGAGGAGTAGGGAAGGGTCATGAGCCTGGGGGGTGGTTCTCAGCGCCAGCTGCTGCTCTTCTGACGTGGGGGGGGGGGGGTGGTGGGGAGCGGCTAAGGAACAGACTGGAGCCAGGCGACCCCAGTTCAAATCCCAGACCGTGGGCCTCTCTGCCTCAGTTTCCCTTTCTGTGGAATGGGGATGATGATGGCGCCCACTCCCCAGTGTAGTGTGGGAGGGAAATCGCACGCCTGCTGTCTGGTGTGCCTGAGCATTTACTGCCGTCTACGTTTCTTTAGGTAAAAATGAAGGTGTGGTCGGTTGTGGTGGCTCAGGCCTGTAATCCCAGCACTTTGGGAGGCAGAGGCGGGTGGATCACCTGAGGTTGGGAGTTCGAGACCAGCCTGCCCAATATGGTGAAACCCCGTCTCTACGAAATATACAAAAAATTAGCCAGGTGTGGTGGTGGGCATCTGTTATCCCAGCTACTAGGGAGGCTGAGGCAAGAGAATCGCTTGAACCCGGGAGGTGGAGGTTGCAGTGAGCCGAGATCGTACCACTGCACTCCAGCCTGGGGACACAGCGAGACTCTGTCTCAGAAAAAACAAAGTGAAGGCGTTGGATCGCCCAGGCTCTAAGATGCTCTGGACCCGCAGGCTTCCTTAGGGACACAGGTGCACACACACCACACCCACAACTGCCAGCAGCCCTGGCAGCCCATCCTGCGAGCCAGCAGTGATATTTCACCCCGGGGCGCCCCACCCACAGGAAGACGCATGGCCGCCTGTTGGGTGCACGTGCAGCGGCGGTTCCCAGCACTCAGGTCGTGCTGGGGGACCCTCCTCAGGTCACCAGGGGCTTTAGAGACCAGGATCTAGGGATCTCCCTCGCTGTTCCCCCACAGAGAGAGACAAAGAGGCAGATGTGGAGACAAAATAGAGATTAGAGAGAGAGACAGAAAGTGACACAGAAGGAGAGAGAGACACAGAGAGACAGACATGAGACAGAGAGACAGAAAAAGAAAGACACACAGAGAGAGAGAGAAATAGAGAGAGAGAGAGGGCCGGGTGTGGTGGCTCACGCCTGTAATCCCAGCACTTTGGGAGGCCGAGGCAGGCGGATCACCTGAGGCCAGGAGTTTGAGACCAGCCTGGCCAACATGGTGAAACCCTGTCTCTACTAAAAATACAAAAATTAATTAGCCAGGTGTGGTGGCGGGTGCCTGGAGTCCCAGCTACTCAGGAGGTGGAGGCAGGAGAATCACTTGAACCCGGGAGGCAGAGGTTGCGGTGAGCAGAGATCACACCATTGCGCTCCAGCCTGGGCAACAAGAGTGACACTCTGTCTCAAAAAAAATTAAAAAAAAAGAAGGAAGGAAGGACAAAAAAGGAGACAGAGAGATGAAAGAGACAGAAATTACATGGTGATAGAGAGAGGTGGAGAGAAACAAGGGACCCACAGAAAGCAGGAGAGAACACAGGAGGAGATGGGACAGAGAGAGACAGTGAGGCAGAGAGGGAGACAGTGAGGCAGAGAGAGGCAGTGAAGCAGAGAGAGGGACAGTGAGGCAGAGAGAGGCAGTGAGGCAGAGAGAGAGACAGTGAGGCAGAGAGAGACAGTGAGGCAGAGAGAGAGACAGTGAGGCAGAGAGAGATAGTGAGGCAGAGAGAGACAGTGAAGCAGAGAGAGACAGTGAGGCAGAGAGAGAGACAGTGAGGCAGAGAGAGAGACAGTGAGGCAGAGAGAGAAACTGAGGCAGAGAGAGACAGTGAGGCAGAGAGAGAGACAGTGAGGCAGAGAGAGGCAGTGAGGCAGAGAGAGAGACAGTGAGGCAGAGAGAGAGACAGTGAGGCAGAGAGAGAAACTGAGGCAGAGAGAGACAGTGAGGCAGAGAGAGAAACAGTGAGGCAGAGAGAGAGACAGTGAGGCAGAGGGAGAAACTGAGGCAGAGAGAGACAGTGAGGCAGAGAGAGACAATGAGGCAGAGAGAGAGACAGTGAGGCAGAGAGAGAGACAGTGAGGCAGAGAGAGACAGTGAGGCAGAGAGAGAAACAGTGAGGCAGAGAGAGAAACTGAGGCAGAGAGAGAGACAGTGAGGCAGAGAGAGAAACTGAGGCAGAGAGAGACAGTGAGGCAGAGAGAGAAACAGTGAGGCAGAGAGAGAGACAGTGAGGCAGAGAGAGAAACTGAGGCAGAGAGAGAGAGACAGTGAGGCAGAGAGAGACAGTGAGGCAGAGAGAGAAACAGTGAGGCAGAGAGGGAGAGAGTGAGGCAGAGAGAGAAACAGTGAGGCAGAGAGAGAGACAGTGAGGCAGAGTGAGGCAGAGAGAGAGACAGTGAGGCAGAGAGAGAAACTGAGGCAGAGAGAGAGAGATAGTGAGGCAGAGAAAGACAGTGAGGCAGAGAGAGACAGTGAGGCAGAGAAAGAAAGTGAGGCAGAGAGAGAAACTGAGGCAGAGAGAGAGACAGGCAGACAGACAGTGAGGCAGAGAGAGAGACAGTGAGGCAGAGAGAGACAGTGAGGCAGAGAGAGAAACAGTGAGGCAGAGAGAGAAACAGTGAGGCAGAGAGAGAGACAGTGAGGCAGAGAGAGAAACTGAGGCAGAGAGAGAGAGACAGTGAGGCAGAGAGAGAGACAGTGAGGCAGAGAGAGAAACAGTGAGGCAGAGAGAGAAACAGTGAGGCAGAGAGAGAGACAGTGAGGCAGAGAGAGAAACTGAGGCAGAGAGAGAGACAGTGAGGCAGAGAGAGACAGTGAGGCAGAGAGGGAGACAGTGAGGCAGAGAGAGAAACAATGAGGCAGAGAGAGAAACAGTGAGGCAGAGAGAGACAGTGAGGCAGAGAGAGACAGTGAGGCAGAGAGGGAGACAGTGAGGCAGAGAGAGACAGTGAGGCAGAGAGAGAGACAGTGAGGCAGAGAGAGACAGTGAGGCAGAGAGAGACAGTGAGGCAGAGAGAGAGACAGTGAGGCAGAGAAAGACAGTGAGGCAGAGAGAGACAGTGAGGCAGAGAGACAGTGAGGCAGAGAAAGACAGTGAGGCAGAGAGAGAGAGACAGGCAGAGAGAACCATGAGAAAGGAGGGTGGATGGAAACAGAAGGGAAGTGGGGGATGGGAGGGCGTTGGGATCTGAGTGGCAGGTGGGGCCTGGGGAGGGCGGGGAGGGGATGTCCAGTCCCTGCCGATCTGGAAGATACTAGGGACCCCAATAATCCAGGGAGACCTGAAGGGGGTTGTTGGGCAGAGGGATGGGGACCAGGACAACGGCTGGGCAACGGCTGGGCATGAGTCACATCCTGGGCCTAAGGGGAAGGAATGACTCACCACTCATCCGCCCCAATTCAACCCTGGAGGGGGCTCCCAGGGGAATTCTGGGGTGGGTTGTGAGCACTGCTTCTGAGGGGGGGTGTCTGGGTTGCAGATTGGAGGTGCCCGGACCACTCAGCCCCCGTGTCCAAATTTACTACCCCTTAGGTGGGTGGAAGGCAGAGAACCCCACTCCCACCTCCACGCTCCTTCCAGCTGGGTTAAACCGAGGCCGAAACACCCCAGCCCAAGCCTGTGTCCCCTCCCCAGCCGGCATCGTCAGGCTTTCCCTCTTCCTCCTCTCAGACCTCAGGGCTTGGCCAGCTCCTCCCCTCGGCCAGGACCCAGTTCCTCTTTGCAGATCAGACCATGAAATGAGCTTCCCTGGCAGGACTGATCTAGGCAGATTCATCTGCAACTCCCAAAGCCCCAGATAACTCCGTTAAAGCTCAGAACCGCTCTAGGAGGCAGGGGCTGTGTGGACACCCATTCTACAGATAGAGAAACTGAGGCTTGGAGCCCAGAAAAAGATCAGGAAGAATCCAGTGACCGGCAGAGGCTGGGGAAGGAGGAATGGAGGGATTGAGGTCCCTGGGTCCCCAGGCAGGGTTCTTTGTGCCTCTCCCCCTCTGCATGGGCTGAGCTGGGTTCTCCACCCCCACAGTGAGGCGACAGGGCCTGGCTGCCTCCCATCTGGGACCTTGGAAGTGGCCCAAACAGAAGCCGGGAGAGGAGCTGCTGTTCTGGGTTGAGTTCCATCTGGTTCACATTCTCTGGGCGGAGCCCTGAGCCGTGAGTTTCCTGCGGAGAGACCCTGGGGCGGGGGGCAGGGCAGTCACCCTTTCTTTAGGCTTCCTGCTAAGGACCTCCATAGGATTCCCCAAACCCACCGAGGTCTTACCAGAATTTAATAATCATCATAATTTATTGTTTATTCATTTATTTTGACACAGGGTCTCACTATTCCCCAGGCTAGAGTGCAGTGGTGCAATTTCAGCTCACTGCAACCTCTGTCTCCCAGGTTCAAGGGATTCTCCTGCCTCGGCCTCCTGTGTAGCTGGGATTACAGGCACAGGCTACCACGCCCGGCTAGTTTTTGATTTTAGTAGAGATGGGGTTTCACTATGTTGGCCATGCTGGTCTTGAACTCCTGGCTTCAACCAATCTGCCCGCCTCCCAAAGTGCTGGGATTACAGGCATGAGCCACTGTGCCTGGCCTAATTTTTGTTTTTAATAGACAATGTTTCACCATATTGGCCATGCTGGTCTTGAACTCCTGGCCCCAACCAATCTGCCCGCCTCAGCCTCCCAAAGTGCTGGGATTACAGGCATGAGCCACCTCGCCCAGCCTTATTATTTATTTATTTTTCGAGATAAGATCTTGCTCTGTTGCCCAGGCAGGAGTGCAGTGGTGCAAAGACAGTTCACTGCAGCCTCAACCTCTTAGGCTCAAGGGATCCTCCCACCTCAGCCTCCAGAGCAGCGAGGACTACACGCAGACACCACCAAGCCCGGCTAATTAAAAAACATTTTTTTTGGCTGGGCACGGTGGCTCACACCTGTAATCCCAGCACTCTGGGAGGCCAAGGCGGGTGGATCACGAGGTCAAGAGATCGAGACCATCCTGGCCAACATGGTGAAACCCTGTCTCTACTAAAAATACAAAAATTAGCAGGGTGTGGTGGCTCGTGCCTGTGGTCCCAGTTACTCGGGAGGCTGAGGCAGGAGAGTCGCTTGAACACGGGAGGCGGAGGTTGCACTGAGCGGAGAGAGTGAGACTCCATCTCAAAAAAAAAAAAAAAAAATTTTTTTTGGTAGAGACAACATCTCGCTATGTTGCCCAGGCTGGTCTCCAACCCCTGGGCTCAAGAGACCCACCTGCCTCGGCCTCTCAGTGGTGGGATTGCAGGTGTGAGCCACCGCGCTCAGCCAACAATGTTGCAATGCCGTCTATCGACTTCTCACTGTGAACCAGGAGCGGTGTGCGTCCTAACTCAACCCTGAAAACATTCTTACGTGGAGACGGGCTGTGCTCCACCTTACAGATGAGAAGTTAGGCACAGAGGCTCTGTGACTTGGCCCGGGTGACACAGACTGTCAGGGCAGGGAATCCCCCGGGAAGCTGGGTCTTGGCAGCTGCACCCCCCAGGTGTGCCCCCAAGAACCCCAAGGTGGGCTCTTATCTCTCTCTCTCTCGAGCCCAGAGTGGGTGCTGGGCTGACACCTGCCACTTGGGGCTGGCCCAGGGTAGCTGTGTCCCTGTGGTCCGGGAAGTTCTGGTTTTTGCCCAAATGTCATTTCTTCACTCTCTTTGTTGCCCCGTTGCTGAGGCAACCAGCTGACCTGATAACCGTTACAGTCACCTTGGGTGGGGCGGGAAAGGGAGTCGGGGAAGTCACAACCAAAGTCAAATTTAAACCCACAGCCGCCGAAGTCCCTTCCACCTGCTGCTGAGTCCCAGCCAGGTCCGTGGGGAGCAAGAACTGGGGTCTCTGGGGCTGCCCCTGCCGCTGAGACTGTGAGAGACAAATTGGAGGTACCCTGGCTTGGAGAAGTCACGGCCTCTGGCTTCCCCACCCTCACCCATGTCCTTCTATGCACTGTGCTAAAAGCAGCGACGCTCCAGGTCCCAGCACTCACTTTTTGCTCCTTCTCCTTCCCCGGTGCCTCAGTTTCCCCCTCTCAGGGAGCAGATGCCACATTGGCTCCAGTAGAAAGCTTGAGGATCCCCTCCAGGCAGGGGGAGCAGGCTCCAAGAGCACCCTGGCGTTCCTGCCAGGGTGTAGGGGTGCCCAAGGACCAGCAGCCCCTCTCCCCATGGGCTCCTGAGTGCCTGCCTGACCATGTGGCTTCCTCCATCACAGGCTCCACAGCCACCAGCAGCGCCTCCCATTTCTCAGACACAGCCATGGGATCCCAAGGGACCTTCCTCACCCCTCCCAGCAGGGCCCCCAAAGATCTTACCGAGAAGACGCGGCCTCCCATGGTAGGAGCTGCAGGCAGGAGCGGCTGGATCTGCCCGGCCCGGGAAAGAGTGGGTGGGACAGGGCTGTCCTGTCTCACAGGCTGGGCAGCTGTGCAGGGTGTCCCGAGGCCAGGACTTTATGAAGGAGGGGGGATGGACAGCCTCTGGCCCAGGGCCCTCCCCGGAACTGGCGGGGCAGCTGGAAGCCCAGCAGGAAAGTGCAATAAAAACACAGAGCCGGGGACTCTGCACACACACACACACACACACACACACACACACACACTTGCGCACGCGCGCGCGCAGACACACGCACACACACACGTGCACTCGCTCAGCAAGAATGAAGTACAACCTGCTTTCAAAACCCTCTGCTGGAGTTTCCACCCTGTGGCTCTGACGAACCCTCTGGCCTCTGTGTGTCAGGGCTGGTTGCTGTGGAGGGGAAGGTGTGGCAGCCGGGAAGGAGGGAGGGTGGGCGGGGCGGTCTTGCCCCCGGCCACTTGGCTCTTGCTGGGGCAGGCGCGCAGGGGCCTGGTCAGAAATAGCTCTGGGCTCCCACGTTGGTGGGGCTCACCCTGTGCCCAGAGCTTTGGCATGCCAGAGTTGGCAGAGCCTGCATCTCAGCTGGCCGTACCTTCTCCTGCTGTTTTCCAAATGAGGAAACTGAAGCCGAGTGCAGAGGTTCACACCTGTGATCCCAGCACTCTGGGAGACTATGGCAGGAGGATCATTTGAGCTCAGGAGTTTGAGACCAGCCTGGACAACATGGAGAAACTCTGTTTCTACAAAAAAATAAAGTAAAAATAAAAAGTACATTTTTTTTTTTTAAAGGGGGGGGGTTTCGCCATGTTGGTCAGGCTGGTCTTGAACTCCCAACCTCAGGTGATCCACCCGCCTTGGCCTCCAAAGTGCTTGGATTACAGGCGTGAGCCACCACGCCTGGCAAAAGCACAAAATTTATCCGGCTTGGTGGCAGATGTCTGTGGTCCTAGCTACTACTACTCAGGAGGCCGAGGCAGGGAGGATCACCAAAGCCAGGAAGTTTGAGGCTGCAGTCAGCTATGATGGCGCCACTGCACTCCAGCCTGGGTGATAGAGCGAGACCCTGTGTCAAAAACAGAAAGGACCGGGCGCAGTGGCTCACACCTGTAATCCCAGCGCTTTGGAAGGCCGAGGTCGGTGGATCACCAGAGGTCAGGAGTTCAAGATCAGCCTGACCAACATGGTGAAACTCCACCTCTACTAAAAATTCAAAAGCAGCTGGGCGTGGTGGCGCATGCCTGTAATTCCAGCTACTCGGGAGGCTGAGGCAGGAGATCGACGAACCCGGGAGGCGGAGGTTGCGGTGAGCCGAGATTGCACCATTGCACTCCGGCCTGGGTGACAAGAGCGAAACTCTGTATCAAAAACAGAAAGAAAGAAAAAGAAAGGAAGGAAGGAAGGAAGGAAAGAAGGAAGGAAGGAAAGAAAACTGAGGCACTACAGTGTCCATGTAAATAGGAGCCAGGGAGGGAGAAGGGGCCCTCTTCCAATGCCAGGCAGGTGCCGAGAAGAGAAGCTTCACTGCACAGAGCAGACCCCCCTGATCTTTCTGGTCTTTCTTTCTTTCTTTTTTTTTTTTTTTTTGGAACAGAGTCTCGCGCTGTCACCAGGCTGGAGTGTAGGGGTGCCACCTTGGCTCACCGCAACCTCCATCTCCTGTGTCCAAGTGATTCCCCTGCCTCAGCCTCCTGAGTAGCTGGGACTACCAGAGTGCACTACCACACCCAGCTAATTGTTTGTATTTTAGTAGACGGGGTTTCCTCATGTTGGCCAGGCTGGTCTCGAACTCCACCTGCCTCGGCCTCCCAAGGTGCTGGGATTACAGGCGTGAGCCACCGCGCCCGGCCTTTCTGGTCTTTTTAAGCCAGTTTCCCACTGTGGGAAATGTATATTTCAGAGGCCCCTGGGCACTTCGATAATCAACAGAGAATCATGTGATAGGAGTGTTCTTTCCTTTTTGGATAAATCACATGATTAGCTTGTCTCTTTGGCTACCTAATAATTTTTTTAAAACGCTGGTTTTTTTTTTTTTTTAAAGAGACCTTACTCTGTCACCCAGGCTGGAGTGCAGTGGCAACATGGTAGCTCACTGCAGCCTCGAACTTCAGGGCTCAGAGGATCCTCCTGCCTCGGCCTCCTGAGTAGCTGGGACCTCAGCTGTGCACCATCACGCCTGGCTAGTTTTTTCTTAAATTTTTTTTTTTTTTTTAAATCTTTGTAGAGATGAGGTCTCACTATGCTGCCAAGAACACGCTATTATTTATAGAGCACTTAATCTGCACCAGGCCTGGCCCTGAATTTTTAAAAAATCTATTTTAACTCATTTACTCCTAAAACATCTGCAATCATGTTGCCATTCCCGTTTTACAGAGGAGGAAACTGAGGCACAAATGACTCACCCAGCCGAGAAGATTCACAGGCGGGCAGCCCAGCCCCGGAAAGTCTCTGCTGGGTGCTAAGGTGTCTTTAACGCCTCCGTGACCCTGAGGCTTATCAGGCATCTGTGTCCAGCCAGCATTCAAGGACTTCGTTTTGGGTTCCTTATATTCGTGTTTATTTTTAGGTTTCCCCTACTATTTGGGGAAATGAGGAGGGTTTTTCAGTGAGGTTTCCGAAATCAAGTCTCCTTGTTACATGAATAAATTCAAGATGCAGAAGTGATGAACGCTAAGGAAAATATAGTTCAAATGTTCAAAGGGGGAGATTGTAGCTATGGGAAAAAAGTCACTAATGACTGAAGTCGGAGAACTATTGTCCCGGGGAGTAACCAAACATCCCCAGTCCTAGAATTTACCCCTTCCTGCGAGGCTCCAGCGAGGGTGGGGGAGTGCAGGGGGAAGAAGGGGTGGCCAGGGGCTATGAGGAGCGGAATGAATACCAGCAGAAGCTGGAAGGAGAAGTGGCCAGACCAGCTCTGGAGGGATTTTTGCCTTTTTTTTTTAATTTTTTCTCAGCCGGGAAATCCCAGCTCGAACAGCAGGGCCCAGCGTCCCTTCTCTGCAGATGAGACGGGCAGGTCAGACAGCTGGTGCCTGCAGGGTCTCAGGGAGGCTGATGCCTGGTTTCGGCCCTACACCCCATTCACGGTGATCATTGACACTTTTTTATTGTATTTTATTTTACAGACAGAGCCTGCTGTTGCCCAGGCTGGAGTGCAGTGGTGCGATCATAGCTCACTCCAGCCTACAACTCCTAGGTTCCAGTGATCCTCTCGATTCAGCCTCCCAAGGAGCTGGGATTACAGGTGAGCACCACGAGGTCTTTAACATTTTTTAAAAAATTCTTGGCTGGGCATGGTGGCTCACGCCTGTAATCCAAGCACTTTGGAGGCCAAGGCAGGTGGATCACCTGAGGTTGGGAGTTCAAGACCAGCCTGACCAACATGGTGAAACTCCATCTTTAAAAAAAAAAAAAAAAAAAACTTAAAAAGAAAAAAAATTCTTTTCTTATTTTTATTTTTTGCATTTTTAATTTTTTTGTAGAGACAGGGTTTCACCGTATTGGTCAGGCTGGTCTCAAACTCGTGACCTCAGGTCATCCACCCGTCTTGGCCTCCCAAAGTGCTGGGATTACAAGTATGAGCCACTGCGCCAGCCCTTTAATTCTTTTTTCTTTTTCTTTTTTTTTGAGACAGAGTCTCACTCTGTCACCCAGGTTAGAGTGCAGTGGCTCAGTCTTGGCTCACTGCAACCTCTGCCTCCTGGGTTCAAGCAATTCTCCTGCCTCAGCCTCCTGAGTAGCTGGGATTACAGGCACGTACCACCACAACTGGCTAATTTTTGTATTTTTAGTAGAGACGGGGTTTCACCATGTTGCTCAGGCTGGTGTCGAACTCCTGACCTCAGGTGATCCACCTACCTCGGCCTCCCAAAGTGCTGGGATTACAGGCGTGAGCCACCATGCCCAGCCTATTTTTATTTTCATTTATTTTGTTTTTTGAGATGAGTCTCTCTCGGTTTCCCAGGCTGGAGTGCAGGGGTGCAATCTCGGTGCACTGCAAACTCCACCTCCTGGGTTCAAGTGATTCTCGTGCCTCAGCCTCCTGAGTAGCTGGGACTACAGGGGCCCACTACCACATCTGGCTAATTTTCGTATTTTTATTTTATTTATTTACTTATTTATTTATTGAGACAGAGTCTCGATCTTTCACCCAGGCTGGAGTGCAGTGGTGTGATCTGAGCTCACAGCAACCTCTGACTCCCAGGTTCAAGAGATTCTCCTGCCTCAGCCTCCCAAGTAGCTGGGATTACAGGCGCGTGCCACCACACTCGGCTAATTTTTGTATTTTTAGTAGAGATGGAGTTTCCCTATGTTGGCCAGGCTGGTCTCAAACGTCTGGCCTCAAATGATCCACCTGCTTTGGCCTCCCAAAAGTGTTGGGATCACAGGCGTAAGCCACCATGCCCAGTCTGAAACATTCTTTTTAAATTTTTACTTAATTTATTTTTATTTATTTATTTATTTATTTTCTGAGATAGTCTTGCTGTCACCCAAGCTGGAGTGCAGTGGCACAATCTCGGTTCACTGCACCCTCCCGCTCTCAGGTTCATGCAATTCTCCTGCCTCGGTCCCCCAAGTAGCTGGGATTACAGATGCCTGCCACCACGCCTGGCTAAGTTTTGTATTTTTAGTGGAGACTAGGTTTCACCATGTTGGTCAGGCTGGTCTTAAACTCCTGACCTCATGATCTTCCCGTCTCGGCCTCCCAAAGTGCAGGGATTACAGGCATGAGCCACTGCGCCTGGCTTTATTATTTTTTAAGTGGAGATGTTACCAGGGCTGCTCTCAAACTCCTGACCTCAGGTGATCCTCCCACCTTGGCCTCCCAAAGTGCTGGGATCACAGGCATGGGCCACCGCTTACCCTGAATAACCTCAGGGTTTGCTCTCTTCTCTCTTCAGCTTTTGGCTCAAACATGTTTTCACCTAAACGCCTCGTCCAAAATGTAAACCCCTCCCATCCCCAGCACTCTGAAACCCTTCCTGGTTTTCTTTCTTTCTTTTTTTTTTTTTTTTTTTTTTGGAGAGAGAGTCTTGCTCTGTCGCCCAGGCTAGACTCACTGCAACCTCTGCCTCCTAGGCCAGGTTCAAGCAATTCTCCTGCCTCAGCCTCCTGAGTAGCTGGGATTACAGGCATGCACCACCACAACCGGCTAATTTTTAAAATATTTTTAGTAGAGACAGGGGTTTCACTATGTTGGCCAGGCTGGGCTCAAACTCCTGACCTCAAATGATCCACACACCTCGGCCTCCCAAAGTGCTGGGATTACAGGCACGAGTCACCGCACTCAGCCTGGTTTTCTTTTTTTGTTTTTCTTTTTGTTTTTTTAGACGAAGTCTTGCTCTGTCACCCAGCTGCACCCAGCGTGCAGTAGTGCGATCTTGGCTCACTGCAAGCTCCACCTCCCAGCTTCAAGTGATTCTCCTGCCTCAGCGTCCCAACCAGCTGGGATTACGGGGCCTGCATCACGATGCCTGGGTAGTTTTTTGTATTTTTAGTACTGATGGAGTTTCGCCATGTTGGCCAGGCTGGCCTCAAACTCCTGACCTCAAGTGATGCACCTGCCTTGGCCTCCCAAAGTGCTGGGATTACAGGGGTGAGCCCTGCCCCCAGCAGCTGTCTTGAGTCTCTCCAGTACTTCTCAGCATCTCCCTTCTTCCTCTGCAACCATCTGCCCTGGAGCCGCACTAGGCCGTCAGCCCGGAGAGTGACTTTTGTCTTGTTCTCTGCATCGTGCCAGCACAGAGCCTGTCCTGAGTGGGGCCCCATATGGTAAACCATGCAAATTAGCAGCCCTCCTGCCACTCCACTCCTCCCCCTCCCCCAGCTAAAGGAAGCTCCTTCAGCCTGGCTGATCTGGTCCCTGCTGGGTGTCTGCCTATGTTCCTCCTTCTTCTCTTTGTCCCGAAGTCTCAGTCCCGCTGACCTATTGTGCAGCTTCTGGACAACCTCGTGACTTTTGTTCTGCAATGATGGGGGGTGGGGGAACGTGGTCCTCATTTGTTAAAAGGGGAACTGGCACCTGGGAGCTTCAGGCCACTGGCCCCAGGTTGCTTAGCTCAGAAGTAACCCAAGATTGCCTGTCATCCCAGCTACTCGGGAGGCTGAGGCAGGAGAATTGCTTGAGCCCAGGAGGGGGGAGGTTGCAGTGAGCTGAGATCACACCACTGCACTCTAGCCCGGGCAACACAGTGAGACTCCCTCTCAAGAAAAAAAAAAAAAAAGAAGCAACCCAAGATTATCCAACCAATAATAATAATGCTATTATTAATTATATATATATATATATATATTTTTTTTTTTTTTTTTAGATGGAGTTTTGCTCTTATTGCCTAGGCTGGAGTGCAATGGTGCGATCTCGGCTCACCGCAACCTCCACCTCTTGGATTCAAGTGATTCTCCTACCTCAGTCTCCTGAGTAGCTGGGATCACAGGCATGTGCCACCATGCCCAGATAATTTTTTTTTTTTTTTTTTTTTTTTTTTTTTGTATTTTTAGTAGAGACGGGGTTTCTCCATGTTGGTCAGGCTGGTCTCAAACTCCTGACCTCAGATGATCCTCCTGCCTTGGCCCTCCAAAGTGCTGGGATTCTAGGCATGAGCCACCATGCCTGGCCTAATTTATTATTATTATTTTAGAGATAGGGTCTCTGTTGCACAGGCTGGAGTGTAGTGGCACAATTACGGCTTAAGCCATCCTGCACCTCCAGGGCTCATGCAATCCTCCCACCTCAACCTCCCAAGTAGCTGGGACTACAGGTACATGCCGCCATGCCTGGGGCTAACTTTTTACTTTTTTTTTTTTTTTTTTTGAGACAGAGTTTCTCTTTTGTTGCCCAGATTGGAGTGCAGTGGCGAGATCTCAGCTCACTGCAACCTCTGCCTCCCAGGTTCAAGCAATTCTCTTGCCTTAGCCTCCTGAGTAGCTAAGATTACAGGTGCCTGACACCACGACTGGCTAATTTTTTTGTGTTTTTAGTAGAAACAGGGTTTCACCATGTTGGTCAGGCTGGTCTTGAACTCTTGACTTCAGGTGATCCACCCTCCTTGGCCTCTCAAAGTGCTGGGATTATAGGCGTGAGTCACCACGCCTGGCCTCCCTTTTGGGTTGTGTGGTCTCAGGCAGGTGATGTGGCCGCTCCCTGCCTCAGTTTCCCCATCTGTGAAATGGTCAGAACTTCTCTGGGTGCCCATGAGGATCAGACTGGAGGGGAACGCATTGCAGAAGCGCAGCTGGGTGTAGACACTCAATAAACGAGGAGCTGGTGTTAGGATGATGTGGGGTGAACTGTCTCTGCTGCCCTCTGCCAGGGGGAGGGAGACCAGGAGACCCAGCGCCCCACTTTTGGGCTTCTTATTTTGCCAGCCCATGCCCAGCAACTGCACAAGCCTGGGCTGAGGTAGGGGGTCAGATGGGTCTCCGGGTGGAGGGGGCATAACAGGATGCCCCCTGGCTGGGAGACAATGGCAGAGGAAGAGGCTGGGCAGCCCCCCACACGGATGAGCCCCCGCAGCTGGCTCCAGGAGGGCGGCGCAGCTATTGTGAGACTAGACAGCTGTCCCTGCGCCAGGAAGCCCCAGAGAACGGGAAAGAGGGAGGGAAGCTCACTGGCCAGCCCTGACCCCCGACCCAGGGCAGGTCCCACTATGGTCTCTGTCTCCTCCAGCATGCTGAACACCTGCGCTCCCCCGGAGCCTGGCCTGTCGGCATGCACCTGGCCCAGGGGGTCCCACTGCAGACCCCAACTAGCCCCACTGATGTCTCCCTAACCCTCTTGCTCCCCCACTCATCCCAGCCCGGCCTGGGGATTTTGGAGGCTGCACTGATCTGGGCTGTATTTATAGTTCTCTGGTGCTGCTGAGCCAGTTTCTAAATATAGAAGTCCAGCTATTTGGGGCCTCGGCCCTGGAGCAGAGTGGGAAGGAGCCATTCGTGCTCATCCGTGCCTCCCCCCACCCACCCCAGAGACCACCCCGGCCTCTCAGCCTCCTGGGGTCAGGGCTGCAGGGGTCTCTGGTGCTGAAGGGGAGTCCAGGAGGAGCCCAACATAGTGAGGGCAGAAGCAAGAGGCCAAGATGGCTCAGAGGGACAAGGCAGCCAGGCCCTGTGCTCCGGGGCCGAGGGGGAACACATGTGTTTGTGCCCTGAGGTCCCCAACCTGGTCCTCTTCCTCCTTCGCCCCATGAGCCACTATGGGAAGAAAAGGGGGTTGCAGGCTGGGCGCGGTGGCTTATGCCTGTGATCCCAGAACTTTGGGAGGCTGAGGCAGGCAGACCATCTGAGGTCGGGAGTTTGAGACCAGCCTGGCCAACATGGCGAAATGCCGTCTCTACTAAAAATACAAAAATTAGTTGGGCATGGTTTTGGGCACCTGTAATCCCAGCCACTCGGGAGGTTGAGACAGGAGAATCGCTTGAACCCAGGAGGTGGAGGTTGCAGTGAGCTGAGATCTCGCCATTGCACTCCAGCTCAGGGAACAAGAGCAAAACTCTGTCTCAAAAAAAAGAAAAAAAGGGGGTTGAGCTGTCAGCTTAGTGTTCTTGGCTTCTAGGAAATGAAGCACTTCAGGAAGTGGCAGGGGCACCCCCAAACCCCAAACAAACTCTAGCGCCTAGTAACCCACTTCCCCCTTCCCCACGGGCACTGAGTTCACTGGTTCCCTGGTAGGGGGCTGTGACGTGGGGGGGGGGGGGGGGGGGGGGGGGGGGGGGGGGCTATAAATAGATGGTATATAAGCAGCCTCAGGCACAGCTGAGCAGAAGTGGCCGAAGCAGAGGCCAGGTCCTCATGGGCAGCTGGACCCAAAAGTGTCCCCAGCCTTGGCCCCTCCCAGAGATCACAAAGATTTGGGACACTAAGGAGGAAGTGAGGGGTGAATGGCTTGAACGGGTATCATTAGTCCTTCAAGGCAATCTATGAACACGATGGTCATGAAGTCATTAATAAAACCCTAACACTTTCTCGGCAGTAACTTTATAAAGCAATTGGAATGTCATACAGCCGTGAAAAAAACTTTCAGGGATGTGCAGTTTGTTTGAAGGGGGGACAGAGTCTTGCTCTGTCACCCGGGCTAGAGTGCAGTGGTAAGATTTCGGCTCACTGCATCCTCCGCCTCCCAGGCTGAAGCAATTCTCCTGCATCAACCTCCCTCGAAGCTGGGATTACAGGCACATACCACCATGCCTGGCTCATTTTTGTATTTTAGTAGAGATGGGATTTCACCATGTTAGCCAGGCTGGTCTCAGTCTCCTGACCCTCACGTGATCTGTCCACCACAGCCTCCCGAAATGCTGGGATTACAGGTGCATGCCACCATGCCCAGCCACACCCCTTTCTTTCTTTTTTTTTTTTAAAGACGGGGTTTCACCATGTTGGTCAGGCTCATCTTGAACTCCCGACCTCAGGTGATCTGCCCGCCTTGGCCTCCAAAGTGCTTGGATTACAGGCGTGAGCCACCATGCCCAGCAGTCACACCCCTTTCTTAACTTTAAAACCTGAATGAAATCGGGGGGAAAAAAATCTTAAATTGCAACGTGACAGATTCTATGGTAGAATCTTGAACAGGAAAAGTCTCCAAAGCCCCATAGGAAAAAGGCACCTTGTGAAAAAGCTCAGACGCAAAGATAATAAAACGAGATTTGTTTCAGGATACAAATATATGCAAGAAAACTTTTAAAAATAGGCCGGGCGTGGTGGCTCACGCCTGTAATCCAAGCACTTTGGAGGCCAAGGTGGGCGGATCACCTGAGGTCGGGAGTTCAAGACCAGCCTGACCAACATGGTGAAACCCCATCTTTAAAAAAAAAAAAAAAAAAAAACTTTAAAAAAGAAACAAGGGGGCCAGGCGCAGTGGCTCACGCCTGTAATCCCAGCACTTTGGGAGGCCGAGGCAGGCGGATCACCTGAGGACGGAGTTCAAGACCAGCCTGGCCAACATGGCGAAACCCCATCTCTACTAAAAGTACACAAAATTAGTCGGGCATGATGGTGGATGCCTGTAATCCCACCTACTCAGGAGGCTCAGGCAGGAGAATCACTTGAACCTGGGAGGCGGAGGTTGCAGTGAGCCAAGATTGCACCATTGCACTCCAGCCTGGGTGACAAGAGTGAGACATTCTGTATCAAAAAAATTAAAATAGGCTGAGCAAGGTGGCTCACACCTGTAATCCCAGCACTTTGGGAGGCTGAGGTGGGTGAATCATGAGGTCAAGGGTTCGAGACCAGCCTGGTCAACCATTCTGAAACCCTGTCTCTACTAAAAAGACAATAAATTAGCTGGGTGTGGTAGTGGGTGCCTATAATTCCAGCTACTTGGGAGGCTGAGGCAGGAGAATCGCTTGAACCTGGGAGGCAGAGGTTGCAGTGAGCCAAGAGCGCACCACTGCACTCCAGCCTGGGTGACAGAGCGAGACTCCGTCTCAAAATAAATAAAAATATATAAATAAATAAATATAAGCAAGGCTGGGCCGAGCGCAGTGGCTCGTGCTCGTAATCTGGGCTACTTGGGGAGGCCGAGGCAGGCGGATCTTGAGCCCAGAAGTTCGAGACCATCCTGGGCAATATAGTGAGACCGCCCCCCCCCCGCCATCTCTACAAAAATAAAAATAAAAAATTCACCAGGCGTGGTGACTCGCACCTGTGGTCCCAGCTACTCAGAAGGCTGATGTGGGAGGATGGCCTGAGCCTGGGAATTTGAGGCGGTGAGCTGTGATTACACCACTGCACTGCAGCCTGGGTGACAGAACAAGACCCTATCTCAAAAAAAGAAAAATTAAGTGAGGAAAGGAACAGGGTTAAGAATATTCAGGGTGGTGGTGGTCAGCAGGATAAAGATGGGAGCATGGGGACAAGGTCATGTCTCAGTTCTTGACGGAGGGGAGGGTCATGGGTGTGCCTGCCTTCCCTTTTTTATTTTTTAATTTACATATTTTTTGCAAAGTAAAATTCTTTATTCCTGCAAATTGTGAACAATGCGCATAGAAGTTTCCACATACGGCCGGGCGTGGTGGCTCATGCCTGTAATCCCAAGCACTTTGGAGGCCAAGGCGGGCAGATCACCTGAGGTCAGGAGTTCAAGACCAGCCTGACCAACACGGTGAAACCCCATCTTTTTTAAAAAAAATAAATATTTTAAGAAAAAAGAAGTTTCCACATATAAAAGTTTCCTAAAATGGTGGCTGTTTTTTTTTTGTTGTTGTTGTTGTTATTTTTTTTGGGACAGAGGCTTTTGTTCTGTCGCCAGACTGGAGTGCGGTGGCACGATCTCGGCTCACTGCAACCTCTGTCCCCCGAGTTCAAGCACTTCTCCTGCCTCAGCCTCCCAAGTAGCTAGGATTACAGGTGCCTGCCACCACACTTGGCTAATGTATGTATTTTTAGTAGAGACGGGGTTTCACCATGTTGGCCAGGATGGTCTCGATCTCCTGACCTCATGATCTGCCCACCTCGGCCTCCCAAAGCATTGGGATTACAGGTGTGAGCCACCTTGCCCAGCGTCTCTTGCTCTGTCGCCAGGCTGGATGGAGTGCAGTGGTGCGATCTCGGCTCAATGCAACCTCAGTCCCTTGGGTTCAAGCGATTCTCCTGCCTCCCAAGTAGCTGGGATTACAAGTGCACTTCACCACGCCCAGCTAATTTTTGTGTATTTTTAGTAGAGTTGGGCATGAGTCACTGAGCCCAATCAAAATGATGGCTGTTTAACATAATGTCATGTGATGCAGGTATGTGGTGTTTTGAGGTTATATTCAGACACGATTTTATCAGAAACCAAAGCAAAAACAAACAGAATTCTGAAAGAGGTTGTATCAAGGAAGATAAAATGGGCCAGGCAGAGTGGCTCATGGCTCTAATCCCAGTACTTTGGGAGGCCGAGTCGGGAGAATCCCTGAGAGCCCAGGAGTTCGAGACCAGCCTGAGCAACATGGTGAACCCCATCTCTACATTAAAAAAAAAATGCAAAAATTAGCCAGGAGTGGTGGCGTGTGCCTGTAATCCCACCTACTGAAGGGGTTGAGGTGGGAGGACCTCTTGAGCCTGGGAGTTCGAGGTTGCAGTGAGCTATGATCTCACCACTGCACTCCAGCCTGGGTGACAGAGTGAGACTCTGCCTCAGAAAATAAGTAAAACAAAACTGATCATGGATAGACCGATGGTCCCAAGAATTACATTGTTTCACGGATTCTATAAACCTGAAGCCCTGTACAAACATTTAAAATAGAATTTAAAAATGTTTAAAGGTTTTAAGGAGAAGGGTTTAGAGGAAGCAAAGAAGAGAGTAGGGTGAGGGAGGGGGAACAGCTGGGGGGTGGGAGTTGGGAGTGGGGGAACTGGCTGCAGCCAACAGGAAGCCCCAAGCTGGGCACACTGTGTGACACTTAGTGACGTTTTTGTCACTTTCTTGCAGCTCTTGGTACCTTCCCCATTTTGCAAGGGCTTCTGAGCTGCGTGGTGCTGATGTTCCAGTAAGGGTGGTCAGGCTTCTGGGGGCACTGTGAGGAGAAGGGATGGTCAGGCTTCTGGGGGCACTGTGAGGAGAGGGGGTCTCAGAATCCTTCCCTTGACTTATGGTGGGTGAGGAAGGGCAGGGAGGAAGGGGGCTTATTTAGGCTGATGCCCACCCGGGTCAAGCCCTCCTCATGCCGCTGGGCCTCTTCTGTTGTGAGCTTGTGGGTTCCCGAGAAGTAGGGCCACAGATGGCACTGGCAGTCGCAGCCAGTCCTGGAAAGAAGCGATGGGAAGGCGTTGGTGAGAATCAGCCCATCCCCAGGACTCTGCCCCTCGGATGGAGGCCTCTCTTTCACTTCTTTCCAGGCATGGAAAACAATCTGGGGCTCCTCAAAAAGTTATGTGTAGCGTGACCTTGTGATCCAGCCATTCCGATCCTGGGTATACACCCGAGAAAACTGAAGGCAGACACTCAAACGAATACTTATTTTTAATTTTTGAGATGGAGTCTCACTCTGTCGCCCAGGCTAGAGTGCAGTAGCGCAATCTTGGCTCACTGCGACCTTCACCTACTGGACTCAAGCGATTCTCCTGCCTCAGCCTCCAGAGTAGCTGAGATTACAGGCATGTGCCACCATGCCCAGCTAATTTTTGTATTTTGGTAGTGACGGGGCTTCACCATGTTGGTCAGGTTGGTCTTGAACTCCTGACCTCAAATGATCTGCCTGTCTCAGCCTCCCAAAGTGCTGGGATTCCAGGCCTGAGCCGCTGTGACTGACCTCAAACAGATACTTGTACACCCATGTTCATACCAGCACGGTTCACAATTGCCATAAAAAGCAATTTTTAATTCAACCATAAAAAGGAATGGGGCTCTGACCCATGCTACAGAGTGGATGAGCCTTGAAAACATGATACTGAGTGAGAAAAGCCAGACACAGAAGGTCACATAGTGACGATTCCATTTGTGTGAAATGTCCAGAATAGGCAAATTCATAGCCAGAAAGCAGATTGGTGGTTGCCAGGGGCTGGGGGAGGGGGAATGAGGAGTGACTGCTAATGAGGATGGGGCATTCTGGAACTAGATGGAGGGGTGGGTACTTAACTCAGGGAATATACTAAATGGCACTGAACCATGCACTTTAAAAGGGTCTATTTTATGACGTGTTAACCTCACCTTCATAAAAAAAAAAAATAGGCTGGGTGCAGTGGCTCGTGCCTGTGTCTCAGCACTTTGGGAGATCGAGGCGGGCAGATTACTTGGGTCCAGCAGTTTGAGACCAGCCTGGGCAACACTTGAGACCTCGTCTCTGCAAAAATTAGTGGGCGTGGTGGTGTGTATCTGTAGTCTCAGCGACTTGGGAGGCTGAGGTGGGAGAATTGCTTGAACCTGGGAGGCAGAGGTTGCAGTGAGCCAAGATCGCACCACTGCACTGCAGCCAGGGTAACGAGTGGGACTGTCTCAAAATAAATAGATAAATAAATAAATAAAATAGACCAGACACAGTGGCTCACTTCTGTAATCCCAACACTTTGGGAGGCAGAGATGGGCGTATCAACTGAGGTCAGGAGTTCAAGATCAGTCTGGCCAACATGGTGAACCCCGTCTCTACTAAAAACTACAAACATTAGCCGGGCGTGGTGGCGCATGCCTGTAATCCCAGCTACTCAGGAGGCTGAGGCGGGAGAATTGCCCTGAACCTGGGAGGCAGAGGTTGCAGTGAGCTGAGATTGGGCCACTGCTCTCCAGCCTGGGCAACAAGAGCAAAACTCTGCCTCAAAAAAAAAAAAAAAAAAAAGTCTGAGCATTTCACAGCTGTGTCTCTGACACCTCCAAACACTTTAGTCTTCTCTCTTTCTGTTTTTCATTTCCTTTTCCCCATTTTTTTTTCTTTTTTCTTTTTTTTGAGATGGAGTCTCACTCTGTTGCCCAGGCTGGAGTGCAGTGGCGCGATCTCAGCTCACTGCAACCTCTGCCTCCCAAGTTCAGGCAATTCTCCCGCCTCAGCCTCCTGAGTAGCTGGGATTACAGGCATGAGCCACCACGCCTGGCTTGCTTTATTATTTTTTTAATAGAGACAGGGATCTCATTATGTTGCCAGGCTGGTTTTGGACTCCTGAGTTCAAGCAATCCTCCCGCCTCTGCCTCCCAAAATGTTGGGATTGCAGGCGTGGGCCACTGTGCCCAGCCTATTTCTTTCCTTTTTTGTCTCTTTTCCTTTTTTTTTTTTTTAACACCAAAAGAGCAGTCTCTTTGATCCAGATCTTCACTGGAGGATGAGACTGTGGCCCTCAGGGTCGTTCCTGTGAGCGAGCGACAGCTGGGCACCTCCCTCTCCACACTCTAGTCCCAGGCTCTGAGGCTTCAACCAGGCGGCGCAGGAAGCAAATGTAATCTTCACCCCCAACCCTACCAATATAGGTCCTTTTGCTGCTGCTTTTTCTGCTTATGGAAATGGCCCTGGTTTCCTTTTGTGGTAGTGGCATAAAAGTTCCTTCCCAAATAAATTCATTTAAGACTTTTTTTTTTTAAAGGAAAAGCAAGTTGATTGAAGGAAAAATCTGTGGTCTGGGCAGACGTGCCAAATCCTGGAGGTGGAGAGGAATGAATGACGTTTGTGGGCTCACAGATCAACTCCCCGCAGCGGGGGTGACGTCGCTGTAGCCAAAATTGTCCTCTGTGCGGTGCTATGGTGAGTCAGGGGGATCGGGGCCCCTCTGGGCGGGTGGCAAGAGTCATTTTTGAGTGTATAAGGAGGCATTTTTCCAGAGCATTTCCTGTAGGTAGCCTCCTATCTAGGGGTGAAGGTGTCACTGGGACTTCCTGGGGCCTTTGGTGTGGGTCTTAGTGACAAAGTTCAGTGGCAATTTGGCATTCCCCTAGTGGAATTGCCACTCCCACCACCACCTCTCATGTCCAGCTTCTGTCTGGTTTGAGGAGCCCGCCCTGGGCACCCCGAGGCCTGCCTGTCACCCACGAGGCCAGGCAGCCCTGACATTGGCAAGATGATTGACACCCATGCTCTGGGCTTCCTTTGAAACAGAGTTGTGGCCAGGCGCGGTGGCTCACGCCTGTAATCCAAGCACTTTGGAGGCCAAGGCGGGCGGATCACCTGAGGTCAGGAGTTCAAGACCAGCCTGACCAACATGGAGAACGCTGTCTCTACTTAAAATACAAAATTAGTCAGGCGTGGTGGCGTATGCCTGTAATCCCAGCTACTCAGGAGGCTGAGGCAGGAGAATCATTTGAATCCGGAAGGCAGAGGTTGTCGTGAGTTGAGATCGTGCCATTGCAATCCCGCCTGGGCAGCAAGAGTGAAACTCTGTCTCAGAAAAAAAAGAAGGAAAGGAGAGGAAGGGGAAGGGGAAGGGGAAGGGGAAGGGGAAGGAAGGGAAGGGAAAGGAAGGGAAAGGAAAGGAAGGGAAAGGGAAGAGAAGGGAAGGGAAAGGAGGGGAAAGGGGAAAAGTAAAGAGGAAAGAAAAGGAAAGGAGGCTCAAAGTCACAATCGTTAGAGAAATGCATATCAAAACCACAGGCTGGGCGCAGTGGCTCACACCCGTAATCCCAGCATTTTGGGAGGCTGAGGTAGGTGGATCAGGAGATTAAGAGATCGAGACCATCTTGGCCAACATGGTGAAACCGCATCTCTACTAAACATACAAAAATTAGCTGGGCATGGTGGCGCGCCTGTAGTCCCAGCTACTTGGGAGGCTGAGGCAGGAGAATCACTTGACCCGGGAGGCAGAGGTTGCAGTGAGCCAAGATCGCGCCACTGTCCTCTGGCCTAGTGACAGAGAGAGACTCCATCTCAAAACAAAAACAAAAACAACACAAAAACAAAAACAAAAATTAGCTGGGCATGGTGGCGGGTGTCTGTAGTGCCAGCTGCTCGGGAGGCTGAGGCAGGAGAATCACTTGAACCGGGGAGGCGGAGGCGGAGGTTGCAGTGAGCGAGATCGTGCCACTGCACTCCAGCCTGGGTGACAGAGCCAGACTCCATCTTAAAAGAAAAAAATTAAACATAGAATTGTCACGTGATCCATCTTCTGAGTATATACTTCCGTTCTCTTCTGAGAACTGAAAGCAAGGTTCAAAGAGACAACTGAACACCTGTGTTCACAGCAGCATTATTTACAATAGTCACAGTCGAAAGCAACCAGTTTCCATGGATGGATGAATGAGTAAACAAAGTGTGGTCAGTCTATACAGTGGAATATTACTCAGCCTTAAAGAGGAAGGAAATTCTGGTACGTATAACGTGAATGCACCCTCAAGGACATTATGCTAAGTGAAATAAGCCTGCCACAAAAGAACAAATACCGTATGATCACATTTATAGGCAGTAACTAAACTAGCCAAATTCATAGAAACAGAAAGTAGAATTGTGGTTTCCAGGAAGTGGAGGGAGGAGGAACGGGGAGCTGTTTTGTGGATATGAAGTTTTAGTTTTGCAAGATGACAAAGTTCTGGAGGTGGACGGTGGTGACAGTGGTAACTATGTGAATTTTTTTTCTGGTTTTTGTTTTGTTTTGAGACACGTCTCACTCTGTTGCCCAGGCTGCAGTGCAGTGGCACAAGCTCGGCTCACTGCAACCTCCACCTCCTGGGTTCAAGTGATTCTTGTGCCTCAGCCTCCCAAGTAGCTGGGACTACAGGCGTTGCACAACCACTCCTGGCTAATTTTTGTATTTTTAGGAGAGACAGGGTTTCACCATGTTGGCCACGCTGGTCTGGAACTCCTGATCTCAGAAGATCTGCCCACCTTGGCCTCCCAAAGTGCTGGGATTACACGTGTGAGCCACTGTGCCCAGTTGAGAATTTTCTTTTTCTTTTTCTTTTTTTTTTTTTTGAGACTGAGTCTCACTCTGTCACCCAGGCCGAAGTGCAGTGGCATGATCTTGGCTCACTGTAACCTCCACCTCCCAGGTTCAAACAATTCTCCTGTCTCAGCCTCCTGAGTAGCTGAGACTTCAGGTGCATACCGCCATGCATGGCCAATTTTTTTATTTTTAGGAGAGATGGGGTTTCACCATATTGGTCAGGCTGGTCTTGAACTCCTGACCTCAGGTGATCCACCTGCCTCGGCCTCCCAAAGTGATGGGATTACAGGTGTGAGCCACCATGTCCAGCCTGATAATTTTCTTTCTTTTTTTTTTTTTTTTAAGACGGGGTTTCACCATGTTGGTCAGGCTGGTCTTGAACTCCCGACCTCAGGTGATCCACCCGCCTCGGCCTCCAAAGTGCTTGGATTACAGGCATGAGCCACCACGCCCAGCCTGATAATTTTCTTAATGTAACTGAACTGTACACTTAAAATTGTTAAGATGAAACATTTTGTGTCATGTGTATTTTGCCACAAAAGTTATCCAGGCTGGAGGCCAGGCACAGTGGCTCACTTTGGCAGGCCAAGGCAGGAGGATCGCTTACGGCCAGGAGTTTGAGACCAGCTGGGGCAACATAGCGAGACCTGCCCCAATCTCTACAAAAAAAGTTTAAAAATTACCCAGACCTGATGGCACGTGCCTGTGGTCCCAGCTACTTGGGAAGCGGAGGCAGGAGGATCGCTTGAGCCCAGGAGGTCGAGGCTGCAGTGAGCTATGGTTGCGCCACTACACTTCGGCAAGATCCTATCCAAAAAAAAAAAAAAAGGCCGGGCGGGTGGCTTATGCCTGTAATCCCAGCACTTTGGGAGGCCGAGGTGGGTGGATCACCTGAGGTCTGGAGTTCAAGACCAGCCTGACTAACATGGTGAAACCCCAACTCTGCTAAAAATACAAAATTAGCTGGGCGTGGTGGTGCATGCCTGTAGTCCCAGCTACTCAGGAGGCTGAGGCAGGAGAATCGCTTGAACCTGGGAGGCGGAGGTTGTGGTGAGCTGAGATCACACCACTGCACTCAAGCCTGGGCAACAAAAGCAAAACTCCATCTCAAAACAAGAAAAGAAAAGAAAAAAAGAAAAATCCAGGGCTGGAGAATTCAGACAAGACTGGGGCAGGAATCCCAGCCTGTGGGTCCTGGCAGGTGACCTCTGTGTCTCCTCCACAGTAGGGGGTGATCATGACCTCCTTATGTCCCAAAGCCTCTTACGTGTCTCCACCTGGACCTCCCTGTCTACCTCCAGACATCCAACTCTTCTCTGGACCTCACCCAGGGATGCTGCTATGATCACCGAGCCATTCACCAAGACTCCAGTTCTCTTTCTCCCTCCAGGTACAAGGTAGGGAGGCATTGCTCCACCCACTTGTGTGGCACGTGACTTGCTCTGACCAATGGCATGTGGGCAGGTGTGACAAGCGTCACTTCCGGGTAGAGGCTTTAAGAGCTGGGCAGAACATGCTAGATTTTCTTTTTCTTCTGCCTTGGCAACTGTCAACATGCCAGATGGTGGCTGAGTGAAAGTGAAACCTCTGATGTTTTAAGCTCCTGAGATTTGGGGCTTAAAGGGACACACACCTGGGACTACTGGGTGTGCTACCACGCCTGGCTCATTTTTTTCCCATGCTTGTTACTGCAGCAGAACCGAGCCTGCCTTGAGTCTGATGTGGCAGAAGAATCTGCGGGTGTCACTCTCCTATGCATGCTGATGGCTTCACATCATTTAGCCCTAGGGCTGGAATGAGAGGCAACATGGATGCTTGACTTGGGAACAAAATTTCAGGGGATGTCAAAGAACTCAAGAGTCAAGATAAATATTATTTTAATGTGGCCGGGTAGGGTGGCTCACGCCTGTAATCCAAGCACTTTGGAGGCCAAGGCAGGCAGATCACCTGAGGTTGGGAGTTCAAGATCAGCCTGACCAACATGGTGAAACCCATCTTTAAAAAAAAAAAAAGAAACATTATTTTAATGTGATATTTTGTAAAAGTCAAGATTAATGCAAAATCATGATGAATAAAATAGTAACATTAAATACACACACACACACACACACACACACACACACAGGCCGGGTGCGTTGGCTCACGACTGTAAGCCTATAATCCCAGCACTTTGGGAGGCTGAGGCGGGTGGATCACAAGATCAGGAGTTCGAGACCAGCCTGGCCAACATGGTAAAAGCCTGTCTCTACTAAAAGTACAAAAATTAGCCGGTTGTGATGCTGCACACCTGTAATCCTAGCTACTTGGGAGGCTGAGGCACAAGAATCCCTTGAACATGGGAGGTGGAGGTTGCAGTGAGCTGAGATCACACCACTGCACTCCAGCCTGGGCAATAGTGAGACTCCATCTAAACACACACACACACACACACACACGTGTGTGTGTGTGTATATATATATATATATATATATATATGTATATATAGAAGAGAACGAGACAGACAAGGTCTCACTCTGTCACTCAGGCTGGAGTGCAGTGGCCTAATCATAGCTCACTGCAGTCTTGACCTCCTGAGCACAAGCAATCCTCCCACCTCAGCCTCCCGAGTAGCTGGGACTACAGGTGTGCACCACCACACCTGGCTAATCTTTAAATTTTTATAGAGATGGGGTCTTGCTATGCTTCCCAGACTGGTCTCGAACTCCTGGGCTCAAGGGATCCTTCTGTCTCGACCTCCCAAAGTGCTGAGATTATGGGTGTGAGCCACTGTGCCTGGACTACTTTGTCATATTGTATTGTTAGTAGCAAGCTATTGGGTCCAGCTGACACTCAGGGCATCACACAGGGTGCAGACATTAGGAGGTGGGGGTCATGGAGGAGTCTTGGATTTTGTCTGCCTCACCTCCTCTCCTCTAATATCCTAATCATTTTTTTTTTTTTTTTTTTTGAGACAGAGTTTTGCTCTTGTTGCCCTGGCTGGAGTGCAATGGTGCAATCTCAGCTCACTGTAACCTCTGCTTCTGGGTGCAAGCGATTCTCTAGCCTCACCCTCCCGAGTTGCTGGGATTACAGGCGCCCACCACCATGCACAGCTGATTTTTTTATATTTTTAGTAGAGACAGGATTTCACCATGTTGGCCAGGCTGGTCTCGAACTTCTGGCCTCAGGTGATCCGCCCACCTCGGCCTCCCAAAGCGCTGAGATTATAGGCGTAAGCCACCGAGACCGGTCTCATTTTTTTTTTTTTTTTTTTTGAGATGGAGTTTCGCTCTTGTTACCCAGGCCGTAGTGCAATGGCGCGATCTCGGCTCATCTCAACCTCCGACTCCAGGTTCAAGCGATTCTCCTGCCTCAGCCTTCTTGAGTAGCTGGGATTACAGGCATGCAGCACCACCCCTGGCTAATTTTGTATTTTTAGTAGAGATGGGGTTTCTCCATATTGGTCAGGCTGGTCTTAAACTCCTAACCTCAGGTGATCCACCTGCCTCAGCCTCCCAAAGTGCTGGGATTATAGGTGTGAGCCTCCACGCCCATCTAAACCACCTCACCCAGCTAATTTTTTTGTATTTTTAGTAGAAACGAAGTTTCACCTTGTTGGCCTGGCTGGTCTTAAACTCCTGACCCCAAGTGATCCATCCATCTCAGCCTCCCAGAGTGCTGGGATTACAGGCATAAGCCACCACACCTGGCCTGAAGGTTACCTTTTAAGTGTTGGTCACTTTATCTCCTCAGTAGCTAGAGCAGGGCCCAGGTGCTCAGGATTCCATAAAAAGCAGGTGAATTAAGGAGACTCTGGGGCCTTTGCGATGGAGTGGCAGGAGGGGCTGCGAGTGGAGCTGGGGAAGAGGAGAGCGCCTTGAGACCAGAGGATGAGAGAGAACCGGGGAGGGGCGGCATGCCTGCCCGAGGCTCTGGCCACAAGCACAAGCCCTGCCAGGGTGACTTGGGGCTGCCTGTCCCGATAAGGTGAGCTGGTCCCTCTGTGGTCACCCAGGAGGAGGCCTGCAGGAGTAAAGAGCTGAGTAGAGAGGGAAAGCGCTGGGGAGCCAAGTCCCTCGGGTCTGGGCTTCCAGGAGGAAACGTGTGGGAGGCTGCAGTGGGAGGCAGTGGTGGTGGAGGGGTCAGGGCAGCTGGAGCCGGGGCTGTGGTCAGGCGCTGGCCAAGCCCCAAAGAAAGCCTGTAATGGGCAGCATCCTATTTGGCCTGGCCTGGGAAGATGCCTCCCTGCTGCCAGGCCAGACATAGCTCTGCACCTCCAGGAGGAATGTGACCCCCTCCCCACCCCCAGCCTCCAGATTTTCCCACATAAGGCTTCGGGGGGTGCTCCTGCCGCATGAGTTCAGGACAAAGGAATCAAAAGCACATGGGCTGGATTCCCTAGGGAGGAGAAATTCTGGAAATAAGACGGAGAAGAGGACAAAGGGGCCCGGGGGCGGGGTGAGGGTGCTGGGAGGGGGGGGAGGTTGGGAGGCCTCGGGAGAAGGTGCCTGGCTCTGAGTGGCCTTAGACTGGGGACACACCTCTGCTGGGGATGAGGGCCACTGTGGCCCCGGGCCTCCAGAAAACTTCAGGGACCTCTCTCAGCCTTGTTTCCTTCCTACTGGCCTGGATGCTCGGGGCAAAATACTTGGAGTTCTCCATGTCTCTCTGTCTCTGTTTTCTTTTCTTCTCTTTCTGTTTCTTTTCTTCCTTCTTCTCTTTCTTTCTTTTTTCTTTTTCTCTCTCTCTTTCTCCTTCCTTCCCTTACCTTCCTCCTTCCTTCCTTCTTTTTTCTTTCCTTCCTTTCTTTTTTCTTTTCTGTTCTTTCTTTTTGACAGACTCTTGCTCTGTTGCCCAGGCTGGAGTGCAGTGCTGTGATCTTGACTCACTGGAAACTCTGCTTCCCAGGTTCAAGTGATTCTCATGCCTCAGCCTCCCCAGTAACTGAGATTATAAGCATGTGCCACCCCGCCCAACTAATTTTTGTATTTTTAGTAGAGATGGGGTTTTGCCATGTATACCACGCTGGACTTGAATTCCTGGCCTCAAGTGATCTGCCCACCTCAGCCTCCCAAAGTGCTGGGATTACAGGCATGAGCCACCGTGCCCCGCCTCTGTCTCTGCCTCTGTCCCTTTCTCTGTCTCTATTGCATCCCGAGGGCTCTATTTTCAAAATCTCCCCAGCGTCGACCGACTTTTCGCTTTTCACTTTCTCCACAGCCCTAGCTGGTCCGGCCCCATCATCTCCCGCTTGGTCCAGTGCAGGCTCCTCTGTCCTCTCCTGGCTGCTGCCCTTGCTTACCCCTCCATGCTGTTCTGTCCGGGCATGTCCCTCCTCTGCTCAATAACCCCCCAGGGCTCCCACTTCACTCAGTGCAATAGCCAGATTCCTCTTTGTGGCCCACAAGGCGCTGGGGGATCTGCCCAGCACTCATCTGCGCTCACCTCCTCCTTCTCTGCCCTTTGCGCCTTCCCCTTCAGCCACACCAGCTTCCTTGCTGTTTTGAGGCATGCTCCCACCTTAGGGGCTTGGCACGTCAGCTTCCTCTGCACTGTGGCACCACCTCCTCCTCCAGATCCCCCACGTGGCTTTCTCTTGCCCCCTTCAACCCCCCACTTTTTTCTCTTTTTTTTTTAATCAGAGTCTCACTCTCGTCACCCAGGCTGGGGTACAGCGGCACAACCTCGGTTCACTGCACCCTCCGCCTCCCGGGTTTCAGTGATTCTCCTGCCTCAGCCTCCCGTGTAGCTGGGATTGCAGGCATGCGTCACCACGCCCAGCTAATTTTTGTATTTTTAGTACAGATTGGGTTTCACTATGTTGGCCAGGCTGGTCTTGAATTCCTGATCTCAAGTGATCCGCCCACCTTGGCCTCCTGAAGTGCTGGCACCCGGCCCAAGTCTTTTATTTCTTCATTTGCTTTTAAAGAGATGTAGATATTATTTATTTATTTTGAGACAGTCTTGCTCTGTCACCCAGGCTGGAGTGCAGTGGCTCAATCTCAGCTCACTGCAGCCTCTGCCTCTTAGGTTCAAGCAATTCTCCTGCCTCAGCCTCCCGAGTAGCTGGGATTATAGGCACCCGCCACCACACCCAGCTAATTTTTGTATTTTTAGTAGAGACAGGGTTTCACCATGTTGGCCAGGATGGTCTCGAACTCCTGAGCTCAGGTGACCTGCCCGTCTCAGCCTCCCAAAGTGCTGGGATTACAGGCGTGAGCCCGGGGCCCGGTCCACCCTGATAAGATTTTAGTTCTTGAACTTGCTCCCCATGTGTTCCCTGTGAGAATGTCAGCCCCATGAGTTTTGTCTGTTTCATTTCCTGCTGTGCCTCCAGGGCTCAGAACAGGGTCAGGCCCTGCAGGAACTCGTTGAGTCAATAGATTGGATGGTGACAAGCCCATAGCCAAATTTTTAAGGCAATATATATATATTTTTTTGAGACAGAGTCTCGCTCTGTTGCCCAGGCTGGAGTGCAGTGGCACCATCTTGGCTCACTGCAACCCCCGCCTCCTCGGTTCAAGCAATTCTCCTGCCTCAGCCTCCTGAGTAGCTGGGATTACAGGCGTGCGCCACCACACCCAGCTAATTTTTGTATTTTAGTAGAGACGGGGTTTCACCATGTTGGTCAGGCTGGCCTCAAACTCCTGACCTCATGATCCGCCCGCCTCGGCCTCCCAAAGTGCTGGGATTACAGGCGTGAGCCACCACACCGGCCACGGCAACATTTTTATAGCCTTACTGAGGCATAACTTATAGAATATAAGTTGCCCATTACAAACCTACAGTTAGATGATTTTTAGTAAACTCACCTAGTGATTCAAGTATTTCCACAATCCAGTGTGTGAGGAACACTTCAGTTACCCCCAATCCAGCATCTGCAATCCATCCTCACTCCCAGCCTCCACCCAGGTAACCACTGGTCTGCTTTCCGTCTCTAGAGCACTGCCTTTTCTAGATATTTCACATAAATGGAATCATACAATATGTAATATTTTGTGTCTGGCTTGGTTAACTCAGCATGTTTTTGAGGTTTATCGTTGCTGTGATCATCAATCATCTGTTGCTCTCTATTGCTAACCAGAGTTTCCTTGCATGGGGGGGACCACAGCTGTTTGTCCATTCATCTGTTGATGGACACTTGAATTTGTCAATTTAAAAGGAAGAGGCCGAAGCATAAAAGGTGATTTAAAGGGTTCCCTTAGGGCCAGGGATGGTGGCTCACGCCTGTCATCCCAACACTTTGGGAGCCCAAGGTGGGCGGATCACAAGGTCAGGAGTTTGAGACCAGCCTGGCCAACATGGTGAAACCCCATCTCTACTAAAAATATAAAAATTAGGTGTGGTGGCGCACGCCTGTAGTCCCAGCTACTCGGGAGGCTGAGGCAGGAGAATTGCTTGAACCCAGGAGGTGGAGGTTGCAGTGAGCTGAGATTGCGCCACTGCACCCCAGGTGGGTAACAGAAGGAGAGTCTGTCTCAAACAAACAAAAGAAAAATTAATTGGGCGTAGTGGCATATGCCTGTGGTTCCCAGCTACTTGGGAGGCTGAGCTGGAAGGATCACTTGAGCCCAGGAGTTCAAGGCTGCAGTGAGCTACAATCTCAACATTACACACCAGCCTGCGTGACAGAATAGACCCCATCTTAAAAAAAGAAACCCCAAAACCCAACTTAGCCAGGTGTGGTGGTGTGCACTTGTAGTCCCAGAGACTTGGGAGGCTAAGGTGGGAGGCTGGCTTGACCCAGGAGGTCGAGACTGCAGTGAGCTATGATTGCACCACTGTACTCCAGCCTGGGTGATAGAGACCCCGTTTCTTCTTCTTTTTTTTTTTTTATAAGATGGGGTTTCACCATGATGGCCAGGCTGGTCTTGAACTCCTGACCTCAGGTGATCCACCCACCTCAGCCTCCCAAAGTGCTAGGATTACAGGCATGAGCCACTGCGCCCGGCCTGAGACCCTGTTTCAAAAATAAAAAATACAAAATAAATCTTAGCTTTCTAATAGATGTATGAAGTGGTATCTCCTTGTGGTTTTTTTCTTCTTCTTTTTTATTTTTTTGAGACGGAGTTTTGCTCTTGCTGCCCAGGCTGGAGTACAACGGTGTGATCTCAGCTCACCGCAACATCTACCTCCTGGGTTCAAGCAGTTCTCCTGCCTCAGCCTCCTGAGTAGCTGGGATTACAGGCGCGTGCCACCACACCCGTCTAAATTTTTGTATTTTTAGTAGAGATGGGGTTTCTCCATGTTGGTCAGGCAGCCTCGAACTCCCAACCTCAGGTGATCCACCCTCCTTGGCCTCTTGAAGTGCTAGGATTACAGGCGTCAGCCACCGTGCCCAGCATCTCCTTGTGGTTTAATTTGCATTTCTTTAACAACTAATGACGTGGGGCATCTTTTCATATGCATGTTTGCCATCTAAATGTCCTCTTTGGTGAAGCATCTGTTCAAATCTTTTGCCCATTTTTAAACTGGGATTTTTTTTCTTATTGTTGAGCTCTGTATATATTTTTATATAAAGAGTTTTTATTTTGAGAATTCTTTATATATTCTGGGTACACATTCTTTCAGAAAAATGATTTGAAAGTATTTCCTCCTAGTTGGTGGCTTTTTTTTATTTTCTTTATGTCTTTTGAAGAGCAAAGTTTCCATTTTGATGAAGTCCAATTCGCTCATTTTTTTTTTTCTTTTACAGATTGTGGTTTTGGTGACATAGCCAAGAAACCTTTGCCTAACCCAAGGTCTCAAAGATTTCTTTTTCTTTTTTTTTTTCTCCCAAGACCAAGTCTTACTCTGTTGCGCAGGCTGGAGTATAATGGCACAATCTCGGCTCACTGCAACCTCTGCCTCCTGGGTTCAAGCAATGCTCCTGCCTCAGCTTCCCAAGTAGCTAGCTGGGACCCCAGGTGCCCGCCACCATACCCGGCTTTTTTTTTTTTTGGTATTTTCAGTAGAGACGGGATTTCACCATGTTGGCCAGTCTGGTCTCAGACTCCTGACCTCAGGTGATACCCCTGCCTCAGTCTCCCAAAGTGCTGGGATTACAGGCATGAGCCACCGTGCCTGGCCTCATTCAGTTACTTTTTGTGTATGATTATGAGGTAGGGTCTAAGTTATTTAATTATTATTATTTTTTGCATGTGTATTTCCTATTCTTAGGAACGTTTAAAGGGGATTATTTCTGCTTCTGTTAAATCGAGCAGTCAGCATGTGCTCCCCTGCCTGTAATTCTCCCACTAGGGTCAGGGCAGGGCTGGAGGAGCAAAAAACACAGGTAGAAGAGACTGGCCGGGCGTGGTGGCTCACACCTGTAATCCCAGCACTTTGGGAGGCTGAGACGGGCGGATCGCTTGAGGTGGGGAGTTCCAGACCAGCCTGACTAAAGTGGTGAAACTCCATCTCTACTAAAAATACAAATTTAGCCAGGGGTGGTGGCTCACGCCTGTAATTCCAACATTTTGGGAGGCCGAGGCAGGTGGATCACGAGGTCAAGAGATTGAGACCATCCTGGCCAACATCGTGAAACCCCATCTCTACTAAAAATACAAAAATTAGCTGGGCGTGGTGGCGGGCGCCTGTGGTCCCAGCTACTCAGTAGCCTGAGGCAGGAGAATCACTTGAACCTGGGAAGCAGAGGTTGCAGTGAGCTGAGATGGCACCATTGCACTCCAACCTGGGCAACAAGAGCAAAACTCCATCGAAAAGAAAATTTAAAAATAACTAGAGGAGACTTCCCAAACAGGATGTGGCCCAACCCTGGCAGGGCTGAAATCCAGCCTCGAGGGTCCTTATCGGCAGTGCAATCACAGCTGTGACCAAAGCCAGGCACACAGCCTGCTGCTCCCACACCCTTGACCTTCACTTTAGCTTCTGGCTTGAGCAGGGCTTTGATACTCAAATAGAGAAAGGAGACAGCAAGACCCCTGCGCCTTCTCAGAGAGGGCACCCCCTCCTCTGATGCCTTCAGGGGTCCTTCCTCTCCAGGACCCAACTTCCCTTCTGGTCACCCCACCGCCTCCTTAGCCGCTCCCCGTTTCCACCCATCTGGAGAGGGGGAAATGCAAACATTCTTGCCAGCCCTGCCCGAGTGTGTCCTGGGACATGGTGGGGGTGGGGGGCTCCCCGACTCCTGGGAAGGGGAACTCTGAGGTGGCCTGTCCTCCCAGCTCGTCACCCCACTGGTGCCTCTCCCTCTGAGTCCTGGGAAAAGACCACAAAACCAACCGCAGGGAGATACAAAATCTCTTTCTGGATCTGTCACTGCTGTTTTGTTCGGCTGGCCATCTGTGTCTGTGAGCACCTGAATCTGTTCAAACCAAGTTCTTCCTCTTCCCCAGAACCCTCTATGGCTTCCACCTCACCCAGTAAAATCCAGTCTTCCCCAAGGCCCCCAAGGTCCCCCACGGCTTAGCTGTGTGATCCGCTCTGTCACCTCCAGCTCTCAGCCCCTCGTTCACTTGGCTGCAGCCACACCAGCTTCCTCACTGTTGCCCAAATAAATATACCAGGCCCAGTCCAGCCTCAGAGCCTTGGCATGCGCTGTGCCCTCTGCCTGGAACACCTTTCCTCCAGAGATTTTTTTTTAGTTTTTTATTGTTTTTTCAAGACAGAGTTTTGCTCCGTCGCCCAGGCTGGAGTGCAGTGGCGTGATCTCAGCTCACCGCAACCTCCGCCTCCTGGGTTCAATCGATTCTCCTGCCTCAACCTCCCAAGTAGCTGGGACTACAGGCGCCTGCCACCACGTCCGGCTGATTTTTGTATTTTCAGTAGAGTCGGGGTTTCACCACGTTGGCCAGGTTGGTCTCAAACTCCTGATCTCAAGTGATCTGCCCACCTCGGCCTCCCAAAATGCTGGGATTACGGGCGTGAGCCACTGTGCCTGGCCTCCCCTGGAGATTCTCACTCTCACTCTTTCTCTTTTCTCTCTCTCTCTCTTTTCTTCACCAGGGTCTCATTCTGTTGCCCAGGCTGGAGTGCAGTGGTGCAATCACGGCTCACTGCAACCTCAAATTCTTTGGTTCAGATGATCCACCCGACTCAGCCTCCCGAGTAGCTGGACTACAGCTGTGCACCCCACCACACTCAGCTAATTTTTATTATTTTTTATAGATATGGGGTCTTGCTGTGTTGGCCAGGCTGGTCTTGAACTCCTGGGCTCAAGCGATCCTCCTGCCTCAGCCTCCCAAGTAGCTGAGATTATAGGCGCACACCACCACACCCGGCTAATTTTTGTATTTTTAATAGAGACGGGGTTTTACCATTTGGCCAGGCTGGTCTCGAACTCCTGACCTCATGATCCCCCCACCTTGGCCTCCTAGAGTGCTCGGATTACAGGCATGAGCCACCGCACCTGGTCTCTAATTTTTGTATTTTTAGTAGAGACAGGGTTTCATCATGTTGCCTGGGCTGGTCTCCAACTCTTGACCTCAAGTGATCTGCCTGGCTCGGCCTCCCAAAATGCTGGGATTACAGGTGTGAGCCACAGCGCCAGCCTTCTAACTCCTCCTGACTGACCCATCACTTGAGCCTTGCTCACCTGCCCAGTTCTGGCCCTCTGTCCCTCTGTCCTAAAGCTTTGCTTAGAATCCTCCCGCCAGCCCTGCCTGAGTGTGTCCTGGGACATGGTGGGGTGGCGGCTCCCCCGACTCCTGAGAAGGGGAACCCTGGGGTGGCCTCTTTGGCCAGAGGAAGATCTCAAACCACTGGACCTCCATGGCCACCGCAATCAGGGTCCGGAACTCTAGGGGGCTTTTGTCATCACCCCCATTTCACAGATGAGGAAACACCTCCCTGTCTCACCCCGCCAGGATCTAAACAAGGCAATTTACATAAGAGAGGTAAAAGTGTGGCCAGTGGTAATGGCTCATGCCTATAATCCCAGCACTTTGGGAGGCAGAGGCAGAAGGATCTTCTGAGGTTAGAAGTTTGAGACCAGCCTGAGTAACATAGCAACACCCCATCGCTACAAAAAACAACTTTTTTTTTTTTTTGAGATGGAGTTTTGTTCTTGTCGCCTAGGCTGAAGTACAATGGCGCGATCTCGGCTCATCACAACCACCACCTCCCTGGTTCAAGTGATTCTCCTGCCTCAGCCTCCCGAGTAGTTGGGATTACAGGTGCCCACCACCATGCCTGGCTAATTTCATATTTTTAGTAGAGAAGGGGTTTCTCCATGTTGGTCAGGCTGGTCTTGAACTCCCGACCTCAGGTCATCCACCTGCCTTGGCCTCCCAAAGTGCTGGCATGAGCCATCGTGCCCAGTCAACAAAAAAATTTTTAAAAATTCTATGGACATGCGGTGCATGCTTGTAGTCGCAGCTATTTGGGAGGATCGCTTAAGGCCAGGAGCTCAAGGCTGTAGTCAGCTATGAGCATACCACTGCACTCCAGCCTGGGCAACAGAGTGAGACCCTGTCTCTAAAATAAGAGAGTGAGGGCCAGGCACTGTGGCTCACGCCTGTAATCCCAGCACTTTGGGAGGCTGAGGTGGGTGGATCACATGAGGTTGGGAGTTCAAGACCAGCCTGACCAACATGGTGAAACCCCGCCTTTAAGAAAAATATAAAAAATTAGCTGGTGTGGTGGTGCACACCTGTAATCCCAGCTACCTGGGAAGCTGAGGCCTGAGAACCACTTGAACCTGGGAAGCTGAGGTTGCAGTGAGCTGAGATACTGCCACTGCACTCTAGCCTTGGTAACAGAGTGAGACTCCATCTCACAAAAAAAAGAAAAGAAAGCAAGAGAGAGGTAAAAGTGTGATAAGCTGGAGAATTCCCAGGAAGGAGTGGTTTGGGGGAAGACAAGGTGGTCAGGGGAAGGCTCCCTGGAGGAGGTGACTCTTTCTTTCTCTCTCTCTTTCTCTCTCTCTGTCTTTCTCTCTTTCTGTCTCTTTCTTTCTTTCTTTCTGTCTTTCTTTCTGTCTTTCTGTCTTTCTTGTCTTTCTTGTCTTTCTTGTCTTTCTGTCTTGCTCTTGTCCCCCAGGCTGGAGTGCAGTGGTGCAATCTTGGCTCATTGCAACCTCCACCTCCTGGGTTCAAACCATTCTCCTGCCTCAGCCTCTTGAGTAGCTGGGATTACTAGGTGCCTGCCACCACGCCCGGCTAATTTTTCTTAGAGAAGGGGTTTCACCATGTTGGCCAGGCTGGTCTTGAACTCCTGACCTCAGGTGATGCCCCCGCCTCGGCCTCCAAAAGAGTTCAAATTACAGGCATGAGCCACCGTGCCCAGCCAAGGAGGTGACACTTCAGGACAAAAGGTTCTCAGACACTGCACCATCGGGAGAAAGTAAGTCTGGTATCGGGAACTCCAGGGACAAAGGCTGTGAGTTGGGAACCAGCATGTTGTGTTCAAAGCCCACCAAGGGGGTTGGGAGGAAGGCAGGGAGATGAGGGCTGGGAAGTGGGCAGGCCCTAATACTTAAATCACTGCAAACCCAGGCAGAGGAGCAACAAGCTGGATGAGCTGCAGATGAGTGACGTCTCCTCGCTGCCCACCAGGATTTCCTCTCTGAGGGCAGCCTTAATTTCCTGCTCACTTTGCCTGGCCCATCACAGCCCTGACCCCATTTAACAGGTGAGGAAGCTGAGACTCCAGACAGCACTCCCATGCCTGTAGACCTCAGGCCCTGCCACCCTCTAGGTGGGACAGAATTCTAGGAGCACAAGTGGCCGGGTGTGGTGGCTCATGCCTTTGGGATGAGGAGGCCGAGGAGGGTGGATCACCTGAGGTCGGGAGTTGGAGACCAGCCTGACCCAGATGGAGAAACCCTGTCTCTACTAAAAAAACAAACAAACAAAAGCCCTAGCCGGGCGTGGTGGCACGTGCCTGTAATCCCAACCACTCAGGAGGCTGAGGCAGGAGAATCACTTGGACCTGGGAGCGGGAGGTTGCGGTGAGCCAAGATTGTGCCATTGCACTCCAGCCTGGGCAACAAGAGCAAAACTCCATCTCAAAAAAAAAAAAAAAAAAAAAAGAATTCTAGGAGTCCTTGGCCTACCTGGGACTTGGGGTCCTTAAGAACAACCCTTGGCTGCCTCTTCCAGGAAGTCTTCCTGGCTTGAGCTAGCCAGGAACCTCTCTCCTCTGAATCCCGTTCTTGCCTGTGGCAGACCCGGCATGTGTGTTTTCTGAGGGGTCACTGGAGATTCCCGATCCTCCAGACCCCACCCAGCCCACCATGCCCCTCCTTGCAGGGAAATCAGAAAAAGCAAAAGGGAAAGGGAGGGGGCATTTCTGGAAGGGAAAATATTTTGGTTCTCAGAAGGCACGAAAATTGCCTGATTCCCAACCAATTAGGGGTAATTAACCCTTCGCAAGGTAGTAATTAAGTCGGTGCCTCTGAAGCCTTAATTACAAACTTGGAGAGGCTGCCCCCTCCCCAATAGCCAGGCAGCCCCCAGAACTGAGGCCAGGCTGTGGAGACGGGGTGTACCCCTTCTGCGCTGGCAGGGAGTGGGGGGACAGGACTCTGCTCCCCTCCTAGGGCTCAGCGAGACCCACAGCCTCTCTCACGGCCACCCCAGGCAGGGATTGCAAGAGCAACATTCATGAAACCCGCTTTCCTGCAAGTCCCTTTTGGGGTTGTCAGGCCACATGGGGAGACTTTTGCTCTTGAGGGTGTGAAAGCAAAGGGGGCAGACTGTGCTGGGGTTCATGTGTGTGGCTGGTAACAACCTTTTTATTTTTTTGAGACGGAGTTTCGTTCTTGTTGACCAGGCTGGAGTGCAATGACTCAATCTCAGCCCACAGCAACCTCTGCCTCCCAGGTTCAAGCGATTCTCCTGCCTCAGCCTCCTGAGTAGCTGGGATTACAGGCACCTGCCACCACACCTGGCTAATTTTTTTATTTTTCAGTAGAGATGGGGTTTTACCATGTTGGCCAGGCTGGTCACGAACTCCTGACTTCAAGTAATTCGCCTGCCTCAGCTTCCCAAAGTGCTGGAATTACAGGTATGAGCCACCTCGCCCAAACTTGTTTTTTTATATTTTTAGTACAGACGGGGTTTCATCATGTTGACCAGGCTGGTCTTCATTCACCTGCCTTGGCCTCCCAAAGTGCAGGGATTACAGGCGTGAGTCACTGCACCTGCCTTGTTTTTTTTTTTTTTTTTTTTTGAGACAGAATCTTGCTCTGTCGCCCAGGCTGGAGCGCAATGGTGCAATCTCGGCTCACTGCAAACTCTGTCTCCCAGGTTCAAGCAATTCTCCTGCCTCAGCCTCCTGAGTAGCTGGGATTACAGGCGCCTGCCACCACGTTCAGCTGATTTTTGTATTTTTAGTAGAGATGGGCTTCCACCATGTTGGCCAGGCTGATCTGAAACTCCTGACCTCAAGTGATCTGCCCGACTCAAGACTCCCAAAGTGCTGGGATTACAGGTGTGAGTCACCTTGACCTGTCAACCTTTAAGGACATTTTTCTCTAGCCAGGCGGAGCTGAAGCAGAGACACCCCCCCCAGCTCCAAATGGGAGTGACAAAGCCAAGTATGTGATTATCCTCGCTAATGACCACAGGGAGGAGGCGGGGTTAAAGAGGCAGAGCACACTTTCTAGTGGGGGCACTCACTGCAGTCCCTAGGCTGACAGAGGTGGGAGACTCTTGGCCGTCTATTGTCTCTTAGTGTTAAGAGACAGAAGAGCTTATAATCCTAGTGCTTTGGGAGGCTGAGGTGGGAGGATCGCTTGAGGCCAGGAGTTTAAGACCAGCCTGAGCAACATAATGAGACCCTATTTTCATGAAAAAAAAAAAAAATTAAATTAGTCGGGCATGGTGGTGAGCACTGGTATTCCCAGCTCCTTAGGTGGGAGGATATTTTGTTTTTGCTGAGGCTGAGTCTTGCTGTCACCCAGGCTGGAGTGCAGTGGTGCAATCTCTGCTCACTGCAATCTCTGCCTCCCAGGCTCAAGCGATTCTCCTGCCTCAGCCTCCCGAGTAGCTGGGATTACAGGCACCTGCCACCATGCCTGGCAATTGTTTTTTTTTTGTTTTTTTTTTTTGGTATTTTTAGTAGAGACAGGGTTTTACCATGTTGGTCAGACTGGTCTCGAACTCCCGACCTCAGGCAGTCCGCCCACCTCTGCCTTCCAAAGTGCGAGGATTACAGGTGTGAGCCACCTGCCCAGCCTGGCTTTTAGGAGGTGACTCCTCAGGGGAAGTGAGGGTCAGATTTGTCTCCAAAATAGGCCTTGACATCACAGTCCACTTGTCCCTCCATTTCTCAGCTCTGGCCACTGTGACCTTTCCCGCTGTCCGACACCCAAGCTCCTTTCTGGCGCAGGGCCTGTGTGCTGGCTGCACCTTCCATGGAAAGCCTGGTCCAGACTCGGTGTGGCTGAGGCTTTATTCTTCTCAGGCCTCAGGGCAAGTGTCGCTTCCTCAGAGTCTGCTCCACCCGCTCTACCCACAGCAGGCGCGTCAGTTACACCCCTCTATGTACTTTCTCCTTTTGATCACTCACCGCAACCAGCAGTGACCTTGCAGGCCATTGTCCTCCTGTCTCTTCTTTCTTCCAAGGACTGTAAGCTGCAGAAGGGCATGGAGGTTTGTCTGTTCTGTTTCCTTTTTTTTTTTTTTTTTTGAGATGGAGTCTTGCTCTGTTGCCCAGGCTGGAGTGCAGTGGCATGATCTCGGCTCACTGCAACCTCCATCTCCCAGGTTCAAGCAATTCTGCCTCAGCCTCCTGAGTAGCTGGCATTACAGGTGCCCATCACCATGCCTGGCTAAGTTTTGTATTTTTAGTAGAGAGAGGGTTTTACCAAGTTGGCCAGGCTGGTATCGAACTGCTGACCTTGTGATCTGCCCGCCTTGGCCTCCCAAAGTGTTGGAATTACAGGTGTGAGCCACTGCCCGGATAAGCCACTGCACCTGCCTTCTTTTTACTTTTACAAACAGGGTCTTGCTCTGTTGCCCAGGCGGGAGTACAGTGGTGCGATCATGGCTCACTGCAGCCTCCACCTCCTGGCCTCAAGTGATCGTCCTGCCTCAGCCTCCTGAGTGGCTGGGGTTACAGGCTGGAGGAGGCCTGTTGTGTTACTTCTGTGTACTCTAAAACCTAGAGTAATGCTCTAGGTTTGCTCAATACATACAGTAGGTGCTTAGTAAATGTTGCATGAATACATGGATGAGGAGTTCTAGCTGGGAAATCGCAGCTGGGAAAAGTGGGATGTGGAGGAGAATTTAAGAGATGAGAGCTGGCAGGGCGCGGTGGCTCACGCCAGTAATCTCAGCACTTTGGGAGGCCGAGGCGGGCGGATCACCTGAGGTCAGGGGTTCAAGACCAGCCTGGCCAACATGGTGAAACCCTGTCTTGAAAAAAAAAAAAATTGATGAGAGCTGCTTCTGAAACTCCTGGGGGGCCCTAGGCGCCCCGGGTCCGGGGAGAAACCGGGGCGACCATCCACTTCCCCGGGAGTCGCACGCACCTCCCCTTGGCGGCCCACAGGTGGCACTCTCTCCCCGCGCTGCAGCAGTGGGAAGCGGAGGTGGGAAAATCCGAGCGTTTTAGCCCCCTCCTCTGTCTGCCTGCTGGGGTCAGTTCCTGGCCCGGATGTGGACGCCAAACCCTGGGACCCTTCCCCCACCTCCTGATAGAAGGGCTTTTTGGTCAAATGAGGGGGATCTGAGAATAGTGGGGGTGGTGGGCTGCAGGGTCTGGGCAGCTGAAGTCTTCCTCCTCCTGTCTGTCCAGGCATGCTCTGATTCCCCCATTCCTGAAACTAGTTCAGCAGCTCCATGCCTGGGGGAGAGGGGAACACACATACCGTGTTCGCGTTATGCCTTAACTTTATGTAGGTTAGAGCTGGGCGCAGCGCTTGGTGTCACTGGGTCCTGGGTGCACATTTGTGGAACGGTGAATGGGTGAATCCCCATTTTACAGATGGGGAAACTGAGGCTTGGGGAGGCGATATGGCTCACCCAGGTTCGTAGAGCCAGAAAATGGCAAGGCTGGGACTGGAGACACCAGGCCTGTGTGAGACTAGAGTCAGCCCGTTTTTGTTTGTTTTTGTTTTTTTTGAGACAGGGTCTCACTCTGTCACCCAGGCTGGAGTGTAGTGGCACACTCTTGGCTCATTGCAACCTCTGCCTCCCAGGTTCAAGTGATTCTCCCACCTCAGCCTCCCGAGTAGCTGGGACAACAGGCCTGGCTAATTTTTGTATTTTTAGTAGAGATGGGGTTTTCACCGTATTGGCTAGGCTGGTCTAGAACTCCTCACCTCAAGTGATCCGCCTCCTTTGGTCTCTCAAAGTGCTGGGATTACAGGCATGAGCCACCGTGCCTGGCCCCCGTCCCAATTTTACAGCCAGAAATATCTTCAGACATCGCCAAATGTCCCCTGGGGGGACAGAGTCACCTTCACTGAGACCCATAGGTGTATACAATTCTGGGAGGTACACATACGGGTCAGAAACAGACCCTTGATACAGGGGTTGGAAGGCAAGTGGTTAATTTGGAAAATGAACACAGGAAACCTGAGGAGCGGAGAAGAGAGATGACAAGGGATATCAAACAGGTTGTCACCACAAAAAACTGGACCCTGATCCCTCCAGGGGTCTCCGGGAGACTGTGGATTAGGCATCTGCTGGGGGAGGGAGCTGGGGTATTTATCTACCAACTCATTCCATCTCTGGCTCAGGGCTACTCCCACGGATGTTAATTTCCCACTTCTGTCTCCTGGTCATGTACGCCGAAGTGATCAGGTCCCAGATGTGGCCAGGGTCCGGGGGGGGACATCTCTGCAGCGGTTTCTCTGCCTTTCTGTGCAGCTGTTCTGGGGGTCTCTGAGCTATGTGAGCTGGGCTGTGTGAGCCCACCCGGATGTCTGCTGCCGGCTGTGTGTATATTCGGTGTGCCAGTGTGTGTTTATCTGCCGTGCATGTGTTTGCGTCTGTATTTATCTGGCACGAGTGTGCTTGTCTTTGTTTTCCCTTCTGCTCCGTCTCCACGAATGTGGGGGGAAACTTCTGTTTTTAATCAGGGGCCAGGGAACTGTCTTACTGACACATTAGCAACTGTGTTTTATTTTATTTTATTTTTTATGTATTTATTTTTTTTTGAGACAGAGTCTCACTCTGTAGGCCAGGCTGGAGTGCAGTGTTGTGATCTTAGCTCACTGCAACCTCTGCCTCCCAGGTCCTGGCTCAAGCAATTCTCCTGCCTCAACCTCCTGAGTAGCTGGGATTACAGGCACGTGCCACCATGCCTGGCTAATTTTTGTATTTTTAGTAGAGATGGGGTTTCGCCATGTTGACCAGGTTAGTCTTGAACTCCTTACCTCGTGATCTGCCCACCTCAGCCTCCCAAAGTGCTGGGATTACAGGTGTGACCTACTGCGCCCGGACGCAACTGTGTTATTAATGAGGCCAATGTGAAGTGATTTTTCATACTTGCCCAGAGGTCTGAGTCAAGGTGCCTTGCCCGGAGCCCTCCCAGAGGGTAGCCTCAAAGCCCTGCCGGCTGCTTGTATGCCCAAGAGGGAAACTGAGGCACAAGGTGGCGGACAACAGTCAGGGAAAGGGAGTTAACACCTATTGGAAATGATTATCTGCAAAGCGTTTTACATGCGTAACTGCTGAATGAGTTCTCATGTCTACTACTCATAAGGAAAGGAATTCACGTTCCCATTTACCGATGAGGAAGTTGAGGCTGGGGTGGGGCCAGAGCTCATGTGAAAGCTGATGGCTCTGGGTCTTCAAGGCCCATTTCTTTGTTCCTTTCCAATGGCAACCATTCTTGTGTGTGTGTGGTGGTTGAGGGGACAGGGTATCACTTTGTCGCCCAGGCTGGAGTGCAGTGGTGCAATCTCAGCTCACTGCAACCTCTGCCTCCTGCCTCTTGGGTTCAAGAGATTCTCCTGCCTCTGCCTCCCAAGCAGCTGGGATTACAGGTGCGTGCCACCATGCCTGGCTAATTTTTGTATTTTTGTAGAGACAGGGTTTCACCATGTTGACCAGGCTGATCTCAAACTCCTGACCTCAAGTGATCCGCCTGCCTCGGCCTCCCAAAGTGTTGGGATTACAGGCATGAGCCACTGTGCCTCGCCTCAAATGGCAACCATTCTTACAGCTCTCCAGGACTGTTGGTCCTCAGCAGTGCCTCAGTTTCCCCTTCTGGTCACCATTTGTCCTTCCCAGTTGGCCCTGGGCAAACCAGCCTCGGGTGTCTGAATAATCCCTGCTGCTTGGTGGTGCGCTGGGTTTCTTGTACTTTTCTCCTGTGGATGCTCCAGGCCCAGGGGCCTGGCTGGCTCTGTGAACACAGATATTAATTAGCATTAATTAATAACCCCCTGTGCGGTGAGAGCTGCTCCAGTGGATCCGCAGACTCTGAAATACCTAGAAACTGACTTGGGTCCCTGATGCGTGGCAGTTGCCGCAGGGACCAAGAGCAGGGCCTATGGGCAGCCTACGTCTTTTTTTTTTTGGTTTTTTGAGATGAGATCTCGCCATGTTGCCCAGGCTGGTCTTGAGCTCCTGCTCAAGCGATCCCCCCTGCTTCAGCCTCCAAAAGTGCTGGGATTACAGGTGTGAGCCATTGCGCCCAGCCTACCTGGAAGATCTTAACCAGTCAGGTCTTCTCCCTGGCCCAATCTCGGGGGACTAGGCTGCAGCCCCTGTTTCTCCCTATGGCTATTTGCACTGAAAGAGACCCTCACTCCACCGCCCAGGAGATGGAGCCAGTGGTCCCCCCCAGAGGGTCCCATGGTCGCCTTCCAAGGCTCCAGTCCCTGCTCTGGCACCCGCCTGACCTCAGGCAAGTTGCTTACTTGCTTCTGCCTTGCAAGGTTGTTAGAATACATAAATGACCATGTGCGTTTCATGTCACACACACATCACGGCTCGGCAGCCGCTGAGACCAGGTCTGCCTCTTACCAGCAGTGTGATCTGCACACAGGACTCGATGTACCTGGGTATCAGTTTTCTGTCTGTAAAATGCGGCTATCAGCCAGGCATGGTGGCTCACACCTGTAATCCCAGCACTTTGGGAGGCCCAGGTGGGTGGATCACTTGAGGCCAGGAGTTCAAGACCAGCCTGGCCAACGTGATGAAACCCCGTCTCTACTAAAATTACAAAAAATCAGCCAGGTGTGGTGGCAGGTGTCTGCAGTCCCAGCTTCTCAGGAGGCTGAGGCAGGATAATCGCTTGAACCCGGGAGGCAGAGGTTGCAGTGAGCTGAAATATCACCACTGCACTCAAGCCTGGATGACAGCAAGACTCTGTCTCAAAAAAAAAAAAAAAAATGTTGAGTCAGGTGCAGTGGCTCATGCTATAATTTGAGAGGCTGAGGCAGGAGGATTGCTCAAGGCCAGGAGTTTGAGGTCAGTCTGGGCAACATAGCAAGACCGTACCTCTATTACAAACAAACAACAACAGAAAGCAGAAGGCCGAGCACGGTGGCTCACACCCATAATAGCATTTTGGGAGGCTGAGGTGGGTGGATTGCTTGAGCCCAGGGGTTCAAGACCAGCCTGGGCAACATAGCGAAACCCTGTCTCTACAAAAAATACACACAATTAGCTAAGCATGGTGGTGCCAAGCGTGACGTGTTCGAGACCAGCTTGGGCAACACGAGGAAACCTGTCTCTACCAAAAATACAAAAATTAGCTGGGCGTGGTGGCAGGCGCCTCTAGACCCAGCTACTCAAGAAGCTGAGGCACAAGAATTGCTTGAACCCAGGTGGTGGAGGTTGCAGTGAGTGGATATCGTGTCATGGCACTCCAGCCTAGGCGACAGAGCAAGACTCTCAAAAAACAAACAAAGGCCGGGTGCGGTGGCTCACGCCTGTAATCCCAGCACTTTGGGAGGCCGAGGTGGGCGGATCACCTGAGGTCAGGGGTTCACGACCAGCCTGGCCAACATTGTGAAACCCTGTCTCTTAAAAAACAAACAAACAAAAAACCAACTGTATGTTGAAGTCCTAACCCGGGTTCCCATGAATGTGAACTGATTTGGAAACATCCCCTTTGCGAATGTAATCAGTTAAGTTAATGTGCAGTCCCATTGGACCAGGGTGGGTCCTAAATCCACTATGACTGGTGTCTTTATTTATTTATTTACTTTTTTTTTGTTTGAGACAGGGTCTTGCTGTGGCACCCAGGCTGTAGTGCAATCATAGCTCATTGCAGCCTCAGCCCCCAGGGCTCAGGGGATCCTCCCACCTCAGTCTCCCAAGCAGCCGAGACTACAGGTGAGCACCACCAAGCCTGGCTAATTTTGTGTATTTTTTGTAGAGACTGGGTTTCGTTATGTGGCCCAGGCTGGTCTTGAACCCCTGGGCTCAAGCGATCCTCACACCTTGGCCTCCCATAGTGCTGGGATTACAGGCGTGAACTACTGTATCTGGCTGCAGATCACTTTTTTTTTCTTTTTTCTTCATATTAAAATAAATTTTTTTTTTTGAGATGGGGTTGCACCATGTTGGTCAGGCTGGTCCCGAACTCCTGACCTCAAGTGATCCACCTGCCTCAGCCTCCCAAAGTGTTGTGATTACCGGCTTGAGCCACTGTGCCCGGCCATCCTTCTTTTCTTTTCTTTTTTTTTTGAGATGAAGTCTCACTCTGTTGCCCAGGCTGGAGTGCAGTGGCACACTCTTGGTTCACTGCAACCTCCGCTTTCCAGGTTCAACCCATCCTCCTGTCTCAGTCTCCCGAGTAGCTGGGATTACAGGTGAACGCTGCCATGCTCGGTTGATTTTTTGTATTTTAGTAGAGACGGGGTTTCACTGTGTTGACCAGGCTGGTCTAGAACTCCTGAGCTCAGGCAGTTCACCCTCCTTGGCCTCCCAAAGTGCTGGGATTACAGGCGTGAGCCACTGCGCCCAGTAGATCACTCTTTTTTTGAGACAGAGTCTCAGTCGCTCAGGCTGGAGTGCAGTGGTGCGATCTTGGCTCGCTGCATCCTATGCCTCCTGGGTACAAGTGATTCTCCTGTCTCAGCCTCCCGAGTAGCTGGGAATATAAGCTCATGTCACCAAGCCCAGCTACTTTTTGTAATTTTAGTAGAGATGGGGTTTCACCATGTTGGCCAGGCTGGTCCCGAACTCCTGACCTCAAGTGATCCACCTGCCTCAGCCTCCCAAAGTGTCCTGATTACAGGCAGAGCCACTGCGCCCGGCTGAACTTCACATTTTAAAGCACTCTGCCAAGACGCTCCCCAAAAGTGCTGTGCAGGTTACACCCCCTTCCACATGGAACCTCTGTAAGCGTTTATTTCAAATACACGTCATAGCTGCCCAGCAATGCTGCATTCTGGTCATAATAGTGGTTTTGTTTAGAGTGAGAGAGGTGTGGAGGCTTTATTTTTTAATTTTTTTTTAAGAGATGGGTTCTCGGCCGGGCGTGGTGGCTCACGCCTGTAATCCAAGCACTTTGGAGGCCAAGGCGGGCAGATCACCTGAGGTTGGGAGTTCAAGACCAGCCTGACCAACATGGTGAAACCCCGTCTTAAAAAAAAAAAAAAAAAAAAAGAGATGTGTTCTCTCTTTCTCTGTCACCCAGGCTGGAGTGCAGTGGTACGATCATAGCTTACTGCAGCCTCAAACTCCTGGGCTCAAGTGATCCTCCCACCTCAGCCTCCCGAATAGCTGGGCTATAGGCATGCACCACCATGCTCAGCTCGTTTTTTTAGAAATGGGATCTCGCTATGATGCTCAGGCTGTTCTTTTTTTTTTTTTTTTTTTGATACAACATCTCACTTTGTTGCCCAAACTGGAGCGCAGTGACATGATCTCGGCTCACTGCAGCCTCTGCCTCCTGGGTTTAAGTGATTCTCCTGCCTCAGCTTCCCAACTAGCTGGGACTACAGGTGTAAGCCACTGCACCCGGCTAATTTTTGTATTTTTAGTAGAGATGGGGTTTCACCACGTTGCCCAGACTGGTCTTAAACTCTTGGCCTCAAATGATCTTCTTGGCTCTGCCTCCCAAATCACTGGATTACAGTCATGAGCCACCGGGCCTGGCCTTGCAGAGGCTTTCTTAACCTGTTCCTTGGGTGTTGACTCCCTCTCCCAGATGTGGTTTGCCTGAACTACAAAGGGGCTAGGAGATCTAGGCTATGGTTGATCTGAGAGATGATCTCCATAAGCATGGGTCGGGGAAGGGGAGTGAGGAAGGGAAGGGCAGGTAGCCAGTGAAGGGTGTTGATGAGCCAGTTGCCGCCATGGGCAACTCAGTTCCACTGGAGAATTGCTGAAACCAAATAGAGCATACTCCTCAGAGGGTTCCCCACCGAGGGGCAAGGAGGCCGGGATATTTATCCACCTACTCCCATCAGCCATTGCTCAAGGGCTGCTCCAGGAGAGTGTTTCTTTTCTTTCTTTCTTTTTTTTGAGACAGAATCTCGCTCTGTCACCAGGTGCCAGGCTGGAGTGCAGTGGTACGATCTCAGCTCACAGCAACCTCCACCTCCCAGGTTCAAGCAATTCTCTTGCCTCAGCCTCCTGAGTAGCTGGGACTACAGGTGTGTACCACCACACTCAGCTAGTTTTCGTTTTTTTGAGACGGAGTCTTGCTCTGTTGCCCAGGCTGGATTGCAGTGGCGTGATCTCGGCTCACTGCAGCCTCCACCTCCCAGCTTCAAGCACTTCTCCTGTCTCTTGTCTCAGCCTCCCAAATAGCTGGGATTACAGGCGCCTGCCACCATGCCCAGCTAATTTTTGTGTTTTTAGTAGAGATGGGGTTTTACCTTGTTTGTCAGGCTGGTTTCAAACTCCTGACCTCAGGTGATCCACCCGCCTCGGCCTCCCAAAGTGCTAGGATTACAGGCGTGAGCCACTGAGCCCACCGTTTTTGTGTTTTATTAGTAGAGATGGGGTTTCACCATGTTAGCCAGGATGGTCTCCATCTCTTGACCTCATGATCGGCCCACCTCTTCCTTCCAAAGTTCTGGGATTACAGGCGTGAGCCACTGGCCCTTTTATTTTTGGAACATGGAGTTTCACTCTTGTTGCCCAGGCTGGAGTGCAGTGGCACAATCTCAGCTCACTGCAACCTTCGCCTCCCAGATTCAAGCGATTCTCCAGCCTTGCCTCCTGAGTACCTGGGATTACAGGCACCTGCCACCACACCTGGCTAATTTTTGTACTTTTAGTAGAGACGGGGGTCTCTCTGTATTGGCCAGGTTGGTCTCCATCTCCTGACCTTAGGTGATCCACCCACCTCAGCCTCCCAAAGTGCTGAGATTACAGGTGTGAGCCACTGTGCTTTCCACCCACCCAGCAGCCAGAGCCAGTTCTCGGGAGATGGTTGTTAGAAGCTGTGGGGTCAGTGTACTCAGGAGTGCTTTGGGAACATGAGTGGGTATTGACATTCTGGGAAAGGGAAGACAGAGGAGAAAAAGAATGAGTAAAGCATAGAGCATGTTCCAAGGGGGCGGGGCATGGTGGCTCATACCTGTGATCCCAGCACTTTGAGAAGCCAAAGCAGGCGGATCACTTGGGGTCAGGAGTTCGAGACCAGCATGGACAACATGTTGAAACCCTGTCTCTACTAAAAAAAAAAACAATACACACACACACACACACACACACACACAAATTAGCCAGGCATGGTGGCGAATGCCTGTAATCCCAGCTACTCAGGAGGCTGAGGCAGAAGAACTGGTTGCACGCGGGAGGCGGAGGTTGCAGTGAGCTGAGATTGCGCCACTGCACTCCAACCTGGGCGAAGAGCGAGACTCTGTCTCAACAAAACAAAACCAAAAAGGAGTCAGCGTTGGGGAAAAAAAGGAAATTAGACCAGGCCAAGATAAGGTGAAGAGGCTGTGGGTGGAGGTCCCCAGCATCCAACCTGGCACCCAGTAGGCAATAAATGTTCTGTTGCTTCTCTCTGGTCCGCGGGGTGAAGAGAGAGAGTGAGAGAGAGAAAGAGAGAGAGAGAGAGAGAGAGAGAATGCCTTGGTGTAGTTGGAACCCCGGGCCGGGGAGGAGGAGAGCGGGGAGGCAGCCAGTGGTAATGATGCTGAAAAGTAATTGGGCCTTCTCTCTGGGAGGCGGTGAAACTCTAATTAGAATGAAAATGTAGTTTAATGAGGATGAAAACGGTAATTGTGCCAGGCAGTGCAGTTCAGAAGTGTCGCTTTCCCTTGGGGCACCTTGATGGCCTCTGAGGCTTTAGGCATGGGTGAGAAGGACTCAGGGCTGGGAAGGCAAAGGATTGTCAGTGCCTCAGTTTCCCCCCAGAGGGTCCTCCCGCATGGCATAGGGTAAGGAGCCTGTGCAGAGCCCCGCCTGCCCCTGGGGCTGGTTCCAGGTGTTCAGAGCCACGTTTTTCCATCCCACATTTTATTCCTAATAATAATACAACCATCAGTGGAAACATGTCAGCAATGCCGTTTATTGAATACCTACCATATGCCACGTACCATTCTAACCCCTTCACAGATGCTAACTCAGGTGATCCTTTAAATTATCCTCATTTGACAGATGGGGACACTGAGGCACAGACAAACCATAAACTTTGGTAGGATATTTTAAAGAGTGGGTGAGGGCTAGGTGTGGTGGCTCACACCTGTAATCGCAGCACTTTGGGAGGTCGAGATGGGTGGATCACCTGAGGTCAGGAGTTTGAGACCAGCCTGGCAAACATGGCAAAACGCCGTCTCTACTAAAAATACAAAAATTAGCTGGCTGTGGTAGTGAGTGCTTGTAGTCCTAGCTACTGGGGAGGCTGAGGCAGGAGGATCGCTTGAACCCGGGAGGTGGAGGTTGCAGTGAGCCAAGACTGTGCCAGTGCACTGCAGTCTGGGCGACAGAGCAGGACTCTGTCTCAAGAAAAAAAAAAAGAATGGGTGAGGAGAAAAGTGGAATACGGTAGAGATCTAGCTGGACATTCAAAGGAGGCCCAGATCAGAGGAGATTGGCAGCCTGGGCAACACAGTGAGACCCAATTTCTACAAAAATATTTTTTTTTTTCTTTTTGTTTTTGAGACAGAGTTTCACTGTTTCACTCTTGTGGCCCAGGTTGGAGTACAATGGCGCAATCTCAGCTCACCACAACCTCCGCCTCCCGGGTTCAAGCAATTCTCCTGCCTTAGCCTCCCGAGTAACTGGGATTACAGGCATGCGCCACCACACCTGGCTAATTTTGTATTTTTAGTAGAGATGAGATTTCACCATGTTGGTCAGGCTGGTCTTGAACTCCCGACCTCAGGTGATCTGCCCGCCTTGGCCTCCCAAAGTGCTGGGATTGCAGGCATGAGCCACTGTGCCCAGCCTGCAAATATAATTTTTAAAAAATTATCTGGGCATGCTGCCACGTACTTGTAGTCCCAGCTATTCAGGAGGCTGAGGCAGGAGGATGGCTTGAGCCCAGGAGGTTGAGGCTACAGTGATTGCAGTGAGCTATGATGGTGCCACTGTACTCTAGCCTGGGCAACAGAGTGAGACTCTGTTTCAAGAAAAAATAAGGAAAAGAAAAGATGAAGGAAGATTAGATTGTTTGCCACATATATGGCAGACAAATCATTAAGAGCCTTAATATACAAAAAGCACCTATGAATCAATAAGAACGTGCCAAATGTGAAATTGGCACAGTGCTTGAATACGGGTTTCACAAAGGAGTGAGAAAAGCTTAACAAACCTCTGCAAAGATGCCCAATCTGACCGTTCAGCTGAAGAATCACCTTCACTTGTCATGCTTATGAATGTGTGTGAAGTTTTGGGTTCGCACACTTGAGCATGGTCATTCATGGATGTTTAAATTGAAACAACTTTTTTAAAAAATTTTTTGAGACAGGGTCTCCCTATGTCACCCATGCTGGAGTACAGCAGCGCAATCATGTCTCACTGCAGCCTCAACCTCCTAGGCTCAAGGAATCTTCCCACCTCAGCCTCCCACATAGCTCACTCCAAGTACACGTCACCATACCCAGCTAATTTTTAAAAAAATTTTTGTAGAGATGAGGTCTCATGATGTTGCACCGGCTGGTCTCAAACTCCCGAGCTCAACTGATCCTCCCTCCTCTGCCACCTAAAGTGCTAGGATTACAGATGTGTGCCACCACGCCCAGCCATAATACAACTTTCTTGGGAGGGCGTTCTAGATACTAGTAGGAAACCTTCAAGTGTGTGGATTCTCTGACTCAGCAAATCCACCTCTAGGAATTTATTTCAGGGAGTTAATCAGTCAAATAGGCAGAGAACTATAAAGAGTAACTAACAGAGGGTGGTTAAGAGCTCTGGAATCAGACGGCCAGGGTTCGAATTCTGGCTTCACCACCTTCAGGCTGTGTGACCTAAGTAAGCCACATAATTTATTGTTTCCATTCCTGGATTTTCTGATTGGCAAAATGGGCCTCTCATGAGGCCTCCGTGAGGTAAAGTGTGTGAAATGCTTAGTTAGCCTTCTGCCAGGCACACAGAGGGTGCCTGCTATTATCATCATTAGGCTTTAAGGCCGGGTGCGGTGGCTCACGCCTGTAATGCCAGCACTTTGGGAGGCTGAGGCGGGCGGATCACGAGGTCAGGAGTTCGAGACCAGCCTGACCAACATGGTGAAACCCCGTCTCTACTAAAAATACAAAAAATTAACCGGGCGTAGTGGCACATGCCTGTAATCCCAGCTACTCGGGAGGCTGAGGCATGAGAATTGCTTGAACCCAGGAGGCGGAGGTTGCAGTGAGCTGAGATCTTGCCACTGCACTCCAGCCTGGGCAACAGAGTGAGACTCCATCTCGAAAAAAAAAAAAAAAAGAAAATGAAAATTAAAGGGCTAAAACTTATACTCATTGACACAGCATGACCTCTGTGAAATATTAATTGAAAAAAATTTCAAACATCCTATATAACCACATATTTCAAGCACTTTGATCATGAATCAAATAATTAATTTTTTACATTGCAAAGTAGATCTACCCAGGTTTGGAATTAAAACAAAAGTTTCAGGAAATCATTGCCACACTTCTACTGTGCAATGGGTTCTGATATCTTCTAGTCTCTTTTGTTCCATTTTAAAAGGCTGGTCGTTTTCGCAATTACGGTATTTTTCTCTTTAAGGTTCTGGTTAATGTAACCCAGACTCTCAGTAAGAAGGGTGTCTAGAGAGTGTCTAGAGAGCGTCTAAGAAAAGGATAAAGGGAGACAGGGAAAGTGGTATTTCCAGTTCACTAGCTTTATTTATTTAATTATTATTATTTTTTGAGGTGGAGTTTTGTTCTTGTGGCCCAGGCCGGAAGGCTGGAGTGCAATGGTGTGAGATCGGCTCACTGCAAGCTTCGCCTCTGGGGTTCAAGCGATTCTCCTGCCTCAGCCTCCCAACTAGCTGGAATTACAGGCATGTGCCACCATGCCTGGCTATTTTTTTTTTTTTTTTTTTTTTTTTGTATTTTTAGTAGAGATGAGGTTTCACCATCTCAGGCTGGTCTCGAACTCCTGACCTCAGGAGATTCACCCACCTCGGCCTCCCAAAGTGCTGGGATTACAGGCATGAGGCACTGCGCCCAGCCCTCTAGCTTGATTTTTATCTCCATTAGCAGTTGTAGTGTATATGTGTGAGTCTGTTATCCTAGCACTTTGGGAGGCCAAGGCAGGTGGATCGCATGAGCCCAGGAATTTGAGACCAGGCTGGGCAATGTGGTGAAACCCCATTTCTACAAAAAATACAAAAATTAGCCAGGTGTGGTGGCATGCGTCTGTAGTCCTAGCTACTGGGGAGGCTGAGGTGGGAGGATCGCTTGAACCCCAGAGGCGAAGCTTGCAGTGAGCCGATCTCACCCCAGAGGCGAAGCTTGCAGTGAGCCGATCTCACACCAGAGGCGAGGCTGCGGTGAGCTGTGATTGCACACTACTGCACTCCAGCCTGGGCAACAAAGTGAGACCCTGTCTCAAAAAAAAAAAAAAATAGTGTATATGTGTGAACTCATGTATGTACATGTGTGTATGCGTGTATATTTTCGAGACAGAGTCTTGCTTTGTCGCCCAGGCAGGAATGCAGTGACGAGATCTTGGTCACTGCAACCTCCACCTCCTGGGTTCAAGCAATTCTCCTGCCTCAGCCTCCTGAGTAGCTGGGACTACAGGTGCACGACCATGTCCGGCTAATTTTTGTATTTTTAGTAGAGACGGGGTTTCAATGTGTTGGCCAGGGTGGTCTGGAACTGCTGACCTCAGGTGATCCACCCACCTCAGCCTCTCAAACTGTTGGGATTACAGGTGTGAGCCACCATGCCCAGCCAGTATGTGTCTTTGCATATTGTGTTTATGACCAGGCTGAGACACGTGAGGTATTTGCCTCAGAATGGCTTTGGGTATGTAACTTTTTTCTTTTTTCTTTCTTTTTTTTTTTTTTTTTTTTGTAGAGACAGGGTCTCATTTTGTCACTTAGGCTGGTCTCGAACTCCTTGCTTCAAGCAATCCTCCCATCTTGGCCTCCTGAAATGCTGGGATGAGAGGTATGAGCCACCATGCCCAGGCCTTGGGTGCATAATTTAAAAGGGTGTCAAAAAACTTAGTCATTGAGATAAATATTTTAATGCAATAAATTTTTAAAAAATAAGCCTGGGTGCAATGGTTCACGCCTATAATCCTAGCTCTTTGGGAGACTGAGGCAGGTAGATTACCTGATGTCAGGAGTTTGATACCAGCCTGGCCAATGTGGTAAAACCCCGTCTCTAATAAAAATACAAAAATTAGGCTGGGCAAAGTGGCTCACGCCTGCAATCCCAGCACTTTGGGAGGCTGAGGTGGGTGGTATCATGAGGTCAGGAGATTAAAACCATCCTGGACAACATGGTGAAACCCCGTCTCCACTAAAAATACAAAAATTAGCCAGGTGTGGTGGTGCGTGCCTGTGATCCCAACCCTAACACTAACCCTAACACTTTGGGAGGCTGAGGCGGGAGAATCGTTTGAACCAGGGAGTCAGAGGTTGCAGTGAGCTGAGATTGTGCCACTACACTCCAGCCTGGTGACAGAGGGAGACTCCGTAAAAAAAAAAAAAAAAAAAGACCAACCCGACCAACGTGGAGAAACCCTGTCTCTACTAAAAACACAAAATTAGCCAGGCGTGGTGGTGCATGCATGTAATCTCAACTACTAGGGAGACTGAGGCAGGAGAATTGCTTGAACCCAGGTGGCAGAGGTTGCAGTGAGCATTGCACTCCAGCCTGTGCAATGAGAGCGAAACTCCATCTCAAAGAAAAAAAAATATATATCTATATATCTATATATATCTATATATACACACACACATACACAAAAATCAGTCAGGCACAGTGGTGCACATCTGTAATCCCAGCTACTGGGGGAGACTGAAGCATGAGAATTGCCTGAATCCATGAGGCGGAGGTTGCAGTGAGCCAAGATCATGCCACTGCACTCCAGCCTGGGTGACAGAAGGAGACCCTGTCTCAAGGAAAAAAAAAAAAAATCACTTTTTTGCAGCAACATGGATAGAGCTGAAGGCCATTATCTTAAGTGAAACTAACCAGACACAAAGTCAAACGCTGCATGCTCTCGCTCCTAAGTGGGCACTGAAATCTACGCACACATAGACACAGAGAATGAAAAGACCAACAAGAGAGACTCAGAGGGCTGAGGGGGTAGATGATGAGAAATTTCTTCCTTTCTTTTTTTTTTTTTTACTTTGAGACGGAGTCTTGCTCTGTCACCCAGGCTGGAGTGCAGTGGTGCCATCTCACCTCACTGCAACCTCTGCCTCCCAGGTTCAAGCAATTCTCCTGCCTCAGCCTCTCGAGTAACTAGGATTACAGGCGCCCATCACCATGCCCGGCTAATTATTTTTGTAATTTTAGTAGAGATGGGGTTTCACCATGTTGTCCAGGCTGGTCTCGAACTCCTGACCTCGTGATCTGCCCGCCTCAGCCTCCCAAAGTGCTGAGATTATAGGTGTGAGCCAATGAGCCCAGCCTCTTTTTTTTTTCCTTTTTAAATATAGTGATGGAGTCTTACCATGCTGCCCAGGCTTACCATATTGCTCCTGGGTTCAAGCGATCCTCCTTTCTTGCCCTCCCAAAGTGCTGGGCCTGCAGGCCTGAGCCACTGCGCCTGGCCCTGGTAACTGTTGAATGGGGGAAAATGGCACAGACAGACCCCACGATGGTCCAGCCTCCAAAGGGCCCCCGACTGGGTCTTCCCCCTCCAGCCTCCGGGACAACGGGAATCTCAGTGGCTGCGACTTCTGGGGATGGAGGAGGAGGGGGCATCCAGGGAGGGAGAGCTGAGCCCGGTGTGCGGCTGCGGAGGGGGGCTCCGCCTGGCGCGGGTCCCCTCCCGGGGGGGCTGGGCTGGCGGGAAGGACCCCGGCTGCCGGGCAGGCAGAAACGGAGCCTGGGAGTCTGCTATCGACCGCCTGAGCCACGGTAGGGAAGCTTTTAGATCTGCCCGCTCGTCCGGGAGGGGGGGCAAGGGTGAGGCTCCTCTCCCCTAAAAGGGGGAGTCCCGGGGGTTTCCTGTCACCCCCACATGCCACCCACCGGCAAGGCTTGCAGGCCAGCCTCCGAACCGAGCCCAGAATCCGGTCGCTAGAGTTGGAAGTACTTTTCCTAGAACTTTATTGAGGGTTAATTTACATGCGGTGAAGTCCCAAGCCTGCTCATGTTATTTGTATGCAGGACCCCTTGCCCCCACCCCATCAAAGTAAGGAAAATTTCCATCCAGACGGCCCAGAAATCAATCTGCCTTCATGCGTTCCCCACCCCACAACCACTCCTCTGATTTGTTTCCTTTCTTCGTACAGACAGGATCTTGCTCTGTCGCCCAGGCTGGAGTGCAGGGGTGCAAACATAGCTCACTGCAGCCTCTGCCTCCCGGGTGCAAGGGATCCTCCTGTCTCAGCCTCGGAGTAGCTGGAACTACAAGCCCTCACCACCAAGCCAAGCTAAGGTTTGTATGTTTTGTAGAGACAGGATCTCGCTGTTACCCAGGGCGGTGTTGAACTCCTGGCCTCAAGCAATCCTCCTGTCTCAGCCTCCCAAAGTGCTGAGATTACAGGTGTGAGCCATTGGGTCGGGCCCACTATTCTGAATTCTTTGTGTGTGTGTGACAGTTTTCCTCTGTTGCCCAGGCTGGAGTGCAGTGGCACCATCCCGGCTCACTGTACCCTCCACCTCCCAGGTTCAAGCAATTCTCATGCCTCAGACTCCCAAGTAGCTGGAATTACAGGCACACGCCACCACACCTGGCTAATTTTTGTAATTTTTGTAGAGATAGGGTTTCGACATGTTGGCCAGGCTGGTCTTGAAGTCCTAGCTTCAACTGATCTGCCCGCCTCAACCTCCCAAAGTGCTGGGATTATAGACGTGAGCCATTTCGCCCGGCTACTATTCTGATTTCTATCACCCTAGATTCATTAAGCCTTTTGCAAAATTTCAGACAAATAAAATCACACAGTGTGGTCTCTCTTCCACTCAGCATCACACATCCTGAGATTTATCAACGTTATGTGAATCTGTAGTTTGCTCCTTTTTGTTGCTAAGAATTACTCCATCTTGGCCAGGCTCAGTGGCTCACGCCTGTAATCCCAGCACTTTGGGAGGCCGAGGTGGGCAGATCACGAGGTCAAGAGTTTGAGACCGTCTTGGCCAACATGGTGAAACCCCGTCTCTACTAAATACAAAAATTAGCTGGGCATGGTGGTGCGTACCTGCAGTCCCAGCTACTCGGGAGGCTGAGGCAGGAGAATCACTTGAACCCGGGTGGCGGAGGTTGCAGTGAGCCGAGAATGCGCCACTACACTCCAGCCTGGTGACAGCCAGAGACTCCATCTCAAAAAAAAAAAAAAAAAGAATTATTCCATCCTATCGATGAGCCTTAATTTATATTCTCCTGTATAAAATAAAAAATATCTGTAGATACAAAATCATAAAATATGTATAAGATACAAAATATCTGTAGATGTTTTGATTGTTTCCAGTTTTTTCAGCAATAATCAAACAAATCCACTATGAATGTTTGCCAACAGGTCTTAGCATGGACATATTCTTTCACTTCTCTTGGGTTAATACACACCAATGGAATTGCTGGGATGAATGGTAAGTCTAATTTAATTTTAATTAATTAATTTTTTTGAGACTGAGTCTCAATGGCGCAATCTTGGCTTACTGCAACCTCCGACTCCCAGGTTTAAGCAATTCTCTTGCCTCAGCCTCCCGAGTAACTGGGATTCTAGGCATGAGCCACAATGCTCGGCTAATTGTTTTGTATTTTTAGTAGAGACGGAGTTTCTCCATGTTGGTCAGGCTGGTCTCGAACTCCTGACCTCAGGTGATCCGCCTGCCTCAGCCTCCCAAAGTGCTGGAATTACAGGCGTGAGTCACCGCACCCGGCCCTTTATTTATTTATTTATTTAGAGACAGGGTTTCACCATGTTGATCAGGCTGGTCTCAAATTCCTGACCTCGTGATGCACCCACCTCAGCCTCCCAAAGTGCTGGGATTACAGGCATGGGCCACCACACCTGGCCCTATCTTATTTTTTAAAATTTATTTATTTATTGTTTTGAGATGGAGTCTTGCTCTGTTGCCCAGGCTGGAATGCAGTGGCCAGATCTCAGCTCATTGCAACCTCCACCTCCCTGGTTCGAGCAATTCCCCTGCCTCAGCCTCCTGAATAGCTGGGATTACAGGTGCCCACCACCACGCCCAGCTAACTTTTTGGATTTTTAGTAGAGATGGGGTTTCACCATGTTGGCCAGACTGGTCTCAAACTCCTGCCTTGGCCTTCCAAAGTAACTATTTTAAAAACTGTTTTCTGAGTGGAACTGGGCATGGTGGCTCACACCTGTAATCTCAACACTTTGGGAAGCTGAGGTGGGCCGATCACGAGGTCAGAAGATGGAGACCATCCTGGCCAACATGATGAAACCCTGTCTCTACTGAAAATACAAAAAAGTAGCCGGGTGTGGTGGTGCACTCCTGTAGTACCAGCTACTCCGGAGGCTGAGGCAGGAGAATCACTTGAACCTGGGAGGCAGATGCTGCAGTGAGCCAAGTGATCCTTCCACCTCGGCCTCCCAAAGGGCTGAGATTACAGGTGTGAGCTGCTGTGCCCAGCTCAAAGGGGCTATTTCTATTTTATTTATTTATTGAGACAGGGTCTCATCTTGTCACCATGCTGCAACACTGTGACATGATTATAGCTCACTGCAGTCTCAACCTCCTGGTTCAAGCCATCCTCCAGTCTCAAGCTCAGATCAGCAGCTGGGGCAGCAGACATCCGCCACCACATCTGGCCAAGTTTTTAAATTTTTTGTAGAGACGAGGTCTCACAAAAGGAGTTCAAGACCCAGGCTGGAGTACAATGGCGTGATCTTGGCTCACTGCAACCTCTGCCTCCCGGGTGTGAGTGATTCTCCTGCCCCAGCCTCCCATGTAGCTGGGAGTACAGGCATACCAGCATGCCCAGCTCATTTTCATATTTTTAGTAGAGACGGTGTTTCACCATATTGGCCAGGCTGGTCTCAAACTCCTGACCTCAAGTGATCTGCCTGCCTCTGCCTCCTTAAGTGCTGGGATTACAGGCATGAGCCACCGTGCTCAGCCTTTTTTTTTTTTTTTTGAGATGGGGTCTTGCTCTGTCACTCAGGCTGGAGTGCAGTGGTGCGATCTTGGCTCACTGGAGCCTCCACCTCTGCCTCCCAGGTTCAAGCGATCTCCTGCCTCAGTCTCCCAGGTAGCTGGGATTACAGGTGCACACCACCATACTCGGCTAATTTTTCTACTTTTAGTAAAGATGGGGTTTCATCTGTTGGCCAGGCTGCTGTTGAACTCCTGACCTCAAGTGATCCACCTGCCTTGCCTCCCAAAGTGCTGGGATGACAGGGATGAGCCACCAGACCTGGACTACTGGATTGAATCTAAACACGCACCTACCGCGCTCACCTCTCTCCTTGCGGGGGTGGGGCTCCATCACAAGCTTCTGGTTTTGCAGTCAGACTTTGCAACTTGGAGTCCTGGTTGTCCTCCTCTCATTTGAGCTGAGCTGTCTGATTCCCTCCCTCCCCCACCCCCATCAAACTGCCATGGCTTTCACATCTTCCCAGGATCTCAGGAATTTTTTCAAGGACAGGAAATCCTCCTCCTGACCAAATATAGAACCAGCAAGCACTCACCCATGTCTGCTGAGCCTGGACTTGGAGAGGTGAAGAACTGGGCTGAAACACCACCCACGGGGCTTTCTTGTTCCTTAGGCAGCTGCCTCTGGACAACCTTGATGGGCAGAGGGGCTGGGAATCCATGACCTGGAGGTGGGGATGATCTTTAGCTCTGAACATTGTCCTGCTTGAATCGCACCTTTGGGGGGGGGGGCTTCTCACAGCCATCCCCCAAACACCCCATCCATAGGTGAATTAGCCACTGTGTGCAGCCCAGCAGACCCCACTCCAGCCCTCCTGTATTTGATCTGCAAACTAATGGGGAGACCCAGCCCCTATTCATGAAGGATCTGTGAATCCATATGTACCTGGGGGAGCCCACAGGCTGGCTGTGTGTTGAATGTTTTTCATTTGTCCCATTATGGACTGAATTGTGCCCTTCCAAATTAAAATGTTGAAGTCCTCACCCCTAATGTGACTGTATTTAGACATAGGGCCTTTAAAGAGGTAACGAAGGTTTGGGCACGGTGGCTCACGCCTGTAATCCCAGCACTTTGGGAGGCCAAGGCGGGCGGATCACAAGGTCAGGAGATCGAGACCATCCTGGCTAACACAGTGAAACCCAGTCTCCACTAAAAAAAAAAAAAAAATACAAAAAATTAGATGGGCGTGGTGGCACACGCCTGTAGTCCCAGCCACTGGGGAGGCTGAGGCAAGAGAATCACTTGAACCTGGGAGGCGGAGGTTGCAGTGAGCAGAGATCGCGCCACTGCACTCTAGCCTGGGCAACAGAGTGAGACTCTGTCTCAAAAGAAAAAAAAAGGTAATGAAAGTTACATGGGGTCTCATCAGAGTGAGGCTTTAATCCAATAAGACTGGTGTCCTTATAAGAAGAGGAAAAGAGGCCAGGTGCGGTGGCTCACGCCTGTAATCCCAGCACTTTGGGAGGCCGAGGCAGGCAGATCACAAGGTCGAGATCGAGACCATCCTGGCCAACATGGTGAAACCCATCTCTATTAAAAAAAAAAAAAAGAAAGAAGAAAGAAAATGAAGAGATACCAGAGCTCTCTCTTTCTCTCTTCAAGCACACAAAGGAAAGGCCATGTGAGGACACAGCAAGAAGGCGGCCGTCTGCGAGCCAGGAAGAGAGCCCTCACCAGGAGCCGACCCTGCCAACACCTTCCCCTTGGACTTCCAGCCTCTGTAAGTGTGAGAAGGAAATACCTGTTGGTTAAGCCACTCAGTCTACGTATTTTCTTTGTTGTTGTTGTTTTTGAGACAGAGTCTCACTCTGTTGCCCAGACTGGAGTGCAGTGGTATAATCTCAGCTCACTACAACCTCCACCTCCTGGGTTCAAGCGATTCTCCTGGCTCAGCCTCCCACATAGCTGGGATTACAGGTGCCCGCTACCACGCCCTGTTAATTTTGTATGTTTAGCAGAGATGGGGTTTCACCATGTTGACCAGGCTGGTCTCGAACTCCTGACCTCAAGCGATCCACCCTCCTTGGCCTCCCAAAGTGCTAGGGTTATAGGCGTGGGCACCTGGCCCATCTATGGTATTTTCTTATGGCGGCCTGTGATGTTTATTCTATGTTATCTACTTAACTGGGCTAAGGGATACCCAAAGACCCGCTGAAACATGGTCTCTGCATGTGTCTGTGAGGCTGTTTCTGGAAGAGATTAGCGTTTGAATTAGCAGACCGAGGAAAGAAGACCCACCCTCCCTAATGTAGGTGGGCTTCATCCAATCCATTGAGGGCATGGCTAGAACCAAAAGGCAGAGGAAGCTTGAATTCATTCTGTCTGCTCCAGCTGGGACATTCATTTTCTCCCGTCCTCAGACACTGGCGATTCCAGTTCTCAGGCCTTTGGTCTCGGACCTGGGACTTACCCATCTGGTATGCAGGCCTTTGAGTGTGGACTGGAATCGTACCATCAGCTTTCCTAGGTCTCCAGCTTGCAGATGGCAGATTGCGGGACTTCTCAGCCTCCGTAATTACATGAGTCAATCTCTCATAATAGATCTCCTCTGTGTCTATATATATCCTATTGGTTCTGTTTCTCTGGTGAGCCTTTACTAACACACAGTCCAAGCTGACGAAGACGTGCCCCTCACATCACTTCAGGTCCTCTGAGAAGCAGATGCTGAGGTGGAGTTGAAAGTACAAGAGTTTCATGGGAGGAGACTCCCATGAGTGACAGAGGGGCACTGGGGCAGGAGCTGATGGCGAGAGCCGTCAGATAGCAATGGAAGTCTGAAGTCTGTGCAGGCAGAGGGGGAAGAAGGAGAACTGAGCAGTGTATCTTTGGGACACGAGCCACCCTTCATCTTCCTCTGCCCTGTTCCATTCCTAGGAGGCTGATATGTAAGAATCCATTGCCAGGTGTGGTGGCTCATGCCTGTAACCCCAGCACTTTGGGAGGCCGAGGTGGGAGGATCACCTGAGGTCAGAAGTTCGAGACCAGCCTGGCCAACATGAAACCCCAGCTCTACTAAAAATACAAAAATGAGCCAGGCATAGTGGCAGGCACTTGTAATCCCAGCTACTCAGGAGGATGAGGCAGGAGAATCACTTGAACCCGGAGGGTGGAGGTTGCAGTGAGCTTAGATCATACCACTTCACTCCAGCCTAAGTGACAGTGTGAAACTCTGTCTCAGAAAAAAATTAGCCAGGCATGGTGGCCCATGCCTGTAATCCTAGCTACTCAGGAGGCTGAGGCAGGAGAATCACTTGAATTCAGGAGGCGGAGGCTGCAGTGAGCCGAGATCACAAATTGTACTCCAGCCTGGACGACAGAGCCAGACTCTGTCTCAAAAAAAAAACAAAAAAACAAAACTCATTAATAACTCCCTTGTCCTCTGGCTTCTGTTAGGTTCAGCCAATTGGAAGCCCCAGAAGAAGGTTAGAAGGCAGAGGAGAGAGGTGGGGGCCTGTACTCTTCCCCTCCTTGCCTGTGTGATTGCCTGCAGTAAGCTGGGCATGGTGGTGGGTGCCTGTAACCCCATCTACTGGATTCACTTTAGTAGGCACTCACTTTAGTAGAGACATGGCGAAACCCTGTCTCTACTAAAAATACAAAAATTAGCCAGGCATGGTGGCGCACACCTGTTATCCCAGCTACTCAGGAGGCTGAGGCAGGAGAATCACTTGAACCAGGGAGGCACTCCAGCCTGGGCAACAAGAGCAAAACTCTGTCTCAAAAAAAAAAAAAAATTTACAAAAAGGCAGCAAAAGTAGCAGCGGGTAGGGGTCCCCATGCAGCCACTTGAACAAAGTCTTGCTTTCCCAGCAGGGGCATTGGATGGGGTCTACTCAACAGAAGAATGGGTGGGAACAGAATGGGTGGGAACAGAATGGGTGGGAACAGCTCCATTGTCAGCATCTGATGGAAGAGCATCCCTGGCAGAGGTCCCAGAGAGTAGGATGGCGCCAGGATGGGAGGAAGACAGGGAGACCGGCTTCACCCTCCTACTTCCCTTCCCTCCCTCCTAAACCCAAACTGAAAAAAGGGTCAACTCCAGGCCAGGAGATTCCACCCCATGGTATACTGGAGCTGGGTCAAAGTGACTCACAAGAGTCATGACGCAGTCTCTTCCTAAGTTGGGGATTCAGTGACATCACACTCATAGCTTGAAATCAGCCAAGGGGGAGGAATTTACACCAAGGAAATTGGCAAACTCTACAAATTGGGTTTCCTCCCTACAGCTGGCTTACCAGCACATCATTGATTACACCCATCTAGACACCACCTCACAATCCCCTTGCCCCCTCAAACTCCCCCCACCCTCTCAAGGAGATCTCATGGTCACAGGTTGAAGTCAGCCAAGATGGCAGAATTTACACCACTAGAATTGGCAAACACTACAAATCCCCTTCCCTCCCCACAACGGGTTCACAAGCACACCACTGTTTACACCCATCTGGAAGGCCCATCCCAGCTGACATCTTCCTGCCCACCTTTCAAGAAGACAGACAAAACTCTGCCTTCAGGGTGGGGGCAAGGCAGGTGGCTAGTCTGATGGGGGGAGGCAGGTGACAAACATCATGACAGAGGGTGATGAGAAAATCTCACAAAGAAAACTACAGCAGAAGCTGGGTGCAGTGCATAACACCTGTGATCCCAGCACTTTGGGAGGCCGAGGCAGGAGGATCACTTGAGCCCAGGAGTTTGAGACCAGCCTGGGCAACATAGGAAGAACCCATCTCTACAAAAATTGAAAGGTTAGCTAGGCATGGTGGTGCACGCTTGTAGTCCCAGCATTTTGGGAAGCCGAGGTGGGTGGATCACAAGGTCAGGAGTTCGAGACCAGCCTGGCCAACGTGGTGAAACCCCGCCGTCTCTACTAAAAATACAAAAAATTAGGCAGGCGTGGAGGCATGCAACTGTAATCCCAGCTACTCAGAAGGCTGAGGCAGGAGAATCGCTTGAACCGGGGAGGTGGAGGTTGCAGTGAGCCGAGACTGTGCTCCAGCACTCCAGCCTGGGCAACAGAGCAAGTCTCTGTTTCAAAAATAAAAGTAAAAAAATAAAAAGTTAGCTACTGGGGAGGCTGAGGCAGGAGAATCGCTTAAGCCTAGGAGTTGGAGGCTGCAGTGAGCTACAATTGCACCACTGCACTCCAGCCTGGGCAACAGAGTGAGATCCTGTCTCTAAAATCAAAGAAACAAAACAACAGCAGGGAGAGGGTAGAGGGAAAAGCAAAAGATGGGCTGAGATTTCAGATTGAGGGCAGGGGAAACCCCTCTCTGCCCGCGGTGCAGCCCCCCAGTCTCTTGCTGCCCCTGCCCTGCCCCCATTCACTGCATTATCGCGTGTCCTGATCTTACTTTTCATCCCTTCCCTCCCCCTTCGTTCCCCACTGAGTCCTTCCAGAGGCTCTTGCTCAGCTGCCCCTGGATCCGTCCTTCTCCCTGGAATTTTTGTCATGCAGAAATTTCTCAGCCCGGAGCTCATTTCTGCCCACTTAACTCATCTTTCACCTGAAATTGGCTTTGCTGCCTGCTCCGGGAATGTCTCTGCTGCTGTTGGAAGGATGCACATGGGGAGTGACTTGAAGGTCACCCTGTCCTTTCGGGAGCCCTGTGGTCACTGCCTGCTCTCTGTCCGCCCCACTGCACTACCACGGCCCCTGAGGGAGCTCCTTAGGCTGGTGCCTGCTCAGCGGGGCACCCCCCACCCCCAGCCAGGGCTTATCTGCCCCAAAGGAAGCTAGGCTGTAGCTGACTCCGAGTGAGTGAGGAGAATACCCTGTGGTCCAGACTTCTTTGCTCTGCCACAGTTTCCCCATCTGCTTATCCCAGCGTCTCCCAGGGGAGCCTTTGGGGGAGAATCTCCAGACACACAAGAATGAGGCAGAGGCCGAGCGCGGTGGCTCACGTCTGAAATCCCAGCACTTTGGGAGGCTGAGGGAGGCAGATCACCTGAGGTCAAGAGTTCAAGACCAGCCTGGCCAACATAGTGAAACCCCGTCTCTACTAAAAATATAAAAATTAGCTGGGTGTGTGGCGCAGGCCTGTAATCCCAGCTACTCCCGGGAGGCTGAGGCAGGAGAATCGCTTAAACCCGGGAGGCGGAGGTTGCAGTGAGTGGAAATCGTGCCACTGCACTCCAGCCTGGGAGACAGAGTGAGACTCTGTCTCAAAAAAAAAAAAAAAAAAAAAAATGAGGCAGAACTCCTCCTCAAACCACAGCCCAAATGGGTCTAGGAAATCAGGAAATTCTAGGTCTTTCTCAGATCCACACCTGAGGCAACCTGGGCCCATGAACGCTGATGATTCCCACTGAGCTTGGATAGAGACCCTTTCCATTCTCCCAGTGGCTGGGAACCCACTTTCCCAAATATATATATATATATATATTTTTCGAGAGACGGGGTCTTCAGAGGCACAATCATAGCTCACCACAGCCTCAAACTCCTGGGTTTAAGCCATCCTCCTATCTCAGCCTCCAGAGTAGCTGGGACTATAGGCGAATGCTACCATGCCAGGCTAATTTTTAGTTTTTTAGTTTTTTTTGTTTTTTTTTTAGATGGAGTCTTGCTCTGTAGCCCAGGCTGGAGTGCAGTGACTTGATCTTGGCTCACTGCAACCTCCGCCTCCCTGGTCCTAGTTCAAGCAATTCTCCTGCCTCAGCCTCCCACGTAGCTGGGATTACAGGCACACATCACCATGCCCAGTTAATTTTTGTATTTTTAGTAGAGATGGGGTTTCACGATGTTGGCCAGGCTGGTCTTGAACTCCTGACCTCGTGATCCACCTGCCTTGGCCTCCCAAAGTCCTGAGATTATGGCATGAGCCACTGTGCCTGGCCATTTTAAATTTGTGTGTGGAGGCAGGGTCTTGCTATCTTGTCCAGGCTGATCTCCAACTTCTGGCCTCAAGTGATCCTCCCACCTCAGCCTCCCACCCCACTTCCCCAAATCTTATAGACACCCAGTTACCTTTGTGGGGGGTGGCCCTCCCCTGCTGTGAGTTCAGCCCCCCAACACGCACCCCGGCCAATCCTCACCTACCTAGACTCCCATGGTCAAAGCCAGCAGGCATGGCTTCTGTTTATAGATCGGTGTCAGGGGGTGGGGGAGAGGTTGGCAAGTTTTAAAAGCTCATTAAGGCCTGAATTCTTTTTATAGATGGAGTTCTCTGCGTCTTTTCCTCTGCTCCCCCACTCCCACCCTCCCTGAGTTCTCAACGCCATATTTATTTGAGTTAGAAAAATAATGAGGTCCCTGAGGTCATACACAACACATTGGCTCTCTAATCAAAGTATGGCTGCGGAATTAAAAATATACAGGAAGCTGTGTTTGTGCGCGTGCCACCGGCCGTGGACGCGGAACCCGCTCACCCATCACCACCCAGGCCCCACCAGACGGGCTCCGGGGGAGACATATAATTAGCTCTTTTCCAGCAAAGTCTCTGGGTAGAGAATGGGATTGAATTGCCCACGGTCTCTGCCAGTGGGGACACAGGGATGGAGTGCCACCCGCTAGAGTGGAACGTAGGTGCTGGATCCCACCAGGTGTGGATGTGGTTAGGGGTGGGGCCTCAGGGAACAGGGCTCCCAGGTGTAGAGGCCAGGTTAGGTGCAGAGGGCACCCAGGCTGGAGTGCAGTGGTGAAATCTCAGCCCACTGCAACCTACGCCTCCCTGGTTCAAGTGATTCTCCTGCCTCAGCCTCCCGAGTAGCTGGGATTACAGGCGCCCACCACTGTGCCTGGCTAATTTTTGTATTTTTAGCAGAGACAGGGTTTCACCATGTCTGCCATGCTGGTCTTGAACTCCTGACCTCAAGCAATCTACCCACCTTGGCCTCCCAAAGTGTTGGGATTACAGGCAACAGCCACCTCACCCAGCTAGTATTTTGTTTATTGAGATGGATTCTTGCTCTGTCACCAGGCTGGAGTGCAGTGGCACGATCTCGGCTCACTGCAACCTCTGCCTCCTGGGTTCAAGCAATTCTCCTGCCTCAGCCTCCCGAGGAGCTGGGACTACAAGCACATGCCACTACACCCAGCTAATTTATTTTTTTGTATTTTTAGTAGAGACAGGGTTTCACTATGTTGGCCAGGATGGTCTCAATCTCTTGACCTTGTGATCCACCCACCTCGGCCTCCCAAAGTGTTGGGATTACAGGCATGAGCCACCAAGCCCGGCCTATTTTATTTATTTATTTTGAGACAGTCTCACTCTGTCACTCAGGCTGGAGTGCAGTGGTGCAATCTTAGCTCATTGTAGCTTGCAACTCCTGAGTTCAAACAGTCCTCCCGCCTCAGCCTTCCAAGTAGGTGGGACTACAGTTATGCCATCATGCCCAGCTGGTTTTCTGTTTTGTTTTATTTTGTGTTTTTTAGATGGAGTCTCACTCTGTTGCCCAGTTGGAGTGCAGTGGCTCAATCTTGGCTCACTGCAACCTCTATCTCCTGGGTTCAAGCAATTCTTTTTTTTTTTTTTTTGAGATGGAGTTTTGCTCATGTTGCCCAGGCTGGCGTGCAATGACATGACCTTGGCTCACTGCAGCCTCTACCTCTTGGGTTCAAGTGATTCTCCTCCTCAGCCTCCTGAGTAGCTGGGATTACAGGCATGTCCCACCATGCCTGGCTAATTTTGTATTTTTGGTAGACACGAGGTTTCACTATGTTGGTCAAGCTGTTCTCAAACTCCTGACCCCAAATGATCGGCCTGCCTCAGCCTCCCAAAGTGCTGAGATTACAGGTGTGAACCATCGTGCCTGGCCAGGTTCAAGCAATTCTCCTGCCTCAGCCTCGAGTAGCTGGGATTACAGGTGTGCACCACCACGCCCAGCTAACTTTTGTAGTTTTAGTAGAGGCTGGGTTTTACCATGTTGCCCAGGCTGGTCTTGAACTCCTGACCCCAAATGATCCACACATGAGCCACCACACCCAGCCTCAAAAAAAACAAAGAGGAATTATTTGAAAGGTCTCCCTCCTTACCCTAGACCTCCACTGGCCCACTTTGCAGACAGAAAACCATAATTATCAGACTCAGATGTATCTTTCCATGTCTTAAGCAAATACAGGCAAATATGAAATTTTTAAAATCTTTCTTCCTTGTTTTTACAGAAAAGGGCAGATTCCACATTGTATTGTGCACCGAGAGTTTTGGTTTTTTTTTTGAGTCAGGATCTTGCTCTGTCCCCCAGGCTGGGGTGCAGTGGCGTAATTACTGTTCATTGCATCCTTGACCTCCCCGGCTCAAGCAATCCTCCCGTCTCAGCCTCCTGAGTAGCTGGGACCGCAGCTGCGTGCCACCATGCCTGGCTAATTTTTCCATTTTTTGTAGAGATGGGGTCTCACTCTATTGCCCAGGCTGGCCTCTGGCTCTTGTGCTTCAGTGATCCTCCCACCTTAATCTCCAAAGTTCTGGGATTACAGGCATGAGCCACCATGCCCAGCTGGGAGCTCTCTCTCTCTCTCTCTCTCTCTCTCTCTCTCTCTCTCTCTCTCTCTCTTTCTTTCTTTCTTTCTTTTGACAGAATCTGGCTCTGTCGCCCAGGCTGGAGTATAATGGCATGATCTCGGCTCACTGCAACCCCTGCCTCCCGGGTTCAAGCGATTCTCCTGCCTCAGCCTCCCCAGTAGCTGGGACTACAGGCGCCAACACCACACCCGGCTAATTTTTGTATTTTTAGTAGACGAGGTTTCACCGTGGTGGTCAGGCTGGTCTCGTCTCGAACGCCTGACCTCAGGTGATCCACCCGCCTCAGCCTCCCAAAGTGCTGGGATTACAGGCATGAGCCACCGCACCTGGCTAAAGAGGTTTTTTTTTTTTTGTTTTGTTTTTGAGATGGGGTTTCACCATGTTGGCCAGACTGGTCTTGAACTCCTGACCTCGTGATCCACCCATCTTGGCCTCCCAAAGTGCTGGGATTACAGGCATGAGCCACCACGCCTGGCAGCCTCGGTCTCTTAAAGTGCTGGGATTACAGGTGTGAGCCACCACACCTGGCCGAGATCTTTTCAAAGAACAAATTGGTCATGTTCATATCCACTGTTCAGTATTCTAACCTAAGCCTTGATCCAGGCATTCTGGGCAGGGCAGTTCTTCAGGATGTGGAACTGGTTGTCATAGTATTGTGTGTTCCTGTCCCCCACCTCCAAATGCCATAAGCACCCCAGGCATTGTGAAAACCCCCAACTCCGGTATTGTCTCTCATTGAGAACCATCATAGCCCCTGACAGCCTCTCTCTGGCCTCGCCTCTCTTCCTCTCCTACTCTGCCCATGCTAGCCTCCTTGCTATTCCTCCGACCTCAGGGCCTTTGCACAGGCTGTTCCCTCTGGTTGAAGTTCTCTTCCTCAGATGGCTCATTTCTTTCTGATTTTTGCTCAAATATAACCACGTAAGGGAGGGATTCATTGACCACACTTTTTTTTTTTGGAATGTAGTGGCATGATCTCGGCTCACTGCAACTTCTGCCTCTCAGGTTCAAGCAATTCTTCTGCCTCAGCCTCCTGAGTAGCTGGGACTACAGGCATGAGTCACCATGCCCGGCTAATTTTTGTATTTTTAGTAGAGACGGGTTTTACCCTTGTTGGCCAGGATGGTTTTGAACGCCCGGTCTCAAATGATCTGCCCACCTCAGATTCCCAATGTGCTAAGATTACAGGTGTGAGCAGCCGTGCCTGGCTTGATCACACATTTAAATAAACTCTTCCTCGCTCATCATTGTCTGCTGGTGTTCTAACAACTTACTTATCCTGAAACTTAGCAGCTTAAAACAGCAAATGTTTATTACCTGACAGTTTCTGAAATCCAGGAATCTGAAAGTGGCTTAGCTGAGTGGTTCTGGCTCAGGGATCTCTAGAAGTTGCAATTCGGATGTTGGTGGGGATTGCAGTCATGTGAAGGCCGGACTGGGGCTGAAGGATCCTCTTCCAAGCAAGATGGCTCCGTCACACAGCTGTTGGCGGGCAGTCTCAGTTCCTCACCGTGTGGGCTTCTCCAAAGGGCTGCTTGAGCTTCCTCATAACATGGTAGCTGCCTTCCTCCTGACATATTTTTTGTTTTGATTTGAATTCCTTCCTTTTAAAAAATGTATATATTGCCGGGCGCTGTGGCTCACGTCTGTAATCCCAGCACTTTGGGAGGCTGAGGCGGGTGGATCACCTGAGGTCAAGAGATCGAGACCAGCCTGACCAATATGGTGAAACCTCATCTTAAAGAATAAAAAAATAAAAATAAAAGTTGTATATATTGATCACATATCACATGATGTTTTGAAGTATGTATACAGTGTGGAATGGCTAAATTGAGCTTATTAACATATCCATTACCTTACACACTTGTCTTTTTTTGTGGTGAGAACACTTGAAATCTATTCTCTTGGTGATTTTGGATATTGATTTATTTATTTGGAGACAGAGTTTAAACTCTTGTTGTCCAGGCTGAAGTGCAATGGCACAATCTCGGCTCACTGCAACTTCCCCTCCTGGATTCAAGCAATTCTCCTGCCTCAGCCTCCCGAGTAGCGGGGATTACAGGCATGCACTACCATGCCCAGCTAATTTTGTATTTTTAGTAGAGATGGGGTTTCTCCATGTTGGTCAGGCTGGTCTCGAACTCTGGACCTCAGGTGATCTGCCCGCCTCAGCCTCCCAAATTGCTGGGATTACAGTGTGAGCCACCACGCCCAGCGATTTTGGACAAATTTTAAAACCACTGCACTCTGCTTTATTTTTCTTCTCCTCTTAGAAAGCCACATAAAATCATGCATATATCATTGGTTTATTTTTTTGAGACAGAGTCTCACTCTCTTGCCCAGGCTGGAGTGCAGTGATGTGATCATAGCTGCCTGCAGCCTCGAACTCCTGGGATCAGACAATCCTTCCACCTCAGCCTCCCCAGTAGCTGGGACCACAGGTGAGCACCACTAAACCTTTCTTTTTCTTTTTTCCTTTCTTTCTTTCTCTCTCTCTCTTTTGGCGGGGGGTGGGGGTAGATATGGGTCTAATTATGTTGGCCAAGGTGGTCTCAAAATCTTGGGCTCAAGTGATCCTCCTGCCTCAACCTCCCAAAGTGTCTTTGGTTTTATTATGATTTCTGTTCTTTGCTACTAGAATGTAAGATCTCCAAGAGCAGAGACTGGGTCTTCTTTGTTCGCTAGCATAGAGCAGATGCCTAATAATTAGGTCTTAGTCTGGGTTCCTCAGGAGCAGAAACCAAGGCAAGGAATCAAGGGCAAATAAGTTTATCTAGGAGATGACCCCAGGAAACACTAGCAGGTGTGCAATCTCGGCTCACTGCAAGGGAAGGGGGGGGGACAGGGAAAGGAAAGTAACTGGTGGTGGGCGTGATACCAAAGAGGCTACCGCTGGCTGGGCGCGGTGGCTCACACCTGTAATCCCAACACTATAGGAGGCCAATGCAGGCGGATCACCTGTGGTCGGGAGTTCCAGACCAGCCTGACCAACATGGAGAAACTCCGTCTCTACTAAAAATACAAAATTAGCCAGGCATGGTGGCACATGCCTGTAATCCCAGCTACTCCGGAGGCTGAGGCAGGAGAATCGCTTGAACTGAGGAGACGGAGGTTGTGATGAACCGAGATCATGCCATTGTACTCCAGCCTGGGCAACAAGAGTGAAACTGGGTCTCAAAAAAAAATTTTTTTTAATATTTTTTTAAAAATTAAAAATCAAATAGGCTACCGCTGAGGGGACTGGGCACTCACACCTGCTGGGGGCCTCTGGGAGGCAGCATAGGACCCCTCTGAGAGGTGAGAGAGGTGGCCACCGTCCACAGATTGCCATCTGTTTGAGAGATGCTCCAGGGAAGGCCAGTTCTTCCCCCTGGTACTCCAGCCTTCCCCGTGCCACTCAGAGTCCCCTTCAACAGCTTCCGAGAAAGCCCTCAGGCTAGGAACTGCTGTAGATAGCACTGGACGTCGGCAAGAGCCTGTTGAAATGGTGACGCCGGAGGGATGTGAATTGGGCATCTACAGCTTCTGCTCCAAACTATTAGTTGAATAATTGAATACACATTTTTAATACCTCCTTATAGCCCGAAGGACAAAACCCAGACTTTGGTGCATAAAACCACTGTGACACAGCTTTCTGTCCTGGTGCTACATCAGGGATGACAAACTGGAAGATCTACAAAGGCCAGTGGGCAGGAGACAAAGGGCAAGGCAGCCGAGGATGCGAAACACACAGTCCTCTTGGAATCTCTCATTTCTTCCCTTTTTTTTTTTTTTTTTTTGAGATGGAGTCTCGCTCTGTCGCCCAGGCTGGAGTGCAATGGCATGATCTCGGCTCACTACAACTTCCGCCTCCCGAGTTTCAAGTGATTCTCCTGCCTCAGCCTCCTGAGTAGTTGGGATTACAGGCACCTGCCACCACGCTCCTCTAATTTTGTGTATTTGTAGTAGAGATGGGGTTTCACTGTGTTGGCCAGGCTGGTCTTGAACTCCTGACCTCGTGATCCACCTACCTTGGCCTCCTAAAGTGCTGAAATTACAGGCTGGATCCACCATGCCCAGCCTCTTCCTTTTTTTTTTTTTTTTGGGAGACAGTGTCTTGCACTGTTGCCCAGACTGGAGTGCAGTGGTGTGATCTCGGCTCACTGCAACCTCCTCCTCTTGGGTTCAAGCGATTCTCCTGCCTCAGCCTCCTGAGTAGCTGGGGTTACAGGTGCATGCCACCGCACCTGGCTAATTTTTTATAGTTTTAGTAGAGACAGGGTTTCAATATCTTGGCCAGGCTGGTCTCGAACTCCTGACCTCATGATCCACCTTTCTTGGCCTCCCAAAGTGCTGGGATTACAGGCATGAGCCACTGCGCCCAGCCTAGTGGGCTCTAGTCAGTCACTGCTCATGAAGCCAGGCATGGTGGCAGGCACCTGTAGTCTCAGCTAAGCTGGAGGTTGAGGTGGGAGGATCACTTGACCCGCAGTTTGAGGTTGCTGTAGCTCTAATTATCCCACTGCATTTCAGCCTGTGTGACAGATCGGGATCCTGTCTCTAAAAAAAACAAAACCGCTGGACGCAGTGGCACATGCCTGTACTCCCAGCTATTCGGGAGGCAGAGGTGGGAGGATCGCTTGAGCCCAGGAGTTCTGGGCTGTAGTGCGCTATGCCGATTGGGTGTCCGCACTAAGTTCGGCATCAATATGGTACCTCCCGGGAGTAGGGGACCACCAGGTTACCTAAGAAGGGGTGAACCGGCCCAGGTGGGAAACAGAGCAGGTCAAAACTCCCGTGCTGATCAGTAGTGGAATCGTGCCTGTGAATAGCCACTGCACTCCAGCCTGGGCGACATAGCAAGACCCTGTCTCTAAAAAAAAAACCCACAAAAAACCCCAAAACATTATTTTTTCAGTTGCTGCTTGTGGGAATGTAGGCTCAGGGTTATCAAATTTTCTGATTAAAAAAAAATCAGTGCTGGGCGCGGTGGCTCACGCCTGTAATCCCAGCACTTTGGGAGGCGGAGGCGGGCTGATCACGAGGTCAGGAGTTCAAAACCAGCCTGGCCAAGATAGTGAAATCCCGTCTTTACTAAAAATACAAAAAATTATCTGGGTGCAGTGGCAGGCGCCTGTAATCCTGGCTACTCCGGAGGCTGAAGAAGGACAATTGCTTGAACCCCAGAGGCGGAGGTTGCAGTGAGCCGAGATCTGCCATTGCACTCTAACCTGGGCGTCAGAGAAAGACTCTGTCTCACACACACACACAAAAAAAACCAATTCTATATAAAGGCCAGAAATCTGGATTTTTTGTTCAGAATCATTAACATTTAAATATTGCTAGGTTGGGAGTGGTGGCTCACACTTGTAATCCCAACACTTTGGGTGTTGAGGCAGGAGGATTGCTTGAGCCTAGGAACTTGAGACTAGCCTGGACCAACATAGCAAGACTCCATTTCTACAAAAAAGTTAAAAATTAGCTGGGCATGGTGGCGCATGCCGGTAGTCCCAGCTACTCAGGAGGCTGAGGTGAGAAGATCTCTTGAGTTCCAGGAGGTCAAGGCTGCAGTGATTATGCCACTGCACTTCCACCTGGGCAAGAGAGCAAGACCCTGTCTCAAAAAAATAAAATAAAATGAAACTCCCCAAAAACCAAAGAATACAAATGTTACTGATCCATCCTAATATTTAGCAAAGCAAAGCATATATATGGGCTGGTTTTAACCAGTTCACACTCTCTACATTAACTACACTTACCAGGCAAGTTACAGCTCAGCGAACCTGACACATTCTTTAAAAAAACTCCCAAGCCATGGTTGGGTACAATGGCTTACATCCATAATCTCAGCTACTTGGGAGGCTGGGGTGGGAGTATTGCTTGAGGTCAGGAGTTTGAGGCCAACCCGGGCAATATAGCGAGACTCTGTCTCTATAAAAATTAATAAAAAATAAAAAATTAGCTGAGCAGAGATCACACCCAGGCCTTTGGACGTCCTTTGCCCTATGCTTGGCTTGCCCTCCTACTGTGGCAGAAAACTCCTGTACATCCTGCAAAACTTTGCTCAGGAGTTACCTAAGGCAGAACTCCCGTGAGGCAACCTACTGGGCATTTTTCTTTTTTTTTTTTTTTTTTCTGAGACAGAGTCTCGATCTGTCACCCAGGCTGGAGTGCAATGGCACACTCTTGACTCACTACAAACTCCACCTCCCGGGTTCAAGCAATTCTCCTGCCTCAGCCTCCCAAGTAGCTGGATTACAGGTGCACACCACCACGCCTGGCTAATTTTTGTGTTTTTAAGTAGAGACAGGGTTTCACCATGTTGGTCAGGCTGGTCTCGAACCCCTGACCTCGTGATCTGCCTGCCTCAGCCTCCCAAAGTGCTGGGATTACAGACATGAGCCACCACATCCGGCTTTTTCTATCTTATTGAGTAGATTTATCTCTCTTTTCACTCACAGTCTGTGAGCTCCCTTGAGACCAAATTGAATCTTGTTCAGTACTATGCCCTCAGGTCTCATTTCAGGGGCTAGCATAAATAGAGTTAGTTGAAAGCATGCCTTGCCTTCCCTCACCCCGCGGATCTGCATCCAGAGCTGTTATGAGTGATGAGGGAGCCAGCTCTTAATTAGAAGTTTAAAAGGGAGCCAGGGACAGTGACTCACGCCTGTAATCCCAGCACTTTGGGAGGCCGAGGCGGGCAGATCACCTGAGGACAGGGGTTCAAGACCAGCCTGACCAACATGGCGAAGCCCCATCTCTACTGAAAATAAAAAAATTAGCCAGGAGTGGTGGCATGCACCTGTAATCCCAGCTACTCAGGAGGCTGAGGCAGGAGAATTGCTTGAACCCAGGAGGCAGAGGTTGAAGTGAGCCAACATTGTGTCACTGCACTCCAGCCCAGGCGACAGTGCCAGACTCCATCTCAAAAAAAAAAAAAAAAAAAAAGAATGGAACATTCCCAGCTTCCAGAGACCTCCTGTGTTCCCTTACAGCCACTGCCTCCTTCCCCAGTGATGACCATGATCCCAGTTTCTATCTGCATAGGCTAATTATGTCTGTTCTGGAACTTCATATGAGTGGAATAATTCTCTATGTCCTCCTCTCTATTTGCTTCTTTTCTCCAATATTAAGTTTGAGGGATTCATTCATGTTGTAGGTTCACAGCAATGGTTTGCTCTTTTTCGTTGCTGCATATTATTCCATCAATCTGTTCATTTGATTCTTTCTTTTTTAAGAGATGGGGTCTCATTACATTGTCCAGGCTGGTCTCAAACTCCTGGGCTCAAGGGATCTTCCCACCTTGGCCTCCCAAGTGCTGGGATTACAGGCATGAGCCAACACACCCATCCCACTCTATTCTTTAAAACACAAAAGAGACAAAGTTAGGTCTCTCTCAGTCACCCAGGCTGGAGTGCAGAGTTGCAATCACGGCTCACCACAGCCTTGATCTCTTGGGCTCTAGTGATCTTCCCACCTCAGCCTTTCAAGTAGCTGGGACTACAAGCACTCACCACCATGCTTGACTAGTTTTTTAAACTTTTTGTAGAGATGGGGCCTCACTATGTTGCCCAGGCTGGTCTCGAACTTTTTGGCTCAAGTGATTCCCTCACCTCAGCCTCCCAAGTTGCTGGGATTACAGGCATGAACCACTGTGCCCAGCCCAAAACTTTTTAAAAAATATATCCCTCTTGGGAACATTCTATTCTCAGGGGCATTTGGAGAGTTTCGGTTTGGAGCTATTTTCCCAAGAGTGGAACTGCTGGGTCATGGGGGAGGTGAGTATTCAGCTTTAGGAAATGGTATGACATCATTTTCTAAAGTGGTTTTATCATTCACCCTTCCACTGCCAGTGTGTGGGATTCTGGGGGCAGAGATGTCTTCCTAAAGTGCAAATCATCAGATCAAAGCTTTCATGGCTCCTTGTTGCTTTTTAAATTTTTTACTTTTTGAGCCGGAGTTTTGCTCTTGTCACCCAGACTGGAGTGCAATGGCACGATATCAGCTCACTGCAACCTCCACCTCCTGGATTCAAGCAATTCTTGTGCCTGAGACTCACAAGTAGCCGAGATTACAGGAGCCTGCCAGGACACTCAGCTAATTTTTGTAGTTTTAGTAGAGACAGGGTTTCACCATGCTGGCCAGGCTGGTCTCGAACTCCTGACCTCAGGTGATCGTCCCGCGTCAGCCTCCCAAAGTGCTGTGATTACAGGTGTGAGTCACCACACCTGGTCTTTGTGGCTTTTAGAATAAAGTCGATACTAACTAACATGGCCTTGTCCCTGCCAGTATCCTCCATCCCAGCTCTCTTTCACTGTTCCTTCCTCATAGGCACTTGGTCCATATTCCTTGAGCATGCCATACTTTTGCCCACCTTGGGGTCTTCCATCCATTGTTCCCCTCTCCCTGGAAAGCTACACTCTCCATTTGCCACCAGCTAATTTCTACATACTCCTAGCTCAGATCAAATGCAGTATCTTGAAGATGTCTTTCCTTACCTCCCCTCCTAACCAAAATGTGGCCACCCTGGTTATTCTCATAGCTCCCTGTTCTTTTCCTTTGAGGCATTTATCATAATTTAATAATGGCAATTTTGTGTAATGTAGGTATTCATTTCATCAATGACTACACATCAGGCATATTTTGTTTCTCAACCTGGGTTGCAAGTAGAAGGGTGCTTGTTTTATTATTCTTTAAACTATACATGTAAACATATATTTAACACATATATAGCCCTGCACTCTTTACTAGGCACTTCTAAGCACTTTTCAAATATTAATTCATTTAATTGAATTCATAAAATAGCCCTATGAGATAGACGCTGTTATCACTCCATTTTCTAGAAGGATGTAGAGGTAGAGAGAAACCATCCATCCCTAGAAGCTCATCCTCCACGTCTGATTGGCTGATGCAGGAGGAGAGAGGGAGAATCTGGAAGGACATTTTAGGGTCCCGAACTAAAATTGGAACAATCACTTCCTCTGTATCCAATTGGCCAGGATCCAGTCACATGACCCTGCCAAGCTGCAAGGGACGTTGGGAAATGTAGTCTTTTTTTTTGTGTGTACAGGTGAGCTCATAGCTTTGTGGTCGCCATATTTCATGAGTGCATACTAAGTGTCAAGCACTTTATCCACGTTATCCCATTCAGTGCTGGTACAAGGAAGAAAAGCGAGAGAGAAAAAGACAGAAGGGAAGAGAGAGAGTTAAAGAGAAAGAGAAATAATTTTAAAATAAAATTTTTGGCCGGGCGCGACGTCACACCTGCAATCCCAGCACTTTGGCCGGCCTAGGAGGGCGGATCTCCTGAGGTCAGGAGATCGAGACCAGCCGGGCCAACATGGTGAAACCCCGTCTCTACTTAAAAAAAAATACAAAAATTAGCCAGGCGTGGTGGCGGGCGCCTGTAATCCCAGCTACTGGGAGGCTGAGGCAGGAGAATGGCTTGAACCCGGGAAGCTGAGGTTGCAGTGAGCCGAGATCGCGCCACTGCACTCCAGCCTGGGCGAGATGAGACTCCATCTCAAAATAAATTTTTTTAAAAAAATAAAAATTAATAAATATATATATCTATTTTGAGATGGAGTCTCATTCTTGTCGCTCAGGCTGGAGTGCAGTGGCGCGATCTCGGCTCACTGCAACCTCAGCCTCCCGGGTTCAAGCGATTCTCCTGCTTCAGCCTCCCGAGCAGCTGGGATTACAGGCGCCCACCACTACCCCTGGCTAATTCTTTGTATTTTTAGTAGAGACAAGGTTTCACCATGTTAATCAGGATGGTCTCGATTTCCTGATCTCGTGATCCTCCCGCCTTGGCCTCCCAAATGCTGGGTTTATAGGTGTGAGCCTCCGTGCCTAGCCCGGGGAGCATTGTTCTGAAACATATCTTGGATATGTTTAATCAGGCATGGTAACACACGCAGACGTGGAAATGAGTATAGTGAAGGAAGAAGGTAAAAGTCACAGATCCCTAGAAACAGGAGGCACAGCACACCACGCAGGGCGATGCGGGCAAGCCCTGTGGTTGGTCAGGAGACAGAGGGGAGAGGGGAAGAGCATGGTCTAGAACCTTCATTGGGGGTTTTTATGGGAAGGAACAGGCAAGGCAGGGTAGGTACACTGAGTAAGCTTAAGATTTGATTATTTGCCTGGTGCAGTGACTCACGCCTGTAATCCCAGCACTTTGGGAGTCTGAGGCAGGTGGATCGCCTGAGGTCAGGAGTTCAAGACCAGCCTGGCCAACATGGCGAAACCTGGTCTCTACTAAAAATACAAAAAATTAGCCGGGTGTGGTGGCAGGCGCCTGTAATTCCAGCTACGTGGGAGGCTGAGGCAGGAGAATTGCTTGAACGTGGGAGGCGGAGGTTGCAGTGAGCAGAGATTGTGACACTGCACTCCAGCCTGGGCGACAAGAGGGAAACACCAACTAAAAAAAAAAGAAATTGGTTTGAGGCCGAGCGAGGTGGCTCATGCCTATAATCCCAGCACTTTGGGAGGCCAAGTGGGGTGGATCACTTGCAGTCAAGAGTTAGAGACCAGCCTGACCAACATGGGGAAACCCCGTCTCTACTAAAAATACAAAAATTAGCCAGGCCTGGTGGCAGGCACCTCTAATCCCAGCTATTTGGGAAGCTGAGGCAGGAGAATTACTTGATCCCAGGGGGTGGAGTTGAAGTGAGTTGAGATGATGCCACTGAACTCCAGCCTGGGCAACAGAGCGAGATGCTGTCTCAAAAAAATAAAAATAAAAATGAAGATTTGATGATTTGAATAATTCTGGCAGTCTCCGAGTTATAGGGGTGATCCCTAGTTGTCCATACCTGACCCGGGCTTGATTTAGGGCAGGAGGAATATTGGCTTGGTGTGTGAGAGTTTGATAAAGGAGCTAGCTGGGGGTGTGGGCTCTGGATTGCTTGGTTTGTATATTAAATATATGCTCACAGCTGTGTTGTTTGCTCTCTCTAGGAATTAGCTAGCCCTGGGAGGGGCAGTCTCTCCAGGATCAGTAAGCTTCCAAATGTCAAAGCTTCATAAAATTCAGAAAAAAAAAAAGAAAAAGAAAAAAAAAACCTGATGAATACCAACAGGGCCCTGGCACGGTGGCTCACATCTGTAATCTCAGCACTTTGGGAGGCTGAGGTGGGCGGATCATGAGGTCAGGGGTTCGAGATCAGCCTGACCAACATGGTGAAACCCTGTCTCTACTAAAAATACGAAAATTAGCCTGGCTGGTGGTGTGTGCCTATAATCCCAGCTACTCAGGAGGCTGAGGCAGGAGACTCACTTGAACCCAGGAGGCGGAGGTTGCAGCGAGCCGAGATCGCGCCACTGCACTCCAGCCTGGGTGACAAAGGGAGACTCTGTCTCCAAAAAAATAGAAAGAAAACATGAGCAAAGGAGGAATTTATTTATATAACTCTAGTGTTGGCCATTAGGTTTCAGTGTAGTTGGCAGTTGTGGGATGTGTTATGTTTTGGGTCAGTAAGATGAGCAACAAGTGAACTACACAAACAACCACACAGGAAGGGGAAGTGTGTGTGTGTGTGTGTGTTTTGAAATGGAGTTTCGCTCTTGTTGTCCAGGCTAGAGTGCAATTGCACCATTTCGGCTCACTGCAACTACACCTCCAGGGTTCAAGCGATTCTCCTGCCTCAGCCTCCCAAGCAGCTGGGATTACAGGCGCACACCACCATGCACAGCTAATTTTTTTGTATTTTTTAATAGAGACAGGGTTTCACCATGTTGGTCAGGCTGGTCTCGAACTCCTGAGTTCAGGTGATCCGCCCTCTTCAGCCTCCCAAAGTGCTGGGATTACAGGCGTGAGCCACCGCGCCCGGCCAAGAAGGGAAAGTTTTTGTTGTCGTCGGTTGGTTGGGTTTTTTTCGTTGTTGGTTTTTGTTTTTGAGACAGAGTCTCTCACTGTCACCCAGGCTGGAGTGCAGTGGTGCGATCTCAGCTTACTGCAGCGTGTGCCTTCGGGGTTCAAGCAGGAGGCACCGCACCTGACCAGGAAGGGGAGGTTTTCACTGGGCCAAAGGTGATGGGATACAACTGGGTTTCAAACAACTTAGGTCAGGCCTAAAAATGGCCACTGTGGCATCGACTAGAGTAAACAAATCTATGACAGAGATGGACAGAAACAGACTTCTGGTGCCGTCATCTCAGCATCTGGATCCAGCTAAAGATACACTGGTGATAAAGATACACTTCAGGTGTGATATATCTTCGCACCTGAAGATATACTGCTGCTGTACTTTTTTCAGCTGTGTGAGCAAATCTCTTCTCTTTTTTATTTTTTTACTTATGAGACAGAGTTTCACTCTGTTTGCCCAGGCTGGAGTGCAATGGCGTGATCTCAGCTCACTGCAACCTCCGCCTCCCAGATTCAAGTGATTCTCCTACCTCAGCCTCCTCAGTAGCTGGGATTACAGGCATGTGCCACCATGTCCAGCTAATTTTTTGTATTTTTAGAAGAGATGAGGTTTCACCATGTTGGCCAGGCTGGTTTTGAACTCTTGACCTCAGGTGATCCACCTGCCTTGGCCTCCCAAAGTGCTGGGATTGCAGGCATGAGCCACGGCACCCAGCAGACTCTCTTTTCTTTAAAAAAGAAAATGTATTTTCAGGCTGGGCGCAGGGGCTCACACCTGTAATCCCAGCACTTTGGAAGGCCAAAGCAGGTGGGTCACTTCAGGCCAGTAGTTTGAGACCAGCCTGGCCAACCTGATAAAACTCTGTCTCCACTAAAAATACAAAACTTAGCCAGGTGTGGTGGTGCACGTCTGTAATCCCAGCTACTCGGGAGGCTGAGAATTGCTTGAACCCAGGAGGCAGAGTGCGCAGTGAGTGGAGACTGTCTCAAAAAAACAAATTTCAGACACAGGGTCTTGCTTTGTTGCCCAGGCTGAAGTGCGGTGACATCAGTCATAGCTAGCTGTAGTCTCAAACTCCTGGGTTCAAGGGATCCTCTGGTCCCAGCCTCCTGAGTAGCTAGGACTACAGTTGCTCCCCACATTGCCCAGCTAATTAAAAAAAGATCTTTTAATAGAAACAGCATCTTGCTGTCTTGCTCAGGCTAGTCTCAAACTCCTGGGCTCCAGTGATCCTCCTGCCTTAGCCTCCCAAAGTGCTGGGATTACATGAGTGAGTCACCATGCCCAGCCTCTTCTCTTATTAATTAGCTGAGGCAGGTAAGGGTTCTCTTCTGTGCTAACAACAACAAAAATGTTCTGTCTGCTGCAACCCCTGCTCTGATCTCCCCCAACCAGAAAGGTGTACGTTTTTTCAGCTGTATGAGCAAATCTCTTCTATTCAAAAAAAAAGAAGTGCCTGTTTTTACTCCATTGGGTTAATATCCACCCTTCCACTTCAGGCCTCACCCCCTATCAGAAAGGAAGAAGAAAACCCCACACAAGCTGACGTAAACAATAATAGTCACCATGTCACAGAACAATAAATTCAGGGTTAGGGCAGCTCTGGAGTTGGTTAATTCAGTGGCCTCATGATACCATCAACCAGGTTCTTTCTGTCTGTCCAGTCCACCTTCCCCCAGCATCTCAGCTTTGTCCTAAGGGTATTCCCTCCTCATGGTCCCAAGACAGCTTCCAAGATTCTATCCATCACATGCAGAAATAGCAGGTTCCAGAGGAAGAAGAGGACAACTTTTAAACATGCCTCTTTACAAAAGGAAGGAACGCCTTCCTGGTACTTGCCTTCAGGTCTCCCTAACCTGAAATCTGTCATGTGCTATCTTGATTTGGGGCCTCCCAGAAGTGGATCCAGGAGTAAGAATTTGAGTGCAGGCAGTTTATCTGGGATGGAACTGAACAGTGCATGTCCCTCCAAATTCACATGTTAAAGTCCTAAACCCCAGTGTGGCTGTATGTAGGGATGGAGCCTTTAGGTAATTAGATGGAGGTAATTAAGGTTAAGTGAGGTCATAAGGGGGGCCCTTGTTCAAGGGGATTGGTGTCCTTAGAAGAGGAGACAGCATAGAGCTCACTGTCTTTCCCTGTGTGCACTCTGAGGAAAGACCACATGAGGACACATTGAGAAGGTGGCCGTAGGCAAGCAAGGAAGAGAGCCCTCACCAGGAAGTGAATTGGCTGACACCTTGATCTTGGACTTCCCAGCCTCCAAAACTGTAAGAAAATTAGTGTTGTTTTGTGATATTTTGTTAGCCCTAGCAGACTAAAACTGAGTGAGCCCAGGAATCACTGATGGGGGAGAAGAAAAATGAGACAGGAACATGAGAACAGCCCATCCAAAGTATAAATAAGTAGTTACTGCTGAGAGCTGCTGGCTTCCAGTCCTGCTGAGGCTCGTTGTGAAGACTGTGTGACACATGCATCTTGGAGACATCCCACCCAAGTGGAGAGGGAGCTAAGGGTTTTGTTTTTGTTTTTGTTTTTGTTTTGAGTCAGAGACTCGCTCTGTCCACCAGGCTGGAGTGCAGTGGCGTGATCTCGGCTCACTGCAACCTCTGCCTCCCAGGTTCAAGCCATTCTCCTGCCTCAGGCTCCCAAGTAGCTGGGATTACAGTCACCTGCCACCATGACTGACTAATTTTTTAATTTTTAGTAGAGATGGGGTTTCACCATGTTGGTCTCAAGTAATCTGCCCACCTCAACCTCCCAAAGTGCTGGGATTACAGACGTGTGCCACCACACCCAGCTAATTTTTGTATTTTTAGTAGAGATGGGGTTTCGTCCTGTTGACCAGGCTGGTCTTGAACTCCTGACCTCAAGTGATCCACCTGCCGTGGCCTCCCAAAGTTCTGGAATTACAGGCATGAGCCACGGCGCCCGGCCGAAGCTGAGATACTCAACAGTTACCAGCCGTCATAAACTGAGGGCTGTGCCCTAGGCACTTCTGACCTGTCCCATATGTGGGCCAGGAGAAAGCCCCCAGGCAGAGAGGGGTAGGGGGCACATGCTGTTGGCATACACTAGCCCAGGGCTCAGCAACCTCTTTCTGTAAAGGACTAGATAGTACATATTTTCAGCTTTGCAGGCCAAACATTCTCTGTTGCAACTACATGTTCCAATAAACCCATTGTAAACTGAAAACATCACTGAAGTGAGAGGATCGCTTGTGCCCAGGAGTTTATCAGCCTGGGCAACATAGTAAGACCCCATCTCTACCAAAAAAACTTAAAAAATTAGGTAGGTGTGGTGACACACACTTGCAGTCCTGGCTACTTGGAGGCTGAGGTAGAAGGATCACTTTAGCTGGGAGTTCAAGGCTGCAGTGAACTGTGCTCGAACTACTGCACTCCAGCCTTGGGCGACAGAGCAAAATTCTGTTTCAAAAGGAAAAAGAAGGGAAGGGGAGGGGAGGGGAGGGGAGGGGAGGAGAAGAGAGGAGAGGAGAGGGGAGGGAGGAGGGGAGGGGAGGAGAGGGGAGGGAGAGGGAAGGGAGGGGAAGGAGGAGAGGAGAGGGAGAGAGAGAGGGGAGGAGAGGGGAGGGAAAAGGAAAAGGGAAAAGATCACAAGCTGAAGGTACATGGAATACACATAACTCAGTGAACATCATAGCTTAGCCTAACTTACCTTAAACATGCTGAGAACACTTAACATTAGCTTACAGGTGGGCAAAATCGTCTAACACAAAGCCTATTCTAAAAGTGTTGAATATCTCACATAATTCTTTGAATACTATACTAACGTGAAAACCACAATGTATGGGTGCCCAAAGTAGGCTTTCTACCAAATGCGTGTCACTTTCACATCATTGTAAAGTTGAAACATTGCAAGTTCAATCATCTTTAAGTTGGGACCATCCGTATTTGGTTCTGCCCTTGAGTGAAAGCTGCCTCGAGCGACAGGCAAACAGATGAGCACAGTTGTGTGTCAATAAAACTTTATTTACAAAAACAGGTGGTGGGCACTGCCTAAGCCAATTACCAGCGAGGGAATGGACCATTAGATGGATGTGGACCAATCAGGGCACGTGACCACCCCAGGATGGAAATAGATTTGCCCTGCTGCATCTTCCTAGCCTGTTCTCAGGGCCACTGCCCTCTGCCATGAGGTCTGCAGAGCCTCACAGCAGGTCCCAGTCCCAATAAACTATGTCCCAAGAAGTGGACTTAGCCCTGGGGTTTGGTTTGGCTTTTTTTTTTCTTCCCGGACTGCTGATGGCTGGAACGGGAGCTTGGCACCTCCACCCCGACCCAGACACAAGCCTGTCTGTCGCCCTCAAAGGGAGCTGGCCGGAGACTACAACCGTATTGGTTACCAAGACAAGGAAAAGTCAGAAGAGGCCGGGCGCAGTGGCTCAAGCCTGTAATCTCAACACTTTGGAAGGCTGAGGCTTGCGGATCACCTGAGGTCAGGAGTTCAAGACCAGCCTGGCCAACGTCTGCACTAAAAATACAAAAATTGGCTGGGCGTGGTGGCTCACACCTGTAATCCCAGCTACTCAGGAGGCTGAGGCAGGAGAATCGCTTGAATCCAGGAGGCACAGTTTGCATTGAGCTGATATCGCGCCACTGCACTCCAGCATGGGCGGCAAGAGCTAAGCTCCATTAAAAAAGAAAAAAAAAAAGCCAGAAGAGATGGGGAGGAATTGGAGTGTGATCTCCCATCCTATTAGCCCAGATCTGGGACTCCCAGGTGGAACGTTCCAAACCTATCATTTTTTTTTCTCTCTCTCTCCCTCTTAAGGCACATCTTCCAATACTCTGCAGTCATTAAGCAGAATGAGGCAGGTCTGGGTGTACTGATTTGGGGAAGATGTCCACGGTATATAATTAACTGGAAAAAGCTATCATGGAACTGTGTGCCTGCAACGATCCCTATTTGCGAAAGTAAAAGGGAGGATATTCGTATAGAAGCTGGCGTGCAAATAGAAAATGCCAGGGCGGATACACCAGGCAGCTCTAAGCAGAGCTATATTAGGGGGAAGGGAGGCGCTGGAGGGAGACTCCATTCAGTATGCTCCCCCTTCCATAGGGTTTGAATTCCTTGCATTTTATCATGAGCATGTATTCCTTTTCTAAGAAAAGAAATCCACCAGGTGCGGTGGCTCGTGTCTGTAATCCCAGCACTTTGGGAGGATGAGGTGGGAGGATCGCTTGAGGCCAGGAGGTAAAGGTTGCAGTGAGCTATGATTCCACCACTGCACTCCAGTCTGGGTGGCAGAGGGAGACTCTGTCTCATTAAAATTAAAAAAAAAAAAAAAAGAAAGAAAATGAGACACTGTCTTTAAATATATATATAAATAAATCAGTCTCTCTGTCTGTGGGTGGGGGGCGGGCTGGCACGTACCTATAGTCCCAGCTACTCGGGAGGCTGAGGCAGGAGAATCGCTTGAATCCAGGAGGCAGAGGTTGCAGTGAGCTAATATCGTGCCACTGCCCTCCAGCCTGGGCGACAAGCCTGCAGTCATTAAACAGAATGGTGTGTGTGTCCTGTTGATTCTCTCTTTGGAGAACCCTCACTAACACAGCAGAACTTTACAAATTGCCTCTCTAGGCTGCAGCTACCCATTTTATAGATGAGAAAACTGAGGCACAGGGAAGGGAATGACTGCTCAGGGCCTCTGGAGTCTGGGACACTTCTGTTCCAATCTCACGGCCTCCCCCTTCCCTGTTCCCCATTGGAAGGAGCAAAAGCGTTTAAACAGCAAAGAGATGAGGGAAGACCTGGAATCGGCTCCTCCTCTGGCCGGCCGGGTGGCCTGGAACATCTACTCGCCCACTCGCCCACTCGCCCCATGGATACCTGGCCCTGGCTTCAGTACCACAGAACCACTAGTGAGAAAGTGACTTCCTTTACTGCACCATCAATCCCTCTAATCCCTCAAAAAAAAGCAAGTCTCAGGATGAGTGTGGGGACTCATGCCTGTAATTCCAGCAGTTTGAGGGACCAAGGCAGGCGGATCACCTGAAGTCAGGAGTTCGAGACCAGCTTGGCCAACATAGTGAAACCCCCCCCTCTACTAAAAATACAAAAATTAGCAGGGCATGGTGGCCCGTGCCTATAATCCCAGCTACTCGGGAGGCTGAGGCAGGAGAATTGCTTGAATCCAAAAGGCAGAGGTTACAGTGAGATTGCACCATTGCACTCCAGCCTGGGTGACAGAGCGAGATTCTGTCTGAAAAAAAAAAGTAATTCTGCCAGGCGCTGTGGCTCATGCCTGTAACCCCAGCACTTTGGGAGGCCAAGGTAGGCCAAGCATGAGGTCAGGAGTTTGACACAAGCCTGGTCAACATGGTGAAACCCCGTCTCTACTAAAAATACAAGAATTAGCCAGGTGTGGTGGCGCGCGCCTGTAGTCCCAGGCACGGCTTTCTTGTATGTTTAGTGCATCGTTTGAACCTGGGAGGTGGAGGGTTCAGTGGGCCGAGATTGTGCCACTGCTCTCCAGCCTGGTGACAGAGTGACCATCTAAAAAAAAATTTCTCAGAGAGGCGCTAGCTAGCATGATTTTCACACCCCTACGATGCTTCCTAATCCACTATTTTTTGCAAAAAGAGCCAGTCCCAGCCTTAGATTCTTGACAAAGTATAGGGAGACTATCTCTTTGCGCTTTCATTATTTTTATTTTTTGCAACAAAGTCTCAGCTCTGTCACCCAGGCTGGAGTGCAGTGGCACAATCTGAGCTCACTGCCACCTCTGCCTCTCAGGCTTAGATTGTCCCACCTCTGCCTCTCAAGTAGCTGGGACTGCAGGCTCACGCCACCATGCTCAGCTAATTTTTGTATTTTTTGTAGAGATGGAGTCTTGCTATGTTGCCCTGGCTGGGCTTGAACTCCTGAGCTCAAGGTATCCTCCACCCTAAGCCTCCCAGAGTGCAAGGATTACAGGCCTGGGCCTCTGCACCCGGCCTCATTTTGTCTGTTTCATCCTTGTTTGTGGGATTACAGGCCTGGGCCTCTGCACCCGGCCTCATTTTGTCTGTTTCATCCTTGTTTGTGGGATTACAGGCCTGGGCCTCTGCACCCGGCCTCATTTTGTCTGTTTCATCCTTGTTTGTGGGATTACAGGCCTGGGCCTCTGCACCCGGCCTCATTTTGTCTGTTTCATCCTTGTTTGTGGGATTACAGGCCTGGGCCTCTGCACCCGGCCTCATTTTGTCTGTTTCATCCTTGTTTGTGGGATTACAGGCCTGGGCCTCTGCACCCGGCCTCATTTTGTCTGTTTCATCCTTGTTTGTGGGATTACAGGCCTGGGCCTCTGCACCCGGCCTCATTTTGTCTGTTTTATCCTTGTTTGTGGCTGCTCCTGGTGGTTTTCCATTCATGGCTGTGGGAGGACATTCCTTTTGTGAGTGAGTTGGGTTAAGTTTAAAACCAGGTTAGTCCATTTTAGAAATAAAGTAGAATCGCTTGTGTTGTGGGTAGGCCCGTGGTAGCCTGGAGCCCTGAAGAGCTGGCACCCAGCCTCACTGCCCACACTGGCGGCCTTACACCGCTGCATTCTGGAAGTCATTCTTCAGCAAGTGGGGGGGACGCTGCAACTCATCCTTTAGACACCTGGTCACTTTTCTTTCATTACTATTCTTTCTCTTTCTCTTTCTTCCTTTCCTTTTTCCTTTTTTCTTTCTTTCTCTCCCCCTTCCCTCCCCTCCCCTCTCCTTGCCTCCCCTCCCCCTTCCCTCCCCTTCCCTTCTCCCCTCCCCTCCCTTCCCCTCCCCTTCTTCCCCTCTTCCCTTCCCTCCCTTTCCCTCCGTTTCCCTCCTCTCTCCTTCCCTCCCCTCCCCTCTATTCCCCTCCCTCCCCTCTCCTTCTCTCCCTTCCCTCCTTTTCCCTCCCTTTCCCAACCCCTTCCCTTCCTTTCCCTTCTTTCCCCTTCCCTTCCTTGCCATTTCCCTTTCTTTTCCTTGATGGAGTCTCACACTGTCGCCCAGGCTGGAATGTAGTGGTTCAATCTTAGCTCACTGCAACCTCCACCTCCCAGGTTCGAGCCATTCTTCTGCCTTAGCCTCCTGAGTAGCTGGGACTACAGGTGCACACCATCACACCTGGCTAATTTTTTTTCTTGTGTATTTAGTACAGATGGGGTTTCTCTATGTTGGCCATGCTGGTCTCGAACTCCTGACCTCAGATGATCCACCCGCCTTGGCCACCCAAAGTGCTGGGATTTCAGGCGTGAGCTGCTGCGCCTGGCCCTTTTTTCCTTTTTTTTTTTTTTAGAGACGAGATTTCTCTCTGTTGCCCAGGCAGCAGTGCACTGGTATGACCACGGCTCACTGCAGCCTCAAAGTCCTGGGCTCAAACAATCCTCTCACCTCAGCCTCCTGAGTAGTTGGGGCTACAGTTGCACACCACCACACCTGACTGGTTTTTAAAATTATTTTTTGTAGACATGGAGTCTCACTCTGTCTCCCAGGCTGGAGTGCAGTGGCATGATCTCAGGTCACTGCAACCTCTGCCTCCCATGCTCAAGCGATTCTCCTGCCTCAGCTTCCCGAGTAGCTGGGAGTACAGCTGTGTGCCACCGCGCCCAGCTAATTTTTGTATTTTTAGTAGAGACAGGGTTTCACCAGGTTGGCCAGGCTGGTCTCAAACTCCTGATCTTGTGATCCACCCACCTCAGCCTCCCAAAGTGCTGGGATTACAGGCGTGAGCCACCGCGCTCGGCTGCCTTCTGTATTTTTCCCATGCACGTCCGTCTGTCCTGCCTGCTGTGTGCTCACCAAGGTGGTGTGGCTGGGAAGATGGATGGAAAGTGATGAAACCAGGGGACCCTTGGGCTGCCTCAAGCCCGGACCTATTTTCTTTATTTTTATTTTTAGTGATGGGGGTTTCACTTTGCCACTCAAGCTGGAGTGCAGTGGTGTGATCATGGCTCACTGCAACCTTGACCTCCTGGGCTCAAGCGATGCTCCCACCTCAGCCTCCTGAGTAGCTGGGACACAGGTGAGTGTCACGTCATCACACTCAGCTAATTTTTTTCTCTTTTCTTTTTCTTTTTTTTTTTTTTGAGATGGAGTCTTGCTCTGTCGCCCAGGCTGGAGTTCAGTGGTACAATCTCAGCTCACTGCAACCTCCGCCTCCCAGGTTCAAGCAATTCTCCTGCCTCAGCCTCCCAAGTAGCTGGGACTACAGGCATGCACCACACCAGGCTAATTTTTGTATTTTTAGTAGAGACCAGGTTTCACCATGTTGGTCAGGCTGGTCTCGTTCTCTTGACCTTGTGATCTGCCCACCTTGGCCTCCCAAAGTGCTGGGATTACAGGCATGAACCATGGCTCCTGGCCCCATCGCCCCAATCTTTAAATGAGGAAATTGAGGTGCAGAGAGGGTCGGCCACTCACCCAGTGGGAATAGCTAGAATTCTAACCCAGACCATTTGCCTTTACAACCTCCCCTGACCACCACAGTAACCTGCCATAAGGTGCAACTCAGAGGAAAGAAACTTCTCCTCTCTGCGCCCTGATGTCTCCGCCACCTGCAATGGATTTCTTCTTCCTATGTGGGGAGGGAGGTGGAGCCCCAGCCCCCCAGCTTTGAACCTCGCCTCGTCCTCCCTGTGTATTAAGGAGTGCTCAGATGTGGCTGTCACTGTGGCTGTCACTGAACCTTTCCCTCCAAGATGGAGCCCTGTGTGCAAGAGATGGTGTGTGCAAAAGGCTTGACTCACGGTCAGTGCATGATAAATCCTCAATAAATGTTTGAAATTATTATTATCGATGGTCTCAGGGTGCTGGCTAAAAGGCAGCATAGCTCAGCAGTTAAGCCAGACGTGCTGGGTTCAAATCCCATCTCTACCATGTAATAGCTTTGTAACCTTGGGTAAGTTACTCAACCTCTCTGTTCTTCCATGTGTAAAATGGGGGAAATGACACTATTTTATAGAGCTATTGCAAGGATTAGCATAGGAAAAGCCTCAACAGTGCCTGCCACTGATGTCGGGTTTTATTATTGCTGTAACACTTTCCCCCTATTCAGAGTTCCATCTCCTAGGTCCCCGGGCATGGCAGCAGCTGGCTTTCAGATCAGGGCCTCCCTGGGCAGCATTATTTTCCACACAAGCCCCCTGCCTCCCCCCTCTGGCTCCCAGAAGCCCCATCCTTCCCCCACTCCTGGCCCGGGTTTCAGCACCATCTCCTCCCCTCTCCTTTGCCCCTCAGCTGCAGGGTGACCAGAGCCTCTGCCTCGTGGGACAGCTTTCTAGCACTTTCCCCCTTTTAAGAGATTGACTGCAATTTCTATAATAACATCACATTAGCCAGAAATTAATGTCCTCATTAAGATAGCAATTAGGCACATTAGCGTGGCAATAAAGAGAAGCTTATGAAATAATTGCTGGTTCCAAAATGCCTTTAATTTAGTATTTTATATTGTGCCATGTTATTAATTTTTTTCCCTCGGCAGAAGATAATAAGAGAAACGTTTGAATTGTGGGGGAGGTTTAAAATAAAAAAAAAGAAGGAAAGCAATGTTGATACCTATGGACAGTCGATCTTTCTTCTCCCCCCCGTCCCCTATAGGTCTTGGGTCCATGGGGTGGTGACGGTGTCAGAGAGAGAAAGCTTTGATGGGTAGGGGGCCAGGCCATGTCCTGGGACTTTTGGCCAGGCTTGGCATCCAGAGGAGATTGGACTGGAGCAGCCTTTGACCCTAGAAGCAGGAGAAATGGTGCCGTGTTTCTTTGCCCTAAACAACAAATACCTGTTTGTTTGTTTGTTTCCCCCCAATAGACTCCATCTCCTGAATTCAAATTCTTTCAGCAAACGTTTCTTTGGTACCCTGTGGCTCTGCCTCTGCTGTTGAGGGGTTTCCAGATTGTTGGAGACGACAGATGTATAAATGGGAAAACGCTGTGATAACCTGGGAATGCAGTATTTTGCAACTTATAATGAAATCATGGCTGCAGGCTGGGCGACGTGGCTCACGGCTTTAATCCCAGCACTTTGGGGGGGCAAGGTGGAAAGATCGCTTGAGGCCAGGAGTTTGAGACCAGCCTGGGCAACATAGTGAGATCCCATCTCTTAATTTAAAAAAAAAGGCCAGGCGCGGTGGTTCATGCCAGTAATCCCAGCACTTTGGGAGGCCGAGGCGGGCAGATCATGAGGTCAGGAGATCGAGACCGGCTTTGCCAATATGGTGAAACCCCATCTCTACTAAAAATACAAAAATTAGCTAGGCACAGTGGTGTGCACCTGTAATCCCAGCTACTTAGGAGGCTGAGGCAGAATCCCTTAAATCAGGGAGTAAGAGGTTCCAGTGAGCCGAGATCATGCCATTGCACTCCAGCCTGGTGACAGAGTGAGACTCTATCTCAAAACAAAAACAAAAACAAAAAAACCCAAAGAAATCATGGATTTAGGGCATGATTAGCCATGGATAGTAAGATCATTAGGGGAAAGGTAAATGAGGAATGTGTTTGTATGGCAGGGCACAGTGGCCCACACCTATAATCCCAGCACACTGGGAGGCTGAGGCGGGTGAATCACTTGAGGTCAGGAGTTCGAGACTGGCCTGGCCAACATGGTAAAACCCTGTCTCTGCTAAAACTACAAAAATTAGCCAGCTGTGGTGGCGGGTGCAGGTAATTCCAGCTACTTGGGAGGCAATTCTCCTGCCTCGGGCTCCCGAATAGCTGGGACTACAGGCGCTCGCCACCATGCCCAGCTAATTTTTGTGTTTTTAGTAGACATGAGGTCTCACCATATTGGCCAGGTGGGTCTCAAACTCCTGACCTTGTGATCCACCTGCCTCAACCTCCCAAAGTGCTGGGATTCCAGGCATGAGCCACTGCACCCGGCGCAAAAGAGAAATGTATGGGTTTTTTTGCCTTTTTTTTTTTTTTTTTTTTTGAGACGGAGTCTTGCTCTGTCACCGGGCTGGAGTGCAGTGGTGCAACCTCGGCTCACTGCAACATCCACCTCCTGGATTCAAACGATTCTCCTGCCTCAGCCTCCCGAGTAGCTGGGACTACAGGCGTGCGCCACCATGCCCGGCTAATTTTTGTATTTTTAGTAGAGACAGAGTTTCACCATGTTGATCGATCAGGATGGTCTCGATCTCTTGACCTCGTGATCCGCCCACCTCAGCCTCCCAAAGTGCTGGGATTACAGACGTGAGCCACCTCGCCCGGCCCTAAAAAGGCATGTTTTTGTGGAGGGCTGTTCTGCTCCCATCTGAACCCCGCATCAGCCTTAGCGTCCTAGGCTGGACATGATGTGCTCCCACTGGGAGCAGTAGCAGGTTGGTGAGGGCCTGGAAGGAGACATCCCTATCTGAGTTAAGGAGGGGATCTCAGGGCGTCAGGCATATGAGCAGAGACCTGAAGGAGTAAAAGGGGAGGATGCATAGAGATCTGGGGGAAGAGGGTTCCAGGCAGGAGGAACAGCAGTGCCAAGGCCCTGAGATGGGAACCAGCATGGAGAAGCAGAAATCAGTTAGGAGACTGGTGTGGCTGGAAGGAAGTGTGAGAGAGAGAAAGAGAGGAGAGGAGGTGCAATTCAGAGAGATACCAAGGAAAGAAAAAATGGGAGGCCAAGGCGTGGTGGCTCATGCCTGGAATCTCAGCACTTTGGGAGGCCGAGGCGGGCAGATCACCTGAGGTCAGGAGTTCGAGACCAGCTGGCCAGGAGGATGAAACGCTGTCTCTACTAAAAATACAAAAATTAGTGGGGGGATGGTGGTACAAGCCTGTAATCCCAGCTACTCGGGTGGCTGAGGCAGGAGAATCGCTTGAGCCTGGGAGGCAGAGGTTGCAGTGAGCCGAGATCGCACCACTGTACTCCAGCCTGGGCGACAGAGTGAGACTCTGTCTCAAAAAAAAAAAAGGAAAATGGGGCATTTCACTGGAAGGCCATGCAAAAAAACAAACAAAAAAGAAACAAAGGAAAAATGGAGAAGGATTCCTTAGGAAGTTAAAGAGTTGACAATCAATTTCACAGTCCCCAGGATCTGAGTCTAACTCCTTCTTGGTAAGTTCTGACCAACGCACACCTGTGCCTTCCAGGTTCCTTGTCAGTTACCTGTTGCCAGTTAAGCTGTCTAACAAAGGCCTGGCCCGGCGGTTCATGCCTGTAATCCCAGCACTTTGAGAGGCCGAGGCGGGCGGATCACTTGAGACAACGAGTTCGAGACCAACCTGGCCAACATGGTGAAACCCTGTCTCTACTAAAAATGCAAAAAGTAGTCAGCTATGGTGGCTTGTGCCTGTAATCCCAGCTACTCGGGAGGAGAATCGCTTGAGCCTGGGAGGCGGAGGTTGCAGTGAGCCGAGATCGCGCCACTGCACTGCAGCCTGGGCCACAAAGTGAGGCTGTGTCTCAAAAAAAAAAAAAAATCTGCTTAACGACGCCCAAATCCAAGCAGCTTAGGAAAATCAGCGTTAATTTTGGCTTCGCAGGCTGCAGGCTGCTCTTGGCTGGGCTCAACCGCCAATGTCTATGGGTCCAAGACTTTATTTATCCAGGCTGGGTCTTTTCGTATATTTCAGGCCCGGCTGGCTGTAGGCTGGTCTAGGACGGTTTGGCTGGGATAACAGGATTCTTCCCCTCATCCTCCAGCAGGCTAGCTGGGGCGTGGTCACCTGACAGAGGCGGGGTTTCCAGACATTGACCACAAACCTGCGGCACCTCTTCAGGCCTAGATTGGGAACTGACTTCACTTCTGCTGCGATCCATTGATTGGCCAAAGGAGATCACGAGACCAAACCAGATTCAAGGGGTGTAGAAATAGGCTCCACCTCCCAGTGGGAGGAGCTACCTAGGCCAACAGTATAGATGATTGGCGGTAGAATTGGATCCAGGAAGCAACTTGACCAGCCCCATGATTCCTTTGGGGCTTTTGATAATCATTCCCTGCCTCGCTCTGGGTATCCCAAGGCATTCCGTGGTCCTCGACCATAGTTTTTGTCCCTGTAGAAGTTATTTCTGCCCAGGTTTGCTCTCTCTGTAAGCTCCCACAGGAGCTGTGGCTTGGGTTGTTCAAGACCCCAAATTCCCTACTGAACTTCCCTTCTTCCTCTGCACTGGGGTGTGACCAGTACTGAAGTGTTTTATTGAAATCACCGGCTCGGCTGATAGCAAACAGAGAGTTGGTGTCAGTGAGGCAGAGGAGAGGTTCGTCTGTAGCGTGCTATGGAGCAAAGGAGCAAGGAAAATCAGGAGCTCAGCTTGAACCTACTCAGTGTTCCCTTGTGCAGTGTCCAACCTGCCCAACCACACCAGCCCACCTGATTGAGGGACTAAATAGTGGAGGAGAAGGAAGGGAAAACGGATTTCACCGAGAGCTGGAGCCTTAGCCCTCGGGCCACATGAAGGACCTTTCCGGAACAGAGTGACCTAGAAGGAAGACGCGGCTCAACCACCCAGATGGGTATGACGGGGCAACCTGGCCTCTTGTTGATCAAGGCTGGGCCAGGTGGTGTGGGGGAGGGGTGGAGGACTAAGAGAAGGGGCAAAGAGGAGGGAAGGAAGGTCCTGGCCTAAACGACCCAGTTAGTTTTCCCATCACCCCCCTACTCCCATCCTGTATCCCAAGGAAGTGAAGTGCAGCTGGGTTCTTGGTTGCCATGGCGACTGCCACAAAAAAAAAAAAAAAACCGGGGGAGGGGGGAGGAAAAACACCCCGGGGGGGCACGAGGAAGCAATTTGCTCTCAGGTCTGGGAGTCAGCACCGGAATCAGAACATCCTAAGGAGTAAAGAAAACTCAGCGAGCCGGGCTAGGGTAGGTGGCAAACCTTCCCAAGGCCCCCTGCCAGCCATCCGAAGGGAGAGAGGGGCGGGGGCGCCCCCCAGCTTTGTGTTGGAGGCCCCAACTCTAAGCCCCCACGCCCGAGGCTGCCCCTCCCACCCGAAGCCGTCTGCACCCAAGGTCTGTGGGGGCGGGGCTTCCCCTCCCGATTGCTTTTTTTTTTTAAATTTCCAATTCCGCCTTGGGACGAGGCCCTGGCTGGGGGACCGCATCAGGCCTGACACCCATCCCATTTCCCCCAAAACCCAGGACGAGACCCAACCTCACTCCCCAGCCCCTTCCCGGCCTCGCGGCTCAGGCTGTGTTGGAAAGGTCCCGGAGAGTGGGAAGGAGGGCGAATTTAAACCCGGAGAGGGATCCGGCAGCCCAGTTCTCCTCGGTTCCCTAAACCTCCAGGAAAGCGGAGAAAGTCACATTGTGGTGGCAGCTGCGAGTTTTTTTTTTAATCTGTTAATAAAACGCAAGTGAATCAAATCCGCCCTAAGGGAAGTGGGGGCGCGGCGAGGCAGGGGCCATGGTGTTTGCCGAAGTTGGAAATTTAATAAGAAGGAAAAATAAAAATAGCCGCTGTGCTGGAGAGAGAGGGAGAGAAGGTTGGGGAGAAGCAGGCAAGTGTGGGACTCCTGGCTGGGTGGAAACGTGCAGAGGGGGCTGGGGAAGGTGAGGGTACCCCCAGTCTGGAGGAGCAAGGGAGACACTGCTGGGGATGGGGATACGAGGAGGGGGGGATTTTGGGGTGTTATCCAGAACAGTTCAGTTCCTTGGCAGATTTTTTTTACCAGCAGTGAGCTGGGCACAGAGGTTGGGGTTTGGCCCTCTAAACACCTGGGTGTGGAGGTCCAGCCTCTGGTTACTTGGTCTTCATAGCACCCCCACTTTCTGAGCTGCTCAAGAGATGGGGGACACAAGCAGGACTTCCAAGAACAGTTGTGCAAATTGCCCACTGCACAAGCATACCGGACAGATGCTACAGCAGGAGCTGGCATCATCTGTTCCCCCTCACCACACACTGCATCTGCCCAGAGGAAGGGGTACCTTTTAAAGATCTACCCAAGGCCGGGCACAGTGGCTCATGCCTATAATCCCAGCACTTTGGGAGGCCAAGATGGAAGGATCGCTTGAGCCCAGGAGCTCAAGACCAGCCTGAGCATTAACAGGGAGATGCCCATCTCTACAATAAATACATAAATAATGAAAAAATAAAGAGCCTGACTGGGCGTGGTGGCTCATGCCTGTAATCCCAACGCTTTGAGTCCCAGGCAGGCAGATTGCTCGAGCTCAGAATTTCAAGACCAGCTTGGGCAACGTGGTGAAACTCTGTCTCTATGAAAAATACAAAAATTAGTCAGGCTTGGTGGCGCACAACTGTGGTTGTGGTCCCAGCTACTCGGGAGGCTGAGGTGGGAGGATCGCTGGAGCTCGGGAAATCAAGGCTGCAGTGAGCTGTGATCACACTACTGCACTCCAGCCTGTGCGACAGAGCGAGATCCAGTCTCAATAAAAAAAAAGGGCCGGGCACAGTGGCCCAGGCCTGTAATCCCAGCACTTTGGGAGGCCAAGGCAGGTGGATCACGAGGTCAAGAGATTGAGACCATCCTGGCCAACATGGCGAAACCCCCTTAAAAAAAATACAAATATTAGATAGGCATGGTGGTGGGCACCTGTAATCCCAGCTACTCAGGAGACTGAGGCAGGAGAATCGCTTGAACCTGGGAGGCGGAGGTTACAGTGAGCTGAGATCACACCACTGCACTCTAGCCTGGGTGACAAGAGCGAAACTCCGTCTGAAAAAAAAAAAAAAAAGACAAAAGTCCACACAACGTTAATAGTGAACCAGCTGCATTTCTGCATACACCCAGTGACACCCCTCCACCCCCCAGGAAGGCCAGGATTGCTGACAGGCCCAGACCAGAGCAGCTTTGAGCTGGCTGCAGCCTGCATGGCTCTCTGGGAGCAGCTGAATGGAATTTGCTCATGCATTCACTCAACAAGTATTTACTGGGTGTTTATTTCATGCCAGGTGCTGCGCTGGGCAGTGAATGAATGAATCCCTGCCCTGGGGTTGACACTCCAGTGGGATGAAGAGACAAACCCAACATTACTGCATACGGTATGCAAAATAGGGTACATGGTATGGACAGAAATACAGCCGGCAAGGGTGGGACGGGCAGGGGCCCTGAGTGCAATTTTCGCAAAGTGACCTCACTGAGGAGGGGGACATTGCAGCAAGCCCAGAAGCAGGCAAGGAGGAATCAGATGACTGTCTAGAGGGAACAGCATTTTGGGCAGAGGGAACAGCCTTTGCAAAGTATTGAGGCCTTATTTTGTGAATTGAATGCCTTGAAGTATGGGTTGCTTGACCCTAGTTAAGGTTCTAAAAGAGCCTTTAAATTTTTTTTTCCCCTAGACCTGGCTGTGGGGGCTCATGCCTGTAATCCTAACTACTCAAGAGGCTGAGGTAGGAGGATCACTTAAGTCCAGAAGGTTGAGGCTGCAGTGAGCCATGATCATACCACTGCACTTCAGCCTGGGTGACACAGCAAGACCTTCTCTCAAAACCAAAAAAACAAAAAAAATCCAATTCCAACCCACACAAGGCAGCAGCTGTGAGGTGACACAAACACGAACTCCATTAAGTCCCCCCCAAAATCCAAGAATCTTGTGTTTCTTTCACCAGTGGAATGACCCCCCAATCCTGAAGGAAAATTATTCCGGCAGCAAATCCTAGACAGGATTTACTATCGGCCAGGTGTTTCCATCTGCAGTAACAGCTTTAATCCTCGCAGTGAACCCCAAAGATGTAAAAAACGTTACCATTATTATTTTTTTAATATGGAGTCTCATTCTGTCTTGCAGGCTGGAGTGCAGTGGTGCAATCTTGGCTCACTGCAACCTCTGCCTCCCAGGTTTAAGTGATTCTCCTGCTTCAGCCTCCCAAGTACCTGGAATTACAGGGGCACACCACCACACCTGGCTAAGTTTTTATTTATTTATTTATTTAGAGACGAAGTTACGCTCTTGTTGCCCAGGCTGGAATACAATGGCGCAACCTGGGCTCACTGTAGCCCGGGTTCAAGCAATTCTCCTGCCTCAGCATCCTGAGTAGCTGGGATTGCAGGCGTGTGCCACCACGCCCGGCTAATTTTTGTATTTTTAGTAGAGATGGGGTTTCTCCATGTTGGTCAGACTGGTCTGAACTCCCAACCTCAGGCGATCTGCCCACCTTAGCCTCCCAAAGTGCTGGGATTACAGGCATGAGCCACTGCGCCCAGCCAACTTTTGTATTTTTAGTAGTGTTTCACCATGTTGGTCAGGCTAGTCTCAAACTCCTGACCGTGATCTGCCCTCCTCAGCCTCCCAAAGTGCTGGGATTACAGGCATGAGCCACCTCGCCCTGCTGTTATCACCATTGTACAGGTGGGGGAAACTGAGGCACACAACTATGCAGTGGCTTCCATGCGTGGATAGGAAGCAGCTTGTGGATTTGAACCCAGGACACCTGTCTGTGCGTTGAGCCAGGCCAATCTGCACCCAGGCACTTGCCCAGGTGGGCCTGTGAGATTCTTCCAAGGCCTCCCATTTTGATGGGGTCTCTCGGCCTCCAGGCCTGCGCTGGAGCTGGTCTGCTTCCAGACTGAGCCAATGGAGGGTCTTGGCGCGGGGGCGTCAGCATTGGCGGGTGATTGATGATTTAATATCTCGCGCTGCGACCCGGGCCCCTCCTTGCCTACGCCTCTGCGGGCGGCCCCAGTGACAGGCAGAGATGGGATAATTCGGTTACCAGAAGGAGAATGGAAATTCCAGAGAGAAAGAGACAGAAAGAGAGGTGCAGACCAGGGGGTGAGCTGGGAGCTGCTTTGGCAGAGCTGGGCTTGGGTGGGAGGGGAGAGGCCGATTCCCAAATCTGGAATCCCTCTGGAGGCCTGGGGGCTCACAGGTCCCAGCCCCTCTAAAGCCTCCATCTGACTTCCTGTTTGAGAACGGAGGCAGCAGATGTGGCAAGGAGAAGTCACAGGGCGAGAGCAAGGCCTCCCGCTGGGGCAGCCGCTGGCAGGTGAGGCCAGGGGGAGGTAGGGACTGGTGGAGGTGGGGGTAGAGGAGACAGGAGACTAAGTTCCCAGCTCAGAAGCCTCCGATCATCCTTGATTCGAATCCTCAATTTCTCTCTTTTTTTTTTTTGAGACGGAGTCTTGACCCAGGCTCGGCTCACTGCAACCTCCGCCTCCCGAGTTCAAGCCATTCTCCTGCCTCAGCCTCCCGAGTAACTGGGACTACAGGCATGCACCACCACGCCTGGCTAATTTTTGTATTTTTGGTAGACACAGGGTTTCACTGTGTTGGCCAGCCTGGGTCTCGAACTCCTGACCTCAAGTGATTCTCCCACCTCAGCCTCCCAAAGGATTACAGGTGTGAGCCACTGCGCCCGGCTGGAGTCCTCTCTCTTTTTTTCTCTTTCCATCCACGTTCAAACCTCGGATTTCATTTCGTCCCCACCTCCCCCGGCCCTCACCTGGTCCAGCTCAGCGTACCTTTACCTGGACTTTGCGGTTCCCTCTGCCCTTGCTCGGATCTCCAGCCTGGCCCTGAAGCCTGTTCCCTCCGCAACCTCCAGAGGGCGCGAGCGAACACCTGAGTCAAGCCACGCCCCCTTCTTCCGCTCAGAACCCGGAAGGCTCCCACCTTGTGTTAGTTTCCCATGGCTGCCGTCGCAATCTTAGCATTTTTAAACGATGCAATTATCCTACAGCTCTAGAGGTCAGAAATGTGGTTTGGGTCTCACCTGCCTAAGACCAAGATGTCTGCAGGCTGCACTCCTTTCTTGGAGGCTATAAGGGACGATCTATTTCTTGCTCATTTAGAGGTGCAGGATTCAGTTCCTTGGGGTTGTAGAACTGAGGCCCCTGTTTCTTGCTGGTTGTCCGTTGCCGTTGTAAGAAGTCGCCTGCATTCCTTGGCTCGTGGGCCCTCCATTTTCAAAGCCAGCAAAGAGGGGTCAAGTCCTCCTCATATGACAGCCTTCAACTCCCTTCTGCCGCCCCCTTGCACTTTTTAGGACTTGTGTGATTAGATGATCCAAGGTCATTTTCCTGTCTGAAGATCCTTAATTATATAATCAGCAAAATCCCTTTGTCGCATGAGGAGGTAGCAACTAACTAATCCTGCCTCTCAGGGCCTGGCCGTGTAGAGAGGGGGTCTTTCTCCTTTAGACACCTTTTTTTTCTTTTGAGACGGAGTTTTGCTCTTGCTGCCTAGGCTGGAGTGCAGTGGCACAGTCTTGGCTCACTGCAACCTCCTCCTCCCAGGTCCAAGCTATTCTCCTGCCTCAGCCTCCCAAGTAGCTGAGGTTACAGGCATGCGCTACCATACCCGGCTAATTTTCTACTTTTAGTAGAGACGGGGTTTCTCCATGTTGGTCACGCTCGTCTTGAACTCCCTACCTGAGGTGATCCGCCTGCCTCAGCCTCCCAAAGTGCTGGGATTACAGGTGTGAAGTGTCTAACTTATTTCTGCCTCTCCCTGGGTATTTGCTCCCTGCTCAACCTGCCTCTCCCCCCATTCAAGCCAGTCATATGCTTGACACCTACTCCAGGAAGCCCTCCTGGAAGTACCCATGTTTATCAACCTGGGGAGCAGTTACAAGCCCCTTTCTCCTGTTCTCCCCAGGCCATGAGATCTTGTGAAAGTTTAGGTTGAGGATGTAGATATCTCGTGAAGGAGAGCATTATTCTCCTTACCAACTGCCTCACTCAGAGCAAAACTCCAGTCATCGCGAAGGCCAGAAAACCCAGCTTCCTCCAGACACATGAGCCTCCTTACTGTTCTCCAAACTCACCAAAGACATCCTGCCTCAAGGCCTTTGCACAGGCTGTTCCCTCTGCCTGAGTCATCCTCCCCCAGCTATCCACGTGGCTCCCCCTCCCCCCCTCCTCCAGGTTTTCCCCATTTGTGCCCCTCCCCAGGGGCACAAATGAGGAAGCCTTCTCTGATGCACACTACACCCAATTTACAACATCCACAGACTCCTATTGCTGCTTTTTTTTTTTTTTGAGACAGGGTCTCGCTGTGTCACCCAGGCTGGAGTGCAACGGCACAATCTCCGCTCACTGTAACCTTCAGCTCCTGGATTCAAACGATTCTCCTGCCTCAGCCTCCCAAGTAGCTGGGATTACAGCCATGCGCCATGACACCCCGGCTGATTTTTGTATTTTTAGCAGGGACAGGGTTTTGCCATGTTGGTCAGGCTGATTTCAAACTCCTGACCTCATGATCTGCCCGCCTCGACCTCCCAAAGTGCTGGGGTTACAGGCATGAGGCTGCTTTACTTTCTGCATTGCACTGGCTGCTTTGGCTGCACCACAGAGTTATCACTCCTTGTGCATCTTGTCATCACCCAGGTTCCTCTCTGTTTAATGTCAGCTCCAAAAGGGAGGTTCCTCCACATGGTTCCCCTCCTGGCTCTGTATGCCGCCCTCTTCCCTGGCCCTTGGCGTACAGCATATACTCCATAAGTGTTTGTTAGGACTGGGTGCCGTGGCTCACGCTTGTAATCCCAGCACTTTGGGAGGCTGAGGTGGGCAGATCCTTGAGCCCAGGTGTTTGAGACCAGCCTGGCCAACATGGTGAAACCCCGTCTCTACTAAAAATACAAAAATTATCCAGGTGTGGTGATGCGTGCCTGTAATCCCAACCACTGGGGAGACTGAGAAACGAGAATTGCTTAAACCTGGGAGGCAGAGGTTACAGTGGGCAGTGATCACACCGCTGCACTTAAGCATGGGGGACAGAGCGAGACTATGTCTCAAAAAATAATAGTAGACCAGGCGTGGTGGCTCACCCCTGTAATCCCAGCACTTTGGGAGGCCAAGGTGGGCAGATCACCTGAGGTCGGGAGTTCAAGATCAGCTTGGGCAACAAGGTGAAAATCCATCTCTACTAAAAATACAAAAAATTAGCTAGGCATGGTGTGTAATCCCAGCTACTTGGGAGGCTGAGGCAGGAGAATCACTTGAGCCCAGGAGACGGAGGTTGCAGTGAGCTGAGATTGAGCCATTACACTCCAGTCTAGCTGACGGAGAGAGACTCTGTCTCAAAAAATAATAATAATTAAAAAAAATAATAAGTTTGATTTGCAGTAGCTTTGAAAAAAAGAAAAAATAATAATAATAAATGTTTGTTGAGTGAATGGAGGTCAAGCAAGCAGGGCCCCAGCCCAGAGAAGGATCGGGACCCAGTGGAAGGTGGGAGGGGCAGGTGGAGAGGGATTGGTGTGTTGAGAGTAGAGAAAAAGACCTTCTAGAACAATCCTGGAGGTCAGGTGGTCCCTGTGATGAAATGAACCAGCGTTGTGTGAACTCTGGTCGAGGGATGATCTCTCAGGACCCCTATAACACGCTTTTCACAGGGGACCGTGCCCCCCCGCCCCGCAGTCCCCTGGATAAAATCTCAGCCTTGTGACTTTGTTCTCTACTCATTTGAGATAACAGATGTTCCTGGAATTGCCTTACGTCACAGGGCAACTTGGCTTCGATTCAAAACCAGGATGTCCAGACCCAAGCTTGGGCCTTGGTTTAGACCTAAATCTTCTTACTGTGTCTCCTCCATCCCTACCAGGGTCAGGTTCTGGGAGTCTGGGTGATGCAGGGGACCCTTCCTTCTTTCCTTCCTCTCCTTCCCTTTCACAGCCAGGCTGCAGCTCCGGGAGGGAGTAGTGTGTGTCAATGGTAGCCCCCAAAAGGACGTGTCCACACTCCAGCCCCTGCAACCTGTGATTGTGCTGGTTTTTTTGTTGTTTGTTTTTTGAGACAGAGTCTCACTCTGTCGCCAGGCGCCAGGCTGGAGTGCAGTGGCGCGATCTTGGCTCACTGCAACCTCCGCCTCCCGGGTTCAAGCAATTCTCCTGCCTCAGCCTCCCGAGTAGCTGGGACTACAGGTGCGCACCACCACGACCAGCTAATTTTTATATTTTTAGTAGAGATGGGGTTTCACTATGTTGGCCAGGATGGTCTCGATCTCTTGACCTCATGGTCCGCCCGCCTCGGCCTCCCAAAGTGCTGGAATTACAGGGGTGAGTCACCGCACCCGACCGTTTGTTTGTTGTTTTTTGTTTTTGACATGAAATCTCCCTCTGTTGCCAGGCTGGAGTGCAGTGGTGCGATCTTGGCTCACTGCAACCTCCACCTCCCTGGTTCAGGCGATTCTCCTGCCTCAGCGTCCCTAGTAGCTGGGACTACACGCATGCACCACCACGCCCAGCTAATTTTTGTATTTTTAGTTAAGACAGAGTTTCACCATGTTGGCCAGGATAGTCTCAATCTTCTGACCTTGTAATCTGCATGCCTCGGCCTCCCAAAGCGTTGTTTTTATATTAACTTATTTTTTTTTTAGAGACAAGGTCTTGCTCTGTCAGTCAGGTTGGCTAGAGTACAATGCCATGATTTCCACTCACTGCAACCTCGGTCTCTCAGGCTCAAGTGATCCTGCCACCTCAGCCTTCCAAGTAGCTGGGACCACAGGCACTCAAGACTATGCCTGGCTAATTTTTGTATTTTTGCAGAGAGAGATTCTTGCTATGTTTCCCGGGCTGGTCTTGTAGTCCTGGCCTCCAGCCATCCTCCCACGTTGGCCTCCCAAAGTGCTGGGAGTACAGTTGTGAGCCACCGAGCCCAGCCTGAATGTGATCTTAGGTGGATAAACTGTGACTATAATGGACCCATTGTTGGAGGCACTGGGTAAGTCAATATGCTGAGATACAAGTTTGCAGCAGGAAAAGAGGTTTAATCGTAGGTCCACAGACGGAGGAGATGGGAGGAAATCTAAAATCCATCTCCCGGGCGGGCGCGGTGGCTCACGCCTGTAATTCCAGCATTTTGGGAGCCCGAGGTGGGCAGATCACTTGAGACCAGGAGTTTGAGACCAGCCAGGCCAACATGGCAAAACCCTTTCTCTACTAAAAATACAAAAATTAGGCAGACATGGTGGTGCATGCTTGTAGTCCCAGCTACTCAGGAGGCTGAGGTGGGAGAATCAGTTGAACCTGGGAAGTGTAGTGAGCCAAGGTCGTGCCTCTGCAATCCAGCCTAGGTGACAGAGTGAGACTCTGTCCCCCGACAAAAAAATAAAATAAAATAAAAATTAATAAATAATAAAATCCATCTCCCTGAGAAATTTGGGGCTAGTTTTTTTGTTGTTTTTGGGGTTTTTTTTTTTTGAGTCTCACTCTGTTGCCCAGGCGGGAGTGCAGTGGCGCAATCTTGGTTCACTGTAACCTCCACCTTCAGGGTTCAAGCAATTCTCTTGCCTCAGCTTCCCGAGTTGGTGGGATTACAGGTGCACCACCACGCCCGGCTAATTTTTGTGTTTTTAGTAGAGATGGGTTTCACCATGCTGGCCAGGCTGGTCTCAAACTCCTGACCTCAGGTGATCCGCCCGCCTCAGCCTCCCAAAGTGTTGGGATTACAGGCGTGAGCCACCGCGCCCCTACCCGGGGCTGGGGTTTTTAAGGGGTTTAAGAGTGGGCCCAAGTGGGGAGATTGATTGCAAAGAGCGCAAAGGTGAAAGAGTGCAAGGTGAAGTCCCGGGGGCTTGGGGATGAAGTCGGGGGATGGGGTGGGGTGAAGAAGCTATATTCCCATGCTGATCCCATTCCTATATGGGTGTCCTCTTCACACTGGTTTCTGGAATTCAGGGCCTGCAAAAACATCTGAAGTGATCCTTAAGCAAATGCCATATGATCCTGACCTGGTGTGGTGGCTCACGCCTGTAATCCCAGCACTTTGGGAGGCCGAGGCGGGGGGGTCACGAGGTCAGGAGTTCGAGACCAGCCTGGCCAACATGGTGAAAGCCCATCTCTACTAAAAATACAAAACTTAGCTGGGGTGGTGGCACATGCCTGCGATCCCAGCTACTCAGGAGGCTGAGGCAGGAGAATCGCCTGGGTGACAGAGCAAGACTCCCTCTCAAAAAAAAAAAAAAAAAAAAAAAAAGCCATATGCTTCTAATGTCAGAGATCCTATCTGTAGAAACAATGGGATGTAAAAGTGCTACCTGACTTTTAGCAGCAAGGAAGGGGGTGCTAGTACAGCCGGATTCATGGTTCACTGTCACTGCATTTCTGCCTGGAACCTGGCGTGCCATCCCCATCAACCCCGTGGGAGGGGTTTTGAAAGGGTCATTGCAGATACTAGGAATCTGAAGATGAGATCATGCCGGAAAACACAGTGGCCCTAAATCCATGGATGACGCTCCTTGGGAGAAACACTCCGAGAAGGCTCGGGAGAGGAGAAGCATCTGGCAGGGCAATGCCAAGGTTGGAATGCTGTGGTCACCGTGGAAGAGCGCCTGCAGCCCTCACAAGCTGGAACGGGCCAGGAAGGAGTCTTCCCTAGAGCCTTTGTGGGGATCGTGGCCCTGCGGAGGTCTTGCTTTCAGACTTCTGGCCTGCAGAACTGTGAGAGAAGAGCTTTCTGTTGTTTTAAAGCCACTCCATTCGTGGAACTGTGATAGCGGCTGCAGGAGGGAAACAAATCCAGGATCAGATGGTTCTCATTAAAGTGGGGCTGCTGTCGGCCACCCCTGCCTCAGCGCTGTTCAGAATGAAATCTCCCACTTTTTAATTTTTATTTTTTGAGACAGAGCATCACTGTTGTCCCAGGCTGGAGTGCAATGGCATGATCTCGGCTCACTGCAACTCCGCCTCCTGGGTTCAAGTAATTCTCCTGCCTTAGCCTCCCAAGTAGCTGGGATTACAGGCATGCGACACCATGCCTGGCTAATTTTGTATCTTTTTTTTTTTTAGTAGAGATGGGGTTTCTCCATGTTGGTCAGGCAACCTCCAACTCCCAGATTCAAGCAGTTCTCCTGCCTCAGCCTCCCGAGTAGTTGGGATTACAGGCACCTGCCTTCAAGCCCGGCTAACAATTTTGTATTTTTAGTAGAGATGGGGTTTCTCCATGTTGGTCAGGCTGGTCTCGAACTCCCAACCTCAGATGATCTGCCCGCCTCGGCCTCCCAAGTGCTGAGATTACAGGCGTGAGCCACTGTGCCTGGCTCTTTTTTTTTTTTTTTTTTTGGAGACAGGGTCTCACTCTGTCACCCAGGCTGGATTGTAGTGGGGCGATCTCGGCACACTGCAGCCTCTGCCTCTCGAGTTCCAGCGATTCTCCTGACTCAGGCCAAGGCAGGCGATCACTTGAGGTCAGGAGTTTAAGACCAGCCTGGGCAGGGAAACCCCATTTCTACTTTTAAAAAAATACAAAAATTAGTCAGCCATGGTGACACGCACCTGTAATCCCAGCTACTCGGGAGGCTGAGGTGGGAGAATCACTGGAACCAGGAAGTATAGGTTGCAGTGAGCTGAGATGGTGCCACTGTGCTCCAGCCTGGGTGACAGCGTAAGACCTTGTAGAAAAAGGAAAAAGAGGCCAGGTGCAGTGGCTCACACCTGTAATCCCAGCACTTTGGGAGGCCGAGGCGGGCAGATCACCTGAGGTTGGGAGTTCAAGACCAGCCTGACCAACATGGAGAAACCCCATTTCTACTAAAAATACAAAATTATTAGCCGGACGTGGTGGTGGGTGCCTGTAATCCCAACTACTCAGGAGGCTGAGGCAGGAGAATTGCTTGAATCTGGGAGTTAGAGGTTGCAATGAACCGAGATTGCGCCATTGCACTCCGACCTGGGCAACAAGAGTGAAACTCTGTCACAAAAAAAAGAGGCTGGGTGTGGTGGCTCACACCTGTAATCCCAGCACTTTGGGAGTCCGAGGTGGGCAGATCACGAGGTCAAGAGATCAAGACTATTCCTGGCTAACAAGGTGAAACCCCATCTCTACTAAAAATACAAAAATATTAGCCAGGCGTGGTGGCGGGTGCTAGTAATCCCAGCTACTCAGGAGGCTGAGGCAGGAGAGTCACTTGAACCTGGGAGGCGGAGGTTGTGGTGAACCCAGATTGAGCCATTGCATGCCAGCCTGAGCAACAAGAGCGAGACTCTGTCTCAAAAAAAAAAAAAGAAAAGAAAAAAGAAAGATATCTATCTTCCAAGTAACATGCAAAGGAAATGAAATCAGTATTCGGAAGAGCTATCTGCACTCCCAAGTACATTGCAGCACTATTCACAATAGCCAAGATAGGGAAGAAACCTAAGTGTCCATCAGTGAAGGAATGAATGGGTAAAGAAAATGTGGTGCATATACACAATGGAGTACCGTTCAGCCTGAAAAAAGAAGGAGATCTTGTAATTTGCAACAACGTGTGTGAATCTGGAGGACATTATTTGAAGTGAAGCAAGCCCGGCACAGAAAGACAAATAGTGCATGATCTCACTTGTATGCAGAATCTTAAAAAAAAAAAAAAAGTCATATTCAGGTCGGGCACAGTGGCTCACACCCTGTAATCCCAGCACTTTGGGAGGCAGAGGTGGGCAGATCATGAGGTCAGGAGTTCGAGACCAGCCTGGCCAATATGGTGAAACCCCGTTCTACTAAAAATACAGAAATTAGCCTGGCGTGGTGGGGCATGTCTGTCATCCCAGCTACTTGGGAGGCTGAGGCAGGAGAGTGGCTTGAACCTGGGAGGCGGAGGTTGCAGTGAGCCGAGATCATGCCATTGCACTCCAGCCTAGGTAACAAGAGCAAGACTCCATCTCAAAAGAAAAAAAAAAAGCTTGGCACAGTGGCTCACGCCTGTAATCCCAGCACTTTGGGAGGCTGAGGCGGGTGGATCATGAGGTCAGGAGTTTGAGACCATCCTGACCAACATGGTGAAACTCCATCTCTACTAAAAATACAAAAAATTAGCTGGGCGTGGTGGTGCACACCTGTAGACCCAGCTACTCAGGAGACTTGAGTCAGAAGAATCCCTTGAACCCGGGAGGCGGAGGTTGCAGTGAGCCAAGATCGCGCCACCGTACTCCAACAGGGGCAACAAGAGCAAAACTCTGCCTAAAAAAAAAAAAAAAAAAACATTTACAGAAGCAGAGAGGAGAATGGTGGTTACCAGAGTCTGGGAATGGGGAAAGGGAAAATGTTGGTCAAAGGATACAAAGTTTCCATTAGACAAAAAGAATAAGTCCAGGTGATCTATCGCACAGCTGGGTGGCTATAGCTAATCAAAATGTATATTTCAGACTTGTGAAATGAATGGATTTTAAATAGTCTCATTACAAGGTCTGGTGCGGTAGCTCACACTTGTAATCCCAGCACTTAGGGAAGCTGAGATGGGGGGAGCACTTCAGCCCAGGTGTTCAAGACCAGCCTGGGCAATATTTTAGAGACCCTGTCTCTAAAAAAACAAATTGTTTTCACTACAGAGAAATAAGTATGTGGCCAGGCACGGTGGCTCACGCCTGTAATCCCAGCACTTTGGGAGGCTGAGGCGGATGGATCACGAGGTCAGGAAATAGAGACCATCCTGGCCAACATGGCGAAAACCTGTCTCTAGTAAAATACAAAAAGTATAAAAAACTAGCCAGGTGTGGTGGCGCACGCCTGTAGTCCCAGCTACTCGGGAGGCTGAGGCAGGGGAATAGCTTGAACCCAGGAGGCAGAGGTTGCAGTGAGCCGAGATTGCGCCACTGCACTCCAGCCTGGGCACAGAGCAAGACTCCGTCTCAAAATAAATAAGTAAATAAATAAATATGTGAGATGATGGCTATGTTCATTAGCCTGATCTGCTCTATAATGTATACAGTATTGAAACATCACGTCATACTTCATAACATATGTAATCATTTGTCAATTAAAAATAAAAATTATGGGTCAGACGCGGTGGCTCACACCTGTAATCCCAGCATTTTGGGAGGCCAAGGCAGGTGGATCACTTGAGGTCAGGAGTTTGTGACCAGCCTGACCAACATGGATAAACTCCGTCTCTACTAAAAATACAAAAAATTAGCCGGGCATGGTGGCAGGTGCGTGTAATCCCAGCTACTTGGAGGCTGAGGCGGGAGAATTGCTTGACTCTGGGAGGTGGAAGTTGCAGGGAGCCAGGATTGGCCATTGCACTCCAGCCTGGGCAGCAGAGCAAGAGGCTGAGAAAGAGGGAGAGAGGGAGGGAGGGAGGGAGGGAGGGAGGGGAAGGAAGGAAATGAAGAGAGATCTTCACTGTGGTCTGGCTTCTGTTGCTAATCTTTGTGTCTGCCTGGATGAAATGTCCATCTTAGTATCCTCTTACGCTGTCAACATTCAGCTCTGGTAGTCACCAATGTGACATTGTTGTGTAAATGTTCCTGGCAAACAGAGAAGGGGAGAATCTGTAGAAGGGAAGAAAGAATGTATGAGGGAACATGGGTGGAAAACTTAAGGAACTACACCCAGGAAGCCTGGGATCGGGAAAACCCAAGTCACAATGCTCTTGGGGCTGAGAGCAACATAAGGTTTAGCAGCCTGAGTGATTTCTTTAAAATCTAAATTGGGGCCGGGCACAGTGGCTCACGCCTGTAATCCCAGCACTTTGGGAGGCTGAAGTGGATCACTTGAGGTCAGGAGTTCAAGACCACCCTGGCCAATGTGTTTTAGTAGAAACCCCGTCTCTACTAAAAATAAAAAAAATTAGTCAGGCATGGTGGCACACGCCTGTAATCCCAGCACGTTGGGAGGCCGAGGTGGGTGGAATCCGAGGTCAAGAGATCAAGACCATCCTGGCCAACATCATGGTGAAACCCCATCTCTACTTAAAAAAAAAAAAAAAAAAAAATTAGATGTTGGTGGCAGGCAGGTGCCTGTAGTCCCAGCTACTTGAGAGGCTGAGGCAGGAGAATCACTTGAACCAGGGAGGCAGAGGTTGCGGTGAGCCAAGATCGTGCCATTGCACTCTAGCCTGGGAACAGAGCGAGACTCCATCTCAAAAAAAAAAAAAAAAAACTGGCTGGGCGTCGTGGCGGGGGCCTGTAATCCCAGCTACTTGGGAGGCTGAGGCAGGGAGAATTGCTTGCTCTGTGGGTGACAGAGCAAGACTCCATCTGAAAAAAACAGTCTAAATTGGGCCAGGCATGATGGCTCACATCTATAATCCCAGCACTTTGGGAGGCTAAGACAACCAGCCTGGACAACACAGCAAGACCCTCTCTACAAAAAACTTTAGAATTTGCCAAATGTGGTGGCATACGCCTATAGTTCCAGCTACTTGGGAGGCTGAGATGGGAGGATTGCTTGAACCTAGGGAGGTCAAGACTGTAGTGAGCCATGATTGTGCCCCTGCACTCTAGCCTGGGCAAGAGAGCAAGACCCTGATCCCATATTAATAAATGAAATCTCTGTTTCTTCAGCCACTGTGATTTTGGCTTTTGTCCCAGCTGCCAACAAAGAAAAAGGCTTCCTTCATTGACTTTTGTGGGGATCCAATGAGGTTGTACACATAAAGCACTTAGCATGTGCCTGGTACATAGTAGGTGCTCAATAAATGTTCATTATTCCCACACCCCCTTTGGTTTTGGGAATGAGATGCCTTTGGTCCCCAGAATGGCTTTTTGTTTGTTTGTTTATTTTGTTGTTGTTTGAGACAGAGTCTCACTCTGTCGCCAGGCTAGAGTGCAGTGGCACAATCTCGGCTCACTGCAACCTCGGCCTCCCGGGTTCAAGCAATTCTCCTGCCTCAACCTCCTGAATAGCTGGAATTACAGGTGCGCACCACCATGCCCGGCTAATTTCTTTGTATTTTTTTTTTGGTAGAGACAGGGTTTCACCATGTTGATCAGGCTGGTCTTGAACTCCTGACCTCGTGACCCACCCACCTCGGCCTCCCAGAGTGCTGGGATTACAGGCGTGAGCCACTGCGCCTGGCCCCAAGACTGGCTTCTTAGGGGCGACCCTAAGGTGTATGAGGAAGATAGCACATGTGGCTTCTGTGCAGGTCATTCTCTGTTTCTGTCACCCAGGTTCAATCTGCCATCCTGGTTTTTTTTTGTTGTTTTTTGAGACAGAGTCTCCCTCTGGCTCCCAGGCTGGAGTGCATTGGAGTGACCTCGGCTCACTACAACCTCTGCCTCCCAGGTTCAAGCGATTCTCCTACCCCAGCCTCCCACAGTGCTGGGATTACAGGCATGAGCCACTGCATCCAGCCGGCCATCCTGTTCTGTGTCCTGGGAGCTGACCTCTGGGCCCACACCACTGGGTGCTATTGCCTTCTGATTTGGGGTTAGATTCAGCCAAGAGGAAGTACTAGTGGGAGTTCGAAGGGTGGGAGGGGAGAAAAGCCTGGGTGTTCCTCTGCAGCTTCACCCCTCATGGGCAAATCTTCTGCTTCTTCCAAAGGAACTTTTTTTTTTTCTTTGAGGTGGAGTTTCACTCTTGTCGCCCAGGCTGGAGCGCAATGGTGCGATCTTGGCTCACTGCAACCTCCGCCTCCCGAGTTCAAGTGATTCTCCTGCCTCAGCTTCCCGAGTAGCTGGGATTACAGGCATGTGCCACCACACCTGGCTAATTTTGATTTTTTAGTAGAGACGGGGTTTCTCCATGTTGGTCAGGCTGATCTTGAACTCCTGACCTCAGATGATCTGCCTGCCTCGGCCTCCCGAAGTGCTTTGATTACAGGCATGAGCCACTGCACCTGGCCAGGGAATTTCTTTTCTTCAACCAGTTCTTTTTTCCCTCCCTCCCTTCCTTCCTTTCTCTCTCTCTCTTTTCTTCTTTTTTGAGATAGAGTCTTGCTCTGTCACCCAGGCTGGAGTGCCATAGCGCAATCTCAGCTCACTGCAACCTCCACCTCCCAGGTTCAAGTGATTCTCCTGCCTCCGCCTCCTGAGTAGCTGGGATTACAGGCCAACATCCACCACCATGCCCGGATAATATTTTGTATTTTTAGTAGAGACAGGGTTTCACCATGTTGGCCATGCTAGTCTTGAACTCCCGACCTCAAGTGATCCACCCTTCGTGGCCTCCCAAAGTTCTGGGATTACAGGTGTGAGCCACTGCGCCCGGCCAAATCCTTTTCTTAAATGCACTTCCACTAAACCCCTTGAGGCCGCCCCACGTGCTTCCCTCCAGCCCCAAACCCGCCAGCAGCCCCAGGCACAGGACCTGGACTGGTTTCTTGCAAAACTTTTTCTGAAGCTGCTCTGACTACTAAGTGGTTAAAAATATCCACTCTGCCCAGGCAATTTTGCTAAGCTCGTGTCCGGGGGAAAACGGGAGACTCCGGAGAGCTCACAAATGAAGTAAATTGCTGAAAATCGGATTTTTACTGTCTTATCTCAGAGCCACATGAGAGGAGAGGAGATTGCAATTTCTGCCGGAACTTTCTCTCATCCTCGAGTTTGAAGAGAGCAAGTGGCAGGGAAGGAGGTGCGGAGAGAGGGCCGGGAGAGGGAACCAGAAGGGAAGATAGAGGCGTGAGAAGGGAAAAGCCAGAAGAGGGCGGCGCGGTGGCTCACGCCTGTAATCCCAGCACTTTGGGAGGCTGAGGCAGGCGGATCACTTGAAGTCAGGAGTTTGAGACTAGCCTGGCCAACATGGCGAAACCCCATCTCTATTAACAAATACAAAAATTAACCGAGCGTGGTTGCATGCGCCTCTAGTCCCACTACTCAGGAGGCTGAGGTGGGAGAATCACTTGAACCCAGGAGGCGGAGGTTGCAGTGAGCCGAGATCACACCACTACACTCCAGTTTGGGTGGCAGAGTGAGACTCTGTCTCAGATTTAAAAAAGCAAGAAGAGAGGGGGGAGGAAAGAACGCATAGGAGAAAAGAAAAACAGCCACGTGAGTCAGTCATTAAGGCAGAACTGAGAAATGTGGCTGGGTGCAGCGGCTCATGCTTGTAATCCCAGCACTTTGGGAGGCTGAGGAGGGAGGATTGCTTGAGGCCAGGCGTTCCAGACCAGCCTGGACAACATGGCAAGATCCCATTTCCACTAAAAAGAAAGAAAAGAGCCGGGCATGGTGGCTCATGCCTGTAATCCCAGCACTTTGGGAGGCCAAGGCAGGCGGATCACCTGAGGTCAGGAGTTCGTGACCAACCTGGCCAACATGGTGAAACCCCGTCTCTATGAAAAGTAGAAAAATTAGCGGGGCATGGTGGCAGGCGCCTGTAATCCCAGCTGCTCAGGAGACTGAGGCAGGGGAATCGCTTGAACCTGGGAGGCGGAGGTTGCAGTGAGCCCAGATCGCACCACTGCACTCCAGCCTGGGTGACAGAGTCAGGCTCCGTCTCAAAAAAAAAAAAAAAAGAAAAAGAAAAGGAAGAAAGAAACAGAGACAAAAAGAAAGAGATAAAAGAGAAAAGCAAAGAAAGATGTGGGGATTTACTGGGGCTTTGGATCCTGTGACTCCAGCCAGGGGCACCTGCAGGAGCTGTCCCGCTTTCAAAGTCCCTTGGCCCATGACATGCAATATTTATTAATTTACTTATGTGTGTACGCATGCATGCAGGCATGCATGCATGTATTTGTTTATTTGAGATGGAGATTTGTTCTTTTGCCCAGGCTGGAGTGCAGTGGCCCGATCTCAGCTCACTGCAACCTCCACCTTCCAATTTTAAGTGATTCTCCTGCCTCAGCCTCCTGAGTAGCTGGGATTACAGGCGCCCGCCACCACACCCGGCTAATTTTTGTATTTTTAGTAGAGACAGGGTTTCACCATGTTGGTCGGGCCAGTCTCAAACTCCTGACCTCATGATCCACCCGCCTCGGCCTCCCAGAATGCTGAGATTACAGGCATGAGTCACTATGCCTGGCTCAATTTTAATTGCAGAGCAAGCTCATGCAGTAAGTAGGGGCCACTTACCCCATTTTACAGAGGAGAAAATGGAGGCTTAGAGAAAGAACACTGACATGTTTGAGTGTGTCTCCACCCAAATCTCATGTAGAATTGTAATCCCCACATGTGGAGGAAGGGACCTGGTGGGAGGTCGAGGGAGTGGTTCCCCCTTGCTATTCTCCTGATAGTGAGTTCTCCCCAGATCTGGTCATTTAAGTGTCTGGCACTTCCCTTCTCTCTCTCTCTCTCCTGCCTCCATGTAAGACGTGTCTTGCTTTCGCTTCACTTTTGTCATGATTGTAAGTTTCCTGAGGCCTCCCCAGCCTCAAGGAACTGAGTCAATTAAACCTTTTTCTTCATAAATCACCCACACTCATGTAGTTCTTTATAGTAGTGTGAAAACAGACTAATACAGACATGTTTGCTCAAGATTCTAGAACTAACATATTCATTGTGGGAATGACCAAATAAAATCTAGGGCAGAGGATGGAAAACTTTTTCTATCAAGGATCAGAATCTAAATATTTCTAGACCAGGCACGGTGGCTCATGCCTGTAATCCCAACACTTTGGGAGGCCGAGGCAGGTGTATCATTAGGTTAGAAGTTCAAGACCAGCCTGACCAACATGGTGAAACCCCCATCTCTACCAAAAATACAAAAAAAAAAATTAGCCAGGAATGGTGGCACACCTTTAGTTTCTGCTACTCAGGAGACTGAGGCAGGAGAATTGTGTGAACCCGGGAGGCGGAGGTTGCAGTGAGCCAAGATTTCACCACTCCACTCCAGCCTGCGTGACAGAGCAAGACTCTCTAAATAAATAAATAAATAGTCCAGGTGCGGTGGCTCATGCCTGTAATCCCAGCACTTTGGGAGGCCGAGGCAGGTGGATCACAAGGTCAGGAGTTCAAGACCAGACTGACCAACATGATGAAAACCCGTCTCTACTAAAAACTACAAAAATTAGCTGGGCATGGTGGTTCGTGCCTGTAGTCCCAGCTAGTTGGGAGGCTGAGGTAGGAGAATTTCTTGAACCGGGACCTGGGAGGTGGAGGTTGCAGTGAGCCGAGATTGCACCACTGCACTCCAGCCTGGGCTACGGAGTGAGACTCCCTCTCTAAATAAATAAATGAATAGATTAAATAAATAAATAATTCTGCCTTTGCAGGCCACATGGTCTGTATTTATTTTTGAGACGGAGTGTCACTCTTGTCACCCCAGGCTGGAGTGCAATGGTGTGATCTCAGCTCAGTGCAACCTCTGCCTTCCAGGCTCAAGTGATCCTCCCACTTTAGCCTCCAAAGTACCTGGGATTATAGGCATGTGCCACCACACCCTGCTAAGTTTTTGTATGTTTGGTAGAGACAGGCTTTCACCATGTTGCCCAGGCTGGCCTCCAACTTCTGAGCTCGAGTGACCCGCCTACCTTGGCCTCGCAAAGTGCTGGGATTCCAAGTGTGAGCCACCCGGCAAGCTGATGCTTCTCACGTGTAGAATCCACCCTGCAGCTCAGATGGCGACAGAATCTGAGACGTGCAGAAGTTACCAGAATTCTAGCCCTTGAAATACACAGGAAAACAAGAGGCAGATGGGCTAACAGACCAACACATTCAAAAAGGTCACAAATGGCAGTGGTGGCTGCAGGGTTCGAGACATGGTAACATGCTGGAAGGAGGACCTGGATGTGCTCCTGAGTCACGGTGGAAATCCAGCTCCGTTCCAGATGTCCAGCATGGCTTCCTTGTTCCAGGAGGTCACTGCCTCCCTGTGTCTCTGCTTGCGTTCCTCCCCCACAAAGCAATAAAAGTTGGAGGACAAAGTTGAGCCCTAGTGAATGAAGGGGATGTTAAAAAGTAAAGAATGGAGAATTCTTGGTAATAAAAAGAAATGAGCAGGGCGGAGTGCTGTGGCTCAAGGCTATGATCCAGCACTTTGAGAGGCTGAGGCAGGAGGATTGCTTGAGCCCAGGAGTTTTGAGACCAGCTTTGACAACATAGTGAGACTCCATCTCCATAAGCAGTAAAAAAAAAAATATTAGCCGTGGGGCGCCGTGACTCACACCTGTAATCCCAGCACTTTGGGGGGCCAAGGCAGGTGGATCACAAATTCAAGAGATCGAGACCATCCTGGCCAACACGGTGAAACCCCGTCTCTACTAAAAATACAAAAATTAGCTGGGCTTGGTGGTGCGCACCTGTAGTCCCAGTTACTTGGGAAGCTGAGGCAGGAGAATCACTTGAACCCGGGAGGTGGAGGTTGCAGTGAGCTGAGATCTCACCATTGCACTCCAGCCTGGCAACAGCAAGAGTCCGTCTCAAAAAAAAAAAAAAAAAAAAGCCAGACATGGTGGTGTGCATCTGTGGTCCCACCTACTTTGGAGGCTTAGGTGCGAGGATGTTTTGAACCCGAGTCTGAGGCTGCAGTGGGCTATGACTGCCCAGCTGCGTTCCAGCCTGCATGACAGTGTAATCTCATCTCAGAAAAAAATTCACAAAAATAGAATGGCCAGGTATGGTGGCTCACACCTGTAATCCCAGCACTTTGGGAGGCCAAGGTGGGCAGATCACCTGAGGTCAGGAGTTTGAGACTAGCCTGGCCAAAATGGTGAAACCCCATCTCTACTAAAAATCCAAAAAAATTAGCTAGGTGTAGTGGCACACACCTGTAATTCCAGCTACTCGGGAGGCTGAAGCAGGAGAATCGCTTGAACCCAGGAGGTGGGGGTTGCAGTGAGCCGAGATCACACCACTGCACTCCAGGATAGGTAACAGTGAGACTTTATCTCAGAAAGAAAAAAAAGAAATGAGCTATGAGCTAGGCAAAGGCATGGAAGAATCTGAAATGAGTATTGCTAAATGGAAAAAGCCAATCTGAAAAGGCCGTATGTATGGACCGTATCAGAATTTTTTTTTTGAGACGGAGTTTCACCATGTCACCCAGACTCAAGTGCAGTGGCACGATCTCGGCTCACTGCAACTTCTGCCTCCGGGTTCAAGCGATTCTCCTGCCTCAGCCTCCCAAGTAGCAGGGATTACATACAGGTGCCCGCCACCACATCCAGCTAATCTTTTGCATTTTAGTACAGACGGGGTTTCACTGTGTAGACCAGGCTGGTCTCGAACTCTTGACCTCAAGTGATCCACCTGCCTCGGCCTCCCAAAGTGCTGGGATTACCGGCATGAGCCACCCAGCCCGGCTATGGACCGTATCGTTCCAACTCTGTGACATTCTGGAAAGGGCAAACTGTGGATTCAGTGAAAGGATCAGTGGTCGCAGGCGTGCAGGAGGAGGAATGAATAGGTGAGTGCAGGGGATTTTTAGGGCAGTGAAATTATTCTGTATGATACTGTAATAGTGGATATAGGTCACACATTTGTTAAAACACATAGACGGTGCAACACAGAGTGAACCCGAATGGAAACTACAGACCTCAGTTAATATATCAATCTTGGCTCATCGGTTGTAAAAAATCTACCACACTAATGCAAAATATCAATAATAGGAAAAAGGGCAAAGCAGGAGTGTCTCACGCTTGTGATCACACTTTGGGAGGCTGAGGCAGGAGAATCACTTGATCCCAGGAGTTTGGGACCAACCTGGGCAACAAAGCAAGACTCCATCAGCTCGGCTACTTGAGAGGTTGACATAGGAGAATCACTTGAGCTAGGGAGGTCGAGGCTGCAGTGAGCTGTGATGGCGCCACTGCACTCCAGCCTGGGTGACAGAGCAAGACCCTGTCTCTAAAAATAAATAATAACAGGAGAAAGAGGGGAGGGGATAGAGCAGGTACATGGAAACCGCACTGTCTGTGTAACTTTGCTGAGAACTTAAAATTGCTCTAACAAGTGAAGTGTATTAATAACAAAAGGATAGAGTGGCTTTTTTTTCTTTTTCTGTTTCTTTTTTTTTTTTTTTTTTGACAGAGTCTCATTCTGTCACCCATGCTAGACTGCAGTGGTGTGATCTTGGCTCACTGTAAATTCTGCCTCCCGGGTTCAAGCGATTCTCCTGCCTCAGCCTCCCAAGCCACTGGGACTACATGTGTGTGCCACCCATGCCTGGCTCATTTTTGTTCTTTTAGTAGAGATGCGGTTTCACCCTGTTGGCCAGGCTGGTCTCAAACTCCTGACCTGAAGTGACCTGCCCATCTCAGCCTCCCAAAGTGCTGGGAGTATAGGCGTGAGCCACCGCGCTTGGCCAGAGTGGCTTCTTGAGGCTGGAACGGAGGAGGTTTGAAAGGTGATAGAAGCTGGGTCTAGTGACTCACGCCTATAATCCTAGCTACTCAGGAGGCTGAGACAAGAGGATTGCTTGAGCCCAGGAGTTCAAAACCAGCCTGGGCAATATAGCAAGACCCCATCTCTACAAAAAATATGAAAATTATCTGGGCATGGTGGCTCATGCCTGTAATCCCAGCACTTTGGGAGGCTGAGGCAGGCAGATCACGAGGTCAGGAGTTTGAGACCAGCCTGACCAACATGGTAAAACCCCGTCTACTAAAAATACAAAAATTAACTGGGGGTGATGGCACATGCCTGTAATCCCAGCTACTCAGGAGGTTGAGGCAGGAGAATCATTTGAACTTGGGAGGCAGAGATTGCAGTGAGCCGAGATCGTGCCACTACACTCCAGGCTGGGCGACAGAGCGAGACTCCATCTCAAAAAAGAAAAAAAAAAGAGAAGTGGGATGATTGCTTGCGCCCAGGAGTTTGAGGCTGCATTGAGATAGGATTGTACCATTGCACTCCAGTCTGGATGACAGTATGAGACCCTGTCTCTTAAGAGAGAGAGAAAGAGAACATGATAATTCTGTGATCTCTAGTTAACAGAAATAAGCTGACTCCTTGAGCTGCCAGGGAAGTACTAGGCATTGATTTCCAGCCTCTATGGCTGCAAGCTATGAACCCTTCATGGCGTCACTTAGGTTTGTATGTAAACTGGACCTCAGTTGTGAAACTGAGGTCAGGGTGGTGGGGGTAGATATTTCCAAGTCGCTACTGCAGAAGCTGCAAACACACAGCTGTCAATGCTTTTGCACACGCCTCCATCTGTGTCCTGCCCAGAGGAGAAAATTATCTGGGCGTGGAGGCATGTGTCTGTTTCACCAACTATGCAGTGGAGAGACAATATGTAATAGTCAGATAACCTAAGTTATGCTGCGTAACAAGCGATCCCATACAAGGCCAGATTGTTGAACTGAAAGAGGCTGTATTTCCAGATTCAGGACATGCTGCCTGCCAATCATTTGGGAATTAGGACTGTAAAACACACTTGATTATGGGATGGCAGTCCTGGTTCTGTAGCAGGTCAGGGTGGTGGGCTAGATATTTGTGAGATTTTTTTTTTTTCTTTTTTTGAGACAGTCTCACTCTGTCACCCAAGCTGAAGTGCAGTGGCACAAATTCAGCTCACCGCAACCTCCACCTCCCAGGTTCAAGCAATTCTCCTGCCTTAGCATCTTGAGTAGCTGGGACTACAGGTGCGTGCCACCATGTGTCAGGAACGGCACGTCTGCCGGGGGAGCTCTCAGCCAGCGAGAGGGTCCCAATACCTGGAAGAGAGGGTGCGCCGGAAAAATAGGAGACAGAAAAATAGGGTCTGGAGGTCTGAATAGACAGTGCCCATACAGCAATGTCTAAACAGCAATTTTATTTGTGCAAAGGGTCCCAATATATACTGTTAGTTTTCAGTAGCTGACGTCAACCCACATTGTTAATTTTATACAATAAAGAGGAACAAAAGTTACAATACCGCAAGTCTGGAGGACAAGATAAAATACCAATAAAAGGGAAGTACATAACTAGGGGCCATAAAAGTAAGCAGGAGGGTGGAGACTTTCTTTACCTATTGTGTAGGGATTTACATTTGAGAAGGTAACATTCTTTAAGGTCAGGCAAAACTCATAGATCTTAAACGTAACAATCTCCAAGAGACATGTGAGTAGTTACAGGGCTTAATGTTTAGTAAACAGAGTCATAAAACTAGAGTAAATAGAGTGATAAGACTAGCCCAAAACAGAGTCATAAGACTAGCCCAAAACAGGTACCAAGATAAAACACAATGTCTTAGTAAAACCACATAGCCATCACCGAGCCATTGTGTCAATGTCAGGGAGTCTGAGATAACTTCTACAAAATCATCCATCTTTTAGTTCCTGCTTTCCCTTAGCTCGACTGCCTCCAGGAGGGGGAAATATGTCTGGGCTCAAGCTCACATTATGGTGGAGGCACAGTCAGAGGGCCTCGATGCTGTGGCGAACCCCATAACCTTGTCCAGCTAATTTTTTTTTTTTTTTTGTATTTTTAGTAGAGACGGAGTTTCGCTGTGTTAGCCAGGATAGTCTTGATCTCCTCACCTCATGATCCAGCCACCTCGGCCTCCCAAAGTGCTGGGATTACAGGTATGACCCACCACGCCTGCCCTCCCCCCCCCCCACTTTTTTCTAGACAGAGTCTTGTTCTGTCACCCAGGCTGGACTGCAGTGGTGTGATCTCGGCTCACTGCAACCTCTGCCTCCCAAGTTCAAGGGGTAGATATTTGCAAGTGGGGGGTAGAGGCAGCAAACACACAGCTGTCAGTGCTTTTCCACACGCCTCTATCTGTGTCCTGCCCAGAAGAGAAAATTATCTGGGCACGGAGGCATGTGCCTGTTTCACCAACTATGCGTGGAGATACAATATGTAATAGTTAGATAACCTAAGTTATGCCGCATAACAAGTGATCCCATACAAGGCCAGATTGTTGAACTGAAAGAGGCTGTATTTCCAGACTCAGGACATGCTGCCTGCCAATCATTTTGGAAATAGGACTATAAAACACACTTAATTATGGGATGGCAGTCCTGGTTCTGTAGCAGGTCAGGGTGGTGGGGTAGATATTTGTGAGATTTCTTTTTTTTTAATATATACAGTCTCGTTCTGTCACCCAGGCTGGACTGCAGTGACATCTGTCTCTTGCTCAGAGCCCAAGAAGGAGACACCACAGCTCCAACCCCACCCTCTCCCTGGGTCCAATCTCCTAATCTGGAAAACTCTCTCTTCCTTCCCTCTCCCCCTGCCCCCACATTCCTTCAGAGCTGGAGGTTAATAAACTCATCACTGCTGAGCAGGGAACATGTCTGCAGAGGTTTTAATTACAGCAGAAAATTGGTCCAATTGCTATTTAATGTAGAATAAGTGTCGTGTTAACTGGTCAGGGCGGGAGGAGCGGGAGGTTTGCCTGCAAGTGTCCTGAGCCCTGTCTGGCTGGTTCTCCCTGGGAGCTTCTGAGTGCAGAGGGGACTCAGAGACCCCGAGAAGTGACAGGAGGCAGCCCGAGGGGGTGGGAGGTGAGAAGACATTTCTGAAACTTCTGCTCCAGGCTCACCTCAGGACCCAGGAGTCTAGTGGCTCAGCTCTCTGGCCTGAGGATTTTTCTCCCTTGTAGCAAGCAATTGCTCTCCAGCCCTTAGGAGGAAGCATTAGAGCTCCTGTGATCAGTGTGTGGGCAGAGCAGGGGATGGCATGGAGATCTGCCAGGACTGGAGATCAGAGGGGGTCAGAGGTGCAAGGCTGAGGAACTAAAAGGGCCCAGGTGAGTGTTTGAGGGAGGAGAATGTTCCTCAGTCCTCTGGTCCAGCCTCTCAGATCTCCCCTAGGGGAGGTGATAGAGAGAGACCAAGTCTCTGCACTGTGGAAAGCCAAGGCAGGTGGATCACCTAAAGTCAGGAGTTCGAGACCAGCCTGGCCAACATGCTGAAACCCCGTCTCTACTAAAAATACAAAAATTAACCAGGCCTGGTGGTGCATGCCTATAGTCCCAGCTACTCAGGAGGCTGAGGCAGGAGAATCGCTTGAACTCGGGAAACGGAGGTTGCGGCGAGCTGAGATCACGCCACCATACTCCAGCCTGGGCCATAGAGCAAGACTCCATCTCAAAAAAAGAAAAAAAATTATCAGAAGCAACAGGACAGCAGAGGCCAACCTCATCCAGAATCTGTTGCAGTTTGTGAATTTTCCATATGTTTAGGAACCCCCCTCAACCGAGATAACAGTTCAGAAACAACAGCAGGCCAGGGCTGGTGGCTCATGCCTGTAATTCTAACACTTTGGGAGGCTAAGGCTGGAGTATCCCTTGAGGCCAGGAGTTTGAGACCAGCCTCAGCAACATAGCGAGACCTAGTTTTTACAAAAAAAAAAAAAAAAAATTAGCCAGGTGTGGTGGCACATGCCTGTAGTCCTAGCTACTTCAGAGGCTGAGGTGAGAGGATTGCTTAAACGCAGAAGTTTGAGGCTGCAGTGAACCATGATCACACCACTGCACTCCAACCTGAGTGATAGAGCAAGACTCTGTCTCTAAAAATAAAAAAAGAGGTCAGGTGGTGGCTCATGCCTGTAATCCCAGCACTCTGGGAGGCCGAGGCAGGAGGATAACCTGAGGTCAGGAGTTTGAGCTTGGCCAACATGGCGATACCATATCTCTACTAAAAATACAAAAACTAGCCAGGCATGGTGGCGTGTACCTGTAATCCCAGCTACTCGGGAGGCTGTGGCAAGGAAATCACTTGAGCCCAAGAGGCAGAGGCTGCAGTGAGCCAAGATCATGCCACTGCACTCCAACCTGGGCGACAGAGTGAGACTACTCAAAAAAAAAAAAAAAAAAAAAAAAAAGCTGGGCGTGATGGCTCACACCTGCAATCCCAGCACTTCAGGAGGCCAAAGCAGATGGATCAGCCTGACCAACATAGAGAAACCTCGTTTCTACTAAAAATACAAAATTAGCCAGGCATGGTGGTGCATGTCTGTAATCCTAGCTACCTGGGAGGCTGAGGCAGGAGAGTCACTTGGATCCAGGAGGTGGAGGTTGCAGTGAGCCGAGATGGTGCCATTGCACTACAGCCAGGGCAGCAAGAATCAAACTGTCTCAAAAATAAAAAGAAAGAAGGAAAGAGAGAGAGAGGAAAAGAAAGAAAAAGAAAGGGAGGGAGAGAAGGAAGGGAGAGAGGGAGGGATGGGGGAGGAAGAAAGACAAAGCAGAGACTCTAGGGTCAGACTGTCCAGATTCTAACTGACTCTGTCACTCTGTCATTTACTAGCTGGGTGACCAAGAACAAGTGATTTAACCTGTCTGTGCCTCAGTTTCTTCACCTGTAAAACGGTGGGTGTAATTTATAATGGTTAGGATAGGCTAGGTCATGCTGCAGAAACAAACTAGCCCAAGAACCTTAAAACTACAACGTTTATTTCTCGCCCACGCTTCATGTCCATTTTGGGTCGTTGCAAGGAGGTGTTTGTTGCTCGTCATAGTCTCCGATGGAAAAGCCACATTCTGGATCATTATGAAACATTGCTTGCTGTCATGCTGGAAGGAAATAAGAGCTTTGGAGGGTATCACATGGGCAATTAAATGCTGTAGCTTGGGAATAATGCATGTCAATTTCACTCACAGCTCATTGGTTAGAGCTAGTCACATGACCTCATCCAACACAAGGTGGGCAAGAAGTACAGCTACAGTAACCAAAATGTGGGTTAGTCACTTGCCAGCTTGCAAAGTCTAATTAACGAAAGATAGGTCTGGTCTAAAGAAAGTGATTTATTCCAAAACTAGCTTATGGGAAGAAGCACAGGCATCCCACCTTTAAACATACTGCTTCCGTTTTGGAGCAGAACGTCAGCGCTTGTAAAAGACAGGGGGAAAAAGTGGGTGGGGGGGGCGCACGTTAGCTCTGATGCCTTATCTCCTGATCGGTTGAGTTGGTGGCTGCTGGTACCTTTGTGGACAGGACTAGGCCAAATTCTCCCCAGGTGAGAGTTTTTCGAGGTAGTCTCCGGGTGGAGGGAGTTTCGTAGATTGGCTGTTATCTCTTGAGGCAAGCTTCTGATGGGTAAGAGTTCTGTAGCAGGCATACTTTGATCTGTAAATCAACTGTCAACTCTGGAGGAGTTTGATGAACCTGCCCTGTAGGGAGTTTCTGGTGAATCAAGGAGGGGGGGCTGGGGGAGGAGGAGGAGGAGGGGGTAAACTGTTATATTTGTGTTGTTATAAGTAAAATTTCGATCCTGCAAAAGAAATAGCACCTGAAGATAAATCCTCTCATCAAGGCAGTTTACTTCTATAGAAGGGTGTGGCTCACAGATGGACCAAGGGTGACAGCACATTTGGACAAGGAAGGAAAAGGGGTACTTATGTCTGACAGGGGTCACCCCTACTGCTGTGTCGTCCCCCTGTTGGCTAGGTTTAGACCACACAAGCTAGACTAATCCCACTTGGCTATTTTAAAGAGAGCAGGGGTTCGAGCTGCAGTGGCAGGGTGGGTGTTTTGGCGATAAAGACGGTTACAGGCAGGTCAGAGCAGGTAGCCAGGGGTGACCTAGGTCAAAGCAGGTGACTGGAGCCAGTGACCGGGATGAGTCAGGACGGGGGCTGGGGGAACAGATGTGAACTACTGATCAGAACCGGTTGTTGGAGGTTGTTTACTGGAACTACAAGGAAGTTAAACTTTAAAATGAAGGACAAATAACTGAACATAATGACATACTGATTTCTTTTAGGAGAATTTCAGAACTTGTTGTATCCAATAAGTTTTTTTTTTTTTTGAGACAAAGTCTTGCTCTGTAGCCCAGACTAGAGTGCAGTGGTGTGATCTTGGCTCACTGCAACCTCCACCTCCCGGGTTCAAGCTGTTCTCCTGCCTCAGCCTCCTGAGTAGCTGGAATTACAAGCATGTGCCACTGTACCCGGCTAATTTTTTGTATTTTTTAGTAGAGACAGGGTTTCACATGTTGGCCAGGCTGGTCTTGAACTCATGACCTCAGGTAATCCACCCACCTCATCCTCCCAAAGTGCTAGGATTCCAAGCATGAGCCACCACGCCTGGCCTATATTTGTATTTCTAAAGGGCTGAGTAGGAAGTGGGGAACCAGGGGAATAATAGAAGAGAGAGAGAAAAAAAGTAAACCGTATCTTAGAAAAATGGGGGTGGCTGTGTGTGGTGGCTCATGCCTGTAATCCTACCACTTTGGGAGGCTCAGGGAAGTGGAAGGCTTGAGCTCAGGCATTCAAGACCGGCCTGGGAAACAGTGAGACCCCATCTCTACAAAAAATTAGCTGGGTATGATGGAACACGCCTGTAGTCCCAGCTACTCAGGAGGCTGAGTGGGAGGATCCCCTGAGCCTGGGAGATAGAGGCTGCACTGCAGTGAACCATGATCATGGTTGTGCCACTGCACCATGGGTGACAGAGTGAGACTGTCTCAAAAAAAAAAAAGAAAACAAAAAGGGGGGGTACTCAGTTATACCACCTTGCACACAGGAAAGGGGAGAGCAGGAGTGTGCTGTGTGTGCCAGGTATACACCAGGCATGCATCAGGAATGTGCTGTGTGTCAGGTATACACCAGGAGTGCACCAGGAGTGTGCTGTGTGCCAGGTATACACAGGCGTGCACCAGGAATGTGCTGTGTGTTAGGTATACACCAGGCGTGCACCAGGAATGTGCGTGTGTAGGTATAGACCAGGAGTGCACCAGGAATGTGCTGTGTGAGGTATCAGCCAGGCGTGCACCAGGAGTGTGCTGTGTGTCAGGTATACACCAGGCGTGCACCAAGAATGTGCTGTGTGTGTCAGGTATACACCAGGGTGCACCAGGATGTGCTGTGTGTGTAGGGTATACACCAGGCGTGCACCAGGAGTGTGCTGTGTGTGTCAGGTATACACCAGGCGTGCACCAGGAATGTGCTGTGTGTGTCAGGTATACACCAGGCGTGCACCAGGAGTGTGCTGTGTGTGTCAGGTATACACCAGGCGTGCACCAGGAGTGTGCTGTGTGTGTCAGGTATACACCAGGCGTGCACCAGGAGTGTGCTGTGTGTGTCAGGTATACACCAGGCGTGCACCAGGAGTGTGCTGTGTGTGTCAGGTATACACCAGGCGTGCACCAGGAGTGTGCTGTGTGTGTCAGGTATACACCAGGCGTGCACCAGGAATGTGCTGTGTGTGTCAGGTATACACCAGGCGTGCACCAGGAGTGTGCTGTGTGTGTCAGGTATACACCAGGCGTGCACCAGGAGTGTGCTGTGTGTGTCAGGTATACACCAGGCGTGCACCAGGAGTGTGCAGTGTGTCAGGTATACACCAGGCATGCACCAGGAATGTGCTGTGTGTCAGGTATACACCAGGCGTGCACCAGGAATGTGCTGTGTGTGTCAGGTATATACCAGGCGTGCACCAGGAATGTGCTATGTGTGTCAGGTATACACCAGGCGTGCACCAGGAATGTGCTGTGTGTGTCAGGTTTACACCAGGAATGCACCAGGAATGTGCTGTGTGTGTCAGGTTTACACCAGGAGTGCACCAGGAATGTGCTGTGTGTGTCAGGTATACACCAGGTGTGCACCAGGAATGTGCTGTGTGTGTCAGGTATACACCAGGCGTGCACCAGGAATGTGCTGTGTTAGGTATACACCAGGCGTGCACCAGGAATGTGCTGTGTATGTCAGGTATACACCAGGCGTGCACCAGGAATGTGCTGTGTGTCAGGTATACACCAGGAGTGCACCAGGAATGTGCTGTGTGTGTCAGGTATACATCAGGCGTGCACCAGGAATGTGCTGTGTCAGGTATACACCAGGCATGCACCAGGAATGTGCTGTGTGTCAGGTATACACCAGGAGTGCCCAGGAATGTGCTGTGTGTGTCAGGTATACACCAGGCATGTACCAGGAATGTGCTGTGTGTGTCAGGTATACACCAGGGGTGCACCAGGAATGTGCTGTGTGTGCCAGGTATACACCAGGTGTGCACCAGGAGTGTGCTATGTGCCAGGTATACACCAGGTGTGCACCAGGAATGTGCTGTGTGTCAGGTATACAGCAGGCGTGCACCAGGAATGTGCTGTGTGTGTCAGGTATACAGCAGGCATGCACCAGGAGTGTGCTGTGTGTCAGGTATACAGCAGGCGTGCACCAGGAGTGTGCTGTGTGTCAGGTATACAGCAGGCGTGCACCAGGAGTGTGCTGTGTGTCAGGTATACAGCAGGCGTGCACCAGGAGTGTGCTGTGTGCCAGGTATACAGCAGGCGTGCACCAGGAGTGTACTGTGTGCCACGTATACAGCAGGCGTGCACCAGGAGTGTGCTGTGTGTGCCAGGTATACAGCAGGCATGCACCAGGAGTGTGCTGTGTGTCAGGTATACAGCAGGCGTGCACCAGGAGTGTGCTGTGTGTGCCAGGCATACAGCAGGCGTGCACCAGGACTGTGCTGTGTGCCAGGTATACAGCAGGCGTGCACCAGGAGTGTGCTGTGTGTGCCAGGTATACAGCAGGCGTGCACCAGGAGTGTGCTGTGTGTGCCAGGTATACAGCAGGCGTGCACCAGGAGTGTGCTGTGTGTGCCAGGTATACAGCAGGCGTGCACCAGGAGTGTGCTGTGTGTGCCAGGTATACAGCAGGCGTGCACCAGGAGTGTGCAGCCCCTGAAGCACAGGTCAGGGTGCACTGGTGCCTGATCCCACGTTCTGATCACACTCGTGGCTGGTCATAGCGCTCCATCACACATTCCTAGGGAAATAAGAAATGAAGACTCACATCCTTTACCAGACCCTTTACCAATGGACCAACAGACACCCACCTCCTCCTCACCCAGAGACCCCCTGGACATCCACACCCCCTGGGCAAGAGCAGGTATTCATGTCAGTTTTGGCCACAGCCTGGGGAGCTCTAGAAGGTAGGAGCCGGCAACCTCCCCCACAGCCATCCCGCCCCACCCACTGTCCTTCCTCCATCTGGTAGCCTTCTACAACCATCTATGACCCCTACAACCATCCCACCCCCACCCTCTGTCCTTCTTCCATCTCGTAGCCTTCTCTCTTGGCCAGGAGGAACACTCATTCTGAACCAGGTACTTTTAGTCATTCAGTTCTTGACCCAGAGGAGCTGACAGGTGACAGGTGAGGAGACAGCTCCAAGAAGCAGAGTCACTCAGGATCTCCCAGTGCTAGGTGGTAGAGGCAGGATTCGAACCTAGGCTGCTCTGTCTTCCAGGTTTTTGTTTCTTATTTTATTCTCTTTTTATCTTATTTTATTTTATTTGGAGAAAGGGTCTCACTCTATTGCCCAGGCTGAAGTGCAATGGCACAATCATAGCTCACTGCAGCCCCAAACTGCTGGGCTCAAGTGGTGATCCTCTCACCTCAGCCTCCCCAATAGCTGGGACTAGGGGTGTGCCACCATGCCTGGCTATTTTTATTATTTTTTTTTTGTAGAGACGGGGTCTCTACAAAGAAAGAAAACAAAAATTAGCTGGGTGTGGTGGCATGCACCTGTAGTCCCAGCTACTCAGGAGGCCGAGGTGGGAGGGTCACCTGAGCCTAGGACTTCGAGGCTGCAGTGAGCCATGATCATGTCACTGCACTCCAGCCTGGGCGACAGAGCAAGACCTGGTTTGTTTGTATGTTTGCTTATTTATTTATTTATTTATTTATAGGAATTTTGCTCTGTCGCCCAGGTTAGAGTGCAGTGGCGCAATCTCAGTTCACTGCAACCTCCGCCTTCTGGGTTCAGACGATTCTCCTGCCTTAGCCTCTCGAGTAGCTGGGATTACAGGGGCCTGCCACCATGCCCGGCTAATTTTTTTGTATTTTTAGTAGAGACAGGGTTTCACAGTGTTGGCCAGGCTGGTCTCGAACTCCTGACCTCGGGTGATTCACCCACCTCGGCCTCCCAAAGTGCTGGGATTACAGGCGTGAGCCACCACGCCCGGCCAGGACCTGGTTTCAAACAAACAAACAAAAATTTTAAAAACATTTTGAAAATGTTAGCAGTTTGTCTCTTTGACACTGCCTCTGTTTACCCCATTAGCTCCCCGCATTTCCCACCGAATTCCTCCCAGACCTGGCCCAGCAGAACACCCCGCCTCGCCCCCAGCTCCCCCCGCACCATCCAACCGGAGCTCACTTCAAAGGTGGGAACCAGGCCTGCCAGGCACCCAGAGAGCCCCCAGAACAACCGACATCGCCCGGGGCCGAAAGCGCTGGCAACTCGGGTCAAGCCGTGCGCCCCTCGGAGGACGCATCCTAATCACACCGGCAGAGAGCCGAGCCAGGCCGGGGCCAGAGGCTCCGCTTCCTCCAGCGGTGCTGGTTTCTTTATGCTGACTAGAACGGCAAGTCAGGGCGGCTCGCCAGCTCCTGAATCCTCCTTCCCCGGGTGGGGACCAAAGGAGGCCACGGCTGGCCGAGAGGGAAGTGGGGGCTGTCTACCTGGATTCTGGAGCCACAGAGGTGGATTCCAAGATCGGGGGATTGGGAGGGGCAGAAACGGGTGGTGTCCTCGCCCACAGGTGGGTAGAGGTTGGGGGGCCCGAGATGCTGGAGGGGGAACCACCATCCCTTCTCCGTTTTGGGCGGGGAGCCCAGAGGTCTCCCCAGTGCGTTCGTTTTCCAGCCCTCGTTCGCTACGAACTAAACCCAGCCCGGGGCCTCCCTGCCCGGAAAGGGCAGGAAGGGAGAGTTAAGGAGGATTTAGAGGCCCACCCGCCTGCGGAGAGATTAGATACGATCAATAAACAGAGGGCTGGGCGAGGATCCCCTCAGAGGGGCTCCTTAAGACCCGTGACCCTGAGAAGTAATTAACAAGCTTGCTGGGGTTGGGCCAGGCCCGGGGGCAGCCCCACCCCCAAGGCAGCTCCTGGGAAGCTGGTGCTGGGATCTGGCCGCTTTGGCTCCAAGGCTTTTGGGGGATGTAAGTGGGGCGCTCACCAGGCTCCCTCTTCCTCCTCCACGCCAACTCTGTGGGTTCAGAATCTGCACCCACGAGCTACGCCCTGGGGATCCCAAGGGGTTATTGTGATGGAAGCTTCATTGATTGCTCCCCGCCGACCAGTCACTGTCTTAAGCTTTGCATAGCTCCTTCAGTTCACTCGGCAATTCTAGGAAGCAGGTTACTGTGACCAGGTCTATTTCACAGATGGAGAAAATGAGGCACGGGAAGATGAGAGGGCTTGTCCAAGGTCACACCACAAGTAAATGATGCATCTGGGATTCAAATGCAGGCATTCGAGGGCCACGGCTTCATTCTGCCCTTATCCCTAGGGATTACAGTTTTTCTTTCTTCTTTCTTTCTTTCTCTTTTCTTTCTTTCTCTTTCTTTCTTTTCTTTTCTTTCTTTCTCTCTCTTTCTTTCTTTCTCTCTCTCTCTCTCTCTCTCTTCTTTTCCTTTCTGCCCTGCCCTTCCCTACCCTGCCCTGCCCTACCCTGCCTTCCCTTCTTTGATGGAGTTTTGCTCTTGTTGCCCAGGCTGGAGTGCAATGCCGCGATCTCGGTTCGCCACAACCTCCTCCTGGGTTCAAGTGATTCTCCTGCCTCAGCCTCTGAGAAGCTGAGATTACAGGCATGCGCCACCATGCCCAGCTAACTTTGTACTTTTAGTAGAGACGGGGTTTCTCCATATTGGTCAGGCTGGTCTCGAACCAACCTCAGGAGATCCGCCCACCTCAGCCTCCCAAATTGCTGGGATCACAGGTGTGAGTCATGGCTCCCCGCCTGACAGTTTCTTTTTCCCCTTCCCACTCCCAAACTTGCTCCCTTCCTAGACAAGTCATCACCAGTAACAGCACCTTATTGTCCCCAGGCATTGTTCTGGCACCTTCACCATCTGAAACTCAACTTAGCATTGAATGCAAAGAAAAAACTCTCAGATGGACGCGGTGGCTCACGCCTGTAATCCCAGCATTTTGGGAGGCCAAGGCGGACAGATCACTTGAGGTCAGGAGTTTGAGACCAGCCTGGGCAACATGGTGAAACCTCATCTCTACTAAAAAAACGAAAACAAAAATAGCCAGGCGTGGTGGCGCATGCCTATGGCCCCAGCTACTTGGGAGGCTGAGGCAGGAGAATAACTTGAGCCCAGGAGGTTGGGGCTGAAGTGAGCCAAGATCACACCACTGCACTCTAGCCTGGATAACAGAGACCCTGTCTCAAAAATATACAATAATAAAAGTCTGTGCAGAAGCTAGAGGATATAACCCAGAAGTCTTACAAGCTCCAGGAAGGTGGGCGATCTGAGCTGTTTCTCCTTGAGAAATATAAGGTCTAGCATGTGGTGGGTGGTTACTATATTCTAGTCAAGTTGAACTGATGATTGTGGCCCTTACTTTTTTTTTTTTTTTTTGAGACAGAGTCTTGCTCTGTTGCTCAGGCTGGAGTGCAATGGCGCAATCCTGGCTCACTGCAACCTCCTCCTCCCGGATTCAAGCAATTCTCCTGCCTCAGACTCCCGAGTAGCTAGGACTACAGGCACCTGCCACCACACCTGACTTATTTATTTATTTATTTTTTTTTTGAGACAGAGTCTTGCTCCGTCGCCAGGTGCCAGGCTGGAGTGCAGTGGCGCGATCTTGGCTCACTGCACTCTCCGCCTCCCAGGGTTCAAGCAATTCTCCTGCCTCAGCCTCCTGAGTAGCTGGGACTACAGGCGTGCGCCACCACGCCCAGCTAATTTTTGTATTTTTTAGCAGAGACAGGGTTTCACCATGTTGGCCAGGATGATCTTGATCTCTTGACCTCGTGATCCACCTGCCTCGGCCTCCCAAAGTGCTGGGATTACAGGCGTGAGCCACCGCGCCCGGCCACACCTGACTTATTTTTTTGTATTTTTAGTAGAGACAGGGTTTCACCATAGTGGCCAGGCTGGTCTCCAAGTCCTGACCTTGTGATCCGCCTGCCTTGGCCTCCCAAAGTGCTGGGATTACAGATGTGAGCCACTGCGCCCGGCCAAAACTACACGCCATGTGGCCCTTACTTATAGCCAATTTATTTGTGGTTTAGACACAATAACAAGCTTGGTGATGTCAAACAGGGTCAGGGCACAACTCAAGGGGGGTATACCGACAGTGCTCATGGCAAAGGACAGACACGGGGAAATCCTGCCTCCTCCTCCACTTACTTGCAGTTCGCCTTAATCCATCCTTCCTTCCCTTCCTCCCTCCCTCCTTCCTTCCCTTTTTTTTCTTTCTTTCTCCCTTTCTTTCTTTTCTTTTCTTTTTTTGAGACAGTCTTGCTCTGCCACCCAGGCTAGAGTGCAGTGGCACAATCTCAGCTCACTGTAACCTCCACCTCCCGGGTTCAAGCAATTCTCCTGCCTCAGCCTCCCAAGTAGCTGGGATTACAGGCATGCACCACCACCCCCAGCTAATTTTTGTATTTTTGGAAGAGATCGTTTCACCATGTTGGCCAGCTGGTCTTGAGCTCCTGACCTCAAGTGATCCGCCTGCCTCAGCCTCCCAAAGTGTTGGGATTACAGGCATGAACCACCGTGCCCAGCTCTCCTTTCTTTCAAATGAGTTCTTGTGACTGTTACAGAAAATAGTGTCTGTCAGGCCAGGCGCAGTGGCTCGTGCCTGTAATCCCAACACATTGGGAGGCTGAGGCAGGCGGATTATGAGGTCAAGAGATTGAGACCACCCTGGGCAACTCGGTGAATCCCTGTCTCCACTAAAAATACAAAAAAATTAGCTGGGTATGGTGGGACGTGCCTGTAGTCCCCCACTGCACTCTAGCCTGGGAAACAAGAGCGAAACTCCATCAAAAAAAAAAAAGAAGAGAGAGATAGAAAGAGAGAGAGAAGAAGGAAGGGAAGGAGGGAGAGAAGGAAGGAAGGAAGGAAGGAAGGGAGGGAAAGGAAATACTGTCTGTCAAAATGTTTAGCCTTAGTGCATGGCACTTAGTAAGCACTCAATAAAACTTTAACTTGATTTTGTTTTCTTTATAATGGATAAGGTATCTATCACTCTGTCGCCCAGGCTGAAGTGCAGTGGCATGATCTCGGCTCACTGCAATCTCCACCTTCCAGGTTTAAGTGATTCTTATGCCTCAGTTTCCCAAGCAGCTGGGATTACAGGCACGCACCACCACGCCCAGCTCGTTTTTGTTTTGTTTTGTTTTGTTTTGAGACAAAATCTTGCTCTTGTCGCCCAGGTTGGAGTGCAGTGGCGCGATCTCCACTCACTGCAGCCTCTGTCCCCCAGGTTCAAGTGATTCTCCTGCCTCTGCCTCCTGAGTAGCTGGGACTACAGGTGCACGCCACCATGCCTGGCTAATTTTTGTATTTTTAGTAGAGATGGGGTTTCACCATGTTGGCCAGGATGGTGTTGATCTCTTGACCTTGTGATCCACCCACACTGGCCTCCCAAAGTGCTGGGATTACAGGCATGAGCTACCACGCCTGGCCTCTCACTTGAATTTTTGAAGGGAATAACAGAAAAACTATAAAAACAGACACAAGATCTTCATTTCATTTATTTATTTTTTTGAGACAGGGTCTCACTCTGTTGTCCAGGCTGGAGTGCAGTGGTGCAATCACAGCTCACTGCAGCCTTGACCTCAGGTGATCCTCCCACCTCAGCCCCTCATGAGTAGCTGGGACTACAGGTGTGCATCACCAAGTCCAGCTAATTTTTTGTATTTTTCCTTTAGTAGAGATGGGGTTTCACCATGTTGCCCAGGCTGGTTACAAACTCCTGGGTTCAAGCGATCCACCCACTTCTGCCTCTCAAAGTGCTGGGATTGGCGTGTCTCAAAACAATAAATAAATAAATAAAGATTATATCCTGGCCCAGACATACGATCTTTTTTTTTTTTTTTTTTTGAGTCAGAGTCTCACTCTGTCACCCAGGCTGGAGTGCAGTGGCGCCATCTTGGCTCACTGGAACCTCCCCCTCCCGGGTTCAAGCGATTCTCCTGCTTCAGCCTCAGGAGTATCTGGGACTACAGGCAGGTGCCACCGTGCCCGGCTAATTTTTTGTATTTTTAGTAAGAGACAGGGTTTCACCGTGTTAGCCAGGATGGTCTCGAACTGCTGACCTCGTGATCTGCCTGCCTCGGCCTCCCAAAGTGCTGGGATTACAAGTGTGAGCCACTACGCCTGGCCCAAGATATTAATAACACGTGGCAGACTGGGAGCAACCCTGTAAGGTTCTAGGACTATGGAACAAGACCAAAACTTGCCTGGGTCACATAAAGAGGGGCTGAAATCCTGTTATCTACAGAAAGCCTTAACAAAAACTTGAACATCTATTCTATAACTGTAGCTGGGGTGGTGGCTTGTGCCTGTAATTCCAGATACTTGAGAGGCTGAGGCAGGAGGGTCTCTTGATGCCAGGAGTTTGAGACCAGCTTCGGCAACATAGTGAAACCCCTGTCTCTTAAGCAAATATTTTAAAAAATTAGCCAGGCATGGCATACAACTACTAGGGAGGCTGAGGGGGAAGGATCGCCTGAGTCCAGGAGTTTGAGGCTGCAGTGAGCTATGATCATGCCACTGCACTAAAGCCTGGGGGATATAGTAGGAACCGACATTTATCAACCTCAGAGCATTCGCACCCAGCCGACAAAGTTGACATTATGCTTACCCCATTTGTAAATGAGGAAACTGAAGCTCAGAGGGGAAACTGAAGCTGGTGATCAGACTGGCACTCAGGCCCAGCTCTGTCTGACCCCAAAGCCCTGTCCTGAGAAAGACAAAGAAGCTGGTCACAGTGGCTCACGCCTGTAATCTCCTCCCTTTGGGAGGCCAAGGCAGGTGGATCAGCTGAGGTCAGGAGTTTAGGACCAACCTGGGCAACATGGTGAAACCCTGTCTCTACTAAAAAATGCAAAAATTATCCAGGCGTGGTGGCGCGCCTCTGTAATCCCAGCTACTCAGGAGGCTGAGGCAGGAGAATTGCTTGAACCTAGGAGGTAGTGGCTGCAATGAGCTGAGATCGTGCCACTGCACTCCAGCCTGAGCGACAGAATGAGACTCCGTCTCAAAAAAAAAAAAAAAAAAAGCTGGGCGCGGTGGCTCATGCCTGTAATCCCAGCACTTTGGGAGGCCAAGGCAGGCAGATCACCTGAGGTCAAGAGTTCGAGACTAGCCTGGCCAACATGGTGTAACCCTGTCTCTACTAAAAATGCAAAAATTAGCTGGGTGTGATGGTGGTACACCCTGCAATCCTAGGTACTCAGGAGGCTGACGCAGGAGAATCGCTTGAACTCAGAAGGTAGAGGTTGCTATGAGCTGAGATTTTGAGATTTCACCATTGCACTCCAGCCTGGGCAATAGAGCCAGACTCCGTCTCAAAAAAAAAAGAAGAAGAAAGACAAGAAGAATAACACCTAAAGTGGTTTCCTCAGAGCTAGAAATGTGGAGACATCTTTGTTCTGTTTTGATTTACACATAGTATATTTCCTGCCTATAAATAACAAAAAAGATAAAAAAGTTATTTAAAAATTTTCCCATAAAACAAAAAAAAAGAAAAAAAAATTTTTCCCCCCGAAATCTAACGCTTTTGGTATCAGGAACAGCTCCTGAGGAAGAATGTTTTTTGGTCACAGTCCCCCCTGGGAAGTATCCTGTAATCACAGTGGGTGACTGAGGTCTGTTATAAAGATAAGAGACATTACAGGAAAAGCTTCAAAAGGCCAGCACAGTCGCTCATGCCTATAATCCCAGTACTTTTCAAGGCCAAGGCGGGCGGATCACGAGGTCAAGACCTTCCTGGCCAACATGGTAAAATCCTGTCTCTACTAAAAAAAAAATAGAAAAATTAGCTGGGCGTGATGGCATGTACCTGTAGTCCCAGCTACTCAGGAGGCTGAGGCAGGAGAATTGCTTGAACCCAGGAGGTGGTGGTTGCAGTGAGCTGAGATCGCGCCTCTGCACTCCAGCCTGGGCGATACAGCAAGACTCCGTCTCAAAAAAAACATAGAGAAAGAAAAGAAAAAAGAAAGAAGAAGAAAGGGAAGGGGAGGGGGGAGGAGGAAGAGGAGGAGGAATAGGAAAGAAGAAGGAAGAAGAAATGTGTAACCCTTGGTGTCTGTGAATGTGGCCTGATTTGTAAATAGGTCTTTGCAAGTGGAATTAAACATCTCAAGATCACATGATCTTGGATCTTAGGGTAGACCGTAAATCTAATGACTGATGTCCTCATAAGAGAAAGGAGAGGGCCACGTGCAGGGGCTCACACCTGTGATCCCAGTGATTTGGAAGGCTGAGGCGGGAGGACCACTGAAGACCAAGAGTTGGTGTGTGCTACCACCCCCCACCCCGGCGAATTCTGTAGGAGAGCTGGGAGGATCCTTGAGCCCAGGAGTTTGAGGTTGCAGTGAGCTATGATGGCGCCACTGCACTCCAGCCTGGACAGCAGAGCAAGACCCTGTGTCAGAAAGAAAGAGAAAAGAAAGAGAGAGATAGGGAGGGTGGGAGGCAGAGAGGAGGAAGGGAAGAAGGACAGAAGGAAGGAAGGAAGGAAGGGAGGGAGGGAGGTAAGAGAGAGAGAGAAAGAAAGACAGGCCAGGTGAAAGCCCTTTTATGACTCAACCTTCAAAAGCTCATTGAATCACTCCCTTCATACCCTATTGGTTGGAGCAGTCACAAGTCCCACCCAGGTTTAGGAGGTGGGAACACACCCTATGTTATGGTTTGGATTTGTGTCCCCACCCCAATCTCATGTTGCATTGTGATCCCATGTTGGCGGAAGGGCTGGTGGGAGTGACTGGATCATGGTGGGGAGTCCCCACTCGCTGTTCTGGTGATAGTGAGTTCTCACAGGATCTGGTTGTTTAAAAGCGTGTAGCACCTCCCTCCTCTCTTTCTTGCTCCTCCTCTAGCCATGTAAGACATGCCTGCTTCCCCTTGGCCTTCCACCATGATTGTAAGTTTCCTGAGGCCTCCCTAGCCATGCTTCCTGTACAGCCCACAGACCCATAAGCCAATTAAGCCTCTTTTCTTTATAAATTACCCAATTTCAGGTATTTCTTCAAAGTAGTGTGAGACAGAATTAATACAGCCCACTTCTCATGAGATGAGTACCAGGAGTTTGTAAGAAGATACCATGCAATACGATCAGTTTCAGGGGTGGTGATCTTTGAAAATCACAACCTGTCATTCCTTTCTCACTTCCCAGCTTCCCTGTTGCTGTTTCCTGGGATCTGCTCCCGGGTCAACAACTCACCCCTGCAAATCTTTGTTTCAGGGTCTGTGCCTCTGGGAAGACCCAAACTAAGATAACCCACAAAATCAATAGTGTGTTTATATGGCTAGTATAGGTGTATGCAAACATTTAGAAAAAGGTCCGTAAGGATACACTCCAAACAGACAGCAGTAGCTTCTGTAAGGAGGAAACTGGGATGGGGGTTGAGAGGGTTCATATATTAGGCCGTTGTCTATATGGGTAAATTTGCTATAAAGAAATAGTAAAGGGCTGGGCACGGTGGCTCATGCCCATAATCCCAGCACTTTGGGAAGCCAAGGCGGGTGGATCATTTGAGGTCAGGAGTTCAAGACCAGCCTGACCAACATGGTGAAATCCCAACTCCACTAAAAATACAAAAAAAATTAGCCAGGCGTGGTGGAACACGCCTGTAAGCCCAGCTACTCAGGAGGCTAAGACAGGAGAATTACTTGAATCCAGGGAGCGGAGGTTGCAGTGAGCTGAGATGGTGCCACTGAATTTCTAGCCTGGGTGACAGAGTGAGACTCCATCTCAAAAACAAAACAAAACACAACAAAACAATCAGATCTCCAAAGAACTAGCAATCGTGTGGACAGCATGAAAGAGATGGTGCTAAGCCGTTCATGAGGGATCCGCCCCATGATCCAATGCCCTCCCACCAAGTCCCACCTCCAATATTGGGAATTACAGTTCAACATGAGATTTGGCGGGGACAGAGATCCAGACTACATCCGTTCATCCATAATGTATGGATTTTTTGTTTTTTTGCCCCAAGGGAGGAAAATTTTTCTGAATCTCCGTGGTTAGTGAAAGAGAGAGAGCCGTGATCAGGAGGCCATCATGATGACTTGTGGAGACACTGGCCCATAAGTAGTTTCGACTCTCTTAATACACAGGATGCAGGAAGAAGGGGCTGGGGGCAGGCACCGGCAGCCCCTCTCTAAACCCTCAGGCGGGAGCCACCAACCCATTTTACTGCTGAGCTTAGGGTGTGGGGTTGTTCAAGAGAGTCCAGGACTTCTGGGAGACTAGAGAATGCCCTCCTCTCCAGGGTCACTTAAACCTCAGTTACCTAATCTGTGAAATGGGTATGATCACAGCAATCCCACAAAACTGCTGTTAAGGTTACATGTAATTATTTCTTCATCCTCCTCCTCTTCTCTCTCTTTTTTTTTTTTCCGAGATGGGGGTCTCCCTATGTTGCCCAGGCTGGACTCAAACTCCAAGGCTCAAGTGATCCTCCCATCTTGGCCTTCCAAAGTGCTGGGATCACAGGCATGAGCCACCAAACCTAGTAATTTTTATCTCTTAGAAATGTGGTCTCCCTGCCGGGCAGGGTGGTTCACACCTGTAATCCCAGCACTCTGGGAGGCTGAGGCACATGGATCAGAGGTCAGGAGTTGGAGACCAGCCTGGCCAACGTCGTGAAACCCCGTCTCTACTAAAAACACCAAAAATTAGCCAAGCATGGTGGTGGGCACCTGTAATCTCAGCTACTCGGGAGGCTGAGACAGGAGAACCACGTTAACCTGGTAAGCAGAGGTTGCAGTGAGCTGAGATCCCAGAATTGCACTCCAGCCTGGGCAACAAGAGCGAAACTATCTCAAAAAAAAAAAAAAAAAAAAAAAAAAAGGAAGGAAGGAAGGGAGGGAGGGAGGGAAACAGGGTCTCCCTTTGTTGTCCAGGCTGGAGTGCAGTGATACAATCATATCTCACTGTAGCCTCAAACTCCTGGGCTCAAGTGATCCTCCCACCTCAGCCTCCCAAGTAACTAGGACTATGGGCACATACCACTGTGCCCTGCTAACGTATTTTTAAATTTTTTTATAGAGTTGAGGGCTCATCATGTTGCTGAGGCTGGTCTTGAACTCCTGGCCTCCCTCGGTTCTCCCACCTCTGCCTCCCAAAATGCCAAGATTACAGGTGTGAGCCACAGTACCCGGCTTGGATTACATATAGTATTACACATAAAAGTGACTGACACGTGACCTGGCACATAAAAAAATAATCAGGCCAGGTACGGTGGCTCACACCTGTAATCCCAGCATTTTGGGAGGCCAAAGTGGGTGGATCACCTGAGGTCAGAAGTTCGAGACCAGTCTGGCCAACATGGTGAAACCCTGGGTCTACTAAAAATACAAAAATTCACTGGCGTGGTGGTGCACACCTGTAATCCCAGCTACTCAGGAGGCTGAGGTAGGAGAATGGCTGAAACCCAGGAGGTGGAGGCTGCAGTGAGCCAAGACTGCATCACTGCACTCCAGCCTGGTTGATGGAACAAAACTCTGTCTCAAAATAATAATACTAATAAGGCTGGGTGTAGTGGCTCACACCTGTAATCCCAGTACTTTGGGAGGACCAGGCAGGTGGATCACTTGAGGTCAGCAGTTCAAGACCAGCCTGGCCAACATGGTGAAACCCCGTCTCTACTGAAAATACAAAAATTAGCTGGGCATAGTGGTGCACACCTGTAGTCCCAGCTACCCAGGAGGCTGAGGCAGGAGAATCACTTGAGCCCATGAGGCAGAGGCTGCAGTGAGATCAGATTGTGCCACTGCACTCCAGCCTGGGCAACAGAGACTCCATCTCAAGAAATAATAATAATAATTAATAATAATAATCGATTGATTGTGAGATCGCCATATGCCAGAAGTCGCTTTGAGCAGTTTGCATGTTAATCCGGTTTGCGCCTCACAATAACACTACCAAGTAGAAATGATTATCTCGATTTTGTAAAAAGTGAAATAGGAAAAAAAACCCACTAGAGCAAAGCTGCCAGACCCTCAACCGTCTCTTCCTTCCGATTCCAAATGACATACACCTTTCTTGCCATCTATCACCTCCTCATGCCTCCTGTGGAAAAAATGAACGAACAGATGAGAAAAGTTGGAGCTGGAGAAAGACCACATTCCTCGTGTTCTGTGAACCTGGGACGGCTGCTATAACCCAGGGAGCAGGGATTCTCCTCCCTCCATCCTTATCCACAGTCTGGGTCCCATCCAGACCCTCCTCTCCAAACCGGGGGTTTGGGACAAAGTGGGTGAGGGAGGCATTTCCTTCCAGAGCAGAAGAAGGGGGTTCCTCCCCCGCCCCACTCCTGTTTCGTTTTTAAGGGGGAAAAGCAGCTCCCCATACGGTGAGGCAATGAGGCAGACCAGCAGGTTCCTGGGGATCTCTACAGCCCCGTTGCCATAGCAACCAAACTCACTCACAGCCTCTCATACCGGAGTCAGCTGGGACCACAGCTTGGGCTGGAAAGGGATGAAGGAGTAGGAAAGAAACTTCAAGATCAAGCACTTGTCCTCACACCGAGCTGCCCACACCTCAGGGCCAGGGAAGGCTGGAGACCCTTGTCATCCCAGGGAAATGGGGGAGGGTAGTCGTATCCCTGGGACCTCCCTCCTGAATCTGGGCAGCTGTTAACTGTTTTTCCAACTTTGGAAGACAGTTGTACAACCTCTAAGGAGAGGCGGTGTCAGGATTCACAAAGCGTATGGATCACACATGGCTCTAGGGGGACATTTTCTTTGCTCTGTTTTATTTTTATTGTATATTTTATTATTTTATTTTGGGACAGGGTCTTGCTCTGTTGCCCAGGCTAGAGTGCAGTGGTGCCATCATGACTCACTGCAGCCTCAAATTCCTGGGCTGAAGTGATCTTCCTGCCTCAGCCACCCGAGTAGCTGGAAGTACAAACATGCACCACCACACCTGGCTAATTTTTAAAATATATATATTTTTTGTAGATACAGGGTCTTGCTACATGGCCCAAGCTGGTCTAAACTCCTGGCCTCAAGTGATCCTCCTGCCTTGGCCTCCCAAAGTGTTGAGATTATAGGCATGAACCACTGCATCCAGCATTTTTTTTTCTTTTGAAACAGAGTCTCACTCTGTTGCCAGGCGCCAGGCTGGAGTGCAGTGGCACGATCTCGGCTCACTGCAACCTCCGCCTCCTGGGTTCAAGCAATTCTCCTGTCTCAGCCTCTCAAGTAGCTGGGATTATAGGCGCGCACCACCATGCCCAGCTAATTTTTGTATTTTAGTACAGATGGGGTTTCACCATGTTGGCCAAGATGGTCTCGATCTCTTGACCTCGTGATCCGCCCGCCTTGGCCTCCATTACAGGCGTGAGCCACCGCACCCGGCTTCCTTTTTTTTTTTTTTTTTTTTTTGAGATGGAGTCTCGCTCTGCCACCCAAGCTGTAGTGCAGTGGTGTGACCTCAGCTCACTACAACCTCCACCTCCTAGGTTCACGTGATTCTCCTGCCTCAGCCTCCTGAGGAGGTGTGATTACAGGCACCCTCCACTAATTTTTATATTTTTAGTAGAGACGGGGTTTCACCATATTGGTGAGGCTAGTCTGTAACTCCTGACCTCAAGTGATCTGCTCGGCTTTGCCTCCCAAAGTGCTGGGATTACAGGTGTGAGCCACTGCACCTAGCCTAATCTTTTTTTTTTTTTTTTAATGAAGACAGGGTCTTGCTTCATTACCCAGGCTGGTTTCGAGCTCCTGGCCTCAAGTGATCCTCCCATCTCTGCCTGCTGAGTAGCTGGGATTACAGGAACAAGCCACTGTGCCTGCCTTCCTTTTTTCTGTTTCTTTTTTGTGTGTGCTTTTTTTTTTTTTTTTTTTTTGAGGCGGAGTCTCGCGCTGTCGCCTGGCTGGAGTGCAGTGGTGCGATCCTGGCTCACTGCAACTTCCGTTTTCTGATTTCAAGCAATTCTCCTGCGTCAGGCTCCTGAGTAGCTGGGATTACAGGCGCCTGCCACCACGCCCAGCTAATTTTTATATTTTCAGTAGAGATGGGGTTTCACCATGTTGGCCAGGCTGGTCTCGATCTCCTGACCTTGTGATCCACCCGCCTCGTCCTCCCAAAGTGCTGGGATCACAGGCGTGAGCCACCGCGCCCGGCCCCTTTTTTCTGTTTTTAATAAATGAATATGGTAAAGCGCACACATCGTAAATTTCAGCTTGGTGAATTTCTACACGTGTGTATGCCTGTATGTCCACCATGCAGACCAAAAGAATATGTTTGTCCCTCTAGGAAATTCCCAAATGCTCTCAGTCAATATCCTCCAATTTGACTTTTCCATCATAGATTACCTTTGCCTGTCCCTGAACTTCCTATAGATGGAAATATATGGTGTGTCCTCTTTGATGTCCTGCTTTTATGCAACATTGTATCTGTGAGAATCTTTATTGTCAGGTTTGCATGTTCTTTTCCTTGTTGTAAAATATTCCATTGTGGAGATGTATCACAATGTATTTATCTTACTGCTGATGGACATTTGAGTTGTTTGCAGTGATTTATGTTGTTGTTTTTTTTTTTTTTTTTTTTTTTTTTGAGACAGAGTCTGGCTCTGTTGCCCAGGCTGGAATGCAATGGCCCAATCTCAGCTCACTGCAACTTCCACCTCCCGGTTCAAATGATTCTCCTGCCTCAGCCTTCCGAGTAGCTGGGATTACAGGTGCATGCCACCATGCCTGGCTAATTTTTGTATTTTTAGTAGAGACAGGTTTTCAACATGTTGGTTATGCTGGTCTCAAACTCCTGACCTTGTGATCCACCCGCCTCAGCCTCCCAAAGTGCTGAGATTACAGGCGTGAGCCACTGCGCCTGGCCTAAGTGATTGGTTATTGCAAATAAAGCTGCTATGAACATTCTTGTCCATGTCTTTTGATGAACATAGGTTTACCTTTTGTGGGGGGTGTGGACAGGGTCTCACTTAGTAACTCAGGCTGGATCGTATGCACCTGGCTCACTGCAGCCCCAACCTCCCAGGCTCAAGTGATCCTCCCACCTCAGCCTTCTGAATAGCTGGGACCACAGGTGTGCACCATCACACCTGGCTAATGCTAATGTTTTTGTAATTTTTGTAGAGACAGGGTCTCACTATGTTGCCCAGGCTGTTCTTGAACCCCTGGTTGAGACTATCCTCCTGCCTTGGCCACCTAATGTGCTGAGATTACAGGCATCAGCCAGTGTCCACATCTTGTTTTACTGAATGCCGGTGACCTGCCAAGGACTTTTACATCAGTTATATCCTTACATAGTCACAACATTATTTATTTAATTAACTCATTCAACACATATTTGAAAATCTAGTAGGTGCCAGGTATTGTGGGACACACCCAGAATTAGAGTCAAGGTTTAAAAATACATTTTGGGCCAGGAGCAGTGACTCATGCCTGTAATCTCAGCACTTTGGGAGGCTGAGGCAGGTGGATCACGGGGTCAGGAGTTCTAGACCAGCCTGGCCAACAGAGTGAAACCCCGTCTCTACTAAAAAAATACAAAAATTAGCCAGGCATGGTGGCGTATGCCTGTAGTCCCAGCTACTCAGGAGGCTGAGGCAGAAGAATCACTTGAACCTGGGAGGTGGAGGTTGTGGTGAGCCAAGATTGCACCACTGCACCCCAGCCTGGGCAACAAAGTGAGATTCCATCTCAAATAAATAAACAAATAAATAAATTTTGGCTGGGCGTTGTGGCTCACAGCTGTGATCCCAGCACTTTCGAAGGCTGAGGCGGGTAGATCACTTGGGGTCAGAAGTTCAAGAACAGCCTGGCCAACATGGTGAAACCCCATCTCTATTAAAAATACAAAGATTAGCTGGGAATGGCGGCTCGTGTCTATTGTCCCAGGTACTTGGGAGGCTGAGGCAGAAGAATCACTTGAACCCAGTGGAGGTTACAGCCAAGATCTCTCCACTGCACTCCAGCTTGGGTGACAGAGTGAGACTCCCATCTCAAAAAAGAAAGAGCCAGGCGAGGTGGCTCCCACCTGCAATCCCAGCACTTTGGGAGGCTGAGGTGGGTGGATCACTTGAGGTCAGGAGTTCGAGACCAGCCTGGCCAACATGATGAAACCCCATCTCTACTAAAAATACAAAAAAAAAAAAAAAAAAAAAATTAGCTGGTCATGGTGGTGGGCGCCTGTAGACCCAGCTACTTGGGAGGATGAGGCAGGAGAATCACCTGAACCTGGGAGACAGAGGTTGTGGTTAGCCAAGATGGCGCCATTGCACTCCAGCCTGGGCAATAAGAGTGAAACTCCAAAAGAAAGAGAGAGAGAGAAAAGGAGACAGGAAGGAAGGGAGGGAGGGAGGAAGGGAGGGAGGAAGGGAGGAGGGAGGAAGGAAGGAAAGAAGAAAGGAAGGAAGGAAAGAAGGAAGGAAGGAAGGAAAAGAGAAACAGAGTCCTCCTCTTGTTGCCCAGTGCCCAGGCCGGAGTGCAATGGTTCGATCTCCACTTACTACAACCTCTGCCTCCCAGGTGCATGCGATTCTTGTGCCTCAGCCTCCAGAGTAGCTGTGATTACAAGCATGTACCATCATGCCAGGCTAATTTTTATACTTTTAGTAGAGACAGGGTTTTGCCATGTTGGCCAGGCTGGTCTTGAACTCCTGACATCAAATGATCCACCAGCCCTGACCTCCCAAAGTGCTAGGATTACAGGTGTGAGCCATGGGGCCCAGCCCTTGGCTTAATTTTTATTTTTTTTTTAGGCAGAGTCTCACTCTGTCGCCAGGCTGGAGTGCAGTGTCGTAATCTTGGCTCACTGCAACCTCTGCCTCTCGGGTTCAAGCGAGTCTCCTGCCTCAGCCTCCCAAGCAGCTGGGACTACAGGTGCGCACCACCACACCCAACTAATTTTTGTGTTTTTAGTAGAGACAGGGTTGCACCATGTTGGCCAGGATGGTCCCGATCTCTTGAATTCGTGATTCGCCCACCTCGGCCTCCCAAAGTGCTGGGATTACAGGTGTGAGCCACTGCACCTGGCCCTTAGCTTGACTAATTTTTTTAAAAAGTTTTTTTTTTTTTTTTTTTTTTTTTCAGACAGGCGTCTCACTATGTTGCCCAGGCTGGTCTCAAACTCCTTGCTTCAAGTGATCCTCCCACCTCAGCCTCAGGTTCTTCGAATATAGCTATCCCCCAAATTACAAGTAGAACTAAATCTCAGACAGGTTAAGTGACTTGCCTAAGGTCACACAGCTGTGAAACAGAGAAAGGGTAAGAAACTCCATCGGATCTTCCTTCAATTATGCAAAAGATGTCACGTGGGAGTCAGGGGTCCAGGCTGGTGGTGGGATAATAGAAGACCCAAGAGAACCCACCTGTCCGGCTGGGGATACTACCCGCCCCTAAGCCACAGGGCAAGCAAAGCGGCGCGCTGCAAATTGAACTGGGGGTTTGAGGAGGATGTCTGAGTGTCACAAATAAGCCTGGACCCCATATATGCAGCAAGGATGGTTCAGGGCTAGCCAAGGAGATGAGCGGGGCCCACGGACCCTCAGACCGGTCAGGAAGCCAGGTTGGTTCCTGAGTGTGTGTGGTGGGGCGTGGCGGGGTGGGGGAGGGGACGGCCGGGGAGCTGCGCCGCCGGCCCTATTAGCAGCACCGTCATTATCCCAGATTTATGTGTGTATAATTCTTCCTCCCCCCTCCCCAACCGCTCCTCATCTCCCCTGGCTGCAAACCCGCCTCCCCCGGAAACAGCCACGGAGCCGCCTGCCACCGGGCCATTAGCACGCAGGGAAGGGGCTGCGGAGGGAAGGGGCAGGCAGCAGGGAAGGGGAAGGGGGAGCCGGGAGAGGAGGAGGGAGGCGGGAGCTGTAAGGATGGGAGTGAGGCAGCAAGATGGAAGAGAAGAGGGGAAGGAAACAGGGCCTGGAGGAGATGAGGAGCCACGCAGGGTTCTCGGGGGAGGGGGAGGACACGGGTCCCGGAGGACCTGGCCGCACACAGCGGCCCCCAGGGACAGCCGAGGATCCCTGGGCCCTTTCTGGCCAATGCCAGGGCTAAGAATGGGGGGTGGGGGTCCCATCCGCCGGGTATCTGTGGCTGGGTCGCAGCCCACGAGATACTAGAGGGCCTCGCGCTGGAACCCCTCCCCCACTCCGGCAACCTGCGCCCCGCGCCCAGCGAGTTCCACCTGGGGGGGCGGGGTGGGGGGGTCCCGGCTGCAGAGCTGGGAGCCCAGAGCGAAGAATCCATCACCTCCAACTTTTCCCTCCCCGCCCCCGGAGCTGGCCCCCTCCCTTCTTGCGCCCCTCGGGTTGGGGGCGCGGGAGAGCCTCCTCTATTCCGAGGGAAATCAATGCCGCATTAATGCAAGGTTTCCCGGCCGGGAGGGGGGATCGCTTCATAAAAGATGCATTGTTTCCATTGCCTGCACGCGGCTCCCTCCCCCAGCATCCTGCAAGATGGCGGCGGCCCTAGAGAGGGAGGGAGGGAGGGGGAGAGGGAGGGGGAAGGCTTGGGGGGAACGCGGCCCCCTCTCTCCTGCTGGGGAAGGTGGAAGAGGGGCCGGGAATGAAGGAAGGAAGGGGAGAGAGGGAGGGAGGAGGGGGCTGGGAGGCTGGGAGAGCGTTGGGGAGGCAGGAGCCAGTCAGAGGGAGGAGGGCAGGCTGGGGAGGTGGGGGAGAGGGGATGGCTGGGAACTCGGAGGAGGAAGAGAAACGCAGCCCAAGGAAGTGGCACGCAGGAGGCGGGAGAGCAGGCCGGGAGGTTGGGAATGGGGGGCGCTGGGGCCTGGAGGTGGGCAAAGGGGAAGGAAAGGGGAGAAAAAGTCCGAGAGGGGCAGCGTGGCCAGAAGAGAACGGAAGACAACCCCCCCCCCCCCAGACTGCCCCTAGCCCCAGGCCCCCCTCCACCCCTCCAGCGGGGCCCCTTGGTTCTTGCTCCTGCTCCCCCGTGCACCCTTCCGCCGGGGAGATGATCCAGGGAGCCCCCAGCTTCTGGCATGGAGGCGGCTGCACCCCACTGGCTTGCCTCCCTACCCTCCTTCCCGCCTTGGCACCACGGCTGCCAGGCTGAGAGGGATCAGGCCTCCTCCATCGGCCTCCCAAGTGATGGCCTCCAGAGTTGACCCGAGAGAGCTCCTTGGGAAGAAACTGCCGTTTGGGTACCTCTATCCCCGTCCTACCTGCTGGGGACGGAAACCGGCAGAGGTTCCAGAGAGGGAAACTGGGGCAGAGGAGAGCCGAGAACGCAACACGGGTCTCCTTACCTGCCCAGGGCCCCACCCGCGACCCCAGACCCACCTCAGCCCCCTCCCACCCTGCCTTTTTCTCCATCCTCCGCCTCGAAGAGAGTTTCAAGGCCCCCCCACTTCCCAGCCTTCCTGCTTCGCCGTAGGGGAGCTCCCAAACGCCTGAAAATATCTTTAAATTAGGAAAAAGAGCTAAGCCGCCAGAGTCCTTTGGTCTATTAAAGGAAGAGCAGAGGCCACCGGCGCACCCCCACCCCCAGCCCGGTTTTGCATTTGAAGCCCTGACCACGGTTCTAGCGGGAACAATGACCGGCCTGCCCAGCCGGCCCCAGCTGAATCCCTTTCAGTGGCCCTGGGCCCCCTGCCAGGTGTGCCAAAATTAGGACGGCTCCCCCTCCTAGGCGCTTTTCATCCCCCCGGGGCTGCTGGGGCCTCAGAGGCGCTAATGAAGCGCCTCTTGCTGCCTTCCCTCTAGGAAGAGAGGGCCTGGGGGGAGCGGGAGGCTGGGCCACGTTGGGGGCAGGCGCCTGGAAATCTGCCTTCCAAGAACCGCCCCAGAAACATGTTTTTGTGCGGTGGTCAACGGCAGCTCCCTCCCTCCCTGCTCCTCAGGGCCCTCCCGCAGGTCTGGTGACGTCCACCTCCTCCAGGCAGCCCTCCCAGCCTGCTGGCATTTGCTCCCTACGTTGTTTCCCTTGGGGTTTGGCAGTGGGGTCAGGCTGCCTGGGTTTAGATTGGAGCTCCATTGCTTTCTGGCTGTGTATCCTCTGACAGCTCAGTTAGCCACCCTGAACCTCAGTTTCCCCCGCTTGTCAAGGGAGGAGAATTATACAAACCTATGTCATGAGACTGTTGTGAAGGAGTCGCTCTATGAGTAATTGTGGAAGGAGGTCACACGTGCCAAGTGGGTGCAAGTAATCCCTAGACTTTTGCTTCAGTCACACGGGTCCCTCACTGCACCCCAGACACACACAGTGTGCACCCATTTCTGGGGCTTCCCACTGGCTGTTCTCTTTATTTTTATTATTATTATTTTTTTAGACGGAGTCTTGCTCTATTGCCCAGGCTGGAGTACAGTGGCGCAGTCTCAGCTCACTGCAGCCTCCGCCTCCCAGGTTGAAGTGATTTTCCTGCCTCAGCCTCCTGAGTAGCTGGGATTACAGGCGCAGACCACCATGCCCGGCTAATTTTTGTGTCTTTAGTAGAGACGGGGCTTCACCATGTTGGGAAGGCTGGTCTTGAACTCCTGATCTCAAGTGATCCACCCGCCTCAGCCTCCCAAAGTGCTGGGATTACAGGCGTGAGCCGCTGTGCCCGGCCTGTTCTCTTTAATATTCCCATAGCTCTGCGCTCCCTTTATTCAGGCCTCTGCTCAAATGTCACCTCCTAAGAAGGGACTTCCCTGGCCACCTATCAGCATCCCACCCATCAACTCATGGTCCCTGGTGTTTCTTTGGTTTTTTCTTTCTTTCTTTGTTTTTTGAGATGGAGTTTCGCTCTTGTTGCCCAGACTGGAGTGCAATGGCACCATCTCGGCTCACTGCAACCTTCACCTCCCAGATCCAAGCAATTCTCCTGCCTCAACCTCCCGAGTAGCTGGGACTACAGGCACCCGCCACCATACCCAGCTAATTTTTGTATTTTTAGTAGAGATGGGGTTTCACCATGTTGGCCATGCTGGTCTCGAACTCCTGACCTCAGGTGATCCACCCACCTCGGCCTCCCAAAGTGCTGGGATTACAGATGTGAGCCACTGCACCCAACTTTTTTTTTTTTCTTTTTTTAAGTGTAGTCTCACTCTGTCACCCAGGCTAGAGTACAGTGCTACTATCTTGGCTCACTGCAACCTCTGCCTTCTGGGTTCAAGTGGTTCTCCCACCTCGGCCTCCCGAGTAGCTGGGATTACAGGCATATGCCACCACGCCTGGCTAATTTTTGTTTTTTTTTAGCACAGATTGGGTTTCACCACGTTGGCCAGGCTAGTCTCAAACTCCTGACCTCAGGTGATCCACCTGCCTCGGCCTCCCAAAGTGCTGGGATTACAGGTGTGAGCCAGCTTGCCGGGCCCAACGGTTCGTGTTGTTTACCATCATCTGTCTTATAGTGAGCTGACATGGTATTACTTACCTGAACTCACAATCTTAGGCTCTGGAATCCGAGGGCTTGGGTTCAAATCCCAGCTTCATAGTTATTTGCTGTGTGACATTGGACATGTTACTTCTCCGAACCTCAGTTTCCTCATTTATAAAATGAGGATAGGAATAAAACCTACCTGGAGCCAGGCGCAGTGGCCAGAGTCTGTAATCCCAACCCTCCAACCACTCAGGAGCCCAAGGTAGGAGGATCGCTTTAGGCCAAGAGTTTGAGACCAGCCTGGGCAACATAATGAGACCCCGTCTCAAAAAAAAAAAAAAAAGCCAGGAACAATGGCTTACACATGTAGTCTACAAAAAAAAAAAAAAAAAAAAACTCACAAAAAGGGCGAGGCGTGGTAGCTCAGGCCTGTAATCCCAGCACTTTGGGAGGCCGAGGCAGTGGATCACTTGAGGTCAGGAGTTCAAGAACAGCCTGGCCAACATGGTGAAACCCTGTCTCTACTAAAAATACAAAAATTTAGGCAGATGTGGCAGCAGGCGCCTGTAATCCCAGCTACTTGGGAGGCTGAGGCAGAGAATTGCTTCAACCCAGGAGGCGGAGGTTGCAGTTAGTGGAGATCGCGCCACTGCACTCCAGCCTGGGCAACAGAATGAGATTCTGTCTCAAAAAAAAAAAAAAAAAAAAAAAAAAAAAATTAGCCGGGCATGGTGGTGGGCACCTGTAGTCGCAGCTACTCAGGAGGCTGAGGCAGGAGAATGGCTTGAATCCGGGAGGCAGAGGTTGCAGTGAGCTGAGATCATGCCATTACACTCTAGTCTGGGTGACAGAGTGATACTGTGGCTCACACCTGTAATCCCAACACTTTGGAGGCCAAGGTGGGCGGATCACCTGAGGTCAGAAGTTCGAGAGCAGCCTGGCCAACATGGTGAAACCCCGTCTCTACTAAAAATAAAAAAAAAAATTTGGGTGTGGTGGTGCGTGCTCGTAATCCCAGCTACATCAGAGGCTGAGGCAGGAGAATCACTCGAACCTGGTAGGCAGAGGTTGCAGTGAGTGAAGATCTCGCCACTGCACTCCAGCCTGGGCGACTCAGTCTCAAAATGAATGAATGAATGAATGAAAGAAATTGAAATTGAAATTCTACTGGATTGATCTCAGTCTGTTTCCACATCTAGAAAATGGGTTGATTGGCCGGGCGCGTTGGCTCACAGCCTGTAATCCAAGCACTTTGGAGGCCAAGGCAGGCGGATCACCTGAGGTCGGGAGTTCAAGACCAGCCTGGCCAACATGGTGAAACCCCATCTTTTATATAAAAATAAATAAATAATAAATAAATAAATGAGAAAATGGGTTGATTATAGCATGTGCCTACAGATGTTTTGAGGATTCGTAAGACAAATGCTGCTATTACTATTGTTTAGAAATAATTTGCCTTGAAGGCTAGGTGCAGTGGCTCACACCTGTAATTCCAGCACTTTGGGAGGCTGAGGCAGGCGGATCCCCTGAGGTCAAGAGATTGAGACCAGCCTGGCCAACATGGTGAAACCCCATCTCTACTAAAAATACAAAAATTAGCGGGGCATGGTGGTGCGCGCCTGTAATCCCAGCTACTCCGGAGGCTGAGTGGGAGAATCACTTGAACCCGAGAGACGGAGGATGCAGTGAGCCAAGATCACACCACTGTATTCCAACCTGGATGACAGAGTGAGACCCCATTTCAAAAAGAAAAAGAAATTAGCTGAGCGCAGTGGCATGCCCCTGTAGTCCTAGCTGCTCTGGAGGCTGAGTCGGGACTCGCTTAAGCGCAGAGGTTGAGGCTGCGATAAGGTATGATCACATCACTTCACTCCCTCCTGGGCAAGGGAGTGAGACCTTGTCTCTAAAGAAGAAAAAAGCCTACATTGGCTGAGGAGATCCACCTGGATAGAGATTGATAGGGAGGAGAGACCTTTGCTTCAATTCAGATGACAGACAAGGATGACCTGCCCCAGGCTGGTGGCAGTGCAGGTGGGGTAGGCAGTGTGGGTTCTGGGTGGGTTTTGGAGTTGGAATGGACAGGGCTGGCTAATGGATGGGGTGTGAGGATGACAGAAAGCGAGGAGTCTACAGCGATGGGGTGGAGATGCGTTACCAGCCACTGTTCCCATACCCTGTCCCGACACCCCTGTGGCAATCAGCATTTCTTTTTTTCTTTTTTGAGATGGAGTCTTGCACTGTCGCCCAGGCTGTAGTGCAGTGGCGCAATCGCGGCTCACTACAACCTCCGCCTCCTAGGTTCAGGCGATTCTCCTGCCTCAGCCTCCCGAGTAGCTGGGACTATAAGCATGTGCCACCATATACCCAGCTATTTTTTTTGCATTTTTAGTAGACATGGGGTTTCACCATGTTGGCCAGGATGGTCTCAATCTTGCCTGATCTCCTGATCTGCCCCTCCTGGCCTCCCAAAGTGCTGGGATTACAGGGGTGAGCCACCACGTCTGGCCGGCAATCAGCTTTTCTAATTATCTATTGGTCTGTAACAAATTGCTTCCAACACAGCTGGGCACGGTGGCTCATGCCACTAGTCCCAGCATTTTGGGAGGCCAAGGCAGGAGGATCACTTGAGCCCAGGAGTTCAAGACCAGCCTGGCCAACATGGTGAAACCCTGTCTCTACTAAAGATACGAAAATTAGCCGGGTGTGGTGGTGAGTGCCTGTAATCCCAGCTACTCGGGAGGCTGAGGCAGGAGAATCTCTTGAACCTGGGAGGTGAAGGTTGCAGTGAGCCGAGATCGTGACATTGCACTCCAGCCTGGGCAACAAGAGCAAAACTCTTGTCTTAAAAAAAATTAAAATATTAGCTGGGCATGGCGGTGTACACTTATAGTTTCAGCTACTGGGGAGGCTGAGGCGGGAGGATCACTTGAACCCGGGAGGCAGAGGTTGCCGTGAGCTGAGATCGCGCCCTGCACTCCAGCTTGGGCAAGAAGAGCGAAACTCTGTCTCAAAAAAAAAAAAAAAAAAGATGGCAGATGAAAAGGTGACTGCATGAGAGCAGAGAGAAGAACGGTGGGAACGGTGGTTACCAGGGCCTGGAGCAGAAGGACCAGGGAGACGTTAGTCAAAGGCTACACAGTTGCAGTTAGACAGCAGGAATACAGTCAAGAGATGTCTTGTACAGTATGGTGACTGTGGCTAATAACAATGTATCATATACTTGAAAATCACTGAGAGATTTTAAGTGTTCTCACCACACACAAAAATAAGCATGTGAGGTAATGTATATGTTAATTCACTCCATTTAGCCATTCTGAAATGTATACGCATTTCACATCATGTCATATACTGTAAATATGTACAATTTTAATTTGTCAATTAAATAAACTTTAGTCCAGTGCAGTGACCTACTTCTATAATCCCAGTGCTTTGGGAGGGCAAGGCAGTCGGATGTCTTGAGGTGAGAAGTTCAGAACCAGCCTGGCCAACACGGTAAAACCCCATCTCTACTAAAAATACAAAAACTAGCTGGACGTGGTGGCACACGTCTGTAGTCCCAGCTACTGAGGAGGCTGAGGCAGGGGACTCACTTGAACTCGGTAGGCGGAGGTTGTAGTGAGCCAAGATCGCACCACTGCATGATCAGCCTGGGCGACAGAGTGAGACTGAGTCTCAAAACAAAACTAAACAAAAAATTAGCCAGGTGTAGTGGCATGCACCTGTAGTCCCAGCTACTTCGGAAACTGGGTAGAAGATCACTTGAGCCCAAGAGTTTGATACTGCAGGGAGTTATTAATCATGTCACTGCACTCCAGCCTGGGCAGTAGAGTGAGACTCTATCTCTCCTTTTTTTTTTTTTTTTTTTTTTTGAGACGGAGTCTAGCTGTCTCCAGGCTGGAGTGTAATGGCGCGATCTTGGCTCCCTGTAACCTACCCCCTCCTGGGTTCAAGCGATTCTCTTGCCTCAGCCTCCCGAGTAGCTGGAATTACAGGCATGTGCCACCACACTCAGCTAATTTTTGTGTTTTTAGTAGAGACGAGGTTTCACCATGTTGGCCAGGATGGTCTCAATCTCCTGACCTCATGATCCGCCCACCTCAGTCTCCCAAAGTCCTGGGATTGCAGGCGTGAGCCACCATGCCTGGCCTATTTTTTAATTAAGTAAGTAAGTAACAACAACAACGAAAAGCAAATGGGCATGGATGCATTTCAGTTAAAAAGAAAAAGTTGGTGGCTGAGACCATGATCTCATCCAAAGGCTCGACTGGGGAGGATCCACTTTCAAGCTCACAAGTTGCTGGCAGGATCAGTTGCCCACTGGCTCTCAGTCAGAGGCCTCTTCTAGTTCCTGGCCTTGTGACCCTCTCCAACGGGCAGCTCACAGCCTGGCAGGTGGCTTCCCTCAGAGTGAGCAGAAGAGAGGGCAAAAAAGGGAGTGCATCCAGCCAGGCACAGTGGCTCACACCTGCAATCCCAGCACTTTGGGAGGGTGAGGCAGGTAGATCGCCTGAGGTCAGGAGTTCGAGACCAGCCTGATCAACATGGTGAAATCCCATCACTACAAAAAATACAAAATTAGCTGGGCGTGGTGACCCATGCCTGTAATCCCAGCTACTTGAGAGGCTGAGGCAGGAGCATCACTTGAACTGGGAGGCGGGGGTTGCAGTGAGCAGAGATTGTGCCGTTGCACTGCAGCCTGGGCGATAGAGCAAGACACCAACTCAAAAAAAAAAAAAAAAAGAAAAGAAAGAGGAAAGGAGAGCACCCAAGATGAAAAACACGGTCTTTTTGGGACCTAATTTTGGAAGTGACATTGCATCGATTTTGCCACATTCTGTGGGCAGGAAGCAAGTCATTGAGTCTCACCCACACTCACACTCAAGGGCAGGGCATGAATGCAAGGGCTGGAACACGGAAGGCCATCTTAGAGGCTATCCCCCACACCATGCACGTCAGTCCAGTGGCTTCACACCACCTGCACCTGTAGGTCACTTGTAGGTGACTCTTTGCCTGACGGTTTTGCCCTGATGCCTGCAGGCAGCCAGAAGTTCTGGAGAAGTCATTTTCCCTGCTAGCATACCTCGACTAACAAAGGCTGGGAACTGGGGTGTAAAGACCTCAGCTCCCCTCACCCTTTGCATAAGATAATGCTCAGGGTTTGTCCAAGATGAGTTAAGCTCTAGATATCCCAGGATAACCAGCTGATTTCCACATGACTTATTGGCTGCCCCTTCTTTCTGCGTCTCACCTCCTCCATTCCCTGCCAGCACTCCCTGCAGTCACCTTCCAGGTAAACCACTTGGACTCAAATGAGAGTGTCTCAGGTACACTTCTGAAGCATCCAACTGTATTAGTTTTCTAGCACTGCTGGAAAACTACGTTACCACAAAGTTGGTGGCTGGAAGCAACATAAGTTTGTTCTTCTCTTACAGTTCCAGAGGCTGGAAGTCCCAAGTCAAGGTGTTGGCAGGGCTGGGCCCCCTTTGAAGGCCCTGGGGAAGAACACTTCCTTGCCTTTCTCCTAGAGTTTGGTAGCTGCCTATAATGCTTGGTGTTCCTCAACTCAAAGCTGCATCACTCCGATCTCCGCCTCTGTTGGTCTCTGGGTGACTCTGTGTCCTCTCCTCTTCATAGATTTTGAATTCTCCACAACTTCTGGCTGCCAGCAGGCACCACAGCAAAGCCACCAAGTGACTCCGATGGATACTTGTCATTGGATTTAGGGTTCACTCTAGTCCAGTAAGACTTCTTTTTTTTTTTTTTTTTTTTTTGAGATGGAGTCTCGCTGTGTCACCAGGCTGGAGTACAGTGGCGCAATTTCAGCTCACTGCAACCTCTGCCTCCCAGGTTCAAGCAGTTCTCCTGCCTCATCCTTCTGAGTAGCTGGGATTACAGGCATGGGCCACCATGCCCAGCTAATTTTTGTATTTTTAGTAGAGACGGGGTTTCACCATGTTGGTCAGGCTGGTCTCGAACTCCTGATCTCCTGATCTACCTGCCTCAGCCTCCCAAAGTGCTGGGATTACAGTGTGAGCCACCACACCCAGGCTATTACTATTATTATTATTTTTTTTTTCAGAGACAGGGTCTCACTCTGTCACCCAGGCTGGAGCACATGGCACAATCATGGCTCTCTGCAGCCTCCATTTTTGGGCTCAAGCGATCCTCCCACCTTGGCCTCCTAAGTAGCCACATACCTAGCTAATTTTTTAAAATTTTTGGCCAGGCACAGTGGCTCATGCCTGTAATCCCAGCACTTTGGGAGGCTGAGGTGGGTGGATCATTTGAGGTCACGAGTTCGAGACCAGCCTGGCCAACATGGTGAAACCCTGTCTCCACTAAAAATACAAAAATTAGTTGGGCATGGTGGGGCACCCCTGTAATGGAATCCTAGGTACTTGAGAGCCTGAGGCAAGAGAATGGCTTGACCCTGAGAGGTGGAGATTGCAGTGAGTTGAGATTGTGCCACTGCACTTCAGCCTGGGCGACAGAGTGAGACTATGTCTCTAAAAAAAAAATTTTTTTTTTTTTTTTTTGTAGAGACAAGGTTTCACTCTCACCCAGGCTGGTGTCAAACCCCTGGCCTCAAGTGATCCTCCCACCTCAGCCTCCTGCGTAGCTGGGATTACAGGCTCAAGCCACGGTACTAGCCTAGTAAGATCTCATTTTAACTTAACTAATGACATCTGCAAAGATGCTAGTTCCGACAATGGACACGGTCTGAGGCTGCAGGTAAACATGAGTTTCGTGAGTGGATAAGACACCATTCCATCTCCTGCAGCAACGGTGGACAATGATGTATCATTAACTGAGCTGGGGAGGAAAGAGAAGGACACAGGTCTGGAGGGCGGTGAAGAGTCTGTTTCAGGCGTGATACTTGGGTGTGCCCACTGGGTTTCTAGCAGAGACATCTGGGGCAGGTGAAGGTGAGCAGCGAGGTGAGAGGTGGGGGATGCCATTGGGCGCTGTTGAGTGTAGGTGACATTTATTTTGTTTTATTTTTATTTATTAATTTTTCTTTTTTGAGATGGAGTCTTACTCTGTTGCCCAAGCTAGAGTGCAGTGGCTCGATCTTGGCTTACTGCAACATCCACCTTCTGGGTTCAAGCCATTCTCAGGCCTCAGCCTCCCAAGTAGCAGGGATTACAGGCACACGCCACCACGCCTGGCTAATTTTTTTTGTATTTTTAGTAGAGACGGGATTTCACCATTTTGGCCAAGCTGGTCTCGAACTCCTGGCCTCAAGTGATCCGCCTGCCTCAGCCTTCTAAAGTTCTGGGATACAGGTGTAAGTCTCCACGCCTCGCCCCTTCTGTATATTTTAAATCACCTCTAGATTACATAATAACTAATACAATGTACATTCTATGTAAATAGTTGTTTTACTGTATTTTTTTTAAACTTTTATCATTTTCTGAATCTGGGCTGCTGAGAATTTTTTTTTTCATTGTTGTATTATTTTTTAACAACAAAGATAATTGTTAATAAAATAATTTAAAATAATATAAATCAAATATAAATAATTTTTTTTATAGAGTCTTGCTTTATCACCCAGGCTGGAGTGCAGTGGTGCAACCTCGACCTCCCAAGCTGAAGCAATTTTCCTGCCTCGGCCTCTTGAGTAGCTGGGACACAGGTGTGTGCCACCACGCCGGACTTACTTTGTTAATGTTTTTTGTAGAGATAGGGGTCTCACTACATTACCCAGGCTGTTCCCCCAACTCCTGGGTTCCCAGGTTCAAGCAACTCTCCTGCCTCAGCCTCCCGAGTAGCTGGGATTACAGGTGTCCACCACCACGCCCGGCTAACTTTTGTGTTTTGTAGTAGAGACAGGCTTTCACCATGTTGGCCAGGCTGGTCTCAAACTCCCGACCTCAAGTGATCCGCCTGCCTCAGCCTCCCACAGTGCTGGGATTAGGGTTTATTTTCCATTTGTGGTTTGTTGAATACTGGATAAGGAACCTGGGAATATGGAGGGCCAACTATAATATTTCCTGTGACTGCTGTAACAAATGCCCACAAACTGGGTGGCTGCAGGACAGCAGAAAACCGAACAATACAATGATCATATATCAATAAAATATTGTTTGAAAACAAAAACAATTAATAGGCATTTATTTTCTTACCGTTCTGGATGCCATAAGTACCAAGTCAGTATCATTAGCCCCAAATCAAGGTGGCCCTCTGGAGGCTCAAGGGGGAGGATCCCTTCTGCCTCTTCAAGCCTCTGGAGGCTCCCGGCGTTCCTTGGCTTGTGGCTATCTCATTCCAGCGTTTGCCACCATCGTCACATGGACTTTTTCCCTGTGTCTTTTTCCCTTTGTTTTTTTTAGACAGAGTCTCGATCTGTCACCAGGCTGAACTACAGTGGTGCAAAGATGGCTCACTGCAGCCTCGACCTCCTAGGCTCAAGTGATCCTCCTGCCTCAGCCTCCTGAGTAGCTGGGACTACAGGCACACACCACCATGCCCCGCTAAGTTTTAAAGACTTTTTTCTAGAAACAGGGGTCTCACTATGTTGCTCAGGCTGTTCTCAAACTCCTAGGCTCAGGGATCCTCCCGCCTCAGCCTCCCAAAGCTCTGGAATTACAGGTGTGTGCCACAGTGGCCTCTCTTTATTCTTTTCCGATGACATTTGCTCGCTCTTTCTTTTCTTTCTTCTTTCTTTTTTCTTTCTTCTTTCTCCTTCCCTTCCTCCCTCCCTCCTTTCTTTCTTTTGTCTTTTCTTTTCTTTCTTCCTTCTTTCTTTTTTCTTTCTTCTTTCTCCTTCCCTTCCTCCCTTCCTCCCTCCCTCCTTTCTTTCTTTTTTCTTTTCTTTTCTTTCTTTCATAGGGTCTGGCTCTGTCACCCAGGCTGGAATGCAGTGGCATGATCTTGGCTCAATGCAACCTCCACCTCCCTGGCTCAGTTGATCCTCCCACCTCAGTCTCTTGGGTAGCTGGGATTACAGGCGCCCGCCACCACACACAGCTAATTTTTGTATTCTTTTTTTTTTTTTTTTTTCATTTCCCAGCTTCCAGAAAATTTTTGTATTCTTGTAGGGACAGGGTTTCACCATGTTGCCCAGGCTGGTCTTGAACTCCTGAGCTCAAAGTGATCTACCAACCTTGGTGGTCTCCTGAAGTGCAGGATTACAGGTGTGAGCCACCATGCCTGGCCAATATAGGTTGAAATCTTAACCCCCAAGGTCTTGGCATTAAGAACTGGGGCTTTTGGGAGCTGAGGAGGGTGGCGACCTCATGAATGGGACCTGTGCGTTACACAAGACGCTGGAGAGAGACCCCAGGCCCAGTGAGATTAGAGGGAGAAAACGCTAACTTCTCCATCTATAAAGAAGAGACCCTGGCCAGGTGTGGTGACTCATGCCTGTAATCCCAGCACTTTGGGAGGCTGAGGCAGGTGGATCACCTGAGGTCAGGAGTTTGAGACCAGACTAGCTAACATGGTGAAACCCCATTTCTACTAAAAATACAAAAAATTAGCCGGGCATGCTGGCGCATGCCTGTAATCCCAGCTACTCGGGGTACTGAGGCAGAAGAATAGCTTGAACCCAGGAGATGGAGATTTCAGTAAGCCGATATCTTACCATTGCACTCCGGCTTTGGCAACAAGAGTGAAACTCCATCTAGAAAAAAAAAAGCTCCTAACTGGGCATGGTGGCGCGGTGGCCCACGCCTGTAATCCCAGCATTTTGGGAGGCCAAGGGAGGTGGATCACCTGAGGTCAGGAGTTTGAGACCAGCCTGGCATGGTGGCACCTGCCTGTAGTCCCAGCTACTCAGGAGGCTGAGGCAGGGGAATTGCTTGAACCCCGGAGGCAGAAGTGGCAGTGAGCTGAGATCGCACCACTGCACTCCAGCCTGGTGACAGAGCAAGACTCCATCTCAAAAGAAAAACAAAAACAAAAAACAAAAACACTCCACAAGTTTGCCCAGGAAGTCCCTCTATCTGACTGGCGTTCCCCTCCTGCAACTCCCTCTGTCTCACTCTGGCGCGTGCCTGTAATCCCAGCTACTCGGGATGCTGAGGCAGAAGAATAGCTTGAACCTGGGAGGTGGAGGTTTAAGTAGCAGCCAGGGTGCCCCTTCTGAAGGGAGCTTGGGTTATGCCAAGATCTATTTTTTCTTTTCTTCTTTTCTTCTCTTGTCTTTTCTCTTTTTTTTTGAGACAGAGTCTCACTCTGTCACCCAGGCTGGAATGCAGTGGCACAATCTCAGCTCACTGCAACCCCCACCTCCCGGGTTCAAGCAATTCTCCTGCCTCCACCTCCTGAGTAGCTGGGATTACAGGCGTGTGGCACACCAGCTAATTTTTGTATTTTTGGTAGAGACGGGGTTTCACCATGTTGGCCAGGCTGGTCTTGAACTCCTGACCTCAAGTGATCTACCCACTTCAGCCTCCCAAAGTGCTGAGATTACAGGCGTGAGCTACCATGCCCGGCCTTCTTTTCTTTATTGAAATGGGATCTTGCTCTGCGGCCCAGGCTGGAGTACAATGGCATGATCATAGCTCACTGCAGCCTTAAATTCTAGGTCCATGTGATTCTCCTGCCTCAGCCTCCCAAGTATCTGGGACTACAAGGCATGCGCGATCACATCCACCTAATTTTTGAATTTTTTTTTAGAGTTGTTATTCTCGCTATGTTCCCTAGGCTGGTCTCAAACTCCTTGCCTCAAGCAATCCTCCTGCTTCAGCCTCCCCAAGTGCTGGGATTGTCCTTGTGAGCCACCATACCCAGCCCTACCAAGATCCATTTTCCATTCCCATGACACTCCCCCACGCTCCTCGGAGCGCTTTCCATACTTGTGATTACCTAGTTTGGCAGACCATGTCTTAACGTTGCTCTGTCTGCTTGTAGAAAGCCCCTGGGGGAGGTCAGGGCGTGGGGAGACTTACTCATTTACATATCCCACACACCAGTCAGGCATAGCACACAGTAGGTGCTTAATAAGTGTTCCTAGGAGGTTTGCAAATGAATCCCTTTTGGCCAGGCACGGCGACTCACGCCTGTAATCCCAGCACTTTGGGAGGCCAAGGCTGGCGGATCACTTGAGGTCAGGAGTTCAAGATCAGCCTGGCCAATATAGCGAAGTCCCGTCCCTACTAAAAATACAAAAATTAGCCGGGCGTGGTGGGAGGCACCTGTAATCCCAGCTGCTCGGGAGGCTGAGGCAGGAAAATCGTTTGAACCCGAGAGGCGGAGATTGCAGTGAGCCGGTATCACACTACCGCATTCCAGCCTGGGCAATAGAGGAAGACTCAGTCTCAAAAAAAAAAAAAAAAAGAAAAGAAAGAAAGATAAGAAATCCCTTTCCCAGGCAAAGGGAAAAAGCCATGCACTGGTTCTCTGACCAGCAATTCCCCCAACTGGACAGGGGTCACTTGCTGTCCCAGTGGAATATTCCAGAATCTTCTCTCAGGTAACGGGACACACACACACACACACAATCACACACACACACAAAATGAAACCCCCTCTCCTCAATTTCTTCACGAACTATTTTTCCCCCCCAGGCGGAAAATGAACCATTATTAAAACAACACGGAAACCGGCCGGGAAAACCCATTTACAGCGATTTATATCGCGTCGCCGCGGCTGCCGAGAGGAAATGGGAGGAGAAGCTTGGGGTTTAAGCACTGGGTGAAAAATCACATTCCATCAGAGGAAGAACAGATGGGTGTTTTTTTTCCTCCCCTTCTCCCCCTTGCTTGGGCTCGGAGTCAGGAATCTATGTCAGCCGTGGGTTTGTTCTGGGTGTGATAGGGTGATTCTGGAGAGACGGAGGCCCAGCCAGGCTGCTGGGTCCCAGGGGGCAAGGGGTGGCTTCTGAGCCACTGAGGACCCCCGCCCCTCATCCTCCACCCTCCTGCCCACCTGCTCTATCTCCTGGGCCTGTAGGCTGCTGGATCTGAACCCCACCCCCATCCTTCTCTTTAAATTTTTACATTTTGTCATCACCCCCTGGAATTACCGTCTCTCCTTATTTCCTTCCTCCTTCACGCTCTTTTTCCTTGAAGGCAGGGCCATGTCTGTCCTTTCGCTGTTGCATCCTCAGCGCATAGAACACATAGCAGTGGCTTCCATATCTGCAGACAGCCACCAACCCTCTGCCACCGTCCCACCATCACGCCTGCCATCATGTCCTAACCTGACTAAGGACGCCTTCCCCCACTTCCCGCCGGGTTGTGGAGCGCGCTGGAAGAGGCTGGAAACGCTGGAATGTTTCATTTGTTTCCTTCATGGATGGATCCACGGTCCCTCCACCCCTCAAGAAAGCCGAATTCGTAGCTTTCTGGCTTTGGGATTGGGGGATGGGGACAGGCAGGCATGACTGAGTTATTCAGCTGTTTCAAAGCCATCACTGACTTCTTCAAAATTGAAAAATGTTAGCGTGGCTGCAAAGGTCCTTTCCAACCTAGACCCAAACACCTGTTCAGTTTAAATCACCTCCCCCAGCCCCCGCCCCCCGCAAACATGCCGGCACCTGCCCCTGCCTGGGCACCACCTCGTCAAAACCCTGGCCCATGTGGTCCCCAACTCACCCATGATGCTTTGCATCGCCCTCACCACATGCCCCGCCCCTCCCTCTGTGTCCACCCGGAGCTGAATCCAGCCCACAGATGTAATTGATTTGGTCCATGCAGGGTTTAAAAACATTTTGTAATGACTTGCTAGCTTTTAAATATAGGCTGTTTTGTTGTCGTTGTTTTTTAGATGGAGTCTCGCTCTGTCGCCCAGGCTGGAGTGCAGTGGCACGATCTCCGCTCACTGCAACCTCTGCCTCCCAGGTTCAAGCGATTCTCCTGCCTCAGCTTCCCAAGTAGCTGGGACTACAGGTGAAGGCCACCATGCCCAGCTAATTTTTTTCTATTTTTAGGAGAGATGGGGTTTCATCATGTCGGTCAGGCTGGTCTCAAGCTCCTGACCACAAGTGATTTGCCTGCCTTGGCCTCCCAAAGTGCTGAGATTACAGGCCTGAGCCACCAGTGCCCAGCCTTGGGTAATTTTTTTTTTTTTTAATAAAAATCTGGATGCCTGGCTTCCCATAAAGACAAAACCTTGGCCGAGCGAGGTGGCTCATGCCTATAATCTCAGCACTTTGGGAGGCCTAGGCAGGCAGATCATCTGAGGTCAGGAATTCGAGACTAGCCTGGCCAAGATGGCAAAACCCCATCTCCACTAAAAATACAAAAATTAGCCAGGAGTGGTAGCACATGTTTGTAATCCCAGCTACTCGGGAGGATGAGGCAGGGTAATTGCTTGAACCTGGGAAGCGGAGGTTGCAGTGAACTGAGACTGCGCCACTGCACTCCAACCTGGGCAACAGAGCGAGACTCTGTCTCAAAAAACAAAAAAGAAGGCCAGGCTCAGTGGCTCATGACCGTAATTGCAGCACTTTCGGAGGCCGAGGTGGGCGGATCACAAGGTAAGGAGTTTGAGACCAGCCTGACCAACATGCTGAAACCCCGTCTCTACTAAAAATACAAAAATTAGCTGGGTATGATGGCACATGCCTGTAATTCCAGCTACTCAGGAGGCTGAGGTAGAAGAATCGCTTGAACCTGGGAGGCAGAGGTTGCAGTGAGCTGAGATTGTGCCACTGCACTCCAGCCTGACGGAGCAAGACTCCATCTCAGAAAAAAAAAAAAATCGGGCCGGGCGCGGTGGCTCACGCCTGTAATCCCAGCACTTTGGGAGGCCGAGGCGGGCGGATCACGAGGTCAAGAGATCGAGACCGTCCTGGTCAACATGGTGAAACCCCGTCTCTACTAAAAATACAAAAAAATTAGCTGGGCGTGGTGGCGCGCGCCTGTAGTCCCAGCTACTCGGGAGGCTGAGGCAGGAGAATGCTTGAACCCGGGCAGCGGAGGTTGCAGTGAGCCAAGGTCGCGCCACTGCACTCCAGCCTGGCGCCTGGTGACTGAGTGAGACTCTGTCTCAAAAAAAAAAAAAAAAAATCAAGAGTTCATGCTGTATAAGGAAAGGCTTATCAAGTACTGATAAATGTTACCCATTCTTATCATTATTTGCCACAGTCCCCACCCCCTCCTTACTGTCTCCCTGACACCCTGACACTGAAGTTCCATTGCTGGTGCAGTCATTTTAACTTGGCTTCTTGGCGTGTTTATATTACCTACTGTCTGTCCCTTGTAGGTGTGTGGCCTGCTCCAGGCTCAGTTCTGGGTCATTGCCTCTGCTATAAAGAGTTTCCCCAGGCCAGGTGTGGTAGTTCACACCTGTACTCTCAGCACTTTGAGAGGCCAAGACAGGAGGATCACTTGAAGCCAGGAGTTCAAGACCAGCCTGGGCAACATAGTGAAACCCCATCTCTACAGAAAATAAATAAATAAATAATTAGCCATGCATGTAGCATGTGCCTGTAGTCCCAGCTACTCAGGAGGCTGAGGCAGGAGGATCGTGTGAAACCAGGAGGTTGACTGCATCACTGCATTCTAGCCTGGGTGATGGAGAGAGGCCCTGTCTCAAAAAAAATCAAAAACGGTGGCTCACGCCTGTAATCCCAGCACTTTGGCAGGCCAAGGCAGGCGAATCATGAGGTCAGGAAACCCCATCTCTACTAAAAATTAGCTGGGTGTGGTGGTGGGCGCCTGTAATCCCAGCTGTTCTGGAGGCTGAGGCAGGAGAATTGGTTGAACCTGGAGGTGGAGGTTGCAGTGAGCCAAGATCAAGCCACTGCACTCCAGCCTGGGTGACAGAGCAAAACTCTGTCTCAAAAAAAAAAAAAAAAAAAAAAAAGTCTCAGTGAGGTGGCTCATACCTGTAATCCCAGCACTTTGGGAGGCCAAGGCAGGTGGATCACGAGATCAGGAGTTCAAGATCAGCCTGGCCAATATGGTGAAACCCCATCTCTACTAAAAATACAAAAATTAGCTGGGTGTAGTGACAGGTGCCTGTAGTCCCAGCTACTCAGGAAGCTGAGGCAGGAGAATCTCTTGAACCCAGGGGAGCGAAGTTTACAGGGAGCAGAGACTGCAAGCACTCCAGCCTGGGCAACAGAACGAGACGCTGTCTCAAAAATAAAAAAGAGGCTCTCTGGTCAGTCCTCCACCTCACTGCCCATCTGCTTCTCGACACTCCCCATTTTCAAGTTTCCCTCCCCCTGACACTGTACCTCGGGCCCCTCCAAATGCTTTATCAAGTGTTTGTGGAATTGGATATCAGGGCCTGTGTTCATTTCCTGGCGCTGCTGAAATCCATTACCATAAACTAGTTGGCTAGAAACAAGAATTTATTATTTCACCATTCTGGAGGCCAAAGGTTGCAATCAGGGTGGCGCAGGGTTGCAGTCCCTCCGAAGGCACTAGGCGGGGATTCGCTCTTTCTTCCTCCAGCCTCTGATGGTTCTTGCTTGTGGCTGCCTTGGCCCTGCCTCTGTCTTCCCTTTGCCTTCTCCTCCGTGTCTGCCCCCTCCTCTTCTAAGGTCATTTATCATTGGATTTCGGGCCATCCTAATCCAGGGTGATCTCATTGCAAAATCCTTAACTAATTACATCTGCAAAAACCCTTTGTCCAAATAAGGTCACAACTGTGGTTTGAATGTCTGTGTGCCTTCCAAATCTGTATGTTGGAAGAGTTGGGGCTCCTAGGAGGTGATTACGCCAGGAGGGCCCTGTTCTCATGGGTGGGATTATTGCCCTTATAATAGAGCATGACATTTTGGAGATTTCTCAAAGAATTTAAAATAGTACTATTTGACCCAGCAATCCCATTACTGAATATATACTCAAAGGAATAAAAATTGTTCTACTATAAAAACACATGCACACATATGTTCATCACAGCATTATTCAGAATAGCAAAGACACGGAATCAGCTGAGGCACCCATCAGTGGAGGACTGGATAAAGAACATGTGGTACGTACAGACCATGGAATACTATGCAGCCATTAGAAAAGAATGAGGCCAGGCATGGTGGCTCGTGCCTGTAGTCCTAGCGCTTTGAAAGGCCAAGGCAAGTGCATCACTTGAGGCCAGGAGTTCAAGACCAGCCTGGCTAACATGGCAAAACCCTGTCTCTACAAAAAAAAATCCGAAAATTAGCTGGGTGTGGTGGCAGGTGCCTGCGGTCCCAGCTACTCCAGAGGCTGAGGCAGGAGAATTGCTTGAACCTGGGAGGCGGAGGTTGCAGTGAGCAGAGATGGCAACACTGCACTCCAGCCTGGGTGACAGAGTGAAATGGAATTCTGTTTCAAAACAAACAAAAATGAATGAGATCATGTCCTTTATAGTAACATGGATGGAGCTGGAGGCCATTCTCCCAAGCTAACTAGTGCAGGAACAGAAAACCAAATGCTACATGTGCTCACTTAGAAGCGGTAGCTAAAATCCGAGCACACATGGACGCAAAGATGAGAAAAACGGGCCGGGCGCGGTGGCTCAAGTCTGGAATCCCAACACTTGGGAGCCTGAGGCAGGTGGATCACTTGAAGTCAGGAGTTTGAGACCAGCCTGGCCAACATGGCAATACCCTGTCTCCACTAAAAATACAAAAACCAGCCAGGCTTGGTGGCACACACCTGTAATCCCAACAATTTGGGAGGCCGAGGTGGGCTGATGGCTTGAACTCATGAGTTCAAGACCAGCCTGGGCAACATGGCGAAACCCCATCTCTAGGAAAATTCAAAAATTAACTGGGCGTGGTGGTGCGCACCTGTAGTCCCAGATGCTCTTGGGGAGACTGAGGTGGGAGGATGGCTTGGGCCCAGGAGGTGGAGGTTGCAGTGAGCTCAGATAGAGCCACTGCACTCCAACCTGGCTAGTAGCTGGAATTATAGGCACACACCACCATGCCCGGCTAATTTTTATTTTTATTAGAGACCGGGATTCACTATCTTGGCCAGGCTGGTCTCAAACTCCTCACGTCCAGTGATCTGCCCACCTTGGCCTCCCTAAGTGCTGGGATTATAGGCGTGAGCCACCACGCCTGGCCTCATTCAGTTTTCTGAAGCCAGTGGAGACTCAGATCCTGCATACCCAGCGGTGCCCCCAGATGCCCCAAATCCTCTCTCTTCCTTGCACCCGTGGGAATGGTTTTCCTGCTAGGAGGGATGGGTAGATGCAAATGCCACTCTGTCTGCCCTCTGTTTCCAGGGAGGCACAACCTATCTCTCTTCACACTGCAGAAGAACTGGGTGAGCACTCCCCACTTTCCCCACAAGCTCGCAGAAAATACTTCATCACGCCACTGCCAGGATGTCACGCCAGGCCGGGCTGAGGGGTTGTCATTTCTCCCTCACCCGTCAGAACTCTGCACTTCCTTCGACAGTTCGCTGGCTGGCCTCCAACCCATGGCTGATTTCTTTCCAGGGCTGACAGGTTGGGTTAAGAGGGAGCGCTCCCCTGAGCCGAGACACATTTTCTTTTGCCTCCAAGTTGCTTCATTCCTGCCACCCCCCCCCCCGCCCCCGCCCCGCTTTCACCAAGGATGCCTGAAACTCCACAAAATTGGATGGTGCAATATCCCCCATCCCCTTTCTCTCCCTCCATTCCCAAATGACCTCAGCCCTTCAGCCAAGCTGGCTGGCCCAGATGTGTTTGTTTGGCCTGTATGGGTTAACTCCTTCTTTAAAAAAAAAATTCCTTTTTGGGATAAAATTTGCCGGGTGCAGTGGCTTACGCCTGTAATCCCAGCACTTTGGGAGGCCGAGCGGGGCGGATCACCTGAGGTTGGAAGTTCAAGACCAGCCTGACCAACATGGTGAAACCCCGTCTCTACTAAAAATACAAAATTAGCCAGGCGTGGTGGCACATGCTTGTAATCCGAGCTACTGGGTTGGCTGAGGCAGGAGAATTGCTTGAACCCGGGAGGTGGACGTTGTGGTGAGCCAGGGTCGCACCATTGTACTCTAGCCTGGGCAACAAGAGTGAAACGCCATCTCAAAAAAAAAAAAAAAAAAATTCATCTAACATAACACTCACCATTTTATTTTATATTATTTTTAGAGAGAGAATCTCTCTGCTTCCTTGGGCTGGAGTGCAGTTGGGCTGGTGTGTGGTCATGGCTCACTACAACCTCAAACTCCTGGGCTCAAGCGATCCTCCCACTTCAGCCTCCCAAGTAGCTGGGATTACAGGCAGGATCCATGTTACCTAGCTAATTAAAAAAAAAAAAAAAAATTTGCCGGGTGCGGTGGCTCATGCCTGTAATCCCAGCACCTTGGGAGGCTGAGGTGGGTGGATCACCTGAGGTCAGGATTTTGAGACCAGCCTGACCAACATGGTGAAACACTGTCTCTACTAAAAATACAAAAATCAGCCAGGTGTGGTGGCACGTACCTGTAATCCCAGCTACTCAGGAGGCTGAGCCAGGAGAATCGCTTGAACCTGGGAGGGGGAGGTTGCAGTGAGCCAAGATCGCACCACTGTACTCCAGCCTGGGCGATAGAGCAAGACTTGGTCTCAAAAAAAAAATTTTTTTTTTTTTTTTTTTGTAGAGCTGGGGTCTTACTATGATGTGTAGGTTTGTCTTGAACTCCTGGGCTCAAGTGATCCTCCTGCCTCTGCTTCTCAAAGTGTTAGGATTACGGGCATGAGCCACTGTGCCCAGCCAAGACTAATTGTACATTTTTTTTTGTTTGGTTTTTGAGATGGAATCTTGCAGCGACACCCAGGCTGGAGTGCAATGGCGCGATCTCAGTTTACTGCAACCTCTACCTCCTGGGTTCAAGTGATTCTCCTGCCTTAGCCTGCTGAGTAACTGGGACTACAGGCATGGGCCACCATGCCCAGCTAATTTTTGCATTATTAGTAGAGACAGGGTTTCACCATACTGGCCAGGCTGGTCTCAATTTCCTGACCTCAAATGATCTGCCCACCTCGTTCTCCCAAAGTGCTGGGATTACAGGCGTGAGCCTCTGCGCCCAGCCTTAATTGCACATTTTAAAGTGTACAATTCACTGGACTTGTGTGTACTCAAAGGGTTGTGCAATTATCCCCTCTAATTGCAGAACATTTTCATTACCCCCAAAAGAAGCCCTATCCCCATCAGCAGTCAATCTCCACTCCCCCGTTCTCCAGCCCCTGGCAACCGTCAATCCTTTTCTGTCTCTATGGGTTTACCTGTTCTGGGCATTTCAAGTAAAGGAAGTCATACACTATGTGACCCTCTGTGTCCGGCTTCTTTTACTTCTCCAAGTGTTTTCAAGGGTCATCCATGTTGTAGGCTTAATGCTTTTATTGTGAAACACATAAATCTTAGAGGCACAGCTCTGTGGATTTTTGAGATACATTTTACCCTTGTCACTGCCACCTAGTTCAAGATGAAGAATATTTCAGTCTTCCAGGAGGCTCGCTGGGCTACCTTCCAGGAAGTGGTCTGCCTCAAAACATCAGTAAGCCAGGGCGCGCTCTCTCTCTCTCTCTTTTTTTTTGAGATGTAGTCTTGCTGTGTCACCCAGGCTGGAGTGCAGTGGCATGATCTTCGCTCATGGCAACCTCTGCCTCCTGGGTTCAAGTGATTCTCCTGCCTCAGCCTCTGGAGTAGCTGGTACTATAAGCACACGCCACTGTGCCTGGCTAGGTTTTTTTTTTTTTGGAGACAGAGTCTCGCTCTGTTGCCCAGGCTGGAGGGCAGTGGCTCAATCTTGGGTCACTGCAACCTCCATCTCCTGGGTTCAAGCAATTCTCCTGCCTCAGCCTCCTGAGTAGCTGGGATTACAGGTTTGCGCCATCACATCCAGCTAATTTTTGTATTTTTAGTAGAGACGGGGTTTCACCATGTTGGCCAGGCTGGTCTTGAACTCCTGACCTCAGGCGACCCACCTGCCTCGGCCTCCCAAAGTGCTGGGATTACAGGCGTGAGCCACCGTGCCCGGTCCAGTGGCTCTCATCTGATGGTGATTATGCCTCTCACAACAGACATTTGTCACAACTGGGGGATGCTGCTGGTACGTAATGGTTAGAGGCCAGGGATTCTGCTCAGCATGCTACAGTGCACAGGACAGTCCCCACCATGCAGAATCATGCAGCCACAAACATCAACGGTGCCGAAGTGAGGAAACCCTGGGCTTCCCCGACTCTTCATAGTTTACTTCCGCCTGGCCTTGAACCACACGGAGATGGAATCACGCGGGGTATTCTGTTTGTGTCTTGCTTCTGCTGCCAACATTACGTCTCTGGGATTCATCCATGCTGTGAACACATTAGCAGTTTATTCTTTTTCATTGCTGCGTTGTATTCCATTATATGAACGTCCCCTAATTCTTTTCCACTTGCCAGTTGATTGTCAACTTAGGGGGTGTCTAGTGTCTGGCGATCATGAATGAAGCTACTAGGCACATCCATGGATGTGTCTTTAAGTGAACTTAAGCTCCCGTTCCTACTGGGAATCAACCCAGGAATAGAATTGCTGGGTCGCAGCAATTTAACTTTTGTAGATCCCCCCGGGATATTTTAAAGTTTAGGGAATTTTGCACAACAACCATGGTTTCTGGCTTCTCTTGAAGAAGCTATTCTGGCAACACTGAGCCTGAGTTCCTACACGGTAGTGCACAGCCGGAGCTGACTGGCTGCAAATGGTTGCCCATAGAAAAACGGGGTGCAGCTTCAGCTACGCTGTGCTTCACCACCGCCTCACACCTGCCCAATTTCTGCATTTCTTTCTTTTTTGGGGGGAGGGGCGGGGTCCCACACTGTCGCTCAGGCTGGGGCGCAGTGGTATGATCTCGCTCACCTCAACCTCCGTTCAAGCGATTCTCCTGCCTCAGCCTCCTGAGTAGCTGGGATTACAGGCGCCCACCACCATGCCCAGCTAATTGTTTGTACTTTTAGTAGAGACAGGGTTTCACCATGTTGGTCAAGCTGGTCTCAAAGTCCTGACCTTGTGATCTGCCCGCCTCAGCCTCCCAAAGTGCTGGGATTACAGGCGTGAGTCACCACGCCCAGCTCAATTTCTGCATTGTCATTCCCTGCTCAGCATTTGGTTTTGTGTCCCCTGAAATGAGCTCATGCAAGGTTAGGAGTCGCCTTCTACCTTCCCATGGCCATCACCTCTACCTCTCTAGGACCCACCTATACCCCCCTCACTCTGATTCCTAACCCCTTCCCAGCCTACCTCCATTCCACAGAGGCTGCAAGCCCCCACCTCCACCTTGATCCCAAACACAGGATCCCTTTAGACCTGGCAGGCATTGCTGCAAGCCGCACCCCTCCCTATTACACTATTGCAGCTTGGATCCTGCTGGCGTTTTTTTTTTTTTTTTTTTTTTTAGATGGCGTTTCACTTTGGTTGCCCAGGCTGGAGTGCAATGGCCCAATTCGGTTCACCACAACCTCTGCCTCCCGGGTTCAAGCGATTCTTCTGCCTCAGCCTCCCAAATAGCTGGGATTATAGGCAGGCGCCACCATGCCCGGTTAATTTTGTATTTTTAGTAGAGACAGGTTTCTCTGTGTTGGTCAGGCTGGTCTCAAACCCCGGACCTCAGGTGATCCTCCCACCACGGCCTCTCAAAGCGCTGGGATTACAGGCATGAGCCACCACGCCTGGCTGCCGGCTTTTTTCTTGGTAACACCCTCAGAACCTCCCTATGTGTGGTCCTCTCTGCCTAGATCACCACGGGAGGGCTGCTGTCTAAAGCCAGCAGGTCCCTGCCCCAGTTTACCTGTCACTTCCCCAAGGCAGGGTAGCCTTCTTGAGCCTCCTGGCCAGTGCTGGGACTGGATCTGTCTCATTCATTGCTGTTTTCCCACCACTCAATTCATTACGCAATGAATCCTGGCCATGGGGCACGAAGGAGAGAGAGGAGGACGGACAGTCAGTGCCAGGTTGAAGAAGCCACTTCCCGGCCACACGTTCTGCAGAAGCTAGCTGGGCCCCTCCGGTGAGCTTGCCAGGCACAGCTCACTCCTTAGTGGGGAAGTCCCTCCCCGTTGCTGATCCGAGGGGTCAGCGTCTGAGAAACCCCCTCCTTCTCCCCAGACCACACTGGCTAAGTCCAAGTCCAGCAAAGCTTAGGGCTTCCTCTCTGGGATCCTCAACCCCAAAGGCCAATCCCACCCCTTCAGTCGGCCGGGCCCTTTCCATTCATGGTCCAAACTTCCTCCAGTGGAGCCACCAGGGCAAGGCCTTCCCCCCTGCCCAACTTCCGCGACTCTCCAGCCGCTCACCTATCTTCCCACGTATCCCTCAACCCTCCGCTCCTCTCCCCCCAAACTCTGGGCTGGCTCCTCACCTTCTCACACCTCCCAACCTCCCCACGCATTTTTCCCTTCCTTTCAGCAGCCCCGACCTCAAACACGCTCAGCTCTCTCCCTTCACCCCCACTTTGTCCCCTCACATCCCAACAGCCCCCAGCTCTGCGCTCTTCACCCCCCTCCCTCCCCAGCCCGCCCCTCCCGCGCACCTGCAGCGAAGGGGCGGGGCCCCCTCACCTGGCGGCCGCAGAGCAGCGGGGAAGCGGCCCCTAGCGGCCGGGGAAGGAAGCGCAGCCCAGACGGGCTCCCGCTTCCAGCTGGTGCCTAACTAGGAATCCGCCTCCACTTCAACGCCCGCCTGCTGCTCAAGCTGGAACCCGGCAACTTCCTGGATTCTCGCTTTCCTCCACTCCCCCACTTTTTCCTGAGCGCCTACTATGTTCCAAGGTGGGTCCTAGCTCCAGATAGACAGCAGTGAACAAGAAACAAACATCCGTTGTCTGGGAGAGTTGGTATTCTAGTGAGGGAGATGAGATAAATGAACGAAAACGAAAATAGGTCAGAATATGCTGTGGGGACCAGGAGTTCGAGACCAGCCCGGGCAACATAGTGAGACCCCCCTATCTCTGGGGCTGGAGCGAGATAAAGGAGAGAAGGGATCAAGGAAATGTGGAGGGTGGGGGTGTTTGCAGTTTTCTTTTTCTTTCTTTTTTTTTTTTTTTGAGACTGAGTCTCACTCGGTTGCCCAGGCTGGAGTGCAGAGGCGTGAGCATGGCTCCCTGCAACCCCCACCTCCCAGGTTCAAGCGATTCTTGTGCCTCAGCCTCCTGAGTTGCTGGGATTACAGGTGTGCGCCACCACGCCCAGCTAATTTTTGTGTTTTGCATTTTCAATAGAGTGGTAAGGAGGTAACTTATGAGCAGAGTTCAAGGGGGGTACCGAGTAAGGGGTCCTGTAGACTCTGCCCCTAAGACTTGCCCCAAACCTAACGTTTTTCCCCTAGCATTCTGTTCTGGGCCTCCATCACCTGCCTCTCACCTGGATGATAGTGGTGATCACCTCCCGAATCTCCTGGCTCCCTCTCAAATCACCTATATAATGTACTTATTTAATTAGAGACAAAGTCTGGCTATGCTGCCCAGGCTTGTCTTGAAATCCTGGGCTCAAGTGGTCCTCCTGCCTCGACCTCAAAAAGTGAAAAATTCTTTTTTTTTCCAATTTTTTTTTTTTTTTTTTTTTTAAGCTAGGGGTCTCGCTCAGTCATCTAGGCTGGAGTGCAGTGCTGCGATCATAGCTCATGGCAGCCTCTAACTCCCAGGCTCAAGTGATCCTCCCACTTCAGCCTCCAAGGTAGCTGGGATTACAGGAGCACACCAGCATTCCTAGTATCTTTTCTGTCTCTCTTCTTCCTTTCTTTCTTTCCTTCTTTCTTCTTTCTTTCTTTCTTGGGTGGTTTCTTACTCTATTGCCCAGGCTGGAGGGCAGTGGTGCAATCTCGATTCACTGCAACCTCTGCCCCTGGGTTCAAGTGATTCTCCTGCCTTAGCCTCCCGGAGTAGCTGGGACTACAGGCACGTGCCATTATGCCCAGGTGATTTTATTTTTAGTAGAGAGAGGGTTTCACTATGTTGGCCAGGCTGGTCTGAAACTCTTAGTCTCAAGTGATCCGCCAGCCTCCGTCTCCCAAAGTGCTGGGATTACAGGGGTGAGCCACCGTGCCTGTCCCCTAGCGTTTATTTGTTTATTTATTTATTTTTGAGATGGAGTCTCACTCTGTCCCCCCAGGTTGGAGTGCAGTGGCACAATCTTGGCTCACTGCAACCTCTGCTTCCCGGGTTCAAGCAATTCTCTCCCTATACTGGGATTACAGGCTCTGGCCATCGTGCCTGGCTAGTTTTTGTGGTTTTAGTGGAGATGGGGTTTCATCATCTTGTCCATGCTGGTCTCTAACTCCTGATCTCGTGATCCACCTGCCTCGGGCTCCCAAAGTGCTGGGATTACAGGTGTGAGCCACCTTGCCCAGCCAGCATTTTTAATTGAGGTAAAATTCCCACAACAAAAAATTAACCACCAACCATTTGAAGGTAGATGATGTCATGTGATAGCACATTCATCATGTCTAATTCCAAGACATTTTTCATCATCCCCCAAAGACAACTCATACCCGTTAGCAGTCACTCCCCATTCCCTCCTCCCCCCTGCCCCAGGCAACCACTCATCTGCTTTCTGTCTCTATGGATTTGACTGTTCTGGACATTTCATATACATTTCACATAAATGGAACATACGGTGGTACACTAGGGGACCTTTCGTGCCTGGCTTCTTTTGAGCACAGTGTTTTCAAGGTTCATCCATGTTGTGGTGTGTACCAGGACTTCTTTCCTTTTAGTGGTTGAATAATATTCCATTGCATCAATATACAACATTTTGTGTATCTGTTCATCTACTGATAAACATTTCGGTTGTTTCCACTTTTTTTTTTTTTTTTGAGATGGAGTCTCACTCTGTCACCAGGCTGGAATGCAGTGGCACAATCTCAGCTCACTGAAACCTCTGCCTACCGGGTTCAAGCAATTCTCCTGCCTCAGCCTCCCGAGTAGCTGGGACTAATGGCTCGCACCACCACACACAGCTAACTTTTGTATTTTTAGTGGAGATGGGGTTTCGCCGTGTTGGCCAGGATGATCTTGATCTCTTGACCTTGCGATCTTCCTGTCTTGGCCTCCAAAAGTGCTGGGATTACAGGTGTGAGCACCTGTGCCCGGTCTTTCCACTTTTTGACTATGGTGAGTAGTGCTGCTAGGAACATCCACATACAAATATTTGTTTAAGAGACTGATTGCAATTCTTTCAGTTATACCTAAGAGAGAAATTGCTGAATCATACGGCAATTTTTTTTTTTTTTTTTTTTTTTTGAGATAGGGTCTTGCTCTGTCACCCAGGCTGGAGTGCAGTAGTGCAATCATAGCTCACTGCAGCCTCAACCTCCCAGGCACAAGTGATCCTCCCTCCTCAGCCTCCCATCCTGAGTAGCTGGGACTATAGGTGCAAGCCACCATGCCCAGCTAATGTTTGTATTTTTTTGTAGAAACCATGTAGATCACACCACTGCACTCTAGCCTGGGTGACACTCCAACCTGGGCACAGAGCAAGACCCTGTCTCAGCAAAAATGTTGCCCAAGCTGGTCTTGAACTTCCGGACTCAAGTGAACCTCCCATCTTGGCCTCCCAAAGGCTGCGATTACAGGCTTGAGTCACCGCGCCCTGCCTCATACAGTAATTCCGTGTTACACTTATTTAGGAAGCGCTACTATAATCTTTTATTTTTATTTATGTTTGTTTTAACATTTTGTTTCAGAGACAGGGTCTCGCTATGTTGCCCAGGCTGGAGCACAGTGGCTATTCACAGATTTGATTCCACTACTGATCAACACAGGCGTTTTGACCTGCTCTGTTTCCAACCTGGGCCAGCTGACTCTTCCTTTGGCAACCTGGTGGTCCCCTGCCCCGAGGGGTGACTACATTCCCACCGATGGTCATAGGACACTACCTCCCAGAAGTCCTAGAAGTCCTGTGTTCATGAATCCTCCCGCCTCAGCTGGGAGACAGGATCACACCACCAAGCCCAGCCCTATAATCTTTTAAACATACAAATAAGATCATGCCACTCACTCCTGAAAGCCCTCTTGGGGTTCCTAGTATCACTGGGAATATAATCTAGACCCTCTCCCTGGCCTCCCAGCATGCTAGCCCTCATGGCTTTCACATAGTCCTATCTGGCCAGGCGCAGTGGCTCGTGCCTATGATGTAGGATTTTGGGAGACCAAGGAGGGAGGATCGCTTGAGCCTGGAGTCTCAGAGGCGCCTGGGCAACATAATGAAACCCTGTCTCTACAAAAATACAAAAATGAGTCGGGCATGGTGGTGCACACCTGTAGTCCCAGTTACTCAGGAGATTGAGGCAGGAGAATTGCTTAAACCTGGGAAACGGAGGTTGCAGTGAGCTGAGATTGCATCACTGCACTCCAGCCTGGGTAACAGAGAGAAAAAAAAAAGACCACAGTTGGAATTATTCCCCCGCTCCCACCTTATCCTCACAGCCCAGTTCTGGGACCTAGTTCAGAAACTAACTACATTTTTTTTTTTTTGAGACAGAGTGAGACCCTGTCTCTAAATAAATAAATAAAATAAAATAATTGCAGCCACCACACCCTCTGTCTTTCTTCCTGATGTCCTGTATCTTTTTTTTTTTTTTTTGGAGACAGAGTCTTGCTCTGTCACCCAGGCTGGAGTGCAGTGGCGCCATCTTGGCTCACTGCAACCTCCACCTCCAGGTTCAAACTATTCTCCTGCCCCAGCCTCCTGAGTAGCTTGGGATTACAGGCACTAACCACCACGCCCAGCTAATTTTTTGCAGTTTTAGTGGAGACGGGGTTTCACTGTGTTAGCCAGGATGCTTTCAAACTCCTGACCTCGTGATCCACCTGCCTTGGCCTCCCAAAGTGCTGGGATTATAGGCATGAGCCACTGTGCCTGGCCCCCATCCAGTATCTTTTATTTCTTTGTCTGATCTCTTGTGCTTTCCACAGTTAGAATGTTAGCCTCAGAGGACAGAGACCTTGTTCACTGCTGAGTCCCCAGCACCTAGCCCAGTGCCTGGCACACAATAAGTGCTCAATAAATGTTTGTTGGCTGACTCAGTGCTCCCCACCCGCCCCAAAAAGACCACAGCTGGGGCCGGGCACAGTGGCTCATGCCTGTAATACCAGCACTTTGGGAGGCTGAGGCAGGCGGATCATTGGAGGTCAAGAGTTGGAGACCAGCCTGGCCAACATGGTAAATACAAATATAAATAAACAAACAAATAAATAAAAGAAGTTGCCCAAGATGGGGGTAAAGGGAGCCTCTGGAAAGGCCAGGGACACACAGAACTCCACCCACACCTGAAGGCGTGGACTCCCGGCACCTGCTGACTTTCCAGGGCTCATTCCATCACACAGTCTGTGTCAATCTTCTCCATGATGAAGGGAGCGCTGGAGAAGCCTTCCCGTCTTGTTCCCTGTGCACTGGAAGCACACCCTCAATGAATCACACTGCACCTGGCAGGTAAGGGCACATAAGGTGCACATTGTGTGTTTGAGGCGTAAATGGAAATGAACAGCAGGGTCGTGCATCCTATACCGAGTGGATCTAGGAAAGGCCGGGCTGGGGGGCGCCTGATGGGCAGTGGATGTCTAGTGCTGTCCTGTCAAGGAGCCTGAGGCAGGGCACCGGGGAACGAGGGCGCTGGGCCTGAGGCAAAGGGAAGCTGGGCGCTGGGGCGAAGCAGAGCCTTCAGGACGCTGAGGCTGGGGTCCCAAACGAGGCAGTGGGCACAATACATGGAAGGCACAGAGGGGACAGACAGGGCACGGGCGAGCCCAACTGTGTCTGGCGCTGGGATGCTGGAGGTTCTAGGCGTACAGAATGTTGGGTCCCAGAGAAGCAGGAGAACACGGGGTGTCCTAGGCATGGGGCACCCTGGGCGTGCGGGCTCTCTAGCACCGGGTGCACATAAGGTGGGGCGTCCAGGTGCAGAGTTCACAGAACGTGGGGTACTCGAGGCGCGTGGCAGAGTAGGTGTGGAGGTCCCGTGGGACGAAATGCACAGAGCATGGGGTGTCTTAGGCGCGGGGCTCCTGGGGATCCCAGGGTGCAAAGTGGGAGGCTGGAAGCGAGGAGCGCCCCGGGAGCAGGGTGTCCGAGGCGCAGGTACAGATCCGGGCAGAGCGGGGCACGCAGCGCGCAGGCGAGTCTGCGTGTGCGCGCGGACGCCTAGGTTCCCGGAGCCCAGTAGCTGGCGCGGCCTCCACTGCGACTGCGCAGCCGAAGGTCTTGGGGGCGCGGGGCTCCTTACGCGCCCCCCCAGCCTCTCCGCAGCCTTTGCCTCTTGAGCATGCCGCTCACAAGTCCAGGAGACACGGATCAGATGGAGGCTGGAGAACCGATCCCAGCTGGGACCAGGGGCGTTTAGAGGGTCTAGAAAGGGGCGGGGACGGGGTGCGGGGGTGGGGGTAGGGGTTCGGGCCGGGATTTTCCAAGCTGACCTAAGGGTGCTTTAAAGAACGGTCGTTTTGCCTCATCTAAGTAAAGGCCACTTCTCGCAGCTTCTGGAGAATGCAAGTTAGAACCACCTCCTAGGCTCGCTCTGTAGGGGGAAGTGGGGGTGCTGCTCAGGGCTGGAGGGTGGGGTGGGGGCAGGAGGCCTGGGGCCAGAGAACAAGGAGGTGACCAGCTTTTCCTGAGCTCCAAGTTGTGTTCCCGTTTCGGTACTGCTGGCTTTATAGAAAGCTGGCTGCCTGGAGTGCCAGCACCTCAAAGCCTTCAAGGGTCTTACTTGGTGCTGTCAACATCTCAAAGTGGAAAACTGACGCATAGAGAGATGGGATCCCCCTCCTCCATACCCAGTAGATCTGCAGTCAACCACAGATAGATGGGATCCTTTTTGCACTCACCAACTCCTACGTTATAACCCTTTCGTCTCCCAGATCCAGGTGTCCAGCCTGGCCACCCCAGATTCAAGGCTGGACAGCTCTGCAGCCGTGAAATCCTGGGCATGAAGGAGGGACGAGAGTGACCCATCCCTCCATTTTGAAGTTCTCTGGGGTCAGATTTGCCTAGGTTCTGGCTTTCAAGAATCCTTTCGCAGTTCTGAAATGACAGCTGTCCAGAGAAGGCGGTGGAGGGTGACAGGCTGCCACAGCGGTGGCCCGTGGTCACCAGCCAGCCTGGAAATCTGGTGTCCCTGCCGGTCATCCTGTTTAGCCACAGGGACATGCTTCTAGGAAGAGATTCTCAGAGGCCAAGTTAATTCCCGTGCAGATATTCAATTCATGCTCTCTTAGATGCTCCTTTTTCCATCCAGATATGCCCCAAGTTTGGTTCATTTACCACTCCTACTCAGGAACCCTTTTCCCGTTCCTCATTCATTCTGAAAAGCGCCTGGTTAGCACTCTCTTCTCTGGACACGTAGGGAATGGGGGCTTCCCCCATCCCCATCCTCAGCCTGTCCCCTTCTTCTAAAACTCAGATCAGGATTTGTCTGCCCTGTTGCTAAGATTCAGCCCGACTTTGAACTTTGAGCTGCCTGCTTTAACATTTAGGTCTCACTTGAATGGATTCCCTTCCCTGAGGATGCAAGCCCGGGTTTTGCTCCTCCCCAGCAATCAGTCTTCCAGTTGCACCCATCTTTCATAAAATGGAGCCAGCATCCCCGCTTCAGGGGCTCCCCCCTCCCTCCCGTTCCCTCCCCCTCCAGGATTCTGCCCCCGACTTCCACTTCCCTCCAGCCCCCACCCTGTACTCAGTTGCCTGTTCTGCCGAAGTGCCTATTTTTGGCTTGGGGCCCGGTTTTGTAGCCCCCGCTATAGGTCTTGGCAGTCATAGCTTTGGCTCTCCGGAGAACGAAGGCGGATCCAACAGCCTTCCCCACCCCAGAGAGGGGGTGTGGGGGCTCCCTCTGCAGCCTCAACCCGAAGGCTGCCCCTCGCCTCACTTGGTCTGATGCCTGGGAACCCCAGCCTGTTTCTTGCCCTACTTCTTAGAGTCCACGAGCTGCAATGGAGTTGTTAGGTGGTGAAAATCCAGGCCGGGTTTTTACTCTTGCGGAGAACATAAAATTCCATTTTTCTCCCCCGCACCCCCCTCCCCAAAAGCAAGACTTTGAGGCGTTTATAGATACAAACGTCCCCCTAACGCTCTCCCTCCGCCCCCTGCTGCCCGGTCAGCTCCAAACCCCCGTCCCAGTGGTCTGGGATCTTCTGCTGAGGGTCTCATCCCGTTCCGCTTGCTCCAGTCCTGGCTTTGCGTGCCTCCCTCGCCTTTTATTGTAGGTCTGGTCTCCCAGGGTAGCGGCCTCATCGCTTTCCCCTTCGCTGCGCCCCTGGATCCAGAAACCGCTTTCACCTGCCCGCTCCGGTGCAGCCAGCGCGCGGAATCCCTTCGTACCTGAGTCCAGTCCTCCTTTGCCCCTCCCCCTTACACGTCGCAGTCAGAAAGATGAGGGCAGCCCAAGTCGCCTCAGCCACTAAGCATCCCCCCCCTCCAGCCCCGCCCCATGCGAGCCCAGGTCCCGGGAATTCCGGGCCGGGTCTTGCTTGTTTCCACTGCATTAGGCCTGACGCATTACTCCGTCTCCCAAGAAAGAATCCGGCCCGAAATTTGCGTGCCCCGGGTGCATTTGGCCGTGTCGCAGCTCCCCCCCCACGCCCCCCACACCGTTCCTCTCATCTTTTGTCTAATCCAATCCGGGTTTTGCACAAGCCTTCCAGATCTCCCCATTTGCACCCCCCTTCCCCGGGCTCGGCGCCTTTCCTTTTACTTCGCAGCTGGAAAATCCGCTCCGGGTTTTCCTTACGCCTGTCTCCCTTCTCCCACCCCCCGCTCCAACACGGGCCCCAGCACCTCGCCTTCCCTCTCCCTGCTTTTCCAGGGAAGAAGCGAGAGGAGGCAAAGGGAAGGAAATCCAGTCCGGGTTTTCGGGCCGGCTCCTGGGGTACTCACGCAGGCTGCGGCGGCCAGTCCTGGGCGGCGACTCCGGGCCGGGTTTTGCGCGCGCCCGCCGCCCCCCTCCCGGAGCGGGTGCGCAGGGGAGCGGGCGAGCAGGCGGCTTGTCATTGCTGGTGCCCGGCGCCGGCTCGGTCCGCGCGTCCTGCGGTGCCCACGGGCCCGGCCCAGCGCCCCCCGCTCCGGCCGCACTGGAGGCGCGACGCCGCGGCACCCGCCTCCAGCCGCGCCGCCCCCCCTCCGCCGGCTCTGCGCCGCCTGCCCCCAACTCGAACCCCCCGCGGCCACTGCGGGGAGCCCAAGCCGTCGGCGCGGGAGCTGTCGGCGCTGCGGCGCCCCCGCCCCGCCGTCTGCCGAGGAGGCCCCGGCGGATGGGGCCGCGCGGGCCCCGGAGCGGCACCGCCGGGCGGCGGGGGCCTGCAGGGGCGCCCCGGCTGCCCCGTTAACCCCTCGTCCACCGCCGCCGTCGGAGGGGGCTGGGAAGTCGCCTGGGCGCACACGTGCCGCCTCCGTCGGGGCCGCGGAGCTGCGGGGGAGATGCGGGCCGCTGCCGGCGCCGCCTCGGGGCGCTCCGCCTCGCCCCAGCCCCCGGCGCTCTGACGCCGCCCCCGCCCCGCCGCCTCCACCGCCTCCCTCCCCGGAGGGGCGCAGACCCGATCGCCCCCAGTCCCGAGCCTCCTCCGCCGCGAGGGGGCCGCCTTTGGATCCGTGTAATCTGCTTTTTTTTTTTTTTTTAATTTTTGGTTGGTGGCGGCGGTGCTGGGCCTGGGGAAGGGACACGGAGGCCGCCCTCTCCCCGCCACCCCCTACCCTCTTCCCCCTTGCCCCGGCTCCGGGAGATGTGCTGGGCGGGGGGCCCGGGTTCGCGGAGCAGCAGGAGCGACACACTGGGCCGACCCCAGAGCGGCGCTGGACAGGTGAGTGTCGGCGGGCCCAGGGCGAGGGGGCGACGCCGCACCTGGGCCAGGTGTGCGGGGGCGCGCGGAAGAGGGGGAGGCGGAAGGATAGGAGCCCGGGCCTGTCCTGGCCGCGAGGGGGGGGGGGGAGGGGGACGCTGGAGTGGCGCGGGGCACCGCACCTGAGCGGGAGGGGGCGTCGGGGGCGGCCCGCACCCCACCCCCACTGGCTAGGGATCGGGGAGGGGCTGCCCCCACGGAGCGCCCAGGGCGCGGGGGTGCGGACTGGCGGCCGCAGGGTGCCTGGCGGGGGGAGGGGACCGCGAGTGTGCCTGCGCGTGGCTGCGTGTGCCCGCGCGCGCGCCAGCCTTTGTGGGGAAGCGGCGCGGCGGTGCCTGCGTGTCCCCGGTGCGTGTGCGCGCGGGTGCTTGGCGCCCTGTTTGTGTAGGTGTCTGGGTGTGAGCGGAGGGGGTGCGTGTGCGCGCCGCGCGCCGGCCCCGGGCCCCGGAGGAGCCTTGTCGAGGGCTGGCACCACAGGATGCTGGGCGAGGGGTTGTTTTCTCTGGGAGGCAGTGGCGCGGGGGGATGGGGGAGGGGTCTCTCTGGGTGTCGAGCCGGCCGCAGCCCGGGGGGCGACGCTGTCAGGAGGAGGGGGTGCAGCCGGGCAGCCTCTTCTCTCCGTGTTTCCGGGTTAAGCACGCGAGGCAGGCAGGTTTGATCCATCGGGATTATTCGTGCTTTGAGGACGATTCCCCACCCCCACCCCAGGTGCGCATCGGATAGAGCTCCGAGGGTTGGGTTGTCATCCTCCCATCTGACGGTCCTGGGACCCGAGTCCGGGCCTGAAGTGGTGGGGTGGCGGGGTGTGCTGTATTTGCTCCAGCCCTGTCCAGAAAATGCCCTTCCAGATATCTCTCCCGTGCATCCCGGCCACCATCTGAAGATGGCCCCCCCTGGCTGCACACACCCCTGTCCCTACACTTCCAGTCCGGGTCCTCACACTGCCCCATCCCTGGCAGCACCTCACTGTACCTGCCTGGTCCCTTTTCTCCTGTTCCAACCCCCCTCCACCCCCAGCCATGGCAGCTGTGTGGGTGTTCCTGGATCCCCCCTTCCAGGCAGGGCCCCCCTTTCCTCCTGGCTTCCACAGGACCCAGAGCCTGGGTTTGCCTTCCCACCTTCGACATCCCAACGTGTGTGCCTGGGGGGCAAGAGGGGGGAGGGGTTCAAAATGGCTGCCAAGATGGCTGGCTGGCTCGCGCTCGCTTGCTCGCTCTCTTTCTCTGTCTCTCTTTCTCTTCCCCTCTCTCTGCTTCCCTGGCTCCCTTAGCCTGGTAGGGAGTTGGACCCAGTGGGGCACACCTGAGGGTAGATGTCTATGTCTGTTCTGGGCTGTTGACCTCTGAGCTGTTCGGGGACGGGCCATTGGTTTCTGCTTCTCTCTCCAGCACCCCAAGGGCTGGCATGAGTCTCACCTGACCTCAGACCCCACCCCTTCACCCTGGCTCATAGCCTGGAGGCTCCCTGCCCCCCACCTGCTCTCCAGGGCCTGGCCCCCTAAATCGATCACCCCCAAGGAGGGTCCATACCCCCTCATCCTCTTCTCCAATCTGTCCCCCCGGGCCGGGGGTGGGGGGTGTTCAGGGAACTCTGCCTGGGCCCCTGCCAGGCCCCAGCTTTGGGGGGGCAGGTGACTTCTCCTTCCTCCCCTGCTCCCCTCCCATTAATGCCAAACTTATTACTTAAAAGTAGGATGAAAACAGGGAGAATAAGAGAAGGGATACAACCTTCATTATCATATCTAGAAAATTATCCGTGATTTTTCTAAATAGCAATTTGCCTGCCATGTGGTTCAGAACTGACTTGCCCATTAATTACAGAGATGAAAAATCATCTGGAATTCGGAAAAGGAAACTCATTCCATGGCTGGCGGTGATAGCACCCGTGCACGGAGCCACATACGTGTGCGCTCACATGTGGGTGCCAGCCCTCCCGCTGGTCCTGCCACCATCTTCCTCCCCCAGCTTGGTGACCTCCCATGTGGCCACACTTGGTCCACCCTTTGTGTGTGTAGCAACTGCCCCAGGACACCCCCCAGGCCCTCTCTTTCTCCACGGGCGCCCATCCCTATCCCCCACTTCTGGGGTGCTTGCGTACCCTGAGTCACCCACACTGATGCCTGCCCTTGGGGGGTGGAGCTGCCCGCCAGGGGGTGGGGAGGATGGGGAACTGGCGACCAGCACACCTGGGCTGTGGAGCCTGCAGGGAGGAGGTGGGGGGGGTGGACTGGAAGCCCAGCTTCTATTTCCAGCCTGCCCAGGGGGAGCCCTTTCTCCTGAGGGGCCTAGGAGGACCGTGTGGGCATGCTGTGGAGGGGCCTGCAGGCGCCTTGGCGGCAAGGGAGTGTGTTTGCCTCCAGCGGTTTGGGCTCCTGGCCGGTGGCGTCTCCACCTGCATGCGAGGCTGCATGAATGATGCTTGCGTATCGCGGCATCTGCGTCCTCCCTGCCCTGCCAGGCTGGTGGCAGAGTGCGTTGCTTCCACCCCAGTGCAGGCATCTCGGTGGGGTGGGGTGGCAGCGGGTGCCCCTGAAGGGGAGCGGGAGGAGTGGGAGCAGTGCCATCCCCCGCCGGAGCATCATCTTTGCCCCCCCACCCCCCTCCTGCCTCCCCGGGGGAGACGTGTGGCCAAGGACACACAAGGGTCTGATTTCTGTGTGGGTTCCTCTCGAGGATCTGATCTCCAGATGCCAGACACTTCCCCCTCCTCCAGCCCCTCTGTGGGGAGGCAAGGGGAGGGGTCCCAAGGCAGGGGTTCCCTGGGTCTGAAACCCTGACCCCAGTGACCCTGGAGGTGCCCTGGCAAGACAGCACCTCCCAGGCTGGGTGTGGGGCAAAGTGCTCGCTGTTGGGCACCCCGATAGAAGGAGAGAGACAGATCCTAGAGTTCGGTGGAGGCCAAGTACAGACATGGGAGGGGGGTCCTGGTGTCCCCCGGAATCCAGGTGTCTGTCTGCAGCTGTGTGTAGGTGTCCTCTGTGTGCGTGGCCTGGTGATCTAGCCAGTCGTGAGTGTAGCCACATGTCCATCAAGCTCATCCGGTGTTCACAGGGGTCCCTCATGTGCTGGTGTTTGTGTTTTGCAGAGGGGGATGGTCATGCTGTGAGGGGGCGGGGCTGCAAGGAGCAGCAGCTGTGTGTGCACGCATGGGACTGTCTGCATCTCGTGTGCACCTGCAGTTGTGTGCTCAGGACTCCTTGGAGCGAGGCGGGGTGCACCTCGTCATGCAGTCTGCACGCATTCGCCAAGCGCCTTCTCTACCCAGCGCCGTGCCCAGGCGCCATGGGGTGTGGCGGCCATGTCCTGTCTTTGTGGAGCTCACGGTCTAGCAACACATGCGGAGTTTCCATCAAAGCTCTCCTATCGGCGGGGCGCGGTGCTCACACCTGTAATCCCAGCCCTTTGAGAGGCTGAGGCGGGTGGATCACCTGAGGTTAGGAGTTCGAGACCAGCCTGGCCAACATAGTGAAACCCCGTCTCTACTAAAAGTACAAAAATTAGCTGGGGATGGTAATGGGCGCCTGTAATCTCAGCTACTCAGGAGACTGAGGCAGAAGGATCGCTTGAATCCAGGAGGCAGAGGTTGCAGTGAGCTGAGATCACATCACTGCACTCCAGTCTGGGTGAGAGTGAGACTCAGTCTCAAAAAAAAAAAAAAAACAAAAAAAACTCCTCTCATGGGAGTTGGGGGAGAAGGCGTGTGTCTCCGCTTCGAGGGCAGCCCCAGATGCTGACTGTAGTAGCACCCCGGCTTGGGCCGTCCTGGGGTCTGGTCCTTCATGGTCTTCCTGGGACACCTACCCCTTCCTCGTTGCTCCTCCAACGTGCTAAGCCTGATCCTACCCCAGGGCCTTGGCAGTGGCTGTTGGTGCCACCTAGGACCCTCCCCTAGACGTTTGCAAGGCTTTTTGCTCCTCACCCTCTTGAAATATCACTTCCCGAGTAGCATTTACCACCATGCACCTTCTGCAAAATCGCAGCTTCCCACACCCCTCCTGAGGTTTGGTACAGCGGACGGCTTTTCACTAGGCTGTAATTTCCTGATCTTCTGTGCTTGTTTACTGTCTTTGTCTGCGAGGAGGATCCGAGGGCTCGAGGATGTCGTGATTTGCTTTGTTTTGGGAATCCCAGGTGCCAACAGTCATGGCTGGTCCACAGTGTGTGTTCCAGAAGTCTTACCTGGCCCGGGTGTGGTGGCTCACACCTGTAATCCCAGCACGCTGGGAGGCCGAGGTGGGAGGATCGCTTGAGGCCAAGAATTTGAGATTAGCCTGGCCAACATAGCGAGACCTGTCTCCAAAAACATTTTTTTAAAATAGTAGGACATCGTGGTAAGCACCTGTAGTTTCAGCTGCTCAGGAGGCTGACGGGGGAGGATCGCTTGAGCCCAGAAGTTTGAGGCTGCAGTGAGCTAGGATTGCCTGAGTGCACTCCAGCCTGGGTGACAGAGCAGGATCCTGACTCAAAAGAAAAAAAAAAAGCCCCTGCCTTTCCTGCCTCCTGCTCCAAAATGTGGGGGAATATAAAAATTCTGTAAATAAGCCGGGTGCGGTGGCTCACGCCTGTAATGCCAGCACTTTGGGAGGCTTAGGTGGGCGGATCACCTGAGGTCAGGAGTTCGAAACTAACCTGACCAACGTGGAGAAACCCTGTCTGTAAAAAAAAAAAAAAAAATTTCAATTAATAGACACCAAGGCCAGAAATAGCCTTGCCCCTGACCCCCAAAACTCAGAATAGCCAGTGCCCCTCCGTCAGAGGCTGAAAATACCCTGCAGGTCACAAATGGCCAGGCCAGGAAGCCAGTGGCTTCTCCTTCCTGTCCCCTGAGGAGGTGAGGGGCTGGGGCTGGCTTTCCCAGAAAGGATTTCCCAGCCGATTTCCGTAGTCCTGACTTTGGGGCTGCAGCATTGCCTCTGGGAGGCTGTCCTCTGTAGTATCAGATGCTCAGATGCCACCCTAGCCTCTGCCCGCTAAATGTCAGTGACACCCCCATCTCCATAGTTGTAACACCTTGGAAAGTCTCCAGACATGGCTAAACCTACTGGCATGGGGGGCAGATTGTCCCGGGTTGGCAGGGATGGCTGCAGAGTAGAGGTTGCCAGCGGGGCAAGGTGGCTCACACCTGTAATCCCAGCACTTTGGGAGGCTGAGGCAGGAGGATGGCTTGAGTCCAGGGGTTCAAGACCAGCCTGGGCGACAAAGCAAGACCCACATCTTTATAGAATAAAACATGAGCTGGGCATAGTGCCACATGCCTGTCGTCCCAGCTGCTCGGGAGGCGGAGGCAGGAGGATCACTTGAGCTTGCGAGGTTGAAGCTGCAGTGAGCTGGGATTGCGCCACTGCACTCCAGCCTGGGCAACAGAGTGAGACCCTGTCTCAAAAAAATGTATATGTAAATAAAATAGAGAGTTGGCTGACTTTTCTGTAGAAAGCCAGATGGGAAATATTGCAGGCTTTGCCGGCCACAGACAGGTTCTGTGGCCTGTTCTCCCCTTCTCTTCTCCTCAAACCTTTAAAAATGTAAACACCATTCTTAGCTCACCAGCTGTACAAAGGCAGGCGGGGACCAGACCATGGTTGGCCAACCCTTACCCCAGAACCCCCCCCCAGTGGCCCCTGGGGGTGAAGGTTGGGTGACCCAGGGATTCAGCCCCTCCAGAGAGGGGCAGCCCCGTTTGGGGAGCAGTTGTGTGCTTAAAGTACAAGGCGAGTCCCGCACAGTCTGTTCCCAGCACCTCCTTGCTCTCACCTCCTCCCACTCTCCCCACCACCTCCCCACCCGCTTCCTCGAGGCAGCTGCCACCGTTATCCAAACATACAGGCACGGTCCAGCCCCAGGGCCTTTGCATGGGCTGTGCCCCCTGCCTAGGACCCTCTTCTAACTCCCGTGAACTGAACACCTGCGTGCTCCTCCCTTGAATTCACAGGGCTTTGCTAAAATGTCATCTCCAGGGGGAGATGGCCTTTCCTGATGATCCTTTTTAAAATTGTAACGGCCAAGCACAGTGGCTCATGCCTGTAATCCCAGCACTTTGGGAGACTGAGGCAGGTGGATCACCTAAGGTCAGAAGTTCAAGACCAGCATGACCAACATGGTGAAACACCATCTCTACTAAAAATACAAAAATCAGCAGTGTGTGGTGGCAGGCGGCTATAATCCCGGCTAATCAGGAGGCTGAGGCAGGAGAATCACTTGAATCCAGGAGGCAGAGGTTGCAGTGAGCCCAGATCACACCAGTGCACTCCAGCCTGGGTGACAGAGCGAGACTCTATTTCAAATAAATAAATAAAATAAAATAAAATTGCAGTGGCCGGGCACAATGGCTCATGCCGGTAATTCCAGAACTTTGGGAGGATGAGTGGGAGGACCACTTGAGGCCAGAAGTTCGAGACCAGCCTGAGCAACATGACAAGGCCCCCATATCTACAAAAAATGAAAAATTAGCCAGGTGTGGTGACACATGCCCTGTGGCCCCAGCTACTTGAGAGGCCAAGGCAGGAGGATACCTTGAGCTCAGGAATCAGAGGCTGCAGTGAGCTATGATCGAGCCACTGTACTCCACCCTGAGCAACAGAGCGAGACCCTATCTTTAAAAATACGATAAAATAACAGCACTTCCAAACCCACACAAACTCACAGCCACTTTTCCCCGGCTTTATCTTCTTCCACAACACTGGTACGCTATAGAATCGACTTTTTTGTACCCAGCCCCTCAGTGTCTGGCACATAAAGATGCTCTAAAAAAGATGTGTGGAATTGCCGAAAATTATTTCTAAGCCCCACAGCCACCCTAGGAGACTCTTGTTCCCCAGCTCCCCCGTGGAGAGACAGAACTGAGAGGAGTGATGTGGGTGTCCTGTCGTGCCGAGATGACGCACAGTCGGGATTTGAACCTTCGACTTAAGGGCGCTATGCCCTGGGCCTCTTCGCTCCTGCCCCGGCTAGGCACCATGCCCCCCCTCTCCTGGTCTGCAGTCCCCACCCTGCCCTTCACTGCCAGCATCTGATGGGGCAGGGGGTCCCGTCTCTGTGCCCTCTGCTCGGGCCCTGGCTTCTAGAACTCTTTTCAGCTCTGCTCTGCTCTGCTGAGCTCAGAGTGCAAAGCTTGGGGCTGGACAGTGGACACTTTGGAGTGGAAACAGACCACAAGCCACTGGGGTACAGACCTGCCATGATGGTGAGCGCAGCAGAGGTGCAAGTCAGGGAAGGCTTCCCGAAGCAGGGGGGCTTCCCAGCTGCAACCTGGAAGGGGAGGAGAGGAACAGTGGAGGGGAAGGAGCATCTGTGGGAGAGAGGGGCTACCCTGAGGTCAGAGAGATGGTAGTGGCTCAAAGGGGAGGAAGGAGAGATGTTTCACAGCTGCACAAGGAGAGGGGCTGGAGGCTGGTGGAGGCTGGCGTGGCGCTGGCCTTGTGGCCATGAGTCTGTGTTTGGTTTGTTCTTGGGGCCGCCAGGGCCTGTGGTGGGGGGTAGGAGGTGTTTGGGTCAGGATCCAGATGGCAGGTGAGAATGTTTAGCATGAGCTCCCTCTAGCTGCTGCATGGGAGAGAACCACAGGTGGCAGGAAGGGAGGCCAGAAGGGAGGCCGGGAGGCAACCAGCAAGGTGGGGTCTGGAAGCAGCCAGCTCTGGCGGAAGCTTCAGGTTTCTGGCTTTGACTGTCTTGTAGACAAAAGGCAAGGGGCAGGTGGGGGCAGGGAGTACGCTCCACTCCCAGCAACCCTCCCCACACACAGTCCGATCGCCACCTCTGTGGCCAGAGGACACCTGTGAACACCTGCGCCGGATCCCATCGCCTCCTCTGTTCAGGATTCCCCCACAGCTCCCACCTCTTTAGAAAGCCAGAGTTGCCCGTTGCGGTGGCTCACACCTAAGCCCAGCACTTTGGGAGGCTGAGGCAGGCAGATCACGAGGTCAGGAGTTCCAGACCAGCCTGGCCAATATAGTGAAACCCCGTCTCTACTAAAAAAATACAAAAATTAGCCAGGTGTGGTGGCGCATGCCTGTAATCCCAGCTACTTGGGAGTCTGAGGCAGGGGAATCACTTGAACCCAGTAGGTTGCAGTGAGCCAAGAATGTGCCACTGCACTCCAGCCTGGGCGATAATGAGACTCCATCTCCAAAAAAAAAAAAAAAGGAAGAAAAGAAAGCCAAAGTCCTCCCTGAGGTCCACAAGGCCCTGCATGACCCACCCTGTGGCCCCCTCCTCAGCCGCCCTCACCTCCTTCCACTCTTCCCTCGCTGGCGGGGCTCCAGCCACATCTCAGCACATTCCTACCCCAGGACCTTTGCACGTACCGTTGCCTCTGCCCGCAATGCTCTTTCCCCCGGGTACCTGGATGGCTCACCTCCTCAAGACCTCTGCTGAAATGTCACTTCCTAGGGGGAGGCATTTCCTGGCCGCCCTGTCTGTAGTTGCACCCATGCATATACCCCACTCAGGCACACCTTCCCTCCATTGCACTTACGGCCAGTTGGGAGCTCGGAACCATCCACTGAATGGAGGACCTGCTTTGGAGAGCTATTTCATCTTCATTAAACAAATGAACAAGGATTTACTCCCCTGCCCAGGGCTGGGCACGCGATAAGAGCCAACCCAACCCACAGTGGTACTTTTCCCTGGAGTCCCTCGATGGTGGGGAAGAGATGTTTAATAGCTGAATCCAAGTCCAGTTAGGGGAGCGAAACATGGAGGCCCTGTGTGCTGTGAGAGTGGATATAAGATCCGACACTGTACTTGGGGCAGAGCCCTTTGGAGGGAGAGCAGAGGAAGAATCGTGTGTGAGAGAGAGACAGGTGCTGAGTAGAGGTGATGGGGAGGTGGGAGGACAACAGGGCCTGAGATGCCATGTGGGAGCGTCACGGGCAATAGGGAGCCATGGAGGGTTGTAGGCAGGGAAGGGTGTAATTGGATTTTCATTTTGCAAAGATTGTTCTGGCCTCAGGGTAGAGATTGGCTGGGACAGAGGTGGCAGATAGATGGGACATGAGGGAGAAGATGTCAGGGCGCAGGGGATTATTTGAATGACTCCCACCACTCTGCAGTCCAGTGCTGCTTGGTGGCCGGGGTGACCTTTATTTTATTTATTTTATTTAGAGATGGAGTCTTCTTGTCACCCAGGCTGGAGTGCTGTGGAGTGATTGTAGCTCACTGCAGCTTTGACCTCCTGGGCTCGAATGATCCTGCTGCCTCAGCCTCCCGAGTAGCTAGGACCACAGGCGTGTGCCACCATGTGCGGCTAATTTTTAAATCTTTGTAGAGATAGGATCTCACTGTGTTGCCCAGGCTGGTCTCCAACTCCTGGCCTCAAGCAGTCCTCCTGCCTTGGCCTCCCAAAGTGCTAGAATTACAGGTATGAGCCACTGCGCCAGCTCTAGGATGACCTTTTAAGGTTCTTCATTTAACAATTATATTTCACCTTCCTGCTGGGGCCAGGCGCTGTGCTGAGTGCAGTATGCAAACCGCACCCTGCAGAGCCAGCACTGGGAACCATGCTAGTGGCAGAGAGTTAATAAGCAAATAAATTAAAATGCATGGTGTGCTGATGATGGGTATCACGGAGAAATCAAGCCGGGACAAGGTATAGGAGTGCTGGGGCTGGCAGGACCTTCCCCGGGCTGGTGATGTGTGAGGAAAGACCAAAAGGAAGATGCAGGAGGAGCTGTGAGGGGATCTGGGGAGAGAGAAACAGCCCATGCAAAGGCCCTGAGGCAGGACAGTCCCTGGTGTTTCCCATTTTTGAGATAGGGTCTTGCTGTGTTGCCCAGGCTGGAGTGCAGTGGCATAATCTCAGCTCACTGCAACCTCCACCTCCCAGGCCCAAGAGATCCTCCTACCTAAGCCTCCCAAGGAGCTGGGACCACAGGCATGTGCCACCATGCCCAGCTAACTTTTTGTATTTTTGGTAGGGACAGGGTTTCACCCTGTTGCCCAGGCTGGTCTGGAACTTCCAAGCTCAAGCAGTCAGCCCACCTCAGCCTCCGAAAGTGCTGAGATTACAGGTGTGAGGTGTGAGCCACTGCACCCACCCATCCCAGATTTGAGAGGTCATCAGGCTTCTCCAAGGAGCCTTTGTAGGATGGACTTTGGCTTTTGCTTGAATGAGGTGGGAGCCATGGAGGGTTCTGAGCAGAGGAATGGAAGTGGCTGGCTTAGATGCTCACAAGCGCCCTCTGGCGGCCATGGGGGGAAACCTACCTGTAGACAGCGAGGTGGGGAAGTGGGGTCCAGACCGGAGGTGACGGGGCTGGACCCGAGAGAAGCCGAGAGGTGAGCGGTCCCTGAAGGAGTAGCCCAGGACCCGCCAGGGCTGGATGTGCTATGAGGGGAGCGGGATCCAGGATGACTGTCCGGTTCTTGAGTACTTGGAGGGACTGGGCTGCCATCCGCTGAGCTGGGGGGATGGGGCGGGGGCTGAAGATGCCGTGAGAACCCTGCCCTGCCCGAGGACCATGTCCCTGGGCCGTCTCTGGGCACACCCTCTGTCTCTTCGAGGTAGGTCTGTTAGTCCCTGAATAGCAATGGGGAAATGGGTTCAGAGAGGCCAAGTGCCTGTTCTGAAGCTACACAGCAGATTGAAACCCAGGAGCTTTGACTCCCAGCTGACCACTCCTTCGTAGTTACCCTGGGGCCTGCCACTTCCCCTAGGGACCTGCTGGATGCCCGAGGGCTTCCTGGAGGAGGCAGGCTCATGGGCGGCTGGGTTTGGGGCGTAGGCAAGAGGCGGGAGATGTAGCCAGAGGGTCGTGTGTAGAAGGGCTGGCTGCTGCAGGGAAGGGAGGAGACAAGGAGGGGGGCCTAGATCCCAGATCCCCACCTTGGTTCCCCACCCCCTCTCACCCAAGGCACTCAGACTCCCACCCACTCAAGCACGCAGAGAGTTGCCATGGCAACCGCAGGCTAGGGCAGGCTAGAGGCGCCCCCTCTCCTCCAGCAGCCGCCTCTCCTCCTGTTGCCCTCCCCATTCCCGTCCCAGGGCACCCGAGGAGAGAGTCTGGGCCTCAGTGGCCCACCCTGCCACACCCACCCTTGACTTGAGATAGATGTAGGGCTCAGATGCAAACATCCAGGCAGGTGTGCAGCCTCGTTTCCCATGGGTGAAATAGGGTCACCTATGGCTGGGTGCAATGGTTTACTGGGTGCCCCTGTCGTTCCAGCACTTTGGGAGGCTGAGGCGGGAGGATTGCTTGAGCCAAGGAATTCAAGACTAGCCTGGGCAACATGGTGAGACCTCATTTCTACAAAAAATACAAAAATTAGCCAGGCGTTGTGTATGCCTGTAGTCGCAGCTACTCAGGAGGCTAAGGTGGGAGGATCACTTGAGCCTGGGAGGTGGAGGCTACAGTGAGCCGAGTGTATACCATTGCACTCCAGCCTGACTGATAGAGCAAGACTCTGTTGTCTCCAAAAAAAAAAAAAAGGTCAGTCGAGGTGGCTCACACCTGTAATCCCATTACTTTGGGAGGCCAGGGCGGGTGGATCACCTGAAATCAGGAGTTTGAGACCAGCCTGACCAACATGGAGAACCCTGTCTCTACTAAAAATACAAAATTAGCTGGGCATTGTGGCACATACTGTAATCCCAGCTACCCTGGAAGCTGAGGCAGGAGAATTGCTTGAGCCTGGGAGGGGGAGGTTGTAGTGAGCCGAGATTTCACCATTGCATTGCAGCCCAGGCAATAAGAGCAAACTCCATCTAAAAAAAAAAAAAGAAGAAAGAAAAAAGAAAGGCAGACAAATAGGGTGACTTGAGACTACTGAGAGGTGCCAGGTGGGGGACAGAGCCAGGTGTGGGCTCACCTGGCTTCAGGTGCAGAACCACCAGGCGTGACCAGCTCTGAGGATGCAGTCACTCAGATGTGGTGTGGGCCCAGGAGTGGGGGCACTTATGGCCTCCAGGGTCCCCCCCACAGCCCACCAAGCCCCCACCTGGGGGACCAGCCCGCCTGAGTTCAAGCCTCCTGACCAGTTGAGTGGCCCTGGGTATGTCTCTTCAATGATGGGACCTCACTTTCCTCCTCGGTAAAGTGTGGGTACAAGCATCTCCCCTTCCCTAAATGGTTATTGGGATTACATGAGCTACACATGGAAGGTGCTCGGGCCAGGACATGGAGGTGTCAGTCATTGTCCCTGGCACTCTCAGGTGGCTCCTCGATGGGGGAACCCAGCTAGACGCCCACCCTGTCAGTTGCTGTTTGCTGTAAATGGCTTCCCTAAAGTTCTGTGGCTCAGGGCCCTCCCCCCCATCTCTGCTTCCCTCCTCACCTCATGTCCTGACTCCCTATATGAATTTCCTAGGCTCCTGCAACAGGTTACCACAGATGGGACAGCTTTAGCAATAGAGACTTTATGGATTTATTTTTTTGTTTTGTTTCAGAGATGGGATCTTGCTGCGTTGCCCAGGCTGAAGCACAGTGGTATGATCACAGGTCACTGTAGCCTCAACCTCCTGGGCTCAAGTGATCCTACCACTTCAGCCTCCCGAGCAGCTGGGACTACAGGTGCACACCACCACACCCAGCTACTTGTTTATATTTGTTTATACAGACAGCGTCTCACGGTGTTACCCAGGCTGGTCTCAAACTCTTGGGCTCAAGCAGTTCTCCTGCCTTGGCCTCCCAAAATGCTGGGATGACAGGCGTGAGCCACTGCAGCCAGCAGCAGAAATGTGTCGCCTCCCAGCCCTGGAGGTTAGAAGTCCAAGGTGAGGGTGTCTTCAGGGTTGGTCCCTTCTGGGAGCCTTTAGGGAGAATCTGTCCCAGGCCTGTCTCCTGGCTTCTTCTGGTCGTTACTGGCAGTCTTCCCTGGCTTCTAGAAGCATCTCTCTGATCTCTGCTTCATGGTCACATGGTCCCTCCCAGCACTTTAGGAGGCCACACTGGGCAGATCACTTGAGTCCAGGAGTTTGAGACTAGCCTGGGCAACATGATGAAACCCTGTCTCTACAAAAAATACAAAAATTAGCCCGGAGTTAATGTAGTGGGGTCAAGAGCCTATAGTCCCAGCTACTCAGGAGGCTGAGATGGGAGGATTACTTCAGCCTGGGAGGTGGAGGTTACAGTGAGCCAAGATTGTGCCACTGTACTCCAGCGTGGGCAACAGAATGAGACCCTTGTCTCAACTGGGGAAGAAAAAAAAATGTCACATAGTGTGTGATTCTGTTTGTATGAAATATCTAGAATAGGTAAATCCGTGGAGACAGAAAGTAGATCATAAGTTACAAGGGCTGAGCGAAGAGGGGAGAGGACATTATTGCTTAGTGGGTACAGAGTTTCCATTTGGGGTGATAAAAAAGTTTTGGAGGCCAGGTGTGGTGGCTCACCCCTGTAATCCCAGCACTTTGGGAAGCCGAGGCTGGTGTATCACTTGAGGTCAGGAGTTTGAGACCAGCCTGGCCAACATAATGAAACCCTGTCTTTACTAAAAATATCAAAATTAGCCGGGTATGGTGGCATACCCCTGTAATCTCAGCTACTCGGGAAGCTAAAATAGGAGAACTGCTTTGAACTCAGGAGGCAGGGGTTGCAGTGAGCTGAGATCCTGCCATTGCACCCCAGCCAGTGAAACTCTGTTTAAAAAAAAAAAGTTTCGGAAATAAATAGTGGTGATGGTTGCACATTTGAGAACGAAATTAATGCCATTGAATTGTACACTAAGAAATGGTTTAAGTGCCAGCCTGGGCAACATAACTAGACCAGCTGGGCATCGTGGACGTGCCTGTAATCCTAGCTACTCAGGAGGCTGAGGTGGGAGGATCACTTGAGCCCAGTAGTTCAAAGCTGCAGTGAGCTGACATCGTGCCACTGCATTCCAGCCTGGGCAACAGAGTGAGACTCTGTCTCAAAATAAAATAAAATAAATAAATAAATAAATAAAGGGTGTATGCGGTTAAAATTATACCATAATTTAAAAAAACCACAAAAAAAAACCCACGAGCCTCTAGGCTAGGCATGGTGGCTCACACCTGTAATCTCAGCACTTTGGGAGGCTGAGGCAGGTGGATTACCTGAGGTCAGGAGTTCAAGAGCAGCTTGGCCAACATGTGGAAACCCCATCTTTACTAAGAAAAAAAAATTTTTTTACCTGGGCGTGGTGGCACATGCCTGTAATCTCAGCTACTCAGGAGGCTGAGGCAGGAGAATCACTTGAACCCAGGAGGTGGAGGTTGCAGTGAGCTGAGATGACATCACTGCACTCCAGCCTGGGCGACAGAATGAAACTCCATCTCAAAAAAAAAAAAAAAAAAAAAAAAAAAAGGTGAGGGGGGGACCTCTGGCTGCCAGGAGAGCCTGGACTTTGGGGCAAAGGGGCCAGAGGGCAGTGACCAGGGCCTAGGACTAGAGGGGCAGATGCTGAAGACAGATGTGTGGACACACACTAGGGTGTTCTGGAGGTATCGACAGTCCCGACTTACTCTTAAACTGGATTTAGGGGTGAGAGAAAGAGGAGTGAAGAGTTTCAGCTCCTGGAGTTCCAGCTGGAGGGCCTGGGAGGATGGTGGCACCATGCCCTGATGGAGGAGCTCGTTTTGGTCTGGTTGGGCAGAAGATGCCTTGGAGCTCCCAGTGGAAGTATAGATGGCTCCAGGGGCTCCACTCTGGAGCCTCAGCATTCTAGGGTGCTGCCTGAGGGGGAAGGGAGGGACTGCCTCTTCCGTGGGTGTCCTCATGCTCTGACTGGCACCAGGCTGTGCACAGCACACTCTGATGGGGACTGTGTTGGTCTGGCATGTACGTGCACTGCTCTCGTTACCAGAACCCTGCAGATTAGCAGCACAGGGGGAGCCAGGGCCAGAGAGGTAAAGAGACCGGCTCAGGGTCATACGGGGCACGTGCAAGGCAAAATTGGGATCTAGACCCATGTGGATTGGCTGCCCACACAGCTTGGCATCAGGTGGCTTTCCCGCCCCCTCCTCCCATTTTTTTTTTTTTTTTTTTTGAGACGGAGTCTCACTCTTGCCCGGGCTGCAGTGCAGTGGTGCAATCTTGGCTCACTGCAACCTCCGCCTCCTGGGTTTAAGCGATTCTCCTGCCTCAGCCTCCCGAGTAGCTGGGATTTGAGGTACCCACCACTATGCCCAGCTAATTTTTTGTATTTTTAGTAGAGACGGGGTTTCACTATGTTAGTCAGGCCGGTCTGAACTCCTGATCTTGTGATTTGCCCACCTTGGCCTCTCGAAGTTTTGGGATTACAGGCATAAGCCATCATGCCTGGCCTAATTTTTTTTTGTTGTTGTTAACTGAGAGAGGGTCTTGCTCTGTTGCCCAGGCTGAGGTGCAGTGGCAGGATCATAGCTTACTGCAGCCTTACAAACTCCTGGGGCTCAAGTTATCCTCCTGCCTCAGCCTCCCAAGTAGCTGGAGCTACAGGTGTGCACCACCACACCTAATTTAAAAAAAATTTTTTTAAGAGATAGGGTCTCACTATGTTGCCCAGGCTGGAGTGCAGTGGCATGATCATAGCTCATTGCAGCCTTGAACTCCTCCTGGGCTCAGGTGATCCTCCCACCTCAGCCTCCCAAAGCACTGGGATCACAGGCGTGAGTCACCGTGCCAAGCCAGCCATTTTTACTTCCCCTAAACAGTTCCTCTTGCTAGAATGCCTGTTGCGTGTGAAAGAAAGTGCTTGGAGACCTGGGGAGGGAAGTACTCCTTAGCCTGCGGTCAGTGCCTCCCCCAAGTCTTTCCTTGACTGGGAAGCTCAGGGAGAAATGAGGAAGTTGAAATGAGGAAGGCACTCCCCATCCCCAGGGTAACATGCTGGAAAATGATCTGAAAGTGACACCGGCCGTGTCTAGTCAGGGATGGGGGGAGAGATGTGGATGGGAGCTGGAGGTAGCTGGGGATGTGGGGTAACATGCTGTAAAATAATTGGAAAGTGACACCGGCTGTGTCTAGTCAGGGATGGAGCAAGAGATGCAGATGGGGGATGGAGGTGGGTGGGGGGATTTACTGAAGAAGCTGGGGCAGTGGAGAGGGAGCTGGCATCAGGAGTGGGCGTGAGAGGGGAAGTGGGTTGAGAGCTGCAGGGCTGGGGAGGGGTGTTCAGGGCTGTCTAGCAGATACTATCTCCCTGTTTCCCCTGTGCGGAGACTGAGGCCTGGAGGCAGGTGTCCTGCCCTGTGGGGGATCTTTATTTATTGAGGGCCTGTGCCGATTTGTTTTGTTTTATTTGTTTTTTTTGAAACAGTCTGGCTCTATGGCCCAGGCTGGAGTGCAGTGGCGCAATCTCGGCTCACTGCAACTTCCACCTCCTGGGTTCAAGTGATTCTCATGGCTCAGCCTCCCGAGTAGCTGGGATTACAGGTGCCCACCACCACGCCCAGCTAATTTTTTGGTATTTTTAGTAGAGACAGGGTTTCACCATGTCGGCCAGGCTGGTTTTGAACTCCGACCTTCAGTGATCTGCCCACCTCAGTCTCCTAAAGTGCTGGGATTACAGGCGTGAGCCACCACGCCCGGCCATGTGCTGATTTATAAGGGCCTCTCTCAAAAGCTTGTGTTGATATAAAAAGGTAATTTCAGGTGCTCACTTGAGAGCTGTGAATTTAAAACAGGGAAAAGGCTGGCGGGCAAGGGCAGCAGGCGAGGGCTGTTTTGTGTGCAGGGGGCCAGGGCAGGTCACTCTGCTGGGGTGACCTTGCAGTGGGGCCCTGATTGAGCAGCTGCAGCCGACGGCGGGGGATCCTGCTTGCGGGCCGGAGCTGGAATGTTTCAGGAACAGGAGGGAGGACAGAATGGGGCTTGGAGAGCTTGGCAGTACCAGTTCGCCCACAGCCTCTGGGCTTTGGTGAGGAACTGAGACCCCGGCAGAGACCGGGGCTGGGGTGGGGGGGTTCATGTTGGGATCAGCGTCATTAAGTATCCCTCAGCTCTGAGTGGAGGGTGGATTGGGAGGCGGGCAAGGAGGCCAGGACAATATACAGGTGACACAGGATGGTGGCATGGGCCTGGGTGCTGTGCATGGAGCCAGAAGCAGGCAGGTTGGCGAGATATTTTAGAGGTAGAGCTTGCAGGACTTACTGATGGCTCCTGTGAGGGGGGATGACAGGGAGGGTGAGGAATCAAAGCAGAGGCCTAGGTTTAGGGTCTGAGATTCATTCAACAAATAATTCATTGCCGAGGGCCAGGCCTGTTCTAAAAGTTGAGGCCAGGGAGCCAGCCGTGGTGGTGGCCTCACACAGTAATCCCAGCACTTCGGGATGCTGAGGCAGGAGGATCTCTTGAGGCCAGAAGTTCATGTCCAGCCTGGGCAACATAGCGAGACCTCATCTTTCCATAATAAAGTAAATTAGCTGGACATGATGGTACCTACCTGTGGTTTCAGCTACTAGGGAGGCCGAGATGGGAAGATCACTTGAGCCTGGGAGGTGGAGGCTGCAGTGAGCTCTGCTTTCACCATTGCACTCCAGCCTGAGTGGCCGAGTGAGATCCTATCACTAAAAAAAATAAAATAAAGTTATGGCTACAGCTACCATAAAGAAAACAATTCAGTGACCCCTGCCCCATGAGGAGGACACTGCATACACCAGATGAATAGTTCCACGTGAGTTGAGGCCTGAAGGAGCCGGCCATGTGGATAGTGGGTTGGCAGAAGCTACAGGTGGAGGAAGCGACAGGTGCAAAGGCCCTGGGCAGGGCCTGGTGTGGTCCAGGAATAGCAGGAGTGGCCAGAGCAGAAATGGGGTCAGGGAACTAACTGGGCCATCTGTAAGGGGTTTTGGTTTTCATCAGGGAAATAGTAGTGGGGGCTCTGATGAGAGATTCCAGGCTGGACATAGAGATTTGTAAGTGCCGGCTCAATGATGGCACTGAGACAAGACCCTAGGGCAGCCTGAGATGGGACAGGCTGGGATGACAGCTGACGTGGCAGAGCAGAGGTTCCCACGCTGGAGAGCCTTCCTCAGAGAATCTGTGTTTCAGGCTAGCACAGTGGCTCATACCTGTAATCCCAGCACTTTGGGAGACTGAGGTGGGAGGATCATTTGAGGCCAGGAGTTCGAGACCAGCTTGGACAACATAGCGAGATCCTGTCTCTATTAAAAAATTAATAATTGGCTGGGTGTGGTGCCGAGAGCGAGTGGTCCCAGCTACTAGGGAGGCTGAAGTGGGAGCATCACTTGAACCCAGGAGGTGAAGGTTGCTGTGAGCTGTGATTGCACCGTTGCACTCCAGCCTGGGTGACAGAGCAAGACCCTGTCTCAAAAAAAGAGAGAGAATGTATGTTTCTAGCAAGTTCCTGGCAAGGCTGATGCCACTGTGCTGGGCCCACACCTGGAGAACCAAGGTGTAGGTAAAGCAAAGAGCTGAGAGCAGACATTTGAGTGTGCAACCTTAAGAGGATTTGGGGAGACTGAGGCAGGAGAGAGGCAAGAAGGAGCAGCTGTAAGAGAGGAAAAAACTGGTTAGAACTGAGCCCTGGACTGGGCACTGTGGCTCACTCCTGTAATCCAAGTTTTGGGGGGCCCAGGCAGGAAGATCCCTTAAGCCCACGAGTTTGAGATCAGCCTGGGCAACGTAGCAAGACCCCATCTCTGCAACAAATTTAAAAAATTAGCTAGTGGTAGTGGTACAAGCCTGTGATCTCAGCTACTCGGGAGTCTGAGGTGGGAGGATCACTTGAGTCTGGGAGGTCGAGGCTGCATTGAGCTATGATTGTATCACTGCACCCCAGCCTGGGCAACCCATTGAGACCCGGTTTCTAAAATTAAAAAAACAAAAAAGAAAGAACTGAGCTGCTATGCCTGGGGACGGAGCAGGTGGGGGAGGATGGCAGGGGAGGGCACGAAATTCTCACCCTCCTCCATCTCCTCTGACCACCCCCCCCCCAGAGGGAGAGGCAGCGCCCCCTCCCACCCCGCCTGCCTGTCTCCAGCTTACCCTGAAGGTCCCCGGGAGAGGAAAGAGGGGACTTGAGCGTCCCTGGTTCCCGGTCTGTGGCGCCAGCTGGATTCTAATTAGCCACCAGAGCTCAAGAGACAGGAAGCAGGGGGCTGCGGGCGGGGGCTTGGATTCCTGCCCAAGATGGGGGAGGCTGCAAGGCAGGCTGCACGCCTGGGTCCCCTACTCAGGAGGACGCGTGTTACCTCCTCACTCACGGGGAGGATGTGGGGTGGGGAAGATGAGCGGGCAGGGTCAGGACAGGGGGATGGGGGAAGAGGCTTCTGGAGGGTCCAGGGCCTGCCTGGGACCTCCCCATGAGCTGCCCCAGGAGGTTCTGGCTGGGAAGAGATGGCAGTCTGTTTGCCCAGAGGTACCCAGATGGGTGGGTCTGCCTGCTGGGTGTAGGGGTGGGGGGGTGAGATGTGAGCTGCAGGCCCTGGAGGGGGGCCCTACAGATAGGGCTGGCTCGAGGGACATGCTGGACCTCAGCTTCTCAGAGCCACTCAGCTACCAGCAGGAGGAGAGGGGAGCGGCCTGGAAGCCCCTATGCACACCTCACTCTTCCCCGTCCTCCCTCAGGCTGGCGGGCCAGGCTGTGGTGCCCACCAGGTGATGCGGGGCGAGGCCCCCCGCACAGGCCACTGAGAGCACCGGACACGCCCCCGGCTGCCACCATGGCCCGCCTAGCTGCAGTGCTCTGGAATCTGTGTGTCACCGCTGTCCTGGTCACCTCAGCCACCCAAGGTAGGTGTTGCTAGGGCTGGGGAGGGGCTGAGGCTCCCAAACCCTGCTGGGAGGGCAGATAAAGTGGTGAAAACCCTCCTGATCACTCAGTAAAGAATCACAGCCCCCCAGCCCACATCAGACCTCGGCTGGAGCAGGCAAGAGGAAGACTCGGTGGTAACACACACCCCAGTGCCACCAAGAGTGCCCCGGACCATCCCCTCACCTCCAGCAAGTTGTCTGGGCCAGGTTGGTAGGGGCCATCCCACTGTGGCCCCTGGCACCAGGACAGGTCTTCCTGGTAAGCCAGTGCTCTTCTCCCCCCCCACCCCTCTCTCTCTCTCTCTCTCTCTCTCTCTCTCTCCCCGTGATTACATCTTCAAGGCTCTCACTGGGAAGAAGGCTTAATTAAAGCATGCCCGCTAACGTTTATTTAAAAACAACTAATTACCCGGCTCGGCCCTATGCCGGCCCTGGGATCCTGCACACGCCACAATTAGTGCCCCAAGCCTGCCCGCCCACCCTCACCGATTACTCAATTACCGGCCCCGTGTCGGGCCCAGGCAGGGGACAAGGACGGGATGAGGTGAGAGGCCAAGAGAAGTGGCCAGTGGGTCCGGCCCCTCACCCTGGGATGTGCCCTTTGCCCACCCCGACATCCCTGTGTGAAGGGCATTGGCGGGTGACTCTGTTCCCTCCAGCCCTGCCCTTGAGAAAGCTCCAAAGGTTGAGGGGACACGGTTCGGCTGGGCCCCAGGGCCTTGGCACTGCCTCATCCGGCCAGCAGCCTCACTCCCCTGCTGCTGCATTCGCTGCCCATCCAGGTCCTGCCCCATTGCCCCAGCTGGGCTGGGAGGAGCCACCTCCACCCCCAGACCCCTCTGAGCCAGCCTTCCACCCCCGGCCCTCCCTCCCAAGCCCGGGAAGGCTAAAATTAGATGAGGAGGCAGATGGTGCTAAAGGAACACATGTGAAATGTTCCCCTGACTGGGACTCAACTCACCCCAAAAAACCCCAAGGGCCTCCCTGCCGTACCCCTGGGGTACCCACCTAGATCTCTGGAAAGGCTTGGCTCTGTCACCATCCCACACGAGTGCCCTCCCGAAACCTCGTACCGCAGATGGTCACTTCCTGCACCTACAAGCGATGGTCCCCACATTGATGCGTCTGGGCCCCTGGCTGAGTCCCCGCTCCGCTCCAGCACCTCGCAGGGCCTGGCTGGGACCAGCGTCACAGAAGGTACTGCCCCGGCCAGCATGGACCCTGCCAGGCCCCCTCTGTTGTGCAGACAAACCGCCTTAATACTCATAATAACAATAATTAGCATTTATATCATCTCACTGCGCTCTGTGCACATTAACACCCTGGAGCCATCACAGCAGCCTTGTGAGATGGGAATTGTCCTCTCTGCCCCTCGGGGAGGGACAAAGGCACAGAGGCAGTCAGTGACTTGGACGAAGTTGCAGCCAGGGAGTGGCCGGGCTGGAATTCCCACTCTAGCCGGCTGTCTGCTCTAGTTCTCGGTCCCCATGTGGTACAAGATGATCACCAACATGGAGCAGTGCAGTCCCCCACCAGAGCTCAGCCTGCTCAGGACATGTCCCTTCCTTGTCACAGTGACCCGGGAGGTTTCCCAGATGATAATGATCAGGCACTTTCCATGTGCAGGGCACCCTGCTCAGTGCTTCCTTCAAGAGCATTTTCTAAGGTGCAGAATCCCTGTAGGATGACCTGGGCAGTAGGTGCTCATTTTACAGATTGGGAAACTGAGGCTTGGGAAGGAAACAATGGTGGCTGTTCAAACTTTTTTTATATTTTTGAGATGGAGTTTCGCTCTTGTCACCCAGGCTGGAGTACAATGGCATGATCTCGGCTCACGGCAACCTCTACCTCCCAGGTTCAAGTGATTCTCCTGTCTCAGCCTCCCAAGTAGCTGGGATTACAGGGGGTGGGACACCACGCCCAGCTAATTTTTTATGTTTTTATTAGAGACAGGGTTTCACTATGTTGGTCAGGCTAGTTTCAAACTCCTAACCTCAGGTATCCACCCGCCTCGGCCTCCCAAAGTGCTGGGATTACAGGCGTGGGCCACCGTGCCCAGCCACTGTTCTCGAACTTGAGCATGCACCGTCACCTGGTTGGCACATAGGCTTGCAGGCTCCTGGCCTCACCCCTGGGATTTTGATCCAGCAGACCCAGCATAGGGCCCAGAATCTGCATTCTGAATCAGCCCTCACATCTGCCCTGTCAACAGCAAAGCCAGTCTCTGTGGTTTCTTCTAGAAACATGAGTTCATTCTCATGCTTTCTCTACCCCTTGCACGGAGTGGGGTGAAGTTAAGGAAGTCCCCAAGACAAGCCTCACTTCTGACACCAATGACAAGTTTAGGGGTCCCCCAGAGAACACTCAGGTATGATCATTCACTAGAAGGACTTGGAACTGACTAGAAGATGTTAAGTTCACAGTTATGGTTTATTACATCAAAAGGATACAGATTAAAATCAGGGACAGGTGCAGTGGCTCTCTCCTGTAATCCCACTGCTTTGGGAGGATTACTCCTGTAATCCCACGCCTGGGAGAATTGCTTGAGCCCAAGAGTTTGAGACGAGGCTGAACACAGTAACATAGCAAGACCCCATCTCTACAAAAAATTTAAAAAAATTAACCAGGCATGGTGGTATGTGCCTATAGTCCCAGCTACTCAGGAGGCTGAGGCAGGGGGGATCCCCTGAGCCCAGGAGTTTGAGCTGAGCCGCAGTGAGCTGTGATCGTGCCACTGTGCTCCAACCTTGGGTGACAAAGTTAGACCCTGTCTGAGAAAACAAACAGGCCAGGCATAGTGGCTCACGTCTGTAATCCCAGTACTTTGGGAGGCTGAGGTGGGCAGATCACCTGAGGTCACGTGTTTGAGACCAGCCTGGCCAACATGGCAAAACTCCATCTTTACTAAAAATACAAAATTAAGGCCAGGCATGGTGGCTCACACCTGTAATTTCAGCACTTTGGGAGGCTGAGGTGTGTGGATCACAGGGTCAGGAGTTCAAGACCGGCCTGGCCAAGATGGTGAAACCCCATCTCTACTGAAAATACAAATATTAAGGCTGGGCATGGTGGCTCACGCCTGTATTCCTAGCACTTTGGGAGGCCGAGGCGGGTGGATCACTTGAGGTCAGGAGTTTGAAACCAGCCTGGCCAACATGGTGAAACCTCATCTCTGCTAAAAATACAAAAAAGTAGCCAGGCGTAGTGGTGGATGCCTGTAATCCCAGCTAGTTGGGAGGCTGAGACAGGAGAATCGCTTGAACCTGGGAAGTGGAGGTTGCAGTGAACCAAGATTGCGCCACTGCACTCAAGCCTGGGTGACAGAGTGAAACTCCATCTCAAAAAAATAATAATAATTAGCTGGGCGTGGAGGCAGGCGCCTGTAATCCCAGCTACTCAGGAGGCTGAGGCAGGAGAACCACTTGAACCCAGGGGCGGGAGGTTGCAGTGAGCTGAGATCATTCCACTGTACTCTAGCCTGGGGGACAGAGTGAGACTCCATCTCAAAAAAAACCACAAAAAACAAAAATTAGCAGGGCATGGTGGTGTCTGTCTATAATCCCAGCTGCTTGGGAGGCTGAGGTAGGAGAATCTCTTGAACCCAGGAGGCAGAGGTTGCAATAAGGTGAGACTGCGCCACTGCACTCCAGCCTGGATGACAGAATGAGACTCTGTCTCAAAACAAACAAATGAAAATCAGGCAAGGGAAGAGGTGCATAGGGCAGAGTCCAAGAAAGTTCCTTGCATGGAGTTTCCAGTTACCCCCTCCCAATGGAGTGCTGGACAGCGTTAACTCTCCTGGCAACAATGTGTGACAACACGCTTGGCGAACTGCCAACCAGAGAGGCTCCCCCCGAGCCTTGTTGTCCAGGGTCTGTATTGGAGCTCAGCTCTCTAGCTACAGGCCTGAGCTCCATCTCTATCACCTCTAGAGGTCAGCTGAGATCACGGGACCCAAAGCTCCTGCCCTAAATCCTGTTAGCGTATTCATTAGCTAGGGCCGCCCTAACAAAGTACCATAGACCATGTGTCTTTGTTTGTTGAGACGGAGTTTTGCTCTTGTCTCCCAGGCTGGAATGCAATGGCATAATCTCAGCTCACTGCAACCTCCGCCTCCTAGGTTCAAGCAATTCTTCTGCCTCAGCCTCCCGAGTAACTAGGATTTTAGGCACGTGCCACCACATCTGGCTAATTTTTGTATTTTTTAGTAGAGACCGGGTTTCGCCATGGTGGTCAGACTGGTCTCGAACTCCTGACCTCAGGTGATTTGCCTGCCTCAGCCTCCCAAAGTGCTGGGATTAGAGGTGTGAGCTGCCACACCCAGCCTACATCGTGTGTTTTAAGCAACAGACGTTGATTGTCTCACAGCTGCCGAGGCCAGAAGTCTGAGGTCAAGGTGTCAGCCAGGGTTGGGTCCTTCTGAGTCCTCTCTCCTTGGCTTTTATTTATTTATCTCTTTTTATTTATTTATTTTGAGACAGAGTCTCACTCTCTCATCCAGGCTGGAGTACAGTGGCACCATCTGGGCTCACTGCAACCTCCATCTCCTGGGCTCAAGTGATTATCCTGCCTCAGTCTCTCAAGTCACTGGGATTACAGGCGCCTGCCACTATGCTTGGCTAATTTTTGTATTTTTAGTAGAGACGGGGTTTCACCATGTTGGCCAGGCTGGTCTCAAACTCCTGACCTCAGGCGATCCGCCTGCCTCGGTCTTCCAAAGTGCTGGGATTAGAGGTGTGAGCCACTGCGCCCGGCCTCTCCTTGGCTTGTAGATGGCCACCTGCTCCTGTGTCTTCACATTGTCTTCCCCCTGTACACATCTGTGCCCAAATCTCCCCCATTAGTCAGGTGTGAGGACTCAGGCCCATAATCCCAGTACTTTGGGAGGCCAAGGCTGGAGGATTGCTTGAGACCAGACTAGCTTGGGCAACATAGTGAGACCCCTATTTCCATGACAATTTTAAAAATTAGCCAAGCATGGTGGCATGCATCTGTAGTCCCAGCTACTAAGGAGGTTGAGGCAGGAGGATCACCTGAGCTCAGGAGGTAGAGACTGCAGTGAACCGTGATCGCACCGCTGCACTCCAGCCTGGGTGACAGAGCAAGATCCTATCTCAACAGCAACAACCCCCACCCCTTTTTTCAGATAGGGTCTCGCTCTGTTGCCTAGGCTAGAGTGCAATGGCGCAATCATGGCTCACTGGAGCCTCAACCTCCTAGGCTCAGGCGATCCTCCCACCTCAGCCTACCCATTAGCTGGGACTACAGGTGTGTGTCACCACTTCTGGCTAATTTGTGTATTTTTGGTAGAGACAGGCTGGTCTCAAACTCCTGGGCTCAAGCAGTTCACCTGCCTTGGTCTCCCAAAATGCTGGAGTTACGGGTGTGTGCCTCTCCGCCTGGCCAGAATTTCCCGTTTTTATAAGGACATGGTCATACTGGATTGGGGCCCACCCTAACAGCTTCATTTGAATTTATCTCTATAAAGACCTTATCTCCAAATAATGTCACATTTTCAGGTCCTGGGGGGTTAGGACTTCAGCATATGAATTTCAGGGGGACATAGTTCAATCCATAACAGTATATCTGGTGTAGCGCAAGGGCCCCAGGAAAACAGACATTCTTAATCAAGTAGGGCATCCCAAAGGCTTAGACGTCACCTCCTAGGTGCTGAGAGACCACGCTCTCTTTGGGCCGGGTTAATGTCCTCACTACACAGGTGGGCACACTGAGAGGCCCATTCTACAGCTGAATCAACTGAGGTTCCCTCAGCTGGCTTCCAGGACACAGCCGGGCTAGCGGTGATGCTTCCTCGGCAGCAGGCAGGGTCTTTCCTTCCTGACCCAGGCCCAGGAGTGACACTGTCCCCAACCCTCCCCCGCAGGCCTGAGCCGGGCCGGGCTCCCTTTCGGGCTGATGCGCCGGGAGCTGGCGTGTGAAGGCTACCCCATCGAGCTGCGGTGCCCCGGCAGCGACGTCATCATGGTGGAGAACGCCAACTATGGGCGCACAGATGACAAGATTTGCGACGCTGACCCTTTCCAGATGGAGAATGTGCAGTGTTACCTGCCGGACGCCTTCAAGATCATGTCACAGAGGTGAGTGGGCTCTCGGGACAGTTCCTGGATGAAGTGACACCTAAAAGCACTGGACACCTGCCAGTGTGCCCCTTCACCATTCGTCTTTCTGTCATGCATTCAACACATGTTTACTGAGCACTTACTAGGTGCTGGGTCCTGCACAAACAGAGGATAAGACTGAGTCCACTCCCCACAACCAGCCTGTGCCTCTGACACAGGCCTATACGCATACACACACTGGCAAGTCCCTCCCCCCACCAGCCTCTTACTTCCAAAGCTTCCATCCCAAGATTAGCCAGGTTTTGAGATGGAGTCTTGCTGTCACCCAGGCTGGAGTGTGGTGGCACGATTTCAGCTCACTGCAATCTCTACCTCCTGGGATCAAGCGATTCTTCTGCCTCAGCCTCCCAAGTAGCTGGGATTACAGGTGCTCATCACCACGCCTGACTAATTCTTTTGTGTTTTTAGTAGAGACAGGGTTTTGTCATTGGCCAGGCAGCTCTCGAACTCCTGAGCTCAGGTGATCCGCCTGCCTCGACCTCCCAAAGGAGGGAGTCATTACAGGCCTGAGATGAGCCACCATGGCCAGCCTTAGCCAGGGCAGTTTGGAGCTTGTAAAATATAAAGAATGGCAGGACAGAGTGAAGGTGTCATGGGAGGACTTGTCCCTTTATCCCAGACTTTTTTTGTTTTTGAGAGACGGTCTCTGTCGCCCAGGCTGGAATTCAGTGGCACAATCACAGCTCACTGCAGCTCTGACCACTCGGGCTCAAGCAATCCCCCGGCCTCAACCCCCTGAGTAGCTGGGACTACACCATGCCTGGCTACTTTTATTTTATTTTTGGTAGAAGTGGGGTCTTCTGTGTTGCCCAGGCTGGTCTTGAACTCCTGACCTCAAGCAGTCCTCCTGCCTCAGCCTCTCAAAGTGCTGGGATGACAGGCATGAGCCACCGCACCCACCCATCCCAGATCTGAGAGGTCATCGGGCTTCTCCAGGGAGGAGACACCTGAGCACAGATGATGGAAGCACAGGCGTATGAGTGATTGTGTGTGAGGTGAGTGCTTGAGGGTGCAAGACTAACGGAATGTGTCTGATTGCATGTATCTATAAGTGTGACTGTGTGTATTTTTTTTTTTCCCTGAGACAGAATCTCACTCTTTAGCCCAGGCTGGAGTGCAGTGGCGCAATCTCAGCTTACTGCAATCTCCACCTCCAGGGTTTAAGCAGTTCTCCTGCCTCAGCCTCCTGAGTAGCTGGTATTACAGGCACCTACCATCATGCCTGGCTAATTTTTGTATTTTTGTAGAGACAGGGTTTCACCATGTTGCCCAGGCTGGTCTTGAACTCCTGACCTCAGGTGATTTGCCCACTCGACTTGACCTCCTGAAGTGCTGGGATTACAGGTGTGAGCCACTGTGCCCGGCCAGTGTGTTTGAGTATGAGTGTGTGTGCGTTTTTGAATGTGTGATTAAATGTGTTTTTGTGACTGTGTCTGTATGTCTAAGTGTGTGTGAACAGGTGTGGGTGTGTGATGTATATGACTAAGCATATGTCTTTGAGTGTGTCTGAGTGTCTGTCTTTATGAGTGACTGTGTATTGGAGTGTGTATCTGGGTGGGTGGGTGTGGGGGGTGTGTGTGAATATGGATGTGTTTGTGGGTGAATATGTAGTTATATGTCTGTGTGTTTGAATATGTTTAAGTGTATGTGAGCAGTGTGGGTGTGAGCATGTGTGTGAGCATTTGTCTTAGAGTGAGCATGTGTGTTAGTGTGTGTGACTGACGGAGGTGTGTGTTTTCATGTCTGTGAGTGGTGGGGTGGATGGATGAGCATCTGGGGGTAGGTGGATGGGTGTGACTGTGTCTTTGTGTGTTTAAGTGTGTCTGTGGGCTGATGTGTGTATGTGAATGAGTGTGTGTGGTTGATTGGGAGTGTATTTGTATTTCTTTGCGTGTGTACTGTGTGTGTGAGCTTGGAGGGGTTGCCCGAGGCTGAGGCATCATGTATGCAACTCTTCACAAGCCTCTCTCACACCCCCAGTCAGTCCATCTAGGGCCAATCAGCCCTTCCTTCAAATTACACCCGGGCTGAACGTGGTGCCTCACACCTGTAATCCTAGCACTTTGGGAGCCCAAGGTAGGGGGATCGCTTTAGGCCAGGAGTTCAAGACCAGCCTGGGCAACATAGCGAGACCCTGTCTCTACTAAAAACTAAAAAATAAATTAGCCAGTCACGTTGGTGTATGGCTGTGGTCCCAGCTACTCAGACGACTGACGCAGGAGGATCACTTGAGCCCAGAGTTTGAGGCTTCAGTGAGCTATGATCCCCAGCACTGCACTCCATCCTGGGTGACTGAGCGAGACCCTGTCTCTTAAAAACAACAGCAACAAAACAACAACAACAAAAAGACAGGCCAGGCAGGTGGCTCACACCTGTAATCTGAGCACTTTGGGAGGCCGAGGCGGATGGATCAGTTGAGGTCCGGAGTTTTGAGACCAGTCTGGCCAACATGGTGAAACCCTGTCTCTGCCAAAAATGCAAAAATTAGCCAGGAATGGTCCCAGCTGCTCGGGAGGCTGAGGCAGAAGAATCACTTGAACCTGGGAGGCAGAGGTTGCAGAGAGCCAAGATCACATCACTGCACTCCTGCCTAGGTGACAGAGCAAGACTTTGTCTAAAAAAAAAATGCGTGTTACTGGGGGTCACTGAGAGCCGCAGGAGAGCAGGAGAGGTTTGGCCAAGGGATGAGAGTGTTCAGGTGGCTGAGACAGCTGCGCCGGGCTGGAGGCACCTCATCATCTCCTCCTCTTGTCTGTCTCTTAACCTGCCATTCCGCTACAGCAATCTTGCTCCTCTTCCCCTGCTTCCTATCTCCTGACACTCCTTCGTGGCTCCAGCCTTTGGTTAGGCTGTGCGCCCCCTCCCTGTGAGCCCCCTCCCTCCTGCCGCTCCAAATTCTCCCTGCTGACTTCATTCAGCACCAGCTTTGGGGGACTGCATTCTTCTCCTCTCTAGCACCTAGTACAGCATCTGGCCCAGTTCTAGTCTCCATGGGGAATGCTGTGCAGAACAGTTACTGGGGCTGAGGGAGTACGATAGGGCCTCTGGAGTCACATCCAGAAGGATTTGCGGGGGGGGCCTCAGTCCTGTCTTCTTTCCGTTGAGTTCCCAACCCCCGCTGCTCCACATCCAAGCCTGGAGACTTTTTTTTTTTTTTTTGAGATGAAGTCTCTATCTGTCCTTCAGGCTGGAGTGCAGTGACACAATCTCGGCTCACTGCAACTTCTGCTTTCTGGATTCAAATAAATCTCCTGCTTCAGCCTCCCAAGTAGCTGGGACTACGAGCATGCACGACCACACCTGGCTAATTTTTGTATTTGTAGTAAAGACAGGGTTTCGCCATACTGACCGGGCTGGTCTCAAACTTCTGACCTCGATGGATCTGCCAGCCTTCGCCTCCCAAAGTGCTGGGACTTTGGTCATGAGCCACCGCGCCTAGCCTACGTATTCACTTCTTGGTGGACATTTGGGCTGCCTCCACTTTTTGGTGATTGTGAATAACGCTGCTGGGAGCATGCATGTACAAAGATCTGCTCTAACACTGGTTTTAAATTATTTTGGGTACAGTAGTCCCCCTCTTATCCACTGGGGAAATGCTCCAAGAACCCCAGTGGATGCCTAAAACTGCAGAGAGCAACTGAACCTTATATATATACCATGTTTTCTCCTATACATCCCTAACTATAATAAAGTTTAATTTACAAATTAGGCACAGCTGGATGTGGTGGCTCATGCCTGTAATCCCAGCACTTTGGGAGGCCGAGACCAGCTGATCACTTAAGCCCAGGAGTTCGAGACCAACCTGGGCAACATGGCGAAACCCTGTCTCTACTAAAAATACAAAAAAATCAGCTGGGTGTGGTGGTGCATGCCTGTAGTCCCAGCTACTCAGGAGGCTGAGGCAGGAGAATAACCTTAGCCTGGGAAGTAGAGGCTGAAGTGACCCATGATCACACCACTGCTCTCCATCCCGGGCAACAGAGTAAGACCCTGTCTAAACAATAATAATAAAATAAAATAGGCTGGGTGTGATGGCTCACGATTGTAATCCCAGCACTCTGGGAGGTTGAGGCAGGTAAATTGCTTGAACCCAGGAGTTTGAGACCAGCCTAGGCAACATGGCAAAAGCCCATCTCTATTAAAAATACAAAAATTAGCAGGGTGTGGTGGCACATACCTGTAGTCCCAGCTACTTGGGAGGCAGAGGCTGGAGGGTCACTTGAGCCTGGGAGGCTGAGGCTGCAGTGAGCCAAGGTTGTACCACTGCACTCCAGCCTCGGTGACAGAGCGAGACCCTGTTTCAAAATAATAATAATATAATAGGCACAGTAAGAGACTAACAACAATAATAAATTTTAATAGTAAATTATCGTTACACAAAATAAGGGCTACTTGACCATAAGCACTGTGATACTGTGACAGTCGACAGGTACAAGATGATCACTAGCGACAACAGACAGGGAGCAGACCCGGCGTGGACACGTCGCACACAGCATGAGACTGCGTCAGGCTACTCAGAACAGCACACAACTTAAAATGTTTGAATCGTCTGCTGCTAGAGTGCAGCGGTCCAATCTCGGTTCACGGCAGCCTCTGCCTCCTGGGTTCAAGTGATTCTCATGGCCTCAGCCTCCCCAGTAGCTGGGATTACAGGTGTGCCCCACCACGCCTAGCTAATTTTTATATATTTAGTAGAAATACGGGGTTTCACCATGTTGGCCAGGCTGGTCTTGAACTCCTGGCCTCAAATGATCCATCTGCCACAGCCTCCCAAAGTTCTGGGATTACAGGCATGAGTCACCACACCCGATCCCAGTGAGTCAGTGAGTGAGTGAGTGACTGATTCATTATTTGAGATGAAGTGTCGCTCTGTCGCCCAGGCTGGTGTGCAATGGTGTCATCTCGGCTCACTGCTATCTCTGCCTCCCTAGTTCAAGTGATTCTCCTGCCTCAGCTTCCCAAGTAGCTGGGATTATAGGCACGTGCCACCACACCCAGCAAATTTTTGTATTTTTAGTAGAGATGGGTTTTCACCATGTTGGTCAGGCTGGTCCCGAACTCCTGACCTCATGATCCGCCCACCTTGGCCTCCCAAAGTGCTGGGATTACACACGTGAGCCACCGTGCCCAGCCAGTGTTCTGTTTTTAAAGAAGAGGGTGAGGTGGGTGGATATAGACCTCCCCATGTCCCTTCCTGCCCCACCTTTTTCTCCCTCCCTGCTAGATCCTTAGTCCCTTCTTGAGTGTCTGCTTGTGTTCAGTGCCCTTGGTTAACAGCAGGACTCAAGGGGAGACACAGGGCCTCTTCTGCCCCATACCTGTCTGGAAACCTCTCAAACTGTGTCCATGCCTGTGTCCTGCCTGGCCTAGCCCCAGCCTGCTGCAAGGAACAGAGACCCTGACAGAGGGAACAGAGACCCTGACAGAGGGGGACAGAGAGACAGACAGCAGATGAGACACATCTTTTTGTTGTTGTTAAATATGTTCCCCCTTACATGCTACCAGCCCCCTGGGAGGTTGACAGTGACTTGGAGGAGTTCCCTCTTGGGAACTGAGAATGGCTTTTCCCAGGGGACGCACTCTCCTGGCTGCCCTGGCTATAAGTCTGCACAGCAGCACTGCCCAAAGGGTAGGACGTGTCCACGAGATGGTGTGAAGTGGAAACAGCTGGACACTGAACAGTTCATTGATCATATGTCTGCAGAGGCACCACCTCACGTGCGTGGCTTCACATGTATTACTCTCCATTGAACAATGAAGGGGCTTTAAAATCCATTTAAAGAAAACTGCCAAGGATATAATAGTGTTGGCTATACTCAGAATGAAAGTGATGAGGGGTGGCCAGGAAAGCACATTTTAGGGGGTGACTCCTCCTTTTCAGCCCTGAGCATGATGCTGTGCTGGGGCTGAAAGTAGAAGAACCCTGATGGGAAAGAGAGAGCAGGCAGGAAACGGAAAACAGTGCCCACACAAGGCCTCTGGGCTTGTTGTATTAGCCTGTTCTTACACTGCTATGAAGAAATACCTGAGATTGGGTAGTTTATAAAGGAAAGAGGTTTAATTGGCTCATAGTTCTGCAGGCTGTATAGGAAGCATAGTGGCTTCTGCTTCTGGGGAGCCTCAGGAAACTTACAATGCTAGCAGAAGGCGAAGGGGAAGCAGGCATGTCTTACATGGCCAGAGTCGGGGTGGGGGCTGGGCGCAGTGGCTCATGCCTGTAATCCCAGCACTTTGGGAGCCCGAGGCAGGTGGATCCACGAGGTCAGCAGTTCAAGACCAGCCTGGCCAAGATAGTGTAACTCCATCTCTACTAAAAATACAAAAAATTAGTTGGGCGTGGTGGCACGCACCTGTAATCCTAGCTGCTCGGGAGGCTAAGGCAGAGAACTGTTTAAACCCGGGAGGTGGAGGTTGCAGTGAGCTGAAATTGCGCCACTGCACTCCAGCTTGGGTGACAGAGGGAGACTCCGTCTCAAAAAAAAAAAAAAAGAGAGCGGGGGAAGTGCTACACACTTTTAAACAACCAGATGTCAGCAGCACCAAGGGGATGGTGCTAAACCATTCATTAGAAACTGCCCCCACCATCCAGTCACCTCCCACCAGGCCCCACCTCCAACATTGGAGATCACAATTCAACATAAGATGTGGGTGTGGACACAGATCTAAACTATATCACTTGATTTTCAGCTCCACTGCCTCTTCCCAATTTGGGGGAGTCTATGACACTCTGACCTTGGAACATGCACTGCTCCCAGCCCATTCTATGTCTTTCTTTCCCAATGCCCTGTCTCTCTTCCGCAGGTGTAACAACCGCACCCAGTGCGTGGTGGTTGCCGGCTCGGATGCCTTCCTGACCCCTGTCCTGGGACCTACAAGTACCTGGAGGTGCAGTACGACTGTGTCCCCTACAGTGAGTCATCTTGTTCCTTGTGCGGACACGGGCCCTTCCCCCATGAGTGAGTGAGGAGGAGACACCTTGACCCATCACACATGTGCGCACATGCATGGGGCCTGGGCACAGAGGTGCAGCCAGGCCTCCTCTCTCCAACACACATTCTCTTCTCCCAGACACCAGTGTCCACACTCAGTGCCTGCTCCCCTGCCTCAGACTGTCCCCTCCCGTGGGAGACACCTTTTCCAGCTCTCCTTACCCCGGCCCCCTCACCCTGCTTCTTCATGCACCCTGTGCTCATTTCCACACTTCCAGGCCGTGGTCCTGTGCGCTGCGTTGGCGCACTTACGTCTCTCTCTCCTCCCTTGGCCTCGATACTTTTCTTGCCTATCTGCCTCCCTCCTCTTCTTATCCCTTCCTTTTCTGACCCTTCTCATCCACCTTCTCTTCCTCTCACTCACCCCATTGCCCCTCTCAATACCTCTCCTTTCTGTAGGCACTGTCACTCCCTACACGCCCCTTCCCAATCATGGAAGCTAGACTATAAACCCATAGAGAAGCGGACCACCCCCTGAGGCCTGGTGGCAGATCCAGGGTGAAGGCTTGGGGGGACGTTTTCAACAGATTCATTGCTCCCCATTGGTTTCCCATCATGTAGCACTTCCTGTCTGCAAAGGAAGTGCCGCCATGTTTGACTGAGGGTGGCCTAAAGAAAGTGATCTGGGGAGCCAGGAGCCTGGCTGTCTTGCACCTAACCAAGGGGAGCAGACAAAAGACAGGGTCTCTCCTCCTCAGCACCCCCACCCTTGACATCGCCTTTTTCCTGCCCTCTCTCCTTACTCCCTCCTTCCTGTTATCCCTTCCCCTCTCCTCCCACAATGGGTTCCATGTAGCCAACCTGGTGGTAGGGTCTCTGGGCAGAGTGGGGAGAAGGCAGGGCCACCATGGTGTCTGAGTGTGGCGGGCCAGGGTTGGGGACCAAGAGGCCCTGTAACTCTCCCTCCTCTCCCCTCCCACCCCAACCTTCCCTGCCAACCTTTGATTTCTCCTTGCAGGTGACTCGATGCTGGGGAAACAGGATCCCTTCTGTGCTTCCATAATTTTCTTCTTTACTCCTCGTCCTTTCCTTTCAGCACCTGAGGCCTTCAGCCACCACCAAGGGGGCGCCCATCTGCTCCCTGAAGCCTCCCCCACAGCACTGGGGACACGGCCGACCCCCGAGGCTGGGATGGCAGGGAAGCAGGGGTGGGAGGCAGTGAGCTCAGCATAGAGGGGCAGTCAGATGCGTGTAGTTTCAAGCCTCGACTGGGCTCTTGAGTTTTTGTCTCTGAAACCTCGAGCAAATGACTTAATTTCTCTGAGCCACGATGGAAGGAGGTATGAGTCCGAGAGATGATGGGTGAGAAGCGCTTGGCCCAGGGCTGACCGCAGAGTCGCTCCCGGTGGCAGGGTTTTGAGAGCCGAGTGTAAACTTGCCAAGGGCAGAGGCTTCGTCTTCATCTGCCGTCCCAGCGCCCAGACCCGTGCCTGGTTCAGAATGTGCTCAGTAATAGTACCTTTAAGCCAGCTGAGACTGTTCATTCATCTGTGATGGAGTATAGGGGGGTCAAACACCTTCCCTGGGAAGCTGCAAGGAGTGGCGACAGTGTGTGTCAAGCTTGTGTGTGCCCGAGCTTTAGATGCAAAGGAAATGGTGCCTGCTTCTGCTTTGCCAGCCATGTGGCCTCGCTTCACTGAGCCTCAGTTTTCCCATCTGTAGACAGGGTTCTTGAAAGACGGCCCGTGAGGTACCTAACATAGTTGCTGGCCCCTTGTGAGTGCTGGACATTTCGTAGTCTTTGCTTTTGTTGCAACTCCTTGTACTGCCTCTTGTCAATTATGATTACTGCTATGGTAATAGAAATTAAAATAATCATGGATCATGAACCCAACTTCTCTTGAGGCAGGTGAGATAAAGGGCAAGAAAAATTCCCTGGTCCAAGTGGAAGCCAAAGCAAGTGGACGAGATGCTCAGGTCAAGCAGCAGGAAAGAAGATAGGGGAGGAGAGGAGCTGAGAGACCTCCTGGAGCCGAGGCCCTGAGTGTGGTCCAGGGGCCACAACCCACAGAGACAGGTGGCCTCCAGGGACGGAGGGCAGGACAGTTCAGAGGATGGGCAGCCACCTGTCCGATGGAAGAGAGATAGCCTGAGCCCTAGGGGAGACAGGAGGCACAAATACACGGTGGATGTTGGGGGCAGAGCTAACTCCTGATGCTCCAGAGGAAGGAGGCTGGAGTTAAAGGAGGACAGGAGGTAGCTAGAGGACAGGGAGGCCAGGCACTCACTTGTCCACCAAATGTTTGCTGAGCATCTCCTGAGTGCTAGGCCCTGGGTGAGGCGCTGGGAAGAGAGCCAGAGGCTACCCTGCAAAGCTCCCCTGCTGGAACCTTCAGAGAAGGGACCAGGAGAACCAGTCCCTCTGGTCAGAAGTTCCTAAGGGGCCAGGGATGCGGAGGGGGAGTGGCCTGGGCAGTAACCTGGCCCAGGGCTTCAGAGGCTGGGGTGACCCCAGTGCTGGTGTGGGTGGCAGAGGGCACGTGATGTGTGGGGACCCCCCCCCCACACACTGGACAAGCCCTACTAATGCTGGATTTGCTTTGCAGCTGAGCACAGTCTAACCGTGCCCCTTCCTCCCCCAGGTGCCGCCCGCCCACAGGGCAGCAGGCAGGGCAGAGCTCCCGGCTCCTGGGCCCCTGGGCGGGTTAAGCAGAGAAGCTGAGCCTCGGGCTTGCCCCGGGGGAGCCTGGGAGCTGTCTGTGCCCCCACCTGCTGTCCCACCCAGTCTGTGTCCCCCATCCCCGCCACCTCTCTGCCTCCGTCTCCCCGACCCTGGCTCTCTCTGGGGCCCGGGTGCATCCGCCTGTCTGCCTCTCTGTCGTTCTGTGTCTGGCTCTGCCACCTTTTCTCTGTGTTTGCTTCTTCTGGGTTGTGAGGGCTGGGGGAAGTCAGCTGGACCAGGATGAGGCCAGCACAAAGGGGAAGCAGTTCAGCCTGTTTTCGGCTGGGTGGGGGCCCAGGCCCTGGGAGACACTGAACCCCTTCCCTTGGGGCCCCTGGTTCTAGCAGGAGGGCAGCTGGCAGGGTGGGGAAGGAAGCCGAGTGGCTCCTCCACCCCACCACTCCCTGGTGCCCCCTCTGACCAGAGCCCACCTCCCACCTGGGGCTCCCCACTCCCTGGTGCCCCCTCTGACCAGAGCCCACCTCCCACCTGGGGCTCCCCCACTCCCTGTCCCCTCTGCACCAAGGGTGCCCCCTCCACCTGAGGGCTCTGTCCACCTGCCTGCCTGTATCCCCCTCCCACCTCTGTGTCTCTGTGTCTCTTCCCTCCTGTGTGTGTCCCCCTCGTCCCTCTGTCTCCCCTGCACCCTCTTGCCCCACCTGACCCCTCCCAGAGGAAGGGACCTGGGGGCGGGGGCCTCAACTGATGCTACGGAAGGGGTTGGGGGAAGCAGGAGACAAGGAAGGAAAGGAAAAGGGGGCGTGTTGCCAGAGAAAGAAACGAAAGCAATTTAATCTCTTTTTTTCTCTTTTTTTCTTGCACATTTTTTTTTTCAATTTGTTTTCTCTCTCTCTTCCGATGCTTAAAGTAGAAGTGGAGCAGAAAGGTAAACGCACTGTTACCAATGCTAACCCCTAACTCACACTTTGTTCTACCTGTACCATACTTATGTGACCTGCCCTCCCTCCCAGCCCCTTCTTCTCTCCCCCACCCACACTCGGTCCAGTCGGTATCCCCCACCCCGGGTTGTCCTCCCAGTGGGGCCAGCCCTGGTGCGGCCATGGGCATCTCCACCCTCCAGATACCCACGGAAGCTCCTCTCTAAGCTTGGGCAGGATTTTCTCTCTCGCTGTTTCTGTCTCTCTCTGTCCCTCCTTCCTGGTCCCTGGCCCTTTGGGGGACCTGGCCCTCTCTCATACTTCTTTTGCCTCCCTCAGGAGAAGTGTATAAGCATCCAGGGCGGGTGGGGGAGGGAGGGACTCCCTTGCCCCGGCTCCCCCACTGGGGCACCGGGGTGAGCTGTCTCTCTCTCTCTCTTCTCCCTCTCTCTTCCTCCTTCCCCTGTACCTTTTATAACATGTTTCTGGTTCAGGGGAGGCGGGGGTGGAGGGGGACACTATTGTTTTCCTTTTGGGGGAGCAGATTCCTCCTATGTCTCGGGCTCCTGGTGGCTTAAGTTCCTTCTGGTTTGACATTTCCAAGGCTCAGAGCTGTTTTGGAGCATGGAGCACCAGTCCTCCCCACCCCAACCCCGATCCCCATCTCTGACCAGCTGGGGGCCCAGCCCTGGGGGAGGGGGTGTCAGCTGTCCCCAGCCCTGGGAGGGGGTAGCCTGCCAAAAAAATGAAAAATGAGGGCGAGGGGGTGGGGGCGGGCCTCCTGGAGTGGGGGAGCGAGGGGTGGGGGAGCATATTTTCTGTTTCTTTCACACTTGCAAAGCTGCAGTCAGGGTTTCTTCTGGGCTGTTGTGGTTAGAGGACCAGGGGAGAGGGGCGGCGGGCGGCGGGGGGGGGGCACAGTCTGGGGACTTCCACAGACTCCATAATTTCAGGCAGAGAACTCCTTAGTGGATGGGATGGGGCTGTCCATTATTGTCGGGTCGGAGGTGCTGCTGCTGAGGGGCGCTTCTAGGGTGGAATGTTAGGGATGACCATTTCCTCCCCAGAAAGTTTTGGGAAATTGACCATCTGAGGCCGGCAGAGGTGAGCAGGGCTGGAGGATGTGGCCTTTAGGGATCCTTTCTGCCTTGAAATTATGGTGGTCTGTGGAGCATCCCTTATGAAGGTGGGGCAGGGTCCCTCTGAGCTGCTCCCCTCCCCGTCTTCCCCCTCTCCCCCCATCTCAGAGAGGCCTGGGCTACTGGCCTGAGGTCCGCCCCCTCACCGCACCCCTCCACTCTCCCATCTCTCTCCTGGAGTCTCTCTCCCTCCCAGCACCAGCCACTCTTCTTGCAGGCCCACTGGTTTGGATGCGGCACCACTGGAGCTTTTCTCTTCGAGGGCCAGGGCAGGATGGGTGGGGTGACAGGGCAAGGGAGGGAAGAGGAGGGATTGGGAGCTTGGTGCTGGGGGAAGGGGCCTTGCTGTCCAAGGCCCCAGACAGACTCTTCCTCATCTTCTCCCCCCTCTCCCTGGGGTTGACCTCTAACCACGTTTTTCCTCCCCGAGACCCTCTAACCAGGTTAGGCTCTGAGACCTCCCACCATCCCCTTCACACAAACACATCCCCCTCAGATGCCGCACACCTGGCGGGGAGGAGGTGGGGCAGGGTGGCAACCGGCTTGGGCAGAGGCCAGTGTGCTAGACGGAGGGTGCAGGCCAACCCCTTGGGGCATCAGGGACAGGGGGATGGCCAGTTGCCAGGGCCCAAGCCAGGGGCGCTCTGGATCTTGCCCAGCTCTGTGTCCCAGACTCCCCTCCCTGTATAAAAACTACATGGTCCTAGCTGCTTCGTACCAGGGGGCCCCTGAGCCACCCTGTCCCCAGTGCTGTGAAGGGAGTGCTGCCTTTCCTCTCCCTCCCAAGCCTGCCGGTAGTGGGGAATGAGGACTATCTCTTACTCAAGCTCATCTCGCCACTGGGGCTGACCCCCAAGCTGGTGCCAGGTCCCAACCCTCCCTGTTCCCCTTGGGGCCAGCTGCTTTGGTGACAGGCCAAGCAGGAGCAGAGAATTCACTGCAAACCCCCCACCCTCGCCCCAGCCTGTGTGTGGGTTCTGCCAGCCGGGAGGTGAGGGAGGCCCGGCCATCCTGGATGGAGGGGCCCGTGGATGTCGGCACTTTGGGAGGAGGTGGGGGGTCTGGCCACACTGACCCCCGGATAGTCGAGGGGAGGCTAGGAGTAGGTGGCGCTGGGACGTGATTGGGCAAGGGTGGGCTGGCCAGCAGCGGCCAACGAGATGCAGTTGAGGTTTTCCTCCTTTTCAGGGATTGGGGGGGGGTGGCGAGGCCCCCCCACCTTTCTGACATCAGCGCTGCCTTGGTCCCTCCTCCCGAGCCGGGGATGGTCGCAGTAAATCGGGGTCCGGGCCAGGGGAGGTGGGGGGCCTGGCTGGGGCGGGCTGGGTCTTTATCCTAGCGCCTGGTTCCCTCCCCCTGCCCCCTCTGAGCTGGACCTGGGACTGCCCCCCCTAGAGGGACCCTCAGTCGGGCCTGGGCCTTGGAGTGAATTCTCTGCTCACCCCTCTCTCCTCCGCTAGCACTAACCCTTTCTTCCCAGGTGGTCTCCAGCGCGGCCTCCCACGGAGCCAGGACCTCGCCAAGTCCCCACATCCCCTTGTCTCTCTTCCCTCTGCACAGCTCTCCTCTCCCTCCCCAACTCTCCCGGGAGTCCTGTCCCTCTCCATGTCCCCACCCCCACACCTGTGCACAGTGCCACTGTCTGCTGCTGAGCCAAACCCCATGAGAGACCCTGCCGGCTGGGGGCAGGGCAGGGCACCCTCCGGGAGGGGCCAACTTCTTCCATTCCCTATCCTAGCCTGGGAGCTGCCTCTGGGAATCCCTGCCTTGGCTACCGACTTCGTGGGTACGGGTGCAGGGTGGGGACGCAGGCTGCATCAGGAACCTGGGGAGAGAGTTGAAACCCCTATCCTTCCCCCAGCCTGGAATAAGGGGGACACTCCTGACACCCACAGTGGGCATGGAAGCATCACTCTACCTTGCAATTTTTGCAGGAGGAAGAAAGTGGAGTTAAAAAAAAAATCTGTCCAGGTGTGGTTGGTGAAGGATGGGACCCTGGACCCTAGCTCTTCCCTAGGTGGCAGAGAGGAGGGAGAAGGGGGCAGGATGCTGAGTCCCTGGACAGACTGTAGTGGGGAGAGCTGCCCCCTCTTAAATCACATGGGACCACCTCTGGGAGGGCTCTTGCCAAACTCCTCCCCAGCCTGTGGGGTCTCTAGCAGCCAGGGAAGGGAGAGGGCACCACTTCCCCTACTAACCCCACTCTTAATGGCCTCCAGGATTCACATCTCCAGGGGAGAGGGGGCAGCTGGGCAGGGCGGGGGGAGGGGGTGAGGTCCCAGCCCGGAAACCCCCTTCCCATCACCAGCCCTACCAAGCAACCGTGACTGCAGCAGCAGGAGGGGACAACCTGGCTCCCCCACTCAGCAGCGTGACCAACTTGCCTCTCTCCTCCCTCTTTCTCTTTTCCCCTTTGCTCTGCCCCTCTTCTCCCATCTCTTCCCCTCCCCGCCTGCCCTGCCCAGTCTTCGTGTGCCCAGGGACCCTGCAGAAGGTGCTTGAGCCTACCTCGACACACGAGTCAGAGCACCAGTCTGGCGCATGGTGCAAGGACCCGCTGCAGGCTGGTGACCGCATCTACGTGATGCCCTGGATCCCCTACCGCACGGACACGCTGACTGAGTATGCCTCATGGGAGGACTACGTGGCCGCCCGCCACACTACCACCTATCGCCTGCCCAGACCGCGTGGATGGCACAGGCTTCGTGGTCTATGACGGCGCTGTCTTCTACAACAAGGAGCGCACGCGCAACATTGTCAAGTATGACCTGCGGACGCGCATCAAGAGCGGGGAGACGGTCATCGATACCGCCAACTACCACGACACCTCGCCCTACCGCTGGGGTGGCAAGACCGACATCGACCTGGCGGTAGACGAGAATGGGCTGTGGGTCATCTATGCGACCGAGGGCAACAACGGGCGGCTGGTGGTGAGCCAGCTGAACCCCTACACGCTGCGCTTTGAGGGCACGTGGGAGACGGGTTACGACAAGCGCTCTGCATCCAACGCCTTCATGGTGTGTGGAGTCCTGTACGTGCTGCGCTCCGTGTACGTGGACGATGACAGTGAGGCGGCCGGCAACCGCGTGGACTATGCCTTCAACACCAACGCCAACCGCGAGGAGCCTGTCAGCCTTGCCTTCCCCCAACCCCTACCAGTTCATCTCCTCTGTCGACTACAACCCTCGGGACAACCAGCTGTATGTCTGGAACAACTATTTCGTGGTGCGCTATAGCCTGGAGTCGGGCCACCCGACCCCAGTGCTGGTGAGGACGACTCACTTCCAGGCATGGAGCCTGCTTGTTTTTGTCTCCTCCACCCCCCTATCCTCACCCCCTGGGTCCCAGGGCAGGGAGCCCCATCCTGTGAAGCTCTTGGGGATTGGGAGGTAAAGGAAATTCACAGCATGTGACAGAGGCTGTTCTAAGCACTACACAGCCATTAACTCATCTCCTCAGTCTATGACACAGGGGGTCCTTACTGCCCTGTTTTACACATGAGGACTCCTGCACGGGTAGGGGATTAAGTTATTTGAGGATTTGATCCCCAGCCTCCTAACCACTGCATTGCACTGCCTCTCCCGGGGGCTTGGGCACCTTTACCCCCTTGGATCCACCAAAATCCTGGGTGGAAGTCCAATATGCACAAAACAAAAGAGCTGAGCTGCTGATGCTGACTGGGCTGGGGGTAACTCGCAGTCTTCTCTTGCACCCCTTAGCTGCCCTGCCAGCTCTGTGCAGCCCCAGGGCTCCAGGGAGCCCAGTCTAATCCCATCTTGTTTGCAAAAGGGGAAGCTGAGGCCCCACCAGAGGGAAGCAGCGTAGCCAGGTTATAGAAGCCGAGGTCAGCTAGAAAGAGGATGGGAGGTGGTGGCGGGGCTGACCTGGACCCAGGAAGGCGTCTCTCCTCTGACCATTCTCTCAAATGTTACGGTACACATAGTGAACTTTTACCACCTTTTCATACTTCATATGGTCCTGTGGGCATAAGGGACTTTGGTGGGCACAGAGAGACAAGGGGGAGATCTACAACCAGACCCAGTGAGACCCAACATGTATTTTCGCTTCAGTAGGTGAGGAAGATGCTAGGATGGCCTGGGACCTCTGCCCAGCCAGGCACGCTGTAGCATAGCCCTGAGCATGGGGATGACCCTGTCTCGTATCCCCTTTCCAGGCCCAGCCACTTCCCCCACCCCTCAGCACGACTACCACAGCCAGGCCTACGCCCCTCACCAGCACAGCCTCGCCTGCAGCCACCACCCCACTCCGCCGGGCACCCCCTCACCACACACCCAGTGGGTGCTATCAACCAGCTGGGACCTGATCTGCCTCCAGCCACAGCCCCAGCCCCCCATACCCGGCGGCCCCAGCCCCGAATCTGCACGTATCCCCTGAGCTCTCTGCGAGCCCCGAGAGGTACGACGGGTCCAGTGGCCAGCCACCCAGCAGGGCATGCTGGTGGAAAGGCCCTGCCCCAAGGGGACTCGAGGTGAGTACAGAGGCTGTGGCCAGGGAGATAGGGGCCATGCCCCCCAGCAGCTTAGCACAGATGCATGTGTGGGTGGTGGTGTCCGCTGGAGCAGGGGTTTTCTGAGGGCAGGGGTCATCCCCAGTGACCAGCAGAGCTCTGCACACGGGCCACTCAGCCAGTGCCCCTGAACCCACCTGCAGAATCTACAGGGAGCCTGCAGGTGGTGACCGGGCTCCTGGCCTCAGGCTGACCTGGGACAGCCCCAGGAACAGCCAGCTTCACACGGGTGGCCAGCTGAAGTGCGTAAAGGGTTGGGCCGTGTGTGCTGGCGATCTGAGGGGAGGGTTGGCAGGTGCTTTGGGGTGGGGGGGTATTCCGAGATGAGCCTTGATGGAAGGTTCTAATTCTGGAGGCAAAGATGGGGCAAGAGGGAGAGCTCAAGGGTAAGTGAGTAGTGCCTCTCTTGACTGTCTGGCCCGATTCATGTCTGTTTCTCTGTGTTTCCCTCACCTCCCTCTTCACCCGCTGGTCCCCTGCTCCATCATCTCCTTTCCCCCTCTTCATCCCATCCTTCTCTTCTTCCTTTTGGCTCCCTTGTCTGTTCCTGTCTGTCTGTCCCTGCAGGAATTGCCTCCTTCCAGTGTCTACCAGCCTTGGGGCTCTGGAACCCCCGGGGCCCTGACCTCAGCAACTGCACCTCTCCCTGGGTCAACCAGGTGGCCCAGAAGGTACCAGTTACTGCCCCTCAAAGGCAGGCACTTGTGCTCGGGCCCAGGGCCCAGCGGGGGTTATGGAGCAACTGGGGAAACACAGGGGCTGGCAGGTCTGGAAGGCAGGACTGTGGGGTCACCTCCCCAGCCTACAGAGGGAGCAGGGACAGATAGGGTGGGAAAGGGCAGAGAGCGACGGGGAAGCGGAGAAAGATGGGAGAGCTGCACAGGCCAGGGAACCCAGGGAGGGCAGGATGGTCCCTGACAAACCTGGGATTCTCCCTCCCCACCCCCCCACCTCACGCAGATCAAGAGTGGAGAGAACGCGGCCAACATTGCCAGCGAGCTGGCCCGACACACCCGGGGCTCCATCTATGCGGGGGACGTCTCCTCCTCTGTGAAGCTGATGGAGCAGCTGCTGGACATCCTGGATGCCCAGCTGCAGGCCCCTCGGCCCATTGAGCGAGAGTCAGCTGGCAAGAACTACAACAAGGTGGGGCCTGGTGGTGGGGCTGACCTGGTACGGGGAGGACACCTGCCCCCCAGGGTCTCCGGAAGTATCCGACCTGGTACCTTCCAGCCAGGCTGCCACCCCTACTTACTTCCTCAGAGAGGAAGGAACCCCAAGGACTGCTGGGTCTCACTCCTGTGCTGCCCCAGATGGTCCTGGGGGTGGGGGATCCCTGAGGAAATGTCTTACTTGATAGCTCAACCCTGGGTCAGTAGTAGCCATAGACGACAAAGCTATCCAGATATGACAGTACTGGGGTTAGGGTACCAGCGCCCAGGGGCCTGGCTTGACATCACTTCCATCTCTTTCTAGATGCACAAGCGAGAGAACTTGCAAGGATTATATCAAGGTGAGACCTGAGGGTTTCCTGTGTAAGGACCGTGGGCTCCAGCTGATGGGGGCTGTGGGGGAGCCAGGGAATAGGGTTGGAGGTTGAGAAGAGAGCACACAGAGCCCACCCAGAGGAGTCAGAGGGTATTAGGGGGCCTCACAGCACCATCCCCCTGCCTGTGCAGGCCGTGGTGGAGACAGTGGACAATCTGCTCCGGCCAGAAGCTCTGGAGTCCTGGAAGGACATGAACGCCACAGAGCAGGTGCACACAGCCACCATGCTCCTGGACGTCCTGGAGGAGGGTGCTTTCCTACTGGCTGACAACGTCAGGGAGCCTGCCCGCTTTCTGGCTGCCAAGGAGAACGTGGGGTGAGTGCTGCGGTCAGTCACCCAGGGCAAACTCAGACACAAACCTTAAACCACAAGGTTCTGGCCTAGAGGCCACAGTGGGGATACCCAGCCCTTGGGCGTCTTGCCCCAGGGTCTCGTTATGCAGCCTGAGTCTCTGGACCAGGAACAGACCCCAACTGCGTGTGCCTTGCCTTCCCCTGTCCCCACAGTCCTGGAGGTCACAGTCCTGAACACAGAGGGCCAGGTGCAGGAGCTGGTGTTCCCCCAGGAGGGGGTAGCCGAGAAGAACTCCATCCAGCTGTCTGCCAAAACCATCAAGCAGAACAGCCGCAATGGTGAGTGCCCCTGGGGGCCTCGGGTGTGGAGGCAGCCCCCATCAGCCCTGTGCCACTGTCTCTGCGCCATTTATGGAGGGCAGTGGTCCTAAACTTTCCCATGCTACTGTAAAATTTCAGGGGCTTGGTGGGTCCCCTGCCTGAGGGTGAGCCTTGCAGTTGCCACGTTGGCTCCTGGGCCTCATAGCTCAGAGAGGTTAGGGGTTTGCCCAAGGTGACACGGTGAGAATGGGTGGGTCGGAGGCCCAGCCCCTCTGTGTCCTGTCACACTGCCCTGCTGTTCAGAACTGCCTTTGGCTGAGCAGCGGTCTTGTGGACAGGGCTCTCTGAGCTCCCACCTGCCTGGGCTGTGGACTGGCTTCAGAGGTCCCAGTGGCCAGCGTGGCCAAGGGCTGAGGAGCTGGCTAAGCTGGGAAGCCAGGGGCCTGGACGGAGGTGCGCCGAGCTAGGATGCTGACACATCCAATCATGCCTGTCCTCGCCAGGGGTGGTCAAAGTTGTCTTCATCCTCTATAACAACCTGGGTCTCTTCCTGTCCACGGAGAACGCCACGGTGAAGCTGGCTGGGGAAGCAGGCCTGGGTGGCCCGGGGGTGCCTCTCTGGTGGTGAACTCACAGGTGATCGCAGCTTCCATCAACAAGGAGTCCAGCCGCGTCTTCCTCATGGATCCTGTCATCTTCACCGTGGCCCACCTGGAGGTGAGCTAAGCTGTCCCCTCCCTCCAGGGGGGGTTGCTGTACCCTCTGTTCCCTGGCTGTGTACCTGCCCCTACACCATGTGCTTACCTCCAGAATAAGTTTCGGGTTCTTCCACTTGAGTGGCTTGGGCCATTTGTCCCCTGAGCTCTCAGAATGTCAAACGGAGCCCCAAAACGCAGGCACTTCTTTGATACTTGGCACCATCCCTGTAGCCAGGTGTGGGGGGGGCCAGAATGGGACTCCCTGGTTCTAACTCCAGTTCTGACACCCCGGCACCACCACACAACAGGACAAGAACCACTTCAATGCTAACTGCTCCTTCTGGAACTACTCGGAGCGTTCCATGCTGGGCTACTGGTCAACCCAGGGCTGCCGCCTGGTGAAGTCCAACAAGACCCATACCACGTGTGCCTGCAGCCACCTCACCAAGCTTGCCGTGCTCATGGCTCACCGCGAGATCGTAAGCTGGCTGGCACTCTGCTTCTCCGGGCAGGCCCGCTTGCTGGCCTGGCTTTGCATGGCATCCTAGAGAGGTCAGGGGGAGGCCAGCCTCATGGGTGTTTGGGGGCCCCTAGTCTTGCTTGGGGCATGAGGCCATGCGTCTGGTTCTCTCTGGTCCTCTGTGGCATGGTCCCACCTTCTCCCAAGGCACTCTGGAGAAGCAGTTTGGTGTAATGTTGGTCATCTCTCCACAAGCCTTCCAGAGCATGAGGAAGTGAGCACACCACTGTGTGCAGAGGGTGGGGGCTGCCCGGCTGGCGGCACTTGAGGTCCTCGAGGCCCATGGCCTTGCCCAGGGTCCTGCCTCTGCAGCTGGCACCTGGCTGAGCCCAGCGTGCAAAACCAAAGGCCCTGAGCATGCCCCTGCTCCTACCCCAGTACCAGGGCCGCATCAACGAGCTGCTGCTGTCCGTCATCACCTGGGTGGGCATCGTGATCTCCCTGGTCTGCCTGGCCATCTGCATCTCCACCTTCTGCTTCCTGCGGGGGCTACAGACCGACCGCAACACCATCCACAAGAACCTGTGCATCAACCTCTTCCTGGCTGAGCTACTCTTCCTGGTTGGGATCGATAAGACTCAGTATGAGGTGGGCTGGGACTTGAGGGCAGGTGACGGCCAATGCCCAGGTTGGGGACCAGGAAAGGGTAACACCTGCCTAGGCAGCAGCCCTCACCCTCGGTGCTCCCCGCAGATCGCCTGCCCCATCTTCGCCGGCCTGCTGCACTACTTCTTCCTGGCCGCCTTCTCCTGGCTGTGCCTGGAGGGCGTGCATCTCTACCTGCTGCTGGTGGAGGTGTTTGAGAGCGAGTATTCCCGACCAAGTACTACTACCTGGGCGGCTACTGCTTCCCGGCCCTGGTGGTGGGCATTGCGGCTGCCATTGACTACCGCAGCTATGGCACCGAGAAGGCGTGAGTTCCACCTCCTGGCCCTGTACCTGTTCTCTCCTCCCCACCTGGTTCCCTGCTCTGTGGCACCCCTTGGACCAGGACCCTCAGGGCCTCCCTTCCTCTTCCTCATCCCTGAGGCTGCAGCCTCCAGAGTCCTAGGCCTTCATGGATCACAGGGAATGGCCCCTTGGCTTCTCCCTACACTCCGGCCCTGTTTCCTTTACAGCTGCTGGCTCCGAGTGGACAATTACTTCATCTGGAGTTTCATTGGGCCTGTCTCCTTCGTTATTGTGGTGAGTTGGGAGGTGACACCTCATCTCCTTTCTTCATCCAGGCTGGCCTTGACTCCAGCCCCTGCCCCCCACACACTCCTGCACACTGGAACTGAGCCACCAGCTGAGAGAGTAAGAGTGCGCTGGGTCTGTGGAGCTCCAGTGCTGAGGGCTGCTCATCAGGTGCTATGATTTGAGCCCCTACCGTGTGTTAGGTCATGGGCCCTGTCCTCCCAGCAGCCAGGAGTGGCAGTAAATTGCCAGTCATGCCAGTCAGCTCACTGCCACATGCTGGGCACCTCAGGGGGCAGGTACAGGGTTCTTCCAGCAGAGACGAGGGCTACAGCTGAGATTTCACCAGGCCGGTCCCCTAGCCTCAGCAATTCACTAAGGGAGGCAGGGCCACTCAGCCCAGCCCGTCCCTTGTCCGGCCCTCAGGTCAACCTGGTGTTCCTCATGGTGACCCTGCACAAGATGATCCGAAGCTCATCTGTGCTCAAGCCTGACTCCAGCCGCCTGGACAACATTAAGTGAGCCCCACCCCTGCCTGCCCCATCACCCCCCTTGCTGGGCCCACCTCTCCCAGGGTATCCAAAAAGGTGGTGCTGTCACCTCTAGTGACACACACTGCAATTTTAAGTATCAAAGGGGTGTTTTATTGTATTCACTATGTACCTACTTAATGGGTCTTAGAAAGCGTATCATTAGCAAGTCCAACCTATGGTTTTAGGGGCATAACTGCATAGGGTGAGGCTAAATTCAAAAGTTGAGTCTGTTTAAGGGCAACTTAAAGAGAAATAGGCAGCAAGATGTAGCCTAAGTGGTCTGGAAATTTGGCAAAAACAATGAAGTTGGCAGAGGAATGACTGATGTTCACAAAACCCTGACCCATGACCCAATACCTTTTCCTCAGGGCCCAGGCTGGGGTGGGAGCGTCCTGGGCAGGCCACTGCCCCCAAGGCCCACTCGCCCGCCCTGCTCAGTTAGGGTTTTGCAGACAGTGCCCAGGCCCACCCAACAGCACCCCTTTACAGGCTGCAGGGGGAGGCCTAGGCTGAGGCCGTCCCGTCCCGCGGGTTCTCTGACACCCGCTCTCCACCCCTAGATCCTGGGCGCTGGGGGCCATCGCACTGCTGTTCCTGCTGGGTCTCACCTGGGCTTTCGGCCTCCTTTTCATCAACAAGGAGTCGGTGGTCATGGCCTATCTCTTCACCACCTTCAACGCCTTCCAGGGGGTCTTCATCTTCGTCTTTCACTGCGCCTTACAGAAGAAGGTGAGGTCGAGCCGGGATCCTGGGTCACAGCCTCCCTTGGACACATTTCCTGGGCACCCAGGAGGAGGGAGGCAAGGGTGGAGGGGACTCAGGGCCCCCTCAAGCCCCCAGTGAGTGCTGCATGCGTTCAACGGTCAGGTCTGCGTCCACCAGGAGGGGAGCATGAGCTCAGGATTTAACCACAGGTGAAGAGGGTTCTGGAAAAAAACAAGATACAACAGCTTAAAGGAGTGAGAGCAGGACAGATTTGGTGATGAAGAACCCTCACCACCATGAGGATCACAAGTCAGGCCTGGAAGGGGGAGGACTTTGGGAGCCAATCTGCCTACATTCGTAGTTCTGGAAAGAATTGTGAATTCTGTGGTGATACAAAGGATCTTTTTAAAATAAATGGGTTAAAATATGAATCTTAGAAAAACATACAGGCTGGGCGTGGTAGCTCATGCCCGTAATCCCAGCACTTTGGGAGGCCAAGGCCAGGCGGATCACCTGAGGTCAGGAGTTCAGACCAGCCTGGCCAACATGGTGAAACCCCATCTCTCCTTTATATAAAAATTAGCCAAGCATGGTGGCGGGCGCCTGTAGTCCCAGCTCCTTGGGAGGCTGAGGCAGGAGAATCGCTTGAACCTGGCAGGCGGAGGTTGCAGTGAGCCAAGATCATGCCACTGTACTCCAGCCTGGGTGAGAGTGAGACTCCGTCTTCAAAACAAAACAACAAAAAACACATACAAAGGGCTGGGTGCAGTGACTCATGCCTGTAACCCCAGTACTTTGGGAGGCTGAGGTGGGAGGATCCCTTGAGCCCAGGAATTCGAGACCAGCCTGGGCAACATAGAGACCCCGTCTCTATTTAAAAAAAAAAAAACAAAGGGGACAGCAGTATCAGGGGAACGTGCGCAGGGAGTGGGGGTCCAGGCAGCACCCTCAGGACTGAGGCTGGGGAGACGGAGCTGAGGCATTTGTCGAGTCGGCCCTGGTGGCAGTGTGGGCCATGGAGACTGCTGTTGGACTTGGGGAGTGGTGAGGCGGGTAAGGCTTAAGGCAGGGGATGGCAGAGGCAACAATCATGAGAATTCTGGTTGCATGGGAGGTGGTGGTCTGTGTCCCCTGCTCTGCCCAACACTGTCCTGGTCCCTCCTTGAACATACAGTGAAAGGCAGTGTCTGCACAGCCCCCATCTCACACACAGTGACAGCGATGTCCTTTCAGGGGCCCCCAGGTCCCTATGGTCTGATCTGGGACCCTCGGTTCCCCTCCCCTCTGTGCTTTCAGCCACCTAGATGTGGACCCTCCTCAGGGTGCAGCCCCTGTCCTTGCCCTGGCCTGAATGAGGCCTCCTCTGATGTATTTATTTTTTTAGGTTTTTAATTTTATCATTATTATTTTTTTTGAGATAGAGTCTCACTCTTTTACTCAGGCTGGAGTGCAGTAGTGTCATCTTGGCTCAGTGCAACCTCTGCCTCCTGGGTTCAAGCGATTCTCCTGCTTTCGTCTCCCCAGTAGCTGGGATTAAGGTGCACACCACACACCTGGCTAATTTTTGTATTTTTAGTAGAGATGGAGGTTTCACCATATTGCCCAGGCTGGTCTCGAACTCCTGACCTCAGGTGATCTGCCCACCTCGGCCTTCCAAAGTGCTGGGGTTACAGGTGTGAGCCACCATGCCCCCTGATCTATTTAAAGTCACAACCTGCTCCCAAGTCAGCACTGCCTAACTCCCTTTCCAGCCATAGTTTTCTCCACAGAATCTAACACCATCCAATAGCCTGCATATAAATTTTTTCATGTGTGTTGTGTCTCTGTCTACTGAAATATAAGCTCTGAGAGGTAAGGATTTGTGTGTGTTGTTTTCTGTACCATCCCCGAGGCCTAAATTGCGCCTGGCACATAGCGGATGCTTATTAATGCTCTGTTGGTTTTATGAATGAATGAAAAACGGTCAGTGGCAGTGGAGAACCTGATCAGCTGGCTGTTGGGGGACAGAGGACAGCAGGGTTTCTGTGGCCTGCAAGTCACTGAGCAGGGGAACACAGTCATTGGAAGCTCTGTCTCCGGCCTCCTGAGGCTATCTTGTGCCAGCCCTGTGGGAGGCTGGATCACAGAGGCGGCCAGCGTCCCGGCCGGCTGACTGTCCTCCTCGCCCCCCAGGTGCACAAGGAGTACAGCAAGTGCCTGCGTCACTCCTACTGCTGCATCCGCTCCCCCACCCGGGGGCACTCACGGGTCCCTCAAGACCTCAGCCATGCGAAGCAACACCCGCTACTACACAGGGACCCAGGTATGGCACCAGGCAGGGCTCCCTGGGGCTGAGGGTTGGAACCTGGAGCCTGAGAGGCGGGGAGTGGCTTGGCCTGGGTCTGTGATGGTGATGATCGGGCGAGCAGTCTCAGATGCCAGAGGGTGGGTGGCCCAAGGGTCCCCCTCACATCTGGGTTATGTCCCCAGAGCCGAATTCGGAGGATGTGGAATGACACTGTGAGGAAACAGACAGAGTCCTCCTTCATGGCGGGTGACATCAACAGTACCCCCACCCTGAACCGAGGTGAGAAGGATCCCTCTGCCTCTGGCTCTGGTCCCTCAAGGCTCCCGGCCGCCTTGTGACCTCTGATCCCTTGGCCAGGTACCATGGGGAACCACCTGCTGACCAACCCTGTGCTGCAGCCCCGTGGGGGGCACTAGCCCCTACAATACCCTCATCGCCGAGTCGGTGGGCTTCAATCCCTCCTCGCCCCCTGTCTTCAACTCCCCAGGTGAGGGCACAGGGGGAAACATCCAGGTCGGGAAGTGTGGGGTTTGCCTCCCGGGGGACCTCCGCCTGGGATGTTCCATGCCCCAGAACTGGAGCCTGGACTTGGCATTTCAAGTTCACCCCTCGCCTTCTCTTTCTCTCCTGGCTGCCACCTGCAGGGAGCTATCGGGAACCCAGTAAGTGTGACTCTTCCCTGGAAATGTTTCCAAGACTGGGAGAGGGACAGACAGTGGCCTTCTCAGATGGGCTCACTTAAGGAGGAGAACTTGGGATCCCCCTCCCCATCCCCCGCCTCCACCGAACAGTCTGGCTGGCAGCCGGATGGAAGATAATGGGTGGTAGTCGTTGAGTTTGGGGCTTTAGGTGTGAGGGTCTGAGCATAGGAAAGGGGTCCTGTCGCCCAGGCCTCCTCATACTGCTGAGATTCTGAACCTCCAGCTGGGGGACAAGACCCTGGGGGAACTGGTCCTTGTCCCCCAACTTTAACCAATCTGCTTTTGGGCTGCTGTCTCTACTGCCAGTGAGGGAGAAAGGGAATGTCAGACCAGAGTTCCCATGGGGCAGGGGGGAAGCCCTCAGAAAACCAACAGGAATGGAGCCCCACTTCTCTGCATGGACCCCATCCCCTCACGGCCCCCCCGGTGCAGCCAGGGCCCCTCCCCACCTGACCAGCCCCTTTCTGCCCTGCAGAGCACCCCTTGGGAGGCCGGGGAAGCCTGTGGCATGGACACCCTGCCCCTGAACGGCAACTTCAACAACAGTTACTCCTTGCGAAGCGGGGATTTCCCTCCCGGGGATGGGGGTCCCGAGCCACCCCGAGGCCGGAACCTGGCCGATGCCGCGGCCTTCGAGAAGATGATCATTTCAGAGCTGGTGCACAACAACCTGCGGGGGAGCAGCAGTGCAGCCAAGGGCCCTCCACCACCTGAGCCCCCTGTGCCGCCTGTACCAGGGGGCGGGGGCGAGGAAGAGGCAGGCGGGCCCGGGGGGTGCTGACCGGGCGGAGATTGAACTTCTCTATAAGGCCTTGGAGGAGCCTCTGCTGCTGCCCCGGGCCCAGTCGGTGCTGTACCAGAGTGATCTGGACGAGTCGGAGAGCTGCGCAGCCGAGGACGGCGCTACCAGCCGGCCCCCTCTCTTCCCCTCCGGGCCGGGACTCCCTCTATGCCAGCGGGGCCAACCTGCGGGACTCACCCTCCTACCCGGACAGCAGCCCCGAGGGGCCCAGTGAGGCCCTGCCCCCACCCCCCCCCCCCCCGCACCACCCCGTCCCCCCTGAAATCTACTACACCTCTCGCCCGCCAGCCCTGGTGGCCCGGAATCCCCTGCAGGGCTACTACCAGGTGCGGCGGCCTAGCCACGAGGGCTACCTGGCAGCCCCAGGCCTTGAGGGGCCAGGGCCTGATGGGGATGGGCAGATGCAGCTGGTCACCAGTCTCTGAGGGGACCTCATGGACCAGGGGCTAGTGGCCCAGGCCAGGGAGGGAACCCTGGGCAGGGTTCTGGTGGGAAAGGGAGACAGATGGAGGCAGTGGCTGGTGGGCCACTCTCTCCAGGTGCCCCTCGGCCATGGGCCCTACAGTCCCCTCAAGGGACTCTGACCTAGGGGCCTGAGGTGCCAGGGTTCACAGACAGGGTTTCCCCACCAGCCACATGCACCAGCTCTATTTGGGGGAAGTGTAGTGAGGAGGAGCCCAGAGGTCCCAGGGGAGTGAGAAGGGAGAACTTGGAAGGGTGCAGCCCACTTCCAGACTCTCCCTTCTCCCACCCTTGCCACTGCCTGAAGGGAAATGAGGGCTTTAGTTTCCCTGGGCAGGGAGGGCAGCTTCTGAGGTTGCCAAAGGCCCCCACTGGGTGGCACCTGTCAGCTGCCCCTCTCTGCAGTCAGAAGTGCTGCCGGCTGCTCCCAGATGGAGCAGCGAGGCGGGATGCATGGACACGTTCCTCCTTGCGCTACAATTCCCTGCTCCCTGGAGACTGGGAGAAGGCCGCAGGCAGGGGGACTCGGTGGTGGTTTAAAGGTCGAACTTTCTCTGAAGCTCCTTTCCCCTTGCTCTTGGTCTCTGTCCCCCCAAGCAAGCCTGCCCCCTCCGCCTCCCAGTGTACCCAATGACCCCCTCCCTTGGGGTGACTCCTGATGAAGCACAACTCCCTGCAGGGCCCCCAGCCCACAGGGGTGGCCATATTTGGGCAGTTCCCAGTCCTGTGGGCTCGGCTATCTGGGAAGCAGATTTTGGGTCTGGATTTCCCTGGGGAGTGGGTCCTGGGCTTGGATCTTTCCCTAGGGTGCCCTCTTATCCCTTCCTCTCTCCTCCTCCCCCCCACCCCCATTGCTGTAAATATTTCAACGAAATGGAAAAGAAAAAAAAAAGACAAAAAAAGAAAAGAAAAAAAATCTCATCACTTGAAGCCACCGGGAGCCTGCAGCCCGGGCCAGCCTGGGCTTTCTCCGGAGCAGAGTGGCGCTGCCTGCCTGGCAGCCAGGACTTCTCCGCGTACGTGCATCCCCAGTCCCTGCCCATGCAGGCGGGCCGCCAGAGCAGCTTTTTACAATCCAGAGACAGAAAACAAAATCTAGATGCAACAGCGAAACAAAGAACCCATTTCCTTTCTGGCACCCATTTCTGTCCTCTCCTTTCCTGCTCCGCCTGCCTGGCATCATCAGCCCTCCTGGGGCGTGTACCTCACTGCCTGCCCCAGGACCAGAGGCCTGTCTCCCCCCTCCCTCCCCACTGGCCCCGGGGAGACTCCCTCACACCCAAAGATGCTTTGCCAAGATTGGCTGCACTGTCCCTTTGAGTTCCTGCTTCTTGTGTATTGCTTTGGGGACTCTAGCCGGGGGAAGACGGGGGCTGACTTCCCACCTAGAGAGGTTGATGGTGGAAGGAAAATGGAGAGGAACTGGGGTCATGGAGGGCATGGGTATTGCTGAGGAAGGTGCTAGGAGAGGCACGGTGGTGGTCTGTTTGAGGGAGGAGGAGAGGCAAAGGTGAGAGATCACCTTCCCCCACTCTCCACCCTCCCGCAGGGGGAGACGAACCCAGGGCTGGGTCATGATACCCATGTTCTGGGGGGGCTTGACCCCAAATCCCAGATCCGGAAGCTCTAGGCTTGGGATGTCTCCTTGAGCACCTCTCACAGCCCCCCTCCTCTCCAGCGTGTCAGTCCAGCCTCCCCAGCCCCCTCCCCTCAACTCTAGGGGTAGCGTAGCCCCAAGGCCACCCTAGCCCAGCCCCTGCATTGCCATTTCCCCAGGGGTGGCCCTCCACCTCTGCTCTGACCTCTCTGGTCTCTTTTGCCCCTCCCTCTTTTCTCACAAGTGCCATGAGTTTTCAAACATCTTCGGGTCTCAGCCTGCTGCTGCCATGAACTTTGTTGGGTTAAGGGGGAGGGGCTCTAGGAAGGAACTGGGGGAAAGGGGACAGGTAGGTGGCTGGAGGGACCCTTTTTGCTGCTAGAAAGCCCCTCCCTTCTCCTGGGGAGCTGGGGCTGGCTTGTCCCCATCAATTAGGGGAGAAGGGGTCAGACCAAAGATGGTGGTTTGTCCATGTAAGGGAACAGGTGTGGGGAAGAGGTGAGGTTAGGTTCCATCTCTGGCTTTTTCTGGTAGAAGGGCCTAACCCATTACACCAGAAGACCACTGGTAAAGTCTAGATGGGGGAGGAGAAGTGAGGCTGGGGACAGTCCTGCCAGACGACTCCAAGGAGGGCAGGGGACAGTTCGTGGCCCTTCCTGGACTGCACTAGGCGGGGAGCTCTGTTGTGTGGAGGGGCGGTGAGAGGTCTGTGAAGAGTGAGCAGGAGGCATGGGCAGGTGAGGAGCCAGCCCAGCCCAGGCAGCAGCCCAGCTACAGCGTGTGGCTGCCCCTGACACCAGGAGGAGGGCCCGGAGAGTTCCATGGGGGCTGGGACGCAAAGGGAGGCCCACTTCCTCCCTGCCCCGCCCTACTTGTATCTCTCCAGACTCGGACAATCAAAGGGAGAGGGTATATAGCAGGTCCAGTTCCAGCCAGCATCACCCAGTGGCTGCTAGGCCTCAGAGCTGTGTGGCAGGGCCCCCTGCTGGGGCTGGACACCATTGCAGTCCAGTGTAAAGCCACCCCCAGAGCCCAGGTGTCCCCCCCCCCCACCTAACCAGACCTGGTGCCTTGACACCCCCACCCCAGCTGGGACGGTACAGAGAAGGGTCTTGGTTTCCTCTCCTACTCCCTTGGGTTCCTGAACTCATTTGCTCCTAAATCTTGTTAATTCTTTTCCTCTGGATTTTGGTTTCTTTTGGCTTTCCCTTGCCTTCTCTTTCTGTCTCCACCTCTCTCCCCATCTCTCTTTCCCCATGTCTTTCTTGCTGTCTCTATGTTCCTCTTCTCTCATCCTCAACTTTCTGTCCATTCGGGCCTCCTCCCGCCTCCCATGCCCCCAGCCCCTCCCTCCTTGGTCTCCTTTTCGATATGCCAAACCAATTTTGGGTCGAGTGCATTTAACGAGAACAAAACAAAAGGCTCATAACAAGAACATTTCAGAAAAAAACAAAAAGTCTAAAAAAAATTGTTGAGTCAAAAAGTCAAACAATAAAGAAATTAAGATTTCTTGGAATGACAAGAGTGGTGTGACTTCTTGAGCAGGGGGAGTAAGAAATGGGTGAATAGCTGAACGCGGTGGTGCGTGCCTGTAGTCCCAGCTACTCAGGAGGCTTAGGCTGGAGGACCACTTGAGTCCAGGAGTTCTGGGCTATAGTGCGCTATGCCAATTGGGTGTCTGCACTAAGTTCGGCATCAATATGGTACCTCCCGGGAGCAGAGGCCCACCAGGTTGCCTAAGGAGGGGTAAACCAGCCCAGGTTGGAAACGGAGCAGGTCAAAACTCCCGTGCTGATCAGCAGTGGGATTGCACCTGTGAATAGCCACTACACTCCAGCCTGGGCGACACAGCGAGACGCTGTCTCTTTTTTTTTTTTTTTTCCAGGGGTAGACAGAGGAAGACCCCGTCTCTTTTAAAAAAAAAAAAAGAAAAGAAAGAAAGGTGTGAATAGCCAGGCAAGGTGGCTCAGGTCTTTAATCCCAGCACTTTGGAAGGCCGAGGTGGGTGGATCACTTGAGGCCAAGAGTTTAAGAACAGCCTGATCAACATGGTGAAACCCCATCTCTACTAAAAAGACACAAAATTAGCTGGGCATGGTGGCAAGCACCTATGGTCCCAGCTACTTGGGAGGCTGAGGCAGGAGAATCGCTTGAACCCGGGAGGCGGAGGTTGCAGTAAGCTGAGATCGCACCACGGCACTCCAGCCTGGTCTACAAAGCGAGCTTCTGTCACAAAAAAGAAAGAAATAGTTGAGTAGATCTGCATTGGGGCATCCACATGGGCCCTGGGCTGCACTTGAGCATTCAGAACCCCTGGCCGAGGCCTGGTAATACAGAATCATTAACGTTTGTAAGACATTGGTAAGTTCCTGGGACTGGTGGAGCATTTCATGTGCAGTTTCTCTGAATCCTCACAAAATGCTCCCAGGTAGAGACAGCAATTAGATCTCCATTTTACAAATGGGGAAACTGAGGCTTACAGCCCTTAGATGTATGCCCACGTCTCTGGCCAGGCCACTGTCCCATGCTGTGTCTCAGAGAAGCCCTTCTTGGCCCACATGTCTGTCCCCCAGGCTGTAGTAGAGCAGAGGTCAGGAATTTTACACTGTGATGTCTCATTACAATTGCCATTCCTAGATTCCATACACTACTGGTGTGGAGCGCTTTCAAACCTGACACGGTGAAACTGCATCATGTGTATTTCACATTCTCCGTTCACCAATGAACTGTCCATGCTCAGAGAAAGAGGAATAACTCCGGGCCCCTCTGACTAGACACCGACTCTAGGACACCACACTCCTGAGTCTCCACCCACCTCCCCCACAGCCACTCCCCTCCCAGTCTTCATGACTGGCTCCTTCTCATCTAACCGCCTAATGATGGGAACCCAGGGGGCTCAGTTCTTAGACCTTTTCCCTACCTGCTCTCCCCTCCCTGGAAGGTCTCATCCCCACCTCATGGTTTGAAATGCCACCTATACACTGATGACCCCCAAACATAGATCTCCAGCCTGAACTCCTACCTGAGCTCCAGATATACATATATTCACCTACCTACCCCATAGCTCTCCCTGGTATCTGGTAGAATCTCAAACTTAACCTGTCCTAAACTGAGACCCTAGCCTCCCCCCACCCCCATCTCTACCACTGCCACCACTGTAGTTCTTCCCACATGAGGCTTTGGGGCTTCCTCACCTCAACTAAAAGTGAGTCCATCCATCCCTTGATTCAAGCTACAGACCTCGGAGCTGGAGCTTACCTTGAACTCATCTTGTTTGATCACCCACATCTAATCTGACAGTGAATGCAATGGTGGCTCTACCTTTTAAATATCCAGAATTAATCAGTTCTCACCTGTCTCACCAGGGCCACTGCAAGAGTCCCCTAAACATTATAGCTCTCTGTCTCTTTTAGGGAAAACTCAACACAGAAACCACAGTGATCTTCGTAAACATGTTCCATCCTCCTCAGCTCAAAACTCTCCAAAGCTGTCTCACTCAAAGCAAAGCCAAGGTCAACACAATGGCCTATAAAGGCCCTCCAACCGCACCCCCCAGCTTCCTCCCCACCTTCCTTCCCTCCACTCACTGGGCTCAAACAGGCAGGCACCCTCTTGCCTGCCTCAGGGGCTTTGCACTGGCTGTTGTCTCTGCTGGCTTGGCCTCCCTCCCCCTTCCCTATATCCTCAGAGTTGACTTCTCCTGCAGAGGTTATGAAAATGAAATCCTACTTCCCAGAAGGCCTTCCCAAGCCACTCCAGAACTTCCTAACCTGTTCCTTGCTTTATCTTCATAGTACTACTACTCTCTAGCAATTACGTTTTGCTTATTTGTTTATCATCTGCCTCTTGGCTACAATGTAAGACCTTGAAAAGCAAGGGTTCTTGGTCTAGGCCTATAGCATCTGGCACATAGGCGATCTATAAGTATCCGTTAAAGAATGAATGGACCGGGCATGGTGGCTCACGCCTATAATCCCAGCACTTTGGGAGGCCGAGGCAGGTGGATCACGAGGTCAAGAGATCAAGACTATCCTGGTCAACATGGTGACACCCCGTCTCTACTAAAAATACAAAAATTAGCTGGCATGGTGGTGCATGCCTATAGTCCCAGCTACTTGGGAGGCTGAGGCAGGAGAATTGCTTGAACCCAGGAGGCGGAGGTTGCAGTGAGCCGAGATTGCACCATTGCACTCCAGCCTGAGTAACAAGAGTGAAACTCCGTCTCAAAAAAAAAAAAAAAAAAAAAAAAAAAAAAAAAAGAATGAAAAGAATGAATGAGGCTGAATTCAGCATAAGACCCAAATCGAGCATGAGATGAGGGTGATGAGTGATGGAAGCTCTTCAATGAGGATAAAGAAATATATTTAATCTCCAACTGGAATAAAAATTTAAAAACAAATATATTAAAAAAAAAAAAAAAAAAAGGCCAGGCACAGTGGCTCACGCCTGTAATCCCAACACTTTGGGAGGCCGCGGTGGATGGATTACAAGGTCAGAAGATTGAGACTATCCTGGCCAACATGGTGAAACCCCATCTCTACTAAAATACAAAAAACTAGCTGGGTGTGGTGGCGCACGCCTGTAGTCCCAGCTGCTCAGGAGGCTGAGGCAGGGGGAATCTCTTGGATCCACGAGGCGGAGGCTGCGGTGAGCCAAGATCACGCCACTGCATTCATGCCACTGCATTCCAGCCTGGCAACACAGCAAGACTCGGTCTCAAAAAAAAAAAAAAAAAAATGAATGATGTAAACTATAAATCTGCCATTCCCTCAGCTGGTTCAGTTTCCACACGTTGCTCACTGTGTGATGCTAAGATTTTAATTCAGCTTGGCCTCAAAACCTAAGATCAGTATTTCATCTGGTGCCCAAATGATGAAGAGGCAATCTGTTCTCACACTGGAGGATGAAATGAATCTAATAGATTTTCTGAGAGATGCTCTATAGGCAAGCATGGGTCTTTTAAGAGTACACAATTTTTAGCCAGACATGGTGGCTCACTCCTGTAATCCTAGCCCTTTGGGAGGCCGAGGTGGACAGATCATTTGAGGCCAGGAGTTCAAGACCAGCCTGCCCAACATGGCAAAACTCCACTAAAACAAAAATTAGCCAGACATGGTGGCACACGCCTATAATCCCAGTTATTCTGGAGGCTAAGGCAGGAGAATCACTTGAACCCCAGGAGGCAGAGGCTGCAGTGAGCCAAGATCACATCACTGCACTCCAGCCTAGCTGACAGCAACACTCCATCTCAAAAAAAAAAAAAAAGTAGATAAATTTAACTATATGTGATTTGACCTAATGCTCTAATTTGAAATCTAATTCCACATACAATGAGAGTCAAATATGACCAGTCCTTCTGTGTCTTTTACTCTCCCGTTCACTACATACAATCTAAACCTGTTGTGCCTGGCCAGGTGCAGTGGCTCATACCTGTAATCCCAACACTTTGGAGGCCAAGGTGGGCAGATCACTTGAGGTCAGGAGTTCAAGACCAGCCTGGCCAACATGGTGAAACCCCTTCCCTATTAAAAAAAAAAAAAAAAAAAATTAGCTGGGTGTGCTGGTGGGTGCCTGTAGTCCCAGCTACTTGGGAGGCTGAAGCAGGAGAATCACTTGAATCTGGGAGGCAGAGGTTGCAGTGAACCGAGATTGTGCCACTGCACTCCAGCCTGGGCAACAGAGTGAGACTCTGTCTCAAAAATAAAAATAAACCCGCTGTGCCTGACAACCTCTAACCGTCAGGTGGTTGTTAGTGGCACCCATTCATCTGCACGTGGCCAGGGACAATACATTTATGCTGAGATGTATCATTTCAAAGCTCTTTCCCACATTTTATCTCATGTAATTCTCAGAAGATATGTATTTTTTTTGTTTTTTGTTTTTTGCTTTTCTGAGACAGAGTCTCGCTCTGTCACCCAGGCTGGAGTACAGTGGTGCAATCTTGGCTCACTACAACTTCCACCTCCTGGGTTCAAGCAATTCTCCTGCCTCAGCCTTCTGATTAGCTGGGATTACAGGTACCTGCCATCATGCCTGGCTAATTTTTGTATTTTTAGTAGAGACGGGGTTTCACCATGTTGGTCAGGCTGGTCTCAAACTCCTGACCTCGTGATCTGCGTACCTCGGCCTCCCAAAGGGCTGGGATTACAGGCGTGAGCCACTGCGCCTGGCCAAAAAATAAATAAAAATGAATTGCAGGTAGATTTTTTTAAAGCTAAATATGAAAAATAAAATTTCCAGAAGAAAACCCAGCAGGATATCTTATTGACCTCAGGGTAGGATTTCATAAGCAAGGCACAAAAAAAAAAACCACCGCAAACTATAAATAAATAGATCCTTTTGATGACATTTTTTTTTTTTTTACTTTCTCTTTTTTCTTTTCTTTTTGAGATACTGTCTTGCTCTGTTGCCCAGGCTAGAGTGCAGTGGTGCAATCATAGCTTACTACAGCCTCAATCTCCTGGGCTGAAGCAATCCTCCAGCCTCAGCCTCCTCAGCAGCTGGGACTACAGGCATACGTCACCATGCTCAGCTGATAGGGTCTCAGTTTGTTGCCCAGGCTGGTCTTGAACTACTGGGCTCAAGCTATTCTCCCGCTTTGGCCTTCCAAAGTTCTGGGATTACAGGCATGAGCCACTGCACCCAGTCTAAAATAAAAATAATTTCTAAAAACTCTGAACATCAAAACATTATAAAAATTAAAAGACAGCCAGGCACAGTGGCTCACGCCTGTAATCCCAGCACTTTGGGAGGCTGAGGGAGGAGGATCATCTGAGGTCAGGAGTTTGAGATCAGCCTGGCAAACATGGTAAAACCCCGTCTCTACTAAAAATACAAAAATTAGCCAGGCATGGTGGTGGGCACCTGTAATCCCAGCTACTTGGGAGCCTGAGGCAGGAGAATCACTTGAATCCAGGAGGTGGAGAGATCGTACCACTCCAGATTGGGTGACAAGAGTGATACTCTGTCTCAAAATACAAACAAATAAAAAGAACAAAAAGAAAGGACAAGCCTCAGATGTGAGAACGCCTGTAGTCCATAAGCCAAAGACAATCTGGCAGAAGTGGCCAATTCACAGAAGGCAACTGGCCGATAAACGTGAAAATAGCTCAACCTCACTAGTAATCAGCGTAATGCAATTCGAACCCACTAATTCCCACCCATCAGGACAAACATTTTAAAGTCTGACAATAGCAAGTATCGATAAGGACTCTGGCCGGGCGCGGTGGCTCATGCCTGTAATCCCAGCACTTTGGGAGGCTGAGGTGGGCGAATCACCTGAGATCTGGAGTTTGAGACCAGCGGACAACATAGTGAAACACCATCTCTACTAAAAAAACAAAACTTAACCAGATATGGTGGCGCACACCTGTAATCCCAGCTACTCAGAAGGCTGAGGCAAGAGAATCACTTGAACTGGGAGGTGGCAGTGAGCCGAGATCACACCACTGAACTCTAGCCTGGGCAGCAAAAGCAAAACTGTCTCAAAAATAAAAATAAAAGATAAGCACATTGAGCCACAGGAACACTAATGGTGGGAGTGAGAACTGGTAACATCATTTTGAAAAACAGATTGGCAGCATCTGGTAAAGGTGAATATTTCCACAAGCCACAGTCCAGCACTTCAATTCCTTGGTGTACATCCCAGAGTAACTCCTATGTGTGCTCAAGGAGACATAGATACCAACGCATACTGCACCACTGAAAACACCCTAAATTTCAACCAAGTGAATTGTTAAGTGAACACTGTCCAACAAAACTTTCTGTTCTCATGGAAATGTTCCCTGTCTATGTTCTCTATACACCACAGTGGCCACTAGCCACAGGCTCCTGCCGAACATGTGAAATGTGACTAGTGTGTCTGGGGGAAACGGGTTTTTCATTTGGTCTAATTTTAATCTAAATAACCACCATGTGGCTAGTGGCTACCTTATCAGCATAGCTGTATAGCAGTGAAAATAAGTGAATTAGAACTATACACACTTGCACATAAATCTCAAAAGCATTACATTGGATGAAAAAAGCAAGTTTTGGTCGGGCGTGGTGGTTCACACCTGTAATCCCAGCACTTTGGGAGGCCGAGTCGGGCAAAGAAGCTGAGGTCAGGAGTTGGAGACCAGCCTGGCCAACATGGTGAAACCCCGTCTCCACTAAAGTACAAAAACGAGCCTGGCATAGTGGTCCGCGCCTGTAATCTCAGCTACTCAGGAGCCAAGGCATGAGAATTGCTTGAACCTGTGAGGCAGAGGTGGCAGTGAGCTGAGATCACGCCACCGTACTCCAGCCTGGGTGACAGAGACTCTGTCTCAAAAAAAAAGAAAGAAAAAAGCAACTTTCAGAAGGCAGGACCTAGTGCCACCCTAGTGGCAGCTGTCAGGATACACCCAGTATGGTCCTGTTATCAGAGGTCCCCAAGACCACCCTGAGGTTCAATGACTCACTAGGAGGATTCACAGGATTTAGCTTGGAGGTGTAGACATGGCTGTGATTTATTATAGTGAAGAGACACAAGGCACAATCAGCAAAGGGAAAAGTGCATGAGCTAAAGTCCGGAGGAAACCAGGACACGCTTCTAAGAGTCCTCTCCCAGTGGAGTCACACGGGACTCAATCAATTCCTACCTCCAAGTACGACAGCACCAGGGATATGCGGTCTACCAGGGAAGGTCATTACTCAGTGACCAGGGTTGTACTAGGGGGTGGTCATGCACCAAAGTGCTAGACTCCAGAAGGACAGCAGGTGTTCAACAGAACCACATTGTTGGTGGGAATAGTTTAGGCACGCATCATTTGGGGGACCGCAGGAACCCTCCTAAAATCCAAGTTCCTAGATATCAGCCAAGGGCCAATCTTGCAAACAAGCCTTCCTAAGAATAGCAGTCTCAGGCCTGCTAGGTTAACTCTAAATTGCAGACACCATTTATATAAAAGTATAGAACATGACAAACAATACTATATATTGTTTAAAGATACACGTCTATATGCACAGAAGACTATAAACATCAAATTCAAGATTGCAGTTACATTTGAGGAAAAGGGAGAGGAATGGGTTTGATGTAGACGGGTAGAAGGTCCTTCCGTTGCATCTCTGTTTTAGCTCTTAACCTGGGTAGCGGGTAAAGGGTATTTTGCTACAGCACTTCTTATACTTTTTCGAGTGTGTGCACCTGAAGTATTTACACAAGAAGAAGGAAGATATATCTGCTTATTACTATGTGCTACTAACAGTTCATAGTTTTTTTGTTTGTTTGTTTTAATTTTTAGATAGGGTCTCGCTCTGTCGCCGAGGCTGAAGTGCAGTGGTGCGATCTTGGCTCACTGCAACCTCTGCCTCCTGGGCTCAACCGATCCTCCCACCTCAGGCTCCTGAGCAGCTAGGACCACAGGCAAATGCCACCACACCCAGCTAATTTTCGTATATTTTGTTGAGAGAGGGTTTTGCTATGTTGGCCAGGCTGGTCTCAAACTCCTGAGCTCAAGCAATCCATCCACCTCAGCCTCCCAAAGTGCTGGGATTACAGCCGTGAGCCACTGTGGCTGGCCAGATTTATTCTTTTTTTATAAAATGATTGAGGACTTTTTATACGCCACGTCCTGTGCTAAGCTCTGGAAATACAACATTGAGATGTGAGTGCGAGCTAGGTAAGATCTCTTCTCACAACCAGCTTTCAATCTACTGAGGGATGATGAGATAATAAGCACAATTTAAAACCAAAATAAGTATAAACTCTGTATTTTTTTTTTTTTTTTTTTTTAGATGGAATCTCGCTCAGTTGCCTAGGCTGGAGTGCAGTGGCTCGATCTCGGCTCACTGCAGCCTCTGCCTCCTGGGTTCACGCGATTCTCCTGCCTCCTGAGCAGCTGGGACTACAGGCACATGCCACCACGACCAGGTAATTTTTTCTTATGTATATATATTTTTTGAGACAGAGTCTTGCTCTGTTGCCTAGGCTGGAATGCAGCGGCGCGGTGACGGAATGGCACAATCTCAGCTCACTGTAACCTCCGCATCCCAGGTTCAAGCGATTCTCCTGCCTTAGCCTCCTGAGTAGCTGGGATTACAGGTGTGCGCCAGCATACCCAGCTAAGTTTTATATTTTTAGTAGAGACAGGGTATCACCATATTGGCCAGGCTGGTCTTGAACACCTGACCTCGTGATCTGCCCGCCTAAGCCTCCCAAAGTGCTGGGATTATAGGCATGAGCCACTCTGCCAGGCCATGTATATTTTTTTAGAAGAGATGGGGTTTTGCAGTGTTGGCCAGGCTAGTCTGGAAATCCTGACCTCAAGTAACAGGCCACCTTGGCCTCTCAAAGTGCTGGGATTACAGGTGTGAGCCACCATGCACACCCAAAAATAAGTACAAATTCTGATGTGTTACTAAGATCATAAAACTGGGTGATGTGATTAAGAAAGGGCTACTTTATTTATTTATTATTATTTTGAGATGGAGTTTCACTCTTGTTGCCAGGCTGGAGTACAATGGCACGATCTCAGCTTAATGCAACCTCCACCTCCCGGGTTCAAGCCTCATCCTCTCAAGTAGCTGGGACTACAGGCGCATGCCACCAAACCTGGCTAATTTTTATATTTTTAGTAGAGACGGGATCTTGCCATATTGGCCAGGCTGGTCTCGAACTCCTGCAGCCTCTGCCTCCTGGGTTCACACTCAGGTGATATGTCCACCTCGGCCTCCCAAAGTGCTGGGATTACAGGCATGAGCCACCGCACCCGGCCAAGAACGGGCTATGTTAAATAGGGTACTTTGGGAAGGCTTCTTTCAGAAGACATTTGAGCTGAACTACAAGTGAAGAGAGTGAGACAGCCATGCAATTATCTGGAGGAAGCACATTCCAGGCGCAGGGAACGGCCAGTGCAAAGCCCTGCCGCAGGAATAAGCTGGTGTGTTGAAAGAAGGGAAATAAAGCCAGCAGGGCTTGAGAGCGGTGGCAAGAGGAATAATGGTAGACAAGGCCCGAGAGGTCAGCTGAGGCCACCACCAAGGGCCTCCTAAGCCATAGGAAAGATCTTAGGTTTCATTCTAAGTAGGATAAGCCTTTGAAGGTTTTAAGCAGAGTAATGACATGATCTGGTTTACAAGTGAAGATCATTCAACCAGCTGTATAGAGAATGCATCACAGACAGGGCCACTTTCTTCATTAGCACCATGGTAATAATGCTTGCGGCTCACGAGCTTCTCAGGGGCTAGGAAAAGGTCGGGGACAGGGATGAAGGGAAAAAAGTTCCACAATGCCAAGAGAAAACTACAAAGTTGGAATGAATAAATGTTTAATTAAGCACCTTGAAAATGTATCATGACAACTAAATCATTAAATTTAGTATTCATAAGCAATCGAATTACATTTGGAAATTAGATTTTCTCAAATCACAAATATCCCCAAGTATGCAATGATTGCCAAGAAATCAAGCGATTCATAAATGTGAGTTTCCTTGAAGCCAAATAATTCCAAAAGAACAAAAAAAACTTTCAATTTTTTAACAACTTAAAAAAGCTTTTTTAACTTAATGTGAGATGAAGATACCAAAAAAAATGGGCTAGGCACGGTAATCTCAGCACTTAAGGCCAAAACAGGAGGACTGCTTGAGGCCAGGAGTTCAGGACCAGCGTGGGCAACAGCAAGACCCTGTCTCTACAAAACATTTTAAAAGTAAAACAGGCCAGGCATAGTGGCTCACACCTGTAATCCCAGTACTTTGGGAGGCCAAGGTGAGCAGATCACCTGAGGTCAAGAGTTTGAGACCAGCCTGGCCAACATGGCAAATCCCATGTTTACTAAAAATACAAAAATTAGTTGGGCAAGGTAGCATGTGCCTGTAGTCCCAGCTACTTGGGAGGCTGAGATGGGAGAATCACTTGAAGCCAGGAGCAGGAGGTTGCAGTGAGTCAAGATCGAAGCACTGTACTCCAGCCTGGGTGACAAAGCAAGACTCCCTAGCAAAAAAAAAAAAAAAAAAAAAAAAGAAGTAAAACAAATTAGTCAGGCATGGGGACATGCACTGGTAGTCCCAGCTACTCAGGAGGCTGAGGTGGGAGGTCACAGTGAGCCACAGTCATGCCACCACTTGCACTCCAGCCTGGGCAACAGAGATTAAAAAAAAAAAAAAAAAAAAAAAAAAGGCGGGGCTGGACGTGGTGGCACACGCCTGTGATTCCAGCACTTTGGGAGGCTAAGGGGGCCCATCACCTGAGGGCAGGAGTTCGAGACTAGCCTGACCAACAATGGAGAAACCCCATCTCTACTAAAAACACCAAATTAGCCAGGAGTGGTGGCACATGCCTGTAATCCCAGCTACTCGAGAGAGTAGCTTGAATAGTAGGCAGGAGAATTGCTTGAACCTGGGAGGAGGAGGTTGTGGTGAGCCGAGATCGCACTGTTGCACTACAGCCTGGGCAATAAGAGCAAAACTCCACCTCAAAAAAAAAAAAAAAAAAATCCCACAGGAACTAGATTCTTTAAAAAGAAAAGGAAAAGGAAAACATATGCCTAGCATAGTGAGTGAGTCCTAGTGAACCCACAGAGGTGTCTGGGGAAGAAATGCTAGTGGCTTGGGTCAGAGCTATTCGGGCTTACTGCCTATGAGTGTGAACACTGTCCAGGGCACCCTTAGAAAGGTCTCTCTGGGGAGAGGACATCTGAACCGAGACTTGAATGACAAGAAGGCATAAGCCATGCCAAGAGTCCAGGAGAAGATGTTCTGGGCAGAAGCTTTGTGCTGGGAGTGGCTTTTTTTTTTTTTTTGAGATAGAGTCTTGCTCTGTCGCCCAGCTGGAGTGCAGTGGCGCAATCTTGGCTCACAGCAACCTCCGCCTCCCAGGTTCAAGCAATTCTCCTGCCTCAGCCTCCTGAGTAGCTGGGTTTACAGGCACCTGCCACCACGCCCAGCTAATTTTTTTTTCCCACCATGTTGGCCAGGCCGGTCTCCAACGTCTGACTTTGTGATCCATCCGCCTTGCCCACCTTGGCCTCCCAAAGTGCTGGGATTACAGGTGTGAACCACCACGGCTGGCGGCTTGTTGGATTTTTAACAAGAGGCTTACTTAGGCTGGGTTGAAGTTGGAGCTGGGTGGTTAACAGGAGACAAAGCATCGAGAGTTTGGAAGACAATGTTTTCATCCTGAGAAGTGACCTGATCAAATGTGTTTCAGACCTTCGCTGTCCAGTAACACAGTAGCCACTTGTCAAAGGGGCTCAGGACCACCCAATTGTGGCTATCAAGACAACTAAACTGTTCTTTTTTTTTTTTGGAGACAGTCTTGCTCTATCATCAGGCTGGAGTGCAGTGGCGCAATCCCGGCTCACTGCAACTTCCGTTTTCCGGTTTCAAGCAATTCTCCTGCCTCAGCCTCCCGAGTAGCTGGAACTACAGGCCCGCACCACCACCCCCAGCTAATTTTGTTTTTGTATTTTTAGTAGAGACGGGGTTTCACCATGTTGGCCAGGATGGCCTTGATCTCCTGACCTTGTGATCCACCCGCCTCGGCCTCCCAAAGTGCTGGAATTACAGGTGTGAGCCACTGCATCCGGCATCCTGAACTTTCTTTTTTTTTAATTTAAATTTTTAGAGACAGGGTCTCACTCTGACACGCAGGCTGGAGTGCAGTGGCTAAACATCCTGGGCTCAAGTGATCCTCCTGCCTCAGCTTCACGGGTAGCAGAGTACAAGTGTGCACTATCACACCTGGCTTATTCTTTTATGTTGCCCAGGCTGATCTCGAACTCCTGGCCTCAAGAAATCCTCCATGCCCAGACTCTAAAATTTAATTTTTAAACAAAGGAAAATAAAGATATGGCCGGGCGCAGTGGCTCACGCCTGTAATCCCAGCACTCTGGAAGGCAGAGGTGGGCGAATCACTTGAGGTCAGGAGTTCAAGACCAGCCTGGCCAACGTGGTGAAACCCTGTCTCTACTAAAAATACACACACACACACACACAAATTAGCTGGTTGTGGTGGTGCACACCTGTAATCCCAGCTACTCAGGAGACAGGCAGGACAATCGCTTGAACCCGGGAGGTGGAGGTTGCAGTGAGTCGAGATCGCACCACTGCACTTCAGCCTGGGCGAGTGAGACAGACTACGTCTCAAAAAAACAAAAACAAAAAAACAAAAATTGAGCTCGTGGAAGACTCTGAAGCACGTTGAGAATAGTAGGAATGTGTGAATCTACATTTTCAACTGCAAATCTTATGAAACCTAAGAAACCAGATCAACTATTTTCTAAGAAAATGTATTCACATGCCCGATGACAGATGTGCGGCTGAGTGTACAACACACAAGGAATCTCAGTGTCTTTTCACTGGGTAAAAGAATGCAACATACTGTGTGTTACTGGTTCAGAGCGGTGGCTCACGCCTGGAATTCCTGCACTTTGGGAGCTTGAGGCGGGCGCATCACTTGAGGTCAGGGGTTCGAGACCAGGCTGACCAACATGGAGAAACTCCGTCTCTACTAAAAAACAAAAATTACCCAGCCATTGTGGTGTGCGCCTGTAATCCCAACTACTCCGGGGTGGCTGAGGCAGGAGAGTCGCTTGAACCCGGGAGGTGGAGGTTGCCGTGAGCCAAGATCGAGCCACTGCACTCCAGCCTGGGCCACATAGCGACACTCAGTTTTTCTTTTTTTTTTTTTTTTTTAGTGGCTTCCAAAAAACGTAAAACTAGGTGCGCGGCAGGCATTATTTTTCCACCGGGCAGCGCTTATTTCCCGTGGGGCAGAGACTCCGCAACCTGGAGTCTCCCAAGCCGGGGGCGCCGGCCCAGGCGGGATGCGGCGGAGAGAAGTTTCTGGATGTATTATGTGGTCACGAGTCATGACAGGGAATTTCCACGGCCCCGTTCAATGGGAAGGGAGACGCCCCCCTCGAGAGCTGAGTAGCAGAGCACCGACTCGAACCCCGGCCTGTCCCCTAACTGGAACTCCCATTTTCAGTACCGTCCGCTTGAAACCTCCCAAGAGTCCACCAGGGGGGGCGAGAAAGGGATTCCAACCCCTCGGGGGCAAGAGCGGGATCCAAACCCGGCCGGACTCCCGAGGTCCGAGCGCGCCGCGTGACCGCCACTCCGAACGTTCACAACGTTCACAACGGACTCCCGGGCCGCTGCACCTCGAGGTCAGGAGCCAGCCACTCAGAAAAGCTCCAGCCAACGCTCACCTGCTGACAGACGCTGAGGCCGCAAACGCTCCTCCTCTCTCTTCACACTCCACAGCACCGCAGTGACGCCCGGCTTCCGCTTCTCTCCAGCGAATCCCCAGCTGAGCCTCCTTAGGCTCCCGCTTTCATTACCAATCCAGCCAATCAACTCTCAAAAAACCCTCTTTATCTCCGCCCCACTCCCTCCTGCCAATCACTGAGGGTGCGAGCACCGCCCTTCCCGCCTTCTTCAGCGAGCGCCGCGCGCCACCGCTCGGCGGTTGGCGGCGCTGCGCCCTGCGGCATACATCTCCCGGAATAGCGAGGTGAGGGGCGGGCCACGCCCATGCGGGAACCCTCAGGATTGGCCAGCAGGAGGCCGGCGCTCTGACTCCGTCCACTCCCGCCGTTGACCTCCTAGTCGGAGACGCTGGGGATTGGTTCCCAGAGGACACGCTAAGAAGCCTGGAGGTGGTTCCGCCCTCCTCACGCTCCGCGGAGAGGGAGCTCCACTGATTGGTCCCAGGAGTCTGGGCGCGCGCCTAGTGGCGCCCCAGGATTGGCTGAGAGGGTGTGCGCGCCGCCAGGGAGCGTTGGCGGTGATTGGCCAGAGGGCGGAGGCCGGCTATTTGAAGGCGGCGCGCGTACGAGGTGCGCACTTCTGTCCGCGGAGAGAAGAGAGTGGAGTGGACTTTGTCAACCCTACCCCCGCTGACCCCGACGCGGCCTCGGCCACACCCCCTGCCCCTGCCCCTGCCCCTGCCCCTGCCCCTGCCCCTGCCCCCCCCCTGCCCGCCGCGCGGTGAGGCGAGGCGATGGCCAAGGTGTCGGTGTTGAACGTGGCGGTACTGGAGAACCCGAGCCCTTTCCACAGCCCCTTCCGGTTCGAGATCAGCTTCGAGTGCAGTGAAGCCCTGGCGGACGGTGAGGCTGGGCTTGTGCGGGTAACCCCCACCCCCGGGCCGACCCCGACCTCCCCGTGGAAAACCGCTCCCATGGCCAACTTGATCTCCCCCATGAAACCCCTGGTCCTCCTTCTCCGCCAACCCCGATCTCCCCCGGCCCGCCAGTCAACCCGATCTCCGGGTGGAGACCCCCCGCAGCTACCAGCCAACTCGGACCTCCCCGGGACTTCCTCCCCCACTGCCCGCCTTGACCTCCCGGGTGGAGGCTTCCCGCTAGCCAATTCGGACATCCCCCGTGATCTCCTTCGCCACTGCCCGCCCCGACCTCCCCATAGAGATTAACGTCCCCTGCCCAAGCCCCATTTCCAGCGTGGGGAGCCTCATCCATCTTTTTTTCTTTGGAGCTCTTCCGAGGTACCCATTTTCATGGAGAGACCTTCTGGGCCTCCATTTCTTAACCCACGGAGATCTTCAGCCACCGTGGCTTCCCCTGTGGCAAGACCCCTGTTTCAGCCACCCACCCATTTTTGCCCACTTAGACTCTTTCCTGTAGTGAGATACTCCCATCTCTTTTCTCTCTGGCGACCCCACTCTCCAGCCCCTTCCCATTTTCCCCCGGGGGGAAATCCCAGCCATTTCCTATTTTCCCTATGGAGACCTCTCCCCCCAACTCTCTTCTCCCCCCCACCGTGAAGACCCTCCCCCTCCAGTAACCTTTTTTCCCTGTGAAAACCCCTCAATCCCTTGTCAAGACTGCTCTCTCCCCCATCTTACCATCTGTCTCCCAGCGATCCCCTCCCCGACGTGCTGATATTTCAACAACCCCACCCCCACCAATTGCTGCTGGTTTTCTACCCCAATGCACATACCCTGGAACCTGATTACCCTCCTTCGCTGGGGCCCAACCCCCCTATGCTTGAGCTTCTCCTGGGAAGGATGCTACGGTTTGCAGTAACTTGGTCTCTCCAGCTCCCCTTCCCCACCCTCTTCTGTGGGCTTGGATAAACACACTGAGATCCGAAGGGTGGCATAGCCAAGCAGGCATTAGCTAGTTCCCCAGTTTTGACCCCCCCATTTCCAGCTGACTGACTGCACTAAAGGCCAGCTGGGATTACAGGCGCCTGCCACTATGCCCGGCTAATTTTAGTATTTTTAGTAGAGGCGGGGTTTCACCACGTTAGCCAGGCTGGTTGCGAACTATTGACTGTAAGTGATCGATCTACCTTGTCCTCCTAAAATGCTGGGATTATAGGCACAGGCCACCACACCTGGCCAATTGTAGTATTTTTAGTAGAGGCAGGGTTTCACCATGTTGGCCAGGCTGGTCTCGAACTCCTGACCTTATGATCCACCTGCCGCAGCCTCCCAAAGTGCTGGGATTGTGGGCATAAGGCGCTGCACCTAGTTTCTTCTTCTTCTTTTTTTTCTTCTTCTTCTTCCTTTCTTCTTCTGCCTCTTCCTTTCTTCTTCTTTTATATAGCTGGATAATCAGTGCCAAGCTTCCATTGCTTTTGATGGTCTGACCTAGTCTGGGGGTGGGTGGACTGGGCTGAGCTCTGATGGGCTCCAGCTTCAAACAGTCGGCTGGAGCTCGGAGGTCACAGCCTCCTATGCATCTTTTCCAAGGTGCTTCCGCAGAGATACTTATTAATCTGTGTGACTTAAAGGTGGACATGGCTCTCATCTCACAGATGAGAAGACAGGAGCCACAAAGCGCAAAAGACCTTTCAAGTCAAGGCTTGTACAAATCCAAAATCTAAGGTCACCCAGGGAGCCCTGGCACCACTAAAACGCAAGTCCTGCTTTCAGGAAGAAGTACTCCATTAGGCCATTTTTCTACTTGGTGGTTAAAGAGAAAAAGCAGCAGCCGAGGAGGTGGCGATGCAGTGGCCTGTGAAGCCGAGGTGTGCTAACTAGTGCCTCTCGGGGTCAGGTGGGTGGTTTCCCCCTCAAAGCTGGTGGCGTGTATTAGCTTGGGGCTGATACAGTGACATGCGGATGTGCTCTGGGTAGGCCAGTAGGTCTATCTCTTCCTGGTCTCTCTCACTCCTTTTTTAAATTAAGGAGTCTACTTGTGGCTAACTATAGAATAAGCCAAGTTAAATCCTTTCTGGAACAGGGCAGCCTGTAAATAAATAAATAAAGTGTAGAATGTCGCTGTGGAATAAGATTTAATTTAAAAGCCAGGAGGAGATGGAAGGAGGTAATAGGCTGAGGGATTCCCAGCTTCCAGACGGCAGGAGATCGGGTTTCAATCAGCCTGTTTGTGTTCCTTGCATTTACAAATGGTGACGCGGTCATTATCTGGTACTTCTACTCTTAGGAAGCCTCTGCTCTGTGACTTTACTAACTTATTTATAGAATTAGAGTCGGAAAGTCTAAAGTTAACCTGCTGGTAATTTTTTTTTTTTTTTTTTTGAGACAGAGCCTTGCTCTGTGTCCCAGGCTGGAGTGCAGTGGCACGATCTTGGCTCACTGCAACCTCTGCCTCCTGGGTTCAAGCAATTCTCCTGCCTCAGCCTCCTGAGTAGCTGGGATTACAGGCACGCACCACCATGGCTGGCTAATTTTTTGTATTTTTAGTAGAGATGGGATTTCACCATGTTAGTCAGGCTAGTCTCGAACTCCTGATCCACATGCCTCGGCCTCCGAAAGTGCTGGGATTACAGGCGTGAACCACCACACCTGGCCCTACTGATCATTTAACAGAAATGGAATGACTTCTCGAGGGTCACACAGCCAGCTTATAGAAGTATTGTCACTGAGTTCTGAATCTAAGTTCTTTATCTTTGCTCCAATCCAGGGAAAGAAAGGAAGGATTCCCTATTTCAAGTGTGGAGCATAGATAGAAATGACCATAGAATTTATTGACAAATCAGGACACTCAAAACTCAGTGAAGGGGTGTGCTATTATTATTATTATTATTTTCGAGATGGAGTCTCACTCTGTCACCTGGGCTAGAGTGCAGTGGCACGATCTCAGCTCACTGCAATCTCCACCGCCTGAGTTCAAGCGATTCTCCAGCCTCAGCCTCCCAGGTAGCTGGGACTACCGGTGTGAGCCACCACGCCTGGCTAATTTTTTGTATTTTTAGTAGAAACAAGGTTTCACCATGTTGGCCAGGCTGGTCTCAAACTCCTGACTGCAAGTGATCTGCCCGCCTCAGCCTCCCAAAGTGCTGGGACTACACTTTGAATCCCAAGCGCCCAGCCAGGGAATGCTATTATTAATTGCACTTGGATGATAAATCTTTTTCTTCAGGACACTCAAGTGAGAAATCCTGGCTCTTCCAGTCCTAGGACTGTCTGTGACTGCTCTGCCAGCTTGCTTTCTTCCTCTTTCTGGCCTCCTCTCCATGAAATGAGAGAATCTGCCTCAATCTCAGCAGTGTCAACTGAAAATCTGACAAAACCCCTAACCCAGCTATGTGAGGTGGCTCATGCCTGTAATCCCAGCACTTTGGGAGGCTAAGGAGGAGGATTGCTTGAGTCCAGGAGTTTTAGGCCAGCCTGGGTAATAGCAAAACCTCGTCTCTACAGAAACATCAGAAAATTAGCCAGGCTTGGTGGCATGTGCCTGTGGTCCCAGCTACTCAGGAGGCTGAAGTGGGAAGATCGCATAAGCCCAGCAGGTGAAGGCTGCAATGAGCCAAGATTACACCACTGAACTCCAGCCTGGGCAAGAGAGCAAGACCCCATCTCAAAAAAAAAAAAAAAACCACCCTAACCTCTAGGCCCCAGTCGGGTGACCCCTATTTCTCAAGGGCTGCAAGCCCCCTTTGCACTTTTATCTTCAACATCTGGAAATAGATGCTTCCAAGTCATAGAACCCAGATGTTCTGACCCAGAACTAATGCAGTGGTTATGGTAGCAGGGCTCAACTGTGATTATGAACAAAGGCAAAAAAAATGGGGGGCAGCAACCTGGGTGGCAGAGGTTGCAGTGAACCGAGATTGTACCATGCACTCCAGCCTGGGCGACAGAGCAAGACTCTGTCTCCAAAAAAAAAGATGATTCTCATTGGCAGGCCTTTATTTTGATCATCTTCTGCCTTCTATAGGCGGTTCTGTTAGCCTCTATAACTGTTTTTTTTTTTTTTTTTTGAGACAGAGTCTCACTCTGTCACCTGGGTTGGAGTGCAGTGGCGTGATCTCAGCTCACTGCAACCTCCACCTGCTGGGTTCAAGCAATTCTCCTGCCTCAGCCTCTCAAGTAGCTGAGACTACAGATGCACACTGCCATGCCCAGCTAATACTTTGTACTTTTGTAGAGACAGGGTTTCATAGTGTTCCCCAGGCTGGTCTTGAACTCCTGAGCTCAGGCAATCCATCCGCCTGCCTCAGCCTCCCAAAGTGCTAGGATTACAGCCGTGAGCATATAATACATAAAAAGCTATAGCACTTCTTTCTTTCTTTCCTTCTTTCTTTCTGTCTCTGTTTCTTTCTTTCATTTATTTATTTTTTGGGGACGGAGTCTCACTCTTGCCCAGGCTGGAGTGCAGTGGCACGATCTCTGCTCACTGCAATCTCTGCCGCCTCCCGGATTCAAGAAAGTCTTATGCCTCAGCCTCCTGAGTAGCTGCAATTACAGGTGCACACCCAGCTAATTTTTTGTATTTTTAGTAGAGCTGGGTTTTGCCATGTTGCTCAGATTGCTCTCGAACTCCTCAGCTCAGGCAGTCTGCCTGCCTCAGCCTCCCAAAGTGCTAGGGTTACAGGCATGAGTCACCACACCCAACCAGCTTCTATAATTCTTGAGTCAGTATTTCTCTACAGCCCTCAGTTAATTCTCCAGTTTCTTTCTGACTGTGGTTGAAAGAGCCATTTCAGCCTGGCCTACAGTTAACACAATACATTTTTTCTTTTTTTTTTTCCCTTTGAGATAGGGTTTCTGTCGCCCAGGCTAGAGTGCAGTGGCTCGATCATGATTCACTTCGGCCTTGAACTCCTAGGCTTAAGCGATCCTCCACCCTCAGCCTCCCGAATACCTGGGACCACAGGCGTGCACTACCACACCCAGCTAATTTTGTTGATTTTTTTTTTTTTTTTTTCTGAGACAGTCTTGCTCTGTCGCCAGGTTGGAGTGCAGTGGTGCGATCTCGGCTCACTGCAACCTCCGCCTCCCGGGTTCAAGCAATTCTCCTGCCTCAGCCTCCCTAGTAGCTGGGACTACAAGCGATGCCACCACACCCGGCTAATTTTTGTATTTTTAGTAGAGACGGGGTTTTCACCATATTGGCCAGGCTGGTTTTGATCTCTTGACCTTGCGATCCACCCTCTTCAGCCTCCCAAAGTGCTGGGATTATGGGCATGAGCCACTGCTCCCAGCCAACTTTGTTGATTTTTAGTAGAGTTGAAGTCTCTCACCATATTGCACGGGCCTATTTCTTTCAGTCAGTTTCCACATGCTCTTTGTTTAGGTTTTGATTAGTATTGACCTCAGCTGGACAACATCAGGTGCTCGTGGGTACACTTTAGACTTTTTAGTTTACCCTCCCAGCATATGAATTAAATGTACCCATATGGGACTCTACTGGCTGAGAGAAAAGGGCTAAAGGAAATATACCAAACTGACACAACTGCTTTGGAAAGGAAAGAGCAGGGCTGGCTTGTTTTCTGTCTTCCCCCAACTTGATTCTAGTTGTGTCACTGCTTGTAACAAAAATAAATCAACAGGCTGGGCACGGTGGCTCAGACAAATCCCAACATTTTGGGAGGCCAAGGCGGGAGGATTGCTTGAGACGAGGCTGGGCAACGAAGCAAGACCCCATCTCTAAAAAAATATAAAAATTAGCTGGGCGCAGTGGCTCACACCTGTAATCCCAACACTTTGGGAGGCTGAGGCGGGCAGATCACGAGGTCAGGGGTTCGCGACCAGCCTGACCAACATGGTGAAACCCCATCTCTACTTAAAAATACAAAAATTAGCCAGGCGTGGTGGCACGAACCTATAATCCCAGCTACTTGGGAGGCTGATGCAGGAGAATTACTTGAACCCGGGAGGCGGAGGTTGCAGTGAGCCAAAAGCGCGCCATTGCACTCCAGCCTGGGCAACAGAGCGAGACTCTGTCTCAAAACAAAAAGTAAAAATTATCTAGGCGTGTGGCACAAGCCTGTGGTCCCAGCTACTTGGGAGGCTAAGGTAGGAGAATCGCTTGAATGCAGGAGTTTGTGGCTGTAGTGAGCTATGATTATGCCACTGCACTCCAGCCTGTGTGACAGACCAAGACCCCATCTCTAGGGAAAAAAAGTTAATTTCCTCCCTGCAAATAATGAGAGGCTAAGGCCGGGTGTGGTGGCTCACACCTGTAATCCCAGCACTTTGGGAGGCCAAGGCGGGTGGATCACAAGGTCAGGAGCCCGAGACCATCCTGGCCAACATGATGAAATCCCTTCTGTACTGCAGTTACAATACTTGGGAAGCTGAGGCAGAAGAATTTCTTGAACCCGGGAGGCAGAGGTTGCAGTGAGCCGAGATCACACCACAACACTGCAGCCTGGGTGAGAGCAAGACTCCATCTCAAAATAATAATAATCAGAGGCTAGTATGACCAAACCCCAGTGAGTTCAGTGGTTGCCCGTATCCTACAGACCTGTTATAGGGTTCCTGAGTGAAACCACAAAGGGACAGGCAGCCAAAGCATCAGAGAAGGGCCTGGGGCTCAGGTAACAAATCTCTAGTCATGAGCGGCAGCAATGTACTTCCAAAGTTGGATGCACTTGTGGGACAGTGGACCAAGCAACAGGGCAGCTTCTGAGAGAGTTTGCTTCCTGTGAAAATCACAGCTTGTGAAACTTCCCCCAGCTGCTAGAGCTGAAGGGTTGTGTAATTTCTAAAGAGCCGAAAATAAGCTTCAAGCCTCTTGCCAAGCCTCCTTGTACTAACATGACCTTGCCCCTGATACACTTGGACCTCCTGCAAGAGGCCGTGGTCACTGGGAATTTCCTGTGATTGACGGGCAGGGCCTCTGTAAGCACTTTGCTTTCATCTCCATGGAGCATATTCAGGCGATGGGGCTCCCCAGCCAGATGGGATGCAAGAGTTAGGGTTTGAGGCTGGGCGCAGTGGCTCACGCGTATAATCCCAGCACTTTGGGAGGCCAAGGCAGGTAAATCACCTGAGGTCAGGAGTTCAAGACCAGCCTGGCCAACATAGTGAAACTCCATCTCTACTAAAAATACAAAAAACTAGCCAACTGTGGTGGCAGATGCCTGTAATTCCAGCTTCTCAGGAGGCTGAGGCAGGAGAATTGCTTGAACCCAGGAGGCAGAGGTTGCAGTGAGCCAAGATCTCACCACTGCACTCCAGCCTGGGCAACAAGAGTAAAACCTCCATCTCAAAAAAAAATAGGGGAGGGTTTGGAGGAACACCCCAGATGCTGCATTTGTTGACTGAGTCGCCCAAATGTCTCTAAGTAGGCATGACTTGGTGCCAGATCTGGAAGACCAGGGTGGCTGGCTCCCTGAGCAGCCTCACCTTCCCCCCTCCTGCCTGCTGGCTCTCCTGCCGGATTGGAATCTGCCACCCTGCCCCAGTTGTCGAGGGATCCACTCCGTTGAGTGGCACCGGTCCCTGTGTGTGAAAGAGGATGCTGCTTCCTATCCCAGCACCCAGTGGGCAGAGCCCTGAAATGGCCCAACTCCCTGCCATTCCCTTCTTGGCATGGCTATGTCACGTGGCTCTTAATTCAGTCTCTGCCATACAGTTCACGCTCAGGCCTTGAGAGGCCTAGGTTTCCCCCAGAGGTACAGTCAAGGTCACTTGTCATAGCTAGACCTACAAAACAGAATTCCCTAATGGAAGTAGAGCTTTGTGCCCATCTCTGCATTCAGGACTGCAGTGCCTGGCATTAAATGCCTGACAGATGGAATAAGAATCTGTCTAAAATTACCACAAGGCTGGGCACAGCGGCCCACACCTGTAATCCCAACACAGTGAGAGGCTGAGGCAGGAGGATCACTCAAGCCTAGCAGGTTGAGGCTACAGTGAGCCATGATCATGCCACTGAACTCCAGCCTGGGCAACAGAGGGAGACTGTCTCAAAAAATAAATAAATAAAAATAAAAGTAATATAAGACCTGGCCAGCTGCAGTGGCTGACACCTGTAATCCCACTACTTTGGAAGGCTGAGGCAGGCAGATCACTTGAGGTGAGGAGTTGGATACCAGCTTGGCTAACATGGCAAAACTCCATCTCTACTAAAAATACCAAAAAAAAGGCTGGACGTGGTGGCTCACACCTGTAATCCCAGCACTTTGGAAGGTGGAGGTGGGTGGATCACCTGAGGTCAGGAGTTCGAAACCAGCCTGACCAACATGGTAAAACCCCGTCTCTACTAAAAATAAAAAAGTTCACCAGGCATGGTGGCGGGCTCCTGTAATTCCAGCTACTCAGGAGGCTGAGATAGGAGAATCACTTGAACCCAGGAGGCAGAGACTGCAGTGAGCCCAGATCACGCCACTGCACTCCAGCCTGGGTGACAAGAGTGAAACTCTGTCTCAAAAAAAAATTAGCCAGGTGTGGCAGTTGGCGCCGATAATCCCAGCTACTCCAGAGGCTGAGGCATGAGAATCACTTGGACCTGGGAGGTGGAGATTGCAGTGAGCTGAGATCGCATCACTGTACTCCAGCCTGGGTGACATAACAAGACTCCATCTCAAAAAAAAATTAATACGAGACCCTTTCACTGCCTTATTGCTGTCGGGCTAGTTCAACTCATTAACCCTCCTATGTCCTTGCAGACCTGGAGTGGAAGATCATTTATGTTGGCTCAGCTGAGAGTGAGGAGTTTGATCAGATCCTAGACTCGGTGCTGGTGGGCCCTGTGCCAGCAGGGAGACACATGTTTGTCTTTCAGGTAAGAAAGATGAGGCCTTAGGCCTTAGCCCTTGGCTTTAGAGACATCCTCTTCTACCTGAAATCCCATAGAGTGCTAGGAATCAAAAGTTCAAGTTCAGCTGGGTGCAGGGGCTCACGCTTATAGACCTAGCTACTCCAGAGGTCGAGGTGAGAGGACTGCTTGAGCCCAGGAGTCCAAGATTGCAGTGAGCTATGATTGAGCCACTGTATTCCAGTCTAGGCAACACAGTGAGACCCTGTCTCTAAAAAAAGAACAAAACAAGTTTTAAAAAAATAGGGCCGGGCATGGTGGCTCACGCCTGTAATCCCAGCACTTTGGGAGACTGAGGTGGGTGGATCACAAGGTCAGGAGTTCGAGACCAGCCTGACCAACATGGTGAAAACTGTTCCTACTAAAAATACAAAAATTAGCTGGGCGTGGTGGCATTTGCCTGTAATCCCAGCTACTCAGGAGGCTGAGGTGGGAAAATCGCTTGAACCTGGGAGGTGAAGGTTGCAGTGAGCCAAGATCACGCCATTGCACTCCAGCCTGGGGAACAGGGCGAGACTCAGTCTCAAAAAAAAAAAAATTATTTTTTAAATAAACAGAGGCTGGGTGCAGTGGCTCACACCTATAATCCCAGCACTTTGGGAGGCCAGGGTGGGAGGATTGCTTGAGGCCAGGAGTTTGAGACCAGCCTGGGCAATACAGTCAGTGAGACCCCCATCTCTACAAAAAATAAAATCAGCTGGGTGTGGTGGCACACACCTGTAGTCCCAGCTACTTGGGAGGCTAAAGCTGGAGGCTTGCTTGAGCCTGAGAGTTTGAGGCTACAGTGAGCTATGAGTGTACCTCTGCACTGCATTCTGGGTGACAGAATGAGACCCTTCTCTATAAAAAATTAGCTGTAGTGATGAAGGCCTGTAGTACCAGCTACTAGGGAGACTAAAGCAGAAGACTCACTTGAGACCGGCTGGGGGCAGTGGCTTATGCCTGTAATTCCAACACTCTGGGGAGGCTGGGGCAGGCAGATCACCTGGGTCAAGAGTTCAAGACTGGCCTGGCCAACATGGTGAAACCCTGTCTCTACTAAAAAATACGAAAATTAGCTGGGTGTGGTGGTACACATCTGTAATCCCAGCTACTCAGGAGGCTAAGGCACAAGAATCGCTTGAATCTGAGAGGCAGAGGTTGCAGTGAGCTGAGATTGTGCCACTACACTCCAGCCTGGGCAATGGAGTGAGACTGTCTCAGAAGAAAAAAACTCGCTTAAGCCCAGGAGTTTACAGTAGTGACCTGTGATTGTGCCAATGTACTCCAGTCTGGATGACAGAGTGAGACCCCATCTCTTAAGAAAAAGAAAGCAGAAATGGAGATTCTGAGCTCTCCAGGTGATTCTCTGGGAGCCTCTGCTGTGATTCACTCCCTTACCTCCATCACTGCTGTTACTGCCCTAATACAAGCTACCACATCCCATCTAAGCCCCTCAGCCACCACTATCAAATCCACCAACAGACCCTATCTATTCAACTGTCGGGACCGGCCTCCTGGGTGTGCAACCCAGGCAGCCACACAGGATCCCATATTTGGTGCGATTCTCCGCTATCACCGTCTGACACCTAACAGCTTTTCCAGAGGGGCCTGGTGTTTTCATTTTGCACTGGTTTTATTTTGCACCAATTACGTGGCTGGTCTTCTTTGCAGCAGCACACCCTGCATCTGTCCTTTACTGCCTGGTCTAGGCCAAGGCCACTGCCTCTCCAGGATGACTGGCGTAAGCTTTCTGCTTCTGCTACAGCCTCCTCCGCACATTGCCAGAGTCTTCTTTTCAGACCACAAGAATGATGTGGCACTTAACCTCCCCGCTAACTCTGTTGCCCTTTCCCAATCCCTTATCTGGCCCCCTGAGTGGCCTGATATCCACCTGCCCCACCTGTTCAGCTTCATGCCACTGTCCCCTGGCTCACCACACTCCTCCAGAGTACCACACACCCCTCCCTGCCACGGTCAATGTTTTGTAGTCATTTGTGGGGTTGATTCTCTCTTTCCATCAGTTGACAACTCCTGGCGGGACACCGTGGCTCATGCCTGTAATCCCAGCCCTTTGGGAGGCCGAGGTGAGAGGATCGCTTGAGCCCAGGAGTTCGAGACCAGCCTGGGCAACATGGAGAAACTCTGTCTCTACAAAAAATAATTGGCTAGGCATGTTGGTAAACACCTTGGTCCCAGCTACTTGGGAGGCTGAAGCAGGAGGATTGCTTGAGCCCAGGAGTTCAAGGATGCAGTGAGCCATGATGGCGCCACTGCACTCCAGCCTGTGTGACAGAGGAAGACCCTATGTCAAAAAAAAAAAAAAAAAGGCCAGGTGCAGTGGCTCATGCCTGTAATCCCAACACTTTGGGAGGCCGAGGTGGGTGGATCACCTGAAGTCAGGAATTTAAGACCAGCCGGGCCAACACATTGAAGTCCCATCTCTACTAAAAATACGAAAAAAAAAAAAAAAGGCTGGGCTGGTGGTGCATGCCTGTAATCCTAGCTACTCGGGAGGCTGAGGCAGGAGAATTGCTTCAACCCAGAGGTGAAGTTTGCAGTGAGCCGAGACTGCGCCATTGCACCAGCCTGGGTGACAGAGCAAAACTCCGTCTCAAAAAAACAAAACAAAAAATTAGCTAGGTGTGGTGGTATGCACCTGTAGTCCCAGCTACCTGTAAGGCTGAGGCAGAATTGCTTGAACCTGAGAGGCAGAGGCAGAAAAAAAGTTGAGGGCAGAGAGCATATTTTTTGCTCAGTAAATACATGTTGCTTGGGGATCTTTGTGCTAATGATGTTGAGACATGGCTGTGGCACTGCTAAGGCCGAGGATGTGTCTCCCATAGGCCGACGCCCCCAACCCATCCCTCATCCCAGAGACTGATGCCGTGGGTGTGACCGTGGTCCTCATCACCTGCACCTACCACGGACAGGAGTTCATCCGAGTGGGGTACTACGTCAACAATGAGTACCTCAACCCCGAGCTGCGGGGAAACCCGCCCATGAAGCCAGACTTCTCTCAGGTGGGGTCTCTTTCCACTTCCTGTTTCCCACAGGGCAGTTCTTTATACTTGGGGGGGAGTTCAGCCATGCAAATTGGGAGTCAAGGTCTCTTTATAAGGTTTTCAAGTAATGTTCAATTCTTACAGTACTGAGTTAGAACAGGAAAAGAGCTCTTTGTTTCTCAAAGGCATGTCTTAGAGAATTAAGATTAGATAGGCAAGCCCGGGCAACATTGCGAGACCCTGTCTCTACCCAACAAAAAATGAGCCAGACGTGGGTATTGTGCTCTACTCTGAAGGCTGAGGTGGGAGGATCACGAGTCCAGGAGTTTGAGGCTGCAGTGAGCTCAGATCGTGCCAGCACATTCCAGCCTGGCCAACAGTGGGACTGTCCCTTTAAAAAAGAAAAAAAGATGGGTTCTGGGCCTGGCACAGTGGCTTACGCCTATAATCTCAGCACTTTGGGAGGCCAAGGTGGGTGGATCACCTGAGGTCAGGAGTTCAAGACCGGCCTGGCCAACATGGTGAAACCTCATCTCTACTAAAAATACAAAAATGAGCTGGGCATGGCACCATGCACCTGTAGTCCCAGCTACACAGGAGGTTGAGGCAGGAGAATCGCTTGAATCCGGAGGCAGAGGTTGCAGTGAGCCGAGATTGCACCATTGCACTCCAGCCTGGACAACAAAAGCAAAACTCCGTCTCAAAAAAAAAAAGAAAAGAGAGGTCCTGGCCCTAAATCATGGTGCACAGGTGTTTTCTGGAGTTCCACATGTAGGTCTGCTCTTGCTGGGCTTGAGATGAGTGATTGGGGGTGTCCTGGCTCTGTGGGAGCAAGGAGAGGGCGTGCCAACAAGGACTGACATTCCTCTTCCTGCCCCAGCTCCAGCGGAACATCTTGGTCTCGACCCCCGGGTGACCCGCTTCCATATCAACTGGGACAACAACACGGACAGGCTGGAGGCCATAGAGAACCAGGACCCCTCCCTGGACTGCAGTCTCCCACTCAGCTGCACTCCTATCAAGGGCCTCGGCCTCCCTGGCTGCATCCCTGGCCTCCTCCCTGAGAACTCCATGGACTGCCTCTAACTGCAGGAACCGAGAGTGTCCCAGCACACTGGCAGGGGCCACCCAGGCCTCCCAGCGAGTCCTGCAGGGCCCATCTAGAGGACTTTGGGGGTCACCAGCTGCATCCAAGCCTGTCAAACTCAGCCCCTAGGAAAGAACAAGCCTCAGGTCTTCCCCAGTCCTGGCTGAGAAGGATGATCTCACTTCTCCTGTACAGGCTTGTAAGAAGCAGGTACTTCAGTTCTTAATTCTTTCTGACTTGTGTTCTTTTCGTCTTCCACACGAATCATCAATTCTACCTGAGGCCATTGCGCCACTGTACACCCTTGAGTGCCACAGACCCAGAGCTTTCCCACAGACCTCCCTGGCCCGAGTAGGGACTTTCCTGGTCAGTGCCTGTCAAGGCTCTGGTCCTGCTGAGCCAAAGGCTCTGTCATTCCTTTCTCTTCCCACACATCTGAGCGGATCTGCTCTAGCCTTTAGTGTCACCCGCAAGAAATCTTGGGTCAGTAGGTAGACTCGGATCCCATTTCCATCCTGCTCCCAGAAAGATTCTTGGGTCCTCTTCAATCCAGCAGCCCCTGGAAAACTCTATTCCCAGAGGTATGATCAGCAGGATGCTGAGAAACTATGTTGCCTTTCCTGTCAATCACAGCCACTTTCCTGTTACCTCCTAAACGGATCTGGCTTTCCCTGGAGTCTGCCATGGTTGGAAGATGGTATCAGAGGGCCCTGGCTGTGCAGTCTGTCTCCGGGTCAGCCCTCTGCGTCTGGCTGCCTTCATTGCCCTCTGCTAAGACCAGGGTGATTTCAAGCCAGGGAAGCAACTGGGACCCTGAAAACTATCCCTCCCCAGCCCACTCCCCCTCTCTGTGCCCCCGTCTGCTCAATGCCATGTGGATGCTGTTGAGATTGCTGTTTGTATATTATTGAAATGTTTTTATATTAAAAAACATTTGGTCAGTCTGAAAATTTAAAGCACTTCGTTTAGAATGTTTGTGCTTTTGTCTCGGGTGGGCTGAGGCAACTAACTGTCCACTCTCCCCCAGAGGTGGCCTCTTGCCGGTCTAGTGGGTGGGCTGTCCCATGTCTTCTTGCCAGCTTCCCACTCCAGTCTTAATTGGTTCTACAGTTGTATTCCAGACAGGTTCCATTCCAGGAAGGATTTTTCTTTGTCAAAACTTAAGTGAACCAGCTGTCCTGCATATAGATTATAATCAGTGATTTTTCAGACTTTGCCCTTGACCCACAGGAAGAAATAAACATCGTGATCCTAACACGCAAACAGCAACGCTTTTGTTAAATTTTACTAAACCTTACCATGTAACCATCCAGAGGCAGAGTGGTCAGCCATTTCCCGGTAATTCATAGAAAGGCCCTGACCCTCCCTCCCTGGAACTGTGGTTGACCTGGGACTGCGGGTGTGGGCTGTTCAAGTCTAAGCAGCAGATAGGCTTGTAGTTCTGAGCCCAGCTAGCCCTTCCGAGTTGGGGTGCCCCGGTCCTCTGGCTGCCATGTGGATGCTGTTGTGATTGCTGTTTGTATATTAAAATTTTTTTATATTAAAAAATAATGTAAAAAGCACTCCTTCTCGTCAGTGCTTCTCAATCAGGAGCAGTTCTGCCCCGCAAGAGCACATTCACCAATGTCGGGAGACGGTGGTTGCCACGGCCAGCAGGAAAAGGAGGGGCGACTAGCATCCAGTGGGTAGAGGCGGGGATGTTGCTTAACACCCGGTGGTGCACAAGACACCCCCCAGCAGAGAATGATCCAGCCCCACCCCCGCCGTCAGTAGTGTCGCAGTTGGGAAACCCAGACTGTCCTTGGCTAGGTGTGTACTGAAAGAGAATCCCGAAGGAAGGGGCAGGTTCCCCTTGGCATTGCCCAGACAGGAAATACAGACGGGGGAATGGGAGCCGGGGAATCTTCCTGGCTGTACCCCAGATTCTTCATCTGTGCAATGGGAGTGATGATGGTAGCACCTACGCGATGGGAGTGTGGTGCGAAGGAGCGTTAAGTGGGTGCCAGCTCTTACTACTGGCAGGAGCCCAGGGCTGGGTCCAGCAAAGGGGTGGACACGGAGCGCCCCCTCTCAGCCACCCCTTGCGCCGGGGCCCGCTTCCTCCTGCCTGCGCCTGGGAAAACCCAGGAGCCCCCGCGGCCTGGCCCCCAAGCAGGCCTGGCCACCACGGCTGCCCAGCGCCAGGCCTTATGAATGACGCCGGCGGCGGCCGGGCGACCTCTGACCCGCGCGCCGGCCGCTCCCCTCCCCCACTGGCAGGTGGACAGCGGCTGCGCCGGGCAGGCCGCGGCGCCAACCCCGGCTGGCCGACAGCCGCTGCCGCACTGGGCGGGGGCGGGGACTGCGGCGCGCGCGGGGCCGGCCGGGCGCCCGCCGGGGCCGCCTCCTGAGCCTCCGAGCGCTGCGCGGCCGCCCGCCAGCCTCCGCCGCTCCGCCCCGCCGGCCCGGTCCCGCAGACTTCGCGTCCGCCCCGCCCTCTCACCCCCAGATTGACACCGAGCGTTCTACTGGGGGCTTGCGGGACAGCGCGTCTCCGCCAATCGGCGGCCTCGCGGGGCGGACCCCGGGCCCTTTCCAGCTTCTTGGCCAATCGGACGCGTCTGCCCGCCCAGCTGCAGCCTCGCGAGCGTGTAAATGGCCGAGAGTCCCCGGTGTACGTCACGAGGCTGAGGGCCTATAGCGGCGCTGCCTTCCCGAGGGATGACCAATGGACGACGGCGCGGAGCCGTCAGTCGGGGCGTCCTAGGCCAATGAGCGGCGGGCTGCGGGGGCGTCACGGACCGCAGCAGCGGACTTGGGCTGAGGTTCCCGGGCGGGCGGGCGCGGAGAGACGCGGGAAGCAGGGGCTGGGCGGGGGTCGCGGCGCCGCAGCTAGCGCAGCCAGCCCGAGGGCCGCCGCCGCCGCCGCCGCCCAGCGTGCTCCGGGGCCGCCGGCCGCCGCCAGCACCCGCCGCGCCGCAGCTCCGGGCCCCGGCCGCCGCCGCCGCGATGGGCAACGCCGCCGCCGCCAAGAAGGGCAGCGAGCAGGAGAGCGGTGAGTGCCCGGGCCGTGACCCCGATCCCGGCCCTGCGCTGCCAGCCCCGGCCTTGTCCATCACCGCCTGGCCCCTCCCCCCACGAGGCCCCCCCCATTCCTCTCTGCTTACCCCCAGCGCCCCTTGCCCCGGCCTGTCCAAGGCTGGGGCCCGCGGGCCCGCAGAGTACCCCCCTGTAGGGTTCCCCTTTCCCTAGGGCCGCCCCACACTGCAAAGACCGTGCTCCCCCCCCCAGCTGTCACTGCCAACCATGGCACGTATGACCGCTGGGGCCCCACACGGGGCCCTGTCACCAGCCTACCCCTCCTTTCCTGGCCCCTCTCCCCCAGGTTCTAATCCCCCCCCACTTCCTCACTCACCTCTCCCATGGGATCCTCTGCCTGACCCCGACCGAGGTTTCTGCCAGTTTGGGAATGCGATGGGGTCTCTCTGCCTCCACTGCGCAGGGACCTTGGCCACTTGGTGACCACACCCCTCCCCCCTCCAGCCCCGCCATCTTTCTCCTGCCCTTCCCCCTCTTCACCTTAGCACAGCACCCCCTTCCAAACCCACCCTGCCCCCTGAGCTTTTCCCAGGCCCACCTCCAGCATTGTTTTTTTCTTCTGTGTCACTTGGCATGGGGGGACAGGATCTTTCTGGGTCCCTCTGTCTCCCTCATCCTGTCACTCTGTCACTCTGCTTCTCTGCTTGTGCTCCGTCCTCCAAGCAAGCGTCTGTTCCTGGCTGGGGTAGCAAACTGTGAACCTAGAGAACTGCTTCAATGCTTCCAAAGCCAAGTTTGAGCTGGTCTTGTTGGGATTCATTGCGTCCTCTTTCCTGCGTTGGGGTAGGGGCGGTGCCAGAGCCCCCTCGCGTTTCCTGCCTTGCAGTGAGCTTTAGGCTCCTTGGAGGGCCTCTCAATAAATGGTTGTTTCCCAACTGAGGCTTCGTCATTCACCCAGTCCCTGGGGCTTCATCCACCGCTCCTGGCTTGAGATGAAAAGTGTCTGGGTTTAGTGAGGTTCGTTCGCTTTGAATTGGGATGGTCAGAAAGAGCACTGGGGGAGGGGGAGGCGGTCAAAGAGAGTAATGGGTGACGTCTAGTGATTTGCTTTGCCAAGGGATAAATAGATTCTGAGCATTCCCAGGGCTCAGCCAGAGAGAGACCTGTTTTACCCACTTGCCCCCCAAATGCTGTTGGCCTTCTCCAGCCAGCCAGAGAAGGAAATTCTGTATCTGGAAATACCCTCAGAAATGGTCTTAAATCCCGTTCCCAATTCTTCCAGCTCTTAAATTGTTCTCACTCCAGTCTGAAAGCTGGAAGGGGCTGGGATCCCGTCCACCTACCCAGAAATAGTTCGGAAGTGAAAAGGAAGGCCAATTTTTGGTCTCAAACCCCAGCATCTGAGTTCTCGGATGCCCCCTCCCCCGAAAGGGATGAAAGCCAGGGAACTTTATTCCCATACAGATTCAAATAGCAGAACTCAGAGTCACAGAGCAACCATGAAGAGGCCTGACATGTCACCAATGGGAGGGGGCCGGGGGAGGAAAGTGCCCATAGCTGAGTGCTTGATGACCGAGGAGCAGGTGGGTAGTGTCCAGAAAAGGTCTGGGCATGAGCTTGTAGGGGACCAGGCAGAGGGGGAGAAGCCAGGCCCCCAGCAGGTGAGGCCAGCTGGGAGGTGGAAGGTAGAGGCGGGCAGCTATGTACTGCAGTGGCTCCGTTGGAAGTTGGGGAGATGACAGTCCTGCGAAACCTTCGAGGCTATCAGACACGTGGTGGGGGATGGAAAGCCGCACAAGGAAAACGATCCCAGGAAAAAGATCAGAGGCTCTGAAAGGAACCGCTGATTCTCTCAGGGCGCAGGTCAGACACCCAGGAATGAATGATCACTGAAATAGAACTACTGTTTATTGGGCGTCTAGACTGCGCCACCGGCTAAATGGCCAGGCGGATAGATAAATCTACTCTGGTGACTTTCATAACGGGCTGTTACCCAAATTTTCCAAAGGAGCCCTCTGATAGAAATGACATCCATGACAGGCCGGGCACAGTGGCTCATGCCTGTAATCCCACCACTTTGGGAGGCTGAGGCAGGTGAATCATGAGGTCAGGAGATCGAGACCATCCTGGTCATGGTGAAACCCCGTCTCTACTAAAATACAAAAAAATTAGCTGGGCGTGGTGGCGCGTACCTGTAGTCCCAGCTACTCGGGAGGCTGAGGCAGGGGGAATCACTTGAAACTGGGAGACGGAGGTTATAGTGAGCTGAGATCGTGCCACTGCACTCCAGCCTGGCGACAGAGCAAGACTCCGTCTCAAAAAAAAAAAAAAGGAAGAAAGAAAGAAATGACATCCGTGACATAGGTGATGTCACAGAGGCAGGATTCACATCCAGATCCATCTACCAGCAAACTTCCTGGACCCCAGAATTTCCCAACTCTGACATTCTTCAGCTGCCTCCCAGATTTTTACTTTTATCATATTTTCTTAATTTAAATTAATAAAAATTTTTCTCACTTTTCAGATGTAAACTTTGAGCTCATTCTAAATAATATAAATGAAATCATGGGTTTGCTATGCCAGTTACATTTTCTCTGATACACATTAAAATACAATGTAACTAGATAAATGAAACATCCTGAAAATCATGTCATGTTCTGCCAATGGGACCATGTCACACTTTGGGAAACGCCCGAAGCTGTACTTCCTCCCAGAGTCTCCCAGATAAGGAAATAAGATGAGGAAGGAAGTCCCTCTTTGCTTTGAGGCACTCTGATTCTGAGAAGATGGAGTTAGACAAAATTTGCCGTCTTGTAAGAATGGGGCAGGGGCGGGGGCAGTAGCCAGGCCAGCCTGCAGGGGGCACCTGGATTTCATCTGCCAGATGCCGGCCCGACTGGGGTCAGGAGAATGTCCAGACCTTGGGAGGCACCAGTTAAGCATCCTGCAGCCAGTCCCCCTGTGGTACCATCTCTATGCCAGGGCAAGACAGAGTCCGCCTCCTCCCAAGAGGGCAGGGGTCTAGAATGAGCCCTGGAGTGGAGTGTGGGGAATCTGCACCCAAAGATGGCAAAGCCATGAGTAGAGCTGAGAGGGCAAAGAAAAAGACAGCCCCAAGCTCTGGCCAAGCTGGAAGAATGGAGAGAGAGCAGCGGCCCCAGGGGGCGGGCGCCCAGATCAGACAGCCAAGTGGAGCTCAGGTCGTGGCTGGCACTGGCTGAAGATACCCCTGGGATCTGGCCCACAGAGGAAGAGGCAGAGCTGGTAAAGGGAGCCCCCAATCCCCGGGACACAAGCAGATCTTGGCAAGAGAGAAAAGCACCCCCAAGAAGACCCTAGGTAGGAAGAACTGGTGCCGTGTAACATCGTATGGATGCCTAAGACTGCCAAACGCCTTCTGGGCCTTCGCAGTTGTATGGGTGCCCAAGAGGGTCTTGTGAAGGCAGCTTTCACCTTAGCCCAACCGCCTCTGCAGAAACTTAGAGGGTCCTATCTGTTCCTCCTCACACCCAGTGGCCTCTGGGTTGGGTTTCTTTTCCTACTCCCACCCCACGGCTCCCTAGCTCTCCCTATAGGCAGGGTTATGGGGATGGACAGCCGAGCCGGCACGGCCGGTCTCATGAGCCTTCCCAGCCACCGTAGTCCCGGTGCCCTGAGAGCAGAACTAAGTGATGGCTTCCAACTCCAGCGATGGTGAGGCTGAGTCTTGTTGCTATAGCAACTTCCCAGGCACTCTCCGCCCCTCAAGTCAGGGAGGGGCTGCAGTGGGGTCTGGGGCGCAGGCGAAGAGGAGGAGGATGTGGACCCCTGGGCTGGCCCTGGAAATGCCTCCTGTACACCCTCGGCCTGTGCGACCTGGGGAAGAGCAGAGGGGATGGGTGGCCCAGTTCAGACAAGGAAGGATGATGGTCCACCCTGCGTGGGGGTCCAGCTCAGAGAGGGATAGTGGGGCGGTTCAAGCTCAGAATGTGGGACGGACCATCCCAGTGATGGGGTCCAGCTCAGAATGGGTGTTGTTCCAGCCCAGTGTTGGTATCCACCTCAGACTGGGGATCATCCAGTCCAGAATGGGGTCCAGCCCAGAATGGGGGTCGTTCCAACCCAGTGTTGGGGTCCAGCTCAGACTTGGGATCATCCAGGCCAGAATGGGGGTCGTTCCAGTCCAATGTTGGGGTCCAGCTCAGACTTGTGGCATGGTAAGCCCAGAGCGGGGGAATCCAGCTCCACTGGAGGAATCAGCCAGCCTGGAATAGGGTGGCCCAGCCCAGACTGGGCATTCCTGCCCCAGAATTCCCAGGACAGCCAGATTTCAAAGGTCAGAGGGTCTGAGATTGTTGTCTGGAGGAAGGGGGTTCTGAGGCTGGGCTCCTTCCTAGAGAGTCCCCAAGCCCCTTGCCCAAAATTGACATTCTGCTGTTGAAATTCCCCATTCCCAGGGCAAGTTTCTAGACTTCTGCTTGCTGCTGTGGCCTGACTTTTGAAGGAGTATCTTGAGTTTCTCTATCAGCCCAAATGGAATCTGGACCAGTGTGGGAGCTGGCACCCCCTGTATGGGAGATGTGGGTAGGGCGGCAGGTTGTACAGGCCAGCAGCTGACTGGGTAACCCTCCCTCTGCCACTTCCTGTGGCTAGCAGGGGTCCTGGGTACCTTCCCAAGGCTAGAAAGCAGGGAAATTTCCTAGTTTCCTAGTTTTCCACCAGAGGAATATGTGTAAGTAGAAAGTATTAGCTGCTTACATATAGTGTGTATGTATGTATGTATGTATATATGTAAATTGTGTGTTAAAGAGCTGATACTGATTTTCATATGACAATGTTAAGCAAAGGCCTCCCTGCATTTGAAGAGCAGGTTTTCATTTATATGTATTTTTGGGATAAAAAGTAATAAAATTTGTAAATATAGCCCCAAAAAAAAAAAATGTACCAGGCACTCTCAGAGAAGCTAAGCTGCCACTGACCCTCCACTTCTTTTGGGATCTGGAAAGAAGGAGAAAGATGGTCAAGGCTGCCTCCCCCTCCCCCACCCCTGGGTTTAGCCGCTTGTTTCCGGTTTGGACTTTCATGGCCGAGAGTAGAGCCAAGCACAAGGCAAGGTTTGACAGGCCAAGGACATCCTGGGATGCCGTTCCCCTCTCTGCCCCTGCATAGGAGCAAAACAAAGAGCCAGACGTACCCATTTTCTCTCTCGGGGATAGGATTTGGGGGGTTCCATGTTGAAAGGGAGTTCAGGGAGAAGGCAAGGTGGCTCTTGTCCTCCCCCACCCCACCCCCACCCCAAGCCTTTCTTTAGAGCTGTTCTTTCAGCAAATTAAGGGAGCTCTGGGGCCTTTTTAACCCCCAGGGAGTCTCTGGCTGTTTCGTGATCCTGAACCTTAACTCCTTCCCCCTCTGCCCAGTGGGCGCTGCTTTGGGCACATCAGGCGCTATCCTCTGGACAGTCCCATGCCCACTGAGGAAGGCCAGGCCTGGCATCCCGGAAGCAGTGAAGTCCCTGGAAAGGGAAGTTAGCTTTATCGCCCCGCCCCCAGGACATGCACGCCAGCCAGAGGGACACCCTCAGGAGACTCTTCCCATCGCCTCCTGCCAAGGAAGCCCTCTGCAAACCTTGGCCAGCTTGGAGCAGGTACCTTTAAATGCTTCTGTGGCAACCAGCTCCTCCTCCCTGGTCCCCCGAGGCCTTCCCAAGGAAGCTGACTTAGAGGCTCTGCATTTTCCTGGTTTCTCAGCAAAAGGAAGATTCCAGGGAAAGCCCGGGGGCCCGGGGGATGAACCTGGGATCAGGCAGCAGCCAGGGCGAGGATTTGGAGACCACCTTCCAGCTGTGGCTGCAGCTGCTCCTCTGGGCCCACCTGGCTGTCCGTTTCCTGAGTTACCTTCAACACACCTTCTGGGAGCCTAAGCCGAAGCCAGCACCCTGAGCCTTCCTGGCCAGGGGGCAGGAGGCCCCCAGGTCATCCCATCCCACCTACCCTTTATTCCACCCTCTGCTGGAAGAGACAGGAAGCAGAGGTGAGTGTGGGGGCTCTTGATCGAGGTTACCCACCCCTCCCCCCCATCATCCCTCTCTGTCTCCTGCTCCTCCTGGCACTGGCTTCCCCCATGTCCCATCCCCAAATCTCACAAGCTAACAGGGCCATAGTGGCACCAGAGGGGACAGAACCTGGGCGCTCCTGTCCTTTGAGAGGCCAGAGAAGGGCAGTGCTAAGAGCAAGGCACCCTGTGGAGCTACTCCGTGGAGCACCAGCGGACAGCCAGAGTCTGGGGAGCTCAGCGAGTCAGGGAGGTGGAGAATTCAGCAATTCTTTCCTTTTGTTAAGAGAAAAGGGAAAACGGACCAGGCCTTTTGGATTCCTTTCAAGCCTGGCGCCTCTCTGCCTTCTTGTGTGGGTGAAGGTAGAGTCCCAGGAGGGAGCCCTCCACTCTCCCCACTCAGTGCTGAGTTCTATGTGGATTATTTGGAGGTTTCCAAGGAAGATGTTTTGTGTCACAAAGGTTCTGTTTGTGAGGCCAGGCATGGTGGCTCACACCTGTAATCGCAGCACTTTGGGAGGCTAACATCAGAGGAATTCATTGAGGCCAGAAGTTGGAGACCAGCCTGGGCAACATAGCAAGACCCCATCTCAAAACAAAACACACAAAGGTTCTGCTAGTGAAAGTGTTGGATTCGGTGCAGCCCCCAGGCTGAGAGAGGCCCCTGGGCTAGTTGGTGGCCCAGCCAGACACCCACCTAGGATTCTCGGCCCCTCATTGCCTGTCCACTCTCCTCGGCCCCTCATTGCCTGTCCACTCTTGGCCCAGTCATTCTTTCTGGGGCCTTCTTGACCACAGTCTTTCTCCTCCCCCCATCTGCCACTTTTTTTTTTCCTTTTTTGGGATGGAGTCTCATTCTGACACCCAGGCTGGAGTGCAGTGGTGTGATCTCAACTCACTGCAACCTCCACCTCCCGGGTTCAAGCAATTCTCCGGCCTCAGCCTCCTGAGTAGCTGGGATTACAGGAGTGTACCACCATGCCCAGCTAATTTTTGTATTTTTAGTAGAGATGGGGTTTCACCACATTAGCCAGGCTGGTCTCAAACTCCTGACCTTGTGATCCGCCCACTTCGGCCTTGCAAAGTGCTGAGATTAAAGGCATGAGCCACTGCACCTTGCCCAGTCTACCACTTTCTTTTTTTTTTTTTTTTTTTGAGATGGCGTTTCACTTTTGTTACCCGGGCTGGAGTGCAATGGCGCAATCTCGGCTCACCGCAACCTCCGCCTCCTGGGTTCAAGCAATTCTCCTGCCTCAGCCTCCTGAGTAGCTGGGATTACAGACATGCGCCATCACACCCAGCTAATTTTCTGTATTTTTAGTAGAGACGGGGTTTCACCATGTTGACCAGGATAGTCTCAATCTCCTGACCTCGTGATTCACCCACCTCGGCCTCCCAAAGTGCTGGGATTACAGGCGTGAGCCACCGCACCCGGCTGCAGTCTACCATTTTCTAGCCTGGTGAGGGCTCTGCCCTCTAAACGCTGAGGGAGAGCCTTGGAGACAGGTAGTGAGGGTGGCTCCCCCGTCCCCAGAAGGCCATGTGGGATTCCTGGCAGGTAGACGACCAGCAGTCCCAAAGTGCAGGTGTATGGGGCCCCTCAGGGCGGTAGCAAACCCATGAACATCAGGGGGGTTGAAGACAGCTCTGTCCACATTGGCCACCCCTGGTGCACTAGACTCAGTGCTGAAACCAAAGGCTGAGTCGGCAGTGAAATAGTTAATCTCATGGGAAGTGGGGGCAGGCAGGTGACCTCAGACCTGATCACTCTTCTCATATGTACAGTGGGAATAACAGCAGCTTCCACCCCACAGGGTCAGAACGAAGCATAGAAAACACAGCGAGGGCTGGTCCCTTGTAGCCCTAGGTGGTGGTTAAAAGGACAAGTCCGTAGCGTAAGAATCTCTCAGGCTGCACATTTAAAATTTGAGCACTCAATGTATCCCCTACATTTGTTTTTTTAGTATTATTGCTACTTTTGTTTTTTTTTTTTTTTGAGACAGGGCCTCACTCTGTCATCCAGCCTGGAGTGCAGTGGCTCAATCACAGCTCACTGCAGCCTCGACCTCCCGGGCTTGAGCAGCCCTCCACCTCTGCCTCCTGAGTAGCTGAGACTACAGGTGCCCACCACCACACCCAGCTAATGTGTTTATTTTTTATTTTTTTGAGATGGGAGTTTCCCTCTCTTGCCTTGGCTGGAGTGCAATGTCACAGTCTCGGCTCATTGCAACCTCGGCTTCCTGGGTTCAAACGATTCTAGCCTCAGCCTCCCAAGTAGCTGGGATGACAGGCACCCGCCACCATGCCCGGCTAATTTTTGTATTTTTAGTAGAGACGAGGTTTCGCTATGTTGGTCAGGCTGGTCTCGAACTCTTACCTCAGGTGATCCACCCATCTCGGCCTCCCAAAGTCCTGGGATTATAGGTGTGAGCCACTGCACCTGGCCAGTGTTTTTATTTTTCGTAGAGACAGGGTTTTGTCCAGGCTGGGCTCGAACTCCGTATTCAAGCAATCCCCCTCATCTCGGCCTCCCAGAGTATTACTATTTTTTTGAGACAGAGTCTCACTCTGCCGCTGAGGCTAAAGTGTAGTGGTGTGATCACAGCCCACTGCAGCCTCAATCTCCCAGGCTTTAAATGATCTTCCTGCCTCAGCCTCCCGAGTAGCTGGAACTTTTTTGAGACAGAGTCTTACTCTGTCGCCCAGGCTGGAGTGCAGCAGCATGATCTCAGCTCACTGCAACCTCCACCTCCCAGGTTCAAGAGATCCTCCTGCCTCAGCCTCCCAAATAGCTAGGATTACAGGCACCCACGACCATGCCCGGCGAATTTTTGTATTTTTAATAGAGATGGGATTTCACCATGTTGGCCAGGCTGGTTTCGAACTCATGACCTCAAGTGATCCACCTGCCTCGGCCTCCCAAAGTGCTAGAATTACAGACATGAACCACCTTGCCCCATCTCTCCCCCATATTTTATTTATTTTATTATTTTTATTTTTTGCTTTTTTTATTTTTATTTTTTTAAGACTCAGTCTCACTCTTGTCTGCCAGGCTGGAGTGCAATGGTGCAATCTTGGCTCACTGCAATCTTCATCTCCCGGGTTCAAGCAATTCTTCTGCCTCAGCCTCCCAAGTAGCTAGGATTACAGGTGCCTGCCACCACGCCTGGCTCATTTTTGTATTTTTTTTTCAGTAGAGATGGGGTTTCACCATGTTGGCGAGGCTGGTCCCGAACTCCTGACCTCAGGTGACCTGCCGGCCTCGGCCTCCCAAAGTGCTGGGATTACAGGCATGAGCCACCACATCTGGCCTTTTAAAATTTTTTTATTTTTTTAATTATTTTTTCCAAGACTGAGTCTTGCTCTGTTACCTAAGCTGGAGTGCAGTGGCGCGATCTCGGCTCACTGCAAACTCCTCCCTCCTGGGTTCAAGCAATTCTTCTGCCTCAGCCTCCTGAGTAGCTAGAATTACAGGCATGTGCCACCATGCCTAGGTAATTTTTTTTTTTTTTTTTTTTTTTGAGACAGAGCCTTGCTCTGTCACCCAGGCTAGAGTGCAATGGCGTGATCTCAGCTCACTGCAACCTCTGTCTCCCGGTCCAAGTGATTCTCCTGCTTCAGCCTCCCGAGTAGCTGGGATTACAGGCACATGCCACCATGCCTGGCTAATTTCTTTGTACTTTTGGTAGAAACAGGGTTTCACCGTGTTGACCAAGCTGGTCTTGAACTCCTGACCGAGTGATCCACCTGCCTCAACCTCCCAAAGTTCTGGGATTACAGACATGAGCCACTGCACCTGGCCTGTCTTCCCATATTTTATACTTCAATTAAAAAAATAATAGAGGCTGGGCGTGGTGGCTCACGCCTGTAATCCAAGCACTTTGGAGGCCAAGGCGGGCGGATCACCTGAGGTCGGGAGTTCAAGACCAGCCTGACCAACATGGTGAAACCCCGTCTTAAAAAAAAAAAAATAGGCCAGCACGATGGCTCACATCTGTAATCCCGGCACTTTGGGAGGCCAAGGTGGGCAGATCACCTGAGGTCAGGAGTTTGTGACAGCCTGGCCAACATGGTGAAACCCTGTCTTTACTAAAAATACAAAAGTTAGCCAGGCATGGTGGTGGGCGCCTGAAATCCCAGCTACTCAGGAGGCTGAGGCAGGAGAATCACTTGAACCCAGGAGGCGGAGGTTGCAGTGAGCGGAGATCACGCCACTGCATTCCAGCCTGGGCGACAGAGCAAGACTCTGTCTCAAAAAAATAAATTAATTAAATAAAATAATAATAGCTGACATTTATCTGGCACTAACATCGTGTGGGCCACTGTCCAACCCCCTTTGCCAAGATGAACTCATTCATTCTTCAAAACCACCCCATTTTCCAGATGAGGAAAACTGAGACCTAGAGAGGTAACATCAGTTGCCCAAAGTCATAAAGTTCATCAGAGACCAGGCCGGGCGCTGAACTGGATCTAGTCTCCAGGTCCTGGTCCATAGCTGCTTTGCTGGGCTGTGTCTCAGCTGAGATGAGAATGACTGTTTTCAAGCCTGCTTCCTGGGTTGTTAAATGGAGGCAGTGGATACAAGGCAGGCTGGAAAGGCAGTCAGATGAGACAGTGTGGACAGCAGCCAGCCCAGGGTCCGCCGAGGAACTTTCAGCGTTAGCCAGGTGGTGATGTTGGCCTTGGGGTGCCCTGGGGCCGGGGAGTGGGCATCGGAGAGACTTCCCTTGAACCAGCTCTGGAGCAAAGCCCTTGGGATTGGCACAGAGAGGAACAGGGCCAGCTGGGGGCCAAGGTGACAGCTGAGCCCCCCAAGGGCGCCTGCTACCCGAGCCCCTGAGGCCACCACCCCAGGCCCGGCCTCCCCAGAGAGGGGCCGGAGGAGCCGCCAAATCCTGAGGCTATAAATACCCTGGCTGGCGCCGGCCCTGGCCATGGAATGTCGGTCAGAACTGGGGCCAGTGGGGGTGGGCTGGCCTGCCTGGACGCCTCTCTCCGTTCCCCTGGGGGGTGACCCCCTGAGACTCTTTGTACCCCACTTTGGATGGAGTGGTATTTGGATCCCACCTCTCTGGAGCAAGGGAGGCCCAGCCAGGGCCCCCAGAGGCACCAGAAAAAGGTCAGGTTCTGGGATGAAGCAGCTGCACCCCACTTTCCACCAAGTATCTCCCCAGAAATGACCTGAACCCACCTCGGTGAGACGGGGTTCTCTAACTCTCCCCTCTCTCCCTTTCAGTGAAAGAATTCTTAGCCAAAGCCAAAGAAGATTTTCTTAAAAAATGGGAAAGTCCTGCTCAGGTAAGGCTGCCGGGTGCAGAGCCCCGGGAGGGGGTGAGCTGGTGACCCCCAGTCCCCTGGCTGTGTCCCTGCGACACAGCTACAATTTCAGGAACCCCGTGGAAGGCTCCAGACCCTCCCCACTGGCTCCCTAGGTGCCCATGGGGGCTCCTGCATGGAGACACCTGACTGCCGAATCCCAGGCACCCCCATTCCACCACCCCTTCCAACGGCCCACCCCTGCCCCCAGCACAGCTGCCAGCAGCTCCTGGGCCCCAGGCCAGAGCCGGATCTGGCCCCTGCCACTCGCCTTAAGGAATCTCTGCCATCTTGATTTTCCACCCCCTGTCCTCACCCCGCTCACCCCACATGCTCCCCGGGGCCCCCTCTGCCGGTGGTGGAGGGGATGCCCCAGACCTTAGCCCAGGAGGCTGTGAGGAGGGTATGCCCTGAGCCTGCTGACCCTTCTGCCCGCAGAACACAGCCCACTTGGATCAGTTTGAACGAATCAAGACCCTCGGCACCGGGCTCCTTCGGGCGGGTGATGCTGGTGAAACACAAGGAGACCAGGGACCACTATGCCATGAAGATCCTCGACAAACAGAAGGTGAGCCGGTCCGGCCCCGCTTGGGTCCTGCCTGCCAGGACTTCACCTGGACTATGCCTACTCTTTGAAGTGCCCTATCCACCCATTCACTCACTTGCTTTTTTTTTTTTTTTGAGACAGTCTCACTCTGTCACTCAGGCTGGAGTGCAGTGGTGCAATCTCAGCTCACTGCAACCTCCTCCTCCTGGGTTCAAGCAATTCTCCTGCCTCAGCCTCCTGAGTAGGCTGGGATTACAGGCGCCCACCATCACGCCTGGCTAATTTTTGTATTTTTAGTGGAGATGGGATTTCACCATGTTGGCCAGGCTGATCTCGAACCCCTGACCGCAGGTGATCCACTTGCCTCAGCCTCCCAAAGTGTTGGGATTACAGGCATGAGCCACTGCGCCTGGCCACTTGCTTTTTTTCGGGGGAGGGGACAGGGTTCCGTTCTGTTGGCCCAAGCAGGAGTGCAGTGATGCAATCATAGCTTACTGCAGCCTCGAACTCCTAAGCTCAAGCAATCCTGGGTAGCTGGGACTACAAGTGCACACTACCATGCCTGACAGGGGGTCTTGCTGTATTGCCCAGGCTGGTCTCGAACTCCTGGCCTCAAGTGATCCTCCTACCTCAGCCTCCCAAAGTGCAGGGATGACAGGCATGACCCACCATGCCAGGCTCACCCACTATTCCCCAAATCCCCATAACATGCCATCTCCATGGGTCAGAAGGGCCCTGTTCTGCTTTCCCAAGGCTCCCTCTCCAGGCCGGCCATGGATTCCAAGCCAGACACTGTGACACAGGGTCAGACATCAGCCCAAAGGGAGGAGGCCAAGAGCATTCTTGGGGGAAGCGGTGTTTACGTGGACTTCTTCCTGCAAATATTTTTGTGACCTAACTTAATACCAGGCACTGCTATAAAGCAGCAATCACCAATAGAAACGTAACCCAAGCCACAGAAGTGATGTTACATTTACGGTTTGCTCCATCAAAAACAGTAAAAAGAGCCAAGCATGGTGGCACACGCCTGGAGTCCCAGCTACTTACTAGAGAGGCTGAGGTGGGAGGGTCGTTTGAACCCAGCCTAGACAAAACAGCCAGACCCCATCTTGTTAAAAAAAAAAAAAAAAAAAAAAAAAAAGGCCGGGCGTGGTGGCTCACACCTGTAATCCAAGCACTTTGGAGGCCAAGGCGGGCGGATCACTTGAGGTCGGGAGTTCAAGACCAGCCTGACCAACATGGTGAAACCCCGTCTTAAAAAAAAAAAAAACCTGTAATTTAAAAAGAAAGTGAAAGAAACTATTCATGAAGTTCATTTTAATGACATGTTTTGGGTTGTTTTGTTTTTTGAGAAAGAGTCTCACTCTTGTTGCCAGGCTGGAGTGCAGTGGCGCGATCTCAGCTCACTGCAACCTCTGCGTCCCAGGGTCAAGCGATTCTCGTGCCTCAGCCTCCCAAGTAGCTGGAATTACAGGTGTCCACCACCATGCCCAGCTAATTTTGGTATTTTTAGTAGAGATGGGGTTTTGCCATGTTGGTCAGGCTGGTCTCAAACTCCTGACCTCAGGTGACTCACCCACTTTGGCCTCCCAAAATGCTGGGATTACAGGCATAAGCCGCTGCACCTAGCCTAATGATATGTTTGGTTGGTTGGGTTTTTTTTGAAACGGAGTTTTGCTCTTGTTGCCCAGGCTGGAGTGCAATGGCACCATCTTGGCTCACTGCAACCTCCCCCCTCCCAGGTTCAAGTGATTCTCATGCCTCAACCTCCCGAGTAGCTGGAATTACAGGCGCCTGCCACCATGCCTGGCTATTTTAAAAATATTTTTAGTAGAGACAGGGTTTCACCATTTTGGCCAGGCTGGTTATTTAGTTTTTGAGACAGGGTCTTCTGTTGCCCAGGTTGAAGTGCGCTTGGGCTCAAATGATCCTCCCACCTCAGCCTCTAGAGTCTCTGGGACCATAGTCATGCGCTGTCACACCCGGCTAATTGTGTGGATTGTTTGTTTTTGTTTTTTTAGAGATGGGGTCTCCCTGTGTTGCCCAGGCTAGTCTTAAACTCCTGGGCTCAAGAGATTCTCCTGTCTGGGCCTCCGAAAGTGCTGGGATTACAGGCATGAACCACCCGTGCCCGGCTTGGTGTCAGATTTTAAATTTATATTTTAGATACTTAAAATGTTTGAATTTGGCTCCCCAGCGACCAGCCACATTTTAAGGGCCCAGCAGCCCCCTGTGGCTGGTGGGGATGAGCTGGGTAGTGCAGGTATAGACTCTGAGGACTCAGCTATGTGAGCAAAGCAGTTGACAGCTGACCAAGGGACCAGCCTAGCCACGTGTGACACACCAGCCTGACATCGGCCAGCTGTGTGACCTTGGGCAAGTCACTTCTCCTGTCTGTGTCTGCTTTTTTTGTTTTGTTTTGTTTTGTTTGGTGAGATGGAGTTTTGCTCTTGTTACCCAGGCTGGAGTGCAATGGCATGATCTCGACTCACTGCAACCTCCCTGTTCTGGGTTCAAGCAATTTTCCTGCCTCAGCCTTCTGAGTAACTGGGATTACAGGCATGTGCCACCATGCCCAGCTAATTTTGTATTTTTTTTTTTTTTTTTAGTAGAAACAGGGTTTCTCTATGTTGGTCTGGCTGGTCTTGAACTCCCGACCTCAGGTGATCCGCCTGCCTTGGCCTCCCAAAGTGCTGGGATTACAGGCGTGAGCCACCGCACCCAGCCTGTGTCTGGTCTTTTAAACTGGTATCCTCCCAGTGTGGGCCTCTAGGGCTCCTATCTTGATTCCGTGAGAGACTAGGTGCCAGGTGCCTGCTGAAGTCATATGCTGTGGGGACAGCTGATGGCTGAGGTTCACGTTGCTGTGTGGAATGTTCTAGACAAAGGAAAGGCAGTTCCTAAACCCCTCACCCCTTGGTCTTCTCTTGCCTGTCTTTCAATTTCAGCTCAGCTGCCCCTTCCTCCAGGAAGCCCTCTCTGATCCCCCCTCCCCCAGACCATGCCAGGTACTTTATGTGGGCTTCTTAGGGGCTGCTGCTTCTCCACAAGCCAAAGATGCCCGCCACCATGGCTCTGACCTTTCTGGGGGTAACCCATGTATTCTTTACCCTGAACTTTGAGCTGTGCCAAGGACAAGCAGTCTCTAGCTTCCCTTACACTGTGTCCTCAGCATTAGCCACGGGCCCAACAGGCCACAGGCATGCAAATGATTCTGGCTGAAGGACCCAGCCGGGCCCTGGCACCGCCTAGTTCCAGGCATCAGGGGAAATGAGGCCTCTCTCACCTCCCCTTCCTCTCTGCCCTCCCCCTCCTAACCCTTCCCAGGTGGTAAAGCTGAAACAGATCGAACACACCCTGAATGAAAGCGCATCCTGCAAGCTGTCAACTTTCCGTTCCTCGTCAGACTCGAGTTCTCCTTCAAGGTGGGGTCCCAGCAGCCAAGGACCGGGGTCACTGCATTGGGTCCTAGCCTTCCGGCCCCCAGGGCTGGGGTCAGAGCTGAGGACAATCAGTGGCCACCCACTTCTGTGGAAGAAGATCCCTGGAGGAGGGAGACCAGGGGGATGGGACTCTGGTAGACCCAAGTTCAGTTCCTGGACTGGCCAGTTTGTAGTTAATTCTCTTGGCAAGTCACCCAACCTCAATAACATCCCTCAAAATCAGCACCTGGTTTACAGCAAGACCCTGACCCACAGCCAGGAGCACAAACTCCGCCCCAGGCAGCCAGGATTCAGTTCCCAGCTCAGTACTTGCCGATGTGTGGCCCCGAGCAAGGGACTTCTCTCCCCCGAGCCTCAGTGTTCTCATCTGTAAAATGGGGATCATACCAGTTCCAGCCACATCTTGAGTACCCTTTGGGAGCCGTTTTGGGTGCCATCCAAAGCTGTGATCATGAGAAACAGGAAAGACCACTCAGGGCCAATTTCATGGGTGTTTGACCCAGAGAATCACAAGGGCCTTCGCTCCGAGGGACCCCACACCCGGTTTAATGCTTTGCCACTGCTGCTGCTGCTGCCTTGAGATCCTTAATAATTTTTTCTCTTTTTTTTTGAGACAAGAGTCTCACTCTGTTGCTCAGGCAGGAGTGTGGTGGCATAATCTCAGTTCACTACAACCTCCACCTCCCGGGTTCAAGCAATTCTCCTGCCTCAGCCTTCTGAGTAGCTGGGATTACAGGTGCATGCCACTACGTCCAGCTAATTTTTGTATTTTTAATAGAGATGGGATTTGCCATGCTGCCCAGGCTGGTCTCAAACTCCCGACCTCAAGTGATCTGCCCGCCCGCCCTGGCCTCAGCCACTATGCCCAGCCTAATTTTTTTTTTTTTTAAGAGTCTCACTCTGTCACCCAGGCTGGAGTGCAGTGGTGCAATCACAGCTCACTGCAACCTTCACTTCCCAGACTGAAGCGATCCTCCCACCTCAGCCTCCTGAGTAGCTGCGACTACAGGTGCACACCATGATGCCCAGCTAATTTTTGTATTTTTTGCATAGACAGGGTTCTCACTGTGTTACCCAGGCTGGTCTCAAACTCCCAGGCTCTAGTGATCCACCCACCCCAGCCTCCCAAAGTACGGGGATTATACAGGCATGAGCCACCACACCTGGCCCTCCGTAATAATCTTTCTAACAAGGGGTCACCTGGCCGGGCATGGTGGCTCATGCCTATAATCCAAGCACTTTGGAGGCCAAGGCAGGCAGATCACCTGAGGTCAGGAGTTCCAGACCAGCCTGACCAACACAGTGAAACCCTGTCTTAAAAAAAATTAAAATTAAAATTAAAAAAAAAGGGGGGGGTCACCTCTTTAATTTTGGGCCCCACTAATTCTGCAGTCCATCATGGTCCCATTTTACAGATGACAAAACTGTGGCCTCAAAGCCTTACTCAAGCTCCCAGAGCAAGTTACTACAGAGTTCTCTCTCCAACCAGGGCAGGCTAGCCAGGTCCCGACATACCACTGAGCCAGCCCTCGCTTTCATCCTTAACAGCAGGATGAGGGTCAACCCTGCTTCCTGGGCAGAATGAAATGCAGCATGTGGGTTCAGCAAGCAAAGCACCTGGTCTCTAGAACATGATTCCTATGGGGAGCCAGGAGTCCCTGTTGTCATTTAATGTTTGAACACCAGCCAGGGAGGCCCCAGGGCCTTCAGATATGACGGGAGGCTCAGGGAGTGGGTCCCTCATCAGCCACCGCCTCCCACAGGACAACTCAAACTTATACATGGTCATGGAGTACGTGCCTGGCGGGGGAGATGTTCTCACACCTACGGCGGATCGGAAGGTTCAGGTAAGTGGGCCACCCCCCATCACACCAGACTGTCAGGGTGTCCACAGGTGGCAGTGCACGACCAAGACCCTGAGGATGCAGAGGAGTCCAGCATGCTTGAACATGCAAGTGAGCTCCCAGAACCCTGTGGGTTTCTGCTTCCCCTATGCTGAGGAATAAGTGATACTTCAACCACCACAAAGCGAAACAGAGCAAACATGGCAACTTAGGTGTCCAGATTGAAGCTGGTGCCGGGCGCAGTGGCTCTCGCCTGTAATCCCAGCACTTTGGGAAGCCAAGGTGGGCAGATCACCTAAGGTCAGGAGTTCGAGACCAGCCTGGTCAACATGGTGAAACCCTGTCTCTACTAAAAATACAAAAATTAGCTGGGTGTGGTGGTGGGTACCTGTAATCCCAGCTACTTGGGAGGCTGAGGCATGAGAATCGCTTGAACTCTGAGACAGAGATTGCATTGAGCCGAGGTCACACCACTGCACTCCAGCCTTGGTGACAGAGCGACACGCCATCTCAAAAAAAAAAAAAAAAAATTGGCTGGGTGCAATGGCTCACGACTGTAATCCCTGCACATTGGGAGGCTGAGGCAGGTGGATCACCTGAGGTTAGGAGTTCAAGACCAGCCTGGCCAACATGATGAAACTTCGTCTCCACTAAAAATACAAAAAATCAGTCAGGCGTGTTGGCGTGCGCCTACAGTCCCAGCTACTCAGGAGGCTGAGGCAAGATAATCGCTTGAACCCAGGAGGCGGAGGTTGCAGTGAGCCAAGATCATGCCACTGCACTCCAGCCTGGGCAACAAGAGTGAATCTGTCTAAAAAAAAAAAAATGCAGTGCGTGATTTTGTGCATTTCCTTTGAGCCCCAAAAAGTGGCATGCATCTGTAGTCCCACTATTCTTGAGGCTGAGGCCAGAAGATCACTTGAGCTCAATAATTTAAGGCCGGGCACAGTGGCTCATGTCTGTAATCCCAGCACTTTGGGAGGCCGAGGCTGGCGGATCACAAGGTCAGGAGTTCGAAACCAGCCTGGCCAACCCCGTCTCTACAAAAAAAAATGAAGGCCGGGTGCGGTGGCTCACGCCTATAATCCCAACACTTTGGGAGGCCAAGGTGTGTGGATCACAAGGTCAAGAGATTGAGACCATCCTGGTCAACATGGTGAAACCCCGTCTCTACTAAAAATACAAAAATTAGCTAGGCGTGGTGGCACAAACCTGTAGTCCCAGCTACTCGGGAGGCTGAGGCAGGAGAATTGCTTGAACCTAGGAGGCAGAGGTTGCGGTGAGCCGAGATCACGCCATTGCACTCCAGCCTGTGTAACAAGAGGGGAAAACTCCGTCTCAAAAAAAAAAAATTAAAAAAAAAAAAAAGAATTTGAGACCAGCCTGGGCTACATAGTAAGATTTTGTCTCTTTTTTTAAAAAAAATTATTTTATATAGATCAATCGTTTTATATGTATAGATTTTAATGTATATTTGTACACATAAGATAAAACTATATATATAAATGTGTAAGTTTAAGATATAGGCCGGGTACTGTGGCTCACACCTGTAACCCCACTTTGAGAGGGCAAGGTGAGCAGATCACTAGAGCCCAGGAGATTGAGACCAGCCTAACATTGTGAGACCCCATCTACACAAAAAATAAATTAAAAAAAAAATTAGCCAGGTATGGTGGCACATGCCTGTAGTCCCAGCTACTGGGGAGGCTGAGGTGGAAGACACGCTGAGCCTGGGAGGCCCAGACTGCAGTGAGCCACGACCATGCCATTACACTCCAGACGGTACAGACACCCTGCTCAAAGAAAAACAAATTTAACATATAAACTTATTAGTAGAAGTTTACAAATGTCATTTTGTGTCATTTCATTTTTTGAGACAGAGTTTCATTCTTGTCACCCAGGCTAGAGTGCAGTGGCACAATCTCGGCTCACCGCAACCTCTGCCTCCCGGGTTCAAGCGATTCTCTGTCTCAGCTTCCTGAGTAGCTGGGACTACAGGTGCAGGCCACCTCAGCTGGCTAATTTTCGTATTTTTAGTAGAGACAGGGTTTCTCCATGTTGGTCAGGCTGGTCTCAAACTCCCGACCTCAGGTGATCTGCACCCCTCGGCCTCCCAAAGTGCTGTGGTTATAGGTGTGAGCCCCTGCGCTGGCCTTGTAGTTGTATTTTAGATAGATAACTGTAGATTCACTTTACCTACAAAACCAAAAAATACACAGATCTTCAGTGTTACCTTCCACAGATTTTGACAGTTGTATACAGGTACCTAACCTCCACCCAGAACAGCATATGGAACTTTTCTGTCTCCCCAGAAAATTCTCTTGAATCCCTTTTTTTCCCTCTAATAATACACAAAGGTGGGGTCTTGCTATGCTGCCCAGGCTGGTCTCGAACTCCTGGGCTCAAGTGATCCTCCCACCTCAACACCCCAAAATATTGGGATTACAGGTTCGAGCCAAGGTGCCCGACCGACTCCCTCTCCTGACACGTCACGTCCCCGACAAAGGCAGTCATCCTTTGCCTTCGAATACCGTGCCTCTGTTTTGTTCGGGTGTGGACATGATATAAATGGAACCATTCATGTTCTTTTGTGTCTTCTCTTGCTTAACATAATCGGTTTGAAATGCAGCCACGTTGTGAAGTGGAGGCAGGCAATGTCTTGCTGGCGGTTGGTGGTGCTCAGTGGAATTCCATTGCATGAATAGAGCTCAGTCTGTGATTCCATTCTCCTGTGGATGGACCTACAGGCTGTTTCCCAGGTCGGGCCACCTAAGAATCAGGTGTCTTGCATTTCTGACAGCTGGACTGAGGGTGTCTTCCCCTGGGGGAGGCTCTGCAGGGCCACCTGCTGGACCCTTTTGGGGCCTGGCCACTGACGTTCACCTCCCCCATTTGTCCCCATCAGTGAGCCCCATGCCCGTTTCTACGCGGCCCAGATCGTTCTGACCTTCGAGTATCTGCACTCGCTGGATCTCATCTACAGGGACCTGAAGCCGGAGAATCTGCTCATCGACCAGCAGGGCTACATTCAGGTGCCCACCAGGCCGGGCGAGGGGCAACCCTGGGGCAAGCCGTGGCCTGGCCCCTCCCCCCCCCCACCAACTGCCTGTTCTTGTGCCCACAGGTGACAGACTTCGGTTTCGCCAAGCGCGTGAAGGGCCGCACTCGGACCTTATGCGGGACCCCTGAGTACCTGGCCCCCGAGATCATCCTGAGCAAAGTAGGCGCCTCCCCAGCCCTCCCCTTCTCCTGATGCTGGCTCTGCTCGCCGTCTCTCGCCCTCTCCTCACCCCGTGCCCCCCCCCAATCTCGCTCCAGGGCTACAACAAGGCAGTGGACTGGTGGGCCCTGGGGGTTCTTATCTATGAGATGGCCGCTGGCTACCCGCCCTTCTTCGCAGACCAGCCCATCCAGATCTATGAGAAGATCGTCTCTGGGAAGGTGAGGCCCGGATGCAGGGCACAGCCCTGGAAGAAACAGATAGTCCCTTCCCCCGCTCACCCATCCTACTCTCTGGGGAGCCCTCCTTGTCAGAATCACCTGGAAGTTCCGTTAAGTCAGGCCAGGTGGTGAAGCTGGACGTGCCAGCACCTCGAGCCCCCTGGCTGTCCAGCGCCAACCCCGTGGTTCCAGAATCCCAGGGGCTTCCAAAATCCCCGAGCCTCACGGGAACTTCCCTGCTACAAAACACAAACCGCCCTGCCAGGTGACCCTCCTCACCTCTCCTTGTGCCCGTCAGTGTGAGTTTTCGCAAGTTCCAAGATGTATTTGGTTCCCAGGTGTTGTCCACAGCCTTAGCAGGGAGGACCCTCGCTTAGGGTTTAAGGCCCATGCTTCCTCTCCCAAACAGAGACTTGTCAAACTCTGAGGATTCAGATTAGGGGTGGTGAAACCGTCTGAGCTTGCATCTATGACAGGCGCAAAATGCCTGCCATCTGCCAGGCCCTAGATTCACCCCCCTCAGTCACACCCCGAGATGGTGGCAACCTCTGTAGGAGAGGTCAGGAAACTGGCTGGGAAATGAGATGTGTCCTGGCCAAGATCACACCTTAGTGAGTAAGAGAGTCATCATCATAGGCACTGATGGCTGGAGAGAGGTTGGGGACCCCACCTCTGCCCTCAGCTCAGCCACCTTGCTGGGAGGACCCAACCATCCCCCGACCTGGTCCAGCATCTCCTACACAGGAGCTTCTGGTCGGTCCAGAGTCACCACACCGGCGTGGGAGCACCCTCAGGCTCAGCCTGGGCCCAGTCCCAGTTCTGCCACTGACTGGCTTTGAAACTTTGGGGCTGGGTGCAATGGCTCACGCCTGTAATCCCACCACCTTAGGAGGTGGAGGCTTGAGGCCAGCAGTTCCAGACCAGCCTGGGCAACATAGTCAGACTCCATGTCTTTAAAAAAAAAAAAAAAAAAAACCGAGAAATTAGCTGGGCATGATGGTGCACCCCTAGTCCTAGTTAATTGGGAGGCTGAGGCAGGAGGATCATTTGAGCCCAAAAGGTCAAGGATGCAATGAGCTGTGATTGCACCACTGCAATCCAGCCTGGGCCAGAACCAGATCCTGTCTTTTAAAAAAATTCAGGCAACTGGGGTGCTCTGGCTAGACACATAGCATCACTAAAAGGGAAAGATGAAGGCCAGGCACAGTGGCTCACACCTGTAATCCCAGCACTTTGGGAGGCTGAGGCAGGTAGATCACGAGGTCAGGAGTTCAAGACCAGCCTGGCCAAGATGGCGAAACCCCATCTCTACTAAAAATAAAAAAAATTAACCAGGCCTGGTGGCGGGTGCCTGTAGTCCCAGCTACTCAGGAGGCTGAGGCAAAGAACTGCTTGAACCCAGGAGGCAGAGGCTGCAATGAGCTGAGATCGCACCACTCCACTCCAGCCTGGGTAACAAAGCAAGACTCCATCTCTCAAAAAAAAAAGAAAAAGGAAAGGAAAGATGAGGCATCTGCCACTAGGCCGAATAGAAACTGCCAAGAAAATGGCCCAGAGTGGGAAAAAAAAAGGAAGAAAAAAGCCACGGAAGATCCCACAAGGGAAGACGCACATGACGCCCTTCTTTGTAGCATTTTCCCAGTTCCCCCGCATGCTCAGTGGTATTATCTTCCTCAGGCAGCCCTGAGAGGCACGCGCAGGCCCAGAGAGGTTAAGGGCCATGGCCAAGGTCACACAGCGTGTAAGAGGCACAGCAGGAACAAGAAGTTATTTCTTGCAACTATAACTCCAGTGACGACTTGTCTACAAGGCTATGCGCTCAGAACGTTTGGGGAAGATTTCTAGAAGAGTTCAGCTGGGCTTTAAAGAATGGAAGAGCCTTAGCTAGGCAGGGAGAGAGGGGAAAAAAGTTTAACATAAGCATGACTATTTCAGAAGTCTACAGACCCAGCAGAGATGCCTTACAGCAGCAGCAGTTGAGAATGCAAGTTCTAGAGTCCAACAGACCTGAGATGGAATTGCCCCATCCCACTCCTCAGCGTGACCTTTGAAGTTTAACCCTTCCAAGCCTCAGTTTCCCCTTCTCTGAAATGGAAACCATCATAGCACTTGCCTTAGAGCAATAGTTGTTAAAGTCCTCCTTTCCAGCAGGACTGTTGCTGGGGAATTGGCTAGAAATGCAGATTTTTGGGCTGGCCGCAGTGGCTCACACCTGTAATCCCAGCACTTTGGGAGGCCAAGGCGAGTGGATCACCTGAGGTCAGGAGTTCGAGACCAGCCTGACCAATATGGCAAAACTCTGTAGTAAAAATACAAAAATTAGCTGGGTGTCGTGGCGTGCGCCTGTAATCCCAGCTACTCGGGAGACTGAGACAGAATTGCTTGAACCCAGGAGGCGGAGGTTGCAGTGAGCCAAGATTGTGCCACTGCACTCCAGCATGGGCGACAGAGTGAGACTCTGCCTCACAGAAGAAAAAGAAACGCAGATTCTTGTTGGGCGTGGTGGCTCATGCATGTAATCCCAGCACTTTATGATGCCGAAGCAGGATCATTTGAGCCTTGGAGTTCGAGACCAGCGTGGGCAACATAGGGAGACCCTGTCTCTACAAAAACTTTTTTCTTTTTGAGACAGAGTCCTGCTCTGTCGCCCAGGTTGGAGTGCAGTGGCACAATCTCGGCTCACTGCAACCTCCACCTTCCGGGTTCAAGCAATTCTCCTGCTTCAGCCTCCCGAGTAGCTGGGACAACAGGCACCCACTACCACACCCAGCTAATTTTTGTATTTTTAGTAGAGTTGGGGTTTCACCATGTTGGCCAGGCTGGTCTCGAACTCCTGACCTTGTGATCTGCCTGCCTCAGCCTCCCAAAGTGCTGGGATTACAGGCGTGAGCCACCGCGCCCAGCCAAAAACTTCTTAAAGTAACTAGCTCTTTAATTTTTAAAAAGTTGTGGCTGGGTGCGGTGGCTCACGCCTATCATCTCAGCATTTTGGGAGGCCAAGGCGGGCGGATCACGAGGTCAAGAGATCGAGACCATCCTGGCCAACATGGTGAAACCCCGTCTCTACTAAAAATACAAAAAAGTTAGCTGGGCGTGGTGGTGCGCACCTGTAGTCCCAGCTACTCGGGAGGCTGAGGCAGTAGAATTGCTTGAACCTGGGAGGTGGAGGTTGCAGTGAGCCAAGGTCACGCCACTGCACTCCAGCCTGGTGCCTGGTGACAGAGTGAGACTCTGTCTCAAAAAAAAAAAAAAAAAAAAGTTGTTTAAGAAATGCATATCCTCAGGCCACAGTATCAGACTTCCTAAATCAGAAACTCTAGGGTGGGCCCAAGGAGCTGTTTGGAGGCACCCACCCAGTAGGACTCAGCTTTGGAGGCGCCCACCCAGTAGGACTGTTGATGGAGAAGGAAGCATCCTGGGCTCCCCCAAGTTCCAGAGCAGCTTCCCACCCCGTCCTTGTACCCCTTCCTCCAGGTGCGGTTCCCTTCCCACTTCAGCTCTGACTTGAAGGACCTGCTGCGGAACCTCCTGCAGGTAGATCTCACCAAGCGCTTTGGGAACCTCAAGAATGGGGTCAACGATATCAAGAACCACAAGTGGTTTGCCACGACTGACTGGATCGCCATCTACCAGAGGAAGGTGGGCCTCCCCCTCCTTAAGCCTGCTGAAGATTTGGGGGCAGGCCAAGAGTCAGGGAGGACAGCCAATAGAGAGATAGAAAGGGAAGAGGGCCAGGCTCAGAGGCTCACACCTGTCATCCCAGCACTTTGGGATGCCAAGGTAGGTGAATCACCTGAGGTCAGAAGTTCAAGAACATCCTGGCCAACATGGTGAAACCCCATCTCTACTAAAAACACAAAAATTAGCCAGGCATGGTGGCGGGCCCTTGTAATCCCAGCTACTCAGGAGGCTGAAGCAGGAGAATCGCTTGAATCCGGGAGGCAAAGGTTGCAGTGAGCCAAGCACTCCAGCCTGGATGACAGAGCGAGACTCTGTCTCAAAACAAAAAAAAAGAAAGGGAAGAGAACATAGGTACAGGAGCAACCTAGACTAGAGTGCTTAGAGGCATGGGATCTAGAAATGGAATTCTGGTGCCATTTGGCCATTCCATGACCTTGTGCAGAAGATGCCTCTCTCTGGGAAGTAATTTCCCCTTTGATGAGCTGGCTACATTAAGAGTTTCTGGTTAAGAGGAATCCATAACCTAATGCTATGCACAGGCCTGAGTCAGAGTAACTCTCTCTTGAATGTTAGGCCATTCACATTTATTGTTGTAATAATGATTATGTTGAATGCTGAGGTCTGGGTGATTTTTGATCCCTCTCCAGGTGGAAGCTCCCTTCATACCAAAGTTTAAAGGCCCTGGGGATACGAGTAACTTTGACGACTATGAGGAAGAAGAAATCCGGGTCTCCATCAATGAGAAGTGTGGCAAGGAGTTTAATGAGTTTTAGGGGTGTGCCTGTGCCCCCATGGGTTTTCATTTCTTTCCTTCTTTTTTTTTCTTTTTTTTTTGGTCGGGGGGGGTGGGAGGGTTGGATTGAACAGCCAGAGGGCCCCAGAGTTCCTTGCATCTAATTTCACCCCCACCCCACCCTCCAGGGTTAGGGGGAGCAGGAAGCCCAGATAATCGGAGGGACAGAAACACCAGCTGCTCCCCCCTCATCCCCTTCGCCCTCCTGCCTCCCTCTCCCATTTTTCCCCTTCCTCCTCCCCCCACAGCCCCCTACCCCAGCCCACTTCTGCCTGTTTTAAATGAGTTCCTCAACTCCAGTCAGACCAGGTCTTGCTGGTGTATCCAGGGACAGGGTGTGGAAAGGGGCTCAAACTCAACTCCAGCCCCCACCCACACCCCCATCCCACCCGACTACAGGCACCACTTGCTAAGGGCAAATGAACAAAGCGCCAACCTTCCCTTCAGAGTACTCCTGCCTGGGAAGGAGAGATTTTTAGTGACATGTTTAGTGGGCTGCTTGCTATAATTTTTTAAAAAACGATTTAAAATCTTATTTAAGTTCCACCAGTGCCTCCCTCCCTCCCTCCTCTACTCCTACCCCTCCTATGTCCCCCCCATTCCCCCGAATCCATTTTAATGAGAAGCAGACTGACTTTGGAAAGGGAGGCGCAGGGGTTTGAACCTCCCCCGCTGAGCTGCTAATCTCCTCTGGGCCCCTCCCTGGGGGGATCCTGTCTGCCAATCCTGCGAGGGTCTAGTCCCCTGAAGGAATCCTCCGCTGTCCTCTTCCCCAACAGACCTGTCTTCACCCTTGGGCTTTGAGAGCCAGACAAAGCAGCTGTCCCTCTCCCTGCCAAAGAGGAGTCATCCCCCAAAAAGACAGAGGGGGAGCCCCAAGCCCAAGTCTTTCCTCCAGCAGCAATTTCCCCCCCAACTCCTTAATTTTATTCTCCGCTAGATTTTAATGTCCAGCTTTCCCTCAGCTCAGCGGGGGAGGGCATACCTGCAAAAGGACACGGAAGAGGCCAAGTGCCCCCACGTCTTGGCCCGGGGTTCAAGGCAAGAGCTGCTGGGGAGGGGCTGCCTGTTTTACTCACCCACCAGCTTCCGCCTCCGCCATCCTGGGTCCCCCTCCTCCCGGCTTAGCTGTCAGCTGTCCATCACGTCTCCCCCCCCCCAGTCTCATTTGTGCATTTTTCTCTCTTAATCGAAAAGTGGGGAGCCGCTTGGGAGCCACCCCATCCATCCCCTTATTTCCCCCTCTCATAACTTCTCCCCATCCCAGGAGGAGTTCTCAGGCCTGGGACGGGGCCCCGGGTGGGTTCGGGGGCGATTCAACCTGTGTGCTGCGAAGGACGAGACTTCCTCTTGAACAGTGTGCTGTTGTAAACATATTTGAAAACTATTACCAATAAAGTTTTGTTTAAAAAAAAAGTGTCGCTGGTGTTCTCGACTTCGATCACCCACCCACACACCCCCAGGGGGTTGGAGAGGGAATTTCGGACCCCAGCGTGCAGGCCGATCAGGTCCGGGCCTGGAGTCCTTGTGAACAGGGTTTAGCTAAAATTCCGGCACTCCTTCGGCCCCGCAGGAGAAACCAGCGTCAAACTGCCCTTTGACCCCAGCTTCGGGGTCCCCAAATCTGCGGCGCGCCCCCTCGGCGTCCAGCCCAGGACCGAGAGGGGCGCTCTAGGGAGGCGCTGGGGCCGGCGCTCCAGGAGGCCGAGCGGCGGCGGGGGCGGCACTGGCAGGGGGAGTAGAGGGGGGAAAAGGGTGCGCGGCCCCCTCTCCGCATCCTCAGCGCTGGGCCAGGCGCGCCGGAGGGACGCGGGGGCGAAGGCAGCAAGAGGGTTCCCGCAGCACCCTGCGAGCGCGGCGGCCCTGGCCCGCGGGCGGCGAGTTCCCGGTAAGTGCGGTCCCGAGAGCGGAGCGCGCCGGGGAGGCGTGGAGAGGGGGGCTGGGCGCCGGGGACGTCTGGGTCCCGCGCCCAATGGCTGGAGGGCGGCCGAGCGCCGCCCGCCCGCCCTGCCCGCCCTGCCCGCCCCCTCTCCCCCTCCCCCCGGCACTCCCCTCCCCCTCCCCCGCCCGCCGCTTTTCCCCCGCCCCGCCCCGGCGCCAACTCCGCGGCGCCTCCTTAAAAAGCGCGCGGGAGTTGTAAGGGGGGGGGCCGGAGCGAGCCGGAGTGAGCGAGAGCGCAGGGTAAAGGGGGCGGGCGGGGGGCCCGGGCTCCACCTTAAAAGCGGGCGCGTGGGGGTGGGAGGGAGGAAGGCGGGCGGCGGGGGAGGAGGGAGGGAGGGAGGGAGGGAAGGAAGGGGGGCCGGAGTGTCCCGGGCGCAGGGCGCGCGTGCGGCGGCGGCGGCGGCGGCGGCGGCGGCGGCGGCGGCGGGCGGGGAGGGGCCGGCCGCGCGGCGCTCCCCTCCTCCTCCTCGCATCCCCGGCCCCGCGCGCGCCCAGCAGAAGCGGGTCTGTGTGTGCGTGCGTGCGAGTGAGTGAGTGTGTGCATATTTTTTTCTCTCTTTCTTTCTCTCTCACTGTTTTTCCTCTCTCTCTCGCTCCCTCTCTCTCTCTTTTTTTTTTTTTGCAAAGAAACAGCAGCGCCGCCGCCGCTCCGCCGAGGCGCTGCGCCCCCCGGGGGGGGGGGGGAGGCGGAGGAGGCGGGCAGCGGCGGAGGGAGGGGAGCCGGGGAGGGGGGCGCCGCGCTGGGAGGGAGGCAGCGCGCACGGTGCAGCCGGGCCGGGCGGGAGGCATGGCGGGGCCCCCGGCCCAACCCCCGCCGGAGACGGCGGCGGCCGCCACCACGGCGGCCGCTGCCTCGTCGTCCGCCGCTTCCCCGCACTACCAAGAGTGGATCCTGGACACCATCGACTCGCTGCGCTCGCGCAAGGCGCGGCCGGACCTGGAGCGCATCTGCCGGATGGTGCGGCGGCGGCACGGCCCGGAGCCGGAGCGCACGCGCGCCGAGCTCGAGAAACTGATCCAGCAGCGCGCCGTGCTCCGGGTCAGCTACAAGGGGAGCATCTCGTACCGCAACGCGGCGCGCGTCCAGCCGCCCCGGCGCGGAGCCACCCCGCCGGCCCCGCCGCGCGCCCCCCGCGGGGCCCCCGCCGCCGCCGCCGCCGCCGCCGCCGCCGCCGCCGCGCGCCGCCCACGCCCGCCCCGCCGCCACCGCCCGCGCCCGTCGCCGCCGCCGCCCGGCCCGGGCGCCCCGCGCGGCCGCTGCCGCCGCCGCCGCCACAGCGCCCCCCTCGCCCGGCCCCGCGCAGCCGGGCCCCCGCGCGCAGCGGGCCGCGCCCCTGGCCGCGCCGCCGCCCGCGCCAGCCGCTCCTCCGGCGGTGGCGCCCCCGGCCGGCCCGCGCCGCGCCCCCCGCCCGCCGTCGCCGCCCGGGAGCCGCCGCTGCCGCCGCCGCCACAGCCGCCGGCGCCGCCACAGCAGCAGCACCAGCCGCCGCCGCCGCAGCCACAGCCGCCGCCGGAGGGGGGCGCGGCGCGGGCCGGCGGCGCGGCGCGGCCCGTGAGCCTGCGGGAAGTCGTGCGCTACCTCGGGGGCAGCGGCGGCGCCGGCGGTCGCCTGACCCGCGGCCGCGTGCAAGGGCTGTTGGAGGAGGAGGCGGCGGCGCGGGGCCGCCTGGAACGCACCCGTCTCGGAGCGCTAGCGCTGCCCCGCGGGGACAGGCCCGGACGGGCGCCGCCGGCCGCCAGTGCCCGCCCGTCTCGGAGCAAGGTGAGCGCGCCGGGGAGCGGGGGTGCGGCGCGGTGGGCAGGTGCGGGCGAAGTTTGCGGCGGGCGCGCGTCCCGGGAGGAACTGGGCGGCGGGTGGCTGGGGCTTTGCGCGCGTTTCCTACGGGCTTAGTTCGTGGTGACCTTGGCAAGTGGCTGAATCTTCCGGAGCCTCAGTTTCCTTCGCTGTAAACGCGGCTTAGTAACAGTAGCGACCCCTTGGGGTTGTTCAGCGAGTTTAGTGAGATTCGGTTGTCGAGGGCTTTAGTTGACACAGAGCCTGGCACGGAGTGAATGTGTAAAAGTTAGTCCGTATTGTTTTTAAAGGTGGAATCGGTCCATTCTCCCGGCCGCCCGGATGCCACAGTCAGGGTCCGGGATTAGAACAGCTGCTAACCTTGCATGCTTCTCTCCTCCTTCCCAGAGAGGTGGAGAAGAGCGAGTGCTTGAGAAAGATGTTGATGATGATGATGATGATGATGAAGATGAAGATGATGAAGATGATGTGTCAGAGGGTTCTGAAGTACCAGAGAGTGACCGTCCGGCAGGTGCCCAGCACCACCAGCTTAACGGCGAGCGGGGACCTCAGAGTGTCAAGGAAAGGGTCAAAGACTGGACGTCCTGCGGAACTCACCAGGGCCAGGATGAAGGGCGGGGGCCAGCCCCGGGCAGTGGCACCCGCCAGGTGTTCTCCATGGCAAACATGAACAAGGAGGGGGGGGAACAGGTAAAGATCTCTGGGTCGGGGAAAGTGCCAGGTGGGAGGAACTCAGCCCCAAGACAAAGCCAAAAACAGGTGTTTTTTTCCTTCCCAGCTTCTGTTGCCACCGGGCCAGACTCCCCATCTCCCGTGCCTTTGCCCCCAGGAAAACCAGCGCTACCTGGGGCCGACGGGACCCCCTTTGGCTGTCCGTAAGTTGGGGTGTTGGAGACGTGCAGGTGCTACGCAGGTATGTGGCACAGCCAGAGGGACTTCTATGTTCACTGGTGTGCGTCTGTTTTGATGCAGTACTGGGCGCAAAGAGAAGCCATCTGATCCCGTGGAGTGGACGGTGATGGATGTCGTGGAATATTTTACTGAGGCAGGCTTCCCAGAGCAGGCGACAGCTTTCCAAGAACAGGTGAGTTCCCAGCCCTGGATTACACACAGGCAGACAGACAGAGGGCCTCTGTGGGATGTGCCCTGACCCGGCTCGCTTCTCTTTGTCCCTGTGCCACCCAGGAAATTGATGGCAAATCTTTGCTGCTCATGCAGCGCACAGATGTGCTCACCGGCCTGTCCATCCGCCTTGGGCCAGCCCTGAAAATCTACGAGCACCACATCAAGGTGCTGCAGCAAGGCCATTTTGAGGACGACGACCCCGATGGCTTCTTAGGCTGAGCGCCCAGCCTCACCTTTGCCCCAACCCATCCTGGCCCCCATCTCACCCAAGACCCCCCAGAGTCCAGGAGCTGGACGGGGACACCCTTGGCCCTCATAACAGAGTCCAGGGAAGGGCACCCTCTATGTCCTCATCTCTGCCCTTTCTGTCTCTCTCACACACACATCTGTCCTTCAGCACAACGGTGCGGGGGAGAGGATTGCTCCTTGCACCCCAGGTGACTGACCCTCCCCACCCAGCCCAGGACATTTTAGGAAAAAAAAAATGAAATGTGGGGGGCTTCTCATCTCCCCAAGATCCTCTTCCGTTCAGCTAGGTGTTTCCTATATAAATGTTTGGATCTGCCTGTTTATTTTGGTGGGTGGTCTCCTCCCCTCCCCCCACCACCCATCCCCCCCCTTCTCAGTCTCAGCCCCTGGCCTCCAGCTCCTAGGGGACTAGCTGGGTTGGGGTTTCTCGGGTTTTTCCTCTCTTTCCTCTTTCCTTTCTGTTGATTGTTGCTCCAGCTGGCTGTATTGCTTTTAATATTGCACCGAAGGTTTTTTAAATAAAATTTTAAAAAAAGGAAAAGGAAAAAAAAAACACGGGTCCATTTTATAAATGGAGCAGGGGAGAGGGTGTTAAAGAGCCTCCTAAGAGAGCCGAAGGTTAGGACAGAATTGTTTGGGGAGGGGGGAAAAAAAGGAAAGAATGAATTATAGCTGCCTCACAGCCACTTGTAACAATAATTGCTTCAAGAGGGTGGGAGTATTTGCTTTTTTCCTCTGTAATCTCCATGTCCAGAACAGAGCTAGGCACACAGCAGGTGCTGAGTTTTTTTTGTTGTTTTGTTTTTTGAGATGGAGTGTGGCTCTTGTTGCCTGAGCTGGAGTGCAGTGGCGCGATCTTGACTCTCCACAACCCCCGTGTCCTGGATTCAAGCGATTCTCCTGCCTCAGCCTCCCGAGCAGCTGGGATTACAGGCATGCGCCACCATTGCCGGCTAATTTTGTATTTTTAGTAGAGATGGGGGTCTCTCTATGTTGGTCAGGCTGGTCTTGAACTCCTGACCTCAGGTGATCCGCCTGCCTTGGCCTCCCAAAGTGTTGGGATTACAGGCGGGAGCCACCGCACCCAGCCCGATTTTTGTTTTTCTTTTAGAGATGGTCTCATTCTGTCACCCAGGCTGGAGTGCAGTGGTGGTATCATAGCTCATCGTAGCCTCAAACTGCTAGCTCAAGTGATCCTCCCACCTCAGCCTCCTGAGTAACTGGGACTACACGTGCACACTGTCATGCCCACATAAGTTTTAGACGTTTTTGTAGAGTTCGGGCTCTAACTTTGTTGGCCAGGTTGGTCTCGAACTCCCAGCCACAAGCAGTTCTCCTCTTGCTTAGCATTACAAGGGTGAGCCACCACGCCTGGCCTCAACTATTGTTGAATGGCTAGCAATTAAGTTCTTGGGTTTACAAGCATTTTCTCAATTGTTCTCCCCAAGTCCCACCTTACAGAAGAGACAACTGGCCCCGCACAGAGATGCTGTCTGCTCGGGGTCACACAGGGTGTCTGACACCTTCTTCACTCAGAGTCTTCATAATTAGTGTGTTTTGACATAATGTACATTAAAAAGTATAAAACTGTGAGCCTTTGCCTACTGCAAAGAATCCACTACAACTATCAAGGGCAGGGGCCTGTTCTAGGACCATAGGGTTTCCAGGCCTCATGGTCCTACCCATTAAAACAACAGAAGGGGGCCGGGTGCGGTGGCCCATGCCTGTCATCCCAGCACTTTGGGAAGCCAAGGTGGGCGGATCACAAGGTCAGGAGTTCAGGATCAGCCTGACCAACATGGTGAAACCCCATCTCTATTAAAAATACAAATATTAGCCGGGTGTGGTGGTGGGTACCTGTAGTCCAAGCTACCTTGGGAGGCTGAGACAGGAGAATCACTTGAACATGGGAGGCAGAGGTTACAGTGAGCTGAGATCACGCCATTGCACTCCAGCCTGGGCAACAAAAGTGAAACTCCATCTCAAAAAAAAAAAAAAAAGGATTGAGCCATCAGATGGGAAAAGATTTACAAGTGAAGATTTTGTTTTGAGAGAAGATCTTCCTATTACCTAGGGTAGAGTGCCGTGGTGCCATCATAACTGGTGACAGCCTCGAACTCTCGGGCACAAGTGATTCTTCTGCCTCAGACAACAGCCGACTAACATTTTATTTTCGTACAGACAGGGTCTTGCTATGTTGCTCAGGCTGGTCTTGAACTCCTGGCCTCAAGCAATCCTCCCACCTCAACTTCCCAGAGTGTCAGGATTACAGGCATGAGCCACAGAGCCAGGCCTGAAGATTTATTATTATTTGTTAGTAGTAGTCCTCAGAGCTACTACATCCAAAGTCCCTACTGAGTTCTAAGGCAGTTTCTCAACTCCATTAGAAAGAGAAAAAAAGGCTGGGCACTTTGGGAGGCGAGACGGGAAGATCGCTCGAGTCCAGGATTTTGAGACCAACCTGGGCAACATAGAGAGGCCCCCATCTCTATAAAATAAAAATTTAAATTAAAATGATTTTTTAACAACAAAACAGGTTCTGGGAGTGAGAGGCTGGGACTGGGGCCCGGGCGACCTCATTCCATATACCTGTTTCAGGTGGGGGGAAGTTGGAGACACATTAGAGACCCCTCCACTCTAGGAATCCATCTCCAGAGGTTAAGGTCCTGGCTCTAACCACACCCCCAAGACAAGGCCAGAGGTCGCCTCCCTAGGCAGGTCCCTCCTCCCCACCGCCAGGTTCCCGGAGTGCTCGTGGCATGTGTGTGCAGGGGGTGGGGGCCCGCAGTCGCGCGGACTGGAGCGGCGCGCCCCTCCCGCGTGTTGAAATTCAAAAGAGGCAAACCCCCCAGACGCGGCGCGGCGCCGGTGGAGAGGTCAAGGCAGGGGCCAGTCAGAGGCTCCCTGGGCGGGGTCGAACCCGCTGCGGACGACGTGAGCAGCATCGGAAGCTTAAAGAGCTCAGGTTCCCGCCCCACGGCCCTACCATGGCTACGGAGCAGTGGTTCGAGGGGTCGCTCTGCCTCGACCCTGGAGAAACACTGCCTCCAGACGCCTTAGACCGTGGGGACGCCGCCCTGCGCAGATCCCTCCTGGTCGACGCCCCCTAGCAGGCCTGGGGACCCACCTGAGCCGGACCCCGAAGAAGCCAAGGGGCAGCTGCCTGAAGCCCCGGCCTCCACGCCTTCCCCGGAACCTCTGGTCCCCGGGCCCGGGCCAGCACCACCCCGCCTACCCCTGGAAACTTTGTTCAGCCCCATCACCGAACAGCTGCGCTACCTACTCAAGAAGGCGGATGATTTCCAGAGCTACTTGCTCTACAGGTGATGTTGGACGGGATCCCAGCTCCCCATGGGTAAAGAGACTTGGAGGGGGAGGCGACAGGAGGGGAGCCCAGGAGTTCAAGGCTACAGTGAGCTGTCCGGTGACACACGCCAGGGTCGCAAAAATCCCAAAATTACAAGCACTAGGAGCCAGTGGGAGCCAGTGGAAGAAGCTAGCTTATTAGAATCAGTTTCCGAGTGAGGAGGGCTGTAGAATCGCGGGTAGGGGGCGGCTGCTGTTACTGTCCTGGCAGTGTGGGCCTGCGGTTGTCAAATCTCTAGGACTTTCTTCCAGTTTTTAAATGCTGGCTTAGATTTTGAACCCTGTGCCGGCTAAACAAGACCCACCTGAGCCACACTTGCCCGCAGGACATCAGTTTGAGACCCCAAAGGATAATGTGATTCCCAGACCAGCTTTCCCTGTGGTTCTCCAATTTCAGTGTCCATTGGAATCTCCTAGGAGGCTGGGTTTTGTTGGTGGTGGTGTTTTTGTTTTTGTTTTTGAGACAGAGTCTCGCCCTGTTGCCCAGGCTGGAGTGCACTAGCACGATCTCGGCTCACTGCAACGTCCACCTCCAGGGTTCAAGCAATTCTCTGCCTCAGTCTCCCGAGTAGCTCGGATTACAGGCGTCCACCACCACACCTGGCTAATTTTTGTATTTTTAGTAGAGATAGGGTTTCACCATCTTGGCCAGGCTGGTCTTGAACTCCTGACCTCACAATCCACGAGGCTGGGTTTTGTTTTGGTTTTTGAGACAGTCTCGCTGTGTTACCCAGGCTGGAGTGCAGTGGTGAGATCTCGACTCACTGCAACTTCCGCCTCCTGGGTTCAAGTGATTCTCATGAGGTTGGTTTTTAACGAGACAGGGTCTCGCTCTGTCACCCAAGCTGGAGTGCTATAGTGTAGTAATAGCTTACTGCAGCCTCAGACTCTTGGAGGCAATCCTCCTGCCTCCACCTCCTAAGTAGCTGGGACTATAGGTGACACCATGCTCAGCTAATTATTTTTTGTGTAGAGACGGGGTCTTGCAATGTTGCCCATGCTGGTCTGGAACTCCCAGCCTTAAGCAATCCTCCAGCCTTAGCCTCCCAAAACTCTCAGATTGCAGGCGTGAACCACTGCACCCAGCCCCTGCAGGAAGCTCTGGGTCCTAAGTAGAGTCGTGAGACTCAGGTGTCAGCTCTTTAACAAGTGTTCCAAATGGGTGTGATGCAGGTGAACCGGAAAGATGTTCAGAAAAGACCTAAAACTGGGTGCCTTTTCTAACTGGGGTCTAGCCAAAGGATACAGCTGGGGGATGAGTAGAATGGGGAAAACCGGGGGGCGGGAGGGGTCGTGAGGGATTCCAGGCAAAGGCCCCCTCTTCCTTCAGCAGAGATCAAGTACAGAAGGAGCAGCTGGCCAAGGCCATGCCCACCTTCTTACGGATGTGTGAACCCTACTTCCTGTACCTGGAGGCAGCCGCGAGAAGCGTACCCCCCATCTATGGAGTCCTGCAGGAGCTGGTCCAAAAGAGGGTGTGTGGGGGTTTTCTAGACCCCACGCCCCTTGCCTCTCGAAGCTCCAAGCCTGGGGGGATGGGGGATGGTGGAGGGGGAGGCCTGCTCCTCTCAGGCCAGCTGATCTCACTGTGTCCCCTCTTGTATGCAGCTGTTAGAGATCTCCCAACAGCTGAGCCTGCGCCTGGAGCAGCTGGTCCTCATGTACGCTTCTTTTGGGTTTGTGGACCTGGAGGAGACGAATCCCCTTAGGTATAACGGTTGGGGACTCAGATGCGGGGGGGGGATGAAGAGGTCCAAGGCCCAGCCTCACCCTTGCATTCCCTCATGTCCTGCCAGCATCTCCTGTTTCTTTTGTGGGAGGTTCTCCATCAGCATGTCCCACGAGGTGTCCATCTTCAGATACTGTGCCCCAGCCGCCTACACTGCCAGTCGCTTCCCCCGATACCTCTATAAGAAGATGCGCTGGCACCTGGAAACCATGCCAGAGGCCCCTGGTCGGGGACAAGATTCCCTTGTGGATTAGTAAGTCCTCTCACTCAAATCAAAGTCCTCCGCTTTCTATGATGAATGCCAGTATAGGCCTCAAAACCATCACCACCAAAGTGAAAACTGGGCAGGGCCCGGCATGGTGGCTCATGCCTGTAATCCCAAAGGAGGCTGAGGCAGGAGGATCATTTGAGCCCAAGAGTTTGAGATCGGCCTGGGCAAGATGGCAAGACCCTGTCTTAACAACAACAACAAAAAAATTAGCCAGCCACGGTGGCTGGCAGCTGTAGTCCCAGCTACGTGGGAAGGAGGATCACTTGAGCCCAGGAGTTCCAGGCTATAGTGAGCTGTGATTGTGCCACTGCACTCCAGCCTGAGTGGGAGCAAGAATCTGTCTCTTAAAAAAAAAGTGAACCAGGAACCAAGGCTTTTGAAAGGCTACCACTGTTTTCTTAAACCCACCCTCCCACCAAAATAAAAGTCCTCATCTTAAAAGGAGGCTGGCAGGGAGAAAAGGCCTTGGAGTCACACCCCTACCTGAGAACTTCCGATGATGAGTTTCCACCTCACCTCCAAAATTAAAGCCCTCAACAGAAGAAGCTAGGAAACTGATCACTTCTAATTACAGCTCCCCTCCCCTCCCAGCTACTTCCTGTGCTATCGAGATACTTGGGAGGACACAGGCCAGAGTCCAGCCAATCCGTGCCCGCAGATCCAGAAGCTGTGGTCCATCGGCCGATGGGTGCCCCTGGGACCAGCTGAGGATGACCTTTATTCATGGTAGGAGCTAGGGCAATAGCAAAGCGGGCTTGGGTGATGGAGGTGGGAGGCAGAACCCCATCAAAGACAATCCACCTTCCCAAATATTTTGCTTCCCTTAGTATGATAGCACTGTATTGTGCCTGAAAAACACTCACGCAGACCCCAGTAACAACCCATCCAGGTCTAAGCTACTGGCCCCATTTAACAAAGAAAACAGGGTGCTCAGAGAAGTTGTTACCTGCCCAAGGACACACAGCTAACAGTGCAATTGGACAGGTCAGGACCAGTTATTCAGCCTCCAGGAGCCATTACTAAGTTTCTGATCAACAAGGAAACAAGTTTCCTCCGGGGTTTTTCCCACCCGCAGCTGAAACAAAGCCTCTTTCAGCTGAGGCCTCTCACTCAAAGGGAGGGACTCCCGAGGGGGCAGGGGGCACTCAAGTCCAGGCCTGTCTCTCCCTGGTGCCCCCCACCACAGGATCTTGTGCCCGCAGCCTCTTGGAGACTACCAGCAGCTGCTGACCATCGGCTTCGAGGAGCCCTCGCCCAGGCTGGCCACCGACCTGCTGGTGCAGATCCTCACGGGCCAGGCAGGCCAGGCCCGGCCTCCGAGCGCAGCCGGACCCGCGGGGTGGGCGGCGCAGGGGTCTTGAATCTGGGGAAGAGGGTAGGAGTTGGAGCTTGACAGTTCCAAACTCCAGGAGAGGGGGCAGGGGAGGGGCTCACTCGTTCTCGCAGTGCAGCCCGGCCTCGCCTTCCAAAGGGCCAGGCCGAGCTGACCTGTCTGTACCGAGATCGGCCCAGCCGTGGGGCCCAGAATGCGGACATGCCAGTTTTGTGTTAAATAAAAGAAAGAAACAGGTCACAGACTCAGCGTCCGCTGGGAGCACCGCGCCCCTCCCTCTGGGGTGGGGATTCCCCGCCCGCTTGCGTGGCCTTCTGGGAAATGTAGTCTTTCGAGAGAAGCCCACAATCCACCAATAGGCAGACGAGAGTCTGGCGCATGCGCATAGGTGCGCATGAAGCAAAAGAGAAGCAGTGCCTGTCAACAACCGGAACCCAGAAAATCTCAAGTTTCGGGTAGTGAGGAAATTCAACGCCCACTGGAGGAAAAGACTTAAGGTTACGCCCACTCCCATATTTTCACCCGGAAGTTATTTCTTTGTAGCGTGAAAGAACTACTTTTCCCGACGTGCCCCAGGAAAGTGCCCTCGATCAGTTTCCGAAGGCCCCGAGTTAGACTTTTTTTTCTCTTCTAGCGTTTGAGACTTGGAGGCCGCACAGGTCGTCGTCTTTCTTGGGGTATCCGGGGTGCGGGCGAGGTGGGGGAGCCCTATAGAATCCCAGCTTAGGATCTCTTAACCTCTCTCCAACCTCGGACTGGAGAGGAGACCCTGGCTGAGAGAAATGAACTCACCTGCTCAAAGCTCCTGCGAGCAAGTGGCGGACCGCGGACCTTGGACCTGAACCGGGTACTGTGGCCCCTTGCAAGGGGAAGGGTGTCATCCTGAGCTAGGTGTCACTCAGCTTTGGGTTATCCCCCTTTAATCCAAAGGGGACACTTTTGGTTCCCCTCTCCTCAACATTTTCATAGAGGAGACACCCAGAGCCCTGTCCTTATTTATGGTTTTGAGCAAAGCGCCCATCTTCAGTCCCTGGCACATAGTATTATCCCCCGTTTCCAGATGACAAAAAGGACGTGAGAGGTGATGAAATGAATCAATATTGGATTGGATGCCAACACTATTGCTCGTCCTTTTTTTTTTTTTTTTTTGAGATGGAGTCTCTTGTTGCCCAGGGTGGAGTGCAATGGCGTGATCTGGGCTCACTGCAACCTCCACCTTCCAGGCTCAAGCGATTCTCCTGCCTCAGCCTCTGGAGTAGCTAGGATTACGGGCGAATGCCTCCATGCCCAGCTAATTTTTGTATTTTTAGTAGAAATGGGGTTTCACCATGTTGGCCAGGATGGTCTCGAACTCCTGATGTCAGGTGATCCACCCGCCTCAGCCTCCCAAAGTGCTGGGATTACAGGAGTGACCCACCGAACCCCGCCACTATTGCTCTTCCATGGGGGTTTCTGATGACAATTTCTGACTGCATCAAGAATGTTTTTTAGTCCACAGCCCTGGTCTGAATGACATGAAATCCTGATGCTCCTTGATATCGCTTTGAGGGAGGCCCTGTGAGTTTTCCCATGTCTCTAAGATTTTTGGGGGTAGGGAAGATCTTGCTCTGTCACCCAGGCTGGACTGCAGTGGCACAATTATGGAACCTCCATCTCCTACAACCTCTGACTCCTGAGTTCAAGAGATCCTCCCACTTCGGCCTCCCAAGCAGCTGGTAGTACCAGCAGCACCGATGCCTCTGTTTTTTTTTTTTTGTTTTTTGTAGAGACAGGGTCTTGCTATGTTGACCAGGCTGGTCTTGAACTCCTGGCCTCAAGCTATCCTCCTGCCTTGGCTTCCCAAAGTGCTGGGATTACAGGCATGACCCATCCCAACTGGCCTTTAAGATTCTTTAGACTCACAGGGTCCAATGGAAATAGCAAGTGAGCTTAGACTGGGCACGGTGGCTCACCCCTGTAATCCAGCACTTTGGGAGGCTGCGGTGGGTGGATCATGACGTCAAGAGATTGAGTCCAGTCTGGCCAACATGGTGAAACCCTGTCTGTACTAAAAACACAAAAATTAGTTGGGCGTGGTGGCGCATGTGTGTAGTCCCAGCTTCTCGGGAGGTTGCAGTGAGCCGAGATACGGCACTGCACTCCAGCCTGGGAGGCAGAGTAAGATTCCATCTCAAAAAAAAAAGAGATCTAGTATTTCATGTTTACAGCATATCTCAATTCAGACTAGCCACAAGCACCTCTAAACAGTCTCCTTTAAGTCAAATCCAATGTCTGTTCAAGACAGGGTTTCGGGTGGGTGGTGACAGTAAGTCCTGGAAGAGGAAGGAAGCACGCTTTGTTTCCTGGGTGCTGTGGCTCAGCAGCTTTCTACACCCTTGATTCTCAAACTTCCTAATGTGCATCAGAATCGCGTGGTGACTTTGATCATTAGATCTGGGATAAGACCCAAGAAAGTGCTTCTTTTTTGTCTCTCTTTTTTTTTTTTTCCCAGACGGAGTCTCACTCCATTGCCAGGCTGGAGTGCAGTGGTGTGATCTTGGCTCACTGCAACCTCCGCCTCCCAGGTTCAAGCAATTCTCCTGCCTCAGCCTCCTGAGTGGCTGGGACTACAGGCACCTGCCACCACGCCCAGCTCATTTTTGTATTTTTAGTAGAGATGGGGTTTCTCCATGTTAGTTGGGCTAGTCTCCAACTCCTGACCTCAGGTGATCCACCTGCCTCGGCCTCCCAAAGTTCTAGGATTACAGGTATGATCTCTCTCTCCCTCTCTTTTTTTTTTCTTTTTTTTTTTTTTTTGAGACAGAATCTTGCTCTGTCGCCAGGCTGGAGTGCAGTGGCGTGATCTCAGCTTACTGCAAGTTCTGCCTCCTGGGTTCAAGCAATTCTCCTGCCTCAGCCTCCCAAGTAGCTGGGACCACAGGCACGCGCCACCACGCCCAGCTAATTTTTGTATTTTTTAGTAGAGATGGGGTTTCACCATGGTCTCGATCTCTTGACCTCGTGATCTGCCCACCTCGGACTCCCAAAGTGCTGGGATTACATTTTTTTTTAAAAGACTTTGTCCGTGCTAGTATATACAATGGAGTGTGGAGAAAAAAAAGACTTTGTCTTGCTGTATTGCCCAGGCTGGTCTCCAACTTCTGGACTCAAGCAATCCTCCCACCTCAGCCTCCCAAAGTGCTGGGATTACAGGCATGAGCCACCGCACCTGGTCCCTGAAGGCGCATGTCTAGCAGTTCCCCAAGCATCTTGGATACTGCTGGTCCTGGTGCCACTACTGTGAGAACTGCTGGTTTACACTTCCTTCATGGTTCTCGCTCAGCTGCACATTGGAATCACCTGGAGCTTCAAAAAATACTGATGTCAAGCCCTTCCCCCCATCTGACTTACTTCACATACAGAGGCCTCCAGTTGAGTTTAACATTCAGGAAAGTTACAGAGTCCCCCCATCTCTACTTTGTGTGTGTGTGTGTGTGTGTGTGTGTGTGTGTGTGTGTGTTGTTTTGTTTTTGAGATGGAGTATAGCTCTTGTTACCCAGGCTGGACTGCAGTGGCTCAATCTCCACTCCCTGCAATCTCCATCTCCCAGGTTCAAGCGATTCTCCTGGCTCAGCCTCTCGAGCAGCTGGGATTACAGGCACGCACCACCACGCCCAGCTAATTTTGTATTTTTTTTTTTTTTAGTACGCACAGGGTTTCTCCATGTTGGTCGGCTTTGTCTGGAACTCTCTGCCTTAGGTGATCAGCCCACCTCAGCATCCCAAAGTGCTGGGATTACAGGTGTGAACCACCGCATCCAGCCCCTGTCTGTGCTGGGATTACAGGTGTGAACCACCACATCCAGCCCCTGTCTGTGCTGGGATTACAGGTGTGAACCACCACATCCAGCCCCCGTCTATACTTAAGTAGTCCTGTCCACTCTTTCTGAGACGGGTGATTGTCCTGCCTCAGCCTCTTGAGTAGCTGGGACTACAGGAGCACACCACCAGGCCTGACTAATTTTTCTATTTTTTAGTAGAGACGGCATTTCGCCATGTTGGCCAGGCTGGTCTGGAACACCTGACCTCAGATGATCCACCTGCCTTGGCCTCCCAAAGTGCTGGGATTACAGGCTTGAGCCCCCGTGCCCTGCCCCTGTCGACTCTTGATAGACTTAGTTCTTGGCTCCCCCTGCTGGAAATGAAGCCCAGCCTCCAGGTGTTTCCATTTTCCACTTCCCAGGCTCTCTCCTGCCTTTCTCTACATATCTCCCACAGTCATGGTGAAGTATGCTGAGGAGGGGTCACTGTGCCAATGATGGATGGGGTCAGGTGATGAGCCCTTCTTGTCTGACCTGCTCTTGGGTGCAGCCCTGTATCAGCGTGACCTCTCTGTATTTTATGCCTACGGATTTCACTAGATATTTGATGTACCTACACAAGAGACAGAGTTGGACAGAACCAAGAATTTGTTTGGTTTTTGAGACAGAGTCTCACCCTGTCGCCCAGGCTGCAGTACAATGGATCAATCTCGGCTCACTGCAACCTCCGCCTCCCGGGTTCAAAAGATTCTCCTGCCTCAGCCTCCCAAGTAGCTGATGGCTAATTGTTTTGTATTTTTAGTAGAGACGGGGTTTCACCATGTTGGCCAGGCTGGTGTTTTTGTTTAAGACAGAGTCTCGCTCTGTTGCCCAGGCTGGAGTGCAGTGACATGATCTCGAGAGCCAAGAGTTTAAGCAGCAATTCTAAAACATTCCTGGGTTGAGTGTGGTGGTTCATTCCTGTAGTCCCAGCTACTCAGGAGGCTGAGGCCGGTGGATCACTTGAGCCCAGGAGATCAAGGTTACAGTGAACTGTGATCACGACATTGCACTGCAGCCTGCGTGACAGAGTAAGACCCTGTCTCCAAAACTGAAAACATTTTTTTTGAGACCGAGTTTCGCTCTTATTGCCCAGGTGCAGTGCAGTGGCACAGGCTCGGCTCACCGACACCTCTGCCTCCTGCGTTCAAGTTATTCTCCTGCCTCAGAGTAGGCAGGATTACAGGCATGTGTCACCATGCCCAGCTAATTTTGTATTTTTGGTAGAGATAGGGTTTCTCTATGTTGGTCAGGCTAGTCTTCAACTCCCAACCTTGGGTGATCCACCTGCCTGGGCCTCCCAAAGTGTAGGGATTATAAAAAATACAAAAAATTAGCTGGGTGCGATGATGTGCACCTGTAATCCCAGCTACTCAGGGGCAGGAGAATTGCTTGAGCCCAGGAAGTGGAGGTTGCAGTGAGCCAAGAACACACCACTGCACTCCAACCTGGGTGACAGAGCAAGACTCAAAAAATTTTTTTTTCTAAATAGTCACAGTCATAAAAATTCAGATTTCTCTTTTCAAAAGCTAGGTTTCAGTTGCCTTTTTTTTTTTTTTTTTTTTTTTTAGAGAGAGTGTCTCACTCTGTCACCCAGGCTGGAGTGCAGTGGTGTGTTCTTGGCTCACTGCAACCTCTGCCTCCCAGGTTCAAGTGATTCCCCCTGCCTCAGCCTCTTGAGTAGCAGGATTACAGACATATGCCACCACATCCAGCTATATATTTTTTGTATTTTTAGTAGAGACCGGGTTTCACCATGTTGGCTACGCTGGTCTGGAACTCCTGACCTCAAGTGATCCACCCACCTCGGCCTCCCAAAGTGCTGGAATTACAAGCGTGAGCCACCGAGCCAGGCCATGGATGCTTTTTATTTATTTATTTATTTATTTATTTATTTTATGCTTGCCTACACCCAGACATGGGTGCTTCTGGAAAGCAGAAACTCTTGACCCAACACTACGAATGAGATGTGCTCATTCGTAGTGAGGACCCATGAGTTCAAGAATGGTAATCATTAGGAACTAATGATGTTGAGAAGCCTGAACCCTTACCACCTCTTTGTGTGTGTATTTTTTGTTCTGTTTTGTTTTGTTTTTTGAGATGGAGTTTGGCTCTTGTCGCCCAGCTGGAGTGCGAGGGCACAATCTCGGCTCACTGCAACCTCCACCTCCGGGGTTCAAGCGATTCTCCTGCCTCAGCCTCCCGAGTAGCTGGGATTACAGGCGCCCGACACCACACCCGGCTAATTTTTTTTTTTTTTTTTTTTTTATACAGATGGGGTTTCTCCATGTTCACCAGGCTGGTCTCGAACTCCTGACGTCAGGTGATCCGCCCACCTTGGCCTCCCAAAGTGCTGGGATTACAGGTACAGGCCTGAGCCACCGCGCCCAGCCTCAGTAGCTATTGTTTACGTTCCCAAGGTAGGAACAGTCTCTTATCATCTCTGTCTAGCCAGTGCACCAATAAACGTTGAAGAGGAATCCTGGAGGCCGGGCGTGGTGGCTCATGCCTGTAATCCAAGCACTTTGGAGGCCAAGGTGGGCGGATCACCTGAGGTCGGGAGTTCAAGACCAGCCTGACCAATACGGTGAAACCCCGTCTTTATTTAAGAAAAAAAAAAGAGGAATCCTGGAAACAGAGGGCGTGAACTCGGTCCGAGCGCCACATTTTGCACACTGGCCGCCAGGGGGCGGTAGGACCTGGGCCAGGCCGGGTCTGGCAGTGTATGGGAGGCGGGCAGCCCCAGAACAGGGCGATAAGGGCGCATTCCCGCATTCCGGCCCGCACCTCCTGGGACTTTCTCGGGCCTCCCTCGGCCCGCCGTGCTCCAGCCCCACTCCGAAGAGGACCCAGAACAAAACAGGCTGCAGTACCCTGAAAGAAGAGGCTTTATTGGTGGTGCGGGGAGTGGGGCAGCCGCGGCCGTAACCCCGGCCCTCTTACAGTCAAGGGAGAGGGTAGTTCAGTTTGCAATTAGGCGGAGAAGGGCTGGACAGTTTCACTGGCGGAGTTGTGGGTGGTGGTCAGTTTCCCAATGGGGGACTCTAAGTTTTATAGACAGGACTGGTCAATTTCACAAAGTCAAGTTCAAGGATGGGCTGGTCGATTTCATCTTCCCCAATGCAGAGGGCCGACCCTTCTCCAGGCCTTCTGCTAGACGCTCCCCGCCCTGGTCCTCTGACGCGTACGTTACTTCCGGCCGGGGGTCCCAGCCTGCTCAAACCTCAAGGTTTGCGCTCCTCCTGGGGGCAACAGGCCAGAAGGAAGGCCGGCCTTAGGGACATGCGCACCGCACCCAGGCTCAGGGAGGGGCGGTTTGGGCCCCAAGACCACTGTCTCCTCTTCACCCCGGGATGCGTCCCACATTGAGTTCGGACCAGAATGGCCATCCAGGGGGGGATGCGCCTTCCCCACCCAGCGTCCTGGCAGCGGAGGGGTGGGGGAGCGACAAGCGCTAAAGGCACACGGGTAAAGGGACTCCCACCTGCTCCAGGCCGTTCTCCGAGGCCTTTCTGCGGGGGGGCCAGATCACTGCCAACTTTCCGTCGCCCCTGCTCGCTAGGGGGGAAGGGGCGCTCATCTCACCAGCTGGAGGCAGCCAGGATGAAAAAGGCCGGCCCGCACCCCTTAAACACACACAGGCGTTCACCCCTCCGCCTCCCCATGAAAGCCTCCACTGAGCTCCAGGGACCCAGGAACCCAAAGGAGGAGGGAGGTGAACCCAGAATGGAGAGGCAGGAACCTGAAAATGCAGAGGGAGGATCCAGGAGTGCCAGAACCCAGTCAGGGTTCCCCGGAACCCGACAAAGAGGAAGGCATCTGGAATGCCCCCACCCATCCCCCGCGCAGCCTGGGTGATGTGGATCAGAGAGTCCATCTCTCCCGGTGGAGGGGTGGATCACAGCGAGTAATGCAGCCCCAGAAAGGGTAGGCAAAGAGACAAAGTTGAGAAGGGGTCGCAGGAGCCTGGGAGCTTGGAGGGAGAGACCCCGAGAATCGGAGGCCCGAGGAGGGGCCACCTAAGCTGGGCAGTCGGTGGGGGCGGCTGGAACCCTGGGGGTCCCTGGCGTTGCCGCGCCCGCGGCTTACCGGTGAGACTCGGCGTAGGCTCCTTGAACTCTGCGGTGCCATAGACACTGCGCCGCTGGCGCTGCAGCTCCTGCTCGCGCTCGCGCACCGCGCGCACCTCCTGCTCCAGCAGTGACGGAGCGAAAGGCGGCGGGGCGCGGGCCAGCAGCGGGCACTGGCCCTGAACGGCCGAGCGCGCCCGGCCCCCGGGCTCTGGCAGCCCCTGCGGGCCCGCGCCGCCCCCCGCCCCCGCCGAGGAGCCACTCCCCGCCGCGGCCTCGAAGAAGCGCTTGAGTTCGCCCAGCGGCTGCGGCGGCGACTGGGCGCGCGGCTCTGCGTCCGCGGGGCGCGCCAGCGCCGCCTGCCGGTGGGCCTCCCGCTCGATGTCCCCGCTGCATCTGCGCGCCCGCCCGCGCGCGCTCCAGGGCGCGCGGGAGCGCGGGGCCAGGACCCGGCAGGTTGAGCACTGGTCGCAGGCGCAGCTCGACGAGTTCGCGGCTCGCGCGGCCGGAGCTCAGGCCCCGGCTCCGGCGCAGGCTCTCCTCGCGTTCGCAGCTGCGGCGGATTTCGCGCTCTATGGGCGTCTCCATGAACAGCTCCGACGTTGGGGAGCCTGGGGCAGGGCGGAAAACGCAGGTGGGGGGGGGCTTCCGAGCCTGACCTGGAGGAGGAAGTCTTAGGCCCGGAGCGGGACGCTGCCCCTGGACCCCCGCGCTTTGCGCTTCGGACGGCCCAGGGTCGTCTCTGCCTGGCTCAGGACTCTCAAAGTCCGCCGCTGTGGACAACCCAGGGCGCCCTGAGTCCTGCTCGACTGATGGCTCGAGGACTTCGCTTTCTTGCTCGAGGGTCTCCACGTCCTTTGCGGAGGGCTTGGGGACCTCGCCGCCCGGCCTGGGACTTCAGTGTTCAGCTCCGCAACAGGCTCTGGGGCTTCGCTGTCTGGCCCTGGGGGCTCGTGGCCCCCCCTCTTCAGACGACCCTAGGGTTTCGTTCTCCAGCTGGGAGACCTCGGTGTCTAGGGTTGGAAGGAGCTCGGAAGCCTCAGTTCCCAGCCGGGGTTTTGATGCCCAGAGCTAGGACACGGGGCCCTGTGAGGTACCTGTGGTCGCAGTCGCCGCCCGTGGGTTCCAAGGCGTCGCCCGCACCCGCCGCTTCTCTGACCCGCCTCTGGCCTCCAGGAACTGCCCCCGGGGGCAGGGCCGGGCACCACCCCCGGCACCTGCCAGGAGGACTCCGGCCCCGCCCTGGCGCCGCCCTCGGGACTAGGGCGCCTTGGTGGGGCACCCAGTTTCATCAACTAGCGCGCGCAGTCAGCTCAGGGCACGGGACTTGTTGGAAGAGGGCTTCCCTAGAACCGGCCCCGCTACCTGGGGGGGGCCACTCTGGGTGCTGTGTTCTCCTCCTGAGCGCACCCTGGCACGTTTTCAGAGCCATGTCCTCGTCATCGGCCAGGAGCCTGAGCCCCAGCAGCGCGTCGGACTGGGGTTCTGAACTAGCAGCCCCTTTGTGAGGTGTCCCCCCGAAGCCGTGTTTCCGGAACCCGGGCAGCCCCGCCCAGTCTGTGCCAGCCAGCGCTCAGCGACGCCCCAAGGCCCGGGCCCTCCCTCCGATCCAGCCTTGCAGCACACAGCTCCGGCCCGAGAGGGCGCCAGGAGCCTCCTTACGGCGCGCCAGGGTCTCCCTCACAGTGCTTGGGCTCAGAGAGGTTCCCAGCCGCGCGCCACTGCCCCCCCACCAAGCTGAGAGGCGGCTTCCCTTCTCCTCCCGGAAAAGTCCGCGAAGTGTCTGCGGCCAAGTGCACTCCCGGATTCAGGGAGGAGGGAGAGACAGACACAGCGCGCCCCGGGCCGAGCTTAGCGGTTGCGGTTGAAAGGCAGTCACCTTGGGACCAGACGCCTGGGGGAGGCCCAGACGGGGGGGCAGGAGGCGTCCAGGGTAAGGGAAGAGATCAGGTGGAGCCGGATCATGCGGTTCGGGGGCAGGATCGATGCCCTTGCGTGGGCCGCCCTCCCCTAGGGACAGTTTCCACTTTCCCTCTAATGGAAGCAGACTCTTCCCTTCCCAGAACCTGCCCCCAACCCCACCATTCTGGGGTGATCAGAAGGAAAGATATAGTTACCGGCAGGGCGCGGTGGCTCATGCCTATGATGCCAGCACTTTGGGAGGCCGAGACAGTCGGATCACCTTGAGGTCAGGAGTTCCAGACCAGCTTGGCCAGCATGGTGAAACCCCCGTCTCTACTAAAAATACTAAAAAAAAAATTAGCCGGGGGTGGTGGCGGGTGCCTGTAATTCCAGCTACTCGGGAAGCTGAGGTGGGAGAATCGCTTGAAGCTGGGAGGCAGAGGTTACAGTGAGCCAAGATCGTGCCACTGAACTCTGGCCTGGGTGACAGAGTGAGACTCTGTCTCAAAAAAATTAAATAAATATAGGGCCGGGCGCGGTGGCTCATGCCTGTAATCCCAGTACTTTGGGAGGCTGAGGTGGGTGGATCACCTGAGGTCAGGAATTCAAGACCAGCGTGGCCAACGTAGGGAAAACCTGTCTCTACTAAAAACACTAAAGATTAGTCGGGCGTGGTGTCGGGCACCTGTAATTCTAGCTACTTGGGAGGCTAAGGCAGGGGAATTGCTTGAACCTGGGAGATGGAGGTTGTAGTGAGTGGAGGTCATGGCATTACACTCCAGCCTGGGCAACAGAGCGAGACTCTGTCTCAAAAAAGAAAGTTTACCCTGTGTCCCCCTCCCTCCAAGCCCCACTGGTGACATCCCTCTTCTACAGGCAGCAACTCTACACAGCCCTCTCCAGGGCCAAGACGTGGTAATAGCTGCCAGGTGTTGCTAACCCCAGGGTGTTGTACTGTGCCTCGGTGGTTTCCCTCCACCTTTATAAACTGTGTCTTCATTAAGTTCTCATCAACTGCTGTGTTCAAGTTCGAAATCTTTCCTACCAGGATCCGGCTCTGACAAATTTCAGTCTCACGCTTTACACATCTAGGCTGGGCTGGGCACGGTGGCTCACTCCTGTAATCCCATCACTTTAGCAGGCTGAGGCAGGTGGATCACTTGAGGTCAGGAGTTTGAGACCAGCCTGGCCAACATGGTGGAACCCCGTCTCTACTAAAAATACAAAATAATAATAATAATAATAATCGGATGTGATGGCATGGGCCTGCTACTCAGGAGGATGAGATGGGAGAATCCCTTGAACCTGCCAGGTGGAGGTTGCAGTCAGCCAAGATGGTGCCACTATACTCCAGCCTGAGCAACAGAGTACACTCAGTCTCAAAAACAAACAAACAACAAAAATCTAGGCTGGGTGCCGTGGCTCACGCCTGTAATCCCAGTGCTTTGGAAGGCTATGGCAGGAGGATCACTTGAAGCCAAGAGTTTGAGACCAACCTGGGCAACACAGCGAGACTCCACTTCTAAAAAAAAAAAAATTACGTATATCTTTATGCTGATGTCTCCCAAATTTATATCTTTAACTCTGACTACTCCCTTAGGCTTTGGACTCACATCCAGCAGTCTCCGGTCTAATAGACATGTCAGACTGAACGCTTCCAAAACTGCATTCTTGGCCCTTCCAACCCTACGCCTCCTCCCTGTGTATGTCAATTTCAGCCATTCAGTTCTGCATACCAAAAAATACCCCAGGAGTCAGCCTCCAGTTCATCAGCAAACTCTGTTGACTCTGCCACCAAACAGATTTTGGATTCATCCACTTCTCTCCATCCTTGTTCCAGCCACCTCCTCTCCCTCTCTCTTTTTTTTTTTTTTTTTTTTTTTTTGAGACTGAGTCTCACTCTGTCGCCCAGGCTGGAGTGCAGTGCCGTGTCACGATCTTGGCTCACCTCAACCTCTACCACCCGGGGTTCAAGCGATTCTCCTGCCTCGGCCTCCCGAATAGCTGGGATTACAAGTGTGCACCACCATACCTGGCTAATTTTTGTATTTCTTTTTTAAATATAAACTTTATTTCTTTATTTTTTTTCATTTATTTATTTTACTTTAGGTGCATACCATATCTGGCATTTCTCCCCATGTTATCCTTCCCCCACCCTCCCCTCCCCTCCCCCACCCCCCCGCTGTCTCTCCCCCTACCCACCCCAACTGCCCCCAGTGTGTGATGTTCCTCTCCCCGGAGTCCATGTGTTCTCATTGTTCAACACCCACCTATAAGTGAGAACATACGGTGTTTGACTTTCTGTTCTTGTATCAGTTTGCTGAGAAAGATGGTTTCCAGATTCATCCAAGTCCCTACTAATTTGTGTATTTTTAGTAGAGACTGGGTTTCACCATCTTGGCCAGGCTGGTCTTGAACTCCTGACCTCGTGATCCACCCGCCTCGGCCTCCCAAAGTGCTGGGATTACAGGTGTGAGCCACCCTGCCTAGCCCAGCCACCTCCTTTCTCTCAAAGGTTTCCATCAAGTCACACACAGTGGTTTGCTCGTAATCCTAGCAACCCTGGAGGCGGGGGCCGGAGGCTTGTTGAGCCTGGGAGTTCAAGAACAGCCTGGGCGACATAGTAAGACCCGTCTCTAAAATAATAATAACAAAAACAAATAAAGGCTCCCACCAAATTTAGATAAAAATCCAAATTCTCTACCTTGCCCCGGAAGGCTCTGCCCACCTCTCAGGTCACATCTTCTCACACCGTCCCTTGTGTCACTTCCCTTCAGCTTCACACTTCCCTCCACCCCTCCCCCAACTGCACTCCTGCCCCAGGGCCTTTGCACTGCCGTTGTCTCTGCTTGAAATGACAGTCACATGGCTGGTTCCTCTATTCAGGTCTCACCTCGAATGTCACTTCTTCAGGGAAGTGGTCTCTCATCGCCCAGCCTACAACAGCACTCCTTCTTTAGCCCTATCCCAGGTATTCTCAATAACTCACCTGCAGTGACAGTTGTCACCAATTGCTTTTATTTTTATTTATCTTTTATTTATTGATTTTATTTTTTGAGATGGGGTCTCGCTCTGACACCAGGCTGGAGTGCAGTGGTGCAATCTTGGCTCACTGCAACCTCCGCCTCCCGGTTCAAGTGATTCTTCCACCTCAGCCTCCTGAGTAGCTGGTACTACAGGCTCACACCACCATGCCCAGCTAATATTTGTATTTTAGTAGAGATGGGGTGTCACCATGTTGGCCAGGATGGTCTCAATCTCTTGACCTCGTGATTTGCCCGCCTCGGCCTCCCAAAGTGCTGGGATTACAGGCGTGAGCCACTATTATTTTTTGAGACAGAGTCTTGCTCTGTTGCCCAGGCTGGAGTGCAGTGGCGCTATCTCGGCTCACTGCAACCTTTGCCTTCCAGGTTCAAGCAATTCTCCTGCCTCAGCCTCCTGAGTAGCTGGGACTACAGGCGTGTGCCACCACGCCAGCTAATTTTTTGTATCTTTTTTAGTAGAGATGGAATTTCACCATGTTAGCCAGGATGGTCTCGATCTCCTGACTTTGCAGGTGAAGTGGCTCATGCCTGTAATCCCAGCACTTTGGGAGGCGGAGGCAGGCAGATCACGTGAGGTCAGGAATTTGAGACCAGCCTGACCAATATGGAGAATCCCCATTTCTACTAAAAATACAAAATTAGCTGGGCATGGTAGCACGTACCTGTAATCTCAGCTACTCGGGAGGTTGAGACGGGAGAATCGCTTAAACCCGGGAGGCAGAGGCTGTGGTAAGCCGAGATCGTGCCACTGCATTCCAGCCTGGGCAATAAGAGCTTGAACCGGGGAGGTGGAGGTTGTGGTGAGCCGAGATCGTGCCATTACACTCCAGCCTGGGCAATAAGAGCGAAACTCCATCTCAAAAAAAAAAAAGTTCTCCACCAGCTGCGGTGGCTCATGCCTGTAATTCTAAAACTTTAAGAGGCCAAGACGGGAGGATGGCTTGAGCCCCGGAGTCTGAAACTGCAGTGAGCTATGATCGCACCACTGCATTTCAGCCTGGGCAACAGAGTGAGACCCCCCCACCTCTAAAAAAATAAAGAGTCTCCAGCCTGTGCGCTATGCAATAGTGCTCTCATGTGGGTGAGTCTTGGCTGGCAGTCGGACTCAAGATGATTGGGGTGACAAGTAGAAATGCCATTCTCTGGTGGCAGGGGGAGTCACTGACTCGGTACTCTCACCCCCACACCTGACCACGAGTGTGAGAAAGCGTGTTTTCCGGGAGGCAGCCGAGTGCAACAAAGAGGCCAGAGGCTGGTGAATAATTTATCAGGACAGCTGATAGTACCTCCCCAGAACTGCCCTCCAGCCCCCAGCCCCCCCTCTCTGGTGTGCCTCCCGCCTCCCTGCCCCAAACCCGCTGGACCAGCTCTCCCAGTGCCCGCCCGCTGCCCCCCCCCTACTCCAGGCAGCCAAGTCATAGCCTCCGGGGCACCTTCAGGAAAGCGGGTGGTGGGTCCAGAATTCAGAGACCAGAAAGTGAACTTCTGGGCAGAGATGGCCCTGCAGAGTCAGGTGTGGTCTCCAGCCACACCCATGTAAGTGTCAGGGGGTCAGAGGGGCTGGTGGGCAGGGCCTTGGGAGGGGCTCATGGGGGATGCTGGCATTGTCGGGGAGCGGAGAGCTTCAGTAGCCTCTCGTAAGGGGACCGGGGGGAGTGGAGGAGATGGCCAGACAATTCCATAGGCTCCTCAATGTCACCCTTCCCTAGAGAGTCATGGGGTCGGGGAGACGTAGACTCCCCCTGCTCCTTCCTCTTTGGGGATTTTCCGCTGCCAGAGCTGAGAACCCAAAGTGCAGCCAGGGGGCGGGGCTGTTGCTGTGGTTTGGGAAGTGGGGAAGGTCGGGGTCCCTGGGTTCCACGTTTTGCCTTTAGAATCACCCCCTCGGTGTCCGGGGTGGGAGAAAAGCTTGACTCCCACAGAAGTGTAAAGCTCCCAGCCTGGGAAAGACAATGGCAACGTGGCAAGGATGACCTCCTTCATGAAATGGCCACCAACTGTCGAGGGTGGCCAGAAGCCCAGGCCGCCTACGTTGTTCTTCCAGAGTTAGTTAGAGATAAGCAAGATGGAATGGGCTGTGTGCAGTCTTTTCACAGCTGAGGGGCGAGAGCTTTTTCAGGTTAAAAAGGTAGAGGTTTGGAAAGAGTTCTGGAAAAGGGGGCTCCTCCCCCACACTAGGGACCCCAGTTCGGCTCCTCACCCTTCTAGGTCCTCCATTGCATTATTCACCAACTACAAACCTGGTTGCTAGCAATGGGAACTCGATCCCCCCCCCAGCAAGGAAGAGGCAGGGAGATTACATCTTGGGGGTAGGACAGGAGAGCTGGGGACTTCGGCCCTCCCCCAGGAGCAACGCTATAAGCACGGAATCTGGGCTTCCTTTGGGATATCCTGCAAAGCATGACTTCATGGCCAGGCGAGGTGGCTCACCCCTGTAATCCCAGCACTTTGGGAGGCAGAGGCAGGTGGATCTCTTGAGGTCAGCAGTTTGAGACCAGCCTGGCCAATATGGTGAAACCCCATCTGTACTAAAAATACAAAAATTATCTGGGCATGGTGGTGGTGCGCACCTGTAGTCCTAGCTACTCGGGAGGCTGAGGCAGGTGAATCGCTTGAACCCATAAAGTGGAGGTTGCAGTGAGCCAAGATTGAGCCATTGCACTATAGCCTAGGTGACAGAGTGAGGCTCTGTCTCAAAAAAAAAAAAAAAAAAAAAAGCATGACTTCAATTCAATTCCTTGCCCCAGACAGCATTCAGGGTCCCCAGGCTGATCTCTTAGCTATCATGATGGGGGTTCCTGAACCTGCACCTCCCCTCCAACTGTGTTCTCAGTATTTGGGATCTGAGAGCTTTAAGGTTTCATCTTGGCTCCATGACCTTGGACAAATCTAGCTGCTGCCACTTCTCAGAGCCTCAGTTTTCCCATTCATAAAATGGACACATTCATGACCGGGCATGGTGGCTCATGCGTGTAATCCCAGCACTTTGGGAGGCCAAGGTAGGCGGATCACCTGAGGTCAGGAGTTCCAAACCAGCCTGATCAACATGGAGAAACCCCATTTCTACTAAAAATACAAAATCGGCAGGGCGTAGTGGTGCATGCCTGTAATCCCAGCTACTTGGGAGGCTGAGGCAGGAGAATCGCTTGAACCTGGGAGGCAGAGGTTGAAACGAGCCGAGATCGCACAATTGCACTCCAGCCTGGGCAACCAGAGTGAAATTCTATCTCAAAAAAAAAAAAGAAAAAAATGAACACATACATACGCATACGGCTTACCTCCTAAGGTTGTTGGGAATGATTCAGTGAATTACATTAAGTAGAGTCTTTCCAACAGCACCCGGCACATGTTATGGGCTGGCTAATGGTGGCTGATTTTGTTCTTAGCTGGAATGTCAACTCAGCAAAGAGTCGACTCCACTGTGTTATGATAGAGGCGGGGAGGGGGGAGGCAGAGGTGGCTGTGGGAGCCCAGCGGAAGCCCCGTGGGGCACTTAGAACATTATATATAGTAAGTGCATTTATGCCGTCATGGTGTGGCCGAGGAAGGTCTTGGAGGTCCCAGCTGGAGTTCGGGTGATGAGGCTTACCCAGAAGGGTGACTGTTCAAATGAATAAATGTTTGAGGGCTTGATCAGCGCCCGTCCATGTTGCAGATGACAGGCAGAGAGACGTCACTTTCTAGATACTGGCCTGTGACATAGCATCAACACAGTTACACAGCTGGGGGTGCTTAATGCATGTCTGTGTTGATAAGGTTGGTGTGTCCTGATTGTATTTTTGCTGTAAAAAAAGAAAAGAGAGAGAGGAAAAAAAAAGGTTGGTGTGACACTGACTGCCCCCCAGTCATCTTGCAGTATTACAGTCACCTCTAGCTTTCAGGGGGAGCCTAAGTGATCCAGAGACCACTCTGAAGTAGCTATGCTTTGAGAAAGAGAACGACAGGGGGAATCACGAGTTAAACCTTGAACAGCAAGTCCCCCTCCTCCCAGCTCAGAGTCCAGTCCTGGACAGAGTGACCCAGTGACCCTTGTCCCCAGGGAGGGGGGATTGGCAGGTGGAGGAGGCAGTTCTAGAGTACCATGGCAACGATGGGAGGGTCAGAGACTCCCTCAACCCCCCAGTGCTTGAGAAATTCTGGGTAGGAGCTGAGGTCCAGCGAGGATGTGGGACTGAGAAGAAAAAGAGACACACAGCCTATTAGGGGCCTGGTGGCATTTGAGAGTTTCTGCAGGTCAGACTGGGGATGATTATTATAATTAATCATACATATTATTCATCATGGAATTATATACATTCTGATTATTAATAAACAATAGGACTATTTTTGTACCACTGTATCCTAAACCTTTCCCTTCATGAATAGTTCCTTGCAAGGGTCCTCTGAGATCGGGGGTGGTGAGGGTGGGGTGGTCAAGCTATCCTTGCCCATTTTGCAGGTGAGGAAACTGAGGCTAGAGAGGCAACACCACATTTAGAAAGGACTATAGTCTCACCAGTCATGGTCGCTGCTCAGTTCCCCTCCCGAGACCCTCGACCGCTGCCCAAACTCTTCTCAGGTGCAAAGGGGAAACAGAGGCAAAGTGCTGAGCTCTGAATGGTTTCCACACTACTCAGGGATCTTGGCCAAGAGAGGGGTGTTCAAGAGGGGTACCGCCTCTGGGAGCCCCCTGCTTTCTCCCCCACAGGCCCATGGCGGAGAGCTCCCCTCTACCGGCAGCGGCTAGAAGTCATCGCCGTAAGTGACGCCCTCCCCGCGCCCTGGGCACCCCAAACTCTGCCCCATGCTCCCTCCTTGTCTCGCTGTCATCCCTGCAGAGAGCACCCTCAGCTCCAGCCTCGCCCAGGGCTCCCCCACATCCACTCTCAGTCCCCTCTGCCCCCAGTTCCTGTCTGGTCGCTACCACCCTCAGAATGGGGGGCTGTGGCCCCCACATTTCCAGGACCTGCACTGTCTGATGCCTCATTCCTGAACCCTAGCCTCCAAAACACCCCATGTCTGAGCCCCATCTCTCAGACCGCTGTTTATCAGATGCTATCTCTCAAATCTGCCTACCTCGGAGCCCCCATCCTGAAAGTCCTCTCTTGGGGTGAGGACTTTCATCTCTGACTTCCTTGTCTCTTTGAACTCCCCCATCTCTGGGTCTCTACTACTCTGATGCTATCTCTGTCCCCCATCCTTCTCTCCTACATCTCCCTGCACCCCAACTTTCTGCACCCACTTTCATGCCCCATCTATCCATACCGCCACCTCTGTACCCCACATTTCTGACTCCCACATCTGCATCCCATCTCCCTGATACTCATTTCTACACCTCAGTATCTCTAGACCCCCATCTGCACCCCCATCTCAATAGTATTCTTCTTTTGATTGCCATCTCTGCACCCCATCTCTCTGGACCCCCATGGCTGCACCCCCCATTTTGGACCCCATCTCACTAGCATCTTCCTTTTTATCCCCATCTATGGAACCCCATCTCCCAGCACCCTATCTCTCTGTACCCCACCTCTCTATACCCCACTTCTGTACCCCATCACTCTGCACTCAACTTCTGTACCCCATCTATCTTCACCCCACTTCTGTACCCCATCTCACTGTACCGCACGTCTGTACCCCATCTCTCTGCACCCCCACCTCTGAACACCATCTCTCTAGATTCCATCTACACTCCCCCTTACTCTGGCCTCCCATGGCTGCACCCCCATTGCGGATCCCCATTTCTCTAGCACCCTCCCCCCCACTTTTGTTTTTGAGACGGAGTCTCGCTCTGTCGCCCAGGCTGGAGTGCAGTGGTGCCATCTCCGCTCGCTGCAACCTCGGCCTCCCGGGTTCAAGTCATTCTCCTGCCTCAGCCTCCCCAGTAGCTAGGATTACAGGCGCGCGCCACCACGCCCAGCTAACTTTTGTATTTTTAGTAGAGCCGGGGTTTCACCATGTTGGCCAGGGTAGTTTAGAACTCCTGACCTCAAGCGATCTGTCCGCCTCCGTCTCCAGATGTCCCGGGATTACCGGCTCGAGCCATCGCGCCCGGCCGCACCCTCCCTTTGATCCCCCATTTCTCTGAACCTCACATCTTGGAGCTCCCCAGCTCTGCCCCTCCTTCGGATCGCTGTCCCAAGGCCCCACCCCCTACACCCCCCATCCACGGACACCCATTGGGCGTGGGCGTGGGCGAGGCCTCCGCAGCATCCAGGGCGCGGCCGGCCCGCCCCCGCCCCGCCCTCCCTCCCCCCCCCACCCAGTCCGCCCGCCGCTGAGTCAGCGTCTCCGCAGCCCCCTCCCCGCCCTGGGCGCAGACCCGCGCTGGGCCACCCCCACCGGGCTCGCTGCCTCGGGAGCCCTGGGAGCTCCGGGGAGCCCCGCGGAGGAGGGAGGGGAAAGGGAGGGAAAGGAGGTGGCGGAGGCCGCGCCCGACCGGCAGGCAGCCCCGGGTCCTCTGTGCGCAGGAGAAGCGGCGGCTGCAGGAGGAGATCCGCGCCGCGCGCCGGGAGCTGGAGGAGGAGAAACTCCGCGTGGAGCGGCTCAAGGTTGGGGGCGGGCGGGGGCGCCTGCCCAGCCTGGGGCATGAAGTGGGGGGTGTCTTTGCAAGTCGATTTAGGGGACGATAGGAGCCTGTGTCCAATTTTGGGGGACAGCGGGCAGTTGGGGGGCGTTGGTTCCAGCTTGGGCGGGGCGGGGGATGTCTTTCCCAGCCTGGGAGGGACGAAGTGGGGTGGTCTTGGGGACATTTGTTCCGTTTGGGGGAAAAGTCTGGGACAGGGATGGTGGTTTGTCCCAATTTGAGGGAGATGGAGAGGAGCCCGAAGTCCAGCTTTGGGGTAGGGAGGTGCCAGTAGGGAGGGACATTGATTTCACTTTGGGAATGCCTGTTTCATTATGGTAGGGATATGGGAACATGGGGAGTCTGCCCACCTGCAGCGCTGGGGGGCACTATGGCCCTGTATGCCAGCCTGATGTATGTCGCAGCTAAGTGGTTGTGAGGTGGTGGTAAGATACCTGCGCAGCCTGCAGCCATCGGGAGGGGACTTTACATGGAGCCGAGTAGTCTGTATGCTCAGCCCCGACTCCCTTCCCCTGCCCAGAGGAAGTCTCTCCGGGAACGTTGGCTAATGGACGGGGCAGCTGCAGAGCCAGAGCCGTCCAAGGACCCCACCTCGAAGGACCCCCAGTCACCGGAGGGCCAGGCTCAGGCCCGAATCCGGAACCTGGAAGACAGCTTATTCACGTGAGTGGAGACCTGCTAGCTCTGTACGAACCCTGCCCTAGCTGGGTGAGATCGAGACCCTGGGCACGTTCAAGGAGGTGGTGGCTTGAGCCTGGGAGCCCAAGGAACCTGGGGTCCCAGCTCCTAGCAGCCCTCTCTCTTCTTCAGACTCCAGTCCCAGCTGCAGCTGTTGCAAAGTGCTTCCACAGGTGCCCAACACAAGCCCTCAGGCAGGCCCAGCTGGCGCAGACAGGTGAGGGGGCGGGGGATCGGGGAGTGGGATGGGGGGTAGTGGCTAATTATTGCATTTTAAGTAGAGGCGGGGTTTCACCATGTTGGCCAGGCTGGTCTCCAACTCTTGACCTCAAGTGATCCACTCGCCTCGGCCTCCCAAAGTGCTGGGATGACAGGTGTGCACCACCACGCCCAGCCAGGAGGGTTTTGATATATGGTTACTAATACAGCCAAAGGAGAAATGCAGAACATGGGGGCAGGCTAACGGTGGCTCACGCCTGTCATCCCAGCACTTTGGGAGGCCAAGGTGGATAGGTCACTTAAGGTCAGGAGTTGGAGAACAGCCTGGCCAACATGGCGAAACCCTGTCTATACTAAAAACACAAAAAATTAGCTGGATGTGGTGGCGTGTCCCTCTAGTCCCAGCTACTGGGGAGGCTGAGGCAGAAGAATCACTTGAACCCGAGAGACAGAGACACAAAAAATTAGCCAGGAGTGGTGGCAGGCAACTGTAATCCCAGGTACTTGGGAGGCTGAGGCAGGAGAATCGCTTGAACCGGGAGGCAGAGATCACGCCATTGCACTCCAGCCTGGACGACACAGCGAGACTCTTGTCTCAAAAAAACAAAAACAAATTATGTTGAGCATGGTGGCTCATGCCTGTAATCCCAGCACTTTGGGAGGCTGAGGCAGGTAGATCACGAGGTCAGGAGTTCAAGACCAGCCTGGCCAACATGGTGAAACCCCGTCTCTACTAAAAATACAAAAATTAGCTGGACATGGTGGTGCATGTCTGTAGTCCCAGCTGCTCAGCAGACTGAGGCAGGAGAATCACTTGAACCTGGGAGGCAGAGGTTGCAGAGCCGAGATGGCGCCGCTGCACTCCAGCCTGGGTGACACAGCAAGACTCCGTCTCAAAAAAAAATTAATTTGTATTTATGTTGATTGGAATGTAAGTGCCAATGGCAAAAGGCTTAAGTGTCCCTTGTGCATATAACATCAGTAACTGGCAAAGTAGGCCCCTAATACAGGAGACTAGCTATGTGAATGCAGTATTGTTTAAGCACCGACTGTGTGCAAGGCCCTGGAACATAGAGTGATAAGATAGATGAGGAGGGCAGAGGTGCAATGTGGAGTTTGATCCTGAAGGTAATAGGGAGCCATCGAGGGTTTTTGGGGGTGGCGGGGTGGGGGCCTGGCATGCAGGGAGGCTGAGGGTGGGGATGAGGGCCAGCCTGACCTTGTCTCCACCATGCCTGCAGGGTCACCGTCCTCTCTCCCAGCCCATCATTGATGCAGTTTCTGCAGGTAAGTGTGGGAGCCCCTAGGTTTGGGGACCAGGTCACCCCAGAGCCTAGGTGTGAGCAGCTGACCCCAAGGGAGCGTGGATGGGGGTCCTCTTGTTCCCTCTTCACCCTGTCTTCCCTTTTGTCCTCTCCCCCTCTGCCTCTGACTCCCCAGGCCAGACTGATCTGAACAAGAGAACCTCCCTGCCGGCCGGACTACTGGGCACACCGCCAGAGTCCCCCTCTGAGCCCAGGGAGGATGTCTTGGGGTTTCTGCCAGCCTCAAGGCAGGTCCCCGGGGCAGCAGGGGACTCCTCAGAAGCCAATGGCCCCTGTCCCAGCCTGAGCCCCCCTCCAGAGCAGGGACCAGGTCAGAGGGCAGCGCCATCCCAAGGGCAGGTGGCCGAGGCCAAAGGAGGGGGCGTGGTGAGTGTGGTGTGGGAAGGGCTGAGGGCCACGGAGGACTGTGCCACAGGGGCCACGGGCCCTGAGCTGGAGGCTAAGGTAGAGGAAGTGGTGCTGGAAGCCATCGGAGAAAGGAAGAGAGCCGGCAGCCTGGAGCTCCCAGGCTGGGTGAAGGAGGACAGGAGCATTGTGGAGGTGGTCTGGGAGGGGGGTGGGTGGCAGCGACACAGAGGCCGTAGGGGAGGTAGGCAGGGTCCCCCGAGGCCGTGCAGACCAGCTTGCCTAGGCTTCAGGAGAGATTAGAGGCAGCAGCTTCCAGAGAAGGGGAAGATGTTACCAGGGGCAGCCCTGAGGGTGATGGGCTGGGGGGCTCCGGAGGAGTGGAGGGGTCCTTCATTTGGGTGGAGAGAGTGACTCTCAATGAAGAGTGGGAGGAGCTGCTAGTGGAAGGGTTGGAAGGGCCTGTGGTGGCAGGGAGGGAGGGAAGCGATGAGAGTCTGTCAGGGGGTGAGGGGGCCGAGACGGGAGGAGGCGAGGAGTCCTGGGAGGCAGAGAAGAGGAAAGCAGAAGAATCCATGGGCATAGCAAGTGAGGAAAAGCCAGAGACAGAGAAGGAGGGAGCGGAGATGTCGCCGGTGGTAGAGAGGAAAGGAGAGGAGTGGAAGTTGGAGCTGGAGAGCAGAGGAGGTGCAGAAAAGCTGCGGACAGAGAGGGAAGGAGTGGAGGAACCACTGGGCGTAGAGAGAAAAGAAGTTGAGGGAGATTGGAGGGCAAAGAAGGAAGGAGGTGAGGAAGAGCGAGGGGCAGAGAAGGAGGAGGCAGAAGAACCACGGGGAGGAGGGAAGAAAGGAGGTGAGGAAGAGCCAGAGGCAAGCGAAGAACCACTGCAGGCAGAGAGAAAGGGAGAGGAGGAACCACGGGAGGCAGAGAGAAGGGGAGGGGAGGAACCACTGGAGGCAGAGAGAAGGGAAGGGGGAGGAACCACTGGAGGCAGAGAAGACCCAAGGGGCCAAGGCAGGTCTGAGTCTAGAACGACAGGAGTTGAGGGAAGGAAGTGAATCGCAGGCAGAGGAGGTGAGTGAGGCAGGGACTCCCCTTGAGGCTGACACGGAGACACGGCCAGAGGAGGAAGGACCCCTGCCTCAGGAGAAGCTGGTAGGAGCCCTGGAGGAGGAAGGAGTGAAGCCCCAAACCGCTGCTGAGGGCCAAGTCCCCTTGGGGGGATGCCACACCCCTTCTGGCCGAGACCCCAGCCCCAGAGCAGCCTGCCGAATGCCAGCCACTGCTTCGGGGGGAGGGGCCCAGCGCCAAACCCAGTGCCCACCCTGTGCCCACCTATGCGCCTGCCCGGCAGCCTGAGGCATCTGCCCCCACCGAGGGTGAAGAGGCCAGTGGCCCTAAGCAAAAGACGTGCCAGTGTTGTGCGGTCATGTGAGCCTGTGCCCCTCCACCCCACGTCCAGCTCCTCTCTCAGCTACCTCAGCCTCTCGGCACCCAGAAGAGGGTCCCAGGCACAGACATGGCACCACAGGACTGGCCATGGCACCTGGGAGCCAGCTAGCCTGAACGTCCACCTACACCTGGGCTTCCAGACCCCTTGCCCTTTGCCTGTGACCCTGGCCTCCTTCTGCGATGAAGCTTTTATACTTGAAAATAAAAGGTGAAAGCACTCAGACAGCTTGAACGTGTGTGTAGTCAGCACAGAATCACTGCATCATCTCCTGGTGGGAAATTTGAGGGCTGAACCCTGCTACAGTCAAAGAATATGAATCAGTGAGAGTATAGATTGAGTTGCTGTAACAAAAAAGACCTCAAAGCTACAGTAGCTACAAAAATATAAAAGTTTATTTTTCTCAGTGGTTCTGATCCATGTGATGATTAGGGATTCAGGTTCCTTTCCATTTCTTCCCCCACCTTCCCCTTGGGTATGGCCAAAACTGGATCATAGGCGTGTGTTATGTTCCAGCTCATAGGGAAGGAAAAGGTAGGGGGGGAGCCCCCACCCAGACCCCGTGTTGGCACATGTCACTTCTGACCACATTCTGTTGTCAAGACCTCAGTCCATGCACCTGGCTGCAAGGGGAGTCAGATGGTGCCCAAATGTGGGGCACCATCTTTTCTTTTCTTTTTTTTTTTCTATTTTTCTTTTTTTTTTTTTTTTTATTTATTTTTGAGATAGGGTCTCATTTTGTCACCCAGCCTGGAGTGCAGTGGTGCACACCACAGCTCTCTGCAGCCTCAAAATCCTGGGCTCAAACGATCCTCCCGCCTCAGCCTCCCAAGTGGCTGGGACCACAGGTGCATGCCACCATGCCCAGCTAATTGTTTTTGTTTTTGATGTTTTGTTTTTGTAGAGAGGGGTCTCACTATGTTGCCCAGGCTGTGTCTCGAACTCCTGGACTTAAGCGATCCTTCCACTTTGGCCTGCCAAAGTGCTGGGGATTACAGGCTTGAGCCACTGTGCTGGGCTCCAAATGCAGTTCTGTTACAGCGGAACAGATTTTGGCAGGCAGCTGCCACTCTCAAATTTCATGTATTTTTCCTTTGCTCCATCTTCCATCCATGTCTTCCACAGGGGGGGCCAAGCCCTTCTCTGTAGGAGTCCTTCAATCCCAGTTCTGCTTGGCTGGGTGTCCTCAGGCAAGTGACTCAGCCTCTCTGAGCCCTCCGTGTCTTCATCAAGAGGGCTAATCCAGGACTTGGGTGCAGCCTGCATGAGCACCCCTCTGGCCTGGCTGGTAGCCCCCAGCCAGAGGTGAGGTTCAGGCCAGAACCTGTGGCCTGGGGGCCCCAGAAGCCCCAGCTCCTCGGGTGTGGGCAGGAAGTGCTTCTCATACCCAGAGTCAAGTGGGGCGGTGGCCTGGGGGTTCTGGGGGGACTCCATAACCAGCGGTGGTGGCTCCATCTCCTCCACTTCCAGTATGGGGAAGTCCCCAAGGGGCTGGGCCTCAGGAACTTGCTGGGAAGAGATGAGCCTGTAATCCTGCCCCAGCCTCCCCCTGCCCACACCTCACCCCCTCCCTACTGCCCCAGGACTCCCCCATCTCCGCTCCGACAAGCCATACGCTGGACTCACCTCCATGTGGGGCTGGCCTGAACTGCTGTTGGCAGGATCAGGAACCTTCTCCCAGACCCAGCGGGGCAGCATCTTGTGCCGTAGGTGGTGGCACCTGGCAAGCCGGGAGGAGTCAGGGCAGCAGATCCAGGTGGCCAGATGCCCCAGCCCAGGGTGCAGGGGCCATGAATGTGACTGAGCCCCAAGGCCTCCCTTCAAGCCCCCTGGAAGCTCAGCAAAATGGCCAGCTGCCTTCCCCACGTGGGCAGAGATGCACGCATCCGACAGCCTCACCTTCCAGAGGTGACCAGCCTCAGGCCACAGCCCATCAGGAACAAGGCCCACAAGAACAGGAGGCCCGGCAGAACTTTCCACCTCAGGGTGTTATCTGGTAGGGTAGGGAAAAGATCATTCTTAATTTTTTTATTTGATTTGATTTGATTTTTATGTTTTTGAGATGGAGTCTCGCTCTGTCACCAGGGTAGAGTGCAGTGGCACGATCTTGGCTCACTGCAACCTCTGCCTCCCAGGTTCAAGCAATTCTCCTGTCTCAGACTCCCAAGTAGCTGGGATTACAGCCGCATGCCAACACACCCGGGTAATTTTTGTGTTTTTAGTAGAGACAGGATTTTGCCATGTTGGTCAGACTGGTCTCAAACTGACCTCGAGTGATCCACCCACCCCAGCCTCCCAAAATGCTGAGATTATAGGCATGAGCTACTGCGCCTGGCAGTTCTTATCTATTTTAAAGACAGGGTCTTGCTCTGTTGCCTAGGCTGGAGGGAGTCGTGTAATCAGCCTACTGCAGCCTCCAACTCCTGGGCTCCAGTGATCCTTGAGCCTCAGCCTCTCCAGGAGCTGGGACCGCAGGTGTGTGCTGCCACATCCAGCTAATTGTTTTATTTTTTGTAGAGATGGGGTTTCACTATGTCGTCCAGGCTGGTCTTGAACTCCTGGGCTCAAGTGATCCACCTGCCTCAGCCTCTCAGAATGTTAGGATTACAGGTGTGAGCCACTGCGCCCAGCTTCCATGTAATGACTCCAGATGCTACCTCTACCCGCCATGGAGCGCATCCCCTCCCTGTGGCAACCCCATCCCAACCCCCCTACCTGGTAGGTGAAGCCGGAGGATGGGACCAGGAGGGCCTTGTCCAGCGATGGTGGATGCCATCACCCACAGCTCACAGGGACCCCAAGGAAGGTCAGGCAGGGTGACACTCTGTGTGTTGCAACTCACTGGAGAACACAAAGAAGTTGGGGAGGTGGTTAAGCCTACCCCAGGGCCTTTGCACGTGCTCTTCCCACTGTCTGCAATGCAACACTCTCTCCCAGGTATCTGCTCTGCATAGCTCCCCTCCTCATTTTTTTTTTTTTTTTTTTTTTGAGATGGAGTTTCAGCTTACCGCAATCTCAGGTTACCACAGCCTCCACCTCCGGGTTCAAGCGATTCTCCTGCCTCAGCCTCGTGAGTAGCTGGGATTACAGGTATGAGCCACCACGCCTGGCCCCTTGCTTCATTCTCTACTCAGCACTATCACCATCTCATACACTGCTTAGATATTATTTTGTTTTGTTTTTTGGTTTTTAGACAGTGTCTCACTCTGTCACCCAGGCTGGAGTGCAGTGGGACAATCTCAGCTCACTGCAACCTCCACCTCCCAGGTTCAAGCAATTCTAGTGCCTCAGCTTCCCGAGTAGCTGGATTATAAGCCTGTACCACCATGCCTGGGCAATTTTTGTATTTTTAGTAGAGATGGGATTTCACCATCTTGGCCAGGCTGGTCTGGAACTCCTAACCTCAAATGATCTTCCCACTTTGACCTCTCAAAGTGCTGGGATTACAAGCATGACCCACCATGCCCAGCCTTCTATATATATTTTTACAATAATATATAAATATTATATATATATATGTACATATATATATTATATATATATATATAACTTTTAACTTAGTGACATGTATAATTTTGCAAGGTACGATCAAGGCAAGGTAATTATATTAAACATAAGTCTATCAGACAGAAAAACTGAAGTACCGATGTCTTTAGGGGTGAAATGACACCAAAGACTCTAAGGAAAAAATATATATGCCGGATAAATTTAAACAAGATTGGCAAAATAGACCAGGTGCGGTGGCTCACGCCTGTAATCACAGCACTTTGGGAGACTGAGGCGGACAGATCACCTGAGCTCAGGAGTTCGAGACCAGCCTGGCCAACATGATGAAACCCTGTCTCTACTAAAATACAAAAATTCGCTGGGTGTTGTGGCAGGGGCCTATAATCCCAGCTGATCGGGAGGCTGAGGCGGGAGAATTGCTTGGAACCCGGGAGGCAGAGTTTGCAGTGAACCGAGATTGTGCCACTGCACTCCAGCTTGGGTACAGAGCGAGACTCCGTCTCAAAAAAAGAAAAGGGACCCATACCATGGAGTTTTGTCATCCTTTTATCTTTTTCACTAATAAAATATGACAAGCGTCTTTCAATGTCAATAAATATAGATTGGCATCTTCATTTTTAATGGCCAAATGAGACTCCATTACATTGACAGCCAAGAGGGAATTGACGACACCATGTATGGTCCCTGGGCCAAAGAGGCCCACGTGGGGGACAAGGGGTGGGGCTGACTGATGGGTGGGTCTTGTGGGGGCTGGGAGGACAGGCTGGCTGGCAGGCAGGGGAAGCTCACCATTCATACAGACAGAGGGGCGGGTTCCACTCCGTGAACACAAGGTGTAGTGGGTGAGGTGGCCCCCGAAGCTGGTGCCTTGGGACCTCTCCCCACGCTATGGCAGGGGTCCCTGGAGGGGCATCTTGGAGTCGCCAAAGCGTTGGCCCCACTAGGGGTGCTGGGGAGGAAGGCAGTGCTAGGTCAAGGTTGGCCTGGGTTCCGGGGAGCCCCCCATCCTCCAGCCCCACTTCTTACCTAGTTCCTCTCTGAACCCCCAGACGGGGGGGTGCAGAGGCCAAGCCGGAAGCAGAGACTGTGGTCACAGTGATTCGATAGGGGACCCCGGCCATGAAATTCCCTGAGTGACAAAGGAACAAAGACCAGTTAGAGTTGGCTCTCCTTCCCCCTGCTCATTTCCTGCTTGCTAGGTGTCTTCATTGGGATCCCCAGAAAGAGCACGCTCAGATACGGATTTGAGTGTCAGTCATTTATCTGGGAGGTAATCCCAAAAATCCCAATAGGGCAGTAGGGGAGTGAAATGGGGAAGAAACAAATTCTCACTGTGGACAGCGGAGACGCAGTCCCACGGGGGACGTCTTGGGGACAGCAGAGAGCAGGGTCGTAAGAGTCAGCCCAGCTCAGGAGAGGGAGCTGGGGTATTTATCCACCAAGCCTCATTACTTATGGTGGAGGGCTGCTTCTGAGGGCCCTTAACGCCTCAGTATTTCCATCGTGCTTCTCCAGCAGGCAAAATGCCCTCAGTGACCAGAAAAAGCCCTCAGGCCGGGAAACATAAGTGTGGGCAGCTGGAAGAGAGGCCTAGGGGTTCTGAGGTGATCAAACAGATATAAGCAGGCAATTGACAACACCTGCCATGGTAGCTGAGGCTGCTGCAATCCCTCCTCTAACTGGAGATTGACTCCTATGGCATCCACCTACCCTTCCCCCAACTGGGAATTTTCCATAACTGGGCCTTGACTTCTTTGGCTCATATAGCCTTGTGGGTCTTGGGATTGTGTCCTAAATTTCTCATCCAACATCTTCTCAGCTCTTCCAAATCCTTTTATTTATTTATTTAGAAGGATTTCTTGCCAGGTACAGTAGCTCATGCCTGTCATCCCAGCACTTTGGGAGGCCAAGGCAGGTGGATTGCCTGAGCTCTGGAGTTCAAGAACAGCCTGGGCAACGTGGGAGAAACCCCACCTCTACAAAAAATACAAAAACTAGCGGGGCTTGGTGGCGAGCGCCTGTAATCCCAGTTCCTTGGGACGCTGAGGTGGGAGGACTGCTTGAGCCATGTAGGTCGAGGCTGCAGTGAGCTGATAGAGCCACTGTACTCCAGCCTGGGTGACACAGTGAAACCCTGTCTCAAAAAAACAAACAAACAAAAAAGGGCCGGGCCCAGTGGTTCACACCTGTAATCCCATCATTTTGGGAGGCTGAGATGGGTGGACTGTTTAAGGTCAGGAGTTTGAGACCAGCCTGGCCAACATAGTGAAAGCCCGTCTCTACTAAAAATACAAAAATTAGCCAGGTGTGGTGGCGGGCGCCTGTGACCCTGGAGGTTGAGCCACGAGATTTGCTTGAACCCCAGAGGCGAAGGCTGCAGTGAGCTGAGATCTCGCCACTGCACTCCAGCTTAGGTGACAGAGCTGAGATCTCGCCACTGCACTCCAGCCTAGGTGACAGAGCTGAGATCTCGCCACTGCACTCCAGCCTAGGTGACAGAGCTGAGATCTCGCCACTGCACTCCAGCCTAGGTGACAGAGCTGAGATCTCGCCACTGCACTCCAGCTTAGGTGACAGAGCTGAGATCTCGCCACTGCACTCCAGCCTAGGTGACAGAGCCAGCCTCCATCTCAAAGGAAAAAAAAAAAAGAAAAAGTTAGGCTGGGTGCGGTGGTTCATGCTTGTAATCACAGCACTTTGGGAGGCCAAGGCAGGCAGATCACTTCAGGTCAGGAGATGGAGACCAGCCTAGCCAACATGGTGAAACCCTGTCTCTACTAAAAAAAAAAAAAAAAAAATACAAGACTTAGCCAGGCATGGTGGCATGCTCCTGTAGTGGCCCAGCTACTCAGGAGGCTGAGTCACAAGAATCGCTTGAACCCAGGAGGCAGAGGTTGCAGTGAACCAACATCACACCACTGCACTCCAGCCTGGGCCACAGAGTGGGATCCCCAAAAAGCAAAAAAAAAAAGTCTTGTGTGAATTCACACTACTTTATTATTTATTTATTTATTTACTTATTTATTGAGGCTGAGTCTCACTCTGTCACCCCAGGCTGTAGTGCAATGGTGCAATCTCCACTCACCGCAACCTCCACCTCCCAAGTTCAAGTGATTCTCCTGCCTCAGCCTCCCAAGTAGCTGGGCCTACAGGCGTGCGCCACCACGCCCCGCTAATTTTTGTGCTTTTAGTAGAGATGGGGTTTCACCATGTAGGCCAGGCTGGTCTCAAACTCCTGATCTCAGGTGATCCGCCCACCTCAGCCTCCCACAGTGCTGGGATTACAGGCATGAGCCACCAAGCCCAGCCATCACCTTCCTTTAATCATAACACACTCTCTCTCTCTTTTTTAAATTTTTTGAGATGGAGTCTCGCTCCTGTTATGCAGGCTGGAGTGCAAGTGGCATGATCTCGGCTCACTGCAACCTTCACCTCCCGGGTTCAAGCCATTCTCTTCTTCAGCCTCTCCAGTAGCTGGGATTACAGGCATGTACCACCACACTTGGCTAATTTTTGTATTTTTAGTAGAGACAGGGTTTCGCCATATTGGCCAGGCTGGTCTTGAACTCCTGACCTCAGGTGATCCACCCGCCTCAGCTTCCCAAAGTGCTGGGGTTATAGCCGTGAGCCACCGTGCCCAGCCACACTCCCTCTTATAAGTCCACCCATCCATCTGCTGTTCTTTAACAGCTGGGATGGAAACTCAGGTGACCCAAGGCCTCACCTGGTAACAGAGCACTGAGGTTCCCAGGGGGAAGCCGGGACCCAGTTGAGTTTCTCCAGGGGGTCCCCATCTCCAGCCCAGTCCACTACGTGCTCCTGTGGCTCCCCAGGCCCCGGCTGCCAGGTCACCAGTAGCTCCGTGCTCTCAGCAATGCTGCTGACCGCCACGCTGTGGGGGGGGGGGCAGAGGCTGAATCTGGAGGGTGGAGAGGAAAAGTCTCAGCTGCCCACGCAGGAAGTCACTTCCCACCCCCTCCCAGGGCGCCGAGCGGAGGGAGACCACAGTCTCTTACCCAAGCAGGCCAGAGAGAGCTTGGTGAGAGGCTCCCAGCTTGTGGCGTTGACAGCAGACACCCCGGCCCACTCTGCCCCGCTGGGAATAGAGGAATTGCAGCAGGTAATTCCTTCCAGACTCAGCTCACGCCCTCCAACCCAGAACCAGACTTTGTAGCTCACCTGCACACAGGGCCCTGGGGGCTAAGGGAGGAAGGGAAAAAGGGGTTAACGCATCCCATTAATCAGGCACATACATGTGTCTCCCTGAGGTCACCTGATAAACCACCAGTGAGTTAAGTATTTTTTTTGTTTGAGACAGTCTCCCTCTGTCGCCCAGGCTCACTGTAACCTCCACCTCCCAGGTTCAAGCAATTCTCCTGCCTCAGCCTCCCGAGAAGCTGGGACTACAGGTGCACGCCACTACACCTGGCTAATTTTTGTATTTTTAGTAGAGACACGGTTTCGCCATCTTGGCCAGGATGGTCTCAATCTCTTAACCTCGTGACCCACCCGCCTCGGCCTCCCAGAGTGCTGGGATTACAGGCGTGAGCCACCACGCCCGGCCTTATTTTTTGAGACCGAGTCTTGTTCTGTCACCCAGACTGGAGTGTAGTGGTACAATCTCGGCTCACTGCAACCTCCACCTCCGGGGTTCAAGTGATGCTCCTGCCTCAGCCTCCTGAGTAGCTGGGATTACAGGCGCCCACCATCACACCCAGCTAGTGTGTGTGTGTGTGTGTGTGTGTGTGTGTGTCTGTGTGTTTTTGTTGAGACAGAGTTTTGATACTAGCATTTAAACTCTTAGCAAACTGTGTAATATATTCTCTGGAGCTGAGTTCCAGTCTTGCTGTCAGATTTTTGCATCTGCTGCCCACGCGCCTGCCTGGATATCTGCACCCATCCTCGTGGCTCAGACCTCTGCGAAGCAGGTGACGTTGGCAGCGACTTGCTCCAGGCCCTCCCCTGTTGCTGACCCCTCTAGCAACCTGTCCTTGAATCTTTGAAGCAACCTCAAGGGGCGCAGCATGGTAAACTCTGTCTTGTGTCTTTTTTTTTTTTTTGAGAGGGGAGTTTCACTTTTGTTGTCCAAGCTGGAGTGCAGGGGTGCATCTCAGCTCGCTGCAACCTCCACCTCCCGGGTTCAAGCGATTCTCCTGCCTCAGCCTCCCAAGTAGCTGGGATTATAGGCACGTACCACCACCCCGGCTAATTTTTGTATTTTTAGTAGAGACACTTTTCACCATGTTGGCCAGGCTGGTCTCAAACTCCTGACCTCAAGTGATCCACCCACATCGGCCCCCGAGAGTGCTGGGATTACAAGCGTGAGCCACCACGCCTGGCCTTATGTCATTGTTATTTAGGGGTTTCCTGACACGTACAGAGAAATGTAGCTGGTCCCTGAGGCTCACCTTCCATAGAAGCAAGTGTTCTCCTCCAGGCGTCCCACAGAGGTTCCCTGATACCCACACATCTTTTGGAGCTGGCAAGGTTGAGGAAACGGGGGAACAAATGAGCGGGACAAGATTGGACAACTTCTGGGGGGTGGGAGGGGACGCGGATCGAGGGCAAGCTGGGACATCCTCACCAGAAGGCGGTGTCTGGAAGGACAAAATGGGGCTCCACTCGCCCCACAAAAAATCCTCTTCTTTCTCCATTCGGCAGCGGCCATGCACTTTGTAGCCAGTGGCTAGCTCCAAATCTTGGATCTCAAGAGGGGCCAGGGGTACCGTCTTCAGCTCGGGTTCCAGCTGGGAGAGAGACAGGCGAGCGTGACAGGGCCAGGGCCTGAGTCAAGGGTACTTGAACTTAACTTTTTTGTTTTTTTATTTTTGGTTTTGGTTTTGAGACACAGTCTTGTTCTGTGGCCCAGGCTGGAAGTGCAGTGGTTCGATTTTGACTCACTGCAGCCTCCACCTCCCGGGTTCAAGTGATTCTCCCGCCTCAGCCTCCTGAGTAGCTGGGATTATAGGCGCACGCCACCACACCTGGCTAATTTTTGTTTTGTTTTGTTTTTTGAGATGGAGTCTCGCTCTGTCGCTCAGGCTGGAGTGCAGTGGCGTGATCTCGGCTCACTGCTGAAACCTCTGCCTCCCGGGTTCAAGCAATTCTCCTGCCTCAGCCTCCTGAGTAGCTAGGACTACAGGCGTGTGCCACCATGCCCGGCTAAACTTTTTTGTATTTTTAGGAGAGACGGGGTTTCACCATGCTGACCAGGATGGTCTCCATCTCCTGGCCTTGTGATACGCCTGCCTCGGCCCCCAGAGTTCTGAGATTACAGGCACTCAGCCTCCCAAGTAGCTGGGATTACAGGTGCCCGTCACCACGCCTGGCTAACTTTTGTATTTTTAGTAGAGACAGTGTTTCACCATGTTAGCCAGGCTCGTCTCAAACTCCTGACCTCAGGTGATCCGCCCACCTTGGCCTCCCAAAGAACCCAGGAGGTGGAGTTTGCACTAAGTTGAGATCGTGCCGCTGCACTCTATCCTGGGTGACAGAGCAAGACTCCATCTCAAAAAAAAAAGTATAAAGTCTGGTACCCCATATCCTTCTGGGGTCTCCTTGCTCTGAACTTGTCTTCCACTTCCCTGCTGTGTGACCTTGGGAAAACTGCTTAACTCCTCTGAAGCTGACCTTTCCCAACTATGAAATAGGGTTTTTTTTTTTTTGAGACAGAATCTTGCTCTGTCATCCAGGCTGGAGTGCAATGGCGCAATCTTGGCTCACTGCAACCTCCGCCTCCCGGGTTCAAGCGATTCTTCCTGCCTCAGCCTCCCAAGTAGCTGGGATTACTGGTGCCCAGCACCACATCTGGCTAATTTTTGTATTTTTAGTGGAGACCAGGTTTCGCCATGTTGGCCAGGGTGGTCTCGAACTCCTGACCTCAGGTGATCCGCCCACCTTGGTCTCCCAAAAGTGCTGGGATTACAGGCGTGAGCCACCGAGCCCGGCCATGGGAGGAAGATTTGTAGCTGGACAAGAGGCACATGCAGGCCTTTTGTGTGGCATGCAGACGGATCCAGGGGGCAGACACAGAATGAGTCCTGGGCTGGGTCTCCAATTCCGGACCGATACCTCAATCCCTGCCTGGGATAGGATGGGGAGAAAAGGACCGCGGCACTCACCAGGGTCCAGGCCGCCTCCTGGCATCTTCGGTAGTGGAACTGGCAGATGAGAACTTTATGAGATGGCCACGTAGGTGGGGTCCAAGGGACAGTGGCCTCCAGGGGGTCATCCTCAGAAAAGTCCACGTCAGGACCCAGCTGGGGGGCATTTGGCTTCACTGGGAAAGGGGAGTCCAGGGTGTCGTGAGCCACGCCCTCCAAGATGACCCACCCCACATAGAGCGCCCCACCCTCCTGCCATGTTACTTTGGGTTTCCAGGTTCACGAAGACGGGGGGGGCCAGAGAGGCTGGCCTGTCCTAGTCCCCCAGACAAGGAGTTTGTCAGACACGGTGAGCTGTTCCCGAGGAATGGACACCCAGCTCTGCCCTGCCGCCACTGCCACTGTCCGGGTTTTGTTGGAGTCGCTGTGAGGAGAGAGGCAGGGATGAGATGTACACTTGGCTAGACCCAGGGCCGCGGATTACCACCCTTGAACCGACAGAGTGGCTGCAGCCTGCTCTGCTTGGGTTCAATCCCACCTCTGCTGCTTCAGAGCTGTGTGACCTTGAGCAAGTGACTTATCTTCTCTGCGCCTCAGTTTCCTCATCTACAAAATGAGGGTAATAAAAGTAACTGCTCTTTCTCTTTCTTTTTTTTTTGAAATGGAGTCACCCAGGCTGGACTGTAGTGTGATCTCGGCTCACTGCAACCACTGCCTCACGGGTTCAAGTGATCCTCCCACCTCATCCTCCCAAGTAGCTAGAATTACAGGTGCGTGCCACTATGCCTAATTTTTTTTTATATTTTTACTAGAGATGGGGTTCACCATGTTGGCTAGGCTGGTCTCGAACTCCTGACTTCAAGTGATCCACACACCTTGGCCTCCCAAAGTGCTGGAATTACAGGTATGAACCACTGTACCCGGTCGTAACTGCTCTTTTTTCTCTCTCTCTCTTTTTCTTTCTCTTTCTCTCTCTTTCTCTCCTTCCTTCCTTACCCCTCCTTCCCCTCCCTCCCTTCCCTTTCCCTTCTTTTCCTTCCTCTCCTTCCCTTCCTCTCTTTCCCTTTCTCCCTCCCTCCCTTCCTTCTTTCCTCTCTTTCTTTATTTTTTATTTTTATATTTTTTAATTGAGATGGAGTTTCACTCTTGTTGCCCAGGCAGGAGGTGCATTGATGTGATCTCGGCTCACTGCAACCTCCGCCTCCCAGATTCAAGCAATTCTCCTGCCTCAGCCTCCTGAGTAGGTGGGATTATAGGCATGCGCCACCACACCCAGCTAATTTTGTATTTTTAGTAGAGACGGGGTTTCTCTATGTTGGTCAGGCTGGTCTCGAACTCCCGACCTCATGTGATCCACCCGCTTGGCCTCCCAAAGTGCTGGGATTACAGGCCTGAGCCACCGTGGCTGGCCCTTTCCTCTCTTTCCTTCTTTCCTTTTTTTTTTAGAGACACGACCTCCCTCTGTCACCCAGGCTGCACTGGAGCAGTGAGATCATTGAGCTCCTGCAACCTTGAACTCCTGGGCTCAAGTGATTCTCCTACCTCAGCCTCCACAGTAGCTGGGATAACGGGTGTACATTACAATGTCCAGCTAATTTTTAAATTTTTTTGTAGAAACGGGGTCTTGCTACGTTGCCCAGGCTGGTCTCCTCTAACTCTTGGCCTCAAGCAATCACATACTGAGACTCCCATCTCTACAAAAAAATGTTTTAGGAATTAGCCAGGGTGGTGGTGTGCACCTGTGATTCCAGCTACTTGAAAGGCTGGGGTAGGAGGATCAGTGGAGCCCACGAGGTTGAGGCTGCAGTGAGTTGCAATTGTGCCACTGCCCTCCAGCCTGGGTGACAGAGTAAGACCCTGTCTCAACAACAACAACAAAACCATATATGTGTATATACAGAAGGAGAAAGAGGCCGGGCACAGTGGCTCACGCTTGTAATCCCAGCACTTTGGGAGGCTGAGGCGGGTGGATCAAGAGGTCAGGCGTTTGAGACCAGCCTGGCCAACGTGGCAAAACCCAACCCTGTCTCTACTAAAATTACAAAAATTAGCCGGGCATGGTGGTACGCGCCTGTAATCCCAGCTACTTGGGAGGCTGAGGCAGGAGAATCCCTTGAACCCAAGAGGTGGAGGTTGCAGTGAGCCAAGATTCTGTCATTGCACTCCAGCCTGGGCAACAAGAGCAAGACTCCGTCTTAAAAAAAAAAAAAAAAAGAAAGAAGAGAGAAAGAGAGACAGGTTCTCACTCTCTGTTGGCCAGGCTGGTCTCCAATCCCTGGCCTCAAGCGATATCCCCACCTTGGCCTCCCAGTGTTGGGATTACAGGTGTGGGCCATTGTCCCCAGCCTGAGGAGACATTTGAATAAAGGCCTGAAGGAGATGAGGACAGAATCTCATGCAGTAGCTAGAAGAACAGCATTCCAGAAGAGGGAACCACCCGTGCAGAGGCCTGGAGGCCAAACTATGCCTGCTGTGTTTGACAAATAGTAAGAAGGGGCCACATGTGGTGACTCACGCCTGTAATCCTAGCACTTTGGGAGGCTGCGGCAGGCAGATCACTTGAGGCCAGGAGTTGCAGACCAGCCTGGACAACATGGTGAAATCCCGTCTCTACTAAAAATACAAAAATTAGCTCAGTGTCTTGGTAGATGCTTATAGTCCCAGCTACTTGGGAAGCAGGAGAATCTCTTGAACCCTAACAGATTGCAGTAAGGTGCAGGTTACAGTGAGCCGAGATGGCGCCACTGCACTCCAGCCTGGGCAACACAGTGAGACTCTGTCTCAAAAAAAAAAAAGTAAAAATCAGTAAGTAATAAGTAAATAAAATCAGTTTGTCCAATGGATGTCTGCCCTCCCCAATGCAGCACTATTCACAATAGCCAATATATGGAATGTGTCCATCACCAGATGTATGGATCAAAAATATGTGGTATATACTGGGAGGCCGAGGCAGGCAGATCACAAGGTCAGGAGTTCGAGATCAGCCTGACCAACATGGGGAAATGCCCTCTCTACTAAAAATACAAAATTAGCCAGGTGTGATGGTGCACACCTGTAATCCCAGCTACTCAGGCGGCTGAGGCAGAAGAATCGCTTGAACCCAGGAGGCGGAGGTTGCAGTGAGCTGAGATCGTGCCACTGCACTCCAGCCTGAGCAACAAGAGCGAAACTCTGTCTCTTTCTCTCTCTTCTCTCTCTCTCTCTCTCTCTCTCTCTCTGTGTGTGTGTGTGTGTGTGTGTGTGTGTGGTATATATACACAATGGAATACTAAGCGTGGTGACTCATGCCTGTAATTCCAGCACTTTGGGAGGCTGAGGCGGGTGGATCACTTGAGGTCAGGAGTTCAATACCAGCCTGGCCAACATGGTGAAACTCAGCTCTACTAAAAATACAAAAATTAGCCAGGTGTGGTGATGTGTGCCTGTAATGCCAGCTACTTCAAGGCTGAGGCACAAGAATCGCTTGAACTGGGGAGGCAGACGTTGCAGTGAGCTGAGATCATGCCACTGCACTCCAGCCTGGGTGAAAGAGTGAGATTCTGTCTCAAAAAAAAAAAAAAAAAAAAGAAAAAAGAAAATCTTGGCCGGGCATGGTGGCTCACATGTGTAATCCCAGCACTTCAGGAGGCCGAAGCGGGCGGATCACCTGAGGTCAGGAATTTGAGACCAGCCTGACCAATATGATGAAACCTGACCAATATGATGAAACCCCGTCTCTACTAAAAATACAAAAATTAGCTGGGCATGGTGGCACGTGCCTGTAATCCCAGATACGCGGGAGGCTGAGACAGAAGAATCGCTTGAACCCAGGAGGCAGAGTTTGCAGTGAGCCAAGATTGTGCCATTGCACTCCAGCCTGGGCAACAAGAGTAAAACTCTGTCTCAGAAAACAAAAGGAAATCCTGTCATTTGTAACAACGTGGATGGAACTGGAGAACATTATGTTACCTGAAATAAGACACAGAAAGACAAACACCGCATGTTTTCAGTGATACACGTGGAGTCTAAAACCTCTAAACTCCTCCTAGAAACAGAGTAAACTGGTGGTTACAGAGGCTGGCGGGAGAAGATGATGGTCAAAGAACACAAAATCTCAGGCCGGGCATAGTGGCTTATACCTGTACTTCCAGCATTTTGGGAGGCAAGGCGGGAGGATCGCTTGAGCCCAGGAGTTCGAGACTAGCCTGGGCAACCAAGCAAGACTCTGTCTCTACCAAAAAAAAAAATTACTTACTTTTTAAATTATTCTTTTTTTCCCTCCTCTTCCTCTTTTTTCTTTTTTTATTTGAGACAGAGTTTCGCTCTTGTTGCCTAGGTTGGAGTGCAATGGCACGATCTCAGCTCACCACAACCTCTGCCACCCAGGTTCAAGCGATTCTCCTGTTAGGCTGCTCTCAAACTCCTGACCTCATGATCCGCCTGCCTCGGCCTCCCAAAGTGCTGGGATTCCAGGCGTGAGCCACTGCGCCCGGCCTTTTTTTTTTTTTTTTTTTTTTTATAGAGATGGGTCTCACTATGTTGCCCAGGCTAGTCTCCAACTCCTGCGCTCAAGCCATCTCCCGCCTCGGCCTCCCAAATTGCTGGGATTACAGATGTGAGCTACCATTACAGAAGATTTTTAAAAATTAGCTGGTCATGGTGGCGCATGACTGTAGTTCCAGCTACTGGGGAGGCCGAGGAGGGGAAATGGCTTGAGGCCAGGAGTTTGAGGGTTCAGGGAACTATGATCACACCACTGCACTCCAGCCTGGGTGACAGAGCAAGACCTCTTCTCAAAATAAATACATCAATACATAAATCAATAAAACTAAAATAAAAATAGAAAGAGGGACCTTCTCTGACTCCCCCTCCCTGCACCAATTAAAACTAGGCCCTTGCTGGGTGCGGTGGCTAACACCTATAATCCCAGCACTTTGGGAGGCCAAGGTGGGCGGATCACCTGAGGTCAGGAGTTCGAGACCAGCCTGACCAACATGGAGAAACCCCTGTCTCTACTAAAAATACAAAATTAGGGGGAAGAGGCAGCAGCCAAGAGAAACCCCTGAAACAGCCTAAGAGGCAGGCCAAGGAGATGGATGAGGAGATAAGGCTTTCAAACAGAAACGAAAAGAGGAGCAGAAGAAACTCGAGGATCTAAAATCGAAGACCGCGGGGAAGGGGCCCCTGGCCACAGGTGGAATTAAGAAATCTGGCAAAAAGTAAGCAGTTCCTGTGCCTGAGGAGACGGTAACCCTTTATTTCATCCGTATTTAAACATCCGTATTCCCTGCCATAACATCTTTTGCCACTGATAGCTGGAATTGTCTTGGAGGTGTTGTATGTTTAAGAATAAACTTTTGTTAAAAAAAAAACAAAAAACTGGCTGGGCGTGGTGGCTCACGCCTGTAATCCAAGCACTTTGGGAGGCCAAGATGGGCGATAACCTGAGGTCGGGAGTTCAAGACCAGCCTGACCAACATGGTGAAACCCCGTCTTAAAAAACAAACAAACAAACAAAAACAAAAAACTTCAGGTCAGGCGCGGTGGCTCATGCCTGTAATCCCAGCACTTTGGGAGGCCAAGGTGGGCGAATCACCCCGAGGTCAGGACTTAGAGACCAGCCTGACCAACATGGTGAAACCCCTTCCCCACAAAAATACAAAAATTAGCCGGGCATGATGGCACACTCCTGTAATCCCAGCTACTCAGGAAGCTGAGGCAGGAGAATTGCTTGAACCCAGGAGGTGAAGGCTGCAGTGGGCTGAGATTGTGCCATTGCACCCCAGGCTGGGCAACAGAGCAAGAGTCCATCTCAAAAAAAAAGAAAAATAAATTATGAGTTTCCAGGTATCATTCATTATGAAGAAACACAGGTCTCTTCCTTGGACTGTGGGCCCCATGAGGGCAGGGCTTTCTGTCTACCTCTTTCATTGTGGCATCCCCAGCACCACACTGAATAATCTTTTTGCACACTCAGAGAGGTTAGGTGACTTGCCTAATGTCACACAGCAATAAAAACAGCTTCCCATTATGAAGCATTTTCTCCTTGCCAAGCAGCTAAATCTGAATCCTCACACTGAACCTTCAGAGGCAGGTTCCATTATTATTTCCCTTTTTTAATTTTTTTTGAGACAGAGTCTCAGTCTGTCACCCAGGTTGAAGTACAGTGGCACCATCTCGGCTCACTGCAACCTCTGCCTCCTGGGTTCAAGTGATCCTCCCACCTTAGCCTCCCAAGTGACTGGGATTACAAGCGTGCACCAACACGCCGGCTAATTTTTGTATTTTTAATAGAGATGGGGTCTCACGATGTTGGCCAGGCTGGTCTTGAACTCCTGACCTCAAGTAATGTGCCCCCCCTCGGCCTCCCTAAGTGCTGGGATTGTAGGCGTGAGCCACCGTGCCTGGCCTATTTCTCTTATATTTATATTTTATTTTTTTAAGAGACAGGCGCTCTCAAACTCTGAATTCTTGAACTCCTGGGCTCTAACGATCCTCCCACCTCAGCCTCCCAAAACGCTGGGATGTCAGGCGCGAGCCACCTGACTTGGCCCTATGATTGCCATTTAATAGAGAAATGAAAAGGAGGCTCAAATAGGGTGACACAGCAAAGAAATGAGGGCCGGGTGTGGTGGCTCACGCCTCTAATCCCAGCACTTTGGGAGGCTGAGGCAGATGGATCACCTGAGGTCAGGAGTTCAAGACTAGCTTGGCAAACATGGTGAAACCCTGTCTCTACTAATAATAAAAAAATTAGCCAGGCCTGGTGGTGGGCACCTGTAGTCCCACCAGAGGCTGAGGCAGGAGAATCGTTTGAACTTGGGGGGTGGAGGTTACAGTGAACCCAGATCGTGCCATTGCACTCCAGCCTAAGCGACAGAGCTAGACTCCGTCTCAAAAAGAAAAAAAGAAATGAGGAGGGACACTAGAATTGAGGGGCTTCGGAGTATTGGGGGAGGGGGCAGACTCCTGGGACTTGACTTTTTTTTTTTTTTTTTTTGAGGCAGAGTCTGGCTTTGTCCCCCAGGCTGGAGTGCAGTGTTGGATCTTGGCTCACTGCAACCTCTGCCTTTGGGGTTCAAGCGATTCTCTTGCCTCAGCCTCCTGAGTATCAGGGACTATAGGCCCGCGCCCCCGCCCCACCCCAGCTAATTTTTTGCGTGTGCATTTTTAGTATAGACAGGGTTTCATCATGTTGGCCATCCTTGACTCTTGGAACCTTTCAACCAAAGCAGCCTGGGACCTGCGCGGCCACCTCCAAAGCCTCAGTTTCCCCCACATCGCCTCCCTGTACTCACTACTTTTGGCTCTGGAGGTGTAACTTGGAGGGGGCTCCCAGGTCCCCCAAGAGGCTCCCATGAGCAGTTCAAGTCGCCGAAGGGCCCAACTCCGTGGCACTGCAGTGGCCCGGCGCTGCCTGGAGAGGGAGGCAGAGGGTCTCAGGGAAGGGGATCGAATTCCCCCCTTCTGCCTGCATACCCCAGAACTTGGACTTCTGACAATGCAAGGTCGGGAGCGCTTAGGGAAAAGAGCAGCCAGCAGGATGGGGGGCGCTAGGCACCCCTCCCCGGGCTCCAGGCAAAACCCCCCTTTCCCTGTGCTCGCCACATCCTGTAACCACCCAGAGAGCTCCCCCACCCCGCCCCGGGGCTCCGGTTCGACCTCGCTGCCGCCCATTCCCCAGTGTCGCCGGGTCCCTACACCGGGAGGAGCAGAGTGCCGCCTGCACCTCCGCTGCTCGCTCTGCAAACGGCGTGGCTCACCCTGGAGCATCGGCGCCTTCGCGGAGCGCAGCGGCTGCGCCCGGGACACGAGCTCCCCTCCAGCACTCACCCTGGGGGACGCGTCCGCTGGAAGAGCACCCACAACAGAGGCAGCAGCGCCAGCTTGGACAGCGGCCACGGCCGGAAAAGGGCGCCTCTGCCTCCCCCGCATGGCGCCCCCCGCGAGCCCCGAGTCCGGCCTAGCCCTGCCGGGCCCGCGCGACCGCGTTGCTCGGCTCCCAGCTCTGGGTACAGCGCCGGAGGCGGCGACGGGAAGCTGAGCCACCCCTGCAGGCCGCCTCCGTACCTTGCGCTCCGGGTCCCCGCCCCTTCCCCGCGACGGAAAGTCCCTGGCTGGGGCTGCTGAGGGGGGAGTGGAGAGGCGACCTGAGGCGTCTGGGGGTGGGGGGCTCCGAGGGGGAGTACCACGTACCGCGCGCCCCCTGAAATCTTTCCCACGCCCAACACACACACACACACACACACACACACACACAAGGCAAAGGCTTGAAATTTTTATTATTGGAGTTGGGAAGATTTAATGTGCCCAGAGCTCTCCTAAGGGGACCACCTGCCACCTTCGCTGGGGTCCATGGCCTTGGAACTCTGGCAGGGGAGTTGGAGGGAAAGAGGCAAGGAAAAGAAACGTGCAAAGTCTGGACTGAGACAGAGGCTTTATTTGAGCTGGCCAGGGGACAACGGCCATAGTTTGGACTGGGCAGGGGACAGGGGTCTCCATGTGGCCCGTCTAGGTAGGGTAGGGACCCAGTTGTGAAGAGGAGTGTGTAAGCCAGGCAAACACATGGTTTGGGTTGGGGGGAGAAGTCAGGGGTCAGGATCAGGGGTCCCCACTTGGCCAAGTAGGGTCACAGCTTGCTCAAGGGGACAGGGTCATGACAGGCTGGTCAAAGGGCAGGTGGGGTCAGGGAACTGTGCCTGAGCCCACAGTGCCTGGCCTCTGTGACTTGCAGATGAATGAATGAATGTGTGAGGCTCAAAAGGCAGGTGCCCAGCCAGACACAGGTCTAGTGGATGGCAGGACTGGGGCACTGGTCCTGGCGCCCACGGCTGCCCAGCCCTCGAACTAGCAGAGGCTGCTGATTTCACTTTTGCTACAGCCCCACTTGCAGCAGCTGCTGGAAAGGCCAGCCAAGACATCTCGGCTGCCCCGAAGAGCCCTGGGGGTTCCTTGCCAGCTGGGTTGCCCCCTGTAAAAGGCCTGGGGGGGACTTGGTCAGGGTCAGCCACTCGCTGGACCCCACGGCCTCATCCAGCTCGCCTGCCAGGTGGTCTCCATCAGCGTCTGCATCCGGGAAGCTGTCTCCTGCAAAAGATGCATAGAGTGAGTGCCCAGGGCTCAGCTGCCGCTGCACCCACAGTCCTGGCTCCTGGCCGGTCTAGCTCTGATCTTGTGGCAGAACCACAGACATAGTTCACAGACATGGTTCCGAGTTTTGATTCCACCCAGTCCTGGTGGAATCAAAATCTGGCTGGATAGGCAGATTATTCAAGACTTTCCTCTCCTGTCATTTATTTATGTATTATTGTTTTTGGAGACGGAGTCTTACTCTGTCACCCAGGTTGCAGGTTAATTTCTTTATTCCTCTCGATGAAACCAGATGAGGTGGGTGCAGTTATTATCACCCCCATTTTCCAGAGGAGACCACAAAGGCAGGACTTAGTAAAGAATTTGCATGGCCAGGTACAGTGGCTCATGCCTATAATCACAGCACTTTGGGAGGCTGAGGTGGGTGGATCACTTGAGGTCAGGAGTTCAAGACCAGCCTGGCCAACATGGTGAAACACCGTCTCTACTAAAAATACAAAAATTATCGGGGTGTGGTGGCGCATGCCTGTAGTCCCAGCTACTTGGGAGGCTGAGGCACGAGAATCGCTTGAATCCAGGAGACGGAGGTTACAGTGAGCTGAGATTGCACCACTGCACTCCAGCCTGGGTGATAGAGTGAGACTCTGTCTCAAAAAAAAATTTGCACAGGAACACATAGCTATTACGTTGTAGAGCTACTATCTGAATCCAAGTGGTGTGCCTTCCAGGTCCACACTCTTTCCTATCCTCCTTCTCACCGTCATGAATACCTGTTGATTTGCCAGGCTCCTGCCCCCTCATGAAGCTAGGTCTCCTCTTCTCCCGACTTTCCTGATACCTCCCAGACTGTGCCTCTGCCCTGCTTTGATTCTGCCCTAATCTGTTCTGATTTACTCATACCACTTAATCCTGCAAGGTTCAGGAACTGTGTCTCCCATTCAAAGACACACTCTGACTCTAATCTCAGCACTTAGGGAGGCCAAGGCAGAAGGATCACTTGAGCCCAGGAGTTCGAGACCAGCCTAGGCAACATAGTGAGACCCCGTTTCTATTTTTTTCCTTTTTCTTTTTTCTTTTTTGAGACAGAGTCTTGCTCTGTCACCAGGCTGGAGTGCAGTGGCACGATCTCGGCTCACTGCAACCTCTGCCTCCCGGGTTCAAAGGATTCTCCTGCCTCAGCTTCTCCGAGTAGCTGGGAATACAGTCGCTCGCCACCATGCCCAGCTAATTTTTGTATTTTTAGTAGAGACGGGGTTTCACCATGTTGGCCAGGATGGTCTCCATCTTTTGACCTCGTGATCCACCCGCCTCGGCCTCCCAAAGTGCTAGGATTACAGGTATGAGCCACTGTGACCCACCCTGAGACCCCTGTTTCTACCAAAAAAAATTCTAAAAACTATCCAGGTGTGGTGTCAGGTGTCTGTGGTCTCCGCTACTCTGGAGGCTGAGGCAGGAGGATCGCTTGAGCCTGAGAGGTCGAGGCTACAGTGAGCAGCAATTGGGCCACTGCATTCCAGCCTGGGCAATAGAGTGAGACCACATCTCAAAAAAAAAAGAAAAGAAACTCAGAGATGGAGAGAAAACCAACTTGTGGGGAGGGGTCACGCATTAGGTGGCAAAATCCGGCTATGTGTATGCCACACCCTTCACATGACCTGCTGGAAAGGGTTGGAAAACACTTCAGTGTTGTCCTTGTGAATGGCGCTCTCCCCACCCTCACCCCTGGAGCATACAGGCAGCAGCTTTGCTTTCACAGGGCTTGGTTGGCGCATAGCAGGTGCTCAGAAAGGAGTAGACCGTCCTCCGACTTACAGCCCTCATGCATGACAGGGACCCTCCTCCTCCAGCAACCTCCTCTCATCTCTGTCCTTAGCTCCTGGGACTCATCCAGGCACCCGTTCCCCACCTACATCCTCTTTCCCCCAGCCTCACCCATAGCTTCATGGGCCAGGATGTCCGATCGCCTCCACCGGGAGCCCCCGCAGGTGAAGATGACTGCTCGGATGAACTCTCGGCCGCAGAGCTTCACTCCGTAAGGCGCTGCCCGGGCCTCGGCTCCCGGCCACAGCTCCCCCGGCCAGCACCCACAGCGCCAGGAGCAGCAGCAGCCTGTACCTGGCCATGCTGGACAGAGCCGCCTTGGATGCGAGAGCAGGCCAGTGTCTCCGCTGCCTCCTGGCCCCCCCATTTATACATCGTGGCTCCCCCTAACTCTGCATGAAGAAAGCTGAGTGCCTCCCTTATCTTTCCCAGCAGAGGGGAGACAGGCACGGGCCCCCTAACCTGACCTTTCTCATGTCCCCAACGAAGTGATAACCTTTCTCAAGGTACAGGGTGACGTGGCCCAGCTCGTTGTCATCATCATCGACAGAGGCGAGAAGGCTTTGATTCTGCAGAGACCAGAAATGCATAATCCCAACAGGCCAGGTAAGAAGACACAAACAGACGCCCGCAACGCTAGAATCCTGGACCTCTTCAAAGGTGACAATAACAACAATAACATGCGCTGCGGGGCCAGGCACACTGCTCTGAGCATTTTATTTATTTATTTATTTATTGTTTTGTTTTTTTGAGACGGAGTCTCGCTCTGTCTCCCAGGCTGGAGTACAATGGCACGATCTCGGCTCACTGCAACCTCCACCTCCCAGGTTCAAGCGATTCTCCTGTCTCAGCCTCCCCGAGTAGCTGAGATTACAGGCCCGTGCCACCACACCCAGCTAATTTTTTGTATTTTTAGTAGAGATGAGGTTTCGCCATGCTGGCCAGGCTGGTCTTGAACTCCTGACCTCTGGATCCGCCTGCCTCGGCCTCCCAAGTACTCGGATTCCAGGCGTGAGCTACTGCACCCGGCCTATTTGTTTTTGAGACAGAGTCTCACTCTGTCACCCAGGCTAGAGTACAGTCCTGATGGCATGATCTCAGCTCACTGCAACCTCTGCCTCCCAGGTTCAAGCAATTCTCCTGCCTCAGCCTCCCAAGTAGCTCGGATTACAGGCTCCTACCACACACCCGGTTAATTTTTGTATTTTTAGAAGAGACGGGGTTTCATCATATTGGCCAGGCTGGTCTCAAACTCCTGACCTCGGGTGATCTGCCCACCCTCGGCCTCCCAAAATGCTAGGATTACAGATGTCAGCCACCGTGCCCAGATGCTCAAAGCATTTTATATCTGTGTGATGTCTTTAATTCTCCCAACAACCCAAGGTAATGGTTCTCAAATGTGAGCGAGCTTCAGCACCTTCAGGTGGGCTTGTTAAAACGGAGATCAGGCCGGGCGCAGTGGCTCACACCTGTAACCCCAGCTTTGGGAGACCGAGGCAGACCTGTAATCCCAGCACTTTGGGAGGCCGAGGTGGGCGGATCACGAGATCAAGAGATCAAGACCATCCTGGTCAACATGGTGAGCCACCTCGCCTGGCCTTTTTTTTTTAGACAGGGTCTTACTCTGTCATCTGAGGCAGCCTGTAATCCCAGTTACTAGGGAGGCTGAGGCGGGAGTATCGCTTGAACCAGGCTGGAGTGCAGTGGCGCCATCTCTGCTCCCTGTAACCTCCGCCTCCTGGTTCAGTGTTGTGCAACCACCATCTCTGTCTAGTGCCAAAACATTGTTATCACCCCTAAGGGGACCCATACCCAGAAAGCAGTCGCACCCCATTCCTCCTCTCCCCCCAGCCCCTGGCGACCAGTAATGTACTTTCTGCCTCTGGATTTGCCTTTTCTGGACATTTCACGTAAGTAGAGTCATGTACATGTCTGGCTCCTCTCACTCAGCGCTATGTTTTTGAGGCTGTTCCACATCATGGCATGGAGCAGTGCTTCCGACCTTTTTTTTTTTTTTTTGAGAGGAGTCTCGCTCTGTCACCCAGGCTGGAGTGTAGTGGCGAGATCGCAGTGATCTCGGCTCACTGCAACCTCTGCCTCCTGGGTTCAAGCAATTCTCTGCCTCAGCCTCCCAAGAAGCGGGGATTACAGGTGCCTGCCACCATGCACGGCTAATTTTTATATTTTTAGTAGAGACAGGGTTTCACCCTGTTGACCAGGCTGGTCTTGAACTGCTGACCTCAAGTGATCTGCCTGCCTTGGCCTCCCAAAGTGCTGGGATTGATTACAGGTGTGAGCCACTGACACCCGCCTTTTCTTTTTTTAAAGATGAGGCCTGACTGTTGCCCAGGCGGATCTCGAACTCCTGAGCTCAAGTGATCCTCCCACTTTGGCCTCCCAGAGATTACAAGCATGAGCCACCAGGCCTGGCTATATTATGTCAATTTCACCTTGACTTTAAAACATGGCAAAAACAAGGACTCTGGTTAGAGGGGGCCAGCTTGTCTTCAAATTCCAACTCTTCCTCTTTCCTGCTGTGTGACCTTGACCAAGTCACTTAACCCCTCTGTGCCTTGGTTTCCTCACTTGCAAAATGGGGAAGATTTAATGAGTGAGTCAATTTTTACAACAATATCCGGCATGAAGAAAGTGCTGTTTAAATGTTATTTCTACTGGATACGTTCCCTTTGGATTAGAATTTTATCTCTTTGTCCTTTTCTGTGTCACAAACTCCTGGCCCCAGTGGGCTGCTGTGGATGTCACGGGTCAAGGGCAATGTTCTGGAGGCAGAGATTACCTCTGATTGTACTGCATCTAAAGGGCTGATGAATAATACTCTCTTCTCCTTGAACCTCCTATAGGGAGATACCCTCCTACCCTTTTCTCCTGTGTCCCCAGCACCTGGCCTGGGGGCTGGGGAAAAACAGACATTGAGGAAACATCTGCTGCCTGCCTGCCCGCCTGACTCAGCTGATGGGCCCCAAACCAGAAGCCTCTTTTTTTTTTCCTTTTGACACAGGGTCTCACTCTGTCGCTCAGGCTGGAGTGCAGTGGCCCGATCTTGGCTCACGGCAGCCTCCGTCTCCAGGATTCAAGCTATTCATGTGCCCTAGCCTCACGAGCAGCTAGGATTATAGGTGCGCACCACAATGCCCGGTTCGTTGTATTTTTAGTAGGGATGGGGTTTCACCATGTTGCCCAGGCTGGCCTTGAACTCTTGACCTCAAATGATCTGCCCACTTCGGCCTCCCAAAGTGCTGGCATTACAGGTATGAGCCACCGCACCCAGCCCAGAGCCTCTTTGTGTCTCACATAGAATCAGAGTTTTGGGCCCGACATAGCTGGGTTCAAATCTCTGTTCCTGTGTGTCCTTGGGCAAGACCCTATGCCTCTCTGAGTTCATTGTAAAGATGGAGATGGTACGTATACTTTCTTCATGAGGCTTTTAGGGACTTTGGTGAAATTCTATAAAGTCCTACGCATTCTCCATAGCACTCAGTCAGTGGCGTGTGTAAAATGGTGATCTGCAGAAATCTGCGTCCACATCCTAACCCCCGAGAACTATGAATGTGATCTCACTAGGAAAATGTCTTTGAAGCCAAACTCAGTGGCTCACGCCTGTAATCCCAGCACTTTGGAGACTGAGGCAGGAGGGTTGCTTGAGCCCAGGAATTCAAGACCTGTCTGGAGGCCAGGCACAGTGGTTCATTCCTGTCATCCCAGTGCTTTGCCTGCATTAGCCTCTCAAAGTGCTGGGATTATAGGCATGAGCCATTGTGCTTGGCCAGTATGTTAAAAACATTTTTTTGCCAGGCAAGGTGGCTCATGCTTGTACTCCTAGCACTTTGGGAGGCTGAGGCAGGTGGATTACCTGAGGTCGGGAGTTCCAGACCAGCCTGGCCAACATGGATAAACCCCGTCTCTACTAAAAACACAAAATTAGCCAGGCATGGTGGCGCATGCCTGTAATCCCAGCCATTCGGGAGGCTGAGGCAGCAGAATCGCCTGAACCTGGGAGGCGGAGGTTGCGATGAGCCGAGATCACACCATTGCACTCCAGCCTGGACAACAAGAACAAAACTCCTTCTCAAAAAAAAAAAAAAAAAAAGCACAATAGCTCACGCCTATAATCCTAGGACTTTGAGAGGCTAAGGCAGGCAGATTGCTTGAGCTCAGGAGTTTTTTTTTTTTGTTTGTTTTTAAAGATGGGGTTTCACCATGATGGCCAGGTTGGTCTTGAACTCCTGACCTCAGGTGATCCACCCACCTCGGCCTCCCAAAGTGCTAGGATTACAGGTGTGAGCCACCGCGCCTGGCTGAGCTCAGGAGTTTTAAGACCAACCTGGACAACATGGTGAAACCCTGTCTCTGCAAAAAATACAAAACTTAGCTGGGCATGGTGACATGTACCTGTGGTTTCAGCTACTCTGGGAGGCTGAGGCAGGAGGCTCACTTGAGCCCAGGAGGTCAAGGATGCAATGAGCTAGGATAGCACTACTGTGCTTCAGCCTGGGCAACAGAGTAAGACCCTGTCTAAAAAAAAAAAAAAAAAAAAAAGGCCAGGCGCTGTGGCTCACGCCTGTAATCCCAGCACTTTGGGAGGCCAAGGTGGGCGGATCATGAGGTCAAGAGATCGAGACCATCCTGGTCAACATGGTGAAACCCCGTCTCTACTAAAAATACAAAAAAATTAGCTGGGTGTGGTGGCACGTGCCTGTAGTCCCAGCTACTTGGGAGGCTGAGGCAGGAGAATTGCTTGAACCTGGGCGTCGGAGGTTGCATTGAGCCGAGGTCGCGCCACTGCACTCCAGCCTGGCGCCTGGTGATGGAGTGAGACTCTGTCTCAAAAACAAAAATAAAAACAAAAGAGACCTGCCTCGGCCACATACTGAGACCTTGTTTCTAAAAAAAAAAAAAACCCTTTTTTTGAGAAGGAGTTTCGCTCCTGTTGCCCAGGCTGGAGTGCCGTGGTGTGATCTCAGCTCACTGAAACCTCTGCCTCCCAGGTTCAGGCGATTCCCCTGCCTCAGCCTCCCAAGTAGCTGGGATTACAGGCATGTGCCACTACGCCCGGCTAATTTTGTATTTTTAGTAGAGACAGGGTTTCTCCATGTTGGCCAGGCTGTCTCAAACTCCCAACCTCAGGTGACCCACTCTTGTTGGCCTCCCAAAGTTCTGGGATTACAGGTGTGAGCCACCACACCCGGCTGCATCCTTGTTTTCTATTTTTATTTTTTCACAGCTGCATAGCATGCTGTGGTGTGAATGCTCTATAGTAGTTAATTTCACCCTCAGAGATGGACATTTTTTCCATCCGTTTGTCCTTAGGCTGACATCACCATACGGAACCTCGTACAAACATCAATTTACACATACGCAAGTGTCTCTGTGGATAAATTCCCTGAAGCGGGGATTTCTGGCTCAAAGATTGTGTGCATTTGTAATTTTCACATGTATTGCCAAATACTCCCCCTCAGGTGTGAGAGCAATTCACACTCTCTCCAGCAATGGGTAAGAGTTCTGTTGTCCTGAAGCCTGACCAACAGAGTGTGTCATCGAACTCTGATTTCTTGCCAACATGACAGGTGAAAAATAGCATCTCAGAGTAGAGAAAATTTGCATTTTCCTGACCACAAGGGAGGCAGAACAAAGTCCCATGTGTTTAAGAATCATTAGTTTCCTCTTTACGCTCTGGTAACCTCCCTTGCCTGTTATATTTTTGGATTATTGATCTTTTTTTCTTTTTTTACTTTTTTTTTCTAGTGTTTCGCTCTTGTCTACGGCCATACCACCCTGAACGCGCCCGATCTCGTCTGATCTCGGAAGCTAAGAAGGGTCGGGCCTGGTTAGTATTTGGATGGGAGACCGCCTAATAATACCGGGTGCTGTAGGCTTTAAAAAAAATTAAAAAAAAAAAAAAAAAAGACAGTGTTTCGCTCTTGTTGCCCAGGTTGGAGTGCAATGGCATGATCTCAGCTCACTGCAACCTCCACTTCCCAGGTTCAAGCGATTCTCCTGCCTCAGCCTCCCAAGTAGCTGGGATTACAGGCATGTGCCACCACACCGGGTAATTGTTGCATTTTTAGTGGAGACAAGGTTTTGTCATGTTGGCCAGGCTGGTCTCCTGACCTCAGGTGATCCGCCTGCCTCAGCCTCCCAAAGTGCTGGGATTTCAGGCAAGAGCCACTGTGCCTGACCCTTCTTTTTTAATTTTTAATTTGTTTTTTTGAGACGGAGTCTCGTTCTGTTGTCCAGGCTGGAGTGCAATGAAGCAATCTTGGCTCTCTGCAACCTCCACCTCTTGGGTTCAAGCCATTCTCATGCCTCAGCCTCCCAAGTAGCTGACATTACAGGCACTTGCCACGACGCCTGGCTAATAGTTTACATTTTTAGTAGAGACGGGGTTTCGTCATGTCAGCCAGGCTGGCGTGGAACTCCTGATCTTGGCCTCCCAAAGTGCTGGGATTACAGATGTGAGCCACTGTGCCTGGCTCTTCTTCTTTTTCAGTTTTTTTTTTTTTTTTTTTTGAGATGGAGTCTTGTTCTGTTGCCCAGGCTGGAGTGCAATGGCGTAATCTCGGCTCACTGCGACTTCCGCCTCCTGGGTTCAAGCAGTTCTCCTGCCTCAGCCTCCCGAGTAGCTGGGACCACAGGTGTGCGCCACCACGCCCAGCTAATTTTTGTATTTTTAGTAGAGACGGGGTTTCACCATGTTGGCCAAGATGGTCCCGATCTCCGGACCTCGTGATCCGCCCGCCTCGGCCTCCCAAAGTGCTGGGATAACAGGCGTGAGCCACAGCGCCTGGCCACCATTCCTTTTTTTCAATAACTTGCTATTAAAGAGACTGGGACAGCTGGCCTGTGGTAAACCCACCTTCTCCGTTTCTCTGTTGTTTCCTGATGATGTCATTTAACTTGTTAGGCTATTTCCTGGAAACTGGAGGTTAGGTCAAGAGACTCGAGCAGGCTGGGTGCAGTGGCTCATGCCTGTAATCCCAGCACTTTGGGAGGCCGAGACAGGTGAATTAAGCTTAAGGTCAGGTGTTTGAGACCAGCCTGGCCAACGTGGTGAAACCCTGTCTCTACCAAAAATAGAAAATTAGCAGGGTGTGGTGGCGGGCACCTGTAATCCCAGCTACTAGGGAGGCTGAGGCAGAAGAATCGCTTGAACCTGGGAGGCGGAGGTTGCAGGGAGCTGAGACTGCACCATTTTACTCCAGCCTGGAAGACAGAGTTAGACTTTGTCCCAAAAAACAAACAAACAAACAAAAAGTCAGGTTGAGCATTTTGGTAAGGTGTGTGGTGAGGGGAAGCGCTGCACCCCATCAGGTCGGCTTGTCCCTCTACCATTTTGTTTTGAGATGGAGTCTGACTCTGCCACCCAGGCTGAAGTGCAGTGGCACGATCTTGGCTCAATGCAACCTCCACCTGCCTGGTTCAAGTGATTCTCCTGCCTCAGCCTCCTGAGTAGCTGGGACTACAGGTGCCCACCACCATGCCCGGCTAATTTTTGTATTTTTAGTAGAGATGGGGTTTCAGCATATTGGCCAGGCTGGTCTTGAACTCCTGACCTCAGGTGATCTGCCTGTCTCGGCCTCCCAGGTGCTGGGATTACAGGCGTGAGCCACCGCGCCCAGCCTGTCCCTCTACCATGATGCAGAGCTGCATTGCCTATTTTTATACAATTACCAGAGCACACCTATTTCAATGTTTGATTTGCAGTTGGTTGAATCCTCCAATGTGTAACCTGTGGATACAGGGAAGACCAACTATATAGTGTACAACCTGCACCAGAGAACAATATAGAACATTTCAGCCTCCACCCTGCATTTCCAGCCACAGAGTCTTATAACGATTTCTTTTTTTTTTTTAAGGAAGAGTTTTGATCTGTTGTTCAGTGGCTTGATCTCGGCTCACTGCAACCTCTGCCTCCCAGGTTCAAGCCATTCTCCTGCCTCAGCCTCCGGAGTAGCTGGGATTATAGGTGTGCACCATCACGCCCAAAGTGCTGGGATTACAGGTGTGAGCTGTTGTGCCCAGCTGAATATTTTTAATGGAAGACATGGTCTCCGTGCTTGATCCAGCCACTTCTGGGCATTGGAGAAATGGGTAGGAGGTGGCGAAAGGGCTTCTGGGTTCCCTCCCAACAATGAAGACCCCTGTGGCTGGTCCTGGGACTCTGTTGTGACTTGTACTGCCAGCTGGGATTCATTCTTGGGCACTGCCTGCCTGTAAGTCTCATTAACTCTTGGAGGTACTTCTCAGGGCTGGGGCTCAGCTGGTATTTCCAGGCTGACTGGAGCTGCTCCTGCTTCTCTTCTCCCATCTAGGGTCGCACCCGGGGCACTGGAAAGTCCCATGAAAAGAGATGGGTTGCCCGGGTTCTGCCTCCTCCAGCTTCATGATCCTCGGGTGATGATGTTACAGGAAAGCCATCCCGATCCAGACTCCAAAGAAAGAATTCAGGGCGAGTCCGTAAAGCGGAAGCAAATTTATAGGAAAGTAAAGGACTAGCCGGGCACGGTGGCTCACGCCTGTAATCCCAGCATTTTGGGAGGCCAAGGTGGATGGATCACGAGGTTAAGAGATAGAGACCATCCTGGCCAACATGGGGAAACCCTGTCTCGCTGGGTGTGGTAGTGCACACCTGTAGTTTGGGCTACTTGGGAGGCTGAGGCAGGAGAATCTCTTAACCCGGGAAGCTGAGATTGTGCCACTGCATTCCACCCTGGCTACAGAGCAAGACTCTGTCTCAAAAAAAAAAAAAAAAAAAAAGGTAAAGGAATAAAAGAATGGCTACTCCATAGACAGAGCAACCTCAAGGGCTGCTAGTTGCCCCACGTTTATGGTTATTTTTATTTTTGAGACGGAGTCTCTGTGTTGCCCAGGCTGGAGTGCAGTGACTCGATCTCAGCTCACTGCAACCAATAAGCCTCCCGGGTTCAAGTGATTCTCCTCAGCCTCCCAAGTAGCTGAGATTACAGGGGCCTGCCACCACACTTGGCTAATGTTTGTTTTTTTTGTTTTGTTTTGTTTTTTAATAGAGACAGGGTTTAACCATGTTGGCCAGGATGGTCTCGATCTCTTGACCTCGTGATTCGCCCACCTCGGCCTCCCAAAGTGCTGGATTACAGGCGTGAGCCACCGCACCCGGCCTAATGTTTGTATTTTTAGTAGACATGGTTTCACCATATTGGCCAGGCTGGTCTGGAACTCCTGACCTCAGGCAATCCGCCCACCTTGGCCTCCCGAAAGTGCTGGGATTACAGGTGTGACCCACCGACCCCGCCCGGGTCTTTATTTTTTTAGAGGCAGAGTCTTGCTCTGTAGACCAGGCTGGAGTGCAGTGGCCAAACTCTGCTCACTGCAACCTCCACCTCCCGGGTTCAAGCCATCCACCTACCTCAACCTCCGGAGTAGCTGGGATTACAGGTGTGCACCACCATGCCCAGCTAATTTTCGTAGAGACAGGTGTCTTGCTATGCTGCCAAGGCTGGTCTTGAACTGATTGGCTCAAGCAATCCTCCTAGCTTGGCCTCCCAAAGTGCTGGGATTACAGGTGTGAGCCACCATAAATGAAGTCACCTTTTTCACTTTTACAGCCCAGGGCCTTGCACCGAGGAAATATAATGTTGACTGAACTAGGAAATAAACTCAGAGAGGTGGAGTCACTTTCTGAATGCTACAAAGCAGGGCTGGCATTAGACTTCAGGGCTCTCTGAGCCTTTTTCTTTTCCCCTTCTTGTTCTAGGCCTACCTGGGATGAGAGTGCAAAATTGAAGAGAAGGCCAAAGAACTCAGTCATAAGATAATTGATATTTAAATTAAAAAGTTAAAACCTAAAAATTAATCTAAAAACTAAAAAAAAGACCAAAATATTAAAAAGAAACATTTTTTTAAACAGAAGATCTGACCCTGAGCTTGTATGACGCATCTGACCTTAATCCATGTGTTGGCGGATCCGGTCTTTATTTAAAATTGTGATGTTTTGTTCATCATAGATTTATTTTTTCCCATTAATTTGGATGTTTAACAAATACTGAATTAGATTATTTATCTTGATAACTTAGTTTTTGCGCCCAAGATGCTCACCCTAGTCCGTACCCTGTTTCTGTCTCTTCTCCTCCTGCAGCACCGGGACAATCCCTTGGGGAAACTGAGGCAAGGAGGAGCGTTTGTGTGGGAGGATGGTGGCGGGGGCTGTGGGTAGCTCTCCTGGGCAGATCGAGCTCCCTGGGCTGGGCCAGGCGCTGACCTTTGCTTATCTACCGCGTTTGAAGCCGCTAATGAAGTCCCCCGCCTTGCAGAGACCTTTCCCAGGGCGGGCGCACCGCCTGCGGGGCAAAGATAGGCGGTCACCCTGGCAGCGTTGACCTTTTCCGGCTGGAGGGAAACGGGAGGCGGGAGAGGGCGCGGCGGCCGCGAAGTCTGGCCGGTCTGGGCGGAGGAGGATGTCGCTCCAGGGGGTGGGAGCTGGTATCGAACCCCGCCCCAGCCTCCCGCGTCCACCCAACCCAGGCCGGACCATGGGCAGTAAGGGCGGGGTGTGTGCGTGTTGGGGGGGGGGCGGGGGGGGGAGGGAGAAGAGCGCCCAGTGACGTCATCGAATCCCAAGCCCGGCCTTCGCCGCTGACGTCACAGAGGGCTGCGCTGCGTCACCTCATTCCTCCCCTGCCGTCAGCGCGAGAGGCCAGAAACTGGCCCACCGATAGAGAGAAGTCTGGAAGGGAGCCTTCCTTTGTCGCCTTTTAAATTTGGTAAGACATGTAAATTATACATAGGAGCGGACTACAACTCCCAATCGGCCTTGCGTGCGGAGCATGCGCACGGCCTCCTGCCAGAGAGCGCGGCAAACCTTTGGTAGATTGACGTCCCTTTAGTCGAACCAGCAGGACGGTTTTCTCAGCGGCAAACCAATCCCGTCCTCACAAGTCCCACCCCTGTAGTCTTAGCCAGCTGCTTCCCTGCGGGAGTGACGGGCCCCGCTGCCTTTGAGGGTTCATTTTCTTTTGATGGACATTGATATTGATGAATCAGATCGCCAAGAAGTCGAGAGGGTGTTGAAAAGCGTGCCTCGCGACCAATAGTTTAGCGGCAAGGGTTGGCGCCGTCCAATCACTTCTCCCGGCGCCGCCAATCACCTGGGGCCCCGCCCCTGAACCGTGACGTAAGTAGGGTGGGTAGCAACAGTTGCCCCGGTGAGGGAAACGGAGGCGCCATAGCCACGGTAGTCGTGGCGACCAAGCAACCCGGCAACGCGAGTCAACAACAACAACCGCCCGGCCGACCCCCATCCCCCCCGCCCCCGGCCCGGCCCGGGGACCCCAGCACGTCCCGTCCCCTTCCCAACATCGACTCCGAGACCTCCGAAAAGCCTTTCCGAAGACAGAAGTAGGGAGAAGCGGAGGTAACCAGGGCGGCCCCGAGGTGGCTGGCCGGGCCGGGGTGGGCGGCGGGGCCGGGGTAGTGGATGTCTCTGTAATCACAGTTCAGGGGGAAGGGGCGGGCGGTCAAAATGGCGGCGCCGACTGTCTGGACCGTGGGGGAGGGGGCCGGGGCCCGGCTGGAACGACACCACCCGCTCCTGTCCCCGCAGCCCGGCCCCCGCGAGGGGCGGGCGCTCCAAGGCCGGCGGCGAGTGGAGGTCGGCCGGCCGGGGCGGGGGGCTTTTATATATGGGGAGGCGCGAAGGGGCGGGCCTGGGGAGGCTAGGCCAATGGGAGTGAGGGAGGGACGAGGCGGGTCCACGGTAGGTGGGCGGAGCCAAGAGGGAAGGTGTGGGCGGGGTCGGCTGGGTCTCCCCAACCTCCACCTCCGGAACCGGGTGGGGCAGCCACCACCTGGGCCTCCTTCCAGATTCTTAAGCGACTCCCTTCTTCCTTAAGAGCCTTGCACTTGTCCCTAGGACTCAGAGCTTGGACAAGTGCCTGTCCATCTGAGGCCTCAGTTTTCCATCCTTTATAATGGGGAGAATCATTGATCCGGCCCTTTTTCTGGGGTATAGGGACTCCTCATTCCTTTCAGGAATTTCACCCAGGGCATTATCTTTGAACGTTTTCTTGCTATCTACTATTTCTGAATGTGGTTTGATAAAATGTCAGCTAGTCCTGATTTCAGCACTGCAGCCCACTCCTAAACCTGCCGCCTTCTCTCTGGGAGGAAACAAGAGGGGGAAGCAGAGTTTCATGCTCATGGAGGAGCTAGGAGTTGACTTGGATTTAGCTTGAAGGATTTGGTTAGCAGAAATCAAAGTCCATGGCAGGGAGGAGTGATCATGAGGGACTGCTTTAGAGGAACAGAAACCTAGCGCTTCTTTCTGGGCTGCTGTTTGAGACCTGATGTTCCCTGGTTTGGGGTTGCGGGGGCTTGTTCTTGGCGATGGGGTGTTTGTGGGTCCTGCCCATCAAGGTCTCCCCTTACTGGGAAAGGGGGAACAAATAGCGCCTGAGGAAGTTTGTTAGATTTTTTTAAGCTGCTTCTGTTGGCCAGACACATGTTTTTGTGTCAAATGAGTGTCAACCGAGTCACATGTCACTGACAAGGTCCCAGTCTCTGGGGCCACGTGGGCAGCAGCGGTCAGAGGGAAGGGGAAGCTATCCATATTTGTGAGGAGAATCTTGCCACTGCTTTTTAGGGTGATAAGATCCTGCCAGCTCAGGGAAGAATTTTTTTTTAAGTAGCCAGCCAGGCCAAGTCTACTTGGCATATTCTCCGTCTTGCTTTTTGAGCTTAGTGTCGCTGTGCAAACTACAGCCATTTCCTTTTAAATCAGTCAATAAATTCCATGGAAAAGGATTATTTCAGGCTTTTCCCCCAAGAGTTTGAGATGAGGCTGGGGGTGGTGGCGGGGCGGGTTCTCACTTCTCCAGGTACTTCTAGGTCAGGCCCTTTTTAGAAGAGGCAGGGCTCCTTGAAAGTTAGGACAGGTAGAGATTAATTTTTCAGTAAAACAAACAAACAAAAAATCTAGAAATGCCAAGTTGCTAGAAGGATCATCAGCACTTTTTTTTTTTTTTTTTTTTTTTGAGATGGAGTCATGCTCTGTCACCAGACTGGAGTACAGTGGCGTGATCTGGGCTCACTGAAACCTCCGCCTCCCGGGTTCAAGCGATTCTCCTGCCTCAGCCACCTGAGGAGCTGGGAATTACAGGCGGCCGCCACCACGCCCAGTTAATTTTTGTATTTTTAGTAGCGATGGAGTTTCACCATGTTGGCCAAAATGGTCTCCATCTCTTGACCTTGTGATCTGCCCGTCTTGGCCTCCCAAAGTGCTGGGACCCGGCCAGTGCTTCTTAGAAAGGCTAACTGAGCAGGCCAGGCACGGTGGCTCATGCCTGTAATCTCAGCACTTTGGGAGGCTGAGGCAGGCGGATCACCTGAGGTCAGGAGTTGGAGACCAGCCTGGCCAACATGGTGAAACCCCATTGCTACAAAAAATTAGCAGAGCATGGTGATATGTGCCTGTAATCCCAGCTACTTGGGAGGCTGAGGCACAAAAGTTGCTTGAGCCTGGGAGGCAGAGATTGCAGTGAGCTGAGATCATGCCATTGTACTCCAGCCTAGGCAACAGAGTGAGACTCTGCCTCAAAGAAAAAAAAAAAAGCAAAGAAAAAGAAAAGCTAGCTGAGTAGAAAGTGATGTTACCAATTATCTGGTCTTGTTGCCTGCCTCAGCCTCCCTTACCCACCGGCTACATTTACAGGTGAAGGGTCTGAGCCCAGAGGAGTCATTTGACTAGAAAGAGAACACTGGGTTGGTTTGGTTCTTCTTGAAACAGTCAGCTTTTCTAGCTGTGTGCTCTTAGCGAGTAACTTAACTTCTCTGGGCCTCAGTTTCCCCTCCTTTCATCTAAGGGCAGTAATCCTTGGGAGCCATTTCAATCTCATGTTTTTGTGCTATGGATCCCAGAAAATAATACCTGTTGAATATCAAATACATAGGAATTGCTGAAACAAACTAAATACAAAGTAATTGCTAACATGGTTACGTTGGCCTCTGCTGTTATGGTGATTGTCGCTTCCTGCTGAGCACTTGGAAATACACTGTTGGCTTTTGTTTTTATCATCTTGAATCCAGTGAGAGCCCTCCCAGCTTTAAAGGTTGACTTGCTTTTCACTTGCTGGGGCGTGTGCGTTGGTAACAGGGATCCAGGAAGCTGGATACCAGGAATCCAGTTTGTAGTGGGAAATCACTCCCCTTGCTGCTGAATGGCCTTTCTCCAGCTTTGGGAGAGTCACCAGAAAGAAAACTCCTGGCTTTGCGCCCGTGGCTAACTTCGGGTGCTCACTCCCTTAGCACTTTGGGAGGCCGAGGCTGGTGGATCACTTGAGGTCAGGAGTTCGAGATCAGCCTGGCCAACACAGTGAAACCCCATCTCTACTAAAAATACAAAAATTAGCCAGGGACGGTAGCACATGATGGAGTCTCAGCTACTTGGGAGGCTGAGGCAGGAGAATCTTTGAACCCAGGAGGTAGAGGTTGCAGTGAGCCGAGATCACGCCACCGCACTCCAGCAGGGGAGACAGAGCAAGACTCCGTCTCAAAAAAAAAAAAAAAGAAAGAAAGAAAAAGAAAAATGCTGCTTGGGCTCAGGCCCAGACTCTGTCCCCAGCTTTCCAGGAGGCAGCTGGGTGAACAGGGATGTGGACATGGTGGGAAAGGTGGGGAGCTGGGAAGGGCGTCTCTGGAGCTGAGATTCCCATCCTTCTCCTCTGTCACGTACCCGAGCCTCTGGGGTAAGGGGATGGCCAGGCTGCGCCTCCCAGAGATGCTGCCTTCGTTAGCAGCTGCACAGGATGTGGTCTTGCTAGGCCATAGAGACTTTCTTCCGCGTGCTCCCCAGGCCCCTTCTGGAGCAGAAGGCACTGCTTGCCTCTGTAGCACAAGCCGGCTGCTGGCAGGAGGAAGGTCTCAGCAGTTGATGGGCTGGAACCCGCCTCTGATGCTCACTAGCAGTGTGTTCTGGTACATCAGGCGCCACTGTGTACCTGTCAGTTTCCTTTCTTTTTTTTTTTTTTTTTGAGACAGAGTCCTGCTCTGTTGCCCAGGCTGGAGTGCAGTGGCATGATCTGAGCTCACTGCAACCTCCACCACCTGGGTTCAAGCAATTCTCCTGCCTCAGCCTCCAGAGTAGCTGGGATACAGATGCCAGCCACCATGGCCGGGTAATTTTTGTTTTTGTTTTGAACTTTTTTTTTTTTTTTAAGACAGTTTCACTCTTGTTGCCCAGGCTGGAGCGCAGTGGCGTGATCTTGGCTTACTGCAGCCTCCACCTCTTGGGTTCAAGAGATTCTCCTACCTCAGCCTCCTGAGTAGCTAGGATTACAGGCATCCACCACCACAGCCAGCTAGTTTTTGTATATTTAGTAGAGACAGGGTTTCACCATGTTGGCCAGGCTGGTCTCAAACTCCGGATCTCAGGCGATCCACCCACCTCGGCCTCCCAAAGTGCTGGGATTATAGGTGTAAGCCACCGCACCAGCCTACTTTTTGTATTTTTAGTAGAGACAGGGTTTCACCATGTTGGCCAGGCTGGACTTGAACTTCTCACTTTAGGTGATCTGCCTGCCTCGGCCTCCTAAAATATTGGGATTAAAGGTGTGAGTCCCTGCACCCCGCCTTGCCTGTCAGTTTTCTAAGAGCTGGGACAGACGGAGGGGCAAGGCCCACTAGGTTTCTGCCCTTGGGGGAGCTTACCTTTCCATTCACAGAGGGAAGAGTAACTAGGAGGAAGAAAATAAACCCAGCCAGATGCAGTGTCTTGTGCCTGTAATCCCAGCACTTTGGGAGGCCAAGACGGGAGGATCACTTAAGATAAGGACTTTGAGACTAGCCTGGGCAACACAGCGAGACCCTATCTCTAAAAAAGATTTAAAAATTAGCCAGGTATTGTGGCACAGGCCCGTGGTCCTGTCTACTCGGGAGGCTGAGACTGGATGATCACTTGAGCCCAGGAATTCAAGGTTATAGTCAGCTGTGATGGTGCCACTGCACTCTAGCCTAGGCAACAGAGTGAGACCCTGTCTCTAAAAACAAAAAAGAAAGAAAATAAACCCCACACGGAAACAGTGTCAGGAAGCAAATAAAATAGTAGTTTGTGCTTGAGGGTACTTTGAGACCCAAGGAAGTGCCTATGAGCTGAGTCCTGAATAAGGAGGAGAAGCCAGCCATGAAGGTGGTGGTGGGGACAGTGTGACAGGTAGGAGGAAGAGGCTGTGAGGCAGGAGAGGGTCTGCAGCTTTCTTTCTTTTTTTTTTTTTTTTTTTTGCAGAGAGGCTCACTGCAACCTCTGCCTCCTGGGTTCAAGCAGTTCTCCTCAGCCTCCTGAGTAGCTGGGATTACAGGCACACGCCACCACACCCGGCTAATTTAAAAAAATTTTTTTTGTAGAGCTGGAGTCTCGGCTATGGTGGTAAGACTGGTCTCAAACTTCTGGCCTCAAGCAATCCTCCTGCCCTGGCATCTCAAAGTGCCGAGATTATAAGTGTGAGCCACCATGCCTGGCCGGGATATATTTTAAAGAGACAGGGTCTCGTTCTGTCACCCAGACTGGAGTGTGGTGGTGTGATCATAGCTCACTGCAGCCTGGAACTCCTGGGCTCAAGCGATCCTCCCACCCCAGCCTCTTGAGCAGCTGGGACTACAGGTACCTGGCTGATTTTTTTCAATTTTTTATAGAGACAGGCATTGCTTTCTTGCTTAGGCTGGTCTTGAACTCCTGAGTTCAAGTGATTCTCCGTTCTTGGCTTCCCAAAGTGCTGGGATTATAGGTGTGAGAACTGCGCCCAGTCATTAGGAGATACATATATATGTGTGTGTGTGTGTATACGCACAGTGGCACATTCTCAGCTCACTGCAACCTCTGTCTCCCCCAGACTCAAGCAATCCTCCTGCCTAAGCCTCCTGAGTAGCTGGGATTACAGGCACACAACACCATGTCCCGGCTAATTTTCATATTTTTAGTAGAGACCAGGTTTCACCATGTTGGCCAGGCTGGCCTCAAACTCCTGACCTCAAATGATCTGCCCGCCTTGGCCTCCCAAAGTGCTGGGATTACAGGCATGAGCCACCACACCCAGCCTCTAGGATATATTTTGGAGGAGTAATTGACAAATTTCATAAACGAATTAGATATAGAGGATGAGAGAAGCACATATCATCCTATTTAATCGTACTATTCTTCTGCAAGTTCATTACTGAAGCCATTCTACAGATGAGGAACATGAGTTTTCTCTTTCTACGTCCTTGGGAGGGCCTTGCTGAGGATGTAAACCTTTTGGTTAGAGAACGTGGCATCCAAAACAGGGGTCAGGCCGGGCTGAGGTGGGAGGATCACCTGAGGTCAGGCTTCGAGACCAGGCTGGCCAACATGGAGAAACCTCGTCTGTACTAAAAATATAAAAGCTAGCCAGGCGTGGTGGTGGGCACCTGTAATCCCAGCTACTCAGGAGGCAGAGGTTGCAGTGAGTAGAGACTGTGCCGTTGCACTCCAGCCTGGGAGACAAGAGTGAAACTCTGTCTCAAAAAACACCAAAACCCAAAAAACAACACAAGGGTGAACAAGCTATGTCCTGCTGCCTGTTTTTGTTTGGCTGGTAAGCTAAGAATGATTTTTATATAAATAAATGATTGGAAATAACAAAACTGGGATTATATTTCATGATAGGTGAAAATTACATGAAGTTCAAATCTCAGTGACTAGAAATAAAGTTTTATTGGCACAGAGCCTGCTCATTTGTTTACCTGTGGTGTATGGCCACTTTCACATGACGATGGCAGAGTTGAACAGCTGCTACAGAGACTACGCACAAAACTGAAAACGTTTACTGCTTGGCCCTTTACAGAACTTTGCCAAGCCCTCATTTAAAGTAATAGATTTAAACAGTCTCCATAAACACCTGCTGCCTTTGAAGCTAGGTGCAGCCACTAGTGCTTTTCTTGGCAGATTCACTGCCAAAGAACAGTTTGTTCAGTAATTACCTTGCTTTGTGTGCCAAGCTCCGTAAATAAGGGGTTGTCATGCTCAAATGTATGGGCAGTACCTCATGCTATGTATGTATATGTGATTGATTTCTCTCTAGGGAGCAAACCTGTATAATTGCTTAATGTAGTCTCCTTAAATGGTAGAAAAGGGTTCTGTGGCCAAATAATTGTAGGGAAAAGATTGACAATGACAGTGCTGAGAAGGTCTTCGATAGAGAAGTTGGTTTAGTTGTTCCTTGATCTCCCCCTCGCCTCCTCTTCTTGCCCCCTGAGTTGGAAGGGATGAGGCCCATGGGCTTTGTGTCCCTAGAAGGAGAAAGAGTCAGTAAGTCAGGAGCTTAGGAAGCCCTTTCTTTGTGGGAGGGGCCCCAAGAGGCCAGCTGTCTTAGTGCTGAGAAAGCCAAGGCCAGCGTTCTTAGGGTGATCTCAGGACTTTGTGCCTCAGAACCATCTAAGGGACTAGTAAAACAGACTCTGGGGCTATTTCCGACTCGCTGGGCAGTAGAGCCCAGGAATCTGCATGATGACGCCAGTGAAAGCTTAGGGTGAATTTCCTCTTGACGTCTCCTCCAAGAGCTTGACGGTCCTGTCTTCTTCCTCCTTTGTCCCCACCTGGCTTGGATATTTGTTGAATGAATAATAACACCTGCCACTTATTAGTGTTTATTGGCTGCTGAGCTGATCTCACTGGATCTTTTTTTGCTCTGAGACAGTCTTGCTTTGTCACCCAGGCTGAGTGCAGTGGTGTGATCTCGGTTCACTGTACCCTCTGCCTCCCGGGTTCAAGTGATTCTCCTGTCTTAGCTTCCCGAATAGCTGAGACTACAGGCCACCACACCTGGTTAATTTTTGTGTTTTTAGTAGAGATGGGGTTTCACCATGTTGGCCAGGCTGGTCTTGAACTCCTGATCTCAGGTGATCTGCCTGCCTTGGCCTCCCAAAGTGCTGGAATTACAGGTGTGAGCCACTGTACCCGCCTGATCTCATTGGATCTTTATAGCAATTTGATGAATTGGGTGTTCTCCTTATCCCCAGGTGACAGGCAAACTGGGGCCCAGAAGAAGGTTGGTAATATGGTGATGAGTTAAGAGACAGCGCCAGGGTTCATGTGGGTGAGGGTCTGACACCAGGCAGATGAGGGCTTCTCAGTGACAGTGACTTGAGTACCCGAGCCAGGCCAGAATTGGACCTGATGATGTGAGGAACCGCCTCCCCTCTAACTCTGGGAGGAAGGAGTCTGGGGAGGGCAGGGCTGCGAGGAAGATGGTCTTGGCCCCATTTGAGGCAGAGAGCAGCGTTTCCCTCTTGAGGTGACAAGTTTCCCTGCTGCCCGAGTCCCTGGGCCACAGAGCGCTAAGGCTGGCCACCAACTGGGTGGGAAGGCGCCAAATGGCTTCTCATCCTTCCTGCCTCCGCCCCTCCCACTAGAATGATCTCACCTGTGGGGAGGGTGGCCCCAGGGCCCTGCCAGCTCTGTCCCTGCCAGCCAGGAAGGTCCTGGGGTCCCTCCCCAGCTTGCTCCAAGCACAGAGGGCACACCCAAGAGGCAGGCAGACGCTCTTGTTTTCTTCGTCCTCAGCAGCCCAAAGGTCTGGATGCTGGAAGGGAGGCAGGGCCAAGAGGTAGTTTCATCTTTCCTGGAACTTTGTTAAAGGGACCTGGGCAGTGAAGGGAGCCACAGCCATTTCCTGCATGCTTATAGCATGCCAGATGCCTGGCCATGCGCTGCCCACAGGATCAGATTGAACTCCTCAGCAGCTCCTGGTAGTGCTGGCTGGCCTCCCATTTCACAGATGGAGCTGCAGAGGCCTCCCCCAAAGTCACTCAGCTAGGAGGTAGCCAAGTTCAAATCGTGGTGCATCCGTCCCTGTCCAGGGCTTGTTTCTCACCTGCCTTGCCCCCTGCTGACTCGGACGGCTCTTGAGTTTGGCATCAAAGGGCAGAACCAGGGTCCCGGGGGAGGGAGGTACGGGGAGGGTGAAGGATGGGTGCCACGGCACTGCCTGGCCTCCTCAGGGCTGCTCAGGCCAGCTTTCCCCTAGCAGGTTCTGTTGCCCTATCTGGGGCCTTGGGCAGGGGGCGTAACCTCTGCAGGTGACGCTTGGGTCTCCCTGTGGGAAGAACTGGCAAGATGCTCTGTACTGACTGTAAGAAGCAAATGAAGGCTGGGCGCCGTGGCTCGTGCCTGTAATCTCAGCTCTTTGGGAGGCCGATGTGGGTGGATCACTTGAGATCAGGAGTTTGAGACCAGCCCGGCCAACATGGTAAAACCCTGTCTTCACTAAAAACACAAATTTAGCCTCGTGTGGTGGCAGGCGCCTGTAATCCCAGCTACTCAGGAGGCTAAGGCAGGAGAATTGCTTGAACCCGAGGGGCGGAGGTTGCAGTGAGCTGAGATCACACCACTGCACTCCAGCACTCCACAGTGAAACTCCATCTGAAGGAAAAAAAAAGAAGCAAATGAGCCCGGTGCCTGGCATGCTGAGTAGGGCTGGGGGCTGAAAAATGTATCTGGGGGTCAGAGAGACCCGGGTTGAGTCCCTGCCTCACCAGTTACTTGACACTTTCAGCAGCCTACCCCTCAGCCTCGCTGAACTCGGCTGTAAAATGGGCATGATGGTGCCTCCCTCACACAGCTGCTGGGAGGTGACCTCACTAGAGGGGTCTGGGGGCTCCTGGTCAACCAGCAGCCGTTGTTTTCCACCTCCTCCTTCCTTTGAGGGTCACCCTGCAGCTGGAGGGCCACCTGGGCACATCATGGCACAAGGGTGCTGTTAGTGCAGAAGAGGCTCCGGTCCAGCTGCCAGCCAGGAAGTAGCACTGGCCAGTCACTGCCAACTGCAGGCAGGGCTCTCACACCCCAGTCCTCCAGGGGCCAGGCAGGGGGGCCCCAAAAGCACGGAGCTGGAGCCTTTCCTCTTAACCACTCGTGCCTCTGTCCCACCGACCCTCAAATGCTTCGGACCTGGGGATGGGCTCATGAGTACAAGGGCCCCCAAACCATCTGCCCATTCACTGCTGCAGCGGGGCTGAGCCAGAGGGAGGCCATGCCCAGCCCAGAGGGACACACCCTTTAGCCACGCCCACCCTCTTCTTTCATTTTGTTTTGTTTGGCTCTGAGACGGGGTGTTGTGCTGTCACTGAGGCTGGAGTGCAGTGGCGCAATCCCAGCTCACTGCAACCTCCGCCTCCCGGGTTCAAGCGATTCTCCCACTTCAGCCTCCCCGGTAGCTGGGATTACAGGCATGCACCACCATGCCCGTTTAATTTTTATTTTTTTGAGACATAGTGTTACCCTCAGCCTCCCAAGTAGCTGGGATTACAGGTATGTGCCACCATGCCCAACTGATTTCTTTTTTTTTTTTTTTTTTGAGATGGAATTTTGCTCTTGTTGCCCAGGCTGGAGTGCAATGGCACGATCTCAGCTCGTTGCAACCTCTGCCTCCCAGGTTCAAGCGATTCTCCTGCCTCAGCCTCCCAAGTAGCTGGGATTACAGGCGCCTGCCACCACACCTGGCTAATTTTTGTATTTTTAGTAGAGACGGGGTTTTGCCATTTTAGCCAGGCTGGTCTCGAACTCCTGACCTCAGGTGATCCACCCACCTTGGCCTCTCAAAGTGCTGGGATTACAGGCCACTGTGCCCGGCCCTGATTTTTGTATTTTTAGTAGAGATGGGGTCACCATGTTGGTCAGGCTGATCTTGAATGCCTGATTTCAGGTGATGCAACCACCTCAGTCTCCCACAGTGCTGATTATAGGCGTGAGCCACCGTGCCTGGCCAAGGCCGGCCCTGTTCTGAGGTCAGCCACAGCTGCCGGGTTCCTAGTGCGGCCTGGGCCGGCTCCCAGCCCCGTTGCCCCTGGCCACGGAAGGGCACTGTCCCGCTGATGAGCTTACATCTGGTGTCAAGACCCATAACTGCCCTCAGGTAGAGGGCCCAGAAAGCCACTGTGGCCCTATGCAGCTCACAGGGCCTTTTGGACTCAAACACCTTCCCACTGGGAATGCTTCTCAGCTGAGAATCCCAAGTCCAGATGGCAGGCACGCAGGGAACCCGCATGGGCTCCTCAGAGGCAGCTCTCCCCATGACTCTGTTCTCCAGCAATCAGTTGATGAGTCAGGAGCGCAGAACACCCAGGGTTCAAACCAAGCCCTACCGCTTCCCTGCTCTGTGGCTGGGGCAAGCAGCTTAACCTCTCTGAGCCTCAGCTCCCTTCCTAGCAGACAGAACCCAACCCTAGACATGCTTGTTGGAAAGTTGACAGTGAAATAGGCCAGACGCAGTGGCTCACACCTAGAATCTCAGCACTTTTTGGGAGGCTAAGGCAGGAGGATTGCTTGAGCCCAGGAGTGCGAGACCAGCTTGGGCATGATAGTGAGACTCCTGTCTCTGAAAAAAAAAAGTGTGGGGGGTGTGTGTGTGTGTGTGTGTGTGTGTGTGTGTGTTTGTATAGACAGAGTCTTGCTCTGTGGCCCAGGCTGGAGTGCAGTGGCATAATCTTGGCTCACTGCAGCCTCCGCCTCCTGGGTTCAAGCGATTCTCCTGCCTCAGCCTCCCGAGTAGCTGGGATTACAGGCATGCACTACCATGCCCGGCTAAATTTTGTATTTTTAGTCGAGATGGGATTTCACCCTTTTGGCCAGGCTGGTCTCAAGCTCCTGACCTCAAGTGATCCTCCCGCCTCGGCCTCCCAAACTTTGGCTTGTCTTTTGGCTGGAATTACGGTGTGTGAGCCACCGCACCCAGCCTAATCTCATTGGATCTTTATAGCAATTTGGTGAATTGGGTATTCTCCTTATTCCCAGGTGACAGATAGGCAAACTGAGGCCCAGAAGAGGTTGGTAATATGTCATGAGTTAAGAGACAGCGGTAGGGTTCATGTGGGTGAGGGTCTGACACCAGGCAGATGAGGGCTTTTCGGCTACAGTGACTTGAGTTACAAGATGAAGTAAGGCCTGGCGCGGTGGCTCACGCCTGTAATCCCAGCGCTTTGGGAGGCCCAGGTGGGCAGATCACCTGAGGTCAGGAATTCGAGACCAGCCTGACCAACATGGAGAAACCCCGTCTCTAGTAAAAATGCACAATTAGCCGGACGTGGTGGCGGGTGCCTGTAATCCCAGCTACTCGGGAGGCTGAGGCAGGAGAATCGCTTGAACCCAGGATGCAGAGGTTGCAGTGAGCCAAGACTGCACCATTGCACTCCAGCCTGGGCAACAAGAACGAAACTCCTCAAAAAAAAAAAAAAAAAGAGATGAGGTAATGTAGGGAAAGTGCCCAGCCCTGTGCCTGGTTTACAGGAGCCTTCAGGAAGTGCCCGCTTGGGTTCCTCAGCTAAGGAGATGGAGGGAAGGGAGGGGGCAGCCCCTGGCATCTGAGAGTGACCCAGTGAGAACCGTACCATTTGTCTTTGGGTGAGGGTACAGAGGCACCACATGGCCCCGAGTTCCCCCGCAGGGTGAGGAAATGGATGTGGGGGTCCCTGGGTATCGGACTGGAAGGTGGGCATCCCGGCTCGGAGTGAGTGTGGGTGCGGATTGGGGCTCCAGCTCTGGTCTACAGCCGGTCCCCCTGCAGTGATGGGTTGGCTATTTCTGGCCACCAGCCTGGGGATTTAATTAAGTTAGTGATGAACCCGAGCACATCTCCGGGGGAGCCCAGAGCTGTCTCTGCTTTCTCTGCCTGTACATTAATTCCTGTTTTTCCTTCTTTTGTTTTGTTTTGTTTTTTTCTCTCCCCCCTCCCTTTCTTCCCAAGGAATAAAAAAAGAGCCTTATTTATTATCATTTTCCCCACCGTTGGCATGGCAACACAGGCGTATACGGAGCTCCAGGCAGCCCCGCCACCATCCCAGCCTCCACAGGCCCCTCCGCAAGCCCAGCCCCAGCCACCGCCACCACCAGCCCCAGCGGCACCCCAGCCCCCTCAGCCGCCCACCACTGCCACCACCCCTCAGCCCCAGTATGTCACCGAGCTACAGAGCCCCCAGCCCCAGGCACAGCCACCGGGCAGCCAGAAGCAGTATGTGACAGAGCTCCCGGCTGTGCCCACAGCCTCGCAGCCGGCCGCTGTGCCCGCCCCGTCGCCCGCGCCCCAGCAGTACATTGTGGTCACCGTCTCCGGTAAGTGCCGAAAACTCCCCTCCCAGTTGTTCAGCTAGCCCAGCCCCCTGCGTGTGAAGGCACAGGGCCGCCTTGCCCCCCCAGGGTTTCTGGGTGGGACTTGGGACACCACTAGGGCAGGGGTGTCGAGCCATGCAGGGAGGCCTCTGGCCCCTCAAACTCCTTCCCACCAGAGCAGCTCTTAGAGTTCCTGTTTTGCTTTTGTTTTGTTTTTTTGAGACAGGGTCTTGCTCTGTTGCCCAGGCTGGAATGCAGTGGCTTAATCACAGCTCACTGCAGCCTCCACCTTCCAGGCTCAAGCAGTCCTCCCACCTCAGCCTCCCAAGTAGCTGAAATCACAAGTGCCCACCACCATGCCTGGATACGTTTTTTAATTTTTTGTGGTGATGGGGTCTTCTCATGTTGCTCAGGCAGGTCTCAAACTCCTGGCCTCAAATGATCCTCCCACCTCTGTCTCCCGAGGTGTTAGGAGTATAGGAATGCAGCCAGCCCAGCTAATTGTTTTTTCGAAGTGGAGTTTCGTTCTTGTTGCCCAGGCTGGAGTGCAATGTTGCCATCTCGGTTCACCGCAACCTCCGTCTCCCGGCTTCAAGCTATTCTCCTGCCTCAGCCTCGTGAGTAGCTGGGATTACAGGCATGTATCACCATGCCCGGCTAATTGTATATTTTTAATAGAGATGGGGTTTCTCCGTGTTTGGTCAGGTTGGTCTTGAACTCCTGATCTCAGGTGATCCACCTTAGCCTCCCAAAGTGCTAGGATTATGGGTGTGAGCCACCACACCCAGTTTATGTATTTTTATTAGAGATCGGGTCTCCCTATCTTGCCCCTAGGCTGGTCTCGAACTCCTGGGCTCAAGCAATCTTCCTGCCACGGCCTCCCAAAGTTCTGGGAATACAAGCATGAGCCACCATGCTCAGCCTCTTAGAGCTCTTTTGATCTCTCTTTGCATGTAAGATGTCACTGGAAGAATGGTTTGGGCAGTGCAATCAAAGTGTGCACTCACCTATGGGAGGCTGAGGGCGCGCTCCAGGCCTGGCCTGGCTACACACCAGTCTTTTGGCCTCCCCGCTTCAGTTTCCTCATTTGTGATGGGATCATCATACTCCTTGCTCTCAGGGGACACACATGAGGGTCTCATAGCCAGGCTGGCCTCAGGTGGACACTTTAGGGAGGTCAGCTGTGGGCCTGGACATGTCACCTCCCCTTCCTAGAGGAGCCATCCTGTTGTTCTGGGGAGGATCCAGGGACCAGCCCTGTTTTATTTTTGCTTTCTGTCTCATGACATAGGCTAAGGTGGGGCTGGGCGCGGTGGCTCACACCTGTCATCCTAGCACTTTGGGAGGTCGAGGCAGGCGGATCACGAGTCAGGAGATCAGACCGTCCTGGCTAACACGATGAAACCCTGTCTCTACTAAAAATACAAAAAATTACCTGGGCATGGTGGTGAGCGCCTGTAGTCCCAGCTACTCAGGAGGCCGAGGCAGGAGGATCTCATGAACCCAGGAGGCAGAGGTTATGGTGAGCCAAGATTGCAGCACTGCACTCCAGCCTGGGTGAAAAAGTGAGACTCGATTTCAAAAAAATAGACGTAGGCTAAGGCACATGATACCTATGCTGAGAGCAGGTCATCTTGGACAGGCCTGTTGCCCTCTGAGCATTTCCCAAAGGAAACACAGTGACAGCGCTCTGACTTGTTTGGGGTCTGCCTGAGGTCTACGTCTCTGTCTCCACTGACTCAGGGCTTTGATGGGAATGGCAGCACAGCCTGGACATTAGGCTAGATTCGTGTGTGTTTTGGTTTAGAGATGTGGTCTTGCTATGCTGTCCAGACTGGCCTGGAATTCCTGGGCTCAAGTGATTTTCCTGCCTCAGCCTCGTGGGTAGCTGGGACTACAGGCGCATGCCACTGTGCCCAGCTAGTGTGTTTTTAATGTGCTCTGTGGAGGATGGAGGCCTCAGTGGGAGCCTGGATCAAAGTTGGCCCTGGTCCTCTCAGAGTGGAAAAGGAAGGGGTGAGACCATCAGGGCATCCTGAGGGGCTGTGGAAAGGGGGGGGTCCAGATGGGGTTGGGGATAATCAGGTCATAAAGAGTCATCAGGCTGGGCGTGGTGGCTCACGCCTGTAATCCCGGCACTTTGGGAGGCCGAGGCAGGTGGATCACGAGGTCAGGAGATCGAGACCATCCTGGCTAACACTGTGAAACCCCCTCTTTACTAAAAATACAAAAAAATTAGCCAGGCATGGTGGCGCGTGCCTTAGTCCCAGCTACTCAGGAGGCAGAGGCAGGAGAATCGCTTGAACCCAGGAGGTGGAGGTTCCAGTGAGCCGAGAATACACCACTGCACTCCAGCCTGGGCGACAGAGCGAGACTCCGTCTCAAAAAAAAAAAAAGAGTCATCAAAATATGTAGCAATTGGCTGGGCGCAATGGCCCACACCTATAATCCCAGCACTTTGGGAGGCCTAGGCGGGCGGATCACTTGAGGTCAGGAGTTCGAGACTAGCCTGACCAACATGGTGAACCCCTGTCTCCACTAAAAGTATAAAAATTAGCCGGGCGTGGTGGCACGAGCCTGTAGGAGGCTGAGGCAGGAGAATCACTTGAACCTGGGAGGCAGAGGTTGCAGTGAGCTGAGATTGTGCCACTGTATTCCAGCCTGGGTGACAGAGTAAGAATCCATCTCAAAAAAAAAAAAAAAAAAAAGAAAGAAAAATGTAGCAATTGGCTCCGTCGTGGAACACAGCAGATGGGGCTGGGGCCTGGGCAGTGTCCCAGAGGCTTCTCGAAGTGTCTGCGTGGGAGGTCCGGGGTCCCCAGGAGAGGTTTCGGGTGGGGACATGCAGCGACTCAGGGCAGTGACTCTTTATGGTGGGAGTGGGGGTGTCTGCATGAGCACCACACTTAGTGCCCCCTGCCTGTGTAGACACAGCCCTGCCCTGGTTGAAGTCAGGCTGCAGACATGGGCAGGGTCTTCCGACCACACACTTCTGGTGGGTTCTCAGCGCTGCTCAGAAATCCTGCAGCATTTCCTTAACAGTGAACTTCACGCTCCAGCAAACCTGTTCTCCCTCTGCCCCGCCTTCACCTCCATCACCTCTGCCTCATACTATGCCCCTGACCCTACAGACAACCTTCCTGGGGATGGAGTACCATCAGGCCACCACAAGGTCCCCTTCTCCTGCCCAGCTCCTGGGGTCCGTCTGCATCCACCACCTCTGCCTTCTCGCTGGATGAATCAGCACTGCCCATGTCCCAGGCCACCCCATCCAGGACACGCTCCTGCAATGCTCCTTCTAGTTCCTTCTGCATCACTTAATCCCCTCTTGCAGATCTTCCCACCCGTCCATCAAGGCGGAACAGCACCCATTTTTTTTTTTTTTTTTTTTTATGTATTTATTTTTTGAGACAGGGTCTTGCTCTGTCGCCCAGGCTAGAGTGCAGTGGTGCAGTCGTGGCTCACTGTAGCCTCCAACTCCTGGGCTCTGTGATACTCCCACCATAGCCTCCCAAGTAGCTGGGACTATAGTCATGTGCCATCACACCTGGCTAATCTTTTAATTTTTTTGTAGAGACAGAGTCTCACTATGTTGCCCAGGCTGGTCTTGAACTCCTGGCCTCAAACAGTCCTCCCGCTTTGGCCTCCCAAAGTGCTGGAATTATAAGTGTGAGCCACCTCGCCCAGCTAAGCCCCCATGTTATCCAGGAACCTCCAGCTCCTGGACCCCCTGCAGCTGGCCCGCTTTCTCCCAAAGATCCCCTCTTGTGAGGCCTCCAGGAGCCCTCACTGCCCTGGTCTCCACCCACTCCCCTGCAGCCCATCTGGGGTCCCCTCTGCTGTTCCTCCTCATCTCCCTGACTTTGTCAGCAAAGGACTCAGGCCTTGGAAGCCCCCTTGGCTCCCATAGCTCCCCCTTCATGATGGCCTCATTCTGTGTCACACCTCTCAGTGCCCACATTGAGGTCTCCAGCCTGGGCTGCAACCCTGAACCCCAGGACCCCACGTCCAGCCCCTCTTACTCACACCCAGTGTCGAACTCACCTCAGGCCAGCACAGCCAATCTGAATTCTGCGTTTTTCCCTCTTCAGATCTTCTTCAAGACTTCCTCACCCTCCCAGCCCAGGTCAGTCTTGTTTCTGTCCTGTTGCTCCTTGAGTAAGACCTCTTGGCTCCGCCTCCTAAACTCTTCCAGAACCTACCTGCCTCTTCCACCTCTATGACCCCAAGCCTGGTCCAGCCTCTGCCCTCACAGTCTGACCCCTCCCAGCAGCCAGAGGGAGCTGGCTCATAACTGTCAATTAGGTCCCATCACATCCTAGCTCAACCCTAAGGGCTCCAAGGCAGGTGGTCACAGTGCCACTCTGAGAAACCCTGGCCTAGGCTTTCTGAGCTCTGGGAGAGCAGGCTCCTTCCCCTCCCCCGATACCTGACAAAAAAGGGCTTTAAAAGCTACACATACACACACACACAACACACACACACACACTCTCTCTCTCTATATATATATGTAGGAGTCATATATATACATGTATATACACACACACACACCTATATATATAAATTAGCTGGGCGTGGTGGCAGGCGCCTGTAATCTCAGTTACTTGGGAGGCTGAGGCAAGAGATTTGAAAAAATGTTCCATGCACCCTGTGCCCCTTCTAGTAAATGCCAAGCCACTTCAACTCTGGCCTGCCAGCCCCCTGGCCTCATGTACCTGGTCCAGCCCCCTGGCCGTCCTATAGCTCCACAAATCCAACAGGCTCAGTCCTGCCTCCTGATCTTTGCACTCTCGGTGCCCTGCCAGGAGCACTCCCCTCCCACACTCTCTGGGAGCTTGTCCGTTGTCTCCCTCAGGTTTCTGCTCAGCTGCCACCTCCCTGACTCCCTCCCTCTACCCTCACTGCTCACCCTCTGTCTTCTTGTTTGCAACCTCCGCCTCCTGAGTTCAAATGATTCTCCTGCCTCAGCCTCCCGAGTAGCTGGATTATAGGTGCATGCCACCGTGCCAGGCTAATTTTTATATTTTTTGGTAGAGATGGCATTTTGCCATGTTGGCCAGGCTGGTCTTGAACTTCTGACCTCAAGTGATCCGCCTGCCTTGGCCTCCCAAAGTGCCAGGATTATAGGCGTGAGCACCGCACCCAGCTGGTCTTCTTAACACTTATCACCACTTAAAGTTATGATAATGAGATGGTGGCGGTGCCTACCTGCAGGCAGGGCTCTGTCACTGCTCAGTCTTTGTGGAATGACTGGTGAGCACCAGCCTGATCCGGAACAGCCTAGAGGAAGAGAACCTAGCAAGCCATCGCGTCCGGTCAGCTCCTCCATGGCTGATAGTTTGCAGGAGGCCTTGCATGTCACCAGTGGATGGCTCCGCTTGGCCCCCAGAGTGTCTGACGGGTCCTGATCCACGTCCTGGGTGTGGGTCTTACCTGCTTCAGGGTCCAGGCTCCCTAGAGCCAGGGTTTGGAGTGGGCACACAGCTCCAGGCTCCATAGCTCCCCAAGTCCTTCCGCTCTTGGCCTTGGCTTCTCCTGCTCTTCCTGGCACTTCCCCAGGGATGCCCCGGTGCTGCAAAGTTAAGAGCAAGTCCCAGCACTTTGGGAGGCTGAGGCAGGCGGATCACCTGAGGTCAGGAGTTCAAGACCAGCTTGGCCAACATGGTGAAACCCCGTCTCTACCAAAAATACAAAAATTAGCCGGGCATGGTGGCGGGTACCTATAATTCCAGCTACTTGGGAGGCTGAGGCAGCAGAATCACTTGCACCCCGTAGGTAGAATTTGCAGTCAGCTGAGATTGCAGCCAAACTCCAGCCTGGGCAATAATAGATCAAGACTCTGTCTCAAAAAAGAAGTGACGATCAAGGCAAACTCTTTGGGTCAGACAGAGCCAGGCTGGACCCTAAGTAGCTGTGAGGCATGGGGAGGTGGCCTCTGTCTCCCCCATTTTGGTAGTGTTCCCAGGAGGGCACTCTGTACCCACGAGGGCAGGCTACAGCAACCCTGCTGTCCACAGAACTCTCTGGGGCTCACTTCGGTCAGGCAGTGGCTTAGTTGCCTTTCACGGTGGTCCCAGGGAATTTCATTTCTCTGCTACTCCACATTCTGGCAGGTGCCAGCCTGTCCCCGGAAGGGTCACTGGGCAGCGCTTCCTGGATTTGTTCTGAGGAAGAGGAGGTTGGCTTGTGCCCTGCCAGTCATCCCCTCTCCCCCACCCCCCCCACCGCAGTAACTCCTCAGCCTTCCTCCCTGACCCTCTGCCAGGTTAGGGTGCCTCATCTCAGGGTGGCTGAGGCCATGTGAGCACCAGGGAAGCAGGAGTAACTGACACCGGTGAAGGCTGCCACAAGGCACCTGGGACTTCTCCCAAGCCAGGAGCAATAGGAGCTGACCAGGGACCCAGGGAGTGGGCAGGGAAGAGGGAGGGAGGGGCCTGGACCCAGACTTGGAGCCCCGGGGCTGGACGCCAGCCGAGAACAACACCAGACACAGCTCCCCAGCTCGCTCCCGGCCTGCCCTCCCCAAAGGTGACTTTGGGGGTGGTAGGAAGGAAGCTCAGGTTTCTCTGGTCAGGAACAATACTAGATCCATAAATCCCCGTCCTCAGAGGCCACCAGACTCTCCCAGAGCCCAAGGTGGAAGGAGAGTGCTGTGGGTTCTGGCAGCCACTCCCGGAAAGGTGAAACTGACCCGGCCTGCAGGGAACAGGGGCCTGCCCGAAGGAGGGGGCTGAGTCCAGCCCTTCTTCCCTGCTTCTCTCTCACTTGGGTTCTGGGGGGTCCAAGAAGACTTGTGTCCAGATGGGGAAGTGGAGGGTATTTGTCAGCATTCCCAAACACAGATGGGGAACTGAGGTTGGAGCCAACAAGGGACACAGGACATTGGGGGCAGCCGGGAGGCCCCTCCAGGAGCCCCCGACTGACATCATCCCAGGGAACCCAGGGGCAGGAGGCAGAGCGTCAGATGGCTCTGTCTGTCCTTGGGGGAAGGGGGCCAGGCCCCCCAGGGTGGATGCCAGGGGCCCAGCCTGCCGTGCTCAGAGCCCAGCCCCTTGGGCCTCCCCTTGGCTCCCCCAGGTAGCTCATTTAAGGCTTGAGTAGGTCTAGATGGGGAAGTGCGGGGCCTGGGGAGGAGGGGGCGGCTCACTTGTCAGAGTCATTCCACTGCTCAGAGACGTTAATGTGTCAGATTCAGGGACAGGAAGTCAGATGCCATTTCCTGAGACAGTGGGGGCCTCCCTGGCCTCCTGCACATGCCCAGAGTGGCGATCCTGGCAGATAGATGCACACACTCGCTTGCAGACCCAGTGCCACTCCCCACTTCCCCTCCTGGCTTCCCCCTCCCTGAAACACATCGAGGGCCAGACCCAGCAGTGGAGGGGCCCTGGCTCGGCCGCAGGCTGACAGGGACACCTGCACAGGAAGCCCTCATCCGCACGAGTCGCTCAGGCTCACCTGCTCAGCCTCGTGGTGCATCCCCTGGTGCCCTCCTGGGCTGGCAGGCATGGGGTCCCAGCCTTGAGGGCTACCCCAGAGGCAGGAGACATGCCAGGCTGTTTCCTGGAGACAGCCACCTGGTCTCAGCAGCTCCTCAGGCTTCCTTCTGCTGTGGGTCCTGCGCAGGAACCAGCCCCTGAGCCCTGGAGGTGGTGGGGGCCAGTCCCCCATTCCCTGCCCACCTTGAGCCTCCTGGATGAGGCACCATCCCTTAGGCTGGGCTTGAGTCCTTGTGCGCCACCATCCAGGTGTGCAGGGCCAGTCACGTGACTCGGGGCTGTCTCGGGTTTCTCCCAGAGTGGCCTGCTCAGTGAGGCCTCCTCCCTTATGGCCCAGGGAAGCCTAAAGCAGATACCAGGGAAGAGTCCAGCAAAACATAGGGATTGGGGCCTGTGGAATTGGCTGCAGGGGCAGCTGGTCAGGCAGGCCTGGGATTGACCAAATGCCCCATAGCCCACGTGCAGCCACACAGAGGCCTCCTCTGACACCTCCTCCCGCATCTGGCAACCCATGCCCCCAGCACACACTTGTGTGCTCTGCCCTTGACTTGGCCTTTGCATCTGCCCTGGCCAGGCCCCTCTCCTTCCTGTGCCCTGCCTGCACACCCAAGACCCAGTCTGGATGCTCCAGACCTTGAGGAGCCCCTGTAGACCCCCCAGCTTACTTTCCTTCCTGTGCCCATGTGCCCAAGTCCACACATCACTGCCCTTTGGGTTCGGTGCGGGCAGGACCAGTGACTCCAGGTTCCATGTGTAGAATGAGGTTCGTGTGGGGCCTGAGGGGAACCTGTGTTGTGGCCTGCATGGTGGATCGTGCATTTGACCTTGGACAAGTCACTTTCTTGCTTCTGATCTTGTTGCCTTGTCTGAAAATGGGTAATAAAAGCTCATACTGTCAGCCAGGTGCAGTGGCTCACGCTGGTCATCCCAGCACTTTGAGAGGCCAAGGTGGGCGGATCACTTGAAGCCAGGAGTTCAACAGCAGCCTGGCCGACATGGCAAAGCCCTGGTTCTACTAAAATCACAAAACTTAGCCGGGCGTGGTGGTGTGTGCCTGTAGTCCCAGCCATTTGGGAGACTGAGGCAGGAGAAACGCTTGAACCAGGAGGCAGAGGTTTCTGTGAGCCAAGATTGCGCCACTGTACTCTAGCCTGGGCGACAGAGCAAGACCCTGTCTCAAAAAAAAAGGAAAGCTCTTACTGTCAGCCGGGTGCAGTGGCTCACGCCTATAATCCCAGCACTTTGGGAGATGGAAGCAGGTGGATTGCTTGAGACTAGGAGTTCAAGGCCAGCCTGGGCAATATAGCAGGACTCCATCTCTACTAAAAATACAAAAATCAGTCAGGCATGGTGGTACGTGCCTGTAGTCCCAGCGGCTCGGGCGGCTGAGGCAGGATAATTGCTTGAACCCCAGGAGATACACTCCAGCCTGGGTAACAGAGCGAGACCCTGTCCCAAAAAAAGGCTCTTACTGTCTCTGGCTGTCCAGGGAGAGCCTAGCACAACACCTGGTGTGCCAGCAGCAGCACTAGTGTCTGCAGTGGTAACTCCTTGCCCATAGCCCTTCAGTCCTGCCAGGGGGTTGGATAAACCCCTCTAAATTTCCAAGAGAGGTGGGCCTGGGACCTTGGCTCCTTGGCGGTGAAGGAAGGACATGTAAATGTTCACCCCCAGCCCCACTGCGGCCTCTGGAGCTGCTGGGGGTAGGCCGGGCCACATGGAGGGGACAGGATGGATGGCGTCCCAGCTGGGGTGAGGATCTTCTAGCCAGCGCCTCTTAGGGACACTCCTCTGTACCCCCAGCACTCCTGCTAATCACTGAGCAAGATGCGCATGAAATCTGACCTGTGCCTGCCTGATAACGTCTCTGGGTACCAACCTCCCTCCTCACTCCGCAGCGCTGCCCCAGCCCCTCGGAAGGTCCTGCTCTGCTGGGGAGGGGAGTGTTTATCCCAAGAGGGCAGGCAGGCTCTCTGCCTCCACCGGGGGGGGGGATTAGCTCCCCAAGGTTGCGGGTATAAAGCCACCTGCACACCCTGCTGTTCTGTAGAGGCGGGCAAGGAGCAAAGAGGGCCAGGCAGGCCCCCCTGGACAGACAGAGGGCAGGTGGGGTGGGGGGGACGAACACCATGTCCTATGATTGTCTCTTCTCAGCTGCCTGCCAGCGTGAGTACCTGCCTCTCCCACTCCTGGCCCCTGTGGTCCCACCCCACTGAGGACAAGGGGGCAGGGAGGGAGGACTTGGCTACAGGCTAGCAAGACCTTCCAGGGAGCACTCCTCTCAGCAGCTTCCACTCCCGCGAAGCCTGGGGTCACCCCAGGGAAGGTGGCCCCAGTGCCTCGGTTCTTCCAGCGTTGCCAGGACCCTGGAGTGGACAGTCAGTTCCCTGCCTGTGCACAAGTCCTGTCCGCTGGGAAGGGTCCAGTCTTCTGGATCTTGAGCGTCAGAGCTCTTTGTCACCCTCTCTGGTCTGGCTTCGGGATGAGGAAAGCTGATGGGGGCTGCTTCCAGGTATTAAGGATCCTGGGTCCTGCGGGCCCCAGCCCCCCCTGCCACGTGGGCCCCTATGGGTGCAGTCAGTGCCGGCCAGGGGTGAGCAGGACTCCTGGAGGGGCCTGACCTTGCTGGGGGTTGGCTTCAGGCTGCATCTTCCTCTCCAGGTGGGCTCAGGCTTAGTCTGGGGGGTGGGGACAGCAGGAAGAGCTGACCTGGTGGCGCCTCCCTACAGAAGGTGCCATGCGAGCCAGCGAGACAGTGTCGGAGGCCAGCCCTGGCTCCACGGCCAGCCAGACCGGCGTCCCTACTCAGGTGGTTCAGCAGGTGCAGGGCACCCAGCAGGTAGGATGTGGCCCTCCCAGGGGGAGGGGGAGGGTCGGTGAGGGTGGCAGTGCAGGCTGTGGCCTCGGGGGCCTGGCCTCCCCTCCCTGCTTCCTGCCGGAGCCATCTGCTCACCTGTTCTTATCAAGATGTGCACGGCAGCCACTCTCCACTCACCGCTCCGGGCCTCCCTGGGGAAGTGGTGGCTCAGCTCCTCCTGCCTTGTCCCCCACAGCGACTGCTGGTCCAGACGAACGTGCAGGCCAAGCCAGGCCACGTGTCGCCTCTCCAGCTGACCAACATCCAAGTGCCCCAGCAGGTAAGGCCACTGCACCTGGCCCCACCCTGGAAGGATCCCTCAGGGTGGAGGACCAACCCCCTGTGGCAAGCCTGGATCTGTCCTCACCAGGATCGAGGGAAGAGGCCCCATCCAGGGGCTGCCCTACCTCCTGGCTCTGGGCAGTCACCTCCCCAGGGTCAGACTATCAGGTAGGGGCCATCTGAGCAGAGAGAACAGGATGTGTAGCTGGGAAGGTGGTTTTCGGGTACAGCCCAGTGTCCCGAAGCAGAGAACCCAAGCCAGGTTTAGAGTCAGGAGTCCATAGCCAGTGCAGGGTGGTCTGTCCCCCAAGAAGGCTGCAGATGGGGTGCAGCGCTCACCCGTTTCCGACTGATCAGCACAGAACTGGACAAAGTACTGTCAAGTTTTTTGGGTTTTTTTTGAGACAGAGTCTCGCTCTGTCGCCCAGGCTGGAGTGCAGTGACGCAATGTTGGCTCACTGCAACCTCCGCCTCCTGGGTTCAAGTAATTCTCCTGTCTCAGCCTCCCGAGTAGTTGGGATTACAGTCATGCGCCATCACGCCTGGTTAATTTATGTATTATTAGTAAAGACGGGGTTTCACCATGTTGGCCAGGCTGGTCTCAAATTCCTGACCTCAAGCGATCTACCTGCCTCAGCCTCCCAAAGGGCTGGGATTACAGGCATGAGCCACCGTGCCCAGCCTAGTACTGTCGGGTTTTAAGGATGACAGCACATTCCACATGGCCTGATGACAACTCCAGCTCTGCCACTTCCTGGCTGTAGGACCTCAGATAAGCGCCTTTGCCGTCCTGAGCCTTGGTGTCACCCTCTGTGAAGTGGGGGCAGCAGCTGAGCTGCATTGGGGCTGTCGGGATTCTGTGAGCTAACAGGTGTGAAGCACTCACAACATCACCTGGCACTGCGCACATACTCGGTGCAACTGCACTGGCTGTCATGAGTGATCCGCCTCCCTTTCCCTCCTTGGGTCTAGGCTCTCCCCACGCAGCGTCTGGTGGTACAGAGTGCAGCCCCAGGCAGCAAAGGCGGCCAGGTCTCCCTGACGGTCCACGGCACCCAGCAGGTGCACTCGCCCCCGGAGGTAAGTGGTGGCCCTGTCAGCCACCCTCCCCACTGCTGTCTCCCCAGGTCAGCAGTGTACCCCCATAGTATATTTGGGGCTCCCTGCCCCCCCACCCCACTTGCTCCTCCAAAGTCCTGCGTCCTCTCCACTCCCAGTATGATGCCCTTGTGGACCCCAGGTAGGGTGGCTTGGCTGCCCAGTTCCTGGCCCTGCCAGCTCTGAGCTAAGCAGCCGTGGAGCTCTGCTCTGGGAGAAGGAGGTGACTTCCTGGGTTGAGATGACCCTGGCAACTCCAGCTTAGGGAACTACATTCCAGGAAACAAAGCGGGTTCCTCTTCCCTCCACAGGGGGAGAGTCTCTACCACGAAGCCTCGGACCCCAGGGTAGATTCTGGGGACCTACAAACACCAAAGAGGGTTTTGGAGACAGGCTGTGGGCGTTGTCTGCATCAGAAGCTTGGGGTCAGATGGCTGGCCCAGCCCACTCACTTCCTCTTCTGGGACTCTGGGCAGGCCTATGAGCCTTCTTCTGTTTTTTGGTTTTTGTTTGTTTGTTTTTTTAGACAGAATCTTGCTCTGTCGCTCAGGCTGGAGTGCAGTGGCGTGATCTCAGCTCACTGCAACCTCCGTGTGCTGGGTTCAAGTGATTATTCTGCCTCAGCCTCCCGAGTAGCTGGGATTGCAGATGTCCACCACCACGCTTGGCTAATTTTTGTATTTTTTGTAGAGACTGTTTCGCCATGTTGGCCAGGCTGGTCTTGAACTCCTGACCTTCTCAGGTGATCCGCCCGCCTTGGCCTCCCAAAATGCTGGGATTGCCGGTGTGAGCCATGGCGCCTGGCCTCTTTGAGCCTTCTGAGCTCCAAGTTTTCTCTGTGTCAAACAGCTGATGGTATCAACCGCCCCTCACTTTGCTGTGAGAATTACAGCCTGAGGCACAGCGGGGCTCAGAGCCAACACGGGGCTCCATGGCCAGCCTGTCCGGGCCCAGTCCTGTGCCTCACCGCCTGCAGCCATGTCACCCGGGGCTTGTCCCCTCCCCTCTGTGCCTCCATTGGGAAGTGGGGGTGCTGTGAGATTCCATTGAGTACATTTAAAGCACTCAGCCAGTGTCTGGTAGGAGTCAGCCCAGTATCACACCAGAGGCTGCTGTTGTCATTGCTATAACCTTTGAGGATCAGCCCCAGGAGAGCTTCAGGGGTGCTGCAGGCACCACCTACCATCAGCCATCCTTGCTGGGAAGGGTGAAACCCCAGTCGTTGCCAGGAGTTGACTGGGACTGTTGCAGGGAGTAGGCATTTGGATGCATGGGATGTGGTCAGTTACCAGCCTAGGTGGTTGGTAATTGCGACAGGTGGTTGGGACAGGTCCCTGCAGGCTGCTACCCTCCCCGGTCAGCTCTCCTGAGAAGGGTGTGTATGAGGGCCTGGGTGCCCCAGAGAGGATGTGAGCCTGCCCCAAAGAGGGTTCGAGCCCTCCCCAGAGAGGATGCAAGCCCACCCCAGCGCACTCCTGTGTCTCCTTCCCTTACAGCAGTCGCCGGTGCAGGCCACCAGCTCTTCCAGCAAGACAGCCGGGGCCCCCACGGGCACAGTGCCACAGCAGCTGCAGGTCCACGGTGTTCAGCAGAGCGTCCCCATCACCCAAGAGGTGCCAAGCCAAGGCGGGCAGCAGCTCGGGCCAGGGGTCCTGGCCAGGCAGCCTCTGCAGCCCCCCACGGCTGTGCCTCTGGCCTATTAGAGCCCAGCCCCGGCCTGCCACCCGTGCCTTTGATAAGCGTCTCTGCCTGTCTCCAGACTCGGCATCCTGGGGCTGGAGGACAGGGATGCTGTGGGGGAGTCTGAAATTTGAACTTGAGGCATAGTGGGCCAAGGGAACCACTGGGAGAAACCACCTTGGCCTCTTGGACCCATTTGCCTGAAAGAAGCCCCAAAGCCACATCCTGGCTCATTCTGGGAAGGGTTTCAGGAGGGGGATCCAGCCCTCAAATCCATGCCGAGCCTCTGCAGAGGCAGAGCTCTGAGCCGGCGCAGGTTGAGACTCTGGGGCTCCCTGCCACTGGATGTTAACAACGAAGTTGAGGGGTTCCCAGCCCCTTGAAAACATAGATGAAATCCATAGACCCTTCCCCAAGTATAAACAGAAACCCTGTCCCAGAGGATTTACAGATACTCTCCTGCCTGGCACTAGAGCGCCCCCAGCTCCTCCATTCAGCATCCCCCTTTGCCAGCCTCAGTTTCTGACTCTGCATCCCTAGGATAATCCCTGCATCCCGGCCACAGCACCGAACAGGGCAGACAGTTGACATGGGAAGGATGCGGGGACCAAAGATGACCAAGGCCATGCCTGCGGGTTCTTGGCACAGCTTCGGGGGCCTGTAGGGAAAGGAGGCAGAGAGCAGAGACCCCTCAGTTAGTCCCAGGTTCAACTCAGCCTGGCAGCCTCACTTTGCCCCTGTAAGTGGGTGCCCATTAGTAATGGATTGGGATGTGCTTGGTGCTGGGCACAGCACCCTCCTTGTTTGGCTGGAGAATGGCAGCCTCTTGCTTACCAGGCTGCTGCGAGGTTTACGGAAGCCCACCTGTGCAGGGGCTGGGCGGGTTGACGGCCATCATTCCCATGGTCATCTTAACGTTCCCTTTCCCTTTCCAGAGGTCTGTGGTCCAGGCCACTCCACAAGCGCCCAAAACCGGCCCGGTGCAGCCACTGACCGTGCAGGGCCTCCAGCCAGTCCATGTGGCTCAAGAGGTGTGTGTCCTGCTCCTACCCCAGGGACAAACGGGCTGGTCCCGGACTGGGCTGGGGAGTGCAGGCCCCTGAGGCTGCAGGGAGGGAGGGAAATGCCTCTGTGAGCTGCAGACTCTGCCCTAGATCCTTCCACTTTCCCGGCCCCCTGGCAGCTCAGGGCCCAGGTTTTGCTAAGAGAGGTCTGGATTCGAATCCCGCTTCATTCTTGCGTGGGCCTGGGTCAGTTCTTCTCCCTCTCCCGAGACCCCGGGCGGCGGGGATCTTCCCTCGGGTGGCTGCGTGCTTGCTCAGCAACCCGGTGGGTGGAGGCCTGGAGCCCCGCCCGCGGCCGCCCCTGTTGACCCCCCCAGTGTCTCTGTTTGTCCTCCAGAGCTCAGGCAGTCAGTTTCCCGCTAGGAAGGCAGAACAGCGAGATCCCCGGCCCACGCCGCCGCCGGAGCCGCCGCCCCGGCCGCCCGCGTGCAGCGGCGAGGCCCAGCAGCTAGGCAGCCCCGAGCTGCCGCCGCCCTATTACGAGCCGGGCACCGAGCAGTGGGTGGAGCTGGTGGGCGTGCTGCCCCCGCACCTGCTCCTGCCGCAGCAGAAAGTGGTCTTCGAGCCACTGCCCCGGCTCCCGGCCCGAGCCAGCCCCGACCAGAGGGTCAGGATCCAGAGAATCCCCCCAGGTGCTAGTGTTCGGCACGGCCGCCACGGCCCTCAAAGTAGGTGGCGGACGCACGGACGGGGGCAGCGGGCGGGCAGGGGCGGGGGCGCCCGGTCCGGGCCGCCCACCAGGCCCCGCAAGCCCTGTAGACCCCACCTCCGCCCGACGGGTCTGTCTGGGGACCCGCCTCTGACTCCCTACCCAAGCCCTGTCCTGGTCCCAGCTCCGCCCCTGCAGACGCGGGATGGGGGTTGGAGGTGGGGACTCAGGCCCCGCCCGTAGGGCCATGTCAGTGATTCCAGGTTGTTTCCCCACCAACCGGGGCCTCAGGTTCCGCCCCTTACATCCTGTGCCCGGTTTCCAGGCCCCGCCCCTGAGGCCCTTTCTGTGGCTGCTGGCTAAGACTCTATCGACGGCCTTGCCCCTGTGCCTGGGGTCCAACCTGACGCCCACTGCAGGACCCTGTCTCGCATCCACTCCACTGCCCGTCATGCCCCACCCTTGCTGGCCCCAGCCGAAGCCAAGAGTCCTGGCTTCTACTCCTGAAATAGCCCTTCCTGATCCCCAGCCCTGGGGCTGGCAGCAGCCCCTGGGCCTCTTACCCCAGGCCTCCTCCAGGGCGTTTTGTTCAGAGCCCAGATGCTGCCCTTGAGTCTGGGAGCTGGGCGTCAGGGAGAGCCTGGGTGGGCACCAGCCCTTTAGAGGCAGAAAGGGAGGAGCTGGCCCACCTTGACCCTCCATGTGCCCTTCCTCTGCCCCAGGTGCAGCAGCTCCAGCAGGTGCCCGTCCCACACGTGTACTCCAGCCAGGTGCAGTATGTGGAGGGCGGTGACGCCAGCTACACGGCCAGTGCCATGTAAGTGAGGGGAGAGGGGTGGGTGAGTGGCTCGGGTCTGCACTGGACCTTCCCCAGGCTCCCAGGACAGCAGGCCCCAGTCCCAGCCCCCAGCAGGCCAGCTGGCCTTCAAGGCCTTGGGAGGCAGAGACTCAGGTGGCACTCCCCCAGGGGCAGGGGCAGCCAGGAAAAGTGGCAAAGCAGAGGGACCCTCGAAGGTTAGGGTCCCTGGCATAGCTTAGGGCTTGAGAGTCACATGAGCCTGGTTTTTAACCAAAAAAAAGGCCGGGCATGATAACTCACGTGTGTCATCCTAGCACTTGGGGAGGCCTCAGTGGGTGGATCACTTGAGGTCAGGAGTTCAAGACCAGCCTGGCCACCATGGTGAAATTCCGTCTCTTCTAAAAATACAAAAATTAGCTGGGCATGGTGGCGGGTACCTGTAATCTCAGCTGCTTGGGAGGCTGAGGCAGGAGAATCACTTGAACCCGGGAGGTGGAAGTTGCAGTGAGCTGAGATTGTGCCACTCACTGCAGCCTGGTGACAGCCAGATTCTGTCTCAAAAAAAAAAAATTATTTGACTTCCAGCCCTGTCCCAGGGGGGGATGCTGTGACCCGTTTCTTTGTTTCCTTCTGGTGATACTCTAAGAATAGAAACTCTATCCCTCTACCCATTTTTTTTCTTTTTTTTCTTTTTTTGCGACAGGGTCTCACTCTGTCACCTAGGCCAGAGTACAGTGGTGTGATCAGGGCTCACTGCAGCTTACGGGCTCAAGTGATCCTCTGACGTCAGCCTCCCTGGTAGCTGGGACTACAGGTGTGCACCTCCACGCTCAGCTAATTTTTGTATTTTTGTAGCGATGGGGTTTTGCCCTGTTGCCCAGGCTCATCTCCTCGAACTCTTGGACTCAAGTGATTCTCCCCTCTTGGCCTCCCAAAGTGCTGGCATTACAGGCATGAGCCACCGTGCCTGGCCTCTACCCCCTTTTCTTTGGTCAGAAATAGAGGCAAGCATTCCATCCATACCTTGTTTCTTTCCTAGCTCTCTCCCACGTGTCCTCGTGGGTCCCGGTCACCCTCTTGGCTGCTGTGTAATAATCCTGTACAGATGCAACAGCCACGATGTCATCAGTCCCCACCCAGTGGCGTGTAGGGGACTTCCCCCTCCCTGGGTGCAGCACTGCCATTTCAGTGTGTGGGCCACGTCAGGCAGGTGCCATGTCCTGGCCCCCGCTTCAGCCCCAGCTCTGACTCCTCGCCGGGGCTCCTCCCTGCCACCTTCCCCTCTCACATCTCCACAGCAATCACTGCAGTACTATAGTTACTGTTGGTTTAGTTTCTAGAAGTTTCACTTGGTTTTCTTTGCATTTGCATGATTTCTTTTTTCATCCCTGCCACTTGTTCTTCTGGGGACAATGCTGGGATTGGTTAGCTCGTGGATTGACTGAGTCCTAAGGTCACAATGCTCTGACTGGCCCCCGGGGCATGGTCCCCCAGCATCCGGCTGCCTCACAGTTCCATCCATTTATTTCCAGTGCTGCTAATCTTTTCATTGTGTGGTTGACCCAAGCTGGCAAGGGCCAGACAGGGCATTGCAAAGAGGAGGCCAGTGTCTGAGGGCTCCTGCTGGCATCACTGGGAGCGCCTCTCCTGTCTTCCTTTGCTTCCGTCTGAATTCCTCACTCAGCGATTGTAGTGTGTGTGATTGCACTTAGTTCATCGTTGCTGTCTGATTTTCCTGCTATGTAAAGTTGTTGAGGGCCACTCCTCCTGTCAACTGTCCACTCCTGTTTCTCCCTCTGAGTGAATTACTGCTGAGTTCCTGACCCTTTGCCAGCCCCATCCCCCACCCTGGCCAAAGCCACAGCCCCTGGGCCTCCCTCCCATGGTTCTGTTCTGGGGGGGCATCCAGAGCCACACACATTCATTTATTGAGTCATTCAGCAACCATCGACCGAAGCAACATTTTTGCAGCACACGTCCCATGCTGGGTGTGCAGGGATGAGCAGGCTGCAGCCCCTGCCTTGGAGAAGTGGGGGCACTTGCTCAGGTCACGTGCTCTTTGTGTCACTTTGTGTGGTAGACGTAGGGCAGGACAGAGAGATTGAGAGCTGGACCTGGTGTCTGAAGAAGACCAGGCTGCCATACCTCCTTCCACTCTCCTCCTCAGCTCCCTCTCCTTGTCCACCCACAACCACTCAGGCCTACAGGGCTCTGACCCTTGCCACTTTCAGAGTCTGAGCCAGGTCACCTCTTGACTGACCTGTCTTTCTGGATGTTAAAATTTTTTTTTTTTTTTTTGAGATGGAGTTTCGCTCTGTTGCCCCGGCTTGGCGCAATCTCTGCTCACTGCAACCTCTGCCTTCAGGGTTCAAGTGATTCTCCTGCCTCAGCCTCCCAAGTAGCTGGGATTACAGGCACGCACCACCACACCTGGCTAATTTTTTGTATATATATATTTTTTTTTTATTTTTTGTATTTTTTAGTAGAGACGGGGTTTCACCATTTCACCATGTTGGGCAGGCTGGTCTTGAACTCCTGACCTCAAGTGATCCACACACCTCAGCCTTCCAAAGTGTTGGGATTATGGGCGTGAGCCACTACACCTGGCTTAATGCTGTGTGTTTAATCACTAATACATTGAAAGAGTTCAAAAATCAAAACTACGTCCAACGACGTTTAGTGAGATGATGAGAGGTGTCCCCCACCTGTCCCCTATCCACTGATCCCTGCATGCCCACAGATGACAGACATGCAGACATGCATACAAAACGCGACACAGTCTTCCCTGTCTTTCCGTCACACCGTCCCCACCCTTCTCTGCCTTTTATCTGCTCAGTGGTCGGTTCTGGAACTTGTTCTTTTGGAGGACTGCAACCCCTGCCTCCTCTTTTCACCCTTGCGTAGGATTCCATCATCTTTTATTTAACAGCCCCTTGAGGTTGAATCCCTGGTGGTTTTTATGCTTGTGATGGTTTGCAGCCTCGAGTCTGTGTCTCCCGGTGCCCATTCTGTCCCTGGATAGCTGAATGAGAGAGAATTCTCCCGCCATAGGTAGCTTGGGAAACATACCTGCATTCTTTTTTTTTTTTTTTTTTTTTTAAAGATGGGGTTTCACCATGATGGCCAGGCTGGTCTTGAACTCCTGACCTCAGGTGATCCACCCACCTCGGCCTCCCAAAGTGCTAGGATTACAGGCGTGAGCCACTGCGCCCGGCCCATACCTGCATTCTTGATGGTCTCCTCCAGTCATAGCATTGCCTTCTCTAGTCCCCCTCCAGTCACAGCGTCACCTTCTCTAGCCCTGCCCCCTTCCTGCTTCACTCACCCCATCACCTTCCGTATGATCTCTAACTTACCTTTGCACATGGCTTCTTGCCTGTCTCCCCCGACCAGATCCTCAGCTCCTCCAGGGGCAGGGGCTTTTCATTCTTGTTTTTTTGGACATTGCTATGTCCAAAGTGTGTAAAACAGTGCCTAGCACACAGTAGGCACTCGAAGCACTTGCCGATTTTATTTTTGTAATGAAGTGTGTAGCATTGCAAATTCCCTATCCCTTCAGTATTTTTTTTTTTTTTAGTTTAAAAAGACAGGGTCGTACAGGTGTGGTGCCTCATGCCTGTAATCCCAGCACTGTGGGAGACAAGCGGGTGGATCATTTGAGGTCAGGAGTTCAAGACCAGCCCCACCAACATGGTGAAACCCTGATTCTACTAAAAAAAAATACAAAAATTAGCTGGGGGTGGTGGCACGCACCTGTAGTCCCAACTCCTCCGGAGGCTGAGGCAGGAGGATCGCTTGAACCCTAGAGGCAGAGGTTGCAGTGAGTCAAGATTGAGCCACTGCACTCCAGCCTGGCTCAAAAAATAAATAAGTGAATAAAAATAAGAAGCCAGGGTCTTGCTGTCACATAGGCTTCAGTGTGGTGATGGTGTGGTTATAGCTCGCTACAGCCTCAAACTCCTGGACGCAAGGGATCCTCCTGCCTCAGCCTCCCAAGTAGCTGGGATTGCAGGTGTGCACCACCACCCCTGGCTAATCTTTATATTTTTTGTAGAGATAGGGTCTCACTATGTAGCTTAGGCTAGTCTTAAACTCCTGGCCCCCAATGAACCTCCTGCCTTTGCTTCCCAAAGACTACGGGCAGGAGCCACCATGCCCGGCCAAGTTCCCTAGCCCTTCTATCCCGATTTTCCTAATTTCCAAAGTGGAGAAGGTGACTCCGCTGCCAGAGGACTGGCTGCTTTGGCGATTGTATGAAATATTGCCCATCAGGCACTCAGGATGGTACCCAGTCCATTGTAGGTGAATGCTAGAATCTGGTCTTTGCTGTGGGGGAGCTGCTGCTTCCCCAGGCCCCTCCTGGCAGCCCCCCTTCCTGCACAGTCATGCCCCCTTGGCCCCCAGTTCTCATCCCCCTGACTGTCCTCCGGCTTTGCCTCTTCCCAGCCGTTCCAGCACCTACCCCCTACCCCGAGACGCCGCTGTACACACAGACGGCAAGCACCAGCTACTATGAGGCCGCAGGCACGGCCGCCCAGGTCAGCACCCCTGCCACCTCCCAGGCGGTGGCCAGCAGCGGCTCCATGCCCATGTACGTGTCTGGCAGCCAGGTCGTCGCCAGCTCTACCAGCACTGGGGCTGGGGCCAGCAACAGCAGCGGAGGTGGTGGCAGTGGCGGTGGCAGCGGCGGCGGGGGAGGTGGTGGCGGGGGTGGCAGTGGCAGCACCGGAGGCGGCAGCAGCGGAGCAGGCACCTACGTGATCCAAGGTGGCTACATGCTGGGCAGTGCCAGCCAGTCTTACTCCCACACCACCCGTGCCTCGCCAGCCACGGTAAGTGCCCCAGCCTGGGCCCCAGAGGAGACAGGTGGTAGTGGGTGGTGGGCACTTGCAGTCTAGTCCATGATGGCAGCTGCTAGCTACTGTTAGCAGGAGTCTGTGTGCCCCCCGATGAGCACATATGCAGATGTCCTGGGACTGAATACTGTGTGGCCTCAGATAAATTACTCAGCCTCTCTGGGCCTCAGCTGATATGCATGAAGTTCTTAGAACAGTACCACAGTTGGCTGGGCACAGTGGCTCACACCTGTAATCCCAGGACTTGGGGAGGCTGAGGTGGGTAGATGAGCTGAGGTCAGAAGTTCCAGACCAGCCTGGCCAACATGGTGAAATCCCATCTGTACTAAAAAATACAAAAATTAGCCAGGAATGGTGGTGAGTGCCTGTAATCCTAGCTACTCAGGAGGCTGAGGCACAAGAATTGCTTCAACCCGGGAGGCAGAGGTTGCAGTGAGCCAAGATTGTGCCACCACACTCCAGCCTGGGAGACAGAGGAAGACTCGAAAAGAAAAAAAGTGCTGTCTATTCTTTTTTCTTGTTTTCTTTTTCTTTTCTTTTTTTTTTTTTTTTTTTTGAGACAGAGTTTTGCTCTGTCACCCAGGCTGGAGTGGTATTATCATAGCTCAATGCAGCCTCAAACTCCCAGGCTCAAGTGATCCTCCCAGCTTACCCTCCCAAGTAGCTGGGACTACAGGCATGCGCCACCACACTCGGCTGATTTTCGTACTTTTAGTAGAGACGGGGTTTCTCCACGTTGGTCAGGATAGCCTCAATCTCTTAACCTTGTGATCCACCCACTTCTGCCTCCCAAAGTGCTGGGATTACAGGCATGAGCCACCATGCCTGGTTTCGATTTTTAAAAATTTTTTTGTAGAGACAGGATCTCACTCTGTTGCCTAGGCTGGTCTCAAAATTCTGGCCTCAGGCGATCCTCCCACCTTGGCCTCCCAAAGTGCTGGGATTATTCTGATTAAAATTGACGATAAGAATAGATAATGAGGGAGAAGCCAGCACTGCCATGTGGAGCTTCCAGAACAGGCGGTACTGGAACTTCCTGTGCTGAGAAGTGGCTGCATGAAGTGCCTGGGGCAGCCCTAAATTCCAGCCCCAACTGGGCCCCTCGACAATTGTGTGACCGTGGGGGTGGGTCGGTGCTGGTGGTTCTGGCGGTCCCTGTTGGTCCTGATGTAGCCTGGCTTCTGTCTATTCTAGTCTTTTTTTTTTTTTTTTTTTTCTTTTTGGAGATGGAGTTTCGCTCTTGTCACCCAGGCTGGAGTGCAGTGGTGCAATCTCAGCTCACTGTAACCTCCCCCACCTCCAAGGTTCAAGCAATTTTTGTGCCTCAGCCTCCAGAGTAGCTACAATTACAGGCGCCGATCACCACATCCAGCTAATTTTTTTTTTTTTTTTTTTTTTTTTTGAGACAGAGTCTCGCTCTGTTGCCCAGGCTGGAGTGCAGTGGTGAGGTCTTGGCTGACTGCAACCTCCGCCTCCCGGGTTCAAGACGTCTCCTGCCTCAGCCTCCCAAGAGGCTGGGACTACAGGCGCCTGCCACACTCCAGTCTAATTTTTTGTATTTTTAGTAGAGATGGGGTTTCACCATGTTGGCCAGGCTGGTCTCTAACTTCTGACTTCAGGTGATCCACCCACCTCAGCCTCCCAAAGTGCTAGGATTACAGGCGTGAGTCATCGCTCCTGCTTGGAGATTTGCTTTTTTTCACTCTGCATAAATTAATATATATATATATTTTTTGAGACAAGGTCTGACTGCTACCCAGGCTGAAATGCAGTGGCTTGATCGTAGCTCACTGTAGCCTTCAACTTCTGAGCTGAAGGGATACTCCTGCCTCAGCCTCCCAGATAGCTGGGACTGCAGGCATGCACCACAACAGTGGCTAATTTTTTTTTTTTTACACAGAGTCTCGTTTTTGTCACAGTCTTGCAGTGGTGAAATCTCGGCTCACTGCAACCTCTGCGTCCCGGTTTCAAGCGATTCTCCTGTCTCAGCCTCCTGAGTAGCTGGGACTACAGGCATGTGCCACTGCACCTGGCTAATTTTTTTTTTTTTTTTGTATCTTTAGTAGAGACAGGGTTTCTCCATGGTCACCAGGCTGATTTCGAGCTCCCAACTTCACGTGATCCACGTGTCTCAGCCTTCCAAAGTGCTGGGATTACTGGCATGAGCCACTGTGCCTGGCTGACACTGGCTAATTTTTAAAAAAATTCTTTGGTAGAGACAGGGTCTCCCTATGTTGCCCAGGGTGGGCTCAAGTGATCCTCCCACCTTAGCCTCCCAAAGTGCTGGAACTATAGGGGCAACCCGCCATGCCCGTCCCTTAATGTTTTTAACTAGCTGCACGTGGCAAGTGTATAGGACAGTGCAGTTCTAGAGAGTTCTATGGGACGTAGTTCCTGGGGGAGGATGGCAGTAGGATGTGCTAACTTATGGTGGGCATGGCTGTCAGGATCCCAGCTGGAAGTCGATACAGGGCACCCAGCCACAGCACTCAGAGATGACGGAAGCACCTCTGACTGGCGCTCTCCCATCTCCCTCCGGCCCCAGGTCCAGTGGCTCTTGGACAACTATGAGACGGCCGAGGGCGTGAGTCTGCCACGGAGCACCCTCTACTGCCACTACCTGCTGCACTGCCAGGAGCAGAAGCTGGAGCCCGTCAACGCTGCCTCCTTCGGCAAGCTCATCCGCTCCGTCTTCATGGGCCTGCGAACCCGCCGTCTGGGCACCAGGTAGGGCCATCCGTCTACTCCCCCGCAGCCCCTGGGGAATCAGGGGGCACACTGAGACCCACCCCCACTCCAGGTCATCTCAGGCACTCCAGCCCAGCCCATCCCCACCACCTCCACAAGGCTCCTTGACACACCCGCTGACTCCCACCCCAGGGCCTTTGCACTGGCGGTGCCTTCCACCTCATGTGCTTCTACCCCATCCTACTCACACGCCCCCTGGCAGCCTCAACTAAAACTGCAGCCTTCCTCTGTCCTCGGCCTATCACCCCTAACCCTGCTTCATTTTTCTCCTTAGCCTTGAGCACCCTCACACCTGCCTTTTTGTTTTGTTTTGTTTTGGGAGACAGAGTCTCACTCTGTGGTCTAGGCTGGAGTGCAGTGACTCAATCTCGGCTCACCAAACCTCCGCGCCCCACCCCCCCGGGTTCAAGCAATTCTCTGGAGTAGCTTCAGCGTCTTGAGTAGCTTGGGACTTACAAGCAATGCACTACCATGCCCAGCTAATTTTTTTTTTTTTTTTTTTTTTGAGATGGAGTCTTGTTCTGTTGCCCAGGCTGGAGTGCAGTGGTGTGATCTTGGTTCACTGCAACTTCCACTGCTTGGGTTCAAGCAATTCTCCTGCCTCAGCCTCCTGAGTGCTGGGATTACAGGCATGCACCACCATGCCTGGCTAATTTTTATATTTTTAGTAGAGACGGGGTTTCACCATGTTGGCCAGGCTGGTCTCAAACTCCTGACCTCGTGCTCCACCCCCCTCATGGGCCAGGCTGGTCTCAAACTCCTGACCTTGTGATCTGTCCACCTCAGACTCCCAAAGTGTTGGGATTACAGGCGTGAGCCACCGCACCCGGCTAGCCCAGCTAATTTTTAAAAAATATTTTTAGTGGCCGGGCGCGGTGGCTCATGCCTGTGATCCCAAGCACTTTGGAGGCCAAGGTGGGCGGATCACCTGAGGTCGGGAGTTGAAGACTAGCCTGACCAACATGGTGAAACCCCGTCTTAAAAAATATATATATATATACACACATATATATTTTTAGTAGCCAGGCGAGGTGGCTGATGCCGGTAATCCAAGCACTTTGGGAGGCCGAGATCGACGGATCACAAGGTCAGAAGGTCGAGACCATCCTGGCTAACATGGTGAAACCCCGTCTCTGCTAAAAATACAAAAAGTTAGCCAAGCATGGTGGCAGGCACCTATAATCCCAGCTACTCAGGAGGCTAAGACAGGAGCATCGCTTGAACCCAGGAGGCAGAGGTTGCAGTGAAGCTGAGAGCATGCCACTGCACTCCAGCCTTGGTGACAGTGTGAGACTGTCTCCAAAAAAAAACAAAATTATTTTTAGTAGAGACAGGTTTTCGCTATGTTGACCAAGGTCATCTCGAACTCCTGTCCTCAAGTGATCCACCTGCCTTGGCCTCCCAAAGTGCTGGGATTACAGCCATGAGTCACCGTGCTCAGCCCACACGTGCCATTTACGTGACTTATTTCAAATTGTTCTGGTCCGTCTGCAAATGCTCGTACCTTGATGATGCGGGGTTGAACCTAGTCAGTGCTTAATCAGAGCCTGTGAATCAGTGAATTCACGTGGGAAGGAGCAAGGAGCCATCCCATGAACCTGCCCGTCTCTGCCTCTCCTTTGCAACCCCATGGCTGCCCCTGCTCATCTCTTGGTTCCTGTTCCCAGGTTCAGCGTCACCCCATTCAGTCATTGATACCCACTGCCCTTGTGCCTCTTCAGTACAGCACCCCCGGCTCTGCAGGGCAGGGCTCTCTCCATCTCTCCCCCTAATAGAGGAGATGGGTGTGCTGTGAGGCACTCCATACCCTGCCAGCCGGCAGACCCCCAGCCCAACCCTTACCCTCCACCTTCCTCCCAGGGGCAACTCCAAGTACCACTACTATGGCCTGAGAATCAAGGCCAGCTCACCCCTGCTGCGGCTGATGGAGGACCAGCAGCACATGGCCATGCGGGGCCAGCCCTTCTCGCAGAAGCAGAGGTACGAGGGCAGGGCTGGACCCAGGGCAGGGCAGGCAGGGAAGGATATGCAGGCCATTCCCCAGCTGGCCCGCCTGCCCATTCTCCTCCAGGCTCAAGCCCATCCAGAAGATGGAGGGCATGACCAACGGCGTGGCGGTAGGACAGCAGCAGAGCACGGGGCTGTCGGACATCAGTGCGCAGGTGCAGCAGTACCAGCAGTTCCTGGGTGAGAGCTCCCGCCCCTGCCTGTGCAGGCGGTTCCCAAAGCCAGGTGGCAGCCGGCATCCTCCGAGCCAGGGGAGGGCTTGGTGAGAGATGCCTGAGGACCCGCAGGGGTTGCGTGAGACATCACAGTCTCTGTCCACAGTGACAATTCTGTCTTCCAGAATTTTTCTTCAAGGTAGATTCTCATTTCTTTCAATGCAAAGCATTTCTCTGGGGTTCTGAGCTCCCCAATCAATCCCCGTTTTGCTACATGAGATTTTATTTTATTTTATTTTATTTGAGATGGTGTCTCGCTCTGTCACCCAGGCTGGAGTGTAATGGCCTGATCTCGGCTCACTGCAATCTCCACCTCCCAGGTTCAAGTGATTTCTCCTGCCTCAGCCTCCTGAGTAGCTGGGATTACAGGCAACTGCCACCACCCACAGCTAATTTTTTTATTTTTAGTAGAGATGGGGTTTTACCATGTTGGTCAGGCTGGTCTCGAACTCCTGACCTCGTGATCCGCCTGCCTCAGCCTCCCAAAGTGCAGGTGTGAGCCACCACACCCGACCGAGATTTTATTTTTTAATTTTTGTTTTTATTTTTTGAGAGAGATTCTCTCTGTTGCCGAGGCTAGAGTGCAATGGCACCATCCTGGCTCACTGCAACCTCCGCCTCCTGGGTTCAAACGATTCTCCTGCCTCAGCCTCCTGAGTAGCTGGGACTACAGGCATGTGCCACCACGCTCAGCTAATTTTGGTATTATTAGGAGAGAGATGGGATTTCACCACATTGGCCAGGCTGGTCTTGAACTCCTGACCTCAAGTGATTCTCCCCGCTTGGCCTCCCAAAGTGCAGGGATTACAGGCTTGAGCCACCGCACCTGGCCTACATGAGATTTCAGGTCCTACCCAGATGGACATGGTTACTTGTTAGAGATGTGACGGGGCAGGTCCTCCTCCTTCATGAGTCCTGTGAGGGCCACTCCTTTTCCCATCCAGCTGTCCCACAGCCATGGTGTCCATCGGGGGGAGGGGCAAGTGCGATGCTAGGACCATTCACTCACCAGGAAGGCAGGTGTGTACCCAGTGTTTCTAAAAGTAAGCTTTAAAAAAAAAAGGCCAGATGCAGTGGGTCACATCTGTAATCCCAGCACTTGGGGAGGCCAAGGCAGGAGGAATCACTTGAGGTCAAGAGTTCAAGACCAGCCTGGCCAACATGGTAAAACTCTGTTTCTACTAAAAATACCAATATAAGCCAGGCATGGTGGTGGGTGCCTGTAATTCCAGCTACTCAGGAGGCTGAGGCAGGAGAACTGCTTGAACCAGGGAGGTGGAGGTTGCAGTGAGCCGAGATCACGCCACTGCACTCCAGCCTGGGTGATAGAGTGAGTGAAACTTTGTCTCAAGAAAATAAAAAAGGCCAGGTACAGTGGCTCACGCGTGGAATCCCAGCATTTTGGAAGGCCAAGGCGGGAAAAATTGCTTATCCAGGAGTTTCACACCAGACTGGGCAACATAGCAAGATCCCTCCTCTCCCCTTCTTTTTTTTTTTTTTTTTTTTTAAAGAAAAAGACAAAGTAAAAATGCATGAAAACAAGGCCAAAGGATGCTAAGTGAACAAGTAAACCCTGGGAGCCCATAGTCCAGCCACACATCCTCAATCCTGAGCATGTAGCAACTAATTTCCTCATCTGCTCAGGAGGCCTCGATGTCCTACGTGCCCCTTCTGTGCCTGGGGACCTAAGGGAGGGTGGAGAATAATTCTTCTGGCAGAGTCGACGGGCATCCCCAGGGCGACTGGCCATGGCTAGTACCCACTTGGGGGCAGAGTCCTGTGGTCCTGACTGCGCCCTGGGGGCCACCCACTCCCTGGCCAGGTGGGTGCAGGGTTGCAGCCACGACTCAGAGGCCCATGTCCTGAGGGCTGGTACAGTGCTGCCACTCAGCAGACAGGCAGGGCTGGTACAAGACCCTCCTGTCCTCTCTGCCAGAGGAGTGTGGGCTCTCAAGTTCTCCCTGTCCTGGGCCCCTTGCCAGGCACTCACCCCCTCCCCCCCCCACCATGCCTTGTCCCTCACAGGCACATGGGGGACCCCGGCCTGGCAGGAAGGTGATGACAACTCAGTAGGACCCCAGGGTGGGCCGGCAGGTGGGAGCCGGCAGGTGGGATGAAGGGCCTCATGGTTTTCCCTGGCCCCCAGATGCCTCTCGGAGCCTCCCCTGACTTCACAGAGCTCGACCTCCAGGGCAAGGTGCTGCCCGAGGGTGTCGGACCCGGGGACATCAAAGCCTTCCAGGTCCTGTACCGGGAACACTGTGAGGTAGGGGTGCCAGGTGGGCAGGTGAGTGGGCAGGGACGAGGCCACAGGCATGAGAGGGCCACACCGTCCCCCAGCCTCCCTGAGCATCCGCCTCTGCCACAGGCCATCGTCGATGTCATGGTGAACCTGCAGTTCACCCTGGTGGAGACGCTGTGGAAGACCTTCTGGAGGTACAACCTCAGCCAGCCCAGCGAGGCGCCGCCACTGGCCGTGTGAGTATTGCCCAGCGACACGGAAAGGGCGAGGTGGGAAGAGGGCGTGACCCCTAGTTGATTTTGACACCCAGGGTTGGGGTGCCTGCTTGTCCCCTGCAGTTTGTGGGGTGCACATGCCCCTGTGTAGAATGTGTGTGTAACCGCCTGACGCTCAGGGCCAGGGGGTGGCGTGCCTGACCAAGCCCAGGCGTGGGGCACGGCACCATCTCCTACCTGGAGTGGCAGGTTCTGGGATCTGTTTGACCCCTGGATCCCATCTCACCCCTTGGGCCTGTGCCAACCGGACCCTGGGGATCCTTGGGAGGCAGGGGGGTGCTTACCTGACCCCGGGCAGGGGATGGGGGTACCTGTGCGCTTCTGACACTGGGGGCAGGGCCACAGACTGCCCCAGTGACCCTGGCTTGCGGACAGAGTATACTTGTGCCTTTATAGCACTTGGGACGAGAACATAGAGTACCCCAGTGACCCAGGGTGGGGGTAAGGGGGTACCTGTGCCTTCTGACGCTGGAAGTAGAAACAGAGTGCCCCAGTGACCCTGGGTTGGGAACAAGGGGGTACCTGTCCCCTTCTGACAGTGGGGTCAGGACCATAGAGTGCACCAGTGACCCGGGGTGGGGTGGGTACCCACAGGCATGACGAGGCCGAGAAGCGGCTGCCCAAAGCCATCCTGGTGCTCCTCTCCAAGTTCGAGCCCGTGCTCCAATGGACCAAGCACTGTGACAACGTGCTGTACCAGGGCCTGGTGGAAATTCTCATCCCCCGACGTGCTGCGGCCCATCCCCAGTGAGTGCTCGGCCTCCTCGGCACCCCCTGGCACCCACACGCCCACCCTGCCCCTGACCACCCCCTTCACCGCCTCCGCCCACAGGTGCCTTGACCCAAGCAATCCGGAACTTTGCCAAGAGCCTGGAGAGCTGGCTCACCCACGCCATGGTCAACATCCCCGAGGAGATGCTGCGGGTGAAGGTGAGGGTGTGGAGGGTCCCTTCTTCCTAGCTCTGGGGCTTAGGCCTCGTCTCCTCTGCTCCCAATGGCAGTAAGATTTGTTCCCATGCCTGTTGCGGGGATGATGCCCGTCAGGAAAGGGGAAGCCTCCTCTGCCTTGGGGAGTGCCCTGGGTGTCGTCTTTATAAACCAGTGTCCTCCAGCACCCACTTGTGAAATGCACACTTTTGTGGTGTTATTGTACTCAACACAGCATCTTTTAAAAAATAAAAACCAAGTGCAGAAGTACAGTAGTTCCCCTATTCAGACAAGCCTTGCTAGAAGGTGCCTCAGGTGTGCAGAAATAGATAAAACCTCAGAAGGCCAACAGCGTCTGTAAGGAAACATAATACTTGCCGTTTTCATCAATACTCCACATTGGCTGACTACTTAGATGTTAGGAATTCGGTGGGATGTGCTTGGGCAACAAAATGAAACAAAAGGCCGCCGCTGGACTCAGGGCAGAGACGGGCTGCGGAGACAGCAGATGCCAGAACCAGGAGCAGACCCGCCAGAAGAACCGGCAAGACTCACACATTCATGTATTCACCCAGCCTCCTTCTCATACACAGCAACGAACCAGGTGGACAAAACCCCTGTCCTCTCCCAAGCTGAGATTCCAGGGTATGAAGAAGATGAGGCGGGGCGCAGTGGCTCACGCCGTAATCCCAGCACTTTGGGAGGCCGAGGCAGGCAGATCACTTGAGGTCAGATCACTAGAGACCAGCCTGGCCAACCTGGTGAAACCCCATCTCTACTTAAAGTATAAAAATTAGCCAGGTGTAGTGGTGTGTGCCTGTGGTCCCAGCTCCTCGGGAGGCTGAGGCACAAGAATCGCTTGAACCCGGGAGGCAGAGGTTGCAGTGAGCCGAGATTGTGTCACTACACTCCAGCCTGGGTGATAGAGGGAGATTTCTTTTTTTGAGACTCAGTCTCAAAAAAAAAAAAAAGGAAAAAAAATGAAACGTTTATGAAAGCAGTGTTTACCCTTTCTACCACAGTGCCCTCCATATTTTCTATTGTGTACTTTCCTTAAAAAACCGGGCGCAGTGTCTCACACCTGTAATCCCAGCACTTTGGGAGGCAAGGCGGGCAGATCACGAGGTCAGGAGTTCGAGACCAGCCTGGTCAACATGGTGAAACCCCATCTCTACTAAAAATACAAAAATCATGCAAATATGTAAGGCATAATAATTTTAAAAAAAATACAAAAATCAGCCGGGTGTGGTGGCGGGCACCTGTAATCCCAAGCTACTCGGGAGGCTGAGGCAGGAGAGTCGCTTGAGGTTGCAGTGAGCTGAGATCGCGCCACTGCACTCCAGCCTGGGCAACAGAGCGTGACTCCGTCTAAAAAAAAAAAAATTGGTTCTTTCCGGCTGTTGGCTCAGTCCCAGCAGTTTGGGAGGCAGAGGCAGGAGAATGACTTGAAGCCAGAAGTTTGAGACCAGTCTGGCAACATGGCGAGACCCTGTCTCAATTGTTACTTTTTAAAAAATTAAAAAAATTTTAAAATACTGTGCCCTGGTCAGAACACAATAAATTGAACTGGGGAGAGGGGCGGCGCTCGTGAGTGTACACCCAAAGTTTGAAGGTTCCAGCCCTTCTTTCTCCCAACAGAAGTAGCGAGGCACATCCCTCCTTTTTTAGCAAAAAGGAAACAGGCTTGGAGAGGTTGCAGTGAGGTGGGGCTAGGGCTGGCGGGCTGGGGTTCCTTGGAAGCAGCAAGCCCCCCCCCCCATCCCTGCACGCAGGTGGCCGCGGCCGGCGCCTTCGCGCAGACACTGCGACGCTACACGTCTCTCAACCACCTGGCGCAGGCAGCGCGCGCTGTGCTGCAGAACACCGCGCAGATCAATCAGATGCTGAGCGACCTCAACCGCGTGGACTTCGCCAACGTGCAGGTGAGCGCGGGGCAGGGCGGGTGAGCGAGGGGCAGCCCGGCGGGGCGCTGCAGGCCGGGGTGATGGCGGCTGAGCCCCGGGCGCCTGCCCCGTCCGCCCGCTGTGCCCCAGGAACAGGCCTCGTGGGTGTGCCGCTGCGAGGACCGCGTGGTGCAGCGACTGGAGCAGGACTTCAAGGTGACGCTGCAGCAGCAGAACTCGCTGGAGCAGTGGGCGGCCTGGCTGGACGGTGTGGTGAGCCAGGTGCTCAAGCCCTACCAGGGCAGCGCCGGCTTCCCCAAGGCCGCCAAGCTCTTCCTCCTCAAGTGGTCCTTCTACAGGTGCGCTTGCGGTGGGATCCTGGCTGGGCGGCACCAGGGAAGTCCCCGCGTCCCTGGGGGGGATCAGGTACTCTTTTACAAAGACCTGAGCCTGCAGGCGGGCTGGCTGGGGCCCTGGACTCTCTACCATGTTCGCCCCGGGGAAGTCTGTTCGGGATTCAGGCTGAGTCGCTGAGCTGGTGCGAGGCTGGGCACATCGTGGTGGGGAGGGGGCAAGGGGTTGGGCGGGGCGGGGCCTGACTGTCTTCTCTCCGTTGCCCTCCCCAGCTCCATGGTGATCCGGGACCTGACCCTGCGCAGCGCGGCCAGCTTCGGCTCCTTCCACCTCATCCGGCTGCTTTACGACGAGTACATGTACTACCTGATCGAGCACCGTGTAGCCCAGGCCAAGGGCGAAACCCCCATCGCCGTCATGGGCGAGGTGCGCATGGCAGGGAACTGGGGCCGTGCGAGTGGGGTGCCAGGCGGCAGGACCCTCACCCTTTTTCTTCTCTCTTCCCTCTAGTTCGCCAACCTGGCCACCTCCCTGAATCCCCTGGACCCCGACAAAGGTAGGTGAAGCGTGTTCCCACCCAGAGCGCGGGGTCGTGGTGGTGGCAGACAACCGAGGGGCTCGGGGTGGAGGAGGAAGCCGCGGGGCCCCGGGGGCGTTGCCACCCGCCCCAAGCCGGACTTGGTCCCTGTGCCCCAGACGAGGAGGAGGAAGAGGAAGAGGAGAGCGAGGACGAGCTGCCACAGGACATCTCGCTGGCGGCTGGTAGCGAGTCTCCCGCGCTGGGCCCAGAGGCCCTGGAGCCGCCGGCTAAGCTCGCGCGGACTGACGCGCGTGGCCTCTTCGTGCAGGCGCTGCCATCCAGCTAAGCCTTTGGTCTCCCCATCCTACGCGCCCCCGCCACCCCTCCATGCCAGGGTCCCTCACAGCTTCTGTGGCTTCGTGGTCTCCGCTCCAGCCTCTGCCAGGGCAGGGAGGGGGCCTCCGAGACAGGGAAGGTCGGGCCCCCCTCCCCTATGGGGCCGGCACGATCAGCGGGCTGGGCGGAGCCGCAGCTGCAAACTCTTGACACAAAAGACGTGCCTTAAGGAACCCGCCGCGTGCCCAAGTGCCCCGCAGGGCATCCAGCTCGGCCCCTTGCACCCCCCCATCCCACCCCCGCAGGCAGCAGCATCTTCCCCCTAGCCCCGTCCTCCCGCCACCCCAGGGGGCAGGCAGGCAGGCCCCCTCCCGTGCGAAACTGTTAACTTATTCAGCTCGCTGGCTTTGCACAGCCTGTCCTGGGCCCAGCCCTGAGCCCCGGGCCGGCGCAGGTGGGCGTCAGCTGGGGACTCCCCACTGTCAGCAGCAACCCCGGTACCCCCTCCCCCCGCAACCCCACTGCTTCCCCTTCTTGGTATTAAGTGCAATTAAAGCCGTGGGTGTCGCATCTTCTCCAGCTCTGGGCCCTCCCTTGCCCCCATGCCCGAGAAGGGGGTACTGCCCGGCCTGGCTGGGAGGAGGGCGGCAGGGGGCATGGCCCCCAGCTTCCAAAGAGCCACGGGCCGGGGAATGCCCACACACCACAGCCCCCGCGCCCCCGCTATCCGCCGCTGGTTTGTAATGGAACCTTCTCTGTGCTATGTTCCCGGAGACCGTGCTCCTCCGTGCTGTGCACCCCCTGCCCCCATGACTATTGTGCGATTTGTGAGCGCCGCCCGAGCGGAGTAGGTAACTTGTTGGGTTCTTTTCCAACCATCATGGCCTTATCTGTTCCAGTTTTCTCGGTGTTTTCAACCTGTGAGATAGATGTTTATGGCAAGAAAAAGAAAAAAAAGGCAATCTGACCTATTGTGTAAAAATCACTATTTTGTGTGCTCCGCGTGCTACAGCTTTTGGGGGCGGCCCTGCCCAGTCCCCACGCCCACCGGGCTCCCTCTCCGGGCGGCGAGTGTCCACGTGTGTGGTAGTCTAGTGTGCCGAGCTGTTTTCTACCTTTTTGTAGTCTTTCTTAAAACAATAAATTCCGCTGTGGTATTTGCCTACTGCTGACTCGCAGGCTTTGGGGAGGCCTTGGGGCAGGGGCTCCGGGCTGCAGTTACAGGGCCTCAATGAGGTTCAGAAATTAAAACATTTATTACATTAAGAACGGAGTGGGGATGGCCAGGAGGTTGCCAGCCTGGGTGGGGGAGGCTGGAGGTGGAAGGGCAGGGGGGAACGGGGTCCATTCGGCCTCCCCCGAGGGCAATGTCCACAGCTGTAGCCGAGGAAAGGGGCGAAAACATGAGGGGCCAGGCCCATGCCCAGCTCGGGGTGAAGGCAGGGCACCCTCTCTCGGCCCCTTCCCAACTTAAATAGGCATAAATAAAGTGTCCAGACCCTCAGGCCACCAGGGGCTGCCCTGCCCAGCCCTGTTCCGCAGCCTAACACTAGTGCCGGTCATCAAGTCGGTGGGCCAGCCGGCCGGGAAGAGGCCACCCCGGGGAGGTAGTTGGAGTCAGTGTCCGGGGTGGCCCGGCCCTCACAGCACAATCCATGTGTATCGCTCGCTGTCTGCCAGAACCTTCAGGGAGCACCCTGCAGGGACAGGTGAGGACAAGGCATGAAGCCCCTGCCTGTCGGACCCTGAGGCTGCACCCTCACCTGACTCGCTTCTGGCCCAGAAGGTTCCAGAAGGCAGGAACCCTGCTGAGTTACCCCCCACCTCTAGTCTGCAGCATGAAGCAGTGACCGGCTCCCAGGCCCTATACCTTCAGGGCTCCTCAGCTGGGCCTGGCCTGGGCCGCCCTCTCCTCGCCCCGATTCCAGCCTTCCCCACCCATTTCATCAGCGCTCAGGAATCAGTGCCCGGTTGAGGGCAAGTGTCCTCGGGGGCCCTGACCATGGTGGGGTCCCCGAGCCCCACCTTTGTGCAGCGCCTCATTGGTCATCCTGTTGACGTAGCGGCCGCTGCTCTCGGGCACCAACCACTTCATGACCATGTCCACGCAGCTCTTGCGGTAGGAGCTCCAGACGCTGCCGCTGCGGGGCCAGGGGGTGAGTGGCTCTCATGGCCTGACCGCCCCGACCCTGCCCCCCCAGCCCGGCCTCACCTGGTCTGCCCTTTGACCTCGGTGAGGTCGCCCACACTGACTGTCTCGAAGATGCCTGTGTTGAGGTCCCATGCTACCTTGAGGCTGGTGTGACAGGTCTTTGGTCTGCAGTGGAGAGGGACAGAGGACAAGCGCTGGGACGGCTGGGCTCCTAAACCAGGCCCCATGCCACCTTGAGGGGTATTTGTCTTTGGAGCAGCTATGGAGGGGCCCAGCCAGGTTGTGGCACAGGGAAAGCCTTCTGCCGTCCCCACGCCCCCACCCTGAAGTGTCTGCAAGCGGCCCCCCCTGGTGGACGAGGAGGGCAGGATGTGCTCACCGGAGCTGGCCCTCCTCGGTGGGGGACGGGGAAGGCCAGGAGCAGCAGGCCAATGTTGATGAGGACCTGGTTGGTTTCTGGGCAGACCTGGGACAGGGAGGGGGGTGGACGACACCAGCTCCTGAGCATGACCCAGAGTACGGGAGGCCCTAGACCCACCTTGCCCGCCCTGGGCCAACCTCTAGAATGACTATGTCGTAGTCGCTGAAAGAACAGAACTGGTGGCCCCAGGTGGCGTCATGGCGGATGACCTCATTGATGACATATTCGAAGTCCAGCGTGAGCTGCTCCACCGTCAGGTACTGGCCCTGTGGGCAAGGGGGCGGGCACAGAGGATAGTGCCAACCGCCCCCCAGCAGTTCCCTGGGGCTGCCCTCGGCCTGCCCACCGCCCGCACCCACCTGGACAGCAGTCCGCTCCCGCATGGGCCGCAGGTTTCGGCCATGAAGATCGGTCACCACGAAGGGCAGGGAGATCTTGTCGTCCTCGAACTCTGGGGAGGCAGGAAGTGGGGGGTGGGGTGGAAGGAGGCCAGGGCCCCCCGGGTTGGCCTTCCCATTCCAGACCCTGCCGCAGGCCTACTCCCCCGCTCACCATCCTCCGGCTCCGTCCCCTCTCCGGACTCCAGCACATAGTACAGCTTGGTATAATTGACGTAGCCAGGCTCAGGGGCAGGCGCCTCAGAGGCAGAGGGGCTGTCCCGGGGTGCTGCCTCCCCCACCCAGGGCGAGGGCCTCAGAGTGCGCACGGCAGCGGCTGCCAGAAGGTCCTGGGCACGGGGCAGGCCGGTCTTCCTCAGGGGCCCCGCCCTTGGCCTCTTTGGCCCGGCGAAGATGTCAGCCACAAACTCCTTGGCTTTGGCAATGGCGGGTGAAGGCTCAGGAGACCCAGAGGAACGGGTTGGGGCTGCGTCAGGGCAGAAGCTGGAGAGGGCAGGGGGCACCTCTGGGCTCTGGGGCTCAGGGGGGCTGGAAGGCGTTGGGGGGCAGGTGCTGTGGTCATACAGGATTTGGCAGAAACTGCTGTCACCTGGAAGAAGAGATGGGGGTGGAGAAGTGTCAGTAAACCTGTTCAAGTCTGGGGCACTCCCAGCCCCGCTCAGTGTCCCCAGAGGTTTTCAGAAACCCACCTTGAGGAGACGCTTCTAGGAGACTTGGCTATGCTGAGATCAGTTTGAAACACCCAGAAGGGGAAAGACTTTTCCGCGCATGCATGCCACGCACACGTGTGCAGACGTTCATTCAAACCCCCCTTTATTTTTTTTTGAGACAGAGTGTCATTCTTGTTGCCCAGGCTGGAGTGCAGTGGCGTGATTTCGTCTCCCTGCAACCTCCGCCTCCCACGTTCAAGTGATTCTCCTGCCTCAGCCTCCCAAGTAGCTGGGACTACAGGCGTGTGCCGCCACGCCCGGCTATTTGTATTTTTAGTAGAGACAGCGTTTCACCATGTTGGTCAGGCTGGTCTCGAACTCCTGACTTTGTGATCCATCCGACTCGGCCTCCCAAAGTGTTGGGATTACAGGGCGTGAGTCACCACGCCAGGCATCAAGCCCCTTTCTTTTTCTTTTTTTTTTTTGGAGACAGAGTTTCACTCTTTTTGCCTAGGCTGGAGTGTGATGGCACAATATTGGCTCACCGCAACCTCCGCCTCCCGGTTTCAAGAGATTCTCCTGCCTCAGCCTCATTACAGACATGCGCCACCACACCCAGCTAATTTTGTATTTTTAGTAGAGTCGGGGTTTCTCCATGTTGGTCAGGCTGGTCTTGAACTCCCTGACCTCAGGTGATCCCCCTACCTCAGCCTCCCAAAGTGCTGGGATTACAGGCATGAGCCACCACCGTGCCTGGCCTAAAACGTCCTTTGACACATGCTCTGTGGATGCACACACAGGGACCTTCACTGGTGCTCCACAGATGCCCCCAATGCCCCCCACCTTCTAACTCACTCCCCAATCCCCAGGGAAGGTTGTTCAGGTGGCCCCCAGTTCCCCCTCAGCAGCCCTAGACATCTGGACCCAACGGGAGAGACCCGGCCACAGGGCAGCTGGGTCCGTCACAGTCACAATTCTGTTGCCAAGTGGCCCCCAGGGCCCCTCCCTCTCATTGCTGCCAGCTGATAGCATAATCCAGCCCCTTAACATCTGTCACTGTCAAGGGCCATCTTGTGGTTTTCACTGGCATCTTTCCGACGTCAAAGATGTAAAGCAAGTGCCTGCCCATTAACCACGCCCCAAGATACCACGAGTGTTTCTCTTTTTCAGAGAAAGGGGCACTTTCCCCGTCCAGCACAGCAGCCGCTAGCCACCTGCGGCTACTTCAACTTAGCTACAATGAAATCCATCACAGGCTGGGCGCGGTGGCTGACACCTGTAATCCCATCATTTTCAGAGGTTGAGGTGAGTGGATCCCTTGAGGTCAGGAGTTTGAGACCAGCCTCACCAACATGGTGAAACCCTGTCTCTACTAAAAATAGAAAAATTAGCCAGGTGTGATGGCAGGCGCCTATAATCCCAGCTATTAGGGAGGCTGAGGCAGGAGAATCTCTTGAGCCTGGGAGGTGGAGGCTGCAGTGAGCGGAGATCATGCCTCTGTACTCCAGCCTGGGTCACAGAGCGAGACTCTATCTCAAAAAAAAAACAAAGTAACAAAAGCTCGGTTCCCTCAGTCACATGAGCCACATTCCAAGTGGCTCCTGGAGGCAGCCGTGGTGGACAACGCAGATATGGGACATCTCAGCCACGGGAAAGATCCCTCGGGCAGGGCTGTGGAGGGCGTGGCCACATTTGGACCCCTGCATTCCTGCGCCCAGGCTGTGACACCTGGGGGAGCAGGCTCTACCTCTCTGTGCCTGGGGCCCCTCGTCTGTGTGGTGGGGTAGGGAGAGGCTGGCCTCACGCACTGCCGGGCTGCCATGAGCCCCCAGGGCCTACCCGCCGAGTGGACGGAGACGGCGCAGGCCACCAGGGAGTAGCTGGTGTTGAGCAGCACCACCTGGTCCTTCTTGAGCTGGAAGGCGGGCTGGAAGGTGGGGAAGGGGTAGACCACCTGGTACTTGGTGTGCAGCATGAAGCCGTGCCGCAGGCACTGTGCGTTCGGGTCTCCTACAACAACACACGCCACAGCAGCTTACGCTCAGCCCACAGCAGGGGGGCGGGGGGGACGGGGACAGGCCGCCCTCGCCCCCTCGGCCCCCTCACCTGGGTGTGCCCGGCTGGCATCCTGGCAAGCGGCACAGCGGCCCGGCGGCGGCACGGCCACGGTGCTGACGTAGATGTCGCGGTGGTTCTCATCGCTCATCATCATCATGTTCATGAGCATCCCGTTGGCCGAGCGCGTGCTGGGGGCCGGCACACCCTCAGCGGCCTGGTCGGCGCCTGGGGCCCCCGCTGCACACCCCCAGCCCCACCCAGCCATGGCTGCCCCCGGACCCGAGTCTCACTTGAAGCCGAAGACGATGACCTTAGAGGCATCGCTGGGCCACTCGCATACGGTCAGGTACAGGTCGCTGTAGATCTCCTCATCCTGGAAAAGCCGGACCTGGCGGACCTGCGAGGCATGTTCAGGGTCAGGGCCAGGCCAGGGTGGGATGCAGCCGATGGGAGCGCTGTCCCAGTGGAGACTGCGCCAGGCACTGGTCCCAAGCCCAGCCCACCCTGAAGCCCATTCAGCTGAGTTCACACATACGCTGAGGTTACAGCACCCAGCTCCTGGGAGAGGGGGTTCCAGGAGTCAAGGGTCAAGGCTAAAGCCAGGTGACTTGGTCCTAGTAAAGCTAACTGGCCTGAACCGACATGTTCTATAGTTTTATAGGCTGTGTGGAACCAAATGGAATTGCCCTATTTTTGAACCATAAAAATGGTAATTTCTTTTTTTTTTTTTTTTTGAGACAGTCTCAGTCCGTAGCCTAGGCTGGAGTGCAGTGGCGCGATCCTGGCTCACTGCAACCTCTGCCTCCCGGGTTCTCAAGTGATTTTCCTGCCGCAGCCTCCAGAGTAGTTGGGATTACAGGCACATGCCATCATGCCCGGCTAATTTTGTATTTTAAGTAGAGACGGGGTTTCACCATGTTCACCAGGCTGGTCTCCAACTCCTGACCTCAGGTGATCCACCCACCTCAGTCTCCCAAAGTGGTGGGACTACAGGCATAAGCCACCATGCCTGGCCCTGGTAATTTCACGTGGTTGGATCTAACACACAGAATCTTGACAATGACCCATGAGTACACGATGATCATTTTACACCCAAGGAATCTGAGGCTCAGCGGGTGCTGTGTCCTGCTGGGCCATGCTATCTGAAGGGCCAGCCTGGTGCTGAAGCCTCCCATGGGGGAGGGCCTGGCCCTACCAGCTTGAGCTTGCTGTGGACGTTGAACTCCCCACCAGTACAGATGGTAGATGTAGAAGGAGAAGTCATCATCCCCACTGCTGCTGGTGTAGGAGAGGACGTATCGGCCGCATTTGGAGAAGCCCAGGAAGATGTGTCTGTGGGGGTGGAGAGGGCACAGCAGCCAGGTCAGGGCAAGCCCGCCACCCTCACCCAGCTGCCCCCCCCGGCCCGGCCCCAGCCTCACCCGGCGTAGAGAAAGTCCTCATCCACGATGTTCTTGAGGGACACACAGACTCGGGGAGGCAGCTTCCGGAAGAGGCGAGGGGAGAGCTGTCCACTGATCTGGGGAAGGGGTGGTCAGGGCACTTGAGGCCCCATCTGCAGCCCCCAGCCCGCTCACCCAAGGGAGAGAGGCAGAGCAGCTCTCACCGGATCCAGCCCGGCCCAGCCCACCATAATGGTCAAAAGGAGGCCAAGCTCTGGAAGGTGGGAACAACCAAGGCCGATGGGCGACACTGAAGCCAGGTGGACCTCGCTTGAGCCTCCATCTCCACCAGGGACCCACGCCAGGCTTCCAGTTCCACACCACTTCAGCCTCAGGTCCCTCCTGCCTGAGCCCAGCATCACCACCTAAAGAAGGCTCCCCCAGTCACCCTGCCCCACACTGGGCCACCTGCTTCCCTCCCTGAAGGCTGTCCCTAAGCTGTGAGTATTTATCCTATTAAGGGAGGCTGGGACAGGGTCCTGACCTGCACCCATCTGTCCCCAACCCACCAGCCTTCAAACAAGGGGGCTCCTGATCCCCAGGGCAGCTCCGGCCTCTGCTGGAGGCCAGTCGAGGCAGATAGAAGGGTAAGCCTAACCAGTGACCCAACTCCCCCTTCCCAATTAATTGCCGCCTTCCAGCGGAATCCCTCAACCCCAAAACTTCACCATGGAAGGATTTGTGGGGACTGACAGGCACAAGCCAGGTACAGGGATATCAGAGCAGCCTCAGTCTTGCTACCCAGGCTGACTGGGGAAACACAGCTCTGCCTTCAAGAGATTCCAATCTGATGGGATGAGTCCTGTCTGGGAAGCTCCCTGATGGGGAGACAGCCCTGCCCTCAAGGAGGTCTGAGAGGTCTGTCTGATGGAGGAAACAGCCAGGCCAGCCAGGCCCAGGCCGAAGGGGAGGCACAATCCCTGCCCAAGGAGCTTCCAAGCTAAGGGCGGAACCACAGCCAAGCCCAATGGAGCTCCCAGGCTAAGGGCGGAGGCTGTCCCAGCCCAGGGAGCTCCCAGTCAAAAGGGGAGACACAGCTCTGCCCTTAGGAAGCTATCGGCCTCACGAAGAAGGCGCAGTCCCTGTCCACAGAGACACAGCTTTGCCCCAGTTACTCCCCCACCTGCAGGAGATTTACATTTCTGCCCTTCAGAGCTCCCAAATTGATGGGGAGAGAGACATCGTCTCCTAGCTCTGGCAGTTTCCAGTCTGATGGAGGAGACAGAGCCTGCTTCGGTAACTCCCACTCTGCGGGGGAAGACTCAGCCCCCTATCCAGGGAGCTCCCACTTTCAATGGGGGAGGCCCACCAGGTACAGGAACTCCCAGCTCCTGTGTGGTCGGAGCTCGGGCAGGGAAAGGAACACCAGGCAGAGGAAGCCCAAAGCCAGCGGCAGGGGCTCTGCAAAGGGGGCGGGGAAGGTTCCATTACCGAGGGGCCATGAGAGCAGGGCTTTGAAAAATGGATCTGAACCTGGATCGCTCCCCCTCCTCCTAATTCTCCCTGTGGCCTCTGGGGTCGCCTCCCCTCTGAACCCCCTCCATCCAAGCCCCTTTGCCGGTCAGCCGACACAACCTCCAGCATCCGGGCCCCCGCCTGAGCCCCTTCCCATCCAAGTCTTCTCCCCCGGCCCCGCCCAGGCCCCTCATCCGAGCCCCCTCCCCTGGGGCCCCGCCCCCAACCCCTCACCCCGCGAACGCCCTCCTCCCTCCGCCTCCCTAGTCCCTACTTCCCACCCTCCGGCGCGCTCCCCCACTCTGGCTCCAGGTCTCACCTTGACCCGCTCCAGCTGCTTGAGGACGTGCTCCCGCCGCCGCCCTGCTGCCCGTTTCCCCCCCGGCTCCCCCGGGCCGCCGCCGCCGCTCCCAGCCCCGCTGTTCCGCTCCGATTTCGAGCTGGGCGCCATTTTCACCCCCTCCCTCCACTTCCGGAGCAACCGGCCCCTTCGCCCCACCCCTGCCGCCGCCTCATTGGTCCTTTCTCGTGTCAGCGGCCCGCCGGTTGGGTGAAAGGCCGCACTCGCGCTATGCCTGTCCATCAAAGCCGCCTCGGCTCTTGATTGGTAGCGACAGTAACAGCCCCCGCGGCCATTTGCCGTATTCCCGCCCTACCTTAAGGACGCACCACTCAGGGGTCCGGTTTGTTCGTCTAGCCCAGAAAACTTTGATTTGATAGGTGAACATCTCCGTCTGTCTCGACGGCGTCACGCCCCCTCTGGCTAGCGGGTTTCCATGGAGACAACTGGCGGTCCAGGCCCTTGGGCGGGGCGATGGGATCCTGTGGTCCACCAGGGCTCGAATTCTCAGCCAGGGACTGCCCACTCCCGGTCCGGGTGGGCAAAGGCCTGACGACCATGCCTGGGCGGCAGAGCCAGGCCGAGGAAAGAGATTTTAAAAAAGGGAAAAAACGATGGGATTCGATGAAAACTTGTTTCCGATGGGCGGGTGGGAGCATGGTGGTGGTAATGATAGCGTCAATCATGTATCGCTTTAGATGTGACAGACACGATTCTGAGCTTAAACAGTTCGATGTGGCAGGGCCCTGTTGTGTCCATTATGCAGATGATGGCGAAAAAAACAATTGTTGAATGCCAGCTCTGTGCATCATATTCGTGTGCATTAACTCCTTTATTTTCTTTTTTTAGACAGATCTCCCTTTGTCACCCAGGCTGGAGTGCAGTGGCACGATCATGGCTCACTGCAGCCTCCACCCCGGGCTCAGGTGATCCTCCCACCTCAACCTCCCATGTAGCTGGGACCACAGGCACACCCCACTGCCCGGCTATTTTTTTTTTTTTAGACCGAGTCTCGCTCTTGTCCCCCAGGCTGGAGTACAGTGGCACGATCTTGGCTCACTGTAGTCTCCGCCTCCCGAATTCAAGCGATTCTCCTGCCTCAGCCTCCCAAGTAGCTGGGACTACAGGCGTGTGCCACCACACCTGGCTAGATTTTGTATTTTTAGTAGAGATGGGGTTTCACTATGTTGGCCAGGCTGGTCTCAAACTCCTAAACTCAGGTGACCCACCCACCTCGGCCTCCCAAAGTGCTGGATTTACAGGCATTGCGCCACAGCTCTCCAGCCAGGGTGACAACTCCATCTCAAAAAAAAAAAGACCTTTATTTACTATTATGCTTTATTTTTATTTTATTTTATTTTTATTTTTTTGTTTTTGAGACAGGGTCTCACTCTGTGACCCAGGCTGGAGTGCAGTGGCACCAACTCAGCTCACTGCAACCTCCACCTCCTGGGTTCAAGTGATTCTCCTGCCTCAGCCTCCCAAGTAGCTGGGATTACAGGCACTGCCACTATGCCTGGCTAATTTTTGTATTTTTAATAGAGATGGGGTTTCCGCCATGTTGGCCAGACGGGTCTTGAATTCCTGACCTCGGATGATCTGCCCACCTCGGGCTCCCAAAGTGTTGGGATTACAAGAGTGAGCCACCATGTCCAGCCTAATTTTTAAAAATTTTTTTATAGAGATGGGCTCTTGCCGTGTTGCCCAAGCTGATCTCAAATTTCTGGCTTCAAGTGATCTTCCCACCTCCACCTCCCAAAGTGCTGAGATTACAGGCATGAGCCACTGTGCGCAGCCAGGCTTGGGATTTCAACATACGGATTTCGGGTGAACACAGCACTTAAACCATCTCAAGAGCTAAACTCTGGGTATGTCCATTCCTCCAGGACAGGCATCCAACAAGAACAAGAGGACATGACAATCCAAGAGCTCATGCCCTCTCTTTTCCTTAAATTTTTTTTACAAGACAGAGTCTCACTCTGTTGCCCAGGCTGGAGTGCAGTGGCGTGATCTCGGCTCGCAGCAACCTCCGCCTCCCGGGTTCAAGCCATTCTCCTGCCTCAGCCTCTAGAATAGCTGGGATTATAGGCGTATACCACCATGCCCAGATAATTTTTATATTTTTATTAGAGACAGGGTTTCACTCTGTTGGCCAGGCTGGTCTCGAGCTCCTGGCCTCAAGTGATCCACCCGCCTCAGCCTCCCAAAGTGCTGGGATTACAGGCGTGAGCCACTGCACCCAGCCACATGCCCTCTCTTCTAGATCCCACTCTGGGATCCTGGGACCCTAGACTTCCCTCCCCCCTCCTCTCCAGGACCCGAGGAATAGCCAAGGAGTTATTGTTTGTAGAATGGCTGCAGCTCGGATGAGTGGTCTGAGGGTGTCCACACACAGGTACATAAGACCCCTCACACTGCGTGGTGGACTGGGAGATACAGAGGCGTGAAATTCAGAAGAGTCCTAAGTTCTAAATTAGGACCTGTGTTCCAGGACCTAACTGGGCTGTACATAAGAAGAAGGATGATGGCTAGGTTGGTTTTCTCCGTTCCAATCAGAGGCCTCTGCCACAGACATGCTCCGCCAGATCTTAGGTCAGGCCAAGAAGCATCCGAGCTTGATCCCCCTCTTTGTATTTATTGGAGGTAGCGGAGCAGCCCCTGTATCTCGTGCTCTGGCATTGTTCAATCCAGATGTTTGTTGGGACAGAAAGAATAACCCAGAGCCCTGGAACAAACCGGGTCCCAGTGATCAATACAGATTCTACTCAGTGAATGTAGATTACAGCAAACTGGAGAAAGAACGTCCAGATTACTAAATGAAATGTAAATCTGCTTTAGAATCAACGTCTTCCAGAAGTCATCCGCACAATTCTCCACTGAACCAGGAAATATTTCTTCTCTAAATGCATGAAATCATGTTGATGTAATCTATCGGTGATTATACTGATTAATAAATAACTGAAACTTGGGAAAAAAACATTAGCCTGATGTGCTCACTTGAACCCAGGAGTTGGAGGTTGCTGTGAGCTGAGATTGTGCCACTGCACTCCGACCCATGGGAGAGAATGAGATTCTGTCTCGAAAAAAAGAAAAAGAAGGATAGAAGATGTATTTATACATAAAGTTTCTCCTTAAAGTTTCACCCACTAATGTCAGCAGTCATCAGTGGCTCTTGCCTGCAATTATCATCAGGGTGTTTCAATGGTGATTTTTTGAGGCAGAGTTTCACTCTGTCATTCAGGCTGGAGTTCGGTGGTGTGATCGTAGCGCACTCTACCCTTGACTTTCCAGGCTCAGGGAATTCTCTCACCTTAGCATCCCAAGTAGCTGGGATTACAAATACACACACTGCCACTCCTGCTTTTTCTTTTTTTCAGTAGAGATGGGGCTTGCCCAGGCTGGTCTCTGAAACTTCTGGCCTCAAGCAATCCACCCACCTTGACTTCTGAGAATGTTGTGATTTGAGCCACTGTGCCCAGCGAATGGTGACTTTCTATCTCCACATTTTCTTCTTTCCTTTTCTTTCTTTCTTTCTTGTTTTTTTCTTGAGACAGAATCTTCTTGCTCTGTTGCCCAGGCTGGAGTGCAGTGGCACAATCGTGGCTCACTGCAACCTCCACCTCCTGGGTTCAAGCGATTCTCCTGTCTCAGCCTTCTGAGTAGCTGGGACTGTAGGTGGGTACCACCACACCTGGCTACTGTTTGTTTTTTTAGGTAGAGCTAGGGTTTCACCACGTTGGCCAGGCTGGTCTTCTACTCCTGATACGTGATCTGCCTGCCTGCTTAACTTCTTTTTTTTTTAATTTTATAGAGATAGTGAAACCCCATCTCTATAAAAAATACAAAAATTAGCCAGCATGGTGGTGGATGCCTGTAATCCCAGCTACTCGGGAGGCTGAGGCAGGAGAATTGCTTGAATCCAGGAGGCGGAGGTTGCAGTGAGCCAGGATCCCGCCACTGCACTCCAGCCTGCGTGACAGAGCAAGACTCCGTCTTGAGAAAAAAAAAAAATTGAGTTTCTATCACTACTGCATGAAAGTGAGATAATCTATAAGAGGGAAGCAATGAGGAGTTAGGACCACAAGGAAGACTGCGCCCAAGGTTTTCTGTGTTCAAAGCTACTGTTCTCCAAATTCGGGCTGGGAAATGAATCATAATGTCTAGTTCTATTTGCTTGTCTCATACTGTTTTATGGCCATTTTCCAGGTGTGATTTAATTCATAGTTTAGAAAGAGTGGTCTCAACGCGCCTGTACAATTGTGTTATTTGTAAACAAATACCTATGTGTATTAAGGGAAAGTCCTGAAAATTATCTTCCATAAAATGACACAAAATCGGAAATATGGGAAGTCTTGGCCAGGTGTGGTGACTCCCAGCTGTAATCCCAGCACTTTGGGAGGCCAAGGCAGGCTGATCACTTGAGGTCAGGAGTTTGAGACCAACCTGGCCAATATGGCAAAACCCCGTCTCTATTAAAACTACAAAAATTAACCGGGCATGGTGGCATGTGCCCGCAGTCCCACTCGGGAGACTGAGACATGAGAATCGCTTGAACCCAGGGGTCGAAGGCTGCAGGGAGCAGAGATCCCGCCACTGCACTCCAGACTGGGCAACAGAGTGAGACTCTGTCTCAAAATAAACCAAACAAAACATAAACAGATGTACGAGGATATCCAGCAGCAAGCCTCTCTTTACCCCCAGCCACAACCACTCGGGTCTTCCCCCAGAGCTAGCCAATATGTATGTTTCAATGTATGGAAATGATCAATATCGTTAGATCATTATGCAATTTTTTTCCCCCACAAGGTCATCTCTCCCCATGTTAATCCATGTCATGGTTTGAATGGTGGCCCTCAAATAGACAGGTAAACGTCCTGTCTCCCCGACGCTGTGAGTGTGAACTGATTTGGAAAACAGGTCTCTGCGGATATAATTCAGTTAAGGACCTTGAGATGAGATTATCCCAGATTAACCGGGTGGACGCTAAATCCAAAGACCAGTGTCTTTATAAAAGACAGGAGAGGAGAAACAGGCTCAGTGACGAAGGCCACGTGGAAGCTGAGGCCAGAGTGATGCGGCCGCAAACCAGGAAACACCACCAGGAATTGCCCGGAACCACCAGAAGCCACATAAGAGGCCAGGAGTCGCCTCCATTCGAAACCAAGGCTGCCAACACCTTGATTTCAGACTTCTAGAAAGGAAATGTCAATACATTTCCTTTTTTTCTGTCTGTCTTTTTTTAGACAGAGTCTCGTTCTGTCACCCAGGCTGAGGGGCAGTGATCTTGGCTCACTGCAACCTCTGCCTCCTGGGCTCAAGCCATTCTCCTGCCTCAGCCTCCCGAGTAGGTGGGATTACAGGTGTGCACCACCATGCATGGCTAATTTTGTGTGTGTGTGTATTTTTTAGTAGACACGGAGTTTCACCATGTTGGCCAGGCTGGTCTCTAACTCCACTCCATCATGACATTTTGGCCCAAATGTCATTTCCTCAGAGACCTTCCCTCACTCCCTATCGGGTATAATATTCTTCTTCCCTTCCCTGCCTTTTCTTCGTGGCATTTCTCAAATCCTGGTTTATGTATTTACTCATTGTCTACCTCCATCATCAGAACGCCAGCTCCGTGGAGGTAGAGGTGGGCCACTTTGCTACAGTGACTGCTGTATCCCTGCACATACAACTGTGCCTGGTACATACCAGGCACATATTATGCAATATTGGCCAGGGCCTGGTGGCTCATGCCTGTAATCCCAGCTCTTTGGGAGGCCGAGGCGGGCAGATCACCTGAGGTCAGGAGTTCAAGACCAGCCTGTCTAATATGGTGAAACCCCATCTTTACTAAAAATACAAAAAAATAGCCAGTCGTGGTCGGGGGGTGGGGGTGGTGCCTGTAATCCCAGCTATCATACCAGGTGATCCATAAACACGTGCTAGGCCAGATGTGGTGGAACGTGGCTGTAACAGCAGCATTTCGGGAGGTTGAGGCAGGCAGATTGCTTGAGCCCAGGAGTTCAAGACCAGCCTGGGTAAAATAGTGAGACCCTGTGTCTACAGCTGAAAAAAAAAAATTAGCCAGGCATAGTGGCATGCATTTGTAGTCCCAGCTACTTGGGAGACTGAAGTGGGAAGATCGCTTGATCCTGGGAGGTCGAGCCTGCAATGAGCCATGATCAAGCCACTGTACTCCAGCCTGGGTAACAGAGTGAGACCCTGTCTCCAAAAAAAAACCAAAAAACAAAAAAACAAAAAAAGATGAATCAGGGAATGAAAAAGAATAAAAGAGGAATGGATAAATAAAATATGTGTCACATTAAAATAATAGATGCTGGGCACAGCGGCCCACATCTGTAATTTCAGCACTTTAGGAGGCCAAGGTAGGAGGATCTCTTGACACCCCAGGAGGCTACTCGGGAGGCTGAGATGAGAGAATCGCTTGAACTCGGGAGGTGGAGGTTGTCATGAGCCGAGATTGCACCAGAATGCATCTGGAAGATATCACGGAAGGCCTGGATTCAGCTGTGCCTGAAGGAGACACGTTTTCTGTTAATGAGCCAATCTATGCCCTTGTTTGTCTTCGCTAGTTCAGCTGGGTTCTCTTTTCTTTGCAATTGAAAGAGGCTTGCTAGCAACTGAAACATCTCAATTCTTTTTTTTTGAGACAGAGTTTCCCTCTTGTTACCCAGGCTGGAGTGCAATGGTGCAATCTCGGCTCACCGCAACCTCCGTCTCCCAGGTTCAAGCAATTCTCCTGCCTCAGCCTCCTGAGTAGCTGGGACTACAGGCGCACGCCACCACGCCCAGCTAATTTTTGTATTTTTAGTAGAGACGAGGTTTCACCATGTTGACCAGGATGGTCTCGATCTTGACGTCATGATCCACCCGCCGTGGCCTCCCAAAGTGCTGGGACTACAGGTATGAGCCACCGCGCGGGGCCAGCATCTTGATTCTTACTGCTGCTTCCCTGGGGGCCAGGACTGCAGTAGTTCTGTCTCCCTGTGGTTACCCACTTGCTCTGCTAAAGAGACTGAGGAGCCTCCACCCAGTGTCTAAGCTAATGGCCAGCCATCTCATGGGGAGGACTTGAAATAGGACTCAAGTTCTCTTCTGGCCAAAACTAAGACCCGTCTCCTGTCTCATCCCAGGAGGAGGGACCCTCAGGAGATCACACAGCCCTAGAAAACATGAACAGATGACCACCTCTCTGGGCCCATGTTTCTTCCTCCGTGGAAGAGTGGGTTACACAGACATCATAGCTGGGCATGGTGGCTCATGCCTGTAATTCCAGTGCTTTGGGAGGCCAAGGCTGGAGGATTTCTTGAGGCCAGGAGTTGGAGGGTGCAGTGAGCTATGATTGCGCCATTACATTTCAGCCTGGGTGATAGAGACCTCGACTCTAAAAATAATGGTAATGGCCAGGCGTAGTGTCTCATGCCTGTAATCCGGGCACTTTGTTGGGGCTGAGGTGGGCAGATCACACGAGGTCAGAAGTTTGAGAGCAGCTTGGCAACATGATGAAACCCTGTCTCTACTAAAAATAGAAATATTAGGCAGTCATGGTGGCAGGCGCCTGTCATCCCAGCTACTTGGGAGGCTGAGGCAGGAGAATTGCTTAAACCCAGGCGGCAGAGGTTGCAGTGAGCCAAGATCACGCCACTGCACTCCGGCCCGGGCGACAGAGCAAGACTGTCTCTAAAAATAATAATAATAACAAATATATTTTTAAAAATAGACAACCTTGGCTCACACCTGTAATCCCAGAACTTTGGGAGGCCAAGGCTGGTGAATCACCTGAGGTCAGGAGTTCGAGACCAGCCTGGCCAACATGGTAAAACTGTGTCTCTACTAAAAATAAACAAAAAAAAAAATAGCCGGGTGTGGTGGCACACGCCTGTAGTCTCAGCTACTTGGGAGGCTGAGACAGGAGAATCTCTTGAACCCTGAAGGTGGAGGTTATAGTGAGCCAAGATTGTGCCACTGCACTCCAGCCTGGGCAGAGTGAGACTCTGTCTCAAAAAAAAGCTGGGCATGGTGGCTCACGCCTGTAATCCCAGCACTTTGGGAGGCTGAGGTGGGTACATCACAAGGCCAGGAGTTCAAGACCAGCCTGGCCAATATGGTGAAACTCTGTCTCTACTAATAATACAAAAATTAGCCAGATGTGGTGGCGTGCACCTGCAGTCCCAGCTATTCGGGAGGCTGAGGCAGAAGAATCATTTGAACCTGGGAGGCAGAGGTTGCAGTGAGCCAAGATGGCGCCACTGCACTCCAGCCTGAGCAACAGAGTGAGACTCCATCTTAAAAAAAAAAAAAACTGGACATCTTTTCTCTCCATCATTCTCCTGACATCTTGGCCCCTCTTCCCACCCACCTGCTATACCTCATGGCCATCTCCCTACTATGTTTCGACCCCATGGTCCCTTGTCACAGGTGCTGTCTGGGACTTGCTGTCCTTCCCCACAGGCCTCACCATGGTGGGGCATGCCTCACCTACATTCACATTTATGTCACTCGGGCCAGACCCTGCTCTAACCAAATTGCTGGGGAAATTAAGGCACCTCAGCGGCAACTCTCAACCAGCGACTACGGGGAGAAAGCCAGAAGATAAATCCTCAGCTCCCCTCGCCCTCAGGTGGGATGACTCTGACGTGTGTGTTCTACCCCCCTCCCAGCGTTCCCCCAGCAGAACTGAGCCCCAGCCGCCCACAGGGAAGCGGGCTTGATTACAGGAATGATCAACTGTCCCGATTTGCCCAGCACGAAGGCGTTTCCTGGGATGTAGGATTTTGAGCAATAAAATCGAAAAGTTCCAGATAAATTGATTACTCTGTTGATAACTCACTATTTCTTATTTATTTATTTATTTATTTTTAAAGATGGGGTTTCACCATGATGGCCAGGCTGGTCTTGAACTCCTGACCTCAGGTGATCCACCCACCTCAGCCTCCCAAAGTACTAGGATTACAGGTGTGAGCCACCACGCCCAGCAAAATTAAATCTTTTCTTTATTTTTATTTTATTTTATTTATTTATTTATTTACATGGAGTCTCACTCTGTCACCCAGGCTGGAGTGCGGTGGTGCAATCTCAGCTCACTGCAACCTCCACCTCCTGGATTCAGGCGATTCTCGTGCCTCAGCCTCTGGAGTAGCTGGGACTACAGGCCCCTACCACCACACCCGGCTAATTTTTGCATATTTAGTAGAGACGGGGTTTCACCATGTTGGCCATTCTTATCTTGAACTCCTGGCCTCAAGTGATCCACCTGCCTCAGCCTCCCAAAGTGCTGTGATTATAGGCATGAGCCACGGAGCACAGCCCAGGCTAATTTTTTAAAAATTTATTTTTAGAGACAGGGTCTCACTATATTGCCCAGGCTGGTCTCAAATTTCTGGCCTCAAGAGATCCTCCTAGCCAGAGGTGGTGGTTCATGCCTATAATCCCAGCACTTTGGGAGGCCGAGGTGGGCGAATCCCTTGAGGTCAAGAGTTCGAGACCAGCCTGGTCAGCTTGGCAAAACCCTGTCTCTACTAAAAATTCAAAAATTAGCTGGACGTGGTGGCACGAGCCTGTAATCCCAGCTACTCAGGAGGCTGAAGCAGGAGAATCATTTGAACCCAGGAGGTGGAGGTTGCAGTGAGCCAAGATTGCACCACTGCACTCCAGCCTGGGTGACAGAGTGACAGAATGAGAGTCCATCTCCAAAAGAAAAAAAAAAAAATTAGCTGGACGTGGTGGCACGAGCCTGTAATCCCAGCTACAGAGGAGGCTGAGGCAGGAGAATCACTTGAACCCAGGAGGTGGAGGTTGCAGTGAGCTGAAATCACACCACTGCACTCCAGCCTGGGCGACAGAGTGAGAGCAAGACTCTGTCTCAAAAAACCAAAACAAACCCAAAGAGATCCTCCTGTCTCAGCTTCCCAAAGCACTGGGATTACAGGTATGAGCCACAGTGCCAAGCCTGTCAATCCCATTTTATTCATGGGAAAGCTGAGGTCTGGGCACGAAAAGGACCTGTCTGAAGCCGCCCTGTTTGTAAGTGGTGGATATGGGAGATTTGACCTTAGGTGGAGGCCAGCTTGTTACCTCCGTCCATGAGTGAGGAAGCCCTGGAGGGAAGTGCCTGGAAGCCAGGCACACTTCCAATGGCACGCTTCATATAATCCTTATTATCTCATATAATCCTTACAACACCATGGGGGAGTGGGGGGTGAGTCAACCATTACCCCACTTGACAGAGAGGGAAACCAAGACCCTGAGAGGTGGCACAGCCCAGGTTCAAACCCAGGCAGGCTGGCACCAAGCTCACACTCTTAACCACCAGGCTGATGCCTGGATATATGTAATTTCCTTCCAGGCGGCTGTGGCCATTTGCGGAGGGGGGTGTCTGGAGCGAGACCAGCCAGCAGAGGGGAGGTGGGTGCGGGGCAGCAGACCTCGTCAGGAGCTCCCAGGCTGGCATCTGGGCTGCCAGGCTAAGCTCAGGCCTCCCTGATCCCTCGCTGCTGCCCACCCCTGCGTCTCGGGACTCTCCTGCGCCCCGAAGCTCCCCCTCATCCCCTCCATCCCCACCCCTACTCCTGCGGTCGTCCCAAATACCAGACAGGGCGAATCTCAGCTTTTCCCCCAAACATTCCTTGTTCTCGTGGCCCGGCCCAGGCTGGCTGAGGTTACGAAGCAGAGATGGGGTGGTTGTTGGGGGGGACCGAGGGGGACGGGCTGGCCTGTCCTCACCACCCCATCCCAGGGCGGGGAAGGAGGTGGGCCAGCTCCCCGCAAACCCCTGGAGAACAGGCTGTTGCGGGGGGTGGCTTGGGTCCCGAGATGGGGGGGGCAGTGGCGGCCACAGCAGAGACTCCAGGAGGTGACCGCCTGGTTTCCATTAGGGAGTCCTGGTCAGCAGCTTGGGCGAGACGGCAGAGTCCGGGCTGGCCATGGTAAGGTGGGGCGCGGGAGGGTCTGAGGGTGGGGCCTGCCTGCCCCCCTACCCCTACTCTGCCAACTGGCCACTGCCTCCCCCACCAAGACACTCCCCGAGGAGGGGATGCTCCGGTCACCATGGCGACCCCCCCTCCCCCGCAGTGGCCCAGCCTGCTGCTGCTCCTGCTGCTGCCCGGCCCTCTGCCCATCTCTGGCATGGACGACGCTGCCTTCCCCCACCTGGGGGAGAGCTCACAGCCCCCGCCCTGGGCCTGCCCCCTGCGCTGCTCCTGCCCCCGAGCTGACACTGTGGACTGTGATGGCCTGGACCTTCGGGTTTTCCCGGACAACATCACCAGGGCCGCACAGCACCTCTCCCTGCAGGTGGGGCCCAGGGAGGGGCATGGGGGCACCCAGAGGCGAGGGGGAGCTGGAGGGGCACCCCGGGCTGAGAAGCATGGTGGGTGGAGGAACCCACGTGCGAGAGGGCGGTGCAGAGCTGGGTGTGACGGAGCTTTCCCTTGGCAGGTTGGCTCTGGTGAGCCCCAGGTGAGAGGGGTGGGCATGGAGATGCAGGAAGTGGGCGGGGACTGAGGATGAAGGGGGTTGGGGTCAACATCTTGGCGGTTATGGCGTTGTTTGGAGTCAGTGTGATGGGGAGTTTGGGGTTGATTGTGGGGGTGTTGCAGCACGTGGGATTGATGGTGAGGGTGATGGCACTTCTAGGGTCAATTGTGTGGGTGTTGGGGTATTTGGGGTCAATTGTGGGAGTGATGGCAGATTTGGGGCCGATTGTGGGGGTGCTGGGGCATTTGGGGTCGGTTGTGGGGGTATTGGGCATGTAGGGTCAATTGTGTGGGTGTTAGGCATTTGGGGTCGATTGTGGGGGTGTTGGGGCCAGTGGGGTCAATTGTGGGCAGATCAGGGCATTTGGGGTCAATCGTGGGGGGTGATGGCACATTTGAGGTCGATTGTGGGGATGATGGGGCATTTGTGGTTGATTGGGGAGTGTTAGGGCATTTGGGGTCGATTGTGGGGGGTACTGGGGCATTTGGGGTCAATTGTGGGAGTGTTGGGGAATTTGGGGTCGATTGTGGGGGTGATGGCACATTTGGCGTTGATTGTGGGGGTGTTGGGGCCAGTGGGGTCAATTGTGGGGGTTTGGGGGTTGGCATCTTGGCAGTTACAAGACTGGGTTAGGGTGATGGGGTGTTTTGGACCAACCGTGGGGTGATGATGGCATGGGGCTTGTTTGGGCTGACGGGGAGTTGAGAATCAGTGCTTGGGGTCACTTGGTCCTGAGGTCACGGGTGTGAGCACCCCAACTCCCGCCCTGCAGAACAACCAGCTCCAGGAGCTCCCCTACAATGAGCTGTCCCGCCTCAGCGGCCTGCGAACCCTCAACCTCCACAACAACCTCATCTCCTCGGAAGGTGAAGGGCAGGGGGGGCGTGGGGGGGGGAGCCCCTCTGGGGCTGTGGGACCGACAGACCCAGGTCTAGGCTGCCAGCCCCCTCCCCCGCCCCATCTGCGGCCAGCTCTGTGGCAGTTCCCAGAACTGCCCTTTGCTGAGCAGGATGGAAACTCAGGGGCTGGGGTGGGGGTTGGGGGCTGTGGCTTTTGAGTATGGATGGAGGGAGGGGATCTGAGGGCCTGGGGAGGCTCTGCCAGTTCCCGGCCCACAGCCGTGGGGCAGCTGGGAGCCCAGACTCCTCCTCCACCCAAGACCAGGCCGGAGTCCCTTCACTGCCCCCACTCCCCCAGGCCTGCCCGACGAGGCCTTCGAGTCCCTCACCCAGCTGCAGCACATCTACATGGCCCAGAACAAAGTGAGTCCCCAGCCCCACCTTCAGGCCGAGCCCAGCCGGGCGCAGCTCGGTCACACAGCCCAGAGCTGGGGGGGGGGACTGCTCGCTGGGGCCCGGGTGGGGCCTGGGTGCACCAGGACCAGTGCAGCTGTGGGCTGTGTCCCTGCAGCTCTCGGTGGCCCCGCAGTTTCTGCCCCGGTCCCTCCGTGTCGCAGATCTGGCCGCCAACCAAGTGATGGAGATCTTCCCCCTTACCTTTGGGGGAGAAGCCGGCACTCAGGTAGCTCCTGGCCCAGCCCAGGCCCCAGGCCTCAGATATGTCTGGGTCACACCCAGTTCTAGAAGCAATGAGGGAGTTAAGGGTGCAGTGGCTCACACCTGTAATCACAGCACTTTGGGAGGCCGAGGCGGGCGGATCATCTGGGGTCAGGAGTTCGAGAGCAGCCTGGCCAACATGATGAAACCCATCTCTATTTAAAATACAAAATTTAGCCCGGCGTGGTGGCACACGCCTGTAATCCCAGTCACTCAGGATTGTCTGAGGCAGGAGAATTACTTGAATCCAGGAGGTGGAGGTTGCAGTGAGCTAAGATCGTGCCACTGCACTCCAGCCTGGAGACAGAGTGAGACTCTGTCTAAAAACAAAACAAAAAAACAAAACAAAACACCTTGCCCTGGAGGGCTTAAGGGGGTGCAGATCCCTAGCCTTGGCCTGGGGAGTGGGAGGAGGGCACAGTTCTACCCTGGGAGAGGAGTGAGCGGGAGACCGTGCTGTATGCTGTGTCAGAACTCTAGACTGAGGCAGGGACACACACACACACACATGCACTCTTACAGAGACTCACACACACACCTGCACATACAACCACACGAACACACACACACATACTCATGCACACACACATTTACAATCACATACACACACAAGCACAGACTCACATACACCTGCAGACACACACTTTCAACCACATGCACACTCATGCATGCACAATCACATGCACAAGTACACACATGCACATGCATACACATATGTACACACATACACATGATTGCATGCACACATGCACTAGCACATACATGCACACGCAGTTGCGCACACATGCACACATGCACACTTACAATCACATGCACACTCACACATGCACACTTCTGCACAGGCACACCCCCATGCACACCCACACTTACAATCACATACACACAATCACATGCACGCACACACACACATGCACAGGCACACACATGCACACCCACACAATCACATACACATGCATATACACAATCACATGCACACACACATGTGCACACTTATGCACAGGCACACAGCACACATTTGCATATACATACACACATGCACACCCACACACAATCACATACACATATGTGCACACACACTCCACATACACACTTAATACACTCACATGCACAAGACACACACATGCACACACCTCTTCATGCAACACACGCACACTCACCTGCACACCTACACACAATCACATGCACACACAGAATTACACTCTCACACAGACTCCACACATGCACACACACACACACACACGCTGAAGGTGACCCTGAGCGCTGTGTGGTGCGGGTGTGGCATGGTGGGAGGCGAGGGGCAGGCTGGTGGCCAGAGCCTGGCTCTCCTCAGGTCCGTGTACCTCCACAACAACCAGCTGAGCAACGCTGGCCTGCCCCCTGACGCCTTCCGCGGCTCTGAGGCCATCACCACCCTCAGCCTCTCCAACAATCTGCTCAGCTACCTGCCGCCCAGCCTGCCGCCCTCGCTGGAACGGCTCCACTTACAGGTAGCCCTGCTCTAGGTCCCACCCCGGGCTGCACCCCCTTCACCTCTCCCCAGGGGTCCCCTCCAGTTCCTTGCTTTCCATCCTTCCAGTTGCCCCTCAGAATTCCAGTGGTCGGAGTTATCTTTCTTCGAATCACTTTATTGGGAATCACTTTGAGCTCAAGGCGAGCTTCTGTCACTCCCTTAGTCAATAGCCTTCTGTGGCTCCCCCGCTGCCCACATGCCAGACTCAAGTCTCATTCTCTTCTCCCTTCTCCAGAACAATCTCATCTCCAAGGTGCCCCGAGGAGCCCTGAGCCGCCAGACTCAACTCCGTGAGCTCTACCTCCAGCACAACCAGCTGACCGACAGCGGCCTGGATGCCACCACCTTCAGGTGCAGGCTGATGGGGCAGCAGGGGCTGAGAATTTACAGTCAGGGGTCCCAACCTTGAGTGACCCTCACCTGGATGGCGCCTAAGCCACGGCCTCATCTGATGAGTGCCTGCTGTGCGCCAGGCTCGGCAGAGCACTGGGCAGGTGTCCCTGCTTCCCCACAGCCCAGCAGTGACATCATAATTCTCACATGTATTTGCATCTCGGACCCAGGGCTGTACCCTGGTCACCCCCATAGCTGACCTTCAGGCTGGAATCTGCCTTCTGCACCCCAAGTTTACCTCCCACTCAGTTCTCTCAACGCATCCCCTCCCAGGTTGAAATCTCCAGCTTAAATCTGTCTCAGGCCCACTCCCCAGCCTCCCAGGTGAGATCTATCAGGCATCGGCTGGGTGTGGTGGCTCACGCCTGTAATCCCAGCACTTTGGGAGGCTGAGGCAGGTGGATCACCTGAGGTCAGGCGTTCGAGACCAGCCTGGCCAACATGGTGAAACCTCATCTCTACTAAAAAATACAAAAATTAGCTGGGTGTGGTGGGGCGTGCCTGTAATCCCAGCTACTCAGGAGGCTGAGAGAATTGCTTGAACCCGGGAAGCAGAGGTTGCAGTGAGCTGAGATCAGGTCACTGCACTCCAGCCTGGGCAACAGAGTGAGATTCCATTTCAAAAAAAAAAAAAAAATAGAGCTCTATAGGCATCCCACTCCGAGTGCCCCACCTGACATCGCCCCTCTCTCCTACTAGCAAGCTGCATAGGCTTGAATACCTGGATCTCTCCCATAACCAGCTGACCGCAGTGCCCGCCGGCCTGCCCCGGACCCTGGCTATCCTGCACCTGGGCCGCAACCGCATCCGGCAGGTGGAGGCGGCTCGGCTGCACGGGGCGCGTGGTCTGCGCTATTTGTTGCTGCAGCACAATCAGCTGGGGAGCTCGGGGCTGCCTGCCGGGGCTCTGCGGCCGCTGCGGGGCCTGCACACGCTGCACCTCTATGGCAACGGGCTGGACCGTGTGCCCCCGGCCCTGCCCCGCCGCCTGCGAGCCCTGGTGCTGCCCCACAACCGCGTGGCCGCGCTGGGCCCCCGCGACCTGGCCGCCACGCCGGGCCTGGCGGAGCTCAACCTGGCGTACAACCGTCTGGCCAGCGCCCGCATGCACCGCCGGGCCTTCCGCCGGTTGCGCGCCCTGCGCAGCCTTGACCTGGCCGGGAATCAGCTAACCAGGCTGCCCATGGGCCTGCCCACCGGCCTGCGCACCCTGCGGCTGCAGCGTAACCATCTGCGGATGCTGGAGCCCGAGCCTCTGGCCGGCCTGGACCAGCTGCGGGATCTCAGCCTGGCGCACAACCGGCTTCGGGTTGGTGACATCGGGCCCGGCACCTGGCATGAGCTCCAGGCCCTCCAGGTCAGGCACGGGCGGGTTAGCCACACTGACTGTCCCGAGGGCGCTTCCCCTCCCCCTTCCTGCCCCCACTGCGTTCCAAACATTGTAGTTAGTGGGTAAAGCAACCAGAACAAGAAAACGGTAAGAGGGGGTTAGAAGGTGATGAGGAGGCTGGGTGAGGTAGCTCAGGCCTGTAATCCCAGCGCTTTGGGAAGCCAAGGCAGGAGAATTGCTTTAGGCTATGGGTTTGAGACCAGCCTGGGCAACATAGCAAGACCCTATCTCTACCAAAAACATAGCCAAGCGTGGTGGTGCATGCCTGTAGTCCCAGCTATTCAGGAGGCTGAGGCAGGAGGATCGCTTGAGCCCAGAAGTTTGAGGCTGCAATGAGCCGTGATGGGGCCACTGCCCTCCAGACTGGGCAACAGAGCAAGACCCTATCTTTTGAAAAAAAAAAAATGATGAGAGGTATGGTGCGATTCAGTGACTGACTCATTGAAACAAGTGAGGACCTGTCTGTCTGTGGCTTCTGGGAAGGGCCTTGGTTTACCTCTGCAGAGGGGGAGGACTTTGGCAATCACGGGTCTGTGGGGGGGTGCAGGGGGCAGAAGGGCTGGGCCGGTATGAAGGGGGCAGGGGACTCTCAAGGAGGGAGGCTGGCTGAGCTGGGTGGCCCAGGCCTGGGCTGCCACGGCACCGTCTCTGATCCCCTGCCCAAGGTGCTGGACCTCAGCCACAACGAGCTGTCCTTTGTGCCTCCGGACCTGCCTGAGGCCCTGGAGGAGCTTCACTTGGAGGGCAACCGAATTGGCCACGTGGGCCCTGAGGCCTTCCTCAGCACGCCTTGCCTGCGTGCCCTCTTCCTCAGGTGCCCCAAGGGTGTCTGGGCAGGCAGAGGTGGGCAGGGGAGGACCTGGGAGGGTCATGACCACTTCTCTGTACAGGGCCAACAGGCTTCACATGACAAGCATCTCGGCTGAGGCCTTCCTGGGGCTCCCCGAACCTGCGTGTGGTGGACACAGCAGGGAACCCAGAGCAGGTCCTGATCCGGCTACCTCCCACCACCCCACGTGGGCCACGGGCAGGGGGCCTCTGATCCTGGAGAGACCCAGCAGGGCAGCCCAGACTCCTGGGGCTCTGCTGGGCCGTGGACTGAGAAGACGGCGCCCACAGGGGGCCCTCTCTCTGGCTCTCCTGGGCCTCCAGGGCTGGCCGAGGCACTGAGGCATGCAGCTGGCACACTCCAGGCTTGCAGACCCACACCCTACTCCAAACCCCCAACACAGATGGACACGGCAACAATAAAGCCAAACCCTTCCATACTCAACAGACTCAGCACAGACTGGTGCCCTTCTGGGGGGCTCTGTCCATGGACTCCTCCCCCATGACCAGTCCAGCTGGGGAAACTGAGGCTCTGGGATGCTAAGTAGGTCTGGACTGGATTTTGAGGTCCTTAGGTACACACTGGGGTCACCAAACAAGACTCAGCCATGTGTGATTGCACAGATGCCCAAGGCTATCTGCTGAAAAAACATTGGGTGACAGATATAGGGACCCTCACATGTATCCCCAACACAGCAAGCATAGGAGTCAAATGCACCCTTCCAGGCAGGTGTGTGGTGTGGTACCCTCCTGTAACCCCAGCTACTCAGGAGCCGAGGCAGGAGGATCACATGACCCCAGGAGGTGGAGGCTGCAGTGAGCTGATTGTGCCACTATACTCCAGCCTGGGGTCAGAGGGAAACCGAGTCTCTAAAAAGAAAGCCTTTCACAAGCACACTGCCTCATACTGGTTCCCTACAGGCGCCTCCCCATCCACCTCCAGAGAACGAGAGGGCGAGTGGGAAGACCTAGCCTGGTCACCGAGGGTCCAAGCAAGAAACACACAGGACAGAGCGGGGCGAAGGGAGGCCCTGGCTATTTTATTCCATGTGCTGGCCCTGGGGTCCCAGCTGGGCTGCGTCAGCGCCCCGGGGAGACAGTGGGGCTCGGCCAGCCCCAGCGGCTTCTTTGGGGTTGGGGCTGGGGAGGGACAGAAGTAAAGTGCTTGCAGGGGCCCTTGGGGCTCGGTCCAGCCACCCTCCCTGCTCTGGGGCAGGCCACAGGCCGGACACCCCTGGGCTGTGCAAACAGGACTCTCTGGGGCCCACCCATGCATGGGTGGGGGGCACACGCTGGCTGGTGGGCATCCTTCCCGACCCCTGCAGCCACGGAGGCTCTGGCTGGGCTGGGGGCCCGGAAGAGGGGCGGGTCCAGAGCCGATTGTCCGCTGATTGTCTGCTCGTCTGGTTCGTGGCTGTGTCAGCTCTTCCCGGTGCTGGGGCCCGCTGCCCGCTTTCTGGGGGCCGCCTGCCTCGTGGGCTTCTCACCTGCGGAGCCGCTGCAGCTACGGGAGAGGCCACTGGGGTCAGGGGGGTGGCCACCACCACAGTGAGCCCCCAATCACCCCCATCTCCTGAGCCGCTCACCTCACTCTCCACCAGATTCCGCCTGTAGAGAGCCTCCTTTGCGGCCTCCTGTGGGGGATGGGCATTCAGCAGGTGCTCCCTGCAGGCCGTGCCCTACCTGCCACCCAGCGCCCACCCAGCTCTCACCCAGCTCACCCTGCTGCCGTCATTGCCCAGGCGCCGGGCAGCCTCTGTGTAGAACTGCAGCTGCCGCTCCAGCTGGGCTACATATTCTGAGAATGGTGAGGGGAGTTAGGGTAGGGCCTTGCTGCCCCAACCCTCCCGGACTGTGCCCAACCCCAAGCCCCTCCCCCTAGCAGGTGCCCCTCCCCCAGCAGGTGCCAATCCCAAGCCCTCCCCCCACCAGGTGCCCATCCCCAAGCGCCTCTCCTACCAGATACCCATTTCTAAGCCCCTCCCCCCACCCGATGCCCATCTCTAAGCCCCTCCCCCCACCCGATGCCCATCTTTGAGCCTCTCCCCCCCCACCCGATGCCTATCCCCCAGCCCTCCCCCCACAAAGTGCCCATTTCCAAGCCCCTTCCCCACCAGAAGCCCAACTCAGAACCCCTACCCCGTCGGATGCCCATGCCCCCCTGCTCCAGCTGTGCCCTCTGCCACTGGCTGCGTTGCATGATGTCCTGGTACTGCTGGGCCACTTCTGGGGGCACTGGCCGCCGCGCCTGCCTGAGGGCCAGGATCTGGAGGATACAGAGGGGCCTGTGAGGATCCTGCCTGGGCCTGCAGACTCCCCAGTTCTGCCCCATGGAGCCCGGTAGGATGGATACCCACCTTCCGCTCTAGACGCTCTTGGTCGAAGGCCAGCACACTGAGGCTATGCAGGGGCCTGGTTGATCTAAGGGGTGGAGGAAGGATAAGGGGCTGCAGAGATTCCCCCTGCCCAACCCTGTTAATTCAAAAGATGCACTGGGGATATGGTGGGAGGTAGGCAAGACCCACCCCGGTGTTGCTGATCCCAAAACCTAGTGGGGATGATGGCTGCACACCCAGGAAACTAAGACGCCTAGTGGTCAGGGAGGGCTTCCTGGAGGAGGTAACAGCCAAGTTGGGTCCAAAGAAGGAATCAGAGGTGGGCAGAGGAGCAGAGAGCAAGGGTATGGGTAGGGGTGCTTAGGGGACTGGAACCCACAGAAGTCCAGAGGCCAGTCAAAGTCCAGAGGCCATGAACCACAGGAGGAGACGGGAGAGAGAAGCCTGGATATATTGACAATGGTCAGATCACAAAAGGTCTTAAAGATCAAGGAGTTTAAACTGGATCCTCTGGGAAAAGGGGTGCTAGGAAAGGTTTTGAAGCAGGGGAGGGACATGGTCCAATCTGTGCCTGGTGGGAAACTGTCCATGTGGGACTGAGAGGGGAAGGGGGTGTTCCCTCCAGCATGCCCTGACCCAGATACCTACCTGTTCCCTGGCTCCCTTGCAGGGGCAGGCACAGGAGGGGCCTTCCCTTTGGGCCCAGCAACCTGCTTCAGAGGAGAGAACCAGTCGTGTGAGTCCTGGGCCTCTGAACCAAGCTTCCCTCCCTGAGGCTGCTGATGGGGGGGGGGGGTCTCACTGTTGGCAAGGCTGCTGGCACGGGGTCAATGACCAGCCACCTCTCTGTCGTCGTCTCCAACTGCTGAGCGGTCAGTGGCTCCCGAATCCGGACCATCACCTCCAGTCGCCCCCCTGTGGGCCGGCGACCATCCAGGACCTGGGTGGTGGTGAGGATAAACTTACCCTGCTTCCTCTTGGAAGCAGGAAGTGACTAGAGGCCCAGGGCCAGGAACAGGGAGAACAAGAATAGTTTCTAAAATATGAGCCCATGGTATGGCTGAGATACCAGCTGATCATAATGGAGTGGGGTGCTGGAAGCATTTAGGACTGGGCAGCAGGGAGGTCTGAGGCTCTGAGGGGAGGGGCTGGGTCAACAGAGGGGCCCATGTGGGGCTCAAGGCAGGCAGTGTGTGAATAACGTTAATGAGTAGCATGGCCGTACTGGAGCGTGCAGATGAATGTCCACCTCTCACCTCAAGGATCTCCCGGACCTCACACGCTGTCTCCAGTGCATCCAGCTTTAGCTGGGCTGTCCCCAGCACCCGGTCATTCTTGAACAGCCCCCTGTGTGTATGTGTGTAGTGGGGACAGGATGGTTGGTTGAGAGGAGCTCCCCCTCGCCTGGAGCCCACCCAGCGGCTGTGGCTCTCTCTAGCTCACCCCTTGTGAACCACTTCAAACTTGATGCCTTTGGTCTGGATGGCTCTTCTGAAGCCACGGTGGCTGCGGTTGATGCAGAGTTTGAACTGCTCCTTGAACTCTGCAGGGGGAAGGAGGGAGAGGGGGTTGGGTGGGGTCAGGCCATGGTCTTACGTCCCTTCTGCTTCAAGGGAGTAGGGGTGGCATGCTTCCAGCCGAGGCTCACCAGGGGAGTCTGTGTTCTTGATCACACTGGTCTTGTCTTTCTGAGCTCTTCCTATGACCAGGGAAGAGGCACGAAATCTCAGGGGCCCGGGACTTGGCTTTGGCTTACTGAGCCTTGCAGCCCTCCCCCTCCTCAGCTCCCCCACGTACCACGTTGGGATAGGGGGAAGTCAAATCGAACAAAGACATCCAGATCACCAGGGACAGTCCTGTGGGCAAAACAAGGGTCAGAGCTGGGCAGAGACAGGGTCCCCATGACCCTGACCCCTACCTACAGCCCCCTCACCTGGGGGTGTGGGCAAGTTGATGCCCTTCACGATGAACAGGAGCATGTCGTTGCTGCTGAGGTCAGGGAAGATCCTTCCAGGCGGGCAGGCGGGCAGGGAAACGGGCACCTCAGTCCCACTGCCCGCCTGCCTTCTCTTCCCCAGTGGGGGAAGGGAACAAACCCTACCCTGGCCTTTGGGGGTGTCTCAGCTCCTGGGCTCATTTTAGAATCAGACTAGAGTTCTCTGTTCAGGTCGGCAGTGGATCACCTTTGGGCCGTTTCTTCAGTCTGCATATATTTATTTGGTACCTACTATGTGCTAGGTACCCTAGCTACTGGGTGACATTCCCTTCACTTAATAGTTCTTGAGTCCTACTAAGCACCAGTCTGTGCCCTAGCTGCTGGGAGATCTTCCCTTCATTTCCCAATATTTCTTGCATTTCTTGAGTACCTACTATATGCCAGCCAGTAGGTCCTTCATATATATGTGTATATATATATATATATATACACACACACACACACACAAATACATACATACATATATATATATATACACACATACACATATATGTATATATATATATATATTTTTTTTTTTGAGACAGAGTCTTGCTCTGTCACTCAGGCTGGCGTGCAATGGTGCAACCTCAGCTCACTGCAACCTCTGCCTCCCAGGTTCAAGAGATTCTCCTGCCTCAGCCTCCAGAGTAGCTGGGATTACATGCGCCCACCATCACACCTGGCTAATTTTTGTATTTTTAGTAGAGATGGGGTTTTACCATATTGGCCAGGCTGGTCTCGAACTCCCGACCCCAAATACTCTGCCCGCCTTGGCCTCCCAGCCTGGCCTCACTTAATATTTTTTGAGTCCTACTAAAGCATCAGTCAGTGCCCTAGTCGCTGGGGGACCGTCTGTTCATGTCACAATATTTCTTGAGCACCTACTGTGTGCCGGCCAGTACCCTAGCTGCTGGGGATCTAGAAGTAAACAAGAAATACCCCAACCCTGTGCTCAGTCTAGCTGAGTGGACAGATGAGCATAAGTACATAAACAGAGAAACAGTAAAAACCTCAGTGGAGAGGGAGAGTGAAGTGTGCTCAGAGGGGACTGACTGGATAGACAGGGGGGCTCTCAGAGGGAAGGTGACATCGTAGGTGACTCTAGACGTCGAGGGAGCTGCCACATGGAGACCTGGGGAAGAGGGTGGGGGCAGAGGAAAGAGCTGATGCAGAGGCTTGGGGTAGGAACACACTTGGTTTGTAGGAGGGACCAAAGAGAGTCCCGTGTGGCCAGAGCTGAGTGAAGCGGGGACAGCAGGCAGAGAGGAGGTGACAGGGAGCCAGGCTGTGTGGAGACAGGGGGAGGCAGGGTAAGGGGTGTGGGTTATCCCAGGGGCAGCTAGGAACCACTGGAGGGCCAGTGGCTGCACCTAACCTCGTTTAGAAAGTGGAGAAAATGGCTGGGCGGGGTGGCTCAACCTGTAATCCCGGCACTTGGGAGGCCGAGGCAGGTGGATCATGAGGTCAGGAGATGGAGACCATCCTGGTTAACATGGTGAAACCCTGTCTCTACTAAAAATACAAAAGATTAGCCGGGCGTTGTGGCACATGCCTGTAGTCCCAGCTACTCAGGAGGCTGAGGCAGGAGAATGGCTTGAACTCGAGAGGCGGAGGTTGCAGTGAGCCGAGATCGCACCGCTGCACTCCAGCCTGGTGCCTGGTGACAAAACAAGGGTCTGTCTCAAACAGAAAAAAAAAAGTGGAGAAAAAGGATCCCTACTCCTGGGGGCACAGGAAGACTTAACAGTAGCAAGACCAACCCCCCACCAAAGCCGTAACTCATCTCTGGTCCAGCCTGGACTCACCCAGGCCCTGGGACAAGATTCACTTTTGCACTCTGTAGATCTTTCTCAAATGTGTCACTGTGATGCACCCTCGCCACCCTTCACTTGTACCTCATGCCTGCCCCAGGGCCTTTGCACGCTCTGCGCTCTACGCCCATCCAAACTTTCCTCCAGGTGTAAATCTTGTGCTGGCTTCCGGGGAGCACAAACCGCGCCCCCCACCTCCAAAGGGCCATCTGGGCCACGTGGTGGGCGTAGATCAGGAGCCTTACTTGATGATGCTGAAGGTCCTTTGCTCAAAACGGGCGGTGGGCGTGGGGAGTCCCCGGGCGAAGGCTTGCTTCAGAATGTCCATGCTCCGCTTACAGTCCTCCGCCAACTTCTCAAACCTGCCGGTGGGAGGGCCTGCTCATGTCCCTGGCCCTGGGGTGGGTGGCGGGGGGGTGCACATGTCTGGCACAGGGCGGGGCACTTACTTGGTGGTTTCAGTGATGTTGCCCAGGTGGGTGAATTGGTTTGAGTGGTTCAGGCACATCTGGGGGAACAGAAAGCAGTGAGGCAAGAGAAGGAAGGAGAGGAGAAGGAGGAGAGGGGAGGGAAGAGAGGGGAGGGAGGAGAGGGAGGACCCCACCCCTGGGAGATGGGCTGGGGGCTTCCCCCCTCACCTCATGCTGCTGCCGTATGAGCTTGGTGAGTTCACCATAGCGCCGGGGTGGCCTCTTGAGACAGACCCGGGCCGGGCCGCTGGACCAGGGCAAAGTCATCCTTGTTGATGGGGCAGGAGGCACCTGGGAAAGATGAGGCTGGTGGCAGGGGGAAGGGGGACAAGCAGAACTACCTAGGACTCTGCAGAAATGTCGTCCTTCCTTGACAGTGGGAATTCCCCAACCACAGCTCTGTCATCCTTCCCTGGTCTTTCTTTTTATTGAGATAGAGTCTCACTCTGTTGCCCAGGCTGGAGTGCAGTGGCTCGATCTTGGCTCACGGCAACCTCCGCCTCCCAGGTTCAAGCGATTCTCCTGTCTCTGCCTCTCCGAGTAGCTGGAAGTATAGGCACCCGCTACCATACCTGGCTAATTTTTGTATTTTTAGTAGAGACATGGTTTCACTATGTTGGCCAGACTGGTCTTGAAAACTCCTGACCTCAAGTGACCCGCCCGCCTCGGCCTCCCTAATTGCTGGGATTATAGGCATGAAAGACCACGCCCAGCCCCCGTTCTTTCTCCTTGATCTTTCCATTGTCCCACTTAACGAGAGCATCCTTCAGTCACCCCAGAAATCATGTATGGTGCCGGGTGCGGTGGCTCACGTCTATAATCCCAGCACTTTGGGAGGCCGAGGTGGGTGGATTGCTTGAGCTCCAGAGTTTGAGAAATCATGTATGGAGCCCCTACTGTGCACCAGGGAAGAAGAAGAGAGACCAAAATCCCTGCCCTTGTGGGGCTGACATTCTCTTTGGGGAGATGGGCAATAATCAGAAGAAATAAGTAAATCATATGAGAGGGTAAAAGGGGACTCAAGCCACAGGGAGGCACAGAGTTGGGAGGAGAAGCAGAGGAATCTGGGCGATAGGGAGGGATTTTAGACAGGCAGTTAAGGTAGGCCTCCTGGAGATGGTGATGTCGGAGCAGAGACCTAATGAGGGGAGAAAGTGAGCCACATAGGTGTCTGTGGGAAAAAGCATTCAGGCAGAGGGAACTGCATGTGCAAAGGCCCTGAGGTTGCAGAGTGACTGGTATTTGAGGCTACCAGACAGCAAGGGGGAGAGTGATTGAAGGGTGGGTGAAGGAGACCAGACAGGCTGGGCACAGAGGCTCACGCCTGTAATCCTAGCACTTTGGGAGGTCGAGGCAGGCGGATTGCCTGAGGTCGGGAGTTCAAGACCAGCGTGGCCAACACAGTGAAACACCATCTCTACTAAAAATACAAAAATTAGTCAGGTGTGGTGGCACGCATCTGCACTCCCAGCTACTCTGAGGTCTGAGGCAGGAGAATCGCTTGAACCTGGGAGGCAGAGGTTGCAGTGAGCTGAGATTGAGCCATTGCACTCCAGCCTGGGCAACGGAGTGAGACTCTGTCTCAAGACAAAGCAAGAGACCAGGAAAGGGAGGTGATGGGGTAGATGGTGCAGGTCTCTTGGGCTATGATAAGGGACTGTATTTATTTATGTGTTTCTTGTGGTCTCTCAATTAGATATCCACTCCATGACAGTGGGTCTCACTGTGTTTCCTAGTCTGGTTTTGAACTCCTGGCCTCAAGTGATCCTCCCACCTAAGCCTCCCAAGTAGCTGGGATTACAGGTGTGAGCCACCGTGTCCAGAGTGTGGATCTTGCCTTTTTGCTCAAGGCCATGTCTTCAGTGCCCAGCAAAGACTACATGTCCCAGGCTCCTCTGAGGCTAAATGTAGCCATGTGACTTAGTTTGGGTCAATGGGAGGCAAGCAAAAGTGATGTCACTTCCTTGAACTGGGTGCCCTTTGCTGGGTGCCCAGTTCAAGCTCCACACGTTTCCTATAATGGGTATTAACTCTATCACATGAGGAATCCTGGCTGTGTTCCTTTGAGGTGGGGGGTCACCATCTCCACTTCCCCAAGGAGAAAAATGATGCTGAGAGAGAAAGGAATGGTCCCATCCGAAGTGGTGGAATCTAAGTGTCTCCCCAGATCTGATCCCATTCCCTTCCCTAGTAATGGAGCTCCAGCTGGTCACACTGTGTACCAACAAGAGACTACATGTCCCAGGCTCCTCTGTAGCTAAATATGGCCATGTGACTTAGTTCTGGGCAAAGGGAGGCAAGCAACAGTGATGTCACTTCCTTTAAAGGGGACTACTATCTCTGCCTCTTTTTTTTTTTCTTTTTTTTTTTCTCTCCTCTCTCTCCCCCCTCTCTAGTCTTTCCGACAGGATCCACTTGGATCATGTGGACCAGGATGACCCCCTAGGGTGCACCAAAGCAGTAAGATGGAAGGAACTCAGGCCCTGGAGGACGTCCCATTGCAGAGCCCAGACTGCCCTGAGTGGTACAGGCAAGAAACATAATAAATGTGTGTCTCGTTTCAGCCACTGTCTTGGGAGGACCTATTTGTTACAGCAGCTGGACCCTGACTGATATACGTCAGTTCGCATGGCTGCTAAGGGGCAGAAGCCTGACTGGTGGTGGATGCCCAGGCAGTTCCTACAGGCCCGGAGGGTTCACCTTGGTGATGTCCACAGGCAGCCCGTTGCGGGAGGCCTCCAGCATAGGCTCCAGTCCCTTGGCCTGGCGTAGGTGCATCTTGGCGCCCTCCACATCGTTTTTCTGCTTGGCTCGCAGTGCGGCCTGCAGGAGCTGCTTCTTGCGGCCTTCTAGGAAGGCCAGCTGCTGCTGGGCTGTGGGCATAGGAGCCGCTACAGGTGCTGCTCAAGCCACAGCCAGGCAACAGACAGCTGGGACAGGGAGGGGGTGCCTACCTCTGGTGGATGTGCCTTTGGGGGGTGCTTTGGTTGCTGGGGCTGATCCCGACTGGGGAGCCCTTGAGGCTGGGGCTTTGGGCTGGGCTGTGGGGGCCACAGGGCTGTTCTGCTGTGGAGGAAGGAACAGAGAGGATGTCAGAGACTTCCTAGCACCTGTGATGAGCACAGTCCCCAAAGACCAGGGTCTGACGCTGACAACAGTGGTCACTTACTGGGATCCCAGGACTTTGCTTTGGGGCCACTCTTCTGCCTCATTCAAAGTCCCTGGCCCCAAATACCTTTTTTTTTTGAGACATAGTCTCACTCTATTGCCCAGGCTGGAGTGCAGTGGCGCGATCTTGGCTCACTGCAACCTCCGCCTCCTGGTTCAGATAATTCTCACCAAACAAACACCTGTTTTTTTTTTTTTTTTTTTAAATTGTCTTAGAGACAAGGTCTTGCTCTGTCACCCAGGCTGAAGTACAGTGGCACAACCATGGCTCACTGCAGCCTTGAACTCCTGAGTTCAGGCAATCCTCCCGCCTCAGTCTCTCAAGTAGCAGGGACTACAGGTGAGTGCCACCATGCCTGGCTAATTTTTAAAAAAAATTTTGTAGAGATGGGTGTCTCACTATGTGGCCCAGGCTGGTCTCAAACGCCTGGCCTCAAGCGATCCTCCCACCCTGGCTTCCCAAAGTGCTGAGACTACAGGTGTGAGCCACTGCACCCAGTCCCAACCCTCACACCTTCTTAGGCACCTCATCCTCTTCATCCTCTGGGCCTTCATCCTGGTTGGCCAGCTTCATGGCAGTCTCCAGGACGCCCACCAGGCTCTGCTGGGTGGGCTTGATGGCCTCCAGGCCCTGGATGGGGGGAAAGCCTGGGCGGCCAGTTGAGGCCTGGTTATCGTGTGGTCAGGATGGAGACCTACTCACACCATTATGGTGGAGATACAGATCCCTCCCCCACCTACAGAGTCTTGGACCGTTATTTTTTATTTCTTAAAATTGTTTTTTATTTTTAGAGTTAGGATCTCGCTCTGTTGCCCAGGCTGGTGTACAGTAGTGGGACTACAGGCGTGTACCACCACACCAGGCTAATTTTTAAATTTCGTGTAGCCCCGGGTCTCGTCATGTTGCCCAAGATGGTCTTGAACTCCTGGCCTCAAGTGATGCTACCCCCCTCAGCATCCCAAAGTGCTGGGATTACAGGTAGGAACCGCTGCATCCAGCCACTTTGCCAATTTCTATGGTGCAAACACTTATGTCATGTCCAATGTTAAGCTCCTAACTGATTAACAAGTTTACAAAACCCCTGAATATGTTGCCTTCAGCTCCCTGAGCCTGTGCCATGGGGAGTAATAGCATCTGCCCAGGCTCAGAGGCTGGAGGAGACAGGAGTTGAGGGGCACAGCCTGCCGGGGGCGGGGCCTACCTGGGGGCACGGGCAATTCAGCAACATCCACGGCTCGGCCAGCCTTGTGAGCCCTGATGGCATCTTGGTATTGCTGCGAGGGCCACAGGTGTTAGGGCTTCCCGTGGAAGAGCTCCAGGGCTGCCCCCTTGCCCCACCTCCCCCCGAGTCCCCAGGGCACCTTGACGATGCGCTCATGCATTCGAGCTTTCCGCTGGTCCCCCTTGTTCTTGGCCTGGGCTGCAGCCACCTGGTACCGCTCCATCCGCTGCTCCAGCGCCTCCAGCAGGGTCCTCGGGGGTTGGGGGACCTCTAGGCCAGACAGGGGAGCAAAGTTAAGAGTCAAGGGACAGGTAGACAGTCTGGCTCCAGCCTGCCCCCCCCAGGGCAGAGGGTCCCCGAACCTACCTGGTGTGGAGGGCGCTGTAGCAGGAGTCGGAGGCTGCGACGGTGGTGAGGGTGGATCTGGGGGCAGCTGGTCTGGGGACAGAGAGAGGTCCAGGCCGATGAGGGGCTTGCTGCACCCCCCCACAAGCTGGTCTGGCCTGAGGGTGGCCTCTGGGCCTGACCAATGGGGTGGCAGTATCAAGGAGAACTTAGTGTATGCCTGAAACCGTCCCAGACAGTGGGCATGGCAGGGTCCTCACCGGGTGGAGGGGGCAGGCAGGAGAGGTCCACGGGCTCCCCCCGGCTCAGGGCCTCCAAGACAGCATCAAAGCTCTGGGAGAAGGAAGAGATTAGAAGCGGAGGTGCAGTTGGGGACTGGAACCCGTGGGGGAGCCCCCCCGGCCCTGCCATGTCACCGAGGACTTCCAGCCCCCTCCCTTCCCTTTGCACCATCTTGCTTAATCCTCTTCCAACACATGTGCCCATTTCACAGAGGGGGTAAACTGAGGCTCCAAGACTTATAGCAAACTATCACTAGGGAGTGACCAAGCTAGGATGCAAATTTGGATCAGCCTGACCCAGCAAACCAGGTGCTTTCACACAGGGCCACGTGGGAAGCATCCTGCCCCGTCTCTCCAGTCCTGCTCATCCGGCTGGACGCACCTTTGCCACGCGGAAGAGTCTGGTGGCAGCAGCAGTATCTCCCTGCTGCTTGGCATGGAGTGCAGCCAGCTTGTACTCGCGCTGGCGGCTCTGCAACTGGGCCAGAGGGCCTGGGCTGCAGGCACCTGGAAGAGGGAACAAGGTACAGGAAGCCTCAAGGGCCTGGGCCAAGTTCACCATGTAAACCATTTACTATTTATGTATTTAATGTAATTATTTTCCCTTTTTTGAGAAGGAGTCTCACTCTGCCACCCAGGCTGGAGTTCAGTGGTGCGATCTCGGCTCACTGCAACCTTCCGCCTCCTGGGTTCAAGTGATTCTCCTGCCTCAGCCTCCTGAGTAGCTGGGATTCCAGGTGCCCGCCACTATGCCTGGCTAATTTTTGTATTTTTAGTAGAGACGGGGATTTCACCATCTTGGTCAGGCTGGTCTCGAACTCCTGACCTTGTGATCCGCCTGCCTCAGCCTCCCAAAGTCCTGGGATTACAGGCATGAGCCACCATGCCCGACTCACATTTTAAATATATCCTGGGACTCACTTTTAGCAGTTGGGAATTTTGAGTCTTCTCTTATTTCCATCCACGTCCCCCACAGAATTTTATGCTAACATGACACAGCTGTGTGTTTGAAATTCTTTTTTGCCTACCCTATTGTATATTTATACAACCAAAATACATTTATGCAGTCTGTTTGCAAAGTTGCGAAACCCAGTATTCAGTGCTTTTTAAACAGAGTGTTAGTTATAGTTTCAAATAATATGCTCAATGTTTTCTGGGGAAGTATCTCAAAATTTAAAGTTATACATGCAATTCTTAGTATAAAATAACACAGCACAATGAAGACACCACCCAGTGCCTACAAAATCTGGAAACACCCATAAAATAGCACACAGTATCGGTTTTTCAGACTAACAACTGGACCCATCGCTTTCAACTTAAGCTAATTCCCCCAAACATTTGGAGGTTGAAGGGACACACTTTTGACATTGTATTGGTTTTATCTCCTGTGATCATAAATCTTTCAGTGTTCAAAACAATGTGTTTTTCCAGGTTGAATTATTGTTACAATTATTACTAGCATGCAATTCAGCAAAACCTACATCAAGCTTATTTTTGTTTTAATTTTTTTTTTGGAGACAGGGTCTCATTCTGTCGCCCAGGCTGGAGTGCAGTGGCGAGATCACAGCTCACTGCAGCCTCAACCTTCCAGGCTCAAGCGATTCTCCCACCTCAGCCTCCCAAGTAGCTGGGACTACAGGCATGCACCACGATGCGGCGCTGATTTTTAATTTTTTGTAGAGATGTGGTTTCCCTGTGTTGGCCAGACAGACCTGGAACTCCTGGGTTCAGGTAATCCTCCCACCTCGGCCTTCCATAGCGCTGGATTTAGAAGTGTGAGCCACCACACCCGGCTCAGCTTTTTGGTTTTGTTTGTTTGCTTGTTGAGACAGAGTCTTGCTCTGTTGCCCAGGCTGGAGTGCAGTGGCGCAATCTTGGCTCACTGCAACCTCTGCGTCCCGGTTCAAGTGATTCTCCTGCCTCCGCAACCTGAGTGGCTGGAACTACCAGCATGCGTGACCACGCCTAGTTAATTTTTGAATTTTTAGTACAGACAGGGTTTCACCATGTTGACCAGGACTGGTCTTGAACTCCTGGCCTCAAGTGATCCACCTGCCTCGGCCTCCCAAAGTGCTGGGATTACAGGCGTAAACCACCGTGCTGAGCCCCTGCTAAGCTTTTTGACAGTTTTTGTATACCAAGAGTAAAATTTGCCAGAAATGTACCTCTTGCTTACATAATTGGAGCTGACATAATTGGACAGAGCGAGACTCCATCTCGAAAAAGAAAAAAAACTCTCCTCCTGCTTGGGAGGTACTCATGAACTCCAGGGGCATGAGGACCCCAGGACTGAAGATGTCAAAGATATCTCACAATCAGGGCACAGCCTGCACCCCCTAGAGCGGCATCCTGCTGGACGGCCTGCTCAGATCCCACATCAGCCCGGCCCTGCCCACCACCTACCTGGGGGCATCTGGGGCTGAGCCAAGCCTGGAGATGAGGCTGGGGTGGAGGGAGGAGGTCCCTCCAGGGTGACCCTGGGCTCCAGGGCTGATGCGATTCCGGGAGCCAGCTGGGTGGGTGCAGGGCTGTAGCTAGATGTGGACGCCGGGCCTTTGCCTATGGCCACTGGTGGTGGGATGTCCGCTTCATCAATGGCATTGCCCTTCCGGACGGAGGCCAGCAGGTTTTCCAGTGTCTGAGACAAGGCGTGAGTATTGGTTTGGGAGAAGCCAAGAGCTTGGTGTGGGGATCGGGGTTGGGGGGATCCCTGTACCCTGCCCTCTGCCCACTCACTTTAAGTCCCCGGTCATAGCGCCTTATCTTGGCGCTGTCTCCGGCTTGCCTGGCGCTGTCAATTGCTGTCTGATAGAGTGCCAGCCTCTCCTGCAAGGTGGCCTCCAGCTCCGGATGGGGAGCCTCAGGCTTTGGCTGTGGGAAGGGCAGGGGCACAGTCTGGGTGGTGACCCCACTTGGGATGCCCCTGTCAGCCCCTTCTGCGTTAACAGTCAGCCACATTTTACCCCATGAACCAGCCTCCCTGCCCCAGTGAGGCAGAAATCATAGTCCCCATTTCCCAGTGGAGGGAATGGGGTTTCAGAAGTATCCTATTACCGCCTGATGTTGGTCACGTGGCTGTGAAGGACAAGAGTGAGCTGGGCGCGGTGGCTCATGCCTGTAATCCCAGCACTTTAAGAGGTCAAGGTGGGTGGATCACTTGAGGTCAGGACCAGCCTGGCCAACATGGCAAAACCCCATCTCTACCAAAAAATACAAAAATTAGCCAGGTGTGGTGGCACATGGCTGTAGTCCCAGCTACTCGGGAGGCTGAGGGGGCGAGGATCACTTGAACCTGGGAGGCAGAGGTTGCAGTGAGCCGAGATGGCGCCACTGCACTCGTCTCCATGACAGAGCAAGACTCCATCTTGTAAAAAAAGCATAGGCCTTGAGCCCCAGGCTGTCCGTTCGGTTGTGGTTCAAGGGAGGGGGGCCACCTGAACTGTACCTGGGCCACAGGAGGAGGGGTCTCTGAAGCCTTCTGCTCCTCTCCAAGGACCTCATTTAGCTCCGCCTGCAGGGACACACGGCCAGGGGCAGGACATGAGGGCTTGCTGGATGGGGGCAACGGGATAAGAGCCCCACCCTGCCCTCAGTACTCACTAGCAGGTCATCATCAGCCTCTAAGTCGTCCTCGTCCATCCCTTCCTCCTCATCCTCGTCTGGGTCTTTCATGCACAGGCTGGCCATCTTCTCAATGGCCTCCATTGGCAGGGGACCTGGCAGCAGGGGAAATGCCCCAGATGGACCAGGGTCATCCATCAAGAGCCCCCATTTCCCATCCCGGACAAGCTAGGTGATTCCACCTCCTGCTGACCTCCCCATTTCATTTCTTCTTTATTCAGCCTTAGGTCTGGGGCCTGGCTACCTGAATCCAAAACCCAGCTCTGCAGGCTGGGCATGGTGGCTCATGCCTGTAATCCCAGCACTTTGGGAGGCCTAGGTGGAAGGATCACTGGAAGACAGGAGTTCGAGACCAGCCTGGCCAACATGGTAAAAGCCAGTCTTTACTAAAAATACAAAAATTAGCCAGGCGTGGTGGCGTGTAGTCCCAGCTGCTGGAGACACTGAGGCAGGAGAATTGCTTGAACCCAGGAGGCGGAGGTTGCAGTGATCTGAGATTGCGCCACTGCACTCCAGGCGGGGCGGCGGAGTGAGACTTTGTCTCAAAATAAAAAAAAAAAACAAAAACAAAAGGCCAGGGTGGTGGCTCATGTCTGTAATCCCAGCACTTTGGGAGGTCTAGTTGGGTAGATCAGGAGTTCGAGACCATCCTGGCCAACATGTGAAACCCGTCTCTACTAAAAATACAAAAGTTAGCTGGGCATGGTGGTGCACGTCTGTAATCCCAGCTACTCAGAAGGCTGAGGCAAGAGAATCACTTGAACCTGGGAGGCAGAGGTTGCAGTGAACCAAGATCGTGCCACTGCACTCCAGCCTGGCAACAGAGCGAGACACTGTCTCCAAAACACGCGCACACACACACACACACACACACACCCCAAAGAAACAACAAACCCAGCTCTGCAACTTTCTTGCTGTGAGACCTTGGGCAAGTCACTTCACCTCTCTGGGCCTCAGTGTCTCCCTCTGTGACACAGTGATAACAACAGTTCCTCCTTCATAGGGAACTTGGAACACAGAAGGGCAATGAAGCTCTTGGAACAGCACATTGCCGTATCTCGGTATTATTTAAGTTGTATCCTATAAAGTTGCCCTGAAGACTAAATTCGTGGCTACGAGACTGCTACTCCTAGGGGAAATTTCAGCTTAGGTTCCTGTGAGCCTCCAGTCATAACCTTTTTTGGAGGCAGGATCTTGCTCTGTCATCCGGGCTGGAGCGTGGTGACCCAATTAGAGCTCACCGCAGCCTCAAACTCTTGGCCTCAAGTGATCTTCCTGCCTAAACCTCCCGAGTAGCTGGGACTACAGGCATGCGCCACCATACCCAGCTCTGGTCACAACACTTGTTTTTCTTTTGTTTTTTGAGATGGAGTTTCACTTGTTGCCCAGGCAGGAGTGCAATGGTGCGATCTCGGCTCACTGCAACCTTGGACTCTTGGGTTCAAGCGATTCTCCTGCCTCAGCCTCCCAAGTAGCTGGGATTACAGGCATGCGCCACCACACCCAGCTAATTTTGTATTTTTAGTAGAGACGGGGTTTCTCCATGTTGGTCAGGCTGGTCTTGAACTCCCAACCTCAGGTGATCCACCTGCCTCAGCCTCCCAAAGTGCTCGGATTACAGGCATGAGCCACTGAGCCGGGCTTGGTCACAACATTTTAATCAACTGATCAATACACAGCCTTGCTCTGTATGTTTCTGTTTGAAGACAACTTACTGAATCTGTATCGTTGATTCATTAACTTTGAACTCACAGCCAACAGCACAGTAATTCATGCCTGAATGAAGCTTCTCTCTTTTGTTTTTTAGAGATGGGATCTTGCTCTGTTGCTCAGGCTGGAGTGCAGTGGCGCAATCTCCACTCACTGCAACTTCTGCCTCCTGGATTCAAATGATTCTCCTGCCTCAGCCTCCTGAGTAGCTGGGATTACAGGTATTCACCACCAAGCCTGGCTAATTTTTGTATTTTTAGTAAAGATGGGGTTTCGCCATGTTGGCCAGGCTGGTCTCGAACTCCTGGCCTCAACTGATCCCCCAGCCTTGGCCTCCCAGAGTGCTAGGATTACAGGTGTTCGCCACCAAACCTGGCTAACTTTTGTATTTTTAGTAGAGACAGGGTTTTGCCATGTTAGCCAGGCTGATCTCGAACTCCTGGCCTCAAGGGATCTGCTTGCCTTGACCTCTCAACGTGCTGGGATTACAGGTGTGAGCCACTACGCCTGGCTGACATGAGCTTATTATGTGACAGAGGCCCCAGGTGAAATATGGACTCCAGAAGATGAACTCCTATAACACAGTGATTATCCCAATTTTACAGATGGGGAAACTGAGGCCAACGCACATGATGTGACTCATCAAATCACATGGCCGGTAAGTGGCATGGAGCTGGGGTTCCAACTCTCAGTGTGGGCCCGGAGTTGATCTTGAACCTCTTACCCAGACCGTGGGCTCCAGGAGAACAGGGGTCCTCTCTGTCTTCTTTCCCCTCCTACCCAGTGCCCCCAGTTCTGCGCCCAAGCCACTTGCAAGAGATCAGAAAATGTTCCGAGGGTGTATTAACCATCTCACCTTTGCCTTTGAGCTTCTCCAGGGCTGGGGGCTGGCCCCCGACCAAAGCCAAGAACTCGGCCTCCAGTTCTTCATCATTAACTCCGTCCTCAGGGATCATCAGGCCATCTGGGGAGAGGTCAACCAGCAGGCCCAGCTAGGGGGACAGCAAGGGTTCAGTTAGACCTTGGGATGGACCTGGTCATGACGGACCGAGTCCCATAGGGAGGAAGGAAGCAAGGTCTCCTGGGAAAACCGCTTCCCTGGTGAGTGCCAGGAGGCTGGAACAGGCCCAGAACAGGTGTTCCAAGATAGGCCAGGCCCTCTGGCACAGTTCAACCTGGGGCAGAGGGCAAGAGACCCAGCTCCCTGCTCTGAATCCACACTTACGATGTGCTGCTGAGTTAAGTTCAGTGGGAAAAACAGGCCCCTGGGTGCACGCAGTGGCTCATGCCTGTAATCCCAGCACTATGGGAGGCCAGGGTGGGAGGATGGCTTGTGTCTGGGAGTTCCAGACCAGCCTGGGCAACGCAGTGAGCCCCCATCTCTACAAAAAATTTTTTTAAAAATTAGCTGGGAGTGGTGGTGTGTGCCTGTGGTCCCAGCTACTCGGGAGGCTGAGGCAGGAGGATCATTTGAGCCTGGGGAGGTCAAGGCTGCAGTGAGCCATGATTGCGCTGCTGCACTACGCCTGGACAAGACAGTGAGGCCCTACTGAAAGAAAGAAAGAGGGAGGGAGGGAGGAAGGAAGGAAGGGAGGGAGGGAGGGAGGGGAGAGAAGCAGGCCTCACACTTTGCCCAAAGCAAAGCTACTCTGTACAGTTGGTCTTTTCTTTCTAGCATCCTCAGCAGAGGGGGCTGTGTGGGAAGGTCGGAGCTTCAAGAGCAATTAGAAGCCCTGATGGCCGGGTGCAGTGGCTCACTCCAGTAATCCCAGCACTTTGGGAAGCTGAGTCGGGTGGGTCACCTGAGGTCAGGAGTTTGAGACCAGCCTGGCCAACATGGCGAAACCCCAACTCTACTAAAAATACAAAAACTAGCCGGGCATGGTGGCGGGCGTCTGCAATCCCGGCTACTCAGGAAGCTGAGGCAGAAGAATTGCTTGAACCTGGGAGGTGGAGGTTGCAGTCAGCTGAGATCGTGCTACTGAACTCTAGCCTGGGTGTCAGAGCAAGACTGTGTCTTCAAAAAAAAAAAAAAGATTAATTAGAAGCCCTAATGGACGGGCTGGGCGTGGTGGCTCACGCCTGTAATCCCAGTACTTTGGGAGGCTGAGGTGGGCGGATCTCCTGAGGTCAGCAGTTTGAGACCAGCCTGGCCAACATGGTGAAACCCCACTTCTGCTTAAAACACAAAAATAAGCCGGTTGTGGCAGCACATGCCTTTAATCCCAGCTACTCGGGAGGCTGAGGCAGGAGAATCGCTTGAACACAGGAAGTGGAGGTTGCAGTGAGCCGAGATTGAGCCACTGCACTCCAGCCTGGGCAGCAGAGCAAGACTCCGTCTAAAAAAAAAAAAAGAAGGTCTGACGACAATGTAGGAGTTGGAAGTGGGGCCTTTTCCTATCTTGGTTAATGACCAATCGTGATGTGATAACACTGTGTTTAACTATTATGAAATTGCCTTTCCTGTAGGTAGAAAATGGCCAAATATTGGCAGTTATGTATGGTTCTACCAACTAGTAATAATGATAATAGTCACATTTATTGAATGTTATGCCCTAGCGCTTTCCATAAACTATGAATCTTTACAATTGTCCTGTAATGTAGGGTCTCTTGGAGGTCTCCTTTTATTATTATTTATTTATTTATTTATTTTGGGAAGGAGTCTCGCTCTGTCACCCAGGCTGGAATGCAGTGGTGCCATCTCAGCTCACTGCAAACTCCGCCTCCCGAGTTCAAGCGATTTTCCCACTTCAGCCTCCCAAGTAGCTGGGTTTACAGGTGCCCGCCACCACGCCCAGTTAATTTTTGTATTTTTAGTAGAGACGGGGTTTCACCACATTGGTTGGCCAGGCTGGTCTCGAACTCCTGACCTCAGGTGATCTGCCTGCTGTGGCCTCCCAAAGTGCTGGGATTACAGGCGTGAGACACCGCACCCGGCCTCCATCTTTTATTTTTATTTTAGAGAGTCTTGTTCTGTCACCCAGGTTGGAGCACAAGTGGGATCATAGCTCACTGTAGTCTTGAACTCCTGGGCTCAAGCGATTGTCCCTTCTCAGCCTCCCAAGTACCTAGGACTACAGGCAAATGCCACCATGCACAGCTAAAATTTTTTATTTTTTGTTGAGATGGTGGGGGGGGGGGGGGGGTCTCACTTTTGCCCAGGCTGGTCTCGAACTCTGGCCTCAAGTGAGTCTCCTGCCTCCACCTCTGCTACTGAAGTGCTGGGATTACAGAGATCTCCATTTTACAGATGAGAAAGCTGAGGCTCAGAGCTGTGAAGTCAAGTGTCCAATATGCAGAGGCCAGGAGGGAACTTCAGGTCAGCCAGACTAATAATCTGAACAGCAAGCTATGTCCTGGGCTCCTTCCATCAAAAATGAGAAAAATCAAACTTCCTGGTGCCTGGGGCAGAGGAGTTGGGAAAGGGAGAAGGGGCCCAGCCACAGTGCCGTGAGCCTATGGCTGCAGCCCCGGATTTGAGCTTAGCTCTGGCCAAGCTGTTAATCCCTATGACCTTGGGCAGATATCTTCACGTCTCTGAGTCTCAAAGTCCTCATCTGTATAATGGAATAAAGAGTCTGACAGGGCCGGACTGATGCAAGGCTTTGATGTGCCAAGTCCGAGGACTGCCCCTCCCTGACTGGAGCTGCTGCGGCAACAGGTGGCCCCGAACCCGGGGAGGAGCCCCAGAAGGTGGGGAGCCAAGGCCTGTAGGCCACACTTGTTGGGGGAGGGGTGGTTGGAGTCTGACTTGGGACAGGCAGGGACCGGGGCTCACCTGGAGGGCGGAGATCGGGCTTCCCTGGGGGGTGGGGCCCTTCCTTGAGCGTCTGTATCGGGGGTGGGGAGGGATCCTCAGGTCGGGCCGTGGGGCGCAGACTCACCTGGCGGGCGGCCGCGGCGCCTCTGCCCGGGGGTCCCGGGGGTCCTTTCCTCTTCTGCATCTTCCAGGCTGGATGCCCGGACCACCGGCCCCCAAGCCCGGCCTTGCTCTGCCTCCTTCCCGGGCCCTGTCGCCGCGCACGTGCCCTTCCTGAGTCCTGCACCCCTCGTCAGCGCCCCGCGGCGGTCGATCCCGAGCCCTCGCCTCCCTGCTTGGCCGCCGCACTTCCGCCTCGGGCCTCGGGCGCCGCGGCACCGGACCGCGGCCACTGGACTCGCCGGGTCCACCGCGCCGAAACTACAACTCCCGGCAGACAGTGCGAGGGCGCGCATGCGCTTGGTGGGGGCGATGCGCAGTGTCGCGGGCTGCGCGATGGCCTTCGTGTTGCGCATGCGCAGGGCGGGGCCTCGCGGAGCGCGGGAAAGAAGCAGAGCGCGCGCAGGTGTGAGGGACGGCGACCTCTGTTTAGTTCACGGCGTCCGGCAGGCACCGACGGACTCCGGCTTCACGTGGGCTCTCGGGCTGTGGATTCCTCACTTTTCGGTGGTCCGGGTAGTGTCAGTGAGGGGCTTGTCACCGGGAGTGGGGTCCACAGGGCCCACCCTCGGGTTTTTTGATCCTTCAGCTCCCGACTCAGCGTTCGGGTTTCTGTGAGGGCCAGTTTGGCCATTTATTTTTCCGAAAATGGTAACGCGGGTAATTTAAGCCACTTATTGCCAACGGATCCGGGCAGAGCTCGTTTCTGATAAGGACAGAAGGTCCTCAACTACTTCTGTGGCCCGGGTCGGTTTGGGCTTGCCGGGCCCCCAAGGCTGGGAGAAACCAGCCTGTGGCGGCCCTTGCCCCTCCGAGGACCCAGCTGTCCCCTTTAAAGTGGCGCGATCTTGGCTCACTGCAACCTCTGCCTCCTGGGTTTAAAGAGATTTTCGTGCCACAGCCTCCTGAGTGGCTGGGATTATAGGTGTGTGCCACGACGCTTGGCTAATTTTTTTTTTTTTTTAAACCCTTGTGTCGAGGGCTGACTTTCAATAGATCGCAGCGAAGGAGCTGCTCTGCTATGTACGAAACCCCGACCCAGAATTTTTTTTTTTTTTTTTTTTTCTGAGACGGAGTCTTGCCCTGTCGCCCAGACTGGAGTGCAGTGGAGTGATCTCGGCGCACTGCAATCTCCGCCTCCCGGGTTCAAGTGATTCTCCTGCCTCGGCCTCCCGAGTAGCTGGGATTACAGGCATGTGCCACTATGGCCAGCTAATTTGTGTACTTTTAGTAGAGACAGGGTTTCACTGTATTGTTCAGACTGGTCTCGAATCCCTGACCTCAAGTAATCCGCCCACCTCAGCCTCCCAAAGTGCTGAGATTACAGGCGTGAGCCACCTCGCCCAGCCTAAATTTTTTTTTTTACTCTGTTGCCCAGGCTAGAGTGCAATCTCAGGTCACTGCAACCTCCACCTCCCGGGTTCAAGCAATTCTCCTGCCTCAGCCTCCTGAGTAGCTGGGATTACAGGCATGCACCACCACACCTGGCTAATTTTTATATTTTTCATAGAGGTGGGGTTTCATCAAGTTGGCCAGGCTGGTCTTGAACTCCTGGCCTTGTTATCCACCCGCCTCAGCCTCCCAAAGTGCTGGGATTACAGGCGCGAGCCACCACACCCAGCCTAATTTTTGTATTTTTAGTGGAGATGGGGTTGCACCATATTGGCCAGGATGGTCTCAAAAGGCCCCAGAGGCCCCTGGAATGTCCTAAAGTGTCCTTGGAAGGGCCCCCAGATACCCCAGTCTAGAGGAAAGGGCTTCACACAGGCTGTTTCATTCCAGGGACCAGAGTCTGGGTCCCAGGGCTTCCCTTGAGGAGCTCCCAGGGGCCATATCCCTTTCAGGTCCTGGGCATAAGATCTGCAGTGTGGAGGAGTTTTGAATTCCTGCCTGGCCATGGCCCTAAGTGGCTGTGACTCTGTGTCCCATTGGGGGCTATCTGACCCTGGGTTAGCCAAATGGGCTGAGGTGGAGATGGGGGTAACCTCTGCTCTCAGCCAAGGCCACTGGATATAGACAGAGACAGGGACTGCTTACAATGATGAGAGATTTTGCTTGTTTTCAGATTTTTCAAGGGGAAGATAAAATGACTAAGAGGAAGAAGCTGGGGACCTCAGGTATGTTGTTCTTTCAAGTGGACACTTCTTGATTTCTGCTTCTGCTTGTGGGAAGCATGTGGGCTTATTTATTGCAGATCTGGCTAACACAGCCGCCCCAAGCTCCTTACCTTGTGATCTGCCCACCTCAGCCTCTGAAAGTGCTAGGATTACAGGCACAAGCCATAGCGCCGGGCCAATCCTTGTTTTGTTTAAAGGAGAGAAAAAAAACTGAAAAAAAATTAACCAGGTGTGGTGGCTCATACCTGTAATCCCAGGACTTTGGGAGGCCAAGGCAGGTGGATCACTTGAAAGGAGTTCGAGACCAGCCTGGGCAACATGGTGGAATCCAGCCTCTACTAAAAATACAAAAATTAGCCAGGCATGGTGGTATGCGCCTGTAATCCCAGCACTTTGGGAGGCCAACTCACTTGAGTCTAGTGGTTCAAGACCAGCCTGGGCAACATAGTGAGATCCTGTCTCTACAAAAAATAAGGAAATTAGCCAGGTGTGGTGGCAGGCACCTGTAGTCCCAGCTACTTGGGAGGTTGAAGCAGGAAGATCACTCGAACCAGGAGGTGGAGGTTGCAGTGAGTCAAGTTTGCACCGCAGCATTCCAGCCTGGCTGATAGAGTGAGGCCCTATCTCAAAAAAAAAAACTAACAACAAAAAAAACGGTGTTTTGTTATGCCAGCAAAAAGAAGAAAAAAAAACACGGTAAGAAAAATAGAAATAATGGTGAGAGTACACAGGAAAAGTGAAAGTTTTCTGGAGCTTTTGCAAGCCTCTAGTGGGGTCCACGGCTTAGAGGAGGCCTCCTGGGGCTTCAGGCAGCGGGACAGCCTCCCTGCTGGACCAGTCCCAGAGATGACCCCTGGAATAGTGTTTGATGTACTACAAGGCTGCCTGGTATGTGGCTGAGTGTTTTACTCTGGGGCCCAAAACCTGGGTACATCCCAGTTCTGCTCACTGTGTGATGGTGGATGATTTCCTCTGTGCCTCGGTTTCCCCTTTTGTACATTGGGGATAATAAAGCCACTATTCTTTCCTTTAGTGCAGTGATTCTCTAGTAGTTGAGAGGAAGGGATTTTGCCCCCAAGGGGACAGTTGGCAATGTTTAGAGATTTTTTTTTTTTTTTGGAGATGGAGTCTCATCACTCTGTTGTCCAGGCCTGAATGCAGTGGTGCAGTCTCAGCTCACTGCAGCCTCCATCTCCTGGGTTCAAGTGATTTTCCGGCCTCAGCCTCTTGAGTAGCTGGAACTACAGATGTGCACCACCGTGCCTGGCTAATTTTTGTATTTTTAGTAGGGACAGGATTTCACAATGTTGGCCAGGCTGGTCTCGAACTCCTGACCTCAGGCGATCTGCCCACCTTGGCCTCCCAAAGCACTGGTATGACAGGTGTGAGCCACCACTCCCGCCCTAGAGACTTTTTGGTTTTCATAACAGGAAAAGATACTGATATCTAGTGGGTGGAGGCCAGGGATGCTACTCAGATATCCTACCATGCACAGGATGCTCCCAGCCACAAAGAATGATCCAGCCCCAAATGTCCCCCAAGGTGACGGACGCTGCCCTTAGAGCTCACATGTGGATTAGTGTCTATGAAGCACCCAGAACTGACCTAAGGTAGTACACAAATGTATGCTGCTAACAATTATTCTTCCAGACTTTTTAAAAAAAACTTTTATTTTTAAGTAATTTGGGACTTACTGAAAAGTTGCAGAAATAATTCAGAGAGTTCTATCTACCCTTCCCCAAGCTTTCCCTAATGTTAACATCTAACACAGCCATAGGACGATGATCAACTATAGAACAGCATGTGAAACAGGACGGGACTCTAACCTCAGTACACTACTTCTAGACTTTTTTTTTTTTTTTTTGAGACAAAGTTTTGCTCTTATTGCCCAGGCTGGAGTGCACCGGCACGATCGTGGCTCACTGCAACCTCCACCTCCCAGGTTCAAGCCATTCTCCTGCCTCGGCCTCCCAAGTAGCTGGGATTACAGGTGCCCGCCACCACGCTCAGCTAATTTTTGTATTTTTTTTAGTAGAGACAGGGTTTCGCCATGTTGGCCAGGCTGGTCTTGAACTTTTGACCTCAGGTGATCTGCCCATCTCAGCATTCCAAAGTGCTGGGATTACAGATGTGGGCCAATGCGCTCAGCCCAGACTTTTTTAAAGCACAGAGTCTCACTCTGTCACACAGGCTATAGTGCAGTGGCACAATCTCGGCTCACTGCAGCCTCCACCTCCTGGGTTCAAACGATTCTCCTGCCTCACTCTCCTGAGTAGCTGGGATTACAGGCATGTGCCACCACGCCTGGATAATTTTTGTATTTTTACTAGAGACAGGGTTTCACCATGTTGCTCAGGCTGGTCTCAAACGCCTGGCCTCACGTGATCTGCCCACCTGAGCCTCCCAAAGTGCTAGGATTACAGGCATGAGCCACCACACCCAGATTCTTTTCTTTTCTTTTTTTCAAGACGGAGTCTTGCTCTGTCACCCAGGCTGGAGAGCAGTGATGCAATGGTAGCTCACTGCAGCCTTAACCTCCCCAGGCTCAGGTGATCCTCCCACCTCAACCACTTGAATAGCTGGGACTACAGGTGTGTACCACCATGCCTGGCTAATTTTTGTATTTTTTGGAAGAGACGAGGTCTCACTATGTTGCCCAGGTTGGTCTTGAACTTCTGGGCTCCAGCAGGCCATCTGCCTTGGCCTCCCAAAGTGCTGAGAATTACAGGCGTGTGCCACCACGCCTGGTCAGACTTTTCTGTATATATACAGATACAGTGTTGGGGTTTTGGTTTTTTATTTTTATTTATTTATTTGTTTTTTTGGAAACAGAGTCTAACTCTGTCACCCAGGCTCTAGTGCAGTGGCATGATCTTGGTTCATTGCAACCTCTGCCTCCTGGGTTCAAGTGATCCTCACGCCTCAGCCTCCTAAGTAAATGGGATTACAGGTGTGTGCCACCACACCTGGCTAATTTTTGTATTTTTAGTAGAAATGAGGTTTCACCATGTTGGCCAGGCTGGTCTTGAACTCCTGACTTCAACGGATCTGCCTGCCTTGGCCTCCCAAGGATTACAGGTGTGAGCCACTGTGTCTGGCCCAGATAAAGTTTTTTTATTGGAAAATAGAATCATCACACGTACTGACCTGCAACCTCCATTTTTCACTTTGCAGTATATCATGACCATGTTTACTTGTCAGTATAACTATAAAATTTCCTCATTTGAAAAGAAAAACACCAGCCAGGTGTGGTGGCTCATGCCTGTAATCCCAGCACTTTGGAAGACCGAGGCGGGTGATCCCGAGGTCAGGAGATTAAGACCATCCTGGCTAACACGGTGAAACCCCGTCTCTACTAAAAATACAAAAAATTAGCCAGGCATGGTGGTGCCTGTAATCCCAACTACTCGGGAGGCTGAGGCACGAGCATCACTTGAGCCGGGGAGAGCTGAGATCACAGTGCTGCATTCCAGCCTGGGCGACAGAATGAGACGCCGTCTAAAAAACCAAAAGGAACAAACCAAGTTAGACAAACTCCCAGTATGATGTAGTAGAGTTCCATTTGCCTATCATTTTCTAAAGTCACTTAAATTTCTTCAATATTTTGAAATGACTTTCTAATTTAGTGGCTGATGAATTTAGGGAATGGTGTTCATTTTTTTCCCCCAAGTTGTGGAGCAGAAGAGGAAATGATCAGCAGATTGAACGTTTTGTGCAGAGATGAGCAACAGGCTGCTTGGAGGCACCAGAATTTCTCTGACCTTGGAGGGGGAAGCTGGGGACAGCCAGGCCCACCCACAGCAGGTCACTTGGGGCCTCTGTTGGCGGTAGACTCCCCAGCTCAGTGGACCTCTGGGCTGGCCCTACACAGCCCTTTCTGTGTGTGCTGGAAGGGTGGAGAGAGAGGAAAGAAGATTCTGGCAGGTGGTGAAAGAGGCCTTTTCCCTCTCAGTGTCTTGGACTTTGGTGTTGAACACAAAGTTCTGCCTTAACTTTTCTTAAATTAGTCCCATGTGGACAGATCACAGGAAGGAAAGAGAAGACTCTTCGATGCCCTTGATATTTTTTTCCCTTTTTATTTGGTACAAATGGCCATTCAACCAGCCAAGTGAGCAAGTGTTTGAGAATCTCAAGAAACCAAATAAACAAAGCAGCTATATTTTGTCTTTTCTGGCAGACTGCAAGGTCGGAATGTGTTCTTTTTTTTTTTTTTGTGAGAGGGAGTCTTGTTCTGTCACCCAGGCTGGAGTACTGTGGTGTGATCTCGGCTCCTGCAATCTCCGCCTCCCAGGTTCAAGCGATTCTCCTGCCTCAGCCTCCTGAGTAGCTGGGACTACAGGTGTCCGCCACCACACCTGGCTAATTTTTTGTATTTATAGTAGAGACAGCGTTTCAGTATGTTGGCCAGGCTAGTCTTGAACTCCTGACCTCAAGTGAGTCACCCACCTCCCCCTCCCTAAGTAGTGAGATTACAGATGTGAGCCACCTCACCCTGATGGTAGGAATGTGTTTCTGTAAGCAACATCCATCCAAGCCTTACTTAGGGTGTTGCGTCCTTTGAGGTGGGTACCTAAGGGGGCGGGGCAGGGCAAGGAGGAGATCAAAGGATGCAGCACGCTCAGTTCCGGCCCTGGAGATCCTCCAGCTCTAGACAAGGGCAAAGGAAAATGCTTCTCCCAGGGAGAGCTAAGCAAATACACAGCACTGGGATAAAGTTCTAAATGGGCACCCCTGAACTGTAACTGACAGAATTACAAGCAACGGGCCGTGCACTGTGGCTCATGCCTGCAATCCCAGCACTTTAGGAGGCCAAGATGGGCAGATCACTTGAGATCAGGAGTTCAAAACCAGTGTGGTCAACATGGTGAAAACCTGTCTCTACTGAAAATACAAAAAATTAACTGGGCATGATGGGTTGCACCCCTAGTCCCAGCTACTTGGGAGGCTGAGGCAGGAGAATTGCTTGAACCTGGGAGGCGGAGGTTGCAGTGTGCTGAGATTGTGCCACTGCACTCCAGCTTGGTCAACAGAGTGAGAGTGCATCTGGAAAAAAAAAAAAGAATTAGAAGCAATTATAGGAAGATCGCTGTGGTTTGGTGGAGGGCAAACAGCTGAGTGAGGACTGAGACAGACCCTAGCAATTGGCATTGAGGGAAAGGAAGCTCATTCAGTAGATTTACTGCAAGGTGTATGTGTAGTGCAGAGCTGAGGTTGGAAAGAGTCCACCTGGGGTTTGGGTAGTGTTATTTTTTAGTTTTTTTTTTTTTAGAGACAGGATCTAGCTCTGTTCCCAAGGCCTGAGTGCAGTGGCACAATCATGGCTCACTGCAGCCTCAACCTCCTGGGTTCAAGCAATTCTCCTGCCTCAGTCTCCTGAGTAGCTGGGACTACAGACACATGCCACCACGCCCAGCTAGTTTTTTTGTATTTTAGTAGAGACGGGGTTTTACCATGTTGGCGAGGATCGTCTTGATCTCCTGACCTCATGATCCACCCACATTGGCCTCCCAAAGTGCTGGGATTACAGACATGAACCACCACGCCTGGCCAAAGGCTGATATTTTAATCATGGGCAAAGATAATACTGAATTGCTCAAGGTTACTTCTGTAAGGCAGGCATAACAGCAGCACCCTGCCTTGAGCTTTTATCTTAACACACACAAGTTCTTAGGATGGCGTCTGGTGTAGAACTCACTAGAGTCAACGCTTATCATTTGTTCACTGAATACATGACTAGGTTCGGGCCAGGTTTTAGGAAGTCTTGCAAGCCAGCTGCTATTGAAAGTTTCTGTGTAAGGGAATTTTCTTCATTCAAAAAATAGATGCTGGCCAGACAAGGTGGCTTATGCCTGTGATTCCAGCATTTTGGGAGGCTGAGACAGGAGGATCACTTGAGCCCCAGAGTTCGAGACCAGCCTGGGCAACATAGTGAGACCCTGTCTCTACAAAACAAATAAACAAAAAGTTAGCTAGGCATGGTGGCGCACACCTGTTGTCCCAGCTACTTGAGGGGCCTGAGCTGGGAGGAAGGCATGAGCTCAGGAGGGCGAGACTGCAGTGAGCTGCAGTTGCATCAGTGCACTGCAGCCTGGGAAACAGCATGAGACCCTGTCTCAAAGACAAATTATGTATATATTATATATAATACATAAATACACATATAAATATATTTTATACCTAAATTGTATTTTCATGTATAAAATATGTAAACAAAATGTATATTCCATATTCTACATAAAGTATATAAACATAAAATATATATTAAATATTCATATAAAATGAATATATTTTCTACTATATATAAATATATGTTATGTATCCTTTATGTATTCAGTATAAATAATATATATATATATATTTACATATTTGGCTGAGGCTGAATCCTGAGGTGGCATGGCCTGGCTTTAGATCACAGGGAACAACCTGGCAATGTAGTGGGATATATAATATATATAGTATATATTTAATAAATAATATAGCATATCACATATAAATCTATAAGCATAATTTTTATGATATATGAGTATATATTGTAAATATATGAATAATATATAATTATGTATTTTATATGTATTTATATGTTAAACAAATACATATGTATTTTTACATGCAATTTGTAATACATATTGATTATTATTTTTGTTTTTTGAGACTGAGTCTCGCTCTGTCACCCAGGCTAGAGTGCAGTGGTGATATCTCAGCTCACTGTAACTTCCGCCTCCTGGGCTCAAGCAATTCTCCTGCCTTAGCCTCCCGAGTAGCTGGGACTACAGGCGCGTGCCACCACACCCCACTAATTTTTGTATTTTTAGTAGAGACAGGGTTTCGTCATGTTGGCCAGGCTGGTCTCGAACTCCTGACCTTAGTTGATCCACCCACCTCGGCCTCCCAAAGTGCTGGTACAGGCATGAGCCACTGCATTATATATACAAAGATGTCAATAAGCATCTTTAGCCTCTCAAATGCTGGGAGAAGACACATCGCAATTGCTTGTAGTGATGGGGAAGTTAGTGCAGAAACGCAAGGGGCCAGGAAGTGGCTAAAGCCTCACCCCTTCAGCGTCCAGTCGCTGCAGGTCCCAGTTTTCTCAGGATGGCTACTGCGCAGATGTCTCAGAACACTAGAGTGCTTCATAGTTTAGTCTTGTCTGCACTTGGTGGTGTGCATTTATCAAGTCATGTGCTAAGTATCGAGTACCAACAGTGTGCAAGTTGCTCTTATAGGAACTTGGGACCCCACAGAGAGTGAGATGGATTTGGCCCCTTCTCGAGTGCATCCTGGTGGTAGTGGGGGAGACAAGAGGTGACTCAGGACATCAGATACTTGTAGAAAAGCTGAGAAGTCAAGAAGATGGACTCATGAAAGGGAGTGTTCAGTAGAGAAGTCAGAAATGGACCCTCTGCAGAGTTGTTGGGGCTGGGACCCATTACACGCCTCTTACCATTTCCCTAGAGAGAGAGTTGGCTGTCCAGGTTCTTCCATGTGATCTGGAGCCAGATCAGGCCACCTCCTGATTCAGCCTCAGCCATCGCCAGTCCATAGGCAAAAGCTTTTGAATCTCATAGCCACATAAGCTCATAAGTCCCACCTGTGGGAGGGGTTCAGCCCCTCTCTCACTCATCAGGTGAGCTTCAGAGCAGGGGTTTCATGCCCTTGGAATGAGCCTGCTTTCTTTCAAGACAGCAGCGGCCTTGCTGTGTTTAGTTGTCAGCCATGGCAGTGCACACGCTGTATCCCCCACCCCTTCATCTTCCTCTATCTCTAAACCAGGAGAAGGAATCCATCCTTCAAAACCCCTAAAGAACCCAAGGCTAGAAGACTCTGATGGGGACCTCCAGAGTTCCACACTGGGCTGTTTGCATCACCCTGAGGTGCTGGAGGGCAAGCTGGGACCTGTTCCCTCTACACAGCAGCACGGGGAGGACCCAGGAAAGGCGGTCTCCAGGTAGGTGGCTGTGAACATTCCAGCCCGTCTCCGCACTGACGATCCACATAGCACAGCAGCTCAGCAGACAGCAGTGCTTTGGGAAGGAGACCCACAACACATCTAGTGCTGTGACCCACTCCCTCCCGGAGCTCAGGGCCCTTGGATCTCACTTCTAGCTTTCCCGCTGGTGAGAAGGGTTGGTGTTTTGGCCAGGCGAGGTGGCTCACACCTGTAATCCCAGCACTTTGGGAGGCCAAGGCGGGCAGATCACTTGAGGTCAGGAGTTTGAAACCAGCCTGGCCAACATGGTAAAACCCTGTCTCTACTAAAAACACAAAAATTAGCCAGGTGTGGTGGCGCACTTGTAATCCCAGATATTTGGGAGGCTGAGGCAGGATAATTGACTGAACCCAGGAGGCAGAAATTGCAGTGAGGCGAGATCATGCCACTGCACTCCAGCCTGGGCGACAGAGCAAGATTCCATCTGAAAAAAAAAAGAAAAAAAAGAAGGGTTGATGTTTTAAATGTGGGCAGAGATAACATTAAAGTTTTCAAGGTTACAGAATTCATATTCTGTATCTCATATTCTGTCTGCTGGTCAAATCCATTCATCTTCCACATTCCTCCTCCTCCTTCTTAATCAAGAAGGGAACAAAGGAGTTGTTGGTATGTGAACTAATAACCAATAAAAAAGAAAAACAATCAGGGGGCCGGGCACGGTGGCTCACACCTGTAATCCCAGCACTTTGGGAGGCTGAGGTGGGTGGATCACAAGGTGAGGAGTTCAAGACCAGCCTGACCAAGATGGTGAAACCCCTCTCTACTAAAAATACAAAAATTAGCTGGGCATGGTGGTGCATGTCTGTAGTCCCAGCTACTCAGGAGGCTGAGGCAGGAGAATTGCCTGAACTGGGACCTGGGAGGCAGAGGTTGCAGTGAGCTGAGATGGCGCCACTGTATTCCAGCCTGGGCTACAGAGCGAGACTCCGTCTCAAAAAGAAAAGAAAAGAAAAGAAAAGGAGCAGAGGGGAGGGGAGGGGAGGGGGGGAGGGGGAGAGGAGGGGAGGAAAGAAAAGAAAACAATCAGGGCTGGGTGCAATGGTTCATGCCTATAATCTCAGCACTTTGGGAGGCTGAGGTGAGAGGATCGCTTGAACTCAGGAGTTTGAGAGGAGCCTGTGTAACATAGCGAGGATGACCCCATATCCACAAGAAATAAAATAATTAGCCAAAACAAAACAATATACATGTCCATATTTATTTAATTTTTTTTTTTTTTTGAGACGGTCTTGTTCTGTCAACCAAGCTGGAGTGCAGTGGCGCCATCTCGGCTCACTGTAACCTCCACCTCAAGTTTAAGCAGTTCTCCTGTCTCAGCCTCCCGAGAGGCTGGGATTACAGGCATGCACCACCACACCTGACTAATTTTTGTATTTTTAGTAGAGATGGGGTTTCACCATGTTGTCCTCAAATTCCTAACTTCAAGTGATCTGCCCACCTTGGCCTCCCAAAGTGCTGAGATCACAGGTGTGAGCCACTGTACCCGGCCCATATTTATTTAAATATAACCCTAAGTTTACTAGTTTTTAGAGACACTATGTTTCTTGCATCCACAATTTCCTCTCCCTAGAATGTGCTGTGTCAGGGCTGGAGTGCCTGTCCAAATGAGAATATCCCTATTCCCTGGGATTATAAGGGCAGTGTATTTTCCAGGTGGGACTCTGCACCTTCCTTGCCAGTTAAATGTTCTCAGGTCACTGCTTCTCCATCTCCATCCCACCCTTTTAAAGCAGGTTTTCCAGGACCTTCCATCTAGCACACTTTGTTTTTTTTTTTTTTTTTTTTTTTTTTTGAGACAGGGTCTTGCTCTGTCACCCAGGCCGGAGTGCAGTGGCGTGATTGTAGCTCACTGCAGCCTCAGACTTCCCTGGCGCAGATGATTCCCCCATCTCAGCCTCCCAAGTAGCTGGGACCACAGGCACACACCACTATATCCAGCTAATTTTTAAATTTTTTGTAGAAATGGGATCTCACTATGTTGCTCAGCCTGGTCTCGAACTCCTGGGCATCCGCCCGCCTCAGCCTCCCACAGTGCTGGGATTAAAGGCATGAGCCACCTCGCCTAGGCTAGGAGACTGTTAGCACTAGTTTCCTCTTGGATTTGTTTTGTGTTTGTTTTAATATGTGAGAGACAGCCTAGGAGGACTTCAGATCCCCCTCAGTTTTCTCTTTTCCTACATAGCTACCCCAACGAGGAAACAGGAGCTCCCTGCAGGGTCCTCCATCAGCCAGAAAAGGAGCCAGCTCCCCTTCCTCCTTCCCAGGTGAGCCTGTCCTGTGGCCTCGTGGATGTAGAAGCCTCCCTTAAAGTTCCGACTCTGTGTCTCCCTTCATCGTCAGCAACTGCTCACTCACAGTCTTTTAGGCGCTGGAGGGAAGGTGCCTGGAGGGCAAGGGCAGAGTTCTCTGAGGCTATAAGAAAGGAACAGTTAGGGGTTGCTTTCTTCCTGAGACCTCATTCCTCCCTTATCTTTACTGCTGCTTTGTTCTTTTTGTATCCGGTTTACAGAACTCAGTTGGGAGGTTTGTTCCCCAGTTTGCAAAATCCAGGAAGACAGTGCCAAGAACAGGAGGGACGAAGGATGAGGACCTTGGGGAGTGGGCCCTTTAGCCTGGTAAGGCTCTAAAATCAGCCAGGCTGAGCCTAGCGCACATGCAGCCTCCTAGGCCCTGGCAGCCCCATTTAACCCTGGAGTTCTTTGGCAAATGGGGAGGCCTGCACCTCTCTACCCGCTGTTTTCAGTACCTTGCGCTATGGATGTGTGTTGAGTATGCAACAATTCTAAGGCCTGTTGCAGGCATTCAGGACGCCTGCATTTGCACCTCCAGGGTCAAGGCCAGAGCCCTCTTCTCCAGGTTTCATAGAAATAGTAAAAACTCAGAAAGGCGTAATGTGCCAATTAACAATATTTTATTTTATTTATTTATTTTTTAATTTTAATTTTTTTTTTGAGACAGAGTCTCACACTGTTGCCCAGACTATAGTGCAGTGGCCTTAATCTCCGCTCACTGCAATCTCTGCCTCCTGGGTTCAAGCAATTCTCCTGCCTCTGCCTCCTGAGTAGCTGGGACTATAGGTGTGCGCCACCACACCCAGATAATTTTTTTTTGTATTTTTAGTAGAGACGAGATTTCACTATGTTGGCCAGGATGGTCTCGATCTCCTGACCTCATGATCTGCCCGCCTCGGCCTCCCAAAGTGCTGGGATTACAGGCGTGAGCCACCGCACCTGGCCTGTTTTATTTATGTATTTTATCTTTCTTTTTTTTTTTTTTTTTTTTTTGAGACAGAGTCTCACTCTGTTGCCAGGCGTCAGGCTGGAGTGCAGTGGCACAATCTCGGCTCACTGCAACCTCCGCCTCCTGGGTTCAAGCAATTCTCCTGCCTCAGCTTCCCGAGTAGCTGGGACTACAGGCGCACGCCACCACACCCAGCTAATTTTTGTATTTTTAGTAGAGACAGGGTTTCACCATGTTGGCCAGGATGATCTCGATCTCTTGACCTCGTGATCCGCCCACCTCGGCCTCCCAAAGTGCTGGGATTACAGGCTTGAGCCACCGTGCCCGGCCGTATTTTATATTTCTTTTTTGACCCACGTCACAGAAATATTTATTTTTAATTTTAATTTTAATTTTTTGAGATGGAGTCTCTGTCGCTCAGGCTGGAGTGCAGTGGTGCAATGTTGGCTCACTGCAGCCTTCATCTCCTGGATTCAAGCTATTCTCTTCCTGCTCAGCCTCCTGAGTACCTGGGACTACAGGCATGTACCACCACACCTGGCTAATTTTTGTATTATTAGTAGAGACCTGGTTTTGCTGTGTTGGCCAGGCCAATCTTGAATGCCTGACATCAAGTGATCCACCTGCCTTGGTCTCCTGAAATGCTGGGATTACTGGCGTGAGCCACCACACCCAGCCTTACCACGATTTTTTTAAACACGCAAAACAGTACAGAGTGAAGTTCCAGTGTTCTCTTTCTGGCTTCCCCCAGTGGTAACACTGTGCATAACTACAGTCCATCACCAAAACTAGCAACTGGCCAGGTGCAGTGGCTCATGCCTGTGATCCCAACATTTTGGGACGTCCCTTGACCAGCCTGAGCAACATGGCAAGACTCCCAACTCTACAACAATTTTTTATTTTTATTTTTGAGATGAATGGAGTATCGCTTATCACCCAGGCTGGAGTGCAGTGGTGCGATCTCGGCTCACTACAGCCTCCACCTCCCAGTTTCAAGCGATTCTTCTGCCTCGGCCTCCCCGAGTAGCTGGGACTACAGGCGTGTACCACCATACCTGGCTTATTTTTGTATTTTTAGTAGAGATTGGGTTTCACCCTGTTGGCCAGGCTGATCTTGAACTCCTGACCTCAAGTGATCCACCTGCCTTAGCCTCCCAAAGTGCTGGGATTATAGGCGTGAGTCATTGCGCCCAGTCAGTTTTTGGCATTAAAAGTAATGACAAAACCCACAGTTACTTTTGGAGCAATCTAATAGAAAACTCTTCAGAGAACTTGGTTATCAAAGGCCCTGGGGCTGAGTCTTTTTCTCTCCACAGGAAACACTTCCAGAGTCCAGTGCCCAGCAGGCAGGATGCCAGCCGCTATCGGAGACTCTGGGGCTCCCCCCTCCAGGAGGCCACAGAGCCAGGGGACCCAATGCAGGCAGACGGTGCCCACCCTAAGCAGAGCAGCCAGAGCCTCGTTAAAGCTGTGCCCAGCAGTGGGGATTCTCAGCCTGAGGACCCTCCAGGTAGGGGGACGGGGTGGTCTGCCTCACAGAGGGCCAGCCAGGACCACCTGTCAGAACAAGGGACCGACGACAGCAAGCCTGAGACAGAGAGGGCTCCAGGTGATCGTGGCCAGAGGAACACCTGCCAAGCAGTGATTCTGAGGGGAAGGAGCCAGACACAGGAGCCCCCCCAGGAGGGAGGAGCCCAAAGGACAGCAGGGGCTGGACTGCCTGGAGGGCCCCAGGAAGAGGGAGGCGATGTCCCCTGCACCCCAGCATCAGCTCCTACTTCGGGCCCCACCTCTTGGTGTCTGGAACCTGGGTCTGTGGCCCAGGGCTCCCCTGACTCCCCAGCAGACCCCCAGCAGGATGGGCAGGGAAAGGGAAGGGACACATAGCAGCCTGGAATGCTCCTCCCTTGGGATGGTTGTCATCACAGATCTGAGCACAGACCCCACTGAGCTGGGAGAGAGGGCTCTGGAGGTGTCTGGGCAGGTCAGCGCCATGTCACCTGCTTCTCCCGAGAGGAAGGCTGCTGATGGAGGCCACAGGAGAGCCGTGCCAGCCTGCACCCCACTCACTGGGGAAACCACAGGAGGGAGAGGGGGAGGCAGGGCAGGACGACAACTCCCCTGATGACATCCTAGTGGGCCGTGCAGCCTCCCCGGCTCTGGCACCCGGGAGCGGACAGCCCATGATGGGGACTGGAGATTCCAGCCATCCAGCCCTGGACGCAGGTCCCTGTGTCGGTCAGAAGCAGGAGCCAGGCCCTGCTCAAGAGGCAGCCGAGTCGGGCGGCCAGAACCTTGAACAAGACCTCAAGGGGCTCGGTCTGTCCCCGCAAGCCTCTGCTCTGCTGGAACACAAAGAAGCAGCAGACGGCCCTCTTCAGGAGCCTGGGACCCAGCAGGGCGGTCTAGACACCACCTTGGACCCGGCAGGGCAGCAAGACCACCTGCCTCATTCTGCAGACCAGGCCACTTGGGCAGACTCTCAGCCATGGAACTCGATTTCCTGCCAGACAGCCAGATACAGGATGCCCTGGACGCCTCTGACTTCGAAGCCCCACCTGAGCAGGTGAGAGCTGCCCCGAGTGACAGACATACCTGCCCAGGGCAGGCACCCAACATCCACAAGCTCCCTCCTCACACGGCGCAGCAGCGGAGGGGGAGCTGGGGTTCATGGCATTCTATTTACACAGCCACTGACTAGGAGTCGCAGCTCTAGTGGGTGTGGTTTTCCAGAAAGTGCAGACCTGCCTTTTGGTGGTTGTTGACACATCCAGGGTGGTGACAGAAAGCTGCATTCTCAGCCAGGGCCTCCTGAATTGAACTGAAGTTTCCAGGAGTGCCAGCCCCTGGCAGCTTCTGCTTTAGTGCTTGACCCTGGCCATGGGGTCTCAGGAGATGTATTGAGGGCTGTGGACACAGCGGGGCCATGGGGAGAAGCTGGGCCTGGGGCCGAGCTTCATAGCTGGGCCTGGGGAGGGGGGCTTCACTCCCAAGCTGCCAAAGAGGCTTTGCCCATCTCCTTAGGGTCCTCTGAGGATCCTAATACGATTCTTTCCCAAACATACGTAAGTAATTTTGTTTTTTCTGCTGGAACTTGTAAAGGGTCTCCCCTCCTTCAGGGATCTGCCCCCCAACAACGGTGCCCGGATGTGGCCTTCTCTGGCTCCAGAGCTGGTGCCAGCTGTTGGCACTCGTTCTCCTGTCTGGGCAGGTGGCAGCCTTCCTTCAGCCCTGCCCCCAGGGGAAGAGCGACCTCCCCCAGCCGTTGGCACACCTGAGCCTGGGCTGAGAGCTTCACAGCCACGCCCTGGGAGGTAGGCGGTTCTCTGTGCACACACTGGGTGTGGCAGTGAAGACTCTGGAGGAATTCCTGCACCTGCTGGAGGTGGGGTAGGCAGGAGGGGGAGGAGGTCATGCCCCAGCCGCCGTGTCCTGGAACACAGAGCCCAATTTGCTTTTCAAATGTCAGCTTCTGTTTCTTTGGCTGTCCTTGTGTTCAGATGTTAAAAAAAAAAAATTTCATGGCCAGGCACAGTGGCTCCCACCTGTAATCCCAGCACTTTGGGAGGCCAAGGCAGGTGGATTACCTGAGGTCGGGAGTTTGAGACCAGCCTGACCAAATATGGAGAAACCCCATCTCTACTAAAAATATAAAAAATTAGCCAGGTGTGGTAGCGTATGTCTGTAATCCCAGCTACTTGGGAGGCTGAGGTAGGAGGATCGCTTGGACCCAGGAGGTGGAGGTTGCTGTGAGCCGAGATCACACCATTGCACTCCAGCCTGGGCAACAAGAGCAAAACTTTATCTCAAAAAAAAAAAAAATTAGCCAACTTTGGGGTTCACGGGTGCAGTCCCAGCTACTTGGGAGGCTGAGGAGGGAGAATCACTTGAGCCTAGGGGGTTGAGGTTGCAGTGAGCTGAGTCATGCCACTGTACTCCAGCCTGGGTGACAAAGTGAAACCCTGTCTCAAAAAAAAAAAAAAAAGGGAGTCACAGTGCGGTTCAGTGGTAGAGCCTGAACACGAGCACGTGGGAAAGGCAGGAGTTCAGGTGCTGGGCTCAGCTGAAATTTTATGAGAGCCTCATGCCTGAAAAGTGCAAATCCCTAGCTCGAGAGCAGAGCCGCCTCCAATGCCTCCAGTCTGTGGTCTCGTGGGCAATGGCTTGGAGAGAAGGCTGGGGAATGATTAGGGTGTTTGGGGCCAAGTGTGCCAAAGTGGCATCTAGCAGGTAAAGCCCGAGCCCTCCTAAACGGGCTCGAGTTTGGAAAAGACCCCGAAATCCAGACTCGGGGGGGGACCCCGACAGACAGCCAGGGGGGTCAGACCCGACCAGCATCAGCAGCCTTTCCCTGGCCAGGGGAGGAGGCACCGCCCGACAGCACTGCCAGGGCCTGGGCATGTTTGGTTTTGACACCAGGCATTCCCCAGCAAGTCAAGGCGACCCAGGCAAGGAACACATTCCCGTGGGAAGGTTCTGGGCGGCTCCTGGCAGGAAGGCTGAGGCCCATGTCTCCTGGCGTGGGCAGGGGCACCCGGGGAACAGCAAAGATGGATCAAGAGGACCCTCTCAGCGCCTCCTCCTGACCTCACTGTGGTCACACACTGTGCTAGAGGAGGGGGACTCGGAGGGACACAGCAGAGACAGCTTTCAAACCTCAAACCGCAAGGTCTTGTCACGGGAGTGTGTGTTGTTACTTTCTCACAGCTCCTCTGCGCTCGCTCTTAGACCGGTGGAGCTTCTGCAGTCTGCATGTGGAGTCATTTAATTTATTTTTTTATCTTTATTTTTTTTTCATGATCTGTGGTTTTCTTTTAATTAAGTCTTATGAACACACATAATTTTTAAATTTGTGTATATCTCCTCTACTTTAATCCTTTTAAGTTGGCAAAAGCACCATTCCCAGTCACAAATACACAGCAGTTCTACAGTTTTGTTTCTGAATGGCTGTTTAAAGACAATCCTAAATTACAACTTAGTTTGACTTAGATTGTAAAGAATTCAAGAATGAAGTTTAATTGGATACTATAAAGACAATCCTAAATTATAACTTAGTTTGACTTAGATTATTAAGAATTCAAGAGTGAAGTTTAATTGGCTACTATTTTTAAAGCACATGACCTTATAAGTCATCTATAAAATGTGTGAAGTGTTAAATAATTTTTGATATTACACATAAACCACACTAAAATGCCGTTCAATAAGTAAAAACCATTTTAAATACAGGGAGTTCTAATTAGATTGGCATAGTTAAGGCCAAAATATAAAGTGGCCATTGCTACCCCTTTATCTTCAACCCTCGCCTTTAAGAGGCAAATGACCACAGAACACAGGTGAACCTTGCTTGGTTCTGAGACAGTGAAGGAATTTCCCCCATATTTAAATATATTCACATAACCAGTTACATAAATCTAAATCTAAAACCAATCTCCAGTAAGTTTTAATATGGCACTCACCATCTTTGAGAAAATTTTAACATTACTAATGAAGTCTAATCTTTAGAAGGGGTAAACAGTGATAGCATTTACTAAATTGGAATTACTATTAAAATTCAAAAATTGAACATACTCATTTAACAACAAGCCAGTCTTAGTTTTAAATCAGGATTGCCCAACAAAATATTCTGTCATTCGTTCATTATGTAAATTCTGGTGTATGAGATCTATTAAAGTATGGTACACATAAAAAAGTCATGAGACATTTGTATGTGCACATAAATAAGGCAGAGTACCAGACAAGGTACGGTACACATAAATAAAGCGGTGGCCAATTATTACTCATTAGTAACTTTTTTGAGATAAGCTATCAAGTCTGCCCCTTTCTCCCTTCTTTTTCTTTCTTTTTTTTTAAGACGGGGTTTCATCATGTTGGTCAGGCTGGTCTTGAACTCCCAACCTCAGGTGATCTGCCCACCTTGGCCTCCAAAGTGCTTGGATTACAGGCATGAGCCACCACACCTGGCCTCTTTCTCCCTTCTTTTTTTTTTTATTTAAAGACAGGGTTTCACCATATTGGTCAGGCTGGTCTTGAACTCGTGACCTCAGGTGATCCTCCCTCCTCAGCCTCCCAAAGTGCTAGGATTACAGGCGTGAGCCACCGCGCCCGGCTCTTCTCCCTTCTTAATGCCGGCAAAGATCATTTTGTTCCAGGGATGTACTTCTTGGGGATTCTCCAAATACTCCATCAGTGTATCCTCTCCCCAGGTGATACCTGTGTTCTTATTGGCGTCAGTGTAAGAGAATCCCACAGCCTGACCTGTCTTCTGCCCAAAGATACCATGGAGATTAGGCCCAGTCTTGTGTTTGCCTCCCTTTTCCACGGTGTGGCACTGGGAACACTTCTGAACACAAATCTTCTTGCCTTTCTCAGCATCACCCATATTTAATTCTCTTTTTTTGTCGCTGGTGCAACAAGGGTTACCGCTCGGAAGCCGAACATCCCACTCTCTCAGAGTCATTTAATTTAATTTAAATTTTAGAGACAGGGCCTTGCTCTGTTGCCCAGGCTGGAGTGCAGTGGCATAGTCACAGCTCACTGCAGCCTCAGCCTCCTGCGCTCCTGCCTCAGCCTCCTGAGTAGCTGGGACCACAGGCATGCGCCACCATGACCAGCTAATTTTTGTATTTTTTTGTAGAGACAGGGTCTTGCCATGTGGCCCAGGCTGGTCTGGAACTCTTGGCCTCAAACAATCCTCCCACCTCAGCCTCTCAAAGTGCTGGGATTACAGGCATGAGCCACCACGCCCAGAGTGGCTCACTGTAGGTCACCACTGTGATGGAGCTTGACATTTTCCATAGAAATTAAACCACCCTTGGAGTTACCTGGCTTTCCCCTGTATTCACGGGGGAGTTTTCCCCTCGTGTTCCATTTGCAAACTCTTTTCCTAATGGGATGTGCATGGCTTATTCAGCCAAGGTAGATGACTCACTTCACTGCGGTTACCACTCCTTGGCGTTTTCTCTGTACTAAAGATGCTGAGGGGTGTGCAGGACACTTCAGCAGTGCCAGGGCGAGAGAACTCATGGCACAGTGGGGCTCCCCCACTGCCCAGATCAGCCTGTGGGAGTTCCGGGCCCAGGAGTGGACACCAGGGTTGGGTTTGGCATTGCTGTGACCTTTTTCTTTCTGAAGGGAAAGGGCAGGCGCAGCCCAGGCTGGTAGCCCCGGGCCTACCCATCGCAGAGTTCCTCCCTGGTCCTGCCCTTCCTCTGCAGGAGCCCCAGCTGTCCCCGGTGTGACCTGCTGTGGCCACGGTGAAGCCAGAGGTGCCAGCATGACTGATGGTTCCCCCTGTGCAGAGCTTGCCTGACCCAGGCCTGGCCGCTCACACCTTGTGCTCTCTTTCAGCTCTTTCCTTCTGGGAGCAAGCGGGGCCCTTGCTGGTCTGGCCCCAGCCCACATGCCAGTGAAGACCCTGTTGCAGTGGCCAGGGCCCAGCCGAGGTAGGTGTGGGGTGGGGGAGAAGGGGCTCCAGGACCCTCACCAATTTTACCGCAGAGGGTGACAGATGGAGGGGACCCCAGTTCTCCCTCCCTGGGCCTCCACTTCCTCATTGCAACAGGGGAGCTGAGCCCTGTCTTTTAAACTGCACATGTTCCCCTGATCCCCAAAAGCAGAGGACAGGCTATGGTGACCAGTGATCAGCACCCAAACAGCGCCTCCCCAGGAGCCCTGGGACAGTGCCTCTGGCTCTGTGGGTTGTTTCTCTCTGGGAGGAGGCGCCAGAGCTTCCTCCTGAGTCTCTGGGAAGGGGAGGGGACCCAGACAGGGCTCAGAACTGTTGGCTGAGACCGTCTTGGAGCTGTTACTAGCTCTGGCACCAGGCGGGTGTTCAATTGAGTCTAACCTGCCCTCACCTACTCCCCCACTTGGCTTGTGCCCCAGGTGAAACACCTCCTCCCTCCCACAGGCCACCTGCTGAGCCATCCTCCAGCCTGCTGTGTGTGAGGAGGGCACCCTCTCCCCTATACCATGCCCAGGGTCCCCGCAGCCTGTCCCCTCCTCCCCTGCCCTCCCGCAGCCCTCCTCGAAGCCAGCACTGGGCAGCCAGCTACCCTTTCTGTTACCTGCTACTTGAACCTGCCTCTCTGCAGAGGCGGTGGCTTATCAATTATTTATGGCCAAGTTTCTGTTTCTGTCTGGTGGCAGGGAGGGGGGTGGGGGGTGGAGGAGAGTTTTTTGGGACTCAGCCCTTGGCTGTGTGTGGCCCTTACTCTGCCCTTCCCCCCTCCCCTTCCCCCTCCCCTCCTCCCTCTCCTCCCGTTCCTCTTCCTCTCCCCCCCCCAGCAGAGGGTGGCTCTGTCTCCACCTGCCCTCACTCCCCTGGGACTTGCACCTGCTGTGCCACTGGCCGCCTCCCCCATCCACACACACAACCTTCGCATGGACCAGAGGCAGTTCATCAGAGCGGGCCACTGTGGTTTGAGTGAATGGCAGGAAGATTTCACATCTGGGCCAATGCAGCTCCCCTCCCCCACCGCCCTGGATGTCTGGAAGCTCCCAGAGGGTCCTGGGGTCTGGTTTGGTAGCTTAAGGCTGAATGACACACACAAGAGGCTAAGGACCAGAGGCTGCCAGCCATCTCTGGGTGACCAAGGCAGGAGTAGCAGGACAGCAGTTTCCAAAGTGACAGTCCCGGAGGTGCTGCTAAGCTAGGGCATGGGAGGGTTTAGGGCGGGTGACTCCCACTTCCCCCACCTGCCCCCTGCACTGCCCGTGTCTGAGTGACAGCTGTTCTGTGGCTCCTCTGCTCTGCTCTTCCGTGTTTTGTTTTTTTTTTTTTAATTTGAGACACGGTCTCACTCCCCATCACCCAGGCTGGAGTGCAGTGGCACAACCTCGGCTTGCTGCAGCCTCTCCTGGGCTCACTCATGTGATTCTCCCACTTCAACCTCTTAAGTAGCTGAGACTACAGGTGCCCACTACCATGCCCGGCTAATTTTGTATATTTTTTTAGAGACGAGATTTTGCCATGGTGACATTACCGGCATGAGCCACACAGTGCCTGGCGGTATATTTTTGAGATAGAGTCTTGCTCTGTTGCCCAGGCTGGTGTGTGGTGGTGCAATCATAGCTTACTATAGCCTCCACTTCCCGGGCTCAAGTGATCCTCCCAGTTCATCCTCCTGAGTTGCTGGGACTACAGGCGTGCACCACCACGCCTGGCCAATTTTGTATTATTTGTAGAGATGGTGTCTCACTATGTTGCCAAGGCTGGTTTTGAACTCCTGGGCTCAAGCCATCCTCCTGCCCGGGCCTCCCAAACCTTCCATGGATATGAATGCCATCTGGGGCCAGCTTTTCTGGCACTGCCCTGGGTCCTGGTGAGGCAGTGTGGGAAAATACAGAGTTTGGTGCTAGTGGGGGATTCAGGGTGTGGGGGCATGAGAGACAGAGAGCAGATTAGATGATCAGATGGCAGAGTGCTGGGGAGAAAAAGGCAGCGGAGAAGGAGTTAAAATGTAAGGGGTGCTCAGGGGAGCCACCGCCCACCCCCCACCACCGAGGAGGAGACTTTAGGGAAAGAACATTCCACTGTCTTGAGTGAGAGGTGCTCCAGGAATGGCCAGGAATCCAGTGTGGCTGGAGCAGGGGGGAGGGGGAGAAGGGGGGACGAGGAGAGGGCACAGGGCAGGCAGATGGTGCAGGGCCTGAGGGGGGTGGACCGCCGGGAGGGGAGGGCCTGCCTCTGAGCCAGGTTTCCACATTCACAGTGTCTAGTGCATGTGGGGAGCAAGCTGCAGGGGCAGGAGCTGAGGAGGCAGTTGCAGCAGCCCCTGCACCGTCCTGAGAGGGCAGGGGGAGGCAGGGGAGAAGGGGCTGGGTTCTGGGCCTGCTGGGTGGTGGAGCCAGCTGGGTTGGCCGTCAGGGCTCTGTCGTGAACAGAGGACAGGCTGGACACCTGGAAAGGACGGAGCAAGGCCGGCGGAAGCCCTTCCTACTGGAGAGCTCTGGTAGTCCCGTGAGGTTGGGCCACTTTCAACTTCTTCCCTGCTTCTTCCCTGCCTGCCAGGACCTTCGTGGGGGATCCAGGCCTGTGAGGCCCCCAGGATGGAGGACGCCACCAACATCGTTCGTGGCCTCATCGTTGAGCTCTCCAACCTGAAGTATGGGGTGGGCTTGGACTCACAGGGCACGGGGCTGTGGGAGGCCAGTGGGGACCCAGAGGAGCAGGGAGGGACTGAAGCGCAAAGCCCCTGGGCGGGCGGCGAGGGTCAGGCACCCCACTGCCGCTGGGCCCTCAGCGTGCCCCCTCTACCCTGTCCTTTGCAGAACACGGGCTCTGAAGGGTTGGAACAGGCCCAGCCTGTGCTGCCACAGGCGTTTTCTGGTTGTGTGCACATGTGTGAGCTGTGTGTGCCCCTCTGAGTCATCGGTGACCATGTGGCTGTGAGGCTCGGCCCCGTGTCACCTGGTGACCGCTGAGCCCCACACACGTGCCTGTTTCCCCCGCAGCCGGCTGATCATGGGCACCCACCGGGACCTGGAAGCCTTCAAGCGCCTCAACTACCGGAAGACAAAGCCGGGAGGCAAAGCCCCCTGCCTTACCCTTCACAGGGGCCTGGGGATGTCCCTCGAGGGGGCCAACCCTGGAGGGAGTTGTCGGAGGCTTTGAGGTCTGTTTCCTTTGCCACCCAGCCCCCATGCCTGTGGGCCCCCGTGGGCGACCTGGTACTTTTGATCTCCTCCAAGATGCTCCCGGGGGTCCTAATGGACCCCACAAACCCCCTTCTGTTGCCCAGAAGTTGGTCTCTAATGGACAACACAAAGGAGGCCCCGAGGTCTTCGCCTGGCCAGGGTCAAGGTCAGCAGCCCCCCTTGGCTTCAGGGAGGGAAACTGCATCTCCCACAGCCCCAGTGGCTTCAGGCGGGCCTGAACTTCAGGAAGCCCGCCATGGCCGCCTCCAAGCAGGGCCCATCCTGTTCGGATTTGCAAATGTTAGGCTCCTGAGCCAAGGTTATGGAAGGTTCAGAATTTGTTTCTTTCCTGGAGAAGAGAGCTCCCTTTTTCTTTCTTTCTCCAGATTTCCATTTTATTTCTTCTGGGATGACCCATAATAAATGATTCTGTAATGAGGCCCCATATGGTATTTGGGGCTGAGACTTCAGTTCCTTCACCTTCTGCCCACAAACCTCTCCACCCACTTCCTCCTCCCACCCTCCGCGAGTTTTATGCCTCAGCTTCCCTGGGAAAGCAAGGGGGGTGGAGTCTCCAGGGCCAGGTGACCGTGTGCCGGTGTCTGTGCAGGCCCTTGAGCACTCACGCAGGTACCTGTGGAGCAGAAGCCTGAGAGACGCCCTGGGTGACCACCAGGCTACAGGGTTTGAGTCCAGCGCTCAGGTGGCCTGGCCCTTCCTCACGGGACAAGCTGCCTGCAGGCCCCAGCCAGGAAGGGGGCCATATTGGAAGGTTGTTATGCAAACACAGCTAAAGGCGTGGTACCCCTCATCCCACGCAAGCTTCACAACAGCCAGATGACAATCCTGTAGCAGCCACCGGTGCTGCTGTCATTCCCGGTTTACAGCAAACAATGCCTCTGTGAAACCTGTCACGGAAAGGCTGACTGGACCTTTGCCATCATGAAGCACTCTATGACTCCTGCCCTCCAGCTCCCACAGCTTAGGCAGGGTCTGCTTCCCACCCTGTGATCTTACACCCTGGCGACCCGATGCAGGAGGGGAGGAAGAGGCAGGGCAGGTGTGAGCCCCTGCCCACCAGGACCTGCCTGCCTCGGTGTGAGCCCATTTCTCCAGGTCTCCTCCCCCAGCGGCTCTGCCCCAGGAAACCCTAACTCCATTCCCAGACCCTGGGGGCCACTGGGATCCTTCTGTTTCCTTTCTCCTCCTCCCCCACTTCCCCCTCCCTCCTCCCCCTCCAGCCCCTGCTGTCTGCAAGGGCCCACCCCCATCCCCCAGGGCCTCTGGTTCCAGTTCAAGTTGGAAAGCCGCCTGCTCCCCGCCCAGACCCAGACCGCAGGAGGCTGTGTGGGCCCAGCACCCAGGCCCCAGGGCCGGTTTGTGGACCGAGGGTAAAATGTGGACTGCACAGTGGGCGCTCTGGCTTCCTAAGCACTGCCACCTGTCACCCCAGCAGGACAAGATCTGGGGCGGAGGAGGCTGGCAGGGGCATGGGGATTCCCTCACATGCATCCCCCCCATCCCCCTATCTTGCCAGGATAACAGAGCCCCATTTCTCTCCCGCTCCTGCCCAGAACCACCCAGGCCCCCACCCCTGCCCAACCCCCCAGGACATGGTCCCATTCTCTGCCCCCTAAGTGTCCCTCCCTTGCTCTAAACTGCCTGGCTTGTCACTGGTACATCCATAACATACACATTCACCTTCCTTAGTAAGGAGGATGGAGGGCCTCTGTCTAGCTGTCCCTCAATTTTTTCCTCAAATGAAGCCCCCACCTCCAGTACAGGGCTGGGGTGAGATGGGGGGGGGAGGTCCACCCATCTTACATGTCAGTGCAGTGGGTGGCTGGAGGGGGAGTTTGGAAAGACCAAATGTCCACAGAAAGGGTCTCATGATCTCAATCTGGCTTTCAGGTGCTGGAACCCCCTGGGCTACCCCAAGGTTTCTCTGCACAAAGCAGCCCACCCTGGCACCCCAGGATCCCAGAATTCAGAGAAGAGCAAGGGGAGATCTGGGTACAGGACTCCTAGCAAGGTTCACACTACACCTTGTCCCAAGACCAGGCCTTGTCCGTCGCTGATCCATTCATAAGCATTTATTGTGTGCTGGCTGGCTGCCCAGCTCCGGGGGAGATGGCAGCTGTGAGCAGAACACACCATGGCAGAAAGGGCGGGGTCCCCCCAGGACGGGGCGATTTCAGCTGTTTCTTTGCCAACCCCAGACAGCACCTGCGTCCCAGGGATCAAACCCAAGCTGGGGGAAGGGTCTGGGAGTAGGGACGGTCCTCCTGAGGTGATCTTCCTGGAAATTCAGCGGAGCCTAGGTGCCCTTCCCCGGGTGTAGGCGGCCTCCCCCGCACCGGCCTCCTAGGTGGACATGGAAGGAGAGCCGGAGGAGGGGGAAGGCTCAGACTTCCCGGCACCTCTGAAACCTGGCGGAGGAGGAGGGAGAGAAATACTTAATCACAGGCGATGACTCAATGCTCCCCCACGTTACCCAAGGACTCGGCCTCCGGGGCTGCCGGGGCTTTGGCGCCACCCAGGGGCTGCTCCAGAGACAGCGACCCCGTTACGTCCCCGGCTCGGACAGGAGGCCCTGCTGGGACCCAGAGCTGAGACAAAGCGCAGGAGTTCCGATTCCGCGACCATGCTGCCCTCTCGTGGCCGCCGGGCTCTGGGGTCCCCCAGAAGAAGTTAACCAGGGAGGCCGGCCGCAGGCCGCCTTTCTGTGCCAATGCGGTGGTGGGGGCTCCCCCCGCACCAGCCTCCAAGCCCGGGGAAGCAAGTTTTCCTATTACCTAGGACTTAAAGGGAAAAACGGAAAATTCTGACACCATCTTCCTTATGTCCTTTAGCCTCCAGCATCTCCCAGTGGGACCGCATCAAACCTCACAGGGAACACTGTCTTCTCCTGGAGGCAGTCTTTCATACTTTTGTTTTATTTTGAGACAGAGTCTTGCTCTGCCGCCCAGGATGGAGTGCAATGGCGTGATCTCGGCTCACTGCAACTTCCATCTCCCGGTTCAAGCGATTCTTCTGCCTCAACCTCCCAAGTAGCTGGGTTTACAGGTGCGCGCCACCACTGCAGGGCAATTTTTGTATTTTTAGTAGAGACGGGTTTCACCATGTTAGTCAGGCTGGTCTTGAACTCCCGACCTCGTGATCTGCCCTCCTTGACCTCCCAAAGTGCTGAGATTACAGATGTGAGCCACCGCGCCCGCCCGGTCAGTTCTTTCTGTATCTGTAATAACCAGCTGGGCGCAGTGGCTCCTGCCTATAATCCCAGCACTTTGGGAGGCCGAGGCAGGCAGATCACTTGAGGTCAGGAGTTCAAGATCAGCCTGGCCAACATGGTGAAACCCTGTTTCTACTAAAAATACCCCGAAAAATCAGCCAGGCATGGTGGTGCATGCCTGTAATTCCAGCTTCTCGGGAGGCTGAGGCAGGAGAATTGCTTGAACCCGGGAGGCAGATGTTGCAGTGAGATCACACCATTGCACTCCAGCCTGGGGCAACAAGAGCGAGACTCATCTAAAAAACAGTAATAATAAATAATAAAATAAACTGCTGTTCTAAGCTCTCTCTAAGGTCTTCCCCCAACCGTTGGAGGTAGGTACTGGGGCTAATTTTACTTCACAGAGGGCTCAGCCCCTACCCTGGGACAGGTCCCCCCCCCCAACCACCTGTGCAGGCACCTGCTCCTCGGCGGTGGCCCGAGTCCTGTGTCTTCGCCTTGTCAGGCCGGACCAGCTTCTTGCCCGCCGAGTTTCGGGTGGTGTGGCTGTAGACGGAGGTGTAGCCCTGGCCGGTGAGTGGGCAGAAGCGTCGAGTGTGGGCGCGCTCACGCGTGGCGCCACACTGGGGGCACACGTAGTCCCGCAGGATGGGACACAGCACCCTGCCCGCCTCGTCCTTCAGCACGTGGGACAGGTAGATGGCCCGGGACTCCCCGTTGTGTTTGCAGAAAGAACACAGGCGTTCCGGAGCTGGCGAGGGCTCCAGGCAGGGCTTCTCCTCCTGGGGTCCTGGTGTTGGCACCGGCTCTGGCACTGGCTCCTCTGGCTCTGGCTGGGGGTTCAGCCTGGTCTCAGGCCCCTCTTTCCCACTCAGAGCCCTAACCAGGCGTGCCAAACCCAGGTAATCTGTCCACAGGTCAAAGGTCCCCATAGCTGGGAGACACAGCAACAAGAAACCCTGCCTGGCCCACGCTCCCTCCTTCTGCCCCTCTCTGCTGCCCCTTCCTTCCCCTCTCGGGAGCCTGGGAGTCTGGGCTGGCCGACCCTCCTTTTACTTCCAAGTGGGTGTGAAGAGGGAGGAGCAGGCTGTGGGAGGTTCCCTATTGTCACAGGGGGGCTTGGTGCCCCATTAATGCACCTCCCAAGAGCCTGCATGGCCTCCGGCTATGCTGGGGGCCAGCAGGACACAGGTGGGAGGACACCCAAAGATGTGCCCCACACCCCATGTACACACCTCCTGTGAATTGGGGGGACTACCCTGCCTCCCCTCCTTGTAGGAGTCCTTTGCCCTCCAGCCCTACTGGCGGATGGGGGAGGAAGGGTTGGAAACCCCACCCCCAAAGACTAGCAGTTACCAGTAACTTAGTAACTTCTTTCTAACTTTTTCTTCCTTCCCCCTGGGCGGGGGAGGCCAGGTGCTCCTGGGCCCTTTGTGTGTGTTGTGAGTCCGGGGGAGGTTGCTGATGCTCCAGCTGTCCCTGAAAGGAGTGTGGAGGTTCCAGGCTCATGGGCTGGTTGGGGGGTGGGTAGGGAGGAGGGATCATGCCCCATGCCCCCAGCTCTGGTCTCCCTCCAAGAGTTTTCACATGTTTTTTTAGTGGAACCCCATTTCATGGATGAGCAAACAGGTTTGAAGCCACCTGCCCATCCAGTTATTTATAAAGACAACCACCAGGCCTGGCAGGGTGGCTCATGCTTGTAATCCCAGCACTTTGGGAGGCCGAGACAGGCGGATCACCTGAGGTCAGGAGTTCAAGACCAGCCTGGCTAAAATGGCGAAACTCTGTCTCTGTTAAAAATACAAAAAAGAAAAAACATTAGCTGGGTGTGGTGGCAGGCGCCTGTGATCCCAGCTACTCGGGAGGCTGAGGCAGCAGAATTGCTTGAACCCAGGAGGCCGAGGTTGCGGTGAGCCGAGATCAAGCCACTGCACTCCAGTCTGGGTAACAGAGCGAGACTCTGTCTCAAAAAAAAATTTAAAAAGCCACCAAATCTGCCTCCTTATTCCAGTTTCTGGGGCCCTCTGAGACTAGGTGCTGGGGAGGGAGCCCTTCCTTGGCTGGGGGTGCAGAGATGTGAGAAAGAACCCTCTGGAGTTGGGAAGTGGGGGAGAGCAGAGGTGCAGGTTGGGCTGTTAGGAGGGGACCCCTACCTACTACCTACAGCTCTTCAGTGTCCTCCCCAGATGAGACCTCAGCTCAGTCCCATTAGGGTAGGGTGTGCCCAGAGGAGAGAGGCTATTCTTCTTACACACCTCCTCCACCCATCCATTCATTTAAGAAACTTTTAGGCCAGCCGAGGTGGCTCACGCCTGTAATCCCAGTACTTTGGGAGGCCGAGGCATGGCAGATCACCTGAGGTCAGGAGTTCAAGACCAACTTGGCCAACATGGTGAAACCCCGTCTCTACTAAAAATACAAAAATTAGCCAGGCATGGCGGTAGCACCTGTAATCCCAGCTACTCAGGGAGCTGAGGCAGGAGAATTGCTTGAACCCAAGAGGTGGAGGCTGCAGTGAGCCGAGATCATGCCATTGCACTCCAGCCTGGGCAACAGAGCAAGACTCCATCTCAAAAAAAGAAAAAAAAAAAGAAACTCTTGTTGGCCAGGCACAGTAACTCGCTTTGAGAAGCTGAGGGAGGATGGCTTGAGCCCAGGGGTTGGAGACCAGCCTTGGCAAATTCAAGACCCCGTTCCTACAAAAACATTTTTTCAAAATAAGCTGGGTGTGGTGTGGTACATGCCTGTGGTCTCAGATACTGGGGAGGCTGAGGAGGAAGGATCAACGCTTGAGCCCAGTAATTAGAGGCTGCAGTGAGCTATGATTGTGCCATTGCCCTCCAGCCTGGGTGACAGAGTGAGACTGTCTGGAAAAAAAAAAAGGCCAGGCACAGTGGCGCACACCTATAATCCCAGCACTTTGGGAGGCTGAAGTGGGAGGATTACTTGAGTTCAGGAATTCAAGACCATCCTGGCCAACATAGTGAACTCTCGTCTCTACTAAAAACACAAAAATTAGCTCAGCATGGTGGCGGGTGCCTGTAATCCCAGCTACTTTAGAGGCTGAGGCGGTCGAGATCACAGCCTGGCCAACATGGTGAAACCCTGTCTCTACTAAAAATACAAAAAATTAGCTGGACGTAGCGGCAGGCGCCTGTAATCCCAGCTACTCAGGAGGCTGAGGCAGGAGAATCGCTTGAACCCGGAAGGCAGAGGTTGCAGTGAGCTGAGATCGCGTCACTGCACTCCAGCCTGGGCGACAGATCGAGACTCTGTCTCAAAAAAAAAAAAAAAAAAAGAAGGGACTTTAGCTGCCCTACCCCAGCCTGTTTACCCCCCACCCAACCCTCTAATAGTCCCAAATCCAGCCACAGTCCATCCAGATCCCAGACACCGGCTCTCCTGTCTGAAGAGGAGTGGCTGGGGTCTGGGCAAAAATACAGGCTGAATTACTCTGGGGGTGGAGGTCGGGTCCTGTCCCCTGTCCCCATTCCCCTTAAGCCATGTCTGGCCCAGCCACAGTGACATTCATCCCCCGGTGGGTCTGGCCTCGGTCCTCACAACCCACCGACAACAATGAATGTCTGATTGTGACCTTGGCTGTGGCTTAGGGGAGGGGGTGTGCCCAGGCTGGATTAGGGGCTCCCCTGGTCCCCCTAGATCTGGAAGGTCAGAGTTACCGGCAGGAGGGTGGCAGTTCCAGGTCTCAGGGTCCACTCAACGGTCGATGGTTTGCCTGAGCTGCCCAAACTCACCGACAGGTTGAATGTTCCCCCAAACCCTTGGCAAATTCTCCCAGACCTGGAGTGGTGGTGGTGGGGGCGCGTAGGCGGCAGGGAACCTAGAGGGTGAAGGGGAGGAGGAGGAGAGAGTAAGGGACCCCCTGATGCTCATGAAATTAACAAACCCTTTTCAGGTGCGAATTTGGGAAAACACAAGGCAAATATAAATGATAGTATATAAAATGTAGCCTTTGCTGAGGGGATGGAGCTGTAGCCCTGCCCGGGAGTGCTGGCTTCAAGCCGGTTCCCAAAGTAATTCACAAAGCGGTCCTGGAGGTGCAGATGATCCCCCCATTTGTCAACTGGGGAGACTGAGGCCAAAGGGCACTGCTAGTCCCAGGTGGAGGCGGCATTCCAAGTGGCCCCGGGAAGTCTGGCAACCAAGGATCCTGGCCCGGGGGCACTGATGCAACGTGGAGATAAACAAGCCATTTTAATACAATGTAATACGTTCTGGCAGCTTCACTGTGTTCCCGGCACGATCGTTTAGGAACCACAACAGCCAGGATTGGGGGCGCCTGGGGGGAGTGGGCAGGTCTCTCCGTTTTGCAAGTGCAGTGGGGTCCCACTCAACAAGGGAGAGGCGGGAGGATGAGAAAGGGCGCCGCTCCCGCCGCCTGCGCCGCAGCACAGCATCTGAACTCGGACACTTCCGGAGCGAGTGCGCAGACCGCAGCCACGTGGGGGCTGCCCCTCGGGCCTCAAAACGGGCTGGGGCGCCCCCCATTTCCTCATTCTTCAAATGGCCCCCACTCCGTTACTCCAGTGCTGGCACAGAGTTTGGCGACCACACACCCCCCCTCTGCCCCAGGTGCCCCCAGGCCTGTAGCTATGCACCCCTATCCCCCAGCCAAGCAGTGACCAGGGATGGGGGAGCAGGCCTTCGCCCCGCCGCCCGTACCCCATCTGCGGAGGGCCTAGGAAGGAGCATTCAGAGTTCCTGGGTTTGGCCGGGCAATGCGGCTCACGCCTGTAATTCCAGTATTTGGGAGGCCGTGGCGGGAGGATCGTTTGAGGCCAGGAGTTCGAGGCTGCAGTGAGCCGTGATCGCGCCACTGCACTCCAGCCTGGGTGACACAGCAAGACCCCGTAGCCGCAAAAAATACATAACTTCCTGGCCCCTGACATGTCACCAATGGGTATACTGAGGCCCAAATAAACTTCTGGCATAACCCCAAGGCGAATGAGGGACCCCAAGTGTCCCGACCTGAGTGAATCCACCACCACCACCCAGGACCCGGCCCAGCCCCACTAGGCCTTGCCCCCGAGAGCCCCACCCACAGTCTGGAGCCAGCCAAGGCCCCGCCCCAGGCCCTGCCCCTTAGAGCTCCTTCATCTGTTCCCCAGCGCACGCTCCCTCCAAACCCCGCCCATATAGACTCCCACGGAGCCCACTCCCAAGCCCCTAAGCCCGTCCTCAAAAAGCCCAGCGCCCCTGGGGCGTGCCCTACCACCCCCGGCCTCAGAGCCCGCCCCCTTAGGGCCCTCTGACAAAAGCCTGCTCCCTAGACGCCCGGGGACTGCTCCGGCCCCCCACAAGGCCCAGCCCCCCACTAAGGTCCGCCCCGACCGAGCACGCCCCGAAGCCTAACTTGGTAGGGCGCCTCAGAGCCTGATCCCGGCCAACTCGCCCTCTCGAAGCCCCCTCCAACCCCTCACCTTTTAGAGCCCCCTCTCACCCGGCCTGGGTCCGGGTCACGTTCCCACCCCTCTGTCTGGAGCTGGAGTAGGGCACCCTCTCTCGCTGAGATCTCAGCTCACTGCAGCCTCCGCCTCCCGGGTTCAAGCGATTCTCCTGCCTCAGCCTCCAGAGTAGCTGAGACTACAGGCACCCACCACCACGCCCAGCTAAGGTTTGTATTTTTAGTAGAGACGGGGTTTCACCATTTGGCCAGGATGGTCTTGATCTCTTGACCTTGTGATCCGCCTACCTCGGCCTCCCAAAGGGCTGAGATTACAGGCCCGAGCCACTGAATCCAGCCCGGCTCTCTTTATCTGTCACCTCCACCCCAGGTGTCCAGGCCCTTCAGAGGGAAGTGTCCTGTCCCCTGCCTTGTGTTCGGGTCATCATTCTAAGGAGAAGAATGCCTGGGACTTTCGAAGGAGAGTGAGTTGGGAGCACAGGTGTTAACAGGAACATTACTGGTGATAACGCTACATTCATCACCCCATGAATAGGATACCCATTTGGTGGACCCCGAAGGTGAGGCTCTGACAGTCCAGAACTCCCAAGGTTCCTCAAAAGCTTGGTGCCTGCTTGTAGTCCCAGCTAGCTGGGAGGCAGGAGGATGGCTGGAGCCCAGGAGTTGAGACTAGCCTGGAAAACACAGGGACACCCCATCTCTTGTCTCTTTCTTTTCTTTCTTTCTTTTTTTTTCCTTTTTTTGAGATGGAATCTTGCTCTGTTGCCCTGGGTGGAGTTCAGTGGTGTGATCTCTGCTTACTGCAGCCTCCACCTCCCAGGTTCAAACAATTCTCCTGCCTCAGCCTCCCAAGTAGTTGGGACTACAGGCGCCCGACACCGAGGCTAATTTTTGTATTTTTAGTAGTGACGGGTTTCACCATGTTGCCCAGGCTGGTCTCCAACTCCTGGGCCTCCCAAAGTGCTGGGATTACAGGTGTGAGCTGACTCCTGTCTCTTTTTAAAAAGAAAACTCTTTATTCTCCCTCTCTCTTTTCGAAACAGAGTCTCGCTCTGTTGCCAGGCTGCAGTGCCGTGGCGCGATCTCGGCTTGGGGCAACCTCCGCCTTCCAGGTTCAAGCGATTCTCCTGCCTCAGCCTCCTGAGTAGCTGAGACTACACGTGCCCGCCACCACGCCCGGCTAATTTTTGTGTTTTTAGTAGAGACGGGGTTTCACCATGTCGGCCAGGCTGGTCTCAAACACCTGCGCCTCCCAAAGTGCTGGGATTACAGGTGTGAGCCACCAAGCCCAGCCGGAGTCTTTCTTCTTGATGACTGAACAGCTGTAATGTTGGGGGCGGGGTCATCAAGCAGGAGACGTTCTGGCTGTGTTGGAAGGGGTTCTCCAGACACCTCCTGTGGGTCCTCTGTGCTTCCCACTCCTCCCTCTGAGAGCTTTGGCCTTGAACCAAGGAGGTTGATCCCGGTAAGGATCTCCCTAAGACAAGGGACAGGACCATGGTGGAGGAGGGGTCTAGTCTTGACGGCCAGGAAACCGGGGCGGGGCGACAGGGAGAAGAGTCAAGGGGAGGGGTGGCGGGAGGCCGGCAGCCCCAACCCGAGGTCCGTCTCTCTTCTTTGCCTGTGGGCAGTGTCCATTTGGATCCACCTGTCTCTCTCTCTTTTTGAGACAGAGTCTTGCTCTGTCGCCCTCGGCTCCCTGCAACCTCCACGTCCCGGGTTCAAGTGATTCTCCTGCCTTAACCTCCTGAGTAGCTGGAACTACAGACTTGAGCCACCACACCCAGCTAAGTTTTGTATTTTTTTTTTTTTGAGACAGAGTCTCGCTCTGTCGCCAGGTGCCAGGCTGTAGTGCAGTGGCGCAATCTCGGCTCACTGCAGCCTCCACCTCACAGGTTCAAGCAATTCTCCTGCCTCAGCCTCCCGAGTAGCTGGGACTACAGGTGCGCGCCACCACGCCCGGCTAATTTTTTTTTTTTTTTTAGTGGAGATGGGGTTTCATCATGTTGGCCAGGATGGTCTCGATTGCTTGACCTCGTGATCCGCCCTCCTTGGCCTCCCAAAGTGCTGGGATTACAGCGTGAACCACAGTGCCCCGCCACACCTATCTCTTGGTTGTCCCAGGGTCGTCTGTCTGAGTCAGACTGTGCCCCTCACTCGCCTGTTCCTGAGACCCCCCACCGGCCCCCAGTGCAGCTGGGAGGGTCTTTCTGGGCATGGGAGCTGGGGATAAGTGGGGTGTGGGGGATGTCCCTCTAGAAGCCACATTATTACCCGGGCACGGAGGCTCACGCCTGGAATCCCAGCACTTTGGAGGCTGAGGCGGGCAGATCACTTGAGGTCAGGAGTTCCAGACCAGCCTGACCAACATGGTGAAACCCCATCTCTACTAAAAATACAAAAATGAGCCAGGCGTGGCAGCCCACACCTGTAATCCCAGCTACTCAGGTGGCTGAGGTGGGAGAATCAATTGAACCCAGGAGGTGGAGGCTGCAGTGAGCAGAGATCACACCACTGCACTCCAGCCTGGGTGACAGAGCGAGACTCCATCTCAAAAAAAAAAAAAAAAAAAAGCCGTATTATCCCCAGGGCCCTGTCCCCCACCCCCCACTCTTAGCACCAGGAAGGTACGAAGCAGCTGGTCGGGGGTCAGAGCCGGAGGTGAGAGGTCCTAGCAGAGGCAGATGAGCAAGTGATAGACGGATGGACGGAGGCAGCTCTGTCGTCAGGTTGAAGAACAAGGCTTGGCAAGGTGGCTCATGCCGGTCATCCCACCGCTTTGGGAGGCTGAAGCCGGAGGATTGCTTGAGCGCAGGAGTTCAAGACCAGCCTGAGCAACATGGCAAAACCCTGCCTCAACTAAGAATACAAAAACTTAGCCTCGTGTGCTGGTGCCCACTAGTCCCAGCTATTTGGGAGGCCGAGGTGGGAGGATCATGGAAGCCAGGGGAAGTCGAGGCTACAGTGAGTGAGATGCGGTCACGCCACTGCACTCCAGCCCCGGCTACAGGAGTGAGACCCTGTCTTGTCTTTTTTTTTTTTTTTTTTTTTTGAGACAGAGTCTTACTCTGTTGCCCAGGCTGGAGTGCAATGGCATGGTCTCGGCTCACTGCAACCTCCACCTCCAGGGTTCAAGCGATTCACCTGCCTCAGCCTTCTGAGTAGCTAGGATTATGGGCATGCACTACACACCCGGCTAATTTTTTGTACTTTTAGTAGAGACGGAGTTTCACCATGTTGGCCAAGCTGATCTCGAACTCCTGACCTCAAGTGATCGGCCCACCTCGGCCTCCCAAACTGCTGGGATTACAGGCATGAGCCACCGCACCCAGCCAAGAGCCTGTCTTAAAGAAGAAAACCAGCTGAAGAACAAGATGGGTGTGGCTAGGTCAGAGTCTCCGAGCTCGCAGAGGCGTCTGGTGGCCCATGTGGCCTGCTGGTGAGTCTTGAAGTCTTGACTTTGAAGTCCCTCAGGGTGGGGAGGTGACAAGTTGTCTCTTCTTGCTCCTGACACTGAGCCTTGGTGTATGGGGGGATGGGGGTGTCTCTATGTATGTTCACACATGAGTTTATATGCGCTCCTGTGTATCTGTGTGTTGTATGTAACTCTGTGTGTGTGTGTATCCCTGTGTGTGTACTTGGGCCTGGAAGGGGGACACAGGGAGGAGGCAGTCAGGACCTGGCGGACAAGAGCCCATTATGGGGGTTCCGGCGACACCAAGAGCCCCATGGGGGTCTCCACGGGGTCACGGTAATGGCCCAGGCTGTCTAGACTGGCAGGCAGGGGTGCCTCATTTCAGTGATAACCTGCGTGGGCTCTCAGGTTCCCACCACCGTCCATAGGCGGTCTCCCCCACTTCCTTTACAGCTGCAGGAGTCTTTCATGCCGGGGGTCCTCAGACAAGGGGCTCCTCTGTCCCACCCAGCTCGTGGGCGGTGGGTGGGCTAGGAGCCCAGCTTCCTCCCCAGGCATGCCAGATGTGAGGCCAGGACTGGGGGAGGCGAGGAGGTTCTGGCTTCTCCAGGCTTGTGATTGGGGGCTATGGAGGGGCCAAGTTGAAGGGAAATTCAGGCCAGGCGCAGTGGCTCACACCCATAGTCCCAGCACTTTAGGAGGCCAAGGCAGGAGGATCACTTGAGCCCAGGAGTTTGAGACCAGCCTGGGCAACATAGCAAGACCCCATCTCCACAAAACATAAATTTAAGAAAATTTTTTTAAATGAGGGAATTCTAGCCAGGCATGGTGGCATGTGCCTGTAGTCCCAGCTACCTGGGAGGCTGAGGCAGGAGAATCACTTGAACCCAGGAGGTGGAGGTTGCAGTGAGCCGAGATCATGCCACTGCACTCCAGCCTGGGTGACAGAGTGAGACTCCATCTCAAAAAAAAAAAATAAAATAAGGGAAATTGAAGCCAGCTGCAGTGGCTGTCGCCTGCAATTCCAGCACTTTGGGAGGCCAAGGAGCAGGCAGATCACAAGGTCAGGAGTTTGAGACCAGCCTGACCAATAAGGTGAAACTCCATCTCTACTAAAAATACAAAAATGAGCTGGGTGTGGTGGTGGGTGCCTCTAATCCCTGCTACTCAGGAGGCTGAGACAGGAGAATCGCTTGAACCCTGGAGGCGGAGGTTGCAGTGAGCTGAGATCACACCACTGCACTCCAGCCTGGGCAACATCTCAAAAAAAAAAAGGAAATTCAGGCACTTCTACTGAGGCTTATAGTGCGGGGTGACCCTGGGTCTGGGTCTGGGTGGGTTCTGTCTGCAAGAACACTTGCAGGGTGTTTCTGTGGGTCTATAAATAGAGGGCATCAGGTCCAAGCTACTTTGCTATTTTGGGGGGTTCTGTGGGTGTCTGTAAGTCCAGGTGGGAGTGTGCCATAATGGGTGGCTGTCTCTCTACCAGTGGTGTGTGTGTGTGTGAGTTCCTGTGGGTTTCTGTTTGTGTGTGGATGTCAGTGTTCCTGTGGGTGTCTATCAGGCTAATTATGCTTAATTCCAGGTCGACGTGTGAGCCAGTGTGTGGGGGTGTCTGGTGTCTGCTGGTGTCACTATGAGTGACTGGAGTCTGTGTACCATCCAGTGATGGTTTTCCCCTTATCCCATTCCCCCACTAAAATGTCAGGTGTGGGAGGGCAGGGATTATGCCTTTTTTTTTTTTTCCTTAAAGAGACTAGGTCTTGCTGTCACCCAGGCTGGAGTGCAGCGATGCCATCGTAGCTCACTGCAGCCTCCAACTCCTGGGCTCCAGCGATCCTCCCGCCTCGGCCTCCCTAGTACCTGGGACTATAGGCGCATGCCACCACACCCAGCTAAATTTTTTTGAGACGGAGCCTCGCTCTGTCGCCCAGGCTGGAGTGCAGTGGCACAATCTTGGCTCACTGCAACCTCCACCTCCTGGGTTCAAGCGATTCTCCTGCCTCAGACTCCCAAGAAGTAGGAATTACAGGCTCCCGCCACCATACCAGGCTAATTTTTGTATTTCTAGTAGAGACGGGGTTTCACCATCTTGGCCAGGCTGGTTCTGAACTGAACTCATGATTTACCTGCCTTGGCCTCCCAAAATGCTGGGATTACAGGCGTGAGTCACGTGCCTGGCCTAATTTTTTTTTTTTTTTTTTTTTTTTTTTGAGATGGAGTTTTGCTCTTATTGCCCAGGCTGGAGTGCAATGGCGCAATCTTTGCTCACTGACACCTCTGCCTTCCCGGGTTCAAGCAATTTTCCTGGCTCAGCCTCCCTAGTAGCTGGGATGACAGGCATGTGCCACCACGCCCGGCTAATTTTGTATTTTTAGTAGAGATGGGTTTTCCTATGTTGGTCGGGCTGGTCTCAAACTCCTGAGCTCAGGCGATCCACTCACCTCAGCCTCCCAAAGTGCCAGCTAATTTTTTTTTAACTCCTGGTCTCAAGCCATCCTGCCACCTCAGCCTCCCAAAGTGCTGAGATTACAGGCATGAACCACTGTGCCTGTTTGGATTTCCCTCTTGTCCACAGCTGCATCCCCCAGTGCCTCAACAGTGCCTGGTACATAATAAATGCTCAATACATGAGTGTTGGGCTGGGCACGGTGGCTCACGCCTGTAATCCCAGCACTTTGGGAGGCTGAGGTAGGTGGATCACAAGGTCAGGAGATCAAGACCAGCCTGGCCAAGGTGGTGAAACCCCATCTCTACTAAAAATACAAAAATCAGCTGGGCGTGGTGGCGGGTACCTGTAATTCCAGCTACTTGGGAAGCTGAGGCAGAGAATTGCTTGAACCTGGGAGGTGGAGGTTGCAGTGAGCTGAGATCATGCCACTGCACTCCAGCCTGGGAGACAGAGTGAGAATCCGTCTGAAAAAATAAATAGGACGGGCAACGGTGGCATATGCCTATAATCCCAGCACTTCTATAATCTCAGCACATTGGGAGGCTGAGGCTGAGGAGGTCTCAAACTCTGAGGTCTGGAGTTTGAGACCAGCCTGACTAACATGGAGAAACCCCGTCTCTACTAAAAATACAAAAATTAGCTGGGCGTGGGGCGGGCGCCTGTAATCCCAGCTACTAGGGAGGCTGGGCAGAGAACTGCTTGAACCCAGGAGGCGGAGGTTGCTGTGAGCTGAGATCGTGCCACTGCACTCCAGCCTGGGCGACAGAGCAAGACTCCATCTCAAATAAATGAATGAATGAATGGGTATTGGGTTTGTGAGCATGCAGATGACTGGGCATTTCTATTTCTGCCTGCCCTTGTGTCATTTCCCCGTGGGTCTGTGTGTACCATTGTGTGTACATGTGTTATTGTGTCTGTCAGCATTATTGTAGATGTGCAGGTGTCTGAGTGCCTAATCAAGTCTCAGGGGGAGGGGACTATGGGCATATGACCACTGGGTTCGTGCTCACGGATCTTTGTGAGTGACAGTATCACTGTGGGTAAACCCGGATCCATTTCACTATGGGCCACTGTGTGTCCATGTGTGCAGCTATGTTCTTGGACAGTGGTGGTCTGTGTGTGTGTGTGTGTCAAGCTTACTGAGATCCACTACTCAGGAGGCTAAGGTGGAAGGATCGCTTGAACCGGAGAGTTTGAGGCTGCAGTGGGCTATGATTGTTGTGCCATTGAACTCCAGCCTGCATGACAGAGCCAGACCTTGTCTCAGAAAACAAACAAATGGCCGAGCGCGGTGGCTCAAGCCTGTAATCCCAGCACTTTGGGAAGCCAAGGCGGGCAGATCACAAGGTCAGGAGTTCAAGACCCGCCTGACCAACGTGGTGAAACCCCATCTCTACTAAAAAAATACAAAAATTAGCTGGGCGTGGTGGCAGGCCCCTGTAGTCCCAGCTACTTGGGAGGCTGAGGCAGGGAATTGCTTGAACCCAGGAGGCGGAGGTTACAGTTAGCTGAGATCGCGCCACTGCACTCCAGCTTGGGCAACAGAGCGAGGCTCAGTCTCAAAAAAACAAACAAACAACAACAAAATTGGGCCAGGCATGGTGGCTCACACCTGTAATCCCAGCACTTTGGGAGGCCGAGGCGGGCAGATCACCTGAGGTCAGGAGTTCAAGACCAGCCTGAATGACATGGAGAAACCCTGTCTCTACTGATAATTCAAAAATTAGCCAGGTGTGGTGGCACATGCCTGTAATCCCACCTACTCGGGAGGCTGAGGTAGGGGAATCGCTTGAACCCGGGAGGCAGAGGTTGCAGTGAGCTGAGATCACGCCATTGCACTCCAGCCTGGGCAACAAGAGCGAGACTCCGTCTCAAAAACTAAATAACATAAACATAAAAAATATGACTGTGACCTGCTGTCAGATATGAATGTTTCTACAGGGCTTGTACCGTGTGTGGTGTGTGTGTGTGTGTCCCAGGTATTGTGGACCATGGAGTCTGTGTGTGCCTGACTGGGGGCCTTTAGGGATCTGTGTTTGTCACTGCTCCCCTGAGTGGCATTCCGTGGGTGAACATCCCACGTCTGTGTGTCGGTGTGATGCACGAGGCTGTGTCTGTGTTGCAGCAGCTGCCTTCGTCCATGGCTGAATTTCTCTGTGGCTGCCTTTCAATGAACACTATCCCTGGATGTCCGAGCCCTTGTGGGTGACGTGTCTACACACGTGGCAGTGTTATTGTGGGGACTGTGTGTGTGTGTGTGTGTGTGTGTGTGTGAGCATCACTTCTGGCTGTGTATTAATGGGGGTGCTGTATGTATGTCTGTGTATAGCGTGTGATTTTGGGGGTCTCCATCAGGGCCTTGGGGATATCTCCTTGTGGCTGTGTTCATGCATCTGTGGGCAGTCTCGGGGTGCGGAATGGGTAGGGAAGGAGATGGGGAAGGAAAACTGAAGTGTGGGGCGGTGGGGGACGTCTCAGTCCCTATCAGCCAATGAGGTGGCTTCTCCACCCCCCCCCCACCCAGCTTGCCCTCCAGGGCAGGTCGCTGTGAAAGGCTCCCTGTCGCTTTAAAAGGGCTCCCCGGCAGTGGGATTCGGGGCCATTTTTCCTTTTTATGGTTAGCTTTGGAGGGCGGGTTCCTGTTCGCAAACCTTGGCTCCAGTCAATACCCTGCAGCTGCTGCCGGTAATGACAGGCCGGGGGCGGCCCGCGCAGGGCGCCAGGGCTTCCGGTGGCGGCGCGGCCGCAGCACCCCCAGCCCGCGGCCAGGCCCGAGCGAGGAGGCCCCCGCGGGATCGGTCTCCGCAGGCCGAGCGCCCATGAACTTGGCCGGAGCCGCCTTTATCAACGCACGCGCGCGCGCCGGGCCGGACCCTCTCCCGGCATTCGATTTCCGAGCGCCGCACCCGCCCGCGCCCCCAAGAACAAAGCTCGCCGCCGCCCCGGCCCGTGGCCTCCTCGCGCGCGGTCAGGTGTCAGGCGGCCGGGCGCCGCGGTCCCCCACGCCCCCCATCGCGCGTCCCCGCCCCGCGGGGGCATCTCCGCCCGCCTTCCCCCTGGCGGCCCCGGCTCGGGGACTCGGAGGCCTGTCCCCTTTGCAGAGTCCGACCCTCGCGGCGCCCCCTCTCCGGGAAGGCGAGCAAAGAGATGCCGCCGGGGCCTCCCCGCCCCCCTTCCCAGCCCCAACAACAATGGAGGGCTGGGCCGCAGAGGCCGGGGCGTCCGCCCCCGGGCCGCGAGCAGGTGCGCGAGGGGGCTGCGGCCACGACCCGCCCCGCCCCGCCGCGCCCCCTCCCCGCGGGCGGCCCCTGCCCCGCCCGTGCCCCCTGTGCCCCGGCCCGCCCGGCGCCCGCGCTCACCCTCGATTGGGGCTGCCGCCGCATTTCCCCCTCTTCTTTCCAAAACCCGCCCGGAAAGACCCCCACGCCCGAGGCGCCTGCACTGGAAACTGCATTTCCGCGGCTCCGGGGCCGGGCGGGGGCTCCCCAGGCCGTGGGCGGGGGGAGGGGGCCGCGGGGCTCCGGCGCCGGCTCGAACCCGTGGCCTCCGCCTCCCGCCCGCCCGCCTGTCTGTCTCGGTGACGTGCCCGCGCTCCCCGCCGCCGCCGTCCCCCTCCCTCCTCCCCGCGCCGCGCCGAGCGGTGGGTCCAGCCGCGGCCGTGCGCGCCGCGAGGCCCCCTGCCAGGCGCACCGGGACGCACGAGGGGTATGCCCGTGGGTCTCCAAGACGCAGCTCCCGGGGCCCGCGCGGGGGGAATCGGGACATGGGGGCGCGGGCGGGCACACGCAGGGACCCAGACGCACGCAGACCTCAAAGGCGCCGGGGAGCACACGCGCACAAAGGCACGCGGGCCACAGACATAGGGAACGGTGTGCAGGGGGCTGCAGACACACACCCGAGGGAGGGGTGGCGGGACGTGCAGGCGCACGGGGGTGGTCATAAAACCCAGCTACACACAGAGGGACACCCGGGGGCACCAGACACATGTAAGATACACAGACACACCACATCCAGGACGAGAGGGAAGGTCCTTAGAACCGAAATATACAGAAACACAGACGAACCCAGGGGCGCACACAGCTCACGCAAGACACGGACACGCAGGAGATCAGACATACTGGGGTATCCACAGACCCGAGATACACGCTCCCAACATACACACACAGTACCCCAGGTCCACAGCCACGGGAACACCGTGACACAAAATACCCTAACACATGGATATATACGTAGAAGCAGAACACACCCATAGAGACACACACAGACCACAAAGTTCACAGACACACACATATACGTACGCACAGCCACTGGGGTCAGAGGCACAGAGAGAGAACCAACAGCCACGTGCACAAGACTCCCAGCGGGTCCCCCAGAGCCACAGGGGTCCGCATGGACACACAGGCAATTCGGGGGCATGTGGGGACGTGTACCTGGGACCATGAGACACGAGCATATATACAAGCCAGGTGCACAGACCACATGCAAGCTGTACAAAGGATGGGGCTCCCTGGATCTCCCACAGATCCTTGCACAGACTACCCCCCTTACTCCCCCGGACACCCCCCCCCCCCCAGGTACCAGAGCACGCACACAGCAGGAATGATCGTACCCTGGCTGAGCCTCCACACACTGCCCCTGCCCGCAGTAGCCACCGCGGCTGGCAGAGGAAGGTCACATCAGGGCAAACCATGGCGCCGGGCAGCCTCCCATTGGCCCAGGCTGAGCTGACAGATTTCTCATTCTGTTTATTTATCCCCCACCCCAGTCTGAGAGGGGGGATGGAGAAACCTCTGACTGCCCCCCTTCCAAGCCCAGGCCTTAACCCTTATGGGGCCATGGCCCTTCCTCACCTGACCGTACCCTTCACTTCCTTCCAGCCCCCTCCACCACGGTCCTGCCTCAGTTTCTCCTTGACAGGTTCACCTTCCCACATCGTCCAACTTCCTTTGGGTCTCCGCCCAGAAAGTCTGGTCCCAGGTCCAGGAGAGTGGATGTCTCCAGGACCACTTCCCCCATCCTCAACCCCACCAAAGGTTAGAGGGTTCCAGCCCCAACCTACACCTGACCTTTCCCAGTGGAAGTAATTCCCAGAGTGGGGGATGGGGAGACACGTGCCAGGGAGAGAATGGGAGTTAATTGCAATCTAGTAATCATATACTTCGGTGGGGGGTAGGGGGTTTAGCTCTGTTGATGCCCTTCCTGTGCCGCCCCCCCGCACACACCAGCTAGCCCTTCTTACAGAAGAGGGGTGAGGGGGGGGCCAGGCACAGTAGCTCAAGCCTGTAATCCCAGCACTTTGTGAGGCCAAGGCAGGAGGATCACTTGAGACCAGGAGTTCAAGACCAGGCTCGGCAACACAGCGAGACATGGTCTCTACAAAAATAAAATTAAAAAAAAAAAAAAATTAGCAAAGTGTGGAGGTGCACGCCTATAGTCCCAACTACTTGGGAGGCTGAAGCAAGAGGATCGCTTGAGCCCATAAGTTCAAGGCTATAATGAGCTATGATCGTCCCACTGCATTCCAGCCTGTGCAACAGAAAGAGACCTCTTCTCTTAAAAAAAAAAAAAAAAAAAAAAAAAGGAGGCATTGGGAAAGGAGTTGCTTTCTTAAAAAAAGAGGCAGAGGGTGTTGAGGAGGGACTTCCTCTGGAATACCCAACATTCACTCATTCATCCATCCATAGACATGTATAAGCCTCATCTCCTGCCCAGACCAGGGCAACCCCTTGAGGCAGGGACTTTTTTTTTTTTTTTTTGAGATGGAGTTTCGCTCTTGTTGCCCAGGCTGGAGTGCAATGGCACAATCAGCTCACCACAACCTCCACCTCCCAGGTTCAAGCGATTCTCCTGCCTCAGCCTCTCAAGTAGCTGGGATTACAGGTGCACACCATCACGCCCAGCCAATTTTTGTATTTTTAGTAGAGATGGGGTGTCTCCATGTTGGTCAGGCTGGTCTTGAACTCTGGACCTCAGGTGATCCACCTGCCTCGGCCTCCCAAAGTGCTGGGATTACAGGCGTGAGCCACCACACCCAGCCAACTTTTCTTTATCTAGAGAGGTGGGGGCCCAAGGTAGAGTTCTCCCCCAGCTGCATTTTAGAACCCTCTTCCTGGTCTTCTCAGCAAGCCAATGAAGTTGAATACTGTCCTTTCTACAGATGGGCAACCGAGGCCCAGATGGGGGCTGCCCTTGCCCAAGGTGGCACCGCCTGTAAGAGGCAGACCTGGGTTTAGGTGCAGTGGCTCACGCCTGTAATCCCAGCACTTTGGCAGGCCGAGGCGGGAGGATCACAAGGTCAGGAGTTCGAGACCAGCCTAACCAACATGGTGAAACCCATCCTACTAAAAATACAAAAAGTGGCCAGATGTGATGGCATGCGCCTGTAATCGCAGCTATTCAGGAGGCTGAGGCTGGAGAATAGCTTGAACCCGGGAAGCAGAGGTTGCGGTGAGTCGAGATCGCGCCACTGCACTCCAGCCTGGGCGACGGAGCGAGACTCCGGCTCAAAAAAGAGTCAGAGCTGGAATTCTTTCTGTGTGAGGCCTTTCCACCCATGTCTTCTCCAGGACCAGCCGCCAGCTGTCCTACCCGCTGAATTTCCTGCAGACACCAGCAGGGGGGCGGCAGAGTCCATCACCCTCCCAGCTGTCGGGGCCGGCGGGGCTGATCTCAGCTCTCTCGCGCCGTCTCCTCCCCGCCACCTCCCACTCCACGGTAGCTAAGCACTCTGCCTGGACACCCCAGGCTGGAGCCTCCACTGCCCAAGTGCAGAGGCCCTCCTTCAATAAAGCCCCGCAGAACTGCCATCCCCACAAACGTCCACTCTCCCCATGCTTCTCTACCTCTGCCTCTCCTCCTTGCTGCAACGCCTTTGCCCGGCGGGCAGCCTCTGCATTCCTGAGCTGGGTCACACCAGGAGAGAGGGTTCCTGGATCCCGGCCCAGCGGCCAGTCCGCCCTGGGCTTCTCACCCCCCAGACTCTGAAGATCCCCGGAGCCCAGCACAGGATGGGAGGGCGGTGGGGGAAGCCCCAGCGCCCCAGACGCCTTAGGGCGTGGGAACTGCCCTCCCCCTACACATCCCCGGTCCCCAGTTCCTGCGGCCTCTTGCCAGTGCTGACTCATAGGGGGAGCCCAGCGCTGCGACCCAGCAGCAGCTCTTCCTGAACCTCTCCGTGGGGAGATTTCACTTCCTGTCCCCTTGGGGGTCTCCGTGGGGGACCCAGGGGTGGGTGCCAGAGCCAGGCAACCCGTCTCTCAGAACTCCAGCCCCCGAAGTCCCCGAAGGCTGTGGCCATCGTACACTGGGTGGACGTGTCAGGCCTCGGGGGTCTTGGGTGGTGCCCCCTGTGTACCCAGATGTGGGTGTAGCTTGCACGCTCAGGCATAAACAGAGAGAAAGCCCTGAGCAGGCAAAGCCTAGGTGGTGTGGGTGCTTTCCTCTGCACCCCACCAAGAGTCTGGGCAGGGACACTCTGGGGCCAGAACAAAGCCCTGGGCTCAGAGCTCATTCCCTCAACCGCAAACCAGCTTCTCCCGCCATCTTCCCCGGTCTCCGGAAATGGCAGCTCCATCCTCCCAGCTGCTCAGACAAAAACCTTTATTAACAGATGCAATCCATTAACAGTTTTGGTTACTGTCTTTTTTTTTTTTTTTTTTTTTTTTTTTTTTTTTTTTTTTTTTTTTTTGAAAGAGTTTGGCTCTATTGCCCAGGCTGGAGTACAGTGGCACGATCTCTGCTCACTGTAGCCTCCGCCTCCCAGATTCAAGCCATCCTTTCATTTCAGCCTCCCAAATAGCTGGGGCTGCAGGCACCTGCCACCACGCCTGGCTAATTTTTTGTATTTTTAGTAGAGATGGGTCTTGCTGTGTTGCCCAGGCCAGTCTGAAGCTCCTAGACTCAAGCAAACCACCCACCTCAGCCTGTCAAAGTGCTGGGATCACAGGCATGAGCCACCATGCCGGGCCTGGTTACTGTCCCTTCTAATGCATCCAGAATCCTGCCTCCTCCAGGGCCTCGCCTAGGTCTGGCCCCCATCATCTCTCCCCAGAATTACTCCAATCGCCACCTCTCTGCATGCCTTGTAGCCCCTGATAGTCCTCATCCCACAGCAGCGGCGGGGGGAGGGGGGGGGCACCTGTGAGCACCCAAGTCAGGTCCAGTCCCTCCTCTGCTCAGAACCCTCAATGGCTCCCACCTTATTCAGAGCAAAAGCCAAAGTCCTCCTCAGGACCAGAAGGCTCTGCACAATCTCTCCTGTCTCCTCTCTGCCTCAGCCTCTCCACTCCCTCCCTCATTCACTCCACTCCAGCCCTCCTCAGAGGAGGACTCAAATACACCAGGCATGGTCCAGCCTCAGGGCCTTTGCACAAGCTGCTGCTTCTGCCGGGGCCCTGCTGATTCTCACATCTTTCTCCTTCACTCCTTCAAATCTCTGCTCAGTCATCACCTCCTCAGTGAGTGCTTCCCTGACTCCCCTATTTCCTTTTGTTTGTTTCTTCTTTCTTTTCTTTCCTTCTTCCTTTTTTTTCCTTTCTTTCTTCTTCCTTCCTCTTTCTTTCCTTTTTCCTTTTCTTTTTTTCTTTCTTTCTTCCTTTTTCTTTTCTTTTCTTTCTCCTTCCTTCCTTCCTTCCTCTTTCTTTTCCCTCCCTTCCTCCCTCTCTTCCTTTTCTTTCTTTCTTCTCTCTCTCTCCTTTCGAGATGGTGTCTTGCTCTGTCGCCCAGGCCGGAGTGCAGTGGCACAATCTCGGCTCACTGCAACCTCTGCTTCCCAGGTTCAGGCAATTCTCCTGCCTCAGCCTCCCAGGTAGCTGGGATTACAGGCACCTGCCACTATGCCCAGCTAATTTTTTTGTATATTTAGTAGAGACGAGGTTTCACCAGGTTACCCAGGCTGGTCTTGAACTCCTGAGCTTGGGCAATCTGCCCACCTCAGCCTTCCAAAGTGCTGGGATTACAGACGTGAGCCACTGCGCCTGGCCTACTCCCCTATTTCAAGTTGCACCCATCTTGTTATGTCCTCTGTTTATTTCCCACAGCCCTGTCACCTTTCAACATGCTAAACGCTTCACTACACATCTTGTCTCTTGTCTCCTGTTCTCGAATGTTAGCTCTGCCAGTGCAACAGCCGTTATCTTTTATTTTTGGAGAGATGGCGGGGGTGGGGGGGGGTGTCTCACTATGTGGCCCAGACTGGTCTTGAACTCCTGGGCTCAAGCAATCCTCCTGCCTCACTCTCAAAGTGCCGGGATGACAGGTGTGAGCCACTGTGCCTGGCCTACAGCCTTTGTCTTCATCACTGCTGAGAACTTAAAGGGCCCGCTGGGTGCGGTGGCTCATGCCTGTAATCCCAGCACTGTGGGAGGCCAAGGCAGGTGGATCACGAGGTCAGGAGATGGAGACCATCCTGGTTAACTCGATGAAACTTTGTCTCTACCAAAAATACAAAAAATTAGCCTGGCGTGGTGGCATGCACCTGTGGTCCCAGCTACTCAGGAGGCTGAGGCAGAAGAATTGCTTGAACCTGGGAGGCAGAAGTTGTGGTGAGCTGAGGTCGCGCCACTGCACTCCGGCCTAGGCAATGTGAGTGAAACGTCATCTCAAAAAAAAAAAGAAAGGGCCTTAGTCAATATCTAGTGAATTAATGCATAGATAATCACTATGTTCCTGGCATGTGTGGGGGGGAAGATGATGGGAAGCGGGGTGGGGAGGCGGACAAACAGACTTGGAGCTCGCCTGCCACCATCTGGCAGGGGGGGCTGGTCATGTAGCTAGCCTATTACAATGAAGAGTTTTTGGTGCTGAGAGCTGATGCCCAGCCTGGAGGATGAAAGTGCAATCTGGGAAGGCTTTTGAGGAGGTGATGTCTTGGAGGGCCTTGATCGGTAAGGAGTTTGGATTTAAGTATGATGAGAAAGGCTTAGGGTTGTTCTTTGATTTGTTTTTCAGAAATGGGGTGTTGCTCTGTTGCCCAGGCTGGAAGTCAGTAGCACAGTCCTAGCCCATTGAGGCCTCGACCTGGGCTTAGGCAATTCTCCCACCCCAGCCCCCCAACTGGCTGGGACCACCAGCACACACCACCACACCTGGCTAATTTTTAAATTTTTTTTTTGTGGAGACAGCATCTCACTATGTTGCTAAGGCTGGTCTCAACTACTGGGCTCAAATGATCTACCCTCAGCCTCCCAAAGTCTTGGAATCACAAGCATGAGCCACCGTGCCCAAACAAGCAGTTTTTTTAAATTAAATTAATTAATTTATTTATTTTTGAGACGGAGTCTCACTCTGTCACCCAGGCTGGAGTGCAGTGGTGCAATCTCGGCTCATCACAATCTTTGCCTCCCAGGTTCAAGTGATTCTCCTGCCTCAGCCTCCCGAGTAGCTGGGATTACAGGCGCCCACCACCAAGCCCAGCTAATTTTTGTATTTTTAGTAGAAACAGGTTTCACCGTGTTGACCAGCTGGTCTCAAACTCTTGACCTCAAGTGATTCGCTCACCTTGGTCTCCCAAAGTGCTGGGATTACAGGTGTAAGCCATTACGGCCGGCCTCTACAAAAAATTTAAAAATTGGCCAGGTGCAGTGGCTCACGTCTGCAATCCCAACACTTTGGGAGGGCGAGGCAGGCGGATCACCTGAGGTTGGGAGTTCAAGACTAGCCTGACGAACATGGAGAAACCCCGTCTCTACTAAAAATACAAAATTAGCCAGCATGGTGGCACATGCCTGTAATCCCAGCTACTCTGGAGGCTGAGGCAGGAGAATCGCTTGAACCCAGGAGGCGGAGGTTGCCATGAGCCAAGATTGTGTCATTGCACTCCAGCCTGGGCAACAACAGTGAAACTCAGTCTCAAAAAAAAAAAAAAATTAAAAATTAAAAATTAACTGGGCGTGGTGGTGCACACTTGTGGTCCCAGCTACTCGGAGGCAGAAGTGAGAGGATTGGCTGAGCTCTAGAGGTTGAGGCTGCAGTGAGCCATGATCACACCACTGCACTCCACCCTGTCTAAAAAGACGATTGTTTTTTTCAATAAGGACAGGATGCAATAGGGCTGCGATTAGGGATAGGTGACTGACGTGAGTCACACAGGGCAGCATTCAGGCCTGTCTGGACTGCATTTTCCAATGACGTTATTACTGGTCACATGTGGCTACTGAGCACCTGAAATGCAGCTATTATTGAAAGTAATGGCAGCTGGGCGTGGTGACTCATGCCTGTAATCCCAGCACTTTGGGAGGCCAAGGCAGGTGGATCACCTGAGGTCAGGAGTTCAAGACCAGCCTGGCCAACATGGTGAAACCCCGTCTCTACTAAAAATACAAAAATTACCCGGGTGTGGTGGCGCGTGCCTGTAATCCTAGCTACTCGGGAGGCTGAGGCAGGAGAATTGCTTGAACCCGGGGTGCGGAGTTGCGGTGAGCCGAGATCCTGCCACTGCACTCCAGCCTGGGTGACAGAGAGAGACTCCGTCTCAAAAATGAATAAATAAATACAAATAAAATTAATTTCACCTGTTCCTTCTTTTAAAAAAATGTGGCTACTAAAAAAAGTTTTCATTACATGTGTGGCTTGCATTTGTGGCTCACAGTGTATTTCTTTGGACCCCGCCTTTCCTGCCTTCCCCTCCCATTTACTTGTCAGGCAGCTGTCTGATCACACTGCTGACACCTCGACCTCCATGTCTTATCTGTCACCTTTGCCTGCTTCCTCCTTGGCCTTGGGGGATCCTCCTGACATGCCTTCCCTTTCTCTTTTTTTTTTTTTTTTTTTTTGAGACTGAGTCTTGCTCTGTCACCAGGCTGGAGTGCAGTGGTGTGACCTTGCCTCACTGCAACCTCCGCCTCCCAGGTTCAAGCAATTCTCCTGCCTCAGCCTCCTGAGTAGCTGGGACTACAGGCAAGTGCCACCACGCCTGGCTAATTTTTGTATTTTTAGTGGAGATGGGGTTTCACCATATTGGCCAGGCTGGTCTCGAACTCCTGACCTTGTGATCCGCCCACCTCAGCCTCCCAAAGTTCTGGGATTACAGGTGTAAGCCACCGCGCCTGGCCATCCCTTCCCTTTCTCAGTCTTGTGAGACAGCATCTGCTTCTCAAATGCTTTACTCCCTGGACATAGCTTTGCTCACTCCATTTTGTTTATTTTCATTTTTATTTTATTTATTTATTTATTTATTTTGAGATGCAGTCTCGCTCTGTAGCCCAGGCTGGAGTACAGTGGTGCTGTCTCGGCGCATTGCAACCTCCACCTCCCAGGTTCTAGCAATTCTCCTGCCTCAGCCTTCTGAGTAGCTGGGACTACAGGCACCTGCCGCTACACCCGGCTAATTTCTTGTATTTTAGTAGAGACCAGGTTTCACCATGTTGCCCAGGCTGGTCTCGAACTCCTGAGCTCAGGCAATCCACCGTCCTCAGCCTCCCAGAGTGCTAGGATTACAGGTGTGAGCCACCGTTCCCAGCCAATTTTTGTAATTTTTGTAGAGACAGGGTTTCACTATGTTGTGCAGGCTGGTCTCGAACTCTTGAGGTCAAGTTATCCTCCCACCTCCACCTCCCAAAGTGCTGGGATTACAGGCACAGGCCACTGCACCCAGCTCATACCACATATTATTGTGCGATAAAAAGGAATAAGGTACTCACACTTGTTATAACATGGATGAACCCTGAGAAATGAAAGAAGCTAGTCACACATCACATCGTATGACAGCATTGATACACAGAGACAAAAAGTAGATCAGGGTCGCCAGAGGTTGAGGATGTTGGGGGTGAAATAGAAAGTGATTTCTGGCCAGGTGCGGTGGCTCATGCCTATAATCCCAGTACTTTGGGAGGCCGAGGCGGGCAGATCACCAGGTTGGGAGTTCGAGACCAGCCTGGCCAACATGGTGAAACCCCGTCTCTACTAAAGATACAAAAACTTAGCCAGGTGTGGTGACAGGCACCTGTAATCCCAGCTACTTGGGAGGCTGAGGCAGAAGGAGTGCTTGAACCCGGGAAGCGTAGGTTGCAGTGAGCCAAGATCGTGACATTACACCCCAGTCTGGGTGACAGGGTGAGACTCTGTCTCAAAAAAAGTGATTTCTAATGGGCCTGAGATTTCTTTTGGGGTGATGGGAATGTTCTAAAATTGGGTAGGGCGTGCTCACTCACATTTATAATCCCAGCACTTTGGGAGGCTGATGTGGGAGGACTGCTTGAGCCCAGGAGTTTGAGAACAGCCTGGGCAACATAGCAATACGCTGTCTTTACAGAAAATACAAAAAAATCAGGTGGGCGTGGTGGCAGGCGCCTGTAGTCCCAGCTACTCGGGCGGCTGAAGTGGGAGGATGGAGTAAGCCCTGGAGGCAGAGGTTGCAATGAGCCCAGATGGCGGCACGGCACTTTAGCCTGGGCTACACAGTGACATCCTGTCTCAAAAAAAAAAAAGGTCAGGCGCAGTGGCTCATGCCTGTAATCCCAGCACTTTGGGAGGCAGATGCAGGTGGATTGCCTGAGCTCAGGAGTTGGAGACTAGGCTGGGCAATTTGTGAAACCCCGTCTCTACTTAAATAAAAAAAATTAGCCGGCGTGGCAGTGGGCATCTGTAATCCCAGCTACTCAGGACTCTGAGGTCGGAGAATCGCTTGAACCCGGGAGGCGGAGGTTGCCATGAGCCGAGACTGCACCACTGCACTCCAGCCTGGGCGACAGAGCGAGACTCCGTCTCAAAAAAAAAAGAAAGAAAAGGAAAGGAATGTACCAAACTTGATTGTGGTGACGGTTGCGTCAGTCTATGAACATTCTAAACACATGTGACTGTATACAGTCGTCCCCCTTATCTGCAATTTCCAGTCCCTCGGTTTCACTTATTCTCGGTCAACTTCTGTCTGAAAATATTAAATGGAAAATTCCAGACGCCGGGTGTGGTGGCTCAACCCTGTAATCCCAGCACTTTGAGAGGCAGAGGCGGGCGGATCACCTGAGGTCAGGGGTTCGAGACCAGCCTGGCGAACATGGTGAAACCCCGTCTCTACTAAAAATACAAAAATCAGCCAGGCATGGTGGTTGGCGCCTGTAATCCCAGCTACTGGGGAGGGTGAGGCAGGAGAATGGCTTGAACTCAGGAGTTGGAGGCTGCAGTGAGCCGAGATCGTGCCACTGAACTCAGCGTGGGTGACAGAGTCCCAGCCTCCAGGAAGGAAGGGAGGAAGGGAAGAAGGAAGGAAAGAAAGGGGAGAAGAGAGAGAGAGAATAAATTCCAGAAATAAAACAACTCATACCTTTACATTCCAGGCTGTTCTGTGTAGTGTGATGAAATCTCCCACAGTCCTGGGATGTGAATCACCCCTTTGCGCAGCTTCTGTGTACTGTTAGTCCCTTTGTAGCCAATTCGGTCAACAAATCGAAAAAGCAGAGTGGTCCGCTGAGGTGGCTCAGGCCTGTAATCCCAGTGCTTTGGGAGGCCAATGCAGGAGGATCGCTTGAGGCCAGGAGTTCAAGACCAGCCTGGGCAACATAGCAAGACCCTGTCTGTACAAAAAAAAAAAAAAAAAAAATGTATAAATGAGCCGGGTGTGGTTGGACATGCCTGTAGTCCTAGCTACTTGGGAGGCTGAGGACCACTTGAGGCCAGGAGTTGGAGACTATTCTAGGCAACACAGCAAGACACTCACGCCCTCATCCCTACAAGGTAAATAAATTAGCCAGGTGTGGGGGTGCCTGCCCCTCTAGTTCCAGCTACTTTGGAGACTGAGGTGAAAGGATCCTTTGAGCCCAGGACTTTGAGGTAGCAGTGGGGGAGACCCTCTCTTAAAATTTTTGATTGTGCCGGGTGCAGTGGTCACGCCTGTAATCCCAACACTGGGAGGCCAAGGCAGGTGGATCACAAAGTCAGGAGTTCAAGAGCATCCTGGCCAAGATGGTGAAACCCTGGCTCTACTAAAAATACACAAATTAGCTGGGCGCGGTGGCACATGCCTGTAATCCCAGCTACTCGGGAGGCTGAGGTGGGAGAATCGCTTGAACCCAGGAGGCAGAGGTTGCAGTGAGCCGAGATCACGCCACTGCACTCCAGTCTGGGCAACAGACAAGATTCCTTCTCAAAAAAAAAAAAATTTATCCTAAAGCTGGGCGTGGAGATGCTTGCCTGTATTCCCAGCTACTCGGGAGGATCCCGTAAACCCAGGAGTTTGAGGCCAGCCAGGGCAACATGAAGACATCCTTGTCACTAAAAAAATAAACAAATAGGGCAGGGCCCAGAGGCTCATGCCTGTAATCCCAGCACTTTAGGAGGCTAAGGTGGACGGAACACTTGAGGGTAGGAATTCGAGTCAGGAATTGCAGACCTGCCTGGGCAACACAGCATAACTCTGTCTCTACAAAAACATACAAAAATTAGCTGGCTGTGGTGGTGCGTGCCTGTAGTCCCAGCTACTTGGGATGCTGAGGTGGGAGGATCACCCGAGTCTGGGAGGTCGAGGCTGCAGTAAGCTGTGATTGTGCCACTGCACTCCAGCCTGGGTGACTGAGTGAGACTCTGTCTCAAAAAATACATAAATAAAAAATAAAACACATAAATAAAAATTAATTTTGATTCTTCCCTCAGTGGAGTGCCTCCCTGGAGTCACACCAGCCTGCTGCTCTTCCTACCCCAAGTGTAAGAAGGATAGAAGGGCCGGACAAGGTGGCTCACGCCTATAATCCCAGCACTTTGAGAGGCTGAGGCAGGCAGATCACCTGAAGTCGGCAGTTCGAGACCAGCCTGGCCAACATGGTGAAACTTTGTCCTACTAAATATACAAAAATTAGCCGGGCATGGTGGCGCTTGCCTGTCATCCCAGCTACTCAGGAGGCTGAGGCAGGAGAATCGCTTGAACCCGGGAGGCAGAGGTTGCAGTGAGCCGAGATCCCACCACTGCACTCCAGCCTGGTGACAGAGCAAAAATGGGAGAATGTCTTGGGGCAGGCAAGGAGGGGGAGGCCTGGGCAGCAGGCATGGCAAAGCCCACCAGATGTGCCCTCAAGCACCCTCTTTCCCTGACAGGCCCAGGGCTTGGAAGAACCACGTCTCTTCCGGGGGTTTCTTCGTAGCCTGACTCCAGGCGTCCTGGCCTGCCCGCCCCACCAGACAGCCTGACTCAGTTTGCCCGCTGTGTGCGTAGGCCGTGCGCGTGTGACCCTCCACCATCTGAGTGACTCAGGCAGCCTAGAAGCCCCCTTCCCTGGGGGACGCCAAGCTTCCTTTGGTGACTTTTCACAGACATGGCAGAAACTGGCTGGCGCCTTCCCAGACCTAGGCTGGGCCCCGGGGGGCAGTCCAGCAGGGCCTCGGCCCCACTGCCCACCCCCAGAGAGGGCCTAGGGGGTGGGGGTAGGGGGTGGGGAACTCTTCTCAAAGGGCCTTTGTGGGAGCGGCTGGGGGGGGGGGGTGCCCGGGGACCCCGCCCTGTGTGACTCAAGCCTCATTGCTGGGCAGTGACTCACCCCCAGGCCCCCTCTCCACCCGCCCGCCCCGCAGCAGGTGCTGAGAGCCAGCTTCAGGATAGGGGCCTCTGTAGACACGTTCACGCCACCCTCCCCCTGGGCCTGTGACCTGCCACCCACTTTCTAGGGGTGCCAGTCTTGCCCTGCCCTCCTTGCCCTCCTGAGCTTGGACCACAGAGAAAACCTACACCCTGTCCCTCCATGGGGCAGCAGACATGGTGCCGAAATGTGCCACGCATTGTCTCACTATGAATTCACGGGATCCTCAAGCCACCCAAGAGGCAGGGTGTTCTTGCGACTGCCCTGTAACAGATGGGGAAATTGATTTTCCGTGAGGTTGCAGTTTATTTAACACAGGAGATTCACAGGCAGAATCCGGATGTCACAAACTTGTTGCCCCATAGTGTCACTGCATGCTCATCTCAGCTGCCTCAAACGTCAGTGGTGGGTTACTGCACGCTCCAGTGTCGCTTCCATTTTACTGACGGGTAAACTGAGGCAAGGAGCTTTGAAGTCACAGGTCAAGAATCAAGAGTAAGAGGCAGGGCTGGGATTCGAAATAAGTCTGGGAGCCCGGGGCCTGCTCGGCCGCTTCCCCCACGGGCCTCCGGCGCCCGCTTGGGGCTGGGGCTCCCCCGCCGTCGGGCCCCTCCGGACGCCGAGGCCAGCCGAGATCGGGCCGCCGGCCAGGCTGCTGGGCGCCGCGCCCGCCCGCATCACGCCGCGGTGAGTCACCGCGCGCCGGCCCCGACCCCGCCCCCCGCGCCAACAAACAGGGCGTTGCCCGGCAACCGCCACCGCCCTCCAGCGTGGACCCGGGTTCGAGCCCCACGCCAGGGTGCCAGCTAAGAGGGTTCTGGGACTTCGTGGGCTTCCCGGATTAGGGGTTCAGATCAGTCTTGTAGTCCTGGTGGGCACAGTGGTGAAGGTGAAGGAGACTCTGTGATCCCATGAAGGTGGGGAGGGCTGAGGGTGCTTCTCTCCAATCCAGACCCACCCGGAGCTCTCCAGAAATGGGTGCTCAGGTCAGGGGATGCTGTCTGGGCTAGAGTTGCAGCCGAGAGGTCGAGGTCATTTTCCTAGAGGGATCTGGGGAGCTGGCCTGGCGGGGGACTGTCAGGAGGGCTGTGATGAGGGCTTTTCTGCATCTCTCCCCCCACCCTGCAAAGTAGCTGACACGTAATGAGCACATTCTATGTTCTAAGCCCTGTTCTACGCATGTGCGGACCTATGTGTATTACTCATTTAATGTTCACCATGAGGCTGGGCACCGTGGTTCAGGCCTGTAATCCCAACACTTTGGGAGACTGAAGCTGGCAGATCTCAGGAGTTGATGTCAGGAGTTCAAGACCAGCTTGGGCAACATGGTGAAACCCCATCTCTACTAAAAATACAAAAATTAGCCGGGCTTGGTGGCTGGTGCCTGTAATCCCAGCTACTTGGGAGGCTGCGGCGGGAGAATCGCTCGAACCCGGGAGGCGGCGGTTTCAGTGAGCCAAGATTGCGCCACTGCACTTCAGCCTAGGTGATGAGAGCGAAACTCCATCTCAAAAAAATAAAATGAAACTAAAAAAAATAATGTTCACCATGGCCCTCTGACATTTCACTGACATTCTCATTCTACAGATAGGGAAACCGAGTCACAGAGGGGCAATGTCCTTTGCCAGAGGAGGCACAGCCAAGCTGGCATCCAGGCTCCCAAACCTGTCTCAGGAGGGTGCATGCCTGGCCTTTGCAGGGTCATGTCTGTGGGAGTCGTTAGGCGTCGTGGGGTTAGCTGCCAAGATGACACTGAAGTGTGGGTAGGCTGTGCAAGTGCGGGGGGGGGGGGGGGCACCTGGTGGATTCCCTGGGGGCTATCAACACAGGAAACTGAAGGCTGTGCCCTCCAGAGGCTGTGCCAGTGTGCCCCTAGTCTTCCCATGCCATCTGAGTACAAGGAGAGCTCCCCAGAGCCAGCATCAGATCGCCTGAACTCTGGGCTCCCTGGTACCTCACAATAGTCACCACTGAGCTGCCCACAGGACCCCTAAGGGAGCTGCGTGAGGGGCCTCCCAGAGCCCCAGATTGTATAGGAGGAGGAGAAGAGTAGATACTAGCATCTTGGACAGGGAGGTGACCAGCTGCCTGGGAAGTGATCAGTTTTGAGTCGTGTAAGAAATGCCCACTTGGGCGGGACATGGCGGCTCACGCCTGTAATCCCAGCACTTTGGGAGGCCGAGGCGGGCGGATCATGAGGTAAAGAGATAGAGACCATCCTGGCCAACATGGCGAAACCCCGTCTCTACTAAAAATGCAAAAATTAGCCGGCCGTGGTGGTGTGTGCCTGTAGTCCCAGCTACTCGAGAGGCTAAGGCAGGAGAATTGCTTGAACCCGGGAGGTGGAGGTTACAGTGAGCTGAGATCATGTCACACCGGCCTGGGGAGAAAGGAACACTCTGTTTCAAAAAAAAAAAAAAAAAACCACAACCAGGCGCAGTGGCTCACGCCTGTAATCCCAACACTTTGGGAGGCCAAGGCAGGCGGATCGCCTGAGTTCAGGAGTTCGAGACCAGCCTGGCCAACGTAGTGAAACCCCGTCTCTACTAAAAATGCAAAAATTAGCTGGGCGTGGTAGCGGACACCTGTAATCCCAGCTACTTGTGAGGCTGAGATAGGAGAATCGCTTGAACCTGAGAGGCGGAGGTTGCAGTGAGCCAAGATGGCGCCACTGCACTCCAGCCTGGTGACAGAGCAATACTCTTCTCAAAAAAAAAAAAAAAAAGAAATGTCCATTTGACTCAAATGACTGAGTCAATTACTCAACTGGTTGAGTAGGGGAGATGGATGAGTTACAGGATTCCTGGAGAGTCTAAAGTCAAGAAGGTGAGGAGGGCTTCCTGGAGAAGGTGATACTCTGGGACCTGAAGGATGCTCAGGAGTTGGCGAGTAACAGGCAGGACCTTCCTGGGGAGAGGTTGGGACATGGAGGAACTTTTCAAAGTGGAAGGTAGAGGGGGACACGTGATTGGATTAAACAGGCCATCTCCGGAGAATGGATAGAAGGCATAAGGAAAGTCGGAGAGGACCAGGGGAGGTGGCTGTTGGAATATATTTAGGCCAGAGATGATGGTGACTTAAGGATACAGTTGGCAGATTTCACAAATAAAAAATACAGGACATCAGTTACATTTGAATTTAGATACAGAACAAGTAATTTTTTTTAGTATAAAACTTTTTTTTAGTATAGTGATGTCCCCAAAATTGCATGGGACATACTTATACTAAAAAGAGATCCGTTGTGTATCTGAAAAATCAGGCTTTACTGGGTGTCCTGTGTTTTATCTGGGAACTGTACTTGGTGGAGGGGGGCGGGTCTCAGGGGCCCCTGGGGAGGGGGGCAATAATCATAGCTAATACACAGGGAGTAAATGCACTTTGTTTTTCTTTTTAAGTGTGTTTTCCTTTTATTTACTCATTTTTTCATAGAGATGGGGGTCTCACCATGTGGCCCAGGCTGGTCTCAAACTCCTGGGTTCAAGCGATCCTTCTGCCTCGGCCTCCCACCCAAGTTTTAGGATTACAGGAGTCAGTCAACACTCCTAGCCAGCAAATGCCCTTTGAAGTGAATACTGCTATCATGCCCATTTTACAGCTAGGTAAACTCAGGCTTGGAGCAGTTACCGCTTTTGGGGGGTGTGTGTGTGTGTTTTGGTAACTTGTCTATACGGTTAGGTTAGTAAGTGGATGACCCTCCTTGGAACGCGAGCATGTTGGTGGCAGTCCCCCCAACATTCAGAGCTTGAACTCCCTCCTACAGGGGATCCTGGCGGGGGTGGGGGGGGTGCTTGGACACTATGGTTCCCTGGGTTGCTGGTGACCCAGGTAAGGGCCCTTCTCACGGATGAGCTTCCCCAGACCCCCAGCGCAGCCTACGCTCTGTGGCACCCCTACTTGCGCCCCTCCTTCATGGACACCGAGGCACTGGGAGCCACGGGAGGCGGCCTCAGGGGGCCTCCTCTCCCGGGCTGAGGCTGAGGCTCGGCCTCGCCCTCCTCCAGGCTGGAAGGATCCGGCGTCTGCGCCGCCGGCAGGGGGAGGGGGCGGGTTATTTTTACCTCCCTCCAGGCAGCCGGGGCGACAGGAAGTGAGCGCGCGGCCCGCCAGATGTGGGGGAGCCAGGCAGCTGGGAACAGCCACAGCTGGACTGGCGGCCGGCCGGGAGCGGGGTGCCGGGGGGAGGGCGTGCGGAGGGTGGATCCCCAGGCCTCCGGTCCCCCTCTTTGTTCCCCGCCGCCCCAGCCTTCCTTCCAAAGCCCCCCCTCGCCTCCATCCCCCGCTCATCTGGGTCGTGGCCTCGCTGTCCCCTATCTGGGCGCCAGTCCCCTGGCTGGCTCGAGGGCTCTCAGGTCCCGGGCGGGGAGGGGGGACCCTGCTGCTCGCCCTAGGGACCCCCAGGTCCCAGCAGAGTCGGGGGTGGGAGGGGGGAGACGGCCCTCGCCGGCCCCGCCTGCCACCGCCATTGTTTACCCGTCGGCTGCCTCCTAGGAAACTTAACCCGCCCGCGGTAATTTTATTTGGGAACTTCGGCCAGTTGCCATAGCAACCCCCAGGTGACGTCAGAGGGGCTGGGGCCCGAAATCCCCGGGAAAGGGGGGGATCTGATGAAGGGGGAGACCCCCAGAAGGGCTCCTCCTTAACCCTGCGCGTGCCAGGCCCCAGCCAGGCAGGGACAGGCAGATGTGATACTTCTTGGACGCCCCCCCATTCTGGCCTGGGGCCAGGTCAGGGTGGCAGGCCAGCCCTTGATGTCATCGGGAACTGGGTGGGTGGTGAGTCATTCCTGAGGTGGGGGCTGGGCCAGGCCTGGGGGCTATTCCTGTCTGACCTGCCCCACCAGTGCCCTGAGCAATACGGGGACCCTTCCCCTGGGGATTTTGGGCACCTGGCTGGGGGTCCCCACCGATTCCTGGGACCTCTCTGTCCCTCTGAACCATTACGTAGGCAGACAAAGTCTTTCCTGGTGCTCCAGACACCAGGCAGTTGGGTTTGTCACGGTGAGCTGGGGCCACCGTGTAATGTCCTCTCCGGATGTGGGGAGTGGCTGGTGCCCTGGTGAGGGGGCAGGGATGTGTCGGGATCCGGGCTCAGTCCATAACACAGCTGGTCACCAGGGCGACAGGAGGCAGGGGCCCTGACTGGCAAAGGGGGATCACTGCCGCCAGCCGGGGGCTGGGCTGGGAGGAGCCACACTAACCACAGTGACGTGGGACTTCCTCGGCCCGGCCTGTTTGATGTCTCTGTGTGCGGCGTTGCCATGGGGCCCGCAGGCAGCCCTGCATGTGAGTCGGGGCGACCTGTGGGCCGGCGGGGCCTGTCAGGGTCCCTTGATCCCGGTGTACCTGGTGCATCAGTGTGCAGTCGACGGCTTCTACTCTTTCTTCCTGGAGTCAGCATGTTACAGGTGTCACCTCAGAGCCTGCTGACAACTTTAAATTGCACATTTTCAGCCCCATTTTTCAGCTGACAAAACTGAGGCTTAGGGAAGTGTATGGTCCCGACGACATCCAGCTAGAAAGCTGGGGTGTAGGGTCGGGCACGGTGGCTCATGCCTGTCATCCCAGCACTTTGGGAACCCAGGAGGTGGAGATTTCAGGAAGCTGAGATTGCGCCACTGCACTCCAGCCAAGGTCGTGCCACTTGAGGTCACATGGATCGCCTGAGGTCAAGAGTTCGAGACCAGCCTGGCCAATATCGTGAAACCCTGTCTCTAGCAAAAATACAAAAATTAGCCGGGCATGGTGGCGCACACCTGTAATCCCAGCTACTGGGGGAGGCTGAGGCAGGAGGATCACTTGAACCCGGGAGGCAGAGGTTTCAGTGAGCCGAGATTGTGACACCACTCCAGCCTGGGCGACACAGTGAGACTCCTTCTCAAAAAAAAAAACAACAACAAAACTTTGTTTTTCTTCCATGCCACCCGCTCTCTGCCTCCATGAAACTGGTCGGCTTTGCTGGTTCTCAGATGTCCCAGGCACGATATCCTACCTCAAAGCCTGTGCACTGGCCGCTCTCTCTGCCTGGAACTCTCTCCCTCCTGAGGTCTGCGTGGCTTCTCCCTCAGTGCCTAAAAGTCTTTGTTCAAATGTCACCTCCTCCTCAGGGAGGCCTTTCCTCTCTTCATCTCTCACCTCTCTTGCCTTTTTCTAGATTACCCCTAGACTTACCACCAAACATATTTTTTATATATATAAAGGAAGGCAGTGGCGTGATCTCAGCTAGAGTGCAGTGGGGTGATCTCGGCTCACTGCAACCTCCACCTCCCTCCCGGGTTCAAGTGATTCTCCTGCCTCAGCCTCCCGAGTAGCTGGGATTACAGGTGTCTGCCACCATGTCCAGATAACTTTTGTATTTTTAGTAGAGATGGGTGTTCACCACGCTGGCCAGGCTGGTCTCGAACTCCTGACCTCAGGCGATCCACCGCCTCGGCATCTCAAAGTGCTGGGATGATGGGTGTGAGCCGCCACCGTGCCCGGCCACATATCTATCTGCTTATCAGGTTTGTTTCTCCCACAGATGCTGGTCTCAAAAGTACAGGGATTTTTTTTTCTGTTTTGTTTTCTTCTGTGTCCCCCAGATGCCCGGAACAGAGCCTGACATACACAGAGCAGGCACTCAATGTTTGTAGAATGAACAAAGGGCACATGTGTGAGTGTGTGTGTGTTCGCACGCACGCGCATGCCATGCTGTTGACCACTTGACCTGGTCTCACCTTCGCCCTGTCCCTTCACCACTCCCTCACCTGCTGTCACCTGGGTAAACCAGTAGGCTCGGAACTAGGGCCTGTGGAAGTCAATGCCAAGGGACCCAGAGGGAGGGGGTGGGGGCTCTGGGAGGACCCTCCAAGCCTGGGCTGAAGGATGCTAGTGACCTGGGGTGTGGTCCGAGCCACGTGCAACAGAAGAGCGAAAATTAGATCAGAAGAAATCTGGGGAAGAGGTATCTCCAGAGGCCAGCATGGAGGAGGTGTTCTCCCTGAATGTGAATTGGACTGATGACCGGAGAGGCAATGTCTGGATGGAAGACCTTGTTCTGGGGTGAAGGGAATTCTGGAGGGGCAATGTGGATGGGGGAGTGGTAGAGATCCAAATTCTGTTTGTCATTGTAATTTGGTCACTTTGTACTTTTGCAATTACAAGTGTGTCTGTGTGTCTGTATCCCCTACAGGGATACCCCCCCAAGGCCTGCCCTGGAAATGCCATTCTTGTGTGTAGCTGCTCAGAAGGTCATGTGGTAAGCTGCTCCATCTTCTGCGCCCCGCCCTGAGTTGGGGAATTCTGTGCCACCCCGAAATCCTCCCCCAGGGCCCCACTGGGCGGCTCTGCCCCCCCTCCTGCCCCAACCTGTCAGATCCTGCATCCTGGGCCAGCCTGCCCCTCCAGCCCCACAGGGAAGAAAGGACCCGGGGCCCCCAGGGCTGGGCCGCACAGGATGGCAGCTGGGTGTGGCTCCCCAGTCCCACCAGGTACCGAGCTGAGAGCCAGGTGAGATGAACTGATGAAGTGGGGGACCCTGGAGGAATTCTGGGATGCAAGGTGATGCAGAGGCATCCAGCCAGTCCCTCCAGTCCCTTGGAGGGCCTGCTGCTGGATACCCCCGCGCCCCCCACCCCCAGAGTTAACTCAAAAGAGGAGGCTGCCCTCTACCACCCAGGACGTGGATGAAGAATTGGATCCCCAGCCCCAAGGATGCCACTTCAGAAATACTGGGGGCTGAGTGGGAAAAATTGCCCCTAAAGCAATGCCCACCCGGGTCTGGGAAGAGTCTTGCCGGTTCCAGACCCCCACTGCGACATGATGGTGGTCCTGGGTGGTGGGTAGGGTCCATCTGTCTTTGTCGAGGCCTGGAGAGGGCAGATGGCAGCAGGACATGCCCAAGGAGGCTGGCTTGGTCGCAGAGGGCACCCCGCCCCTCTCTCTGGAGTTTTGTTCCAGGTTCCCGGCCCCCACCTGGGCACCGGGCCAGGCCCCGAGGCAGGGCCTGGTCCTGAGGAACAATGCAGCCGTGTTCCTCCCGTGGAGGATGGAGCGGGGAAAGACTAGCACACCGGGAAAGAGGGAGGGGATCCAGGGAGGGCCTTGCTCTCAGGGAGCCCGGGAGTTTCCCAGAGTCCCAGTGGGTGGGGGAGGGTGCCGGGAAGCCTAGGGGGAGGGGACTCAACGCAGGGACCGCATGGCCTGGAACCAGAAAGTCTTTCGATGGCAGCAGGAGAGGGTTAGGTGGGATAAGAAGAGGAACTTTCTAAGGCTGGAGAAGGTGCGGTGGAACTGCAGGAAGTGGGGGTTTCTGTTTGTTGGCACCCCAGGACAATACCCAGACCCAGGCCCCCCTCCTGGGAGGGGTCTGCAGTAGCCGGTGTGCTCTGGGTCGGGACCCGAGCCCCCTCACAAACCGCCCCTTATTAATCTCTACTCCCAGGGGCTCACGGCCTCCTCAGTTGGCTCTTCCTACTCAGGCCCTAGGCCAGCAGGGGTTCCAGAGGTGGGATGGGGGGGTTAGACCCTTGCTCCCACCCTATCCCTGCAGACAGAGCTTTGGGCTGAAAACCCGGGACTGGGACCCACGTTCAGGGTCCAGAGGGGGAAGTTGGGCTGGGTTTGGGGCCCAGGTTGATTTCGGGACAAGGAGGGAGAAACTTGGCCCTGAGTTGGGGACGGGACCGAGTTGGGGGACAGGACAGAGAAAGTGGGGGGCGGGCCGGCTCCGGGGGCACATGACGGCGACGCCCGCCCGCCCCGCGCCCGCCCCCTGCCCGGCCCGGGGAGTGGGGGGAGGGAGACGGGAAGGTTTTAAAAGCGATTCGGCCCCGCGGCGGGCCGGCCAGTGAGTGGGGTGGAGCGCGGCCGGCGGCCGCCCTCGGCCGGTCTCGGGCCCGCCGCCCGCCGGCCTGAGCGTCGGCCGGCCCGGCCCGGGGCGGCGGCCGGAGCCCGGAGTGCGCGCCCGGCTCCCCCCCGCGGGTAAGTGGAAGTCGGGAGGGACGCGGGAGGGAGGCCGGGGGCGACCGGCGACAGCGGCGCCGGCAACTTTTCCGCGCCGGGCTCGTGGGCGGAGTGGGGGGTGCGCCCGGCGGGTCCCCCAGGAGCGTTGCGAGAAGGGGAGGGCGCCGCCCCGCTCGCCCTGGGCGCCCCGCGGCCCGGGGTGAGTCCGGGAGCGGGGACGGTGCGTCTGACGGCGGCGGCGGCGGCGTCCCGGGGCGCCCCCTACGGAGCGGGGGAAGGGCGGCCCGGCCTCTGCTCCCTTCCCAGGGCCCACCCATCCCGACCCTCCAGGAGACGAATGGGAATGCGGCGGGGAGGGCGGGTCCCCCACGCGACTTGGGCAGGTCGAGGTGGGCAGAGAGTTGGCAGGGTGGCAGGGCTTGTGCCCCGGCTCGGGATGGAGCTTGGGTTGAGGGGTATGGACCTATCTGCATGTGCCTCCCCCCAGTCCCACCCCCCGACCTGCCCTTTGGACGGGAGGAATGGGTTGCGGGGGTCTCAGAGTTCTTTGAATGGGGGCGGGGGTGGATACTCGTTCAAGTTCCTGACGAGTCGCCTAGTGGGTAGGGGGAAGGTCTCCTCTTGGGCAGGGGCTGGTGGGGGTTTGGGGGGAACGTCTCCTGTCTCTTTCTCCTGGTCCAAGAGAAAAACGCTCATTCAAGGTTGCATAGGAAGGGAAGCCAGGGTGGGGATCAGCCCTGTGCATCTCGGGGTCCATGCCTTTAGGCTGCAGGCGGAGGTTAAAAGGGCCCAGACTGAACCCCAACCCCTCTGCCTTAGCCCCAGACTGTTCTCTGATTTCAGCGCTCGATTTGACAGCCCCAAAGCCCTCAGCCCTAACTGACCTTCCTGCCCAGCCCAGCCCAGCCCAGCGGCTTCTTGAATGTTTTGGCTCTGCACCTGGCTCCCTGTCATCTGCCCCTTTCCCGGCTCTCCCCAGCTGGCAGCCCATGACTCCTGGTCTTTGAGGGTGAGGCTGGGGGCTGTGGGACCCCTGGCATTAGGGGTGTCCTCTGGCAGTCCTGCCCTAGCCGAAGGGTTGTGCCCAACAGGTGCCCAGGCTTAGAGGTGAGGTGATGTTGGACACACCCTGTCCGCTCGCCCACACGCCCTGCCCGGGCCAGGCTGGGTACATGTGTTCACATGCCGATGTCCTGGGCAGGCACAGGCCCTGGGGCTGGTGCTAGCTTTGTTCTCTGATCCGTGAGGCAGCCGTGGCCCTCTGCCCTTGCAGCGTGTCCTCTGGGAGCTCCTCAAGACCCCAAAAGGCAGGCCTTGCCCGTGGACCTAGAGGGGGCCCTAAAATAGGTGCTGGCCTGGCCTGGGGCTGGCACGCGGAGCACATGCGTGACAGGGCGTGTCCAGGGGGTCGGGCCTGTCTGTGCAGGCCCGGCCTCTGAGTCTCCGCCGACCCTTGCTTGCTGGAGAAGACGGCAGAGGCGGATGCTTTAGGAGGGGACCCCCGTGTTGTGCCCACCCTCTGACAATGCAAGTGGACACCAAATGTTCCATGCAGGCCGCAGCTGTGAGGCAGGCCTCCATCCATCTGCAATCCCAGTGTAATTGACCTGGTGGGTACATTACGGTGACCCGCTCGCCCTGGTCTAGGTGGTGCTTTGATAACTCTTAAGGCATTTTTCAGAATTTGTCCTTCGCCTTGGGAGGCTGGGTGGGGATTCTGTCCTTTGTGAATAATGGCGCCAGGAACCTTGGGTGATCTTGAGAAACTCCTTCCTGTCCCTCTGTTTTCCATGTTGGATGTGTTTTAGGCCACAATCAGGCCTGGCTTTTTTTTTTTTTTGAGACTTATTCTGTGACCTTAAGCCCCAATCTGTATCTCTGAGCCTCAGTTATTCTGTCTTGTAAATGGGAAGCATTTGGAAATGAGACGGGGACAGTACTCCCCCTCCCCGGCCGCCGCCTTCCTCCTGGTGTCCTGGGTGGACACAGAGGTGTGTCTGGGGAAGGTGTGTCCTTCAGGGCCGGATGCCTGGGAAGGATGTGAGTGGAGGGCAGTGGGCGTGGGTGAGAATCCTTGGGCAGAGAAGGGCGCCGCCATGCTGGGCATGGCTGAGTCACGCTCCAGCGACGCCTTGCCCCAGGGTGCTAGAGCTGGCGCCACCCTGGGTGTGGTCACTGAGCTGTGGCCCTGGGCAGAGCAGGGCTGGGTGGTCTAGGATGTGGGCCCTTGGTGGTGAGGGACCTGGGGAACTGATTTCAAAGACACACCAAGCCCCGGGTCCTCCCGCCTGGCCTTGATTCTGGGGTTGCCCTCCAGGACCGTGGTGGCCCATACTCTGAGAACGCCTTGGGGGAGCCCAGGGACCCTGAGCCTTGGGCCTGGGAATTGGTGTGTTGAGGGAGGTGGATATGGCCGAGAAGCCAGTGGCTGCTTTCAATGCCAGTGAACCCCCAAAGCCAGGCCCTCGATGCAAAACGCACCTCTGTAGGGAGAAGGCAGGGGTGGACATGACGATGGGGGTGTCCCTCTACTAAGGGTTCCCAACGTGAAGGTGAGGGGCCCCTGGGAATTCTGTGATTGGGCTGGGAAAGATTAAAGTCTGAAGAGGGGTTAGAGTGTGGACTGGCCGGACGCGATGGGGGCTGGGATGTCACTTTCATGGTTCCCCTATTTATAACAAGTGATTCAGCCCTCACTTACTCACCCCTTCCTGAGCCTCCCCCCACCCCAGCCCTGGGTGGGCAGTGGGGGCCCACCCATTTGTCAGTGTCCTGACTTCCCCCACCCCGGTGCCACCCTCTGAGGGTGGCCCATTGGGGTGGTTGTCACTGCCGCTGCACTGGGATTGGGGCAGAGGAGCGGGGGGCTGGTGGTCAGGCGGTGCTTGGCCGGGCAGCCCAGGTTGGCGGCTGGCTCGGGGCCCAGCCCACGGAGCTTCTGCTGAGAGTCTGGGCCCATTAGGCAAAACGTTAGTGACAGGCTGGGAGGGCGGGTGGCGCGGCGGGCAGGGCGGGGCCTGCAGCCCTTGGTATTTTCCGATCCCAGCTGCTCTGTGAGGGGTGGAAAGTATTTGGGGACCAGGCTTGGGGGGCGGAGGTGGTGGTGGCGCCCCCGGCGGGAAGCTGCCCCCTGATTCATTCTTGGAGCATGGGGTGGGGGGTAGCGGTACACATACATACCCGCGTGTGTCTGGTTCTCGCACACGCTGTCTGGAGGGGTATTCAGGCATGCACACATACTTTGGCTGGCCAGGGTGTCCTGGTGCAGCCCGGGGCCTGCTTTGCTCCACGGCCCGGGGACCCGCCCTCTCCCCTCATGCCTCCAGCTGCCAGGAGTTTGGTCTCCCCCTGGACACCATCTCCCAGGAGCCTGAGAAGTGCACCATGATTGGTAAAGGGGACCCCGGCTCCCGGGCACCTGCATGGCAGCGCCCCTTCCACTCAAGACCCAGACCTTTTGTGCCTGCGGGGATGGGGAGTGGCCTTGGCCCCGGCCATGGGCTCTGTGCAGGGGAAACCCCACAGGAAACGAGCCTGGCCAAATGGCCGCCCTTCCCGTTCTCGTCCCTGGGACACGAATGTGCTGTCTCACTTCCGGAGGCGGCCCGGGAGGCTGGCCGCCCTGCGGGGCCTCGCCTGCTCCCAGTTGGCGCCTCCAGACCCTAAGGGGACAGGGCTGGGCTTGGGCCTGCTGGGAAAGAGTGGCTGGTATGCGTGTATGCGTGTATGGGGAGGGGACAAAGCAGGACATCCCTTGCCGCCTGTCTCCCAGGGGTGAGCGCCACCAGATCGGGCGGACACTGGGGTCCTCCTGGTGTGAGACACCCATGTTTCCGTTGTCCTTCACCTGGCAGAGATAGCAGCAGCTCTGTCGTGACCACGTTTCTCCTTCATGGGGTCCTCACCATGACTTACGAAGTCCAGACTTATTATCCCTGTTTTGCAGATGGGGAAACTGAGGCCCAGAGAGGTTAAGTGACTTGCTCAGAGTTACCCAGCTCAGAAGCTGCAGAGCTGGGGATTTCAAATCTGTGTGGACTTGGGCTTCAAAACTGGAATCTGCTAGCCAGGTGTTGGGTTCTTATCAAAGAGGCTCCATTTACTGAAGGCTTAGGGCTGGCTTTATGGTTTTTGTGTTTTTTTTTTTGAGACAGAGTCTGGCTCTGTTGCCAGGCTGGAGTGCAGTGGCACGATCTCCGCTCACTGCAACCTCCAACTCCCTGGTTCAAGCTATCCCACCTCAGCCTCCCTAGTAGCTGGGATCACAGACGCCTGTCACCACGACCACCTAATTTTTGTATTTTTAGTAGAGATGGGGTTTCACCATGTTGGCCAGGATGGTCTCCATCTCTTGATCTCGTGATCCGCCCGCCTCGGCCTCCCAAAGTGCTGGGATTACAGGCATGAGCCACTGCGCCCGGCCAAAGCTTCATGGGTTTCTGACTTGGGCAGTGAGGGACCTGGAGCTTAGTTTAATGTTGTACTGCCAGGGTCATGATTTTTTTTAATTTTTTTATATCGTCGTGTTGCCCAGGCTGGTCTTGAACTCCTAGCCTCAAGCTATCCTCCTGCCTTGGCCTCCTGAAGTGCCAGGATTATAGGGATGCGCTACCTTGCTCAGCCTGAAATTATTTTCTTTTTAAACTTGTTTTTGTTTATTTTAGAGATAGGGTCTTACTCTGTCACTTAGGCTGGAGTGCAGTGACATGGTCACAGATCACAGCAGCCTCAAACTCGTGGGCTCCAGCAATCCTCCCACTGCAGCCGCCTGAGTAGCTGGGGCTACAGGTGTGTGCCACCACTCCTGGCTGATTTTTTAATGAATTTTTTGTGGGCCAGGCACAGTGGCTCATGCCTGTAATCTCAGCACTTTGGGAGGCTGAAGCAGGCAGACTGCTTGAGCCCAGGAGTTGGAGACCAGTCTGGGCAACATGGCAAAACCCTGTCTACAAAAAGAATAAAAATTAGCCAGGCATGGTGGCACATGCCTGTAGTCCTAGCTACCCCGGAGGCTGAGGTGGGAGGATCACTTGAACCTGGGAGGCTGAGGCTGCAGTGAATTGTGATTGCACCGCTGCACACTAGCCATGGTGACAGAGTGAGACCCTGTCTCAAAAAAGAAAAAGAAAAAAAAAGAGTTTTTTGTAGAGATGAGTATATTGCCCAGGCTGGTCTTGAACTCCTGGCCTCAGGTGACTCTCCTGCCTCCCAAAGTGCTGGAATTACAGGCGTGAGCCACCATGCTTGGCCTGAAATTCTTAGTTTTCGAACTAGAGGACCATGTATTCATTTTGCACTGGGTTCCGAAAATTCTGTAGCCTGCCCTGATGCCGGACACTTACCGAGTGACATACACACTGAGTAACATCTCACTGGGCTATGCCAGAGAGGCCTTTGGCTCCATTTTACAGATGGGAAAACTGAGGCTTGGAGGGGTCTTTGGGAAACTGTGGAGCAGGGATTTGAACTTCAGGCTGTTTGGGTGGAGAGGCCTGTATCTTCGAGCTTGGATCCTGTGCTCTGGGGGTGCAGGGGGTGCGTGTCTAGGGATAGAGGGTTGTGCTTTGCTGCCGGCATCCGCCCTGGTGGGTGTGGGCTAAGCCCTGGCCACTGAGGAGACGGGGCCACGGCGGGGGGAGGCCCTGGTGGTTTCCTCCAGCCCTCTAGGCTTCTAGGAAGTGGCGCCAGCTGGGGTGAGATCACTTCCTCACCCGCCTGCCTGCCCCCCCCCACCCGGCTTCCTCTCCCCCATGGCCCCGTTTGGCCTGCCCAGGGCTCAGTGAGGGGGCAGCTTGGTCCTGTAAGTTGCTGGAGCCTCCTTGTAATGCACAGGCCCTCTAGGTGTCTCTGCCTGTCCAGCGCTGGGGCTAGAACGGAGGGCAGAGCTAGGCTCCACCTTCCCGTTCATACGCGGTTGCTCCTGCATATGAGAAAAGGGCTTCCCTGTGATGGAAAGGAACCGTCTGGGGACCTAGATGGGCGGTGTCCCCAAATCTCATCACCTCCTTTGCTCTCTCTCCCCCTCCAGGTGCCAGCCTCTGGCCCCGCCCAGTGCCCCCTCACCCCTGTGCCATGGCCGGCTGGGGTTCCTGGGGATGGGATTTGCTGCCTATCACAAATCACATTGCCAGGGATTTCCAACCGACCCTGAGCTCTGCCACCGAGGATGCCGCCCGGGGACGGGGTGGCAGAGAGGCCCCGAAGCCTGTGCCTGGCCTGAGGAGCAGGGCTTAGCTGCTTGTGAGCAGGGTTCACTCCAAGTCATGTTCACAGTGGCTAAGTTCCGCCCCCCAGGCCCTCACCTCCTCTGGCCCTGCTGCCTGTCCCCTGCCGCCGCCTGTCCCCTGCCGCCGCCTGTCTGTCTGCTGTCCTGCTGCCCGGCCTCCCTGGGCTCTGCCTCCCGTGCCTACTGAGCTGAAACACAGTTGGTTTGTGCACACTGGCTCAGTTCAGCAGGAACAGGGGTCAAGCCCGCTTGGAGCCCGCAGCCCCTGCCTTCCCTGGGTGGGCTGATGAGTGGAGCAGAGATGAGGACTCAGAGTCAGACCTGTGTCTGGAGGAGGGACATCGGGAGGGATGGGGTGGGTGGGGCTGGCTGGGCCCAAATATCTGCTGCAGGCCCTGTTCCCCCAATTCTGCAACTGGGGACCCCTTCATGGCCACAGCTCAGGCTGGGCTATGGTGCCAGCATGGACAGGTGGGTGAGTTTAGGTGGCCCTTCCATAAAAAGGGAAGCCAGCTGTGTCCCTTCTGGGCCTGGAGGCTTGGCTCCTCCTCTCCCAAGCCTGGCAGGGGCACTGGGCCGGCCCGCATTTTCCCAGCAGCCAGTTACTCAAGAGGAAGCTGCCTTGGGCTCCAGACCGTTACATGCCAACTCCTGGCTTCCGGAATCAGACTGGGCTGACCTGACCTGGCCCCTTCTCCCTGGGCCCTGTAGCTTTCTAACGGCCAGGAGGAGCACTAACTCCCGCCCCACACGTGGGGCACGGAACAGAGTCCACGTGGAGCCAGAAGGGACACAAGCAGGTCTGCTTAGTTCTGGGGTGCTGGGAACTAAGCTGGGAATAGCTGATCCTCCCCATCTTGGGGGGGGTCTCAGGGCAGGGAAGAGTTAGAACTCTGTCTGCTTTTTGGGGGGGGGAGACAAAGTCTCGCTCTGTCACCAGGCTGGTGCGATCTTGGCTCACTGCAACTTCTGCCTCCCGGGTTCAAAGGATTCTCCTGCCTCAGCCTCCTGAGTAGCTGAGGACTACAGGCACCTGCCACCATGCCCAGCTAATTTATTTATTTATTTATTTATTTATTTTTGAGATGAAGTCTCGTTCTGTTGCCCAGGCTGGAGTGCAATGGCGTGTCTCGGCTCATTGCAACCTTCACGTCCCGGGTTTAAGCAGTTCTCCTCCCTCAGCCTCCCGAGTAGCTGGGATTACAGGCGCCTGCCACCACGCCCGGCTAATTTTTTATTTTTGGTAGAGATAGGGTTAAGCCATGTTGGCCAGGCTGCTCTCCAACTCCTGACCTCAGGTGATCCACCCGCCTCCCAGAGTGCTGGGATTACAGGCGTGAGCCACTGCGCCCAGCCAATTTTTAAAAATGTTTTGTAGAGAGGGGGTTTCACCATGTTACCCAGTTTGGTCTTGAACTCTTGACCTCAAGCAATTTGCTTGTCTTGGCCTCCCAAAGTGCTGGGATTACAGGTGTGAGCCACCATGCCAGTTTTTTTGTTTTTTTTTAAGTGACAGACTCTCGCTGTGTCACCCAGGCTGGAATGCAGGATTGCAGTGGTATGATCAAAGCTCACTGCAACCTTGAATGCCTGGGCATGAGTGTTCCTCCTGCCTTAGCCTCCCCAGTAGCTGGGACTACAGGTTTGTGCCACCACACCTGGCTAATTTTGTTTAATTTTAATTTTTGTTAGAGACGGTGGGGGGGGGGGGGTCTCACTATGTTGCCCAGGCTGGTCTTGAACTCCTGACCTCAAGCCATCCTCCCACCTCAACCTCCCAATGCACTGAATTACAGGTGTGAACCACCGTGCCTGGCCTCTCTCAGATGGGAGGAGGCTCTTTTCTGGGTGAGACTAAGCAGGCACCATGAAGTCCCCAGGTCATCGGGGCTTGGCCATTGCCCCATTCCCCGCCCTAGGTAGGCATGGACAGAAGCTTGGGATTTGAGGGAGAGGAGAGATTGTGCTGTGTGTCATGTCTGTTGTTCAAGTAAATAAAAGTTGCCTTGACTTCATTCCTGAAGGTCTGGTCTGTGATTCACTCCTGCCTCCCGTCACTGGAGTTTCAGCTTTTGATTGGCCTGAATTTACTGTGCTGGCACTCTGGGTGCCTGCCTGCCCATCCCTGCCCCACCTGCTCTGAGGACAGCAGCAGGGTGCCCTGTGCTTGAAAGCGTGAACCTGGGGGGTGTCCTGGATTGTGGGGTCACGGTGAGGGAAACCCTAGACTGGAGAGGTTTCCACATCGCTGATCAAGGGAGGATGACAGCGGATCTGAAGTGGTGGTGGGTGAGGTGACCCTGAGGGGAAACGCTGAGCCTGAGGGGTGACATGTGGCGATAACCAGGACTTGAAGGTTTTGAGCTAGTGACATTTAGGGGCGACTTGGACCTACGGAATTACTCAGACCTGTGGGGGGGGAGATTTGGGGTGCCTGGTATCTGAGAATGCTGGAGGGGGAACTTGGGTTTGAAGGATGTGACATGAAGGAAACCCCAGGTCCTAAGAGACATTTGGATGTGGCGGGGACTTGCGTGACGCCCCAGGTCCATGACACCTCAGTGACACCTGAGGGACACAATAAAGGGTCCCCCCAGGTCCGAAGGCGACATTTGGAGGCACAGGGACCACAAGGGGGTACACTCCGGGCTCTCCACCCACCTCTACCGTCCCAGACCTCCAGGCGGCGCCACGGGGCGCGGGCTAGTCCTCCATTCGCCCGCACATGCCTGCGGGAATACGCGCGGAGGGGCGGTGCCAAAAGCCAATCGCTGTGCCCAGCGCCGCCAAAGTCCCGCCCCCGACTGAGCCCGCCGCCCTCTAGCGGCGGGCCCAGCCACTCCGAGAAGCCTCTGTTCGCTCCTGCCCCGGTCTTGACAGTGACCCAGACACAGTCCATCGATTCGTCCAAAAGGCAGGAAGGCCCCGAGGAAACTACTTCTCGGGGAGCCAGGGGACGTTTAGACAACCACGGGCTTTCTCCGCCGTCCCCTGGATTCCTCACTCTATTTGAGGACTGGGAGGCCTCTTCAGTGGCACAGACACGCCCTGGTCACGCCCCCTGGCGAGCGTCACCACTCCAGCCACGCCCACTCTGCTTTTCTTCTTTGGCCAGAGCCCCGCCCACCTAGGTAGAGTCTAAACTCGAGGTTCTCGCTTTTGATCGGGGTGTCTTCCCCATCCAGCTGCACCCAACACCTGCCACAGCCTCCCATGCTCAGCAATTTGGAGACAAGGACCCCCAACGTTGGTGTCTGGAACCAGGGCGCTCCCACTCCCCCATCGTGGCCCTTCCCAGGGTTCAGGGGCCCTGCAGCCAGGGGTGGGCAGGGGTCAGTTGTCCCATCCGGGTCCTGAGTCAAACTTCCTAGCTGTGTGTCCTTTCTTTCCACTTTGCAACCTCAGTTTTCTCATCTGTAAAATGGAAAAGATAATCCTACGGACCCACAGGGCTGCCGTGACGATTAAATGACAGCAGTACCGCATTCGGCTCTGTGTTCCCTCATGGTGAGCTATCTATCCCTGTTCTGAAATATTTACATAAGGCCGGGCGCGGTGGCTCATTCCTGTCATCCCAGCACTTTGCGAGGCTGAGGCGGGCGGACCACCTGAGGCCAGGAGTTTGAGACCAGCCTGGCCAACATGGCAAAACCTCGTCTCTATTAAAAATACAAAAATTAGCAGAGTATGGTGGCACACTCTGTAATCCCAGCTACTCGGGAGGCTGAGGCAGGAGAATCGCTTGAACCCAGGAGGTGGAGGTTGCAGTGATCTGAGACTGTGCCACTGCACTCCAGCCTGGGCAACGGAGCGAGACCAAAAAAAAAAAAAAATTACATAATTACCATGTAATGAAGCCAGCAGTTCCTCCCATCCCACCCCCTCGCTTCAGAAATGAGGCCACATATATATATGTATATATATATGTATATATATATGTATATTTTTTTGGGGGGGGTGAGGAAACAGGGTTGAGGGTGTGAGTGGCTCTGGAAACGTACCCCAGTCTCAAAATAAAGTTAAAAAGCCGTGTTCAATCTTTTTTTTTTTAAAAGGATAAAAGGACATACACGGTTCAATAAATAGAAAAAAAGTTACAAAATGACGTGATCTTTCATCCTTAATATACTAGAAGGGAGAAGATGTGGGGTGACTGGGGGTGTGATGGTCTCCCCTTCTCCTCCCTGGGTCAAGGTGGTGGAAAAGAAGGATGGCCAAGAGAGAGGGGGCGAGGACTTAGAGAGGCGCAGAGACAAAGGCAGGTAAATGCAGAGAACAATGCCAACAGAGTAAGACAAAGGGGCGAAGCAGACAGACAGGAGGAGAAGGGGGGAAGAGAGTCAGAAAAACGCCAAGAGGGAGATCTCTTTCCTTTCCAGATCGAGGGCAGGGTCTCTGGCTCTCTCAGTCTGGGTCCCCTGACCCCGCGTTGGGAGGGGCAGTGTGAGCCTCGCTCAGTTCCTGAGTTGTATGTCCCGAGACTAGCAGGTGAGAGGAGAGGGCAACTATGACTTCTCCAACCCTGAGCCCACCCTGGGACCCTGGTGCCCAAGAAAATGGGGAGGTGAGGTATGAGGCTGAGGCCTGAGGCCTCTTCAAATTCTTCAGTGGGGTGAGGCATTGGTCCTGGCTGGGCAGCCACTTTGAAGGTGGCACAAGGGGGGGGCCCTGAGCAGTAGGGGGGGGAGGGGAAGACCCCTGGCCACCCAGGGTGGGGTCGGGGGAGGATGTGCTACATTGACTCAGAGGGCCGATTTCTGGAAAGTCCTGCCTCCCCAGCCTCCCTCCCAGAGCTCAAGCCAGTCCTGGATAAGGGGAATTTGCCTATTGCTTTTGGGGTGCCCAAAGTGGGGTCATACCAGCAGCCCAAGCACACACCCTTTTCAGGCTTCTGGGTGGTGGTATGGCTTCTGCTTCTCGAGCCTTGCACATTCTCTCGCAAACTCCCAGGCACACACGTGGCAGGACGCCGCTTCCCCTGCCCCCATCTCCAGCCGGGCTCCTTCCCTGACTTAATAATACTGAAATGCCACGTGGGCCTAATTGGAGAGGAGGGGTGGGAGACACAGGGGCGACAGCGCTCCCCCCTCCCACGCACCCCACTGCCCCTCAACCAAAACGCTCCCGCACCAAAAGCATGAGTTTCTTCTTGCCCTTGTAGGTCTGTTTAAGGTTCTCCAAGAACTGGGCGAACTGGAGGTGCCCGTCGGGAGCCAGCAGGAAGGTCTCCCGGGCCTTGCCCAGGAATTCGATGAAGTCTCCGTAGTGCCGCGGGCTGATGTGCGTGAGACGGGAGTGGCTGGTGGTGATGTAGGCGGTGACTGCCGCGTCCAGGAGCTGGCAGAGAGGCGCCCGGTCGGCACCCAGTGGCTTGGCGGCCCGGCGGGCCCCTAAGGGGCCCAGGCCGGGCGCCGAGAGAGTCCAGCGGCGCAGAATATCGGACAGCATTGGGGCACAGTGGATGCTGCGGATGATGAGGGGGACGATGGCGGAGAGCTCGTGCCGGCCCAGGGAGTGGCTGAGCGAGCAGGCCCAAAGCACGTCGTTGACGGCAGGGTGGCTGTCCTGGTTGAAGGCGATGCTGAGCTGCGCCAGGGCCAGCGTCGCCAGCTTGTAGGCCCGCAGCGGCAGCCCGCGGTGCTCCATGTAGCGCGCCACAGTGAAGAGGTGGGCGTGGCCCAGGCCGCCGGCCGCCGCGTCCAGCACGATCTGGTAGGCCGCCTCGAAGGCCGAGTGGTTCTTCTCGCACAGGGTCAGGGCAGGCAAGGCGCAGTTCTGAGGGTCCTTCATGGCGCACTGCAAGGCCAGGGTGCGGGCGCAGGCCCAGAGCTCCTCCCTCCGGGGCGTGTCCAGCTGCAGTCGCAGCAGAGTGGCTTGTGTGGTGCCCCGTCACGGCCACGATGGTGGCCGCCTCCACCGGTGTGAATAAGGAATACCAGTTCTGCATGATGTTTATCAGGGCTTGTGGGCCTGGTGGGAGGTGAGGGGGGAAAACCGGTTAGGAGGAGGGGCAGAGACGTGTACATGTGTGCGTGGGTTGACCATGACACTGCCACCTCCACAGCACGCTGAACAGAAACTTCCTTTCCAAATCATTAGGGCGGAGCTGGACCACGTGGGAACCACGTGCTAAAAGGCTAAGCTTTGGAGCCTCTTCTGCACCCCCACCCCACCAGCCCTCTGCAGACAAAGTAGCCTGGCCAGCTTCTAGTCCTTTGTCCAGCTCCATCAGCTGACCGGACATTCCCTCCCACCCAAGCCCTGAGCACAGGCTGGAATCAGGGAAAAGTCTCTGCTGCTTTTTCCGTTTTTGAGTTTTGAGACTGAGTCTTGCTCTGTCACCCAGGCTGGAGTGCAGTAGAGAGTTCTCGGCTCACTGCAACCTCCATCTCCAGGGTTCCAGTGATTCTCCTGCCTCAGCCCCCCCAAGTAGCTGGAATTACAGGAACACACTACCACACCTGGCTAATTTTTTGTATTTTTAGTAGAGAGGGGGTTTTGCCATGTTGGCCAGGCTGGCCTCAAATTCTTGACTTCAAGTGATCCGCCCATTTCGGCCTCCCAAAGCGCTAGAGTTACAGGCATGAGCCACTGCACCCAGCCCTCTTTTTATTAAAAAATGTTTGAGACCTTGTCTCACCCCATCTCTCAGGCTGGAGTACAGTGACACAATCACAGTTCACTGCAGCCTCAATCTCCTGGGCTCAAGTGATCTTCTCACTTCAGCCTCTTTGGTAGCTTGGACTATGGGTATGCGACCATGACTGGCTTGCTTCTCTTTTTTTTTTTTCCAGAGGAGGTTTTGCTCTGATGCCCAGGCTGGAGTGCAGTGGCAAGATCATGGTTCACTGCAGTGTTGACCTCCTGGGCTCAAGCAATCCTCCTGCCTCAGCCTCCCAAGCAGCTGGAACTATAGGCACGTGCCACCACGCCCAGCTAATTTTTAATTTTTTTTGTAGAGATGGGGTCTCACTATGTTTCCCAGGCTGCTCTTGAACTCCTGGGCTCAAGTGATCCTCCCGCCTTGGCCTCCCAAAGTGCTGGGATTACAGGCGTGAGCCACTATGCCCAGCTGCTTCTCTCTTTCTTATCTGCCTGGTTCTCTCAGTGCCCTCTGCAGAACCAGAACAGGGGCTCTCACCAATCTCTGTGGCACAGCTGACCAGCCAGCGCACCATCTCCCTCCGTCGCCAGGTCATCACATTCAGAGTCATCCGCATCACCTGCAGGGTAGGGGTGGGGAGAAGGGGGTTAGCAGGAGTCTTGGGGTGGCCTATGGAGGGGCGTTGGGAGATGGAGGAGCCCAGAAACACTTGGAGGTTAAGGCTTTCCAGTGAACCTGCATACATGATCTCAACTCTCTGGGCCTCAGTTTCCTTACTTAGAAAATGGAGATAAAATAGTATCTGTCTCACAGGATTGTTGTTCTGGTTTTTTTATTTGTTTGCTTTTTGAGACAGAGTCGTGCTCTGTCACCCAGATTGGCATGCAGTGGCACGATCTCGGCTCACTACAACCTCCACCTCCTGGGTTCAAGTAATTCTCCTGCCTCAGCCTCCCGCGTAGCTGGGATTACAAGTACCCGCTACCACACTCAGCGGATTTTTGTATTTTTAGTAGAGATGGGGTTTCACCATGTTGGTCAGGCTGGTCTTGAACCCCTGACCTCAAGTGATCTGCCCGCCTCAGCCTCACAAAGTGCTGGGATTACAGGTGTGAGCCTCCGTGCCCAGCCTGACTGTTGTGAGAATTAAGCAAAATTGTGTAGATGAAGCTCTCTGCAAGGTGCTTGTTGCTTGAAAATGCTCTCAGGTAATGTCAGCTGTTAATATCACTGCTGTTGCTGCTGTTCTTCTAAAGTGAGGCCCCAGGGATCCTATCCCAGCTCCTACCTCATAGATCTTACACTGGAACAAACCAACCTGTCCCCTCCCTCCTGAAAGCTCTGTGCTTCCAGTTGGCTCCTCTCCCTTGACTCAATTAAAGCATCAGCCGTATAAGCCCCACCTCCGATAGGTGCTGCCACGGATCAGCAGCTCACACGCTTGCCTCTCCCCCTGAGGCCCCACCCACAGGTCCTGTCCTGCAGACCCTGCCTTCTGTAAGCTCCTACCTCATGGGTCTCCTCTGAAAACTCCTTGTCTTGCCCCCATGCCACAATGGCTCCACTCACCACAGGAGGCTGTCCAGGGCCCATTCTGCACCTTGTGGGCCCTTGTTTGTTCTGCCTGGGAAAGTCCCAATTTCTTTTACTTTTTTTTTTTTATTTTTAAGATAGGGTCTCACTATGTCGACCGGGCTGGAGTGCAGCTGTGCTCTCTTGGCTCACTGTAACCTCCACCTCCTGGCTTCATGTGATTCTCCTGCCTCAGCCTCCGAGGTAGCTGCGACTATAGGTGCCTGCCACCACGCCCAGCTAATTTTTTGCTAGAGATGGGGTTTCGCTGTGTTGGCCAGGCTGGTCTTGAACTCCTGGCCTCAAGCGATCTGCCTCAGCCTCCCAAAGTGCTGGGATTACAGGTGTGAGCCACAGCGCCTGGCCCCAGTTTCTTTTTTCTTTTCTGTTTCTTATTTTAGAGTTAGGGTCTTTTTGCTCTGTTACCTGGTATACAGTGGCGTGATCATAGCTCACTGCTGTAGCCTCAGACTGGCCTCAAGCGATCCTCCCGCCTCAGCCTCCTGAGGAGCTGGGACCAGGGGGGTGCACCACCACAGCTGGCTACTTTTTAAAGTTTTTTGTGGAGACAGGGTCTCACTATGTTGTCCAGATCAATCTCAAACTACTGGCCCCAAGCAATTTTCCCACCGCAGCTTCCCAAAGTGCTGGGATTTCAGGTGTGGGCCACTGTGCCCAGCCCTATTCCTTATCTTAGTGAACTTCTGCCACCCTCTGAGGCCCTGCCCCCCACAGGTCCCTTACCTGTCTATCCCCCACAGACCCTGCCCTCCTCCAGGTCCCATGGGGCCACACCCTACGGATGACTCCTTTCCAGCAGGCAGCACTCAAGACTTGCCCCTGCAGGACCATCCTTTGTTCGGCCCTTGGGGGATGACCCAGACACTCCATCACAGGCTCTGCATACAGGACTTTTTTTTTGGTCTTCCGAGATGGAGTCTTGCTCTGTCACTCAGGCTGGAGTCCAGTGGCCTGATCTTGGCTCACTGCAACCTCTGTCTCCCAGGTACAAGCGATTCTCCTGCCTCAGTCTCCAAGTAGCTGGGATTACAGGCGCAGACCACCGTGCTTGGCTGATTTTTGTATTTTTAGTAGAGACGGCGGTTTAATCATGTCGGCCAGGTTGGTCTCCAACTCCTGACCTCGTGATCCGCCCGCCTCTGCCTCCCAAAGTACTGAGATTACAGGTGTGAGCCACCATGCCCGGCCACATACAGGACTTTCAACCACAGACCCCACCCCTAGAGTTGGTGTCTCATCTTCAGGACCTTCCCCAAAGCTGGCCCCACAGTAGTGAATCCCTCTCCTTAGAGGGTAGGCCTCTTCAGGCCCCGCCCCCAAGGAAGCTCCTTATTGGTAGGCTCTGCCCCACCCTTGGCTTCAAACCCATCCTCCCATGATTCTTAACCAATAGCACACCACTCCCAGGCCCCACCCCCAGACTCTGCTTGCAATCCATCTGCTAGCTTGCAGGTCTTACCTCTCCACTCTAGGGACAACTCTCCCCTAAACCTCAGTCCCCTCCGTAGGCAAATTCTATTAATAATTCATAGGCTTCAACACCACTGGAGACCCCATTCCCTCACTCTTACTCACAGACCTTGCCCTTCTGTGGCCCCGCCCCAAAGGTGAAGTTCACACTCAGGCCCCACCCACAGAGGTGTGGCTCACATGCAGACGCCATCCCGAGACACACAATTCACTTAGTCCCCCATTCCCAGGGGAGTGGCTCACTCATGCCACGCCCCCAAGGAAGTGTCCCACACTCAGGCCACGCCCTCAGAGGTGTGGCTCACTCACAGTCCCCGCCCCAAAGGGAGTGGCTCTCACTCAGGCCCCAGCCACAAAGGAACAGCTACGCAAATGCCCCGCCCCCAGGGAAGTGGGGCACACAGCTCACACTCAGGCCTGGCTCCGAGCTGGCGGCCCTCACCTGCAGGCCCAGCTCCAGCGCGATACCCAGCAGCGTGGTGTCCGGTGGGGCGCTGACCGGGGTGGCTGTCTTGCAGGCGTCCTGTGCCAGCTTGAAGAGCAGGGCGGGAGAGTGAATGTTCTGTTGGATAGAGCCCAGTACCGCGTGCAGCCACTTGGGGTCTCCTAGGAGAAGGGAGGGACAGAGGACACCGTCGGATACACCCCAGCACCAGCCTGTGACCACCGCCGACCTGTTCACACAGTTCCTTCCACCCAGGGGCACATGTGTGAGTGTGGAGGGATGTGCACCGGGCAAAGGCTCTGTGCTCTGTGAAGATTCACACCTCAGTGCCCCCTGTCCCTGCCAGTTATCTCCTCTGTGCCCCTTTCCTGTTACAAAGGGCTGGGCACAGTGGCTCACACCTGTAAACCCAGCACTTTGGGAGGCTGAGGTGGGCAGATCACAAGGTCAGGAGTTCCAGACCAGCCTGGCCAACATAGCGAAACCCTGCCTCTACTAAAAATGCAAAAATTAGCTGGGTGTGGTGGCAGGTGCCTGTAATCCCAGCTACTCGGGAGGCCGAGGCACGAGAATCGCTTGAACCAGGGAGGCGGAGGTTGCAGTGAGCTGAGATTGTAGCACTGCACTCCAGCCTGGGCGACAGAGCAATATCCATCTCAAAAAACAAAGAAACAAACAAACAAAAAACCACCTAGGGGTCCTGTGGACCTCTCCCTCATCTCAAGGGCATAGGCTGCACACCCAGAATGCCAGGGTTCAAATCCTTGTCCTGGGTGACCCTAAGCAAGTCACTTTACCTCTCTGTGCCCTGGCTGCCCCATCTGTAAAATGGGTAACACTCTGGCAATGGAACCCACCTCAAAGGGTGGTCGTGGGCCCATACTTGGCCAGGCCTTAACATGGCAAGGAGCTGCTCAAATGTTAGCTTCTATTATTATTATTATTAAAATTTTGTTCTTGTTGCCCAGGCTGGAGTACAATGGCTTGGTCTTGCCTCACTACAACCTCTACCTCCCGGGTTCAAGCGATTCTCCTGCCTCAGCCTCCCAAGTAGCTGGGATTACAGGTACCCACTGCCCGGCTAATTTTTGTATTTTTAGTAGAGACAGGATTTCACTATGTTGGCCAGGCTGGTCTCGAACTCCTGACCTCAAGTGATCTGCCCACCTCGGCCTCCAAAAGTGCTGGGATTACAGGCATGCGCCACTGTGCTTGGCTAATTTTTGCATTTTTAGTAGAGATAGGGTTTCACCGTGTTGGCCAGGCTGGTCTTGAACTCCTGACTTTGTGATCTGCCCACCTTGGCCTTTGAAAGTGCTGGGATTATAGGCAGGAGCCACCGTGCCCAGCCATTGCATCACTCTCATCTTCCACTAGAATGTAACTCCACAGGGCAGGGGATCTGGGTCAGTTTTGTCACCTGCCACATTCCCCCGCACCTGAGACAGTGCCCACTACATATAGGAGGTACTCAAGGAATGCGGGTGAAATTTTGTGAAAGGATAAGAAGAGGTAGGAAAGTGAAGAGGGAAAGAAGGAGATGACGGAGGAGGAAGACAAAGGGATGGGGACAGCTGCCAGCCTCACCCTTGGCGGCTGTCAACATGGTGGAAGCCAGTTCACACTGGCGGGTCTCCAGGTGGCCAAGGATGAACCAGCGGGGGAAGCGGTTGCTCATGATGGAGTCCAGCGGGTTGGGGTGAGGTTCGCCAGCAGGAAATGCTGTCTCCAGTACGGGCAGCCTGGGTAAGGGAAGAATGACCCACGGTGAGATGGGGCTGCTGTCCTCATTCTCTCTAGGAGACAGAGAAGCCTCCTGTCCCAGCCTCCCCCACTTCAGCCAGCAGAGCCCTGAGAGCCCATGATGGAAGATGTGTGTGCAAGATGTTCACTGCAGTGTTGTTTATTAATTGATACATTACTTACTTTAGAGACAGGGTCTCACTCTGTCACCCAGCTGGGACTACACGCATGTGCCACCATAACTTTCTCTCTCTCTCTTTTTTTTTTGGATGGAGGTCTCGCTCTGTCACCCAGGCTAGAGTGCAGTGGTACAATCTTGGCTCACTGCAACCTCTGCCTCCCGGGTTCAAGCAATTCTCCTGCCTCAGTCTCCTGAGTAGCCAGGATTACAGGTGCACGTGCCACCACGCCTGGCTAATTCTTGCATTTTTAGTAGAGATGGGGTTTCACCATGTTGGTCAGGCTGGTCTCGAACTCCTGACCTTGTGATCTGCCCACCTCAGCCTCCCAAAGTGCTGAGATTACAGGCAGGAGCCACTGCGCCCAGCCTTTTTTTTTTTTTTTTTTAAAGATGGGGTCTTGCTATGTTGCCCAGGCTGGTCTCAAACTCCTGGCCTCAAGGGTATTCTCCTGTCTCAGCCTTCTTATAAGCTACACTGTCAAGTGGCTCACCATATATGCAGTTTTGTGTTTAGAAAGTTATTCAAGGCTAGGCATGGTGGCTCACACCTGTAATTTTAGAACTTTAGGAGGGTGAGGCAGGCAGATTGCTTGAGCCCAGGAGTTTGAGACCAGCATGGGTAACATGGCGAAACCCTGACTCTACAAAAAATACAAAAATTAGTTGGGTGTGGTAGCGGGCTACTCTAGTCCAAGCTACTCAGAAGGCTGAGGTGGGAGGATCGCCTGAGTCTGGGAGGTTAAGGCTATGTTGAGCTGTGACAGTGCCACTGCAGTCCAGCCTGGGTGACAGAGTGAGATCCTGTCTCAACAAAAAAAAAAGAAAAAAAGGGAAAAAAAAAGTTATTCAAAGTTGCCAGATGATGGGATTAACAGCATGAAATAGGACTCAAGGCTAACCTCATTCCAAATATTACCTAAACTTCCTTGCTGTTCCTTTAGATGGAAAATGAGAGTAAACACACTTATTTTGGTACGCTGTTTTGATGATTATATGAGTCACTGAGTCACAGACTTAGACAAGAGGCCAGCACCTTTTTCTGAAAAGGGTCAGACCACTGATGTTTTGGGTTTTGCAGACTCTTTCGTCTGCATTTCTTTTCTTTTTTTTTTTTTAGAGAGTCTTGCTCTGTCGCCCAGGCTGGAGTGCAGTGGCGCAATCTCGGCTCACTGCAACCTCCACCTCCCAGGCTCAAGCGATTCTCATGCCTCAGCTTCCTGAGTAGTTGGGATTACAGGCATGTGCCACTGGGCCTGGCTAATTTTTATATTTTTAGTAGAGATGGGGTTTCACCATGTTGGCCAGGCTTGTGTTGAGCTCCTGACCTTGTGATCCATCTGCCTCAGCCTCCCAAAGTGCTGGGATTACAGACATGAGCCACCACGCCTAGCCACTGATCTGTATTTCAATGACTTAATTCCGTCACTGCCCTGCCAAAGAAGCCACGGACAATTCACAGATGAATGGACATGGCTGTGAGCCAATGAAACCATTTCTGGACACTGAAATGTGAATTTCATATATTTTCATGTGTTACAAAATATTCTTTTGATTTTTTTTCAACCATTTATAAATGTAAAAACCATTCTTATCTCATGGGCTGTACAAAAACAGGTGGTAGGCCAAATTAGGCCCCATGAGCTGCATTCTGCTGAGTAAAAAAGCCTTGCATAGAAAAGTCTGTTGTCTAAATCTTGGCTCTTACGTGTTGTTCTTTCCAAATATTCTGGAAAAACACTCCAAACTCTGTGTGTGTGTGTGTGTGTGTGTGTGTGTGTGTGTGTGTGTGTGTGTATGTTTTGAGACAGAGTTTTGCTCTGGTTGCCCAGGCTGGAGTACAGTGATGCGATCTTGGCTCACTGCAACCTCCGCCTCCCAGGTTCAAGTGATTCTCCTGCCTTAGCCTCCCAAGTAGCTAGGATAACAGGCGTGCACTGTGTGCGCCGCCACGCCCAGCTAATTTTTGTATTTTCTTTTTTTTTTAACTAGAGATGGGGTTTCAGCATGTTGGCCAGGATAGTCTTGATCTCTTGACCTCGTGATCCACCCACCTCTGCCTCCCACACTGCTGGGATTACAGGCGTGAGCGACCACGCCTGGCTTGTGTGTGTGTGTGTTTTAAAAAGATGGGCCAAGGCGGAAGGGCCGCTTGAGGCCAGGAATTTGAGAACAACCTGGGCAATGTAATGAGATCCCATCTCTACAAAAAAAATTTTTTTTACCTAGCCAGGCGTGGTGATGAGTGCCTGGTAGTCCCAGCTACTTGGGGGGCTGAGGTGGGAGGATGCTTTGATCCCAGCTATATGAGGCTGTGAAGAGCTATGATCCTGCCATTGCACTCCACCCTGGGCAATGGAGCGAGACTCTGTCTCTAAAAAAAACAAAAAAAGAGAAAGATGGGGTCTTGCTCCTTGATCCAGGCTGGAGTGCAGTGGCAATTCATAGGTGGGATCATAGACACTACAGCCTTCAATTCCTGGGCTCAAGCAATCCTCCTTCCTCAGCATCCCAAGTAGCTGGTACTACAGGTATGTACCACCAGGCTGGCTCCCAAATTGTTTACGGCTTACCTCTGAAGGACAGTTTCAGAGGGTGTGGAGATGGGTTTCACCTTGTTGGGCATGGCTTATTATCGAGTTGGTCATTTTTCTTTGAGACAGAATTGTGCTCTTGTCGCCCAGGCTGGAGTGCAACAGCAAGATCTTGGCTCACTACAACCTCCTCCTGGGTTCAAGCAATTCTCCTGCCTCAGCCTCCTGAGTAGCTGGGATTACAGGCACGAATCACCACACCTGGCTAATTTTTGTATTTTTAGTAGAGATGGGTTTTTCACTACATCGGCCAGGCTGGTCTTGAACTCCTGACCTCAGGTGATCCGTCCACCTTGGCCTCCCAAAGTGCTGGGATTACAGGCATGAGCCACCGTGCCCAACTGAGTTGGCCTTTAAATATTCTCCTTCTGTGATCTGCTCGTGTATATGAGAAACAAAAACCAGGTTATTCATTGCCATTTTTTTTTTTGAAATGGTATAAATGTCTATCATCTTCCAACCGATTCACTTACTGTGTGATCTGACAAAGCCTGTAAGATGCAAAGCTCAGTGAAAAAAAGGTGCAAAGAATACATACAGGATGCACTACTGGTATAAAAGGAGGATCAATGTTCAATTTCTAGATTATGGGTTTGCAGAAACCTCAATTCTTGCAGGATAAATACTTGCCTCCGGAGAGATCTGGGTAGGCTGAGATAAATCTGCCTAGAAAAGATCTCAGCTTTGTGTACCTTTTCAAGTATCATGTGAATATTCTCAAACTCAAAATAATATTACACATTTAGCCAGGTGTAGCGGCTCGAGCTTGTAATTCCAGAGCTTTGGAAAGCCAAGGTGGGCAGATCACTTGAGCTCAGGAGTTCGAGACCTGCCTGAGCAACATGGCAAAACCCTGTCTCTACAAAAAATATAAAAATTAGGCTGGGCATGGTGGCTCACTCCTGTAATCCCAGCACTTTGGGAGGCTGAGGTGGGTAAATTACCTGAGGTTGCGAGTTCAAGACCAGCCCGACCAACATGGAGAAACTGTCTCTACTAAAAATACAAAATTAGCCGGGCGTCGTGGCAAATGCCTGTAATCCCAGCTACTCGGGAGGCTGAGACAGGAGAATTGCTTGAACCTGGGAAGCGGAGGTTGCAGTGAGCTGAGATCGTGCCATTGCAGTCTAGCCTGGGCAACAAGAGCAAAATTCGGTCTCAAAAAAAAAAAAAAATACAAAAATTAGCAGAGTGTGGGATTGTGGATGCCTGGAGTCCTAGATACTCAGGAGCCTGTGAAGGGAGGATTACCTGAGCCTGGGAGGCAGAGGCTGCAGTGAGCAGAGATTGCACCACTGCACTCTGGCCTGGGTGACAGAGACAGACCCTGTCTCAAAAAAAAAAAAAAAAAAAAAAAAAAGCACACATTTATACTTAATAATAAAAAAGCACACATTTATACTTAATAATAAAAAGCATGGCAGTGTGAGGTGGCTCACAACTGTAATCCTTGCACTTTGGGAGGCCAAGGTGGGTTGGATCACCTGAGGTCAGGAGTTCGAGACCAGCCTGGCTAACATGGTGAAACCCTGTCTCTACTAAAAATACAAACATTAGCCAGTCGTAGTGGTGAATGCCTGCAATCCCAGCTGCTTGGGAGGCTGAGGCAGGAGAATTGCTTAAACCCAGGAGGCGGAGGCTGCAGTGAGCGAGATTGCACCAGTGCACTCCAGCCAGGGCAACAGAGTGAAACTCAGTCTCAAAAAAAAAAAAAAAAAAAAAAAACATAAAAAATAATGAAAAGCACATGGCATCATCAAATGCCAGGGTGAGGGAGACTAAACTAGGCTGTGAGTTCAGGCTGGAAGGGTGGGGCTCTGAGCTCCCCTCCCATGCCCGCCCCTCGTCCCCCAGGTCCCCCGCCCTGGCCACCTATCCTCACCTCATGGCTCGCAGCGCCAGGCGATAGGCCAGGTCAGGGTCATGAGGCAGCAGTGCGGTGAATAGGTAGCGGGCACAGGTGTGCATGGGCACACTCTCCCGGAACAGCACTTCCCCGAAGCCACTGAAGGGACCTCCTGCAGGAACAAGCCTGAGCTCAGCCCCCAAGGGTGGGCTCACCTCTGGCCCTCCCCAGGTCTCCCTAGACCCCGGGCTTTAAGTAGAAGGTGGGCTGGCCCCTGGGTAGAGGGGCTGTGGCTAGATAGATCCCCCAGGGAAGGGGTTCAGGGCTGAGACTGAGACAAGCACTAATCCAAAGAACAGAGGAGGCCAGGTGTGGTGGCTCAGTAATCCCAGCACTTTGGGAGGCTGAGCTGGGTGTGTCAGTTAAGTTCAGGAGTTTGAGACCAGCCTGGCCAGCGTGGGGAAACCGTGTCTCTATCAAAAAATACAAAAATACAAAAATTAGCTGGGCATGGTGGCTCACACCTATAATACCAGCACTTTGGGAGGCCAAGGCGGGTGGAACACCTAAGGTCGGGAGTTTGAGAGTAGCCTGACCAACGTGGAGAAACCCCGTCTCCACTAAAAATACAAAAAATTAGCTGCGTGTGGTGGTGCATGCCTGTAGTCCCAGTTACTCAGGAGGTTGAGGCAGGAGAATCACTCGAACCCGGGAGGCAGAAGTTGCAGTGAGCCAAGGTCCAGCCACTGCACTCCAGCCTGGGCAACAGAGCAAAAATTCTGTCAAAAAAAAAAGAGAGAGAGAGAGAAAGAAAAGAATAGAAGAGACTCCAGGCACACTCCCAGGTATGGAGCAAGACTCAGATGCAAGGTGGGGCCAGGATGCAAGGTGGGATGCAAGGTGGGGGATGGAGGGTGGAGGCTGTACCTGCCTTGGGGGAGTGGAACCAATGGCCAAAACCAAGTCCTATTATCAAAGAGCACCTGGAAGGGGCAGGCCCAGCGGCTCCCTGCAGCCCTGAGGGGCGGAGCCTCACAACACACAGGCCAATAGAACCAGGGCATGGCCGGGCCAATGAGGCGCAGGACAAGCCAGGGGCGGTGCATAAGTTGCGGATGAAGTTGGGACGCCCTGGCTTTATCATCAGCCACTTGGCTCATTGGCTCCCGGGAGGTAAGGGGGCGTGGCCTCACCACACGCAGCAGTTACTGGGGGGGGCAGCACGCACTAGGGGCGGGGAACAATAGCTGGAGCTCTCCTGTTTTTGGGCCTTTTTCTTTTTCTCCTTTTTGTGGAGAACGGGGTCTCGCTATATTGCCCAGGCAGGTCTCGAACTCCTGGGCTCAAGCTGTCCTCCCGCCTCTGCCTCCCTAAGAGCTGGGATTACAGGAGCGAGCCATCGCGCCTAGCGGATCTCTCCTTTAGGAACTGCCGAGGTATGAGTGGACAGTATGGACCAGGAGGTGGGGCTAGGGGCGGGGATGGGCGGGGCCTCCCATCCTGCAGCAACCAGGCCGCTACAGGAGCAGGGGCAGGACCCTACCTTTCAGGAACAGCCAGGCCTAGGGGCGGGGCCTCACCTTCCAGCAGCAGCCCCGCCTGCTTGCGCAGCACTTGCACCAACCGCTCATCTAACTCCACCTCCTCCAGCAGGGCCAGCAGCTACTCCTCGTTGCGAACCACCTTGTCCTGGGCGTACAGCCCCTCTGGCAGGGCCCGCTGCTGCCCCAGCCCCAGCAGTGCCACTTCCAGCGCCAGCACCAAGTAGGACTCTCCAGGGCTCCCGGGCACAGGCACGTGCTGGTAGGCCACCTTCCGCTTCTCGGGGCTTGTGTCTGGGGGAGACAGGGCAGGGGCTGCTGGAAACGGATCCCCTTCCCTAAGACTCCTGTAGCCGTTGGCCCCAAGCATGGAGACTGGGCGCAGGGTGGGCTTCAGAGGGAGTCTGGAAGCTCCCAGCACTCACGGAGTTGAGGGGGCACCTTCTAGCAGCAGCTAGGCCTGTGGTGGCCTTGCTTTCAGGAGAAGCTAAGCCTATGGGCTCGTGGCACTGGCCAGGGGGAGGTAGCCAAGGGTAGAGGCGCCGCCAAGGGTGAGAGTCTGGGGGCTACCTTCTAGGGGTACTGGGCCAGGGGGCGTGGCCAATTAGGCGGGGATTGTCCCACCTCCTGCAAGAATCCCCCACGTACCTGAGTAAAGGTTAAGTGTCTCCTCCTCCAGGCGACAGGCCTCCAGGAGCGCCCTGCAGAGGCAGCCAATGGGGTCCAGGGGGTGCCCCACCCATCCTTCCGTGTTGGTGATGCAGGTGGAGCCTTTCTGGAGCAGCTCTGCAGGTGGAAAGAGGGGGCTCAATGCCCACACACCTGCCCAAGCCTCTAGGAGGGAGGGGGTATTCCTCTTGTTGACCTACCTGCCACCCAGCCTAGCCCCGTAATGCCCACCACCTGCACACTCAATGGTCACCTTCATCTTTTTTTTTTTTTCCGAAGTGGGGTCTGGCTCTATTGCCCAGGCTGGAGAGCAGTGAGTCAATCATAGCTCACTGCAGCCTCAAGTGATCCTCTTGCTTCATCATCCCACAGGGATTACAAGTGTGAGCCACCATGCCTGGCTACTGGATGCTTCTAAACACCCAATCAAAGTGCCGTTTCTCTCCTCATTGCTCGTAATACCTCTCCACCTCTTGGAAGATAAAGCTCCAACTTTAGGAGGGCCCCAAGGACCTGTATGAAGCTTTTCCATAACTAGTGACCCGTTCCATCTGAAGGTTTCTTTCCCTCCCTCCCTCCCTCCCTCCCTCCCATCCTCCTTCCTCCTCTCTCTCCCTCCACCTCTCTCCCTCCTTCACTCTCTCCCCCCTGCCTCTTTCTTTCCTCTTCTCTCTCCTTTCTTTCTTTTTTTTTTTTTTTTTTTAATTTTTTGAGACAGAGTCTCGCTCAGTCTCCCAGGCTGGAGTGCAGTGGTATGATCTCGATTCACTGCAACCTCCGCCTCCCAAATTCTAGCAATTCTCATGCCTCAGCCTCCCTGGTAGCTGGGAATACAGGTGCACGCCACCATGCCTGGCTAATTTTAAAAATATTTTGAGTAGGCTGGGCACCGTGGCTTGTGCCTGTAATTGCAGCACTTTGGGAGGCTGAGGCGGGGCGGATCAGAAGGTCAGGAGTTTGAGACCAGCCTGGTCAACACAGTGAAACCCCATCTCTACTAAAAATACAAAAATTAGCCGGCGTGGTGGCACTTGTAGTCCCAGCTGAGGGTGAGGCTTCAACCTGGGAGGTGGATGTTGCAGTGAGCTGAGTCTACACCACTGCACTCCAGCCTGGGTGACAGAGTGAGACTCTGTCTTATAAAAACATTTTTTTTTCAGGAGAGACAGGGTTTACCATGTTGGCCAGGCTGGTCTCGAACTCCTGACCTCAGGTGATCCACCCACCTCGGCCTCCCAAAGTGCTAGGATTACAGGCGTGAGCCACCACGCCCAGCCGAGACTGTCTTGTAAAAAAATTTTTTTTTATGAGAGACCAGGTTTCACCAGGTTGGCCAGGCTGGTCTCGAACTCCTGACCTCACATGATCCACCTGCTTGGCCTCCCAAAGTGCTAGGATTACTGTCATGAGCCACTACACCAAGCCTGTGTGTTTTTTTTGTTTTGTTTTTTGAGATGGAGTCTCACTGTCACCTGAACTGGAGTGCCGTGGTGCGATCACAGCTCACTGCAGCCTCAATCTCCCAGGCTCAAGCAATCCTGCCACCTCAGCCTCCGGAGAAACTGGGACTACAGGCGTGTGTTACCATGCCCAGCTAATTTTTAAAATTTTTCATTTTTTGTAGAGGTGTCTATGTTTTCCTGGCTGGTTTCGCACTCCTGGGCTCAAGCATCCTCTGGTCTTGGTCCCTCAAAGTGCTGCGATTACAAGTGTGAGCTACTGTGCCTGTCCCTAGTTTGAAATTAATTTTTTTTTTTTTTTTTTTTTGATGGACTCTTGCTCTGTTGCCCAGGCTGGAGTGCAGTAGTGTAATCTTGGCTCACTGCAACCTCTGCCTCCCAGGGTTCAAGCGATTCTCCTGCCTCAGCCTCCTGAGTAGCTGGGATTATAGGCATGTGCCACCACGCTCGGCTACTTTTTGTATGTTAGTAGAGATGGGGTTTCACCATGTTGGTCAGGCTGGTCTCAAACTTCTGACCTCATGATCCACTCACCTTGGCCTCCCAAAGTGCTGGGATTATAGGCATGAGCCACCACATCCAGCCTAATTAACTATTTTTTAAGAGATGAGGTCTTCCTCCGTCACCCAGGTTAGATGAGGTCTTGCTCCATCACCCAGGTTAGAGTGCAGTGGCACAATCATAGCTCACGGCAGCCTTGAACTTCTGGGCTCAGGTGATCCTCCTGCCTCGGCCTCCAGAGTAGGTGGGACTACAGGTGTGAGCCACCACACCCAGCTAATTTTTTTTTTTTAATTTTTGTAAAGACAGTGTCTAACTATGTTGCCCAGGCTGATGCTGAACTCATGCCTCAAGCAACCCTCCCACCTCGGCCTCTCAGTGAGCTGGGATCACAGGTGCGAGTCCCTGTGCATGGTTGAGGCGGACCGTGTTCGTGCTCACCTTTTTCTGCTGCTTGTAGCTCTCTAGCTGATGCCGCCGCTGCAGTCGGAGCGTGTTGACGATGGCACTTGCCAGCCCGCAGGGCCTGGCGGGGGTATCCATGGGCACGCAGGGTGTCCACACGGGCACAGGCGGTGGGGAAGGTTCTCCCAGCCAGAGTGGGCGGCCCTGGGTGTCGAAAGTCGGTTTGTCCCACCCACGCTGCCTGTGAGGCTGGGGCTGTAGGAGTCGCTGGCCAGGATCCTCTGCAGGTGGGCGTCATTCCAGTGCAGCTCTCCAGCCAGCAAGGCTCGGCCAAATACCGTGTAGCGGGGACTTGTGGCTGCCACCGCTTCCTCTTCCTCCGAGCCTGTAGAGAGCACCCAACATGGCCCAGTGGCAGGGAGGGGGCGTCCCCTAGAGCAGCTGAGCCATGGCCTGCTTGCCCCACCACGTGCCAACTTGGGGTTAGGCCTGGGCAAAGCTATGGGCATACATCATATCCCTAGTCCTTGAAAGATACCTTCAAAGACCCTTCAAAGATGCCTGCGTGGGCTGGGCATGGTGGCTTATACCTGTAATCCTAGCACTTTGGGAGGCCGAGGCGGGAGGATCACATGAGGCCAGGAGTTTGAGACCAGCCTGGCCAACATGGTGACACCCCATCTACTAAAATTAACCCTGGAGTGATGTGCACGCCTGTAGTCCCAGCTACTCGGGAGGCTGAGGCATGAGAATCACCTGAACCCGGGAGGCAGAGGTTGCAGTGAGCCAATATCACATCACTGCACTCCAGCTTGGGTGATAGAGCAAGATTGTTTCAAAAAAAAAAAAAAGGATGTGTGTATGTGTTAGGGCTATTACAACCCCATCATATGGATGGAAAACACTGAGGTTGAGCAACTAACTGCCTGTCTTTCTCTTCCTACTTGCTATTTTTCTTTTTTTTTTGAGACAGGGTCTCACTCTGTCTCCCAGTCTGGAGTGCAGTGGTGCGACCTCTGCTCACTGCAACCTCTGCCTCTCAGGCTCGAGCGATTCTCCGCCTCAGCCTCCTCTCTGGGACTCCAGGTGCGTGCCATTGCACCTGGCTAATTTTTGTATTTTTTGTAGAGACGAGGTCTCACCATGTTGCTCTGGCTGGTCTTGCACTCCTGGCCTCAAGCCATTTGCTCCTCTTGCCTCCCAAAGTGCTGGGATTACAGGCGTGAGGCACCACGCCTGGCCTGTGCTTACTATTTTTCTTTCCTTCCCTCCTCAATCTCTCTCTTCTCTTCTGTCTTCTCTGCCTCTCTTCCTCTCTCCACCCATCTCTGCCTCTCTTCACTTGTCTCTCTCCTCCGTATCTCACTTTCCCCCTTCCATTTGATTCCTCCTGTCTTTTTCCTCTCTCACCCTCTTTGCTCCCATAGCTAGTAAGAGGCCAAGCCAGGAGACCAGCCCAGGACTGCAGGTGCTTTAAGTGTTTTACTTCACTTCCCCACTTGGGCTGCCATTGCTCCTGCCCTTAGCATTCACTCTCTTTGGGCTGGACAAGTCGGGATTAGTCCTGGGAGAACAGCCAAGGACTGGGGTCCACATTGCTCTGCCCCATTCCCTCTCTCTCCTGGGAAGAGCACCATGATGGGAAGTGGGGCCATAGTTAGTGGTGATGGTTCTGGGGGTGCATGGTAAAGACCCTCTCCTACCTGGGCTGAGGGCCATGGCGGGCTGCAGGCTGGAGCCATTGAAGGAGTAGTTGCCCTCTTCCAGTGGGCACACGTCGAGCTTGTCCCACCTGCTGAGCAGCTGGAGCCAGCCTGCCCTTCCTCTGGTTTGCAGTGGGGGCTCAGGATGACGCAAACCCACAGGGCCCCTGAGGAGGCAGGGACAGCCTCAATATCCCTGCCAACAGCGGCAGCAGCAGCACACACTTCCGCAGTGCCCACTCTGTGCCAGGTGATGATCTGCTAACCCTTTACCTTGGCCCTCAGAAGTTGCAACGCATAGCTTTTGCACCTTACAGGCAAGCAAACTGGGGCACAGAGATGTGACAGGACTCTGTTGGGATTAGACGGCCAGGCACAGTGGCTCATACCTGTAATCCCAGCACTTAGGGAGGCTGAGGCAGGCGGATTACCTGAGGTCAGGAGTTTGAGACCAGCCTGGCCAACATGGTGAAACCCTGTCTCTATTAAAAATATTTTTAAAAAATTAGCCGGGTGTGGTGGCGGGCGCCTGTTATCCCAGCTACTTGGGAGGCTGAGGCAGGAGAATCGCTTCAACCTGGGAGGTGGAGGTTGCAGTGAGTTGAGTTTGTGCCATTGCACTCCAGCATGAACAAAAGGAGCAAAACTCCATCTCAAAAAAAAAAGGTCTATGGCCATACCACCCTGAACGTCCCTGTCTGATCTCAGAATCTAAGGAGGGTCGGGCCTGGTTAATACTTGGATGGGAGACCACCTGGGAATACTGGGTGCCGTAGGCTTATTTAAAAAAAAAACAACTGGGTGCTTATGGCTCAGGCCCGTAAACCCAGCACTTTGGGAGGCCGAGGGAGGCGGATCGTTTGAGGTCAGAAGTTTGAGACCAGCCTCACCAACATGGTGAAACCCCTCTTTACTAAAAAAAATCTCAAACAAAAATTAGCTGGGCATGGTGGCAGGCACCTGAGATGGGGGTTTCTCCATGTTGGTCAGGGTGGTCTCGAACTCCTGACCTCAGGTGATGTGCCCACCTCGGCCTCTCAGAGTGCTGGGATTACAGATGTGAGCCACTACACCCGGCCTGTTTTTCCATTTTTAAATAGTTGGGAAATAAAACCAAAAGAATATTTTGCAACTTGTAGAAATAATGTAAAATTCAAATAAATACATGAGTATGCACAAATAAGCAGGGTTAAAAAAAATTTTGAGGGACAGGGTCTCACTATGTTGTCCAAGCTGGACTCGAACGGCTGGGCTGAGTGATCCTCCTGCCTCAGGCTTCCAAGTAGTTGGTAGTACAGGTGCCCGGCCACGGTGCCAAGCACCTATTTTTGTTGTTTGTTGAGACAGGGTCTTACTCTGTTCCCCGGGCTGGAGTGCAGTGGCGATCATGGCTCACTGCAGCCTCAACCTCCGGGGCCCAAGTGATCCCCCTACTTCAGCCCCCCCAAGTGCTGGGATTACAACCGTGAGCCACTGCGCCCTGCCCTACCAGGCATTAAATAAAGTTTTATTGGAATGCCACCATGCCCATTTGGTATATATGTCTGTGGCTGCTTTTCTTATGATAATGGACAGAGTTAGGTCATCATGACAGAGACCAAATGGCCTGCAGGGCTGAATAACACCGAACTCTGTGGCTGTTATGAGAAAACACGTCAGCTTGGTGCGGTGGCTCTCATCTGTCATCTTAGCACTTTGGGAGGCCAAGGCCAGAGGATTACTTGAGCTCAAAAGTTTGAGGTTACAGTGAGCCGTGATTGTGCCACTACACTTCAGCCTGGGCACACAGTGAGATCCTGGCTCTAAAAAAAAAAGAAAAAAAAAGAAAGAAAACATGTGGGTGGGGCCAGGTGCAGTGGCTCACGCCTGTAATCCCAGCACTTTTGGAGACCGAGGCGGGCAGATCGCCTGAGGTTGGGAGTTCAAGACCAGCCTGATCAACTTAGAGAAACCCCATCTCTACTAAAAATACAAAATTAGCCGGGTGTGGTGGTGCATGCCTATAATCCCAGCTACTTAGGAGGCTGAGGCAGGAGAATCCCTTCAACCCAGGAGGTGGAGGTTGTGGTGAGCTGAGATCGTGCCATTGCACTCTAGCCTGAGCAACAAGAGCAAAACTCCATCTCAAAAAAAAAGAGAAACAGAAAAGAGAAAAAACAAAACATATAGGCTGGGCATGGTGGCTCATACATGTCACCCTAGCACTTTGGGAGGCTGGGGCAAGAGGATTGCTTGGGCCCAGGAGTTCAAGACCAGCCTTGGCAATATAGTGAGCCCCTAGCTCTAAAAAAATTAAAAATTAGCTGGATGTGGTAGCGGGCACCTGTAGTCTGAGCTACTTGGGAGGCTGCAGTTAGGATCACTTGAGCCCAAGAGGCAGAGGTTGCAGTGAGCCCAGGTCGTGCCACTGCACTCCAGCCTGGGCAACAGAGTGAGACCCTGTCTCAAAAAAGAAAAAGAAAACGTGTGTACGTGTGTATTAGCCCCTAGGCCAGTGACATTTGATTGCCTGTGCTTCCTGTCAGATGTCAGTTTCATGTGAACAGGATTTCTGTGTCTCTCGTTCTCTGTGGGACCACCAGTGCCCAGTACCATGGCTGGCACATTAGAGGTGCTCGTAAATGTTTGCCAAATGAACGGAGGGAGGATTCAGGGGACAGACCCTAATCTCGGAGTGAGCCAGCCCCCATGGGAGCTGAAGTCCCGGTGTCCACCACGCACCGGGGTTCAGGCCTCACCCAGCTCGTCCCAGAGCTGCCGGCACTTGTCCGTCATGCCCGTGCCCTGCTGCCGCCACAGGGCCAGGCGCGGGTCCTGCAGGAACTGCTCGGTCATGAGGATCAGCATGCGCGCCCCATTGGAGTCCCGCATTCGCAGCATCTCCCCGCACCTGCGCCGGGGACAGGGTGGTGAGGAAGGGGTGGGGCGCCGCGGGGCCTTGTGCACTCCACGCCCCCCACCGGCCGCACAGCACCTTGCTGAACATGGAGCGTAGCTGCTGGCTGGCTCCGTAGTAACCGCCGTTGGACAGCAGCTGCTTCACCTGCTCCTGGATCTGCTCCTCGTCCAGGTGCCAGCAGTTGGCGTCCTCGATCCTGCGCCTGCGGTGGGGTCTGGGGCGCCTGCGCGGAGGAAAGGAAGCTGAGGCTAGGGCCGGGGTTGGGTTGGGGAGAGATAGCGTCCTTTTTTTTGAGATAGAGTTTGGCTCCTCTTGCCCAGGCTGGAGTGCAGTGGCGCCATCTTCACTCACTGCAACCTCCACTTCCCGGGTTCAAGCGATTCTCCCGCCTCAGCCTCCCAAGTAGCTGGGATTACTGGCACGCGCCACCACACCCGGCCAACTTTTTTTTTTTTTTTTTTTTTAGACAGAGTCTTGCTCTGTTGCCAATCTGGAGTGCTGTGGCGCAATCTTGGCTCACTGCAACCTCCGCCACCCGGGTTCACACAATTCCCCTGCCTCAGCTTCCCGAGTAGCTGGGATTACAGGCGCTTGCCACCACGCCTGGCTAATATTTTTGTATTTTAGTAGAGACAGGGTTTCACTATGTTGGCCAGGATGGTCTTGATCTCCTGACCTTGTGATCCGCCCGCCTCAGCCTCCCAAAGTGCTGGGATTACAGGTGTGAGCCACTGCGCCGGGCCTAGACCCAGCCAATTTTTTTGTATTTTTAGTAGAGACAGGGTTTCACCGTGTTAGGCTGGTCTCGAACTCCTGACCTCCGGTGATCCACCCACTTTGGCTTCCCAAAGTGCTGGGATTACAGGTGTGAGCCACCGTGCCCGGCCCATCCATCTATTCTTCTAGGTCACCCAACCCATTCCAAAGTTCCATCCGTCCCACCTAAATACCACCCACCCATCTGCTTGTCCATCCCACCTGGCCATCTGTTTATCTGTTTATCCATCCATCCATCCCTCCATCTGTCCATTCATCTTGTCCTAAACATGACTAGCTCATTTATCCCTTTGCTCATTCATCCACTTGGTCATCTGATACGGTTTAGCTCTGTGTCTCCACCCAAATCTCATGTTGAATTACGATCCCCATTGTTGGAAGTGGGGTCTGGAGGGAGGGTGATTGGATCATGGGGGATGGTTTCTAATGGTTTAGCACCATCCCCTTAGTGCTGTCTCATGATAGAGTTCTCATGAAATCTGGTTTAAAGTGTGTAGCATCTCTCCCTTTGCACTCTCTCTCCCCGCCAGCCATGTGATGTGTTTGCTTCTCTTCGCCTTCTGCCATGATTGTAAGTTTCCTGATGCCTCCCCAGATGCAGATGCCTGTGTAGCCCCCAGAACCATGAGCAAACTAAATCTGTTTTTCTTTATAATTACCCAGTTTCAGGTATGTCTTTATGGCAGGTGAGAACAGACTAATACATCATCCATCCAATCCATTCATCTATCTCACCGGAAACACAATGTACCCACACACCCATCCATTCAGCCATCCACCCCCATCCACCTACTCACCCATCCATCCACCAGTCCATCCACGCATCCAACCATCCATCCACCCATCCAACCATCCATCCATCTATCCAACCATCCATCCATCCACCCATCCACCCACCCATCCATGCATCCATCCACCCACCCATGCATCTATCCATCCATGCATCCATCCACCCACCCATGCATCCATCCGTGCATCTATCCATCCTTCCATCCATCCATGTATCCATCCATCCATCCATCCATCCACGCATCCATGCATCCATCCATCCATGCATCCATCCATCCATCCATGCATCCATCTATCCCATCCATCCATGCATCCATCCATGCATCTATCCATCCTCTTCGCATCCATCCATGCATCATCCATGCATCCATCAGTGCATCCATCCATCCATCCATGCATCCATCCATCCATCCTTCCATGCATCCATGCATCCATCCCATGCATCTATCCATCCTTCCATCCATCCATGCATCCATCCATCCATCCATGCATCCATCAGTGCATCCATCCATCAGTGCATCCATCCATCCATGCATCCATCCATGCATCTATGCATCCATCAGTGTATCCATCCATCCATGCATCTATCCATCCATCCATGCATTCATCCATCCATCCATCCTTCCATCCATTCATGCATCCATCCATGCATCTATCCATCCTTCCACCCATGCATCCATCCTTCCATCCATCCATGCATCTATCCATCCATGCATGCATCCATCCACCACCCATGCATCCATCCATGCATCTATTCCTCCTTCCATCTATCCATCCATCCATCCACCCACCCATGCATCCATCCATGCATCTATCCTCCTTCCATTCATCCATGCATCTATCCATCCTTCCATCCATCCATGCATCTGTGCATCCATCATGTGCATCCATCCATCCATCCATCCATCCTTCCATCCATCCATGCATCCATCCATCCATCCACCCAGGCATCCATCCATCCTTCCATCCATCCATGCATGCATGCATCCATGCATCCATCCATGCATCTATCCATCCTTCCCATGCATGCATGCATGCATCCATCCATGCATCCATCCACGCATCTATCCATCCTTCCATCCATCCATGCATGCATCCATCCATCCATCCATCCATGCATCTATCCATCCTTCCATCCATCCATGCATCTATGCATCCATCAGTGCATCCATCCATCCATGCATCCATCCATGCATCTATCCATCCATCCATCCATCCATGCATCTGATCCGTCCATCCATGCATCCATCCATCCACCCACCCATCTTGCCCAAAACACCACCAGCTCATTCAATTTATTCGTTCATCCATTTACTTATGCATCCAATCCTTTCATCTATTTGAAACACTACACATCTGTCCATCTACCCATTCACCCATCCATTTACCCATCCCACTCAAAACAACACCCACCCATCTGTTTACTCATCCATCTGTCTCACCTGAAGCACCACCCACTCATTCACCCCACTCAAGTCATGCCAGTCTCTCTCTACCTGCGCACGTCCCCCATATCAGTTCATCCACACATTCATACCCCTTACAGAACCACCTGCCCCATCAGTCCATCATCCACCCCCACCCATAATTCCCACCCCCCACCCATGTATGTACTCACCTTATTGATCCACGTGTCCATTCACCCCTTTTATCTTTCCAGTCCACATGAACTAACCACTCAAAATACCCACCTTCCATTCATCCATCCACTCACACAAGTACACCCTCCACCCACCCAACAATTAACCCTAACTCTATTCTTCCATCAAACCAACCAATCATCAAACCATCCATTCATATCTACCTCTCAAAACACCCATCATCCCATTCATCCATCGACTCACACAAGTGCACTCTCCACCTACCCAGCAACTAACCCTAACTCTATTCTTCCATCAAAGCAACCATTCATCATCAAACCATCCGTTCATAATCTCAAAACACCCATCATGCCATTCATCCATCCATCCACCCTACACAAAGTGCCCAACTCGGCCCACCCACCATGCTGATCCACACATGTGAACCTTCCATTCGTCCATCATCTCACTCCCAATCCATGTACCCACTGGCTCTTTCTTTCTTTCATTAACTTAATCTGTCCACCACTATCAGTCTACTTTAACCCCACTAGTCGAAGTCCTCCCCCAACCAACCACCCATCCTCACCTCCAATCACCATCACCACCAATTCTGTCCTTCCTTTTTTTTTTTTTGAGTCAGGGTCTCAGTCTGTCATCAGGTTGGAGTGGAGTGTGCAGCGATCATAGCTGACTGCATCCTTTATCTCCCAGGCTCGTGATCCTCCCATCTCAGCTTCCCGAATAACTACATAAGGCATGTGCCGCGACGCCCAGCTACTTTTGTTTATGTTTTGTAGAGACGAGGTATCACTATGTTGCCTAGGCTGGTCTTGAACTGTTGGTTTCAAGTGATCCTCCCTCCTCAGCCTCCCAAAATGCTGGAAATACAGGCATGAGCCACCATACCGAGCTTCTAATTCCCATTCACCTAATGGCATACTTAATATCCCATCCAGGCTAGGCGTAGTGGCTCACGCCTGTAATCCCAGCACTTTGGTAGGCTGAGGCAGGTGGATCACCTGAGGTCAGGAGTTCAAGACCAGACTAGACAACATGGTGAAACCCTGTCTCTACAAAAATACAAAAATTAGCCAGCATGATGGCATGTGTCTGTCATCCCAGCTACTTGGGAGGCTGAGACAAGAGAATTGCTTGAACCCAGGAGGCAGAGGTTGCAGTGAGCCGAGATTTCGCCGCTGCACTCCAGCTTGGGTGACAGAGGAAGACTCCATGTCAAAAAATGAAACAAAACAAAATAATCTCACCCACCCCCATTCATTTTTCCACACCATCAGTTGCCTCCAGTGCTTGATTGTGAACACTTGTTTTTTTTTTTAATTTTTTTTTTGGAGACAGGGTCTCACTTTGTCTCCCAGGCTGGAGTGCAGTGGTGCGATCTCGATTCACTGCAACCTCCACCTCCCAGGTTCAAGCGATTCTCCCACCTCAGCCTCCTGAGTAGCTGGAACTACAGGTGCCCCCACCATGCCTGGCTAATTTTTGTATTTTAGTAGAGACAGGGTCTTGCCATGTTGACCAGGCTTGTCTCGAACTCCTGACCTCAACTGATCTGCCCACCTCGGCCTCCCAAAGTGCTGGGATTACAGATGTGAGTCACCGCGCCCGGCCAATCACGAACACTTTCTGTGCCCACCCAGCACCACCCTCCATCATCCATGCATGCCTCCACCCACTACTCATCTTCCCCGATCCTAGCTAGACAATGCAAACCCCTCAGAGCCCCCCAAACCCTCCCAGTCCTCATCACACCTCCTGGTGTATCTCCTCACCCATAACACCTCTGACACCCACAAATGTCCCACATTACCTTCACGCCTTCCTCCTCCCACACCCAGGCTGCTCCAGATTGACACCCCCAGCCCTGGGGCCGGACCTCCCACTTGCCCTCTAATGCAGGCTCTCCCCTCCTGCCCTCGCCCTCTGCCCCGTAGGCTGATTTGCAACTACTCATCTGTCCTGTGGCCAGAGGATATGTGGGATCTGCCATTCGCTAGGTGGGTGACTTCAGATGATGCAGGCTATGGCTTGTTTTTCTGCCGTTCCGCCTCCACCCAACTTCCCCTCATTCAGTGACCCATGCAGGGCACCCAGCAAGTGGTGTGGCTGTGTGCTGGGGCATCCTCTCCCCACTGGACCCCCGGGGTGGGGTGCCCTTACCATGCACCAAATTGATCTCGGAGCCCAGCAGGAGGATCTCATCAGCCAAGCGCTGGGCGGTGGGCAGCACCTCAGTGTGGTGAGCGCTGATGAGGTACTGCACGAACTTCTGCAGCTGTTCCCGGTTCATCTGGGAGAGTGTTTCTGAGATGGGCAGCCGTAGCTCCACCTGGCGGGCGTGCCGGATGCGGTACAGGGACAGGGCCACCACGTGGGCGCAGTAGAAGAGGTCGCGGTTGTCACAGCCGCAGCTCACAGAGGTGATCTTGCAGCGATCAAAGCTGATGGAGACGTGGTAGAGGCGTTCGGGCTCTCCAGGGCCCCCCCCGGCTCGCGGATGTTTCCGCTCAGGTGGAATCCTAAGATGAAAGCCAAACTGTCCCGTCTGTGTCATCCCGAGACAGGCAGTGTCTGTGGTGCACAGCAAGACCCATTTGCAAAGCCCAGCTGAGTAACCTAGTGTAAGTCACTTCACTCCCTCTGCTGTTTTTTTTTTTTTTTTGAGACAAAGTCTCCCTCTGTTGCCCAGGCTGGAGTGCAGCAGTGCGACCTTAGCTCACTGCAACCTCTGCCTCCCAGGTTTCAAGCTATTCTCCTGCTTCAGCCTCCCGAGTAACTGGAATTACAGGCACTGCCACCACACCGGCTAATTTTTGTATTTTTAGGAGAGACGGCCGGGCATGGTGGCTCATGCCTGTATTCCCATTACTTTGGGTGGCCGAGGCAGCTGAATCACCTGAGGTCAGGAGTTCGAGAGCAGCCTGACCAACATGGAGAAACCCCATCTCTACTAAAAATACAAAAATTAGGCTGGGCGCAGTGGCTCACGCCTGTAATCCCAGCACTTTGGGAGGCCGAGGTGGGAGGATCATGAGGTCAGCAGATCGAGACCAGCCTGGCCAACATGCTGATACCCCATCTCTACTAAAAATAAAAAATAATTAGCCAGGTGTGGCAGGCACCTGTTATCCCAGCTACTCAGGAGGTCGAGGCAGGAGAATCACTTGAACCTGGGAGACAGAGGTTGTAGTGAGCTGAGACTGTGCCACTGCACTCCAGCCTGGGTGGCAGAGCAAGACTCTGTCTCAAAAAAAAAATGCTTAGAATGCTGTCGGTATAAAGTGAAGTCCTAAGTAAACACTTGCTCTTTTATTTTGAGATGGAGTCTTGCTCTGTCACCCAGGCTGGAGTGCAGTGGCATCATCTTGGCTCACTGCAACCTCTACTTCCTGGGTTCAAGCAATTCTCCTGCCTCAGCCTCCCCAGTAGCTGGGATTACAGGTGTGTGCCACCATGCCTGGCTAATTTTTCTATTTTTAGTAGAAACAGAATTTCACCATGTTGGCCAGGCTGGACTTGAACTCCTGACCTCATGATCTGCCTGCCTCGGCCTCCCAAAGTGTGGGGATTACGGGCGGGAGCCACCTACGCCCCACCCAGCACTTGCTCCTATTTTAATTATGAATAATAGTGTCATAGTCATGATACCAAAGGTGGTTTTCTGAGTCGTTGGGTTACTATGAATATGGCCAGGGCTTCAGGAACTCCTCAGTTTCCTGAGAAGATGGCAAAGGCCTGTGCTGCTTTGGGGCGAGTGGCTGATGAAGTGAGCCAGGGGCCAGGTCTCTCATTCACTCCCCCGATGCCCCTCCCTGGCCCCTGGGCAGCGCAGGTGCCAGGCTTATCTGACTGGTTGGGCAGCTCGGGCCCAGACTGGGTCATGCAGGGAGATGGCTTCCTCCTACCAGCTGGAGGTTGCCAGGAGTCTGTGGTCAGTCAGGCCACATCCCAGCAGAGGGGATCCAAGGTGCCACAGAGCCCACGGAGGGTTATCCTGACCCAGCCCCTGCCTGCAGCTGGGAGAAGTGGCCTGATGCTGCTGGAGCTCTGGAGTCCCAGGCCTCACTTATTTTCTGGCTCAGCCTCTACTGGTCCCCTTCTGGGTCCGGCTGCCTGAGGTCTAAGGCCTTTCCACTGCTCTCATTACATCTCCCCCAGTCTCTGCAGTCTTTGCGTTTCTTAGCCTAAGGTCTGAAACCAGCCCTCACAGTTGATCTTACGTGGCTCGTCATGGTGGGTCACACCTGTAATCCTAGTGCTTTGGGAGGCTGAGGCAGGAGGATCGCTTGAGCCCAGGAGTTCGAGACCAGCCTGGCCAACATGGTGAAACCCCGTGTCTCTACTAAAAATACAAAAAATTAGCCAGGCATGGTGGCAGGCGCCTGTAGTCCCAGCTACTTGGGAGGCTGAGGCAGGAGAATCACTTGAATCCAGGAGGTGGAGGCTGCAGTGAGCTGAGATTGTGTTACTGCACTCCAGCCTGGGCGACAGAGCAAGACTCTGTCTCAAAAACAAACAAACAAACAAACAAAAAAAAAACGTGTATAATCCTACCTGGGTCTCTAAGCCTGAGGTCTGGAACCTCCCCACCCCCTGGCCCAGGCCTCCCTCCAAGTCCCCTTTTCCAGACCTGGTATGGACCTCCCTGGCCTCCTCGGAAGGAGTAGGGGACAAAGACTCACCCACTTGCAACACACGGTCCACGGCCCCGCTCTGGAGCAGGTGCAGCCCTCGGGTAAAGGGCACCCGGTCGTCGTGCTCGCCCTCTGGGGGCGGGTAACCCAGGGACGAGTACATACATATCTCCCGTTCACTGCGTGGAAACGACCAAAACACGATACGCTTCTGGACCGGCTCGGGCACCCGGGAGAACCGCTCCTCCACCTGCAGGAAGAGCCAGTGGGTTAGGAGCCTGGGGTTGATGTAATCCCAGTGCTGTGGGAAGCTGAGGTGGGAGAATCGCTTGAGATCAGGAGTTCGAGACCAGCCTGGGCAACATAGAGAGGCTCCTATCTGTACAAAAACACTGGCCGGGCACGGTGGCTCACCTGTCTCTACACACACGCATGCAAATGTAAACATTAGCCAGGTGACCGGCCACGGTGGCTCACACCTATAATCCCAGCACTTTGGGAAGCCGAGGCGGGCAGATCATGATGTCAGGAGTTTGAGATCAGCCTGACCAACATGGTGAAACCCGTCTCTATGAAAAATACAAAAATTAGCCGGGCATGGTGGTGCACACCTGTAATCCCAGCTACTCAGGAGGCTGAGGCAGAATAATTGCTTGAACCTGGGAGGCAGACATTGCAGTGAGGCAAGATGGCATCACTGCACTCCAACCTGGTGACAGAGTGAGATTCCGTCTCAAAAAAAAAAAAAAAAATTGCCAGGTATGGTGGTGCATGCCTGGAATCCCAGCTACTCAAGAGGCTGAGGTGGGAGGATAGCTTAAGTGGAGAGGTTGAGGCCGAAGTGAGTTGTGATTGTGCCACTTCGCCTCCAGCCTGGGAGACTCAGCAAGACCCTGTCTCAAAAAAAAAAAAAAAAAAAAAAAAAAAGGAAAGAAGGCCACGTGTGGTGGCTCACACCTGTAATCCCAGCACTTTGGGAGAATGAGGTGGACGGATCACCTAAGGTCAGGAGATGGAGACCATCCTGGCCAACATGGTGAAACTCCGTCTCTAAAAAAAAAAAAAAAAAAGAAAGAAAAGAAAGCCACACTATGCTGAACGCTTATACATGTGATTTCCACATTCTCACAGCCACCTAGTGTGAGCTTGTCCAACCCACGCCCCACGGCCCTGGCCCAGGATGGCTTTGAATGCAGCCCAACGCAAATTTGTAAACTTTCTTAAAACAGATACAGCCAGGTGCGGTGGCTCACGCCTGTAATCCCAGCACTTTGGGAGGCCGAGGCAGGTGGATCACTTGAGGTCAGGAGTTTGAAACCAGCCTGGCCAACATGGTGAAACCTTGTCTCTACTAAAAATACAAAAATTAGCCAGGCATGACAGCCCACACCTGTAATCCCAGCTACTCAGGAGGCTGAGGCGGGAGACTCACTTGAACCCAGGTGGAGACTGCAGTGAGCCAAGATCGTGCTACTGCACTCCAGCCTGGGCAACAGACTGAGACTCTATCTCAAAAAAAAAAAAACAAAAAATTATAACATTTTCTTGGCCGGGCATGGTGGCTCATGCCAGTAATCCCAGGTACTTGGGAGGCTGAGGCAGGAGAATCGCTTGAACCCAGGAGGCGAACTCCAGCCTGGGCAACAGAGCAAGACTCCTCAAGAACAAAAAAATTTTTTTAAAGCTCATCAGCTATTGTTAGTGTTAGTGTATTTTATACGTGGCCTAAGACAGTTCTTCTTCCAGTGTGGCCCAGGGAAGCTAAAAGCTTGGGCACCCCTGACGGTGAACTGATACTAAATCATGACCCTGTTTTGAGAATCTGAGACTCAGAGGTGAGACGGATTCAGTTGTTCAGGATCCCAGAGCTGTGAGCTGTTTCAACTCCGAAAACAGACTTTGCTGTTCCTCAGTTTCCCTTCCATGCCCCATCCCTGGGAAGGGGCCCCAGGGAGGGGAGAGGGTGTCCTGGCCACCCCTGTGGGCTCTGGGCAATGCGATGAGCTGGCTGAGCCTGCCTTCCAGTTTGGATTTGCTGTTCCCTGGCTGGGTGACCTTGGGCAAGTTTCTCAACTTCTCTGTGTCCCAGTTTCCTCAAAGTGGGAACGAGAACAACTCCCAGAGGGTTGCGGAGGATTCCATTAGCTTCTGTGGGTCAAGAACTCCAAGGGCTCGGCTTGGCCAGGGCAGGTTTGTGGGAGGCTTAGAGATGGTTTTCAGATTATTCTGTGTGCCTCACAAGCAATGAAGGGGCAGGGGCCCTCCTTAGCCTCCAGGCCCACCTGGGTTTCTAGGGGAAGTGGGAGAGCTGCTGACCAGCCCAGGCCTCGGGGACAGTTGACAGATGACTAAGGAGGGATTTTCCGGTCCATGAATCAGAGCCTGCCCATCCACACTTGGCCCAAACCCATCCGTCCCGGCCGACTTCCTAACTCCAGAGAGGCCAGGCAGGAAAAAACGCCCCTAAAGCTGGACAGAGGATAGAGCCCGTGTGAGCTCCCTGTTCAGGTCTGGGCCATGTCTCCAGCTCCCTGGGGCCCACACTGAAGCTGAAAAAGGGGACTTAAAGCGTCTTCGCTCTGGGACATCCTGGCAGTGCCCCCAGAAGCCACAGAAGAGAGGTTCTAGGGGCACCTGTCCAGGGACCACCACCCAGGCCCTGCCCCCTGCTGTCGACCTCTGGAAGGGATAGGATAGGATGGGGGATGAGGAGGGACCCTGGAACTTGAGTAATCCATGCTTCAAACCAGGAGAAGCTGGGCAGTCCCAGAGAGGGAGAGAGCGAGAGAGGAGAGAGCGAGAGAGCGAGAGAGAGAGAGAGAGAGAGAGAGAGAGAGAGGAGATAGAGAGAGAGAGAGAGAGGTGGGGGGGGGGGAGAGGGGAGGAGGGAGGAGTGAGGGAGAGAGAGAGAGGAGAGAGAGAGAGAGAGAGAGGAGAGAGGGGAGAGGAGAGAGAGAGAGAGATCTGGAGTAGAGAGGGATCCCCAACGAACAGGTGAGATCTGGAGGCTTGAGGGCAGGAATGAATGGGGAAAAACGGGGTGTCTTGAGCTGGAATCTATAGAGATGGAGTTATTTGGGGTGTAGGGTAGGGATCTAGAGGGCAGGAATGGGGGCGTGTGAGTCTCTAGGGGCTACGATGGAGGGAAACAGGGTATCCCCAAGAGGGGGCTGTAGAGAGGACTGAAGACTTAATGGGGTGCCCTGACTGGGGGAATAAAGATGCGATAGGAAAAGAGGGGTGCCGTTGGGGGATTAGGGTGGGAAAGAGGGGTGCACGGGGTTGTAGGCGGACCATGGGGGCCGGATCTCAGACATCTGGGGTTGGTAGGAGAAGAAGGAAGTGTCCTGATTTGAGATCTGAGGCGCCGAGGGGCAGAGATGGCAGAGAAGGGATGGGGGTGGGTTATTGGGTTTGGAGGATGAGGGGATGTTCCGGGTAGGATTGAGTATCCTGGGGGTGGGATCTCAGGGGGGTGTCCCTGATGGGGGCAGCTCTGGACTCTGGGGATTGGGAAGGAGGAGAAGACAGGTGGGGAAGGTGCTGGGGGTGCGTCCCTGCCCCGCCCCCTTCCCCCGCGGTCACCTGCTCGAAGGCCCAGCTCTCGGCTACCCGCTTGGCGCTGAGGTCCAGCAGTGCCTCGGGCCGTCCCCGGCCACGCGCGGCCCCGGCCCCGGCATCGCGCTCTTCGGGTCCCGCGGGGAAGCCCCGGCTCCGCTTGGCCGCGGGGGGCTCCATCCGGCCGGGCCGGGGCCAGGGCCGGGGCGGGGCCTCTTGAGGGGGGTTGGTCCAATGCCCGCTCCGCGTCGCCGGCTCCCGCGCCCCCTGCCCGCCTTCCCGTCCGTCCTCCGCGCTCGGCCGCCCCGGGACCCCTGCCGCACCCACCCCCGACCCGCGCCGGGCCGGCCGGGTGATGCGGCCCCTTTAAGACTCTTCACAACAATGAAGCTGCCTCGGCCTCTGCTTTAGCTCCGCCGTCGTCCCGCCCCCGCCGCCCGTCCCCATTGGCCCCCCTCGGCCTCCGCGGTCCTCCCTCGCCATTGGCTGCGCCGCCAGACATATCTCCAAGCTTTGCTGCTCACTCGATGACTGTGATGCCAGTCTTTTCGTGTTTACCCAACCAGAGCCCGCTGCGAGGGACGCTGTCAATCACAGGGCGCCAGAGGCCAATCAGAGCGGGAGGACCCCTGCGTCCCAGGCCTTATGCGGAGTTTCGGGGCGGGCCCGGGGTTCATTCACAACATTCCTCCCCCGCCTCCCTCGGGCTGGACAGCGCGCCTGGGGCTGCTGGGCTGCGCCCACACACGGCTTTGTTTACTGAGGGTCGCTCCGGGCGCCTCGAGGGGACAATCAACACACCCCGGCCGGTGAGCGAGACGGAGCAGCGGGATCCCTTGGCAGCGGCTCAGCCCCTAGTCCCTTCGAGCTGTGTGACCCGAGAAACTCACTCAACCTCTCTGGGCACCGGGTCAAGTTTTGGTGCTGTGGGGGGCGGAGGGGTCGCAGGCTCATTGGGGGAGCTCATGCGGGCCGCGGACCCCCTCTCCAGAAACAGAGCTCGGTTAGGGGATTCATAGGTCATCCCTTGAGCCTCAAAAGCAGTACCCTGCCCCTCCTTTCCATGTCCTGCATTCTACGCTGGGTCATATGAAATTGCCGATTTTCTACCATTTTTGGCCTGTTAAAATGGCAATTCCATGAGGTTCAGCCTAACACTTAACAAACCCCAGGACCTCTGAGCATTTTTCTGACTCAGCTTGTCCAGGCCACCATCTCTGCCCTGGAAGCCGGCCATGGTTTCCATCACGCGTTCCCGTCCCGGCTCCCTGCCAATGTCCTCAGAAAACCTTGCATTTTCCCTTCCTCATACTTCTCTCCGTTACCATTTATATATCTGTTTCGGCGGGGTTTTTTTGTTTTTTTTTTGACCTAGCCTCACTTTGTCACCTAGGCTGGAGTGTAGTGGTGCCACCTCGGCTCACTGCAACCTCTGCCTCCCGGTTTCAAGTGATTTTCCTGCCTCAGCCTCCTGAGTGGCTGGAATTACAGGCGCCCGCCACCACACCCGGCTAATTTTTGTATTTTTGGTAGAGATGGTTGGCCAGGCTGGTCTCGAAGTCCTGACCTCAAGTGATCCACCCTTGGTGGTTGTTTAATTTCGGTCTCTCCCTCTCCACTGTGAGCCTCAGGAGGCAGGAGCTTGTCCCATTTGTGCTTTGCTGTACAGACAGCACCTCGGATAGCACCGGGCATACAGTAGGCGCTCAAGCTAGAAATTGTTGAATACACCAAGCAACTCATGCTTTGCCTTCATTCAGTTAAATGATCCGCACAGCAGAAAAACCCATTGATTATCTGCCCATCCATATGGGATCCCTAGCTTTTCCTGGAGAAACTTTGAGCCTCACAGCTGCATTCTCTGGCCAGTCTTCAGCCACTCCCCATACCCCCTCCCCCTACCCAATTCATTAAACTCCCCTGCAGACCTGCACTGTCCAGTATGGTCACCAAAGGCCACAAGTGGCCTCTGAGCCCTTGAAATGGGACTGGCTCGAATTAGGTTGTGCTGGAGAGGTAAAATACAGAGTGGATTTGGAGACATAGCAGGAAGGAAACAAGGCAAAATATTTCATTAGGAATGTTTTGGCCGAGCGCGGTGGCTCACGCCTGGAATCCCAGCACTTGGGGATGGTGAGTTGGGAGGATCACTTGAGCCCAGGAGTTTGAGACCAAGCCTGAGCAAATGGCGAAACCCATTTCTCTTAAAAAACAAGAAAATTGGCTGGGTGCGGTGGCTTACGCCTGTAATCCCAGCACTTTGGGAGGCTGAGGCAGGTGGATCACCTGAGGTCAGGAGTTCCAGACCAGCCTGGCCAACATAGCGAAATCCCATCTCTACTAAAAATACAAAAATTAGCCAGGCATGGTGGTGAATGCCTGTAATCCCAGCTACCCCGGAGGCTGAGGCAGGAGAATTACTGGAACCCAGGGGACAGAGGCTGCAGTGAGCCGAAATTGAGCCACTACACTCCAGCCTGGGCAACAGAGTGAGACTCCCTCTCAAAAAATACAATGAAAGCAAAATAGCTGGGTGCGGTGGGGCACGCCTGTAATCCCAGTACTTTGGGGAGGCCGAGGAGGGCAGATCACAAGGTCAGGAGTTCGAGACCAGTCCGAACAACATGACAAAACCTAGTTTCTACTAAAAACACAACAATTGGCTGGGCGTGGTGGCGTGCGCCTGTGATCAGGGTTGTTCAGGAGGCTGAGGCAGGAGAATTGCTTGAGCCCGGGAGGCAGAGGTTGCAGTGAGCCGAGACTGTGCCACTGCACTCCAACTTGGGCAACGGAGCAGACTCTGTCTCAAAAATAAGTAAATAAAGTAAAACAAAATTACATATGTGTCAGGGTGCAGTGGCTGGTGCTTGTAACCCCAGCACTTTGGGAGGCTGAGGTGGGTGCAGTGCTTGAGCCCAGGAGTTCGTGACCAGGCTGGGCAACACGGTGAGATGCTATCTCAAAAATAAATAAATAAAACTATCTATGTGACTCAAGTTGTATTTCTTTCTTTCTTTTTTTTTTTTTTTTTTTTTGAGACAGAGTCTCAGTCTGTCACCCAGGCTGGAGTGCAGTGGCACGATCTCGGCTCACTGCAACCTCCGCCTCCCGAGTTCAAGTGACTCTCCTGCCTCAGCCTCCTGAGTAGCTGGGATTACAGGCAGGTGCCACCATGCCCTGCTAATTTTGTATTTTTAGTAGAGACGGGGTTTCTCCATATTGGTCAGGCTGATCTCGAACTCCTGACCTCAAGTGATCCACTGGCCTTGGCCTCCCAAAGTCTTGGGATTACAGGCGTGAGCCACCACGCCTGGTTAAGTTTTTTGATTTTTTTTTTTTTTTTTTTGAGACGGAATTTTGCTCTTGTTGCCCAGGCTGGAGTGCAATGGCGCAATCTCGGCTCACCGTAACCTCCGCCTCCCAGGTTCAAGCGATTCTCCTGCCTCAGCCTCCCGAGTAGCTGGAATTACAGGCATGCGCCACCACACCGACTAATTTTGTATTTTTAGTAGAGACAGGGTTTCTCCATGTTGGTCAGGCTGCTCTCGAACTCCTGACCTCAGGTGTTCTGCCCGCCTCAGCCTCCTTAAGTGCTGGGATTACAGGTGTGAGCCACTGCACCTGGCCAATTTTTTCTGAATTTTAATAGAGAAGAAATCTTGCTATGTTCCCCAGGCTGGTCTTGAATTCCTGAGCTCAAGTAATCCTCCTGGCTTGGCCCCCCAAATTGCTGGGATTAGAAGCATGAGCCACCACACCTGGCTTGAGTTGTATTTCCATTAGACAGTGCCCGTCTTAAGAAACCACAGCCTGCCACAGTGACAGCAACAGAAACGGCCATAATAAGAATGTACTGACTGCTCATGCAATGCTGTGGCTGTGGAGATACATGCTGGAGTGTAAGCCATCGAAGTGTTGTGAAGTGGGGATTGTCACCTCCGTTTCTCAGAGGAGGAACCTGAAGCTTGGAGAGGCTGAGCCACTGGCTTGAGGTCACCCAGCAGTAGGAGCTGGACTAGTGGGGGACCTGGACCTGTGGGGGCTGCTTTGGAGCCCTCGACTTACTGGGGCATCTCCTTGCAAAGGATCTGGGGCAACGATAGATCTATGGGGAAGGAGTAACTGGGGTCAGAGGAGACACAGGGGGGGAGTTCAAGCAAAGGACAGCCGGGTGCAGTGGCTCACACCTGTAATCCCAACACCTGGGGAAAGTGAAGTGGGAGGATCACTTGAGTCCAGGAGTTCAAGACCAGCCTGGGCAACATAGCGAGACCCCCATCTCTAATTTTTTTTTTTTTTGAGACTCTGTCTCAAAAAAAAAAAAAAATTGGCCTGGCATGGTGGCTCATGCCTGTAATCCCAGCACTTTGGGATGCCAAGGTGGGTGGATCACCTGAGGTCGGGAGTTCAAGACTAGCCTGACCAACATGGAGAAACCCTGTCTCTACTAAAAATACAAAATTAGCCGGGTATGGTGGGGCCTGCCTGTAATCCCAGCTACTCGGGAGGCTGAGGCAGGAGAATTGCTTGAACCTGGGAGGTGGAGGTTGCAGTGAACCAAGATCGTGCCATTGCACTCCAGCCTGGGCAACAAGAATGAAACTCTGTCTCAAAAAAAAAAAAAAAGTACCGCGTGTACCGTGTGGTGGTGCACACCTGTAGTCCCATCTAGTCAGGAAGCTGCGGCGGGAGGATTGCTTGAGCCCAGGAGGTCGAGGCTGCAGTGAACCATGATTGCACCACAACCCTCCAGTCTGCTGACAGAGCCAGACCCTGTCTGAAGTAAAAGCAAAACATAACAAAACAAAAACAAAAAGCACATCTTTCTGGTGCTCCCCTTGCAAACAGGACCTAGCGAGTGGCTTTTCCCAGCAGCCCTCTTCAGCATCTGATATGTGGGTATGTCAACTAAATTTAGCCTTGAAAGGGCTCCAGTATTGTCCTGCGATGCTGAGAAGTCCTGCTAGGCCAGTGGGGTAGACTTTAAGAGGAAGAGAGAATGGGGTATCACAGGGTGAGAATGTCTTTTTTTTTTTTTTTTGAGATGGAATCTTGCCCTCTTGCCCAGGCTGGAGTGCAATGGCACAATCTCGGCTCATTGCAAACTCTGCCTCTTGGGTTCAAATGATTCTCCTGCCTCAGCCTCCCAAGTAGCTGGGATTACAGGCCCACCACCATGCACAGCTAATTTTTGTGTTTTTTTTTAGTAGAGGTGGGGTTTCACCATGTTGGCCAGGCTGGTCTTGAACTCCTGACCTTGTGATCTGCCCGCCTCACCTCCCAAAGTGCTGGGATTACAGGCGTGAGCCACCATACTCGGCTGAGAATGTCTTATTTCATTCTCTAACAATAGATACTTTATATATATATATATACACATATATATATATATATATATTTTTTTTTTTTTGGGACGAAATCTCGCTCTGTCACCCAGGCTGGAGTATAGTGGAGCTATCTCGGCTCACTGCAGCCTCCACCTCCTGAGTTCAAGCTATTCTCCTGCCTCCGCCTCCTGAGTCGCTGGGACCACAAGCCCACACCTGGCTAATATTTGTATTTTAGTAGAAACAGGATTTCACCATGTTGGACAGGCTGGTCTCGAACTTCTGACATAAGTGATCTACCCACCACCGCCTCCCAAAGTCCTGGGATTACAGGCGTGAGCCACTGCACCCGGCCTCAAATATTTAACATCAATCCCATCTCTCAGGTAAGATAAGAGAACTAAGGCATGGAACACTCATGTGGCTTGCTCAAGGTCCACACCTGGAAAGGGTAGGGTCTGCACAAAATTTGGAAAACAGGAATATTCTGCTCATGTCCTCTGATTTTACAAGTGAGGGAAATGAGGCCCAGAGAGGGTTGGAAAGCTGCCCAAGGCCACACAGTGGTCTTGGGACAATGTGGGAGGTTGGGACTGTCCTCAGTATGAAGTCCCCCCGGTTACTACCTGCCTCTATTTCTTGGCCATTTTTAGGAAAGGAGAGCTGGGCACGGTGGTGTGTGCCCGTATTCCATCTACTTGGATATTTTTTTGGTTGGGTTTTGAGACAGGGTCTCGCTCTGTTGCCCAGGTCGAAGTGCAGTGGTATGATCACAACTTGCTGCAGCTTCAGCCTCCCGGGCTTGAGCGGTCCACCTGCCTCGGCTTTGTGAGTAGCTGAGACTACAGGCGTGCAGCATTATGCCTGGCTTATTTATTTATTTATTTTTTGAGATGGAGCCTTGCTCTGTCTCTCAGGCTGGAGTGCAGTGGCATGATCTTGGCTCACTGCAACCTCCGCATCCTGGGTTCAAGCGATTCTCCTGCCCCCGCCTCCCGAGTAGCTGGGATTACAGGTGCCTGCCACTGCGCCCACCTAATTTTTGTATTTTTAGTAGAGACGGGGTTTCACCATGTTGGTCAGGCTGGTCTTGAACTCCCAACCTCAGGTGATCTGCCCACCTCGGTCTCCCAAAGTGCTAGGATTATAGGCGTGAGCCACTGCCACCGGCCTGCCTGGCTAATTTTTTTAAAATGATTTTTTAAGAAGAGATGGTGTCTCACTATGTTGGCCAGGCTGATCTTGAGAACCTGGGCTCAAGCGATCCTTCCACCTTGGCCTCCCAAAGTGCTGGGATTACAGGTGTGAGCTGTTGTGCCCGGCCAGTCCCATCTACTTGAAAAGCAGAGGAGGTAGGATCGCTTAAGCCTCGGAGTTCAAGACCAGCCTGAACAACATAGCAAGACTCTGTCTCAAAAAAAAAAAAAAAAAGATAAAGATAAAAAGGAGTTTGATGGGGGTAGTTCCAAGCACCTGCGTCCTTCCTTCTCAGTAAAGCCAGTAAGCTTGGGCTTTAGGGAAATGGAAGCCACATTGATTCCACCCGCCTGCCCAGCGTGAGCTCACTGTCTAGGCATGTGCAGCTCCTTACCCCAAACTACATGTGCTCGCAACCCGTGGGAGCTGGGGTTACCCTGGGGACTCAGCTGAGGGCGGGGACAAGGGCCCCCAGCTCTGTGGATGTCTACACCCAGCTTTCTGAGGGTCCCTCCCTTCTGCCAGCCCCCTGCAGCACCCCAAGCCCCCGTTGACGCAGGCAGGAAACCAGCTGGGTAGGCTTCGCTTGCTTCCTGGTCGCAGGGACGCAGCGCCTCCGGCATGCCCAGCTGGCAAGATTTCCTTCTTGCATTTCTTTTCTTCCTTTTTGAAACAGGATTTCATGGGCAAAGTGTCAGGGCTCTGCCAGGAGAAGTGGGCATGTTGGGTCAGGTGGGGGAAGGTGGAGGCAGGAGAGAAAGGGTTAGGCAAGAATAACCATGTCTTGAAAAGCCACAGTGCCGGGCTCAGTGGCTCACTCTTATAATTCCAGCACTTTGGGAGGCTGAGGCAGGCAGATCATGAGGTCAAGAGTTGGAGACCAGCCTGGCCAACATGGCGAAACCCCGTCTCTACTAAAAATACAAAAAAATGGCCGGGCATGGTGGCTCACGCCTGTAATCCAAGCACTTTGGAGGCCAAGGCGGGCGGATCACCTGAGGTTGGGAGTTCAAGACCAGCCTGACCAACACGGTGAAACCCTGTCTTTAAAAAAAAAAAAAAAATTAGCTGGGCGTCGTGGTGGGCACCTGTAATCCCAGCTACCTGGGAGGCTGAGGCAGGAGAATCGCTTGAACCTGGGAGGTGGAGGTTGCAGTGAGCTAAGACTGTGCCACTGCACTCCAGCCTGGGCAACAGAGTGACACTCTGTCTCAAAAAAAAAAAAAAAAAAGAAAAGTCACGTTTAATGACCCCCTGTCCCTGGGAGAGGGGGAACTGGGGAGGGAAGAGGACATGGGATGGCAGGATTTGGGTTCCCCACCACCCTGCGCCCAGCACACAAGCACAGCTCCTAGTCACATCAGTATGTCCCTTATCCTTAGGCTCCTGAATTCATGCTGAGGGGGGAGTGGGGATCCCAATTTAACAAACAGAGAAACTGAGGCTCAGAAAGGTTTTTTTTTTTTTTTTTTTGAGACAGTCTCACTCTGTTGCCCAGGCTGGAGTGCAGTGGCGTGATCTCAGCTCTTTACAACCTCCCACTCCCGGGTTCCAGCAATTCTCCTGCCTCAGCCTCCCAAGTAGATAGGATTACAGGTGTGCACCACCACGCCCTGCTAATTTTTGTATTTTTAGTAGAGACGGGGTTTCACCATGTTGGCCAGGCTGATGTTGAACTCCTGACCGCCTGATCAAGTGATCTGCCTGCCTCAGCTTCCCAAAGTGCTGGGATTACAGGGGTGAGCCACCACCCCAGGCTGAAGCTCAGAAAGGTGAAAGAACTCAAGATGTGGGTTCTTTTGGAGTCTCGGGCTCCTGGCTCCATCACTAATGAGGGCTTCGGGGAGTACAGGAGGGAAAAGTCACTCAGGAAAGTGAGGGGGAAAATGAGGCTGTTTAGGGAGGCCCGAGGGGGAGAACAAGTGAGTGGACATTCCAGACCCCATACCTGTCGTGCCTGAAAGCCCTTCCTTGCCCCTGGGGTCCTCCTTGAAGGGCTGGTGTCAGAGGCACAAAAGGAGCCGATTTGCAGGATCCCTGGGCTGGTACGGACGCTGCTCAGCGAAGGGTGGGCTGAGCTCTGGTTAGAGGCGCCTCCTAGTGTCCAACTCTGGCGCCAGATGGCACCCAGAGCCCACCCCGTCCTGGCCCTCGCCTTTCTGATTCCAAATAGAAAAGCTGGAAGCTAATTTTCTAAAGACTGTGAAATCACCACTCCCCTAATACATAAAGATGAATGGGTGCTAAAATGTTTATTTCTTCCTGTTTACCAGGTCGGAATTTTTTTTTTTTTTTTTTTTTTTTTGAGACAGAGTCTTGCTCTGTTGCCCAGCCTGAAGTGCAGTGGCACAATCTTGGTCAGTGCAACTTTCATCTCCTGGGTTCAAGTGATTTTCATGCCTCAGCCTCCCAAGTAGCTGGGACTACAGGCATGTGCCACCATGCCCGGCTAATTTTTGTATTTTTAATACAGACCGGGGGTTTCACCATGTTGGCCAGGCTGGTCTCAAATGTCTGACCTCAGGTGATCTGCCTGCCTTGGCCTCCCAAAGTGCTCGGATTACAGGCATGAGCGACGCGCCGGTCTTGTTTTTTTTTTTCTTAATTTCACTGATGTGGGAAACAGGCAGATGTTATGTTCAAGAGAGACTGAAAAATACACTTTTTTTTTTGAGATGGGGCCTCGTTGCACTGCCCAAGCTGGAGTGCAGTAGTGCAATCTCGCTGACTGCAGCCTCAGCTTCCCACGCTCAAGCGATCCTTCAAGTTCAGTCTCCGGAGTAGCTGGGACTCCAGACATGCCCCACCACATCCAGCTAATTTTAAAAAATATTTTGCAGAGATAGGGTCTTGCTATGTTGCCCAGGCTGGTCTTGAACTCCTAGCCTCAAGCAATTTACCCACCTCTGCCTCCCAAAGTACTGGGATTAGGCCGGGCACAGTAGCTCACACCTGTAATCCCAGCACTTTGGGAGGTTGAGATGGGGGGATCACTTGAGGTCAGGAGTTTGAGACCAGCCTGGGCAACATGGTGAAACCCCATCTCTACTAAAAATGCAAGCTGATTTTTGTATTTTATAGCAAAGGATTTTGCTCTATTGGCCATGCTAGTCTTGAACTCCTGGCCTCAAGTGATCCGCCGGCCTTGGCTCCACAAAGTGCTGGGATGAGCTACCACACCCAGCCTAATTCACTATTTTAAAGTGTGCAGGTCAGTGTAATCACAATCTTGTGCAATCACTTCTGTGATTAGGCAGGCGTGGTGACGGGCACCTGTAGTACCAGCTACATAGGAGGCTGAGACAGGAGAATCACCTGAACCCACGAGGTGGAGGCTGCAGTGAGCCAAGATCATGCCATTGCACTCCAGTCTGGGTGACAGAGGGAGACGCTGTCTTAAAAAACAAACAAAATAAAACCGGCTGGGCGAGGTGGTTCATTTCAGTACTTGGGGAGGCCGAGGTGGGTGGATCATGAGGTCAGGAGTTCGAGAACAGCCTGGCCAACATGGCAAAACCCCTATCTCCACTAAAAATACAAAAATCAGTCAGGTGTGGTGGTGTGCGCCTGTACTCCCAGCTACTCGGGAGGCCAAGGGAGAGAACTGCTTAAACCCAGGAGGCGGAGGTTGCAGTGAGCCAAGATGGTATCACTGCACTACTCCAGCCTGGGTGACCGAGCGAGGCTCTTTCTCAACAAAACAAAACGACAACAAAAAAACTCACACAAACCACACATGAAGTGCTGGGATTGCAGGTGTGAGCCAGGGTGCTCGACCCTGAAAAAGACACTTTGCAAATCGGGGTATTTGAGCGAAGGTGTGAATGGAGTCAGATTGAGTTTTCCGCCTGGGAATAGGCTGTCCACTGAAAGTGAACCTCTCCGCTGGACAGGATATGACATTTGCATGTCTGTAGATAAGACCTACTTTGTATTGCTAGCAGCTCTCACAACTTACAGAGTTGTAAAATAGTTCAAAGACAATGATATGAATCAGGTGTTCAGGAAGGGTGTGTTGTTTATAGCTAAGGCACTGAATGAACTGAATACTCGTAGCTCATTCATTGAAACACAAGGTTTTCCTTGTAGAAAGAAGGAACCACTCTTTCATTCAGTAATCACTGCTCATCAAGTGCCTATTGCAAGCCATTCTTGGTGGTTGAGACACAGCCCTGAACAGAGACTGGGCCCTTGAGAAGCAAAGCAGAAACAGAGGAGGCCGGGCATGGTGGCTCACGCCTGTAATCCCAGCACTTTGGGAGGCTAAGGAGGGTGGATCACCTGAGGTCAGGAGTTCGAGACCAGTCTGGCCAACATGGCGAAGCCTGGTGTCTACTAAAAATACAAATATTAGCTGGGCGTCGTCGTGATCGCCTGTAATCCCAGCTACTGGGGAGGCTGAGGTAGGAGAATTGCTTGAACCCAGGAGGCAAAGTTTGCAGCAAGTTGAGACTGCGCTCCAGCCTGGGCAAGAGTGAAACTGTTTAAAAAAAAAAAAAAAACAAAAAAGGGCTGGGCAAGGTGGCTTAGGCCTGTAATCCCAGCACTTTGGGAAGCCGAGGCGGGCGAATCACGAGGTCAGGAGTTCAAGACCAGCCTGGCCAACATGGTGAAACCCCATCTCTACTAAAAATACAAAAATTAGCTGGGCTTGGTGGTATGTGCCTGTAAACTCAGCTATTCGGGAGGCTGCGGCGGGAGAATTGCTTAAACTGGGACAGGGAGGTGGAGGTTGCAGTGAGCCGAGATGGCGCCACTGCGCTTCAGCCTGAGTGACAGAGCAAGACTCCATCTCAAAAACACCCCAAAACAACAAAACCCAGGGCAGAAGTCAATTACTGCCTGAGATGGGCAGATGGCCGGAGAAGCTGGGGAATGGCCGTGAAGGGAAGCTACCTTTATCCCTCAGTCTAGGGTCTGGGCCTCATTCATCCTCCAGCCCCTCCCTGCTCCCTAGAAACCATGAGGGTGGGACCTTCCTGGCAGCTTGGGAAACGCCCGACTACTCAGTCTTTCCATCCGATGCGGCTTCCACCGCCCCAGTTCCTGATTTTTCAAGATGTTGTTAGGACTTCTTTGTGAAATTTCTCTCAGCATGTTTGGGTGGGGGTGCGGGGGGTGGTAAAATTCACAATTTTATTTTATTATTATTTTTTGAGATGGAGTCTCACTTTGTTGCCCAGGCTGGAGTGTAGCAGCACCATCTTGGGTCACTGCAATCCCCGCCTCCTGGGTTCAAGTGATTCTCCTGCCTCAGGCTCCTGAGTAGCTGGGATTACAAGCGTCCATGACCACGCCCAGCTGATTTTTGTATTTTTAGTAGAGATGGGGTTTTGCCATATTGGCCATGCTGGTCTTGAACTCCTGGCCTCAAGTGATCCACAGGCCTTGGCCCCCCAAGTGCTGGGATTACAGGCATGAGCCACCATGCCCGGCCTAATTCACCATTTTAACACGTACAGTTCAGTATAATCGCAATGTTGTGCAATCAATGCTAACATTTTCATCCCCCACCGCCCCCGCAAAGAAGCCTCGTTCCTATGAGCAGTCACTCCCCATTCCTGCTCCCTCAGCCCCTGGCAATCACTCATCTGCTTTCTCCCCCGATGGATTTGCCTGTTTGGGACATTTCACGTAAGTGGGATGATTAAGATGTAGCCTTTTGTGTGGCTTCGTTCAGTTTATTATTTTGTAGTTTCAGTCCCATTTTTGGACCAGTGCTTTATTCCTTTTTTTTTTTTTTTTGAGACGGAGTCTGGCTCTGTCACCCAGGCTGGAGTGCAATGGCACCATCTTGGCTCAGTGCAACCTCCGCCTTTCGGGTTCAAGTGATTCTCCTGCCTCAGCCTCCCAAGTAGCTGGCACTACAGGGCCACGCCACCATGCCCAGCTAATTTTTCTATTTTTAGCAGATAACAGGGTTTCACCATGTTGTCCAGGCTAGTCTCGAACTCTTGACCTTGTGATCCACCTGCCTCGGCCTCCCAGAGTGCTGGGATTACAGGCATGAGCCAACGAGACCGGCCTGCTTCATTCCTTTTTCTGGCTGTTTCACCCAGGCCAGAGTGCAATGATGAGATGATAGCTCACTGCAGCCTTGAATGACCAGGCTCAAGTGATCTTCCTGCCCCAGCCTCCTACGTAGTTGAGGTGACAGGTGTGTGCCACCGCACTTGGCCTTCCCCCCTTAAGGGTGAATATTCTACTGAAGGATAGACCCGTTTGTTTATCCCTTCGTCCGTGGATGGACATATGGCTGAGCCCGCCTTTTAGCTATTGTGAGCAGTGCTGCTATTTACATGGATATGCAAATCTACGAGTGAACACCTGTCTTCCATTCTTCCATATACGTAGGAGCGGAATTGCTGGGCCATAAGGTAACTCCACGGTGAACTTACTGAAGAACCACTGAACTGTTTTTTCCCCTCTTTTAAAACAAAAATAGCCTGTGATCTCAGCACTTTGGGAGGCAGAGGTGGGTGGATCCCTAGAAGCCAGGAGTTTGAGACCAGTCTGGCCAATATGGTGAAACCCTGTGGGTACTAACAACACAAAAATGACCTGGGCGTGGTGGCGTATGCCTATAATCCCAGCTACTTGGGAGGCTGAGGTGGGAGGATCGCTTGAGCCCGGGAGGCAGAGGTTGCAGTGAGCCAAGATCGTGCCACTGCACTCCAGCCTGGGCGACGGAGCAAGAGTATCTTTAAAAAAAAATTGGCAGTCTTGACTATCACTGTGTGGAACCCAGAAAACACTTGGGATGGGGTTTGGGGCAGCTGCTGGTGACCCAGCACCTCTGTCTCCTTGGTAGGTGAGGTGGCCACGAGAGGATGGGCCTCTAGGGAACCAGTCACCCCACCCTGTCTCAGGGTAGAAGCTGACTGTGTACAGGTACCACTCCCCAAAGACAGCAGTTCAATATCCCCCTGACTGCAGCCCATCTGTGCCCTGTGCTGTGACCCTGACCTGGGTCCAGTGAAGGAAGAAAAGGAAAGTCATCAGGCCAGAGATCCCAGAATATTCCACAGGCACTGTCTGGCCTAGCCGACCGAAACAATTTGGAGGTGGGGGAACCCCAGGATGGACAGAAGTGAATTCTGGTCTTGTGACAGTGACAGGTAGCAGAGGGCCAGCTGAGAGCATGGATCAGGACTCTGGCAGCTACAGGCTCAATGCCACTCTGGAACGTTATGCAGGACCTGAAGGGGGCACCCTGCTAGATGACATGTATAAAGCACTGGAACTGGTGACTCACACCTGTAATCCCAGCACTCTGGGAGGCCCAGGCAGGAGGATCGCAGGAGGCCAGGAGTTTGAGACCAGCCGGGGTAACATAGCAAGACCCCATCTCTACAAAAAGTAATAAATAGCTGGGCGTGGTGGTGCATGCCTGTAGTTCCAACTACTCGGGAGGCTGAGATGGGAGGATGGCTTGAGCCTGGGAGATGGAGACTGCAGTGAGCTATGATCGTGCCACTGCACTCCAGCCTGGGCAACAGTGTGGCCTGGCTCATAGGCAGCGCTACCTAAACAATGGCTGTCTTGAGTCCCTTACAGTTGGCACTCTTTATGCAGGTCGTACCACGTGGTTTCCGAATGCATTCCGGTTTAATCGGCACCTTGGTGCCATGAGGTGGCATCTGACCTACTCATGTCCAGCGTGACCCTGGTTGTGTCCCCAGGGCTGAGGACTGACCAGGAGGAGTGAGAGAGACACCAGGGGTTAAATGAGAAAAGACTCTTTCCCAGGTCTCAGGCTCAGGGCTACAGGCACAGAAAGAAGCCCAGCTGTCGCCTGGGCATAGGGCTGCTAAAGGTGGTGGGGTGGGGTGGGGTGGGGCGGGCCAGGCCATGTGGCTCATGGAGACTTGTGGGCTCACTGCCCTGCTCACCGGAACAGAGGACTGCAAGAGGTATTACAAAGCCAGGTTTATTACTCTGGGTTAAACCTGTGGAGGCAGGACCTGGGAAGGGGCATGGGGACAGTTCTCAGTATGCTGAGATCTGTTGATCACCTGCCCATGGGCCAGGGTCCTCTTCCTGAGACTGCAGCTTGTGGGATCACTGCAATGTCCCATCGTGGAGGTCGGGGGTGGGGTGCTGGCCTGCACTGGGCCAGCGTCCTCAGGAAGGTGCCTTGCTGGAGGAGGTGGCGGCAGCTGCCTTGTTCTTCTTGGCCGGGGCCTTCAGCAGTGCCAGCTTCTTGGGCAGGCTGCTGCTGGCTTTCATCATCACGTCATGTTCGATCTTCTTCCGGATCCCGACTTCTAGGTTCTGAGGGACAAGCACAGGGCAGTCAGACTGTGACCTGGGGTGGAGAGAGGGCCTGACTGGTCAACCTCTTCCTGTCCAGAGCTCGCAAGGGGCTAGATCAGCAACTGTCCCCTCAAACCGCACCTGAATGTGAGTCTGGCGGCCGGGGTTTAAGTCCTGCACTCTCCGGGCCTCCACACACAAAAAATCCGCACCTCTGCACCTTAGCTTTTAAATCTCTGCTCATGCCCCTTTCACAGATGGGGAAACAGGCTGCTGCAGCCAGCAGCCATTGAATGCCCAGGTCCCTACATCACATGGTACCCAGTGTGCCCACAGCCTCTGGTTCCAGTCTCTTGGTGGGCAGCCTCTTTGCCCCAGGTCATCTCTGCTTTGCAGATGGCAAGCTGAGGATCCGACGGGTGGGCAAGGAAGCTGGCAAGGAAGGCACAGGTGTGGGGCAAAACTAGCAGTGTGAGTCCCAAACTGGTGGCTCAGTTGCTTTCTCCAGACTGCCCCTTCCCTGACGCTATGAGTTCCAATGGGTTGGGTGTGGTGGCTTAAGCCTGTAATCCCAGCACTTTGGGAGGCTGAGGCAGGAGGATCGCTTGAGGCCAGGAGTTCAAGACCAGCCCTGGCAGCACAGTGAAACCTGTCTCAACTAAAAACTAAAATTAGCCAGGTACTGGCACTCACCTGCAATCCTACCTACTCAGGAGGCTGAGACGGAAGGATTGCTTGAATCCAGGAGGCTGAGACTGCAGTGGCTTATAATGGGGCCACTGCACTCCAGCTTGGGCAACAGTCAGACCCTGACTTAAAAAAAAACAAAAAACAAAACGATAACCAACACACCTGACACTTCTTTGAGCCCTCTGCCGTTCTCAGAGGCTTGCAAAGCTGCGCTTTCAATTCCCTTCCCATATCACCTCGCTCCCTTCCTGAGTTCTATTAAAGACCAAGAGCAGCTGACGTTATCTCAACACGTTTTGCGCCGCCGGTCTTGCTTCTACGAGGCTCTGCTAAAGTGGTAAGTGGTGTTCCTGTACCCCTTGCACAAGAAAGAAAAGGGGGGCTCACAGAGCTGGGAGTCCTCCAGGCCTCATCCCTTGCCCTTTGCCGATCCCTGTGCTCCTTCTCTGAAGGCTCCTTCCCTCGCCGGCTTCCAGGCTTCCTTGAACTCGTCCCTAGCACGTCCACCAGCCTCTATCCCTCGCCAGCCTCCACCTATTGCCTCTCTCTGCGCCCCGGGCTCCATCCGTCGCTCCTAGCTCGTCCCCGGGATCCATCCTCTCCCCTCGCCGACCCCCAAGGTCCACCCCTCGCTACTCGCCGCCCTCTCGGCTCCATCTCTCGCCCGGGCACACCTTCTTGAGCTTTTGCTGCTGCACGACGCGCGCCTTCTTGGGAGCGATAACACGACCTGGGGAAGATGCGCTCGCTTGAGGTCGGGAAGCCCCGGGTCCACCTCGCCCCCAAGTTCTCGGGCCACTCCTTACCGCCTTTCCTCGGGCCCCGATTCTTTCAGAGGCCGCCGCTGCCGTCTTGCTTTTTGCTGGCTTGTGCGCCTGGAACTTGCGCTGTCCCTGCGCCATGTTCCGGCATGCAGCGGAAGAGGCGGGGCTGCGAGCGGTCGTAGCCGGAAGGCGCAGGGCATTAGGGGATACAGCGGGGCGGAAAACGCAAGACACCTCACGGGATGCAATGTGGCACAGAGTTAAAGAGACAGGACCCTACAAGGGTAAAGGATCACAGCCGTAGTTTTGCAGATATTGTGAACAAAAGGTGCCGATGATAAGCTAACGTTTATTGGGTGCTTACGTGTTTTAGAAAACTTACAACGTTTTATGCTCTTTACACATAAAAACTCAGACTAGGTTTAGGGGTGCAGCACTTACCTCCAGTGCAGAATTTAAGAAAGTCCGAAAACTTCGGTAATCATAAACAATATTTCCAAGACTTAAAAAATATTTTCATATCCAAAACAATCAAATTGTCAAACTGCATCCTGCAGACCGGCAGCATAATTTTATAAATAAAGTTTCAGTGGAACCAGGGTGTTGAGGTCAGTAAGGTGAAGGCACAAGTGCAGTGTTCTAGCCTCTTTAGAATTTTGTTTTGGCCGGGCGCGGTGGCTAACGCTTGTAATCCCAGCACTTGGGAGGCTGAGGTGGCGGATCACTTGGTATCAGGAGTTCGGGAGCAGTCTGGCCAATATGGTGAAACCCTATCTCTACTAAAAATACAAAAGAGTTGGCTGGGCCCGCTGGCTCACGCCTGTAATCCCAGCACTTTGGGAGGCCGAGGCAGGCGGATCACCTGAGGTCAGGAGTTCGAGACCAGCCTAACATCGTGAAACCCCGTACTGTACTAGAAATACAAAAATTAGCCGGGCGTAGTGGCGCATGCCTGTAATCCCAGCTACTTGGGAGGCTGAGGCAGGAGAATCGCTTGAACCCAGAAGGCGGAGGTTGCAGTGAGCCGAAATCACGTCACCGCACTCCAGCCTGGGCGACACAGGAGACCCTGTTTCAAAAAAAAAAAAATTTTTTTTTGTTTTGTTCTTCATGGATTTTATTTTATTTTTTAAAAATGGGGTCTGACTCTGTCGCCCAGGCTGAAGTGCAATAATGCAATCACAGGACACTGTATCTTTGAACTCTTAGGCTCAAGCCATCCTCCCATCTCAGCCTGGGTAGCTGGGGGATAGAGGTGTGACCTACCACGCTCAGATAATTTTTTTTTTTTTTTTTGCGACAGAGTCTTGCTTGGTCACCCAGGCTGGAGTACAGTGGCACCACCTTGGCTCACTGCAACCTCAGCCTTCCAGGTTTAAGCCATTCTCTTGCCTCAGCTGAGTAGCTGGGGTTACAGGCATTGGCCACCACGCGCAGCTAATTTTGTATTTTTTACTAGAGATGGGGTTTTTCCATGTTGGTCAGGCTGGTCTCGAACTCCCGACCTCAGGTCATCCGCCCGCCTCAGCCTCCCAAAGTGCTGGGATTACAGGCGTTGAGCCACCGCGCCTGGCTCATTGCTGAGTTTTTTTTTACTGTCCTCTTAAAATCCTACCCTGGCGGTGTCACCCTAGCTCCAGCCCTGACCTTAAGAGGGAGGTACAAGTGTTATCCACACTTTATAAATGAGGAAACCAAGGCACAGAGAGGTGAAGTGAGTTGTCTAATATCACACAGTGGAAAAAGTGGCAGAGTTAGGATTTGAACCTGGGTGGCCTTGCTCTAGATGCTGGAATGTAGATGGAAGGTCCTGTCTTGATCTCCCTGCACTAGGAAGAAGTGTGGTCAGGGGCGGGAAGGTCAGCTTTTGGGCGCCATTCAAAAAATTTATTAAAAATCCTAGAGAGGCAGGCTAGGGAGGGCTGAGTTGGTTACATCTGGGGTCCATCTAGGTCCCATCCCTGGAAGAGATGGTGGTGGTTAGGGCTGTCTGGAGCTCCTCAGGGGCAAAGACCCCCAGTTCTGTGATGATGCCGCCAGTGATGAGGTGGTGGGGGGGTGACATCGAAGGCAGGATTCCAAACTCCAATCCCTGCAGGGGAGAGAGGGGAGGCAAGGAGGCAGGAATTTGCTTCTGTGTAAGTTCTCAGGTTTCCGTCATCTGTTTCTATCAGAGTGGTTCTTAGAATTGGGGCTCCTGGAGCACCTGGAGTCTCACCCCTAACGTACATGCAGGCAGGGACACTGTACCCAATAGTAAGTTTAGACTCCCAACTGCTCCTAGGTCCTATGCACATCTATCCCACTTATTATTGATTGATTCATTGATTTATTTTAATTAATTAATTAATTAATTTTTGAGACAGAGTCTCACTCTGTCGCCAGGTTGGAGTGCAGTGATGTGATCTCGGCTCACTGCAATCTCTGCCTTCCCGGTTCAAGCAATTCTCCTGTCTCAACCTCCCAAGCAGCTGGGATTACAGGTGTGAGCCACCACACCTGGCTAATTTTTGTATTTTTAGTAGAGACAGGGTTTCACCATGTTGGCCAGGATGGTCTCAATCTCTTGACCTTGTGATCCACCCACCTCGACCTCCCAAAGTGCTGGGATTACAAGTGTGAACCACCGCACGCAGCAGGGTGTCCCCTTTCTGAGGGGACAGCTACCGGGTGCTGCAATCCGGACCCCATTAACATCGGTCAGCTCCTGGCTTGGACGCTCTTCAATGATGATCTCCTTGCCGGTCTCCAGACGGAGGTCACAGGAAGAGCTGGGGGCAGCCACGTAGAAGGGAATGCCGTGGTGCTTGGCAACAATGGCCAGCTGGTAGGTGCCCACCTTGTTGGCTGTGTCGCCGTTGGCAACCACACGGTCAGCTCCCACGACCACGGCTGGGGAGGGGGTGTGTGAGAAGTTGGGGGTCATTACCTGGCCCCCCGCCCCAGAGCCCCACCCCCAGGGCTTACCCCCTGCAGGGCTTACCGGCTGCTTACCTGACACGCCCCTATGGGCCATGGCGGCAGCTACCATGCTGTCGGCAATGAGGGTGGCGGGGGATCTGCTCATAGACTAGCTCGAAGGCTGTCAGTCGGGCTCCCTGGTTGTAGGGCCGGGTCTCCGTGCAGAAGGCGTGCTCCAGGCGGCCCAGGCTGTGCAGTGATCGGATCACACCTGCAGGAGCCCCGCCCACCAGGAGAAGGCCCCGGGAGGGGCAAACAGACGAGGTGGTCCATTGGTTAGGGGTGCAGGCTCCGAAGATGGGCATGGATGGACAAAGGCTTACCGAGCACAGTCCCACCTCGAGGCCCTCGCAGTATCAGCTCCCTCTGCCTGCTACGCTCTTCCCAATGCTCACATAGTTCCTTGTTTCACATCTGTTTAAAGGCCACCTTCTCGGTGAAGCCTTCCCTGATCTCTCAGTTTTGCATAGTAACCCCCACACTTCCAGCCTCCTGCTCTCTGTCCTTTGTGCTGATCACCTTCTAACATCTCATGTGTACAGTCAGCCCCCTTTTCTGTGGGTTCTCCATCCAGGGACTCAACCACATGGATTGAAAATCTTTGAAAAGAATCACTGGAACCCGGGAGGCAGAGGCTGCAGTGAGCCGAGATGGTGCTGTGGCACTCCGGCCTGGATGACAGAGCAAGACTCTGTCTCCAAAATAAATAAATAAATAAAAGCCATCCTCCCATCTCAGCCTCCTGAATAGCTGGGACCGCAGGTGCAAACCACTACACCCAGCTAGTTTTAGTACTTTTTGTAGAGACAAGGTTTTGCCATGATGCCCAGGCTGGTTTCGAACCTCTGAGCTCAAGCGATCCGCCCACCTCGGCCTCCCAAAGTGCTGGGATTACAGGCTTAAAAATAGAGACGGGGTCTTGCTGTGTTGCCAAGGCTGGTCTAGAAGTTGTGAGTGCGAGCAGTCCTCCCACCCAGCATCCTGATTACAGGCCTGCACTGCACTGCACCTAGCCAGTAACTACAATTTAGTTAGTGTTTACATTGTACTAGCTATTATATGCAATCTAGAGATGATTTAAAATATGGGGGTGGGCTGGGGGCGGTGGCTCACACCTGTAATCCCAGCACTTTGGGAGGCTGAGGCTGGCGGTCAGCTTAGGCCAGAAGTTTGAGACCACTCTGACCAACATGGTGAAACCCCATCTCTACTAAAAATACAAGAATTAGCTGGTCGTAGTGGCTCACACCTGTAATCCTAGCCACCCAGGAGGCTGAGGCACGAGAATCTCTGGAACCCAGGAGGTGGAGGTTGTAGTGAGTTGAGATCGTGCCACTGCACTCTAGCTTGGGTGACAGAGCAAGACTCTTAAAAAAAAACAGGCTGGGCATGGTGGCTCACGCTTGTAATCCAAGCACTTTGGAGGCCAAGGCGGGCAGATCCTGAGGCCAGGAGTTGAAGACCAGCCTGACCAACATGGTGAAACCCCGTCTTAATATGGGTGGATGTGCATAGGTTATGCAAATATGATGGCATTTTGTATCAAGGACTTGAGCATCCGTGGATTTTGGTATCCGTGGGAGGTCCTGGAACAAGTCCCATGGACACTGAACAACGACTATTTATCTTGCCTGCTGACTGTTCCTTCTACTTCCCTGGGACCCCTGAGAGCAGAGGTTTTGTCTGTTTTGTTCACTGCTGCGTCCCCAGCAAATGGAGGCGTGTGGACCACCGCAGGTGCTTACTAAATGCTGGCTGAGTGAAAGAGTCAAAGGCAGAGGTCTTGCCATCAAGGCCTCAGTTCCCAGGGACGAAGGTGGGACTCAGGCACGTAGGGAACTTTCCTGGGGAATTTAGGGTCATGTGGAATCTGCTGCCTTGACCCCCTAGAGCCCATTCACCCTGTCTCCTGGTCGCAGCTGCCTGATCTTTCTCTGATCACTCCCTTCTCCCCCAGTTCCTCTTGGAGTGCACATCCCAGCCTGGCTCTAGGCATATGGCTCAGAGAGGGCCCACTGAATGGCTGATCTGGGATGGCAGGTGGTCCTAGTGCCTAGTGGACCCCCTGAGATACAAGGAGACTTTTCTAGTACGGGAGGCTCTTTTCCTCACGATTTGAGCCCTAACAGCCCCCTGCCAGCCCATGGAGCCTGGAGGTGAAGGAGGGCAGAGCCAAAGAACAGAGATAGATCCTGATGCTACTGGCTGAACCCCTTGATCTAGCCATACCTGAAGACAACAGTATAACTTTTTCTGTACACTAATACCTTCACATTTTTTTGGTGGGTAAAATGGTTTGGGTTTGGGGTTCTTTCTCTTGTATCCAAAAAAGGTCCTAGAAGGCCCTTCCCTACCCCCTGAGGAGGCCCGCTCACCTAGGGCTGTGCCATAGCCAGCAGTGGCCAGAGCACCCGTGTTACAGTGGGTCAGCACAGTCACCTTGCCACCGTTGGGGGCCACCCGGTCCAGGAGGTGGTGGGCTCCGAGGTCCCCGATGCTCCGGTTGTCTCTGAGGTCTTTGTCCAGCATGTCCTCGGCACAACGGATCACTCTAGGAGGGACAAGGGGTTTTTAGCACCAGCCACCAGGCCCCGGGACCCAGGCGACCCCCTCCTCTCTGCCCAGTGCTGCTGTCCTAGAGCCCTCCTGCTCAAAGTCTCTCATTGCTGTGGGGCCTGGACCCTTCCGCCATAGCCACCGAAGTGTCACTCCATTCATTCACGAAAACACATGTTTACTGAGCACTTCCGGTGTGACCCAGCAGTAAACAAGACAGAAATCTCTGCCCCTGTGGAGTTGATGCTGGGGTGATGAATAGATAATAAAAAATGAAGGGAAAGACGGTGGCATCAGGCAACAGAGAGCAGCGGGTGAGCTGGATCATATACGATGGTGGAGGAGGGCAACAGTGCTATGGATGCCTGGCCTGCACCAATGGCACGTGCAAAGGCCGTAAGGCAGGGTCGAGCTTGGTGGGGTAAAGTGACATTGCTAGGAGGGGCTGGAGCAAAAGGGAAGTGGGAGGAAAAAAGGGGGCAGGAAGGGGACCAGGACAGGAAACAAAATTCCTCAAAAGCAAAAACCTGGCTGGGCGTGATGGCCCATGCCTGTAATCCCAGCACTTTGGGAGGCCTAGGCAGGCGGATCACGAGGTCAGGAGTTCGAGACCAGCCTGGTCAACATAGTGAAACCCCCGTCTCTACTACAATACAAAAATTAGCCGGCCGTGGTGGCGCGGGCCTGTAATCCCAGCTACCCAGGAGGCTGAGGCAGGAGAATCGCTTGAACCCAGGAGGTGAAGGTTGCAGTGAGCTGAGATCGCGCCACTGCCCTCCAGCCTGGGCGACAGAGCAATACTCCGTCTCAAAACAAAAAAACAAGAGAATAAGGTGACACCAAAAATGGCCTCCAAGGGTGGATAAGGAGCCGGGTGTATTCAGGGGGAGGCACGATTAAGGAGTTGGGTTTTGGGGCCAGGCTGCCCAGGCTAGACTCCTGGCCCCATCTGTGGGGCCCTGGACAAGGGACTTAAGGTCGCCGCCGTGCCTCAGTCTCCCCCGTATGTATAATGGGTCAGTGTACTTAAAAGAGTCAATATAATTCCTGTTCAGAGCAGTGCCTGGTACCAGATCCCCGTACCTCTCTCGGACCGCCTCCTCCGTAGCGCCCTCCCGCTCGGCCTCCCGGGCTGCAGCATCAGCCAGGTCGCGGGCGGCGCGGGCCATGTTAACAGCGGTGGGCCGGGCGGTGACGAGGAAGCTCAGCTTGTCGCGCACGAAGGCCACCAGTGCGGCGAGTCCCGGTCCCCCCGCACCCGTCTGCAGCTCCACGGCGAGGCTGAGGCAGCCCACTAGGGCGATGGCTGGGGCGCCCCGCACCTGTGGGGGAGGGATCGGGGCGTCGGAGGCTGCAGGCGCGGGCGCACCCTCACCTCCAGCCCCGCCACCCCGCCGCTCCGTTGCACCTTCATGGCACGGATGGCCTCCCAGGCTTGTCGCACCGAGCCCACCGCCTCGTAGCGGCTTTGCTGGGGCAGCAGCAGCTGGTCCAGGATCTGCAGGGAGCCCCGCGAGTAGCGGATCGCCTCCAGGGTCATGGTGCAGAGGCCAAACCCAGCGCGAATCCGGGGGCACTGGGGTCTGCGCGCCTGTGAGAAGGAGGGGGGCGGGCAGTGGGCGGAGCCTCCCCCGGAAGAGGCGCACGCGCATGCGCATCCAACCAGACCCCACAGGTTCCCAGGACGCGCCGTCCAAGTGGCCGAACCCACTCCAGGTCCTCCTCTCCTGCAGTGAGCCGTTTCTTCGGAACCACAAAAGTGGCACTATTTATGGGGCGCCTACTGGATACCAGGCCCTGTGTTTAGCATCCTGCTGTCTAGAGTTAGGGTGTATTCCCAGTGGCAAGGTAACATCAAGTGTTCAAACGATAGAATTTGTTAAATGATCTTCCTTCTCCAAGGTTCAGAGGGAGGTAGTGGGGGTCGTGCACCCCTTGAAGGATGCATGGCTGTTTCTGGGCCACTTTCTGCTCGGTTTCATTCAAAAGTTAACATGCAGGACGGGCGCTGTGGCTCACGCCTGGAATCCCAGCACTTTGGGAGGCCGAGGTGGGTGGATCACTTGAGGTCAGGAGTTCGAGACCAGCCTGGCCAACATGGTGAAACCCCGTCTCTACTAAAAATACAAAAATTAGCTGGGCATGGCGGTGCGTGCCTGGGAGTCCCAGCTACTCGGGAGGCTGAGGCAGAAGAATCACTTGAACCCAGGAGGTGGAGGTTGCAGTGAGCCCAGATCACACCACTGCACTCCAGCCTGGGCGACGCAGCGAGACTGTCTCAAAAACAAAACAAAAACAAAACCCCAAAAGTAACATGCACGGAAGGCTTTTCCATGGGCTGGGGATAAACATCTCACACCCGTGTGCTCCAGCCCCTGCTGCATCTGGCACAGATCTTGGGCACCCCGTGTGCCTCCTCCCTGGCCTTCTGTGTGTGGTTTCTGCTGCCTGGCCCCCTTTTCACCCTTCACACTCGGCCCATGCTGCCTCCTCCAGGAAGTCTGCCCTGATTCCTAGCCAACCTGAACCACCACCTTGAGACCCTTGTCACTCTGGGTGGGGACCACATCCATGGTCATAGCTATGACCCTATACCAGCATTTGCTGATGAGAGGCCTGCCAAGCTTGGTCAAGTGGAGGGGCTGGGGGGCAGCCGCAGGGCCAGTCTAATAACCCAAGACAGGGAAAAAGAAACAGGGCTTTAATGTACGAAGTCCGACAAGGCACAAACATCCTCACCAGGACCAAATAAATAACAACTCCATGGTTGCAGGAAGGTGAGGTCTGGGGAGGGGGCGGCGTCTGAGCTCTCCCAGGGTTGGTGGGCAAGCAGAGGGCCTACAGTCTGTGAGGGACCTCCTGGGTGTGTCCTGGCCTCTGGAGCAGGTCCAGTCCCCAGGATGGGGATCGCTCAGTCACTCTCCGAGTCGGAGTAGTCGGCCACGAGGGAGGAGCCGAGGCTGCAGGGGTGCCGCGTGTCTGGGGGGTCAGCTGCTTCTTGGGAGGAGCCTGCTGGGGACAGGGGCTTGTCCTGACGGCTCCCTTCCTGCCCTTTTGGCCCGCTGCACTTAGGGGTTTCAGCTGTTTCCCGAGGACAGTCTCCGGGGGACAAAGGCTTGTCCTGGGCAGTCTCCTCTGGTACCCCTGGTTCTCCAGACTTGGGGGTGTTGGCCGCATACTGTGGGCTCTCTGGGACGTCCCGAGACCGCCGCCGCACGATGCCCAGGTCCCCCACGGTGATGGGGGAGGTGGCAAGCGCAGTTCTGCGGCTCTGCACCAGCTTCTTCAGGACGCCACTGACCTTGCTGCTGGAGCCGGCTCCGGGGGTGGAGGGGAACCAGGAGCGGCTGATGATCTCGGTCCGCTTGAGCTTCTGCTTGTCCTCGTAGGCTGGAGGAAAAGAGAGGGCATTTCAGGGGCGGCAGGGGAGGAGGTCCAGAACTGCCCTCTGCTAGACCAGAGTCCACTCATGGCTGAGGAACCCCCCCCGATCTCCAGGCAACTGTGAGCCTCCCTGCCCGCTTTCCCCCGGCTCCCCACGCACAGTCCAGGGTGTGGAACTTCAGCAGGGCCGCAAGCCTGCGGTCATCCTCTGTCTCCGGGACCAGCGGGATGGTCAGGCTCGCCTTGGTCTGCAGGGCCTGGTCTCGCTCCTCTTCCTCCTGGATGGCTTTTTTCTTTTCCTGTGTCAGGGCCAAGAACACCGGAGACAGCAGGTGTGTCAGAGCCGGCTCCTCTTCGGGCTAGCAGGCACTCCTCCAGCTCTTGGCGTCTCCATTTACTTTTTTTCTTTTTTTTTTTTTTTAGACAGAGTATTGCTCTTTGCCCAAGCTGGAGTGCAGTGGCGTGATCTCAGTTCACTGCAACCTCCGCCTCCCCGGTTCAAATGATTCTCCTGCCTCAGCCTCCCGAGTAGCTGGGATTACAGATGTGCCCCACTACACTTGGCTAATTTTTGTATTTTTAGTACAGACCGGGTTTCACCATGTTGGTCAGGCTGGTCTGGAACTCCTGACCTTGTGATCCACCCGCCTCGGCCTCCCAAAGTGCTGGGATTACAGGCGTGAGCCACCACGCCCGGCCTTTAATTTACCTTTCTTTTTTGAGACAGGGTCTCATTCTGTCGCCCAGGCTGGAGTGCAGTGGCACAATCATGGCTCACTGCAGCCTCCAACTCCTGCTCAAGTGATTCTCCCACCTCAGCCTCCCGGGTATTCAGTACTACAGGTGTGCACCACCATGCCCAGCCAATTAAAAAATTTATTTTTGTAGAGGCTGGGCGAGGTGGCTCACACTTGTAATCCCAGCACTTTGGGAGGCCGAGGCGGGTGGATCCCTTGAGGCTAGGAGTTTGAGACCAGCCTGGCCATCATGGCAAAACCCTGTCTCTATTAAAAATACAAAAATTATCTGGGCATGGACACATGTGCCTGTGGTCCCAGCTAAGCAGGAGGCTGAGGCAGGAGAATCAATTCAACCCGAGAGATGGAGGTTGCAGTGGGCCAAGAAAGCGCCACTGCACTTAAGCCTGGGCGAAGAGGAGACTGTCTCAAAAAAAATAAAAAAATGTTTTTTGGCCGGGCGCGGTGGCTCACGCCTGTAATCCCAGCACTTTGGGAGGCCGAGGCGGGTGGATCATGAGGTCAAGAGATCGAGACCATCCTGGCCAACATGGTGAAACCCCATCTCTACTACAAGAATTAGCTGGGCGTGGTGGCACGCGCCTGTAGTCCCAGCCACTTGGGAGGCTGAGGCAGGAGAATTGCTTGAACCAGGGAGGCAGAGGTTGCAGTGAGCTGAGATCTTGCTACTGCATTCCAGCCTGGCACCCGGCAATGGAACAAGACTCTGTCTCAAAATAAATAAATAAATAGTTTTTTTGTAGAGATGGGGTCTCACCATGTTGCCCAGGCTGGCCTCCAAAGCATGGCCTCACACAATCCTCCCACCTCAGCCTCCCAAAGCCCTGGGATTACAGGTGTGCGCCTCCACGCGTGGCCTCATTCCACAGATACTTCTGGGACATCCACCATGTGCTAGGCTTTGTTCTAGACACTGGGGACACAGCAGCAGGCAGAGAATAGCCCTTGTCCGGGTGGAGCTGACCTTCTAGTGGTGAGACAGTGATAAGGAGAAAAAAAATGCAGGACGGGCGGGTAGGGGGTGGGCTGGGAGGGTCCACTTAAAATGTGGTGGCCAGGTCAGGTGCACCGACTCACACCTGTAATCCCCGCACTTTGGGAGGCTGAGGCAGGTGGATCACATGAGGCCAGGAGACTAGCCTGGCCAACATGGTGAAATCCCGTCTCTACTAAACATACTCTGGAGGATGAGGCAGGAGGATCACTTGAACCAGGAAGCGGAGGGTGCCGTGAGCCAAGATTGCGCCAATGCACTCCAGCCTGGGTGACAGAGTGACACACCCACAGTCTCAAAAAAAAAAAAGAAGTTAAATTTCTATTTTTTATTTTTAAATTTTAGATGCAGGGGGGTCTCACTATGTTGCTCAGGCTGGTCTTGAACTCCCGGTGTCAGGTGACCCTCCCAATGTGCTGGACTGTAGGTGTGACTCACTATGGCCAGCCAAATTTCTACTATTTATAAATTACCCAGTCTGTGTTTTTTATTATAGCAGCTGGAATGGATTAAGACAGGGCATGATCACCATGTAGCAGATGGGGAAACTCAGGCTCAGAAGGTACAGTGGTCTGCTCATAGCTAGGATGCAGTGGGGCAAGGGCTGGCCCGGGCCTGAGCCTACTGTGCGTCCCCCCCGCGACCTTGGGCTGGAGCCCCACTCACCCGGAACTGTCTCCGCAGCATGCTGTTGAGGGCGAAGTCGTCCTTCCAGGCGCTCTGGGCCTCCTGGATGTGGCTCAGCGTGGGCAGCGCCTTCTTGAGCGTGCTCCGGTCGGCCTCGCCGTGCTCCAGCCGGAACATGGCGTCCGTCTCCAGCTTCTGCTTCTTCTCATGCTCTGCAATGACCAGAGCTCAGCTGGGCCTTGGGGCCCCAGTGCAGACTCAGAGCCGGGGCCCCCAGGCAGGTAAGTGGGTGGCGCTCACCTGTGGTCAGCACCTGCTCATTGTCTGCCATGTCCCAGCGCTCCTCCTTGCGCTGGGCGCCACTCACGATCACGTAGTCACAGTTGGCCGGGTCCGTCTGCATTTCGATGTAGTTGACACAGAGGTGGCATTTCATCCGGAACCTGGGAGAGAATGGTGGGCAGAAGGCAGGAGGCTCAGGCTGTGCACCAGGACAGCCCTGTCACCTCTGCCTGCTTCCTTCCACCCAATGGACAAGATTCATTTGACAAGAATTCACTGAGCACCCACTGTGTGCTGTGTAGAGCCATGGGTAAAAGGGGCACATCTGGGCACTCAGAATGGACCATCTATCAGTGGAGCTGCGGCTGGCTTATTCATTTGTTCATTTATCTGTTCGTTCATTCACTCATTCACTCATCCATTTTATTTTTTGTTTTTGAGATGGAGTTTCATTCTTGTCGCCCACGAGTGCAACGGTGCATTCTCAGCTCACTGAAACCTCTGCCTCTCAGGTTCAAGTGATTTTCCTGCCTCAGCCTCCCGAGTAGCTGGGATTACAGGCACTGCCACGATGCCCAGCTAATTTTTTTGTAGTTCTAGTAGAGACAGGGTTTTGCCATGTTGACCAGGCTGGTCTTGAACTCCTGACCTCAGGTGATCCACCTGCCTTGGCCTCCCAAAGTGCTGGGATTACAGGCATGAGGCACCGCATCCATTTAAGTTCATCCAATCATTAGTTTATTTGTTCATTCATGAATGCATTCGTTTGTTGGTTTACTGATTCGTTAAATTAATTCACACATTCATTTGCTCATCCATCCATGTGTTAATTCATTCATCATTTGTTCATCCATTCATTTGTCCATTAGTTCATTTATTTCCCAAACCCGCCCAAGACAGGCTTCTCTGTGGCAGGCTCAGTGCCAGCTGCTGGGGACATTGCTGAGTAGTGGAGAAGCCAGCCTGCTTGTGGACAGGCTGACGTCCCAGCAGGGGCCACCTCGACAGCAAGGGCCCAAGCAACTGGTGTTGAGATTCACTTTAGAGAAGGTGTCTCTGAGTCGGGCACGATGGCTCATGCCTGTAATCCCAGCACTTTGTTTGGGAGGCTGAGGCAGAGGGAATCACCTGAGGTCAGGAGTTCAAGACCACCCTGGCCAACATGGTGAAACCCCATCCCTACTAATACAAAAAATTAGCCGTATGTGGTGGCATGTCTGTAATCCCAGCTGCTCGGGAGGCTGAGGCAGGAGAATCGTTTGAATCCGGAAGGTGGAGGTTGCAGTGAGCCAAGATCACGCCACCGCACTCCAGCCTGGGCGACGAGAGCGAAAACTCCGTCTCAAAAAAAAAAAAAAAAAAAAAAAAATTCACACATGTAACTACAAAAAAAAAAAAAAAAAGCCAGAAAGGGTGTCTGTGAGGGGTGGTGTTTGAGCAGAAACCCCAGGCGAGGGAGGAGCCTTGGAGCTACCTGGGGAAGAGCATTCCAGGTGGAAGCACAGAAGTGGGTGTGTCCATAGGGTGTGTGAGGGACAGCGAGGAGGCCAATTAATGAGGGGGACAGTGGGAGGAGGTTAGGGTGGAGAAAGGATGGGCAGAGTGTGCAGGGCCTTATGAGCCAGGGAGAGGAGTTGGGCTTTTACTGAGGAAGGTGGGAGCCATGGAGGGTTGCAGCTGGGGGCATGCCCTGATTGAGAAACCAGGGCGGTTTCCAGGAGAGTCCTGCAGGGAATGGCTTCCCTCCCACTCAGGCTCTTTGTAGCCCCCTCACCCTGTGGCCACGTGACCTGCTCCCAAGACGCCACTAAGCCCCCTTACCTGTAGATGGGGGTTGTGTAGTAATTGCCCACCTTCTTCTTTTCTGCGTTGTAACGAACACCTGGAAGGGGGGGGTGGAGGTGGTTATTTCATTGCCATCTGAATTTTGCAGATGGGTAAACTGAGGCACAAAGAGGCTCACTGTCACTTGCTGAGGGTTTCCCAACTAGGAGGGGTCAGAGACGGGATTGGCAGCCCAAGCCTAGCTTCCACGGCCAGCCAGTCACTCGTGTGCCTGTCTCCTCCCTCATTCCTGATCAGGACCCTCCCCACCCCCACCCTGGTGGCACCCAGCAGTTTAGGGGTCTGATGTTTGCGGGAATGAATGGACGGCTCGGGCGGAGGCTCACCCATGCCGATGTGGTTCTTACAGCCGTCGCACCAGATGTTATAGGGCATCTCAAATCTGCAATGACAGACAGGATCTTACTTGCACTTGTCCACCTGGACACTCCCTGGGTCTCCACACCTGCGACTCCGGTTGCGGTTGTGACTTGAGGGGTGGGGCATTAGACTGCCCCCACCTCATGGGAGTTGCTGCAGTCACATTACACAGGAAATGGATACGAGGAGGAAAAAGAATCACAGCCACTGTAACTGAGTGGGAACCTCCCGCCCTGCTCTACAGCAGACTGACCAGGTCCAGGTCCAGCCGCCCTTGGGTGCTGCACCGAGTTTTTTTTTTTTGAGACAGAGTCTTCCTCTGTCGCCCAGGCTGGAGTGCCATGGCGTGATCTCAGCTCACTGCAATCTCTGCCTCCAGGGTTCAAGCGATTCTTCTGCCTCAGCCTCCTGAGTAGCTGGGATTACAGGTGCGTGCTACCACGCCCAGCTAATTTTTGTAGTGCAGACAGGGTTTCACCATGTTGGTCAGGCTGGTCTTAAACTCCTGACCTCATGATCCACCCACCTTGGCCTCCCAAAGTGTGCTGGGATTACAGGTGTGAGCCACTGTGCCTGGACTTTTTTTTTTTTTTTTGAGACAGTCTCGCTCTGTACCCCAGGCTGGAGTGCAGTAGCACGATCCTGGCTCACTGCAACCTCTGCCTCCTGGGTTCAAGTGATTCTCCTGCCTCAGCCTCCCAAGTAGCTGGGATTATAGGTGTGTGCCACCACACCCGGCTAATTTTTTCTATCTTTAGTAGAGGCAGGGTTTCTCCGTGTTGGCCAGGCTGTTCTCCAACTCAGCCTCAAATGATCCACCAGCCTTGGCCTCCCAAAGTGCTGGAATTACAGGCATGAGCCATTGTGCCTGGCTGGTGCTGTTTTAACACCTCACCACATCAGCGAAACCAACTTCTGAACAAAGGAGGAAGCAGTTTTCAGGGCGCGGTCCCCAGGCAGTTGTGTCTGATTCAAGTTTAGAAAAGCTGCCATGTTATCGCTGTATTTGTTTATCACAGTTGTATGTATGACATGCAATCCTAGCTTTCCATTTAACAACAGTGATATAGCTTTCCCTTTATTTATTTACTCTTAATTTTTTTTTGGCTAGGGTCTCACTCTGTTGACCAGGCTGGAGTGCAGTGGCATGATCATGGCTCACCGCAGCCTTGACCTTCTGGGCCGAAGTGATTCTCTCCTGTGTTAGCCTCTGAAAGTGCTGGGATTACAGGTGTGATTATTGGCTTTTTTTTTCTTTTTTTTGAGACTAAATCTCACTCTGTTGCCCAGGCTGGAGTGCAGTGGCATGATCTCAGTTCACTGCAACCTCTGCCTCCCAGGTTCAAGCGATTCTCAAATCCTCAGCCTCGCCAGTAGCTGGGATTACAGGTGCCAGCCACCACGCCTGGCTAACTTTGGTGTATTTAGTAGAAATGAGGTTTCACCTTGTTGGCTAGGCTGGTCTCAAACTCCTGACCTCAGGTGACCCACCCACCTTGGCCCCCCAAAGGGCTGGGATTACAGGAGTGAGCCACTGTGCTCAGCCACGAACACTGTCTATTTTGAGAGTCCTGTGGGATCAAGTCCAGGCTGGCCTGCTACAGGATGAGAGACAACACGGAGCAGAGCCCAGTTGTGCAGGTCAAGGCCCCGCTAGACCAGCCGGTCCCCAGCCAGCCAACTCTGAAACACATGGGAACCCAGCCCAGATCAGCCCAGCCTAGCCCAGCCAAGCCCCGCCCAGCCCTTCCAACCCCAGCAGAGGTATTTTGCTGAGCTGCAGACATGTGAGCAGTAACAAATGCTTGTTTTGTTATGTGGCAGTAACTGACTCATACAGTGACTTTCCACATTATGGAATGAAGACCCTGCAGCACTGGGCCAATGGGCACTGAATTCTCCTTGAGACTGAAGGAAGGGGGCAGGACGGTGGCATCCTCAGGTGATGCCGGGCCTTACCGGATGATGAGGATGCCCTGTGACAGCTTCCGAGCCCGCTCCCGGAGTGGGTGGCTGTTGTGGTACCGGTTGAGAGAGCCATGCTGTGTGGAGAGGATGAGGGAGCGGATTAGCGCTGCCGAGCTGGGGGGGGCTCATGCTTTTCTGCCACCCCCACTGCTTTGGGACAAGTGCCTCACAGGTGGGAGAGGCCTCATTCTTATGTCCTGCACAATGGTGTTCACAGCAACACGGGAGGCACCCAAGTCTTACTGGAACACGTGTGCTTGGAACCAGGAATGTGAGTTTCAATAGTTCCCCTCCTATTTATTTATTTAGAGATGGAGTCTTGCTCTGTCACCCAGGCTGGAGTGCAGTGGTACGATCTCCGCTCACTGCAACCTCCACCTCCCAGGTTGAAGCCATTCTCCTGCCTGAGCCTCCCAAGTAGCTGGGACTACAGGTGCTTGCCACCATGCCCTGCTAATTTTTGCACTTTTAGTAGAGACAGGGTTTCACCATGTTGGCCAGGATAGTCTCGATCTCCTGACCTCGTGATCTGCCTGCCTTGGCTTCCCAAGGTGCTGGGATTATAGACATGAGCCACTGTGCCCAGCCCCATTCCCATTTATGAGGCTCAGTTTCCCCTGTCTGTCAACTATGTATAATGGTCATTACTTCCAGGTTTATGGGGAGGATGAGGTGAGGTGACAAGACTGGCAAACATTCCCTGGGGACTTCATGTGTATCACCTCATTTTTTTAAATTTTTTTTTTTTATGGCAAGGTCTGGCTCTGTAGCCCAGGCTGTGGTGCAGTGGCGTGATTATGGCTCACTGCAGTCTCCACCTCCTGGGGTCAAGCAGTCTTCCCACCTCAGCCTCTTGAGTAGCCAGGATTCATCCCTCAATGATTCTGTGGGGTCAGCTCCTTTTGTTTTCCCCTTCTGACACATGGAGAAACTTTGGCAGAGAGGCCAAAGTCCTATACTCAGGACTAGGCAGTGGGATACTCGGGCCCTGACTGAGCACCTACTGTGTGGGGGACACAGCCACCAACAGCTCTGTCCTCGTGGAGAGAATGTTCTAGTGGGAGAGACGGACAAGACACAAATAAATGAACAGTAAATGAGGGAGTTCTAAGGGCTATGAGGTTACATAAAGTGCTCTGCCATGCCACAGAGAACGAGACAGTGCTCAGGGAGGACCTCTGTGAGGAAAGCCCTTAAGGAACTGAGGGTATGGTGAAATGGAGGAAAAGATTCCAGGCAGTGGGGACAACCAGGACGTCAGAGGTGCCGGAGCTGGGGGAGCCAGGGGATCTGACCCTTCATCCGTGCACTCTGCCTTATCCTGGGCCCCCGCTGTAAACACACTCTGCTCCTTGCTGGACATGGAGTGACAGGTCCCTGAGGAGAGCCCCAGTTACCACCCAGAAGTGAAGACAGCCCGAGACTCATGTGACGGGCGGAGGACAAAGAGACCTTGGGGGCCGCCCATCCTTCCACAGCAGTGGCTCCAACTCCAGGAGGGGATGACGTGAGTCTTTTTCCTACTGTGGAGCCGGAGGAGGGAGCCTGCTCTTACCTTTTCAGGGTTGAAGTCCGGAGGATAGTACTTGTTGACCCCTTTCCTTTCACCCTGCAAAGCGGAAGAGAGACATGACTCAGAAAGAGGCTGATTTGGTTTGGCTGTGTCCCCACCCAAATCTCATTAAAAACGTTTTTTTTGATTATTTATTTATTTTATTGAGATAGAATCTTCGTTACCCAGGGTGAGTGCAGTGGCGCGATCTCGGCTTACTGTGCTCTCAGCTCACCGCAACCTCCGCCTCCTGGGTTCAAGCAATTCTCCTGCCTCAGCCTCCCGAGTAGCTGGGACTACAAGTGCCTGCTGCCATGCCCGGCTAAGTTTATATTTTTAGTAGAGATGGGGCTTCACCATGTTGGCCAGGCTGGTCTTGAACTCCTGACCTCAGGCGATCCAGCTGCCTCGGACTCTCAAAGTGCTGGGACTACAGGCATGAACTACCATGCCCGGCTTAATATTTGTATTTTTTGTAGAGACAGGGTTTTGCCATGTTGGCCAGGCTGGTCTCAAACGCCTAATCTCAAATGATCTACCTGCCTTGGCCTCCCCAACTGCTGGGATTACAGGTGTGAGCCACTGCGCCTGGACTCATAATGGTTTATTTTATGTTATATGAATTTTACCTTAAAAAAACGAAGGAAAGACAGACAAAGAAGGGGATGGGGAAGGGGAAATTTAGGCCGAGCGTAGTGCATTACTTGAGGACAGGAGTTTGAGACCAGCCTCGCTAACATGGTGAAACCCCGTCTCTACTAAAAATACAAAAATTAGTGGGACATGCTTGCTTTAACCCAGGAGGTGGAGGTTGCAGTGAGCCAAGATCATGCCATTGCACCCATCTCAGAAAAAAAAAAAAAAACAACCAAAGGAAACATTTAAAAAGCATTCCTGGGTGATGTTAGTGCATAGCAACATTTCAGACCCCCTGCACCAAAAGAGGGTGACCCCGACACAGAAAGCATCATCTTAGAGCTGTGGGAGGGGAGGAGGGGGCTGCTTCCAGGGTCCAGCGCAGGCTGGGAGAGGAGCCCAGGGCACGCGAGGCTGTCTACTCACCATCTTGGGAGCTGCCTACTGGTCCTCACCCTCAGGGCGGATGATCAGAAACTGGCCTTGTGAGCACACTGCCCTGTCCTGGCCTCCTGCGGAGCCTTGCAGAGGGTCCACTGGCTTCCCTGCGAAGATGTCGTGGGCCGTGTGATGGACCCAGCTCACACAAAACTCCCACCAGGCGTAGGATGCATCCAAAAAGCGGCGTGTGTCTGTACAGAAAGAGAGAGTCCTGCCCACTCTACAGCCAGTGTACGCATCACATCTGACACTTTCATCTCTATGGCCCTGACTGGTCCAGCAGCACCCATCATCACTCATGTGGGCCATCACCATCTTCTCGTCTCCTGCCCATGCCCCTGATGCTTGCCCACCCTACAGCGGCCCGGGGAATCTTTTAAAATATGGACAGCCAGGTGTGGTGGCTCACGCCTCTAATCCCAGCACTTTAGGAGGCAGAGGTGGGCGGATCATGAGGTCAAGAAATCGAGACCATCCTGGCCAAAATGGTGAAACCCATCTCTACTAAAAATACAAAATTAGCTAGGCATGGTGGCGGATGCCTGTAGTCCCAGCTACTCGGGAGGCTGAGGCAGGAGAATCACCTGAACACAGGAGGCGGAGGTTGTAGTGAACCAAGATGGTGCCACTGCACCCCAGCCTGGGCTACAGTGAGACTCCATCTCAAAACACACACAGACACACACACACACATACACACTCATCCGACCATCCAATCCATAGTCACTAGTTTCCTGGAGTTTTTTTTTTTTGAGAGGGATTCTCACTCTGTCGTAGGCTGGAGTGCAGTGGCGTGATCTCGGTTAACTGCAATCTTCACCTCCCAGGTTCAGGTGATTCTCCCGGTTCAGCCTCCTGAGTAGCCGGGATTACGGGTGCCTGCCACCATGCCCAGCTAACTTTTTTGTATTTGTAGTAGAGACGGGGTTTCACCATGTTGGTCAGTCTGGTCTTGAACTCCTGACCTCATGATCGGCCTGCCTCAGCCTCCCAAAGTGCTGGGATTACAGGTGTGAGCCACCGCACCTGGCCTGTTTCCCGGAGTTCTGATCACATCCCCCTCAGTCTGTTCGTGTCTCCCTGGCCAGGTTACACTGTGCCATATCCCCAACACCTAGGACAGTGCCAGGCCCAGATAAACGTCAAAGGGGTGAGTGACTGAGAGAAGTGATTGAGGCTCCATAAGGGTCACAGTCAGTGCAAGCGACACAGGTAACAAATGTGGGGGCTCCTCAGGCTAGGGGTGGTGACACGCCCTTCCATGTTTTGTAAGGGAGCCTTTTAGGTCAAATAGAAGGAAGTTCAAGTTTACACTAAAGAGAGATGTGCATTCTAGGACAAAGATTGGCAAAGTTTCTCTGTCAAGGGGGAGACAGTAAATATTTCTGGCATTTTAGGCCAGATTATTTCTGCTCCAGCAACTCAACTCTGCCCTCATAGCTAGAAAGCAGCCCCACACAACATATAAATGAATGAGTGTAGCTGCATGCCAATAATAATTTTACTGACAGACACAGAAATTTGAATTTCACATAATCGTCACCTGTCACAAAGCATTATTCTTTTGATTTTTTTCCCCCAACCACTAGAAAATGTAAAATCATTCTTGGGGGCTGGGTGTAGTGGCTCATGTCTGTAATCCCAGCACTTTGGGAGGCGGAGGCAGGTGGATCACTTGAGGTCAGGAGTTCAAGACCAGCCTAGCCAACATGATGAAACCCCATCTCTACTAAAAATACAAAACTTGGCTGGGCATGGTAGCACGCACCTGTAGTCCCAGTTACGCAGGAGGCTGAGGCAGGAGGATTGATTGAACCTGGGAGGCAGAAATTGCAGTGGGCCGAGATCATGCCACTGTACTCCAGCCTAGGTGAACGACAGAATGACAGAGCAAGACTCCGTCTCAAAAAAAAAAAAAAAAGAAAGAAAAAGAAAGAAACTAAGCAAATAAACGAGGTTCTGATGGCGTGGGGGCTATGTGATGAGGTGGGGAGGCAGTGGTGCAAAGTCCTGGATATAAACTGCTCTGCTCTCATCTTAGTCTTGGATCCTCCAGATATAAAGTATGCCCCTTAGCTTAGATTATTCCAAGGTCTGTCCCAACCTAAAATACTTTCGCCAACAAAATAGGTAAGTGCCCCTTGAGGCGTTAGGGGTCACGGTGTCCTGGGCTTGAATCCCAGCTTCACTCAGCTGGGTGACCTTGGTCAGTGTCTGCGCTGCCCTGGGCTTGTATTTCGTCACTGGTAAAGGGCGAATGATGACAAGACTGACTTTCTGGGGTTGCTGTGAATCAAATAACACACGGGAAGAGCCTGCAAAGAGCAAATATTCCGTTTACAGGAGCGTGAGGGTGTGTGTGTCTTAAGATGGTTTTACTGCCCCAGTAAATGGCAGACGGGGCTATCGTGGGGGGCAGGGGGGGGCATGTAGATATCTCCGGTCCTTGGTGCAAAAGTAATTACCGACCCTGTTTGTCCTGGGCTTACGCTCGGGCTCGGAGTGCCACCGTGCTGCTGCCCATCTGCTTGACTTGGGGCAAACTGTTTTCTCTAAGCCTCGCTTTCCTTACGTTGGTTGGTTAGGGCATTTAGAGCAGCGCCTGACACCGAGTTAAACGTTGGCAGTTTAGTAATTTCTCTTGCTCACGGTTTTACAAGCATCATTTAAAAAAAATCTGGTGAGGTAGGGACTTATTGGTCCAATTTTCCCGATGCGGAAACCCAGGGGCCCTTCAGGCACAATATGGATGGGGGCTAGGATGGGGCCGGGGCTCGGGCACTTGGGTCGGGGGTCTCAGCTGGGGCCTCGGGGACTTTGGTCGTGGCTGGGATGTGGGCCGGCTCCCGGCATCCAACTCGGGTCCTAAGCTCCGCGTCCCCCGACGCGGACAGGTGAGCCAGGCGGCTCCGAGGCCAGGGTGAGGCGGCGGCCGGACCCCGGCCTTCCCCGATCCTCAGCACTTACCTGCCCTCCTCCCGACGTCACGCCCGACCGTGCCCGGAAGTGAGCGATGGGAGCTCCGTGAAACTGGGCGCCCACTTCGCACCACCCAGACGCCGGCGCGAGGCGGGGCAAGACAATAGCGTCGCGCTGATTGGCTGAATGCGGATACGCCGCGCGCTCTGTGTCGCCTGAGTCGGCCAATCCGGGCATTCCCCGCCCAACCGCGCTTACGTCAAGATGCCGTATCTCCTGTTCCGCCCAGTACATGAGGCCCAATCCGAGGCCCACCTCCTGGCACCGCTCTCCCAGGAGTGCTGTCCTGCGCGCGGCGGTAGGTCAGCGAGGGTGAGCAAACTACAGCCCGCGGCCCAAAGCGCACTAGGTCGTGTTTTTGGACGGCTAGTGAGCTAAGAATTGTTTTTCCAGTTTATTTTTATTTTTTATTTTTGAGACAGGGTCTCTGTCGCCCAGGCTGGAGTGCAGTGGCGCAGTCATAGCTCACTGCAGCCTTGAACTCCTGGGTTCAGGCGATCCTCCCACCTCAGTCTCCCAAATAGCTGGGACTACAAGCGTGCGCCACCGTACCCGGCTAATTTTTAAAATTATTTGCTGCCGGGCGCGGTGGCTCACGCCTGTAATCCCAGCACTTTGGGAGGCCGAGGCAGGCAGATCACGAGGTCAGGAGTTTAAGACCAGCCTGGCCAACATGGTGGAACCCCGTCTTTACTAAAAAAAATATGAAAATTAGCCTGGTGTAGTGGCGGGCGCCAGTAATCCCAGCTACTCGGGAGTCTGAGGCAGGAGAATTGCTTGAACCCGGAAGGCAGAGGTTGCAGTGAGCCGAGATTGCACCACTGCACTCCAGCCTGGGCAACAAGAGCGAGACTCCGTCTCAAAAAAAAAAAAAATTATTTGCACAAGCAAGGTTTTACTATGTTGCCACAGCTAGTCTCGAACTCCTGGACTCAAGCAATCCCTTGGCTCCCAAAGTGCTGGGATTATAGGCATGAACCACCGCTCTGTTTTTGCATTTTAAAATGGTTAGGTGGGGGGAAAAGATATTTTGTGACTCGTGAAAATTAAAAAATCCAATTTCAGCGTCCATAAATAAAGTTTTATTGGAACACAGTGATATGTACTTTGATATCCTGATTGCTTCAAAATAAGGGCACTTGGGGGGGAAGAGCAAATGCAGGGAAGGAGGGGTTTTCTCTGAACTGAATTTATCTTACCTGCCTAAGACAGAAAGAAAGATGAATCCTTTCTCACGGTCTTATTAACTAGGGTAGAGTGAAACCATTCCCAATCATCTATTCTTCTGAGGGCTGCTCTGAGACAACTTTTTTTTTTTTTTTTTTTTTTGAGACGGTTTTGCTCGTGTTGCCCAGGCTGGAGTGCAATGGCGCCATCTCGGCTCACCACAACATCCACCTCCCGGGTTCAAGCGATTCTCCTGCCTCACCACAGCCTCCACCTCCCGGGTTCAAGCGATTCTCCTGCTTCAGCCTCCTGAGTAGCTGGGATTACAGGCATGTGCTACGTCGCCGGCTAATTTGGTATTTTTGGTAGAGAGGGGGTTTCTCCATGTTGGTCAGACTGGTCTTGAACTCCCCACCTCAGGTGATCCGCCAGCCTTGGCCTCCCAAAGTGCTGGGATTACAGGCATGAGCCATTGCGCCCGGCCTGAGACAATTTTTTATTACCTGCAAGACTTTTTATTTACTTAACAAGACAGACTTTCTTCATCATACAATTTGTCCCCTCACGTTCCCATAACTTGTGTTGCCACCACCCTCCCAGAAGCCCCAAACCCCTATTCTTTTCTCTGAATCTCTTTTTCCTTTTTTTTTTTTCTGAGAGGGAATCTCCCTCTGTTGCCCAGGCTGGAGTGTAATGGTGTGATCTCAGCTCACTGCAACCTCCACCTCCGAGGTTCAAGTGATTCTCCTGCCTCAGCCTCCCGAGTAGCGGGGATTACAGGTGCCTGCCACCATGCCTGGCTAGTGTTTGTAGAGATGGGGTTTCATTATGTTGGCCAGGCTGATCTTGAACTCCTACCTTCAAGTGATCCGTCTGCCTTGGCCTCCTAAAGTGCTGGGATTACAGGCTTGAGCCACTGTGCCCAGCTGCTCTGATCCTTTTTGGAGTCTCATATTTTATGGGACTCTTCTGCATAGGTACATAATTAAATATGGCTTTTGTTATGTTTACGTGTCAGTTTAATTCCTAGCCCAGCCAAAGATCCTATAAAGGTGAAGGGAAGCCATTTTTCACCTACCTACAACAGCTGGGCCCATTCATTTATCTGTTTCATTTACCTACTGTCAATGGCTGCAACAGGGCTGAATTGAATGGTTGCAGCAGAATAAGAGACAGCCCGAAGAGTCTGAAATATTTACCGTCTGGCCTTTTACAGAAGTGGGCGGATACTTCTCTTAGGGCCTCCAAAGTAGCCTGGCCCTGCCTTCTGCACAGGTGAATGACTTTTGAATTTACTTTTTTTCTTTTTTTTTTTTTTTTTTTTTTGAGACAGAGTCTCACTCTGTCACCCAGGCTGGAGTGCAGTGGCGTGGTCTCGGCTCTCTGCACCCTCCACCTCCTGGGTTCAAGCAATTCTATTGCCTCAGCCTCCCAAGGAGCTGGGATTACAGGCACCCACCACCACACTTGGCTAATTTTTTTTTTCCCTCAGGACAGAGTCTCACTGTGTCACCAGGTTGGAGTGTAGTGGTACGATCTCAGCTCACTGCAACCTCTGCCTCCTGGGCTCAAGTGATTCTTCTGTCTCAGCCTCCTGAGTAGCTGGGACTACAGGTGCATGCCACCATGCCCAGCTAATTTTTGTATTTTTAATAGAAACGGGGTTTCACCATGTTGGCCAGGATGGTCTTGATCTCTTCACCTCATGATCCGCCTGCCTTAGCCTCCCAAAGTGTTGGGATTACAGGCGTGAGCCACCCTGCCCGGCCTGTATTTTTAATAGAGATCGGGTTTCACCATGTTGGCCAGCTGGTCTCAAACTCCTAACCTCAGGTGATCTGCCCGCCTTGGCCTCCCAAAGTGCTGGGATTACAAGCGTGCGCCACCGTGCCTGTACTGAATTTACTTTTATGCCCTGTAGAGCCTAACAGAATCTGTTCATTCAACAGCTGTTCATTAGGCACCTGCTATATGTCAGGTCTAGGGGATTCAGAGAAGAAAGAACACCTTCTCTCAGCGATGAAGGAGACACTGCAATTGGCAATTTCTCAAAAGCAGGGTCACAAGTGATGACGATATTGCTACTGTTACTCCTGCTATATTATTCGGTACCAGGCTCCATCTCTGTTCCAGAGCCGGCTTCTACTGACAAGTGAAGTCTCATGTAATCATATTGAGTGCTCCCTACTCACTAGGCACCACTGAGCAAGGCTCGGTACTCACTTACATGCGTAACCCCAGAGAATGCCCCTAGAACGTGGATGCTTTTCATCATTTCTGTTTTACAGATGATGAGACAGTCCCAGAGAGGTTAAGTGACTGGCTCAAGGTCACACAGTTAGTGAGGGGTGGAGGAGCTGACCTCCATGCTACACCTTGTTCCCTTATCCTGTGAGCTATACTGTTTTGGGTTGTATGCCTTCACCTTAAAGACCGTGAGACCTGAGAGAAATCTTTAACAAGTACGAGGGTATGGTGTCTCGGAGTGGGCCGGAGTGAGAACCTGAGACAGAGCAGGGATCCCCTTTTTTAGGGGACCCCAAGCATGGAAATAAAGGAAATTCCCGAGTTCCTTCAATGGAAATTCCAGGCACCTAGCTAGCCCTGAGAAGTCAATAAGTAACTTGTTCAACGACAAGGTTGTAATGACCTAAAACAAAAGCTAAGGAAGTTAGGGTCCGAGAGATGTTTGCTTTTTTTATAGAAATGAAAGATACCATCTTAACACATGTCCCTGAATTGTCTTCCAGGGGCTTGGAATCCCCCTGATAAAGCCAATGGCACATGGACCCCAGATAAGGGGGAAGTGAAGACTTAAACTTTAGCTATCCCCCTTTTGTTCCACGTTTCCTCCTGAGTGGCTTGGAGAAACTTACTTCCCCTAACCAGCTGACATTTTTCTACTGACCCCAAATTTTTAAACAAAGCTTCTCTTCCTCAACCCATTGCAAATCAGAAGATATTTAAATCTTTTTCTTTTCCTTTTTTTTTTTTTTTTCCCGAGACTGAGTCTCGCTCTGTCGCCCAGGCTGGAGTGCAATGGTGTGATCTCGGCTAACTACAACCTCCAACTCCTAGGTTCAAGCGATTCTCCTGCCTCAGCCTCCCGAGTAGCTAAGATCACAGGCGTGCACCAACATGCCTTGCTAATTTTTGTATTTTTAGTAGAGATGGGGTTTCACCATGCTGGCCAGGCTGGGCTCAAACTCCTGATCTCGGGTGAGTTGCCCGCCTTAGCCTCCCAAAGTGCTGGGATTACAGGTGTGAGCCACTGCGCCCAGCGAGCATCCACCTGCTTTTCTATGTACTCCACAGTGGCTGGACTGGGGTAATGGGCCAGAAGATTCTATGAATACATGGGAAGAACAGGAACATGAAGAATTGGGATCCTGTTCCTAGAAAATGGTCTGATCAGTATAATCCAAACTGAAGACACTAGAACAAAGGCTGAAGAGTGCAGACAAGTGGCCAGGCACGGTGGCTCATGCAGTGGGAGGATCGCTTGAGCCCAGGAGTTCAGGACCAGCGTGTGCAACATAGTGAGATGCTCTCTCTTTTTTTTTTCTACAAAGACCACAGGTAGATAGCGAGATGCTCTCTCTACAATAAAAAAGTTTCAAAACTGGGCTGGGTATTGTGTCATGTGCTTGTAGTCACAGATACTGTGGACACTGAGGCAGGAGGATTGCTTGAGCCCTGGAGTTCGAGGCTGCAGTGAGCTATGATTGTGCCACTGCACTCCAGCACGAGTGACAGAGCAAGACACTATCTCTCTCTCTTCTTTTTTTTTTTTTTTTTTTTTTTGGGACGGAGTCTTGCTGTGTTCCTCAGGCTGGATGGAGTGCAGTGGGATGATCTCAGCTCACTGCAACCTCCACCTCCTGGTTCAAGCAATTCTCCTGCCTCAGCCTCCCAAGTTGCTGGGATTACAGGTGTGCGCCACCATGCCTGGTTAATATTTGTATTTTTAGTAGAGACGGGATTTCGCCATGTTTCCCAGGCTGGTCTCAAACTCCTGACTTCAGGTGATCCGCCCGCCTCGGCCTCCCAAAGTGCTGGGACTACAGGCGTGAGCTACTGTGCCCAGCGGAGACCCGGTCTCTTAAAAAAAAATAGAGCAAAGACTGCCTATTTTGTTTATCACTGCATTCCCAACATTTAGAGCTATGCAATAGCACTCAGTAAATAAACTGAATGAATGAATCAATAAATGAAATGAGGGAGTACTTGGAGTATTCGGGTAAGTACGAAATAAAATTAGGCCAGGCATGGTGGCTTACGTCTATAATCCCAGCACTTTGGGAGGCTGAGGCAGGCGGATCACTTGATGTCAGGAGTTCAAGACCAGCCTGGTCAACACAGTGAAACCCGGTCTCTACTAAAAATACAAAAATTAGCCAGGCATGGTGGACACCTGTCATCCAGTTAGTTGGGAGGTTGAGGCAGGAGAATTCCTTGAACCCGGGAAACGGAGGCTGCAGTGAGCCGAGATTGTGCCACTGCACTCCAGCCTGGGTGACAGAGCGAAACTCTGTCTCAAAAAAAGGAAAGAAAAAAAGCAAAGTAGGTGGCTGCTGTAGAGAATTAATTAAAGGGAGAGGCTGTGGCTTTTTGTATGCATATTAGGTAGGTCAGAAGAACTGATGATATTGGGATATTCTGTAGTTTACTTGGATATTCCAGACTTGGGATATCCCTAAAATATGTACCACATCATGGAGCAAGAGGCCAGTTTTTTTTTTCTTTTTTTGAGATGGAGTCTCACTGTGTCACCCAGGCTGGCGTGCAGCGGCGCAATCTCGGCTCACTGCAATCTCCGCCTCCCGGGATCAAGTGATTCTCCTGCCTCAGCCTCCCGAGTAGCTGGAATTATAGGTGCCTGCCACCGTGCCTGGCTAATTTTTTTTTGTATTTTTAGTAGAGATGGGGTTTCACCATCTTGGCCAGGCTGGTCTTGAACTCCTGACCTTGTGAGCCACCCGCCTCAGCCTCCCAAAGTGCCAGGATTACAGGCATGAACCACCTCATCTGGCCCGAGGCCAGTTTTAAATTTGATTTTTCTACAGGCAAACCCCAGGGTGTCTTGTGCTTAAACACAGTAATTTCCCACAAAGGAGCCCTGCCACTGCTCCACTGCTGTGTTAAATACCACCATAATTTCCTCGTTAGAATCAGGAATAATCATGAGTTTGTCTGAGTGGTAACAACAGCTTGGAAGAGCTGACTCTGAAAGATGTGTTTAGGGGACCGGGCTGGGGAGCTGGAAAAAAAACCAAAAAGACAGGGCATTGGGAGGAGTGGCTGGGCGGCTTAAATAATTTCTGGTTGGGGAGGGGAGGGAGCATCCTACAGAATCTGGACGTTTATTTTATTTTATTTTTTTTTTGACAGAGTTTTACTCTGTCGCCAGGCTGGATGCAGTGGTGTGATTTCGGCTCACTGCAACCTCCTCCTTCTGGGTTCAAGCGATTCTCCTGCCTCAGCCTCCCGAGTAGCTGGGATTACAGGCGTGCACCACCACACCTAGCTAATTTTTTGTGTTTTTAGTGGACACGGGGTTTCAGCATGTTGGCCAGGATGGTCTCGATCTCTTGACCTCATGATCCGCCCACCTTGGCCTCCCATAGTGCTGGGATTACGGGCGTGAGCCACCGCGCCTGTACGTTATACCCACTTTCTCACTGTCTGCTTTTGAGTACTGCTTTCGAGAGACAATGCTAGACGTATGTGACAAATTTGGCATCCTGTAAAACCAAGAGGATTACCAGTTTTTTAGAAAGCAGCATGAATCAACCTCAATTATTCGTAAGTAAAATTAGAGTAGTTTCAAGCTGTCACTTCTTTCTGTCCTACACACGTTATTCAAATAAGTTGCTGGAAGAATGTTGTTTGGGTTTACAATAGGGAATTATGAGGACACAAATCTGGGTCTAAATCAGTGAAATGTAAAATGGGAAATTGCTTAACTCTTAGAGGCAGCATAGCATAGTGATGGAGAGGGTAGACTGTGGTACTGAGTTGTCTGGTTGGAGCCTTATATCTGCCATTTTTTGGCTGTATGACCTTCGGAAAGCTCCTTAACTTCTCTGGTCCTGATATGGTTCGGATCTGTGTCCCCTGCAAATCTTATGTCAAACTGTAGTCCCTAGTGCTGGAGGTGGTGCCCAGTGGGAGGTGATGGGATCCTGGGGGTGGAGTTCTGATGGTTTAGTACCATCCACCTTGGTGCTGGATAGTGTGTGGGTTATCGTGGATCTGGCTGTGTGGAAGCATGTGGCACCTTCTGCCTCACTCTTTCTTCTCCTGCTCATACCTGCTTCCCCTCCTTCACCTTCTGCTATGACTGTAAGTTTCCTGAGGTCTTCCCAGAAGCCAAGCAGATGCCAGCATCATGCTTCCTGTACAGCCTGTGGAACTGCGGCTGTACCACGGGGTAAAAGAGCTAATTAAACCTCTTTTCTTTGTAAATTACCTAGTCTCAGATATTTCTTTTCTTTTCTTTTTTTTTTTTTTTTTTTTGAGACAGAGTCTGGCTCTGTCGCCCAGGCTGGAGTGCAGTAGCGTGATCTTGGCTCACTGCAACCTCTGCTTCCCGGTTCAAGCGATTCTCCTGCTTTAGCCTCCCAGGTAACTGGGATTATAGGTGCCTGCCACCATGCCCAGCTAATTTTTTTTTTTATTGTATTTGGGCTCTGGGGTACATGTGCACGTCCTGCATCCTGCAGGATTGTTGCATAAGTACATACATGCCATGGTGGTTTGCTGTCTCCATCCCCCCCCTCCACCGTTGCCTACCTCAGGCATTTCTCCCGGTGTTATCCCCTCCCCCTCCTCCCCCACTCCCCCCGCTGTCCCCCCCCCCCGCCCCTCCCCCTCCACCCCGCCACCTAGCCCTGTGAGTGTTCTTCCCTTCCCTGTGCCCAAGTGTTCTCACTGTTCATCACCCGCCTATGAGCGAGAACATGTGGTGTTTGGTTTTCTGTTCTTGTGTCAGTTTGCTGAGAATATGGTTTCTAGGTTCATCCATGTCTCTCTTTTTTGTTTTTTAATTTTTTTTTGAAGATGGGGTTTCACCATGATGGCCAGGCTCGTTTTAAACTCCTGACCTCAGGTGATCCACCCACCTCAGCCTCCCAAAGTGCTAGGATTACAGGCGTGAGCCACCATGCCCGGCCATCCATGTCTCTACAAGGGGTACGAACTCAACATTTTTTATGGCTGCATAGTATTCCATGGTGTATATGTGCCACTTTTTTTTGTCCAGTCTATCATCAATGGCCATTTGGGTTGGTTCCAGGTCTTTACTATTGTAAACAGTGCTGCAATTAACATACGTGTGCATGTGTCTTTATAATAGAACAATTTACAATCCTCTGGGTATATACCCAGTAATGGAATTGCTGGGTCAAATGGAATTTCTATTTCTAGATCCCTGAGGAATCGCCACACTGTCTTCCACAATGGTTGAACTAATTTACACTCTCACCAACAGTGTAAAAGTGTTCCTTTTTCTCCACATCCTCTCCAGCATCTGTTGTCTCCAGACTTTTTATTATTTTTTATTTATTTATTTATTTATTTATTTATTTTTTTAAAGACGGGGTTTCACCATGTTGGTCAGGCTGGTCTTGAACTCCCGACCTCAGGTGATCCACCCGCCTTGGCCTCCCAAAGTGCTTGGATTACAGGCGTGAGCCACCACGCCCGGCCTCTCCAGACTTTTAATGATCACCATTCTAACTGGCATGAGGTGGTATCTCAATGTGGTTTTGATTTACATTTCTCTAATAACCAGTGATGATGAGCATTTTTTCATATGTTTTTTGGCCACATATTTGTCTTCTTTTGAAAAGTGTCTGTTCATATCCTTTGCCCACTTTTGAATGGGTTTTTTTTTTTTTTTTTTTCCCTGTATGTCTGCTTTAGTTCTTTGTAGATTCTGGATATTAGCCCTTTGTCTGATGGGTAGATTGTGAAAAGTTTTTCCAATTCTCTTGATTGCTGGTTTACTCTAATGATTGTTTCTTTTGCCGTGCAGAAGCTCTTAAGTTTAATCAGGTCCCATTTGTCTATTTTGGCTTTTGTGGCCATTGCTCTTGGTGTTTTAGTCATGAAGTCCTTGCCTGTGCCTATGTCCTGAATGGTTTTGCCCAGGTTTTCTTCTAGGGTTTTTATGGTGTTAGTTCTTATGTTTAAATCTTTAATCCATCTGGAGTTAATTTTTGTATGAGGTGTAAGGAAGGGGTCCAGTTTCAGCTTCCTGCATATGGCTAGCCAGTTTTCCCAACACCATTTATTAAACAGGGGAATCCTTTCCCCATTGCTTGTTTTTGTCTGGTTTGTCAAAGATCAGATGGTCGTAGATGTGTGGCATTGCTTCCAAGGTCTTTTTTCTGTTCCATTGGTCTATATCTCTGTTTTGGTACCAGTACCATGCTATTTTGATGACTGTAGCCTTGTAGTATAGTTTGAAGTCAGGTCGTGTGATGCCTCCAGCTTAGTTCTTTTTGCTTGGGATTGTCTTGGCTACATGGGCTCTCTTTGGTTCCATATGAAGTTTAAAGTGTTTTTTTTCAGTTGTGTGAAGAAGGTCAATGGTAGCTTGATGGGGATAGCATTGAATCTATAAATTACTTTGGGCAGTATGGCCATTTTCACAATATTGATTCTTCCTAACCATGAACATGGAATGTTTTTCCATCTGTTTGTGTCCTCTCTTATTTCCTTGATCAGTGGTTTGTAGTTCTGCTTCAAGAGATCTTTTTACATCCCTTGTTAGTTGTATTCCTAGGTATTTTATTCTCTTTGTAGCAATTGTAAATGGGAGTTTGCTCATGATTTGGGTCTCTGTCTGTCTGTTATTGGTGTATAGGAATGCTTGTGGTTTCTGCACATTGATTTTGTATCCTGAGACTTTGCCGAAGTTGCTTATCAGCTTAAGGAGGTTTTGGGCTGAGACGATGGGATCTTCTAAATATACGACCATGTTGTCTGCAAATAGGGACAGTTTGACTTCTTCTTTTCCTAATTGAATGCCCTTTATTTCTCTTTCTTGCCTGATTGCTCTGGCTAGGATTCCAATACTATATTGAATAGGAATGTTGAGAGAGGGCATCCCTCTAGTGCCAGTTTTTAAAGAGAATGCTTCTAGTTTTTGCCCATCCAGTATGATATTGGCTGTGGGTTTGTTGTAAATATCTTTTATTGTTTTGAGATATGTTCCATCCATACCTAGTTTATTGAGAGTTTTTAGCATAAAGGGCTGTTGAATTTTGTCAAAGGCCTTCTCTGCATCTATTGAGATAATCATGTGGTTTTTGTCTTTGGTTCTGTTTACGTGGTGAATTACGTTTATAGACTTGCATATGTTGAACCAGCCTTGCATCCCTGGTATGAAGCCTACTTGATCGTGGTGGATAAGCTTTTTGACGTGTTGTTGGATTCGGTTTGCCAGTATTTTATTGGAGATTTTTGCACTGATGTTCATCATGGATATTGGCCTGTAGTTTCTTTTTTAGTTGTGTCTCTGCCAGATTTTGGTATCAGGATGATGTTGGTCTCATAGAAAGAGTTAGGGAGGATTCCCTCTTTTTGTATTGTTTGGAATAGTTTCAACAAGAATGGTACCAGCTCCTCTTTGTATGTCTGGTAGAGTTCAGCTGTGAACCCGTCTGGACCTGGACTTTTTTGGTCGGTAGGCTATTAATTGCTGCCTCAACTTCAGACCTTGTTATTGGCCTATTCAGGGTTTCAACTTCTTCTTGGCTTAGTCTTGGGAGTGTGCAAGTGTCCAGGAATTTATCCATTTCTTCCAGATTTACTGGTTCATGTGCATAGAGGTGTTTGTAGTAATCTCTGATGGTAGTCTGTATTTCCGAGGAATCGGTGGTGATCTCCCCTTTATTGTTTTTTATTGCATCTATTCAACTCTTCTCTTTTTTCTTTTTTATTAGTCTAGCTAGTGGTCTATTTTATATCTTTTCAAAAAAACAACTCCTGGATTTATTAATTTTTTGAAGAGTTTTTTGTGTCTCTGTCTCCTTCAGTTCTGCTCTGATCTTAGTTATTTCTTGTCTTCTGCTGGCTTTTGAGTTTTTTTGATCTTGCTCCTCTAGCTCTTTCAATTTTGATGATAGGGTGTCGATTTTAGACCTTTCCTTGTTTCTCATATGAGCATTTATTGCTGTAAATTTCCCTCTAGACGCTGCTTTAAATGTGTCCCATAGGATCTGGTATGTTGTGTCTTCATTCTCATTGGTTTCAAAGAACATTTTTATTTCTGCCTTCATTTCATTGTTTATCCATTGGTCATTCAGGAGCAAGTTGTTCAGTTTCCATGGGATTGTGCAGTTTTGAGTGCTTTTCTTTCTTTCTTTATTTTTTTTAAAGATAGGGTTTCACCATATTGGTCAGGCTGGTCTCGAACTTCTGAACTCAGGTGATCCGCCCACCTCAGCCTCCCAAAGTGCTGGGATTACAGGCGTGAGCCACTGCGCCTGGCTTGAGTGCTTTTCTTAATCCTGAGTTCTAATTTGATTGCACTGTGGTCTGAGAGAGTGTTTGTTATGATTTCTGTTCTTTTGCATTTGCTGAGGAGTGATTTACTTCCAATTATGTGGTCAATTTTGGGGTAAGTGCAATGTGGTGCTGAGAAGAATGTGTATTCTGTGGATTTGGGGTGGACTGTCCTCTAAATGTCTATTAGATCTGCTTGGTCCAAATCTGCATTCAAGTCCTGGATATTCTTGTTGACTTTCTGTCTCATTGATCTGTCCAATATTGTCAGTGGAGTGTTAAAGTCTCCCACTGTTTTTGTGTGGGAGTCTAAGTCTCTTTGTAGGTCTTTAAGAACTTGCTTTATGTATCTGGGTGCTCCTGCATTGGGTGCATAAATATTTAGGACAGTTAGCTCTTCTTGTTGCATTGATCCTTTTACCGTTATGTAATGCCCTTCTTTGTCTCTTTTGGTCTTTGTTGGTTTAAAGTCCGTTTTAGCAGAGACTTTTTTTTTTGCTCTCCATTTGCTTGGTAAATCTTCTTCCATCCCTTTATTTTGAGTCTGTGTGAGTCTTTGCATCTGAGATGGGTCTCCTGAATACAGCACACCGATGGGTCTTGAGTTTTCATCCAGTTTGCCAGTCTGTGTCTTCGATTGGGGCATTTAGGCCATTTACTTCAATGTTAATGTTGTTGTGTCTGAATTTGATCCTGCCGTTTTGTTACTGGCTGGTTGTTTTCCCTGTTAATTGACATGGCTCCTCCATTGTGTCATTGTTCTTTATCATTTTTACGGTTTTGCTGTGGCTGGTCCTGGTTGTTCCTTTCCCTGTTTAGTACTTCCTTCAGTAGCTCCTGTAAGGCAGGTCTTGTAGCGACGAAATCTCTAGCAATTGCTTGTCCGTAAAAGATTTTATTTCTCCTTCACTTATGAAGCTTAGTTTGGTTGGATATGAAATCTGGGTTGAAAGTTCTTTTCTGGAACCAACCCAAATGCCCATCGATGATAGACTGGACAGGGAAAATGTGGCACATATACACCATGGAATATTATGCAGCCATCAAAAATGATGAGTTTGTGTCCTTTGTAGGGACATGGATGAACCTGGAAACCATCATTCTCAGCAAACTGACACAAGAACAGAAAATCAAACACTGCATGTTCTCACTCATAGGTGGGTGTTGAACAATGAGAACACATGGACGCAGGGAGGGGGAGCATCACACACTGGGGCCTGTTGGGGGGAAATAAGGGAGGGACAGTGGGGGGTGGGGAGTTGGGGAGAGATAGCATGGGGAGAAATGCCAGATATAGGTGATGGAGAGGAAGGCAGCAAATCACACTGCCATGTGTGCACCTATGCAACAATCTTGCATGTGCTTCACATGTATCCCAAAACCTAAAATGCCATAAAAAAATTTAAAAAAAAGTTCTTTTCTTTTTTTTTCTTTTTTTTTTTTTTTGAGACAGAGTCTCACTCCGTCACCAGGCGCCAGGCTGGAGTGCAGTGGCGCGACCTCGGCTCACTGCAACCTCCGCCTCCCGGGTTCAAGCAATTCTCCTGCCTCAGCCTCCTGAGTAGCTGGGACTACAGGCATGCGTCACCACGCCCAGCTAATTTTTTTGTATTTTTAGTAGAGACGGGGTTTCACCATGTTGACCAGGATGGTCTCAATCTCTTGACCTTGCGATCCGCCCGCCTTGGCCTCCCAAAGTGCTGGGATTACAGGCGTGAGCCAGAAAGTTCTTTTTTTTAAAGGATATTGAATATAGGCCCCCACTCCCTTCCAGCTTGCAGGGTTTCTGCCGAGAGATCCGCTGTGAGTCTGATGGTCTTTCCTTTGTGGGTGACTCGACCTTTCTCTCTGGCTGCCCTTAGGATTTTTTCCTTCATTTCAACCCTGCTGAATCTGACAACTATGTGCCTTGGGGTTGCTCTTCTTGAGGAATGTCTTTGTGGTGTTCTCTGTATTTCCTGGATTTGAACGTTGGCCTGCCTTGTTAGGTTGGGAAAGTTCTCTTGGATAATACCCTGAAGAGTGTTTTCCACCTTGGATTCATTCTCCCCATCACATTCAGGTATGCCGATCAAGCGTAGGTTCAGTTTTTTCACACAATCCCACAGTTCTTGCAGGCTTTGTTCATTTCTTTTCACTCTTTTTTCTCTAATCTTACCTTCTTGTTTTATTTCATTGATTTGATCTTCTATCTCTGATATCCTTTCTTCTGCCTGATCTGTTCGGCTGTTGAAACTTGCGTATGCCTTGCGAAGTTCTCGTGCTGTGTTTTTCAGCTCCATCATGTCGTTTATGTTCTTCTCTAAGTTGGTTATTCTAGTTAGCATTTCGTCTAACCTTTTTTCAAGGTTCTTAGTTTCTTTGCATTGGGTTAGAACATGGTCTTTTAACTCAGAGAAGTTTGTTCTTACCCACCTTCTGAAGCCGACTTCTGCCAATTCGTCAGATTCATTCTCTGTCTTTTTTGTTCCCTTGATGGTGAGGAGTTGTGATCCCTGGGAGAAGAGGTGTTCTGTTTTTTGATAGTTTCATCCTTTTTGTGCTGTTTTTTTCCCATCGGCGTGGATTTATCTCCCTTTAATCTTTGAAGTTGGTGATTTCAGGAGGAGTCTCTGAGTGGACTTTTTTTCTGTTGAGATTGGAGCTGTATGTTTTCTGGCCTGTAGAGGGCGCTGCTGGGCTCTCGGGTTCAGTCTGGTTGCCGGGTGGGTGGTCTCTCCCTGGAGTTTGTTTACAGGTGAGATTGGCCCCGCCTTCCCAATGGCCTCTCTCCCAGAGCTCGATCTTCCTGGTTGGGGTCAAGCTGCTGTATTTGCTGCCAAGCTGTCTGTTGAGGACTTCAGTTTGAGTTCGACTTCAGTTTGAGTTCCGTGGAGGTGCGGCCTGCCAAGCCTTCTGGTCTGTTTCCCTGCTTTCAACTCTGCCTCCCTCTGTGGGAAGGTCGTCCGGTTAGCCTTATTCCAAACTCCCTCCCGGGTCCCTGCGACAACTTGCGGAGCCCGGTGGTAGCCACTGCTAAGATTTGCATTGACTACCCACAGTGCCCCACCGTCTGGCAGGGCTCTCATGGAGGTGGGTTGCAGGAGGGATGAGGCAGCACAGGATCTGAAACGGAGCCCTGAGGGGTGAAGTCCCCTACCTTCCGAGCCGGCTGCACGTTTCAGGTGGGGACACGCCCCCCCTCCCACCCCCCCCCCCCCCCCCCCCGCCCCCGCCGTCTTGATTTGCCACCCTGGGCGGCTCTCGCCCTGCGGCTCCTTCCCTGGGCCTAAATTCAGTGCCGTATGAGTCCTACAGAATAGAACCCGGCACCTCGTTTGGAATCGTGAAGTCCTCTCGCCCCTCTGAGGTCTCATTCGCTGGGAGCTGAATTCAGGTGCTGGCTTCTCTTGGCCATCTTGGCGTCCCCCTCCCTAATTTTTGTATTTTTAGTAGAGCCGGGGTTTCACCATCTTGGCCTGGCTGGTCTTGAACTCCTGACTTCATGATCCACCTGCCTCGGTCTCCCAAAGTGCTGGGATTACAGGCATGAGCCACCGCGCCCGCCCAGATATTTCTTTATAGCAGTGCGAGAATGGACTAATACAGGGCCTCATCTCCTCATCTGTTACATGGGATTGTCTTAGTTCTTGGCTCACTGCAACCTCCACCTCCAGGTTCAAGCAATTCTCATGCTTTAGCTTCCTAAGTAGCTGGGATCACAGGCATGTGCCACCATGCCTGGCTAATTTTTGTATTTTTGTTTGTTTGTTTTTTGAGACAGAGTCTTGCTCTGTCACCCAGGCTGGAGTGCAATGACGTGATCTCAGCTCACTGCAGCCTCCACTTCGCAGGTTCAAGCCATTCTCCTGCCTCAGCCTCCCAAGTAGCTGAGACTATAGGTGTGTCCCGTCACGCCTGGCTAATTTTTTGTATTTTTAGTAGAGATGGAGTTTCACTGTGTTAGCCAGGATGGTCTCAATCTCTTGACCTCAGGTGATCTGCCTGTTTCGCCCGCCTCAGCCTCCCAAAGTGCTGGGATTACAGGCATGAGCCACCACATCTGGCCAAATAATTCTTTCTCTAATTGTGGCAAAATATACACAATATAAAATGTACCATCTTTTTTTTTTTTTGAGACAGAGTTTTGCTCTTGTTGCCCAGGCTGGAGTGTGATGGCACGATCTCAGCTCACCACAACCTCTGCCTCCCAGGTTCAAGCAATTCACCTGTCTCAGCCTCCCGAGTGTCTGGGACTACAGGCATGCGCCACCACACCCAGTTTTTGTATGTTTAGCAGAGACGAGGTTTCTTCATGTTGGTCAGGCTGGTCTCGAACTCCTGACTTCAGGTGATCTGCCCACCTCGGCTTCCCAAAGTGCTGGAATTACAGGCATGAGCCACGGCACCTGGCCAAAATGTACCATCTTAATCTTTTTTTTTTTTTTGGAGATGGAGTCTCGCTATTGGAAGATGGGGTTGCCCACGGCGGTCTCAAACTCCTGGCCTCCCAAAAAGCCTTGGCCTCCTAAACCACTGAGATTACAGGCGTGAACCATTGCCCCCAGCCCATCTTGACAGTTTTTAAGTGCCCAGTTCAGTGACATTAAGTACATTTCACCTTGTGCATCCGTCACCACTATCCTTCTCCCGGCTGTTTTCATCTTTCCAAACTGAAACCCTGTACCCATTGAGCAATAATTTCCCATTCCCTTCTTTCTCACAGTCCCTGGCAAGCACTATTCTACATTTTTGTCACTGTGAATTTTACTACTCTGCATATGTGGTTATGCATTTCTGGCAGGAATTCCACAGAAATGATGCATCCTTTTGAGTATAGCCTGCAAGGGGATATATGATACAATGTGCTGATGTTAACTGATCAGTTACACCCTGGGGTCTTTTGTCTTTTTTTGAGATGGAGTCTCACTCTGTCATCCAGGCTGGAGTGCAGTGGCGCATTCTCAGCTCACTGCAACCTCCGACTCCCTGGTTCAAGTTATTCTCCTGCCTCAGCCTCCCAAGTAGCTGGGATTACAGGCATGCACCACCACGCCCAGCTAATTTTTGTATTTTTAGTAGAGACGGGGTTTTACCATGTTGGCCAGGATGGTCTTGATCTCCTGATCTCGTGATCTACCCACCTCGGCCTCCCAAAGTGCTGGGATTATAGGCATGAGCCACCACGCCCAGCCTTTTTTTTTTTTTTTTTTTTTTGAGGCAGGGTCTCACTCTGTCGCCCAGGCTGGAATGCAATGGCACAATCTCGGCTCACTGCCACCTCTGCCTCCCAGGTTCAAATGATTCTCCTCCCTCAGCCTCCTGAGTAGCTGGGATTATAGGCGCCTGCCACCACGCCTGGCTAATTTTTGTATTTTTAGTAGAGACGGGTTTCACCATGTTGGCCAGGATGATATCCATCTCCTGACCTCAGGTGATCTGTCTGCCTCGTTCTCCCAAAGTGCTGGGATTACAGGCATGAGCCACCATGCCAGGCTGATAAATATTTCATAAATAATAGAACTAAGGAAAGTATAATAACGGAAATTCAGGAACTCAGGTATACCCTCCAGCTTCCTGACGACCATCACATTCCACTTCTGCCTATAGCATGGTCTATTCTCCACACTGCCGCCAGGGGGGAGCCTTTGTTTTTCCTTCTTAGCAAAAGTTTTGAAATTTGTATATCAAGTTTTTTTCTTTTTGAAATTGAGCCAGGCTGGGTGACTCTTTCCTTTAATTTCAGCACTTTGGGAGCCAAGGCGGTAGGACCACTTGAGACTAGGAGTTTGAGGCCCGCCTGGAAAACACAGTAAGACCCCATCTCTACAAAAAATACACAACTGTAGCTGGGAGTGGAGGTACGTGCCTGTAATCCTGGCTGCTCAGGAGGCAGAGGTGGGAGGATGACTTGTGCCCAGGAGATGGAGGCTGTAGTGAGCCGAGATCACACCACTGCACTCCAACCTGGGTGACAGAGAGAGACCCTATTTCAATAAACAAAGTTGAACTGAAATTCACAAAACATAGAATTAAGTTTAAGACTGGGTGCGTTGGCTCACGCCTGTAATCCCAGCACTTTGGGAGGTCGAGATGGGCAGATCACCTGAGGTCAGGAGTTCGAAACCAGCCTGGCCAAAATGGGGAAATCCTCTCTCTACCAAAAATATAAAATATCAGCCAGGCGTGGTGGCGGGTGCCTGTAATTCCAGTTACTCGGGAGACTGAGGCAGGAGAATCTCTTGAACCCAGGAGGCAGAGGTTGCAGTGAGCCGAGATCATGCCACTGCATTTCAGCTTGGGTGACAAGAGCAAAACTCTGTCTCAAAAAAAAAAAATTGAGTTTAAAAAGAGCAGTTTAATGGCAGTACATTTGCAATGTTATGCAACCGCCACAACATTAAAAAAGAAACACAAAAAACAACAACACAAAATGAGACAAAGTCTCCCTATGGTGCCCAGGCTGATCTCCAATTCCTGGACTCCACTGGTCCTCCTGCCTTGGCCTCCCAAAACTAAATAGAGGTGGTTAGCCACCTGTGATCACTTGGGAGGCTTTTTGAGGCCAGGAGTTTGAAACTAAATAGAAAATGTTCTGAAACTAAACAGAGGTGGTTGGTCACCTGTGATCCCAAGTGATCACCTGGGAGTCTCAAACCCCTAAGCGATCACAGGTGGCTAAGCACCTCTGTTTAGTTTCAGAACATTTTCATCTCCCCCAAAGGAAACCTGTTGTCAGCAAACTTGTGTTGAAGGCAATAGCCAGAACCCCTATAGTAGGGGTTCCTGGGGAGGTGTTCTGGGTGTGGTGCTGGGGGTCATCTTTTGCTCTGCCCTTGTATTATTCGACTTTGCTTTCCCCCTCTTCCCATTTAGGTCTGAGCTGGGTAAACAAATAATTGACTCACTCATTGATTTGTTCATGGATGGTCATTTATTTTGGCCCAGGCGTTGGAGCAGATGGCAGGGTTACCAGGATGGAATCACTTGCCCTTGCACTCAAGGTAGTTTCACTTGACAGAGGAGACAGATGAAACAGCATGTGATAAAGGCCAGGCATGGTGGCCCACGCCTAGAATCCCAGTGCTTTGGGAGCCTGAGGTTGGAAGATTGCTGAAAGCCAGAAATTTGAGACCAGCCTGGGCAATATAGCAAGACCCCTGTCTCTACAAAAAAATAAAAAATAAAAATTAGCTGAGTTTGGTGGTTCGTGCCTGTAGTCCCAGCTGCTAGGGGGGCTGAAGTAGGAGGACCCCTTGAGCCCAGGAGGTTGGGGCTGCAGTGAGCTATGATCATGCCACTGCACTCCAGCCTGGGCAACAGAACAAGATCCTGTTTCAAAAAGAAAAATGTGGTGTATATTAGAGGCCAGCAAAGTATTGCCTGAGGGCCAAATCTGGCCCCTGTGTTTCCTTGTAAATAAAGTTTTATTGGCATAAAACTGTCAGAGGTGTTTGAACCAGAGCAACTCCATGTTGAATAATAGGGGCAGGGTAAAATAAGGCTTACACCTGCTGGGCTGCATTCCCAGGAGGTTAAGGCATTCTCAGTCACAGAGTGAGAGAGGAGGTTGGCACAAATACAGGTCATAAAGACCTGGATGGTAAAACAAGTTGCGGTAAAGAAGCCGGCTAAGGGTTTGATGAAGTCTGTGGAGGCCGGGCTCGTGGAGCACCTGTAGTGAGGGCTCTGGATCCCGCCGGCAAGATGAGGAACCCGGGGCCACGAGAGGTGAAATGCTGAGTTATCCAAGTCACACAGCTGATTAAGTAGCAGAGCTGGGATTAGAACTCACGTTTCCTGCCTCCCAAGATTGTTAAAATGAATCTTCGGAAGCAAACCCCTAGTGACTTCTTAAGGCAAATCATCTGACGGCCAGTTGTGGTGAAGTTGAATTCTGGAGTGGATTATCAAGGGGTCCTGGCTTGCCTGGCTGGCCACATGAGTACAGTCCTGGAGCAGACAGAAGAAGAGTAAGCGGACAACTGAAGAATAAGTATGGGACGCATCTTCCAAGGAAACAATGTGTTGTACATCAGTACACAGAAGAGAAGGATGTGAAAACACTGAGAGCAACACTTTTCATAGTTGGACATATATATGTGTGTGTGTGTGTGTGTGTGTGTATATATATATGTATTTTTTTTAATTTTAATTTTTGAGACAGAGTCTCGCCGTGTTGCCCAGGCTGTAGTGCAGTGGCACCAGCTCGGTTCATTGCAGTCTCTGCCTCCTGGGTTCAAGCAATTCTCCTGCCTCAGCCTCCCGAGTAGCTGGGACTGCAGGCATGCACCACCATGCCCAGCTAATTTTTTTTCATATTTTTAGTAGAGACAGCGTTTCACCATGTTGGCCAGGATGGTCTCAATCTCCTGACCTCGTCATCCGCCCGCCTCGGCCTCCCAAAGTGCTGGGATTACAGGCGTGAGCCACCGTGCCCAGCCGGATTTATTTTTTTATGAATTTTTTCTAATTTTTGCTGCTTTTGTGATGTATTCTGTCCTGTTTTTATAATAACTGGTGATTTTTCACTGACATGTCCGTGAGATAAATGTTTACAATTGGAGATTTAATTGTGTTCTTTCACATTTAGGTTTCCGTCATTTTCTTTTACTTCTTGTCAGTGTACAGAATGCTAAAAGAATAAAAAAAGACAAAATATATCTCTTCCTACAAGATTATTTAAAAAAAAAAAAAAGAAGCCAGCTAAATCCCACCGACACCAAGATGGTGACGAGAGTGACCTCTTCGTCCTCACTGCCGCACTCCCACCAGCGCCATGGCAGTTGACAAATGCCATGGCAACGTCAGGAGCTTACCCTCTGTGGCCTAAGAAAAGGAGGCATGAATAATCCACCTCTTGTTTAGCATGTCATCAAGAACAGTAAAAATGGGCAAGCAGCCACCCTCTTTATTCCTTCACTTTCCTAATAAACTTGCTTTCACTTTGTATGGACTCGCCCTGAATTCTTTCTTGCATGACATCCAAGAACCGTCTCTCGGGGGGTCTGGACCCAGACCCCGTCCCTGTAACAGAGCCATGCTCATTTCTTTCTGTGTCGTCTATGGCTGTTTTACGCTGCCGTGGTAGAGTTGAGTTGCTGGGGCAGAGACCCTCTGGCCTGCAAAACTAAAAATATTTACTACCTGGCCCTTTAAGGAAAAAGGTTTGCTAACCCCTTGGGGTAAATTTAAAGTGTGGACAGAAAGCTTTGGAGACTGAGAGGTCAGTTAATAGCTGGAGTTGGGGATGGTTGCAAGGGTGGAAAAGGATTGCTGGTACTAAAACTTCGGTAAATAAATGCATAAACCTTAGCATATGGCTTGATGAGTTTTTTGCATATTGTGGGAAGTAAAAAAGTTCCTCTTCGGAGTTTCCCTTCTTGTTAAAGAGTAAATCTTTCTTGCTTTTTGCTAATAACTCTTTGTTAAGCTCTATCCTACATAGCTGTTAGACATGCTGATAGGCACGTAGTACAGTCTGTGTCCTTGTACTTTAAGGTCTCTGCGCCGGACGTGCTCACAGGCATGTCCCAGCTCGCAGCCTGTGCCCCTTCCTTATTTGGACTTACCTGTTTAGAAAAGTTTTAAGTTAAAAAAAAAAAAAAGAAAAGTTTTAAGTTATTAGCCAATCGGGTTTTAGTTTAAATCGTGAGGTCTGACTCCAACCAGCGGAGATCAGACACAGCAGTAAGGACAACCCCAAATGTGTAAGGGATAAATATGTCTGCTTTTCCTTTGTTCTTTGTACGCTTGCAGCAAGATGGCTAGCGAGGGTTCCCTTCTTATAGGAAGTAAAAATTGCTTTCCTGAGAGATCCTTTGTCTCAGTGCTGATTTTTCTTTGCGGCGCTGAGCATCTGTTTCCAACGCTTATGTATATGCCACGTTACCACCACCAGTGTCAAGTGATAGGACATTTTGGCCAGTCAAGGTGGCTCATGCTTGTAATTCCAGCACTTTGGAAGGCTGAGTCAGAAGGATTGCTTGAGGCCCAGAAGATAGAGACCAGCCTGGGCAACACAGTGGGGTTGAGTCCCTACCAAAAAAAAAAAAAAAAAAGAAAAAAAAAATTCGCTGGTTGTGGTGATGTGCACTTGTCCCAGCTACTTGGGGTGGCTGAGTGGGGAGGATTGCTTGAGCCCGGGAGGTTGGGGCTGCAGTGAGCCATGGTCGTGCCACTGCACTCCAGCCTGGGTGACAGGCGGAGACGCTGTCTGAATGAATGAATGAATGAATAAATAAATAACATGAGATAGGACATTTTCAGGCCTAGAAGGCTCTCAGAATCATTGTGTAAAGCACACTGTGCTGCAAATTGAGTGCTACACCCTTTGTCTTTTCTTTCTTTTTCTTTTTGAGACAGTCTCACTCTGTCACCCAGGCTGGAGTGCCGTGGTGCGATCTCAGCTTACTGGAACCTCCATCTCCTGGGTTCAAGCGATTTTCCTACCTCAGCCTCCTGAGTAGCTGGGATTACAGGCATCCTGGTAGCCTCACCATCTGCTCCAATGCCTGACACAAAATAAACGATCATCCCTGAAGAAATCAGTAAGTGATCTGATTAGATGTTTACCCAGGTCAGACCTAAAAAAAATAATTGTGATAATATATATGTGTGGGATACCAGGTGATGCACTCAAAGTAGTTTCTTTTTTTTGTTTTTAATTGTATTTGGGCTCTGGGGTACATGTGCACATCCTGCATCCTGCAGGATTGTTGCATAGGTACAACATGCCGTGGTGGTTTGCTGTCTCCATCCCCCCTCACCATTGCCTACATCAGGCATTTCTCCCAGTGTTATCCCTCCCCTCCTCCCCGCCCCCCCACTGTCCCTCCTCCCCTCCCCTCTACCCTCCCCCCAGCCTCGTCAGTGTTGTTTACTTCCCTGTGCCCAAGCGTTCTCATTGTTCATCACCTGCCTATGAATGAGAACATGCGGTGTTTGGTTTTCTGTTCTTGTGTCAGTTTGCTGAGAATGATGGTTTCTAGGTTCATCCATGTCTCTGCAAAGGACATGAACTCATCATTTTTTATGGCTGCATAGTATTCCATGGTGTATATGTGCCACTTTTTTTTTGTCCAGTCTATCATCATTGGGCATTTGGGTTGGTTCCAGGTCTTTGCTATCGTAAACAGCACTGCAATGAACATACGTGTGCATGTGTCTTTATAATAGAACAATTTACAATCCTCTGGGTATATACCCAGTAATGGAATTGCTGGGTCAAATGGAATTTCTATTTCTAGATCCTTGAGGAATCACCACACTGTCTTCCACAATGGTTGAACTAATTTACACTCCCACCAACAATGTAAAAGTGTTCCTTTTTCTCCACATCCTCTCCAGCATCTGTTGTCACCTGATTTTTCAATGATAGCCATTCTAACTGGCATAAGATGGTATCTCAATGTGGTTTTGATTTGCATTTCTCTAATGACCAGTGATGATGAGCATTTTTTCATATGTTTATTGGCCGCATATTTGTCTTCTTTTCAAAAGTATCTGTTCATATCCTTCACCCACTTTTGAATGGGTTTTTTTTTTTTTTCGTGTATGTCTTCTTTAGTTCTTTGTAGATTCTGGATATTAGCCCTTTGTCTGATGGGTAGATTGTGAAAATTTTTTCCAATTCTCTTGGTTGCTGGTTTACTCTAATGATTGTTTCTTTTGCCGTGCAGAAGCTCTTAAGTTTAATCAGGTCCCATTTGTCTATTTTGGCTTTTGTGGCCATTGCTCTTGGTGTTTTAGTCATGAAGTCCTTGCCTGTGCCTATGTCCTGAATGGTTTTGCCCAGGTTTTCTTCTAGGGTTTTTATGGTGTTAGTTCTTATGTTTAAATCTCTAATCCATCTGGAGTTAATTTTTGTATGAGGTGTAAGGAAGGGGTCCAGTTTCAGCTTCCTGCATATGGCTAGCCAGTTTTCCCAACACCATTTATTAAACAGGGGAATCCTTTCCCCATTGCTTGTTTTTGTCTGGTTTGTCAAAGATCAGATGGTCATAGATGTGTGGCATTGCTTCCAAGGCCTTTTTTCTGTTCCATTGGTCTATATCTCTGTTTTGGTACCAGTACCATGCTATTTTGATGACAGTAGCCTTGTAGTATAGTTTGAAGTCAGGTCGTGTGATGCCTCCAGCTTTGTTCTTTTTGCTTGGGATTGTCTTGGCTACGTGGGCTCTCTTTTGGTTCCATATGAAGTTTAAAGTGGTTTTTTTCAGTTGTGCGAAGAAGGTCAATGGTAGCTTGATGGGGGATAGCATTGAATCTATAAATTACTTTGGGCAGTATAGACATTTTCACAATATTAATTCTTCCTAACATGAGCATGGAATGTTTTTCCATCTGTTTGCGTCCTCTCTTATTTCCTTGATCAGTGGCTTGTAGTTCTGCTTGAAGAGGTCCTTTACCTCCTTTGTTAGTTGTATTCCTAGGTATTTTATTCTCTTTGTAGCAATTGTAAATGGGAGTTTGCTCATGATTTGGGTCTCTGTCTGTCTGTTATTGGTGTATAGAAATGCTTGTGATTTCTGCACGTTGATTTTGTATCCCGAGACTTTGCTGAAGTTGCTTATCAGCTTAAGGAGGTTTTGGGCTGAGACGATGGTGTCTCCTAAATATACGATCATGTTGTCTGCAAATCAGGACAATTTGACTTCCTCCTTTCCTAATTGAATGCCCTTTATTTCTTTTTCTTGCCTAATTGCTCTGGCTAGAACTTCCTTTTTTTTTTTAAGACGGGGTTTCACCATGTTGGTCAGGCTGGTCTTGAACTCCCGACCTCAGGCGATCCGCCCACCTTGGCCTCCAAAGTGCTTGGATTACAGGCATGAGCCACCACGCCCGGCCTCTGGCTAGAACTTCCAATACTATATTGAATAGGAGTGGTGAGAGAGGGCATCCTTGTCTAGTGCCAGTTTTTAAAGAGAATGCTTCTAATTTTTGCCCATCCAGTATGATATTGGTTGTGGGTTTGTTGTAAATAGCTTTTATTGTTTTGAGATACGTTCCATTGATACCTACTTTATTGAGAGTTTTTAGCATAAAGGGCTGTTGAATTTTGTCAAAGGCCTTCTCTGCATCTATTGAGATAATCATGTGGTTTTTGTCTTTGGTTCTGTTTATGTGGTAGATTACGTTTATAGATTTGCATATGTTGAACCAGCCTTGCATCCCCGGTATGAAGCCTACTTGATCGTGGTGGATAAGCTTTTTGACGTGTTGTTGGATTCGGTTTGCCAGTATTTTATTGGAGATTTTTGCATTGATGTTCATCATGGATATTGGCCTGTAGTTTTCTTTTTTAGTTGTGTCTCTGCCAGATTTTGGTATCAGGATGATGCTGGTCTCATAGAAAGAGTTAGGCAGGATTCCCTCTTTTTGTGTTGTTTGGAATAGTTTCAACAGGAATGGTACCAGCTCCTCTTTGTATGTCTGGTAGAGTTCAGCTGTGAACCCGTCTGGACCTGGACTTTTTTGGTCAGTAGGCTATTAATTGCTGCCTCAACTTCAGACCTTGTTATCGGTCTATTCAGGGTTTCAACTTCTTCTTGGCTTAGTCTTGGGAGTGTGCAAGTGTCCAGGAATTTATCCATTTCTTCCAGATTTACTGGTTCATGTGCATAGAGGTGTTTGTAGTAATCTCTGATGGTAGTCTGTATTTCCGAGGAATCGGTGGTGATCTCCCCTTTATTGTTTTTTATTGCATCTATTCAATTCTTCTCTTTCTTTTTTATTAGTCTAGCTAGCAGTCTGTCTATTTTGTTGATCTTTTCAAAAAACCAGCTCCTGGATTTATTGATTTTTTTGAAGAGTTTTTTTGTGTCTCTGTCTCCTTCAGTTCTGCTCTGATCTTAGTTATTTCTTGTCTTCTGCTGGCTTTTGAGTTTTTTTGATCTTGCTCCTCTAGCTCTTTCAATTTTGACGATAGGGTGTCGATTTTAGATCTTTCCTTGTTTCTCTTATGAGCATTTATTGCTGTAAATTTCCCTCTAGACACTGCTTTAAATGTGTCCCATGGGATCTGGTATGTTGTGTCTTCATTCTCGTTGGTTTCAAAGAACATTTTTATTTCTGCCTTCATTTCATTGTTTATCCATTGGTCATTCAGAAGCAAGTTGTTCGGTTTCCATGTGATTGTGTGGTTTTGAGTGCTTTTCTTAATCCTGAGTTCTAATTTGATTGCACTGTGGTCTGAGAGAGTGTTTGTTATGTTTTCTGTTTTTTGCATTTGCTGAGTAGTGATTTACTTCCAATTATGTGGTCAATTCTAGAGTAAGTGCATTGTGGTGCTGAGAAGACTATGTATTCTATGGATTTGGGGTGGACTGTCCTGTAAATGTCTATTAGGTCTGCTTGGTCCAAATCTGCATTCAAGTCCTAGATATCCTTGTTGACTTTCTGTCTCATTGATCTGTCCAATATTGTCAGTGGAGTGTTAAAGTCTCCCACTGTTTTTGTGTGGGGAGTCTAAGTCTCTTTGTAGGTCTTTAAGAACTTGTTTTATGTATCTGGGTGCTCCTGCATTGTGTGCATAAATATTTAGGATAGTTAGCTCTTCTTGTCACATTGATCCTTTTACCGTTATGTAATGCCCTTCTTTGTCTCTTTTGGTCTTTGTTGGTTTAAAGTCCGTTTTAGCAGAGACTTTTTTTTTGCTCTCCATTTGCTTGGTAAATCTTCTTCCATCCCTTTATTTTGAGTCTATGTGAGTCTTTGTGTCTGAGATGGGTCTCCTGAATACAGCACACAGATGGGTCTTGAATTTTTATCCAGTTTGCCAGTCTGTGTCTTTTGATTGGGGCGTTTAGGCCATTTACATTCAACGTTAATATTGTTGTGTCTGAATTTGATCCTGCCGTTTTGTTACTGGCTGGTTGCTTTGACCGTTAATTGACATGGCTCCTTCATTGCATCATTGCTCTTTACCATTTTTACGGTTTTGCTGTGGCTGGTCCTGGTTGTTCCTTTCCCTGTTTAGTACTTCTTTCAGTAGCTCCTGTAAGGCAGGTCTTGTAGCGACGAAATCTCTCAGCAATTGCTTGTCTGTAAACGATTTTATTTCTCCTTCACGTATGAAACTTAGTTGGCCGGATATGAAATCTGGGTTGAAAGTTTTTTTCTTTAAGGATATTGAATATAGGCCCCCACTCCCTTCCAGTTTGCAGGGTTTCTGCCGAGAGATCCGCTGTGAGTCTGATGGTCTTTCCTTTGTGGCTGACTCAACCTTTCTCTCTGGCTGCCCTTAGGATTTTTTCCTTCATTTCAACCCTGCTGAATCTGACAGCTATGGGCCTTGGGGTTGCTCTTCTTGAGGAATAACTTTGTGGTATTCTCTGTATTTCCTGGATTTGAATGTTGGCCTGCCTTGTTAGGTTGGGAAAGTTCACTTGGATAATATCCTGAAGAGTGTTTTCCAACTTGGATTCATTCTCCTGGTCACATTCAGGTACACCTATCAAGCGTAGATTAGGTCTTTTCACATAATCCCATAGTTCTTGGAGGCTTTGTTCATTTCTTTTCACTCTTTTTCTCTAATCTTGCCTCCTCATTTTATTTCACTGATTTGATCTTCTATCTCTGATATCCTTTCTTCTGCTTGATCGATTCAGCTGTTGAAACTTGTGCATGCCTTGCGAAGTTCTCGTGCTGTGTTTTTTAGCTCCATCAAGTCGTTTATGTTCTTCTCTAAGCTGGTTATTCTAGTTAGCATTTCGTCTAACCTTTTTTCAAGGTTCTTAGTTTCTTTGCATTGGGTTAGAACATGGTCTTTTAACTCAGAGAAGTTTGTTCTTACCCACCTTCTGAAGCCTGCTTCTGTCAATTTGTCAGACGCATTGTCTTTTTTTGTTCCCTTGATGGTGAGGAGTGGTGATCCCTAGGAGGAGAAGTGTTCTGTTCTTTGATGGTTTCATCCTTTTTGCGCTGTTTTTTTTCCCATCGGCGTGGATTTATCTCCCTTTAATCTTTGAAGTTGGTGATTTCAGGAGGAGTCTCTGAGTGGACGTTTTTTCTGTTGAGGTTGGAGCTGTATGTTTTTTGGCCTGTAGAGGGCGTTGCTGGGCTCTCTCAGGTTCAGTCAGGTTGCTGGGTGGATGGGTGGATGGTTCTTCCCTGGCGTTTGCAGGTGAGATCGGCCCTGCCTTCACAATGAGGTCTCTTCTTCCCCAGCTGGGTCTTCCTGGTTGGGGTGAAGCTGGTGTATTTGCTGCCTAGCTCTCTAGCGAGGACTTCAGTTTGAGCTCTGTGGAGGTGGAGGTGCGCCCTGCCAGGTCTTCTGGTCTGTTTCCCTGCTTTCAACTCTGCCTCCCTCTGTGGGAAGGTCCGTCTGGCTGGTGTTAGCCCAAATTCCCATCCCGATCCCTATGGCAGCTTGTGCCCGGCGGTAGCCGCTGCTCAGAGTTGCATCCACTACCCATGGCGCCCCACTGTCTGGCAGGGCTCTCATGGACCGTGGGGTTGCAGGAGGGATGAGGGAAGTACAGGATCTGAAACAGAGCCCTGGTGGGGTGAGTTCCTGGGCCCTCTGAGCCAGCTGCACGTTTCAGGTGGGGACGCGCCCCCCCCCCCCCCGCGGCGTCTTGATTTGCACCCCTGGGTGGCTCCTTCCCTGGGCCTAAATTCAGTGCCGTATCAGTCCCACAGAAAAGAATGCGGCACCTTGTTTGGAATTGTGAAGTCCTCTCTGTTTTTTGAGACGGAGTCTTGTTGCCCAGGCTGGAGTGCAGTGGCGCGATCTCAGCTCACCCAAACCTCCACCTCCTGGGTTCAAGTGATTCTCCTGCCTACAGGCATGTGCCACCATTCCTGGCTAACTTTGTATTTTTAGTAGAGACAGGGTTTTGCCAGTTGGTCAGGCTGGTCTCAAACTCCCGACCTCAGGTGATCTGCCCACCTCGGCCTCCCAAAGTACTGGGATTACAGGTGTGAGCCACCAAACCCGACCTCAAGGTAGTTTCATTTGACAGAGGAGGAGACAAAAAGTTGTCAGCTGTGTTGTCCAGGCTGGTCTTGAACTCTTGGGCTCAAGTGATCTTCCGGCTTTGGCTTCCCAAAGATGAAAGGCAGGGTAATCCTTGCTAGGGTTACAGGCAGGACCCATGGTGCCCAGCCATATTCAGTGTTTGATACCAGAGTAGAATGACAATACTTAAAAAAATGTATTGTACTTAGGTGATGAATACCCTGAATACCCTTATTTAATCACCATGCATTATGTACACATCAGAAGGTTCTCATGTACACCATAATTTGCACAAATAAAGTATTCCTTCTCAGCTAGACGTGGTGGTTCATGCCTGTAATCCCAGCACTTTGGGAGGCCGGGGTGGGTGGATCACTTGAGGTCAGGAGTTCGAGACCAACCTGGCCAAAATGGTGAAGCTGTGTCACTACTAAAAATACAAAAATTAGCTGGGTGTCATGGCGAGTGCTTGTAATCCCAGCTACCTGGGAGGCTGAGGCATGAGAATTGCTTGAACCTGGGAGGTAGAGGTTGCAGTGAGCCAAGCTGATGCCACTGCACTCCAGCCTGCATGACAGTGAGAGACTTAGGTGATGGATACGCTAAATATCCTATGCATTATATACATGTAAAATATTTCTCATATCCACCATAACTTGCACAAATAAAAAAAGTATTCCTGGCCAGGCGTGGTGGCTCATGCCTGTAATCCCAACACTTTGGGAGGCCGAGGTGGGCGGATCACCTGAGGTCAGGAGTTTGAGACCAGCCTGACCAACATGGAGAAATCCTGCCTCTACTAAAAAGTACAAAAAAATTTAGCTGGGCATGGTGGCACATGCCTGTAATCCCAGCTACTCAGGGGCTGAGGCGGGAGAATCGCTTGAACCTGGGAGGTGGAGGTTGCGGTGAGCTGAGATCGCACCACTGCACTGCAGCCCAGGCAACAAGAGTGAGACTCCAAATCAAAAAACAAAAAAAAAGGAAAAAAAGTATTCCTCCTGTCTAACTGAAACTTGTACTCTTAGACAAAAATCTCTCCACTCCCCATCGCTCCCTGTTCAGCTCCTGGCAACCATTGCTCTTCTCTCTGCATCTTTGAGTTCAGCTTTTTTAGAGGTCATATAGGAGTGAGATCATGTGGAATTGGTCTTTCTGTGTCTGGCTTTTGCTCTTAGCATGACTTCCTCCAGCATTTCACCTGCATGCTGATGCTGGCCTCGGTGCCTGGATGCAGGCTTGTGTCTGACAAGCTTCTCCCCCAGCAGCACTTCGAGCTGCTCTCCCAGTGTGAGGCATGATGCTCATGGGAGGGCACAAGAGCTCTGTCATCGCGTCTAGGTTTCAGGCTGGTCTTGAACTCCTGACCTCAGTTGATCTGCCCGCTCAGACTCCCAGAGAGCTAGGATTACAGGTGTGGGACACGGGGCCTGGCTGCCTTTTTTTTTTTTTTTTTTTTTTTTTTGAGATGGAGTCTCGCTCTGTTGCCCAGGCTGGAGTGCAGTGACGGGATCTCGGCTCACTGCAAACTCTGCCTCCCAGGTTCAAGCAATTCTCCTGCCTCAGCCTCCCAAGTAGCCAGGACTTCAGGTGTGCACCACCATGTCTGGCTAATTATTTTTATTTTTTGTAGAGATGAGGGCTTGCTATGCTGCCCAGGCTGGCTTTGAACTCCTGGCCTCAAGTGATCCTCCCTCCTTGGTCTTACAAAGTGTTGGGATTATAGGTGTGAGCCACCACACTCGATCCCACCTGGATTTTTTTTAGAGGATAAATTGTATTGTATGTTTAGTCTTTGCCTTAGAATGGGTGCAGGTGGGACTGGCTGGCTTTCTAGGCATGAACTCATTAGGGATGGTTTCCTGGGTTTTCATGTCCTTAGCAACTTTGTTGTCTCTCTTTTTTTCTTTTTTTCTTTTTGAGATGGAGTTTCACTTTGTCGCCCAGGCTGCAGTGCAGTGGCATGATCTCAGCTTTCTGCACCCTCCACCTCCCAGATTCAAGCGATTCTCCTGCCTCAGCCTCCTGAGTAGCTGGGATTACGGGCGTGCACCACCATGCCTAGCTAATTTTTCTATTTTTAGTAGAGACAGGGTTTCACCATGTTGGTCAGGCTGGTCTCGAACTCCTGACCTCAGGTGATCCACCCGCCTCGGCCTCCCAAAGTGCTGGGATTACAGGTGTGAGCCACTGTGCCTGACCCCAAGTGTTCTCTTCTATTTTGTCTTAGTTTTGCTTTTCTGATAGTTTATTTGGAAAAATGGTTTCAGGAAGCAGTAACAGGGATGTTGGGAGAGGCAGACAGGTTTGGAGGAAAAGCCAACAAAGGGTGCGTTCTTGAGCTACACCTGCAAGGAAATGGTGCAGAAGAAAACTCAGAATAGTCCCCCCTAATGGATGAGGATGGGCAGTGGGACATTCATTTATTGACTCTCATTCTGCACTCTGGTTGAGAGTTACCTCCTAGGGGCTTTATCTTTTCCTAACTCCTGGCAGCATCTGCACGCAGATAGCCTTCAATAGCTGCAAAAAGCTCCAAGGCAGAGAAATGAGTTACTGTGGCCGACACTTGAGGTGGGAGGCAGTCCGCGTGCATGGAACTCATGCTACTTCCGCAGGCGTGAGCCACTTTGCTTCTAAAGGGCAGGGATTTTCGCCTGTTGTGTTTACTGCTCCATTCCCATTGCCTTAGACAAGATCTGCGCATGTAACACAATAAATGCTAAAGAAATGCTTGATGGAGCCTAACTGCTAATGCTTTAGTTCAGGTCTTCGTGACTCATCTGGATTCTGTCGAAGACACAGAACTGAGCTGGATACCAGTTAAAAGTGGTAAAGACAGTTTTTTTTTTTTTTTTTGAGATGGAGTCTCACTCTGTCGTCCAGTCTGGGTGTGATCTCAGCTCACTGCAACCTCCGCCTTCCGGGTTCAAGCGATTCTCTTGCCTCAGCCTCCTGAGTAGCTGGGATTATAGGCTTACACAACCATGCTCGGCTAATTTTTGTATTTTTTTTTTTTTCCACTAGAAAAAAACACAGAGCTTTATTATTCTCAACATCAGCGGCAGCGGTCTCTGTAGGACAGGGGGAGTGAGTTCTGTTGACTGACAGAGATAGATGGCTCCTACTTGCCGGCGATAAGCGGGTTTCGCAGGACCACGATGACTGAGTCCCCATGCAGGAACATCTTGGAGATGTAGCGGTCTTTGTTGACTGGCTTGGACTTCTTCTTGCCCTTGCCGCTCTTGGGTACCTCAGTCCACATCTCCTTCACGTTCTCCAGCACCATGTTGCAGTGCCTATCGAAGGCCTTCACACGGCCCAAGAGTTTCTTATTGTTGCGGCAATTGATGAGCACTTGGGTGTTGTTCTTGATGGACTGAGTGAGCACAGAGAGTGGACCTGTGTTAATCTCCTCCTCCTCTTGCTTCTGCAGCTCCTCCGGGGTCATCTCACTCTTGGGCTTGTTGAGGAGGCTCCTCATTCCCGCCACCTATGCCTTAGCCGGGCCTCACATGTTGGTCACTCTGTATTTTTTTTTTTTAATAGAGACGGGATTTCACCATGTTGGTCAGGCTGGTCTTGAACTCCTTACCTTGTGATCCGCCCACCTTGGCCTCCCAAAGTGCTGGGATTACAGGTGTGAGCCATTGTGCCCAGGCAATAAAGTAAAGACAGTTTTATTCAGTACTGTTGCAATAGGGGAAAAGAGACTTCAGCAGAGAAAGGAGCTCAGTTTCCAAAACAGCAAAGACAGATTGGCATTTACAGCCGATGAGCAGAGTGAGGGGTTTAGTGGATGAAAAATGACTATGAGGGTTTCCCCCATGTTGGCCAGGCTGGTCTTGAACTCCTGACCTCAGTGATCTGCCTTAAAAAAAAAAAAAAGAAAAAAAAGAAAAATGACTGTGAGGAAACCTCAAGCACAGGAGGATTCTTTTCTAATAGAGACAGGGTCGCACTATGTTGCCCAGGCTGGTCTTGAACTTGTGGCCTCCAACAGTCTTCCTGCTTCTCTCTCCCAAAGTGCTGGGAATACAGGCATGAGCCACTGCACTCAGCAGATAGGGGGATTCCTGCCAAACCAATTGCTGTAGACAATGTTTGTGTCTACTTCAAATTCGTGTGTGTGTGGGTGTGGGTGTGTTTGAGATGGAGCCTGGCTCTGTCGCCCAGGCGAGAGTGCAGTGGCACAATTCTCTGTTCACTGCAACCTCCGCCTGCGAGGTTTAAGTGATTCTCTTGCCTCAGCCTCCCAAGTAGCTGGAATTACAGGCCCATGTCACCATGCCTGGATAATTTTTGTATGTTTAGTAGAGACAGGGTTTTGCCATGTTGGCCAGGCTGGTCTCGAACTCTTGACCTCAGATGATCTCCCTGTCTTGGTCTCCCAAAGTGCTGGGATTACAAGCATGAGCCACTGTACCTCGCCCAAATTCATGTGTTGAAACCTAATCCCCAATATGATGGTGTTGGAGGCAGGGCCTTTGGGGGGTGACAAGGTTATGAGACTGGAGCCCTCATGAATGGGATTGGTGCCTCTATCAGAGAGACCCCAGAGAAGTCCCTCAACCCTTCTACCATGTGAGGACACAGTGAAAAGATGGCCATATATGAACCAAGAAGCAGATTCTCAGCAGGCACTGAATGCACTGGTGCCCTGCTCTTGGACTTCCCAGCCTTTAGAACTGTGGGGAATGAATTTCTGTTGCTTTTAAGCCACTCGGTCTATGTTATTTTGTTACAGCAGCCCACATGGATTAAGATACTAACTTCAAAGGATTGTTGCTGAAGGCCAGCCAGGACGATAAAATATTAAGGGTTGGGGTATAACTTAGCAGGATTCTTTGCCAAGACTGGCAGAAGCAGGCTGAGGACAGGAGCCAAGAATGATGCCTAGCTGAAAAGGGGGATCAGGCTGGGTGTGGTGCTCACACCTGTAATCCCAGCACTTTGGGAGGTGGAGGTGGTGGATCACGAGGTCAGGAGATCAAGACCATCCTGGCTAACACGGTGAAACACTGTCTCTACTAAAAATAAAAAAATTAGCCAGGTGTGGTGGTGTGTGCCTGTAGTCCCAGCTGCTCAGGAGGCTGAGGCAGGAGAATCGCTGGAACCTGGGAGGCGGAAGTTGCAGTGAGCCGAGATTGCGCCACTGCACTCCAGTCTGGGCAACAGAGAAAGACTCTGTCTTAAAAAAAAAAAAAAAAAGAGGGGTCAGGCACAGTGGCTCATGCCTGTAATCCTAGCATGTGGGGAGGCTACTTCAAGTCTTGCTTGAGCCCAGGAGTTCAATACCAGCCTGGGCAACATAGAGAGACCCTATCACTAAAAAAAAAAAAAAAAAAAAAAAAAAAAATAATTAGGCGGGCATGGCAGTGCGTGTCTGTGGTCCCAGCTACTCAAGAGGCTGCGCCAAGAGGATTGCTTTAGCCCTTGTGGTTGAGGTTACAGTGAGCCGTGGTCACTGCTGCACTCTAGGCTGGGTGACAGAACGAGACCCTGTCTCAAAAAACAAAAAAGGCCTCCCCACTTTTTTTTTTCCGAGATGGATTCTTGCTCAGTTGCCCAGGTTGGAGTGCAGTGGCATGTTCTCAGCTCACTGCAACCTCCACCTCCCGTGTTCAAGCGATTCTCAGCCTCCCGAGTAGCTGGGACTATAGGCACCCACCACCAAGCCCAACTAATTTTTGCATTTTTAGTAGAAACAGGGTTTCACTACGTTAGCCAGGCTGGTCTCAAACTCCTGACCTTGTGATCCGCCTGCCTCGGCCTCCCAAAGTGCTGGGATTACAGGCATGAGCCACTGAGCTGGCTTTTTTTTTTTTTTTTTTTTGAGACAAGGTCTCACTCTGTTGCCCAGGCTGGAGTGCAGTGACGTAATCTCACCTTGCTGCAACCTCCGCCTCCTGGGTTCAAGCGTTTCTCCTGCCTCAGCCTCCGGAGTAACTAGGACTACAGGTGTGCACCACCACACCCAGCAAATTTTAGTAGAGACGGGGTTTCACCATGTTGGCCAGGCTGGTCTCAAACTCCTGACCTCAAGTGATCTGCCTGCCTTGGCCTCCAAAGTGCTGGGATTACAGGCGTGAGCCACTGAGCCCGGCCCTTTCATGGCCTTAACTGGAGTCGTTGCATCCTATCTCCGTTCTCCTCCACATACTACAGCTGGATCTTTTGGAGGTGCAAATCTAATCAGATCATCTCCCTATTTAGCCAGCCTTGAATCAGATCTGGACTACGTCTTCATTCTCTTTTTTTGCTATAACTCATGCTCACTGCATGGACCAGCCACACTGAACTCTGGGTTACGTCGTTCATGCCTGTGGGCCTCTGCATAATGTTTTCTTTTGTTTTTGAGACGGAGTCTCACTCTGTCTCCAGGCTGGAGTGCAGTGGCAAGATCTCGGCTCATTGCAATCTCCGTCTCCCAGGTTCAAGCGATTCTCCTGCCTCAGCCTCCTGAGTAGCTAGGATTACAGGCAGGCGCTGCCACACCCAGCTAATTTTTGTATTTTTTTAGTAGAGATGGGTTTTCACCATGTTGGCCAGGATGGTCTCGATCTCCTGACCTCATGATCCACCCGTCTTGGTCTCCCAAAGTGCTGGGATTGTAGGTGTGAGCCACTGCGCCCGGCCTGCATAACCTTCACTTTCTCTTAGCTGTCAGCTCAAGCATCACTTCTTTCTGGAAGTTTTTTCCAATCCTCAGAGTTAGGTCCACCTGCTTCTGTGAATTAACAGCATTTATCCCAATGTCGTGATTGTTAGGCTTCTCCTCTGGCGGCAATATAGCACGATGCTGAGAGCCTAGCTCTAGAGTCAAGCTGGATTTGAATTCCGACTTTACTCCTTACCGGCTATTCACATAACGTGTGTGGTTTTGTTTACTTGGGTCTGCCACATAATGAATGCAGTGTAAATGCTACTTATTATAGCAGTCAGCTATTGGTGTACAAGAAAAGAGACCCCAAAACTCAGTATGTTGAAACAACAATACTTTAAGCATTTTTTCATTTTTCTTTTCTTTTTTTTTTTAAGATGGAGTTTCACTCTGTCTTCAGGCTGAAGTGCAGGGGTGTGATCTCAGCCCACCGCAACTTCTGCCTCCTGGGTTCAAGCGATTTCCGGCCTCAGCCTCCCAAGTAGCTGACATTGCAGGCATGCACCACCATGCCCAGCCAATTTTTGTGTTTTTAGTAAAGACGGGGTTTCACCATGTTGGCCAGGCTGATTTCGAACTCCTGACCTTGTGATCCACCTGCTTCAGCCTCTCAAAGTGCTGGGATTACAGGTGTGAGCCACCATACCTGGCTTTTTCCATTTTTCCTACAGGCATTCAAAGCTATGCCTTTCCCTCCTAGCACAAGCTTTAGCTGCATCTCAAAACATTTTTTCATGTATGTTCATTAGCATTCAGTTCACAATATTTTCTGATGTCCACTGTGATTTTTTTTCTGTGACCTAGGAGTTATTTAGAGATATGTCGTTAAATTTCCAAACAATTGTACATTTCTAGTTATCCTTTTGGTTGTCGATTTCTGTTCTTCCCTTGCTCATACTGTAGTTCTTCCAAATTTGTTGAGACTTGCTTGACAGCCCAGCATATGGGCTATTGCGGGGGCTCTTCCAAAAGTAGCAATCATTTATTTTTGCCCACATATCTGAGGACTTGGCTGATGTGGGTGGGACCAGCTGGACAGCTTTGGCCTCTTTCTGCAGGTTGAGTTTAGGTCAATTCTGCATGTATTCATTCTTTTTCTTTTTTGACACATAGTTTCACTGTGCTGCCAAGGCTGGAGTGCAGTGGTGTGATCTTGGCTCACTGCAACCTCCACCTCCTGAATTCAAGTGGTTCTCCTGTCTCAGCCTTCTGAGTAGCTGGGATTACAGGCATTTGCCACCATGCCTGACTAATTTTTTTTTTTTTTTTTTGGTAGAGACGGGGTTTCGCCATGTTGGCCAGGCTGGTCTCACACTCCTGACTTCAGGTGATCCACCTGCCTCGGCCTCCTGAAGTGCTGGGATTACAGGCATGAGCCACCTCGCCCAGCTGGCGTGTATTCATTCTGAGGCCTTGGCCAAAGGAATAGTGACAGAGATAAGAAGGCAAGTCAAAACATGGGAGGCTTCTTGAGTGATGCTTGGAACTGGTTACCTTTTGAGCAAAGCTGGACCCATACCCCTAAGTCAAGAAGCAAGGGTTCTGCCTTTGGTGAGAATAATAGCAAAGTCCCCCTGGCACACAGAGTGTAGATCTACAGAGGGCTGAAAAAACTAGAACAATAATTCAGCTAGCTCCTGTAACCCCAGCTACTTGGGAGGCTGAGGTGGGAGGATCTCTTGAGCCCAGGAGTTTGAGGCTGCCGTGAGTGATGATTGCACCACTGCACTCCAGCCTGGGCAACAAAGCAAGAGCCTGTCTCAAAAAAAAAATTCAATCAAGCATATCATCACTACTTCTCTGTTTCCCCTCACTGGACTCCAAGCTCCCAGTGGCAGGAACTGGAAGAAGCTACTGTGTTTTCCAGAGCTTGGAACATAAGCACTCCATGAATGCATACCGCGTGCATCAGCTAATCACCGGAAGCCAGAGTATTTTGGCGCTCTGACAGACTTGGATTAGGCGATGCTGCTTCTCAGACACTGGGAAAGGGTCCTGATGCTGCAGCGGAGTGCTGACCCAGATTTGGAAGGAGATGAAAGGCGTGTGTTTTCATGCCTCGTTTCTGCCCTCCTCTTTCAGCTTCTCAAAGTCTCCACTCAACATTTAATCACTCTGGCATTTGTCTGACATGCTGTGAAAGGGTGTTTTGAACAGCTCTATTTCGGGGGATTTTGGCAACGTCACCTCCCCCACCCATCAACTCCTTCCCCCTCAATCTGTTCCCACGAGGGCAGAGAAGTGTTACTTGTCCTGTTTGTTGACTGGGTTGGGGAGGGGGGTGTGGTGGTGGCGATGGTGCTAATTTGTCTTGCAGATGCCTCTGCCTGGACATCCTTGTTTTCCTTCCATTTTTTTCTCACCAGCTTTAAAATATTCTAACAACCCACATTCCAAGATTCACATCCATCCCAAGGTTCCCTGGCTCCTAAATGGCTTATGCAAATCTTGAAGGAATCTCTTACTTTCTGAGGAGGAAAACGGCTCTTTAATCTGAACTCCACGACGTTGTTGAAAAGACACTTGCAGGTAGAGTTGGAAATGGGAGGAGCATCGTGGTTAATATCTAAGTGGCGATCAAGTGGTTTCTGAGATTCTCAGATCTTCCTCCGTTTCCTTCATTAGGCTCTCACGAGGAGGATATGTTCATACCCAGAGTCCATGCTTGAAATAATCAGAACAGTGGCGATAGACTAGATGGCTTCCTTTTTCTTTTCTTTGTTTTGAGACAGCATCTTGCTCTGTCGCCCAGGCTGGAGTGTAGCAGCCCAATCTCGGCTCACCACAGCCTCTGCCTCTCCGGTTCAAGCAATTCTTCTGCCTCAGCCTCCCAAGTAGCTGGGATTACAGGCATGCACTACCATGCCTGGCTAATTTTTTGTATTTTATAGAGATAGAGTTTTACCATGTTGGTCAGCTGGTCTTTAACTTCTGATCTTGAGTGATCCGCCCACCTCAGCCTCCCAAAGTGCTGGCATTACAGGTGTGAGTCACCACACCCAGCTCTTTTTTTTTTTTTTTTTTTTTTTTTGAGACGGGATCTTGCTCTGTTACCCAGGCTGGAGTGCAGTGGTGTGATCTCGGCTCACCGCAACCTCCGCCTCCTGGGTTCAAGTAATTCTCCTGCCTCAGCCTCCCAAGTAGCTGGGATTAAAGGTGCCCACCACGATGCCCAGCGAATTTTTTTTTTTTTTTTTTTAGTAGAGACGGGGTTTCGCCGTGTTGGTCAGGCTGGTCTCAAACTCCTGACTTCAGGTGATCCGCTTGCCTCTGCCTCCCAAAGTAATGGGATTACAGGCATGAGCCACCATGCCCAGCCGTGACTTTTTTTTCAATATTTTAATTTGAACATGTTCAAACCTATAGAAAAATTATAGGACAATGAACACCCAGAAACCCTTCACCTAGACCCCTTAGTTGTTTATGTTTTCCACAGAGGTTCATCTGTTTCCATCTGTCCCTCTCTACAGACATATGCACAGCTATGTATGTATATACATACATATACATTATTATTATTTTCCTGAATCTTTTGAGAGTTGCAGACATGCGGATCCTTCACTCTCAAATATTGTAGTGTGCGTCTCTTAAGAATCAGAACATTCTGCAGCTGGGCGCAGTGGCTCATGCCTGTAATCCCAGCATTTTGGGAAGCCGAGGTGGGTGGATCACCTGAGGTCAGGAGTTTGAGACCAGCCTGGCCAACACGACAAAACCCTGTCTCTACTAAAAATAAAAAAAATAGCAGAGCGTGGCGGGGTGTGCCTGTAGTCCCAGCTACTTGACAGGCTGAGGCAGGAGAATCAATTGAACCTGGGAGGCGGAGGTTGCAGTGAGCTGAGATCGGGCCACTGCACTCCAGCCTGGGAGACAGAGCAAGACTCCGTCTCCAAAAAAGTTAGTTGCAGAAGACACAATGCCTGTTACTCCTCAATACTTCAGAGTGTCTTTCCTAAACTCAAGAGCATTCTTTTGTAAGACCATTAAATGACTGTCAAAATCCGGAGAAGTTTGCTCTAACCACCATCTAATGCCAAGGCCTTGTTCATAATTTGCCAATAGCCCCATCATGTCCTTTAGGGTATAAAGGTCCAATTCAGAGTCATGGCTTGTATTTAGTTGTTGGGTCCCTTCAGCCTCCTTCAGCTGAAGGGACTCAACAACTCTCTTTCCCTCATTCCCCTGTCTTTCCTCATCTTCTATGACCTTGACGTTTTTAAAGAGTTTGAAGGTGACCAGTCGTGGTGGCTCATGCCTGTAATCTTAGCACTTTGAGAAGCCGAGGTGGGTGGATCCCTTGAGGTCAGGAGTTCGAGACCAGCCTGGCCAACATAGCAAAACCCCGTCTCTACTAAAAATACAGAAAAATTAGCCGGGCGTGGTGGCACGTGCCTGTAATCCCAGCTACTCAGGAGGCTGAGGTGGGAGAATTGCTTGAAACTGGAAGGCAGAGGTTGCAGTGAGCTGAGGTCATGCCACTGCACTCCAGCCTGGGTTACAGAGTGAGATTCCACCTCAAAAAAGCAATAAGTAAATAAATAAAACCCTAAAAAACAAACCTACAGAGCTGTCATGCCCCTCCTCACCAAAGCCCTGGTATTAGGACTGTAGCAGCTCCCCATTATCTGAGAGACAATATATTTATTCCAGGATCCCCAGTGAGTGCCTGAAACCACAGATAGTGGTTTTCCTATATATGCTGTGTTCTTTCCTATGCATATGTACCTAGGATAAAGTTTAACTTATAAATTAGGCTCTGTAAGAAAATTGACAGCAATAATTGAAAATACAGTGAAACAATTGTAGCAAATAATTACAGTTATGTGAATGTGGTCTCTCTCGCTCTCTCAAAATATCTTTTTATATGGTACTCACCTGTTTTCAGACTGCAGTTAACCCCAGGTAGCTGAAGCTACAAAATGTGAAACTGCAGATAAGGTGTTGGTGGGGGACTGCTGCATTCCATGAAATTGATGTCAAAATCCAGAGGTTGAGGCATAAGGACTACAAGATCTGTGGATGCAGAGAATTCTAGAGACTGAGGAATGGGATTTGAACCCAAATAGGATATCACAGAAAGGAAGAAAGAAATGAAAACCTGGTCGGGCGAGGTGGCCCACACCTGTAATCCCAGCACTTTGGGAGGCCGAGGTGGGTGGATCGCCAGGTCAGGAGATCGAGACCATCCTGGTTAACACGGTGAAACCCCTTCTCTACTAAAATACAAAAAACTAGCCGGGCATGGTGGCGGGCGCCTGTAGACCCAGCTACTCGGGAGGCTGGGGCAAGGGAATCCCTTGAAACCTGGGAGGCAGAGGTTGCAGTGAGCCAAGATTGTACCACTGTTCTCCGGCCTGGTGACAGAATGAGACTCTGTCTCAAAAAAAAAAAAAAAAAAAGGAAAACTTACCCCCAAAGTCAAACAGATATTTCAAAGTCAGGTCCTCCAAAAGCTCTAAAAGTCTGATATTCCAAAACAAACCTTCTGTTACTTTTAGAGGTGGGGGTCTTGCTCTGTTGCCCGGGTTGCCGTGCAAGGTACAATCATTGCTCACTGCAGCCTCAAGCCCCGGGGCTCAAATGATCCTCTCACCTCAGTCTCCTAAGTAGCTGGGACCACAGGTGTGCACCATCATGCCTGGCTAATTTTTACTTTTTTTTTGTAGAGATGAGGTCTCCCTATGTTGCCCAGGGTGGTCTTGAACTCCTGAGCTCAAGCGATCCTCTTGCCTCGGTCTCCCAAAGTGCCGGGATTACAGGTATGAGCCACTGCATCTGGCTTGTTTTTGTTATTTTCAATCACCACTTTTGACATTTTACATTTTAGGATGATAGCTGCATTTTTATTTTATTTTAAAAATTATTATTATTATTATTATTATTATTTCATGAGATGGAGTTTTGCTCTTGTCACCCAGGCTGGAGTGTAATGGCATGATTTTAGCTCACTGCAACCTCTGCCTCCTAGGTTCAAATGATTCCCCTGCCTCAGCCTCCTGAGTAGCTGGGATTAAGGCACCCACCACCTACCACACTGCAACCTCTGCCTCCTAGGTTCAAATGATTCTCCTGCCTCAGCCTCCTGAGTAGCTGGGATTATAGGCACCCACCACCATGCCCAGCTAATTTTTGTATTTTTAGTAGAGACGGGGTTTTGCCATGTTGGCCAGGGTGGTCTCGAACTCCTGACCTCAGGTGATCTGCCCGCCTCGGCCTCCCAAAGTGCTGGGATTACAGGCATGAGCCACTGTGCCCGGCGGATGGCTGCATTTTTATGCATCACAAATTTATTGCAATGGTTTGTTTGGGCAAAGGCAATCATGCACGGCAGAGAAAATCAGGCTGTTAAAAAAGTCCAATGTTGCTAAATTTAATATATGTAAACCTCTAGGACTGTGCCTGAGCTGTTATGGTAATTATTTTTCTTTTGCAAAAGTTTTTTTTTTAAACTTCTTATCCTGCTCCAGGCATTTAGGCATTCACACAAGACGTCTGTGTGCCAACCTTTCATGTTCTAATTTGATGAATGTGACTTTTCAAACTGAGGACACAACAGTGGAGAGGAGAGGAAAAACTGGAAGTAAATTTGGATCTAATCAGTTGTGGGCGCAGAGAACCGTTTCCGTGCTAAGGACAGACAAAACATAAGCAAACAGGCCATTTGTTAATTTCAGTGAGTTTGTTGGCAGAAAGAGGCAGGAGGGTGATGCCAGAAGCTTTTCCAAGTTTAAATTCGGGACAGCAGGTTCCCCAGGAGTGGGGAAGTTTTAGAACCCTTGCTCCCATTCTCACTGGAACTTTTTTGTGATCTTCAGGGGTTGCCACATGGTGGGAATTAATTCCAAATTCCCTCTCTGCTTCTCTTCCCTAATTATCATCCAGACTGAAACTGGAATTAGTGTTTTGTTTTGTTTTTTAATTATTTATTTATTTTCGAGGTGGAGTCTCGCTCTGTCACCCAGACTGGAGTGCAGTGGTGGGATCTCGGCTCACTCCAACCTCCGCCTCCCGGGTTCAAGCGATTCTCCTGCCTCAGCCTCCCGAGTAGCTGGGATTACAGGCACCCACCACCATGCCCCGCTAATGTTTGTATTTTTAGTAGAGACGGGGTTTCACCATGATGGCCAGGCTGGTCTCAAACTCCTGACCTCAGGTGATCTGCCTGCCTCAGCCTCCCAAAGTGCTGGGATTACAGGCATGAGCCACTGCGCCCAGTTCATTTTTTAATTTAATTTAATTTTGAGATGGAGTCTTGCTCTGTTGCCCAGGCTGGAGTGCAATGGTATAATCTCGGCTCACCACAACCTCTGCCTCCTAGGTTCAAGTGATTCTCCTGCCTCAGCCTCCCAAGTAGCTGGGATTACAGGCATGTCCCACCACACCTGGCTGATTTTTTTTTTTCTGTATTTTTGGTAGAGATGGGGTTTCATCACGTTGGCCAGGCTAGTCTTGAACTCCTGACCTTGTGATCCACCAGCCTCAGTCTCCCAAAGTGCTGGGATTACAGGCATGAGCCACTGGGCCTGGCCCATTTTTTTTTTTTTTAAAGAGAGGGTCTCACTCTGTTGCCCACGCTGGAGTGCAGTGGTGTGATCATAGCTCACTGCAGGCTTGAACTCCTGGACTCAAGGGATCCTCCTGCCTCAGCCTCTTGAGTAGCTGGGACTACAGGCATGCACTGCCACACTGGCTAATGGAAAACATTCGTTTTTATAGAGATGGGTGTCTCACTATGTTGCCCAGGCTGGTCTTGAACTCCTGGCCTCAAGTGATCATCTCACCTCGGCCTCCCAAAGTGCTGGGATTATAGGCATGAGCCACCATGCCTGCCCCCCAATTTTTTTTTGGTGAGGCGATAGATTGCAGAGACCTTTCCATCCAGGCTTCCAAATGGGGAAACTGAGGCTCACACGGGCAAAGTGTCTTATGTACATCACTGCTAGGAGAGGTTCTTAGCTATATCCTCTTTAAAAGAAGCTTGATATTCATCACATAATAAATACATTTTCCATGGGGCATGGTGGCTCACTCCTGTAATCCCAGCATTTTGGGAGGCTGAGGTGAGTGGATCACTTGAGCCCAGGAGTTCAAGACCAGCCTGGGCAACATGATGAAACCCTCTCTCTACAAAAAATTAGCTGGCGGGGGTGGTGGTGCATGCCTGTAGTCCCAGCTACTCAGGATGCTGAGGCGGGAGGATTGCTTGAATCCCGGAGGTCAGGGATGCAGTGAGCTGTGATTGCACCATTGCACTCCAGCCTGGGCAACAGAGTGAGACCCTGTCTCAAAAGAAATTTTTTTTCTTCTCAAACAAATGGGATCAGCAAAGTGCTGCCTACCTATCTTTGGAAGTTCTTTGCTAAGTTCTATGAGTTCCTCTCAGAAAACGAATTATGCAAATTGTAGCTGGGGATAATGATGTGTAATGTTTGCAAGATTCCCTGAAAATTCATCCTTTTTCCAAAAATGATGCTTGCTAGACAGCGTAAGGCTATATTCAGTAGCAATAACAAACAAATCAGAAACTTCAGTGGCTTTATACAGCACAAGCTTGTTTCTTATTCCTGCAAGGCTGGTTAGCAGGGCTCGCCTCCAAGTGGTGATGCAGAGATCCAGTCTTCCTCCATTTTGCAACAGCACCGTCTCTCACATGGCTTCCAAAGACACCTCAGGAGGGAAAGAGAAGGACAGAGGAATGTATCAGCTCTTAATTGCATCATCCCAGTGGTGATAACCCATTGGCTGGAACGAGTTACATGGGTCTGTCTCATCTGCAAAGGGTTCTGGGAAATGTAAGGGAACATAGAGTGAGCACCAATACATGGTTTATTATTTCTATTGGAAAGTGGAGAGAGAGACCTGCCTTTTAGGACCTTGAATATGGCAATATAATTATGTTTGCATATCGCTAGGATAATAAAAGGGTCAGAACACTTTTTCCTTTCTTTTTTTCCTTTGAGAAGGGTCTCACTTTGTCACCCAGGCTGGAACGCAGTGGCACAATCATGGCTTACTGCAGCCTTGACCTCCTGGGCTCAAGCAATTCTCCCGTCTCAGCCTCAGAGGAATTGGGATTATGGATCAGCACCACCACCCCCTACTAATACACTTTTTTGTGTGTGTACAGATGGGGTTTCACCATGTTGCTCATGCTGGTCTGGGACTCCCGGGGTTCAAGTGATCCTCCTGCCTTGCCCTTCTAAAGTGTTGGTATACCCAGCCATAGAACATGTTTCCCTTTAGACACAGCCATCTGGACATGCTATTGATCTTCAGCATACATAGCTGGCAAATTCTATGTCTTTCACAAGACCAAGTAAACCACATTGGTTTGAGGGTAACATCCTGCTCAGAGATTTAAACCTCTGGCTTTCAGCAGAGGGTGAATACAGTGAGGGTAAGTCAGTTAGGATAGGCTAAATTTCCATTCGTTTCACTTATTTATTGCTGAGGAACAAACTGTCTGCAAACTCAGAGGCTGAGAACAATGATGATGATGATTTCTCATGACTCTATGGTTGGCTGAGCTCAGCTGGGCAGTTCTTCTGTTCCATGCGGTATAGGCTAAAGTCCCTCATCTGGAAGGTGAGAGAGCTGGGTATTTATTCACCAACTTTTGTCAGTTACTAGTTGAGAGCTGCTCTCAGGGGCATTCATTCTGTGGCTACATGTGGCAAAGCAGGACTCAATGGCAAACAAAAGCCCACACTTTTGGCACTTGGGAAGCAGTCTATTTTGCAGACTTTGAAGAGGTAGGGCAAGGGGGCATGGCTAGAATTCCTGTGCAATTAGTGAAAACCAGATGGAAAATGCAGCATGGTTATTGTGGCAGAAACTGCTAATTCCACTCAGTATTCATCCTCCCTCCCTCCCTCCCTTCCCTCCCTCCCTCCCTCCCTCCTTCCTTCCTTTTTTTCTTTTTCTTTTTTTTTTTTTGAGACAGGGCCTCACTCTGTTGCCCAGGCTGGAGTGCGATCTTGCCTCACTGCAGCCTCCACCTCCCTAGCTCCAGTGATCCTCCCACCTCAGCCTCCCAAGTAGCTGGGACCATGGGTATGCACCACTATGCCCTGCTGGTTTTTGTTTATTTTTTGTGGAGAAGAATCTTAGTATTTTGCCCAAGCTGGTCTCAAACTCCTGGCTCAAGCCATCATCCTGTCTCAGCCTCCCAAAGTGTTGGGATTGCAGGTGTGAGCCACTGTGTCTGACTCTATCTTCTTTTTTTTTTTTTTGAGATGGAGTCTCGCTCCATCACCCAGGCTGGAGTGCAATGGCATGATCTCGGCTCACTGCAACCTCTGCCTCCTGGGTTCGAGCAATTCTCCTGCCTCAGCCTCCCGAGTAGCTGGGATTATAGGCACCTGCCATGCTAATTTTTGTGTATTTTTGGTAGAGACGAAGTTTTACCATATTTGTCAGGCTAGTCTTGAACTCCTGCCTCAAGTGATCCGCCCGCCTCGGCCTCCCAAAGTGCTGGGATTACAGGCATGAGCCACTATGCCCGGCCTAGTCTTCTTTTGACAGAACCCCTACCTTCATATTTATTGGGGTTAACAGTGTGCTCAGCTAGATAACTACATTTCCTAACTTAATGCAGATAGCAGTGGCCCAATGAGCTGTAAGTGTAAGTTATTGAATGAGGCTTTTAGTAAAGTCTTTAATGATGATGGCTTAGTTGAGAAGTGTGCCCTTTAGCCCTAGCCCCTTTCCTCTTAATATTGCCTGGAACATGGATATGATGCCTGGTGCCCTTGCAGCCATTTTGTGGTCATGAGGCAATCTTGAGCATGGAAGCCAAGGACGACAGAGCAGAAAGTTAGAAGGTCTTTAGGTCCTTGATAATTGTGGAGCTGCCTTGCCAGCCATGAACTGCCTACTGTGGTGCACCTACATGGGAGAAAAGTATATCTCTGCCCTGTTTTAGCCACTGTTGTTTTTCTCTTCTATGCAGCAGAATTGAATTCTAACTGATACAGATATTACATTCTGAAAGGGAAAAAACTAACTATTACTAAAATACTTCCTCTTCCCTCCTTTCTCTCCTCCTCCTCCTATTCTTTTCCTCCTCCAATTTCTTCTTTGCTAAAATGTGCTTAAAGGATCTGGATATTCTGGCCAGGCGCGGTGGCTCATGCCTGTAATCCCAGCCCTTTGGGAGGCTGATGCGGCTGGATCACTTGAGGCCAGGAGTTTGAGACCAGCCTGGGCAACATAGTGAAACCCCTGTCTCTGCTAAAAATACAAAAAATTAGCCAGGCATGGTGGCACATGCTTGTAATCTTTGGGATTGGGAAGCTATTTGGGAGGCTGAGGCAGGAGAATTGCTTGAACCCGGGAAGCAGACATTGCAGTGAGCTGAGATCAAGCCAGTGCACTCCAGCCTGGGCAACAAAAGTGAAACTCTATCTCAAAAAAAAAAAAAAAAAGAAAAAAGGGTCTGGGTACTCCTTGCTGGGTTGTGGCTAGGATCAAGTGAGACAGTGCTCTTGGGGCACATGGAGTAATGCCTGGTGCCTAGAGAGGACCCAGAAATTAGCAGTGCTTACTATTCTAAAGTAGAATAAGTCAGAAATTACACTTCCTGGTAATGGAATACTTTTCAGTGTGCAGCGCTCCCATGTTTTGATTAATCTGTGGCTCAGTGCGACTCTCCCAGGGGGAAATAATGAACCATATTGCTTTTCAAAAATCCCTGGCATTTGGCTGTTTATTCTTGTTATGTGAAACCTCTGGACAGTCTGCTTGTTTAATTGCCCTGATTGGAGCTGTAAGAAATTGCGTGGAACATCTGTAAGCCAGGTTTTTATGACACAGGCTTTTGATGAACAGAGGAGAATGTTGTGATCCCAATTTTTACCGGTGCAAGCCTCTTTCAGTTTGTTCCCATGTTCATTAAAAAAACAACACTCCTTTAGTCTTTAAAAGCGTTTTCCGGGCCAGGCGCGGTGGCTCACGCCTGTAATCCCAGCACTTTGGGAGGCCGAGGCGGGCGGATCACGAGGTCAAGAGATCGAGACCGTCCTGGTCAACATGGTGAAACCCCGTCTCTACTAAAAATACAAAAAAATTAGCTGGGCGTGGTGGCGCGCGCCTGTAGTCCCAGCTATTCGGGAGGCTGAGGCAGGAGAATGCTTGAACCCGGGCAGCGGAGGTTGCAGTGAGCCAAGGTCGTGCCACTGCACTCCAGCCTGGCGCCTGGTGACTGAGTGAGACTCTGTCTCAAAAAAAAAAAAAAAGCGTTTTCCTTGCTTTCTGATACAAGTTGATATTCTGAACTCTGCCTGTTCATTTGCAGGGCACAGATTTTTGTTTTGGTCCTTGTATTCTCAGTGCTGAGAACAGATCCTGACACTGAATGAATGAATGAATGAATGAATTTTTGCATTTCACTCATTCCTCTGCCTCTCCTGTCATAGCGCAATTTTCCCATTGATTAAGTCAGAAATCAGAACTTGGGCATTACTGGGCCATTCCAAAGGCTCTGTGAGGTTCGACCTGCCCTTTCACACCCTTTCATTGCAGCTCAGCCCAGCTGGGCCCCAACTCCAGGATCCTCAGGCTAAAATTAGCTCAGTGCAGCCTTAACAGCTCCCAGGATCCTGGCTATTTTTAGGATAGAGGGAAGGATGAAGGATACATGTGACTGAGGGTCACCGCCAGGAACATCTCCTTCCACCATCCAGAGATGCCCACATCTGGGAAAGACTCACATCCTGGAAGCAGACGATCACACCCACACGATATGGTTTCCCCTCAATCCTGGATTTTGAGTGCCGGGCAGCTCACATGCCCTGCTGGAGATGACAGAGTGTAGCAGAGTCAAATCAGAGAAGTCATGAAGGTTCTATGCAGACTCTGAGCTTTTATTACCAACTGCTGAGCAGTAGTTATTGGATAACTACTGTCCCTTGGTGTCCAAGGAGGATTAGTTCTGGGACCCCTGCAGATACCAAAATCTGTGGACGCTCAAGTCCCTGATATAAAACAGCATAGTATTTGCATATAACCTATGCATATCTGTCTGTATTTTGAGATGGAGTTTTACTCTTGTCACCCAGGCTGGAGTGCAATGGTGTGATCCCGGCACACTGCAACCTCTGCTTCCCAGGTTCAAGTGATTCTCCTGCCTCAGCCTCCCAAGTAGCTGGGATTACAGGCACCCGCCACCACACCTGGCTAATTTTTGTATTTTTAGTAGATTGCTCAAACAATCCTCCTGCCTCAGTGTCTCAAAGTGCTGGGATTACAGGTGTGAATCACTGTGCTCGGCCCCCAGGGGCTTTCTTTAAAGCTGCCAAAGACTGCATAGTAGGCTGGAAGTATCAGAGAAATAACAGCCACGTTCTTCATCCCTTAATGAGCAGCCCTAATGAGTGAAGGATGGGAGCTGGGGGACCAATACCCCAACTTCCTCTCCCCTCAAGTGGGATGACTCTCAGGTGTGTGTTCCACTCAGTTCCCAGCATCTTCCAGCAGGACTGAATCCCTGTCGCCTACAGAGGTAACTTGCTCATCATGCACCTTTATGGGCTGTCCTCTCTTCTCTGTGTCACATCCCTAATTCCCTACTGGTATCTCCTGGGGTCTCTCTTTCTTTTTTCTTTTTTTTGAGATGGAGGCTTGCTCTGTTGCCTAGGCTGCACTGGAGTGCAGTGGCACAATCTTGGCTCACTGCAACCTCCACCTCCTGGGTTCAAGCAATTCTCCGTCTCAGCCTCCTGAGTAGCTGGGATTTCAGGCTTGCCACCATCCCTGGCTAATTTCTGTATTTTTATAGAGATGGGGTTTCACCATCTTGGCCAGGCTGGTATTGAACTTCTGACCCTGTGATCCACCTGCCTCAGCCTCCCAAAGTGCTGGGATTACAGATGTGACCCACTGCGCCCGGCCAGCCCTGGGGTCTCTCTAAACAAACTACTTGCCCAGGAGCCCTTGGGTCATCGTCTACTTCTAGGGGAACCTAAATGAAGATAATTGCATTCCATGGCAGAAGCCCGCAGACCCATGAATTTAGGTACCTATATTAGCACCTAGAGGTTCCTTGGAGTTCTCCTAGTCACCTGGGGACACTATTCCTCCAAGATAAGAGCCCAGTAGGGAGGAGGTCCCCAGGTCTGAAAGCCAGCTCTGTTCAGTTTCCTTCCTTGATATTGTGGGAAAAAAGCCTTCACTGGAGCTCAGCACATCCCTTCTCCTGGTCACTTGAGTGTCATTGCCAAACATCCAAGCACATTTCACACTGGATAAAAAGTTCATGGGAAGTTCATCCTTGGCATGTCTGTGTTAGATCAACCTTCCTCCTTGGAGGCCATCTAGAGAGTTCAGAGCCAAGGTCATATGGCAAACAGCTCTGGCTACATGCCGTCTCTGCCACTGTCCTACAGACATTCTCAAATGACACTGGGACATTCACCCAGCAGCCAAAGCAATGAGCTTTGGATTGGCCAAGTGTGCTTGCCCTGGGAGGCTAGTGTTGGGAACAGTCCTTGTGTTAAGACAACTCTCAGTTGGATAATTCCCTGCAAAAGGGAAGTCTGAGTGCTAATGGGAAGGTGTGGTATAGCCAGAAATATAGCCAATGTCAGCTACCCAAGGGGAAGGAGGGCTTTATCACCTTCGTGATTTCTCTGTTGCATTTACAGATTTTTCCTGTGCAAAGAAAAAAAAAAGTTTCCTGCTATAGCAAATGCTATTAGTGTCCCTGCTTCTACCCCTTTGGACTACCCTGGAGGTCACTTGCAGGCTGTTCCTTTTTATTTTTATTTTATTATGATTGTTTTTAGATATAGAGTCTCATTCTGTTGCCCAGACTGCAGTGCAGTGGCACAATTGTAGCTCACTGCAGCCTTGAATTCCTGGGCTCGAGCAATCCTCCCGCCTCAGTCTCCCAAGTACCCAGGACTACAGGCATGCACCACCACACCTGGCTAATCATTTTTATTTTTTGCAGAGACAGGTTATCATGATGTTGCCCAGGCTGGTCTCAAACTCTTGACCTCAAGTGATCCTCCCGCCGTGGCCTCCCCAAATGCTGAGATTACAGGTGTGAGCCACTGTGCCTGGGGCAGGCATCTCTTACACTAACAGGTCGCTGCATCTCTGACTGTACGAGTTTCCTAGGGCCGCTTTAACAAATAACCACAAACACTGGCTTTAAGTAATAAAAAGCTATTGAGTGCAGTGTCTCATGCCTGCAATCCCAGCACTTTGAGAGGCTGAGGCAGGTGGATCATGAGGTCAGGAGTTCAAGACCAGCCTGCCCTGCATGTTGAAACCCCGTCTCTACTAAAAATACAAAAAATTAGCTGGGCGTGGTGGCGCACGCCTATAGTCCCACCTACTCAGGAAGCTGAGGCAGGAGAATTGCTTGAACCCGGGAGGCGGAGGTTGCGGTGAGCAGAGATCACGCCATTGCACTCCAGCCTGGGCAACAGAGCGAGACTCCATCTCAAAAAGAAAAAGAAAGCTATGGACTTGTAGCAACACAAAATGGACTAAGACAATAAATATGCTGGCACCTTGATCTTGGACTTTCAGTCCCCAGAACTGGAAGAAATAGTTTTATTTTTTATAAGCCACCTAGTCTGTGGTTCTGGTTCTTTCTTTTTATGTGTGTGAGATGGAGTTTTGCTCTTGTTTCTCAGGCTGGAGTGCAGTGGCATGATCTTGGCTCACTGCAACCTCCACCTCCTGGGTTCAAGCGATTCTCCTGCCTCAGCCTCTTGAGTAGCTGGGATTACAGGCATGCACCACCACACCCAGCTAATTTTGTATTTTAGTAGAGACAGGGTTTCTCCATGTTGGTCAGGCTGGTCTCGAACTCCTGACCTCAGGTGATCTGCCCAGCTTGGGCTCCCAAAGTGCTGGTATTTCACTCGTGAGCCACCGGGACTGGCCCTTTGTTTTTGTTTTTGTTTTTTTTTTTTAGACAAAGTTTTGCTCTTGTTGCCCAGGCTAGAGTGCAGTGGCATGATCTCAGCTCACTGCCACCTCTGCCTCCTGGGTTGAGCAATTCTCCTGCCTCAGCCTCCCAAGTAGCTGGGATTATAGGTGCCCTCCACCACACCCAGCTGTTTTTGTATTTTTAGTAGAGACAGGGTTTCACCATGTTGGTCAGGCTGGTCTCGAACTCCTGACTTCAGGTGATCCGCCTGCCTTGGCCTCCCAAAGTGCTGGGATTACAGGCGTGAGCCACTGCCCCTGGCTAGATAGTGAGCAAGCTGAAAGCACTGTAAAATGAATGCTTTCAGAGCGGCCCTCAAACAATGTGCGAGAGACTGGTGGGTCGATATTCTACCTCTCCACTCCTCAGTGGGACAATTCTGAGGGGAATCTGCCACATAGTCTCTCAGAGAACCTTGGAGGGATTGAGCCTTGTTGCTTAGCGTGGGATTGTGCCTCGTTGCTTAGCGTGGGATTGTGCCTCGTTGCTTAGCGTGGGATGTGCCTCGTTGCTTAGCGTGGGATTGTGCCTGGTGGCTTAGCGTGGGAATGTGCCTCGTTGCTTAGCGTGGGATTGCGCCTCGTGGCTTAGCGTGGGATTGTGCCTCGTTGCTTGGCGTGGGAATGTGCCTCGTTGCTTGGCGTGGGACTGTGCCTCGTTGCTTAGCGTGGGAATGTGCCTCGTTGCTTTGCGTGGGATTGTGCCTCGTTGCTTAGCATGGGGATGTCCTTGTATCAGACAGACTCTGAGATGGCCTCCAATCGTCCCTGCCTCCTGGTATTCGTTTTCCATGCAATCCATTTCTTTGCAGCATGGGTGTACTTCCAATCCACAGACTACGGCAAAGGTGATGGGAATGTTATGTCATGATTATGTCATAAGTTCTATGATTATGTCATAAAATTGTCACTTCTGTCTCACTTGCAGACTCTTGCTGCTTTTGATGAAACAAGCCACCATGGTGGGGAGGGTCCCATGACAAGGAACTGAGTTCTGCCTCCAGTCAAGAGCCAGTAAGGGCCCTCACTCTAACAGCCTGCAAAGAACTGAATCCTGCCAGCAAGTATGTGATCTTGGAAGTAGAGTCTTCCCCAATTAAGGTTTGAGCTGAGACCACAGCCCTGGCTAAAATCTTCCTTGCAGCCTATGAGAGATCTAAGAGCTGAGGACCCCCTAAAATGTTCCCAGATTCCTGACCCTCAGAAACTATTAGATAATAAATACGTGTTATTTAATGTCATTTAAGTTTTGAGGGTAATTTGTTATGCAGCAATAGCTAGCTAATACATTATGACACCTTTTATTGGCTTCCTTTCCCTGTCTTGCTTTCTAACTCTTTCATCCTGCTACCTAAGATCAGCTCCCCCATGAACTATACTGAAATACTTATCTCCACGTCTGGTCTTGAGGGAACCCCAACTAAGTTATCTGCCATTAGGATTATGGGCCAGCTTTTATTTGTATGAAAATCAGTGTAAGTTGGAAAACATCAAAGAACAGATAGAATGTTAAAGCTTCTGCTTGGTGCTTGATAATGGCCGGATTTGCACTCAGCATCTATCCCAGCCTCCTTCCAGTGTATTTTCTTGCAATGCAGAGGCTGAACGTCTAAACATGGCATTTTAAAGAATCCCTTGCAGCTAGGGTGCTGGATATGAATTCATTTGCACCAACTGGAAGCACTCTAGATTCAGAAGGTGGGAGTGAATTGGAGCCCAACTCTTTTCTGCCTCAGCTCTTTGTGCTGTGAGAATAGTTGGTGAGACCTTGATTTTAAAATTTGATTTTTTAGCAGAATTTGTTTCCAGTCTCTAGATTTGTGAATTTTAAGAGATGTTTGCAGTTATCACATCAGCTTTCTTTCTCTCTCTCTTTCCTCTCTTCCTTCCTTCTTCCTTTTTCCTTCCTTCCTTCCTCCCTCTTTCTCTCTTCCTTCCTTCCTCCTCCCCTTTCTCTTTCTTTTCCTTCCTTTCTTCTTCCCTCCCTCCCTTCTTCTTCCTTCCTTCCTTTTCTTTCGTTTCTCTTTCCTTTCTCCCTCCTTCCCTCCTTCTTTCTTTCTTTCCTCTCTTCCTTCCTTCCTTCCTTCTTTCTTCTTTCTTTTCCTTCCTTTCTCCTTCCTTCCATCATTTCTCCCTCCCTCCTTCCTTCTCTCCTTTCCCCTTTCTCCCTTCCCCCTCTTCCCCTCTTCCTTTCTTCCTTCCTTCATCTCACTTTATCGCCCAGGCTGGAGTGCTGTGGCACGATCTCAACTCACTGCAACCTCTGCCTCCTGGGTTCAAGCGATTCTCCTGTCTCAGTCTCCTGAGGCAGGTGTGCATCACCATGCCCGGCTAGTTATTTCTATTTTTAGTAGAGATGGGGTTTCACCATGTTGGCCAGCTGGTCTCGAACTCCTTGAGCTCAAGTGATCCACCTGCCTTGGCCTCCCAAAGTGCTGGGATTACAGGCATGGGCCACCGTGCCTGGCCAGCATCAGCTTTCTGATACCTGAATTGCAGCCCTGGAGTTGTGGTTTTGAACTTAACCTTTTGGGCAGTGGCCCCTCTGTTTCCTTCTGTATTAGTTAATTAAGAGAACAACTGCTGCTGTAACAGATAAACCCCATAACTCCAGTGTGTCTTAAGACAATAGAGGTTATTTATCAGAAATTGTCAAAAAGAGACCATAGAGGGAAGATTTTTGCTCATGTGAAGTTCTGTGGGGGGTGTCTGACCATTGGTTTCCCGTGCGTGTGAGTCCAGGACCTCCAAGAAGCAGAGGTCAAGATGAGCTCAGCCATGTGAGAGATTCATGAGGGGCAATGCGGGTGTGGGGGAGAATGGGGGATGAAACCAGTGAGGCTGGGAGAGCTGTTGACGGTGCACAGACGGCAGAGAGTAAACGAGGACGGTGCGGTGGAAGCATCTTAGACTGCAGGACGTTTCTGAGACTTTGGCCAGGCCATTGAGCCAAAGTTGCATGTCCCAGAAGAGTTCTGGGTCTCCTAGGACCTGGCTTGCCACCGTGTCCCTGCTCTGCTCAGGCCCGGGTGAGGAGCAGCCCCTGGGAAGCATGGCCTCGGTTCCTGTGAAGTGCTGGACTTCAGCACTCAGCATCTAGGGTGCTTGTTCAATCACACTTCCTGCAGAGCCCAGAGATGCATTTGCATGATCATCAGCCCATGATTTCAGAAATCCAAAGTCTTTCCATCTTGTGGCTCCCCCATAGCCGAGGCCTTGGAATTTTGCTTTCAGTGGATGAAGACACAGAATTAGAGCTATGAAGCATCTATGGGAGGTTTTTTTGTCACCCAGGCTGGAGTGCTATGGTGTGATCTCGGCTCACTGCAATCTCCACCTCCCGGGTTCAAGCTATTCTCCTGCCTCAGCCTCCTGAGTAGCTGGGATTACAGGCGCCCGCCACTACGCCCGGCTACTTTTTGTATTTTCAGTAGAGATGGGGTTTCTCCATGTTGGTTAGGCTTGTCTTGAACTCCTGACCTCAGGTGATCCGCCCGCCTCAGCCTCCCAAAGTGCTGGGATCACAGGTGTGAGCCACCGTGCCCTGCATCTGTGGGAGGTTTTGGGCACCACACCCAGAAGTGACGCACATAGCTTCCACTGACATTCCATCGACCATTCCCAACTGCAAGGGAGGATGGGAAATGAGAGCTGGGCTCCAATAGAGCGCATCCGAGATTCGGAAATGGGTTCTGGGCTGGGCGCGGTGGCTCACGCCTGTCATCCCAGCACCTTGGGAGGCTGAGGCGGGAGAGTCACCTGAGGTTGGGAGTTCGAGACCAGCCTGACCAACATGGAGAACGCCATCTTTACTAAAAATACAAAATTAGCCGGACTTGGTGTCACATGCCTGTGATCCCAGCTACTCGGGAGGCTGAGGCAGGACAATCCTTTGAAGCTGGAGGCAGAGGTTGCGGTGAGCCGAGATCACACCATTGCACTCCAGCCCGGGCAACAAGAGCGAGACTCCAAATCAAAAAAAAAAAAAAAAAAAAAAAGTATTCCTCCTGTCTAACTGAAACTTGTACTCTTAGGCAAAAATCCCTCCACCCCCCACCACTCCCGTTCAGCTCCTGGTAACCATCATTTTTCTCTCTGCATCTTTGAGTTCACCTTTTTTAGATCTCATATAGGTGTGAGAGTCTTTTTTTAGATCTCATATAGGAGAGGGGGAGTCTTTTTTTTTGAGACGGAGTCTTGCTCTGTCGCCCAGGCTGGAGTGCAGTGGCATGATCTCGGCTCACTGCAACCTCCGCTTTCCAGGTTCAAGTGATTCTCCTGCCTTGGCCTCTTGAGTAGCTGGGACTACAGGCGCACGTCACCATGGCCTGGCTAATTTTTGTATTTTTAGTAGAGACGGGATTTCACCATGTTGCCCAGGCTGGTTTTGAACTCCTGACCTCATGATCCACTCGCCTTGGCCTCCCAAAGTGTTGGGATTACAGGCGTGAGCCGCTGAGCCTGGCCAGAACCATCTTCTGCTAATGACTGACAAGAAGTCGTCGATCCGTCCCCAGCTCCCTTGCCCTTCCAGTGGGGTAACTGTCAGGTGGCTTTCGACCTCCCGTTTTCCAGGGGATTAAGCCCTTATTGCCCACAGCAGTAACTCACTTTTGCTGTATCCTTTGCTGGCTGCTTTCTCTTCCTCCTCTTTCTTACTTATTCTCTACTGATGCTTCCTGGGGCTATTTCCTAAATCGTCTACTTATCCTCAAATCCTCCTCTCATGCTTGGCTTCTGGGGGAATTCAAATCAAGACATTCTCAAAGTAGATAAGTAGATTGAGAATCTTAAGTCTATGCAACTTGAACACGATTGTGTGTGTGTGTGTGTGTGTGTGCATGTGTGTGTGTGTGCGTGCGTGCATGTATAGAAAGCATAATTTAAGCCAGGTGCAGTGGCTTATCCAAGCACTTTTAGAGGCCAATGTGGGAGAATTGCTTGAGGTCAGAAGTCCAAGGCCAGCCTGGGCAACATAGCAAGACCCTATTTCTAAAAAATAAAAACTAGATTAGCCCAGTGAGGTAGTGTGTGCTTGTAGTCCCAGGTCCTCTGGAGGCTGAGGTGGAAGGATCACCTGAGCCCAGGAGTTTGAGGTTACAGTGAGCTATGATCATGTCACTGCACTCCAGCCTGGGCAACAGAGCGAGACCTCGTCTCTAAAAAATAATAATAATTTTTAAAAAGTGGGCCGATGGCTTAAGGTTGGGTGTGGTGGCTCACGCCTGTAATCCCAGTACTTTGGGAGGCTGAGGTGGGTGGATCGCCTGAGGTCAAGAGTTTGAGATCAGCCTGGCCAACATGATGAAACACCATCTCTACTAAAAATACAAAAAATTAGCTGGGTGTGGTGGCAGCTGCCTGTACGCCTGTAATCCCACCTACTCGGGAGGCTGAGGCAGGAGAATTGCTTGAAGCTGGGAAGTGGAGGTGGAGGCTGCAGTGAACCAAGAAAGCACAAGTTTGAAAGGTATAAACCTTACAAAGAATTGAAATTACTGCAACAAATTTTGTCTTACTCAGGAGGCTGAGAGTAGGAGGATCACTCGTGCCCAGGTCAAGGCTGCAGGGAGCCATGTTTGCACCACCGCACTCCAGTGTGGCGGAAAGAGTGAGATCTTGTCTCAAAAAAAAAAAAAAAAAAAAAAAGGCTTTATTTTGCAGTCTCCTATAGCACACGGAATAGGACCCCAGTAGAGCTGTGCATCTCAGAAATGGTTGGGTTGTTTGTGATTTGAAGTGAGGGGAAAGCAAACCAAGGAGATGCTTTTGCCACAAGGAGATGCTTTTGCCAGAAACCTAGAATTGCTAACAATTCTTTTAATATTTTGAAACGGGTCGTGGAGGAGTTGGCAGCTCCCCCACCTCCCTTCAGGGTACAACTGGATGGAACCGCAGACGTTTCTGAGCACAAAGAACAGCCACACACCCATTATGCATCCGCTGACACCATCAAAGGAGAATCTCCATCTTTTGACCCCGTTTTGGAAACTAGCAGGCTGTCAATATCTGTTAAAGGGCTGAACAGTTTCCTTGCCAGACCTGACTTTAACTGGTAGAAAACTGTCGGTCTTCCGGCTCAGGAGCACCTGGGATGCTTGGCACCCCACCTGGCTTGGCTGCTTTGGGGGATGGTGGAGCGCCACCTGCCCTCCTGAGTCACAGCCTCTCTGTGGGCACACGCCACTGTCAGAGATGCCAGCTCACTGACGGGTGTCTCACTGCAGCTGCACCAACCCCTGACTTGAGTCTTGAGTCACTGCCTGCTCAAGGGCCAAGACAGAGAAGCAGAAAATGGATTCTTTTCCGTTTCACAGAAGTTGGCTGGCTTTCAAGGCAAGTGTGCTTTTAAGACAAATGCTTGATTGGGCTTTGGGCACAAGGTTCTCCGTTTTTTTGCTCACTCTTGGAGCAATGTGACAAGGACACCAACCAGGGCTTGGCATTGCCCTGGGACCAACTGGATGAGGAGAAATCAGAGCCCCGCAGTTGCTATTAGGGACTCTGTGAAACATCTGGGATTTCTTTTAGCCAAATTGCCAGGCTGTGAGAGGAGATTGGAGATAATTCCGTGGACGTTTTTAACTCTAGCATAAGACATCTGCAGGCTGGAGTGGAGTGAGAGAAATCTGCAGACATGTGGTTAAAGTTTGCTTCCCCCATTACGACAGAAATTTATAAGCTGTTTTTTGATACAGCATCAGAGTAGCAGGCAGTGTGGGCAGCCGCACCCAGACCTCAGCCCACCTGGGTGCACCCATCTTCTGGTTTTTTTTTTTTTTGAGATGGAGTCTTGTTCTTGCTGCCCAGGCTGGAGTGCAGTGGCGTGATCTTGGCTCACTGCAACCTCTGCCTCCCACGTTCAAGCGATTCTTCTGCCTCAGCCTCCTGAGTAGCTGGGATTACAAGCGCTTGCCACCACACCCATCTAATTTTTGTGTTTTTATTAGAGACGGGGTTTCTCCATGTTGGTCAGGTTGGTCTTGAACTCTCGACCTCAGGTGATCCGCCCGCCTCAGCCTCCTGAAGTGCTGGGATTACAGGTGTGAGCCACAGCGCCCGGCCTAATCCCCTGGTTTGTTAATGCTTACCTGCTGCCTGCTCACACCTGTGACCTTCAGAGGTTGTTCTTGGGCCCTGGAGCTGCCCTGCCTGTAGGGAGGGTAAGAGTGCCTTGGAGCCTACCTCAGTCAACCTTCCTGCGAAGCCTATTGTCAGTAGGTTCAGGGGTCAGTTATGGACTAAATGTTTGTGTGACCTCCAAATCCTTGTGTACCCCCATGTGACTGTATTTGGACGTAAGACCTTTAGGAGGCAATTAGGCTTAAATGGAGTATTCAGGGTGGGGCCCTGATCCAGTACGATTGGCATCCTTATAAAAAGAGGCAGCACCATGCCCAGCTAATTTTTCCTTTTCTTTGAGATGGAATCTCACTCTTTCCAGGCTGGAGTGAAGTGGTGCAAACTTGGCTCACGCAACCTTCACCTCCTGGGTTCAAGTGATTCTCCTGCCTCAGCCTCCCGAGTAGCTGGGATCACAGGCATGTGCCACCAAGCTTGGCAAATTTTGTATTTTTAGTAGAGACGGGATTTCTCCATGTTGGTCAGGATGGTCTTGAACTCCCAACCTCAGGTGATCCGCCTGCCTCGGCCTCCCAAAGTGCTAAGATTACAGGTGTGAACCACCATGCCTGGCTTTTTTTTTTTTTTTTTTTTTTTTTTGTAATTTTAGTGCAGACAGGGTTTCATCATATTGACCAGGCTGGTCTTGAACTCCTGACCTCGTGATCTGCCCGCCTTGGCCTCCCAAAGTGCTGGGATTACATTACAGGTGACGTGTGCCTGTAGTCCCAGTTACTCGGGAGGTTGAGGAAGAGCATCGCTTGAACCTGGGAGGCAGAGGTTGTAGTGGGCTGAGATCACGCCACTGCACTCCAGCATGGGCAATAGAGCGAGACTCTGTCTCAAAAACAAAAACAAAAAACAAAACAAAACAAAACAAAAGGCAGCAGACCAAGGTGTGGTGGCTGGCACGTGTGATCCTGGTGCTTTGGGAGGCTGAGGTAGAAGGATTGCTTGAGCCCAGGAGATTGAGACCAGTCTGGGCAACATAGTGACACCACCCCTACAAAAAATACATGAAAAAATAATTAGCCAGGTGAGGTAGTGTACATCTGTAGTCATAGCTACTGGAGAGGCTGAGGTGGGAGAATTCCTTGCGCCCAGGAATTCAAGGCTGCAGTGAGCTATGATTCTGCCACTGCACTCTAGCGTGGGCAATAGAGCAAGACCCTGTCTCTTAAAAACAGAGAGAGGCCTGGTGCGGTGGCTCACAGCTTAATCCCAGCACTTTGAGAGGCTGAGGCGGGTGGATCACTTGAGGTCAGGAGTTTGAGACCAGGCTGGCCAACATGGTGAAACCCCATCTCCACTAAAATACCAAAATTAGCTTGGTGTGGTGGTGCACGCTTGTAATTGCAGCTACTTGGGAGGCTGAGGCAGGAGAATTGCTTGAATTTGGGAGGTGGAGGTTGCAGTGAGCTGAGATCACGCCATTGTACTCCAGCCTGGGTGAGTCCGTCTCAAAACAAACAAACAAAAAACAAAGAGAGAGAGAGAGACACCAGAGAGTTCTGTTTCTCTTTCTTCATGCATGAGAGAAAGGCCATGTGGGGACACATGAGAAGGTAGCTGTCTGTAACCCAAGGGGAGAGCCCTCTCCAGACACTGGCTTTGCTGGCACCTTGAACTTGAACTTCTCAGCCTCTAAAACTGTGAGAAGCTACGTTTCTCTTAAGTCACGAAGTCTGTGGCATTTAGTTGCAGCAGCCCAAGCTGGTGAGCACAGGGTCCAAAAGCCCCTCTCCTTTGTCTCTAGGTGGGACCAGCTTTGGGGTATAATTTGTGCCTCACGGGTCCCTGGCTGGAACAGTCTGGCTGTGAGGCTTCACCTGGCATCGTCTCTTTGTTTTCCCTGTCCTTCTTTCCCCACCCCCTCACAGCACTTCTTTTTTTTTTTTTTTTTTTTTTTGAGACCACACATCTCACTCTGTCGCCAGGCTGGAGTGCAGTGGTGTGATCTTGGCTCACTACAACCTCCACCTCCTGGGTTCAAGCGATTCTCCTGCGTCAGCCTCTCAAGTAGCTGGGATTACAGGCACCTGCCACCACCCCCGGCTAATTTTGTATTTTTAGTAGAGATGGGGTTTCTCCATGTTGGTCAGGGTGGTCTCAAACTCCCGACCTCAGGTGATCCAACCGCCTTGGCCTCCCAAAGTGCTGGGATTACAGGCATGAGCCACTGCGCCCGGCACACTTCTTAATAAATTATTTGCACCTGTATCCTTGTCTCAGGGACTGCTTTTAAGAGAATCTGACCTAAGAAAATCGGTGATACAGAACTTTGCCAAATTTCAGTATTGAGCTGAGGGCAAAGAAACTGTCAGGACATGCATTCAGCTTGCAGAGCTTCAGTGGTTCCTACTAATGGCTGTTTTGATTCTCCTCGGGTATTAGTTAGACTAAGGAATGCCAGCTGCTGCAATAGGTAAGTCCTGAAATCTAGTGGCTTAAAACAACAAAGGCTTATTTCTCACTCATGCACAGTCTGAGGTAGGTTGGCCAGCCCTCTTCTTCCATCTAGAACATATGGTTTCTGTTGAAAAACGCGCGCTTTGAATGAAGAGACCTTCCAAACAGGTTTGTGTGAGCAACATAGCTGTTTATTCACCTGGGTGCAGGTGGGCTGGGCAGGGTAAGGGTGGTTAGGTTTTAAGGGGATGATGAGGGGCGAGTGACTTGTAGTAACAGATGGGAAGGCGGTGTTTTACACCCTAGGGTTAAGGTTGGGGACATAAGGGGAGCTATTGAGGGAGGTGCAGGTTCGGGGAGGAGGACGGCAATGAGCTGTCGCTGTGGCCCAGGAACAGTGAAGGAGGCAAACAATTTTGCTAGGATATCTCGGCCTAACAGGGGAACTGGACAAGTGGGGATGATTAGCAAAGAACGTGGAAAGGAGTGCTGGCCTAGTTGACACCAGGTTTGGGGAGTTTTGAGAGGCCCGGAGGCCTTGTCGTCAATTCCCACAACAGTTACGGAGGCCACGGAGACAGGTCCTTGAAAAGAAGGCAGCGTGGAGTGGGTGGCCTCGTGTTGATTAAGAAGGGGATGGACTTACTCCCCACCATAGAGTTACCCTAAGTTCAGCGTCCGTGATGGTCCAGGGGCTCCCAAGATGCCCCGGCAGCATTAGTCTTCAGATGCCAAGCCGAGGATTGGAGCTTCAGGAGCTCTGGGAGCAGCCACGTGAGTCGGACTGTCGACTTTCTGTGGGGGCCCCGCACAGACGGGGCAGGGCTTAGAAGGAATCCCGGGCTGTGGGCATTTCCCGGGCTGCGGGCATTTCCCGGGCTGAGGGCATTTCCCAGTCTGCGGGCATTTCCTGGCCCAGTGGCCAGGTTTCCAACACTTGAAACAAGGTCCGGGAGGGGCCGCTGGACGCTGCAGTCTGGGCGCTTTGAAGTCTTTGTGAGCTGGTGGTGTGGCTGGGGTCTGTCTTATGGAAGAGACAAGCATCTGTAGTTGTGAGACGTGCTGCCGCCGGGGCAGATTTTTCCCTGTTACTGAACACCTTGAAGGTGAGGTTGCTTAATTCCTGTTGTGGGGTTTGAGGGCCAGATTTTAATTTCTGTACATTTTTGTAATGTTGGGGTTGATTGGGTGATAAAATGCATGTTAAGCATTTTTTAGGGGGTGAGAATAAGGATGACATTTAAGTTACTCCAGGTGAGATTGTAGGACTGGGTTAAGTACTGGAGGATTTGATGAAAAGGAGCCTAACCGGTGGCCAATTTGGAAAGGCTGGATAAAGGAAAGGAACGTGCACCCTAACTATGCCTTTGGGTGTAGCCACCTCTGGAAGCGGGGATTGTTGGGCAGGGCAGAGGAGGTAGCCGTGGGGCTAAACTGTAAGCCGGGCCACGTATGAGGTGGGGAGGTGGAAGGAGGGGCATAAGGAGGTGGGTTGTGGGCAGAGGAAGAAGAGGAAGCTCTGGGGGGGTGGGGTTAGGTCCTGGATCAAGGCCTGGTTCAGACAGGCGGGCAGGAGAAAGGTCGGAAGGGCTGATGGACAAGGAGGATTCTGGCTTACTGGCAGAGGAAGAGATGGAAGGGAAGAGAAGGAGTAGAGATTAGGGAGGGATTGGTGTGTAAAATAAATGCCTGGACGTAGGGAATTTCAGACCATTTGCCCATGTTGCGACAAAAATTGTCTAAATTTTGTAAAATAGAGAGGCTAAAGGTGCCATTTTTTGGCCAATTGGAGCCGTTGTTTAACTTGTATTGTGGCCATGCAGCATTACAGAAGAAGATGAGACATTTGGGTTTTAGGTCAGGAGACAGTTGAAGAGGCTTGAGGTTCTTTAGAACACAGGCCAGTGGAGAGGAGGGAGGGATAGAGGATGGAGATTGCCCATGGTTCTGGAAAGGCAGCAGAGACTAGGAGAATAGGCATGCCATTCAGCTGCTTTATAGGCGTCCCTAGTTGAGCCTGGGTTGAACCTCCTCATTAGTATGTGGCCAAGAGAGCATCCTATACATTAACCTGCCACCAATATCAGCCATGAGCCTGGTGGGCGAGTGACTAGGGTGAACGTCTCCACGATAATCAGACCCCTGGGAAAACTGGGTCCCTGGGTCCGTGACCTATGTAGGATTTTCTGGTCCTGAATCTTCATGGAAGAACCTGGTTTACCTGATTTTCCTTGTCTTTGAGGTGGAAAAAGGACCAAACTGAAAGGGGGAGGAAGTGAAAAGGAAAAGACAAAAAGATGGGAAAGCAAACAAGAGAGACTGCTTACCAAAATAGCCGGTGGGATGTGTCTGTGGGCTGGTCCGATGACCCCAGGTCGCTAGGTAGATCTCTTCATGGAGGGAGCACAGGAACAGGGACGGGGGTTTGGTCTTCCATAGGAGTTCCCCCTGACCCGGGTTTCGGCACCAAATGTTGAAAAATGCACGGTTTGAATGAAGAGACCTTCCAAACAAGCTTTGTGTGAGCAACATGGCTGTTTATTCACCTGAGTGCAGGTGGGCTAAGGCCAAAAAGGGCATTAGCAAAGGGCAGTGGGATAGGAGTTGGTTTTATAGGTTTGGGTAGTTTTTTGGGGGGCCGGGGGTGTTGCAGAGTAAGTTGTTACAATGGCAGGGTTGGGTGAGAGGTATTTACATTATCATAAGAACAGTTAAGATGGTAGGGTTGGGTGAGGGGCTTGTCAGGGAAGCTCCACTGGGCGATCAGGGACCATGGCAAATGTAGGCAGGGGGTGGGAGACATCAGCCGAGGGAAGCAGGACTTCAGACTTTCAGGCTCCAGGCTTGCATATGGAGACCTGACAGTTTCCAAGGTTATTGGGCAGGGGGAAGAGGGAGAGAGGAGGAATGCCAGTTTTTCACTGCTTCAGTCTGGAAATGGCTTGCGTCATTTATGCTTACAGCCCATTTGCCAAAACTAATCACATGATGCTAATCAAAGCGCAAGGGATACTGGGAAATGTAGGCAGCACACGGGATATTTGAGGAGCTGCAGTTTTTCTTACAGTGGAGTTGCACGTTGTACAGGGTGTAGGTTAGAAAGGCAGGACAGAGGCCAAAATTGCATGTGGCCCAACTGCCTTTGAAGGCAACATTAATGTAAGAGTTGTAGGACTGGGCGCGGTGGCTCATGCCTGTAATCCCAGCACTTTGGGAGACTGAGGCAGGCAGATCATGAAGTCAGGAGTTCGAAACCAGCCTGACCAACATGATGAAACTCCATCTCTACTAAAAATACAAAAATTAGCCAGGCGTGGTGGTGTGGGCCTGTAATCCCAGCTACTCAGGAGGCTGAGGCAGGAGAATAACTTGAATCCAGAGGTAGAGGTTGTAGTGAGCCAAGATCTCACCACTGCACTCCAGCCTGGGCAACAGAGCGAGACTCTATCTCAAAAAAAAAAAAAGTTGCAGTGGTTCATCCCTGTAATTCCAACACTTTGGGAGACCAAGGTGGGAGAACTGCTTGAGTCTGGGAGTTCAGGGTCAGCCTAGGCAACATAGTGTGACCCTGTATCTACCAAAAAAAAAAAAAAAAAAAAATTAGCAAGGTATAGTAGTTATCTGTTTGTAGTCCCAGCTGCTCAGGAGGCTGATGTGGAGGATTGCTTGAGCCTGGGAGGTAGAGGCTGCCGTGAGCTGTGATGATACTACTCCACTCCAGCCTGGGTGACAAAGTGAGACCATTTCAAAAATAACAGGCTGGGCATGGTTATTAACCATGGGATTTTAACCATGGGTTATTAACCATGGGTTATTAACCATAGGTTAACACCCCTAATCCCAGCACTTTGTGAGGCTGAGATGGGCAGATTACTTGAGGTTAGGAGTTTGAGACCAGCCTGGCCAACATAGTGAAACCCTGTGTCTACTAAAAATACAAAAAATTAGCCGGATGTGGTGGCGTGTACCTGTAATTTCAGCTACTCAGGAGGCTGAGGCAGGAGAATCCCTTGAACATGGGAGGCGGAGCTTGTAGTGAGCTGAGACTGTGACGTTGCACTCCAGCCTGGGCAACAGAGCAAGACTCCATCTCAAAAATAAATAAATAAATAAATAAGAAAAAGTGACCAATATACAATAAGGTACTTAACACCCTTGCTGAGTAGAGAAATACAAATTAACTATATCTCCATCAGAATGACTAATATTAAAAGGACTGACCTGGCCAGGCCCAGTGGCTCATGCCTGCAATCCCAGGACTTTGGGAGGCCAAGGCGGGAGGATCACCTGAGGTCAGGAGTGGGAGACCAGCTTGGCCAACATGGTGAAACCTTGTCTCTACTAAAAACACAAAAATTAGCCAGGCGTGGTGGCATGCACCTGTAATCCCAGCTACTCAGGAGGCTGAGGCATGAGAATTACTTGAACCTGGGAGGCAGAGGTTGCAGTGAGCAGAGATTGTGCCATTGCACTCCAGTTTGGGTGATGACAGTGAAACTCTGTCTCAAAAATAAACAAAAATAAACAATAAAAGGACTGACAATAAATACCAAGTGTGGGTGAAGATATGGAGTGAGGGGAAGGAATGATCACACATTACTGATAGGAGTGAAAATTAGTGTGGCCACTTTGGAAAACTGGAAGGATCCACTAAAACTAAACATACATTTGTCTTACAATCTAGCAATTCTACATCTTGGTATATGTCAATAGAGATAGGTGGTTATATGCACCAAAACGCATGTGGAAGAATGTTCACAGCAGGCTTATTTAGTCAAAACTTGAAACTCAAATATCTATCAATAGTAGGATAATAAGTATTTTTGAGACAGAGTCTTGCTCTGTCACCCAGGCTGGAGTGTAGTGGCATGAACATGGCTCACTGCAGCCTCAACCTCCTGGTCTTAAGAAATCCTCCTGCCTCTAGGCTGGGCTGGTGGCTCACGCCTGTAATCCCAGCACTTTGGGAGACCGAGGCAGGCGGATCACGAGGTCAGGAGATTGAGACCATCCTGGCCAACACGGTGAAACCCTGTCTCTACTAAAAATAAAAAAATTAGCTGGGCATGGTGGTACGCACCTGTAGTCCCAGCTACTCAGGAGGCTGAGGCAGGAGAATCACTTGAACTGAGGAGGCAGATGTTGTAGTGAGCCGAGACCACATCACTGCACTCCAGCCTGGGTGACAGAGTGAGACTCCATCTCAAAAAAAAAAAAAAAAAGAAAAAAGAAAAAAGAAAAGGTGGTTATATGCACCAAAACACGTGTAGAAGAATATTCACAGCAGGCTTATTTAGCCAAAACTTGAAACTCAAATATTTATTGATAGTAGGATAATAATCTTTTTTGGAGAGAACAGGGTCTCACTCTGTTCCCCAGGCTGGAATGCAGTGGCAAGAACATGGCTCACTGCCACCTTGACCTCCTGGGCTCAAGCAATCCTCCTGCCTCAGCTTCCCGAGTAGCTGGGACCACAGGCATGTGTTACCACACCCGGCTTTTAGGTGGCATTTTCGTATGAGATTTTCTTTCTTTTGCTGGCGTTGGTTCTGGGTGCAAGTGATGAGAATGATGTTCTTTCAGGTGAACATTGAGCAGCATGTGAATAATGACTCAGTTGCCATGTGGCTGCTGGATGCTTATGCAATGCTTCTTCAGCTGTTACTATAATAATGTCATGTAACAAACCACCCAAAACGCAGAGGCTTGCTAACTCACAATAAGCCTTTATTCTTATGCTTGTGGGTCTGCAGGTCCAGTTGGGTTTAGCTGAGCCATTCACGACTTGGATAAATGACTCTGGTTCAGGCTGTTGGATTGGTTGGGTTCCCTTGGTGTCAAGTCCAAGGTTGGGTTTACTCTGCTCCACATTTGATAATTCTCAGGATAAGAGTAAATAACTCCCGGGTGGATCTCAATGTCAGGAGTTTGAGACCAGCCTGACCAACATTGTGAAAGCCCGTCTCTACTAAAAATACAAAAATTAGCTAGGCGTGGTGGTGCGTGACTATAGCTACTAGAGAGGCTGAGGCGGGAGAATCGCTTGAACTGGGGAGGCGGGGATTGCAGTCAGTTGAGATTGTGCCATTGCACTCCAGCCTGGGCGACAGAGCGAGACTCCATCTCAAAAAAAAAAAAAAAAAAAAAAAAAAAAAAAAAGAGTAAGCAACTCCCCTGGGGCATGCTCTTTACCTGGCAGAATACTTGAGTGAAAGAGCTCAGCTAAGTCCTGCGGGCACATTTACATCTGCTGACATCCCATAGGCCAGAGGAAGTCACACAACCAAGCCCATCAATGTGGTGGGGAAATATACTACCCACAGTGGGAGGGCTCTGCACAGTCACATGCCCAGTGTAGATGTATTGCATTTCTAAAAATGCTATCTGGCCGGGCATGGTGGCTCACACCTGTAATCCCAGCTCTCTGGGAGGCCAAGGCTGGTGGATCACTTGAGGTCAGGAGTTCAAGATGAGCCTGGCCAACCTGGTGAAACCCCCATTTCTACTTGTTAGATACAGTGAACCCCAAGTTTCTCTTCAAAGAATCAGTATGTCAGTATATTCAGCTCTCTTATTCTTTAATTCTCAATTTTAAAGTTTAACTTCCTTGTAATTCCAGTAAACAACCTTCTCCACTGGTTCTAATCAGTAGCTCACATCTGTTCCCCCAGCCCCAGGCTCCGTCCTGACTCATCCCGGTCACTGGCTCCAGTCACCTTCTTTTACCTAGGTCACCCCTGGCAACCTGCTTTGACCTGCCCGTAACCGTCGTTATCGCCAAAACACCCACCCTGCCACTCCAGCTCGGACCCCTGCTCTCTTTAAAATAGCCAATTGGGATTAGTCTAGCTTGTGTGGTCTAAACCTAGCCAACAGGGGGGACAACACAGCAGTAGAGGCAACCCCTGTCAGACGTAAGTACCCCTTTTCCTCCCTTGTCCAAATGTGCTGTCACCATTGGTCCATCTGTGAGCTGCACCCTTCTATAGAAATAAACTGCCTTGCTGAGTAAATTTATATTTGAGTGCTACTTCTTTTGTGGCATCAAAAATTCTACTTATACTAAAAATACAAAAATTAGCTGGGTATGGTGGCAAGTGCCTGTAATACCAGCTACCAGGGAGGCTCAGGCAGGAAAATCGCTTGAACCCAGGAGGCAGAGGTTGCAGTGAGCCAAGATTGTGCCATTGCACTCTAGCCTGGGGTACACAGTGAGACTCTGTCTCAAAAATAAAATTCTCGAAAATAAATAAATTAAAAAAAATGCAATCCTATCTACTATAGCTCTCATGCTGGTGATGGGAGAGAGGGAGGTCCTGTAGGTGGCAGAACCAACAGATGGAGAGAGTGTGAGTCCTGATGTTATCCTTGGCAGCCCTGGATCTAGCCATGTTTGAAGCCAGATTTATCCTTGGACATCCCAGAGTCACCAATAAACTCCCCTGGCACTTGGCACCTTACCTTTCTTTCTTTTTTTTTATAAGATGGGATTTCACCATGTTGGTCAGGCTGGTCTTGAACTCCCAACCTCAGGTGATCCACCTGCGCTGGCCTCCAAAGTGCTTGGATTACAGGCGTGAGCCACTATGCCTGGCCGGCACCTTACCTTTCTTTTCTTTTTCTTTTTTTTTTTGAGACAGGGTCATATTCTGCAGCCCAGGCCGGAGTGCAGCAGCTTGATCATAGCTCACTGTAACTTTGAACTCCTGGACTCCAGCAATGCTCTCGCCTTGAATAGCTAGGACTACAGGAACATGCCACCATGCCAGGCTAATTATTTTAATTTTTAAAAGACAGTCTCACTCTGTCACCCAGGCTGGCATGCAGTGGCACAATCTTGGCTCACTGCGGTCTCTGCTTTTCAGGTTCAAGCGATTCTGCGTCAGCCTCCGGAGTAGCTGAGACTACGGGTGCACACCACCATACTGGCTAATTTTTGTATTTTTCATACAGACAGGGTTTCCCCATGTTGGCCAGGCTGGTCTCTAATTCCTGGCCTCAAGCGATCTGCCTGCCTTGGCCTCCCAAGTGCTGGGATTACAGGCATGGGCCACTGCGCCCAGTCTTAATTTTTTTTTTTTTTTTTTTTTTGCAGAGATGGGGTCTTCCCGTGTTCCTTAAGCTTGTCTCAAACTCCTGGCATCAAGTGATCTTCCTGCCTTGGCCTCCCAAAGTGCTGGGATTATAGGCATGAGCCACTGTAACCAGCCCTTGGCTTGCTTTTAGAATGTGATGATTTTTGAGGCTGAAGTTGGGTTTGCAACAAGAATACACTTCCCAAGTGTTTTGGGTGCTGAAACAGTTTTTTACTATTGATTATAATATCCCTCCAGGCTGAGGGTGTTTCTATCTCATCGTAGTCGATATTTGCTGTTGAAACAGCACAGAACGACAAGTGAACTTTCCCAAGCAGCCTCATTGAATGTTATTTTGGGTTATAGAGCTAGAGGAAAAAAAGACAGAGGGTGAGACAGCTGTCACACGATCTCCAGAAAGTGGCATCATATTTCACAATTTCATGGTAACTGCTCCTTGGAAGTGTGACACCTGCCTAGGAGAGATCCAAAGCTTGAAAGAGAGTTTGCCTATTAAGAAACTGAATGTATGAATCCAACTAATTTCCAGGAGAAGGGAACAGTACAGAAAGGGGAAAAAAATTTTAGGAAGCTATTGGTTTTCATTTAGATATCTGAGACTAGAACTTGGGAATCTGGAGAGTTTCTTTCTTTTTTTTTTTTGAGATGGAGTCTCACATTGTTGCCCAGGCTGGAGTGCAAGGGCATGATCTTGGCTCATTGCAACCTCTGCCTCCTGGGTTCAAGCAATCCTCCTGCCTCAGTCTCCCGAATAGCTGGGATTACAGGCATGCCCAACTAATTTGTGTGTGTGTGTGTTTTTTTTTTTAGATGGAGTCTTGCTTTGTCACCCAGGCTGGAGTGCAGTGATGCAATCTTGTCTCACCGTAACCTCTGCCTCCCAGGTTCAAGTGATTCTCCTGCCTCAGCCTCCTGAGTAGCTGGGACTACAGGCACGTGCCACCATGCCCGGCTAATTTTAATTTAAAAAATATTTTTAGTAGAGATGGGGTTTCACTGTGTCAGCCAGGGTGGTCTCCATCTCCTGACCTCAAGATCTGCCCGCCTCAGCCTCCTAAAGTGCTGGGATTACAGGTATGAGCCACCACCTGGCCAGGTCCTTTTTCTTATAGCTCTTTACGAGCACCCACCACCATGCTGGGCTAATTTTTGTATTTTTAGTAGAGACAGGGTTTCGCAATGTTGGCCAGGCTGGTCTCGAACCCCTGATCCCAGGTGATCCACCCACCTCTGCCTCCCAATGTGCTGGGATTACAGGTGTGAGCCACCATGCCCAGCCTTGTTACAGCTCTTAACCTTTGCCCTAACAGTAGACTAGTTCATTTAATCTTCACAACAACCCAGTGAGCTGGTTACTATTATTGTTAACCATTTCACAAATAAGGTAACTGAGACTTCATTTTTTTAAATAGATAGAGATTTAGTCTTTACTAAAAATACAAAAATTAGCTGAGCGTGGTGGCGCATGCCTGTAGTCCCGGCTACTTGGGAGGCTGAGGCAGGGCAATTGCTTGAACCCGGGAGGCGGAGGTTGCAGTGAGCCAAGATTGTGCCACTGTACTCCAGCCTGGGCAACAGAGCGAGACTCTGTCTCAAAAACAAAACACAAAGACAAAAAGGACCCCCAGATACAGTGGCTTATGGAGGACAGATGATTACCACTCTTTCACACAATAGTTGGCCATGAGTAGTCCAGGTTGGCAGGGAGGGGGATCCTGCTGCTTCTCATCTCGTTGCTAGGTCATTATTTAGGACATTGTCCTCATCTAATAGATTGATACTGGGTCTCAGGCGCATCTATGTTCCAGTTCTTGGGGGAAGCAACTCATCACTTTGGCTCACATTTCATTGGCAATAAGGAAGAAGGCAGGCAGGACTCATCTCTGGGCATGTGACAGGGTCTACATGATTCTGAGACAATAGGGAGCAAATGGCTTCCTATCTCATCTCATCTCTGGACCAGATTAAAGGCACCACAAGCACCTCTTCGCTGCCCATCACCATAAGACACCCCCACCAGCACCATGAGAGTTTACTATTGCCATGGCAACACCCCAAACTACCACCCCTTGCCATGGCAGCACCCAAAGTTACTGCCCATTTTCTAGCTATTTCTGAATAATGTGGTTCTTACCTAGCATGTGTTAAAAGTGGGTATAAGGTACAGACACGGTGGCTCACGCCTGTAATCCCAGCACTATGGGAGGCCAGCGTGGGCGGATCACGAGGTCAAGCGATCGAGACCATCCTGGCCAACGTGGTGAAACCCTGTCTACTAAAAATACAAAAAATTAGCTGAACATGGTGGCATGTGCCTGTAGTCCCAGCTGCTCAGGAGGCTGAGGCAGGAGAATCACTTGCATCTGGGAGGTGGAGGCTGCAGTGAGCCGAGATCGTGCCACTGCACTCCAGCCTGGTGACAGAGTAAGACTCTGTCTCAAAAAAAAAAAAAAAAAAAAAAGGTGGATATAAGTATGACCACAAATCACTGCTACTCTTGGTGCAATGCTTGTGAGGAGCAGGAGTAATCAGAGCTGTAACACTGTCACCACCTCAGTAAAGCTGCTTTCTCCAACCAGTGGCTCACTCTTCAGTTCCTTCCTGAGCAAAGCCAAGAAACTGCCCTGCATCAGCAAGACCCTACTCATCTAGCTACACCCAGACCCGAGAGAGGCTGAAAATGTAGTTTCCAACTGGGCATCCCTGTGCCTGAAATCGTCTTATAAACTTTATAAAATTAATCAAGGAGAAAGGGAGGGGGGAGAAGTGAAAATAAGCCAAGCTCCTAGCACATTCAGCATTAATCATTAAGTCAGCTTGCTCTCTGGCCTGCTTCCTTAATGCTATTTGCTTCCTATTGCCTCAGAGTCATGTAGACCCTGTCACAAGATTGTAGTTTCCCTTAACTGCTCTCCAGATGTCATCTTAAGGATTGTGAGGCATTAAGTTGTCCATTTGAGATGTTCTTTCAGACTCTGCATGTCGGTGAAACTACTGATGCCAGCTGGTCTGAAGGACTCCACAAAGAGCTGACTCACCAAATAATGCAGTTTCCATATCTTGATGATTTCATCCTCCTTACCCCAACTAATCAGACTCCAATTTTCCAATCCTTGCCCTCCAGGATCCTCTTAAAACCCCAGCTCAGAACTCCTCAGGGAGACGGATTTAGGGGTTCCTTCTCTCTCCTCAGTCACCTGTCCGTGATCATTAAACTCTTTCTCTGCTGCAAACCCTGATGTCTCAGTGGATTGGTATGCTACTGAACAGCAGGGATACAAACCTGGTGGTCCTGTAACATGCCTACTCTATGGGTCTCCACTGCTCCTGCATCAGGTACTTCTCACTGGGGCTGGATCCATGAATTTCAGCTTCTACAATGCCTCTTTTTTTTTTTTTTTTTTTTTTTTTAAAGATGGGGTTTCACCATGATGGCCAGGCTGGTCTTGAACTCCTGACCTCAGGTGATCCACCCACCTCGGCCTCCCAAAGTGCTAGGATTACAGGCATGAGCCACCATGCCCAGCCTACAATGCATCATTTTTACTGTGCTGTTTCTCAGCCCAAAGGCACCTTCAACCTCTAATCCTGTCACACAGCTTGTGGACAGGTGTGATACATTACTGCATCTGCTATTTGGCTAAAGTGATTGTCCAGTTCTTTCTAATTACCTGGTCAGGAGGGGAATGGATATCACTGAAGTCAAGACAGGGATTTAGCAGCAGTGGTGTGTTTAGATACTTCTCCATGTGTGGAAGGCTGATTAGCTCCATTTGCTAAGTACCTAACAGCTGCTATTAGTCTTTAATGATCTTAATTCCCAAAGTAGGTTGGTGGCAAAAAAAAAAAAAAAAATCTTAGATTTTTCCTGCCACGATTCCCAGGAGACAGATGTCTGCTCTCAGCATCTGTATATTAGGGAAAGGAAAGAAATATTCTTAACTCCCAAAAATTTCTAGCCAAGGGGGTTAGTAATAGAGACCACATTTGGCAGAAAGATTGAATCCTGAGATTGAAATTGCTCTGACTTCATTCTAAGGGCAAATAGATTATGTTCTCAAAGCATTTACTTTTAGAGATAAACTTGAGAGAATATTTTTTTCTCTATTCAGTAAACAGTTTGCCTTCCTTGCACGAAACTGATTGCACTAAACTGGAAATCAGTTGCTTTGCTAGCTGTATTTTTTACAGATCTAGAACTGTTTTCTTTGCATTCCCTCAAATAATTACCTTACAGGTGAATGCAAAGTCATTTTTTTAAAGAGATGAAGTCTTGTTCCGTTACCCAGGCTGGAGTGCAGTGACATGATCATAACTCATTACAGCTTCAAACTCCTGTGCTAAAGTGATCCTCCCGCCTCAGCCTGCTGAGTAGCTAGGACGAACAGGTGCAAGCCACCATGCCCAGCTAATTTTTAAGAGTATTTTTAGAGGTGGGGGTCTAGCTATGTTGCCCAGGATGGTTTTAAACTCCTGGCCTCAAGTGATCCTCCCACCTCAGCCTCCTGAGCAGCTGGGATTACAGGTGCCACACACTGCACTGACCAAGGTCAATGAAATGAATTTTCTTAAGGCTTTGGCTAAAGAGTTTAAACACTCTAGCTGTACCACTTACTAGACATGTGTCACATTATTTAGTCTTTCTATGTCTTTTTCTCATTTACAAAATGGGATTAATAATGGTAACTACTTCAGAGGATTGAGGTTGTTACCTCAATTGAGGATTAAAGGGGTTGATACAAATGCTTAGATTAATGCCTGGTACATTGTATGTAAATGGTAGCTGTTATTACTATTTATTTATTTATTTATTTATTTGAGTTGGAGTCTTGCTCTTGTTGCCCAGACTGGAGTGCAATGGCACGATCTCGGCTCACTGCAACCTCCACCTTCTGGGTTGAAGTGATTCTTCTGCCTCAGCCTCCTGGGTAGCTGGGATTACAGGCGCCTGACACCACACCTGACTAATTTTTGTATTTTTAGTAGAGATGAGGTTTCACCATGTTGACCAGTCTGGTCTTGAACTCCTGACCTCGTGATCTGCCCACTTCAGTCTCCCAAATTGCTAGATTACAGGCTTGAGCCACTGTGCCTGGCCCGTTATTACTATTTATCAAAAACAATTGTGAGTTAACTGTAGCATCTTCTTTTTGATCCCCTGTCCCTTCATGGCACACATTGTCATCTGTCCTGGAAATCCCTCTCCCCTTCCTACTTTTGGGAATAGAACTCCCTTGAGTGTTGGCAGGGCACGTAGTTGCCCAGTTAGAGACTACATTTCCCAGCTTCTCTTGCAGCTATATAAGGCCATGTGACCAAGGTCCCACCAATAGAATATGAGTGACAGAACAACGTAACTTCTGTGTTGCTTCCTTAAAAGGAGGTGCTTGCTTGCAACTTTTTCCCTTTTCCCCTTTGATGATGATAGTGATGAGCCAGGTTGACATATGGAGGAAGCCATATCCTGGAGATAATGGGTCAGTGAGATAGAAAGAACTGGGTTTCTGGGTGACTTTGTGCAGTGGAGCCCCTGCATTTGTCAGACCAAGACCATCTGCCTCCTTCTGGATTCTTAGGCGAGAGAGAGTTACACTTGTTTCTTATTTGAGCCATTGTTTTCTTGAGTCTCTTTGTTCAGTATCTTTTTTTTTTGTTTTGAGACAGGGTCTGGCTGTGTCGCCCAGGCTGGAGTGCAGTGGTGCAGCCGCAGCTCACTGCAGTGTCCACCCCTTGGGCTCAAGCGATCCTCCCACCTCAGCCTTCTGAGTAGCTGGAACTACAAGAATGCACCACCGCACCCAGCCTCTTCAATATCTTCATGTCTTTGTTTCAGAATCTCATTTATATGCTAATACATTCACTTACTATCTGGGCATTAGAGTGTATCTGAGAGAAATGGATTCAGTGCTTAACCTGAGCCAAAGTTTGTAAACAACATTTAGAATGTATCGGTCAGTTGACCCTGGAAGCAAAAAGTCCGGTCCCAATTAGACCGAACACAAATGGGGCCACATTAATGCCTGAATTTCAGTAACTCATTGTTTTCCACATGGAGGACCTCAACATCTCCTCTCTACAAGCTTCCTTCACTGGAAGCAGAGGAAACAGAGATGGTGGCAAGGAAACTGCCACTGGGACTTATTTATTTATTTATTTATTTATTTATGAGACAGGATCTCATTGTATCGCCCAGGTGGTGTGGCGCAATCTCGGCTCACCGCAATCTCCGCCTCCCATGTTCAGGTGATTCTTCTGCCTCAGCCTCCCCAGTAGTTGGGATTACAGGTGCCCACCACCACGCCCGGTTAATTTTTGTTTTTTTGTTTTTTTTTTTTGAGACGGAGTCTTACTCTGTCGCCAGGCTGGAAGGCAGTGGCACAATCTCGGCTCACCGCAACCTCTGCCTCCCTGGCTCAAGCAATTTCCCCTGCCTCAGCTTCCCGAGTAGCTGAGACTACAGGCATGCACCACCACGCCCGGCTAATTTTTTGTATTTTAGTAGAGATGGGGTTTCACCATGTTGGCCAGGATGGTCTCGATTTCCTGACCTCGTGATCCACTCACCTCGGCCTCCCAAAGTAATTTTTGTATTTTTAGTAGAGACATGGCTTTCGCCATGTTGGCCAGGCTGGCTGCAGGATTCTGAGGGGAGTATTTCATTTGTGCCCAGGAAAAACTTTGCTCATAACAGATTTGCTGCTGTTAAAGTCGCAGTGGCAACGCCAGGCGCAGTGGCTCACACCTGTAATCCCAGCACTTTGGGAGGCCGAGGCAGGCGGATTACCTGAGGTCAGGAGTTGGAGACCAACCTGGCCAACATGGCGAAACCCTGTCTCTACTAAAAAACTGGGGGATGGTGGTGGGCGCCTGTAATCCCAGCTACTGGGGAACTGAGGCAGGAGAATCGCTTGAACATGGGAGGTGGAGATTGTGGTGAGCCGAGATTGGGCCACTGCGCTCCAGCCTGGGCAACACAGTGAGATCCTGTCTCTAAATAAAATAAATAAATAAAGTCCCAATGGCAGTCTCCTTGCTACCATCTCTGCTTTCAGTGCTTTCCATGAGTGACCTGGCTTTTAGGATGCTGGGCCCAGTGGTCCTCACTGGTGACCTTCCTCATCCCTCATGGTACCAGAGCTGTCAGAGGTCTTGAGGGGAGAATGGCTTTGCTCCAACTATGTCAAGGTATCATTCCAATGCCTTCTGTCTTCCACTACTACTGATGGAGAGTCGGCTAGGCTGAAATGGCCATTTCAGGCCGGGCGCGGTGGCTCTCGGCTGTAATCCCAGCGCTTTGGAAGGCCGAGGCAGGTGGATCATGAGGTCAGGAGTTCAAGGTCAGCCTGGCCAACATGGTGAAACCCCGTCTCTACTAAAAATACAAAAAATTAGCCGGACATAGTGGCAGGCACCTGTAATCCCAGCTACTCGGGAGGCGGAGGCAGGAGAATCGCTTGAACCTGGAAGGCAAAGGTTGCAGTGAGCCATGAAGGCACCACTGCATTCCAGCCTGGGTGACAGAGTGAGACTTCAGCGCAAAAAAAAAAAAAAAGAAGAAGAAGAAATGGCCATTTCTCTGTAGATGATGTCCACTTTCTTCCCAGCTGCTGTTAAGATCTTTGCTTTCTCTGTCTTTGGTGTTTCGTTTCACCAAGGTGGGCCTAGGCACGTATTTCTTTTTAGTTATCCTGCTTGGGATATACTGTGTGTCTTTAATCTGTAGACTTTGGTTTTAGAAAATTTGCAGGTCTTATCTCTCTTTAAATCTTGCCTCTCCTCCATTTTTTCTATTTGAACCTTTGGGATGTTTGATTAGGTGCATCTTGAATTTAGTAATTTTTTTTTTTTGAGAGTCTCATTCTGTCACCCAGGCTGGAGCGCAGTGGTGCGCTGTAGGCTCACTGCAAACTCTGCCTCCTGGGTTCAAGCGATTCTCCTGCTTCAGCCTCTTCAATAGCTGGGATTATGGGCGTGCACCACCACACCCAGCTAATTTTCGTATTTTCACTGGCTTCATGTGATCCACTCACTTCAGCCTGCCTTCCAGAGTGCTGGGATTACAGGCCTGAGCCACCATGCCCAGCTGAATTTAATAATCTTATCCTTTATCTCTCTTACTGTTTCATATTTTATTTTATTTTTAGTTTTTATTTATTTATTTTTTGAGATGGGGTCTCATGCTGTCACCCAGGCTAGAGTGCAGTGGTGCCATCATGGTCCACTGCAGCCTTGACCTCCTGGGCTCAAGCAGTACTCCTGCCTCAGCCTCCAAAGTGCTGAGATTACAGACGTGGGCTGTTGCGCCCAGCCTGTTTCATATTTTATATCTCCTGTCTCTTTGTGTTACATTCAAGGTTATTTTTTCAGCTACATCTTTGAGTTCATTCATTTCCTCTTGGGTTGTGTTTAAGCTGATTTTTGTTAGTTGACTTTTATTTCAGCAATTACATTTTTCATTTTATAACTTATACTGAAAAGCATCTTTCTGGTGTTTATAAGAAGCTCATGGGCAAGGATGTTAATTTTGAATTCCCAGAGTTTCAATTGCAAACAAAAGTGATTAAATAAAATATATATTCGCAGTAAAAAAAAAAAGGAAAAGAATCACATTTCTGAGAAACCTCTTCCTGGGGCCATTGTAAGGCAGGAATGACATGATAGTTTATCTCACCCTTCTGTCTGCCACATCCTAGGTAGCATGCAAGCCCCAGGGAACTAAGATTCAGCACCCAAGGTACCAAGGAAAAGGGTAGAAGCACTCTGAGTTGACCTGAGATGAATTTTCATCACCCTTGAAGAATGAGGACTTGAACTAGTGGTCACTTTTAGTTCTAGAAAAATAAGGCGGCCAGGTGCAGCGGCTCACACCTGTAATCCCAGCACTTTGGAAGACCAAGGTGGGTGGATCACGAGGTCAGGAGTTCGAGACCAGCCTGGCCAACATGGTGAAACCCCCGTCTCCATTAAAAATACAAAAAATTAGCTGAGCATGGTGGTGGACTCCTGTAATCCCACTCAGGAGGCTGAGGCAGGAGAATCGCTTAAAGCTGGGAGGCGGAGGTTGCAGGGAGCCAAGATTGCACCACTGTACTCCCGCCTGGCGACAGAGCTAGACTCCGTCTCCAGAAAAGAAAAAAACCCTAAAAAACAAAACAATGACAACAAAAAAGGAAAATTAGTTTACATCTCTTAAGTCTTTAAATTGGGAACTGAAATTCACACCTGCAAAATGGTCGATGATCCAGGGGAAGGAAGTTCAAACTCCTTGACCAGGGTTTGACAAATTATAGCCCACTGGCCAAATTTGGCCGGCTGCCAGTTTTTGTTACTAATAATTTTTTGGAATACTGCCATGCTCATTCGCAGATGTATTGCCTCTGGCTGTTTTTGTACCACAGCATCAGGGTTGAGTTATTGTGACAGAGACTGTAGTACCTGCAAAGCCAAAACAATTTATTATCTGGTCCTTTTTAGCAGAAATTTACCAACCTTGGTCCTAGATCAAGTTTTCAAGACCATCCACAATTGAAGACCAGTTTTTAAAACGTATACTCTGCTACTCTACCACAGAGACTTTCCAGTGTACTAAAAGCAGTATATGCAAAGTTCTCTAAGTTATCAGCTCTAAATTTCACCCCCAGCCCAATTAGGAGGGGGATTGACACTTCACCCCATTCCCATTTTCCAGCAGAAAAACAAGTAGGGGATAAAAATGGAATGTCATCCTAAAAGCTTTCTATAAGTTGGGGAATTGTGGGTACATCTGCTTAAGCCATAAGAGTACAGATGATTTCTATTTTCGCTCAATGCATACATGACTTAAAGTCTATTTATTGAACAATTATAGGCCAAAAATACCACGGATGCAAATGAGTATTATTAAACACTGTAGAATTTGCCAAACAACCCACAACAAATTAAATTGCTAATAACAAGCTAAACAGTGATTTATCATTAGCTAAGCAAAAAGAACAGCGGTTGAAAACCATGGCCAATTCAAGATAACACAAAGAAAATGTTCCTCCAGAAAATTATGGAAATTTATACTATCAGCCAACACTTGCATGCAATGCTGTGAGGTGTTGTTTGTCAGCCAGGCTTCTAGGTGGAATACCAGAAGAGAGTGCTCGATAAATTACAGCAACTTTCTATTCTTAATTTACGAACAGTATGTTTAAGTAAGCCTTAATGACCTGCTTAGTGTAGGTGGACTGGGTATCAGCTGCCTTTGCCTGTATAGCATCCATTCCTCCTGCTTCTTCTGATTTTCCCTGGGGGAGCCATGGTCTCATTTGCAACCATGTGGTTGGAAAGGGGCCAGCTTTCTAATGCGGCACGTAGGGCCAGGCACGATGGCTCATGCCTGTAATCCCAGCACTTTGGGAAGCCGAGGCGGGCAGATCCCCTGAGATCAGGAGTTCAAGACAAGCCTGGGAAACTTGGTGAAACCCCATCTGTACTAAAAATACAAAAATTAGCCAGGCATGATGGGCACGTACCTGTGATCCCAGCTATTCAGGATACTGAGGCAGGAGAATCTCTTGAACCCAGGAGGTGGAGGTTGCAGTGAGCTGAGATCTCGCCATTGTACTCCAGCCTGGGTGGCAGAGCAAGACTGTCTCAAAAAAAAAAAAAAAAATTGATGGGAGGCACATGACCCAGACTGGACAATCTCATCCTCCTCTGCTCATAATTCAATCATAAGCACATATCTCAAGACAAGCCAATGAGACACCCTCTCAGGACTTTTCTTAGAATTGCTAACTTTGGAGGATGGAACTGACAGCTAATGAAGCTGACACAAAGGATACCAGCGGCTGGGCGGATGTCAATCCCAGCACTTTGGGAAGCCAAGGTGGGAGGATTGCTTGAGGCCAGGAGTTGGGACATAGTGTCTCTACAAAAAATAAAAAATTGGCCGGGTGCAGTGGCTCATGCCTGTAATCCCAGCCAAGGTGGGTGGATCATTTGAGGCCAAGGTGGGTGGATCATTTGAGGTCAGGAATTTGAGACCAGCCTGGCCAACATGGTGAAACTGTCTCTACTAAAAATATAAAAAAATTAGCCAGGCATGGTGGTGCATGCCCGTAGTCCCAGATACTCCGGTGGATGAGGCTGGACAATCGCTTGAACCGGGAGGCAGAGGCTGCAGTAAGCCGAGATTGCGCCGCTGCACTCCAGCCTGGGTGACACAGTGAGACTCCGTCTCAAAAAAAAAAAAAAAAAAAAAAAAGGCTGGGCGTGGTGGCTCATGCCTGTAATTCCAGCACTTTTGGAGGCCAAGGTGGGTGGATTACCTGAGGTCAGGAGTTGAAGACCAGCCTGGCCAACATGGTGAAACCCCATTTCTACTAAAAATATTCAAAAATTGGCTGGACATGGTGGTGTATGCCTGTAATTCCAGCTACTCAGGAGGCTGAGGCTGGAGAATCGCTTGAACCCAGCAGGCGAAGGTTGCAGTGAGCTGAGATTGCACCATTGCACTCCAGCCTGGGTGACAGAGCAAGACTCTGTCTCAAAAAAAAAAAAAAAGAAAAAAAAAAGAGGGGAGCCATTTGGGACATGCAAGATCAACCAGAAGATGGGGAAAGTGTGTGTGGGGTGGACCTGGAGACCAAAGCCCTTACTGGGGTTCAGGGCATTACCCAAGAACATTTTCCCCAGGGAGTTTTTTGTTTGTTTGTTTGTTTTTTGATGGAATCTCGCTCTGTCATCCAGGCTGGAGTGCAGTGGCGCAATCTTGGCTCACTGCAACCTCCGCCTCTCGAGTTCAAGCTATTCTCCTGCCTCAGCCCCTCAAGTAGCTGGGATTACAGGCACCTGCCCACTATGCCTGGCTAAGTTTTGTATTTTTAGTAGAGATGGGGTTTCACCATGTTGGCCAGGCTGGTCTCAAACTCCTGACAAAATTAGCCGTGATCACACCACTGCACTTCAGCCTGGGTGACACAGCAAGACCCTGTCTCTAAACAGACAAATAAATAAAATGGATGCTGAGGCAACAGAAAATTGAAAGAATTCGATACACATGGCAAGTCAGTATGTGTGTTCAATTTATGTATTCATTTATTATATAAATATGTATTAATTCTTGGTGTGTTCAGTGCCAGAGACAGAGCAATGAATAAAGTCTACCTGCTTTCTACCTCCTGATGTTCACCTTCAAGGAACACACAAATGATGCGTCATTGCAAATGGTGATAGCTTCTCTGAGGGAGAGTCTTGGGTTTTCACTAGGGAGCAGAAAGGGGGTGGGGAGCCCTGGTTTATTTTATTTATTAATTATTATTATTATTATTATAATTTTGAGGCAGAGTTTTGCTCTTGTTGCCCAGGCTGGAGTACAATGGCACAATCTCAGCTCACTGCAACTTCTGCCTGCCGGGTTAAAGCGATTCTCCTGCCTCAGCCTCCCGAGTAGCTGGGATTACAGGCATTCACCACTATGCCGAGTTAATTTTGTATTTTTAGTAGAGATGGGGTTTCACCATGTTGGTCAGGCTCGTCTCAAATTCTTGACCTTGTGATGTGCCTGCCTCAGCCTCCCAAAGTGCTGGGATTACATGCATGAGCCACTGCCCCCGGATTTATTATTATTTTTTGAGACAGTCTTGCTCTGTCGCTCAGGCTGGAGTGCAGTGACACCATCTTGGCTCAGTGCAACCTCCGCCTCCCGGGTTCAAGCGATTCTCTTGCCTCAGCCTCCGAAGTAGCTGAGATTTCAAGCACCCGCCACCACACCCGGGTAGTTTTTTGTATTTTTAGTAGAGACAGGGTTTTGCCATGTTGGCCAGGCTTGTCTCGAACTCCTGATCTCAGGTGATCCACCCACCTCACCTGCCAAAGTGCTGGGATTACAGGCATGAGGCACTGGGCCTGGCCAGGAATCCTGGTTTAGAAGGAAGGGGTAGGAAACGCCTCTCCTCAAAGAAGCTTTTTTTTTTTTTTTTTAACCCCAAGCTTCTTTTCCTTGGCTAGTCAATTCCAGGAAATCCTTATGATTTCTTTCTTGTCAATCAAATATCTGGCATCACCAATGTCCAGATACCTTATCAACTCAGGAAATCCTCACATAAACCCTCCTTTCCCCATGAGTGAGAAATGTGGTTTCCATGGCAGCGAGGTTAAAGTTCTCTCCAACTTTATATCCCTTCATTTGGAGTTTGGTTCCTTAGGACAAAAAAAAAAAAAAAAAGACACTGTATACTGATTTCTGTACAACTCACAGTGATTATGAATAACGTCCCTCTGGGAGAATATTTTATCTTTCCTTTCTGTCATTCCACAATACTTGCTAAAATGTCATGGCCAGAAGCAATGTGGTGCAAAGCCTCAAATTAAGGCTCAGTGTTCTGTGGTGCCTGGTGAAACCAGGAGGGCTTCAAGTGGCTGATCCCAGAGTCCCTTCCCTACTCTGCTCTCCCGGAGAAGATTCCACCCCTGCCCCAAAGCCAAATAACCCTCTTCGTTAAGTGAACCAGGCACAGATCCTGTTTATCTCTGAGTAGTGGGTTTCAGTTCCCTGCCGTCTGATTTATCAAAACGGAGGAATTGCAATAGAGAAAAATTTCTACAGAGCTGGCTGTGTGGGAGACCAGAGTTTTATTAATTACTAAAATCAGTTTCCCAAGCATTCAAAGGGCAGAGTTTTTCTTTCTTTTTTTTCTGAGATGGCATCTTGCTCTGTTGCCCAGGCTGGAGTGCAGTGGCACGATCTCGGCTCACTGCAACCTCTGCCTCCCGGGTTCAAGCGATTCTACTGTCTCAGACTCCCGAGTAGCTGGGGTCACAGGTGCACGCCACCATGCCCGGCTAAGTTTTTGGATTTTTAGTAGAGACGGGGTTTCACCATGTCGGTCAGGATAGTCTAGGTCTCCTGACCTCGTGATCCGCCTGCTGCAGCTTCTGAAAGTGCTGGGATTACAGGTGTGAGCCACCGCACCTGGCCTAACACAGTGAATATATTTTGTTGTATTTTCCAAAAAAATTTAGAAGAGTGGCATTCCTTCACATATTTACAAATTTCTTTACTGCCTGGTCTAATGGAAGACAGCTTTATTCTCATAGCTGCTACACACACTCTGTTGTGATACGTTGTTTCGGTTGAAGACTCAAGAAAATCTACAGACACATAGTTGATGAAGGGAGGAGATTATTTCAATATTTCAGAAAATTCAGGAATTACGCTTTGATACTACACCAAAACTCAAAAACTGGAAGTTTGTTTCTTTCTTTTCTTCTTTCCTTCTTTCTTTCCCTCCCTCCCTCCCTTCCTTCCTTCTCTCTCTCTCTCTCTTTCTTTTTTTTGGAGACAGAGTCTCATTCTGTTGCCCCAGCTGGAGTGCAGTGGTGCGATCTCGGCTCACTGCAACCTCCACCTCCAGGTTCAGTCAATTCTCCTGCCTCAGCCTCCTGAGTAGCTGGGATTAAAGGCTTGCGCCACCACGCCTGGCTAATTTTTGTATTTTTAGTAGAGACGGGGTTTCACCATGTTAGTCAGGCTGATCTTGAACTCCTGACCTCGTGATCCTCCTGCCTCGGCCTCCCGAAGTGCTGGGATTACAGGTGTGAGCCACTGCGTCTAGCAAAAAAACCTGGAAGTTTCTTAAAGGTTAGTTGCTCTGAGGAATCTGAAACCATTTTAATCAGTCTGTCTCTTCAAAATCCATGGGTTTACCTTGCATTTTGTTTGTTTGAGATGGAGTCTCACTCTGTTGCCCAGGCTGGAGTACAATGGTGCGATCTCACCTCGCTGCAACCTCTGCTCCTGGGTTCAAGTGATTCTCCTGCCTCAGGCTCCCAAGCAGCTGGGATTACAAGCATGCACCACCACACCCGGCTACTTTTGTATTTTTAGTAGAGATGGGGTTTCACCATGTTGGTCAGGCTGGTCTTGAACTCCTGACCTCAGGTGATCTGCCTGCCTCGGGCTCCCGAAGTGGGGCTTACAGGCATGAGCCACCACGCCCAGCCAACACATTTTAAACAAGGCTTGCTTTCTCTCTCCCTCCCTACCCTTTCTCCCTCTCTCCCTCTCTCCCTTTCTTCCTCCCTCCCCCCCCTCCCTCCCTTTCTTCCTCCCTCCCTCCCTCCCTTTCTTCCTCCCTCCCTCCCTCCCTCCCTCCCTCCCTTCCTTCCTTCCTTCCTCCCTTCCTTCCTTCCTTTCTCCCTCCTTCCTTCCTCCCTTCCTTCCTTCCTTTCTCCCTCCCTTCCTTCCTTCCTTTTGAGTCTCACTCTGTTGCCAGGCATGAGTGCAGTGGCGCAATCTGGGCTCACCGCAACATCCGCCTCCCAGGTTCAAGCAATTCTCAGCCTCAGCCTCCTGAGCAGCTGGGATTACAGTCGCCCACCATTACACTTGGCTAATTTTTTTTTAATTTTTGTATTTTTAATAGAGATGGGGGTTTCACCATCTTGGCCAGGCTGGTCTTGAACTCCTGACCGTATGATCCATACACCTCGGCCTCCCAAAGTGTTGGGATTACAGGCGTTAGCCACCTTGCCCGGCCACTGCATTTTAAACAAGGTTTTCCCTTGTTAGATGAAATGCTAACTAGAATAACCAGCTTAGAGAAGAACATAAACGACTTGATGGAGTTGACGAACACAGCACAAGAACTACGTGAAGCAAACACAAGTTTTAATAGCCGAATCGATCAAGCAGAAGAAAGGATATCAGAGATTGAAGATCAACTCAATGCAGTAAAAAGAGAAGGCAATACAAGAGAAAAAGGAGTGAAAAGAAACGAACAAAGCCTCCAAGAAATATGGGATTATGTGAAAAAAACCTAATCTACGCTTGATCAGTGTACCTGAATATGACGGGGAGAATGAATCCAAACTGGAAAATACACTCCAGGATATTATCCAGGAGAACTTCCCAAGCCTAGCAAGGCAGTCCAAATTTCAAATTCAAGAAATACAGAGAACTCCACAAAGATATTCCTCAAGAAGAGCAACCCCAAGGCACATAATTGTCAGATTCACCAGAGTCAAAATGAAGGAAAAAATGCTGAGGGCAGCCAGAGAGAAAGATCAGGTCACCTACAGAGGGAAGCCAGTCAGACTCACAGCAGATCTCTCAACAGAAACTCTACAAGCCAGAAGAGAGTGGGGGCCAATATTCAACATCCTTAAAGAAAAGAACTTTCAACCCAGAATCTCCCAGCCAAACTAAGCTTCATAAGTGAAGGAGAAATAAAATCCTTTACGGACAAACAATTATTGAGAGATTTTGTCACCACCAGACCTGCCCTACAAGAGCTCCTGAAAGAAACACTACGCATGGAAAGGAACAAGTACCAGTCACTGCAAAAGCAAACCAGTTGGCAAAGACCAAAAATGCAATGAAGAAAATGAGTCAACTAATGAGAAAGAAAACCAGCCAGTAACAAAATGGCAGGATCAAATTCACACATAACAATATTAACATTGAATGTAAATGGCCTAAATGCCCCAATCAAAAGACACAGACTGGCAAAATATTTTTGCAATCTACCCATCTGACAAAAGGCTAATATCCAGAATCTACAAAGAACCAAAACAGATATACAAGGAAAAAACAACCCCATTCAAAAGTGGGCGAAGGATATGAACACACACTTTTCAAAAGAGGACATATATGAGGCCAACAAACATATGAAAAAATGCTCATCATCACTGGTCATTAGAGAAATGCAAATCAAAACCACACTGAGATATCATCTCATGCCAGTTGGAATGGCGATCATTACAAAATTGGGAGACAACAGATGCTGGAGAGGATGTGGAGAAATAGGAACACTCTTACACAGTTGGTGGGAGTGTAAATTATGTTCAACCATTGTGGAAGACAGTGTGGCGATTTCTCAAGGATCTAGAAACAGAAATTCCATTTGACCCAGCAATCCCACTATTGGGTATATACCCAAAGAACTATAAATCGTTCTACTATAAAGACACATGCACACGTATGTTCATTGCAGCCCTGTGTACAATAGCAAAGACCTGGAACCAACCCAAATGCCCATCAATGATAGACCCATCAAAGAAAATGTGGTACATGTACACCATGGAATACTACGCAGTCATAAAAAACAATGAGTTCGTGTCCTTTGTAGGGACTTGGATGAATCTGGAGACCACCATTCTCAGCAAACTGACCCGAAAACAGAAAGCCAAGCACCATATGTTCTCACTCATAGGTGGGTGTTGAACAACAAGAACACCTGGGCTCAGGGAGAGGAGCATCACACACAGGGACAGTTGGGGGGGCGGGGTAGGGGAGAGACAATGGGGGGTGGGGAGGGAGGGGAGGGTGGGGGAGGGAGAACATGGGGAGAAATGCCAGATATAGTATGCACCTAAAGTAAAATAAATAAATCATTTTAAAAAATGTAAAAAAAAAAAAAAACCAAAAAAAAAAAACAACAAGGTTTTCTTGACATCCAATCTTGATTAGTTATGTTCTGAAAACAGTCAATACTGAACACTGAGTGGCAAGGACATGGGAAGGGGATTAAATGACATTGTCCTTGCTCTGGCTCTCATGCTAATGTGGATGTGGGTTGGTTACCCTCTGGGATAGACTGGAACCTTGACCCGTATGAGTCAGGGCAAAGATGTGACATTGACTCTGGCTGTTGAGATGTAGGGTACACATAGTGGCATCGTCACGCCCTGCCCAGTTCCCCTCTGATCCCTTTACCAGTTCTGTGTGTTTTGCTGCTCACGTCTAGCCTGTGTGGCCATCACAGGGTTGCCTTGGACACAGGGACCTCCTTGCCTGCGTGGAGCCTGGGGAATCCCTGTGTATGACACCTTCCCTTTGGGCACCCATAGCCAGTGGCTAACTTCTTTGTCTCCAGGTGGGACTGGTGGCTTTGGATGATGTCAGTTTAGCTAAGCTGGAAGAATATTTCCCCCTACTCACTTCCCTGTAAAGTTCTGTGTTAGAGTTGGCTAGAAGAGTAACCTGCACAAGATTTGGAAGATGGGTGTAAAGCAGTAACTCTAGGTGTTTTTTTTTTTTTTTTTTTTTTCAGATGGAGTCTTGCTCTGTTGCCCAGGTTGGAGTGCAATGGCGCAATCTCAGCTCACTGCAACCTCCACCTCCTGGGTTCAAGTGTTTCTCCTGCCTCCATCTCCCAAGTAGCTGGGACTACAGGTGTGCGCCATGACATCCAGCTAATTTTGTGTTTTTAGTAGAGATGGGGTTTCACCATGTTGGCCAGGTTGATTTCTTTTTCTTTAAGTCGAAATCTGACTCCGTCCCCCAGGGTGGAGTGCAGTGGCGCAATCTCGGCTCAGTGCAACTTCTGCCTCCTGGATTCAAGCAATTCTCCTGCCTCAGCCTCCTGAGTAGCTGGGACTACAGGCGCCCACCACCACACCCAGCTAATTTTTGTATTTTTAGTAGAGACGGGGTTTCACCATCTTGTCCGGGCTAGTCTTGAACTCCTAACCTTGCGATCTGCCTGCCTTGGCCTCCCAAAGTGCCGGGATTACAGGCGCGAACCTCTGTGACCCTAGTTTCTATCTCCCTGCAGGTGTCAGGCATGGCGGCAGCACACACACACATCGCTGCAGATCTGCTGGCTCTTCTCCAGCTCTTGCCAGATCTCTTCCACCTTCCCTGGGAGCTGGGCCAAGGGAACATGCAGCTCCAAGGTGAAGGATGACAGCTTCACCTGCAGGTCACTCATGACATTGAGGTTGCAGGTGGTGTGAGACAGACACAGGTCCCTCGTGGGTTCTGCTCCTCTCTGCTCTAGTGCACAGCTAGCGTTCTCTCCTGACTGATAGGCTGGCTGACCTACAGTGATTGCAGACCCAGTACTGGACAAAGGGCCACAGTCTGCCCCACTAACTCTCACTATTGCACAAGGTCATATCCCATAGTAAAGTCCCCTGTTCTATATCACTCATGGTGGTTCTGCTTCTCTGATTGAGAGACACAATGGGACCATCTCCAAAATGGAATTTAAGTTCTGGAGCTCTCTGTGGGGAAGGGATTAGGTGGGGACTTCCCCCTCGGTGTCTTGGCTTCTTCCCTTTCCTTGCTCTGCTTTCCTTATTCCCTTCCTGGTTTCTCTTGGAGCAAACCCTCTGAGTAAACCCTTTGCGTCAGGGTGCTTATTTCAGACTCTACACTGGGAGAACTTGACCTAAGATAAGGAAGTCTGCTGGAGGCCTCTTGAAGATGTAGATTTATTCCTTGTGAAAAGGCAAGAGCAGGCTGGATGCAGTGGCTCAGGCCTGTCATCCCGGCACCTTGGGATGCCAAGGCATGTGGATTGCTTGAGCCCAGGAGTTCGAGACCAGCTTGGGCAACATGCTAAAACCCTCATCTCTACCAAAAAAAAAAAAAAAAAAAAAAAATTAGCCAGGCTTGGTGGTGAGCACTTGCAGTCCCAGCTACTTGGGAGCCTGAGGTGAGAGAATCACCTGAGCCAAGGACGTCGAGGCTGCAGTGAATTGAGATCATGCCACTGTGCTCCAGCCTAGGTGACGGAGTGAGACCCTGTCTCACAAAAAAAAAAGTAAATAAATAATAAAAGATTTGCCGGGTGCAGTGGCTCACACTTGCAATCCCAGCACTTTGGGAGGCCGAGGCAGGTGGATCACAAGGTCAGGAGTTCGAGACCAACCTGGCCAACATGGTGAAACCCCGTCTCTACTATAAATACATAAAATTAGCCAGGTGTGGCAGTGTGCACCTGTAATCCCAGCTACTTGGGAGGCTAGGGCAGGAGAATTTTGTGAATCTGGGAGGCAGAGGTTGCAGTGAACCGAGATCGTACCACTGCACTCCAGCCCAGGCGACAATGCGAGATTCTGTCTCAAAAATAAGTAAATAAATAAATAAATAAATAAAAATTTAAAAAGGCATGAGCAGTACAAAGTGCATCTCTGGGGCGGTCCTAATCCCTCTTTACTTCCTGCCTTTAAATTGAGATATCTGCAGCCGTAGCAGTCATCTTTTTAAATATTTTATTTTCAATTAACAAATAATTGTACATGATACATACAATGTATAATGCTTACATCAGGGATAATCAGTATATTGATCATTTCAAATAGTTATTATTTCTTTGTGTTGGGAACATTCACTATCCTCCTTCTAGCTATTGGGAACTATATATTATTGCTAGCTATAGTCTCCCTACAGTGGTACAGAACACTAGAACGTACTCCTCCTATCTAGCTGTAGCTGTCACCTTTGAGACTATGACGTGATTAAATTTAAGGAGAAAACCCAACATACTGAGGATGGTGGGTGAAAGAAGGAGAGAAGAATAACTTTTTATTTCATTTATTTATTTTTTTGAGACAGTCTGGCTCTGTCGCCTAGGCTGGAGTGCAGTGGTATGATCTTGGCTCACTGCAACTTCTGCTTCCCGGGTTCAAGTGATTCTCCTGCCTTAGCTTCCTGAGTAGCTGGGAGAGTAGCTAGGATTCTCCTGCTTTAGCTTCCTGAGTAGCTGGGAGAGTAGCTAGGATTCTCCTGCCTTAGCTTTCTGAGTAGCTGGCACTCGCCAGCGTGCTTGGCTAATTTTTGTATTTTTAGTGGAGACAAGGTTTCACCATGCTGGCAACGCTGGTCTTGAACCCTTGACCTCAAGCGATCCACCCGCCTCGGGCTCCTAAAGTGCTGGGATTACAGTCAAGCCACTGTCCCCTGCCTGAGAATGGCTTTTTAAAAAATGGTTATCATCTACCTACATATTTTTTGCTTTGTGAGAAAACCAAAGTCCTATTTACTTAAGCCACTCTTAGGTTATTAGTGACCTACAGATGACAACATTCCTAATTAACCTACTTTCCATGCATGTCTTCCAATACTTTCCCTTTCTTCTTGCCTTTTGCTTGGGACTCAATCTATTTCCAGGGAAGAGAGTTCTTCCTTAACTTCCCAGTAGAACATATGACCCAGTTTAGGCCAATCAGCATTCCCCATCTATCTGGCTGTAGTCATTGGCTCAGAGGTGATCATGTGATATGGACTGGGCCAATCAGAGTGACTCTCAGGATGGAGGCAGTCTATATCCGTCTCTGATTGTGAACAAGGGGCATAAAGTTTCAGGAGCTGCTCCTGGCAGCCGTCTTCTGAGCGGAGACACATCAAACCTCTATTGAAAGCCCACCCTACTTTTTATTTATTATATTTTTCATGTGAGCGGACAATTTTCTTTAATGTTTAATTCAGTTTGGGATTTTGGTTATTCACAACTAGAAGCATCCTCAGTGATGCAGTGGAAACTAATTTTTAACTTAAATGAACTAGCTTAAATTAATTTTTAATTGACATAAGCCTCAGTTTTCTCATGTATAAAATGCGTTAGAGGCAAGAGGTCTCTGCTTGACTCCTAGTGTTATCCTGGAGATAAAGTGTTTTTGAATATTTGGAAAACTATGAAGTCAACAGAAGGTATTTGTTAAAGTTAATGTAAGGAATAGAGAAGTTCTTTAAAATTTTCATCTTAGGCCTTAAAGAATAACAAATGCTTACCCTGAAGTCCCTATCCATTATTGGCCCCTATATTCTAGCCCAGCTAGCTGCTTTGACTTGTTCAGGCATGCCCCAGACAGGCCTGGGCAAGTCCCAGCCCATGGTTCAGGCCATTCCTTGTTTGGAGCACCTTCCTTGACCATCTCGTGAGCAACTTCCTCTTTTCTTTTTTTTTTTCTGTTTTTTGAGATGGAGTTTTGATCTTGTTGCCCAGGCTGGAGTGAAGTGGTGTGCTCTCAGCTCACTGCAACCTCCACCTCCTGGGTTCAAGTGATTCTCCTGCCTCAGCCTCCCAAGTAGCTGGGATTACAGGCATCCGCCACCACACTTGGCTAATTTTGTATGTTTAGTAGAGATGGGGTTTCTCCAGGTTGGTCAGGCTGGTCTTGAACTCCCAACCTCAGGTGATCCGCCCACCTCGACCTCCTGAAGTCCTGGGATTACAGGCGTGAGCCACCATGCCCAGCCTAACTGCCTCTTTTCTTTGTTCTCTCTCCCTTTGCCTATTTAGGAAAGTTTTAAGTTATTAGCCAATTGGGTAAAGTATAGAATGTGAGGTCCTGTTCCAGCCAATGGAGGATGGACACAGCAGTAGGGTAGACTGGCCAGGTTATAAATAATCCTGTTTCCTTTGTATGGTGCACTCTCCTGGCAAGACTGCTGGCGAGCAGTGCCCTTTCTGCAGAAAGTAAAAGGAAGCCTTGCTAGAAACCTTTTGTCCAAATGCTGATTCTTCCCTATGACATGGGAAGATAAGCGCTTATTTCCAACAGTTAATATAAGCCAAAAGGCTGTCAGACAAGGGTCAGGAATGGGTATAGTAAGGCAGGGAAAAAAGGAACACAGAACCCTGTTTTCCCATAGGGTGAGATAAACAGCAGCATGAGCATGCATATTGGAGTATGCTTGCCTGACTCACAAATCCAAAAATAAGTCATAAGATGCTATATGGAGATAGTAACTATAAATATAGCAATATTAGCTGTGAGTGACAAGCCCAATTAGAGGACATAGAGATGATTTAGAAGGTCTCCATGCAATGCATCTTGAAGAGCTGTAAAAATACTTGGTGTTTACAGCTTAAGAAAGAGATAAAAATTAAGAGGAGATAGTTTATGATCTGATTATGTATCCACCCTGCAGGAGGAATGGTCAGTGCCTGGTCTTCCCCACCTCATCCTCGGTCAGCACACTCTGGCCTAACTTCCAATGGCCGGCACCTGCATTCATTTGTTGAGGACTGTCTCTGGTCTTTGGGGTGCACATTATGATCTACACAGTTGGGCCAGAAATGCTAGGGATTTAATGTCCTCCATAAGTGGCTGTCGGTCAGTGACTGGTAGGAGGATAAATACCCCAGCTCCCTCACTCCTCAGCTGGGCAATTCTGACATAGGTGTTCTATGTTGCCTCCTCGAGATCCCCAGAAAATGAGCTTCAGTTGCTCACGGTGGTAACTTGCTTACTGTTTTCCTTCCCTGTGTCACTTTCTCTTCCCACACTGGGTCTCCTGGAACTGACTCTAAAATAAACAACTTTCACTTGAATCATGTCTCAAGGTCAGCTTCTGAGGGAGCCCAAACTATGGCAGACTTTCCTTCCTGCATGTATATATGTTTTCCAAGAATAATGAGTCCTTACAATTTTATACAGCATTTCACTTTTCAAGGAAACTTCACATACAACGGACTATTATTCAGCAATTAAAAAGAATAAAATACTGATAGGTGGAAATGAAGTGCATTATTCTGAGTGAAAGAAGCCAGACTCAAGTGGCTATGTAGTGTACACGTTCATTTATGTGACCTTCTAGGAAAGGCAAGACTATAGGGACAGAAAGTAGATGATTGCTATGGGCTAAGGCTGCAGGAAGGGATTAATTACAAAGGATCAAAAGAGAACTGTTTGTGGGTGATGGAGCTGTACTATATCTTGATTTTTGTAGAGGCTACACGACTGTGTATGTTTGTCCAAACCTATAGGACTATATACTAATAAAGGGTGGATTTCACTGTATATACAGTATATCTCAATAAAAAAATCTTTAAAGCGCATTCACCATCATTATCTTTGGTTGTCATAACAACCCTGCAGCACTCAGGCATTATTCTTCGTTTATTCAGCCAACTGTAATTCCACTTCCTTCTCTCCATTCACTCCAAACCCACTGTTGTTTGCCTTTCAATCCACCACTCCTAGCAAATTGTTCTTCCCAAGGCCACTAATGACCTGTTATTTGCTCAAGCCAATGGCCACCTTTCAGCCCTTACTTCCTTGACCTTTATACACAACTTGGTGGTGTTGATGCTTCTGCCTTAGAGCTTCTTTGACCTAGGCTGGTGCAGCCCACCCTGTCCAGTCTACCTTCAGCTGTCCTCAGTTGCTCCTCTACCCCGTGTCCCTGCCAATTTATCCACCTTTTCCTCCACTCATATTCCCCCCCCACACTCCCTGGGGGATCTCAACCATCCTTTTGGCATCAACAATCACTTATATACTTAGTCTGTTTTGCATTACTATAACAGGATATCACAAACTGGGGAGTTTATAAAGAAAATTAATGTGGTTGGGCGCAGTGGCTCATTCGTGTAATCCCAGCACTCTGGGAGGCTGAGGCAGGTGAATCGCCTGAGGCCAGGAGTTCAAGACCAGCCTGGCCAACATGGCAAAAACCCATCTCTACTAAAAATACAAAAGATAAAAAATAAATAGTTGGACATGTTGGCACATGCTTGTAATACCAGTGGCTTGGGAGGCTGAGACACAAGAATCACTTGAACTTGGGAGGTGAAGGTTGCAGTGAGCTTAGATCGTGCCATTGCACTCCAGCCTGGGCAATACGGCAAGACTCTGTCTGTCAAAAAAAAAAAAAGAAAAGAAAAAAAAAGAAAAAGAAAAGTAAAGTATTTCTTACAGTTCTAGAGGCTGGGAAGGCCAAGACTGAAGAATCGACATCTGGTGAGGGCCTTCTTGCTGTGTCATAACGTGGCAGAGGCATCCTGCAGTGAGGGGCAGGAGCATGCATATAAGCTCAAGTCTCTCTTCCTTTTCTTATAAAGCCCATCGTGGGGGCTCCACCCTGATGATCTCATCTGATCCTAAATACCTTCCCAAAGCCCTGTTTTGAATTAACATCTAACTCTGGGGGTTAAGTTTCAAATACATAAAATCTGGGGACACATTCAAGCCATAACATATACTCATAACTTCCAAGAGTGTTTTATGTTTTATCCCCTCATTATCTAGTTACTTAGATTTCCAGTTTATTTTATCTTTTAGAGGCAGAATGTGACCATGTCACCCAGGCTAGAGTGAAGAGGCACGATCATCACTCACTGCAGCCTTGAATTACTGGGCTCAAGAGATCCTCCCAAGCAGCTGGCACTACAGGTGTATACCACCATGACTGACTAATTTTTAACTTATTTTTGTAGAGATGGGGTCTTGCTATGTTGCTCACACTGGTCTTGAACTCCTGGCCTCAAGAGATCCTTTGCCTTGGCCTCCCAAAACACCAGGGTTACTGGCTTGAGCCACCATACATGGCTTTGGATTTCCAGTTTATTACTCAGCAGTTGATTTTTCAGCCTCCCAAAATGCCGTTAAGTCAGACAAACTTTTTCTAAAGTTTCTGGGACAAAACTGGTAGCTCAGGGCTACTATTACAAGATCTAGTAGAATGGTATAGATATTTCATCTTGTAATGTCCGCTAGGACGTTGTTCCATGGTTTCAAACTCTTATGGAACCATAAATAATGTTCAAGAATAATTAAAGAAAGAAGAAACTCATGGCTTTCATACGTATGTAAAGTGAATACGTGCTAAAGATTTTATCTTCCTCATGAATGAGGAAACCAATGTTACAACTCATTCAAAGGAGCATTCAGATAAAATACACAGTTATGGATCAGAAACACTGAAATGATTGTGCAAATTGAGCTCTTCCATAGTGGTGGAGCGAAGTCGGTTGAACTTCTGGTGGACATCACAGCTTTTTCATGTCTACAAAAAAGGATTATTTTGTATTGCTATCAGTTATCAAGAATCTGCGGAATTGTAAATAGATCAAAGGCAAGGAAAGGCTAGAATCGGGTAACTCAGAAGACTGTTCTTTACCCTATGGGTTTCCAAGCTTTTTCTGTAAAGGGCCAGGTAGTAAATACCTTAGGCTTTGCTAGACATGTGGCCTATGTGGCCACCCTGTCACCGTAGCATGAACACAGCTGTAGAAAATATAAACAAGGCTGGGCGCGGTGGCTCACGCCTGTAATCCTAGTACTTTGGGAGGCTGAGGCAGGAGGATCACAGGCCAGGAATCTGAGACCAGCCTGGCCGACATGGTGAAACCCTGTCTTGACTAAAAATACAAAAATTAGCCAGGCGTGGTGGTGTGCACCTGTAATCCCAGCTACTTGGGAGGCTGAGGCAGGAGAATCACTTGAACCTGGGAGGTGAAGGTTGCAGTGAGCTGAGATTGCACCACTGCACTCCAGCTTGGACGACAGAACAAGAATTCTCAAAAAAAAAAAAAAAAAAAGTCTGGGCATGGTGGCTAACGCCAGTAAGCCTAGCACTTTGGGAGGCTGAGGTGGGTGGATCACCTGAGGTCAGGAGTTCAAGACCAGCCTGGCCATCATGGTGAAACCCCATCTTTAAAAAAAAAAGAAAGAAAGAAAAAAAAAGAAAATATAAACAAATAGGAGTGGCTGGATTTGGTCTCTGGGCTGTGGTTTGTCAGTCCTTGCTCTAGACAGTGTCTAATTTTCCACTGAAGCAAAATTTTTTCCTGTGTTCAGGTGTGGTGGCTCATGCCTGTAATCCTAGCAGTTTGGGAGGCCAAGGCAGGAGTATCATTTGGGCCCAGGAGTATAAGACCTGCCTGAGTTACATAGTAAGACCCCATCTCTACAAAAAGTAAATAAAAAATTAGTCAGGCATGGTGGCTCACTCTGGTAGTCCCAGCTACTAGGGAGGCTGAAATAGGAGGATTGCATGAGCTTGGGAGGTCGAGGCTGTAGTGAACTGTGATTGTGCCACTGCACTCCAGCCTGGGTGACAGAGGGAGTCTCTGTCTCAAAAAAAAAAAAAAAGTATAATAAAAATTTCCCCTTGCAATATGACAGTGCCACAGTGCCTAGAAGTTTTAAAAAATATACTAAGAAGATGACTGACATTAAAACATGACTTTGATAATCATGAATTATGCAGCAATCAGCCTGATTCATTCATGGTAAATTACACCATTCTTTTTTTTTTTTTTTTTTTTAAGACAGGGTTTCACCATGTTGGTCAGGCTGGTCTTGAACTCCCGGCATCAGGTGATCCGCCCGCCTTGGTCTCCAAAGTGCTTGGATTACAGGCGTGAGCCACCACGCCCGGCCTAAATTATACCATTCTTTTAATGTACTGGATTTAGGAGTTTGTTGGAAATCTCATGGAAAGGTAAAGCTCTGGTCAGCTTTACTCTTTTTTTTTTTTTTTTAGATTTATTTTATTTTATTTATTTATTTTTTTGAGATGGAGTTTCACTCTTGTTGCCTAGGCTGGAGTGCAATGGCGTGATCTTGGCTCACCACAACCTCTGCCTCCCGGGTTAAAGCGATTCTTCTGCCTCAGCCTCCCAAGTAGCTGGGATTATAGGCATGCACCACCATGCCCGGCTAATTTTGTATTTTTAGTAGAGACAGGGTTTCTCCATGTTGGTCAGGCTGGTCTTGAACTCCTGATCTCAGGTGATCCGCCCGCCTTGGCCTCCCGAAGTGCTTGGATTACAGGTGTGAGTCACCATGCCTGGCTTGGTCAACTTTACTTTGAAAGTTCTTAGGCTGTTGGATGAAAGCAAAGGGTCAGCAAACTACAGCCCACAGGCCAAATCCACATGGCCCACAAAGCCTAAGATATTTATTTTCTGGTCCTTTATATAAAAAGTTTGTTGCCCTCTGAATTTAGGGTTTAGAAGCAAGGGCTCTTTGATTCTACCCCTCACTAACTGTAGGCTTTCAGGCCACTTATTTAACTTCTTTGTGCCTCAGTTTTCTGATTTGCAAAGTAGATATGTTAGTGGTACTTGTCTCATGGTGAAGATGAACTTTCTTATTACCTGTGAAGCTTTTTGAGCAGTGTCCAGAACATAAGAATTGCTCAGTAAATGCTAGAGTTGATAAAGGAAGAAGGGAAAGAAAAGGCGGAGGAAGAGAAGCAGATGTTCTGATCACCTCCTTCCGCCCCATTGGTGAGGGCGCCCCAGATATATGAGCAATAAACTTAATGTTGCATGCCGCTGACATTTTCGTATCCATTTGTTATGCAGCATTACCGTGGCATTAGATAACTGATACAGGCTGTTCTGAACATTTGTGCAATTGCCTCTCTAGGTTAGAGTTAAGGTTAGAAATGAAATGCTGGAATAATGGTTATTGTAGTAAACATCTTTTGGAGTGTCTACTTGTCTAAAGTCCAGTTGACAGCTGGGCGTGGTGACTCACGCCTGTAGTCCCAGCGGGTAGATCACAAGGTCAGGAGTTCAAGACCAGCTTGGCCAAGATGGTGAGCCAGTCCAGGTTTTTCACTTTGCCACAGCAAAGAATCTGAGAGCAAGTCAAAAGTCAAAGTAAGCAAGAGGCCAGGCATGGTGGCTCATGCCTGTAATGCCGGCACTTTGGGAGGCTGAGTTGGGTAGATCACTTTAGTTCAGAAATTTGAGAACAGCCTGGGCAACATAGTGAGATCCCTGTTTCTACAAAAAAAAATACAAAAATTAGTTAGGTGTGGTGGTGCGTGCCTGTGGTCTCAGCTACTTGGGAAGCTGAGGGAGAGTATCACCTGAGCCTGGAGAGGTCTGCGCTGCAGTGAGCTGAGATCGTGCTACTGCACTGCAGCCTGGGAGATAGAGTGAGACCACATCTTGAAAAAAAAAGCAAGAAAGTTTATTGCAGCGTGAAAGTACACTCTGACGGCTGATTAGAGTGGGCTGCTCAAAAGTGAGACAGCACTGACTGACAGTGGGGAACCTCCCTTTATGGGAGCCTGACATGATTATTCATGAAAGAGTGGGAAGAGGCATTGCTGGTTTTTATTTATTTATTATTTATTTATTTTTTAGATGGAGTCTCGCTCTGTCGCCCCAGGCTGGAGTGCAGTGGCGCAATCTTTGCTCACTGCAACCTCCGCCTCCTGGGCTCAAGCGATTCTCCTGCCTCAGCCTCCTAAGCAGCTGGGACTACAGGCATATGCCACCATGCCCAGCTAAGTTTTGTATTTTTAGTAGAGACGGGGTTTCACCATATTTACCAGGCTGATCTCGAACTCCTGACCTCATGATCCACTCGCCTCGGCCTTCCAAAGTGCTGGGATTACAGGCATGAGACTCTGCGCCTGGCCTGGGGTGTTGCTGTTAAGCGTGTTTTGGGAGGTCCCCCGGATATGCATGCACTATTGTCATACATGCTAGTGTGTATATTGAATGTCTCATTAGCATCTTAAATCTCTACCCAGGGATGATTTTTTTATTATTATTATAATGAGCATAGATCAGTTCCAAAGATACTAATTATGGGTTTCTGAGCTTGTGCGAGTTTGGGAACTTTCCCTTCTGCTTTTCTTTTCTTTTCTTCTTCTTCTTCTCTCTTCTTCTTCTTTTTTTTTTTTTTTTTTTTTTTTTTGCGGAGCAGTCTCGCTCTGTCACCTAGGCTGGAGTGCAGTGGCATGATCTGAGCTCACTACATCCTCCACCTCCTGGGCTCAAGCAATTCTCTCACCTCAGCCTCCCAAGTAGCTGGGATTACAGGCGCCTGCCACCATGACCCGGCTAATTTTTGTGTTTTTAGTAGAGACAGGGATTTCACCATGTTGGCCAGGCTGGTCTCGAACTCTTGACCTCAAGTGATCTGCCTGCCTCGGCCTCCCAGAGTGCTGGGATTACAGACATGAGCCACTGCACCCAGCCCCTTCTGCTTTTCTCTCTCCTTGCTGCAGGACGCTCTAACCATGAGCCCAGGATGAGTTTTGTGCACTGTTGGGTGTTTGCTCTATTTATTTAGCAAGTTTGTTTCTCTTTAAGGGAGGATATGATCACCTATCTAACCTACCTCACAGTGACCTTCACCCCTCTTTGGGAAGTATTCTCCATCCAAAGGAAGGGTTCTGGAAGCTATGTTGGTGCGATGCCATCACTCTTCCCCCTCCTCTCGCCCTCCTCCCAGCAGAATTGATAAGACTAAGGAGGGCATCTCACCCAAACCATCTATTTCAGAGCCTTTCCTTTCTTTTGGAATTGACACTAAAAGTTTCTTTGGTTTATCCCAGATGGGTTTCTTGATGGAAGGCACCATGGGAGGGACTGTCTTTATTTCATTCCCGACATACTGAGTGCCCAGTGCTGTTCAAGAAAATAATAATAAACACATATTGAGTGCTCAGCTGTGCCAGGCACTAGGCTCTTACCTCATTTCCTTATGCCAGCTCTATAATCCAAGTCCCATGATCATCCTCATTTTACAGATAAGAAAACTGGGACTCAGAGAGATTAAAGACCTTGTCCAGGGCCAGGTGTGGTGACATGCTCCTATAGTCCCAGCTACTCGGGAGGCTGAGGTGGGAGGATCACTTGAGGCCAGCTGCATGTGAGCTCTGACCATGCCACCAAACTCCAGCCTCAGCAACAGCTGGAATTTTTTTGTTTTTCTTTTTGAGATAGAGTATCATTCTGTTACCCAGGCTGGAGTGCAGTGGCGCGATCTCAGCTCACTGCAACTTCTGACTCCTGGGTTCAATCGATTCTCCTGCCTCAGTCTCCCGGGTAGTTGGGATTATAGGTACCCTGCCACCACGCTTGTCTAATTTTTTGTATTTTTAGTAGAGACAGGGTTTCGCTATGTTGGCCAGGCTGGTCTTGAACTCCTGAACTTAGGTGATCTACCTTTTCAGCCTCCCAAACTGCTGGGATTACAAGCGTGAGCCACTGTGCCTGGCCAGAAAATTTTAAACATTACTCAGGCATGCCTGTATTCATAGCTACGTGTGTGGCTGACACTGGGGGAATAGTTGAACCCAGGAGTTCGCGGCTGCAGTGAGCTGTGATCATGCCACTGCAATCCAGGCTGGGCAGCAGAGCAAGACCTTGTATCTAAAATTAATAGTAATAATAAATAAAGACCTTATACAAGAGCACAAAGTCAGAAAGAAGCAGAACCAAGACTTGAACCCAGGTCTGCCTCTCACATGGTTAACCACAGTGCTAAATATTCTGCCATCACATGGTAGGAGCTCAATGAATATTTGAGGATGAATAAAAGGATGAATACAGAGTGAAAGGATTAAAGAGTGATACATAGACACGAAGGAGCGTTCAAATGGTTTTATGATGCCTGGTTTTATGATGAGAGGCCGAGGCGGGCGGATCACGAGGTCAAGAGATCGAGACCATCCTGGCCAACAAGGTGAAACCCTGTCTCTACTAAAAATACAAAAATTAGCCGGGCGTGGTGGCAGGCACCTGTTTCACCTTGTTGGCCAGGATGGTCTTGATGCTTGACCTTGTAGTGTCGGAGGTATGGCCCAGCCTTTCGTATTTATCATCAGCCTCAGCATCATTTTGCATAGATTGCCTTTAGATGGTTTCTGCTACATACTTCCAAAAAAATCCAAATAAATATAAGCATGCATGTTGATTTTAAAATAATCTTAGGCAGTGCATAGTGGCTCACACCTGTAATCCTAGCACTCTGGGAGGCCGAGGCGGATCACTTGAGCTCAGGAGTCCAAGACCAGCCTAGACCACAAAGTGAGACCTTGTCTCTAATTAAACAACAAAAAAAAGGTAAACTAATTTTATTTTAAATAAAATTAAATGTAAAATAAAATGAGTTATTTTATTGCTAATGTAAAATAATAAAACTAATAGTTTTATTGATTTTATTTGTCATTACTTTTAATAAATAAAATTAATAATATGAATATTTAATCCAAGCACATTGGGAGGCCAAGGCAGGAGGATTGCTTGAGGCCAAGAGCTCACAACTAGCCTGGGCTGCATAGGGAGACCTTGTCTCTACAAAAGATAAAATAAAAATAAAAAGAATATGAAGATTAGTAATGTTAAATATTATTTAACAAGTACATATTAGATTTAATATTAATACTACATTACTGATTAATATATAATCACATATATTAAAGTATTACTATTTAATATTAAAATGATAAAAGATTCATATAATTTTGGCTTCCCATAATTTTTAAACAATGTGCATACCCACAGCAGAGTAAATTCTTGGGGTCTTTTTTTGTGTATGTGACAGAGTCTTGCTCTGTCACCAGGCGCCAGGCTGGAGTGCAGTGGTGCGATCTCAGCTCACTGCAACCTCTGCCTCCTGGGTTCAAGTAGTTCTCCTGCCTCAGCCTCCCGAGTAGCTGGGATTACAGGCATGAGCCACAATGCCCAGCTAATTTTTGTATTTTTTAGTAGAGGCGGGGTTTCACCATGTTGGCCAGGATGGTCTTGATCTCTTGACCTTGTGATTTGCCCACCTTGGCCTCCCAAAGTGCTGGGATTACAGGCGTGAGCCACTGCGCCTGGCCATTCTTGGGTTTTTTTGAGGCAGAGTCTTGCTCTGTCACCCAGGCTGGAGTGCAGTGGTGCAATCAAAGCTCACTGCAGCCTCAACCTTCCAGGCTCAAATGATCATCACACCTATCTCAGCCTCCTAAGTAGCTGTGACTACAGGCATGCGGCACCACACTTGGCTAATTTTTGAATTTTTTGGTTTTTTTTTGAGATAGAGTCTTGCTCTGTCGCTCAGGCTGGAGTGCAATGGCACGATCTCAGATCACTGCAACCTCTGCCTCTCGGGTTCAAGCGATTCTCCTGCCTCAGTCTCCAGTATAATTTTTGTATTTTTAGTAGAGGTGGGATTTCACCATGTTGTCGAGGCTGGTCTCGAACTCCTGACCACAAGTGATCCACTTGTCTCGACCTCCCAAAGTGCTGGGATTATAGGCGTGAGCCACCATGCCTGGCCGAAATGGGGTTTTCCATCTTGCCCAGGCTGGTCTTGAACTGCTGGGCTCAAGCGATCTGCCCGCCTTGGCCTCCCAAAGTGCTGGGATTACTGGCATGAGCCACTGCACCCGGCCCAACAGGCAATTAATGTCTGTTTCCAATGTCCTAGAACACACTGGATATTACCTGTATGTGTATGTTTTCAATGTCCAGAAATGAGACGAGCTCCCCTGTGCTCACCTTGGACTAGTGGAGTCTTCCTGGTACCCTGTCCCTAGGTGTGGTCCTACCAGGATCTCTACTTTTTTTCTTGACATGGAGTCTCGCTCTGTCACCAGAGCTGGAGTGCAATGGCACGATCTCGGCTCACTGCCACCTCCACCTCTTTGTGTTGGGAACGTTCGCTACCCTCCTTCTAGCTATTGGGAACTATATATTATTGCTAGCTATAGTCTCCCTACAGTGGTACAGAACACTAGAACTTACTCCTCCTATCTAGCTGTAGCTGTCACCTTTGAGACTATGAGGTGATTAAATTTAAGGAGAAAACCCAACATACTGAGGATGGTGGGTGAAAGGAGAGAAGAATAACTTCTTATTTCATTTATTTATTTTTTTGAGACAGTCTGGCTCTGTCACCTAGGCTGGAGTGCAGTGGCATGATCTCGCTCACTGCAACCTCTGCCTCCTGGGATCAAGTGATTCTCCTGTTTCAGCCTCCGGAGTAGCTGGGATTACAGGTGCCTGCCACCACACCTGGCTAATTTTTGTATTTTTAGTAGAGACAGGGTTTCACCTTGTTGGCTAGGATGGTCTTGATCTCTTGACCTCATGATCCGCCCGCCTCGGCCTCCCAGAGCGCTGGGATTACAGTTGTGAGGCACCGTGCCCCGCCTAGGATCCCTACTTTGTACAGAGAGCGTCAGTTCCTATTCATCATCTTGCAAAGACCTGAGGCCTCATCTCCCACCCTGAGGTATGCCCAGTATGCCCCCCCCCATCCACCTCCTCACTCCCATACCCTAAAAACGTCTGCAGTGCCATCTTGCATACCCATTTCCTGACTCTCAGCGGTGTCTTCATCTGTGACCCCGGGCGTTCCCTTCATCTCCTTAAAGCTTACTCGTGCATGTGTATGCATAGGACATCATTAGACATTAGGGAAATGCAAATTAAAACCTCAGGCAGATGTCAACACACATCCACTGGAATAGTTAGAATCAAAAAGACGGGTGATCTGAGTGCTGGCCAGGATGTGCAGTGACGTACATGCTGTTGGTGGGTGACAGTCTGGTAGCTTTTTTTATTTTTTGAGATGGAGTCTCACTCAGTGCCAGGCTGGAGTGCAGTGGCACAATCTCGGCTCATTGCACCCTCTGCCTCCTGGGTTCAATCGATTCTCCTGCCTCAGCCTCCCCAGTAGCTGGGACTACAGGTGCCCGCCACCACACCCAGCTAATTTTTGTATTGTTGGTAGAGATGGGGTTTCACCATGTTGGCCAGGATGGTCTTGATTTCTTGACCTCGTGATCTGCCCGCCTCAGCCTCCCAAAGTGCTGGGATTACAGGCGTGAGCCATCATGCCCGGCCTGCTTCTTATGGGGTTAAACAGACAATCACCAGGTGACTCAACAATTCCGCTCTTTGGTATTTACCCAGGATCCCCACAAAGGCTTTTTGTTTGTTTGTTTTTTGAGGCAGAGTCTCACACTGTCTCCCAGGCTGGAGTGCAATGGTACAATCTCGGCTCACTGCAACCTCCGCCTCCCAGGTTCAAGCGATTCTCCCACCTCAGCCTCCAGAGTAGCTGGGACTACAGGCATGCACCATCACGCTGGGCTCATTTTTGTATTTTTTTTCTTTTTAATAAAGAACAGATGGGTAAGGGCCCTAGCTAGTTCCCCTCAAGCCCTTTTAGAAGGCACGAATCCCATTCAGAGGGGCAGAGTCCTCCTGACTTAATGACCTCCTAAAGGCCCCACTTCTTAACACTATCACACTGGGTCTTAGGGGCCAACATTTCAATTTGGGTGCAAACATAAATTCAAATCATAGCAGTCCCTAATCCAATATGACTGCTATCCTCGTAGAAGAAGGAGAATTTTGAACATAGGCAGTGGACATACACAGGAAGGAAGGAAGGAAGAAAAAGAGAGACAGAAAGAGAGAGAGAAAGGAAGGAAGGAAGGAAAAAAGAGACAGAAAGAGAAAGGAAGGAAGGAAAAGAGACACGAAGGAAGGAAGAAAAGAGAGACAGGGAAGGAAGGAAGGAGAGTGTGTAGAAAGTATAAAAGTTTTTCTTTAAAGTTTTCTTTTTTGTTAAAAAATAAGTATGCTAATAACTTTGTTAAACCCTGGTAGCTGTTAAACATGCCATGCTTACAGGCACGTGGTACAGTCTATGTTCTTGTACTTTAACCAAAATATCTCTGCTAAACAGGCATGTCCCAGCTCTTCATTGGTTTTACCTGCTTTAAAAAAGTTTAAGTTGTTAGCCAATCGGGTTTTAGTGTAAATTGTAAGGTCTAACTCCAGTCATCGGAAAGCAAACAGAGCAGTAACAACAACCCCAAATGCGTAAGGAATAAATTTGTGTGTTTTCCTTTGTTCATTGTGGCGCAATGGCTAGGAAAAGTACCCTTCCTGCAGTCCAGGAAGTAAAAATTGCGTTGCCAAAAAATCCTTTGTCTCAGTGCTAATTTTTCTTTGCAGCACTGAGCATCTATGTCCAACAGAGAGACAGAGAGAGAGGAATAAAGGAAAGAATGAAGGAATGAAGGGAGAAAGGAAGGAAGGAAAGAGAGACAGAGTGGAAGGAAGGAAAGAAGGGAGGAAGGAAAAGGAAGGAAGGAAAGAAGAAAGGAAAAGAGAGAGGAAGGGAAAGAGAGAGGAAGGAAGGGAAAGAGAGAGGAAGGAAGGAAGAAAAAGAAAGAGAGTGGAAGGAAAGAAGAAAGGAAAAGAGAGAGGAAGGAAGGAAAGGAAGAGAAACCGTGGAGTTAGGAAGTGATAAAGTTGGGGTCTGAGCACAGAAGGATTCTATTTCAGAGCCTGTGTGTCTTCCTGCAGTTTAAACAACTGGTTCACGCAGGCGAGGAGAGCGTACACTTTATCTCACATGTTATTTCTTGGTTTCCTGTATCTAATTGTCCCTCCCTCACTGTTAACGGATAACTGGACTTTGCCCGGGATAGGCAAGAGCAATTTCTCGCCTGGGACAACGGCAAAGGCATTCATGGTGCTGATGGGGGACGGTGCCAGATTTCCCAGTAGCGCTCTGGGTGCGGGGTGTCAGCTGCTGGGCTCAGAGAGAGACCTCTGCCCCAGTGGAGGGTATTATATGTGTGGCCAGCTGCCTGCTCTTCGGGCCAAGAGAAATGCGGTCAGAACATAAACAGTATCGTAAGAGCACTCCACTCACAGTTGAGCTGGCTCAAAACCAGATATCACTAGGAACATAAGTGCATAAATAGGATAGTCCTTGAGGCTGACTGGGGGCTTCCCTGGAGAATCAGTTTTCCTTTTTGTATCTGTTTCCTTTGGTAGCCAGAGAAGAAAAAAACGAAGAATCAGATCAGCCAAGAGGGCTGCTGAGAACGATGACCTGAATTGCAGGGTTGCAGGAAGTGCTGAAGATGCTTTGTCAGCTAAGAATTGGTTAGAGGAAAATGGCTAAAGTCCATTTTTCCCTCCAGCTCTAGTCTTCGCCTCCTTCTTCCCTCCCCCTGTTCCCAAGGCTGACCCCAAAAGACAACATCACTGGGCTCTGTTGCCCATTGGCTTTTGGTTGGCTCAGCCAATGGGAGGTGCTCACAGAAGAAAGAGGGAGAAGGGGCGGGGTGTGATGGCTCACGCCTGTAATCCCAGCACTTTGGGAGGCTGAGGCGGGAGCACTGGTTGAGGTTGGGAGTACGTGACCAGCCTGGGAAGCATAGGGAGACCCCATCTCTACAAAGAAAGTAAAAGAAAAGAAAGAAAGAAAAGAGGAAGAAAGAAAGAAAAAAAAGAAAGAGAAAGAAAAAGAAAGGAAGAAAGAAAGGAAAAAAGGAAAGAAAGAGAGAGAGAGAAAAAGGGCCAGGCACAGTGCCTCATGGCTGTAATCCCAGCAGTTTGGGGTGCTGAGGCAGGCAGATCACCTGAGATCAGAAGTTGAAGGTGAACCTGACCAACATGGTGAAACCTCGTCTCTACTAAAAATACAAAAATTAGCCGGGTATGGTGGTGGGCGCCTGTAATCCCAGCTACTCGGGAGGCTGAGGCAGGAGAATTGCCTGAACTCGGGAGGCGGAGGTTATAGTAAGCCCAGATCACGCCACTGCACTCCAGCCTGGGCGACAGAGTGAGACTCCACCTCAAAAAAAACAAAGAGAGAGAGAGGAAGGAGAAGGAAGAAGGAAAGAAAGAAGAAAGAAAAAGAAAGAAAAGAAAAGAAAGAAAGAAAGCAAAGCAAGAAAAGAATTGGCTGAGTGTGGTGGCACATACTTGTAGTCCCAGTTACTTGGGGGGCTGAGGCAGGGGGATTGCTTGAGCCCAGGAGGCCAAGGCTGCAGGGAGCTGTGATCCCATTGCTGCACTCCAGCCTGGGTGACAGAGCAGAAAAAAAAAAAAAAAAGTAGGAGAAAGGTGAGGTTGAGGGAATTTGTTTTATTTCATGTATTTTTTGAGACAAGGTCTCACTCTGTCACCTAGGCTGGAGTGCAGTGACACGATCTGGGCTCACTGCAACCTCCACCTCCTGGGTTCAAGCGATTCTCCTGCCTCAGTCTCCCAAGTAGCTGGGATTACAGGCACACGCCACCACACCCGGCTAATTTTTGTATTTTTAATAGAGACAGGGTTTCACCATGTTGGCCAGGCTGGTCTTAAACTCCTGACCTCAGGTGATCTGCCCACCTCGGCCTCCCAAAGTGCTGGGATTACAGGCATAAGCCACTGTGCCCGGCCTCTTCTTCTGTTTCTTTGTTCAATTCTAGCCCTCAGAGGGTTGGAAGATGCCCACTGCATTGAGGAGGCTGACTCTTCTTTCCTCAGTCCACAGATTCTAATGCAAATCTCTTCTGAAAACAGACACACCCAGAAATAACGTGTAACTAGATATCTAGGCATCCCCTCAGCCCAGTCAAGTCGACCCCAAATTCATCATCACAGCTACATTATATGTGACCCCAAAACTCAGTGGCTTAAAGCAATAGTCATTTATTCCCATGCACCTGTGCACCGTCTGGGTTTGGCTGATCTGGCTGGGGCTTGGCTGGGTGACCCTGCTTTATGTGTCCGTCCTCTTCCTCCTGGGATGGTTGTTTCCGTGGTGAGAGCGGAGGTGCAAGAGGGCAGGCAGAGCCACATGCAGATTCTGAATCCTGGGTTGGAACTCACCCCTTGCCATTTCTGCCCACATACCATTGACTGAAGCCAGTCACGTGGCCAAGTCCAAGGCCAAGCAGTCAAGTGCCCACCACCCACGATGAGACCATTGCCAAGACAGGCACACAGGAAACAGTGACTCACTGGGGCCAGTTGTTCAATCTATTCATGGTCACCAACTCCAGCAATAAACACAAGAGTTTAAAAGATAGTTGACTCAGGATGGTCTCATTTGCACAGGAGGAGAAGCAGGACTTTTTGACATTTTCAAAGAACTTCTAAGGAAACCAGGATGACTATTTATGTTGATGATCACAAAGTGACTCATACAAGTCATGTGATTTAAAAACAGGAAAATTCAGCGCTAATTGCCTAGACTTATGACTCTGCATCACCATAGCAGCTTATATGACACAGCATTTTTGAGTTCACAAGGCACTTTAATAACCATGTCTTATGTTCTACTAGAAACAGTCTTTCTCCTATTATTATCCTAGTTTTGAATAGGTGGCAATGGAGGCTTAAGGGACATGCCCAAGATAACACAGCTTGCAAATGTCAGGGCCTGGAATTCACAAAAGCATTTCACAGGCAGCAGATGCTAAGTGCTTTGTGTACACTAGAGGTCAGCAAGCTACGGGCCCGGCACCAAATCCAGCCTATAACCGGTTTTTATAAATAAAGTTTTATTGGCAGAAAGCCATGCTCATTCATTTACATATGGTCAGGGCTGCTTCTACAAGGGCAGAGTGGACTTGTTGCCATAGAGTCTGTGTGACCTGAAAGCCTACAACATTTATTTATGTATTGATCTATTTATTTGAGACGAAGCCTCACTCTTGTCACCCAGCCGGGAGTGCAATGGTGCGATCTCAGCTCACTACAACCCCTGCCTCCTGGGTTCAAGCAATTCTCCTGCCTCAGCCTCCTGAATAGCTGGGATTACAGGCACATACCACCATGCCTAACTAATTTTTGTATTTTTAGTAGAGACAGGGTTTCACCATGTTGGTCAGGCTGGTCTCGAACTCTTGACCTCAGGTAATCCTCCCACCTCAGCCTCCCAAAGTGTTGGGATTACAGGCGTGAACCAAAGCACCTGGCCAAGCCTAGGATATTTATTATCTGACTTTTTACAAAACAAAACAAAAAAAGAATGCTGTCTCTTGGCACTACATCATCTCATGTTTTAATTGAGAAATTAAAACATGAGTTCATGAGAACATGAGAACATTTTAAAATCAACAAGTAAAAATTGTATATATATTTATGGATATTTTGATATAGATACATTGTAGAATGGCTAAATCAAGCTATTTAACATACGCATTAGCTCATATAATCCATATTGTACTCACATGGTTTAAAATTCCCTGAATATAAAAAGGTAAGCAGAGAAAACTCCCTCCACCTCCACAGAGAACCCCTATGAATGGTTTTCATGTGTCTTTCAGAGATGGTTTTTGTGTTAGTCTTTTTTCTGTTGCTTACAACAGAATACCTGAGTCTGGGCTGGGCATGGTGGTTGACGCCTGTAATCCCAGCACCTTGGGAGGCCAAGGCCGGAGGATTGCTTGAGCCTAGGAGTTTGAGACCATCCTGGGCAACATGGTGAAACTCTATCGCTAGAGAACATTAAAAAAATTAGCTGGGTGGGGTGGTGTGTGCCTGTAATCCCACCTGAAGTGGGAGCTGAAGTGGGAGGATCACTTGAGCCAGAGATGTCGAGGCTACAGTGAGCTATGATTGCACCACTGAACTCCAGCCTGGGTGACAGAGCAAGACTTTGTCTCAAAAAAAAAAAAAGTATTCCTGAAACTGGGTAATTTATAAAGAAAAGGAATTAATTTCTTCCAGTTACGGAGGATGAGGAGTTCAAGGTCAAGAGGCCAAATCTGGGGTGGACCTTCATGCTAGCGGGGATTCTGCGGAGTCCCAAGTCAGTGCAGGGGATGCCATGGTGAGGAGCTGAGTGTGCAAGCTCAGTCTCCCCCTCCCTCCCCTCCCCTCCCCCCTCCCTTCCTCCTCTCTCTCCCCTCCTCTCTCTCTCCTCCCCTCCTCCCCTCCTCTTCCCCCTCCCCTCCTTCTCCTCCTCCCCTCCTCCTCCTCTCCTCCCCTCCCCCTCTCCTCCTCCTCTCTTCTTCCCTCCTCTTCCTTCCTCCTCCTCCTCCCCTCCTCCTCCCCCTCCCCTCCTTCTCTTCCCTCCCCTCCCCTCCCCCCTCCTCCCCCCCCTCCCCCTCCCCCCCTCCCCTCCCCCCCCTCCCCTCCCCTCCCCTCCCGCTCCTCTTGTGAGACAAGGTCTTGCTCTGTTGCCCAGGCTGGAGTGCAGTGGCATGATCATAGCTCACTGCAGCCTCCACTTCCCAGGCTCAGGTGATTCTCCCACCTCAACCTCTCAAGTAGCTGGGACCTCAGGCGTGCATCACTACACCCAGCTAATTTTTGCATTTTTTGTAGAGACAGGGTTTTGCCATGTTGCCAAGGCTGGTCTCTAACTCTTGGGCTCAAGCATTTCTCTTGCCTCAGCCTCCCAAAGTGCCGGGATTACAGCCGTGAGCCACCCTCGTGCGTGGCCAGTTAGCAATTTTCTGCTGTTCAGGTGTATCTTTTCTTTTTTGGTGATTTTTTTTTTTAATACAGGTGAAATTCACATAACATAAACTTAACTGTTTAAAAATACAATTCCAGCCAGGTGTGGTGGCTCATGCCTGTAATCCCAGCACTATGGGAGGCCAAGGTGGGCGGATCACTTGAGGTTAGGAGTTCCAGACCAGCCTGGCCAACATGGTGAAATCTAGTCTCTAATAAAAATACAAAAATTAGCCGGGTGTGGTGTGGGCTCCTGTAATCCCAGCTACTTGGAAGGCTGAGGCAGGAGAATCCCTTGAACCCAGGAGGCAGAGTTTGCAGTGAGCCGAGATTGCCCTACTGCACTCTAGCCTGGGCGATGACAGAGCAAGACTCTGTCTCAAATAAATAAAATAAAATAAAATAAAATGCTATTTCATAATACATTCACAATGTTGTGCAACCATCACCTCTATCTAGTTCCAGAATTTTTTTTTTGTTTTTGAGATGGAGTTTCACTCTTGTTGCCCAGGCTGGAGTGCAGTGGCACAATCTCAGCTCACCATAACCTCCACTTCCCGGGTTCAAGTGATTCTCCTGCCTCAGCCTCCTGAGTAGCTGGGATTACAGGCATGTGCCACCACCACACCTGGCTAATTTTGTATTTTTTGGTAGAGACAGTTTCACCACCATGTTGGTCAGGCTGATCTCAAACTCCTGACCTCGTGATTCACCCACCTTGGCCTTCCAACGTGCTTGAATTACAAACGTGAGGCACCGTGCCCGGCAAGTTCCAGAACATTTTCATGACCGAGAAAGGAAACCCCATCCCTGTCAGCAGTCCCTCTCCCCTGTCCCTGATAATCACTAACCTGTTTTCCATCTCTATGGACCTGCCTATTCTGGACATTTTGTATTAATGGAATCACATAACCATGTGGTCTTTCGTGTCTGGCCTCTTTCATTCAACATCATGTTTTGAGGTTCATCCACTTTTGCAGCATGGATCAGTGCTTCATTCCTTTTCATGGCTGAATAATATTCCATTGCATAGCTATACCATATTTTATTTATCCCATGCTGTTTCCTGGAGTTTCTAAAAAAGCAAATCCAGATATCATATCACCTTATCCATAAATATTTCCATATGCATCTGTAACAGATAAATACTTTTTTTGTTGTTCGAGACGGAGTCTTGCTCTGTCGCCCAGGCTCAACTATGGTGGCACTATCTTGGCTCATTGCAACCTCCACTTCCTGGGTTGAAGCAATTCTCCTGTCTCAGCCTCCCAAGTAGCTGGGATTACAGGTGCCCGCCATCACGCTGGGCTAATTTTTGTATTTTTAGTAAAGACGGGGTTTCACTATGTTGGCCAGGTTGTTCTTGAACTCCTGACCTTGTGATCCACCCACCTTAGCCTCCCAAAGTGGTGGGATTACAGGCCTGAGCCACCGCGCCTGGCTTACAGATAAACACTTTTAAAGAACAATATAACCAAATACCACCACAGTTCTTACAAAACTCACATGAATTCCTTAAAATCCCCTAGCACCCAGCCAAGTCTAATTTTCCCCACCTGTCTAAATGCTGCTTTTTTCTTAATGAGGTAGATCCTCCCATTGTGGCTCAGCCTTGGGAAATATTTGAGACTCTCTGTGCCCTTGAGGCTTCATACAGGAAAAACACAACCCCCATCTTGAACAGCAGGCCTCTTTGAAAAGATTGCAAACAAACTTACCAACTGCAATGGATGGCTGTTGGCTTGAAACGACTCAACTTTCCCCTTTCCCCGCCTTTCTTTCTAACAATACAACTCCTCTGCCTGAGGGAGGAGATCAGGCTGCAGGGAAGTTGTTTCCAGAACGAGCACAGCAGACTCAGCGAGGAGGTTCGCAGCTGTCCTCTAATTATCATCTTTCTAAGAGCATAAATAATTTAGGTTGCAATGTGGCGGGGTGGAGATGGTTAAATTATAACACGATTCCATATCCCTGCTGCCTGATGCCTGTTCTACACGCCCCCTCCCCTGCACCCCTGACAGGAACCAGTGGAAGGGAGACAATTCTCTTCTTTCCACCGTTCCTCTGCTTTTTAAGGGAAGCCCAGATGGTGGGGGAAAAAGTCTTCTTCTGAGAAGACAGCTCTGCCCTGTGCTGGGAGGTCAAGGTGTGGCGTTAAGGGGTGCAGAGAAGAGAGCAAGAAATGGTAAATTACTTTTCCCCCTGAGGAGCAGTGGGCTGGCTTGCTCTCGGCTTCTGCCTGGATTGATCTCCCCAGGCTGGGTCCCCGTGTAGCAGTTTGCTGAAGATGGTCAGGAGCTAATGATCGGTCCTCCTTTCCCTCCTCCCAGCATCAGGGAAACCTCCTCCTCCTCCTTTTTTTTTTTTTTCCCTCCTTGGCAGCTGGTACAGCATCCCCGTTCACTGTCTGCTTTTGTGGGGGAGCCCTCTGCTCAGAAAACTGCTCTTCTTGGCTCCCACGTTTCTCCCTCCTCTCTGTGGGCCACCCTTCTCTTTCCATTGGGTGGGCCATGGATGCATGGACTTCAGATGGCTTGGACCCCTGGGTGCTGACAAGGTGGGACCCTCGGGACCCCTGGAGGACTCAGAGCGCTGACCACTAGCCATGTCACCCCGAGCGGCAGCGTTGATGCCATACAGGTGAGTGGGATGTCGGAGGGGTGGGGACGCTGCAGGCAGAGTCTTGCAGGGAGTTTAATCTTCTTTTCCTTGCTGCAAATTACCTCCATCTGCAAAGGTAGAAATGCAAAGATCTTCCCCGGCTCCCTCTATGAAGAGTTTTTCTTCATGGGTGGGTAGTTTATTTCCAGATTTCACTTGCTTGTCTTGAGAACAGTTTCTCTTGCTGGGAGGAAGAGGGGGCAGACTCTTTATTTCCAGCGTATTCCTGTATCTTTCTTAAAAATCCATTTTCATTCAATTGCCCTTGGCAACCCCCCCTCCCGGCAACCAACGTCTTTGCCATCTGCCCTGATCATGTGACATTTTCCCAAGAATGAGCATTTCTGTCCTAAGTCAGATTCCACTTTTTTACACTCCCCCACCCCGCCCCATCCAAGTCCACATTTTAAGCCTTGTGCTGCTTTGAACAAGTGACAACATTGATAATCAGGCAATACCGCCTCACGGTCCCACCCCCGACAATTGCCCATGGCTTTGGGGACCCGAACAAAGTTCCTGATGCCCGCATGGCTGGGCCTTGTTTGCTGTGATCAGCGCGGCGTGAAGGTGTTGGGAAAAGAGAGATAAATGGCAGGTGGAGTTTAGGCTGTTGAGGACAATTACATCGTCTTAGGAAACTACGTCTTCCTTTTAGTATCTGATATTCTTGCCCCACTGGAAGGAAAAGCAGAGAAAGAGCTGGACACCCCCCTCTGAGCCATCCCCCTTGCCCCTCCCCCTTTCTGTTGAATTTTGGACCGAGTTGTCTCTCTGGGTGGCTTTTGTTTCTCAAGAAGTGAGAAAAACTGGCAGGAGAATTCCTCTTCTCCCCCTCTCCTTCCTTTGAAGCTAACAGCTTCGTACAACAGATGCTGCCGGGAACCGTGGGGCATGGGGGATCACATTGACTGCTCCAGGCTCCTTTCTTAGAGGCTCCTGAGAGATTGACCTGGGAGAAGGAGCCAATTTAGAACGTCCACAGGAGGTCAGAGCACCTTCCCAGAGGCCGAACTAACAAGAGGGAAGCTTCCATCTTTCCTCCTCTTCCTCAAAGCCCAGGAAAAGTGCTAGGGAGGAATCTTCTTCTTCTTCTTTTTTTTTTGATAAGGAGTCTTCCTCCGTCGCCCAGGCTGGAGTGCAGTGGCGCGATCTCGGTTCACTGCAACCTCCACCTCCTGGATTCAAGCAATTCTGTGCCTCAGCCTGCCCAGTAGCTGGGATTACAGGCACCCGCCACCATGCCCGGCTAATTTTTGTAGTTTTAGTAGAGATGGGGTTTCACCATCTTGGCCAGGCTGGTCTTGAACTCCTGAACTCATGATCCGCCCACCTTGGCCTCCCAAAGTGCTGGGATTACAGGCGTGGGCCACTGCGCCCCGCCTATGGAGGAATCTTCTCTAGGTATCCCCCAACTCAGGGGTCCTGTTCTGTTTGGAGACAATGGCTTCAGGGCAGCTCTGATACATCCTGCACCTGCTCTTTCCCTGAAAGAGTCTCAGGCCTCTTGCAGGCGCCTACAGCTGACACTGACCTCTCCCTCCCCATGTGACCCATAGTCCCTCCTCAACACCCCAATCCCAGGCTGCAGGAAGGCCCCCCAACTCCAGAAGTCTAAGAGGGCTAAGTTTACCCCTGTGTGGATACCCTGTTTTCCTTCAAGACACAGAGATCACAGGAGACATCTCAAGATGTCACTAAGTGCAAATGACACTTTCCCTCCACATAAGATGGGTTCAGTTCAACCCAGCCTCCCCCAAAAGAAACAGAAGATCATCACGGAGTTCAAGAGGGGGAGGGTGGATTTGACATTGAACGAAATTACTGGGCAAATGACCTGTAAAACTTGTGGACATCAAAAGCTCTGGCAGAGGGCTTCATTTATGATCATTATTATTTAAAATGTTAGTGTATAGAACCAAAGGGCCCTCTTGGCCCAGGGCAAATAAGGGAGCTTCTATTCCAGGATCTTCAACCCTAGCTGTTTCCACAGTGACAGACAGACGAGAGCTCTGGGTAAGCATTTTCTGGTCCCTTTGGGCAACACCAAGTGTGTCCAGTGGAGGAGGGAAGACTTAACCCCCGGGGAGGATATCCTTCCAGGTCTCGGCCAGTCTCAGGCTCCACTCAGCCTCGCTGAGTTAGAGTCTGCGTTTGAACTTGAGGCTGGATGAGTCATGAGGCGGTGAGCATCTGAGAAGCCCCGGAGGCCGCACACTCATTGGCGTGTGACCCAGGGGAGCCAGTCAGCCCCTTTGTGCCTCGGTGCTCCTGGCTGACAGCAAGGATCAGGATGGCACCTGTGGGAGGCCCAGCCAGGTGACACCCAGTGCCAGGCACCCAGTACGTGCTCACTAAATACTTTCACATTACTCTCCAGAGCATGTGTTTGATTTCTTTTTCTAATTTATTTGTTTATTTTTGAGACAGAGTCTTACTCTCTTGCCCAGGCTGGAGTGCAATGGCGCAATCTCGGCTCACTGCAATCTCTGCCTCCCGGGTTCAAGCAATTCTGCTGCCTCAGCTTTCCAAGAAGCTGGGATTACAGGCACCCGCCACCATGCCTGGCTAATTTTTGTATATTTAGTAGAGACGGGATTTCATTGTGTTGGCCAGGATGACCTGAAACTCCTGACCTCAGGTGATCCACCCACCTTGGCCTCCCAAAGTACTGGGTTTACAGGCATGAGCCACTGCACCTGGCCAGTTTCTTTTTTAAATTATGGTAAAATACACATAAAGTTTACCATTTTAACCATTTGATTGATTGACTGATTGATTGAGACAGGGTCTCCCTCAATGCCCAGGCTGGAGTGCAGTGGCCCGATCTTGGCTCACTACAGCCTCAACCTCCAGGGCTCAGGTGATCCTCCCACATCAGCCTCCTGAGTAGCTGGGACTGCAGGCATGTGCCACCATGCCCAGCTAAGTTTTTTTTTTTTTCGTAGAGATGGGGTTTTGCCATGTTGCCCAGGCTGGTCTCGAACTCCTGGGCTCACTCAGTCCACCCACCTCAGCCTCCCAAATTGCTGGGATTACGGGAGTGAGCCACTGTGTCTGCCCTTCATTTTAACCATTTTAAAGCAAACAGTTCAATGGCAATTTACTTCGTTCACAATGTAGTACCACCACCTCTATCTAGTTCCTGAAATTTTTCATCACCCTAAAGGGAAACCCCATCCCCCATTCGCAGTCACGCCACTGTTCCGTCTTCTGCAGCCCCCAGTGACCACTAATCTACTTTCTGTCTCTGTAGACTTTTTTCTGCTCTTCATATTTCATATAAGTGAATCATACGATATTCATTTGTGTGTCTGGCTTCTTTCACTTCTGATTTCCATTTTATTTATTTTGTTTTATGTTATTTTATTTTTGAGATGGCGTCTCGCTCTGTCACCCAGGCTGGAGTGCGGTGGTGCGATCTCGGCTCACTACATTCTCTGCTTCCTGGTTTCAAGTGATTCTCCTGCCTCAGCCTCCTGAGTAGCTTGGACCATGGGCACCCGCCAATACAACTTGGCTAATTGTTGTATTTTTAGTAGAGATGGGGTTTCACCATGTTGGCCAGGCTGGTCTCGAACTCCTGAGTTCAAGCAATCTGCCCACATCGGCCTCCCGAAGTGCTGGGATTACGGGCTTCAGCCAGCACGCCCGGCCTCTGATTTCTTTTTCAGTTCACATTTCTTTTTCTCTCTCTACCAGTTGCCTTACCCTCCATTACGTCGTCCTGGTCAGATATGAGTAACAGAAGCATATTATGAACGCTACTAACTCACACGTTAATTCTTAGCGACCAACACCAAAATCTTGCAGATGGTAGGCAGATACCATCTTCAAACATTTTTTTCAGGACTCAACTCTAGGGCTACTCACTTTTTTTTTTTTTCCTAAAGGGACTACAATTTTTGGTGTTGAGTATCTTCTCCAGCAAAACCATCACTACATTTTCTTTTTCTTTTTTTTTTTCTTGAGATGGAGTCTCACTTCGTCACCCAGGCTGGAGTGCAGTGGCTCGATCTCAGCTCACTGCGACCTCTGCCGCCCTGGTTCAAGCGATTCTCCTGCCTCAGCCTCCCAGGTAGCTGGGATTACAGGCTCCTGCCACCATGCCTGGCTAATTTTTGTATTTTTAGTAGAGACAGAGTTTCACCATCTTGGCCAGGCTGGTCTTGAACTCCTGACCTTGTGATCCACCCACCTCAGACTCCCAAAGTGCTGGGATTACAGGCGTGAGCCACCGTGCCTGGCCCACTACATTTTCTTTTGACCCTCCAAGGCGAGGCAGTTTTTCGGTGATTTCTCTAGAGTCTGAAGATCCCAAGGTGAATGACAGTTGGATCACAGTGGTACACAGTTGGTAGTTAATAATTATTTGTTGAACAAACAAAGCACATCAGAATTCAAAATGACCACTGTGGACTGGGTGCAATGGCTCATGCCTGTAATTCTAGAGCTTTGGGAGGCCAAGGTGGGAGGATTGCTTGAGACTGGGAGTTCAAAACCAGCCTGGGTGACAGAGCAAGATCTCGTTTCTATAAAAAATTAAAAAATAGCCAGGTGTGGTGGCCAATGCCTGTGGTGCCAGCTGTCGGGAGGCTGAGGTGGGAGGATCGCTTGAGCTCAGGAGTTAGAGACTGCAGGGAGTTCTGATCGTGTTACTGCATCCCAGCCTGGGCAACAGAGCAAGACCCTGCCTCTAAAAAAACAAAAAAATGACCTCTATAATGAATTACTGCTTTAACACGTTAGTATATTGATGACAAACACCGACGCTGCCTGGCCAAGAGACGCGATGAGATAAGGAGGTGCTGAAACACCCACCAATTGCTCAGTATTGAGGAATCAGGAATACCTAATCAGGAAAAAAAGTCAAGGAGACGGAGTATCAGCAAAGTTACCCACCCACTCCTACCCAAGAATGGCTTCAGAGAGCAGACGCGCGGTTTCGTTTGTGGGAGAAACATTAGAGAAATACACTCACCGTGGGGGGAAGTTTTATTTTTTTCTGGGTAGTCTGTACAGTTTCCTTTTAGCCCTCCACTGCTGATGAAGTCAAGCAGGTTTCTGTGTGTGTGTGTGTGTGTGTGTGTGTGTGTGTGTGTGTGTGTGAAGAGAGAGAGAGAGAGAGAGAGAGAGACGGGGAATGACACACGGTGCTAAGTGTCCAGGTATTTGGTTCAGTTTCAGTATTGGCCTGATGCCACTGGTTTTGCCCTGCTTGGACAGGGAATAATTTATACACCTTTCCTCCCTCCCTCCCTCCCTCCCTCCCTTCCTTCCTCTCTTCCCTTCCCTCCTTCCCTCTTTCCCTTTCTTTTCTTTCTTTCTCTTTCTCCCTTTCTCTTTCTTTCTCTTTCTTGTTCCTTCCCTTTCTTTCTTTCTCCCTTTCTCCCCTCTCTCTTTCTCTTTCTTTCTCATTCCTTCCCTCTTTCTTTCTTCTCCTTCCTTCCTTCCCTCTTCCCTTTCTTTTCTTTCTTTCTCTTTCTCCCTTTCTTTCTCTCTTTCTCTTTCTTTTTCACTTTCTCTGTTTCTTTCTTGTTCCTTCCCTCTTTCTTTCTTTTTCTCTTTTCTCTCTCTCTTTCTCATTCCTTCCCCTCTTTCTTTCTTCTCTTTCTTTTTCTTTCTTTCTTCTTCCTTCGTTACTTCCATTCTCTCTCTTTCTTTCTTTTCTTTCTCTCTCTCTCCCCTTCCCCTTCTTTCCTTCCTTCCTTCCTTCTCTCCCTCCCTCCCTTCCTTCCTTCCCCTCCTTTCCCCTTCCCTCCTTCCTTCCTCCTCTCTTTTGGTCCATCTTTCTTATTTCTCCTCTCTCTCTCTCTCTGTCTTGCCCTGTCATCCAGGCTGGAATGCAGTGGCTTGATCATAGCTCACTGCAGCCTCAACCTCCAGGGCTCAAGTGGACCTTCTGCTCCGTCTCCTTCATAGCTGGGACTACAGGTGTGCACCACTACACCTGGCTAATTATTATTTTTCTGTTGAGATGGGGTCTCCCTATGTTGCCCCAGCAGGTCCTAAACTCCTGGCCTCAAGCAATCCTCCCACCTCAGCCTCCCAAATTGCTGGGATTACAGAGGTGAGCCACCGAACCTGGCCATCCACCTTTCAACAATGATTTATTGAGTTCTTCCTGCTGGTCAGGCACTGTGCTAGACTTTGAGGATTTAACAGAGAATGAGACTATCATCATAACTGTATATACAGCAGTGCAGACATAACAGCAGCAAACACTCATATTGGGGCTTACCATGTGCGGGACACTGTCCTGGGCGTGCTGCATGGGATTAGGTTATTTCCTCCTCGCAATGACACTATGAAGGATATGCTTTTATTATCCCCATTTTACAGATGAGGAAACTGGCCCAGAGAGGAGAAGTGATTTACTCAAGGTCACACAGCAGGAGGCAGCTAATCCTGAATCCAAGCCCAAGCAGGCTGGTTGCAACGACGGGGATATTTCTCCACCAACTCCTGGCAGTAGCCATTGGTTGAGGAATATTCCAGGGGTAGCACCTGTGATCTGTCCCCTGCAGGTGGGCCTCACCCCTGCAGCCAGAGGAGCCCCAGGTCGGGGACGGGCAGATGCTAGAGGCACGGAGCCATGGGCAGACAGGAGGTGTGGGCATTGGTAGGATTTTCTTTCTTTTTTATTTTTTTGAGACGGAGTCTTGCTCTGTCACCTAGGCTGGAGTACAATGGCATGATCTCAGCTCATTGCAACCTCCACCTCCTGGGTTCAAGCGATTCTCCTGCCTCAGCCTCCCCAGTAGCTGGAATTACAGGTGCACACCACCACCTGTAATTTATCTGCTAATTTTTTTTGTATTTTTAGTAGAGCAGGGTTTCACCATGTTGACTAGGCTGGTCTCGAACTCCTGACCTCCTGATCCACCTGCCTCGGCCTCCCAAAGTGCTGGGATGACAGGCGTGAGCCACCTCACTGGCCCGTTTCCTTTTCTCTGACATTCTGTCTATTTCACGAGTGTTTCCTGTTTCTCGTCCATCTCCTTCATTAAAACGCCAGCTCCAGGAGGGACTTCTGTCTCTGTTATTCATGTCTTAATCCCCAGTGTTGAGAACAGTGCCTGGCATACAGTAGGTGCTCAATAAATATTGCTGGATGAATGAATAAATGATGATTGGATGCATGAGTGATGGGGAGGATAACAGAGCCATGAAGTGAAGTTGGGAGGAAGAATTCAGTCTGAGATTCAGCCCAACAGCCTGCACCCCTGGGGGTCTCCTCCCCTCCTTCCCCCGCTTCCTGCAACCCGCCTGTGTCCTGGGGCTGCCCAGCTACCCAGCAGTCCCGGGGAGACCTGTTCATCTCGGGGGGAGGGTGCGTGTTTGTCTCGCCACACCGTGATCACATCGTCCAGCTGGTGAAGGAGAAAGTGGGTGGAACACGACACCAGCTGTGACATAGTTTGTTCTCACCAGGGGACGAACACTTCCAGCCACACTCGGGGCTGTGTTGGCTTGCTGGCCTCAGCTTCCGCTCAGCCTTGGCCATCTGGCCTGGCATTTTATTTAGCTCTGTTCTTGTGTATGTGGGGCAATTCTGGAGTTTTGCCCCAAGGGATGAGAGCATTTGTTGGCCCCAGCTTTGCTTTCTCGTTCATCTTGCTGTTTGCTTGTCTAGGCAAAGATGGGGCGTGAGGGGGGTCCACCCTGCCCGAGGTGGGGTAGCTTCGGGTTGCGGCCAGAATGAGCGTAACAACCCTTGCAAATGTCCATAGCTGGCTGCTGATGCCTATCTCTACTTGTTGGCGCCTATGTCATTTATTGATGCCTGTATCTACCTATTGATGCCTTATCCACTTACTGGTGCCTATATCCATTTATTAAAGTGTATATCCTCTTACTGGGCCTACATGTACTTATCGATGCTTATACCCACTTATTGGTGCCCCTATCCACTTATGGGTGCCTATATCCACTCATTGGTGCCTATACCCACTTATTGGTGCCTATATCCACTTATTGATGCCTATACCCACTTATTGGTGCCTATATCCACTTATTGATGCCTATACCCACTTATTGGTGCCTATATCCACTTATTGGTGGCTATATCCACTCATTGGTGCCTATATCCACTTATTGATGCCTATACCCACTTATTGGTGCCTATACCCACTTATTGATCCCTATACCCACTTATTGGTGCCTATATCCACTTATTGATGCCTATACCTACTTACTGGTGCCCCTATCCACCTATTGGTGCCCATATCTACTTATTGGTGCCTATACCCACTTATTGGTACCTATATTCACTTATCGATGGCTTCATCTACTTATTGATACCTATATCTACTTACTGGTGCCTACAGCTGCTTATTGATGCTATGTCTACTTATTAAGGCTCATGTCCACTTATTCATGCTTTTATCTATTTATTGGTGCCTATGTCTACTTATTTGGTGCCTGTATCCATGTATTGGTGCCTATATCCACTTTTTTTTTTTTTTTTTTTTGAGATGGAGTCTTGCTCTGTCACCAGGCTGGAGTGCAGTGGCAGGATCTTGGCTCATTGCAACCTCTGCCTCCCGGGTTCAAGCGATTCTCCTGCCTCAGCCTCCCGAGTAGCTGGGATTACAGGTGCCTGCCACCACACCTGGCTAATTGTTTTGGTATTTTTAGTAGAGATGGGGTTTCACCATCTTGGCCAGGATGGTCTCAATCCCTTCACTTCATGATCCACCTGCCTCGGCTTCCCAAAGTGTTGGGATTACAGGCGTGAGCCACCACGCTCGGCCACCTATATCCGTTTATTGATGTTTATATGCTCTTATTAGTGTCTATGTCTACTTATTGGTGCCTATATCTACTTATTGGGGCCAACATCTTTTTTTTTTTTTTTTTTTTGGAGACACAGTCTTGCTGGGTCACCCAGGCTGGAGTGCAGTGGTGTGGTGTGATCCCTGCTCACGGCAACCTCCACCTCCTGGGTTCAAGCGATTCTTCTGCCTCAGCCTCCCGAGTAGCTGGGACTACAGGCACCCACCACACCTGGCAAATTTTTTGGTTTGCAATTTTAATAGAGACAGGGTTTCACTATATTGCCCAGGCTGGTCTTGACTCCTGAGCTCAGGCAGTCCGCCCACCTCAGCCTCCCAAAGTGCTTGGTATGAGCCACGGTGCCTGGCCATGCCTACATCTATTGATTCGTGCCTATATTCACTTATTGGTGCTTATACCCACTTATTAATGCCTATATCTACTTGTTGGTATTTATATTCACGTATTGGTGCCTATATCCACTTATAGATGTATATATCCACTTATTGACGTCTATATCCACTTATCAACATCTATATCCACTTATTGGTGCTTATATCCACTTATTGATGCCTGTATTCACTTATTGATGTCTATATCCAATTATTGATGTGTATATTCACTTATTAGTGCCTATATTCTCTTATTGATGTCCATAACCACTTATTGGTGCCTATATCCACTTATTGATGTCTATATTCACTTATCAGTTCTTATTCTGCTTGTTGATGCCCTCAATAAGTGGATGTTAATGAGAAGAGGCATGAAGGCTGAAACACTGGGGCAACACTGGGTCCTGTACGTGAACTTATGTACCTACATAAAGATGGGTGGACGTTTCTGGATCACCACTTATAAAGGATTTTTTTTTACACATTTTGAAACTTTTTGATAAAATACATGTAACGATTTTATAATCGACCACTGTAGTAATTTTTTTTTTTTTTTGTTTTGAGATGGAATCTTGTTCTGTCACCAGGCTGGAGTGCAGTGTGGCGTGATCTCGGCTCATTGCAAACTCCGCCTCCTGGGTTCAAGTGATTCTCCTGCCTCAGCCTCGAGAGTAGCTGGGATTACGGGTGTGTACCACCACGCCCGGCTAATTTTTATATTTTTAGTAGGGAGGGGGTTTCAACATGTTGGCCAGGCTGGTCTCCATCCCTCGATGATCTGCCCACCTTGGCTTCCCAACATGCTGGGATTACAGATATGAGCCTCCGCGCCCTCCAAGCCTGAATGACCTCTCTGTGTGTGTGTGCACCACATCTTTTTGTTAATCTATCCCCGCCGTTGATGCACATTTGGGTTGCTTCCTGGTTCTGATTTTTCAGTTCTAGGAAGATCGTTAGCAGTTGCTCCATACCTGGCACCCTACCATGGAGCGTGTTTGTTCAGGGCCTGGAAATCGCTTTTACTATCAGCCAAATAAAACATCACCCGGAAGGTGACGAATGCATTTGAAGGTCGATGGTCTTCATCCTGGCGCCTCCTTAAGAGCTGTTAGAATCCACTGTCTGCTGAATTTCACACTCTCCAGCCTAGAACTTGGGAGGGGGAGACCGTTTCCCTGGGTCTTAGCAACCCCTGTTTTGTCCAGGGCTAGATTGAGATGGTTTATTGATGGAGCTCTTAGCACATAGAGAAAGGCAGGGTCAAATGACACGTGGAGGAGAGGAGAATCGAGGCCAAAGAGAAAGAGAAAAGAGAGGAAGGGAGGAGATGTGATTTCAAACATAGATGCTGTTTTTAAGCTGCTTTTATTTTATTATTATTTTATTTTTCTTTTAGATAGAGTCTTGTTCTGTTGCCCAGGCTGCAGTGCAGGGGCACAATCTCGGCTCACTGTAACATCCGCCTCCCAGGCTCAAGTGATTCTTGTGCCTTGGCCTCTCGAGTAGTTGGGATTATAGGCGCCTGCCACCATGCCTGGCTATTTTTTGTATTTTGTATTTTTAGTAGAGACGGGATTTCACCACGTCGGCCAGGCTGGTCTCGAATCCTGGCCCCAAGTGATCCGCTTGCCTTGGCCTCCCAAAGCGTTAAGCTGCTTTTCAAGGAATACTTCGGTGGCCACAACCAGGACTCCCACCTGTGTATATTCCACTTGAATGCAAACCTCCCAAAGTGCTGGGATTACAGGTGTGAGCCACCCCACCCAGCCCTGCACTCTTTGACAGAGCAATTCCACCTCAGGGTCTCACTCTCTTGCCCCAGCTAGAGCACAGTGGTGCAATCATAGCTCACTGCAGCCTTGACCTCCTGGGCTCAAGTGATCCTGTGGCCTCAGCCTCCCAAGTAGCTGGGACTACAGGCGCCGGCCATGATGCCTGGCTGCATCATCACGTGTTTTTCCAATGTGTGTGATGAACCTGCAGAGTTTCAGAGAACGTTTCTCCTCTGCTTGTAGAAGTACATGGAGAGCTACAATGCAGGACTTTGGCTGCAACATTCTGGGGAATAGCAGCCTGGGCAACATAGTGAGACCCCATCTCTCAAAAAATAAAATAAAATAATTATCTGGGCATAATGGTGTGCACCTGTAGTCCCAGCTACTTGAGCGGCTAAGGTGGGATGATTGATGGAGCCCAGGAGTTTGAGGCTGCAGTGAGGTAGGATCATGCCTCTGGACTCCAGCCTGGGTGACAGGGTGAGAACCCATCTCAAAAATAATAATAAAACAGCTGGGCGTGGTGGCTCACGCCTGTAATTCCAGCACTTTGGGAGGCCGAGGCAAGCGGATCACCTGAGGTCAAGAGGTTGAGATCAGTCTGGCCAACATGGTGAAACGTCACCTCTACTAAAAATACATGACTTAGCTGGGCTTGGTGGTGGGTGCCTGTAATCCCAGCTACTTGGGAGGCTGAGGCAGGAGAATAGCTTGAACCTGGGAGGTGGAGGTTGCAGTGAGCCGAGATCATGCCACTGCACTCCAGCCTGGGCAACAGAGTGAGACTGTCTCATAATAATAATAATAATACTAAAATTAAAAATAAATATATAACATTGAAAAGTCCTAGGCCCCTGGTGGTGGTTTGGAAGAGGCTTAATGACATTTTCCTGGGTAGACTCATTCCTGAGAGTATTCCTTCCTTCCTTCCTTCCTTCCTTCCATCCATCCATCCAGTCTTCCACTCTTTGACAGAGCAATTCCATCGCTGGGGATTTATTCTACAGCGATACTTGTAGCAGTACATGAAGACCTACAATGCAGGACTGTCACCGTGACTTTTGGGGAATAGCAAGAAACCAGAAAGACTGAGAGGTCTAGACAAGATAAGTTTGATGGAGTCACTGAAAAATACTATGGGAAGCTGGGCGTGGTGGTGTGTGCCTGTAATCTCAGCTACTCCGGAGGCTGAGGCTGGAGGATTGCTTGAGCCTAAGAGGTAGAGGCTGGAGTGAGCTATGATCGTGCCACTGTGTTCCAGCCTGGGTGACACAACAAGACCCTATCTCAAAAACACAACAACAAAAAAAACAAACTATAGGAATTGATGTGGAATATTTGTAGGGAATATTCCTATAGGAACTGACGTGGAATGTTATCTAAGATATATTACTAAGTATTAAAAAGTTGGCCAGGTGTGGTGGCTCATACCTGTAATCCCAGCACTTTGGGAGGCCAAGGTGGGTGGATCAACCGAGGTCAGGAGTTCGAGACCAGCCTGGCCAACATGATGAAACCCCGTCTCTACTAAAAATACAAAAAAAAAACCCCAAAACCCCAAAACACAAAAAACAAACAAACAAAAATCAGCTGGATGTGGTGGCGGGCACCTATAATCCCAGCTATTCGGGAGGCTGAGGCAGGAGAATCACTTGAACCCTGGAAGCAGAGCTTGTAGTGAGCCGAGATCGCACTACTGCACTCCAGCCTGGGCAACAGAGTGAGACTCTGTCTGAAAAAAAAATGTGCATGCATGTATATACACATATATACTCTCATAAATTCCATGTATGTAACTGTTAGTTTTTCTATAGCTGCCATACCAAATTACCGTAAAATAAATGCCTTAATAATACTCAGTGGGCCGGGCGCAGTGGTTCACGCCTGTAATCCCACCACTTTGGGAGGCCAAGGCGGGTGGATCGCCTGACCTCAGGAGTTTGAGACCAGCCTGGCCAACATGGTGAAACCCTGTCCCTACTAAAAATACAAAAATTAGCCAGGCGTGGTGGCAGGTGCCTGTAATTCCAGCTACTTTGGAGGTTGAGGCATGAGAATCGCTTGAACCCAGGAGGCAGAGGTTGGAGTGAACTGAGATTGCACCACTGCACTCCAGCCTGGATGACAGAGGGAGACTCTGTCTCAACAAACAAACATATGAAACCAAAACCACTCATTATCTCACAGTTTCTGTAGGTCAGAAATCCAGAAATCCAAAAATCCAACAGACCTGGCTGGGCTGAAATCAAAGTGTTGCTGGGCTGTGCTTCCTTCAGAGGCTCTAGAGAAGAATCTGTTTTCTTGTTCATTTAAATTGTTGGCAGAATCCAGTTTCATGCTGTGGAGGACTTGAGTCCTGTTCCCTTGCTGGCTGTCAGCAGGGGATCATTCTCAGCTTTCAGGGGTTGCCTGCATTCCCTGGTTTGTGGCCTCCTCATCTCAGAACCAGCAACAGTGGTTCAACTCCATCTCTTGTACTTTCTTTTAAGAGACAGGGCCGGCTGGGCGCGGTGGCACACACCTGTAATCCAAGTACTTTGGGAGGCCGAGGCGAGTGGATCATGAGGTCAAGAGATTGAGACCATCCTGGCCAACATGCTTGAAACTCCATCTCTACTAAAAATACAAAAATCAGCTGGGCGTGGTTGCGCGCACATGTAGTCCCAGCTACTCGGGAGGCGGAGGCAGGAGAATCACTTGAACCCGGGAGGCGGAGGTTGCAGTGAGTCGATACACGCCACTGCACTCCAGCCTGGTGACAGAGCAAGACTCCATCTCAAAAAAAAAAAAAAAAAAAAAAGAGAGAGAGAGAGAGACAGGGCCTTGCTCTGTCACCCAGGCTGGAGTGCGAGTGCAGTGGTGCGATCATAACTCACTGCAGCCTCAACCTCCTGGGCTCAAGCGATTCTCCCACCTTGGCCTCTCATTTTTTGTTTTTAAAATTTTCCCTCCAGGATGGGTGGAAAAAGACATTTCCCCATGCCAGAGAATAAAGGGAGAGCTTGGAAGGTTACAGTCCAGCCCCTGCCTGGCTCTCTGTTGAATTCCTTAGATAAAGGGCCTATGGGGTATTTCTGAGCTCCCATCCCCTTCCAATGAGCATTACGTGTTTTTCTTTCCCACATCCCCTCCTTTTTTTTTTTTTTTTTTAACATCGGGCATCTTGCAAAACCTATGTGCACCCCCACCTTTTTTTTTTTAAGAGTCGGGGTCTCACTCTGTTGCCCCAGCTAGAGCGCAGTGGTGCAATTATAGCTCACTGCAGCCTTGACCTCCTGGGCTCAAGTGATCCTCTGGCCTCAGCCTCCCAAGTAGCTGGGACTATAGGCGCCAGCCATGATGCCTGGCTGCAGCATCACATGTTTTTCCAATGTGTGTGATGAACCTGCAGTTTCAGAGAACGTTTTTCCTCTACTTTTCAAAAATTAAGGCCGGGCGCGGTGGCTCATGCCTGTAATCCCAGCACTTTGGGGAGGCCGAGGCGGGCAGATCACTTGAGGTCAGGAGTTCGAGACTAGTCTGGCCAACATGGCAAAACCCTGTCTCTACTAAAAATTAGCTGAGTGTGGTGGTGAGCACCTGTAGTCCCTGCTACTCGGGAGGCTGAAGCAGGAGAATCGCTTGAACCCAGGAGGCGGAGGTTGCAATGAGCCGAGATCGCACCACTGCACTCCAGCCTGGGCGACAAGAGCAAGACTCTTCTCAAAAAAAAAAAAAAAAAAAAAAAAAATTAAGTGCTGTATCTTTTACTCATTTTTACCAGTTGTGACCACTTGTTTCGCTTGTGGGTGGTGAAACCTGGTGCCTGTCACAGCCAGGTCAATGTTCCTGTCTGCAGGGGGTGGTCACAGAAAGCACCCGCAGACTTTACTGTGGTCCTTCCCTCTCTGTCTCTTCCCCTAGAGCTCCTGGATGAGACTGTGTGAATCGGGAGCATGTCCAGGTGCCATCCGGTTGCCATGGCAATTCGGGCCGGTCCAGGCTTGGCGACAGAGGGGTCAGCTCCCATTTCAGGAGTGGGAAAGTGGGGGGGTACCACCGATACCTGGTGTAGCAGACAGGTGTGCTGATTGCTGTGACATGAACAATGAAGGTTTCTGTGGCCTCACATTTTCTGGTGTTTATTTTCTCCTCTTTACTTTGTCCATTGTCTTCTCCTTGGTGCTGTCTGCTGGTGGAACCCAGCTGATTGTTGGTGAAGCAAACCCTGTTCACTTTGCCACTTCCTCCGTGCAGAGGTTGGGCAAACAGAGAGAGAGAGAGAGAAAGGACAGCACATTTGGTCATGGGGCCCCCGCAGGTGCCAGGGGCAGGCACCCGGGTCGGGAGGGAGCGACTGCTGGCCGGCGATGTGTTTGCTTTCCGTGTGTACACAGTGGACAGCTGAGGCTCCGCTGGAACCTTTCATGAATGCTCTGCAAAGCGCCCTCGGTGACGTAGCTGGAGTGGCTGTCCCTCTTTCCTGCAGACGCCCCCACTCTGCCCACCTGCCCCAGGTCAACACTAGAGGTGTGGACCTGGCGCTTTCCACGGCCCAGCGCTGTGCTCATTGCACCGTCTTCTCCTGGGGGAGCCTAATGACCCTTCAGGACAATGTCTCTCTGAAGTACTTGCCATGATCCCCACGTTGTGGAGGAGGAGGCAGAGACTCAGAGGCTTAGGCAACTTTCCTGGGACCCCACCGTTCGTTGTTGTGTGAAGAGGTTGGACCTTGTTCTAGAATATGCCTTATTTCCTGGCATACTTTATCCCTTCTCTACTTAGAAAAGCATCCCAGGCTGGGCACGGTGGCTCATGCCTGTAATCCCAGCACTTTGGGAGGCTGAGGCAGGAGGACCGTTTGAGGCCAGGAGTTAGAGACCAGCCTGGGCAACATAGTGAGACCCCGTCTCTCAAAAAATAAAGTAATTATCTGGGCAAAGTGGTGTGCACCTGTGGTCCCAGCTACTCGAAAGGCTGAGGTGGGATGATCGATTGAGTCCAGGAGTTTGGGGCTGCAGTGAAGTAGGATCGTGCCTCTGCAGTGCAGCCTGGGGAACAGAGTGAGACCCCATCACAAAAATAATAATAAAACGGCTGGGCACAGTGGCTCGTGCCTATAATCCCAGCAGTTTGGGAGGCCGAGGCAGGCGGATCACCTGAGGTCAGGAGGTTGAGACCAGTCTGGCCAATATGATGAAACCCCGCCTCTACTAAAAATACAAAAATTAGCCAGGCGTGGTGGTAGACACCTGTAATCCCAGCTACTCAGGAGGCTGAGGCAGGAGAATAACCTGAACCTGGAAAGCAGAGGTTGCAGTGAGCCAAGATCGTGCCACTGCACTCCAGCCTGGGCAACAGAGTGAGACGGTTTCAAAATAATAATAAAAAATTAAAAATAAACATATAAAATTGAAAAGTCCCAGACCCCTGGTGGTGGTTTGGAAGGAGCTTAATGACATTTTCCTGGGTAGGCTCATTCCTAAGTACATTCATTCATTCATTCAGGCAAGAAATAGTGAAGGTATTGGGGTCTCAATAGCAAATGAAACAGGTCAAGATTCTTGTTCAGATGCGGCTGGGATCCCCACCGGGGGAGGTGGATGTGACAGAAACCTTCATGTACGTTCTGGTCTCAGGGAGCAACAAACAGCGTGAGGAAGACCCCGTGGGGGAGCATGATGAGAGCACCTGCTGGGGGTGGTGCTTTGGGCGGGATGGTTCTGCAAGCCGGCATCTGATTACAGCCTTGCGTGACGACAGGAAGCTGGGCTGTCCGAGACTGGGGGAAGAGCATTCCAGGAAGGAGGAACAGCAGGTGCGAAGGTGGAATGAACTTGGCACAGCCCAGAAACAGGAAGGAGGCCAGTGATTCTGGGGCTAAAAGGGTAACAGGGAGAAGGGGGAGGGGACGAAGCCACAGGGATGAGGATGTGGCTTTTATTCCAGCAAAAGCAAATGTGCTGATTGACTATTTTTTTTTTTTTTTTTTTTTTTGAGATGGAGTCTCACTCTGTTGCCCAGGCTGAAGTGCAGTGGCAGGATCTTGGCTCACTGCAACCTTCGCCTCCCAGGTTCAAGTGATTCTCTTGCCTCAGCCTCCCGAGTAGCTGGGATTAGAGGTGTCTACTACCACGCCTGGCTAATTTTTGTATTTTTAGTAAAGATGGGGTTTCACTATGTTGGCCAGGCTGGTCTTGAACTCTTGACCTCAGTTGATCCACCCACCTCGGACTCCCAAAGTGCTGGGATTACAGGTGTGAGCCACCACGTCTGGTGCTGATTGATATTTAATTTAATGTATTATTATTATTTTGAGATGGAGTCTCAGTCTGTTGCCCAGACTCAAATGCAATGGTACAATCTCGGCTCACTGCCTCCTGGGTTCAAGCAATCTCTGCCTCCTGGGTTCAAGCAATTCTCCTGCCTCAGCCTCTTGCTAGGATTACAGGCATATACTAGCAGGTCTGGGTAATTTTTGCATTTTTTTATTTTTATTTTTATTTTATATCCCAGTAATAATGAACGTGATTGCTATAATTTTTGCATTTTTAGTAGAGATTGGGTTTCTCCATGTTGGCCAGGTTGGTCTTGAACCCCTGACCTCAGGTAATCCACTCACCTCGGCCTCCCAAAGTGTTAGGATTACAGGTGTGAGCCACTGCACCCGGCCTGATTGACGTTTTAGAATGACCCCACTGACTGCAGAGGGGAGAATGGATGGGGAGCGGGAGGAGGGAAGAAGGACGTTCAAATGATTGAGGATGGCAGCCAGGCAGTGCAGGACGTGGCTGGACTCAGGATATATTTTGTTTTTATTTTTTTGAGACAGAGTCTTGCTCTGTCACCCAGGCTGGAGTGCAGTGGAGCAATCTCAGCTCATTGCAACCTCCTTCTCATGGGTGAGTGTGATTCTCCAGCCTCAGCCTCCCAAGTAGCTGAAATTCCGGTGCCCGCTATCACGCCTGGGTAATTTTTGTATTTTTAGTAGAGTCAGGGTTTTACCATGTTGTCCAGGCTAGTCTTGAGCTCCTGGCTTCAAGTGATCCTTCCGCCTTGGCCTCTCAAAGTGCTGGGATTACAGGCATGAGCCACCACGCCTGGCTTATTTTTATTTTTGAGACAGGGTTTCACTTTGTCGTCCAGGCTGGAGTGCAGTGGCGTGATCACAGTTCACTGCAGCCTCAACTTCCTGGGCTCAGGTGATCCTCCTGCCTCAGCCTCCTGAGTAGCTGGGATCACCATTGCTGTTGCATGCCATCATGCCTGGCTAATTAATTTTTTTTTTTTCTTTCAGAGACAGGTCTTGCTATGTTGCCCAGGCTGGTCTTGAACTCCTTGGCTCAAAAGATGTTCCTGCCTTAGCCTCCCAAAGTGTTGGGATTATAGGCATGAGTTCCCACGCCTGGCCCTCAGGATATATTTTGGAAGTGGGTGGATGGTACCCGTGGGTGCATTTGATGCCCACAGTTAAGAGAAGCAAGGAAACATGAATGACAAGTCAATTTCTGGCTTGGGTATCAGGACGAATATGGGGCCTATGATGAGATGGGGAGACTGGGAGCTCCGTGCTATAGCACTCGGGAGGGGAAATTGAGCATCCCGTGTCAGGCTGTGGGATAAGCAGGTGCACGTCTCCAAAGATGTCACCTGGGATATGCGCCTTAGGCTTTGACTTCCCTGCTTCTCTTCCTGCCATCTCGGGTAGAAACACTCCTCTGCTTTTGGAACTTAATTAATCTTCAGAGATGGGGCCTCATTTTGTCACCCAGGCTGGAGTACAGCAGCATGATCTGAAAATTTCTCACTGCAGCCTCGACCTCCTGGGGCGATCCTCCTGTCTCAGCCTCTTGAGTAGCTGGGACCACAAGTGGGAGTCTCAGTCTGGCTTGTTCAGATTTTTTGCCACTGGACTCAGGGATTTTAGTTAATGTGTAGGTACTACACAGCCCATCCAACCTGTAAACTGGATTATTTCTCTTTCTCCTCTCTCTCTTTGTCTCTTTCTTTTTTTTTTGAGACGGAGTCTCACTCTGTCATCCAGGCTGGAGTGCAAGGGCGTGGTCTCAGCTCAGTGCAACCTCCGGCTCCCTGGTTCATGTGATTCTCCTTCTTCAGCATCCTGAGTAGCTGGGACTACAGGCATGCACCACCACACCCATTTAATTTTTGTATTTGTAGTAGAGACAGGGTTTCACCTTGTTGGCCGGGCTGGTCTCGAACTCCTGACATCGTGATCCGCCTGTCTCGGTCTCCCAAAGTGCTGAGATTATAGGTGTGAGCCACCACGCCTGGCAGATTCTTTTTTTCTTTAATATTGATGTGGCTGGGTGTGAGGGCTCACACCTACCATCCTGGAGCTTTGGGAGACCGAGACAGGAGGATCACTGAGGCCAGGAGTTTGAGACCAGCTCGGGCCGTATAGGGAGATCCCATCTTTATGAAAAATTTAAGAATTATAAAAATTAGCCTGCTGTGGTGGCAGGGGCCTGTGGTCCCAGCTACTCAGGAGGATCACTTGAGCCCAGAAATTCAAGGCTGCTGTGAGTTATAATGGTGCCACTGTGCTCCAACCTCGGTGACAGAGCAAGACCCTGTCTCTTAAAAAAAAAAAAAAAAAGAGTATATATTATATATATTATGTGCAGTAAGAATATTTTTCGGGAGGGGTGAAATAAAACCTTGTAGCTGGAACACACTTGAATCTACCTCCTGTTTTCAGTTTTACTTCTGTGAAATGGGAAGAAAAATGCTCTTTGTGCAGAAATGCTTATAAAAGGAGCAGCAGATTTCTTTTTCAGCGCACGGGCAAGTATTTGGCAATACACAAAAGACTTTATAAATGCACAGTTGTGGGCAATTAAGACTTGAGGTTTCATGGGCGTAAATTGAAGCTTAAAGGCGTCATGAAGGATAGACCTTTTAAACTCCATGAGTTACAGGATTTGGAAAGAAACCAGAGGGTAACTACATGTGTTAAGCTGATACTGAGTTGATCTGCTTAGAAGAGGCTGGGGGAGTTCTCACTTCTTTGCATGCTAGAGCAGGTGAGAGGAGATGGGATGGAGATCATTCTTCCCTCCTCCTTCTTTCCTTCAATCGGTTCTTTGCAATCTGGGGGCATCCTCAGTCTGCGCACCACCTGCTTATATCTGTGGGTGCTGAAGCGACTTATGAAAGGTTTCGGTATGGGGTTGAGCTTCTTAATTTGGCTGATGTTTTTCTTTTCCCTTTTTCTTTCTCCTTTCTCTTTCCTCTCTTTTCTTCTCTCTCTCCTTTCTTTCTCTTCTTCTCCTTTCCCTTTCTTTTCTCCTTCTCTCTCCTTTCTTTTTCATTTTCTCTCCTTTTCTCTGTCTTCATTCTTTCTCTCCCCTCTCTTCCTCCCTTCCCTCCCTCCCTCCTTTCCTCCTTTCCTTTTTCCCTCCCTCCCTCCCTCCCTCCCTCCTTCCTTCCTTCCTTCCTTCCTTCCTTCCTTTGTCCCTCCCTCCCTCCCTCCCTTCCTTCTCACTCTGTCACCCAGGCTGGAATGCAATGGCACAGTCTCAGCCCACTGCAACCTACGCCTCCTGGGTTCAAGCAATTCTCCTGCCTCAGCCTTCTGAGTAGCTGGGATTACAGGCGCCTGCCACCATGCCCGGCTAATTTTTGTATTTGTAGTAGAGACAGGATTTCACCATGTTGACCAGGATAGTCTCGAACTCCTGACCTCAAGTGATCCTCCTTCCTCAGCCTCCCAAAGTGCTGGGATTACAGGCGTGAGCCACCATGTCTGGCCTCTTTTTCTTTTCTTTCTCTCTTTCTCTTTCCTCTCTTTCTCTTTCTCTCCCTCTCTTCTCTCTTTTCCCTTCTTTTTCTTTCTTCCTTCCTTCCTCTCCTTCCTTCCTTCTGTCCCTCCCTCCCTTCATCCTCCCTCCCTCTCTCCCTTTCTCCCTCCCCCTCCCTTCCTTCCTACCTGCCTGCCTGCCTGCCTGCCGGCCTGCCTCCTTCCCTCCTTCTCTCCCTCCCTCCCTCCCTTCCTTCTCTTTCTTTCTGACAAGGTAGCCTATTGGTAACCTAGGCTGGAATGCCGTGGTGCAATCATGGTTCACTGCAGCCTCAAACTCCTGGGCTCTGAGTTTCCTCCCATCTCAGCCTTTTGAGTGTATAGGACTACAGGTACATGTCAGCACACATGACTAATTAAAAAAAAAAATTTTTTTTTTTGGAGACAGGGTCTTGCTATGTTGCTCAGGCTGGTCTCATACTTCTGGGCTGAAGTGATCCTCCTGCCTCAGCCTCCCCAAACTGTTGTGATTACAGGCGTGAGCCGCCGTGCATGGCCTAATTCTATTTCATTCATGCCACCCTCCCAGTAGACTGCTTTTCTTGGACAGATACTGAGAGGCTAGTCGTTGGGGCTCACTCAGGTGGGAGAAATCAGTTTGGGATTGGAAATATGCTTTTGGGTGAGATGTAGACCCCAGAAGCCATGGACCATGCCGCCCACAGCCACATGGGCCTCTTCACTGTTCCCCGAGCAAGTCACATGCAGTCCTGCCTCCAAACCCTCATGTGCTGCTCCTTCTGCCCGGAGAGCTCTTCCCTCAGATACCCATGTGGCTCCTCAGCCCCCTCAGGCCTCTCTCAGATGCCACGTCCTCAGTGAGGCTGTCTCTGTGCCCCTATTTCATAAAGTAAAAGTCTACCCAATCCTTCTCTTCCTCCTCCTCCTCCCTCCTCCTCCTCCTCTTTCTCCCTTTCTCCCCCTTCTCCTTTTTCTCTTTGTCTCTCTTCTTTCCTCCTCCTCCTCCCTCTTCCTCCCCCCCTCCTCCCCCTTCCCCCCTCCTACCCCTCCTTGCTCCTTCAACTCCTCCCCCCCTCCACCTCCCCTCCTCCCCCTCCTCCCTCCTTCCCCTCCTCCTCCTCATTTTGACACAGGGTCTCACTCCATTGGCCAGGCAGAAGTTCAGTGGTACAGTCACAGCTCACTGCAACCTCATCTCAGGCTCAGACAATCCTCCTCCCTCAGCCTCCTGAGTAGCTGGGACTACAGGGCCTTGTCACATTGCCCAGGTTGGTCTTGAACTCCTGGCCTCAAGCAATTCCCCTGCCTTGACCTCCCAAAGTGCCGGGATTACAGGCATGAGTGACTGCACCCAGCCTACACATCTTACCCCTCTTTGTTATGGACTGAATGGTGACTTCCCAAATTCATATGTTGAAGTCTAAACTCCAGCATCCCAGAATTTGGCTGCATATGGAGACAGGGCCTTTACAAAAGTAATTAAGGTAAAAGGAGGTTATATGAGTGGGTGCTAATTCAATATTACTGGTGTCCTATTTTTTGTTTTTATTTTGAGACAGAGTTTCACTCTTGTTGCCCACGCTGGAGTGCAATGGTGCGATCGCGGCTCACTGCAACCTCCACCTCCTGGGTTCAAGCAATTCTCTTACCTCAGCCTCCCAAGTTGCTGGAATTACAGGGGCCCGCCACCATGCCCAGCTAATTTTGTATTTTTAGTAGAGATAGAGTTTCTCCATGTTGGTCAGGCTGGTTTCGAACTCCCGACCTCAGGTGATCTGCCCGCCTCGGCCTCCCAAAGTGCTGGGATTACAGGTGTGAGTCACTGCTCCCGGCTATTACTAGTGTCCTCTAAGAAGAGGTTAGCCACAGAAAGACCTCAGTAAGCATGTGAGGTAATGCATATGTTAATTAGCCCAAGTTCCCCCATTCCACAAGGCATACATGTTCCAGATCACCATGCTGGACATCATAAATACATACAATTTTGTAATCCCAGCTACTCGGGAGGCTGAGGTGGGAGAATTGCTTGAAATCAGGAGGTGGAGGTTGCAATGAGCTGAGATCACACCACTGCACTCCAGCCTGGGCAACAAGAGTGAAACTTGGTCTCAAAAAAAAAAAGGCCAGGCGCGGTGGCTCACGCCTGTAATCCCAGCACTTTGGGAGGCTGAGGCGGGCAGATCACAAGGTCAGGAGATCGAGACCAGTCTGGCTAACATAGTGAAACCCTGTCTCTACTAAAAATACAAAAAATTAGCCAAGTATGGTGGCACGTGCCTGTAATCCCAGCTACTTGGGAGGCTGAGGCAGGAGAATCGCTTGAACCCAGGAGGTGGAGGTTGCAGTGAGCCAAGATCACCCCATTGCACTTCAGCCCAGGTGACAGTGTGAGACTCTGTCTCAAAAACATAATTATATACACACACAATTTCTATTCATCAATTAAAAAAAATTTTTTTGAGACAGGGTCTGGCTCTGACGCCCAGGCTAGAGTGCAGTGGCACAAACTTGACTCACTGCAAACTCTGCCTCTCAGGCTCGGGTGATCCTCCCACCTTAGCCTCCCAAGTAGCTGGAACTACAGGCATGCGCCACCATGCCCAGCTAATTTTTGTATTTTTAGTAGAGATGGGGTCTTGCTCTGTTGCCCAGGTTGGTCTCAAACTCCTAGGCTCAAGCAATCTGCCTGCCAAAGTGCTAGGATTACAGGCATGAACCAATACCTGGTCCTTCGGCCCTTCCCAGCACTTTTTAACTCCTAATCTCTGTCTAATGTACCCACTTATTTTGCTCCTTGTCTGTCTCCCTCCTAGAATGTCCTCTTCATGAGGGTGGGGACGTTTGCCAGTCTTATTCATGGCTGTGTCCCCCAGCATCTAGCACAGGGCCAGGCACAAATTGGGTGGTTGCTCGGATTTGTTGACTGAATAAGTGATTGGAGATAAGATCTTGGGGCTACAAGTCCTTCGGTGCGTTGAGTGTCCGTCTGACAAATGTGTGAGCGGAGGAAGTCTGTCTCTTTCTCTTTTCAAAACCAGCTGTTGGCTGGGCGTGGTGGCTCATGCCTGTAATCCCAGCACTTTGGGAGGCAGAGGCAGGCAGATCACTTGAGATCAGGAATTTGAGATCAGCCTGGCCAACGTGGTGAAACTCCATCTCTACTAAACATTCAAAAGTTAGCTGGGCATGGTGGCAGATGCCTGTAGTCCCAGCTACCCAGGAGGCTGAGGCAGGAGAATCGCTTGAACCTGGGAGGCGGAGGTTGCAGTGAGCCAAGATTGCGCCCTTGCACTCCAGCCTGGGCAACAGAGTGAGATTCCATCTCAAACAGACAACCCCAAAACCAGCTGAAGCCTAGTGTGGTGGCATGCACCTGTCGTCCCAGCTACTCAGGAGGGAGGCTGAGGCAGGAGAATCGCTAGAGTCCAGCAGTTCCAGACCAGCCTGGGCAATATAGCAAGACTCCATCTCTAAAAAATAATAATAATTATAAAGTTAAAAAAACAGAGAACCTGGCGAGAAGCAGGATGGCTGGACAGGTGGCCACTCCCATGTGTATTTATTTATTTATTTAGAGACAGAGTCTCACCGTTGCCCAGGCTGGAGTGCAGTGGCACAACCTTGACTTACTGCAACCTCTGCTTCCTGGGTTCAAGCGATTCTCCTGCCTCAGCCTCCCAAGCTGAGACATCACAGGCATGCGCCACCACGCGCGGCTAATTTTTATATTTTTAGTAGAGACAAGGTTTCACCATGTTGGTCAGGCTGGTCTCCAACTCCTGACCTCAGGTGATGAGCCCTCTTCAGCCTCCCAAAGTGCTGAGATTACAGGTGTGAGCCACAGCATCCGGTCTCCCACGTGCATTTAAAACTGCCTCTGGAACTCACCCTTTCAGCTTTCCAGAGCTCACAGGACCCAGGGACTGAAGGAGAACGAACCAGCAGGCTCAGGTGGTTCATTTTGCAGAGAGGAAGGTAGAGATGCTGAGAAGCCCAGCGTTCCGCCCTCTGTGGCCGGCACCTGGGAGGTGGAGCGAGTGCCGGCTGCACAGCCTCGTGGTCTTTTGCTCCATGGGGCACAGCTGTTGCCGGGCAGCTCCTAAGAACTCGCTTTCTGGGCCCTGAGTTGCCAAGGAACTACTAAATCCCGGCCAGCTGGGGCTAGGGTATATTTTGACTTTCTGGGAAGGAGGGAGGGGGCGGCCTCTCCTGTCTTCTGAGTCCCCTCCCCCTGGCCCTCTGTGAGCTCTGCCGGTCTCTCCCCTCACGCTGGCCCTCTCTCTCCTCTTTCTTCCCCCTAGTTTCCTCCTCACTGTACTGAGGTGGAAGACCCTTGGATTTCTGGGCGAGCCCCATGGATGCTGAAGTCTTCCTGGGTCCCCGACTCCATGCTCTGGCGCCCCCAGTTACTATGACGCCCTGCACGACCGCAGCTCGGGGCACGCCCAGCACCCTGCAGGACACGCGGCCTCCCCCGGCTCAGCATCTGCTTCGAGGGGCCTCCTCTGAGGCGGCGCGGTGGCGTGGTGGACCACCGAGATGTCATCTTGGCCCACCAGGCCCACAAAATCCACAACACCCCCCAGGCCAGGAGGAAAGAATGGGAGTGAGTATGGGCCGGGTCGAGTGGGTCTGTACTGGGGGGATACTGTGGGGGTTAGAATGTTTTGGGCACGCTTTTTCCGGGGAGGAATTCGTGCATTGAACATATTGGTATGTCTGTACTGGCTTCTGAAATCTCAAAATGCTTCCCTGCGAATTGATCAATACTAGTCATGTTAAGACCCCTGGGCACCCCCATCCGGCTCCGTGACTCCCCCTCACAGCCCCACGCTGCGGCAACAAAGGGGTTAACCAGGGGTGTGGCAGCCAGGACCTGGCTCAGAGGATTGTGAGTGTCCACTCTGATGGCTTGGCAAATATTTCTTTCTTTTCCTTTTCTTTTCTGTTTTTTTTTTTTTTTTTTTTTGAGATGGAGTTTTGCAATTGTTGCCCAGGCTGGAGTGCAATGGCACAATCTCGGCTCACTGCAACCTCCGCCTCCCAGGTTCAAGTGATTCTCCTGAATCAGCCTCCAGAGTAGCTGGGATTACAGACACCTGCCACCACGCCTGGCTAATTTTGTAGTTTTAGTAGAGACGGTGTTTCTCCACGTTGGCCAGTGTAATCTCGAGTTCCTGAGCTCAGGTGATCCGCCCGCCTCGGCCTCCCAAAGTGCTGGGATTACAGGCGTGAGCCGCTGCGCCCGGCCAGCAAATATTTCTGCTGTGGTGGCTGAGAAGTGCTGCTTTCTGGGGGGAAATGTGGGAATCCCATTTCTATATCCAGTGTTGAGTTGAAATCTGTGGGTTTAAGGGCTGGAGACAGAAGTGTGTGAAGGCGGAAGGGAACCTAGATACACGGTGGCTTCAGTTGAGTCTGGTCCTGGGTCCCCCTTTCTCTTTGTCGGTGACCCCAAAAGTGGGCCTTCTGGTGGGAGACGCGGGGGTGGAACTGGCTCCGTCATGTAGTCGCTGCTGGGCGCTGTTGGATGAATGGCTTTCCTGAGCTGGGGTCATCACCCCGGAAATCGCTGGTTCTTGGCTGTTGGAGTGTTGAAGGTGGTTTACGTGAAGGTTCAGTCCCACGCCAGCCCTTACACATCCTTTTCCACACAGTAGGGGAGGTGGGATTTTTCTTCTCCCCTCCCTCCCTTCCTCCCTTCCTTCCTTTTGGGACAAGGTCCCCCATCCCTTCCCTTCCTTTCTCTCCCTTCCTTCCGATCTTTCTTTCCCCTTTCCTCAAGAGCTTTTTTTTTTTTTTTTTTTTGGTAAAGGCAGAGACCTAGGGTGGATTCCTAAGCAGATCTCAGGAGCGTGGGATGAGAATATAAATACTAGGTTGATTGGAGCTGAGGCTGATATGGACACTAATCAATTTAGGGGATCCCCAACATTTACTCTCTTACCCTCTCCATGCTCCAGACACTACCCTGTGGAAAGCACACGTCACCAGACGCCCACCACGCCCCTATTTTTCCATTTGCAGGAGGGGAAGTGGGGTTATAACTGCCATTTGGGTTGGGAGGGTGCTGGTGAGGGGGTGTGTAAATACGCGGTGCAATGAAAACTGCTTTATTAAAATGAGCCGTTGCTCAGCTTGAATCAAAGAGCTTCTGGATGGGGCTCAGGGTGGTGCAAGCTTGGCCCCTGAGGTGGTTTCCTGAGATTAGTCTGACATCTGCTGGCGTGTTTGAGCATCGTTTAGGAAGGCAATGAACTCCCCCTCCAGCCGCCACAGCGCCGGGTTCCTCTTGGCTTTCCCCTCCTCTCCATCCACTCGTCTGTCCACTCACCCTCCCACCACCCACTCATCCAAACTTTTATGCATCCATCATCCATCCGTCCATCATCCATCCGTCCATCATCCATCCATCTTTCTATCCATCAATCCATTCATTCATCTCCCTATTCATTCTCTCATCCATCCATTTTCCAGCCATCCAACCACTTTCCCATTCACCCACCTGTCCACACCTCTATCCATCATCCAAGCCACCCGCCCACTCCACCCATTCATCCATCCATTCTTCCATTCTTCAGTCCATCCACCCACCTATCCTTTTATATAGCAGTCTGTCCATCCACCCATCCATCATTCCGTAACTAGCCAGGGTGCACCCATTCCCTTTACGTCACACCAAGCACCACTTCTCTATTCTGCCCTCTCCAGAACACACCCTTTCTCTCCCGACTCCTCTCCTCTTCCTTCTCTCCTCAGTCTCCACGTATTTCCACTATCTCTCATTTCCTTTTCTTTTTTCTTTTTTTTGAGGCAGAGTTTTGCTCTTGTACTCCAGGCTGGAGTGCGGTGGCGTGATCTCGGCTCACTGCAACCTCCACCTGCCGGGTTCCAGCGATTCTCCTACCTCAACCTCCTGAGTAGCTGGGATTACAGGCATGCACCCTGATGTCTAATTTTTTTTTTTTTTTAATTTTTAGTAGAGACAGACTTTAGTAGAGGCTGGTCTTGAACTCCTGACCTCAGGTGATCCTCCCGCCTCAGCCTCCCAAAGTGCTGGGATTACAAGCTTGTGCTATTACGCCCAGCTTCATTTTTATAAATTTTAATTAATTAATTAATTTTGGAGGCAAGGTCTTGCTCTGTCACCCAGGCTGGAGTGCAGTGGCTCTACTATGGCTCACTGTAGCCTTGACCTCCTGGGTTCAAACGAGCCTCCCACCTCAGCTCTGCAAGTAGCTGGGACTGCAGGTGCACCACACCATGACCAGCTAGTTACAAAAAAATTTTGTTTTTGTAGAGTTGGGCTCTTGCTCGGGTTGGTCTCAAACTCATGGGCTCAAGCGACCCTCTTGCCTTGGCCCCCCCAAATTGCTGGGATGACAGGCATGAGTCACCATGCCTGGCTCAGAGTGTCCTTATAGCCATGATCTCCAAACTTCTGAACTCCTACCCAACCAGCAAAACAATTACTCAGCACACCCGTAGCTGAAATGCATACCCACGGCGTAGGCATTTTTATTTATATGTAATTTATGAAAGTATTTTGCTAAATGTGTTAAATGTACTGTAAAATACACATAAAAATAACGTGAAAAGGATGAGACGTCAATGAGATATATCATATTTTCAAATGGCCTTAAGAGTTTGATTTAATAGTACAACACGCTTTTGCCCTCATGTTTTAGAAGTTTGCCTTCACTTTTTAAATACTCTGTTCTGTAAGAGCTTTTTTACTCTGAAAATGTTCTAATACGCTCAAAGTAGGAAGAAGAGCTTGGTGAAACGTCCATACCCATCACAATTGAATAATTACCAGGATCGTGCCAGACGTGCATCAGAAATCCATATCCTCTTTCTGAATATTTAAAAGTAAATCCCTGACCTCACGTGATTTTTGCAAACGTCAGACGACATCTCTAAAGCACACAGACACATCTTAGGAATGTCACACTGAGAACATTAATCATGGTTTTTATATCTAATTTCCAGTCCACATTCAGATTTCCTTGCTCGTCTTTTTACAGTTGATTCTTCTTTTGAATCAAGGCTGTCTGTGTGTCGCATTTTGCCGTTTCTCTCTCTCTTTTAATTGTGGTAAAATATACGTAACATAAAATTGACAATTTTAACCATTTTTAAGCATCCAGTTCAGTGGCATTAAGTACATTCACATTGTTGTGTGACCATCACCACCATCCATCTCTAGAAATTGTTTTTGTTGGTTTTGAGACAAAGTCTTGCTCTGTCGCCCAGGCTGGAGTGCAGTGGTGCGATCTCTGCTCACTGCAACCTCCACCTCCCGGATTCAAGGGATTCTCCTGCCTCAGCCTCCCAAGTAGCTGGGATTACAGGTGCCCACCACCACACCTGGCTAATTTTTGTATTTTTAGTAGAGACAGGGTTTTGCCATGTTGGCCAGGCTAGTCTTGAACTCCTGAACTCAAGTGGTCAGCGCCCCCCCAGACTCCCAAAATGCCGGGATTACAGGCATGAGCCACCACGCCCAGCTGATCTCCAGAACGTTTTCATCACTCCAAACTGACACTCTGTCCCCATGAAGCACTCACTCCCCATGCCCTATCCCCCAGCCCCTGGCATCTACCATTCTGCCTTCTGTCTGTATGAATCTGATGACTCTAGGGACCTCATACAAGTAGAAACATACAGTATTAGTCCTTTTGTGTCTAGAGTATTTCACTGGGCATAATGTCCTCCAGGTTTATCCATGTTGTAGCATGTGTCAGAATTTTCTTACTTTTTAAGGCTGAATAATATTCCATTGTATGGATAGATCACATTTTGTGCATCCGCCCATCCATCCATCTATCCATCTATCCATTCATCTGCCCATCCCCCCCCCCCAAACACCCACCCATCCATCCATCCATCCACCCACCCATCCTTACATCCATCCATCCACTTATTCACCCCCCCACCCATCCTTCCATCCATCCATCCACCCACCCAACCACCCACCCATCCATCCATGAACACTGGGGTTGCTTCCATTTTGGGGCTATTGCGAATAATGCCACTGTGAACATAGGTGTACAAATAACTCTTGGAGACCCTGCTTTCCATTCTTTGAGATGTATTCCTAGGCGTGGGATTGCTGGATCATATGGTAATTCCATATTTAATTTTCTGGTAGTCATGTCTTTTATGTCGTATTCGGTCTATAGCAGTCTTCCTGATCTCCTATTTTCTATCCTATTGACTCCGAGAAGAAACCAGATAAATCATCCTATAGAATGTCTCCTATTATTATTATTATTATTATTCAGTCTAACGCTGTCCCCAACTGAGCTATTTCGGCTGTCATTATTATTATTGTTATTATTTAGAGATAAGATCTTGCTCTGTTACCCAGGCTGGAGTCCAGTGGGGCAATCATAGCTCACTGCAGCCTCAAACTCCTGGGCTCATGTGATCCTCCCTTCTCAGCCTCCCTAGTAGCTGACTACAGGTGTGTGCCACCACATCCGGCTAATTTTTGTTTTTGTAGAGACAAGGTCTCACTATGTTGCCCAAGCTGGTCTCGATCTCCCGGCCTCAAGCGATCCTCCTGTCTCAGCCTCCTAAATCACTGGAATTATAGCTGTAAGCTACTACATCTAGCCTAAGCATCTTCCGTTCTTCATGGCCTGTTTGGAAGCTTTATTTTTATAACTGTGGTCATTTTGTCCACCAGTGGGAACCCCACCCAGGCACAGTACACGCCACAGTGACGCTCACGTGATTTCACCTCGCCAGTGGTCTTCATGAGAATTCTGAATGCCTTCTGGCCACCTTCTGATAGTGATTGAATTAGATCACCATTGTTCACTTCTCGTGACTGAGTTTGGTCTCTTTGCTCCTTCTGCTTGCATTACTATCTTCTTCAATCTTTGCTTTTCTTTTTTTCTTTTCTTTTCTTTTTTGAGAGAGAGTCTTGCTTTGTCACCCAGGCTGGAGTGCGGTGGAGTGTTCTTAGCTTACCGAAACCTCTGCCTCCAAGGTTCAAATGATCCGCCTGCCTCAGCCTCCCAAATAGCTGGGATTACAGGCACCTGCCATCACGCTCAGCTACTTTTATATTTTTAGTAGAAATGGGGTTTTACCATGTTGGCTAGGCTGGTCTTGAACTCTTGGCTTCAAGTGATCCACCCCGCCTTGGCCTCCCAAAGTGCTGGGATTATAGACATGAGCCACTGAGTCCGGCCTCAATCTTTGCTTTGTAGGCAGGAATCTTTTAAAGCCAAATGTCCATTTTATCAGCCAACGTGGCAATCCATCAATCCCCCTCACGCAGGTCTAAGCAGACTGGAATACATTGCCATGCCCTGGAATTATTTATCTCATTTCTGGTGGTCTGTCTTGCCCACTGGAATATCCCCAAAGGGGTTGCTCGTTTGTCCTGTTCACAGCTGTGTCCCCAGAGACTAGGCCAGCACCCAGTAGGTGCTCACAAAATATCTCTTGAAGAAAAGCATTGACTCGCAATGAATGCGAGCCGCTGCCAGCCAGCCAAGTGGATTTGGGTCAACTATCAGTTAAGGACTAACAAAACTCAATGCTTCTCTTTGAGACAGTCATGTTCTGTCACTCAGGCTGAAGTGCGGTGACCTGATAACGGCTCACCGCAGCATCAACCTCCTGGTCTCAAGCAATCCCTTCTGCTTCAGCCTCCCCAAATCTTGGGATTACAGGTGTGAGCCACCATGTCTGGCCTGTAAGATCTTCTTAAATGCAGATTCTGTTTCCACAGGTCTAGGCTAAGACTTGGGATGCTGCCTGCATGCCTGCCTGCCTTTTTTTTTGGACGGAGTTTTGCTCTTGTTGCCCAGACTGGAGTGTAGTGGTGTGATCTTGGCTCACCGTAACCTCTGCCTCTCGGGTTCAGGTGATTCTCCTGCCTCAGCCTCCTGAGTAGCTGGGACTACAGGCATGCGCCAATTTTCATATTTTTAGTAGAGACGGAGTTTCTCCATGTTGGTCATGCTGGTCTCAAACTCTTGACCTCAGGTGATCCGCCCACCTGAGCCTCCGAAAGTGCTGGGATTACAGGTGTGAGCCATCGGGCCCGGCCAGGGATTCTGCATTTCTTTTCAACAGGCTGCCGGGTAAGGCTGAGGCTGCCTGGTCTAAGCAGCAAGCTGCTAAGCCATCATCTTCATCAGAGAATAGAGAGAACATTATGAGAATGGGAGCAGAGAGAGGAGTGTTAAGGGAACTGCATGAGGGTCGTGAATAATACTTATTAGGCCGTAATGATAATCATCATCCCCAGGTTTTTTTTTTTGAGATTGGGTCTCACTATGTTGCCCAAACTGGTCTCAAACTCCTGGGCTCAGGCGATCCTCCTGCTTCAGCCTCTGGAGTATCTGGGATTATAGACATGAGCCACTGTGCCTGGCAATAAGCAGTGTTGGCCGGGCGTGGTGGCTCACACCTGTAACCCCAGCACTTTGGGAGGCCGAGGCGGGTGGATCACTTGAGGTCAGGAATTCGAGACCAGCCTGGCCAACATGGTGAGACCCTGTGTCTACTAAAAATACAAAAAGTTAGCCTGTCGTGGTGGCGCATGCCTGTAATCCCAGCTACTCCAGAGGCTGAGGCAAGAGAATCGCTGGATCCCAGGAGATGGAGGTTGCCATGAGCCGAGATGGCACCACTGCACTCCAGCCTGGGCGACACAGCGAGACTCTGTCTCAAACAAAACAAAATAAAACCAGCCCAGTATTGATGGAGCCCTTACCATCCGTGGGGCACGGTTCCAAGACCTTGATGTGCATTAACTCGTTTAATCCTCATTGTTATAAATAGATGGTGGCACATGCCGTTGTTCTCCAAAGTGATTCTGTGCAGACATCTTATCAAATGCACCCAACGGTCTCGCGACATGGCGCAGGCAGCTGTTGCTGTTATTGTGGTTACTTAATATCTTCTTATGGTTACTTATGATGACCCATAGGACCCTTATTATTTTGCCCCTTATGCAGATGGGTGAACAGATCCTGAGAGGTGAATTTCAGGTTACTTACTGAGGCACCGGAGAGCCAACGCAGAGATGGTGTGACCTTGAATTCCAGGCCAGAACTGGCCGCCTCCCGGGTTCACGTGATTCTCCTGCCTCAGCCTCTGGAGTAGCTGGGACTACAGGCATGCGCCACCACACCTGGCAATTTTTTTTTTTTTTCTTTTGGTATTTTTAGTAGAGACAGGGTTTCATCATGTTGGCCAGGCTGGCCTCGAACTCCTGACCTCTGGTCATCCACCTGCCGCAGCCTTTCAAAGTGCTTAGATCACAGGTGTGAGCTACCACAGTGGCTCATCCCTTAATGTAGGGACCCAGGCTCAGCCAAACTGCAGGTCACCAGCTAGGACTGGGTGACTTTCCCAGCTAGGGATTGGATGGGTGGCCTTAATTGTCCTGGTCCCTGAGGCCTGAGCTGTGAGGACAAGACATGCAGACGGAGACTTTTATTTTATTTTATTTTATTTTATTTTTAGAGGCAGGGTCTCACTCTGTCACCCAGGCTGGAGTGCAGTGGTGCAATAATGGCTGAGTGTAGCCTTGGCCTCCTGGGCTTAAGTGATCCTCTCACCTCAGCCACCTGAGCAGCGAGGACCGCAGGTGTGTGCCACCACTCCTGGATAATTTTTAAATTTTTTTGTAGAGATGGGGTCTTCCTGTGTTGCCCAGGGTGGTCTCAAACTCTTGACCTCAGGTGATCCACCTGCCTCAGCCTCCCAAAATGCGGGGATTACAGGTACGTGCCACCACACCTGGCCATGTTTCGAATTTCTTTTCTTTTTCTTTTTTTGAGACGGAGTTTTGCTCTTGTCGCCCAGACTGTAGTGCAGTGGCAGGATCTCGGCTCACTGCAACCTCTACCTCCTAGGTTCAAGTGATTCTCCTGCCTCAGCCTCCCGAGTAGCTGGGATTACAGACGCCCGCCACCTCAGCCGGCTAATTTTTGTATTTTTAGTAGAGATGAGGTTTCACCATGTTGGCCAGGTTGGTCTCGAACTCCTGACCTCGTGATCCACGTGCCTCAGCCTCTCAAAGTGCTGGGATTACCGTTTCAAATTTCTTAACGGCCTTGTCCTTGGGCATGCGTCAGGCACGGGTCATGCAGCGAATAGGCCGCGTGTGGCCGTGGCCCTTTTGGCACGACTGTGACTCCTTGGTCGTCTTGGAGGCATGGGCTGGAGAAGGAGCTGGGACTTCTGTCTGGTTCATTCTTTGCTGTGTCTCTGGCTTCTAGAACAGGGGCCAGGCAGCTCCAGCCAGGGAGCCACATCTTGCCCCAAGCCCTGTTTTTGTAGGACCCGTGGACTAACAAGAGTTTTCAAATTTTTTTAGTGATGGAAGAAAAGTCAAAAGAAATACAGTATTTCTTTTTTAAAAAAAACCTTAAATGTTTATTGGTTGGGTACAGAGGCTTGCACCAGCAACCCCAGCACTTTGGGTGGCTGAGGCAGGAGGATTGCTTGAGGCCAGGAGTTTAGCCTGGGCAACATAGCGAGACCCCATCTTTACAAAAAAAATTAAAAGCTGGCTGGGTGTGGTGGCTTGCACCTATATCCCAGCTACTCAGGAGGCTGAGGTGGGAGGATTGCTTGAGCCTACGTGTTGGAGGCTGCAATGGGCTATGATTGCACCACTGCATTCCAGCGTGGGTGACAGAGTGAGACCCTGTCTCAAAAAACAAACAAACAAAAACCAAAAACTTTATTGACACGTAACATATATAGAAAATAGTGCACTATTTATAAATATGCAGCTGAATTAATTTTCAGTAGAATAAACATACCTAGGTAACCAACCATGTTAGAAAATACAGCATTATCAACACCTCAAAAGTTCTCTCATGGCCTCTACCCCGTATCTCCCTAAAGGTAAAATAAAAAGAAAAGAGAATGCCTACTAAATCTCTGACACCACAGATTAGCTAACATTTTATAAATGAAATTGAACAGCATGCTTTCTTCTACATTTGGGCCTCTTTTAGTCTATTATGTTTGTGAAATTCACCCATGTTGTTGCATATAGCTTTTGTTCATTATTATTTTATTTTTTGAGACAGAGTCTTACTCTGTCGCCCAGGCCGGAGTGCAGTGGTGCGATCTCGGCTCACTGCAACCTCCTCCTCCCTGGTTTAAGCGATTCTCCTGCCTCATCCTCCCAAGTAGCTGGGACTACATGTGTGCGCCACCATGCCAGCTAATTTTTGTATTTTTTAGTTTCGACATGTTAGCCAGGTTGGTCTCAAACTCCTGACCTCAGGTGATCCACCCGCCTCGGCCTCCCAAAGTGCTGGGATTACAGGCGTGAGCCACTGTGCCTGGCCTGTTCATTAATTGTTATTGTTGTTTAATAAAAAGAGGGATAATTCCTGATAGGTGAAAGTTCTGTGATGTTTAGAATTCGGTGTCCACAAAGTTTTACTGGAACACAGCCTGGTCTGTTTGTGCGGATGTTGTCTGTGGCTCCTTTTGTGTTACAATAGCAGAGCTGTCTCTGGGACAGAGACTGTCTGGCCCTCAGAGCCAGGAGTATTTCCTCTGAGGTCCTTTATTAGAGAGGTTTTTGGACCCCTGAGCTGGAAGAGCGCCTGACACACGCTATGCTCACAAAGCAGCCTGCGCGGGCGTCCCGTGCATTAGCCCCAGGTCCCTTGCCGCTGCCACAACTGGCCACCAGGTGGCGCCATGGCTCCCCAGCCGGGCAGGCGCCGGGCAACAGCACGTTCAGCTTGCCCTCCTGGGTACCCACCTCCCTGCCGTATCCTTCCTGCCTGTTCCGAGAACAGCCCCAGATCAATAATCGAATTCCCATCATGTAATAGCTAATCATTACATATCTGGCTATCGCTTTTTCATGCACAAAAGGCTTGGTAAAGACGAACTGGGGTGGCAGGGGCGGACTTGGGCCTTCGCAGGGCTCCCTGAGGTCTGATGGGTTACAAGCAGGTCCTGGGGTCAAGTGTGGGGCCTGCCTGGCTTCAGTCTGGGGCGTGGTTGAGTACCCAGGCCCGGGTTCAAATCCCAACTCTGCCACTTGCTGACTGATTCTGGGGAGGAGAGTTCCTTTCCCTTTCCTGTGTCTCAGTTTCCCTATATGTCAAATGAGGAAAACGACAGCACGGGTCTCTGGGGCTCTTACAAAGATTAAGTTCACTGCCTGATTACACAGACAGCATTCAGAACAGTGCAGCCACATTGTAAGCACTTGCTAATAGTTTCTGCAGTGGGTATGCCACTAAGTATCTGAGCCCTCAGTTTACACAGTTAAAAAAAGGCTGTGCACGGTGGCTTACGCCTGTAATCCCAGCATTTTGGGAAGCTGAGGTGGGAGGTTCAGTTGAGCTCAGGAGTTCAAGATCAGCCTGGGAAACACAGGGAGATCTTGTCTCTACTAAAAATAAAAAAAATAAAAAAATAAAAAATAAAAAAAATTAGGTGTGGTGAACACCTGTAGTCCTACCTACTCGGGAGGCTGAGGTGGGAGGATCGCTTGAGCCCAGGAGTTCAAGGCTGCAGTGAGGGATGCTCATACCACTATACTCCAGCCTGGGTGACAGAGTGAGACCCTGTCTTGAAAAAAAAAGAAAAGAAAAGCAGATTGTTTTGTTTAGGTAACACAGTTAAACTGCAACCTAACCTTTTAAAAAGAACCTGCTTAGAGATCAGAGTCCTCCTCCTCCTTCCTTCCTCCTCATCTTTCTCCTTCCTCCTCATCTTCTTCCTTCCTCCTCATCTTTCTTCCTTCCTCCTCCTCCTTCCCTTCTCCTCCTCCTCCTCTTTCTTCTTCTATTTTTTGGTTTGTGTTTTGAGATGGAGTCTTGCTCTGTTGCACAGAATGGAGTGCAGTGGCATGATCTCAGCTCACTGCAACCTCCACCTCTTGGGTTCAGGTGATTCTCCTTCCTCAGCCTCCCAAGTAGCTGAGATTACAGGCACCCACTGTAATTAGCTGCCACGCCTGGCTAATTTTTGTATTTTTTGTAGAGACGGGGCTTTACCATGTTGGCCCGGCTGGTCTCAAACTCCTGACCTCAAGTGATCCACCCACCTTGGCCTCCCAAAGTGCTGAGATTACAGGCATGAGCCACCATAACTGGCCTCTTTCTTTCTTTTCTTAAGGGAGGCAGGTTGGCCAATTTTAGCCTAGTTGATATTTTAAAAAATAGGTCTGGTCCCAGGGGAGCTTCTTTTTTCAGTGTAGCTGGCTGACTTACGGTGCAGGAAGACCCTTCTTTTGTTTTTTGAATTGGCAGCTTTGGCAGCTGTGGAAGGTCTGGGTAGGGACCCCAGAGATGGGGCTCCCCCTATCCCATTTGGTCTATCAGATTCTCCATGCTGGTCCTTGGAACCCAAGCAGCTTATGAACCCCCACCACCCCCACTTCCAAATTATCCCCCTCTGTTCAATGTGACTTTTCCGTCTAGAATTTATCTGTACCTTGGGTTTCCAGTCCTGGGGAACAACTATGCCACCTCCCCTCCCCTCCCCCTCCCCTCTTCTTTCCCTTTCTTCCTTTCCCTCCCTCCCTTCTTTCCTTCCTTTCCTTTCCTTTCTCTCTTTCTCTTTTCTTTCTTTCCTTTCTTTCCCTCCCTCCTCCCCCACTCTTTGTCTCTTTCTTTTTCTTTCTTTCTTTCGCTCTGTTGCCCAGGCTGGAGTACAGTGCCACGATCTCGGCTCACTGCAACCTCCGCGTCCTGGGTTCAAGTGATTCTCCTGCCTCAGCCTCCCGAGTAGCTGGGATTACAGGTGTGCATCACCACACCTGACTAATTTTTGTATTTTGTAGAGATGGGGTTTCACCATGTTGGCCAGGCTGGTCTCGAACTCCGACCTCAGGTGATCCACCCACCTTGGGATTACAGGCGTGAGCCACTGCACCCGGTCTCTTCTCCTCCTCTTGTGGGGTCTGCGTGCTTCTGTTCATGTACTGCTCATCCCCGTCGTCCCTCGTCTTCCACTTCCTCCTCCTCTTTGAAAGGGTCTTGCTCTGTCACCCATGCTGGAGCGCAGTGGTACAATCATAGCTCCCTGCCCTCCTCAACTCCCAGGCTCAAGCAATCCTCCCAACTAACTAAGATTGCAGGCACGTGCCACCACACCTGGCTATTTTACTTTACTTTTTGTAGACATTGGATCTTGCTGTGTTGCCCAGGCTGGTCTCAAACTCCTAGGCTCAAGTGATGCTCCTGCCTCGGCCTTTAGATTCCCTGGGATTACTTCTACTGTGCCTGGCCTGATCCTTATCTTTTATCCTGCCACCATCACTCCAAATTCTATCCGTTCAACACTGCAGAGTTCTTTTTTGTTATTGTTTTTGAGACAGAGTCTCACTCAGTCACCTAAGCTGGAGTGCAGTGGCGCGATCTCGGCTCACTGCAACTTCCGCCTCCCAGGTTCAAGCGATTCTCCAGCCTCGGCCTCCCAGGTAGCTGGGACTATAGGCACACGTCATCACGCCTGGATAATTTTTATATTTTTGGCAGAGATGGGGTTTCACCATGTTGGTCAGGCTAGTCTTGAACTCCTGACATCAAATGATCCACCTGCCTTGGCCTCCCAAAGTGCTGGGATTACAGGCATGAGCCACCGTGTCTGGCCCTCGGAGTTCTTTTGATGGTGTCTGTTCACACCAGGTTCCCTTAACTGCTTGAGCCTTGGTGCAGGGTTCTGCCCATGATCCACTGCCCATGATTCCACCATTATTGTTATTATTATTTTGGAGATGGAGTCTCGCTCTGTCACCCAGGCTGGAGTGCAATGCTGCGGTCTCCACTCACTGCAACCTCGGCCTCCTGAGTTCAAGTGATTCTCCTGCCTCGGCCTCCCAAGTAGCTGGGATTACAGGCATGCACCTCCATGCCGGCTAATTTTTGTATTTTTAGTAGAGACGGCGTTTCACCATGTTGGCCAGGCTGGTCTCGAACTCCTGACCTCGTGATCCGCCCGCCTCGGCCTCCCAAAGTGCTAGTATCACAGGTGGGAGCCACTGCGCCCAGCTGATTCCATCCTTATTGCCCTCACTTTGGTCGAGTCCCACTGGCCTTCCTTCTGTCCCCTGCATTTTCAAGGCCTTTACACTTGCTGTTCCTTCTGTCTGGAATGTTCTTCCCCTGACTGGCCCTTTCATGCACTATGGTCTCAGCACAAATGTCACCTCATGTAGAGCCCCCTGTCCTGGGGTCACTGTTCATTTTGTGGAGCCATTCTGTTTGCTACATAAAATGACATGTCTCTTTCTAAATTGGATTGTCAGCTCCATGAGGGCAGGTTGGTTGGTTGGTGTCTGGTCGGTCTTTTCAGCTACTGTGTCTCGAAATGCTTAGAAAAGTGCCTAGTGCATAATAGATACCAATGTTTGTTGAGTGAATAACTGATGGAGCCCTGTGAAGTTGCACATCTATGTTGATCCCCCTCTTTATGGCTCTGGTTTTGAGACCTGCAAGCCCCTTAGAGCAAGTGAACTCCATTTTCTCTTCCATTCGCTGCCCAGGGGGATCTTCTGTTTCCAAATTTATGCACTGTACTCAAGGGGGCCTGCCTGGAGGAGGAGGTGGACATGCAGACAGCAGCTGTGCAATGTCTATGAGCTACACAGAGACCAGTCTCCATTTTATCCCACACCCACCATGGGTCCAGCCTGGGTCAAGGGGCTTTGGGTACGAGCTACATGGGTTACTCCCCCTCAATGCCCATTTCATAGAGGAGGAAACTGGGGCACAGAGAGGTAAAATAATGAGGCCAGTAAGTTAGCATCAGCTTTGGAACCCAGTTCTGTCTGAATCCAGAGCCCATGTTCCTAACTCCTGCCTTTTCAAGGTCTTGAACTTGGAAATGCCTGGCATATAGTAGAATGAATGAATGAACGAATGAGTGTGAATTAATGAAATTGTTATCACTAAGCTTTTCTCTGACCTTCAAGTACTAAACTCTACAAAGGCGAGTCCCGTCTCTTACTGACCCTTGAATCTCTGGGAGTGCTCTGCATAGAGCTTTGCAGGGAGAAAGCACGTGATGTGTGTCGAAGCTGGTTGCGTGAAGTCTAAAGAAACTCAGGATTAAATCTATACAATCCTGAAGGCCAGTATGGCACATGCAACCCATTCGCTAATCCCTGGCCACTAGAAACAGCTTGAAAGAGACCGAACTGGGATTAAAATAAAATAAGCCCTCACCTTCTAGTATTTCCAACTACTCACAGTCCATTCACCTCCTCTGTCTCTTGCAACCACGAAAATAACATTTGGGAGGGCAGGTCTAGAATCCCCAAATCACAAATAGAGACACGAAGACCACGTACACATAGAGATGAACCCTGAGTCAAAATCTAATGGTGACATTGAAGTTAAAGAATAATCCCACTATCCTCAGGACTTTGGGAGGTGGAGGCGAGCAGATCACCTGAGGTCAGGAGTTTGAGACCAGCCTGGCCACCTTGGTGAAATCTCATCTCTACTAAAAAATACAATAAATAAATAAATAAAGCTGGGCATGGTGGCACACATCTGTAGTCCCAGCTACTCGGGAGGCTGAGACGGGAGAATCACTTGAACCCAGAAGGCAGAGGTTGCAGTGAGCCAAGATCACACCATTGCACTCCAGCCTGGGCGACAGAGGGAGACTCCTCAGAAAACACCAAAAAGTAACAACCACCACCACCACAGCAACAAAACGAATCCCAGCCTCTCTCTGAAATGCCGTGCTGCAAATCAGATGTGTTCCTTTGCCATCCAAGAAGGCCATTCTTGCCTGCTGAAGTTCCTCTGGAGGACCCCAGATACGTTGCAAAAGACAGATTTGGGGGCAAAAGGAGCCAGCTTGAACATCCCAGCCCATCCTGTTAGAGCTGGGCAACCCCGGGCAAGTGCCACAGCCTCTCTGAGCACTGAAGGAAGGTCACAACAGTTCCTAGTGCAGAAAGTCTGGGAGAGGGCACTGACGAGGCCGGGTTCAAATAACAGTGCCTTGGAGGATAAATCAGTTTCGTTTTTCCCCCTCCTGTGGTCTACTCACCACCTGGTTGATATTTATGTATGGTGCTTCCAATCTGTATGCTAGGTCAAGGGCTTCTGAATAAGGAGATGGTGCAGCTTATTGGTGCTGGAGCTAGTCTGGCTGGATTCACACCCTGGTTCTAACTGTTTGCTGTGTGACCTTGGACAAGTGACTTCATCTCTCTGAGCCTCTGTTTTCTTGCCCGCAGAATGCAGGGAAAAAATAGCAGTCACTTCATAGGGTTATTATAAGAATTAAGCATTTGAAAAATGCTTAGGACAACTCACATTATGAGTAGGAATGGCTTATTTAATAATAATAATTATTATTATTGTTTGAGAGGAGTCTTGCTCTGTTGCCCAGGCTGGAGTGCAGTGGTGCCATCCTGGCTCACTGCAGCCTCCACTCCCGGGTTCAAGCCATTCTCCTGCCTCAGCCTCCCAAGTAGCTGGAATTATAAGCGCCCACCACCACGCCTGGCTAATTTTTGTATTTTTAGTGGAGATGGGGTTTCACCATGTTGGCCAGGTTGGTCTCGAACCCTTGACCTCAAGCAATCTGCCTGCCTCAGCACCCCCAAAGTGCTGGGGTTACAGGCATGAACAACCATGCCCGGCCAGGCCTGTTAAATGAAATGAAATGAACACATTCCCACCTATATCCCCAGGTGTGACTTCCAAAAGGGCACGGACTTTATCTCACTGGTTACGTATCGCCAGAGCCTGGCGTATAGCAGGTGGTTAGTAAAGGCTGGGTGAAAGCAAGATACGAGGTTGGAACGTGTTTGTGGCTGAGAGATGAAAATGTAACCTCTAAATTGGGGGTTTGCAAACTTCTGTAGAGAGCCAGACAGGGGCTGCATCTGGCCTGCAGGACGATGACTGCTAACTTCGGCTATAATCACAGTGAGAGGTTAATGGGAGCTAAGAGAGGATGTTCAGGTGGTGCTTTCTGGAGAGATGGTGATGTCAGGGGCTGTTAAGTCTCAAGTAGGAAGGTCTGTGTATTTTTGCAACTTATTAGCATTTATTAAGCACACGATATCCTGTCCACATGTCAATCATTGCACCTAGGCAGTCATACTCCTTTTTATGTTTAGGACAATCTTGGAAAATAGTATCTTTAATTACTCCTCCCTCTTTTTTTAATTTTAATTTTTTTATTTGTACAAATCTGTAGGATATATGTGCAAATTCCCACCTCCTCCCCCACTCCTCTCCCCCTCTTTCCTCCTCCTCCCCCTCTACTTCCCCTCCTCCCTCTACTTCCCTCTCTCCTCCCTCCTCCTCTTTCTCTTCCTCCTCCCCCTCTTCGTCTTTTGTCTTTCTTCTTTCTTCTTCTTGACAGGGGGCCAGAAGTGCTGGCTCACACCTCTAATCCTAGCACTTTGGGAGGCCATGGAGAGTGGATCACTTGGAGTCGGGAGTTCAAGACCAGCCTGGCCAACATGGTGAAATCCCATCTTCACTAAAAAATAAAAAAATTAGCCGAATGTGAAGGCATGCACCTGTAATCCCAGCTACTCATGAGGCTGAAGCAGGAGAATTGCTTGAACCCAGGAGGCGGAGGTTGCAGTGCGTGGAGATTGCACCACTGCACCCTGGCCTGGGTGACAGAGCGAGACTGTGTCTCAAATAAAGAAATAGACAGGGTCTTGCTCTTTTGCTCAGGCTGGAGTGCAGTGGTGCAATCATAGCTCACTGCAGCCTTGAGCTCCTGGGCTCAGGTGATCCTCCTGCCTCAGCCTCTCAAGTAGCTGAGACTATAGGTGGGCACCACCACACCTAGCTATTTAAAAATTTAATTTTCTTTTGTAAAGACAGGGGTCTTGCTATGTTATCCAGGTGGGCCTTGAACTCCTGGCCTTTAGCAATCCTCCTGCCTCAGCCTCCCAAGTAGCTGGGATTATAGGAATGAGCCACAGTGTCTGGCTCACCTCTTCCTTTTTAAAATCAGAAACTAGGGCCCAGAGTGGTTAGAAACCTTCCCAAGTTCATTCAAGTTCAACTGGGTCCCCTCCCTCCCTCCCTCCCTCCCTCCCTCCCTCCCTCCCTTCCTCCCTTCCTTCCCTCCCTCCCTTCCTTCCCTCCCTCCCTCCCTTCCCTCCCTGCCTCCCTCCCTTCCTTCCCTCCCTCCCTTCCTTCCTTCCTCTTTCTTTCTTTCCCCTCCCTCCCTAGCTCCCTCCCTCCCTTCCTTACTTTTTCTTTTTCTCTTTCTCTTTCCCTCCCTCCCTCCCTTCCTTCCTTTTCCTTTTTCATCGGAAACACAGTCTCGCTCTGTCCCCTACGCTGGAGTGCAGTGGCCATCTTGGCTCACTGCAACCTCCACCTCCTGGGTTCCAGCGATTCTCATGCCTCAGCCTCCTAAGTAGCTGGGATTACAGGCACCTGCCACCACGCCCAGCTATTTTTTTTTTTTTTGGTATTTTTTTTTTTTTTAGTAGAGACGAAATTTTACCATGTTGGCCAGGATGGTCTCGAACTCCTGACTTCAGGTGATCTGCCTACCTTGGCATCCCAAAGTGCTGAGATTACAGGCTTGAGACACCACGCCCGGCTGAACTGGGTCCATATTCAAAGCTCTGGCCTCTTCCATCAGGACCAGAGAATAGCTGAGGCCTCCTCTTAAAGCTGCCATTTAAATGTCCATGGCCGGGTGCACGGGCCCTAAGCAAGCTTCCGAACACAGGGCAGCAACCAAGGCATAGTGTGAGGCTTTTCCGTGGACACGCGTGACTATAATCCGTCACAAAGTGGCATGGGGCCTGTGGGGGGGGTCTGCAGGAACGTTCTGGAACTCTTCAGTGCTTGTCTTAGAATGAGGATGTCTCAGCCAGACACGGTGGCTCACGCTTGTAATCCCAGCACTTTGAGAGGCTGAGGTGGGAGGATCAGGAGGTTAAGAGATCAAGACCATCCTGACCAACATAGTGAAACCCTGTCTTTACTAAAAATACAAAAATTAGCTGGGCGTGGTGGCCATGCACCTGTAGTCCCAGCTGCTTGGGAGGCTGAGGCAGGAGAATCACTTGAACCTGGAGAGAGGTTGCATTGAGCCGAGATCATGCCACTGCACTGCAGCCTGGGCAACAGAGTGAGACTCAAAAAAAGCCTGCGTGCCGTCGCTCACGCCTGTAATCCCAGCACCTTAGGAGGCTGAGGCGGGCGGATCACGGGTCAGGAGATGGAGACCATCCTGGCTAACATGATGAAACCCCGTCTCCACTAAAAATACAAAAATTAGCTGGGTGTGGTGGCGCATGCCTGTAGTCCCAGCTACTCATGAGGCTGAGACAGGAGAATCACTTGAATGGGAGGCAGAGGTTACAGTGAGCTGAGATTGCGCCACTGCACTCCAGCCTGGCGACAGAGTGAGCTGGGCATGGTGGCTCACACCTGTTCTCCCAATGCTTTTGGGAGGCCTGGCTCCTGGCTTTAGTCCAGGAGTTTGAGACCAGCCTGGGAAATATAGCAAGAGCCCATCTCTACAAAAACTTTAAAAAATATTTAGCCAGGCATAGTGGCGTGTACCTGTAGTCCCAGCTACTGGGGAGGTTGAGGCAAGAGGATCGCTTGAGCCCAGGAGGTCAAGACTGTGGTGAGTTCTGATCACACCGCTGCCCTCCAGCCTGGGCAGCAGAGCGGGACTCTACATCTACAACAATAAAATAAAGTTCCCGGGCGGTTCTAGCCAGCGTGCGAGTCATCATGTCCCACTTTACTTACGATACACTCAGCAGAGGCCTGCAGATTTGTACCCAACTTGGGAATTTAAAATCCACTGGGGACTAAAAACAGTGATGGTGTCTAATCCATTTCTAAGCCAAGGCGAAATGTTTGTGGTATGATTCGCGGCTTGGATTCTTATTCTTTTGGCTTCAATAATCTCCTTTCTGTGTATTCAGAGCAGACACTCAGCTGAGACACGTTGGTACAGCTGATTGTTAAAATATTAAAATATTTCCATACCAGTTAGTAAATAGCTGTACCTGGAGGCCCCTGAGTGAGCTCCCCACCCACCCGAGTCCCTTCCTGATCCTCTCCGGCCTCCTGACAATCAATACTCCAAAGGAATCTTGGTGTGTCTTAGTTGGGTTCTCTGTTTTAAGGTGTTCTCTGTCATGATGTGTTGATGAGAATTGGGTCTCATCCAAAGGCTTGTCTGGGGAAGGATTTGCTTCCAAGCTTACCTGGTTGTTGGCAATATTCAGTTCCTTGCCAACTGTTGAACTAAAGGCCTAAGCTCCAGCTGAGTGTTGGCTAGAGGAAACCCTCAGTTTCTCCCCAACGTGGCAGTTTGCTTTGTCAAAGGCAGCATAGAGAGGTGTCTACTAGCAAGACAGAAGTCGTAATATTTTGTAATCTAACTGGGGGAGCGACATCCCCCAGTACTGAAGCATTCCATTGGTTAGAAGCAGGTTCCTCAGGAGAGGGAATCATGCAAGGTCATGAGGCTTCACTCACATGTTTAGTGCCTCAGAGCTTTTCCATTATATTCTTTCTTTTCATGTGGCTAGCTTGAGCTTCCTTACAGCATGGAGTACCAGGAGGTGGAGACCACTGGGGACCACCTTAGAAGTTGCCTGCTACAGGGTTGTTAGTTTTTCACCTCTTAGATGTAGACGATTTAATCTAGGTCATCACTGTTTGCTCTTAGGGCATGGGTTTTATGAAGTGTGAAAACATCTAGAGGCTTATTGATTCATAATCCACACTGGTTACCTTTGGGACCTTCCCTTGCCCCATCCTGCAAGGTCCACTCAAGTTGGAGGCTCAGCTGTTTCTGAGCTGAGTTTTGGAACTCAGAAATCTTTGGGGCAGCCCAGAATTCTGCCCCTTAGGGTCATCCTTCCACTCTTGGGAGATACCTAGGGAGTGGGCTGCAGTCTGCCCTTGGGGGGATCCCCCAACCTTCATGTCTTCCCACAATCTTCGTGTCTTCCCAGTTGCTCCCCACAAAGGCATCTTCCTCCTCTCTACCCTCAGGAACACCTAATATTTTTTCATTGAGTTCAGGATTTCCTAAGAGACAAGAGAGGTGTTGACTTCCAGAAATATTTATTTCCTCTGAGACAGGAAACTTAACTCCCTGTAATAGAGAATGTCGGGTTAGAGGAAAGGTACAACCAAAGGATTGGGGACATACAGGTGGGAGAGGGTCTGGGGAGTCAGGGGTGTGTTGCCAAGATGGCCAGGAGGTTTCCTGGGGCAGGGTTGGAGAAGAATACTATTATACCCAGGAGGAACTGAAAGAACACATCCCCAAATGTGAGAGAGGACACACCGGAGCCATTGACCAAGAGAGAATCAAATGGGTTGAAATTATGGTGAGAGAATAGGTTGGCCATGTTTTTGTTTTGTTTTCTGTTTGCGGGGGTCGGTGGGGGAGGGCAGGGTGGGTGAGACAAGGTTTCTCTCTGTCACCCAGGCTGGAGTGCAGGGACATGATCATGGCTTACCATAGCCTCAACCTCCTAAGTTCAAGCAGTCCTCTCACCTCAGCCTCCGGAGTAGCTGGGACTGTAGGCGTGCACCACCACACCTGGCTAATTTTTTTTTTTTTTGAGATGGGGTCTTGCTCTTTTAACCAGATTGGAGTGCAGTGGCATAATCATGGCTCATTGTAGCCTCAAGCTCCTAAGCTCAAGCTATCCTCTCACCTCAGCCTCCTGAGTAGCCAGGACTGTAGGCATACACCACCACACCTGGCTAATTTTTTTTTTTTTTCTGTAGAAATGGGGTCTTGCTCTGTTGTCCAGGCTGGTCTCAAACCCCTGAGCTCAAGTGATTCTCCCTCTTTGGCCTCTCACAGTGCTGGGATTACAGGCATGCGCCACTGGCTCTATGGTCATTTAAAGCATCAAGAATTAATTATTATTTCTTGCAATTATTTAAGTCAAGGATTCTCTGGAACTCAGCCCGATGGTTCTGTTGTAATCTCAGTGTAATGTAGTCTCTCATTGAGCTGCGTTGTGTTGATGGCTGGCAGGGCTGGGCGGTCCGTGAGGCTTCACTCACGTTTGGTGCCTCGGAGCTTTTTCAATATATTCCTTCTCTCCATGTGGCTAGCTTGAGCTTCCTTATAACATGGTGGCTTTGGATAATTGGACATTCCAGAGTCTGGATTTCAACAAGGGGCATGTCAAACTTGAAAGCAGAAGCTGCAAGGGGAGGCTGCCAGGTTTGAAGGAGCTTAGATATCCCCTTGGGCAGCTGGGGATTTATCCCATTATCATTGACCAGGCTATTGGAGGTCTTTTCTTCTTCTTTGAGATCGGGTCTCACCCTGTCCACCACTGGCTGGAGTGCAATGGTGCAATCGTATATGGCTCATTGCAGCTTGGAACTCCTGGGTTCAAGTAATCCTCCCACCTCAGCGTCCCAAGTAGCTGAGACTACAGGTGGACAGCACTATGCCTGGCTAATTATTTTATTTTTTGAGTGACAGGGTCTCACTATGTTGCCCAGGCTGGTCTTGAATGCCTAGCCTCAAGAGATCCTCCCATCTCAGCCTCCTGAGTGGCACTGGAGGTCTTTTGAAGGGAAACCATACACTTCAACATGTCATAGTGGTGTTTTACAAAGTAATTTCAGAAAAGAGTACAGGTCAGTGGGAATGACGGAGTCTGGAGAAGAATACTAGATCTTTCTAGTCTTATGTGACCCCATGTTTGATTTAACTTTCCTGAGTTTTTAGTTGCATCATCTGTGAAAGAGGATAAGAATCTGTACCATGCACACTCTGCAGGGCTTTTATAAGGATCAAATAAGGAAGTATCCATAAAGTGCTTTGAAACCCAGGGTTCCAAACTCAGCTGTCTACAGGGGCCAAGCGGGTGATGGTGACTAGGGCAGCTTCCATGTCAGGGAAACACCAGGGAATGGTGAAGCCTTTGGCAAACTGGGAGAGCTTCAGGCTCATCTGAAGGATATGACCATTATTCAATAGAAGCTGATTGCTGTCATGCAGGAATGTGGGCTCAGCTCGGGTAAATCGTCTTGAGTTTGAGAAAAAGCAAAAATTTCACTTTTATATGTAATCTCCTGACTTGTTCTGAACATATTTTTATCTTAAGTATGGATAGATCAAGGAAGTAATTTGTGAGCTCTGAGTTTGTAACATCTGCTGTAAACCCTAAAACTCAATGTAAATACTAGTTATTAATTTTGTCACAGATTTTTAAAACCGGGAAGGCAAGATGAGCAAGAGGGAGACGTGGAGGGGGGAGGTGCCAATGAGTCAGGAGATGGCTGGACTACCACAGCCGTGTTGAGAATGTTGCAGGTAGGGAGAGGATCTCAGAGACACCTCAGAAGGGGAATCAATAGGATTCACTTGCTAATTGGCTGGGGTGAAGATTCTTAACATTTTCTGAGCCACAGAGCCCTCTTCAGTTCAACAGAAGCCAAGGGATTCCTTCTCAAAATTGTGCTTTTTAAATGCATAATACCAAATGCAGAGGAAACCAATTACAATGAACGTTAGTTATAAAAATATTTGAAAGAACAGATTTGTCATACCATCACAAACGCGTTTAACAATGCATAAAAAACAAGCTAGTGACAGACCTAACAATTTCAAGGTAGTCATGAGAGTAAGTGGTTTTCAAGATATCTGCAATAATTATAATGCGACATAATAAAAATGTGGTTTCTGTTTTTTTGTTTGTTTTGAGACAGAGTCTCACTCTGTTGCCCAGGCTGGAGTGCAGTGGTGTGATCACAGCTTACAGCAGCTTCTACCTCCCAGGTGCAAGCGATCCTCCAACTGAGCCCCCTGAGTAGCTGGGTCTACAGGTGTACATCACCACACCCAGCTAATTTTTTTATTTTTTGTAGAGATGGGGTGTCACCATGTTACCCAGGCTGGTCTTGAACTCCTGAGCTCAAGCGATCCACCTGCCTTGGCCTCCCAAAGTGCTGGGATTACAGGCGTGAGCCACTGCACCCAGCTGAGATGTGGTTTCTGTTGATGACAAAGTCACAGGCGCCAGGAACACTGCTAATATTGCTGCAATTGGTTGCCTTCATCCATGCATAATTACAGCTAGAGGCAGTGAAAATGAATATGTGAATTTTCCCAGCCAAATTTACAGGCTCCCTGAATTATAAACAAGTTAAGTACCACTTCATCTAGGAAGTGAAACAGGTGAGTTAAAAGGGAGATCTGAGATTTCTAGTTTGGGGAGAGTTGAAGTGGAGTTGCCTAGGAGGCTGTAAGAAATTAGGGGATGAGCAGAAGAGACTAAAAGTGGGTAGAAATAGTGTTTGGGGAACTATGAGAAATAGAACAGAGTGGTTAAGCCTGTAGGCTCAGGAGTCAGAGTGCCTGGCTTCACATCCTGGCCCAACTTCTTTTTTTTTTCCCCAGCCCCCCTACCAGCTTTGTCATTTTAGTGCATTCAACAGCACCCCACTTCTGGTACCAAATCCAGATTTCATTGGCTTGTATACCAGTTACTGGACTGACTTCCTGTGCCTCAGTTTCTTCAGCTATGAAATGGGGATGATAAAGGCATCACCTACTTCTCAGAGAGATCGTTAGCTTCAAATTAATTAATACATGTAAATTACTTAGAACAGTACTTGGCATACAGTAAGCGCTACATAGACATAGTTATTATAGAAGGGATGGAAGTAGATGAGGTTCATTCATTAATCATTCAACAGACTTATCAAACAGTTTTTTGTTTTTTGTTTTTTTTTTTTTTTTTGAGACAAAGTCTCGCTCTGTCTCCTAGGCTGGACTGCAGTGGCCTGATCTTGGCTCACTGCAACCTCTGCCTTCCGGGTTCAAGTGATTCTCCTGCCTCAGCTTCCCAAGTAGCTGGGACTACAGGTGCCTGCCACTAAGCCTGGCTAATTTTCATATTTTTAGTAGAGATGGGGTTTCACCATATTGGCCAGGCTCCTCTCAAACTCCTGACCTTGTCATCCATCCACCTCAGCCTCCCAAAGTGCTGGGATTACAGGCGTGCACCACCACACCTGGCCTCATCAAACGGTTTTTAAAATGATTTTAATTGACGAATAACAATTGTATATAGTTATGGGGTACAATGTGATGTTTCAATCTATATATACGTTATGGAAAGATTCAATCAAGCTAATTAACATATCCATCACCTCACCAACTTATCACTGAGCACTTTGGAGGCAGGGAACAAATCAGACAAGGACTTTACTCCCATGGAGTTTAAATTCTGTAGGGGGATAACAGATAATATGCTAGTAAATAGATAATAAAATAATCTGAGGCAGTGAGAGTGACAATGACACAGTGACGAGGTACAGTGTGACTGAAACAGGAGAACCTAAGAAAAGGTGGTCGGGGTGGTTCATCTGGTGAACCGATATTTGAATTGAGTACTTAATGAAGTGGATGAGCCAGCCATGCAAAGTTCTTGGGAAAGGAAGTTCCAAGCAGAGGGAACAGCAAGTGCAAAGGCCCTGAGGCAGGAATGTGCCTGGTGTGTTGAGATGAGCAGGACAGCCAGTGTTGGGTGGGGACGAGGTGAGCGAGGTCGGGGAGTGATGGAAGTGAAGTTGGAGGGTTGATGTGGACCAGCTCCTTTGTTATCCATAGGCACGTATGGATGAATACATTATAGTCAGTGTCCTCAGTGAATTCAAAATCATTGCCATAGACTGTCCCAATGAGGTAAATGCTTTAAGAGAGGTATAACTCGATAGATTAGCAACCGCTCCCCCGCTCCCCCGCTCCCCGCTCCCCGCTCCCCCGCTCCCCCGCTCCCCCGCTCCCCGCTCCCCGCTCCCCCGCTCCCCCGCTCCCCCGCTCCCCGCTCCCCGCTCCCCCGCTCCCCGCTCCCCGCTCCCCGCTCCCCCGCTTTGAGATGGAATCTCTCTCTGTCGCCCAGGCTGGAGAGCAGTGGCATGATCTCAGCTCACTGCAACCTTCACCTCCCGGATTTGAGCAATTCTCCTGCCTCAGCCTCTCCAATAGCTGGGATTATAGGTGTGTGTCACCACGCCCAGCCAATTTTTGTATTGTTAGTAGAGACGGGGTTTCACCATGTTGGCCAGGCTGGTCTCAGGTGATTCACTCACCTTGGCCTTCCAAAGTGCTGGGATTATAGGCGTGAGCCACCATGCCTTGTGTAGCAATAGATTTTTAAGGGACTCATGAGCTGAAACCAAAAGATAAGCAGGAAAGCAATCAAGAATGGAACAAGAAGCCAGATGCAACGTTGCATTCCTGTAATTCCAGCTACTCAGGAAGCTGAGCCAGGAGGATCATTTGAGCCCAGGAGTTCAAGGGTGTAGCGTGCTATGACTGTGCCTGTCAGTAGTCACCACTGCTCTCTGAGTAACATAAACAGACCCCAGTTCTAATTTTAAAGAATGAATGAAATAAGAATCATGATTCTGGGAGCTGCCTAGGAAAACCAGCTAAAGAAATTGCCATCAGTTTGTGAACAGCAAGGGAGAATAGTGTTCTAAGGAGAGCGGGGTTTACAGTGGCAGATCCATCCAAGAGGTCAAGTATATACAGCTCTGGGAAGAAATAAGGTGTTGGTCAAGTGCGGAGTTCCAGTTGAGCACTGGCTGAAAGCCAGATGACTGTGCTGTGTGGAGTGGCAGTGAAGTGGGTGAGCAGCACGTCTACTCTCCTAATAGCTGAGTGTCAGGATATGAGTGTTACGTTTTGACTCATCTCTTTCTTTCAATACCAGGATTTAGTGTGTCACTGAGCACTCTCTGATCTTACATTGAGCACTTTCTATTCTTGCTTTGAATGTCTTGCTCTTTCTCATCCCACTGGCTCTTAAAACTTCCACCCAGAAAAGACTCACGTCACTTCCATTCATATTTTATTAGCAAAAGCTATTCCTGGGTATATACCCAAAGGAATAGAAATCGTTCTACCATAAAGACACAGAAAGACACGTGCATGTGAATGTTCATTGCAGCACTGTTCACAATAGCAAAGGCATGGAATGAACCTAAATTCCCATCAATGACAGATTGGATAAAGCAATCTGGTACATATACACCGTAAAATACTATGCAGCTGTTAAAAAGAATGAGACCATGTCTTTTGACATGGATGGAGCTGGTGGCCATTATCCTTAGCAAACTAATGCAGGAACAGAAAACCAAATACTATATGTTCTCACTTATAAGCAGGAGCTAAATGAGAACACAATGGACACACAGGGGAACAAAAGACACTGGGGCCTGCTTGGGGGTGGAAGATGAAAGAAGGGAGAGGATCATAAAAAATAACTATTGGGTACTAGGCTTAGTACCTGGATGACGGAATAATCTGTACAACAAACCCCTATGATGCGAGTTTACCTGTATATCAAACCTGTGCATGTACTCCTAAATCTAAAAAAAGAAAAATGAAAAAAGAAAAAAGAAATGCTTTGCTCATCCACCATTGGTGGGTATCTAAATACCCCACTTCTGATACCAAGTTCTGGTCTTCATCAGCCAATGTACCAAGGACTTGACCAACCCCTTGGATGAATTGCTTCAACCTCCCTCATCAAGGCCATTCTTCAATAAGTGTCTCTTTCATGCCTTCCCATGTGTTTTTTCATCAAACGTTTACTCTGCTCCTATGTTATTCTAGGCACTGGGCTCAGAGTTGGATAGCAATTGTTATCACTAATCAATCACTTCTCATGCGAAGTCAACTTGAATGAGGTTCCAACCCTTGAAGAGTTTATAATCTAATGGGAAAGAGCAGTTAGGAAGGGGATGATTAAAGCAGTCACCGGCAATGTTCATCATATTTCCAGCTCTCTGCTTCCTTCACTTGGAGGGAATGGGTGTAGCCATGTGACTTGCTTTGGCTAATAAAATATGAGTGAAAGTGACTTGACTATTTTCTGGGTGGAGGTTTTAAGAGCTAGTGTGTGACATGCTGCATCCCCTTCTTCCTGCTGTGACAGGATGGAACTTCCATCGTCCTGGATCCAAGTCAGAACCTCCTACTGCTCACACAGTGGGACATGCAGCAAGAGCCAGAAATAAACATCTATTCTTTAAGACACTGGGATTTGGGATTGTTTGTTATAGCAGCGAAATCCAGCCATTCTGACTGTAATCCCAACATAAGCGACTTCCTCAGATACTGCATGCTGGCTTTGCCTTTACTATGTATGATCACGTTCCCCATCCCCCCTTGTGTCTCTCTGTCTCTCTCTCTTCTCTCTGTCTCTCTGTCTCTCTCTCTCTCTCTCTCTCTCTCTCTCTCCCTCCCTCCCTCTCCCCCTCCCTCCCTCTCTCCCCTCCTCCCTCTCTCTCTCCTCCCTCCCTCTCTCTCCCTCCCTCCCTCTCTCTTCCCCTCCCTCCCTCTCTCTCCCCCTCCCCTCCCTTCTCTTCCCCCCCCTCCCTCTCTCCCCTCCCTCCCTCTCCCCCTCCCTCCCTCTCTCTCCCCTCCCCTCCCTCTCTCTCCCCCTCCCCCCTCCCTCTCTCTCCCCTCCCCTCCCCTCCCCCATCCTTTCTTTTTCTTTCTCTCTCTCTCATTCATTCGTTCGTTCATTCTCCTTTTGTTCTTCTTTCTCCTTCCCTCCCTTTCTTTGCTTCCTTTCTCTCCCTTCCCTTCCCTTCCTTTCCTTCCCCACCCCCTCTTTGTTTTTCTTTCTTTCTCACTGTCATTCTTTTCTTTTTTTTTGAGACAGGAGTCTCACTCTGTCACCCAGGCTGGAGTGCAGTGGTTCAGTCACTGCTCACTGTAGCCTCAGCTTCTTGGACTCGAGCAGTTTTCCCCTCTCAGTCTCCCAGTAGCTGGAACTGCAAGCATGTGCCTCCATGCCCAGCTACTTTTTAAATTTTTTGTAGTGATAGTCTCGCTATGGTGCCCAGGCTGGTCTCAAACTCCTGGCCTCAAGTGATCCTCCTGCCTCAGCCTCCAGAAGCACTGGGATTACAGGTATAAGCAACCATACCTGGCCTTGGATTTCTTTCAAATGCCTCATTTGCCTTATGCAGTGCAACGCATATAGTAGTTGCTTAATAAAAACATCATGATTAAACGACTCGACGTTGCCCAACCCCAGGAGTGTAGGAGTTCTATCTGGAATTTTAGGCAAGACAGTGGTCATGGTCTGTAAGGTGGCTATGCGATTGAGTCTGAGACCTACACAGAAAATAGTATCTGTAGGATTCAGAATGGAGGGTAAAGAAGCCACACCTTGGGAATCAGAGGTATTGGTCATGAAGCTTTTTGGTTGCATGTAACAGGAAATTTAATTCATGCTGTTTTTAAAAAAATTGAAGCATAAGTCACATAACGTAAAATTAAGCATTAACTATCTCTGAAGTATATCGTACAATTTATTGGCATTTAGTATATTCACAATGTTTTTCAGTTATTGTCTCTAGCTAGTTTTAAGACATTTTCATTACCCCAGAAGGAAATCCCATAGTCATTATTGATTTTTGTTTGTTCCAATAACTAAGTTTAGTGAGAGGTGAGCTTCAGGCACGATTTGATCAAGAGACCCAGCTTAATTTATCTGCCATTCTCAGCATTTCCCTCTTCTAGGGGTTGGTTTTGTTCCCAGGCTGCCTTCTCTCATGGTTGTGAGATGGTCATTGGCAATAGCCTAGTTAATAAATGTCCTGATTCACATCTAGGAAGAGGGAAAGACTGGCTTTTTGGGTGCTTCCTTTGGAGCAAGAAGCTTCCTTGGGTCGTATTGGTCCATACCATCCACCTATATACCAACTGCTAGCAATGGAAAAGCGTTGCTCATAATCCATCTACATTAACCGGTTGTGTGGCTTGGCTCTGGTCAACCCTCTGAGATAAACCTGAATTTGCGTTCCAACTTTGTCACCTCCTAGCTGTGTGACTATGGACCAATAACTCAACCTCTCTGAGTCTCAGTTTCGTCATCTGTGAAATGGGAGGTTCCCCATGACACCTGTTTATAGAGTTCTAAGGAGCATAAAATAAGTAATGGTGTAAAGCAGCCAGCACGGTCTCTCATAACCTATTTGCCAACAAACAACCCAGCAGATAAAGGCGTTAATAATAGCAGCAGCTATCAGCTGTTACTTCCCACAACTTCAAAGGCACCATTTACATAGACTGTCTATGCAGCAGAATGGGAAGAAAACAGAATTCAGATAGAAACAGAGACAGACAGAGGAATTGGAAGGCCCTCCCCACCACCCTTGGAGACACAGTCTCGCTCTGTCGCCCAGGCTGGAGTGCAGGATCTCGGTGCACTGCAAACTCTCCTCCTGGGTTCAAGCCATTCTCGTGCCTCAGCCTCCCCGTAGCTGAGATTACAGGTGCCTGCCAGCACGCCTGGCTAACAGCAGAACTGTTGGCCTTTGGAATTGTTCAGCAGGGCAGATTTGCTAAATGTTTTCAAAGATGGAGTCACCCTACCACAACCCTGTGAGTTAGGCAGTAGCGTTATCCCCATTTAGCAGAGGAGGAAACTCGGGCACAGAGGGGCTAGGGAGCTTGTCCTAGGTCACATGGGGTGCAAGTGGCATTTGAACCCGGGCAGCTCGACTCTGGATCTTGTGCCCTGTAACCACCAGTCTGTTGTCCTCTTGGATTTTGCCAGCTGCAGTGGCTCAGCCTCCGGCATTTCATTTACTCTTTTTTTTTTTTTTTTTTTTGAGATGGAGTCTCGCCTTGTCGCCCAGGCTGGAGTGCAGTGGTGCTATCCTAGGCTCACTGCGACCTCCACCTCCCAGGTTCAAGAGATTCTCCTGCCTCAGTCTCCTGAGTCGCTGGGACTGCAGGCGCGTGCTACCACGTCCTGGCTAATCTTTTGTATTTTTAGTAGAGATGGGGTTTCACCATGTTAGGATGGTCTCAAGCTCCTGACCTTGTGATCCGCCTGCCTCGACCTCCCAAAGTACTGGGATTACAGGCGTGAGCCACCACACCCGGCCTCATTTAATCTTTTTACAGAAAGCCAAAGAGATGGGGAATCACCAATATACCATTTATGGGATGCATTAAAAACCACATGCAAATATTCCCTGGCAGGTCAGTTGGAGAGCCAGGATTGAACCCAGCTCTGCCAAGCTCAGCATGCAGCCGTTCACATCCCACGCCAGGCGGCACCCTTGGTCCCTGCACCAACCCCAGCTTCCTGAGAGGCCACCGGCATGGAAATCAGAGTCATTACTGTGATGGCTGAAAATATTTTAGTGAGTGGGTTTCAAACACTGTAAACAGGTTTAGTCCCCTTCCACTCCTTTGCAAGGAGGCAATTTACTCAGAGCAAAGGAATCCAAGCTAAATTTCACAAACTGAAGCTGTTGAGCGGCTCCAGGAGCCCTGGGAAGGAGCTACCTTGGCAGCGTCAGATGAAGTGGCCAGGAACCTTCCTGGATGCTCTCCTCCCTCTCCCCGGCCGGAGGTCTCTGGGTATTCCAAGTGGGGCAGGGAGCAGAGACACCATGCCAACCAAGGGCAAGGACTGAAGAGAAGGGGCTGCCCAGGGCCAGGCATGGTGGCTCACACCTGAAATCACAGCACTCTGGGAGGCCAAGGCGGGCAGATCAGTTGAGGTCAGGAGTTCGAGACCACCCCGGGCAACTTGGTGAAACTTGTCTCTATTAAAATATAAAAAATTAGCCAGGTGTGGTGGCAGGCACCTGTAATTTCAACTACTTGGGAGACAGAGGCACAAGAATCGCTTGAACCCAGGAGTAGAGGTTGCCATGAGCCAAGATCAAGTCACTGTACTCCAGCCTGGGCGACAGCGCAAGACTCCGTATCAAAGATGGAGGGAAAGAGAAGGGGCTTTCTATTCCTCTCTCTGTCTGGCCCCGTTTCTCTCTGTCTGAATTCTGTTTTCTTCCCTCGGTCTCGCTGTCTCTCTCTTGGGTCTCCCCCCCCCCCCGTCTCTCTCTCTTTGGGTCTCTCTCTCTGTCTTTGCATCACCCTGTCTCTCTTTTGTTCTTTCTTCCTCCAGTAGCCTCCCTTCCCGCCCCCAGTCTCCATGTGTGTATATGTGTGTGTGTGATGAGTATGTGTGTGCATGTGTGTAATGTGCATGTGCATGTGTGTGCATGTACGTGTATGTGTGTGCATGTGTGTATTGTGTGTGTGTAAATGTGTGTGTGCACATGTATGTGTATGTGTGTATATGCATGTATGAGTGTATGCATTGCACATCTGCGTGTGTATGTGCATCTATGTGTATATGTGTGTATGTGCATGCCTGTGTATGTGTGAGTGTATGTGTGTGCCTGTGTGTGTGTATGTGCGTGCCTGTGCGTGTGTGTGTGCCTGTGTGTTATGTGTGTGAGTGTATGTGCGTGCCTCTGTGTGTGTGTGTGTGTGTGTGTGTGCATGCCTGTGTGTGTATCTGTGAGTGTGTGTTGCTTTCTCTTGCTCTCTCTGTCTCTTTCTCTTGTTTTTGCCGTTTCTGTCTCTGGGTCTCTGTGTCTCTCTTTGGGTGTCTCTTTGTATCCTTTTTTCCTTTTTTGAGACAGGGTCTCACTTTGTCACCCAGGCTGGAGTGCAATGGCGCAATCTGGGCTCACTGCAACCTCTGCCTCCCAGGTTTAAGTAATTCTCCTGCCTCAGCCTTCCAAGTAGCTGGGATTATAGGCATGCACCACCATGTCTGGCTAATTTTTGTATTTTTAGTAGAGACGGGGTTTCATCATGATGGCCAGGCTGGTCTCGAACTCCTGACCTCAAGCAATCCTCCTGCCTCAGCCTCCCAAAGTGCTGGAATTGCATGAGCCACTGTGCCCAGCCATTCTGTCACTCTAGCTCTCTGCATGACTTTGGGTGTCTCTGCATGTCTCTCTTTGGGTCTCTGTGTGTCTCTCTGTCTTTGGGTCTCTTTGTGTCTCTCTGTCTTTGGATCTCTCTGCGTCTCTCTGTCTTTGGGTCTCTGTCTCTCTTGGGTCTCTCTGCATCTCTCTCTTTGGGTCTCTCTGCATCTCTGTCTTGGGTCTCTCTGCGTCTCTGTCTTTGGGTCTCTCTGCGTCTCTGTCTTTGGGTCTCTCTCCTGCATGTCTCTCTTGGGTCTCTCTGTGTTTCTTTGGGTCTCTCTGTGTTTCTCTGGGTCTCTGCGTCTCTGTCTTTGGGTCTCTCTGTGTCTCTCTGTGTTTGGGTCTCTGTCTCTGTCTGTTCTCTCTTTTGGGTCTCTCTGTGTCTCTCGGTCTCTGCATCTCTGTCTTTGGGTCTCTCTGTGCCTCTGTCTTTGGGTCTCTCTGCGTCTCTGTCTTTGCGTCTCTCTGTGTCTCTCCGTCTTTGGGTCTCTCCGTGTGCTCTCCGTCTTTGGGTCTCTCCGTGTCTCTCGTCTTTGGGTCTCTCCGCGTCTCTCTGTCTTTGGGTCTCTCTGTGTCTCTGTCTTTGGGTCTCTCTGCATCTCTGTCTTTGGATCTCTCTGTGTCTCTCTTTGGGTCTCTCTGTGTCTCTCTCTTTGGGTCTCTCTGCGTCTCTGTCTTTGGATCTCTCTGCATCTCTCTCTTTGGGTCTCTCTGTGTCTCTCTGGGTCTCTCTGCATCTCTGTCTTTGGATCTCTCTGCGTCTCTCTCTTTGGGTCTCTCTGTGTCTCTCTGTCTTTGGGTCTCTCCATGTCTCTCTGTCTTTGGGTCTCTCTGCGTATCTCTGTTTTGGGGTCTCTCTGTATCTCTCTGTCTTCGAGTCTCGTCTGTCCCTGTCTCTCCCTCCCTCCTGCCCCCCACTTTCTCACACATGCTTTCTCTCGTCACTCCCTTCTGCACCCCCCTCTTCTTGCCGCTCCATCTGCATGACCAGAAGGCTACCCTGGCTGTGGGCGGGGCCCTGGGCCTGGAAGAGGCATTTGTGCACCCCCGGCATTGGGTCCTAGCTGCCAGTAGAGCACGTTCGGTGGACAGCAGGTGCCTTAGGTCAGATTCCCTGGAAGTGGAGCCCGAGCTGGTGATTCTTGGGTAAGGAACTTAAAGGGGGGTGTTTCAGGAGAGACCTTCAAGGCAGTGCTTCTCAAAGTCAGCTGCACTTTATGATTGCCTGGGGGGGATTTTTAAAAATCTGTGTGGCTGGGCCTCACGCCTTCCCAATTAAGCCAGAATCTCTGGGGTGTTTCCCGCTTGAGAACCGGTGGTCTGAGGATGAGAAAAGCAGCAAGGGGCAGAGGAGGAAGCAGCTGACGGAGGGTGCGGGTCAGCCCAAGCTCATCCCCCACCTGATCCTGGGGGACATTCAGAATGGTGAAGATCTCATTCTTCCCAGGGCGGAGCTGCCCACCAGGGAATAAGAGCAAGGGGTCTGGGCTCTTAAACCCCAGCCTTAGCCAGCTACGGGCGGTGATTGCCCCTGGGGGAGAGGAGGCATGGGCATCTCATGGTGAGGCAACCCCTCTCAGCTAAGGGGGTGCTAAGAACTCAACTGGGCACCGTGTCTCACACCTGTAATCCCAGCAGTTTGGGAAGCTGAGGCGGGAGGATCACGTGATGCCAGGAGTTTGAGACCAGCCTGGGCAACATAGCGAGACCCCTGATTTCTACAAAAAATTAAATAAAAAAACATTTGCTGGGTGTGGTGGCGTGCACCTGCAGTCCCAGCTATTCGGGAGGCTGAGGTGGGAGGATCACTTGAGAACAGGAGGTCAAGGCAGAGTGAGCCATGTTTGCGCCACTGTACTCCAGCCTGGGCAACAGAGCAAGATCCTATCTCTAAAACCAAAACCAAGACCATACAAACCCCCCAAAACAAAAAACAGCCCAGCCTACAGCAGCCTGGGACAGACCCCCAGCTAGGTCAGAGGGATCTGGCCGGGGGACCAGTAGCTTCCCCCTCAGGATGTAAAAATGGCTGGGTGATACAGACCCATGATATTAACATAAACATGTTAATTTCTATTCATGTTACATTTCTATTTGGAATCCCATGCCTTTACTCCTGGGGGCCACTGGCCATTGAACCAAGCGAAACTGAAGGTGCTGATGAGGTGGAGTTGATTGATTTATTGAATTCCTACAACATGCTAAGGCCTGGAGTCTGGTGGTGAATAATATCAATGTGAAATTTACATTTTCTTTTTCTTTTTTTTTTCTTTTAGAGAGGTTCTCGCTCTGTCACCCAGGCTGGAGTGCAGTGGTGCGATCACACCTCACTGCAGCCTCTACCTCCCGGGCTCACGCGATCCTCCCGCCTCAGCCTCCTGAGTGGCTGGGACTACAGGCATGTTCCACCATGCCTGGCTAATTTTTGTATTTTTAGTAGAGATGGGGTTTCACCATGTTGTCAGGCTGGTGTCTAACTCCTAAGTTCAAGCAGCCTGCCCACATCAGCCTCCCAAAGTGCTGGGATTACAGGTGTGAGCGAACACCTCTGGCCAGAATTGACATTTTCACAGGAAAGACAGATAATCAGTGATTAAGCCCAAGAGTAAGCGTGTCATTTCAGATTAGGGTTTTGAAGACAGATGTTTTCAGGAGTGATTTTGAGATGGGCTAAGGAGGGGTGAGCAGTTGGGTGGAGAAGGCCTCTCAAGAGATGGTATTGAGGCCTGAATGGGGAGAAGGAGGCAGCCACTGAGGATGCAAGGATAGGTGTTGCTGGCTGAGGGAACAGAAAATGCAAAGGCCCTGAGGCAGGGATGAGCCTGGTACATTTTAGGAGCAGAAGGGAGGCTGGTGAGGATGGAATGGGATGAGTTGGGGAGAGAGAGTAGACGATGAGGTTGGTAGGAGTCAGATTATATAGACTCTCGTAGACCAGCATGGAAGAGGCTGGGTCATTTTTTCTTTTCTGTTAAATTGTATTTTATTTTAAGCTCCAGGATACATGTGCAGGATGTGCAGGTTTGTTACATAGGTAAACATGTGCCATGGTGGTTTGCTGCACCCATCAACCCATCACCTATGTACTAAGCCCAGCATGCATTAGCTATTCATTGTGATGCTCCCCCTCCCCCCTCTCCTCCTCCTGATGACAGGCCACAGCGTGTGCTGTTCTTCTCTTCCCCTGTGTCCATGTGTTCTCAGTGTTAGCTCCTATTTATAAGTGAGAATATGCGGTGTTTTGGGTTTCTGTTCCTGTGTTAGTTTGCTGAGGATAATGATAATGGCTTCCAGCTCCATCCATGTCCCTGCAAAGGACATGATCTCATTCCTTTTCATGGCTGCATAGTATTCTGTGGTGTGTATGTATCACTTTCTTTTCTTTTCTTTTTTCTTTTCTTTCTTTTTGAGATAGAGTTTTGCTCTTGTTGCCCAGGCTGGAGTGCAATGGCACAATCTCAGCTCACCACAACCTCTACGTCCTGGGTTCAAGCAATTCTTCTGCCTCAGCCTCCCTAGTTAGCTAGGATTACAAGCATGCACCACCACGGCTGGCTAATTTTGTAGTTTTAGTGGAGATGGGGTTTCTCTATGTTGGTCAGGCTGGTCTTGAACTCCCTACCTCAAGTGATCCACCGGCCTTGGCCTCCCAAAGTGCTGGGATTACAGGTGTGAGCCACTCCACCCAGCCCACATTTTCTTTATCCAGTCTGTCATTGATGAGCATTTGGGGTTGATTCCATATCTTTGCTGCAGTGAACATACGCGTGCATGGTTTTTCTAAGTGCAGTGGGGAGCCATAGGAAATTTGAAGTAGGAGAGTAACATAATTTGATTTCTTTCTTTTTTCTTTTTTCTTTTTTTTTTAGAGATGGTCTTGCTCTGACAGCCAGGTTGAAGTGCAGTGGTACCATCATAGCTCACTGCAGCCTTGAACTCCTGGGCTCAAGGAATCCTCCTGCCTCAGCCTTCCGAGTAGCTGGGAAATAGGTGTATACCACCATGCCTAGCTAATTTTTAATTTTTTTTGTAGAGATAGGGTCTCTCTATGTTGCCCGGGCCGGAGTGCAGTGGTGCAGTCATAGCTCACTGCAGCCTCAAACTCCTGGGCTCAAGTGATCCTCCCGCCTCAGCCTCCCAAGTAGTTGGGACTTATAGGCCATCACCCCCATGCCTGACCATTGATTTAGAATTTTTTAAAAGAAGTAAAATTCACATAACATGCTACTGACCATATGAAAGCAAACAATTCAGTGGCATTTAATGTATTTATCACATTGTGCAACCATCACCTCTTAATTCCAAAACAGTTTCATTACCCTGAATGGAAATCAGACCAATGTCTGATGTACAGTAAATAAAGCCTCTTCAGGCTGGGTGCGGTGGCTCACGCCTGTAATTCCAGCACTTTGGGAGGCTGCAGCGGGCAGATCACGAGGTCAGGATATCGAGACCATCCTGGCCAACACGGTGAAACCCCGTCTCTAGTAAACAAAAAAAAAAAAAAAAAAAATAGCCGGGCGTGGTGGCACGTACCTGTTGTCCCAGCAACTTGGGAGGCTGAGGCAGGAGAATCACTTGAACCCGGGAGGCAGAGGTTGCAGTGAGCCAAGATCGTATCACTGCACTCCAGCCTGGTGACAGAGTGAGACTCCATCTCAAAAAAAAAAAAAAAGTCTCTCCAAATCATGCAGGGTTGGATAGCTACTACAATCAAACAAATACTGACTTGTATTAAATATCCGTGATGATTAATATTATGATTATTAGAATATTGAATAATAATATAGCTGTGCTAGTAGTAGAGGCAGCTATAGCAGAGCAGGTCAAGAGGGGAGAGTGCGCCCAAATGGCCTGGGTTCAAACCCTGGCTCTGCCACACTCATTGGCTGTGTGGTCTTGGAAGAGTCACTTCACCTCTCTGGGCCTCAGTTTCCTCACCTGTAAAATGGGATAGCAGTCATATCTGTCTCGTCAGGTTAGCTAATCCATGTGATGTGTCAGGTATGGAGTGAGTAGTATGAAAGTATTTCCTATTTATCCCTCTTGCTGTTATGAAATCTGTCACGTGCAAATCTTGCCCTGTAGTCTGAGATATTTTCATGCCCGTCAAAGTGGGGAGCGGGGTTAAAATAGCTCTTTCCAAAATAACCTCATTGGATGCTTCTTCTAATCTTGAATCATTTCCCTTTCTCCGGCTTTCCCTCTACCTTCCCTAGTTCTAGCAAGATGGTGGCCATCTATATGGGGTAGGAGGGCCCATGGAAGGTGAGTGGAATAGATCCAGGCAGGACTGAATCATTCTTTTCTTTTATTGTTATTTATTCTTATTTTTTTGAGACAGAGTCTCATTCTGTCGCCCAAGCTGGAGTGCAGTGGTGTGATCTTGGCTCACTGCAACCTCCGCTCCCGGGTTCAAGTGATTCTCATGCCTCATCCTCCTGAGTAGCTGGGATTACAGGCGGGGCATCACCATGTCCGGCTAATTTTTGTATTCTTAATAGAGATGGGGTTTCGCCATGTTGACCATACTGGTTGCGAGCTCCTGGCCTCAGGTGATCCATCTGCCTCAGCTTCCCAAAGGGCTGGGATTACAGGCATGAGCCACCGCACCTGGGACATTATACTTATTCTTATTTAGAGACAGGGTTCTACTTTGTCCTCTAGGCTGGAGTGCACTGGTGTGATCATAGCTTACTGTAACCTCAAATTTCTGCTCAAGCAATCCTCCAGCATCAGCCTTCCAGGTAGCTGGGACTACAGATACGCACCACCACGCCTGGCTGTTTTTAATTTTTTTTTTTTTTTTTTTTGTAGAGACAGAGTCTCATTATGTTGCCCAGGATGGTCTCAAACTCCTGGCCTCAAACGATCCTCCTGCCTCGGCCTCCCAAAGTGCTAGTATTACAGGTGTGTACCAGAGTGCCTATCCTAATCATTAAAATAAAATCATAGAATAGCCAGGAATGATGGCTCCCACCTGTAATTCCAGCTACTCAGGAGTCTGAGGCAGAAGGATTGCTTGAGTGCTTGAGCCCAGGAATTCAAAGTTGCAATGAGCTATGATTGCACCACTGCACTCCAGCCTGGGTGACAGGGCGAGACTCTGTCTCAAAAAAAAAAAAAATCCTATAATTCACAACAACATGAATGAACCTGAAGGACATTACGTTAAGTGAAATAAACCAGACATAGACAAACACTGCAGGATCTCACTTACATGTGGAAACTAAAAAAGTTAAACTCACAGAGGCAGAGAGTAGAGGGGTGATTACCAGGGGCTGGGGGCAGGGAAGAAATGCAGAAATGTCAGGCAAGTGGTGTAAGCTTTGAGTTAGGCAAGATGAGTAAGTTCTGGGGATTTAATGTACAGCATGATGACTACAGTCAACAATACTGTACTGTCTACTTGAAGTTTTGTTTTTTTTTTTTGAGATGGAGTCTCGCTCTGTCACCCAGGCTGGAGTGCAGTGGCACGATTTCGACTCACTGCAACCTCCGCCTCCTGTGTTCCAGCGATTCTCCTGCCTCAGCCTCCCAAGTAGCTGGGATTACAAGCATCTGCCACCACACTTGGCTCATTTTTTTTTTTTTTTTAATGTATTTTTAGTAGAGATGGAGTTTCATCATGTTGGCCAGGCTGGTCTCAAACTCCTGACCTCAAGTAGTCCACCTGCCCCGGCCTTCCAAAGTGCTGGGATTACAGGCGTGAGCTGCCATGCCCAGACTGTCTACTTGAAATTTGCTAAAGGGTAGATCTTAAATGTTCTCACCACACACAGACTAAATGGTAACTAGGTGAGGTGATGGATGTGTTAATTCACTTGATTGTGGATTGTGGTAATCATTTTACAATGTACACACATGATCAAAGATCATGTTGTACAGCTGAAATATTGTCTTAGTCCATTTGTGTTGCTATAAAGGAGTGCCCAGCCTCAGGCACTCCTAGGTACACAAATGGGAAGGAGGTTTATTTGGGTCACAGTTCTGCAGGCTGTGCAAGAAGCATGGCACCACATCTGCTTCTGATGAGAACCTCGGGCTGCTTCTACTCCTGGTGGAACGGGAGGGGTCCCAGTGTGTAGAGATCACGTGGTGTGAGAGGAAGAAGACATGGCGGGGAGACGTGCAGGACTCTTTTTTTTTTTTTTTTTTTTTTTTTTGAGATGGAGTCTTGCTCTGTCTCCCAGACTGGAGTGCAGTGGCACAATCTCGGCTCACTGCAGCCTCTGCCTCCTGGGTTCAAGCGATTTTCCTCCTTCAGCCTCTTGAGTAGCTGGGATTACAGGTGCCCGCCACCACACCTGGCTAATTTTTGTATTTTTAGTAGAGATGGGGTTTCACCATATTGGTCAGGCTGGTCTCGAACTCCTGACCTCAGGCGATCCACCCGCCTCAGCCCCCCAAAGTGCTGGGATTACAGGTGTGAGCCACCGCGCCTGGCCAGGGCTGTTTTTAATAACCAGCTCTTGCTGGAGCTAATGGAGTAAGAATGCACTCATGATTGTGGGAAAGGCACCAAGCCATTCATGAGGGGTCCGCTGCACTCCCATGACCAAAACACCTCCCATCGGGCCCCACCTCCAACACTGGGGATAAAATTTCAACATGAGGCCAGGTGTGGTGGCTCACGCCTGTAATCCCTGCACTTTGGAAAGTGAGATGGGAGGATCACTTGAGGTCAGGAGTTTAAGACCAGCCTGGGCAACAGAGTGAGACCTCGTTTATACAAAAAAACCAAAAAACTAACAACTAGCCAGATATGGTAGTGCATGCCAGTAGTCCCAGCTATTCAGGAGATTGAAGCGGGAGCATCACTTATGTCCAGGAGTTTGAGGCTGTAGTGAGCTGTGACTGCACCACTGCACTCTAACCTGGGCAACAGAGCAAAACCCTGTCTCTAAAATAATAATACAATTTTTAACATGAGGTTTGGGGGACCCAAACATCCAAACTTTATAGCAAATGTATACCATTTTTTATTTGTCCATTCTATCTCAACAAAGCTGGGGGAAAAAAGCAAAAGTCTTCAAAGAGGGCAGGAAGAACAACCTCAGTGAAAGAAGAAATGAAGCCAGTGATACAGGAAGAGGCAGATAAAAAACACCTGAGCACCTTTCAACTTCCTGAGCCTAAACTAATCCAATCCAAGGGTGCAGAGAGAAACCACTGGTTGCAGGCCCCCCTTTTGAAAATCAATCAGACTTGAAAGCAAGCCAGACTGGGCTAGGACTAGGGTGAGGTAGGGCAGGCGCTTACTTGAGGCACAAACTCTCAGAACACCAACAAATTCAGGGATCAAGATAAATAACATTTTAGTACAATAATTTTAAAAATGAAAATCAATGCAGAGATATGTGATGAGCAAAACATCAATGTTATGTAGAAAATTTTTCTTTCAGGTGCCACAAAGAAAATTAGTACTGGGACAAAGGATCTCTCAGCAAAGCAATTCTTTTCACTTCCTGCAGAAAGGGTACTCTGGTGGCAAGATGGCTAGCGAGAGTATCCTTCCTGCAGTTCCGGAAGTAAAAATTGTGTTGCTGAAAGGTCCTTTGTCTCAGTGCTAGTTTTTCTTTGTGGTACTGAGCATCTATTTCCAACAATCAACTTTCTCAGTGAAAGCAAGATCGGTATTTCAGGTTTTTCCTTTGGCCTCAGGATGTAACATGGCTTTGCATGAGTGATGAGTTGAAATGTTTCCCTCTCCCATCCCTCATGTGCATATGTGAAGGTCCTAATGCCCTGCCTTTATTGGTTTGGGCTGCTGTAACAAAATGTCCTAGACTGTGTAATTTATAAACAATGGGAATTTATTGCTCACAGTTCTGGAGGCTGGGAAGTCCAAGATCAAGACACCAGTAGATGTCTCTCCTTTTTTTTTTTTTTTTTTTTTTTTTTTTGAGATAGGTCGTCCAGGCTGGAGTGCAGTGGTGCAACCAAGGCTCACTGCAGCCTTGACCTCCCAGGCTCAAGCAATCCTCCCACCTCAGCTTCCCGAGTGGCTGGGACCACAAGTGTGCACCACCATACCTGGCTAATTAAAAACGTTTTTTTGTAAAGACAGGATCTTCCTTTGTTGCTCAGACTGGTATCAAACTCCTGGGCTCAAGCAATCCTGTTGCCTTGGCTTTGCAATGTGCCGAGATTACAGGCATGAACCACCCTTGAGCCTATTTTATAATGTAACTATTCCCATTTGTGAAGGTGCAGCACTCATGACCTAATCGCCTCTAAAAGTCCTCCCCTCTTAATACTATTGCGCTGTGGACTAAGTATCGGCACACAAATAGTGGGCTGGAGTGGTGGCTCACGCCTGTAATCCCAGCACTTTAGGAGACCAAGGCAGGTGGATCACAAGGTCAGGAGTTTGAGACCAGCCTGACCAACATGGTGAAACCCCATCTTTACTAAAAGTACAAAAAGATTAGCCGGGCATGGTGGCACATGCCTGTAATCCCAGCTACTCAGGAGGCTGAGGCAGGAGAATTGCTTGAACCCAGGAGGTGGTGGTTTCAGTGAGCTCAGATTTCACCACTGCTCTCCAGCCTGGGCAACAGAGTGAGACTCTGTCTCAAAAGAAAAAAAAAAAAGATTGGAGTTGGGCTGCCATATGCTGAGAGACTGCCAGAAGCCAGGAGAGAGGCCTGGGACAAATCCTCCCTCAGCACCTTCAGGGGGGAGGATAGCCTTGACCTGTGAATTCTAGATTCCAGAACTGAGAGGCAGACAGTTTTCATTGCTGAAGCCGCTCATTGTGGTGCCTTGCCACGGCATCCATAGCAAATTCAAATAGCCCAGCAGGCAGGTGTTCAACTTTGTGCCCAAAGTCTGTGCTGTTTCTCCCTCACTCTGGTCCCAATCCCAATGCCCAGAGGTGTCAGGAAATGGGGCTTGTTGTTTTCTTTCCTTTAAATAAAATAAGAGCTTTGGCTAGGCACAGTCGCTCACACCTGTAATCCCAGCACTTCGGGAGGCTGTGGCAGGAGGATCTCTTGAAGCCAGGAGTTTGAGACCAGGCTGGGCAACATAGCAAGACCTTGTTTCTCCAAAAAAATAAAAATAAATTAAAAAATTATCCAGGCATGGTGGTGCACCTGTAGTCCCAGCTACTCAGGGAGCTGAGGCAGGAGAATGGCTGGAGCCCAGGAGTTCCAGGCTACAGTGTGCTGTGATTGTGCCACTGTACAATCTCCAGTCTGGGCAACAGTGAGACCCTGTCTCAAAAATAAATAAATAAATAAATAAATAAGAAATAACAGTTTTATTGGGCTATAATTCACATGCCATATAATTCGTCCCTTTTTAAGTGTACAATTCAGTGGTTTTTAGCATGTTTGCAGGTTGTACAATCATCAACACCATATAATTTCCTACCATTTTAATCACCTCCCTAAGAACCTTATACCTACCATAAGCTGTTGTTTTCTGGGTTAATAAAAAAACAATCTACTCCAGGCCTTACCTGACCAGCTCAGGTGAAGCGGAGGATGCCTTCCTTGTCCTCCTGACTGAGGACGTACCTCTGTGATAATCAGATCTGCACAGGCATCAGCCAATCAGTGTGCACATGGCCCATAACTCAGGACTGGGACCCTAGAGTTTCCCTGAGTGCCCGAACTATCCCTTTATTTATTTTTATTTTATTATCATTATTGTTTGAGATGGAGTCTTGCTGTGTCGCCCAGGCTGGAGTGCAGTGGCGTGTTGAAACCTTGATCTAGGAATTCTAGATTCCAGAACTGAATTCTAGAGATTCCAAATTATCAGCTCACTGCAACCCCCACCTCTCAGATTCAGGTGATTCTCCTGCCTCAGCCTCCCTACTAACTGGGATTACATGCGTGAGCTACCACGCCCAGCTAATTTTTGTATATTTATTAGAGACGGGGCATTTCACCATGTTGGCCAGGCTGGTCTGGAACTCCTGACCTCAGGTGATCGCCTGCCTTGGCCTCTCAAAGGGCTGGGATTATAGGTGTGAGCCACCACACCTGGTCCTATCCCTTTATTTCATGGGTCAAAAGGAGGTCTAGGGTGTCTTGGAGGAGGGACCCAGAGAGCAGATGGGGGGGCCCTCAGGGAGATTGATGTATTAATCACAGTTCTCCAGAGAAGCAGAAGCAACAGGATGAAGCCTGTATCTCTGCCTCCATCTCCATCTATGTCCATCTTCATGTGTCTGTTTCTATCCACATGGATGTCTGTGTCGATATTTATCCTTTTGGTGCTATGTCTGTATGCATAGGAGAGGGCTTACTATAAGGTATTGGTTCACATAATTACAGGGACTAAGAAGTCTCTTGGTTTGCCATCTGCAATCGGGAGATCCAGGAAAGCTGGTGGTGTATTTTGAAGGCCTGAGAGCCAGAGGGCGGATTCCAGTCCAGGTACGAAGTCCTGAGAACCAGGAGCACTAAGGGCAGGAGGAAATTAATGTTCCAACTCTGCAGTCCTGCAGAGTTAATTCAACCCTTCCTCCACTCTTTTGTTCTATTCAGGCCCTCAACAGATGGGACGGTGCCCACCTGCATTGGGGAGGGCCATCTGCTTTACTGAGCCCCTCAGTGCAAATGCTAATCTCTTTCAGAAACACCCTGATATGATCTAGCTGTGTCCCCCACCCAAATCTTATCTTGAATTGTAGCTACCATAATTCCCATGTGCTGTGGGAGGAACCCAGTGGCAGATGATTAAATCCTGGGGGTAGTTTCCACCATACTGTTCTTGTGGTAGTGAATAAGTCTCGTGAGATCTGATGGTTTTATAAGAGGAAACCCCTTTCACTTGGTTCTTACTTCTCTCTTGTCTGCCACCATGTAAGATGTGCCTTTGCCTTCTGCTATGATTGTGAAGCCTCCCCCAGCCACATGGAGCTGAGTCCATTAAACCTCTTTTTCTTTTTGTTTTGAGATGGATTCTCTCTCTGTCTCCCAGGCTGGAGTGTAGTGGTGCGATCTCAGCTCACTGCAGTCTCCACCTCCTGAGTTCAAGCGATTCTTCTGCCTCAGCCTCCAGAGTAGCTGGGACTACAGGCAAGCACCACCACATGTGGCTAATTTTTTGTTTTAGTAGATACGGTGTTTCACCATATTGGCCAGGCTAGTCTTGAACTCCTGACCTTGTGATCTGCCCACCTGGGCCTCCCAAAGTGCTGGGATTACAGGCACTTAGGGAGGCAATAATTTATAAAGAAAAAGAGAAATCTTTTTCTTTATAAATTACCCAGTCTCCAGTATGTCTTTATCAGCAATGTAAAATGGGCTAATATATACCATCACAGACACACCCAGAAATCATGTTTAAGCAAATATTTGGGCATCCCATAGGCCAGTCATGTTGACATACAAAATTAACCATCATAACTCAGGACAGTGGCTATTTATCAACTTACATGGAATATTTCACCATTATAACAGCCTGAGCACTGGACAGCAGCCATGATTACAACCTCCCAGTTGGTTTGGTGTTTCTCCCTTTAAGTATTTGCTTCCTAATTTGACTTTCAGCTATTTGAGAGTGGGGTCAACGAATCCTTGTGGTGTTAGTACTTGGTATACTGTGGGTGCTTAATAAATGTTTGCCAAATTTATATTTAAAGCCTGGACAGTAACAAGGTTGTGGGAAAGAGATGAGGGGGTGGCTTAACCCATAATTGTGCTTGAGATGAGAGGATTCCCCTTGTGGAGGGGCCCAGTTTGCTGGATAGCAATGCAGTTAAGAGGTTGAATCCTGGAGTCAAGATGTGAATTTGGGTCTCAGCTATGTTACCTCCTTGCCACATAACCTGGGATGGTTTTGATCTTTCTATGTGTGCTGGTCTGTGCATTAAAGGTGATAATAATTTCTCTGCAGACTTAGTTTGGGGTCTTTCTGAGGCAGACTCTGAGGAAAGAATTCAAGTGAAAATAGTCATTTGGGAAGTTATCAGGAAGCACCCACAGGGGGAGAGGGAAGTGAAAGAGCGAAAGGAAGGTGAATGGCATGTAATTAAGTCATCACTGTGGGCATTTGGGGCTGAGCCCCATCAGAGAGCACTGTGAGATGGCACAGACCTCAGGCATCCTACTTTAGAGGTGAGGGAGCTGGGGTATTTATCCACCAGTTCTCATTAGTCCTGGGTTGAGGACATTTGTTTCCAGCAATGTTAACTCCCAGCATTTCTGGGTGTCTTCCCTCCCTCAAAATTTACTGAGGGGTTATTAATGGTGAACTACCAAATCAGTTGGCATAGGCTTCTCAGGAATATTCCCTGAAATAACACATCAAAACCACAGATCCTCAATGTTGGGTGGTCTCTCTGAAACTGAAGTTCTCAAGCTCAGTAGAAAAAAGGCTGATAGATTTGTTAGGATAAGCCTAGGCTGCTGTTAATGAAGAAGCCCAATACTATTAATATTTCAATGCCTTAAAGAAGGTGAGAGTATTTTTCTCTCAATTGTTATGGTTCAAGTTGTTACAGTCTAGGTTGATGAGACTGGCTGTGCTCCAGGCAGTCATTCAGGAGCCCAGGTTCCTTCCATTGCGTGGTTCTGCCATTGCTGATACTATAGATGTTCCAAGTGCCATCCTTCTGGCACACCCCATATGTATACCTTCCAGCCCAATTCTCAGCTGACAGCACCCGCATCTCTATGTCCTGGCAGCCAAAGTCTCTATGTGTGCAAGCAAGGCAAGCCTGAAGTGCTGGGGAGATGGCCCAACAATGACTACTGAGGGTTGGCGTATAAATACCCCAGCTCCCTCCCCCTTGGGTGGACGCCTCCGAGGTCTGTGTTCCACTCTGCTTCTCAGAACTCCCCAGGGCTGTTCAGTCCCTGGTTCAGCAACACACCACTCACTACCTGCCTTCGATTCCCTGTCTCACTTCCCTTCTGCCCTACTGGTATTTTCTCAGGTCACTTCATAGATAAATGCAGTCATGTGCCACATGATGATGTCTTGGTCAATGACAGACCACATGTGTGAAAGTGGCCTCATAAGATTATAATGAAAGGCCGGGCACCGTGGCTCACTCCTGTAATGCCAGCACATTGGGAGGCCCAGGCGGGGGATCACTTGAAATCAGGAGTTTGAGACCAGCCTGGCCAACATGCTGAAACCCCTGTTTCTACTAAAAATATAAAAAACTTAGCCGGGCGTGGTGGTGTGCACCTGTAATCTCAGCTACTCAGGAGGGTGAGGCAGAGAACCACTTGAACCCAGGAGGCAGAGGTTGTAGTGAACCAAGATTGTGCCACGGCACTCCAGCCTGGGTGACAGAGTGAGACTCTGTCTCAAAAACAAAGATTATAATGTAGCTAAAACATTTATATCATCTAGTGATGTCTTGATGATCTTGACCCTGTGTAGGACTAGGCTAATGTATGTGTTTGTGTATTAAACTTTAACAAAAATGTTTTAAAAATAAAACTGTTTTTCAATTAAATATAGGTGATGGGGAGGAAGGCAGCAAATCACACTGCCATGTGTGTACCTATGCAACAATCTTGCATGTTCTTCACATGTACCCCAAAACCTAAAATGCAATAAAAAATATACAAAAAAAAAGAAAAAAGTATATAGACTAAGGATATAAAGAAAATATTTTTTACAGCTATACAATGTATTTTAAGCTAAGTGTTATTACTATAGGTTATCAGTGTGACTCTGGCGTTACTATAAAAAGCACCAGCATCTAGATTTAGTAATGTTCAATTACTACAGTGTTAGTACAAACAGTTTTTAAGGCCGGCGCATTAGCTCATGCCTGTGATTCCAGAACTTTGGGAGGCTGAGGTGGGTGGATCACCTGAGGTCAGGAGTTCAAGATTGGTCTGACCAATATGGTAAAATCCTGTTTCTAGTAAAAATACAAAAATTAGCTGGGCGTGGTGTTGCATGCCTGTAATCCCAGTTACTTGGGAGGCTGAGGCAGGAGAATAGCTTGACCTGGGAGGCAGAGGTTGCGGTGAACTGAGATGGTGCCATTGCACTCCAGCCTGGGCAACAGAGTGAGACTGTCTCATAATAATAATAATGATAATACTAAAATTAAAAATAAATACATAACATTGAAAACAAAAACAAACAAAACAATTATAAATTAAAAAGTTCATAAAGTAAAGTTATAGTAAACTAGGGTAGTTTATTATTGAAGAAATTTTTTTTTAAATAAATGTAGTGTGGCCTAAGTGTAGAGTGTTTATAAATTTTTTTTCCTTTTGAGACAGAGTCTCGCTCTGTCGCCCAGACTGGAGTGCAGTGTTACAATCTTGGCTCCCTGCAACCTCCACCTCCTGGGTTCAAGCAATTCTCCTGCCTCAGCCTCCCGAGTAGCTGGAATTACAGGTGTGCGCCACCATGCCTGGCTAATTTTTGTACTTTTAGTAGAGACAGGGTTTCTCCATGTTGGTCAGACTGGTCTTGAACTCCTGAACTCATAGTCCGCCCGCCTCGGCTTCCCAAAGTGCTGGGATTACAGGCGTGAGCCACCGTGCCCAGCCAAGTGTTTATAAATTCTGTAGTAGTGTACAGGAATGTCCTATACTTTCACACTCACCCTTCACTGAACTAACTTCTAGTCCTGTAAGCTCCATTTCTGACAGATGTCCTGTATAGATGTACCAGTTATTATCTTTCACATCGTGTCTTTACTGTATTTTTTCTCATGGTTAGATATGTTTAGATACACAAATACTTTCCATTGTGGTGACTATCTACCTGATCCAGATCTGGAACAGGCACCTGCAACCGCTCCCATTTCCCTGGTCACATGACCAAATAGAATTGCAAGGGCATCTGGGAAATGTAGTCCATCCCTGTGCCCAGGATGCTCGTAGACGCCACTTTCTCTTCCACATCCAGGAGTAGCAGAGGTGACTGATCAAGGACAAAAACTTAACAACCTTTACTCATAAAGTCCATAATTCACTTGCAGATAACTTCACGCTCACAATCATAACTGTCTTTCTCCCTGGGTTAACCTAAAAGTTCCTCTTTTATTCATTTCCAGGAACAAAGCCAGTTCTAGCTCTGAATCCTAGGATCTGCCTATGTGTTTGTGTTTCTGGTTATATGACACCTTCTATAGGTGAAGTGTCTAGACCCTGGGATACCTGCTCGCACCCAAGCCAGCTCACTGACAGTCATGGAACACAAAAACATACGTGTTTCTTTTGTTGGGCGGACCTAGTATTTGTACCCAGTTTTCTTGGGAATACTTTCTGGATAAATATTCTTTAGAGAGTTAATTTTTTGTGTGTGCGTGAGACAGTCTCACTCTGTTGCCCAGGCTGGAGTACAGTGGCACAGTCTCGGCTCACCGCAACCTCTTCCTCTCAGGTTCTAGAGATTCTCTCACCTCAGCCTCCTGACAAGCTGGGATACAGGTGTGTGCCACCACCCGGCTAATTTTTGCATTTTTAGTAGAGACAGGGTCTCACAATGTTGCCCAGCCTGGTTTCGAACTCTTGGCCTCAAGTGATCCACCCACCTCAGCCTCCCAAAGTGCTAGGATTACAGGTGTGATCTACACCCCCGGCCAGAAATAATTTTTTAAAGTGAGCTTTATTTTCATATGGGGAGGGGAGGTTTGTTAGTGAAGCTTAAATGTTGCATTTATAGAGGGTGTTTTTTTTTCTTGTTTTTGTCTTTTCTCTAGAAGAGGCAGGAATGGGTGGGAATCTCTCCAGCCTCCAAGGCAGTGTATTCAGATCCCATCAGAGCTGGTTCTTAATCCTTTTTTTTTTTTAAATTTTTGCCTTGGAAGCATTTTTTTTCCCACCACCCCAGCATCTTGCCAGCCAGTTCTTCCGAGAGCTCTCTTCTTCCTCCCCCGACTGGGAGGCTTTTCCAAAGCTCTCAGATTAAAAGTGCTGAGACCAGTGTCTCTAAGTGCTGTGCTCTCCTGTTGTCATGGAAGGGAGCTGGCACGGATTAGCTAACTCCTTCCTCCTCAGGGGCAACTAGCAACCTGGGGCCACAGTACAACCTGGGGCGTTAGCCTCTTACAGTCTCCAGCAGCAGCCTTCTGCCAGTCAAGCCGTTATGCTTGTCGATAATTCAAAAACGTTTTGCATTTTAAACGTTTTTAGGCCAGGAGCAGTGGCTCACACCTGTAATACCAGCACTTTGGGAGGCCGAGGCGAGCAGATCACCTGAGGTTGGGAGTTCGAGACCAGCCTGACCAACATGGAGAAACCCTGTCTTTACTAAAAATACAAAAATAAGCCAGGCGTGGTGGTGCACCCCTGTAATCTCAGGTACTTGGGAAGCTGAGGCAGGAGAGAATTGCTTGAACCCAGGAGGCGGAGGTTGTGGTGAGCTGAGATCGTGCCACTGCGTTCCAGCCTGGGCAACAAGAGCAAAACTCCGTCTAAAAAAAAAAAATTGGGATGTCAAGATACATTTGATAAGTGTGAAAATGCAAATACTTGGCCAAGTGTGATGGCTCATGCCTGTAATCCCAGCACTTTGGGAGGCCAAGGCGGGTGGATTGCAAGGTTAATAGATCAAGACCATCCTGGCCAACATGGTGAAACCCCGTCTCTACTAAAAATACAAAAGTTAGCTGGGCGTTGTAGCATGCACCTGTAGTCCCAGCTTTTCGGGAGGCGGAGGCAGGAGAATTGCTTGAACCCGGGAGGTGGAGGTTGCAGTGAGCCGAGATCACACCACTGCACTCCAGCCTGGGTGACACAGCGAGACTCCGTTTCAAAAAAAAAAAAAAAAAATGCATATACTTTAAGTTCAGAGCAACACAAATTTTGACAGATATATACAGTTAGTGAATATCACATCTGGACGGAGAACAACCCTGTGACCCCCAACGAGGTGCCCTGGCACCCCTTCTGAGTCTGTACCCCATTATTCTGATGTCTAATTTATTCTTAATCTTGGACTTCCAATAAACGGAACTCCTCTGCCTCCCTACCCCTGCCCCCGCACAATTCTTGGCCATGGGACATTGACATTTTATTAGTTTTAAGTGTGAATAAAACCATCGGCCTCCCAAAGTGCTGGGATTGCAGGTGTGAGCCACCACGCCAGGCCTACATCAACGTTTGTGAAGGGTCTCAGTTGATCTCTGATTTCCCCACGAGCTGATCCCCCACTAATGTTGGTGAATGAACCCGCAGAATTTTTCCCATCCGTATACAAAGATGAGCAAAATCCGTGTCCCCGCCTCTCTGTTGCTTTGCAGTGTGTTCTTTTCCACTTAATAATGAGTGATGATGATGATGTCTTTACATTGTGGGCTAGGATTTAGTTCAAACCTTCATTCGGTATTGTTCAGTGAGCACCTACTCTGTGTTGTGCTCCAGAGTTAGGGATCCACCAGTGCCTTCATTTAGAAAGATTTTAAAAATTTCCTGCTTTGGGAGTTCGAGACCTGTCTGGCCTATATGTGAAACCCCATCTCTACTAAAAATACAAAAAAAAAATAAATAAATAAAAAATTTAGCTGGGTGTGATGATGGGCGCATGTAATCCTAGTTACTCGGGAGGCTGAGGCAGGAGAATTGAATGAATCTGGGAGGCGGAGGTTGCAGTGAGCCGAGATTGTGTCATTGCACTCTAGGCTGGGCAACAGTGCAAGACTCCGCCTCAAAAAAAAAAAAAAGTCCTGCCTTGTTGGCTGGGCTCAGTGGCTCATACCTATAATCCCATATAATCCCAGCACTTTGGGAAGCTGAGGTGGGATGATTTCCTGAAGCCAGGAGTTCGAGACCAGCCTCGGAGACAAAGGCAGACCCTATCTCTACCAAACAAACAAATAAGTGACACAAAACTAAACTTAGGCTGGCATAGTGGTGCATGCCTGTAGTCCCAGCTTTTGGGGAGGCTGAAGCAGAAGGATCTTTGCCAGGAGCGGGAGACTGCAGCAAGCTGATTGCGCAAATGTACTCCTGCCTGAGTGACAGAGCAAGACCCTGTCTCTGAAAAAAAAAAAAAAATCTCTGCCTTGTCCAGTACTTTTGGCTCCTCTTCTCATTTGTAAAATAAGGATAATACTGGAACCTATCCCATACAATTTCAAGGAGAATGAACTGAGTTAATATATGTCAGGTCGTCAGCTAAGTGCCTGGCACATAGTAAGAACCGTATTTCTTAGCCCTTACTGCGATCAGTCTTTTATCTTTTCCCTTCTTTTCTTTCTCCTTCTATTTCTCCTTTGCATGTCTTCTCACTCTCCCTTTCTCTGATGGGGAGGAGGAGGGTTAAATTCCAAGTGTTCTGTGTGGGTCTATTACCAATGGCTAGGAGGAGAAGAATGAACTAAATTAGAAGACGCATTTGGCTAGCTCAGGGAGCAGTGGCGGAGAGCTGGAGCCAGCTGGAATGGAATGGACATATCTTCCTCCCCCTTTCCCATCCGATTCCCCCCCTCAGACAAATTATTTCTTATTGTTTCTGGGGGATCCAGAGGAGATTAGCCTGGCAAGTGGGCACTGGGGGTAGGGGTTGGCCACACAGCAGATGAAAGAAAGGCTTACTGCTGGCAAGAGCCACCCACTCGTTTATCTGCCTGTCTCCGAGGTCCCTCTGTTCCCTTCCCACACACCTTGCCTGCTATTTAATCAGAGGAGAGAAGGCCTGCGTGCCCCGCAGCCACCGCCAGTGCTACAGACTTTTGTTTTTCTTACCCCTTTTTAAAAATAAATCCATCGTCAGAGGAAGGCAACACTTTTTACTATTTAATCATTCACTTACTGGTTCATTCCAACACAGCAGCTATTTACTGGGTGCTGCTGGGATCAGGGCTGGGAGTACAAACATGAAGAGACCACAGTGCTCACCCCCTCAGGAACGAACAGGCTAGTGCAGCCAACACACAAATCAGTCATCACAGTGCCAGATGAATGCTATGGGGAGGAACATTCGTAGTGAAGTAGGAACTCTTAGGTTTGCTGCATGGAATCACAGAAGGCTTCCCAGAGGAGGAAGCATTGCGCCAAGGTGGGAGGTGAGCCAGAGTGTGTCAGGGTGATGAATGGGGTGGGCTGGGGAGGCCATTCCAGATGGATGGGATAGCCCAGGGGTATCCATCAGAATTCTTTGAATTGCAAGAGATAGAAACACAATGCAAACAGACTTAAAAACTAGGGTAAGGGGAATTTATTGACTCAAGTCATTTAAATGTAGCCTGCAGGAATGGCTGTATCTAGAGGCCGAGATAAGGTCAGTTCTCAGGAACAGCTGTATCCAGGGGCTGAAATAATGTCAGCCTTCAGGAATGGCTGTATCCAGGGACTGAAATAAGGTGGTTGACCTTGTTTCAGCCTTCAGGAATGGTTGTATCCAGGGGTTGAAATAAGGTCAGCTTTCAGGAATGGTTGTATCCAGGGACTGTATAAATGTCAGCTTTCAGGAATGGTTGTATCCAGGGGCTGAAATAAGGTCAGCTTTCAGGAATGGTTGTATCAGGTTTCAGAATGTCAGGTTTCAGAAATGGCCCATTTAGGGACTGGAATGAGGTCATTATACTGTGGTATAATAAAAAATATTTGGTCTCTGTCCCCAGTTCCTGTGACACGCTCAAGGTAAAGCCAGCTCTTGTAGAACACATAGTGGGTGACAGATTTAGGGGCAAAATGCTGTTTTGTCTGGCTGTCCCACACTTCGTTGGTTCGCAGGTACCACTGCAGTTTTCCCAGCTGCTTTACTGCTTGTGCTACCTCAGTGGTCTGAATAGTGTCCTCTGGTGTTACTGTGATATAATAAGAAATAAATATTTGATCTTCATCCTTGATTCCTTGGTACAGTGCTCTCAAAACTCTTGTAATTTCCTGAGTAATAAAGATGATAGGGGCATCTTTTGTTAGGTTTGGTCTTAGTCTAGAGTTTCTAATACAAAAGCTTCTAAGACCCTTCAAGTCTCCCGAATGATAAGAGTGTCTTGGGTGTGCTAATGATTGATTCAGGGGTGCCTAGATGGTTTCAGGATGGGGCCTGGTCACCGGAAAAACCAAGATATGATTAAAGGATTGGGATTTTATTTTATTTTATTTTTAGACGAAGTTTTGCTCTTGTTTCTCAGGCTGGAGTGCAATGGCACAATCTTGGCTTACTGCAACCTCTGCCTTCCGGGTTCAAGCGATTCTCCCGCCTCAGCTTCCCAAGTAGCTGGGACTACAGTCATGCTCCATCCCAGCTAATTTTGTGTTTTTAGTAGAGATGGGGTTTTGCCATGTTGATCGGGCTGGTCTCAAACTCCTGACCTCAAGTGATCCGCCCACCTTGGCCTCCCAGGGTTGAGATTGTCAGTCCCACCCTTCAGCCTCCAGGGAGTGAAGAGGAGCTGGAGGTTGAGCATTTTCATCTCTTTAATTACCAATGTTCAATAATTTAATCATGCCTACAAAACGAAGCTTCCGTAAAAACCCCTAAGCAATGAGATTCTCAGTAAGAGAACTGTGATACATGGCATAGCATGAATGAACCCAGAGGATATTATGCTTAGTGAAATAAACTTGACCCAAAAGGACAAATACTATATGATTGCACTTACATAAGGTCCCTAGAATAGTCACATTCATAGAGACAGAAAGTAGAATGGTGGGTGCCAGCAGGTAGGGGAGAGGGAATGGGGAGTTACAGTTTAATGGGGGATAGAGTTGCAGTTTGGGAAGATGAGAAACTTTTGCAGATTGTTGGTGGTGATGGTTGTACAACCACATGACTTTACTTCATCTAAACTGTGCACTCAAAAATGGTTAAGATGGTGACGTTTATGTTGCGTGAATTTTGCCACAATTAGAGAGTTATTGAAGAGTCTTGCCACTGTGGTCACTCACGTCTGTGATCCCAGCACTTTTGGAGGCCAAGGCAGGAGGATCGCTTGAGGCCAGGAATTTGAGACCAGCCTGGGCAACATAGCAAGACCTCATCTCTACAAAAAAAAATAAATAAAGAAAAATAAAAATTAAAAATTAAGTTCTTGTGATGGCACTCACCCCGTAGTCCTAACTACTCAAAAGGCTGTGACAGGAGGATCACTTCAGGCCAGGAGTTGGAGGCTATGGTGAGCTATGATCATGCCATTGCACTCCAGCCTGGGTGAAAAAGAAAGACCCTATCTCTTTAAAAAAGAAAAAAAGTTTTACCATCTCCTTGATCAGATGTGTAAGTTAGAAAAGGCCACCTGGAGCCAGTGTAAGGGATGGTTGGAGGAAAATGGTACTAGAGGAGGAGAACCAGGAAGGAAGTTACTGCTACAGTCCAAGCAAATGATGCTGGAGGCCGGCACTGAGGGGTCACAGGCGCAGAAGGGAGGGAATGGGTTACTGAGGTATTTGACAAGGGACTGGCTGTTTAATGGAATAGGGGTTGTGAAAGGGCTTTGAGTCTGTTTAGACCTGGTCATTAATGCTTTCTGAAACCTGTATCATTTGAACCATGGCTCCCAGCAGGACCTAAACTGGGTGTCTCAGTTTCGACCATCTCACATGCATTGTTGAGCTCAGGGGCCGGCTTGGCAAATCTATACAGATCTACATGAACTGATAAAGTTTTATGTGGTCCCACCAGGAAAGAATGTTGGGCTGCAAGACACAGCAAACTCAAGCAGATTGAACAGTAAGGGAATACTGGCTTTCATGACTGGAAGTCCAGCGGTGGTGTGGGCTTCAGGATGGGATTGATCCAGCACTATTTTCATCTCTCAAGGAGTCAAAATCTTATAATAGCGGCCACTGAAGTTGAGGCTACCTGTTTTCTTGTTCATGCCCAGTGGAATGGTTGAAAAGGGTAGGTTCCCATGACTCTTGTGAAAGATAAGAATTCTTTGCAGATGTCCCCAGTAATTTTTTTGTGGGCTGTTTATTACCCAAATTAAAGTGTGTTGGAAAGTTGGGTCCCTTTGTGGTCACGGCCAGCCATGCAACAGGACTTGAGGCAGATTCTACAATGTCACGTGGAGTTGGTTGAGCTAGGTTGGGGGTAAACATAGCTCCAGGGGGTAAGTAAGACACCCCCATCATTCCACAAGAGAGGTGGCAGCACCCCACACCCTGATGGACATGCAGAGGGAATCCGCAAGCCAGGACACATTGCCCGGCTGGTGGAAAGTGCTTTCTGGTAAGATAAAGTTGCCCCTTCCTCCACTCAGCCACAGCCCATCCTAGGGAACACGTTTAGATGCATGTAGGCTTAATTTAAAACCATTTTCAAAAACACTTTTTATTATCAACATTTTCAAACCCACCCCAAAATGGAGAGAAACACAAAGACAACCTTCAGGAATCTATTTCCTGACTTCAACTATTATCAATATTTGGCAAATCTGGTTTCTTTTTCTCTTTCTTTTCTTTTCTTCCTTCTTTTTTTTTCCGACTTTCACTGTTGTCGCCCAGGCTGGAGTGCAATGGCGTGATCTCAGCCCACGGCAACCTCTACCACCCAGATTCAAGCGATTCTCCTGCCTCAGCCTCCCTAGTAGCTGGAATTACAGGCATGCACCACCACGCCGGGCTAATTTTGTATTTTTAGTAGAGACGGGGTTTCTCCATGTTGGTCAGGCTGGTCTCGAACTCCCGACCTCAGAGGATCCACCCTCATCAGCCTCCCAAAGTGCTGGGATTACAGGCATGAGCCACCGCGCCCAGCAAATCTGGTTTCTTTACGCTCTCACCTCCTATCTGCACTTTGCTGGATTATTTTAAAGCAAATTCTAGTCATTGCATCGTTGTATATGTTAATGTTCAGATGATTAGAGTCTAATCTAACAGAGACACTGTCTGTGATAAAGTACAGTCTAGCCGAGGGCAGTGGGTTATCCTGTAATCTTGGTGCTTTGGGAGGCTGGGGCGGGGTAGATCACTTGAGGCCAGGAGTTTGAGACCAGACTAAGCAACCTAGAAAGCTCCCATCTCTACAGTTTTTTAAATAAATTTACCAGGAGTGGCGGTGTACATCTGCAGTCCTAGCTACTCAGGAGGCTGAAGCAAGATGACGGCTTGAGCCCAGGAGGCGGAGGCTGCAGTAGGCTGTGATCGTGCCACTGCACTCCAGCCTGGCAACGGAGCAAGATCCTGCCTCAAAAACAAAGCAAAACCACAACCACAATGCCATTGGCTTAAAACAAACTTTACAGTTTGGAATAATTTTAGATTTATAGAGAAATGGCAAAGAGAGAGTTTCTGTATACCCCTCATCTAGCCCCTCCTATTGTTACCATCTTACATTACTGTGACGGGTCACCATTCACTAAATTGCAGACTCTATTCGGATTTTACCCTTTTTTTTCATTAATGCTGTTTTTGCTGTTCCGTGATCCAACTCCAAACACTACATTGCACTTAGCACAATGTCATTTTCACATCTGCCCAAAATGGCTGCACTTCCTTAAGACCCACTGAACAGTCAGTCATTATCCCCATGTCCCTGATTGGCTGATGTATCTTATAAGACTCTTGGGACTCTTTAACAGTTCTGCCTCCTCCTTTCGGTTGCTTGCCACTTATTCATGGAAGAAACTAGATCGTCTGCCCTGGAGACTGTTCCACAGTTTGGATTCTGCCGATTGCGTGCCTCGTGGTGTTGATTTAGCGTGCTCCTCTCTCCCCGGAATTTCCCATGAATGGAGGGGATAGATTTAGACCTGGGGTTGGTGAACTTTCCTGTAAAAATCTGCATAATAAATCTTCTAGGTATTGCAGTTCACATGGTCTCAACTCTGCCTTTGCAGCATGAAAGCAAGCCACAGACAATACTTAAATAAATGAGTGTGGCTGTGTCCCAGTGAAACTTTATTTACAAGATCAGGCAGCAGGCTGGATTTGACTCGGGGGGCCGTAGTTTGATGATCCCTGATATAGAAAATGAGTCGGATTCCGTTTCAGTGTTTTTGTTTTGTGCTGGGCTGTTTTTGCAAGGATAATTCTTCGATGATGACGGGTACATCTTGTTGCCTCATTGGGTGGCTCATCACGTCTGGCTGCCTCTCCTTTAGTGATGTTGAATTTGACAAGGGTTCAGATGTCACCAGCTTGATCCATCCATCATGAAGGTCTCCATCAGTGGGTTGTATTTCAGCACTCCTCTCTCTCCTGTGGCCAGGAGCACTTGCACAGTGCACGCCTTGAGCAGGCATACATGGAGGCCACTCTCCGGCCTTTCTTACTGGTTTTGACTTCTCTGTTTTCAAACAGCATATGGAATACAAGCTTCTCTGTTTTCAAACAGTATGTAGAATCGTTATTGGTTCTTGACATCTCTATTTTCAAACAGTATATAGAATAGTTTCCTTACAGGTCTTTAGAGTGCTACAGACTCTGACACCGAGTCAAGCAAAACAACCTCCAGAGGGTTTCCTGAGGACACAAATGTTCTGGATCCATGTAGATCAGAGGTTGTGTACAGGCCACATTAATTCTCATTTTCTAAAAAAACATTAATTCCTTGCCAGCATTTAAAATCTGGAAGGTTTCATATAAAAACATGGCTTTCCACTTCTCTTGAAAAATAAGGGAAGCTAGCCACTTGGGGGGCCATTCAGGGGTAGCAACACAGAGTTGGAGCTGAGAGTAACTTCTTCCTTTAGATGAGAACTCAACATCCAGGCAGACAATAGGGAGGGGTGGGACTCAAGAACATTGCAAGGCACATGCCCTTGTCAACAATGAGATGAGCCGCTGAGTGTGGTGACTCACACCTGTAACCCCAGCACTTTGGGAGGCGGAGGCAGGCGGACCATTTGAGATCAGGAGTTCAAGACCAGCCTGGCCAACAAGGTGAAACTCCATCTCTACTGAAAATACAAAAACTAGCTGGGCGGGATGGCACGTGCCTGTAGTTGCAGCTACTTGGGAGGCTGAGGCAGGAGGAGAATCGGGTGAACCTGGGAGATGAATGTTGCCGTGGGCTGAGATCGTGCCACTACACTCCAGCCAGGGCGACAAGAGTGAGGGGAAAATAAAAGACTGATGCTTTTCTCAGGTACCCATAAGCTTCTCTGGCAATTTCAAAATTAAATGCTAATGTTTCCATTGTTAATCCGTTTATATCTCCCACCATTCCCCATCCCCTTCCCCGCTTTTATCTCCTACCCCTGAAACATTTATTGCTTCCTTGTATGTCTTCCCAGAGTGACTTCATGCAAACACACGAAATGTGTGCAAATGTAAAATATTTATTTTCCTTTCTCCTCTCTTCTTACATAAGGGAGCATATACTCTCCATACAGTTCAGCGTCTTGCGTTTTTTCACCTAACAATATGTTCTTGGAGATCTTTCCAGATTAGTTTGGCAGGAGCTTCCTTATTTTCAGAGAGGCAGTATTACAACTGTGTGGTTGAGAGTGCAGAGACAGCTGAGGAAGACGGAGAAACTGAGGCGCCCTCTTCCATCCCACCCACGAGTATCTTCCTGGGAACCTGGGTGTGAGCAGAAGGTAACCCCACAGCATCCTGTTTCTCTACCCACTGTCATCATCCCTGTGCATCAAACAGTTAAAAAAAAATTAATTTTTTTTTTTTTTTTTTGGAGACAGAGTCTTCCTCTGTTGCCCAGGCTGGAGTGTAGTGGTGCCATCTTGGCTCACTGCAACCTCCACCTCCCGAGTTCAAGTGATTCTCCTGCCTCAGCCTCCCGAGTAGCTGGGACTATAGGCACACACCACCATGCCCAGCTAATGTTTTTTGTATTTTTGGTAGAGACAAGGTTTTGCCATGTTGGTTAGGTTGGTCTTGAACTCCTGACCTCAGGCAATTTGCCCACCTTGGCCTCCCAAAGTGCTGGGGTTACAGGTGTGAGTCACCACGCCTGGCTCAAACAGCTCTCTTGGGCTCCTGCCTGCCTCCCTGCCTCCCCCTCCCTCCCTTCCATGTTTTTTTAATTTTTGTGTCTCTTTGTGGGCAGCTTTTATAGCTACATCGCTGTGCCTGCTTCCAGCCTTTCAAGCTACCAGCTCCCCCCGACTGACCTGATTTGCTGTGTGATCTTGAGCAAGTCACTGGTCCTCTCTGGGCCTCAGTTTCTTCACCTGTAACATAAAAAAGTGGTTAGGGTGCACCTGCTATGGTTATTATGAATTATTACATATAACACATTAGATTTATGCTAGGCATGAGGCAAGTGAGGTGTCTAGGCTATGATTATTGTTTTTTATATAGTGGGCCATAATTTAGTAAATCAGCCTGTATTGATAGATTCATGGGTTGTTTGCAATATCCTGCTTTTACATACAGTGTAATAATGAGAAACATTGTACATATGTCCTTTTCTTCTTTCCTTTTGAGACAGGATCTCACTGTCACGTAGGCTGGAGTGCAGTGATGGAGTCATAGCTCACTAAAGCTTTGGTCTCCTGGGCTCAGGTCATCCTCCTGCCTCAGCCTCCCAAGTAGCTGGGACTACCAGTGCAAACATTTTTTTTAGGCGGGTAGAGTTGGGGTCCTGCTATGTTGCCCAAGCTGGTCTCAAGCTCCTGGTCTCAAGCAATCCTCCCACCTCAGCCTCCCAAAGTGTTGGAATCACAGGTATGGGTCACACACATGTCATATTTAAAAACATGTCAGTTGCTGGGTGTGGTGGCTCATGCCTGTAATCCCAGCTACTCAGAAGGGTGAGTACTAGCAAGCCTCTGTCTCTTAAAAAAATTTTATTTTAAATGAGCTGGCAGGCACCTATAGTCCTAGCTCCTCAGGAGGCTAAGGTGGGAGGATCACTTTAGCCCAGGGGTTCAAGGCTGCAGTGAACCATGATCGTGCCACGGCACTCCGACCTGGGTGACAAAGCAAGACTGTCTGAAAAAGGAATTTAAAAAATAGGCAAAAACATGTCAACGTATCACAGACAATGGGATAAATTTGGAGAAACTGGTTTGCTGGGTCAAAGGATAAAGGCATGGGTGATCTTGGTGAATTTTGCCAAATGACCCTCCATGGAGATTATGCGAGTTTCCACTCCCTTCAACAATAGATGTGCATGTCTGGTACCCCCTCAACCCTGCGAGCAGCGTGTGTTATCATGCTTTTGCCCATAGGGTAGGTGAAAAATGACATCTCACCACAATTTTAATTGGTCTTCTCTTATTATGAGTGAAAATGGGCCCCCTGTCATCTGTTTAAGGGCCATTTGTATTTCCTTGGGACCTGGGGGAAGTGATTACTGAAGCAAAAGGCAGGGCATGCATAATAGGTTGACGGGTCTATTTTTAAAGCCCTGGTATCATTGCCAGTCAGCATGTTCTGAGGATTGTTTGGCTTGATTTTTGGCATGGAATTGGCATTCTCACCTGTTTAATTTTGATTTTAAGTGCCTGGGGTCTTGGGTCAAATGCCACCCCTTGAGAGCATGTGGCACGTGCCATCTCCTGGTGCCACCTGGTTTATTTGTGTGTTTTCTATTGTTGTTGCTTCCTTGCCATTATCTACACATTCCTAAAGAGAATTCAAGGTCTACAAAAGCAGAGATGAGCAAGACTGTCGTCTCATGGAACTTCCGGTTTTAGGGTCGTCCAGATGACAGTTATCTTAGGTTTCCTTTGGACTTGCAGATTCACACACAGTATCTTGAAGAAGAAATTCATTCAGCCATCCATTCTTTCATTCATCTTTCCATCGTTCATTCATTCATCTATCCATTCATTCATCCATTCACTCCTCCATCCATCAGATCATCTATTCATCCAGTCATCCACTCATTCATCCATTAAATCGTCCATTTGCTCATTCATCCGTCCATCAAAGCATCCATCCATCCATCAAACCATCTTTCCCCGCCATCCATTTTAAAAAATTTATTCAACAGTATTTTAGCAAGCACCTACTATATGTCATGCCTCACGCTTGACCCTGAAGTCACAGTAATGAACAACACAGATGTTGTCCCTGCTGGCCAGCTTACCAGTCTAGCAGGTAAATAGAGTGCTCTAAATGCAGGACGTGGTGTATAATTGCAGAGTCGAGTGGCATTTAACAAACTCAAAGAAGGCTTCTTGGATAAAGGAGTGTTCAAGCTGAAACCTAGAGAATGAGTAGCAGTTTGGCTGGGGAGGAAGAGGAGGGCTTTTGGCTATGGGAACAGTACCTCAAAGGTCCAAAGGCAGGAAGAATATAAGGTGCATTTAGAGAATGGAAGGGAGTCCGAGTCAGTTAGAATGTAGAGTCTGAGAGGGAAGAGGCTGGACTTGGGGCAGGGCCAGATGGCACAGGGGCCTCTGGGCTACGTTAACAGAATTGGAGTTTATCTTAAGAGATGATGGTGGCCTGGAATTTGATGGAGGCAATGGCGATGAAAATGGATGGATTTGAGTGGTATTTGGATGTAGAATCAGTACATCTTGGTGATTGATAGAATAGTGGGATGAGGGGAGGGGGAGGAGTCAAAAATAACACCCAGCTGTCTGTCTCACTAACTGTGTGATTTTAAAAGCTTATGTGGTTGGTTTGCCTAGTGGCTGGAGAACAGTATCACCAAGATCAAAGTCATGGGTATGAGGCTTCCAAAGAGTTTTTAACCTGTCCTGCAGCAGCAAACAGCATCTCTGTCCATTTTGGTTGAAACACACGTTGTCTGCAGGGCCCCTTTGGCATTCCAGGTGGAGGTGAATGCAAAGGCAAAGAGAGAGAGAGGCAAGAAACAGCCTGGGGAGGACAGTGGCAGAGATGGGGATGCCCCGGGAGGTGGTGAAGATGATGGACAGGTGGTCCGAGCCTTGAAGGAGGGTGAGTTCTCTCTCAAAGGCAGGAAGATAAAGATTTAGAAGCAGAATTGGAGGGGATGTCAACTCTTCTCAAAACCTGAATCTACACACACTGTTATGGAAAGGGTGTATCATACAGGATAAGGGATGTTAGCTGCTGTGACAGCTAAGCCCTGAACTCTCAGTGGCTGAACACGGTGAATGTTTCCTTCTTGCTCACTTAACTGTCCAAGATGGACGGTGTATTAGACAGGATAAGGGATGTTAGCTACTGTAACAAATAAACCCTGAATTCTCAGAGGTTGAACATGGTGAAAGTGTCCTTCTTGTTCACTTAGCTGTCCAAGGTGGATGTTTTCTCCTGGTAGGCTTTTCTCTCTCTTCTTTTAAAATTTTTTGTAGGTAAATAGTAGATATATTTATAGGGCATATGGGATATTTTGGTACAGGCATGCAATATGTAATAATGGCATATCACCTCAAGCATTTATCCTTTGTGTCACAAACAATCCAATTACGCTTTTAGTTATTTTTAAACAAATAAATTATCATTGGCTATAGTCACCCTCTCTTACTATCAAATACTACATCTTATTCTTTCTATTGTTTGTACTTATTAACCATTTCGCCCTCCCCCCACCCCCCTCCACTACCCTTGTCAGCCTCTGGTAACCATCATTCTACTCTCTACCTCCATGAGTGCAATTGTTTTAATTTTTAACCCCCGCAAAGAAGTGAGAACATGTGAAGTCAGTCTAAGAAAGTTCCTGGCTTATTTTCCTTAACATAATGACTTTCAGTTCCATCCATGTGGTTGCAAATGACAGGATCTCATTCTTTTTATGGCTGAGTAGTACTCCACTGTGTATATTTTCTTCATCTGTCGATGGACACTTGGCTTGCTTCCAAATTTTAGCTATTGTGAACAGTGCTGCAACAAACATGGGAGTGCAGACATCTCTCTGATATACTATCTCCTTTCTTTTGGGTACATGCCCAGTGGTGGGATTGCTGGAAAGAATGGTAGCTCTATTTTTAGTTTTTTGAGGAACCTCCAAACTGTTCTCCGTCGTGGTTGTACTTCCTGGGAGACTCCTCCAGGCGGTGACTCAGGGATCCAGGGTCCTTCCATCTTGTGGTTTTGCATTGTCTAGGAAGGGCCTCTGCGTTCCCCCCATTGCTTCTGAATTTATACACAGAGAATTATGCTGGACGTTTTTATGGGTTAGATTTAGAGGTGGTTCACATCACTTCTACCTAAATGCCATTGGCCAGAATGTAGTCCCAGGACCCAACTAACTTCAGGGAGAGCTGGAACTTGTCCCTTTGCCGTACGTATACCTGGGAGGAAAAGAATGTGGGATTTGCCAGATCTGTGGCATTATCTCTGCCACAAGTGGGACCAGTCAGAGAGGATGGTTGGATAAACAGAAACCTATCTCCATGATTTACCAAAATTGGAGGGAAGAGCACAGGCACAAAGGGTTTGCTTTTGGTGCTGAAGCATCAGGAACATTCTCTGGGAAGATGGATCGTGCTTTAGAGTTAAAAGCCTTGTTATTTCATTCTGCCAAGATCCCGTTTAACATCAGAACCTCCTTTAGAAATATCTTCTTAAAAGAAAGAACATACCCACTTTCCCTTCTAACCTCAGGGTCTCTTTGCTTTGCCACAACCTTCAGACTGTGTTTTCTCCAATGCATGATTTCTAGGCTGATTTTTCTTTCCACGTCTCCCTAAGTCCTTGGTCCTTTCTTCGGTATGATTGGTTATTTTCCTTGCCAGCCCCAGGCAAGAGAGAGGGGTTGAGCAGTTGTATACTAATTACTAGGCTATTACTGCTATTATTCAGCTGTGGAAAAGAGAATTCAGAGAGCCCCAAATATAATTCACCTCACTGACATTTCTCTCTGTCTCTCCTTGTTTCTCTCCCCCTCCTCCCCCACATTCTCTCTTTCCCTCTCTCTCCATCTCTTTCTGTTTTCTTTTTTCTCTGTATCTCTGTACCTCTCTTCCTATCTCTCTCCCCCATTCCTCTGAGTATATACTTTTCTAGCATCATATACCTTCTTTCATTACCCACATCAACATTCTAATTTTGCTTTTATTGATTTTCTCATTTAGTTAGTATAAAGATAAGGGCCAGCTGCTCATGGTGGCTCACGGCTGCAATCCCAGCACTTTGGGAGGCCGAGGCGGGCAGATTGAATGAACTCAGGGGTTCCAGACCCACCTGGGCAACCTAGTGAGACCCCCATCTCTACAAAAAGTAGCCGGGCATGGTGGTGCATGCCTGTAGTCCCAGTACTTTGGGAAGCTGAGGCAGGTGGATCACCTGAGGTAAGGAGTTCGAGAGCAGCCTGACCAATGTGGTGAAACCCTGTCTCTACAAAAATTACAAAAATTAACTGGACATGATGGTGCACACCTGTAGTCCCAGCTACTCAGGAGGCTGAGGTATGAGAATCGCTTGAACCCAGGAGGTGGAGGTTGCAGTGAGCTGAGATTGCACCACTGCACTCCAGCCTGGGCAACAGAGCAAGACGCTATCTCAGAAAAAAAAAGTAGTAGTGGATGGACTATGCCCAGTTTTGCCCGAATGCATCCTTAGCGCAGATCAGGGGCTCAAAGATATTTATTAGAGTCCACACACAGTTGTTAATGTCTAACTGTTAACATCTCTTTCTTATATTTTTTTCTTATTCTTGTGACTGATTTCTGCCTCACCTCCTTCAGGTCCCTGATCACAGTCACCTTCCTGACCTCACCTATGTAAAACTGAAACTACTGCACCACCATTAACTTTTTCCAGCCCCCAGTTCCTTCCTTCCTTTATTCATTCTTTTTGTCCTTCCTCCCACCCTTCCCTCCTTTTATCTCTCTTTCCTTCCTTCCTTCTCTTTTTTCTCTATTTCTTTTTCTTCCCTTTCTCTCGTCCTTTTCTCCCTCCCTCCTCCTTTCCCCTTTTCTTTCTTTCTTTCCTTCTTTCCTCCCTCCCTCCCTTTATTCTTTTCCTAATTCCCTTTCTTCCCTTTTTGCCTTTTCTTCCTTTTTTTTTTTTTTTTGTGTGTGTGATTGGACTGTCACACAGCGAAGTTTGCACCTTTTAAGTGTATGGCTCAGTAAGTTTTTATGTGTGTAGACACCTGTGTAATCTCCATTGGTTCAAGAGAATGAGCTTTTCCATCACTTACAGCTTCCCTTTCCAGGCCACTACCCAACCCCTGAGACAACTGCTACTCTGCTATCTGTCACTGTGGGTGGGTGTCGCCTGATTTTGAACTTCTTATAAATGCAATCATACTGTATGCAGCCTTTTGTGTCTGGCTTCTTTTGCCCAATAAAATGTTTCTTAGCTCTGTCCCAGTCATTGAGTGAAAGAGTTTGTTCTTCGCTCTTTTTTTTTTGAGATGGAATCTCCCTCTGTTGCCCAGGAGTGCAATGACGTGATCTTGGCTCATTGCAACCTCTGCCTCCTGGATTCAAGCGATTCTCCTGTCTCAGCTGGGATTACAGGTGCCCAACACCACACCCAGCTGATTTTTGTATTTTTAGTAGAAACGGGGTTTCAGCATGTTGGCCGGGCTGGTCTCAAACTCCTGACCTCAAGTGTTCCACCTGCTCTGGCCTCCCAAAGTGCTAGGATTACAGGCATGAGCCATTGCACCCAGCTAGTAATTTGTTCTTTTTTGTTGCTGTGTGGTATTCCATTGTATGAATACTCTGCAGTTTATTCATAGCCATAGGTGGTTGTGCTTGGTCTGAACTTTATATAAATGTTTCATCTTTATCCTAAGCAATCGTCACCACGTAACATACTATAAATTTTACTTATCTTGTGTGTGCCTGTTTTCCCTTTAGAATGTCAGTGCTCCGAGGGCAAGGTTCCTGCTAATTGTGTTCACTGCTGTATTCCCTGCATGTAGCAGTTGATTCTGGTCAAATTACCAAGCCAGTGAAGGAGCTTCTAGTAAAATGGGTCAGAGTGGCCAGGTGCACTGGCTCGTGCTTGTAATCCCAATACTTTGGGAGGTTGAGGTGGGAGGATCACTTGAGGCCAGGGGTTTGAGACCAGCCTGGGCAACAAAGCAAGACCCTATCTCTAAAAAAACAAAAAAAAATTGCCGGGCATGGTGGTGTACACCTGTGGTCCCAGCTACTTTCCAGGCTGAGGCAGGTGGATCGCTTGAGCCCAGGAGGCTGAGGCCGCAGTGAGCTGTGACTGCCACTGCACTCCAGCCTGGGTGACAGAGTGAGACTCTGTCCCCACCATCCCCCACAAAATAGGTCAGATTATGCTTGGAGAGGAAGCTTTCTCTATCCTGTGGTTTACCAGCCTATGGAGTGCAAAGAAAATCTGAGAGTGAGAAAAAGGACTCCAGGAGTAGCAGGTTTTTAAATTAAAGGATTTAATTTTTTTCCCTGACAACATCTTTTAAAATTATTTATTAGAAAATAAATTTTTGGCCAGCCACGGTGGCTCATGCCTGTAATCCCAGTACTTTGGGAGGCTGAGGCGAGTGGATCACCTGAGGCGGGGAGTTCGAGACCAGCCTGACCAACATGGAGAAACCCTGTCTCTACTAAAAATACAAAATTAGCCTAGTGTGGTGGCGCATACCTGTAATCCCAGCTACTCTGGAGGCTGAGGCAGGAGTATCACTGGAACCTGGGAGGTGGATGTTGCAATGAGCTGAGACGGCGCCACTGCACTCCAGCCTGGGCAACAAGAGCGAAACTCCATCTCAGAAAAAAAAGAAGTTTTTGGTGAAGGCACAGAAACCAGAGGGGGAAATCACCCATATTTGGGAGAGCATCACATTTGCATACTGTCATTGGACTGGCTATAGAGGAGTCTTTTCCTCATAACCTACTGTTGCGTATACTTTGACATTATACATAATGCTACAATCAAATCTTTGTATACATTTTCCCCTCCATTGGGATTCGTTTCTTTGTATAGATTTCCAGGAGTGGTTTTACAGAGTCAAAAACGAGTATCATTTTAATGGTTTCTCATATGTATGGTTTTTCCAAAGGCTTGTAACCACTTACACATCTAACAGCAACGCTTGACTATATTCATTTCAATGCACACAGCCCAGTACTGGGTTTTATTGTTTTAAAAACGTTTTTGGGCCAGGCATAGTGGCTCATGCCTGTAATCCCACACTTTGGGAGGCCAAGGTGTGAAAATTGCCTGAGCCCAGGAGTTGGAGACCAGCCTCGGCCATGTGGGGAACTCCATCTTTACTAAAAATACAAATATTAGCCAGACATGGTGGCATGCACCTGTAGTCCCAGCTTCTACGGAGGCTGAGATGGGATGATTGCCGGAGCCTGGGAGGTTGAGGCTGCAGTTAGCAATGAGTGTACCGCTGAACTCCAGCCTGGGCAACAGAGCAAGACCCTGTCTCAAAAAAATTTTTTTTGGTAAATTTAATAGACAAAAATGGCATCACCTTATTATTTTATTCTCGTTCATTTCACGGGAAGTGACGTTGGTTATTCTATAAATATTCATTGAGCAGCTTCGCCATGCTGAACTTGTGCTGGGTCCGGGGTACTAGTGAGTAAAGCAGATGTGTGTTCTGTGTCCTTGAACTTACAGCCTGGTGGGGGAGTCTCTCTGAGTCCCTAGAGGAAATAGCTCACATTCCAGCCCCCAGATATTTCGAAGGAAGAGGCTTTAAGGAGGAGCTTTGCTGGGTGTTGTGGCTCACACCTGTGATCCCACACTTTGGGAGGCTGAGGTGGGTGGATCACTTGAGCCCAAGAGTTCGAGACCAGCCTGGGCAACATAGTAAGACCCCATCGCTACAAAAAATGCAAAAATTAGCCAGGCGTGGTGGCACAGGCCTGTAGTCCCAGCTACTGTGGGGATCTGAGGCAGGAGGATCACCTGAGCTTGGGAGGTTGAGGCTGTAGTGAGCTGTGATCATGACACTGCATTCCAGCCTGGGCAATAGAGACAGAGAGATCCTGGAAAAGAAAGAAAGAGAGGAGAGAAAGAAGAGAGGGAAAAAGAAAGGGAGAAAGAGAGAGGGGAAGGGGAAGGGAACATGTCAGTGCGTTCTAGCCTGCGCAACAGAGAGACCCTAGAAAAGAAAGGAAGGAAGGAAAGAAGAAAGAGAGAAAGGGAGAAAGAAAGATAGGGAGAAAGGGAGAGAAGGAGAAGGGGAGGGAAGATGCCAGTGCATTCCAACCTGGGCAACAGAGAGTGACCCTGGAAAAGAAAGGAAGAAAGGGAGAAAGAGGAAAGGGAAGGGGAAGGGCTTCCTTACAGAAGTGTGGACAGAGTTAACCCATGTGGGATGTGGGGCACCCAGAGGCCTGCAATAGCAGGAAGCCCCTACCATCCTTGGACTGGGGGAAACGGCAACGTTGGAGCCAGTGGGAGCGGGAACGGTGTGGGAGGAGCTCCTAGCAGGAGCTGTCACCATGGAAGGGACCAGCCACTGCCAGGGATGTGGCAGCAAAGCAGAGAGCGAGTAGGGGAAGAAGTACCCACCCCAGGCCTGCCGCGTTTTAAATTACAAAGGTCGTGCTACTTTACTCATTCATGAATTCATCTGACATTTCTCGAGGGCTTATGAAGCTAAATAAAATTGGTTTCTGCACTGATGACGTCTTCCTTTTTAAAATTACTTTTATTATTTATTTATCACTTGAGACAGGGTCTTGTGCTGTTGACCAGGATAAAATGCTGTGATGTGATCATAGCTCACTGCAGCTTCAACCTCCTGGGCTCAAACGATCTTCCCACCTCAGCCTCCTGAGAAGCTGGGACGACAGGTGGGCACCACCACACCCAGCTAATTTTTGTGTTTTTAGTAGAGGTAGGGTCTCACTATGCTGCCCAGGCTGGTCTCAAATTCCTGGGCTCAAGTGTTCCTCCTGCCTTAGCCTCCCAAAGTGCTGAGAATCCCAGGTGTGACCCACTGCACCCACCCTCAAGAAGTCTTATGTGGAGAAACAGGCTGGCAAAAAGACAACTTTTTCAGAACTTACAAGAGTATCAGTTAAAACTTTTATTTGTTTGTATATAACATAAAAATGCTGCAGTGGCCCAGGATGTTTAGCCAAGACCAGGGTCGGTTTGGTCTTTTCCTTGTGGTTGGTCTCTCAGGATGGCTGCTGCTGCCCCAGCCATCACATCAGTGCTTCAGGCAGAAAGAAAGAAGAAGGTCAAAGGACAAAGGTCAGTTGAGATCAGCATCTTTATGTTTGATTGGCCAGAAATATTCACGTGGCCATATCTCCCCTGCAAAGGTACCCAGGAAGTGGAGTTCTGTTTTATTTTTATTTCATTTTATTGAGACAGAGTCTTGCTCTTGTCACCCAGGCTGGAGTGCAATGGCATGATCTCAGCTCACTGCAACCTCCACCTCCTGAGTTCAAGCGATTCTCCTGCCTCGGCCTCCCGAGTAGCTGGGATTACAGGTGCCTGCCACCACGCCTGGCTAATTTTTGTATTTTTTAGTAGAGACAGGGTTTCATCATGTTGGTCAGGCTGGTTTTGAACTCCTGATGTCGTTATCTGCCTGCCTCGGCCTCCCAAAGTGCTGGGATTACAGGCGTGAGCCATTGCTCCTGTCCTGTTTCGTTGCTGCGTTCTGAAAGCTAGGGAATGTATGAAGGGATAATGGTGGGTGGGCAACTGGAGGTCTCTGACACGCTGCATCTCAGGCATCTAGGACAGTGCCTGGAACATAGTAGAAGCTTAATAATTGTTTGTTGCATGAGTAAATAAACAGCTAGGTGACAGCAGGACAGTTTAAAGGATCAAGGTGGCCACAAACAACAATGGAAGCAGAGACACAGACTGTAATCCATCCGGCATTGGTGAGGGGTAGGGGGCAAAGAGAGAAAGAAGTGAAGAACTGCCTGTAGCGGGGAGCTAGTTCGGTTTCATCATCTCCTTCTAGCTTGAGAAGTCCTCATCTCCCCCCGCAATTATTTTGTTTCCTCACTTCACATCTTTCTTTAGCTCCGTTATGTTTATCTTTATGTTCAGACAATCCTGGGTCTTACAGAAGGTAGATGAAGGCATAGTAACGATAGATTAAACAGATTCTCAGATGAGGCAGGGACTTTGCCATTCTCTGTCTACTCCCTGATGGCGTTTTATTGGCTTCAATAGCTGTGGAAGCTTATTTGGGGATTTTTTTTTTCTGGCAAAATTCCCAGAGAGCAGGGTTTATCTAAACTAGCTAATATGCAGCATTTGCGAATAATTATTAATAGATGTTTGCATTTCCATTCTTCATGAATACTGCTGTGGGGTGATTCTATAATTCAAGGGAGAGGTGGTGAGCAGATTGTTATATTCTGCCAATACTACCCCCACCCTCCCCACCTCCCCCACCCTCCCACCTCCCCCACCCCAGTCTTCTTCCCTCAGCTGATGGCAGAGCTGCGTCCTTAGGCTGCTCATGTCAAAATCCCTGAGGCATCCTCCACTTCCAATCCATAAGCAACACCTGTCTGCTTTGCTGTCTCAATATATCCAGAATTAACTCACCATGGTACCCACCTGGTCACGGCTCCCCCCAACCCCCGAGTGTGGTTTCCTTTTCCTCCGCTTGCAGCTTTTGCTTGCTTTCCCATCTGCTCTTCTGGCCAGAGGGCAAGTGTGAACACCTGAGCCAGGTAACGCCCCTCCTCTGCTCAGAATCCTCCACAGATCCTTCCTCACTCACAGTAGAAGCCAAAGTTGGGTCGGGCATGGTGGCTCATGCCTGCAATCCCAGCACTTTAGGAGGCCAGGACAGGTGGATCACGAGGTCAGGAGTTCGAGACCAGCCTGACCAACATGGTGAAACCTGTCTCTACTAAAAATACAAAAATTAGCTGGGTGTGGTGGCTGTAATCCCAGCTACTCAGGAGGCTGAGCCAGGAGAATCACTTGAACCCGGGAGGCGGAGGTTGCAGTGAGCTGAGATTGCAACACTGCACTCCAGCCTTGGTGACAGAGTGAGACTCCTTCTCAAAAAAAAAAAAAAAAAAAAAAAGCCAAAGTCCTCCCTGTGGTCCACAAGACCGTGCATGATCTGCCCCATCTACCTTGCAGTACACACTAAGCACATTCCTGCCCCAGGGCCTTTGCACAGGCTGTTCTCTCATCCTTGGAATGCTCTTCCCACGGATTTTTGATGGTATCTTTCCTCACTGCCTTCAAGTGTCTCCTTGAATTTTATCTTACCAAGGCGGCTTGCCTGATCATCATCATCTCTGAATCCCACGGAAGCCGCGTTGTTGTCTGGGGTAAATAGGCAGGGTTCCTCCTCTCATACCAAGGGATTCAAGGACACGAACACAAGAAGTGGGTTCAGGAGTGGAGGTTTAATAGGCAAAAGAGAAAGGAGAACAGCTCTCTCTCTCTCTTGCCTGAGAGGGGTGCCCGAATGGGGCTTTCCACCCATGGCAGAGTGCACCAGAGTTTATTGACAGGCTTGAGGGGGGAGGTGTCTGATTTGCATAGGGCCCAAAGATTGGTTGGACCAGGTGTGACGTTTACATAGCACGTGGGGAAGCTGGCTGCCTCACCCTAATCTTATGCAAATAGGGTCTTGGCCTGGGTGGTGCCATGTTACTTGCTCCTTACTGGCCACGTGGCTGGCAAAGAGAAGGGAAGGTGGGGCCGCCATGTTGAACATGCCTAGTCCCAGGTAGCGTTTTTTTTTTTTTTTTACCGACACAGATGCCGGCCTTCCCCTGGCAAGTTTCCAGCTTGCTTGTCTATGTCTGCAGCTCGATTTTACGGGCTGCTCTTTGTTAAAAAAAATTGTTTTCGGGGGCTGATTTTTATTAAAAGGAAAACATTACTGAGGACTCTCATACCCTCACTATCTGCCTAAATAATTTCTTCTTAGCTCCTATATCACCACCCTACATTTCTGTAATATATCTACCATATTGAACAATTATGTTTGCTGTCTATTTTTCTGAATTAGACTGTCAGCTCTATGAGGGCAGCTCATGGAGGTCGGCCCATTCTGGGCTGTATAGCAGGTGCCTAGAACAGTGCCTGGGCCACAGTGGTGTTGAACAAGTATGTGTAATCTGTGAGGAGCAGAAACATCTCCCCAAATGTTTCTGATGGCAGGGTACATTTGTACAGCCAGTTTGGAAAGACACTGAGAAATATCTACCAAGAGCCACACACATGTTGCAATTTCACATGGAATCCAGTAATTCCACCTGTGGGATAAAAATCCTCACAGTTAAACACACAGAGACATATCCTGATTCATTTCCTTATTGCTTTTAAAAGCATCTCATCAGAAACATTATTAAAAGTTCATAAAAGGGGAATAAGTAAATAAATGCATGCAGCCATCAAAGATAAATGGCAGTTATAATATGATTTTAAGTAAGAACGTACCAGAGCAAACCCATTCATTTCAGAGTATTAAATACTGGAAAAGGTGCTTCAACAGAATCCATTGAATACAGAATTCCAAATTTCACAGGGAGCTCCCGGTGTGGGGTGAGGAGAGAAATGCGTTTGTGACTTTTTCCTGTAAAATGAAGCCACACTTTTTTTTTTTTTTTGAGGTGGAGTTTCAACTCTTACTGCCCAGGCTGGAGTGCAATGGCACGATCTTGGGTGACCGCAACCTCTGCCTCCCAGGTTCAAGCGATTCTCCTGTCTCAGCCTCCCAAGTAGTTGGGATTATAGGCATGTGCCACCACGCCCAACTAATTTTGTATTTTTAGTAGAGATGGGATTTCTCCATGTTGGTCAGGCTGGTCTCGAACTCCTGACCTCAGGTGATCCTCCTGCCTCAGCCTCCCGAAGTGCTGGGATTACAGGTGTGAGTCACCACGCCCGGCAATGAAACCACACTTTCTAAGCCTCAGTTGATCTTTTAATTGTGTTCAACAAAATGTAAATAGCAATTCCAAACATGATCTACTTTTTAGAATTAACGAAGAATCAAAAGTTGACACAGTCAGCCCCCCACACTGAATCCACAGGTTCGACCAACTGTGGGTTCAACAAATCGCAGGTGTAAAATGTAATTATGCCTGCAAAGGTGTGTCTGTGTTGAGCGTGTACAGACTTTTTTCTTGTCATTATTCCCTAAACAATACAACTGTTTATGTAGCATTTACGTTATCTTGGGTATTATCATTAATCTAGAGATGGTTTAATGCATACTGGGCTGGGCTCAGTGGCTCATGCCTTTAATCCCAGCACTTTGGGAGGCTGAGACAGGAGGACTGCTTGAGGCCAGGAGTTTGAGACCTGCCTGGGCAACATAGTGAGATTGTCTCTACCAAAAAAAATTTTTTTTAATTAGCGGAGCATGGGAGTGTATACCTTTAGTCCCAGCTACTGGGGAGGCTGAGGTGGGTGGATCACTTGAGCCTGGGCTGGAGGCTGCAGTGAGTCGAGATGGTGCCACTGCACTCCAGCCTGGGCATTGGAGTGAGACCCTGTCTCAAAAAAAAAATACATGAATAATTAATTAATTAAAGTGTGCTGGAGGATGTGCACAGCTTACATGCAAACACAGTGCCATCTTATATCAGGGACTTAAGCATTGGTAGATTTTGGTATGCATTGGGGGTTTCTAGAAGCAATCCCTCATGGATACCTAGGGATGACTCTATTCAAATGTGCATTATTTCCCCCACAAAATTGTATGGTAGAACAACAGAACACCTCTCATTTCATCTTTGGCTTCAGTGGTGTAATTTTTTTCCCCAACTTTTAAGTTCCAGGGTACACGTGCAGGATGTGCAGCTTTGTTACATGGGTAAACATGTGCCATGGTTGTTTGCTGCACACATCACCCCATCACCTAGGTTCTAAGCCCCTCACACATTAGCTTTTCTTCGTGATGCTCTCCCTCCCCCTCCCACCTTCAAAAGGGCCCCAGTATGTGTTCTATCCTCTGTGTGTCCGTGTGTTCTCATCATTCAGCTCCCACTTGTCAGTGAGAACATGCAGTATTTGGTCTTCTGTTACTTCTCTGTTACTTTGCTGAGGATAACAGCTTCCAGCTCCATCCACATCCCTGTAAAGGACATGATCTCATTCCTTTTTTGTGGCTGCATAGTATTCCATGGTGTCTGTGTACCACTTTTTTTTAATCCAGTCTATCATTGATGGGCATTTAGGTTGGTTCCATGTCTTTGCTATTGTAAATAGTGCTGCAATAAACACACACATGCCTGCGTCTTTATAATGGAACAATTCACATTCCTTTGGGCACATACCCAGTGATGGGAGGAAAAGGAACGCTTTTACACTTTTGGTGGGAGTGTAAATTAGTTCTACTGTTGTGGAAGATGGTGTGGCGATTCCTCAAAAACCTAGTTCCAGTTGCGTGCTTTTGGACGTGGGTGGAAATCATCCTGTGGGCCAACACAAGGTGCCTCACAGAGCCTTTTTTTTTTTTTGGAGACAGTGTCTCGCTTTGTTTCCAGGTGCCAAGTTAGAGTGCAATGGTGCAATCTCGACTCACTGCAACCTCTGCCTCCGGGTTCAGGCAATTCTCCTGCCTCAACCTCCCAAGTAGCTGGGACTACAGGCGTGCACCACCAAGCCCAGCTAATTTTTGTATTTTTTAGTAGAGACGGGGTTTCGCTATGTTGGCCAGGATGGTCTCGATCTCCTGACCTTGTAATCTGCCTGCCTCGGTCTCCCAACGTGCTGGGATTACAGGCATGAGCCACCATGCCTGGCCTCAGAGAGCCTTTTAAGCCATTTGATCATCCATTCATTCTATCTCAAAACTTTCGTCAGTTTCATCCACTTGTTGTCTCCTTCTCAATTGTCAACCAGTCTAACTGCAAGTTCCTCATTTATCAGTGGCGTTCTCTGCATTGCAAGTAGCTCTCCAACGTCACTGCCATTGACTTCATGAAACCCCGCTGCCTCTTGCAAAGATTTCCAATGTTCACCCCGCGGTTGTTTCACATAGTTTTGAATTGCGTCGTTGAATTTCAAACAACCATCAACAGTCAGAGATAGACACTAACGAACGCATTAATCCAGTGGCTTTCAAAACGGTGTTTGAGTTACTCCGAAATGGGTGGTTGAGGGGGATAATCGTGAAGCTGTCGGTTCGTTGGTGATAATTTTTATGTTAGGATGACTTTTGCTTCCCTGAACAGACAACAGTGTGGATACCTGGATAATGCGTCACATGGTGAATACTCAGATGATGAAAAACTATTGTGTATACAATCTTTACACTCTAATTACATCTGTATGAGAAATAAAAACCTAGAGGGGGAGAACCAGAAAGAAATACAATAAAATACCCAGTGTTTGCACTGGAGAACTTATGGGAGAGTGACTTTAAAATGTTGTGGGTTTTTTTTTTTTTTTTTTGGAGACAGTCTCACTCTGTCACCCAGGCTGGAGCGCAGTGGTGTGATCTTGGCTCACTGCAACCCCCACCTCTTGGGTTCCAGCGACTCTCATGCCTTGGCCTCCCGAGCATCTGGGATTATGAGCATGCGCCACCATGCCAGATAATTTTTGTATTTTTAGTAGAGATGGGGTTTCGCCCTGTTGCCCTCAAGCAATTCTCCCACCTTGGCTTCCCAAGGCGCTGGGACTACAAGGATGAGCCACTGTGCCTGATCCAATTTTTATATTAATTGTACAACTAGCCACCTTACAGAATTATCTCATTGTTTCTAATATTTTTTTTAACTTCCTGGTTCATAATTAGATGATTATTAATCTGCAAATAGTATTAATCTCTACATTTGTTCCTCTTAATTTCTTTTTTTCTATGAATACATAATAATTGTACATATTTATGGGATGCACGTGATATTTTGACACAGGCATCCAAGGAACACATAATCCTCTGAGGCATGCTCTTAAATGAGTGCCTCAGGTGAGAGCTGAGTGATTTCTGTCGGCATGGGATGAAAGCCTTTTCCACAACAAAAGTCACAGACAACGCCAAGGAAGGGAAGGAGAGAGACACAGAAGCAAGGTTTAGTGGTCTGTCAAGTCAACCCACTGAGCTCTCTCTGTGGGACAACAGGCATTTGAGCAGTCTGAACACGAATGCGTTCATGTTTCTCTTCACATGTAATTCTTAGGTGAAATTTTTACTCCCACCAATAAGGGGTGCCGGCGTCTCTTTTTCTATTATCGTTATAGGATTGTGTCTCCAGTGGGTCTTTGTCTGTTTTTGCCTTCTCTGTTTCTGGAGCACTAAGTGCTTCCCTGGACATGAGAGGCAATTTCTTTCTTTTTTATAATTTTCAATTTTATTATTACTTTTTTATTTTACGTTAAGTTCCAGGATACATGTGCAGAACGTGCAGGTTTGTTACATAGGTATACATGTGCCATGGTGGTTTGCTGCATTTATCAACCCGTCGTCTAGGTTTTAAGCCCCCCATGCATTAGGTATTTGTCCTAATGCTCTCCCCACCCCTTGGCCCCCACCCCCCTGCAGGCCCTGGTGTGTGATGTTCCCCTTCCTGTGTCCATGTGTTCTCACTGTTCAACTCCCACTTATGAGTGAGAACATGCAGTGTTTGGTTTTCTGCTCCTGTGTTAGTTTGCTGAGAATGATGGCTTCCAGCTTCATCCATGTCTCTGCGAAGGATATGATCCCATTCTTTTTTTTAATCTCATTCTTTTTTTATGGCTGTATAGTATTCCATGGTGTACATGTGCCACATTTTCTTTATTCAGTCTATCATTGATGGGCATCTGGGTTGGTTCCAAGTCTTTGCTATTGTAAATAGTGCTGCAATAAACATATGTGTGCATGTGTCTTTATACGAGAATGATATATAATCCTTTGGGTATATAGCCAGTGATGGGATTGCTGGGTCAAATGGTATTTCTGGTTCTAGACCCTTGAGGAATCGCTGCACTGTCCTCCACAATGGTTGAACTAATTTACACTCCCACCAATGGTGTAAAAGCATTTCTCTTCTCCACAGCCTCGCCAGCATCTATTGTTTCCTGACTTTTCTTTTTTTTTTTTCTTTTTTCCGAGGCGGAGTTTTGTTCTTGTTGCCCAGGCTGGAGCGCAGTGGTGCAATCTCAGCTCACCACAACCTCCACCTCTTGGGTTCAAATGATTCTCCTGCCTCAGTCTCCTGGTACCATGCCTGCCTAATTTTGTATTTGTAGTAGAGAGGGGGTTTCTTCATGTTGATCAGGCTGGTCTTGAACTCCCGACCTCGGGAGGTGATCCGTCCGCCTTGGCCTCCCAAAGTGCTGGGATTACAGGCATGAGCCATTGCGCCCGGCCTCCTGATTTTTTAATAATCACCGTTCTGACTGGTAAGAGATGGTATCTCATTGTGGTTTTGATTTGTGTCATGAGAGACAATTTCAGCTGCACTCAGTAAAGATGATGGCCCATGCAGTCAGTGGTTATTTTCCACTTCCCTGTGCTTGGCCCATCACATATAAAGGGAGGGCATTGTTTTAGCCTTTTGTGATCCCGTGGGGTGTGTCCTGCCCTCATCCTCATTTTGCAGATGAGGAAACCGAAGCTCAAAGAGATGAAATGATAGTTCAAACTTAGGCAAGTAGAACCCAGCGTGGGTGTCAGCATGGTATTATTATTCTTTGTTGCTGTTGCATTGTTTCTAGGTGAGGAAACTGTTTCTGAGGGGGTTAAAGGTCTTGCCCACCAACGTCATGGGGCTCAGACGTGTAGGGCCAGGGTAGTCTTCCAGACAAGCACTGTCCAACAGAAATACAACAAGCGGTCAGGGTGCTGTGGCTCATGTCTATAATCCCAGCTCTTTGGGAGGCTGAGGCGGGAGGATTGCTTAAGGCAGGGAATTCGGGGCTGCGGCGAGCTATGATTGCACCACTGTGTTGCAGCCTGGGCAACAGAGCCAGACGTTGTTTCTACAGAAAAGAGGAAAAAGAGGCTGGACGCGGTGGCTCATGCCTGTAATCCCAGCACTTTGAGAGGCCGAGGTGGGTGGATCCCTTGGGGCCAGGAGTTCAAGACCAGCCTGATCTACATGGTGAAACCCTTTGTCTACCGAAAATACAAAAATTAGCTGGGTGTGGTGGCAGGTGCCTGTAATCCCAGCTACTTGGGAGCCTGAGGCAGGAGAATCACTTGAACCCGGGTGGGGGAGGAGTTTGCAGTGAGCTGAGAGCATACCACTGCCCTCCAGCCTGGGTGCCAGAGCAAGACTCCATCTCAAAAAGAAAAAAAAAAAGTGCAGGGCTTGATATTCATCCTGATAAGCACTGTCCAACAGAAATACAACCAGGGGTCAGGGTGCTGTGGTTCATCCCTGTAATCCCAACTCTTTGGGAGGCCGAGGCGGGACGATTGCCTGAGGCCAGGAGTTCAAGGCTGCAGTGAGCTATAATTGTGTCATTGTGTTCCAGCCTAGTCAACAGAGTGAGACCCTGTGTCTAAAAAAATATAAAATAAGAAATACAAGGATCACATATATAATTTTAAATTTTCAAGTAGCCTCATTAGAAATGGTAATAAGAAACAGATGAAGTTAGCTTTAAGAGTATATTTTCTTTAACCCAATATATTTTTCAATATATCATTTCCACGTTATTTCTACATGGGATGAACATAAACATTATTGAGAGATTTCACACTCTTTAAAATAGTAAGTCTTCAGGCTGGGCGCGGTGGCTCCTGCCTGTAATCCTAGCACTTTGGGAGGCCAAGATAGGCAGATTGCTTCAGTTCAGGAGTTCCAGACCAGCCTGGGCAACATGGCAAAACCCCATCGCTACAAAAAGTTAGCTGGGCATAGTGGCGTGTGCCTGTACTCTTAGCTACTAGGGAGGCTGAGGCGGGAGGATCCTCTAAAGCTGGGAGGTGAAGGCTGCAGTGAGCCATGACCACGCCACTGCACTCCAGCCTGGGCAACAGAGTGAGACCCTGTCTTAACAAACAAACAGAAACAAAAGCCTTCAATATCTAGTGTGTATTTTATGCTTTACTGATCTCAATTCAGATGGGCCACATTTCAAGTGCTTCAGTGGCCACATGTGGCTTATGGCTACATTTTGGATAGTGTGGGTCTAAATCTTGTGACAAGTATTTCTGGTATTTTTTGATGACGCAATAAGGCTCAGGTAATAAAGATGTTGGGGGTACCTGATATATACTTGTTTTGCCTTACAAGAACCTTTGTTTTTGGTCTGGATATTTGACTACTCCAAATCTCATGTTGAAATTAGATGGGGTCTAGTGGGAGGTGTCTGAGTCATGGGGGCAGATCACTCACGAAGGGCTTGGTATTGTCCTTGCAGTAATGAGTGAGTTCTTGCGCTGTTAATTTCCCCAAGAGCTGGTTGTTAAAAAGAGCCTGGCACTTCCGTCTGCTCTCTCTTGCTTCCTCTCTCATTATGTGGTCTCTGTGCACGCCAGCTCCCTTTCACCTTCCACCAGGACTGGAAGCAGCTGGAGGCCCTCACCAGATGCAGATGACTGTGCCATGCTTCTCGTACAGCCTGCAGGACTGTCAGCCAAACAAACCTCTTTTCTTTATAAATTGCCCAGCCTCAGGTATTCTTTTATGGCAACACTTACAGACTAAGACAGCTTTCATACTCTTTTTTTGAGAAGGAAGGAAGGGAGGGAGGGAGGGAGGGAGAGAGGGAGGAAGGAAGTCTTTCCTAAAAATATTTCCCCTAATATGAAAAAAAAACACCATTTTTATGTAACACCATTAAGCATTGCCCCAGCAGAAGCAGCCCCATGTCTTGAGAAGGAAGGAAGGGAGGGAGGGAAGGAGGAAGGGGGGAAGGAAGGAAGGAAGGGGGAGGGGGAAGGTGGGAGGGGGGGAGGGAAAGGATTCAGTGAAAGATCCAAGAAACTGAACGCCCTGAAGTTCCTTCCTTCTGCCTAAATATTTTGAAGCAGCTAACAGAATCTGTCCAACTCCATTGTCTTAGTTTGAATCCCCCTACAAGAAGCAGATCCAGAAGCAGAGATTTGAATGCTTCTGGAGGAGGTCCCAAAACACACTGGCAGAAAAGTAGGAAAGGGAAGATCCAGTAATAAGTGAGCCATCAGGCAAGTTACCACCATGAGCAACTGGGTCTCAGTTACCAATGGGGACCTCTGGGAGGCAGCAGAGAGCACATTCCTCAGCGTAATTGCACGCTAGTGATGAGGGAGCTGGGGTATTGATCCACCAGCTCCTCATCTATCACAAGTTAAAGGGTGCTTCTTGGGAGTATTAATTCTCTAACACTCCAGCCTGCTGTGTGGACACTTTGGTAGCCAGAGAAATTGCCCTGGGGGCTGACAGGGGGAAGTCAGACCTGCATGCACTGAAGTAGTCAGGGCATGGCTGGACAGTGTTTGCCACACTGGTGACACACCTACTTCCTTATAATTCACAAAGTACCACAAGCCCTTGTGAACTTTAAGTCCATTAACTTTGTGACTGTCTGGATGCCATATGGGACACGAGATGATCTAGTTGTTGTCATCTTGGTGACAGAAAAGGCAGAACAGCTATGGAAGGAGATCACAGATGTATGCATGTATTTATGTGTAACCTTGCAAACATGTGCGTGCATTTCTGTTGTACCAAGTGTAATTCTCTTACCACATGCTCTGTTGTCTTCCCCATGTACATACAAGCTCTTTTTTAGTTATGGGGCAAAACAGAAGAAAATAAGAGGACCAAGTCTCCATTTTCTAGGGAAAAGATGCTGTTCTCATTCTGAGGAGGCATCAGGATCACGTGTCCCCTACCTGTGTCCACAGCTTCGTTCTCTCTCTCCCTCTCTCCCCCGCACCCCCCACTGGAAAATAATTTGTATTGGTTTCTGGCTACTCCTTTGTTTCTTCTTGAGAATATGAGCAAAATACTTTTTCTTTTTTCATGGGTTTTTGTCTCTTTCTTTCATAAAGATTGTTCAACTCCTGCCTGTCTCTGCAATTTGCCCTTTTCACTTCCGGAGGTGTTGGGTTTCTATTTTGACCTTTTGTCGTGGCTGAGGCTGAGCCAGTGAACAGGACAGACAGGAGCTTTGAGGTTCTATAATCAACACATTTTAAGAGCACCAACATGACTTCACAAGAGGAAACATCTTTGAGGCAAGTTTCATAAAATCAACGTACTAACCACCTTTTTGTTCATTTGTTTGTTTTTTGAAATGGAGTCTCGCTCTGTCACCCAGGCCAGAGTGCAGTGGCATGACCTCAGCTCACTGCAACCTTCGCCTCCCAGGTTCAAGAGACTCTCCTGCCTCAGCCTTCTGAGTAGCTGGGATGACAGGCACCCACTACCATGCCTGGGAAATTTTTGTATTTTTTGTAGAGACAGAGTTTCATCACGTTGGCCAGGCTGGCCTCAAACACCTGACCTTGAGTGATCCACCCACCTCAGCCTCCCAAAGTGCTGGGATTGCAGGCATGAGCCACTGCACCGATCTTAACTATGTATTTCCAATTCTCTGATATGTGGGGCTTTGCTGACCCTGCAAGAACGGCCCCTCCCAGAGCTAGCCAATTTCTAGATAGTAAAGCCCCCGCCCCTTTTATGTTTTGAGATGGAGTCTCACACTATCGCCCAGGCTGGAGTGCAGTGGCGCGATCTCGAGCTCACTGCAACCTCCGCCTCCTGGGTTCAAGTGGTTCTCCTGCCTCAGCCTCCTGAGCAGCTGGGATTACAGGTGCCCGCCACCACATCCAGCTAATGTTTATATTTTTAGTAGAGATGGGGTTTCACTGTATTGGCCAGGCTGGTCTCAAACTCCTGACCTTATGATCCACCTGCCTCGGCCTCCCAGAGTGCTGGGATTATAGGCCAATCACTGCCTGGCCTTAAAGGGTCTTTTATATGCAAACCAGCCAATCCAGATCTACACCCCCAACCATCTTCTTTCTTGGGCTCTCACATGCTGAGACACTGTCCCCCTTCTCTAATCATCTCAGAGCCAGGTACCAAACAACAGGGGGCAGCCCCTATGCCCTGAAGCCCTTACCCTGCCAGGCCCACTCCTTCCCATGGGAACCACAGTAAAGGCTCCTGGCCACATGTTTTCCTCATTCCCTCTGCCCCGGCCCAGCCCTGGTGCTTCCCTGTGTGGCCCCACCTAGCATGGGTGTCCCCCTTCTTGGGACCCATGAATAACCATCTTTCAACGGCAGTCATTGCCTGATCTAGAGGCCTTGCCATACCTGGATAATAATAAAACCGGGCTGGGTGCAGTGGCACAAGCCTGTAATCCCAGCAATTTGGGAGGCTGAAGTGGAAAGATTGCTTGAGGCCAGGAGTTCAAGACCAGCCCTGGCAACATAACAAGATTCCTATTTCTACAAAAGAAACCCAGAAAAATTAGCCAGGCATGGTGGCACATGCCTGTAGTCCCAACGACTCAGAAGGCTGAGGTATGAGATGTGCTGGAGCCCCGGAGGTTGGGGCTGCAGGTGAAATCCCCCCACAGTCATGCCACGGCATCCAGCCTGGGCAATAGAGCAAAAACCTATCTCAAAAAGATAATAGTAATAAAACCTACATTTTAAAACAGTAAAGGCCTGACATGGGATGCCAGCCCCATGATCCTCATCACCTCCCTGCCCTCATGTCCTTCCATTCTCTCCACTCCAGCCACGCAAGCCTCCTTGAGGTTCTTCAAGCATGCCACGCATCTCCCACCTAAGCATCTGCCTGTGCTGTTCCCCAGGCCTGCAATGCTCTTCCCATAGATATCAGCTTGTTTTTCCTGCCTTCATGTATCTACTCAAATATCACCTTCTTAGAGCAGCCCTTTGCAAAATATCTCCCACTCCTCTTCTGTCTGACCCTTACCTGCTCCATTTTTCTATCTTTCGTTCTTTTGTTCTTTCTTTCTTCTCTCCTTCCATCCTTCCCCTCTCCTTCCTTCCTTCCTGTCTTTCTTTTTCTTTCTTTTCTTTCTCTTTCTTTTCTCTCTTTCTTTCTTTCTCTCTCTCTCTCTCTCTCTTTCTCTCTCTCTCTTTCTGTCTTTCTTCAGGGTCTTGCTCTGTCATTCAGAGTGCAATGGTGCAATTTCAGCTCACTGCAACCTCTGCCTCCTGGGTTCAAGCAATTCTGATGCCTCAGCCACCCAAGTAGCTGGGATTACAGGCATGCACCACCATGCCCCACTAATTTTTGTATTTTTAGTAGAGACAGAATTTCCCCATGTTGGCCAGGCTGGTTTCTAACTCCCAGCCTCAAGTGATCCACCCACCGTGGCCTCCAAAAGTGCTGGGATAAGAGGCATGAACCATCACACCTTACCTGACAGATGATAAGTCTGCCTGAGTTTATTTATTTATTTGTCTGGTTTCTCTGCCCTAAACAGGGAGTTTTTAAGAACAGGAAATTATTTACACTATTCATGGCTGTGCCTGGCAGAGGACCTGCTGTAGAATAAATGCATAATCAAATGAATGAATAAACACAGGAAGCTGATAATTTTTCTCAAGCTTCCTGGTGAAATAATGCACTTCATCCCATCATTGGTCACTTCATCTCCTGGTGTGGTAAAACTCGTTATTTTGCAACTTGGGGACACCTTGCTTGGTTCTCACTCAGGAGAGAAACTAAGGTCTGCATTTTCATAAGCAGGGGTGGTTCATTTGATTAAATTTCCCTTGCTAACTTCTTAGGATACACATGAATATATAACTAAGCATTTAATCAAGCTCCTGACTTACCAGAGGGGTTAGATGCTGAATATAATTTGTAATTGCCTAAGAATATAGTAAGCTTGAGTACTTTTGTTTCCATAATTAAGTGTGAGGTCCTTGTCTCAATGTGAATTAATAATGCTTCAAGTACTTTCTATGAAAAGTAAATTTATTTTCTTTCGGAAAAGTTCAACACAGATGAAAGAAGGGAAAATAGAATGATCTCCCAGCCGATTCCTATGACCCGTCTTCAGTAATTATCAACTCATAACCCACCTTGTGTTTCTCTATCCCAAACTTAAACAGAATTTAAATTTGCAAATGGAAGCAAACCTTTAATTGGCCTTAACATAACCCTGGGTTATGTTTAACCCTCTTAAAGCAAATCTCAGACATCCTCTGACTTCATCTACAAATACTTTAATATGTACTTCTCAACGCTAAGGACTCTGCAGCAGCTATGAAAAATGGTATGGTGATTTCCTCACAAAATTAAATAGAAAGTTAATGTATAATCCAGCAATTTTACTTCTGGGTGTAAACTCCAAAGGAATGAAAGCAGGGACTCAAACAGATGTTCCTTTGTACATCAATTTCTTTTCTTTTCTTTTTTTGAGATGGAGTCTCACTCTGTCGCCCAGGCTGGAGTGCAGTGGCGTGATCTCGGCTCACTGCAAACTCCGCCTCCCAGGTTCAAGCAGTTCCCCTGCCTCAGCCTCCCGAGTAGCTGAGATTACAGGCACCCACCACCACACCTGGCTGATTTTTGTATTTTTAGTAGAGACGGGGTTTCACTGTGTTGGCTAGGCTGGTCTCGAACTCTCGATCTTGTGATCCACCCATCTCCCAAAGAGCTGGGATTACAGGCGTGAGCCACCACACCCGGCCACATCCATTTCATTACAGCAGTATTCACAATAACCAAAAGTTGGAAGCAACCCAAGTGTGTGTCAGCAGATGAATGGATAAACATAGTATTGTGTATCCGTACGAAGAATATTATTCAGCCCTAAAAAAGGAATGAAATTCTGACAAATGCTATAACATGAATGAACCCTGAAGACACAATGCTAAGTGAAATAAGCCAGTCAAAGGAAGGAAAATACTGTATGATTCTGTTTATATGGGGTCCCTAGAGTAGTCAAATTCATAGGGACAGAAAGGAGAAGAGCAGCTGCCAGGGCTGGGGGGAGAGGGGAAAGGGAAGTTAGTGTTTAATGGGGACAGAGTTTCAGTTTGGGAAGATGAAAAAATTCTGGACACAAATCGTGGTGATGGTTACACATCTATGTAAATATACTTACTGCCACTGAAATGTACCACTTAAAGTGGTTAAAATAATCAAGTTTTATGATGCATATATATATATATATTTTTTTTTTTTTTTTTTTTTGAGACAGTGTTTCACTCTTGTAGCCCAGGCTGGAGTGCAGTGGAGCAACCTTGGTTCACTGCAAGCCCCTCCTCCCTGGTTCAAGCAATTCTCCTGCCTCAGCCTCCCCAGTAGCTGGGATTACAGGCATGCACCACCACTCTCAGCTAATTTTTTGTATTTCTAGTAGAGATGGGGGTTTCACCATGTTGACCAGGCTGATCTCCTGACCTCAGGTGATCTGCCTACCTCAGCCTCCCAAAGTGCTGGGATTATAGGTGTGAGCCGCCGCACCTGGCCATGATGCATATTTTACCAAAATAAAACAAAAAGAGTCACTTACGTTACATGTTATCCTCACTCTGGAGCTAGTCTTAAGGAACATTTGCCACCTGGAGCGTTGCCAGTTCCTGGGCAGTAGAAAAAAGTGGTCCAGAGCACAGCTATCCAATAGAACTTTCCAGAAATGTTCCCTATCTGCAGTGTTTAATAAAGTAGCTGCTAGGCTACTAGACACATGTAGCTTTTGAGGACTAGAAATATGGCGTGTACGACTGAACAACAGGATTTTAAAGGTTGTTTAATTCTGATGGCCACATGTGGCTACTGCCTTGGACAATACAGCATTAGAGAGATTTGTACTGACGATTAAATGCTTCAACCTGGGAGTGACATGTTTCATGTCCACTGAGAGCTCATTGGTCAGAATTAGCCACGTAGCCCCAGCAAAACACAAGGGGGCCAGGAAATGCCATCTTACACATGCCTGTATGTGGAGAACTGGAAAATTTGGTGAACAGCTCTAATGCCTGTCTCAGAGAATGAGTCTTTTTGAGATCCAGAAAGGAGGAAAATTGGCTATTTCAGGAAGAGAAGGTAAGAAATATGGAGACTTAATGTATTATTTATCTATTGTTGTGTAACAAATTACCAAAACCTTGGCAGCTTTAAGCAACATTTATTTCACAGTTTAAGTGAGTCAGGAAGCAGGGTGCAGCGGTTTCAGGATCTCTCGTGAGGCTGCAATCAAGGTATCAATTGGGGCTTCATTCTCATCTTAAGGCTTGACTGGGGGAAGATGTGCTTTCAAGCTTAAACATGTGGCTGTTGGCAGAATACTATGGAAAAGGAACACTCAGAACAATTATAACAATACCAAAAGCTTTTTGAAATTAAAAAATATAAAAGCATACATTAAAACTGAATAAAGGGTGGAAAATAAAATTAGGGAAATCTCTCAAAAAGAAGATTAAGACACATGGAAATACAAAATAGAGGGAAGGGAACAGATGATAAGAGAACCAGTCCAGAAAGTTCAATACCTGAATAATAAGTTAAAAAAGAGAATCAAGAAAAAGGGGTGGGAATCTTAGCTGGGTGTAGAGACACACTCCTATATTCCTCAGGAGGCTGAGGTAGGAGGATTGCTTAGAGTACAGGAGTTCATGGCTGTAGTGAGCTATGATCACACCACTGCACTCCAGCATGTGTGACAAAGTTAGACCTTGTCTATTAAAAAAAACAAAGGTGTGGGAGGGTAAGAATCATCATACTAAGTGCCCAGTACAATGACTGAAAATAGACCTAAACTAACTTAGATCATAGTAAAATTTTAAAATACAATGGGAAAAGATTCTAAAAGCTACTAGAGGAAAAGAAACGAGGTCATACACAAGAAATCAGGAATAAGAATGCTTCAAACTTCCTAACGACAATACTGGAATTGAGAATACATTGGAGCAACAGTTAACATTTTTGAAGTAAGACAATCTCCAAACCAGAATTCTATACCCAGACAAACTACCAATGAGGTATAAAGCTAAAACAATGGCATTTCATACGTAGAAGTCTCCAATATTTACTTTCTGAGACAGATTAGACTGTTCAAAAATGGCTACACAATGGTTCCCATTTTACATTTGCTTAGAATTTTACCACTTCCCCATAAAGGATTGGAATCTGTTTTCTCTCTCCTTGAACTTGGGTGAGCCTTTATGACTGACTCAACTAACAGGGTAGGGAAAGAGTGATGATTTGTGATTTCCAAGGTTAGGTCTTAAGATGCAGGTTCTGCCTGGCTTTCTCCCTTGAGACATGTTTCTTCGAGTCCTGAGCTGACATAAGTTCAGCTATCCTGAAGTTGCCATACTGGAGACACCATGTGGAGACATCACAAAGAGATGGAGGTAGATGCTTGAGAAGCCTCAGTTGTTTGAGTCTTTCCAGCCTAAGTGCCAGCCCATGACTGAGGAAGCCTTTGAGACGACTCTAGTCCCTCTCACCATCTGATTGTATTTGCATGAGAGACTCCAAGTGAAAACCACTCAGCTGATCCCAGTTGACCACCCAAATCACAAAATGTAATAATATAAATGAATGTTACTGTTTTATGCTACTAAGAATGGGCTGGTTTTTATGCAGCAATAGGTAACTGGAAAACCTCTTATGCATCCTTTCTCAGGAAGCTACTAGAGGATGTGCTCCACCCAAACAAGGGAGTAAATAAGAAAGAGGGAGACATAGAACACTGTACTTAAGAAATCTAATAACGAGAAGCAAGGAAAATCTCCTGAATGATAATAAAGAGAGAGCCCAGGATGAAAGCTGTAAGCCAGGGAAGACAACCAGTTCTGATTAGACCATGTGAGAAGTCTTCAGGAAAGACTGCTTCTGGATGATTAAATGGACTGAATACCTGTTAAAGACTTGGGGGTCAAATTTGCAATAAGTACGAAGCAAAGAAAAATCAAAAAGCTAGGACAATGATGAGTCCCAAGGGAAACAAAATGCTGTAAAGAAAAAGTAGCTATAGTTTGTTCATGGCATAACTGTAACTTGCCTCGTACATGATAACATAAACACTGAATCTTCCTGACTCTGTGGTAGAACAATATTGGGTAGATATGCAGGTGTGCTGGAAGAGTCCTTGTGTAGAGGGATGGAGAGAGAAATTAGCAGAAACCTCTTTTACTATAGCCAATACCTGTAAAGTACCACAACACCCAGACAGGACGGTTTGGTGCTTTGATTGTAATATCCTTGGGTATTGCTATTGGTTATTTCTTAATACTACTTAAGTATTCACAAGCGTATGTCTTGTTTTCTCAACATAACTATGAGCTCTTTGATAGTTAATGCTTCTCTATATTCTCCACAGTGGCTGACATAGTATGCTACACATAGTATGTGGCCAGTTTGAGAAATATTAGTTGATTAAAATAATAATGTTAGAAAAAATAATGTCTAACACTGGAAAATGAAAAAGTAGAAGTGAGTGAGTGAACAATATGGGGCTGGGTGTGGTGGCTCATACTTGTAATCCCAGCGCTTTGGGAGGGTGAGGCAGGAAGATTGCTTGGGGCTAGGAGTTTGAGATCAGCCTGGGCAACACAGCAAGACACTGTCTCTTAAAAAAAAAAAAAAAAAAAAACTTACAATGAGCCAGATGTGGAGGTGTGCATCAGTAGTCCTAACTACTTGGGAAGATGAGGTGGGAGGATTACTTGAGCCCAGGAGTTTGAGACTACAGTGACCTAACATCACACCACTGTACCCAGCCTGGGTAATAGACTGAGACCCCCATCTCTGAAACAAACTAAAACCCAATATGAATAATATGGTAACAAATAGCAAAATAATCCACTAAAGGGAGCCTGGCACAGAAGGACAAATAGTGCATGATCTCATTCACATGTGTGAGCTAAAAAAAAAAACTCACGGAGACAGAGAGTAGAGTAATGTTAATGGGTACAAATGCAGAGTTAGAAGGAGTAAAATCTAGTGCTGGGTAGCACAATGCGGTGACTAGAGTTAACAATGATTTACGTCCCTATCACAAAAAAAGGTAAATCCTTTTAAAAAATACTTTTAAGTTCAGAGGGTACATGTGTAAGTTTGTTATATAGGTAACCTTGTGTCATGGGGGTTTGTTGTACAGATTGTTTTGTTACCCAGTTATTAAGCCTAGCACCCATTAGTTACTTTTTTTGATCCTTCCCCTTCTCCCCCACTCCAATAGACCCCAGTGTGTGTTGTTTGCTTCTATGTGTCCATGCGTTCTCATCATTTAGCTCCCACTTAGAAGTGAGAACATGTGGTATTTGGTTTTCTGTTCCTGCATTAGTTTGCTAAGGATAATGGCCTCCAGCTCTCTCCATGTCCCTGCAAAACACATGATCTTGTCCTTTTATGGCTGCGTAGTATTCCATGGTGTCTGTGTACCACATTTTCTTTATTCAGTCTGCCATGGGTGGGCGTTTTAGTTGATTCCATGTCTTTGCTGTTGTGAATAGTCCTGCCATGAATACACGTGCATGTGTCTGTATAACAGAACAATTTCTATTCCTTTGGGTATGTACCTAGTAATGGCATGGCTGAGTATAACGGTATTGTTGTTTTTAGGTCTTTGAGGAATCGCCACACTGTCTTCCACAATGGTTGAACTAATTTACGCTCCCAACAGTGTATAAGCAGTCCTTTTTTCCCTCAACCTCACCAGCATCTATTATTTTTTGACTTTTTGATAATAGCCAAGAAATGGTAAATGCTTGATGTGGTGGATATTCCAATCACCCTAACTTGATTATTACACATTGTATGTTTGTATCAAAATGTCATATATACCCTGTAGATAGGCACAACTATCGACAATGATTTTTTAAAAAAATTTAAAATCAGCCAAAATGTGGTCAGGTGCAGTGGCTCATGCCTGTAACTCCAGCAGTTTGGGAGGCTGAGGCAGGCAGATCACTTGAGGTCAGGAGTTCAAGAACAGCCTGGCCAACTTGGTGAAACCCCATCTCTACCAAAAATATTTAAAAATTAGCTGGGTGTGGTGGTGGGTGCCTGTAATCTCAGCTACTTGGGAGGCTGAGCAGGAAAATCACTTGAACCTGAGAGGTGGAGTTTGCAGTGAGCCGAGATACCACCACTGCATTGCAGCCTGGGTGACAGAGCAAGGCTACATTAAAAAAAAAAAAAAAAAAAATTGTGTCTTCCATGAGGGGGATATGAAGCGTGGAGGGAGGCAGGGGACTGCTATTTTGCATAACAAAACCTATTTCAGAGACATATTTGACTAATTGCCAATGGCAGCACCCTCAGTTCCCTTTCCTGCTTTATTTTTCTCCTTAGCACTTAGCCCCCATCTGACATACTGTGTATTTTCCTTATTATTTATTCTGTTTGTCCCGCGTCTCCATTCAACTCCACAGCCATGGGAAACTCAGCCTGTCTTGTTCTGTGCTTGCAAAATTACTGGGCACATGGCAGATGCACCATACAGTCCAGAGAATGAATGAACCTAGTGCTGCTGCAGTTCTTTATAGCCACTCATTTATTTTAACTTTTTATTTTGTTGAAATTTCAGATTTACCAAAAAGTTGTAAGACTGGTACAAAGAAGCCGTCTACATCCCTTATCCAGGTTTCTCAAATGTTAACATTTTACCACTTACACTTTATCCTTCCCTCCTTCCCTCTCTCCCTCCCTCCCTCTCTCCCTCCCTCCCTCCCTCTTTCCCTCCCTCTCTCCCTCCCTCCTCTCCCTCCCTCCCTCTCCCCCTCTCCACCCCAATCAACCTGACCAACCCCACTGTTGACCACTGAGAGTAATTTGTAGATATGATGGCCCTTTAACCCTATAGAATTCAGTATGTTTCCCAAAACAGGGCATTCTCTTACATAAGCACAGCACAATGATCAAAATTAGGAAATTAGCATGGACACACTGTTATTATGTAATCCACAGATCTTATTCAGATGTCACCAATTGTTCTAATAGCGTCCTTTGTAGCAAAAGGAGGTCCTGGCTCACTTGTGGAATTTGGTCAGCCACGTTTCCTTTAATGGGGACCAGTCGTTCTGTCTTTATTTGAGCTTCGCGATGTTAACACTTCCAAAGAATACTTATTATATAAAACGCCCCTTAATCTGAACATGGTTGTTTACCAATTATTCAAATCATGCATTTTTGGCAGAAGTCCCTAGAAGTGGTGTTGCGGCCTTCTTAGTACATCAGTCCAGGAGGCACGTGATTTGCCCGCCGCTCGCTGGTCTGCCAGGGTGTTCCGCTATAAACTACTGTTTTGACCATTAAAATTAATAATTGTCGGCCGGGCGCAGTGGCTGACACCTGTAATCCCAGCTACTTGGGAGGCCGAGGCAGGCAGATCACAAGGTCAGGAGATCGAGACCATCTTGGCTAACATGGTGAAACCCTGTCTCTACTGAAATACAAAAAGTTAGCCGGGCGTGGTGGTACCTGCCTGGTAATCCCAGCTACTTGGGAGGCTGAGGCAGGAGAATCGCTTGAACCTGGGAGGCGGAGCTTGCAATGAGCTGAGATCGCGTCACTGCACTCTGGCCTGGTGACAGAGCAAGACTCTGTCTAAAAAATAAAAAATAAAAAAAACAGTTGTCTTTAGGGAGATACTCTGACACTGTGCAAATGTTCTGTTATCCCTCAAATTTTCACCTACGAATTTCATTATCCCTGATAGTTCTTGTATGTTTTTGTGGTGGTTGCCAAATTGGCTACATACATAACTTTTTTTTTATTTTTTTAGAAACAAGGTCTTATTCTGTCACTGAGGCTGGAGTACAGTGGCAAGATCGTAGCTCACTATAGCCTTGAACTCCAGACTCAAGCAATCCTCCTATCTCAGCCTCCTGAGTAGCTGGGACTACAGGCCAGTGCCATCACGCCAGGCTAATTTTTGTATTTTTTGTAGAGATGGGGTTTTACTGTGTTGCCCAAGCTGGTCTCAAACTCCTCAGCTCAAATGATCCTCCCGCTTCAGTCTCCCAAAGTTCTGGAATTACGGGCATGAGCTACTGTGCCCGGCCTCCTTATGAAAGAATTTTAGCCGGGTGCCGGTGGCTCACACCTGTCATCCCAGCCCTTTGGGAGGCCAAGTGGGTGGATCACCTGAGGTCAGGTGTTCAAGACCAGCCTGACCAACATGGAGAAACGCCGTCTCTACTAAAAATACAAAAAACTAGCTGGGCGTGGTGGTGCATGCCTGTAATCCCAGCTACGCGGGAGGCTGATGCAGAATTGCTTGAACCCAGGAGGCGGAGGTTGCGGTGAGCCGAGATCACGCCATTGCACTCCAGCCTGGGCAACAAGAGGGAAACTCCATCTCAAAAAAAAAAAAAAAAAAATTCTAAAGAATATGTATAGATACTCCCCAGTCTAGGAGGTGATACTTATCCCCTCTTCCTCCACTTCATGTGGGTAGCTCTTAGTGAGTGTTCCAGAGGGTAGTGTAGGGAATGGGAAAGTAGCAACTTGACGGTGGGGAAACCTGGCAGACACCACCTTAACCAAGGGATCGAGGTTAACATCACTAATGATAAGTCACGTAAATATCGTATAACCTGAGCCAGTGCAAACAGATCAGCATTGCGCCTCTGTGCAATGGTCTTCTCCCAAATCCATTATTCCAGTCTGATCATGAAAACAGACAAACCCAAGGTGAGGTCAAAATATTTGGTCAGTACTCCTAGACGTTATTAAGGTTGTGAAAAACAGAGAGACAGATTGGAGGAGACTAAGGTGACAGAATGAGACGGGGCACGATGGCTCCCACCTGGAATCCCAACACTTTGGGAGGCCAAGGTGGGAGGATTGCTTGAGCCCAGGAGTTTGAGACCAGCCTGGACAAGAGTGAGACCTCAGTGTGGTGGTGCGTGCCTGTGGTTCCAGCTACTAGCGATGAAGACAAGACTCCTTGCCCTACAGGTTGCTGTAGGGATGAATTAAGATCAAGCAGAGGCCAGGTGTGGTGGCTCATGACCATAATCCTGGCGCTTTGGGAGGCCGAGGTGGGTGCACTGCTTGAGCTCAGAAGTTCAAGACCAGCCCGGGCAACATGGTGAAACTCCATATCTACTAAGAATGCAAAAATTAGCTGGGCGTGGTAGCACATGCCTGTAGTCCCAGCGATTCAGATACTCAGGAGGCTGAGGTGGGAGGATCGCTTGAACCCAGGAGGTTGAGGCTGCAGTGAGCCGTGATTGTGCCACTACACTCCAGCCTGGGCAACAAACTGGCAGCCTGTCTCAAAAAAAAAAGTTAATGTTACAGGAAGCTGAGTGAAGGGTACAATGATAACTCTCTTGTACTGTGTTTTCAAACTTTCTGTAAATCTAAAATTATGTCAAAATGTTTAAGAAATTAAAAATAATGTAATATTTAATCGATCTTGTTCAATGATATTCGCAGACTTGGGTTTCAGGTCTGGAAGACTGACTCTGATGTCACATTGACTGTGAGTCATTTGAGGAACCTGTGATGATTTCTAGCCCCATCCATTTCCATTTGTTAGGTGATAGCTAGGATTCCAGTATTAGAGATTCATTCCATTGGCTACAGAAATGTTATCTCTGCAAAGTGAATCTATAAGGATAATGCACATGGAACCCTGACACACTTTATTGTGAATAAGTTATTTAAAAGAATCTATTTACCACCAATTCTTGACTGCTTATATAATATGTATGGTGGTCATTATGCTGAGGGCTTATCTGCTTGATGTTTTGGGGGTTTTCTTGTTTGTTTTTTCTTTTTGAGGCAGGGTCTCACCCCATCACCTAGGCTAGAATGCAGTGACATGCTCACAGCTTACTGCAGCCTCAACCTTCCAGGCTCAGGTGATCCTTCCACCTCAGCCTCCCGAGTAACGGAGTAGCTGGGACCACAGCTGTGTGCTACCACATCCGGCTAATTTTGGTATTTTAAATAGATATGGGGTTTCACCATGTTGCCCAGGCTGGTCTCGAACTCCTGCTCTCAGGCGATGCACCCACCTTGGCCTCCCAGAGTGCTGGGATTATGGTCGTGAGCCACCACACCTGGCCTCTGCTTGATCTTGATTCCATCCCTACAGCAACCTGTAGGGTAAGGAGTCTTGTCTTCATTTTATTGAGGAAGTTGAAGTTGAGAGAAGGGAAGCACCTTTCCAGATACACACCACTAGGAATTTCGACAGCTAGGATTTGAACCCAGGTCTGCGTCTAGAATTAGGTTCTGGGTGCCTACATCATGACCCGCAGATGTCTGGATGATCAGATTTGGCTTCATCATTTTTATCCTCCACCTCCCAAAGATTTTGGTACTCATTCCCCATGGGTATCCAGACCAGAAGGCAGGGACCAAATGTCTTTTGGCCGATCCAGTTTTACAACTCAGCATGGCTAGATTTGGTGATAATTGTTTTAGCAGTCAAATGAATGCGATTTGCAGTTAGTTATTTGGGGCATTTATTTCAAAGATGCTAGCCCTGTTCAAATGAATAACATTCTCAAAGCCAGGATGGTAATGCTGCTGCTGCTGACTGATAAATTAAAACTCCAGCTGGCAGATGTGTCGAAGATTAGAACCAATGGCTGGGGTTGGTTTCTGGCTGCCTGCTGTTAAACTGCTTCTGTCTGCAATGCTAATAACGTTCTAAATCTTTCTACCTGGTCAACATTGTAATTGTATTAGTGGGGGGGTCCAGGAAGTACCTACTGCAGTCATTTGGGGATCCTGTGATGATTTCTTGCCCATCCATTTACATTTGCTAGTTGATAGGTAAGATTCCGGTATTAGACATTGATTCCTTTGGCTACAGAAATTTTATCTCTGCAAAGTGAATCTATAAAGATAATGCACATGGAGCCCTGTCACACTTTATAGTAAATTACTTAAGTTCCCTCTGGAAAAGAGGTATTGAGCAATTGGGGATTGAAGGACTTGAGAAGATTCCTAGGAAGGAGAGGGGAAACCCCAGCATACCAAACTTCATAGTCCTCCCAAAGTGTTTTGGGAAACTTTGGAAATGCCATTTGGTGAGAGGAAAGTGTAGACTGTCTGTCACCTTGATGGCGGGTGAGAGGAGGCATTTGGAAATGTATATGGGGATATCTGGTTATCACATGACTGGGGATGCTACTGACATTTAGTGGGCATTTACCCCAGAGGACTAAACAGCCCTCAACGCACAGGACAGCCCTGAGGAGCAACAAGCATTGCACCAACAAGCATTGCTCCTCCACTGATAACCCTGGAGAATGCCAAGGAAGGGATGGTGAGTTTGCCCCCTTCCAGAGTCATGGTTGCCCAGACTGGCTATGCCCCAGGGACCTGCTGAATACAGGAGACAGTCGGTGATGGCTCAAGAATCTGAATGTTTACAACACCATTTTTTTTCTTTTTGAGATGGAATATCACTCTGTCGCCCAGGCTGGAGTGCAATGGTACGGTGTCCACTGACTGCAACCTCTGCCTCCCCGGGTTCAAGCAATTCTTCAGCCTCAGCCTCCCGAGCAGCTGGGACTACAGGAGTGCACCACCACACCTGGCTCATTTTTGTATTTTTTGTAGAGATGGGATTTCACTATGTTGGCCAGGATGGTCTTGAACTCCTGATCTCATGATCCGCCTGCCTTGGCCTCCCAGAATGCTGGGATTGCAGGCGTGAGCCACCGCACCCAGCCATGTTTACAACACTTAGCAGGCGGTTTTGATAGGCAGCCAGCTTCTCTGCCATCTAGGCACAGTTTGGGGCATCATGGAGGACTGTTGCGCTTCAGTAAAGAGGCCTAATTTTGTTGTATAGGGGCTTTGTGGGCAAAGTGTGCAGAGAGAATGATCGCAAATCACCGTGACAAATGGTGCTGCCTGGGCTGGACTTGAGGAACATCACAAATGTTTCTTCTTTTTTTTTTTTTTTTTTTTTGAGATGGAGCCTTGCTCTGTTACTCAGGCTGGAGGGCAGTGGTGTGATGTAGGCTCACCGCAACCTCCGCCTCCCGGGTTCAAGCGATTCTCTTGTCTCAGCCTCCTGAGGAGCTGGGATTACGGGCACATACCGCCACACCTGGCTAATTTTTGTATTTTTAGTAGAGACGGGGTTTTACCAGTTGGCCAGGCTGGTCTTGAACTCCTGGCCTCAGATGATCAGCCCACCTCTGCCTCCCAAAGTGCTGGGATTACAGACATGAGCCACTGTGGCCAGCCTACGAATATTTTTTATTAAAGTATGCGACACACATAAAACTGCACAAATCGATCACGTGCAGCTCAGTGAAAAGGTACAAAATGAACAAACCTTGCAAAGAACACCCATGCCATTATCACCCAGATGGAGATGCTTCCAGAAGCTATCCCTTTACCCTCAAAGCGACTACTCCTTTGACTTCTAAAGGCGCAGGTCAGTGTTGCCCATTTTGAAGTATTTATTTATTTAATTTTTATAAAAAGATTGGGTCTCGCTCTATCACCCCGGCTGCAGCACAGATCACGTAGCTCACTGCAAGCCTCGAACTCCTGGGTGCAAGCCATCCTCCTGCCTTGGCCTCCAGAGTAGCTGGGAATCAGAACAGCTGGGACTGCAGGTGTGCACCATTTATTTTTAACTTTATATACCAGGAATTATACACCATGTTCTATTCTGTATCTGGCTTCTTGGGGTTAGCATGGAGTTTGTAAAATTCATCCATGCACTTGTGTGTAGCTCCAGATTGTCCATTTTCATTGCTGCATAAAGCTCCATGCTCTACAGTGTATTGATCCATTATGGTATTTGGGGAGTTTCCAACTTTTAGCTAATGTGAATGGTGCTGCATGTTCTAGGGCATATATCCTCAGTCCTTCTGGATATATACCCAGGAGTGACATTGTTGGGTCATAGGATATTCAAATGGCCATGTTAATAGAAATGACTAAAAAGTTTTTGTTGTTGTTGTTTGTTTTTTGAGACTTGGCTGTCTCCCAGACTGGAGTGTGCCATCTTGGCTCACTGCAGCCTCAACCTCCTGGGCTCACACAGTCCTCCCACCTTGGCCTCCCCAGTAGCTGAGACTACAGGTGTGCACCACCATGCTCGACCAATTTATTTCTTTTCTCATTTTCTTCTTTTCTTTCTTTCTTCTTTCTTTCTTCCTCTTTCTTCCTTTTCCTTCCTTCCTTAACTCTTTCTTTTCCTTTTCCTTCCTTCCTCTCTTTTCTTTTCTTTTCTCTCTCTCTCTCTCTCCCCCCTCCTTCCCTTCCTCTTGTAGAGGCACGGTCTCACTGCATTGCCGAAGCTGCTCTCAAACTCCTGGGCTCCAGCGGTCCTCCTGCCTCTGTCCCCCAAAATACTAGGATTACAGATGTGAGCCACTGCACCCGGCCAATGGTTTCCAAAGTGGTTGTACCAAATTCCACTCTGTCTGGTAGAAAACAAGAGTCAGAAGTGGTTTCAGATCCATGTCAGTGACCTTGGGCAAGTTTTTAAGCCTCCCTCAGCCTCCGTGTTTGCATCTATTCCATGGGGCTGCTGTGAAGACTCAGTGGAAGCTTCACCCTGGCAGGGACACCATCAATGAGATTCACTCTCTCCTGGAAAACTGGGGTCTTCAGAAATCTCTGCAGGTAATGGTCCTGCTCTAAAACTGAACAATCTTCTCATAGAGGTTTATCAAAACAAGTTACCAGTTCAGTCAGATAGCACAGCCCTCTCGCATGACTGGCTCTTTCCATCTGAACACGTGGGTTTGCTGCTTGTTTCATATTAGTTGCTCCTCCCTTTGAGCTCTGAAACTGTCAAATACAAAAATCATTGATATTTGGTCAGTGCCTTAAGAGCCCTTCCTTCTCCCTGAATCCCACATGGTTCCATCTTCTTGTCATTCCAGTCACTCTTGGGTTAATCATTTTATCCATCTCTTGACAAGTTAGAAAAACTTGAAAGTGCTGTGGGGCAGTGTGTAAAAGCTGGTGCATTGGCACAGAATTAGGGACTTTATGTAAAGACATATCATCTTTCCAAAGTGTTCCAAAAGAACCTGAATACTGATGTGTGTGTGTGTGGTGGGAGGGATTAACTAGGATTCAACTAGCTAAGGCTTGAAAAAATATTTGTCTTTTTATCCTTTTCCCCTTCCTCTCCATTTGGACTTTCTGCCTATATGAGCTCCGCGAAACTTCAGTGGTTTCTTGGTACATTCACTTTGGAAGACAGTTTGGTGGCATCTTATAAGCTTGAAGATATGAATACGCTGTGGACCCAGAAATTCCACACCTAAGGCTATTCCTATAGACATGCATTCTTACCTGAACCAAAGATACTTGAGGCAGAAATGTTTAATAGCCCCAACTGGAAAAAAAAAACAAAACAAAAACAAAAACCAGATACCTATCAACAAGAGGATGCATAAGCAAATTGTGGCATATTCTGTCAAGGAAATACTAGACAGCAGTGAAAGTGAATGAAATGCAGCCACATGTGACAACAGATGAATTTTTCTAAAATTCAAACCAGACTAGGCTGTATGAATCTTTTTTTTTTTTTTTTTTTTTTAAAGACAGAGTCTCACTCTCTTGACAGGCTGGAGGGCAGTCGCGCAGTCTTGACTTACTGCAACCACAGACTCCTGGACTCAAGGGATCCGCCCATCTCAGCTTCCCAAGTAGCTTGGACTACAGGTTCACATCACCACGCCTGGTTAATTTTTATTTTAGAAAAGTTTTTGGAGAGGCAGGGTCTTGCTGTATTGCCCAGGCTTGTCTCAAACTCCTGGCCTCAAGCAATCCTCATGCCTCCGCCTCCCATAGTGCTGGGATTATAGACGTAGCCGCTGCACCCTGCCAGATGAATCTTAAAAGACATAATGTTGAACCAAAGAAACAAGAAACTGCAGAATACACACTGTATGATTATTCCATTTATATAAAAGCCCAAAAGAAGCAAAGCAAAATTGTATTATTTAGGAGTGCATAATAAGGTAAACTGTATTTTTAAAAAGCAAGATATGAATACCATAAAGTCAGGCAGCGATTATTGCTGGAATCCGGCTGTGTAAGTGGGTGGCAGAAGGGGGTTCTGCAGAAGTGGTGTTCCACTTCTAGCCCTAGAGTTGGTTTCATGAGTGCTCATTTCAGATCAATTTCTTAACCCTGTACCTTTATGTTTTGTGCATTTTTTTCCTGTGTGCTTATTGAATTTCACCACATAAAAAAGCAGAATGGGAACCAATCAGAGTGGTTCTGCAGAGACGTGAGTACCAAGCAAAGGATACCACCCAGAGTCCCTATCCAGCCAGCTAGGACCTGTTTAATTATTTCCTCCTAGGAGTTGGGACTTGTCACCTCTGGGGTCTCCAAGACAGAATAAACCCTTCATTCTGACTTGCAGGACTCCCCCGTGATTTGAAACGTTCACAGAAGTAACCCCAAACCACTCTCTCCGCTTTCAAAAATGGTCTTTTGCAAAACAGAGCAAATTCTGTCTAGAGACGAATCGCACCTTTAGACACAAATCCCCCTCTTTTTTCTGTCTTTTAAGTTTTTTCCTTCCTCCAATCTGCCTTCTCCTTGCAAGATGCTGGGGGAGCGTCCGGTTGTCTGCAACCGAAATGGAACCGGGTGGAAAACAGGCTTTCCTCCCAAGGGAGGAGGGATCAGCCCCAACTCCCCCGCTCCCTGCCTCCCCGCCTGTGCGGCGCTCCCCCACTCTCCCCCACAAACTCCGCGGAGCCCGGTCCCTCCGCGCCTCCACGATTGGTCGCGGGCCCTCATGTGTCGAACCTCTGGGTGGGTTCTTCTGCTGGTAAACTCCTCAATTGCTCCCCTTTTTTCCGCTTGCCGGCCAGTGGTTCAGACCTTTGCGCCCATTTTTCTCCCCTTTACTTTCTTCTACCCGCAACCCTCCACACCAGTCTTATTTTAGCAAAACCTAGAGAAGGAGGAGGAGGAGGGATTTGGAGGGTGGAGGGGCATTGCAGCATCCAGGGGCAGCTATTGAGTGGCTAAGCGGAGGGCGCATACCTCTCTCTCTCTCCCTTCCCCTCTGTGGGGAATTTTCAGGATTTCACTGCTGCAATTTAACCCCAAGACGAGGCACCATTGAGCGAAACGCTGTGCGCACACACACACTCACACTTCCTCCGGGAGCAGAAGAGGCAGCCGCTGGTGATTCAGGAAGAAAAAAAAAATTTTTTTTTTTTCTTTTTCTTTCTTTCTTCTTCTTCTTCTTTTTTTTTTTTTAAACCTGTACCCTGCGGTGTGAAGATTCCTTAGGAACCCTCTGGAGCGTCTCACTCCCCCTCCCCCCTCTTTCCCTTCCATCTTCTTTATTTTTATTTTACTGTATTTTTGGAGCTACAGATCTTTCAGCATTTTTAAGGTCTAGGAACTCCAGCAAAACAGAAGGGGAATTTTAAAAAAATTATTTTTGCTGCCCTCCCCACCCAGCAAAGACCTGTTTTATTATTTTTTTTAAATATATATATATAAAATATACATTTTTTTAATGGGTCGAGAGCGCACTCCTTTTGCAAGATGCCAGCCTGACCCGGACCTCGGAGGAATTTGAAGCTTCCACTGCGTCCCGGGGGGGGGGCGTCCTTTGCAAACCGTTCGTGTCTTAAAGGGGGTGTGCGTTGGGTGTTTTTTTTTTTTAACTATCTTTTTTTTTTTTTTTTTTTTTCCCCGGAGTGGGTGGACTGGGGGATTGCCTGGATTCCTTCCTCGGTTATTTTTTGCCTCGCTTCCCTCTCCCCTCCCCCTTCCTCCCCGGGCCCCCGCGCCCCGCCCCCGCAGCCTCCTCCCGCCCCCTCCTTCTCCGGGGTCAGCCAGGAAGATGTCCCGAGCTGCTATCCCCGGCTCGGCCCGGGCAGCCGCCTTCTGAGCCCCGACCCGAGGCGCCGAGCCGCCGCCGCCCGATGGGCTGGGCCGTGGAGCGTCTCCGCAGTCACAGCTCCAGCCGCCGCGCTCCCAGCCCCGGCAGCCTCAGCCTCAGCGGTGGCGGCGGCGGCGGCGTCTTCCGCATCGTTCGCTGCAGCGTAACCCGGAGCCCTTTGCTCTTTGCAGAATGGCCCGCTTCGGAGACGAAATGCCGGCCCGCTACGGGGGAGGAGGCTCCGGGGCAGCCGCCGGGGTGGTCGTGGGCGCCGCAGGCGGGCGAGGAGCCGGGGGCAGCCGGCAGGGCGGGCAGCCCGGGGCGCAAAGGATGTACAAGCAGTCAATGGCGCAGAGAGCGCGGACCATGGCACTCTACAACCCCATCCCCGTCCGACAGAACTGCCTCACGGTCAACCGGTCTCTCTTCCTCTTCAGCGAAGACAACGTGGTGAGAAAATACGCCAAAAAGATTACCGAATGGCCATATCCTTTTGCCCGAACCCCGGCGGCAGCTGCGCCTCCCCCCTCCTCCCTCCGCCTCCCCCTCTTCCAGGCTGGGAGAGAGACCCGGGGGTTGATGGGAGGTGGGGGAGGAGGGGGTCTTCCAGGGGCTGGGAGAGGGGGCACCGGGAGGAGTGTGAACGAATCTCTGCACCCCAGCTGGGTTGAGCTACCTTGGAGGCTTGGGAGTGGGTTTGTGGGGGGGGGTTGCGGGGTGGAGGGGGAGTGGGGAGTGGATCCCCTCCCAAGGACCGACCCCAGAATGAGATCTGGGGCCTGGGGTCATGCAGGGGCCTTGGTGGGAGCTTTCCAGCCAGTTCCGGAGGGTTCTGAGTTCTCCGGAGTGAGCTTGGAGCGGGTTTGGGCCTGGGTGCTTCTGGCCAGCGGAAGGGAACTACGGGGGCCTTGGTTGGGTTTTCTTGGCCGTCCCTTGGAGTCCACGCAGGGGGAAGCTGGACAGCCTCTCGACTCCTGCCTTCCCCAAGGTAGGGGGGTTAACCGCACTTTTAGGGCAGGGCGCTTGGGAGCTCCCGGGGCGAAGAGCAAGAGGGGAGTCCATGTGGCCTTCACCCTGAGAAGCTAGCACTGGCCGGAGTGAAACCCCAGGGTGGGCCGCTGGTCCGATCTGGAGAGGGTAGTGACGGGTTGGAAGGCGCTTATGTCTCCCCTCATGTTTGTAGGTCCCAGTGCCTTTAGCAGCTGATCAGGGACCTCATCATCTTTGGGGTGTAGAGAAACAGATCCGGTTTGCTTTACCTGGGCCCCTGGCCTGGGAAGACCTGATCTGGACAGTTTCAGTAAGAAAGACAGGGCAAGAGCAAATGAGGTGGTGGGTCCCTTCTAGAGCACCATGTCCAGCTTTTCCTACCCCCAAATAGCCGAGAGGGGGACACCAGGAGAATCAGCACCCATGTGGACATCTTAGGTAGGTAAATGCCTTTAAAAAAAATTTTTTTTTAAATCCAAGATCCAGAGGAAAAAGGTGAAGCCCACATTTTCGTCTGTGGAGATGCTGTCAAAAGCAGAGCTCCTGTGTCTCTTTAAATCTCTGCCTGCTTGAAATAAACCTTGAGGAGGGCTTCACATCTATTGAGATGTAGGCAGGCAAGGGAGGGTAATTAGTCGGGCTTTCTAGCAGTTATCTAAGCATGACCCAGATTCCAGGGGGGGGGGGGACACACCCTGCTGCCCAGGCTGGCTGGCCACCATGCCATGCCCAGATGTGCCGCTTCTCCGCACGGTTCCAACCAGCTGCCCTCCGTGTAAAACTGAACTGGCTGGATGGGTCCCTGGGGCTCAGCGATGAGTCCCTCGTCCCTTTTGTGTGTGGTTTTGCAGTTCTAGACTCAATGGGGCTGGGCCCTGTGTGGTCCCTGGGGGGGGGGTTGCTGTTTGAGGAATATGGCAGGTGTTAGGGGGATTCACTTCAGGTGGCTCAGAATTGAGCCTAGCTCTTCATCCTGGGTGCTGAGATTGTAACAGAGGGCACTGAGGGTTTAGAGTGTGTGAGCGGTCTACTTTGAGGGTGGGGAAAATTAAGAAGTTCAGCAGAGGTGCTTCGGAGGGGAGCATACCTCTAACTACGATGCCATCTCCATTGGTGCCCAAGGCAGGGGCCGGGTCTTTGCTTCCGAAGTTTCAGCTTCCTGAAGAGGCTGGTTCTTAAGGTTAGCAATTCAACCTCATCTCAGGCCCATTGAAGTGCTCAGGGGTGGTGTGATTACTCTGCCCATCAGCAGAGTGAGGGGTGGGAGTGCCTTGCAGGAGGGTAGGGTGTTCATGTGTGCACACCCAGATAGCTCCAGGAGTGAGAGGGCTTTGCTCAGCTGACAGGTTTCCTCACTGAAAATGGCTTTAGATTGCCTTCTGGAGCCTGGATTTGGAGACTTCTAAGAGGAAAGGAAGGAGGTGGGGAGCCCTTCTGTTGTGTCCTTAGCTCACCTCTGTCCAGCCTGAATCCTGCAGATTGGAAGGCTGCTGGGGGAGGGGGAGATTGCAGCGGCCCCTCAGAAGGGGGAATGGTGGGAGTGGGAGGCAGGTAAATCCGGGAGTGTTGCTTGCCACTTCGTCTTTTCTTTGGCCAGCTCGCCCAGGGCTTTCTTGCTCTTATGATGAGTTTGTGCATTTTGCTCTCTGCAGACTGTTTTTCTTCTCTTTGGCTCGAGGTAACAAACACATTATACAGCCCTACTCTGGAAGGGAAAACTCCCCCCCACCCCAATCTGTTATCAAGCTGGGTCATCCGGGACTGAGCTTTCTCTGTCCTGTATGGAGCAGAGGGTGATGGCAGCGTGGGTGGGAGGGGGTGGAGATGAGAGGATGGATGGGGACCTGGGGAGGAAGGCAGTGAATAATTCAGGGCAGTGTAAGGAGAATGACCATGTGGAATGTCAGAGTCACGCTACCAGGGCAGAACATTTTACTTTTTTTCCAAGTATTTCTGCCATTAAAAAACAATGTTTAAACATATCCTGTGGGGGAAAAAAATGTGTGTAGGTACTTATTCTGAACTTTTAAAATTAAGTCTGATATGTGTACAGGCAAGTATGTATATCCAGAGTCATAGATTTTTACAAAATGAACACATCCACGTATCCAGCACCCAGATCCTGATCAGCCCGCCAGAAATCCTCCCTATACCACCTCCTAGTTGTTCCCCAACAAGGGTATGGCTCACCTGACTTCTAAGATTCCTTTTGCCTCTTTTAAGCATCACGTAAACTGATTCGCACAGTGTGTTCTTTTGCCGCTGGCTTCTTTGCGTCACGTCTGTGCGTGTGACTCTTCCACAGTCTATCCATCCTACCATTGATGGGCATTTGTTGGGCATTTGTTTTGATCGCCCCTGCTGCTCTCTCATGCGTGTGCTGTGTGATGTGTATTTGGAAATGCGGTTTACAGGGGTTGCAGGTCGTTACGAAAGCAAGTTCCTCACTGACTTGTGGAAGAGAAGTGAGTGAATGATCCACGAACTTGGCTGTGTGCTCACAGGGCCTAAGAGTGGTACTTCCAAATGCAAATTCCGGCACGGTACACTGGTGAAGGATGCAGTCTTGCTTTCTCCATACTCAGGGCAATTTGCCACTGTGACTTCTTCCTCTTTCATTCCTCAGTGGGTCAAACTCGAAGCCATCCATGAGAATTAAGAGTTCTCATTTATTTCATTTATTTCCCCCTCTTCCTAAGTGAGAAAACCCAAATGGAAGTCTTTGATGTTCAGATTTACGTTGCTGTATTTTTCTCATGCCAGGCAGCAATCCATCTTGACCACACACCTTGATTCCATGTTTTCATTGATTGGAATTGTGATTCAAATAGGGCCATGAGGGTCTCTAATGATTGCTGATGAGCTCAGATCTGTCAGCTCAAAAAGGAGCATCTGTCAGCCTTCCTAGAGCTCCCTCCCTGCTTACTGCCACTCACTTTTTCTACCAAGTGCCAAGGTGAATGCCATCTTTCCAGCCCTCCCTGCACCACAAGGTCTCCCACTGAACGTGATGTAGAAACTCAGGCCATTGCAGGAACACTGGAAGAAGGTCTGTGTATTATCACACACAGCCTCCTGAATTACACGTAGGATTCCAGCTTTTCATCCGGTTTGCGGGAATCTTAACAAGATACCTAAAGTCACATTGACATCAGGTGATATCACTTTGACATCTGTGGACATTGGCTGATTGACACTCCTCTCATTTTTTTTTAAAAGAAAAACTCTCTAAAGAGAAACTTCTGCATGAGAAGCCCTGGGGGACATGGGAGCAGGTTATCATACTCTTGGCCTGTCCTGAAAGGTAGAATATTCTAGAAGGTACTGCTATAGAAGGCAGGATAGTGTCACTTATGTGATCCTTGTACTAGACCAGCTTGGCTGGTATTTCCAGAGGAGCAAAATTCTGCAAAGTGAAAAGTAGCACGGCTTTTCCATTGGGAGTATTTTCAAAAAGGGTGCAATCTCATCCACAATTCCCAAATCCAAAAAGCTCCAAAAACCAAAAGTTGAGCTCAGAGAGAGATAAAACCTAACCTGAACTGGCTCGAGTTTGAAGGCTTAATTTACAGCTTTCATTCATCCCGCTTGGTGTGCATTTGAGGATGTTTTGCAGCACAAATGTTAGATGTGCTTGATGATGGCGTGTTGCTTCACCTCCTCACCGTTTGGTCTGCCTTGTAGTCCTGGCAAACTTTCAGGCGCGTGGAGATCGTCTTGTGAACAGGACAGTTTTGGTCCAGCAAGGTTCACGTGGGGTCTGGGATTCTGCTTTTCTAGCTAGCTTCTAGGGATTCCCCATGTGGCAAGTTCATGGGCTATGGTTGGAGTATCTAGGTTATATCATAGAAAAAGTGTATCATTTTTCTTTTCCTTAAAGAAGTAATTTATTTGTAGCAAAAGTCTCCCTTTTGACATACGAGTCTGTGAGTTTTGACAAAGGCATGCTGCCATAGCTGCCACCCAAATCAAGATATGGGACAGTTCCGTCAACCCAAAAATACCCCCACAGTGCCCCTCTCAATTCAGCATCCCTCCTCCCCATCCCCTTCAACCACTGATCTGTTCTCCATCCCTACAGTTTTGCCTTTTGCAGAAGGTCACATAAATAGAATCTCACGGTATGTAGCCTTTTGAGTGCGGCTTCTTTCACTCCGTCTTTGAGGTTCATTCACGCTGTTGCCTGCGACAGTAGCACCTTCTTGTTGGTGTGGAGCAGCATTCCATGATATGGATGGACCAGAGTTTGCTTCCCAGCCGAAGGACATTGGGGACGCTTCCAGTTTCGGTGATTATGAATAGAGCTGCTATAAACATTGGCGTGCGGGTTTTAGTGGGAGCATTTCATTTCATACTTTTCATTTCTCTTGGGTAAATTAACCCAGGAGCGAGATTGCCGAGTTGTGTGGTAGGTGTATGTTTAATTCTGTAAGAGGCTCTCAAACTGTTTTCCTAAGTGGTGGCACCACTTTACGTTCCCGTCTTTGCGATGCCTCTGAGAACCCTGGGTTCTGAAGTCCAAAGCACGTCTGGCCTGGATGGCTTGGGATTAGGGATGTGGATTTACAGAAAGGGGTGGAAGTCATAGTGTTAAATGGCAGTCAGAGAAATAAAGATTAAGGATGTCATTCAAAGATATGTGCCTGCACTAGAGAGAGAGAGAAGGGCTTCTTTGGGGTGAGATTCCACCCTTCCCCAGTAGTTCTGCTGCTCCCCAGGAAAATGTCAAGCTCTGAGGCTGTGAGACCCATGATCTTTACCCTGTTCTCCACCATTGCTACCCCAGTGTGCAGGGCAAAGCAGGCACCCCATACATGTTTGCCGAGCAAATGAAAAAAGTGTCTTCGCCCATTAACAAAATCGTATAACCTCTGATCTGTCCTTGTGCCAGCATTTTAGGGTTTTGGGTGCAGGGGGTTGAGAGATGCCCATGAGATTATCAGACCAATGAAGGTTTCTGAAAACGTTAGTGCTGGTGGAGATTGGGCACAATGGACCCTTGAGAATGAAGTCTTTCTTCGGGGACTTGGAGAGGGAGGCATCTGTTGAGTGCTTAGGGCTTATGTTCCACGCTCCCTGCTTCCCCCCCCATTAGCAAGCACACATACACACTTTCTCAGCAATAAAAAGCACCACCGGGAAGATGGACTCCATCCAGAGATGGTCAGAGCCTAAGAGCCGTGCAGTTAACGCATTTCCGAGAATGCCAGCTCAGCTCCTGAGAAAAGGGCTGGATGGTGCCTGCTCTAAAGAGGGCAGAAAGGAGAGGGAGAATGCTGAGGACTCTGGGTCAGACTGGCGCAGGTTCGGGGTATTCACCAGGTGTGTTGCCTTGGGCACCAGCGCCTCAGTTTCTTGACATGTATGATGAGGATATTTCTCCTAATAGCTTCTCACCTTGGAGGGCTCTCAGGAGATTAAACGGGGTCATGCGTAAAAACGACCTGCATGGTCTCCGGCGCACAGAAAACCTCAAAGTGCAAGAGCCGTGATACCAGGGAGTCATTTGGTTTCCAGTGTCTTTTTATTATTATTATAATATATTTTGGAAACTTTGGCTAGAAATGAGGCTGTCTGGGTAGGAATGGGAGCGAGCGCACCCCCCCCGCAACCCCGACTTGCTGAGACTGGCCAGTGTGGACTGATTAACCTGAGTGTGGCACTCTTTAAAGCCACCCTTGGACATTTTGCATTCTTCGTTCTCTCTGGAAGCTTTCAGAGGAAAAAAAAAATTCATGGCCACTTGACCCATTTTTCTATTCCCTTAGGTCTAAGATAAAATTAATTCTCTTCCTCCTTGGTCCCTCCCTCTCTCTGTGGGTGACAAGGTGAGGGAGTTTTAAAGCATATAATTAGCTTCCCTTTCTCCTCTTCCACACACTTTCTCTTCCTTTTGGGCCAGTCAAGAGTCCAGCCCAGGATGGCTACCCCATGTGTCCACTGCAAACTCAACAGAAGAACTTGGCTCAACTTTTGGGTTAGAAATTAGGTACCTCCCCCTCTCTCCTGCCACTCTTTGGTCTTCCTTCTCCCTCACTCCCTTAAAAAAAAAAAAAAAAAAAAAAAAGGAAGGAACATTCCTGGAGAGTGAACCAGATGGATGGGCGCAACAACTTGGGTTTCAAAAACCACTGGGCCTTGGTTCTTTTCTGAGTAGGGTGACCATTCGTCCAGGGTTGCTGGGACTATCCTGGGTCCAGCATCTCTGGAAACTCGCAGTCCTGGGCAATCTGGGACGCTGGTCATCCTAATGGTGAGTTCTTAACACCTGAGTGAGAAGAACGGTGCCAGAGATGGTGCCCTTGACCAAGAAAGGGGGAGAGTTGGTTACTTATTCCTTCTGAAAAGCCAAGACTTCTTATTGGAGTGAATGCAGCTTTTAGAAGCCGTCTTTAAGGCAGCTAATACAAGAGAGATTCCGGCTATGAAGGGAAATACCTGAGTTAAGTCCGGATCAAGTTTTGACATCTCGCTTCGGTCAGACATGGCTTTCTCTGCCGTTCAGACTGGGAGCAGCCGTGAGTCTTCTGGAAAGGTGCCTCCTGCTCAGGCTGTACCTGTAGTTATAAATTAGCAGCCTCCCACCCTCAGCCCCCAAATAACAGTATTCAAGAGTCCCCTCTCTGGAGCCATGAGGGAAACCCAACTTAGTCACCCACTTGCCAGTAAATAATATTCACACTGTTAAGTTCTGTGAGAACTTAGGCCTATGTGTAAAAAACATATGTAATTTTAAACTGATTTTTAAAGTATTTTCATACAAGCAGTATTTGCAGGAGAGCAAAGTCTGGATGTTACCTTTTCATTCTTGAAAATAAGTGCATGGATTTGTCTTAAATGAGACATTGGGCACACTTAGAACTTGGCCTGCAGTGGAGTTACATGGATTCTGATCTTCCAGAGTCTGCCATGTTATCTCCATGATCTTTCTTATCTTCTTTATTGAGAATGATGGGCAGGGGGTGGGACGGTGGGAGGGCTCTGCTGACCATCACTGCAGTGAAATGTGTCTGTGGTGTGTTGTGGCGTCTGCATAGGAATGTGTCTGTTCGATTAATAGGACAAGGAGTGGAGGCTGTAAGGAGGAAAGAGGAGAGAAGGTGATACTGGGTGGAGGGGGAAGCATATAGAGCTTGGGGAATAGGCCACCTTGGCTGCGGATCTCAGCTCCAGCTCACTATTGTGGAGCCTCAGTCTTCTTCTCTCGTAAAATGGGGACAGTACTCCTATGTTCAAGGAATTATAAGAAGGTTAAAAGATACTGTGCCCAGAAAGCACATGGCATATACAATCATCCTGTAAAAAGTAGCCAAATCAAATGAATTTTATTTATTGATTTATTTTGAGTCAGAATCTCACTCTCACCCAGGCTGGAGTGCAGTGGCATGATCGTGGCTCACGACAGCCTCGACCTCCCAGGCTCAAGCGATTCTCCTGCCTGAGCCTCCCGAGTAGCTGAAACTACAGGTGTGCCCACCGTACCCAGCTTTAACAATATAAATTTAACCTTCCTTGTTTCTGAGCTTTTTCATCTTTTGGGACTTGCACTTTTTTCCCCCACTCAACTGTATGTTTTTAAGATTCATCTCTGTTGTAGAGTGTAACTGCTGGTCTTTTACTTTTCTCTGCTCTATATTATTGCATTCTGTGATGATACAATTTATTCATCCATTTTCCTGGGCAATGGGCATTTGGAATGTTTCCAGTTTGGGGGAAGGATTGTTTGTTTGTTTGCTGTTACGAACAATACTGCTATAAGGAATCAATAATTTTGAATGAGTGAATTCAAGGTGTTAATTTTAGTCTGTGTACTTGGAAATCTAGCTTCACCTAGAATCAGCTGAGAGTCATCAGCATTTATGGCAGGAACTGAGCCATTTCAGTTTACTCTTCATTTTCTCGAAGAGGTTGGGTCACCCAGTTAACTCTTATTCCTGCTTGTGTTCTGAAAGTCAGAACCTATGGTTCCAGGTGGATGGCTGGGTGGATAGATGGATGAATGGACGGATGGGTGGATGGATGGTTTAGACACTGGCAATTGATATGGTTGTAGAGAAGCGGCATGGTTGAGTTGAGAGCATGGATTCTACAGCCAGGTGGCTGGGGTTCAAATCCCAGCTCTGCTAGTCACTGGCTGTGTGACCTTGGGCAAGTCACTTAAGTGTTCTGTGCTTCAGTTTCCCAGTCTGTCTCGATGGGGATTCTAATAGCTCCTCTCTGGGAAGATTAAATGAGTTAATACATCTGATGTTTAGAATGGTGCCTGTCACTTAGTAAACACTATATGTGTTTATATATGGAAGGGTGGGTAGATGGATGGACTTATGTGGGTGGCCATATTTGGGCTTCTCTGACTCAGTGCTTAGAATAGTGTGTGGCACACAGTAGGTGCTGCATAAGTGTTAATATTCCACTTTTTCTTACCAGGTCTCTCAACTCCCTTGATCTCTGTTATTTTTGGTGTCTACACTGTTAACACATTCTCCTGAAAGATCAGCTTAATTGTTATTGCTCCCGAGGAGAACACACTGATAACGTCTCATTGATTGTGTATGCTAGAATTCCATGATTCCTAGGCCCAAGCAGGATTTTTCCCCCACCTCTCAGCAATCCTCCTTCCATATTTCTAATCTCCTTTTTCTCTCATTTTCTATGCCCCAATGCCAGACTCTCCAGTCTCCCCACAGCTTCCCCTTCCTCTAACCATACTCTGTCTCTAGCCTTGCCCTTTCCCCAAAAGCACCATCTTTGAAGAAATCAAATAGTTCAGAGCAGCAAATACAGGCTAGTTTCTATGAGGGTCTTACAAGGACTTGGAGTGTTTGAGTCTTAAACAAATTGGAGTCATCAGAAATGTTGAGACCTGAGTTGTCTTTGAAAGAGTTGTCAGAATGCAAATTTTTGACTTGTGGCCTGTTTCTGATCACAACACAGTCTTTTAAATTATGGATCATAGCTGGATGTTTGTGGTTTAGGGGGGATGGAGGCATCCCCTGCAGTTAGTGTTGGATGGCTGGGTGGATGGATGGATGGATGGTTGAACAAATGCATGGATGAGTGGATGGATGGATGGATGGGATGAAGGAAGGAAGGAAGAATGAGTAATTGGATGGATAGATGGGTGGGTGAGTAGATTGGTAGATAACTCGATGGGTGGGTGGACAAATGGATAGATGAATGGATAACTGGATGGATAGATGGATGGATGGATGGATGAATGGCTGGCTGGCTGGCTGGCTGGCTGGATGGATGGATGGATGGATGACTGGATGGATGGATGGATGGATGGATGACTGGATGGATGGATGGATGACTGGATGGATGGATGGATGACTGGATGGATGAATGGATGGATGGATGGATGACTGGATGGATGGATGGATGGATGGATGACTGGATGGATGACTGGATGGATGGATGACTGGATGGTTGGATGGATGACTGGATGGATGATGGGATGGATGAATGGATGACTGGATGGATGGATGATTGGGTGGATTGGTGTATGAGTGAATATATGGGTGGATGAATCAATAGGCAGATGACTAGACTGGATTGAGTGTGAAAAGATGGATAACTAAATGGCTGGGTGGATGAATGGACGATAGATGGTTAAACAGGTGGGTAGATGGGTGGATGTTGGATATAAGGGTGCATGGAAGGGTGGTTGTCTATGTGTGGGTCTCTCTGATATTTGGTGTTCTTTTTGACTTGGGAATGACCAAGTCTCTCTGCTTACCACCTTAGTTGTACCTTTTCCAGTGTCAAGTGAATTTTGCATGCTTTGGTAAAAATCAATAAATTGTATACTTAGATTTTGCCTATCTATTTAGAAAGCTCCTTGAGGGTAGAGGACAGTGATTTGCCTTCCTCACATCCCCCAAAAGTTCCTGCACTATATCCTGCATAAGTATTTAATTGAGTAATGCTGAGGAAAGTAAACAGTGTTATTGAACCAAGATTGTTAAAATTCTGGAAATACCAGGTTTTGTTTCAGCACTGGGAGTGAAAGTGGAATCCCTTGGACTTTGCTCCATCCATGCATAGGATAGTATGTAGTGGTGGACTGGTAGAATATTTCTCTTTCAAGCAGATTGGGTGGATGCCCCAGATTCTTACCCGCTAGCCAGAGACTGCAGATTACTGATTGACACGGTGTGGCTCTGTGTCCCCACCCATATCGCATCTCAAATTGTAATCCCCGTATGTCAGGGGAGGGACCTGACGGAGGTGATTGGATCATGGGGGTGATACCCTCATGCTGTTCTTGTGATAGTGAGTTCTCATGAGATCTGATGGTTTTAAAGTGTGTGGCTTTCCTCACTCTCTCTCCTCTCTTGCTGCCATGTAAGATGTACCTTGCTTTCCCTTTGCCTTCCACCATGATTGTAAGTTTCCTGAGGCCTCCCCAGCCATGCAGGACTGTGAGTCAATTGAACCTCTTTTCTTTATAACTTACTCTGATAGCAGTGTGAAAACGGACAAACACGCTGATGTAGCAGGGTCCTCTAAGGCCGCTTGTGATCTGGTCTCTGTTTTCTCTTTGATCTCATCTCTTTCATTGTCTACCTTTACTTTCATTGTCTACTCCGTCTCAGCCCTGCTGACCATTTACTCACACCCATGTCATCTGCATGATGTGACATTCCCCTCTGTTCAGCATAGGCTATTTCCTCTGCCTGCATCACTGCTTCTCCATGTCTCCCCATGGGTAACTCCTTCTGTTCATTTAGGGCCCCACTTCCTCCAAGAGGCCTATCCTCTTCACTTACTGAACATCTAATGTACAAAAAAGAATGTAAAATAGATGTATACTCTCTCATCCACAAAAAATCTCTGAAGGCATTTTAATGTATTTCATCCCATACCTTTTTATGGATATAAGCTTTTGTGAACATATTTCCATGCCACTAGGTAGCCTTGAAAAAAGAAGGGCCACCAGGTATAGTTGCACAGATTGTGCACTGGACAAAGATAGCATGTCGCATATCATAAGTATCATGGAGCTGTATATTATTTCAGTATCCCAGCTGATAAAAGCTTAAGTATCTTGTTCTAGCAAGATGAAGATATTATGACAATTTTTGACAGAGAAAGGGGTGTCTTGTTTAAGTTCACAATCAGAGAAAGGGGTGTCTTGTTTAAATTCACAACCAGAGAAAGGGGTGTCTTGTTTAAATTCATACAGTGGTGCTGGATGGGTTGGCGGCAACCCCAGAAAAGACTGCTGTTAATATCTGACAGTGTTCCACTTTATACGTGTATTATATTCATGTAACCATCTCTAGCTATTTGTTTTGCCATTATAAGTAACAGTGCAGTAAACATCTTTGTGTGTGAATCTCTGTCCAAGGTTCCGATAGTTTTTAGAATGAGATTCTTGTCTATATATGGCACTCCAAGCCCATAATTGAAACTCTGTTGTTACCACTTTCTTTGAATCTGTAGAATGAATTTTGAGAACAGGTGACTGGTATATTCAGGATGTTGATGACAAGCAACAGAGAAAGAACAGTTAAATGGTTTGGAATTTTTCCTGGGCTGCATGTAAAGCAGTGCTTTTGAACTGGGAGCAATTTTTCCCCCAAGGGGACTTCTGGCAGTGTCTGGAGACATTTTTGGTGGTCACGAATGTAAGGGGAGGGGGCAAGATGTTACTGGCATCTGGCGAGTAGAAACCGGGGATAGAGTTCAACATCTTAAAATGCACAGGACAGCCTTTCTCAGTAAAGAATTACCCAGCCCCAAATGTCAGTAATACCAAGGTTGAGAAATCTTGCTGTAATAGATGTCATGGGTTTCTTCAAGGGGAGTGGGTGGATTTAGGGTTTTTGGGTGACTTAAATTTAATTTACAAGTTTCTCTTCCTAGCTGGGTGTCTAAGCCAGCTTTCTGTGAACTTTAGATCCCACACAAGAAGCAACAGGCTTGCTACCCGACAGATTCGTTGATGTAAATATAGATGAGTATATAGAAGGAAATCTCACCCAGAGTTGGAAGATGTTGGAATGAAAACTGCTGCGGCCTCCCCTTCTCTCTCTTCCTTCTGTTGCCCAGTTTGAAAGTCGTGCCTTACTTTCTCTGGTCTCCTAGCATGGGTGAGTGCTGCCAGTATAGACTGTGTTTCTATATTCCCTTGGTCCCCCACATGCTTAGGAATGTACAGGAGAGAGACCCTGGAGCATAGCAGCCTAGAGATTGAGGGGACTGGGGGAGGATTCCATTCATTCATTCATAAATGTTGACTGAGCACGCACTGTATACCAGGCGAGTGGGAGGAGGTGAGGGCAGGGCGGTGACAAGGGTGGCTTGTTCTGGGCTTTGCAAATTATGGTGAGGATTTTTTTTTTTCCCAAAAGAAATGGAATAACCACTCCTTTTTTTTCCCTGCGATATACTTAAGCGTTTTGATTTTCTTAACAAAAATGGCCTTCCTTTTGTAGATTTGTTTTGAGACCAGCTGTTTTTCCACCAATACTCATCACACTGCAGTGAGTACACTGGTAGAGAGGTCTCTGCACACACCTGTAACTGTTGCCTTAGGACAGATTCCCAGAAATTGTATGGCAGGGACATACGTCAGGCTTTTGGGCCAGGTTGCAAGGAACAGGAAGTCTGTGCCCTTTAAAATGCCAGGGTCCCCTTTCCCTGACCATGTGGCCCAGTCAGGCTTCCCCCTCCCTTGATTGTGCATCTTCACCAGTCAGAGAAGTGACGGTGGAATCCTGTTGTGGTATCACGTGCATTTCTTCGGTGACCTGAGACATAGAACATTTTCTACATCTCTGTGGGCTGTTTGGATACCCTTTGCTCTGGTTTTCTCAGGGGCATTTTTCGCCGATGTCTCTCGGGGGATTGATCAAGGTTCTGTCGAAATTGAGGCATGTCATGGCTCTGTGTGGGGCTTGAGGCAGTCCAGCACGGTGGTTAAGAGGGAGGCTGTGGAGCCTGGCTACTTAGGTTCAGATACCAGCTCTGCTTCTTTCCATCCATATCAATTTAGGCAAATCGCTTAGCCCCCTGGGCCTCACTTTCCTAATCAGTAAAAGGGGTGTAACATTTGTGCCTGCCTTGTAGGGTGGTTGTGAGGATTCAAGCAGCACTCAGAACGGTGTCTGACACACGGTGGATACCAAATAAGAGTCTGATGTGTTAGTGTTACAGGCATCAGCCTTATCCCTCCCCAGTGCAATAGTGTGTGTCTGCTTCTGTATACCTCTGTTGGTGCTGACAGCCCCTTTAAAAATGTACTGTTAGAGGTGAGGTCTCACTCTGTCCCCTAAGCTGGAGCACAGTGGTGCAGTCACGGCTTACTGCAGTCTTAACCTCCCGGGCTCAAGCAATCCTCCTACCTCAGCCTCCTGAGTAGCTGGGACTCTAGGTGTGCACCACCACACCTGGCCCTTTGACAGCCCATTTATTTCAAAGCAAAATAGCAGCCACATGATTTGGTGCAAGCTCTCCAAGCTTTAGGACTAGCCACAACTCCTCTAAGTGACCAATCAGGATTCCCCATGCTCCCAATCCCCAAAACCTGATGAAAAGCAAGCAGACCATCTCCCACATTCATGATGGGAAGGCTCTTCCCTTGGCCCCTGCCCTTGTTCATGCCAAGACTCCACTCCATCTCTGATAAAGAGGAAGCACCATGTCCCAGGAGGACAAGGAAACTCTCTGCTTTGTGGTGAATAGTTATAACAGTAGCTCCTCTCTGTGGGGGAGCTTATGAGCCCCTAAGCCTTATAAGAACTGCCTTGGCCAACTTAATCCTCATCCCAGCCCCCAGAGCTCATGGCATTTATTTTTGCCCCCAGTTTGCATATGTGCATACTGAGACTCAGAGAGCTAAAATTGCTTGCCAAGGTCACATCTAGCAAATGGAGAACTTTATGAGACAGGGGGAAGGAACAGCAGGGATAAAAACCCAGAGGAAAAAATATTCAAATTTTCTTGGGGAAACGGTTTGCATTCTACAGAATTGCAGTGGGCAAGAGATGGCGTGGGACAGTGGTTAAGGGGCGGAGTCTGAGCTCAGCTAGGGCTAGATTTCTATTGGTGATGTGGTCTTTGGGAAGCTACCTTGCCTTAACCGCTCTGTTTCTTCATCTGTAAAATGAGCAGTGTAGCATTTTCCTCCCAGGAATGTTTCAAGGATTAAATGGATGGTGACTGTAAAACATCATGCTCTGCACATAGTAAATTCTCAGCAGGTAGTCATTGCTGGTCATTGACTCTTCTCTGATGACCAGCAAGCTCTTAATTTCCTCCTTGGCATGGGCACTGGGACGTACATGGACAAAACACAGGAAGAAATAAACGGACAAACTCCCTGCCCTGGTGTGGCTGACGTTCTCAGTGGGAGAGAGAGAGAGTCCAAGGACCAAATAAACAGATTGTTTGAGTGTGGTCAGTTCTTTTATTTATTTACTTATTTTGAGACAGAGTTTTGCTCTTGTTGCCCAGGCTGGAGTGCAATGGCGCCATCTCTGCTCACTGCAACCTCTGCCTCTCGGGTTCAAGCCATTTTCCTGCCTCAGCCTCCTGAGTAGCTGGGATTACAGCACCTACCATCACGCACGGCTAATTTTCATATTTTTAGTAGAGACAGGGTTTCACCATGTTGGCCAGGGTGGTCTCGAATTCCTGATCTCAAAGTGATCTGCCCGCCTCGACTTCCCAAAGTGCTGGGTTTACAGGCGTGAGCCACCACACCTGGCCAGAGAGTGATAAGGCTCAAAAATAAAGATCTCCCAGGTGATCTTGGCTGCCTTTGGAGGTGACAGGAAATACAACTGAGAAACTGAGATAGAAGGAGACCCAAGGGGATATGGGCTTGATTTAAGGTGATCTGAGGAGTAGGGGAGGGGAGGGGCTGGTGTGGGGTGGCCCTGATGGTTCTGTCTGGGGAGTGAGGCAGGGATTGGTTGGGGAGACCCAAGGGAACAGATGAAGGCCCCTGAGCAGGTGGCCAGTGCTGAGAAAGAGAAAGGCGGAGGACCCAAGTGGGTTCCTAATTTCTTCGTTGTTCCCATAAGGTGTTTATCCCACCTTTGGCCATAGGTCTTCGGTCACTTAAAGACGCAGACCAGGGTAGGCTCAGCGGCTTGTGCCTGTAATCCCAGCACTTTGAAAAGCTGAAGCAGGTAGCACTTTGGGAGGCTGAGCCCAGGAATTAGAGACCAGCCTGGCCAACGTGGTGAAACTGCGTCTCTACAAAAAGTACAAAAATTGGCCAGGGGTGTTGGTGCCTGCATGTGGTCCCAGCCACTTGGGAGGTTGAGGTAGGAGGATCTCTTGAGCCCGGGAGACCTATGCTGCCGAATAAGATAGCTAGTAGCCACACATGGCTGTTGCAATTTTAGAAATTATAGGCTGGGCATGGTGGCTCACGCCTGTAGTTCCAGCACTTTGGGAGGCTGAGGTGGGCAGATCATGAGGTCAGGAGATTGAGACCATCCTGGCCAACATGGCGAAACCCCGTCTGTACTAAAAATACAAAAGTTAGCTGGGTGTGGTGGTAGGCACCTGTAGTCCCAGCTACTTGGGAGGCTGAGGCAGGAGAATCGCTTGAACCTGAGAGGCGGAGGTTGCAGTAAGCCAAGATCGTGCCACTGCACTCCATCCTGGAGACAGAGCAAGTCTCTGTCTCAAAAAAAAAAAAAAAAAGGAAGAAATTAGATACAATAAAAACAGTCAGCCCCTGAGTTGCACTGGCCACATTTGAAGTGCCCGATGACCATGTGGCTTAGTGACCACTGGACTGAATAGTGCAGATCTAGAACATTCTACTGGAAACACTGCCAGAGTCCCTGAACCAACAGTATCAACATCTCCTGGGAGCCTGTCGGAAATGCAGAATCTCATCCCCTACCCAGACCTGCTCAATCCCAGTCTGCTCTTCAACAAGATTCCTCAGGTGATCTTGGCTGCACCTTGTAATCACTTAGAAGCTTTAAAAATGCTGGGTCCAGGCGCGGTGGCTCACGCCTGTAATCCAAGCACTTTGGGAGGCCCAGGTGGGTAGATCACCTGAGGTCAGAAGTTTGAGACCAACCTGGCCAACATGGAGAAACTCCATGTCTACTAAAAATTACAAAAATTACCCACGTGTGGTGGCACACACCTATAGTCCCAGCTACTCGGGAGGCTGAGGCAGGAGAATATCTTGAACCTGGGAGGTGGAGGTTGCAGTGAGCTGAGATGGCATCACTGCACTCTAGTCTGGGTGACAGAGTGGGACTGTGTCTCAAAAAAAAAAAAATCTGTTTCAAAACTCCTCAAGGGTTTCTTTTCTTTTCTTTGAGACGGAGTCTCGCTCTGTTGCCCAGGCTGGAGTGCAATGGCGCGATCTCAGCTCACTGCAACCTTCGCCTCCCGGGTTCAAGCAATTCTCCTGCTTCAGCCTCCTGAGTAGCTGGGATTACAGGCACATGCCACCACACCTGGCTGATTCTTTTTTTTTTTTTTTTTTTTGGCAGAGACAGGGTTTCACCATATTGCCCAGGCTGGTGTCGAACTCCTGACCTCATGATCCCCCCGCCTCAGCCTCCCAAAGTGCTGGGATTACAGGCGTGAGCCACCGCACCCAGGGTTTCTAAAGTTCAGTTAGAATTACCAGAGAGCCCATCAGGGGGATAAGCGGGTAGACTGAAGTTGGAGCTGTGTGACCTTGGGTAAGCCACTTACCCTCTCTTAACTACAAGCTCCCTCTCTATAAACCAGAGGCCTTCTGGCACCTCCCTCCTAGGGCTGTGAGAAGTAAATTATGGGATGATTCAAAGTGCTGAGTAGGGTCAGATGCAGTAGCTCACACCTCTAATCCCAGCACTTTGGGAAGCTGAAGTGGGAGGATTGCTTGAAGCCAGGAGTTTGAGACCAGCTTGGCACCATTTAAAAATTACCCAAGTGTAGTGGCGCATGTCTGTAGTCCTAGCTGCTTGGGAGGCCAAGGTGGAAGGATCCCTTGAGCCCAGGAGTTCAAGGCTGCAGTGAACTATGATGGCGCCACTGCACTCCAGCCTGGGGGGACAAGAGTGAGACCCTGTTTCTAATAAAGAAGAAAGAAACCCAAAATGCTGAGCGGGTGCCTCAGATTGATAGTAAGCACTGCCTGTGTAATATGCATGAATTTTAAAAAATGAGATCAGCAGCCTGAGAGCTAATAGTTAATGGGTTTGGGTGTGGGATTTTTAAAATTTTTTAAAACATTGAGATAAAATTCCTGTAACATAAAATTGACCATTAGTACAGTTCAGTGGCATTTAAGATACTCAGTGTTGTGAAATCATCACCTCTCTCTAGGTCCAAGACCTCAAAAAGGAGACCTTGTACTCATTCAGCACTCATTCCCCATCTCTCCCGACTCCCCCAGCCTCTGGCCACCACTAGTCTGTCTGTGCAGACTGACCTATCCTGGTTTGGGGGTTTTCTTGAACTTGCCTTCCCTGGCTGACAACCTCTCGCCATCCAGGTGAGACTGCGTGAAAGCCCAGCTCCCCTGCATTTCTGGGTCTGCCTGTCCCCCACCGGCAGCTGCCCCCACCTGTTTCCCTCTCTGGGCACCCTGGTTCTACTCATCAGCCTGGCTTAATCCCAGCAGCAGGTCCGTGTTCTGCTCTCCTGTGGCTGCCACAAATGAGAGGTTTCATCTCAGCTGGGTTTCTCCTAGTTAAATATTTAACAAATAAGACCTACAACTTGTGATGCTGTGACTGTTTGATAGTGAAATTAATGATGGGGAGAGAGTGGCAGGCGGCTCACAGGTCCATGCCCGAGCCGGGATGAGGCGCCCTTGGGCAGGCGTCCATACCACTGACGCTTGGTAACCACGGTGGGCCATGTCATCCCATTTCCCCCAGCCAGGGCCTCTTTTATAGCACTGTGTCGAGTACAGGATAGCTGCTTGTTAAATACGTGTTAAAAGAAAGACAGATTGCATGTGTAGGGAAGAAGGAAGTGAGAGAGGAGATAAAGAAGAGATAGAAAAAGAGATGAGAGAGAAAGAAAAGTGGAAGATGAGAGAGAGAACAGATAGAAGGAGAAAGACCTGGATGGAGGAAGTGCAAGGAAGGCAATGGTGAAGGAAAACAGACAAAGATGGAAAGGACGGAGGGAGATGAAGGAACGGGAGAGAGACGGAAGAAGAGGGAAATAGAGAAAGACAGAAAGAGAGAGAGAATATTGCTGCTTGTATCTCCCCCCCCCTCTTCTGTTATCCTTGACCATCTTATTTTTTTTTCTGTTTTCTGTCTCTCCCAGTTCTCATTTCCTTGCCCTCGCCTTTTTGCCAACTCGTCATCCCTTTTCATTTCCTGTGTCTGTGTTATCTTTTCATTTTCTGTCTGGGTATTTGCCCTTTTTCTCTTTCTCAGCATAAACTGTCGCTTGGTGTATGTGTCTTTTTTTTTTTTTCAGTCTTTAGCTGACTTGTGAGTGTGTGTGAGAGAGAGAGGAGGAACAAACCTAGAGAAGAGTGCAGGAACATAGGCGAACATTTTAAAGACGAAACCGTGAAGTGTACACCCATTTTGCCCAGGTCGAGGGCCACGGGGCCACCATCAGATTCTCCCTCATGCTCATCCTCAGTCACAACCACTCCTTCCCTCCTGGAGGAACCGTTATTGGAGATTGTATGGGAACCATTCACTTGCTTTCCTTTGTGGTTGTACCACCTAAGTATGCATGCTGAAGCAATATTGTCAAATATTATGTGGTTTTGAGTTTCATATGCATAATAGTATGTGATAGGAGTTGTTTTGTATTTTGCTTCATTGGCTTGCAGTTACCTTTGTAACTTTGAGGATTTCATCCTCATTATGGTCACTGCAGCTCCTTCATGGTCATGTTTGTTCCCTGATGATGAGCATGGGAGTTTGTTCTCTTTTGGGCACTGGCATGAGCAGCTTTGCTGGTTGTTTATGGATTCTGCTGCACACATGCAGGAGTCTCTCTGGAGCACATAGCTCTGCATGAAATTGTTGGATACTGAGAGTTGTACATTTTCACCTTGACTAAATACTGCCAAACAATTTTCCAAAGTGCTTGTGCTAATCTACACTCCTGCCAGCGGTGGGTGAGCATTCAAGATGCTTCGTAACCTTGCCAACACTTGGTGTTGTCAGATTTTTAAGTTAGAGCATTTCTCATGGCGATTTCTCATTGTAATTTTAGTTTGCACTCCCCAATTACAAATTAGAGTGAACATATTTTAAATATGTTCATAAATACGTGTTAAAGAGAGATTGTTCGTGTAGCAAAGAAGGAAGAGAAAGAGGAGATAAAGAAGGGACACACAGAGAAAAAGAGACGAGAAAGAAAAGCGGAAGGTGAGAGAGACTATTGACTATTCAAGCTTGACTATACAAGCTTCCTTTTTTGTGATGTGCCTCTATATGCTCTGTCCATTTTTTATTAGGTTACCTTTTTTAAAAAAATACTGATTTGTAGGTGATCCTTATATATCCTGGAAACTGATTCTTTGTCATTACATGTTGTGCAATATTTTCTCTTGGCTTGACTTTCGATTTCTTTTTTATAATGTCTTTTGATCACCAACCGTTCTAAATTTTAATATGGTTGATTAGAAATATTTTCCTATAGTTTGTGTACTTTGTATCTTATTTAAGAAAATTGTTTTTACCCTGAGGCCATGGATATATTTCATGTTATTTCTGAAAGTTTTACAGTTTTGTTCACTGTATGTCTTTAATCAGCTTGGGATTGATTTTTATGTGTGGTGTTAGGTAGGAGTCCAATTTCCCTTTTATTCCATAAGAATTATCCCAGCATCATTTATTAGAAAGACCATTCTTGCCCCAATGATCTGCAAGATCTTTGACTGTTTAACTTTTACCTTCTTTGATTTGATCTGTTTTTATACTCAACTTTTGAAGCCACAAAAATTTATAGAGTGCCAGCTATGTCTAGGCACTGAGTTACAGTGAACGGACATGACAGATGCAGTCATGGCTTTCATGGAGTTTACAGTCTGGCAAGGATGACATGCAAATAGCTGTTGCTACTTATAATTTAAAATGCTATAAGCCTTGCAAAAAGGGATAAGTCTGGCTTGCTGTAAGAGAAACCTGCAAAATAACATCTTCCAGGGAAGTGATGATAAACTGAGTCTTTAGTGGGCCTCTGCTATTGTAGGGGTGGGAATGGTGGAAAAGATGTTTTGGCCACAGGAAACAGCATGTGCAAAGGTCCTGTGGAAGATGCTTAGGAATTTGGTATTTATCCTAAAGGCACCGTCAGGCTACTGAAGCAGTAATACAATGATTTTATGTCTGAATGCTTCCACTGGTTGCTTCATGGAGAATGTATTGGAACAGAGCAAGAATAAAAAACCATGAGACCAATTAGGAAATGATTCCAGTCATTCATGGAAGAGACAGTGTGCCTTGGGCTGGCATGGTGGCTGTGGAGATGGAAATCATTGATCAGATTGAAAGATATTTTGAGCTGGTGTGATTTTTTTCCCCTCTCTCCCCTCTCACTATCTGTTTCTTTTCTGGTTGTGTTTTCTGGGTGAAAAAAGCAATCTGTGATCCTGCCAAGGGTATGTGCTCTGGAGGATGTATTTGCCACAGATGGTCTTTGGAATGCTGGCCAAGAGAGTCACTGGACCGCCCCTGGCCCCCAGGGTTTCTGGAACCAATTCAACAATGACTGTTTATTAACAACAGCAAGGATGAGTTGTAGTCTTTCCTTCAGAGCACCTTTTAATTGTTACCTTATTTTGTTACCCAAACCAACCCTATGAAATTGGTGGAGGAGAAGTGGAAGAGTTTTTATCTCCATTTTATTATGGAATAAGGGAAGTTAATTGGCATTCTTGAAATTGCACAAATATGTTGGTTTGGGGGATTGGAATTCAGTTTCTGGACCTCAGCCCAATCTCATTTACTCAAGTTCATACACCCAACCCCCAAACATACTCTTTTGCAAATAATTTCCTACTGAGGTGCTCCTGGCCAATGTTTAAGGTCCCCATTTCCTTGCCTATAAAATGGGAATTAAAGTAAAAATATCTACCTGCTGACTTGCTGTGAGGTCAGCATGCCTGACACATGGTGTGGACTCATTACATTTACTTATGTGAATCCCTTAGTTCCCTTTGCTTGCAAGAGGCAGAAAACTCAAAGAGCTTAAACAAGAAGGGGGATTGTATTGGCTCATGAGACTGAAGAGTCCTAGAAGTGTCCAGCTTCAGGCTTGTCTGGATCTAGGGATCAGATAACACCATTAGACCTCTGTTTCGGGGCTCTACGTTTTGCAGTTGGCTCCATTCACCATGACTTAGTTTCACTTCCAGCCCCCCAGTCTGCCCCAGATCATATTCAAAGAGAGATTCTTCTCTCTTTCCAACCATCTTCCCAGAATTCTCAGCAGACACTTTCTTGCTTTTGATTGGCTGTTGCTGTGGTCATGTGCTCATGCCAGAACCAATCACTGTGGGGAAATGGGAGTTGGAGAAAGGGGTACTTTGTTTGGCTTAGGCTTGTGTCACATGGGCTTTATGGAGTTGGGGTGGAGCCAACTTCTCTGAGTGGGGAAGAGCAATCTTGTTAAAGGTGTATTAGGATGTGCTTGCTGCTGTAACAAACAACCCCCAACTCTGCAATAGCTTAAGACAATAAGAATGTACTTCTCACCCTAAATCCAATCAGATAATCAGCAAGTGACATTCCATGTGGTGACTCCAGGACCCAGGCTCTTTCCATCTGTGGCTCTACCATCCCCTAAGAAGAGAAAGTCCTTCATTTCCAGCCTGTAGGAAAAGAGCATGAAGGGTCATACAGTGGGTTTTGGGAGGCCACATACAGAAGTAGTGAACCTCATTTCTGCCTGCCTTTGTGGACTAGAATTTCATCCCATGGCGTATGAGAGAGGGTCCTTGTAGGAAACCAGAGACACACACCAAGAATCAAATTAAGAGATAGCTTACAAAGATGTAGGCCCTTACCTAAACAGAGAGGAAGGAAGAGAGGAAGGAGGCAGAGAGAGAGAGGGAGACTGAGATCATTCACACACACACGCACACACACAGGAGCTGAGAGAAAGAGGGATGGAGAGAGAAAGAGAGCATTTCCTAACAGGAACTGTAACCTGAGGAAGCTGGCAGAATAAGTGTTTCTCATTGTCCAAAGCCAGAGTGCTGGGAGCCCAGTGAGCCCATCTACACAGGTCAGCCCCCATGTGACAGTCACAGAAAGGAAGGAAGGAGAGCGGATTTGTACCTGTGGCCCATCTGACTGCAGGGGAACTAAGAAATTTAGTCCATGGAGAGAAATGTTCAGTGGGCACATCACTTGGTCTTTTCCACAAAGTGAAATTACATTATCAGGTGGGGAGAAAAAAGAAGGTTTGGTTTGCTGCTATTCTTATTGGTGGTAGCAGTGGTGGTGATGGTTCTTGGTTCTTGGTTCCCTCTACATGCCAATATCTGCTCTCTCCTTTTTTCTCCCATACTTTTTTCTTTTTTCTGCAAATTCTTTCCCTTTAAGTGAAAATCCTTCCCTGTTCTCCAGAGGAGGTAAATTCTATGCCAGGCTTGAGTATGGGGTTCTCTGCTTGGATAGCTGTCTTCTCCAGGAGATAATCAAGGTGGAACTGAGATAGTTGGGGTCTCTGCAGGCAGTCTGTGCCCCCGGCAAGCCCCTCACCTTAACCCGAGGTTGGGTGGGGAAAGATGCCTTGATGGAGTTGGAATAGGAAGCAGGTGATCGCTGCCTGAAGCAAGCAATCATTTTCCTGGAGGTGAAACCTAGAAAAGGTCCCTCAGGCTGGGTCCAGGGAGGTGGACTGGGGTCCCAGGGGCAGGAAGCAACCTGCCCCTCACCTGCTTCTACCTCTGTCTTGGCAACCAGAAGTAGGTGTACAAGTGACACTGAAACTGGACATGTTAACAATGGTATGAGCCTGCCTCCCTCCAATCTGGTCCAGCTGTCCTGGCCACGCATCCCCTGTCTCCAGCCCCCAGGGTCAGTCCAGTGGCGGTAACAATGGTCTGTCCCCTCCCCACCCCACCCACTTCTTTGAACTTCTCCAAGAATCTGTGATGATAGGGCTGTCACTGTCTCAGCTTCTACCATTCAGGCTTAACCAGCCGCCTTCTTCCTTCATGGAGAACGGAAGTGCAACCCCTCATTGCCTCTGGCAGCTGGCCAGCAGGTCCCTGCCTTCTGCCCACTCCCAGGTCCAGGACAGTGAGGTGAGAGGAAGACAGGACCAAGTTCCCCAGTGCCGTCTTCTGGGTCCGCCTATCATGCCAGCCAGGATTGCTAGTTTTTATCACCCTCTCCCCCAACTTTGCCAGATCTCCACTTCTGGCAGTGATGGTTGCCCATGACTTCACCTCCCCGTGCCTCAGTTTCCTCATCTGTAAAATAAGGACAATTATGGTGATGAGAGTTCTGGTCAATATACCAAGCACCTCACATGCATTAATTAAGCTCATCCTTTCAGTGCCCTCAGGGGTGGATACTGTTATCATCCCGTGTAACAAGAGAGAAAACTGAAACCGAGAGAGGCTCATTATTTGGGGTCTTGCACCCCTCAAATGACAAAAGTAGGATTTCAACCTAGGCTATCTACATTCAGAGTCTGTGCTCTCAATCAATAATAACAATAATAATAATGTCCTAATTTAATGAGTTTTTGATCAGATTAAATACAAGAGCATAGGCAGAAAAGCTTAGACCAGTGCCCTCACATGGTAAGAAGTCAACATGTTATTTATAACAGCAATTATTATACCATTTTATGTCATGTAATTATATATTTGTAGATAAATATTGACTCTTTAACAATGTAAGGGTTGGGGCAGTGACCTCCCATGCAGTCAACAATGTGCGTATAATTTTTTTTCTCTATTTAGCATTTTTAAAATTAGAGACAGGGTCTTGCTTTTGTTGCTCAGGCTAGTCTGGAACTCCTGGGCTCAAGTGATCCTCCTGCCTCAGCCTCCCAAAGTGCTAGGATTACAGGTGTGAGCCACCGCACCCAGCCTGTGTATAACTTTTGACTCCCCACAAACTTAATTGCTAATAGTCTACTCTTGATCAGAAGCCTTACCAATAACATAAATAGTTGATGAACACAGATTTTACATGTTATATGCATTGTATACTGTATTCTTACAATAAAGTAAGCTAGGGAGAAGAAAGTATTAAGAAAATCATAAGTAAGAGAAAATATATTTAATTGGAAGGGGATCACTATAAAGGTCTTTATCCTCATCATCCTCCCATTAAGTAGGCTGAGGAAGAGGAGGAGTTGGTCTTCTTGTCTCCGGGGTGGCAGAGGCAGAAGAGGTGGAGGTGGAAGGGGAGGCAGGCAAGACGAGCACACTTGGTGTAACTGTTACTGAAAACAAATCTACATAGGTGGACCCATAAAATTCAAACCTGAGTTTTGAATATAACTATACATTCAACAAGGGGTCAGCAAATGTTTTCTGCAAAGGATTAGACAGTAAATGTCTAGTAAATACTGTCTCTTTGGGACCACTCTACTCTGCCATTGTAGCAAAGGCAGCTACAGGCAATATGTAAATGAATGGGCATGGCCGTCTGCCAATAAAACTTTATTTACACAAGGAAGCCGTGGGCCAGAGTTTGTCAAGGGCTGGTATGGTATGTGTTACCATATATTAGCTTTATTTTTTCGGTTGCTTTGTTTACGTTCTTCTTTGCCCTTCCTTTCTGAAAGGCCAACCTCTCTTTTGCTCTGTTGATCCATCCTTCAGGACAGCACAGCAGGCCACTGGGACACGGGCTCTCCTGACTCTGGGCTTGTTTGTCTGATAAGACGTGAGGAGTGAGGGTGGCAGGACTCTGAGCTCAGGCCTGTCCTCCTCTTCCCTCTCTTCCTTCTCTCTTTCCTCTTTTCTTCCCAAGCTCCAGAAGTTGCCATTTTCCTTGCCCATTGCTGATTTTCTCTGCCCAGAGAAATTTTCTCTGGGAGAAAGCCCAGGAAGGTCTCTTCGGGAAGCCCATGAGCATCTCTGCCCTCACGCATCCAGCTCCTGCCACTCTCTTTACTCTTCCTCAAACACACCAGGCACAGTCCTACCTCAGGGCCTTTGCACTGGCTGCTTCCTCTGTCAACATTGTTCTTCTCTGATGTGACCTCATGGTTTCTCCCTTACCTCCTCCAGGACTTCACTCAAGGTCCACCTTCTCAGCATTTGCCTCCCACCTTTCTGCCTTATTTTCTCCTTTGGAACTTTTCACCTTATTTATCTGTTTGCTGTCTGTCACTCATGTCACTGTGATATCCACAAGGGAAGGCAATTTTATTCATTTTTTGTTTTGTTTTGAGACAGGGTTTTGCTCTTGTTACCCAGGCTGCAGTACAGTGGCACTATCTGGGCTCACTGCAACCCCTGCCTCCCGGGTTCAAGTGATTCTCCTGCCTAAGCCTCCCAGGTAGCTGGGAGTACAGGCACACACCAGTATGCCTGGTTAATTTTTGAATTTTTAGTAGAGATGGGGTTTTACCATGTTGGCCAGGCTGGTCTCGAACTCCTGACCTCAAGTGATCCACCTGCCTTGGCCTCCCAAAGTGCTGGGATGACAGACGTGAGCCACCGCGCCCGGCCTTTTATTGGTTTTGTTCACCACTGTGGACTGGAACAGCCTAAGATCAGCAGGTGGCATGCAATAAGCAGTTGATAAATGTGTGTTGGGTGAGTGAGCACTGTGGCTTCCGTCATTCATGTTGCTGAATAGCATTCATCTGGAAATAACCAGAGTTTGTTAATCCATTTACCTGTTGATTGGCATTTCTGTTGATTCTTTGTTTGGGCCATTATGAACAAAGCTGCTGTGAAATACTTGTACCGTTGCCCAATTCTTCACTTGATGAATCCTTATAAATCCTTCAGGCCAGGCATGGTAGCTCACGCTTGTAACCTCAGCACTTTGGGAAGCTGAGGCGGGAGGATCGCTGGAGGCCAGGAATTCAAAACCGGCCTGGGTAACATAGCAAGACCCCATCTCTCTAAAAATAAAAAATTAGCTGGATGTGGTGATGCATGCCTGTAGCTCCAGCTACTTAGGAGACTGAGGTAGGAGGATTGCCTGAGCCCAGGAATTCAAGGCTGCAGTGAGTGATTGTACCCTGCACTTCAGCCTGGGCGACAGAGTGAGACCCTGTCTCTAAAAAATGACCACAGCGGCCGGGCGCGGTGGCTCACGCCTGTAATCCCAGCACTTTGGGAGGCCAAGGCAGGCAGATCATGAGGTCAAGAGATCGAGACCGTCCTGGCCAACATGGTGAAACCCCGTCTGTACTAAAAATACAAAAATTAGCTGGGCGTGGTGGCGTGCGCCTGTAGTTCCAGCTACTCGGGAGGCTGAGGCAGGAGAATTGCTTGAACCCGGGAGGCGGAGGTTGCAGTGAGCCAAGATCGCACCACTGCATTCCAGCCTGGCGATGGAGCAAGACTCTGTCTCAAAAAAAAAAAAAAAATGACCACAGCAACAACCATAATAAAACCTTTAGGTTTCGTCTTACATGGTACATCCTCAGAGCCTTTCCTGACCCAGCAACTAACCCCAAATCTGAATTCAGATTTCACCCCATTTCTTTCATAGCATTTATCACAATGACATGTTTATTTTATGGAGGACGGGAGGCATTCTGGCCAGGACTGTCGACTTCCAGAGTGAAAATACAGAAGAACCAAATAAAACACAACATCTCAAGGGAGGTGCTTAGTTCTCTCAGTTTCCAAGAACACAGAGATGAAGATTTGTCTGGGGGAGGAGAAATCAGGGGCTGCTTCTTGGAGGAGGAGGACTGTTGGTGTCCCATCTGCCTGCACATTTGCAAATGTGGTGATGAAAAGATGACTGTCACAAGGTCTCCGAGGCCAGGGGGCTCCCGGTTGAGTGCAAAGGTAGTGGGGCTGACAAATCATCCTCGTATAACAAAAGGAAAGCCGCCGGAGTTGCACAGTGGAGAGGCGGCGTCTGTAGAACATTCAGATAGTGTCTCAAGGCGTGTCACGTGGTGTTACCCGGGGGCCACTGTCGGAGCTAAAAGTGAGTTTGGGCAGGAAACAACAGAACCAGGTACGTCCCTTCCGTGAGGGCTCGGCTTGATCTGTTTTGTCTTCTGTTGCATTGCTGGCCCTTAGAACGCTGCCTGGTCCATCCTTGCGTGAATAATCATGAGGAATGATGGCTATGTTGAGAGTCCGGGCTGTGAACTCTGAGTTTGGTTACTGCACAGCCACAACTAGCCGCATACCTGATTATAAGTCTCAGTTTTCCTCCTCCATAAAATGGGCACAAACTAGTCCTTGCCTCATAGGGCTCTGCATTCATTCAGCAAACACGGAAGGAGTCTACACGGTGGCCAAGGCACTGTTCAAGACACAGAAAGCAGACAAAAGTCCCTGCCCTCTGGGAGCTTACATTCTCATTGGGAGAGACGTACGATGAGAAACAAAAATAATAGGTAAATTGCATAGTACTTTAGAAGATGATAAGGGTAATGGGAAGAGAGCAGCAGAGAAAGGGCTGGGGAGGCCAGTTGCTGTATTAGAAAGCTTTATTGAGACTGTGGCATTGGAGCCAAGACTTGGGGAAGCTGTAAGGATGTCTGGGGAAGAAGAAACAGCTGGGGCAAAGGCCCTGAGGTAGGGTGTGTGTGACATGTGTGACAGTGAGGAGGCAGGTGTGGCTGAAGGCAGTGAGCAAGAGGGAGCGAGGGAAGGTGCAAGGGTGAGGATGGAGAGGTGATGGAACAGGTTGTGCAGGGCCTTGTGGGCTGCGGGGAGGACTTTGGCTTTTGCTCTGAGGGAGGTAGGAGCCATGGAGGGTTTTTGAGCAGAGGAGGCACGTGACCTGACCCAGATATTCATAGGCTCCTCTGGCTGCTATGCAAAGAACAGACTTTGAAGGCTGAGGGTGGGTGGGGCAGAAGCTGGGGAATTGGGGGAGGAGGTGATAGTATTGGTCCAGGCAAGTAATAGAGGGGGTGGGACCAGGTTATTGGCTGTGGACATAATAATGAGTGGCTGGATTCTGGTTATAATTTTGAATTTTTTTTTTTTTTTTTTTTTTGAGATGGAGTCTCACTCTCGCCCAGGCTGGAGTGCAGTGGTGTGATCTTGGCTCACTGCAACCTTTACCTCCTGGGTTCAAACGATTCTCCTGCCTCAGCCTCCCGAGTGGGATTACAGGTGCCTGCCGCTATGCCTGGCTAATTTTTGTATTTTTAGTAGGGACAGAGTTTCATCATGTTGGCCAGGCTGGTCTTGAACTCTCAATCTTAAGCGTCCACCTTGGCCTCCCAAAGTTCTGGGATTACAGACATGAGCCAGCGCACCTGGCCAGTTTTAAAAGCTTTTTATTGTGATAGAATCTGTAAACATGAAATTTACCATTCCACGGCACTTACTACAGACACCATGTTGTGCAGCAGTCACCTCTGTTTGGTGTCAGAACATTTCATCCCCTCCCTCCCAGAGGAATCTCTGTACCCATTAGTAGTCACTTCCAGTCTCTCCCCTTCCCCCAGCTTTGGAAACTACTAATTCTGGATATAAGCTGAAGGTTGACCAGTAGGATTTCTAGGCAAACAGGTGGTGAGGGCTCAATGCATTCATGCACAGAAAGCATTCATGTGGCGTATAATAGGTGCTCAGAACTGAAATGTTCATGATGAGCTGGCAGTGTTGGTGAGTCCTTCCACAATCCCTGCTCTGGTGCTAAACTGACCTACCTGGCTGTGTAGAATTCCCACCTGCTGGCTGGGAGTGTGGCAGAACCAGGATCTGTTCTTACTTCTAGTCTGGCCTGGGTTAAAGATGGGAGGGGGAATGATCAGAAGGACCAGGCCAGCATCTGTTCTGGAACATCATCCAACCTCTTGTCCGGATTTCCCAGAACTGAGCAGGAAAATGTCCAGGGAGGGACAGTGCAGCTGATGGAAGTCCTGGCAAGCCCTCAACTTAGTTTCCTGGGCTGCTGTTGGGCCAAGTAGCATTTGTTGGACCTTCAGTCTGAGCCAAGATGGCGGCTTCAGGGGAAGAACAAGAAGTGAACAAGTTCCTTTCATGGTTGTGTCCCCCACCTCCTCACATAAACCCCTGCACTGTCCTGTTACTGTTTGCCTCTCCCTGGAAGGAGTGTAAAACTCCCCCACTTTTTACCTAATGTTCACAATGTGTTTTGGTTTCTGAAGACGAAATTCCTTTACTTATGCTCTGGTTGTAATTTTCTGGCTCCTTTTATTTCTCCCTTACTTGATGTATTATTTTTCCTAGTTCCTTCTGCCCTCCCCCACACTGCCTCCTTTGATATTTTGCTTCACTGCTCTCTAGGTTTTATTCTCAACTCCTGCCAAGTTCAGGATGGTAGAGCTAAAAAGACATGGATGATTTAGTCCTGAATTCAGGTCCCACTTCTGACACCTTCAAAGCTGATTTACTTTGGGCGAGTTCGTATGATCTTCCTGAGGGGGTATTCTTTACCTTGTTCAGCTAATACTTCTTTTCTCTGGGCACAGAGTAGAATGTCACTTTCCTCACCTCCCTGAAGTTAGATATGGCTGTGTGATTTGGTGTGAGGGGAAGTGACCTCAGTCATTCTGGACAGAAGCATTAAGGGTTAGTGTGGGATTCACCATGTTTCCTTTTTTCCTGCCTCCACTGTCATGGATGCACAAAGATGGACCCTCTCTCAAAGTAAGTGCTGGAGAGAGGATGACATAGATCAGTTGCCATCCCACTTCATAGAATGAGTGGAAAAATAGACCTGGGGTGTATTCAGCCACTGAGATCTGGAGATTGATTGTTACTGCAGCAGGACGTAGAGTAGGCTGACTGTATACCTTATTATCTGCATTTTGTGGCTAATATCTAATCACAGTGTCTCCAGGAGGATTATGTGTGTATATGTATGTTTTAGAGCTGGATATTCATATTTGCTTTTTCTTTCTTTCTTTCTTTTTTCTTTTTCCTTTTTTTTAAAGACAGAGTCTTGCTATGCTGCCCAGGCTGGAGTGCAGTGGTGCAATCTCAGCTCACTGCAACCTCCACCTCCCAGGTTCAAGTGATTCTCCTGCCTCAGCCTCCTGAGTGGCTGGGATTACAGGCATGCACCACCATACCCAGATAATTTTTATATTTTTAAGTAGAGACAGAGTTTCACCATGTTGGTTAGGCTGGTCTTGAACTCCTGACCTCAAGTGATGCACCTGCCTCCCAAAGTGCTGGGATTACAGGCATGAGCCACCACGCCCAGCCCATATTTTCTTATAAGGGCTCAGTAGGTTCAAAAATGTCACATGCATTTGAACTTCTGATTAACAATTATTTCTTCCCTTCCACTTTCTTCCTATAGTGCTTCTAATTTTCCTGTTTTTCAATCTTGAATAAAATGTGAGAAAGAATTGTTTGACTTTTCCTTTGAGGAGATTAATGGTTTCTAAAGCCTGGGGCATTGATTGAGTCCTTCTCAACCTCTTTCTATGACCTTTTCTTCCTTCTCTGGTCCCTTAGTGTCTGCTAAGGGTGAAGGAATCTCTGTTTTAACTCATTGCATTTTTAACGCTTGACATCTTCATCTTCTTTTTCCCACCTCCCCTTTGCCTGTTCCTCCCCTGCTCATCCCACCAGGAAGTTTATAATCAGGTTCTAGAACCTGCGATGTTTCTCTGTTGTTGTCTTCTGTCTTCCTTAAGTCTTAGGGGAATCGATCATAGTAGCAAATTAACAAATAGCTCTGAAGCACCTGAAGCTCGGAGGCATTTCCTTTGTCACCTAAGCAAGATCCTGGAGCCGTTGCAAACATCCTGCCCCCTACTGTAAATCTGTCTTCATGGTTGTGAGAGATTCAGTTGGGGTCAGTGAAGACCCGAGCGGAAGATCTTGGCCGAGCCTCCTTGATGTTCTGGCTGCTCTGGGTGTTGTCATATTGATTAAGCTTCTGGGACCACTGCCAGCAGCCTCTAGGATTAAATCAATAGAGTTTGCAAAAGTAAAAGCTTCTTTTGGAGACACAGAATATGTGAGTTTATTTTTTAATGATAAAGCTTCAAGGAGAATCTTCATGGGTGGCAGAGCCAGTGGTGGGAAAGGCGAGCCAGACCCAAATATTTGGGGAAGTGCAGTGGGGGAGCAAGTGAGCAGGGTTTCATTGTGAGGCTGGGGCTTTCCAGAAAATGTGTTGAACTGGAGTTGCTAATGCAACCCTGGGAACACTGTTCCCTCTGCCTGGAATTCTCTTCCCCCTCCTCTCTCATTCTGCTCACACTCTGCTCTGTGCGTCCCAACCTTCAGGTCTTCACTTACGTGGTACCTCCGTACTTTTAATTATCCTCTACCCAAAGGACCTGTAGTAGGTTTCTTTATTATTAGTAGTATACTTTAAGTTCTCGGGCACATGTGCAGATCATGCAGGATTGTTACATAGGTGTACACATGCCCTGGAGGTTTGCTACATGCATCCACCTGTCAGCTATATTACGTATTTCTCCTGATGTTATCCCCTCCCCAATCTCCTACCCTCTGCTATCCCTCCCCTAGGCCCCACCCCCTGACAGGCCCTGGTGTTCCCCTCCCCTGTGTCCATGTGTTCTCATTGTTCAACACTCATGAATGAGAACATGCGGCATTTGGTTTTCTGTTCTTGTCCCAGCAAAAAGTGAGCAAAGGATATGAACAGACACTTTTCAAAAGAAGACATTTATGCAGCCAACAAACATAGGAAAAAATGCTCATGATCACTGGTCATTAGAGAAATGCAAATCAAAACCACATTGAGATACCATCTCACGCCAGTTAGAATGGCGATCATTAAAAAATCAGGAGTAGGTTTGTTACTTGGTTTCATGTTTCAGAGGTGAAAATGCCTTGCTCTGTCAACCAGCCTGAAGTACCGTGGTGCAATCATACACATGCTTTAGCCTCTGGAGCCTGTGGCCATGACCACAAGCTAGAAAGAGAGAGAGGGAAGAGAAGAGAAGAGAAAGGCACAGACACTGAGTTGAAGGCCATGTGCAGACAGAGGCAGATATTGGAGTAATGCAGCCACAAGCCAACAACTGGTTGCCAACAACATATGCCAACAGCTACCAGAAGAATGCTCTAGAGCATTCTTCTCAGAGCCGTCCAGGGCAGCTCAGCCCTGCTGATGCCTTGATTCTGGTCTTCCAGCCTTCAGAACTGGGCGACAATATATTTCTGTTGTTTTAAGCCACCCAGCTCATGGCAGTTTGTCCTGGCAGCCCTAGGAAACGAACCCAGGACCCTACTGGTTTTCTCCCTAACACTTACCGCAATTAGCAATTGTGCTTGTATTTGCTTATTCCCTATTTCATGCCTTCTTTTCCTGTTATAAGTTGCAGGAGGGTCAGGAGGAACCGCATCTGTCCCGCCCACTGTCACGTCCCCCACCATGTACATCCCGGTGCTGCCTGGTGCTGTTCCCAGCATCTGGATTTGTCACTGGGTTTCTGAGCCCCTCAGATAATCCAGGACAATCTCATCTTGAGATCTCTAATTTAATTATAGTTGCAAATGCCGTTTTACCAAATAAGGTCGTGGCCGCAGGCTCCAGAGGCTAAAGCATGGGTATGATTGTACCGCTGCACTTCAGGCTGGGTGACAGAGCAAGGCCCCATCTCTGAAAGATAAAATAAGAAACCTACTACAGGTCCTCTGGGTAGAGGGTAATTAGGAGTACAGGGGTACCATGTAAGTGAAGACCTGAAGGTTGGGACGCACAGAGCAGAGTGTGAGCAGAATGAGAGAGAGGGAGGAAGAGAATCCCAGGCAGAGGGAACAGCATGTGCAAAGGCCCTGGGGAAGGAACAAGTTCATCATATTCAAAAAGGAGCCAGTGTAGCTAGAGCCTGATGAGCAAAGGGGTTCACAGGTGGGAAGAGTGCTTGGCAGAGACAAGTCAGGCAAGACCTTCTAGACCATGTTCTGGAATGCGATGGGAAGTCCTCAGAGAAGTTTTAAGTGGGATGGGACAGAACTGCTTTACTTTAAATCTCACACACACACACACACACACACACACACACACACACACACTGCATATGTATATATTACATATATAAAGCATATATATGTATATGTATATATACATATCTATTTCTCTCTCATATATATATATTTTTTTTGAGACAAAGTCTAGCTCTGTCACCCAGGCTGGAGTGCAGTGGCACGATCTTGGCTAGCTGCAACCTCCACCTCCCTAGTTTAAGTGATTCTCCTGCCTCAACTTCCTGAGTAGCTGGGATTACAGGCGCCTGCCACCACACCCAGCTAATTTTTGTATTTTTAGTAGACACGAGGTTTCACTGTGTTGGCCAGGCTGGTCTCCAACTCCTGACCTCGTGATCCACCTGCCTCGGCCTCCCAAAGTGCTGTGATTACAAGCATGAGCCACCATGCCCGGCCTGCCTATATATTTTTTAACTGGATATGGTGGCTCACACCTGTAATCCTAGCACTTTGGGAGGCTGAGGTGGGAGAATCACTTGAGCCCAGGAGTTGATGACCAGCCTGGGCAACACAGGAAGACCCCATCTCTACAAAGAAAAATGAAAATTAAAAATTAGCTGGGTGTGGTAGGGTATACCTGTAGTCCCAGCTATTCGGGAGGCTGAGGTGGGAGGATTGCTGGAACCCCAAAGACCGAGGCTATAGTAAGCCCTGATTGTGCCCCTGCACTCTAGCCTGGGCAACAGAGTGAGATCCTGTATCAATCAAATAATTTTTGTATTGATGTGAAATTCATGCAACATTAGTTAACCATTTTTAAATAAGCAATTCAGCGGCATTCAGTGCATTCACAATATTGTACAATCTCCACCTCTTTCTAGTGCCAAAATATTTTATTATCACCCCTCCAAAAAGCCCTGTATCCATTAGGCAGTTGCTCCTCATCCTCCCCTCCCCATCTCCCTCTGACCTCCACCACTCCTGGTAACTACAAATTTGTTTTCTGTTTCTATGGATTTGCCTATACTGTCTCTTCCATATAAATGAATTCATGCAATATGTGACCTTTTGTGTCTGGCTTCTTTCACTTAGCATAATGCTGTGGCTTCTGTCTGGAGAATGAAATGGAGGTCAGAAAGACAGGCAATAGACCACTTTGGAGTCTACTGAGATTGTAGGTGTTTCTGTGGGAAGGGACAGTGGCTTGACCTTGGGTGCTGCTGTAGAGGCAATGCTGAGCAGGAGGATTCGAAGCCTAATTTTGGAAGTAGAATCGGTGGGGTCTGATGATACATCAGCTGGAGGGGGGAGGAAGACGTAGGAATCGGGAAGGTCTTTTAAGGTAACCTTACCTGAGCTCCTTACTCGGCAGCTGGTGGTATAGTCCATGACAAAGGTTAATAGAGAGAGACATGGGATTAGGGAAGGAGTGGAAGAGTTTGGACCTTGGACACTGTAGGGGTTTGAATCGTGTCCACCAGAAATTCAGATGCATTTGGAACCTCAGAACCTGAGACCTCATTTGAAAGTAGGATCTTTGCACATGTCACTGAGTCAGGGATTGAGATGAGGGATTAATCATCCTGGATTACAGTGAACTCAAGATTCTGTGGCAAGTGCCTTGATACCAGAAGGTACAGGAGAGAAAGTCAAGTGACGATAGAGAATGGAGTGGTGCGGCCACAAGCAGAAAGCCACGTAGAGCCACCAAAACCGGAAGAGGCAAGGAAGGACCCTCCCTTTGAGCCTTTGAAGGGAGCTCAAACCTGTTAACCCCCTAATTTCAGACCCTTGCCTCCCGGATGATGAGAGAACAAATTCCTGTTGTCTTAGGCCACCCAGTCTGTGGCAATTTGTCATGACTGCCCTGGAGACTAATAGAGACTCTCCTATGAGATGCTCTAAGAAGACACAGAGTGATATAGCTGTTGCTAAGACCACTCTGAGTAGCAAGGAGGAAATCAAATGGAGAAGTGCCCCAGCTCCCCTCTTCTTCAGGCTCTTGCTGGTGCCTCCCATTGGCCAAGCCTACCTGGAAGGCAGAAGATGTGGTGAAGGGCAGAGTTGGGGGACTTGGATAATTCAGTTACAGAAGGCAGCCCTGCCTTTACCAAGACACTGAACAGGGCAATGAGTGGATATTTTAGGGAGAAAGGACAACCAAGAGAATGATAAAACACATCAGAATGCATGCAAGCTCTGGAAAGAGGGTAGAGAGAGAGAAACGGCGATTGCCTAGGATTGGAGCCCCAGGGAAGACCAACATTTAGAGATTGGATAGAAAGGAGGAGCAAAAAGGGAAGATTGAGAAGTAGAGACCAGGAGGGTAGGAGGAAAACTAGAACGACATTAAGAAGGGCACGGTCAAGTAATCTGAGCACAAAAGAATGGCCCTGGGATTTGGCAGCCTGGGGGGTCTTTGGCAATCCTGTTGGGAAGAGTTTTGATTAAGTGATGGGAGATAGAGGCCAGCCTGGGGAGGGTAGAAGAAGACTGTGCAGTGAGGACGTGGAGGGAACACGTGAAGGCAACTCTTTATGAAGGGGAGTAGAGAAATAGGTTGGTGGCTGGAGGGAAATTTGGAGTCAAGCGTGGAGGTTTTAGTGATGGAAGAATATTGATTTCTGTAAATTGGGTCATTCTCATCCATTATGCCAATATGCACGGGTGTCTTCTCTTATGTAGGATGCTGGGATTCTCAAATGCCCATTTGAGGTTTAGCATCATGAATTAAATGTCATCATCCCAGGTAGTTGATCTCATTTAGGGAAAGTTCCACTGCCCAGGTTGGGAAAGGCAACTAGTTGAGTTCCTGCAGAGATGGATTTTTTTTCCGGGAGGGAAACAGGCAGGCAAGTGCGATATAATCCATTTGTATAAGGTTGACGAGGCAGGAGAAGGTCCTGAGAAATGGTGGGGTCACTGGGTTGCTTGGCTCGACAGGATGGACGTTGGTTTGCATTTAAGGGAGTTAATGAGCTGGGAGGTGGTTAAGAGAAGGATGCTGGAAAGAGGTATTTTGGGGGTGGCTGGTGTAACTTCTGAGCATGCATAGCTGGAGTGGCTTGGAGGAGACATCGGTTGCTGATGAAGAGGTAGGGACATCCTCTATTGATCAAGGAAGCAAAGGACCAGCATGGACAGTGGTCTCTCCACAGAGAAATTGGAGGACATGAAATGTTAAAAGGTTCCATTGGAGTCCTAGCTCCCAACTTTTGTTTTCCTGTGGATCTCAGGGTCTTGGCTGCTGGTGCTACCTCTGACCTTGGACTTCCCATTGAGCCCCAGCACTGGGAGGGACTTTCATGGCCTTGACTGGTTTAAGGAGGACCTTCTTGACTTTGCTGACTTTCTTGGGGGACTTGTTGGCTGCACCTGCTTTTGAGGGAGCCCTCTTCACCTCACCTGGCTTCTTGGGCACCTTTCCACCTTACCTGTGTTGGGAAGGTCTTTCTTTGCTTCTTTTGCTTTCTTGGGCCCTTCTCACTGGGTTTTCTGGGGGCCATGATGGTGGACATCTTCCAGAGCTGGGTTTCCTTTTTGTTCTTGGGAACTAATTCGAGGCTGCCAGTGGCCCCACCTTGGTCTTAGAGTTGACGGTCTTGCAGGGAATTTCCAGGTTTAAGTTTGTTTGTTTGTCTAATTTTGAAATGGAGTCTTGCTGTGTCGCCCAGGCTGGAGTGCAGTGGCGCGATCTCAGCGATCTCAGCTTGCTGCAACCTCCGCCTCCTGGATTCAAGCAATTCTCCTGCCTCAGCCTCCCGAGTAGCTTTGATTATAGGCATGTACCACCATGCCCAGCTAATTTTTGTATTTTTAGTAGAGACAAGGTTTCACCATGTTGGCTAGGCTGGTCTCGAACTCCTGACCTCAAGTGATCCGGCCGCCTTGGCCTCCCAAAGTGCTGGGATTACAGGCATGAGCAACCATGCCTGGCCTCCAGGTTTAAGTTTAAACCATGAAGTAGATGGAATATATAGAGAGATGCCAGGGAAATGGAGGATTTACTGACCACTGAACAGGGGATGTCACTCCTACAAGAGAGGAAAAGGACTCCCCCTTGGCAAAGTGAACATATAAGGGAAAGTGGTTGAAAATTGAATCAGGAGACAGAGATCTTGCACCACTCAGAGGTCCCTAGAGAAATTTTACTGACCTGGAAAAAAGAGAGAGAGAAACAGAGAGAGAAAGTCTTCAGTTCTTGTTTGGAATCTGACTCCAAAGCTTCCTCACTCCTCACCCTCTTCCCAGACCCCGAGAGTCTGAAATTGATGAATTCTTTCTGTTTAACACTTGGCTTGTTTTTTCTCTTTCTGTTTTCATCAAGGGATCTTTATTTTGCTTTTGTGTATTTGTGTGTTTTCTATGAGTCATGTTAATTCTTCCATGTTTAAACTTTTGGGCCCAGAGGAATTCATATGTTTAAATTATGGATTTAATTTCAGAAGGTGTACACACACACACACACACACATCACATATCTCACTTTAAAAAAACTAAAATATAGCCCTGTAAATCTGCAGAAAATGTCAAATGTGGGCTGGGTGTGGTGGCTCATGCCTGTAATACCAGCACTTTGGGAGGCCTAGGTGGGTCACCTGAGACCAAGAGTGGCAGACCTACCTGGCCAACATGGTGAAACCCTATCTTCACTAAAAATACAACAATTAGCCAGGCGTGGTGGTAGGTGCCTGTAATCCCTGCTACTCAGGAGACAGAGACAAGAGAGTCACTTGAACCCAGGAGGCGGAGGTCGCAGTGAGCCGAGATCACCCCACTGCACTCCAGCCTGGGTGACAGAGCAAGACTGTCTCAAAAAAAAAAAAAAAAAAATCAATATGCATCCCCTCTGATACCTAGCAATTTCACATCTTGGAATTTGTCCTGCAGGAAAATTGTCACAAGTGCACGAGGATGTATGGTGAGATGATTATCATTTTAAAAGATGGGATCTCACTCTGTCACCCAGGCTGAGTGCAGTGATGTGATCATAGCTCACTGCAGCCTTCACCTCCCAGCTTTAGAGGATCCTCCTGCCTCAGCCTCCCTAGTAGCTAAGAGTACAGGTCTATTCAGCTATGATGATGGTAGACTAAGATCTAGAAGGCCAAAAAATAGGTGAAATTATTTACTATTGGCAGCAATTGTCATAAAATAATCAACATTTAGGCCAGGTGTGGTGGCTCATGCCTATAATCCCAGCACTCTGGGAGGCTGGGGTGGGCAGATCACGAGGTCAAAAGATCAAGACCATCCTGGCCAACGTGGTAAAACCCCGTCTCTACTAAAAATACAAAAATTAGCTGGGCTTGGTAGCACATGCCTGTAATCCCAGCTACTCAGGAGGCTGAGGCAGGAGAATCGCTGGAACTGAGGAGGCAGAGGTTGCAGTGGGCTGAGATCGTGCCACTGCATTGGAGTCTGAGTGACAGAGCAAGACTCCATCTAAAGAAAAAAAAAAACATATTTATTGCATGATTATAGTGAGATGAATTGTATCCTATGTTTTTATAAGTACATTGTTTCCTTTTTTTTAAAAGATATTTGTTTATTTATTTTAAGAAATATGGTCTTGCTCTGTTGCCCAGACCACAGTGCCATGGTATGATCACAGCTCACTGCAGCCTCAGACTCCTGGGTTCACGCAATCTTCCTGCCTCAGTCTCTTGAGTAGCTAGGACCACAGACATGTGCCAACATGCCTGGCTAGTTTTTTTTTATTTTTAAATGTGTTTTTATAGAGACAGTATCTAGTTGTGTTGACCAGGTTCGCCTCAAACTCCTGGCCTCAAGCGATGCTCTGCCTTGGCCTCCCAAAGAGCTGAGATGATAGGAATCAGCCATTACATTTGACCCACATTAAATTTTCCAGTCATCACAGGAACCAGAGTAAACTATGAAACACTCACGTTTATTGAGCACTTACTATATGCAGGGCCCCGTAATAGATTATTGTTATTGTATATATCAACTCATTCCTTTCTCACACAACCTATGAGGTAGGTGCTATTTTCTGCCTTTGATATATGACGAAACTGAGGCTCAGAGAGGAAAACTGCCTTGCCTAAGGTCAAAGCCATGTCTGATCCCCAAATCCTTTCAACTCCTCTACACTACTGTTTTTTAATGCAGATATCGCCAGTTTTCGAAGCAGAAGCATGATTTAGCAGCCCGGAGTAGACTTCTGATTTGAGAACCAAAGTGTTGGACATTCCTCGATAATAAGAAAAAACAAATGACACACAAACCTACTTGATATTCGGTTTTAATTTTCTCTTCATTTGACTTTCCTGATGACATGATTAATCTTTTTCGTCTCTACCCTGTATGTGAAATGTAGGTCTTTGCCAATGTCTCAGAGAGTGTTAATAGTTGGTGCTCGGTTCGTTTTTCTCTCCCTGGGGCTTCCTGTCCCTGGATGCTAGTGAAATGAAACTTGTGCCTCTTTGCTGCTGGCCGTGGTGCTGAAAACATAACGGGCAGCGCTAGGGTTGCCCTTGCTAGCACGCCATCCCTGCTGAGAGTCTTAGGCTGATCAGCGGGTGGAGAGAGCTTTTCCGGGCTTCATTTTGGTCAGTACTGTGTGTTGAAGAGTTTGAAGCCCACGTCTGGGAACTGGAGACTGTGTGGATTATTGGAAGTTGAAATAGTCATGAATAATTCCTACCTGAGATGGGCTTATGAGGGTGTGGACTAGCACTCAATGCTTGGCCTTTGCTAAATTGTGGCAGTTCGTTGGGACTTGAGTGGGGGTGTAACCCATTTGGTCTAATCCATATGGTTAGAGCTTCAAGTGCACTTGCACTCCACTTTTTAAATGAAGGCAAAACCATCCACCTGCTAGCCAGGATAGCTCCTGAGTGGTCTTTGTGGACCACCAGCTTAAAAGCACAGACTGTGAGCTGGGCACGGTGGCTCATACCTGTAATCTCAGCACTTTGAAAGGCCAAGGCAAGAGGATTGCTTGAGCCCAGGAGTTCAAGACCAGCCTGGGCAACATGGTGAGATCCTCACCTCTACAAAAATGTTAAAAATTAGCCAGGTATGCTGGCATGCACCTATAGTCCCAGCTACTCAGGAGACTGAAGTGGGCAGATGGCTTGAGCCTGGGAGGTCAAGGCTGCAGTGAGCTGTGATCATGTCACTGCATGTCACCCTGGGCAACAGAGCAAGACCCTGACTCCAAACTAACAAAAGGCATAAACTGTGGAGTTGGGCAGACCTGGGTGTGAGCTCCCAGCTCTGCCAGTACCTCCTTTGTGACCTTGAGCAATGTGTTTAATCCCTCTGAGCCTGGATTTTCTTATCTGGAAAATGGGACTTACCACAGAAGCCACCTTGTAGAAATGTTGCAAGGAATTAACTGAAACAAAGTGCTTACCACAGTACCCGCCCAAAGGAGCACTTGGAAACAAGGCCACTGTAATTATGGTTGCTGTGCTTGTTAATGGCCCCATAATAGTTTATCATATTGCAGAGTTAAATTGGGGCATGTGTTTAGTGGAGCAAGGAATGTGTCTTAAACCGTATATCTAGGGTCCTAGGATCCCCCACTCTTTTCCTGGTGATTGTGATGAGCATGGAACTAACATGAAAATAAGGTCTGCTTGGCTTCTTCCCCACAAGCCCAATGACCTGGTTGACTGCTACAAGCATCTGTTTCCTTAGAACCCACTCATCAGCAGCCCCCATAGTGGAGACAAGGTCATCATGAGTTGACAAACCTGATTTATTTTCACACCAACCACAGGAGGTTTGAAATGAGCTGAGGGTGAAGGGCACCACAGAGAGAGGGCACCACAAAGGTCTTGCTAAGGGGTAGGAACCGTCAGCCATGCCCACTTTGAGAATTTTCTTTGATGTTATAAATCCTAAGACCAAGGTCCTGTTGGCAGGTGCAAGCCCTCCTTCTTTCCTGTGCAGAATCGTTAGTCTTTTCCAGGGTTACATACAGCCTCTCTCTGGGCCCTCTGCAGGTCCTGATCAATTTAGTTGTGTATAGAGTTCTGTGTCTCCTCACCTGCCTGCAGGGCTGTCTGCTATTCTGACTTCCGAGAGCCATTTCTGGAGCCAGCTTTTCCTCCCATCAGGGTTGCTTCTCTTCTTTCAGCCCCACCCCGCTTTGGCCTCCTAGGATGGCTGATTTTTCTGGATCCCGCTGACACAGGTGCTTTCTCTCCGAGCCAATCAGGGAGCAGAAAGGCTCAGCTCAGCTAACAGAGGCATTGCTCACCGCAGCTGTGAGTTAGAACTCAGGCTTTCTAAATCGGGAGGATCAGGCATGACTTAAGGTTGGGCTGAGAAGAGCCTTAGCTCCCCCCAGCTCGACTACCCAAAGCAACCTTTGACTTCTGCCTAGGGCGAGGCGTCTCTTACCATGCCATGAACTCAGCGGCCCATGTTTCTTTCATCTGGGCACCAAGTACATCGTTGCATATTTCAGGGGTTTCATTGTGTCCTTAACATGCTCATGGAGACTTGGCCTGAGATGAAGTCAGGGAAAGATGTAGGCAGCAGGACCCAGGCCCCCTTCCTTCATTTCCTCTACTGGCGAATTTTGTTTTGTTTTGTTTTGTTTTGTTTTTGAGATGGAGTTTTGCTCTTGTTGCCCAGGCTGGAGTGCAATGGCATGATCTCGGCTCACTGCAACCCCCACCTCCCAGGTTCAAGCTATTGTCCTGCCTCAGCCTCCCAAGTAGCTGGAATTACAGGTGTCTGCCACCACACCCAGCTAATTTTTATATTTTTAGGTGAGGTGGGGTTTCACCACGTTGGCCAGGCTGGTCTTGAACTCCTGACCTCAGGTGATCCACCCACCTCGGCCTCCCAAAGTGCTGAGATTACAGGCCTGAGCCACCGAGCCAGGCCCTTCCACCGGTGTTTTGTTTTGTTTTGTTTTGTTTTTTGAGCATCAACTATGTAATGAATGCTCTCCTGGCACAGAGGATGAAGCAGTGAACAAGGTAGACACAAAATCCCCACGTACATAGAGTGTGCAGTCTCGTGGGAGAGACAGGGAACAAGATAAAGAAAAAACAGCAGATGCTTGACTGGGGGATGGGAACTAAAGAAAGAAAAAAAATAAGGCAAAGGGATTGATGGATCTGACCTTTGAGGAAAGGCCTAAAGGAAGTGAGGGAGGGACTCATGTGGATGTCTGGGGAAGAGCATTCCAGGAGAATGAACAGCAGGTGTAAAGGCCCTGGGGTAGAAATGTGCCTGGGGAGTTTGGGGAATAAACAGGAGGCCGGTGTGGCTGGAGCTGAGTGACTAAAGGGGAGATGAGAGGAGGGAAGTAATGGAAGCAGGCCATGCACCTTGCTAGTCCTGGGAGGACTTTGTTTTTGCTTTTGAGTGAGATGGGATCCATGGGAAGGCTTTGAATACTTCCACATGCATTAAGCTGACCTTTTCTTTTCTGCTTTTGTTTCATTCCAACATTGCTCTTATTTCCTCAATATCTTGGGTTTCTTCTCAGGCTCTTTACCCAAGTAGGAACAGAAAGCTGGGACCCAGGGTTCTTAAATTCTCCTCCTGGGGTCAGAACGTGGAGAAGAAAGCTTGGAGGAGAAAGAGAAACCCCCACCTCTTTCTGGATGACTCAAAACCTCAATTACCTGAGCTCCTCCTCCTACCCCTGAAATAGAGGCACTTAGCACTTCCTAAACTTACCTGCACACACAAATCCCCTGGCGATCTTTTAAAATGCAAATTCTGACTCAGCAGGTGGAAGCGGGGCCTGAGGCTGCCTTCCTGACAGAACATGTGCTGGTTCTGGGACCACATTTTGAGTAGCAAGGGTCTAAGGTCATTGCTGCAGATTTCCATCTGGGGCATGTCTGTGGACATTTGCCAGGGTGTGGGTGCACAGAGGGAGAAGGGAATGATGTTGGAGAAGCAGTGTAAGTATCTGTGTCTGACAAGAAGTAAGAAAATGAAGCAGGGTGGGAGAGAGAACCTCTTTCTTTTTGCCTACATGATAAGGCTTCATTGCTACACCCAGAGAGCCCTGGGTCTGAAATCCAGGTGATACTGGCCAATTGAAACCCTGATAGTGTAGCCCATATAAGTGCTGCATGCTGCATGCTTGCTGGCCTTCTGGGACTCTTCCTGGAACCTTTAGTGCCAGAGCTGATGCAAAGGAAGTCACATCCCTGCCATTGAGGGGCAGGAGGCCAGGGGACCGGAGGAGTGGGATGGAAGAAGCGTATGTAAGGAGGCTGACTTGGCAGGGAGAGGAAGCGAAGTCAGCTTCAAATCACAGTGAGAGGAGACCGGGGAAGGGCTTGGCATTTCTGCTCTGTGTACAAATATTGTCTCTTATTTTCTGGGCTGCAGGGTGAGGCAGAGTGGAGTATTTGTTCAACACAGCCCAGCTTTGTTCTCTGGGCTCCTAATGCCTGTCAGCTCGGAGGCAGAAAGCCAATCAGAGAATATCGTCGACAAGGCCGGCTTTTGTTGGCTCTCCAAATTGCCCTGAGTCTCAGATTTTGCTTTTCAGAGTGTGTGTGGAGCTTGCCTTCAGCTGCTTTCAGCTGGAGGCAAAGGCTGAAGCTGGTGACAAAAGGAAGCCTGGTTTTCCTGGCTTTCTGAGACTTTTACTGAGGGGGTTTCTGTTTCAGACTCTCTTCCCAGCTGGAAAGCGGGTTTCGCTCTCCCTCCAGCCTGGAAGGGATGGTTTTATGGCACTTCCAAAATGCCAAACCTAACTCCAAGGCAGAAGGGGAGACTGAAACCAGTTAATTTTCCAAAGGATAGAGCTAGGAGGAGGGGGAGAGGTTTAACATGCCCAAGTTGCGCAAGACGCACTAATTGATATCTCAACAGAACACGAGATTTCAGTGCCCCCAGGGGACACTCAGCAGGGTTTAGAGACCACTTGAGGTTGTCATCACTGGACAGGAGGGGGATGCTACTGGCATCTAACACGCAGAGGCTGGGGATACTGTTGAATGTGCTGCGGTGCCCAGACAGCCCCACCAAAAAGGAGAATGGTTCAGCCCCAAACCTAGTGCCGAGATTGCTCTGGAGTAACCAACACCCTGTGGCTTTTTCACTCAAGCAGCCGCTTCTCCAGTGTCTACACCTCCTCAGAGACTGCCAGATCCATATACAGAGCCTGTTGTCGTGGGACACTTCTGAGGGGCCTGGCAGGGGGGACAGGGGACTTTCCCATTCACCAGCTGATCAGCAGGTCGGGAGCTAATATGAAATAAACAAGATAGACCCTCCCCAACTGCCCTGCAGATCCTCCGGTGGACACGAGGGCGGGGGGCCTCCTAACCCAATGAGAGTTCCCGGGATGCAGGGAGGAGTTTGCCTGTGCAAACTGGAGAGAATGCAAATGGGGTATCTAGAGATACGCACGTGGACGACCCCTCCTCCTGACTTGAATGACCAGATTCTCAGAGGTCTGCTCTGACCACTGTATTTTTTTTATTGCGGTAAAATTCATATAACACAATTAACCATTTTAAAGTAGCATTTAGGACTGGGCACAGTGGCTCATGGCTGCAATCGCAGCACTTTGGGAGGCTGAGGCAGGAGAATCACTTGAGCCCCGGAGTTGAAGACCAGCCTGGGCAACATAGTAAGACTCTGTTTCTTACAGGAAAAAAATAAAAAAATAGGCACACATGGTGGTGTGCACCTGTAGTCCCAGCCACTCAGGAGCCTGAGGTAGGAGCATTGTATGAGCCTAGGAATTCAAGGCTGCAGTGAGATGATCATGCCACTGTACTCCAGCCTGGGTGACAGAGCAAGATCCTGTTTCTTTATAAAACAACAAGAAAAGAAAGAATGAAAAGAAAGACAGGTATTTGGTACATTCACACTGTTGTGTAACTATCACCTATATCTAGTTCTAAAACATTAAGCAGTAATTCCCATTTCCCTTCCCATTCCCCAGGAACCACGAAGCTGCTGTCTCTGGATTTGCCTATTCCAGACATTTTACGTACATGGAATTATACATTATGTGGTCTTTTATGTTAGCTCCTTTCGCTTGGCGTAGTGTTTCCAAGGTTCATTCTTGTTGTAACATGTATCAGTACTTCGTTCCTTTTCATGGCTGAATACTATTCCATTCTATAGGTAGACCACCTTTTGTTTATTTATCCATTGATGAAATTTAGGTTGTTTCCACCTTTCGCCTGTTGAGACTAGTGCTGCTGTGAACGTTTGTGTCGGTTGGAGTACCTGTCTTACAATCCTTTTGTGTTTATACTTTGGAGTGGAGTTACTGCGTCACATGATAATTCTGTGCTTAACTTTTTGAGGAACCAACAGTTTTCTACAGCAGTTGCCCCGGTGTTATGTTGTTGCCGGTGGTGGTGGTGGTGGTGGTGTTTTGAGACAGGGTCTCGCTCCTGTTGCCCAGGCTGGAGTGCAGTGGTACAGTCATGGCTCAGTGCAGCCTCAGCCTCCTAGGGCTCAAGCAATCCTCTCACCTCAGCCTCCCAAGTAGCTGGCACTACAGGCCTGCGCCACCATGCCCAACTAATTTTTTATAATTTTTATAGAGACAGAGTCTCACTTTGTTGCCTAGGCTGGTCTCAGACTCCTGGGTTCAAGTAATGCTCCTACATTGGCCTCCCAAAGTGCTGGGATTGCAGGCATGAGCCACTGCACCTGGCCAGCTACACTCTTGTATATTCCCACCAGTATGAGAGTTTCAGCTTCTTTACATCTTCACCAATACTTGTTTGTTTGTTTGTTTTAAATTCTAGCCATCCTAGTGGGTGTGAAGCAGTATCCCATTGGGGTTTTATTTGCGTTTCCCTGATCACTAATACACTCATCTACTTATTGGCCATTTGACTATCTTCTTTGGAGAAACGTCTATTCCAGCCCCCTGCCCACTTTTCAGTTGGGTTATCTTTCTGTTGTTGTGTTGTAAATGTTTTTTATGTATTCCCAGTACTAGACCCTTATCAGATACATGATTTGCAAAGAGCTTCTCCCATTCTGTTACTTGTCTTAACTTTCTTGATAATGTTCTTTGAGGCACAAAAGGTTTAAATGTTGATGAAGCCCAGTGTATCTGTTTTTTTTCTTTTGTGGCTCATGCATTAGGTGTCAAGTCTGATCACAGTGTTTTATTTATTATTTTAATTATTTTTTGAGATGGAGTCTCTCTCTGTTGCCCAGGCTGGAGTGCAGTGGCATGATCTCAGCTCACTGCAACCTCCATCTCCCAGGTTCAAGCGATTCTCCTGCCTCAGCCTCCCAAGCAGCTGGGACTACAGGTGTGCACCACCATGCCATGCTAATTTTTGTATTTTTCGTAGAGACGGGGTTTCACCATGTTGGTCAGGCTGGTCTCGAAGTCCTGGCCTCAAGCGATCCCCCTGCCTTGGCCTCTATTTATCTATTTTTAATTTATCATTGATTGATTGATTGATTGAGACAGGGCTTCCTTCTGTTACCCAGGCTAGAGTGCAGTGGTACAGTCATTGCCCACTGCAGCCTTGACCTCCTCAGCTCAAGCGATTCTCTCACCTCAGCCTCCCAAGTAGCTGGGACCACAGGTGTCTGCCATCATGCCGGGCTCTGCCATCATATTTTAAATTGCAGCCCTGACCCCTTCCACTGTCTGTACCGATCACCATCTTACTACATACATAGAATATATGATGTACTATGTAACATGGTATATGCAGGTATAACATGGTACATACATCACGTAGTATACATGATGTAGTTATTTATTTGCTGCTCCTGTAGGAAGCAGGAGGAAGCTTCTCCTCTTGTCTGCTTTGCTCTCAGCTGTGTCCTAGCCCAGAAGAGATCTGGCACACAGCAGGTACTGAGTGAATATGTGTTCAATGAATATTGCAGGTGAGATAGAAGCTGAATATCCACATTTCCCTTTAGATGTCACCTGCTCTGGGTTTGGGATCTGAAGGGATCACTCCAGACAGGAGAACTGAATAATTCCATCTGTGCTTATGTGGGTTGGGAGGACCTGGAGGGCTTGAGATCTTTCCAGTGGGGTCGGTAGGGGTGGGTACACCTCCACACACCCTTCTTTTCTTCAAAGAAGATGATTCCTTAATTCCTCGATACTCCCTTTGAATACATGATTTTAGCCACCATCATAGCGAATTGCATCGTTCTGGCACTGGAGCAGCATCTGCCTGATGACGACAAGACCCCGATGTCTGAGCGGCTGGTGAGTGATGTCTTTTCTTGGGGGCTTCTCCTTAGCTCTAGCAGGCCATTGATATTTGGGGGGAGTAGAGCAGGGCACAGAGGAGGCTCTCAGTCCTGGAGCCCAGAGCCAGGTCATGGGAAGCCTAAATTTCTTTTTTATTTTTTCTCAAAACAGAGTCCCCCTCTGTCACCCAGGGGAGTGCAGTGGCTTGACCATAGCTCACTGCAGCCTCTACCTCCTGGGCTCAAGCCATCCTCCCACCACAGCCTCCTGAGTAGCGGGGACTACAGACACTACCACGCCCAGCTGATTTTCTTATTTTTATCTTTTTTTGTAGAGATGGGGGTCTCACTAGGTTCCTTAGGCTGGTCTCAAACTCCTGGGCTCAAGCCATCCTCCCACCTCAGCCTCCCAAAGTGTTCGGATTACAGGCATCAGCTGCTGTAATCCCATGACCACCAATGATACAGGGGAGGGAAAACACCCTCACTGCCTGCCCCACACCCTCACCACCTAGCTGATCTGGTGTCAGCAGGGAGAGACACAGGTGACAGGTGGTCACATGGTCCCTGAAAAATCCTATTCCAAAGAAGATTCTCATGAAAAATGTTGACTACACCTCAAAAGAGTGATAACAGAGCACAGTGAGTGCCCCATGAACCCATCCCCCAGATTCAACTTCTTCTGTCCTTTTCCTTTCCTGGCCTTTTTTGGTAGAAGTATTTTCAGGCACATCAATTCACCACACACACTTAGTTCTGTGTCACTAAAAACATGGATGTTTTCTGGCAGGGCATGGTGGCTCACGCCTGTAATCCCAGCACTTTGGGAGGCTGAGGCAGGCGGATCATTCGAGGTTAGGAGTTCGAGGTCAGCCTGGCTGATGTGGTAAAACTCCATCTCTACTAAAAATACAAAAATTAGCTGGGCATGGTGGCGCGCACCTGTAATCCCAGCTACTCGGGAGGCTGAGGCAGGAGAATCACTTGAACCCAGGAGGTGGAGGCTGCAGTGAGCTGAGATCATGCCACTGCACTCCAGCCTGGGCAACAAGCAAGGCTCCGTCTTAAAAAAATAAAAAACACGAATTTTTTTCTTACGTAGCCACAGTGATGTTATCACACCCGGCACAATGAACAGTGGTTCCTCAGAATCATGTAAGACCCAGTCAGTTTTCAAATTTCCATGATTGTTTTGGCAATATCTTTTTTTAAAAAGGGAGGGAGGGAGGAAGAAACCCCAAAAAGATTTTTCCATGCCCTCCCCCAGGTGCACCACCCTCAAGGAACCTGTATGTGTTCAGCTATCCAGAAGCCCTCCGAATCCTGGCCTTTTTGGGGTTTTATGGAGGCCTCATTATATAAGCATGATTGATTAAATCATTGACCATTGGTGATCAACTGGACTTTCAGCCCCTCTCTCTCCCAGAGGTTGTAGGGTGGGGCTGGAATCCCAGCCCTCTAATCATGCCTCGGTTTTCCCCTTGACCAGCCCCCATCCTGAAGCTACCTAGAAGCTGCCAGCCACAAGTCAATCGTTAGCCTACAAAAAGTCATCCCTTTGGAGGTCCCCAGGACTGTAGGAGCTGTACGTCAGGAAACAGTGTCACAGTCTTCTAAAAACTATAACTAGCTTAGAAAACGTATGATTTTTAGACTTTCTTGTTTTCCCTTAAAATAAGGCTAAATAAAAAGAGTCCTTTGAAAGACTGGTAAGCTAATAGAAATACCAGTGGCAAGCTGCTATGGAAAAAAAATCATTGAGGCAGAATGAAATGATTGAAACTCGAGAAACATTGCTGTAACAGATGGGAAAACGTCCACATAGGGGCTCTGATGGAGCAGAGCTTATAGCTTAATTTCAAATATGATATGTTATCAGCTGGAAGCCAGAACCAGCTGGAGGTTCTGCAGAAGAACTGATGGTGAGGACACCGGCCACTTACCAGCCAGTACAGAAGTCCTATTCCAACCCTTTAACAGTCTGAATGGCTGTGTTGGTATATACCAGCTGAGAACTGTCCTAAGGGGTCAGATTTAGCAGTGGGGTCAATGCACAATCTCCACCCTCAAATCCTTGAATGCTGCGTATGACAAATAAATCCTCTAATCCAGTGCTTCCGTTAGAACTTTCTGCAGTCACAGAAATGTTCTCCGTCTGCCCTGTCCAATATGATTGCCACTTGAAATGTAGCCAGTGTGACTGCAGAACTGCTTTTTTTTATTTTATTGCATTTAAATTAATTTTAATTGAAATAGCCACATGTGGCCTGTAGCTGCCGTATTGACTAAGGCAGGTGCAAGCAAATAATTCTACTTGGCAAAGAGGCATGTGAGGTTGACCCAAAAGGGATAAAGGAGGAAGGTGTCTTCTCTGAGCGTTGGCTTTGCTTCCAAAAGGCTTTGGGCAAGAGAACTCGACAAGAGGCAGTGAGGGGTGGTGAGTGCAGGAGGGTCGGCAGAAGCGAGAGAGTGGTGGGTACTGATTTCTAGGTGGGCTGGTTCCCTGGTCTTGCCAACATCTGCCCAGCCCAAGATGCTGACCTTGCCTTCTCTCCCTTCCAGGATGACACAGAACCATACTTCATTGGGATTTTTTGTTTCGAGGCTGGAATTAAAATCATTGCCCTTGGGTTTGCCTTCCACAAAGGCTCCTACTTGAGGAATGGCTGGAACGTCATGGACTTTGTGGTGGTGCTAACGGGGTAAGTGGTGCATGCTGCAATCTTGAGATTGAACTAGCTGAAGGATTATGAGGCTTTTGGTTGATGTGGCCCAGGCCAAATTCAGGAAGGCGGAGCCCTTGTGTTCTCTCTCCCTCATTATGTACCTGCCTCCTTTCTGCCAACCCCCCCACATCCATATTTCAGCCATGTATTACAGCAGATGCTTTCTGTTACAATTAAAATAATAGCTCATTATAGTTGGCTGCTTCCAGAGTGCTTTATGGGCATTCTCTGATTTAATCCCTGCAACAACCCAATGAATTAGGAAATATTAATATTCCCATCTGACCACTGCAGAATCGGAAACTCAGAGTGTAACTTGCTTAAGGCCACCCAGCAAGTAAGTGATGGAACTGGGATATGAACAGGAGATTATGTGTTCCAGAACTCAAGGTCTTAAATGTTGTACATGCATGGGTCTCTTGCTTTGCTTGAGGATATCTTGCCTTTATTTCAAATTGGTGAATGTTTTTGGAAAATGTCTGGGTACAAGGGATTGTGGTTATGACGAAGGAGAAAGCCAAGCTAAATAAGGTACAGTCACTGTCTTCAAGGAGTTTTCAGATCCACATAAGATGAACCATGGTTGAAATGTGTATACACTTTCCTCTAAGCACCCTGTATGAGGTAGCACTTGCTGGTATAACAAAAGATTCAAAGCTAGGAAATGACTTAAACACAGCAGAAGTTTATTTCTCACTCATAGAAAATTCAAAACTGAGCTGGGTGTGGTGGTGCATGTCTAGAATTTCAGCACTTTGGGAGGCTGTGGTGGGAGGATCACTGGAGCCCAGGAGTTCAAGACCAGCCTGGGCAACACAGCGAGACTCCCATCCCTAAAACATAAAATAAAAATTAGCTAGGCATGGTGGTACATACCTGGGAGAATTGCTTGAGCCCAGGAGCTGGAGGGCACAGTGGGCTATGATCATGCCACTGAACTCCAGCCTGGGCAAGAGCTTCTGGGCTCAAGTAGTCCTCCCACCTTGGCCTTCCAAAGTGCTGGGAGCAAGACCCCATCTCAAAAAAAAAAAGTCCAAAAAAAAAAAAAAAGAAATCCAAAATAATTGTTCCTAGTTGGCAGGCTGATCTCCTCCAATGACTGAGGGACCCTGGCCCTTGCCATATTGTGGCTCTTCATTGTCGGCCCACAGCATCCAGTAACTCCATGCTTGTCTGTATCAAACCAGGAAAGAGAAATGAGCATAGAAGGTGATACTCGGGAAGGTTTATGAGGTTGGAAGGGGTGTGGCTCATACCTGTTCTGTTCATATCCTATTGGCCAGAACTTGGTCACATGACCACACATAGCTGCAAGGGAAGCTGGGAAGTGTCAGACTGTGCTTAGAAGAAAAGGGAAATGGATTTGGAGAATGACCCACCAGTCTCTGTCAGGGACCTGAAAGACTTCTATTAGATTCCATTATGGACGTTACTGTCTGGTACCACTGGGTGGCTCCTCCTCTGTCCCACTCTCCGCTCTCCTCTGAGCTAAGTCTGGGCTCTTCTATTCTAAGACCCTTCTTCCCTGGGACACCTTTTTCATAGTAATTATTTACAGGATCATAGCTCTCTGTGTTTTGTTGCTGCTCCAGGTTCTGTCTCTCTTGGCGGATGTGATGGGTTGCAGCACCCACGCTGTGCTGGCTGGACTCTCACAATGCAGATTTGTTTCAGAGCAATGTTACCTCTTACAGAAGGAACTGTGTCACATTGGGAAGTTTCTGTAGAGGCCTTCAGATGTCTGTGATCTGTTGTAAGGACTTGTGGCTAGCTCTCATGGGCTTGGGTGTTCACCAAGGGATCTTTGTTAGCTGTGCTCACAGTTCAGTGGCTTGGAACCTTGGTGAGTTCCAAGGACATATTATGGTGCTGGACACTTTTACTCTACCAGGAAACTTACCTGGAAACAGCCTGGTGACTAACTTTTTTATTGTTTAAAAAATGTAAAGCTGGGCAAGGTGGTTCATGCCTGTATTCCCAGCACTTTGGGAGGCCAAGGTGGGAGGATTGCTTGAGCCCAGGAGTTTGAGACCAGCCTGGGCAACGTAGCAAGACCACATCTCAAAATAAAAATTAAAAATGTATAAAGCTGGGTACAGTTGGCACATGCCTGTAACCCCAATTACTCAGGGGGCTGAAGAGGGAGATTGCTTGATCCTAGGAGTTTGAGACCATCCTGGGCAACCTAGCAAGATTTCATACAAAAATAAGTAGAGAATAATAGAGCAAACACCTGTAACACCTGTGTACATATTCATTTATTCAATGACTGTTTATTGAAAACTTCTATGTGCCAGGTCCTATTCTAGGCTCTGGGACACGGCAGTAAACAAAATAGAAAAATCCCCTGTTCTCATGGAGCTGATCGTCTAGTGATGGAGACGGACAAAATTGATGAATGAATCTAGTGTCGGATGGCAGTGAGTGGTACAGAGAAAAAAAAAGCAGGGGAGGGAAGGGACGTGTTGCAGGCAGGTGTCGGGTGCTGGAAGCCAGGGAAGATGACATCTGGATGAAGACCTAAAGGACGTGAGTGAGTGAGCCATAGCTGGAACAGAGTGTCAGGCAAAGGGAACAGCCAGTGTGAAGGCCCTGAGGCTGGACTATATCTGGCATGTTTGGTCAACAGTAGGAAGGCACGTGTGGCTAGAGAAGGTGACCAGAAGAATGGGGAGAATTGAGGATAGAGAGGTAATGGGGTAACCCACCATCAAAACAAAACTTTTCTTTTTTCTTTCTTTCCTTTTCCCTTTCCCTTCCATCTCCTTCTGTCGCCCAAGCTAGAGTACAATGGTGCAATCTCAGCTCACTGCAACCTCTGCCTCCTGAGTTCAAGTGATTCTCCTGCCTCGGCCTCCCAAGTAGCTTGGATTACAGGGTGTGCCATGACACCTACCTAATTTTTATATTATTGGTAGAGACGGGTTTACACCATGTTGGCTAAGCTGGTCCCGAGCTCCTGACCTCAAGTGATCCACCTGCCTTGGCCTCCCAAAGTGCTGGGATTACAGGCATAAGCCACCACGCCCAGCAAAGTGAAACCTTTCTAATCCCTGTTTCCTCCCTCCCTAGACCCACTCCTTTGTCTCTTCCATCCAGAGGCACTTTCCTGAATTTTATGTTTATTATTTCCATGTACGTATTTATACTTTGGCTGCCTCTTTTACACTTTTTGCTACCTATTTCACCCTTAAAAATGTTTCCAAAACAGCATCAGAATGAGAATAGCTTACACTTTGACTACCTACATAGATAAGAAATACGTGGGCTGGGAATGGTGGCTCACACCTGTAATCCTAGCAATTTAGGAGGCAAAGATGGAAGGATTACTTGAGGCCAGAAGTTTGAGACCAGCCTGGCCGATGTAGTGAAACGCTATCTCTACAAAATGAAATCAAATATAATAAAATAATTAGCTGGACATGGTGGTGTGCTCCTGTAGTCCCAGTACTCAGGAGGCTGAGACAGGAGGACCACTTGAGCCCAGAAGGTCAACGCTGCAGTGAGCTGTGACTGCACTCCAGCTTGGGCAACAGAGAAAGACCCTGTCCCTAAAAAATAGTGGTTTGGTTTTATTTCATTTAAGAAATAAAGGCTGGATGTGGTGGCTTACACATGTAATCCTAGCACTTTGAGAGGCCAAGGCAGGAAGATTGCTTGAGTCCAGGACCATCCTGGGCAACATGACAAAACCCCATCTATACAAAAAAAAAAAAAAATGCAGTAAGTTACCTAGGCGTGATGACGTATGCTTGTAGTCCTAGCGACTCGGGAGGCTGAGGTGGGAGGATCACCTGAGCCCAGGAAGTCAAGGCTGCAGTGAGCCGTGATTGTACCACTGCACTCCAGCCTGGGTGATTAAGTAAGACCTTGTGAAGGAAAGAAAGAGAGAAGAGAGAGAGAAAGAGAGAGGGGAAGAGAAAGAAGAAAGAGGGAGAAAGAAAGAAAAGGGAGGGGAGGGGAGGGGGGAGGGAAGGGGGAGAATGGAAGAGGAAAGGAGGAAAGAAGGAAGGAAAAAGAGAAGAAAGAAAAAAATATATGGTGCATGGTACTGGTATTCAAACTTAACATTCCTCTATAAATGTTTTCTTCTAACCTGACTTTTGTATTCAACATGAAATAAATGTGATTAGCTCTTACATGTCCATTTTTACGACTGCATAGTATTCTGTGATAGGAGTATGCTGCCGTGTATTTATGTATTTGGATTGTTTCTGGCTTTGGGCTATTTTGAAGCAAACTGTCCATGCTTTCTCCCGAGTGAGTTTCTCTAGGGCACATACCCAGGAGTGGAACTGCTGAGTTGTATACCGTATGCATCCTCAGCCCCACTAGATATTGCCAAATTGCTCTGCAAAGTGGGTGTGCCAATTCATGCTCCCTGGGGGCTGGCTTCTGCTGGCTGGGGCTGGCTTGACCTTGCTGGCAGGAGGAGCCTTAAAAATCCCTGTGCAGGTTTTAAAAAAACTTTTAAGTTTAGGAGTACAAGTGCAGATCTCTTACATGGGTAAACTTGTGCCAGGGGGGGTTTGTTGTACAGTTTACTTCATCACCCTAGTACCTGTTAGTTATTTTTCTTGATCCTCTCCCTCTTCCCACCCTACACCCTCCAATAGGCCCCAGTGTGTGTTGTTCACCTCTGTGTGTCCATGTGTTCTCATCATTTAGCTCCCACTTACAAGTGAGAACACGCAGTATCTGGTTTTCTGTTTCTGCATTAGTGTGTAAAGGATAATGGCTTCCAGCTCCAGCCATGTCCCTGCAAAGGACATGATCTTGTCCTTTTTCTTGGCTGCATAGTATTCCATGGTGTATGCATACCACATTTTCTTTATCCAGTCTATCATGGATGGGCTTTTGCAGCCCTGCTTTTTTTTTTTTCCATAATAACATGATTATGGAAATACTAGGGAAACTCATATAATATTGAGCACTGTGATGGTTAATACTGAGTGTCAACTTGATCGCCTTGAAGGATACAAAGTGTTGTTCCTGGGTGTGTCTGTGAGGATGTTGCCAAAGGAGATGAACATTTGAGTCAGTGAACCGGGAGAGGCAGACCTACCCTCAATCTGTGTGGGCACCATCTAATCAGCTGCCAGTGCGGCCAGAATAAAAGCAGTCAGAAGAAGTTGGAAAGGGCAGACATCCTGAGTCTTCCTGCCTTCATCTTTCCCCCGTGCAGGATGCTTCCTGCCCTCGAATATCAGACACCAGGTTCTTTAGACTCTTGGACTTACACCAGTGGTTTTCCAGGAGCTCTCAGGCCTTTGGCTACAGACCGAAGGCTGACTGTCAGCTTCCCCACTTTTGAGGCTTGAGGGCTCAGATGGATTCACCATTGACTTTCTTGCTCTTCAGGCTGCTGATGGGCTATTGTGGGACTTTACCTTGTGACTGTGTGAGTCAGTTCTCCTTAATAAACTCACTTTCATATATACATCTATCCTATTAGTTTTGTCCCTCTGGAGAACCCTGACTAATACAGGCACCTAGTGGGTCCCAATAAGTGATCATGAAACTGGAGGCAGTCATTCAGTAGGTCAGTTTGTGAATTGTAAGTGTCTGTATCTCCCTGCTTACAACAGGGTGGCATTTCTTCTCATTCCTGTCATCTAGTGAAGGAGATTCTGGATTCATTCCTCTAGGGGAGAAGTTCTTCATCTCGAACAGATAGGTCCTAAGGCTGGGAGCTCATAGTTGGGATGAATGAACCCACTGAATTTTTTTTTTTTTTTTTTTTGAGACAGAGTTTTGCTCTTGTTGCCCAGGCTGGAGTGCAGTGGCATGATCTCAGCTCACCACAACCTCCGCCTGCCGGGTTCAAGTGATTCTACTGCCTCAGCCTCCTGAATAGCTGGGGCTACAGGAATGTGCTACCACGCTCGGCTAATTTTGTGTTTTTAGTAGAGACAGGGTTTCTCTATGTTGGTCAGGCTGGTCTCGAACTCTGGACCTCAGGTGGTCCGCCCACCTCGGCCTCCCAAAGTGCTGGTATTACAAGCATGAGCCGTCATGCCCTGCCCCACCCACTGAAATTTTATGCAAAAAAAAAAAAAAATCGTGTGTGCATATATATATATTTTTTCTGGTCTGTAGTATTTATTAGATTCTCAGAGAAAAGCTGACCCTATCATGAAGAGCTACTATTCTAGATTGAGTTCCTTTCTTATCTCCTTCTCCTTTCTTTTTTAAATTCATCATGCATTTCTTTCAGTTGCTTTTCTTGCTCTTATTTCTCTGGTAATCAATTATCCTCATTGTCTGGTGGTTCTGGCTCCTTCAAATCAGGCACATTGCTCAGATTTTATTACTCCAAATTCCAGGATGCTGTTTACTGTCCTGTTGGGTTATAAGCTAGGAACAGCGAGAGGAAACTAAAAAGTTCTGCATGAGCTGGTGTAGTGGCAAGCCCCTGGAATTCCAGCTACTAGGGAAACTGAAGTGGGAGGATTCCTTAAGTCCAGGAATTAAAGGCCAGCTTGGGCAACAAAGTGAGATTTTTGTCTGAAAATTAAAAAAAAAAAAAAAATCCAGGCTGGGCACAGTGGCTCACGCCTATAATCCCAGCACTTTGGGAGGCCAAGGCAGGCAGATCACTTGACGTCAGGAGTTTGAGACCAGCCTGGCCAACATGATGAAACCCCATCTCTATCAAAAATACAAAAAAAAAAAAAAAAATTAGCCTGGTGTGATGGTGTGGTGTGCACCTGTAATCCCAGTATCTCGGGAGGCTGAGGCAAGAGAATCACTTGAATCCAGGAGGTAGAGGTTGCAGTGAGCTGAAGATTGTGCCACTGCACTCCAGCGTGGGCAACAGAGTGGCACTATGTCTCAAAACAAAAAAAAAAGTCCACACACATACACATACACATACACACACATAGACACACATAGACATACACACACACACACACACACACACACACACATAAACACATATACACACACACACACACACACACACACACACCATGCAGACCTAGCCTTCTGCCCAATGTCAATGGTGGAGAAGCACAGTAGACAGTTTTATGTTTCAGAGAGGAAGGGACTCAAATATATTAATTTGACATTGAGACAATGATTACTTTAATGAGTACTTTCATTTTTTTTTCTTTTTCTTTTTTGAGACAGAGTCTCACTCTGTCTTCCAGGCTGGAGTCCAATGACGGAATCTCAGCTCACTGCAGCCTCCACCTCTCGAGTTCCAGCAGTTCTCCTGCCTCAACCTCCCTAGTAGCTGGTATTACAGGCCTGCACTGCCATGCCTGGCTAATTTTTGTGTTTTCAGTAGAGACGGGGTTTCACCATACTGGCCAGGCTGATCTCGAACTCCTGACCTCAGGTGATATCCCCATCTCAGCCTCCCAAAGTGCTGGGATTACAGGCGTGAGCCACCGTGCCCGGCCTAATGAGTACTTTCTGACTAATCTCTTGTCCTCTCAGATTCCTGAAGCAAACCACAGTGTTAAAACATCATTCATTTTTTTTTCTGGACTGCCAAGGTGTTTGCCGCCTTCTTGGGTGGAGTTTGGTGGAAAAGATCTTACCCATGGATATCTGTGTGTTCTTTGTAGCTCAGAGCCTCAGAGAAATCCTAACTCTTAGATTTTGTCAAACTCTTGTAAGGCGTATTTTTATTGTATTTGTGTTCTGATTATGAAACTTAAAATGTGTGAGAGAAAGATTTCAGAAGCTTGGCTGTATGTCTGAGATGACAGTGCTTTTACTGTAATGTTCAAATATATATAAATATCAAAGAGATCAAATAACACAAATTGTGCATGGTAAGAAAAGAGACTGTGAACCTCCTCAGAGAAGGGGGTAAACACAATTGGGTTTTTTTTGTTTTTCTATTCACAGGGTTGGCACTGTACTTGGCACATAATAAATGCTCTGTAAAATAAATGGCTATTAAGCTGGAAAATGGTAACACTTCTAATAATGAGTGTTCTGAGAAATTTACTGAGCTGTTTAAGGAAATGGAACCAACCCACTGACAGAGATAGTCAGATAGTCCAGAAGTCTATGGCAGATGCCCTGAACATCGGATGAGATAAAAGACAGAGAGAAGCTCTGGGTCTTTGCCAGCTCTGACATTTTCTGACTCTGTGAAAACAAACGTTCCTCTTTAGAAGGGTCTGTAAACTCTCTCAGGCTTTGGGCTGTTTTGTTGAAGATCGGAGGCAAGGAAAAGATGCACCTGTACAGGGACCAGCAGGGAAAGATGTGGATTTTGGTCTTCTTAGCATCATTGAATTTTAAGGCTCCATGGACTCTGGCTAGTTCAGCCCTTCTGTTCTACTCACAAAGAGGTGAAGTAGTTTGCCCAAAGTCATGCAGAGATGGTGGCAAGGGGTATCCTAGAATAAGAAGGTGTCTTCAGGCTGGGCGCGGTGGCTCAAGCCTGTAACCCCGGCACTTTGGGAGGCCGGGGCAGGTGGATCACGAGGTTGAGAGATCGAGACCATACTGGCCAACATGGTGAAACCCCATCTCTACTAAAAATACAAAAAAATTAGCTGGGCATGGTGGCGTGCACCTGTAGTCCCAGCTACTCAGGAGGCTGAGGCAGGAGAATTGCTTGAACCTGGGAGGCGGAGGTTGCAGTGAGCCGAGGTCGTGCCACTGCACTCCAGCCTGGCGCCTGGTAACTGAGTGAGACTCTCAAAAAAAAAAAGAGAAAAGAATGTGTCTTCATGTCACGGAGCCTGGAACCCTGGCTTCGTGGGCAGTGGGAGTGGCATAAATGCTTAATATCACCCCTTGGGTTCTGCCACCTGACCCCAGCTCTCTCTTCCTTCTTCCTGCCCCCTGACTAGCCTGTGGCCTCTTTCTAGAGGATTAGAAAGGGATCCTGAGAGAACAATCCCAGTTCCCTTGCTTTATATTAGATAGTTGAGGAAACTAAGTCTCAAGGGGTCAGTGTCTTAACCATATACCTCTCATGTCCTCTCTCCTTTTGATTAATTGAATAAATACATGTAGTCGTGTCTTACCTTCCTTCTTCACCCCTGCCCGATGCAACTTCGCTGAGTTGCCTTCGCATGTAAACAGCATTCCAAAAACAACAAAACACAACCAGCATTCTAACTCATGAGACCAACAATAGTTCCTATAAATACCAGCCACATTTTATTTTAATGTCTCTCTGCAGTAATTTCTCCCCCTCCGCAGATCAGTCATCCGTGGTACCAAAAGGATTCCCCACTGTGACACAAATGCTTTTAGTCATTCTCCGTGAGTTATACCATTGAGAGAGCATCGATCTTTTTATTGTTCAAAGCATTTGGTTGTCATGATATTTGCTGGACTGTGTTTCACCAGGAACCACATCACTTCCTAACAGCAGGAGCTAGTTCCTTTCGTCTTCCAACAACACCAGCAGTGACACTGATAATAATGACGTTAGCTGCGATGGTGGTTATTCTTATCATTTGTTGAGTATGTACTGTGTGTCAGGGACTACATTAAGAGTTTTATGTGATTATCACATTTAGCCTCACTAGCCTTTGCACAGATGAATCTGAGGCTCAGAGAGTTTAAGCTGTTTGCAAGGGGGTCACACAGCTGGTAAGGGATTGATCAGGATCTCAACCACTCTGCTAGGACACTTCTCTAAACCTAGGAGAACACTGGTCGACCCAGTGTCCTTAGGAATGTAATACCTATTATTAACAACACTGGCAACATTGATAAACTAAAACTTAGGATGTGCTTGCAACATGATATACTATGTATGTGCATAGGCACCCACCTATAATCTCAGTACTTTGGGAGGCAAGTCAGGAGGATCACTTGAGCCTAGGAGTTTGAGACCAGCCTGTGCAGCATAGCAAGATCCTGTCTCTATAAAAAGTTTATTTTTAAGTTAGCCAGGTGTGGTGGCACATGCCTATAGTCCCAGCTAATGAGGAGGCTGAGGCAGGAGGATTGCTTGAGCCCAGGAATTTGAGGCTGAAGTGAACTATGATCACACCCCTGCACTCCAGCCTGGGTGACAGAGCAAGACTATCTCTAAAAGTAAAAATAGAAATAAAATTCTTACAACCCTCAAGGTTAAATAAATATTATCCCCATTTACAAATGGAGCAACTGAGGCTCAAAGACACTAAATACCTACTGTTTTAGTCTGTTTTCTGTTGCTTAGAACACCTGAAACTGAATAATTTATAAAGAAAAACAATTTATTTCTTACAGTTATGAAGACTGGGAAGTTCAAGGCCAAGGCTGCATGACCTATAATGCACACACACCACTGCACTCCACCCTGGGTGACAGAGTGAGACCCTGTGTCAAAAAATAACATAAAATACATTTCAACATGAGTTTTGGAAGGTTTGAAATATTCAAACCAGAACGTCTCTCTCATAAGCGGTGGACCCAGGATTTGAACTAAGGCAGATCTGAATCTAGAAACAGTTTTCTTGAATCCTACGCTATTTCCCTAAGGTCAGGTTTGCCAAAACTTGAGAATTTGAATAGAGCTCTCTGGGCATGGAAAGTCAGGGTGATCCTTCCTTGCCCTTCCCGATCTTGGGTTCCAGTATGGCTGGGAGAAAACAGGAGCAGAAGAGATTTCAAGAAATGAGAGATTGGCCTAACACCGTGGTTAAGACCTTGACTTCAGAGTCAGAGGAAGCTCTTTGCTCTGTGACACTGAGAGTATGAGTTGAACTCACTCAACCTTAGTGTACTCACCTGGAAAAGGGGAGGAAAACTAGTGTCTACCTCCTAGGGTTTGCATCACACATGAAAGTTGGTGAACTGAAGGAAAAAAACTTAAATTCTTTTTGTGGGGTTGGGGGGCATGTGGTAGATGCTACAAATTCTCCATGCCTTATTTACCTAGCTTACCCAAGTTCACCTCCAGCTTCAGTGGTCAGTTCCTATGCAAGCTAATCTCTTGGTACACTTCCATCTCTCTACATCTCTGTTGGAGGGCCATCTCTGGCTTCACAGAGTTTGCTCAGCCCCCCACACGAGATACTTAACAACCTCAGGAGCATCCCTCAACCAGTGAGCTAGAATTTGGTGTATAAACACCCTGGCTTCCCCTTTGCTCAGTGGGAAAGCATGGAAATATGTTATACAGCATCATAGAGGCTCCTCAGTAAAATTGAATTCTAGTGGTTCACCATAAAACCCATTCACTAGTGCACCTTTTCCCAATCTCTCTCTTCCTCATTCCTCCCTTGTAATTCCTTGGATCATCTCCCAAATTAACCACTGGATCCCAGTTCTTGCCTTGGAATCTGCTTTCAGAAGACTCCACGCAAACTCAAGGTGCAAACATTGGAAGCTTAGGGGGTTACAGGTTTCAGCACCCTGGACAGCTCTCAGCACACCGTATTGTGCTGAAATGTTCTCTTCCCTCCCTCTGCCTCCAGCTGGGGTGGAGAGGGACTGAGCGAAGGCCAGATGGCCAGGTGACCTTGTTCCATACTGAGCTTCTTGGCCATTTTCCTGTGGGGCTAGAGAAGACCTTGCCATCCACCTCTCTGCAGGTTTGGGGGCCTACTGAGGTCTTGTTCTCTTGAATTGCTTTGACAAATGCCAGCCTGGCTCCAAGGGGCATCTGTCCACTGCCTCTACAGTTTGCATCCCTAATGAGTCCTCTCCTCTCACCAGGGCAGGGAGGCGGCTGCCTGGCAGGCCGCTTGAGGCCAGGAGGCCAAGATCGCGCCACCACACTCACAAGAAAGCGAGACTCTTTTTTTCTTTTCTTTTTTTCTCGGGACAGGATCTCACTCTTGCCCAAGCTGGAGTGCAGTGGCACAATCTCAGCTCACTGAAGGCCTCACCTCCTGGGTTCAAGCACTCTGACCTCAGCCTCCCAAGTAGCTGGGATTACAGGCGCACACCACCATGCCTGGCTAATTTTTTCATTTTTAGTAGAGACGGGGTTTCACCATGTTGGTCAGGCGGATCTCAAACTCCTGACCTCAGTGACCCACCTGCCTTGGCCTCCCAAAGTGCTGGGATTACAGGCATGAGCCACCATGCCTGGCAAACAGAATGAGACTGTCTAAAAAAATAATTTTTTAATGTTCTTTTGCAACCCAGCTGCTTCTTATGCAGGCATCTCTAAATGAGGACAGCCAATCTACACAGACGTGTAAGGAAGCATGGTGGTTAAGACTTGGACTTTGGGGTTGGCGTAGATTTCCATCCTGATTTCACTGTTTCCAAGCTGTGTGACCTTGAGCAAGTTACTGCACCTCCCTGAATCTTCCATTTCTTCATCTGGAAAATGAGAGTAGTAACATTCCCTGACTTGGCAGGGCACTGTGGCTCACGCTTGTAATCCCAACACTTTGGGGAGCTGAGGAGGGTGGATTGCTTGAACTCAGGACTTTGAGGCCATTCTGGGCAACATGATGAAACTTCATCTCTACAAAAACAAAACAAAGTGAAAATTATCTGGGTGTGATAGTGTGTGCCTGCAATCCCAGCTTCTCAGGAGGCGGAGGTGGGAGAATCACTGGAGCCCAGGAGGTTGAGGCTACAGTGAGCTGTGATTGCACCACTGCAGTCCACCTGGGCAACAGAGGGAGACCCTGTCTCAAACAAACAAACAGAACAACAACAACAAAATACTCCCACCTTATGGAGTTGTTCTCCTGGTTCCTTGGTTAATGTCTGACGCATGCTGGGCTGGGTTTATGGATGTTATTTACCCATGGACAGTCTGAAGAAGGAGAAAGTGATACAGTCCATTGGACCTCAGCTTCCTCATCTGTGTAATGGGAGTAATAATTGCACCTACCTGAAAAGGTAAAAGTCAATGAGATACATATAAGGCATTTAGAACAGAAACTGGCACAGAAGAAGTGCTCAATTATATTAGCTACTGCAAGACTAATAACTATAATTATAATGATGATAATAATTATTACTACTTCTCCAGGCCCAGTTCCATAGACCAGTTAGTTACCTGTAGAGAACATTTGCTATTATTAGTTGAGTTTCCAATATCTGACCTTCCTTTCCAATTTAGGGAGAATCCTCCCCTTTGAATATAGTACTGCTGGTTTATGGGACCCACACTCTTTTATAAAAAGTTGAAGGTGAAAGGGATCCATCCTCTCCCCATCCCCTGGTAGTCAGGGCATGTGATTTAAACTCAGCCAGGGCCAGGCACAGGGGCTCACAGCTGTAATTCCAGCACTTTGGGAAACCAACACAGGAGGATAGCTTGAGCCAAGCTCAGGAGTTGGAGACCAGATTGGGCAACATATTGAGACCCCTATCTCTAAAAAAATTTTTTTTAAATTAACTGGGGGGTAGTAGCACAGGTTTGTAGTCCCAGCTACTCAGGAGGCTGAGGCAGGAGGTTTGCTTGAGCCCAGGAGGCCAAGGCTGCAGTGAGCTGTAGTGCCACTGTACTCCAGCCCAGCCTGGGCAACAGGGCAAGACCCTGTCTCAAAAAACAAACTAACAAAAAACTCAGCCAGTCATGTGTTTTCCTACCCAGGAGTTTGAAAATGGACCAAGTGATCCAAACGTGATGGTCGGGATTTTTTCATGGCAGCCTGCTGCAGGAGGAGGCCAGGCTGGCTACATTGTTCCTGCCCATGTTCCATACCCCCTCTTCTGGTCCCCTGTTGATCATCTGAGCTTCCTAAAAGTCTCTTTATGCCTAAGATGGCCGGTCAGTGTTGGTTTTGCAGTTAAGAACCCAGACTGATCCTGAGACAAAGATTTGAGGGCAAGTGGTTTGTTTGACAATACCAGGAAATGAGAACAGGACAATATGAAGGGAAAGAGAAAGCCGGGCGTGGTGGCTCACGCCTGTAATCCCAGTACTTTGGGAGGCCGAGGTGGGCAGATCACCTGAGGTCAGGAATTTGAGACCAGCCTGGCCAATATGGTGAAACCCCATCTCTACTCAAAATACAAGTTACTGGGGTGCAGCAACACGCACCTGTAATCCCAGCTAATCGGGAGGCTGAGACATGAGACTTGCTTGAACATGGGAGGCAGAGGTTGCAGTGAGCCAAGATGGTGCCACTGCACTCCAGCCTCAGCAACAGAACAAGACTCTGTATCAAAAAAAAAAAAAAAAAAAGTAACCCATAAATGTGCATTTGCAGATGAGTTACAGCTGTGGGCAACTAGTGCTTAAGCCATCTGGGGAACTTTGGGAGGTTATGAACATGCCTTTCAGAGCCAGCCCACCTGAACAAGGAAGGTGGGATGGGGGAATCCTTCTGGGGACATGGGCTCCTGTGGCTTTCCCTGAATTTGGACTAAGCATGTTTTTGTGGCAAGAATGTCGTATGTGTGGGCAGTGAGCAGTGCAGGCTGGGTATGGACACAGCACCGATAGTGGGTGCCTCATCACTGCACTCATCTAACCCTGCCCTGAATTGTAATTTAATTGCGTCAGTTTCCTGGTGAAGCATTTGGAGGGTCTGTTCATCTCAGCAACAAAAAGGAAGTAAGTTTCACCATATTAACCCCAAATAGGAAGTGCAACCAACGCACTGCTGTATATGGAAGGGATAAATGAGGGGAAACTGAAAGCCCAGCCCTAGTCCTTTGCGAAGTTTTGGCTCCACTGATGTTCTGGAGACGAAGAATTCGCTCTCCTTCCTGACTCAGGGGATCGCAGGGTTTCTGTGCAGGAAGGAGCAGATATCAGAGTGCATTAAGGCATGGAAGTTCAAAGCAGAAGAGGCAAGCAGGATCCAGGCGGGATCCAGGACCTGGGAGTGGGGGATGCATTAGTAACATTTTGTATTGTCTTTGGCTGGGGATGATGAGTAAAGTTCGATTCAGAAAGAGGAATGGGCAAACTAGGTTTGTCTCATTGTGAAGTAAGAACTGCATCAGCTGGATAACCTCGACATAGGCGATGGCACAGCATCCTGTGTGTTCATGCCTGAAAAGGGAAGAAGTGTGGTTCCTGTATTCCCATTGTAGAGTCACGCATGGTTCAGAAGTGAGGAAACATTTGAAGGATGTATTAGGAGTGCGTTTGGCAGCAAGTAACAGAAAATCCAACTTGCAGGGGCTTAAAAAACACAGGGGCTTATCGTTTTTATGTTACAAACAGTCCAGAGTGGTCCTTGTTTGGGATTGGCTAGCATCTTTGTGATTTTTCTTGGCCTTTACCTCATAGTTACAAAATGGTTGCTGGAGCTCTATGCATCACACCCACACTCACAGCAGGAGGAAGCAGGGATGGATGGCTGCATCCAACTCTGCCGGTTTGTGTCAAGTGGAATAAAAGCTTTCCTGGAAACCGTTTGTAAAACTTACGCTTATCTCTCATTGACCAGAAATTTGTCGCAGGGCCACATCTAGCTCCAAGAGTGCTTAGGAAAGTATTTCACTTTTCTGCAGTTCTGGAGACTCTTCTAACTTTTGCTTTTACTTATGGTCAGAGGGGACATTGAAAATCTAGGATGGGAGTGATGGCTCATTCCTGTAATCCCAGCACTTTGGGAGGCTGAGGCAGGAGGATCACTTGAGGCCAGGAGTTTGAGACCAGCCTGAGCAATATAATGACCCTGTCTCTGTTAAAAAGAATTTTTTTTTTTAATTAGCCAGGCATGGTGGTGCATGGCTGTAGTCCTTGCTGCTTGGGAAGATCACTTGAGCCCAGGATTTGAGTTTACATGAGCCCTGATCTCCACCGCTGCACTCCAGCCTGGGCCACAGAGTGAGACCATGTCTCAAAATAAAGTGAGGACATTTTATTTTAAAACTCTGTCTTCGTGTACCGCATATTTACCTCTTCTGTATGCCCCTTTGCATCAGTTATATATTGCCATATTACTGGTGTGTAACAAACAATCCCCAAGACCCAGTGGCTTATAATGACAAGCGTTTATTTAGCTCATGATTCTGAAGGGTGGCAGTTTAGGCTGGGCCCAGTTAGGTGCTTTATCTGGTCTCAGTTGAGCTCATTCATACATCTTTGGTCAGCCGTGGGTCAACTGGGTGGCTCTTCTGTTTGGCTGTTGGCTGGCTGCAGACTGGTCTAGGATGACCTCGGCTGGAATGACTGTGGTCTGTTCCCTGCGGTCTTTCATCCTCCAGCAGGCTAGCCTGAGCTAGTTCACGTGGCAGCAGTGGGATTCTAAGAGAAAGAGGAAGTATTCAGCCTTCTTAAGGGCTAGTCTCAGGAATGGCACACCATCACGTGGGCCACTGTTGTCCAAAGCAAGCAATGAGGCTGGTCCAGATTCAAGGAATGGAGCAACAGACCCCATCTGGTATTCACCTGGGGCCACTGGGGCCCCATTCCTGATCGCTGAGGCTTTCTGCCCTGACCTCTGTGGGCCGCAGAGCACACTTTCACCTTCCTTTCCACCCCCTGACCCTCAGCAATAAATGTAGATGACATGTCATTACTATGTCACTTGCACAGTGAAAAGGAGGAAAAATGTCAGCAAAAACTCTGCTGAGAGCATGGGGCCCATCAGACAGTAAGCTTAAATGAAAAGTGGGAATGATTACACAGCCTCCTCAGATGCTTCCAGCTTTTATCAAATGTCACTGTGATATCTGAGTTCTGAACCCTCACAGGTGGTTGGAGTGCAAGGGAAGAGATTCTTGTCTGCCATGCTGACATGCACAGCCATCCAGCCTGGCTCCCTCTGTCCACTGGGGCTTTTGATTTTGTTTGTTGAAATATCACCCACTCCTGATTAGAGTTGGATGGAAACCTGGCTCTGATTCCACTGACTCAGGTGGGGGCAGAGGCCAGGCTGGTGGGCATCCATGTGGAGACTTTAACTCTTCTCCCTCACGCCTCAACTCTTTTATTTCTGTCTCTTGTTGTTTTGTTTGTTTGATTTTTGAAACGGAGTTTCACTCTTGTTGCCCAGGCTGGAGTGCAGTGGTGCTGTCTTGGCTCACTGCAACCTCCGCCTCCTGTGTTCAAGTGATTCTCCCACCTCAGCCTCCTGAGTGGCTGGGATTACAGGTGCATGCCACCATGCCCTTGCTAAATTTTGTGTTTTTAATAGAGATGGGGTTTCTCCATGTTGGCCAGGCTGATCTCAAACTGCTGACCTCAGGTGATCCTCCTGCCTCGGCCTTTCAAAGTGCTAGGATTACAAGCGTGAGCCACCGCGCCTGGTCCCCCCTTTGTTTTTCTTAGCTGCCTCCACGTCTCTTCCCTTCTGCAGTGCCAGGTTTGTGGAAACTGAGGCCAGTGTAGAGATCAGCTTCAGAGAGCATGAACTGAGCAGCTGCTGGGTCTTAGATCCTTTACATAGCTTATCACCTTCAAGCCTCCCCACAGATCCATGAAGCTTAACACAGATAGAGAAAACAAGGCTCAGAGAGGGGAAGTCACGTGTCCAAAATCACACAGATAACAAGTGCTAGAGCCAGGATTTGGACACAGCTCTGCCCCACTGCACAACCAAGCTTCCTTCCGTCCACTGTAAAATTTTAGAAGGAGAAAATAGGGAAAGGGACACCCGTCTTCTCCACCAGCAGCTTCTGCCTGCCCACCCCAGGGACTTTGCACCTGCTGTGTGCCTGTGTCTGAAATATGCTTTCTCCTTTGTAGCTGCTTAATTCTTACTCAGACGTGATACTTAAAGAATTTAACATCCAGGTGGCAGGGGGTACCAGCCAACCTGAAAGAAGGTTTCCCTATTGTGCCTCACGTGTACTCATTGTTTGCTGCCTTGCGGGGACAGTCCAGGGGCCTTGAAGAGGGACTAAGGTGCCAAGGGGGCACTCTGAGGCCTCAAGGAAGTACATGTTTACTGATATTGTCTCTTCCTCCAGGAAGCCTTCCCTGACCTCCCCCACCTCATGCTCACTTTGATACCAGTTTAGGTCCCCCTCTTTGTGGCCATCTGACGGCATCATTGTGAATCTTCAGTGTTGTCTATTTGGTTAATCATCTTCCTCCTTCCTCTGATGGGTAGAGGCGGAACACCAGAGCCTCGAGCAGAACTTGAGAAAGGGGTTCAGTAAAAATCTGTGAAATGCATAAATGGGTGAGTGAGTGAGTGAGTGAGTAAATGAGTGAATGAATGAGTGAATGAGCAAATGAATGAATGAGTGAATGAATGAATGAATTCATATGTGATGGTACATGCTTCGTGGCTTTTGTTAGGCTTGCCCAGACATTGCTAGGGGATGGAAAGAAGGAAGAAGAGCTATGCTCAATTCCAGTCCTGTTGTTCTGTAGTAGGAGGAGAAAAACAGAGACTGCCCAGCCTGCTCTGGGTGGATTCAGTAGCAGCCGAGATTCCTCTCTCATTTGCAAACAGGGAATTCAAAAAGCCCCAACCTCAGAATCACACTCACCCCAGCCACTGTGCCAGCCAAAGGGACGATGTGGGAAGCCTTGGGCACCAGGAATGGTGAGGGCTTCAAAAAGCAGGAGGCTGGGGAACAGTCCCTGATTTTCCATTCCCTTGTCCCTTCTAAAGACACAAGCAAAGGTAGGCCAGGCACAGTGGGTCATGCCTCTCTCTAATCCCAGTGCTTTAGGAAGCCAAGGCAGGCGGATCACTTGAGGTCAGGAGTTCGAGACCAGCCTGGCCAACATGGTGAGACCCGATCTCTACTAAAAATACAAAAATTAGTTGGATTTTTACAATCAACTATGGTGGCGCATGCCTGTAATCTCAGTTACTTGGGAGGCTGAGGCATGAGAATCACTTGAACCAGGGAGGTGGAGGTTGCAGTGAGCTGAGACCGTGCCACTGCACTCCAGCCTGGATGACAGAGTGGAGTGAGACTCCATCTTAAAACAAAAACAAACAAAAAACAGGCAAAGCCTTGTATGTTTTTAAATTGTAGGTTCAACAGCAAAGCTATGTAATAAGGAGCTGGACCCTGCAGTCAGACAGTCATAGGCTTCCCCAGTGCCCAGCTGTGTGACCCGAGGGGTTTACGATAAACAGCGACATTCTTTGACAGTTTGTACCTAGTGCCATTCTCAACATCTTAAGTAAATTATCTCATTTAATCCTCCAGGCACATTTTTCTTGGTAGGTGCTGTCATTGTCCCCAGTGTGCATCTGGGAAAATGAGGACAGGCTGGCAGCGCCCTTCCTGCCCACCTCTGCTGCTCTGCTGTCCCCTGGTAAACCTGTTGTCTCTCTGAGCCTCAGCTCTCCTCCCACATCAGCCTCCTGAGTAGCTAGGATTACGAGCACATGCCATGATGCCTGTCTCATTTTTAAATTTTTGTATAGAGGTGGGTCTTGCAATGTCACCCAAGCTGATCTCAAACTGCTGGCCTCAAGCAATCCTCCTGCCTCAGCCTCCCAAAGTGCTGGGATTACAGACCTGAGCCACTGCACCCAGCCTGACTTTTTTTCTAACTGAAAAATTAATTGTATGTATTCATGGGTTACAATGTGATAATATATATGTTTACATGTTCAAATGATTAAATCAAGCCAATTAATGTATCCACTACCTCACATACTTATTTTTTGTGGTGAGAACATTTAAAATCTACTCTTTTAGCAATTTTGAAATATACAGTACCTTACACTGTATATTACATTATGTCGTATAGTACGTTGAAACATACAATACATTATCATTAATTGTGGTCACCATGCAGTGCAAAAGATCTCTGAAATTTATTCTTTCTGTCTGACTGAAACTTTGTGTCCTTTGACCAGTATCTCCCCAGTCCCTCCACCACCAGCCCCTGATTCCCACCATTCTCTCTGCTTCCATGGGTTCAAATTTTTTATTATTTTTAAATTTTATTTATTTATTTTTGAGATGGAGTCTCACTCTGTTGCCAGGCTGGAGTGCAGTGGCGCCATCTCAGCTCACTGCAACCTCTGCCTCCTGGGTTGAAGTGATTCTCCAACCTCAGCCTCCTGAGTAGCTGGGATTACAGGCGCACGCCACCACGCCTGGCTAATTCTCGTATTTTCAGCAGAAAGGGGGTTTCTCCATGTTGGCCAGGCTGGTCTCGAACTCCCGACCTCAAACGATCCACCCGCCTCAGCCTCCCAAAGTTCTGAGATTACAGACATGAGCCACCGCGCCCGGCCTCAAATTTTTTAAATCTCACATATAAGCAAGATTGTGCAGTACCTGTGTTTCTGTGTCTGGCTTGTTTCACTTCGTATAATGTCCTCCAGGTTCATGCATGTTGTCACAAAAGATGGCATTTCTTCCTTTTTAAAGACTGAATGGCATTTCATTGTGTATATACACACACTACATTTTCTTTATCCATTTCTCCATTGATGGACATTTGGGTTGTTCCCATATCCTGGCTGTTGTGAATAGTGCTGTCAGGAACATGGGTGTGCAGCTGACTTTGAGGTGTTAGACGGAGGACAGCCCTGCCAAAAGACCACCGCCACCCAGACTTGCTCCTCCCGCCGTGTTCTTTATTTAGGTAAAGGCGTCTTCAACCCTACCAGTGCTCCAGCCTCAGACCTCCAGATCTTCCTCTGTGCCTCTTTTTCTCCACCCCCTGCATTCAATCTGTTAGCACATCTTACTGACTCTATCTTCAGAATCTACACAGAATCCACCACCCACCTCTCACCACCTTCACAGGCCCACCTTGGTCCAGCCCCCATCCTTGCTGACCTGGATGAAACCGGCTGCCTCAGTCTGGTCTTTTAAATTCCACCCTTGCCCCACCCCAGGACTGTTCCCCCACACAGCAGCCAGAGGGCACCTGTGAGCACCTGAGTCAGGACCTGGCTCTGCTTACTGGGAGAAAAGCCTAAGTTCTCCTCACAGAGACCCACAAACTCTGCCCCTGTGACCCCCCTGCACCCCTCTATTTCCACTCTCCTCTCTGCTCACTCGGCTTCAGCTATACAGGTTCTCTGCTGTCCCTTATGCACCAAGCACTCTCCAGCCTCAGGGCCTTTGCACAGGCTGTTGCCTCTGCCTGGAACACACTTCCCCCCAGATCCCGCTTGGCTTCTCCCTCTCATTTCCTTTATGTCTTTGCTCAAATGTCCTTGTAACGTGTTACTGCCCCACCCGAACTGTGCCACCCTACTCCCCGTTCTAGACTTATTTCTCTCTACACCCCTGAAGAGCATTTACCCAGGTATATTTACTTGCTTATTGGTGATTTTCAATCCCCCATCCCTACTAGAATGCCAGCTCCATGAGAGCAGGGACTTTTGTCTGTTTTGTTCACTGCTGTTCCCCTAGAACCTGGAACACAGCCTGGCACATAGTAGGTGTTCACTAAATAATTTGTAGTATGAATTGTCCCAGCAAAATCTTGATGCCAGGGGCATCAAGCCCCTGTTGTGACTTGGTGGTAACATGCCCACCCCTGTCTCCTCCTGACCTGTTTGTTTCATTGTTCTTCCGGTGACTCATCCCCATAATCCCAGCACTTTGGGAGGCTGAGGCTGGCAGATCACCCGAGGCCAGGAGTTCGAGACCAGCCTGGCCAACATAATGAAACCCTGTCTGTATTAAAAATACAAAAATTACCCGGGCATGGTGGCACACCCCTGTAATCCCAGCACTTTGGGAGGCTGAGGCAGGAGGATCACCTGAGGTCGGGAGTTCGAGACCAGCCTGGCCAATGTGAGGAAACCCTGTCTCTACTAAAAATACAAAAATTAGCCAGCCGTGGTGGCACATGCCTGTAATCCCAGCTACTCGGGTGGCTGAGGCAGGAGAATCGCTTGAACCCGGGAGGCAGAGGTTGCAGTGAGCCGAGATCATGCCACTGCACTCCAGCCTGGGCAGCAAGAGTGAAACTCCGTCTTAAAAAAAAAAAAAAAAAAATTAATTGTGGTAAAATATGAATAACATAAAATGTACATTTTTAAGTGTATAGTTCAGTGGCATTAAGTGCATTCACGTTGTTGTGCAGCCAGGACCGCCGTCCATCCCCGGAACTTTTGCGTCTTGCACAACTGAAACTCTGCCCCCCAGGAAACTCTCACTTCCGCAGCCCCGGCACCGGCCGTTCTGCTTTCTGTCTCTGTGGATCCGGCTGCTTGGGGCGTCCCCTTGTAGTAGAGTCGTGCGGTATTTGTCTTTTTGTGACGGCTTTGTTTCGCGGAGCAGTGTCCTCTAGTCTCATCCATGTTGTGGCATGAGTCAGAATTTCCTTCCTTTCCGGGCCGAAGCGTATTCCATGGTGTGGATGGACTACCTTTGTATATTATCTGTTCATCCATCTATGGGCACTTGGCTTCCACCTTTTGGATATTGTAAATCACGCTGCTGTGAACCTGTGTGTACAAATATCCGAGTCCCTGCTTTCAGTTCTTTTGGGTATATACCCAGAAGTGAATTTTTTTTTTTTTTTTTTTTTTGAGACAGAGTTTCGCTCTTGTTGCCCAGGCTGGAGTGCGATGGCGCGATCTCAGCTCACTGCAACCTCTGCCTCCCAGGTTCAAGCGATTCTCCTGCCTCAGCTTCCCAAGTAGCTGGGATTACAGGCGCATGCCACCACGCCCAACTCATTTTTTGTGTTTTTAGTAGAGACGGGGTTCCACTGTGTTAACCAGGATGGTCTCGATCTCCTGACCTCGTGATCCACCAGCCTCAGCCTCCCAAAGTGCTGGGATTACAGGCGTGAGCCACTGCACCGACCTGGAATTTTTTTTTAAATCAACATTTGACCAACTGGGGCTCTTGGAGGTCTCATTGGCTCTGAAGTGGGTTTTTTTTTTGTTTTTTTTTTTGTGTGGACACTTTGAAACTAAAAATAGGGTGAGGGGCATGGTGGGGGCACACATCTCTCGTGTCAGCATTTTAAAAAACACCCCAGGAGGAAGATGTGTGAAATCCCTCCCTTCCCCCTGCTCCCACCCCCTCCAGTATCTCAAAATACCCCTTGTTTTACGAAGCGGCTGTGACATCAGGCAGGCAGCGTGTGGCATCTAAGACACAATATCGCAAGTGGCTGGGAGCCCAGAGAAACCAGGACAGGCGTGCTGGGGCTGTGGACTAGAGATGGAGCTAATTTTAGTGGCTGAAGAGGCTGCAAGAAGAGAGAGAAAGGGGTGTGTGTGTGTGTGTGTGTGTGTGTGTGTGTGTGTGTGTACACACAGTGATAGAGGCTGAGGGGGAGAAACGACAGATAAGTCAGCTTGAGCAAAGTAAAGCTAATGGGCAGAGCAGTGAGACCCAGCCCAGGAGGTGGTCAGCAGATCTAAGATGTGTGCCCGAGGGTCAAGGTGATGGGTGGAATCCATTGGCAAGTGGTAGAGAGGCTGTTCATTTGCAGAGGCTCACTCTGTTTGAGGCACAGTTCACCTGTGCCGCCCTCAAGGGCATTCTGAGAACACCACGGTTACCATCCTCCTTTTATGAGTAGGGAAACTGAGGCATTGAACCGTGGACGTTCTTCAGTAAGAAGAAGCAGGGAGAACATACGGTAGAAGCAAAGAAATACACACCTGCAAGCCTCTCCACGGTCTGTGTGAGTTGGCTGTGGGATCCATGAGAGTGGATCTCAGGTTGAAGGAAAGACTCTGGTGGCGGAAGTAGCTGAATATTTGGATTTGGGAATCCCGGTGGACACGGCGAAAATTCTAGCTTTTCTGTTCATAGGCTGGGGGCCACTCTGACCTGCAGTTTCTTTATCTGTGAAACGGAACGATGCTACCTGTCTCTCAGCGTTGCTGTGAGGATGTGAGATGATCGATGTAATGTGCCCACTAGGGGGCCTGCTCCAGGGTAGATTCTCAGCAAATGGTAGTCATTGGGGATGGTAATGGCAGGTAAAAAGGAAATAATTCATTCATTGAAAAATTGCTCACTGAGTTTCTACTATGTGCTGGGCTCTGATGACACAGTGATCAACAAGACAGGCCTGCTTTCTGCTCTTGTGAAACTTCAGTTCAACTGCACTGCACTCAACAGGCTGATAATCCACGTACATTGTGATGAGAGTAACAACTAGCGTTTACTATGAGCCCTTTAGAAATACTAACCCATTTCATCTTCTAAAGACCCTATAAGATAAGAGCTGTTGCCAGGCACAGTGGCTCACGCCTGTAATCCCAGCACTTTGGGAGGCCAAGATGGGTGGATCACCTGAGGTCAGGAGTTCAAGACCAGCCTGACCAACATGGTGAAATCCCATCTCTATTAAAAATACAAAAATTAGCTGGGCGTGGTGGCAGACGGGTGTAATCCCAGCTACCTCGGAGCCTGAGGCAGGAGAATCACTTGAACCCGGGAGGCAGAAGTTGCAGTGAGCTGAGACTTACTCCACTGCACTCTAACCTGGGCAACAAGAGCGAAACTCCATCTCCAAGGAAAAAAAAAAAAGATAAGAGCTGTTGTTATCCACATTTTACCTATGAGGAAACCAGTGCCCAGAGAGGTTAAGTAACTTTCCAAGGGTCACACAGCTACTGAGTAGTAGAGCTGGAATTCAGACCCAGGAGTGTGGTCCCAGAGTGTGTGGGTTTTTTTTGTTTTGTTTTGCCACTGTGCTTTCCTGCCTCTCCAGGAGAAGTAATCACCAGTCACATTGAGCAGTTGTTATGTGCCATGCCCTTTATACACATCTCACTGTGTCTTTGCAAAGAATCCTATAAGGTTGGTTGCTCATGGTCCACATTTTACGGAGAGAGAGATCAAAGCATAAAGATGGAAGTAACTTGCTCAAGATCCTGCAGCTGAAGACTCTGGGGTTGCAAATTAGGGACAGCCCTGGACCCTGCATTCCAGCTTCTAGGGACTCATGGGAGAATGCTTTTATCAATGTGTTTCTTCCATTTTCCCCCGAATCTGTGTAAAGATAAACATTCCCAAGCCCCTTGGCTGTGCACTGTGGCCGTAGTGAGTTAACGGAAGGTAAATGTTTTAGAGATGGAAATTGCTGTGCCTTTTTTTCTCTAGGCATTGTTGCTTGCATGCTAATGCAACACAATGTGCCTTTCTTCTGTCAGGCGTTTTTAGACAAATTCTATTTTCCCCAAAATATTTTGCCAAAGAAAATAGCAAGTGGGAAAGACATTCAGAGACTCAGGCAGGGAGAGGAAACCATTCCCTTGGGTTTAAACAGAATGGCAGAGTGCTTAACAGCACAGATCTTGAGTTAGGTGGATGCCAATTTGTGGTTTCTTTCCTAGCAAGCAAGAGGCTGGCTCTCTGTGTGCCTCAGTTTCCTTATTTGTCAAATGAGGAGAATAATGGTACCTGTCTCTCACCAGCTTGCCAGTTGCCTCTCTAGCTGTGTCTAATCTGCTGTTAACCACTCCCACTGTGTTTTTAACTCCAGGTATTGGAATTGTTTTCTTCCTGCAAGTTCTGTCTGATCTTTTTAAATCCTGCTTCATCTTTCGTAGTATTGTCTCCCTACAGCAGGATTTCTCAACCTTGGCACAGTTGACATTTTGGGCTAGATAATCCTTGGCTGTGAGCCACCACCCTGTGCACTGTAAGATACTTAGAGCATCTGTGGCCTCTCACCCCACTAAATGCCAGTAGCAGCCCCTCCCCAGTTGTGACAGTCGAAAATGGCTCAGACATTGCCAAATGAAATGTCCCATGGAGGGTATAACCGCCCCACTTGAAAATTGTTCTATAGGTGTTTCCAAGCATGTCTTACATTTCCTTAAATATGCAAAAGAAAAGGCTAAATCTAAAAAAAAAACAAAACAAAAAAACCATAGTATGCAAAGAAATTTTATAATCGGTGTTCAAATAACTTAAGTATCTAAAATTGTTATGGCTTTTTCTGCTGTCTCTTGTTTCCCATGGTTCCTCATCAGGTGCCTTGATTTCTTGACTGTCTTGTTATCTTTGGTTGTGTGAAGCTCATTTTCCACGGGAGACTGGCTTTGTTTTGTTTTGTTTTATTGTGAGACAGAGTCTTGCTCAGTCACCCAGTCCAGAGTGCAGTGGTGCAATCTCAGCCTCCCAGGCCCAAGTGATTCTCCTGCCTCAGCCTCCTAAGTAGCTGGGATTACAGGTGTGCACCACCACACCCAACTAATTTTTTTTGTATTTTTAGGCTAGAGACAGGGTTTCACCACACTGGCCAGGCTGCTTTTGAACTCTGGCCCTCAAGTGATCCACCTGCCTAAGCCTCCCAAGTGCTGGGATTACAGGTGTGAGCCACCATGCCCAGCCTCCATGGGACACTGTTGACAGGAGTTCATTGACACTTACAATGAAGGTGTATCCCCCCCTGGACAATTTGCATTTACTTTTTCCAGGTGCCTGGGACTCTCCCAGTGTAGGACCGTCTTAGACTTTTCGACCATCAGTGTGTTGAGAGTTAAGGTCATCAGTGTCTGCAAAAGCCAGCTTTTGGTTATAATTTCTCAAAGACTTTTGCTTTTCTCCTCTTCTACAAAATGCCAAAGTAACTTTCTTCAAAATCTCTGGGGATGGGAAGATGGGAGTAAATTAGCTTCACGTTTTTTACCTTAGTGATAGCCTACTGGGGGCCCCACCCTACTTGGGGAGTGGGTCTCCTTTGAGACTTTGTAACACATGAGTACCCTGGATTTTGCCCCACCCCTGCTCCCCAGGATGCCATAAAACTTGAAACAGCAAGCTGGGTGCAGTGGCTCACGCCTGTAATACCAACACTTTGGGAGGCCAAGGTGGGCGGATCATGAGGTCAGGAGTTTGAGACCAGCCTGGACAATATGGTGAAACCCCCGTCTCTACTAAAAAAAAAATACAAAAATTAGCTAGGTGTGGTGGCATGCACCTGTAGTCCCAGCTACTCAGGAGGTTGAGGCAGGAGAATGCTTGAACCCCGGAGGCAGAGGTTGCAGTGAGCACAGATCATGCCACTGCACTCCAGCCTGGACAACTGCTCTAGGGAAGAATTCTTCCTCGCCTCCTCTGGTGGCTTCTGGCAGTCCTTGGTATTCTTTGTCTGGCGTCCACTTCAGTCTCTGCCTCTATCTTCATTTGCCTTTTTCCTCTGTGTGTCTATGTCCTTTCCTCTTCTTAGAAGGATTCCAGTCATTGAATGTAGGGTTTACTCTAAATCCAGGATGATCTCAAGATCCTTAATTAATTACATCTGCAAAGAACTTATTTTGAAACAAGACTGCGTTCTGAGGTTTTGGTAGACACAAATTTAGGGGAGATACTATTCAGCTCAATTCACTGCTTAAGAAAGAGACTACAAAGTGAGCCTCCTTCTGCTTGAGAGAGGGAGAGATTTTCTGTGTAATAGGTCAGTGAATGGATGCACCTGTATTCCACATAACTTTATAAAAATAGACAGCCAGCCCATGGGATTTGCTGACCCCTGCCCAAAAATTCCATAGTCAACCACATTCTTTTTAAAGAAAAAAATATTTTTTTCTATTTATTTATTTAGAGACAGAGTTTCGCTCTTGTTCCCGGGCTGGAGTGCACTGGCGCAATCTCGGTTCACTGCAGCCTCCACCTTCCAGATACAAGTGATTCTCTTGCCTCAGCCTCCTGAGTGGCTGGGACTACAGTTGTGTGCCACCACGCCCAGCTAATTTTTTGGATTTTTAGTAGAGACAGTGTTTCACCATGTTGGCCAGGCTGGTTTCGAACTCGTGACCTCAAGTGGCCCACTCGCCTCAGCCTCCCAAAGTGCTGGGATTACAGGTGAGAGCCACCTCACCCAGCCAGGATTTTCTTCTTCTTTTTTTTTTTTTTTTTTTGAGACAGAGTCTCGCTCTGTCACCCAGGCTGGAGTGCAGTGGCACAACCTCGGCTCACTGCAACCACTGCCTCCTGGGTTCAAGCAATTCTCCTGCCTCAGCCTCCTGAGTAGCTGGGACTACAGGCGCGTGCGCCGCCACGCCCAGCTAATTTTTGTATTTTTAGTAGAGATGGGGTTTCACCATGTTGGCCAGGATGGTCTTGATCTCTTGACCTTGTGATCCACCCACCTCGGCCTCCCAAAGTGTTGCAATTACAGGCGTGAGCCACCGCGCCTGGCCGATTTTCTTCATTTTAATAGCATTCTTACTTGTCCCATATCCACTCTACCCTGGGTCTGGTTAGATAACAAAATCTACACATCTTGCTTAACTGACATTATCCTGGGGGATACTTCTTAATTTTTATTTTATTCATTTACTTATTTATTTATTTTAAGATGCTCTGTCACCCAGGCTGGAGTGCAGTGGCACCATCTCGGCTCACTATAATCTCCGCCTCCTGGGTTCAAGCGATTCTTCTGCCTCAGCCTCCCGAGTAGCTGGGATTACAGGTGTGTGCCACCATGCACAACTTATTTTTGTATTTTCAGTAGAGACAGGGTTTCACCATGTTGGGCAGGCTGGTCTCAAACTCCTGACCTCGTGATCCACCTGCCTTGGCCTCCCAAAGTGCTGGTATTACAGGTGTAAGTCACCACACCCAGCCTGTTTTTTGAGACAAGGTCTCACTCTTTTACCCAGGCTGGAGTCCAGTGGCCTGTTAACAGCTCACTGCATCCTCGACCTCCTGGGCTCAAGTGATCCTCCCACCTCAGCCTCCAGAGTAGCTGGGACCACAGATGCATGCCACCACACCCAGCTAATTTTTAAATTTCTTGTAGAGATGGGGTTCCCTATGTTACTGAGGCTGGTCTCAAACTCGTGGGTGACTGTGGTGCAGTCACCTCTATCGAGTTCCAGAATATTCTGCAGCCTCCTACCTTGACCTCCCAAAGTGCTGGGATTACAGGTATGAGCCACTGTTTCCAGCCCTGGGAATACAGTCTAAACTGAGTCATCAGGCAATTTTGTCATTGTATGAACATCATGTAGTGAACTTACACAAACCTAGGTGGTATGACCTACTGCACACCTCAGTTATGGGGTATACCCTATTGCTCTTAGGCTGGAAACCTGCACAGCAGGTTACTGGGCTGAATACTCTAGGCATTTGTAACACAATGTAAGTATTTGTATATCTAAACTTATCTAGGTCGGGCACAGTGGCTCACGCCTGTTGCCCAGATCACCTGAGGTGAGGAGTTCGAGACCAGCCTGACCAACATGGTGAAACCCCGTCTCTACTAAAAATAGAAAAATTAGCAGGGCATGGTGGCACGCGCCTGTATTCCCAGCTACTCAGGAGGCTGAGACAGGAGAATTGCTTGAACCCAGGAGGCAGAGGTTGCAGTGAGCTGAGATCACACCACTGCACTCTAGCCTGGGTGACAGAGCAAGACTCCATCTCAAAAAATAAAAGATAAATGTATCTAAACAGAAAAGGTACAGTAAAAATACAATATTATAGGGCCGGGCGCAGTGGCTCACACCTGTAATCCCAGCACTTTGGGAGGCCCAGGTGGGCAGATCACAAGGTCAGGAGTTTGAGACCAGCCTGATCAACATGGTGAAACCCCATCTCTACTAAAATAAAAATAAAAATTAGCTGGGCGTGGTTTGGGTGCCTGTAATCCCAGCTACTTGGGAGGCTGAGGCAGGAGAATCACTTAAACCCAGGAAGCGGAGGTTGCAGTGAGCCAAGATTGTGCCACTGCACTCCAGCCCGGGTGACAGTGCAAGACTCCATCTCAAAAAAAAAAAAAAATCAGTATTGTAACCTATGGGACCACTGTTGTATAGGCAATCTGTTGTTGACCAAAGCATCATTATGTAGTGCATGACTGTACTGTAAACTGCACGGCTTACAGCAAGGGAAACATTCTCTCACTGTTGTGGAAGCCATAGGTCCCTCCAAAGGCTCCAGGGAGGATCCTCCCATTGGATTTGGAGCTGCTTCACTCCAGTCTCTGCCTCTGCCCCTCACAGGGCCTTCTCTTCTTCCCTCTCAAAGTTCCCTCTGCCCCTCTATCATAAGGATACATGTGACCGTATTTAGACCCACTCAGAAAATCCAGGAATAAGCTCTTGCCCCTCATATTCTTAACTAAATCATACCTGCAAGGAAGGTAGCATTCCTAAGTTCCAGGGATTAGGACATCAGCATAGCTTCTGGAAGGTTTGCTCTTGAGCCCACTACCCCCAGAATGGGCTTTGGAATTCAGGTTCTGACATCTGGGACCGCCTCCCACATACACACACCACTGCCTTGTATTGAACGCCTGAAGGGTTCTGCCCCCGCCTGCACTCCCCCAGATATGCGCTGTGGACCTGAGAAAGCTGACTTCATGGAAGCGTCATTCCACTCTTCCGAGGACTTCTCATATGTTAACAAATGCCTTGTCTCTATGGGGAAAACCACAGAGAAATCAAGACGGGGTGGGGTTAAGTGACTCACCTGAGGATGAGCAGTAAGTGGCGGAGCCAGGCTTCAAACCAACGTGGTTTTGCATGGTTTTGACATCATTTGCAATACAAATATTGTCAGATACCTTTTTGAGCATCTACTGTGCTAACTGCCAGGAAAGAAAATAACATGGAGTTGGGAGAGAGCTCATGACAGAAGTGGTGGTGGGGGTCTGTGCCTTGATGGAAGACACTTTTGTTCTCTCTCTTTTTTTTTTTTTTTTTTTTTTTGAGATGGAGTCTCACTCTGTCACCCAGGCTGGAGTGCAGTGGCAAGCGATTGTCCTGCCTCAGCCTCCCAAGTAGCTGGGGTTACAGATGCCTGCCACCATGACTGGCTGATTGTTGTATTTTTTTAGTAGAGACTGGGTTTCACCATGTGGGCCAGGCTGATCTGGAACTCCTGACCTGGTGATCCGCCTACCTCGGTCTCCCAGAGTGCTGGGATTACAGGCGCTATGGTTCTCTCTTAACTCCTTGTGCTGGAATTAGTGCAGAAACCCAGGCCAGTACATCCCCAGAGAGTGAGGCATTCAAATCCTGGGCTGTACAGGAGCAGAGGATCCGTGACTGGTTTGATGGAAGCCACCTCATTGCCTGCAGAACGGGCTCTGGGTGGATTGTTGTATTTGGGGAGGCAGCCCACCCACCACTCTCAGCCCTTGGTGACTGTTTCCTGCTGTCACAGCAGCTGGACTTTCAGAAAGCAAAATATGACCGCCTTCCCTCCCTGTCCCTGCCCAGCGGAGTGGAAACCCCTCAGGACCCGCATACCATGCGTGCACAGGAGCACAGAGCTGCATAGTTAACACAGCACATCTCCTCCAGCCCTCCGGATGCGAGCTGACAGATTGGCAGCTGGCTGACTTCCAAGGTCCAATGAGTTCTTGGCAGTCGCTTTCTGACCTGGACAAGTGGCTGCCACCTCCTGGAACGTCAGGCTGCCCCCTGGGGGGAAGGGGATGGTCTCTTTGGAAAGACTGTGAGCTTCGAGGTGGTCATCAAAAGCCATTCTTGGAAACATTCTTAGAGCTGTACTGTGCAGTTTGGTCACCATGATAGCCATATGTGGATATTAAATTGGTTTTGGGTTTTGTTTTTTTTGTTTTTGTTTTTTATCATGGCAACATATACAAAACAATCCTCCTGCCTCAGCCTTCCAAGTAGCTGGGATTAGCGGCATGCACACCACACCCAGGTAGTTTTTGTATTTTTAATAGAGGCAAGATTTCACCATGCCTCGAACTCCTGACCTCAAATGATCCAGTGCCTCGGCCTCCCAAAGTGCTAGGATTACAGGCATGAGCCACCACACACAGCCTAAATGTGGTAGCTTACACCTATAATCCCAACACTTTGGGAAGCTGAGGCTGGAGGATTGCTTGAGCCCAGGAGTTTGAGGCCAGCCTAGGCAACATAGGAAGACCCCATCTCTATAAAAAATAAAAATATATTACCCAGGCATGGTGGTGCAGGCCTGTGATCCCAGCTACTCAGGAGGCTGAGGCAGGAGGATCACTTGAGCCCAAGAGGTTGAGGCTGCAGTGAGCTGTGATTGTGCCACTGCACTCCAGCCAGGGCGACAGAGAAAGACCCTGTCTCCAAAAAATTAAATCAAGCAAAATTTAAAATTCTGTTTCTCACTCACACAGGCTGCACTTCAAGTGCCTAATCATCCCTTGTGGGTGGTGGCTATCATATTGGACAGCACAGATAGAGAATATTTTTATCAGTGTAGGAAGTTTCATCAGAGAGGACCGCTCAGAGTCCTGTGGGGACCAGCACAGTTCAGTAGAAAGACACAGCCAGCTGGTGAGAGACTCATCTTGTGGTCCCAGATCTGTCCCTCACTTGCTGAGTGACCTTGGACAGCTCCTTCGGTCCCTCTGGAATTTTCCTTTCATTGTAAAATCAGGAAGTTGGTTTCAATGAATTCTGAGGCCTCATCTACTTTTTTTGGGGGGAGACAGTCTCGCTCTGTTGCCCAGGCTGGAGTGCAGTGGCGTGATCTTGGCTCACTGCAACCTCCGCCTCCCAGGTTCAAGCAATTCTTCTGCCTCAGCCTCCCGAGCAGCTGGGACTACAGGCGCACACCACCACCACCACGACTGGCTAATTTTTGTGTTTTTAGTAGAGACGGGGTTTTGCCATGTTGGCCAGGCTGGTCTCTAACCTCACCTTGAGTGAGCCTCCTGCCTCTGTCTCCCAGAGTGCTGGGATTACAGGCTTGAGCCACCGCGCCCAGCTGCATCTACTTCTAAATGTTATGACCCACCCAGCTCTGAAAACGGGAGGAGTGTCCTCTCAGTCCAGCTCTGACATGCAGGAGCCTCTCACCCTATCCCCCCGGGTCATAAAGGCAGGCGTGTTGTGAAGAGCACAGAATGGGCTGAGAAGAATATGCAGGGATTGCGTCTGTCTCCCTTTCTTCCACCCGTTTTCATATTGGCACCACCTGCCTCTGTTCCATGCCACACACACAGCCGCCTTCTCTCTGTCTCGGAGGAAGACAGGATCTTCCATCCCCCAGATCCTGCCCTGATTCCTACTTCCCTCTGAAGCTCTGCCCTGATTCTTTTAAGGTCCCTGAGAATTCAGCCCATCTCCTATGCCCTCCTCATCCCAGTAGTTCCCACATTCCCCAAAACTGCTTTGGGAAAAGCCCCCCAATGAGTAACCACCTATATGGGCGTCTCTTTCTTTCTTTCTTTCTTTTTTTTTTTTTTTTTTTGGTTGGTTTTTGTTTTCGTTTTGAGGCAGGATCTCGATCTGTCACCCAGGCTGGAGTGCAGTGGTGTGATCTCAGCTCACTGTAATCCTTGACCTCCCTGGCTCAGGCGATCCTCCCACCTCAGCCTCGGGAGTAGCTGGGACTACAGGCACACACCTGGTACTTTTGGTAGAGATGGGATTTTGCCGAGTTGCTCAGGTTGGTCTCTAATTCCTGGGTTCAAGCAATCCACCCACCTTGGCCTCCCAAAGTGCTGGGGCCACAGACATGCGCCACTGCACCCAGCAGAGATTCTGTTTCACGAGTGTGTTCTCAGCCATGCTAAGACGTTTTCTCTTTTCAGCCTCATGATACTTCTGGCTTCTGTTTCTTTGTTTTTAATTACCCCTTCCCAGTGTCTGTTGTGGGATCATGAGAGTATTCTGTCCACCTAGGTGATACCTTTCTTGTGCCACATATGATTCCTAGGCAGTCTCTGACAGTCCCTGGTTTTTAAACCCTTATTGCTTCCAGGATACCATCCAAACTCCTTAATGTGCCACATTGTCCTTTGCTGGTATCTGCCCGCGTGGTTTTTTTGTTTTGTTTTGTTTTTTGGTGGTGGTTGTTGGTTTGGTTTTTTGGTTTGTTTTTTTGAGACAGGGTCTCTCCGTTGCCCAGGCTAGAGTGCAGTGGTGCAATCATTATCCAGGTGTTGTGGGACGTGCCTGTAGTCCCAGCTAGTCAGGAGGCTGAGGCAGGAGAATTGCTTGAACCCAGGAGGCAGAGGTTGCAGTGAGCCGAGATTGTGCCACTGCACTCCAGCCTGGGCGACAGAGCAAGATCCCGTCTCAAAAAAAAAAAAAAAAAAAAAAAAAGACTGTAAAGATAGTACAAAGAGTTCCCACATACCCTTCAGCCAGTTTCTCCTGTGGTTCGTATCTTATATCACCACCATGTACTTGTCAAAGCTAAAGAATTGCTGGGTGTAGGGTGGAACATGCCTGCAGTCCCAGCTACTCAGGAAGCCAAGGCAGGAGGATATCACCTGAGCCCAGGAGTTCAAGTCCAGCCTGTGCAACGTAGCGAGACCCCTTTTCTGCAAAAGAAATAAAACATTTTAAAAATAATACACTAGAGGCAGCGTGGAAACAAGGACATCATTTGGGAGTTGCCTGCAATGTTCTGAGCAAGCAGTGATGAAGGCCTCAAGTCAGGGCTGTGGTCGTGGAGGTTGGGAGGGGTGGTTGGTTTCATTGTCTGTGTTGAACATAGAGATAACCAGATTTGCAGACTCAATTGAGTATGAACTTTAAGAGAATGAGAGACGCTGGGCACAGTGGCTCACACCTGTAATCCCAGCACTTTAGGAGGCCAAGTGGGGAAGGCTGCTTGAGCCCAAGAGTTCGACACCATCCTGGGCAACATAGTGAGACCGCTGTCTCTATTTAAAAAAATTTTTTAATTAGCTAGTCATGGAGATGTATGCTTGTAATCCCAGCTACTTGAGATGGCAAAGCAGGAGGATCACTTGAGCCCAGAAAGTTGAGGCTGTCGTGAGCTGTGGTTGTGCCATTGCACTCCAGCCTGCGAGACAAAGTGAGAATCTGTCTCAGAAAGGCGAGGCGGGAGAGAGAGAGAAGGCAAGGAGGACCCCGTCATTTTTGACATGGTGCATTAGTCTGTTCTCACACTGCTAATAAAGACATTCCAGAGACTGAGTAATTTATACAGGAAAGAGGTTTAATGGACTCACAGTTCCACATGGCTGGAGAGGCCTCACATTCATGGCAGAAGGAAAATGAGATGGAAAGGCACATCTTCCATGGCGGCAAACAAGAGAGCTTATGCCATTTATAAAGCCATCATGTCTCATGAGACTTATTCACGACCACAAGAACAGTATGGGGGAAACTGCCCTGTGATTCAGTTATCTCCACCTGGCACTGCCCTTGATGCATGGGGATTATCACAATTCCAGGTGAGATTTGGGTGGGGACACAGCCAAACCCTATCACATGGGCAATGGAGAGGATGGGTTTGCCATCAACTAAAATGGGGAAGGAGACTGACCGGGTGGACAGATTAGGAACCCAGCTTTCTGTGAAGTGTCTATTAATGGTAGAGATACTGTGTTAGCCATCTACAACAGGAATCACAGTTTTGCTATTAAAAGTAATGGCAAAGTGGCCAGGCATGGTGGCTCACACCTGTAATCCCAGCACTTTGGGAGGCCAAGGCGGGCAGATGACGAGACAGGAGATTGAGATCATCCTGGCTACTAAAAATACAAAAAATTAGCCTGGTATGGTGGTGGGTGCCTGTCATTTCAGCTACTCTGGAGACTGAGGCAGGAGAATTGCTGGAACCCGGGAGGTGGAGGTTGCAGTGAGCCGACATCACACCACCGAGCTCCTTCCTATGCCCTCCCCATCCCAGTAGTTCCCACATTCCCCAAAATCACTTTGAGAAAAGCCCCCCAATGAGTAAACCAGTTGTCCTACGTGGGCATCTCAGAACTTTCTTTCTTTCTTCTTCTTTTTTTTTTTTTTTTTGGTTGTTGTTGTTTTTTGTTTTTGATTTTGTTTTGAGGCAGGATCTCACTCTGTTGCCCAGGCCAGAATGCCATGGTATGATCTCAGCTCACTGTATCCTTGACCTCCCAGGCTCAGGTGATCCCCCCGCCTCAGCCTCTGGAGTAGCTGGGACTACAGGCACACACCTGTCTAAATTTTTTTAGTAGTTCCTAATCTGCCCACACTGCAGCCTGGGCAACAGAGTGAGATTCTGTCTCAGAAAAAAAGGGAAAAAAAGTAATGGCAAAGTAAGTAACTTTTGCACCAACCTAATAGTAATAGGAGTCTAAAATTCAAAGAAAAGGCAAGTCAGAGCTGGGGATCCAAATGCAGGAGTCGGCATCCTGTGGAGGCTGTTTAAAGCCAGGGGAGCTGAATAAGGGCGTGGATGCAGAAGAGCACCCAGGACTGAGCCCAGGGCTTACTCTCCATCATTAGAGAGCTTGGGGAAGATGAAGAGGAGCCAGCAGAGAAGACTGGCTCTGCAGCGAATCAGAAGAATGCGGGTGCTGGCTGCTGTGCAAGGAAAGTGCTAAGGCATTTCAAGTATGAGGGAATGATCGATGACGTCCACTGATGCCGACAGTTTGACTCAAATGAAAAATGAGAATCAACCACTGGATTTAGTGGCATGGAGGTCTTTCATGACCCGAGCCAGAGCTGCTTAGGTGAAGAGGTGAGGCCAAGAGGCTGTTGGAATGATTACTACTAGCTCTTTTAAAGAGTTCTGTGAAGGGTACAGGAGAGAGAGTGGAGAGAGGAGAGGAGAGATGGGGTGTGTGTCAGCTGGTGGGGGAAGTGGATTTTAGAATTTTGTTTCCTTAAAAAAAAGAAAAAAGAAAGGCCAGGCACAGTGACTCATGCCTGTAATCTCAGTGTTTTGGAAGGCTGAGTTCAGAAGTTTGAGGCCAGCCTGGACAACATAGTGAGACCCCATCTCTACAAAAAAAAATTTTTTTTAATTAGCTGGGCATGGTGGTGCATGCCTGTGGTCCCAGCTACTTGGGAGGCTGAGGTGGGAGGATCTCTTAAGCTTGGAAGGTTGAGGCTGCAGTGAGCTATGATCACACCCCACTGCACTCCAGGCTGGACAACAGAGTGAGACCCTTTCTCAAAAACAAAACCAAAAAAAAAAGACGGGAGAGCCAACAGCAGATTTTATGCTGATAGGAATAAATTATTAGGGAAGTAAAACATGAGGATGCTGGAGGAAGAAGGGAAGAGTGTCAGCAGGGGACATCTCTCAATGGGTGAGAGGGGATAGCATTTGGCGTACAGGTGGAAGGCTTTACTTTAGATGGGAGCACACACAGTTGTCTATAGAAACAGCAGAAAATGCACTATATGGGCATACGTGCTGGGAGGTAGGAAGTAAATAATAGTGGTAGATGCTTGTGGAAGTTCTATTCTAATGTTTTTATATTTTTATGGTTTATCAAGGACAATTTATATTTTTACAGTTTAACCACATGTAACAGGTTCTAATTTATTCAATAATTATTTGTGGGTGGGCCAGGTACAGTGGCATACACCTGTAATCCTAGCACTTTTGGGAACCCAAGGTGGGAGGATCACTTGCACTCCTGATTCACTTCTGAGCTTGAACCAGGAGTTTGAGACCAGCCTGAGCAACATGGTAAAACACTGTCTCTACACAAAATACCAAAATTAGCCAGGTATGGTGGCATGCATGTAGCCGGCTATTCGGGAGGCTGAAATGGGAAGATCATTTGAGCCCCGAAAGCAGAGGTTGCAGTGAGCCAAGATCGAGCCACTGTACTCTACCCTGGGTGACAGAATGAGACCCTGCCTCAAAAAATAGATTATTATTATTTGAGGAGACGTTTAATTTATACCAGGCACTGTGCTAGATGCTGGACATACAGACAGCAACAATGACAAGGCTAAGTGCCTGCTGTATTGTACTTTGAGTCTAATAAAAGGCATCACACAGGCACACAACATGCACACAAGATTGTTAAAGGATCAACCATTTCATGTCGAAACCAGGAATGATGTTCGTCTACTGCCTTAGCATGTCTCCCACTGTGACCCCATCTTCCTCTTGCCGGATTTTAAGTCTTTATACCTCAACTCCTCCCAGAACTCTCTTCACCTCACACCCTATCACAGTGTCATACCTACCCCATGGCCAGTACTCCGTCATTTGGAAAGCAAAGTTCCAGAGAGCCAAGATTGTATCAATGGACCTGTCTCCATGGCAACAGTCATGAATGAGCCAAGCAAGGTAACCCTGGAGATGGCGTGAATGAGAAAGTGGCCTGTTGCCACGGAGACATGCTGAATGGGAAGGCCTCCACGAGCCGGGCTACGTCATGAAGCTGAAACAGTCAGCATGAAGTTGGTGTGTCTATTTTCAACTCAGAATTACAAAAATACATTTTAATAGAGCTCATGACCCATCTCCTTCCTCGTCCCTGCCTCCCACCCCACTCTTCACCTTCATCCTACAACACAGTCGAGCCTCACCAGGTATCCTTCGAAGCCCTCAAGGACACCGTGGGGACTGTTCCTTCAGTACACAGTCCCCTCCCTGGGCTGCAGTGGTATTCTTCTGACCAACGGCTGTCTCCCTTTCGGGACCAGCAGTATCCTCAAAAGCCATGAGCTCATGGGAAGAACATTAACTACATTCTCTGGGGCAAGAACAGTCGCTCAACTGTGGACCAGCTCAGCTTGTACCTGTGAGAATTATCACGATGGGTAGACCAGTTCTCCATTAAAGAATGGCCGTAGCACCCCACGCACAGGGTGATCTGATCGTGCTGGTGGTATCAAACCTATAACATTAGTGCCACGTGAAAGGAACTTGTAAATGGACTTAGTGCCTCGAAAGATGCCTTTGAAGATCTTGGGATCTCTGAAACTTACCCAGGTTCCTTATATCCTGCTCAGAGTATTCCTACATTTATTTCTTCATTCATCCGTTCTTTTGTTTCACCACACATTCTTTTTTGAAACAGGGTCTCACGCTGTTGCCCAGGCTAGAGTGCAGTGGCACGGTCGTGGCTCACTGCAGCCTCAACCTCCCCATCTCAGGCAGCCCTCTCACCTCAGCTTCCTGACTAGCTGGGACCACAGGCACAAGCCATCACGCCTGGCTAATTCTTGTAATTTTTGTAGAGACAGGGTTTCGCCATGTTGCCAGGGTATTCGTTTGTTCTCACATTACTATAAAGAACGACCTGAGATTGGGTCATTTATAAAGAAAGGAGGTTTAACTGACTCAAAATTCCACAGGCTGAGCAGGATGCATGGCTGGGGAGGCCGCAGGAAACTTAAAATTGTGGCAAAAAAAGGAAGGGGAAACAAGCACATCTTCACATGGTGGCAGGAGAGAGAGTGAGGGGGGGAAGTGCTGCACAACCAGATCTCATGAGAACTCACTGGCATGAGAACAGCAGGGGGAAATCCACCCCTATGATCCGATCACCTCCCACCAGGTCCCTCCCCCTGACATTGAGGATCAGAATTCAACATGAGATCTGGTTGGGGACACAGAGCCAAACGATATCATCATCCGGGCTAGTCTCGAATTCCTGGACTCAAGCAATCTGCCTGCCTTGGCCTCCCAAAGTGCTAGGACTATAGGCGTGAACCATATTTATTAAGCACTGTTACAGCAAAGGGCTAGTAATCACCAAAGTATCCATGAACGAGAACTGTCGGATAAACTATGGTACACCCATCCCTTGGCATGTTATCAAGGCATTACAAAACGAAGAAGCAGATCTTTGGATGTCAATAAGAGCTAGTACTTATAGAGTGTCTACTGTATACACGATACTGTTAAAAAATGAGTATTCACTCATTTAATCCCTGTAACAAGCGTGTGAGGTGGCTTCTTTCATATCCCCATTGTACAGAAAAGGAAACAGGATCTCTGTATCCAAGATACATTGTCAGGTGATGAAAGCGATTTTTGAATGGTGCTGCCATTTTCTTGTTAGAGCAAATCTGGAAGATTCCATAAGAAGTTGATCGTTGTGTTAGCCTCTGTAGAGGCACCCTGAAAGATTTGGAGGTAGATGTGGAAAGGAAACTTACTTTCCTGTGTTTTTCTGAACTTTATAACATCTGTGCATTTTGTCTTCCACAAAACCAAACAGAAAATGATCGCTTGGTGCATTTTGTGCGCCAGGCACTCTCCTAGTCTAGAGAAGCACAGGGGAGAGTAAAATACTTTACTGATGAGAAAAATGAGGGATGGGGGAAGTTAAGTCACTTGCCCAGGTGGCAGAGCTGGGATTCCACATCATACGTTTTCTACAGGAAACAGAGTAACCAGAGCTGTGCGTCTGCATGGGTATGTGTGTACACATGCTTACGTGTGTGTGTGTGTGTGTGTGTGTGTGTGTGGTGTTTGTGTGAATGTGCTTGGGTGTTGGGAGAGGGGAATGGCAAGAGAAGAATCTACAGAAGTTCAGCAGGAACCAACCCATGTTTTGAGAGGTTAGGGCTTTATCCTGAAGGCACAAGGGAGCCATGGAAGGATTAAGACAAGGGGTGGTTGTGATTAGATTTTTATTTAGAAGGATGACTCTGGCTGAAGGGTGGTGGCCCAGAATACAGGTATATGTGAAGACTTCTCCTGCCCTGGTAGAAGGATGCCCACCCACCCTCTCTGCCCAGCGCAATATCCAAGGCCAGATCAGGTACAGAGGATTCTCACCAAGCTGGGGAGAACCCACTGCAACGCTGGGCAGTGGACATTGATTGCACCAGTCTTTCCTCTTGCTCAAACCGTGAACTGAAGCTGTTCCACTAATGTTAGGGATCAGATTTCCTTCTCCAAAAATACATATATATTTTGAGACAGAGTCTCGCTCTGTCACCCAGGCTGAAATGCAGTGTTGTGATCTTAGCTCACTGCAACCTCCACCTCCCAGGTTCAAGTGATTCTCCTGCCTCAGCCTCCTGAGTAGCTGGGTTTACAGGCACCTGCCACCAGTCCTGGCTAATTTCTGTATTTTTAGTAGAGACAGGGTTTCACCTATGTTGGCCAGGCTGGTCTTGAATTCCCAGGCTCAAGCGATCAGCCTGTCTCAACCTCCCAAAGTGCTGGGATTACAGGCATAAGCCACCATGCCCAGTCTTCTTCTTATTATTATTATTTTACAGAGATGGGGTTTCACTATGTTGCCCAGGCAGGTCTCAAACTCCTAGCCTCAAGCGATCCTCCTGCCTCAGCCTCCCAAAATGCTGGGATTACAGGTGTGAGTCACTCCATCTGTCCAGATTCCCTTCTCCATAAAGTTGACACATAGAAAGAGGGAAGTCCATCTAGACAGTATCAAAGTCCATTGGTGCTGATGAGGGTGTTAGGACCACAAGAATGGATACATTCTGACTCTGCCACCTCTCAGCTATGTGACCCTGGGCGTGTCAGCGAGTCCCTCTGTAGTTCAGTTTCGTCATCTGTAAAATGGCGCCAACGGTACCCAACCCCAGCAAATACTGTGAAATACGCAGAACATAATTATAATGGTGAAGATGATGAAGATGCTGGTACCAGACTGCCTGGGTCTGAACCAGCTCCACTTCTTGCAAGCTGTGTGACCTGGGGCTGATGCCCAAACCTCTCTGGGCCTCATTTGTTTCATCTGTTTAATGGGGATAGCAAAACTCTTACTTCATAGAGTTATAGAGGATTTATTGAAATAATTGACATACAGCCCTTAGAACAGTACCTGGCTCCTTGTAAGCGCTCAAGAGATATTAGAGACTGTTGATAATAATACGGTACTACTACCAATAATATGGTCAGGAGCAATGGCTCACACCTGTAATCCCAGCACTTTAGGAGGCCAAGGCAGGCTGATCGCTTGAACCCAGGAGTTCAAGGCCAGCCTGGGCAACATAGGGAGACCCTGTCTCTACAAAAAAACAAACAAACAAAAAACAATTAGCCAGGAATGCTGGCGCACACTTGTAGTTACAGCTACTTGGGAGGCTGAGGTGGGAGGATTGCTTGAGCCCAGGAAGTCGAGGCTACAGTGAGCTGTGATCATACCACTGCACTCCAGCCAGGGCAACAGAGTGAGACTCTATCTCAGAAATAATAGTGATAATGGCCAGGCATGGTGGCTCATCCCTGTAATCCCAGCACTTTGGGAGGCCGAGGCACATGAATCACTTGAGATCAGGAGTTTGAGACCAGCCTGGGAAACATGGTGAAACCCCATCTCTACTAAAAATACAAAAATTAGCCAGGCGTGGTGGTCTGTGCCTGTAGTCCCAGCTACTCGGGAGGCTGAGGCAGGAGAATCGCTTGAACCTGGGAGGCAGAGGTTGCTGTGAGCCTTGATTACATAACTGCACCATCATGGGTGACAGAGCGAGACTCCATCTCAAATTCAAATGATAATAATAGTAATACTAATAATAATACCATTTTTATCATCATCCTTACTAAAGGTCTGTCACTCCGTGCCCTGCAGTTTTGCCTGTTTTCTTGGAATAACTCTTTCACACCTTTCCTCTCGGGGTGGTCACGTTTAGCATTATGACCCATCCCTGGGAATTAGTTAACTCATTTCTGAAAAGCGATTGGAGCTGTAGGTGCTTTGCAGGCTGGAAACATCACAGGACTTGTACCATATTTAAGCAATGCCAGATTCTTCTGCCTGGCAGGAGGAGGACACAGAGGATACGGCCCTGCTGTCTTTTTCCCTGCCTACCTCAGCTTTGCTCTGAGCCATTTTCTGTCCCATTCAGGGTAACCTGAACCACTTGCCACCTTCAGCTTTCTCAGGAGAGAGCGTCTTCCCAGTGGCACGCCTCTTAACACACACCTGGTGCTCTTGTTGAAAAGGCAACAACTGACTCCAGCGTCGGCACTGAGAGGCTTGTCCTTAAAATTAGCAGGAGCCGATGGAAGGTCGCTGTTGGTGCTTTTGACTCGGACACACCGTTCCCCAGGTGGCACGCGGCTGCATACGGTGCAGGGATTGGCTCTGCTCTCAGGTGGCCCGCTGCAGGCTCCTGAGCTCCAGGTGGAAACTGTGATCATTATTTCCTTTACAGACACACGTATAGCAGCATTGGCTATGAACATTATTACTATGTGTGTGCGTATACATGTGCCTATGAGCCTGTTCTGAGCCCTTTACAAATATCAAGTATTTCATCCTCCCAGCAACCCATTTTATAGATAAAACTGAGGCACAGAGAGATTAAGTTACTGCCCCAAGATCACACAGCTGGAGAGTGGTGAGGCCAAGATTGAACATATGTACCTTTGTACCATATGTACCAACTTTTTTTTTTCTTTTGCGGATACAGTCTTGCTCTGTCACCTAGGCTGGAGTGCAGTGGTGTGAAAATGGCTCACTACAACCTTGACCTCCAGGTTCAAGCTATCCTCCTGCCTCAGCCTCCCAAGTAGCTAGGACCGCAGGTGCACACCACCATGCCCAGCTAATTTTTTTAAAAATTTTTTTGCAGAGTGGGGGTCTCCCTATGTTACCCAGGCTGGTCTAGAACTCCTACGTTCAAGCAGTTCCCCCACCTCAGCCTCCCAACATGCTGGGATTATGGGCATGAACCACTGCACCCAACTCCTCCATCCTTATAAAGGTCACCAAGCACAATTTTGTGAGCCTTGCGCTGTCCACAGCCGTCACAAGATGGTGTGTATTTTTCAAACAAAAACTGAACAAACACCTCTGGTTTGGGTTCCCCTCACACTTGTCTGGGGTTTGTTGACTGTGTTGTAGGCCTAGCAAAGCAACATCTGGAGGTCCTAGACCCAGGGACCAGACAGTCTGGGTTCAAATCCTGGCTCTTCCACTTCTGGCTGAGTCCTCTCTCTGAACTTGTCTTTCTTTATCTGTAAAATGGAAATAATTTTTTTAAAACTCACCACTTGGTCAAACTGCTTTGAGCATGCAAATGAGTTTATATGTATAAACCTCTTAGAATGTCCCAGGCAAAGAACAAGTGCTCCATTCAGATCAACATTTATTTAGCATCTACTATGTACCCATGGCTATTCTAGTTGTTGAGGAGACCTCTGGTTCTTATGAGTTAGTGAGGTGGGAGGGGGCGGGGCGGGAACCCTAAACATTAACAGTGGTGTGTTAGCAGATGGGGGGGAGGGTACTATGGGAAAAACAGTTAAGTCAGGTAAAGGGAGTTTGGAAGTGCTGTGTTCAAATCCTGGCCCTGCCACTTTCTGGGGTGCAAGATGCAGCATTGAATAGGGTGGTCAGGGTAGGCCTCATTGGGAAAGTGGTGTTTGAGCAGGCAGGCTACATGTCGGCACATGTTGCTACTGTTTGGTGGTACTGATAAGAGTTTGAACTGCAACTCATATATATATATATATATGAAATTTGGTCCATTTATTTATGCTGATAGATTGATGTTGAAATTATAATTGAATGTTTTATTATTAAACGGATACCCACATATTATTTTTCCAGGAATTGTTAGGTTTTGGGTTTTTTTAAGATTTTGATTATTTTTTATTGCTTTTCTTCTTTCTTTTTGTAATTTTATTTTTCCATAAGGTAGGGAGTACAGGTGGCATTGGTTGCGTGAGTAAGTTCTTTAGTGGAGATTTGTGAGAACCTGGTACACCCATCACCCGAGCAGCATATACTGCACCATATTTGTTGTCTTTTATCCCATGCCCCCTTCCCACTCTTCCCCCACAAGTCTCTCCGAAGTCCATTGTATCATCCTTTTACTCACCCACATTCTTTGGCCTGAGATGCTGAGTGCTCATGACTCCCAGATCCTTCTTGTTTCTATATCAAAGATCTTTACTAAGATCCTGGCCTGGGGAACCCATTCCCTTTCCCCATCCCTACTTGGAGAAGGAGCTTCCTCCCCAGCTTATTTGTCAGTTCATAGGAAAGGTAAGAAGGACAGGATTGTAGTCGTCTTAAAGCTGGTCAGATGTTGAAGAGATGATAATATTTGCTGATCAAGAGAGACAAAGCAATGCTGGAAGAAGAGGCTGTGTTAGTTAACACCAGCTTCAATAACCAATAAAGTAAAAAATCCCTGGCTTAAGGGTATACATGAGTGAGAAATCAACTTCTAAAGTACAACTGGTGGCTGTACGTGGTAGCTTATGCCTGTAATTCTAGCACTTTGGGAGGTTGTGGTGGGAGGGTCGCTTGAGCCCAATAGTTCACCAGCAACCTGGGCAACATAGTGAGACACGGTGTCTACTAAAAATGAAAAATAATAAAGTACAACTGGTGAGGGGTGCAGTGAGGTGGAGGGGTGGGTAACTCAAATATGGCTCTACTCCATGCAGTCACTCAGGGATCCAGGCTGTTGGAGCCTCTCCCTGCTTAAACATGTGGCTTCCAAAGTTGTTCTAAGAGCCTACATTGAGACAGCAGTTGGGGAAAAGGGAGAATGGAGTGAGAGGTACTTATGAGGGCGCCAGGAAGTGGTGAACAGCACTTTTGCCTGCATTCTGTTGGGTGGAATTTAGTCACGTGGCCCAGCCTTATCTGCAAGGGAGGCTGGGAAATGTAGTATCTGATTGGACTACTATTTCCCTGTCTCACTTGTGGAAGGGGAATGTGAATCTTCAGTGGAAAGCTCACTATGTTTGTACCAAGGATTCAGTCCATCTCCCACTCATGCCTCAACTATGTATCAGGCAGTGTCCTAAGTATTTTACATATCAGCCTACCTAACACAGACAACTTTACTCAGTAGGTGCTTTATTAGTCACATTTATTAGTGAGAAAATGAAAACCCAGAGCAGTTAAATATCTCGCCCAAGGTCACACAGCTAGGAAGTGGCAGAGTTGGAATTTGAATACAAGAAATCTGGCTGTCGAGCCTTAAGCTTAGTATAAATTCTTTGTAGTTTAGAAAGAAGCAGAAGGGCCCTAAAAGTTGACATAATCCATTTTTGGCCACCAAGGAACTGACTACTTGTAAAAGTGAGTCCTGGCCAGGCGTGGTAGCTCAAGTCTGTAATCCCAGGACTTTGGGAGGTGAAGACAGGCAGATCACCTGAGGTCAGGAGTTCAAGACCAGCCTGACCAACATGGCGAAACCCCATCTCTACTAAAAATACAAAAATTAGGTGGGTGTGGTGGTGGGCACCTGTAATTCCAGCTACTCGGGAGGCTGAGGCAGGAGAATCGCCTGAACCTGGGAGGCAATGGTTGCAGTGAGCTGAGATTGCAGCATTGCACTCCAGCCTGGGTGACAGAGTGAGACTGCCTCAGGACCACCATGGCCCCCTGGGTTCTAGGTCAGAATTTCTGCACCACAGCACTGATGGCTTTGGAGACTGCATTATTCTCAGCTCTCCAAAATGGGAGCTGCCCTGCACACTGCCTCAACTCACTTGATGCCAGCAGCACCCGCGCCCCAGTTGTGAGAGCCAAAAATGTCTTCACACATTGCCAAATGTCCCCTGGGAGGTGAAATCACCCCTGATTGAGAGTCAGTGTTCTAGATTGTTAAATATTATCTTACACTATAGTGCAAGTCCAAGGCAAACTGACTTGGAAATTACCAACCTTGCAAAAAATAGAAGATTTCATAAAGTCAGTGAGCATGATGGTGGCAAGCTGCTGAAATCACACCCCCAGACATTAGCAGATGGGATCTGGACAGTGTTCGTCTAGTTAAAAATTGACAAGGATGGCAACACTCCAAGCTCTTCAGAAGACAATGGTTACAATAACAAGGGGTCAAGATGGGGAATTCGTGGAAAGCCCCTGCTCATAATTTGAAAATATAAATAGGCATCTTGAAAAGTCACCCTGCAGAAGTCAAAAGTGAAATGTGCAGTGTTAAGTGTGACCAGTTGACGATTTGACAGGGGAAATTGCATACACACAGACCCCCGTGCTCAAGTGCCATTGCTCAGTGAGGACCATCTCCCCAACCAGTCTGATCATCTTGCTTTGGGGTGACCCTATGGGTGAAGCAGAAATTCTTGGATCATACTTTTCTAATGAATATTATAATTGCTGACTTCTAGTGCATGCTGACTTTTCCATCTTCACAACACTGCATAGGTTTTTTCACTCTCCCCATTTTACAGATGAGAAAACTGAGTCTCAGAAAGATTGATTAGCTCTACCAGGATTCAGGGTCAGCTTGGCTTCAGGAATCGTGTTTTGAGCTACGTGGCTTCCCCGGATCGAGAGGGGCCCCCACTTCTGAAATCTACTCTCACTCCCCATGGCCCTTTCTATTGACCAGAGGTACCACAATGGATATCTCACCCATTGTGTTATGAAACATGGCCATGATGTGTGAATTCAAAGGAGAGCCAGAACTTTGTGGGTAACTTGAAACAGAAAAAGAAGGGTGGAGATTGGTAGCTGTTTTTGGCATGGTGAGGAGCCTGTCATTGCTGGAAGAAAGCAAGAAAGGAGATGGCTGGGGCTTGGGTCCATCTCTGGGTGCCTGTGGGTCTGCCTGTAAAAATGATAAATGGTTGTGCTCATTAGAGGATTTGACTGTTAGACCTAGGGATAGTGATTTGGGGACTTTTTTCTGCTAAGACAAAGAATAATATGGTTCAGGTTCATTTTGCTCCTGCTTTCCCAATCCCTGCGTCTCTTCAGGGCTTTTTTTTCCTTCTCCTCCTCCTCCTCCTTCTCCTCATTTTTGGATCCAGACTTCTGCTGACTCATCTCTCTGAGCAAGGAAGAAGGGAGGAAGTCAGAATTGCTCATTGACCGTTTTCTTTCTTTAGTGACTCAGCTGTGATTCACATTTTAATTAATGGAGGAAAAAAACCTGATCAGTCCTAAGGCATCTGCCCAATCACGCATAACTCCAGGCTGGTGATAATAATAATGCCTGAAAAAAATGGGGTGTCCTGAATTAAACTGTGGCTCATTCTCCACATTAGTCTTGAGGACTCCACCAGGCCCTCTAAGTTCCAGGTCTCCAGTGGGGTTCCCTGAACCAGAGCAGCTAGTCCAAGCCCCGAGAAGCATTTCTGCAGAGTTAGTCTGAGGTCAGGACAAGAAACAGAGGCTCAAGCCCTCCTGGGATACCAGGAGGATCATGGGAATGTAATATCGTTTCCTGAGTTGGTCTCTGGCTATAATCTCAGGCTCAAGCCTAGCCTCCCCTCCCCTCGGGGCCTGAAATTTGTCAGAGCCGATTGCAGGGCAGCTTCTGTGCTTTTTGTTTGCCCAGAGAATGAGAAAAGTCCAGATCATCCTCACCACTACTTCCTGAGCACTTACTATGCATCAGGTGGTGTGCTCAGCACTTTTCATGAATGATCACATTGAATGCTCACTCTGTCCACAGAAAGAAAGAGCTTTTATATAATTCTCCATCCTCCCTATGAGGAAACTGAGGCTTGGCAATTGCCCAGTGTAGACAATTAGTAAATAATCGGGCAGGATATAAACCCAACCCTTTCCCACCTGGGAGCCAGAGCTTGCATCTATTATGCTTCTCTGCCTTCCAGTCTGCTGCAAAGAAACATTGGAAGCTGTTAGCTCATTGGACAAACAGTTACTGAGCTCTTCCGTCTGCTCAGCCCCTGTTCTAGGCCCCAGAGATCCATTAGTGAACCAAAGAGACAAATTCATAGTCTCATGAAACTGACATTTTAGCTGCTCAAGTGTGTTAGTTACAATTAATTGTATTATTAAGTATATTATAAGTTCCTATTAAGTGTCTTAGATATGCTTGCAGCTGTAACAAAGAATCCCAACATGCATAAGGGCTCAAAAACAATAGAAATTTAGTTCTTGTACACATGAAGTTCAAAAGGTGTATTCCTTTTTTTTTTTTTCTTTTTGAGGAGGAGTCTTGCTCTTGTTGCTCAGGCTGGAGTGCAGTAGTGCGATCTCCGCTCACTACAACCTCTGCCTCCCGGGTTCAAGCAATTCTCCTGTCTCAGCCTCCCAAGTAGCTGGGATTACATGCGTCCACCGCCACACTCAGCTAATTTTTTGTGTTTTTTAGTAGAGATAGGGTTTCACCATGTTGGTCAGGCTGGCCTTGAACTCCTGACCTCAGGCAATCCACCTGTGTCAGCCTCCCAAAGTGCTGGGATTACAGGTGTGAGCCACCATGCGCATCCAAAAGGTATATTCTGAAATAGCAGGCACCTCTCCTCTCTAATCAGTAAGTCAGGGGCCCAGGCTTGTTCCATATAGTGGCTCCTCATCTTCAACCCATGGCTTCCAAAGTCTCCATGCTTCTTGGTATCAAGCCACAGAAGGTAAAAGAGTATGAGGGCACAGGAGAAATGTTTCCAGGACAGACCCGGAAGTAGTCCTTATGACTTGCATCTACCTCCCCGCTGGCTAGAGCTTACATGGCGGCTCCCATTGCAGAGCTAGGAAACAGAGTCTAACTGAGCATCCAGGAAGGAGAGACAGACATCAGTCTCTGAGTGGGTCCTCACTGAGAATCAAACTCCACGTTTTGATTCATGTCACCTCCTTGCAAGCCCTACCTTAGGACAATTTTAAGGGACACTCCTGTCTTCTCCCACCCACCTCCTCTGTTTCTTGGGCTTCCTGCTCTCAGGATTTGCCTTTGCCTTACAATGGGGTGAGGCAAGAATCTGGAATAATGTCTCTCCCCCACAATTTGAAGTCTTATTTGGGAAAAAGAAAAGAAAAGCAGTAGGGCATCCCTGCCCCTTGAGGTAGGAAAATCTAGAATCAAATCCTGCTTCTCCAGACTTTGACCTCAAAAACTGGGGGGGGGGGGGGGGGGGGGGGGACTCTCGAGGTCCTCAGGTGGGCAGCTTTCATGCACCATTCAATCCCACCTTGTACCAATCAGGGTCCTAACAGGAAAAAGAATTAACTTCTAGATGGTTCAAATGAAGACCATGTCATAAAGAGACTCCTTAAAGAGATGGAGGCAGGTAAAATAAATAGGTAACAGCTGATTGAAGTCCTCAGGGAGAAGCCATTGCGAGCCCTACATTCCTAGAACCCAGTAGAGGCAGAGCTGTGCAGAAAGGACTACTGTCAGAACCAGGGAGGGAGCAGGGAAGCAATATTCCAACCTCTTTCTCTCCCCGCGTCTTCTGCCAGCGCTTCCCCCTCAGCCCAAACCAACCGGAAACCAGAGCAAAGCATTCTGGGAGTTGTAGTCTTCAAGGGTCCGCCTCGAGGGCACAGAGCCCGCTGGAGCATTGACCTAGAGGGCACACGGAATAACTAGTTTGCTCCAGCATGTGACGGACTGCACACCCTCGATTATGTAATCCACTCTATAATTCAGCTGCAGAGCTGCACAGTACAGCAGGATAGCCACTAGCCACACGAAGCTATTTAAATATAAATGTACATTCATTAAAATTTAACCAAATGAAAATTTTAGCCACTCAGCCCCATTGCAGACGCTCATTAGCCACACGTGGCTCTTGGCTACTATGTTGGACAGATCAGAATAGAACATTTCCATCATCCCAGAAAGTTCTAGGGGCCGGTGCAGCTGTGGTGTAACCTGAGCCCATGCAGGATATGGAATGGAGCAGCGAGGACAGCAAACAAGACAGCTATGGATCAGTAGGGAGGAGATTCTTTAGGTAAAGGAGCAGATGAGAAGCAAGAAAGTTTAATGAGCTCCTTTGCTGGGATGAGGCTTCACTCACGGGGAAGAGTAGAGTCAGAAAGTTTCAGTTCAAGTTCAGCTCTGAAATGAACCAATGAGTGCTCTCAGGTAAAACACCTGGCCTCCTGGAACTTTGGTTTTGTAGTGGCCAAGGGCTTGGCCCTCTGACATTTTGCTGAAAAAAATTCACAGGCTAGGTGTGGTGGCTCATGCTTGTAATCCCAGCACTCTGGGAGGCTGAGGTGGGCGGATCACAAGGTCAGGAGTTTGAGACCAGCCTAGCCAACACAGTGAAACCCTGTCTGTACTAAAAATACAAAAATTAGCTGGGTATGGTGGCAGGCACCTGTAATCCCAGCTACTCGGGAGGCTGAGGCAGGAGAATTGCTTGAACCCGGGAGGCGGAGGTTGTAGTGAGCCGAGATCGCGCTGCTGCACTCCAGCCTGGGCGACAGAGCTAGACTCTATCAAAATAAAATAAACTCACAAAAGGCAGATTAATTGGAGAAAAGGTATGCAAATCTATTGAATGTGTATACACAAGAGCCTTCAGAATGAAAACGCAAAGCTACAGGAGAAATTGTCCATTTTTGATCATAGGTTCAACAAAGTATGGACAGCGTTGTAGAAATATGATTGAACAAAAAGTGTATGATCTAAATGCTAATAGACTGAGTGGGGGAGACCCTAAAAGAGCTGTCTTGATTCTTCTTGGCCTCTCTGAGCATCTGTCCCTTCTCAGTATGAGGCAGGACCCTCTCTGGAATGGGGGTCTTATAACCTACAGTCAAATAGTGTAAATTAGATAATTTTTTTCTTTTTTTCTTTTTTTTGAGACAGAGTCTCATTCTGTTGCCCAGACTGGAGTGCAGTAGCACAATCTTGGTTCACTGCAGCCTCTGCCTCTTGGGTTCAAGCTATTCTCCTGCCTCAGCCTCCCAAGTAGCTGGGACTACAGGCGCATACCACCACACCCGGCTAATTTTTGTATTTTTAGTAGAGATGGGGTTTCACCATCTTGGCCAGGTTGGTCTCGAACTCCTGACCTCATGATCCACCTACCTCGGCCTCCCAAAGTGCAGGGATTACAGGCACGAGCCACTGCACCCAGCCCTCTACCCCCTGTCTTTGAGAAATCCTTGTCCTTTTACTTTTCCAACCTTGGAAAGCATTGCAGAGAAGTTAGAATTGAGCAGGACATGGACTTAAGACCCAGCTCAGCCATGTACTAGTTGTGTGAACCTGAAGCAATGATTCCACCTCTCTGACTTGGGAAGTAGAGGGAATGACAGGACCCACCACACCTGTAGGGTTGTCGTGGGGATGGAATAAAATAATGCATGAGACTTGGCCACAGCAAGCACTCAACAAATGTTAGCTACTTTCTAAATATATTTATAACCTTTATATTGAATATAACATACGTACAGAAAAGCATACATATCATACAAGTAGAGCTTGGCTGATTTTCAAAAACCGAACACACTCATGTAACCAGCACCTATATCAAGAAACAGAACATAGCTGGGTGAGGCTGAGGCAGGAGAATTGCTTGAACCCAGGAGGTGGAGGTTGCAGTGAGCAGAGATCATGCCACTGCACTCCAGCCTGGGCAGCAGAGGGAGACTCTGTCTGAAAGAAAGAAAATAAAAGAGAGAGAGAGGAAAAGAGGGAGGGAGGAAGGAAAAGAGGGGAGGGAGGAAGAAGAAGGAAGAGGAGGAGGGAGGGAGGGAACAGCTGCAGCTTGAAGACAGAGAAAGGAAGGAAAGGAAGGAAGGAAGGGAGGGAAGGAGGGAGGGAGGGAACAGCTGCAGCTTCAAGAAAGAGAGAGAAAGGAAGGAAGGAAGGAAGGGAGGAAGGGGAGGGAGGGAGGGAGGGAACAGCTGCAGCTTCAAGATGGAAAGGAAGGAAAGAATGAAAGAAAGGAAGGGAGGAAGGGAAGGAGGGAGGGAGGGAAACAGCTGCAGCAGGAAAAGAGGGAGGGAGGGGAAAAGAGGGAGAAAGGAAGGAAAGAATGAAAAGGAAGGGAGGAAGGGAAGGAGGGAGGGAGGGAACAGCTGCAGCTTCAAGACAGAAAAGGAAGGAAAGAAGGAAAGAAAGGAAGGGAAGGAGGGAGGGAGGGAACAGCTGCAGCTTCAAGAAAGAGAAAGGAAGGAAAGAAGGAAAGGAAGGGAGGAAGGGAAGGAGGGAGGGAGGGAAACAGCTGCAGCAGAAAAAGAGGGAGGGAGGGAAAGAGGGAGAAAGGGAGAGAAGGAAGGAAGGAGGAGAGGAGAAAAAGAGAGGAGAAGAGCGGGGGAGGGAAGAAAGGAAAGGAAAGGAGGAAAAAGAGAACAGCTTCCAGAAACCCTCTTGTGCCTTTGTGGTCACCAGCATCCCCATCCTGACTTGAAACAGCAGATTATTTTGCTTGTTTTTGAAGTTTAAGCAGATGGGATCATACAGCATGCCTGCGTTGGCTTCTTTCCCTTGACGTTGTATGTGTGAGATTCATCCTTGCTGTTGCGGTATCTCTAAGTCATTCGTCCTCATCGTGTGTGCTGAACCACCTTTCATTCGTTCTGCTAATGGTGGGCATTTGGGTGCTTTCTACTTTGGGGCTGTTCCAGAGAAAGCTACTTTGAACACACTCAGATACGTCTGTGGGTGACCACTCTTCACATTTCTGTGGGAGATGTTCCTAGGAGTGAAGCTTCTGAGTCGGAGGGAGGAATTGGTTTAGCCTTGGAAGAAACTGCCTAACAATTGGCTGGGCACAGTGACTCATGCCTGTAATCCTAGCACTTTGGGAGGCTGAGGCGGGCAAATCACTTGAGTTCAGGAGTTCGAAACCACCCTGGCCAACGTGGCAAAACCCCATCTCCACAAAAAATACAAAAAGTAGCCAAGCGTGGTGGCGCATGCCTGTAATCTCAGCTACTCAGGAGGCTGAGGCAGGAGAATCACTTGGACCTGGGAGGCAGAGGTTGCAGTGAGCTGAGATTGTGCCACTGTAGTCCAGCTTGGGTGGCAGAGTAAGTGAGACTCTATCTCAAAAAAATAAAGAGAGCTAATTTTCATTTTTGTTTCTTTGTTTTTGTTTTTGTTTTGAGACAGGGTCTCACCCTGTTACCCAGGCTGGAGTGCAGTGGCGCAATCACAGCTCACTGCAGCCTTGAACTCCTGGACTCATGATTCTTCCACTTCAGCCTCCCAAGTAGCTGAGACTACAGGTGCAAGCCCCCATGCCTGGCTAATTTTTGTACTTCTTGTAGAGACAAGGTTTCACCATGTTGCTCAGGCTGGTCTTGAACTCCTGGGCTCAAACAGTCCTCCTGCCTCAGCCTCCCAAAGTGCTGGGATTACAGGTGTGAGCCACAACACCCGGCCATGGCTAGTTTTTATGATTTTTTGTGAAGCCAGGGTCTCACTTTGTTGCCTAAGCTGGTCTTGAACTCCTGGACTCAAGCGATCCTCCTGCCTCAGCCTCCCAAAGTGCTAGGACTACAGGTGCGAGCCACTGCACCGGCAACCTCCCCTTCTTGGCTTCTCCAGAGCACTAACCCCTCTCAAGCTCCTTCTCTTCTAGAATCACTTACCTCTCCACCTTCTGGGTTTTTTTGCCTGTGTTCCTCCTCTTTATTTAAGAAAACACTGCACTAGAGGGCTTCAGAAACCACCCAAAATAGAAACGTGTCCTTTTGTTCAATCCTTTGCTTTAAAAGACAAATAAAATGAAGAACTGCTTACCATAGAGAAGGTTAAAGAGCTTGGGAGGACCTTCTGTGAGTGGGGAGAACTTTACATTAAAGGAAAAAAAAGTGCTGGAGAATAGCTGTGCAGCCCGGGAGGAAGAAGGACTTTCTCCACTGAACTTTTATTTATTTTTATTTTGTTTTATTTTTTTTTGAGTCGAAGTCTCGCTCTGGCGCCCAGGTTGGAGTGTAGTGGTGTGATCTCACCTCACTGCAGCCTCCGCCTCCCAGCTTCAAGTGATTATCCTGCCTCAGCCTCCTAAGTAGCTGGAATTACAGGCACCTACCACCACGCATGGCTAATTTTTGTATTTTTTAGTAGAGATAGCATTTCACCATCTTGGCCAGGCTGGTCTTGAACTCCTGACCTCGTGATCCACCCACCTCGGCCTCCCAAAGTGCTGGGATTACAGGTGTGAGCCACCGAGCCCACTGAACTTTTAAAGCACAAACTCTTCAGGCAAAAAAGACTCGATTACACAAAAACTAAGATATTTGTTCAAATAAAGATGCAATTGGGGGTGGTTCGTGAACCAAACCTTACATCCAGATGCTGGTTGTACTGTTTCCTATGGCTCCTTGGGTAAGTTATCAACCTCCCTGTGCCTCAGTTTCCCCATCAATAAAATGGAGAAAATAGTATCTACCTATGGAGTTGTTATAAGATTTGAATGAGTTAATATTTATAAATCATTTCGAATAGCAGCTAGCACATGGTAAATAGTGGATAGAATCATAGAAAAAAAGTGATCAGGGGTTCATTTCTGTCTGCTGTTTGTTGCAGAGGTCCTAGCACTGTGCGGTCCTTTTAAATTTAAATGAATTAAAATTAAATGAACTTTAAAACTCAGTTCCTCATTCACACTAGTCACATTTTCAGTGCTAAAAACCCACAGGTGACTAGTGGCTACCATATTTGGCAGCACAGATTGAGAACAGATTTGTCATCCAGAAGGTTCTGTCAGACAGCGCTGATCAAAGCCACATGAGGGTCTGGGTGCAGTGGCTCACACCTGTGACCCCAGTGCTTTGAGAGGTCGAGGGGGGGAGGATCACTTGAGGTCAGGGGTTTGAGACCAGCCTGGGAAACAGAGAGATACCATCTCTACCAATTTTTTTTTGTTTGTTTTTTTGAGACGGAGTCTCACTGTGTCGCCCAGGCTGGAGTGCAGTGGCGCGATCTCAGCTCACTGCAACCTCCGCCTCCCAGATTCAAGTAATTCTCCTGCCTCAGCCTCCCAGAGTAGCTGGGATTATACGTGCGCACCACCATGCCCAGCTAAGTTTTTGTATTTTTAGTAGAGACGGGGTTTCACCATGTTGGCCAGAATGGTCTTGAGCTCCTGACGTCATGATCTGCCCGCCTCAGCCTCCCAAAGTGCTGGGATTCCAGGCATGAGCCACTGCACCCAGCCTACCAAAACCTGAAGAATTAGCAGGCAAAGTGTTGCATGCCTGTAGTGCCAGCTACTCAGGAGTCTGAGAAAGGAGGATTGCTGGAGCCCAGGAATTCGAGGCTACAGTGAGCTATGATCGCACCACTGCCCTCCAGTCTGAGTGACAGAGTGAGACCTGTCTCTAAACATAAACAATAAAAACGTAAAGACTACCTGAGGGAATGTCTGCAAGTCAACCAGAATAACACAGCAACCCCAACAGGAAAACAGGCTGAAAATGCAAACAGGCAGATTAGGAAAGTGAAGTCTGAAAAGCTACTGAGCCTATGACATGGTACTCAAAGTCGTTTATAATCAGAAAGATGGAAATGAAAGCAGTTTCTCTTTACGCCTTTAATATTGGGGACGAAAAAACGTGAATAAGCCAAGGGTTTTCAGGGATGTGGGGACAGAGGAAAGTCTTGCACCACTCAAAGGGGTGTGACCCACAGAGGCCACTCTGGAGACGTATCAGTAGTACTCAGTCTATTGAAGTCCAGCACCATCAGCAGATACGTCCCCAGGCACCCATTTCTGGGACATTCTTACCAGGTGTGTTAGGGTTAGGTACTAGAATGCTTACTCCAGTGCCATCTATACAGGGGGCGCTGAAGGCCACCTGGTGTCCCTCCTGGGGACCGGGAGGCAGCATGTCACAGAGGTACCCATGGAGTACCAGAATGAGTGAGAGCTCCAGACCGCATATCCAACAGATCCTGCAGGATGGGGCTTTTAAAAATATGATTCTTGCTGGGCACTGTGGCTCACGCCTGTAATTCCAGCACTTTGGGAGGCTGAGGCAGGTGGATCACCCAAGGTCAGGAGTTCAAGACCAGCCTGGCCAACATGGCAAAATCCCATCTCTACTAAAAATACAAAATTTAGCTGGTCGAGGTGCGGGTGCCGGTAATCCCAGCTACTTGGGAGGCTGAGGCAAGAGAATCACCTGAACCCAGGAGGCAGAGATGGCAGTGAGCCGACATTGTGCCACTGCACTCCAGCCTGGGTGACAAGAGCAATACTCTATCTCAAAATAAATATAAAAAAACAAAAAATAAAAATATGGTTCTGGGTGAAAACAGGAAACAACAGAATGTGTCTAACTTCATCCCGCTCACGTCAATTAAAAATAGACACACTGAAAATAACGCACGTGTTTGTGCAAGAATGTACTCCTATAAGGCCAAATTAAACATTCTATCAATTTGTCTCGGGGAGGGAGAAGAATAAAAGTAGGGTGTGGGGGTAAAGGGGAACGAATGCATGAATGAATGAAAGTATAAATGAGAAAGGAGCGTTACACAGCTAAAGGTGAAGATACCCTGCAACCTGAGGAGAGCAAAGAACTTGACTGTGTATTTGAAGATTTAGAAAATGAATTTCAGAAATAGTTTTCTCGCTGGGCGCAGTGGCTCACACCTGTAATCCTAACACTTTGGGAGGCCAAAGCGGGTGGATCACTTGAGGTCAGGAATTTGAGACCAGCCTGGCCAACATGGTGAAACCACATCTCTACTAAAAATATAAAAATTAGCCAGGCATGGTGGCATGTGCCTGGAGTCCCAGCTATTCGGGAAACTGAGGCAGGAGAATCGATTGAACCCGGGAGGCAGCGGTTGCAATGAGCTGAGATTATGCCATTGCACCCCAGCCTTGGAGAGAGAGTAAGACTCTGTCTCAAAAAAAAAAAAAAAAAAAAGGGAAAGAAAAGAAAAAGAAAAAAACAAATAGTTTTCTCAAGAGGGGGAAAGCTGGGTGATATAGGAATGAACTTGAAGAGAATCATTCAGTCCTCAGTCTAGGAGTGGCAAGACTGTAGACGCCATGGGAAGCAGTTGTGCTCCTTGGTACCCATCTCAGAAGTATTTGGCCTGCATCTGTAACAGGCAGGTACTTTATCTAACGTAGGTTAGGGGCCACTACATCCCCCATCTCCTCCCTCTCCTGTCCTCACTCCCTTCATCTGCCTCTTCACATATTGGGCCTGTTTTCCTGTTAGGGCTGCTGTGTTATTCTTGCTGATTTGCAGTCATTTCCCTGTGTTGGCTTTTTTTTTTCTTTTTTAATTTTTAGAGACAGGATGTCACTCTGTTGCACTGGCTGTAGTGACATAGCTCACTGCAGCCTCAAACTCTTGAGCTCAAACTCCTGTCCTCAGCCTCCATCACTCAGCTGGTAACCTCACTTCTCTCTATGAGGTCTCTGCAGCTCCAGGGCCTTTGCACATGCTCCCCCTCTCATCTGAGTGGCCCATGGTAGTTGCTCCTCCATAAATACTGATTGACATCCTGACTTCCAACCAGCAGAGAAGAATTGAGCTCCTTCCCATGCTCAGGCTAGTGAAGGCATGAGCTTGGCTGAGGTTCCAGTGGGGATGGGTGTCAATTTCACTGTCAGTGGGAGGGAGAATAGAACAAATCCCTGGTAAGCAGCATAAAATGAGATCTCAGGATGTAAAGCAACAAGCACACAACCTGGCAGAGAATAAACTTAATGAATATTGGCTCCTTTAATCAGTGGGTTCTCATATAACTTAGCTACGATTAAGAAAATAAAAATGGAGGCAGGGCACCGTGGCTCACATCTGTAATCCCAGCACTTTGGGAGACCCAGATGGATGGATCACCTGAGGTCACGCGTTCAAGACTAGCCTGGCCAACATGATGAAACCCTGTCTCTACTAAAAAATACAAAAAACTAGCCGGGCGTGGTGATGCATCCCTGTAGTCCCAGCTACTCAGGAGGCTGAGGAAGGAGTATCGCTTGAACCTGGGAGATAGAAGTTGCAGTGAGCTGAGATTGCACCACTGCACTCCAGCCTGGGTGACAGCGTGTGATTGGTCTCCAAAAAAAAAAAAAACAGTCTGGAGGCTGGGAGGTTGGTTTCAGGGTTGGTTGCATGACTCAACAATGTCTCCAAAGAATTCTTTTCCTCTTTCCACCCTAACATCTTCACTGTGAGGATTTTCTTTAACCTTTACCACTCCCAACCCCAAGATGACTGCCTCAGTTCTAAGATATTTACCTGGCCATGTAACATGTAGACAGACACAAAAGCATCCAGCCAAAGAAGAAGGAGAGGAAGGGCTGTCTCTAGCCATGTGACTCATCTCAAGGGGAAGAAATCCTTTTCCAGAAGCACCCAGCAGATTTTTCAGCCAGACCCTGTTAGGCCTATGACTGAGTCATGTGACGGGTGCTCTCATGGCAAGGAATCTTAGGGGAAAAGAGACTATTAGGCATTTTCTGCCTCTTTGATGGGAGGTGGGCTCTGCCAGTCAGGATGGGGGCAGTGGTGGCTCTTGGATGGTCAACTGTGTTCTCCACTATTCTTTTATTTTTTTTTAAGAGACAGGATCTCACTCTGTTGCCCAGGCAGAAGTGCAGTGGCACAATCACAGCTCACTGCAGCCTTGACTTGCCAGGCTCAGGTGATCCTTCCACCTCAGCCTCACAAGTAGCTGGACCACAGGAGTGTACCACCATGGCCGGCTAATTTTTGTATTTGTGGTAGAGATGGCATCTCCTTATGTTGCCCAGGCTGGTCTTGAACTCCTGAGTTTAAACAGTCCTCCTACTTCAGCCTTTCAAAGTGCTGAGATTACAGGCATGAGCCACCACACCTGGACTCTCTTCTTTTTTTTTTTTTTTTGAGATGGGGGTCTCACTCTGTCGCCAGGTTGGAGTGCAGTGCCATGATCTTGGCTCACTGCAACCTCCGCCTCCCGGGTTCAAGCGATTCTCCTGCCTCAGCCTCCCGAGTAGCTGAGACTACAGGCATGCGCCACCACCCCAGCTAATTTTTGTATTTTCAGTAGAGATGGGGTTTCGCCATGTTGGCCAGGATGGTCTTGATCTCTTGACCTCGTGATTCGCCTGCCTCGGCCTCCCAAAGTGCTGGGATTATAGGTGTGAGCCACCGTGCCTGGCCACCTCCCTTCTTTAAATACTGAGCCTTCCACCTCTTCTAGAATATACTCTTGTCATCAACCACACTTTTCTACATTTTTACTTCATTATTCATTAGTTAACATTTATTGAGTGCCTACTGTATGCCAGGCACCACCTTAGGTACTGGAGATGCTATGAGCAAAACAGATGAAAATTTCAAATACATTAAAAATAAAATTTGCAAAACCAGGCACAGTGGCCTATGTCTGTGGTTCCAGCTACTCAGGGGGCTGAGGCAATAGGATCTCACGAGACTGGGAGTTTGAGTCCAGCCTGGGCAACATAGTGAGACCCTGTCTCTAAAAAAGAAAAGACAATTCCTGCCCTGTGGGATGGACACGCTAGACCATCACAGTCCAGTGGAACTTCTGCAGTGATGAAAGTGTTCTGTGTAGGCACTGTCCACGTGTGGCTATGGAGCACTTAAAACGTGACTGGTACAAGTGAATTTTTCATTTCATTTAAATGAATTTAAATCTAGATTTAAATAGCTATGTGTGGCTAGTGGTTACTTTATTGGGCAGTGCGGCTCTCTAAAGGCCAAGGGATACATCATCAACTTCTCTCCCTTGACCTACACTCAGTTCTCTCCCACCCTGAAGATACTCTCTTCTCCTACCCAGCCTCACATTTCCAGTTCTTCTCCTCTCATTCTCCCTCAGCCGTCCGTCCCGGCAAGACTGATACGGCCCTAATACCTCATGAAATGCATTTCCTCATCCTTTGCTCTTACTCTGTGTAGTCCTGGAGACCAGTGACCTCTCCTTCTCAAAATGCTTTTGTATCTATGTGGTTTTTTTGTTTGTTTTGGAATTTTTTTTTTGAAATGGAGTTTCACTCTCGTTACCCAGGCTGGGGTGCAACGGCGTGATCTCGGCTCACTGCAACCTCCGCCTCCCAGGTTCAAGCGATTCTCCTGCCTCAGCCTCCCAAGTAGCTGGGATTGCAGATGCCCACCAGCACAGCTGGCTAATTTTTTGTATTTTTAGTAGAGACGGGGTTTCACCATGTTGGCCAAGCTGATCTTGAACTCCTAACCTCAGGTGATCCGTCCGCCTCAGCCTCCCAAAGTGCTGCAATTACAGGTACGAGCCACTGTGCCCCGGCGTCAAAATGCTTTTGAACTTGACTACTGGGTATGCCATTCTCTACCAGGTCTCCTCCCATGTCTGTGTCTTCTCCCTCTTGCTCACAAATCTCTTTCCTCTGCTTGTCTCTTAAAATGTTGCTGTCCTGCCATGCTCCACTGGGACCCTTGGCTTTTTCCACTTCACTCATCGTCCCTGGGTTATCTGGTTCACCATTACCCTGACCTCTGCCACACCTCACTTATTCACCCACCCCAATATTTATTGAGCACCCACTAGTGCATGAAAGGTGCTACAGAAAAAAAAAAAGCCCCTGTCCTCGTGGAGCTGACATTCCAGAAGAGGGCATGAATAATTAAATACGACTTAATGAACGGTACGGCCAGGCACGGCGCGTCACACCTCTAATCCAAACACTGGGAGGCCAAGGTGGAGAGGATTGCTTGAATCCAGAAGTTTGAGACCAGCTTGGGCAATGTCTACAAAAAATATATATAAAAAATTAGCTGGATAGGGTGGTGCATGCGTGTAGTTCCAGCTGCTTGGGAGGATGAGGTGGAAGGATTGCTTGAGTCTGGGGGCGTCAAGGCTGCAGTGAGCTGTGATTGACACTGCACGCCAGCCTGGTGACAGAGTGAGATCTGTCTTAAAAAAAAAAACAAAACAATATAATTCCAGGGAGTGAAGGGACACGATCTCCTTTAATTTTTTTTATTTTTTTTATTTTTGAAGATGGAGTCTCACAGTATCACCCAGGCTGGAGTATAGTGGCTCCATCTCGGTTCACTGCAACTGCTGCCTCCCAGGTTCAAGCAATTCTCCTCCCTCAGCCTCCCAAGTAGCTGGGACTACAGGCGGCCACCACCACGCCTGGCTGATTTTTGTTTGTTTGTTTTGTATTTTAGTAGAGATGTGGTTTCACTGTGTTGCCAGGCTGGTCTCGAACTCCTGAGCTCAGGCAATCTGTCTCCCTCGGCCTCCCAAAGTGCTAGGATTACAGGTGTGAGCCACCGCGCCCAGCCAGGATCTCTTTAGCTGGGAAGTTGAGGGATACTGTCTCTGAGAAGACAAAATCTGAGTTTCAACCTGAAGAATTCAAAGAGGCCAGGCAGGCAAAAGATGAGAGTTGAAGGAATGGGGACAGTAGAGGGCATAGCCAGTAGAGGAATTCTCAGTAAAGCAGAAGATGAGGTTTTCCTATTGTCAGAACAGAGGGGAAGTCCGAGTGGCAAGAGTGTTGTGGGACAAGGTGGTCAGCAGGAGTCCAATCACACAAGTCATGTTGTCACAGTAGAGTTTGAATTTCACTCCAAGCCTGACGGAAGCCATTGGAAGATTTTAACTGAGGAGTGACAGGGAACTGGCATCTCAAACTCAACATGTGTACAACCCAGCTCTTGATCTTCCTGGAAACCTTCTTCCTCCATCTTCCCCATCTCCATTGACAGCTAATCCATCCCTAAGGTAGCTCAGGCCAAAACCCTGGCGTCGCCCTTGACACTTCTCTCTCTGCTCCATGCTCAGTCTTTCCGTGGGAAGCTCTGGGGGCTGCCATATTGTTCTCATAGCACTTCACCCCATCTGACATACTGTATGTTTTCTCATCATTGCTTTGTTCTTGGTAGCACCTCGGGCACTCTCTGAGTATCTGGCACACAGGAGGTGCTCACTGAATCCTTGTTGAATCAGTGAATGAACAGCACTGCATGGTCCCTTTAGCACTATAGACATTCTTCCCTTTCTTTACCACCATTGCCCCTCACCGCACCCAACTAGCCACAGGCGCTGAAGGATGACGAAGTGGAGAACTGCGATTCTGGAGTCCTGTGGTTGGTCTGCGGTTCGAATTCTTACTCAGCGGTAGGAACCCCCATGTGGGATGAACTCATCTGGGCTCTGGTTTACTCCTCTGTAAAATGGGCATCAAACTGCCAACCGCTGGGATGCAGGGAGGATTTGATGAGCCCAGGCAAGCTCCCCCGGAGCACGGCAATCAATGGCAGCTATATATAAACCGGGGCCTCTTTTGTACTCCCACTGCCTTTGTCCTAGTTCCAGCCCTCATTACACCAGCCTGCTCTTGCAGCTCCCTCCTAACTTCTGCTCCATCACCACCAATCTGTCCTTTCAGCTGTCAGGCTTGTCTTCCGAACGCCAACCTTGATCACATCCCTCCCCTGCTTCAAAACTTGACATGGCTCTCACTGTCCACGGGACGAGACCCAGCCTCTAGTTGACGGCCTGTGCTGTTCAGGTCACCCAGCCTCTCACCTGCCGCATACCCTGAGCAAAGCCTTCTGCTTCCATAGGGTGTTCTTAGCCCAGAGAAGCTTCGCTTAGCTCTCCTGTTCCCCTCCTAATTCCTTCTTATCCTTCCAGGGAGGAGGATGTGAGGTAATGCCTCTTGGGAGCCAGCTGGGATTACACAGGGAGATGGGATTATCTGCATTTCGGAGGCTTGAACAAGTTAAGGCAATGGGAAAGGTCACACAATGAGAAACGCAGGGCCAGGATTTAACCCATCTGAGATGTTCTGACTGTGCTGTGCTGCCTCCCCAGACGTGAGCTCTGCAATAACGCCTTCCCCAGTGTGTAATCATTTCCTCCTCATCCCTGCCTCCTCCATCCCTGGGGTCAGAGGGACTTGTAGTTGAATCTCTCACTCACTCACTGGCGTGGGCTCCCCCTGAAGCAGGGTTGAGGTCATCTCAGCATCATCACTGCATCCAGCACAACCTCCCCGGTCCAGGTTCATCAGCGCTCACCTGCGTCAATACAGTTGCCTCGTCAATCTCCCCAGCTTTGGTCCTGGCCCCCCCAGAGGATCGTACTTTAACACAAGTCACATCACATCCCTCCTCCCCTCAGAAGCCTCCGTAGCTCACACCTTCCTCAGAGCAAAAGCCAAAGCCGTCTCCCACAACCCACAAAGCCCTGCACCACCCATCACCTCCCTGCCTTCGTCCCTTCCCATTCTCCCTCTCGCTCGCTCTGCTCCAGCCACACTGACTCATCCCTGTTTCTGAAATACACCAGGCATGATATAGCCATTAAATGCATGGTCCAGCCTGGTGCATTTGAAGAACAGGGATGAATTGGTGTGGCTGGAGCAGAGTGAGTGAGGGGGAGGGCGGAGGAGGACCTTTGCACCCGCTGGACCTTTGCACTGGCTATTCCCTTTGCCTGGGTTTTCCCCGACCTATTCGTATGGCTCACTCCCTTGCCTCCTTTGCTTTCTCTCAGTCTTAGTCAAATGTCTATTTCTCTGGACTTGCACTGTCTGATACAGTTACCGCTGGCCACATGTGGCCTTTGAGTACTTGAATTGAGACACATGGAAATGTAGACTATTGACCAGATTCCAAGGAAAATAATGTACAAATGTCCTTTTTTTCTTAAGATACAGGGTCTCACTCTCTCCCAGGCTGGAATCCAGTGGCACAATCACAGCTCACTGTAGCCTCAAACTCGCAGACTCAAATAGCCAGGTGTGGTGGTGTGTACCATAGTCCCAGCTACTCAGGAGGCTGAGGCACAGGAATTGCTTGAACCTGGGAGGCAGAGGGAGGTTGCAGTGAGCCGAGATCACGCCACTGCGCTCCAGCCTGGGTGACAGAGCAAGACTCCATCTAAATAAATAAATAAATAAAGCTTTCTTACTAAGAAGGTTAACAGTCATCTGAGCCTTCAGTGAGTCCTCGTCTTGTTGGTGAAGGGTCACTGGCTCAATGTTGATGGCTGTTAATTGATCGGGGTGGAGGCTGCTTAAGATTGGGGCGGCTGTGACGTTTTCTTAAAATAAGACAACAAGGAACTCTTCTGCACCCACTGACTTCTTTCACAAAAGGTTTCACTAGCATGAGATGCTTGGAGACAGCATTTTCCCCACGGTAGAACTGTTTTCCACATTGGAGTCAGTCCTCTCAAACCCTGCCACTGCTTTGTCAGCTAAGTTTATGTTGTATTCTGAAATCCCATGTTGTCATTTTAACAATGTTCACAGAATGTCTACCCAGCACAGATTCCATCTCCAGAAGCCACTTCCTTTGCTCTTCCATAATGAGCAACTCCTCATGCATTGAAGTTAGATCATGAGGTTGCAGCAGTTCAGTCACATCTCCAGGCTCCACGTCTAATTCTAGTTCTCTTGCTGTTTCCACCACTTCTGCAGTGACTTCCTCCAGTGAAGTCCAGAACTCCTCAAAGTCATCCATGAGGGTTGGAATTGACTTCCTCAAAATTCCTATTAATGCTGATATTTTGACCTCTTTCTGTGAATCACGAATGTGTTTTTTTTGTTATTGTTTGTTGTGGATTTTTTTTATTTTTAATCAAGTTGAGGTCTCACTATGTTGCTCAGACTGGTCTTGAACTCCTCCTGGCCTCAAGTGATCCTCCTGCCTTGGCAGGTTGGGTAGCTCTCAACCATGGGCTTAAAATATCAGTTATCCATGCTGTAAGCAGACGTGCTGTCATTCAAGCTTTGTTGTTCCATTTCTAGAGCACAGGCAGAGTAGATTTAGCATAATTCTTAAGCCTCCAGGACTTTTGGAATGGTAAATGAGCATTGGTTTCAACTTAAAGCCACCAGGAGCACTAGCCTCTAATGAGAGGGTCAGCCTGTCCTTTGAAGCTTTGAAGCCAGGCATTGACTTCTCCTCTCCAGCTATGAAAGTCCTAGATGGCATCTTCTTCCAATAGGGCATTTTGTCTACATTAAAAATCTGTTGTTTTGTGTAGCCAACTTTATTCATAATCTCAGCTAGATCTTCTGGATAACTGACTGCAGCTTCTCCGTCAGCACTTGGCACTTTACCTTGCCCTTTTATATTATGGGGACGGCTTCTTTCCTTAAACCTCATGAACCAAGATCTGTAGCTTCAGATTTTTCTTCTGCAGCTTCCCCACCTCTCTCAGTCTTCACAGAACTAGAGAGCGTTAGGGCCTTGCTCTGGATTAGGCTTTGGCTTAAGGGAACGTTGTGGCCGGTTTGATCTCTTCAGACCGCTAAAGCTATGTCCATGTCAGCAGTAAGCCCGTCTCACTTTCTTATCATTCATGTGTTTGCTGGAGTAGTCCTTTTAATTTCCTTCAGTAACTTTTTCTTTGCATTCTCAGCCTGGGTAGCTTTAGCTCAAGAGGCTTAGCACTCACTGCAGCCTCAACTTCCTGGGACCAAGTGATCCTCCCACCTCAGCCTCCTCCTAAGTATCTGGGACCACAGGTGTGCACCACCACGCTCAGCTCATTTTTTAATTTTCTGTAGAGACGGGGTCTCCCTATTTTGCCCAGGCTGGTCTCAAACTCCTAGTCTCAAGTGACCCGCTCACCTCAGCCTCCCAAAGTGCTGGGAATACAGGCATGAGCCACCATCCCTGGCCCTGTCTCAGCTTTTGACATGCCTTCCTCACTGTGTTTAATCATTTCTAGCTTTTAATTTAAAGTGTGAGGTGTGTGACTCTTCCTTTCTCTTGAACACTTAAAGGCCATTGTAGGGTTATACACTGACCTAATTTCAATATTGTTATGTCTCAGGGAATAGGAAGGCCCAAGGAAAGGGGGAGAGATGGGAGAGTGGCCAGTTGGCAGATCAGTCAGAACACACACATTTATCGGTCAGGTTTGCCATCTTATATAGGTGTGGTTCGTGGCACCCCCAAACAATTACAGTAGTTACACCAGAGATCACTGATCACAGATCACCATAAAAAGTGTGATAACTGTGTAAAAGTTTGAAATACCACAAGAGTTAACAAAATGTGACACAGAAACACAAAGTGAAAACAGGCTGTTGGGGGAAAAAATGGCCCTGACAGACTTGCTTGACGCAGGGTCACCCCAAATCTTCAATTTGTGAGAAACACAATCTCTGCAAATTGCAGCAAAGCAAAGCACAATACAGTGAAGTCTGCCTCGGCCGGGTGTGGTGGCTCACGTCCATAATCCCAGCACTTTGGGAGGCCAAGGCAAGAGGATCCCTTGAGCCCAGCCAGGAGTTCGAGGCCAGTCTGGGCAACACAGGGAGACCCAATCTCCAAAACAAAACAAAGCCCGTTTGTATTTATTGGGGTTTACTCTCAGTCTCTCCCACAGAGAGATAGGGCTGGCTTGTTATTGTGCTCAGTGAATGTTTCTCAAGTGAAAAAATAAGGTCTTAGCCAGTGCCTGCCCTTTGTTGTGCACACCCTGATCCAGCCTTTATCTGCCAGCACAGGAGAAAACAAGATACAAGAAGAGAACAGTGATCTCTGAGTCAGATTTTGAGGAACCCAAATTAGTATCAGAAAGCTGGTAGGAGAAGGGAAAAATAAAGTAAATCGAATTAAAAGTTGAATGGGCCATGTGCAGTAGCTCATACCTAGAAATCTAGCACTTTGGACGCCAAGGTGAGAGGATCATTTGAGGCCGGGAGTAGACCAGCCTGGGCAACATAGCAAGATCCCATCTCTACAAAAAAATTTTTAAGTTTTCTGAGTGTGCTGTTGTACACTTTTAGTCCCAGCTACTTAGGAGGCGGAAGTGGGAGGATCACATGAGCCCAGGAGGCTGAGGCTGCAGTCAGCTTTTATTGCACCACTGCACTCAAGCTTGGGTGACAGAGTAAGTCCCTGTCTCTAAAAATAAATAACAAATTCATTTTTTGTAAAGTTGTATGTCATGGCCCCTGCCTACTCTGGATTCATGGCGTGATGCTTGAACCTCACCATCCTAACCCCACTGGTGACACCATGTCATTTCTTGAATTTTTCAAGCCCCTTTCAGTCCCAATTTCTCTGTCGTGGCTGCTCTCTAGCCTGGAAAGTTCTCTCCTCACTGGCCAGATTTCTCCTTCTCATCTATGGGAATTTGGCTTGAAGTAGGGGGTATCCCCAGTCCCGAACTAGTTAACGTGACCTGCTGTGTGTCCCTCAAAGCCATTGCCTTCCTAGCTGAGAAGGCATCACATCTGCAACAGGTTCATTCATTGTGTGCATGTTTTTCTTAAGCACTTCTCTTGTGCATGAGCTCCATGGGGCAGGAATAGTCTCATGTGTCACTCTACCCAGCACATAGGATGTACTCAGATGCACACTTGTGGATGGTGGAAAAATAGGTCAGCTCAACCTAATGTGCCCATCTCTCCTCTAGGAGTAATCTTGAGAAAAAAAAAGTTGGGAATATGCTTTGTGTTAGTTTAGGATGACCCAGAATAGACCCTGAAACAAGAATTTAGGGCAATCCTTGTGCACATAGTTCATCTGAGAGGGGGACCCCAGAAAGGGTTGGAGAGGGAGAAGGAGGTGGGGGTAAGGAAGGGTGAGTTGTCCCATGGGCACCTGAACTCAGTCCTGCTGGAAGCCCATGTGGAACTCACATCTTAAGTGATCCAGAATCAGGGGTGAGGGAGCTGGGGTATTGATCCACAAACTCCCAGCAATCTTTGTTGAGGGCTGTTCCCTTAAGGGCATTCATTCCCTGGACCTGCCCCGGCTTTGGAGAAAGCCCTGAGGCAAGAGGTCCAGATACCAGTTGGCCAAAGACTGAAGCGTTAAGACCCAAGCCGCTGGATAAAACTGAAAAATCAAACCAGGTGTGGTGGTTCCCCGCCTGTAATTGCAGCTACTCAGTAGGCTAAGGCAAGAGGATTGCTGGAGCCAGGAGTTCAAGGCTATGGTGAGCTATGATTGCACCACTGCATTCCAGCCTGGGCATCAGAGCAAGACCCCATGTCTAAAATAAAAAGTAAACTGAAAAATCCCCAAGTTATTTGCTGTGGCCGACCTTCCATTAACCACAGAGCCCTCTGGTACTCAGCATTTCTTGTCCCTTATATGAAGCTCTGATGACAATCTCTTTATCGTATTGTGCCCTGACCACACGCTATACATCACTTAGCGTGAAATGGACATGTTCAGGAAACAGGGCCAGGAGGGACGCTGCGTTTCAACAGCAATAATTTTACAAATGAGGTCTCACAACGGGGTCTTGCCAGGAGGGTTTCTGCGGAAGCCCCATCCCACCTACTGTTATCATCCTTATTAACTTGCATTTACAAAAGCGACTCTTTGTGACCAGAGGCTTGGGGTCTGTGGCTGCCTTCTAGCTGGCTGATGCCGCTGGTCCACATAGGGAGGATCACACTCATTTTTTTTTTTTTTTTTTTTGTGGCAGAGTCTCGCTCTGTCACCCAGGCTGGAGTGCAGTGGCATAATCTCGGCTCACTGCAACCTCCGCCTGCTGGGTTCAAGCAAGTCTCCTGCCTCAGCCACCCGAGTAGCTGGGACTACAGGTGCCCACCACCACGCCCAGCTAATTTTTGTATTTTCAGTAGAGACGGGGTTTCACCATGTTGGCCAGGTTGGTCTCAAACTCCTGAACTTGTGATCCACCCGCCTTGGCCTCCCAAAGTGCTGGGATTACAGGCATGAGCCACAGCACCTGGTCCATTTTTTTGGTTTTAATGCCACCTGTGTGCCTAGCACTGTGCTGACCACTTTATCAACTTACTAAAATCCTCACAACCCTTGGAGGTATTGATAATATTGTTATCCAGGTTATACAGAAAGGGGAAACTGAGGCACAGACCAGGGAAGTCACTTGCCCAAGTCCACCCAACTGGAAAGTGACAGAGTTGGGATTTGAACCCATGCAGGCTGGGTTCTTAACACTGAACTACTTTCCTTCCATTTGTTAAAGAGCCACAAATCAGTCAGGGTGCAGTGGCTAACGCCTGTAATCCCAGCACTTCAGGAGGCCAAGGTGGGCGGATCACCTGAGGTCAGGAGTTCAAGACCAGCCTGGCCAATGTGGTGAAACCCTGTCTCTACAAAAATACAAAACAAAGTAGCCAGGCATGATGGCAGTGCCTAGTAATCCCAGCTACTCAGGAGGCTGAGGCAGGAGAATCCCTTGAACCCCGGAGGCAGGGGTTGCAGTGAGCTGAGATTGTACCATTCCACTCCAGCTTGGGCAACAGAGCGAGACTCTGTCTCAAATAAATACATAAATACATAAACAGGCCAGACATAGTGGCTCACGCCTGTAATCCCAACACTTTGGGAGGCTGAGGACGGCAGATCTCCTGAGGTCAGGAGTTCAAGACCAGCCTGGCCAACATGGTGAAACCCCCATCTCTACTAAAAACACAAAAATTAGCTGGGCGTGGTGGCACATGCCTGTAATCCCAGCTACTCAGGAGGCTGAGGCAGAGAATTGCTTGAACCTGAGAGATGGAGGTTGCAGTGAGCCGAGATCACACCACTGCGCTCCAGTCTGGGCGACAGAGCGAGACTCCGTCTCACAAAAAATAAAGAGCCACAAACCCCGAAAGGTCTGTTGTTCCCCCAGGGCCCCAAGCAACCCCACAATCCACTGTCATTGTAGCTTGTGAAATATACTGAATGTCACCCCAATCATGAGCCACGGGGGGGCAGTTTCCGTTTCTCTCATTGCAACATGTGTGGAGCATGAACCATCTCGGGGGGTCTTCATAAGTCACCTTTTATCCCGTGAGGCAGGTAGTGTTACAACCATTTTACAGGTAACAAAACTGAGGCCAGTGGTGTCGAGTCCCCAGCCTGTGGCCACTCAGCCAATATGGGACGGCTTGGAATCCCAAGCACCCCTGCCCTGCTGTCTGACCCCGAAGCCCACCCTCTGTTCTCCATTGTGGCTTCTTTCTTTCAGCATCTTGGCGACAGTTGGGACAGAGTTTGACCTGCGGGACGCTGAGGGCGGTTCGAGTGCTGAGGCCGCTCAAGCTGGTGTCTGGAATCCCAAGTGCGTGAGTTTCCGACCCTAACAAGGGGTTTGCTCAGGGGCCCGGGAGCCCTCAGTTTCCCTACGCAGAGCATCTCGGGAGGCCACCCCGCCGCCCAGCCTGTGTGAGGGGAGGGCAGTCTCCTCTTCGGACTCCCTATAGGGGGATTCCTAGGAACATGGCTGTAGCTCCCCATGAGCTCCTGAAAGCAAGCTAGGAGCCACACCCATTTATTGAGCACCTACTGTCTATCAGGAGCCATGCTAAGCACCACACGTGATCTCGTTCAGTACTCACAGCCCTATGAAGTCGATAGGACTGATGTCTCTATTTTATAGGGGGGAAACTGAGGCTCAGAGTGGCTGAAAAATTGGAGCAGGGTTTTGTGGCTGAGAAGTGGCAGAACTAGGAGTGAGCAAGTGTGATTCCACGTCTGGGCGGTAACACTGGTGGCAATGACCGTTCCCATTTGCCGAGGGCCTGCTGTGTGCAGGGCACTGCGGAGAGGACTTTACATGCGTTATCTTATGTCATCCTCACAGTCACCCAGTGAACACCCATTTTTCAGATGAGAAGGTTGAGGCTCAAGGAGGTTAAATCACTCACCTGAATTCTTGCAGGTGGACAGTAACGAGCTCTAAAGTCCATACTCATTCCTTGCCTCTTTCCCATTCTGCATGGATGCATCTACTCCCGCTTTGGGGTGGCCACCATATGCAGGGTCAAGATTAAGTATAGGTTCAGCCAAAAAATTGTGAAAAGCAAAAATGAAACAGGGCTGTCCTCTTCTGTCTTCTTGTCTTGGTTAATAATAATGGTTTAGTCAGGCATGGTGGCTCAGGCCAGTAATCCCAGCACTTTGGGAGGGTCACTTGAGGCCACAAGTTCAAGACCAGCCTGGGCAACATCATGAGACCCCATATCTACAGACAAAAAATTTTCTTTAGAAATTAGGTTGGCTGGGCACAGTGGTTCACACCTGGAATCCCCGCACTTTGGGAGATGGGAGCGGGCAGATAGCTTGAGCTCAGGAGTTAACCAGCATGGGGAACATGGCAAAATCCCGTGTCTTAAAAAAAAAAAAAAAAAAAAAAATTGCAGGCATGGTGGTACACACCATAGTCCCAGCTACTTAGGAGGCTGAGGCAGGAGGATCGCTTGAGCCCAGGAGGTCAAGGTTGCATTGAGCTGTGATCGCATCACTACACTCCAGCCTGGGCATCAGAGTGAGACCTGTCTCAAAAAAAGACCAAAAAAAAAAGTTTAAAAAAAAATTTACAAAGCACTTATTATGTGCCAGGCATTATTCTAAGTATTTCAATTTTTTAAAGCCATTTTATCTTCCCAACAAGCCTGTGAAGTAGTGTCTGTTATTAGCACCATTTTACAGTTTATTGGTTTCATTCTTCAGGTTCATTGCTACCCAAGTTTAAAGAGTAAGATTTCTCAGCGGGCGCGGTGGCTCATGCCTGTAATCCCAGCACTTTGGGAGGCCAAGGAGGGCAGATCACAAGGTCAGGAGTTCAAAACGAGCCTGGCCAACATGTTGAAACCCTGTCTCTACTAAAAAAATACAAAAATAAGCTGGGAGTGGTGGCACGTGCCTGTAGTCCCAGCTACTCAGGAGGCTGAGGCAGGAGAATCGCTTGAACCTGGGAGGCGAAGGTTGCAGTGAGCCAAGATCACACCACTGCCCTCCAGCCTGGGAAACAGAGTAAGACTCTGTCTCAGAAAAAAAAGAAAAAGTAAGATTTCCCGGAGGATCACCAGCAGGGCCTTTTTGTAGAAAGGACACTTCTGTCCCAGGTCTCTGCAAGATCCCAGCAGATGTCTGTGTCATATTAAATTAAGAGCCATTCCAGATCTAATGGTAAAAAGAGCCAAGCGCAGTGGCTCACACCTGTAATCCCAGCACTTTGGGAGGCCAAGGTGGGACCATTGCTTGAGGCCAGGAGTTCAAGACCAGCCTGGGCAACAAAGTGAGACCCTGCCTCTAAAAAAAAAAAATACAAAAACTCACCAGGCATGGTGGTGTGCACCAGTAGCCTCAGCTACAGGAGGGAGACTGAGGTGGGAGGATTGCTTGAGCCTGGGAGTTTGAAGCTGCAGTGAGCTGTGATGGTGCCACTGCACTCAGCCTGGGCAACAAAGTGAGACCTTGTCCACCTCCCCAAAAAAAAATAATATACACACACACACACACACACACACACACACACACACACAATAGTGACAAGAGTCTCTGTTTAATGACCACCTATGACATACCAGGTAGTTCACTGTGTATGAACTCTCTCATTTAATCCTGTGAGGGAGATACTATTCCAGTCCCTATTTACAGATGGAGAAGCTGAGGCTTGGAATGGAGACCTGACTTGCTCAAGGTCACCTCACTAGTGATCGGATGACTAGGTCACGTTCCTTTGAAGCAGAGACTTAGGGTGGGTGTTAGACACACCTGCTTTATTGGGAGACAGCTCTCGAGAGAAACAGCACGAGGTCAGCAGGGTGGACAGGGAAATGGATAGAGCAGAGAGGTCAGCAGAGTGGACAGGGGAATGGATGGAGCAGAGAGGTCAGCAGGGTGGACAGGGGAATGGATGGAGCAGAGAGGTCAGCAGGGTGGACAGGGGAATGGATGGAGCAGGGATGCAGCTTCAGCTGGAGCGTGTGTAGTGCCAGAGTTGTCCTCCCATGTGCGGCAAGGATGCTGGCCTCTTTGACTTCTCTGGTCAGTTACTGGGGATGGGAGGTAGAGAAACAGTCGCTCCCAGGTGAGGTTGCTTTTGATCACCAAGGGCAGCTCTACTGAGAAGAGGGGCAGCTGGGAGGCATGAGCAACCAGCATCCATAGCAGCTGGAGGCGGGTACACCAGAAAGAAAATGGGATCTTGGCTGGACACCAAGAGTGTCCAGCACCACACTGCCTCTGTCACCACCGCCACACTGCCTCTGTCACCACTCACCACACTGCCTCTGTCACCACTGTACCACACTGTGTCACCATCGCACCGCACAGCCTCGTCACCACCGCCCTACCTCTGTCACCACCGCACCGCACTGCCTGTCACCACCGCACCACACACTGCCTCTGTCACCACTGCACCACACTGCCCACATTACATTTCTAAGCCCTTGGAGTGGCATGGCCCCTCGAGCTATCCTGACAGTTTCCCTCTCTGACTGTGGCCACTACCCATCGAGAGCCATGGGACGTTCCTCCCTCCAATCAAGAAGCAAAGCCCCAAGCTGTATGTTTGAACCTTCGTTTTGACCGTAGATTTTCCTAGTAGATAGCACAGTGCTTACAAACATAGGGTGTTGATAATCGTTCAGACCTGAGTTAAAAGCCTAAAAAAAAAAAAAAAAAAAAAAGGTAGCGGAGCCAGGCATGGTGGTATGTGCCTGTAGTCCCACCTACTTGGGAGGCTGAGACAGGAGGCTCATTTGTGCCCAGGAGGTCAAGGCTGCAGTGAGCCATGATCATGCCACTGTACTCCAAGCTGGGTGACAGAGCAAGCCCATCTCAAAAAAAAAAAAAAAAAAAAAACAATGATGGGCATAAAAATACTAAGGGTCTTCCTCTGTCACTCAGGCTGCAGTGCCGTGTGCAGTTACAGCTCAGTGCAGCCTCGACCTCCCCAGGCTCAAGCAGTCCTCCCATCTCAGCCTCCCAAATAGCTGGGACTCCAGGCACGCATCACTATGCCCAGCTAATTTTTTAATGTATTTTTGTAGAGACAGGGTTTCATCTTGCTGCTCAGGCTGGTCTCAAACTCCTGGGCTCAAGCGATCCACCCACCTCAGCCTCCCAAACTGCTGGGATTACAGGTGTGAACCACCACGCCTGGCCAGCCGTCATTATGATGAACATTCTTTGAGTCTAAGAACAGTGAAATTTTTAGTGTAGGATGCAAATTTCAGTATTACCAACTTAACCCCTTCCTCTCCCAGAAGGATTTGAAGCCCAGAGTCATTCAACCACCATGAATGAAACATTTGTTAGATGAGAGGCTACTGGAGGCTAAACTTGGTAGGATAAGAGCTTCCATGGGGTCCCTGATTGGCTGCAATACCCCCACATTCAGGTCTTCAGATGCCCACTTGGATGTGTCTTCCATCCCACTCTGTCCCTTTGGGGACTGTTCCCTCCCCTTCTGATTCACCACCATCTTTCTGAATTGGGTTGGTCAGAACATGGAAAGCAACATCAGCATGTGGGCAAACACAGGGCTTCGTGTCAGATGGACAGGGTTCAAATCCTAGTTCTGCCATTTCTTTCTTTCTTTTTTTTTAAGATGGAGTCTCTCTCTGTCACCAAGGCTGGAGTGCAATGGCACAATCTTGGCTCACTGCAACCTCCACCTCCCGGGTTCAAGAGATTGTCCTGCCTCAGCCTCCCAAGTAGCACTGCAACCTCCACCTCCCGGGTTCAAGAGATTCTCCTGCCTCAGCCTCCCAAGTAGCTGGGATTATAGGCACCTACCACCATACCTGGCTAATTTTTTATATTTCTAGTAGAGATGGGGTTTCACCATGTTGGCCAGGCTGGTCTCCAACTCCTGACCTCAGGTAATCCACCCTCCTCATCTTCCCAAAGTGCTGGGATTACAGGCATGAACCACCACGCCTGGCCTACTTGTGCCATTTCTCATACACTTGGATGAATCATAGCATCTCTCTCAGCTTTGCTTCCCACGTCTGTAAAATGGGAGTGACTTTCACATATGGCCACCTCAGGGGTTTGTCACTAGAAGTCAGTGAAATACGTAGAGTCTGGTTCCTTAGGGTTGAAATTGGGACCACCGACCGCTTTCCCAACCAAAGCTGCAGCCAGCCTGTATGGTGCCCTTGTATGAATTAGAAAAAGACGCCCCCTCTTGACGGAAAAAAAAAAAAATTAAGAAAATGGCTCCCTCTTCTGGGTGCCAGTTGCCCAACACCCACAAATATGGCTCCAAAGCAATAAATTTCCACCCTTTTCTTGCCCAAAAGATCATCAAATGGAACAGCATATGTTCCATAAAATACCTTTATTAAATACTTTCAAGTTGGCTGGGCTCGGGGGCTCACGCCTGTAATCCCAGCACTTTGGGAGGCAGAGGCGGGAGGATCACTTGAGGTCCGGAGTTCGAGACCAGCCTGGGCAACATAGTGAGACCCTGTCTCTATAAAATATATATATATATTTCTTTGAGACAGGGTCTTACTCTGCTGCTCAGGCTGGAGTGCAGTGACACGGTCATAGCTCACTCAACCTCCTGGGCTCAAGCCGTCCTCCTCCCTCAGTCTCTGGAGTAGCTAGGACTACACGCGTGAATCCTCATACCTGGCTAATTAAAAAATAAATAAATATTTTGTAGTTAAAAGTGCTTTTTTTAAAAAAAAAAAAAAAAAAGAAAAAGAGAAAGAATTGGGGCCAGGTATGGTGGCTCACACCTATAATCCTAGCACTTTAGGAGGCTGAGGAGTTGAGCGCTTGGAGGCCAGAGGTTTCAGGCCAGCCATACATCTCTACAAAAAAGTTTTTAAAACTTAGCCAGGCATGGTGGTGCATGCCTGTTGCCCTAGCTGCTCCAGGGACTGAGGCAGGAGGATCGCTTGAGCTCAGGAGGTTGAGGCTGCAGTGAGCTATGACTGTGCCACTGCGCTCCACCCTAGGCAGCAGAGCAAGACCCTGTCTCAAAGAAAAAAAAAACCTGGGAAGGGTTGTTCCTACGACAAGGACCAGCCTCACGTGGTGCTTCCTTCACCATTGCCCCATCCCCAGGCTCCTGTGTGCTTGAGGTTCCCTCAGGGACACACCTGCTTTGTTTTGGAGAGAGCTTGGCATCTTGGTGGCGGGGTTTGGGGTGCTTGCTCATGGGCTTATGGGGCCTCTCTCTGTGTCCTCCCAGGTTTACAAGTCGTCCTGAAGTCGATCATGAAGGCGATGATCCCTTTGCTGCAGATCGGCCTCCTCCTATTTTTTGCAATCCTTATTTTTGCAATCATAGGGTTAGAATTTTATATGGGAAAATTTCATACCACCTGCTTTGAAGAGGGGGACAGGTAGGTCCACAGAGCATGATGTGCTTTTCCAATTTTCTCCTTCAGGGACAAGCTCAGAGGCCTGCTTCTTTCTCCTGGCAGCTGGGAGGAGCGTCTCCTTCAGAGAGCACTGCAGGAGAGGGAGCGGGTGACATAGACTCTGAGATCTCAGCTGTTGCAAGGGTTGGGGTTCCACAGAAGGTGACCCAGCAGAGAGAGTGTATCTGGGAATAATCTCAGGAAGGACCGTGGGAAGAATAAGGAAGTGAGACAGAAAAAGGAAGGGGTCTTTTAAAGGGTGTGTTATCAGGCAGGTTATCAATTGCAACTGGGATTAGATCCTCCTGGGCAGCTCTGGGAGACAGCATAGAACATACACCTAGCTGGGCGCGGTGGTCACGCCTGTAATCCCAGCACTTTGGGAGGCCAAGGTGGGCGGATCACGAGGTCAGGAGTTCGAGACCAGCCTGGCCAGCATGGTGAAACCCCATCCCTACTAAAAATACAAAAATTAGGCGTGGTGGCACATGCCTGTAATCCCAGCTACTCGGGAGACTGAGGCAGGAGAATCCCTTGAACCCAGGAGGTGGAGGTTGCAGTGAGCCAAGATCGCATCACTGCATTCCAGCCTGGATGACGGAATGAGACTTCAGCTCAAAAAAAGATTTTTAAAAGGCTGGGTGTGGTGGCTCATGCCTGTAATCCCAACACTTTGGGAGGCTGAGGTGGGTGGATTACCTGAGGTCAGGAGTTTGAGACCAACCTGACCAACATAAAGAAAACCCCATCTCTACTAAAAATACAAAAATTAGCCAGTCGTGGTGGCGCATGCCTGTAATCCCAGCTACTTGGGAGGCTGAGGCAGGAGAATTGCTTAAACCCGAGAGACAGAGGTTGCGGTGAGCCAAGATCACACCATTGCACTCCAGCCTGGACAACAAGAGCAAAACTCCATCTCAAATTAAAAAATAAATAAATAAATAAGGAGCACACACCTCAGAACTGTCCCAGCCAAGGGGCAAGGGAGCTGGGGTATTTATACACTGGCTTCTTTCTGGCTGGGTGGAACAGGTGTTCCCTGCGCTTTCAGACCTCAGCCAGTCCTGACTTCTAAAGCAAGCAAGAAGTGGGGAGAGTTTGGCCAGAAAAGGGTTATTGCCCAAGTGCACTGTGAATGGTACCTTGTAGAAGGCGAGAGTACCTGATGAGTCCTCCTGGTCTCCGCCAGTCCCCAGGATGTGCCAGAGATACCCCAATTGGGAGTCCTGGCACCAACCAATCAGAACCCGGCACTCAGCAGCATCCTGCCCCCTCCCTCACTGTGCCCACATTAACCCTTCAGTGTCTGGGTCTGGTGGGTGAGGTCTAGGGGTGGGGTGAGCAGGGGAAAACCCAGGCAGGCCAGAGACACGCTCCCGGGACTCAGCTCTGAACCAGCAGTGTGGAAGCGGTGCGTCTGCCGTGGTCCACACTCAGGGACCAAGTAGCCCTTGGGATACATTTTCAGTTAAATCTTTGCCTGTCCAAACTCTAGCTGCTTGTTCTCTAAAGCTCCGAAATGAAATGGAATCAAGTAGGAAGGGATGCCTTCGGTATTTGAATATTTGCACCCCTGGCTGTCTGTGTGCAGACAGACTGAATGGCAGCTCTGGTTCTGATGATCTGGGTCACGGGAGCTGTGCATTGAGGGAGTGGATAGAGTGAATTTAGAAGCCCAAACGAGGACCTGGGTGGGCAGAGAAAGCTTTCAGGCCTCTTACTTGGGAAAGGCAGCCACAGAAGATTCTGTCTGGGAGTGGATTTCCACTCACTCTCCCCACCCAGTGACCCCCAAGTGGATTCTCAGAGGTACCCCCAAGCCCTCCCTTCCCACTCCTCCCCAGGGGGAGGGAAAACCCATTGGGGAAGGTTTATTTGCAGTGATTGGAGGTTTTGCTTTAGTCTGTGTGTGTGGTTTTTCTCTTTTCTCTCGCTCCTCCTGTCTCCTTTTCTCCTGGGCTTGTGAAGTTTGCTCAATATGGAATGTCCTAATTATTTCTTTCCCCGATGAAGAAGGTGTTAATTGAGGCAGAGCTATTTCTGCTTCTGGCCTCGTCACCCAGGCGGAAATTCGAGAGAGAGAGAGAGAGAGAGAGAGAGAGAACGTGAGCGTGTGCGAGCAGGGTCCCTTGGAAAAATGAGCCGTGAGCAGAGAAACCAGGACTCCTGGATCCTAGGTTTTTGTGAGGTTTTATTTTATTTTTTCTACCCAAGACTGCCTAAAGGAGAAGAGGCCACGGGGTTGGCTTAGGTCCGAGTGGGGTTTTGAGGGGACAGAAGTGGGTGGTGCCACCAGAGGGGGAGGAAGCCTCCATTTAGGAGAAAGACTGAAAAGCTAGCTCACGATTAAAAATATAAGACGTGTGAGTAAGAGACAGATATATACAGACACCCAGGCAGCGGGTTAATTTTAAAATGTATTTATAACCGAATTCCTCAGACACTCTGGACGGTTGTTTTTCTAGAAGCAGTGCTCAGAGTGCTTCGTGTTGGTGGCTGGGGGGTTGAGGGGGATTGCAGCGCTGCTAAAGATAGACCCGTTTTCGGTAGCATCCCTCCGTGTCGGGAGCCCAGTTCCTGTGCGCCCAGCACCGTGCCAATCGCTCAGAAGGAAGCAGAGATGAAGTGGAAGGCTTCCTGCTTTCTAAGAGCTTCCAAAATAGAGGAAACAAGACCCCTCATTTGCAGCCATTTTTAACAGTGAAGGCTAATGTGTGATGGTACCGACGCCCCCCTAAATACAGAAATTCAGTAGCTATTGTATGCCTGAAAGGGGCCGGGTGCGGTGGCTCACACCTGTAATCCCAGCACTTTGAGAGGCTCAGGTGGGAGGATCCCTTGAGGCCGGGAGTTCGAGACCAGCCTGGGCAACATAGCAAGACCCTGTCTCTACTAAAATAAAAATTAATAAATTAGCCATGAGTGGGGGTACATACCGGTAGTCCTGGCTACTCAGGAGGCTGAGGAAGAAGGATTGCTTGAGCCCAGGAGTTGGAGGCGGCGAGGTTGCAGTGAGCTATGGTCGTGTCTGCACTCCAGCCTGGGTGGCAAAGTGAGACGCTGAAAAAAAAAAAGGAAGGGAGGAAGGAAGGTGGAGGGAGGGAGGAAGGAAGAGAGGGAGGGAAGAAGGAAGGGAGGGAGAAGAGGGAAGGGAGGGAGGGAAGAAGGAAGGGAGGGAGGGAAGAGAGGAAGGGAGGGAGGGAAGAAGGAAGGGAGGGAGGAGAGGGAGGAAGGGAGGGAGGGAGGGGAAGGGAGGGAGAGAGGAAGGGAGAGGGAGGAAGGGAGGAAGGAGGAGGGAGGGAGAGGGAGGGAGGGAGAGAGGGAGGGAGGGAGGGAGGGAGGGGAGGAAGGGAGGGAGGAAGGGGAGGAAGGGAGGGAGGGAGGGAGAGAGGAGGGAGGGAGAGAGGGAGGGAGGAGGGAGGGAGGGAGGAAGGGAGGGAGGAAGGAAGAGAGGGAAGGAAGGAAAGGAAAGGAGGGAGGGAAGAAGGGAGGCAGGGGAGGGGGCTGAGGCTGGGGCTGGTTAACTGGGCTACACAAGAGGCTACACGGCGGGTGGGAATTGAGCCAGACTTGAACGTGGGGGTGGAGACAGGGAAGATTCCAGGCAGAGGTGATGTCCTAAACAGTAATTCTCATTTATTATAGCAGCCCATGGATTTATTTTGCTCTCTGCCCTGAGCCTTATGTTTAAAAGATTTTTGCCTTCCAACCTGTATTTATTCAATAGCAGTTCATGTACCAAGTCCAGCACAAGTGCAGAAGGTGTTTCCCACCACTTCAGTTCATGGCGAGGCTAGACTTGGAGTTTCTATTCAGCCAGAGCTTGAAAGACCAGCGAGATTCATTCACTCAGCACTGGTCTGTTTCCCCTCTGCTGTGTGCTCAGTCAGGGGAGCGGAGAACTGGTGCTGCTAAGTCTGTAGCACATACATCGAGAGACATTTTTGTTGAGTAGGAAGCCTGAGTTTACACACACTCGGCTGTTTGTTTTCTTGTCCGACAAGGCCACGGTCGTCTTTGAAAACCTTCGGAAGCATCGCTCACAAAATAAGGTCCTCTCAGACCCGCTGTGCTGGTAAAGTGAGGACGCTCCCAGAATGTGAGCTTTCCTGCTTCTCTACCCCGTCAACACCTTAGGAAGGGGTAGGGAGGCAGGGCTGACCTTTAGCGTGCAGCCCAACTGCCACCTCCCAGGAAGCTGTCTTTAGTTTCCAGCCAGAGGGGTGTCTGTTGGCATGTTTCTCCCCTCCTTGTGGCATTTTCAGAGTCTGCCTCCTGCTATTTGGGGGAGAAAGCTCAGCTCCTGTTCCTTACCCTTAGGCAAGGGTAGGAACTGTGTGTACTGGTGTCCCTCACCCCCAGAACAGCTCCCTGAGCCCAGTACATCCCAAGAAGAGAAAAAAAAAAAAATCAGCAAGGCTTACAGGAGAATAACACAGCACACTTGACAAATTTGTCCTAATGGATGTCGGAAGAACGCTGCCCCTTACCAGCTGCGTTATGCACGCAGGACATTTACTAAAACTGACTGTGTTATGGACCATAAAGTTCGTTTCAACAGAGTTCAAAAAGCTGAAAAAATACAAAACATATTCTCTGGCCACAATGCAATAAAGCTGGAAATCAGTAACAAAAAGAGAACTCTGAAAGTGTTTGCAGATTAAGAGACACGTCTCTCATTTATGGATGAAATGATTCGATGTCTGAGCTTCCCTTTAAAAATATTCCAGGCTGGGCGCAGTGGCTCACGCCTGTAATCCCAGCACTTTGGGAGGCCGAGGCGGGTGGATCACCTGAGGTCAGGAACAAGACCAGCCTGGCCAACATGGTGAAACTCTGTCTTCACTAAAAATACAAAAATTAGCCAGGTGTGGCGGTGGGCACCTGTAATCTCAGCTACTCGGGAGGCTGAGGGAGGAAAATCCCTTGAACTGGGGAGTCGGAGGTTGTAGTGAGCTGAGATCGCACCATTGCACTTGAGCCTGGGTGACAGAATGAGACTTTGTCTCAAAAAAAAAAAAAAAAAAATCAGTTTGGTGGCAAGGCAAAGCATTTGGAGGGGATATAGATGAAACAAGATTGGCTGGAAGTAAGCAGATGAGTGTCTAAATTGGTGATAGGTACATGGTGAATCATACTATTCTTTTTATTTTTTTTATTGCATTTTAGGTTTTGGGGTACATGTGAAGAACATTCAAGATTGTTGCATAGGTACACACATGGCAGTGTGATTTGCTGCCTTCCTCCCCATCACCTATATCTGGCACTTCTCCCCATGCTATCTCTCCCCAGCTCCCCACCCCCCGTCATTATACTATACTATGCCCCCCTCCCTCCTCCCACTCCTTCTCTTTCCTTTCTCCCCCTTCTCCCCCTTCTCTCCCCTCTCCCCCTTTGTTTTCATATATATACCTAACAAGTTATTTTAAAAAGAAATACGTCTAAGTTACCCATAGGTCAAAGAAGAAATAATAGTGGAAAAATTACTTGAACAATAAAGGTAATGCATGACAAAATTTATGAGATGCAGGTAAAGCCACACTTAAAGGCAATTTGTAGCCTTAAAGGTGGTTAATCCATCCATCTCAAAGGTTTAGGAAAAGAATAGCAAAAAAAAAAAAAGACAAAGAAAAAGAAAACTCATGGAAGACAGAAAGAGAAAAGTAGTAAAGCTTAGAGAAGAAATTAATCAATAGGAAACAAGTAATAGACCCACAAAGCCAAACATTGATTTCTTTGAAGGCTGATCACGTTTGTCCCAATAGTTATTTGTTCCAACAGCATCGTAGAGTCACTGGTCCCTATAGCTCAGAGCTGGTTTTCCCTGCTCCTTCCCCTGACTTTTCTCCCCCTTCCCTTTCATAGATGACATTCAGGGTGAGTCTCCAGCTCCATGTGGGACAGAGAACCCGCCCGCACCTGCCCCAATGGGACCAAATGTCAGCCCTACTGGGAAGGGCCCAACAACGGGATCACTCAGTTCGACAACATTCTGTTCGCAGTGCTGACCGTTTTCCAGTGCATAACCATGGAAGGGTGGACTCATCTCCTCTACAATGTAAGTGATGCTGGGGCAGCGTGTGTGGGCAGTCAGAGTCTCGAGGAGGTGGCCTCCGGGGGACCAGTGAGACCCCAAGGCTGCAGTGGAGAGACCCTGACCTTGGGAGGCAGCCCAGGGACAACACAGCCCCAGTGAAGCTGGCCCGAGGCCCAGGCTTTTGAAGATGACAGGGACTCATACCTCTAGGACTTGGAAGTCTGGAGGGCCCCAGATGCGACGTCATTTTTCATCATGCATGTGTTTAGATACAATTTTAGATGTTTTGAGATGGAAAGGTTATGTGATGCAAAAACCAACATAGATAAAAAATAGAGTAATATCTTGGACGTAGGCAAGGGGGTCCTGCCCTGAGGCTCACCCAACCCTCCTCCAGTCGTGCCACTCCCATGGGATGAGAAGTTCCTGGAGCCAAGGGGACATGTCTACCAAGAGCTTGTGCCCCACATTCTAGACCGTGTTTTGAGTCACTGGGATCCCGGAATTCCCTGCCCAAGCCCCGATTCCATGAACTTGCATGAGATTCCCATATGGGTCTGTTCGTAACCCAGGGACATCTGAGAGGTGGCTGTTGGCACAAATGTGGCTGGAGCTTGGATATACAAGCTGGAGTGCCCACACACGTGTATGGAGGCCCTCTGGCAGGACAGAGCCGTGACGAGGAAGAGAAGGGGACAGGGCTGGCTCTCCTCACACACTGACCCAATGCAGATATCTGGATTCTAAATTCCACCCTGACCTTCCAGAGTGTAAAGGAATGTATGTTTGTGAAGTAGAAGCATAAAAGCATGTTACATTTATTTATTTTATTTTTTTTTTTTTGAGACGGAGTCTCGCTCTGTCACCCAGGCTGGAGAGCAGTGGCACAATCTCAGCTCACCACATCCTCCGCCCACTGGGTTCAAAGGATTCTCCTGCCTCAACCTCCCAGTAGCTGGGACAACAGGCATGTGCCACCATGACTGGCTGATTTTTGTATTTTTAGTAGAGGCAGGGTTTCACCATGTTGGTCAGGCTGGTCTCGACCTCCTGACCTTGTGATCCGCCCACCTCAGCCTCCCAAAGTGCTGGGACTACAGGCGTGAGCCACCGCGCCCGGCAAGCATGTTTTTATTTAATTACCTTTTAAATATTTCCCCATAGTATGCGGTCTCTTTTTTGTACTCTTGCCCTAAATCTTAAAAATGTTAGGAATGTTTCTGAAAACATGTGTACCTCTACCTGCCCCTACTTCCATTCTATTTCCTGTACCCCCAACGTCCAACCCCTTTAGTTCCTCAGCATATCCTTCCGATGTTTATTTATGCAATTATAAGTATAATCAAATCGACATCCTCCTCCTCTTTCTTACCCCAAGGAGTAGCAGTCTACACGTGCTGTTCAATTCTGTGATTCTTTTTCTCGTAACCACACATTCTAGAGATCTTTCTGTTGCAAAACATGGACAGTCTCTTCACAGGTGCACACCAGTACACCCAGCTAATTTTTGTATTTTTTGGTAGAGACATGGTTTTTCATGTTGCCAGGCTGCTCCGGAACTCCCAGGCTCAGGCAGTCCTCCCACCTCCGCCTCCCAAAGTGCTGAGATTACAGGCGTGAGCCATCGCGCCCGGCCGTCTTTATTCTTTTGTGTGGCTGCATAGTGTTCTGTTGTGTGACTGTGGGTTGGAGGGTGTCCATTCCCAGAAGTGGGATTGCAGGGTCAGAGACTAAATGTGTTTAGAATTTTAGTTTTTGGGGAGTTTTTTGTTTTGTTTTTTTAGAGACAGGGTCTCCCTCTGTCACCCAGGCTGGAGTGCAGTGGTGCAATCATAGCTCACTGCAGCCTGAAACTCCTGGGCTCAGGTGATCCTCCCATCCCAGCCTCCTGAGTGGCTGGGACCACAGGCACATATGACCATGCCTAGCTAATTTTTTTTTTTTTAATTTTTATAGAGATGGGGTCTCACTGTGTTGCCCAAGCTGATCTCAGACTCCTGGCCTCAAGCAATTCTCCTGCCTCGGTCTTCCCAAAGTGCTAGGATTACAGGTGTGAGCCACCACACCCAGCCTGTATGCATTTATAATTTTGATAGATACCTAGGTGTGCAAGTTTTGAACTGCCCTTCCCACATCCTCACCACAGTACACCTTCCCTCACCTGCTATGCAGGTGAGCAGTCCCCAGGCAGGTCACCTGTCAGCAGCTGGAGTGGGGCAGACCCAAGGATTGAGGATCAAACGCAAGATGCCACAAATGTCCTGACCCCGCAGAACACCCGGGGCCACCACTCCACACACACAGACTCGTAGAGGTCTCCTCTTTGCCCGCCCTAAGGGCTGAAATTACCATTTAAGTTTAGGCCAGGGGTTGGCCTGCACAGGGAGCAATACCTGGCTTCCTCCTATACATAGAGAAGCTGAACTTTCCTCTTGGTCCTAGTGTATGTTCCCTAACAACCTACTTATGCCTGGAGTTCCATTATTGGAACGCTAAGCTTGTGGGGAGTTATTTATATCCTGCTGCTCAAGGTCATCGCCAAGGTCTGATTGTTCACACACAAAAAAATTTGCACCCTCCAGCATAAATGGGTTAACGAATTTCCCCACTTGAGGATGGAGGGACATTCAAGAAAACTCATCTTTGCAATCCTGGCGTGTTTTAATTGGGAGTAGGCAGCCAAAGGAGCCACATGAACAGTTGCGCCTGTCACGCACTGCACAAGTCACTGCATCACGAGAATGTCATTCATGTCATAGACCACATATGATTTCTACTGTTGTCATGATAATTTATTGACAGACAAAAAGTATGTGGGGAAGGGGCATAGTGTCCTAATTTGCATGAAAACCTCAGCTGAGTGTAGCGTCTCTGGGAACAGGGGCAGATCTGAGCTCAGGCCCTCTCTTGGGCCTCACCTGCAAACATCTTGGTCAAAGGGTCAGACCCAACTGGCCAAAGCTCGCTGGGGGATTTTTATGGGTTCTAGGTTTTTACTTTGCAAGGCTGGTGTGAGAGGAGGCTTCGGCAGGAAATGAACCCTCCTGAGAGGGAAAGAGTCTGGGAAATGGGGAAGGTTAGGGAACTCAGGGAGAGAATGGGGGTGGGGAACAGGAGCTGAAAAAAAAATTATGAGCATAAAAAAGGGACATGTATAAGCATAGATTCGGTCTAAAGAAACAAAGGGGGACATGTCACAGGGTTGGACACCCAGAGAAGGCATCTGGGGTTCAGATTAAGATGCTGGGGTGTGCCCAGTGGTGGGACAGGAAGCATCAATTTCCAGAGGGCTCAGTTATGAACATCATTGCCCAAAGGCTGTTTGCCCTGAAAGCCTCTAAGCTTAAAGCTAAGCCACTTCTGGGGACACAAGCTGAGTGGCTAAGAGCAGAGACTCAGGTGTCAGCCTGCCTGGGTTCCTCCCAGCTCTACCACCTCCTTGCTGTGCAGCCTTCGGCAAGGTGCTTGGCCTCTCTGTGCCCCTGTTTCCACACGTGCAAAACAATTAGAAGCATAATTGCACGTCACGAGGCATGAGGACTGAGTAAGGTGGAGTTGCATGAAGTATTTAGAACTGATTCAGGCCGGCCGCAGTGGCTCACGCGTGTAATCCCAGCACTTCGGGAGGCCGAGGTGAGTGGATCATGAGGTCAGGAGATCGAGACCATCCTGGCCAACATGGTGAAACCCCATCTCTACCAAAATTTTAAAAAAATTAGCCGGGGGTGGTGGTGGGCGCCTGTAATCCCAGCTACTCAGGAGGCTGAGGCAGGAGAATCCCTTGAACCCATGGACTGTCAAGAGACGGAGGCTGCAGTGAGCCAAGATCATGCCACTGCACTCCAGCCTGGGCGACAGAGTGAGACTCTGTCTCAAAAAAAAAAAAAAAAAAACTTATCCTGGCCCAGGGTGACCTCCGTGTAAACCAGATTCCCCAGCCTGAATGGTGTTCCTTTTAGAAACATGCATGAATTTTTCATCATCATAACTCCAGCAGCGCCTGAGGAAGTGGAGTGAGGTGTGGGGGTCTTACTTTATTCCCCACCCTGGCCCTGCTATTAACCGCTAACTCAGAATAGCCTTCTAGCACTTTCCACACATTCACATCCCATCTTTGTCCCTTGGGTCGAAGCCTATACAATGATAGGTCCTAATGTGAACCTAGAGTACAGCTTCTCAGCCGGGGGATGATTTCTGCCCCCAGGGGACACGCGGCAGTGTCTGCAGGCATTTTTGGTTGTCAAAACTGGGTGGGGAAGGAGGATGCTATTGGCATCAAGTGGGTGAAGCCAGAAGTGCCGCTCAACATCTAGAATGCACAGCACCCCCTACCCTCGCCCCACCATAGAGAATGATCCAGGCCCATATGTCAGTATGGTTTCTGTCTGGAACTCTGGCCCAGAAGACCGAGTTTCCTTGAGGACAGGGATGCCTTACACTGCAACCACCTGTCACTCTCTGCCTCTCTCTGGGGCTGCTGTGACCACCTGGCCTACATGGACAAACCCTAGGAGCAGCCCCTAGCCAGTGCCTGGAGAAGTCAGTGGATCAATACCCCAGCTCCCTCCCCCGTCAGGCGTTTTGCTCTGCCCCGCATCTCCCCAGTAGCATTAGGCTCTGGTCTCCCGCAGGGTTAACCTGGTCACTTACACACCCTTCTCTTCCTGTCCGGTGTTTCCTGGGATTAACTCCTAGATTCATTTCCTGGGGCTGCTCTCATGAAGCACCACAGACTGGGTTGCTTAAAACAATAGGAATTTATGGTCTGCCAGTTCTGGAAGCCAGAAATTCAACCTCAAGATGTCAGCAGAGCTGACAACACGGCCTTCAGAAGGCTCTCAGGGAGGACCCTTCTTTGCCTCTTGCTGGCTTCTGCTAGTTTCCCACAGTCTTTGGGATTCCTTGGTTTCCAGAGTCTTCATTCTCCACTCGAGTCTTCTGTCATCAGATAGCATCTTCCTAGGCCGGGCACGGTGGCTATCGCCTGTGATCCCAGCGCTTTGGGAGGCCGAGGCAGGTGGATCACTTGAGGTCAGGTGTTTGAGACCAGCCCAACCAACATGGTGAAACCCCATCTCTCTACTAAAAACACAAAAACTAGCCAGGCATGGTGGGTGGGCGCCTGTAATCGCAGCTACTTGGGAGGCTGAGGCAGGAGAATCACTTAAACCTGGGAGGTGGAGGTTGCAGTGAGCCAAGCTCATGCCACTGCCCTCCAACCTGGGGGACAGAATGAGACTCCCCCAAAAAAACAAAATAGCATCCTCCCTTCCTGCGTCTGTGTCTCTTCTCTTCTTAGAAGGACATCAGTTGTATTGGATCAGAACCTTCCTACCCCAGTGCAACCTAATTTTAACTAATTACATCTGCAATTAATTATCCTATTTCCAAATCAAGTCACAGTCTGAGGTACCAGGGGTTAGGACTTAAACTTTCTTGTGTGTGAAACAGGAGGACACAGTTCCATTTATAACACCTCCTAAATAAACTCCTTGCACGTGAACTCTTGTCTGAGGCTTCCCAAAGTAAGATAACCCCTCTCTCCACCCCCAGAACAACCAGCAGCTCTGCCAGTGCCAGGGTGCGGGGGCTGAGGTGCCCACCTTTGGTTTTCTGCTGAGGAGGACACAGCTGCTGCCTTGTGGCACTCCTGGGTTCTGCCCTTGTGCCCAGCCATCTCCCTGGGGCTAGCCCTGCCGAGGGCTGCAACCTGGGAGGCAGAGGTTGCAGTGAGCCAGGATCACGCCACCGCACTCCAGTCTGGGTGACAGAGCGAGACTCCTTCTCAAAGAAAAAACAAATAGCATCCTCCCTTCGTGTGTCCATGTCTCTTCTCCTCTTCTTAGAAGGATATCAGTTGTCCTTAGAAAGACATCAGTTGCCCAGGTGTGTCCTAGAATTCACCTCGCTGTTTGGCCATAAGCAAACAGAGTGTCTGGGATCTTTATCCTCCGTGATTGGTGCTGGAGCCAAAACTGATGGGTGTGGCCTTGCCAGCCAACTCCCTTTGCCCAGCTCTGAACGAGCTGGTAGATGAAATCAACAGAGTCCAGACACGGTCGCTCCAAGTGTCTCGGCATCCCAGGAACACAGACGCACTACAGGGGCTGCCTACCTGGCTAGACAGCCCTTTGTAAGTTCCTAGCACCACATTTATTCTCTTAAAATCCTTTCGCTTATCCAGTAATTATTTATTGAGCACCTACTGTGTGCCCAACTATGGTTAGGTGGTTAGAGACACTGTGACAAGGAAGACAGACTAAAATCTCCACCCTGGTAGGAGAGACAGATGCAAACATGATAAATAATAAACCACCCAGAAAACAGGAGACACTAAGGAAATGTGTGTGTACTATGGAAAGCCCAATAGGAAGGAACGTTGCACAGGAGAACAACTGACGGGTGGTTCCCTAGTCTAGGTCAGGCAATCCCAGAGGGCTCCTCAGAGGAGGTGATGTTTGAGCAGAGGAGGAGGGAGCCAGGCAGATGTTTTGGAAAGAGCATTGCCAGCATGGAGAACAGTGGCAGCTCACCTATAGGACATGCCTGATTCTCTTCCAGATTTTTTATTCGTTTCTTGTTTTTCTCCCTTGGCTTCCTGGCTTAAATGCCTTTTGAAGAAATCCTAAGCTCAACGAATCAGCAATGCTGTTGAAGGTTTATATCAGGATATGCATCCCAGAGTTATTTACAAAATTAGAACAGAACTGGAAGCAACTGAAAGCCTGGCAATAGGAGACCGGTTAAATGCCATGTGGTCTTTCCGTATGATGGCACATTATGTCATCATTAGAAATCATCTGCTTGGAGGATATTAAGGATACAGGGGAAAGGCTCCCCATATAATGATGAGTTGGTGTCGGGGCTGGGCTCAGTGGTTCACACCTGTAATCCCAGCAATTTGGGAGTCTGAGGCGGGTGGATCATTTGAGGCCAGGAGTTTGAGGCCAGCCTGGGCAACATAGTGAAAACCCATCTCTACAAAAAAAAAAAAAAAAATACAAAAATACAAAAATTAGTCAGGAATAGTGGTGCACATCTGTAGTCCCAGCTACTCAGGAGACTGAGACAGGAGGGTCACTTGAGCCCTGGAGTCAGAGGTGGAATTAAGTTGTGATCACGTCCCTGCACTCTAGCCTTGGCAACAGAGTGGGACTCTGTCCAAAAAGAAAAAAAGATGATGAGTGGGAGAAATGGGTTTTTCAACAGGGATCAAGGGGCCAGGGGTGGTGGCTCACACCTGTAATCACAGCACTTTGGGAGGCTGTGGTGGGCAGATCACCTGAGATTAGGAGTTTGAGACCAGCCTGGCTAGCATGATGAAACCTCATCATCACTAAAAATGCAAAAATTAGCTGGGCATGGTGGCGGGCACCTGTAATCCCAGCTAACTTAAGAGGCTGAGGCAGGAGAATCGATTAAGCCCAGGAGGCAGAGGCTGCAGTGAGCTGTGATCATACCACTGCACTCCAGCCTGGGTAACAGAGCAAGATCCTGTCTAGAAAAGAAAAAATGATGAGAGGGGGAAATGAGTTTTCAAAAAGGAATCAAGGCAAGGTAAACTTTATTATCTCAAATGTACAACTATGAAAATCTAAGTAAAGAAAAAAAACTGGAAGACACTGTATCAAGCTGGCCTTCGGGTAGTGGGATTTGGGAATCTTGATTTTCTCAGTACTTCTCTGTATCTTCAAATTTCTCTAAGATAAGCAAAATTTACTTTTTTGAGATGCAGTCTTACTCTGCTGCCCAGGCTGGAGTGCAGTGATGGGTTGAAGCAATTCTCCTGCCTCAGCCTCCCAAGTAGCTCAGGCTACAGGCATGCACCACCATGCCCAGCTAATTGTATTTTTGGTAAAAGAGGGTTTCGTGATGTTGGCCAGGCTGGTCTTGAACTCCTGAGCTCAAGTGACCCACCCACCTTGGCTTCCCAAAGTACTGGGATTACAGGCGTGAGCCCCACAACCAGCCAACAATTTACTTTTATAATCAGGACAAATATTTAAACTTGTCTTGCTAAATGTTTAGGGGGAAAAAAAGAAGATCTGAGGTCATTCCTAGACCAGGAGGCAGGGAGAAAGGGAGGAGAATGAACGTTTCTTGGGAAAACCGGGTCCTAGGTGTCCTTATCTTGCATAATCGGTCCAGAGAGTCCCCACTAAAATAAATAACTCATTAATTGATTGACTGATACATTAGTAATAAATGGCCGGGCATGGTGGCTCACACCTGTAATCCCAGCTACTCGGGAAATCTAGGTGGGAAGATTGTTTGAGACGAGGAGTTTGAGACCAGCCTGGGAAACATAGCAAGACTCATCTTTTAAAACTGTTTTTTCTTAATTAGCCGGGTGTGGTAGCCCATGCCTGTAGTCCCAGCTACTTGGGAGGCTGAGGCGGGAGGATTGCTTGAGCCCAGGAGTTCAGAGCTGCAGTGAGCTATGATCCTGCCACTGCACTCCAGCCTGGGCAATGGCAAGACCCCATCTCTTAAATAAACACAGAAGTAAATAAATGATCGCTTTTATTTTATTATTAAATACACAAGATGAATGAAAAACAGGCAGATCTTTCTTATGAAACAATTCCATGTAAAGTATGGAGACTTCACTCCCCACTGCCCCAAAGAACGCACTAATCTCCCCTTCTCTGAGGGGTAGGCTGGACTTAGTGACTCATTTCCGAAGAATAGAGTAGGAAAAGGGGAAATGGTAGTTTTATAGTGGAGGAACAGATAGATACCACTTTAACCAAATGATGAAGATTAGTGTCCCCCAGGGATGTGGATATTACGTAACCTTTATTTTATGCCTACATAGTGTTCTTCCCAAAAACTCATAATCCCAGTTTTTTGGGGCTTTGCTCTGTCTCCTAAGCTGGAGTGCAGTGGTGCAGTCATAGCTCATTGCAGCCTCAAACTCCTGGTCTCAAGCGTTCTTCCCACCTCAATCTCCTGAGTAGCTAGGGCTACAGGCACACACCATCCCACCCGGCTAATTGTATTTCTTTGATAGAGACATGGTCTCACCACGTTGTCCAGGCTGGCCTCAAGCTCCTGGTCTCAAGTGATCCTCCCACCCCACCCTCCAGAGTTGCTGGGATTACAGGCATGAGCCACTACGACCAACCCAGAATATTTTTTTAAGAATTTGTGATGTCATTTAAGAGATCTGATTTTTTATAACACATCAACAATAAGACCCAGTGATGGGTTGGATAAGTCTTGTAATTTCATAGGAGTATTAAGCTTAAAAGACTTATTATGGTGTCTGTGAACTGTATGTGATTTGTATTGGTGGTGGGGGTCACTGATTCTATGGTTTGCCACCTCCGATCACCATGGAAGAAAATGCCCCAGTGAAAATGAGAGGAAGTAAAAGCATAATGATTTTCTATCTAAATTCATGGACTCCTTGAATTCTATCCATGGACCCCTAAGGATTTTCTCCCCAAGCTGAGGCTGGGAGAATCTTGCCAGTGACTTCTGCAGTCACTGTGGCTAGAAAACCCCTCAGAGGAGGTGATAGTTTAGCAGGTAACTAGTCTGTGTCTGGCTCAGCCGCCATCACACCCAGTTACCCAGCCCAAAATGTCAGTAGTACTGAGGTTGAGAGCTCTGCTCTAGGAGACCCAGCCTCTCTGAGGAGGGAGGATTTGGGTACTGGCTGGGCATCAAGGTGAACCTACCCCCTAACAGCCTTGGGATGGTGTGAGTGCCTGTCCATATCCAAGGACTGCAAATGCAGGTTTACTGGAAATTCTGTGCCAAAAGTGAGGTCCAACTCACTTCTAACTGATACAAAACAAACCTCCATCAACACAGCCTATCTCTGCTCTTGGCCTAGAGACTCCAAGGTATCCATGTGGTTCCCATGCCCCTAGACAGGCCTCTTCCCTGGACCTTCCTGAGCCAGAGCTGCTCTGGGTAGCCTTGTGGAATCATGATGGGTGATCAGCCACTGCCTCTGTGCCACCCCGTTCTGGCTACTTCCCTGGGGGATCAGCCTGGGATTCCTTAATGGTAAAAGTAAAACCATCTGAGCTAGGGCCTTTAATATCCCCATTTTACAGATGAAGAAACTGAGTCCCAGAGCTGTGCACAGCAATTTAGAGTCAGAATTCAGCTCTGTCTCATCCTCACATTTGAGGATGTCGGCGTCCTCAGATTCTGCCATTTATAGCCTCCCACAGCAAACAGGATTGAGGGTTGCTTCTCTGAGCTCAGAGAGAAGGACGGGGAACCCCATGAGCACTGCACCAAAACTGTTTGCTGGAGACAAGAGCTGGTGGCTCTGTGTTGCTGTAGTGACAGGTGGCCTCATTTCACAGGGACCCCCTCACCATTTGTGCCCCATGTGGCTCAGAAAAGCCAGAAATTGTCTCCGCCCTCACAGGGGAAGGTCCCTAACACCCTCGTTGCCAGCCGGGCCAAGGCAGACTGGGGGTTGCTTCATGAGGGGCAGGACCCAGCCTCTCTTGGTCGCTCCCAGGGAGGGGATGTGGAGGGTCTGGGGTCCCGGCAGGACTAGGATGCCTTGAGTTAATTTGGGGCTACCTTTCGCTGAGGGCTTCTGTGTGCCTGGCATCAGCTTTGCATTGTGTCTTTATATGTAAAACAGCCCTGTGAGGAAAGATACTTTTAACCCCATCTTCCGGATGAGGAAATGGAGGCCCACAGGGGTGACAAGACCTGCCAAGGTCCCCCTAGCCAAGAGTGAAAAAGACAGGCTTCACACACAGGTCGGACTCAATTCACTACTCTTCATCCGTCTCTCTCTGACTCTTTTTCCTTCTGTCTCTTTGTCTCTCTTTTTATTTTATTTATTTTTTGAGACAGAGTCTGTGTGTCTCCCAGGCTGGAGTGCAGTGGCATGATCTTGGCTCACTACAATCTGCAACTCCTGGGTTCAAGTGGCTCTCATGCCTCAGCCTCCCAAGCAGCTGGGATTACGGGTGCATGCCACCACCACACCAGCTAATTTTTTGTATTTTTAATAGAGAGAGTTTTGCCATGTTGGCAAGGCTGGTCTCGAACTCCTGACCTCAAGTGGTCTGCCCGCCTCAGCCTCCCAAAGTGCTGGGATTACAGGCGTGAGCCACCACACCCAGCCTTTGTCTCTTTATTCTTGTATTCTTTCTCTCGCTCTCTGCCCCCTTCTCTTTCTCCACCTCCTCCTCTCTCTCTTCCTCCCCCTTCTTTGTGCTTTTCTCTGTAAGTTTCTCTTCTCTGTTTCTCTCCCTTGGTGAATGTCAGTTAGGAAAGCAGAAAAACTGTGTTTAATTTGTGATCATAAATGCATGTCCCTGGCCAGGCGTGGTGGCTCTTGCCTGGAGTCCCAGCACTTTGAGAGGCTGAGGCAGGAAGATTGCTTGAGACCAGGAGTTCAAAACCAGTCTGGTCAACAAGCAAGAACCTGTCTTTTAAAAAGAAAAAAAATAATAATTAGCTGGGCGTGATGGTGTGCACCTGTAGTCCCAGCTACCCGAGGCTGAGGCAGGAGGATCGCCTGACCCCAGGAGTTTGAAGCTACAGCGAGCTATGATTGCACCACTGCACTCCCGCCTGGGTGACAGAACCAGACCCCATCTCAAAAAAAAAACTAATAATTAAAAAGAAATAGGCCAGGTGCAGTGGCTCCTGCCTGTAATCCCAGCACTTTGGGAGGCCAAGGCGGGCGGATCACCTGAGGTCGGGAGTTTGAGACCAGCCTGATCAACATGGTAGAGATCAAAACTCCATCTCTACTAAAAATACAAAATTAGCTGAGCATAGTGGTGGGCGCCTGTAATCTCAGCTACTTGGGAGGCTGAGGCAGGAGAATTGCTTGAACCCAGGAGGCGGATGTTGCAGTGAGCTGAGATCGCGCCATTGCACTCCAGCCTGGGCGACAAAAGTGAAACGCCACCTCTAATGAATGAATGTCATGAATGCATGCATGTCCCTTGGCAAGTGGTTGCTAATGGTTGGAATGACCTTTGACCCAAGCCCCCTTTCATTCATAGATGTTCGTCTTGACCAAACTCAAAGCATTAGACTGGACTGTAAATCACTGGTTCATTCAGCAACCATCATTGAATGCCTACTGTATGCAGGCACTCTTCTGACACAGAGGAGCTGACGTGTTAGTGGGGAAAGCCAGTGATCAATGAGATAAAAAGGGCAGATAGCAGACATTAAATAGGCTGTGTGGGCCAGACAGTCTCCATCGCAATGACTCCATCTGCTCTTGTAGCGTAAAAGTAACCACAGATAAAACACATAAGTGAATGAGCACGGCTGCTGGGCAATTAAACTTTAACCTGTAAAAACAGGTGGCTGGCCCGTGGGCTGTACTTTGTCGGTTGCTGCATTAGAGATAGTATTAGAGGGTGGTGAGAGTTCAGGAATAGAATAAAACAGCAGAGAGGTTGCATATTGTCAAGATGAGAGGTTGCAATTCTTACAAACCCTGAGTGGCCGGGCACCGAGGCTCATTTCTGTAATCCCAGCACTGTGGGAGGCTGAGGCAGGAGGATCGCTTGAGCCCAAGAGTTTAAGACCAGCCTAGGCACATAGTGAGACCTCGTCTCTACAAAAAAATAAAAAGTTGCCAGACGTGGTGGAGCATGCCTGTAGTCCCAGCTACTTGGGAGGCTGAGATGGGAGGACTGCTTGAGCCTGGGAGGTTGGGGCCGCAGTGAGTGGATCAGGCCACTGCACTCCAGCAAGACCTGTCTCAAAAAACAAACAAACAAACAAACAAAAAAGAGCTGAAGGAACAAATCATATGAATGCATTAAAGTATCACATGTATCCGAAAAATATATACATCCATCAGCCTGGCACAGTGGCTCATGCCTGTAATCCTACCGCTTCAGGAGGCCAAGGCAGGCAGATTGCCTGAGGTTAGGAGTTCAAGACCACCCTGGGCAACATGGTGAAACCCTGTATCTACTAAAATACAAAAAATTAGCTGGGCCTGATGGCAGGTGCCTGCAGTCCCAGCTACTTGGGAGGCTGAGGCACGAGAATTGCTTGAACCCTGGAGGCAGAGGTTACAGTGAGCTGAGATTGCAATACTGCATGCCAGCCTGGGCAGAGCAAGACTCTGTCTGGAAATATATATATATATTTCCAGATACACACACACATACCTACACACACATATATACACATATATACATATATAGATATGATATCAATTTAAAATTTTCTTTAATAAACATTTCTCTCCTTCTCTCCCTTGGTGAATGTCAATTAAAGCAGGAAAACTATGTTTAGTTCATGATCATAAATGCATGTCCTTGGCTGGGTGTGGTAACTCACACCTGGAATCCCAGCACTTTGAGAGGCTGGGACAGGAGAGGATTGTTCGAGGCCAGCAATTGCTTGAGGCTTTTTTTAAAAGACATGAAGGAGATGAGGGAGAGCCATGGAGGTATCGCAGGGAAGAGCAGCCCAGGTAGATGAAATAGCCAGTGCAAAGGCCCTGAGGCAGGATGTTCCTGGCATTTGTGAGGACATGTGGCTGCCCAGGTGTCCAGAGGGCACTGAGTGAGGATGAAGGAAGGAGTTGAGGAAGGAAGGTGATAAAACACTTCATGGATTGGCCGGGCGTAATGGCTCATGCCTGAATTCCCAGCACTTTGGGAGGCCAAGGCAAGCAGATCACTTGAGGCCAGGAGTTAGAGACCAGCCTGGCCACATGGCAAAACCCCTTCTCTACTAAACAGTACAAAATAAGTTAGCCAGGCGTGGCCACGGGCATCTGCAGTCCCGGCTACTTGGGAGACTGAGACTCGAGAATTGCTTGAACCCGGGAGGCGGAGGTTGCAGTGAGCCGAGATCGCGCCCTCCAGCCTGGACAACAGAGCGAGACTCAAAAACAAAAAAGACTTTATGGACAGACGGCCTATATAATTTATCATCCAAACCAGGACAGTTTGGAGAGTGAAAGGGAAGCAAGAGGACTCAGAAAAATAATTAACAGGCATGACATATGATCTATAACGGGGGTGAACTGGGACACGCCGCCTCCCTCGCGGCCACCGTCAGACTTTGGCGTTTTCACGGTCAAATCCACCTCCATCTTTATCCCGTATACTTGAGAATCGGGTGTTCTCCTGAGCTGAGTTTTGGTTTTTTGTGTTTTTTTGTTTGTTTTTTAACATCCTGTATACTTTTTCTCAATGAACTATGCTAAAAAAAAAAAAAATTAGAGGAAAATAAACCATAAAACAGAAGACACTTAAGAATTTCACTGGGACTCAGCCATAAATTTGTTTGATGAGTATTTATTGAGCACTTTGTAAGCACCAAGTGCACCAGCAATACTGGGATGAGTCCGTGACTTCCGTCACCCTTGAAGCTCTCTCGGGCCCATTATTATATACATGAAATACTATAGGCCAGGCGCAGTGACTCACGCCTATAATCCCAGCACTTTGGGAGTCTGAGGCAGGTGGATCACGAGGTCAAGAGATCGAGACCATCCTGGCCAATGTGGTGAAACCCTGTCTCTACTAGAAGTACAGAAATTAGCTGGGCGTAGTGGTGTGCGCTTGTTGGAGGCTGAGGCAGGAGAATCACTTGAACCCAGGAGGTGGAGGTTGCAGCGAGCCGAGATTGCCCCACTGCACTCCAGCCTGGCGAAAGAGCAAGACTCTGTCTCAAAAAAAAAAAAAAAAAAATACTATGCAAGTGCAGAGAAGGGGTGAAGTGGGAAAAGATCAGTTGGTTATAAGCAAGAATAACAGGTCTAGTCCCAGCCATGCCATCTGCACCCTGTGTGACCCAGGCACATCATGTTTCTGCTCTCAGCCTCAGTTTCTCCATCCACCAGGCATGGAGGTGGCGGGAATCGAGGAAGATGTGGGGGAGTATTTCATCAGCCTGAAAAGACTTGGCTAATGTGACCGTAATCCTGCCTTCTGCCTCTCCTCTCCCGGAAAAGTCGCTTAATCGTTTGGACTTGGGATAAACACATTTTCTGTCTGTGTTTATTATTTAAATGATCCACCGGGCTGGGTGCGGTGACTCAAGCCTGTAATCCCAACACATGGGGAGGCTGAGGAGGGCAGATCGCTTGAGCCCAGAAGCTTGAGACCAGCCTGGCCAACATGGCGAAACCCTATCTCTACTAAAAAAAAAAAAAAAAAAAAAAAATTAGCTGGGCCTGGTGGTGCATGCCTGTCATCCCAGCTATTCGGGAGGCCGAGGCACAAGACTCACGTGAACCTGGGAGGCAAAGGTTGCAGTGAGCCGAGATGGCGCCACCACACTCCAGCCTGGGTGACAGAGTGAGAATCTGTCTCAAAAAATAAATAAATAAAATAAATGATCCACCAGCAGGAACCCCAGGAACATTTGTATTGACTGTGCGACTAATGCTTAGTGAACACCTACTATGTGCCTGGGGCGGATCTGGACACTAGGATCAAGACAGGAAAAGTGTCTACCCTTGAGGAGCCGAAGTTCATGATGACAGTCTTGGATTGCGTAATTTGACAAGATGATTCAGACCGTGGAACGTGCTGGGAAGAGAATGAGATGTCTGGCTGAGCTGCAGGGAGAGGCCAGTCCTTTTGATTGAGAGGTCCAGGAAGGCTTCTCTGACGGGGGCACAGTGGATATAAGGTTGAGTGATAAGAAGAAATTGGCCAAGCAAAGGCCTAAAGGCAGAGGTGCTGCAGGCAGAGGTTCAGAGAATGGAAATAATTGGCTGATGGTGATCTTGGACTTGACCTTCTTCTGCTAATGTTGGGTTTGGTTTGTTCTTGCTTTTCTGACCCTCCTTGAGGTACATGTTGGGTTGTTACTTTATAATTTTTTTTTTTTTTAACTTTTTTGAGACAGTCTCACTGTGGTGCCCAGGCTGGAGTACAGTGGGGTGATCTTGGCTCACTGCATCCTCTGCCTCCTGGGCTCAAGTGAACCTCCCACTTCAGCATCCCCAGTAGCTGGGACTACAGGTGCACAGCACCACACCCAGCTAATTTTTTTTTTTTTAGCGCAGGGGTCTCACTGTGTTGTCCAGGCTGGTCTCAAACAACTGGGCTCAAGCGATCCTCCTGCCTCAGCCTCCCAAAGAGCTGGGCTGACAGGCATGAGCCACCACATCTGGCCTTTATTGTTTGTGATGTAGGTATTTAATGCTGTAAGCTTCTCTCTTCATCGCTTCCTGGCCCTTTGGCTAAGGTCAAGTGTGAAGTTCCCTCAGCACTGCTTCTGCTGCATGGCACAGGGGTTGGTGTGTTGTTTCCATTTTCACTCATTTCAAAAACTTTTTTAATTTCCGTCTTCATTTCTTCCCTGACCCATTGGTGGTTTGGGAGCCTGTTGTCTAATGTCCATATATTTGCATCGTTTCTGAAGCTGTTCGTGGTATCAATTTCCAGTTTTATCCCATGGTAGTCTGAGAAGATACTTGACAGAATTGCAATATTTTAAAATTTGTTGAGATTTGTTTTGTGGCCTAACATGTGGTCTGCCTTGGAGAATGTCCATGTGCTGATGAGAAGAATGTACGTCTTCTGTCAGATATGCAGGAGACAGACGCCTTCTCACCTGCCTCAGGGGATCCATAGAAGAGCACATCAGAAGTTGGCATTTAAGAAAGACCAGAAGGAGGCAGGGTGCGGTGGCTCATGCCTATAATTGCAGCACTTTGGGAGGCCAAGGCAGGTGGATCACCTCAGGTCATGAGTTCGAGACCAGCCTGACCAACATGGTGAGACCCTGTCTCTACTAAGAAAATACAAAAATTAGCTGGGCATGGTGGTGGGCACCTGTAATCCCAGCTACTCAGGAGGCTGAGGCAGGAGAATCACTGGAACCCAGGAGGCGGAGGTTGCAGTGAGCCGAGATCACGCATTGCATCCAGCCTGGGCAACAGAGCAAGACTCCATCTCAAAAAAAAAAAAAAAAAAAAAAAAAAAGGAAAAGAAAAGAAAAAAGAAGGAAAGACCAGAAGGAGGTGAAGGAGCAAACTATAGAGATATCAAACTGTATCAATCTGGCTGGACATGGTGGCTCGTGCCTGTAATCCCAGCACTTTGAGAGGCTAAGGCAGGAGGATCGCTCCAGCCCAGGAGTTTGAGACCAACCTGGGCAACACAGAGACCCTCTCTCTACAAAAAAATAAAAATTTAATTAAAAAGATGTATTGGTCAGGGCAGCCAAGTTCTGCTGCAGTAACAAACATCCCCAGAGGCTCCATTACTTTAACAACAGATGTATTTCCTGCTCATGCTACATGTCCAGTGCAGGTTGTCAGTGGAGAATAAGGGGGCTCTGCTCAGTGTAGTCACTTGGGACCTGACTAATCACCTAGAACATTGCCACTTGCTGTTCCAGAAGTGAAAAAAGAATGCTGGAAGGTCCCACACTGAAAGTTCAGTAGTCTGGTTCCAAAATGACAGCTGTTTCCACTCATCCCTCATTGGCCAGCACTTAGCATGTGGCCCTCAGGCAATCCCAAAGGAAGGACCATCTCACCATATTGCTGGAAATATTTGATGACAGCATGAATGGGGAATAGTGTGCCAGGCAGCAGAACTCTTTGAGCCCTTGGAAGAAAGACAAGGCAATCTCTAGAGCACATCCTTCCCGGTATTATTAATGAATTTAACAAATGAGCAAGCCATCCTCACCCACTCTCCTCCCTGCATCCAGACTCGTGCACACCCTCCCTTAACCTGAACTGCCACAGAAGAGATGAGAACCAGGAGAGGAGATCTGTGACCTCGTCTTTACTGAGGAAGTATTGTAGAACAGCCATAGCATCTCCGGTCTTTGCGCTTGTAAAATGTACTTTCCATTTTGCTCCTGAACCAAATCCACCCACCCCCACCCCCCCCAACCAGAGAAAGCCTGTCTCCTAATCCAAAACTGCACGCAGCCTTCTACCAGCTTCTTCCCCTGTGGATTGTCGGATCCAGAGTATGGAACTGAATAACTGAGTCTGGAAGAGAAAAAGTGTCTCTAAAATCAGGCAGCAAAAGCCCACCCCCCCAGGGAGGAAGGTACAGATGAGAGTTCAAGAAGGAGCTTGGCTTGGGTTTGACGATCTGAGCTATGCAGGGAACTTGGACCCACCTCTCAATCAACCATTCAACAAACACCAGTTATTGAGCACCAACTGTGTGCCAGATGTTGTCCTAGGGGTTGGGAATACAGCAGGGAACAAAAAGGACAAAGCCCTTACCCCTTGTTGGATCACCATTCTAGCCAGGAAGATGAGAGAACAAGAGAAATAAGTAAAGTCTATAGGTAAAAGGGGAAAAAGAAACAGAAGGAGAAAAAAAAGGGATGAGAAATGAGAGATGCAACTGTAAAGGGCCATAGGGGAGGCCTCCCTCAGAAGGTGGCCTTTGAGTGAAAAAAACCTGAAGGAAGTGAGGGGGAACCATGTGGCAATCTCAGGGAAGAGCATTCCAGGAAGGGGAACAGCGCGTGCAAGGGCCCTGGGGCAGGACTGTGCTTGGCTTGGTTGAGGAACTAACTGCAAGGAAGCCATGTGGAAGCCATGTGGCTGGAACAGAGTGAGTGAGGGAAGAGTGGAAGGAGATGAAACCAGGGAGGTGGGAGGGTTGGAGGCCCCCTCTGCCACTTAGTAGCTGAGTGTCTTCATTTATTTCCTGCAGCTTGCATAATAGAGAACCACAAATGGAGTAGCTGAAAACAACAAAAATGTATTTATTATCTCGCAGTTTGGGAGGCCAAGAGTCCACAGACTATCAAGGTGTCGGGGGGGCCATGGTGCCTCTGAGACTTGGTCTGAAATCCCTTCTTGCCTCCCTCCTGGCTTCTCGCGGTTTGCCGACAATCTGGTGTTCCTTGTCCTGTAGACACATCACCCTGGTCCTGCCTTCATCTCCATTTCACATGCCTTCTGTCTCTGTGTAAGGCTGTCTCTGTGCCCAGGTTTCTCCTTTTCTTCTTATTTTGTTTATTTATTTATTTTAGAGACAGGGTCTTGCCCTGTCTCCCAGGCTAGAGTGCGGTGGTATGATCATAGCTCACTGCAGCCTCAAACTCCTGGCCTCAAGCAGTCCTCCCACCCCAGCCTCCTGAGTAGCTGAGACTACAGATGTGAGCCACTGTGCTTGCTCGGATGTCCCCTTTTTACAAAAAACCCCATCATGTAGGATGAGGGTCCACCCTAATGACCTCATCTTAACTTAATTCCATCTGCAAAGACTATTTCCAATTCATAGGTACCAGGGGGGTAAGACTTCAGTGTATCTTTTTGGGGGACCCACTGCAACCCACGATGACAGGGCTGTGGGCATGTAACTTGACCTCTCGGCTGGGCACTGTGGCTCACGCATATAATCCCAGCACTTTGGGAGGCTGAGGCGGGTGGATTGCCTGAGGCCAGGGGTTCAAGACCAGGCTAGCCAACATGGTGAAACCCCATCTATACTAAAAATACAAAAATTAGCTGGGCATGGTGGCAAGCGCCTGTAATCTCGGCTACTCGGGAAGGTGAGGCAGGAGAATCACTTGAATCCAGGAGGTGGAGGTTGCAGTGAGCTGAGATCACACCATTGCACTCCAGCCTGGGTGAGAGAGTGAGATTCCACCTCAAAAAAAGAAATAGACCTCTCTGTGCCTCAGTTTCTCCACCTGGGAGGATGGGGATGATTATGTACCCACTTCTGGGGTTCATGAGAGGATTAAATGAGCTCAAACAGTCCAAGCCTCCACGTGTGTCTGTTGTGGTGCTGGGTGGCGTGTCATGTGGCCAGAGGTCCCCAAGCGTGTCAGGGACCCGGGCAAGGGCAGATTCAGGTCTTGTTCGCAGCATCTGAGATGGATGGGCCGCCTTGGCGTGGAAGGGCCTTGGCTGCTTTTCCCTGTTCAGTCTTGTCCCTCTCCCCCATCCTCCACTCTGTCCCTGTCATCTGAGCCTGCTCCTCGTGATGGCTCAGTCTTTCTACTGGCGGCCGGTGCAGAGTTTCATTCCCTGGGCTATATTTAGCCCTGAGAAATGGGAACAAGAAGCCCTCAGCCGCCACAATGACAGAGAGAAGCACAAAGCCAGTGCTGCCTTCTGTCCGGCCATGTTCCGCTGACTCGGTTCTTTCTCCCAGAAACCTCCAGAAGCAAAGCATTGGCATTTCTGGGCTTGTTAAAACAAGGATGTGGGCTGGTGGCTGACACATTCATTGTCCCCAGAACCTGTCTGTGTCCATGATTAAGGTTGATTTTGTTCGTTTTATTTTCAGGGCTTTTTTTTTTTGTATTCATGGCAAAACACACATGTCGTAAAATTTACCATCCTAATTATTTTTTTAACTTTTTAATATTTTTTAATTGACAAGTAATAATTGTTCTTATGGGGCACGTAGTGATGTTTCAATGCATGTCATGCATGGTGCTCAGATCAGGGTAATTAGCATATCCATCTTAGAGGTTTATTGTTTCTTTCCATTGGGAACATTCAAGATTCTCCTTCTAGCTATAGGAAACTGTTAATACATTGTTGCCATCTGAGCCATTTTAAGGATGCAGCTCTGTGACATTAAGTATAATGCATTCACGTTGTGCAACTGCCACCACCATTCATCTCCCAAACCTTTCCATCTTCCAAATGTAACTCTGTCCCCCACTAAACATGAGCTCCCTGTTCCCCCCTCCCCCAGCCCCTGGCACCCACCATGCCACTTCCTGTTTTTATGAATCTGATGACTCTAGGGACCTCATATAAATGGAATCATACAGGATTTTTCCCTTTTATGACTGGCTTATTTCACATAGCATGATGCCCTCAAGGTTCATCCCCGCTGCAGCGCATATCAGCATTTTCTTCCTTTTTAAGGTAAAATTGACCATTAAAAAAAAACTTTCATAGCCATGTTTTTTTTTGTTGTTTTTTTTGTTTTGTTTTGTTTTTTGAGACAAAGTCTCGCTCAGTCACCTAGGCTGGAATGCAGTGGCACGATCTCAGCTCACTGCAACCTCCGCCTGCTGGGTTCAAGCAATTCTCCTGCCTCAGCCTCCTGAGCACGCACCACCACACCTGGCTAATTTCTTTTTTTTAAAACTTTTAAAAACTTGAAGTATAATAAACATACAGAAAAATTCTCAAATGGAGAGCTTGGTTGTCACAAACTAAATACACCCATGTGTAACCAGCACAAAAATGAAGAAATGGAATCTTCTCAGCCCCAGAAGCCCCCCCCTCATATCCTGTCCCCAGTCACTACCTCCCCTCAAGGGTACCCCTACCAGGACTTTCAGCAGCATTCACTAGGTTAGCCTGTTTTTGTACTTTGCATGATGAAATCTTACCTATATGCTGTTTTCTGTCTGGCTTCTTTTGCTTGCCATTAACTTTTTATGATCTCAGTTGTTCACTGCATGTATCCTCTCTCTCCTGTTGATGACATTGTGGATTGTTTGCAGTTTGGGGTATTATGAATATCGCTGCTATGACTGTTCTTGTGCGTGCTTTCTGTTGGGCAACTATTCAGAATTACTATCTAATTTTAATGATCTTGGATCGGTAACTATCCAAGAATTACTGGGTCTTGGCAAAGGTACATACAGTCATACACTGCATTATGGCATTTTGGTGAACCACAGACCAGATATATAATAGTGATCCCATAATGGACCAATATATAACAGTGTTTATCATACAGTATTTTTACCATAGCTTTTCTGTTTTTGGTTATTTTTGGATACACTATTGAGTTACAGTTGCCTTCACTAAACATGCTCTAAATGTTTGTAGCCTGGGAGCAATAGGCTAGACGATGAAGCCTAGGTGTATAGTAGGCTATGTCATCTAGGTTTGTGTGAGTATACTCCATGAAGTTTGCACAACAGAATGACCTAATGACGCATTTCCCAGAACGCATGCCCATTGTTGAGCATGACTTAATTCATCTTAGTATAGAATCTCTCAACCAGTTTTTCAAGTAGTTGTATCATGTGTTATGGGTTTTATTGTTTCACCCCAAAATTCATATGTTTAAGTCCTAAACCCCAGAACCTCAGAATATGACCTTATTTGGAAATGGTTTTATTGCACATGTAACCGTTAGACTGGTGCAAAAGTAACTGCAGTTTTTGCCAATAGCAAAACTGCAGTTACTTTTGCACCAACCATAATAACTAAGATGCCATCATTAGGGTGGGCCCTAATCCATATGATGGAGTCCACATAAAAGGGGAGATTTTGGCACAGAGACAGACACACACGGAGGAAGAATCCCATGTTTAAACAAAGGTAGAGATCAGGATGATGCCTCTCCAAGCCAAGAATCAACAAAGATTGCCAGCAAACCGCCAGAAGCTAGGAGAGAGGCATAAAACAAATTCTCTCTCACAGCCCTCAGAAGGAACCAGCCCTTCTGATACCTTGATCTTGGATTTCTGGCCTCCATAACTGTAAGACAATAAATCTCTGCTGTTTAAGCCACCTAGATTGTGGTGCCTTGTTACGGCAGCCACAGGAGATGGATACAGTATGGTACCCTCCCATAGGCAGGTTATAAGGATTCCAGTTGCTCCACAGCTTCACAGACACCTGGTAGTAATGACCTCATCTTAACTTCTTTCTCATTTTAGCCTTTTTTCTAGACAACAGCAGTGTCATACATACTTTTAAAGGTGGGCTTTTAAAGCCACACTTGAGAGCCCTGCATTCTGCAGGTGTCACAGGGTGATCAACTATTGAGAGGCTACCCCTGCCCTGACAGCTGGAGGCCAGGCTTCCCAGCACAGAGTTTAAGCCCATGGACTTTGGGGCCCACCTGGCTAGTTCAGATCCCACGTCCACTACTGAAGAGCTCTATGATCTGTGGCTGATGATTTTGTCTTTCTGAGCCTCAGTTTACTCAATGGTAACATGGGATGGGCAGTATAACATAGAGGCATCATAAGGATTAAATGATTAAGTGAGCTAACATACATAATGTGCTTAGGAGGGTGCCCAGCACACCATAAATATTCTATAAGTGCTGGCTTTTATACTTTTTTCCTCTCTCTCTCTTCTCTCTCCCCCCCGCCATCCTTGATTTTCTTCCCTTCATCTTACATCCTTCTTGCTATAGTGTTCTATTTTCGGTTTTAGAGAATATTCTATTTGTGGACATTTTCCCCCTTGAAAATTGAGCTGAAACTTCTGAGAATTTTTTGTGATTGGCATTAAGGCTGCAGGGAATGGAGCAGGGAGACACTTGAGGAAAATGCTCATGTCTATCTGTCTGGCTTGGTGATTTCACCAGGCCATTGGACCCTGTGGTCATGCATCTCCTCTAAGGGGAATCTGTGACTGTGTTGGCAGAAGGGAAGGAACCAGGTAGTGATTAATTAATCCATTTCAGTAGGCTTTGTGTTTTGTTTTGTTTTTCTTTCTCCTCCTGGACTCTGGTCTGGGAAGTCCTCTTGTGTTTCTTACTGGTTCCTGGGTCCTGTGAGGACAACATAATTAAGAGAAAGCTTTACCCTTTGGATGTTTTCTCCAGAAAATATTCCTCCATTTCCCTCTCTCGGCTGCCAAGCCAGACTCCACAAGCCAAGAACATTTAAGACAGAGCCATGAGAGAACCAGAGCTTCCCCTTCCCTCACCTGTCAGGTCCTATGTGAGTCCCAGTCAACTCTCACCTGCTTTCCCTCCTCACACCCTACAGAGCAACGATGCCTCAGGGAACACTTGGAACTGGTTGTACTTCATCCCCCCTCATCATCATCGGCTCCTTTTTTATGCTGAACCTTGTGCTGGGTGTGCTGTCAGGGTAAGTCTCTGCTACTCCCCACCCCATCCCACTCATTCCTCTTTGCCAACTTCTTCCCAAGGAGAGGCCGTTGAAGCTTTGTTTTCATTCACTAGGCAGAGAAGAGGCTTCTTCCCTTGTTTGGGTTTTCAGACTGTGATTAGCAAGCCATGTACAGGTACAGAGGTTGTGTACTGCTAGGGTTACCCAGTGAGGGGGTCCATATGGGCTTTACTTTCTTTACTTTAAAAAAAAATAGTTTGGGTTTACTTCTGTCATGTTTTCCAAATACAAAATCATAGCGTATGATCTAACAGTGTATTTTCCTGACCCATATCATCCTCTATCCCCAAGATATTTTTTTGGCTTAATCATAAATGGGCTTCATTTTTCTTACCATAAGAAGTCTGGGCACTTGTACGGTGGCTCCATGGCACCATAAGCAATCCCAGATTCTTCTAGCTTTCCATTCTGACATCTTTACCAGAGGCGTCCAATTTCATGGATACCTCATGGTCTTAAGATGGCTGCCTCATGCCCTCAAGATGGCCACTTCATGTTCCAAACCGGAAGAGGAAGAAGGGAAGCAGGAAGAGGTGGAGCCTATGGCAGACAAGGAGACCTGCTGCAGAAATCATTAGTTTATGGCTTATTGGTCTAACTTAAAAGAGGGCTGAAATAATTTTTAGCCAAGAGTATGAAGAAAATGAGAATGAGGTATGCAACCAATGGTGGTTGGCATGGTGTGGTTTTTATCCTTTTGTTTTTTTTCTTTATTGTTTTTTTAGAGACAGAGTCTAGCTTTATCACCCATACTGGAGTGTAGTGGGGTGATCATAGCTCACTGTAACCTAGAACTCCTGGGCACAAGTGATCCTTCTGCCTCAGCCTCCTGCATAGCTAGGGCAACAGGTGCATGCCACCATGCCCAACTAAATTTTTTATTTTTCATAGAGATGGGGCCCACTGTGTTGCCCAGGCTGGTCTCAAGTTCCTGGCCTTAAAGGATACTCCCGCCTCGACCTCACAAAGTGCTGGAATTACAGGTGTGAGCCACGGTGCCTGGCCTTTTGCCTTTTTCTTTCCCTAGGCACAGTTGTTGGGAAATGTGTGAAGCTGGCAGAAGCACCCATCGCTATAATATCCCAATCTTTTACCAGAAGACCTGACTCGTATTGAAAACTCCTGACCTCCAGGGACTTCTGAATCCCCAACCACACACACACAGACACACACACACAGACACACACACACACACACACACACACACGTCTCCTAACATTGCCAAAACAGCCATACCCTGGCTTTTCTATGCTTCTACAGGGAGTTTGCCAAAGAAAGAGAACGGGTGGAGAACCGGCGGGCTTTTCTGAAGCTGAGGCGGCAACAACAGATTGAACGTGAGCTCAATGGGTACATGGAGTGGATCTCAAAAGCAGGTGAGGCCCTTTCATCTTGGGGCCCAGGGATGGAGCTCCCAGGCCACAGCGAACACAGAGTCATGCATACAGTTTGGAGAGGGCTGAGCTGAGAGGGTCAGGATGGGAGGAGAAAGAAAACCTGAATTGGCAGTCCCAAATGTTATCAGCAAGATCCAGAGTATGATACGAAAAAAGTCTAGAATGAAGCCAGGATCTGACATCATGTAACTGTTGAGTTCTGAAATCAGACATTGGTTTACATCCAGACCTGCCACTTTTCACCCATGCACCACACATCCCTGTGCCTCCGTCTCCTCAGCTGTTCCATGGAGGTGATGATAGGACCTACATCATGGGACCATTTGAGTATTTAGTACTAAATAGAACTAAATAACCTCAGCTAAGTCACTTGGGGAGAGTGGTGCCTGATACATGGTAGGCACCTGCTGATCAGGCACTGATCTAAGCACTGAGGATATGGGAGTAAGCAATACAGACCACATCCCTGTCCTCAGGGCTCTGATATTCTAGTGAAAGAGACAAAGCAAGCAAATGCATGTCATGCTGGGGACTCCCAAATTCAGAGAAGGAAGATAAAACAGAGTAGGAAAATAAAACAGGGTAGGAAGTTGGCCGGGCACAGTGGCTCACACGTATAATCCCAGCACTTTGGGAGGCTGAGGCGGGCAGATTACCTGAGGTCAGGAGTTCAAGACCAGCCTGGCCAACATGGTGAAACCCCGTCTCTACTAAAAATACAAAAATTAGCTGGGTGTTGTGGCACATGTCTGTAATCCCAGCTACGCGGGAGGCTGAAGCAGGATAATTGCTTGAACCCGGGAGGTGGAAGTTACAGTGAGCCGAGATCGTGCCACTGCACTCCAGCCTGATGGACAGAGTGTGACTCCGACTCAAAGGAAAAAAAAAAAAAAAAAACACACACACACAGAGTAGGAAGTTGGAGGCAGGGTGGTCAGGGAAGGCTTCTCTGAGGAAGTCCTGTCTGAGCAAAGGGACCTGAAGGACATGAAGAAGGAAGCTGTAGGGATATCAAGGGGAGGGGCGTTCCAGGCAGAGGAGACAGCAAGTGCAAAGGCCCTGAGGTAGGTACATGTTGGAGACACAGCAAGGAAGCCAGTGCAACTGAAACAGAGAGGTGGGGACAGTCAGAGAAGAGACAGACAGGGAGGCGATGGAGATCAGATCAAGCTTATAGGCTGTGGTGAGGATGTTGGTTTTTGTTTTGCGTGAGGTGGGGAGAATGTTGGCTATTATTCCTGTTGTGGAGGTGGGGCTTGAACTCAGAAACCACCCAGCAGCATGTTTTTTGACCGGTTGAGCTGTCACTGTCAGCCAGGGGAGAATAGGGGTGGCCGGGGGAGACCTTCTTCTTCCCGGTCCAAGGGAGAACTCATCATCCAAATGCAGGAGCTTAACTCTGTGCTCTTCCTCTTCAGAAGAGGTGATCCTCGCCGAGGATGAAACTGACGGGGGAGCAGAGGCATCCCTTTGATGGTAACTGCTCTGAACCCACCTCGGGGATGGGTCCCAGGGGAGATGGGAGAAGCTGGGGTGGGGAGTGAGGGGGAGAGCAGGCGACCTGGCTCTAAGGATCCTCCAGGGGGGTGGACATTCCTCCTGGAGGAATTTTCAGACTTCATGCAGGGTTTCCCTATTCGGGACTCCACTTTTTTGCTTTAACCACGGACCTGACTTTTTCTGCTTTGCGCCTTGGTTTTTCTCATCTGCAGAATGGCTCTGCTGTAAACAATACCCTATCTCATGAGATTGTTTCTCAGAATGATATTCATTATGAAAATAGAACACCTAGGATAATGCCTGGCATGGGCTTGGTATGTTTCTGTTCGCTAAATAATCCCACCAATAATCCAGTTGACTGTGAAAGGCTGCTGTCTTCTATGTTAGAAACTTAACCAGACAGAGCCATGACTTACTTTTTTTTTTTTTTTTTTTTTTTGTTGAGACAGAGTCTCGCTCTGTCATCCAGTCTGGAGTGCAATGGTGTGATCTCAGCTCACTGCAACCTCTGCCTTCCAGGTTCAAGTGATTCTCCTGCCTCAGCCTCCTGAGTAGCTGGGATTACAGGCACCAGCCACCATGCCTGGCTTTTTCTTTTTTTTTTTTCTTGAGACAGAGTCTTGCTCTGTCGCCAGGCTGGAACACAGTGGCGCAGTCTCGGCTCACTGCAACCTCTGCCTCCTGGGTTCAAGTGGTTCTTCCACCTCAGCCTCCCGAGTAGCTGGGACCACAGGCGTGTGCCAAATGCCCAGCTAATTTTTATATTTTTAGTAGATGTGGGATTTCGCCATGTTGACCAGGCTGGTCTCTCCCGCCTCAGCCTCCCAAAGTGCTGGGATTACAGGTTTGGAGTGTAGACATCAATTCGTGGTCCCCTGGGAAACCTGAATATAAAAGGAGGGACCATTAAAAGGGGTCCAAAACCCAACCTGCCCAGCATAGCTGGGAGTCAGCAGGGAGACTGTAAGAGCGTATCCAGCCTGGAGCTTCAGGAAAGTAAAGTTTCTTAGAATTCAGAGATAGAGCTGGATGCTGTCTGTCCATGGCTCACACCTGTAATCCCAGCACTTTGGGAGGCCGAGACAGGAGGATCACCTGAGCCTGGGAGTTCAAGACAAGCCTGGCCAACATAGTGAGATTCTTTCGCTAGGAAAAATAAAAAATGAGCCAGATGTGGTGACGCACACACCTATGGTCCCAGCTACTCAGGAGGCTAAGGCCAGAGGATCACTTGAGCCCAGGAGATAAAGGCTGCAGTGGACACCACTGCCCTCCAGCCTGGGTGACAGAGTGAGACCCTGTTTAAAAAGAACAAAAAGAATTTAGAGATAGGCTAGAAGACTATGTCTGCAATATAATAATAATGGCAATAAGAGGAATAATAGTACTCCCTAAAAAATGCAACTTCTTGCTCAAGATTTATCTTCTCACACTTCAGAAAGCTGGTTTGACAGGGGCCGGGCGTGGTGGCCACACCCATAATCCCAGCACTTTTGAGAGGCCAAGGCGGGTGGATCACTTGAGGCCAGGAGTTCAAGACCAGCCCGGCTGGCCTTCATGGCAAAGCCCCATCTCTATTAAAAAGACAAAAATGAGCTAGGTGTGGTGGCACATGCCTGTAATCCCAGCTGCTTGGGAGGCTAAGGCATGAGAATCGCTTGAACGTGAGAGACGAAGGTTGCAGTGAGCCAGATTACACCACTGCACTCCAGCCTGGGTGACAGAGCAAGACTGTCAGAAAGAGAGACAGAGAGACAGAGAAAGAGTGAGGGAGGGAGGGAGGGAGGGAGAGGGGAAGGGAAAGAGAGAGAAAGGAAGGGAGAAAATGAAAGGGAGAGAGAGAAAGAAAGAGAAAGGAGGGCGGGAGGGAAAGAAAGAGAGAGAGAAAGGGAGGGAGGGAGAGAGAGGGAGAAAGAAAGCTGGTTAGACAGGGTGATGACTTTTGATTGAACATCCCAGGGATTTGAGGGAAATAAAAAGAGCTGGCACTCTGTCCCAGAGGGTTATAACATGATTTTTACTATTTTAGTTGGGGAGAGGATATTACCCATGAGGTGTCTTAATCTCTTTATTGGAGCCCCTGGGGATGTATAACTTGAATATTGAGGGAGAATCCCAAAATTCCAGCCTGCCTAGCAAGTATGTTACAGGTCAAGCGGTAGACTGTTTTCATAAGAAAGTGAGGTTTCTTAGAATTAAAAAATAGAGGCTGACTGTGGGGGACTCACACCTGTTATCCCAGTACTTTCGGAGGCCAAGGCAGGCAAATCACTTGAAGTCGAGAGTTTGACCAACCTGGCCAGTGTGGCAAAACCCCATCTCTACTGATAATCCAAAAATTAGCCAGGTGTGCTGACACACACCTGTAATCTCAGCTACTCGGGAGGCTGAAGCAGGAGAATCGCTTGAACTTGGGAGGCGGAGAGCTGAGATCACATCACTGCACTCCAACCTGAGTGACAGAGTGAGACTTTGTCAAAAAAGAAAGAGAGAGAGAGGGATGGAGGAAGAGAGAAAGAAAGAGAGAAAGAGAGAGAAAAAAAGAAAGAAAGGAAGGAAAGAAGGGAAGGGAAGGGAAAGGAGAAGAAAGAAAAGAAAGACCAGAGGGAAAATAATGGCTGAGGGCCGACACCTGGAGTCGGACTGAACCTGACTTGATTCTTGTCTTTACCCCTCTAAGCGAAGTGACAGTAGGACCTTGAACCTCAGTTTACACATCTGAAAAATGGGTATACTGTTAGTTCCCACCAAACTGGTTGCCATGAGAGTTGAATCCAAGGACACGCTGTGTCCGTTGGGTCCGTGTTGCAAAAAGGGTAACGTCTCTTTCTCTTGCCATGTTTCCATTGTTGGAGCTCTGCGGAGAACCACCATCAAGAAAAGCAAGAGTGATTTGCTCAACCCAGAAGAGGCTGAGGATCAGCTGGCTGATATAGCCTCTGTGGGTGAGTCCTTTTCTCTGCCACCTATCAGTTGTTCATTACCCGTCGCCCAAGAGATGATATGGGGTCGGGGCAGAGGGCTTGCAAACCAGGCTGCTTGAATTTGGCTGTCAACTCCACCCCTTCCCCCCCCCCATGCGTGTGTCCTGGGGCAGGTTATATCATTATGGGAATGACGTCCGTGCCTGGCTTCTCATTATTTTGCGGAAATTCAACTAAATGATCCCCATGAATCGTGGGAACCAGCACCTGGCAGGGACTCAGCTCCCAGTCGTGTTGGTGAACATTTGTGACTCACTCAGGAAGTATTCATGGGAGACCTGCTTATATTAGGTGCCTGATTGCAAATAAGACACAGGCAATTGGGAGGCTGAGATGGGAGGATCGCTTAAGACTGGGAGGTGGAGGCTGCAGTGAGCCATGATTGTGTTACTGCCTTCCAGCCTGGACACAGAAAAAAAAAAACAAAAAAGACACAAACTGGGCCAGGCACGGTGGCTCATGCCTATAATCCTGGCACTTTGGGAGGCTGAAGTGAGCAGATCACCTGAGGTCAGGAGTTCAAGACCCAGCCTGGCCAACATGGTGAAACCTTGGCTCTACTAAAAATACAAAATTAGCCAGTTGTGGTGGTGCGTGCCTGTAGTCCCAGCTACTCAGGAGACTCAGGGACAATTGCTTGAACCCGGGAAGCAAAGGTTGCAGTGAGCTGAGATCCCATCACTGCACTCCAGCCTGGGCAACAGAGCAAGATCCTATCTCAAAAAAAAAAAAAAAAAAGACACAAACTGAATCCCTACCTATATGGAGCTCGCAGTCCAGTGTAGGAAGTAGAAATTAAACAGAGAATTACACAAATAAACCTGTAAAGGTAATATCGCTTCAAGGAGAGGCTCCGGGCTTAGCGTGCTCTGGAAGGATGGGGAGAAGTCAGAGAAGGCTACCCAGAGGAAGTGATGTTGAAGCTGGAAACTGAAGGATGGGTAGGACATGACTGGTGGTGATAGCCGAATGAACAGTGTGACAGATGGGGCTCAGGCCTTTGCCACTGCAAGGGCCAGAGTTGGAGAGGAGAACATGTATTCTTTCCCTTCTCTCTTCTCTGTCCTATTGATTCATTGACGGTGATTCTGTTGATCTTGACCTTCTAAAATGAGAATGTGGTGTTGTCGCTGTTATTGTTGTTCAGTGGGTTTTGTTTTGTTTTTTAATGGATGGAAGAGCATGCAGGCAGAGGAAATAAGACTGGAATAAGATAGAGGGGATGGCTGGGCTCAGTGGCTCACACCTGTAATCCCAGCACTTTGGGAGGCTGAGACGGGCGGATCACGAGATCAGGAGTTCCAGACCATCCTGGCCAATATGGTGAAACCCCATCTCTACTGAAAATACAAAAATTAGCCAGTCGTGGTGACATGTGCCTTTAGTCCCAGCTACTCAGGAGGCTGAGGCAGGAGATTCACTTGAACCCGGGAGGCGGAGGTTGCAGTGAGCCGAGATCACTCCACTGCACTCCAGCCTGAGCAACAGAGCAAGACTCCGTCTCAAAAATAAATTAAAAATATAAAATAATAGTTTGAGGGAAGGAAGAATTTAGGCTGCTTGGGAAACTGTGTGGCTACAGTTTAGAGGAAGAAAGGATGGCAAGAGAAGGAGGAAGGGAGAGAGGGAGGGAGAGAAGTGAAGGTAGGAGGGAAGTTAGGGCATCCATGTGTTTCTGATCCATAGTTTCTGATCTGCTATTTCATAGTCCACTTTTTTTTCACTCACTCCTAGTTTGTAACTTTATTGCTGAGTGTGGGCATAATTTCCATTGCGATCACATATCTCATAGGGTGGATACGCTGTGGTTTGTTTAGCCATAGCTCTATTATAGGGTGTTTGAGTTGTTTCCAACAATTTCTCTTACGAAGAGCACTGCTGTGCACATTTATGTGCAATGACTCCCCCCACCCTTTGGGCGTATTTCCTTGGGGATAATTACAGGATCAAAGATATTAACAGCTTTTCAACTCATTATTCAAAGAGCCATTCTGAGTTTCAAAACCACAGAACCCACTTATAAACCTGCCAAGTACGCATGCATTTGTGGATCCCCACCCAGACCATCAAATATTACCAATTTAATTTCCTTTCCCAGTTAAGTGGGTTTGTAATGAAAGCTTAAAGCTTGTTTTCATTTGCATTTTTAATTTCCAGCCAAAACACGCTTTTTCTTATAATGGAGGACTCATTCTGCTTTCACTTGTGTGTGCATCTGTTTAATCTCCTGTAAGCAAATGTCAAGAAATGGAGCACTCAGTTGGTATCTTGTGTATTTGATCAATTATGTCTGTCTCACGTATTAGGTTACTTCCGTTGTTTAAAATCTGTTTTATGGCCAGGCACAGTGGCTCATGCCTGTAATCCCAGTGCTTTGGGAGGCCAGGACAGGAGGATCTCTTGAGGCCAAGAGTTCAAGACCATCCTGGGCAATAAAACAAGACTCCATCTCTGAGGGGGCGGGGGGAATGTTAAAAAAAACTTAGGCAGGCATTATGGCACACGCCTGTAGTCCCACCTATTTGGGAAGCTGAGGGAGGAGGATTTCTTGAACCCAGGAATTGAAGGTTGCGGTGAGCTGTGATTGTGCCACTGCACTGCAGCCTAAGCAGCAGAGTGAGAACCTGTCTCTTAAAAAAATAAAATAACAATAAATTCTTCAAAATCTTCTTTGTTGGCCGGGCACAGTGGCTCACACCTGTAATCCCAGCATTTTGGGAGGCCGAGGCAGACGGATGGCTTGAGGTCAGGAGTAGGAGACCAGCCGGGCCAACGTGGTGAAACCCCATCTCTACTAGAAATACAAAATCAGCTGGGTGTGGAGGTGTGCACTTGTAATCCCAGCTACTTAGGAGGTTGAGGCACGAGAATCACTTGAACCTGGGAGGTGGAGGGTGCAGTGAGCTGAGATGGTGCCATTGCCCTCCAGCCTGGGCAACGAGTGAAACTCCATCTAAAAAAAAAAAAAAAAAAACTGCTTTGTTTTATATATGCATATATGTCTCAAAAAAAATCTGCTTTGTGATATATATATATATGTGTGTGTGTATATATATATATATATATATATATATATATATTTTTTTTTTTTTTTTTTTTTGAGATAGAGTCTTGCTCTGTCGTCCAGGCTGGAGTGGGGTGGCATAATCTCAGCTCCGTGCAACCTCCACCTCCCGGACTAAAGCAGTTGCCCTGCCTCAGCCTTCTGAGTAGCTGGGATTGCAAGTGTGCACCTCCACACCCGAGTAATTTTTGTATCTTTAGTACAGACAGGTTTCTGCCGTGTTGGCCATGCTAGTCCAACCCCTGACCTCAAGTGAACCACCCACCTTGGCCTCACAGGCATGAGCCACTGCGCCCAGCCAGTAATCTATTCTTATAAGAACACCAGTCATCATATTAGGGCTCTCCTAATGACTTCATTTTAACTGATCTTTTTAAGACTCTATCTGCATATACAGTCACATTCTGAGGTACTAGGGATTAAGACTTCAGCGTATAAATGTGGGAAGATCGCAATTCAGCCCATAGCAGGAGAGCAATCCAGGGAGCCTTGAGAGAGAGTCGCAGAGGGTTTGTCTGTGCAAAGCCCTGCTCTTCAATCTGTGGCTGACAAAAGAAGATTTGCTACCTGGGAAACCCAGTTTCAAGGCAGGGGTTTAATAAAGAAGAGATAAGCCAGGCGCGGTGGCTCATGCTTGTAATTTCAGCACTTTGGGAAACCGAGGCAGGTGCATCACTTGAGGTTGGGAGTTCGAGACCAGCCTGGCCAACATGGTCAAACCCTGTCTCCACTAAAAATGCAGAAATTAGCTGGGCATGATGGCAGATGCATGTAATTTCAGCTACTTGGGAGGCTGAGGCAGGAGAATCGCTGGAACTTGGGAGGCAGAGGTTGCAGTGAGCTGGGAACACACCACTGCACTCTAGCCTGGGTGACAGAGCGAGACTCTATCTCAGTAAAAAATAAAAAGAAGAAGAGATAAAAGAAAGTTGAGGAAGCACAGCTGTCAAACTAAGCTAGTGCTGTCCTAGGACACCTCCATTAAAAAGGCAGGTGACACTGCAGCTTTCTAAACAGACCCAAAACCCAGGCCAGTGGCTTATTTCCTAGCCAGAGTTGCTATAGGCAAATCCACCAATACCCACCTCGTCAGCCTGATTATTCAAAAAGGCAAAGAAAGGAGCCCCCAGTCTAGTCAGTGATTTTCTAGCACCCCAAAGAGATCTCGGGAATTTCAGGATTCTGGCAAGGAGACCCATTTACCTCTTTTTATTTATGTAAAGAATGCAATAATACAGGCCTGGTGTGGTGGCTCACACCTGTAATCCTAACATTTTGGGAGGCCAAGGAGGGAGCATCGTTGAGGCCAGGAGTTTGAGACGAGCCTGGGAAACATAGTGAGACCCTGTCTCTATCAAATACTAGCTGGACATTGTGGCACGCGCCTGTAGTCCCAGCTACTCACAAGGCTGAGGTAGGAGGATCGCCTGGGCCAAGGAGGTCAAGGCTACAGTGAGCTGCAAACATGTCCCTGCGCTCCAGCCTGCGTGACAGAGACCTCATGTCAAAAAAAAAAAAGAATAATACAGTAACGCATATTTCAAAGTAAGGTGAGAGCTGTGTGGTGCTTGCCTTCACATTGTACCACAGTATGCACAGTCCTTTTTATTTATTTATTATTTTTTTTGAGACAGTGTCTTACCCTGGTGCCCAGGCTGGAGTACAGGGCCACAGTCATAGCTCACTGCAGCCTCAAACTCCTGGACTCAAGTGATCCTCGCACTTCAGCCTCCCGAGTAGGTGGGACTGCAGGTGCTCACTGCTACACCCAGCTAAGTCTTTTATGTTTTTTAACAGAGATGGGATCTCAATATGTTGCCCAGGCTGGTCTCGAACTCCTGGCCTTAAACAGTCTTCTGACCTCCACCTCCCAAAGCAGTGGGATTACAGGCGTGAGTCACCACACCTGGCCCATGTGCAGTCTTATGTAATTGGTGATTCTACTGTGCTGCTGAATCAGTTGATAAATGCATTATAAAGCAAGTTCATTTCTAATTGATGAACTTACTGCTGAAATAAGGAACTCGAATCATTTACATGGAAAGTTGAGCCATGTTGCTGAAAGACATCAAATTTCTTTTTTCTTTCTTTTTTTTTTTTTTGAGATAGAGTCTTCCTCTGTCACCCAGGTGGGAGTGCAGTGCTGCGATCTTGGCTCACTGCAACCTCTACCGTCCAGGATCAAGTGATTCTCCCCCCCTCAGCCTCCTGAGTAGCTGGGACTACAGGTGCACACCACCAAACCTGGCTAATTTTTGTGTTTTTGGTAGAGCCAGGGTTTCACCATGTTGGCCAGGCTGGTCTCGAACTCCTGACCTCAAGTGATCTCCCCACCTCAGCCTCCAAAGATGCTGGGATCACAGGTGTGAGTCACCACCCCTGGCAGGTTGTCGAATTTCATTTAGACTAGAGGAATATGTTCAAGAGATCTATTGTACATTGTGGTGGCTGTATTAATAACAATGTATCATATTCTTGAAAACTGCTTAGAGAGTAGACTTTAAGCATTCTCGCCATGAGAAAAGTGATAACCATATGTGGTAATGCATATGTTAACTATTCAATGGAGCCATTCCACAGAGCATACATATGGTCAAAATATCATGTTGTGCACTATAAATAGATACAGCCTGTACCTGTCAATTTAAAATAAATGAATAATTTCAAAAAGAAAAATAACACACGGCTGGGCGCGCAGCTCACACCTGTGATCTGAGCACTGTGGGAGGCCGAGATGGGTGGATCACTTGAGGCCAGGAGTTCAAGCCCAGCCTGCCCAACATGGCGAAACTCCATCTCTAATAAAAATACAAAAATCGGCTGGGCGTGGAGGCAGGCACCTGTAATCCCAGCTACTCAGGAGGCAGAGGCATGAGAATCACTTAACCTGGGAGACAGAGGTTGCAGTGAGTCGAGATCTGCCCTCTAGCCTGGGTGATAGAGAGAGCCTTTATTTCTGTAAAGAATGCAGTGGTACAGGCCAGGTACAGTAGCTCACGCCTCTAATCCCAGCGTTTTGGAAGGCCAAGGTAAGAGGATCATTTGAGGCTACAGGTGCATGCCACAATGCCCAGCTAATATTTGATAGAGAGAGAGTCTCACTATGTTGCCCAGGCTGGTCTCAAACCCGTGGTCTCAAATGATCCTCCCGCCTTGGCCTCCCAAAGTGTTGGGATTATAGGCCTGAGCCACCATACCTGGCCTGTGTTAAAAAGAAAAAGAGGGAGAAGGAGAAGAAAGATAAGTAAAATTCAGAGCATATTAAAAAAAAAAAAAAAAAGTTGAGCCATGATGAATGGAAGCTGCCACTGTAACTGCTTTTTTAGGAAAACCAGATCCCATTGAGGTGATTTTGTTTATTTGTTTTTAGAGACAGGTTCTTGCTCTGTCACTCAGGCTGGAGTGTAGTGGTATGATCGTAGCTCTCTGCAGCCTGGAGCTCCTGGGCTGAAGCAATCCTCCCAGCTTAGCCTCACAAGTAGCTGGGACTGCAGGCGCCACCCCACCCAGCTAATTTATTGTTGTTGTTGACATTGTTGAGATGGGGTCTGGCTGTGTTGCCCAGGCTGGTCTCAAATTCCTGGCCTCAAGTGATCTTCCTGCCCTGGCTTCCCCAACTGCTGGAATTACAGGCATGGTTTTTTTTTATTAATTTATTTGCAGCTGACAAATGGTCATTGTGTATGTTTATGGGGTACAGTGTGATGTTTTAGCCTATATATACATCACAGAGTGATTCAGTCATGCTAATTAGCACATCCATCACCTTACCACCTCATCATTTTTTTGTGGGGAAGGCATTAAAAATCTCTTAGCAATTTTGAAATACACAATACATTATTATGTATTAATAATGCAATAAAAATACACAATAGTGTATTAATGCATCACTAAATGAACTGCAATGCAATAGGTAATTACAACTTCCTCCTCCAGTGTAACTGCAACTTAGAGCCTTTGATCAGTGTCTTCCCTTTCTCCATCCCTGCTGCACCCCTGCAGCCTCTAGGAAGCACCTTCCTGCTCTTTCTATGAGATACATTTTTTCAGTTTTTAGCTCTCACAAGTGAGATCACACAGTAGTTGTCTTTCTGTGCCACCTTAGTTTACTCAGTATAATGTCCTCCAGTTCTGTCCATGTAGTCACACATTACAGGATTTCCTTCTTTTTAGGGTTGTATAATATTCTATTTGTAGATATACCACATTTTCTTTATCCACTCATCCATTGTGGGATACTTCGTTTGCCTCCATATTTTGGCTGTTGTGCATAATGCTGAAGTGAATGTGGGAGGGCAGATGTCCTGAAAAGATTTAAATGTAAGACCTGAAATGGTAAAGATGCTGTAAGAAAACACTGGGAGAAAGCTCCATGGCATTGGTCTCAGGAATGATTTTATTTTGATTTTTTTTTATTATACTTTAAGTTCTGGGGTACATGTGTGCAGAACATGCAGGTGTGTTACATAGGTATACACGTGCCATGGTGGTTTGCTGCATCCATCCCCCTCGTCATCTACATTAGGTATTTCTCCTAATGTTATCTCTCCCCAATCTCTCCACCTGCTGCTGTCCCTCCCCTAGCCCCCCAACCTCCCGACAGGCCCCGGTGTGTGATGTTCCCCTCCCTGTGTCCATGTGTTCTCGTTGTTCAACACCCATTTATGAGTGAGAACATGCGGTGTTTGGTTTTCTGTTTTTGTGTCAGTTTGCTGAGAATGAGGGTTTCCAGCTTCATCCATGTCCTTGGAATGATTTTTGGACAGGACCTCCAAAGTACAGGTAACAAAAGCAAAAGTAGGCAAAGGGATTGTGTCAAACAAAAAGTTTGTTCGCAGCAAAGGAAACATTTAACAGAGGGAAGAGACAAGCTAAGGAATGTGAGAAAATGTTTGCAAACAATACATCTGATAAGGAGCTAATATCCAAAATATGTAAGGAACTCAACTCAACAGCAAGAAAACAAATAACCCAATTAAATATGGGCAAAGGCAGCTACTCGGGAGGCTAAGGTGTAAGGATCCCTTGAACCCAGGAGGCAGGGGTTGCAGTGAGCTGAGATCGCATCACTGCACTTCACCCTGGGTGACAGAGTGAGACCCTGTCTCAAAATAAAAAATAAAGCTGTGCAAAGGATCTGAACATACGTATCCCCAAAGAAAAAAAGATACAAAGAGATACAAGTGGCCAACAGGTATATGAAAAAGGCTGAATATCGCTAATCATCAGGGAAATGCAAATTAAAATTCCCATCAACTATCACGTCACACTTGTTAGAGTAGCTATTATCTTTTTTTTTTTTTTTTTTTTCCTGACAGGGAGTCTTGCTCTGTCACTGAGGCTGGAGTGCAGTGGTGTGATCTCGGCTCACTGCAACCTCCGCCTCCTGGGTTCAAGGAATTCTCATGCCTCAGCATCCTGAGTAGCTGAAATTATAGGCACACGCCACCATGCCTGGCTAATTTTTGTATTTTGGTAGTGATAGGGTTTCACCACGTTGGTCAGGCTGGTCTCGAACTCCTAACCTCAAATGATCCTCCCTCCTTGGCCTCCCAGAGTGCTGGGATTACAGGTGTGAGCCACTGCACCCAGCCTAGAGTAGCTGTTATCAGAAAGACAAATGAGGTTTATTGAAGTCCTAATCCCTGGTACCTGCAAATGTGGCCTTATGTGAAAATAGGGTCTTTGCAGGTGGTAATCAAGCTAAGATGAGGTCAAACTTATTTAGGGTGGGTGCTAAATCCAACGACTGGTGTCTTTATAAGAGAAGAGTCAGGCTGACCAACATGGTGAAACCCTGTCTGTAAAACTACAAAAATTAGCCTGGTGCAATAGTGCACACCTGCAGTCCCAGCTACTCAGGAGGCTGAGGCAGGAGAGGTTCCCGTTTAAACCCAGGAGGCGGAGGTTGCAGTAAGCAGAGATCATGCCACTGCATTCCAGCCTGGGCAACAGAGTTAGACTCTGTCAAAAAAAAAAAAAGATAAATCATAAAGTGCTGGTGAGAATATGGAGAAAGGGGATCCATTTACATGGTTTTAATAATACAGGCTCTATATGGGTGGTATTGAGTTCCCAGAGTTGCCGTTACAAAGCATCACAAACCCAGTAGCTTAAAACAGAAATTTCTTCTCTCACAGTTCTGGAGGCTGGAAGTCCAAACTGAAATCAGGGTATCAGCAGAGCCACCATGTTGCCTCAGAAGGTTTTAGCAGAGAATCTGTTCCAGGCTGTTTCTTAGCTTCTGGTGCTGCTAGCAGTCCTTGGTGTTCCTCGGTTGATAGATGCGTCATCCAGTCTCTGGCTCTGTTGTCATACGGTCCTCTTTCTGAGTGTCTGTATGCCATTTCTTTTTTTTTTTTTTTTTTTCCTGAGACAGGGTCTTACTCCATCACCCAGGCTGGAGTGCAATGGCACAATCAAAGCTCACTGCAACCTCAGCCTCCCAGGTTTGACCAATCTTCCCAGTTCAGCCTCCCGAGTGGCTGGGATTACAGGCATAAGCCACCACACCCGGCTAATTTTTGTATTTTTAGTAGAGACGGGGTTTCACCAGGTTGGCCAGGCTGATCTTGAACTCCTGACCTCAAGTGATCTGCGCATTTTGGCCTCCCAAAGTGCTGGGATTATAGGCATGAGCCACAGCACCCAGCCTGCCTCCCCTCTTATAAAGACACCAGTCGTTGGATTTAGCTAATTAAGTTTAACCTCATCTTTTCATTACCACCTACAAAGGCCCTATTTTCAAGTAAGGCCACTTTTGCAGGTACCAGGGGTTAGGACTTCAACAAACGTTTTTGGGGGACACAGTTCAACTCGCAATATGGGCAGCAGTTACAGTCACGTGCTGCATAGTGTCATTTTGGTCAATGACAGAAGATACATATGATGGTGATCCCATAAGATAATATGAAGCTGAAAATTCCTATAACTTAGTGACATCAGAGCTGTCATAACGTTGTAGCACAAGCACAATTACTTTATTTTCTTTGTCCAAGACAGAGTCTTGCTCTGTTGCCCAGGCTGGAGTGCAATGGCATGATCTAGGCTCACTGCAGCCTCTGTACTTCATAATAACACATCAGACTTGGGAGACTTAGTACAAAAAGAAAGACTATAAAATATCTGGGCCAGTGGCTCATGCCTGTAATCCCAGCACTTTGGGAGGCCGAGGTGGGCAGATCACCTGAGGTCAGGAGTTTGAGACCAGCCTGACCAACATAGAGAAACCCCGTCTCTACTAAAAATACAAAATTAGCCAGGTGTGTTGGTGCGTGCCTGTAATTCCAGCTACTCGGGAGGCTGAGGCAGGAGAATCACTTGAACCCGGGAGGCAGAGGTTGCAGTGAGTCGAGATCGCGCCATTGCACTCCAGCCTGGGCAACAAGAGCAAGACTCTGTCCCCAAAAAATCTTTTGAATCCATCTTGATATTGATTCCATGTTGAAATGAAAATATTTTGAATGTATTGGCTTGAATAAAACATCTTATGAAAATGATTTTTTAAAATCTGGAAATCGTCTGCAATTATAATTCCAGACCCCAGAGAAAATGAGAGACAGGAATGTATAGAAAAAGGGAACATGGGTCACAGTGAGTATGAAATGCAATTAATAGAAATGACAGTACCCAGCATGGGGCCAGCACTTAGTAGGTGTTCAATTAATATTCTCCCTTCCCAGTGAAGGGTTTGGGAATGTTTTATGGTAAGGGGAGGGGTATGTCACCACCAAGGATTTATCTGGCGATTCATTCCCTACCAGAATTAATCTGGTGATGCATTCACCACCAAGGATTCATGCCTCTCCCCTTCCCAGTGAAGGGTCTTCAACATTTTATGGTGAGGGAAGGGGTATGTCACCACTGAGGATTCGTCTGGTGATTTTGGGTATTTGTATGCCTGTTGTGGGGGATGTGTTTCCAGGCTGAGTGATCAGGAAAGACTTTCTCAATGGCTGGCACATGAACCTAGTCATGACTTCAGCTCTTGAGGTTGTATTAGATTTATATCCAATAATCATAAGGTACCAGACATCATGCTAAGGTATATTAATTCATTTATGCCTTTGGATGGCCCTTTGAGGTAGGAAGTGTGGTTGTGTCCAGTTTACCAGTGGAGTTGCTGGAGATCTGAGATGCAAGGTGGCTTGCCCAAGGTCACCCGCCCAAGGTCACCCGCCCAAGGTCACCAACCTGGTTGGTGATTAAGCCAGGTTTTCAGTGTGGCTCCAGCAGGAGTGGGGGGATGGGGACCTTCTGTCTGCTGTGATTGATATGTTTCTCTCTCTGTCTTCTCTCTTTGCTCTTCCTCTCTCTGTCCTTGATCTGTGGAACATCCCCCCCCCGGACCCCCCAAGGTCCAAAGGGTCTTATTTCTTTTGGCAAAACCTTTTGGAGACCTACAGATCTGGACACATCTTTGAGAGTTTCAGGGACTAGGGCCAGAAATGCTGGGCAGGGTCATGAGGAGCTGCCCCTGGGTTCGAGAAGGTGATGGACATGAGAGGAAGGGTCTTTGCAGAGAAGAGAGCGATCCCTGTAAGGAAGTCACAGCCTTCCCGGCCTGGCCAACTGCAGCAGAGTGGAATGTGCCCCTACCCATGCCCCTGGTGTGCAGCGTGGTGGCCCACAGTACATGCTCCGAACCCTCTTGACACATCCTCACCAGTTACTAGACCCCTGTCAGCCCGTTTCCTTGGCTGTAAAATGGGGATAACGCTGGTCCCTACTTCCTAGGGCTCTGAGGAGGAGCAAGTAGCTTGTCGTGTAAAACATGTTCCCTGCAGTGCCTGGTGCCTGCTAAATGTTCCATAAACGTCAGCTGTTATTTTCATTCAGGGGAAGCTGAAATCCATATTTTCATGGAAAATCTCCCAGTTTTTAAATGTGGACCAATAATTTCAGCTTTCGCAAACCCAGTATGAATCGGTATGGCCCCGAGGGTGCCAACTCAAAATCTCTGTTGAGAATTTTGCTGGTAGAAAGTGGCCTCCTCAGAGGTGTTTGTGTCCTGCGTCTGGCAAGTGAGGTGGTTTTGATAAACATGCTGGATGGATGAATGGGTGAATAGATAAATGGAGGAATGAATGGAGAAACGGATGAGCAAATGAATGATGAATGGATGGTTGAATGCATGAGCAAATGAATGATAAACACACAAAGGAATGGATGAATGATGAATGCGCTAATGAATTTAAGGACAATGAAAGAATGAATGAACAAATGGATGGATGAAAGAATGAATTAATTTATTAATGAATGAATAAATCAATGAAGAATCATCTAAAAATGAATACAACTGAGGGTTTATAAGAAAAGGTGTCTTAAGGCTGGGCATGGTGGTTCATGCTGTAATCCCAATGCTTAGGGAGGCTGAGGCGGGAGGATCACTTGAGGCAAGGAGTTCAAGAGCAGCCTGGGCAACATAGGGAGACCTCATTGCCACCAAAAAAAAAAAAAAAATGTTGTAATTAAGAGGGAATGGTGGTACGTGACCGTAGTCCTAGCTACCTGGGAGGCTGAGGTGGGAGGATCACTGGAGCCCAGAAGTTCAAGGCTGCAGTGAACTGTGATCACGCCACTGCACTCCAGTCTGGGCAACAAAGCAAGATCTCATCTCAAAAAAAAAAAAAAAAGAGGTATTTTAGAAGGTAAATTCAATCTGTCCGAAACTGAGCTCTGACCTTCCCCTAAACCTGTGCCCATTCAGTAGATGAGAGCTCCATCCCTCAGGGGGTTCACCAAAAACCCAAAATCCCTCTCTCTCACACTCACACTGTTCTGTCAGCAAATAATGTATCTACCTTAAATGATTCATCCCAAATCCTCTCTGCTTAAACGCTGCCCAAGTCCAGCCCCCATCCATCATCATCATCATTACTTGCCTGCATGGGTTCAGTCACCTCCAGCCTGGTCTCCCAGCTCCAGTCCTAACCTTTCACTGCCTACTCTCCCCCATGGCAGCCAGAGGCTGCCTATGAACACCCAAGTCAAGTTCCATCCCTCCTCTACTCAGAACCCTCCATGGCTCCCACCTCACTCAGGGTAAAAGCCAAAGTCCTCTTTGTGGTCCACCAGGCCCTGCATGATCTGCCTGTCACCTACCTGCCTTCATCTCCTTCCTCTTTTCCCCCTCAACCACTCCACTCCAGCCACACTGACTTTCTTGTGCTGTTCCCTAAAAATGTCAAGCAGGTACATTCATGCTTCAGGACCTTAAATTTGTGGCTGGGAGTGGGAGATGTGGAAGACTGGCTCCTGCAACAGAGAGCTATCACCCTCCCCATCAATATCCTACTTTCTCATTGGTTATTTCCACTTCTGTTTTTTCAGAGACATTGTCTTCTCATAAGTTCCATCTCTGCAAAACTAAGCCCGTGGGTCATGATGGTTCCCTCAGGCCAGAGGGCTTGCTGGAGAGACTAATGGATCCCCCTGGCTAAGATCCGTGCTTGGCTCCACATTGGTTAATTTCTTCCACAGGAACAGCCTGAGCCTGACATTCTCCTTCTTTTCCCTGGCAGGTTCTCCCTTCGCTCGAGCCAGCATTAAAAGTGCCAAGCTGGAGAACTCGACCTTTTTTCACAAAAAGGAGAGGAGGATGCGTTTCTACATCCGCCGCATGGTCAAAACTCAGGCCTTCTACTGGACTGTACTCAGTTTGGTAGCTCTCAACACGCTGTGTGTTGCTATTGTTCACTACAACCAGCCCGAGTGGCTCTCCGACTTCCTTTGTGAGTATCACCCGGCCACACCCCTGCCAACTCCCTGATCCCCTCCCTCACACCCTTTTTTCACTTCTCTTTCTCTGGTAGTATGTGGGTCTTTGGTCCTCATTGAATCTGCCCTTTCATTTGGCCATTTCTGTAACTGTCCCTGGGGCCAATGTTGCTGCTGCTATGATGATGGAACCCATCTCCCTTAGGCCTGAGAGCTGGAAGCTGGAATTCAGGCCAACATATGTTCCTGTGATTCCTTTCTAAGAGAGAGATAGACAGAGGGGTACTAGTGAAGGGAATGTCGAAGAGAGATGGAGAAAGACAGAGCTGATAAGACAGATGGATAGAAACAGAAACATACAATATTAATAATTTTTATGCACATCTTTGGAAATGTTCATAACTTATGGTTGAGAGAGAGAGAATGCCTTAGAAATAGGGAGGGGCTTACATGTTGCCCCCATTTTCTCTGCTTATTTCTGCCTCTGCTTTTCTCTTCTTTCAAACCTTCTGCTTCTTTCCTGTTAGGTTGGTGCAAAATTAATTACAGTTTTTGCCAATTTTTTTTTTAACCCACAGTTACTTTTGCATCAACCTAATACTTCCTCCCCTGCCCTTTTTGGCTTTCTTATTCATTCATAGAACATCCCCGCTAGTATCTGTGAGAGTATCTTGCTCCCTCAGGGTACAAAGACCACCAAGGCTTTGCTGTCTGGGCCTATTCCCAGATTCTGTGTGAGTTAGCATGAGGTAGTATCAAAATTGAGGGCCAAGTGAGGATAAGGAAAAGCAGCAAAAGATGGTGAGATGTCTGATCAGGATTTAAAAAGTAAGGAGCTCTGAGAAATCAACAAGAGCAGAGATTGGGGCCAGGCATGGTGGCTCATGCCTATAATCCCAGCATTTTGGGAGACCGAAGTAGGTAGATCACTTGAGGCTGGGAGTTTGAGACCAGCCTGGCCAACGTGGCAAAACCCTGTATTTACAAAACATACAAAAATTAGCCAGGTGTGATGGTACACACCTGTAATCCCAGCTACTTGGGAGGCTGAGGCACTAGAATTGCTTGAACCTAGGAGGCAAAGGTTGCATTGAGCCAAGATCGTGCCACTGCACTCCAGCCTGAGCACAGAGAGAGTCTGTCTCAAGAAAATAAAATAAAAAGAGTAGTGATTGGACAGAGAGGAGAGCATGGATGCCCTGGCTTTGGTTTGTGGACCCCAAGTGAGGACTTCACAAAACCTCTTTTGCCTACTGGCTGTCTAACATATTCACTGCCCTTCTGACCTGGTTCAGAACTGAGTTAGGACAGCAACAAGAGACAGCCTAGTCTTTGACCTAGAAAGGCTCGTGAGCCTAGTCCAGCTCATTGTCTTCTTATAACCCTCCTTGTTCCCAGTCACATTGGCTCACCCCCCCAACCCCCCAGGACACCCCTCAGGAATCAGTTCTCTTCCCAGGGCCCTGACCTAGTTTCTTACTTAGTAATTGTTTTTAGTCCCTCTAGAGTCTCTTATAAATGAGGACTGTACTTCTTGTTTTAACTTCATCTAATACTCTATTTTTAATCTCCTATATTCTCTCCACTAATAATCTTGCACAGTCTGTGCTGGTTCAGGAACAAGGGACTGAGACTTCCTACCTGGGACCTCAGTGTCTGTAAAGATCCTTTACTCATTCCCACTTTCCATTTGAGAAAACTGAGACACAGAGCGGTTAAGTAGATTGCCCAGGGTCACACAGCTACTAAGTGATAACGCCAGAGTTTGAACCCAAGCACTTGGGCTCCAGAGTCCAAGCTGTGTCTAATGACAGATGCATACCGGGGGTACCAGATGACCTGAATTCTCAAAGTCTGCCCTGTTCCTAAGACCATGTGACCTTAGACAAGTCATTACCATCATCCATTGATCAAAGACGTCTTCAATTATAAGGCACTCTTTTTTTTTTTTTTTTTTTAGAGACAGAGTCTTCCTCTGTCACCCCGGCTGGAGTGCAGTGGCACAACCTCAGCTCATGGCAACCTCCACCTCCTGGATTCAAGCAATTCTCCTTGCCTCAGCCTCCTGAGTAGCTGGGACTATAGGCACCCAGCACCACGCCTGGCTAATTTTTGTATTTTTTAATAGAGATGGAGTTTCACCATGTTGGCCAGACTGGTCTTGAACTCCTGACCTCAAGTGATACGCCCACCTTGGCCTCCCAGAGTGCAGGAATTATAGGCATGCACCACTTCACCCAGCCTGAAACTGGGTAATTTGATAAGAAGAGAAATTTATTTTTTTTACTCTTATTTTATCTACCATTAAGAAATGCTGCCATCTAAATTAGGACACGCTGATTTTAAGATACACATTAATTTCAGAGATGTCAAAATATAAACAAAAATGTATGTCTTGGCCAGGTACAGTGGCTCATGCCTGTAATCCCAGCACTTTGGGAGGCCAAAGTGGGCAGATCACGAGGTCAGGAGATAGAGACCATCCTGGCCAGCATGGTGAAACCCTGTCTCTACTAAAAATGCAAAACTTAGCTGGGTTTGGTGGCATGCGCCTGTAATCCCTGCTACTCGGGAGGCTGAGGCAGGAGAATCGCTTGAATCCGGGAGGCAGAGATTGCAGTGAGCTGAAATCGTGCCCCTGCACTCCAGCCTGGTGACAGAGCAAGACTCCATCTCAAAAAAAAAAAAGTATGTCTTGGAATCAGTGAAGTGCAGTTGTTTCTCTGGGTCTCAGACTCCCATCTATGTGGTGGAAACTGGATTCAATGGTCCTGAAAGTTCTTCCAGATCCAAAATGCTATGAATAAGTAATTCTTATGGATAAGTAATTCTTATGGATAAGTAATTAATTCTTTCAAATCTTGTGCCTCACTTGCTATCATGTTTCCATGGTAACTGAGGAACAAGGTCTCAGAAACTCTTCAGGCCTCCCAGAGTTACTTCTGGTGGGTCTTGGAATGTATCACATGTTATAAACAGATTTCCTTTGCTGATATTTTGGTCTTAGGGACCCTAGAGTTTTCCTCAGACACTAGGATCTCCTTAGTGTCCTATAAATAAGAAGACATTTTGGTGATAAGTAAGTGTGAAGGACTTTGACGGTCAGTTCAGAACACCTCTTAAAAGCATGACAGAGCAAAACCCTTGACAGTTGTCTTAGTTCATTTTTGCTGCTATAACAAATTACCTGAGACTGGGTAATTTGATAAGAACAGAAATTTATTTTTTCACAGTTCTGAAGGCTGAGAAGTCCAAGATCAAGGCATTGGCAGGTTTGCTTGTCTGGTGAAAGCTGCTCTCTGCTTCCAAGATTGCACCTTGAACACTGTATCCTCTGGAAGGGAGGAACACTGGGTCCTCACATGGCAGAAGGTGGAGGAGCAAGAGGCACTGAACTTCCTCTGTCAAGCTCTTTTATAAGGCACCTAATCCCATTCATGAGAGCTCCACTGTCATGTCTTAATCACCTCCTGAGGGCCCCACTTCTTGATGCCTTTACATTGGCAATTAAGTTTCAATGTGAATTTTGGAGGGGACACAAACATTCAAACCATGACAACCAAACACAATTAGCTATGTGGCCATGATTAACTATATGAAATTCTTGGAAGTCAGTTTCAATCCTCTGTCTTTCCTTTCTGTATGCTTTCTGCTCCTCAGAAACCTTCCTTATCTCTCCTTTCTATCCATTAAGTAAGTGCCCATGCCCCTCCTAACTCCTCATCTTCTTACCCCACCAAGAAAGCCCTCTCAGAAAGGGATCTGATATCAGCCACTTATTTGCTGGAGCAAATGCATATCCATGTTTTACCCCTCCCTGAGGCATTTGCACTTTTATGCTTTCTCACCAAAGAACAAAAGTCTTTGTCTTACACGAGACTTACAGATCACAAGCAACAAAGGATTTCTAGGGGTCGTAAGACAAGTTTTACAAGTTGGGAGAAAGCCAGTCCTTAGATGGGTTGCCTGTGTCACTCCAACTAAGTACTTAACTTCAGGATTATGAATAGGGCTTCATTATGATTTCTATTTCTTTTCTTTTTCCTTTGGAGTTCAGTCATGTAGAAGTAGATTAGGTATAATTGTTAGATCAAAACACCCTGGCATTATGGGGCCATTATGATCCATTGTTATTTTGTGAATTTTTCAGTTAATTAGTTTGTTTTTTAAATGTGATAAACACCTGGGAACCCACCAATCAACACAAAAGCTAAGTCCCTGCAAATAATCTATATTCAGTCCTTATCAAACCAGGGCAAAAACTACAAGGTGGAGATCCACTGAACTTTTTCTCATCCGTTTTAAGATTGGCCTGAGGTTGGTTGGCTTGCTGGTTGGAGGGTAGAGCATAATTGTTGCTCTTTTTTTTTTTTTTTTTTTTTCTTTAGACAGGGTTTTGCTTTGTCACCCAGGCTGCAGTGAAGTGGCCCGATCTTGACTCAGTGCAGCCTCCACCTCCCAGGTTCAAGTGATTCCCATGCCTCCGCCTCCCAGATAGCTGGGTTTACAGGTGTGCATCACCACACTCAGCTAATTTTTGTATTTTTAATAGAGATGGGGTTTGCCCTGTTAGCTGGGCTGGTCTCAAACTGCTGACCTCAGTTGATCTGACTGCTTCAGCCTCCTAAAGTGTTGGGATTATAGACATGAGCCACCATGCCCAGCCAGCTCTTCCTTTTTAACAGAAGGGAAACTGAGGCCCATGGAAAGGATGCCTTGGGCAGAGCATGGGCACAGTAACTCATGTCTGTAATCCCAGCACTTTGGGAGGCTGAGCTGGGAGGATCACTTGAGGCCAGGAGTACAAGAGCAGCCTGAGCAGCACAGTGAGACCCCCATCTCCACATAAAAATTTTAAAAAGGAAAAAAAAAGGATAAGTCCAATTTTGGGTGTGGTGACACATGCCTGTAATTCTAGCATGTGGGAGGCCAAATTGGGGAACCCATTTGAGGCCAGGAGTTTGAAACCGGTCTAACAGCAAAGGAAGACCTCAACTCTACAAAAAATAAAAAGTTAAAAAATGATAATAAAAGGAAAGTCAGAGCCACTTGGAACCCCTACCCTCACCAAGCCTAACCTCCTCTCTGTTTCCTTCTTCTCCCTTGTAGACTATGCAGAATTCATTTTCTTAGGACTCTTTATGTCCGAAATGTTTATAAAAATGTATGGGCTTGGGACACGGCCTTACTTCCACTCTTCCTTCAACTGCTTTGACTGTGGGGTAAGTGCTCATGTTTCTAAGAAGTTCATTTCTCCAGCTCTTGCCCAGAATGACAGATACTTGGGCAGATTAAAGGGGGGAAAGGTAAAGTTATCCCTGAATATAAAAGACTCAGATGGATGCAGAAGGAATGAAGAAACAATCCGAAACACTGGTGAGGATACAGGACACCCAGAACCCTCAACCACTGCCAGTGAGAGGAAAATGTATAGACCCCTTTGGAAAGCTAAGTAGGGGGACATAAGACAAGTTTTCCAAGTTGGGAGAAAGCCAGGCCTTAGACGGGTTGCCTGTGTCATTCCAGCTAAGTACCTAACTTCAGGATTACAAATAGGATATCATTATGATTTCTGTTTCTTTTTTTCCTTTCAGTCATGTAGAAGTAGATGAAGTATAATTGTTAAATTACAATACCCTGGCATTATGGAGCCATTATGATCCATTGTTATTTTGTAAATCACTCAATTAGTTAATTTTTTAAATGTGATGAACACCCAGGAACCCACCAACCAACACAAAAGCTAAATCTTGGCAATAATCTATATCCAATCCTTCTCATCGAACCAGGGCAAAAACTGCAAGATGGAGATGTGACCCAGCACTCCGTTGCTAGGAATTCGTCCTAGAAAGTCTCACCTATGAGACACAGGCCAGAATGTCCCCATCCTGCAACTGGAAATGAAATTAAGATTGTTAGCAAATAAGTGGAGAATGCCTGGCCCAGGGCAGCCCTAGTCATTTACCACAGTCCTGTTGGTCTCAGAAAGGCTTAATAATTTATAATAAGTGAATGTTGTACTGATTTCTGCCATTATAGAAAATTATCATGTTGTTGGAGAAAACAAAATACATACAAACAAACATTTCCTACATAAATGATCCAAGTGTTTAAACAATAAAACTAATTTCTATTAAAAAGAAAAGGAAGCGGGTGTGATGCCTTATGCCTGTAGCCTCAGCATTCAGGAGGCTGAGGAAGCAGAATCACTTGAGCCTAGGAGTTGAAAACCAGCCCAGGCAACAAAGGAAGATCCTGTCTCTACCAAAAACAAAAAAATAGCCAGGTGTGGTGATACACACCTGTAGTCCCAGCTACTCAGAAGGCTGAGGTGGAGGATCGCCCCAGCAGTTTGAGGCTACAGTGAGCTATGATCACACCACTGTATTGCATCCTGGGCAATAGAGTGAGACCCTATCTTTAAAAAGTAAAAGTAGGCCAGGCACAGTGGCTCACACCTGTAATCCCAGCACTTTGGGATACCGAGGTAGGTGAATCACCTGAAGTCAGGAATTTGAGACCAGCCTGGCCAACATGGTGAAACCCCGTCTCTACCTAAAACACTACAAAAATTAACCAGGCGTTGTGGTGCATGCTTGTAATCTTAGCTACTAGGGAGGCTGAGGCAGGAGAATCGCTTGAACCCGGGAGGCAGAGGTGGCAGTGAGCTGAGATTGTGCCACCACACTCCGGCCTGGGCAATAGAGTGAGATTGTGTCTCAAAAAAAAAAAAAAATGAGCAAATGTCTTGAGCAGCCTTGTCTGTAATAGTTCCAAGTCCCAATATCCATGATGTATCCCTTTGCTGTGGACTAGATAAATATTTTGTGGCATATCTACGTAACCAAATACTCTGGAACAATGAAAGCCCAGCAGCAACAGCCATGCCCAGCAACAAGAATCTCACCCGTGTAACATGGCACAGGAGGAGGCAGAAGCTGACAGCCTAAGTCCATACAGTTCATGCAAAGTTCAAGTGGACAAAATCAAACTATATATATACATATGTACAATTTTTTTTTTTTTTGAGACAGAGTCTCACTCTATTGCCCAGGCTGGAGGGCAGTGACACAATCTCACTTCACCACAACCTCCACCTCCCGGGTTCAAGCAATTCTCCTGTCTCAGCCCCGAAACTAGCTGAGATTACAGGCATGTATCAACACACCTGGCTAATTTTGTGTTTTTAGTAGAGATGGGGTTTCACCAATTTGTCCAGGCTGGTCTTGAACTCCTGATGTCAAGCGATCCACCCGCCTCAGCCTCCCAAAGTGCTGGGATTACAGGCATGAGCCACCACACCCGGCCTTAAACTATGTATTTTAAGGATGATACTTGAATACTTTGAAAAGGCAGGGACCTTGAGAACACGATGTTCAGTAAAAGAAATCAGACACAAAAGGCCAAGTATTGCATAATTCCGTTTGTATGAAATGTCCAGAACCGGCAAATCCATAGAGACAGAAAGTAGATTAGTGGTTGCTAGGGTCTGGGGGAGGGAGAGAGGGGAGTGACTGCTGATGGGGACAGGGCCTCCTTTTGGGGTGATGAAAATGTTTTGGAACTTGATAGAGGGGATATTTGCAGAATACTGTGCATGTACCTAAATGCCACTGAATTGTGTAATTCAGAGTGTTAATTTTATGTTATGTGAATATCACCTCAAATTTTTTTAAAGGTAAAATGGTTATTACAAAATTCAGGATGGTAGTTACATCACAGTGTCTCTGTAAGCTTCCAGGGTTCCTTTTGTTTGTTTTTTGTGGGGGTTTTTTGTTGCTGTTGTTGAGATAGAGTCTTTCTCTGTTGCCCAGGCTGGAGTGCAGTGGCAGGATCATGGCTTTCTGCTGTCTCAAATTCCTGGGCTCAAGTGATCCTCTCTCCTCAGCCTCCAAGTAGCTGGGACTACAGGCACAATGCCACCATGTCTGGCTAAAATATATATATATATATATATATTTTTTTTTTTTTTTTTTTTTTTGGTAGAGTCAGGGTTTCCCTATGTTACCCAGGCTGGTCTTGAACTCCTGGACTCAAGTGATCCACCAACCTCGGCCTCCCAAATTTCTGGGATTACAGGCATGAACCACTGCACCCTAATTCTTGATATAGGTAGTAGTTCCATGAACATTCAGTTTGTAATTTTGTGTTTCAGGAATTCTCAGGTCTGTGTGAGCTCTTAATAAATAAAAAAAGAGGCCAGGTGCAGTGGCTCAATGCTTTGGGAAGCCAGAGTAGGAGGCCAACATTTGGAAAGGCCAAAGCCAGAGCATGGCTTCAGCCCAGAAGTTTGAGACCAGCCTGGGCAATGCTAGCGAGACCCCATCTCTAAAAATGTTTTAAAATTAGCTAAGTGTGGTGGTACACGCCTCTAATCCCAGCTACTCAAGAAGCTGAGGTGGGAGAATCACTTGAGCCCAGGAGGTCAGTGCTGCAGTGAGCTGTGATCGCACCACTGCACTCCAGGCTGGGTGACACAGTGAGACCTGATCTCCATAGATAAATGAATGGGTGAATGAGGAGGTCAGGGTTCCTCACCCAGCTTCCATTTGGAGGTAGGAGTTGGGCCGGCTTCTTGCAAGGTTGGCGCCTAGGAAATGCTTGCCAGTTCTGGAGCCCAGACGCCGTCCCTGGACATGAGACCAGGTCCTCTGCTCTAGGTTATCATTGGGAGCATCTTCGAGGTTATCTGGGCTGTCATAAAACCTGGCACATCCTTCGGAATCAGCGTGTTACGAGCCCTCAGGTTGTTGCGTATTTTCAAAGTCACAAAGTAAGTCTGGGGTCCCTGGACATTGGTACAGGGGGCGGGGGATGGGGGACATGGTGGGGGCACCTCCAGAAAGTTGGGAAGGTGAGCCTCATGCTTTGAGGGCTGACTCCGGGGCCCCTGCCTACCCCACCTGGCCTGAGTCCTCACCCGACCTCTGTCGACAGGTACTGGGCATCTCTCAGAAACCTGGTCGTCTCTCTCCTCAACTCCATGAAGTCCATCATCAGCTTGTTGTTCCTCCTCTTCCTGTTCATTGTCGTCTTCGCCCTTTTGGGAATGCAGCTCTTCGGCGGCCAGTAAGTCCTTCACAGGAACTCGACTCCTGCTTCCCTGGGGTCTGGCTCAGGGCATCCAGAAGCCCACACTCCCCTCCAACATGCAGGCTGCCCTCCTCGTAGCCCAGACACCCGTTGCGGTCACCCAGACGGGCAGGGCCCTGGGTAGCACTTGGGGTTTCCTGGGGACAGATGATGGAGACGTGCGTTTCCTTGGCGATGAGATGCTGAGCCACACCCTCAGAGCACCTGGGGTGCGGCCAACGTGGAATGTCCGTGTCCTCCCTGCAGGTTTAATTTCGATGAAGGGACTCCTCCCACCAACTTCGATACTTTTCCAGCAGCAATAATGACGGTGTTTCAGGTACGGCCTCCACCTGGCCCCACGGGCCGACACCTCTCAGTGTCAGAGATGAAAGTGCCTACTCCACACCCAAGGGGCTTCCCTGAACTCCTTCTTCTCTACCTTGCCTTTTCACACTGCTTTAACATACCGATTTTATGGTCATCATTGTTCAGATAATGGTGAGGCCAACAGATCAGGAGATGAATGTCATTGGAAACATAGTTTGTGACTGGGCACGGTGGCTCATGCCCATAATCCCAGCACTTTGGTCAGGTGTGGTGGCTCACACCTGTAATTCCAACACTTTGGGAAGCCCCGGTGGGCAGATCACTTGAGATCAGAAGTTCAAGACCAGCCTGGCCAACATGGTGAAACCCCATCTCTACTAAAAATACGAAAATGACCTGGGGGTGGTGGTGGGTGCCTGTAATCCCAGCTACTCGGGAGACTGAGGCACAAGAATTGCTTGAATCCAGGAGGCGGAGGTTGCAGTGAGCCAAGATCACACCACTGCACTCCAGCCTGGGCAACAGAGCAAGACTCTGTCTCAAAAAAAAATAAAAGCACTTTGGGAGATCAAGGCGGGAGGATCACTTGAGGCCAGGAATTTGAGAACAGTCTGAGCAATGTAGTGAGACTTTGTCTCAGCCAGGTATGGTGGCTCATGCCTGTAATCCCAGCACTTTGGGAGGCAGACCACCTGAGGTCAGGAGTTCGAGACCAGCCCGGCCAACATGGAGAACCCACGTCTCTACTAAAAATACAAAATTAGCTGGGTGTGGTGGCTCATGCCTGTAATCCCAGCTACTCTGGAGGCTGAGGCAGCAGAATTGAGAATCGCTTGAATTCCGGAGGCAAAGGTTGTGGTGAGCCGAGATCGTGCCATTGCACTCCAGCCTGGGCAACAAGAGTGAAACTCCATCTGAAAAAAAAAAAAAAAGAGAGAGAGAGAGACTCTGTCTCTACAAAATATAAAATAAAATTTAATTAGCTGGGCGTGGTGGTGCACACCTCCTAGCTACTGGGTGGCTGAAGTGAAAGGGTCACTTGAGCCCAGGAGGTTGAGGCTGCAGTGAGCTATAATCACCCCACTGCACTCCAGCCCGGGTGATACAGCAAGACCCTCTCTCAAAAAAGAAAGGAAAGTTTGTTACACTCACAGATCCTCAGAGAAGGAGCACACCACGCAGGACCAGTCTGCGAAGCAACAGGGTCAGACAGAAAGCAGAAAGAAAAGGAAAATGTGGGCAAGAGCATTGAGTGTGGTTTCCATGGGAAGGAACGGGTGAGGCAGAGGAAACAGCTCAGGACTGGCTCCTTTGGATCATTTCAGTGGCTCTGGGGCAGAGGAGCTGTTCCGGCTTGTCTAGGACCTGGCCCTGGGGTGGTTAGGGCAGGTGGATAGTGTTGGGAAGATAAAGGAGGTAGTTGGGATATGGGCTAGTTGGGATATTCGTTGGTTTGTGTTGAAAAGCCTGCTCAGGGCTAAATTATTTACAACCTCTAGGGACTGGCTGGTGCCAGACCTGGTAGACCCTCCATAGTCAGCAAGACCATCAGAATAAAGAAAATAAAACGTATGGCTAGGCCAGTTATGCGGCTCGTGCCCGTAATCTCAGCAGTTTGGGAGACAGAGGTGGGAGGATTGCTTGAGACCAGGTGTTCGAGGCTGCAGTGAGCTCCAGCCTGGGTCACAGAGCAAGACCCTGTGACCCTGTCTCTTAAAAAAAGAAAAGAGAAAAAAGACGTGGCTAATACACCCATGAAATCTGAAGATACCTTGGTCTCATATTCCAGGGTGAAGGGATTGACCTTGAGTGTTCAACCCAAAGCAGCTTCTGCGTCCATGTGGGCACATTCCCTGAGGCTGGGGACTGGCCCCGCCTGGACCTTCAGAGCACCTCTGGTGGATTCTTTCTCTTTGGGGGACAGAGAGTGTATAGAAAACGTGACTTCACTCTGTCCTTCTCCTGGGGAGGTAGTTTCTAAATGAGACCCCTAGACAGGGAGTTGAAGAGGAAGCAGTCCAGGAAGGGAAGTTCTGAGCCGCCACATAAGCGATTATTGATAGCACTGATCACCACTCAACGTATCTTTAGCGCAGAGGTTCTCACCCAAGAGCAAGTCTGTCCTCCAAGGGTGTGTGGCAATGTCTGCAAGCATTGTTGGTTGTCACAGCTGGGGAAGCGGTGCTACTGGCATCTGTGGGTGGAGACTAGGAATGCTGCTCAAATCCCTGCAATTTACAGGACAGCCCCAAATACCAGCAGGGCTGAGGCTAAGAATCCCCTGTTGTCGCAGATTGATGTTTTTGGAGTTCTTTAACATTTACTTTATCCTCATGGAACTGTCGGTAGAAGGAAGGAAGTTGGATTTTTTTAAAGGAACGTGTAGGTGCTGTTTGAATATCCCCTTGGTTCTTTCAGTATGCATCAGCAAAAATTCTGTTAGCACCTTAATCCTGTGCCTTGGTCTTTCTCTGGTCCCCTGCCCTGCCCCCAAGGAACGGCAGTCCAGTAGTACTGTGAATCTTTTGCAGCACATCCTAAAAGGAGCAACCGTGGGTGGATAAATGCCCCAGCTCCCTCATCCTCAGGTGGGATGACCCCCGTCCCCCTCCCCCGGCACCCAGAGCTCCCCAGCAAGACCAAGCCCAGTTTCCCACAGTGGAAACTTGCTTGATCACATACTCTTTACGTTCCGCCCTCTCTTCCCTTTCTCACTTCTCCTCTCCCCTACGGGTACTTCCTGAGATCACCTCCCAGATAAACCCCTTGCACCTGAACCCTTCTTCCAGGGTCTGCCTCAGGCAGGGGGGCCCCAAACATGGCCTTGTGCTACGTTTGTGCTATCCACATAGTAGCTTATTTAATCATCACCGTGACCACACATGGAACATAGGTAGATATTAAAAATCCTGTCTTAGCCTGCTCAGGCTGCCGTAACAGAATACAACAGACTGGGTGGCTTACACAGGAAACATCTGTCCTCTCACAGTTCTGGAGGCTGGAAGTCCAAGATCACGGTGTCAGTAGGGTTAGTTCCTGGTGAGGGCTCTCTTCCTACCTCACACATAGCCACCTTCTTGCTGCATCCTCATATGGCAGAGACAGAGAGAGAGTTCCGGTGTCTCCTCCTGTTCTCTTTTCTTTCCTTCTTTCTTTCTTTCTTTGAGACAAAAATCTCAAATTATTTTTTTTTGAGGCAGATCACATTTTTTGTCACCCAGGCTGGAGTGCAGTATTGCAATCATAGCTCCTTGCAGCCTCAAACTCCCAGCTTCAAATGGTCCTCCTACCTCAGCCCTTTGAGTAGCTGGGACTCCAAATGTGCACCACCACACCCAGCTAATCTTTTTTAATTTTTTTGTAAAGATGGGGTCTTGGCACCGGGCATGGTGGCTCACGCCTGTAATCCCAGCACTTTGGGAGGCTGAGGAAGGCAGATCACCAGGTCAGGGGTTCGAGACCAGCCTGACCGATATGGTGAAACCCCGTCTCTACTAAAAATACAAAAATTGGCCTGGCGTGGTGGCGGGTGCCTGTAATCCCAGCTATTTGGGAGGCTGAGGCAAGAGAATCGCTTGAACCCAGGAGGCGGAGATTGCAGTGAGTTGAGATCTCGCTGCTACACTCCAGCCTTCATGACAGAGCAAGACCCCATCTCAAAAAAAAAGAAAAGAAAGATGGAGTCTTGCTAAATTGCCCAGGTAATCTTGAACTCCTGGGCTCAAGTGATCCTCCCACCTTGGCCTCCCAAAGTACTGGGATTACAGGCATGAGCCATGGCATGCGGTGTCTTCCTGTTCTTATAAGAGCGCTAATACCATCATGCAGTCCCCCATGACCTCATCTAACTCCAGTTACCTCCCAAAGGCCCCATCTCCAAATACCATCCCATTATGAATTAGGGCTTCAACAGGTGAATTTGGAGGGGGACACAAATCCCCTTAATCACATCAAGTAAGACAGAGTGACAGGAGGGTTTGTGGCTCCTCCAGGGTTCCATTTTCCTAGAAGCCAGGCTAAGAGCCCCCAGATGCAGGAACAGCCCTTTCTACTCACAAACAAAGAGGAAAGCCAAGGGGAAGCCAACACAGCATCTGGCTCCACGAACTGGACAGGATTGCTAAAGACCTCCTGGGCTTGGGGATGGGGTGGGCGGATTCCAGCTCCACGTCTGTGTCTCCGAGGGCCCCGTGGCTGAGAGGGGGGGTTGGCTGTGTGTTTCTTCCTCCCCTTTCAGATCCTACGGGCGAAGACTGGAACGAGGTCATGTACGACGGGATCAAGTCTCAGGGTGGCGTGCAGGGCGGCATGGTGTTCTCCATCTATTTCATTGTACTGACACTCTTCGGGAACTGTATCCTTCGTGGAGGGAGGAGATGGGGACAGGCCTGGACCTGTCTGGCAGAGGAGAGGTGGGAGGGGCTCCAGGGAGGGTACTGAGAGACCCAGATACCCAGGGCCCAAATGGTGTCCCACCAATGGTTGCTTTTCCTGACTCAGACACTTACAGACACCCTCCTGAATGTGTTCTTGGCCATCGCTGTGGACAATCTGGCCAACGCCCAGGAGCTCACCAAGGTGGAGGTGGTGGGAGGCTGTTTCTCTGGCAAAGTTACCACCTGCCCATGGCAGATCAGGACGGGAGTGGGGGTGGGGGCACAGGAACGGGGTCAGAAGCTTTTGCCTGGGATGCACCATGCAAAGAGAAGGCGCCTCTCCCCCACTCCAGAAACAGACTGTCCCTCATCAAGCAAATTCTACAGCCAAGAGGGTGGGAAGGGGGAAGGCAGTGAGGTCGCTGCAGGGAACAGATAGCAAACTTAAGCAAAAGGCCATTTACAGGGAGTAAGCAGGGCTTCCGAGGAACGGTGTAGCCCCCAGGCTAGTGGGTGGGAGAGGGGGTGCTGTTACGGGGACCCAGCCAGAGCTGGGGCCAAGGAAAAGGGCTGCCACCAGCCCTGTGACCTTAGGGGACCCAGAACCATGGCAAGGCACAGATGGAATGGCCAATCAATGTCCCCCACTTTCTCTCTTCCTCTGGCTTCCTGCTGGAGCCTCCCCTTCCCTTAGCCAAACTCAGCATGTTAAGAGCTAGCCTGGGTCCAGCCTAAGCCTCTCCCCCAAGGACCCTATTAAGTTAAGATTACATGTAACAGGTACAGGGTCTTCCTCTCAGCCCTGAGGTCTCCCCCCAGCATTGCGGCCCCACCTCCAGTGCCTTGAAGTGTTCAGGACATGTTTGTGAAATTGAACCAAACTAAGCAGACGTTGCCAACGCTCCATCTGCCAGCCCTGGCAGGAGGGAGAGAGAGTTTCCCGGCCCCAGCTCCCACTGGAGGGAAGCGGAAGTCTCTGCCATCCCAAGCACACGGCCATGAGCCTGGCCACCGGGGGAGCCGGCTGGCATGGCTGAGCCAAGGGCTGATCCAGCCATGAGCTCATCCAAGTTCCAAAAGCCCATGCTCAGGGGCTGGTGCAGCAGAGCAGGGAGGTAGGAGGGGAGGGGGGAGAGGCCAGCTCATTTACCTCCTGGGAGGTGTGGACATTCCTCTCCAGACCTAACGTTCTTTCTTTCATTGATCCCACAAGCATTTCTTGGTCATTTAATATATGTTTTTAATCCTGTTCAGTCCTCATGGAAACCTGAGGAGGCAAGTTCTCTGAGCCCCATTTTACAGATTTCATCATCACTAAGCACTTAATGAGCACCTACTGTGCCCAAGGCCCTGGTCTAGGACTTAAGGATGCATTAGTGAACAAAAAGAGGCAAAAATCCCCACCTTTGTGGAGCAGGGATTCAAGTGGGGAGACAGTCCAGAAACAAGACACATTTGTAAACATACATGGCTTGTCAGATGGTAATAAATGTCAAAGAGAAAAATGCAGTAGAGAAATTCGGGGGGAGAGTTGGAATTTTAGATGAGGAATGCGTGTGGCACAGAGAGGTTGAGAGACTTGCCCAGGGTCACACAGCAGTAAGTTGTGGAGCTGGGATTTGAACCCAGGCCATCTGGGTCTGCAGCTTGTGCTCTTAACTACTGTGTACCAGTTACCTGAATTTGAGCCTGTTTCATGCTCACTTGGGGAACCTGTGGGAAATGCAGATTCCAGGGCTCAGCGCTGGTTCTGTAAATTCTTGGGGGAGCCTGGTAATCTGCGTTTTAGGTGTTTTCTGAGGCAGATGGTCCAGAGACCTGGCTCTGAAAAATGCTGGGAATGATGCCAGAGGGGCGGGGGTGGCCCTACGAGAGCAGGGTGGCCAGCCGGATGCCATCTCCATGTTGTCCCTGACAGTGTCCTGATCTGACCATTTCCAAGGTGGTAAGGTTGCTCCCCCGTTCCAGTGATTTGGAGCACAGCGGGAGAGCTGCCCTGCAGTGGCATGACTTTCTTACAGGCGGGTTCATTTCTGGCCGTTTCTTTCTCGTTGCTTTTTCTTTGCTTTTTCTTTGTTGGCTTTTCTGTTTTACGAATGAGGCCCTGCATGAAGGCTGAAGAAGGATTTAAAGTCCAAAAACGTCTTTTTCTGTATGTATTTTTAAAACATCTTCCCCCATTCTCCTCCTCTCTAACCTAACCACCAGTGAGCAGCAGCACCCGGGGCAGCTGGCTGTAGCCCAGGTGCCCTGCTCTCCCTCTCCCCCACCGCCTTCCTGTCATGGGGGCTGGGCATATGAATTCCTCTCCTGATTCTCCTTCTGGGGGCTGTTTGACAGTGCATGGCATGGGCCATCGGATGCCAGGCTTTTCTGTGTGTGAAGCTAGTTGAGTGGTTTTTGAAAGTTGGTTCAGAGAGTTCCCGCGGCTCAGAAAGCCTAGCGAGAGGAAAACCTTTGCATTCCTTTCCAGCTCATTAAGACAGGATGCAGGGGCCAGGCACGGTGGCTCATGCCTGTAATCCCAGCACTTTGGGAGGCCGAGGCGGGAGGATCGTTTGAGGCCGAAAGTTTAAGACCAGTCTGGGCAACATAGTGAGACCCTGTCTCTACCAAAACAAAAACAAAAAAACATTAAATGTATCTGGGCATAGTGGCATGCACCTGTAGTCCCAGTTGCTTGGGAGGCAGAGGTGGGAGGATTGCTTGAGCCCAGGAGTTCAGGGTCACAGTGAGCTATGATTATGCCACTGCACTCCAGCCTGGGCAACCGAGGAAGACTCTGTCTCTGAAAACAAAGGAAAAAAAAAAACAGGCCACAGAAAAGTCTTCATTGTAAAAAGAGAAGGGACATTTTTATCTTTTATCTTCTGGCTATGTGTTAAAATAGACCTCATACTGAATTAGACATCAAGCTTATACAAAGAGGGGATAGCAGTACACTTAACCAGTAGCACGTACCCATTCCCCTTGGGGAGCCTTGGTTCTGATTGGTCGATACTCGGGCCAAACCTGTTTTTAAATATTTCAGATGTTGCCCCTGGTCAGCAACAGGGTCGGAAGTGAGTCCCCAGAGCCTGGTTCTTGTTTTGTGAACAGAGATTCCATGTGCCTTTTAGGATGAACAAGAGGAAGAAGAAGCAGCCAGTCAGAAACTTGCTCTACAGAAAGCCAAAGAGGTGGCGGAAGTGAGTCCTCTGTCGGCGGCCAACATGTCCATCGCTGTGTAAGTACCCCGAATCCCTGGGTGCCACCCCGGCTCCTCAGCCTCCACACTCTCCCAGGCACAGATTGGGGAAGGAGTCAGGTGGTCCTTGACAGACTGAGCTTTAAAAGAGATACTTCTTGTCCTTCCACCTGCTTTCACTCAATAAATATTTAGTTAGCAGCTATTATATACTGAACACTGTTCTCACTTCTGGGGATACAGTATTAACAAGGAGAAAACAAAAATCCCACCTGTGTGTAGCAATTCTAGCAAGGGAGAAAGTCGATAAACGAGATAAATAAAGTATGTATTGTGATAGAAGGTGATGGGGCCAGGCGCAGTGGCTTACGCCTGTAATCCCAGCACTTTGGGAGGCCAAGGCGGGCAGATCACGACATCAAGAGATAGAGACCATCCTGGCCAACATGGTGAAACCCCATCTGTACTAAAAATACAAAAAATTAGCTGGGCGTGGTGGTGCATTCCTGTAGTCCCAGCTATTCGGGAAGCTGAGGCAGGAAAATTGCTTGAAACCAGAAAATGGAAGTTGCAGTGAGCCGGGATTCCACCACTGCACTCCAGCCTGGCGACAGAGCGAGACTCCGTCTCAAAAGAAAAAAAAATTTAAAAAGGAGGTGATGGAACTACAGAGAAAGTAGAGAGGGAAATAGAAAATGATGGAAGTGAAGAGAGCTGTCATTTTAAACAAAGTTGTCAGGGAAGGCATCACCTAGAATAGGTGTCCCCAACTCCTGGCCTGTGGACTGGTACCAGTCCGAGGCCTGTTGGGAGCCAGGTGGCACAGCAGGAGGCGAACAGTGGGCACAGGAGCATTACCGTCTCAGCGCCACCTGCTGTCAGATCAGAGGCAGCATTAGATTCTCTTAGGAACGCGAGCCCTATTGTGAACTGTGCATGTAGGGGAGGATCATTTGAGGCTGGAAGAGGAGCCTAGGTTGCCTGCTCCTCATGAGAATCTAATGCCTGATGATCTCAGGTGAAACAGTTTTATCCCAAAACCACCCCCTACACCTGGGTCTGTGGAAAAACTGTCTTCCACAAAACTGGCCCTGGGTGCCAAAAGGCTCGGGGCTGCTCACCTAGAAGGTTACATGGCCTGAAGGAAGTGAGGGAGGAGCCATGGGGGCCTGGGGAAGAGCATCCCAGGTAGAGGGAACAGCATAGGCGAAGGCTGTGAGGCAGGAACATGCCTGATGTGAAGGAGGCCTGTGTGACTGGAATCGAATAGTAAGTGTGGGAAGGTGAAGGCCACGAGGTGACAGGCAGATTACACAGGGCCTTGGACCTTGTGGGTCAGGGAAGGACTTGGGCTTTTGCCCTCAGGTAGGTGGGAGCCGTGGAGGGTTCTTGAGCATAGGAGGCTGGGACCTGACTCAGATGCTCACAGGCTACTTCTAGCATCCAGTGGGGAGTAAAGGGTGGCACGCAGGAGTGGGAGTCAGGCTGAGATGTGGGTTAGCCCGGGTCATCCATCCCAGCTACAGTGCCTAGCAAAGCTCTAAGGGCTGTGACCTCCCCCGCTGCAGGAAAGAGCAACAGAAGAATCAAAGGCCAGCCAAGTCCGTGTGGGAGCAGCGGACTAGTGAGATGCGAAAGCAGAACCTGCTGGCCAGCCGGGAGGCCCTGTACAACGAAATGGACCCGGACGAGCGCTGGAAGGCCGCCTACACCCGGCACCTGCGGCCGGACATGAAGACGCACTTGGACCGGCCGCTGGTGGTGGACCCGCAGGAGAACCGCAACAACAACACCAACAAGAGCCGGGCGGCCGAGCCCGCGGTGGACCAGCGCCTCGGCCAGCAGCGCGCCGAGGACTTCCTCAGGAACAGGCCCGCTACCACGACCGGGCCCGGGACCCCAGCGGCTCGGCGGGCCTGGACGCACGGAGGCCCTGGGCGGGCAGCCAGGAGGCCGAGCCGAGCCGGGAGGGACCCTACGGCCGCGAGTCGGACCACCACGCCCGGGAGGGCGGCCTGGAGCAGCCCGGGTTCTGGGAGGGCGAGGCCGAGCGGGGCAAGGCCGGCGACCCGCACCGGAGGCACGTGCACCGGCAGGGGGGCAGCAGGGAGAGCCGCAGCGGGTCCCCGCGCACGGGCGCAGACGGGGAGCCCCGACGGCACCGCGCGCACCGCCGGCCCGGGGAGGACGGCCCCGAGGACAAGGCGGAGCGGAGGGCGCGGCACCGCGAGGGCAGCCGGCCGACCCGGGGCGGCGAGGGCGAGGGCGAGGGCCCCGACGGCGGCGAGCGCAGGAGGCGGCACCGGCACGGCGCTCCGGCCACCTACGACGGGGACGCGCGGAGGGAGGACAAGGAGCGGAGGCATCGGAGGAGGAAGTAAGTGGAGGCGTCCTCGATTCCGGAGAATGACAGTAGCGATCGTAATGACAACAGCCAAAGTGGCGAGTGTTGTGTGTGTTCTTACAAAAATATATTACAAAATGCCGTATTTGGCGCGGGCGCGGTGGCTCACGCCTGTAATCCCAGCACTTTGGGAGGCCGAGGCGGGTGGATCACGAGGTCAGGAGTTCAAGACTAGCCTGGCCAACGTGGGGAAACCCCATCTCTACAAAAAATACAAAAATTGGCCGGCCGTGGTGGCGGGCACCTGTAATCCCAGTTACTCGGGAGGCTGAGGCAGGAGAATCACTTGACCCAGGGAGGTGGAGGTTGCAATGAGTGGAGACCCGGCCATTGCACTCCAACCTGGGCGACAGGAGTGAGACTCCATTTAAAAAAAAAAAAAAAAAGTGCTGCATTTGGCCAGACACAGTGGCTCATACCTGTAATCCCAGCACTTTGGGAGGCCGAGGCAGACAGATCACCTGAGGTCAGGACCTCAACACGGTGGTCTCCAACAGCTAGCCAACATGGTGAAACCCTGTTTCTACTAAAAATAGAAAAATTAGTGGTCCGCCTGTAATCCCAGGTACTCAGGAGGCTGAGGCGGGAGATTTGCTTGAACCTGGGAGGTGGAGGTTGCAGTGAGCTGAGATCATGCCACCACACTCCAGCCTAGGCAGCAGAGCAAGACCCTGTCTCAAAAAAAAAAAACAAAAAACAAAAAACAAAAAAAACTCCAGGTGGCTCTATTTTTTTGTTGTTGTTTTTAGTTTTTGTTTTGTTTTGTTTTGACATAGGGTCTCGCCTTGTTGCCCAGGCTAGAATGCAGTGGAACAATCATAGCTGATTGCAGCTTCCACCTCCTGGGCTCAAGCTATCCTACCACCTCAGCCTCCCAAGCAGCTGGGACCACAAGCATGTGCCACCATGCCTGGCTGATTTTTATAGGGAGTGTTTGGTAGAGACAGGGTTTCACTGTGTTGCCCAGGCTGGTCTCAAACTCCTGAGCTCTTGCTCAAGCATTCTGCCTACTTTAGCCTCATAAAGTGCTGGCACTGCAGGTGGGAGCCACGGCACCCAGCCTCATTTTTATTTTGTCTTTAGTAGAAATGAGGTCTTGCTATGTTGCTCAGGCTGGTCTCCAACTCCTGGCCTCAAGCAATCCTCCCACCCTAGCCTCCCAAAGTGTTTGGATCACAGGCATGAGCCACTGCACCCAGCCAGAAGGAACTCATTGAATCTTCTCAGCGACTCTCTGAGATAGAGCCCCTTTCTCACAGACCCATTTCACAGATGGAAAAACTGAGAGATTGAGTGAGTTCCTCAAGGTCGTGCATCTAACCAGTGTCCTTGAACCCAGGCTATCTGGCACCAGAGGCCTTGAGCATTTCAGGGAAACTCTAAGAGAAGCCCCACTGTCCTCCAGAATTATGTAGGTCTTCCATGTCCTTGCTGTGTGACTTTTGGAAAGGGATTTCGTATCTCTGGGCCTCAGACAATGGAAATAGTGGAATCTAATCGGGTCATTGCCAGGATTAAATGAGGCAATGTATGCAAAGGGTCTGGAAGAGCAGCTAACATATAATAAGTGCTCCATAAATTGAGATCATTTTTGGCCATTTTCAGCCAGCCATCTTTACCTCATGCTGTTCCTCAGAAGTTTGAAAAGCCACTCTGTTGGGAGGCTAAGGAAGGAGGATCACTTGAGACCAGGAGTTTGAGGCCAGTCTGGGCAATAGAGGCAGATCCCATCTCTATAAAATATAAAAAATTAAATAGCTGTGGTAGCATGCCTGTAGTCCCAGCTATTTGGGAGGCTGAGGCAAGAAAGTCACTGAAGCTCAGGATTTCTTTTCTTTTCTTTTTTTTTTTTTTTTTTTTTGAGACGGAGTCTTGCACCATCTCCCAGGCTGGAGTGCAATGGTGCGATCTTGGCTCACTGCAACCTCCGCCTCCCGGATTCAAGCAATTCTTCTGTCTCAGCCTCTCAAGTAGTTGGGATGACAGGAGCCCACAACACCACCCAGCTAATTTTCTATTTTTAGTAGGGGCGGGGTTTCCTCCATGTTGGTCAGACTGGTCTCGAACTCCTGACCTCAGGTGACCCACCTGCCTCGGCCCCCCAAAGTGCTGGGATTACAGACGTAAGCCACCAAGCCTGGCAGAGCCCAGGATTTCTAGGCTGTGATGAACTGTGATGACATCACTGTACTCCAGCCTGGGTGACAGAGCAAGACCTTGTCTTGGGGAAAAAAAAAGAAAGAAAAAGGAAAGCCACTCTGGGCACTAAGAATTAAAAGGAGAGGAGAGGCTGGGCACGTTGGCTCACGCCTGTAATCCCAGCACTTTGGGAGAACTTAGGTAGATGGATCACAGGGTGAAGAGATCAAGACCACCCTGACCAACATGGTGAAACCCTGTCTCCACAAAAATTAGCTGGGTATGGTGGCACGCACTTGTAGTCCCAGCTACTCGGGAAGCTGAGGCAGGAGAATCGCTTGAACCCGGGAGGCAGAGGTTGCCATGAGCTGAGATTGCACCACTATGCTCGTCTGGCAAGAGAGTGAGACTCTGTCTCAAAAACAATAATAATGATGATAATTAAAGGGAGAGCAGAGTTTCAAAGTTCTGAATGCAGCGGGATGTGGTGGCTCATGCCTATAATCCCAGCAGTTTGGGAGGCCAAGGTGGGAGGATCGCTCGAGCCCAGGAGTTCGAGACCAGCCTGTGCAATATAGTGAGATCTCATCTTTTAAAAATAAATAAAAATGTGAAAAAGCTTTTGAGGCATCTTCCAGGCCAGCCCCTTATCCATTCAGAACCAGCATCCTCTTTTTCATAATGATATTTTGTAATACTCTCTGGAAGATGCTATAGTGATTCTGCGCGTCGGGATTCAACAACATACCCATTAAAATAGGCATTGCAGATACTGTTCTATTACAGATTAACCTGTTCTTGGTCCTCTTTTGTTTTACCATCAGGGCATAATATTGATTTTTTTAATGATGGGTTTAAGTGGTCCTGTTGCATGACGTATGAACCAGGCCAGCACTTCTCAAAATTGAATGTGTATATGAATGCCCAGGGATCTTGTTAAAACACGTATTGTAATTCGGCAGGGCTAAGGACTCAGTGGAGCCTGAGAGTCTGCATTTGTAATGAGCTCCCAGGCGAGACTGAGACTGCTGGTCCAGGGACCATATTTTGAGTAATGAGACTCCATGGGACATAGTGAAGTAATTCTGATGTGTACACCCATACACAAAATCACCATGAATTGACAGGCACAAATGATGGCTGACTCTGGGTTGTGTGGACAGTTCAAACCACACGAGGGAAGTTGCCATCAGTGTCAAGATATTCACAATGGTGAACATCTCTTAGTCAAGTTCCATGTATGAAAGAGTCTAGTGTTTCTTCCATGTATTTAATAGTTGCATTTCAGGAAAATGCAATGTATATTAAAAACATGCAAAAACTATTTTGTGTTCTTATGAAAAACAGAATTAGGTTTAAACTAAAGGCACAGGATTGGGTGCAGTGGCTCCCACCTGTAATCCCAGTGCACTAGGAGGCTGAGGAAGGAGAATCGCTTGAGGCCAGGAGTTCAAGACCAACCTGGGCAACATAGGGAGACCTCCCCTCTGTCTCTGCCAAAGAATTTTTTTTTTAATTAGCCAGGTGTAGTGGCAGGTGCCTGGAGTTCCAGCTACTTAGAAAGCTGAACCAGGAGGATTGCTTGAGCCCAGGAATCCAAGATTACAGTGAGCTATGATTATGCCACTGTATTCCAACCTGGGCAGCAGAACAAGACCTTGTCAAAAAAAGAAAAAGGAACTAAAAGCACAGGTTTTACAAGCAAGGTTGTTCACCTCTTTGAGAGACATTAGAAAGTCATGAAGAGGAAAAGATAAGTCTTTCCCATATGGGACTGACCTGTACATGGTAGGGTATTTAGTACACCTGCCTCCCCATTCGCTAAGTGCCCACAATGCCCCTCAATCGTTATGTTACTAGGTTTCCATGCAGTTCTACAACACCCTCCTGAAAACCATTGTTCTAGGTCCTTCTTTCTTCTATGGGTTTATTCATTCATTCAGTTAGTACTTACTAAGTGCCTACCGTATTTTAAGCTCATGATGTGAGTTTAGTCAGATAACTACAAGTAAAGCAGTCTGAAGCATTCTGAGAAATATGACCAAGAAGCTGCTCCCAGGGTCTCAGGGCAGGTTTCCAGAGGAGCAACCTGAGAAGGGAATGAGTGTTTCAGTCTAACAACAGCATGTGCAAAGGCCCTGGGGTGGACCAGAAGGAGGCCAGTTTGAAGGACATGAATATTGACGAGAAAGTGACAGACAAAGAAATTAAAGGGGCATGGATGAGACTCTGGGGGCTGTCAGTCCCTCAGGGGAATGAAAGGTCAAGAGGGAGTTTGGGTAGAATAAAGCATTTACCACAGCACTCCATATATAGTAAAGAAAGACCAGTGAAGTGCCAGGTACAGGCCAGGCATGGTGGCTCACACCTGTAATCCCAGCACTTTGGGAGGCCAAGGTGGGAGGATCACATGAAGTCAGGCAGATCACATGAGGTCAGGAGTTCAGGACCAGCCTGGCCAACATGGCGAAACCCCATCTCTACTAAAAATACAAACAATTAGCTGGGTGTGGTGCTGGGCACCTGTAATCCCAGCTAGTCAGGAGCCTGAAGCACGAGAATCACTTGAACCTGGGAGGCAGAGGTTGCAGTGAGCTGAGATCACACCACTGAACTCTAGTCTGGGTGACGGAATGAGACTCTGTCTCAAAAAAAAAAAAAAAAAACAAAAAGCCAGGTATAGTGGGATGTACTCAGGAGGCTGAGGCAGGAGGATTGCTTGAGCCCAGGAGTTTGAGACCAGCCTGAGCATTTAGAGAACGGGAAGCCAGTATACTAAGTACCCTACCATGTACAAGACAGTCTCATACAGGAAAGGATTATCCTTTCCTCTTCATGTCCTTCTAATGCTCCTCACACAGGTGGAAAATCTTGCTTGTAATTATCTGTGCCTTTGTTTCTTTACTTAGGATTTTTTTTTCTGAGACAGGGTCTTGCTCTGTTGCCCAGGTTGGATTGCAGTGGCATTGGTCATTTGAGAGATGAGCAAGATGTCATCTAAAACAAAGACCAATGATTATTAATTATTCTTGCTATTATTTTCCCACCTCAGCCTCCTGAGTAGCTGGGAATACAGGCATGCACAACCATGCCTTGCTTGCCATTATTACTAATATTACTATTGTTATCAGCCTTATGAACAGATCTACTATTATTGAAGGAGGCAAAGTGACAGGGACAGAATGTCTCTCCCTAACAATATGCCAGGAAGTTTTTGAAAGGCAACAGTAAACATTGGAGATTACAAGAACAGCAAAGCCTAGTTGTGAAAAGCAGGGACTTTGGGGCAATTAGATTCCTGTTCTGTCACTGCCAGGCTATGTGACTTTCAGAATGTCCCTGCTCCTCTCTGGGCTTCCATTTCCTCATCTGTAAAATGGGCATAAAAATAGTAGCTACCTGCTACTCTGAGTATAAGATCTAACTGAGTACATGTGAAATGCTTTGAGTAGTTCCTAGCTTACAACAAGAGGTCAATAAATGTTAGCTATTTTTTTTTTTTTTTGGTAGAGTTATGGGGTCTCACTGTGTTGGCCAGGCTGGCTGCTCTCAAACTCCCAGCCTCAAGAAATTCTCCCACCTCGGCTTCCCAAAGTGCTGGATTTACAGTCATGAGATACAGTGCCTGGCTATGTTAGCTATTATTAATATGAATATTATCAACTAGTCAGTGAATGCTATTTTAGCAGTAGTGGTAAGCACTCTATAAGTGTCAGCTAATACTGTTACTAATACTCTCATCAATAAACATAAAAAACAGTAAGGACCCAGCTTGCCCAAATCCCACAGATCGTTCCTGCTCCCTCTCTTCTTCAGAGGAAGAAAATATCTCCCCACTTTCACCCTCAAAGCCCCGGCTGGCCAGACCCCTATTCTGAACAGAAGAGCACTGCTAATTCCATTTTGTTCTTGTAGTTGTCTTTTGAGACAGAGTCTTGTTCTGTCGCCAGGCTGGAGTGCAGTGGCGCCATCTTGGGTCACTAAAACCTCCACCTCCCAGGTTCAAGCGATTCTCCTGCCTCAGCTTCCGGAGTAGCTGGGATTACAGGCGTGCGCCACCACGCTCAACTAATTTTTGCATTTTTAGCTCAAACGGGGTTTCACCATGGTGACCAGGATGGTCTCGATCTCTTGACCTCATGATTCACCCGCCTCAGCCTCCCGAAGTGCTGGGATTACAGGCGTGAGACACCGCGCCCGGCCGCTAACTACATTGATAAACACGTCAAACACCCTGGCCGGGAGGGGCATTGTTCATTTGGCTGATAGAGAGGTTCTAAGGATCTTTAGAAATGAAACTTCATCAAGATTCATGCCCCTTAAGAGAAAAGAAAATCCAAGATCAGTCATTCATCTGCTTTAAAAAAAAAAGGCAAAGATAGAACTTTATTTGAGAATATAAAATAATAAAAAGACATTTTAGTTCTCTGCTGTGACAAAGCCAGCGGCCTTCAGAGGTCTGCCTTGTGCATTTTTCCTCTTCTTCAGTCATTCTTTGAGGCTTTTTGCAAACGTACCCTGTGTTTTTCATTCTCCAGCATACTGATAATTTTTTGAGACACGGTCTCGCTTTGTCACCCCAGACTGTAGTACAGTGGTGCAGTCACGGCTCACTGCAGCCTCGACTTCTTGGGCTCAGGCAATTATCCCACCTCAGCCTCCTGAGTAGCTGAGAATACAGGCGTGCACAACCATGCCTGGCTTACCTTTTGTATTTTTGTAGAGACAGGGTTTTGCCACGTTGCCAAGGCTGGTCTCCAACTCCTGGGTTCAAGCGATCCTCCCACCTCAGCCTCCCAGAGTGCTGGGGATACAGGAGTGAGCTACCTTGCCAGGCCGATTGTATTTTTTTCCTTTTGCTCATTTTGTCTTTTCCTCATTCCTACCTTCATCTCTCCTTCCATGGCTCACTCCAGTGAAAAGTAGACTGATGCACCTTCTATTTCATGTAATTCGATGACTGCTGGCCCCAGATCCCCCATACCAGGTGACCACGCCCATTAGCCCCACAGGGTGGACAGAATGAGGATGGAACTTTCCCAGACTCTCAGCAAAAATCTGTGGAGGACAGAGCTTCTGCCTCTCCCTGGCAGCCAGGCAGTGCCTCCTCCCAGGCCTGTCTGAGTGCAAAGGGAAATTTTGCCAAGACCGACCTGCTCCACCTAGAACTTTTATCTCTACTGTTCACATCCTAATGCCACCTGCATCATCCGTCACCATAACAACCCACTCCCCAAAACAAAAGGAACAGGAAGAGAGATGCTGGACTCTTTTTTTTTTTTTTTTTGAGACGGAGTGTCGCTCTGTCACCCAGGCTGGAGTGCAATGGTGCAATCTCTGCTGATTGCAACGTCTGCCTCCTGGGTTCAAGCAATTCTGCTGCCTCAGCCTCCCAAGGTAGCTGGGATTACAGGCGCCCCCACCACACCTGGCTAATTTTTGTATTTTTAGTAGAGACGGGGTTTCCCCATCTTGGCCAGCCTGGTCTTGAACTCCTGACCTCATGATCCACCCGCCTTAGCTTCCCAAAGTGCTGGGATTACAGGCATAAGCCACCACGCCTGGCAATACTGGACTTTTGAGTTCCACAGTTTAGCCTGCGTGGGGGGGCAGGGGTGCTTAATTCTTTAGCACTCTAATTCTTACAGTACCCCCAATAGACCCTAGTTTTTTTTGTTGTTGTTGTTGTTTGCTTGCTTTTAGAAACAGTCTTGCTCTGTTACCAAGGCTGGAGTACAGTGGCACAATCATAGCTCACTGTAGCCTCAAACTCCCGGACTCAAATTATCTTCCCACCTCAGCCTCCCAAGTAACTGCAACTACAGTCTCATGCAACCACGCCCAGCTTGCTTGCTTGCTTGCTTTTTTTTTTTTTTTTTTTTTGATAGAGATGGAGCCTCACTGTGTTACCCAGAATGATCTCAAACTCCTGGGCTCAAGTGATTTTCCTCCATCAGCCTCCCAAAGTGCTAGTATTACAGGCGTGAGCCGCTGTACAAAGCCACCCCATTAAAGCGTCTAAAACCAGAAAGCCCAGCTCAGCTGTTTTCCAGCTGGGTAACACTGGGTAAATGACTTTTCCTCTCTGAACCTCAGTCTCCTCCTCTGTAACATGGGGCAGATCGCTTCACCCATCTCAGATGGTGGTGGTTGCAGGGATGAAATGAGTTAATACGTGAAGTCCTTAAGGCAGCGAGGAGGGGACACGAGGAGGTGAGCAATAAACAGGGGTTGCTGTTACTGTCACCCCCGCATAATCTGAGCTCGGGGTCTGAGCGTGCCCCAGGCAAGGTGTCCGCCGCCCTCCGCAGAAGGATGCCAAAGTGGTGAGCTGGCGCGAGAACGCCGTGCAGAGCGGGTGTTATGCAACTGGCCGCCTATTCCAGGCAGAGACGATGCCAGATCCCCGGGGGAAGGGGAAGGGGCCCAGCTTCAAAGTTCTCTGCCCCTTTTGAGTTCTCCTTGGAGACACTTTGGAAATGAAACCTCCTGGAAATTGATATTAGGCCTCTGCAGGCTGAGCTTGATAAAAATTTCCCAACAAACAGGCAACAGAGACTGTATGAGGAAAGCAAGAACAAGACCAAACACTCGCAGATCCTTCTCCATCCGCTCTGGACGGAGCGCGTTCCATGAGTTTCTCTGTGACCTCTAGAGCCGGTGACCAAAGGATTTAGGTTCTCGTTGAAATTGTGACTTCACTGGGCCTGCTTTTTGGTAGGGATATCTCTCTCTCTCTCACATGTGTATATATACAGGGACAGGTGTAATCACACCTGTAATCCCAGCACTTTGGGAGGCCGAGGCAGGTGCATCACTTGAGCCCCAGGAGTCCAGCACCAGCCTGAACGTCATAGTGAGACCCTGTCTCTACAAAAATTAATAAAATTAACCAGGCATGGTGGCATGTACCCGCAATCCCAGCTACTCGGGGTGGGAGGATTGCTTGAGCCCAGGAGTCAAAGGTTGCAGTGAGCCACGATCACACCACTGCACTTCAGCCTGGGCAACAGAGCAGGACCCTGTCTCTTAAAAAAAATTACTATACACACACAAACACACACACACACACCATACAGATGATGAGAAAGTACTCTCAGCCAGGTTTTCATGTGATACACATCTTCTCAAAAAGCATCATGGCTGGGCGCAGTGGCTCACACCTGTAATCGATCCCAGCACTTTGGGAGGCTGAGGCGGGCAGATGACAAGGTCAGGAGTTTGAGACCAGCCTGGCCAACATGGTGAAACCCCGTCTCTACTAAAAATACAAAAATCAACCAGGCATGGTGGCACGTGTCTGTAGTCCCAGCTACTCGGGAGGCAGAGACAAGAGAATCGCTTGAACCCAGGAGGTAGAGGTGGCAGTGAGCCAAGATCATGCCACTGCACTCCAGCCTGGGTGACAGAGCAACTGACTCTCCATCTCAAAAAAAAAAAGCAAAAAAGCATCACAAGCAGGTTAGAATTAGGAATTTCTTTGTGGACTGTCTAAGATGTTGTGGAAATGTTGGTTTAGAATTTACCTCGTTCAGGCCAGGCCTGTAATCCTAGCACTTTGGAAGGCCAAGGCCAGCAGATCTCTTCAGGTCAGGATTTTAGCCTGGCCAACATGGCGAAATCCCGTCTCTACTAAAAATATTTTTTTTAAAAAATGAGCTGGTGTGGTGACACATGCCTGTAGTTCAGCTACTCTGGAGGCTGAGGCAGGAGAATTGCTTGAACCTGGGAGGCAGAGGTTGCAGTGAGCCGAGATCACCAACATAGTGTATTATACTTCAGCCTGGGTGACAGAGCAAGACTCAAAAAATAAGATGCATAAGATAAATATATTTTTATTTATTTATAAATAAGTATATTTATGAATAAGTGTATTTATTTATAAATATATTTTATAAATAAATTTATATTATAAATATTTATAAATAAGTATATTTATAAATAAGTATAAATATACTTATTTATAAATGTCTATATTAAGTATATTGTTTAACCAATATATTTATTAAAATTTTTTAAATATTAAATATTTATTAAACTCATGCCTACAATCCCAGCAGTTTGGGAGGCTGAGGCATGAGAATCATTTGAACCCGGGAGGTGGAGGTTGCAGTGAGCCAAGATCCTGCCACGGCACTCCAGCCTGGGCAACAGAGTAGACTGTCTCAGAAAAAAAAACAAAACTATTTATTAAGTAGTTTTAAATTATACGTGTATATGTATGTTACAAAGCAAGTGATCTTTGTATGTTTCCAAAATGTAACAGCAGGACAGGCGTAGGATAGATGTTCCCATTGGCAAAGGCAGAAATGACAAGGGGTAAAGAGGTCAACCGTCCTAAGCAAGTGCTAAATCCAGCACGACAAATCCCATTAGGTTTCAAGGCCTGAGAATAATCCTCAGTGACTCTCAGCTCATTAACATACTTAGTTCTCAGAGCCAGACTCAATGAGGTTGCCACCCCCATGTTACGGGTCAGGAACTGGGGCTAAGTAACTCACTGGAGATTATGTGGCAAAGAAGTTCTAAGATCATCGCTTCAGTCTCCAAGATATGCACAAGATTCTACTCCTGTTATCCCAAATTTTAAAATGAGGGAACCAAGGCTCAGAGAGGTTAAGCAAACCACACAGGGTGGCACAGCTAGTGACGTCGCCGAGGCTTCGCCAGGTGTAGGGACTCATGCCTGTAATCCCAGCGTTTTGGGAGGCTGAGGCAAGAGGATCACTTAAGCCCAGGAGTTTGACACCAGCCTGGGATATAGTGAGACCTCATCTCTACAAAAAGAAAAAGTAGGCCGGGCACAGTGGCTCACGCCTGTCATCCCAGCACTTTGGGAGGCCGAGGCAGGCGGATCATCTTGAGGTCGGGAGTTCAAGACCAGCCTGACCAACACAGAGAAACTCTGTCTGTACTAAAAATACAAAAATAGCCGGGCATGGTGGCGCCTGCCTGTAATACCAGCTACTCAGGAGGCTGAGGCAGGAGAATTGCTTGAACCCAGGAGGCGTAGGTTGCAGTGAGCCAAGATCGTGCCATTGCACTCCAGCCTGGTCAACAAGAGTGAAACTGCATCTCAAAAAAAGTAAAAAGAAAAATTAAAAAGGTAGCCATGCATGGTGGCGTGCACCTGTAGTCCCAGCTACTCGGGAGGCTGAGGTGGGAGGATTGCCCGAGCCTGGGAGATGGAGATTGCAGTGAGCTGAGATCGCACCACTGCACTACAACCTGGGTGACAGAGTGAGACCCTGCCTCAAAGAAAAAAAAAAAAAGACATTGCTGAGATTCGAACCCAGGTCAGCCTGTCTTCTGAAACGTCACTCTATGACCCACGAAACTGAGAAGGGCAGGAAGTTGCTTGGATCTGCCCATTTCCCCTGTGTGGTCTCAGAGAAACAGTGGGACTGCCCCCGCTGCTCCTTCCGGGAAGTATTCATAGAAGCATCCCACTTACCTACTTTGGTCTGAAAATAAATTAGCTTGTCTCTCTTCTGCGTACTAAAAACACCATGGGTTTTTGCAAGTTAAAATGCAAAAATAAAATGAGGAGAACATGATGCTGGTAGTTGAGCCAGTGGGAAGCCCTCTAGAGAAAGCCAGCCTATCTATCTGTCTGTGTATGTACCTATCTGTCTATCTGTCTGTCTGTGTATTTATGTATGTATGTATCTATCTGTCTGTCTATCTATTTATCATTTTCAGGTATACTTGTGGGAAGCCAGGGCTGTGTTTTCCAGGGGTCAGTAATCCAGAAGGCATCAGATGGGCCATTGAGTGGGTCTCTGTCCACGTGCAGATGGCAGGAGGCAGGGCCCAGGTGTCCATGGCTTGGAGAGGCAGGGGTTGATGGGAGGTCTGAGGCTGTGGGATCTCTCCTGGGACCTCAGTATTCTCATCTGGATAAAGGGATTCACATTCTGGCCAGGCACGGTGGCTCATGCCTATAATTCTGGCACTTTGGGAGGCTGAGGTGAGTGAGTCACTTGAGGCCGGGAGTTCAAGATCAGCCCGGGCAACATGGCAAAACCCCGCCTCCACTGAAAATAGAAAAACTAGCTGGACATGGTGGTCTGCACCTGTAATCCCAGCCATTCGGGAGGCCGAGGCATGAGAATCACTCGAACACGGGAGGCAGAGGTTGCAGTGAGCCGAGATCCTGCCACTGCACTCCAACCTAGGAACAGAGTGAGACTATCTCAGAAAAGAAAAGAAAATGGGGGTATTTGTTTATCATTTGACAATAAGTTACCCAACATCAGCTGTGTGAGAGGCCCTGTACTAGGAGTGAAAACTCAGCTAGGAATAAGAAAGTTAAAAACAGGCTGGACATTGTGGCTTAATGCTTGTAACCCCAACATTTTAGGAGGCTGAGGAGGAAGAATCACTTGAGCCCAGGAGTTCAAGACCAGCCTGGGCAACATAGTGAGATGCTAGTTTCTACAAAAAATTTTCAAATTAGCCACTCATGGTGGCGTGAGCCTGTAGTCTCAGCTACCCAGAGGCTGAGATAAGGGCATCATTGGACCCCAGAAGCTGCAGTAAGCTATGATCCTGCCACTGCACTCCAGCCTAGGCAACAGAGTGAGACCCTGTCTTAAAAAAAAAAGGCCTGGCACCGTGACTCACGCCTGTAAAGCCAGCACTTTGGGAGTCCCAGGCAGTGGATGACTTGAGGTCGGGAGTTCGAGATCAGCCTGGCCAACGTGGTGAAACCCCATCTCTACTAAAAATACAAAAAATTAGCCAGGCGTGGTGGCGGGTGCCTATAATCCCAGCTGCTCGGGAGGCTGAGGCAGGGGAAGCGCTTGAACCCAGGAGGCGGAGGTTGCAGGGAGCCGAGATCGCGCCACTGCACAACAGAGCGAGGCTCCATCTCAGAAAAAAGAAAGAAGAAGAAATAAGATTTTGGGGATTTGTGGAAAACTGTCCACAGACACGTGAAGGTCTTGATCTCTAGCAAGAATTGAACAGGCCCCTGTCAATTCCGGGTGCTGGAGGGATCTGGGACACGACTTCTCCGCGACCAAATTTTACCCTTTCCTTTTCTGTTTTGGTTTTTTTTGTGTGTGACAGAGTCTCACTGTGTCACCCAGGCTGGAGTGCAGTGACATGATCATGGCTCACTGCAGCCCCAATTTCTGGGCTCGGGCAGTCCTCCTGCCTCAGCCTCCCAAGTAGCTTTGACTACAGGCACACACCACCACGCCTGTAAATGTATGTTTTTTTTTTGTAGAAACGAGGTCTCCTGATGTTGCCCAGGCAGGTCTTGAACTCCTGGCCTTAAGCGGCCCTCCTGCCTCGGCTTCCCAAAGTGCTGGGATTACAGGCGCGAGCCACTGCACCCAGCCTGCGTGGTGCTCTTGAAAGATGGAATCTCGGCTCGGATCCCAAACTGTTGCCCTTCCTCCTAACTCAGGTGTTGGTTCTTTTTCATTCACTTGCCTTCCTCAGAGAGAACCAGGGTTCTGGGGTCCCTGTGTGTGGCCCCAACCTGTCAACCACGCGGCCGATCCAGCAGGACCTGGGCCGCCAAGACCCACCCCTGGCAGAGGACATTGACAACATGAAGAACAACAAGCTGGCCACGGCGGAGTCGGCCGGTCCCCACGACAGCCTCGGCCACTCCGGCCTGCCCCAGAGCCCGGCCAAGATGGGAAACAGCACCGACCCCGGCCCCACGCCGGCCGGCCCTGCCATGGCCACCAACCCCCACAACGCCGCCAGCCGCCGGATGCCCAACAACCCGGGGAACCCATCCAATCCCGGCCCCCCAAAAACCCCCGAGAACAGCCTTATCGTCACCAACCCCAGCGGCACCCAGACCAATTCAGCTAAGACTGCCAGGAAACCCGACCACACCACCGTGGACATCCCCCCCCGCCTGCCCACCCCCCCCTCAACCACACCGTCGTGCAAGGTGAGACCCTCTGCCCTCACACGTCACCGGGCAGGGGACCCGGTGCCCCTGCAGCCAGAGGCTCTCCTGAGTGACCCTGGACTGTGACCCTATCTCTCCGGCCTCAGTTTCCTCCCCTGGAAAATGGGCATAGGTGTAGTTTCCTACCCCAGAAGGCTGTGGAAGGGTTCAGTGAGCTCTTCTGTGTGCTGTGCCTGGCACAGGGACGTGTTGAATCAGGTTAGCGATATCTCCTATGTCCTCCTTCCCTTCAGGGAGCCAGGAAGCCGCCCCATTTGAGGAGCAATGGGGTTCTTTGATGGAAGCTTTAGCGGGGTCAGATGATTGATTCTGTTGGCCCAGCACTGTCCAAAGAAACGTAGCACAAGCCACACGCATACGTCCGTTTAAACTTCCTTGTCGCCACATTTAAAAAGGGCGAGGTGTGCTGGCTCATGCCTGTCATCCCAGCACTTCAGGAGACCGAGGTAGGAGGATTGCTTAAGCCCAGAAGTTCAAGGCCAGCCTGGACAACATAGAGAGATCCCGTCTCTACAAAAAAATTTTAAAAATTAGTCGAGCATGGTGGTGCGCGCCTGTAGTCCTATCTACTAGAAGGCAGAGGTGGGAAGATCACTTGAGCTCAGGAGTTCGAGGCAGCAGTGGGCAAGGATTGTGCTGGCGCTCTAGCCTGGGCAACAGAGCAAGATCCTGTCCAAAAAAAAAAAAAGAGGGAAGAGGGAGGGAGGGAGGGAAAGAAGGAAGGAGGAAGGAGGCAAGGAAGGAAGGAGGGAGAGAGGGAAGGAAGGAGGGAGGGAAGGAGGGAGGGAGGGAAGGAAGGAAGGAAGGAGAAAATATAAAACAGGTGAAATGAACTTTAATAGTTCCTTACATTGAGCCTGAACTGTTATTTATCTAAAATGTTATTTCAGCCTATAATGAATATTTTTAAAATTATTAACAAGATATTTTACATTCTCTTATACTCAGTCTTCTACATCTGGTGTGTTTTTTCTTTGTTTGGTTTTTGGTTTTTGGTTTTTTTTAGAGACACAGTCTGGCTCTGTCTCCCAGGCTGGAGTGCAGTGGTGTGATCTCACCTTGCTGCAATCTCTGCCTCCCGGGTTCAAGCAATTCTCAGGCCTCAGCCTCCCAAGTAGCTGGGATTACAGGCGCATGCCGCCAGGCCTGGCTCATTTTTTGTATTTTCGGTAGAGACCGGGTTTCATCATGATGCCCAGGCTGGTCTCGAACTTCTGGCCTAAAGTGATCTACCCGCCCCAGCCTCCCAAAGTGCTGAGGTTACAGGTGTGAGACCCTCACCCGGCCTCTGCTATGTGCTGTTTTCATTTTCAACACATCCTAAATTGGACTTGCCACATTTCAAGGGCCCAGTAGCCACCTGGAGGCAGTAACGACCATGTGGAACGGCACAGACCTAGACTCCCGAGGGACTGGCAGTTCTTGCCCCTGTGAGATCAGGATCAGGGAAGCACTGAGGAATTAAAGATGAACTGCTGGCCAGGCGTGGTGGCTCATCCCTGGCATCCCAGCACTTTGGGAGGCCAAGGCAGGAGGATCACTTGAGGTCAGGAGTTCAAGACCAGCCTGGCCAACATGGTGAAACCCCATCTCTACTAAAAAAATACAAAAATTAGCCAGGCATGGTGGTGCCTGCCTGTAATCCCAGGGACGCAGGAAGCTGAGGCAGGGGAATCGCTTGAACCGGGGAGGCGGAGGTTGCAGTGAGCTGAGATCACGCCATTGCGCTCCAGCCTGAGCAACAAAGTGAGACTCCATCTCAAAAATAAAAGAAAAGGTGAACTGCTGAGTGGTTTATGTCTTAAGTTCCTCTAGTGTCAGTTCTGTGTGAGAGATTTTCATGGGTTTGCTGGATAAAGGCTTTCCATGGTCCTGAGACCTAAGGTCCTAAGATCTTGTCACTGTGCCCATTTTATAGATGTAGGAACTGAGGCTCAGAGAGGCTCAGCTTGCCCGTGGGCACATAAGCAGGCTGGGCTGCAGAATGGAAGCTCCAGAGGCTGGTGGCTTCTCCCACCAAATCAAGAGAGGGGTGCTAATGGGAGCAAACCCTGCGGTTTATGGGAGGTGTCAGTATTTCCATCTGTTCAGTGGGTCTCTTGGCACTCTCCCTACCTGCCTCCAAGTGAGAATGTGAAGGTCCAGCAAGGATGGGGCAGGTCTGTGTTAAGATCCCACAAGAGCCTCACGCCCTCAAGGCTATGGAGTGGTAGAGAGCAGGCTCTCGGGGGCCAGGCCGCCTGGGTTCCAAATGCCAGCTCTGCCACTTCCCCGCTGTGTGACCTTAGACAAGTCACTTTACTTCTCTGTGCCTCCATTTCCTCATCTGTAAATGGGGGATCCAATATATCAACCTCAGGGCCATGCGAGGGTTTAGTGATGTCATGAGATGCCTGGTATATAGCAGGCACTTTATAAATGTCAGCCCCTTCTTGCCTCCCCTGGGAGTCCACAGAGTTCCCAGAGACTTGTGGGAAATTGTGGAGGGCGCCCTGTGTTGGTTCTTGTCCCAACAGTGAACAAAAACGCCAACCCAGACCCTCCGTCAAAAAAAGAGGAAGAGAAGAAGGAGGAGGAGGAAGACGACCGTGGGGAAGACGGCCCTAAGCCGATGCCTCCCTATAGCTCCATGTTCATCCTGTCCACAACCAACCCGTGAGTATGGCCCCCAGCAAGGGCAGCGGGGCCTGGGGCTCCCACCAGGGGTGGCGGAAGTCAGGCCAGAGAGAGGGGCGGTGGGTGAGCGTTGACCACCATGAGTCCAAGGGGACCTCTGAACAAGTTGGAAACGGACGCTCTTTCCTTAAGTCACATACGATGATTTGTCACAATATACTGACTTTGTCGGAAGAGACCCCCTTCCTGCCATCCACTAGAAAATCATTGTCATAAATTCCCAAATCTACGTTGTCTGCGATATAAGAGGCACCCTCCCCCAGCCAGGCGCAGTGGCTCACGCCTGCAATCTCAGCACTTTGGGAGGCCAAGGCGGGCAGATCACGAGGTTATGAGTTCGAGACCACCCTGACCAGTACAGTGAAACCCCGTCTCTACTACAAATATAAAAATTAGCCAGGCATGGTGGCACATGGCTATAGTCCCAGCTACTCGGGAGGCTGAGGCAGGAGAATTGCTTGAACCTGGGAGGTGGAGGTGAGCCGAGATCTAGCCACTGCACTCCAGCCTGGCGACAGAGCAAGACTCCATCTCAAAAAAAAAAAAGAGAGAGAAATACCCCTCCCACTTAGAAATGGCTGACTTAGGCTGGGCGCAGTGGCTCATGCCTGTAATCCAAGCACTTTGGAGGCCAAGGCGGGCGGATCACCTGAGGTCGGGAGTTCAAGACCATCCTGACCAACATGATGAAACTCTGTCTTAAAAAAAAAGAAAAGAAAAGAAATGGCTGACTTGGGCAGTATACAGCCTAAACAACAGCACATGGCAGCCCGAGACCTGAACTCTGTTCCTAACCTCGGCTCTGTAAGGGTTTAGATTCTGGACAGCTGGTCTCTGAATTCCCTGACTTTCTGTCTTGGCCATCTTTGAAATGGATAGATTATTTAGGGTAGAAATTTTTCCCTTGAATGTCATGGTAGCTCAGAGATTGTCTTAGAATTGAATGTCTCCCAAGGATATGTCTTGAAAGCCTGATCCCTCAAAATGCTTCTTGACAGTGAAGAATCATGGCAGATGAGATGGAGGGGCAGCAGCTTTCTATAACCTGCCTCTTGGCAACTCACCCTTTATAGTAATAAATAAAAATAATTTTAAAACACTTTTTTATTTGGTTGACTTACCTATTTTACTAAAGAAACACTTACGTGGTGTTTATTCGATGCCAGGCACTATTCTGAGTGCCTTAAAAAATTCTTCTTAATTTATCTGGGTCATTACTATGCTTAGCTCCATTTGACAGATGAAAAAACTGAGGTCCAGAGAGGTGAATTCACCCGCCCAAGGTCACACAGCAAGCCAGTGGGAGAGCTGCAGTTGGAGCCCAGACGCTGGCCCTGGCATCCTTGTTCTTAACTACTCAGCTCTGCTGCCGTTCACACAACCTTATGACCTGTTTACTATTGGCTCCACTTAAGAGGTTAACTGGCACATCCCATTGGCAGATTCAAGACTCTGATAAGGCCTGCAATTCTTAATTTCAATACCTAACTTTTTGGAGCCCCTGTCATGAGCCAGGCGTAAATTAGCTCTTTTGGGTCTCACAATTTTGTGAAGTGTAAACACTAGTATCTTGACCGTTTTACAGATGAAGGCACCGAGGCACAGAGAGGACAAGTAACTTGCCCAAGGTCACACAGCTACTTTTTAAATAAAGAAAGAAATCTACTTAACGCATAGAATCACAATGTTGTTTGACCCTGGGACATTTTATATCGAAAAGCCTTTTTATCTCCTACAGATTTAAAGACCATATTTCTTCAACCCAGCTTGGGAATCAAGATATTTCAAGAGGGTCTTTTGGGAGTGATAGGAACTTTGCTAAATAGGGCATGTGAATGTCTTCTCTCCCCAAGGTCTCCTCTGCCTTCTCGGAGTTCCGGACCCAGAGAGGGCCCCCACCTGGAGGAGCTTAATAGTTTGTTGTGTATGAGGACTTGGAGGTTGGAGCTCTCAGGCAGTGGTAGGTAACCTGAGATTATAGAAGAAAAGGGCGTGTGAGCCTGTGATCTGAGTGGACCTCTGCACGCGCTTGTGTCTCCAACAGCCTTCGCCGCCTGTGCCATTACATCCTGAACCTGCGCTACTTTGAAATGTGCATCCTCATGGTCATTGCCATGAGCAGCATCGCCCTGGCCGCCGAGGACCCCGTGCAGCCCAATGCGCCTCGGAACAACGTGAGTCCTGCAGAGCGCGCCCCTTCCTAGCCCGGCTCCTCTGCCTCAGGCCACTTTCTCCTGCATCCAAAATGCTACTAGGTAGGGTGGGTTGTTGGGGGCGCCCCTAGGCATAGCCCTTATGGCTGCTGGTTGAGAGGGGATGCTCTGATGCTTTGGGGGATGCTCGCGGGAGCAAGACATTCCTTGCGGCGGTGGCTCTGTGAGCCGGGTAGGGAGGAGGTAGCCCAGAGCAACTGGTGCTGAAAATTGCTGGATTCTCTAAAGGAGGCGTGAAACTCACAGGATACAGACATTGCACATTCTCTGGACGGAATACGGGGGTTACTGTGGCAGGGGCGATGCTCCGAGGTGGTCCCCTACACAGCCAGGTCTAACCAAGTAGGCGTTTCCCTTTGGATATGAAACTTTGAAAGAAACAACTGTTTGGTTCAGAAACACAGCCTAAGCTTTTAGCTTTTTGGAAAGCAAGCCCCTTTCGGGTTGAAGGGTCTTTTGACAACCCCTGTTAATTGGGCACTTGCTGTGTCCCAGGAAGAAACTGAGGCACTTGGCATGTAGTATCTCATTTAATCCTCACAATGCCCCCCCCCCCCCCAGGCCCCGCCTAGGCATCCCCATTTGACAGATGGGGAAACCGAGGCTCAGGAATGAGGGAGTGGTGAGTGTCCTGTCCAGGGTCACACAGTAGAATTCCAACTCTGCATCCCCCAAAGCTCCTAATGCTTCCCCCAACTGTCTGCATTTACTGATCACCTACTGTATGCCAGGGATGGGTGTGCGTAGCCTCTTTGAGTCCTGAGAAGCAGGAATGAGTACATACTTGTGGTTGAAATGGGGAAACCGAGCACCAATAGACAAGGGTGTGCCTCAGCCATGGGCTGCAGGCAGAGAGGCTTGACCCCAGGGCCCGGTAGAGGCTGGACTGGTGGCTCCTGTTTCTGTCCCCAGCCCCCTCCCCCATCCCTTCCCTCCCAGCCCAGAGGCAAAGAAGTGCGCTTTCTGCTGGTCTGAGCCTCTGCTGCCCTGGCTAAGTAGGTTAAGACCCAGGCAAGGCTGGGGAGCCTCATCCCTTGAGCCCGCCCACAGCTCACCCTGCACTTTCCCTTCCTTCTCAGGCCTGGCAGGGCCCCCGGGGGACCCGCTGGGGGAGATGGAAGGAAATAATTAGAACGCAGCTCCCGGAGGAAGCTAGAGTCGGTGCCCGGCCTCCTCCCAGCCAGCCCAGTTGCCTCTCGCAGCCTGGTTTCCCCCAGAGGCCTCCAGGAGCCAGGCCTGGTGGGGGAGGGGGTGTCCCAGGAGGGGTCCACAAGCCCCCTGCTGCCTTGAGGAGGCTGGAGAAGGCGTTGCCTCCAGCAGGGAGGGCACAGCTCAGATGATCCAGGGGGCACTGCGGCTCCCAGAGCTGAAGGGAATCTAGGCAGCACTCAGACCAGCCCCCAGGGAGCGTCTGCAAAGAGCGTTCAACTCCCGCCCCCTCCCTCGTCCATCTCGCAGTCAAACTTCTCTGCAAGAACACTGTGGCCCCATAACGTTCGCACCACGTAACCACCATCCAGGGCAAGAAATAGAACAAAAACGCCCCACGCGGCATGTGCCTTCTCGATCCCCGCCACCACCCCCACCGCCTGCCTTCCCTCTAGAGCTGCCGGGACACTCTGGAGACATTTCTGGTTGTCACGACAGGAGGGGGGGAGGTGCTCCTGGCGTCTGGTGGGTGGAGGCCGGGGTGCTGCTCAACCCTATGATGCCCCGGGGCAGCCCCAACTGCCCACAGAGCCCAGCCTGAGAAACCCTGTCTTAGAGGTAACCACGACCCCAGCTTCTGGAATGAGTGTTTCTCTGCTTCTCTGTTTTTCCCACCTGCACAGGCTTTTTTTTTTTTTTTTTTTTGAGACGAGTTTCACTCTTGTTGCCCAGGCTGGAGTGCAGTGGGACAGTCTCGGCTCACTGCCACCTCCGCCTCCCGGGTTCAAGCGATTCTTCTGCCTCAGCCTCCCGAGTAGCTGGGATTACAGGTGTGCGCTACCACACCCAGCTAATTTTGTATTTTCAGTAGAGACAGGGTTTCTCCATGTTGGTCAGGCTGGTCTCGAACTCTCAACCTCAGGTGATCTGCCCGCCTCAGCCTCCTAAAGTGCTGGGATTACAGTTGTGAGCCACCACGCCCGGCCTTTTATTTTTTTTAAGAAACAGTGTCTCTCTCTGTCCACCAGGTGGGGGTGCAGTAATGCGGTCTCAGCTCACTGCAGCCTCAACCTCCTGGACTCAGGCGATCCTCCCACCTCAGCCCCCAAGTAGCTAGGACCACAGTCACGCACCACCACACCCAGCTAATTTTTTAAATTCTTGTAGAAACAGGGCCTCGCCGTGTTGCCAGGCCAGTCTCAAATTCCTGACCTCAAACAGTCCTCCCTCCTCAGCCTCCTGGAGCTCTGGAATCACAGGTGTGAGCAAACACACTGGCCATTTTGTAAAAACTAGAATTTATTTTTGCTCTTCTGCAGTATTCAATAAATGAGGCACTTCTATGCTTTCCTTTGTCACCCAACGTTGTATTCACACTAAGTACAGTACTGCTGTTGCAGTATTGATGGGCGTTCGTTCTTTTTTTTTTTTTTTGAGTCGGAGTCTCGCTCTGTCATCCAGGCTGGAGTGCAGTGGCACGATCTCGCCTCACCGCAACCTTCGCCTCCCGGGTTTCAGCAATTCTTCTGTCTCAGCCTCCCGAGTAGCTAGGATTACAGGCACACGCCATCACGCCCGGCTAATTTTTATATTTTTGGTAGAGAGGGGGTTTCACCATGTTGGTTAGGCTGGTCTCAAACTCCTGACCTCAAGCAATCTGCCTGCCTTGGCCTCCCAAAGAGCTGGGATTACAGGCGTGAGCCACCGCACCCGGCCAATGGGCACTCTTTATGATGCTCTTTTCAGATTTCCTGTGTGGCATGATGTGTTACCCGTCTTCCTGTTGATGGATGTTTGGGTGTTTCTGAGTTTGAATACTGTCCCCCAGACCCCACCCTCAACATGTTTACTAAGTCACCTGGACAAGAATTTCTCCAGGAGGCTGGATGCAGCGCCTTACACCTATAATTGCAGCACTTTGAGAGGCCAAAGTGGGAGGATTGCTTGAGGCCAGGAGTTCAAGACTAGCCTGGGCAACGTAGTGAGACCCCCCCACATCTCTACAAAAAAAAAAATGTTTTAATTAACCAGACTGGGTGGTGCCCACCTGTGGTCCCAGCCACTCAGGAGGCTGAGGTGGGAGGATCATTTGAGTCTGGAAGGTTGAGGCTGTAGTGATCCGTGTTCATGCCACTGGCCTCCAACCTGGGTGACAGAGTAAGACCCTGTCTCAATAAATAAATACGAATTCCTCCAGGGCGTAAACCAAAAGCAAAGCTTCTAGAGCATAGAATTTGCAAGTGGTCAGCCTCAGTAAATGCAGCTGGAATGTTTACTGGACAGTAAACACAGTGACCCTTTGGGAGGCTGAGACAGGTGGATCACCTGAGGTCAGGAGTTTCAGACCAGCCTGACCAACATGGTGAAACCCTGTCGCTACCAAAAATACAAAAATTAGCCAGGTATGGTGGCACGCACCTGTAATCTCAGCTACTTGGAAGGCTGAGGCATGAGAATCATTTGAACCCAGGAGGTGGAGATTGCAGTGAACTGAGATCATGCCACTGCACTCCAGTCTGGGCAACGGAGCGAGACCCTGTCTCAAAACAATCAATCAATCAGTAAAACACAGTGGCGGGGCACCGTAGCTCACACCTGTAATCTCAGCACTTTGGGAGGCTGAGGCGGTCAAATCACCTGAGGTCGGGAGTTCAAGACCAGCTTGGCCAACATGGTGAAACCCTGTCTCTACTAAAAATACAAAAAAAAATAACCGGGTGTGGTGGCACGTGCCTGTAATCCCAGCTACTCAGGAGGCTGAGGCAGGAGAATTGCTTGAACCTGGGAGGCAGAGGTTGCAGTGAGCCAAGATCGCACCACTGCACTCCAGCCTGGGCAACAGAGCGAGACTCCGTCTCAAAAAATAAAAATAAATAAAAATGAAGACAGCAGTCCTTGCACCAGTAGCACGTGGGAGCTCCTGTTCTTCCCCGTCCTCATCAATACTTGGTGCTCTCCTCTGTTTCCTTTGGCTCCTCTGCTGGGTGTGGAGTGAGATCTCATTGCGGTCTTGCTTGGCATTTCCCTGTAATGAATGAGATCAAGCACTTGCAAATAGATCAGAAAGATCTAAATATTAGGACTACTCGAACTGAATTTACTGGTCTTTTGATTTCCTCTTGCACACCTTATTAAGTGCTCCAGAATTAGAGTCACCTGACCCCCTGGACTGCCCTTTCCTAACTTGCTCTCCTCTTTCCTTCCATTCATTCCTTTAGGAAGTATTTCATAAGCAAGTGCTATGTGCCAGGTGCTGAGCTGGCCAGGGAGGATTGACAGGATATAAGACACTCCCTGCACTCCCAGAGCCCACAGAACATCAGGCCTTTGCCCAGGCTATGCCACTACCTGGTGCACCTGACACACTCCCCCAGCACCATCCCCTCTGCCTACCCAGGTCCTTCAAGCCAATCCCCTTGCACCAGCCCCTCCCTCCCGGAAGTCACCCCACCCTGACCCCAGGCACTCTGGTCTCTAATTCCTCTTCAAGCACCACACATAACAGAAATATACGTTATAACCACACGGATCACAGAGCCCAGCTCCTGCAGGACCCAGCACAGCCCCAGCTGTTCATGCATTCATTCAACAAACATTTCTTGAGCACCTACTATATGCCTGACCCTGTATTATAAGCTGGAGATGCCATGATGACAGACAGACATCCCTGTCCTGTGGGGCTGACATTTGGTTGGGGGGAGACGGAGAATGAGATTGTCAGTGACTAGAACACGTAGTTGTTTGGAGAGTGATAAGTGAGTGGGGGTGTGGCAGGCAGAGGGAAGAGAGAGGCTTCATAAGGGGGATCTCAAGTATCAGGAGATGGAATTTTGTTTTGTTTTGTTTTGTTTTTGAGACGGAGTCTCGCTCTGTCACCCAGGCTGGAGTGCAGTGGCACGATCTCGGCTTACTGCAGCCTCCACCTCCAGGGTTCAAGCAATTCTCCTGCCTCAGTCTCCTGAGTATCTGGGATTACAGGAGCATGCCACCACACCTAGCTAATTTTTTGTATTTTTAGTAGAGACGGGGTTTCACCATGGTGGTCAGGTTGGTCTCGAACTCCTGACCTCATGATCCTCCCACATTGGCCTTCCAAAGTGCTGAGATTACAGGCGTGAGCCACCACACCCTGCCCAGGAGATGGAATTTAAACAGTCGGCCAGGGAAGTCCTCCCTGGGAATGTGTCATCTGAGCTAAGTCATAAAGGAGGAGAAACAGGGAATCAAATGGGATGTGGGGAAAAGCATTCCAGAGAGACAAACAGCCTGTGCAAAGGCCCTGAGGTGGAAGCATCTCAGGCCACAAGAGGAAATGAGCAAGGGGGAGAGTGAGAGGAAGTGAGGGCAGGGAGATGACTGGTCAGATCGTGCAGGGCCTTAAGGGCCTCTGGGAGGACTTTGGCTTTGATCCCTGAGTGAGGTGGGAGTCATGGAGAGTTGTAAGCAGAAGCCAGACTTGCCTGACTGGGGTGTTCACAGCGTCCTCTGGTGGCCATGTTCAGTAATGCTCAGCCCTTGCTGCTTCCAGGTGGATCCAATTCCCCACACCCCCACCCCAGAGTTTTGCTCTTGTTGCCCAGGCTGGGGTGCAATGGCACGATCTCCACTCACCACAACCTCTATGTCCCGGTTTCAAGCGATTCTCCTGCCTCAGCCTCCCGAATAGCTGGGATTACAGGTACACGCTGCCATGCCCAGCTAATTTTTGCATTTTAAATAAAGACGGGGTTTCATCATATTGGTCAGGCTGGTCTCAAACTCCTGACCTCAAGTGATCTGCCCGTCTCTGCCTCCCAGAGTGCTGGGATTGCAGGCATGAGACACCACGCCTGTCCTTTTTTTTTTTTTTTAGTTTTAGAGTCTCTGTCTCCTAGGTTGGAGTGCAGTAGTGTGATCTCAGCTCACTGCAACCTCAACCTCCCAGAGTCAAGTGATTCTCATGCCTCTGCCTTCTGAGTAGCTGGAATTACAGGCACATGCCACCATGCCACGCTAATTTTTTGTATTTTTAGTAGAGATGGGGTTTTGCCATGTTGGTCAGGCTGGTCTCGAACTTCTGACCTTAAGTGATCTGCCTACCTCGGCCTCCCAAAGTGCTGGGGTCACAGGCTTGAGCCACCACACCCGGCCAGTGTCCACCCCCTGTACCTACCACCAGCCAGACACCAGGCAACACACCCTCGTCTTTATGCCCGGTGACACCAGACATGTGCTGTGGTGTGTCCTGGAGAGGGGCTTGGCCAGAGAACGTTGCTCGTCCAGGCAGAAACATTGGGCATGGAGAGGGGGACGAGAAGAATTAACCTACCCTGGCAGGGGCCTGGCCGTGAGGCAGGAAGAGATGTGGTGGCAAGGGGTTGGCTCCAGTGTTTAAGAAGCCGTGTAGCACCAGGCGCAGTGGCTCACGCCTGTAATCCCAGCACTTTGGGAGGCCAAGGCAGGCGGATCACGAGGTCAGGAGCTCAAGACCAACCTGACAAACATGGCGGAACCCCGTCTCTACTAAAATACAAAAGTCAGCCGGTCGTGGTGCTGTGTACCTGTAGTCCCAGCTACTCGGGAGGCTGAGGCAGGAGAATCGCTTGAACCCCGGAGGCAGAGGTTGCAGTGAGCTGGCAGGGCACCACTACATTCCAGCCTGGGTGACAGAGTGAGACTTCATCTCAAAAAAATAAAAAAACAAAGAAACACATAGCAATGATTTCTCGTCCAGGACACCCAGGAAAGCAAGGGTATCGGGGGATTAGATCCATCACCAAGAGGGATACAGTCAATTCTGAACTTTTCTGGGGCCGCCTCTAATCCTCGGTAGAGCTTGGGGCAAATTTTAAAAGGCGCCTTTCCCGTGGGGTAGCGAACGGGCCTAATACAGGGATTTCTGTTAGGATTTGCTGCCATCTGCTGGACAGTTTCATTCACAACATACAAATCTGCACTATAGAAGAGATGGGAGGGGCCCTTGTGCAGCGCACACCCTGCCCAACCAGTATGGCAGCTGCGTTTCCTCCCCTGGGTAGACTCTGCTCCCCCAGTGGGCAGTCGTTCGTTTTACCGGGGCTCTGCTGGAACGAGCCACTGATCCACCGCTCTGTTGCTTTTAACCCCTACAGGTGCTGCGATATTTTGACTACGTTTTTACAGGCGTCTTTACCTTTGAGATGGTGATCAAGGTGAGTGCACTTGAGAAGTGAGAACATGCCGTATTGTTTTGTTTTTTTTTTTTTTAAGCCAGGCACAGTGGCTCATACCTGTAATCCCAATACTTTGGGAGGCCGAAGCGGGCAGATTATTTGAGGTCAGGGGTTCAAGACCAGCCTGGTCAACATGGTGAAACCCTGTCTCTGCTAAAAATACAAAAATTAGCCGGGCATGGTGGCTCATGCCTGTAGTCCCAGCTACTCAGGAGGCTGAGGCAGGACACCTGCTTGAACCCAAGGCTGTAATGAGCCAACGTGGAGGCTGCACTGAGCCGAGATCCTGCCGCTGCACTCCAGCCTGGGTGACAGAGGGACACTCTGTCTCAAAAAAAAAAAAAAAAAAAAAAGTGCAGAGAGCCAGGGTTCCAGGAGATTCTGAGCCTTCAAGGATGCCCCCCTGGAGAGGAGGAGTCTGCCAGAGGATTAGAAATGCCAGGTGTGTTTGAGTCTCAGCAAGGAGGCTGGTATGGCTGTGCAGAGTGTGAGAAGAGGGGGAAACAGGGCAGAGAGATGAGAACAGGGAGGTGAGGGGCACCTTGTGCAGGGGGTCACAGAGAGGACTCTTTGGCTTTGACTTTAAGTGAGGTGAGAGCCATAGAGGGTTCCGAGCAGAGGAGGGATTTGACCCAGGTGTTCACAGGTGCCCTCTGACATGTGTGAGAAGCAGAGGACCTGTGAGCAGGTGATCACACTGGTCCCCATGGACTATAACGGGGACAGGATCAGGCTGGTGACCAAAGAGGAGGTGAGATGTGGACAGATTCTTGGAAGGTTCTGGAATCAGAGCCAGTGAGCTTTGCAGATGGAGCCAGTAAGGGATTTGGGACAAAGAGGCAGCAAAGAGGACCCCATGGTTTGGATGTACGAGCTGGCAAGCCAGAGCTGCCTTCCATGAGGCAGAGGGGCCGCCTCTCACGGAGCAGGGGCTCCCTACTCCTCCCCCGGAGTCCTCTGGCCACCACCCATCCCTGCAGGATGAGGCGACCTCATTGGCTTCCCCTGCCTCTCCGTCAGAGGCTAGGGGAGTGGGTGGCAACACCCCAGGGTGGGGGATCAGGCGGGGGTTCTGAGCACCCTCTCTTCTCCCCGCAGATGATCGACCTGGGGCTCGTCCTGCATCAGGGTGCCTACTCCGCGACCTCTGGAATATTCTGGACTTCATAGTGGTCAGTGGGGCCCTGGTAGCCTTTGCCTTCACGTAAGTCTCCTCTCGAGGCCTCCACTCGCCTCTTTTCCCCCAACCACCGGCCTGGGGGGCCACCCGTCAGATCAGGGGACATGTTCTCAGGGTCCAGGGATGGGGTGTGTGGGCTCTGGGGGATGCGGGAGAGATCAGCATGCCACCAGGAGGAGCTTCGATTGGCTTTTTGCATGACAGCCGTGGAGGAAGAAGGGAAGGGACCCCCCACACACCTTCTACCTCCTCACACAGCAATGGGCCCCAGCCACGTCACCAGCCTCTTGCTGTGCTGCTTTCTGTAGACTAGCCTCGCTGGAACATGCCATCCCCCTACTGCTCCACACGCGCCGCCCAAGCCGCTGTCTCTTTGGGGAGCTCCTAAAGAGACGATCGGGAAGTGAATATGCATGAGAATTCCGACCCCCTCCCTGCGCCTGACGGCCCTGTAGTTGTAGACCTGGTGACTCCTTTTGTGTGTCTGTCGCTTCTCCCAGTAGTCCTGGGATTCTGTGCCCTCTGAAAGGCCGTGCGTCATCATAGGGCTCTACCATGGTGCCCTAGTTGTAGGCAGCCATTTTGGGATGGCATTCAAGCACTTAGTAGTCATCCCAAGATGGCATCCAAGTTCTATGTGGCCATTCCATGATGGCTTCTGAATTTGGGACGGACATTCTTAGATGGTCCCTAGTTCCAAGGTGGCCTTCAAGTTCTGGGTGGCCATTCCAAGATGGCCCCCAAGTGCTAGGAAGCCATTGCAAGATGGCCTCTGAGTTCCAGGTTGGCTCCCAAGTTCTGGGCAAGCATTCCAAGGTGGCATTTAAGTTCTGGGTGGCTATTCCAAGATGGCCTCTGAGTTCTGGGCTGCTATGCTAAGATGGCTTCTGAATTCTGGATAGCCATTCTTACATGGTCCCTGAGTTCCAAGGTGGCCTTCAAGTTCTGGGTAGCCATTCCAAGATGGTCCCCAAGTTTTGGGTGGTTATTCCAAGATGGCCCCCAAGTTCTGGGCAGCCATTTCAGGGTGGCACCCTCGTTCTGGGTAACCATTCCAAGATGGCGCCCAACTTGTAGGGCAGCCATTTCAAAATGGCCCCCCGGTTCTGGGTGACTGTTTCAAGATGGCACCCAACAGCTGAGGGGCCATTAGCCCTTAGGACCCTGATAGCAGATGTAGCAGTACATTCCTGGAATTGTAGACATTTGGAGCAGGATGAAAACTCTCTAATAAATCTCTAATCTAGAAACAAATCTTGGGGACTCTGGCTGTGCCCATCATGGTGGATTATTCCCTGAAAGGTTTTGGAAGGATCTTGACCTACTCACACTGAGAAATCAGGGGGCTTCCTCCTGTGCCTCTGCCTCCAGGCTCCCTCCTCAGCCCATCTGGAGGGACCCTTGAATGGTCTCCGTGACCAAACAGTGAGGATTGGTTTGTCAGGAGGGCCAGAATGATGGCCCATTTCCAGCTGAAGGCCTATAAAATAGGCCACACTTAGATTTTTCTATGGGAACACAGTGAGGTGAAGTCGTGTTAGAACGAGAAATCAGAGTTTCTGGATGCCTCAGAGCTGGAGATGTGTCGCGGAGGTTGGGAGGCTGGTCGTGCTTCTTTCTCCTTCTCTTTCACTCCTTCCTCCTCTTTCTCCATTTTCCTTTGTTCACGTACTCTTTTCTTTCTCACTCCTCCTCTCCCTCCCCACCTCCTTCCCTCTCCTCAGAGTTCTTCAGTATCTATTTGACTACTACAGCAATAGAAGAGATTGCTTAAAAAAAAAAAAAAAAAAAAAGCTGGCTGGGCACAGTGGCTCACACCTGTAAGGGAGGCTGAGACAGGCGAGACAGGGCAGATTTTGAGCCCAGGAGGTCGAGACCAGCCTGGGTAACAACATAGGGAGACCCCATCTCTGCAAAAATATATATATATATATATTTATATACACACACACACACGCACACCGCACACACGCACACACACACACACATATATATACACAAAAATTAGCCAGGCATCATGGTGGCATGCCTGTAGTAGCAGCCACATAGGAGGCTGAGGTGGGAGAATCCCTTGAGCCCAGGAGGTCGAGACTGCAGTGAGCCAAAATTGTACCATTGTACTCCAGTCTGGGGAACACAGGAAGAACCTGTCTCAAAACAATAAAAATTTTAAAAAAATTAAAAATCAATGAATTAGCTATTTAGGATAGTATTGCTTTACATGGTTACTGAATAATTTTAATAGTGATGAGTACCAAAGAAACAGTTTCATCAAGCTGTTCTGTATGTTTAAAAGTAAATAAATAAATAAAACAAAGTACAATGCACATTAGGGGACAGAGATTGCAACAAATAACACAAGGAGCCCATGTCCTTAAAATATAAAAAGCAGTTACGAATCAGTAAAAAACTCTATTCCTCAGTAGATAAATGGGCAAAGGATGTAAACAGAAACCTCATAGAATGTTGGCAACTAGTAAAACTGGATGGTAGATCAGCCTCATTGGAATTCAGAGAAATGTAAAATAAAAATGAGATACAATTTGTTCTGTATCAAATTAGCGCTGTTTTTCACCCCCCAAAAAATGATTGTTTTAGCTAATCACAGTGTGCATAAGAATGAATTATAATAGACTGGGCACAGTGGCTCACACCTGTAATCCTAGCACTTTGGGAGGCCAAGGCAGGCGGATCACCTGAGGTCAGGAGTTCAAGGCCGGCCTGGCCAACATGCCAAAAATACAAAAATTCTCTACTAAAAATACAAAAATTATCCAGGTGTAGTGGCACATGCCTGTAATCCCAGCTACTCGGGAGGCTGAGGCAGGAGAAATGCTTGGACCTGGGAGACAGGCAGTGAGCCGAGATTGCGCCACTGCACTCCAGCCTGGGCAGCAGAGCAAGACTCCATCTCAAAAAAAAAAAAAAAAAAGAGTATTATAATAAAATAGGCTTTTCTCTTTTTCTCGCCCTCCATCACCTATTTGAACAGGTCCTTCAAAGTGTCAGGTAGACATCAGGCTAGACTCTAAGAAAATTTGAATCCTGAAAACCCAAAATATTTTACCACCCTCAGCCTCGAGTAAATCCTTCTCCTACGGAAATACCCTAAGGGTTTCTCCATCCCTCTGCCTCTCACCCCCTTCCCTCCCCCTGCTTTTCCTTCTCCCTCTTTCTCTTCTCCCTTTCTCCTCTCTTCCTCTCTTTCTTCCCTCTCTCTCTTTCTGTATGTCTCTCTCCTTATTCCCTCTGCTTTCTTTCTCCTTTTACCCTTCTCAGTTTCTGTCTATTCTCCTCTTCTCCTCTCTCACTCCCCCGCACTGCTAATGACCCTGGCCTATGTCCTTGGGTGATGTGAGCCTCCCCCTAGACCATGCAGCTTGGAGAAAGCTGACCCTGTGTCATCGGTCTGGCATCAGGGACTTGGCCCCCTCCCTACATTCTGATGAGGAGTGGTATTCAGACACAGGCAGAGCCCAGGACACAGGAGGACATGCTTAGGCAGGTACCCCCACCCCTTTCCTCTGGGACAGGGTCTGCCCAGCAGCCTCCAAGATTCCTAGGGCTCCAAGAGGTGACAGGCAGCTCAGGGAACCAGGGTGGGCAGTAGGGTGACCGTGTCAGTCACATCCACCTGTCCACACACAATGCTCACCTTGGTCACCTGTGCCCAGGAGGTGGGTTTTATCCTGTGACTCCTCCTAGTGACTACCACTGAGTGTGGCACAGCATAAGTGGTACCAAGCCCAAACCTTTCAGGTCACCAATGGCATTTTCCTCTCAGACCTCTGTTGTAGCTGACGTACCTTAATGCTGAAGAGGGCCAGGCACAGTGGCTCACACCTGTAATCCCAGCACTTTGAGAGGCCAGGGCAGGAGGATCACCTGGGGTCAGGAGCTCAAGACTGCCTGGGCAACATGGTGAAACCCTGTCTCTACTAACAATACAAAAATTAGCCAGATGTGATAGTGGGTGCCTGTAATCCCAGCTACTCAGGAGACTGAGGCAGAAGCATTGCTTGAACCTGGGAAGTAGAGGTTACAGTGAGCCAAGATCGCACCACTGCGCTCAAGCCTAGGCAACAGAGCAAGGCTCTGTCTCAAAAAAAAATGTTGAAGAGGTGACAGTCCCACCTCCATCCCCCCAAGTTGACCATCACAATTTAGTGAGGGGGGATGACCTTCAAAAGGCCCAGGAGCAAGCCTTTCAATCGCTGAGCTTTTGCCGTTATGGGCCATTGTTTACAACATGCTGTTTCTAGGTTCTCTGGAGTTACAGTTAGCTTCTTCTTTTAAACAAAGTTAATCTGCAAAAACAAACCAAAAATTGTTTTCCACCAGAGGTCAATTAGCATAATAAGCTGGGTGCAGTGACTCACACCTGTAATCCCAGCACTTAGGGAGGCCAAGGCAGGTGGATCACTTGAGGCCTGAGGTACAAGACCAGTCTGGCCAATATAATGAAACCTCGTCTTTACTAAAAATACAAAAACTAGCTGGCCATGGTGGGGGACATCTGTAATCCCCAGATTACATCTGTAATCAGCTACTCAGGAGGCTGATGCAGGAGAATCGCTTGAACCCAGGAGGGGGAGGTTGCAGTGAGTCAAGATTGCGCCACTACACTCCAGCCTGGGTGACAGAGCAAGACTCCATCTCAAAAAAAAAAAAAAAAAAAAAAAAACAATAGCAGAATGATTCTTTGTGTTACAAAAGAATCTGCCATGGGGATTTTTTTTTTCTGAGTTTTCTTTTTAAATATCAAGTTGGCTGGGTGCAGTTGCTCATGCCTGTGATCCTAGCACTTTGGGAGGCTGAGGCGGATGGATCATGAGGTCAGAAGTTCAAGACCAACCTGACCAACATGGTGAAACCCAGTTTCTACTAAAAATACAAAAATTAGCTAGGTGTGGTGATGTGCACCTGTAATCCCAGCTACTCAGGAAGCTGAGGCATGAGAATCACTTGAACCTGGGAGGTGGAGGTTGCAGTGAGCCAAGATTGTGCCACTGCACTCCAGCCTGGGTGACAGAGTGAGACTCAATCTCAAAAAAAAAAAAAAAAAAAAAAATCAAGTTATACAAGGGCATTCAAATTTGGCCTACAGCTCACAGCAATTTGGCAGCCTGTTTGCAGAGTCGAGCTTTTACATTGTTCTTATGAAATTAGTACAGGCATAAAGCCACCCTGCGCCCTTGAAAATCCATTTCGAATGTTGTTGTTGTTATTTTAATTCTTATGCAAGAAAATGATCCAGATAGGGATTTCAGGCCATCCCGTCAGCCCTGGCAGGCTTGTAGATTGTGCAGGAACTGGGAGGTGTGAGATTTTGCCAGTGGGATTCTGGCAAGTGTCTGGGACTCTCCCAGAGCTTTGGAACAGCCGACAGCCATGAGTTCAACAGGGAGCATCTTTATATAACAGTCAAAGGTATGGGAAAGGAGACCCTGAGACCTCACCCCTACCGCATCCTCTCCACCCCACTGTCAAGAGTCCATCGGATGCTGCTGTTCCTCCCCCAGGGCAGGACTGCAGGCCCAGCACAGCTGGTCAGGTGCCTTGATCAAGCCATTCCTGCACGCCTAAGAACCAAATTGCTAGAAAGCCAGAATACGAGCTACTACTCGAGCTACGGGTTTTTTCCTCCAAGAAAAGTTTTGTAATCTTCCCCTGGTTACAGGTTTCTGGCCTCTTTTGCCTGAGAAGGTCTCACCTTATGAGGACTTGGCTTATTGTCTTTCCTTGTCATCAGACAGTTGGCACGTTGGAAGGAGCATGGGATGCTCTGAGGTTCTCAACCTGAGTGCTGAACCCCCACCCCCCTGACCAGGTCCTCTGCTTCTTTCCTTTCCGGTCTTTTAACTTGCGTTGTCTGTCCTGTGAGCACATCTCCTCATAGACAAGGCTGAGAACCCCAGCAACTATTAGACTGACCTTCCTGTTTGAGGAAAAGGTCCCTGCAGGTCTGTTTGATTTCTCTAGACGTGCAAGTCCTTTAGCCTGTCTGTGCCTCAGTTTTTCCCTTCTAGATGAGGAAACTGTGGCACAGAGGGACTGTGGAGGAAAGTAAGTCCAACAAGATCGCTGAGGTTGGGTTGAGCTGTCAGATGCTGCCCATCTCCCGGCCCTGCATGCGGAGCCTCACAGTGGCAGAATGATACACTCAGCAGCTCAGCCAGCCTGCGTTCTTTGAGGTACTGGCAGGGCTGCAAGATCCAGGGGAAGGGAGCGTAAGGTTGCTCTCTTCCTTGTTGAAAGGAATCTTGCTATTCTGGCCCATTGGGGTCAAAGCAAGGATTCTACCCCAAGTGCTGTGATTGTGGCCCTGTCTCTGATATGGGAAAAAACCATCCCTGTGGTCCCACCAAGGGATGTGTTGAAGCTCTCCTGAAGGTGTCCACCCCTCCTGCACCTCACCCAAATATCTGTGTGTGTGTGTGTGTGTGTGTGTGTGTGTGTGTGTGTGTGTGTGTCCTGCTCAATTCACTGTGTCCCATGCATCCATGAGTCCACCATAAACGCATCGTTCCATGAGCCATCACACATCATATCACGCTCTGTGCCCATGCACTGGGGCAGCCAACTGACATTTCTTAGCAGCTGGCGGATCATGATCCTGCCCTCACTGCCAAGAGTCCATCTGGCACGGCTGCTCCTCCCCGAAAGGCAGGACCGCAGCTGGCAGAGCACCTTGATTAAGCTGCTCCTGCATATCCAGGAGCCAGACTGTCAGAAAGCCAAAGATAGAGCCCTCACTGCTGTCTTTTGATCCTCATCTTCAAAACAGCCCCCACCCTGAACACATTATTTTTCTTGCATGTGATGAAATGGAAAGAAGATTAGAGTGCAAGAGACACACTCCTGGGTTTGAATCAATTTCTTCCCCCGCTGTGTGCCTGCCCTTGGGCAAGTCACTCTTTTTCTCTAGGCCTCAGCTTCCTCATCTGAAAAATGGGCATCATGGTGCCCGCTTCCCGCAGGCAAATGCAGTGATGTTCACAGGACTCTCATCTTAAACCTAAAGTCAGCAGACTGGGCAAAAATCACTATCATTGGCCAGGTACAGTGGCTCACACCTGTAATCCCAGCACTTTGGGAGGCCAAAGTGGGCGGATCACAAGGTCAGGGGTTTGAGACCAGCCTGGCCAACGTGGTGAAACCCTGTCTCTATTAAAAATACAAAAATAAGCTGGATGTGGTGGCTACTCGGGAGGCGGAGACAAGAGAATCGCTTGAACTCAGGAGGCAAAGGTTGCAGTGAGCCAAGATTGCACCATTGCACTCCAGCCTGGGAAACGGAGCAAGATGCCATCTCAAAAAAATATAACACTATCATTGAAAACTCCCTCAATCATTCATAAAGAAGCTGAGTATGGTAGCTTTTGCCTGTAGTCCCAGCTACTTGGTAGGCTGAGGTGGGAGAATCACTTGAGTCAAGGAGTTCAAGGCTGTAATGAGCCATGATCATGTCACTGCACTCCGGCCTGGGTGACAGAGCAAGACCCCATCTCTAAAAATATAAAATAAGGCCGGGCATGGTGGCTCACACCTGTAATCTCAACACTTTGGGGTGGGTGGATGAGGAATTTGAGACCAGCCTGACCAACATGGCAAAACGCTGCCTCTACTAAAATACAAAATTAGCCAGGCGTGGTGGCTGGCACCTGTAATCCCAGCTACTTGGGAGGCTGAGGCAGGAGAATCACTTGAACCCAGGAGGCAGAGGTTGCAGTGAGCTGAGATCGCACCGCTGCACTCCAGCCAGGGTGACAAAACAAGACTCTGTCTTGAAAAAAAGTAGAATCTATACGATTCTAGGTATGCAGTAATTCCTAGATACACTGAGTTTGAGAACCCCAAGTCAGAATACAGGAAAAAGAGATGAGGGGGTGTAGAGGAGAATCCACTGGGAGCATTTGTAGGCATTTAAACCATTCTGTGTTTTAAAACAAGTATCACTAGCTTGGCACAGTGGCTCACACCTGTAATCCCAGCACTTTGGGAGGCTGAGGTGGGCGGATCACCTGAGGTCGGGAGTTTGAGGCCAGCCTGACTAACATGGAGAAACTCCATCTCTACTAAAAATACAAAATTAGCTGGGCATGGTAGTGCGTGCCTGTAATCCCAGCTACTCAGGAGGCTGAAGCAGGAGAATCGCTTGAACCTGGGCGGCGAAGGTTGCGGTGAGCCAGGATGGCGCCATTGCACTCCCGCCTGGACAACAAGAGCGAAACTCTGTCTCAAAAAAAAAAATCCCTAACTTCCAAAGGGGTTGCGGATGGAAAATTCCGTAGAGTCTCTGGCGACAGGGTTTCCGCCATTCTGGTGGTGGTCCAGTGTTTCTAACCTGGATCTCCGGTCATTGTTAAAGGCTCCTAATGAACCCCAAGCCTGATTCCAGTGGCGAGTCATGAGAGGACTCACTGCCCAGTGCTCACGGCTTTCTCCAGCCCCGCATTTGCTCAGAGGACTTCGGAGTTGCTTTTAATTCCATCCCCAGTCAGAGCTCTTTGCTGACCCTGCCTTCATAAAGGGCAAACCAAGGCCATAACTATTAATGAAACATCAGAATTGCACAGACCTGGGTGGTTTGTTTATTTGCTTGTTTGTTTGAAGAGACAGAGTGTTGCCAAGGACACAGTGATTCACACCTGTAATCCCAGCACTCTGGGAGGCCTAGGCAGGAGGATCACTTGAGCCCAGGCGTCTGAGACCACCTTGGGCAACGTAATGAGAACCCGTCTCTAGGAAACAGAAAAATTCACCTGTATTTCCAGGCTAAGGTGGGAAAATCACCTGAGCCCTGGAGGTTGAGGCTACAGTGAGCCAATATCCCGCTACTGCACTCCAGCCTGGGTGCTCGGAAAAAAAAAAGAGAGAGAGAGAGGGTGCCCCTGTGTTGTCCAGCCTGGTCTCAAACTCCTGGCCTCAAGCAATCTTCCCAACTTGGCCTCCCAAAGTGCTGGGTTTACAAGTGTGAGCCACCGTGCCCAGTCTGGGCCTGTTTTGCAGATGAGGATAATGAGTGGCAGAGTCAGGATTCAAACCCAGGTCCCCTCAATGTCAAAGCTCACAACCTTTAAGACATTCTAAAACTTTGCAGCTCCGCAACGCCTGGAGAAGAGCGGTTTCTCCGGCTCTTGGCAGTGACTTTCTGTGGCGAATTTACCTTTTGGTAACTGACAGCTTCGCAGCTGTCCGGCTACTTGGAAATTTGGCTTTCTTGGGTGCTGTTGGCAGTGCCGGGGGCCTGCCAAGGGTGGGGAACTGAACGGAGGTAGGGGCGGCTTCCAGATGGAAGGATGGACACCGGCCAGCGCCATGAGCCTGAGGCTGCCCCCGCTGCTTCCCAGGCGGGACTCGGGGGTGCGCAGGGGTGCGTGTGTACTGCGTGTTCTGTGTTCTTTCTTCTGAGGCCGCTTACGATCTGTCTCTCCTTCCGATGCCACATCACCAGGAGCAGTACACGGTAAAGTGTCTCTCTCTCTGTCTCTCTCTCTCTCTCTCTCTCTCTCTCTCTCTCTCTCTCTTATTCCGTCTCTCGTGATCTGTGACCTGGTGCAGCCTTGTTAGTTCTGGGCCTGTTTCCATGGTTTCGTGTCCTTGCCACCGCTGTCCTGTCGCTTAGAGTGACCAGAACACAGTCCCTGGGAAGGAGGCATTTCAAAGGGTCTTTCAATGCCTCTGCCCATGCCCCACTGGTTCCTGCAGAGAACAGAAGGGGCAGAGGTTCCGTTTCAGTAGGTGAGCTGGGTGGAGCAGTTATCAGAAGCAATGAAAGTGAGCCGGACACGGCGGCTCACACCTGTAATTCCAGTGTTTTGGGAGCCCAAGGCACGTGGATCACTTGTCAAGAGTTTGAAACAGGTCTGGCCAACATGGTAAAACCCCGTCTCTACCAAAAATGCAAAACATTAGCCGAGTGTGGTGGTGTGCACCTGTAATCCCAGCTACAGAGGAGGCTAAGGCAGGAGAATTGCTCGAACCTGGGAGGCGGAGGTCGCAGTGAGCTGAGATCGCGCCACTGCACTCCAGCCTGGGTGACAGAGTGAGACTCAGTCTCAAAAAAAAAAGTTAAAGAATAAAGTGGCCATGGAATACATGCAGAACGCCAAGTAGATGTGTTCCCAAATGTCAGTTGTTTGGGACATCAAGATTTTAGCCAGTCCACCCACGTGCAACCTGGAGGTACCGTTGCCTGATGGTTTTCCCACCAACACGTATTCCAAACTTCAGTTTCAAAAGGAAACTTTAGGCAGGTGCAGTGGCTCATGCCTGTAGTCGCAGCCATTTGGGAGGCTGAGGCCGGAGGATCACTTGAGCCCAGGAGTTGGAGGCTGCGGTGAGCTATGATCGCACCACTGCACTCCAGCCTGGGCGACAGAGTGAGACCCATCTTTTTAATAAAAAAATAAAAATAAAAATAAAATTTAAAAAAGGAAACTATGTTATCCACTCACAACCAGTATTGCTCACCTTAGATAAATCTGCAACTGCAAAAGGAAATCTAGCAGAACTCAGACAGTGTGACTGCCTTCAAGCTGGGCTCTGTTAAAAGGGAAGTTACTGTTAGGGAGGTGTTAAAGACGTGTTAGCATCTGCCTGAGGCTCCCTTGCTCGCAAAAGCAGAACGTCTGAAAGATACGTGGAAAAGAAAGGGTTATGTCCCTCTGTGATCCAGTTATTCAATCCATGCCCCTGTTCTGCCTAAAATTATCTCAGTGACTGTCCAACATGTGCCTTGCACTTGGGGGCACGGCCTTGAGATGATAATGATGATGCTGGTTTTAAAAAGAAAAAAAAAATGTTCAGACTGCTGAATCCTGGAATAGTCTCTGACTAGCAGGCTAAAATACGATTCTCTTCTTTGTTCCCTGAAAACTGAGAGAAAGGAGTCCTTTAAAAAGCAAATGGTGGCTGGGCGCGGTAGCTCACACCTGTAATCCCAGCACTTTGGGAGGCCGAGGCAGGCGGATCACAAGGTCAAGAGATCGAGACCATCCTGGCCAACATGGTGAAACCCTATTTCTACTAAAAAAAATACAAAAATTAGCTGGGCATGGTGGCGCGCACCTGTAGTCCCAGCTACTTGGGAGGCTGAGGCAGGAGAACTGCTTGAATCCGGGAGGCGGAGGTTGCAGTGGGCCGAGATCGCGCCACTGCACTCCAGCCTGGCGCCTGGTGACAGAACAAGACTCTCTCAAAAAAAAAAAAAAAAAGTAAATGGTGTGAAGAGTGATGTTTTTGCTCCTTGATACCAAGACACATCGTGATGGGGGTCTCTGGGGCAACTCTGCTCAAGACGCAGGAGGTCACTGTAGGGAGATGTTTGCTAGGTGACCTCCCCCACCCAAAGACTCAACCTGGAGGCATCCAGGTGTCCTGACACCACACGCCAGGTGCAGGCTAGGGGCTGGGACGGGAATCAATATTAAAGGGAAAATGGCCAGGCTCAGTGGCTCACACCTGTAATCCCAGCACTTCGGGAGGCCGAGGCCAGTGGATTGCTTGAGGTCAGGAGTTCGAGACCAGCCTGGCCAACATGGTGAAATCCCATCTCTACTAAAATACAAAAGTAAGCTAGGTGTGGTGATTCATGCCTGGAGTCCCAGCTACTCAGGAGGCTGAGGCAGGAGAATCGCTTGAACCCAGGAGGTGGAGGTTGCAGTGAGCCGAGATCACACCACTGCACTCCAGCCTGGGAATAGAGCAAGACTTCATCTCAAAAAAAAAAAAAAAAAAAAAAAAATAGATTAAAGGGAAAACGAACACAAAGAAGAATAAATCACAGTGTAAGCCTTGGAAGAGTTTTCTGTCTAAAACCACAGACCGAAGAAAGAAAGATCAGTGGCTCACACCTGTAGTCCCAGCAGTTTGAGAGGGTGAGGTGGGTGGATCACAAGGTCAGGAGTTCAAGACCAGCCTGGCCAAGATGGTAAAAAAAAAAATTTTTTTAATTAGCTGGGCATGGTGGCAGTGCCTGTAATCCCAGCTACTCAGGAGACTGAGGCAGAGAATTGCTTGAACCCAGAAGGTGGAGGTTGAAGTAAGCTGAGATTGCGCCACTGCACTCCAGCCTTGGCAAGAGTGAGACTCCGTCTCCAAAAAAAAAGAAAAAAAAAAGAAGACAAACCTTAACTTCGAAACAGCACATAGGACATAGGAGCTGGCAGGAGCCAGAGGCAGGCAGGCAGGGAAGACTGAGGGAGCAACATGAAATTTGGGCTTTGGGGACCGGGTAGTTCTGTGACTGGAGAAGCAGAGGAAGGGCATTTCTAGCAGCAGGAACAGTATATGCAGAAGCGGACAGAGGCAAAAGAATTGTGGCTGGGGCTGGAGATAACATAGCCATAAAATGGGACGCAAGATGAAGGTAAGTTGGGCTAGGTTTCGAAGAGCCTTGAATGCCATGCTCAGAAGTTTGCACCTGCTCTTCCAAGAATTCGGGTGCTGCAGAAGAATTCTGAGCAAGAGACAGAGTGCCATGGTCACTGTGCATAAAAGATGGAAGAAGGGTCAGGCGCGGTTGCTCAAGCCTGTAATCCCAGCACTTTCAGAGGCCAAGGCGGGTGGATCACAAGGTCAGGAGATCGAGACCATCCTGGCCAACATGGTGAAACCTAAAAATACAAAAAGTTAGCCTGGCATGGTGGCACATGCCTGTAATCCCAGCTACTCGGGAGGCTGGGGCAGGAGAACTGCCTGAACCCAGGAGGCAGAGGTTGCAGTGAGCCAAGATCATGCCACCGCACTCCAGCCTGAACGACAGTGTAAGACTCCATCTCAAAAAAAAAAAAAAAAAAGATGGAAGGAGAGGGAATGCGGAGAAAGTTGGGAGATGAGTGATGGGGGTCTGACCTAAGATGGCAGCCAGGAACGGACAGATGGCAGGACGTTCAGGAAGGTGACCCACTGAGGATGGGGATAGAAGGCAAGGAGTTGAGCATGATGTTGAACGTGACCCTCAGGAGGGTTCTAATTTGGACAACTGGATGGGTGATGAGTGCCATGAACCACAAGCTATTCATGGTCCCACCCAGTACCCTCCTCTTGGGGGACTTGAGTCACAGTTGGCCAAGGGTGTCATGGCATCTCTGGGGTCTGCATTGCTAAGCTCAGTTCCAACAGGCCTTGGACTGAACTTCTGCACGGTCCTCTCTGCCAGAGATGGGCTCAGAGCCCCGTGGAACAATGCAGCAGAGACCACGGCAGCAGCCACGTCAGCATCTGAAAGGAGTAGACCGTGTTATTTTCTCTCCTGTGGGCTCAGGGAAGACGGTGGGGGAGGGAGATTTGGTATAAGGGCCACTTTAAGATCTCCCAGAATCCCATTGGAAGGGGGGAGGAAATCTCATTTTTTAAGAGCCCACTGGTACCACCTTTAAAAAGAATACACAGGAGCCACTGAACTGCTGGACCAAGGGCTTTTTTGAAAATTGGTGTGACCAGGTGCGGTGGCTCACGCCTGTCATCCAGCACTTTGGGAGGGCGAGGTGGGTAGATTGCTCGAGCTCAGGAGTTTGAGACCAGCCTGAGCAACATGGCAAAACCCGTCTCTACAAAAAAAAAACACAAAACAATTAGCTGGGCACGGTGGCATATGCCTGTAGTCCCAGCTACTTGGGAGGCTGAGGTGGGAGGACGGCTTTAGCCCAGGAGGTGGAGGTTGCAGTGAGTCGAGATCATGCCACTGCACTCCAGCCATGGTGACAGAGCCAGACTTTGCCTCAAAAAAAAAAAAAAAAAAAAAAAAAAAATGCTGGGAAGAAAATGGGGAATCAGCCAACCCCCTTGAACCCCTTTGTAGTGGGTCTAGGGCCACCCCCTGCAACTGATCAGGCCCAGCCAGATGACAAAGGGCCCTCAACCAACCCCGGGACCAGAACCACAAAAAGCCACCTACTTGCTCCCAAGCCCGAGCTTAACAGGTGAAATGGACTTCTCTTCACCAGGAAGGGCAGGGCTGTGCCAAGCTCACCCCAGACTTCTAGGCCTGGGAGGGTGGGGGCCTGTGGAGCTGTGGGCTGCCCCCTACCCAGCCTGACCTCGGCTGCTTCTCTTCCCCTTCTCCCCCACCCTAACATTCCTCCACAGTGGCAATAGCAAAGGAAAAGACATCAACACAATTAAATCCCTCCGAGTCCTCCGGGTGCTACGACCTCTTAAAACCATCAAGCGGTTGCCAAAGCTCAAGGTGAGACTGGAATGTGGTGGGGTGGGGTGGGGTGGGGTGACTGTCGGGGTTATGTACAGTTGAGCAAGTTGCACGCTGCTCAAAGACACCACATTAAAGGCGGTGCTGATGACATTCTAGCCACCGTATATGGATATTTGTATTGTTACAACTTCCCAGCAGATGGCAGTAAAGTAAGTTGACCTAAAATAATCTGTGTATTATGGCAGTTTTTCTTTAGATGAAATGGCTTAGGGTTAAGATCCTTTTTCCTAATTCACGTGAAGGCATCATATGGATTTAAAAGGGTATAACTGTGATCTGGGAAGCGAGAACTACATTTCTCATTCCATATAACTTTTGACTTTTTCTATTGTAGACTCTAATGTCTCCCATTCCAAAATAGCATGAACCAGCATTTCCCAAAAGCCTGTCATTCAAAATAAAGGAAAAAAAATCCAGTCATTAGGGCACCCACTTTCCGTGTATGCTTCACCGGAGGGCCCCCAGCATTATCTCTTATGTAATATGTTTCTTTAAATCAAGTCACGCCTATAATCCCTGCATTTTGGAAGACCAAAGCAAGAGTATTACTTGAGCCTAGGAGCATGAGACCAGCCTGGGCAACATAGTTAGACTCCGTCTCTACTAAAAATTAAAGACAGAAAAAAGACACTGTGATTGAAATCTAACCAAATATGACTGCCTGCCCGAGGCTTTGAACACTGACACCTGCTCTTTCTTGGTTAAAAAGGGAAAGCGTTGGCCAGGCATGGTGGCTCACACCTGTAATCCCAGCACTTGGGGAGGCCGCGGCAGGCAGATCATGAGGTCAAGAGATTGAGACCATCCTGACCAACATGGTGAAACCCCGTCTCTACTAAAAAATACAAAAATTAGTTGGGTGTGGTGGCATGCACCTATAGTCCCAGCTACTCAGGAGGCAGAGGCAGGAGAATCGCCTGAACCCGGGAGGTGGGGATTATAGTGAGCCAAGATCATGCCACTGCACTCCAGCCTGGCGACAGAGTGAGACTCCGTCTCAAAAAAAAAAAAAAAAAAAAAAAAAAATCAAGACTCTCCTAGCCGGCATGGTGAAACTCCATCTCTACTAAAAATGCAAAAATTAGCTGGACGTGGTGGCGCGTGCCCATGTAATCCCAGCTACTTGGGAGGCTGAGGCAGGAGGATCCCTTGAACCAGGGAGTCGGAGGTTTCAGCAAGCCAAGATCAAGATCACACTACTGCACTCCAGCCTGGTGACAAAGTGAGACTGTCTCAAAAAAAAAAAAAAAAGTGTCAGTGGTAGGTGTTAATATAGTAGCGACTAAGCAAAAATTTCTCCTTGACTCAAAAGGATTGAGAGAATTGGAGAGGAAGTAACTTTGTTACCTGGTCTTTCTGTGTTGGGCTCCTGTATCGCCTAAAAGCATCTCTGGTATCCCATTTGGGAGTTGTAGATGCGTAGAAGACGGGGATTGAGTCCAGCTCCTCCAACACTTATTTCTAAAGCTACCCGGGTGGCCTTGCCCGTGTGAGCTGACTTACGACCTTGCCCGTGAGGTGGGAATGATAGTGGCAGTATTTTGGTATCATGGGCCACTGGAGGCAGAAGGTCGGGCAGGTCCCCAGCCCCTCATGCTCTCTGTCAACCCCACCCTACAGGCTGTGTTTGACTGTGTGGTGAACTCGCTTAAGAATGTCTTCAACATCCTCATCGTGTACATGCTGTTCATGTTCATCTTCGCCGTGGTGGCTGTGCAGCTTTTCAAGGGGAAGTTCTTCCACTGCACTGACGAGTCCAAGGAGTTTGAGAAAGATTGTCGGTGGGTCTCAACTTTCTGGTGCATTCCCACTGGGACTGGCAGGTGGGAGGGGGGAGGTGGCTAGAGGCATCAGCCACTTGGGCTCAGCGACTGGAGAAGTGCTGAGCCTTGGGAGTGACTCGCTTGCAACCAGCTTGGTTCTTGGGTAGAAAGAAAACCAGTTTTAGAATTTGAGTCACCGCCCATAGCCACAGGATGAGTCATAAGCAAATGGCTTGACCTTTCAGTCACCGCCTTTGTCATGTGAGGGATGTTAATACACATCCACAGTTCCTTACTTGAAACCTTTACAGGCAGATGTGTTTCAAAGTTGAGAATATTTTGAGGTTTTAGAAATGTTGGACTGTGTACATCCCATGTCGACCATGACACCCTCAGCTGGATCTAAGGCAGCCTTATAAGCAAACACAATATTTCTGCTATAAAATGTGTAACTAGTAGGCCGGGTGCGGTGGCTCATGCCTGTAATCCCAGCACTTTGGGAGGCCAAGGCAAGCAGATCACGAGTTCAGGAGTTCAAGACCAGCCTGGCTGACATAGTGAAACCCCGTGTCTACTAAAAATACAAAAATTAGCTGGGCATGGTGGTGTGTGCCTGTAACCCCACCTACTCAGGAGGCTGAGGCAGGAGAATTGCTTGAACCAAGACCCGGGAGGCGAAAGTTGCAGTGAGCCGAGATCGTACCACTGCACTTCAGGCTGGGCTACAGGAGACTCCGTCTCAAAAAAAGAAAAAAGTGTAACTATTTACATTAAATGGGGTAAATAACAAGTATGAAGAGCTTCATGTCCAATCAGATCAGGTTTCATTGCCAAATAAGTTAGGTAAGAGGCCAGGTGTAGTGACTTACACTTATAATTCCAACACTTTGGGAGGCTGTGGTGGGAGGATCACTTCAGGCCAGGAGTTGGAGGCCAGGTCGGGCAGCATAATGAGACCCCATCCCTACAAGAAAATTTTTAAAAGTTATCGGGGCATGGTACCACACACCTGTAGTCTCAGCTGCCTGGGAGGCTGAGGCAGGAGGATTGTTTAAACACATACCACTGCACTCCAGCCTGCGTGACAGAGTGAGACCCTGCCTCTCAAAAATATATGCATATAGGGGCCGGGCGGGTGGCTCACGCCTGTAATCCCAGCACTTTGGGAGGCCGAGGCGGGCGGATCACGAGGTAAGAGATCGAGACCGTCCTGGTCAACATGGTGAAACCCCGTCTCTACTAAAAATAGAAAAAAATTAGCTGGGCGTGGTGGCGCGCGCCTGTAGTCCCAGCTACTCGGGAGGCTGAGGCAGGAGAATGCTTGAACCCGGGAGCGGAGGTGCAGTGAGCCAAGGTCGTGCCACTGCACTCCAGCCTGGCGCCTGGTGACTGAGTGAGACTTTGTCTCAAAAAAAGAAAAAAAAAAAAATATATATATATATATATGCATATATATGTATCATGTGTGTATGTATGTATACATGTGTATACATAGCAATATTGTCAAGTCCCCAAGCCTGTGATCTTGATGGCTATTTATTGAAATTAGGAGGATGCCAGATGTCTGGGTAGGACTCTGGTACTAGCCGTTGTTTCCTTCTTTGAAAGGGAGTAGCAACCTGTAAATGTCCCCTGTGTCCCTTTGCCGCCTCCTAAACTCCCCTTGCCCCACCCCCAGCAAGACCGAGGCTCTCACCCTGAGGACTAGAAGTTATCATGTTAAAGAGAATGCTGGACCCTGGGTCAGCTCTCCCACCACGAGCAGGGTTGTGGCATCATCCATGGATTTACCTCAAAGTAGATGCACATGCAGTCCCCCGTGAAGCGCAGGGAGACTTGGTGGCGGGGTGGGGAGTCACTGCTTCCCAGGCTGAGGGAGGCAGCGTAGGCTGCTGGAGCCCTCTTCTTTTCCCTCCTCATGTCTCTGATAACCAAAGACAAGTGCAAGAGAGCCCCTCTTGCCCGTTCTCTGACAGTCCCCACTCTCCTTGGCAGAGGCAAATACCTCCTGTACGAGAAGAATGAGGTGAAGGCACGAGATCGGGAGTGGAAGAAGTATGAATTCCATTACGACAACGTGCTGTGGGCCCTGCTGACCCTCTTCACTGTGTCCACGGGAGAAGGCTGGCCGCAGTAAGCTGGAAATCTACCCACGAGGAGCCTCAGGGAGCAGGAAGATAAAGGGCCTGAGAGTTTAGCAATAAGAAAGGTTTTGGAGGCTGGGTGTGGTGGCTCACACCTGTAATTCCAGCACTTTGGGAGGCCAAGGTGGGTGGATCACCTGAGGTCAGGAGTTCAAGACCAGCCTGGCCAACATGGTGAAACCCCATTTCTACTAAAAATACAAAAATTAATCAGGCATGGTGGCAGGCGCCTGTAATTCCAACTACTCGGAGGCTGAGGCAGGAGAATCACTGGAACCCAGGAGGCAGAGGTTGCAGTGAGCCGAGATCGCGCCACTGCACTCCAGCCTGGGCGACAAGACCAAAACTCCATCTCAAAAAAAAAAAAAAAAAGCTGGTCATGGTGGCTCATGCCTGTAATCCCAGCACTTTGGGAGGCCGGAGAGGGCAGATCAACTGAGGTCAAGAGTTCAAAACCAGCCTGACTAGCATGGTGAAACCCTGTCTCTACTAAAAATTAAAAAAAAAAAATTAGCCAGGCATGGTGTCACATCTCTGTAATCCCAGCTGCTCGGGAGGCTGAGGCAGGAAAATCACTTGAACCCAGGAGGCAGGCATTGTAGTGAGCAAAGATCCATTGCACTCCAGCCTGGGCAACAAGGTCAAAACTCTGTCTTAAAAATTAAAATTAAGAAATAACTGACGGCCGTGGTGGCTCACACCTGTAATCCCAGCACTTTGGGAGGCTGAAGAGGGCAGATCACCTGAGGTCAGGAGGTCAAGCCAGCCTGCCCAACATGGTGAACCCCTGTCTCTACTAGAAATACAAAAATTAGCTGGGCGTGGTGGCGGGTACCTGTAATCCCAGCTACCTGGGAGACTGAGGCGGGAGAATTGCTTGAACCCGGGAGCCAGAGGTCGTAGTGAGCCGAGATCGTGCCACTGCACTCCAGCCTGGGCAACAAGAGTGAAACGCCGTCTTAAAAAAAAAATAAATAAATGAAAGTAAAAATTATTTAAAAATTAAAATTAAGAAATGACTGACATTGTTGCCAGCCTTTCAAAAAACAGTGACTACTTATATTTCTTTTTCATTTCTCTCTGTTCCTGTTCCACCATCTTACTTCCACCCTCTCTCTACCTTCCTCATCACCCCTTGGGTCCCTATCTGTCTCCTTCCTGCCCCTTCCCTCTCCCTGCCCCATTCTTTGCAGGGTCCTCAAGCACTCAGTGGACGCCACCTTTGAGAACCAGGGCCCCAGCCCCGGGTACCGCATGGAGATGTCCATTTTCTACGTCGTCTACTTTGTGGTGTTCCCCTTCTTCTTTGTCAATATCTTTGTGGCCTTGATCATCATCACCTTCCAGGAGCAAGGGGACAAGATGATGGAGGAATACAGCCTGGAGAAAAATGAGGTGCCACTTCCAATTCCATCTGTCCTTCAAAAACTGGGGACACACACGAACTTTAAAACACACAGGCACACATACACAGCACCCAGGAACCAGTTTCTAGGGGTACCTGGGGGAGGGAACAGAAGCATCCTCCAAACAGAACCCAGTCTTCAGGGCAGCCCTTCATGGAGTTTCCAGAGGAAACACATCATGTGGTGTATGTATCAGTCAGTTTAGACTAGGTTATGCCGCAGTAACAAGCAACCCCAGGTTTCATTGCCAGATATCCACAAAGGGGCTTATTTTTTGCTCACACTGCATGTCGAGATCAGTTGTGTCTCTTCTGTGCATCATCTTTATTCTGGTTCCCAGGCTGAGAGCAGCCTCCCTCTGAGATGCTCCAGATGAAAAAGAATGTGTCGGCCGGGCGCAGTGGCTCACGCCTGTAATACCAGCACTTTGGGAGGCTGAGGCGGGTGGATCATGAGGTCAGGAGTTTGAGACCATTCTGACCAACATGGTGAAACCCCGTCTCTACAAAAATTATAAAATTTAGCTAGGTGTGGTGGCGGGCGCCTATAATCCCAGCTACCCAGGAGGCTGAGGCAGGAGAATTGCTTGAACCCAGGAAGCAGAGGTTGCAGTGAGCCAAGATCACGCCATTGCACTCCAGTCTAGGTGACAGAGCGAGACTCCACCTCAGAAAAAAAAAAAGAAAAAGAGAAGATGTCAGACCGGGGTTGAGCCCTTCAGGCTTGTGCTCAAAAATTACACATGTCACTTCTGCTCACATTTCATCAGCCAAAACAAGTCACACACCCATTCTGACGTCAGTGGAGTGGGGAATACAGTCTCCCCCCAGGGAAGGGTGGTGAATATTTATGAATGAAAAGCCAAGCCATGTGTGGTGGCTCACACCTGTAATCCCAACATTTTGGGAAGCTGAGGCAGGAGGATTGCTTGAGCTCAGGAGTTTTGAGACCAGCCTGGCCAACATAGCAAGACCCCATCTCTACTGAAAATCACAAAAAATAGCCAGGCATGATGGTGCACACCTTTAGTCCCAGCAGCCTGGCAGGCTGAATCGGGAGGATGCTTGAGCTTGGAAGTTCGAGGCTGCAGTGAACTATCATCACACTACTGCACTCCAGCCTGGGCAACAGAGCAAGACCATGTCTCAAAGAAAAGGAAAGAAAATCCAGTCCCCAGCCTACCAGAGTGTAGACATACCTCTGCCTCTCTGGCATCATCTAAGCTAAATAGAGGACCTAGAATATGTCCTCTGCTCCCTTGACTCTTAAGACTTAACCACTATTCCTCCCTCTCTCTCCCTTGAAGACAAGGAGAAGCAGCAGGCAAATTATTCCATAAGAAAGAATGGGCCAGGCGCAGTGGCTCATGCCTGTAATCTTAACACTTTAGGAGGCCAAGGCAGGAGGATCACTTGAGCCCAAGAGTTCAAGACCAGCCTGAGCAATATAATGAGATCCCCCTCTCTACGATTAAAAAAAACTTTTTTAATCGTAGAGAGTGGGGGTGTCATTATGGGTGTGGTGGCGCATGCCTGTAGTCCCAGCTACTCAGGAGGCCGAGGCAGGAGGATCACTCAAACCCAGGAGGTCAAGACTGCAATGAGCTGTGATTGTACCACTGCACTCCAGCCTGGGTGGCAAAGCAAGCCCCTGTCCAAAAAAAAAAAGAGAAGGAGGGAAGAAAGGCAGGAAGGGAGAGAAAGGGAGGGAGGGAGGGAGGAAAGGAAGGAAGGGAGGAAGGGAGGGGAGGAAAGAAGGAGGGAGGGGAGGAGGGAAGAAAAAGGAAGGAAAGAGAGAGGAAAGGAGAAAGGGAGGGAGAGAAGGAAGGAAGGAAAGTGAAAGGGAAGGGAAGGTTAGTCTTCAACTTGACTGGGCACACTTGGTAGCTGTGTCACCTGAGGCAAGTGGTTTAACCTCTCTCAGCCTCTGTTTTCCTCCTCTGCAAAATGGGGCTATTGCTAGTACCCACTTCCCATATTTGCATTAGCCATGCAGTAATGGGGAAATGTCAGCACACGTTTTGGCAAGTGGTGACATCTCAAGCAGACACAGCTGTCAGGATAAGAAAGTGATGATGAGGAGAAGGGAGCCCAGGCAAGAGAGGCAGAGACCCGTGCTGAGTTAGACAGAGGGCGCCCAGTGTGCGCTGCCTTCCCCCGACTTCTGCCACTCACACCACCGGCCTCTCTCCCGCAGAGGGCCTGCATCGATTTTGCCATCAGCGCCAAGCCACTGACCCGACACATGCCGCAGAACAGGCAGAGCTTCCAGTACCGCATGTGGCAGTTCGTGGTGTCTCCGCCTTTCGAGTACACGATCATGGCCATGATCGCCCTCAACACCATCGTGCTTATGATGAAGGTAAGCGCCCACACCAGCCCCCAGCGCCGCCTCACCCCCCACCTCGTTCCTGCCCCTACCGTGGTAAAATGAAACACTCTGCAGTTTCCCAGACAGGCCACATTCTGGGTCGCTTCTGAGATTTTGTTCCGGCTGTTCCCTCTACCTGACACGCTGTTTCCACCACTCTCCCTGGCCGGCTGCATCTTCTCAGCTGTACCTGCAGACCTCTTCCTCCAGAAAGTCTTCCCTGACCACCCAAGACTGCTTGAGGCGCCCCTCTCTGCAGGCAGCCTATCTTTATGTCACCTGCCACAAAAATCAGGGTCAGGTTGCACAATAGTGTCCCCTACCCACTTGTGAGGACCTCAGCCCTGAATTCCTAGAGTCCAACAAGGATCTGGCTCACACGGAACAAGAAGCTCTCTATAAATATTTGATTAATGAGATGAGGGAGGAGGGGTAGGTGAGGACCCTAAAAGCCCCAGGGCCAAGGAGCTGCTTCCAAATAAAAAAACTCTGGGCCGGGCGAGGTGGCTCACGCCTTTAATCCGAGCACTTTGGGAGGCTGACGCAGGTGAATCACGAGGTCAGGAGTTCGAGACCAGCCTGGCCAACATGGTGAAACCCCATCTCTACTAAAAATACAAAAATTAGCCAGGTGTGGTGGCACGCATCTGTAGTCCCAGCTACTCCGGAGGCTGAGGCAGGAGAATCGACTAAACCCAGGAGGCAGAAGTCGCAGTGAGCCGAGATCACACCACTGCAGTCCAGCCTGAGCAACAGAGTGAGACTCTATCTCCAAAAAAACGGAAAAGAAAAAGAGGCCGAGTGTGGGGGCTCACGCCTCTAATCACAGCACTTTGGGTGGCCAAGGTGGGCGGATCACCTGAGGTCAGGAGTTCAAGACCAGCCTGGCCAACATAGTGAAACCCCTTCTCTACTAAAAACACAAAAATTAGCCAGGCGTGGTGGTGCGTCCCTGTAATCCCAGCTACTCAGGAGGCTGAGGCAGGAGAATTGCTTGAACCTGGGAGCTAGAGGTTGCAGTGAGCTAAGATTGTGCCATTGCACTCCAGCCTGGACGACAGGAGTGAAACTCCATCTCAAAAAAAAAAAAAAAGAAGTATTATTATTCAACCAGGCACAATGGCGTATGCCTATAGTCCCAACTACTCAGGAGGCTAAGATAGGATTGTGAGTTCGAGCTCAGCCTGGGCAAAATAGCAAGACCCCGCCTACCAAAAAAAAAGGTGAATGGGGGGGAGCTTTTGTTTTTTGGATGTGAAAAGAAGAGCCTAGTCCGGTGGAGAGCTGGGCTTTCCTGAACCGTGCCTTCCACCAGCGAGGTTGCTCCACCTTTACCTGGTGCCAGGGTGTTGCCTCGAGAAGCACAGGCCTGAAGCTGCTTTTCCACTCCCCACTTCCCACCCCCGCTCGCTGACCCCTGACACCCTTGCTTCTTTCCCCTAGTTCTACGGGGCTTCTGTTGCTTATGAAAACGCCCTGAGGGTGTTCAACATCGTCTTCACCTCCCTCTTCTCTCTGGAATGTGTGCTGAAAGTCATGGCTTTTGGGATTCTGGTAAGTACCACACTGGGGCTACAGCTGTGGGCTGGGGAGCGGCCCAGGGAAGGAACAGGTGCTGGATGATGGCCCCCCCCACGTGGCCCCAAGACCCCCAAGCTGAAGGGTGGCTTCAGCATCCTGCCAGTGGCCACAGATCGACTTAGGCATTCTTGTGTTTGCAGGGATTCCCAGGAAGACCCACACTTGAGTGTTACTGTATGCCGGGTGCTTCTGTGTTCAGTTTCACAAAATGATGGGAATCATAATGGCTAGGAGTCATTAGCACCATTTTAGAGATAAGAAAACTGAAATCAGGCTGGGCACAGTGGCTCATGCCTGTAATCTTAGCACTTTGGGAGGCCAAGGCAGGAGGATCGCTTGAAGCTAGGAGTTCTCAACCAGCCTGGGAAGCAAAGCAAGACCCTGTCCCTACAAAAAAAAAAAAAAATAGCCAGGCATGGTGATTCATGCCTGTAGTCCCAGCTCCTTGGGAGGATGAGGTGGGAGGTATTTTGAGCCCAGCAGGTGGAGGTTGCAGTGAGCTATGATCATGCCATTGCACTCCAGCCTGGGCAACAGCAAGACTCCATCTTTAAACAAGAAACTAAGAGGCCGGGCATGGTGGCTCACACCTGTAATCCCAGTACTTTGGGAAGTAGAGGCAAGCGAATCACTTGAGCCCAGGAGTTCGAGACCACCTGGCCAACATGGCAAAACCCCATCTCTACTAAAAATACAAGAAAATTAGCCATCATGGTGGTGGGTCCCTGTAATCCCAGCTACTCAGGAGGCTGAGGCACAAGAATTGCTTGAGCCCAGGAAGTAGAGGTTGCAGTGAGCTGAGGCAACTGTACTCCAACCTGGGCAACAGAACAAGTCTTACAAAAAATAAAATAAAATTAGCCAAGCACAGTGGTTCACACCTATAGTCCCAGTACTTTGGGAGGCTGAGGAAGGTGGATCACCTGAGGTCAGGAGTTCGAGACCAGCCTGGCCAACATGGTGAAACACTGTCTCTACTAAAAATACAAAAAATAACCAGGCATGATGATAGGCTCCTGTAATCTCAGCTACTTGGGAGGCTGAGGCAGGAGAATTGCTTCAACCTAGGAGGCGGAAGTTGCAGTGAGTGGAGCTCACGCTGCTGCTCTCCAGCCTGGGTGACAAAGCGAGACTCCATCTCAAAAAAAAAAAAAAAATTGCGTCTTTCTTTTTCACCAGCCACTAACTAAATTTTAACATTTCGTTCCATCTCAGTGGGAGACAGCAAACCCTTAGTGTTAGTATTGTCAACACTTAACATTATCAACATGACCTGTGTCACTTATAAACATCAGATATTTTCATACTGCAGTATAACAGCTGCAGATACTTTAAAATTTAATTTGCATTTATCATTTCTTTGAAATGCTGCTTGTGATTAAACCTACAGCTAAAATTTGTTAGTGTGTTAATGAAGAAGTATATTAATTGTTAGATGGCCACTTTTTAGACTTTTTTTTTGAGACAGAGTCTCACTCTGTTGCCCAGGCTGGAGTGCGGTGGCACAATCACAGCTCACTGCAACCTCCACCCAGGTTCAAGTAATTCTCCTATCTCGGCTCACTACAGCCTCCGCCTGTGGGTTCAAGTGATTCTCCCAGCTCAGCCTTCTAAGTAGCTGGGTCTACAGACGCACGCCATCATGCCAGGCTAATTTTTGTATTTTTAGTAGAGACTGTGTTTTACCATGTTGGCCAGGCTGGTCTCCAACTCATGACCTCAAGCAATCTGCCTGCCTCGGCCTTCCAAAATGCTAGGATTACAGGCATGAGACACCGCGCCCAGCCTTAAAAAATATTTTGATAGCTATTTCATTACAAAAGTTAACCTTGCTGGGCACGGTGGCTCATGCCTGTAATCCCAGCACTTAGGGAAGCTGAGGCAGGCGGATCACCTGAGTTCGGGAGTTCGAGACCAGCCTGACTAACATGGAGAAATCCTGTCTCTACTAAAAATATAAAATTAGCCGGGCGTGGTAGTGCGTGCCTGTAATCCCAGCTACTAGGGAGGCTGAGGCAAAAGAACTGCTTGAACCTGGGAGGTGGAGGTTGCAGTGAGCCAAGATCGCGCCACTGCACTCCAGTGTAGTGACAGAGCAAGACACCATCTCAAAAAAACAAAAAAGTATTATAGTTCACACCTGTAGTCCCAGCAGTTTGGGTGGCTAAAGTGGGAGGATCGCTTGAAGCCAGGAGTTCAAGACCAGGCTGGGCAACATAGCAAGACTCCATCTCTACAAAAAAACGGCCAGACACAATGGCTCACACCTCTAATCCCAGCACTTTGGGAGGCCAAGGTGGGCAGATCTCTTGAGGCCAGGAGTTCAAGACCATCCTGGCCAACAGGGTGAAACCCTGTCTCTACTAAAAATATAAAAATTAGCCAGGCATGGTGGCACATGGCTGTAATCCCAGCTACTTGGGAGGCTGAGGTGCAACGATAGTTTGAACCTGGGAGGCGGAGGGAGCCAGGATTTTGCCACTGCAGTCCAGCCTGGGTGATGGAGGAGACTCTGTCAAAAAAAATTAAAAATTAGCCAAGCATGGTGCACACATCTATAGTCCTAGCTACTCAGGAGACTGAAGCGAGAGGATTGCTTGAACTCAGTTGGTCAGAGTTGCAATGAGCTACGATTGCACCATTGCATTTCAGCCTGAGTAATAGAGTGAGACCCCATCTCTAAAAGAATAAAAATTATTTTTAAAAATTGGGGGACCAGGTACGGTGGCTCACACCTGGTACTTTGGTAGGCTGCGGTGGGCAGATCCCTTGAGGCCAGGAGTTCAAGACCAGCCTGGACAACATGGTGAAAACCTGTCTCTACTAAAAGTACAAAAATTAGCTAGGTGTGGTGGCAGGAGCCTGTAATCCCAGCTACTGGGGAGGCTGAGGCAGGAGAATCGCTTGAACCCAGGAGACGGAGATAGCAATGAGCCGAGATTGCGCCATTGCACTCCAGCCTGGGTGACAGAGCAAGACTCCATGTCAAAAAAAAAAAAAAAATTAAGGTGAAGAAGGCTTATGCTAATGGGCTGGGACTTGAAGTCTTGAAGGTCTCTAGTGAGTGGCCAAGGTGAGACTTGAACCAGGACATCTGTTCTCTTGAACACCAGCTTAGTCCATCCCTTTGAAGAAAATGACCTACAGCCTGTGGTCTTAGCCAGGGTCTCAGGAAACCAGGTTCCCACCTTGGCTCAAGGAGGTTGTTAGGGGCATCAGCTTTGGCACCAACTGGGTCTCAGTTTCAGTGGGGGACCTCCAGGGGGCAGCAGAGAGTACACGCCACAGAGTCATCCTACCTTACGGGGAGGGAGTGGGTGTATTTATCCTCCAGTGCCCATCAGACATAATCACAGGCCACTCCCAGGAGAGCTGTTAATTCCCAGACACATGTGCAACCAGAGAGAGACTATGGGCAAATTAACGTACCGTAGGTGTGCAGTTGAGACATGGGCAGGGCCCCAGCAACATCTGCTAAAATGCCAAAAGTGCTAATAGGACTTGAAATTCTTTTAGGTAGTTGTGAAACAGCAACATCTCATCTGTTAAGCACCTACTGTATACTCCATGCTCATGACTCACATTCATTGTCTGATTGCTGTGATACCCCTGCCTTCCAGAGAAGGGCACAAAGGCCTTTGATTATGTCTGATGGGCACTGTAGGATAAATACACCCACTCCCTCCCTGTGAGGTGGGATGACTCTGTGGTGTGTGCTCTCTGCTGCCCCCTGGAGGTCCCCACTGAAACTGAGCCCCAGTTGTTGGTGCTAAAGCTGATGCCCCAACCATCTCCGTGAGCACTTCAACTAGGAGATGAGCACAGCTCTCAAGTCAGGCTCCTTCTCTGTAAGGCAGAGGGGCTACTTCAGGGTCACACTGACCACCCCAACCCCTGTCCTGGCCTCTGCTTCTGTGAAGATGCTCAGAAGGCCCTGTGTTTTGTGTTTTGAGTCCCACTGACCCCAGAGGGGAGGCCATCTCTTTGACCCAGACTCTTGGATCCAGACAGGGATGCCACCCATCACCATGTCAGTACTCAGTTGAGGGGGAGTCAGAGAAAGGGGGAGGGCTTGTGGGACTTGAGGCCGGGACTGCTTTCCAAACAGTGTGGAGTATTTCTGTATTTTAATAGCAGAGAGGCTATGCTTGTGTTTCACCTTGAGCCAGCACCCAGTCTAGGAATGTAGCAGTCAGGATAGATCAAGTGACGCTGCAGTAACAAACAGCCCCCACATCTCAGTGACTTACATTGATGAAGGTTTTTTTACACTCAGCAGAGAAGCTGTTTGCCTCACAGTTACTCAGGGACCCAGGCTCTCTCTGAAATGTTACTGGTTGCCAAGCCCAGGGTTGAGAGGCTAGAGAGTCCAACACTGACCAGCAAGCGGCCACACTGTTTCCACTCACAGCACGTTACCGCACCTAAACACACACGGTCCCATCTAAACTCAAGGAGGCCAGGAAGTATGTGTGCCTGGAAGGCCCCAAAGCCCTGTTCTGTTCTGCACCCTGTTACTATCCTCCTCCTCCAGGTCAGGAAATGGAGGCTCAGAAAGGTTAAGCCACTTGCCCATAGTCACACAGCTCTGGTAGCAGAGCTGGGATTTGAACCCAGTCTGCTGTCTTCCTGGGCATGCTGCCACCTAGTGGGGTCCTGAATACAGACTCTGGGCTCTCTCAGGTCTGGGTTCAAATTCCGGCTTTATATCTCTGTGCTGCTGACCTCAGGCAGATGAGTGGTTTGGCTCTTTGAGGCTTGGTCACCTCCTAGAAAATGGGTGTAGCCAGGAGTGGTGGCTCACACCTGTAATCCCAACACTTTGGAAGGCCAAGGTGGGCAGATCACTTGAGGTCAGGAGTTCGAGACCAGCCTGAGTAACATGGTGAAACCCCATCTCTACTAAAAATACAAAAATTAGCCGGGCGTGGTAGCATGCACCTGTACTCCCAGCTACTCAGGAGGTTAAGGCAGGAGAATTTCTTGAACCCATGAGGCAGAGGTTGCAGTGAGCCAAGATCATGCCACTGCACTGCAGCCTGGGTGACAGAGCGAGACCCCGTCTCAAAAAAAAAAAGGAAGAAAATGGATGATAAGCCTTCCTTCCAGGATCTTCATGAGGATCTCAATGATGCCATTTATAAAGCCCCTGGGGTCTCAGGAGCCCTCAAAAGTGCTAGAGAGACAGGCCACAGCTCTGAAGGGCAGCCCCATCCCCCGTGCAGCCGAAGCAGGGTTTGGAGGCCCCCTCTGGAGCCAGGCCAATGATGGGAAGGTCCCCAGGGAGGGAGACTCAACACAGATGATGTTGAACAGCCCTTACCACAGCACTTCGAACAACCACAGCTGTCCCGGGCACTCCGCTGATTGGCAGCTGTGCCCCTCACATGCCCCCAGCCAGCCTAGGGGGCCAGGGAACCAAGCCCTCTGTTGGCATCTCTGTCTTGTGGGTCCCCATTCTAGAATTATTTCCGCGATGCCTGGAACATCTTCGACTTTGTGACTGTTCTGGGCAGCATCACCGATATCCTCGTGACTGAGTTTGGGGTAAGTCTCCCGCCAGCTTCTCTCTGGGTGACTCTGGGCTGGATGAGGCAGGTGGCAGGTGGGGGAGGGAGGATGGTCCCAGAAGCAGTGGGTCCCGACAGCCACAGCTGGCTTGAGCCAGCACTTGGCCATGACCAGAGAGGGAGAACTGGGGACCTGGGGACAAGGGCAGCCCCTCAGGAGGGCATCGTGGGAAGATAGGGGTGACCAAACCCTGACTGTAGGGCTAGCACTGAGGGGTGGGCTTTCCTGCATCCTGGGCTAAGAATTAATAATGCAGATGAGCACATTGAGAGAACTGAGACACTTAAAAGCTCTTAAAGCTGAGCCTGCTCCCAAACACCACATCATGTCGGGAGCCCAGAAAGAATGAGTTTTGAGTCAATTCTGCTTGAACCACCCCTCTCCTAGTTCATGGGCAGGGAGAGCCACAGCCCTCAGGCCAGAGTGGAAACACCACTCCCAGGGCTGTAGGGGGAGGGTCCCCAGGATGTCCTCCCTCCTCTAGCCCCAGGCCTGGGAGACTCCCAACATGGGGCATGTCTGGACCTCTCTGTGGTGGCCACACAGGCCATATTGCCCTTCCCCTTTTCTGGAAGACTCAGAGCCCCAGAGTTCCTGTCCCAGACCCGCTCCTTGGCCATCTGCCAGTAAGCCCAGGCTTGGGGGCCCTCAGGAGATCGGGGGAGGGTGGAAGATCCTTGCAGGGGGAAGCAGTGGTCAAAGGGCGTCAAAGCCAAGGGTCAAGGGTGACATCAATGTCATCTTAATAACAATAAAAATAACAGTAGCTCACAAGAATTGCAGCCTTGCTGTGCGCCAGGGAACTGTGCCAAGCGGTTTACGTGGATTGGGCTCAGGTAGAGGTCTTGATCTCAACACGTAAGAGAATTCCCTCAGAGGTGTCAACTGAAGACACCTGTTGGAAGCAGATGCTCGGTGCCGCAAAGAAACATCAGCACTGAGGCAAAGGATTTTTTAGCAACACAATTTTTACCTCCTGGACTGCAGGAAGGGTATTCCTGGTAGCCATTGTGCCACGAGAGTACAAAGAACAAAAGGAATGCACACGAATTAATCCCTTATGCATTTGGGGTCATCCTTACGGCTGTGTCTGATCTCCATTGGCTGGAGCCAGACCTCTCAATCTAAACCAAAACCCGATTGGCTAGCAGCTTAAAACTCTTCTAAAACAGGTAGAAGCAACAGAGAGCTGGGACATGTCTGTGAGCACGTCCAGCACAGATATCTTGGTTAAAGTACAAGGACATGGAATGTATTACGTGTCTGTAAGCATGGCATGTCTAACAGCTACATAGGATAAGAGTTTAACAAAGAGTTATTAGCACATTTAGGATTTATTCTTTAACAAGAAAAGAAACTTTAAAGAGGAAGTTTTCTGCTTCCTACAGCACCCAAATGCAGAGACCACTGGTGGAGGGGAAGGGAAGGGCACCCACAAGAGTGGCAAGGTGCCCAGCGACCAGCCTCCACCATGGGGGAGCTGCTACCTGCCCAGGTGCTGAAGTGGGGGAGGGAACCTGAGCGAGAGACAAGGAGAAGCCACCAAGAGGGAGCTGTCTTGTCGATGCGGAGGGACAGAGACCAGGGCCAAGCAGACGGAGAGCAGTCGGGGAGAAACCCACCAACTTTTCTCTCCCCCCGTCCCTTACCTCCTGCCAGAGCCTCCCGTTGGCCAAGGTAAATCGGAAGGAAGCTGAATATGATGCTCAGAGCAGGCAGAGAATTCAGAAGAGCAGATCTAGGTGTGGTCAGGCCTGAGGACAAGGGTGTCGCCCCATTTCACAAATGAGAAAACTGACCCTTGGTTGGGCGCGGTAGTTCATGCCTATAACCCCAGCACTTTGGGAGACCAAAGCTGGTGGGTCACCTGAGGTCAGGAGTTGAAGACCACCCTGGACAACATGGTGAAACCCCATCTCTACATAATACAAAAAAATAGCTGGGTCTGGTGGTGCACACCTGTAATTCCAGCTACTCAGGAGGCTGAGGCAGGAGAATTGCTTGAACCCAGGAGGTGGAGGTTGCAGTGAGCTGAGATCACACCATTGTACTCCAGCCTGGGTGACAAGAGCAAAACTCCGTCTCAAAAAAAGAGAAGAAAGGAAAGGAAAGGAAGAAAGAGGGAGGGAGGGAGGAGGAGAGAGAGAAAAAAAGAAGGAAAGAAAGAAAAAGAAAAGGAAGGAAGAGAGAGAGAGAAGAAAACTGATTCTCAGTGCTTGGGGAAGTGAGGGACACTCCCCAGGGTCACAAAGCCAGGCCTGGATGACTCCTGAGAATACACTGACAGCCCCTGGGGTGTCCCAGTCAGATCCCCCCTAGAGAAAAGGATCCATTTGCCTGCTCTTCCATCCTAGAAGGCCAGGAAGGGCTGGGGAACCACACAAAAGAGGAGGCCATTCTAGGCCAAGCGTGGTGGCTCATGCCTGTAACCCCAGTACTTTGGGAGGCTGAGGTGGACAGATCACCTGAGGTCAGGAGTTCGAGACCAGCCTGGCCAACATGGTGAAACCCCATCTCTACTAAATATACAAAAATTAGCCAGGCATGGTGGTGTATGCCTGTAATCCCAGCTACTCCAGAGGCTGAGGCAGGAGAATTGCTTGAACCCGGGAGACAGAGGTTGCAGTGAGCCAAGATGGCGCCATTGCCCTCCAGCCTGGGCAACTGACAGTGAGATTCCATCTCAAAAAAAATAAATAAAAGGGGGCCATTCTGTGATGTGTTCCCCAGCACCCACACCCAGGTGATACACACTTATTTGCCTTCAGCTCCAGTGAGCCAGAAATTTCCCCTTCCCCTCACCCTATCCCTGAAACCTTCCTCTAGAGGTTTCTGGCCCACCCAGGGCTCTCTCCACTGGGTTGCCCGCACCTGGCCATTCTCCACTCTCCTGAGTTTCTAGAGAGGGCTGGAGCTCCAGCTGGCAGTCAGAATACCTTGCCATCCAGGTACACACAAGACAGCCTTGCACTAGTGTCCCTTTGGGTCAAGAGGTTGGAGGGGTGGTCCAGCTCCCCAGAAGGGCAGGTGGGGTGGAGGAAGTTAGTTGAAACCTTCAATCACCAGGAAAACAGCTGTAGGGATAGTCTCCAATAGCCTGTTCTCCTGGCTGGCAGGAAGATGTGGCGTGAGGTGGTAGGGACATCAGGACTATTGCAGTAGCCAAACAGCCCCCACCCTCCCTACCAGCTGTCTGATCTTGGGCAACTTGTGCTGTGTGTTGTCATGTAGAGTGAGGCTAACCATTGCAACCAACTTCAGACACTTGAAAGACTCACACTGATGCATGCACTCAAAAGACATTCATTGAGCACCTACTGTGTGCCAGGTGTAGTTATAGATGCTGAAGACAGACCGGGAAGGAGGGGTGCCAAACAAAACAGACCAAGAATGCAGAATGCTGCCCCCATAGCGCTGACATTCTAGAGAGGGAGATGGAAACGTTTTACAAGTGAAAGCATCTATGGGGCTGGGCATGGTGGCTCACGCCTGTAATCACAGCACTTTGGGAAGCCAAGGCAGGCGGATCATTTGAGGTCAGGAGTTCGAGACCAGCCTGACCTACATGGTGAAACCCTGTCTCTACTAAAAATACAAAAATTAGCCCGGCATGGTGGCGGGTGCCTGTGATTCCAGCTACTCGGGAGGCTGAGGCAGGAGAATCACTTGATTCTCGGGGGGGTGAGGTTGCAGTGACCCGAGATTGCGCCAGTGCACTCCAGCCTGGTCAACAGAGTGAGACACGGTCTCAAAAAAAAAAAAAAAAAATCAACGTGAAGTGCTTGGCACAGAACCTGCTAGAAGAAAAAAAGGTGTTCTGCTTATTATTATAATAGCTGGTTATCATTTTTCTGGTTGTTATTATTGCTATTGTTATTGTTATTGTGAATGGGTATGTAGTTTTGTTAGCTGGCCCTGAATTATAATCAGCGTAAGAGAAAGATAGTGGTTGGGTGTTTGGACCCTTCTAGAACAATTCACTCCTAGCTAGCCTGGAGTAGGGAGTGGCATGTCCTGGCAGGCAAGGAGGTCTCAGTTGCCCCTTTCTGCCTCCCAGGTAAGCCTACTAGGTCTGAGGCCGGGGCTTGGCCAGGCTGAGGCAGGAAATGGCAGACTCTTGGGAGGGCAGGTCCCTGGGGTGGGCGGGGCAGAGGGCATGTGGCAGTACTAACCAAGGCTGCCTCAGCTGCCGCCCCCAAGTGGCTGGGGTGACGTGGGTTTGCCCTGTGTGCAATGGATAATGACTCTGTTTCTTGTCTTGTCTCTTTTCATGCCTGCTCTTAAAACTGTATATTGGCGCAACGCCGTCTGAAAAACTCATCCAATCAAAATGCACTATGAAATTCATTTGTTCATCCATGACGTGGTCTGTGTGTTCATACACCAATGACTTATCTCCTAACCCACCGCCACCGCCACCCCCACTCCCCGCCCGGGAACCGAAACCCATGGGTCTTTTGGCACTGGTTACAAATCAACCTAAAAAATGCTGAACACGCCTCCCCAACTGCCCCCGCCCGCCCGCTCCCCCCTCATCTTCGACATCTGCATCTAGAATCCGGTTGGTCTTACTTCTTTCTTGAAGTCTAAATGCCTTACATTAACTGTGAACGCGTCTCCTTGCCTAGGCATTGCATGCCACACCCTGCCTCTCCGACGTGGGGATGCCTGGCGCTCACCCCACCCCTCCGCTCCTCTCCGTCCGTCTGTCCTCCGCCCCCAGCCCCGTGCCGCCCACTTCCTGCGGAGTCTCTGTTTTTATCGGGTTCTGAATGGGGGTTTTCTGTTTGGGGTTTGTATCTTTTGCAGAGGAAGGGATGGGTTTTCCCAGTGCAGCACCTCTGTCTCTTACCCCATTCCACACACACATCCTATACACTCAGAGACAGTGGAGGCAAATCCACTCCCTGCCACCTCTCACCACTGCTGTCCCCCATTCAGTTCCATGGAGCCCAGGCCCCAGGAAAGCTGCCAACTCCCTCCTCGCCCCTCCGGCTCTCTCCAGCCTGCTGTCCCCAACCCTCCATCTCAAACCCACAAGATCTTTGGCCTTGACCAGCAGACACTTGACTATCCAAGTCTGATGGAGGAGACCTGCAGGCCAGGCAGTGTGCTGGCAAAGACTCTCAGGCAGGGGGAGATCAGAAGTGCCACACTCAGGTCTGGTAGCTTCACGTGGGGGCCAGCCCGCTGAGGCCCTCTCCTGGAGACTTGAACTGCACCTGCATGCACAGTCACACAGTCACTGCACACACACAGTCACTGCACACAGTCACTATCCACATACACACTGCACACACAGTCACTGAGCATGCACACACAGTCACTGCACACAGTCACTGCACACAGTCACTACTCATGCAGTCACTGCATACACACTGCACACAGTCACTATCCACATACACTGCACACACAGTCACTGAGCATGCACACACAGTCACTGCACACAGTCACTATGCATGCAGTCACTGCATACACACTGCACACAGTCACTGCACACAGTCACTATGCATGCAGTCACTGCATACACACTGCACACAATCACTGCACACAGTCACTATCCACATACACACTGCGCACGCAGTCACTGAGCATGCACACACAGTCACTGCACACAGTCACTACTCATGCAGTCACTGCATACACACTGCACACAGTCACTATCCACATACACACTGCACACACAGTCACTGAGCATGCACACACAGTCACTGCACACAGTCACTATGCATGCAGTCACTGCATACACACTGCACACAGTCACTGTCCACATACACTGCACACAGACACTGCACACACACAGTCACTGTGCACGCACACAGTCACTATACACACAGTCACTACACATGCAGTCACTGCATACACACTGCACACAGTCACTATCCACATACTGCACACGCAGTCACTGAGCATGCACACACAGTCACTGCACACAGTCAGTCACTACTCATGCAGTCACTGCATACACACTGCACACAGTCACTATCCACATACACACTGCATACAGTGAGCATGCACACACAGTCACTGCACACAAGTCACTACACAGTCACTGCACACACACAGACACTGCACACACTGATACTGCATGCACACAGTCACTGCATACAGACAGCAGACACACAGTCACTACACACTGCACACACAGATACTGCACACAGTCACTGCACACAGACACTGCACACACGCAGTCACTGCATAGAGACAGCAGACACACAGTCACTACACAGAGACACTGCACACACAGATACTGTACACAGTCACTGCACACAGACACTGCACACACGCAGTCACTGCATAGAGACAGCAGACACAGTCACTACACAGAGCACTGCACACAGATACTGCGCAGTCACTACACAGTCACTACACACAGTCACTACACACAGTCACTGCACACGCACAGACACTGCACACACTGACACTGCATGCAGTCACTGCACACACACAGTGCACACAGTCACTACACACAGTCACTGCACACACTGACACTGCATTCACACAGTCACTACACGCACACAGTCACTGCATACAGACAGCAGACACAGTCACTACACAGAGACACTGCACACACAGATACTGCACACAGTCACTGCACACACACAGTCACTATGCACACACACAGTCACTGAACACACAGTCACTACTCATGCAGTCACTGCATGGTAACCCCTTGACTCCACTTTAAATTATACCTGCGCTGTGAGCTGAAGGTTGCACTGCATTAACAAGGCACAGAGAGATGCACAGAGCATTCCAGCCACAGGACAGCATGTGCAAAGGCCCTGTGGTGGGTCAGAGCCTGTGAGGGGTCAGGATCTACAAGTGAGGGGAGTGTGGCTGGTGCACAGACAGCAGAGAAAGACTGACCTGGAGACAGCTGAAGACAGCAGAAGGGGACAGGACCCTGAGATGCGGAGGGCGGTGCATTGTTGTGGAATTTGAGCTTTCTCCTAAGCACCAAGAAGGGCCTGGCAGAACAGGAAGCAGGGGGAGACATGACTGGTCGTGTGACTAGACAAGCTCAGTCTGGTTGCAGGGCAGAGAACAGCTTGACAGGATGCTGGGCTGGAGGTGGGCACCAGGAATCTCAGCAAGAGCTGACAGTGGAACAGAGAACAGTGGGAGGGTTGTCCCTCTCAGATGGATCTCTGCAGGACCCAGGGAAAGATCAGGTCTGAACTGATGGGATGAGAGGTGCTTGGGAACACTCAGGTCTGGTTTAAAACTGGGAGATAGGCCAGGCAGGTGGCTCACGCCTGTAATCCCAGCATTTTGGGAGGCCGAGGCAGGTGGATCACCTGAGGTCAGGAGTTCGAGACCAGCCTGTCCAACGTGGTGAAACCCCATCTCTAATAAAAATACAAAAATTCACCAGGCGTGGTGACGTGTGCCTTTAGTCCCAGCTACTCACGAGGCTGAGCCAGGAGAATCCCTTGAACCCGGGAGGCGGAGGTTACAGTGAGCCAAGATTGCACCACTGCACTTCAGTCTGGGTGACAGAGCGAGACTCTGTCTCAAAAAAAAAAAAAAAAAAAAAACTGGGAGATAGAGGTGAGTGAGTGCCAAGAAAAAGCCAGGTTGGGGAAGAGAACGGGTGTGGGCATAGTGAGTTTGAGGTGCCTTTAGGACATTCAGAAATAAGTCGGGTGGTTATGGGGACTGGAGCTTGGAGGTGAGGTCTGCAGTGGCACAACTTGTCTGGAGGCCTTAGGTGGGTGGTCTCCCCATCCTGAGCGCTTGCGGAATACCTGACCATGGCGCTGGAAGAGGAAAGACCACAAGCACGCTGTCCTCATGGCTTCCTGGGGCTGTGTCCCACGCCCATCACATTCTAGCCAGGAAGTTCAGGGGAGGCGTTGAGAGGAAGAGGCACCTCCCAAGCTGTGGAGTGAAATGTGGAAGCCAGGAAGAGGGAGCTTGCCAGAAGTTCTGGGGGCAGTGGAAAGACTTGGTACAGACGCAGAAAGAGGGAGGGTGGAGGAAGGCAGGCTAGTACCCTTGCCCCACTGCCCTGAACCCTTCCCGTCTCCACCCCTACCCTCCTCATGTGTCTCCTCCCTCCTCTTGGCTCCAAGAAGGGAAGCATGTTTTCTGCACGCATCTCCCTGCCAGATCCTTGGCTTTTCTGCATGGCTGCAAGCTTCCCCTGCTCTCCCCAAAAACTCCCTCCTGAGGCTGCTTCCAGGGTCTGCCTGCCTTCGCATGCCTGGCCGAGTCCACATGTTATGATCCGCCCCATGAAAGGGATGGCTTGTACTCTGGGGTTGAACGGGAGGGGCTGGGGACACCTGAGCCATCGGCCCCATCCCCAGGTGGAGCTGGCTGGCCAGGCAGGGATGGGGGTCAGGGCAGCAGGGCACAGAGAGTGACTCTCTTAACCCAGCTGGGTTTGGGGGCTTATTCAAGGCACTGGAGACATTCTTACACCAATTGAGCCCATTGTGGTCAGGGTAGGATCCCCAGGCCCCCTTCCACATCCTAGAGAACTAACGACACACGGATGTGTCCCAGAGAGTGTCCTAGACATTGCCGTCAAACCCAGAGGCCTCTTGCCAGCCTCAGAAATTCCTTGAACTCCAGTCCTTGCCCCTCAGCTCCCAGGCCAAAGCTAGCACAAGACGCAGATGTGGTGGCCGGGAAGCCCTCTGGAAGCCGCCAAGTAGGATTCCCATGTAATGCGTCACCCAAACTAGGACACTTGTGAAACCGGGAGGGAGGCTGTGAATGTATGGTCACCCTGTGCCATTTAGGGGGATGAAGGTTAGACCAAGTTCAGTCTTGCTATGTGGCCTGCATTTAGGGCTCCTGCAAATCCCATAGAACAAGTCTGGTGAAGGCCCCCTTACTGGGGAGACCCTCTACTCCTCCTGCCTTCAACCTGCTGGGTACTGGCCAGTGAAGGAGGGTTTCCACGTCTGCCTGAGGCTGGGGTCTCAAACTCAAATGCCTCTGGCGGCCAAGCAGACACCAGTCAACCAGGAAAGCAGGTGCCATTTCTAGAACTCGAGGACCTTGGAAAACTAGAGAGTATGTGGCCTGCTTCCAGGGAGCAATTGCAGCAGGCCTAGGGTTGCCAGAAAGCCAGATTGGTGGGCAAAAAGCTCTTGATTTTTAAACAACGGCAATAATTTTTAATTAAAAACAAGGACAAATGAAAAAACACTGCTCAGGCCTAACAAAACAGCTTTATTAGCCAGATTTGGCCCACTCATGACTTTGAGCCTCCCACCCCCCCCCCCCCCCCCCACCAAGGTCCCTTGAAGCCCCACGATGGTCACAAAACACCAGCAGTCCATGTCCACCATCTCCAGCTGGTCTCCCCTGGCCCCCCAACTCTGGCCCCCCTGGTTCTTCTAGCTTGGGTGGGAGGAGGCAGAGGCAGTGATTAGATGGGGTTTTTGAGCAGAGGCAGTGGCCACCCAGGGAGGTCCTGGGGGCAGGGATGGCCCCACCTCCCAGCCCCCAGCACCCGCCCCTTGGTGAGCCTGGGCTGATTTCCGAGCTCACCCACCCATGGGAGCTGAGTGCTTCCTGCTTCCTGCAGGCCTGGTCCCGTGCTACTCCACCCAGCCCCAGAAGCTGAGAAGCCATCCCTGAGAGGGGGGAAAGGGCCCCAAATGCATCTTCTCCGACTCAGCGGGCAGCGAGGACTCACCCTGCAGCCGAACAGCCCCAGCTCCCTCCCGTCCTCCCCATTCCCGCTCGCCAAGGGGGTAAGAAAAGATGCTCTTCTGCTTCTCCCAATTGGCTCGAGCCGCTGCTCCTCTTGGCTGTGGGGTGAGGTCAGGGCGGGCAGGAGCGGGTGGGCAGCTCAGCAGGGCAGGGCAGGGCAGGGTGCCCGATGAGTCCCGTGACAGATGCATTTCTGGCCCGGAGCGTAACATGCCCCTCGGAACCCGCACATGTCCACCAGGCCTGAGCGTGCTGGCGACCTCCACCCCCACCCCTGCCCTGGTGTTTGTGCATTGTACACGTGTGATAGATTCCGCAAATTGACCGGCTTGTGTCCTTTCGTCTCAGTGCATTTGGTTGTTGGGAGAAACAAAAACCATCTCGATTTTTTTCCTGATTGGATGATTCTGATATATTTTCTTTTTCTTGTTCTTTTGTTATTTCTTCCCCATCCCCATTCCTTTTTCCTCCTTTCTTTTTCTTTCCTTTCCCCATTGTGGGTGGGGCTGGCAGGGAGGGCTTATGCTTTTGAGTTGATGCCTTTTCCTCCCTCCCACCCTCTCTCTCCCAACTTTGTTCCTTTTTCGAGTTTTTCCTCTGCATCATTGCATTAATAGTGCTTTCTCTCTCCCTCCTTATTTGGGGTCTGGCTTGCTTTTTTCCTGTTGGTTGGCTTCATGTAGGGGCCTCTGTGAGTGGTGATGGCTCTGAGCCCTTTGGGGTGGGTGGATGGTCACCCCTTTTCCTCCATCTCCCCAGAATAACTTCATCAACCTGAGCTTTCTCCGCCTCTTCCGAGCTGCCCGGCTCATCAAACTTCTCCGTCAGGGTTACACCATCCGCATTCTTCTCTGGACCTTTGTGCAGTCCTTCAAGGTGAGTCCTCATTCCTCCTGCTGATCCAGGGCTAAGAAGACAGGTGACCCCCATGCTCTGGCTGATGTAGAAGTCAAGATCGGAAGTGCCTCTGATATAGTTACGCAGAGAATCTGTTATCTGCAGGGCTCTTGTCTAACTTCCTACCCCTGATATGTCTTCAGAGCTGTAAGGGCCTCATCCTAGAGCCCCCAGAGATGCCCACCAGCCCTAGCAGGACTCTAGTGCAGCATGTGGCCACCCAACCCAGTGGGGCAGAGCACTGGGACAAGGGAGGAAGACGGTGTGGCTGAGGGACCCCCAGCACTCTTCTTCATTGCCTCTTTCCCCACCAGGCCCTGCCTTATGTCTGTCTGCTGATCGCCATGCTGTTCTTCATCTATGCCATCATTGGGATGCAGGTGAGTCCTGCACCCCTAAGGTTCCCAGAGTCTCCCAAGGAGGGCAGCCACCCTTAGGAAGGGATGGGTCAGAGGAGCCTGGTCCACAGAAGCAGCCATGGAGGTTGAGCTGCGTTTCCCAGAAGCCACTGGGTGAATGGCAGCCCCTGGTGGTCACCCTCGAATTCCACAGGTGTTTGGCAACATCGGCATCGATGTGGAGGATGAGGACAGTGATGAAGATGATTTCCAAATCACTGAGCACAATAACTTCCGGACCTTCTTCCAGGCCCTCATGCTTCTTTTCCGGTGAGAAGGGGGCCTGCTCTCATAATTCTGTCCCCTTGGTGGGGCTGCGTGCCTTCATCCTTCTGTTCCCATAAGGAATGTGCCCTTCTCTTCCAATGGAGGACGTGCCCTTCTCCTTCTCTTCCGGTAGGGGGCGTGCCCTCCTCGTTCTCTTCCGGTAGGGGGCGTGCCCTCCTCTTCCGTAGGGGGCGTGCCCTCATTCTTCTCTTCCGGTAGGGGGCGTGCTCTCCTCCTTCCCTTCTGGTGAGGGGTGACTGGATGTGCTTTTATCCTTCTTTTACCCGTGAGGCTGGAAATGGGTGTCTGGGGGCCCAGGAATCCTAGCAGGGCAGAACCAGAGAGCCCTGGGACATAGTCATGAAGGTCATTTTCCAGGCATTATCTCCTTGAACCTTCCTGACCACCTTGTGAGGAAGGGATTCTTGGCAATCCTGGCTGACAGGTGAGAAAACTGAGGCTTACAGACAGTGAGGCTTGATTCTTGAGTTCGTATCCCGGCTGCACACAAAGTTCCTTCACTCATTCAGTGGAGGGTTATTGAGCACCTACGGCATGCCAGGCACCGCTGTAAAAACGAGGATGCAGCAGGAAGTAGAGAAGAGGAAAAGAAACATTTTCAGCACTTTAGAAGCTTCATCCCGGTGGGGAAGACAGATAATCAGGGAACAAATTATAAAGGATTCTAGAAAAGGATGAAATGCAAGAATAAAAGGGAATAGGGCTGGGTGCAGTGACTCGTGCCTGTAATCCTAGCATTTTGGGAGGTCAAGGTGGGAGGATTGCTTGAGCCCAGGAGTTTGAGACCAGGCTGGGCAGTGAGAGCCCGTCTCTACAAGAAAAAAAAAAAATTTGTAATTAACTGGGCATAGTGGCATGCACTTGTAGTCCCAGCTACTTGGGAGGCTGAGGCGGGAGGATTGCTTGAGCCCAGAAGTTCCAGGCTACAGTGAGCTATGATTGTGCCGCTGCACTCCAGCCTGGGGAACAGAGCGAGACTGTGTCTCCAAAAAGAACAATATATATTTTTAATTTTTAAAAAAAGCCACAGAGGTAGATAATGGTGATAGTTGCATGACAATGTGTGTGTGTGCTTAATGCCACTGAATTGTACACTTCAAAATGGTTAAGTTTGCTGTGTGTATTTTGCAACAGTAAAAAATATATATATATTTTTAATCTAACAACAAAAAGAAAAAGAATAGAGGGCTGGTAGGTTGTACCTCTCTGAAAGTGTGACGTTTGAGAGAAATTGGCAAGGGAGGGAGCCATGTGGATACTGGGAAAGGGCAGTGCGAGCCGAGGGTACTGCCTGTGTAAAGGTCCTGAGGCAGGAGTGTGGCTGGCATGTTTGAGGACTGTGAGAATCCCAGCATGCCTGGAACAGAGTGATCCAGGGAGAATATGTTATGAGATGACTGTCACCTGAATGGAGGGGAGCTTTTCTTCTTTTTTTTTTTTTCTTTTTTTTTCAGATGGAGTTTTGCTCTCGTTGCCCAGGCGGAGTGCAATGGCACGATCTCGGCTCACTGCGTCCTCTGCCTCCCGGGTTCAAGCGATTCTCCTGCCTCAGCCTCTCAAGTAGCTGGGATTACAGGCGAATGCCACTATGCCCAGCTAATTTTTATATTTTTAGTAGAGACGGGGTTTCATCATATTGGTCAGGCTGATCTCGAACTCCTGACCTCAGGTGATCCGTCTGCCTCGGCCTCCCAAAGTGCTGGGATTACAGGTGTGAGCTACCGTGCTCAGCCTAGGGGAGCTTTTAAAGCATACCAGTGACCAGCCTGAGCAATGCAGTGAGACCCCATCTCAACAAAAAAAATGTTTAAATTGGCCAGGAGTGGTGGCGTGTGCCTGTAATCGCAGCTACTCAGGAGGCTGAGGTGGGAGGTCACCTGAGCCTGGGAGGTTGAAGCTGCAGTCAGTAGTGATTGTGCCACTGTACTTCAGCCTGGGTAACAGAGCAAGACCCTGTCAAAAGAGAGAGAGAGGAAGGGAAGGGAGGGAAGAAAGGGAAGGGAGGGAAGGGAAGGCACACACCATACATAGCAAATCCTACCCTAGACCAGTTGAATCCAAGTCTGCTGGCGGGGGGTATTGGTGTTTTCTCAAAGCTCCCTGTGGACTTCAGTACACAGCTCCCAGAAAAAGAAGGTGGGCCAGCTGGGACTTGCCTGGCCAGCTACGGAACCCAAGTGCCAGGACCCGTGTGTGCTCCACCTCCCGGGGGAGGTGTTGGTGCCCAGTCGGGGGCTGGTGCCCAAGCCTCTGATTTCTCCCTGTCCTCAGGAGTGCCACCGGGGAAGCATGGCACAACATCATGCTCTCCTGCCTCAGCGGGAAACCGTGTGATAAGAACTCTGGCATCCTGACTCGAGAGTGTGGCAATGAATTTGCTTATTTTTACTTCGTTTCCTTCATCTTCCTCTGCTCATTTCTGGTGAGTCTGTGGACACCGGGAGGGCCGGGTGGGCTCCGTAAGTCTGTCTCCCTTTCAGGGGAGTGGGTTTCTCTAGAATGTGGCTGTGTCAAAGGTTTATTCCCTCCAAGGCTTCTCTGAACCAGCCTGGGATCAGGCGACCCTAGCGTCTCAAACTCAGAGCTGTTGACATTTGGGGCTGGCTGATTCTTTGGGGTGGGGTCATGCTGTACCTGCACAGTATATAGCAGCATCGCTGTCCTCCCCCCCCACCAGATGCCAGCAGCACACGCCACCCCTTTCTTCTGCTGCGACAACCACAAATGTCTCCAGACATTCCCAAATGCCCCCGGGGGGTGGGGGGTGGGAGTGGGGGGACAGAATTCCCCCATTTGAGACCCAGTGAAATATTTCAGCCAGGCATAGTGGCTCACGTCTGTAATCCCAGCACTTTGGGAGGCCAAGATGGGAGGGTCACTTGAGCCCAGGAATGCAAGACCAGCCTGGGCAGCATGGCGAAACCCATGTCTTTAAAAAAAAAAAAAAAAAAAAAAAATTGAGGCCGGGTGCAGTGGCTCACGCCTGTAATCCCAGCACTTTGGGAGGCCAAGGCAGGTGGATCACGTGAGGTCAGGGGTTTGAGACCAGCCTGACTAACATGGTAAAACCCTGTCTCTACTAAAAGTACAAAAATTAGCTACGCGTAGTGGCAGGTGCCTGTAATCCAGCTACTTGGGAGGCTGAGGCAGACGGAGGTTGCAGTGAGCAAGATTGCACCATTGCACTCCTGCCTGGGAGACAGTGAGACTCTGTCTCAAAAAAAAAAAAACAATAATTAGTTGCACACGTGGTGCTGCACACCTGTAGTCTTAGCTACTCAGGAGGCTGAGGTGGGAGGATCACTTGAGCCCTGGAAGTCGAGGCTGCAGTGAGCCATGATCACACCACTGCACTCCAGCCAGGGCGGCAGAGTGAGATCCCGTCTCAAAAATAAAAATAGGAAAAGAAATATCTCACTTTGGCCTTGTTTGGGGGCAGATGTGGGAGGATTTGGGTCACAGTGGTTCTCTTGGCGTTGGTCCTCATTTCAGTAGCCTCCCCCTCCCTCTCTCACTGATTCTGTCGCTTTCTGTCATTCTTGGTCTTTGTCTCTCTTTTTTTTTTTCCTTTGAAACGGAGTCTCGCTTTGTCACCAGGCTGGAGTGCAGTGGCGCAATCTCAGCTCACTGCAGCCTCCACCTCCCGGGTTCAAGCAATTCTTCTGCTTCAACCTGCCAAGTAGCTGGGACTACAGGTGCATGCGCCACCACACCCAGCTAATTTTTGTATTTTTAGTAGAGATGGAATTTCACCATGTTGGCCAGGCTGGTCTCGAACTCCTGATCTCAAGTGATCTGCCTACCTTGGCCTCCCAAAGTGCTGGGATTACAGGCGTGAGCCACCGCGCCCGGCCAGTCTTTGTCTCTCTGTATCTCTCTCTCCATCTCTCTCTGTCTCTCTGTCTCTTCCATCTCTCCACTTGATCTCCCTCTCACTGGCCCTCCTCATGTGCGTGAGCATCACCTCTCTGTCCCATCTCTTTCTCTGTCTCACTTCCTTTTCCATCTTCTCTCTATCCCTTGCTCCATCTGGGCCCCTGTGTACATGTGTTTGGGTGTGTCTGTCTGTCTGTCCTTCACCCTCACTCGTTCATTCCCTCCGTCTCTGCCCCCACTCCTTCTTGGTCCCCGGTGTCCCCACAGATGCTGAATCTCTTTGTCGCCGTCATCATGGACAATTTCGAGTACCTCACCCGAGACTCCTCCATCCTGGGCCCCCACCACCTGGATGAGTACGTGCGTGTCTGGGCCGAGTATGACCCTGCAGCTTGGTAAGAAATCACCCTGAATCCTCCAGCCACAATACACGCCTCTCCAGGGAAGCGGAACACAGGCTAGGTCAGGCCCCAGACCCAGGAGCACTGGGCTCCAGGGGTCCTAGCAGGGGTCTCACAGGTTCAGTCAGGAGAGAAGGTGTAAGAATCATTGCCCTTAAAAAAAAAAGAAAAAGGCGGGGCGCAGTGGCTCACACCTGTAATCCCAGTACTTTGGGAGGCCAAGGTGGGCGAATCACGAGGTCAGGAGATCAAGACCATCCTGGCTAACAAGGTGAAACCCCATCTTAAAAAAAAAAAAAGAAGAAGAATTGCCCCTGCATACCCCAGATTAGACACGTGGGGTGCCAATGCTGCCCAAACCCTGGACTTTCTGGGAAATGAGGGAGGGCATCAGCCATGAGGTGTCCTGAAGAGCCCTTTCCTCCTACGAGCCTCTCTCGTCTCTCACTGTGAAGTCTCCAGATGGTGAGGATGCATTAACCAGGCTCCAGGAAGAAAACCAACAGTGCCTCAGCCTCAGCTCTCCTCAAGTGTGGGGAGGAGGGCTAGCCTTCCCTTGGCAGACAGGATGGGTTGCAACATCCGGGTGACAGAACTCAGCTCCTGCTGGGACCTGTGAACCTTGGAGTGAGAGGTCACACAGGCCAGGGAGGGCACAGAGCCTCAGGGGCCCTTTCATTTTTGTGGCCACAAAGGGAGTGGGTGCTCCCATCTGGGTAGACAGCAGAGGGCCCCCTCTTTACTGACAGGCAATGGTTTCAGAGGGTGGGTTCCAACTTGTACACGTGTATTGAGTGCCCACCCAACACCAAGCCTTGAAGGACACTCAGGGATCTGTCCAAATACCTGGAGCCCACCAGCCACTGACTGAGGATTCTAGTCCAGGCTGGGCTTGGGGCCTGAAGAAGCATTACTGGGGGGGCCCTCAGCAGGCTAAGCCCCATCTTCCTCTGGCCTCAGTGCTGGAGAGGAGGCCCCACGAGGAAGGTGGGCAGGAGGTGGTCTTGGCTATTCCTGAAGCGTCAGGTACGTCCTCCAGGAGACCGAGAGGCTGGGGAGAGCCGTGGGTGTGGGGCTTGGCTTTTGGCTGGTTCCTAACTCTTCCTCTTTTGATTTTAGGTCACAGCAGTTGGATGCTGTCCCCAAGTCCTCTATTCCACATGCTTCCCCGCCCCCCCACCCCATAGCCCAAGTAGATTGTGGAGGAGGCAGACGCAGAGAGAGCCCCGGGGGAGGTGCCCTGCAGTCCAGAACCCCTGGCACGTCCCGAATGAAATCCTCCAGCCCTGGGTCTCCCCAGTGTCTGGGGACTTTCACTTGTCCCAAGTCTCTGCCACTCCTGCAAGCCAGGGAGACCCCTACCTCAAGCATCATGACCTCACCGTGTGCCCAGGGAGCCCGTGTGAACCCACTGCCTGCACTAACCCCCTTTCTTCTCCTTTCAGCGGTCGGATTCATTATAAGGATATGTACAGTTTATTGCGAGTAATATCTCCCCCTCTCGGCTTAGGCAAGAAATGTCCTCATAGGGTTGCTTGCAAGGTTTGACTTCCACTAAAACCTGCTAGCATCCATGGAATGAGTGTGGCTTGGGGTTCTTCAATATATATATTTCATATATATATATATCTAAAAAACAGAGCCATCTCTCTCTTGCATTAAACTAGAAAACTCTCTTAGCCAACAGAATGCAGTCATGTAGACTCGATGAAGCATGGAACATATTTCTTCCTTCCCTTCAGCCTTCAGCCATCTTTGCTTGCTCTTAGCTGAAGCTGCCCATCCTGGGGTCTCCACGGCACCCCAAATCAGACACATCCCCTGGGGGACTGTAACTTTGCATCTTTCCCCCCACCATCACCTCCACACTCTCCCCATCCACCCCTCACCTCCCAAAGCCCCTAGCCCACCTCCACTCCCCGGCCCCGGCCCCTCCTCCCCACCTAGGCCCCCTCAGAGACCAGCCTCAGCCAAACCAGAGAACGTGACCCAACTTTAGAAATGGCAATGATGGCTGGGTGCAGTGGCTCATGCCTGTAATCCCAGCACTTTGGGAGGCCGAGGCAGGAGGATCACTTGAGCCCCGGAGTTCAAGACCAGCCTGGGCAACATAGCAAGAACTCCCTTCTCTACAAAAAAATTAGCTGGGCATGGTGGCAAGTGCCTGTAGTCCCAGCTACTCCAGAGGCTGAGGGAGAAGGATTGCTTGAGCCCAGGAGGTGGAGGCTGCAGTGAGCTATGATCACACCACTGCACTCCAACCTAGGCGACAGAGGGAAACCCTGTCTCTTTAAAAAAAAAAAAAAAAAAAGCAGTGAACAAAAGCATGGCTGTATGTCTTCCAAAGTGAGAAACCCCCTTCCCTCCGAATCCCTTCAGAACTGTAGCTCAGAGCCCAAGCTGAATCTGACTTTTCTCTTTCTCTCTCTCCCCTGCTCCCGAGCAGTGAAGTAATCTTTTTTTAATGACCTTTTCTTCTATTTTTTTCTCCTCTTTTCCATTGATTTGAAATATCTATTTTATCATTCTCTGCATCTTTCTCTCTCTCTTTTTTCGGCTCGTGTGGATTTCTTTTTTCTTTCTTCTGTTCCTCCCCACCCCCTCTTCCTTTGGTTCTCTGTTCCCATTCCCGTTTTGTTTTTGTTTTTTGTTTTCGGTGCTGCCAGGGGCCGCATGCCTTACCTGGACATGTATCAGATGCTGAGACACATGTCTCCGCCCCTGGGTCTGGGGGAAGAAGTGCCCGGCCAGAGTGGCTTACAAGGTAGACTACCCTTGCCGACCACCGACATCCAGGCGCTGGGTTGTTTTTTTTTTCCTTTTTTTTTTTTTTAGTGCTGACCAGAAACACCCAGCCGACTCTCTTTTTCCAGCGTTTCTCTTCTTGTTTTTGATTCTTTTTTTTTCTTTTCTCGAGTGAACTGATCATGACCATCCCTCGATTCCAAGCAGCACACTGTGTCCGTCCTTTCTGATGAGTGTCTTCGTGTTCTGAGACTCCATTATGGCCGACACGCCGGGGGGAGGGGGGAGGGGAGCGCCCAGGTCCCCTTGCACCTGGTCATCCAGGTACCAAATTGGAAACAAACACGCTTCTTCAGGGAGTCAAAACCCACGCCTCCCACTCTGCTCCCCCCCATGCCCAGGCCGGGGCAGGCGCCTTGCAGAGAGGGGCTTAAGCCCCCCGAGAGCAGGCGAGGTCCCGGGCCCATCTTTTGTGCCCTCGAGCCCCCAGGTCCCCACCCCTGCCACGCACACCTAAGCTGATCTCTGACCAAGGGCCTTGGGGGATTAGAGACCTTCCAAGGAACACCAAGAACCTCTCTTCCCCTCTCTTCCCTCCCATGGAATCTTCGTCCCCAGCCCCCGTCCCTAATCTGCCCAAGACACCCCAACATGCCTCTCCATTGTTCCAGAGTGGGCAGGCGGCCGCAGCTGGACCCCTGGACGGTGGCACACTGATGCAGGCCATGCACGCTGCCTTGGCGGGGCCTGGGGCGGGCAGACACCATGGCCGACGGGGGGTGGTGCATGCTGGCTGAGAAAAACGAGTGTCCTGCCGCCAGGCGGCTGGGCCGGGCCACCCCTCTAGATCCCTGTCCTGGAATCTCCCTTGGCGCCCAAGGACAGATGCTCTGTTTCCTCCACTCATCCACGAGAAGTTCCGGGATGACCTTTAAAGATTCTCCCCACCCAAAAAATACTACCCCATCAACCTATTCTCCCGTCCACCTTGATCTTCCCTGCGTCCCCATCCATCAGTGTTATCTGTACCCGCCCCGTGTTGCCGCCTCCCCCACAAGCTCCTTCCTTTCCTTCCTCTGTGCACCACTCCTCACCTAACCTGTATGTCTCCCCTCACTTCTCAGTCAAAGCCGGGGACAAGGTTGGCCCACCAGCGTCTCAGACAAGGAGCCTCTCCCCCGCACCTGTCGCTCCCCCTCCCCAGTTTTCCTGAAGTCACTTCTCTCAGTGTCTACATAGATGAATGTGTGTGCACGTGCAAGAGAGGGAGGAAGAGCCCTTCCCTCTCCTCGTCTTGGTGCAGGGCCACCATGGGTCCATAGAACAGCTCCGTGCAAATTTGAAAAAGACACCCTTTCTGCAAAATGTGTCCGTTGGAAAATTGTTGTAGTCCACCATTGTGGCGAGAAAAAGACCCTTGTCTGCTCTTAGCTGGGAAGCTGTTGTATTTAATGCACAGATTGGAGGCCAAGCATCGTGGCTCATGCCTGTAATCCTAGTGTTTTTGGGAGGCTGAGATGGGAAGATCACTTGAGCCCAGTTCAAGACTAGCCTGGGCAACATAGCAAGACCCCATCTCTACGAAAAGAAAAAAATATTTTAATAAATAAGTACATAAATCTATCATTTCCAAGATGGGAGCACTTTGTGTAGTGCACAGCCTGCACAACTGTGCACAGAGGCTCAGTCTGTTTCTGTTTCCCAGCTCCTTCCCCACCCTGCCCCAGTGTCTCCTCTAGTGTCCTGCTCTGGGCTTACCATTCCTCTCCCCCATCTCTAGCTCTGTGTTTCCTGCCCATGTGTGTCCGAATCCCCACCCAACTCGACCTCACCCCCCTTCTCTGTGCCACACCAGCCTAGCATCCTCTCCCATGCCACCCAGCACGGTGGACAGAACCCCCGCCTGGGACATGGGGAATCTTTTCTTCCCTGGGCCACAGGAATGCCCCTCATCCCTTCCCCCTGCCATTGCACAGAGAGCCAAGATCCGGACAAGTCCCTGAGATACACTTCCCACGGAGCTATGAATGAGTCTCGAGATGCCGTCTGCATGCGCCCCGTCTGTGCTGTTCCGTGTCACAGCCTCGCTGCGTGCCTGCGAGGGGCCTGCCCCGTCAGTGGGAGGCTGCATGCACCCCGTCTGTGCTGTTCCATGTCACAGCCTCGCTGCATGCCCGCGAGGGGCCTGCCCCGTCAGTGGGAGGCTGCATGCGCCCCGTCTGTGCTGTTCCGTGTCACAGCCTCGCTGCATGCCCGCGAGGGGCCTGCCCTGTCAGTGGGAGGCTGCCTGCCCGCTGCTTCTCAGAGGAATGATGTGGTCTGTGCCCATCTGGTCTGTCCTGGTCTGGGCCAAGCCGGGAGGTGGGGGTGGGGGAGCCAGCGGCGCCCCCACCCACAGCTGTGGTCCCGGCCCCCTCAGCCTTGGCTGTTGCACTTGCTGCTCAAATCCAGTTTGTGCTCTTTTCTTCGGGGATCAGACCGAAACGGGGCCGTCCAGAGAACTCTGGGGCGGAACGAGGCAGGGAAGGATTGAGGCCAACCCTGGAAATACCAGCTCTCAGGCCAAGCAGATAGGGGGCAAAAGGGGAGGGCAGGGGACCAGAAGTGTAGAAGAGCCCTTGTCTGTCTCCTCCCTACAGGCCACCAAGAGAAATTGAGTACTGGGACAGGTAACCTAAGTAGGGGACGTGTCTAGCCGCTGCCCGCCTTCAGAGTTCTTCCTGGGACTCCCCTGGTTAGGGGGAGGGCGAGGCTCACGGGAGACCCAGGAGGGGATGCCCGGGCATGACTGCCCTCACTTTGGGTTTTCTGTAGAGGCTTCTGCGGATGGACCTGCCCGTGGCAGATGACAACACCGTCCACTTCAATTCCACCCTCATGGCTCTGATCCGCACAGCCCTGGACATCAAGATCGCCAAGGGTAAGGAAGGGACGGGGCGGGCACAGACAGGTGGACAGGGTGGAGCTGGGGGTCTCCCTCCCTGCCCCAAACTAGAGGAGCTGCTGACACCGTGCTGTTCATTCACTGTTCCCCTCATTGATTCTACAGGGTTTTTGGTTTTGGGGGGTTTTTTTGAGACAGAGTCTTGTGCAGTGCAGGGTCATGCTCGCAACTCACCGCAGCCTTGACCTCCCAGGCTCAAGCAGTCTTTCCACCTCAGCCTCCCCATAGCTGAGACTGTAGGCACTCACCACCACACTCCGTTCATGTTTTTTTTCCTTTGGTGACAGAGTTTCCCTTTGTCACCCACACTGGAGTGCAGTGGCACGATCTCGGCTCATTGCAACCTCCACCTCCAATTCCCCTGCCTCAGCCTCCCAATAGCTGGGATTACAGGCATACACCATAACGCCTGGCTAATTTTTTATATTTTGGGTAGAGACGGGGTTTCACCATGTTGGCCAGGCTGGTCTTGAACTCTTGACCTCAAGAGATCCACCCACCTCGGCCTCCCAAAGTGCTGGGATTATAGGCGTGAGCCACTGTGCCCAGCCTATTTTTTTTTTTTTTTTTTTTTGAGATGGAGTCTCGCTCTGTAGCTGAGGTGTGAGTGCAGTGGTGCCATCTCAGCTCACTGCAACCTCCGCCTCCCAGGTCTGGGTTCAAGCAGTTCTCCTACCTCAGCCTCCCAAGTGGCTGGGATTACAGGCACGAGCCACCATACCCAGCTAATTTTTGTATTTTTCAGTAGAGACGGGGTTTCACCATGTTGGCCAGGCTGGTCTCGAACTCCTGACCGCGTGATCCACCTGCCTCAGCCTCCCAAAGTGCTGGGATTACAGACATGAGCGCCCGCAGCTGGCCTATTTTTTTTTTTTAAAGGCTAGTCAAGCAAAGCAGTGGGAGTGGAGAAGGAACAAAGAAATCTGTAACTGGTTGTGATCAATTAGTTGTAAACACCACTGCACTGGGACCAGCCTATTTTATTTTTTTAATAGGCTGGTCTCAAACTCCTGGGCTCAAACAATCCTCCCGCCTCGGCCTCCCAAAGTGCTGGTTTTACAGGCACGGGCCACCACACCTGGCCCTTTTGGCAGATATTTAGCACAGCCCCTCAATGTACCAGGTACCCGTCTAAGCATGCGGGACCCAGCAGCTTACACTTTAGGTGGACGGGGGAGGACTCCACTGAGGAAGTGGGGCAGTGAGTCTGTGGATCCCCTGGGGGAGGGGAGGTGCTCCAGGCAGAAGGACTGGCAGGGGCCCTGATTCGGGGTTTGGGGTGAACACGGGACCCCCAGGGCATTGAGCTGACTCACGCTCTGACTGAGGGTGCGCCATGCAGGTTCAGAGCAGAAGAGGAACCTGACCCAACTCACATTTGAACAGGTTCCCCTCTGGCCACAGTGGGAATGAGAGACCAGGAGGAGGCCAGGGTGGGGGTTGCTGATATCATCCCGGTGGAGACAGGGTGGCAGCTTAGATCTAGTGATTCGGCCGGGCACGGTGGCTCACGCCTGTAATCTCAACACTTTGGGAGGCCGAGGTGGGTGGATCACTTGAGGTCAGGATCACCAGCCTGGCCACCATGGTGAAACCCCGTCTCTACTCAAAATATAAAATCTAGCTAGACATGGTGGTGTGCGCCTGTAGTCCCAGCTACTGGGGAGGCTGAGGCAGGAGAATCACTTGAACCTGGGAAGCGAAGGTTGCAGTGAGCCGAGATGGCACCATTGCACTCCAGCCTGGGTGTTGCGGCAAGACTCCCTCTCAAAAAAAGAAAAAAAAAGAAAGATCTAGGGGGTAGGGCGTAGAGCATTCAGACACTGGATAGTACCTAAGGGTCCAGCCAGCAGGATGAGTGACACTGGAATGTGGGGCGGTGGGGGAAAGAGACACATCAAAGACACTCCCAGGGCTGGGCCTGGGCTCTGGAAGCACAGAGTAGCCAGATCCTGAGTCAGGAGAGAGGTGGGAGGGGCAGGATGGGCATGAAGGGCAGGCGTGGCTGTTGGCTGTGGCACGTGGAGATGGGGGAGCAGCCAGGGGCTCCAGGCCAGGCTGGGGCCGTAAAGCGGTCAGGTGTCAGATGCTGACAGATTAAGCCAGGAGACTGAATGAGCTCTCAGAGGAAATGGAGAGACCCCGGCCCGGCATGGGGGCCCAGGTGGGAGGCTCGCTTGAGGCCGGGAGTTGGAGGCTGCAGTGAGCTCTGATAGTGGACACATAGTGAGATTCCATCTCTACAAAAAATTTAAAAGTTGGGGCTGGGCGCGGTGGCTCACGCCTGTAATCCCAGCACTTTGGGAGGCCGAGGCGGGCGGATCACGAGGTCAAGAGATCGAGACCGTCCTGGTCAACATGGTGAAACCCCGTCTCTACTAAAAATACAAAAAAATTAGCTGGGCGTGGTGGCGCACGCCTGTAGTCCCAGCTACTCGGGAGGCTGAGGCAGGAGAATGCTTGAACCCGGGCAGCGGAGGTTGCAGTGAGCCAAGGTCGCGCCACTGCACTCCAGCCTGGCGCCTGGTGACTGAGTGAGACTCTGTCTCAAAAAAAAAAAAAAAAAAAAAAAAAATTTAAAAGTTGGCCGGGCGCGGTGGCTCACGCCTATAATCCCAGCACTTTGGGAGGCTGAGGCAGGAGGATCACTCGAGGCCAGGAGTTGAAGAGCAGCCTGGCCATCACAGAGCAACCCGTCTCTACAGAAAGTTTTAAAATTAGCCAGGTGTGGTGATGTGCACCTGCACTCCCAGCTGCTTGGAGGGCTGGAATGGGAGGATCACCGGGGACCGTGAGGTCAAGGCTGCAGCGAGCTTTATGATGACCACAGAGGCAGCGGCTTCAGACACACCCATTCCTCAGCTCACAGTCCTGTAGGTCAGACGTCCAAGAAGCTAGACTGGGCGCTCTGCTGAGGGTCTCGCGAGGCTGAAATCAAGGTGTCGGCCAAGCCGGGCTCCTCTCTGGAGGATCTGGGGGAGAATCCACTTCCAAGTTCATTCAGGTGTGGGCAGAGTCCACGTCCTTAGAGCTGGTGGGACTGAGGTCTTGTTTTATCACTGGCTTTTAGCTTTTTGCTCCTAGGAGTGTATGTAATCCTCCATGTAGTCCCGTTCTCTGTGACTTCCGTATCTGCCACAAGGCAGAAGAATATTATGCTTTACAAGGGCTCACCTGATTGGGGCAGGCCTACCCCTGATAATCTCTGTATTTTGAGGTCAGCTGACTTGATATTTTTTGTTTTCTTGAGACAGAGTTTCACTCTTGTTGCTGAGGCTCAGGCTACAACGGTGCGATCTCGGGTCACTGCAACCTCCGCCTCCCAGGTTCAAGCAAATCTCCTGCCTCAGCCTCCTGACTAGCTGGGATTACAGGTGTCCACCACCACGCCCAGCTAGGTTTTTTTTTGTGTGCACTTTTAGTAGAGATGGGGTTTCGCCATGTTGGCCAGGCTGGTCTCGAACTCCTGACCTCAGGTGATCCACCAGCTTTGGCCTCCCGAAGTCCCGGGATTACAGCCATGAGCCACCTCGTCGGAATTTAATTATATCTGCAAAGTCCCTTCGTAGCCTGGGCACTGGTCCCTAGATTACTGTTTGATTGAATAACCAGAATCTTGGTGGACGGGCAGCTTTTGAATTCTGCCTGCCACAGTTCCGTCATCTGTAAAATGGGTCTAACAATGCCCCCGCTCGTATGTAATGCCATCATAACTCAGCTGCTCTGGCTCCCTGCGGATCTGTGTTCAGGGGTCCCAAAACCACCCACAGGTCCAGTGATTCCCTAGAAGTCAGAACTGAGAAAAGTGTTTATACTCACATTTACAGTTTATTACAGTCAAAGAATACAGATTAAAATCTGTAAAGGGCCGGGCACAGTGGCCCATGCCTATAATCCCAGTACTTTAAGAGGGTGAGGCAGGCAGATCACGTGAGGTCACAAGTTCCAGACCAGCCTGGCCAACATGGTGAAACCCCGTCTCTACTAAAAATGCAAAAATTAGCGGGGCGTGGTGGCAGGCTCCTGTAATTCCAGCTACTTGGAAGGCTGAGGTAGGAGAATCGCTTGAACCCAGGAGGTGGAGGTTGCAGTGAGCTGAGATCCGGCCACTGTATTCCAGGCTGGACAGAGTGAGACTCTATCCCAAAAAAAAAAAATCTCCAAAGGGCCAGAAGTGGTGGCTCACGCCTGTAATCTCAGCACTTTGGGAGGGTGAGGTGGGCAGGTCACTTGATGTCACAAGTTCGAGACTAGCCTGGCCAACATGACGAAACCCCATCTCTACTAAAAATACAAAAATTAGCTGGGTGTGGTGGCAGGTACCTGTAATCCCAGCTACTTGGGAGGCTGAGGTAGGAGAATCGATTGAACCCAGGAGGCTGTGGTTGCAGTGAGCTGAGACCACGCCATTGTACTCTAGCCTGGGCAACAAGAGCAAAACTCGATCTCAAAAAAAAAAAAAAAAAAACAGAATTAGCCCAGCGTGGTGGCACACACCTGTAGTCCCAGCTACTCAGGAGGCTGAGGCACAAGACTCCCTTGAACCTAGGAGACAGAGGCTACATTAGGCCGAGATTGCGACACTGCACTCCAGCCTGGGCGACAGAGCAAGACTCTGTCTCAAACAAACAAAAATCTGCCAGGCGCGGTAGCTCATGCCTGTAAACCCAGCGCTTTGGGAGGCCAAGGCAGGCGGATCACCTGAGGTCGGGAGTTCGGACCAGTTTGGCCAACATGGTAAAACCCTATCTCTACAAAAATATAAAAATTAGCCAAGCATGATGGTGGGTGTCTATCATCCCACCTACTCAGGAGGCTGAGGCAGGAGAATCGCTTGAACCCAGGAGGCAGACGTTGCAGTGAGCTGAGATCGTGCCACTGCACTCCAGCCTGGGCTACAGAGCAAGACTCCATCTCAAAAAAAAAAAAGATCTCAGGAGCCACTGGTTTTGCAGCTGACCCAGAGTCCGGCTGGCACCCAGGCAGGCAGTCAGGGTCTGTCTGCACCCCCACTGCAGGAGGAGCCGACAAACAGCAGATGGACGCCGAGCTGCGGAAGGAGATGATGGCGATTTGGCCCAACCTGTCCCAGAAAACGCTGGACCTGCTGGTCACCCCTCACAAGTGTAAGAGCCAGGCCCCACCCTGGGATCCCATCTGCCTGGACACATGGAGGGGGGAGGGAAAGAGGAGGTCTGAGGAGAGTGTGGGCCTGGGCTGGTGCACACAGACCCAGGATGAGGGCCCCAAGGAGGCCTGCCCATGGTGAGCTGGCCGTGTGTGTGCCCCCAGCCACGGACCTCACCGTGGGGAAGATCTATGCAGCCATGATGATCATGGAGTATTACCGCCAGAGCAAGGCCAAGAAGCTGCAGGCCATGCGTGAGGAGCAGGTGCGTTACTCGTCACCCCGGGGAAACCCGGGCTGGGGACACTGGCTTGCATGTCACCATGGGAACCAACTGGAATAGGAGGGTGGCTGAGCCCCAGGGCAGCTCACACCTGTAATCCCAGTGCTTTGAGAGGCCAGGGCGGCAGGATTGCTTGAGGCCAGGAGTCTGAGATCAGCCTGGGCAACACAGTAAGAGTCCATCTCTACAAAGTAAAAAATTAGCCAGGCATGGTGGTGCACACCTGTAGTCCCAGCTATTTGGGAGGCCAAGACAGGAGGATCACTTGAGGCCAGGAGTGGGAGACCGGCCTGGGCAACATAGAAAGACCCCCACTTCTACAAAAAAAAACAAAATTAGCTGCATGTGGCGGCATGCACTTGTGGTCCCAGCTACTTGGGAGGCTGAGGCAGGAGAATCACTTGAACCTGAGAGGTGGAGGTTGTAGCAAGCCAAGATCACGCCACTGCACTCCAGCCCGGGCAATAGAGCAAAACCCTGTCTTGGAAAAAAAAAAAAAAGGTTCTTACCAAGGACACATAATGTAGATTCATTCAGCTGCTCCACCAACACTTACTGAGTACCTACTGTATGCAGGGTGCTATTCTCGGCCCTTGGGGGTGCAGCCATGGGCAAAACAGACGAGAACCCCTGCCCTCAGGGAGCAGATATTCCAAGTGGGGAAGATGCCAACAGTAGCAAATGACTGAATCATGCAGCATCCAGCAAAGAGGAAGAAGTGTCATGGGGAAAAGTGGAGAAGAATCCAGGAGATAGGAGTGCCCAGGAGAGGAGGGATGCAATGGGAAATGGGTAGTCGGGGAGCCTCTCTGAGAAGGGGATATGTGAGCAAAGGCTTGAAAGAAAAGGGGAGAGGCTGTTAGCTAAGCAACACCTGGAAGGGTGTTCAGGCAGAGGGAACAGCCAGTGCAAAGGCTCTGAGGCTGGACTGTGCCTGGGTTGTTTGGGGGAACAGCAAAGAGGCCATTGTGGCAGAAAGAGCAGGGAGGAGACGAGGGCAAGGAGGTGACAGGGCAGATCCTTCAGGGCCATGGGAGGTGCAGGAAGGACTCTGGCTTTTACCCTACGTGAAGTGGGAGCCATGGAAGGTTCTAAGCAGAGGAGGAATCCGACTTGACTCAGGTGCTCACAGGCGCCCTCTGGTGGCTCTTGTGGGAGAAACAGTGGGGTTGAAGGTAGGAGCGAGAGAAGGCACCTGCAGTGGTCCAGGTTAGGGGGACCAGGTTGGGGCTGTGACTTGGGTGGAGGGGGTAAGAAGTGGTCCAGTTCTGGGTGGAATTGGCAGGAAGGGTCTAGATGGATCAGACTTGAGTGCTGAGAGAGAGAGGTGTGTGTGTGTGTGTGTGTGTGTGTGTGTGTGTGTGTGTGTGTGTACTGGGGATGTCACAATGCCTTCTGGGTATCTCTGACCGCCCCGCCCTTGTTCAGACTGCTCTCTGCCCCCTTCCCCAGGACCGGACACCCCTCATGTTCCAGCGCATGGAGCCCCCATCCCCAACGCAAGAGGCGGGGCCCGGCCAGAACGCCCTCCCCCTCCACCCAGCTGGACCCAGGAGGAGCCCTGTGAGTGTTGCCCCTGCCAGGGAGGTGGAACATGGGGGTGCCATGGTCCCCCAGGTTCTGGAAGCCACCCAAGCACCCACCGCTACCCTGGCCTCTGTCCCCATGCAGGATGGCTCACGAAAGTGGCCTCAAGGAAAGCCCATCCTGGGTGACCCAGCGTGCCCAGGAAATGTTTCAGAAGACAGGCACGTGGAGCCCGGAGCAAGGCCCCCCAACCGACATGCCCAACAGCCAGCCTAACTCTCAGGTGCCTCTGTCCCCCGACTCCCCCATGGCTCCCTGGCCCGGGCGGTTCAGGAGGGAGGGGTCCCAGCCCACACACACCCCTGCAGCTCCCTCCCTCCGCAGACACCAGGGATCTGGGGGTCAGGCCCCAGGGCTCATCCAGCTTCACCATCTACCCCGCAGTCCGTGGAGATGCGAGCAATGGGCAGAGATGGCTACTCCGACAGCGAGCACTACCTCCCCATGGAAGGCCAGGGCCGGGCCGCCTCCATGCCCCGCCTCCCTGCAGAGAACCAGGTGAGGGCTTTCACCACTGCCCTGGGGCTGGACCTCTCTCTCTGCACTGGACAGGGCAGGACACCCCACAGGCAGCCCTGTGCATCCCCCTCTTATCCCCTCTCTGCCAGACTGAGGACTGGGTAGGGACTCCTGCGGCCTCTGAAGCAGTCTGCAGGCCCCACCCACCACCTGGCCACACCTGGAGCACCTGCAGACCCTCCTCCTCACAGAGGACAGAGAGGGAAGGGCTCCCCCAGGGCAGAGGGGCAGCGGTCGCTGCAAAATGGTCTCTGGCTGCCCTGGTTGGAGGTTGCAGACGGGAGATTTGTGGGTGCAGCAGGGTTCATCAGGGCCAGGTGAGACCTGGCATGATCAGCCCTACACACACACACACGTGCAGATATGCGCCTACTCAGGCGCATACGTACACACGTGCAGGTACATGTGGGCATATACACTGCATGTGTACATGCACATGCACACACGTCTGCATATGGGAACTTGGCAGGTCCTAGAATGCAGTAGCAGAGTCTGGGATGGGACTAGCAGCAGCTGGGTTTGTATTTCCTGTCTGGTCTCTGTGGGAGCCACTGGGAACAGGGGGGGGGCACGGGTGTGTGCTTGATGTGTGTCCGTGTGTGGCTGCTACACTCAGCTGCCAGGCCCACCTGCAGGTGATCCTGTTGGCCCGGGCTCACCGGACGGAGGGCCCTGAGGCATGGCTGGCTGCCCACCTGACGTGTGGCAGGAGCCATGCACGCAGCCCACCATTGGAGGAGAACAGGGTGTGGCTGCAAGAGCCTGGGTCTGGCTCGTGTTATGTGTGGCTGTGGCAAGCTTTCCGTATGCTGTGCCGTGGCATCTGTGCGGGGCAAGGCTGTGCTGTGCCTGGCTGGACCAGGGTCGCCCGAGGGCCTGGCCTCTGGCTGCTGGGAACGTGGGTTGGGAAGCACCCAGCATGCATGCCGCTGCCCCCAGGACCGAGCTGCTGGGCCCCAGGAAAGGAGGGTTGGGACAAGCCTAGCTGACGGCCACCACATGGAAGCTTTGAGCATCAGCTGGAGCTAGGGGCTGGGGTGCGCATCGCATGAGGCAGAGCCCAGGGCCAGGGGCTCGTGGCTGCACCGTCCCGTCTGTCGGTCCCGTGCCTCTGCCATCTGTCTGTCTGCATCTCCTGTCTGTCTCCTCTGTACCCACGGGAATGGAGGACACCAGCCCCGGTGGCCCGGGACACCCACCCGCCAGGACTTTAACTTTTCTTTTCCTCCTGCCTTCTCCCCTCCAATTTCTCCTGATGCCAGTGCTACCCACCTCCCTGGCTTTTCTCCCTGCACCACCACCTCACTCTCCCTCTTGCCTTTTATATTTATTTTCTTCTTTCTGTTTTTCTGTGTGCACCATCCCATGGGGCTGTGACAGAGGAGGAGGGGCCGGCCACGTGGGAATAACCTCAGTGTATGTACCGCGCCCACCCAGCGCCAGCAGGGCTCCGGCCCCCTCTTCCTCCACCCCCCCCTCCAGGGAGTCCTGTCATCTCTCACCATCCCCAGACCTCACCCTTTCTTTGCCGATCGCACCCTCTCCCCCATGGAGTCCCATCCTCGTGTGTGGTGTCCTGTGTGTGCCCCCCTATGCGCCCTGGTGGGTAGGGACATCCCCATCCTCAACCCCTATCCCTTCAGGGCCCCCCCACGCTGGGGGACACCAGCTCTCCAAGAGCCTGGCCCACCCTGCACCTCCTTCTAGGGGGATTCTTCCCCTGACACCATCACCAAGCCCTGGTCTTGCCGCTCCTACCTGGAGCAGGGCTACCAGCGCTCAGCTGGGCTGGACCCTGGGAGGCGGGCGTCTACCCTATCTCCCTCCTTCCCCTCCTCTGCCTGTTACAGAGGGCTCTCTGCATCAGGGCTTGACCCAGGGGTGCAGCACCAGGGAAAAGAGTGGGCCCCCCAGAGCCTCAGGTGCCTGGGCACCCCCCACCCAGAGCTCCCTAGTTTGGGCCTGGCCAGAAGGACTCAGACTTGGGGGTCAGCAAGCACAGCCCTGTTAGTTAGCTGGGAGGACGCAGAGCTGTCATGCCGGGCGCCTGGTCCTGAGCCCATAGGTCAGCCAGCCACAGAGGCCAAGGCTTCTCACCCTCCAGGAGAGCAGGCTGGGGCAGGGGTGAGGGCGGGCGGGCCAGGGCTCCCAGGTTTGCACCCTGGATGTGGAGAGGGCTTCTCTCTGGCCAGCCTGAGCCTGCCCAACCCTGGCTGGGCCCCCAGGGCTGGAGGGTGAGGATCAGTCTTTCTGGTCAGAACCCAGGATGGACCCAGAAGGAGCAGCCCTGTCTCTGAGGGACAGAGGAGTCCTCAGTTCCACCCTCAGAGGCCTGGCCACACTCAGGGCTCAGATTCATCAGGGGGAGCCAAGGCCCCACAGCTCCCAGACCCCTGCCCCAGGATGGTCACACCCCAGTCACCAAAGGCCACCGCCAGGCTGCCTCGATGGGGCGGGGAGGACCAGGACCACTTGGTGCCAGCTGCTCACCTCAGCCCGCCGGCATGTCCCCCTCCAGACCATCTCAGACACCAGCCCCATGAAGCGTTCAGCCTCCGTGCTGGGCCCCAAGGCCCGGCGCCTGGACGACTACTCGCTGGAGCGGGTCCCGCCTGAGGAGAACCAGCGGCACCACCAGCGGCGCCGCGGCCACCGTGCCTCCAAGCGCTCCCTGGGCCGCTACACCGACGTGGACACAGGTAGGCGGCACTGCGGGGCTCAGGGACCAGGGGAACAGAGGACGGCAGAGAGGAGAAGGCAGGGCAGGGGAGACATTGAGGAAGAAGAAAGGGAGAGGCCTCTATGGAGAGGGGGACAGATGGGGCCAGGCGGCGGCTGCAGGGGCCTGGGGCTGGGCCCCCGCCACCCATCAACCTGCCCCTGTCCAGGGGATCTCTAGGGCCCCCACACGCCCCAGGTGGCCTTCTGTGTGCACATCTGCCCCAGCCCTCCTTCATGACCATGTCTGTCTGTCTCACCCGGCCCAGGCTTGGGGACAGACCTGAGCATGACCACCCAATCGGGGGACCTGCCATCCAAGGAGCGGGACCAGGAGCGGGGCCGGCCCAAGGATCGGAAGCATCGACACCACCACCACCACCACCACCACCCCCCGCCACCCGACAAGGACCGCTATGCCCAGGAACGGCCGGACCACGGCCGGGCGCGGCCCGGGACCAGCGTTGGTCCCGCTCGCCCAGCGAGGGCCGAGAGCACATGACACACCGGCAGGTGGGTGTGGCACAGTGACCCCAGGGTGGGCTCACGGGCCGGGAGGCAGGGAGGAGAGAAGGGGACCCCCCCCCATCCGACAGCCACTCCGGGCAAAGGTCCCCAATCCCGGCTGTGACGACCTCCCATCCTGTCCCTAAGCCACGGGGGGGTGCCCGGCAGACATGGCCCGCCGCGATGCCGGCTGCCCACGCCGTCCCCCCCTGCCCCTCCCCACCGCCCGCAGCTGCTTCCTCTTCGGTTGTGGATCATATTTGAGTTCTGGGCCGGCCGCCCGACCCTTCGCTTTCCTTTAACCCGGCTTCCCTTTTTGTTTCGATTATGATTTCTGTCCTCTGGACGCCTGTGAGTAATTTTTGAAACTTCTGCTATTTTTAACCCCAAACTTACAAAACTCCATTTCTCATTTCTCTTTTCACTTTGTTGTGTTGGTTTTCGACTCCTCCCCCTCCCTCTTTGTCTCACTCCCCCCTCCTCCCCTCCCTCCTCCCTGTGGCTGTTGCTTTTTTCCATTCAAATGTCCTGTGTCCCTCTCTCCTCCCCCTCCTCCCGGCTCCTCTCCCTTCCTCCCAATCCTGTGTCTCCTTTGATTTTGTTGTATCTTTTTTTTTGATTTCCTTTGTTTCAATTTTCGTGTAGGGCAGTAGTTCCGTAAGTGGAAGCCCAGCCCCCTCAACATCTGGTACCAGCACTCCGCGGCGGGGCCGCCGCCAGCTCCCCCAGACCCCTTCCACCCCCCGGCCGCACGTGTCCTATTCCCCTGTGATCCGTAAGGCCGGCGGCTCGGGCCCCCGCAGCAGCAGCAGGCGGTGGCCAGGCCGGGCCGAGCAGCCACCAGCGGCCCTCGGAGGTACCCAGGCCCCGTGGCCGAGCCTCTGGCCGGAGATCGGCCGCCCACGGGGGGGCCACAGCAGCGGCCGCTCGCCCAGGATGGAGCGGCGGGGCCCGGGCCCGGCCCGGAGCGAGTCCCCCAGGGCCTGTCGCCATGGCGGGGCCCGGTGGCCGGCATCTGGCCCCCACGTGTCCGAGGGGCCCCCGGGTCCCCGGCACCACGGCTACTACCGAGGCTCCGAGTACGACGAGGCCGACGGCCCGGGCAGCGGGGGCGGCGAGGAGGCCATGGCCGGGGCCTACGACGCGCCACCCCCCGCACGACACGCGTCCTCGGGCGCCACGGGGCGCTCGCCCAGGACTCCCCGGGCCTCTGGCCCGGCCTGCGCCTCGCCTTCCCGGCACCGGCGACTCCCCAACGGCTACTACCCGGCGCATGGACTGGCCAGGCCCCGCGGGCCAGGCTCCAGGAAGGGCCTGCACGAACCCTACAGCGAGAGCGACGATGATTGGTGCTAAGCCCGGGCGAGGTGGCGCCCGCCCGGCCCCCCCACGCACCCCACGCACACACCCCACCCGAGGAGCCGCGCAGAGGCCGCGGGGGCCCAGCACAGAGGGCCCGGGAGAGGCCCAGCCGGGAGACCCCAGACTCTGGAGAGGCCAGGGCTGGGCCACAAGGGTGTCCCACAGAGACCCTCAGCCAGAGAGACCCTCCTGGGCAGCCACGGCGCCCCCAACCCAGCCCCGATCCCCACCCACCCACGACAGGGGCTCTCGGGGTGGGAGGCAGGGGGCAGACAAACCATACAGCCAAGGGATTTGAATTAACTCAGCCATTTTTGGAGAACTTTGGGGAATACGGAAAAAAAACAAAAAACAAAAAAAAACATTTTTAAAAGAAAAAACGGGGAGAAAAAATAGCTTCTATTGATGAGTTTTATCATCTCAATTGAATCTTTCCTTTCCCTGATGAAGAGAGCTGGTGGCAAAGAAGCCGGAAGGAACCGGAACCCCCACACCCACCACCAGACACACCCACATCCACACACGTTCTCAGACACACAGGAGTGCTTGCCGGTTATACCAAACCCTACTATTACTGCCTGCAGAAATCCATTAAACAATTTTAAGAAGGAGAGAAAAATTAATGATTGAGAAAAGAGGCATTTTTTTCTGACATTGGTCCTGCTTGAAATAACAAAAGAAGAGGAAAAAAAACCCACCACCACCACCGATTCCTTTGCTTCTTTCTTTTTCCTTTTTCCTACCTTGTTTGAAAATCGTGGGCTTGGGACTGAATTATTGCATGACATTCAAAAAGAAAAAAAAAATAAAAAAAGTTGAGTCAAAGGGCTTTTGGATGGGAGTGGTCTTTGTCCCTTTGCTAAGTACTGCCTGGGTGGGTCTCTCTTGGGGAATCTCATACAAGGAGGCACTTTGTTAGCTCCTAGAAGAGGCCGGGTGTGGTGGCACAGGCCTGTAATCCCAGCACTTTGTGAGGCCAAGGCAGATGGATCACTTGAGGTCAGGAGTTCAAGACCAACCAGACCAACATGGCAAAACTCTTGTCTCTACTAAAACTATAAAAAAACTAGCCAGGCGTGGTTGCACACACCCGTAATCCCAGCTACACTGGAGGCTGAGGCACAAGAATCACCTGAGCCCGAGAGGTGGCGGTTGCAATAAGCCAAGGACACCACTGCACTCCAGCCTGGGTGACAGAATGAGAGGCTGTCTCATAAAAAAAAAAAAGCCCGGCACGGTGGCTCACGCCTGTAATCCCAGCACTTTGGGAGGCCAAGGTGGGCAGATCACGAGGTCGAGATCAAGACCATCCTGGCCAACATGGTGAAACCCTGTCGCTACTGAAAATACAAAAATTAGCCAGGCGTGTTGGCGGATGCCTGTAGTCCCAGCTACTCGGGAGGCTGAGGCAGGAGAATCGCTTGAGCCTGGGAGGCAGAGGTTGCAGTGAGCCAAGATCGCACCACTGCACTCCAGCCTGGTGAGAGAGCGAGACTCCATCTCACAGAAAAAAAAAAAAAAAATTATATATATATATATATATATACACACACACATATATACCCACAAATTAGCCAGGCGTGGTGGCACACACCTGTAATCCCAGCTACTCAGGAGGCCGAGGCATGAGAATTGCTTGAACCCAGGAGGCAGAGGTTATGGTGAGCCAAATTGCACCACTGCACTCCAACCTGGGCAACAGAGCAAGACTCCATCTCAAATAATAATAATTTGGCTTGTGGACCCCCAGAAGGGTTTGAGCCATCCCCGGAGTCCCAGACGCCTTTGAGAGCCTCTGTTCTCTGAATAGTACCTGACCAGTGGCGAGCTATTACTATCACCATTACTACCGTAGCATCAAGGCACACATTTTGGAGAGGTCTTGTTCCAGACAACAGGCCTGCTTGAGCTTAACTCGGGCAAGAAGTCTGCAGACTCCAGATGGCAGGACAGATATAAGTCCTTCTAAAATAATGATAAGCCAAGTGTGGTGGCACCTACCTGTAGTCGCAGCTATTCAGGAGGCTGAGGCAGGAGGATCACTTGAGCCCAGGAGGTCAAGACCAGCTATGATCACAACTGTGGCTAGGATAGCCACTGCACTGCAGCCTGGGTGACGCAGAAAGATCTCATCTCTAAAAATAATTAAAAGTAAAAATAAATAAAATAGTGACATGTAGGAAAAGTTCAGTCCCACAAGAAATCGAAGTTTTGAGGCCGAGTGCAGTGACTGACTCTTGTAATCTCAACACTTTGGGAGGACTGCTTGAGGCCAGGAGATCAAGACCAGCCTGGGCAACACAGGGAGACCCTGTCTCTAAAAACAGTTTTCTAAGGCCGGGCGTGGTGACTCACGCCTGTAATCCCAGCACTATGGGAGGCTGAGGCAGGCAGATGACTAAGTCACCAGTTTGAGACCAGCATTACCAACAGAGTGAAACCCCATCTCTACTAAAAATACAAAAATTAGCTTGGCGTGGTGGTGCACGCCTGCGATCCCAGCTACTCAGGAGGCTGAGGCAGGAGAATCACTTGAACCTGGGAGGTGGAGGTTGTGGTAAGCCGAGATCACACCTCTGCACTCCAGCCTGGGCAACAGAGCAAGACTCCGTCTCAAAAAAAAAAAAAAAAAAAAAAAAAAAAAAAATTTTTTTTACTGAAAGGAAGAAAAGGAAAAAAGGAAGGAAGGAGGGAGGGAGGGAGGAAAAGGTTTTAACTTTCTAACCAGGCAGGCTGGCAGCCACCACGCACTTGTAAACAAGCTGCCCATCCATGGCAGAGCTGGCCTCTGGCCAAGGTCCGCCTCCCATGGTGCTGGGGCTGAGTATGTCCAGGAGCCACTGGGGTGAGCCAGGGCTTATGGGATTCCCCTCCACTGCCAATGGGGCTGCAGCCATCTGTCCCCCCAGGAATGAAGTCCACTACCGAAGCCCCCCATGAGCCCTGAACTCGAAGGCCAAGTCTATGCCCGAGTGCCAAGAGGTGGACCCCAAGCCTCCGCAGTCCACACCATCAGGCTAGAGTGCCAGTTGCCCGGGAGACACAGGGTAGGAGGGTCAGGGGATGAGGAAGAGGAGGGAGCTTGGCCAAATCCTTGGTCTCACATCCCCTCAGGCCATGGCTTGAGCCGCCTCAGCTGGAAAGCTAAAAGGGCATGTGTGTCACAGAAGTACCCTGGGGTGCAAAAGCCCAAGCATCGGGCACTGGCTGGGCGTGGTGGCTCACGCCTGTAACCCCAGCACTTTGGGAGGCCAAGGTGACTGGATTGCTTGAGCTCCGGAGTTTGAGACCAGCCTGGGCAACATGACGAGACCTTGTCTCTACTAAAAATACAAAAAAAAAGTGGGGTGTGGTAGTGCACACCTGTGGTCCCAGCTACTTGGGAGGCTGAGGCAGGAGGATCTCTTGAGCCCAGGAGTTCAAGACCAGCCTGGGCAACATGGTGAAACCCCATCTCTACAAAAAATACCAAAATTAGCCCGGCGTGATGGTGCGTGCCTGTGGTCTACGCTACTTGGGAGGCTGAGGTGGGAGGATCAGTTGAGTCCAAGAGGTCAAGGTTGCAGTGAAGTGTGATCACACCACTGCACTCCAGCCTGGGTAACAGAGCAAAACCCCGTCTCAAAAAAAAAAAAAGAGTGAGTTATTTTAGTATGGTTTATGTAGACTCATCTTGGGACTATCTCTAGTGATAGGAGTATCTCTACTCTCTCTGGTAAGGAGATGGGGGAGAGGATACCTCCACAAAGAAAAATTTATGTCACTTTTTTTTTTTTTTTGAAACGGGATCTCACTCTGTCGCCCAGGCTGGAGTGCAGTGCCATGATCTCGGCTCACTGCAACCGCCACCTCCTGGGTTCAAGTGATTCTTGTGCCTCAGCCTCCCAAATAGCTGGGACTACAGGCATGCACCACCATGCCCAGCTAATTTTTTATATTTTTAGTAGAGACAGGGTTTCACCAGGTTGGCCAGGCTGCTCTCGAACTCCTGACCTCAGGTGATCTGCCCACCTTGGCCTCCCAAACCGAAAGTGCTGAGATTATAGATGTGAGCCACTGTGCCTGGCCATCACTGATTTTTTTTTTTTTTTTGTTTGAGACCAAGTCTCACTCTGTCACCAGAATGGACTGCAATGGCATGATCTCGGCTTGCTGCAATCTCTGCCTCCTGGGTTCAAGCAATTCCGCTGCCTCAGCCTCCCAAGTAGCTGGGACTACAGGCACCCGCCACCATACCGGCCTAATTTTTTGTATTTTTAGTAGAAACGGGGTTTCACCGTGTTGGCAAGGATGGTTTCGATCTCCTGACTTCCTGATCCACCCACCTCGACCTCCCAAAGTGCTGGGATTACAGGCATGAGACATCTTGCCCCGCCCATCTACTGATTTGTATTGCATTCAGCTCAGAATAATTCTTATGCTAACGGTGATGATTAATTGACTGACTGAAAATGATAGATCGTTTTTGTTTTTGAGACGGAGGCTCACTCTGTCACCAGGCTGGAGTGCAGTGGCTCGATCTCGGCTCACTGCCAACCTGTGACTCCCTGGTTCAAGTGATTCTCCTGCCTCAGCCTCCAGAGTAGCTGGGACTACAGGCATGCACACCACACCAACTAGTTTTCATTTTTTTGTTTTTTGGGGTTTTTTTTTTTGAGACGAAGAAGCCTCCATCTGTTGCCTAGCCTGGAGTGCAGTGGCACAATCTCCGCTCACTGCAACCTTCGCCTCCCAGGTTCAAGCGATTCTCCTGCCTTAGCCTCAAGAGTAGCTGGGATAACAGGCACCTGCCACCACACACAGCTAATTTTTGTATTTTTAGTAGAGATGATGTTTCACCGTGATGGTCAGGCTGGTCTCAAACTCCTGACCTCGTGATCCACTGGCCTTGGCCTCCCAAAGTTCTCGGATTACAGGCGTGAGCCACCGCGCCCAGCCCCAACTTTTGTGTTTTTAGTAGAGACGGGGTTTCACCATGTTGGCCAGGCTAGTCTCAATCTCCTGACCTCATGTTCCATCCGCCTTGGCCTCCCAAAGTGCTGGGATTACAGGCGTGAGGCTGGCCTTATTTTTTTGGGTTGTTTTGTTTTGTTTGTTGTTTTTTGAGACATTCTCACTCTGTCTCCCGGGCTGGAGTGCAGTGGTGCGATCTCGGCTCACTGCAACCTCGGTCTCCCGGCCTCAAGCCATCCTCTCACCTCAGCCTCCCAGCTGGGACCACAGGTGGACGCCACCATGCCTGGTGATGTTTTATATTTTTGGTGGAGATGGGGTTTTGCCATGTTGCCCAGGCTGGTCTCGAACTCCTGAGCTCAAACAATCCACTCACCTCAGCCTCCCAGAGTGCTGGATTACAGGCATGAGCCACTGTGCCTGGCCTCTAAGTGACATATTGTTAAGAGTAACATACCCCTGATCCCCTTCAGCTGCCATCAGAGGACTGGGGTGGGGACACAGATAGGTCACATCACTCAGCTGGAGGACTTGTGAGACAGCCAGGACTGTGCAGTGGGCCCAGCCAGAGCACCCCAGCTTCCAGGACTTCTGGCTCCTGAGGATCTCAGGGCAATGCTGGGGTAAAGGCCCAGACTTTAGGGAAATACCTGGAAGCAGGGAGGATGGGGACAGGACACCCAGCCAGGAAGCTGCCTTTATTTCACTGTGCATTGGAAAAAGCCTCACCAGCCCAGCAAAGCCAGTCTCTTACAAATACCAGTGATAAAAGTGATAAAACAGGCCCAGGCTCGGTGGCTCACACCTGTAATCCCAGCACTTTGGGAGGCCAAGGCGGGCAGGTCACTTGAGGTCAGGAGTTTGAGACCAGCCTGGCCAAGGTGGCAAAACTCTGTCTCTACTAAAAATACAAAAAGTAGCCAGGCTTGGTGGCGTGTTCCAGTACTTCCAGTTACACAGGAGGCCGAGGCAGGAGAATCGCTTGAACCCAGAGGCTGCAGGGAGCTGGGAGCACACCACTGCACTCCAGCCTGAGCAACTCCAAAAGCGTCTCAGAAAAAAAAAAAAAAAAAGAACTAAAAAGAGTGATAAGGCCAGGCGTGGTGGCTCAGGCCTGTAATCCAAGCACTTTGGAGGCCAAGGCGGGCGGATCACCTGAGGTTGGGAGTTCAAGACCAGCCTGACCAACATGATGAAACCCAGTCTTTATAAAAAAAAAAAAAAAGAGCGATAAAACAGGCCAGGCACAGTGACTCATGCCTGTAATCTCAATATTTTTGGAGGCTGAGGTAGGAGGATCACCTGAGTCCAGGAGGTCGAGGCCAGAGTGAGCTGTCATTGCAGCACTGTACACCAGCCCAAGTGACAGAGTGAAACCGTCTCAAAAATCAAAAAGAGGCTGGGCGAGGTGGCTCACGCCTGTAATCCCACCACTTTGGGAGGCCAAGGCCAACAGATCACCTGAGGTCAGGAGTTTGAGACCAGCCTGACCAACATGGTGAAACCCCATCTCTACTAAAAATACAAAAATTAGCCGGGCATGGTGGTACATGCCTGTAATCCCAGCTACTCGGGAGGCTGAGGCAGGAGAATTGCTTGAACCTGGGAGGCGGAGGTTGCAGTGAGCCAAGATCACACCACTGCACTCCAGCCTGGGCAACAAGAACGAAACTCCATCTCAAGAAAAAAAAAAGTCCTGGTCTTGGACTTCCGTGCCTCCAGAAATGTGAGCTACACGTTTCTGTCGTTTATAAATCGCCCAGTCTACAATACTTTGCTATAGCAGTCCAAACAGACTAAGGCAGATGCTATTCAACCCACAGAAGTAATACAAGCAAGAAGGAGGAGTAGACGGTGTCCACAAATGACCCTGCATCGTGGGACGCGGCTAGCCAAGGACGCGCTGGACGCCTGGCTGTCTCCCACCGTGAGTCCTATGGGAACTGGCTTCTCCCTGGGCGTTGTCTCAAGTACACAGTTACTGTGATGACGACTCACTCCTATTCCCTCACCGAGGTCAGCTGAGCACCTCCTGAAGGCCAGGTGAGGACAAGCAGACGGGGGCAGCCATTGCAGAAGGAGACTGCAGAGGGGACAGACACAGAAACCAATGTCGTCCCACCCACATCCTGAATCGGCGATGACAGCCGCGTCCGCTATACACGGCGCCTACGTTCCATATGGGCTCCTGTCTCTGCCGCCCCTGCCCTGCCTGGAATGGTGGCGGGTCCCACGCTGCGGTCTCCTGTCAAACCCGTCACGGCTACCACCTCTCCCCCTGTGAGCTTCCCCCAGTCCCAGCCAGCCCTGCACACTTTTACATCAGCTCCAGCCCCCTCTCACCCACCCTTGGTTCTCTCAAATCTGCCCCTGCAGCCCTGCAAAAGGCCCCCCCCCCTCCTGCCCAATCCCATGTATATATGGGCACATCTATATATGACCAGGAGCTTACTCGTCACCCAAGCTGGAGTGCAGTGGCACGATCTTGGCTCACTGCAACCACCGCCTCCTGGGTTCAAGCAAGTCTCCTGCCCCAGCCTCCCAAGTAGCTGGGTCTACCGGCATGCACCACCACACCTGGCTAATTTTATTGTATTTTTAGTAGAGATGAGGTTTCACTATGTTGTTTAGGCTGCTCTCAAACTCCTGACCTCAAATGATCTGCCTGCCTTGGTCTCCTGAAGTACTGGGATTACAGGTGTGAGCCACTGCACCTGGCCTCTTTTCATTCTCTTTTTTTTTTTGAAAACAGAGTCATGTTCTTCATCCAGGCTGGAATGCAGTGGTGTAATCTCTGCTCACTGTAACCTCCACCTCCTGGGTTAAAGTGATTCTCCTGCCTCAGCCTCTCGAGTAGCTGGGACTACAGGCGCGCCAGCACACCCAGCTAATTTTTGTATTTTTAGTAAAGATGGGGTTTCACCATGTTGGCCAGGATGGTCTCAACCTCTTGACCATGTGATCTGCCCTCCCTCGGCCTCCCAAAGTGCTGGGATCACAGGCGTGAGCTGTGGCTCATTGCAGCCTCAACTTCCCAGGCTCAGATGACTCTCCCATCTCACCCTCCCAAGTAGCAGGGACTACAGGTGTGCACCACCGCGCATGGCTGATTTTTTTGGATGTTTAGTAAAGATGGGATTTTGCCATGTTGTCCAGGCCGGTCTCAAACTCCTGGATTCAAGCAATTCATCCACCTTGGCCTCCCAAAGTGCTGGGTTTATAGGCATGAGCCACTGCGCCCAGCCTAGTCATTTCTTTATGCTAGAAACAGTCGTTTTTCTGTTTGAAATATACTATAGACTATTGTAAACTAGTCACCCTAATGATCTAACACTAGATGTTACTTCTATCAAACCATGTATTTGTCCCCATTAATCAACTTCTCCTCACCCCACCTTCCCCCAACCCTTTCCAGCCTCTGGCAACCACCAATCTACTCTCTATCTTTATGAGATCCACTTTATTTTATTTTTATTTTTTAGAGACGGGGTCTCGCCATGTTGCCCAGGCTGGAGTGCAGTGGCTATTCACAGGCACGATCCCACTACTGATCAGCACGAGAGTTTTGACCTGCTCCGTTTCTGACCACGGCCGGTTCACCCCTCCTTAGGTAACTTGGTGGGCCCCCACTCCCAGGAGGTCACCATATTGATGCCAAATTTAGTGCGGACACCCAGTCGGCATATCGCACTACAGCCCAGAATTCCTGGGCTCAAGTGATCCTCCCACCTCAGCCTCCTGAGTAGCTGGGAGTACAGGCATGAGCCACCGTGCATGTCTTATTTTTTTGAGACAGCATCTCACTCGGTCATGCAGGCTGGAGTGCAGCAGCATGATTACAGGTCCAGCTTCGAATTCCTGAGCTCAAGTATGATCCACTTTGTTAACTTCCCAGATATAAAACCACACATTTACAGCCAACTCATCTTCAACAAAGGCACCAAGAACATATAGTCGGGGCTGGGGGTGGGGGCGGGCGGGGGGGCTCACGCCTGTAATCTCAGCACTTTGGGATACCAAACTGGGTGGATCATCTCAGGTTAGGAGTTCAAGACCAGCCTGGCCAACATGGTGAAACCCCGTCTCTATGAAAAATACAAAAATTAGCCTGGCATGGTGGAGCACGCCTGTAATCCCAGCTACTCAGGAGGCTGAGGCAGGAGAATCACTTGAACCCAGGAGGCAGAGGTTGCACCAAGACCATGCTACTGCACTCCAGCCTGGGCAACAGCGTGAGACTCTGTCTCCAAAAAAAAAAAAATATATATATATATATATATATATTTATTTATTTATTATTATATAGCAGAAAAAGGACAGTTTCTTCAATAAAATGGTGCTCAATAAAAATACAAAAATCAGCCAGGTGTGGTGGCAGGTGCCCATAGTCCCAGCTACTCAGGAGGCTGAGACGAAAGAATCACTTGAACTCGGGAGGTGGAGGTTGCAGTGAGCCAAGAACGCACCACTGGCTAGCTATGTGCAGAAGAATGAAACTAGACTCCTATCTCTCACCACACAAAAAAATCAAATCAAAATGGATTACAGACCTACATCTAAGATTTGAAACTATGGGCCGGGCATGGTCGTTCACACCTGTAATCCCAGCACTTTGAGAGGCTGAGGCGGGTAGATCACGAGGTCAGGAATGCAAGACCAGCCTGGCCTACACAGTGAAACTCTGTCTCTGCTAAAATACAGAAATTAGCCAGGTGTGGTGGTGAGCACCTGTAGTCCCAGCTACTCAGGAGGCTGGGGCAGGAGAATCGCTTGAACCCAGGAGGTGGAGGTGGCAGTGAGCCGAGATCACACCACTGCACTCCAGCCTGGGCAACAGAGGGAGACTATGTCTCAAAAAAAAGGGGGGCGCCTAGGGGAGGAATAGCAGGGTGTGGGGGGGATTGGGGAGGAATAGCATTAGAGAAATACCTAATGTAGATGACGGGGTGGTGGATGCAGCAAACCCCCACCATGGCACATATATACCAAAGTAACAAACCTGCACCATCTGCACATGTACCTCAGAACTTAAAATATAATTTAAAAAAATATATATTTATTTGAAACTATGAAACTCCTAGAAGAAACTTTGGACACCGGGCATGGTGGCTCGTGCTTGTAATCCCAGCACTTTGGCACTTTGAGAGGTCGAGGCAGGCGAACCACTTGAGCCCAGGAGTTTGAGACCCGCCTGGGCAATATGGTGAAACCCCGTCTCTGCAAAAATTGGGCCTGTCAAGGTTGCTCACGCCTGTAATCCCAGCACTTTGGGAGGCCAAGGTGGGCGGATCATGAGGTCAGGAGTTCAAGACCAGCCTGACCAATATGGTGAAACCCTGTCTCTACTAAAAATACAAAAATTAGCCATCCGCGGTGGTGGGTGCCTGTAATTTCAGCTACTGGGAAAACTGAGGCAGGAGAATCGCTTGAACCTGGGAGGCAGAGGTTGCAGTGAGCTGAGATCTAGCCACTGCACTATAGCCTGGGCGACAGAGTGAGACTCCATCTCAAAAAAAAGAAAACAGAAAGAAAGAAAACATTGGTAAAATGCTCAGATGTTGGTCTGGGCAAAGACTTTTTTGTGTGTGAGGCCTCAAAAGCACAGGCAACAAAAGGAAAAATCAACAAATGGGATTACATCAAGGTGTTTTGTTTGAGTCAGGGCCTTGCTACATTACCCAGGCTGGCCTGGAACTTGTAGACTCAAGGGATCATCCTGCCTCAGAGACTCCCAAGTACCTGGGACTACAGGCACATGCCACCATGCCCAGCTCAGAAAAATGTTTTAAGGGCACCCAAGCACCTTCGTCTCCAAACACTGCTTCCTGAGCATCAAGGAACACCCCGTCTGATCAAAGACCACAGTATAATAATCAATCAATTGGACAATCAAATTAGATTCAAAACTCCACAAGATCAAGTCTCAGGCCTTGTTCAAGGTGGTGTCCTGAGCTCCAGGCTCCAGGGACAGTCGCCTGGGGTCTCTTGGTTGACCTGAGGTGGCACAGTCTGTACAAGTCGAGAAGGAGGCAGGTCGACAGTGCCACCTGGAGGCCAGATGGCAAACAGACAAAGGTGAGACCACTCAACTGTAACTGGTTAATGAATGCAGGGCTTGGGGCTGGGTGCGGTGGCTCACGCCTGCAATCTCACCACCTGGGGAGGCCTAGGCGGGCGAATCGTGACGTCAGGAGATTGAGAGCATCCTAGCTAACATGGTGAAACCCTGTCTTTACTAAAAATACAAAAATGAGCCAGGCGTGCCTGTAGTCCCAGTACGCTTGAACCCAGAAGGTGGTGGTTGCAGTGAGCCAAGATCACGCCACTGCACTCCAGCCTGGGCGACAGAGCAAGACTCTGTCTCAAGGATAATAATACTAATTTTTGAAATTTTTTTTAAAAGGCCGGGAGCCGTGACTCACACCTGTAATCCATTCCAGCACTTTGGGAGCTCGAGGCAGGCGGATCACCTGACATCAGGAGTTTGGGACCAGCCTGGCCAACATGATGAAATCCTGTCTCTACTTAAAATACAAAAGCTAACCAGACGTGGTGGTCCATGCCTGTAACCCCAGCTACTCTGGGGGGCTGAGGTATGAGAATTTCTTGAACCGGGAGTCAGAGGTTGCAGTGAGCCGACATCGCACCACCACTGCACTCCAGCCTGTGCGACAGAGTGAGACCATGTCTCAAAAAAGAAATCAATTGGAAAATCAAATTAGAATCGGAACTCACACAGGTCCAGGGCCTTGCTCGAGGTAGTGTCCGGAGCTCGAGGGTCCAGGGGGCCTTGGTTGACCTGAGGTTGACGTCTGTGTAAGTCGAGACGGAGGCAGGCTGACAGCGCCACCTGGAGGCCAGATGGCAAACAGCCAAAGGGTGAGAACCACTTTTTCTTTTTTTTTTGTTCGCTCTTGCCGCCCAGCTGGAGTGCATTAGCGCGATCTCAGCTCACCGCAACCTCCGCCTCCAGGGCTCAAGCGATTCCCCTGCCTCAGCCTCCGGAATAGCTGGGATTACAGGGGCCCGCCACCACGCCCGGCTAATTTTGGTAATTTTAGTAGAGATGGGGTTTCACCATGTTGGCCAGGCTGGTCTAGAACTGCGGACCTCGGCTGGTCCACCTGCCTTGGCCTCCCACAGGCCTGGGATTACAGGCATTTTTTTCTCAAAAAAAAAAAAAAAATCTAACTGGTTAAGGAATCCAGAACTTGAGGCCGGGCGCGGTGGCACGCGCCTGTAATCCCAGCACTTTGGGAGGCCGAGGCAGGCAAATCATTTGAGGTCAGGAGTTTGAGACCAGCCTGGCCAATATGGTAAAACCCCATCTCTACTAAAAATACAAAAATTAGCCACACATGGTGGTACATTCCTGTAGTCTCACCTACTCGGGAGCCCAGGCAGGAGAACTGCTTGAACCTGGGAGGCAGAGACTGCAGTGAGCCAAGGTTGCACCATTGCACTCCAGCCTGGGCAACAGAGCGAGACTCTGTCTCAAAAAAAAAAAAAAAAAGAAAGAAAAAAACCCAGAAAGAAGCAGTCTCCTCCTTCTCCTTCTTTCCTTCCTCTCCCTCCTCTCCCCCTCTCCCTCCTCTCCCCTCTCCCTCCTCTTCCTCTCCCTCCTCTTCCTCTTCCTTCTCTCCCCTCCCTCTTCCTCTCCCTCCTCTTCCTCTTCCTCCTCTCCCTCTCCTCTTTCCTCTTCCTCCTCTCCCTCCTCTTCCTCTCCCTCCTCTTCCTCTCCCCTCCTCTTCCCTCTTCCTCCTCTCCCTCCTCTCTCCCTCCTCTTCCTCCTCTTCCTCTCCCTCCTATTCCTCTTCCTCCTCTCCCTCCTCTCCCTCCCTCTTCCTCCTCTTTCCTCCTCCCCTCCTATTCCTCTTCCTCCTCTCCCTCCTCTCCCCTCTTCCTCCTCTCCCTCCTCTCCCCTCCTCTTCCTCCTCTCCCCTCTCCCTCCTCTCCCTCCCTCTTTCCTCTCCCTCCTCCTTCCTCTCCTTCCTCTTCCTCTCCTTCCTCTCCCCTCTCCCTCCTCTCCCCCCCCTCCTCTTCCTCTCCCTCCTCCTTCTTCTGTTGTTGTTGAATAAGGGTGTCACTCAGTTGCCCAGGCTGGAGTGCAGTGGCATGATGTCACCTCACTGCAACCTCGTGGATTCAAGCAGTTCTCCTGAGTCAGCCTCCTGAGTAGCTGGGACTACAGGCACCTACCACCATGCTCACTAATTTTCGTGTTTTCAGTAGACATGGGGTTTCACCACATTGGCCAGGCTGGTCTCCAACTCCTGATCTCAAGTGATCCACCCACCTTGGCCTCTAAAAGTGCTTGGATTACAGGCTCAAGCCACCGCACCCAACCTTTTTTGTTTGTTTGTTTAAGAGACAGGGTTTCAGCCAGGCGCGGTGTTGCTGTGTTGATCAACCTGGTCTCAAACACCTGCTCTCAAAGGATCCAAGGGAGAGTTTCTAATCAGAAAAGTAAGAGTCAGGCTGGGCGTGCTGGCTCACACCTGTAATCCCAGCACTTTGGGAAGCCGAGGCTTGTGGGTCACTTGAGGTCAGGAGTTCAAGACCAGCCTGGCCAACATGGTGAAACCCCGTCTCTACTAAAAATACAAAAGTTAGCTGGGCGGGGTGGTGGGCATCTGTAATCCCAGCTACTCACGAAGCTGAGAAAGAATTGCTTGAACCCGGGAGGTGGAGGTTGCAGTGAGCCAATATCACGCCACTGCACTCCAGCCTGGGTGAGAGAGCAAGACTCCATCTCAAAAAAAAAAAAGAAAGAAAAGAAAAGAAAATACTGATGGCCAGGCGCAGTGGCTCACGCCTATAATTGCAGCACTTTGGGAGGCTGAGGCGTGTGGATCACCTGAGGTCGGCAGTTCAAGACCAGCCTGGCTAACATGGTGGAACCCTGTTTCCACTAAAAATACAAAAAAATTAGCCGGGTGTGGTGGCGCACACCTGTAATCTCAGCTGCTCGGGAGGCTGAGGCAGGAGAATCGCTTGAACCTGGGAGGCGGAGGTTGCGGTGAGCTGAAATCACACTGCTGCACTCCAGCCTGGGCAACAAGAGAGAAACTCTGTCTCAAGAAAAAAAGAAAGAAAAGTGAGAGTCAGAACGGCTGGATTACTCGTCTCATGTCACACGTGAAAACGATGAGACGCGAATCTCACCCGGTTGGTTTCTGGTGCCATTTCCCCGAGGTGAGGACACGCCCCTGCTGATTGAGACCTAGTTACCTGCGGCCGCGTCCACCCAGCCCCCGCCCCACCCCCCTCCTAAATCTCTGATCCAGAACAACTATCTCCCAGGTCCTCGAACTTCAGATAGTCCAAAGTTCAGCTTGGTTCAAGATATTGAAACCATGTTTCCCCCTCTCCCTCCCGGCCAGCCAGAGAGAGTTAGGTCCCGCTACTTATGGAACAAAACTATACATCCAAGGTCCAGTTAGGGGCTGGGCAAGGTGGCTCATGCTTGTAATCCCAGCACTTTGGGAGGCCTAGGCGGGCAGATCACTTGAGGCCAGAAGTTCGAGACCACCCTGGGCAACATGGCAAGACCCCATCTTTTCAAAAATTAGGTGTGGTGACACATGCCTGTAGTCCCAGCCACTTGGGAGGCTGAGGTGGGAGGATCACTTGAGCCCAAGAGGTGGAGGCTGCAGTGAGCTATGACTGCACTCCAGCCTGGGCGACAGAGTAAGACTGCCTTTAAAAAAAAAAATTAGGCTGGGCGTGGTGGCTCACGCCTGTAATCTCAGCTACTTGGGAAGGCTGAGGCAGGAGAATCGCTTGAACCTGGGAGGAGGAGGTTGCAGTGAACCGAGAGCGTGCCGCTGCACTCCAGCCTGGGCGACAGAGCAAGACTCCATTCCCCCCCAAAAATATATACAAAAATAGCTGGGCATGGTGGCAGGCACGTGTAATACCAGCTACTCACTACTCAGGAGGCTGAAGCAGGACAATCGCTTAAACCCGAGAGGTGGAGGTGGGAGTGACCCAAGATCGCACCACTGCACTCCAGCCTCAGCGGCAGAGTGAGGCTGTCTCTGAAAAAGGAAAAATAATTAAACGTAATTTAACAGAAAATTTATTAAAAAGAAAAATCCAGACCAGCCACGGTGGCTCAGGCCTGCAATCTCAGTACTTTGGATGGCCAAGGCAGGCAAATCATTTAGGTCAGGAGTTCCTGATGAGCCTGGCCAACATGGTAAAACCCCGTCTTTACTCAAAACACAAAAATTAGCTGAGCATGGTGGCTCATGCCTGTAATCCCAGCTACTAGGGAGGCTGAGGTAGAAGAATCACTTGAACTCGAGAGCTAGAGGTTGCAGTGAGCGGAGATTGTGCCTCTGCACTCTAGCCTGGACGACAAAACAAGACTCTGTCTCAAAAAAATAAAGTAAAATAATTTTTTTTAGACAGAGTTTTGCTTTGTCTCTAAATAAATGAAAATAAGGCCAGGCGTGGTGGCTCACCTGTAATCCGAGCACTTTGGAGGCCAAGGAGGCGGATCACCTCAGGTCGGGAGTTCAAGACCAGCCTGACCAACATGGTGAAACCCCCGTCTTTAAAAAAATAAAAATAAAAAAGTAAATGAAAATAAAAATGACACAGTAATAAACATAAATTAGCCCAGCATGGTGCACGCCTGTAGTCTCAGCTGCTCAGGAAGCTAAAGTCCGAGGATTGTTTGAGCTGAGAAGCTTGAGGTTGCAGTGAGCCACAGTCACGCCACTGCACTCCAGCCTGGGAGACAGAGCAAGACCCCATCTCTAAGAAGCAAATACATAGGAAAAGGACGTGAATGTGTCCCTCTGGGAGGAGGTGGGTGCCTCGGAATCCCGCAGGTGTTTCCAGCTGTTACAGAGGTCACTGCGTAAGCCCAGGGGGCTCTCACTGCCTTCAGCTCCCTGTGGGAACTCCTGAGTCAAGGGCCACCCATAGGGCTTCTCATGTGGTGCAGAGCTGGGCAGGGATGGGGGAGGGCAGCCTGGAATCGAGACACCAGGGTCCACAGGGACCCACCCAGCATGGCTTCTCAGGGAGGCGCTCCCAGCATCTCAGGGAGGACCCCTTCAGACCTTGCTCTGAACCATTCATCCCGGTGAGGACCCAGCAGTGGTGGTGGAGAGAGTGGCCTTATTTTATTTTTATTTTGAGACAGAGTTTCACTCTGGTTGCCCAGGCTGGAGTAGAGCGGCGAGATCTCAGACCACTGCAATCTGCCTCCCGGGTTCAAGCAGTTCTCCTGCCTCAGCCTCCCAAGTAGCTGGGATTGCAGGCATGCACCCCCATACCTAATTTTGTATTTTTAGTAGAGACGGGGTTTCTCCATGTTGGTCAGGCAGGCTGGTCTTGAACTCCTGGCCTCAGATGATCCACCCACTTCAGACTCCCAAAGTGCTGGGATTACAGGTGTGAACCACAGTGCCAATGTTTTTTGTTTTTGTTTTGTTTTTGTTTTTTTGAGACAGAGGCTCACTCTGTCGCCCCAGGCTGGAGTGCAGTGGTGTGATCTCGGCTCACTGCAACCTCCGCCTCCCAGGTTCAGGCGATTTTCCTGCCGCAGCCTCCCAAGTAGCTGGAACTACAGGTACCTGCCACCACGCCCGGCTAATTTTTATATTTTTAGTAGAGGCAGGGTTTCACCACATTCGCCAGGCTGGTTTCGGACTCTTGACCTCATGTGACCCACCTGCCTCAGCCTCCCAAAGTGCTGGGATTACTGGTGTGAGCTGTGCCCAGCCTGCCAGTGTTTTAAAAAGTAGCTCTGCACCATCTGACCCTGCAGGGCTGTGGCCCCGGGCTGCGTGCCCTCGGTGCCAGTGGAAGGAAGCTAACAGCCACCCCTGACCCGACTATCATCCCTCCATGCCAGGGTTTCAGACGCCTCCGTCTCTCAGCCCCTTCCTTCAAAGCTTCAAACAGCCCACTGACAGGCCCAGGCTCAGAGGTCCAGGCTTTCTGTAAATGTGAGATATAAAAAGAACCGTGGGATAGGAATGGCCCCCGGCTCGCTAGAGATGCCACCCCCACGCTGCCCACAGCACCGCAAACACCCCCACACGAACAGATGTGCGCTCGTGCGCCTACACGCAGACACACGGTGACAAGCCCGCATTTAGAGTCAGGGAGGAGGCGGCCAGCCAGCTGGGACAAAGCCAAGCCTGACTTCATGAGGAAGGGCTCTCTCCTCAGGCAGAGCTGGCCCCTGGAAATGGCAAATCCTGTGGCTGCCCAAGCTAAAGTGGGTCGAGCCTGCACTAGGAATTCACCTCTCAACAAGGACACTGTGAGGCTGCGGCTGCCAGGCCCTGGCAGGACTCAGCCCAAGACTGGCCTTTCCCAGGCTTTTTTTTCACACAGGGTTTTGCTCTGTCGCCCAGGCTGGAGAGCAGTGGCATGATCATAGCTCACTGCAGCCTCAACCTTCTGGGCTCAAGCGATTCTCCTGCCTTGACCTCCCAAAGTGCTGGGATTGCAGGCAAAAGCCACCTTGCCCAGGCCTTCCCAGGCTTTGTTTGTTGTTGTTGTTGTTGTTGTTTTGAGATGGACTCTCCCTCTGTCGCCCAGGCTGGAGTACAGTGGTGAGATCTCGGCTCACTGCAAGCTCCGCCTCCCAGGTTCAAGGGATTCTCCTGCCTCAGCCTCCTGAGTAGCTGGGACTACAGGCACACGCCATCACACTCGGCTACTGTGTGTGTGTGTGTGTGTGTGTGTGTGTGTGTGTGTATTTTTTTTTTTTTTTAATAAGATGGGGTTTCTCCATGTTGGCCAGGCTGGTCTCGAACTCCTGACCTCAGGTGATCCACCCACCTCGGCCTCCCAAAGTGCTGGCATTATAAGCATGAGCCACCTCACCCGGCCCACTTTTTGTAATTTTTAGTAGAGACAGGGTTTTACCATATTGGCCAGGCTGGTCTCGAACTCCTAACCTCGTGATCCGGCCACCTCAGCCTCCCAAAGTGCTGGGATTACAGGTGTAAGCCATCAAACCTGGCCTATCTTTTTTTATTATCATTATTTCTTAAGTCTTGTTCTGTCTCCCAGACAGACAGTGGCGCCATCACAGCTCACTGCAACCTCCGCCTCTGGGTTCAAGTGATTCTCCTGCCTCATCCTCTCAAGTAGCTGGACTCCCACCACCACATCCAGCTAAGTTTTGTATTTTTGGTAGAGATGGGGTTTCACTATGTTGCTAAGTTTTGTATTTTTAGTAGAGACGGGGTTTCACTATGTTGACGAAGCTGGTCTGAACTCTTGACCTCAGGCGATCCGCCCGCCTTGGTCTCCCAAAAGTGCTGGGATTACAGGCAGGAGCCACTGCTCCCGGCCCTTCCTAGGCCTTGAATGCACATGCAGGACGGTCAAGAATGTGACCGTGGAGCCTCCCGCACCTCCCGTCCCTCGGTCCAACCTTCCCCTGGCCACATAGCTGCACTTTCACGTGGGGGAGTCCATCTCTCTGTGCCCACTTCTCTGCTTCCAAAGACCCCTCCTCCTCTGGGTATCTGCAGCCCCTACCCAGCCAGCCCCGAGTTCCCTGCTCCTGCACCCGACCCCCACCTGCAGCCTGAGCGCTCCCTACACCCACCCAGAACCACAAGGTGTTCACATCCGGCCTCAGCCCGCCTATCTTCCCCTGCAGCTGACTGCATCCTTTGCCCCGCTACATCCGGCATTCTCTGCCATTCCTTCAACTATATTTTGAGCATCAGCTGAGGACCAAGCACAGGCCTGGGAGCTGAGAGTGCACCCTGGTGAGGAAGAGGGGATCCTCTTCCAGCCCTGAAGGGCTCCCATCAGATGGGGGAGGTGGAGAGGACATCTGTCAGCCCAGCCTATATCAACAAACCAAAAAGAGGCCGGGCGCGGTGGCTCACGCCTGTAATCCCAGCACTTTGGGAGGCCGAGGCAGGTGGATCACCTGAGGCCAGGGGTTCGAGACCAGCTTGGTCAACATGGTGAAACCCCATCTCTACTAAAAATACGAAAATGAGAGGCCGGGTACGATGGCTCACACCTGTAATCCCAGCACTTTGGGAGGCTGAGGCAGGCAGGTCACAAGGTCAGGGGTTCAAGATCAGCCTGACCAACAAGGAGAAATTTGGTCTCTACTAAAATTTCGAAATTAGGCTGGGCTCAGTGACTCACACCTGTAATCCCAGCACTTTGGGAGGCCGAGGTGGGCGGATCACCTAAGGTCAGGAGATCACACCATCCTGGCCAACATGGTAAAACCCTGTCTCTATTAAACATACAAAAAAAATTAGCTGAGTGTGGTGGTGTGTGCCTGTAATCCCAGCTACTCAGGAGGCTGAAGCAGGAGAATAGTTTGAACCAGGGAGTATGAGGTTGCAGTGAGCTGAGATGGTGCCATTGCACTCCAGCCTGGAGACAGAGGGAGACTCCATCTTTAAAAAAAAACACGAAAACAAAATTAGCCAGGCCTGGCGGTGGGCACCTGTAATCCCAGCTACTTGGGAGGCTGAGACAGGAGAACCGCTTGAACCTGAGAGGTGGAGGTTGTGGTGAGCTGAGACTGGGTCATTGCACTCCAGCCCGGGCAACAAGAGTGAAGCTCCCTCTCAAAATAATACTAGTAATAATAATAAAGTACTGATTCATGCTGCAACATGCGTGATCCTCAAAAAAAAAAAAAAAGAAAAGGAAAAAAACTTGATGCTAGGCTGGGCGCAGTGGCTCACACCTGTAATCCCAGCACTTGGAGAAGCCAAAGAAGGAGCATGGCTTGGAGCCGGTTCAACACCAGCCTGGGCAACAAAGGGAGATCCTGTCTCTATATAAAAAAAAAAAATTATCTGGGCGCGGTGGCTCACACCTGTAATCCCAGCACTTTGGAAGGCCGAGGCAGGTGGATCACGAGGTCAAGAGATCGAGACCATCCTAGCCAACATGGTGAAACCCCGTCTCTATTGAAAATATAAAAATTAACTGGGCATGATGGCTTGAGCCTGTAGTCCAAGCTACTCAGGAGGCTGAGGCAGGAGAATTGCTTGAACCCGGAGGCAGAGGTTATAGTGAGCTGAGATCACACCACTGCACTCCAGCCTGGCGACAGAGCAAGACTCCAAAACAAAATTATTAGTCAGGCATTGTGGTACACCCCTGTAGTCCTGCCTACTCAGGAGGCTGAGGCAGGAGGATCGCTTGAGCCCAGGAGGCTGAGGCTGCGGTGAGCTATGTTCGCACCACTGCACCCCAGCCCACGAAACAGAGACTGTTTCTAAAAATATATTTTTTTAAAAATCATGCTGAGTGAAAGAAGCCAGACACAAAAGGCCACATAGTGGATGATTCCATTGATATGAAATGTTCAGAAGAGACAGATCCACAGAGACAGGAAGCAGACTGGTGGGTGCCAGGGGCTGCTGGGAGGGGGAGTGGGGAGAGAGTGTTTAATGAGGACAGAGTTTCAGTTTTCCAAGATGAAAAGAGTTCTGGAGATGGATGGCAGTGACGGCTGCACAACAATGTGAATGTTCTAAATGTCACCGAAATGTTCACTTTAAAATGGTTAATTTTGAAATGAAGTATGGAATGAGGAAAAAAGTTTTTTAAAAAAGTAAAAAAAAAAAATGCTGGGTGCCGTGGCTCATGTAATCCCAGCACTTTGGGAGGCTGAGGCAGGCGGGTCACCTGAGGTCAAGAGTTCGAGACCAACCTGGCCAACATGGTAAAACCCATCTCTACCAAAAATACAAAAACTTAGCCGTGCATGGTGGGCACCTGTAATCCCAGCTACTAGGGAGGCTGAGGCACGAGAATCGGTTGGACCAGGGAGGCAGAGGTCGCAGTGAGCCAAGATCGAGCCACTGCACTCTAGCTTGGGCGACAAGAGCGAAACTCCATCTCAAAAATAAAAAGAAGGGCCGAGTGTGGTGGCTCATGCCTGTAATCCTAGCACTTTGGGAAGCTGAGGAGAGCAGATCATGAGGTCAGAAGTTCGAGACCAGCCTGACCAACATGGTGAAACCCCATTTCTACTAAAAATACAAAAATTAGCCAGGCATGGTGGTGAGCACCTGTAATCCCAGCTATGCAGTAGGCTGAGGCAGGAGAATTGCTTGAACCTGGGAGGTGGAGGTTGCAGTGAGCCGAGGTTGTGCCACTGTACTCTAGCCTGGGCAACAGAGTGAGACTCCGTCTCAAAAAAAAAAAAAAAAAAAAAAAGAAAGAAAAAACAACAACAACAACAACAAAAAAAGAAAGCCAAGAAAAATGCACTGGCCATGCTGAGAGGAGGAGATAAAAGAGGCGGGGAACCAACTATGGGAGCTCAGGGCACATCTCCAGACCCAAGAAATGAAAGAGATGGAGCCTGGTGCAGTGACAGTGACAGTGGACGGGGGCAGAGAAACGGAGAGACAGCAGATGGGCCTGGCGCTGGGAGAGGTGAGGTGATCCATGAAACAGATCTGTCCCATCCGCCAAGAGATGGGACGGGGGAGCTTGCTTATTATTTTTTTCTTTTTTCTTCTTCTTTTTTTTTTTTTTTTGAGACAGAGTCTCGCTCTATCGCCCAGGTTGGAATGCAGTGGTGCAATCTTGGCTCACTGCAACCTCTGCCTCCTGGGTTCAAGTGATTCTCCTGCCTCAGTCTCCCAAGTAGCTGGGACTATAGGCATGTGCCACCACGCCTGGCTAAATTTTTTTGGTATTTTTAGTAAAGATGGGGTTTCACCATGTTGGTCAGGCTGATCTTGAACTCCTGGCCTCATGTGATCTACCCGCCTTGACCTCCCAAAGTGCTGGGATTACAGGTGTGAGCCACCTCGCCTGGCCTCTTTCTTCTCTCTCTCTCTTTCCTGTTTTGTTGTTGTTGTTGTTTGTTTTTGAGACAAGTTCTCACTCCGTTGCCCAGGCTGGAGGGCGGTGGTGTGATCATGGCTCGCTGCAACCAGGAACTCCTGGTTTCAAACAATTCTTCCCACCTCAGCTTCCTGAATAGCTGAGACTACAGGCACATGTCATCATGCCCGATTAATTTTTTTTTTTTTTTTTTTTTTTTTTTTGAGACAGAGTTTTGCTCTTGTTGCCCAGGCTGGAGTACAATGTCGTGATTTTGGCTCACCACAACCTTTGTCTCCCAGGTTGAAGCCATTCTCCTGCCTCAGCCTCCCAAGTAGCTGGGATTACAGGCATGCGCCACCACACCCAGCTAATTTTGTAATTTTAGTAGAGATGGGGTTTCTCCATGTGGGTCAGGATAGTCTCTAATTCCCGACCTCAGGTGATCCGCCCGCCATGGCCTCCCAAAGTGCTGGGATTACAGGCATGAGCCACCGCGCCTGGCCCGGCTAATTGTTTTGTGCAGACGGGGTTTTGCTATGTTGCCCAGGTTGGCCTCAAACTGAGCGGGGGCGCTCGAGTGGAGGCAGAGGTTTGGCCTCCTGGCCTTTGCTCCTGCGGTGCCCACAGCCAGTCTGCCCACCTCAGTCCTCAATCCCGCTTCACCTTGAAAACCCAAATGCCCCTCCTCCCCAGGGGGAATCCACTGTTAAGGATCAGTCCTCAGTAAGCCCTCCTGCCTCCAAATCACACCAACCTCTTTACCGTCCAATGAAGAAGTGATCCTGGGACCATCTGAAACAGGGACAGATTAATGCGAGGGTCTCAGGCCGCTTAGAAGAGGGGTCCACAAGCTTCTTCTCCAACCGGCCAGACAGTAAATATTTTCAGCTTCGAGGGCCAGACAGTCTGTTGAATGACTCAATTCTGCTGTGAAGCGTAAAAGCAGCCACGGATACAGGGTAAATGAATGAGCACAGCTCCGTGCCAATAAAACTTTATTTATGGACACTGAAATTTGAATTGCATATACTTTTCCCCATGTCGTGAAATTTCCCTTTTGATTTTTTTTCCCTCAACCATTTAAAAATGAAAAAGCCATTCTTAACTCACAGGCTGTGCAGAAACAGGTGGCGGGCTACATTTAGCAAGGCCCGGTTTAGACAGTGCCAACACCAGCTCCTCTCTCCCTCCACCCCACATCTGCCCCTTCAACTCCCATATCAGGGAGTCTGGGAGAATTATCCATTTTTTAAAAAGTATTCTTTTTTTTTTTTGAGACAGAGTTTTACTCTCATTGCCTAGGCTGGAGTGCAATGACGCGATCTCAGCTCACCACAACCTCCGCCTTCTGAGTTCAAGCAATTCTCCTGCCTCAGCCTCCCGAGTAGCTGGGATTACAGAAGGGTGCCACCATGCCCAGCTAATTTTGTATTTTTACTAGTGACAGGGTTTCTCCATGTTGGTCAGGCTGGTCTCGAACTTCTGACCTCAGGTAATCCTCAGCCTCCCAAAGTGCTGGGATTACAGGCGTGAGCCACCACACTCGGCCATAGTCTTAAATTGTTAAAAGGAAGATGTGAGTCCAGCTACTTGGGAGGCTAATGCTTGGAGGACCACTTGAGCTCAGAAGTTTGAGTCCAGTCTGGACAACACAGTGAGACCCCCATCTTTTAAAATAAATTTTTTTTTTTTTTGAGGCAAGGTCTTCCTCTGTCACCTAAGCTGGAGTGCAGTGGTAGGATCACAGCTCACTGCAGCCTTGACCTCCTGGACTCAGCAGAACCTCCCAGCTCAGTCTCCCAAGGAACCGGGATCGCAGGCACATGCCACCACACTCAGCTAATTTTTTGTATTTTTTCTAGAGACAGGGTTTATCCATGTTGCCCAGGCTGGTCTTAATTCCTGGGCTCAAGAAATCCTCACACCTGGGCCTCCCAAAGTGCTGGAACTAGCCACTGAGCCTGACAAAAAAAAAATTTTTTTTTTGACACGGAGTCTCGCTCTGTCACCTTGAGCAGTGCACCTGTTTATTCAATTTGCTTGGAAGGAAAAATGGCCCAGGGTATCCCCCCCCCCCCGACACTGGCTGGGTAGTAGGGACTTGGAAAATGGGTGAAGAGGCAGTCTGGGAAACTGTTTGTGGATAGACCTTTTTTTTTTTTTTTTTTTTGAGATGGAGTCTTGCTGTGTCACCCAGACTGGAGTGCAGTGGTACAATCTTGGCTCCCTGCAACCTCTGCCTCCCGGGTTCAAGTGATTCGCCTGCCTCAGCCTCCCAAGTAGCTGGGATTACAGGTGCCCACTAACACACCCAGCTAATTTTTGTATTTTTAGTACAGACAGGGTTTCACCACATTGGCCAGACTGGTCTCAACTTCCTGACCTCAGGTGATTCTCCCGTCTCAGCGTCCCAAAGTGCTGGGATTGCAGATTTGGGACCACCGCGCCCAGCATAAAATAATAATAAATTTGCTGGGCTCAGTGGCTCACGCCCATAATCCCAGCACTTTGGGAGGCCGAGGATTAGTTCAGGTCAGGAGTTTGAGACCAGCCTGGCCAATATGGTGAACCCCCATCTCTACTAAAAATACAACAAAATTAGCTGGGTGTGGTGGCAGACGCCTGTAATTCCAGCTACTGGGGAGGCTGAGGCAGAATAATCACTTGAACCTGGGAGGCAGAGGTTGCAGTGAGCCGAGATTGCGCCATTGCATTCCAGCCTGGGCAACAACAGCAAAACTCCATCTCAAAACAAAAAACAAAAAAATTAGACAGATGTGGTGATGCGTGCCTGTAATCCCAGCTACTTGGGAGGCTGAGGCAGGAGAATCACTTGAACCCGGGAGGTGGAGGTTGCAGTGAGCTGAGATCGCACCACTGCACTCCAGCCTGGGCAGCAAGAATGAAACTCCATCTCAAAAAAAAATTAGCAAAAGGTTACATGGTATAGCAGTGTATAAAGTAAAAACCAGAGTCCTGCTCCATCGCATTCTCTCTCTCCTGCACCTACAGTCTCATAGGGAGTTCCCTACAATCAATTGATAGAGGAAGACAAGACTTGGCCAGGGTTTACAGACGCTTCTGCCCAGTCTGCAGGCAGCACGGCAGCCCCTTCCGGGCCATCCCTGAAGGACAGTGGGAAGGAACCTTCCAGTGGGCAGAGGCTTGAGCAGTGCACCTGTTTATTCAATTTGCTTAGAAGGAAAAATGGCCCAGGGTATCTCCCCCGTACTGGTTGGGTACTCAGGGGTTTGGAAAGTGGGTGGAAATGCAGTCTGAGAAACTGCGGCTAGACTTTTTTTTTTTTTTTTTTTGAGACGCAGCCTCGCTCTGTCACCCAGGCTGGAGTACAGTGGCGAGATCTCGGCTCACTGCCACCTCTGCCTCCCGGGTTCAAGTGATTCTCCTGCCTCAGCCTCTCGAGTAGCTGAGATTACAGGTGTCCGCTGCCACGCCCAGCTAATTTTTGTGTTTTTAGTAGAGATGAAGTTTCATCTTGTTGGTCAGGCTAGTCTCAAACTCCTGAACTCCTGATCTGCCCACCTCGGCCTCCCAAAGTGTTGGGATTACAGGCATGAGCCACTGTGCCCTGCCTACATTTTTAATTTTTTAGAGATGGGAGTCTTGCTGTGTTGCATAGGCTGGTATGGAATAGCTATTCACAAGTGTGATGGTAGTATACCACAGCTTGGAACTCCTGGGCCCAAATGAGCCTCCCGTCTCAGCCTCCTGAGAAGCTGGGATTACAGGCACCTGCCACCACACCCGGTTAATTTTTATATTTTTAGTAGACATGGGGTTTCGCCATTTTGGCCAGGCTGGTCTCCAACTCTTGGCCTCCAGTGATCCACCCATCTCGGCCTCCCAAAGTGTTGGGATTACAGGCATGAGCCACCGAGCCTGGTTTTTTTTTTTTTTTTTGGATAGAGTCTTGCTCTGTCCCCCAGGCTGGAGTGTAGTGGCAGAATCTCAGCTCACTGCAACCTCCGCTTCCCGGTTCAAGCGATTCTCCTACCTCACCCTCCCGAGTCGCTGGGATTACTCAGGCGACTGCCACCACGCCTGGCTGAATTTTGTATTTTTAGTAGAGAGAGAGTTTCGCTATGTTGGCCAGGCTGACCTCGAACTCCTGGCCTCAAGTGATCCGCCCGCCTCAGCCTCCCAAAGTGCTGGGATTACAGGTGTGAGCCACGGTGCCCGGTCTGGTTTTTTTGTTGTTGTTGTTTTTGGTTTGTTTTTAATAATAAAGATGGGGCCTCACTATGTTGCCCAGGCTAGTCTTGAACTCCTTGAGCTCAAATGATCCTCTTGCCTCAGCCACCCAAAGGGCTAGGATTGCAGGTGTGAGCCATCACGCCTGGCCTCAACTTTATTTTTTTCATGAGACAGGCGGGGTCTTGTCTTGGTGCCCAGGATGGAGCACAGTGGCATGACCATAGCTCACTGCAGCCTCAGCCTCCCACACTAAAGTGATCCTCCTGCCTCAGCCTCTCGAGGGGCTGGAACCACAGGCATGCACCACCACACCCAGCAGCTTTTCCTGTAGACATGGGGTCTCACTATGTTGCCCAGGCTGATCCCAAACTCCTCAAGTTCAAGTGATCCTCCCACCAGGACCTCCCAAAGCACTGGAATTACAGGCATGAGCGACCACACTGGGCCTCAAAGCCCAACTTTAAGAGACAGAGGAATAGGGGGCTGGGACAACTCCTTGCTCTGAGACAATTTCCCAGAGGGTGAGCCCAGCCTATATGGTGGAGCAAGGTCTTGGCAAGGACATCCCTGGCCAGGGTGACTTGTGCCCACTGTGCTGCCAGGCTCCCTATCTGGCAGCCTACATGAAGCTCACACTATAAATGCCCAGAATGAGAGTACCCAGGAGCAAGGGGCGGAAAGTGAACAGGACAGGGTGAGCTCTCCACAACTGAGAGAAGATCACGAAATGCACAAATGGCTGGGCGCAGTGGCTCACGCCTGGAATCCCAGCATTTTGGGAGGCTGAGACAGGCGGATCACCTGAGGTCGGGAGTTCGAGACCAGCCTGACCAACATGGTGAAACCCCATCTCTACTAAAAATACAAAAATTAGCAGGGCATGGTGGTTGCACGCACCTGTAGTCCCAGCTACTTAGGAGGCTGAGGCAGGAGAATCACTAGAACCCGGGAGGTGGAGTTTGCAGTGAGCCGCGATCACCACTGCACTCCAGACTGGGTGACAAAGCCAGATTCCATCATGAAAAAGAAAGAAAGCAAAGGAAAAGCAAAGGGAAGGAAACAGGGAGGGGGAGAGGGGAAGAGAGGAAGAGAGGGAGGAGAGGGGAGGGGAGGGAGAGGAGTGACAAAACTCCATCTCTACTAAAAATACAAAAGTTAGCCAGGCATGGTGGCGCGCACCTGTAATCCCAGCTACTCAGGAGGCTGAGGCAGGAGAATCACTTGAGGCAGGAGGCGGAAGTTGCAGTTTGCTGAGATTGCACTACTGCACTTTAGTCGGGGTGACAGAGTGACACTCTGCCTCAAAACAAAATAAAAAAAAAAAAAAGACTTCCCTTAGGCAACAAACACAGACAGACCTCACTTCTGTCTCAGATGCCCAGGCCTGGATGGAGAGAAGGGCATTCAAACACTCTCTCGAGCAAGAGCCCCTCCCAGAGCAGCTCCTTTTTTATTTTTATTTCTTTGAGATGAAGTCTCATTCTGTTACCCAGGCTAGAGTGCAGTGGCTCAATCTCGGCTCACTGCAACTTCCCCTTCTTGGGTTCAAGAGATATCCTGCCTCAGCCTCCTGAGTAGCTGGAATTACAAGCATCCACCACCAAGGCCCAGCTAATTTTTGTATTTTTGTAGAGATGGGGTTTCACCATGTTGGCCAGGCTGGTGTCGAACTCCTGACCTCAGGTGATCCACCCGCCTCAGCCTCCCAAAGTGCTGGGATTACAGGTGTGAGCTACTGCGCCTGGACACATTTAGCTTTTGATTATTGTGTGTCCTCCATTCTACCCTGATTAAAAGCAAGCTCCAGCCAGGCGAGGTGGCTCACGCTTGTAATCCGAGCACTTTGGGAGGCTGAGGCAGGCGGATCACCTGAGGTCAGGAATTCGAGACCAGCCTGGCCAACATGGAGAAATCCCGTCTCTACTAAAAAATACAAAAAGTAGCTGGGTGTGGTGGCACACGCCTGTAATCCCACCTACTCGGGAGGCTGAGGAAGAAGAATCCCTTGAACCAGGGAGGTGGAAGTTGCAGTGAGCCGAGATTGCACCACTGCACTCCAGCATGCATGATGGGAATGAGACTCCATCTCAAAAAAAAAAAAAAAAAGTGTGAGGACGAGGAGGGGATAGATAGGAAAGTTGTTGAGCTTCGCAGGGTCTCTGTCAAAACAGCTCCACTCTGCCTCGGTAGCGAAAAACCACCACAGATAACGTGGACTGAAATGGGTGTGACCTGTGTACCTTGAACTCATGAAGGCTGAAACTGCACTTCCGTATAATTGCCATGTACCATGGAATACTCTTCTTCTTTTGTTTTCAACCATTGAAAAATGTAAAAACCAGGCCGGGTGCAGTGGCTCACGGCTGTAATCTCAGCACTTTGGGAGGCCAAGGCAGGCAGATCACAAGGTCGGGAGTTCCAAAACCAGACTGGCCAACGTGGTGAAACCCCGTCTCTACTAAAAAATACAAAAAATTAGCTGGGCATTGTGGCGGTGCATCTGTAATCTCAGCTACTCGGGAGGCTGAGGCGGGAAATTGCTTGAACCAGGACCCGGGAGGTAGAGGTTGCAGTGAGCCAAGATCATGCCATTGCACTCTCGCCTGGGCAACAGAGCCAGACTCCGTCTAAAAAAAAAAAAAAAAGTAAAAACCATCCTTAGCCCAAGGGCTGTGCAGAGACAACCAGCAATGCCAGCCGTGGACTGCAATTTGCAGCCCCAGGTCCAGCTGGCTTCTTGTTCTCCTGCAGGTTGTGGAGGCCTGGCACAGGCCAGGCTGTGCCCACAAAAGCTTGCATGAATGAACACTGCATGCAGGAATGGTGGCAGCCAGCCACGCCAGCAAGGGAACCCTTCCCTCATCACCTCTTTCCTGAGCAGCCTTGGGAAAGCTGCTTAACCTCTCTGGGCCTCGTGTTTTCAGCTGTAGGTGACCCTGATGTTAGTCTTGCTGGTTTGTTCTGAAGACGCTAAATGTATCTGGCCCTGCACAGGGCCTGCCCCAGCCTTGGTGGGGGCCTGGTGATTCCCATCCCACTCTGTCTCTAGCTCCCTGCATCCTCCTCCCCAAAGCTGAGAGGCTGTCTTTAAAAGGGAGAAGGCGGCCAGGTACGGTGGCTCACACCTGTAATCCCAGCACAGCACTTTGGGAGGGTGAGGCGGGGCAGATCACAAAGTCAGGAGTTCAAGACCAGCCTGGCCAACATGGTGAAACCTCATCTCTACTGAAAAGACAAAAATTAGCCAGGCGTGGTGGCAGGTGCCTGTAATCTCAGCTACTCGGGAGGCTGAGACAGGAGAATCTCTTGAACTGCAGAGGCAGAGGTTGCAGTGAGCCAAGACTGCACCACTGCACACTCCAGCCTGGGCAATAGAGCAAGACTCCGTCTCAAGAAAAGGGAGAAGGCAGGAGCCTCCCCTGCACCAGCTCAGGGCCCCCCAGCTTCACTCTTCAAGCCCGCCAGGCTGGCGCCAGGACCTGGCCAGCACCACACACACACACTCTCCTCCTGGCCTAAATATATTCCAACCTCAGAGACATTCCACGCCCCACACTCATTTCCGCTTTCCTGCCCTAGTGTGGTTCCAGGAGGTAAAAACCCCACTGAAGGAGGGAGGGGTAGAGGAGGAGGAGGAGGAGCAGCAGGAGGCCAGTGTGGCTGGTCTTGAGATATGGCCTCAAGGGTCCTGGCCTTGCTGGGACGCTGGCATGGCAGAGATTGGAGGATTGAAGAGGACCTCCACCCCACCCTGCATTCTGTTTCTCTCCCCTTCTCACTCACTCTGAGTCACCACTCCAGCAGCCCCTGGCCTAGAGCCAAGGCGGTGTGGGACGTGAGGCCGGAAGGCAGGCAGGGAGATCTGCTTGAGTCTCTGGTTTCTCCTCCACACCCACAGGGGCCGTAGGTCTTGAAGCACACACCCCAGTACCCATCCAGTAAATGTGGAGGCAGGGTCGGGGCACCCCATGCCCTCTGGCTCCAGGGACACCACTGCCACCGCCCACCCCTGGGAACCAAGAAGTAGAAACAAGGCAGCCTGGCTCCACCTACCTCGGGCTGCCCACCCATCAGGAAATGGGAGGCTGGCACCCCTCGCTCCAGGCAGAGGGACAGTGCAAGAGATCCTGCTATGGTCTCACCAATCCCTCCCCCAAGATTCTGGAACCCACAGATCACCTCCACTACTATAGGTTCAAGGACTCAAACCAGGCCCAAGATGAGAAAAGACATGCTCAGGCCAGGCGTAGTGGCTCACGCCTGTAATCCCAGCACTTTGGGAGGCCGAGGCGGGTGGATCACCCGAGGTCAGGAGTTCGAGACCAGCCTGACGAACATAGTGAAACTCTGTCTCTACTAAAAATACAAAAATTAGCTGGGCATGTGGTGCATGCCTGTAATCCCAGCTACTCAGGACGCTGAGGCAGGAGAATCACTTGAACCTGGGAGGTGGAGGTTGTAGTGAGCTGAGATGGCACCACTGCACTCCAGCCTGGTAGAAAACAAGACCTTGTGTCAGAAAAAAAGAAAGAAGAAAAAGAAAGAAAATGCACACTCCGAGTTACTTTGCGGGTTGGCACGCATGTGGACAGGCAGGACAGCTGAAGCAGGTGGCAAGTCTGCGCCCCACCCCATCCCAACATTTGGCAACATCTGGAGACATCTTTCATCAGGACTGGGTTGAGGCCACGCTACTACTCACCATCCAAGATGCACAAGGTAGCTCCCTGCGCAAAGAATGATCCAGCCCCACATGGGGAAACCAGAGGCTGGGTGCAGTGGCTCATGCCTGTAATCCCAACACTTTGGGAGGCTGAGACAGGAAGATTGCTTGAGGCCAGCCTGGGCAACACAGAGAGATCCCCATCTCTACAAAAAGAAAAAAAAATTTTTTTGAGACAGACTCTCACTCTGTCACCCAGGCTGGAGTGCAGTGGAGCGATCTCGGCTCACTGCAACTTCCACCTCCTGGGTTCAAGCAATTCTCCTGCCTCAGCATCCCAAGGAGCTGGGATTACAGGCACCCCCCATCATGCCCAGATAATTTATTTCTGTATATAATTTATACATATACACACGTATATACATATATATATATATATATATATATATATATATTTTTTTTTTTTTTTTTTTTTTTTTGAGACGGAGTCTTGCTCTGTCACCCAGGCTGGAGCACAGTGGTGTGATCTTGGCTCACTGCAACCTCTGCCTCCGGAGTTCAAGCATTTCTCTGCTTCAGCGTCCCAAGTACCTGGGATTACAGGCATACACCACCACACCCGGTTAATTTTTGCATTTCTAGTAGAGACGGGGTTTCATCATCTTGACCAGGCTGGCCTTGAATTCCTAACCTCATGATCCACCTGCCTTAGCCTCCCACAGTGTTGAGATTACAGGCGTGAGCCACGGCCCCTGACCCCCCAGTTCCTTTTAATGAGCTGGCCTATGTGGCACACATCTGTAGTCCCTGGTACTCGGGAGGCTGAGGCAGGAAGATTGCTTGAGCCTAGGAAACGGAGGCTGCAGTGAGCTGTGATCACACCACTGCACTCCAGCCTGGGTAACAGAATCAGACACTGTCTCAGGAAAAAAAAAGAAAAAAGAAAAAACAAGGAGTTGGAAGAGAAAGTTTTGGGGAAGAAGTAAGATTCTCACTGGACTGACACCAGGCAAGCGGAGGCGTGGGGACACTTGGGTGCCTGGGAAGAGCCGCCAAGGGGCCTGTCCAGTCTAGGGAGTGGCCAGGCCAGCAGGGAAGACCGGCAGGAGCGTCCCTCCTTGCTGAGGATGCATCCCCAGCTTTTCAACATGTACAGGTGTTCCAGGCACAGGGGCTCACGCCTGTCATCCCAGCACTTTGGGAGGCTGAGGTGGGTGGATCGTTTGAGGTCAGGAGTTCGACACCAGCCTGACCGGCAAAGTGAAACCCTGTCTCTAATAAAAATACAAAATTACCCGGGTGGCACACGCAACTACTCAGGAGGCTGAGGCAGGAGAATCCCTTGAACCCAGGAGGCAGAGGCTGCAGGGTGGAGATGGCTCCGCCGCACTCCAGCCTGGGTGACAGAGCAAGATTCTGTCTCACCAAAAAATGTACAGGTCAGCTGCAAGGAGGGAGTCACCCAGAGCACGGGATGGGCCCACTCAGGATACCTGGGACAATCACAGGTAACCTTGGTCTGTCTGAGGCAGCCCGAGGGAGGGGGCAGAGAATTTCCCAAGAGCCCTGTGGGGTGGGGTGTGCCTGGCTGTGTGGGACCCACTGGGTCTGGAGAAGGCAGCTCTGAGCATTAAGGAGACCGAGCTCACCCTTCCAGCCTGACCAGAAACCCAGGTTCAAGTTTGGGATGTGAGGCCATGGAGCGGAGCCTAGCTCTAGCCTCCCAGTCTCAGGGACAGGGCTGGCTTAGTCACCATGCGGCCACTGGGAGGTTGAGGGATGTGTAGGCCTACCCCACCCTCCACCCCAGGGATGTCCAGAGGGTCATGAGAAAGAGGGACAATGAGCGGGTGTGGTAGTTCATCCCAGCACTTTGGGAGGCAGAGGCAGGAGGCTCACTTTAAGTCGAGTTCCAGACCAGCCTCAGCAACATAGCAAAACCCCGTATCTGCAAAAAAATTTTAAAAATTAGGCTGGGCACGGTGGCTCATGTCTGTAATCCCAGCATTTTGGGAGGCTGAGGCGGGCGGATCACAAGGTCAGGAGTTGAGACCAGCCTGGCCAACATGGTGAAACCCCATCTCTACTAAAAATACAAAAATTAGCCGGGCTAGGTGGTGGGCGCCTGTAATCCCAGCTACTCGGGGGGCTGAGGCAGGAGAATCCCTTGAAACCACGAGGTGGAGGTTGCAGTGAACCAAGATCCCGCCACTGCACTCCAGCCTGGGCAACAAGAGTGAACTCTGTCTTAAAAACAGAACAAAACAAAACTTCTGGACTAAAGAGAAGGCTTTGGCAGCCCCAGGGGCACACACCCTCAGTTTCCCCCTCCAAACTGGCTTCATATCCAACCCTCCTGGGAGGGAATTTCTGGTCCCAAACGGCAAGACAGCACTTTGAAAATTCCAGTATTTGTTTATAAGTCAGTGTCCACAGGGATTTGGAAAGTGTCTGGAGGATGCGTGGAAGGCAGTGCTGCAGACTTCAGCCGCCTCTCCGAGGCGGCAGCCCAAAGGGGAAGAAGGGTCCCCCAGAGCCCCGCCCCACCTACCGCCACCTCACCCAGAGTCTGAGCTGCAGCCCGCAGATACCAGGCGATAATTGCAGGTTTGCTTCAAGCCTTCTGGGTCCGTGAGAAACCAAATCAAATCTCACTCCGGAAGGGCGGGCCCCAGCCGCAGGGGAGAGAAGGAAGGGGTCTGGGGGGTGGGGGCTGGGGGGAAGGGGGTCTCAGGTGAAGACTGATTGGCAACGGGCTGGCCTGGAGCCCAGGCCCCAAAGCTCACCAAGCCCCAGCTGCTGTGACCCAGGCCCCTCTGGCCTCTGATACCCCTGACTAGGCGTCCTCCCAACAGGCCCCCCCTGCCCTGGGGTCTAAAGGCTGAAGCAATGAGCCATTTCCTTTCCTGTGCACTCAGCCAGGACCCTGCTGATTCCAGACACCAGTAAGGATGGGTAGTGGGGAGTGGTGCGGGGGCAGAGGGAGGAGACTTGCGGCAGCCTTTTCAGTCTAGCAGTTTGATCTTGCTCAGTAAATGATGTCTCACGGGCGGAGCCCAGTGGCTCTCACCTGTAATCCCAGCACTTTGGGAGGCTAAGGCAGGCAGATTGCCTGAGGTCAGGAGTTAGAGACTAGCCTGGCCAGCATAGTGAAACCCAGTCTCTACTAAAAATACAAAAAAATTAGCCAGGCGTGGTGGCGTGTGCCTGTAATCCCAGCTACTCGGGAGGGAGAGGAATTGCTTGAACCAGGGAGGTGGAGGTTGCAGTGAGCCAAGATCGTGCCACTGCACTCCAGCCTGGGTGGCAGAGCAAGACTCGGTCTCAAAATAATAATAATAATGTTTACAAAACAAATAAACACGTGAACAACAACAAACAAACAACTTTGTCTTTATGGAGCGCCTGGACTGAGTGTGCACAGATTGAGCCCCAGGGAAGATCTCATCCTGCTGAAAGGGGAGGTAAGAGGGTAATGAAGTGACCTGACAAATGAGTCTAAGACGGAACCTAGTGAGTGATCAGCCCTGGATGTGAGAGAAGGAGAAACAGGTAGCCCAGGAGGGGCGAGGAGACCTGGGGTGCAGCTCTCAGCTCCCAGCAGGAGCCTCCTTCCTTATCTAAGAACCAGAGATAGAAGCTGGATTTAAGCAAAAGTTCACTGACCAGGACAAAGGTCCCTACGCCCTTCTCCTTCTCACTCAGAAGAAAAAAAATCCAGGAGAGGAAGAAAGTCAATGGGTTGACTCTCTATACAGGGTAACCCTGGACACTGCTTAATCACTCTGTGCCTCAGTTCCCTGGTCTGTAAAATGGGACTAATGTAAGTGCCTACCTGGCAGGGCGCAGTGGCTCACGCCTGTAATCCCAGCACTTCGGGAGGCTAAGGTGGGCAGATCACAAGGTCAAGAGATCCAGACCATCCTGGCCAACATGGTGAAACCCCGTTTCTAAAAAAAAAAAAGTGAATGCATGGAAATGACCAAGTACAACATAGCTTCAGGGCCTGACCTGCCATAAGCATCAGTAATTCTCTCTTGACTATGGGGGAGGTTATCATATCTGCAAATAAGCAGAAGCCTCCAGGGCAGAAGCCAAGGGGCCTTTGGAGGCTCTGGTAATCTTCCGAGAGCACTTCTTAGACTCTGTGTAAACAGAGGGGACTTGGCTCGAAGCCTCAATTAACAAAGCAGCTAATCCCCTCGACAGGACTTCCCAGGGCTCCCAGAAGGAACAAACCGTTTCCAAGGCTCCCGGCCCCACTCCTGCCCCTTAGGGAGCTACTAGATTGCCACGTCCTCTTGGCAGGCCCTTGGGAGAACTTCTCAAACCAAGGAAAACTGAGACCCAGGCTGCCAAGGGAACTGCTCAGGGATTGTGGCCCCTAGGCCAGCCCAGCAAGGCAGCTGGAACAGTGGTTTGCAGACACAGCTGTTCCTGGGATCTACCCTGGGATGGCTGGGTCTCCCAACGCCATCCCTGTCCATGCCCTGGAGATCCTGGTGTAACCTATCTGGGGGATAAGCCTGGAATGTCTCAGAGCTCAGTGCACAGGCTTCTCCCAAGCTAGCTCTGCCAGTCCCTGGCTGCACAGCCCTCTGCAATAGAGGAGAAAGCCCTCTAACTCCATCAAGGAAGAAAAGGTGTAATTCACCTCACCCCCTCCTAATCACACTCACAAAAGCCTCAATTAACCCAACAGTTAATTCCGGGCAACAAGACTTCCCCTTGGCCTGCCTCTCCCGGCACCCCACAAGGCGGGACCTGAGAGGTGCTCCCTGCAGCTACACCCCGAGGAAAGGGTTAACAGGAAGTGCCTGGCGTCCTGCAGCCACAGAAGCCCCATTGTTCTCCAGCCTGTCCCCCTCCCCCTCGTCCAGGAAGACCCTCTGGGGAGCCCCTTCCAAGGGGCCATGGAGTCTCTCCAGGCTGAAGGCCAGCCCGTCGGGGAGAGCATGCACAGGAAAAGGAAACCAGCTGGGTGCGGGCTGGGGGAGGCACAGCTGTCACTGCCGCATCTTGTCGGGGTGGAGAACGGGCAATTTCCGAGGCGGGGCCTCCACCTTGCCCACCTGGTATGTGTGGGAGGGGGTCAGACCTCCCCTGCAGTCCCCATCTAGAAGCCAAAAGCCTTAAGTTTGGGGTTCTTAGGTACAACTGGGGCCCCTGCCTCCATTCAACCATGCCCCCACCCCACCCCAAACATCCCCTGGTTCCCAAAGTTTAACAATCACACCCCTCCTCCATCCTATTTCAGATCACGCCTCCAAGTCCTGTCAGCTTTTTCTGATTAACAGTGCTGGGTGGGGTGGGCTGGATTAGGGTGGAGGGGGTTACACGGAGGAGAACTGTTAGCAATTCCCTGGGAGCCCGTGGGGGCGGGCTGGCTGAGGGTGAGCAGCTGGCAACCAGACAGGCCGAGGCCCTGGGTGGACAGGCCGAGGGAGAAATTAATTGGTGCCAGTCGGGTGGCCAGCCGGCTGGGAGGACGGCACCCCAGGGGGCCCGGCCAGCCGCCCAGGTGCGGGAGAGCTGGGGCATGGGGGCGGGGAACAGTAAATTCGGGGATTAAGTCTTAACTAAGACTCAATGGTATACTCGGAGAGGGGCCAATTGGGCCAGGAGGCTCGAAGACCGAGCAGAGGAGGTCTGGGTTTCCCTGGACACAGGTGGGGAAGATCTTGGCTCCCCAAACACAGGTGTGTGGATCTCAGCTCCACTAAACACAGCTGCGAGGGTTCTGGGTTCCCCAAAACACTGTAAAAAACCGGGGAAGGTCTAGGCTCTCTTGAACACAACGGGTTGTGAGCGCCCCTGGACACAGGTGTGGGGTTCCAGCCACCCTGAATATAAGTGGAGGCTTCAGCAAACCTCGAGTCAAAGAGGGCAGGGTGAGCCTCAAACTCTGGCAAATCCCATTACACTTTCTTTTTTCTTTTATTTTTTTTATTTTTAAAAATAAAAAAAATAAAGATGGGGCTTCACCATGATGGCCAGGCTGGTCTTGAACTCCTGACCTCAGGTGATCCACCCACCTCGGCCTCCCAAATTGCTACGATTACAAAAGTGAGCCACCGCGCCCGGCCCCATTACAGTCTCATTCTCTCGGCCCTTTTACCAGATTGGGAGCCGAACCCCCGAGGGAAGTGCAGAAGCCGCGACTTCCCCACGCGTCTGACGCCTCCAGGCCCTGGGCACTGCCTCCGCCTCCGCCTTCCCGCTCGGCCGCAAGCTCCGCCCCCGCCTCCCTGGGACTGGCGGCGCGAGTCCGGGAAGGGGGCGAGGCCCGGGCCACCGACCACGAGGGGAGTTCTTGGAAGTCGCGGGTTGTAGCGTACGGGGGCGGAGCCTGGAGGAAAAAAGCCAAGGCGGAAGTTAATTTGCATGTCCCGCCCTTGGGCGTGATAGACACAGGATGGCTCCGCCCCGTGTAGTGACTACCTATCCACCTCCAGCGCTCGGCCTCCGGCTCACATTTCCTAGGCAAGATAAAGTCCCCGCCCTGTCCGGCTAGCAACTGGGCCGCGGCGTGGCCTGCGTCGTCCCTGCCCTCGGACGGGTGGACTTCGCCCAAGGTCCTGGAACCGGGTAAACCGGTCTGGGTGTTGCTTCTGGGCTGGTCCCGATCTGTGGCCCGGCCCTTTACCAGATCTACAGAGGCTGAACTGGGCGCCCTTCCCTTGGGTCCTGCTTGGCAGGGCAGGGAAGAGTGGGGAGGAGGCTTCGGGATGGGGGGATCCGACTAGAGCTGTCCTTTACTTGCTATCTTGCAGAGCAAAACTCTATGGGCCTCAGTTTCCTCATCTGTACACAGTGGACGTTAAAAAGGACAGATCTCAAACGAAGGTTGCAAAGGCATCATTCATTCACAAAATCCACTTAATTAAGTATCTTGGTCCCTGCCTTCATGGAGGCATCAGGCTACAAGAAAAGACTAACTCAGAAACAACCGTTTAATTCTACAAAGGTAAAATTGCACTTGTGATAAGTATTACTAAAGAAAAAAAAATTTTTTTTTGAGACGGAGTCTCACTCTGTCGCCCAGGCTGGAGTGCAGTGGAGCAATCTCAGCTCACTGCAACCTCTGCCCCCTGGCCCCGGGTTCAAGCGATTCTCCCACCTCAGCCTCTGGAGTAGCTGGGACTATAGGTACCCACCACCACGCCTGGCTAATTTTTGTATTTTTAGTAGAGACGAGGTTTTATTATGTTGGCCTGGTTGGTCTCAAACTCCTGCCCTTGTGATCTGCCCGCCTTGGCCTGCCAAAGTGCTGGGATTACTGGCGTGAGCCACCACGACCAGCCCGATTCAATGTTATTTAAATATCGTGGACTGAATCTCTGCAAATGTCTCCCTTGTCACCTTACCTCCTTCTCCGCCCAAGCATCATGACCTTCCCTTGGAAACAATGTGTCTTTAACGCTGGCTAATCTCTCTTGAAACTGTCAAACAACCTGTTACTGTCTCAGGATCTTTTGACATTGTTTTATTTGCATTGTAACCTTTTTAAGAAACTGTTACCTTCTAAATAGGGTAAGTGATTAATAAGTGGGATATATATATATATATACATATATTAGATAAATACAGTTAGCTGGGCATGGTGGCACACACCTGCAGTCCCAGCTCATCCAGAGGCTGAGGTGGGAGAACTGCCTGAGCCTAGCAGATGGAGGCTGCAGTGAGCTATGATGGCACTGCTGTTCTCCAGCCTGGGCAACATAGCAAGACCCTGTCTGTAAATGATAGTAATAATAGTACGGTTGTTGGTTGACCCCCCCCAACCATCTAAGAGTCACGTAGAAGCCACTGATTAAATGAGATTGTCATGTAGAAGTCACTGATTAAATAAGCTACATGCTTATTATTTACAATCTCATTTACCCAAAACAACCCCATTCACTCATTCAGGACCAGGTTGGACATTGGTGGAATTAACAAAACTAACAAGAGTTAACTCAAAAGAGTTAGGGAACAGTTGCTAAGTAAAAAATAAATATGGCCAGGTGCAGTGGCTCAAGCCTGTAATCCCAGGACTTTGGGAAGCTGAGGCAGGCAGATCACCTGAGCTCAGAAATTCAAGACCAGCCTGGACAACATGGTGAAACTCTGTGTCTACAAAAAATATAAAAATTAGCAGGGCGCAGTGGTGTGCAACTGTAATCCCAGCTACTTAGGTGGCTGAGGTGGGAGAATCTCTTGAACCTGTTAGGCAGATGTTGCAATGAGCCAAGATCATGCCACTGCACTCCAGCCTAGGCAACAGAGCAAGACCCTGTTAAAAGAAAGAGCTGGGTGCGGTGGCTCACGCCTGTAATCTCAGCACTTTGGGAGGCCGAGGTGGGTGGATCACAAGGTCAGGAGATGGAGACCATCCAGGCCAACATGGTGAAATCCTGTCTCTAGTAAAATACAAAAAATTCCAGCCAGGTGCGGTGGCTCACACCTGTAATACCAGCACTTTTGGGAGGCTGAGGCAGGTAGATCACCGAGCTCAGAAGTTCAAGACCAGCCTGGGCAACATGGTGAAACAGGCAGGAGAATCACTTGAACCCGGGAGGCGGAGGTTACAGTGAGCCGAGATTGTGCCACTGCACTCCGCCTGGGTGGCAGAGCAAGACTTCATCTCAAAAAAAAAAAAAAAAAAAAAAAGAAGAAGAAGAGAGAAGGAAGAAAAGAGAGAGAAGAAAAAAGAAAAACATTAGCTGGATGTGGTGATGTGCACCTGTAGTCCCAGCTACTCTGGGAGGCTGAGGTGGGAGGATTGCTTGAGCCCAAGAGCTCCAGCCTGCAGTGAACCGTGATCAAGCCGCTGTACTTCAGCCCGGGTGATAGGAAGACTCCAGAAAAAAACAGAGAAAGAAGAAAGGAAGAAAGAGAGAGAGAGACTGGAGGCGGTGGGGCGGGGGAGGGACCGGTCGGAAGGAAAGGAAAGGGAAAAGGAAAGGAAAGGAAGACATTAGCTGTGCATGGTGGCCTAAGCCTATGGTCCCACCTGCTTGGGAGGCTGAGGTGGGAGGATTGCTTGAGCCTGGGAGGTCAAGGCTACATTGAGCCATGATTGCACTGAAAACTCCTGGCCTCAAGTGATCCACCTCAGCCTCGTAAATTTTTGAGGTTACAGGCATGAGCCATGGCACCCAGCACATATAGCATTTTCTATGTGCCAGGCACTCTAAGCACTGTACATGCGTCATCTCACTTAATCCTTACAACAAACATAAAAAGCAGGAACTATTATTGTCCCCAGAATACAGTTGGGGAAACATGTCCAGAGACGTCAAGTGACTTGCTCAAGGCTGCAGAGCAAGAAAGCAGACCTGGCTCTCTCCCTCCAAAATCAGAATATGTGCTTCTTTTTTCTTTTTTTGAGACGGAGTCTTGCTCTGTAGCCCAGGCTGGAGTGCAGTGGTGTGATCTTGGCTCACTGCAACCTCCGACTCCTGGGTTCAAGCGAGTCTCCTGCCTCAGCCTCTCCGGTAGCTGGGATTACAGGTGCCCACCACCTCACCAGGCTAATTTTTGTATTTTTAGTAGAGACGAAGTTTCACCATGTTGACCAGGCTGGTCTTGAACTCCTGACCTCAGGTGATCCACCCACCTCTGCCTTCCAAAGTGTTGGGATTACAGATATGAGCCTCTGCACTGGGCCCAGAATATGTGCTTCTTACCGGACTTCTGCAGCTGGCCTTTGTCACCCTCCATCATGTTTCTGGTTCCGAATTACCTGTTGGCCTGTATGTGTAGTTCCGTCTGGCTCAGGCCTCTTATCCTGTGGGAGGATGGGCATATACGCTGTACTGTTTGCAGTTTGTGCCAATTTAGTACAAGCCAGCAGCAAACACCTCTCTGGAGTCTCCTGCTGCAGGCCTGGGGTTCCCTGCTGGAACCTGCTGGTCGCAGGATGGGTGAACTTTTTAGTTTTCACAGCTAGTGTCCAATTAATCCAGACCTCACCAATGTCATTTGCTGTGCCAAGGTTCAATGCTGCCTATTCTGATGGGTCCAATGGGGTCTTGGGGGATGGGTGTGTCTTAAGGGGATGTGTCTGTAGGGTATTTGTTCCAGCCTCATCTTCTGTCTCATCACTTTCAGTCCCCAGCCCCACGGTGGCCGGGCACCGGAAACCCCCCAAGAGGCCTTGGCGGGGGCGGGGGTCGGCCAAGCCGCTTCCCCGCGGAAGGAAGGGCCCGGCGGTTCCTGCGACAGGATGCGCGCGAGGCCCCTTCCCCCAGGGGCCCCGGACTTCCCCGGGCCGGGCCAGGCCAGGCTCGCAGGGGGAGGAAGTCCGACGCGGGTGCATTGAGCTACCGCCTGCAGTGTGGGGCTCCAGTGCCCCCCACGTCCCGTGGGGGAGTTGGGGTGGGTTAGGACTCGGAGTAGGTGGTGCCTTTTAAAAGTCCCCCCCACGTGTTCCCAGGAAGGAATCAGGCAGCCGTGGGGGCGAGCTTGGCTAGGGGAGAACGGTGCTAAGCTCTCCTTCACAATCCACACGGGAGGGGAAAGGGGTGTGGATTGGGCGGGAGGGGGAGCCAGAGCGCCCAGATTCCACCAGCAGACGATTTGGGGCTGGCCTGCCCCCTCCTTCTACTTCTCTGGTCTCCGGGTCAGTTCCCCTAGGTAATGGGAAGCCAGCGGCGGCGGAGCCAGCCGTCTGGGGCGGGGCGAGCGCTTTCCCCCGCTCCTCCCGCCGCCACCACTCCCCGCACCTGCGACTCCTTTGTCTTCCTGCCAGCCCTCCTCCCTTCGTCCTGGGGCAGCGCCTACAGCCCCACTCGTAAACCAACGTGGGGGATATTGAAAGGGCTTTCACCTCTCGGGGTGGCTATTCTACAGCTGGGGAGTAACCCAAGCCAATAACTAGGGCTCCAATGGGCCTTTTTAGAAACCTAAAGCCGAGTGGAGAGAAGCTGCTTAGAGACCCATTTCACAGATGAGGAAACTGAGGCTGCACCTCCCTGCCTAAGCCACACAGCGATGCCAGGTGAAGGGCTCTTCACAGCTCACCCGCTCAGCTCCACCTGAGGCCTAGGACCACGGCCGCAGCTGATTCAGTTGATTAAGGGGGTCTTCGGGGCGGGAAAGCAGGTGGCGAGATCTGCCATCTTTCAAGGAAAGTGTGATCGATCCCCCAACTCTGCTTGGACACTATGCTTGGCACTACCACTCAAATGTCTCAACTCAGAAAGCCCCCTATCCCGTCCCGGAGTTGAAGGACAATTTCAAGGGAACCCCCAAATCTGAGGGGGGTGGGGCTCCACCAGCTAGGGAATGCCCTGGCAAGGAAAAGGGGGCCCAGCCCTCTCCCGCCCACGTGGTAACCAGTCAGACCGGTTCCTGGGGCCCCAGCCAGCCCGCCGCCAGCCCCTGACCCTTTAACCCCGCCCCTCCCCCCCACCAGAGCAGAAAACCAGACAGCACCGGCCTTTTTACTCAAATGGTCTTTATTTTCCTGACATTTCTAACAAAACGCCAGGTTAGACGGAATTAAAAAGAATCTACCGCAGGAAAAGTAAACAGACCCTCAAAAACTCACTGGCGAGGATGTCCCCCTCCCCAAACTAGCTCAGTTTCCCCAGCAACTGGTCCCAGCTCAGCCTTAAGCCTTTCTACTGCCACCCCTCACCCCTCCATAGTCTCGTGATTCAGACCAGGAACATCTGGGTTGTGTCCGTGTCTGAGGGAGGGGTACACTGTAACCTGGGGGAACCTCCTAACCACCTCTAATGCACCAGATGAGAAAAATTTGAATGTGAAACTACATCAGCCCCCGCTCCCCACCCGAGGTGCAGAGGCGCGGGACGTCAACCAGCAGCACGCGGGGGTGAAGTGACTCAGGCCACTCTCCTCCCACTTCCCCAGGGTGGGTCCACGCACCAGATCCTCCTCCCAGGCCCCACACCCACGCAAGGCGACAGGAAACTCCCCCACGCCTGCCCCATGACGCAACGATGACCGTTTACACAAGTATGTCAGTGGAGGGGGAAGGGGAGCGCCAAGAATTCTGAGGTTGGAAACGCAAACCCAACTCTTGAAAAACCTTCAAAGGGCCAGCACAGCCCCCAGTACAAAATGAAGTCCGACCCTGAGATCTTAAAAAAAAAAAAAAAAACCCAAGCCTCCCTTCTCCCAGTCCAGGAGAGTGAAAGGTCCACGTCCCAGTCCACTAAGACAGCACCTGTGGGCGCAGCAGGTCTCTGCGGAAGGCGCCCGCGCCCCCGGCTCAGACTCCTCGGTGCCGTCGCTGCACACTGAAGGCGACGGCTCCCTGGGGACAGAGTCCCTCTCCGGGCCTCTCAGCAGCCCGGGCGGCGGCTTCTCGCTACGGTTTTCGCGGGCGCTCCCCCCCAGGAAGGAGGGGGTGACCTCGCCTCGGGTCTGCGCCCTGGGGCCGACGGTTCGACGCGCGCTCTGGGCTCCGGCAGCGCCGCTCGGGGTCCTCAAAAGGCCACTACGGCCCGCACCAGCACGTTGAGCATGCTGTCCGCGGGGCGGCAGGCGGGCTTTGCCTCGCACGCGGGCGGCGCCGTCGGAGGGGCTGCGGGGCTGCAGTTCAGGAGGCCCGAGAAGCGCCTCTGCAGGACGCGGGCCAGGTTGGGAAAGGCGCCCTCCGCTTGCGCCGGAGGGGGCTGCAGGCGATCGGCGACCTCGGATGACACCCTCTCCTCTTCCTCCTTTCTTCCAGACGGGCTTTCTTGCTCGGGACCAGTCCGGCGTCCCCCGCCGTCGCTCAGGCTGCTGCTGCGTCGTTTGCGGCTGACTTTGGCGGGGCGCGGGGCACAGTAGGCGGGGATCTCCTCGGCCGTCGGCGCCTCCTGCGTGTCCATGGGCTCCGGAGACGGCTGCTCACCGTCGGCGGTCGCTGTCTCGACCTTGGACTCGGCTTCCCGGGGCGGGTGCAGGCGAGGGTCAGAGGGGCGGGTGGGCGGCAAGGACACCTCGGGTTCGAGGGCCTCCACCTTGGCCGAGAGGTAGAGTTCCCCGGGCGCTGCGCATGACCAGCGACAGCTGCAGACTCCGGTGCAGCCGCAGGCCACCGCGCTGCATGCGGGAGTGATACATCTTCCACACCGACAGGGTCATGATGCGCTGTGCCTCCTTCTGCACTTCCATGGCGACTCGACGGCGACGGCAGCGGGGGCTCCCGGGACGGACAGGACAGGCGGCAGGTGCACTCCGGACAACGGGCTCGCTAACGCCTCTCCCCCACGAACCAACCCACGCAGTGACACTGCTAGAACGCTCTACTCGGGCGCCCGCCACCCGGGCCCTTTTATACCCCCAGTGACGTCACTGAGACGCCCCGCCCAATCCGAAGGACGCATCCGGGCTTTCCAACTCAACGCGGCCAAACATTCCTTAAAGCGACAGAATGCGATTTACCCAGCAGGGAAAGGGAACGGGAACCTTGGCGAGGAGCGTCCCCCACTCCACGCTGAGCTCTCCGGTGGGCTCCTTCTTTTAGCCCCGCCTGGGCGCGTTGGCCCAGGGGAGGGGGTCCGGGGGATGGGGCTCAGGGCCCACCCCACATGCTCGCCGTCTGGAGGCCCCAGTGGCTCGTGGGCAGCAAGTTTCCCTTCACACAGGGGAAGACCCGGCTTCCAGCCTGACCATCCCCTGTAGGCATTGTTCCTAGCATTTACCAGGTGTGTCTAATGAGTGTTTTCTGCACCAATAATCATGCTAACAGCTCTTACTACTTACCAGGCGCGGTTAAGAGCGCTCCTTTTATCAATAACTCACCGATCCCTCACCTCCACTCCGCGGACACTGTCCTATCTGCTTCCTTGCAGTGGGGGAAACCAAGGCAGAGTCACTGGGCCAGTATATGCTAAACAAACAATATTTGCTACTGCTGTGAAAGGAGGCCACTGGGGCCTCCAGCTCTTCGGTGTCTAGCGTACGCCAGCCCTTGTTTGTAAGCGGTGAGCCGCCCCAGGCTGCGGGTTCCCGCGATTCCTACCGAGCCATCACCCCGCAGTTTCCCGCGACAGGAGCTCCACGGGTGGGTTGGAGGAACCCGGCGCGCACGACAGCCCCCCGTCAACACGTGGCTGCCGCCCCCCCCCCAAGACGAGGGGACCGAGTTCCGCCTCCGCGCCCCCGGGAGGCGGGGTTCGGTTGGGAGCTGGAAACCCAGCAATGCAGAGACAAAGCAGGTAGAAAACCTCCCCCTACCCCTCCGCTACGCGCCGTCTCTCCAAGAAATCCTAACTCCAGTTCCCCCAAAAAAGGATGAAAAACTGTTCGAATGGCTCCATTCATTCCCGATACGGGCCCTTTAAGAGTGGCGCGCCCCCCCCACTTTCCGCCCGCACTGGTTCGCAGCGCCTTCCCGCCACCGGCGCCCGATGACTTCCACAACTAAATTTGGACGGAGTGACGTAGGACAGTCGCGCGGGCCGCTTCCGGTTGCCCATATTAGGACAGGGCCTGTGATCGCCATAGCCGGCGGCAGCGGGGCTTCCGGGCGGGTAGGAGGGGGCGGGGCTTTGCGCTCCGGCCACGCCCCTCCCCCTCCACTCCCTCGCCGAGGCAGCGCGAGCAGGGTGGAGCCCCAGGCTTCCTGACCCGCATCCAGCCGGGTGGGTGGGGAGGAGAGTTTCACTTCCTTCCCCTCCGGGGGCCAGGAAGGCGTGACGCCAGGAAAGCACCCCGCAGCGGGTAGGGGCGACCTCAGGGCTTACACGGACGCCATCTAACAGAGACGCTACAGGACGATCCTGCATACACAAGAGACGACCCGCTGAGGCCCCCTCATCCCTCTTTCCCCCTTCCCAATTATTTCCCCCATACAAAGCCCCTCCCAGGTTATCCCTGTCCCCCGCCCCACAGTGATCTGTCTTGGGACACCCTCCCGTCCCGCCCTCCCTCGGCAAGTGGGGGACTCAAGAATTATTCCCCCCCTAAAAGACCCTTTCCAAACTTGTCCCCATTCAACGAAGCTGCCACACTGCAGCCACCTGCGGAAGACGCCCCCGTCCCCGCCCCGCTAACCTTACCACGGAGACCCCCACAATGACTTCCCCAGCCCAGGCACTATCTCTGAGAGCCCACGCAGCAACTATGACGCGCAAGGGGGCGACCCCCTCCGAGGACTCCATCAGACAACCCGCCCACCCTCCAGGGGAGACCAGGCCCCCCACCACTCAAAACGTGCTTTCCCGAGACTCCCCTCACCACCCAACACACAGAGCGCCACTGTCACACATAGGGTGACACTATGAGTCCCTTCGCTGATACTCCTGGCCCCTACCCAGAGGGATACCATCCTCAAAGCCACCATCACACCTCCCGCGACCCCCAGGCTCGAACCCAGAAAGACTCCGCGCTTCTGATGAAAACCACCACCACGCACGCTCTTGATGACGTCCCCCCGCCCCTGGCATCTCTGAGACCCCCCACTCAAGACCACCTCGCCCCAAGGCGACCTCGAAGTGCCCCCCAACTCCCCCCACTTCTCAAGAAAGAGAGACTGGGAGAATGCAGCAGAACTCCCCCGCAGAAGCAGGCCCGCTCCTCACTCCGCCCCCGCGGGGAGAAGAGAGGACCACCTCTCCCCCAACACCATGCCCAAACCTGACACTTGGGACCCTGGACTGGGACGATCTCCGAAGTGCAGTGCCAGCTCAGGGAGTCCATGAAAAGATTCAACGAATCGAATGAACCCCTTCCCCAGCCATAATCCCCAGTCGTCAGAAATAAGGGAGGCTATCATTATTTACATTGCCCGTGCCCGGAAGGGAAACTGAGGTTGCGCAGCAACACTCCGAAGAGCTGGGTCTCGAACCGAGATTCCGAACTCGGACCCGAACAGGCCCAACCAGAATTCGGACACCGCCCCCTACGGGGCGGTACAAGAGGGCCAAGGGGCGGAGCAGACGGACCGGAAGCTGCCTCTGCCCACAACCAAGATGGCGGCGGAGAGGGCGGAAGTTTCCGCACGTCGGGCCTCCGAGGCCTCTCTTTCTCCCCTGGCGGCCCCGCTCTCGATGGTGACGTGACGGGGGCGGGGGGTGGCGGCGCGTTCTCCTCAGCTGCGAGGGAACCAGCCCGCGAACCCAGGCCGGGAGGGGGTTCGGCCTGGGGGGGGGGGGGGGGGGGACTGACATGTCTCTCGAAGACCCCTTTTTGTAGTCCGAGGGTGAGTGACAGCGACGGGGGAGGGCGGAGGGTGCTCTGTCCCCCAAGCCAGCAAGTGCCCGGGTGCTGGTCCCAGCATGCCAGGCGGGCTGGGCAGGGCCGTCGGGGTGCAGAGTGGGAGGCGCACGCAGGGGGATATTGGGGTCTCCCGGAGTCCCCCATGCGTTTGGGTTTGCAGTCGGGGGCAGAGGCGGGCGGGAGGACCGCCTGCCCCCAGCCGCGCCCGCCGTGCCCCTGCCCGCAGCGAGGTGCAGAAGGCGGTGAACACGGCCCGCGGGCTGTACCAGCGCTGGTGCGAGCTCCTGCAGGACAGCGCGGCGGTCGGACGCGAGGAGCTGGACTGGACGACCAATGAGCTGCGGAATGGCCTGCGCAGCATCGAGTGGGACCTCGAGGACCTGGAAGAGACCATCGATATCCTGGGGCTTTGGGGCGGGGGTGGCATGGGGGAGCCCCCTGCGGCGCTAGGGGCCTGGGAGCTCTCCCTGGGAGGGGCTGGACCCCTAGGGAGGGAGATGATGTCTGGCTCTGGCCTTGACCCTTGACTCTCAGCCCACGCATAGTGGAAGCCAACCCAGGCAAATTCAAGCTCCCGGCCGGGGACCTGCAGGAGAGAAAGGTGTTCGTGGAGCGGATGCGAGAGGCCGTCCAGGTGAGTAGAGGTCCTGCAGGCGAGGAGTGGGGGAGGTGTGAGTGTCTTTTATTTATTTATTTTTTTTTTGAGATTGAGTCTCACTCTTGCCCAGGCTGGAGTCCAGTGGTACAATCTCAGCTCACTGCAACTTCTACTTTGCGGATTCAAGCGATTCTTGTGTCTTGATCTCCTGAGTAGCTGAGGCTACAGGTGCCCGCCACCATATCCGGCTATTTTTTGTGTTTTTAGTTAGAGACGAGGTTTCACCGTGTTGGCCAGGCTGGTCTCGAACTCCCGACCTCAGGTGATCCACTCAACTTAGCCTCTCAAAGTCCCGGGATTACAGGCGTGAGCCACGCCCAGCATGAGTCACGCCCAGCATGAGTGTCTTTCCTCCTTAATGCTGTCTTCACCTCCAGGAAATGAAGGACCATATGGTCAGCCCAACAGCCGTAGCCTTTCTGGAGAGAAATAGCAGAGAGGTAAGCCTTCCCGACCCACCCTGAGCACCTCGGGGTGACCACACCGTTGAGTACAAGCCAGATCCCTCTGTGTGTGTTCGCCTGTCCCGTCTGTGACAGTGCCCATCCTGTGTGCAGTTGTCTTCTTGCTGTCTGCCTGCCTGCACTTTCTGGGTGTGTGCACCTGAACCTCTCTGTGTGTATGTGTCCGAGGGTTTCTCTCCACTGTCTCCTCTGGCTCTATACTGGTTTCCTATTGCAAGGGAGGGTTGGAGGCCTGTGTACCTATCTCCCTTCTGCTTCCATGCTATTTGTCCTGTATGCAGCTGTTTCCAAGACGCATGCCTGCCTTTTTCTCTTTTTTTCTTTTTTTGAGATGAAGTCTTGCTCTGTTGCCCAGGCTGGAGTGCAGTGGCTCGATCTTGGCTCACTACAACCACCACCTCCCAGGTTCAAGTGATTCTCCTGCCTCAGCCTCCTGAGTAGCTGGGATTATAGGCGTGCACCACCACACCCGGCTAATTTTTTGTATTTTTAGTAGAGACAGTGTTTCACCATGTTGGTCAGGCTGGTCTTGGAATGTTGACCTCAGGTGATCCCGTCCACCTTCACCTCCCAAAGTTCTGGGATTACAAGCATGAGCCTGCTTTCTGCATTTTACAGATGAGGAAACTGAGACACAGAGAGGTCAAATGACAGGGTCCCTGGGTCACCTTGTTAGTAAGTGGTGAGTGGGGATTGCAGGCTGTCCTGCGCCACAGTCTGCCTCCCTGACTCACCACCATGGGGACTTGCCTCACACACCCCGCTATGAGTTGGTGTCCCTCCCCGAGTCTATGTTCTGTGCCCCTGCAGATGCTGGCGGGCAAACCAGCTGCCCAGAAGTCACCCAGCGACCTGCTGGATGCCAGTGCTGTCTCGGCCACATCACGCTACATCGAGGAACAGCAGGCCACACAGCAGGTTTCAGGGCAGGATGGGTAGATCCTGGGAGGGAGGAGCCTTGCAGACCCATCTGAGGTCTGAGGTCCCTTTCTTTCTTCTTCTTCCTTTTCTTCTCCCCTCCCCCTATCTTTCTCCCCCTTTTCCTTCTTCCTCTCCCCCTCCTCTTTCTCCTCCTCCTGCTCCCTCCCTCCTCCCCCTCCCCCCTCCTTTCCTTTTTTATTTTTTTGAGTTGGAGTCTTGCTCTGTGACCCAGGCTGAAGTGCAGTGGCACTATCTTGGCTCACTGCAACCTCTGCCTCCCAGGTTCAAGTGATTCTCCTGCCTCAGCCTCCTGAGTAGCTGGGATTACAGGCACCCACCACAATGCCTGGCTAATTGTTTTTTTTTTTTTTCTGGACGGAGTCTTGCTGTGTTGCCCAGGCTGGAGTGCAGTGGCACGATCTCAGCTCACTGCAACCTCTGCCTCCTGGGTTCAAGCTATTCTCCTGCCTCAGCCTCCCAAGTAGCTGGGACTACAGGTGTGCTCCACCATGCCCAGCTAATTCTTATATTTTTAGTACAGACAGGGTTTCACCACTTTGGCCAGGAAGGTCTCAATCTCTTGACCTCCCAAAGTGCTGGGATTACAGCGGTGAGTGACCCGACTGTGCCCAGCCAATTTTTGTTTTTGTTGTTGTTTTTGAGACGGTGTCTCACTCTGTCACTCAGGCTGGAGTGCAATGGTACGCTCTCAGCTCGTGGCAACCTCCACCTCCCGGGTTCAAGCAATTCTCCTGCTTCAGCCTCCCAAGTAGGTGGGATTACAGGTACACGCCATCACACCTGGCTAATTTTTGTATTTTTAAGTAGAGACAGGATTTCACCATGCTGGTCAGGCTGGTCTCGAATTCCTGACCTCATGATCTGCCCGCCTCAGCCTCCCAAAGTGCTGGGAATACAGGCGTGAGCCACTGCGCCCAGCTCAATTTTTGTATTTTTTATAGAGATGGGGTTTCACCATGTTGTCCAGGCTGGTCTCAAACTCCTGGCCTCAAGTGATCTACATGCTTCCACCTCTCAAAGTGCTGGGATTATAGGCCTGAGCCACCGTGTCCGGCTTCCTGGGGTCCCTTTCAGCAGCACCCCTTCCCTCTGCAGCTAATCATGGATCAACAGGATCAACAGCTGGAGATGGTGTCTGGGAGCATCCGGGTCCTGAAGCACATGTCTGGCCGTGTTGGGGGAAGAGCTGGACGAGCAGGGCATGTGAGGCCAGGACCCCGGGGGTGGGCCAGGGGCTCTCGGCCACCCTGATGTGTCTGGGCTGTCTGGGGGCTGACGCCATCCTGGTCTTGGCAGCATGCTGGATGCCTCGCCCAAGAAATGGACCACACTCAGTCCCGCATGGACGGGGTCCTCAGGAAGATGGCCAAAGTATCCCACATGACGAGTGGTGAGTACCCTTGGGGGAGGGGTCAGTCCTGGTGGGGCAGGTTGTAGGTGGTACACTCTCCCCATGACCTCTGACCTTCTCATCCCCAGACCGCCGACAGTGGTGTGCCATCGCCGTGTTGGTGGGGGTGCTTCTCCTCGTTCTCATCCTGCTTTCTCTCTCTGACCCCAGCCCTCCCTGGCGGGCTGGTCCCTTAAGCCTGAGGAGCCACCCAGTACTTTGCAGCTTGCCTAGCCTCCTAGGAGAGGGTCCCTCCTGGGTAGCTGAAGAGTAGAGGGTCCCCACCTGGGGAGCTGTCCCCCAGGGCTCTCCCCCAGAGCCAGTGGGACCCTTCAGGGCCTTGGGCTGAAGCCACCACCACTGGTTCTGTTCAAGTGCACTTAGAGGGTGGTGGAGGCAGGGAGGCCTCAGACACACCCCTCTCCATTTCCAGTTACGGGACCCCAAAACCATTCACCCCTGTGCCTTACACAAGTGCCAACCTGGAAATAAAATCCCAGCCTTTTTATACATATATTTGTCATGCGGTGTGTTGACTGCAAACAAGTGCCCGAGCCCTGATTGGGACTCCAATTCTAAGCCACTGCCTGAACAAGTGGCCCATTGTGTGTGTGCACGTGTGTGTTTTGGACTTTTTTTTTTTTGAGACGGAGTTTTGCTGTTACCCAGGCTGGAGTGCAATGTCGCAGTCTCTGCTCACTGCAACCTCTGCCTCCCAGGTTCTAGCGATTCTCCTGCCTTCGTCTCCTGAGTAGCTGGGACTACAGGTGTGCGCCACCACACCTGGCTAATTTTTGTATTTTTAGTAGAAACAGGGTTTCACCATGTTGGCCAGGCTGGTCTCAAAACTCCTGACCTCAAGCGATTTGCCTGCCTTGGCCTCCCAAAGTCCTGGGATCACAGGCGTGAACCACTGTGCCTAGCCAGTCTTTTTTTTTTTCTTTTTTTTAATGGTTTAGGTTCTCTTAGTCCTTTTTTAAAAAAATTTTATTTATTATTTTTTTCTGGAGACAGAGTCTCACTCTGTCATCCAGGCTGGAGTGCGATGGCATGATCTCAGCTTACTGCAACCTCCGCATCCCGGGTTCAAGCAATTCTCCTGCCTCAGCCTCCCAAGTAGCTGGGATTACAGGCGTGAGCCACCATGCCTGGCTAATTTTTTTATTTTTAGTAGACGGGGTTTCACCATCTTGGCCAGGCTGGTCTCAACCCTGACCTTGTGATCCACCTGCCTTGGCCTCCCAAAGTGCTGAGATTACAGGTGTGAGCCACTGCACCTGGCCTTTTTTTTTTTTTTTGGAGACAAAGTCTAGCTCTGTCACCCAGGCTGGAGTGCAATGGTGTGATCTCTGCTCACTGCAACCTCCACCTCCCAGGTTCAAGTGATTCTCCTGCCTCAGCCTCCCAAGTAGCTGGGATTACAGGCACTAGCCACCATGCCCAGCTAATTTTTTTGTATTTTTAGTAGAGAGGGGGTTTCACTGTGTTGGCCAGGCTGGTCTTGAACTCCTGACCTCGTGATTCGCCCGCCTCAGCCTCCTAAAGTGCCGGGATTACAAGCATGAGCCACTAAACCCGGCCTCTCCAAGGTTTTAAGGAGCTCACTGAAGCAGGACTGGGGGCTCACGTCTGCAAGACCAGCTCATGTGTTACATTATCTGTATCTGTTGTGGTAACTTGCATGCATGTTGCCATTGGAGGCTGTCAATTTGCAGTCAGAGTGATCTGGGTTGGCTGGGCACAACTCGGGTATGTGTTCCTCCCTGGGCCCCCTCGAGTAACAAGCATGCGGCAAGGCTGTTACAAAGGCGTTTAGTTTATTCTCATCAGTATCACTGATATTCTCGTGGTTCACATTTGCCAACGCCGCTCCTCTCCTTACAGTAGTTAAATGTGCAATCTCACTTGGGGGCCCAGGGAGGGGGTGGGTTCTCGGCCCAGGGTGGGGAAGGCGTTGGCACTTCACGTGGACAGGGCGGGCAGCCTGTCCTGCGTGAAAGAGGAGTGGGTAAGTGGGCGGCCAGGAAAGGGGGAGTTGGCAAGGGAGGGCCCCACAGTCTTTTTTTCTCTGGTGGTCGGTGATTCTCCATTCAGATTCCTTCCTGGCTGCCCAGGGTGGGGGAACCATGCAGCTCAGGGCAGGGCAGGGCAGGGGGAGGAAGAGAAGGAAAAAGCAGCAGGCCGCCCGGGGGGGGAGGGGTGGGATGAACGGCAGGGCAAGGGGGGCACAGGGGTGGCTCCTGGGGTAAGGCACAACCCTGTCTTTGGCTCTCCTGGTGAGGAGTTTCCTCCCCTGCATCCCCTGCCCGGCCCTTCTTCCCCTCCCAACCCCCCCCCAGACCCACACATACAGTCCTGGGAGCCAGGGGGCACCTCCTGCAGTCCCTGAAACAAGTGGGCTCTGCCACCCACGCCAGTGCCACAGGGGCTCAAGGAGGGACACCCGAGGAAAAGGCAGAGGGGCAGGCAGGGGTCTACCCAGGATAAGGGGGTGGGGGTGGGAAGACCCCAGGCCCAGGAGCTGACCCCCCCCCACCCCAACTAAGGCCTGGAAGTTGGGGAGCACTGCTTCCTTTCAGGCTCTGGCTGGAGCCCCAGCCCGCCCCTCAGCCTCTGTTGGGCCCAGCCGCTTGCCAAGTGACCAGGGCATTGTGCTTTGGGGTCAACGCTGGGGTGGGGCGGCAGGCTAGGAGGCAGGGGGAGAGGAGGGGCGACTAAGGTGCTTGTGCTTTAGTTGGGGGTGTCAACATCCCCCACTCAGGCTGGCTGGGACTACGGTGCCAGGCCCCGGCCAGGAAGGCAGTGCCAAGACCCCAGCCAGACCCTGGCACTCATGACTGACCCCCCGCAACAAGCAGATGTTAAGAGGGACCCCCAGCAGGCCGGTAGGGCTGCTGGTCCCATCAGAGGGATGGTCTCCAAATCAGATTCCAAGGGTCCAGTCAGAGCTGGCCCCCACCTCATCTCCTGAAATCCCCCTGCCCCTGGAGAGACCCCAGGGAGCAGTGGGTAGGCGGGGGTTGGGGAGGCAGAGGAGAGGCAGGGAGGACGAGGGCCAGAAGCAAACAAGGATGTGGATGGTGAAAGGACACCCACGGAGGGGGATGGGGAGTTAAAAAGAAAAAAAACTCTGCGTTCACATGAAAATCTAAAAAAAAAAACCCACCCACTCTGGGTGAGAACAAAGAGGAATGGTAAAGAGAAAATTCTGCAAACAACTGCTAACAATGGAAGTGGGCCCGGCCCAGCCCTGCGCTGCGCTGCGCTGTGCTGCCCAGCCCAGCCCCCAGGAGCTGGGCCCAGCCAACCAGCCAAGGCCTGGGACACTCTTCAACTGTAGCCCTGCTGGGGAAGGTAGACAGGGGAGGGGGGGAACCCAGGAGGACCCACAAGAGCCCAGGCAGCAGCTGGGGCTGGAGCCCTACCATGGAAACACACCCACATTCCACACACACAGACACACACACACACACACACACACTCTCTCACACACTCTCAGCCTGCCCCCCAGCCCCCCCCCACCATCCTAGCTTCCATGGCCCCCCCACCCCTGGGGGCCGAGGGGGGACAACAAACACAGCCCCATTGGTTTGAAAAATAAAAGGAATCTTATACTTCAATATTTCATTCGCTAAAAAAATGTTTTAAAAATTATGTACAGGGGGTGGGGGCCAGGAGCCCTGCCTTGGGGCGGGGTGGGGATGGGGAGATGGAGGGAGGGGGCAGCAGCCCCCCCAGCCTGTTCCCCCTGGGTTCCAACCCAGGTCCTACTGCCTCTTGTATCTTCATTTGTTTGAAAGCAAAACTTCTGCACACGCACACGCACACACTCTGCAGCCCTGGAAACCTCTCATTCTATCCTCCGAGACCCTCGGTCTGCCCCCAAGAGCCCCACTCCTTTAAGACCTGCCTCTCTCAGGTCCTAGAGGACCAATGGGGGCAGCAGAGGTGGAAAGAGGAGAAAGGGCACCGGGCACGCCACCACCGGCCACCTTAGGTCGGTTGTGCAATTTCTCGGAGCCTCAGTTTCCCCAGCTGTAAAATGGGCAGTCCCCACGGCCTCGCCTACCCCAGCCCCCAGGTGCAGGGACAGACGAGGATGACAGGAAGGCGCTTTTGGAGACGTGGAAGCACTGGGAGGTGGTGGGAGGGGTCCTGAGAACCCCTGGGGCCCCCTCGAGTCCCAAGGGGCTGCAGTGAGAGGCGGAGGCTGAGGAACGCTTCCGCGAGGTGGCCCAGTACTTGGGGAGGGGGCCTTCCCAAGCCCCCCCAGGCCAGCCCCCTCCCCTGGCGGGCCTGGTGAGTGAGGAGATGACGGCTAGGGGTTAGGATGGGGAGCCAAGACTCCCTCGCTGCACAAGTGTGTGTTAAAGAAGGCAACACAGACCTCGTGCCACCTACCCTGCGGTCCTCTCCCAGCCTGGCTCTCGGTGGGGGAAGGGGGTGAGACAGGAGGGGGCAGAGGGCGAGGAACATGCAGCACCCACCGCGGGTCCTGGGGAGGGACAGACAGTAGCTCGTGACCAAGATGTCGGGGGTGTGTGTGTCGGGAGGGGGAGTGTTCGGCCCCGAGGGGGAGCCTCCCGGGCGGGCGGGTTACTGCAGGGCCTCGGCTGAGGGGCCCGCCTCGCCCTCATGGCTAGCGGTCTCGAAACCATGCTCCACGCCCATCATGTCCGGCTCGATCTTGCCTGTTTCACTGATGAAGGTGGTGTAGGCATCATCCTCAGCCTTGAGCACCTTGACCTTGGGCATCCAGCTCTTGCGCACGACGCGGCGGGCATTGGTGCACATGTCGGCCGCGATGGCATTCATCTCGCTCTCCTTGAAGTTGGGGGCGAAGTTCTGGCAGTAGTCTGTGGAGCAGGGGGGTGCGGCCTTACCACGGGGGCCAGGTGACTCCCACAAGGCCTACTCACCAGTCCCCCCAACAGCATCTGTGACTGACTCCCCCCTCAAAGGGGAGATGAGTGAGGCCGCACAGCCAGGACGCCACACCACGTGCATCCACCCCTACACCAGACTAAGTTCAACCATGTGTGGAAATGTGTGGGTTTTGATGGAATGGCCTCGTGTTCTTGAAAAATTCAGATCATTTGCCAGAATTTAGTAACTGGGAGAGGCCACCTGAAAATCTAGACGCCCCCGCATGACAAGTGGCTAGCACCACGTGGCTGCCTTATCCCTCCCAGACTGCCCTGAGTTCAAGAGCCTCCTGCCTGACACAGGCTCCCTGGCTTCCCTTCAGCACCCTCATCCCCCAGTCATGAAGAAATCTCGAAGCAATCACAGCGGCTACCCAGCAAGGCTAGACTGAGCCCCAGAATGCATCTCAACACCGAATTCTAGCCCTCTGTCAGCACCAAGGCTGGGGAGGGAAACGTCAACCTCCGTGCCCCAGGCCCATGCCCTGTCCAGCCAAGCGGACACTCACACTTGACGGCGTGGAGCACACGGCTGTCCAGGGGCTTCCGGCGGGGATCGTTGGTAGAAGAGCGGATGCCAGTGCCGCAGCTGTTGGCCAGTGTGTTCCTGGGGGCAGTGAGCATGGGAGGGAGTCAGCGTTGAGGGTGATAGTGGGGGAGGCCTGGGGCAACCCTGCTCCCCCCTCCCCGGGGCTCTGGTGAGGGCCTCACCGGTCAAGAAGGAGGCCAGGAGCCGCCGCAGCAGGACCTTGTGCCGCGTGCCCGCGCTGACATGGCAGTTCATCAAGCTGCGCCCTCGTGATATACACGTTGGTGCCTGGTGAGGGGGAAGCCGGAGGATGGCCTGGGGCACCCCCCACACCACACAGCCTGCATGATACCTGGCCTCATCTCAGAACACCCCAGGCCCTCCCTGCTGGGCTCTGGCTCCTGAGAACTCACCCAGGAACCTTCTCCTCCCACCTCTACCCCAAGGGCAGTCAGGGGAGGCTCCTTGGGACTCCCCCCGCCTCATCAGTGCTCAGGAAAGGACAGAAAGGGTGGCTTCACCATCCTCAGGGTGCCTGCTGTATGGTCATGCCGAAGTCTGTGAGGTGGGCACGCTGGCTGTCACCAGCTACAGATGGGCCCAGGCTCGGCAGGACCAACAGGAAGAGGAGGCTCACACCTGGGCACTCTGACCCCAGAGCCAAACACATTCTTCTTGTTTTTTTAGAGATGAAGTCTCACTCTATTGTCCAGGCTGGAGTGCAGTGGCCACTATGGCTCACTGCAGCCTTGACATCGTGGCTCAAGGGATCCTCCCACTTTGGCCTCCTGAGTAGCTGGGACTATAGGCATTTGCCCCCATGCCTGCCCAAATTCTTAACCTAGGTGGTAGCTGGCCCTCACACGAACCCAGGAAGTAGCTAATCTACCCACGTGACCAAACAATAACAGCCAACACTCATACCAACCCCTTAAGCCAGAAACCTACAGCAGGCCTTCTCTATCAGTAACTCGAATCTCACCAACACCCCCGCCCTGAGGGTGGCTGTTATCAACACTGCAGCACAGATGGGGAAACTGAGGTCTGGGGGTACCTAATCAGCTGCCCAGCCCAGCCCAGCTGGCTCCGAGGCTGTGGAGGAGACAGATCTGGGGCGAGGCCGGCCCACCTGTCACTAGCTCCAGCTTCTCGGAGGGGTCGCCCTCATCGTAGAGCTTGGGGTGGCAGCGGTTCCCAATCTGGTTGATAAGCTCAGCTGGGAGAGACGCCAGGTCTTGCCGAACCCGGATGCGATTCCGGGACTCAGGGGCCACCTGCTCCGGGAGGGCCTCCACCTTCTCAGCTGCAGGGAGAGAATAGCAAGTGAGTGGCGAGAGGGGCCAGGGTAGCCCTTGGCGCAGGGGGCCAGGCGGCTCCTCACCTGTCTGGCCGACGTTCATCATGCTATACATGGTGTACATGTTGCAGATCTGTCGGTACTGCTCATCCATGCCCTCCTCGCCGCCGTCCTCCTCCTCATCCTCCTCATTGTGGTAGGAGCCAGGGCTGTCGCTGGTGTAGGCACTGGAGGTGCCGGGGCTGGTCCGCTCCGACGTGCTGGGCCCACTCACCACGCCCCCTGCTGCCGCCACCCCACCAGCCGGCTGCCCTGCTCCCCGTGGCCACGGCAGGCTGGGCTGCTGCCACCACGGGTGCCTGCTGGGGTGGCGGGGGCTGGTGAGGCCGGTTGGCAGCCAGGTCCGGCGTGGAAAACTTGGCCATCTTGCGGCTGCCGTTGCCGCCACCCCCGGCCTCCTTCTGGCCACTGTCCCACAGCCGCTTGGCCACGGGCATGCACTGCACGGAGTCCGACTCCTGCTGCTCCGTCTTGACCCGAGACACGAGGGGCAGCGGGGGTGCCACAGGCCGGCCAGCCCGATGTCTGCGCCACGGGGCTCTGGGGTTCCGACGATGGGGCCTCCTCCGCGTGCAGGCCCTGGGAGTCGCAGCTCGGGGAGCTCACCTTGAGGAAGAACTCCGTGCCCTTCTCCATGATCTCCTGGATCTGCAGGAAGCCGGCCGTGTACATGAGCAGGAACTGGTCGCCCACGTTCATGCTCAGCCGGCCCGTGTAGCAAAAGCTGAGGATCTGCTGGAAAGACTGGGGCTGCACGGCCGCCGGCAGCTCCACCACAGCACTGCGGCTGTTGTTGAACAGGTCCCGGAAGTAGGAGCTACTGGCAGCCAGCACGGCCCGGTGGGCCTTGAAGGCATGGCCCTTGACCACCACCGACACGTCACAGTACAGGCCCTGCAGCCGCTGCTCGTTGAGGCACTCCAGGATGCTGTTGCCGAAGTTCGGGATCTCCATCTGCAGTGTCTGGGCCATGGTAGCGGCTGCATGGGGGACAGGAAGGAATGGAGAGAAAGAGACGGAGGGACGGGGTCAGGCGGCATATGTGGGTGCTGGCCTGGCCCCGAAGACCTCCACTGCTGGAGGAACATCCACTCGATGGAATGTGCCATGGCACTAAGTCGCACAGAACCCTCCTATCTGTCCCAGTACAGACTCGCTTTTACAATGTGTGGTCAGATCTGCTAAGCCAGCTGCAGACCGGGGTGGCACATGCTGTCTCTTGCAAAGAGGAGGGGGCACAGGCATACTTATTCATATGTACTTGAAGAGTAACTGAAGTTGCTTAAGTGCTGGGAAGAGTGGCTAGGACACAGTGTGCCACCTGAGTGCCAGCTATTGCTAGCACCAGGTACCTATGTGGTATCTCTGCAGGGCACTGGCATGGAAATGCCAGAAAGGCAGGGTCATCTGATTGTGCACCAGATTCTGCAGTGCTGGGCACAGGCCCCTCAATCACTGTTTGTTAAATGACTAAATGACCACTCAAGAAGTTACATGAGGTCAGGCACGGTGGGTCACTTGGGTAATCCCAGCACGTTGGGAGGCTGAGGCAGGCGGATCACTTGAGGCCAGGAGTTCAGGACCAGCATGGCCAACATGGCAAAACCCTGTCTCTACCAAAAATATAAAACTTAGCCAGGTGAGGTGGCGTGGGTCTATAGTCCCAGCTACTGGGGAGGCTAGGCTGGAGAATTGCTTGAACCCAGGAGGCAGAGACTGCAGTAGCCGAGATCATGGCACTGCACTCCAGCCTGGGAGATAGAGTAAGACTGTCTCAAAAACAAAACAAAACAAAAAAAAGAGAAAAAGAAATTACATGAGGCTGGGTGCAGTGGCTCACGCCCGTAATCCCAACACTTTGGGAGGGTGAGGGAGGTGGATCACTTGAGCCTAGGAGATAGAGACCAGCTTGGGCAACATGGCGAAACCCTGACTCATACAAAAAACACAAAAATTAGCCCAGCGTGACGCAGCACACCTGTGGTCCCAGCTACTAGGGAGTTTGTGGGGGGCGGATCTGTTGAGCCCAGAAGGTCAAGGCTGCGCTGAGCTGTGATTGCACTGCTAGACTCCAGCCTGGGCGACAGAGACCCTGTCTCAAAAAAAAAAAAAAAAAAAAAAAGTTACATAAAAACATCTCTAGTCATCAGGGGAATTACAAGAAAACATCAGCAGTCACCAGGGAAATGCAAATCCTAACCACAATGAGACACCATCTCACACCCACTAGGCTGGCTAGAATCAAAAAAGTTGGCGAGGATGAGAAATCCGGAACCCTCTTCCACTGCTGTGGGAATGTGAAATGGCACAGCCACCTCGGAAAGCAGTCTGACAGTTCCTCAAACAGTTAAAGAGAGTTACCATATGACCCAGCGATTCCACTCCTAGAATTCATGCCCAGGAAAAACAAAAACGTTTGCCCGCATTGAAAACCTGTACACAAATGTTCACAGCGGCATCGTTCACAATAGCTCAAAGGTGGAAAGCATCCAAACGTCCATCTGCCGATGGATGGGCCAACAAAACACGGTCAATCCATACAATGGGATATTATTCAGCTACAAAAAGGAAGGAAATTCTGACACACGCTACAACATGGATGTCCCTAGAAAACATTATTCCAAGTGAAAGAAGCCAAACAAAAGGACCACAGATTGTATGATCCCATTTATAGGAAATGTCCAGAATAGGCAAAACCACGCAGACAGGAGGCAGATTAGTGGTTGCCAGGGGCTGGGAGGCGGGGGAAAATGGGGGTGTGGTGAGGGAAAGCAAAGGTGTGTGGTGTTTATTCTTTGTGTGTGTGAGATGGAGTCTTGCTCTGTTGCCCAGGCTGGAGTGCAGTGGCGTGATCTTGGCTCACTGCAAACTCCACCTCCCAGGATTCTCCTCTCAGCCTCCCTAAGTAGCTGGGCTTACAGGTATACACCACCACGCCCAGCTAATTTTTTTTTATATTTTTGGTAGAGACGGGGTTTCACCATGTTGGCCAGGATGGTCTTCAACTCCTGACCTCAGGTGATCTATCTGCCTCAGCCACCCAGCGTGCTGGGATTACAGGCATGAGCCACTACGCCCAGCGGGAGTTTATTCTTGATGTAATGAAAAATCTTCTAAAACTGACTATGGTGATGGTTGCATAACTCCGTGAATATACTAAAGATTAACTGTATACTTTAAATGGGGGAATTGCATGGTGTGTGCATCTCAATAAAGTTGTTTAAAAAAGAAAAAGGCCGGCGCAATGGCTCACACCTATAATCCCAGCACTTTGTGAGGCCGAGGCAGGTGGATCATGAGGTCAGGAGATCAAGACCATCCTGGTCATGGTGGCACGCGCCTGTAGTCCCAGCTACTGAGGAGGCTGAGGCAGGCGAATCACGTGAACCCAGGAACCCAGGAGACAGAGGTTGCAGTGAGCTGAGACCACGCCACTGCATTCCAGCCTGGTGACAGAGTGAGACTTTTATTTCTCTCTACCCCCCTCTCTCTCTCTCTCTCTCTCTCTCTCCCCCCACACACACACACACACACACACACACACACACACACACACACACAGAAAGAAAGGATGAAACAGTGAGACTGATTTCCTCTGGGCAGAAGTGGAGACTTGCAAAGTATACTTTCAGGTCTTTTGAATTTTAAACTTGGTGAATTAAATGCCTATTTGCAAAAGTCAATAATATTTTAAAACAAAATCTGTGAAATCATGCCATACATATTTAATTTAACAATTAAGCAAATTAACTCAAAAGTGCTTGAGGGCAGGGAGGGGGAGGAAGAAATGGGACTTTTTTTTTCTAAAGAGATAGGGTCGAATTCTGCCTCCAGGCTGGAATGTTGTGGCAAGATCATAGCTCACTAAGACAGGGCAAGGTGGCTCTACCCTCTAATCCCAGCACTTTGGGAGGACAAGGTGGGTGGATCATTTGAGGTCAGGAGTTCAAGACCAGCCTGACCAACATGGTAAAACCCTGGTTCTACTAAAAATACAAAAAAAAAAATTAGCTGGGTGTGGTGGTGCATGCCTGTAATCCCAGCTACTTGGGAGGCTGAGGCAGGAGAATTGCTTGAACCCATGAGGCGGAGGTTGCAGCAAGCCAAGATGGTGTCACTACACTCCAGGCTGGGTGACAGAACGAGACTCTGTCTCAAAAAAAAAAAAAAAAGAAAAAGAAAAAAAAGATCATAGCTCACTAAGGGTCTTGAAGTCTTGGGCTCACGGGATCCTCTTGCCTCAGCCTCCAGAGTAGCTCAGACTATAGGTGTGCACCACCATGCCCAGCTAACTAACTTTTAAACTTTTTGTAGAGACGGGGTCTTGCTATGTTGCACAGGCTGGTGCATGAACTCCTGGCCTCAAGTGATCCTCCCACTTCAGCCTCCAGAAATGGGTATTGATGCTGTTCAGGTAGCCCACCCCCTGCACTGACCTGTGAGAGGAACAGCTTGGGGAGGTGGTGGAAGTGGGGGGTCTCAATGTGTCAACTTCTGCATCAGACCCTGTACTGCCTCTTCCAGGAAGAACTGGCTGCATGGGAAGATGAGAAGGCTATGTCCCACACTCTGGGGCAGTCATCAAAAGGCTTCAAAGGAAGGTGGTGCCTTTCTACCTGACCCTACTGGTAAAAGTGAGAATTTTTTTTTTTGAGATGGAGTCTTGCTCTGTTGCCAAGCTGGAGTGCAGTGGCACGATCTCAGCTCACTGCAACCTCTGCCTCCTGGGTTCAAGCGATCCTCCTGCCTCAGCCTCCCGAGTAGCTGGGACTACAGGCGTGTGCCACCACGGCCAGCTAATTTTTTTTTTCGTATTTTAGTTTTGATGGGGTTCCACCATGTTGGCCAGGATGGTCTCGATCTCTTGACCTTGTGATCCTCCTGCCTCGGCCTCCCAAAGTGCTGGGATTTCAGGCGTGAGCCATCACGTCCGGCCTCCTCTGTAATTCTACAGGGTCTCCAGAGGGCAATGGGTCCTAACTGGGCATGGTGCGGGTGAGAGGCCTTCCCTAAGTAAGACAGGCCTTCGCAGAGACTCCAGCTGGCCAGCAGGAGAAAGTACCAAGTACGCACAAAGCCCCTGACGCAGGAATGCGGATCTCCCCCTCGCCCCTAGTAAGTACCTTTCATGCTTCCTCATCCATTAGCTCAGATCTGCCTCCCTGGGCTGGGAATTCAGAATACAGTGGCTACTCTGCTCCCATCTGGTAACACCAGTTCAGTCTGAAAGGCCAGCTGTGAAGAATAGAAGGCTTGGAGGTGCAACCTAAGTTGAATCCCGGCTCCAGCACCTACTTCTCCGACCAGGAGCTCCAAATCTCTGCTCTCTCCATTTGGAAATCAAGGCTGATGAGGCCAACCAGATTCTGCAAACTCAACCTACACTTATTGTTACTGAATGACCATTCAAGAAATTACACGGAAACATCACTAGTCATCAGGGAAATGACACAAAACCATCACTCGTCACCAGGGAAATGTGAATTCTAACCACAGTGAGATACCATCTCACTTACTGAGCTGCTACCCTGGCAGGCCACAAGCAAGATGCGGGCCCTGCCCCTTGCAACACCCAAGTGAATGGAGGAACTGAGACACAACTTTGGTGAGCTTCCCAAATCCTCTTAGCAAGACTTCAGGGGTGGTTTCATACTCCCCTTGCACGGTTGGGAAAACAGGTCATGTGAAAATTAAGGACTCTGCTGAGGTCATTTAAAGTCATTCACCAGGTTCAAAATTTAAAAGATATGTCCTGAAGGCATGGTGGCTCACCCCTGTAATCTCAGCACTTTTTGGAGACAGAGTCTTGCTCTGTTGCCCAGGCTGGAGTGCAGTGGCATGATCTCAGCTCATAGCAACCTACGCCTCCCCAGTCGAAGTGATTCTCAGGCTCCTGAGTAGCTGGGATTACAGGTGTGTGCCACCACGTCCAGCTAATTTTTGTATTTTTTGTAGAAATAGGGTCTCACCATATAGGCCAGGCTGGTTTTGAACTCCTGACCTCAAGTGGTCCATCCGCCTTGGCCTCCCAAAGTGCTAGGATTACAGGCATGAGCCTCCTCGCCCAGCCAATCCCAGCACTTTGGAAGGCTGCGTCAGGGGGGATCACCTGAGGTTGAGAGACCAGCCTGGCAAACACTGTGAAACCCCGTCTCTATTAAAAGTACAAAAACTAGCTGGGCGTGGTGGTGGGTGCCTATAATCCCAGCTACTCCGGAGGCTGAGGTTGCAGTGAGCCAAGATCACTCCAGCCTGGGCAACAGGGCGAGATTATGTCTCAAAACAAAAACAAACAAACAAAAAGACAAAAGATATGTTCTGAGGTCATCTGCTGCCCCTATCACTTACATGCCAGAAAGTGGTAAGGCTGAGATTCAAACCAGGGTCTGTCTAGGCACCACAGCCTGCGACGTCCCTTGCCCCGTATCCTCCTCCCTCTTCCCCTCCTCAACATCACTGCCACCATCCTAATAAAAACACAAACAAAACAAAACCCCAAAACACCCTTAGGGCAATCAGAGGGTAGAGCCTACATCTAGGAATCGCAGTCATAAGGCAGCAAAAATATCCACTCACAAGCTCAAACTCAGAGCTGAATGGGCCAGAAGCTGGCTCCTCTGCATGAAGAGGCAGGAGAAGCAGGCACCATGTCGGGGGAGCCCAAAGAGCCCACTTCCGGGGTACTGGCAGCCCTGAACCACCTCCCTGGGCGGCCAAATTAAAGCCACTCCTGGTACTGGGGCCCAAATGACAAGGACCAAGATGGTCAAGGGAAGAGGCTGGCCCTCCAGTTCCTAGCAGGGTGCTTCAGGCTCACTCCCCCAGGGAGGAGGAGGACAGGACAGGTGTGCAGTGCAGCCAAAGCCCCTCACCTCCCTGTGCCTCAGTTTGTTCATCTATAAAATGGGTTGTTCATCCAACCCATCCTGATGAACTGCATCTTCCTTTGTGGGAGGTGCCGGGGACACAGCCCTAAAAGGAGTAGCTGCGCTCATCCGGAGCTGTATACTGAGGAGACATGGGGGGATGATTTAATTACAGTTGGGGTGAGTATGTGAACCGAGCACATGGCCTTGGTGGTAGGGACCATCAAAGGTTGAGCGAGCCAGGACGGAGATAACACTCACGTGTGGGAAGGGATCGAGTGTGGTCCAGGGACCCAAAAAAAGTTGGTGTAGCTGGAGGGCGATGCAGCAGGAACAGGGCTGCCAGGAAGAGTGTGGGACAGGTGGGCTCCTGGCCTAGGGAACGTGGACATCTTTGAAAGTGAGTCCCACGGTCAGGGCAGCATTTTAAGAGTTATATGTACAGGCTGGTCGAAGTGGCTCACGCCTGTAATCTCAGCACTTTGGGAGGCCAAGGTGGGTGGATCATGAGGTCAGGAGTTCAAGACCAGCCTAGCCAATGTAGTGAAACCTTGATTCTACTAAAAAAAATACAAAAATTAGCCGGGTGGTGGCACACGCCTGTAGTCCCAGATACTCAGGAGGCTGAGGAAGGAGAATCTCTTGAAACCAAAAGGAGGTTGCAGTGAGCCAAGATCGCGCCACTGCACTCCAGCCTGGGTGACAGAGTGAGTCCATCTCAAAAAAAAAAAAAAAAAAAGTTATATGTACAGGAGCGGTGGCTCACGCCTGTAACCACAGCAATTTGAAAGGCTGAGGCGGGCGGATCACCTGAGGTCAGGAGTTCAAGACCAGCCTGCCCAACATGGTGAAACCCCCGTCTCTACTAAAAATAGAAATATTAGCCAGGTGTGGTGGTGCACATCTGTAGTTCCGGCTATTCAGGAGGCTGAGGCACAAGAATCGTCTGAACCTGGGAGGTGGAGGTTGCAGCGAGCCAAGATGGAGCCACTGCACTCCAGCTCCGGGCAACAAATGGGTTGACGGAGCGAGACTCCATCTCAAAAAAAAAAAAAAGCCAGGTGCAGTGGCTCATGCCTGTAATCCCGGCACTTCAGGAGGCTGAGGTGGGCGGATAACCTGAGGTCCAGAGTTCGAGACCAATCTGACCAACATGGAAAAACCCCATCTCTACTAAAAATGCAAAATTAGCTCAGTGTGGTGGCACATGCCTGTAATCCCAGCTACTCTGAAGCAGGAGAATCACTTGAACCCAGGAGACAAGAGGTTGTGGTTGCCATGAGCCAAGATCACACCACTGCACTCCAGCATGGGCAACAAGAGTGAAATTCCATCTCAAAAAAGAAAAAAAAAAAAAGGAGTCGTATGTACAGTTAATCCCTCCAAGGGGACTGTCAGCTCAATGAAGGCAGGCATCCTTGGCTAGCTTTGTTCAAGATTACTTCCTCGGAATGAAGGAGATGCTCAGTAAATATTTGTAAATGTATTAAAGAGCAGTGCAGAGAGGCTGGGCAGGGTGGCTCACACCTGCAGTCCCAACACTCTGGGAGGCAGAAGTGGGAGGATCCCTTGAAGCCAGGAGGGGTTCAAGACCAGCCTGGGCAACATAGTGAGACCCCTACCTCTACAAAAAAATTAAAAATTAGTGGGGCTTGGTGGCTTGCACCTGTAGTCCCAGCTACTTGGGAGGATCGCTTGAGTCAAGAGAGGCTGCAGTGAGTGATGACTGCACCACTATATTTCAGCCTGGGTCACAGAGTGAAACCCTGTCTCTAAAAAACAAAAAACAAAAAAAGCAGGACCGGGCGCAGTGGCTCACATCTATAATCCCAGCACTTTGGGAGGCCGAGGTAGGCAAATCACAATGTCAGGAGGTCAAGATCAGCCTGACCAACATGGTGAAACACCATCTCTACTAAAAATACAAAAATTATCTGGGCATGGTGGCATGTGCCTGTAATCCCAGCTACTCAGGAGGCTAAGGCAGGACAATCACTTGAGCTCGCGAGGCAAGGTTGCAGTGAGCCAAGATAGCGCCATTGCACTGCAGCCTGGGCAACAGAGAGACTCCATCTCAAAAGAAATAAAATAAAAATAAAATAGAAAAAAAAAATTAAAAAAACACACACCCTTCCCACCACCCCACCAAAACAAAACAAAATTTTAAAAAATAGTGCAGATCGAGCATAGGACTGCTTCAAAGTGACCTCACCACGCACCAGGCACCGGCCACATCTAATTTTTTTTTTTTAAAGACAGGGTCTCACTATGTTGTTCAGGCTGGTCTTGAACTACCCCATTCAGCAATGGAGACTGCACAGTTTCGGGGATAAAAAGAGGCAAGAGATGTGGGCGCTAGGGGTGGCCCAGGTCCCCACCTGAAAATGAGAGCCAACCTGACCCTCAGGCTGGGGTCCCCCATACCTTGTGAACCCCAGCTTCAGAGCCCAGCACCCCAGCACCCAGGGTTTTAGAGCCTTTGATTAGCAATTGGTCCAAACACTCAGCCAATTAGTGCACAGGAACCCTCCCTCCATGCTGCTGGGGACTAGGGGAGTGGGGCGGCGGGTCTGTAAGCCGCAGTGACCTCAATGCTGTTCCGTCCAGTTCCCCAGTGGCCCCTGCACAGAGTGGACAGGGGTGAGCTGCAGTACCAGAGCAGACCGATCCCTGGGAACCCCTCCATCCCTCTGTGATTGGCCCAGTCCTGCCCAATGGACTCAGAAGGAAAACTACCTGGGGCCCTGCAAGAAGCCCCTCACCCACACTAGCCCCAGGAAGGGAGCAGCCATGATTGGACTCTCAGAGGAAACGGGTCTCTCACTAGTAGGTCCCTGGCAGGGTCACCTGCTGGCTGAGCAGGGATGGGATCGAGTCAGGGGTTGAGGCCTCTAAACCACCTAATAGTTCTGGTCTCCACCAAACCTCCACCTGCCTCAGGCTCAAACACACTGCCCAGTCCCCCTCTACTGCGGTGAGGCCTTTGCCCAAGCTGTGTACCCTGCCCAGAATACTCTCTTCCTCCACCCTCAGCTACCCACTCCTCCAGGCTAGAGAAGATGCCCCCTCTCCTTCCCCACCCAGCCACAGTGCCCTTAAGCTTACCTCTGAGGAAACTAAGTCCCATTTGACTATAAACTCCCCAAGGGCAGAAAACCGTATCAGAATCATCTCTTGTTAAAACTCAGCATAGCAGCACCCCTGAGGTTGTGGGGGACAAGGACAAGAAGCCGTGGGGCAGCTGGGACCTTCCAGGCCAGGAAAGGGCCTAGTCCTGGCCCCGGGCGTGAGCAGATCTGCTGAGATCCAAGGACACAGCATGCGGTTTCCATGACTTCCCAACAACTACTCAACAAATACTTGCCAGGTCCCTGCCTGGGTAGGCCACAATGGTGACAAAGTAGCCCAGCCTCTGGAGCTCACAGTAAGGCAGGAGACAGAGCCATTCATCCTTAGTCACATGGATCAACGTGCTGTACACCGGGGTGCCTGACCTTGCCTGGAAAGGGTGACACTAGAGCCGAGATCTAGGAAGGGCAGTAGTCGACTGGGAGTGTGGCCCTTCCAGAAAGTGTTTTCACCTCCAGGGGACTGGGCTCAGTCTCAGGGCTCTGCTATGGACTGAGTATGACCCTCCAAATTCACACGTTGAAATGTGAAGCCCCCAATGTGCCTGTATCTGTAGATAAGACCTCTGGGATCTAATTAAGGTTGACTGAGGTCGTAAGAGTGGTATCAACAAGGAGGCTGTCTGCAAGCCACAAAGAGAGCCCTCCCCAGAACCTGACCACGCTGGCACTCTCATCTTAGACTGCCAGCCGCCAGCACTCTGAAATATAAGTGTCTGTTGTTGAAGCCACCCAGTCTGTGATATTTTGTTGTGTGGCAGCTTGAGCTAAGATAGGCCTGAAGCACCATCTATTCACTGATGCCTCCCCCCTCCGGAGTCTTGGCCCGGACCTCCCCGTGAATGCCAGACTCACACACACCCCAGACACCTCCACTCAACACTTCCAGGACCCAGCTCCAGTCCTTTCCCAACCCTGTGAATGCCGTAGCTTCGCCAGCTCCGGCCCTCCTCGCTCAGATCCTTGGACTCATCTTCAACTCCTTCAAAACCACTTTGCACCACCTTGGCCCCAAGTGACACAGCTTGGGCCCCCTGGCAGGCTGGCCCTGCTTGCTCTCAGACCTCCTAGAACGAGAATGCTGTCCCCAGGACAACCATGGCTCTTCATTCTGTCCCTGGTCATACAAAGCCCTTTCTCTACTTTTTTTTGTTTTTGTTTTTTGAGACAGGGTCTTCCTGTTACCCAGGCTGGAGTACAGGGGGACCATCGTAGCTCACTACAGCCTCAAACTCCTGGGCTCAAGTGATCCTCCTGCCTCAGCCTCCCAAAATGCTAGGATTATAGGTGAAAGCCACTGCCCCCCGCAAACTGGGCATTGTTTTGGCTTCATGACAGTTGGGGCAGGGAATTTGCCTGTGCAGTCCTCTGTTGTGTCCATGACCCCTAGGATCAGGCCAGGTACCCAGTGGGTGCTCAGAGTTCTTTGTGGAAACAATGAACAAAAAATTATTTCCATTCCTCCCAATCTAACTCCCTTTTTTGTTCCACAGTAACGCAGCTAAAACAGGAATAGGGATCAGAGGCACTCTCTGTGGCTGGGCAGACAGAGGACCTCCTCTGATAGTCACCAAGGTGGGTGGCTAGCAGTCAGCGGCCTGCTGAGAGCTCAATGTTACCTGAGGAACTGCTCACACTGCTGGTAGATCCTGCCATCTGCAGGAAGGGGGCTGGCGGCATGATTCCTGGGAGTAGTAACTGCCAGCTCTCGGAGAAAGAGAGACGCGGAATTCCCCAGCCAGCAGGGGCCTGGGAGAGACCATCAAAAGCATAGTCCTTTCCCGATGACTTCCAGGGAAGCTGTGACATGGCCGTTGACAGACGCTATGGTCTGAATGTTTGCATCTCCCCAGAATTCACAAGCTGAGGCCTATCTCCAAAGCAGTGGCATTAAGTGGAGGCTTCAGCTAGGCGCAGTGGCTCATGCCTGTAATACCAGCACTTTGGGAAGCTGAGGTGGGCAGATCACCTGAGGTGAGGAGTTCGAGACCAGCCTGGCCAATATGGTGAAACCCCGTTTCTTAGCTGGGTGTGGTGGTGCATGCCTGTAATCCCAGCTATTCAGGAGGCTGAGGCAGGAGAACTGCTTGAACCTAAGAGGCAGAAGTTGCAGTGAGCTGAGATCTCGTCACGGCACTCCAGCCTGGGCCAACAGAGCAAGACTCCACCTCAAAAAAAACGTTGTTGATCAAAAACTTAAAAAGAAAAAAAGTGGAGCCTTTGGGAGGTGATTCAGTCAGGAGGACTCTGTCCTCATGAATAGGAACTGTGCCCGTGTAAAGAGGGGGAGATTGCTTGTCCTTGCCACCCTGTGCAGACACCTAAAAGGTGCTACCAATGAGGAACAGGCCCTCACCAGATAGGGAATCTGCTGGCCCCGGGATCTGGGACTTCCCACCCTCCACAACTATGAGCGACTCATCTCTGTTGTTTATCAATGGCCCAGTCTGTTTGATACAGGGTCTTGCTCTGTCACCCAGGCTGAAGTGCAGTGGTGCAATCTCGACTCACTATAGCCTCAACCTCCCGGGCTCAGGTTAGTCTCTCGCCTCAGCCTCCTGAGTAGCTGGGACTAGAGATTCATGCCACCATGCCCAGCTAATTGGCTCTCCTGAGGGCTGTGTCACGGGTGAAAAAGAAATTAAAATTAGGAGACTGAGGGGGAGGAGAAAAAAAATCAAAATAAAAGAATTAAACTTAAAATTAATTTTTTGAAAGATGAGGTCTCACTATGTTGCCCAGGCTGGTCTTGAACTCCTAGGCTCAAGCAATCCTGCCATCTCAGCTTCCTAAATGCTGAGGTTAGAGGCATGAGCAATGCGCCTGGCTTTCAGTCTAAGGTATTTTATTACAGCAGCCCAGATGGGCTAAGACCTACAAGCCAGTGAAGGGAGACCAGCAACTCCAAGTGTAACAAGGAAGAAAGGCCCTAGAGAGCCCTACATTCCTTCATGCAGCTCAGGAGGATATGGCCGAATCCTGGCAGCTATTCGGGTTGCCTGCCTGACCCAGAACCATACACACACCCCTCTGCAGGGGCCGAATGTGAAGGCAGTCCAGGAAAACAGTTAGTGAAGGACAAAGTGTTCAGCTTCGGACAGCGACTCACACCTGTAATCCCAGAACTTTGGGAGGCTGAGGCAGGAAGACACTTGAAGCTCGGAGTTTGAGACCAGCCTGGGCAATAAGACCCCATCTTAAAAAAACATATGTATATAAATGCTATCTGATTGTATGGATCCTACTATTGGCATCAGTATTCTTTTTCTTTTTTTTTTGAGACAGTCTTCCTCTGTCACCCAGGCTGGAATGCAATGGTACCATCTTGGCTCACTGTAAACTCAGCCTCCTAGGTTCCACCAATTCTCATGTCTCTGCCTCCCGAGTAGCTGGGATTACAGGCGCTCACCACCAAGCCTGGCTAATTTTTGTATTTTTAGTAGAGATGGGGTTTCACCATGCTGGCCAAGCTGGTCTCGAACTCCTGGCCTTAAGTGATTAGCCCGCCTCAGCCTCCATGAGCCACTGTGCCCAGCCTGTATTTTTTTCTTATACACACATAGACGTGATTCATTTTCTTTTTCCCCCAAAGACTGTCATTAAATCCACAGTGGCAATAGCATTAGCCACAGTGTCCCCTACTTAAGTCTCACTGACTGTGTGCCCATAGCTGGCCAGGGCTCAGTCGAGGCTCATTTCACTTACTCCTCTTTACAGTTTCTGAGGAAGAAATAAGCCTTCCTGCCATTTCATGGATGGAAACGAGGCCCAGAGAGGTGAAGCCAGAGGCCGGGACCATGTAGCAGGTAGGCACAGGTTTATTATACCCAGGCCATCTGGCTCCCTAATCAGGCAAAGATGTGAGGCGGCTATGACTAAACCCATTTCACAGATAGGAAAACTGGCGTTCAGAGAAACAAGGCAGAGACCAGACGGGAGGACAGGCCAAGACCAGAGCTGGGGCTCTTTATCTGTGCGACTGGATGTGTCCCCTCCAGAGACAGGGTCTTCTGCCTGTCTGAAAAACCCCACCTCAGGGTCTGGGGCACCCTCTCTCTAATCCCCAAGGAAGGCCTTCTTCATTCTTCCTTTCCCAATCCTCCCATCTGCAGCTATTCTCCAGCCCTTCCTCCCTGCAACCACCATCTCCGGGAATGAGCAGTCTCCGCGTGCTGCCTCTCCCTTCTCCCTCCTCCCACTCGCTCCTCCTCGCAGCCCTCAGCAATCTGGCCTCCCTTTGCAGGCAGCAGCTCCAGTGCCTTGGACACCCTGGCAGAAGCTCTCCCTCCATCCTCATGGAGTTCGCAGTCTGCCCGCTCCCTCCCCCTCAACTCCAACCATAAGCCCACCCTTCGGAGTTACATCCCAGTCCCTGTGTGCAATCAGATCAAACCCAAAAGACAGAGCAGCGGCGGCAACCAAGGGTAGGGGAGACAACAGTAAGTGCAAAGGCCCTGAGGTGACACTGGTGCCGCTAACACAAAGGAGGCTGGTGGGGCTGGAGGGATGGGGATCATCCTGGGAGTGGGGCCTGCTGGGCTCCGGCAGAGAACCAGGCAGGCCCTGAGATTCTGAATCCTACTCTAGTCTTAGGCTCAAATCCCTTATAGAGCCTGTCACTCAGCATTACCCTCAATAGCGCTCGCCCCTAGTATCAGTCTCCCATCTAGAAAACGGGCTGACAGCAGCAGCCATCTCACAAGGTTGTTTCAAGGATTAAACAACCAAAGAACACAGGCCAATTGGCGCTCACCCCATAGCTGGTGCCCATGAATGCCAGCTGCCGTTAGTTGTATCCCCTGGCCCTTGCTGGGCCGCAAACTCCCTGAAAGTAGGAGACATTTTATGCGCCTCACCATCTTTCAGAACCTTGCACATTTCATGGGACTACCAGGCAGTACCCGCTGGGGGTTTCCCCAGAGCCTTCGCAGCATTGTCCAGTCACACCCCAGATGCCAACCTCTCCCATAAACCTCACGGTAACCAGACAGTTGAGATTCTCCACCTGCCCACTGCATTTGCATCAATCATTCTTTGTGGTGGGGGCTGCCCCATTCTCTGATATCGAGCCACATTCCTGGCCTGTAGCCCCGCTAGATGCCAGCAGCAACCCCACCCTCGGCAGGGATAGCCAGAAACGTCCCCAGACATTCCCCAAGTGTCCCCAGAGGAGGCAGGCTTGCCCCTAGTTGATAAACACAGCAGTATAGGGTACCTGCTTGTCACTACTTATCAGAGGAGGAGACTGAAGCTCAGAGGTCAAGACCTATGCCCAGAGTCTCAATGGCTGAGACAGGGGTGGTGCTAAGTGTGAAATTTCACTCTCCACTATACTGTGTCTGTCACCCTTACCTACCCTCTCCCTTTGCTCGATTTAGAAAACACGACCTGGACACAGTCAAAGCCCTCAGAGAAGACGCACAGGTCTCTAACGGAGTGAGACCTTCGCCAAGGAGGCAGTACGTGAGAGGCTTGAAGGACAATACCACGACTACAAACGGATCACAACCTGAGACACACCACCTCTGCTGGGTCGCCTGGTCCTTACCCCTGCCTAATGTGCAGGCTGGCCCAGTGCCACCTCCCAGCCTCTGCGGCCCAGAGTTCTCTAGGGGAAGGCATTAGCGGCTGAGGGGACTGAGGAGCAAATGCAGGGAGCTGAGGGACGTGAAAGTGGTTGGAAGGTGGCACAGGGGTGGTAGCCAGACCACTTCGGAGCTTGTTTGAAGGAAAGACTCGGGTGCCTCAGCTTCCTTGTGTGTCAAATGATGACAAAGGCAGGACCCACTAGTCATGGGCTTAAATGAGTTCAAGTGCATACAAGTGCTGAGAGCAACCCAGGAGAAATGAGAGGGAGCGAGGACCTGAGAGGGGACGCAGACTGGCGTGAACACTGCCTGGTGTTTTCCAGCCCCGGCGGCTCACCACCATCCCAAAAGCAATGTGCCCCACTAAGCCTGGTGGGATCCCTCTCCACACAGGCTCTGGCAATGACACTGATGAAATCTAGGGTCAGACAATGTTGGGCCAACCACCCACTCTCTCCAAACCCCCCATCCTCCAGGCAGACTCCTTCAGTACATCCTGTAAGGCTGACCAAAACTCACATCTCAAAGCCCAGCTCAAGAACCTGCTGGGGCTCCCCCGCTGCCCGCCAGGAGGCCAGATTTTTAAATACCCTGGATGCAGGCCAACGGGTTCTGAAATTCCATCTGGGGGTGACGGGCAGATCCAGGAGACCCAGAGACAGGGCTTCTCTTTCTTGTGAGGGGCACTAAGAGTCTCTGTCTCCACGGCAGGATCATCCCCCACTCCTTCTCTCATGAAGACAAAATGTTTAGAGCACTTAGAAGGAGACTGGAACAGACTCAATAAAAGCTGCAAATGTGCTGTCCCCAGAGTCCGGAACACTGACCCCTCCCACACCCCAGAGCCACCCACCCCCTAGCTATTATTATGCAGATCCTAGCTTTCCGGGAGGACTCTGGCCACCCATGGAAACCTCTCCATCCCCCCATCGCGCAATCACGACAACTTCACTTTGCTACACCATCTTTGTAAACACAGAGGTATATGAAATTATCTTGATGCTTTGCTTGTGGAAGTTCGGTCACTTTCACTGGAATGTAAGTCGCTTGAGAGCTAGCTGCTCCCGGATGTGTTACTCCAGGATACTTCCCCAGCCCCCAGCAGGGAGTCAGCACCCAGCAGTGAAATCAAACTGTCTCAATGGCTGCCTACTTGTTGCACTTGCCCCCCACAGAGTCTGTGCATGTTAAGTTCTCACTGAAAAGCAGTTATTACTGGTGCCTTCTCCTCCAGCTCCAGGCACAAACCTGAGCTGCCTGAGGCACCACCGGTCCCCCACTCACCAGGGCCAACTCCCATTTCGGCTGGGTGACTGGATGGTACCCCCAACCCCCCATCCCTGGTATCCGACGCAGCTTAGGTCCAAAAGACCCAGTCTGTGCTGAAGCAGACCCTAGCCGATCCCGGCCCAACCAGGCAGGGAGGATCGTTCACGCTCTTTATGCGCAGCTGCCGGCCCAGTCCCTGCTCATCCCAGAACCAAGTGGCTAGCCAGACAGGGAAGAAGGGCAAGGCCCAGTTGGAGGGTGTCCTGGGAACTATAGGGAGACTGGGGAGAATTAGGGTGACGACCTATCATTAAACCCAGAAGAACTGGCTGACACCACTTGACCCAGCAGTTTGTGGCTCCTGCCTCAGGTGCAGAGGATCCCAAATGAAAGTCCTGAGGACACCTGGTAACAGCCTTGCAATCAGCCCAGAAAGAAACAAAAGCTGCTGCCATCCAACTGGGGGCCAAGTGGGGCAAAAACAGTCCAGGCAAGCAAAGTCCAGCCATGGTGGTGCCAGGCTTCCTCAGCTTCCCACGGCCAGCCCACAGTTCCGTGACCCCTGACCTCTTGGCTCCCAGGAGGGGAATAGGGAAGAAGGGGTGACCAGGACTCCGAGAAAGACACCTCCACTGTTCCAGTCCCCAGGGACACCATGGAAACTCTGTCTGTCCCAAAGGGGATTGACCCACCCTCAGGGTGGGCAGGAGGAAAGGCCTGCGCCAAGGAGAATGCCCCCCAGGGAATCCAGAACAAGGAGCTCCTCCAGTCACCCTCCTGGAAGGCCACTTGAATGACTATGGGTTTGGGCTGAGGGTCAGACAATCCCAATTCAGCCACTGTCTGCTCATGTGACCAGAGACAAGCCACACCACCCTGAGCCTCAGCTTCCTCGTCTGGACCACAGAGAAGGCCTAATCTGACCCGGTGGTGGTGAGCAATCAATGAGCTCATCTGACCAGCAAGCTCGGCCCAGGGCCTGGCCCAGGAGCAGCGTCCCAGAGGTCGATCCCTGGGCCAGGGTGTGAGTGCCGGATTTGATCCCCTTCACCTTTTCTCTTGCCCTGCCTTCACCCATCACCATCAACAGAGTCTTACATACTCACTCCCTCTAATTCTTCTCCCCCAGGGAGTCTGCACACAGAACTCAGCCGCAAGGAGCTGGTGCCTGGGAGACCATGGTACCAATGTATACGATGGTGGCTGAGTTCCCATCCACTAGGCTTGAACGGCCAGCCTCTGGCCCCAAAAAGTAGAGAAAGAATGCAGGATCCTAAAATATTCAGGTAATGTCTGCTGGGCTGCCTCCCTGTAGATACATAAGGTGGGGGGTGGGCGCGGGCCACCTTGTGATAAACAAGATGCCTAAGCTAGGTGTTCCAGACTGTCTCCAGCGGCCCACACAAACACCCACTGGCCAGCGCCTTTAAACAGTTGGCAGAGGCTTGCCCAAGGGTAGGGTCGGGACTCTAGAGGCTTCAGGGATGAGGTGTGGGAAGAGGGAACCCCTTAGATGTGACCCTGAACTAACACTGGAGTTGGGGGCGGTGGGGGACGCAGCTCGATATATACCTTCTGGTCCCACTAGTTCTTCCTGACCTGCCCCCCACATCCCCTCTAGCCTAGCCCAAAGGCTCCGCTCTCCGCACTCCCAAAGCTCAGACAGCAGTCCCTCACCTTACCTGATCGCCCCCTGATCTAGCCTCCCCGTCCTCACTACTCTTCCAGTCCCGACCTCAAGTGACCCCCGGCAAACATCTCTGGGATCTCCTATCCGCCCCCCACCCGAAGTAACTCCGCCCACACCCACCGTGCCCCACTTCCTGGGCTTCTCCTCAGCCGCCCCCAGGCCTGTAACTTGACCCACCCACCTCCTCCAGCGCCCAGGCGGTACCTGCAGGCCCGGCCCCTCCCCGCCCCCCTCCGGCCGCGCCGCTCTCCTCTCCTCCCCCACTCGGCCGGCCCAGAGCCCGACTCCTCCTCCCCCTCCCCCTCCGACATCCCCGGGAGCTTCCCCACTTTTCCGCCTCGGATCCTCCAACTTCCCCCGGACCTCCGGTACCTGTCCCGGTCCGACCTGGCCCCCTCCCTCGCTGGGAACTCGGGGGAGCGGTCCGGGTACGATCCTGCCGCCCCCAAGCCCCGAGGCCCAGGCTGGACGCTCAAGGCCGCCTGCGGTAGCCGGGCCTCCACACACGCACCCGCCAGGGCACAATGCAGGCTGCGGGCCCGGATCCTCTTCGGTCAGAGAAAGCACCCAGGCCCTCCCCCCTCAGCCCTCCGGCCGCCCCGGCGGGAGGAGGCCGGAACCAGGCCTGGAGCGAGCCGCCTCACCTGCGCCGTGGTCGCGCTCCGGGGGCTCCCGGCGGGCTCCGCAGCGGCGGCTGGGGCCGGGCCTGGGCCCGGGGCGCGCCCCCCTGCGCCGGGGCCTCGGCCTCCGCCTCCGCGGCCTCCGCGGCCTCCGCCTCAGCAGCAGCGGCAGCGGCGGCGGCCATTCATTGTGGGCCAGGCCGCCCCAGCCGAGCGCCGAGCGAGCGCAAGCCGCGCCGCCGCCGCAGCCAGGCCAAGGAGGAGCGGCCCCGGCCCCGCCCGCGCACCGCCCTCAGACCCCGCCCCCTAGGCAAGGCCAGCCGAGCTCCGAGCGCGCCCCTTCTAACCGGCCTCGTCTCCTCTCTATGCCCCTGGGGGATCCTCGCCAGTACGTCGGCTCAGCTCAGTGGTTCGATTCCCGACCCCGCCACCTTCTGGTTTCGCAACCTTGGGCAAGTTGCTCTACCCTTCTGAACTTTAGTTTCCTGTAAAACAAAAACAATAATGACAGATGTTTATTGTGGCAACCACTGTGTTAGGCTCTTTATGGGAATTAGCTCGTTTAAACTTCACAGTAACATTTTTAGTGGGAACTGTCAGACAACACTATAGAAAATAAAGGCGGCCGGGCGCGGTGGCTCACGCCTGTAATCCCAACACTTTGGGAGACCGAGGTGGGTGGATCGCCTGAAGGTCAGTTCGAAACCAGCCTGGCCAACATGGTGAAACCCCGTCTCTACTAAAAATACAAAAATTAGCCGGGCGTGGTGGCGGACGCCTATAATCCCAGCTACTCAGGAGCGTGAAGCAGGAGAATCGCTCGCACCCGGGAGGCGAAGGTTGCAGTGAGCTGAGATTGTGTCACTGCACTCCAGCCTCGGCAAGACTCCCTCCAAAAAAAAAAAAAAAAGGCAACAGAGAAATGAAGAAAGCTGGTCAAGATCATCACACAGTAAGGAAGTGATGGCGGGTGCCAGGATTTAAACCCAAGCTCAAAAGCGACAATAAGAGCTAAGACTTTTATGATGCATACCTGATGCTAGGTTCTGTAAGCATTTTACCTGCACTAACTCGTTTACTTCTCACTACAACCCAGTAACAAACGTTAAAAACTTCTGCCCATTTTGCAAAAGCGGTAACTTAAGTTCAGAATTAAGAACAAGTCGCAGGGCTAGCTGAGACTGGAACCCAGGCAGCGGGAACATTTCGCTGTCTTGCCTTTATACACTGGTTAGAACCTTACCGAGCCCTTACAATGTTAGAGTAGCTCTTTGCATACTTTCCAGGTATCATTTAATCTTTGTTCTATCTTAGAAACTACGATTCTTATGTAATAGGTAAGAAAAGTGGAGCCCCGAGAGTAACCTGCCTAGAGCATGTGGTGGAACTGAGATTCAAACCCAGTAAATCCAACTCCAGAGCCTGGGTTATCCCTGCAGGGTGCTCTGAAGTAATGTGTATATAGCACCCAGAAAACACGAGGACCACTAGGTGTTGGGTTTCTCCGCTTACCGCCCTTTTTCTGAGCCACAACTTCCTCATCTGTGAAATGGGACTAGTGACGTGTCCTTTCCCAGGGGGATCCGCTGTGATTAAAACCCCCGGAACAGCACGATCAGCGCGCTTCCTTTATGTCTTACATTTTGATCCCAGCCGTCTACCGTATGTGGCATAATTGATTGGCTAACCACTATCATGTGATTCGCCCACCCACTGTGCCAACATGGCGGCGCCCAGGTCCTAATTCGGGAAACGTGCACCTTGACTAATTCGATTTTCTGTGGCTACGAGAGAAGGTGAAGAGAGGCTGCGTAGCACCGGGAGGGATCCGAACTCGGGGCGGGCCTGCACAAGGGCATCGGCTCCGCAGGGACCAGTCATCCCCAAAACGAGGGAGTATCAGCTTACCGAGGCCGCAGGGTCTTTCTCGTTCCTACCTTTTATGTATATGTAGGACACCCCCGGGCCAAGAATGCAGCTCTCTGACCCTCTCTATGCCCTTCCCCGCCCCCCGAACCAGGCTTAGCGGGCAGAGACGCCAGCGGATGTCTCATGCGAGGATCGTTCTGTGGCTAAGCCTCACACTGCGCTCCGCCCGCAGTGTCTGTAGAGCCCGATTTATCACGGGGCAGTCCCCAGGGTTGCCGAATCCAACAGCAATGGAGAACGCCACAGGACCCTGCGGAGAAGAACGCCCACATGAAGTCCAGGAGACGACAGTCACGGAGGGGGCTGCCAAAATCGCCTTTCCCAGCGCCAACGAAGTCTTTTATAACCCTGTGCAGGAATTCAATCGGGACCTGACGTGAGCAGGGGTCAGAGGTCAGCCTGGCATCGGCGAGTGGGTCAATGTGGATGGCGGGGGCGGGGTATGAGTTGGTCCTCTGTCTCCCACCAGATGTGCTGTGATCACCGAGTTTGCTCGCATTCAGCTTGGGGCCAAGGAATCCAGAGTAAGTGGAGGTCCAGGCTCCTGGTGGGCGGGGGTCACAAAAGGCTCTCTCCCTGCCTGGGCCCTTCTGTCCCCCAAATCCAGAGAGGCTTCATAGCAGGCCCTGGGTTCTACTCCTTCAGTCTTTCCCCAGGGACTTCAGGGAAGATATTTTGGAGATTAAGGGGAGGTTTCTCAGAGGGGACTTTGTTACCCTCTGACTTGTGCCTCTGGGTGGCTGCAGTCAAGGTGCCAGGAGAGAAGGACACGCAAAAGGTGATCGTGGACTTGTCAGACCAAGAGGAGGAGAAGGTTGAACTGAAAGAGAGTGAAAACCTAGCCTCGGGAGACCGGCGTCACACAGCGGCCGTGGGGGAGATCTGTGAGGTAGGGCCTGAGCATAGGATCTGGCAGCCCCGGAATTTAGTGGGAGACAGAGGGCTCCTGGACGGGGGAGAGCTACAGGAGGTGGGTGGTAGGGGCTCCTTGGGTCAGAAGAGGATGGAGATGGAGATGTTAGGGAGGTTCCCTGCTTACTCCCAACAGGAAGGCTTGCATGTGCTGGAAGGCCTGGCGGCTTCTGGCCTACGTTCCATTCGATTCGCCCTAGAGGTGCCTGGGCTCAGATCTGTGGTTGCAAACGATGCCTCTGCCCCGGCTGTGGATCTTATACGCCGGAATGTGCAGCTCAATGGCGTGGCCCACCTGGTACAGCCCAGCCAAGCAGATGCCCGGTAGGTTCTGGGCTCTGGAACAAGCCTGCCTGGGGTTAAATTCTGGCTCTGTCTTGTTCTCACTCTATGACCTTGAGTGAGTGACTTAGCCTCTTTGAGCTCCAGTTTACTTGTCTGGCAACTGCGAAAACTAGTTTTACAGGGGTTGCTGTGATGAGTAAGTAATAGATCATTATTGTATGATCCATACTCTGTGACAGAAATAGGTAGCATTCTGGTCTCTGTTTTAACTTCTTCTTTTATTTTTTTGAGATGGAGTCTTGCTATGTTGCCCAGGCTGGGGTGCAGCGGCATGATTACAACCTCCACCTCCAGGGTTCAAGCTATTCTCCTGCCTCAGCCTCCCAAGTAGCTGGAATTACAGGCACCTGCCACCATCCCCAGCTAATGTTTTAACTTCTTATACTCCTTTTATTCATTTAGATGAACCATAGTATATCCAGTGTCTGCTATGTGCCAGGAACCATTTTCAGAGTGGGAATGCATCAGGAAACAGCCAAATTTGATGACCTTTGCAAGAGTTGGCAAACTAGAGCCTGTGGGACTCACAGCCTATTTTTAATTTTTTTTTTTTTTTTTGAGATGGAGTCTTGCTCTTGTTGCCCAGGCTGGAGTGGAGTGGCACGATCTCAGGTCACTGCAACCTCCACCTCCCGGGTTCAAGCAATGCCCCTGCCTTAGCCTTCCAAGTAGCTGGGATTACAGGTGTGCACCACCATGCTCAGCTAATTTTATGTATCTTTAGTAGATACAAGGTTTCACCATGTTGGTCAGGCTGGTCTTGAACTCCTGACCTTAGGTGATCCACCCACCTTGGCCTCCCAAAGTGCTGGGATTATAGGCGTGAGCTGCTGTGCCCAGCCTAGCCTGGTTTTTTAATGGCCCACAGGCCAAGAATTTTTTAATTTTTTTTTTTTTTAAGAGATGGGGTTTCACCATGTTGGCCAAGATGGTCTCAATTTCTCGACCCTGTGATCCGCCCACCTCAGCCTTCCAAAGTGCTGGGATTACAGGCGTGAGCCACTGCACCTGGCCTTTTTTTTTTTTTTCACATTTTAAAGGGTAAGAAGAAGAATATGCAGCAGGGACCATATATTGACTCACAAAGCCTAAAATACCATCTGATCTTTTACAGAGAAAAAAGTTTTTACTTTTCTGACCCTACTAGAATCCAAATAGTAATCATAGACAATGAAAAGTAATTAGTTGGGCATGGTGACTCATGCCTGTAATCTGAGCATTTTGAGAGGCGAAGGCAGGAGGATTGCTTGAGAGGAGTTCAAGACCAACCGAGGCAACATAGTGAAACTCCTGTTTCTAGAAAACTTTTTAAATGAGGCCAGATGCAGTGGCTCACACCTGTAATCCCAGCACTTTGGGAGGCCAAGGCTAGTGGATCACCTGCAATCAGAAGTTTGAGATCAGCCTGGCCAACATGATGAAACCCCATCTGTACTAAAAATACAAGCATTAGCTGGGAGTGGTGGCACGCGCCTGTAGTCCCAGCTACTTGGGAGGCTGAGGTAGGAGAATTGCTTGAACCCAGGAGGTGGAAGTTGCAGTGAGCCGAGATTGTGCCATTGCACTCCAGCCTGGGTGACGGAGCAATACTCTGTCTCCAAAAAAAAAAAAAATGTGTTAAGGCATCTATAAACTGCTTGAAATGGTGTCAGGCAGACACGTCTTGTATTGTTTTAGATGTGTAGACTGAGGTCCACGAGGCACTTTTCCTAAGGAGGAAAATTGTGCAGTTTAATAAATGACCAAGGCCGGGCGCAGTGGCTCATGGCTGTAATCCCAGCACTTTGGAAGGCCGAGGCAGATGGATCACTTGAGGTCAGGAGTTTGAGACCAGCCTGGCCAACATGGTGAATCCCCGTCTCTACTAAAAATACAAAAATTAGCCTGGCGTGGTGGCTCACGCCTGTAGTCCCAGCTACTTGGGAGGCTGAGGCACGAGAATTACTTGAACCGGGGAGGCGGAGGTTGCAGGGAGCCGAGATGACACCACTGCACTCCAGCCTGGGCGACACAGCAGGACTCCAACTCAAAAATAAAATAAATTAATAATCAAGCCAGGACTTGAACTTGGGAATCTGGCCCCGGGGGTTCAGCCCCAAACCACTGCACTGTAGGGGTTAATATGTGTAGGGGACAGAGAAGGTACCTGGTGCAGGAGGCCGACGACCTGGCTCTCTCGCTCCCAGGATGCTGATGTACCGGCACCAGAAGCTGTCGGAGAGGTTCGATGTCATCGATCTGGACCCCTATGGCAGCCCTGCCCGCTTCCTGGATGCAGCTGTGCAGGCTGTGAGTGAAGGAGGTGAGGCCCGGATGATGCTGGGGTCCGGAGAAGGGCTTGGGGTGTTTGGAGGCTTCTCACTGCCCAGCCCCTCTCCGCAGGGTTGCTGTGTGTGACCTGCACGGACATGGCGGTGCTGGCGGGGGAAGAGCAGGGAGACGTGCTATAGCAAGTATGGGGCCATGGCCCTCAAGAGCCGGGCCTGCCACGAGATGGTGAGGGGCTCTCTGCCAGCCGACCAGGGAGATCTGGGGACAGGTGGTTGTCCGAGTCCCTTCCCAGTACACTTTCCCCCTCCTCAGACCTGCTCAGCATCTTCCAGGCAGCCAGGGCCAGATGAATCCCAGGCTGATAATGACAGGCATGTCTGCAACGCACATAATTCCTAAGAGCTTGGGCTGATACCAGAGTCATTGGGGACAGTGGCTTTGGCCAGGATATAAGTGCGTGGTTACATTATTTTAGTTTTCTGTATTAAAACAACTTTTTGGCCGAGCGAGGTGGTTCACACCTATAATCCCAGCACTTTGGGAGGCCGAGGCGGGTGGATGATGAGGTCGGGAGTTTGAGACCAGCCTGAACCAACATGGTGAAACCCTGTCTCTACTAAAAGTACAAAAATTAGCTGAGTGTGGTGGCACACACCTGTAATTCCAGCTACTCGGAAGGCTGAGGCAGGAGAATCACTTGAACCCGGGAGGCGGAGGCTGCAGTGAGCAAGATCGCGCCACTGCACTCCAGCCTGAGCAACAGAGGGAAACCCTGTCTCAAAAAATAAGTAATGGTCTGACCCTGTTGAGTGGTCTGATCAGGATTCAAGAAGGCTAGAGGCCAGGTGCAGCGGCTCATGCCTGTAATCCTAGCACTTTAAGAGGCCAAGGTGGGAGGCTCACTGGAGGTTAGGAGCCTGGGCAACGCAGTAAGGATCTCATCTCTACAAAAACACCCTAAAAATGAGCTAGGTGTGGTGGTGCATGCCTGTGGTCCCAGCTACTCCGGGGGCTGAGGCAGGAGGATCACTTGAGCCCACGAGTTCAAGGTTATTGTGCGCTTTCATAGTGCCACTGCACTCCAGCCTGGGCCACAGAGGGCTCTTGTCCTTGTTCCTAAAGGGTCCTGTCATCAGGTCAGCCTGGGAAATGCTGTCTCCTTTCCCATATCAGAGTCTCGCACTAGCAGGAAGGCCCTGGCGGGGTTTTTTTTTTTTTTTTTGAGACAGATTTTGCTCTTGTTGCCTAGGCTGTAGCACAATGGCGTGATCTTTGTATTTTTAGTAGAGACAGGTTTCTCCATGTTGGTCAGGCTGGTTGCGAACTCCTGACCTCAGGTGATCCATCCACCTCAGCCTCCCAAAGTGCTGGGATTACAGGCGTGAGCCACCACGCCAGCCCAGGCCCCAGCAGTTCTACAGCACCCAGTATCCCCACTTCCTGCCCACAGAGCCCTTGGGGGGCAGGAACATGGGTCCTCAGCCCACAGTACATGCCACAGGGCACACCGATGATGCCGATCAGAACAGGTTACCTCTGTGCTTTCCTCAGTGCCCCCAGCAGTGCCACAGAGAGACAGTGACTGTTGTGATTTTGCAGAGGAATCTGAAGCACAGGGGGGTTGGTACTTACTTGTTGAGAGTCCCACAGCCAGGACTTTCGGGGGTAGGCTTGGAGCCCAGGGAGCTGACCTTGACCCTGTACTTGTGAGTACCACACAGGGCTCCCAGTGGGGTGGGTGAACCGTGAGGGGGAGGCTGACACCCACCCCCTGCCCCCAGGCCCTGAGAATCGTCCTGCACAGCCTGGACCTCCATGCCAACTGCTACCAGCGCTTCGTGGTGCCACTGCTCAGCATCAGTGCTGACTTCTATGTGCGTGTTTTTGTCCGTGTTTTCACCAGCCCAGCCAAGGTCAAGGCCTCAGCCAGGTCAGCTGGGGGTGGGGAGGAGTGGTGGATTGAGAGAGGAGATGGGCCAGGCGCGTTGGCTCACTCCTGTAATCCCAGCACTTTGGGAGGCTGAGGTGGGCAAATCATGAGATCAAGAGATCAAGACCATCCTGGCCAACATGGTGAAACCCCATCTCTACTGAAAAAAAAAAAAAAAAAAAAAATTAGCTGGGCATGGTGGTGTGCGCCTGTAGTCCCAGCTACTCAGGAGGCTGAGGCAGGAGAATCATTTGAACCTGGAAAGTGGAGGTTACCAAGATCGTGCCACTGCACTCCAGCCTGGCAACAGATCTAGACTCTGTCTCAAAAAAAAAAAAAAAGAAAGAAAGAGGAGGTGGGACCTTGGCCTGAGGGATCTGGGGCTTCTGAAGGGGACAGAGCCAGTCCGAGGGAGGAGTTGGGGTGTGGTGGTCATGCTGGGAACTCGTGGCCACTGGTACCCCCCACAGCAAGCAGGCGCTGGTGTTCCAGTGTGTGGGCTGCGGGGCCTTCCACCTTCAGCGCCTCGGCAAAGCGTCAGGAGTCCCCGGCGACCGGTGAGCAGCAGGGCGTTGCTGGGGAGGAAGGACGAAGGGGAGTCCCAGGGTTTTCTCCCTCCCCCACCAGCTACCCCTCTCTGTTCAGAGTCAAGTTCTCTGCAGCCTGTGGTCCCCCTGTGACCCCCGAGTGTGAACACTGTGGGCAGCAACACCAGGTAGGGTTAGGCGGGGGGAGGCCAAGGAGCGAGAGGGTCTCAGAAGTCGCGGTCCCTGCTCACCTGTCCCTGGTGCATCCCCAGCTTGGTGGCCCCATGTGGGCAGAGCCCATCCATGACCTGGATTTCGTGGGCCGGGTCCTGGAGGCTGTGAGCACTAACCCCGGCCGCTTCTACACCTCCGAGCGGATCCGAGGGGTTCTGAGTGTCATCACCGAGGTGAGGGCCGGGCTGTGACAGGGGAGGGGGCTCCGCCTCTGCCCGCCCATCTCCACTCATGCCCATCCTGTGCCCCATCACAGGAGCTCCCAGACGTGCCTCTGTACTACACCCTGGACCAGCTGAGCAGCACTATCCACTGCAACACGCCCAGCCTCCTGCAGTTTCGGTACAGGCCGCTGGGGCCCGGGAGGAGCCTGTCCCCTGACCACAGGGTGGCTTGGGACAAGTCCAAGGATTCGCATGCATAGAACTTGTGGCGGGGTGGGGGAGCACCCCATGGTGGCTCATGCCTGTAATCCCAGTACTTTGGGAGGCTGAGGCAGGAAGATCCCTGAGGCCAGGTGTTCAAGGCCAACCTGGGCATCACAGTAAGACCCTATCTCTAAACAATAAATAAAATCAATACATACACACTCACAGATACACATATACACACACACACACAGACACACACACACAGACACACACACACACACACAGACACGTATATGAGCCTGGCATGGTGGTACGTGCCTATAGTCCTAGCTACTCAGGAGGCTGAGGTGGGAGGATCATTTGGGCCAGGTGTTTGATGCTAAAGTGAACTATGATCTTGCCACTCCAGCTTGCTGGGTGAGAGAATGAGAACCTGTCTCTTTAAAAAAAAAAAGGCTGAGCGTGGTGGCTCACGGCTGTAATCCCAGCACTTTGGGAGGCCGAGGTGGGTAGATCACAAGGTCAAGAGATCAAGACCATCCTGGCCAACATGGTGAAATCCCATCTCTACTAAAAATATAAAAATTAGCTAGGCGTGGTGCCATGCACCTGTGGTCCCAGCTACTCGGGAGGCTGAGACAGAAGGATCACTTGAACCTAGGAGGCAGAGGTTGCAGTGAGCCGAGATTGCGCCACTGCACTCCAGCCTGGCGACAGAGCAAGACTCTGTCTCAAAAAAAAAAAAAAAAAAATTAGGCCAGGCTTAGTGGCTCATGCCTGTAATCCCAGCACTTTGGGAGGCTGAGGTGGGCAGATCACTTGAAGTCAGGAGTTCAAGACCAGCCTGGCTAACATGGTGAAACTCTGTCTGTACTAAAAATACAAAAATTAGCTGGGTGTCATAGCACTTGCCTGTAGTCCCAGCTACTTGGGAGGCTGAGGCATAAGAATCTCTTGAACCCGGGAGGAGGCGGCTTCAGTGAGACAAGATTGTGCCACTGCACACCAGCCTGGGTGACAGAGCGACACTCCATTTAAAAAATAATAATAATAGAAAAAGAGGTCAGGCACGGTGGCTCACGCCTGTAATCCCAGCACTTTGGGAGGCTGTGGTGGGTGAATCACTTGAGACCAGAAGTTCAAGACCAGCCTGAGCAACGTGAAACCCCATCTCTACTAAAAACACAAAAATATTATCCGGGTGTGGTGGCAGGTACCTGTAATCTCAACTACTTGGGAGGCTAAGAAGGAGAATTGCTTGAACCTGGGAGGTGGAGGCTGCAGTGAGCCAAGATTGCACCACTGCACTCCAGCCTGGGTAAGAGCAAGGCTCCATCTCAAAAAGAAAAGAAAGAAAGAAAGAAAAGAAATGAACTCTGTAGCCACGAGCCCTTGCTAAAGGTAGCCTGACCTGCTCTGGGCATCTCGGGCTTTGGGGTCCAGGGTTCCAGCTTCTCCCCTCACAATCCCTGCCATTCCCCAGGTCGGCCCTCCTCCACGCTGACTTCCGGGTCTCGCTCTCCCACGCCTGTAAGAACGCTGTGAAGACAGACGCCCCTCCTTCTGCCCTCTGGGACATCATGCGCTGCTGGGTAAGAGCAGGGCTGACCGCATGCAGGTGGGAGGGCAGCTGGTGGTCACCTGGAGGTTCCTCGGGCCCAGTACTCCCTAACCTCTGACCTGTGCCCCCAGGAGAAGGAACATCCAGTGAAACGGGAGCGACTATCAGAGACCAGCCCAGCGTTCCGTATTCTCAGTGTGGAGCCCAGGTAGGGACAAGCGCATGCGTGAGGGGGATGGGGCTGCCCACAGGCACAGGAAGCACACATGTTTGCAGACAGCACAGACGCTGCCCCACACAGACTCGTGCCCATTCTGCAAGTGAGATTCAAAATCTGCTGACGGGGGCCGGGCGCAGTGGCTCAGGCCTGTAATCCCAGCACTTTGGGAGGCTGAGGTGGGCAGATCACCTGAGGTCAGGAGTTGGAGACCAGCCTGGCCAACATGGTGAAGCCCCATCTCTATTAAAAATACAAAAATCGGCCGGGTGGTGGCTCACACCTGTAATCCCAGCACTTTGGGAGCCCGAGGCAGGTGGATCACCTGAGGTCAGGAGTTCAAGACCAGCCTGGCCAACATGGTGAAATTCGGTCTCTACAAAAATATAAAAGTTAGTCCAGCATGATGGTGGGAGGCTGGGCGGAAGACTCGCTTGAACCCGAGAGGTGGAGGTTGCAGTGAGCCAAGATTGCGCCATTGCACTCCAGCCTGGACAACAGAGGGAGACTCCATCTCAAAAAAAAAACAAACAAAAAAAAAACTAGTATCTTCTGGCCGGGCGCGGTGGCTCACGTCTGTAATCCTAGCACTTTGGGAGGCCGAGGTGGGTGGATCACCTGAGGTCAGGAGTTCAAGACCAGCCTGGCCATCATGGTGAAACCCCATCTTAAAAAAAAACAAAAAAAATTAAACAAAAAAAAAAACAAAAAAAAAACAAAAAAATCAGCCAGGCGTGGTGGCGCGTGCCTGTAATCCTAGCTACTCTGGAGGCTGAAACAGGAGAATCCCTTGAACCCTGGAGGTGGAGGTTGCAGGGAGTTGAGATCATGCCACTGCACTCCAGCCTGGGCAAAAAGAGCAAGACTCCCTCTCAGAAAGAAATAATAAAAAATAAATAAAAATAAAAATAACAAAATCTGCTGACTGGGTTGGGTGCAGTGGCTCATGCCTGTAATACCAGCACTTTGGGAGGCCAAGGCGGGCAGATCACCTGACGTCAGGAGTTCAAAACCAACCTGGCCAACATGGCGAAACCCTATCTCTACTAAAAATACCCACACAAAAAGAATTAATCAGGCAAGGTGGCACGTGCCTGTAGTTCCAGCTACTTGGTAGGCTGAGGCAGGTGAATCGCTTGAACTGGGAGGCGGAGTTTGCCGTGACGCAAGATCACACGATTGCACTCCAACCTGGGCAACAGAGTAAGACCTTATATCTTTGTTATTATTATTTTAGATGGAGGCTCACGCCGGGCGCGGTGGCGCGTGCCTGTAGTCCCAGCTACTCGGGAGGCTGAGGTGGGAGGATCGCTTGAGCCCAGGAGTTCTGGGCTGTAGTACGCTATGCCGATCAGGTGTCCGCACTAAGTTCGGCATCAATATGGTGACCTCCTGGGAGCAGGGGACCACCAGGTTGCCTAAGGAGGGGTGAACCAGCCCAGGTTGGAAACGGAACAGGTCAAAACTCCCATGCTGATCAGTAGTGGGATCACGCCTGTGAATAGCCAAATGCAGCATAGCGAGACCCCGTCTCTGAAGAAAATTATTTTAAAATATTTTTTAAAAAAAGATGGGCTGGGCATGGTGGCTCACGCCTGTAATCCAAGCACTTTGGAGGCCAAGGCGGGCAGATCACCTGAGGTCGGGAGTTCAAGACCAGCCTGACCAACATGGTGAAACCCCGTCTATTAAAAAAAAAAAAAAAAAAGATGGAGGCTCACTCTCTTGCCCAGGCTGGAGTATAGGGGTGCAGTTTCAGCTCACTGCAACCTCTGTCTCCTGGGTTCAAGCAAGTCTCGTCCCTCAGCCTCTGGAGTAGCTGGGACTACAGGCTCCTGCCACCATGCCAAGCTAATTTTTGTATTTTTATTGGAGATGGGGTTTCACTATGTTGGCCAGGCTGGTCTTGAACTCCTGACCTCAGGTGATCTACCTGTCTCGACCTCCCAAAGTGCTGGGATTATAGGCATGAGCCACTGAGCCCAGTCAAGACCCTATCTCTTTAAAAAGACCAAAATGTTTATTAGATGAATGAGAGTCCTGATGTGAGCAGACACCTCGTGCTGTGTGGTGGAGGTGGAGAGGCCCCGTGGGCATGTGGTACACACTCCTGTGACAGCTGCCTCCAGCTCCGACCCCCTACCCCTGCTTCCCCAGGCTGCAGGCCAACTTCACCATCCGGGAAGATGCCAACCCCAGTTCCCCGCCAGCGAAGGCTCAAGCGCTTCCAGGCCAACCCAGAGGCCAACTGGGGTCCCCGGCGTCGTGCCCGGCCAGGGTGAGTGGTGGTAGGGTGGGGGGTGGGTCTTAGCCAGGGAAAGGAAGGGCAAAGGACAGATGGGGTCCCATCTACTCACTGCTTGCACAGGGGCAAGGCAGCTGACGAAGCTATGGAGGAGAGACGCATGGTGCTTCGGAACAAGCGGAAGGAGCCGCCCGAAACGCAGCCCAGCGGGCTGCCCGGCTCAAGACATTTCCTTGCAAGAGGTTTAAGGAGGTGAGATCCCTCCTCCCTTTTCCCGCTGCAGGACACATGAGTCTCTCCTCTTTGGGCAACTAGGAGAGAACTGGGGGAACTGGGACCAGGCAGGTGCTTGGGAGTGGTTTTTCCATTCCAGGAAAGGAACCCATCAGGGGTCACTGAGCTCCGGGGCGGGGTTCACACCCACCATCTTCCCACCAGGGTACCTGTCAACGCGGGGACCAGTGCTGCTACTCCCATAGCCCCCCGGCACCCGGGGTCTCTGCTGATGCTGTCCCTGACTGTCCAGAGACTTCTAACCAGAGCCCCCTGGGCCTCGGGCTGCCACTGAGCCAGGCATAGACTGAACCAGTAAAGAGATGTCACGTCACCTCCGGATTGCCTGTGGTTTGTGTATCGATCCCTACAGCTGCGTGACTGGGGGCTGTTCCTCTGGGGTCGTTCGCCCCTGCCTGACTGGAGCGTTGAGTCTGTATGGGAGGCAGGAGCTGACCATCTGCACAGCGGTCGGCCCAGCCCCTCTCCATCAAAGGTCACTGAGCCACCCCAGAGCCGGCGCCTGCGGTTCCCAAGGTGGCCACGGGGCGGCAGCCGTGTGCTCGCTCCCGCGGGGGTGCTGCCCCTCGTCCCCCTCCCACCTTCAGTGCGCTCTCGGCGGCCGCGGGCACGCGCCGGGGCCAGCGCTCCTGCCCGGGAACCCCCACTTACCCTCGCGCCGCTGCCTCCTCGCCGCCTGGTTTCTTTGGCCCAGCTCTCCAGGGGCCGCAGTGGCGGAAGCTGGACCGGAACCAGGCGCCCTGTGCATCCGCTCCAGACCAGGTGCTTCCTGCCCTGAGGCCCCAGGGGGGGCGTGCACACAGTAAGGGACCTCGCCTGCTGCTGCCCAGACACCCAGTGAGGGGGGAGCTGCACCCCTCCCCCCTGTCCCCCAGAGCGGGGTTTAGTAACGTTAACGAAGAGGCCTGGGGCAGGATCCCGTCACTGGATCCTGCTCCCTTCATCCCCATCTGCAATGAGGCTAATCTTAGGACCCTCCTTGTAGGGATATTGGGGTTAGTTTCAGTGTTTAAAACTTTTTTTTTTTTTTGAGACAAGATCTAGGTGTATGGCCCAGGCTGGTGTGCAGTGGCACGATCTTGGCTCACAGCAATCACCACCTCCCAGGCTCAGGCCATCCTCCCACCTCAGCCTCCAGAGTAGCCAGGACTACAGGCATGCACCACCACAACCAGCTACTTTTTGTATTTTTTGTAGAGACAGGGTTTCACCATGTTGCCCAGGCTGGTCTCAAACTCATGAGCCCCCATTGATCTGCCAACCTCAGCCTCCCAAAGTGCCGGGATGACAGGTGTGAGCCATCACACCCAGCCTTTATTGCATAAAACTTTAGTTTTTGCTTTTCTTTTTTAAGACTCAGTCTTGCTCTTGTCTGCAATGGTGTGATCTCGGCTCACTGCAACCTCCACCTCCCAGGTTCAAGTGATTTTCCTGCCTCAGCCTCCTGAGTAGCTGTGATTACAGGCACCTGCCACCACGCCCAGCCAATTTTTGTATTTTTAGTATAGTAGAGACAGGGTTTCACCATGTTGGCCAGGCTGGTCTTAAACTCCTGATCTCAGGTAATCTGCCCACCTCAACCTCCCAAAGTGCTGGGATTACAGGCATGAGCCACTTTGCCCAGCCAGTTCCTGCTTCTTTGAAGGGAGGCAATGGAGGTGTCGATTGTGGGGTCCCGGGCTCCTCCCCATTCCTGGGAGGGTGGTGGGAGCCCTGGTGCTGGGTGCCTGTCTGGGGGCTTCTCCAGTCGCCCAGATACACACAAGGGCAAAAGCATGAGTGACAAGTGTGCGGCGGCAGTCCCATGGCTGCTGCAGCCTGGCTGTGCCCAGAACCTCTCCCTTTCCGAAGGCTCCAGCGGGATCTTGAGGTTTACACCAAGCCAGCATACCTGCCCCCCATGAAGTGGCTGGGTGCTGTGGGGTGAGGGCCAGGGACCACCAAGTTGGAGTTATGTGATTCTGTGGCCAAGAGGCCTAGAATTATGGGAACCTGTCGGGTATCTACTGGGTTACACTAGCCCCGTCACCCCAGGAAATCCAACTTCCCCATCCCACCCCTGACAGCATGGCACTTCCTCTCACCCTCCTGGGCTTGGAAATGTGTGGATACTGTGCTGAGGGCTGAGAACACCTGCCCGGGCTGGACACCCAAGGCCAGACTGTTAGAACTGTCTCCCTTTGGGTGCCTCACTCCTGGGTAGGGGTGGTGGAGAGGCAGGAAGGGCCTCTGTAAAAGAGGAACCAGGCTGGGTGAGGAGAGGAGAAGGTGGGGCCCCAGGGTCACGCGGCCCCAACGGGCGGAAAGGGCTCTCCCTCACCCCCATCAGCACAGACACCCAGGCAGGGGGTGTTCCAAGCCAGAGAGCAGACTCAGACGACATAGGAGGCAGCTTACCTGCCTCAGTTTACCCTCCTTCGTGCATCCAGGCACCTTCATCCCCCAGCTGCCCTCGGGCCGGGTCCCCAGAGGCCCAGGGTCCCTCCAGTGCCTGGGGGGAGCGGAAGGCAAGGGGTCTTGAGGGGTGGCGGGCCGAGTCCTGACAGCGCCAGCTGGGGGCGGGGCCGGGAGGCCTGAGCTGCGTGGTCCCCGCCCCGCTGGTTTCCTCCGGGGTCAGCCCGGCTCCTTATCAGGCGCGGCCAGGCAGCCAGGCCCTTATCTGCACTGGCCCAGCATCCTCCGGCCGCTGCGCCGCCAGGGGTGAGAGGGAGGAAACTGGGCCGCCGGGGGCGGGGAGAGGGCGGTCCGGCCGGGAGCTGCTCACTTTCCCTGGGGGGGACCTACTCGGAGACCTCAGCCATCCTGGCCCTCCGAGGCCCACGAGGAGGCGCGGCCCAACGCCCAGGCCTGGAGCGTCGAGGCCGGACCCGAGCAGGACAACAGAGCCTGGCCTGACGCTGGAAACCACATCCTGGCCCAGACTGCCAGCCCTGACGGGACAGAGCCAGGGTGCTCACCAGGCTTCGGAAACAGTGCTGGGGTAAGAGGGGGAGCGGGCCTGAAGGTGGAGGATCCTGGGCCTGGGACCCAGCCTGCATTCCTTTGTTCATTCATTCATTCATTCATTCATCAGTAGGGACCCACTAGTGAGCGGCCAGGCCTGCTTCCGCAGGGCCTAGCTGAGGAACACAGGGCAGAGGGGCCGAGAGTCTCACACCTTGCTGGGACATCCTGGACTCTGGGACCAAGAGCCAACAGGGATGTCAAAACAGCGTGCAGAAGTGAATGGTAGGGCATGGTGGTGCACGCCTGTACTCTCAGCACTTTCGGAGGCTGAGGTGGGAGGATCACTTGAGTCCAAGAGTTCCAGACCACCCTGGACAACAGAGTGAGGACCTGTCTCTACAAAAAATAAAATAACAATTTTTTTTTTTTTTTTTAATTAGCTGGGCATGGTGGCACATGCCTGTACTCTCAGCTACTCAGGTGGCTGAGACAGGAGGATAGCATGAGCCCAGGAATTTGAGGCTGCAGTGAATCATGATTGCACCACTGAACTCCAGCCGGGGCAACAGTGGGAGAAACTGTCTCTAAAAAATAAACCAGAGGCCGGGTGCAGTGCCTCATGCCTGTAATCCCAGCACTTTGGGAGGCTGAAGTAGACAAATCACCTGAGGTTGGGAGTTCGAGACCAGCTTGGCCAACATGGAGAAACCCCGTCTGTACTAAAAATACAAAATTAGCTGGGTCTGGTGGCGCATGTCTATAATCCCAGCTACTCGGGAGGCTGAGGCAGGAGAATTGCTTGAACCTGGGAGGTGGAGGTTGCAGTGAGCCAAGATCTCGCCATGCACTCCAACCTGGGCAACAAGAGTGAAACTCGGTCTCAAAAAAACAAAAAAAAAGTGTGGATGCTGATGGGGGTGTGGGCTTCCCAGCCAGAGGGAGGGTTGGGGCATGACTGAACTGGACTGGGCAGCGGAGTCAGTGTTTGGGGGTCTAGGGTCAGCATTTGAGGTTGTAGTGTCAGTAGTGGGGTCACAGAGCTGCTATGGGGGACATTTGTGGTGGAAGTGGGGGGATCACTAGAGCAATTATGCAGTACTTTTAGGGACAGCAATGGGAAGAACTGCATGGTCATTCCTGAGGTGCAGAAGTCAGCCTGGGGTGGGGGCTAGGGGGGTATCCGTGAAGGGTCAGAGCCCATCTTGGAGGGATTCCAAGGTCACATGGCATCAATGAGTCAATGAGTCTCTGGATCGGATCTTTAGATCTGAGGCTAACAGAGTTAATCCTGGGGTTTCTGGGGATCCCAGGATCAGTTAGAGGCTCCCTGTCTTGTTCCCTCTCTAGGCTGCAGAGATGAGGGAACTGTGGAAGAAGGAATATTTGCTCAGAGGCTGGGCAACAGCACCCCTCCTGGGTCACAAAGAGCCCAGGGACAGTGCCCTGCCTGTTACCTCGGTGGGCGCCTCCTACTCTAACGCAGGACTCATTCCCATGTCCTGGAAGTTTCTGGGCCTGCCGCCCACCTCCCACCCCCACCCCCCATCTGCCTTTGCCTACTGAAACCCCTCTCCTCCTCCTTTCCCCCTCCTCCTCCCTCCTTCCCATTTGAGGGCTTTCTTGGGCTAAGCAGGTGGGGAGCGGGGCACCTGGTCCTCCTCCCCCACTGGCTGCCTTCTTTCCCACAGGCAAAAACCCCCACGTCGGGGTCCATGTGCCCACCTCAGGCCCAGGCAGAGGTGGGCCCCACCATGACTGAGAAGGCAGAGATGGTGTGTGCCCCCAGCCCAGCGCCCGCCCCACCCCCTAAGCCTGCCTCACCTGGGTCCCCGAAAGCAGAGGAGGTGGGCCACCGAGGAGGCTCCTCCCCCACCCAGGCTGCCACCTGGTGTGCCGGTGATCAGCCTGGGCCACAGCAGGCCCCCAGGGGGCAGCCATGCCCACCACAGAACAGGGCACCCTACGGCCCCCACTGCTGCAACTCTCTGCCCTGGGACCTGCCCCACCCACTTTGGCCCTGCACTACCACCCTCACCCCCTTCCTCAACAGGTCAGTGGGGGAGCTGGGGCAGGGGTGGGGTGAGAACTAGGGGCGAGGGTCCTTGCCCACGAGGCATTAGTGACCCATGACCCCTTACAGTGTCTACATTGGGCCAGCAGGACCTTTTAGCATCTTCCCTAGCAGCCGGCTGAAGCGAAGACCAAGCCACTGTGAGCTGGACCTGGTTGAGGGTGAGTGTGGGTTTGTGTGCATGTGTGCACTTGTGGTGCACGGAAGGCTGGCCCTCTCTGTGTGGGGCTCATGTCTGTCCTCTACTCCACCTCGGGGGAGAGGTGCTTTCAGCACACACAGAGAACAGCCCACATGGGTTCTCCCCCATGTGCAAAACCGCAGTCCGATAGCCAGCCCCACACAACCACTACCACCCAACAGGCCAAGCCTCGTAGCTGCAGTCACGGCAAAACAGCATGCCACACCAGGGCATGGGAGCCACAAAATGACAGCTCCACTGGAATGCGCAGCCACGCAAAAGGCAGCCACAAGACCACAGCCATGCAAGACCCAGCCTCAGGACCACAACCACTTAGAATCATGGCCACACAAGAGTCAGCCACACAACCACAGCCACTCATGAAACAGCCACCTGGCAACATCACACATAACCACAGCCATAACAAGAGTTGCACACAAGCCACATGAGACACAGGACAGAGATAGTCACAATGAGAGAACCTCTCAGACCCATGAGTACACTCAGCCAGCCACACGTGGCCACACTCAGAATGAGGGCCCCAGGGACAGCTTCCCAGACCAAACAGCCACAAGGAAATCTTTCCTTAGGGAATCTCAGCCATTGACATAAAGGTGCCCACAGTCACAGATGGAGCAGGGCCCTGTTGTCCGTAGCCTGGGTCTGTGATGATCCTTGTCTGGGTCGCTCTTGGGAGAGTTGGGGAGAGCTACCCGTGGACTCCTTGGGTGTAGAAAGCCCCAGCCCATGGCCCGGGTTTAAGTTCCCACGAGGGTGCCAAGTGTCTGGCGGGAGGGGCAGGAGGGGCCGCCCTTTGGGCCTTGGCGCCAACCCAGCCCTCCTTGTCCACAGGGCACCAGCCCCAGAAGGTGGCCCGGCGTGTGTTCACCAATAGCCGGGAGCGCTGGCGGCAGCAGAACGTTAACGGCGCCTTCGCCGAGCTGAGGAAGCTGCTGCCGACGCACCCGCCCGACCGGAAGCTGAGCAAGAACGAGGTGCTCCGCCTCGCCATGAAGTACATCGGCTTCCTGGTGCGGCTGCTGCGCGACCAAGCAGCAGCTCTGGCCGCAGGCCCCACCCCGCCCGGGCCCCGCAAACGGCCGGTGCACCGGGTCCCAGACGACGGCGCCCGCCGGGGATCTGGACGCAGGGCTGAGGCGGCAGCACGCTCGCAGCCCGCGGCCCCAGCCGGCCCCGACGGCAGCCCCGGTGGGGCGGCACGGCCCATCAAGATGGAGCAAGCCGCTTTGAGCCCAGAGGTGCGGTGACCCCACGCGGCTGCGCCTCTGAGCCGGAGGGCACCAGGGACTCGGCCAAGGGCCGTCGAGGAAAGGGCAGAGGATGTGCTGCGCGTGCTCGGGAGCGAACTCCCCCGGAGAAGGACCAGTGAAGACGTCAGGGGCAAGGTCTGGGGGTCCGGAAGGGTGATCATGCCCCCCAGGGGATCCGCAGACCCTTAAAAAATTACCCACCACCCTCTGGAAGTGGCCTTGCCCGGGTCCCCTTCCCAGGGGGCGAGGTCGGCAAACCAACATGGCAGAACAGTCATAGGATCCAAGTGGTGCCTCAGTTCTTTTCCGGGCTGGGGTCGCAGGGGGGAGGCCAGGAGGGACTGGGGAACCTTCGCTTTTCTCACTGTCGGCCCCTCCTGGAGACCCAGGGATAGACGCTCGCCGACGGTGTCTGCTGAGCTCCCGGCGCTAGTAGGGAGGCGCAGAATCCACGTCGGGACGCACCCTACCGCCCCCGACCCGGTCCCCGCACGGTCGCGTTAGCGAAGGGTCAGGCGCTCTTACGTTTGTTTTTCTTTATTTCTTTATTTCACATACACATTAGCCATTCAATGGAGAAGCCGGAGAGAGTCAGGCAAAGATGGTACAACAGAAGCGCAGTGACGGGGGCGGGGCAGGGCGGGGCGGGGCGGAGAGGGAACAGACGGGCTGGCTGCCTACTTGCATTCCGCTAGGACACTGAAAACCCAGAAAACAAAACAGACAGTAAACTACCCTTGTTTCTTATGTATCTCAGTGCAGAGACGGGGGTGGAGGGCAGAGAAGAGGGGAGACCAGGCTGAAGGAGGAGGAGCAGAGGGAGGGGGACGCTAAGGGGGAAGCACACCAAATCCATTAGTACTATATATAGAGATACTCGTATATACTGCGTTTCTTAGCCTAAGAAGAAACTTGTTTGACGGGACGGGCGGCCTTTGCGGTCCGCGATGCTGGTGCTGGTCGGGCGCACGGATCTCCCGGGGAGGGGCCGAAGCGGGGCTGGCCCAGGCTGGCTTGCGGGGGAGGGGGGGGGCGCCCCAGGGTGGATGGGATGGGGGGAGCAGAGGCGGGGCTGGGGTGCCCCTCGGGCTCTCGATTGGGGGACGAAAGTTCTCGTGACTTTATTGCTCCTTTATTTTCTCTCGTGTGGGGGGGGGTCTGTTCAGCACAGTCGGGGTTGGGGAGTGGTGGGTCGTCTGAGCCACCCGGCCCCTCTGGGACCCAGAGCGCGGCGTCCGCTCCGCCAGCACGGGGGGTGAGAACAAGGCACTAGGTCGGCCGGCCAGCGCGGGGGCGGGTGTGTAAGGCAGTCGACAGGGCTGGTTGCGGGGTGGGGCGGGGCTGTGTGCGGGGCCGTGTGCGTGCGTGCGTGCGGGCGCGGGCCTGGGCAAATCGACCTGTCAGCGTGGCTGGTCCTGTCCTGGAGCGTCGAGCCTTCCCGGTGTTCCCCGGACGGGGTCGGGGATAGGAGGAGAGATGTTGAATGGGTGGGGGGGCGCCGGGGAAAGCGGGGAGGAAACTACCAACTTGCTGAGCGCGCTCCTGATAATGCTGGTGAGGGTCAAGTTGGCGTCTGGCTCAAAGAAGGGCGCTCGGGGCGGAGAGGGAGGGAGGGAGGGGACGTTTGTTCGTTGGCATTGACCTCTGCGAGGGAGGGGCCAGGGACCCCTGCCGCGCCCCCGTGCCCGGACGGGGATGGGGCAAGGAGGGGGTGCTGGGCCCCAGGGGAGGGGGCGCCCGGGGAGACCCGCGGCCGGAGCAGTCCAGCCGCTGGGCGCACGCCGCTGTCCCGTTCCGTTAAACTCAACAAAGAAGGGATATGCGTATTCCTAACAAGTGCAGGATATTTAATTGATTCATAAACTTATGTATAATAGTTTGTGGGTTCTTTAAAACGTATTTTATAATGTAAGAAGCACCAGGGTTTTTATGTTTAATTATCTTAAAAATAATTTTTCTCTCGTCCTTTTCCTTTTTGCTCTTGTGTTGGTTGATTTTTCAAATGTCGAGGTGTTTTTTTTTTTAAACTCTAAAATGTGAACGTTGCCTTCAGCCCTCCCACCGAAACTGAGAACGAACGACGAAACAAATAAAAACCCCAGATCATCCTCGTCAACGCAGGAAAACGACTTAAAAAAAAAAAAAAACTAAAAACGAACAAAAAAAAAAAGGGAAAAACACTCAGCTTTCGTTATCCCCCACACAGGGCGGGGCAGGCCCGGTTCTTTTAGCGTCCCCAGAGCCGCGAGGACATTACAACAAAAATAGAATTTTTTTTCTTAACAATCTCTTAACATACAAAGATAGGAAAACTCTCTGATGCATTGCACTTGATTCAACGAAAAAAAAAGTTCATTTCCCCCCATATATATCTTTGTGTTTTTTTTTTCCTCTCCTAATACGTCCCCACATCTCCCTGTTGCCCTCATTGCCCCTCACAACAACACTTGGGAAAGGAGCAGCCCCCACCCCTTGCCCGCCGGGCAGCCCCGCCGGGCACACTCCGGCCCGGGCCCAGCTGGCCTGCAGCTTCCGACCTTGCCCGGGCAGGCACCCCGCAGACCCTGGCTCCCGCAGGCCCACAGCGCCCAAGGCCCCGACTGTCGTCGAGGGAAAGGGCATGTGCGGCTGGACAGGGAGCCCCTTCCGCTTCTCAGCTCTGACCCTGTTTAGCCAACCGAACTGAAAAATCATTGCACTTTGACCGCGCGTCACGCCCGGCCCACCCGGCCCCCCCACCCCCGGGGCCTTATTCCCATGCCCCGGGAGACTCCCCGCAGGATCCACTGCCCCTCAGCCCTCGGGTTCTCTAGGGCTGCATGCTGAGGATAGGGGGAGGGCTTCATTTAACTTCCAACAAAAGCCACTCCAGGAGCCAGCCACCTTGTGGCTTCCAGCTGGGTAGCAGGCAGCACCCGCCTGCCCCTTCGGCCCCAGGTGGCCGGCCTCCTCCCCTCCCCCCAGACACTCCCTCCTCTCTTCCCGCCCTCCGCCTGCTCGGGGCCACAGCTTCACAAACTAGATTCACAATAAATACAGCCCATAACCCACCCCTACGTGGTGCAATGTTGGATTGATTTTCTTTCAGAGGATCCTGACCTGTGCTTTGTGTTTTCATACAATTAAGAAAGAGAGAGAAAGAGAGAGGCACAAGGACTCGAGAAGGTGCCAGGGATGGGAGACGCAGGAGGAGTAAGGCACAGAAAGACAAGCCAGAGGGGCCAAGTCACACCCTGGAGGGGAGCTGGGCGTGCTCATCCTCCCCTCCCCTCCCAGGGGGGGGCTTCTGAAGACCCTCTGGACAGGCCCCCCCAACCCTCCCTACAGGGAGGAGGGGGCTGGGGGGGGAGAGCTACTTCCTGTGGTGTGTTACCAAATTGTTCCCAAGTTGCTGAAATGGAGGAGGAGTTCCCAATTCCAACAGCAAAAGACCCAAACAACAAATGCCCCCCACCCAAATAAAGAGTAAAGACATTAACAGCTGAAATCCAGAGAGAAGTGGCCACGGGGGGGGGGGGGGCGGGGGAAAGTTGGGGGCACAGAAAGCTCCAAAACACTTTTGAAAAGGACGACACCCACCCAATACCCTCCCAAGGAACTCAAAGTCGGCGAGCAGGACGCCTACCTAAGCGCAGGTGGTGGCTTAGCAGCGGCAGCGGCGACTGCCTGGTCCTCCTTGCTCGGCTCCGGGGTCCCCTTTCTGCTCCACCCTCCGGCCCGGCCCCAGCAGGGCAGTCTGCATGAGAGGCAGGGGCAGGGACTGATGGGGCGGAGCGAGGGCACCTGCATGCAGGGCTGGGGGTGGGGGTGACCTGGGGCCCGACTCCCCTCCCTTGTGGCAGGAAGGAGGCCCTCCTGGCCTGCAGAGAGAGGGGAGAGGGGGCTTGTCCCAGGCTGGGACGAGGCCATCGAGAGCATTCCGATTTTTCCTACGGTCTGTACAGAGGGGTCCAGGGCCCCGGGAACTGCTCTTGAGGCTCAGGGTAGGGTGGCAGAACACCCTCCATTCTGGGACACGCAACTAGCTCCAGGGGCCACCCCCTGCCCGCCTGGAGGCTTTTAGCCTGAGGGTGGGCTGGGGCAAGTGGAGGCCGCTCTCCATCTCCCAGTCCGGAGCAGCTGGGGGAAGAAGCTGGAGCCTTGGCAGAGAGGGAGGGAGGGAGGGGAGGAGTCTGGAGGAGACAGCCCGTGGGATCTACACCCCCATCATCTTTACAAGCTGGTCCTCCGGGCTCCCTAGGGCAGCTCCTGCCATGTGGAGGGATGGGTTCCCCTAAGAAGGGGTGAGGGTGGAGGCCAGGCCCCTTCAGAACTGTGCTGGTTGCTTTGTTTGGGGACATTGTTCCTTCCCCAGAAGGCCGGGGCAGGGTGGAGGGAGGAAGGCAGTTCTGCATCCTTTCTTGCTTTCTGTCCTCTACTTGACAGAGTCCGTGTCGCATGTTTCTTTCTGCTTGGCTGCTGGTGCACAGCTCCACTGAGACCCCTTCCAAGGGCTCTCCGAAAACTGGGCTGCTTCTGGGGCCCGCAGGGGTCCCCGGGCTGGAGGAGAGAAGGGCTGAGTGGCTGACGACGTCTAATTTTTGCTTTTCGGTGGGGCTGGGCTGGGCTGGGGGGGATTTTTCCATGTCTCAAAATTTCTTCTCCCCCTTCAAGGAACCTCTTCTTCTCATTTTGTTGTTTCTTTGTCGATCTTATCAGAGGAACCAGGACTGAAATGGGATGAAAAAGAGGCGATACTGAGAACAGCTGGGGCAGGCCCCATCTCACTCCTACCTGGCTGGGAACTGGCCCCTCAAGGGACAGCTCCCGAAGGGCCAGGGTGCAGACAGCCACCACCCCCCTCGTTCCTGTGGGGGAGAAAGGGCATCCCCATTCTCTCTCTCCCTCCTATGAGAACCCCACCCCCCTCAGACTCTGCCCCTAGTGCTAGAGTCCAGCTGGCCTTCCCGTGGGCACTGTGCCCAGCGGGTGGGACCCCCATGGCTGGCGCTGGCACAAGCCTGAGATCTGGCCATGTTTCCAATTGTTTAGGTTTTTGTGTGGGTCCTGGAGGGTGGGGGAAGATGCCAGGCTGGGGCTTTTGTACCCAGAGGGGTTTTGGGAATGGGGTGGGGGTGGCCCAGCTTCTTGCTGAGTTTTCTTTCTGTCTCTTTGGATTAAAAGCAGAAATTCCCATCTATACATCCTAGCCAAGGTCCCACAGGCTGAAAGGCTGGGGGCGGGGGAACCACATGGCTGCAGTCCCTAGTAGCGCCAGGCCTAGGGGAGGGGCCGTGTAGCCCAGATCCTCTACCCTCAGGGCACTAGACACTGAGGAAGGGCCTGAGGCTCCCTGGGGTGAGCATCACTTCCTTCCCAATGCCAGCAGGGGGCGCTGCCTTCCCGCAGACAGGGTCTTCACTGCCTGTGTCTGGTGGCTCAGCTCAGAGCACACCCAGGGTGGACCCTAAGAGACTGGGCTGCTTGGCTATGCCTTCCATCAAAGGCTCCAGCCCCCCCCTCCTAGCAAAGTGGTGGGTCAGGGTCTACTGCGGTCTACTGGGCCTGGGTGCACCTGGTAGTACCCTTGGGGCAAAATGAGGGTCCCTGAAAAATGCATCTTGGGGCCTCTCCCAGGCTGTCACAGACACTGGTCTGCAGGGACCAGGCAGGGCCAACTACAGAGCACATACCAGGTCCTGGTTCACTCCACCCTGACCTGACCCCACAAGGAAACCAGGCACAGAGAGGGTAGGTGACCCGCCTGAGGCCACACAGCCCTTGGACAACAAAGTCAGGGTTCAGATGTAAGGGGCAGTGTGGCCGGGCGCGATGGCTCACACCTGTAATCCCAGCACTTTGAGAGGCCAAGACAGGCAGATCACCTGAGGTCAGAAGTTCGAGACCAACCTGGCCAACATGGTGAAACCCCGTCTCTAAAAAAAAAAATTTATATGTTAAAAAAAAAAAAAAAAAGGGCAGTGCAGGCAGTGCTCCTAATTGCTGCCTGTGCTGTGGGCATGCGGAAGCAGGGTGTGTGGTGCTAGAATGCCTGTGCCCTCCCTAGGGTCAGGGTGAGAGCCTAGGGCAGCTAATCTGCCAATTTTACGAAAGAAGCCAGAAGTCCAGACAGAATTTCATGTGAAACTTTCCAGTATTTAAAACATTGCTTTGGTCAAACATTCTGCCTGCAGGCCAGACCTACTCTCAGACTCTGGTTTGGGACTGAGGATGGGAACACTGAGTTTTAAGAAGGGCCTTAGAGATCATCTAGCACTTTCTGTGACAATGGAAATGTTCTCTATCTACTCTGCCCAATGCAGTAGCCACTAGCCACAAGTGGTTTCTAAGCACTTGAAATGTGGCTACTGTAACTGAGGAACTAAATTTTTCTTTAGTTAATAAGCTAATTTAAATGTAAACAGGCAAACGTGGCCCGTGGCTACCACAATGGACGGTGCAGATGAAGAGCATCTGGAAATGTGGTAGTCTGGGATTGCCGCGATGATCAGGCGCTGCTGGGCGGGCAGAGATGCTGCACTTCCTGCGTGTGCTGGTCAGTACACACAGACCTGCCCTCCCTCAGTGGGGCTCCTCAAGTCCAACCTGTCGTCAGTTGACTACAGGCCAAACAGAGGCTCACTGGGGCCTGGCGAGGCTGAGGCAGAAACCCAGCCCCTGCGGCATCCCCAGAGTGAGTGGGGGAGAAGTGGTCCGAAGCTAGCCCCTGGGCTTCTGGCCCAGACCCGGGGGCGGGAACTGCCTGGGTTGGATGACACCCTACCCGCTGCAGGCTCAGGCCTGCTCCCTGGGACCCCCTTCCCGAGGGGAGACTATACAGGAACCCTGTGCCATTGCCCCGAGGTTGAAGGGAAGCTGGCTCTGGTGGTGACCCCACCCCCTCCCCACCAGGCAAATGAGGCCTGTGGACAACTGGGGCAGGGAGGGCCCCCACCTGCCCTATCTGCCCCTGGCAGACCATGCCAGGGTCCCACAACTGCCACTGCTTAGACTGGGGGTACCCTCCTCAGGGGAGGAGGACTCTGGTTCCAGGCCTGGAGTTAGAGACAAAGGCTGCCCCAAGGGGGCTCCCCGGAGCCTCCCCCACAGGTCCCAGGAATGAGGGATCTGCTGCCAACCACAGAGCGGCTTTCTCTGCTCCCCCCCTCCCTACTTCCTGAGCCAGGTCCAAAATTGATTAAAACTAAGTAAAAAGCGCTGCCCAGGGAATGACAAAATTGCTAAAATTCTCTTTTCTTCCCCTCATTCTATTGTTCTCTCTCCATCTGGTGCTCCAGAGATCAGCTAAAGTCACTGGTTACTGTGGAAACCACCCCCAGCTGTACCCCCTGCGCCCGGAGCAGCCGCCTGCCTGCCCCCAGGCCCAAGGGCTCCAGCTCCGCTTGTCCAGCTCCAGCTCCCCCCACCACTCCCAGACACACCTGCCTGCTCAGGGGCCCCGGACCCCCACTGGGACTCCTTCCTCCTACCTCCTGGAGCCCAAGACAGGGAACATGAGGGTAGACAAACTTTCCCAAACTTGCCTCAAACTCTCACTTGGCCCTCAAACGTCCGAGCAAAGTGAGCAAAGAAAGTAAAGGAGGCAGCGGAAACAGGGTGAGTAGAGAGGGCTGTGGCAGTGGTCCCCGGAGCGCAGGACTGCAGAGCTGTGAGCAGCCCAGGCAGGCAGAAGGAGGGAGGGAGCGATGGAGTCCTGCCGCCTGGTGCCAGCCCAGAGCTGGGAGGGGAGGCCCGCCTGCTGTCCTTTCCTCTGGCACCCCCTCCCGCCTCTGCCAGCAGGGCTCTCTCGGCCTCCCTGGCACAGAGCAGAGGGGGCTGGCTCCAGCCCCTGCTCGGAGCCATTGTTTTTCTTCTCAACACCCCCAAGTTCAAGTTCATCTGGGTGTTACATCATGTCTGGTTGCTCCTGGAAACCAGACGGGTCAGACGTGACTCTGGGGAAAGGGGGTGGGGAAGCTGGAGGGGTTGAAGTTCTCTTCCCCTCCCCTCCTTGCCACTAGAGAGCTCTGAAGTTTGAAGTTTGACAAAGTTTTTTGGCTTTTTTTTTTTTTTTTGAGGGAAGGAAAGGAAAAGGAAAAAAAAAAAACCTCAAACCACACACAAAACTTCCATCCACCAACTTTCTCTGGACTCAGGCCCCAGAGCAGAGGCCGAGTAGGATATGAGAGGCGGCCCCAGGGGCTCTTGACAGAGGTGGGTTTCCCAGGGCTGAGGACACCTCCAAGGAGGTGTTTTTGTAAAATGTGCAAAAGACAGATCTTTGAATGTTTTTAAAAACTCTAGGCTATAAAAGCCTCAGGCCCCCTAAAGCTGCCTCTGCCCTCTTCCTGAGATGGGTCTTCCCTGTGCCCCCAAGGGCACTGGGCTCTGTGGGCACTGGGCTCTGGGATCTCCATCTGGAGGGCTAACAGTTGTCTTATCTCCTGCTTGTGACAGAGACCTGTCTCCTTGTGAAAACTGGGGGTGGTTTCAGCAGGGGATGGGAGTAGGGATGGGTTTTCCAGCATGCTGGCCTTCTCCCTAACAGGACTCCTGGAGACTTGGGGGAGGAGCCTCTAGGGCGGTGGCCTGCCCTGCCCTCAGTGTGCCAGTCTCTGGGCACACAGCCCACCAGGCCCTCTGTCCCTTCCCCACCCATCACCCAGCCCACCCAAAGCCAGGAGAAAGGGGAGGGCTGGGGGCCAGGGCTTCCAGCCTGGGTGGGTGAAAGCAATGAGGCAGATTATTCTCTCCTGATGGGCCTCAGGCTTCCATCTTTGCTTCCACCAGGCCTGGCCCAGAGGGCCTCTAGCCTTGGGTCCTTGGCTGCCTTCCTCAGGGCCAGGGCTGTCAGAGCTAATTATCCAATTAGCTGATTAGCCAGGGAGCCTGGGGGCTGCCTGGGGAGGCAGCCTCAGCTGGGCATGCAAAAGCCTGGGCCCTCCAGCCCCGCCTTAGACCTCTCTCCCTGTTAGCCCCAAAGAATCCCCGGCTCTCCCTAACACCAAGATGCCCTCAACCCTGCCTGCTCCCCCTGGTCCCTGCCTCCAGGTGGTGGGCAGGGTTTCCTACCTGAGACTGCTGTGGGATGTTCAGAAAGTTGCCGTCCCGGGGTCCGATGCTGACAAACCGGTTGGCAGAGGAGGCGCCTGTCGTTGCGAATGCTGTGGGGAGCAGGGGAGAGAGGGAGAGACCCTGTCAGGCCTTGGGGCCAACCTGGGCACTGCCCCTCGGGGCTGCTGAGAGAGGGAGAGACTGAGTTAGACCATGCTGCCTGGGTTTAGGCTGGCAGTGGGAAGGATGGGCCAGAGGGGCATCCGAGCTGGAGGCCAGGCTCTGAGCCTGCCCCCCCCCCCCTACAGAGGGACACCCTCATCCTCTCAATGACCAGGAACACAAACTACACCCCCCGACACACCCCTACTTGAAGCCACAGTCTCAGCCAGGCATCCTTTTTCATGGCTGGGGTGAGGGAGGGGCCCTGGAGGCTGAGACAAAAGTCTCTTGGACCCGGTTCCGCCCCCTAGTGAGGCACTGGGCAGGGCTGCGGATAGCCCTGGTCCCCAAGCATCCTCAGTGGGTACCCCTGCTTTCCCACTGGTTTCTCTCAGGTACTGAAGAGTGGGGGCCAGAGGAGGGTGGAAGCTTTGGAAGCAGGCCCCCACCGTGCTTCGGGAAGGCCTTCCCAGCCAGGCTACCTCTCCAACCTGGGTAGCCTAGCTAGATGCTACACCTCTTACCACCCTGGGCAGGAGGGCTTGGGGAACCCAAAGGGTGCCCAACAGAGGGTGGAGCTGGGTAGGGCAGGGTCAGAGAGGGGCCTAGGAGCTGGCTGCCTGGCTTGGGCCTAAGGGTGGCAAGGCTCAGGCCCATGGCATTCCCTCCTCTGACTGATGCACCAGGTCCAACAGGCCTGTGGTTCCAGGACCAAGGCGACAGAGGAGGAGGAGGCTGGAGGGCCTGGCAGAGCCCCAGAGCTCAGATGCCTGGACGCAGCCATCCTGGGGCCTGAAGACAAATGATCCCAACAGCCCTGAGTTCCTCTCAGGTTGTCCAGCTGGATCCCCTGCTGGAGGGAACAGGCCCTGTACCCCCCAGGAGGGAAGATGCCCCCAGAGAAGGCAAGGAGTATCACAGGTTACCTGGGAGGCCCACCACTGCCCTGCACCAGACACACCCAGGGACTCCGTGCACACCAGATTCTGCCCACCTCTCTCCAGAAGTGTCCCCAAACCCTGTAGCCCAGCTCCCATCCCCCACCCTGCCCACCTCCAATGACTGTGACTTCATGTCTTATGGCAGATGCAGATGGGAAGATGGCATGAAGAGGATGGAGAGGGGGAAAAGAACTCAAACCACAAGAAAGGAGAGACAGAGCGAGCGCAGAGCAGTGTGAGATGGGCCACCCCCTCCCGCCGCCACCGAACTGCCCTGGCCTGTGGCCTGCCCACCCCCAAGCTGCCCACCCCAGCCCACAGACACACCCGCCCCTCCTCCTGTCCTTCACGCCGGGTCTACCTGGGACCTCTCGACTGATTTTTCTTCTTTTCCCTTTGACAAAATTTGTCATTGGTTTAAAAGGAAAAAAAAAAAAAGAAAAGACAGAGAGAGATGAAGTAAGCCAAAGCCCACAGCCCTCCCTCGTCCTTGGAACATCTAACCTGGGAAAGGAATTGAGGAGAAGGGAGGGGGAGAGGGATGGGAGGGGGGAAAAAAAAAAAAGAGGAACAACGAGAAACCAAATGTGAGACTGAGGGGGAAAGGGGTCAGGGGCTGGCCTGCTGCATCTTTGAGGCCCAAGGGCCCGGGGATGGAGGTGAGGGGCAAGGCAAAAAGGGGATGGTGGTGGCGTCGCCTTGTGGTTACATTTGATTTTCTTGGTGTGGGGGGGACAACGAAACAACAAAAAAAAATTAAAAAACAAAAACAAAAAAGAAAAAAACAATCAGGCATGAAGATGGCATGGCTGTGCCTCCCCCGCCCCCTCCCACCCCCGCCAGCACCTCTGGCCTGCGTGCCCCCCGCTGTGCTCTCCCTCCCGCCCCCCCAGAGGGGCCTGGGCCAGGGGCCCCGGCTGGGAGCAGCGGGCAGGGGGCTCGTGGGGTGCTGGCTGGTGCGACTGAGGCCCGGGAGGGAGGCTGTGGTTGGGGGGCTCGGATCTACTCTTGTCCGTGGTGCTCTGGGTTGGGCGGCTTTGGTGGTGGGGAAGGGGAGGGCTTTTCTTTTTGCAGTGGAGACTGTTTGGACGGGCCGGGGACGCTGGGCGTTGTGGTTTCGGTTTCATCGTCCACTTACAAGGTGATGGAGGAGTCAAGGCGGCGCCGTCTGGGGCAGTGCTGGTGGATTTGGAATCAGGCATAGGAAGGGGCACAGGTCTGGCCACTGGAGGCGGCGGCGGTAGCAAAAATGACCCCGGGACTTTGCCCTGGCCGCTACCGTTGGGCTGCGAACAACATAAATAGAGTGACGCATGAAGGCACATCACACACAGACACACGCTCCCCTGCACGGCCGCGCCAGCTCGCTCCTGAGAGCGGGCGCTCCCAGTGGAAGATGCAGGATTGGGTCCTCTCCTCCAGGGCACGGGATGGGTGAGGGTGTAAGGCCTCTATTTGGTCTCTCAGGTGTTTCTCTTTTTTTTTTTTTTTTTTGGTCCTCTTTTGAAGTTGTGGGAGGGAGGGGGGAGGGGGTATTGGACGGGTGGTTTGTTACTTCTCAGGGAAAATGTTTTAGGTACCAAAATGTGCCACTTGGCAAATACGTGCAGCTACACGTAGAACTCTCATGCTCCTGTAGACCGTCTCCTACAGCAGGAAAGATGAGCGTGATCATGCTGCTCCCCCTGGCCCCCCACAAAGCACAGGCCTGCCTCCCTCTGAGGGCTGAGCTGGTTCACCCAACCAAGGACAGCAGGCCTGCCAGCACCCACCCACAACACGTCCTCAGGAGGCCACCAGAGGTTGGGGAGCTCGCCCTCGACTTTAGGAGCCTGGGTCCTCACTGCCTGTGGGCAGTAGGGTGCTGATCTGTTCTCTCAAGAACGGCCAGGGAAGAAAATCCGTCGCTGCCAGGTCTAGTGGCCAGGAGGACTTCCCTGTATGACAGACGCCCTCAGCCACCATGGATGCTCAGCCACCAGGAGGCATTCCTTGTCCTTTATGCCCTCATTTGCTTCTAACTGGATTTTCTCCTCTAGGCCCGTGCATGGCCTTTTGACTTTAGGGCATGTAGGTGCCAAAGGACAGACAGAGGCGCCCCGCCTCTCCCAGGTAGTTCCTTGGAGCAACCTCCCTGGAGGTGTGGGCACACACCTCCTGCCGCTCTCAACAGGACCCTGGCGACCACTGCAGTGTAAGCTCAGGAAGGCCTGGCTTGCATTCTTCATCCTAAACTGGCACCTTTCCTGTGGGACAGAGTTCTGCCCTTCCGGGCATCCAGATGCAAGACCCAGAGAGGATCCTGTGTGCTCCTCCTCCTATTGGTGAGCAAGCCCCAAGGCGCCCATCCCCTTGATGTCTCCAGCCAGTGCCTCATTCTGTCCTCATTGATTTCAGCTGGACAATGACAACGAGCTGGTGTGGGGGGGGCTCCCCCTGTGCTGAGACTGTGCTTATCAGCTCAGGACCCTCAGTGTCCAGCCCTGGCCCAGGTGCTTTAGTTCTATTGTGTAACCACCGACCCACCCCAGAAAGCATCCATTCTCACCTAGGGGTGATTCTGCCCCCCCTCGAGGAGACACTGGCAATGTCTGGAGACTTTTGGTTGTCACAACAGAGGGGCTGGAAGGGCTGGGTGGAGTCCAGGATGCTGCTCGACATCCTGTGGTGCACAAGACAGGCCCCCTCAACAAGGGACCATCAGTCCAAGCATTAACAGGGCTGCCCTGGGAAGCCTTGCCACAAAGGAAGCTCTATTCTCCCTATTTCACAACTGAGGAAACTGAGGCTCTGGGCCATTAAATGGGTTATCCTAAGTCACCCAGCTGCAACTGGCCAGGCCTGGAATTCACGGCCATGTCTCATGTCTGTCTGACTCCAGGGATGCTAGGATTCTTTCCAGCAGGCTCATCAATCCTCTCCCGCAAATCCACATCAGCTCAGGTTTCTCCAGTCTCCGAAACCTTCCCCAACTACACCCAACATGAAGTCCAATCTCCTCAGTTGGGCATTCAAGGCCCCCATGGGGGGATGCCTTTACTGGTCCACCCCTAACCACCCCCTCTGCACTTCCCATTCCAAACTGACTGGGGTTTCCAGAACACAGGCCAAGTAGGCAGGACTGCACGCTGGCTCACTGCAGAGCTCTCTGTCTGAAAGACTATTTCCCACACCCTTCAAGGCCTGCTCAAAAAACACTGTTCCCTCTGTGTGTTCCTCTCTGAATCACAACCTATCTTTCTCTGCCCTGTTCCTCCAGAATATTCTTGGCCTCACTGGATCCTTCAAAACAGGCCACCCCCCCATTCCTGCTGGCTCCCCCAGTGAGCCAGCAGAAGCATGGAGCACTCAAGTACCACTGAGCACATGGGATTGACTTGTCCCTCCTGCTGCACTTTAAAGTCACAGAAGCCCAGGCTGGTCTGTGCAGCTGCACCCTTCTGAACTCTGGTTTCTCTGCCCACTGTTCTTTACTGCTATGACCAGCATCTAGCTCTAACACATTGTCCCTCTAAATGGTTCCTTTGACCCATTCCTGCCCACTCTGACGGTGAGAACTCTCAGTGGTCCCAGACAAAAGCAAGCAGTGGCTGTGTCCTGGGCTGAGAACTTTTGTGAGTGTTGTTTTGGAAAAGGACCCTTAGTTCCAGGTCAAAGTGCAGGTCAGAGCACAGGGGTTTGCAAATCTGCAGACAAAGATGATGCAATGTCTCCCCTCATCTCCATGCCTGCCTAGGAGGAGGAAATGGGACCGTCTGATCACAGCCTCACTCCTCCTCTCCAGGGGTCCTGAGCTCAGGCTCCCAGGGGATTAGGACATGGAGGCCTTCCAAGCAACCATAGGGCAGCCTCTGCCTTCCTCCAGCTTCAGAGCCTATCTCCCCCAGGATTATCTAAATCGCTAATCCCACCCAATAACGCTAATCCCTGCCCGATATGGCCGGACATTGAAACCTGCTGATTTACAACATTCAGTTTCTAGGATTAACTTCCAACCAGGCTGGCATATCTCAGCTCTGATTGGGGTACAGTTGAAGTTTTAAAAACCTCAAGGTCTTGTGACTGTGTAGTGCCTTAAAACCTCATGAGTTAGGAGCTAGAAGCCTAGAAGCTGGTATAGCTCCTCACTTTCATCTACAGATGAAGACATGGGCCTGGCTGTTCTGACACTGGTAGTCAAGGTTAAGCCAGGACCAGGCATCCTGTCTCCCAGACTCACGCTCACCCAATGGGCCCTGTGACTTCTCCATAGCATTCACGTGGCAGTCTCTTCCTTCTCCCTAAAATACAGCTAACCAGGCATTCTCTGCATCTCCTCTACATAGTGTCTCCACTTGGCCTTGGCTGTTACTACTCTAGGGTCCAAGGTCGGGCTATAGACGTGCCATAAAAATTCTTTTTTTTTTTTTTTTTGGAGACGGAGTCTCACTCCATTGCCCAGACTGGAGTACAAGTGGTGTGATATTGGCTCACTGCAATCTCCGCCTCCCGGGTTCAAGCGAGTCTTCTGCCTCAGCCTCCCAACTAGCTGGGACTACAGGCGCATATAGCCACGTCCAGCTAATTTTTTGTATTTTAGTAGAGATGAGGTTTCACCGTGTTGCCCAGGCTGGTCTCAAACTCCTGAGCTCAGGCAACCCGCCTGCCTTGGCCTCCCGAAGTGCTAGGATTATAGGCGTGAGCCACTTCTGCCCGGCTTAAAATTATTCTATGTAGATATTTTCCTGCAAAACTGATCTGTGACTTCAGATTCTCAAGGAGGTTAAAAACAGCATCAGCATCACCTAGGAAGTTGGGAAAAATCCTAATTCTCCGGCCACACCCCAGACCTGCTGAATCAGATGCTCTGGGGGTGAGGCATAGCCATCTGTGCATTAGCCAGAGCTCTAGGTAACTCTCGCGCATGCCAAGTCTGAGAAGCACTGCTTAATAGTGGTTGCAGTGCAAGCACAGCTGGGCACTGCCACTCCCTGCCTACCGGATCAGTGGCAGAGCCGGGCCCCCTGACTCTCTGCAGCTATGCATCAGCCTCTTGTGTAGCACAGCGCTGTCTCTAGCCTCCTCCCAGAAGCTGGGGGGGGGGGGTCCCCGTCAAGCAGGCTCCCCCACCGAGCCCCCTCTCCCTCTCTTCAGTATGACCAGCCACACAAGGAAACTCAGAGAGGTTGCTCCCTAGCTGGGCCACACTCCCTGCTTAATCAAGGTGCCTGTTTGCAGTTCCTGTCTGCACTGCTTTGTCCATGGTCTGCTTGGAGCAAGTGCCTGCCTCAAAAAGAGAAGCTTCTAGGCAAAATGAGTCCTCTTTGAAAAAAACAAAACAAAAAAACTATGGCTCTATGTCAGAGTCCTCAATCTTGAATAGTTAAATATCAAGGGAGAGGCTCAGGACCCAGCCTGCAGGACCAGAGGCTCAGAATGGCCAGGGGACTAAATGACCCACTTTCTCAAGGGTTCTATGGTTAGGTTTGGCTCCTTGGGGTAACCTGGTCTCTAGGCCAGCCTCAGTTTGACTCAAAAATCCCAGCTGCCTCAGTAGTTGAGAAAGCAGCCAAGGTAATGTTCCAGACCTCTCTGCCCCATATCCTAGACCCCAGGCCCCTTGGGGGCTGGGCATAGACTGGTAGCTCCCCCTGAACTCTGCTGTCATCTCTGATGGAAACACAGCAGCTGTCAGAGATCTGCTCTCCCCTCCATGACCCTAAAAGTGGACAGAGCTTGTCCAGAGAGGTGGGTGAAGCTACGAGTACACTAAGAGTCAGCCAACAGAAACCCTCGCAGGGCAAAGGGAGAAAGGAGATGGAGGAAAGAAACAGGAGGGGGAGCAGGAGGGAGGGGAAGAAACTGGCTTCCTTTATGGACAGAGTGAGGAGGCGGAGCCACGGCCCCACCACAAATCAATACACCAGCACTTAGCAAATGCTCACTCTGCCAGAGCACACCAAGGCAGCACGGGGCTGGTGGCAGCAGGCAGCCTCTGGTGTGGGCTTCCAGGATGCCTTTCCCACCACAGCCCTTTCAGCATCCTCCCTGCCTGACCTCTCACAGCAGGCTTTCAGGCTGGGAGGGCCGGCTGCAGAGGAGCTGGGGCTTCTCCTAGCACAGCATGCTGCTGAGGCTCCGGACTTTTCCCAGAGGTCTAGAAACCTCCACGTTCCAACCAGGGACCACTGTCCCACTGAAGAGTCATCTCTGGCCCACCACCTCCTGGGATAATTCTTTCGTTGAGCAACCCTGAGTTTCTGCTCCTCAGTGATAGAGAAGAGCTCCAGCAGGGAAGCAGCGTGTTTCCAAGGGCTAAGGAGCAGCAGGGTTTCACTCCAGAACCGGACCGTCCTGAGAATCCTTTGTTAAAAAGTCCTGCCAACAGGAGTCTCCGTGGCAGCTCTGTGGATCAGGGCTTTCCCTTAACATAGTGCTCCTCACCAGGGATGGTCTTGCCCTCCTGGGCACACTGAAATCTGAAGACACTCTTTACTATCAAGACTGGGGAGAAGGAAGTGCTCCTGGTATCTAGCAGGTGGAAGCCAGAGATATTGCTCAACACCCTACAGTGCACAGGATGGTCTCACACAACAGTGAATAAACAGCCCAAATTTCAACAGTGCTGAGATTGGGAAACCCTGGTCTACAATCTAGCAAATCCTTGCAGCCCCAAGGTTTAAGAGGAGCGCTGGGAAGTTGGGGCCCAGGCCCAGGTTGGATCATCATGAGTTCACTCCTGCTGGGGGGACAAGGACCATGGGAAGGGCAAGGAGCCCGAGCAAGGGGGCCCAGATGCCGCCCCCACCTCTCCAGACCATGATAGACAGGCCCTGGCATAATACACAGAACCCCGCCCCGCAGACCCAGAAAATCGAGGCGTTTGGTACTAGTGGCTCCCTGCTGCTCCAGCCCTATGTGGGCTTCTGGCTTTCTGGCCCTCTCCCTGTGAGCCCTGAGACAGACAGACAGACGTGGAGATGAGGCTGTAGCTGGGCTCCTGGGGCCCTCTGGACTCACCTGTCCGGTGGCCTGGCCCGAGCCATCCGAGCACACAAACTGCACAAACTCCTTCAGTGAGTCCTGCCCGTGGTGGTGGTGGTAGCGGATGGTTGGGTGCGTGAAATACGGGCTCGACTGCTGGATGATAGACGTGGAGGGGGAAGTGCAGGGCTGACGCTGTGGCCCGGGGGCTCCCTGCATGCATGTGGGCAGGGAAAAAAGGGCGTCAGCGCCAACGAGGCAGCCAGCAGGAGGGACAAGAGAGGAAGGGAGCTGCCAGTCAGAGGGCTGAGGGTCCTGAGCAGGCGAGGCAGCCAAAAATTAAGGCAACAAAAAAAAGTCAGTCATCAGGATCCATGATGTTTTAATGCAGTATAAAAAATAATAATAATCAAATCGGCAAACTGGGGTCCAAAGGCCAGCCATTTGTTTTTGTAAATAAAGTCTTATCACAACCAGTGCTGGGAGATTAGAATGAGGCAGATGAGGCAGGGTAGGATCTTGTCTTTGTTTTATTGGAATTTTAAAAATTATATTTATTATTATTTGAGATAGGGTCTCGCTCTGTTATCCAGGCTGGAATACAGTGGCACAAACACGAATCACTGCAAGTGATCCTCCCGGTCTCATGCGATCCTCCTGCCTCAGTCCCCCAAGTAGCTGGCACTACAGGTGCATGCCACCACGCCTGGCTGAGTTTTGTATTTTTTTTTCTAGAGATGAGATTTTGCCATATTGCCTGGGCTGATCTCAAACTCCTGGGCTCAAGTGATCTGCCTGCCTTGGCCTACCAAAGTGCTGGAATTACAGGCGTGAGCCACTGCCCCCAGTCTAAAAATTTCTTTTATGAAGACGAGTTTTTGCCCTGTCACCCAGGCTGGAGTGCAGTAGCGTGATCACTGCTCACTGCAGCCTTGAAATCCTGGCCTCAAGCAGTCTTCCTGTCTTGGCCTCTTGAAGCACAGGGACTACAAGCATGAGCCACTGTGCCCAGCCTCAACATTTTAAACAATTTTAAACAAAGACATAGCCGGGTACTGTGGCTCGTGCCTGTAATCCCAGTGCTTTGGGAGGCTAAGGTGGGAGGATCACTTGATCCAAGAGTTGGAGGCTAGCCTGGGAAACATAGCAAGACCCCGTCTTTACAACAAACATTTAAAGTAATTAGCCAGGATGACACACAGGAGGGGTCACTTGAGCCTGGGAGTTCGAGGCTGCAGTGAGCTATGATCATACCACTGCATTCAGCCTAAATGATAGAGCAGGAAACTCTCTAAAGAAAAAAAAAAGGCCAGGCACGGTGGCTCACGCCTGTAATCCCAGCACTTTGGGAGGCCGAGGTGGGCAGATCAGGAGGTCAAGAGATTGAGACCATCCTGGCCAACATAGTGAAACCCCATCTCTACTAAAAATATAAAAATTAGCTGGGCTGGTGTCACATGCCTGTAGTCTAGCTACTCGGGAGGCTGAGGCAGGAGAATTGCTTGAACCCAGGAGATGGAGGTTGCAGTGAGCCGAGATCGCGCCACTGTACTCCAGCCTGGCACCTGGCAAAAGAGCAAGACTCAGCCTCAAAAAAAAAAAAGTGGAGGGGGGCTGGGTGCGGTGGCTCATGCCTATAATCCCAGCACTTTGGGAGGCTTAGGTGGGCAGATCACAAGGTCAAGAGATTGAGACCATCCTGGCCAACATGGTAAAACCCCGTCTCTACTAAAAATACAAAAAAATTAGCTGGGCGTGGTGGCGCGCGCCTGTAGTCCCAGCTACTCGGGAGGCTGAGGCAGGAGAATGCTTGAACCTGGGCAGCGGAGGTTGCAGTGAGCCAAGGTCGCGCCACTGCACTCCAGCCTGGCGCCTGGTGACTGAGTGAGACTCTGTCTCAAAAAAAAAAAAAAAAAAAAAATACAAAAATTAGCTGGGTGTGGTGGTGTGCGCCTATAGTCCCAGCTACTCGGGACACTGAGGCAGGAGAATCACTTGAACTCGGGAGGCGAAGGTTGCAGTGAACAAAATTGCACCCAGTCTGGGCGACAGAGTGAGACTCTGTCTCGAAAAAAAATAAAAAATTGATATTTACTCATCATACCTTTTTGCAAAAGTTTGGATTTAAAAAACATATTCCATAAAAATATTATTTATCTTGATGACTGAGTTTTGATACTTGCTGACATTCTGTATCTGAATTGGGTGCCTCACTAGCCCTGCCCTAATCCAGGCCCTGGTAGGAGACTGGGAGACAAGAGGAGGCAGAGGGTTCTCTGGGGCTCTGGATGAAGACATAGCCAGCATCTGCTCAGGATGGCCATCTGACATATGCACACACATCTCCTGAGCGAGAGCTGGTGTGCACCCAGCCGCCACCACCCAGGCGGTGTTCTCATGTGCTCGCCCCCATCACTCTCATACACGTGTCCTCACACACGCGTCCTCACACACGCAATTCCAAACCCAGAGTAGGCCCCAGCTCTTCCCCCTCCTGTCTGTTTCCAATCAGCTCACTCTTGCTCTCGGTTTCATTAGGGGGCTGAGGAAACTTGGCTTCTCTCTGGAGTTCATAAAAGCTGAGTTGGAGCCGGAGAAGCCAGGCCTGCGGCCCTCCTGCTGCCTGTGCAGAGGGCCTGGGCTCCCCACCCCCACCTTGCAGCCACCACACCCTGCCCCAGCACCGGCTGCCTCTGGGCTCCCAGCCAGGAGGCCCCAAGGAGGAAGCCAGGAGGTAAACCTCCTTGTTTTCTGTGTCCTACATATAAGCCCAGGAGATGGCGGGCGGACATAGGGCCATGTCCAGAAAAAGTCCAGGCCTCTTGCTGCCAGGTGGGTGCCCAGAGAGGGAAGAAGAAAGTAAAGGAGTGACAGGGCTGAGGTCTCAGCTCCCACAACCTCCTGCCTGATCCCATCTCCTCAGGACAATCTAGGTGTTCTTATCCCGAGCACCTTCTCAGCTGGAGACACTGAAATCAGACAGCAGCCCCCGCAGTGGTGGGCCAGTTCCTTTTCCTGGAGAGCAGTCCAGGCACCACCTGTCCCCTAGGCCCAGACCTTCCTTTCCAGAAAGGGGCAGGGAGGCCCAGACAAGGGAGCTACTTCCCCCAGGACACAACGCAGGAGCCTGGGCTCCTTAGGAGTGCTCTTCTTCATCCAGGCCCCACACCAACCTGGGAGCATGCTGGGAAACAACCAGAGCCTGGGCTCAGGCAGGAGCTGGAAGAGAGGAGCCGACAGGAAAGCAGGGGAGAAGCCTGTGCCTTCCCGCTCACAGCTGGCAGGACAAAAGGAGAACTGGGCCAGAGTTGGGGAGGCCTTAGGACCGGCCTGCGCTGTACCCAGCACCCACACACACAAGGAGTGAGAAGTGGGAGGGTATTGAGGAGCTAGGTGGGCAGCCCAGAGGCCCGGCCTAGTCCTCCACGAGGTGCTGTGTGAAGCAGGGACTGGCTCCCATGCCCACCCGCTGCTGCACCACAGCCCACTCAGAGAGCTTGGGGCTGTCACTCAGGGTCAGCCCTGGCCCCTTCACCTGGCCAGCTGCCCCTAGATGCTCAGCCACCTCCCCCCACTGCCCCCCTCCGGGGCCCCCCATTTCTCACCTGGTCTGACTCCAGCAAGCACAGGCAGCGGGTGGTGGGTGAAAGCCATGCGCGGGGAGCTGCCCTGAGAGGAGAGGGCACTGCAGAAGTCCAGCTTTCCTGACTTCTTTAGAGAAGCCGGGCCTGGGGGGAGGAAGCAGCAACACAGGGCAGGTTTAGCTGGGCTGGGGTGGGCGCAGGGAAGGCGGGAAGCCAGCAGCTCGCTCCTTCTCTCCTCAGCCCCTCCCTGCAGCCCCTTCCTCCACCGCGGTGCTCCGTCCTGCTGCTCTTTGCCCAGTCCTAGGCCTCGTTCTAGGCCTGGTTCCGAGGCCCTGTGTATAGGCCAGCCAGGGGGGTACTTCTGACCAGAGAGGAAAATGAGGCCCCTGGGTAATGTGGGTGGTATGCACCAGGCAGGGGGTGAGTAAGGGGCCCAACCTGTGCTCTGGCAAGCAGGTAATGGAATGAAAGGTGGGATGCAGGACCAACATCTGGAAAGGAGTGCAGGAGGAATCCTAGGGCACCAGCTTGAGAGCCGGGAAGGGGTGAGTTTGGGAGGGACAGGCTGGTGTCTATGCCATGGTGCCCTGGGCCACCAGAGGTTCTGGTGGGAAGAAGCCAGGGCTCCATTTAGGGAAGGGAACACACAGCCATGGACCCTTACGAGGGACACAATGACCAATGAGAGAGCAGGGACAGGGGCCAGAGGACCTGGAGAGTCCTCAGGCAGCTCAGGACTAGCCGGGCCCTGGAGGCAGAGCCAGAGGGGGAGAGGACTCCCCCAGTCAGGGGACCCAGAAGCTCAGCTACCATAGGATGGGTAATTTCAGGGATCTGTCCTGCTCCTGGTGCCAGAGGTGTGGGTGGCATTCAGCATGAAACAAGGGCACAGAGAACACCTTGTTTGAGGTCTGTCTTTAGAAAGTCATCTCTGCCCAGTGGCCATGGTATCCAAATGACAAAGCAGGGCCCTAGTGGGCCAGGTTCTTCTGGAAAGATCATCTCCCATCTTGGGCTGAGCTTTAAGGTTGTGCCCAGGCTGGGAGGGATAAGATAAGAGTCAGGGCAGATCTCTAGAGCTGCCATCCTCCCAGGACAAATCGCATCAGTTTGGATGAGGGGTGGAGGGGCTGTAGAACAGAGAAATAAGAGCTATCTTAACTGCAGAGGGAAGGGGCGGGGGAAGGGTGAACTCCCAGCCGCCAGCAGAGGTGTTATCTGGCGGCAGCTGTGTGCCACCTGATAGCTGGCATGGTGGGGAGGGGGAGCATCCTACCAGCTGTGCACAGCTGTCCCCCACGGCCGCACAGTGCCTCTCCAGCTGTTCCCTGTCCTGCAGCTGGGATGCTTAATTGGCGATTTGTCGAAGCCCAGGGAAACAACACACAGGGGGGGTGAGGGGAAAAGGGAGCCAGGGGGTGCTGCAGGAGGATGTTGGGGGGCCGTGCACGGCAGGACTGCCGGAAGGAGCAGAAAATGCAGAAATGGCAGGCACAAAAGCAGACAGCCAAGAAAGGAGAGAGCAGGAGCCAGGAAGAGGGGGGCTCATCAGGAACTAGGTCTGGGCAGAGAAGCCCAGCAGCCCTTGCCTCAGGAGCCAGCTAAAGACACAGCCCTCTATGCACCACATGGGCAGTCCTTGCAGAAGGGGTCACCTACTGAGGCCCTGGCTAGGGACCCAGGATGTAGCTCAAGAGTCTCCCCGGGTCTTCTCAACTCCTCTCTCCGCCTCTCAAGGCTCCCCAGGGAAGCATGTGGCACATGCTGGCCCAAGTCCCTGCCTGCCACGAGGAGACCCTGGGAGGGACCCGAGAGTCATGCGGGGGAAGCATTCTCACAGAGGCCAGCCTCCGCTGGCGGTCTAGAGGGTCTCCGGCCCACTCCCTCAGCCCGAGGCCTGGATGCAAGCCCTCCTTTCCTCCCAGGAGGAGGAGAAGCTTCCGGAGTTTGCATTCATTCTGGGGCAGCAGAAAAGCAGGAGCGTCTCCCAGCCCCACCCGGCTCCATCCCAGCCTCTGCCTGCCCACTTGGCCCTTCTCAGTAGGGGTATAACTGGAAAACATCAGACTCAGTGCCATCAGATCAGACCCTCATCTTCTAGAGGAGGAGAATGAAGCCCAGGGCCCAGGCCTGTCCAGAGCAGATATGTCCTGTGCACAGTCCACACTCATGGGTCTGCACTCCCAGGCTCTGTCACACCCACAGTGAGGATACACACAGACTGTACCACTGGCATATCAGCGGGGGGCTCCTGAAGCCAGCCTTCTCACACACATGTGCTCATGCACATGCACACACACGCACATGTTACTCTCTTCCAGAGCCCTCTCCAGGTCTATCCGCACTTTTAGTCAAGAATGGAGGTGAAGAGGGGTGGGTTCAACAGGAAGAGGATCCCTAGAGGGGACTGGGAAGAGTCAAGCTGGCATCCTCCATATTCTCTCCCTTTTGCTAGCTTCCCTGTCTGGTCTCAGAAGGACTCTGCTCATTCTTCACTAGACTCTGAGTCTCTCTTTGTAAAGCTGGGCCCTAAGTGGTTCTCATCTGGGAAGATGCTGTTTCACTAGGGGACGTTTGACAATGTCTGGAGGTATTTTGGGTCATCAAAACTGTAGGTGGGTGTTTTGCTGCTGGCATCTTATGTGTGGAGGCCAGGGACGCTGCTAAACCTCCTGCCGTGCATAGCACAATCCCCCACTACACAGAATGGTGAGCCCCCAAATGTCATTAGTGCCTAGGGTGAGAAACTGCTTTAAACCATGAGGCCCACAGGGTGGGGCAACCTCTCTAGAGAAATACCAGGAGGGGCTGTGGCCACCCCACCGTGGGGCACCAGAGACTTGGCAGCCCCTCTGCTTCCCACTGCCACACCACGGGCTCTGCTGCTGACTCTGACAGCACCCTTCCTTGCCTCCACTCCCTTCCTTCAGCCTGCTCTGCCCTCCTTGGAAGATCAGGAGGCAAGAAAATAGGTGGGTAATGTCTCCCGACATAGGGGGAACTGGTGGGAAGCTCATCAGGTAAACTGAGAGGGGGACAAAAGGCTCTGGGTTGCTCTTGCTCTGGGTCAGGACCCCTGCACCCATACCTGCATCCACATCGTTGGGCCACCCGCTGGACTGGCTGCTACCAGCTGCTGGGGAACGGCCTGTCCCAGGATAGAACACATCATCAACGGGGCTCTCCATCTCGCTGTCATCGATGGACTTGGGGCGCTTGGTGGTGCTGGGGAAGGAAGAAAGGGTCAGATGGGCCAAGGATGGGCCGAGGCTCCAGGGAGTGATCAAGTGTCCAGGTCAAACAACTGTGCACAGATGGCCCTCTGGGTGGGGGAGTGATGCCAGCCGACAGCAGCACTTCTGGGCACTCACTGCATGCTCAACCCCAGGATCAGCCCTAGGCCCTCAAGCCACCAGCTCCAAGCCTGCTCCTCTTCCTCAAGCCCCTTCCCGATCTGTGATGCCATGGTCCTCCAAGCTGCCCACATCAGAGAAGTGAGCAAAACCCTCAGCTGCCTCCTGTATCCCACCCATGATTTCCCAGCAGCCCCCAGGGCTAGGGTGAGGTGAATGAGGTACTTGAAGGGAAAAAAATGTCAGGGGGACAAAAATGACACAAAACTCAGTCATCAATATAAAGAATATAGTCCAATATTTAAAAAATATCAAAATGAATGCCGAAAATCTCACAATTAATATAAACACCCATGTTTTAAAAAAAGACAGGGTGGACCCTGCCCAGCATGACTTGCCCTGGCCAGAACCCACATCTCCACCTCCCAAGCATCTCCCTCCCTCTCCGTGCCACCCCTACACCTCTAGGCCCTCCCCTACTCCAGTCTTTCCAATGGCTTCCTAACTGGCAATCAGTCCTGCCCACACACACTGCTGCTGGAGAGAGCTTTCTGGAACACACACCCTCAGCATCCCCTGCTTAAAACCCCTCAGGGGTCCCCCACTACCCCAGGATGAAGTCTAAATGCTTACTTCTGGCCTCCAAAGCCCTCTGCAGGCTGGTCCCACCAGCCTGTGCAGGCTGGACTGGGACAGAGACTGCCCTCTTCTCCTGAAACATTTTCCCCATACCCCCATCTGCCCCCTGTGTGTCTGGGCTCAAATGTCACCTCCCCAAGACAGAGACTTTCTCAGACTCCCACTTCCAGGCAGAGCCATGCCTTGTGCAAATTTGTATCCCCAGGGCTAGGTGCTGCATGACAGCACAGAGCAGAAGCTCAGTGGGTGACTGCTACTGGTGGACTCTAAAGTGTTAGAGCCAGTGCCCTCAATGAGAGGTGATATTCTGAAGCACCCCAGCCTCAGTGACACAGCTGCCTATAGCCACCTGGGACAGCCCTGGCCCTGGGGGGAGTGGAGAGAAGGTGGGAAGGCGGGGCCACAGGGCTCACCTGGTGGAAGGAGGGGAGGTGATGGACCGCCGTCCCAGGGTCACCTGGTTGATGTTGTAGTAGCTGGGACTCTCCAGGTCCGCCAGCGAGAAGTTGGGCCCTGATGCTGTCGCAACAGGAGCTAGAAAGAATGAGAGGGTGATGAGGTTTGGAAATCGGGGGGAGGCCTGATGGGGTCTGTTTCATTGTCATGAATGGTTTCCCAGAAGCCCAGGGTGAGTTTACTATGGGGCCAGGAGATGGGAGAAAGTGGGCCATCTGGGCTGCTGAGGAACCTCCTCCCAGCTAGGGGTCACAGGAGAAGAGACTTTGGTTGTGACTTTTTTTTTTCCTCCAAAGCAATGGAGACTGGAGACGGGCTCTCTGGGAGACTCTACTGTACCCAGCCCAGCACCAACAGGGCGAATAGTGTCCCAGAAACCGTCTGTCCCCATCCACCTCCCCTAAGACCCCATTAGGAGGACATCCCATGAGGTCCCACCTCCTCACTTTCAATCCCCATCCCTGGCCTGGAAGGAAGGACTCACTTACTCTGTGATACTCTCACCAGCTCCGTCACATTCCAGACCCCGGAAGTCACAAAACAGTCCTGGAAACTTAAGTGCCCTGAAGAGGGGAAAGGATGAGTGAGTCAAGACCAGGCCAGAAGGGGGCTGCCTGCCTGTTTGCGAAGGCCTTCCCCACTGCTGACTCTCCCTCCCAAGTTCCGTTTTCAGATCCAGGCTGGCGCTCAGGTCTACACCAAAGAGGGGGCATGCTCTAGGTATGCCCCCGTCCCCTCAGGACAGCAAGCTAAGCTCAGTCAAGGGACAGCTGAGCCAGTGCCCTCAATGAGAGGTGACATTCTGAAGCACCCCAGCCTCAGTGGCACAGCTGCCTATAGACACCTGTGAGGAAGAAATGATGATGGCCAGGGCAGCCAGGATGGGGGAAGGAAGTAGAGGGGCATGGAGGACAAAGGCGGTTGGGCAGGTGGGGGCACTGACCGTTGGGCAGTGGTTTGATGTCCGCATCTCCTTGCTGGTTTGAACTATCTGATTGTCCGGATTCTGCAGGAGACACAAAGGGGAGGATGTGTCAAGAGCAAAGTTCCTCATAAGCACCAGCCAAGCAGCGACCCCTCCAGCCTGGTGCAAGAGCAGGGAGGGCCCACCCCGGCCACAGAAACCTTCACTCCACCCTCTCCCCCAAACCAGCCCCGGGAGGCTCAGGGAGACCCAAAGAGGGGGAAAGAAAGACAGGTTCATGCCCAGTCAGGTTTCTCAGCCTTGTCACTGCTGACATTTGGGCCGGATTGCTCTCTGTAGTGGGGACCATTCTGTGCACTGTAGGGTATCTAGGCAGCATCCCTGGCCTCTACCCACTAGATGACAGCAGCATCCCAGTTGTGACAACCCAAACTGTCTCAAGACATCGTCCACTGCCCTGAGGGGTAAAGTCACCCTCGGGCAAGAAGCATTGGCCAAGAGTCAAGAGCAAGGAGGGGTCCCAGGAGAGAAGCCAGAGACCATCTCTCTCCACAGTGGGGGATGAACCCAAGGGTCCCCCATCCCCTACCATCCCCAGCTCCCAGAGGAGCATCCCCTTCCCTTTAATTGAAGCCATTCCTGTCTGCCTGCGCCTCCCCCACCTCACCTTAATGCTCACAGGCAGTGCCTGGCAACCCAGAGGGGGGAGGTTTGCCCTACGCTGTCGCCCGCTCTGTGCCAGCCTGTCTGGGCTGTCTCATGCCCCGGTGCCACAGCTGCTCAGAGGGAGCCCCGAGACAAGGGCTCATTGTACAGTGGGAGCTCACAGAGGGCTGGGGGCAGGGTGGAGTGTGTGTGTGAATATTTTGCTGAGCTTGGGAAAGCCCCCCACCCCTGTCCCCCTGGTCCTCAAAGCTTTGTGTGCCAGGGGCGCAACGGGGACCTCCAGAATGCCTGCCTGGGCACGACAGCTGGCGAGAGGGTGGTGGAGGGGGGCCAGGCAGGTTGTGGGGCAGGAAGAAGGCAGGCATTTGGTGAAGAATCAGCTGCTTACAGGGGGGACCACATGGGGGTGGCATCTGAAAAACGTGCCTTGGTATTGGCCAGGGCTTTGCCTGACTTTACAGAGCATTCCTGCCTCCTGAGTCTTGCTACCACCCTGATTCAACTTGCTGGTCCCCACCATAAAGGAGGTTCCCAAAAGGTGACATCAGCCCAAGGACTGGGATGAGGGATCCCAAAACAGAGCTGGGTGCGGGGGCTGCAAGATAGGATGCAGCCCACCCAGGTGGCACCCCTGGTCTTGGCCTCACCAGGTCTTGGGCTGAAAGCACTGGCCACACTCCAGGCTGCTGCCTTCGCGTAACGGGTTTCAGCCCCCAATCCCCCTTCCACCCTATCCCCCACTTAACTTTGATTTTTTTTTAATTCCAAAAAATAAATCCTATTGTAGTCAGTCAAGAAAAAGGAATTCTTTTTAATAGAGCTAAAAAGTGCTTTTAATATGGACGGATACACTTCACCACCTCTGGTTTGGGGTGTAGCCTTCCACACCTCCCCCTTTCGCTCACCCCTGGTAGTGTGTTTGGCAAAAGAGGTTCCCACTCTGGGCCATCTCTTTGTTAGTGGCACCCTCTACTCTGGAGGAAGCCCACCCATGTTCCCTGGGAGGGCAACCTCTCTGTGCCATAGCATGGTGTGAATGTGAACTTTCTTGATACTATCTCTCTCTCTCACCTTGGCCCATGGCTGGCTTTCTGGGTCTGATCTGAGCCCCAGCCAGTCCAGGAATGGCAGCCAAGGGGCCTATGAAGCAGACAGCCCACCCCAGGGCCTCCTCAGACCCTCCTGGTCCTGTGGCTGTTCTAAATCATGGCTTGGGAAGGGCACATCCTCAGGACCCACTTGCAGAGCTCAGAGAGGGGCACATGGTCCCCCACTCTGCTAACCAGGAGTCCCTGCTATGAACCCCACCCATCCTAGGGCCAACCTGGTCCCCACCAAGCCCTCCAGACCTGGATCAGTGGAGTTGAGAGAATAAGGAGAAGGCCTCAGAGTCCACCCCATGGGAGCGGCCCCAACGCACTGTGAAAGGCCAAGTAGGGATGGCAAGCCATGTGCCCATGCACATGCGTGTGTGGATGCGCACGCGCATACCCAGCCCAGGGACAGCTGAGCGGGAACCCAACAAAGAGATGGAGGTGGGCCAGCGACTGAGGCAGAGACAAATGGGGCTCCAGGAGAGCGCGACAGACAGGAAATCCTTCTAAACCAGGACACATCCCTAAAACGTTATTGCTGTTATTACTATTAGTTCTGTGTAAAGGAGCAAGCGGGAGCGAGGATCCGGTGCAAACGAGACCCCTGCCACGCGCCTCCGGGCGCTGCTCCGGGCGCTGCTGGCAGCCATTTTAGACCTTGGCAGCCATCTTACGGCTGGCGGCCCCAGCCGGAGGCCCACAATGCCGCCACCGCCGGCCCTTAACATGCTCAGCTCAGCTTCAGGACAAAAGGCAGAGACACGGGAAATCTGGACCCAGGCTCAGAGGCACAGGAGCCAGCCCTGCAGCAGGGGCAGCTGCAGCCAGGGCCCCACTGATCTGCTCAAGTGGTGTTCTCTTCTCCCCCCCTGACCAGCATAGTGAAAGAAGCAAGGAAGGCCGAGGCCAGGGGCGGGGGACACCGCAGCTCTACTCAAAGGTGACTGAAGCCCTCACAGGCCATCTCTAGGCCTAGGGCCTTAACTAGTTCAGCAAGAGTAGACCCCTTCCCCGACAGGGCAACAGGCACCTCAGGACACCAGGGACATGACGGGGTAAGGGCTCTGAGCACCCTGTCAGCTCAGGGATGCACCTTGGATAGGTGGAGGAAGGTGGCTGGCAGGAACCAGCCAGTGGCTGCTGGGTCCATGGTGGAAAGCTTCCTGGGGAGGCAAGAGACGTCCCACACCACACTAGATGTCCCACAGCACTATGTGATATGGCCCAGCTTTCTTATGCGGTGGGCTCTTTGGGGGAGCCTTGTCTTGAGGTCTGGGCCTGCTCTGGACAGCCCCCGGGGGCGACAGGAGCTACAGAGCATCCCCATGTCGTGACTGCCTTCCCCTGTCTGGGCTCCCCCAGGGGAGGGGGGTAACCCTGGGATTCTGGACGGAGAGGAGGAAGGCCCCATTAGGACGCCCCCTCCACAGGCCCTGCCTTGTGGCTGCTCTGCTTTTATCTGGCAGAATGGGGCTTATCAGAGCCACCAGCTGAACAAATACACAAATCCACGGTTAGTGAGAAAAACACTCTGCCTGAACTCTTTATCTCCTGTTCGCAGGCCCCGCACACTGCCCACTGCCAACAGCACAGGAGGGGACCTGACTGCAGCACGGCAGGGCTCTGTTCTCCACTCTGAAGGTGGAAGGTGGCCTCCCAGACTCTGGCCGGGCCTCCCACTCAGTCTCCATGCTCTGTCTCTCCGCCACCCCCCTCTTCCCTCCTTGCCCCCGAGCCTGGGGTGGCTCTCCCCTGGCAGTCCCTGCCAGGCAGGCATGCATGAGTGAGCCCCTGCCCACACGGGAGCCCCCTCCAGTGTCTGCTCTCTCACTGGGGACAATGGGCCAGCTGGTGGCCTGTGGGCCAGTGGCGGGGCAGGGACAGTGTTGGCTGGCACAACTCGGGCAGGTGCCGGGCTCCATCTTTTATCTTTTATCCTCTCTCGCTGGCCCACGCCCCCGAGGACTGTCTCTCTGATTCTCCAGTCTTCTGGGGCCATGTCCCCTGCAGCTTTTCCGGCCTCAGGCTTCTCTCCAGCCTGCTTGCCAGCCAGTGGGGACATTAACTGCATACCCCCAAGTTCAGGGCCACCTAACCACCCCTCCCAGTCTCTTCAGGGACTGTGGCTTCCAGCACTTCCTGGAGAGACTGGTCGGAGATGGGATAGAGTGGGTGCTGTTGCCTCCCCCTCACCCCACACCAACTCAGAGTTTCCCTCTATGCTGGTGCAGGGAGCCAGAGAGTTCCTTCTGTGTTTTCAGCTGCTTCCCACTAGGCTCATCAAATGTAGCTGCCTAAAACCTGGGCCCAGCCACTGTGTCTGACAGCTGCCCTGGTCAGGCTGACATTCAAGGTCCCTGGTTTCTGGGCCAGGCTAGGGGAAGGTGAGTATCTCAGAGCCCACAGCTCATTCTTGATGCTGTTGGGGCCGTCAGGCTGGCTTGTGTCACACAAACACCCAGCTCTGTTGGCCATCCTTCTCTGGGGACCTGGGTTACTCATGAGATCCATGTCTCTGAGGGAGAGACTTCCCCTGCCCATGGTTCTGGTCACTTTTCAGGCTTCCAGAAGGGAGGGCTATGCAGGAACAGGCGCTAAGACTAGACTCTATCTCCATATGGGCCCAAGTAGGCTCTGCTGAACAAGCCTCCGAACGGGATTTGGCTCCAGGTTCTGGGGCCACTCTCTATTCATTCACACACCATGGGTTACTCCCCAGCATCAATGGCTTGTGGGCTGGAGGCCTCTGGCAGTGCCCAGAACAGAGCCAGGCTCAGCCAAGTGACCACTCTGGGCCCCTCAGTATCCCCTGGAACAGCCACAGAGTTCCCCTGCAAAATTGCCCTTCTCACACCAGCACCAGCTCCCCTTCTCAGCCCATGGAACAAGCCCCCACCTTACTTTTTTTATTCAGCTCTTTGCCTTTCCCCTTGGATCCCCCATTTCTGGTTTTACTTCCCTGTCTTCCTTGGCTCCCCCTCTCTCTGTCCTTCCTTTGCCTTCCCTCACCTCTTGAGCGCCCCCCCACTGTTGCTTCTTCTGCTGTTTGCAGGCATATGTGCATGTGCGTGTTTCCAAGAGAACTCTGCCTCTTCAGTAAAGCTCTGGAGGGGAAGCTCCAGCAGCCAGAGGGAGCCCAGGGTTGCACATAAACTCTGATTGATAGCATGTTTTTAATATATATTTTTTTCCAGCTACAGATGGGGAGATAGTTATGGTTCCCACTAGGGTGAGGGAGGAATTCCTGCTCGCTATAGCCAACACTGGCCTCAGCTCCCACTCGAAACAAACTTGTGCTGTGAAAGGGGCCATGTATAATTTGCTGGCCAGTTGCCCCACGGACTTTGTCTAACAAATTTTATGGAGGCTGAGGGGAGTGCACAGATTCAGCCTCAGCCGAACCCACATATGCATACCCAGGCGCGTGCATACACTTGGGTGCATACACTCATATGCTCAGATACACACGCGCACACACGTGGAGGTGCCACCAGCTACTTCTCATTGTCAAGAATGGGTAGAGTGAGATGGCACATCTGGAGCCACCAGAAAGGAACCCCCTTCAACTTTGCAGGAACCACTGGCCTTTGGAAACTGGGGGAGAACAGCCCTTGGGGTGTGCCTGCTCATCCCCTGGCCCTCCTAGGCCTGACATCCCAGAAGCAGGTGGGGTTATATTCTGTTCTGGGGGTACCCCTGGGCTGCTGCAACACCCCATCCTCTGAAGGGCTGATGTGATTCTGGGGCCAATCACTGGCCCTCCCAGCACTGCGCCGGCCTCCTACTTCTCTCCCCCCCTTCCTCTGAGATTCCGGAGCGTCCAGGGCACGGGAAACCCAATCTCAAGGGGAGCCAGAGGCCCCGCCTGTAGCAATCAAAGCTGGAGAATGTAACTATTGTGCCTCCTGAAACCCAAGTCTGAGAATCTGAGACACCCTGAGGAGGGGGAACGGTGGATAGATGGGGGGCTAGAGTAACGGGTCACAGAGGAGTTCTCCCTGTCTGAGCAAACAGGAGACTCAGGAGACCAAGGAAGTCCTTGAGAATGCAGGGCAGCCAGAGGGCAGATGGGGGGTGAGGCTTGGCCAGGGCCGGGGCTCATGGGGCTTCTAGGATCTTCCTCTCCTTCTCTCCATTCCTCACCCTGCCCCACCAGCCAGCATGCATATGCACACACACGTGCACAAACACATACACATGCACACAAACATCCTGGAGTCATCCTGAGTTGGCGCATTCTTCCCCTCCTGTCATCCCTAGAGTCTTACATGATTTAAAGCAGGAGCCTGAACAAGAAGCATAGCCCTCAAGCTGTGGGTGAGGGCAGGGGAAAAGGACAGGGAAACATGTTGCCCCTGTTATCGTCCTCTCCCCTTTCCTCATTCCCTTCCTGCTCATAGGTCCAAAGAGGCTTCCGCCTTTGACCTGAGTGACCTGCTGGGGATAGGGGGAAGAGGACATGGCAGAAGGGATAAGTGACAGGGAAGAGGAAGAAACTGAGTCATACCTACATGTGGTCTAGGCCTGCCCTGGCTGCCCCTAGGGCCTAGGCTCAAGGTAAACCATTGTGGGGGGGTAGGGAAGGCAAGAGATTAGGCCACAGGAACCTGGCAGATGAAGGGCCAGCATCTGGATGGGACATTCCCCCTCTCCATCCCCTGACCCCAGGAAGAACTACTTTCTCCATTCCAACGCATCCTGGCCTCTATGGGTGCCCCTGGAGCAGGGGCCAGGTCTGGCTACAGCAGGGCTCACAGCTTGGCAGTGAGGCTTCAGGAAGCAAGGAGAAAGCAAGTTTATCAGCTCATCTCGTACCCAGGAGACCAGCAGAGCAAGCTCACATTTCATTTGAAAGCCTTAGGCCCCACACGGTGTGGAGGTGAAGAAGGCCTGTCTCCTACAGTCCTTGGTTGCCTCCACTCCCCCAGGTGGAGAGGGACTCCTAGCCAGAAGCCTTCCAGCCACACAGCCCATCAGTGCCTCCCTCATTTAATGAGAAAGGTGTTCCTAAACTTACAGTTCTCCTCCAAGAAAACAAATAGAACTGCCACCTCCCTTCCATCCCCAGGAAGTGGCCCCGGAGCCCTCCAGGGAGTTCTCTTGGTGTCAGCTACTCAGCATTCTCTGCCCGTCTCTGGTTCATTAGCAGCCATCCCCAGCCCAGGGAGAACACCTGGAGATGGGCCCAGGCATGGGGTGGTGGGAGAAGCCAGGAGGCACTGGGGAACTAATGCTCAGTTGCTCTTTCCCAAGGGATGACAGGCAGTGGCCGGCAAAGGAGAGAGGGGGATGTGCCCCTGATGCAGAGCTGAGCACCTAGCAGGTAGACAAAGGCCCACCTGCCAATGGCCACTCCAGGCCCAGCCCAGCAGTTAATAAATAAGACCCCCGGCCATAGCAGCAATGGGACATGCGAGTGGGCCTGCATGCTCCTCCGGTATCTGCCCATGGTAAGGTGACTCAGCACCAAACCCAGTGCCTCAGACACCTGTCTATAGAGGGGAACAAGTGGACCCAGGGCATGCAGGCAACACTGTCTGAGATGTTTCAGAGATACCTGGGGTAGGAATTCCATCAAAGCAGAAGTCGAAGACCACAGGCAAAGAAAAGGCAAAGAAGAAGGCAAAGAAAAGCATCTCGGGGAGATGGAGAAAGGCAGGAGCCATTGGCCTGGGTCTGCTTCACCTGTCCGCTGAGCTTGCCCTTGGCCTACCCAAGGAAGTGCCCTTGGTCTGGAGCCTGTGTGTACTGAGGGGGCACAACGTGGTGTTCTACCACTGTGGATATCCAATCCTGGATGAGCTGGCCTTGCTCCAGCACAGAGGGGCTGAAGGGGGCACACTGAAGTGGAGGGTAGAAGGAAGAAGGAGGTGGGTGGCCAGCAATGGCGTACCAGGGCTCCCCCCTGAATTCATATCCGTGCTCCAGAACCTACTAGCCCGTTACTTTAGCCAAGTTATGAACTGTTTCCTCATCTGTAAAAGGGTGATAACACCTACCATTAGCTTTCCTGCGTGAGGAATAAATGAGAAAATATGTATAATAAGGTGCTTAGCTCAGGGCCTGGCTTATAGTTGGGGCTACATAAATGTTGGCTGTCCTTCCGCCTGGATTACTATTTCCCTTCGTCTCCATTTGCTGAAAGCTTATTCCTCCTTCTCAGCTCTGTTCAAATGCCACCTCCCACCCTGGTGGGGAAGCTGTGGCTAACCCTCAGCATCCCTCCCCAGGAGCTCATGCTCTTGATGACATGGTGAGTATGTCCTAGACTGCAGTTTTTGGTGTCTTGCCCCAGAGACCACTGCCAGTGAGCAGAGGGGCTCCCTCGAGGCCTGGCCCAATACCATCTACAAAGAGCCACAGTGAGGTTTCTCTGCAAATATAACGGCAGAACCTGGACAGACACCTGTACAGGCATATCCCTCACCACATCATTGCGCAGTGACCATCCAGTGGTCTCAAGATGGTCACCATACTAGAAATGGGGGTGGGGAAGAGAGGGCTAACAGGGAACAGGGAGGACAGACCTTGTCCCCCCCAGACCCTGGGAGTGCTAGGCCGAAGGCCTATCCAGCCCAGCCCAGCCTTGTAACACAGAGAGCTGAGAAAACCAGGAGCATGGGCGCAAGCCCATGAGCGGCCAGGCCAGACGCCTCTCCTGGCAGTGCTGGCTAGTGCCACGACTCAGCCAGCAGCTAGAGCCAGCATTTCTGAGAGGGCCTGGGGCCAAGAGTCACGTGATGGTGGGGTCCAGGCAAGCGTCCCCCAGCCCCTGAAGCTTTGTCCCCCTCCCTAACCTGATGAAGAAAAACTGACAGTGGAAAATGCCCTCAATACCCTGTATGCCAAGAAAGACAGGGGCCCTGGGAGGGGGTGTCCCATCCCAGGGAGGAGCCTGCAGAGCTGCTCTTCCACCTCTACCCGCTTTCTCTATTTCCAGCACTGCCTTTTCTGGCCCTTTGAGCTGCCCAGGACAGGACAGGCTGGCCAGACAATCAACCCCACCCCCCAGCTGCTCTTAGGGCTATTAATAGTGCCCCCACCTCCCAGGGCTGGGCATCACCCTCCCGCTACCCCCAAATACACTTGCCCTTGGTCTAATTATTCATAAAGGGACAGAGTCCTCCAGACTCTAAAGCCAACCTGGTATGAGAAGCAGGAGGCAGAGGCTCTGTAGGCAACTCGAGGGATGTGCCTGGGACAAGCAGGAGTCTGGAGAAGGAATGAGAGAAGACAGGAAGCCCCAGAGCCAGAGAGCAACCAAAACACAAAACTAAAACTAAAAGAGAGAGAGGGAAAAAGGAGGAGCCACGAACAGAGAATCAGGGCCAAAGCGAAGAAAGAAGACTGTGGCAAAAAGAATCAGAGAAGTACAGTACAAGGTTCTGAGAGAGGCAGGGAACGAGGGCAAAGACAAAAAGAGAGAGCAGAGAGGAACTGATTCCTTTAGGAGAAAAAAAAACAGAGAAAAACTTTCCTAGAAATCCTCAGGAGTGGCTTTGCATGCACAACTGCTGGGCTGCATGCAGCTCCCAGCATCTGTCTGGTGGGCACTCAGCAGAGTGAGGAGCTGGGGAGACCCCAGGACAAGGAGCCACTACTCACCCACCTATGAATGCTTCTGAGCAAAGGAGGGAAGGAAGAGGAAGAAGAGGAGGCTCAGAGAAGAAACAACTGGCCAAGAAAGGAAGGTGGAAGAAGGTTGAATCCCTACAGAGCAGGAAATTCACTTTAGCCCAGGGCAGGGGAAGGTCCCTAAGCTCTTTGCCTATTTGCCTGAGGAAATCAGAAGGGACAGAGGATTGGCAGGGATGGGGGAGCAGGGATGGGGGAGCGTTAGCCTCCCCCCACGACCCTCTCTGCCCCCTGCTTTCTTTCTGGCCTTGCTCTTGCCTCTCTCCACTGTTCCCTTTCCTTGGAAGAATTCATCCAAGAAACCTCAGGGTATGGTATTAGAACCTACCTACTTTGGCCGGGCTCAGTGGCTCACGCCTGTAATCCCAGCACTTTGGGAGGCCGAGGCGGGTAGATCATGAGGTCAAGAGATCGAGACCATCTTGGCCAACATGGTAAAACCCCATCTCTACTAAAAATACAAAAATTAGCCAGGTGTGGTGGGCACCTGTAGTCCCAGCTACTCGGGAGGCTGACGCAGGAGAATCGCTTGAACCCGGGAGGCAGAGGTTGCAGTGAGCCGAGACCGCACCACTGCACTCCAACCTGGCAACAGAGTGAGACTCTGTCAAAAAAAAAAAAAAAAAAAAAAAAAAAAAATTCACCCTGTGGGGAAGTGAGAGTTAAGCCCTAGCTGCCTCCCCCTCCTCAGGTGCTAACTTCCTCAACCCCTAAGGGAAAGCACTCAATACCCAGGCTGGCGACTCCAAAGGAGCCTCCTCCACCTAGGGACTTGCTTTGGTGCAGTGGAGACTGACCCTGGCTCATAGACAAGCAACAAACACAAATGCCCACCATAATCAGATATGTAAGTGGAGCCCTTCTCCCACCTGGAGGCTGGAAGCTAAAGAGCCTCAACAGCCTTCCTCTAAATCTCACCTACACAGGGAACCTCTGGCTGGTCCACGGCTGGGGAAGTGGGAGACTCTAGCTCTGGAGAGCATAAGAGCCCCAGAAACCTGGCCACCAGGCCATCAAGTCCAGGAGGTCCTGACCAGGAGCACCCCACTAGACCATCAGCCCCTTGAGGACAAGGCCTCTCTGTTGGTTTTGTCAGCTGCTACATCCCCCCACATCTCAAAGCACAGCGGCAGTGGATAAGGCTCTGAAGAGACCCTTCTAGATTCTTCTTCCAACCATGGCTACACTGACCACTGGAACAGAGGCACCTTCTGCCTCCTGAAGAAGAACAGCTTTCTTGCAGCCCAACCACTGACACTCATGGAAACCCTGATACCACTAATCCTCCTGCAAAGCTGAGCTGGTGCCAGACACAGGACTGGAAACAAAACTTGTGCCATACTCAAGGGCTGAAATGACCAGAGGAAGGAACTGGAGCCTCACTGAGAACAGCACAGCAGGGGAAGGCAGTGGAGCACTCTCTCGCAGGCCTGCTCCTCTCCTTGCCCTGGAGACCCTGAGGCAGCCACTGTCCAGAGCTGTCCAGAGGAAGCATGAAGAATCTAGACCTTGGACTACAAATTTCTAACTTGGAGCCCTGATAGCCTGGGCAGGGCTGGGCTGAATGGAAGGCACCGAGTGCTGCATGGAACCCTGGGCTTGGAATCAGAAGCCTGGGCTCCAAATCCTAGACTTGCTATTAGAACACAGTGTGTCTCTCCTGCTTCTTGGTGCAACACAACCATGACCTGCTCAGCACCATGAGATGTGAATGGGGATTTTTACAGAATTCGTTTTTAACAGATTTTCACTTTTAGTTTTATATATCATAAAGTACCAAGCTTGCATGAGGACAGCAAAGGCTGCTGAAGGGACAAAGTGACACTGATCGTCCAGCTGGCAGGTGCCAAATTCCTCATTCATAACTCCCTGAAGGACCAAAAACGGGCTTTCTCCAGGCTGCCGGGCTGGAGGGTATGAGGGAGCAGCGCGGCTCAGGGAGTGAAGCGCTGTACACCCGGACGCCGTAGCTAGGTGGCGCAGCGAGTTAACACTAGCTGCCCTCGGAGGGCTGCGGCGGGGCGCTGCCTGCGACCAGCCCAGAGCTCCAAGGGATGTGGTTCCCTCTGCATATCCAGGGGGACCAAGAGGAAGCAGAAGAACCCATTTAGGCCCAGGCCACTCGAACCCTGGGCTATGCACCAAGGAAGGAGCTACCCGTGGCAGCGGCTCCTGTTGCTGCCGCTGCCAAGCACATCCCGTGACGTGATGGGAGGACCGAGTTTCCCGTTCGCATTGATTAGGAACAGCTTGCGGTGCGGGGGCCGGATGGAAGGGGACCGCGAAATGGGTGGGCGAACAGGAGGTGGGGACCTGCCAGGTGCATAGCTTGGTTGGGGGGTATCCATTGAGCCCAGTCCCACCCTGTGTGGCTGCCGCTCTGAGTCCTGCCTGCTTCTTTCAGGACCCAGCTGCCCTCTATTTGGGGAAATCTGAGGTCATGTGACCCCAGGAGTATTCTTTTTTTTTTTTTTTTTTTTTTTTGGCGGAGTTTCACTGTATATCCAGGCTGGAGTGTAGTGGCGCGATCTTGGTTCACCTGGCCTCCCAGGTTCAAGCAATTCTCCTGCCTCAGCCTCCCGAGTAGCTGGGACTACAGGCACGCACCACTACGGCCAGCTAATTTTTGTATTTTTAGTAGAGATGGGGTTTCACCATGTTGGCAAGGATGATCTCAATCTCTTGGCCTCGTGATCCACACGCCTTGGCCTCCCAAAGTGCTGGGAGTACAGGCGTGAGCCACTGCACCCGGCGGTCCCAGGAGTATTCCTAACGCACCCAGGATGCCCTCACCTTTTCGCAGTGCAGGCTTGTCTATGCACTTGGTAAACGCTTGAGAAGGAAGATCTCTAACCCACCCCCCATAAAAAGTAAAAAAATGAAGACTAAAAGAGATCAGGAACCAGAGAGAAATGGAGAAAAGTCAGGAAGAAAAAAAAAAACAGCGCTTTCTGCAGTGGCGGCAGCAGCCGGGCAGGCACACCCTCCCAGGCGGGCGTGGAGAAAGGCCCCTTTGTTCCACTGGGGAGGTTAGCCGAGGTGAGGCCTACCCCCCCCACCCCCCTGACCCTGGGCAGTACAGATTGCTTCACAGGGCCCCGGGCTAGTCCTGGTTGCTTCCCCTGGCCCCCCCAATCCTCAGGGCCCAGAGCAAAACAGTCTAGCTGGCTGTGGGAGGTCTGCTCCCTACCCCCATGCCTTGCCAAGCACCAAGGGTCACACATGTAGGGCTAGACTGGGCTCCTCCAATAGGTTCTTGGACACCTATACCATTAGCAGTTTGTCCAGGCTTCTCCTAAGCTATGGGTTTCAGGATAGATTCTGCACACAGCAGGCGCCCTACAAAGTCAGTCAAAGAGTGCGGCACAAGCTGGGAGCTGATGCCCCAGGAGGCAAGGCTGGCTGGCCACGCCCCTCCCACCCACAGAGAGGCTCCGGGGCTCTCTCTTCACCCGTTCCGGATACAAGCCCTTTCCAATGGCCTCAGGCTCTGAGCCAGGAATGGCCCTTCTAGGACCTCCTCAGAGTGGGGGCTGGGCTCTGTAGTGGGTCCCTTGGAGGTGGTGGAGCCTGAGCTCAACCTCTCTGTTCTTCAAAGGAGCCGGCCAGAGAGGAATCACCTGTCCTCAGTAAAGGGAATCTGAGAACAGGCCCACCCCCACCCCCCAGAGCCTGCCAAAGCAGAGGCTGAAGTGGAGGGAGGAAACAGAGGTTAAAAGCATCCCTCTTGGCAGGGTGTGGTGGCTCACACCTGTAATCCCAGCGCTTTGGGAGGCCCAGGTGGGTGGATCATCTGAGGTCGGGAGTGCGAGACCACCTTGGCCAACATGATGAAACCCCCCGTCTCTACTAAAAATACAAAATTAGCCAGGCGTAGTACGCCTATATTTTAGTATTTTGTATTTTTAGTAGAGACAGGGGTTTCACCATGTTCCCAGACACTTGGGAGGCTGAGGCAGGAGAATCGCTTGAACCCAGGAGGCAGAGGTTTTAGGAGCCAAGATCGTGCCACTATACTCCAGCCTGGGCAACAGAGTAAGACTCTGTCCCACCCCCCACCACCAAAAAAAGCATCCCCTTGCCCTGCAGCATTCCCGTCCACTGGTACCACTCCCCCAACCATTAGGGCTCCTGGCCACTTCAGTAGGGTTCCCCAAAGCCCTCAGACCAGACTATTTCCACCTTTTAGTCAAAGCCAAGTGGCTTACACTTGGCCAAGAAGTGTGTCCACTTTCCAACCAGTGGACAGCCTCCAGCTCCCACCCCAAGCATGGGCAGCAGAAAACCTAGAAGGAGGGATTTGCCTGGACTGTTCAGTTCCAAGAGTCCCCCTGGCCTCACACTGGTGTGGGGGGGTACCTCCTCCTCAGGAGCTAGCCTCCCACTAGCTTCCAGAATGCAAGTGGGAGGAGGAATACATTGGATGTCCCCAGCCTCCCCAGGCTGTGTGCCGGAGGCTCTGGCCTGGGAAGTGAAAGAAGAGAGAAGATGAAGAGGAGAGGGGACAGGCGCAGACCCAGCCACCTGCCCACAGGGAGCAGCAGCAGCTGGAATTACAGGGAGCCTAACGATCAGCCCTTGAAACGGCTGCAAGAGGCTGCAGCTCAGATACACAATGTCCTGCCAAACCCCAGTCCTTTAATTCAATTAAGTACAGGACAGACTTCCCAGATTTGTCTATGTGTGAGTGCATGTGAAAATCCCGACGTGCTCGAATCCCGGTATCTGTGCTCTTGTGTGCATGTGCATGTGGATGTGTGAATCCTAATGGTGGAGGACTAAGATGAGAGAAGGCAAATAGGGATGGGGGATGGAGACAGAAGAAAGGTGAGATGGTGGCTCAGGGGAAGAGTGGGGACCTAAATCTTCCTGGAGGGACAAACTCCAGACCAGGGTTCTCAACCCCTACACCCTGGGCATCGGGCTGTTTCATTTTCTTCAGGTCTAACTCTTTGCTCAGACCTACCCCTTCCCACCTTGCCTGTATGGCCCCTAGAAGGAGGCTCAGCAGTGGTTTCATAAAGCTGGGTACATTTCACGTGCTCTGCACTTCTCTCCCTGCAAGTATCTGGGCCCTGAGCTTTTCTTTTTTTTTCTTTTTTTTTTTTTTTGAGACAGGGTCTTGCTCCGTCGCCCAGGCTGGAATGCAGTGGTGCCATCATAGTTCACTGCAGCCTCAAACTCCTGAGCTCAAGGATCCTCCCAGCTCTCCTAAAAAATTAGCCGGGGGTGGTAGCATGCACCTGTGGCCCCAGCTACTTGGGAGGCTAAGTAGCAGGGACCACAGGTGCATGCTGCCACCCCGGCTAATTATTTTTTTTTTTTACTTTTAGTAGAGGCAAGTGCTCCCTATGTTGCCCAGGCTGGTCTCGAACTCTTGGTCTCAAATGACCTTCCGGCCTCGGCCTCCCAAAGTGGTGGCATTGATTACAGGTGTGAGCTCCTATGCCCAGTGCATGTCCTGAGCTTTGAAAGTCATGAGCCTCAGGTCATGCCTACTGAGGTCCAGATGGAAGCCCGTGCTCTACATCATTTCAGGCAGGGCCTACAGAAGAGGTGAGGACTTGCCTGGGGACAGGTCCCTGGAAAGGTGTCCTGCTCTGCCCCTGGAGCCTGGCAGATACCCCTGCAAAATCCCTCTTGCCATCTAACCACCCCTCCTGCTTGAAGGCTCCAGAGAAGCAGTTGGGAGGATCCCCACCTCACCCCAACTTAGGGCAACCCCTTCACCTGTTCCAAGGGTCACTTGTAGCTGTACTGTCCTGGGGGTGGGGCCAGTTCCAGCTGCCTTTCTCCCCTTAGGCCCCAAGGAGCTTGCCTCTCTCCCCCGGTCCTCCAGGATCCCTAAACAGCCCCCTTCTGGGAGCAGAGCCAAAAAGATGGGAGAAGGATGTTTATAAGCTGCTAAAAGGGAAAAGGAAAAAGTGGGAGGTGGGGCAGAGAGGCCCAGGCTTCCAGGTAGTATAGACTGGGGCCCTGGTGGGGAGGGAGGGAGAGAGGGAGAGAGGGAGGGAGGGAGGCTGCCTTTCCCAAGGAGTCCAACATCTGGCTGACTGGACAAAGAAGTGCCCCCTGCCCTGCCCAGCCCACCACAAGCAGACCTCAGTGTGCACACTCAGGGGTCTCTAGGCCCCATGCTGGCCTGCCAAATGACAGTTTCTTGACATTCTTATCCTGACTCACAGGACTCTGAGAAACTACTGGGTTTTCTTTTTACGTATTTATTTATTTTTAATAGCTTGTTTCCCTCTCCTGAGCCTGAAGAGGACAGGAGCAGAGAACCTGGGGAACCAAGGCTGGGGGTGTGCCATCAGGAGCCGGCTTGGTGGGAGCGAAAGCCGAAAGCGGAAAGCCGAGTCTACAGCTCACAGGGCTCCCAGCACACAGCTAATGGGAGGCTGGCAGCAGCAAATTGTTGTTTACTTTTAATTAAGTAAACAATGTCGGCTTTCCACCTCCTCCCCCTGCCATCCCAGCCAGTAATTTGGGGGATGACAATGGGGTTGTTTCCTTCCTCCTGCCTTCTTCCCTCCCTCCAAGCACTCCTGCTTGCTCCCTGCTCTGCACAGGCACAGCCCTCAGAACTTGTCTTTGGTGTGGGAGGCTCCACCCTGGAGGAGGGGGAAGGTCCCACTGACCTGCTACGGGCTGGGCTCAAGAGGCTGTAGGTTCCTCACCAGGGATACCTCAGGTGAACTGTCAGGTTCACCTGAGGGTGATAAGTGCAGCCTTGTCCAGAGACTCTCTAAGCACTGAAGGTGTGATCCATTCTCGTTTTTTTTGCTCCCTCCCCTCATATCCCTCCTCCCTAACCAACATCTCTAAAATCCAGAAAGAGTCTCTGAGGGATGTGGCAGCAGGGAGACCACAGTCCCAGGTTGAGAAGGGATTCCCCAGGATTCAGAAAACAGCAGGTGGAACCTCCCGTTTCAGGTCAGGGCAAAGGCCAGAGCCCCTGAGCCAGTGGGCTGCTGGGGCGGTACCAGCTTTCCTTGGAAGCAGGGCTGGCTTCATAACCTTGGCTTCCACTGTTGCTGTCTTGAAATTCTTAATTTTTGAACAAGGCGCCTTGAGTTTGCATTTTGCACTGGGCCCCACAAATTCTGGTGACCAGCTGGTTCTGCTCAGAGGCCCAAGTAACTGAGGAACAGAAAGAAGAATGTTAAGCTAAGACAGCTTTTCACTCCTGGATCCCCTGGCCTCAGGTGTAGGCACTGGGCTCCCATGAGTGGTGGAAGGGCAGGCAAAAGGGGCCCACCCCACGCCAGGGAGGCTGAATTTCAAATGAAGTATCCTGAAAGGCGGGACTCCACCCAGGATCTTTGTGAAAACAGTGTGCTTCTAACACCCTTTAACAGTAAGAGTAAATGTCACTGGGTAGGTAGGCCCACCCTATGCAAGCCCACCTCTCCAAGCCCTCTGCAGGCAGTGAGCACCTCATAAGTGCGGCAGAACTGAGCAAAAGAGAGAAAGGGAATCCCTCCCCTCTCCCTCCTCTGCCTCCCAAGGATCAAATGGTGGGGTCCGGAGTAAAGCCAAGCCCTCATGCTCCCCCGGTCCCCTCCTCCCCTTAAGGCCGAAGAGACTCTCCCAGGTGTGTACGTTTGAGGCCGGGGCGGGATTGGGGAGCCTGAGTCATGTGCGAAGCCAGCTCCTCCCACTGCCCGCCTGCCTCCCCCAACTCCTTCCGAAGGGCGGGTACTGTGGCGGCAAAGTTGGCTGGGGCTGGATGCAATTTCAGCCGCAGAGCAGGGCTCCCTGGCTGGAAGCAATTTTCTCATTAGGACCCCAAGCCTGCTTGCTCGTTGCTTTTCAGCCCTCGCTCCTGCTCCCCCTTCTGCGAAACCGCACCCCACAGGCCTCCCCCACAGACCACTCACACGCACAGGGAAACACACGTGTATTGAGTTGAGAGGCGACTATGGGGTCGCCCCCCAGGGGGCTGGATGCAAAGAGAAAGGTGCTGGCACAAAGATGCCAGCCACCGAGGCTTGAGGTGAGATGAGGACTCCTCACCCACGCTCCCACACCCAGAAGCTGACCCCTCCTGGGCTACCCTACACAGAGAAGAGGATCCTAGATTCCAGGACCCAGAGGAGAGGCTGGGGAACCTGGAGCCAGCCGAGCCGGAGGGCTGGCTTCACGTGACACTCCCAAAAGAGATCCCCAAGCACTCAGCCCGTCCCCTGCTTCCTCAGCTGGGCCTGGGGCGAGCAGATGGGCTCTCAGGAGACAGACCCCCTCCCCCAGCCCTGAGGCAGCTCCAAGTGGAGGGTGGTCTTGGCTGAGGGAGGAGGAGAGCCGAGGCCCCGTGAGGGGCGGCTCCTCACTCCGCAGACACATGTGGTTGGACTTAAAAAGCTATTAGGGAGCAAGGCACTGGTGGGAGTGCAGCCGGCCCTCGCACCAGAGGCAGGGGGAGGGCAGATGCCGAGGCGGTGAGCTCAGCACTGCCCTCCCTGGCGGGGCCCCCGGATGCAAGAAGGACTCGGGGGACCCTCACCCCACAGGAGAGTGGGGCAGGCCCTCGGGGAAGGGCAGGCAGGCTGCCAGGCCCGGGTCCAGGCACAGATTCTGGGAAGCTCAGCTATCTGAAGACTCTAAGCCTGTGATGGGGCCAACCTCTCAGTGGGAGGGAGAAGTGGGGGAGGGGGAGGGTTGTGCCCGGGGCTTGGATGGGGCCCAGGAGGGCACAGACAGGTCCTGGGCTTTCCTCCAGCCTTCTTGGGGTGACAGCCGGCTGGAGGTCTCCTAAAGGGTGTGTGTGTTTGGTGAGGCTGGAAAGGGAGGATTATTAGAAGGTGGGGCAGAGAGAGAAGGGAAAAGTGGGCCCCACCCATCACGAGGCCAGAAAGAACCGACGGAAAGTTCCCTAGAGCCGCCAGCTCGTAAAAAACTCCTTTTCTTTCCAAATTATGAACATTTTTTAACAATGGGGGAGCTCCCCCAGAGCAGTGATCTAGGACTTCATTAGGACCATGTCTGTCGCTATGGCTGATGACTGAGGGGTGTGCATCTACTGACATGAAAGTGTTCCCCCAAAAGCTGGGCCATCCCCTCCTTGGACTCCCTACCCCAACCCTCCTCAGGTCTGCTATTTTCAGGGCTCTAGGCACCAACCTGCTGTGCCTAACCCAGGGAGGACCCACTGCTGTTACAGAGTGACATGGGTGCCAGGAGGGGCTGGGGGCACACAGAGCAGGACCCTAGGACAGGCTACTTGCTAAGGACTCAGCTCCAACTCTTGGTGGAGTAGGATTCCCTGGGGTACTGGCCTCAGCACTCCCAGGAGTGAGCCACAGGTTTGGGGTCCCCCCACAGGAGTGCAGGGAAACATCCCCACCCAAGACTCTCGAGACTCTTCTGAGCTCAGCTGCTGCCCACCAAGCTCACCTCCAGCCCCCTAGAAACCCAGGGAGCAGTGAATAAATGGGGAGCTCAGGTTACACACTGCCTCTTCCACTCTGCGGCAAGCAGGAGCTCTGTGTTTTGGAGACATTTAATCTGCCTGACAGCCCCAAGGGGTAGTTATTTTCCCCCATCTTTACAGAACATAGAGGCTCAGTGAAACCCACGAAGGTCAGCTGGAGCTGGGATGGACTTGAACCTCCACTTGTCCCCCCAACCCCCACTGAAGGCCCAATGGCCAAGCTCCTGGGAGTCTCCCTTATCTGTCCAGATCTGTCCACAGTAGAGATGGGAACTGGGGCAGGACCCTGGGCAGGGCAGGAAGGGGACTGCTCTGAGCCACCAGGAGTCAGGCCGGGAAGCAGGCTGGGTGGGGGGAGGAGCTGACCACGAAGCTGGGGATCCGTGCTCAGGAAACACGCAAAGAATGCGGTTGGCAGCAGGCCAGTGGGCCAGGACCACAAAGAGGCCTTTGTTTTAGGAGGTGTCCAGGGAGTGGATGGACAGAATGGTAGAGGTGGGGGCAGCACCCCTTGAGGGTGGGACTGGGGGAGGGCAGTGATCCCTGCACTGTCCTCACACACCTCCCCCTCCTGTCTGTTCCCTGACACCTTAACCCCAGTAGTGGCAGGTTCTTCTATCAGGCCCTGGAATCCAGGGGGAGGGCGCCCCTGGGGACAGGTTCTCCCACTCCTCAGCTCCTGACCTCCCTCAGCTGGTGGGGGAATATGTCCCAAATCCACCCTCCTGAACCCCAAGAGTTCCTAGGTGCCCCACTGACATCCTTCTCTGCCTCTGTCTCTACATGCTGGCTCCAGGCTTTGGGAATGAAGATGGAGGATCGGCTTGGGGGTAACGGGTGGGATGGTTAGGGGGTCTCTCTGACTTCCAGGTGGACTGTTTGAGAGCACCAGAGTCACCCTGCTCCCCTAGTTATCCTTGCCTCCAAGCACAAGGGAGGGAAGGCCTTAGAACATTTCCCCTCCCCTTCCCCCCTCTGTAGTTGCAGTTTCCCTGGCCCCTTCTTGGCATCTGGAAAAGTTTGGGAAACTTAAAAAATTTTTTTGGAGAGTTTGTCTACTGTTCCCCGGCCCTGTAGAGAGCTACAGCCAAGAGGAAGAAGAAAAAGGGGTGGGTTGGAGTGAGTAGGGGACAAAGTCAAAGAGAAGCAAAGCACTCAGAAAGAGGGCAGCACCCAAGGGTGCTCTCTCAGCCAGCCTGACCCCCATCTAGGTTTCCTGGACCTACAAGAAAGACCCCCATAAAACACTGTCAAACCTACTCAGCACACCAGGCCTTGCTGGAGCTCCACTCCCAATTCTGCTTAGCACCTTCTCTGGGCCATCACCTGCCAGACACGTGTGCACTCTGCAGGAGGGGCAGTCTGTGGCTATGGGGCCCCATGGAAGGAAGGGACGTCTTAAGGCTGGATGGTCAGAGGCATTACCAGCAGCTTCAAGTGGGGGATGGAGGAGAAGGCAGGTTTCTGTCCGGATTTCCACCTCCCTGTGAGCAGGACAACGGGAACATGGGAATACACAGACTCCTGGGGACTGGGGCTGCAGTGCCCCGGCAGGACAGAAACTGTGATTAATGTCCCTGTCTCCATCATTCTCGCTCCTCTGGTTTGTGTGTGTGGATGGGTGCAGGGGGTGGCAACCTCATGGCCCTAGAGCAGTCCCGAGAAGCACAGGCTCAGCTGGGTTGAGATGAGCAGTGTGTAACATGGGCAGGGTTAAGGCCATGCTACAAATAACTCTAGGTTCATCCCAAGAAAGGGCACATGTCTGACATGAATCTGGATCATCTTATCTGAGCCAGGAGCATGCCCCCTTCACCCTGACATGGCCCTCAGCAGAGCCAGGGCCAGTAGTGCAGGAAGCTCACTGGCTTGACCCCCAGTGACTCATGGTGGCCCTGCCTGACAGCTCCTGCATCATCACCAGGACATCCTCAGGTGATCCATTTGTGTTCTGAGAACAGGGGGATAACTCAGGTGGTTCGTGCCATCCAGGTGGGCTCCCATCTGGGCTCTACCCCCAGCCTAGACGGCCAGGAGGGTGCCCCTGCCTCCTAAGGATGGCTCCATTCCTGGAGACCAAGGAGCACACCTCAGAGGTGGGCAGCCTGGAGGACCATCAGCACCTGGGTACTAGGTGGAAATGCAGATTCACCAGCCCTGCCCAGACCTACCCACTTGGACAAGCCCCAGGATCTGCGTTTTAACAAGCCCCCAGAAGTGCAAGGGCAGGCAGCTGTGTATCAACCCAGGCACCACCTGGATGCCTGGGGCTTTGCTCCCAAATCCTGCAAGGAGAGTGGAGAGCAAAGGAAAGAAAGAAGGGAAGTGGTGGCACAGAGGAGTGGGTAACCGGCAGGACGAAGGTCTGCAGAGAAGAGGAGAAACCAGGAGAGCACGAAGCAGGAGTGGAGAAGGCGGGTGCAGTGAGGAGGAGGCGGCGCCTAAGAAGTGCCTTCCCGCCGCCGCCTGGCTGCTCCCGGGAGCCGCTCCGCCCCCTCCAGGCACCTGCTAAGGCGGCAGCAGCGGGTTGTGTTTCTTTAACCCCTGGGGCCTGTTGACACAGATTAGTATCGCTGGTCAGGGGTCAATAGGGAAGGCTCTTGAGGTCAAGACCTGAACAACTGGAGTTGTAATGAGCCACGTGGGGGAAGAGGCCCAGGGGAGAGGAGAGGGCTGAGGAGGGAGGAGGAGGAGGGCTGGCCTGCTCTGAGGAAGGGCCTCTGGAGCTCACTTGCCTGAGCAGCTGTCTCCTTCCCAAACCTGCCTGACTTGAGGCTTGGAAAAAAATTCGGCTCACTGGCCCGGGTGCGGGGGAGATGTCACTGGCTGACTAGAGCTGGAATCCTAGCTAGAAAAGGACAGGGGAGAGCAAAGAGCCCGCCTTGCAGAACGGCTGACTTGTGCAATGCTATCAGGTGCAGACAGCATTCCCCTCCTCTTCCCCCTCCATCCCTAGTAACCTGAGTGAGCCCTGGGTAGCGCCCAGACACACCCCTGTTCCTCCCTGAGTCTGGCAGCACCATGATGTGCCCACCTGAGGCGCCGCCTATCCTGGGCCACCTGGCAAAGCCAGAGCTGAGTGACTTATTTAGAGTCCTCTGGCTCTGAGTGGGGCTGGTATAGGGTCCAGGCAGAATCCCAAACACCTGGTAGGGCAGCCTTAGCCACACCTTCAGCGATGAGATCTGCAGCACAGTACCCAAGCCATGGGGCAGCTGCTCTGTGACTCCTCTGCTCCTATCCTCCTGGAGGTATGCACCCTCCTCCCTCCACTGCCAAGTCATTACCAACACCACCAGGGTAGCAACCATGCTTTTCTTTCTTTCTTTCTTTCTTTTTTTTTGTCGAGACGGAGTCTCACTCTGTTGCTACAGTGCAGTGGCATGATCTCGGCTCACTGCAACCTCTGCCTCCTAGGTTCAAGGATTCTCCTGCCTCAGCCTCTGGAGTAGCTGAGACTACAGGCACTCGCCACCACAACCAGCTAAGTTTTGTATTTTTAGTAGAAATGGGGTTTCACCATGTTGGCCATGATGGTGTTGATCTCTTGATCTCATGATCCTCCCACCTCAGCCTCCCAAAGTGCTGGGATTACACATATAAGCCACTGCACCCGGCCGGCCTAACCATGCTTTTCTCCCAGGACGTGGAGGCTGCTTTGGGGCCTGCCTTCTTCCTGCCCAGGGCCATCTCCAAGGGGGCTGGTCTAGATGGATGAAAAGGACAGGCTCTCTGTCTGTAGGCTACTCAGCCACACACTTAGAGAATAAAGGAGAAGAGCCAGAATACAGATCGTGTCGTGTGTCCCCTGTGACCAGAGCTTCCCCAGCTGTCTGGAACAGTAGGTCACCTATTTGAGTTAAAGGGGACTGGGTTTCCTCAGAATCACTCTGGAACTCCCCCAGGTCCTGTCTGGGTCACAGAGAAGCAAATGTGAGGCCACCAAAACCCAGGGGTCCAGAGAGTGATGGGAAGTACACCTTGATTCTATATTCATTTGTATGTCTGCAGGGACGGACATACAAATCTGTGTGGGTCACACACAGATTTGCGACATGCACACTCGGAAAAGCACATACAGTGCCTTAAAGTTAATTCCATATGTATTTGCTAAGCACCAATTACCTGCTAGATGCCAGGTACACACAGATACAGAGCCAGAGAAGCTGCCTGGGTGACACCCCCCTGCAGCTGAAAGCTGGGTGTGTAATGGACAAAATGGAGGCCTCCTCAGAGGAAGGGATTGGCCTCAGAGGATGAGAACTGATGTGGGAGAAGGCTGCACCAAGGAGATGACAGCCAGGCTGGGGGTAAAAAGATAGAGGCCTTCAGACAAAAGGGGAAGGGGCTAGGCCAGATAGAGACACGTGAGCAGAAGCCCAGAGGCAGGAACAGCACAGCACACTCGGGCTATCGAGAGCTCTGAATGCTAGAATACGCAGTACAGTAGAAATGAAGGAATACAGTGATGGAAGGGTGAGCAGGGGCCAGATCCAGAGAGACCCTGGGTGCCCACTAAGGAGACAGCACCGCTGGGTAGACAAGATGGACAAGGAAGGCAGTTATAAAACTCTAAGACAGGGCAATTCCTCTCTAAGTATATACCCCAGCGAATCCAAAACGTGCATCCACATAATGCGTGTACATGCATGTTCGCTGCGACACTATTCACAACCACTGCAAAGTGAAAAGAGCCCAATGTCCATCAATGTATGAATGGATAAACAAAATGTGGCACAGCCATACAATGAAATATTATTTGGCCTTAAAAAAGAAGAAAGCACTGACACATGCTACAACATATATGAACCTTGAAAACATTATGCTCCGTGAAAGCAGCCAGACACAAAGACCACGTAGTGTATAATCTCATTTATACAAAACATCCAAAACCAGGCAAATCCACAGAAACAAAGCAGATCAGTGGTTGCCAGGGGCTAGGAGGAATGGGGAGTTGGGACTAACTACTAATAGGTATGGGGTTTCTTTTGGGGCGACGGAATTGTTATGGAATTAGATGGTGGTGATGGTTACACAACATGGTGAAGGTACTAAATGACATTGAATTGTATGCTTAATTTTTGCTTTTATTTTTTTTATTTTTATTTTTTAGAGGCAGTCTTACTCTGTTGCACAGGCTGCAGTACAGTAGCATGATCATAGCTTGCTGCAACCTCAAACTCTTGGGCTCAAGCAACCCTCCCGCCTCAGCCTCCCCGAGTAGCTAGGACTACAAATGCACACCACCGCCCTGCATGGCTAATTTTTGTTTTGTTTTGTTTTTTAGACAGTCTTGCTCTGTCGCCCAGGCTGGAGTGCAGTGACGTAATCTCATCTCACTGCAACCTCTGCCTCCTGAGCTCAAGCAATTCTCCTGCCTCAGCCTCCCCAGTAGCTGGGATTATAGGCTGCACCACCACACCCAGCTAATTTTTTTTTTTTTGTATTTTTAGTTGAGATGGGGTTTCACCATGTTGGCCAGGCTGGTCTCGAACTCCTGACCTCAAGTGATCCGCCTGCCTTGGCCTCCCAAAGTGCTGGGATTACAGGTATGAGCCATTGCTCCTGGCTGCTAATTTTTTTTATTTTTTATTTTTTGCAGAGATGAGGCCTCCCTGTGTTGCCCAGGATGGTCTTGAACTCCTAGTCTCAAGCAATCCTCCTTCTTCAGCTTCCGAAAATGCTGGGATTACAGGCATAAGCCACCATGCCTGGCCCTGTACACTTTTAAAATAGTGAATTTTATTATGTGAATTACATCTTAATAAAATACAAATCCAGACTGGGGAGATGGGGAATTTTAAAAAAATACAAAAGAGAGGGGAGAAGATGCTGAGTTCAGAAAACACAGCGGTGGTGAAAGGCAGGGAGGCTTCGGGCCTCTCATGGGCCTGTGACTAGTTTGGTTGTGAGGGCTCAAGTGCTTGGCTAGGTGGTGATGCCCACAGCCAAGACAAGGAATGGAGCAGGGAGCAGAGGGCAGCTGGGAGTACAGGGAGGTCCGTTGTCGATATGGGGGCAAGCTGTCAACAAGGCATCTGCCTGGTAGCTGGAAGAGGCGTTTAGAGCTCACAAGGAGAAATCAGACCCTGAGATAAGCCAGGGTGATCAGCAGTGAGGGGCAGATGTGCAGGGCGGGATAGGCCCCAGGGCTGCTGCTCGCTAGCGGCTGGCCTTGAGCAAGGTTCTTCCATCTGCCAGCTTCCAGGCATAACACGAGGATTATAAAAGTGCCGAGTTCACTGGACTGTCATGAGCTTAAATGAGATAGGGTTCAGTGACACTGACAAGCGGCACTGCTGATTACAGGTGAAAACACAGGTCAAGAAGCAGAGCATGGGCAGATCCTAGGGAAACGAGCCTTTACCTTCGCTGAGCAGACCGAACAAGAGGACCTGGGAAGGGTTTATGCAATTAACAGGTCCGGGATGCTGCCACCATTGAACAAAGAGACAAGCCTGTCTTCCCCAAGTCCACAGATCGGCCATACCATGGGCAACTGCAGATGGAAAGTCAGGAGGGAGAGAGCAGGGGACATGGCAAGTCCTCAGGTTCTTTGACCCAAGGTATGTGGAGATGTCCAGGAAGGAAGAGCCTCCTCCCCCACGGCCTCCTTATCCCATGCTTCCACACTCCTCACCCTGAGCAATAACCCTGCCCACGGTTCTGGGGCCTGGAGCTCAACACATGGCACCACTCAATGGTTTCTGGCACCAAAGAGGAATTTATTTCCTGGATGAAGCAGCCAAAATCATTCTGCACCTTTGTTCACAAGCATGGTGTAGTCAGAGCCGACATTTTCTAATGGGGCCAGAGAAGAGCAACTCAAAATGGATTCAGGGAGGGTGTTAGCTAAGGAGCAGCTCAAAAGGCAGAGCATTCTATGGCCTGGAAAGCTGATGGTGGGAAAATGGATGTGGCAAGTTTTTCAAATCAAACAGACCAATGTTTTTAGTGAGTTTGCTGTAAATCAAACCCTAGGATAGGTAAGCCACCTCAAACTTAACAAAGGAGCCCATCTAAAGCAACAAAGTGTCTCACTTGAAAGAAAAAGAAAGAAAGAAAAGAGAAGAGAAGAGAAAAGACAAAGAAAGAATCAGGGAGTGGTCTTGCAGAGGAACCTGTCTCCAGGGAGAAATGGGTTTCCCGTTCATGGTGGAAGACTGATATTGATCCCAAGAATCCAAGGCTTATCGTTGATGCTGGGCAGGAGAAACAGTCTCCATTAGGGTCTACCCTCAGGGCCTTAAGAGTCTTGAATAACTAGACTTCAAGGTTAAGTTCCATATCTGGCAGCCCTAGTTGGGAGGACAGCCCCATCACCCTATTCCAGTCCTCTGTGAATAGCCAACCCAAAGCCACCTTGGATGGTGCCTCACTTCTGATGTTCTTCTTGACTCTTCAAGAGTCTGGAATTCTGGCCGGGCGCGGTGGCTCACACCTGTAATCCTAGCACTTTGGGAGGCCGACGTGGGTGGATCACCTGAGGTCAGGAGTTCAAGACCAGCCTGGCCATCATGGTGAAACCCTGTCTTAAAAAAAAAAAAAAAAAAGAGTCTGGAATTCTGCTCCTCTCCTGATCAGGCTCTGTGATTTAGGCCAAGAAGGAAGGAAGAGAGCCATCCCTATGCCCCCAAACACCATCCCTCTTCTCTCTCCTCCTTTCTTCTTCCCTTCCCTTTCTCTCTGCTCCTGACATTCACATGCTTGGAGATATGCTCAGACAAAAAAGATGCTGGCGTACACAGGGATCCATGTAGAATCACTACCTCTCAGCCTATTTACAGACATTTTTACCAAACAAAACATTAACTCCCAATGTTTGACAGGAACTCCTCCCTCTTGTCAAGAGCAATCCCTCCTAAAGGGGGTCCCCAGCGATGAACAGCAAAAGTCCCAGGAACGGGAAAGGGAAGAAAAAGAGCATATGCAAGGAAAAAGCAGGCAAAATTATAAGGTTAGAGCTGTCAAAGCAAAAAAAAGGGGGGAGAAGGCAACACGACTCCACTATTAGGGACTCCGTGTGAAACACAGAATTCACAACAGGTGAAAATCTCCATGCTTTGTCTGCAGAAAACACAAGACACAGTGGCCTGAGGGCTGGGAGGGCATCAGAAGCCACCCTGCCCACAGCAAGCAGGCAGCACACATACCCTTAAACACAAGGCTGCATTCCCACACCCATCTCACCCAGCCCCACAGATTACCCTCCATGGTGCCCTCCTAACCCACAGGCCTACCCTCTTTCCTAAGACTCCCTGGTAGCGGGAATCAAAGTTGAAAACAAAAGTACAAAAGGGGGCTGGAGTGCCTGCAAGGGTACCCCTTTGGTCAACAGGAATGAATGGTGTAAGGAGGCTTCCTGCGCTCTATACAGAAAAACAGCAAACTTGGGTTTACTGGCCAGGCCTCTGCCCCACCCAGCTCCATTTCTCAGAGCAGAAACCAGGCCAGATGTGTGTTAGGGAGAAGCCAGAGTGGGGCCTGTGTCCTTGCAGGATGGAAGCTGGCGAGTGTTAGCCCTTCCCATTCCTGCATACCCTCCTCCAGACTCCTCTCACCCCGGAGGAGTCCATGGGGCTCAGGCTAAGGAAAAGGTCCAAGCCTCTCACTCCTAGGAGCCTCGGTCAGCAACAAGGACATAGATAGGTGGGCAAGAGCAAGTTCTCCAATCCTGGGTCCAGCTCTTGCCACTGGAAGAGGAAGAAGCCTGTGAGAAAGGGGAGCAAAGAACAGGCGCAACCACAGCCTGTGGTCCCCCTGATGCACACCATGGGGTCAACACAGTGGGTGTCAACCCCAGCGTGCCTGCTGCCCCCTCTCCTACTTCCCTGGCAACAGACTGCTGAGCGCCATGGGCCAGGGAGGTCTTAGAGCCCTCCTTGGGCCTGGCTCTCCCCTGCTGCCGTTCCTTTCCTTGGCTATAGTCAGGGTTTCTCAACCTCAAAACCCCTCATGCTGGGGCTAGATACTGTCTTCTGTGGGGCGTCATCCCGTGCAGTGTAGGACAGCTAGCAGCATCCCAGCCTCCACCCACGAAATGCCAGTAGCAACCCCAGCCCAAGTAGTGACAACCAAAACTTTTCAGCCACTACCAAATGTACCCTGGAGGCAGAACCACCCTCACTGAGAACCCCTGTGCTATCAGGAGCACATGTATCACATACAGCTCTGGGGCCCATGCTAAGCACAGACCAGGATACCTCTGTTTGTCCACCTAAATCAGGGATGGCTGTGGAGCTACCTCAGAAGAAAGCCACTGTCTCCACCCTGACAAGGGCTACCAGTTCTCTTCCATTCTATGCAGGTGAAGGCCTGTCCAGAAGTAGAGCAGCCTTCAGCGTGGAGCCCATGTGGTCAGGGTGAGCCCTGTGGTGCTCCCAGGTATCTGAGCTGCCTGGGGGCCACCACTGTTCTCACCATCCTAAGTCCTGCAGTCATCCCATGTCATCCCACAGCCTACGGTGGAACCTTAGTCCACTCCTCACCCCTGGGACCTGATCTGCCTCTTGTCCCAGGTCTCCCTAGCCCCCGGGAAGGGCTGTTGTCCCTGTGCCATATCCAATACAGGGCTTTTAATAACAGCTTCCTGTGGGGCTGGGTTCCCCCACCCCTTGCCTCTCATTCAGCTCAGTCCTGACGGTGGAGATGCAGTGCCCTGTAATTACAGCAATTGTAATCTCTTTTTACTAACAGGTAGATTAATAGCGAGGCAGGTTCACAAAGAACCCCAGAAAGAAACTGCTCAGCTGCTGAGTGAACGGGAAAGGCCTGACACTTCTCGGCAACCATGCAGCCCTCTGACTCAGAAGCTACGGGCCGCAGGGGCTAGGTCGGAGTTGGGCGCAGGGGCGTACATACCTGCCTACTCACTGCACTCCTACTACAGGTCCTCATAGGAGCAACAGGGACTTGAACCTCATGACTGAGAAGTTTCCTCTTACGTTCTTCGGGTTTGAATTAAGCTGACATTTATACACACACACCAGAACCCATACTGGTACACAGACACCCACCTCCTGACACTCAGACACCCACGCAGACACCCGCAGGTTAGCACATCCTGAACACCCTACAGAGGAAGAACAGAGCAAACCTCATGAACATATGTATCCTGCCCACGACTGCATGGCCACAAGCCCTCTAGGCACTAGATGGCCCACACTGCCACGCCACAGTCACTGCCAAAGGAAGAAAGGGGAGAGACAATGCTGTTGACTTCCTCTGTCCTACACAACTACCCCCCCTCCACTGCTGCAATTCAACAGCTTCTTATGGGGCCTCAGGGATCTCGAGGCAGCTCCCACCACCGGGGGCCTGAGGACAGTCAGGTTCTGGGTAAGATGGAGCATCACAGAGAAAGGGTGGGGACAAGGGTCAACAGAGGCTGAAGACGCTTAAGCTTCCATGGGCCGAAAAGGATGTAGAAAATGATATAAGGCCCGATTTTCTTTCTCCTTTTTCTTTTAATTTTATTTTATAGAGATGGGGGTCTTGCGATGTGGCCCAGGCTTGAACTCTTGGGCTCAAATGATCCTCCCGCCTCACCCTCCCAAACTGCTAGAATTATAGGTATGAGCCACCACACCTGGCCCTAAGGCCCAGTTTTTGGGGTAAATAAACATGCATGTTTGGTCACACAGATAAGAGTGCCATGGCAGTGGGGACCAAGCCTGATAAGAGCATGCTCACTTACACGCAGGGACTTGGGGCAGGGCACAAGGGTGTCGCTGCCTGCATGGTCCTGGGAGACACTGTCTGGGATGCAAGGGTGGGAGTAGGGGTTCCTATGAGTGATATTAAAGTCCACAGTCCAGAGCAACAGCTTGCCCTCCCCTAGTCCCCCTTCAAGTCCTGGGAGGACATGTGCCACACTGGCAGCCCCAGGGGCCTGGTGGCAGACTGCGCAGCTGGCCTCAGGTATCGGCAGGCAGCTGCTTCCTCAGGAGCTCTCTGGCACGTGCTGGCGGCCAACATGGGATTGCACCTCAGAAGTGGGCCTGGGGGCTGCTGCCATTAAGACACCATGGCCAGCACCTGCTCACCACCATACAGCCTCAAGGGGCACTTCTGTAGTCCCAGGGTCAGGAGCTGGCAGAGAACTGCCATGCCATGGGGGACCCCCAAAGGTCCCCTCCCCCTTCTAGTAGTGATAACAGGAAGTGGCTGAAGAGGCCTGGAAGGGGGCACTTCAGACTCATAAAAACATATATTGGAGGGTGTGAGAGTGTGGGCTGATGTTCATGATTAGCTTTTACAGTGGGCGACAGCATGTGTCCATCAGGGAATGTGTGAGCTGATGCAGAGAATAAATATGGGAACGGGACATACACCTATGACAGGAATGGGAGACTTGAGTCATAAAAGTGCATCCCTGACATGACATGTACGTGAAATGTACACGATATGTACAATGACGGCAACATGTTTCTGAGGCTCTGGGGAATAGGAAAAGGGTACAGGGACAGAGTAAGATGGATACTTGTGTGCTGCCTGAGGGTGTCAAGGTTCTGGATGGGAATTTTAACAAGATAGACAAAGAGCCTTCAAGAGAGTCCATACCTTTTGCCCACTAATTCAACTGCTAGGAAGCATTATCTGAAAGTAATAATTAGAGCTACAAAGCTTGGTGCAATAGGATGTCCATCCCAGCAGAATTTATAATGGGGATGAACTCAACACAACTCAAAGGCCTCAGTGGGGGTGGGGGTTGGGTTTACATCAACTCTGGCATGATAAAATCTCATGAAGCTGTTTAAAAGCATGTTTTTTCTTTTCAGGCCAGGCATGGTGGCTCACACCTGTAATATCAGCACTTTGGGAGGCTGAGGTGGGCAGATCACTTGAGGCGTGGAGTTCGAGACCGGCCTGGCCAACATGGTGAAACCCATCTCTACTAAAAATACAAATAAATTAGCCAGGAATGGTGGTGCACAGTTGTAAACCCAGCTTCTCCAGAAGCTGAGGCATGAGGACTGCTTGAATCCTGGAGGTGAAGGTTGTAATGAGCTGAGATCGCACCACAGCACGACAGAGCCACTCTATCTCCCCCCCGCCAAAAAAAAGCATATTTTTATTTTTCAGTAATCACCTATTACATTTATAATAAGAGGTAACTTCTCATTTTCTTTTTTTCTTTTTTTTTTTTTCTGGAGTGAATGAATTGAACCAAATAATTTCTCATTTTCAAAAGGAATAGGGAACAGAAGTCATTAGAAATGTTGACAATTTAGGGGTAATGCAGCTAATAAGATGCTAAACCACTAAAAATTAGATTTTGAAAACCAGTGACATGGTAGAATACACAATCGTAATAAATTTTAAAAGCAGCATCCCAAAGTGTCTATACCATAAGTCCAATAAAAAGAAAATATGAGGCCAGGCGTGGTAGCTCACGCCTGTAATTCCAGTACTTTGGGAGGCTGAGGTAGTCAGATCATGAGGTCAGGACTTCGAGACCAGCTTGGCCAACATAGTGAAACCCCGTCTCTACTAAAAATACAAAAATTAGGAGGGCATGTGGCACGTGCTTGTACCCCCAGCTGCTCGGGAGGCTGAGGCAGGAAAATCACTTGAACCCGGGAGGTGGAGGTTGTGGTGAGCCAATATCATGCCACTGCACTCCAGCCTGGGCAACAGAGCAAGACTCTATCTCAAAAAATAAATAAAATAAAATATATGCATGAATAAGTATGGGAAAATGCATAAGAAGTTAATGGTAGTTATTTAAGTGGCAGAATTATAATAATTTTTATTTCCACCCCCTGACTTCATGCTAATTTTGTATTTTTATTATGAATGTGCAGTAGTCTTATAATCAGAAAAAAAACCTTTTTAAAACAGCGGACAGATGAGGAACTGTATGTATGACGCACACTCTCCGTATCATAGAACAACATAATAAGATGATCGCGAAACTAAGCCCCTGTGTGTCCAGAGTTTGTGAGAGGCAGGCTTGGCCTCCTGAACTTTCATGCTCAAGTGGACTGCGGCCCAAAGAGTGGTGCCAAGAAGGGAGATGTCCTCATGTCACTGTCATGCTGTGGCATGCGACACTACCAAGACTGGGTGCCTGGTGGGCCTCTAGCTGCCCCTCCACTGAACAAGGAGGACTTCAGAGGGGAAAACTGGTCTCAGAGAAAGTCAAGAACTGCACATGGGGCCAGAGGAAAGAGATTTAGGACCAGGTGAGAGGGGGAGGAAGGAGTTATCTGGAGAGTCTTAGGTAGAAAGTGGAGAGCTGGGAATTCACTCAAAAACTACTGGAAACAGTTCTAAGAGCTGAGGCTAGCAAAGGTACAGTGGCAGCGGCAGATCAACTTTCAGATCTGCTTCGAGAAGTGGCTGTGTGTATGTGTGAGTGTGTGAGAGACAAACCTCCCTCCCTGTTCACATTCCTTTAATAATTCATTGTTAATAACGAAACCCAGCCACCAGAGCCACGATCACATGTACCAGCTGGGGGATGGCAGTCATCTCTGACCTGAGAGGCCCAGACCAGAGGGGTCCCCCAGGAGAGGAGGGGCAGGAAGAGCAGCCATGAGTCTGTCCACACAAGGAGCCTGGAGGCCAGGGCTCCTGAGGAGGGAGGGAGGTGAGGAGGAGCCTCAGAGCAAAAGGCAAGCAGTCCCAGTGGGCCCAGGACAGATCCCTGCCAACCCCCTGCTGCAGGGCATCCGCCTGGCTAGTGTGGCAGGGAAGATCTGGCACGGGAAGAGACCCTGTCAAGAGTGAGTTTAGCCACTCCACAGACTGGAGCGGACATGGCCTCTGGGGGCTGTGTGCTTTGTGGCCAAAAGGGAGGATGCCCTCAAAGATGACTATCTAACAGGGACAGCCAAGGAGACGGAGGAAAGGCCTTTGAGTGGGTGGCGTGGGCTGAGCTGAGCCCACCAAGTAGTAGCCCCTGTAACAAGGTACCCAGCGGGGTGCAGGGGTGAAGGAAGGGGCCAATAAGAGAGCTGCTCCTTCCTCATTTTCCTGACAGCTCATTTGCATAAAGAAAAATAAGTATTTTGAGAAACCAAGTCCTTTTGAACCCATTAACCCACAGCTTCTCACTTGCCTGCCACACTCCTTCCCAGTATTCTGGAAGCTTCCACTACCCCTCCTCTGTCAGGATTCTCCCCCTCATAATGCCCACTCAGAGAGCACACCTGCCACTCTCTCCATCTTGGCTCTTTTCCTTCATCGGCCCCCTTTCTGATTTTTATACCATCATGAACCTTTACATCATCTCAAGGATGGTCCATGGGCTGCTTCCCATCTGAAGGTAATTCAATATTCGAAATGGATTATGGAGCCTATAAAACTATATGCTGGGCGAGAGGCAGATGCAACAGCAGATAAAACACAGTCCCAGCTCCGAGATTCCAGTCTGCTAAGAAAAACTACAAAACTGGTAGAGACAAAAAAGAGAGACTACAAAATTGCATGTTAAGTATCACAGGGGAGCAAAATAAACTGGTCCCCCAGCTGAGCCCAGGGCCAACGTGCATTAAAAACGGGGCCTTGCCTAGCAGATTGTTCCCTTCTGCAGCAGACTCTCCAAGGGCCCTGTTTTCATGACAAGACACATAAAGGCAAGACTTGCCACCATGGGGACGCACTGCCTCTTCCAGGGTGCACTGAGGAGGCCAACACACGCCTTCTGCCCCATTCACGGCCAAGGTAGCAGAGCTCAGGCTCACCAGGAGTATCTCTACAGCCAGAGTGCTTTGTTGAAGAGGAACACAATTCAAGAGGCCTTGCCAAGCCAGGCTGGCATCTGAGTAATTATATTAATGAATCTCTGAGTTACAAAATCTAATATTAGACAGTGGCTTCGGTACCATCATTCTCAGTTACTGTCCCACATGGCTGGGAATACTCTTGGGCAGCAGCACGACTTGAACAGACACTTGCACACGTGTGCACGCGCACCTGAGTATGTCTGTGTGTGTGTCTGTGTGTGTCTGTGTGGTGTTTAATTTAAAAGAAATGCATGTATTTGAAACTATGCCCAGAGATCTGTGTGCTGGGCCCACTTTGTAAACCACGATACCATAAATAAGTGAGAGAAATCTGGCCATGGTCCTCGGGGCAGGGGCCTCTTTCTTGACTATATCTCTTGGGCTGGCAATATCCTGAGGATTATTGCTCCATGGAGCAATGGCCTTTGTATTTGAAGCCAACGCTGTCTCCCCACAGAGTCCCCTTTGGCACAGCAGGCAGGGCCTGGGCCCTTCCTCCCCATCCACGCTTACTAGCTGCCTCAATCTCAAGTCCAAAATCAAAAGCTGGGCCTGAGACACATAAGGGGTAGCCCACAGCCCAGCTGATCCCCTCTCTCTGGCCAAATCTCTGGTGCAGACCAGACCACTGCGCCACCACCACCATCATGGCCTTCATCTGTGGACCCCGTCCGAGGCCAACAGAAACGATGACCCAGTTGGCCATGCTATGCATATGGTCAAGGCCAGAGGGCACCAAGTCAACTGCAGCCAGGTAGTAAACTAAGCAGGCACTAAAGGCAGGTGAAAAACAAGTGTCTGTTATGCTTTCATGATTGCATTTCACATATGCCAGGCTAAATGGAAACTTCCATAAATGACATGAGAACACTTAGAACCTAGATTTCTGTAAACTCCCTGTGCCAGAATAGGATTTGGCTCTCTTCTGCTCCTGCCTCATTTGTTTCATGTGGGAAGCCTCTTCGGGTGGCAGAGTCCAGCCCTGGTCACTGGGTCTGGGAAACTGGCTTTTATGGAAGTGAGTTCTCGCCCTGAGACTGGTACACTCAGGAGGCCCCAGGAGCCACAGTAGCGTGCTCAGGTCTATATGGGAAGAGTTGGCCTGAAAGGCAGGGAAAACAGGCAGGTTTTGCCTTTTGGAAACTCTTTGATAGCTAGTAAGGAATGGGTATTTGATGATTTTTCCATTCTTTTTTAAATAACAGATGAAGGATCTACACCAATACCATACTGCCTGACAGGGCTTGCTCTCAGCACTGTCTCACCTGCAAAGGGTCTCTGAACTTTGAGATGGGAAAGACCCTCTCAGAAGCCACGCGATTTCCTAGAAAAGGTTTCCAGGCTGCAGAACCCTAAATACAACCAATCAAAGCACAGAAAACAAGAGCTGCAAGAAAATCAGGAAGGCAGCCAGGCAGCCCACTCTGCTAGCAGAGGCAAGAGGCGACCTAAGGAGAGGCCACGCACAGCAGGGTCTGCTTATTCTCTCTCTAAGGCTGGGTTTCTCCAGCTCCACATTTGTGACGTGAGATGATTCTTTGTTCCTGGGGGACTGTCACATGCACTAGACTCTACCCACTAGACTCCAATAGCACCCTCCCCCCCCCCCCCCACAACTGTGACAACCAAAAGTGTTCACAGACATCGCCAAATGTTCCCTGTGGGACAAAATTGCCCTTGGTTGAAAACCACTGTTCAAGGGTGACCAACAATCCGTTTGCCAGAGACTGAGGGGTTTCCCGAGGTGAGGGACTGGGAAACTCCGAGCAAACTAGGACAAGTTGGTCATCCAGCTTTCCTCCAATCCCATCTGCCAAAGGCAAATTTCCTCCCCTATGCTCAGGACTATGAAGACTAGCTCTTCTCCACTCTATATGAAGTAATCTCCCATACACCTAAAAAGATTATATCCCACCTCCTAGTTTCTTCTGGAGCCAGAATACTATCCTTGTGTCATCTTTCTTCCCCCAGGAGCCATTTCTCAGCGCCATTACTTCCACGAAGCTCTCTGAGACCCGCATCAAATTGCTCACATATTTCTTACATTACTAAGGCTGAAACTGGCCTAATACATCTGGTAGGGGGAGCAGCCATACCCTGGGGAGGACATGACCAGGTGCAGAAGTCGGGTCTCCCTTCAGCAAGTGGCCCCAGATCCCTGTAGAGGTCATCTGAGAGAGAGAAGGACAGGGAAGACCCTGTAGCTCCCCCCTCTTCTCTCTGACACAGCCAAGGCTGGCAGGATCTGCTACACACAGGAAAGGGGACCTGAAACCCCCTAAAGATGAAAGGAAACGGAGTCTACTGCCTTGCTTCCGGTTGGGTCAAATACTCAAAGGCAGATGGCCTGTCTCACTGATTAAGGACTCTGCCCAGGAGACCCCCACCCTATTCAGCCCCAGGCTTAGCACCCACCCCCCGACTCAAGCTTCCTATCCATTTGCCTCCTCCCTTTAAAGGCCTTTCTTCACTTGGTCCCCCAGGAGCATTCCTGTTACTAAGGAAACAATGATGTCATGTGTCCGGGTGGGGCCGCAGGTCCCTCCTACCACCCCCTAACTAGGTACCATGCCTGCTGACGTCACTGCTCAGAAATTTATAGCCCAGCATGGGTATTTATAAGGTGGCTCTGGTGTGACCACATATTTGGTGTGGGGCTGGTGGCTATTTATAGCCAGAGGATATACACTTATTACACCCCCTGTCTGTATTCTGGGCCACCTGTTATATAACTGCCATTACGCAATAACACCCATTATATAATAATTATGCGCTAATGGGGATATAATCTGCAGGCATAGTAAGGACACACTCCCCCAAGGGCTGCACTCGGCTGCCCTCCTGCAGGTCGACTCCAGGGATCTCCTGATCATTCCACACAGCTCCGCCCAGTCCAGAAGAGTCACCAGGTGTCACCCTACTCCCAGCTGTCTGGAGAGCAGCCTTCTCCAGACTGGCAGACCCAGCCGCAAAGCCCTCTCTGGATTCCTTCTCCATCTTGTCCGGTTTCTCATTTCCACAGCCCCACCCCTGGCCTGGAGAGGACGCTCTTCTTCCTCTGCCACTCTTCTCTGCTGTATCGTTAAGCCCAAAACAAACAATTATGATGAAATAAATCCTGGATGGCATGACTGATGCTTCGTCCCCCCATTTTAAGAAAGGAAGCCTCTCGGACACCAGGCCAGTTGGCGAAGGGTCTGCTCCACAAGAAGGAGCGTCCTTGCCCTCTTGGAAGACTTGGGAAGCCGGCTCCAGAGGCCAAGCCAAGTGCGGCCAAGCAGCACACTTCCCAGGGGCCCCTCCCTCCAGCTGCAGCCCCTTCGGCAGGAGTCTCAGGGCAGGCTGACGCTCAGGCCCTGACTTCCGTGGTCGGGGTTACACCACCAGCAGGAATCCCCCAGAGTGGGATTCTAACTGCTCAGACACAGGTACATGCCCTACTGGTCACTTCTCCCAGCCAGGACATGCTGAAATTGTCACCTCAGGGAAAGGAAGACAGGGACTTTGGCTCTGCACTTCGGATGATGCGGGCGAGGGTACAAAAGACAGTGGATGGGAAGAATTAAGACCACAATGGCACTTGATGGAGCCAATTCAATTAGCCCAAACATACCATCTGCTCTTAAAATAGATACCTCTATATTTAAAAGTTACTTGATATAGGAATTGATGAAAAAAAATTGAAGAACTGACATGGATCTGTGAAGTGAAGTTGTCTCAGGCACAGAAGGGTAGTTTGGGGAGCTTGTCTGTCTCTCACATTCTCTATTGTTTAAATTTTTACAAAGAGTGTGTTTTACTACTGTAATTTTAAAAAAATCAAATACATCATTTAAAAAGAGTAGTATTAAGACCCAGACAGCAGTTCTGGTCTCCGTGTCTCACTCTGCAGAAACAAATGTTTGTGTTCTTTGGGGTCTGATATGGGCCTGGCAGGACCACTGGTTGATGCACAGGCCTGGGCCAGCCCAGTAGCAGATCCCCTGTCCTGTTCCCCAGATCGGCAGCCCCAGCACACAGAAACCACGGTGCAAAAAATCAGAGAGGCATAACTCAGTAGGGGACTCGGAGGTAGGCTTACAGCTCCAACCAGGGGGAGGTGAAGTGAGAAAGCCCCCACATTGCTTCAGCCTAGACTCTGCTATCTGAAAAAGGGAAAACAATACAGGACACACAGGAACAGATGGTGCTCAGAGGTTCAGTCGACATTCAACACAGGTAAATGAGTACCTAAACTGGTGGTAAGGCAAGAGGTGAGTGCAGGTGGTATTCTGATTCTGTCTGAATCCCTGTTTCTTCCAGGCCAGAGGTTCTCAGCCATGCATGATTCTGTTCCCAGAAATGTCTGAAGATATTTTTGGTTGTCACACCTGGGGGAAGGAGGTGCAACTGATTTCTAGTGGGTCAAGGCCTGAGATTCTGATAAAACCCTACAATGTCCAGGACAGTCCCCCATGACACCGAATGATCTCACACAAACGTCAACAGTGCGGCAGTTAGGAAACCCTGCTAGAGGGCAGCTGATATCAATGGTGAAGATAAGCCTCTGTCTAAGTAGCAATGGACACAGAGGAAAATCTACAGTGGTGATCCAGCCTCTCCCCTGAACCCAGCCCTAGTCATGCTGGGAGAGTTTTTATATACACAGCCTGAGAGTTTTCTAACTTTAAGAAAGGGGTAAAGGTGACATTCGATGTGAAGGAGCAAAAAAGGCAATAAATAGCAGATTATTGCAAAACTTCCATCAATCACCTGGTTAATTAGGATAATTAAATTTATTTTTATCTCAAACTGTGATTCCAAGCACACTCCCAGGAAAAGGGTGTGACTGAGCAAGGATCAGGAATCCCAAGGTCTAGCAGAACCTGCCTAGCTTCACACCTAGACTTCCTGCCCCCTCTACCTGAGAAGGTCAGGTTGGACCCCTCCCAGCTGCTCCAGGGAAGTATGAAAAGAAGCAGAGCTGGCCGCAGCAGGATGAGAGTGTCCAGCCAGTCTGGCCCTTGTCTATGCTAGGCTCAGCCCGTCTATGCTAGGCTCAGCCCGTCTATGCTAGCATGCTGCCTCTTGAAGTCGGCGGCAGGGAGCCAGGGAGCCATGGCCTGTCAGGAGGGAGGCAGGTCAGTGTCAGGACAGGGCCAGGTGCCCTCTCTCTGTTTCCACCCCCACATGCTCAGCCACTAGGGGAGCCCTTGAGCTGAGCCACAAGCTGGTCTTTCTGCTAGAGAGCGACAGAGACCACAGTGATGAAACTGGCTCCAATGGGGGACCCATGAGGTTTTCTCCTCTGAGACTCTGCCAAAGCCAGTAATCCTGATGAAGTTCAAGGAGCAGCAATGCCTGCAGAATGAGCCCGAGGTACTCAGTGACCATAAACCTGGAGTCCAGGCCCCTTCTGCCAGAAACTCATCACGTGATCAGAGTCCCCTGACATCTCTGTACTTCAGGTCCCTCCTCTGTACAGTGGATATAATAATACCTGCCCTGTCTATATCACTCAACCATTGTGAGGAGGAAATCAGCTCCAGGCAGACTGAAAAGGCTGTCAGCTGACAAAAACGAGCTAATTCCTCACTGTCTTTCAAGGTGCAGGTCAAGCAGGTCATCTTCTAGGAAACCTCCCTGGTCCCCAGGTCTGGTTTGCTGATTCCTCACTACACAGAGAGAACCTTATGCACGTCACCTGAGTGCACACACACCCAGCCAGGAGCACAGATTTAAAACTAGAATCGGGGTAAGAATTCGGGGAATTAATACATAGAGAGAACTCAGCCCAGTGCTAAAGCCATAGCGGGCCTTCAGTGGCAAAATGGAATTAAAATAAAGACCAAGGGCATGCCCCTTCCTCAGTCCACAGAGAACAAGAAGTTGTTGGGAGCCTGGACAAACAGGTGCCCCTTAAGTTATTGGGTGTCCCCAAATAATAGCAAATAAGTGCCCTGTACTGGGGTGGTGGTGGCATGCCTTACTGAATGCCATCAGTAAGGCATCAGAAATGAGGGAAGAGTCAAGGTGCCCCCTACTGATAGACCACAGCAGCTGGTGGTGGAACTAGTCACTTGGGGGACAGTCCCATAAAGGGCAGTCCCAGAATATTTTCTAAATCCCCAAAGGGCCAGGAAATAAGGTATGAGATATCCATGCAGACAAATTAAGGAACCCAGGCACCTAGGTGGGTAAAGTCCAGTCCAGCCAAACTTCCCCTCCCCCGGACCCTGAGCCTCCTGGGACCCTATTCTAACGCCAACAACCCTTAAACTCAAACATGCTTAAAATGGCGACGGCGGCCTGCAGGGCCGGGCGTTTGTCGTGCTGTTCTCCCACGGTGCCCTCAGTGCCAAGAAAAACCTATCATCAGAAATGCCATCAGCTATATTTATCTATCTCTCAGCCCCCCAGCCTCCTCCTCCCGTCTGCCAACCAGGCCCTGAGAGCCCCCCCTCACCCAGTGGGCACACTTCCCTGTTGCTGATGCCCGTGACCACCTGCCCAAGCCTCGGTTGCGGCGCTCTCTTCCCAAGCCTGACAATTAGGCCTCCACATGGGCTTGTAAACCAGCAGGCTGCACCTCTTCTTACTGGGATATATAGGGGTGTGCCCACATGTGTTAAGGTATGTACCCCAACAGGCACTGGTTTGGGTGTCTCTTGTTCCAAACCTTGGACAAGCGTGGCTTTCATCTCTTTTCAGCCTCAACTGACTACTCACCAGGGTCTCAGCAGCACTGACCTGCCCTCAAAGTCCACAACAAGCTGTGGGCTCAGGTCTTCTGCACACCATTCCCGGACAGACATCTTGCTGCTCTATAAACCTCTCACTCCCTCTCCCTCATTCTCTGATGTAAAGTAGGACGCCCCAACCTGTATTCTGAGGTACTGAGTCTCCAAGAAGTGTGTATGCTAGTAAAACCCCCTTCAAAGGCGGAATCTGGTACAAAAAAGAAAAAACAACAAAGTCAAAGTTCACAACTGTGCAAATCCACAGCTGTGGGGAGTCCTCCTCGAAGGATGCAACATACAGGGGAGTGGCATGTGCCAGACACCTCAGACCTTTTCCTCTACCCAAGAGGCAGGGCTCCAACCTGACCCTTACTATCCTCAGGCTTAGCATGTAAGAGCTGCCCAAAGTGTTTGTAGGGTGAATTAATAACTATAAACCCCTCCGCCGCCTCCTATCATCCTGGGAGCCCCACCCAGCCCCCCACTCCTACACTGGCCCTCTCTTCAGAAGGCTGCCGCTCACCTCCAAGCCCCCAACTCAGAAAAGAGTTCCAGGGAGCCAACTCCTCTGAGAATGAAGCAACCCAAATAAAAATTTTAAAACCCAGAAGCTCTTTCTCTCCTGCCCCCTCCCCCTCCACTGGCAAATGAAAACAAACAAGAAATCAAAGAGGCCTTTTGTGCAAGCACCGCGCTGACACGGCTGGGGCCTTTGAAAAGACTTCTGAATCGGACACTGAAGGATAAAATAACTGAAGCGTGGCAGCTCCTGAGACAGAGGGGCGGTGGGGTGGGTGGGTGGTGGGACGGACAGGGCAAAGAGAAAAGAAGTAGGGAGGAGCCACCTTCTTCCCTAGGCCGAAAGGGGGACACTCAGCTGTCCCCTCTGCCCAGTTGCTACAGGACGCCAGAACAGAGAGAGAACGTGGCACTGGCCTCATTACCCCTTCTAACCCACTCTTCCTCTGGCATCCCAGGTCTCTGTAACACTAGAAGGTGGTCAAGAAGGTCCTTGCTTCCCCCTTCACAGCCCACTGTGAGCTATCCCTCAAAAAAGGCCCTTTGGGCCTTTCATCCCCCTCTAGCATGGGTCACTCCAGGTTCATGCCTATGCCTATGGGAGAGAGGCTTCAAGACATCTTCTAGAAGACATTTACCCAAAGCCCGCCGGGCACATGCAAGACTCTCTTATTCTTAGAGATCTAGGAACCCCTAGGCCAGGGCCTTGCTCACAGCAAGTTCACTGAGTGTGTATTTCATGGATAAAGGAAATTCTACCATGCTTTGGAAGCACCAAAGAGTAAACCAAGTTCTCAGGAAGTCCTTCTGTGCCTCTGGACCCCAGCCCTCCTGCTGCAGAGTAGCCCTGTTTCCTCTGGGTCAGCAATGGAGCACAGCTGGTCACCATGCCCATAATTATGGGATCAGGCCTCTAGGTCCCCTTTGGCTCATTCACAGTCAGTGCTTTGCCGGCTCAAGCTCCAACAAGGGTGACTCCTTTTCCCCCTCATGCCACAGCCTCCAATTCGGCCAGCAGAGTAAGTGCTCTACCGAGGCACCCCCTGCATATTGTAGGCAATGGGGGCTCTCGGTTGGTTGGGTGGACAGCGCTACGAACAAAAGGGACAAGAGCAGGTGGTCAAAGGAGTCTGAGAATAAGACCAAGCCCAAGGGCAAGGATTGTGTTTGGGCATTTCTGTTCTCCTCTTTGGGGTCATGCCCCCCTCTGAGGCCAGCCTGAGCCCCATCATTGTTTCACACCACCCAGACCCAGCACCCCAAGTTGTATTAACAGACACAGAATGTCCAAAGCAAAGGCGGCCTGGGCCAGCTTCACAGGTGTGCAACCTGCGTGCCACCCATGCTTGGTTAAATGCTCTGATGTCGTGCTGTCATTCCTAAAAATTCTGAAGAAGGAGCCCCACCTTTTCATTTTGCACTGAGCCCTGCACAGTATGTAGCTGGAAGGCACTGACTATGTAGCCACCATGGTTAGCTAGGATCCGATCATGCTTGGAATTTCTGTGTTCAATTCTGAACACTCCAGTTTCAGAAATTTTACAAATCAGAAGGACTAAAACAAACCAGAGGGCCTCCAGGAGGTGGTAACTAAAATGGCAAGGGCACTAGGAGCCATGTGAAATGTGGGAGGCATTAGGGACTGGTGATATTCAGGCTGGAGAGGAGACAGCTTCCTGGGGAGAAGAGTGGAAGGGAGACATAAGAGCTGCCTTTGGCATTTCAAATGCTGTCCTGTTACAGAAAAATCAGCTTTCACCTGGGTCATCCCTTAAGAGAAAAACAAGACCAACAAGTAAAGGGACAGAGGGTCAGCCGTGAGCTCCCTAAATCATAAGAATTGTTCCTAATCACAGCAGCTGCCGTCCTGCTATGTACCAGTATCTTTACGTATTAGCCGGTTTAATCCCTGGAACCATCCTATGAGCTAGACATAGAAGAATGGAGGAATTTTACAACAACCAAAGCTGACCTCTGAACGACAGCGACACCTCTTCCGGAATGTTCTAAAGGGGACCCTACATTGGGTTAAAAGATAATCTGTAGATCCTGCTAATTTTAGGCATCAGTTCCAAGGCCCTGTGGTCTTTGTCAGCCCTGGCACCAGATGGCGCTGCCTCAAAGATGCAGACCAGTGGCATTTCTAGGCCTTGAAAAAAGAGGCGATGGATGAGGCGGCACAGGGTACATGGTGGGGGTAGACCCAGAGAAAGTGGTGGGTACTCTTGCGGACCCTCCCACATACTCGCCCCAGAGCCAACAGTGGGTTGGGCATCCAGCGAAGGCTTGGGGAACTTCGCTGGCACCAGCTCCGTCTTTGCAGTATGGACACAGCTGAACAATGTCCTCCACGGCCAAGGAAGGACATGGATGGGCAGCCCTCCTCAGACTTGAAAACTAGTGCTTGCTACAAAGCCCCAAGCCCTAAACTAGAGTGCCAAAATCAGGAAGCTCTCATATGTGAGAAGGCAACCCCACAGGTGAAAAAGTTCACTTAGACAAATCCTTGGGTGCTAACCCATTTCCTGCGACAGGTAAGGCCAAGCTTGGCTGTCCCGGGACCTGAAGGCAGGGAGGGAGGCCAAATATCTGCTCTTAGAGCAGCACACGTGGGGGCAGCGCAGCCTGCAGAGTCCAGCTGAGGAAACCCCACAGGACAAACAACCTGGTTCCTTCAACGACAACTGCCAGAAAAGAAATCAAGGCTAAGGAAGAGGAACAGAATGACCTACGGATTATGGTAAGTCTTTAGAGACTGATCAACCCATTGTAACGCAGGGTCAACCCTATATGAATCCTGATTCAAACAAACTATAAACAAAAAATTAACATTAACCAAGTAGCTGATAATACTAAAAAAAATTACTGATTTTTAAATATGTATGATAGTGGCATTGTGTTGGGTTTTTCAAGAGTCCTTATCTTTAGAGATGTGCACAAAAACATTTATAGATGAAAAGCTATAATGCCTGGATCTTCTAAATAACTCAGCGTGGGTGGGCAGTTGGGAGGATGGTTGAACTGAGACTGGCCATGATCTGGTGATTGCTGGCACTGGTGGTGGGTGCACAGGGGTTCCTTCTATGTGGGAAGCTCTCCATCAGGAAAGAGTTCAGATAAAGAAAACAGCCACCACCCAAATACCTGGACTTTGTGAGGACTCCACTGGAGGCCCGCTGGAGGGTCTGACAGAGAGACGCTGACAAAATTCGCTCAAGTGTTTTATTAGTTTTGGATCAATTTTTTTCTTTCCTAGGACCAAGGCTTAGGTGTCAGGGAAGGTCTGAAAAGCACTAGTTCACCTTCAGGGTGCTGCAGAAACTTTGGAGATAGTCTAGCGGTGCTTCTAGGCCAGCTCAGCTGTCCCTCCTCACACAAGCAGAGGTCTCTCTCCTGGCCCTCCCCAGTCACCCCATCCCTGGCCACCTGTTCTGGGACACCCCCTTTGGATAGAAGGATATCACTAGGAAATGGACACCCTGCTCCCCCATGGCAATGCTCTCTGACCCTGCCCTGTCTCAACCTCCCTTCCTAAACACAGGAAGACACACGGAGAGACTCCTTCCCAACCAGAAAGCCAGTCTCATGGCAGCCTTTTGGACCCAGTACTCTGTATTTGGACCCAGTATTCTTGGAGTGGAGCTTCAAGTCCAAACACACGTCCTTTCTTCCCTCTCAAATGTGTCATCTCTTAAAGCTTCATCTGGGACATAACAAGGATCCAGGAAGGCCACGGGTGATGATGGCACCTGGGAGCAAAGCCACACCCCCACATTTACCACCACATCAACGTTACTGTCATCAAACATAAGACCACCAGCCCAGCCTAGATCTGGCTCTTCAGCCACATCTTAAGGGAAGGAAAAACAATTCTTTCAGAGTCCAAAGCAAGTCTTGTCTAAGCCTGTGCCATTCCAGCCCTGTTCCCAGTTTATCATCCTGGGAGGAAGGAGCAAGTGACAGCTCTGCTGAGTGTGTCTGGTAGGCATGGGCATGTGGAAGGTGGTGCCCATGGATCGATGCTATTTGGTGGCTCGGCCGCAGAAGACATTTTCTAGCAAAGTGGGGCAGCTCAAGGAGGAAGCCATGCCTGCTCTGCACCATCTCAACACCACCCGACACAACTCCAAAAAGGAACGAGCAATGCGGCCCAGTGGTAGCCCAAGCAGCAACAACTCACCCCAACTCACTTCAGAGGGCACACTCAAACTAAAGCAATTCCAGTGAGAAAAACCCAACTTCACTGAAATCATCTGGAGTCTCGGTCCCGAGTAATAGAAAATACACCCTTAGTTCCCTACTCTGCTTTTGTAGAGGAGACTCGGCCTCAGCCCCAGCTCACAGAAGTGGCCTTGGCTGCATGGGATGTAGTATGAATTCACTAATATTCCTGGGCAAATGATCTCATAAGCTGGCGGGGAGACATGGGGGGCCTTTTATCTGGCCAGGAAACAGTCTCCTTCTCACACACTTTTCATCCTACCTTCAAGCCCCTGATTCTAAAATTGGAAGGTGCAGAATCCCCTTGCACAGGAGCTATCTGATGGCCACACTGGTAAGCTCAAGGCTCCAAGTCTTCTGCGAGCCACCAGCCACCTCCAACACCACCAGGCACACACCCTCCCCACTCTGGCTTGCTGTATAGACAGAGAATGAGGGGGATAACTTTTTTTTCACCCTCTCAGTCTCTTTTCCAAAAAGAAAAAAGACGAAAGAAAAAATTTAAGCTGAAGGAAGGGGGAATGACTGGCACCTGGCCCTTCTGCGTGAGGGGTCGAGATGGCCACACAGGGCCAGGTGCAGGCCTAGAAAGATGCACAGAAGTAGGTGGGGGGTGGGGTGGTGAGAGTGGTGTCCCCTGCTTCTAACCAGTTACCAGAACAACCTCTCAGGACAAGAATTCCAATAGCACCTTCTCTTCACAGTCCTCCAATATATAAACTCAGGGGCGTACTCTAGTCTAGATTACATTCCTGATGTAGTGCTGAAAGCACCCCTAAACCCAAATTTTATTTCTGGATAGAGTTATATTATTCCTCCCAACTTCCCAAACAGGCAAGGGGGTGACCACAGCCATTGTGAGTTGCTTTTCTTTTTTGTGAATGAACAGGAAGGAAGACACAGAGACACACACTCGCGGGAAACAACCTTTACGAGAGTTAAAGTTAAGCCACATTCTCTCACATTCGCATAAAGAGAGGAAGAAGGGAAATGAAGGGGAAAAAATACGGGAATGGTGGAAAGGAAACACACACACACACACACACACATACACACACACAGAGAGAGAGAAAGGTTTGGTAGCCCTCTCATTACAAGTTGGTTGGGCATAATGTAAACACACTTCTGCCTTGCTTAATCACAGAGTGCCGCCCGTTTAGGTTTCAAAGGCGGCAGTAAATTGGGCGTAGCTGAGTGGAGGCTAAAAATTAACCAGCCATCTCTGTTTCAATTTGTAAGAAAACAAAAGCGGAAAGAAATTATAAAAAGGGAAAGGGTAAAGGCAAAAAAAGGAACAGAGGAGGAGAATTAAACCACCCTGACCCAAAATGCAGGGCAAAACTGGAAAAGCGAAGAGGAGAAGCAGAACTACTTGGAACAAAAAAAGGAAAAGGAGATTTTACAGAGTTTTTTGTTTGTTTGTTTGCTTGTTTAAGACCTCTTCCACAGCAACGCTGCTCCCTGCCATGCCTGTGCCCTGAGAAAGCCGCTCTGCCCCCCCAGCAGAGTGTCAGGGCTGCGGGCATCCATCCTGAGGCCTTGCCACTTTAGCTGTAATAAGGAGAAGGAAAAGAGCTCAAGGAATCTCGTGCTTGTTTTCACTCTGTATGAAATCAAATTACTTTCATACTCTCTGACAGCCAAATTACAGCCAAAACAGCTCCCGCCTGAGCATCTAGGCCGCAGAATCTGCCCACTACCGTCTTCTCTCCTCTTTCTATTCATTCAGTCTCATATCCCAGGGTTTCACACGCCCCTTCTCTCCACCAAACTGCTGCCCATCCCGCTTGTACCAAACCTGGTTTTCCTGGGACTTGAGGTGAAGCTGCAGGAAAACTAACACCTGCCCCTCAATACTTCTTCTGACTTATTTTAAGAAGAGCAATGATTGTTTGCTGTTGTCATTCTTCGTCTCAAACTCTCACCATCATGGATAATTCTGGGGGCATCATGTCCCCAGTCCTAAGATCTGCAGCATCTTTCTGATCAGATGAGTCCTCCAAAGATGGAGATGCACAAAGTCAGTAACATGGCCAGGGGGCAGAGGAGGAAGAATAGAGCAGGTCGGGGGAGACAGAAGACGGAAAAGGAAAAGGGCACATAGAACATGTTGCAGGCCCAGCAGGTAGGCATATACCAGTTAGGCCCGTGGCGAGTTATCGCTTGGAAATAAGAGGAACAATAAACAGAACAAATGCCAGCAAGTAAAACAAAATGAGGGGGGGAGAAAAGGTTGAGAACGACCTACCCGGAGTGTGGACAAAGTAAGCCAGATAAAGATCCAGTTCTTTGATTGTGACTCCAATGTGATGTGGCTGGACGCACAGGCCGGGGTTCGAGCACTGAGGCGACTTGTAGAGCCGCTCCCCATCAGTACTTTCCAGGGGGGATCCCCTTAAACAAAATCACCATGACCAGGTCCAGCCGCCACACCTTGTCAGCCTGGCGCAGGCAGTCAATCCGCCGGATCTTGCCCTTCTGGTCGGGGTTCGAGAGCACGCAGCAGGGGGGCTTCTTGCCCGTGATGGTCAGCACAAAGTCCTCGCGGAACTCGGGCCGGATGTCTTTGCGCAGCTTGGCCAGCAGCCGGGATGCCCACTTCTGCTTGATCTCGGGCTTCTCGCCCAGCAGCTCGTCCTTCACCGCCCGCTCCTCGTCCTTCGACATCCGCTTCTCGTGCTTCTTGAAGTACTTGCGCTTCCGCGCCTGCAGGTTGAACCAGGTGTAGGAGAAAGCGCGGACGTGAGGCAGCAGTGCCTCGATGAACGGGTGGAACTCATCCTGCAGGCGGCAAGCCGGGAGCATGCGGGGCGAGGGAGGACGGGGAGGAGGGGGAAGACGGGATGAGGGGGAAAGAGAGAAGGAGAAAATCAGCGTTAGAAGGGGGGGGGGCACAAGGAAAACCGCCTTCTCCTCCTCCTCCCTCCCCCCCCCCAACAATTTTCTCTTGCGATTGTTCTACAAAAGTGTGGTTTGAAGCCACCACCAGCTTCGCCAGCCACTTGCTCCCATCTCAGCCTCGGCAGCCAGACAGAGGCACCGGGAGCCTGTACACACACCTATTCTCTCTCTCTCTCCCTCACTCACTCACACACACGCGCACAGACAACGTTGCCGTCCACACACACACGCTGCTGGTATCCCCGCCAGGCTCTGTCGCGCCCATGACATCTCCATGTTCTATCGCAGCCGTGAACTCCTGTCAGCTCGCCCCGGTGCGATGTCCGTCTGCACAGACGCCCGTGGACGCACATGCGGGGGCGTGCGGGGCCGCCTCTGGTCCCCGACACCCGTCGGTTTTGGGCCACCCCCCAAGAGAGAAAATGACATCCACGAGCAAGCGAGTGAGGAAACAGATCAGGTTCTCCCTCTCCCCCAGGCTGTTTTCATTTTCTTTTCTCCTGATCCAGTTGGAACATCCACCCCAGCATTTTTTAATCAGACCTAAATCCTAAATATGTGATTTCAGCTTTGTTATCGACACCAGTACTAATGTTAATCACAGTAATAATGAACAAAACACTTCTTGTTAGCACAAATAAGGTGCTTGTCTCGGCCACATTAGGGTTAAAAGCTACATGGGTCTTCTTGCGACCCCTTCCCCAGCCTCCCACAACCCCTTCACCCTCTTTCCCACTAAGTCAGGTGACAGAGGGATGGGCTCTCTCGGTTTTGTTTGTTTTTTTTTTTTTTTTTTTTGCGTTGTTTGCTTGTTTGAAGTTTAAATAATAATTGATTTCTGTTTACAAAAATAAAACTGGAAAAAATTAAATAATTACCATTGATCTGAAGCACCCGGCAAAGCCCAACGCCCGATTCTGAGATTCTGGACTCAACAGAGTTGTGAGTTGGGGGGCGGGGTGGGGGGAGGGGGGGGGAGGAGGAGGAGCAGGGGAGGAAGGTAAATGTTTTAAAGGGGGTTATTATTGGTGTTCTGGGGAATAGGGGCCGGGCTTGGGTGGATTCTCAAACCCTTCCCCCTCCTCCCCCCCCCCCCATGCTCCATTGCACAGAAGGGGGAAATTAATATTTTTTTTTGAAAAGGAGCAAAAAGAAAGAAAGGTCAGGGATAGCAAGCAGAGAGAGGGAGGGAGCCAGGTTGCCACACACGCCAGGTAAACAAAAGCCAACAAAAATTTTTTTTCAATTTCTTCCCCTGTGCATCCTCTTCTAGTTTAAAAAAGAAAAAAGAAAAAATGCAAAATTTAAAAATCAAAACCAGCCTCCCCACCATCTCCCCGCAACCAACAACGCACCCCACCCCACCCCGTGCAAAACAAAAACAAAAACAAAACCCAGGAGGGAAAAAAGCGGCAGCTGAAGAAAAGGCTTTCGGCTTTGGCAGCGGCACAGGGGTGTAAACTTCGAGCTGCCTCCCTCCGCCTGATCGGAGGAAAAGGGGGAGCTCGCAGATTCCCGGGGGAAGAGGACGAGTTCTGACCGGCTGCAGACCGTTGCTGGCAGACGCGTGCAAAAGAGAGAGAGGGGGAGCGAGGGAGGGAGGAAAGGAAGAAGGGGGGAGGGAGAGATCGAGGATCGAGGGAGGACGTGGATGGGATGGGGCGTGTGTGTGAGTGTGCGCGTGTGTGTGCGCGCCTGGTTGGATTTTAGGGTGTTTTTTTGCTCCTTTCTCTCTCTCAAACTCCCTCTTTCTCTCTTTCAGGCTCAATACCCATCCATTTGCTTGTGCCAAGCCAGTAAAAAAAGGAGGGGGAGGGAAAGAGGGAGGAGGGGGAGAGAGGGAGAGAGGGAGAGAGGGAGAGGGGGAGAGAGAGAGAGAGAGAGAGAGAGAGGAGAAAGAAGAGAGAGAGAAGGATCCACCTATTTGGCAAAGAGACATCCGCGAGCAGCCAATGGCTGCGCCCAAGGGGAGGAGGGGAACCGGGTGAGCCGGGAGGGTGGGGAGAGCCCCCGGCAGTTGGAGACCAAAAACAATTTGCCCAATCGACAAGTTCACGTCTAATGAACAAGCAAAGTCCAGCAGTTATGAATTTTTCATTCCAAGCTCCCACTCGGGTCCATTTGGCAGCAGCCACCCAGCAAATCTGGGGGTGGGGTGGGGCAGTGGGGGGGGGTGGACTGGGATTGTGGAAGACTCGAAATTTTTTTTTAAGCCTGAAAAATAAATAAATAAAGGCCTGACTCCGGGCGGGCTGGCGGGCGGGAGCCCCAGAAGGCCTTGGGGAAGCAGCTGCGCCTTCTCTCTGTGTTTTGGTTTCAGTCTTTCTCTCCGGCCTGCACACTCTCTCTTTTTCTTTTTCTTTTTTTTTTTTTTTTCCTATGGAGCACACAGGGGCGAGTGGAAGTTTTCCTCCCCGGCCACATACACATGAGCCTGTGGTGCTATGAATAGAAATAAGAAGAAAGAGAGCTCCAAAAGTGTCCATGCCAACAGTACTTCCCGGGCAGGGACCTGGTGCCCTGGGTACTGCCACCCCATGATGCCCCCAGGTCTGGCTGCTGAAAAAGCACTCTCAGACAAGGGGGAGGCCAGCACCCCACACATTCCCCCTTTTCCCCCAGCCCCCAGCAAGCTCAGCCTCCTCCTTCGGCCCACACCCAGCCACGCACGCTCCATTAGCGGTGACGAGGGATGCCAACGCAACACAGCTCGGCTCGAGAAACTGCAACAGTTTATTAAAATAGCCTCCTGTCACAGCACTCCGCCTGACAAGCTCTACACGCAGCCACAAACAACAGCCAGACCCGGGGGAGAAGTGACAAAGGCAAAAAGATGGACACTACCTCTGAGCAGAGGCAATGAATCTGACCAACTCCCCCCACCACTGCCCAGACATTTAATTCTTTGCTTCCTCCAGATTTGCCCTCTCCAATTGACCTGAGATTAATTTTCTTACCTGTCTCCCAAATCAATTCAGACTAAAGGCCTGACTAAAGGCCCAAACCCTAGCAGTGCAAAGTACAAAAGCATAAGATGAGAAACCCAAATGAAAAGAAGAGAGCTAAGAAAAGACATAAAAAACAAAGCAAAGGGCTCTATGAAAAGCAGGCAACCTGTGGGAAATCAAGTCACAGAGAAGAGACCCACCGGAGAACCCCTGCTCTGGTCCTCCACTTGGGACCTTCCTCACAGCAGGAAGAAAGGGTGAGCACTGGGGAGGGGAGTCCCACCTCTAAGGGGGTCTTTCCAGTAAGATCTATGGCGCAGTCATGCTTGAGGCCTTTGGAAAGCAGTAAGAATGAAATAGATGTGATATGAAAGGAGCAGAGGAGAAAGGATGTGGATGCAGACAGGAGAAAGGGATCCAAATCTATTCCGAACCCGATCCCTACAGCCGCCCTCTCCCCCAGCGAGGCTCAGTCCTCAGCTGGCAATGGAAAAAAGGTCACTGCTCACTCATGCCCCTTTCTTCCCCAACTGAAACCCTGTGCTTTGTGGCCTTTATGTTGGCAGAAAGGTTCCCAGAAGAGCACCTGGGGCGTGCCAAAATAAAACATCCAGCCCTGGGCTGGCACTGAACCCTGACAATGGTAAAGGGGCTGCCCAACACCTGGGACCCCAGTCTGTGCCCTGAACCATGCATTTCAAGTGAACTGAGCTCACGGCTCACCCCTGAGAGAAACAGTCAGAGGTGAGAGTAAAGAAGGCAGGTGTTATCAGAGACAGGCCTCTTACGGTAGTGTCCGATAATTTCACATCATGTTAATAACGAGCTTCAAAAGATGTTAGCTTAGCGATACATGACATAAGGTACCAAATCCTGCCTCTCCTCCTTGCAGAAACAATTTTACTTTCTAAAGTCAAGATGAGGCCATTAAAAACTACAAATGAATTTATATCTGGCATGGGGGCGTTTTCTTGTATTCTGATTTATACCAAGTATTAGATACCAAACAGAAAATGGCCAACACGAGCCTCCTGGAGAATCCTGGCATGTTGTGCTTCACAGACCACAGTGCCACAGTAGAATAGACGCGCTTGACATGGGTTGAATCTGAATCTGGTGGTACAACTGGGTCAGGGATAGAGGTAGGGGCAGTAACAGTGCCACAGCTGGGAGATGACAGATGGAAAAATCCATTTAGAAGTTAGGAAAACAGTACAAGATACATGATTTGCTCCTGGAGAGGGGGTGGGGGGTCAAAACTCTATGGAGTGGTGGAGGGATTAGAGGAAAAGCGGCAGAAGAGTGTCTCAATAGAGCCTCCGGGACCCACAAAGAGCCCCAAGCACCCCCTCAAGGCTCTCATAACAGAAGGAGCAACAGGCCTTTCCCAGGGCAGAAAGTAGGAGGGAGAACAATTGTCAATTGTCCTTCTCTTGCCAGTGGCTATAACCTTGCAGGTGGGCAGAAGATTCTCAAGCAAATACTTTCCCCCTCACCCCATTCTCTCTATGGGCTGCTGGCTCCCAGTGGGGAAGGCCTTTCTGGAGGAGTGGCCAGGATATTCTGATGCTTAGGGAGATGAGAAGGTCTCTCTCTATTTCTCTCTCCCCCCTCCCTCCCTCCCTCCTTCCCCCTCCTACCGTGGGCGCACACAGAGGAATTGCTCAGGTTCCATTAGAAACATTTCAAGCATCCTCCACCATGGGCCCCCTCTTCTTGCATGCCACTGGTGGCGGCCATCAGCTCAGACACGCCCCTCGTGAGCCCCAGACAAAAGGAAACTGTCCCCCTTTTGTTAAGAGAGTGTAGGCTCCTGTTGGAAGATTACCTGTCCCGGGCCCAGCCTCCTTCCCCCAGGCAAGAGATCAGACCGCTTTACGTCCCACACCAAAGACCAGAATCAAGACAAAAAATCTCTCAGAGGATTCAAGGCTTCTCCAGGTCTGAGTCACTGGCAAGTATAAGAGTTCAGGTGATGGCAAGAGCGAGGGCACATGCAGGCAACAGAGTAGAAGGACTCGGGAAATGGAGAAAGGAAGCCAGTGATGCTGGTAAGAGGGAGGGTAAAAAAAAAAAAAGGACAGGGAGAAAAGGAAAGGAGGAAACATTGTGGGGAAAGGTATTTCTCCCATTGGAGAGAAAAGTCATCGAGAAGCCATAAGACTTTTAAAAATTCACGTAGGCTTTTGGTTTGTGGAAAGGGATTTTGCTGCCTTTGTGGAAGAAAAGCCTCTCTCTCTTTATTGTTGAGTACATAGTATTTGGTTAAAAAAAAAAAAAGCAACAGTTTTCACTGAAACATTACTAAAATACATACCCATGCCAGTTTCAGCCATCACTAGGAGAAATGTACCCTCAACAGAAAAAGACTGAAAAGGCCACAGAGACAGAGAAATAGACAGGAGAACGAAGAAGAGAAAAAAAGCCAAACCTGGAGAAAGAGTGCCAAGCTGAGTCCACAACTGCAAAGAAAGAAGGACAAAGATGGAGAGTAACAGAACAGCAGAGAAGGAAAAATAAAAAGACAGAAAAGGGCTCTCCGCTGCGGCAGAAAAAGAAAACCCAGTTAAGAAAAATGACCACTTCTCTACAAGAAGAAACGCATGGTTATAAAAACTCCACACAACAGTCCTGTCCACTGAGGCCTTATGGATTATTTGAGGAAAACTAGGAAAACATGTACAGCATCTCAATCACATATACAGTGTTAAAAATTCTTCAAGGAAACAAAATAATCTTCCCCCGACTGAGACAGGTTTTGCAACCTGCCCGCACCTACCTATAGTGCAACATCTAGACGCATAAACATCTAGAAGCATATATTTTAAGAAAGAGCCACTTTTAGGAGGCTTCTTTATCTTAAAAAAAAAAAAAATCCTATTTGTCCACATCCTGCTGGCTTTAAGGCCCAGATTTATTCTTTCAGATCCAGGACACTTGGGCCCATGCTGATCTGGGTAACTACAAGCAATCAGAGCAAATAACTGACAAAACTTCACAGAAATGACCAGATATTCCAGTATCCATTTTACTACAGCATATCTGCAGCCTGGATGAGAAAGGATATGGGAAATTAAAAAGGCCACAAACAGAGCCCCAATTAGTTTGCCCAATTGTTGGAATTTTACAATTCAGCCTTGGTCTGAACCAAAAGAAGCCGACTTCATAACCCTGAGATCTCCTATCGTGTCCCAAGATTATCGCTGCTTCATGGAAGGCCACAAGAAGACAAGATAGTGGCCAAGCGGCCAGAGATGGAAAGGGAACTGTAGACAGGACTGCGGCAGCACCCGGCAGCCTGGGAAGGGGCCCTGCTGCTTATCCTAGAGGAGGGTGGGGCCTCCCCTCGGCTGGGGACGGCGGGAAGGGGCTCTGCAGTCAGAGCAGAATCACCAAGAGTCTGGAAACTCCAGGAATGGAAACCGGAAAATGCACTTTGCGAGGGAGCTCGGATAATTTGGACAAAGCGGGTTTTTGGCTGACTTGGGCCTGTTTTCCTCCGCTCAGGAAAGGCGGCTTTGCGTAGTTTCTTTCTAGTGTCCTCATGCTGGCTGAATGGATTCACCCCACACCCCAGTGCTGGGTCTAGGACAGGGTCTGCCTCACAGCCAGGCTGCACACTTCTCTCCTGTAAACCGCCCCCCCTTCCTTTTCTCCTCCAGACTACAAACCGGGAGCGGTGGCCTGGGATCGGGCCAACATGCAGCCTCGTTCTGGCTCCAAATGCTCCTCTCCTCCAGGCACATCTCCCTTACCCTCTTGGCACCGAATAAAATAGGGTAGGAATAGGGATATTGGGGGAGAGAATTTATTCTCTCTAGGGCAACTGGAAATTGTTTACTTTCATCTCATCCTCTACAAGGAATGGGAAACAAAAACCCTAGTCTTTAATTCATTATTTAGCTTGAAATTTCCTTGTGTCACCAAATAGAAGTAAAAGCCAGGAAGGCCAAAGCCATCTTCTCCAGCCAGTGGGCTGCACAGGGATGAAACCCTCCAAAGTGCGTGCAGGACGGACAACAGCAAAGTTGCTTTTGGGGGCAAGGGAAGTGCAGAGCCTCACACACCTAACCAGCTTGGGAAGTATCACTTCATGGTGGCCAAGGGCCTGGGAAGAGGGAAGAACCACACAGGCCAGCTTCACAACTTTTTCTGAAGAACTGAAAAAGTGACAAAAGACAAAGCAAAGAGAGACCAGCCTGTGAAGATGAGGTCTGTGCCCAGCACACTGTGAAAATATCTGGAAGGCTAGCGAGAAGGCCACAACAAATGGCAAAATGCTGAAAACTCGCCCCAGGCACCGCAGCAAATCCCCTTCTGGGTTGGGGGCTCAGGGCAAGGTGACAAAACCCAAAAGGCAGCGGCTTTCCCAGCCCCTCTGCAAGAGCTCCATCAGGAGCAGTTCAGATAATCCCCCTCCCCATTTTACCAGTTCTGTTTCCCCTGCCACAGGAGAGACAAGGAGTAAGGAAGCATTTCTCCTTACCCCTTGCCCTCAGATTGGCCTGGCACCCTCACCCCTGAGGTAACCTCTTTCTGGCAGTTGCTTCAGCCACAAGTAGTGGCCAGATCCCCAAAATGTAAAATTTTAGGAGCTGGAAAGAGGTCATTTTTCAATTCCTCAAATTGTACTGTTCCCCCCCACTTATTTTATTATCAGGATCATTGCCCAAGAAACCCAAGAATCCTCACTTCCCTGATGTCTAGCCCCTACAGAGCCTGGCACGGGGGTGCCTGGAGGATCTCGGACCATGCCCACCCCCTCGGCCACGCTCCGTCCCTCCCCCGGCTCCCTTTCTTTCTCACCCTCTCTCCCCCTCTGCGCCCTCCAGCTCCAATACAAACTGTTTGCACGGGAAGTCTCCCTCTATGACCCGATTCAGCACACACAAGAGAAAACTGTGGGCGACAGACCCAACGTCCTAACGAACTTGAGTTAATTAATGCTAAGGAAGAAAGAGGCGCCCTCGCTCTGTTGAATCACGGTTCACTAGCCCTTTCAGTTTGCTGTGGGTGGAGGAAAAAAAAAGAGGCTTTTTGGTTCAAATATTTTTGGGGGGCGAAGAGAAAACAAAAACACCGCAGAAGGTCCATGGAGGGCGAAGCTGTCAGTACCTGCCCGGAGAAGCAAAGGCAAAAGGAAGGAGTCGGGCAAGGGCTGCCGAGCGTCCTCCCCCCTCAGTGCTGGCCTGAACAGTTCTGGAAAGAAACAGAGGGTGAAAGAAAAGGGAGGGGATTATCAATTGCTCCTGGGCCTGTTCAAATAAATCCCTCCAAAAATTATACTGTCAGACTATAAGATACATTTTTAAAAAAAAAAAAAAAAAGCTCAAACCCAACAACCCAAATTGAACAGAGACATGGAAATGTTTTAACAGTGCAGAAAACCGAAGTATGGATGGCAAGAGTACAAAAAATTTAAGTGTGCAGAAAAAAAAGAAGAGGTGGCAACAGGGGGTGGGGCAGAGAGAATAGCTCCAATTTTGCTTTCCAGATGTTGACAGCAAAATGTAATTGGCAAGTAACTTACTCCTTACCATTTCTTATCCTTTAGTCCTGAGATGTTAAAGTCCTACCTCTCTACCTGTATGTAAGTGGTTTTCAGGCACTCCACACGTGTGGACGGGTCAGGATACCTCGTGGACCACGCCTGCTAGCTTTTATATCAGCCCGCTATTTCCTACAAGCCCTCCCACCATTCCTACCAGGCAGGACTGAGCAAAGCAAGCGGGAGGAAATTTTTATTTAAATTTTTATTACTATTTTGTAATGCATAGGCTTTTCTTTAGCTTTGAGACTGGGACTTCTTTTTTTTTTAAGTAAACTTTTTAACTGAAGCAAGGCATGTATAAAAAGTGCACACATTGTAAGTTATGCCGATTGATACACTTTCACAAAGTGAACACACCCATGTATCCCCACCCAGATTAAGAAATAAACATTTTCAGCACCGCTGAATAGGCCTTAAATTTTTAAGCTACACAGTTCTCATAATTTACATGGCTTAGAAATACCTCCTGGTTACACCAGTAGCGTCAAACACCTATGTGCATACATGTGATACATGTGTTATAGAGCAAAGTGTGCTATTCATGTCACCACAAAAATATGTGGCAAACAGAAGCCCCTCTCATCCTCACTGCTGCAGAGTGCTTGTGTGTGTGTGTGTGTGTGTGCGCGCGTGTGTGTCTTCTCTCTATGCCTGCCCAACTCTGATCCCATCAACAGGGCAACCAACTGTGCAGTGGGTGTAGCAGACTAGCAGGGCATGTATGGGGGGGACAAACAGGACCCACCAAGCTGAAAGCCAAACAGCCTTAGTGTCTGAGGGGAGCAAGGGCCCCTCCTCTCACCCTGCTTGCCTGGCAGGCGGGGAATGTGGGGGCCTCAGTATGTAGGTCATGAGGGAAAGTGACTCTGCAGAGCCAGGGGTTCCCAAAGGGAGAATGGGCAACCATTGGGACACACTGTCCCCATCCCTGTCCATGAGAGCCCTGCAGGGAAGTGAGGGGAGCAGAATGGCATCAAGAGAAGGGAGCAGAGAGAATGAGCAAGCGGCACTAGGCTGGGCCTGGGGTCCTGGGGCAGGGCTGCCTTGGGAAGGGAGGTAGAACCCTGCCTCTGCCTACCCCTTCCCTGGCTCCAGCCCCAGCTGGTTCCCCCCCTCACTTTCACTAGCACTAAATTTACTTTATAATTTTAAAATTAAATTTTAAAAAAAGCAGGAAAGAGAAAGCACTGAAGGCAAAATACCTCCCACAGTATCTCTCTAAGGAGGAAAAAAAAAGTTTCTGCTTATGTAAAAAGACGAATGAATACAAGGGATAGCTGAAAAGTCTAAGAACCAAATAACAAGGAAAATAAAAGGGAAACACATTTAATGAAAAATGCCTGAAGCAAATAAATAAAAAGCTCCCTTTGCAACTCAAAGGCACTTCAAAGCCACTGGTGTCTGTGGGCACAAGCCCCTATGCCCATTTCTTGCCCATTTTTCCCATTCCTTTCTCACAGTAAGCTGTTTCTTCCCCCAGGCACTTCAGGATCCCCTTTCCTTTCTAAGCGGTCTACCCCACACCTGGGGAAGGGCTACCGCAGCCACCTCGCCTACCACCAGCCCCCTACCACCAGCCCAAGCGAACTTCTGCAGCCCTGATAAAAAGTCCTTTCCCCCAACTCCCACATCTCTCCCGGCCGTGCCCAGCCACTGGCCCTGGACCCTGTTCTTCCTTCCCAAATCCAGGCCCTGTGGCCAGTGGCAAGAGCATTCCTCTGGGGCTGGATGCCAGGCCCAGCCCAAGTGGGCAGCCCTCTCCTCTATCAAGGGCACAGGGTTGCCAAGACGGGCTCTCCAGGACCGAATTTTCTTTTCCAATTGCATATGGGGCTGGAAAGAAAGAACTGTTCAGTTTAATTTAAAATATGACAAGGGATCTGAGCCCTCTGGGCAGGTGATCTGCAGAAATATTTGATCCTTTTTAGGGGAGAGGATGCAGAGTAGGCAGTGAGGCTGCTTCCCCACACCCGGGTTTGACTCTCCCACCAGCCCGCCGCCTGGGAAACGCGCCCTCGGCTGGCATCGGGGTACCAGAGCCCGGCTCCTTCTTCCTTTCTTTCTTTTTTAAAGGGCTCTAGCGCAAACCAGGCAGTGGGTCAGGGCCCAGAGGCGGGGGAGGGAAGAGGAGAGGGCTGTTTCCAACTCGGGGGAGAAGAACTGCCGGCCGCAAGTTTCCCGGTTTGTGCCAGTTTGGGGATTTGCGAATCAGACCGAAGCGGAGGGACGCGGGTGAGAAAAAAGCCCGCATTAAAAACTAACCAGCTCTGCCGAAAAGCGCGCTTTCTGTCCTGAAATAAGACAATGCCGAATGGAGAGGAGACAGGAGAGATGAGTTATTTCTCACTCTTTAATTATTCCAATCCTTAGCATTATTTAAAAAGAAAACCACACACATTAGCCAATGATATATTCTAACCCTCAACAAAGCTGGTATTTTTCTCTGATTACAGACTTTGCCGTGGCAAACCCGGGCTCCGACGACAGAGGCAGCGCAGAAGCTCGCTCCTAAATGAGACAATTTTATTAAAATCATAATAATTCCTTGCGTTTCTATAGCGCCTTTTCAGTGGCGGACATCCCAGGTGCCCCACGCCCGGGTCTACTAGAGAATTGGGGCGACCGCAAGCTCAGTCGCGGGGCAGGGGGAGGCTCGCCAGCTCCACGAAGCGTCACCGGCATGTATTTTTCTTTTTTTAACAGCTTGTTTCTACCATTCAGCCTCTGTCTCATATGCTTTAAAAAAAAAAAAAGTAATAAAACTCCTTTAAATTTAAAAAAAAAAATGTTTTTAAAGAAGAGGGAAAAGACTTGAAGAGTAAGGGGGGAAAAAAAGCTAAGTGTGGTCTGGCAGCTTGGGGCGGGGGATGCTGCTGGGATGGGCCGCGTCTGGGTCCAGGGTGCAGAGCGCAGCAGGGTCAGCCACTGCCCCAGGGTCACCTCCCCGGGTGGGCGCAGCTGCAGCGGGCTGAGTCATCCGCACGTGGAAAAGGACCCAACACCATCAAAGCACATTTAAGTAATTCGGGTGATGAGAAGTCGGGTTTATGACCCGCTTCCGAGGGGACTGGGGACGGGCGGCTTTCTCTGAGTGCCCAGGGGCTGCTCTGGCCCCTGGGGTAGCTCGGGGGACTTCAGTCTGACACCAGCTTCCTCCTCCAACAGGTTAAGTCGGGTCCGCTGGGCGCACACGTTCTTTTTCCACTTTTCTATCCTCTCCCCTGGCCTGCCAGGGAAGTGCTGCAAAAGGGCTGGTAGCAATGGGTGGGGAGGCCTTAACGCCCCAAATTCAAGAAATCAGCCCCGAGAGGGAAGGTGGCGAAGGTCGAAAGGGACCCGGAGGGCAGGTTTGGGGTTTTTTAAGTTTTTTTAGAGGCTGCGCAACTCCCCGCGGCCTGAAGGCAGAAGAGAGAGAAAGGGAAAGCGCGTTTTCTGCCACTTAGTCACATTTCTTCCCCCGCGCTCGCTGGAGGCCAAACGCCCCCCAAACCCAGCCAACCCTGGAAACAAACAAAAATCTCCCCCTGGTAAATTTCCCCGCCTTTACTCCCCCAGAAAGAGAAGGCTCAGGGATTGAAGGGGAGGCTCCTTGGAGACTAGGGCTCTAGAGGTGGCAACGCTCTCCATGCGACGCGGAGGAGAGAACCTCTCCGAATGGACGCTCCCAAGTTGCCCCTCGGATTTGGGGGCAGTTAAACCCCAAACTCTCCCAAGCAGCCAAAGAATCACGACAATCATCATCCCATTCATAGCCAAAGCCCTCGAACGCGCATTATCCTCCGTCGGATGTCAGGATGGGCGCAGGAGGAGAGAAACTGAGGCACAGGCGGCCCGGAGCCCCCAACCCCCGCGTGCCTGGGGGGACAAAACCAGTCTTAAGGCAAAAATGCTGACATCTGAGCCCCTTTTGGCGGTGGCCTTTGACGCAGCGAATGGTGAACCGGGACAGTCCTCCATGCCCACCAGCGCGGGGTCACTTTTTGGAGGGCAGGTAGGGGGTCACTGTGAGGGGCAGGCGGCGCCCGGCAACAGGGAGCCGCGCCTGCGCAGTGAGGGGCCTGGAGGACGCCACTGGGACCCACTAGAGGGCCTATGGTGGCTGGGGGAGATCACTGAGGAGTCTGGCGGCGCAAACGGTTGAAAGCCTGACCTACACTCCCAGTTTCCCCTCACCTGCACGCGGGGTCCGCGGTTCGCACTCTCCACTCAGCACCCAAGGCGGTTCCGTCGTCGGAGCCACCCTTGTACCTGCCACAGGGCGCGTCTCACATCCGGGGCCTCGAAGCGCCGCTTCCCGCCTTTTCGTCGTCGCGCACGCGCACGCGCACGCGCACGCGTAGCTCTGCGCACGACCTCGCTCGTGGCCCACGGCCCCTTCGCGCCCCGGGACTGGGCCTTCTGCACGGTCTAGGCGTGTGCTGTCCTCTTCCACCCCGCAGTGTGCGGTGCAACTGACGGTGACCATCAGCACCCATTTTCCCCCCGCGACGTGGAAAGCACGCGATCTTCCCCTTCTCCTGCCTGGGACCTGGGGAGGCCTCCCCCACCACCTCTACCTCCGTGATCCCCCAACCCTAGTCTCGAGTCAGTTGCAGCGGGTCCAGGAAATGCCACGTGCCTTGAGAACCTCCCCGGGAGGCTACAATGAAAGCCTGTGGGCAACGGGCACCTGTCGAGGGGCACACTTGGCGGGGGGAGCTGTCTCAGTTAGGGTACGTACAGGCACGTGACCTTATGCACAAAGGCAATGGGGAGGGGGTGTTCGTGTCAACATGGGGTGCAGCCAGCTTCTCTCTTCTGGGGACCCGGAGGAGACGCTGGAGGACCATGTAACTGTCTCCAGCCGGGCTGGGGCATCGAAGAGCTATGACTGGGCAGTGGAGCGTCTGGAGAGTCCCAGCACAAACCCCTACCTCCACTCCCACCCCTTCAAAACCGGGACAGTCCTCCATGCCCACCAGCGGCTTTCTCTGAATGCCCGGCTCACTCCTGAAGTCCATGGCGCGCACAGGGAACTCGTCTCCACCGCCGGTGCGGACCTGGAGCGAAAGCCTGGAGAGCGCGTACCGTGCGGCCGGTGCTGAACTCAGGGGGGCAAGTGGAAATTTCTCCCGAGCTGGGGCTGGGGGGGGGCATTAAATGGCCTCTTTGTGGCGAACTGCAGGCCGTCACTCAGGATTAATTTAAGCAGTAACAGCAAACACACACCAAAAAGCAACGTCTCGCCGTCAGCACCCACCCCCCGCGATTGTGTTTCTGGGGCTGCGGGATTCGGCACTGCAGTCCGGCCCTTGGGGGAGGTGGGTCCCCGGTCTTTAAGAACGTGGGACAACCGCAGTGGAGAAGGGGGAGGGCTGCTCCCCCCTCCCCCCACATCCCTGCCTGGCGAAATGGTTTCTGCAGGTTTGGGTCGAAGCCTAGTGGGGGTGGTAAAATCCGAGTACAAACGTGGAGCGCCAAGAGGGGGGAACGGTTCTTACATATAAAAAGTATATATAAAGGTACAAATTTCAAATATAAATATAGCACATGCAGGGGCGCCACTGGGCAGCGGCAGTTCTGGGATGTCTCACCTGTGCCCCCAGGGACGTATGGGGAGGCGGGTGTTCCGAGAGGGATGGGGGAGGTGGGAATTAGGCCTCCCTTCCCTGCTGGCTCCCCCAACAACCTGAATGCCGCTTTGAAGCCAGATGCCCTGGGCGGCCTGGCAGGTGTGTGACTCATGTGAAACACGCGTGTGCAGGCTGGGGAGGTGTGTACCCGCGTGGGCCTGGAGCCACGTGTGTGGGCACAGGAGCGGGCTCACAGACCCACTTAGCAACCCCCCATGGGGGCTGGGGGGCGCGAATACCTGTGCTCGGAAGCCCCATCCGAGGGAAAGTAGGGGAGTGAATGCTTGTGCTCGGGACCGCCATGTGGTGCCCGACAGGGACGTGTTTACGGGTGTGAGTGCGCCAGCCAGGGTCGTTGGGGTGTCAGGCCTGGGTACGTATATAAGCTTTCGGTGCCTGATATCTTGATGGGGGCTCCGGGCAAGGGTGTGCTGCGGACCCAGGTGGGAGCGACTGTATGGGATTGTGCTTATGTGCGTGCGCACGTTCGAGAACCGGGCTGGGGTGTCGGACAGGGGCGTGCGTGTGCGCGCCTAGGTCCCCTTCGGAGCCGTAGGGCAGCGGGGTGTGCGAGTGCTTGCGCGCGCCTTGGGAGTGGCCACGTGCGCCGGGGCCGCCGTCTGGACCCAGCCGAGCCCGGATCTGGCCCCTGAGCGGGCCATGGGGCAGGGCCAGCCGCCCGGCAGGCCAAGGCGGGATGTCGTTGGAGCCCTGTTGGTTTTGGCCGAGGCAACTCCAATGGGGGAAGCCCCAGGAGCAGGCGGGTGAGGAACAAAGAAGAGGAAAGCAAGGGAAAAGCGGGTTGCAGAGCAGGAAGCACCCCTGGACCCCCAAGGGCCCCAGGGGCGGTGGAGGCTGGGGTGTGCCCGGGCCAGGGGGCTCCTGGAGACCCCTGGGCCCAAGATGGCCACTCCACCTGTGTGGATAGGGCCAGGCTGTTGAAGTCCTGAGACTTCTCTTCTCTGCCTTTGAAGACCCCTGACCCCATTCTACCCACCAAATCCCCCCAAAGGACCACAGGCTGCCACCACTGCGGACTACCTCCAGCTGCCACATGGCCACTCACACACTCAAGCCTGGTGCCACTGTACTTGTGGTTGCCCGTCTGATAGCCCCGGCACTGCCCAGCAGTTTTTCATTGCCCACCAATACCCCACTTGGAGCCAAGTAGCGTTGATGGGGAGGGCATGGCCCAGTTTTCCCAGCCAAGGGCAGACGGTTTGAACACCCTTAAGCAGGGGAACCAGGAGGCCTGTTCCTCCTGTTTCTTGCTCTGGGCTTCTTAGAACCGGGGGAATAGGAAGGGAATTTCCTTGGGAAGGCCAGAAGGTGGAGCCTCAGGTGGCCAGAAGGGGGTTGAAAAGCTGGAGTGAAACTGTTTAAGTCTTGCTCACTCCTGGGAATCTGGCTGGGTAATCCCTGCTACCCAGCTTCTAGCCCCATGACCTTGGCACTTGACCTTGCGGCCTCTGTTTCCTCAGCTGTAAAACAGATTACTCATACCTGCCTCGTGTTGGGAGGGTCACAGGAGGTCACGTATGCCACCTTCCCGCCCCCACCCACCCACCCACCCGCTGCCCAGGCATAATTGCTCTGGAGTCGGTAGCTGTTATTTTTATTGTGAGGAATCTATGGCTGTGACAAGCTGTGACGCTTGGTGTGATCGCGTGAGGCTGGCTGTGTGTGCGACTGTGCCGCTGTGTGTGTGTGTGCGTGTGTGTGACAGGTTGTGTGTGAGACTGTGCGTGGACGACCAGATTGTGCCGGTGTGCGGCGGTGCTTGTGACAGGCTGTCACTGCGCGACAGACTGCGGGTGGCGGGGTGTTGCGGGCGGTGACTGTGAGTGGGGGATGAGGCAGTGTGTGGGACTGGGACTGGGGGACCCCCCGCAAATCTATCTCGCTAAGGACCTGGCTAGTGAGCATGAGGAGGCTCTCTGGAACTGCAGGAGGGACTCACTCCAGTTTCCCCTTGGGCCTTGGCTTTTCCATTGCATTCAGTGGGGCTCCACCTGTTTGTAAACCTTGGAGGTGACAGGTCTCAGAGGACCCTGTGACAGAGCCTCTCCTTCACCTACTGCGTCAACTCAAGTGCCCAGCTTCCAGCTTCTTGCTGGGGATTGGGGGGGTCCCAGGAGGGTTGTCAGGGGGTTCAGAGTGTGGAGGGCCGTAGGCCTGGCTGGCTTCATTGAGGGATGCATACCCTGTGCCTGTTTCCCACGTTTTCCCTGAGCTCCAGGCCTGGGCAGGGCCAGCGGAGATCTGGAGAAGGAAGAAGAGGGTTTTGGGGAAAGATCAAGAAAAGCTAGGGGGAGAAAGGAATAAAGTAAGGAAATCAGAGAAACAGAAGATCAGAGCGAGCAGGTAACAGTGTGGGCTCCTCCCAGGAGAACCCCGAAGAACCCCAAGCTGCTGGTCAGGGCCACCAATCAGGGTGAAAACATCTCGTGTTTATGGGGCCAGGACTGGCAGAAATGCCTGCCGACACTGGAGCACTGCTTGTGTACTAGGCCCTGTGCTCAGAGCCCACTTTTAGGGACTCAGCTCTAGGGATGCAACCCTGCCAGGGGAATGAAAACACCCATGCTTGGCTGAAAAGCATCTGATATGCTCATCACCATCCAAGCCCATAGCGTCCCTTTTTGGATGGGGAAACTGAGGCTGGGGGCCTCATCCAAGCACCCCCCTCAAGCCCTGGAGTCATGAGAATTCCGGATCCCCAAAAATTGGAGCCGTGCGTTTTCCCAGCGTGGCGAAACCCCACCAGCTGGAAGCATCCCAGGACTCCGTGGGCTGGGGGCAGTGCCGTGTCACCCCCTCCTGCCTCCTTAGTGTGTCAGCGTGTGTGTTGTTGCATGTGTTATGTGTGTCATGCTCCAGGGCTGTCCTGCAGCTGTCCCTGGTGTACAAGCCACAGGATGATGTGTGCGTCTCTCAGTAGGCAAGGCCTATGTGTGTCTGCTCAGTGTGTCTGTGTGTGTGTCTGTGTGTCCGTTAGGGCCAGCCCCTGCCAAAGAAGGGGAGCAGCATGGGAGCACCCCCAACCCCACCCCCCCCCCCGAAAGTGTGTCTTCGATACTTGCAGCCTCGGCAGCGAAAAACAAGTTTCCACAGGGCCGCCTTGGGTTGAGGCCAGGCCGTCCTCAAATAACATTTGAAGTTACTTAGCAAACTTTGTTTAGTGCCGAGAGAGGCGCGGGCAGCGGGTGTGGGGGTGGGGAGGAGGGCAATAAACCGGTTCCTCCGAAGTCCCTTGCCCCATCTGGGGGCACAAGTGCCCAAGGTGAGGCTTGGTTCCCTCATCCCAGCTCTGGGAAGTGGAAGCAGGAATCTTGGAACCTTGGGGAGAAATTAGGGAAGGAGAGAGGTCGGGGCACCCCACAGATGAAGCCTTGCCCTTGCCATGCCAGGGCCTGGGCTTGGGCAGAGATGCCCACCTTGGCCTCCTGGTGGCCCAGATGCCAACACCAGGTATGGGGCAATCAGAAATGGGAGGGTCCCCCACTTTTGCTGCAGTCCTGCTCTGCCAACCTTGAGGCTAAATGAAGGGGTAGATGGAGCGAGCTGGCTTAGAACATGCGTCCCCCAACCCCAGACACGCACACGAGCGCTCAGAAACCCCCTGATGTCCACGTGCCCAACCCCCACCCCCAAATCCCCCATTTCCAGGTCCCAGCCCCAGGCAGCAGAGAAGGCCCAAGAGCCAGCGATGGCAGTGGATTTGGAAGTGAGGTTGGCGCCTATGGGAGGGGGAGGGGGGAAGAGATGCCAAAAATGGTGAGCCATTACAGGCGAGCAGGCGAGAGAGGGAGGAAGGGAGGGAGCAAGCGGGGAAGATGGAAGCCAGGCGGGCATCCTCCCCTAGCTGCAAAGGGGCAGCGGAAGAGGCAGCCCAGCCCTTCCAGGGAACAGGCATGGAGGATGATCCCCAGGTGGCACGGGACAGGCAGGGGCCTGGAGTCGCCCAGCACTTCCCCACCCCCCACCTCAAGCTTCGAAATGGAGACTGGCAGCAGCAGCCGCTCGGCTCTGCCCGGGCATGGGGTGGGGGTGGCAGGCAGGCAGGGCGCCAAACCAAATGCCACCAGGCTGGGCACGGTGGTTGCCAGCCTGCAGTGCCGACCCCACCGGGCCCCAGCCCAGAGCTCTCAAGCCCAGAGCTTTAGGGGTGGAGAGAGTCTGGGGCCCCGGTGGGAGTTGAGGGACTCAATAGGCAAAGCCAGATACCCTCAAGAGGTGGGAAGATCCCCAAGACCCTGCAAAGATGGCGCAGCCTGGTACTGCCAGGGTGACAGGCTGGGGTAAAAATAAACCCGGCCCGCCCCTGGGGAGCTAAATTGAGGGGCCCAGGTGGAAGTGCCACTCTGGGCCACCAGCTGCCCCGCCCCATCCCCCCAGCTCAGAGCAGCAGGGTTGTGAATACCTAGCGCCCATCAAGCCCCAGTTTCTGTACAGGAAAGGCCTCGGCCATCTTGTCCCCAGATCTTGGGCGGGTACAGTACGGCGTTTCCACAAATGTCGATAATAGACGACCTCAGATTGAAGAAAAGACAGGCAACATGGTCTGGGCAAATGGTGGGCATGCCATGCTGACCCACCCACCCCGACCTCCAGTCTGCCCCTTGGAGAGAGAAAAGGGCCCAGCAGGCGGTACTTGAGCTGTAGCAGGGCAACGTTCAAAATCAGCGCCTCACCATGAGTCCTCCCTGCCCATCTCTGCTAAAACCACAACTGCCCAGCACTCCCGAGGGCCTGGCCGGCTCTGTTCTCCCCCACAGCACCTAGCGCTGTCTCAAGGACTGGACACTCCCTTGCTTATCAGGTTCACGGTCTGCCCTCCCACCAGGGCTGGCATCTTTGCAGATTTTGCTCCCTGCTGAACCCCCGGGACCTAAAACAGAGCATGGCACCCAGGAGGTGCTTGGTAAATATTTGTGGAAGGAATGCACAGGCACCCCGGCTGCACCCCCCAGCATGTGGGCTCCGGCTAAGTGCCCGGCAACATGTGGAAAGGACGTTTGGCCCTTCGTGGGTGAGGGCAAGCCTGGCCAGCAGGAGTGCAAAGGGGGTGAGACCACCATCCACCTTTATTCTGAGCCCTGGTTGGAAGATCTGAAGGTCAGAGTGGTAAGGAAGGTTCAAGGGCCAACCACTGGGACATACTTCAAACAGGGGCGTGAGGGCGTGCAGGCCCATTCTGAAATTTGGGAAAGGCCAGAGAACAAGCTGTACTTCTGTCCCATCAGCAGGATTTAGGGTGGTGACGATCTTGGAGAAGGAGCTCCCCACTCTTGACCCTAGCACTGGATATCTCTACTCTGAGTCGCAGTTTTTCATCATAAAATCAGAGCAGTTGTTTCACATGAAGCACAGTTTTAAAGCATGTGCTGTGAACCAATTTCTCAGATCCTTACCACAACCCTGCTTCCTAGATACAGAAATTGAGACCCAGAGAGGTTAAACACCTTGCCCGAAGTCACACAGCTAGTGAGTGGCAGAGCCGGGAGTCAAACCCAGGAAGCTGGCTCTGCAGGCTCCACGCTCCTAATAACAGTACCTGCTGAATGCAGAATTCCAGAAGACAAGCTGGGAAGGCACTTAGCAAGGGCGCAACGCAGCAAGCACACAGTTCACATTAGCTGTTGCTATGATTTTTAGGACAAACATTTATTTTGCTATTATCCTATTTTCTTCTATCATTCTGCCAACCGCTGTCTCTTCTGTCTTTCTCTGGGGTCAGAACTGGGGAGTCAAAGGCCAAAGGATTACCGAGGCAGCCCCACGGAGGACAGGAGTCTCAGAACTTAGCTTTGTTGGCTGGGCTCAGTGGCTCACGCTTGTAATCCCAGCACTTTGGGAAGCCGACGAGGGTGGATCACTTGAGGCCAGGAGTTTGAGACCAGCCTGACCAACATGCAGAAACCCCATCTCTACTAAAAATACAAAAATTAGCCAGGCGTGGTAGTGCACGTCTGTAATTCCAGCTACTCGGGAGGCTGAGGCACAAGAATTGCTTAAACCCAGGAGGCGGAGGTTGCAGTGAGTTCGAGATCACACCACTGCACTCCAGCCTGGACGACAGAATGAGACCCTGTCTCTAAAAAAAAAAAAAAAAAAAAAATGCTGGGCACGGTGGCTCATGCCTGTAATCTCAGCACCGGAGGCTGAGGCAGACAGATCTCCTGAGGTCAAGAGTTCAAGATCAGCCTGACCAACATGGACAAACCCCGTCTCTACTAAAAAGACAAAATTAGCCGGGTATGGTGGTACATGCCTGTAATGCCAGCTACTCGGGAGTCTGAGGCAGGAGAATTGCTTGAACCTGGGAGGCGGAGGTTGCGGTGAGCCGAGATCGCACCACTGCACTCCAGCCTGGGCAACAAGAGCGAAACTCCGTCTCAAAAAAAAAAAGAAAGAAAGAACTTAGCTTTGTCCCCATCCCTTCTCTTGGTGGCTGCCAGGAGCAAGGAGGTGAGGGTGGAGCCCTCAGCCACTGAGTCTAGAAGACTCTGGGTATCCTGGGCAGGGGTGGGCATGTGGCTGTCAGGCTTGGTCTCGCCCCAGCCTTCTACAAACCACGGCAGGGATTCGGGGCTCCCAATTCTATCCAGAGAAGTCAGGGTGGCCGTAGCTGCTGTGAAAAGACAGCTGGTCGTGGCTGACAAGCAGAGGGGAGGTGCCACTCAGGGCAGGTCTCATCTCTCAGGCGCCATTTCCAACCACTGCCAGGTGTGGCCCAGGTGCCAAGAGTATGTGGGGGGGGTGGCTCTTGTCCCCCGTGTGCTGGGGTAACACCGGACTGTATACATGCCACGCCAGCTGTGCCGGGGTTTGGCGAGGGAAAGAGGTAGATATGTGACAATACCTGGGTCCTGGTGAGGGAGAGTGTGTGCGTATGTGTGACACTGTCAGCTGGCTTCTTGTTTGGGTGTGACTGTGTATGGGGTGCATGTGTAATGGGTGTCAAGGGTAAGCTGTGCCTGTGTGTGTTATTTTGTGTCTGGGGATGCATGGCAAGGTTTCCAACCTTGGCACTACTACATTTGGGGCCGGATCATTCTTTGTGATCGGTGGGGTTTGTGGGAGATGCATTGTAGGGGACCGAGCAGTGTCCTGGGTCTCCACTCAGTAAATGCCAATAGCACACGCTCCACAAGTGTGACAACCAAAAATGATTCCAGACCGGACACGGTGGCTCGTGGCTATAATCCTGGCACCTTGAGAGGCCAAGGCCAGAGGATCACCTGAGCCCAGGAGTTCAAAACCAGCCTGGGAAACATAGCCAGACTTCGTCTTTACTAAAAATAAAAGAATTAGCTGGGTATGGTGGTGCCTGCCTGTAGTCCCAGCTACTTGGGAGGGTGAAGTGGAAGAACTGCTTGAGCCCAGGAGTTCAAGACCAGCCTGGGCAACATAATGAGACTCTGTCTCTACAAAAAAATTAAAAATTAGCCAGGCATGGTGGCATGCACCTGTCATCCCTGCTACTCAGGAGGCTGAGATGGGTAGATCACTTAAGCTTGGGAGGTCAGGGCTGCAGTGAACCGAGATTGCACCAGTGTGCTCCAGCCTGGGCTACAAGTGAGAGTCTGTCTCTAAAAAAAAAACAGTGTTTCCAGACATTTCCCAATTGGCAAAATCACTCCTGGTGACACTGAGTTAGGGAGTGTGTGGGGTGTCTGTGTGTCTGACAGCGTGTTATGCATGTGCATGTGCCTGTGTGTTTGGTGGTGTGTGAGGGTGTATTAGTTCTCGTGTGTCTTTCGGGCGCCTGACATTATGACTGAGTGCATGTGCTGTGTGTTTCTAGCTGTGCCTTTGGGTCTGAGCGTTTGTAAGCATTTGACAGTGGCAAAGCCTGTGTCTGTGCTGTGTGCTTCACAGCACATGTGATTGTGTGAGTGCGCGTGTCCCGTGTGTCTGCACCCACGTGCACGTCCCTGCGCGTGTAATGCCGCATCGATGTGTTCGGGTGTGGCCAGGTGCCTCTAGGTGTCTGTCAGTGAGGGCAAGCTTCTTTGTATGGGGACGCCTGTGTCTGTCTGATTGAGGGAGGTACAGCATGCCAGTGTGTGGCAGCGTGATTCTTTGTGCCCGAATGTGCCAGTGAGAGTGTATGACTTTGTGTGAGAGGGACCCCGGAATAAACCCCCCCCCCCCCACTCCCCGAGATGATTTGACCGAAGCTGATATTTGGACGGAACCACCTGGATAATTTGGCCCCCGTCCCTAGCTCCTGCCTGCCATGGACTAAAAGGCCCAGGGGGGTCGGGTGTACCTCCACGCTGTCCCTTCCTCCAGCCTGGCTCATACAGATTCAGGTAGGGACAGACAGATCCCCGCTTTTGCCCGATCTGTGCCAGGAAGGCTGGCACCGAGCTTCAGCTGAGGGGGCAGGGTCCTCGGTGATGGTGGTGGGCACTGCCCCCTGCCCACTGCTGGCCACCACCCCCAGCTCCCCCTCAGGGTGGGGCCCAGTGGGGGGGGAGAGCTCCCCAGTGCAACCCCCGGCTTCCGATTGGCTGCAGAGCGCCGCAGTGCCCGCTACCCGCCTCCCCCTCCCTGGCTGGCGCAGCCACATCGGTAGTGGTGGCAAATGCAACTTGGAGTTCTGGGCACAGCTGCGCCTCACAGAGGCCTGCCAGCCCCACCAGAAGCCAGACACCCCAGCTCCATGCCCCCGACCCCCCTCCCTGCCCACCCGCCCCACCGGGCAGCTCAGTCACCCTGCCCGTTGCCTCCCTCTGGCTGCCAGGCCCTGTCCACCCTGCTCCCCTCACCCGCCAGGCCTGTGCCCCCCTGGCCAAGCCCACTCAGGGGGCCCAGGCCCCTGCACGAGGCCACTCCCGCCCTCAGAGGGGCTCCTCAGGAGGGGGGAGGCGGTGAGGAAGGGGGGGGTTGGGGAGCTAGCCCTTCTTCCTTTAGTGAACGCGCCCAGAGCTGGAGCCAAAAATCGAGGAGGAGAGATATTCAGACGGAGCCAAGACGCGTTGGCAGGAGGAGAGAGAGAGGGAGAGAGGGAGCGGGAGGAGGGGAGGAGGGGGAGGAAAGAGGGGAGCAAAGAGAGAGAGAGAAAGGGGAAGAAGGGGGGACCTCAGTTTCCAAATCCGCGCCCCTCAGAGCCTCGGAGGGATGGCAGGTGGCCCAGGGGTATGGAACCCATGACCCGCCTCGCTGTGGGGGGCAGTGGGACGGTGGGCTCAGGCCCACGGAGACAGCCGGACACCCAGCTGGCCAGGCTAGAACGGACACAGGCAGAAGCCAAGATCAATGTGCGCTGGGCAGACAGAGGGAGGCCTGTGGGCGGCCCAAACACACCCGCACCTCGCCACCGCACAACGGGCTTCTGTCCACGCCAGGCCAGGGGCACGGGCGGGGCCCCCAGCAAGGCCACCGCGGCCGCGAGACCTCATGGGAAGGGACTGAGCTGCCAGCCCACTCCCAGCCACTCGCCCAGCCAGCCATATCAGGCATCGCGCATGGTGCTCTGAGGCCAAGGGAATGTCCGGGAGAGGGGCCCGTGGGGTGAGACCCACAGTGATCATCACGGGGACAAGCCCAGGAGGCACAGTGATCTGAGGGTGGTGACATCGGAGACACGTGTGTTGACACATATGTGGACAGAGGTTGACACGGACAGGCCAACACGTGTGTGAGACACATGGATATACTCTTTGCCGTGACGCACAGACACCCAGAAAAACACTGCTGTAGATGTGACGCATGTCGCCGGGACACTGTCACCCCAGATACAAAGCGCAGATACAAAGATGGCGACCGGCACACCGATACCCGTTGACGCGCACGTCGCCACCGTGACACAAAGACGACATCCGGCATGCCGACATGCATGGTGGCAAGCTCCCCGACCCCTGCCACCAAATACACAAGAGACAGGGTGTGCGATGATCTGTGGAGTCACATGCAGGTAGCACCCAGTGATGGACACTTGGAGATCTGGAGACGCATGAGGAGGGACCGGTGCAGACACACAGACTTCCGAGGGAAAATGGTGGCTCTGAGGCCTGATATGCCGATTAACAGGCACGATGATCTGGGAGAACCCAGACAGTTGCACACAGCTGTCCCCCCTGACACACTTGCCCTCACATATAGGGCTTTGGGGGCAGGAAAATGAAGACATCCCCCCTCCTTTCCCCACCCCAGCTGGGAGGGAGGAGACAAAAGGCCCATCCTCAGCACCGTGTTGGAGAAAGTGCCCAGCCTCCCCCTATCTCTCTTGGTCCAGCAAGTACCCAGATTCCAGCTTCACGGGGGTGGGGGGAACAATACCTGGGCAGATGAAAAAGGCCAGGCTCCCTGTGGGTTAGATGGCGAGGCCAGCCCTCCCTGTGCCGGCCCTCCCGTGGGTTAGATGGGGAGGTCGGTGTACCACAGGGGCATTTTGCCCACAGCCACGGCACCATGGCCAAACGCCCAGCATTGCTCCCACCCCCACAATGCACCCTGATCCAGCCAAGTGCCCACATAGGGTCCCACACACTTGTCCTGTCTTCACGGCGGGTCCAGGTTATAACGCCCAGGTGCAGATGCAGAAATAGTTCTGGAGCTTTGGGGATGTCCCTGAAGTCATCATCTAGATGCACCAGGTCTCTCTGTGTCACGTACATTTGGATGAACACATACTTTTTTTCTTTGAGACAGAGTCTTGCTCTGTCGCCCAGGCTGGAGTGCAGTGGTGCTATCTCGGCTCACGGCAACCTCCGCCTCCAGGGTTCAAGCGATTCTCTGGCCTCAGCCTCTGTGTAGCTGGGATTAAAGACTCGAGCCACCACGCCCAGCTAATTTTTGTATTTTTAGTAGAGATGGGGTTTCACCATGTTGGTCAGGCTGCTCTCGAACTCCTGACCTCATGATCCACCTGCCTCAGCCTCCCAAAGTACTGGTATTACAGGCATGAGCCACTGCGCCCGGCCCACACACGTACTCTTATACCAGGACTCGGGTCCCCCCAAAGAGAAATCTGGTCCTCATGGAACAGAACAGGCCTTGTTTCTCCTCTCCTGCCCCCCACCCTCCCCCCACCATCTCTTCCCTATCTTGAAGCCCTGCCACCCTCTGCTTAGCCTATGGGCCCCCATCCAAAGGTAAAAGAGCTGGGCCATGAGCAAGCACCCATCCTTCCAAACTCTCCTTGTGCCTCCTCCTCCTCCAGGCAGTCCACTTGGATATGTATGGTTGGGAGGTGCTCAACCCTGTCTTCTACCCCTCAGAGGCATCCCTCTCTCAGCTGGGAGAATCCGGGAGGTTACAACCAACAATTAGCAACAATTCCCATTTCTGGAGCACACACTATGTGTCAGGCACCACACTGAGCCTAAGTACAGCCCAAGAGATAGACACTGGTTTTGCCGATTTTACAGGCCAGGAAAATCCTGTGCTTTAGGCCTCAAGATTAGAAGACGCGGAGCTGGAGCTTGAAGCGGTTGCTGTCTGACCACAAAGCCTAGCCCTTGACCTCTGCTCCCGCAGCCTCCATCTGGAAGCTCTTGAGGCTACACAAGACATTCCAGGCCCTAGGGAGACTGGAGCACCCCGTTGCCTGCAGAGTCCTCTGCGCCGAGCTCAGCCCAACATCCAAACATCTCAGGAAGCCCCCGCTCATCTCATGAGCTACCCCATCCCGGCCCACACCTGGGCACACCTCCCACCCCAGCAGTGGGCATGAATCGGCAGGGCCAGGGCTGGGAGAGAATGCCAAGTGCCATGGAAACAGGGCACCAGGCTGGAGCAGGGACAGAGAGCGATAGCAGGGACAAAGCAGTGGCCACAGTGACCCAGAGAGAAAGCTGGGGAAAGGGGGCATCAGGGAGGCCCCAACCATCCCCCCTCCCATGGAAAGAGTGTGTGGGGAGCTATCCAGACACAAAAATACAGGAACATTCACTGCTTGTGTGGCTAGGAATATGGGCGGAGGTTGCTGCGTGTCTGACAGCGGGTGTATCCATGTGTGCGCCCATGTATGTCTTTGTGTGTGTCAGCAAATGTCGGCATGTTTGCGTGTGTATCCCTGTGGCAAGGAGGGGGAAGCACGCATCGGTGCCTATTTCCGTGTGTGTATTTGAAAAGGTATTTGTGTACACACCTGGGTGAGCCAACTGCATTGTGTCTGTGTGTGAAGATGTGAATCCATCCATCCGTCTGTCTGTCCTTGGGTCCATGCAAGTATGTGTGAGGGTAAACACACATTTGCGTCTGCCTGTATCCAAATGTGTGCTGAGGGCTCCATGAGTCTGGGAGGTGTCGTGGTCTCTGTGTGCCTACGTCGCTGTGTTGTCTTGAGGCGTTTGTGTTTATGTGTACACTGGGGGTGGTTGTGCACACAAGTCCACGGTCTCCTGTGTCCACACATGTGTTAAAGAGGCACTACTGTGTCTCTAACCCTATGCCAATACACATGTCCCATTTCAAGGGGTGCATGTGTGTTAATGTGTGTGTGTGTGACAGTGTGGACACAAGTCCCCCGGTTTCCTGCGTCCGTAGGCCTACAGGTTTGTCGACGGTCGTGTGTCTGGACATCGGTGTGAACAGAATGCTTACGTCCCCATCTTGGCAGTGACAGTGGTGTACATGAGTCCATAGCCTGGTTGTGTCTCTGTTTCTTGGTGGGGTCGGGGTGGGAGGGGGGGTCCATCCATTCACCACACCCCACCCTTTTCTCCGCCTGAGACTCAGGCCTGTGGCTGCGATGGACTCCAGCAGCTCCAGCAACCGCCCTGCCCGGTCGCCCTGGATTTCTATGCTTTTTCTAGAAGGAGATTTTCCCCCCACCCTTCCCCCCTCGCCCACAGTACCTTTCCCCCGCCAGGGCCCCACTGCTCCAAGCTCGTTCCTGCTCAATCATTTATTGACTTTAAAATCGAAGCCAATTCTGGTTTGAAAAAAGAAAAGGGAGAGAGAGAGGGAAAGGGAAAGAGAGAGGCAGCCCAGAGAGACAGAGAGTCCGAGACGCCAGTGGAGGGGGGGAGCACAGATGGGGCCAAAACTGGAGTCAGAGACAGAGACAGGGACAGTCAGAGATATACAAAAGGACACAGAGGGAGAAAGAGAGATGGAAAAGGGCAGAGTATGCCAGAGACCGAGAAAAACAGATCGAGAAAAAGACAGCAAACGAAAGAGGTTGTCAGAAAAACAGAGACCAGCAGGGCAAACTATGGAAGCAGAAAGATTTGTGAAAACAAGAGATGCGGTTGTCAGGGAGGGGCAGGCCAGACTGCGCTGACCAGCCGGCAGCAGCCACCCGCCCAGAGCTGAAGGGTTTCCCTGCCCACCGTGCAGGGCTGGCAGCCTGGCGACACTGTGCCCACTCCCCTCTCTAGCCATCCTGGCATACTGGAGCTGTCGTAACCTGGGCCTACAGTCACATGGAGCCAGGCACCGGCCATCGCCCTGGGTCTAGTGGCTGCGCCAGCCCCTTCCTAGCCGTGTCACCGGCGTATCTCGGCAATTTCTCTCCCGGCGTGCTGTGAAATCTGAGGGGCGGGGTGTCTCACCCAAGCCACGGGGGAGCAGGCTCAGATGTCTGGCGTGCTTGGCATGGGAGCCAGGCTGGCAGCCTGGTGGGCAAGGGGCTGCTCGAGCGTGGGGTCTTGGTCTCGCTAGGCCCCAAACGTCGGCCACACAGCCCAGCCAAGCATAGCACCAAAGACAGCCACGGCTCAGACACCGCTGGGTAGGCAGTTGTCATGAGGGGCGCCCAACATGGTGTGGCTGTGGAACTGGGGGGTGCAGATGTGGGGGTTCCCCAAAGTGCTCAGCATGCTTGGTGGCACCTGCATGCACACTGTGATATGTATGCATGCCAGTGCGCCCTCACCCACATGTACTTGGGCCCACTTTCTGCAGGAAAACCCCGCTCCCTGGGCCATACACTCGGCCATGCCACGCAGGCCTGCCCATGGTCAGCCCACAGGGCCACACGCAGCCTCTAGATTGATTCACACACGCATACACTTGCACCTGTGCATACAGGAGCATGGTGTGACCACAGCTGACACACACCGCAACAAACCCCTCGCCCCTTGACACTACTGCATGTTCCCAGCACGACCCAGACGAAGTACCAGCCATACCCATGTGGACTGCCACTATAAGCTGTGGACACACTTGGCACATGGCCGACAGGGATCAGGCTGGGCAGAGGCGACAATGAGGACCTGAACTAGAGAACCCCCACATGCAGGCCTGGCTGGCACGCAGGGCTAAGCAGCCCCCAGATGTCCCCTCTGTTGACACTGTTACCAGCTGTGGCCTGGCCCTGCAGGCAATGCTGTCAGGGCCACTGTAGGATACTGGGCAGCTCCTGTGCCCTCTTAGAGCCTCAGGCCACAGCCCCGGGAGAGTGGGGTGGCCCGATAGGCATCCTCGCAGCTTTTGCCGCCGCCGTATGCCTGCGCAGGGAACTTCGCTGGAGGCGGGACGCGCTCTAGCAACGCGCCAAGGTCGGCGCTGTTGTGTCCGAGGCTGACCCGACGGTGTGGCCGTAGCACGGTCGGCTGTGTCCGCAGCTGCCTCCCGCCCCTCCCGCCTCCAGGCGACAGGACGGGATTCCCCAGGCCTGCCGAGTCTATTCTGCAGCAGCCCGGGTCGCTGGGGCCAAAAAGTTTGAGCCAAGGAAAGTTTGGGGGTGGGGGGGCTGAGGCTGCAACGTCCAGGGTCGGAGAGGCGCGGCCACCGCTGGCAGCGCGCCCGCCCCTCTCTCCCCTCCCCTGCCCCTCCGAAATTTGGGGAGCCCCGCCATTTTCTTAGCCCCGCTCCCATGTGAGGCCTGAACAAAGACTTTGGGGAGACGCCCGGGCCGCTCGGCCCGCCCCAGGCACCCCAACCGCATGCAAGGGCCGCCGCCACGCACGCCGGTCACTGCCACCCTCAGGAACCGCTGCGCCAGCCCCAGGAAGCGCCGCGGGACCCAGTGTCCCCTCTGCGCCCTCGGGACCACCTTCTTGCCACTCTGTCACCCCCGAAAACACTGCCAGCAGCCACGCTGCTGGGTGAGCGCTACAGTAGCCCACAGGTCGGCCGGAGTCCTGCTGCCCATCGCACCCCAGTCGAGTGCACACACACACACACACACACACACACACACACATGCACGCACACGCACTCCCGCCTGCGCTCCAGGGGCAGCGCCACGACGCAGCTGGCCACCCCCGGAGCCCCCAAGAGGAGTCCACCCGGTGGCCAGGGTCGCACGCGCACGGTGACGCCCGCACGAGTGCCCAGGCTCCCCGCGGCACAGCCTGAACCCCTCGGCGGCCCGCGGGCTCTCGGTCGCCCCTCCCCGGCCGCTGCGCGCCCCCTCCGCCCGCCCGCGCCGCCGGCCGGCCTCCCGCGCCCGCTCCCCTCCCCCGGTCGCGCGGGGGCGGCGGCCGGTACCTGGGTGAGGCAGTACGGGGAGTACATAGCTGGGCGCCCGGGCGGGAGCGCGGCGGCCGGCCGCGGCGAGGGGAGGCCCGGCAGGAGGCGGCCGCGCTCGGGCTCGGGCTCCGGCTCGGCTCCTCCGGCCTCCGCCGCTCTGCGCCCGCCCGGCCCGCGGCCCCGCGCTCGGCCCGGCGCCGCTCCGCGCTCGCCGCTCGCAGGCTCGGCCCCGCCGGCTCCGGGGCCGCCGCCGCTGCCGCCGCCGCCGCCGCGCTCGCCGCTGCCTCTCGCGTCCGCCGCCGCCGCCGCTGCCGCCGCGCGTCTACTCCATGCCGCCGCCGCTCGGCCGGTCACCCTCGCCCGCCGCCGCCGCCGCAGCCGCCGCGCTGTGAAAGTGAAAGTTTAGACAAAGTTTGGAAGCGGCGCACTCCGGGGAGAGGGAGCGGGCGGGCGGCGCGGGCGGGAGGAGGGGCGCGGGGAGGGGCGGGCAGGGCGGGGGAGCGGCGGCCGGCGCACACACACACGCACACACATGCACACACGAGAACACACGCACACGCGCACGCGGGGGCGCACACCGACGCGGCCGCCCCGACACGTGCTGGCCCGCGTTCCAGCGCAGACACACGCTGACACGCAGCGGGACTCGGACCCTGCCATACATGTCACGTCCAGAACGCCTGGCCACACGTTCCGCGTTCGAACAACAAAGCACACTCGGACGCCAATGCACACAAGGCACGGACACACAACCCCTACACACAGGCACTAACAGACACCCCATTCTGGGAAAACACCCACGACCCACGCACTGACATGCACTGTGCCACCATGGTACCCAGGCACACAACAAGGAACCGCGTGTAGACATACACCAACACAGGCGTCACATAGTCACACACTGATATACACGAAGACACACCGGTGCGTGACACACAGAGAGGCACACTGATGCACACACACTGACGCATGTTCCTGCAGAACACAGACACTTGCAGGATCACACAGCCACACGCTGACACCTTCCAGACACACAATTCCTACACGCACACACACAACACACACATCACCGTGCCAGAACACATTGGCAGTTGTGGCAATACACGCGGATGTACAGAATGACACTGATGATTGGGAGGCCCAGGCCGGTGGATCTCTTGAGCTCAGGAGTTCAAGACCAGCCTGGGCAACATGGCGAAACCCCCTCACTACCAAAAATACAAAAATTAGCTGTGTGTGGTGCTGGATGCCGGTGGTCCCAGCTACTTAGGAGGCTGAAGTGGGAGGATCCCTTGAGCCTGGGGAGGTCGAGGCTACAGTGAGCCGTGATCATGCCACTGCACTCCAGCCTGAGTGACAGAGCAAGACCCTGTCTCAAAAAAAAAAAAAAAAACAAAAAACTAAATAAATAAGAATGACTCTAATGAAGGGAAAATACATAATGTCACATAAATATACACCAAACACCTGGAAGTGAATGCAAAGGACCCTGATACAAAGAGATACAAAGTGTCACAGATACAAAGCAACATTGGCTGTCACAACACAACACAGGCCAGGCGCCATGGCTCATGTCTGTAATCCCAGCACTTTGGGAGGCCAAGCGGACGGATCACAAGGTCAGTAGTTCAAGACAAGCCTGGCCAACATAGTAAAACCTTGTTTCTAGTAAAAAAAACAAAAAATTAGCCGGGCATGGTAGCAGGCACCTGTAATCCCAACTACTCAGGAGGCTGAGGCAGGAGAACCACTTGAACCCGGGAGGCGGAAGTTACAGTGAGCCGAGATCACATCATTGCACTCCAGCCCCAGCGACAATGTGAGACTCCATCTCAAAAAAAGAAAAAAATTAAAAAAAAAAAAAAAAGTCCAGACGCGGTGGCTCACACCTGTAATCCCAGCACTTTGGGAGGCCGAAGTGGGTAGATCAGAAAGTCAGGAGTTCAAGACCAGCCTGGCCAACATAGTGAAACCTCATCTCTACTAATAATACAAAAATTAGGCTGGGCACGGTGGCTCATGCCTGTAATCTGAGAAATTTGGGAGGCCGAGGAGGGTGGATCACGAGTCAGGAAATCGAGACCATCCTGGCTAACAAGGTGAAACCACATCTCTTACTAAAATACAAAAAACTAGCTGGGCGTGGTGGCGCGTGCTGTAGTCCCAGCTACTTAGGAGGTTGAGGCAGGGGAATCACTTGAACCCAGGAGACAGAGGTTGCAGTAAGCCGAGATTGCGCCACTGCACGCCAGCCTGGTGACAGAGCAAGACTCTATCTCTAAAAAAAAAAAAAAAAATAGCCAGTCGTAGTGGTGGACACCTGTAATCCCAGTTACTCAGGAGGCCGAGGCAGGAGAATCGCTTGAACCCGGGAGGTGGAGGTTGCAGTGAGCCGAGATCATGCCACTGCACTCCAGCCTAGGTGACAGAGCAAGACTCCGTCTCAAAAAAAAACAACACACAGACACACACACACACCACACTGGGTTGCCGAGATGTACCCACAGGCCTTGGACACACTGACCAACTGTCCTGATGCCCAGGCGACTCACGATCCCCCTAGGAGAATTATCCAGCCATGCACACAGGGTTCACACACACACCCACATCCCTCACATAACCCCCCCCCACACGCACTTGTAATGTGGCCCTGATCACGCACCGAGGCGTGATCCTCAGTACAGGAGACACACAGCTCAGCTGTCAGGGACAGAACTGGGCATGAGGGCCTCCGTACATGTACACACACACTTGCGTGAGGTTCCAGCCCCTCTTCAGGCTCCTGACTCCTCATTTTCGGAACATAAAGGACTTGGGAGAAGTAGTGCTGGGGACCCTGGAGCAAGGGGGAGGGGGGAGCCCTCGGGTAACCCCCAGGGTGGGTGGGGAGGCGGTGCCGACAGCCCCCAGGCAGCTCCTGCTGAGACAAAACACCAGCCTGCTGCCAGGTGCAACCAGCACCTTCTTGCTCTCCTGGGCCAAAAAGCTGTGGCAATTCTCAGCTATGCATTGTCTGTTAAAGGGGGTGTCAGTGCCCGGGCGGGGATGCGCACGCACACAGGCTTGTCTGTGCCCACTAGGCTCTTGCAAGCAGACACAAAAGTGTGTATGTGCATGTGAGTATATATGTGTAAATGTCCCAGAAACTATATGCTCCTGGTCACAATACTGTATTAGGCTATGTGGCAGGCAGTGTGTCTGTGGTGTCTAGATGGGTCTGGTGTCTTCCAGGGACATGGAAGAAATGCAGGTCAGAATACATGCAAGAGTCTGGCTGGGTGCAGTGGCTCACACCTGTAATCCCAGCACTTTGGGAGGCCGAGACGGGTGGATCACCTGAGGTCAGGAGTTCGAGACCAGCCTGGCCAACATGGTGAAACCCCGTCTCTACTAAAAATACAAAAATTAGCTGGGTGTGGGGGCAGGTGCCTGTAATCTCAGTTACTAGGGAGGCTGAGGCAGGAGAATCGCTTAAACCTGGGAGGTGGAGGCTGCAGTGAGCCAAGATCACACCACTGCACTCCAGACTGGACGACAGAGCAAGACTCCATCTCAAAAAAAAAGAAAAAAAAACAAACACCATACCCTCGGGACTGACATCCCAGTGGGTGTCAGGTATAGAGGTCAGGTGATGAGGGTCTGGGTCTGTCTGATGGAAAGTGTCAGTGAAGGGGTGCCTGGGTGACCATGTGTGTCAGTCTTGAGGGTTATTAGAAAGTATCAGTGTAGGCTGGATGCAGTGGCTCACGCCTGTAATCCCAGCACTTTGGGAGGCTGAGGCAGGCAGATTGCTTGAGGTCAGGAGTTTGAGACCAGCCTGGGCAACAAGATGAGATCCCATCTCTACTAAAAGTACAAAAAAAAAAAAAAAAAAAAAAATAGGCAGGCCTGATGGTGCATGCCTGTGGTCTTAGCTACTCCAAAGGCTGAGGTGGGAGGATGGCTTGAGCCCAGGGAGCAAAGGTTGCAGTTAGCCATGATCACGCCACTGCAATCCAGCCTGGGCAACAGAGTGCATTGTCATTGTATATGGGTCTTGTGTGTGTGTGTGTGTCCTGGAGTGGGTGTGATCACACGGGTGAGTGTACAAGGGTCCCAGTGGGTCTGGGACCTGCTTACAAGAGACCAATGGTCACAGCCATGTTTGTGATCAGGGTCTGTAGGCCAGAAAATATCAATGGGTGTCACTAAGTGTGTGTTTTGCTATGTGGGTGTAGGGCAGTGATGAGGATCTGTGTGTGCCAGGGTGTGTATACAGGTGCTCGGGGGTGGCAGGGATCGGGGCTGTCGGGGATTGGGGCTGTCAGGACGGGGTCTCTGTGTGTCAAGAATGTGAGCCTGTGTGTGTCAGACCATTCCAGAGAATGTATGTGTGTGTGTGGCCATGCCTGTGTGTGTGTATGTGTAACCATCGTGTGTGTGTGTGTGTATGTGTGTGTGAGACAGAGAGAGAGAGGCCTTGTCAATGCGTGTGTCTGTGGATGAGGGAGGAGGTCTCTGTGTGTCCAGATGTGTGTGTCTGTGTGTGTCAGGTCATCTTAGTGTGTGTATGTGTCAGGTCATGTGTGTGTGTTTCTATGTGAGGCCATGTTAGTGTATGTGACTAGCTGTGTGTATGTGTGTGTGTCAGGCCACATAAGTGTGTGTGTCAGGGAAGGAGGAGTCTCTGTGAACCTGTGTCAGATGTGAGTCTGTGTCAGGCCATGTCAGTGCATATGATTAGGTGTGTGTTCATGTGTCAGGGAGGGGTGGTGTCTTGTGTGTCTGCATCAGACCATGTCAGTGTGTGTCTGTGTGTGTGTGTATCAAGCCATGTCAAATCATGTAACTATGTATGGGGGTGTGTGGGTCTCAGGCCGTATCAATGTGTCTGTCTGTGTGAGGCCATAGCAATGTGTGTAACTAGGAGTGTGTGTGTGTGTGTGTGTGTGTGTATTTCAGTGAGGAGGTCTACATAAACCTGTGTGAGTGATGTGAGTTTGTGTGCATCAGGCCATGTCAGTGTGTGTGATTAGATGTGTGTGTCTGCGTGTCCAATAGGTGTGTCTGTCAGGCCACGTCAGTGTGTGTGACTGTTGTATGTGTATGTCGGTGTCAGGGAGGGGTCTCTGTGTGTCCTGATATGTGTGTCTGTGTTGGGCCATGTCAGTGTGTGACCAGTTGTGTGTGTGTGTGTGTGTGTATCAGGGATTGCATCCCTGTGTGCCTGAGGGTGTGTCTGGGTAGGTGTGTGTCTGTGATTCCGTGCCTGGGGCATCGGACCCCAGGATCCCACGGGTCTGAGTCTCCCCATCGCGCCTGAGGCCGCCACGCCATGGAGGGAGGGCCATGGAGAAGGGAATCGATACGTCCTTAAAAATTCAAGGGTTTCTCGTAAACAGAAACTTTTAACACCGTTTAAAGTTTCAGACTGCTGCTGCGGCTGCCTCCACACCACCGCTGCCCCAGAAAGGGGAGGGGGCTCCGAGGGGCAGACTGGGGAGGGGTTGGAAGCGGAGCGGGGCGCAGAGGGGAAAGAGCGGGGCCACATGGGGGGCTGGGAGCGGTAGGGGCTGGGGGAAGGGCCAGAAAGGGATTTGGGGATCGAGGGGGCTGGGGCCCTGAATAGATGGTTCTCAGAATGGGGGTCAAGGGGTACGGAGGGGAGGGGGAGCTGGAAGAGGCAGGGGGATGAACGGAAAAGGGTCTGGGGGCCTTTGAGGGGCCCTAGAAAGACTGGGATGTCTGGGAGAAGGAGTTGGGGACACCTGGGCTTTGGAGGAGTGATGGGGGATGGAGGCGCGGCAGGGGCTTGGATGGCTGTGGAAAGAAGCAGAGGCAATGTCTGGGGGGGGTCTGGGGCCCTGGGTGAAGGGAACAGCAGAGCAGTGTGGATCTGTGGGGGGACAGAGGGGGAGGCTGTGGGAAAAGGCCTGGGGAGGGGTAGACTGGTGGAGGGTTTCAGGGGGTGTGAGACCCTTCATGGAGCTGGGGGCTTGGGGGATCTTGAGAGCCAAGTCAACTCTGTCCACCCCTCTCCAAATGGCTGTGAGGGGGCACAAGGCTCAGAAACCCCCAACTCCGGCTGTCCTACCCCACCCGCCAGCCTGTGCTCCAGCCAGGACCACCAGCCCCAGGCCCCAGGCCCCTGGGATGATGCTCCCTCATGGCCTTCCTGGCCAAGATGTAGGCTCCGCCCAAACCATCAACCCAGCCCTACTCTCACACACCATGCCCATACTCATCCACACACACACAACACCCAGCCTCATCCACACACACAACACCCAGCCTTCATCCACACCCACACAACACCCAGCCTTCATCCACACACACACAACACCCAGCCTCATCCACACACACAACATCCAGCCTGATCCACACACACAACACCCAGCCTTCATCCACACACACACAACACCCAGCCTCATCCACACACACAACACCCAGCCTTCATCCACACCCACACAACACCCAACCTTCATCCACACACACACAACACCCAGCCTCATCCCACACACACAACACCCAGCCTGATCCACACACACACAACACCCAGCCTTCATCCACACACACACAACACCCAGCCTTCATCCACACACACACAACACCCAGCCTCATCCACACACACAACACCCAGCCTCATCCACACACACACAACACGCAGCCTCATCCACACACACACAACACCCAGCCTCATCCACACACACAACACCCAGCCTTCATCCACACACACACAACACCCAGCCTCATCCACACACACAACACCCAGCCTCATCCACACACACACAACACGCAGCCTCATCCACACACACACAACACCCAGCCTCATCCACACACACAACACCCAGCCTTCATCCACACACACACAACACCCAGCCTCATCCACACACACAACACCCAGCCTCATCCATACACACACAACACCCAGCCTCATACACACACACAACACCCAGCCTCATACACACACACACAACACCCAGCCTTCATCCACACACACAAACACCCAGCCTCATCCACACACACAACACCCAGCCTCATCCATACACACAAAACACCCAGCCTCATCCATACACACACAACACCCAGCCTCATACACACACACACAACACCCAGCCTCATACACACACACACAACACCCAGCCTCATACACACACACAACACCCAGCCTTCATCCACACACACACAACACCCAGCCTCATCCACACACACACAACACCCAGCCTTCATCCACACACACACAACACCCAGCCTCATCCACACACACAACACCCAGCCTCATACACACACACACAACACCCAGCCTCATAAACACACACAACACCCAGCCTTCATCCACACACACACAACACCCAGCCTCATCCACACACACACAACACCCAGCCTTCATCCACACACACACAACACCCAGCCTCATACACACACACAACACCCAGCCTCATACACACACACACAACACCCAGCCTCATGCACACACAACACCCAGCCTTCATCCACACACACAAAACACCCAGCCTCATACACACACACACAACACCCAGCCTCATACACACACACAACACCCAGCCTTCATCCACACACACACAACACCCAGCCTCATACACACACACAACACCCAGCCTCATCCACACACACAACACCGAGCCTCATCCACACACACACAACACCCAGCCTCATGCACACACAACACCCAGCCTTCATGCACACACACAAAACACCCAGCCTCATACACACACAACACAACACCCAGCCTCATGCACACACACAACACCCAGACTCATCTACACACACACAAAACCCAGCCTTCATCCACACACACACAACACCCAGCCTCATCCACACACACAACACCCAGCCTCATCCACACACAGAACACACAGCCTTCATCCACACACACACAACACCCAGCCTCATCCACACACACAACACCCAGCCTCATCCACACACAACACCAGCCTCATCCACACGCACAACACCCAGCCTCATACACACACACAACACCCAGCCTCATAACACCACACACACACAACACCCAGCCTCATGCACACACAACACCCAGCCTTCATCCACACACACAAAACACCCAGCCTCATACACACACAACACAACACCCAGCCTCATGCACACACACAACACCCAGCCTCATCCACACACACAAAACACCCAGCCTCATCCACACACACACAACACCCAGCCTCATCCACACACAACACCCAGCCTCATCCACACACACAACACCTAGCCTTCAACCACACACACACAACACCAAGCCTCATCCACACACGCACAACACCCAGCCTCATCCACACACACACAACACCCAGACTCATCTACACACACACAAAACCCAGCCTTCATCCACACACACACAACACCCAGCCTCATCCACACACACAACACCCAGCCTCATCCACACACAGAACACACAGCCTTTATCCACACACACACAACACCCAGCCTCATCCACACACACAACAGCCAGCCTCATCCACACACACAAAACCCAGCCTCATCCACACACACAACACCCAGCCTCATCCACACACACAACACCCAGCTTCATCCACACACACAACACTCAGCCTCATCCACACACACAACACCCAGCCTCATCCACACACACACAACACCCAGCCTCATCCACACACACAACACCCAACCTTCATCCACACACACAACACCCAGCCTCATCCACACACACACAACACCCAGCCTCATACACACACACAACACCCAGCCTCATCTACACACACACAACACCCAGCCTCATGCACACACAACACCCAGCCTTCATCCACACACACAAAACACCCAGCCTCATCCACACACACACAACACCCAGCCTCATCCACACACAACACCCAGCCTCATCCACACACACAACACCTAGCCTTCAACCACACACGCACAACACGCAGCCTCATCCACACACGCACAACAGCCAGCCTCATCCACACACACAACACCCAGCCTCATCCACACACGGAATACCCAGCCTTCATCCACACACACACAACACCCAGCCTCATCCACACACACAACAGCCAGCCTCATCCACACACAACACCGGCCTCATCCACACACACAACACCCAGCCTCATCCACACACACAACACCCAGCTTCATCCACACACACACAACACTCAGTCTCATCCACACACACACAACACCCAGCCTCATCCACACACACAACACCCAGCCTCATCCACACACACAAACACCCAGCCTCATCCACACACACACAACACCCAGCCTCATCCACACACACAACACCCAGCCTCATCCACACACACACAACACCCAGCCTCATCCACACACACACAACACCCAGCCTCATCCACACACACAACACCCAGCCTCATCCACACACACACAACACCCAGCCTCATCCACACACACAACACCCAGCCTCATCCACACACACAACACCCAGCCTCATCCACACACACACAACACCCAGCCTCATCCACACACACAACACCCAGCCTCATCCACACACACAACACCCAGCCTCATCCACACACACACAACACCCAGCCTCATCCACACACACAACACCCAGCCTCATCCACACACACACAACACCCAGCCTCATCCACACACACAACACCCAGCCTCATCCACACACACACAACACCCAGCCTCATCCACACACACAACACCCAGCCTCATCCACACACACACAACACCCAGCCTCATCCACACACACACAACACCCAGCCTCATCCACACACACACAACACCCAGCCTCATCCACACACACACAACACCCAGCCTCATCCACACACACACAACACCCAGCCTCATCCACACACACAACACCCAGCCTCATCCACACACACACAACACCCAGCCTCATCCACACACAACACGCAGCCTCATCCACACACACAACACCCAGCCTTCAACCACACACACACAACACCCAGCCTCATACACACAAACACCCAGCCTTCATCCACAGACACACAACACCCAGCCTCATCCACACACACAACACGCAGCCTCATCCACACACACACAACATGCAGCCTCATCCACACACACAACACCCAGCCTCATCCACACACAAACACCCAGCCTCATCCACACACACAACACCCAGCCTCATACACACACACACAACACACAGCCTTCATCCACACACGCAACACCCAACCTTCATCCACACCCACCTCTCCATTTTTACACACACCACACACCCTTTATTCACACCCACACAACACTCATCCTTCATTCACATACACACTAACTTGTCCTTCCAGTCACACACACAGGACACCAGCCTTCCAAAGGTGCACACCCACAAACATCCTTCACACACACACAGTCACAGACTCTCACTATCACACTCAATGTCACACCACAACACCTATTTCCTTCACACACACAGCTCGTCCCTCCATTCACACACAGAAACACGCACTTACACACACACACTTCCATTTGTACACACACACCCCTCCCACAGCACCCACCCCATGCACACCCTACACTCTGTCTTCCTTCTATTCAAACACAACTCTCACACCACATCCACACGCACACAGACAAAACACTTATTCTCACACTCATACATTCACATCCACAGAGTTCTCCCCCCCCACACTCAGCACCCCTCCTCTACATTGACAGCACCCTCCTACGCACACACACACACACACACACAGCCTCACTTTGCTCCCCTCCACAACTGCAAATGGGAAGAATTTATGGGAAGACAGAGGAACTGCTGGGGAGGCAGCACTGTACCTCTCTCTCCCCCCACCCCCTCCCTCCACCCTATCCCCCGCATCCCAAGTATTAGGGTACACCTGGCCTTCAAGAAATCTCACGGCCAGGCACGGTGGCTCATGCCTGTAATCCTAGCACTTTGGGAGGCCGAGGTGGGTGGATCATCTGAGGTCAGGAGTTCAAGACCAGCCTGACCAACATGGTGAAACCCCATCTTTTAAAAAGAAAAAGAAAAGAAATCTCTCAGGAGGAGGGCACTGCCAGGGGCTGGGCACAGCTGGCATGCCACAGCTGGAATCCCCCACATCCCTCCCTGCCAGGCTGCCCACCTGGCTGTGGCTGGCAGCAGGTGCGTTCTTACCATGCAGGTGTGTGGGGGAGAAGGAGGAGCGGGGAACAGGAGCCAGGCCCATGGCACTACCTGGCCAGGATGCTGGGGGCAGTGTGGGTGGGGGGTGGGGGCAGGGCTGAAACATCTGGGCTCTGGCAGCCACATTCCGGGGCACAGAAGGTGGGGCTGGGCAATGCGAGGCTCCAGGGCTGCTTGGCAACAGAGCAGGGCTCTTGGGCGAGGTGGGCAAACATCTGGCACGTAGCATAGGCAGGGAGCCAGCCCATGGGTGCTGCCAGGCTGGGAGGAAAGGGTGCTCTAGGCACCTTGGTAGGACCTGGATCCCCCACTCCCAACAAGAGGGCCTGACGCCTCTGTGCCTAGCGGGGTAGGCACGATCTGTGTCCCAGGCCTGAAGTCCTAGCCTTGAGCTCACTGTCCCCCTCCCAGGGTGATCTAGGAGCCCCTATTAGAGACTCAGTCCTCCCCTTTCCTCTCCTCTTCCCTTTTCCTCTGTTCCCACAGATAAAATCCAGAATGACACACAGACACAGGGTCACCCAGATACCATCACACACCCTTCTAGAATATCACACAGACATACAAACACACACACCCACACCAAAAATCCCACACAGGCCTTCCCAGAGCCACCTACAGAGTGATAGCCAGGTCACATGCACGAAGACCTTCATGATCATATAGACCCCCATAGAGACCCAGCTAATACACCAAGTTGCAAAGACACACACAGACACACACAAACAGTTACATGGATTCCCAGAATTTCATGCTGAGCCCAGTTACACAGGTACACACAGGCCACACAACATCACACAGGTTCAGAACTATTTCACACAGGACTGCACGGACCCAATGGGTCACACACAAAGATGTCCACGAAATCATCCACAGACGCGCACACAAAAAGTCACTCAAAGGCCAGGTATGGTGGCTCATGCCTGTAATCCCAGTACTTTGGGATGCCAAGGCAGGCAGATCACCTGAGGTCGGGAGTTCAAGACCAACCTGACCAACATGGAGACACCCCAACTCTACTAAAAATACAAAACTAGCCAGGCCTGGTGGTGCATGCCTGTAGTCCCAGCTACTCAGGAGGCTGAGGCAGGAGAATTGCTTGAACCCAGGAGATGGAGGTTGCAGTGAGCTGAGATGGCACCATTGCACTCCAGCCTGGGCAACAAGAGCGAAACTCCATCAAAAAAAAAAAAAGAAAGAAAGAAAAAAAAAGTCATTTAAAGGCCTACAATCCCAGCACTTAGGGAGGCCAAGACAGATGGATCGCTTGAGCCCAGGGGTTCAAAACCAGCCTGGGCAACATAGCAAGACCCTGTCTCTACAAAAAATTTATACATTTGCCAGGCATGGAGTATGCATCTGTGGTCCCAGCTAATCAGGTGGGAGGGTCACATGAGCCTGGGAGGTTGAGGCTGCAGTGAGCACTCCAGCCTGGGCAACAGAGTAAAATCCTATCTCAAAAAAAGAAACAGGCCAGGCGAGGTGGCTCACACCTTCAATTCCAGCACTTTGGGAGGCTGAGACGGGCAGATCACCTGAGGTCAGGTGTTCGAGAACAGCCTGGCCAACAGGCAAAACCCAATTTTTTTGGTACTAAAAATACAAAAATTAGCAGAGCGTGGTGGTGCATGCCTGCAATCCCAGCTACTTGGGAGGTTGAGGCAGGAGAATCACTTGAACCTGGGAGACGGAGGTTGCAGTGAGCCGAGATCATGCAACTGCACCCCAGTCTGGGCAACAGAGTGAGATTCTGTCATGAAAAAAAAAAAGAAAGAAACAAAAAGTTACACAAAGATATCTAGATCACGCACACACACAGGAAAACACAGACACACGCTCACACTTGCCCAGGCAGCACAGCCTGGCCAGGGCCTCCTGTGGCCATCGCTCATCTGGAGGCTCATCTGGAGACGAAAGGGAAGGAGTTGGGGAAACGTTTCATTTGTAGCCGGCCAGCCGGAGATCCACCCGCCCTGGAAACCTGGCCCTGACTCCTGAATGGAGCCTCTGTGTACTGCTGCTGGGGCCGCCAGCAACGCTCAGCCGTCCCAGGGCGTGGGTATCAGAGGGGGTGAGTCGGCCACACTGAGTTCCTGGCCAAGCCACGTACGCTGGGAACCCGGGGCCTTCGGGGCCACCCAGCCAGAGGCCATATCCCCCTAGACCAGAGAAGCACATCCCACCCCACCCCCTCCTGGTCCCAGCTGGGTCTAGAGGCCACTCCTCCAAACCCAGCCTATGGAAGGGAAGACGGAGGGACGGGTTCTGTGCCCCAGCTGGCGTTGGATCTCCAGGTGTCCCTGTCTCAGGCCGGTGTGCAGCCCCTGGCTAAGCAGCTGCCAATCCCATGCCAGGAGGCCCCTCACTCCAGCACCTGGCTCCCTGTGCAGCATGTAACTGGGGATAGGACAGTCGAAGATCCCTTTGGTTCAGATCATCAAACACAACCACTGTCACACCTTCAAACACACAAAGATCCACACAGTCACTGCCGCAATGTCACCTGCACAGCAACACCGTCACACCCTTGGCCACTCTGTCCCTTGAAGAAATACGATCACCCCCTTGATAATTCAGGTGACACCTTCAGTGGCACGGTCTTACACATCCTCACAGTCACCCGAACACTCTGACCCTCACACTCCATCAGCGCCACACTGGCCAGCAGAGGCACACTGACATACTCAGTCCACATGCCACTGCAGCTGTGCTGGCCACGTGGCTACACGGAGTCATTGCCCCACCCGGTCACAAGGAGGAAAAGCATTTCTGACCATTGCATCCCCAGGGTGCAGCCTGCAGCTGTCCCTTGATCAAGGTTTGAACCAATCCAGTTATTTCAATGGCACAATAACACACCCTCATTGTCACGGTGTCACAGAGCAGGCAGCCAGTAGATAGAGACCACTGGTGACAGTCACTCTAATAGCACACACTGATGGTCTCCCTGTTGCAGGTGACAGGTACACATTTCACTCACACTGCCACACAACACCCACAGTCCGTGGACCAAAGAACTACAATGCAACCGTGGGTGACAGCCTCACCACGATTACAAGGACAACCTGTCACACAACAGTCACTCTCCCAGTGCCTGTCACAACACTGAGACAGCCCCTTAGCCGTCCACACAAGCAGCCAGGCATGCTGACTGGGCCCCCACGATTGTCCCTAGGACACCCCCCACCCCTGAATCTTGGAAACAGGGACAGATACACGCTGACACCCCCCCCCCCCCTTGCAGTCAGCACAGGCAGAGCAGGGAGGGGGACTAATGGACGCGCAGCTGTTGGCAGTGGGTGCCAGCCCCCCATCTCATGAATATTCATCAGCTGGGGCTCTCCTGAACCTGTGGGGGAGTTGGAGGTCCCAGGCAGCTGGTCACCCCCCTTCTGTGCCAGGAGGCCCCCAGGTGGAGGAGGGAGACTCAGCCAGGTCCCCGAAGTCAGAACCCACACCCAGTTCCACACAGAAGCACACATGAGTTTGTGAACACAGACCCCCCGATACGCGAAAAACATTCACATAAACTCACAATCACACTCAACAACACAGCCATCCATCACAGACACACATAACACCCATACACACACACCCCAGGCATGCAAACACAGGCACACACACCACATCCAAACCACAGACACCCACCACACTCACATACACACACACACACCAGACATGCAAACATGGTGCACACACAGTCACATGAACTCACAACCACACCCAAACCACAGACACCCACCCCTCCCCCCACACATGCAAACATGGGGCTCAGTTACATGAACTCACAACCACACCCAAACCACAGACACCCACTACACACACACACACACATACACACACACCCCAGACAGGCAAACATGGGGTGCACAGTAACAGGACCACAAACACACGGCCACACTATCACACACAAACGACACCAGTTGCTACTCATCATCACACACAGGTGTTCAAATACACACACACACTTCAAAACACATGGGCCCCCCCCAAGTCACCCTCAAATTCCAACCACTTCTCAACTTCTCATAAAACACACAAGCACGCAAACATGGACCCACAAATTTGCACACACGTATGGATAATCCCCGCTGACTCATGAGAACTCAGACACACAACCATCCCCCAAGGAGCACCTCCTTTCCTTTCCCCTTTCTCCCCTCCCTCCCCTCCCCTCTCTCTTTACACTCCGATCTCGCTCTGCCTATCGCCCCCGTTTTACAGATGGGGAAACTGAGGCACTAAGCAGCTGAAGGCCACTTGAAGCGGGGAAGGACCTCCCCTCGACTCTGGAAAGGCTACTGCCGGGCGCCCCCTGCCGGCCTGGCCCCCTCCTTGCAAGAGCGCGCGGGGCGGCGGCGCGCGGATCGTGCACGCGCCTGACGCAACCATGGCATCCTCTTGGCACGCGCGCCCCGCGCGCGGGGAGGGCGGGGCGGGTGCGTTGCCATGGCGCCGGCGGCCCGTGTGAATGGGGTATTGTTCGCCGCGGCGGCCGGGCCGGGCCGTCCCAGACCCACCCGGGCCGACAGAGACGGGGAGACCGGGATAGGGAGAGACAGGGAAATGGGGAGAGAAGACCAGACAGCAGGGAGAGACCAGAAATGAGAGAGACGGAGACGGGGAGAGACAGAGACGGGGGAGAGAAAAAGAGAGGGAAAGACCAGAGATGGGAGAACCAGAGACGGATGCGGAGAGAGATGGGAAGACATATGGAGAACTGATGGGGAGAGACAGGGATAGGGAGAGATGAAGAGACAGTGAGAGAGCCGGAGAAAGCTGGACAGAGAGACAGGGAGATGGGAAAACAAACGGATGAGAGAGATGGGGAGAGAGAAGAGATGGGGAGACAGGGAGATGGGGAGACAGGGGGATGGGGAGACAGGGAGATGGGCAGACAGGGAGATGGGAGACAGGGAGATGGGGAGACAGGGGGATGGACAGACAGGGAGATGGGGAGACAGGGAGATGGGAGACAGAGAGATGCGGAGACAGAGAGATGGGGGAAACGGGGATGGGGAGACAGAGGGATGGGGAGACAGGGAGATGGAGAGACAGGGAGATGGGGAGACGGGGGTGGGGAGACAGGGGGATGGGGAGACAGGGGGATGGGGAGACAGGGAGATGGGAGACAGGGAGATGGGGAGACGGGGGATGGGGAGACAGGGGATGGGGAGACAGGGGGATGGGGAGACAGGGAGATGGGGGAGACAGGGAGATGGGGGAGACAGGGGGATGGAGAGACGGGGATGGGGAGACAGGGAGATGGAGAGACAGGGAGATGGGGAGACAGGGAGATGGGAGACAAGGAGATGGGGAGACAAGGAAATGGGGAGACGGAGATGGGGAGACAGGGGATGGGGAGACAGGGGAGATGGGGGAGACGGGGGATGGGGAGACGGGGAGATGAGCAGACGGGGAGATGGGGAGACGGAGGGATGGGGGAGACGGGGGAGACGGGAGACGGGAGAGGTGGGGAGACGGGGGGATGGGGAGACGGGGGATGGGGAGACGGGGGAGACGGGAGACGGGAGAGATGGGGAGACGGGAGAGATGGGGAGACGGGGGGATGGGGAGACAGGGATGGAGAGACGGGGGATGGGGAGATGGGGAGACGGGGGGATGGAGAGATGGGGCATAGGGAGACAGGGGATGGAGAGACGGGGGATGGATAGACGGGGAGATGGGGAGATGGGAGGATGGGGAGACAGGGGATGGGGAGACAGGGAGATGGGGAGATGGGGGAGATGGGGGATGGGGAGATGGGGGGAGACGGGGAGATGGGGGAGATGGAGAGATGGGCAGACGGGGGATGGGGGAGACAGGGAGATGGGAGACAGGGAGATGGGGAGATGGGGAGACAGGGGATGGAGAGATGGGGAAATGGGGAGACGGGGAGACAGGGGGATGGGGGAGACAGGGAGATGGGGAGACAGGGGGATGGAGAGACTTGGGGACTGGCCAGGGAGAGACAGAGATGGGGAAAGACAAAGACAGGGAGAGACGGAGAGATGGACAGAGAAAAAGACAGGAGAGATGGGAGAGACAGAGACACAGGGAGAGCTGGAGAGACAGAGAGATGGGTAAAAGGTGGGAAAGAGGATGAGAGAAGAGATGAGGGGACAGAGAAACAGGGAGACTGGCAAGGGGGAGGCAGATAAGGAGAGACAAGAGACAGGAAGAGACAGAGGTGAAGGGAGCGGGGGAGGCCAAGCGTGGGGGCTCACGCCTGTAATCCCAGCACTCTGAAAGGTCAAGGTATGTGGAATGCTTGAGGTTATGTTTGAGGCCAGCCTGGACATTGTGGTGAGATCTTATCTCTACAAAAAAAAAAACTTTTTTTTTTTGAGATGGAGTTTTGCTCTTGTTGCTCAGGCTGCAGTGCAACGAGGCGATCTCAGCTCACTGCCACCTCCGCCTCTCTGGTTCAAGCGATTCTCCTGCCTCAGCCTCCCAAATAGCTGGGATTGCAGGTGAGTGCCACCACATCCAGCTAATTTTTGCATTTTTCATAGAGATCGGGTTTTGCCATGTTGGTCAGGCTGGTCTCCAACTCCTGACCTCAGGTGATCCACCGGCCTTAGCCTCCCAGAGTGTTGGGATTACAGGCGTGAGCCACCGTGTCCAGCCCTATTTATTTATTTATTTTTGGAATAAGGTCTCGCTCTGTTCCCCAGCCTGGAGTGCAGTGGCACAATCATAGCTCACTGCAGCCTTCAACTTCTGGGCTCAAGTGATCCTCCCGCCTCGGCCTCCTGTGTAGCTGGGACTACAGGTGCATGCCACTATGTCCAGCTAACTTAAAAAATTTTTTGTAGACAGGAATTTGCTATGTTGCCGAAGCTGGTCTCTATCTCCTAGGCTCAAACTATCCTCCCACCTCAGCCTCCCAAAGTGCTGGGATTACAGGTGTGAGCCACCACACCAAGCCAGGACACTGCTTCTGACACTCCAGGACACCCTCATCCAGTGACACCTCCCCCAGATGGTCCCAGTCATACCTATGGATACCTATAGATGCCTAGTGACACAATCATAGATGCAGACACATGAATATGACACAGATTCATATGGGGACTTCTGGTGACATCTCCCAGTTATAGACACGACCATGTAGGTACACTGTCTCATGAGGGAGGACCTTGTCAGACAGGTGAATATAGTTGTGGCCACACACCATCCACCACACAGGTTCACATGTCTTTTTTTTTCTTTCTTTGTTACATTTATGAGGGTTTCCTATGTTACCCAAGGTGGTCTCAAACTCCTGGCCTCACTTTCTTACGTTCCAGGACAACAGGCGTGAGTCAGCGCGCCTCCCAGGCTCACATTTCTTAGCAATACTGTCATATGTGGCCACTCCCGATGCACGGGGACCCTCCCCTTCACACCTGGACATGTTTTCAGACACTCATTGTCACCCTCATGGACACGCGTGCCTTCAACCCTGCATCTGACCTACTAACTAGACAGGTACCTTGTCCCATGGTCCCGTTCGGAACGCTGTGGGGGTGCTCAGTCCAGTTCTCCATGTTTGAGTCAGTGGGCGCTGACAGATTTCAGGTCCCAGCGGAGATTGGGATGGAAGGGGAGGGAAGTGAATTCAAGCCTGTGGTCTCCCTGAAAGGGCTGAGTCCACCTGGGCCAGTGTTCTCCCAGACTCCTCCTCCAGGCGGGCAACTTGGACCAATTGTAGATCAAGGGTGTCCCCTGGTGGCCATAAGTGGTCTCTGCACCCATCCATGGGTGATAGGCAGCCCAGTTGCTGACTTTGACGCTGTGGACAGAGAGGACACAGAGCACACAGAGGAAAAGGCCCACGGACTGAAGTCCAGAAGCAGAAATCCAGATGCAGAACTCAGAGCCTGTAATCCAGATCTCAGGACCCAGGATCAGCATCTAGAGTCCAATCATTCTGGGCCAGGCGCGGTGGCTCACGCCTGTAATCCCAGCACTTTGGGAGGCTGAGGTAGGTGGATCACCTTAGGTCAGGAGTTTGAGACCAGCCTGTCCAACATGGTGAAACCCCATCTCTACTGAAAATATAAAAATTAGCCGGTTGTGGTAGTTGGCATCTGTAATCCCAGATTCTCGGGAGGCTGAAGCAGGAGAATCGCTTGAACCTGGGAGGCAGAGGTTGCAGTGAGCCGAGATCACGCCATTGCACTTCAGCCTGGGCAACAAGAGTGAAACTCCGTCTCAAAAAAAAAGAAAACAACAAAAAAGGTTCTAATCATACCAAGATCTACAGTCCAGATCCAGGAACTCAGCCAGACACGGTGGCTCACACTTACCATCTCAGCATTTTGGGAGGCCAAGGTGTGAGAATCGCTTGAGGCCTGGAGTTTGGGACACTCTGGGCAACACAGCAAGACTCTGTCACTACAAAAAACTTAAAAGTTAGCTGGGCATAGTGGCACGTCTCTGAGGCTGCAGTGAACCACGATGGTGCCACGGAAACCATACTCCAGAATTCAGATTCCAAATATCTAGATCTTATTATTCAAAACTAGACTCTAGAATCCACACCAGACCCCAGAATCCAGCCTTTAAGAATTTAGAATCCAAAGGCCATCTTACAAAATGGAGAGTTTGTGGGTTTTTTGTTGTTGTTGTTGTTTTTTAATGGAGTCTCGCTCTGTTGCCCAGGCGGTGGTGCGATCCCGGCTCACAGCAACGTCTGCCTCCCAGGTTCATTCAATTCTCCTGTCTCAGCCTCCTGAGTAGCTGGGACTACAGGTGCATGCCATCACGCCCAGCTGACTTTTTGTATTTTCAATCGAGATGGGGTTTCACTGTGTTGGCCAGGATGATCTCAAACTCCTGACCTCGTGATCCACCTGCCTCGGCCTCCCAAAGTGCTGGGATTACAAGTGTGAGCCACTGCGCCCAGCCTTTTTTTGTTTTTGCTTTTTTTTTTTTTTTTTTGAGACAAGGTCTGGCTCTATCACCCAGGCTGGAATGCAGTGGCGTGACCGTGGCTCACTGCAACTTGTGCCTCCCAGGCTCAAGCCATTCTCCCACCTCAGCCTCCCAAGTAGCTGGGATTACAGTTACACACCACCACGCCCAGCTAATCTTTTTTTTTTTTTTTTTTTTTTGAGACAGAGTCTCTCACTGTCGCCCACGCTGGAGTGCAATGTTGCAATCTTGGCTCATTGCAACCGCTGCCTCCCAGGTTCAAGCAATTCTCTTGCCCCATCCTCCCCAGTAGCTGGGATTACAGGCGCCCATCATTAATTTTTTGTACTTTTAATAGAGAAGGGGTTTCACTATGTTGGTAAGGCTGGTCTCGAACTCCTGACCTGGAGATCCACCCGCCTCAGCTTCCCAAGGTGCTGGGATTACAGGCATGAGCCACAGCACCTGACCTGATTTTTAATATATTTCTGTGGAGACAGGGTTTTTCCTTTTTGGTCAGGCTGGTCACGAACTTGTGAGCTCAATCAATCCACCTGCCTTGGCCTCTCAAAGTGCTGGGATTACAGGCATGAGACTCCTCACCCAGCCAAAATCCAGATACTATGCCGTCCTCAGAGCCCTCAAAATCACAGCCGGGTAGCAGGAGTTGGTACAGACAGAAACAAAGGGATAGGTGAGGAGCTCAGCAGTACAGCACGTAGCCTCTCCCAGCTGAAACCCCCTCCCAACCTACTCCTGTGCATTTACACATACACAAACCATCAGGCTGGATGTGGTGGCTCACGCCTATAATCCAGCACTTTGGGAGGCCAAGCCAGGAGGATGGCGTGAGCCCAGGAGTTCGAGACCATCCTGGGCAATATAGTGAGACCCTGTCTTTACAAAAAAAAAAATAAACAAAATTAACTGGGCGTGGTGGCATGAGCCTGTAGCCCCAGCTACTCAGGAGGCTGAGGAGGGAGGATCGCTTGAGCCCAGGAGTTCGAGGCTGCAGGGATCGGGCCATGATTACTCCACTGCAGTCCAGCCTGGGTGACAGAGGGAAACCCTGTCTCAAATAGTAATTAATAGTAATAATAAAAGAAGGCGGGCACAGTCGCTCATGCCTGTAATCCCAGCACTTCGGGAGGCCGAGGCAGGCGGATCATGAGGTTAGGAGTTAAAGACCAGCCTGACCAACATGCTGAAACCCCGTCTCTACTAAAAATACAAAAAAAAATAGCTGGGCGTGGTGGTGCACACCTGAAATCCCAGCTACTCAGGAGGCTGAGGCAGGAGACTCACTTGAACCCAGAAGGCGAAGGTGGCAGTGAGTCGAGATCACATCACTGCACTCCAGCCTTTCCAGCCTGGGAGACACAGCAAGACTCTGTCTAAAAAACAATAATAATAATAAAAGAAAAATAAAAAGACAAACCATCACCCAAAGACACACCTCCCTCTGTACGCTCTTGTCCCAGCTTGCAGACACATGCACATCTGTGCATCCACATAATCTGAGCGCTGTGCCCCCAGCCATCTCACCAAACTCCTAGACACACAACTGCCACACAGAGACACACACAAAACCATGCTTTCCAGTCCTGCACCCGGACACACTTGAAGAATTGTGGAGACTGGGTTGGGTGTATGTGTGTGCGTGCACACGCACACACACACACACACACACACACACACACCCCTCTCTCTCTCCCCTAAGAAGCTCCACGCTTTGGCAGCCACGCAGCCCCTGGGAATGGGACCCCAGGGATGGGGCTTGCCTCGCACTCCCATGCCCACCCCAGCCCTCCCCCGCCTGGCCGGCTGGCGGGCTTTAATACAGATGCCAAACTCATAATTGTAACTGAGGGTGACAGGGTCACCTTGAGCCCCAGATGCTCGTGCGGTGACAGATGGCGTTGGCAAACCTGATTAGTGGCCCCCGTGCCAGCGCCTGTGGCACCTGCATCCCCCACCCCTCCCCCCGTTCTCCCAGCACTCATTACACCACCCATTACTGGGCCTGGGGGGCGGGGTGGGGACCACTGGCACTGCCCGGGAGGGGGCAGGGACTCTGGGGGCCCCCCTGGCACCAAGGTTCCCAGCTGGCTCCCCTGGCTGGCAGGAGGTGGGCACAGAGGAGGAGGGAAGGCAGACGCCTCATGCCTACCAGAGGCGCCAAGTTGCCCATGGTGCCAGGGCTGAACTGCCCACTCGGACACTGCCTGGGGTTTGGCACAGAACTCTGGAAGGAACAGGGAGGGGGCGGCCCCCCCAAAACCCTTCATGACCCTCCCGTCCAGGGCCCTTTGAGCAAGGGGCCTTGGGAGCTGCCTGCCTGGCCCATTCCCATCTCTCTGTGAGGCCTGCAAGGTCAGGGGTCTCTGGCTCCCACGCCCCACTGGCCCATCTGTTTCCTCGGGTCCCCTCCTGCTCCCCCTCACCTGGGGCCTTCCTTCCTGAGGCAGGAAGAGGGCTGAGAAGGGCCTGGCCGGCTCCCGTCCCGCGCTCCGGGGGGCATTTGGAGGCAACACTCACAACACCACATGTCCCTGCGTCTGTGCCAGACAGGCCCATCTGCCAGGGCCCTGGTTCCAGCCACCTAAAGCCAGGCTGCCCTCACCGGCTGAAGACCCTGCGCCTCAGCTGGGGAGGGAGCGCTCAGATGCCCACACCCCGGCATGGGGCCACCCACTCCCAGGGAACCCCAGTTGGAGGGAAAAAACAGATGCACATATATACAGCTGGACTCAGCCAACCTTTATGGTTTCTGTGGAATGCCACGCCAGCCATGGGGCTGTGTGGAGACTCAGGTGGGGGGGTCTGGAAGGGGCACAGAAGCCACTATCAAGGCAAGAGGCAGCTGGGAACATGAGGGTCCTGCCTCTGTCTCAGGGACCCCAGGATTTCCCCCAGCAGCTGTCTGCCTGACCGCTTTGGTTTTCGTGTTTGGTTTTTGGGTGTTTTTTTTTCAGTGTCCCTAGGACGAGGTCATCGCTGTGTCTCTCGGTCTGGGTGGGGCCATCTGCCTTCCCTGCAGCTGAGAGTATCTTTTACCTTATTCTGTAAGAGACAGTTTGGCCTAGTGATGAACAGTGGATTGATTCTAGCACTTTGGGAGGCGGAGGTGGGCAGATCACCTGAGGTCAGGAGTTCAAGACCAGCCTGGCCAACATGGTGAAACACCATCTCTATTAAAAATACAAAATTAGCCAGGTGTGGTGGTGGGTGCCTGTAGTCCCAGCTACTCAGGAGGCTGAGGCAGGAGAATTGCTTAAACCCGGAGGTGGAGGTTGCAGTGAGCCAAGATCATGCCATTGCACTCCAGCCTGGGCAACAGAGAGAGGCTTTGTCCCAAAAAAAAAAAAAAAAAAAAGAGTGGATTTGAATCCTGGCTGTGCCACTTACTGTGGTGTGACTCTGGGTGAGTGGCTTTGCGACTCAGGGCCTTGGTTTTCTTATCTGTAAAATAGGGTGATGTTAGCAGCTATCCCACTGAGCTGCTGTAAGGATTACATGAGTTAGTACCTGTCGAATGCCTAACACGGGTCCTGGCAAGCAGTGAGTGGTCAATCAGTGTGTACTATCACTATCAGTGCTGCAACTCCAGGACTGGCGCTGTGTCTAGTGCCTCCAGGCGCAGGGTGAGGACTCTGGGGACCTGTCTGCCTAACCCTGCATCCCTGGTCTCTTGACCCAGAGTTCACCGTCCAGATTCGCGTCTTTCTTGGTCCATCTCCCCTCATCTCTCCAAGGTGCGTATCCCTGTGCACCCATCCACGATGCTCAGTTCAAGCCTTCGGGCTGCAATGACACTCCTCGATCAGCTCAGTGGATATCTTCACCCGTCGACGGGAGGGTGAGCTGCCAGCATGACACCACAGGACCACGGGTGCCCAGCGCTTGCGAGCGGGCATGCAACTGTTACACAGGACTAGTGGAGTGGAGTCCGAGCCAGGGACGTAGAGAGAGGAGCAATGACCAAAGCAGAGGTGATTCTGGAGGCGTGTGGCTGAGCAGCCGGACCGGGAGAGCACCTGGGCCAGAGGCATGGAGACAGTCAGGGTGGTGGAGTCTGGGGCCAGAGTGGCAAGGATAATCACCTCTCCACTTCCACCTCACCTTGAGAGGCATGGATGCTGCAGCCAGGCTGCCTGGCTTCAAATCCTGACTCTGCCATTTCTTGGCTGTGACATGGGGGCAAATTAGCCTCTCTGACCTCTCATTTCCTCACCTGTAAATTCATTGTAATTTAACAAGGATGGCCAGGCACGGTGGCTCACGTCTGTAATCCCAGCATTTTGGGAGGCTGAGGTGGGCAGATCACTTTAGGCCAGGAGTTTGAGACCAGCCTGGCCAATATGGCGAAACCCCATCTCTACTGAAAATACAAACCTTAGCCAGGCATGGGAGTGCACACCTGTGGTCCCAGTTACTTGGGAGGCTGAGGCAGGAGAATTGCTTGAGCCTTGGAAGTGAAGGCTGCAGTGAGCCAAGATCACGACTGCACTCCAGCCTGGGTGACAGAGCAAGACTCTGTCTCAAAAAAAAAAAAAAAAAAGCAAATAAATTAATTAAATGAGGAAAAGAAGAAATCACTCTAGGCCCATCAATGAAGGGGATTCATTTAGGGAATTGATTACCCAGGAAATAGAGGGGTTGAAAGCCAAGGGCTGGAGATCCCGTCTCTACAAAGAAATTTTTGTAAAAAATTAGCTGGGCTAATGTTGTACAACTGTAGTCCTAGCTACTCAGAAGGCTGAGGCAGGAAGATTGCTTCATCCTAAGAGTTCAACTCTGCAGTGAGCTACGATCCCAGCTCACACCTGTAATCTCAGCACTTCGGGAGGCCGAGGCAGGTGGATTACCTGAGGTCAGGAGTTCTACCAGCCTGGCCAACATGACGAAACCCCGTCTCTACTAAAAAAGCAAAAATTAGCTGGGGTATGATGGCGCGTGCCTGTAATCCCAGCTACTCAGGAGGCTGAGGCAGGAGAATCGCTTGAACCCAGGAGGCAGAGGTTGCAGTGAGCCAAGATTGCTCCACTGCACTCCAGCCTGGGTGACAGAGTAAGACTCCAACTCAAAAAAAAAAAAAAAAAAGAGAGAGAGAGATGGGGTCTCACTCTGTGAACCAGGCTGCAATGCAGTGGTGCAATCATAGCTCACTGCAGCCTCCAGCCTCTGGTCTCAGTCTCCTGAGTAGCTGCGACTACAGGTATGTGCCACCACATTTTGCCTTGATTATTATTAACTGATTTTGCAGAGGTGAGAACTGAGGCTCGAAGAAGGGAAGCTACTCACCATGGGTCACCCAGAAATCAGCAATTAGAGAATCTGAATGCAGATACTCCTGACTCCAAAGCTTGGGTCTTTGCTAGCACACTGCGTGAATTCCCAAGGCCCTTATGGAGCACTGACTGAATGCAGCTGTGACAGTCCTCCTCCAATCCGTCTCATTCAGGCTGCCCAAGAGTCCTATGAGGCAGGTATTACTTTTTTTTTTTTTTTTTTTTGAGATGGAGTCTCACTCTGTCACCAGACTGGAGTGCAGTGATGTGATCTCGGCTCACTGCAAACTCCGCCTCCTGAGCTCAAGTGATTCTCCTGCCTCAGCCTCCCAAGTAGCTGGGACTACAGGCACACACCACCACACCCAGCCAATTTTTGTATTTTGTAGTAGAGACGGGGTTTTACTATATTGGTCAGGATGGTCTCGATCTCTTCACCTCATGAACCGCCCGCCTGGGCCTCCCAAAGTGCTGAGATTACAGGCGTTGAGCCAACGGGCCTGGCCAGCAGGTACTATACTACTATACATTCATTCATTCATCCAGCAAACACTTACTATCGGCTGGGCACGGTGGCTCATGCCTGTAATCCCAAAACTTTGGGAGGCTGAGGCGGGTAGGTCACATGAGGCCAGGAGCTTGAGACCAACCTGGCCAACATGGCAAAACCCCGTCTCTACTAAAAATACAAAAATTAGCTGAGCATGGCAGTGCACATCTGTAATCTCACCTACTCAGGAGGCTGAGGCACGAGAATCACTTGAGCCCGGGAGGCGGAGGTTGCAGTGAGCCAAGATTGCACTGCCGCACTCCAGTCTGGGTGACAGAGTGAGACTGTCACAAAAAAAAAAAAAAAAGAAAGAAAGAAAGAAAGTTGGTATATGAAGCAGGGGAGGAGGGCTCACACCTGTAATCCCAGGAACTCAGGAGGCTGAGGTGGGATGACTGCTGGAGTCAGAAGCTCAAGACTAGCTTGGGCAACATAGGGAGACTCCTCTGTCTGAAAAAAACAAAAAACAGAAAGAAAGGGCCAGGCATGGTGGCTCACGCCTGTAATCCTAGCACTTTGGGAGGCCGAGGCAGGTGGATCACAAGATCAAGAGATCAAGACCATCCTGGCCAACACAGTGAAACCCCATCTCTACTAAAAATACAAAAATTAGCCAGGCGCAGTGGCTCACACCTGTAATCCCAGAACTTTGGGAGGCCAATGTGGGCGGATCACCTGGGGTCAGGAGTTCAAAACCAGCCTGACCAACATGGAGAAACCCCAACTCTACTAAAAAATATATAAAAACTAGCCAGGTGTGGTGGCGCATGCCTATAATCCCAACTACTCAGGAGGCTGAGGCAGGAGAATTGCTTGAACCCGGGAGGCGAGATTGCAGTAAGCTGAGATGGCACCACTACACTCCAGCCTGGCAACAGAGCGAGACTCCGTGTCAAAAAAAAAAAGAAAAAAAGAAAGTTGGTGTCTGAGGAAAAGGAGGCTGGTGTGGTAGAAGCAAAGTAAGTGAGGGGGAAAGGGGGAGGAGGTGAAACCAGGGAGGTAATAGGATCAGAGAGTACAGAAACTTGTGGGCTGCGGGGAGGACTTGGGCTTTTGTTCTGAGTAAAGTGGTAGCCATGCAGGGTTCTAGGGGGAGGAGGAACCAGATCTGCCTCAGGTGCTCACAGGCGTTCTCTGGCTGCCGAATGGAAAAATAGACTTGGGGGTGAAGAGGGCCATGATAGTGGAATCTAGGATACCAAGATAGAGGCAACTGCTTCTGGCCAGGTGGGAGGCGCTTAGGTCCTATTTTACAAGGGAGGAAACAGGCACGGAGACATTCAGGTGGAGGATACAGGACTTGAACCCAAATCTGTCTGGGGCCACAGCCTATGCCTTCTGCCAATGCTGAGACCCAACCCTCTCCTCCCCACACCCACTCACTCACCTGAACAAAGGGCACAGCCTTACACATCCCCCAGGTCACTTCCTGCGGGTTCAGCGGCAAAGTCACAGCAGCCACCTCGTCCTGCCCACGCTGCAGCCTGCCCATATCCAGCTGCCTGGCTTTCTGCAGGCCCAAGAAGGCCTTCCAGCTCCCAAGGGCTGGGGCTGGCACCAGTGGGGGTGGGGCCCCTGGGCCCAGAGCCCAAGTCTGATTGGCTGCAGCCCAGGACTGAGGCTGGGGAGCCTGGGGTCCAGGCCTCGCTGAGCCTGTGGGCAAGGCCCCGCTAAGCAGGCACAGAAGAGTGGACAGCCGGCCAAGGAGCATCTGCTTGTCCATGCGTCTGTCCGTCCGTTCATCCAGGACTGGGCTCAGGGTCTCTAGCAGTTGACCCTGCTGTCTGGTGAGTGGCATCTGAGCCCTCTGGACCCGCTTTTAATCTCTTGACCCCTCCTGGATAGCCTGGGAGGCATTTCTGTAGACCCACAGCGGGGGAGGTGAGTAAACTCAGATCTGCTGGGTTCCCACACCTCCTCCCAACCTACTGGGAGACATGGGGGCTGGGCCTGCAGTGTGCAAGCTGTGGGGACCAGGAAAGACAGGTTTGGGGCCAGGGGCTGAGACACACAATGCCTGAAGCCCCTGGGCAGCTGCTTTTCCAGTCCTGGGATCCCATTCATCCAATTAGCAAAAGCACACTTTGGGCCTGGCTCAGTGACTCACACCTGTGATCCCAGCACTTTGGGAGGCCGAGACGGGCAGATCACCTGAGGTCAGGAATTCAAAACCAGCCTGGATAACATGGTGAGGGTCATCTCTACTTTAAAAATACAAAAATTGGGCTGGGTGTGGTGGCTCACACCTGTGATCCCAGCACTTCGGGAGGCCAAGACAGGTGGATCACCTGAGGTCAGGAGTTTGAGACCAGCCTGGCCAACATGGTGAAACCCCATCTCTACTAAAAATACAAAAAATTAGGTATGGTGGCAGGCACCTGTAATCCCAGCTACTCAGGAGGCTGAGGCAGGAGATTGCTTGAACCTGGGAGGCAGAAGTTACAGTGAGCCAAGATGGTGCCACAGCACTCCAGCCTGGGCAACAAGAGATACTGTCTCAAAAATAATAATTAAACAAAAAATTATGGCCGGGCACGATGGCTCACACCTGTAATCCTAGAACTGTGGAAGGCCGAGACAGGCAGATCATCTGAGGTCAGGAGTTTAAGACCAGCCTGGCCAACATGGTGGAACCCCGTCTCTACTAAAAATGCAAAAAATTAACTGGTTGTGGTGGTATGTGCCTATAATCCCAGCTACTTGGGAGGCTGAGGCAGGAGAATCACTTGACTCTGGGAGATGGAGGTTGCGGTGAGCCAAGATCACACCACTGCACTCCCGCCCGGGCGACAGAGCAAGACTCCATTTCAAAAAAAAAAGAAAAAAAAAACCAGCTTACCCTGCAGCCAGGTTTCTTGGGTTCAGCCCAGGCATTGCAAATTTCCTGGCTATGCAACCCTGAGCAAGTCCCTTAACCATTCTGAGCCTTCTTTTTCTCGAGGATAAAACAGTTCCTACCTCATTGGCTTGTTCTGAGGACCTAAGGAGGTAATTTATGTAAGGAGCTTAAAACAGAGATTCCTACACAGTAACACCATGAATCAGCTATGATTAACATTATTGCTGCTGGGTTTTTTGTTCCTTTTTTTTTTTTTTTTGGTGGGGGGTGGATGGAGTCTTGCTCTGTCACCCAGGCTGGAGTGCAGTGGCATGATCTTGGCTCACTGCAACCTCCACCTCCTGGGTTCAAGTGATCCTCCTGCCTCAGCCTCCCAAAGTGCTGGGATTAAAGGCACACACCACCGTGCCCAGCTGTTTTATTTTCTTTATCACTCAGTATAGGCCAGACTTAATTCTGAGCCCTGGGGATACAGGAGAACAAGACAGAAAATGGGTCCTCACTGCCATGGATTTTACACTGTGCAGAAAACAGACAATAAAAGATAATTAAGGGGCCACACTCGATGGCTCATGCCTGTAATCCCAGCACTTTGGGAGGCTGAGGTGGGCAGATAACTTGAGGTCAGGAGTTCGAGACCAGCCTGGACAACATGGTGAAACCCTGTCTCTACTAAAAAATACAAAAATTAGCTGGGCGAGGTCGGGCCTCGTGACTCATGTCTGTAATTCCAGCACTTTGGGAAGCCGAGATGAGCAGATCACCTGAGGTCAGGAGTTCAAGACCAGCCTGACCCACATAGAGAAACCCCATCTCTACTAAAAATACAAAATTAGCTGGGCATGGTGACGCATGCCTGTAATCCCAGCTACTCTGGAGGCTGAGGCAGGAGAATCACTTGAACCCAGGAGTCGGAGGTTGCAGTGAGCCAAGATTGCGTCATTGCACTCCAGCCTGGGCAACAAGAGCAAAACTCCATCTCAAAAAATGAAAAAGAAAAAATTGCTGGGCGTGGTGGCACGCTGTAATCCCAGCTACCTCGGGATGTTGTGGAACGAGAATTGCTTGAACCCAGGAGGCAGAGGTTTCAGTGAGCCAGATCATGCCACTGCACTCCAGCCTGGGTGACAGAGTGAGACCCTCTTAAAAATAATGATGATAATAATAATTAATAATAATAAAGATTATTTCAGAGTCTTAAGAAGCTATTAATATGGGATGTTCCTTAGAGGGGTCAGGGCGGGGCTTCTGTCTCCGGGGTGATCAGGGTAGTCCTCCCCCAGTAGGTGACATTTTTACAGACACCTGAGATGGCTCTGGAGGCGGTGGGAACAGCCTGGTGGTGGGGGTGGAGGTTGGGAGTGTTAGAAGCAGATAAAGAGGGTGAGAGTCGCATCCCAGGCTTTGGGGCCCCGGAGGTGCCTGGGGGGTCCTGGCTGGCTCCTGGCACTTCTATCTCGCACCCCAAGTGAGGAGCTTGAAGGCCACCGGGGCCGTGGGAAGAGGTGAGGCCGGACCTTCCCGCGCCCTGCCATCCACGGAGCAGCGAGTGCAATGCGGCGTGCTCGCCCTCTAGCGGCGGCTCCCGGGACTGTGTGGTCACCGTGCCCAGGACACCCGCCTCCCAGACACCCAGCCTGGAGTAGCGGGCGTGCTTCCCACCCAGCCCTCTACATCCAGCTCCTGACTGTCCCCCCAACCTGCCCTTCTGCTGTCCTCTAGACCCAGATAACCACAGCTCTGTCTTGCCAGGTGCTAAGGCTACAAACTTTGGAGCACCCTTGACCATCTCTTTTTTAACACCCATCCCCGCTCCCAATCTTATATGACAGTAACTCCAGTCAGCTCCAGAATCTACCCAGAATCTGCCTGCTTCTCACCCACTCCTTGTCCCCCTATCTGGATCAGTGCAGTCACTTCCTTCCAGGTCTCCCAGTTTCCGCCCTGGCCACTCGTCCCTCACAGTCTATTCCCCCAACATCGGCCAGAGGGCGCCTGTGAGCACCTGAGTCAAGTCTCGTCCCTCTGATCAGAACACTCCATGGCTCCCATCTGCCTCAGAAAAAAACCTCAGGAAGAGGCCACGAGGCCCAGCAGGATGTGCCCCCATCACCTCCCCCACTCGCGTGTCCCCACAACCCCTCCTTTTTTCCCTCCAGCCGCACTTGCTCATTCCGTTTTTCCAAACGTACGAGGCACACTCCCTAATACTATGCTGCTACACAAGACTGTAGAAGCTCTTTAAATTTTAGCATGGAAAGGTATCCCCAGCCGGGTGAAGTGGCTCACGCCTGTAATCCCAGCACTTTGGGAGGCTGAGGTGGGCGGATCACCTGAGGTCAGGAGTTCAAGACCAGCCTGGCCAACATGGTGAAACCCCATCTCTACTAAAAATACAAAAAAGTAGATGGGTGTGGCGGCACATGCCTGTAATCCCAGCTACTCAGGAGGCTGAGGCAGGAGAATTGCTTGAACCCAGGAGGAGGAGGTTGCAGCAAGTCAAGATCACACCATTGCACTCCAGCCTGGGTGGCAAGAGCGAAACTCCATCTCAAAAAAAAAAAAAAAAAAGATATCCCCGAAAAAATTAAGTAAAAAGAAAATGAATAGGCGATCATTCCAACCTTTTGGGGAAAGAGAGAAAATTTACAGCTATTGTTTACTTGTATTTGCATGTTGCAAAAAGCAGCCAGGTTTTTCTGCTGAGGAGGGGGCACGAAAATGTGCAGATGGTATGAGGGAGTCTCACTCTAGACTTTAAAAATTGTGGCCGGGCACAGTGGCTCACGCCTGTAATCACAGCACTTTCAGAGGCTGAGGCAGGTGGATCATGAGGTCAAGAGATCAAGACAAGCCTGGCCAACATGGTGAAATCCTGTCTCTACTAAAAACACAAAAATTAGCTGGGTGTTGTGGCACGTGCCTATAGTCCCAGCTACTGAGGCAGGAGAATCGCTTGAACCAGGAGGCGGAGGTTACAGTGAGCTGAGTTTGGACCACTGTACTCCAGCCTGGCGACAGAGCGAGACTCCCTCTCAAAAAAAAAAAGAAAAGAAAAGAAAAGAAAAAAGAAAGAAAATTTGCTTTAATCAGGCCGGACACAGTGTCTTAAGCCTGTAATCCTAGCACTTTGGGAGGCCAACTCGGGCAGGTCACCTGAGGTCAGGAGTTGGAGACCAGCATGGCCATCACAGTGAAAACCAGTCTCTACTAAAAATACAAAAAAATTAGCCAGGTACAATTTCAGCTACTTGAGAGGGTGAGGCAGGAGGATCTCTTGAACTCGGGAGGTGGAGGTTGTAGTGAGCTGAGATCATACCACTGCACTCCATCCTTTGGCAACAGAGTGAGACTCTGTCTAAAAAAAAAAAAAAATGCCAGGCAAGGTGGCTCACACCTATAATCCCAGAACTTTGGGAGGCCAAGATGGGTGGATTGACTGAGGTCAGGAGTTGGAGATCAGCCTGACCAACATGGAGAAACCCCGTCTCTACTAAAAACACAAAAAATTAGCCGGCCATGGTGGCACATGCCTGTAATCCCAGCTACTCAGGAGGTTGAGGCAGGAGAATCACTTGAACCTGGGAGGCAGAGGTTGCGGTGAGCTGAGATCATGCCATTGCACTCCAGCCTGGGCAACAAGTGAAACTCCGTCACCAAAAAAAAAAAAAAAAAAAAAAAGGCTGGGCTCAGGGGCTCGCACCTGCAATCCTAGCACTTTGGGAGGCCAAGGCGGGTGGATCACGAGGTCAAGAGATTAAGACCATCCTGACCATCCTGCCCAATATGGTGAAAACCCGTCTCTACTAAAAACACAAAAAATTAGCTGGGCGTGGTCGCACAAACCTGTAGTCCCAGCTATTAGGAAGGCTGAGGCGGAAGAATTGCTTGAACCTGGGAGGTGGAGGCTGCAGTAAGCCGAGATCGAGCCACTGCACTCCAGCCTGGCGACAGAGTGAGGCTCTGTCTAAAAAGAAAAAAAAATGCTGTATACATACCCATGTTCATAAGATCATTAGTCACAACAGGCAAAAACTGGAGGCTGCCCAAATGTCCATGTGTATAGATGAATGAATAAACAAAATGTGACCCATGTTACTCATCCGTTCAGCATGACATCTGCTGTTGGAAGAAAAAAAAATGTGGTCCATCCATACAATGGAATAGCATTCAGCCTTAAAAAGGAAAGAAAAAAATTTGTTTGAGATAGTCTCACTCTGTCACCCAGGTTGGAGTGCTGTGACATGCCCACAGCTCACTGGAGCCTCCACTTCCCAGATTCAAAAGATCCTCCTGCCTCAGCCTCCAAAGTAGGTGGGACTACAGGCATGCACCACCACGCCTGGCTAAATTTTGTATTTTTTGTAGGGACAGGGTTTCACAATGTTGCCCAGGCTAGGAAAGAAATTCTGACATGTGCTGCAACATAGATGAAACTTTAGGATATGCTGGATGCGGTGGCTCACGCCTGTAATCCCAGCACTTTTGAGGCCAAGGCAGGCAGATCACTTGAGGTCAGGAGTTTGAGACCAGCCTGGCCAACATGGTGAAACACTGTCTCTACTAAAAATACAAAAATTAGCCAGGTGTGGTGGCGGGCACCTGTAATCCCAGCTACTCGGGGAGGCTGAGGCACAAGAATTGCTTGAACCCAGGAGGCGGAGTTGCACTGAGCCAAGATCGAGCCACTGCACTCCAGCCTGGGCGACAGAGTGAGACTCAGCCTCAAAAAAGAGAAAGAAAAAGTTTTAGGATATTATGGTAACTAAACTAAGTCAGCCCCAGGTGCAGTGGCTTACACCTATAATCCCAACACTTTAGGAGACAGAGACTGGAGGATTGCTTGAGCTCAGGAGTTCGAGACCACCTGGGCAACATAGTGAGATCCTGTCTCTACTGAAAATAAAAAAAATAAAAAGTAGGCCAGGCGCAGGTGGCTCCTGCCCTTGGTCCCAGCTACTTGAGAGGCTGAGGCAGGAGAATTGCTTGAGCCCGGGAGGCGCAGGTTGCAGTAAGCCGAGATCCCGCCACTGTACTCTAGCCTGGGCAATAAAGCAAGACTCTGTCTCAAAAAAAAAAAAAAAAAATTGCCAGGTGAGTACCTGTAGTTTCAGCTACTCGAGAGGCTGAAGTGGGAGGATCACTTGAGTCCAGGAGGTCGATTCTGCAGTGAGTTATGATCATGCCACTGCACTTCAGCCTGGGGAACAGAGCAATATCCTGTCTCAAAATTTAGAAAAATCCAGTTACAAAAGGACAAGTATGTATAATTCCACTTATATGAGGTACCTAGAGTAGTCCAAATTCATAGAAACAGAAAGTGGCTGCCAAGGACTGGGCGGGCGGAAGGGAAACTGGGAAGTGAGTGTTTCATGGGTACAGAGTTACAGGTTTCCAAGATGAAAACATTCTCAGGTCAGGCACTGTGGCTTATACCTGTAATCTCAACACTTTGGGAGGCCAAGGCAGGAGGATAACTTGAGCTCTGAAATTCAAGACCACCCTGGGCAACATATTGAGACTCTATCACTACAAAGAATACAAAAATCAGCCAGGCTTGATGGTGAGTGCCCCGCAGTTCCAGCTACTCAGGAGGCTGAGGTGGGAGGATCACTTGAGGCCAGGAGGTTGAGGCTACACTGATCATGCCAGTGTATTCCAGCCTGGGTGACAGACTGGGATCCTGTCAAGAGGGAAGGGGAGGGAAGGGGTGGGGGGAGAGAAGGGGAGAGTAGGGAAGGGAAGGGGAGGGGGCAGAGGAGGGGGAGGGGGAGCCCAGTAGGTCAAGATCAGCCTGGATAAGATAGAGAAACCCTGTCTCTACAAAAAAATTTAAAATTTAGGTGGAAGTAGTGGTTCATTCCTGTAGTCTACCTACTTGAAAGACTGAGGCGAGAGGATCACTTGAGCCCAGGAATTCAAGACTGCAGTGAGCTATGATCAAGCCAGTGCACCCTATCCTGGGCAACAGAGGAAGACCCTGTCTCAAAAAGAAAAATTAAATTTAAGAAGCAACCATATAAGTCCTGCTCCCTTGGTTGCACATTATGCTTATAAGAATCATCCATCTCGCTGTGAGCAGATGTAATATCTGCTCTTTCATTCCTGTGTAGTAGTCCATTGGCTGAAACAGCATAATTTAGGTGTCCATTCTACTTGAGATGGACATTGGGTGTGAGCTAGTTCCAGCTTGGGAATGACGTATATACGTGATGGTCCTATGAACATTCACGTCTTGAGAAAAATTACAATTCTTTTTTGCGGGGGCAGAGAAGGTGTGCATGTGTGTGATTAAAAAAACAACAACAACATTGGCCGGATAGTGGCTCACACCTGTAATATCAGCACTTTGGGAGGCCGAGGCGGGCGGATCACTTAAGGTCAGGAGTTTGATACCAGTCTGGCCAACATGGTAAAACCCCATCTCTACTGAAATGCAAAAATTAGCCAGGCGTGGTGGCTAGAGCTTGTGGTCCCAGCTACTCAGAAGGCAGAGGCTCGAAAATCCCTTGAACCTGGGAAGCGGAGGTTGCAGTGAGCAGAGATCGCGCCACTGTACTTTAGCCTGGGAAGCAGAGCGAGACTCTGACTCAAAAACAAAACAAAACACAAATTCTTTTTCTTTATTGTGCATATTTTACAATATGAAACATACTATATTCTACATTATAAGCAATATCTCCCACTCCTCCACCCCCAGCCCATGGTAACACCTAATCTACTTTCTGTCTCTATGAATTTGACTCCTCTAGTTACCTCATATAACTGGATACAATTTTTATCCTTTTGTGACTGCCTTATTTCACTTAGCCTAATGTTCTCAAGGTTCATCCATGTCACAGAATGTGACAGAATTTTATTTTTTTTCTCCCAGGCTGGAGAGCAGTGGGGCAACCTCGCCTCCCAGTTTCAAGCGATTCTCCTGCCTCAGCCTCCCCAGTAGCTAGGATTACAGGCGTGCGCTACCACGTCCGGCTAATTTTTGTATTTTTAGTAGAGACGGGGTTTCACCATGTTGGCCAGGCTGGTTTCAAACTCTAACCTCAGGTGATGCCCGCCTCGGCCTCCCGAAAAGCTGGGATTACAGCAGTGAACCACCGCGCCCGGCCACATTTAAATTTTAAAAAGTAATAAATGCTAGTTTAAGTGCATAAAAGTAAAATTAAAAATATTATTTTTTACCCAAAGAACACTGAACGCTTAAAAACACATTTTTTTTGAAGTGTCAGTGTGCAGAGGAAAAAAAGTGAAAATTAAAAATAACTTTAATATAACTGTTTAACTAAAATTTAAAACTATACTTGGAAATGTATAAAACCTATACTAACCCCTTCGCCTCACTCCCCCGAACTGAGGCAGCAGGGGACGTCCCTCGCACTGCCCTGGCCCCCACACGGCCTCGCGCTCAGGCAGCGCCTTGAACAGCCCGGCCGGCGTGCGAGGACCCCGCACGGCCAAGATGGCGGCGTCCGTGCGACAGGCACGTAGCCTGCTGGGGCTGGCGGCGACCCTGGGCCCGGGTTCCCGTGGCTACCGGGCGCCCCCGCCCCCGCGCCGCAGGCCGGGACCCCGGTGGCCAGACCCTGAGGACCTCCTGACCCCGCGATGGCAGCTGACGCCGCGCTACGCAGCTAAGCAGTTCGCGCGTTACGGCGCTGCCTCCGGGGTGAACCCCGGTTCGCTATGGCCGTCGCCGGAGCAGCTGCGGGAGCTGGAGGCCAAGGAGCGCGAATGGTACCCAAGCCTGGCGACCATGCAGGAGTCGCTGCGGGTGAAGCGGCTGGCCGAAGAGCAGAAGCGTCAGGAGAGGTGCGTGCGTGCAGGAAGACGCGGGGCCGCCCTGTCTCCCGTAGGCGAACTGGGCTCCAAACCGTGCCTACCCCACTGGGGGCACCTCGCAGCATCTACATATTGTAGATTTATGTATACGCTCACCTGGCCGCAAAACAAACTCAGTAACAGTCCATTTAGTCATTCATCAGCAAGTCGTTTTTTTTGTTTTTGTTTTTTTTAAGAGAGTCTTACTCTGCTGCTCAGGCTGGAGTGCAGTGGCGCGACCTCCGCTTCCAGGGTTGAAGCGATTCTCCTGCCACAGCCTCCGGAGTAGCTGGGATTACAGGCCTGAGCCACCGCGACCGGCCATCATCAACAAGAATTTACTCAGCGCATACCGTGTGCAAGAACCCGTCCCAGGCTGGACGCGGTGGCTCACCCCTGTAATCCTAGCATTTTGGGAGGCCGAGGCAGGCCCCAAAGGGCTCCTCAGGCCAGGAGTTCGAGACCAGCTTGGCTAACATGACGAAACCCTGTGTCTACTATATACAAAAATTAGCCGGGTGTGGTGGCGCACGCCTGTGATCCCAGCTACTCGGGAGGCTGAGACAGGAGACTAGCTCGAACCCTGGAGGCAGAGGTTGCAGTGAGCCGAGATCGGGCCACTGCACTCCAGCCTGGGCAAGAGAGGTAAACACCGTCTCAAAAACAAAACAAAACCCTGTCCCAGCAGGGAACAGGCAAGATAATATCTGATGGCCACAGTGGACTGCCTACTAGGAAGGTAAAAGAGTGAAGAGTGCCTGCCTGAGGGCAGCTTTGGTTCAGTACTCTCTGAGATGATGTTTAAGCAAAGACCTGAATAACCAGACTTAGCCATGGGGAGATCTCTTGGGTAAAGAGTGCCTGGTAAAAGGAACAGCTGAGGCAAATGCCCTGAGATAGGATATGCCTTAAAGAAGAGCCAAGTGGCCAGTGTGGCTGGGGAAAAGTGAGGGCAGGAAGGTGATGGGTCCTGGAACCAGGGGCAGATGTTGGGTACAGAGGCAAGTCTGAAGGACCACAGGCATCTTTTTTTTTTTTTTTTTTTTGAGGTGAAGTTTCGCTCTGGTTCCCCAGGCTGGAGTGCCATGGCGAGGTCTCAACTCACTGCAACCTCCACCTCCTGGGTTCAAGCAATTCTCCTACCTCAGCCTCTTGAGTAGCTGGGATTAGAGGCGTGCACCACCACACCTGGCTAATTTTTTGTATTTTTTAGTACAGACAGGGTTTTGCCATATTGGCCAGCCTGGTCTCAAACTCCTGACCTCAGGTGATCCACCTGCCTCGGCCTCGCAAAGTGCTGGCTTACAGGCGTGAGCCACTGCGCCTAGCTGGACCAGGGTTATCTGTTACGATAATGCCACATCCTGGATGGCAGAGGGGGGTAGGTCAAGTGTGTTCCTGCTATTTAACCTTCTGGTTTTCCCAATAGCCTTAAGAGGAAGAAGGGATTGCCCTAATTTTAGAGATGAGGAAACTGAGGCTTGGCAAAGTGAAGTCATGTGTCTGATCACCCAGGCAGGGAATGTTGGAGCAGGGACTCCTGTTTCTGCCCTTCCTCGGCCAGATGACCCTGTTATATGGTGGCTTAATTCTTCACTTTTCTAATCTGTAAATGAGGCTGTCATAAAAAAGAACGAGATCATGTCCTTCGAAGGGACAAGAAGGGAGCTGGAGGTTATCACCCTTAGAAAACTAACACAGGTACAGAAAAACACAACATATTCTCATTTCTAAGTGGGAGCTAAATGATGAGAACACATGGACACACAGAGGGAAACAACACACATTGAGGCCTTTTGGAGGGTGGAGGGGAAAGGATCAGGAAAGATAGCTACTGGGTACTAGGTTTAATATCTGGGTGATGAAATAAATCTGTACAAAAAGTTAAAGAAAAAAATGGGGCTGTGACTGGTAGCTACAAACTCAAGTACTGGTGGGAAATGTCTTTCTTGCTTTCACTCCTGTGCCTAGAATTGGGCCTGGCCTACAGTAGGTACTCAGCAATGTCTGTGGAATAAACGTGTGAAATTGTCCATGGGAGTGGCACCTGGTGGCTCAGGAGGCAGCTCAGTGAAATGTTGATTTGACTTTGGCACATGGGGTTTACTGGGGCTTGCACACTCTTGTGATCAAATTCATGCACAAGTAACTCTCTCTTCATCTCTTCCTGTTTCTTCACTTGTCAAGGGCTTCCCCTGACAGTTAACCTACGGGGGGGAGTTGAGGAGGCTAGTGCGCAAAGGCCTATGGGTGGGATATGTGTGGGTGAGCTCTGCCCTGGCTGAGTGCCAGTGTCACGGCCCACTCTCCCTCCCCTGCAGGGAGCAGCACATCGCAGAGTGCATGGCCAAGATGCCAAAGATGATTGAGAAATGGCGGCAGCAGCAGTTGGAGCGTAGGGAGAAGGCAGAGGCTGACAAGGAGAGGAGGGCCCGACTGCAGGCTGAGGCCCAGGAGCGCCTGGGCTACCAAGTGGACCCAAGGAGCGCCCGCTTCCAGGAGCTGCTCCAGGACCTAGAGAAGAAGGAGCGCAAGCGCCTCAAGGAGGAAAAACAAAGACAGAAGAAGGAGGCGCAAGCTGCTGCAATGGCTGCAACGGCAGCCCAGGACCCAGCAGCCTCTGGGGCATCCAGCTCCTGAGCCTTTGTCCTTTCCAATAAAAGCCTGCTCCCTGGCAGTCCCTCTGAAAAGATCTGTGTCCTCTCAAGGTGTGCCTCTCTGGGTCCCCTGGTTCCTCCTGCAACACCTAGGACTGGGGAATCCCCCACTTGGCTCTATTCAAAAGGGGTACAGGGACTGTAGGCCCTGCTACTAACTGGGGCTTCAGGACAAGAAAAAGGGGGGGTGCAATGGGCAAATAATAGAGAAGCAGATGGCAGAAGAGAAGAAGGCTTCTGTTTACCAACATTCATCTCCAGTAATTAGCCAATTATGGGGTGGGGGGGGAGAGGGGGAAGTATAGCCAAAACAGACTGTGGTGATGATGGTGGGGGCCAGGGAGAAGCAGTCCTTCTAAGGCTGGGCTGGGGTCCACTGCCTGGAAATGACACACTGGGGGAGGAGACACTGGGAGCCCCAATCTGCAAGGACTCACAGACTCCTCTCCCCCTTCCCGGCACCCATCACCACGCCTGCCTGTGCCCAGACAGCCCCCAGACTCAGACAGGCGGGCGTGGGGGAGCCCCAGCAGGCACGGACCATAGGGCTGGTTTTTTAAACTTTATTCACTTCAAAACCTTTATTAGAGACACGGTTCTGTTCTGGGGTGGGGGTAGCCTTAACACTGAGCTGATGTTAGCCCTTCTCTAGGCTGGAGGCCAAGGCCAGACTGGGGAGGGGGCCTTGAACCTTTCAGGGCTCACCCTAGATGGAAAGATTTGGGCTGCTCCAATGGAGGATCAAATTTTGGGGCTCCAGCTTCCCCCTCATCCTAGAAGAGGATGGGGTGAGGGGGGTCCTCAGGGATTCTTCAGAAGATGGAGAAGCAAGCAGCCGCCTTTCCATCTGGCTGCAGGGAGCTGGGACAGAGGCCAAGAGGGGCCCATCTGTCGCCTCCCAGTCCTGCCAGCTTCTCTGAGCAGGCTGGGCTAGGGAGGAGGATGGGGGGGACAGCTGTCTGGCCTGGGTCTTCTCAGAGCAAGATGGGAATAGGGGCCACTTTAGGAGGACAAGAAGCTGGGCTTTTTGCTCATTTTTTCTTTTTAAAGCTTTTTGATTTTTTTTCCCACTTCTTAAATAAACATGAATATATATATATATATATATATTTTTTTTTTTTTTTTTTCTTTTATAAAACTTTCATGGAGTAGGGGTAGGGTGGGGGCTTGGGTGGCCTGGCCTCCTGGCATCACTCGTCATCAAAGTTCTGACTCAAGAGGAAGTTGGCAGCCAAGTTCTCGTTTTTTCACACGCGAAATAGGCCTGGATAACCAGGCTCTCTGGGAACCCCAGGGCCTTCAACTGTGGGAAGATGGGTAAGTGTGAGCAGTAGAGGGTAGGGGTCCTGCCCACCTGCAGTTCCCCCACATCCAGACCTCTTACCCTCTCTATAGCTTCCTTCTCCTGCGGTGTCACCTGGATGTAGTTCATCTGCGGGGCCTCCTCTCCTATGGCACCCACCTCCGCCTCCACATCTGAGATGTCTGCCAGCTCCCCAGGGGGGTTCGTTCAGCATCTGGATGAACTGCTCCTGGTGCCGGCTAATTTGCTGCAGGAGAGGGTGGGGAAGGGAGGGTAATTCATATCCCTTGTCCCCTCCTCTCCCCAGGTCTTCACAGCCCTTGCTTTTTCTTTCAGTCAGGCAAATCTCCAGAGGAGCCTATTCTGGCCAAACACAGCAGACAACACAAGCCCTGCCCTGGTGGAGCTGATGATGGGCTTTAAGTGAGCCAAGAAATGGGCCAGGCATGGGGACTCATGCCTATAATCCTAGCACTTTCGGAGGCAGAGGCAGGTGGATCACTTGAGATCAGGAGTTCGAGACCAGCCTGGCCAACATGGTTAACCCCCATCTCTACTAAAAAGAGAAAAAGTAGCCAGGTGTGGTGGCAGGCACCTGTAATCCCAGCTACTCAGGAGGCTCAGGCATGAGACTGAACGCGAGAGGCGGAGGTTGCAGTAAACCACTGCACTCCAGCCTGGACAACAGAGCAAGACCATCTTGAATAAATAAAGAAATAGGCTGGGCACAATGGCTCACACCTGTAATCCAATCACTTTGGGAGGCCCAGGCAGGCAGATCACTTGAGGCCAGGAGTTCGAGACCAGCCTGGCCAACATGGCAAAACCTCATCTCTACTAAAAATCCAAAAATTAGCTGGGTGTGATGGTATGTGCCTGTAATCCCAGCTACTCAGAAGGCCAAGATAGGAGAATCCCTTGAAGCCGGGAGGTGGAGGTTGCAGGGTGCTGAGACTGCACCACCACACTCCAGCCTGGGTGACGGACTCTCAAAAATATAAATAAATAAATAAACAAACAAATAAATGAGCCAATAAATGAACCAGACAACTACAAGTGTCTGGCTAGAAAGGAACTGCAGATGAGGGCTGAAGGAGAGGTCTGCAGTATGGGGGATGCAGAGGATTTCCTCCAGGTAAAGCAAACAGCAAGTGCAAAGGCCCAGGGTGGATGCATCCGGGAAATCTCAGAAGCAAGAACAGAGTGAACACGGAAGGGAAGAGGGAGGAGGCAGACAATATGACCAGAGAGGAAGGTCCAAGTCAGACCCATTTTCTAGAGCAGTGGGAAGCCACAGTGGTGACAGTTATTCAGGAAAAGATGTGATCTGAATCTTTTAGAAAGGTGAACTTGGCCAGGTGTGGTGGCTCACATCTGTAACCCCAACAACCTGGGAGGAAGGCAGGAGGGACTGCTTGGGCCCAGGAGTTCAAGACCAGCCTGGGCAATATAGGCCCTGTCTCATCTCCCCCACTCCACTCCCCCAAACCAAAAAATGTGAACTCATCTGGGTCTTGGGTTTGGGTATGCGGAAGTTCATTTGTTCATTTTCGTTTCTGTTCTTTTTAAGACAGAGTCTCACTCTGTCACCCAGGCTGGAGTGCAGTGGGGCAATCTCCGTTCATTGCAATTTCTGTCTCCTGGATTCTAGCAATTCTGGTGCCTCAGCCTCCTAAACAGCTGGGACTACAGTGGCCCGCCACCATGCTCAGCTACTTTTGTAGTTTTAGTAGAGACGGGGTTTCGCCATGTTGGCCAGGCTGGTCTCAAACTCCTGACCTCAAGTGGTCCGCCCACTGGTCTCCCAAAGTGCTGGGATTACAGGTGTGGGCCTCTGTGCCCGGCCTGGGTACCTGGAAGCTCTGATACAACTCTCTCTACTCTTGTCTACATCTGACCGTTTTCACATTAAAGAAAGTGTTTTTCAGTCAATGAACTGTGGTACCGTGCAGTGGCAGAGGCCCTGGAGAAGGCTGCCAGGGAGCTGGAGTGCAGGGAGGGGCTGCATGGGGAGAACAGACAGGACAGGGGTGGGACCCCAGCTGGCCCCCAAGGCCTGAGGCTGAAGCAACCCCAGGCTGGTCCTTGCAGAGATGGAGTAGAACTGGGGAAGTCTGTTCAAAGTCTTAGAAGTCTAGTCTAGAGAGCACTTTGGGCTGGGCGCGGTGGCTCATGCCTGTAATCCCAGCACTTTCGGAGGCCGAGGCGGGCAGATCATGAGGTCAGGAGATGACGACCATCCTGGCCAACATGGTGAAACCTCATCTCTACTAAAATACAAAAAAAATTAGCCGAGTGTGGTAGCGCACACCTGTAGTCCCAGCTGCTCAGGAGGCTGAGGCAGGGGAATCGCTTGAACCCGGGTGGCAGAGGATGCCATAAGCCAAGATCATGCCACCGCAACAGAGCAAGACTCCGTCTCAAAAAAAAAAAAAAAAGCACTTTGATAGACAGATTAAGCCAGCCATGGAGTATGGCATTCAGAGAGGCTTGGGCTGGTTACATAGATTTGGGGGTTCCCCATACAGACTGAAGGCCCCAGGACACTATGAGGGAGGACTGAGTGCACATGAAGAACAGGACCGGGCAGGAGAAGCTGGCAAGGGACTAAGAAATGAGAGAAGAGGCAGACGGCAGAGTCCTGAGCCAAGACAGGTGGGCACTTCACAGAGGACCCAGAGGAACCTGGTTGCACCCAGAGGCCCACCCCCCTACTCTTCCTGTGAACATTCAAAGGCCAAGGTGGAGCCTCACTGAGCACAGCAGTCCCAGAGCCAACTGGGACACAGCTGTCCTGGGTGATGTCATGCCACCTTACAGACATTTACGTAGTGCCATCTGTATGTGGACCCAGAGCCAGAGCCCCAGCCCAGGACCCTGAGGCAGCAGGCAGGCACACACTGTACCAGCTGTGTGGCCCTGGAAATGACAGGCTCCTCTAAGCTTCTAGTGTCTTCTTCTGCAGGAGGTGATGTTGACAGCACCCACATCTCAAATGGTAGTTGAGAAGACTGAGAAACCGTGGGGGTCAACAGGTCACAGGAAGCATGGGGGTGTGGGGGAAGAATGCTTAGTCCTGCTTTCCAGGACTAGAACGACTCCTATACGTTATGAACTCTGGTGCCACAGGGAAGGGAAATGGTGGCTGCCCTGGCTCCCTCTGCCCCTGGGACCACACCTGCAAAAGCTGAGGGTTCTCCTGGCCCAGCTGTTGGAGCAGAGCGGGCAGCAGTGCAGGGTTCTGCTGAATCACCTGCCGCATGTTCTGGAACTGGGGCTGGTCCCGCAGGAACTCCAGGGGGGTTCTCTCCTGCTGGCAGTAGGAAGGGGTGCAGTCAGACACCGTGCGGGGCTCCCAGGAGCACTTCGGGGTGGAGTGTGGTATAAGTCAGGTACCTGGAGGGCAGATGCCGCACGTGCACACCCACCTGCTTCCGTGGCCGGCTGCTCGGATACCTGGCTCTCCTGGACAGAACCGTGTTCTGGCTCGGGGCTCCCAGGAATTCCCTGTCAGGGGTCCTGTTTAGTTCTAATGCACAGACCTCCTGCTGCCACCCTCCTCCATGCCCTGGCAGGACACAGATGAGGCCTCGGCCCTGCCCTCCGGAGGCCCACCCATCACTCACATCCAGCCTCCTGTGGGACACCTTTAGTGGCCGGAATCACTACCCAAAGGCTTTTCCAGGCAGATTTTGCCTCTCCAACTGCCCATGAGGGCAGTGAAGCCTGTGGACTCCCTCAAGGCCTCCCCCGGGAGGCGGCAGCCCCACCTCACCGTGAGCAGATACTCCACGGCTCGGTGGGGGTTGTTGTAGCTGGCTCTCAGGGCGGCCACGACCCGCTCCCGCTCATAGCCCATGGACATGATCTCCGTGAGCATCGTCTCATACTCAGAGCCCGTCACTGTGGAGGGAGCAGCAAAGCCTGGGTTACCAGGAAGAGGAAAGGGCAGCTCCCAGGCCCTCTCGCACCCAGACAAGGCCCAGCTGATGGCTGGGGCACTCAGTCACCTCTGCCCTGGGGGCCACCCACCCACCTAGCGTGGAGGCTGCGTCTTCCTCTCGCCCGCTGCTACCTGAAGAGGGGAACAGAGCTGCAAATTCAAGAAAGAGAAATTGGATCCTGCCTTCTGGCAGCCTGCCCTCCCTCCAGGTGTGTGGGACCACATATGTGGGCGCTGGAATGTGCTGGAAGGACAGGGCCCAAGCTGGGGCTGCTGCCCACGCCTTACCCTGACACGGACTCTGGGGACATCGTGGGGGCGGATTCCTCCGACGGACTCTTGTCCTCTCTGGCGGCAGGTGGGGGATGGGACATGCTTGAGGCAGGGGCGGGCGGGAAGGATGCAGAGGACTCTGGGGCAGCTGTGGGTGAGGCCTCTGGGGGTGCTGAGGTACCCTGGCCAGCTTTGGTCTGCAACAGCAAGAAAAGGGAGCTGGCATCAGCAACCCTATCAGACCTAACAACCCGTTCTGCTGTGGTCCCACCCTGTTCACAGCTAATCTCTCCCGGGCACACAGCTCCCCAGCTCCCCAGCTCATCCACCCACCCTTCCAGCCAGCATACGTCACCCACCTTGGTCACCATGACGACTACAAAATTCTTCTCATCAATGCGATAGTCCCTGATGGGGACATCATCGCTCAAGATCTTGCCGGCATAAATAAGTTTCTGTCCAGCCACAGGGAAAGCATCACGACCTTTCTCAGCTTCTATCTTCTCCTTTAGTACCTTCACCTAGAGGGAGGGGTACAGACAGTCACTGGAGAACCCAAGATTCTCTCTTCCCTTCTAGTTTAGGACGGAGAGGCTGCAAGCCCTGACGGCAGAGGCAAGCATGCTAGATTTTTAAAGCTTTCTCAGCATCTAAAGCATGCTAGACTTGAATTCATTCAATCATCATGCCATTCAATACAGTATTTATTAATATTAAACACCTATTAGGTGCCAGGTGCTGTTTTAGACATGGAGGCCACAGCACAGCAACAGAAAACACAAGTCCCTGCTCTTACGGAGAGAACACTAATGTGAAAAAAAATGTAATTTCAGGTGGTATAAAGTATGAGAACAAAACAGAACAAAGGGGAGAGCCCCCCCCCCCACCCCACACTCTGCTTTGAACAATAACAGTGACTAGTAATTAATAGTGCTATGTTTTTTTTTTAATTTTAAGAGACAGGGCCTCACTGCTGCCCACACTGAATTGCAGTGGCGCAATCACAGCTGACTGCAGCCTCAAACTCCTGGGTTCAAGTTGTACTCTCACCTAGCCTCAGGGGTAGCTGGGACTAAGGGTGCACACCACCACTCCAAGTTAATTAAAAATTTTTCTTTTTTGTAAATAGAGTACCCCTACGTTAGGCTGGCTGGTCTCAAACTCCTGGCCTCAAGCAATCCTCCTGCCTCTGCCTCCCAATCATTAGGATTACAGAGGCATGAGCCACCATGCTTGGCCAATAGTGCTACTGTAAATGTGTATGTACCTTTTAAATCATACCTTTTAAGCTTCCTAACTATGAAATACGTGTCATTGGCCTCATTTTATTTATTCATTTTTGTTTCTTCTTTTTGAGGACAACAGGGGGGTCTCGCTGTGTTGCCGGAACGATCTCCAATTCCTAGGCTCAAGAGCTCCTCTTGCCTCTGCCTCCCTAAGTGCTGCGATTACAGGCAGAAGCCAGCAGGCGACCGGCTCATTTTATATTTGAGAAAACGGAGGCACAGAGAGGTTAACTTGCCCAAAGCCAAACAGGTGAGCTGATCAAAAAATGTGAGTGTTTCCTTTTCTAAAAAAGTGGACTTCAATCTCTCCCTCACCGTGCAAAAAGTGCCAGGTATCCAACAGACATTCAGTATGCTTGAATTAGGTCCTAATTCTACTTTCGGCTAAAAGGGCATCATAATGTTTATATCGTGGACGCTCACACAAGGCAGAACCTAATTTGAATCCCAGCTCTGCCATTACCTGTGTGTGACTGTAGCAAAGTTCCTTAAGCCCTAAGTTTCCACATCTGTAAAATGGTCAGAGGTCCCCAATGACAAGCCCGTTTTGCAGAGCAGTAAAATAACACTAAAACGCTCGGTGATTGATAAAAAGTAAACGGTCAACAAACACGAACCACCAAAATCATAAAGACTGAGACCCGTTTATTATCATCAACATCGTTGTTGTCGTCACTACTCGGTATCTCCTGGTCATCACTCCTAGATTCGACCACCAATGTCCCAAGGAGACGCCTGCAAAGCTGGGAACGTGGAGCCCCAGTACTGGAGAGCCTGGCCTGCCCACGAATCGGAGCCAATAGCTCCCGCGCCCCGCGAGAGCGCTGACATTGGAGCCGGGGCCTGGACAGCGCCCCGGGGGTGGGGCCTTGTCCGGAGACCGGCCCAGGAGCGCCGCGCGATCCGCTGGGAGCTGGGCCAAAGACCACTGTGGGGGAGTCCAGGAAAGTCCGGCAGGTTGGGGGTCTGGGCAGGGCCCGGCCCGCGCCGTCCTCCAGCCCCTCCCGTTGGGATCCCAGCCTCCCCGCCACCACCCCACCCCCCAGCACCCGTCGCTCCCGCCCCCGGGCTCCGGCCCGGCCCGCACCGTCTCGTCGGGCTCCATGCGGATCTTGAAGGTCTGCTGCTGCAGCGTTTTGAGCGTGATGGTGACGGCCATGGCGGGGCCCGAGCAAACGCGGCGGCCCCGGGATCCTCACACAACATGCAACTCACGCCGCCGCCATCTTAGCGCCCAGCCGCGCCGCGCGCCGAGCGCTTCCGGGGCAGGCAATGCGCGCGCTGACCACCAGCACACGTGACCTGCGCTCGCTTCCCCGCCTTGGCCTTTGTGGGCATGCGCACAAGCGCGTTCTGGGGTGAGGCATGCGCAGACTAAACTCCCCGTTGTGGAAGGGAGGGGGCCTCTCGCTCTGCCAGCACACATGGTCTCATGAGAGTGACGCCATGCCCGTTAGCGGTGACGTCATGGGGCGACAAATGATTCTGGTGTCCCCCACTTACACGCTCAAATGAGTTTTCTTTCTTGATATTTAACACAAATTTTCATGTACTTGCACTTGTTATAGACATACGTATTTCTTCTGTAAAAATATTTTCTGCCTCTTCCAAATGAGGTGTCTGAGTCTCTCTGTCACCCAAGCTGGAGTGCAGTATTGAGATCTCGGCTCACTGCCCTCTGCCTCCCGGGTTCATGGAATTCTCCTGCCTCAAGCCTCCCGAGTAGGTGGGATTACAGGGGCCCCCAACCACGCAGAGATACTTTTTTTTGTATTTTTAGTAGAGATGGGGTTTCACCATGTTGGCCAGGCTGGTCTCGACCTCCTGACCTCAGGTGATCCACGTGCCTGAGCCTCCCAAAGTGCTAGGATTACAGGCCTGGAGCCACTGGCCCGGCCCCCAAATGAGTTTTATTCTGGTATGGCCATCCTGGCAGGAACCCTGTAGAGCAAAGCGTAAGTTACTGAAAACTACAAATACCTGAAAGGCCACCAAGAAGCAGAGAAAAAAAAAACCTTAAGTTGGAAGTGGGGGCAAGGGGCCATTCTGTACCCTCATTCCTGAGGCATTTGGATTTTTGAAATGAACCTACAATTTTAGTTCCTGGGTCTCCTGCCAGTACTTTTTTTTTTTTTAATTAAAAAGACAGGGTTTCATCATGCTGGTCAGGCTGGTCTTGAACTCCCGACCTCCGGTGATCCACCTGCCTTGGCCTCCAAAGTGCTTGGATTACAGGCGTGAGCCACCTTGCCCGGCCCCCTGCCAGTACTTTTAATCTGACCCCAAAAATTATTTAAAGATGTTAACTTTCAAAGCCTTGCTATATTAAATATGGATTTCCATAAATCCCTTGGATGTACCAATCATGGAGGCTTCCCAGAGGAACTGGGCTGAGCCACAGGACCCCAAAAGGAATTGAAGCATGAAGGAGGCCAGTTTAAGGGGCAGGGTGAACCAGATTGTGCCACTGCACTCCAGCCTGGGCAACAGAGCAAGACTGTCTTAAAAATAAACAGAACTAAAACTTACCAGTCAGGTTCAATAATTCATTGATATGTATTTACAGCAGCAACAGCCATTCCCTCATTGGTTTTGAGGGTTATGGGATAAATAAGGGACCCTGGAATCTTGTGGAACACTCAGCAACATCCCTAGCAACAGCTGAAAAAGGAGATATACTGGAGAAGCCCCTCCCCCGCCACACCACTCCAAAAAGACCACTGCTGGCTTTCCTGAAGTCTTTCCCCAGGAGACGCAGGAGGGAGACACAAAACTTAATTTAATAGAAATTTTGTTTGTAGTTCTTACATTCTCAGTGTGAGCCGATCTGGGACCCACTGCCCCACCCAGAAGTGGCCCAGTCCTGGGGGCAGGGGAGAAAGGGAGGGGTGAAATGAGAAGAGCCCCATTCTTCCTCAGTGCTGGGGGGCTGGAGATGCCATCCCCTTCTTCTGCCCCCCCTCTGGGCTCCAGGAAGGAGAGCAGATGGAATCTTAGGCCTGCGGCTTCTCCACACCACTGCCCCACCAGGTTGGAGGGGGAGCTAAGAGATACGGTGAGAGAAGGGGGACAAAAGCAAGAAAAGATTTTGATCAAGAAAGATGAAAACCATGGGTGAGGGCTGAAGGAGAATCAAAGATAAAACACCAGTAAAAAAAAAAGAAAAAGAAAAAAAAGGCACAGGGGTAGGAAGAGTGGGAGAGGGGGAACAAAACCAAAATCCACCCCAAATCCGAACCAGCCTGGAAAAAAATGAAAGTTCTCGAGTCTCATAGAGACATTATTTGGCGCAGCCGGCTCTGCGGCGGGAGCGCTCAGGCCTCAGTCCAGCCCTGGAGGCAAGCCTCTACAGCTCGTCCTTGGCCTGGCCCGGGGCATCTTCCTCCTCATCTTCTTCCTTGTCCTCCTCATCCTCTTCATCCTCATCTTTGTCCTCATCGTCCTCCTTGTCCTCTGCCTCCTCTTCCTCTTTTCGCTTCTTGTCTTCTTCCTCCTCCTTAAGCCTCTGTTCCTCGTCCTGTTTGTCCTTCATTTGCTTCTCTGCTGCCTGCAGGCAGAGCACATACCTCAGGGCCTAGCCCCCGCCAGCCCTGCCTGCCTCCCACCATCAGGACTGGGACCAGGCCTCACCTTTGTTACACCCCACGTCTCGTTGCCAAACTCCTCGGCGTATGCCTCATCGTTGGTGATGAGGAAGTTGTCAAGATGGTGCCAGACTTGACCTGGGGGATGAACGGTAAGGATGGTCAGAGGTGACACCCGACAGCCCTTGCTTTGAACAGGGTTTCCACCTGTGTTCCTATAACCACTATACCCTGCTGCCTGCATCTGCAAAGGAGACCAGGAACACTGCTGACACTGCAGTTAAAAAGATGGAGAGACGGCCAGACACAGTGGCTCATGCCCGTAATCCCAGCACGTTGGGAGGCTGAGGCAGGCAAATCACTTGATACCAGGAGTTCAAGACCAACCTGGGCAACATGGTGAAACCCTCTCTCTACTAAAAAAAAAAAAAAAAATATAAATATATATATATATATATATATATATATATATTAGCCTGGCATCGTGGCACATGCCTGTAATTCCAGCCACTCAAGAGGCTGAGGCATGAGAAGTGCTTGAACCTGGGAGGCAGAGTGAGCCAAGATCACGCCACTGCGCTCCAGTCTGAGTGACAGAGCAAGACTCAAAAAAAAAAAAAAGATGGAGAGACTGAGGTACTGGATGCCGGACTGCCCGGTTCAAACCCCAGCTTTGCAGTTTCCTGCCCCCATGATCTCGGGTCACTGACTTCACTTCTCTGCACCGGTTTCTGTTTCTCTCTCTCTTGTTCAGGTACCTACTCCATGCCAGTACTGTCCTGGGCACAGAAGGTATTTCAGTGACCAAAAAATTCAGTGCCAGCTTTTTTTTGAAACAGGGTCTCACTCCATCACCCAGGCTGGAGTGCAGTGACGCAATCATGACTCACTGGAGCCTCGATGCCCCAGGCTCAAGTGATCCTCTTCTTCCTAGGTAGCCAGGACTACAGGTATGCACCACATCTGGCTAATTTTAAATTTTGTGTAGAGATAAGGTCTCACTATGTTGCCAAGCAAGGCTGAGTTGTTAAACTCCTAGCCTGAAGCAATCCTCCTGCCTCAGCCTCCTAAAGTATTGTGATCATAAGGGTGAGCCACTGCGTCCAGCCCCAGCTAACTTTCTGTGTTACCTGACCACCTTCTAGCTTTCTAGGGGTAAAGAAGTTGATTTGCATAAAAGTACTTGGGGAAGTACTTGGTGCACAAAAAGTACAACCGCAAAGGGGCTGCTGTGAGGACTCCATAGGGACAGACCAGGAAGTACTATTTAGAGAAGTACCATTTTTGAGTCAGACCTTCCTGGGGTGTGATCCTACCCTGTCCCTTTCCTCCTGGGTGATGGTAAGCACTTGAGGTACCCCAGGGATCCTCCTTTTCCCTCCAAGTCTCACCTGCCAGAGGTCCAGGCCCAGCACACCGAAGTTATCATAGGCATAGATATTGGGATCAGGGGAATACTCGGGGTTGTCAATTTCTGGGTGGATCCAAGTGCCCTTGTAATCTGGGTTGTCGATCTGTCGGGGCTTCCACTCGCCCTGCAGAAGGCATAAGGGAGAAAAGAACCAGAGGGTGAGTGAGGGTGGTGGACTCCCCCACTGTGAGCTGCAGCTCTGCTCAGAACCCCAAATGCACCTTGTACTCAGGGTTCTGAATCACTGGGGGTCCCCACTCTCCATCCATCTCTTCATCCCAGTCCTCTGGCTTCTTAGCATCAGGGTCAGGAATATGCTCAGGCTTGTCCCAGTCCTGGGGGGTAGAAGAGGTCAGAGTTGGCCCAGCTGTCCTGCACACACTCCAGTGTGGAAAGCAGAGCCCCTCCCCAAACACCAACCTCTGGCTTGGAGTCTGTGGGATCATCGATCTTGGCCCGCTCATCCCAGTCTTCCGGTTTTGAAGCAGCAGGATCCTTTATCTTCTTGGGTGGCAGGAAGTCCCAATCATCCTCCAAGGACCCCGACTCCACCTGGCTGTTGTCTATCTTCACCTCATAGGTGTTGTCCGGTCGCACAATCAGTGTGTACAGGTGTGTAAACTCATCATCCTGAAGAAGGAAGGAGGTGAGTGGGGCCCCCCCCCAATCAGGCCAACCTCTGAACCTCCCATGACAGCCATTTGCCACCACCACCCCCAGGCACACCTTGCAACGGATGTCCTTGTTGATCAGCACGTTTTTGCCCTTGTAGTTGAAGATGACATGAACCTTCTTGGTGCCAGGGCCACAGATGTCAGGACCTAGGTGGGAAGCAGAGCCAGTTAAGAGTCAGAGACTACTCACCATTTCAAGGCCCTCTCCCCCTCTTTACAAAAGGAAAATCTGGTTCTTAAACTTGGTCTGTCAAGGCTGAAAAGAGAGACTCAAACCTTGATGCTGTCCTGAATGAACTGTGGCTGGAGCCTTAAGTTTAAAGAAAAAAAATCAGCGTTCTAGAACTCAATGTCCTCATTTGTAAGTTTGAGAAATAACTATATACAATCATACAAATTAAAGTAACAGCCTAGATCTGTGATAAGGCAATAAATTGTTGCTAACTGTGACCTATTCTTTTAGCGCCCCTTCCAAAGAAAATCATGATAATTAAATGCTTTCCATTCTCTCAAAAATCACTTTTCTGAGATGTAAGGAACTCAATGGGGTCTGAGTCTGCCTCTAACTAATGGGACAGAGGTCAGCACCAGGAAGCAGTCCCTCACCGAACATGATGTTGTATTCTGAATCTCCGTGCATGTCCGTCTGGTCCAAACTACTAGGAAACAGCTTCACATAGCCGCCCCCCACAGTCGATGTTCTGCTCATGCTTCACCGTGAACTGCACCACTAATGTCTGGCCTTTGTTGCTGAAGGGCTCAAAACTGGCCGACAGAGCATAAAAGCGTGCATCCTGGCTTGTCTGCAAACCTGAAACGGGGCAGCAGTGAGGTCACCGTTGGGTCCTGACCCCCGAGGACCCAAGACCTAGAGAATACAAACGACTCCCCTTTCCTCCACCTGCTCTCCTCCTAGGGGACTGTCCTGGCTGTGTGCAGACGAGGACGTCTGCCAGGAAGTCCTCCCGGATCTGAGCACCCACTCCTAGGCTCTTACCTTTATCTTTCTCCTGGTCACCGTAGAACTTGCCGGAACTGAGGGCGAATTTGCCAAAATCTGACTTGTGTTTGGATTCGATCCAGCGGGAAGTCCACCCATCTAAGTGGGAGGTTAGAGGGGTAGGTCAGCGCGGCTGTGCTGATCCCCCCCCCACCAAACATCTGCCGAGAGCCACAAGCTGCTGAGGACAGGGAAGGAGATCCTCGACTCTCCCCACCCCAACCTCTAGTTTGACACCTCAGGTGCCTTAAGAGATCCTCAGGCGAACCCTAACTCCCGCTGCGGGAGGCCGCTGCGCCCTCCGCGCTCCCCAGGGACGCAGAAGAGGGATCGCCCTCGGCTCTAGGCCCCGGGGGCCACCAGTGTTGGCCCCCACAGCAATAATTTACAGGCAACAACGCAGATCCGGGATGGGGGGGCCGGCCGCGTCGGCGGGGCGGCCTCGAGGCGAAATCAGGCGTTACCTCCGTCCAGAAACTGCTCCTTGAAGTAGACGGCGGGCTCGGCGGCAGCCAGGCCGAGGAGGCCGAGCAGTAGCGGCACGGACAGCAGCATGGCGGGCCGAGGGGGCGGCGGCTCGCTGGCCCTTTATAACGACTCAGTAGCAGTGGCTCTGCAGTACGGACGGCCGCCGCCGCCCGCCTTGCACGTTTATACCCATCCGCCTCTCAAACCAACCTGACCCAGCCCTTGGGCCCGCCCCTGACGGTTTATCATTGGTCGGCGCTCACGGTTGTCTTTTTCCATTGGACCTTTGTCGGTTCACTAGGTTAGGCTGCGCCTCGGAACGCTGTGTTCCCAGATGGCCGATTTCTATTGGCCTCACCTCTGACCAATGAGAGTCGACCACGCGTTGTGGGGGACGCCCACTGGTGGGGGGGGGGCCGCGAGTCCCTCAGGCCAGGTCATGTGACCAGACCTAAACCCAACCCCGCCCTCGCCCGCGTGCGTCTTTTCTCATCTGGGCGTTTAAAGCACCGGCGCGAGCGCAGGTGTCTGCACGCGGGACCGGAACCCTGTCCTAGCTTCTCACCCTCTCATTCCCTCTACGTGGAGGGGCTGGGCAAGGCTTTTCTAGCCATTCTTATCTTGCATTGGGAACCAGCACCCTACTACCGCCGCTCCCCCCATTCCCGCCCGAGATGGGACAGAGTTCAGGGGTTGGGGCCCTGGGGCTTCGCTGTACCCCAGTGCTACAGCCACGCGGGCCAGTGGGAAAAATGCCAGCTCTCTCTTCCTTCTGCCCCTAGTGCCCTGGCAGTCTATCGGACTGCTGCTGTGTGACCTGGGGCAAGTCACTTAACCTCTCTGAAGTGACAGACGCCCCTGAGGAGCCAGAGGGGGACGACCCTGGCCAGATGCTACCCAACCGAAAGGCTTTTAACGTTTTTAAAGCTGTCCTGGGACAAGAAGGAAGGAAGGCTTAACGATGTGACTCCTGGGGTGGGGACAGGGTTATTACCCAGGTTGCAGCAGCCCCTTTACTCTCAACCGGTAAATGAGGGGGGTCGCTGTCTGTGGTCTCCCACAAACGGCCTGGGTTTTGCAATTAAACGGCTATAGGCGAGAGGGCCGGGGGTTCCGTTTGGGGGAGGAAAAAAAGACACAGACGGTAGGGACGATAAGGTGCTAGGGAGATGGGCAGGACACTCCCCCCCCGACCCCGACTGAGTCTAGAGTCTTCTGAAGCCAGAGACACGTCACTGGCACCAGCACCCTGCCCCCATGCTGTAGAAAGGAGGAAGGAGAGCTGGGGGTTTTCCAAAGTCTAGGCAAATAAGCCCTGGACCTGGGAACCCGGGAGTGGACTGTGGAAGGAGGGAAGGAAGGCGATCCAGGAAAGAGGGTGGGGGAGGGGGTGCTTCCTAACTAAAGGTAGTGACTCAGAAAAGGGAGGAAGGAAAAATTTTTTAAAAAGGAAAGACGAAGTTGGGGGCGGGGGGAATAACCTGGTAAGTGTTTTTGGTTAAAAAAAGAAAGAAAATGGTGGCTGGGCGCGGTGGCTCAAGCCTGTAAAGCCAGGGCGGATCACCTGAGGTCGGGAGTTCAAGACCAGCCTAACCAACATCGAAAAACCCCATCTCTACTAAAAATACAAAAATTAGCCGGGCGTGGTGGCGCACACCTGTAATCCCAGCTACAGAAGGCTGAGGCAGGAGAATCACTTGAACCCGGGAGGTGGAGGTTGCAGTGAGCCGAGATTGCACCATTGCACTCCAGCCTGGACAACAAGAGCAAAACTCCATCTCAAAAAAAAAAAAAGAAAGAAAGAAAGAAAAAGAAATGGTGGCCGGGCGTGCCGGGTGTGGTGGTGGGTGCCTGTACTCCCAGTACTCAGGAGGCTGAGGCAGGAGAATCGCTTGAACCTGGGAGGCAGAGGTTGCAGTGAGCCAAGATTGCGCCGCTCCACTCCAGCTCACCAGTCCAAGTGATACAGTGAGACTTAATTTCATAAAAAGGCAAAAGAAAAAAAAAAAGTGGGGGGGGGGGGGGAGGAGATGAACTGGGGAAGTTGGGATCTACCCCCTTCTTCTAGGTAGTATTCAGTATTGCCTGGTCTGGCCCCCATCATGAGGATGCCAGGGACCATCCCAGGCCTCCTGCTGAGCCTTCCTTCTGTTCCTGCATCAGGCACCTGTGGGCTTCGTGCTTCCTACCTGAGGTTAGATACTGCCTGTTTTGTTCACTTTGCATCCTCCAGTGTCACCTGCAGCACCTGGCACAGAACAGAGCTTAAAAACTACTTGCTGCATAACAGAAGGACTCCTGTGGAAATTAAAACCAGGCTGAACACAGTGGCTCACACCTGTAATCCCAGCACTTTGGTAGGCCAAGATGGGAGGATTGCTTGAGGCCAGCAGTTCAAGACCAGCCTGGGGCAACATAGCAGGATGCCGTCTTTACAAAAAAATTTTTTAAATACCCAGGCGTGGTGGCGCCAGCCTGTGGTCACAGCTACTTAGAGGCTGAGGCAGGAGGATCAGGATCACTTGAGCCCAGGAGGTTGAGGCTGCAGTGAGATGTGTTCCTACCACTACACACTCTAGCCTGGGTGACAGAGCAAGGCCTTATCTCAAAAATAAATAAAAATAAGCCGAGCATGGTAGTTCACACCTGTAATCCTAGCACCTTGGATGCTAGGTTCACACCTATAATCCTAGCGGAGGCAGGCAGATTGTTCAAGCCCAGCAGTTCAAGACCAGCCTGGGCAACGTGGTGAAACCTTGTCTTACCAAATACACATACATACACACACACACACACACACACACACACACACACACACACACACACTATATGCTGGGCAAGGCCAGGCGCAGTGGCTCTTGCCTGTAATCCCAGTACTTTGGGAGGCAGAGGTGGGTAGATCATGAGGTCAGGAGTTCGAGACCAGCCTAGCCAACATGGTGAAACCCCGTCACTCCTAAAGATACAAAAAATTGCCCAGGCACAAGCCACTGCACCCAGCCAGCAGATCTAGGATTCTAATCTACCTGTGCTGACATAGTCACCACTGCCTACATGTGACTCCTGACCATTTGAAATGTGGTTGGTCTGAACTGAGATGTACTGTAAGTGTAAAATACACATCAGATTTTGAAGATTTAGTATGAAAAAAAAAGAGCGCAAAATATTTTATTTGTCAATCTTTTTTATTTTTTATTTTTTGTAAGAGTCAGGGTCTGGCTGGCTGCGTGAGGTGGGTCACACCTGTAAAGCCAGCACTTTGGGAGATGGAGGCAGGAGAATAGCTTGAGCCTAGGAGTTTGAGACCAGCCTGGGCAACATGGTGAAATCCCATCTTTACAAACAACAACAAACAAACAAGCAAAAAGATTAGCTGGGTGTGGTGGCTTACACCTATAATTCCAGCTACTCAGGAGCCCAAGGTTGGAGGATTGCCAGAGCCTGGGAAGTCAAGGCTGCAGTAAGCCGTAATCGCACCACTGCACTCTAGCATGGGTGACAGAGCAAGACCCTGTCTCAAAAAAGGAACATGTTTTGCACTATATATATATATATATATATATATATATATTTTTTTTTTTTGAGAGGGAGTCTCTGTCGCCAGGCTGGAGTGCAATGGCAAAATCTCGGCTCACTCCAACCTCCACCTCTGCCTCCTGGGTTCAAGTGACTCTCCTGCCTCAGCCTCTGGAGTAGCTGGGACTACAGGTGTGCACCACCATGCCCATCTATTTTTTGTATTTTTAGTAGAGACAGGGTTTCACCATCTTGGCCAGGCTGGTTTCAAACACCTGACCTCGTGATCCACCTGCCTCAGCCTCCCAAAGTGCTGGGATCACAGGCATGAGCCACCGCGCCTGGCTTTTTTTTTTTTTTGAGATGCAGTTTTGCTGTGTCCCCTAGGCTGGAGTGCCGTGGCTTGCTCTCGGCTCACTGCAACCTCTACCTCCCAAGTTCAAGCGATTCTTTGCCTCAGCCTCCTGAGTAGCTAAGATTACAGGCACATGCCACCATGCCCAGCTAATTTTTGTATTTTTAGTAGAGATGGGGGTTTCACGATGTTGGTCAGGCTGGTCACGTGATCTGCCCCCCCCTCGGCCTCCCAAAGTGCTGGCATTACAGGCATGAGCCACCGTGCCCAGTTGGAAGGTTTATACTTTATAACTTCATTTCCACCAACTCTCTGCAGAACCTTGGGCAAGTCATACCACCCTCTGAGCCTCAGTTTTCTCACCTGTGTAATGGGGTTATATCAGCATCTACATCATAAAGTTTTGAAGACAAAATGAAATAATGCCCAGATTTGAAATTAGTACTTAGCCCATAACTAAGTACTACCACACGGGAGGTAGTCCACACAGGTTAGCTGCCACCTTGACTTACTAGGTGAATCCCTTTCCCCCTCTATAAAAAGGGATGGTCCCTACCCAGCCTACTTTTGAAATTTTAAAACTAGCTGACATCGCCAAAATGACCATCTCTGGAGCCCACCACCCACCGCCTCTCCGAGGGCAAGAGAGAATACCAGAAAGGCAGAAGGTTCTGTACCCAGAGAGGGTGAAGTCCAAGGTCACACAGCCCGCTTGAAGTGAGGCTAAATAAAACCCAAACAGGGCGGTGCTTCTGACCTTGAGATAATAAATTTTACCTCTCTGGTCAACCGGACACCACTGATGGAGCCAGGGCGGAGGTGGAAACCAAGTCCCGAGCACCTTTTGATTGCTCAGGCGCCACTCTCAAGATGACGACACATTAAGTCCTGCTCTGCCGTTAGACACATTCAAGATGGCGGTGCACGCTACGGGTTCCGGTTCCGGTGGCTCAGGCCCCGGCAGGGACACGCTGAATACACTGGAAGCAGCCATGGCGGATGGTCCAGTGACGGAACTGCTGCTCCGGCGGCTGGAGGCGTCCGATGGCGGCCTGGACAGTGCGGAGCTGGCGGCCGAGCTGGGCGTGGAGCATCAGGCGGTGGTGGGCGCCGTGAAGAGCCTTCAGGCGCTGGGCGAGGTGAGCTGGGTTGCCTTGCCCTTGCACCTATAGCCCCCTTGCCGCGAGGGCCCTACGTCCAGGCCAAACTCCCTCAGGCCTAGTTGGGGGTAGTTGTATACGTCTCCACCCCGGGACGAGTGAGGGCCCAGACGCACGCATGCAATAAACGTTTGTTAACCTCAGCGTGGGTAGGGAGTACGATGATGGACAAGGAAGACGCAGTTGCTGCCCTCACGCAGGTTGCGATCTAATGGGAAGGTGCTTCAGTAACCAGAGTGATGGGGGGGAACACAGGGGACCCCGCGGTGACAGCTGACTCAGCCTTGGGGGTCAGGGAAGCTGCCTGGTGCAGGCGACGGCTGCGTCGTGTCTCTGCACTGTGGCAGAAAGTGATAACGGTTTAGAGATCAGTGGCCGGGAGTTTGGGAGGTGGCAGGCGGCGAGGGAGACCAGAACAGCTGTAATTGCAAGGCCTCTTAGGTCTTTACCTCATCGGGGAACTGGGGGAGCGATAGCCGGAGCCAGAGCCGGTCAAATGAGTGTGCTAGCTGCATCACCTTTGGGGAGAATTGGCAGGGACAGGACTAGAGGTGAAGGAATGAAAGCAGAGGCTGGTACTTGCTCAAGCTGGAGGGCATGATGTCTGGCTCTGCGAAGGCAGCCTGGGGGAGGTGGGGAAGGCCTGGGATTCAGGACAAGGCAAGGGGAGCACTTCTGACTTGGGCAAGTGCACAGTGACAGAGTCACAGGAGAAGGATGCTGAGGGGCCTGTGGGCCACCCAGGAGGCTGGATCCATGAAGCCAGGATCTGGGCCGTTTATCCGTAGAGCTCATGTTCTGTGCCCCACTGTAGTCTCAGCTTGTTTGTCCAATCCTTTCCATAATCCTAGGCTGTTGGCCGTGTTATTCCCAGATGTGACAGCTGATGGTCAGTAACATAATCAGTGTGAATAGAAGGGGCTGATGAGCCCAGATTTGAAATTAGGCACTCAGGCTGCAGAGCCCATAGTCCTCAATGCAGAGGAGAGATAGCAGCTATGTTGTGTGGGGTGACAGTGCCTTCATCAATATGATTTGACATTTGTATATGTCACAGAGGATTAAATAATATAAGACGTGAGGTTCAATCTAATGACAGTAATAGCCACAATAATAATTATAGTAGTTAGAATTTATGCCGAATTTATCACATGGTAGGCACTATGTATTCTTTCTGAGTATTAATTTAGCTACTCCTTGAAATCATCTGAGGTAGAACCCATCACACCTTTCTTTTATGGATGAGAAGAGTCACTCAGAAGTTTAGCAACTTTCCTGAGGTCACAAAGTAAGTGAAGGGCAGAGCTGGGATTAAAATGAAGTGAGAGCTGGGCCCTGTACACCCTACTTATCCTTGTTGTCCTTGTCTGCATGGCTCTGGACCTGGAACCTCAGTTTTTGTTTGTAATGTGGACCTTCGGAGCCCTTCTCCGACATTCTGGGGATTGACATGTGAACATTTTTTGTTTTGTGTGTTTGAGATGGAATCTCGCACTGTTGCCCGGGCTGCAATGCAATGGTGTGATCTCGGCTCCTGCAACCTCTGCCTCCCCCGGTTCAAGCAGTTCTCCTGACTCAACCTCTCGAGTAGCTGGGATTACAGGTGCCCACCACCATGCCCGGCTAATTTTTTACATTTTTTAGTAGAGATGGGGTTTCACTATGTTGGTCAGGCTGGTCTCAAACTCCTGGCTTGTGATCTGCCCACCTTGGCTTCCCAAAGTGTTGGGATTACAGGCGTGAGCCACTGCACCCAGTGACATGTGAACATTTAAACATGGAGACAGGCTGGGGATGGTGGCTCATGCCTGTAATGCCAGCACTTTGTGAAGCTGAGGCAGGAGAATCACTTGAGGCCAGGAGTTTGAGACCAGCCTGGACAATATGACAACACCCCACCTTTTTTTCTTTTTTTGGAGATGAAGTCTCACTCTGTTGCCCAGGCTGGAGTGCAATGGCCTGATCTCTGCTCACTGCAATCTCTGTCTCCCAGTTTCAAGCCATTCTCCTGCCTCAGCCTCCCGAGTAGTTGGGATTACAGGCGCATGCCACCACACCTGGCTAATTTTGTATTTTCAGTAGAGAGTGGGTTTCACCATGTTGACCAGGCTGGTCTCAAACTCCTGACCTCAGGTGATCTACCTGCCTTGGCCTCCCAAAGTGCTGGGATTATAGGCGTGAGCCATTTCGGCCGGCCCACTCTGTCTTTAAAAAGTAATTTAAAAATTAGCCAGGTGTGGTGGCAAGTGCTTGTAGTTCCAGCTACTCGGGAGACTGAGGCAGAAGGATCGCTTGAGCCCAGAAACTCAAGGCTGCAGTGAGCTGTGATCACACCACTGGACTCCAGACTAGCAACATGGTGATGCCCCCTCTCAAAGAAAACCAAAACCAAAAAAGGTGGAGACAAATCACTTCACCTAATTTTTCACATTTAAATCAGTCTTGGGTTCAAAACTGACAGTAAGAATTTGTCCTCTGCCAGGTAACATCCTTAGTGGTCTACTTTACCCTGGAAGTTGTATAGCTGGGGTGTGAAGCCAGCTTCAAGGGCTGTGCTTTGAACCTGGGACCCAGTGCTGCAGAAAGGGGGTGCCTGGGTCTGAGCCTCACCCCTGCCCGGACCCCCCTCATTTCCCTGCAGGTCATCGAGGCTGAACTTCGCTCCACGAAGCGCTGGGAGCTTACTTCGGAGGGTGAGGAGATTGCCCGGGAGGGCAGCCATGAGGCCCGTGTGTTTCAAAGCATCCCCCCCCCGAGGGCCTGGCCCAGAGCGAGCTTATGGTAGGATCTGTGGGGTGAATGGGGAGTGGGTGATGGCGTGAAGGTGGCCCTTGTGCCCCACTCACTGTAGCCTCTCTTTTCCAGCGACTGCCCAGTGGCAAAGTGGGGTTCAGCAAGGCCATGTCCAACAAGTGGATCCGGGTGGACAAGAGCACGGCCGATGGGCCCCCGGGTATTCCGAGTGGTGAGTTCCTACCGGCTGGCCAGCAGGCATATGGACGGGCACACGGGCCCCTGGCTCACACCGCTCTTCCCGGCAGGTGGACAGCATGGAGGACGAGGTGCAGCGGCGGCTCCAGATGGTCCAGCGGGGACAGGCTGAGAAGCTGGGGGAAAAGGAGAGGAGTGAGCTGAGGAAGAGGAAGCTGCTGGCTGAAGTGTGAGTCGGTGCCCCGTCAGGCTCCCACCACCTGTGTGGCATGGTGGAGGCATGGTAGGAGGGAGACACCTTGCCCACTCCAGACACAGGTGTGGCCAGTTTCCTCCCAGCCCACTTAATGCCACAGTTGTCAAGCCCATGCACCTCGGGGTCTTTGCCCATGAGGACCCTTCTGCTGAGAACTGTTTTCTCGCTGATCTTCAAGGCAGGCTCCTCATCAAGTCTCACTCCTGCATCCCCTTAAAGAGGCCACCCTGACACCCCATCTCTCCCCTTGAGCTCCATGAAGCCCATCACTCCTAGTCTTCATTCTCTGGTGCTTGTTCATTTCTTTCACTGTCCTTACCATGATCTGAAGTTTAATGAACGCACACCAGACAGGCTCCTGGAACCTGGACTGGCTGGGTGCTGTCCTCTCACAGGACAGATGTCCCCTTTGAGCAGACACAGAGTGGCAGAGCAAAGATGAGAGCTGGGATGCCTAATTGAAGTCCAGGTTCTGCCACTTAACTAGTTGTGTGACCTGGCCTTTGCTGGTCTGTTTCCTTATCTATAAAACACCGTGGGCCAAGTGTGGTGGCTCACGTGTATAATCCCAGTTACTCAGGAGGCTGAAGTGTTAGGATCACTTGAATGCAGGAATTCAAGGCCAGCCTGGGCAACATAGAGAGACCCCATCTCAAAAAAAAGAAAAATGGGCCAGGCACAATGGCTCATGCCTGTAATCCCAGCACTTTGGGAGGCCAAGGTGGGTGAATCACCTGAGGTCAGGAGTTTGAGATCAGCCTGGCCAACATGATAAAACCCTGTCTCTACTCAAATTACAAAAATTAGCTGGGCATGGTGGCGGGTGCCTGTAATTCCAGCTACTCGGGAGGCTGAGGCAGGAGAATTGCTTGAACCTGGGAGGCGGAGGTTGCACTGAGCTGAGACTGCACCATTGCACTCCAGCCTGGGTGACAAGAGCAAAACTCCGTCTTAAAAAAAAAAAAAAAAGAAAGAAAAGAAAAAGGAAGGGCTGGCACGATGGCTCCCTGTAATCCCAGCACTTTGGGAGGCTGAGTTGGGCGGATCACCTGAGGTCGGCAGTTCGAGATTAGCCTGACCAACCTGGAGAGACCCGTCTCTACTAAAATAGAAATTTTTTTTTTAATTTTTTATTTTTATCTTTTTTTATTTTTATTTTTTTAAGACGGGGTTTCACCATGTTGGTCAGACTGGTCTTGAACTCCCGACCTCAGGTGATCCGCCCATCTTGGCCTCCCAAAGTGCTTGGATTACAGGCGTGAGCCACTGCACCCGGCCTAAAATAGAAAATTAACCGGGGTGTGTTGGCGCATACCTGTAATTCCAGCTACTCAGGAGGCTGAGGCAGGACAGTCACTTGATCCCAGGAGGCGGAGGTTGCAGTGAGCTGAGATTGTGCCATTGCACTCCAGCCTGGGCAACAAGAGTGAAACTCCTCAAAAAAATATAAAAACAAAAAACTGTGCTCTTTCGGAGCTTGTGGGGGAGACTTTAGCAGAACAGAGCGTGGCACAGAATAAATCTGGTAGACTTTCCCTAATATCACTCAGTCGTGTACTTACCACCTGGCATACATTAGGTTCTCAATTAGTGTTGAATGAATAAGTGAGTGAATACAAGGAGATAGAACATGGCCACATAGGAGGATTTCAGGTAGTGATAAATGTCAGGATGGAAATAAAGCAGAGCGACTTAGTAGGTGGCATGGGGATCCTCATCAGATGGGAGATCAAGGAAAACCTCTAGGAGGGGGTGGCAGTGGCATCCCCTTGCTTTCCCTGGCCGCAGGACCCTGAAGACCTACCGGGTGAGCAAAGGCAGTGCCTTTAGTACCAGCATCTCCAAGCAGGAGACAGAGCTGAGCCCAGAGATGATCTCCAGGTAGGGGGCAACCCCAGGTCAGGGAAGGTGGGAGCTGGGGCAGGGGGCGGGGACAGGCAGCCTTATCAGGCCCTTGGATTCTCCCCCCAGTGGCTCCTGGCGGGACCGGCCCTTCAAGCCCTACAACTTCTTGGCCCAAGGCGTCCTCCCTGACAGCGGTCACCTTCACCCCCTGCTCAAGGTCCGCTCCCAGTTCCGACAGATCTTCCTGGAGATGGGGTGAGCATGGGGCTGGGGGCGGGGCCTGGTGCTGCCGCTGGGCACAGGCAGGTCAGTCAGGCCACATCTCCCACCAGGTTCACCGAGATGCCGACCGATAACTTCATTGAGAGCTCGTTCTGGAACTTTGATGCCCTCTTCCAGCCCCAGCAGCACCCAGCCCGTGACCAGCACGACACCTTCTTCCTTCGAGGTGGGTCAGCCCCTAGGGCCTCCCTGAGACATGAAAGATGCCAGGCCAGGATGGAGCCTTTCCAGGATGGGCATTCCATTTTATCAAATTAGGTCTAGAACTGGGCATGGTGATGTGCATCTATAGTCCTGGCTACTTGGGAGGCCAAGGCAAGAGAATTGTTTGAGCCCAGGAGTTCAAATCCAGCTCAGGCAACATAGGGAAGAGTCTACCTCTAAAAAAAAAAACATAAGTTATAGTCCATCCTTGTGGCCAAGAAGGCCCAAGGTAGCTGATGTGTCGAGCTCTGTTCTCATTCCCCCAACCTCCAGTCTTTTTTGAGACAGGGTCTAACTATCATCCAAGCTGGAGTGCAGTGGCATGATCTTGGCTCACTGCAACCTCCACTTCCTGGGTTCAAGCAAATTCTCCTGCCTTACCCTCCTGAGTAGCTGGGATTACAGGCACCTGCCACCATGCCTGGCTAATTTTTTTTTTTTGCATTTTTAGTAGAGACAGGGTTTCACCATGTTGGCCAGGATGGTCTCGATCTCTTGACCTCGTGATCTGCCCACCTTGGCCTCCCAAAGTGCTGGAATTACAGGCATGAGCCCCCACATCATGACTGACCCCCCAGTCTTCTTGGGCATGCCAGGCTGTGGCCACCTCTGGGCCTTTGCTTACGTTCTGTCTTTCGCTGAGACCTGTTTTCTCCCAGATCTTCAAGGGAGGCTACAGCATCAAACCTCTACTCACAGGTCCCCAGAGACAGGCCAGCCTGACACACCCAGCCCCACCCCCCAGTTCTACAGAAGCCCTTCACCTCTAGTGTTCATTCTTCTGTCTCATTTCTTTCTTTCTTTTTTTTTTGTGAGACAGAGTTTTGCTCTTGTTCCCCAGGCTGGAGTGCAATGACGCGATCTCGGCTCACTGAAAGTCTCCGCCTCCCAGGTTCAAGCAATTCTCTACGTCAGCCTTGCCTCCTGAGCAGCTGGGAATAGAGGCATGTGCCACCACACCTGGCTAATTTTGTATTTTTAGGAGAGAGAAGGTTTCTCCATGTTGGCCAGGATGGTCTTAATCTCCTGACCTTGTGATCCGCCCACCTCAGCCTCCCAAAGTGTTGGGATTACAGGTGTGAGCCACTGAGCCCGGCCCCATCTTTTTCTTTTATTGCCCTTAGCACTGTGTGAAATGGCATGACTTTCCACAGTGGGTGGCCTTCCTGGCCAAGAGGGCAGTTGAGGTCACTGGGTGCCTGCCCTCTGGCCAGGAGGGGCAACGTCATTCTCGTCATGACTGTCATGGCACCCAAAACTTCCTAAGCAGTCGTTACAGGCTAGCCACTGTTCTAATCTTTCTGCCAACTACTGGAAGCATACCGGTACCCCTTTTTTACAAAGAAGGAAACTTGCCCAGGCTCAGTGGGTATAATCCCACTGTTTGGGAAGCCAAGGCAGGAGGATCACTTGAGGCCAGAAGTTCGAACAACATAGAAAGACCCCATCTCTACAAAAAAAAATTAGCTTGGCATGGTGGTGTACGCCTGTAGTTCCAGCTACTCAGGAGGCTGAGGCGAAGGATTGCTTGAGCCTGGGAGTTCGAGGCTACAGTGAGCTATGATTGTATCACTGTACTGCAGCCCAAGCAACAGAGCAAGACTCTGTCCCTTTAAAAAAAAAGAAAAGAAAAAAAAAAAGGCCAGATGTTGTGGCTAATGCCTGTAATCCCAGGACTTTGGGAGGCTGAGGCAGGCAGATCACCTGAGGTCGGGAGTTAGAGACCAGCCTGACCAACCGGGAGAAACCGTGTTTCTACTAAAAATACAAAATTAGCCAGGCGTGGTGGCGCATGCCTGTAATCCCAGCTACTTGGGAGACTGAGGCAGGAGAATCACTTGAAGCCGGGAGGCGAAGGTTGCGGTAAGCCAAAATTGCGCCATTGCACCCAGCCTGGGCAACAAGAGCGAAATTCTGTCTCAAAAAAACGGGCCAGGTACGGTGGCTTGTGCCTGTAATCCTAACACTCTGGGAAGCCGAGGTGGGTGGATCACCTGAGGTCAGGAGTTCGAGACCAGCCTGACCAACATGGCAAAACCCCATCTCAACTAAAAATACAAAAATTATCCGGGCTTGGTGGCAGCCACCTGTAATCCCAGCTACTCAGGAGGCTGAGTCAGGAGAACTGCTTGAACCTGGGAGGTAGAGGTTGCAGCAAGCCAAGATTGAGCCATTGCACTCCAGCCTGGGCGACTGAGCAACACTCTGTCTCAAAACAAACACACACACACACATACACACACACACACACACACACACACACACGCGAGAAAACTGAGGCATGAGAATCGCTAGAGGTTGTAGTGAGCCCAGATTGCACCACTGCACTCCAGCCTGGACAACAGAGCGAGACACTGTCTGAAAAACAACAAAAAAAGAGAAATGCTCATTGACTGACCTGATGCTCTGCCCTCCCCAGATCCAGCCGAGGCCCTGCAGCTCCCAATGGACTACGTCCAGCGGGTCAAGCGGACCCACTCTCAGGGTGGCTACGGCTCACAGGGGTGAGGCAGGACTCACCTGGTGTGGAGGGGGAAGGAGGCTGGGGACCCCTAGGCTATTGCATGGACTTCCCACCTTCCCTTCTGAAGGTACAAGTATAACTGGAAGCTGGACGAGGCCCGGAAAAACCTACTGCGCACCCACACCACATCAGCCAGCGCCCGTGCGCTCTACTGCCTTGCCCAAAAGGTGCGGTTGGCCCAGGTGGGGGCCAGAGTGGGGAAGAGGGTTCTGTCAAAGGGACCTTCTGACCCATGCCTGGGCCTGGCTCGACTGTCACCCCTAGAAACCCTTCACGCCAGCCAAGTACTTCTCCATTGACCGAGTATTCCGGAACGAGACCCTGGACGCCACGCACCTGGCTGAGTTCCACCAGATCGAGGGCGTGGTGGCAGATCACGGCCTCACCCTGGGCCACCTCATGGGCGTTCTGCGAGAGTTCTTCACCAAGCTGGGTGAGCAGGTGGGCAGGGGTGGGCGGTGGTGGTGCGGCAGCGGGCAGGCGTGTTGGTTATCAGCATTATCCTCCAAACCCCTGCTCCCCTGCCCGCCCCCACTCCCTGCAGGTATCACCCAACTCCGCTTCAAGCCAGCCTACAACCCATACACAGAGCCCAGCATGGAGGTGTTCAGCTACCACCCAGGTCAGGGTGGGCCCTGGTACTGGGGTGGGGGAGGGAGCTCTCAGGCTACCATGGTTCAGCCCAGGTCCCCCCCACTGCCAAGCCTGTAACCCACCTTTAACCCACCTTCAAAGCTCACCACCAGACCCAGAACCTGTACCAGCAGTGCCCAGAAACTTACATGCACTGCCCCTGTCTTCCCTATCCCACCCCTGCAGGCCTGAAGAAGTGGGTGGAGGTTGGAAACTCAGGGGTGTTCCGTCCGGAAATGCTGCTGCCCATGGGGCTTCCCGAGAATGTGTCAGTCATTGCCTGGGGCCTCTCCCTGGAGCGGTAAGTGCCCAGGTGGGAACTCGGGTTGTCCAGCTGCCTCCGACCACTCTCTAGGCATACAGATCTGCGTAGTTTCAGCACCACCCATTCATTCATTCATTCAGTGTACAAAACTTTTTTTTTTTTTTTTTGAGACAGAGTCTTGCTCTGTCACCCAGGCTAGAATGCAGTGGCACAAGCTCTATTCACTGCAGCTTCCGCCTCCTGGGTTCAAGCAATTCTCCTGCTTCAACCTCCCAAGTAGCTGGGATTACAGGCGCTTGCCACCGCGCCCAGCTAATTTTTGTATTTTTAGTAGAGACAGGGTTTCACCGTGTTGGCCAGGCTGATCTCAAACTCCTGACCTCATGATCTGTCCACCTTGGCCTCCCAAAGTGCTGGGATTACAGGTGTGAGCCACCGTGCCCGACCACAAAACTTTCACAGTAAGCACAAACTGAATGCCTGGCCCTGTGCTGTGAACATGACAGCTCACATCGCTGCCTGTGTGAATCTGGGGTCCCAGTGGAGCGAGAACGGTAACTAGCGACACCAGTAAGTACATCAGGTCAGGCATTGTAGCTCACACCTGTCATCCCAGTGCTGTGGGAGGCCAAGGCAGGAGGATCACCTGAGCCAGGAGTTCAAGATCAGCCTGGGTAACAGAGCAAGTCTCTGTCTCTACAAAAAATAAAAACAGGCCAGGCATGGTGGCACATGCCTGTAATCCCAGCACTTTGGGTGGCCGTGGCAGGTGCATCACCTGAGGTCAGGAGTTCGAGACCAGCCTGGCCAACATGGTGAAACCCTGACTCCACTAAAAATACAAAACTTAGCCACGTGCAGTGGCAGGCGCCTGTAACCCCAGCTACTTTGGAGGCTGAGGCAGGAGAATTGCTTGAACCCAGGAGGCAGAGGTTGCAGTGAGCTGAGATCATACCACTGCACTCCAGCCTGGGCAACAGAGCAAGACTGTATCTCAGAAAAAAAAAAAGAGGAAGCACAGTGGCTCATGACTGTATTTCTAGCACTTTGGGAGGCTGAGGTGGGCAGATCACCTGATGTCAGGAGTTTGAGACCAGCCTGCCCAACATGGCAAAATCCCATCTCTACTAATAATATAAAAAAAATAGCTGGGCGTGATGGTAGGTGCCTGTAATCCCAGCTACTCAGGAGACTGAGGCAGGAGAATTGCTTGAATCAGGAGGTGGAGGTTGCAGTGAGCCGAGATCGTGCCACTGCACTCCAGCCTGGTGACAGAGTGAGACTCCGTCTTAAAAAAACAACAAATGCACTCAACAAATAAAGACAAAAATGTGTACCGGGGCAGTAAGTGATAATATGGAGGTCTAGGGCAACTACATGGTCAGGGAAGGCGTCAGGGAGGAAGTGCCATCATAGCAAAACCTGGAGATAGATGAAGGGGTGAAGCGTGAGCGTATCGGGAAGGGTGTTCCAGGTAGCAGTCACAGCCCGTGCAAAGGCCCCGAAGTGGGAATGTGCCTTCTGTATTAGAAGAAGGAGGAGTGTGGCTGAAGGTGGAGAGTGAGAGGAGGTGATAGGGCAGATGGCGCAGGGCCCTGTGGGTCATGGAGAGAACTTGAGCTTTTCCTCTGAAGAAGATGGGAGCCATGGAAAACTAAGCAGAAGAGCACATGTGCTGACCTCATGGTAAACTCTGTTCCCCTCCCCCATAAGCCCAACGATGATCAAATATGGCATCAACAACATCCGGGAGCTGGTGGGCCACAAGGTGAACCTGCAGATGGTGTACGACAGTCCCCTATGCCGCCTGGATGCCAAGCCAAGGCCCCCCTCCCACACAGGAGGCTGTGTGACATGGACCATTCCAGGACAGCTCGCCCTCCCCGAGTCCCTGCTGCCCCACTCCTTTGCATCCCTGGGCCAGTGACCTTGTATTTATGAGGCCTCTGTGAGGCCAGCCCCACCTTCCTCTTTCCCACCCGTCCCAGGGCCAGAATCCCAGGGACAAGAGGACCGGGTAGCAGGTTCCTTCTGTTGTCCTGTATGGTGTGTCCACTGTGAGGGTGGGGCGTGGGGGAGACCTGTGCGCCACCTACCGTCTAATAAAGTGGGCAGTTGCCCCCATCTGGTGCCTTTCCTTAGGGGTGAGGGGTTTTGTTGGGTCCCAAGTAGCTGGGATTATAGGTGCCTGCCACCACATCTGATTAATGAAAAGTGTCTATTTTTATGCTTAGGTTCAACAAAGTTTGAACACTCCAGTAGAAAATTGATTGGACGTAAAAGGGTTTGTCATGGTTCATGCCTGTAATCTCAACACTTTGGGAGGCTGAGGCGGGTGGATCACTTGAGACCAGCTTGGGCAGCATGGAAAAACCTTATCTCTACCAAAGATACAAAAATTAGGTGGGGATGGTGGTCCATCTGTAATCCCAGCTACTCGGTTGGCTGAGAATCACTTGAACCTGGGAGGGCGAGGTTGCAGTGAGTCGAGATCTTGCTACTGCACTCCACTGTTGCCTGGACAACAGAGCAAGATTAAAAAGAGTGGGGGGGTGGTTGTCTAATACTAATAGGCTGAGTAGACAAACCCAGCAATGCCTGTGTGTCTAGATTCTTGGAATATAAGGAATGCATGCTCAGAGAAGCCAAGAATCTAGATAGATAGGCCTTGTGTGGGGCAGAAACTTCTTTGACACAGGGGTCTTATGACCTAGAGTCAATAGAGTAGGTCTGATAATTTCTTTTTTTTGAGACACTACTTTGGGAAGCCAAGGCAGGAAGATTGCTTGCGCCTGGTAGTTTGGGATCGGCCTGGCCTCAGCACAGAAAGATCTCATTTCTACAGAAAATATATATATTTTTTGAGACGGAGTCTTGCTCTGTCACCCAGGCTGGAGTGCAGTGGCGTGATCTCAGCTCACTGCAACCTCCGCCTCCCAGGTTCAAGCGATTCTCCTGCCTCAGCCTCCTAAGTAGTTGGGACTACAGATGTGTGCTACCACACCCAGCTAATTTTTGTATTTTTAGTAGAGACAGGCTTTGCCATGTTGGCCAGACTGGTCTTGAACTGCTGACCTCAGGTGATCCACCCGCATTGGCCTCCTAAAGTGATGGGATTACAGGTATGAGCCACTGCACGCGCCAGAAAAATATTTTTAAATTAGAAAGGCATGGTGGATGACACTGGTAGTCCCAACTACTCAGGAGGCTGAGGCAGGGGGATCGCTTGAACCTGGGAGGTAGAGCCTGCAGTGAGCTCTGATCGCACCACTGCACTCCAACCTGAGCGACGGTCAAGACCTTGTCTCAAAAAAAAAAAAAATTTGCCGGTCGTGGTGGCTCATGCTTGTAATCCCAGCACTTTGGGAGGCCGAGGTGGGCAAATCACGAGGTCAAGAGATCGAGACCATCCTGGCCAACATGGTGAAACCCCGTCTCTACTAAAAATACAAAAATTAGCCAGGGGTAGTGGCACGCGCCTCTGGTCCCAGCTACTTGGGAGGCTGAGGCGGAAGAATCGCTTGAACTCAGGAGGCGGAGGTTGCAGTGAGCCGAGATTGCCCCACTGCATTCCAGCCTGACGACAGAGCAAGACTCTGTCTTAAAAAAAAAAAAAAAAAAAAATTTGTTAGAATATTTCCCAAGGCAGAGCGCATAAAGTTAGAGCGGATAAAGTACAGAATAAATACAGGACTCTCTGAGATCCCTATAACCCGGGCGATGCGTGGGACCCCGCGGCCTCCCACAGCCACACACGGGTGGCCAAACACGCGCACGCGGAGCCTACTCTCCTGTTCCCCGGCAGCGGCTACGCGCGCAGCCCCTGGACCGCCAAACCGCCGCCTAACGGTCGGCCCCGCCCGGCCGGTCGCTGAGTTCTCAAGGGGGTGGGGCTGGGAGTACACGCCCGGACACCAGCGGGCGAGCGGAGCTCACCAGGGGGCGGGGCCGGCGCATGCGCAAAGCGTGCGAGTTAGAAGGCGGGAAAAGACAGAATGGAGCGACAGGGAGTACGCCACGCTTGTTTCCTTCACGCGCTTGGGGCGGGCGGACAAATGGGCAGAGAACGGCTGCGATCCCAGCCTTCTCCGGCAGACCCGAACCCGGCCATTTGTCTTTTGCCATCGAGGCTGCCTCTCATCGGGCCTGGCCCCAAATTTCCTGACTGACTGAACCTGGCCCTGACTGACGCGCTGACAGTCTGATTTCCACACATGGCGCGTGGCCTGAGCGGAGTAGAGAAAGGCACAGACACCCACGCACCGTGCCCGGCTTTTTTTTTTTTTTTTTTTTTTTTGAGGCGGAGTTTCGCTCTGTCATCCAGGAAGGAGTGTAGTGGTGGGATCTTGGCTCACTGCAACTGCCTCCTGGCTTCAAGCAATTCACCTACCTCAGCTTCCCGAGTAGCTGGGATTACAGGTGCCTGCCACCACACCAAGCTAATTTTTGTATTTTTAGTAGAGACGGGGTTTTACCATGTTGGCCAGGCTGGTCTCGAACTCCTGACCTCATGATCCGCCTGCCTCAGCCTCCCAAAGTGCTGGGATTACAGGCGTGACCCACCGCGCCGGCCTCGTGTCTTTTGTTTTTTTGATTCAGAATCTTGCTCTGTCCCCAGGCTGGAGTGCAGTGGCCTGATCTCTGCTCACTGCAACTTCTGTCTCCTGGGTGCAAGCGGTTCTCTTGCCTCCGCCTCTCGAATAGCTGGACTTACAGGCACGTGCCACCATGCCTGGCTAATTTTTGTATTTAGTAGAGACGGGGTTTGAACATGTTGGCCAGACTGGTCTCAAACTCTTGACCTCACGATCTGCCTGCCTCTGCTCTCGATGTGCTGGGATTATAGCATGAGCCATCTCGCCCTGCCCTGACTTCATTTCTTTTCTGCTACCTCTTTCTCAAAGGACTCCAGCCGACACAATACCAGTTAGGAGCCCAGGCCCCCCCAGTTCTGCTCCCCACAGCCCTACCCGCACCCAGCCCCTCCAGGTCTGGTGTCTAGGCGTCCCCCAGGGACAGAGGGTCCTTTCACCCCACGCCCCTATCCTCATGGCACCACCCCAGCCCTGCCCATCTTTCCTTTGGGTCCCCACTGTCCCGCAGTGGCACATCAAGGTGCCCAGGTTTGATGAGTCGGTAGGAGGGCGATCTGTTCATTCCTCATCCCCCCTCCTGACTGTGCTCGCAGGTGGGACGTGCCCCATGCAAAGTGCAAGGACCAGGAGCCGCAGCCCTTAGGGGGAGAGCAAGGCACATCAGCAGTTCGAGGAGAACCGTGAGGAGCAAGCTGGTAGAGGGCCAGATAGGTGAGGAAGATCCTGTCCCAACGGGTCCACATGGGCCCCTGGGTCCTCGTTCACCCTTTCCTTCCCCCAAGGTTCTGCCAGTGTTTGCTTTTTTTTTTCTCGTCCCGACACAACATCTTGCTTTGTCACCATGCAGTGGCATGATCATGGCTCATCGCAGCTTCCACCTTCTAGACTCAAGTGATCCTCCCACCTCAGCCTCCCAAATAGCTGGGACTACAGGTGTGCCAGAACGTCCAGCTAATTTCTTAAAAAATATTTAGGCCAGGCATGGTGGCTCATGCCTATAATCCCAGCACTTTGGGAGGCCAAGGTGAGTGGATCACTTGAGGCCAAGAGTTCAAGACCAGCCTGAAAAGAAAAAAAAAAAAAAAGACCAGCCTGGCCAACATGGCCATCTCTACTAAAAATACAAAAAATTAGGCCGGGCGTGGTGGCTCACTCCTGTAATCCAAGCACTTTGGAGGCCAAGGTGGGCGGAGCACCTGAGGTCGGGAGTGCAAGACCAGCCTGACCAACATGGTGAAACCCCATCTTAAAAAAAAAAGAAAAAAAAAATTAGCTGGGCGTGGTGGAGGCGCCTGTAATCCCAGCTACTTGGGAGGCTGAGGCAGGAGAACTGCTTGAACCCAGGAGGCAGAGGTTGCAGTGAGCTAAGATTGTATCATTGCACTCCAAGCTAGGCGACAGAGTGAGACTACGTCTCAAAAAAAAAAAAAATTTTCTGTAGCCTGGGAACGGCAGCTCACTTCTGTAATTCCAGCACTTTGGGAGGCTGAGATGGGTGGATCACAAGGTCGGAGTTTGAGAATAGTCTGGTTAATATGGTGAAATCCCAAAATCCCATCTCTACTGAAAATTCAAAAATTAGCTGGGCATGGTGGAGTGCTCCTGTAATCCCAGGTACCTGGGAGGCTGAGGCAGTAGAATTGCTTGAACCTGGGAGGTGGAGCTTGCAGTAAGCCAAGATTGTGCCACTGCATTCCAGCCTGGCAACGGAGCGAGACTCTGTCTCAAAAAATATATACATATTTAGTAGAGGACCGGTGCAGTAGCTCACGACTGTAATCCCAGCACTTTGGGAGGCCGAGGTGAATGGATCACTTGAGGTTGGGAGTTCAAGACCAGACTGGTCAACACGGCAAAACTTCGTGTCTACTAAAAATACAAAGTTAGCCAGGTGTGGTGGTGCATGCCTGTAATCCCAGCTACTTGGGAGGCTGATGTGGGAGAATCGCTTGAACCCAGGAGGCGGAGGTTGCATTGAGCCAAGATTGCACCATTGCACTCCAGCCTGGGCAACGAGAGTGAAACTTCATCTCAAAAAATAATGAGGCCAGGCACAGTGGCTCAAGCCTGTAATCCCAGCGCTTTGGGAGGCCGACGCCACCAGGCAGATCAAGAGGTCAGCAGTTCAAGACCAGTCTGGCCAACATAGTCAAACCCCATCTTTACTAAAAATATAAAAAATTAGCCAGGTGTGGTGGTGTGCGCCTGTAATCCCAGCTACTTGGGAGGCCACATGAACCCTGGAGGCAGAGGTTGCAGTGAACAGAAATCACGCCATTGTACTCCAGCATGGGCGACAGTGTGAGACTGTCTCAAAATAATAAATAATAAAAAGATATGGCTGCTTTGTAGAGAATAGTTGAGAGGGAGAATGAGTGGATGTAGGGAGGTCCAGTGGGAGGCTTCTTCAGGGGGGTGGCCTTAGCAGGGCAGATGGAGGAAGTGCCTTGTGCCACGAGGCACAGGAAGGGGATGAGGGAGGATGTCTCCCCGGCCGTGGTGTGCTGGAGCTAGCTCCTACCACCTTGTAAGAGATGATTCTACACATCTCATCTCAACTTGGCATTTAGCGTCTTCATGTTGGTAGCTTGAAATTGGCTATGGTGGGAGTCTCTGTACCACAAAAATTGGCAAACACTCTGAAACAGGGCTTTCCCCCCATCACAAAGCCAGTTGCTAAATGCTTACCAGCACATCACTGCTGCCTGCTTTCCAGCTTGTGGTGGTTTCCAGTAGGTGGTGGCTTCTTTGGCAGAGACAAGAACACAAGTTCTGTGTTGTCCTTGTTTTTCTGAGCCATTTTAGGTGACCAGGGACATCCACATGTCCAGGATACAGTTGGACTTTCTGACCCGGAACTTGGGGTGGGGCGAGGGGCTGGAGATGGCGCCTTGGGAGTCACTGTTTCAGCAGCAGCTGTGGAATGAATGAGCTCACCTGGGGAAAGAGTGAGAGGAGACTCAGGACAGGGCCCTGAGGGCCCCAGCAAAATAAAGCCAGCTTTCCTGGCTCCCCACATTCCTCGGTTGTAAAGCAGGCCATGGGGTGGAATGGTTTCTAGGTGTGTGCTATCAACTGGAGACCAAAAAAGGGAAGCAATGGCTGAAGTCGTTTGTTTGATAATACCTTACTTCGGAATAGCATGTTTCGACCAGGATCTGTGTGGTGAAGAGACACAGACCGCGGCAAATCATTTAGAGACTTCAAGGAGCTCCACAGGAACTCTGGGCCAAAAAACAGATGGATTAAACCCAGTGCAGGGGCCAGTTAATAGATCCAGCAGCAGATACTCAGCAACATGATTAAAATGTTAACACGTTTCCAGAGAGAAAAGGAGAGGTTGAGGAACTGGCTCATCAGCTTCGATTCAAACGTTCCCTCTTCCTGGCTGTACTTCAGCAAACCATTGTTTTGCCCAAGCGCCAGAGATTCTGTTGTGTTCCCCCCCTTGAATGTTTGATTAGCTTGCCTGCTCTCCTGGGACTGCCGCCCGCGGTGGTCATAAGTGGCTGGCGGATTGTTTACTTGTGTATCTGTTAGAGGCCACGGAGGGAGGGCCCCACCAGCGGGCAGCTCTGGCTCAGTCGCCTGCCAATCACAGCTTTACCTGGAGCGAACAGATGGTCTCTTCGCTTAGACCCATTTCCTCCGCATCTCCTGGGCCCCCTGCCAGCGTGGGCCTTGCTTGGGAACTATGTCCTAATCCTTGCAGCCAAATTAGGACTTTTTAGAAGGACAGACCATAATAGACGAACGCAGCGATGTGTTCAAAGCCCCAGCCCATTGCCCAATCCCCGCGCAGGCCAGGCACACGCGACGTGCTGTGTTGGGCTGACTTGGATTCTCTGGCCTCGGTCCAGGGTTCGGCAACAGAAGCCGGCCTAGGAACCGGGAAAGCCAGCAGCGAGGACACCCGCGCATTTTGTTTATTAAAGTTAATTGGTGAATGCAGGCCCCGGGAAGCCTATGATTCATTAGCATCCTCATTAATATGCAGCTGCTGAGTATTAAGAAAAATGAAATCGAAAGGAATAAATCCCCAAAGGAGAGGTTGGAAAAATAAAGAAGCTCTCAGCAGACATCTGATGCAGGTCTTTATCCTACCATGAAACTTGAATTAGCTGAATTCAAGTGCTTTTTTTTTTTAACTCCTTGCTTAGCTGCCAAGAAAGCCGGTTCCAGCCTCATCCCTTGAGCCTTAGAAAGGAGCCGCTGTGAACCATTAGCAGCTCAAGCAGGTTGTGAACAATTACACAAAAAGAAACACCTGGTGCTCTCATTGATTTTAATTTTAGGGTCTGAAACTGTTGAGAGCATCCAGGAGAGGTTCAGACAACAAGGCAAACTGTGGGTACGAGGAGGTGTGGGAGCCCCAGTGTCAGTGCTGCATTCATTTAGATATTCAGCAAACTGATGTTTTTGGGGTGCTGAAAAACACAGATGAATAGTATGTAGTCTGCATCCTCAAGCTGCTGTGTGCTGGAGGGCACTGATATTCATAAATTGTGGCAGCTTCGTGACCAGCAAGACCACAATGTTGTGTGAGTAGAGAAGAAAAGTTCCAAATGTTCCATTACGAAGGAGGCAGGAAAGGAAAGTCATTCCAGGCAAAGGCTGACACGTTGGCGAAATTGTGGAAGGTCCCCGATTGCTGCAGATGGAGGGGCTGTAGAAACCAGTAAGGCTGGGCTCAGTGGCTCACACCTGCAATCCCAGCACTTTGGGAGGCCGAGACCAGTGGATTACGAGGTCAGGAGTTCAAGTCCAGCCTGGCCAACATGGTGAAACCCTGTCTCTACTAAAAATATAAAAATTAGCAGGGCGTGGTGGTGGGTGCCTGTAATCCCAGCTACTCAGGAGGCTGAGGCAGGACAATTGCTTGAACCCGGGAGGCAGATGTTGCAGAGAGCTGAGATCATGCCACAGTACTCCAGCCTGGGTGACAGATAAAGACTCCGTCTCAAAAAAAAAAAAAAAAAAAAAAAAAGAGTAAGGCAGCACCAGGTGTGGTGGCTCATGCCTGTAATCCCAGCAATTTGGGAGGCTGAGCTGGGTGGATCACCTGAGGTCAGGAGTTCAAGACCAGCCTAGCCAACATGGTGAAACCCCTTCCCTACTAAAAATACAAAAATTAGTCGGGCATGATAGCAGGTGCCTGTAATCCCAGCTACTCAGGAGGCTGAGATGGGAGAATCCCTTGAACCCAGGAGACGGTGGTTGCAGTGAGCTGAGATCTCGCCACTGTACTTCAGCCTGGGCAGCTGAGTGAGACTCTGTCTCAAAAAAAAAAACAAAGCAAAAATTAGCTGGGTTGGTAGTGGGTACCTGTACCAGCTACTGGGGGAGATTGAGGTAGGAGGATTGCTTGAACTCAGGAGGCGGAGACTGCAGTGAGCCAAGATCACGCCACTGCACTCCAGCCTGGGCAACAGAGCAAGACCCCATCTCAAAAAAAAAAAAAAAACAAACAAACCATTAAGGCTGGAAGAGAGGGTGGAGGTCAGGGCCCTGGAAGGCCTTGTATGCTATGTGAAGGAATTTAGACTTGATCTTGTGGCCGGTGGGGACTGTTTTAAGCTGACAAATAGGAGTAGGAAATCAGATTACAGTGTAGAAGGTCACTAGGGACTGACACCGTGGCTCATGCTTGTCTCAGCACTTTGGGAGGCTGAGGCAGGATTGCTTCAGGCCAGGAGTTTGAGACCAGCCTGGGCAATATAATGAGACCTCCATCTACACAGAAAAATTAAACAAAATTTAGCCAGGAGTGGCAGTGCCCGCCTGTAGTCCTAGCTACTCAGGAGCAGAGGCAGGAGGACCATGTGAGCCTGGGGGAGTTGAAACTGGCAGTGATCATGCTGATGCACTCTAGCCTGGGCAATGGAGCAACCCGTCTCTTAAAAAGAAAAAAGGTCAGGCATGGTCCTCATGCCTATAATCCCAGAACTTTGGGAGGCTAAGGAAGACGGATTAGTTGAAGTCAGGAGTTTGAGACTAGCCTGGCCAACATGGTCAGACCTTGTCTCTACTAAAAATACAAAAATTAGCCGGGCGTGGTGGCGTGTACCTGTAGTCCCAGCTACCCAGGAGGCTAAGGCGAGAGAATGACTTGAACTCGGGAGGCAGAGGTGGCAATGAGCTGATATTGCATCACTGCATTTCAGCCTGGGCAACAGAGTGAGAGTCTGTCTCAAAAACAAAATAACAAAAATTTTTTTAAAAAGAAAAATAAGGCCAGGTGCGGTGGCGCACGCCTGTAATCCCAGCACTTTGGGAGGCCGAGGCAGGTGGATCATGAGGTCAGAAGTTCAAGACCAGCCTGGCCAACGTGGTGAAACCCCGTCTCAAAAAAAAAAAGAAAAAGAAGGCCGGGCGCGGAGGCTCACGCCTGTAATCCCAACACTTTGGGAGGCCAAGGCTGGCAGATCACAAGGTCAAGAGATTGAGACCACACAGAGGACAGGCCTGGGCCTCAGGAGACCAATGTCACCTCCTCCTCCTCCATGTGGCCGAGGATGGTATTGGACACTGGGACTGGCCGGGGGCAGGAGGACTTTGGCAATGGCACCCTTGCAGGTGCTCATCCTCTCCACGTTCAACCCGTCGTATAAACGGCCCAGTTCTATTGCAGGGACTCTGCCTAAAGACTTACTGTGTACGCTGATGGGGAGATGCTCAGCAAATGCTCTTGGAATGGATGAAAAAAAATATCTATTTAAAAAAGAAAAAAAAAAGAGATTGAGACCATCCTGGCCAACATGGTGAAACCCCGTCTCTACTAAAAAATACAAAAATTAGCTGGGTGTGGTGGCATGCGCCTGTAGTCCCAGCTACTCGGGAGGCTGAGGCAGGAGAATTGCTTGAACCCAGGAGGCGGAGATTGCAGTGAGCCGAGATTGCGCCACTGTACTCCAGCCTGGCGCCTGGCGACAGAGCAAGACTCTGTCTCAAAAAAAAAAAAGAAAAAGAAGTAAGTATATAAAATAAAGGTCACTATGGCCTAGTTGAGAAGTGCAAGTTATAGAGCTGCTAATGATGGTAGATTTAGAGAGATTAAAAAGGTAGATCATGCCTGTAATCCCAGCACTTTGGGAGGCCTAGGTGGGCAGATCACCTGAGGTCAAGAGACTGAGACCAGCCTGATCAACATGGTGAAACGCTGTCTCTACTAAAAATATAAAAATGAGTGGGGCATGGTGGCATGCTCCTGTAATCCCAGCTACTTGGAGGCTGAGGCAGGAGAATTGCATGAACCCAGGAAGCGGAGGTTGAAGTGATGTGAGATGGCACCACTGCACTCCAGCCTGGGAGATAGTATGAGACTCCATCTCAAAAAAAAAAAAAAAAAAAAATGAGAGAATTTTGAGACAGGATGCAGAGGGACAGAGAGGAGCTGGACTCTAGGCTTGCTGCTAAGTTTCAGGCTAGGGAACCAGGTGGCTTTTTATGTCATTCACTAAGGGAAGGGAGGAAGAAATCGTGTTGCCAGGGGAGATGATGCTGTTGGTTGTGCAAATGTGGAGTTTCAGATGCCTTTGAGACAGCCAAGTGGGGGAGGCTGGGAGGTTACTTAGAATGTTCTTGGGAGCTCAGGAGAGAGGACTGGGATGATAGAATTCAAGTGATCAAATTCGAGTGTGGATGGTAATGGAAAGTACTTTTGCAAGTTATATATTTATTAGCAGAATATTTATTGCTTCTCTCATGAGGGGGTAGGTACTGAAGATACAAAGATGAATCAATGACACATGGCCCTGGCCCTCCAGGAGACTAGAAGGGGAGGCCAAGGTGTAGACAGTGACACCATAGGTGCTGTGTGCACCTAACCCAGCCAAGGAACACTTTTTTTTTTTTTTTTGGAGATGGAGTTTTGCTCTTGTTGCCCAGGCTGGACTGCAGTGACACGATCTCAGCTCACTACAACCTCCACCTCCTGGGTTCAAGCGATTCTCCTGCCTCAGCCTCCTGAGTAGCTGGGATTACAGATATGCGACACCTGTAATCCGTTCTGTTTTTAAAGCAGAGAACAAGGTGTTGGCAGAACAATCTATATGCAGAATTTTTCTTTTTTTTTTTTTCCAAGCTAGCTGGGATTTTATTTTAACCAAAAAAAAAAAAAAAGCAATTGAATTGTTTTGCAGCTGGAGGCATGGGCAAGGGGGGGTCTCCAGGCAGTAAACTCCCCGCGGGTGGGTGGAGGGCTAGGGCTGAGCTTTGGGTGGGTCTCCTGTTTCCTGTGCTCCCCTGCACAGGGGCCTCCCTCCCAGGCTTTGGGGCAGCCTCAGGGAGGGGGCAGGCTGGGAGGGGCTGTTGCAGCTGTTCACTTGGGCAGGATGTCAGAGGACTCGGACACCAGCCTCCCATCGCGGGTCTCAATCTTCTTCACAACCACGGCCTTGGCGGAGCTGGTGCGGCTCAAGGAGCTGGAGCTCGAGCCAGAGCCAAAGCTGGAGCCCAGGCCATAGCTGAGGCCGGGGCTGATGAGGCCCCCATAGGCAGAGCTCAGACCACCTGCATAGCCGCTGGTGGTCTTCGTATGGATACTCATGTTCTGCATCCCAGACTCCAGCCGGCTCTCCTCGCCCTCCAGTAGCTTGCGGTAGGTGGCGATCTCGATGTCCAGGGCCAGTTTGACGTTCATCAGCTCCTGGTACTCACGCAGCTGCCGCGCCATGTCCTGCTTGGCCTGCTGCAGGGCGTTCTCCAGCTCCTGCTGCTTGGTACGAGCATCCTTGAGTGCCTCCTCCCCCGCGACACTCAGCCTCAGTAATGGCGGTCTCCAGGGAAGCCCTCTGGCCTTTGAGGCCCTCAATCTCAGCCTGGATCCGGCTGATGTTCCGGTTCATCTCGGAGATCTGTCTTCGTACGCCGCAGGTCATCCCCCGTGCTTCCCAGCCAGCATCTGCAGCTCCTCATACTTGATCTGGTACACGCTCTCCGCCTCAGCCCGGCTGCGGTTGGCGATCTCCTCGTACTGTGCCTTGACCTCAGCGATGATGCTGTCCATGTCCAGGGGAGCGGCTGTTGTCCATGGACAGCACCACAGACGTGTCGGAGATCTGGGACTGCAGCTCCCGGATCTCCTCTTCATACAGATGCCTGAGGAAGTTGATCTCGTCAGTCAGTCCTTCCAGGCAAGACTCCAGCTCTACCTTGTTCATGTAAGCTTCATCCACATCCTTCTTGATGAGGACAAATTCATTCTCCATCTCTGTACGCTTATTGATCTCCTCCTCATACTTGTTCTTGAAGTCCTCCACCAGCACCTGCATATTGCCAAGCTCCGCCTCCAGCTTCAGCTTCTCCTGGCCCAGAGTCTCCAGCTGCCGCCTCAGGTTGTTGATGTAGCTCTCAAACATGTTGTCTATGTTGCTCCTAGCCACTTTCTGCTGCTGCAGGAGGCTCCACTTGGTCTCCAGCATCTTGTTCTGCTGCTCCAGGAACCGCACCTTGTCGATGAAGGAAGCAAACTTGTTGTTGAGGGTCTTGATCTGCTCCTTCTCCTGGGTACGCACGGCCTGGATGTTGGGGTCCACTTCTAGCTTAGGGAAGTTCAGCAGGCTCTGGTTGATGGTGACGGCAGTGATGCCTCCCATGCCCATGCTGCTGGGCCCAGCATAGCGTGCACCCAGGCCACCCCGGAAGCCACTGCTGCTCACTCGGGAGAGCTCAAGCGGGGCACCGGGCCCACTCAAGGAGCGGCTGCTGAAGGCCCCGGGGCCAGAGGTGGACACCTTGTAGGACTTGGTCACCCTGATGGACATGGTGAAGGTAGGAGTGGAGGCAGGCGGGCTGAACCAGGAAGAGATTCCAGAAGGAGCGGAGAAGCTGCTTCTTCCAGAATTTTTCTAAACTTTCATGATCTTTGTCTCAATTTTAGTTATCTCCTCCATATCCAGCTGAAGTTCCATTTTATTACATTGAATATTATGAAGTTATATAACATTATATATTACTCAACATTTTTCATTCTCTTTAGCTTTTTAGACAGCTATCCCTCTTCTGCCACTATTTCACTGGTTAACACAATATTTGAATACATAATTACAGTTACATGTATGGCGTGGGACAACTTTGTGTGTGTGTGCATTTCTTTAAATGCTTTTTTTTTTTTTTTTTTTTTTGTAGGATGGAGTCTCTGTCGCCCAGGCTGGAGTGCAGTGGTGCGATCTCGGCTCACTGCAACCTCCCCCCTCCTGGGTTTAAGCGATTCTTCTGCCTCAGCCTCCTGAGTAGCTGGGACTACAGGCATGTGCCACCACAGCCAATTTTTGTATTTTTAGTATAAAGATAGGAGTTTCACCATATTGGCCAGGCTGGTCTCAAACTCCTGACCTCGTGATCCATCTGCCTTGGCCTCCCAAAGTGTTAGGATTACAGGTGTGAGCCACCTCGCCCTGCCTAAATGCTCTTTAAATATAATTCAACAGGTATTTACCTCACCTGGTGGGGGCAAAGAGGTGCAGATACACTGTAGCCCCAGGGGTCAACATCACCCAGTAGGTTGGGAAAGGGATGCAGCAGGTTAGTGACAGGAAAGTCACTTAAGAAAGCATCAGTCTGGGCACAGTGGCTCATGCCTGTAATCCCAGCACCATGGGAGGCCAAGGCAGGAGGATCACTTGAGGTCAGGAGTTCGCGACCAGGAGTTCGCCTGGCCAACATGGGGAAACCCCATCTCTACCAAGAATATGAAAATTATCTGGATGTGGTGATGTGTGCCTGTAACCCAGCTACTCAGGAGGCTGAGGCAGAATGGCTTGAACTTGGGAGGTGGAGGCTGCAGGAGATTGCTGATTGCATCAGTCAGGCGCAGTGGCTCATGCCTGTAATCCCAACACTTTGGGAGGCCAGAAGATTGAGAGCAGCCTGGACAACATAGGGAAATCTAGTCTCTATTTAAAATTTTTAAAAATTAGCTGTGCATGGTATCACGTGCTTCTAGTCCCACCTATTCAGGAGGCTGAGGTGGGAGGATCACTGGAGCCCAGGAGGTTGACACTGCAGTGAGCTAGGATTGTGCTACTGTACTTCAGCCTGGACAACAAAGCAAGACCTTGTCTCTATTAAAAAAAAAAAAAAAAAGTAAGTAAGGAAGCAAGCATTGATACTATTATTGGTATTCCAAAGAAGCAAGTTGGTGTCATAAAACAACAGTGGGCTTTGGGAACAGATAGCTCTCCTTGGTCTGGAACTTTGGGCATATTCAGTTGTGCATCTTGGTCTGTTTTCTCAGCTATAAAATGGGGGTGCCATTCTCATTGTCGAGGGTGTGTGTGTGAATGGAATAACCTAGGAAGCATGCCTCATGTCACCCATGGGAGGCAACAACACTGGTCCCCTTCTACCACGTAGCTCTTTCAGATCAGCCGCTCTTGGGAGAGTTTGGTGCTGATCTCAGCGTCCTATACGTTGAGAAGTCAGGTTTCTTGCCCTTGTGTCGCCACCTCCAGTGCCAGTCGCCAGCTGACAGTGCTGGAAGGGAAGTCGGGACTCTACTTCTCCTCTCTCGACTCGAGTATCGACATCCTGCAGAAGAGAGCCCAGGAGCTGATCGAAAACATCAATGAGAGCAGGCAAAAGGACCACGCACTCATGACCAACTTCAGGAACAGCCTGAAGACCAAGGTAACAGACTCCACCCAGTGTGGGGGTATTCCTTATGCAAAAGGGGAGGGGATGAACCGCTCATGAATGTCTGTTGTACCAGGCACTGTGCTAGGCTATTCATACACAGCACAGGCGCTCCTCCACTTACAATGGGGTTACATCCCAACAAACCCATTGCAAGTTGAAAATGCTGTAAGTTGGCCAGGCATGGTGACTCACGCCTGTAATCCCAGCACTTTGGGAGGCCAAGGTGGGCAGATCATGAGGTCAGGAGTTTGAGACCAGCCTGGCCAATATGGTGAAACCCCGTTTCTACTAATAACATAAAAATTAGCTGGGCATAGTGGCGCACACCTGTAGTCCCAGCTACTCAGGAGGCTGAGGCAGGAGCTTGAACCCAGGAGGCAGAGGTTGCAGTGAGCTGAGATTGTGCCTCTGCACTCCAGCCTGGGCAACAGAGCAAGACTCTATCTCAAAAAAAAAAAAAAAAAAAAAGAAAATGCTGTAAGTCAAAAATAAGTTAAACCATAGTAAGCTGGGGACCATCTGTATCTCAATTTACCCTTAGTATAGTCCTACAGAGAAGCTACTGGACCCATCTTATAGATAAGGCTTGGAAACAAATGATTTGCATGACAAGAGAGCCAGGCTGTGGGAGCGCAGGTTGGATGTCCTCCTGCCTCCAATACCCAGCCCACTGACTTCACACAAGGTTGAGCAGCTATGGGAGTAGGGGGTGGAGGCACAACTTGCATTGTCACATCCGTATGTCCTGCAGAAGCCATCAAATGGTCTGTGACCGGAGAGTGTCTGTGACTGGAGAGTTGAGGTTCTTCAACATACCCGGGGCTTATGTCTTTCGAAAGCTGGTGTTATGTTCAGGTCTTCCATGAATGGTTGCGCCTGATGCCTCTTCAGAATATAGAATGGGGGGGACAGGCACAGTGGCTCACACCTATAATCCCAGCACTTTGGGAGGCCACGGCAGGTGGATCACTTGAGGCCAGGAGTTAGCACCTGGCCAACATGGTGAAACAGAAATTAGTCAGGCGTGGTACTACATGCCTATAGTTAGGGCAAAAAGTTAAAAAAAAAAAAAGAATATATAATGGATCATGTGAGTGGCACAGCTTGCTGATTCCACTTGTCTCGATGACAGATTGACTTTATGACTTTATTTTCTTTTTTTTAAAAAATAGAGACGGGGTTTCACCACGTTGGCCAGGATGGTCTCAATCTCTTGACCTCGTGATCCACCCGCCTCGGCCTCCCAAAGTGCTTGGGATTACAGGCGTGAGCCACCACGCCAGGCCTTTCTTTTTTCTTTTTTGCTTGACAGGCTCAAAACAATTTTTTTTTTCCTTTTTTCTATTTTTTTTTTCTGAGACGGAGTCTGCTCTGTTGCCCAGGCTGGAGTGCAGTGGCGTGATCTCAGCTCACTGCAACCTCCGCCTCCCAGGTTCAAGCGATTCTCTTACCTCAGCCTCCTGAGTAGCTGGGATTATAGGCACGCACCACCATGCTGGGCTAATTTTTGTGTTTTTAGTAGACATGGGGTTTCACCATGTTGGCCAGCCTGGACTCGAACTCCTGACCTCGTGATCCACCCACCTTGGCCTCCCCAAGTGCTGGGATTATTAGGCGTGAGTCACTGTGCCGGGCTTATTTTATTTTTTTTGATACACTACCCGGAAGCCACTTTGCTGGCTTCCTCTTCTAGTCCCTGTTCTGTGTACTTCCATCCTAACTTGGCTGAGCTTGTACTGCACAGTTCTGTGACGTGTCCCTAGGTGACTTTGTCATCATTTGAACATCATGGAATGAATTTACACAAACTTAGATGGTACAGTCTACTACACACCTAGGCTACGTGGAAGAGACTCTTGCTCCTAAGCTGCAAACCTGCACAGCATGTTACTATACTGAATACTATAGGCACTTGTAACACAATGGTAAGCATTTGTGTATCTCAATATATCTAAACATAGAAAAGGTACAGTAAAAATATGGTATTATACTCTTACAGGCCATCATTGTATATACAGTCTGGCACTGGCCAAAATGTCATTATGCAGCACGTAACTGTATATACCTTTGCCTCTTAAAAAAAAATGTTACATATAGGCAGTCTGACCCCCCAGTCACTGCACTGGGTTTTGGTGGGTTTTTTTTCTTTTCTTTTCTTTTCTTCTTTTGAGGTAGGGTCACTCAGGCTGGAGTGCAGTGGTGCGATCATGGCTCTGTAGCCTCCAACTCCTGGGCTCGAGCAATTTGAGGCTGGCCTCAGCCTTCCCAGTAGCTGGGACTGCAGGTGCACATCACTATGCCTTGCTGATTTGTTTTTGTTTTTGTTTGAGACAGAGTTTTGCTCTTGTTGCCCAGGCTGGAGTGCAAAGGCGTGATCTCGGCTCACTGCAACCTCCGCCTCCTGGGTTCAATCGATTCTCCTGCCTCAGCCTCCCAAGTAGCTGGGATCACAGGCATGTGCCACCATGCCTGGCTAATTTTGTATTTTTAGTAGAGACAAGGTTTCTCCATTTTGGTCAGGCCGGTCTCAAACTCCCGACTTCAGGTGATCCACCTGCCTCAGCCTCCCAAAATGCTGGAATTACAGGTATGAGCCACTACGCCGCCTTGCTGATTTTTAAATTCTTTTTTTTTGGAGGCAGGGTTTGTCCATGTTGGCCAGGCTGGTCTCGAACTCCTGACCTCAAGTGGTCCAAAGTGCTGGGATTACAGGCGTGAGCCACCGCACCCAATCTATTTTGCAATTTTCATAAGATAATTTGCAGAAATCTAAAAAACCCATTTAATACTGATGTCTGGTGATGCCTCATTTGATTTTCCAAAAATAAATCTTATTCTTTAAAAGGTTTCGGATCTGACAGAGAAATTAGAGGAGAGGATCTATCAGATTTATAATGACCACAACAAGATCATCCAGGAAAAGCTCCAGGAGTTCACCCCAGAAAATGGCAAAGATCAGCCATTTAGAAACAGAGCTCAAACAAGTCTGCCACAGCGTGGAGACTATGTACAAAGACCTGTGTCTCCAGCCTGAGGTATGACCAAACTCACCCCGGGGGTGCTCCCTGAGGAAGAGGGCAGGGATGGCCCAGCCAAGAGCAAATGTGAACAGAAACCAGGCACCCACCCCTGAGCCCACCAGGCCACAGTTCCTGCAAAGCCCTTGGTGCACTCGCCATCTTGTTTGTGGTCCCCTATGTTAGGTGTGTCTGAGCTGAGAAGCCAAACTGTTGTCATGTCCCACTGTTGAATGAGCAGCTCTGTGATAACAGAAAGGACAAAGTCCCCTGCACCCTGCCACTCAGAAACCATCCCCCTCTGCCCACAGCCCTGAGCCCTGCAGCCCTGGCACAGCCCATCACTGCTAACCTGGGTTTCTTTTTTACAGCAGAGCCTAAGACTCAGACGGCCAGACCACTCTACAGGAAAGTCCCCACCACGTCCCAGCGACTCACAGCCCCCAGACATGTTCGTTTCTTCTGTGGCTGAAACTACTTCTCAGGTGGTTACCAGTAAACTGATCTGACACCTTGGGGTCAGTCAGACGTGTAGCTCTTTATTTTCCTCTCCTTCACTCTTCTCCAACATCCAGCATAAGGCACTACCCCCCAGGCAGGAGGGTGGGGAGGGCACACTGTGAACTTGGTGTGAGGGGGTCTGCTGGAGCAGACAGAGTTGCTTCAATGTCACTCTCCTTTCAAGAGAAGCTGCTATTTCAGGGTAAATGGAGTTAGTTCTCATCCATGGTTAAAAGTGGATTGAGACACTCTACAGAGAATTCCATCTTCTTTTTAAGGAACACAGCTGAACGACTTCAGAAGGGAAATTTTGATATTTAAAAATCAGTGTCTCTCACTTCCCACTTCATCCGCCACCTCCCTTTCTAAGCTCAGCACAGCGTTTCTGCGGTTCAGCCAGGCATCTCTCCAGGAAAGGGCTTCAGAGTTTTGGGCCCCTGATGGAGTGGGCTCACTTGCTGGCCGTGAACGCCTGGATTCCTGTGATAGCTCTCCCAAGGATCAGGGCGTGAATGTCATGTGTACCTGGACAAGATTAATACAGAGTCAGTTTGGAGTCTTCACAGCTCACAACTTCCCTTTAAAATCAATTTTTATGTCCCCCCCCAGGTCACTGTTTTAGAAGAACAGACCCACAGAGATGGTGAATGCTGACAGCTGCTGGGAGACCCACGCCTTAGTGACAGCCTCCAGGAGAAGGCTGAGAGGCCACCATTTGGGCCACACTGAGAAATTGTTTTTCAATTTTCTATAATGCATCTTTGCAGGAAAAAACCAAAAACCCAAACCTCCTTGTGCTGAACTCCCAAAATGCAGCAAGTCTAGCCCCTACCATGGGCCCAGCCTTCATGCTCCCCACACTTGGCAAGCTCACCGCCACCCCCACCTCAGTTGATTAAATGTTTGATTTTCAACACGGCCATGCTTCCTTGCGCAGAGGCTGAAAACACCCCTGAGCTCCAGGGCAACATGACAGGCCCTTTCTTACTCGGGAAGGACGGGAGGGACAGTACATCAGAAATGCAGTCAGTTGCCTCTGCTGACCTCTGTCCACCTGAGGCCACCCCCTCCCAGAGAGTCCCACACCCCACGACCTCAGGTCTCATCCTTTGCTCCTCCCCCGGCTCCTTGGGGCAGAAGGCAGATTGTAGCCTCCCTCTTAGAGCCAATTCTGTTTACTTCCCAAAGCACAAATCTATTTTTTTTTAGATAGGGTTTCACTCTGTCACCCAGGCTGGAGTGCAGTGGGGTGATCATAGCTCATTGTAACCTCAAACTCCTGGGCTCAAGCAATCCTCCCACCTCAGCCTCCCAAAGTGCTGGGATTATAGGTGTGAACCACTACACCCAGCCCCTAAAGCACCAAATCTGACCTATCTCCCCCTCTGCATCAAACCGTCTCACAGCCCCCTCTGCTTGTCCTCAGGGTCATTCTCACACTTGTAGGGTCCCCCCAACCCCTAGCTGCCTAATAGATCTGGGGCTGTGAGGGCGTATGGGGGAAGGTACCACACCTGCATGTGCTGTCCTGTCTGGAAGCCTCTGCCCCGGGGTCCTCATATCTTTTTTTTGAGACATTCTTGCTCTGTCGCCAGGCACCAGGCTGGACTGCAGTGGTGTGATCTTGGCTCACTGCAACCTCCACCTCCTGGGTTCAAGCAATTCTCCTGCCTCAGCCTCCTAAGCAGCTGGGACTACAGGTATGCGCCACCACACCCAGCTAATTTTTATACTTTTTAGTAGAGATGGGGTTTCACCATGTTGGCCAGGATGGTCTCAATCTCTTGACCTCGTGATCCGCCTGCCTCGGCCTCCCAAAGAGCTGGGGTTACAGGCGTGAGCCACCGTGCCTAGCCACCTCCGTCTTTTCTGCACAGCTCACGCTGGATTTGCACTTTTATTTATTTATTTATTTTCTCTTTTTTCTTTTTTTTTTCTTTAATTTTTCTTTCCACTCTATGAAGCAATGTGATATTGACTGATTGATTGATTGATTGAGACTGAGTCTTGCTCTTGTTACCCAGGCTGGAATGCAGTAGCACAATCTTGGCTAACTGCAATCTCCACCTCCTGGGTTCAAGTGATTCTCTTGCCTCAGCCTTCCGAGTAGCTGGGATTACAGGCGCATGCCACCACACCCGGCTAATTTTTATATTTCTAGTAGAGACGGATGCGGTTTCGCCATGTTGACCAGGCTGGTCTGAAACTCCTGACCTCGTGATCTGCCTCAGCCTCCCAAAGTGCTGGAATTATAGGCGTAAGCCACTGTGCCCGGCCGCAGTTTTTTAAGTTTCTTTTTCCACATCTATCTTCCCACCAAGCAAGGGGTCCTGGGCCCCCAAGAAAATCACCATCAGTTGCAAGGTGCAAACACCATAGTCTGAAGATGACTTTTTCTCTTAAAATGGAGCGGTGAGTCCCACATGTAACTTCCCTCACTCCCTCACATCCACCAGCCTGCTAGGAGTCGGGCCTCATCCCTCAGCTGCCCTAGGAGCTTACTTGTCTCAGGAACATTTCTCCTCCCGAGTATGTGGGAGAAAGAGCTGGGCCCCTCGCAAGGCCTGATGGGGCCTCTGTGTGGTGCATGAAGCACTTCACTTCCACAGTCCCCGTGTGAGCAACTCCAGATGAGGGACAGAGGGTGCAACTCGCCCTGGATCACACTGTCACTTGGTGATAGATGGAGTTGGACTCAGGCCTGTCCCCCGTCCCACCCAGACGCTGAGGCCGCAGTGGGCCCTCCGAGGTTCAGCTCCCACCTTCGTAGGTGTTCACGGCCTCCAGGTTCATGGCATGCCGGATCACGTGATACTCGTCAGAAATCCCATTCCCTCCCAGCATGTCTCGGGCCTGGCGGGCGATGTCCAGGGCTTTCCCACAGTTATTCCTCTTCAGTAGAGAGACCATCTCCGGGGTGGCCCTGGGAGAGGCACATACAGATAACAAGTATTCGGGATCCTAGCTTCTGATGCCCCAGGCAAACCTAGCCCCGGGTGGGGATTCCCCGATGCAGCCAAGCTCCCAGTGAGGGACCCCTGGGGCTGTCCCCAGCCCAGCCCACCAAGGACAAGAGGGAGAGCAGAAGGTTCGGGTCCCTGATGCAACCAGGCAGGAAGGACTTCTCTCTAGGAAGGACACAAGGTCCTCCACCCACAGCTGCGGGCCCCCAGCCCCTACCACACAGCCCCTACTTGTCCTGGTCCTTCAAGCGGCCAAGCTGCAGGCAGGCGTGAAGGCCCAGGGTGATCTCAGTGAGCATGTCTGCCAGCTTCTTCTGAATCAGCTGGTTCCTGGCCAGCGGGACACCAAACTGAATCCTAGATGGGCAACAGCAGGGTAAGGGCAAGGGGAGGCCCACTCTCCCACTCCATCCCTGTCCTGGGGCCCCCTGCTCCAGGAAGCCTTCCCAGGCTGCCTCGGTGCCCCCAGAGCCTGCCCTGGCCCTGCCATTGACTCAGCCCATGGCTGCTCAGAAGGACATCACTGGTCATTCCAGAGAAGGAACTCAGGCCTGGTGGGTGGGGGGCTGGGAAGTCATCCATGGGGTAGAGAATGAAACCCAACTGCCCACACTCCCGGGGGATCTCATTGCGATCCCAACACACCTGTCCAGGGCATACTGCCGGGCTGTGTGAAAGCAGAACTCCGAAGCTCCAAGCACGCCCCATGTGATGCCGTACCGGGCGTTGTTCAGGCAGCCGAAGGGACCCTGTAGGGTTGAGAGGATGCCTCAGCGCCACCCAAGAGACACCAAGAGGCCCTATGCAGAACCAGCTTAAGCACGGAAAGCTCCCTCCCCAGCCACCCAGGCAAGGGGACTCAGGTTGCCATTCAAATCACAGATGGCCCTGGCACTGAAGCTTGGTGCCTGCTTACTGGGTTTGCACACAGTCCCACCCAGCCTGGGATCGGGGTTCCATGCTCAGAGCTAGGAGGCTGATGGACGCCAGAAGACGCACTGTGAGTCAAACCACTGAGCTGGTTCAGGCCCAGGTATGCCAGACAGAGCCAGGATGAGCAAGTCCCTCACCAAACAGGGGCAGTTTTCAGTACATCAGTGAGTCCGACTGAGTAAGAATCACCTCTGTGTGGGCTCCACAGTGCACAGGGAGCTGGGTCCCCAGCACAGAGCCTGCCTGACAAAGGCGTACCGGCAGGTGACCCACACCTGTTCCCAAAGTGGCTGCCACTCACCCTGAGGCTGGACGCACCAGGGAGCATGTTCTCTTCTGGTACCTCCACGCTGTCCATAATGATCATGCCTGTGGCCGAGGCCCGCAGTGAGAACTTGCCCTGGATCTTGGGGGCCGAGAGACCGCACATCCCCTTCTCCAGAAGGAAGCCGCGAATGCAGCCATCTTCACACCTAGCCCACACTACAAACAGGTCAGCCATAGGCGAGTTGGTGATCCTGGGGATGGAGCAGTCAGTGAGGGATCTGGCCCTGTGCCCCTGTCCACCACCTGTCCACTGTCCAGACCCCTTACCAGGTTTTGGTCCCATTGAGGGTGTAGCTCTTGTTGGATGAGTTGTAGCGGGCTCTGGTCTCCATGCTGCTGGGGTCACTTCCGCAGTTGGGCTCTGTGAGCCCAAAGCAGCCCAAGAGCTCCCCCTTGGCTGCAGGTACAAGACAAGGTCACAAGGCTGCCTGGTCCCTCATTCACTCCCCTACACAAAAATATCCTCAAGGTGGGGCACAGTGGCTCACGCCTGTAATCCTAGCACTTTGTGAGGCCGAGGCAGGTGGATCACAAGGTCAGGAGTTCAAGACCAACCTGGCCAAGACGGTGAAACCCCGTCTCTACTAAAAGTACAAAAGAAAAAATTAGTTGGGCATGGTGGCACGTGCCTGTAATCTTAGCTACTCAGGAGGCTGAGGCAGGGAATTGCCTGATCCTGGGAGGTGGAGGTTATAGTGAGCTGAGATCATGCCACTGCACTCCAGCCTGGGTGACAGAGCAAGACTCTGTCTCAAAAAAAAAAGCAAGGTGTGGTGGCAGGCGCCTGTAATTCATACTACTCAGGAGGCTGAGGCAGGAGAATCACTCGAACCTGGGCAGGAGAGGTTGCAGTGAGCCGAAATCATGCACTGCACTCCAGCCTGGGCAACACAGCAAGACTCCATCTCAAAAAAAAAAAAAAAAAAAAAAAAAACCGGCCTAACCAACATGATGAAATCCCATCTCTACTAAAAATACAAAAAATTAGGCTAGGCAGGTTGGCTCACGCCTGTAATTTCAGCACTTTGGGAGACTGAGGTGGGCGAATCACCTGAGGTCACTTAAGTTTGAAACCAGCCTGGCCAACATGGTGAAACCCCATCTCTACAAAAAATACAAAAATTAGTCGGGCATGGTGGTGTGCACATGTAATCCCAGCTACTTGGGAGGCTGAGGCAGGAGAATTGCTTGAACCCAGGAGGGAGAGACTGCAGTCAGCCGAATCAGGCCACTGTATTCCAGCCTCGGTGACAGATCAAGACTCCATCTCAAAAAATAAATAAATAAATAAAATAAAAATACCAAAATTAGCCAGACATGGTGACAATCACCTGTAATCCCAGCTATTCGGCAGGCTGAGGCACAGAATCACTTGAACCCGGGAGGGAGAGTTTGCAGTGAGCTGAGATCACGCCACTGCACTCCAGCCTCGGGGACAGAGTGAGACTCCATCTCAAAAAAAAAAAAAAAAAAAAAATGTACCCTTGCCCCTGAGCCAGGCCTCATAACCAAGGTGCAGCTGGCCCTGCTTTCAGGGCATTCCCAGGTGGTGGAGGAGACAGGTTACCCCCAAAGCCATAATCACAATGTCAACATGGGGAGGAGGCCCCAGAGAGTTGGGAAGGAGTCGGCCAAACTGGAAGGGCATGAGGAGTTCAGCAGGAGCAGGCTGTGGGAAGAGCAGTCCCAGGAGAGGGAACAGGATGTATAAAGGCCCGGTGGTAATTCTGGAGAATTTCAAGTAGCTGAGTATGGCTGGGAGGAGCACTTTAGTGGCCAGAGATGATGTGGGACGGTCAGCAGAGACCTGGTCACACAGGGCCTTGTGGGTTTGTTTTTAGGAGACACGGGGTCTCCCTATGTTGCCCAGACTGGTCTCGAACTCTTGGGCTCAAGGAATCGTCTCACCTCACTCTCTCAAAGTGCTGGGATTATAGGTGTGAGCTACGGCACACGGCCAGCAGAGACCTGCTGGACTTTACACTTTGGGCTGGGCTAGGGAACACAGAAAGTATAGGAAGATGACGGTGGTCACAGAGGGGGACAATCGGGCTGGCCAGGGATCAGATGTCCTGGTGAAGCCCAGGTTCTAGCAGAAGGTCCAGGTGGCCACTTATGCTACCTTTGAGATAGGGACAGAGTAGGCACAGGGGACAGCCCCACCCTTGAGTTCCAGACCTCAGGGACTGTCTTCCTTCCACCAGGCCCCATGGGCAGCCACTCACCCAGCTGGGGCAAGTACTCTGCCGCTGTTCCTCGCTGCCGTAGGCATAGATGGGGTACATGACGAGGGAGGACTGGACACTCATCGCCGACCTGTAGCCACTGTCTACCCGCTCCAGCTCTCGGGCCAGGAGCCCATAGGCCACAGACGAAACCCCAGCACAGCCATATCCTGGCGGCAGTAAGAGGGGGAAAGCAGGACAACAGAGAACACAGGCCTACCCAGCTGGGACCCAGGAGGCAGAGCGGGATAGGTATGCTCGGGAGGCAGGCATCAAGCCGGCCCTAGCTGAGGTTTATTCATCTCATCTCCATAGCCACTTTCAGAGGGTGGGAAAACAGCCCCACTTTACAGACTGGGAAACTGTGGATTAGGGAAAGAAGGGGGTTTCAGCGAGGCAGGAGGATCACTTGAGACCAGTCTCAGCAACATAGCAAGACCCTGTCTCTAAAAAAAAACAAAAGGGGCCAGGTGCAGTGGCTCACGCCTGTAATCTCACCACTCTGGGGGGGCTGAGACGAGTGGATCACCTGAGGTCAGGAGTTCGAGACGAGCCTGGCCAACATAGTGAAACCCTGTCTCTACCAAAAATACAAAAATTAGCCAGGTGTGGTGGTGCGCCCCTGTAATCCCAGCTACTCGGGAGGCTGAGGTGGCAGAATTGCTCGAAGCTGGGAGGCAGAGGCTGCAGTGAGCCAAGATCATGCCACTGTACTCCAGTCTGGGCAACAGAGCAAGACTCCGCCACAAAAAAAAAAGGGCTGGGTGTGGTGGCTCACACCTGTAATCATAACACTTTGGGAGGCCGAGGCAGGCAGATCACCTGAGGTCAGGAGTTCGAGACCAGCCTGGCCAACATGGTGAAACCCCATCTCTACTAAAAACACAAAAATTAGCCAGGTGTGGTGGTGGACACCTGTAACCCCAGCTACCTGGGAGCCTGAGGAAGAGAATCACTTAAACCCAGGAGGCAGAGGTTGCAGTGAGCCAAGATGGTGCCACTGCACTCCAGCCTGGGCAACAAGAGTGAAACACTGTCTCAGAAAAAAAAAAAAAAAGGCCAGGTGCAGTGGCTCACACCTGTAATCTCCCAGCACTTTGGGAGCCCAAGGAGGGTGGATCACCTGAGGTCAGGAGTTGGAGACCAACCTGGCCAACATCGCAAAACCCCGTCTCTACTAAAAATACAAAAATTCACCGGGCCTGGTGGCACGAGCCTGTAATCCCAGCTACTGGCAGGGGCTGAGGCAGAAGGTTCATTTGCACCTGGTAGGCAGAGTTTGCAGTGAGCCCAGATTGTGCCACTGTACTTCAGCCTGGGCAACAGAGCAAGACTCCGTCTCAAAAGAAAAAAAAGGAAGAAGAAAAGAAAAGGAAAGAAAAAGAAAGAGAAGGAAGGAAAGAAAAAAAGAAAGGGAGGGAGGAAGGGAGGGAAGGAAGAGGCTTTCAGAATACACTGGGGTCTGCAGTATGTGGAGAGACACTTGTTCCTACCTTTGATGGTGGGGCCCAGCACACCCAACTCCCCCATCTCCGAAATGATCTCCCGATGAAAAACTGCAAAGGGACAAGTGCCCAAATTCAGGCCCAGCCCTAGGCCACTGGAGGCCCCAGCCCCAAACACAGAGGAGCCTTGAGGTGGGGTGGGTGTGGCTCCAGGGGGAGGAGCAGCCTCAGAGCACCCACCCACCTGCTCACACACCTTCGTTGCGATTGGCCAACAGGATGCGAGGCATGAGTCTCTCCTGGCAGTAGGTGCGAAAGGTGTCCCTGATGAGGATCTCATCTGTCGTCAGCTGCTCCTCCAGCACCAGCGGGTCCTGCCAGTCAAACTCAGGACGCGAGGCTGGGGAGACGAGCAGGATTTCGCCTCGGTCCAGTCCGCCCGACCACTGCGCCCTCCCTTACTGGACCCTCAGCTCTACCCTCCATACCCATGTCGCCCCCCTCACCCAGGCTACTGCCAGTTGCAAACGAGACTGACCAGGTGACCTTTCTCCAGCCCCGCAGGCACAGCGCACTCACGACCTCAGTGCCTCTGACCCAGGCCACGACCCTGCCACCCCGCTCGGGCAGCCCTCGGATTCTGGGACAGAGTCCACCTGGGGCAGACTGACAGCTTGTCCAGGACAGGGGCAGCAGACACACGGCGCGACCAGGGGTCCTTACACTTGGCCGGACGGCTCTGTGTTCTCCCGCCTTTCTCTGCAAACACAGAACGAGACAGTCACCCCCGGAAATTCCCTAAACCCCCAGTTCCTCCTCCTTCCCTCCACACTCCCGACCTCGCACTGACCGGTCTGCGCCGCCGTCGAGACCCATGTGCGCAGGACGCGCAGGCCGGGTCCGCGGCTCAGCAGCCGCGCGGAGACGCCTCTCAGGGCCATGTTCTCTCGGGGCGAGCTAGCGGAGCAACGATGGCGACCTACAGGAGCGGGGGCGTCAGAGCAGAGCTCCTCTCAACCACCGCTCCGGCCACCGCACCTTCCTTACCTGGTACCTCCGGGCTCACTGACGAGGCTACAGTGCAACTGACCAAGGCCTTTGACCTCAGCAAGAGATGGGAGGAGCGGAGGCCGAGTGAGCCTTCTCATTGGTTCCTCCTAAAATCCGTCCCCCTCCTCAGCTCTGTGTTTTAAAAGGGCTACGGCAGCCTTGCGTGTGGAGACAAAGGGTCCAGACAGAGGAAGGTTAGCCCCTTTAAGAAGCGGCCGGGGAAGGGGAGGAAGGCGAGTGCGGGAAACCGATTGGCCAGCTGGGTTCTACCTCTTATTGGCCGTATGGCAGCGTTTGACCCACTCCTGGTTGGTCAGTTGCAGGGGGTGTGTGCGGAGAAACCAGGAATTAAACAAAGAAATTCAGGCACGAGGACTAGGAGTCCTCCCGAACCCAGGAGGCCAGACTCAAGTTCTCTAATTGGACACTGGTTGTGGGGGAAGATGAGCGCCGAGTGGGCGATCTTAGCAAACCTGCCTGCCAATCTGTTCCAGGAAGCACATAAAGATACTTGAGACTCGTGTGTGTTTGTGTGTGTGTGTAAACTTGTGTGATTCTGTGAGTCTATGTGGGTTGTTTTGTTTTGGTTTGTTTTTTTTTTTTTAGACCGAGTCTCACTCTGCCGCCCAGGCTGGAGTGCAATGGCGCCATCTCGCCTCACTGCAGCCTCCGCCTCCCGGGTTCAAGTAATTCTCCTGCCTCCGTCTCTGGTCATCACTTAACATCTTAGCAGAATTCAGGCCCCTCCCATCCTCCTAACCTAGTGCCTTTCCATTAGTTCCACAAAGTCAGTTTAGTTTTGGAAAGGGCTATTATCGTTTACTTATTTTATTATTTATTCATTTATTTTGAGATGGCGTCTCACTCTGTCACCAGGCTGAAGTGCAGTGGTGTGATCTCGGCTCACTGCAACCTCCACCTCCTGGTTCAAGCAATTCTCATGCCTCAAGCTCCCAAGTAGCTGGGATTACAGGCGCCCGCCACCACATCCAGCTAGTTTTTGTATTTTCAGTAGAGATGGGATTTCACCATGTTGGCCAGGATGATCTAAATCTCCTGACCTCATGATCCGCCCACCTCGGCCTTCCAAATTCGTCCTCGGCTGGAATTACAGGTGTGAGCCACTGCGCCGGCTATTTTTTATTTTGTGTTCATTTATTTTTGCAATGGAGTCTCGCTCTGTCACCTAGGCTGGAGTACAGTGTCATGATCTCCACTCATTGCAATCTCCATCTCCCAGGTTCAAGTGATTCTCCTGCCTCAGCCTCCTGAGTAGCTCGGATTACAGGCATGCACCACCATGCCTGGCTAATTTTGTATTTTTAGTAGAGACAGGGTTTCTCCACATTGGTCAGGCTGGTCCTGAAGTCCCAACCTGGGGTGATCCACCTGCCTCAGTCACCCAAAGTGCTGGGATTACAGGCATAAGCCACCACACCCAACCATAACTGTGTGTTTTTTTTTTTAGAGATAGGGTCTTGCTATGTTGCCCAAGCTGTTCTTGAACTCCTGGGCTCAAGCATTCCACCTACCTTGGCCTCCCAAAGTGCTGGGACTGCAGACATGAGCCACTGCTCCCAGCCTGTTTTGTTTTTGTTTTTTAGAGACAGAGTCTTGCCCTGTATCCCAGGCTGGCATGCAGTGGCATGATCTTGGCTCACTGCAACCTCTGCCTCCCAGGTTCAAGTGATTCTTATGCCTCAGCCTCTCAAGTAGCTGAAATTAGAGGCATGTGCCACCATGCCCAGCCTATTTTTGTACGTGTAGTAGAGACAGGGTTTCACCATGTTGGCCAGGCTGGTCTCGAACTCCTGGCCTCCAGTGATCTGCCCTACTTGGCCTCTCAAAGTGCTGTGATTACAGGCATGAGCCACTGTGCCTGGCGCCCTGCCTCCCGGTTTCAAGCAATTCTCCAGTCTTAGCCTCCTAAGTAGCTGGGATTACAAGCATGTGCCACCACACCCAGCTAATTTTTGTATTTTTAGCAGAGACAGGGTTTTACCATGTTGGCTAGTCTGGTCTCAAACTCCTGGCCTCAAGTGATCTGCCCACCTTGGCTTCCCATAGTGCTGGGATTACAAGTGTGAGCCACCTCGCCTGGCCTTGTTTTTGTCTCTATCACCAAGGTTGACCTGCCAGAAATAAAGATGGCCACTCAACTTTTAAAATTTTTTTTCCAGCGACAGACCCCCAGCCTGGACTGCAGTGGTGTGATCATAGCTCAGTGCAGCCCCGACCTCCTGGGCTCAGGTGATCCTCCCACCTCAGCCTCCTAAGTAGCTGGGACTATGGGCATTCACAACCCCACCCCACACCACCATCCCCCCATCCCCCACTTTGTTTTGGACAGACAGGTTCTATGTTGCCCAGGCTGGTCTTGAAATCCTGATGTCAAGTAATCCTCCTGCCTCAGTCTCCCAATGAGTGACTATGAATTATATGTCTGTAATATGTATCCATGTCGCCTTCTCAGGCTCCCAGGGCACCAGAGTGGAGGTCCCTGTTGCAGAAACTCAGATCCTCTCCTCACATTAGGTAGAATCAAGGAGCAGCCAGGCCCAGCGCCAGGATACTGGTCTCCTGCAGGTCAGGTAGTTCCTGTGGTTTGGTCCAACACTCCTATCCCACCCAGAAGGAGAGAGGGTCACTTTCCCTTCGGCTGCCCCCGTCGCACTGGAGCAGCTGGCACTGAACCAGTCTCCATCCAGATCCATACAGTGCCACCTGAGGGTCCCCTGTAGACAATGATGGGCCACTTGGCAAGGGCTCCCTCCTGCCGCAGGGCTCAGACCCTGGGAGGTCCCAACCCAGGCAAATTGAAAGCCAGGCTAATTTAAAGACCCAACCCCCCAGGCCTCACACTCACCGGAGGACAGGGCTCTGGCTGGCCTGGGCCGCCCCAGATAGCAGCCTGCAGCATCTGGGGTGTCTGATAATGCTTGGCAGGGAGTTTGTGCCAAGTCCCGCCATCAGTACAGTTGTTGTTGTTTAGTGGGGAGGGGGAGGGCTGTGGAGCCTCAATTGGGGAGACAGGGGGTCCCACAGCTTCTCCCCCAGAATACCCTTCTGCCTGTCACCCCTTTTCCAGGAAAGTAAACTGAGGGCAGGCCCGCAAGTCTCTCCTTCTTTGGAGATCCAATGTCTCTTTTTACCTAGCACCCGGACCCTCAAACCCTGAACCCCCCCAACCCCTGATATTGACTTGGCTGTGGATACAGAGTTACTCTTTAAGCCCCAGCCCCAAACAGGCCAATGTGAGGTTTGTGCCCCAGAAACAGTGACCCCCGCCTTGCCTTGCCTCCCCTTATCAGAGTCTGCAGCCAATCAGCTAAGGGCAGAGAGGAGCCCTCGAAGGGGCTATCACAGCCTCAGAGTTCACAAGGCAGCTGAGGAAGAGGAGGCCTGACACCCAGAGTGGGCACCAGCCAGCCATGGCCACAGCTGAGACCGCCTTGCCCTCCATCAGCACACTGACAGCCCTGGGCCCCTTCCCGGAAACACAGGATGACTTCCTCAAGGTGGGGCCTAGAAGGTGGGGTCTAGGTGGGCTGGCTGGGATCCAGGGTCACAGTCACAGATCTTGGGGTCCAGACCTCCATCGTGCCCTGAAATCAAGAGACCTAACCAGGACTGAGGTACTCTCAGTCCAGGTGAGGGGGTCTCAGCTTAGTCTGGTAGGCGGTGGGGGTGGTCTAGGGGTTTGAGGTTCTAGGTGTGATCTATTTCTGTAATAGAAAATAAAGGTAGCCTGGGCAACATGGTGAAACCCCATTTCTACAAAAAAATATCAAAAGAATTAGCCAGGCATGGTGGCATGTGCCTGTAATCCCAGGTACTTGGTAGGTTGATGCGGGAGGATCATTAGAGCTCAGAAGTTTAAGGATACAGTGAGCCACACCATTACACTCCAGCCTGAGTGAAAAGAGTGAGACCCTATCTCAAGAAAAAAAAAAAAGGAAAGAGATCTAGGCTCAGAGACAATCTTCCAGATATCATCAGGAAATGGTGAATGAGTCTGGGGGACATCCAAAATTTCGGAATTAATCTTGTCAGGAGACAGGGAAGGAGAGGAATGTTCTGGGGGGAAACTGAGTCAAGGCTGGCACCCCCTCCCCCATCCCCTACCAGCTTTCCCCTCTCCAGCGGCTCTGCTACCCCTTCCCCCATCCCCCAAGTGTGGTACCAGATAATGGAAGTCTTATCTCCTGTCTCCAGCCAGACCTGATCGACTCCTGTCCCTGGAGCTGGGGAGGGACGAGGGGGGTGGTTAGAGGGGAAGTGTTGGTGGGGCAGGACAGACAGGCAAACAAGACCCCTTTCTAAGGTCTCTGGCTAGCCCGTCCCTGTCAGAGTGCGCAGCCCGCGATGTCCATGGGCAGGAAACCCCAGGGTCCACCAAACCTGAAGCTGCCTGCTCCCATCCGCAGTGGTGGCGCTCCGAAGAGGCGCAGGACGTGGGCCCTGGTCCTCCGGACCCATGGGGCCGCCTCTCCACGTGAAGTCTGAGGACCAGCCCGGGGAGGAGGAGGACGATGAGAGGGACACGGACGCCACCTGGGACCTGGATCTCCTCCTCACCAACTTCTCGGGCCCGGAGCCGGGTGGCGTGCCCCGGACCTGCGCTCAAGCGCCCAGCGAGGCCACCGGGGCGCAATATCCGCCGCCGTCCGAAACTCTGGGCACCTATGCGGGCCGCCCGGGGCTGGTGGCTGGGCTCTTGGGTTCAGAGGATCACTCGGGTTGGGTGCGCCCTGCCCCGCGAGCCCCGGTCCCCGACGCCTTCGTGGGCCCAGCCCTGGCTCCCCCGCTCCAGCCCCGGCCCCCGAGCCCAAGGCACTGCAGCTGCAGCCGGTGTACCCGGGGCCCGGCGCGGGCTCCTCCGGCGGCTACTTCCCGAGGACCGGGCTTTCCATGCCTGCGGCGTCGGGCGCCCCCTACGGGCTGCTGTCCGGATACCCTGCGGTGTACCAGGCGCCGCAGTACCAAGGGCACTTCCAGCTCTTCCGCGGGCTCCAGGCACCAGCTCCCGGTCCCGCCACGCCCCCTTCCTTCCTGAGTTGTCTGGGACCCGGGACCGTGGGCACTGGACTCGGGGGAACTGCAGGGGATCCAGGTGCGATAGCCGAATCCGCGCCGCCAAAGCGCGGCCGACGTTCGTGGGCGCGCAAGAGGCAGGCAGCGCACACGTGCGCGCACCCGGGATGTGGCAAGAGTTACACCAGAGCTCCCCACCTGAAGGCGCATCTGCGCACACACACAGGTGAGAGGGCGGGACCCGGGCGCAGAGTCGGGGCTGGAGGTGGGGGCCCGGGGGGAGCGGAGCCGGGAGCAAGGGGAGGGGCCAGAGTCAAAGACCAGATTCAGGGGGTAGACCTGTAACTCCAGAGACAGGGCTAAAAGCAGTGTCTCAGAGCAAGGGGCGGGACAGAGGCTGCAGCTAGCGGGTCGGGCACCTCCTGGTCACGGCCAGAGGACAGGGCCCGGATAGGGAAGGCGGATGGGCAGAGACAGGATCTGGGAAACTTGCGGAGCATTTCAAGGCTGGGGACTGACGAGTAAAACCTGGGCCGTGGATGGGTAGAGGAGCAGAAAGGACAAGTGGCCTAAGGGGCGGGCTCGAGGAGGGACTGCAGGAAGCGAACAAGTGAAATGCCAGGGGCTGTGGAGCCATAACCCGGGGGTATTCCCAGGCACGAAGTTGCTTCTTCTTCTTTTTTTGTTTTTTCGAGACGGAGTCTCGCTTTGTCGCCTAGGCTGGAGTGCAGTGGCGATCTCGGCTCACTGCAACCTCCGCCTCCCAGGTTCAAGCGATTCTCCTGCCTCAGCCTCCGGAGTAGCTGGGATTACAGGCACGCGCCACCATGCCCGGCTTTTTTTTTTTTTTTTTTTTTTGGTATTTTTAGTAGAGATGGGGTTTCACCATGTTGGCCAGGATGGTCTCCATCTCCTGATCTCGTGATCCGCCTGCCTCCGCCTCCCAAAGTGCTGGGATTACAGCCACAAGCCACTGCGCCCTGCAGAGGTTGCCTCTTATATAGGCGGATCCAGACGTGGCAGGGGCACATCGGGGTGAGACCTAAGGGCAGAATCAGTGTCAGGGGCCACTCAAAGAGGAAGGGGCCCAGATCAGGCACAGGGACTTAAGCCTGCCCTTTGAGAAGCACTCCCAGCGCTTTGGGAGGCCGAGGCGGAAGGACTGTTTGAGCCGAGGAGTTTGAGACCAGCCTGGGCATCATGGTGAGACCCTGCCTCTACAAAAGAAAAAAAAAGGGTAGGGACCTAGATGTAAACGGCTGGTTTGGGAAGGCAGGAGGAAGAGCTGGGAAACAGCAGAGGGGTGTGGCATGGAAGGAGAAACCCAATGAACAGAAGATGAGGTGGGGCTAAGGAATGGAGGAGGGATGAGGACTATACCTAAAGGGGTCAGGACAGAGGATGGGGCCAGGTGTACAGACCCGTCTGGGGAGAGGAGGGGAAGGGGCCAGGCATAGCAGAGGAAGAGAGTGTAATTACTGGGGGACAGGATTTGGGGAACTGGAGTGGATTTCCTGGCTCAGAAACCAAGGTCATGGGCAAAGTTGAGCACTAACTGGGGGAGACCCTTGGAACAAGGAATGGGCTGGAACACAGGCAGCAGAACCAAAAAATAAGGGAGGGATGGCATTAAGATTCAAAGCTGGGGCTGGGTGAGGTGGCTTACACCCATAATCCCAGTACTTTGGGAGGCCGAGGTGGGTGGATCACCTGAGGTCAGATGTTCAAGACCAGCTTCATCAATATGGTGAAACCCCATCTCTACTAAAAATACAAAAATTAGCTGGGCATGGTGGCAGGCACCTGTAATCCCAGCTACTTGGGAGGCTGAGGCATGAGAATCACCTGTACCCAGGAGGTGGAGGTTGCAGGGAGCCAAGATCCTGCCATTGTATACCAGCCTGGGTGACAACGCGAGACTCCATCTCAAAAAAAAAAAAAAAAAAAAGGCCAGGTGCAGTGGCTCACACCTGTAATCCCAGCACTTTCGGAGGCTGAGGCGGGTGAAGAATCACCTGAGGTTAGGAGTTCGAGACCAGCCTGGGCAACATGGTAAAACCCCATCTCTACTAAAAATACAAAAATTAGCCAGGCATGGTGGCATAAGCCTGTAATCCCAGCTACTCAGGAGGCTGAGGGAGGAGAATCGCTTGAACCCAGGAGGTGGAGGTTGCAGTGAGCCAAGATGAAGCCACTGCACTCCAGCGTGGGGGATAGAGCGAGACTGCGTATCAAAAAATAAAACAAAAACAGATTCAAAGCTGGGTTACCAGGGCACAGAAAGTGGGGCCAGTAGTGTAGGGAACTGGCTTGGGCCCAGGACATGAGAAAGGGCGTGGCACTCGATGCAGTTACAGGAGAAGAAGGGCTGCAGAGGGCAGGACTTGGCCTCTGAGAGTGAGTGCCTCCTTAAAGTCTGTGCCCTAGGGGCCTCGCTTTGCTCATCCTAGTCCCAGCCCAGGCTGAGTGAAAGGGTGTTGCCTGATGCAGGGGACCTGGGGACAGGACTATGCTGACAATGGCACTTATGGCTTCCTCATCCCCTAGGGGGAGAAGCCATACGCCTGCACGTGGGAAGGCTGCGGCTGGAGGTTCGCGCGCTCGGACGAGCTGACCCGCCACTACCGGAAGCACACGGGGCAGCGCCCCTCCGCTGCCAGCTCTGCCCACGTGCTCTTTTACGCTCTGACCACCTGGCCTTGCACATGAAGCGCCACCTTTGAGCCCTACCCTGGCACTTGGACCCTCCTGGGGACTGGAGATGGGACAAGAGTGGATCAATGCCGGGTGGTTTTCCCAAGGACGGACCCTCACCTGGACTCCCCGGTCCCACAGATCCACCAAATATCAAACATGGATCCATAGACAGCTCTCAGGGAGCCTCCTATGGAAACTCTGACAAGTCTTCGGCCACAGGGAGCCGCACAGAGATGTCCAAACTGTCATGCAGACCCAGCGAGACAGACTGCCAAATAAACTGACTCCGTGAACACTCAGACCAACTCCCAGATGGCCCTGGACAGCAGGATGGGGTGTGGGGTGAGGCTTCCCAGAGATGCTGGTCTGGAAAGGGGCTCCTGAAGGCCACTTATGGTGGCTGATATTAACCGTCAATGGTTATGGGTCCTATAAAAATGCCCCTCCCGGATAAAGCTTCAGTGTGGGCCTGAGTTTTTGGGTTTTGGGGGCTTAAATATGGCAGGAGACTATAAACCTAGAGATCATATTAGAGGGCCTTACACACCCTCATCTCCTAAACTACAGTGACACCCCCTCACCTCCAACAAGCCCCCTTGGGCACGGCAGGCCTTGCTGTCCACTCTTTTCCTGCCCAGTTCAGGCTACACCATGCTTGTCTTCTGCCTTGAACCCTGAGGACATTGACAGCAAACATCTTCCCCGCATTTAACAGTCCACATCCTGTGGCTGGGCGGGGTGGCTCACACCTGTAATCCCAGCACTTTAAGGGGCTGAGGCAGGCAGATCACAAGGTCAGGAGATCAAGGCCATCCTGGCTAACATGGTGAAACCCCATCCCTACTAAAAATACAAAAAAATTAGCTGGGCGTGATGGCATGTGACTGTAATCCCAGTTCCTTGGGAGGCTGGGGCAGGAGAATCACTTGAACCCAGGAAGCAAAGGTTGCAGTGAGCCAAGATCACGCCACTGCACTCCAACCTGGACCACAGAGCGAGACTTAGCCTCAGAAAAAAAAAAAAAAAAAAAAAAAAAAAAAGCCTGGGTGAGGTGGCTCATGCCTGTAATCCCAGCAGTTTGGAAGTCTGAGGCAGGCAGATCACGAGGTCACGTTATCGAGACCAGCCTGGCCAACATGGTGAAACCCCATCTCTGCTAAACACACAAAAATTAGCTGGGCGTGGTGGCGCGCGCCTGTAGTCCCAGCTACTCAGGAGGCTGAGGCAGGAGAATCGCTTGAACCCAGGAGGTGGTTGCAGTGAGCCGAGATCGCGCCACTGCACTCCAGCCTGTCGACAGAACAAGACTCTGTCTCAAATAAAAAAAAAAAGAAAAAAAAAAAATGAACAAATGTCACAAGAGTTGGACCCAGGATGTAGGGCTGGGAAAAAATTTAAACTTGTGCCTGGTCCAGAAACCGGGGCAGGAGTTGGGTCGGACAGAAGAGCGTGGGCTGGGATTAGCTACAATGAAAAGGAACTGTGGCCAGGCTGGAAGAGACGCCCCAGCGTCTGGCCCGTCGTGGGCGTGGTCTGAGCAGACCCGGGGATGCCTGTCCAAAGCTCAGCGTCGCGTTTCGCGGGCGGAGTCTCTGCCCTCGTGATGTCCCCCGCTGTGGTTCCTGGGCAAGTTTTGGGGAAATGAAAGCCGCTAGGGCCGGGCCTGGCCTCTTCGTAACCCAGCGCCCCGCAGTCCCGACACAGATTCCTGGATCTCAGCCCCATAGCAGCGATGATTCCTCTGCTGCTGCTGGCCGCGCTGCTGTGCGTCCCCGCCAGGGCCCTGACCTGCTACGGGGACTCCGGGCAGCCTGTGGACTGGTGAGTGCGCAGGGGGGAGCCTACCATCGTCCCGGGGTCCGGCGGGGTCACTCGACCGGATGGCTGCCTCCTCGGGGAAGCCTGGGTGCCTTCTCTTCCCTCTCCCCCATTTCTGTTCTCCGGCCTCCAGGTTCGTGGTCTACAAGCTGCCAGCTGCCAGCCGGTCCGGCGAGTCGGTGCAGAGCGGGCTGCGGTACAAGTATCTGGACGAGAGCTCCGGGGCTGGCGGGAAGGCAGCGGACTCATCAACAGCTCGATGGGGGCCGTGGGCCGGAGCCTGCAACCGCTGTACCGGAGCAATAACAGCCAGGTGAAGGGGCGCCGGGCCAACCAGGGGTGAGACTCTAGGGCGGCCCTGCCTGGGGAGGAATTTCACGTTGCCTCCGTTTATCCGCCCCCCAGCTCGCCTTCCTGCTCTACAATGACCAACCGCCTAAATCCAGCAATGCTCACATCTCTTCCAATCGTGGGCACACGAAGGGTGAGGCCTGGATTGGGGGGCTGGGGAGAGACTCGGGTTTCTTTCCTTATTTCTTTCTTTCTTTTCTTTCCTTTCTTTCTCTCTCTCTCTCTTTGTTAAGAAGGAGTCTCTTTTTTTTTTAATTAAGATGAGGTTTCTCCATGTTGGTCAGGCTGGTCTCGAACTCCCGACCTCAGGTGATCCGCCCACCTCGGTCTCCCAAAGTGCTGGGATTACAGGCCTGAGCCACCGCGCCCAGCCAAGAAGGAGTCTCGCTCTGTCCCCAGGCTGCAGTGCTCGAGTGCAGTGGCGTGATCTCAGCTCACTGCAACCTACACCTCCTGGGTTCAAGCGATTCTCCTGCCTTAGCCTCCCGAGTAGCTGGGACTGCAGGCAGAGACTCGGGTTTCTATACATTTTTCCAGGCTAAGCCCTGACCTGCATGGGGTGAGGGGGATAGATCTGTGCTATCAGACCCTGGGCATCCATTCCTCCCCCAACTTTTATTTTTTTGAGACGGAGGAGTCTCCCTTTGTCACCCAAGCTGGAGTGCAGTGGCATAATCTTGGCTCACTGCAATTTCTGCCTCTGGGGTTCAAGCAATTCTCCCGTCTCAGCCTCCTGAGTAGCTGGGATTACAGGCGCCTTCACACCTGGCTAATTTTTGTATTTTTAGTATAGACGATGTTTCACCATGTTTGCCAGGCTGGTCTCAAACTCCTGACCTTGTGATCTACCCGCCTTGGCCTCCCAAAGTGCTGGGATTACAGGGATGAGCCACCCTGCCCAGGTGGGTTCCTATACATTTCTCCAAGCTAACCCCTGACCTCCATAGTGGGTTGGGAGATCTGTCTTGTCAGACCATGGGCATCTATTTCCCCCCTTTTCTTTCTTCTTCTTCTTCTTTTTTTTTTTTTTTTTGAGTCAGAGTCTCACTCTGTTGCCAGGCTGGAGTGCAGCGACACGATCTCGGCTCACTGCAACCGCCCCCCCCCGGGTTCCAGTGGTTCTCCTGCCTCAGCCTCCCATGTAGCTGGGACTACAGGTGCGCACCACCATGCCGAGCTAATTTTTTGTACTTTTAGTCGAGATAGGGTTTCACTATGTTGGCCAGGATCGTCTTGATCCCTTGATCTCATGATCCGCTTGCCTTGGCCTCCCAAAGTGGTGGGATTACAGGCGTGAGCTACTGCGCCTGGCTCCTCTTTTATTTTCTTTGGGACAAGGTCTCACCCAGGGTCACCTAAGCTGGAGAGCAGTATCACAGCTCACTGCAGCCTTGACCTCCCAAGGCTCAGGTGATCCTCCTGCCTCAGCCTCCAAAGTAGCTGGGTCTGCAGGTGCCCGCCACCATGTCTGGCTTTTTTTGTTGTTGTTGTTACAGTCTCGCTCTGTCATCCAGACTGGAGTGCAGTGGCACAATCTCAGCTCACTGCAACCTCTGTCTCCTTGGTTGAAGCAATTCTTCTGCCTCAGCCTCTGGAGTAGCTGGGATTACAGATGCGCACCACCACACCTAATTTTTTTTTTTTTTTTTTAAGAGATGGGGGTTTCACCATGTTGGCCAGGCTGGTCTTGAACTCCTGACCTCAGGTGATCCACCCGCCTCAGCCTCCCAAAGTGCTGGGATTATAGGCGTGAGCCACCGCACCCAGCTAACTTTTGTATTTTTTAGTAGAAATGGGGTTTCACTGTGTTGGCCAGGCTGGTCTTGAACTCCTGACTTAAGGTGTTCCACCCACCTCGGCCTCCCAAAGTGCTGGGATTACAGGCGTGAGCCACCTCACCTGGCCTCCCCTTTTTTTTTTTTTTTCCCCTGAGATGGAGTCTTGCTCTTGTTGCCCAGGCCGGAGTGCAGTCTCAGCTCACTGCAACCTCCGCTTCCCAGGTTCAAGCAATTCTCCTGCCTCACCTTCCTGAGTAGCTGGGATTACAGGTGCCCACCACCACGCCTGGCTAATTTTTGTATTTTTAGTAGAGCCGAGGTTTCACCATCTAGGCCAGGCTGGTCTTGAACTCCTGACTTCGTGATCCACCCGCCTCAGCCTCCTAAAGTGCTGGCATTACAGGCGTGAGCCACCTCACCCAGCCTCCTCTAATTTGCCTTCTTTTTGTCCAGGTGTCCTGCTCCTCGACCACGATGGGGGCTTCTGGCTCATCCACAGTGTACCCCAATTCCCTCCACCTGATGCATACAGCTGGCCTCAAAGCGCGCATACCTATGGGCAGACCCTGCTCTGTGTGTCTTTTCCCTTCAGTCAATTCTCGAAGATTGGTGAGTGGAGTCAGGGACACAGGGTGAGTCATGGGTTTCCTGACTAGAACCTGGAATGATCTCACATTTCCTCCTCCCCTTGTCCTCCAGGCAAGCAGCTGACCTACACCTACCCCTGGGTCTATAGCTACCAGCTGGAAGGGGTCTTTGCCCAGGAACTCCCTGACTTGGAGAATGCAATCAAGGGCCACCACGTTGGCCAAGAACCGTGGAACAGCAGCATCACACTCACATCCCCAGGCCGGGGCTGTTTTCCAGAGCTTTGCCAAGTTCTGGAAATTTGGAGATGGTGAGCCCTGAGGTTGAGGGGTGGAGAGCTTCTTCTCTGCAGAGTGGGTGTCTGGTGTGGCCATGGCTGAGTGCAAGTCAAGGGTAGAGACTGGTGTAAGGGTTATTGCCGAGTTTAAAATGAGGAAACCGAGACCAGCCTAGGAAAATTAAATGCCAATTCATTAAGCTCCAGGGCGAGCTTCTATGGTTCGGGAAAGGAGACCAGAGAAGTCACGCTGGACGCCTCTGGGCATGGGGTTTTATAGGGAGTGATAGGCGTTTTGATTGGTTGTGGAGAAACAGGACGTGCATGGCGCAAGCTGCTACGGGTAGGTAGGCGGGATTTCCGGTGAGCGGGCAGCCCAGGGGGAGTGGGACCTGGAGGGAGCAAAATGCTATTGGGCAGGTTTTGGCGGGGCTTCTTTTAAATTTTGGCGGGGTTTTCCAATGGCGGGCTAGGTGCTGGGTGCAGAGTTTAGTGTTGAGTGCAGAGGTGGGTGTCCAGTGCAGAGTGGTGACTTAATTTCCAGGCGCGGGGGAGGGATGGGCGTGTCCGAGCTCTGGCCTTACAACTGAGTCTGTTTGGGAGCCATAGTCACATGAGAGTTGAACAGACTTGGGTTCAGGCTCTGGGTTCTGGCTGTGTGATATAAATTTCACCCTGAGCCTCAGTCTACTCATCTGAAAAATGGGGATACTGACATCTACTTAATGGATTGTTCTGAATGAAATGGTGCATATAAGGCATTTGGGCACCAGGGGCGGTGCCTCACTCCTGTAATCCCAGTTACCTGGGAAGCTGAGGCAGGAGGATTATTTGCGGACAGGAGTTCAAGACAAGCCTGGGCAACATAGCAAGACCCCATCTCCATAAAATTAAAAATTAGCCAGCCAATTTGGGATGCTGAGGCAGGAGGATAAATTGAACCGAGAGTTTCAGGCTGCAGTGAGCTATGATGACCACCGCAATCCAGCCTGGGTGACAGAGCAAGACCCTGGCTTTATTTAAAAATAAATAGGTCGGACGCAGTGGCTCATGCCTGTAATCCCAGTACTTTGGGAGGCTGAGGCCGGAGGATCACTTGAGCTCAGGAGTTTGAGAGCATCCTGGGCAACACAGTGGGACTCCATCTCTACAAAAAAAATTTTAATTAGCAGGTCATGGTGGCATCGTGGTGGGACATGTAGTCTCCACTACTCAGGATACTGAGGTGGAAGAATAGCTTGAGCCCAGGAGATGGAGGCTGTAGTGGGTCATGATGGTGCCACTGCACTCCAGCTGGGGCATCAGAATGAGACCCAGTCTCAAAATAAATGTTAATTAATTAATTAAAAACATTTGGGGCCGGACGTGGTGGCTCATGCCTGTAATCCCAGCATTCTGGGCAGATCACTTAAGCCCAGGAGTTCAAGACCAGCCTGGCCAACATGGTGAAACCCTGTCCCGGGCCGGGCATGGTGGCTCACGCCTGTAATCCAAGCACTTTGGAGGCCAAGGTGGGCGGATCACCTGAGGTCGGGAGTTCAAGACAAGCCTGACCAACATGGTGAAACCCCGTCTTAAAAAAAAAAAAAGAAAGAAACCCTGTCTCCACTAAAAATACAAAAATTAGCTGGGCATGGTCGTGGGTGCCTGTAATCCCAGCTACTCAAGAGAAGGCTTGAGGCAGGAGAATCACTTGAACCCGGGAGGTGGACGTTACAGTGAGCCAAGATTGCACCACTGCACTCCGGGCCTGAGCAACAGAACAAGACTCCGTCTCAAAAGAGAAATTTGGAAACTGAGTTGAGAGAGGGGAAGTGGTCTAGGGGCTCCCTAGCTGTGGCCCTGACCCTATCTGTGCCCTCTCTCCATCCTTTGCAGACCTGTACTCTGGCTGGTTGGCAGCAGCCCTTGGTACCAACCTGCAGGTCCAGTTCTGGCAAAAGGGTACAGGCATCCTGCCCTCCAACTGCTCAGGGACCTGGCAGGTTCTGAATGTGAACCAGATAGCCTTCCCTGGACCAGCCAGCCCAAGCTTCAGCAGCACAGAGGACCACTCCAAATGGTGCGTGTCCCCACTTGGGCCCTGGACCTGTGTGGGTGACATGAATCGAAACCAGGGAGAGGAGCAGCGAGGTGGGGGCACACTGTGTGCCCAGCTGCCGGCCCTCTGGAAGGCCTTCCAGCCCCTGGTGAAGAAATGGCAGCCCTGTAATAGCTGGTAAGATCTAAGCCTCATGGCCAGGTGCAGTGACTCACGCATGCAATCCCAGCACTTTGGAATCCCAGCTCAGCCCCTTCCTAGCTATATGACCTTTGTGTGCCTTAACCACTCTGTAACACAGTCTACCTGTCTGAAAAATGAGAAACATAATACCTGCCATCAGGATTGTTGAGGAGTAAATAAATGGAGCCGGGCATGGTGGTTCATGCCTGTCATCCCAACACTTTGGGAGGCCAAGGTGGGTGGATCACCTTAGGTCAGAAGTTGGAGACCAGCCTGACCAATATGGAGAAACCCCTTCTCTACTAAAAAATACAAAATTACCTGGGCATGGTGGCACATGCTTGTAATCCCAGCTACTCAGGAGGCTGAGGCAGAAGAATCTCCTGAACCTGGGAGGTAGAGGTTGTGGTGAGCCGAGATTGTGCCATTGCACTCCAGACTGGGCAAAAAGAGTGAAACTCTGTCTCAAAATAATAATAATAATAAATAAAAGGAAATTGGTGGATGAGGTAGTTAACTTTTTCCTGGGGTGGGCTCTGGGACACAAGAGCATTGCGGCATCAATTCTCCCTCTAAAGTTTTGGGGGGGTAGTTGGTGAAGAGGTGAGACCAGAAGTGGACCACAGGAGGTGTCTATCCAAAATTCCCTCCACTCTCCATGATAACCAGAACTGGAGTCCCACCTCCAAAAATGCACCTGGGCATGGGGCTGGGGTCGTGTGATACCTCACCTTGCCTGGAGAGGAGTGAGCCCAAGAAAACTCACGAAGCACAGACGCACTTTATTTATATGTGTACATATGTATACAGGCAGCTGTACAGGGTGGGACCAACGCCCCCCCTTGGCTATGGGCCTGGGGGCGCGGGACTGGATACCCCTTTTTGGTCAGGCCTGCTGGGGACACAGCTTCAGCAGGGCACCGGGGAGGTCAGCCCCACTTCAGGCTTGGTGCCCGGGCCCGAGAGGGAAGCCGGTGGGGCTGGGGTTACTGCACTGCTGGGTGCACTGCACTTCGCTGGGGCTAAGGAGGGTGTCTGGGGCTCCGGGGAGAGCTTGGGGGAGGCGGGCTTGGAGCGAGGCCCGCTCAGCGTGGTTCGCTCCTCCACCACCTCCAGCACCCAGCGCTCCCGGCCCCGCGGTACCTCGGGCACAGAAGGCGCCAGGGGTGTGGGTTCCTGTAACCCCTTGGAGTCCGCTCGCAGCGGCTGGGGCACCTCAGCCTTAGCCCCAGGCCGCACAGGCTCTACGACAATGGGTACCAGGGGCGTGCCCGCCTCGCCAGAGCTGCTGCGCCTGCCTGTCTCATGTTCCTGCACTGGGCTCAGCGCCGCCTTGGCCACAGCCCTGGCCACCCCGCCAGTGCCATCCTCCGTCTGCACGCTCTGATGCCGCGTGCAGCCGACGTCCCGCTCCAGGGTCCGGCCCCCCGGGGGTCGTCGCACGGGGCGGGGTGCAGGCCTCGGCGCCCCCCGGGGATTCCTTCTCCTTGTTTGACGCTGGCGGCCTGGAGGCACCCTCGGATAGCAACGGGTCCGCGCCCATGCTTAAAGGTGACTCCTGTCGGCCCAGGCGGCGGACAGCGACCTGCCGGGGCGCGCCAGGGCCCTCAACAGGGGGCGTCTCGCCATCGGACTCGGCAAGGCTATGTAGCGCCAGCTCGCCGTGGAAGTCCTTGCGAAAATCCGGGGTGGCCCACCTCAAGGCTGTGCTTGCGCAGCGCACCCTTCTTGTCCGCACTCATGGAGGCTCCCAGCTTCTCCGCCGACTGCACGCGCTTGAGGAGCGGTGAGCGAGGGGGTTCGGCACTCTTGGGGCGTGGGCGCACCACGGGAGGCGATGAGTGCAATTTGGCCGGGAAGCTCTGCGTCGTGTGTGAGCTGCCCACCGTGTGGCCAGGCAGCGGCGGCGGTGACGCCTGCGTGGGGGACGGCGTGTGTGCCAGCGGCGACAGAGGGATGTTGCCGGCTGACTTGCACCGAGCAGAGCGGTACTGGCGGTGGAGTTTTGGCGACAGCCCGTGCAGCGTGCTGGGCCGAATGTGGTGCGACGCCGACGACGCGGGCGAGTTGGGCGTGCTGGAGGCTGGGGAGCTGCTCTGGGACGAGGCGCCTGCGGGCGAGAACAGGTGGAGCGAGTGAGTACAGCCCGAGCACCACCGGGACCACCCTGCGCCGCTCCGTCCCGGCGGAAGGTGCAGGAGCTAATACCTAGGTAGGCGGAGTCAGGCGTGGAGCGGTAGCTGTGCGTGGGTGAGCGCGCAGGCAGCCCGTGCGTCGGGGATCCTGGGAGACTGTCGCTGGACGACAGCGAACGATTCAGCGACGACAGAGAGCGGCTAGTATGCAGCAGGTTCGACTGCTTCGTGATCTTCCGGAACAGGGAGCTGCGCTTCTTGCTGCGGGACAGGGAGGGGGCCACGCATCCTTGACCTGGGAGCCAGAGCTCAGGACTCTTCCCACTTCAGGGCCTTACAGCAGCGCCTGTAACCCGCCCACCCCTTCTGGCCCCTCCCTCTCCAGCTACAACCCACCAATCAAGGCAAAATTTCTTTTAGTTCAGTTCTGCTTGGCTCCTCCCACTATAGTCCCCCACACACCCCCTTTGGTCTCTAGTAGTCCAAGCTAGAAACAACCATCCAAACAAAACCAACTTATTCCACCGTGCCACCTCTCTAGCTACTCCCTCCTCCACTACAATCCACCTATCAAGATAGAACTTCCCTTAGCTCAGTGCTTCTTGGCTCCTCCCACCTCAGGCCCCGCCCAACATTAGGCCACTCCCAATCCAGGCAACAAACACCCATCCAAACAAAACCAACTCTTTTTTTAAAAAAAAAAAAGACAGTGTCTTGCTCTTCTCGCCCAGGCTGGAGTGCAATGGCGCGATCTTGGCTCACTGCAACCTCCGCCTCCTGGGTTCAAGCATTCTCCTTCCTCAGCTTCCTCAGTAGCTGGGATTACAGGTGCCCGCCACCACGCTCAGCTAATTTTTGTATTTTTAGTAGAGACGGGGTTTCACCATGTTGGCCAGGTTGGTCTCGGAACTCCTGACCTCAAGCAATCCAACTGCCGTGGCCTCCCAAAGTGCTGGGATTACAGGCGTGAACCATCACGCCTGGCCTTTTTTTTTTTTGGAGACAGAGTTTTGCTCTTGTCGCCTAGGCTGGAGTGCAATAGCACGATCTTGGCTCACTGCAAACTCTCCCTTCTGGGTTCAAGCGATTCTCGTGCCTCAGCCTCCAGAGTAGCCTCCTGAGCAGCTGGGACTACAACAGCGAGCCACCACTTCCGGCTAATTTTAGTATTTTTAGTAGAGATGGGGTTTCACATGTTAGTCAGGCTGGTCTCGAAATTCTGACCTCAGGTGATCCACCCACCTCGGCCTCCCAAAGTGCTGGGATTACAGGCGTGACCCACCTCTCCCAGCCAAAGCCACCACTTTTGGTCCTGCCCACCCCTCTAGTCCCTCCGTCTTTTCACTACAACCCAGCTATCAAGACAGAACTTCCCTTAGCTCAGTGCTGCTTGGCTCCTCCCTCCTCCCACTTCAGGCCCCGCCCAACCTTTTGGCCACTCCCAGTCCAGACTAGAAACACATCCAAACAAAACCAACCTGGTCCCCCACCCGCCACTAGTCCCCCTCTTCCACTACAACCCACCTATAAGTGTGGGGGAGAAATGTACTTAACTCAGCCACATCTGGCTCTTCTCACCCAAATCCCTGTACTTGTCTGGGCCAAACTCACTGATCAAAACAGAACAGTATTCTGGCCCCACCCACCTCCCTCCTAGGTCCTCCAATCTATAAAGGAAGATAGGATTTCAGTTGGCTGTATCTTGCCTCGCATACTCATTCCAGATAGACATTTCTTATTCTAGTCTCTCCCAGTTCAGTCTAAACACATCTAACAGGATAGGACGATCTCCTGGACCCCCTCCGTCTTTGGACATCTTTCTTTCCAGTTCACATCTGCTGGGCCTGCCTACATGTGCAAGACCCTCCTACAATGCATTTCTCTGATCCTAGAAACCTGGCACAGCTTCTGTTCTTGGCTACTCCCACTTTTACAGCGCCCGCTTTTTTTTTTTTTTTTTTTTTGATACAGAGTCTGGCTCTGTTGTCCAGGCTAGATTGCAGTGATGAGATCATAGCTCACTGCAGCCTCCACCACCTGGGGCTCAAGTGATCCTCCCACCTCAACCTCCCAGTAGCTGGGACCACAGGCATGTGCCACCAAGCCCAGCTAGTTTTTTAAACTTTTTGTAGAGATGGGGTCTCCCTATGTTGCCCAGGCTAATCGCGACTCCTGGGCTCAAGTGATCCTTCTGCCTCAGCCTCCTAAACTGCTGCAATTACAGGTGTGAGTCATCCCAGCCCCTCTTGTCTGTCCTCTTCATTTTGATTGTCAGTCTGTTGTTCCCCACCACATTTTCCGTGCTCTTCCCTGCGCTGACCTCATCTGTACCCCTCCCACCTGAGTTCCACCGGCTGCTCAAAGACCAGGCTGTTTACAGCTGTGCCCACCTCTCCTGGCCCTCTTTGGCAGAGGGCCGCTTGTTCCTCCGAGCCATTTTGGCCTTGTAGCTGCTGCGCCTTGCAGGGCCGATTCGGATAGAGGTATTTTCGAAGGGCGTTGTGGTCACTGCTACCTTGTTGCCACTCTGGGGGGAAGAAAAAGGGGAAATGCCCTGCTGGTGGATGCTCAAGCCTGCCCCACCCTCCGCCCAGGGTGCCTCTTTCCCTGCACTCACCTTAAGGATCAGCTCCACGACCTCAGGATGCACCATGCCATGCACAGGCTCCCCATTCACGTGGGTGATGAGATCTCCAGCACAGAGTCCTGCTTCCTGGGCTGGGCCTCCTTCCTCCACGTGCTGGGGAAGAGTACCCCACAGGGGCAGGGTAACAAGGAAAGCTCCTAAGCTTATGTGTGGGACACTTAGCTCTGCCTGCACAGAATCCTCATGACACCTTGTGAAATAGTAATTATTATCCTCATTTTTTTTTTTTTTAGATGGAGTCTTGCTCTGTCACCGAGGGTGACACTGGCACTATCTTGAGTGCCAGGATATCTTGGCTCGCTGCAACCTCTGCCTCCTGTTTTCAAATGATTCTCCCACCTCAGCCTCCAGAGTAGCTGGGATTACAGGCATGTGCTACCACCTCTGGCTATTTTTTTTTTTTTTTTTTTTTTTTGAGACAGAGTCTCACTCTGTCATCCAGGCTGGAGTGCAGTGGCACAATCTCGGCTAACTGCAACTCCGCCTCCTGGGTTTAAGCAATTCTCTGCCTCAGCCTCCTGAGTAGCTGGGATTACAGGTACATGCTACCATACCCAGCTAATTTTTGTATTTTTAGTAGAGACAGGGTTTTACCATCTTGGCCAGGCTGGTCTTGAACTCCTGACCTCATGATCCACCTGCCTCGGCCTCCCAAAGTGCTGGGATTACAGACGTGAGCCACCGCACCCGTCCAATTTTTGTATATTTAATAGAGACGGAGTTTCACCATGTTGGCCAGGCTGGTCTCGAACTCCTAACCTCAAGTGATCCACCGACCTCAGCTTCCCAAAGCGCTGGGATTACAGGCCTGAGACACTGCACCCGGCCTATTCTTCCCATTTTGGAGACGAAGAAATAGGCTCAGAGAGGGAAGAGGCCTAGAGGGTCACAGAGGTGTCTCACCCAGGCTGCCTGGTTTGAGCTGGAGTGGCCTTTTTCCCCAACCCTTCACTCTGGGATAGAGACTCCACCCATGAGTACTCACCCAGACAATGTGGTGGACACTGTAAACATCCGAGTCACCCATGTAGACACGGATGGCACGAAGCGTGAAGCCATACTTCTTGCCTGACCGCTGGATGGTGATGGGGGGAGCGGAGCCCACTGACAGCTGGTGAGTAGTCCCGGCTGGGTGAGGAGTCCCGTGAGGATGGGTTGGAGGACAGAGATCGCGGTGACATGGGACTAGCAAGGGGTGAGCTTCCATGTGGGTCCACTACAGACACACAACCACGGTCAGAAGTCAGAACCAGCAAGACACACGTCTCCCTGTATCTGCTCCTCCCTCCTCCCAAGCCTAAGTGGCAGAGCAGTCTCTGATTGGTCCATTCTGGAGCCAATCACGGTGGACAGGGAAATTCATCATTTTCATTAGTCTGTCCTGCCTGCGGCAGCCCCTCCCCTGCCAAGTGGGGCCCAGCATTACCTGCAGGAATCATGACAGATAAGGCAGTGGCTGAGGCTGACTTGATGACTTTGCCCCCAGTTCGAGAAGGCCTCTTCTCTACTGCCGCATCCCCTGACATCTGCTGGTGCCGCGCCCGGCGCAGAACCAGGTCATTGGTAGCCCTTGGGCCTGATGCATCCCCATCCTTCGAGGGTGGGCAGAGGTCACCTGGGCGTGAGCGGTCGGCTGCAACAGAAAGCAGGTGTGTTAGGGATTAGTCCAAGACCAGGGATTTCCCACAGGTTGTTTCCTTGTCTGGAATGTTCTTCCCACTTTTTACCCCTTATGGATGGTGAGTTCATCCAAGCTGGTAACCTGCATCCCGCACCGCTGCTCATACAGTGATATAGTCTGTATCTGTCTGTATCACTGACTGACCATGGTATTGGGGTGTTTCTAATGTTAAAAATCCCAAATTAGTCTGGGGGTGGTGGCTCACGCCTGTAAACCCAGCACTTTGGGAGGCCAAGGCAGGCAGATCACTTGAGGTCAGGGGTTCGAGACCAGCCTGGCCAACATGATGAAACCCCATTTCTACTAAAAATACAAAAATTAGCCGGGTGTGGTGGCGCGTGCCTGTAATCCCAGCTACTCGGAAGGCTGAGGCATGAGAATCACTTGAACCTGGGAGGCGGCGGTTGCAGTGAGCCGAGATCACACCACTGCACTCCAGCCTGGGTGATGGAGTGAGACTCTGTTTAAAAAAAAAAAAAAAATCCCAAATTGGAGTGTGAATAGTAGCGAGATCTTGCATAAATAGCACCAGGCTTATGGGATGCACACTATATGGCCAGTAGGACATTGGGGAAGACAGCACGATAGGGCACTCACGGGCCTCGGAGTCCCCGGCACTGGAGGTGCCTTCTCCTTGAGTCTCCTCTTTGGGGGCGCGTGCATCCAGCGAGCCAGGGGGGATCGGAGCTGGGCCGGGGAGGCCTGCGCAGCCTGGCCTCATCCTCGTCCTCTTGCGGGGCGCTGAAGCGGCTGGGCTCCAGCAGCGCCGAGAAACGGCGGCGGGCGCCCAACGGGGACTGGCCTCTCCCTCCAGGAAACTGGCCTCTGACGCGGAGAATCGCTTGCTACAGGGAAGGGGCTGTGGTCAGGGAAGACGCGACCCCTTCAATCCCCGCCCCCAACTCCTTCATTCCCCTGCTCACATCTCCGGAGAGCCCCCTCTCCAGGTCTTCTCACGCAGGGTCAGGCCGCCCAGCCCCTCCCGCTTGCCGGCCACCTTCTCCTCGGGGCCCTTGGTGCTCGGCTCCCGCTTACTGCTCCCTGCAGCCGCTATTGGGGTCTTGGGCTCGTGCTGAGACAGCTGCTCCATGCTGCTATACACCTGTAGGTGGTGGTGGAAGGCAAGTCCAGTCCCGGGTTCCACCTTCATTCCGGAGCTAATCAGCTTCCTGGCACTAGATCCCCCGCAAAGCGCACTTCACCTTCCGAAGCCTGGCCTCGCCCAATTCTGCATCCCCACCCCACAAAGTTAGGCTCTACATTTTATTCTAGGCTCTGCCCCCTACAATGCCCTGACCAATCGGCTCTCCACACAGCCCCATCTTCCCAGCAACCCCCCTTAATTTAGCCTCTCCCAGGCTAGGCCCTGCACCTCTCTGCAAGTTGCTTCTCAAAGCAAGACCTATGGCTTCTCTGTTACTAGAAAAAAATTAAAATAGCCAGGCGCAGTGGCTCAAGCCTGTAATCCCAGCACTTTGGGAGGCTGAGGCGGGCGAATCATGAGGTCAACAGATCAAGACCATCCTGGCCAACTTGGTGAAACCCCGTCTCCACAAAAAATTTAAAAAAATTAGCCAGGCATGGTGGCGCAAGCCTGTAGTCTCAGCTACTCGGGAGGCGGAGGCAGGAGAATCGCTTGAACCTGGGGGCGGAGGTTGCAGTGAGCCGAGATCGCGCCACTGCACTCCAGCCTGTCGACAGAGTGAGACTCCGTCTCAAAAAAAAAAAAAAGAAAGAAAGAAAGAAAAAGAAAAAGTAAAAGAAAAATAAATAGGCCGGGCGTGGTGGCTCACACCTGTAATCCAAGCACTCTGGAGGCCAAGGCCGGGCGGATCACCTGAGATCAGGAGTTCAAGACCAGCCTGACCAACATGGTGAAACCCCGTCTTTAAAAAAAAAAAGAAAAAAGAAAAAAAAAGAAATAAATAAATTTGACATTTTGGGCTCGATGAAAAATAAATAAATAAATGAAAGCAAGACCTCGCTGGGCTTTGCCCGCCCTGGCTGCTGGCCTCATCTCCCACGTCCTGACCCCGCCCCATCCAGACCTAGCCCCGCCCCGTCCAGACCTAGCCCCGCCCTACCATGGCCTCATCTGCACTACTGTCCTGATTCCTGTTAGATTCCACTCGGTGCCAAAGGCCCGTCCCATAGAACCCCGAACCTGCCTCCCGCGTGGCCTTACCACTCCCAGACCCCAGCCCCATCAATAACTTCCGGCTCTTGAGACCTTGGGCACCAAAGAACCTGTTTCTCACTGTCTCTCCAAGCCCCATCCCTCCAGGGGTCTCGCCCTGTCCCACACCCAGCCTTGGCACACCTTGCTGAAGCGCGGAGAGCAGGAAGAGAACTGGCGCGGATTTCCACGGGCTCCTCCTCCGTCGTGTCATCCTCGTCATAGGAGTTCACGTGGTGATACCTGTCTGAGCGGGCTGGGGAGGGGGTATGGGCTGCGACTGCGGGTACGGCTTTCCTCTTCATATCACATCCCCACAGGAGCCCAGTCCCGGCCTAGCCAGGTCTACAAGTCTGCAGGTCAGGCCACGCCCCTGCCTCGTTATTTAATTTAGGCTTCGCTCCCAGGCTAGCTCCTTGCCCCATTCTCAGTGGCACCGTCTAGCCCCACCTCCAAAGAGGCCACGCCCCCAGATCCCACCTACAGCATTCTGCACCCTGGCCTCACCCCAGGTCATTTTGAACTCTAGCACCTCTCTCTAGCTCATATTCAGGCTCACCCTCATAACTCACCCCTGTCCAGACCCCACACCTACCCCAATCTCAGGTTCTTACCTACATTTTAGCTGGAGCCCCACCCCTATGTTAGCTCCGCCCCACGTGGCCCCACCCCCCGAGAAAGTCCCAACCCCACCAAAATACCGCCTTCGCACCTAGGCATCACATCGAGGTACCTAACCGGGCCCTATCCCAGGCTTTACTTACCCCAGGGTCCCTCTTCCCAGAGCCCACCCCTCGACCCAGGCCGTGTGCCTCGTGTCCCCCGCTCACTGTCAAGTAGCTAGTGTCATCTTCCGACTCTAGGTGGGGGATGAACTCGGCCTTCTGCCTCAGCAGCCCTGTCCAGTCCAGGTCTCGAAGAAACTGTGCTGCTTCACCTCAAAAGCATCCGCCTGGGAGGGAAAGAATTCCAGCCACAGCTGATGGCCAGCCCAGCAGCCCAGCCCTGAGCTCCATGCCTTCTGCCCCAGGGCCACAGCACAGGCTGGACCTGGGGTTTTGGAGTCCTACTCTCCATCACTGGGCCCTCTGCCCTCAGCTCCTCTGCATGGCAGACTTACCTGCCCCAAGCCTGACCAGAGGGTTGGTCTGCAGGAGGCTGGATATGAGGAGCTGGGCCTCTGTGGGTAGGGCCTCATCTCCTTCGGGCCACAGGATGTCATCTGCAAAACAAAACGGGACTTGGGGGTGTCTTTTTTTTTGAGACAGAGTTTTGCTCTTGTTGCACAGGCTGGGGTGCAATGGTGCGATCTTGGCTCACCACAACCTCCGCCTCTTGGGTTCAAGTGATTCTCCTGCCTCAGCCTCCTGAGTAGTTGGGATTACAGGCATGCACCACCATGCCCAGCTAATTTTGTATTTTTAGTAGAGACGGGGTTTCTCCATGTTGGTCAGGCTGGTCTCGAACTCCCGACCCAGGTGATCCGCCCACCTCAGCCTCCCAAAGTGCTGGGATTACAGGCATGAGCCACCACACCTGACCTTTTTTTTTTTTTTTTTTTTTGAGACAGGATCTCACTGTTACCCAGGCTGGAGTGCAGTGGCACGATCATGGCTCACTGCAGCCTTGACCTCCAGGGTCCAAGGGATCCTCTAAGCAGTCGCTTTTAAAGTCCCTGGAACCCTGGGCCAGTCCATCTCCCCCATGCACCCCAGGCCCTACCCCTGTGCACTGCAAAGCCACATACCACTGATGACCTGTCCAAATAGCTCCTCTGGTGTGTCTCCGAAGAAGGGCACACAGCCCACAAGGAACTCGTAGAGGATGATCCCCATGGCCCACCAGTCCACTGGCTTGCCATAGCCTTGACGCAGGATGACCTCGGGTGCGATGTACTCTGGGGTCCCACACACCTGGGGGGCAGGCTGTCAGCCCACGCCCTGGCCACAGGCTGGCCCTTGAGGGAGAGCTGTGCCCCCCACCAGGCCCTGGGCCCCCGAGGTCCTGCTGGGTCACTCCACCCGCAGCGACCCCCATGCCCGCACACACACCTGTTTGTCCAGGAACTCCCTGGCGTCCTTCTCGATGTGGCCTTCATACAAATTGGTGGTGAGGCTCATGAGCCCCATCTTGGAGAGGCCGAAATCCGTGAGCTTGATGTGACCCATGGAGGTGATAAGGAGGCTGCAGGCAGAGGTGGGGGTCTCAGGGACAAGGCCCTTTCACTCTGCCTCCTGGCCTCCCGAGGAGCAGAGAGGGAGTGATGGGAAAGATCAAAGCTCACTTGTCAGGCTTGAGGTCGCGGTGCACGATGCCATAGTTGTGTAAATACTCCAGGGCTAGCACCGTCTCAGCAAAGTACATGCGGGCCATCTCTACGGGCAGCGCTCCGATATTCTTCAGCAGGGTGGCACAGTCGCCGCCTGCAAGCCAGGGAATGAGCCCATGTAAAGAGGGAGACATTCCTCCCTATGGACATGCGCCATAGCCCCAACTTCTCATGTTATGTTGTATACCCATTTACAGATAAGGGAAACTGAGGCTCAGAGAGGAGCCTCCCTCTCTCCAGGTTCTCTACTGGGTTCTTGTCCTGTTAGCCATCCTCCAAAGTTGGTGTCATCAGCTCATCTTATACACAAAGGGATGGAGACTCAAGAGAGGTTGGGTCATGCAGGCAGTTGTTGGTGGAGGTGACATTTAGTTGGGGAACGAGGCTGCCCACTTATCAACTGCATCTGGAAGCACCTCTAACTCCTGATGTCTGAACCTTGATACTAGCCTTAGATGCATATTCTTGGCCTTCTCCAGATTTTTTTCTTTTTGAGATTTTTTTTTTCTTGCTCCATTGCCCAGGCTAGAGTGTGGTGGCAAAATCACAACTCACTGCAGCCTCGACCTCTTATCTCAAGCAATCCTCTTGCTTCAGCCTCCTGAGTAGCTGAGACTACAGATGTGAGCCCACCATGCCCAGCTAATTTTTAAAAAATTGTTCTTTAAGGCCGGGCATAGTGGCTCACACCTGAAATCCCAGCACTTTGGGAGGCCAAGGTGGGCAGATCACTTGAGGTCAGGAGTTTGAGACCAGTCTGGCCAACATGGTGAAACCCTATTCCCACAAAAAAATACAAAAGTTAGCCTGGCGTGGTGGCAGGCACCTGTAATTCCAGCTACTCGGGAGGCTGAGGCAGGAGAATCGCTTGAACCCAGGGGGCAGAGGTTGCAGAGAGCCACGATTGTGCCACTATAGTCCAGCCTAGGTGACAAAGCAAGACTGTCTCAAAAAAAAAAAAAAAAAGGTTTTTGTAGAAACAGAGTTTCACTGTGTTGCCAAGGCTGGTCTTGAACTCCTGGGTTCAAGGGATCCTTCTGCCTCAGCTTCCCAAAGTGTTGGCTGCTGCACCTGCGCCACCACCAGATTTACAGTAAATGACATTGGTATTTCAGTCTATCAATATCCATTTCCTTTTCTTCTTACAAAGGCTAGATTTCCTTCCAGGTGTGGCAACTGGGTCAGTATATAACCCAAGTTGCTCCAGTGAGTCAGCCCTTGGAATTTTCACTCTTATCCTGTAAGAATTGCTAAGCTCATAGAATCTAAACTGAGATGTGCTACATGGCAACCTTGTTACACAAGGGCTTGTCTAGAATGAAGCCCACACGTGGGAGTCCAGAGCCAAGAGACAGAGAGGTTCCTGATGGAATGGTTTGAGCACCTAGATCCAGCCGTTCCTAAAGGTAATACTGGTGTTTCAATCATCAATGACCAAGAAAGCCAATAGATCTCTTTCTTTTTTCTATTATCTTTTCTGCCAGATTCTGCTGGGTTTCAGAAACTTTCTGAGGGTGGGGCCCAGGACTCTGCATTTGAGTACACCTATTGTGTACTCAGAACCCACCACAGAGATACTAACTCTTCCCCCTTCTCTCCTCTTCCGCAATGACCCTGGACTAGAGCAGTCACCTACCTCCGGTTCTCCTGATTCTGCTCTGCCCACAGGTGCCAAATGGATTTTCTTTTCTTTTTTTTTTCTTTGCTTTTTTGAGACAGAGTCTCACTCTGTCACTCAACCTAGAGTGCGGTGGCTCTGTCTCAGCTCACTGCAACCTCTGCCTCCTGAGTTCAAGTGATTCTTGTTCCTCAGCCTCCCGAGTTAAAGTGATTCTTGTTCCTCAGCCTCCCAAGTAGCTGGGAATATAGGCGTGTACCAACACTCAGCTAATTTTTGTAATTTTAGTAGAAACAGGGTTTCACCATGTTGGGCAGGCTGGTCGTGGACTCTTGATCTCAAGTGATCTGCCCACCTTGGCCTCCCAAAGTGCTGGGACTACAGTCATGAGCCGCTGTACCTGATCTCCAAATGGATTTTCTTAACACATAAATCTGATCATGTCAAATCTACTTAAAACCCTCCATTAGCTTGACATGGTGGTGGCTGCCTATAGTTTCAGCTACTTGGGAGGCTGAGGTGGGAGGCTCGCTTGAGCCCAGCAGTATAAGGCTGCAGTGAGCTGTGATCACACCACTGCACTCCAGCCCCAACAACGCAGTAAAAACGAAACAAAACTAGGTCAGGAGAGACGGCTCACACCTGTAATCCCAGCACTTTGGGAGGCCAAGGGGGTTGGATCATTTGAGGCCAGGAGTTCGAGACCAACCTGGCCAACATGGTGAAAACCCATCTCTACTAAAAATATGAAAATTAGCCAGATATGGTGGCACACGCCTGTAATCCTAGCTACTCAGGACGCTGAGGCAGGAGAATGGCTTGAACTTGGGAGGCAGAGGTTGCAGTAATCCGAGATCAATCACTCCACTGCACTCTAGCCTGGGTGAAAGTGTGAGTGAGAATTCACCTAAAAAAAAAAAAAAAAAAAAAAAAACAATGCTCCAGTGGCCTATTTTCCTCAGAATGAAATCCAATGCCATTCCAGTCTCTGGAACTCCCTCCTCATCCAGCGCCCCTTCATCCTCATCTCCCCTCCCTTGCTTGCTTGGCTTCAGCTCCCGTGGGTCTCCTTCCCACTCCTCCAAATCTGCATTGTCACCTAAGAGACTTTGCATCACCAGGTCATTTATCCCGTCATAATCCACGCTCTAAAAGCGCCCTGCCTGCCTCCCCATCACCTCCTCCACCCTCATGGACCACCTGTCCTCACTATGAAATGTCCTGGTCGGGTGAGGTGGCTCATGCCTGTAATCCCAGCACTATGGGAGGCCAAGGTGGGCTGATCACCTGAGGTCAGGAGTTCAAGACCAGCCTGGCCAACATGGTTAAACCCCATCTCTACTAAAAATATAAAAGTAAGCTGGGCACGGTGGTGGTGCACCTGTAGTCCCAGCTACGAAGGAGGCTGAGGCATAGGAATTGCCTGAGCCCAGAAGATGGAGGTTGCAATGCACCAAGATCGCACCACTGCACTCCAGCATTGGCGAAGAGTGCGGCTCCATCTCTAAATAAATAAATAAATGAAATGAGATGAAATGAAATGAAATGTCCTTATCACCTTTGGCTTGCTTTGTTTGTTTAATGCCTGTCTATACAAACCAGAATGGAACCTCCCTCCATGACGGGGGAGATGTCTCTGCCTGGGCCCCTTCTGTGCCACTGGCACCTAGCACAGCGTGTGACATGAGGGAGATGATGAGGAGGCATTTGTTGAGTGACTGGATGGCTGACTGGAAGGCTTGGAGGTGGCACAGCTGAGGCCCCAGGGATCATATGTGTGTCCTAATAGCCACACCATGTGTGCTTTTGAACAATAGATGACTTAACATTTTGGGTGAATACATGCACAGATGGATTGATTTAAAACAATATATAGCCATGCACTGTGGCTCACACCTGTAATCCCAGCACTTTGGGAGGCTGAGGCAGGAGGATCACCTGAGGTCAGGAGTTCCAGACCAGCCTGGCCAACATGGTGAACCCGTGTCTCTACTAAAAATACAAAAATTAGCCAGGCGTGATGGTGCATGCCTATAATCCCAGCTACTTGGGAGGCTAAGGCAGGAGAACCGCTTGAATCCGGGGGGGGCTGAGGTTGCAGTGAGCTGTAAGCATGCCACTGCACTCCAGCCTGGGCGACAGAGTGAGACCTTGTCTCAAAAACAAAAAAAGGTAATGGACAGATGGACATGGAATAATAGATAAATAAGGTATTGGCAGATTGACTGATGGTGAGTGAGTGGATGATAAACAGATGAACAAATGAAGAGATAAATATATTCAAAGGCCGGGCACAGTGGCTCACGTCTATAATCCCAGAACTTTGCAGGCCGAGGCAGGTGCATCACCTGAGGTCAGGAGTTCGAGACGAACCTGTCCAATATGATGAAACCCAGTCTCTACTAAAAATACAAAAAACTAGCTGGGCATGGTGGCACACGCCTGTAATCCCAGCTACTCCAGAGGCTGAGGCAGGAGAATCGCTTGAACCTTGAAGGCGGAGGCTGCAGTGAGCCAAGATCGAGCCATTGCACTCCAGCTTGGGCAACAAGAGTGAAACTTCATTACAAAAAAATACACACACACACACACACACACACACACACACACACATACAAAATTAGCCGGGCATGGTAGCACACGCCTATAATCCCAGCTACTCGGGGAGGCTGAGGCAAAGGCTGCAGTGAGCCGAGATCATGCCACTGCACTCCAGCCTGGGTGACAGAGTGAGACTCCATCTCAAAAAATAAATAAATGAAAATAAAGATGGATGGGTAAAAAATAGCTATACAGGCTCGACTGGCTGGACCTGCCCCTGGGTTCTTCCTCAGAACACAGCCTTTACATTTTGTTGTTGCTGTTGTTGAGATGGAGTCTCACTCTGTCACCCATGTTGGAGTGCAGTGGTGCAATCTCCGCTCTCTGCAACCTCTGCCTCCTCGGCTCAAGCAATTCTCCTGCCTCAGCCTCCAGAGTAGCTGGGACTACAGGGTACATGCCATCACACCTGGCTAATTTTTGTATTTTTAGTAGAGACGGGGTTTCACTACATTAGCCAGGCTGGGCTCCAACTCCTCGTCTCAAGTGACCCACCTGCCTCGGGGATTACAGGAGTGAGCCATCTCACCTGGCCAGTTTTTTTTTTTTTTTTTTTTTTTTTAAATAACAACAACAGAGCAGGCATGGTAGCTTGCACCTGTAATCCCAGTCCTTTGGGAGGCCAAAGTGGGTGGATCACCTGAGGTCAGGAGTTCGAGACCAGCCTGACCAATACGGTGAAATCCCACCTTTACTAAAAATACAACAGTTAGCTGGGCATGGTGGCAGGCACCTGTAGTCCCAGCTACTCGGGAGGCTGAGACAGGAGAATTGCTTGAACCAAGGAGGCAGAGGTTGCAGTGAGCCGAGATCGCGCCACTGCACTCCAGCCTGGGCGACAGAGCAAGACTGTCTCAAAAAAAAAATTACAATGACAACAACAAAAATAGATGTACGATGAAGTCCTAGTGTAAACTACGGGCTTTAGTTAGTAATAATATCACTATTAGTTTATCATTTATAATAAATTTCCTGCACTAACACAAGATGCAAATAAATATGGCAAACTGGGAGGAATGGTGGGAGAGGGTATGTGAGAACTCTATGTGCTATCTCATGAATTTTTGTGTAAACTAAAACTTCTCTAAAATAATGAAGTCTTAATTTAGAAAAACAGGCATATCATGGTAAACAGACACATGGATGGATAAACAGATGGACAACCACATAGACAAATGGAGGGATGGACGGATGGATGGATGGATGGATGAATAAACAGATATAGGCTGGGCGCAGTGGCTCATGCCTGTAATCCCAATGTTTTGGGAGGCTGAGGCAGGGTGATCTCAGACTAGCCTGCAGTGAAGTGGTGCGATCCTGGCTCACTGCAACCTCTGCCCCCCGTGTTTTAGTGATCTTCCCACTTCGGCCACAGGAGTAGCTGGGATTACAGGAATGTGCTGTAATCCAGCTAATTTTTGTATTTTTAGTAGAGAAGGGATTTCACCATGTTGGCCAGGCTGTTCTCAAACTGCTGACTTCAAGTGATCTGTCCGCTTTGGCCTCCCAAATTGCTGGGATTACAAGAGTTAGCCACCATGCTCAGCCTAAAAAAGATTTTATTTTTTTTTTGAGATGGAGTTACGCTCCTTTCCTAGGCTGGAGTGAAGTGGCATGATCTCAGCTAACTGCAACCTCCACCCCCCCGCTTTCAACAATTCTCCTGCCTCAGCCTCCTGAGTAGCTGGGATTACAGGTACCCACCACCACACCCGGCTAATTTTGTATTTTTAGTAGAGACATGGTTTTGCCACGTTGGCCAGGCTGGTCTCGAACTCCTGACCTTAGGTGATCCACTTGCCTCGGCCTCCCAAAGTGCTAGGATTAAAAGCATGAGCCACCTCGCCTGGCTTAATTTTTTTTTTTTAATTAGCTGAGTGTGGTGGTCCATATCTGTAGTCCCAGGTATTTGGGAGATGGGGGTGGGAGGATTGCTTGAGCCCAGGCATTTGAGGCTGCAGTGAGCTGTGATCACACCACTACACTCCAGCCTGGGCAACAGAGTAACATCTTGTCTCAAAAATAAATAAATAAAATGAAATAGGCCTGGCACAGTGGCTCATGCCTATAATCCCAGCACTTTGGGAGGCCCAGGCAGGCAGATCACTTAAGGTCAGGAGTTTGAGACCAGCCTGGCCAATGTGGTGAAACCCTGTCCCTGCTAAAAATAGAAAAATCAGCAGGGCATGGTTGCACAGGCCTGTAATCCCAGCTATTTGGGAAGCTGAGGAATAAGAATCCCTTGAGCTTTGGAAGTGGAGGTTGCAGTGAACCAAGATCATGCCACTGCCCTCCAGCCTGGGTGACAGGGTAAGACTCTGTCTCAAAAAATAGATAAATGAATAAACAAATTAAAAAAATAAACACGGTCATGGATGTATGGGTGGAAAAACAGATGGATTAGCAAATCAATAGGCAGAAGGATGGATGGATGGATGGATAATGGGTTACAGAATGAATCTATCTATATTGAATGAAATGAAAAACAAACTCATAGATGACTGAATAAATATATAAGTGAAATGGAGGGATAAATCAATGACGGGAGAAATAATAGGTGGCTAAACATACAGGCCGATGAATCAATATGGTGGCTGTGGCTCAGGCAGGCCACCCGCAGGCCTGACCAGTGAGCATGACCCCATCTTCCCTGCAGCCCCCGCAGGCAGCCACACCTTCCACATATTCCATGACCATGCAGAGATGGCGCCGGGTCTCGAAGGAGCAGAACATGCCGACCACAAACGGGTTCTCGGCGAAGGTAAGGATGTCGCGCTCCACGAAGGCCTGCTGGATCTGGTTGCGGAGGATCAAGTTCTGCTTGTTGATCTTTTTCATGGCAAAGCGCTGCCGTGTGTCACGGTGCCGCACCAGGTAGACAGCGCTGCAGGGGGAGAGAGCGAGGACCGGCAGTCACCTCCGAGACACCCGGCCTCCGCCACCCTCCCCCCGCCAGAGCCCCGGGTGGCTCACCCGTAGGCACCGTTGCTTATGAGCTTGATGGTATCAAAGTCATTCTCCCCCAGGCGGTTTCTTGGCCTTGCTGCTGCGGCCCTTCAGGGGAAAGATGGAGACCACCACCGTCATCATCGTGAGTAGGATGCTTATTATTTCACTTTACACATAGGGAAACTGAGGCACAGAAAGGATGAGAGTCCTTCATCCAAGTGCCACAATGAAAGAGAAACAAAGTTAGGACTTGAACCCAAGACTGACTCTGAAGACAAATTCCTATCTTCTTCCATTAGGAAAGATAGCAGGAAACCTACAAAATAGTCAAGCTAATATATAAAAATATATAAATCAGTAACAGAAGCCTAACAATTGAAGAGAAAAAAGTGGGTGAGCTAAGACAACTACAGTTAGAGCTTTTTTTGTTGTTGTTGTTGTCGAGACAGAGTCTCTCTCTTGCCCAGACTGGAGTGCAGTGAAGCGATCTTGGCTCACTGCAACCTCCACCTCCCGGATTCACGTGATTCTCCTGGCTCAGCCTCCTGAGTAGCTGGGATTACAGGTGCATGCCACCATGCCTGGCTAATTTTTGTATTTTTAGTAGAGATGGGGTTTCACCATGTTGGTCAGGCTGGTCTTGAACTCCTGACCTCATGATCTGCCTGCCTCAGCCTCCCAAAGTACTGGGATTACAGGCATGAGCCACCACGCCCAGCCTTTTTTTTTTTTTTTTTTTGTTGTTGTTGTTGTTGTTGTTTAGATAGGTTCTCACTCTGTTGCCCAGGCAGGAGTTCAGTGGTGCAATCCCAATCACGGCTCACTGAAGCCTCCACCACTTGGGCTAAAGTGATTCTCCTGCCATAGCCTCCCAAGTAGCTGGGACCACAGGCACACGCCACCATGCCAGGCTAATTTTAGTATTTTGGTTTTGTCATCTTGCCCAGGCTACTCTTGAACTTCTGGGCTCAAGCAATCTGCCTGCCTTGGCCTCCCAAAGAGTAGGAACTACAGGCATGAGCCATTGCAACCAGCTAGAGTTACAGCTCTTAAACACATTAAGATTCTCGGCCAGGTGCTGTGGCTCATGCCTGTAATCCCAGGACTTTGGGAGGCCAAGGCAAGAGGATCACCTGAGGTCGGGAGTTCAAGACCAGCCTGGCCAACATGGTGAAACCCCATCTCTACTAAAAATACAAAATTAGCCTGGTATAGTGGCGCATGCCTGTAATTCCAGCTACTAGGAGGCTGAGGCAGGAGAATAGCTTGAACCCAGGAGGCAGAAGTTACGGTGAGCTGAGATCTTGTCATTGCACTCCAGCCTGGGCAACAAGAGCAAAACTCCATCTAAAAAAAAAAAAAAAAAGATTCTCAACCTCACTTATAATAACAGAAAGGCAAATTACAACTACCACAAAATACCATTTTTCACCTAGCAGATTGGGGAAAAACCCAAAATCTGACACCCTGTATGTGCAAAGATGTGGGTAAACATACCTTACTGTTGGGAATGTAAACTAGTGCTTGGTACAGATCAGAAATACAAATAAGTGTTGCCTCTGACTCAGCAATTTCACTTTTGAACTTATGCTACAGATATGATTGCACATGTGAAAAATGGCATATGTACTATCTTGTTCATTGTGAGATTGGAAATAATAATCTATATGTTTATCTATAGGAAATTAGCTAAATAAACACATGTGATGCAGTTATATAAAGAAACATTGTGCCACTGTTAAAGAGAAAATGCTCTATGGATTTAGAAAGTTCTCTAAAGTTATTTTATTTATTTATTTTTTTGAGATGGGAGTCTCACTCAGTCGCCAGGCTGGAGTGCAGTGGCATGATCTTGGCTCACTGCAACCTCCGCCTCCTGAATTCAAGCGATTCTCCTGCCTTAGCCTCCCAAGTAGCTGGAACTACAGGCAGGCATCACCATGCCAGGGTAATTTTGTATTTTTAGTAGAGAAGGGGCAGATACCCAATATCACATGACCACCCCCACTCAGCTGGTTCCATCACAGTATTATTAGAACTTCTTCTTTCTTCTTTAAAATTTATTTATTTATTTATTTATTGAGATGGAATTTTGCTCTTCTTACCCAGGCTGCAGTATAATAGCACTATCTCGGCTCACCGCAACCTCCAACTCCCGGGTTCAAGCAATTCTCCTGCCTCAGCCACCAGAGTAACTGGGATTACAGGCATACGCCACCACACCCGGCTAATTTTTGTATTTTTAGTAGAGACAGGGTTTCTCCATGTTGGTCAGGCTGGTCTCGAACTCCCATTCTCAGATGATCCACCTGCCTTGGCCTCCCAAAGTGCTGGGATTACAGGCATGAGCCACCGCACCTAGCCCATTTTTTTTTTTTAAGTTGAGACAGTGTCTTGCTATGTTGCCTAGGCTGGTCTCGAACTCCTGGGCTCAAGCAATTCTGCCACCTTGGCTTCCCAAAGTGCTGGGATTAAGGCATCAGCCACTACACCCAGCAGTAGAACTTCTGACTTTTCAAGAGAAAGACCAAACACAGGTTTTGAGGCAAAATCTTCCCATTTTTATAGTTTGCTTCTTTTGGGTTTTTTTTTTTTGTTTTGTTTTTTTTTTTTTGCGATGGAGTCTCACTCTCTCACCCAGGCTGAAGTGCAGTGGCACGGTATCGGTCCACTGCAATCTTTGTCTCCCAGGTTCAAGCGATTCTCCTGCCTCAGCCTCTTGAGTAGCTGAGATTACAAGTGGGCACCACCATGTCTAGCTAATTTTATGTTTTCTTTTTCTTTTTCTTTTTTTCTTTTTTTTTTGAGACAGAGTCTCTCTCTATTGCCTAGCCTGGAGTTCAATGGCCTGACCTCGGCTCACTGCAACCTCCGCCTCCCGGGTTTAAGTGATTCTCCCGCCTCAGCCTCCCAAGTAGCTGGGATTACAGGCATGCACCACCACACCTGGCTATTTATGTTTTTAGTAGAGATGGGGTTTTACCAGGTTGGCCAGGCTGGTCTCGACATCCTGACCTCAAGTGATCCACCGGCCTCAGTCTCCCAAAATTCTGGGATTACAGGTGTGAGCCACCGCTTCCAGCCCAAATTTTTGAAAAACACTAGGCAGTTCAGAGAAAACACATGTGTGGCCATTGGGGAAGACATCTCTACTAGTCATCTGGAATATCTGCCAAAATGCGGCTGGCCTGGGAACAGAATTGGCAATTTTCTCCATGTTGAGCTGCCATTAACAGATACAGCCAGTTAGCTTGCTTGAAAGCCCATGCAGTATTCTTTAATAAGTTAAACATGTCTTACCAATCAGTGTAGAGTAGTAAAAAAAAAAAAAAAAAAAAGAAAAATAAGTTAAACATAGAACTCCCAGCCGGGCCTGGTGGCTCATGCCTGTAATCTCAGCACTTTGGGAAGCCGAGGTGGGCAGAGTCAGGAGTTCAAGACCAGCCTGGCCAACATGGAGAAACTCCATCTCTACTAAAAATACAAAAATTAGCTGGGGGTGGTGGTGCGTGCCTATAATCCCAGCTACTCGAGAGGCTGAGGCAGGAGAATCCCTTGAACCCAGGAGGTGGAGGTTGCAATGAGCTGAAGTCACGATACTGCACTCCAGCCTGGTGACACAGCAAGACTCTGTCTCAAAAAAAAAAAAAAAAAAAATAGAGCATATGACCCAGAAATTCCACCTCTAGACATATACCCTAAAGAACTCAGAACAGTTGCATGGCCAAATATTGTATACTCACGTTCGTAGGAGCGCTGTTTACAACAGATGAAAGATGGACAACCCAATGTTCACCAGTGGATGAATAGATCTATCCATTCAATGGAATATTACTCAGCCATAGAAAGGAATGAAGCAGTGACACATGCCACAACGTGGATGAACCTCAGAAACATTATGCTAAGTGAAATAAGCCAGACACAAGAGGCCACAGAGCATATGATCCCATTTATATGAAATTTCCAGAAAAGGCAGATCCACAGAGAGAGAAAATAGATTAGTGGTTGCCAGGGGCTGCAGGAAGGGAGGAATGAGTAGTGAGTGCTTAATGGGTGTGAGGTTTCCCTTTGGAGGGATCAAAAAGTTCTGCAACTACCTAGATCTAATGGCTGTACCGCATTGTGAATGTAATAAATGCCACGGAATTGTTTGTTATTATTGTTATTATTTTCTTTCTTTTTTTTTTTTTTGAGATGAAGTCTCTCTCTTTGCCCAGGCTGGAGTGCAGTGGCGCAGTCTTGGCTCACTGCAACCTCCACCTTCTGGGTTCAATCAATTATCCTGCCTCAGCCTCCCGAGTAGCTGGGATTACATGCGCATGCCACCATGCCCAGCAAATTTCTGTGTTTTTTCTTTTTCTTTTTCATCTTTATTCTATGAAAAAGTTTTTTTTTTTTTTTTTTTTTGAGATGGAGTCTTGCTCTGTAGCCCAGGCTGAAGTGCAGTGGCTCAATCTCATCTCACTGCAACCTCTACCCCCCTGGGTCCCAAGTTCAAGCGATTCTCCTACCTCAGCCTCCCAAGCAACTGGGATTATAGGCACGAGCCACAATGCCCAGCTAATTTTTGTATTTTTTAGTAGAGACAGGGTTTCACCATGTTGGCCAGTCTAGTCTTGAACTCCTGACCTCATGATCCACCCTCCTCGGCCTCCCAAAGTGCTGGGATTACAGGCATGTGCCACCCTGCCCCGCCTATTTCTGTATTTTTAGTAGAGACAGGGTTTCACCATATTGGCCAGGCTGGTCCTGAACTCCTGATCTTCTGACCTGTCCGCCTCAGCCTCCCAACGTGCTGGGATTACAGGCGTGAGCCACCGCGCCCAGCCTAATTTCATTTTTTGAGACAGGGTCTCACTCTGTTGCCCAAGCTAAAGTGCTGTGGTCTGATCATGGATTACTGAAGCCTTGACTTCTTGGGCTCAAGTGATCCTCCCACCTCAACCTCCAGAGTAGCTGGGAATACAGGGGGTGCACCACCATGCCCAGCTGATTTTTTATGCTGTCCAGGATGGTCTCAAATGCCTAAGCACAAACAATCCTCCTTCCTCGGCTGCCCAAAGTGCCGGGATTACAGGCCTGAGCCACTACACCCAGACCCAAATCGTTCATTTTAAAATGGTTAAAAAGGTAAATTAAATTTTATGTTTCATGGATTTTAACATGACAAATAAGAGGCCACAGAGAAAGAGCTATTATTAATCCCATTTTACAGATGGGAAAACTGAGGCTCAGAGTGCAGACCAAAATAGCCACACAGCCTGAGGGCAAAGAAGCTGGAGATGAGCCCCACCCTACCGTCCCAGGAACCAGGGTACTAACCGCCTGGCCACCCAGCCTTACCTCAGAGAGATCGTCTTGCTCAGGGGTGTTGGAGCCACCGCTGTCCTGTTCCTCCAGGTGTACCACGTCTAGGGAGGGACTGAGAGTCAGCACAGGCTGGGGTCTGGGTCTGCTCACCCTCAGTCCTCCTGCGCCCACCAGCTTGCACCTGGAAAGGGGTCACGGGTGAGGCCCAGCTGGCGGATGATGTAGCGGGGGATGTCCGTCTCGACAAGGTGGCCCTCCTTGGCGTGTCCCTCAGCTGCTTCCAGCAGATGGTAGAACTCCTCGGGGTTGAATTCCTGAGGCAAGGCAGGTTGGGGCTCACCAAAGGCTCCCAGGATCCCCCCCCACCCGCCCACACGCATGCCCAGCCCTCTCACCAGGCACTCCAGCAGCCTTGCGGGGCGTGAGATGATAATAAGCAACTTCTTCACCAGCTGAGTGACGAAGGCCACCTCCAAGCTCTCAGAGCGTTCATAAGCCTGTGGCAGGGGACACAGGGGGACAGGGCTCACAAACACCCTGCTTCAGCCCAGTCCGTCTCTCAGCCCCTTGGAGTACACACTGCTGCTACTATCCCATCTTACAGATGAGGAGACTGAGGCCCACGCCACACAGTAAAAATAATGAGGCTGGGTGTGGTGGCTCACACCTGTAATCCCAGCACTTTGGGAGACCGAGGTGGGTGGATTACTGGAGGTCAAGCATTTGAGACCAGCCTGATCAACATGATGAAACCGTATCTCCACCTGAAAATACAAAATTAGCCGGGCATGGTGGCAGGTGCCTGTAATCCCAGCTACTCCAGAGGCTGAGCAGGAGAATCGCTTGAACCTGGGAGACAGAGGTTTCAGTAAGCCGAGATCATGCTACTGCACTCCAGCCTGGGCAAGAGAGCGACACTCCATCTCAAAAATAAAATAAAATTAAAATTAAAATTAAAATACAAAAACTAGCCGGGCATGGTGGTGTGCACCTGTAATCCCGCTACTGAAGAGGCTGAGGCAGGAGAATCTCATGAACCCGGGAGGCAGAAATTACAGTGAGCCAAGATTGAGTCACTACACTCCAGCCTGGGACAGAGCGAGACACCTTCTCAAAACAAAAGCAATAACAAACAAACAAACAACAAAACCATAGTGAGACCCTGTCTCTACAAAAAGAAAATTAGCCAAGTGTGGTAGTGTGCACCTGTAGTCCTAGCTACCTGGGCGGCTGAAGTGGGAGAACTGCTTGAACCCCAGGGGCTAAGGCTGCAGTGAGTTGATTGTGCCACTGCACTCCAGCCTGGGTGGCAGAGAGAAACCCTGTCTCAAAAAAGAAAAAAGAAAAAGAGGCCAGGCACGGTGGCTCACGCCTGTAATCTCAGCAGTTTGGGAGGCAGAAGCGGGCAGATCCCTTGAGGTCAGGAGTTTGAGACCAGCCTGGCCCACATGGTGAAACCCCTCTCTACTAAAAATACAAAAATTAGCTGGGTATGGTGGCACACACTTGTAATCCCAGCTACTCAGGAGGCTGAGGCAGGAGAATCGCTTGAACCCGGGAGGTGGAGGTTGCAGTGAGCCAAGATCACACCACTGCACTCCAGCCTGGGCGACAGAGTGGGACTCTGTCTCAAAAAAAAAAAAAGAAAAGAAAGAACTAATATCTTATTGCAATACTTGAAAAACCTAAAATTAGTGCCAAAAATCTATCATAAGCAAAATATCAAAATTTAAGCCAGATGTGGTGGTACATGCCTATAATCCCAGCTACTTAGGAGGCTGAGGCAGGAGGATTTCTTGAGCCCAGGAGTTCAAGACCACATTGGTCAACATAGAGAGCCCCCGATCTCAAAAGAAAAAAAAAGAAAGAGGGCCGGGCACGGCTCACGCCTGTAATCCCAACACTTTGGGAGGCCGAGGCGGGTGAATCACTTGAGGTCGGGAGTTCAAGACCAGCTTGACCAACATGGAGAAACCGTGTCTCCACAAAATTAGCCAGGCATGGTGGCGCATGCCTGTAGTCCCAGCTATTTGGGAGGCTGAGGCAGGGGAATCGCTTGAACCCGGGAGGCAGAGGTTGTGGTGAGCTGAGATCGTGCCACCGTACTCCACCCTGGGCAACCAGAGCGAAACTCCATCTCAAAAAAAAAAAAAAAATTAAACAAAGACAGAATCCAACAGGCTGTGCCTAGCCATATTGTAACTTGAGGCAAAAAAAGTGTGTACCAACCTATACGTGTTTTAACATGTCTTTTAAAATGTCTAATGGTTCGGCCGGGTGCGGTGGCTCATGCCTGTAATCCTAGCACTTTGGGAGGAAGAGGCGGGCAGATCATGAGGTCAGGAGTTCAAGACCAGTCTGGCCAAGATGTTGAAACCTTGTCTCTAAAAAAAAAAAAAAAAAAAAAAAAATCTAATGGTTTCAATGAAAATATTATTGATGAGTTTGCTTTCATTAAAACCACAACCAAAAACAGTTTTTATTCTATTTCCAGTTGATTTCCCAGCTTCTAGGCTAGTGCTAGGCACATAGTAGGTGCTTAATCAATATTGGTAGGGGCCAGGAGAGGTGGCTCACACCTGTAATCTCAGCACTTTAGGTGGATCACCTGAGGTCAGGAGTTTGAGACCAGCCTGACCAACATGGTGAAACCCTGTCTCTACTTACTAAAAATACAAAAATTAGCCAGGTGTGGTGGTGGGTGCCTGTGACCCCAGCTACTCATGAGGTTGAGGCATGAGAATTGCTTGAACCTGAGAGGCAGAAGTTGCCATGAGCTGAGATTGTGCCACCGCACTCCAGCCCAGCCTGGGGGACAAAGTGAGACTGTCTCCAAAAAAATTAAAAATTAAAAAATAAATAAATATTGGTGGAATTAATGAATCATCAAGTGATCCTCCTCCCTCAGCCTCTCAAGTAGCTGGGAAAACAAGTGTATGCCACTACACCTAGCTGATTTTTTAAAAACTTTTTTTTATTGTTTTAGAGATGGGGCCTTGCTATGTTGCCCAAGGTGGTCTCAAACTCCAGACCTCAAGCAATCCTCCCACTTCAGCCTCCTAAGTACGTGGGACTGTGAGTGTATGCTACTGCAAACGGACATTGATGCATCAATTTACACAGGTGTTGAGCACCTACTCTGTGCTGGGTATAGTTCCAAACAGCAGGGACATAGCAGTGAACAGAACACAAAACACCCCGCCTGCCCCCACCACCTATGGGGCTGACATTGGAGAAGAGGCATGAAATAGAATAAGCAAAAATACACAGTATGATGGATGGTGCTGGGTGTCAAGGAGAAACTAAGGAGAAAGTGGGTGATAAAAGTGAGCGAGTTTAATATTTTATTTATTTTTTGAGACGGAGTTTCACCTTTATTGCTCAGGCTGGAGTGCAATGGTGCGATCTCAACTCACTGCAACCTCTGCCTCCCAGGTTCAAGGGATTCTCCTGCCTCACCCACCCAAGTACCTGGGATTACAGGTGCCTGCCACCGCGCCCAGCTAATTTTTGTATTTTTAGTAGAGATGGGGTTTCCTCATGTTGGCCAAGCTGGTCTTGAACTCCTGACCTCAGGTGATCCATCCGCCTTGGCCTCCCAAAGTGCTAGGGTTACAGGCGTGAGCCACAGTACCCGGCAGAGTTTAATATTTTAAATGGCTAGGGGCCACCTAAGAAGCCACCTGGGAAGGTGATATTTGAGCAAAGACCTAAAGGAAATCAGGGAGGTAAAATTCCTGCCTCTTCACTCGGTAAGAGAACACTTCCACCCCTGAGTCCTCAGCTCCGCGCCAGTGCCTGGCACGTGGTAGGAGCTCCCTGAATGGATATGGAGTGAAGCAAGGGGTGCATTGGGCACATTTGGGGGTGCCAAGCCTGAGATGGGCCCAGTCTTCCGTGTGCACTCACGTCTTGAAGGAGCTTCTCCAGGTTTTCCTGCAATTCGTAGAAGTAGACGGTGGTGATGAGGCCGTCGCGGGACTTGGTCAGGCAGTCCCGGGCCAGCTCGATGATCTGGTGGTGGATGAAGCTGAGCACGCCATCGGCCAGCGGCAGAACGCTGTCGGGTTCGTAGGCGCGGGCGAAATCGCGCAACTTCTCCTCCATCTGCGCGGTGGCCTGCGGGAGGGAAGGAGGAGGGGCGCGGGGCTGTGCCCGGAGGCTGCGGCCGCCAGGAGCCTACGCTACGCACGGAGGCCGCCAGGGGGCGCGCGGGGATAAGGCGAGGGACAGTCCAGGCCGCCAGGTCACCCTGCGACCACCTCGGTCCCCGCCTCACCTTTGGGAACCTCTCCTTGTAGACATGATTCATCATCACGATTTCGTTGTCGTAGGAGGAGGGGGAGCGTCCGGGGCTGCGGGGAGAGAAGCCCATTCTGTCCAGTTCCCTGTCTCCAAGCCCGCAGAGAAGCCCTCCCCGCCCCCAGGTGTAACCCTTTTATTCGCGGGGACAAGGGTCTCTCAATGCACCAGTCCTCAGATCACCACCTTGGTACGAAGGAGAAGGGATGCCTGCCCACCTGAGGCTCCGCGAGCGGGGCCGCACGGCTGGGGAGCGACGGCCACCATCCTCGTCTGTGATGCTCTCGGTGCTCCCAAAGTGTTTGGAGAGGAAGTGGAGCTCGTCCACCGTGGGCTGGTAGGGCAACTGGTGCAGGCGCTCCTGGGAGGAGCAGGAGGACTGGGGAGAGGGGCGGGGCCGGGGTCAGAGCCTCCGTGGGCCCCCCAACAGCTCGGGACCCTGAGCTGGGACTCCCAGGGCTGATGCAGCCACTGGGCAAGGCCAGGATCAGGACCTGATTTATGATCCTTGGATCCAGGGTTCTGGCTGGGACTCTTGGCTACATACAGGTGGACAGGGACAGACAGGGGTAGAGACAATGAGTCTGTTAAAGCTTGGGTCAAGTCATGAGCCTCCTCTGTTCAGAAGAGGAGTTTTTTAGTAGAGACAGGGTTTCACTATGTTGGCCAGACTGGTCTTGATCTCCTGACCTCAGGTGATCCATCTGTCTCTGCCTCCCAAAGTGCTGAGATTACAGGAGTGAGCCACCCCACCCAGCCAAGTGGCGTCCTTGATGGTCCTTGGACAAGGCAGGCAAGCTCCTTCCTCAGGGCCTTTGCAGTGGCTGTTCTTCTGCTTGGAACACATCTACTATGAATTCTTCCTTCTCATCCTTCAAATCTTTGCTTCAATGTCAGCTCTCAGGAAGACCTCCGCTGAACACACACCCTTTATTCCCTATTCCTGCTCTATCTTTTTTCCTCTTGCTTTATTATTATTTTCATTATTATTTTAGAGACAGGGTCTCCATTGAGTATAGTGACTCACACCCGTAATCCCAGCACTTTGGGAGGTGAAGGCAGGAGGATCACTTGAGACCAGGAGTTTGACACCAGTCTGGGCAACATGGTGAAACCTTGTCTCTATTTATTAAAATTATTTAAAATTAGGCTGGGTGCTGGGTGCAGTGGCACGTGCCTGTAGTCCCAGCTACTCGGGAGGCTGAGGTGGGAGGATCGCTTGAGCCCAGGAGTTCTGGGCTGTAGTGCGCTATGCTGATCGGGTGTCCACATTAAGTTCAGCATCAATATGGTGACCTCCCAGGAGCAGGGGACCACCAGGTTGTCTAAGGAGGGGTGAACTGGCCCAGGTCGGAAACAGAGCTGGTCAAAACTCCCAAGCTGATCAGTAGTGGGATCGCCCCTGTGAATAGCCACTGCACTCCAGCCTGGACAACATAGTGAGACCCCTGTAGGGGAGAAACCCTGCAAGTGCCATGGCAAGGGTCTAAAGCCTCAGCCTGTTGCCATATAAATATTGATTTAGAAAAGAATTAGAAATGTAGGCACATAGTTATTCCTTTATATAATCACATATAATCTTATAGTTACTCACTTATAATCATAAAGATATATACTCAATATAACCTTTGATTTTACTAATGACTATCAGGTTATGAAGCATGGAACTGAGGTGACATTGTGAACAAAGTGATCCTAAGGCAAGATGCTCTAAGCCCTCTGTTATGCTTGCATAAGGGCTGCTGGAGGACGCCTCGGCTGTGCGGCAGCGCCAGCACTGGGAAAGCGCCCGCTGTTTAGCCAGCTAGGGAGGAGATGTCCAAAATGACCAAGACCTCTCCTTCCTGGGGAGTTAGGAGAAAACTCCGCTTCTCCAAGCTCTTGTGGCAAGGCCTGATGGCTGTCAGGAAAACCCACAGACATCCACGGGGGCTTAACTGTCTCTATGTGATGCTGTGCTTCAGTGGTCACATTCCACGTCCACTCTCACGCCCTGCTTCTGCACCTGGTTTCTCTTTTTCTTAAAAAATAAGAATTAATAATAATAACATAATCTTAGTGTCCTTGATATTTCTGACAAATATGCAAAGAGAGCTGAAGCATCAGCTTTTCTCCTCGCCTTGGCTACTTGAAAGTCTTAGGCTCCCTATCTTCAAGACACATGATTTACCTGACCCTATCGCCAACCACCATTACCTCACCCCACCTTCCCTGCCCCCTGCTTTGTACTCAATAAAAGTCAGAGTGTCCAGGCACTCAGGGCCACTGCAGGTCTCCGTGCTTTGGTTGGCAGTGGACTCCCGAGCCCAAAACTGTTTTCTCTATCTCTGTGTCTGTGTCTTTTATTTCTATAGTTTCTTATCTCTGCACCAGCAGGGAGGGGCTCACAGAACCCTATAGGGCTGGACCCTATAGACTCCGTCTCTTAAAAAAATATATATATATATAAATAAAAAAATAAAATTAGGCTGGGTGCAGTGGCTCAAGCCTGTAATCCCAGAACTTTGGGAGGCCAAGGTAGGCAATTCACGAGGTCAGGAGTTTGAGACCAGCCTGACCAACATGGTGAAACCCTGCCTGTACTAAAAATACAAAAATTAGCCTGGTGTGGTGATGCGTGCCTGTAATCCCAGCTACTCAAGAGGCTGAGGCAGGAGAATGGCTTGAACCTGGAAGGCGGAGGTGGCAGTGAGCTGAGATCATGCCCTTGCACTCCAGCCTGGGCAACAGAGCGAGACTCTGTCTCAAAAAGAAAAAAGTATATATCTAAAATTTAAAAAAAGAGAGAGAGAAGGTCTTGTGTCACCCAGGCTACAGTGAGGTAGTGCAATCATGGTTCATGGAAGCCTCGAACTCCTAGGCTTAAGTAATCGTCCCACCTCTACCTTCTGTGTAGCTGAGACTACACCATGCTTGGCTAATTATGTTATTTTTTGCAAAGACAGGGTCTTGCTATGTTGCCCAGGCCGGTTTCCAACTCCTGGGTTTAAGCAGGAACCCAGGCCTCTCAAAGTGCTGGGATTGAGGGCTGGTACAGTGGCTCATGACTGTAATCCCAGCACTTTGGGAGGCCGAGGTGGGCGGATCACCTGAGGTCAGGAGTTTGAGACCAGCCTGGCCAACAGGGTGAAACCCCATCTCTACTAAAAATATTTAAAAACTAGCTGGGTGTGGTGGTAGGTGCCTATAATCTCAGCTACTCGGGAGGCTAAGGCAGGAGAATTGCTTGAAACCAGGAGGCAGAGGTTGCATGCAGTGAGCCCACATAGTACCACTGCACTCCTGCCTGGGTAACAGAGTAAGACTCCATCTCAAAAAAAAAAAATGTGCTAGGATTACAGGCATGAGCCACTATGCCTGGCCCTCCTCTTGCTTTATTTCTTTTTATTTTATTTTATTTTACTTTATTTTATTTTATTTTGAGACAGGGGTTTTTTTTTGTTTGTTTGTTTGTTTGTTTGTTTTTGTTTTAAGACGGGGTTTCACCATATTGGTCAGGCTGGTCTCGAACTCCTGACCTCAGGTGATCCGCCCGCCTCAGCTTCCCAAAGTGCTAGGATTACAGGCGTGAGCCACCGCGCCCGGCTGAGACAGGGTTTTTCTCTGTCCCCCAGGCTGGAATGCAGTGGCTTGACCTCAGCTCACTGCAACCTCCTCCACCTCCTGGCCTCAAGCAATCCTTCCATCTCAGCCTCCTGAGTAACTGGGACTACAGGCGCAAGCCACCACACCTGGCTAATTTTTTTTTTTTTTGGTAGAAACAGGGCTTCACCGTGTTGCCCAGTTGCCCAGGTTGGTCTCAAACTCAAGTGATTTTCCTGTCTCAACCTCCCATAGTGTTGGAATTATAGGTGTGAGCCACCATGCCCCACCATATATCTTTTTTTTTTTTTTTTGAGACAGAGTCTTGCTCTGTCTCCCAGGTTGGAGTGCAGTGGTGCAGTCTTGGCTCACTGCAACCTCCACTCCTAAGGTTCAAGCAATTCTCTCTGCCTCAGCCCTTTGAGTAGCTGGGATTACAGGCGCCCACCACCATGTCTGGCCAATTTTTGTATTTTTACTAGAGATGGGGTTTGACAATGTGGCCAGGCTGGCCTCAAACTCCTGACCTCAAATGATCCACACTCTTCAGCCTCCCAAAATGCTGGGATTACAGACATGGGCCACTGCGCCCGGCCAGAATGATATTTTTAAATATCACATTGCTCACTTCCCGTCCATCTCTTTTATTTTTTCAATTAGTGTACATTATCTGTAGTCTACAGAATCACAATTTTATTTTATTTATTTATTTATTTGAGACAGAGTCTCACTGTGTCACCCAGGCTGTAGTGCAGTGGCGTGATCTCAGCTCACTACAACCTCCGCCTCCCAGGTTCAAGCAATTCTCTGCTTCAGCCTCCCAAGTAGCTGGGATTACAGGCACCCACCACCACACTTGGCTAATTTTTGTATCTTTAGTAGAGACGGGGTTTCACCATCTTGGCCAGGCTGGTCTTGAACTCCTGACTTTGTGATCCACCCTCCTCAGCCTCCCAAAGTGTAGAATGACAGGCGTGAGCCACTGGCGCCCGGCCATTAAACTGAAATTTTAGTACAATTTAGTATAAAGAAATAAAGCCATTCCATGGGTCCCTCACTGGATTCAGAATAAAGCCTCCCTCGCTGCCCTGGCTCACAAGGTTCCAGCCTGATCAGGGTCACTGGCTGCATCATCTCTATTCCTCCCCGGCAACCCAAGTTGCAGCCACACAAGGCTACTTTCAACTTTCCAAACACTGCCAGTTCTCTGTGCTCTCTAGAGGTTTGCACATGCTGTTCCCCCTACCTGGAACACTCTTCTCCCCTCTCTTCCACCTGCCAAACTCCTGCTGGTCCTTTGTCTTGACTTCAATGTCACCTCCGCCAGGAAGCCTTCCTTGACAACCCCCCAAGCTGAGTCACATGCCTCTCCTCTGCTATCACTTCACCTTGTGCTACTTGCATCAAAGTTCTGACCATTCTAGCTGGACCTGGTGGCTCATGCCTGTAATCCCAGCACTTTGGGAGGCTGAGGTGGGTGGATCACCTGAGGTCAGGAGTTCTAGAGCAGCCTGACCAGCTCTATAAAAGAAAAAAAAACAAACCAAAGTTCTGACCATTCTATTTTGGAATGCCTTCTTCCTGGCTTGTCTTCCCTTATGAGGGCTGCAGGAATATTTGCACTCTGGCCCAGCTTATAGAACCCGCCTACTGTATGACAGTCTCTTGATAAATGTCTGCTGAACATTGTGCCAATGGATGGAAAAGGGAACCATGGGCATGGGTGGAAAAGGGAGCAGATGGAGAGACTTTGGGTATTGCAGGGGGGTGAGCAAATGGGCTCTGGGTGAAAGCTGTGGACTGATGCAGCCCAGCTGCTGACATCAGGGTAAATGGCTTAACTCATAGAGCTTTATGCCACCAGTTGTAAATGAGTGAGTCAGAAATGAGTAGGAAGGACCCTCCCAGAAATGTGTTGAGGGCAGAGAATAGGGCTTTGGGTGGGGTGGACCCGTAACTCTTTAATAGATAGTCAAGTGGACACTCTTGAAGGATGAGGAAACCCAAACTCTCTCTCTCTCTCTTTTTTTTTTTTCTCACTCTGTCATCCCGACTGGAGTACAGTGGTGCAATCTCAGCTCACTGTAGCCTAGACCTCCCAGGCTCAAGCGATCCTCCCATCTCAGCCTCCCAAATAGCAGGGACCACAGGTGTGTACCAACATGCCCAGCTAATTTTTAATTTTTTGTAGGGACAAGGGTTGCCCAGGCTGGTCTTGAACTCCTGGGCTCAAGCAATTCTCCTGCCTTGGCCTCCCAAAGTACTGGGATTACAGGCATAAAAGCCACTGTGCCTGGCCCTAAACTGTCATCAAACCCAGCCTGGACTGCTGGGTGTGGGTCTTCAGGCTGGAGGGGCCCCTGCATTCCTTACCCATCCGCCCTCTCCACCCAATTGCCACACTCACCGAGACGGTGGAGCTGGGTGTGTTGGTGCCATAGCCGGATGAAGGGAGAGAGGCCAGAGACCACCGGCGTCCGTCCGCCCTGGAACCCAGTCAAGGTGCTCAGAAGCCACCAGGGCCCAGCGGTGCCCCCATTCCTCAGGGTGTGGGTGAAGCCACTGGCCACAGCCAGGGTGGGGGCTGGGGAACATATCCTGCACTCTGAGATTCCTCAAGGCCCTCAGAATCAAGGGGATAAAGAGGGACTCTTCCAGGCAGGCACGGGGAATTGGTGGGAGGATCCGTCCCTTCTCTCCTCCCCATGGTCCCCTCTCTTATCATCCAGAGTGGACACCAAGAACTGGAAAAGCCCCCACCCAATGAAGCCTTTCCAGAGAGATTCTAGAAGTTTCCCCCCAAGTGAACACTCCATGAGAAAGCTCTCAGAGGGAGACTCTGGGGTCTTCTCAGAAAAGAAAGACCCCTCCCAGCCCCACACACACTCTGACATAGGATCTTGTGTCCTTACACTCTCGGGGACTCAGATACAATCACTGTTGCAGCCAAACCCATTAATGTTGGTGTGACTATCAGGTCAGGCTCACACACTAGCAGTGCATACATTCACACTTCACACACACCCAAGACACACACGCACACATGACTCCTCAACACAGCCACACATATTCACTGTCCCATCCGTGGACTGAAATATCACACTCTTACACATTAACACACAATCACACGTGCAAGACCAAACATGCACTCACCTATTGACACTTGAGCGTACAGAAAGATCCAGATCCACAGACTGACCCAAACATACTCTACACTTTCACATTCACACAGATGCACATTCCAGACACCCGTGCTCACTGCTACACATTGAAACTTGCACACAGCGACACACTCATTCACACTCGAACGCAGATGCACACTCACAGGGACACACATTGGCACGTGATCATGTGAGTGCACAACAAACATTGGCACATGCATCTGTGAGTGTGTAGCTGTGAGACAATAAACACTGGCCAGGTGTGGTGACTCACGCCTATAATCCTAGCATTTTGGGAGGCCAAGGCAGGTGGATCACCTGAGGTCAGAAGTTTGAGACCAGCCTGACCAACCTGGTGAAACCCGCCTCTACTAAAAATACAAAAAATTTGCTGGGTGTGGTGGTGGGTGCCTGTAATCCCAGCTTCTTGGGAGTCTGAGCCAGAAAAATTGATTGAACCCGGGAGGTAGAGATTGCAGTGAGCTGAGATTGAGCCATTGCACTCCAGCCTGGGCAAAAGAGCAAGACTCCATCTCAAGAAAAGAAAAGAAAGAGAGAGAGGGAGAGAGAGTGAACACTGTGACTTTGCGTTTACTATCACAGAGCCACACACTCACACATGCTTACACCCACACAGATTGCACACTCACCTGGAGACACTCCTGGCATGCTCCCCTCACATATTCACAGACGCTTCCAGTTCTACAGACACACTTTCACACTCGCAGACTCGTGCTACTGCATAGGCATGTGATCCCTCAAACGAAGTCACAATTACACACACAGACACCAGCACACAGATTGAACAGTTACAAGGACACACACACCCCATTCATTGGACTTCTCCCTTCCTCCTTCCTTCCGGCAGTGCCCTCACTCAGCCCTCCCCCGCTTGCAGATAAACACGTAAGACCCAATTCCAGAGCCTTGCCCTGGCTCTCTATTGCCCTCAGCTAAATTCCATGGTCAATAGGAGTTTCCCCCCACTTTCCCAAGGGAGCTGTCCTCTGTCCTCACAGTCTCCCTTGACTCTCACAACACAGCCTTCATCAGTCTTTGCAATGATCCCCATTTTCTGGCCTGCCTGCCCTATTCAACTCAGAGGGTAGTGACAGGACGTCATTGACCCCATACGCACAGCTCCTAAGAACATAGCAGGTGTTTAGACACCATTTTTAGAATGAATAGAGTTCAAAGAAAAAGAGACAGGCCTAAACTTCCAGAAAAGTTTCTCCAGAAAACATCAGAGAAACCGCTCTGCCTCCCCCAGTTTCACCAAAGGCCTGAAGAAAATTCATTTAAGGACACCCCAGAAACCCTCAGAGACCCCTGGAAGGAAACCTGAGATTCCTCCCCCTCAAGAAACAGCCCTAGTCGTCCTCCCCCCACCTCGGGGACCAAGAGTCCCTCCATGGGCATCGTGAAGTCTGCGCTTGCGCACCTCATCTTGGCTAGCCTGTCCTGTTGCTATGGAAACACCTGTCCAGGAGAGCGAAGCTCAGAGAGCCTAAAACCCCGCGCCGAGGGCGCACGCGCTTTCGCGCCGTCGCAAAGGGAGCCCCGCCCCCTTCCTCATTCTGGATCAGCTATTGGACCCCGCCTTCTTACAGGCCCCGCCCCGAAGTCTAGGCGCTTCTTCCCGCTGGGACCTTGGGGCACTCGCTGGTTTCCCTCAGGCCTCAGCTCGGGTGCAATTAGGAGGAGAACAGATGGCAGCCCATACGGTGGGTGGGGGAGGGTCTGCACAGGGTTCTGGGGCCCTGGAGGCGAGGGACTCACCTTCGGGAAGAGGCAAACGAGAAGTGGGCGGGGGTGTTGGGGGAGAAGTTTCGGGGGCTGTCCAGGGGACTGCTGCCTGTGAGAGAAACGGGGGCAAATCCCGTCAGGCCTCTTATTCCCTAAAGCGACTTGCAAACAGCAACCTGTCCTGTCTTTAGTCTAGTCCCGCTCATTATGGGGGAGACCATACCCCGTTCGCCTGTGGCCCAGCCTCTCTAAATTTTTTCGTTGCCGAGTCAGTCCGACCCCTTTCAAGCCGATTCTGCTTTCATCTGGGATGGCCCCACCCCTCAGGTGCAACTCCTCCTTCTGTCCCCTCCCACCTGAGTCTCCGCCCACCAATGTCCATCCCTCTGCAACTGACCACACCCACACAATCGTGGTCCCGCCCCTTATCCAATCCGGTTCGCCTCCATCCAAACTGTGCCCCTTCTGTGGCATGACCACGCCTCCTCGCCTGAGGCCCCGCCTCCTGTGGGCTGGTCCGCACCCACCAAGTCTTTGCCACTGGGCTCACCGAGGTGGCCTGGTAGCGGGGAGTGGGGTCTCGGCAGCGTGGGCGAAGTGCTGGTCAGGATGAGGCTTTTCCGGTTACTGGTGCGGCAGCTGCGGGGAAGGCAAGGCGGGGGGCGGGCGGGGCCGCAGCCCAGTGAGTTCTTGAGCCTCACCAGCCGACCTCCCGTCTCAGATCCGTGCCTATCTCCCATCCGTGTGTGCTTGGAGACTCCCTGGGAGGACTTCTTCAAGGAGGAGGTGTTGGAGGCCTCTGCAGGACTGTGTATGGCAGGCGATGTGCATATGACATGTGTGTGAGAAACGCTCAGTGTGGATAATGTTTAGGGCACAGTGTCTGTCATGTGTGATGGTCATTGTGTCTAGGTGACACCACTGGTGATACTGTGTTTCCTTCAGTCTATGCGTGACATTCACTGTAGGTATCCACGTGTGGCATCCACTGCGTGAATTCAACAATGTGTGAAGCTGAACGCATTCTGGTGTGATATGTGTGACACCACCTGGGTTTATCTTGTGTGACACAATTTGCGTATTTGTGTGTCTCTGTGACATAGTGTGAAATGCCACTTGTTCATAACAATGTGTGCTGTAACACAGGCAGGTTGCAATTTTCTTTTTCCTTTTCTTTTTTTTTTTTTTTTTTGTCATCGTCTTGCTGTGTCGCCTAGGCTAGAATGCAGTCTGCAGTGGCTCACCGCAACCTTAAACTCCTGGGCTCAAGTGATCCTCCCGCCTCAGCCTCCTGAGTAGCTGGGACTACAGGCACCTGCCACCACACCTGGCCAGGATGCATAATCCCCACTACATGTATCTGTGTCTTTTTGCAGCATTCTGAGTCTGTGTTAGATACTGTCCTTCCGTCTGGGTGTGACATTCACCATGTGTGCCATGTGTATGTAGCATCTATTGTGTGAATTTAACATCTAGTGACACTCACCGTGTCCAAACATGTCACCACATATGACATCCTCTAGGTGGGTCTTGCATGTGATAACGTGTGATTTAGCATGGTTCTGTCTCTGCATCTGTTTATCCTGATGTCAGTGTGACACAGTATGTGAGATACCTAGATATGATATGGTGTGTTGTGACATTGGATGCATGGATGGGTTATTGCCACACGTGTGTGCATCTTGGATGACATAATTGTGTGTGGATCACCATGCGTGTGACATCTTACTAGGTGTACACGACGTGGTGCCCCTGTGTGTCTGTGCATGGTTCTGACCTGTGGCAGCTGCAACGCTAGGTATGTGTGGCACCTCCCAGTGTATCTGGGCCACTAGGGCTGTGGTGTGTGTATGTGTGTGTGACATCATGTCCTGTGTGATGCTGTGTGTCACTATTTTCAGTGTAAGGCTGTGTTCTTGAGGGGGGGGGGGGTGTGTTATGATAACCTCCCCTTTTTTCTAACCCTCAGCATCCCAGTTCCCGAAGAGGGAGCCCCCAGCCCCTCCGTCATCCCCTCACCCACAGCCGCAGTGACTGAGCATATTAGCGGGTCCAGGAGCACGCGGCATGGGGGGTGGGGGGAGGCCAGGCTGCGGCTATTGTTCTAAGAGTGCCAAGCCCCCAGCCTCCCCTTCTTCCTCTACCTTCACCAGGCTTTGGAGCCCGCACCGCCAGCAGCAGAAGGCGCCACAAACCCCCAGTGGCGCAGCCTCCTCCCCCCCTGCGGCCGTTGTCTCCAGCGTGCAATCCCCCCAGACTCGGCCCACACCGACCCCCATACAACCCCATCCCCCGGCGGGAAGGCGCAGCTCGAGCACCTCTGGCGCAGCTGGACCGGGCGCAGCATCCCGGGCCCCGCCCTGCGGCAGCACCCGGAGCACCGGCTTTTGAGGGGGAGGGCCGGGACAGTGTCTAGGGGATCGGGGGTCTACCTCTTGGTGCGGCGGAACATACTGCCGCCGGGGAAGGAGGGCATCGAGAAATTGGAAAGCGCGGTCCAGAGAGAGTCAGACATGACCCGGCGGCGGCGACATGGTGGCAGGTGCTGCAGCGGCGGCGGCGGCGACGCGGGGAGCAAGCGCGCGGGGCGGAGGCTGGAGCCGCAGCGGGCAGGGGAGGGCAGGGAAGGGGAGGGCCCTGCGGCTGCAGCTAGCCGGGAGAGGGCGCTGCTGCGTGCCGGCGAGCCAGGCCCCGCCCGCGCAAGCGCCTGACGTCCCCACCCCGGCTGGAGAAGGGGCGGTCAGCCCCCGCCAAGTCTCTCCCCAAGGCTCACCTGCTGCTTTTCCGGGGCAGGGGCAAATCCTTCTGGAAGGCAAAGGGGCAAAACGATGAAGGTCAGCGTGGACCTGCCGTTGCTGCCCACAAGCATTCTCAGCTCTCTGGAGGAGCAGAAGCAGGGTAAGACAGGCCCCTCTTCAGCCTCGTCACTTTCACCCTTTGCAATGCATTTCGAGCCAAGTTTCTTGGGGGGAGAGGATCCCTGGGTGATTCCTCTCCTGACACCCAGAGACCAACAAAGCCTCAAGTACACAGGCGAGGCCCCATATAAAGGCAAGTGAGTTGGCATCTCAGTGTGTGATTGTGCAAATGAAATAGGAATGTTTATTTGAAAACTATGTCTTGAGCAGCTACTGTATTTTGACCCTATCATAGGCACTAGGGACACAGCAGTGAATAAGTTACAAGCCCGGTGTGGTGATGTGCACCTCTAGTCCCAGCTACTTGGGAAGCTGAGGCAGGAGAATTGCTTGAATCCAGGTTTGGACGCCAGCCTGAGCAACACAGCAAGACTCTATCTCAAGGAGAAAAAAAAATGTTTCTGACCTTTTGGGACTAGCATTTAGAGGGTAAGGGGACACTAAAGATTAGTGTAGAAGTGAATGAAATAATTTTGGACAATGATGTGTCTTACGAATAAAATTAAACAGGTGATATGACAGACAATGGCTGAGATGGAGACATATTGTCAGAAAGGGATGCTCTGTGGAGGTGACTTTTAAGCTGGTTGCTGAAAGATAAGAGCCAGCCATGGGAGGATCTGTGGAGAGAGTATTCCAGGTAGAGGGAACTGCAAGGACAAAGGCCTGGAGGCGGGAAGAAGCTTAGCATGCTCAATGAATGAATGAAAAGTTGAATAAATGAAAGGTTGAATGAATAAATGACTCATCTACACCTCAACAGATCTATCTGACTGCCAGCTAGAGTCACAGAGTTGGGGTAGGGGGTAGGTAGGTAGAGTGACTCAAAACTGAGATTTAAAATGGGAACTGGGGAGGCTGAGGTGGAAAATCGTTTGCACTTAGGAGGTTGAGGTTATAGTGAACTATGATTGCACCACCGCTTGAGTAAGACACTGTCTCAATTAAAAAAAAAAAAAACCATAAAAGCTTTAAAAAATTAAAAAATAAGGCTGGGTTCTGAGGCTCACACCTGTAATCCCACCACTTTGAGAGGCTGAGGCAGGTGGATTACATGAGGTCAGGAGTTCCAGACCAGCCTGAACAACGTGGAGAAACCCCGTCTCTACTAAAAATGCAAAATTAGCCATTGGTACATGCCTGTAATCCCAGCTACTCTGGAGGCTGAGGCAGGAGAATCTATGGAACCCAGGAGGTGGAGGTTATGGTGAGCCGAGATCGTGCCATTGCAGTCCAGCCTGGGCAACAAGAGTGAAACTCCTTCTCAAAATAAATAAAATAAATAGCTGGCTTGGCACGGTGTCTCAGCCTGTAATCCCAACACTTTGGGAGGCCGAGACGAGTGAATCACAAGGGAGGAGCTCTAGACCAGCCTAACCAATATGGTGAAACCCTGTCTCTACAAAAAATGCAAAAATTGCAGCCTCATGCCTGTAATCCCAGCACTTTAGAAGGCCAGCTTGACCAACATGGAGAAACCCTGTCTCTACTAAAAATACAGAATTCACCAAGCATGGTAGTGGGCGCCTGTAGTCCCAGCTACTTGGAAGGCTGAGGCAGGAGAATCATTTGAACCTGGGAAGTGGAGGTTGCAGTGAGCCGAGATCATGCCACTGCATTTCAGCCTGGGCGACAGAGCGAGACTCCATCTCAAAAAATTAAATTAAATTAAATTAAAATAAAATGGAAAGTCAGGTGATAGCCACGTGGGCATTTTAAATAATAACAATAATAATAATTAGTGGCTATTAACTTTATGTGTCTACATTTAAAGAAGATCATGTTCCATTTGTCAAGCTCTTAGGAAGTCGCTGTAGGGATCAGGAGATATGGGGTCTTGTCTCTTTTCTGAGGAAAGGAATGGGGGGACAAAGGCAGCAATTTCCAGCCTGTTTTCTATACACAGGGTGAGGTGGAAGGAAGCTGAATGGGGCTGCAGGTAGAAAGATTTGAGGGAGAGTTTCAAAAGGCCTTTGGAGGGGACTTGTTCTAGACTATTTCCAGGATCTCTAAAAGCAGAAAAGCCTAGGTTCAAATTTCAATTTTGCCTTTTATGACCTTGGCAAATGTCCTTCCAATAGTCCCGTGTCTTCTTGAGGATTTTGTGAGTTGATGCAGATGCCTAGCCCCTTAGCATGGTGCCTAGCACATATCAAGCACTGAATAAATACTAAGTCTTGAGAACAGGAGTTATTAAGGAGGGACGTGCTGCATGACAGAGGATGGGCCACAGGGTTCTCCCCACCCCCTTGTACAACAGACAAACATATTAGGCGAGGCCAAAGGCAGCCGTGCCCTCCTGAGCTACGGGTAACCCGTAATCCAAACCAGGTTTTCCCTCTGTCCTTGCATGATTAGCATGAATGAGCCGCAGCTAGGACCAGTCGACCTGGCTGCGTGTCCGCAATGGCCCAAGCAAAATCAAGACTTGGATTTTTATGTCCACAGAGCCCAGGGGGTCCAGACCCGGGTAACCTGGCCTTGGAGGGTAAGGCCATGGGGGGCTTTTAAGCACCACCCGAAGAAGTCCTTAAGGGGGGCTTTTAAGCACCAGCCAAAGAAGTCCTCGAACCCAGCCCCATCCGCTAGCGCCCCCGAACATTCTAGGGACAAAAAAGGGACATACTGGAGTGGCAGAAGTTCGGATCTTTGGCGTCAGTATATACAGACGCCACCTCCAACCTTAGCTGCAGAGCTGCTCTGCGTAGTGGATTCTGCTGCTCCTGCACAGGATTAACAGTTGACACTGCAGACAGGGCATTCGAACTCAGGATGCTATCTATGTATAAGATCCCAGGGCGCGGTGGCTCACACCTGTAATCCCAGCACTTTGGGAGGCCCAGGCGGGTGGATCACCTGGGGCCAGGAGTTCAAGACCAGCCTGACCAACAAGGCGAAACCCCCTCTCTATTAAGAATACAAAAACTAGCCGAGTATGGTGGCACACGCCTGTAATCCCAGCTACTTGGGAGGCTGAGGCAGGAGAATCGCTTGAATCCGGGAGGCGGAGGTTGCGCCAATGCACTCCAGCCTGGACAACAGAGCGAGAGTCCCTCTCAAAAAAAAAAAAAATCCCACAGGGCATGCTAGGCGCTCGGCAGTGATGCAACAATTCCTAAGATATTGCAACGATGTGTGTGGGTGTATACAGGCAGCGAAATGGTTAACCTGCCAGAAAGGAAGCAGTGGGCACGGGACTCCGAAAGGGGTCACCGTTCCCAGAGCACGCCTCTGGTTGGATGGTGGGTGGGTGGGCGAGTGGAAGCATCCCGGGTTGGGGGCGGTGCCTGGAGCGAGAGTCTAAAGTCCCGCGTGGCTCTGAGCCAATGAGAGTTGACTCCGGCCCGGAGGGCGGGGACACACCGTGCAGTCCCCGCCTCTTTCTACCCTTTTCTGAGACCCGACGGCGCGGACCCAGCCAGGCTGCTGCAGCACTTTATTTAACTTTGTCTCATATGCCTTCCTTTTCCCGGAACCCACTCTCCTAACCCACTCCTGGGAGGGGGGAGAGAATGCGGGGAGCACTTCAGAGAGGCCTAGGCTCCGGAGATCGGACCATCTGGGTTCTGAAAGTAAATTAGTTTTCCAACTCATGTCTGGTTTCAGCATTATCCAAACGCCTGGAAGGTCCTTCCTGCCGTCTGATCACCATTTTTCCTGCTGCACTGACCGATCAGCATCCCTTGGTTTTCAACCTTGGGAATAGTGGGGGAGTCTAGAAATGGACGAAGCCCTAGGTGAGGGTTTGAATCCTCTTTCCCAAGACTCAGGCTGGGGATGGACCCTGAATCTGGGCCCATTCTTGGCTTTATCTAAACTCCAGATTACCAAGCCTGGGGCTGAGCTCCAAGGAGGCTGAAAAGGGCCAGACCCTAGGCAGAGCCTTGGGGCGCAGCTATCATCACCTTCCTCTCTGGGATGTTTGGGACCGAACCTCCAGTATTAACCCTGAATTTCCATATTAACCCCTCAGAAGCCCAGCTGAAGACAGGCAGAGGACCCTTCTCGGCTTCAGAATCCCTCCCCACCTTGGAGGTAGGACCTCCTGACACCTGAGTTTGTGCCCGCCTTCCCCACACTCCACAGCGATCCTCAGTGTCCCACTCCGTGCAGTGGACGCACGCCTCCTGCGCCTGCGCAGCCTCGCGACCAGCATCTTCTAAGGCTGCAAGGAGCTAAAAATCGCTCCCGCCCACCCCACAAGCTGGGCTGGACTTGAGGATCGCGGTGGGGGGGTGGATGTTGTAGTGGAGGAGGTGGAATGAAGAGTGAGAAAGCTGTCTAGGTGCCTGTCCAATTAGGGCAGTAGGAAGAATCCTGGTGGCCAGGCAGGTGCGTGGGGGACGCAGGGCGTCCTGTGCGTCAGGAGGGGGTTTCTGGGTGGTGAGGGGCGAGGCTGCCGCACAAACATGTTTATACCTGCAGCGGCGCCGGTGGCCCCGAGAGGCGCGAGCCCTAGGGCAATAACTTTGCTCTGCGCCCCCTCACCCCCAGCCTGGCGAGGCGCCAGGGAGATGACTTCGGCCGCAGCCCCCTCCCCCTAGGGCGGGCCAGGCGCCCCTCAGGCGATCCTCGAGGTGGAGCGCTAGGCAGCACCCACTCCGGCAGCTCCCTGGATCGCCGGGCGGCGCCTGAGGGGCGGGGTCCCCAGCGTGGCAGGACGCGCCGCCACAGCGTTCCCCGCGGTTAGCGTCCCGAGCCCATGGGAGGGGGCGCCCGGCCGACCCTGGTGCAAGTTCTCCGCCTCCTGCCCGGCTCCGCCCCAGGGCGCGGACCTCTTGCTCTCCACCCGGGGCCCAGGCAGCGGCGTACCTGCAGCCTCCGGCGGCGGATGAGGCCCGAATCGTCCATGGCGGCAGCGGCAGCGACTTCGGCCAGGGGAGGGAGGAGGGAGGCGGCGGCGGCGGGAGGAGGGAGGAGGGAGGGAGTGGAGAAGCCGCGGGGACCGCGGCGGCGGCGGCGGCGGCGGCTTGGGGGGGACGGCGGGGGCGGAGCGAAGTGGGGCGGGCCCGGCGCCGTCACTGCGTCTGGGCGCCCGAGACCGGCTCAGCCACCGCTGCCCGCGCTGGTGGGGCGGAGCCTCCTGATGCCCCCATGGGAGCCAAGCTGCCGAGAGACCCCTATAAAGAGACATACCCCAGGGGAGAGACATTCTCAAGGGTAGAACCCCCACTCAAGAAACACCCCAAAGGAAGCCTTCTCCCCTGAGATACATTCCCTTTACATTCGTTCCCCCGGAGACCCCCTTGGTGAGACACATTCCCAAGGGGATATAGTTTCCACAGGGACGCCCTCTCCAATCAAGAACTCCCCCAACCCTGAAAATCATTTCTAAGAGATATGGTCCCTGACAGGCGACATTTCTCTCAAAAGCCACCCCCCCCTGCCCACGGAAGAGGCATTTCCCGAAGATAAAGATCCCAAGAGTGACAATTCCCTTGGAGACCCTGGGGAGGATACCCGCAATGAGAGACCCCTAAAACCCATATCCTCTGTGGGAAATTGTCCCCACCCATGAGACCTCCCCAGCTCCAGGAGAGATGTCATTCGTAGAGTGACATTTTCACTGAGGAGACCCGTCCTCATGGGAGATGCAACCTCAGAAAAACATGTACATGCATATTACGCCCCCCACCCCCCCCGCAATCAGAGCCGCCTCAGGGAACGCTGCAGCCCCTCTAGCGACCCCTCCCTCACGGTCAGGATTAAGGAGCCGGGCCAGGCCGTCTGTATTTATAGGAGCGATTAGCTGGTGGTAGTTGGAGAGGGGGGGGCAGTTAAAGGGATTTTCAGCTCCCTCGACGCTCCTCCCTGTTCACACAGTTGAGGCCAAACCCACCATACTTCCCCAAGCTGGAGAGTGTCTGAGACCTCAGCACTCCAAGTCCTGGCATTGGGGGGACAGAAGGGCTTTCCAAGGGGTGGTGGCCAGTATCTGGCCCCAAGGTTCTGGAGGGCGCGGTCGCTGGGTAAGAGCGACCCCTGCTGGACGACGGGGGTGACGGCGAACCTGGGTCCGGGTTTTTCCCCAGGAGCTTGTCGCCTCAAGTCCGCGCCTTTGCCTGGGTTATCTCTGTCTCACTATGTGTTTGTCGGCACGTTTGTGTCTCCGTCTCGCTGAGTCCCTTGCTCCCACATCTCTCCGTCCATGGCCGGGACTCCGCCCCTGGCGACCTTTGTCACAACGGCGACTGCGGGAGCTCTCCTTGGTGCTGGTCTCGCATGCTCCTGTCCGCGGTGCTGAAATCCAAGCGCGGGGTCGGGGGCTGAGATTAGGGAAGGAGAGAGGGTACGGAGGCTCTGGCGTGAGGCATGGCCCAGAGGCTGAACAGATCTGACCCACAAGCATCCTGGACCACCTCAAGATGGACTAGGGGAAGGCTAGGTCCAGCAGGTCTTGCTTACGGAGGCCTCCAGCACATCACTGGGTGCACACAGAGGGACCCAGAGACAGTGTCTACTGACTTGTTCATTTCCTCACCACTTATTGAGCACCGACTGTGTGCAACGTAGTGTTTTGGGATCTAGGAGGGAGTACAGCAATAAAAGAGACAGACAAAAAGCCTCTCTTGCCCTGAGATGGGAGGCACACGAACACTTACATACAATCACATGCTCAGCAAACACACACACATATATTCAAACATACTCTGCAAACATACTCCACAAACACAGGTCCACACATACTGCAAATTAACACATGTACAAACACATACTCAGCAAATGCAGATACATGCAAACATCCATAAATACAGATACACACAAACTCACACTCTGCAGCCATACAACATACACTTAAGAAACACAGACATATACACACTCATCAAATGCAAACACACACAAATAACACATATAAACATACAATAAATGTAAGCACAGTCACATAGCTCCAAAACCAAGGGATGTCCAGTTGCACACAAATTCTCATCTAAAACACAAATTATTCTCCTAATACAGCACATAGATACACACCCCCATGCCGACTGCAAGCATGTTTTTCTCATCTGATTCTCCCTCTAGAATGTCAGCTCTATGAAGGTTGAGATTTTTATGTCTTTTATTTTTATTTTCTCAAGACAGAGTCTCATTCTGTTGCCCAGGCTGCAGTGCAGTGGAGTAATCTTGGCTCACTGCAACCTCTGCTTCCCAGGTTCAAACTATTTTCATGCCTCAGCCTCCTGAACAGCTGAGATTACAAGAATGTGTCACCATGCCCAGCTAATTTTTTAAATATTATTTTTAGTAGAGATGAGGTTTCACCATGTTGGCCAGGCTGGTCTCAAAACTCCTGGGCTCAAATGATCTTCCTACTTCAGCTTCCCAAAGTGCTGAGATTATGGGTGTGAACCACCATGCCTGGCTGAAATTTTCATGTCTTGTTTACTACTGCATCCCCAGAATCTAGCACACAGTAGCTCAATAAATGTTTGTTGAATGAATGGATGAGTTAAGGGAGTGTTGATAAGCAACAAACATTCACAGAAACTTCAGAAGGACATAAAAGTGTGTACATGCTTCTATGAGCTGGTGGACTAAAAAGAAAAAATAAAAAGAGAAAAAAATAATAAATAAGTAAAAAAAAAAACAAGTGTGTACATGCAAACACACCTTGTTCAGCACACGACATTTCCTTGTTCACTCATGGTCAACATTCATGGTCAATAACCTTTATCTTTGAATTAAAGGATACAAAAAGAAAAAAGAAAAAAAATCTTTATCCACTGACTTCCAACATTTTTGCAGGGACACCAACCCGATCCTACATTCCCCTTTCCCACATGTATTAAGATTATGTTTTATTTAACTGCACACACATGGCTTGGGACACACAATCCTCACCCAGATTCTGAACGTACACATATATATACACACACACAACCAATCCACGAAGAAACACACATAAACATAACTTCACACAACAAACACACACATACATGCTCAACACACATACAGCCATACAAACAAAACACAGGTTCCCCGAACACACGCAGGTTGTAGGTCACACAAACACACCTTCCACGCACACACAAACTTCCACACACACACAAACACACTCCCCACATATATAGATACAGAGCTTAAGCCACAAGCTCAACATAAAGGCAAACACAAGGATATATATATATATACACACCAGCCCCAAGTCGGCCAGCCTTTGGTCAGCCCGAGTGTGGGCGGGATGGTGGGAAGTCCCGCCCCTGTATCAAACCACACCCCTTTCAGCTGCCAATTTCCTGGACTGAATCCTGAGGTGTCTTAGCAGCCTCTAGACCCCAATCCAGCTAACAGGTGAGGGGCTAGAAGCGGGGGAGGCAGGAAGGGATAGTCTTGTCTCCACAGACCCCTAGCTGTCCCTGCCCTGGGGCTTTGGGCCCCAGTGACAGAACCTGAGCCCTGCCACACCACGCTTGGCCCGAAAGGCCCAGCTCTTGGTGCCCCCTAAGCCGATTGTGGGCCGAGAGAAGGTGACCCAGAGAGGGGCCAGCAGGGATCAAGAGGGAGGAGTGAGGCTGTGTAGAGAGGGAGGAATTACTGAACAGGAGAAGGGGATTGGAAGAGCTAGGGAGGTCCCCTTCGTTCTGTGAAGAGGGGGTCCCTTGAGGACTAAAAAGGTGGGCGATCCTGCTTGATGGGGGGGGATGGCCACTGTGGTCTAAGTTTGGTGGGGGTGGCACTAAAGGGGCAGAGAGGACATGGGTCTGATGGGAGGGGGTCTCCTAGGTTGGAGGCAGGCTCTGGTGGTCTCCTGGGATTTGAATGTCCTTGGCCACTGCCCAGCCTCCTCCTCAGCTGCACTTTCCCTACTCTGTCTGGCACTGCTTCTTGGTATGCATCGGGTGGGTGCCACCCTGAGCTCACAGAAAGGGATGGCTGAACCCCACCCTATGCCTGCTAGCTCTTATCTCAGGTGGACATGGCCTGCAGGGTCCACATGCGACCCATCAGCCTGGCCTGGGTCCTGCAGCTGACCCTGGCATGGATCCTGCTGGAAGCCTGCGGAGGGAGCCGCCCACTCCAAGCCAGGTCCCAGCGACACCATGGGCTGGCAGCTGATCTGGGCAAAGGCAAGCTGCACCTGGCAGGTGAGTACCCGGGACCCTGCCTCATCACCAACACCCAGAAACCCACACCTACCCTCCCATGGCAATGTTAGAATTTCCTTAGGAGAGGAGCCTAGCGTGGCCACCAGGGTGGGGAGGCAGGGATAGTACTGAAGAATGATGGTTAAGAGACTGCCTGGGTTTAAATCCCAACTCTGCCACTTTGTAGCTGTGTGACTCCGAGGAAGTCATTTAACCTCTCTGAGTCTCATGTTGGCCCCCCCAAAAAGAGAAATAGCAAACATACCTCGAAGAACTATTGTTAAGATTAAACCTACAGCAGGGCATGGTGGCTCACGCCTGTAATCCCAGCAGTTTGGGAGGCTGAGGTGAGCGGATCACTTGAGGTCAGGAGCTTGAGACCAGCCTGGCCAACATGGTGAAACCCCGTCTCTACAAACAATACAAAAGTTAGCCGGGCAAGGTGGTGTGTGCCTGAAATCCCAGCTTCTTGGGAGGCTGAGGCACGAGAATTGCTTGAACCCAGGAGGCAGAAGTTGCAGTGAGCTGAGATCGAGCCACTGCACTCCAGCCTGGGTGACAGAGTGAGACCCTGTCTCAAAACAAAAAAAAAAGGAAAAATATTAAGCATATGTGTCACTACCAGGCATGTGACAAATACTAAGCTGATTATTATAAATGAGAAATTATTATTACTACTTGAAGCTGCATTTGCATTCCAAAGGAAGGGTCTTAAGTTACAGGTTTGTGAGGATTGATGTGTGATTGGGGTCTCCCTTGTCCGGGGGATCCCCAGGCCTCGGTTTCGCAAACCTTACCTGAGGATCCAAGACTCTGGCTTACAGGGGTCCCCTTTGCCAGGACCTTGTTGTCCCTCAGAGATGGACACAACACAGACATCGGGCCCTGGGAATTATCCAGAACGCTGTGGTGTGCCGAGCCCTGAGTGAGTACAGCAACCCCCCAGCGTTTTCTCCTGTACTTTGCCCCACTTTCCCCGGAACTCCCCCTCAGGTCCTGACCCATCGGACCCTATCTCTCCCGATGTCCAGGTGCGAATCCTTCCTGGAACACCTCCAACGTGCCCTGCGCAGTCGCTTCCGCCTTCGGCTATTGGGGGTACGCCAGGCACAGCCGCTCTGCGAGGAGCTCTGCCAGGCCTGGTAGGAGATGCGGGGGGCAAGGGGCGTGGCTTGTGACTTGCGTGGGGGGAGATGGCGGAGCCTGCGGTTTACTTGGCCTTCTGTGTGAAGGAGAGTGGCCTCCAACACGACCAAGGTTTAAGAGATGCAGCTTAGGCCGGGCGCGGTGGCTCACGCCTGTAATCCTAGCACTTTGGGAGGCCGAGGTGGGTGGATCACCTGAGGTCAGGAGTTCAAGACCAGCCTGGCCATCATGTTGAAACCCCATCTTTATAAAAAAAAAAAAGAGAGAGATGCAGCTTAATGTTTAGAACCCAGGTAGAAAGGTGGGAGGCGTGAGAAGCCCCCAATTTTTAAGATACCTGCGTATGGCGATGTGGCTTTTCATAGCCCTGAGATTTTCTTTTCTTTTCGAGATGGAGTTTTGCTCTTGCTGCCCAGCCAGGCTGGAGTGCAATGGCGCAATCTCTGCTCACTGCAACCTCCGCCTCCTAGGTGCAAGCGATTCTCTTGCCTCAGCCTCCCTGGTAGCTGGGATTACAGGTGTGTGCCACCACACCCAGTTAAGTTTTGTATTTTTAATAGAGACAGGGTTTCACCATGTTGGCCAGGCTGGTCTCGAACTCCTGACCTTGATCCACCTGCCTCAGCAGTGGGGTTGGGATTACAGGTGTGAACCACCGTGCCCAGTCAGGCCCTGAGATTTCTTAAGGGGTAAGTCCTCTTGATTGAAAAGAGAACGTGAGGGGGCAGGAAAAAAAGAAAAAAAAAAGAAAAGAAAAGAGAACGTGAAAGGTGGGCGCTTGTAATCTCAGTCGTTGGAGAGGTCAAGGCAGGAGGATTGGTTGAGGCCTGGAGTTCAAGCCCAGCTTGGGCAACATGGCAAGACCAAGTATCAACAAAAAATTTTAAAATTAATCAGACATAGGCTGGACGCAGTGGCTCAGGCCTGTAATGCCAACACTTTGGAAGGCCAAGGCAGAGAGATCACCTGAGGTCAGGGGTTCAAGACCAGCCTGGCCAACATGATGAAACCTTGTCTCTACTAAAAGTACAAAAATGAGCCGGGTGTGGTGTGGGCATCTGTAATCCCAGCTATGCAGGAGGCTGAGGCAGGAGTCTTGTTTGAACTTGGAAGGCAGAGGTTGCAGCGAGCAGAGATCTGTCCACTGCACTCCAGCCTGGGTGACAGAGCGAGACCCTGCCTCAAAAAAAAAACAAAAAAATTATTCGACTATCATGGCGCGCACCTATAGTCCCAGGTACTTGAGACTCTGAGATGGAAGGATCGTTGGAACCTAGGAGGGCAAAGCTGCCAGAAGCCATGATCACGCCACTGCACTCCAGCTTGAGTCACAGAGTGAGACCCTGTCTCAAAAATAAATAAATAAATAAATGGAAAATGAAACAGTGAGGAAATATGAGGGGCTGGGCTGGAACAAATGGTCTGAGGTCTGCAGGGACGAGGCCAGTTGTGACATGACCCAGAGTATAGAAAGATCTGGTAGAATATGGGGCGGGGTGAAATCTGGAGAGGTGGGGTTAGTAGGGGAGTGGTTCTAAGAGGCGGGGCCTGGATCCGAGGGAGGAGCGTAGACTGAACTCAGTCCTGAAGAGTCGGATCCCGCTGAAACGTAGCTACAAAGCCATCTCTCCACATGCTATCTCCAGGTTTGCCAACTGCGAAGATGATATCACCTGCGGCCCAACTTGGCTCCCCACTCTCAGAAAAAGGGGCTGTGAGCCCAGCTGCCTTACCTATGGACAGGTGAGCGTGGGGCAGAGGGTGAAGGGAAGAGACTGAGAGCCTCCTCACCAAGTTCTTTCTTACTGTGTCTAGACCCCAGAGATCCGATTGGCACTCCCCAGGTCCCGGCTTACACCCTTCCCTAGGCCAGCCTCCGTATTGGGTTGTACCTGTTGACTCCAAAAGCTCTCAGAGTCGAGATTTGCCCTTCCCAAGAAACCGTCCCTGCTCTGGGCCCATCCACACTGTTCATCCTGGAGGACCCAGAAGCCCAGTCACCCTCTGTAAAACCCCAGCCTTGATATAGACCTCTCTGCACGTCCCTACTGCCCTCAACCCTGATTCAGCCCCCTAGGGACCAGTAAGAACCTTCGCCCTCCCCCAGGGACCTGCCCCACTCTGATCCCGCACACAGACTCCCAGGCCACACGCTTCCGCTCTGATCCCAATCCCAAAGGAATGGACAGGCCACGCCCCTGGGAGGAAACCTGCCCCCCAACTCTCTGGACTCCGCCCACTAGGGCCCTAACGCCACCCTTTTTCCTAGACCTTTGCAGATGCGACGGACCTTTGTCGCTCGGCGCTGGGCCACGCCCTACCGGTGGCTGCTCCTGGCGCCCGTCACTGCTTCAACATCTCCATCTCCGCGCTACCACGTCCCAGACCAGGACGGCGGGCCCGGGAAGCTCCCTCCCGGCGTTCCCGCCGCCCTCGCAACTCCATCCTGGACGCTGCGGGCAGCGGGAGTGGCAGTGGAAGCGGCAGCGGTCCCTAGCGGACGCGTGGCCCTGACTGGGGGGGCTCGTCCCTTCCCCCAGCCCCGCCCCTCAGACACCCAGAACCCACCCCTCTCCCACTGGGCGTTCTGATAGTTTCCAGATTTGTGTCCCGCCTCCCTGGAGCTCCAGAGACTCACCTCTCTCCAGCTTATCCCAGAAATGACCCAACTCTCTCTCACTTTTCCCCTCTCCCCCTTGAATAAAGTCTCCAGCTAGAGCATGTGATGTGGCTGTTTCTTGGGGAAATAAGTGGGAAGGAGAACTGTCAGAAAGTAACAGGTGTCTCAGGTCTAATTCTCAGATCCTAGAAGCAATAACTGATTCATCCTAGAGTGTAAATGATGGATAGCTTGTACCCTAGAGCAGTCAACATAACTCAGAACACCCCCGGTGTTGGAAATGGAGAGGGGGTCAGAAAAGGGGCTGACAAGGGCAGGAGAAGTTCCTTCCCACTGTGTGCCACCAAGGCTGCCAAGAAACTGCCTAACTTGTATAGCCCTCAAGACAAACTTCAAGGCCAGGTGCAGCGGCTCATGCCTGTAATCCCAGCAATTTGAGAGGCCGAGGTGGGTGGATGGCTTGAGCCCAGGAGTTCAAGACCAGGCTTGGCAATACAATGAGAACCTGTCTGGAAAGAAAGAGAGAAGGAAGAGAGGGAGGGGAAGGGGAAGGGGGAAGGGGAAATGGGGGAAGGAGAAGGGGAGGGGGGAGGGGGGAGAGGATTGGGGAGGAAGGGGAGGGAGGGAAAAATTTTGAATTAGCCCAGCGTAGTGGTGCATGCCTGTACTCCTAGCTGCTCAGGAGGCTGAGGCAGGAGGATCACTTGAGCTCAGAAGTTCAGGGCTGCAGTGAGACACGATCACACCACTATATTCCAGCCTGGTGACACAGTGAGACCCTGTCTCAAAAAAAAAAATAATAAGACACGCAGACACTGAATACCAAGCTGGGCGTGGTGGTATGTGCTGTACTCTCAACTACTTGGGAGGCTGAGGTAAGAGAATCACTCGAGCCGAGAAATTTGAGGCTGCAGTAAGCTATGATCCTGCACTTCAGCCTGGGCAAAGGCCAGATCCCAACTTTTTTTTTTTTTTTTTTTTGAGACTGAGTTTTACTCTTGTCGCCCAGGCTGGAGTCCAATGGCGGGATCTCAGCTCACTGCAACCTCCTCCTGCCTCAGCCTCACTAGTAGCTGATATTATAGGCACCTGCCAACACACCCGGCTAATTTTTTGTATTTTTTAATAGAGACGGGGTTTCACCATGTTGGTCAGGCTGGTCTCAAACTCCTGACTTCAGGTGATCCACCCACCTCAGCCTCCCTAAGTGCTAAGATTACATGGGTGAGCCACTGCGCCTGGCTTTTTTTTTTTTTTTTTTTTTTTCCAGACACATTCTGGCTTCGTCTCCCAGGCTGAAGTGCAGTGGTGCAATCTTGGCTCACTGCAAACTCCGCCTCCTGGGTGATTTTCATGCCTTAGCCTCCAGACTAGCTGGGATTGCAGGCACAGACCACCACACCTGGCTAATTTTTGTATTTTTAGTAGAGCTTGTCCAAGACCTCATAACGTATTATACATATACAGACTACAGAATTTGGTGGGAATGACCAGGAGTGGTGGTGCATGCCTGTAATCCCAGCTACTTGGGAGGCTAAGGCAGAAGAATTGCTTGAACCCGGGAGGCAGAGGTGGCAGTGAGTCAAGATCGTGCCATTGCACTCCAGCATGGATGGGCGACAGAGTGAGACACTTTCACAGTTCTGGGCTTTGACTCGGTTGAGCTGGGCAGTTCTTCCTGAAGCTCTGTCATGCACTTGGAGATAGTGGCTGGGGCTAGAATCATGCAGTCTTCCTTGCTGATATATCAAAGCGTTGGCTGTTGCCTTGAACTTCTGCTCGGGCTGTTGGGCAGAATATCTTCACATAGCCTCTCTGTGGCTTGGGCTTCCTCTCAACATGGCAGCTAAGTTCTAAGGGAAATGTCCCAAGAGAGCAAGCCAGGTGGAAGTTGTTTCACTTTTGAAGACTTAATCCTGGAACTCACAGTGTCACATCTTTCACTTTCTATTTACTACAGTGAGTCACTGAAGCCAGCTCATATTCAAGGAGAGGCATCACAGACTCCACCTCCAATGGGAGGGATGTCAAATAAAATGCTCAGAAAGTGTGGCACGTAATTATCAAAGAATGTAGACACCATCTATTATGATTGCTTCTTGTGGCTGTTCCGTACTGTTATTGATGTTATAGACTGTGTAATTGTGACAAGGAGGAGCAAGCATTCAAGGAAGAAAAGTAAAGCAAGTCTTTGAAGGATCTCCAGTCAGATAATCAACACATGGAGAAGGACATTCCAAGTCAAAGGCCTGGAGAGTACATGTTCTGGGAACTCTGAGCTTCTCAGGAGGCCTGGGATACAGTATGGGAGATGGGGTCTGGTCCTGGAAGACACTGAATGCCAGGCAAAGGCACTTGAACCTAAGGATAGAGTGTGATGTACCAGGCATGGTGGCTCACACCTGTAATTCTAGCACTTTGGAAGGCTCAGGCAGGTGCATTGAGATCAGGAGTTTGAGACCAGCCTGGGCAACATGATGAAACCCCATCTCAAGCCGGGCGCAGTGGCTCACGCCTGTAATCCTAGCACCTTGGGAGGCTGAGGTGGGTGGATCACCTGAGGTCAGGAGTTCAAGACCAGCCTGGCCATCATGGTGAAACCCCATCTTTAAAAAATGAAAAATAAAAATAAAATAAAATAAAATAAAACCCCATCTCTACTAAAAATAAAAAATAGCCAGGCGTGGTGGTGTACACTTGTAGTCCCAGCTACTTGGGAGGCTGAGGTGGGAGGATTGCTTCAGCCTGGGAGGTGGAGGCACTGCTGCCCTCCAGCTGGGGCAACAGGGACCGTGTCTCAGAAAAAAAAAGAGTGTGTGTGTGATGTAAGGTTTGGCAGTCTCAGTTACTTGGGGGACTGAGGTGACTGTATTGCTTGAGGCCAGGAGTTTGGAAACAGCATGGGCACCATAGCCAGACCTCATCTCCAAAATAAAGTTGCATGGAGTGAAGAAATGCTATGTTATGGGTTGAATGGGTCTCCCCCTCATTCATATGTTCAAGTCCTAACTCCTAGTACCTCGAAATGTGACTGTATTTGGAGATGGCAGGTTGAAAGAGATAATTAAGGTAAAACGAGGTCATATTTGTGAGCTCGAATCCAATGATTATAAGAAATTAGGACACATGGCTGGGCACCAAGGCTCATGCCTGTAATTCCAACACTTTGGGAGGCTGCAGTGGGAGGATCCTTTGGACCCTGGAGTTTGAGAGCAAACTGTGCAACACAGCAAGACCCCCATCTCTATTAAAACAAATTTCTTTTTGAAAAAATTTATTTTTGAGATGGAGTCTCTTGCTCTGTCACCCAGGCTGGAGTGAAATAACACAATGTCAGCTCATTGCAACTCTCCGTCTCCCAGGTTCAAGAGATTCTCCTGCCTAAGCCTCCTGAGTAGCTGGGATTACAGGTGACCACCACAATGCCCGGCTAATTTTTGTGTTTGTAGAACAGATGGGGGTGTCACCACGTTGGCCAGGTGGGTCTCATCATGTTGGCCAGGCTGTTCTCAAACTGCCGACCTCAGGTGATCCGCCTGCCTCGGCCTCCCAAAGTGTTGGCGGTGAGCCACCGCGCCTGGACAAAATTTTTTTAAAAAATTAGCCAGGTATGTTACAGCACGCCTGTAGTCACAGTTACTCAGAAGTCTGAGGCAAGGGGATCGCTTTAGCCGAGTTCAAGGCTGCAGTGAGCTGATTATGCTACTGCACTGCAGCCTGCATGACAGAGACCTTGTCTGGAAAAAATAAACCGAAGAAGAAATCAATCCTGCTGACACCTTGATCTTGTACTTCTAACTTCCAAGACAGAGAAAATAAATCTCTATTGTGTAAGCCATCCAGTCTCAGGTACTCTAGTTATAGTACCTCTAAACAACTAAAGAATACTCACATCATCCTGGGTGTCTGTCATCACAGTGTTTCTTTTTCATTTTTTCCTAGACAGAGTCTTGCTCTGTCACCCAAGTTGTAACGCAGTGGTGTGATCTTGGCTCACTAAAACCTCCACCTCCCAGGTTCAAGCAGTTCTACTGCAGCCTCCTGAATAGCTGGGATTACAGACATGTGCCACCACGCCTGGCTAATTTTTGTATTTTTTGTAGAGGTGGTGTTTTGCTATTTTGGCCAGGCTGGTCTTGAACTCCTGACCTTGATATCCGCCTGCCTTGGACCCCAAACTTCTGGGATTACAGGCATGAGCCACCTCGCCCAGCCACAGCATTTCTCTAAAAGTGTTGACACCGGGCAGGTGACTCACACCTGTGATCCTAGCACTTTGGGAGGCTGAGGCGGATGGGTCACCTGAGGTCAGGAGTTCAAGACCAACCTGGCCAACATGGTGAAACCCCGTCTCTACTAAAAATACAAAAATTAGCCGGGTGTGGGAGCGCAAGCCGGTAATCTCAGCTACTTGGGAAACTGAGGCAGGAGAATCACTTGGTGGCTGGTACCTGTAATCTCAGCTACTTGGGAGGCTGAGGCAAGAGAATCACTTGAACCCAGGAGGCAGAGGTTGTAATGAGCTGAGATCCTGCCACTGCACTCCAGCCTGGGCACCAGAGCAAGACTTTGTCTCAAAAATAAATAAATAAATAAATAAAAATGAGGAGAAAATAAATGTTTTTTAAAAAATGTTGGCTGGGCATGGTGGCTCACTCTTGTAATGGCAGTCCTTTGGGAGGCTGAGGCAAGAGAACTGCCTGAGCCAGGAGTCTGAGACCAGTCTAGGCAACACAGAGAGAACCTGTCTCTACCAATATTTAAAACATTAGTTGAGCAAGGTGTCATGTGTCTCTAGTCTCAGCTATTAGGGGGTATGAAGTGGGAAGATGGCTTGGGCCCAGGAGGTGGATGCTGCAGTGAGCCATGATGGCACCACTGCACTCCAGCCAGGGCGACAGAGCAAGTCCCTGTTTAAAAAAAAAAAAAAGAAATAATACATAAAATTTTAAAAAGTGTTCAATTAAGAGTCATCTCCTTCCTTCCATTCTATTAAAACCCTCTGGGGGCCAGGCACATGGATCACAGCTGTAATCCCAGCACTTTGGGAGGCCGAGGTGCGCAGAACACCTGAGCTCAGGAGTTTGAAACCACCCTGGGCAACGTAGTGAAAGCCATCTCTACTAAAATACCAAAAACTTAGCTCTTTGGTCTTGGCCGCAGAAGCAAGATGACAAAGGGAACCTCGTTGGAAATCGTTGCAGTAAGACGCACACGCTGTGCCGCCGCTGTGGCTCTAAGGCCTGCCACCTTCAGAAGTCGACCTGTGGCAATATGGCTGCCCCGCCAAGTGCAAGAGAAGGTATAACTGGGGTGCCAAGGCTGAAAGACGAAATACCACCGGGACTGGTCAAATGAGGCACCTAAAAATTGTATACCGCAGATTCAAGCATGGATTCCATGAAGGAACAACACCTAAGCCCAAGAGGGCAGCTGTTGCAGCATCCAGTTCATCTTAAGAATTTCAATGATTAGTCATGCAATAAATGTTCTGGTTTAAAAAAACAAACAACTCAGCCAGGCATGGAGGCGCGAGCCTGTAATTCCACCTACTTGGGAGGCTGGGGCTGGAAAATCGCTGGAGCCTGGGAGGTGGAGGTTTTAGAGTGCTAAGATCAGCCACTGCACTCCAGCTTGGGTGACAGAGTGAGACTCCAGTTCAAAAAACCAAAAAAACTCTGGGCCGGGTGTGGTGGCTCATGCCTGTAATCCCAGCACTTTGGGAGGCCAAGGCAGGAGGACAACCTCAGGAGGTCGAGACCAGTCTGGCCAACATGCTAAAACCACGTGTCTACCAAAAATACAAAAATCAGCTGGGTGTGGTGGCAGCGCCTGTAATCCCAGCTACTTGAGAGGCTGAAGCAGGAGAATGACTTGAACCCAGGAGGCAGAGGTTACAGTGAGCAGAGACCACGCCACTGCACTCCAGCCTGCGCAACAGAGCCAGACTCCGTCTCAAAAAAAAAAAAAAACAAACCTGTGGGCATGGTGGCTCACACCTGTAATCCTAGCACTTTGGGAGGCTGAGATGGGAGGATTGCTTGGGTCTGGGAGGTGGATGTTGCAGTGAGCAATGATGGTGCTATTGCACTGCAGCCTGGGCGACAGAACAAGACTCTCAAAAAAAAATTATAAACTACAAGAAGCTGGGCAGGGTGACTTGCGCTTGTAATCCCAGTACTTTGAGAGGCTGAGGTGGGAGGATTCCTTGATATCAGGCATTCGGGACCACCATGGGCAAGAGACCCTATCTGTTAAATATAAATGAATGAATAAACTAAACTGCAGGTCAAGCAACAAAATAGGAAAGGGTTACACAGCCACTTAGACATCATCTCTAGAATGTATCTGGTGAAGCCAGTAACGTGTACTGTCTAGGGTATATTTGCTTCCATTTGTAGATCAAGAAAAAAAACAAAATAGCCAGGCACTTATTGGTGGCTCACACCTATCAATCCTAGCACTTTGGGAGACTGAGGCAGAATCGCTTGAGCCCAGGAGCTTTTGTTTTCTGGGTTTTGAGATGAGTCTCGCTCTGTCGCCAGGCTGGAATGTAGCACATCTTGGCTCACAGCAACCTCCACCTCCCGGGTTCAAGCAATTCTCCTGCCTCAGCCTCCTAAGTAGCTGGGACTAGATGCATGTACCACCATGCCCAGCTAATTTTTGTATTTTTAGTAGAGATGGGGTTTCATCGTGTTGGCCAGGATGGTGTCGATCTCTTGACCTCGTGATCCGCCCGCCTCAGCCTCCCAAAGTGCTGGGATTACAGGCATGAGCCACTGAAACCGGCCAAGTGCAGGAGTTTGAGACTAGCTTGGGCAACATAGGCAGACCCTGTCTCTAAAAAAAGTTTTTTTTTTTCTTTTTTGAAACAGAATTTCACTTTTGTTGCCCAGGCTGGAGTGCAGTGGCACGATTTCAGCTCACCGCAACCTCTGTCTCCCAGATTCAAGCGATTCTCCTACCTCAGCCTCCTGAGTAGGTGGGATTACAGGTATGTGCCACCACGCCCAGCTAATTTTGTATTTTTAGTAGAGACAGGGTTTCTCCATGGTCAGGCTGGTCTGGAACTCCTCACCTCAGGTTATACGCCTGCCTCGGCCTCCCAAAGTGCTGGGATTACAGGCGTGAGCCACAGCACCCAGCCAGATTTCTATTTCTCATAGAGATGGGGTCTATCTTGTCCAGGCTGGTCAAGATCCTCCTGACTCAGCCTTCCAAAGCACTGAGATTATAGGTATGAGCCCCTGCGCCCAGTCATATCATGTATTTTAAATATTAGATTAAATCAGCCAGGTGTGGTGGCTCACATATTGAGAGGCCGACGCGGGCAGATCACTTGAGCGCAGGACTTCAAGACCAGCTTGGGCAACGTGGTGAAACTTCACCTCTACAAAAAATACAAAAATTAGTTGGCCATCACGGCATGTGCCTGGAATCTCAGCTACTCAAGAGGCTGAGGTGGCAGAATTGCTTGAACCCAGGAGGCAGAGGTTGCAGTTGAGCTGAGATCAAACCACTGCACTTAAGACAGGGTGACACAGCAAGACTCTCAAAAAAAAAATTTTTTTTAAGTAAAAATAAAAAAGGGCGGGCATGGTGGCTCATGCCTGTAATCTCAGCAGTTTGGGACATCAAGGTGGGAGAACCGCCTGAGGTCAGGAGTTCGAGACCAGTTTCGCCAACATGGTGAAACCCCGTCTCTGCTAAAAATACAAAAAAATTAGCCGGATGTGGTGGTGTGTGCCTACAATCCCAGCTACTCGGAAGGCTGAGGCAGAGGAATTGCTTGAACCAGGGAGGTGGAGGTTGCAGTGAGCCAAGATCACACCACTGCACTCCAGCCTGGGTGACAGAGCAAGATTCCATCTCAAAAAAAAAAAAAACAAAAAAACAAAAAAACAAAAAGTAGCTGGGTGTGATGGCACACACCAGTAATCCCAGCTACTTGAAAAACTGAGGCAGGAGAATCACTTGAACGTGAAAGGCGGAGGCTGCAGTGAGCCAAGATTGTGCCACTCTATTGCAGCCTGGGGGACAGAGCGAGACTCTATCTCTCAAAAAATAAATTAATTAAATTAAATTAACGAATAAAATTAAAAATTAAAAAATTAAACCAAATCAAATCAATCAACCAACACTCATTCTATTTAGGTTCCAAAAAGACAGCAGCTGGACCCGACTGCAGAGCACTCTCCCACCTCGCTCTGCCCCAGAAGTACATCTCCTACGTGTGGTTTTCCTTTAACAACTTTAATGTCTGGGGCGGGGAGACAGGTAGAGCGAGGAGAGGCAGCTGCTAGAGGCTGGTTGCTGACTCCAGGCCGCGCTCCAGGAAATACCGGTGGGAAGCACGGGGACAGGCTCGGGACCCTTCACTGAGGAAATAGGATGTGATCTTCCCAAGTCCCTCCTGATCCTCGGGTGCCGAGTCCTCCCCTGTGGGAGAGAGGTGATGACAGTGACCACGTCCAGGGAGAGCAGCGCTCCCAGGCAGGGCTGAACCCTGCCCTCCCTCCTTCCTTCCCTATAGCACACCCCAGACACCCATGATACCCACCATATAACATCTTTCGCCTCTTCTCCAGGATGGTCTGGGCCGTGCGCCAGCTGAACCGGACAAACTGGGGGAAGCCGAACACAGGCTCCACGTGCTCCTTCAACCACACTTTTGTCTTGGGATCTGGGGTAGGGTGGGCAACGGGCACAGTCCAAGTTGCACCATAACATCCAACCTCCTTGCCACTCTTTTTTTTTTTTTTCTGAGGCAGAGTCTCACTCTGTCACCCAGGCTGCTCACCACAACCCCCGCTTCCCGGGTTCAAGCGATTCTCCTACCTTAGCCTTATGAGTAGCTGGGATTACAGGTGTGTGCCACCACGTCCAGCTAATTTTGTAATCTTAGTAGAGACAGAGTTTTACCATGTTGGTGAGGCTGGTCTCGAATTCCTGACCTCAAGTGATCCACCTGCCTTGGCCTCCCTAAGTGCTGGGATTGCAGCCACTGCGCCTGACCAAAATTATTTTTTTGACACGGGGTCTAACCTTGTCACCCAGGCTGGAGTGCAGTGGCATAATCATAGCTCGCTGCAGCCTCGAACTCCTGGGCTCAAGCAACCCACCCACCTTAGCCTCCTGAGTAGCTGGGAGTACAGGTGGGCACCACTATAACCGGCTAATTTTTTAAAAAATTTTTATAGAAATGAGGTCTCGCTATGTTGCCCAGCCTGGTCTTGAACTCATGGACTCAAGCGGTTATCCTACCTCAGCTTGCCCAAGTGCTGGGATTACAGGCATGAGCCACCACGCCTGTTCTCCTTCCCCTTAACAAAGGGACAGATGCCTACCTGGGGGTCTCAGTCAGTCACTGGAGCTCCAGAGAGACAGCAAAGTGGGAATCGGGGAAGGGAGCAGGAATCCAATAGCCTGGAATCCAGCTCCATCACTCACTGGCTGTGTGGCTGTGAACAAATGGCCGCACTGTCTAGAACTTGGCCTCTTCCACCATGCAGTGGCGTGACCAGAACAATTTAGAAAACCTCCAGCCAGGCACAGCAGTTCACACCTGTAATCCTAGCTATCTGGGAGTCAAAGACAGGAGGATCACTTAAGCCCAGGAATTCAAGACCAGCCTGGGCACACAGGGAGACCTCACCTCTTTTTTTTAAAAAAAAAAAAAAGAAAAAAAAGGTTTGGTGGCTCACACCTGTAATCCCAGCACTCTGGGAGACCAAGGTGGGAGGGCTGCCTGACTCCAGAAGCTCAAGACCAGCCTGGGCAATGGGACACGACCCCACCTCTATAAAAACAAAGAATAAACAAAATAAAATGATAAAGGAAAGGAAAAAAGAAAACCTCAGGAGCGTGCTCAGCCCTGGCCATGTCAACATTAGTACCAGGGTCACTGTCTGCTCACCGTTGGGGTAGCCTGAGCCATAATCAGTATCCAGGTCCTGCAGTTTTTCCACGAACTGCCAGTTCTTCACGGCCTGGTCCCGGGCCACCTGTGGACAGAACAGCCACCTGGAATCTCCCTGCTCCCCCGTGGTGGCCATGCCTGATCCCTATACAGGGGGATGGTGGAAGCTGGCAGTGGCTAGTAGGGTACTGACCTTGGCACAGATGCTGGCAGCACTGACCACAGGGTAGAGGGCATCTGCTTTGGCCTTGACTGTCACCTCAATCCCGGGGAAAACTTTGCTGCAGCCGCTTCTGGTATGTCTCTGGCAAGCCTACGGTGTCCACAAATACCTGCCATGGCAACAGAAACATATTAACTGAATACAACATCTGAAAAAAAACAACTGTACCAACGCTCTAGCCTCAAAGCCCTGGCATGTTCTTCCTGCCGCCCAGAATCCTCTTCTCACAGCTCGCCCTCAGGCTGGACCTATAAAGGATTTCAACTAAACATCTCCTCCCAGGCCAGGCAAAGTGGTTCACGCCTGTGGTCCCATCACTTTGGGAGGCTGAGGTGGGAGGATCGCTTGAGCCTGGAAGTTTGAGACCAGACTGGGCAACACAGTGAGACCCCATCTTTACAAAAACATAAAATAAATACAATAAAATAAAACAAAGAAAAAAAAAATCCCAGCACTTTTGGAGGCTGAGGAAGGAGGATCACCCGAGGTCAGGAATTCTAGACAACCTGACCAACATGAAGAAACCCTGTCTCTACTAAAAATACAAAATTAGCCGGGTGTGCTGGTGAATGCCTATAATCCCAGCTACTCGGGAGGCTGAGGCAGTGCCACTGCACTCCAGCCTGGGCAACAAAAGCAAAACTCCATCTCAAAAAAAGATAAATAGGCTGGGCGCAGTGGCTCACACCTGTAATCCTAGCACTTTCGGAGGCTGAGGTGGGTGGATCACGAGGTCAGGCGTTCAAGACCAGCCTGGCCAACACGGCGCCTTGGATGCAATCATGGGGATTTGGAAAACAGTTGCTGGGTCAGCTTCTGGGTGAGGACCATAGAGTAGTCGCTATTGTGGGTGGGGTCATCCAGTTGTCAGAAATGCAAAAGCCTGAAAAGGCACCTCAAAAGGCCAATCTATAGGGCCGGGCATCATGGCTCACGCCTATAATCTCAGCACTTTGGGAGGCCAAGGCAGGAGCATCACCTGAGGTCAGGAGTTGGAGACCAGCCTGACCAACATGAAGAAACTCCATCTCTACTAAAAATACAAAATTAGCCAGGAGTGGTGGTGCATGCCTGTAATCCAGCTACTAGGGAGGCTAAGGCAGGAGAATGGCTTGAACCCAGGAGGTGGAGGTGCAGTGAGCTGGGATAGCGCCTTTGCACTCTAGCCTGGGAAACGACAGCAAAACAAAACTCCATCTCAAAAAAGGAAAAAATAATCACTTCCTAAAGAGGCTTTCTCTGATCACACTGCATCTACTCTACACTTGTTTAGCACCTACTGCATGCCAAGTGCCATTCTAGGAACCGAGACAGCAAACACAATAGAAAAAAACCGGCAGGGTGTGTTGGCACATGCCCATAATCCTAACACTTGAGGGGCCAAAGCGGGAGGCTGGCTTGAGGGCAGGTGTTCGAGACCAACCTGGACAATATATGGAGACCCTGTTTCTACGAAAAATAAAAAATTAGCCAGGAGCAGTAGTGAATAAAGGCTTGAAGGAGGCGAGGATGTGAACCCGTGCAAAGATCTGAGGAAGAGGGCTCTAGGTGTGAGAACAGACAGTACAAAGGCCCTGAGCAGGGACCAGATTCATGACACTGGACCCATGTCTGGGGCTTATGGCTGCAGCAGAGATGTGAGGGTCCCAGAGCTGCTGGGGGAAACTGCTGCCTCCACAGCGGTATTGTTTTCAGAAACCATCTTAATTTTTTTTTTTTTTTTTTTTTTTTTTTACCAGCTGACCACCTTTCTGCTCAGGCTAAGCCCTGAACCCCCATGGGCAGGGCCCTTGTCTGTCTACCCCAGTTACTGCATGGTCAGCTCTGCATTTGGGCCTGGTCCTCAGGACCCTCCTCAGCAAAGCCTACTTTGCTCTAATTCCTTTTCTTTCTTCTTTTTGTAGAGATGGGGTCTTGCTACATTGCCCAGGCTGGTCTGGAACTCCTGGCCTCAACGGATTTGCTCACCTCAGCTTCCCAAAGTGCTGGGATTACAGGTGTGAGCCACCACATCCAGCATACAATTCCTACCTTGAGGTTATTTTGCCTTGTTATTCTCTCAAAACCAGTCCGTTCTTTCCCTGAGAGCACTCAAGGCAATGCTGAGCTATGTTTTTCTCTGGTAATTTAATGTAATTCTTCCCATTGTGAATTTTCCTGATTTAATTTCCACTGTGATAGGAAAATTAAATGTCGAGATGTGCATTTCAAAAAGACTACCTTCTGTTGCTGTATGGGGAAGGGACTGAAGGGGATAGGAGGGTGGGGGACAAGAGACGAAGCTCAGCAGGTGTCCAGGGAGTGGGTGTTGTCCTGGGCTAGGACAGAGAGAGTTGGCAGGTAGACACATGTGGGATTTGTTCTGGAAACTGAGCCTTTAGGATGAGGAAGAGATTAAATGGAGATGGGACTAGGGGCTACACTGTAGTCCTGAGTGAGCCACACATTTAGGGCAAGAACAGGAGCATGAAATCAACAGTAGCAATGAATATGCCTGAGGCACTCCAGATGTATCTGATGCCCAATCTGCCTACTGCAGGTTTTTGCCCCATTTTTATTTTTATATTTTTTAAATTTTTATTTTGTGCTCTGTTGACCAGGCTGGAGTGCAATGGCTCGATCTCGGCTCAGTGCAACCTCCAATTCCCGGGTTCAAGTGATTCTCCCACCTCAGCCTCCCCAGTACGTGGGATTATAGGCACCGACCATCATCCCGAGCTTTTTGTATTTTTGTAGAAACAGAGTTTCAGCATGTTGGTCAGGCTGGTCTCGAACTCCTGACCTCAGATGATCTACCCGCCTCAGCCTCCCAAAGTGCTGCGATTATAGGCATGAGCCCCTAAACCCGGCCTCCATTTTTACTTTTGAGTTGGGGATATTCCTCAGTCACCCAGGATGGAGTGCTGTGGCATGATCATGGCTCACTGCAGCCCTGAACTCCTGTTTGTCCCCATTTTATTCTGAGGTGACCAAATGGAGACAACTCAACAGTTAGCTCACCTGAGTGACGTTTACACCCTGGTCCAATGCATACTGTATAAGCCCAGTGGCTGTATCATGGGACAGGGAGTTCAGATTGTATTTGACCCTGTGGTGGGGGACAGAGACCAGTTAACCTCATCCTAGGAACAAAGCCCAGCCAGCCCATGCTGGCTGCCCTTCTCCTACAGCCCCTCTCCCACAGTCCCTCCCGGGGACCCCTCACCGCCCAAGCATGCTAGTAGAGATGAGGTTTGGAGACAGCACGTCCAGCACCCAGCCCACAAAGTCCCCGTCCTCCTGCATTTTCGAAAAAAGGCTTTCCCGCTCGCTCTCCGATAGGGTTTTTGAGTCTGGGAAAGAAAAGGGGAACAGCTGTTTCTCCCAGTTCCTGCCCTCCCCCTCCAGTTTTCACGTGCCCCTACACATACCCAGGAATCCCTTCCCAAACGCACACCCCGGACTCACCTGCCACTTTCAGGGCCTCCAGATCTGCCAGGCGGGACAGGGGACAATAACAGATTGCGTAGACCATGGGGCCTGGGGAGGAAGTGTGTCAGACTTCTGGGAGCCAGGGTCCAATCAATGAGCCCGTGAACGTTGCCATCCATCCCTGTTCTATCATCACTTCTTCTTGGGAGCTATCACCACTACCACGTCCCCTTCCCGGGTGCGGTACAATCCTGACTCGCGTTTCCTACATCCCGCGTACCACGCCCCTCCCCTTCCTGGCCCTAGGGACGCACCCAGCACGGGGCCCCGGCCCGCCTCATCGACGCCCAGGACGCAAGGCTCCTTGAGGCACACCGCAGGCACAGGCGAACTCAGGCGACAGCGGCCCGTATTGTCTCTCTCTAGCTCGCTGAGATCCATGCCGCCTCGGCCGCCGCCACCAGCTGCAAGAACCAAGGCCGCAGGAGCGGATCTCAGCGCGCGTTTTCCGCGGGCCTCGCGGCGGCGCCTGTTTCCAACCAATCCGCGCGCAGAACACGCCCCTGACGCTCCCGCCGCCGTGGACGCATACGCAGCCGACGCCGACGTCGCTGCTGCGCGCCCTCCTGAGAATTGTAGTCCTGAAGGGTTGTGGCCAAGCGTTTTAAGTGTGGCGAATTCGCTGGACTGGGTCGCTTTGCAAGCTCTGCTTCACGGTCTCTGGGGCCTCGCCTGCATTAGCCGATGGGAAGAGAGGGAAATAAAAGGAAAACTGAGGCGCAGCTTCGAAGACCCAGCCTAATGAGGAACTAGAGGGTCGAGTATCACTCCACTCCCAGGACACGGGTACCCCCATAACTGGGGATGATCACTGAATCCCCGCCTGGATTCCGCGAGTGCGGTCCCTGCTTCTGTACACATTCTAGTCCCCCCGTACCAGGTAGCCCCGCTTCCGCTGGGCTCAGGCCTTTGGATTTGGAGTCTCCAAATTCCCTCCCTTTGTTGCTCCCTCTGGCCCACCCCCAACTCCCTTCAAGATCTCTGCTTCTTATCCTCTCTCTCATTCAAGCCAAGCCTTCCCCCACCCCCAGCGGAGATCCCAGACCTCAGTGGACTCCTGCTCAGCGTCTCTGCCCACCATGGAAGCTCATTCCTTCCAACTTAGGATGAATGTCCCTACCCCACCTCTCGGCCTGTCTCCGTCTCTTTTGTTTTTTGTTTTGTTTTGTTTGAGACGGGATCTCTCTCTGTTGCCCAGGCTGGAGTGCTGGGGCGCAACCTCCATCTTCTGGGCTGAAGTGATCCTCCCACCTCAGTCTCCCAAACAGCTTGACTATAGGTGCACACCACACACCACCAGGCCCGACTATTTTTTGCAGAGACAGGATCTCACTATGTTGCTCAGACTGGCTTCAAACTCCTGGGCTCAAGCGATCCGGCCACCTCCGCCTCCCTAGCTATCCACGGGGCTCACAGCTCCTGACTCAGCTTCCCCCTAACCAAATCAGCCTCAAGTCACTCAAGAAGGGAGCTTCCCCAAACTCGCCTCATACCCGCCCCCGCATCTCACGGCCTCCCTCCTCGACCACCCTGGGCCCCCGCGGCTTGCGGCTTGCCCCGGCCCTGCCGCCCGTGGGCCCCTCTCTCACCCGGGCTCAGAGCCTCCAGTCGCAGTCGAAGGGTTTGCAGGATGGACAATCCCGTTGCCGGCAGCGACGTATCTGGATCAGGTTCTCCGGGTTCATGAAAATCGGGCCCGGCCTTGTGCCCAGCACCTCGCGGCTGCGCTCCTGCTTGCCCTGGTCGCAGAGACACCGCCAATTTTCCCACGGGCCAAGGATCGAGTCTTCGACTTCTAGAGAAAGAAGGTAAAGCTAAAGACCCGTGTAGAGGGGGGCCTACTCCCAATCCCCCTCTCCCGGAGTGGGAGAAAAATACAAGATACTAACAATAAAAGAAGCGCATATCCAGTAGATTCTGCCTCTATGCCAGGCAACCCGACACAATTATCTGATGTAATTCTTTTTTTTTTTTTTTTTTTTTTTGAGACAGGGTCTTGCTCTTGCCCAGGCTGGAACACGGTGGTCCAGACATAGCCCACTGCAGCCTCAACCTCCTGGGCTTAAGCTATCCTCCTACCTCAGCCTCCCAAGTAGCTGGGACTACATGTCACCATGCCTGGCTAATTTTTTGTATTTTTTGCAGAGATGGGGTTTCACTGTATTGCCCAGGCTGGTCTGGAACTCCTGGGCTCAAGTGATCCTCTCACCTCAGCCTCCCAAAGCGCTGGGATGACAGGTGTGAGCCAGCTACCAGGCCCACACTTAATCTTTCCATGAGTCTCAGGTGGGGAAACCAAGACCCAGAGACAGCAAACCAACCTTCCAAGCTCATACATGGGGTAAGTGGTCCAGAGGAACTACAGCCTGACGCTTCCAAGCTGTGCCAGCCTTCCCAGTTGTGAGTGTGCTAAACATCCTTGGGACAGCTGGGCGCGGTGGCTCACACCTGTAATCCCAGCACTTCCAGAGGCCGAGACAGGTGGATCATGAGGTCAGGAGTTCGAGAGCAGTCTGGCCAACACAGTGAAATGCTGTCTCTACTAAATATACAAAAAATTAGCTGGGTGTGGTCATGGGCGCCTGCAATCCCAGCTACTTGGGAGACTCAGGCAGGAGAATTTCGTGAACCCGGGAGGCAGAGGTTGCAGTTGCAGTTGCAGTGAGCTGAGATCTCACCATTGCACTCCAGCCCAGGCAACAGCACGAGATGTCATCTCAAAAAAAAAAACCACACACACACAAAAAAAACAATCCTTGATGCCTGCCATCTGAAGCTGACTTCTGTCATCAGGGGTGTGACCAAGGCCCCACCTAGCAGTCATTATGCCACCTGACCAGCAGGGCTGTCAAGTGATAAATGGCATAACTGACATAATGAGGGTAGTTAAAGCTCCTGCCGCTGTGTTAGCATATACAAACCAATTTATTATGATCAGGTTTTGTTTTGTTTTTTTGAGACAGGATCTTGCTCTGTTACCCAGGTTGGAATGCAGGGGCATATTCATGGCTCACTGCAGCCTCAAATTCCTTGGCGAAAATGGTCCTCCTGTATCAGCCTCTTGAGTTGCTGGGACTACAGGTGCATGCCACCATGCTAGGCTCTTTTTTTTTTTTTAAGAGACAGGGTCCCTCCATGTTGCCCAGGCTGGTCTTGAATTCCTGGGCTCAAGCAGTCCTCCCACCTTGGCCTCCCAAAGTGCTGGGACTACCAACCTGGGCCATCAAGTCAGGTTAATTTTTTAAAAATATTTTTTGTAGGAGAGGGGGCAGAACACACACAAATATATATATATATATATATATATATATATATATATATAAACACACACACACACACATATATATAGTAGAGATGGAGTCTTGCTATGTGGGCCAGGCTGGTCTGGTGTCCAAGACCAAGGGATCCTGCCACCTCAGCCTCCCAACGTGCTAGGATTACAAGCGTGAGCTACTACGTCGGCCACTATGATCACTTTAAAGGGCTCCTTACTGAATCTGCCCCTTTCTCCTATGAGACAGATCTTATCCCAACTCCAATCTTATCCCAACTCACCGTTCAGAAAGGTCTGACACCTCCTACCCTCCCCACACCCATGTCTCTGCCACACCTCACCGACCTCTTTCCATTTTTCCTTCAAGCCTTTTCTTTTTCTCTTTTTATTTTTATTTTTTATTTATTTTTTTGAGATGATGTTTCGCTCTTGTTGCCCAGGTTAGAGTACAATGGCACGATCTTGGCTCACCGCAACCTCCGCCTCCCGGGTTCAAGCAATTCTCCTGCCTCAGCCTCCAGAGTAGCTGGGATTACAGGCATGTGTCACCACGCCCTGCTAATTTTGTATTTGTAGTAGAGATGGGGTTTCTACTAAAAAAACAACATGCCTGTTGGTCAGGCTGGTCGCGAACTCCTGACCTCAGGTGATCCTCCCGCCTTGGCCTCCCAAAGTGCTGGGATTACAGGCATAAGCCACCACGCCCGGCCCTCCTTGAGGCCTTTTCACCTTGGCACTTGCTATTTCCTCTTCCTTGGACACTCTTTCCCCAAATCTTTCCATTTGGGGCTTTTGCTTGTCGTTCTCGCTGCAGTGGTCACCTGTATTCTGAAACCGGGCCCTCTCTGACTTCCCAAGCTTGCTCGCCCCATTCTTTCTCTGTCTCTGCCCTTCCTGGCACCTATCCCAGGGTTTATGGATGTGTGGCTTTAGTATCCTGCCCACGCCCCCTCTTCCCCGGTGAGCTGCTTTAAAGCAGTATCTATTTCAATGTATCCAAGAGTAAACCGAGCCTCACAAAAAAGTAACCAGCCCAAAGTGACACCTCCAGTGCGGAGCTGGGTGGAGATTTGCAGTCCGCGGAGGAAGGTTCCTTTGCAGCCAGCTGGAGAAGTAGGGGAATGAGGAGCCTTTGGGCATCGTCATCCCCGCCGCCTGCGGTTACCCTTTAGATGTTGCAGCCTGAGCTGCTCCCAGGTGTCACCTTCGCCCTGCTGGCCGAAGTACTGATAGTCCTGGTAGACCTGCGCAGGAGTCTCCAGCAGCAGGAGTAGCAGAGGCGGCAGCAGCAGCGCCGCCGGGGTCCGGGCCATGCCGGATTCCAACGGCCCTCAGCGCGCCCCAGGCTGAGTCGAGCGCGGAGTCCGCGGCTGCCGCATTACCCCTGCGTGCTGGTGCAGTGGTCCCGGCCGAAGGCAACGCGTCTCCCCCCGCCGCCCGCGGGCGCATGGACCCGGCCGCACGCTCCCCCGCACCTATGGGATCAGTGGGCCCGACCGCTCCGCTCGTCCGCTCCCTCCCCCGCGCCCTGCACGTCTTGGTTCGGGCCGGGCATAAAAGGCTTCGCGGCCCAGGGCTCACTTGGCGCTGAGAACGCGGATCCACGCGTGTGATCATCCGTGCGGCTAGCCTTTGCCCACGTAGGTATGGACACCCAGAGTGCACCTGGCGGGTGGACCCACTTCAAGCCGCTTTGGCCTGATCCTGACCTCAGTGCTGGCCGCCTTTGTTTTCCATCCGCCGTAGTGGCCTCCTTTGTCCTTGCGGGGGAAACCGAGGCCACGGCCTTGCAGCGCAGGCCGGATTGCTGGCTCCCCACCCCCTGCTCGTGGGGGCCTCACTGTCTCCTTCTGGACTGGGGCTTGCGACACCAAGCTCCAGCCGACTCGCTATTGGGGTGCCGGTGGCAGTGGCTGGGTCACTCATGCTCTGGTCAGGAGGGCGGGTCTCCGGCAGCCTCGGGACCGCGTAGACCCAGTACCCGGGAGGGTGAGGGTTAGTGCTGTCGCCTCCGCCGTGCTGACTCAGTCACGGGGCCTAGCACGCAGCGCGACCTTGGGGGAGGGAGGACAAAGGGTCTTCCCGGGCGCACTGACAGGGCGGGGGTCTCAGCTTTCAGTCATGGCCTCCGGTAACGCGCGCATCGGAAAGCCTGCCCCTGACTTCAAGGCCACAGCGGTGGTGGATGGCGCCTTCAAAGAGGTGAAGCTATCGGACTACAAAGGTGAGCGCGACCCGGAGGGGGCCCAGGTAGGACGGGGCTGTGCATGAGAGAGGCTGGGCCCTAACTCCTCTTTGTCCCTCCTCCCCCAGGGAAGTACGTGGTCCTCTTTTTCTACCCTCTGGACTTCACTTTTGTGTGCCCCACGGAGATCATCGCGTTCAGCAACCGTGCCGAGGACTTCCGCAAGCTGGGCTGTGAAGTGCTGGGCGTCTCGGTGGACTCTCAGTTCACCCACCTGGCTTGGTATGAGCAGGGGCCAAAGAGAGAGGCTGCAGCTAAGCTCACACCCTCGGGTCCGAGCCGCGTCGCTTCGTGGCGATTGCTCAACCTCTGGAACCTGCATTTCCCCCATCTTGAAAATAATGGAAATATTGCTGCCCAAGTCTTTAAGGATGATGACAGTCATTAGCATTTGGCAACTAGTTGCCTGGTATATACAGTTGCAGATGCTTTATCTACTTGGTTCCCAGGAGGGAGGCTGTGCTGCCCTATTTCATGAAGAAGGACACTCCAGTTCACCGAAGGGAAGGGCTGTTCCCCCAGGACAAAGTTAGAGGAGGAGGGGGAGCTCTTAACACGGGCTCTCTGCTGGCTGATGCTGCAAGTTACAAGCACATGTGAAGCCACTCAGCTGGAGCTCTGCCTTTCAAGCTTAGTTTTCCCAGCTGTGGGTATACAGTCCTTGCACACAACCCAGGGTGTGGTGGGTGGGGCTCCCAGAGGCCTACTCTAAAGCCCCTTATCTCTGGCCTCCAGTGCTTATCACATTGGGCCCACAGGGTGAGGACCCTGCTGTGCCAGGCATCCTGAGGCCCCAACTCTGTCTCTCCTCCTCCCAGGATCAACACCCCCCGGAAGGAGGGAGGCTTGGGCCCCCTGAACATCCCCCTGCTTGCTGATGTGACCAGATGCTTGTCTGAGGATTATGGCGTGCTGAAAACAGATGAGGGCATTGCCTACAGGTACTGTGGGACCCTCAGCCCAGCACAGGGAGCCCCCATTCACATGATGCTGGGACCACTCCTGTGCAATGTATTCTCTGCCCTCAGCCCTGTGGTTGGCAGCGGGTGGTTGGTAGTCCCTTCCTTGTCTCTGGCAGTGGGAGCTCCCAGCTCCTCACTGGGAACCCTGATGTCTTCAGGGGTCTCTTTGTCATCGATGGCAAGGGTGTCCTTCGCCAGATCACTGTTAATGATTTGCCTGTGGGACGCTCCGTGGATGAGGCTCTTCGATTGGTCCAGGCCTTCCAGTACACGGACGAGCATGGGGAAGGTGAGTGGACACACACATTCATACATGTGTGCACACATGACACATGGGTACATACTCATCGCCTCCGTCACTCATGCCGACATTCACTGCCTGTCCTCTTACCTGTGCAGATGGGTGTTAGCGCCCCACAGAAGATTCAGCTCAGGGCTTTGCCCCGCAGGACGTTTCTACTCTGGTAGGAGAGATACCCCTGACATTCAATAAAGGTGAACAAAAGGGTCAGGCACATTGGCATGGTGGCTCATGCCTGTGATCCCAGCACTTTAGGAGGCTCTGGTGGGTGAATCACCTAAGGTCAGGAGTTTGGGACCAGCCTGATCAACATGGTGAAACTAAAAATACAAAAAATTAGCTGGGCGTGGTGATGGGTGCCTGTAATCCCAGCTATTCAGGAGGCTAAGGCAGGAGAATGGCTTGAACCTGGGAGGCAGAGGTTGCAGTGAGCCAAGACCATCCCATTGCATTCCAGCCTGGGTGACAGAGCAAGACTCTCTCTAAAGAGAGAGAGAAGATACCCCAGTACAAGACTGGGAAGCTGGGAGGTAATAGATCTATTAGGTTGGGAGGCTGAGGCAGGAGGATCTCTTGAGCCCAAAGAATTCGAGACCAGTCTGGGCAACATAGTTGGACCCCATCTCTACAAAAAGTTTTTAAAAGTTAGCCTGGCTTGTGAAGCATGTCTACAGTCCCAGCTACCCAGGAGGCTGAGGCGGGAGGATCGCTTGAGCCTGGGAAGTTAAGGCTGCAGTGAGCTATGAATGCACCACTGCACTCTAGCCTAGGTGACAGAGCAAGATACTGTCTTAAAAAAAAAAAATTGTAGAGGTGTGGCAGAGGGGCAAAGATGGGATTGCAGGGGCCAAAAAGATAGCAAGATGCTGAGTCCCATGCCTGCAGTTCCAGGTACTCTGGAGAGGCAGGAGAGTGCTTAAACCCAGGAGTGTGAGTCCAGCCTAGGCAATGTAGCAATACCCCATCTCTTAAAACAAGAAGAAAAAAAGAGACTGGGCTTGGTGGCTCATGCCTGTAATCCTAGCACTTTGGGAGGCCTAGGCAGGCGGATCACCTGAGGTCAGGAGTTCAAGACCAGCCTGACCAACATAGAGAAACCTTGTCTCTACTAAAATACAAAATTAGCCGGCGTGGTGGTGGGATCCTGCAATCCAGGCTACTTGGGAGGCTAAGGCAGGAGTATTGCTTGAACCCGGGAGACGGAGATTGCGGTGAGCCAAGATTGCACTATTGCACTCCAGCATGGGCAACAAGAAGCAAACCTCCAACCAAAAAAAAAAAAAAATAAGAAGAAGAAGAAAAAGAAAAGAAAAAGGACAGGTGGGTGGCAAAAACAAACTGAAGAATTAGAGCAGGAAAAACACCAACTAGAAAATATGAAACTTGGCCAGGCACAGTGGCTAATGCCTGTAATCCCAGCACTTTGGGAGGCCGAGGTGGGTAGATCACCTGAGGTCAGGAGTTCAAGATCAGCCTGACCAATATGGTGACAACCCGTCTCCACTAAAAATACAAAAAAATTAGCAGGTTATGGTGGTGGGCACCTGTAGTCCCAGCTACTGGGGAAGCAGAGGTTGCAGTGCTTCCAGCCTGCACTGCACTCCAGCCTGGGCAACAGAGTGGGACTCCATCTCAAAAAAAAGAAAAGAAAGGCCAGGCACAGTGGCTCACACCTGTAATCCCAGCACTTTGGGAGGCCGAGGCAGGCGGATCACCTGAGGTCAGAAGTTTGAGACCAGCCTGGCGAACATGGTGAAACCCCATCTCCAAAAAAAAGAGAAAATACTGGGGCCAGGTGCAGTGGCTCCTGCCTGTAATACCAGCACTTTGGTAGGCTGAGGCGGGCAGATCATAAGGTCAGGAGATCGAGACCTTCCTGGACCACATGGTGAAACTGTCTCTACTAAAAATACAAAAATTAGCCAGGCGTGATGGTGCACACATGTAATCTCAGCTACTCGGGAGCCTGGGGCACGAGAATCGCTTGAACCCAGGAGGCAGAGGTTGCAATGAACCAAGATGATGCCACTGCACTCCAGCCTGGGCAACAGAGCAAGACTCTGTCTCAAAAAAAAAAAATACTGAACTGGGCTTGGAGGGCTTCTCTTAATATGCACATTCCTGGGCCTGGACCGCTTGCTTCCATCCAGCATTTGCTTCTGCAACACAGGCTCTTGCTTTGCTTCACCTTCAACCTGGGGCTGTAGGCTTCATGTGCATCCTTGTGTCTTCCCACAGTTTGTCCCGCTGGCTGGAAGCCTGGCAGTGACACGATTAAGCCCAACGTGGATGACAGCAAGGAATATTTCTCCAAACACAATTAGGCTGGCCAACGGATAGTGAGCTCGCGCCCCTACCTAGATGCCTATGCTGGGTGCCCACCTGTGCCCCCCACCTGAGTGCCCTGTGCTGACCCAAGAAAGGCCAGACCTGCCCCTCCAAAGTCCACAGTCTGGAACCCTGGAGGGTAGGCCCAGGCCTTCTCATGCCTCCACCTGAGAGCTGAATACTGATGCCCTCCCCCAAGTCCACCCAGCCGCACACAGGCCTAGAGGTGACCAATAAAGTATTAGGGATAGGTGTGAGTCTGTGTTGATGTGCTCTGACCTTTCTCTCCCCTCAACACCCATCCCTTCTCCAGGCTCCGGCTTGGGAAACTGACCCTGTAGTTGCGCATCATTGCCACGCGGTGGCGGTATTATCACATACTCAGTGCCTGCTCTCCCCTCCCTTGAGCGCATGGCGGTTTCCGAGGGGTAGGGAATGCTGTTGTCCCTTGCAAATCCCAGGATGCCCTACATCCAGAAATCTGGCCTTGCAAGGCAGCGCCCACATCTTGTCAACAGTCAGCCTGGATTCAAATGCCGATTAAGAGCCGTGATCGCCTCTGGATCTCTTCAGCAGTAAAATGGGACTGCAAACCCAGATCACCATACGCGTGGCACAAGTTAAAGAAGTTGTGTGAAGCTCAGGGCCGAGGCCCCTGTGTGGGGCCCAGTTCCTAGTTCCTAAGACTGCTTCCTCGAGCTGGAAGGAACCCAGCCCGGCCTAGTCTTATGGGGAAGAGGGTGGGTACCTAGAGCGGAACCAAGATTGAGAGCCTGAGCTATGCGCAGAGTGCAGAGTCCCTGCTGTGAGCTCTGCCCCACCCTACCCTGGAAAGGTTGCCTCTCTGCCCCTGGGTTGGGAGGGTGGCAGTTAGGCCAGGAGACAGGTATTAGTAACAAGGCAGGGTTCCCAGAGGTGCAGTTTAATACTTTGTGTGTTCAGGCAAGTAGTTCTGCTACTCTATGCCCTAATTTCCTTCTACAGAACAGGACTAATATGCTCATTTAATCCACAGATCCACTATTAATGCTGGTACCTCGCCTAATACCCTCTCAGGTTCACTTATTTCCCTTGGAATTGACACTCTTCCCCAAGGCCCCTGCTCAGTCTCCCTTGACATCTGCCCTTTTTACTCTATTCCAGACACGCTGATTTCCTGATGTTCTTTCACAGGCTGACCAGGCTACAGGAATTTTGCCATGTAAGAGCTGCTCCCAGCTGGGCGTGGTGGCTCACGCCTGTAATCCCAACACTTTGGGAGGCCAAGGCAGGCAGACCACTGGCCAACGTGGTGAAACCCTGTCTCTACTAAAAATAAAAAAATTAAGGGTGGGCACGGTGGCTCATGCCTGCAATCCCAGCACTTTGGGAGACTGAGGCGGCTGGATCACAAGGTCAAGAGATTGAGACCATCCTGGCCAACATGGTGAAATCCCATCTCTACTAAAAATACAAAAATTAACTAGGTACAGTGGCTCATGCCTGGAATCCCAGTGCTTTGGAAGGCCAAGGCTGGAGGATTGCTTGACCCAGGAGTTTGAGACCAGCCTGGGCAACATAGCAGACCCCATCTCTACAAAAATAAACAAAACTAGCCAGACCTAATGGTGTGTGCCAGTAGTTCTAGCTAGTTGGGAGGCTGAAGTGGGAGGATCTCTTGAGCACAGAAAGTCTAGGCTGCAGTTAGCTAGGTGGGCAGATCACCTGAGGTCAGGAGATCAAGACCAGCCTGGCCAACACAGTGAAACCCCGTCTCTACTAAAGATACAAAAATTAGCTGGGCATGGTGATGCACTCCTGTAGACCCAGCTACTTGGGAGGCTGAGGCAGGAGAATTGCTTGAGCCCAGGGGGTGGAGGTTGCAATAAACAGATTGTGTCACTGCACTCCAGCCTGGGAGATAGAGGGAGACTCCATCTCAAAAAAAAAAAAAAAAAAAAAAAATGGCTGGGCACAGTGGCTCATGCCTGTAATCTCAGCAGTTTGGGAGGCTGAGGCGGGTGGATCACGAAGTCAGGAGTTCAAGACAAGCCTGGCCAAGATGGTGAAACCCTGTTTCTACTAAAAATACAAAATGTAACCAGGTCCAGTGGCAGGCGCCTGTAATCCCAGCTACTAAGGAGGCTGAGGCAGGAGCCTTGAACCTGGGGGTCAGAGGTTGCAGTGAGCTGAGATAGTGCCACTGCACTCCAGCCTGTGTGACAGAGTGAGACTTTGAATCAAAAAAAAAAAAAAAAAACTTCCCTCTGATGCTGTGTCACCCAGGATTTTCTCAGGACCCCACTTCTTCAAATCTGTTAAAAAGTAACAACCAGGTGCAGTGGCTCATGCCTGTAATCCCAGCACTTTGGGATGCCGAGACGGGCAGATCACCCAAGGTCAGGAGTTCAAGACCAGTCTGGCCAACATGGCGAAACCCTGTCTCTACTAAAGATACAAAAATTAGCCAGGCGTGGTGGCAGGCACCAATAATCCTAGCTACTCTGGAGGCTGACACAGGAGAATCACTTGAACTTCACTGGCAGAGGTTGCAGCGAGCTGAGATCCCACCACTGCACTCCAGTGTGGGCAACAGTGCAAGACTCCATCTCAAAAAAAGTCACTGCAAGACAAGCGTGGTGGCTTACACCTGGAATCCCAGTGCTTTCGAAGGCCAAGGCAGGTGGACTGCTTGACCCAGGAGGAGTTCAAGACCAGCCTGGGCAACATAGCAGACCCCATCTCTACAAAAGTAAACAAAATTAGCCATGCCTAATGGTGTGCACCTGTAGTTCTAGCTTGTTGGGAGGTTGAAGTGGGAGTATCGTTTGAGCACAGAAGGTCTAGGCTGCAGTTAGCTATGAGTGCACCACTGCACTGGAGCCTGGGTGACAGGGCAAGACCCGTCTCTAAAATACAAAAAAGAAAAAGTCGCCTCATTAAAGGTCCATGTTCCCACTCCATTCTGCAAAGCAACTTGCCTCCCCCGCTCCACCACTGCCACCTTGACCAGTTTTTTTTTTTGTTTTTTGTTTTCTCTTCCTAGCACTTACCACCACCTCCGAGGAACCATATTTCCTTGTTTATTTATTGTCTTGTCTGGAGTGGTGCAGGCTGTCTCCCCAGGGTGTAGTTGTTCTAGGCATTCTATAAACGAATTGATGAAGTGTCTTGTCTGTTCCATGCACCCTACTGCCTGTCTGGTTCTCTACCTGTTTTTCTCCACTGCTCTGGGGGCTTCCAGCTCCGAAGCCGGCCAGACTCCCTCCAGGCATGCCAGCAGCACCCGCACCCCCACTCCGACCCCTAAGTGTCCCAGCTGCGCGGGAGGGAGTCCAGCGCGAGGGCGGTGGCGGCGCCCAGCGGCCCGAGCCGCCCCAGCAGGACCAGACCTGGCAGTCGCCCCGCTCCTGGCCTGGCACCCGGGAGGGGAAACTGGCAGGCGGGCGCCGCCCTTCCTGGCGGGGGTGGGGGTAGAGGGGACGGCGTCGGCAAAGCAGCCGAGGCAGCAACAACCCTCCGCCCCGGTCAGGTCAGACGGAGGGGGCGTGGGCGCGGCGGGGCCCAGGCGCCAGTGTCTTGAGAGTGGCACAGGGGTGGCTCCCGGGGCCCAGGAACCCTCCCCCGCCCACCCCGGCCGCTCTGGACCCAGGCCTGGGGCTTTCCGTGCCCGGGCAGCCGCCTGCCCGGGAAAATCCCGGCCCTCTTCCCGGCGCCGCGGCCCTGCCCGGCAGAGCGGGGGAGGGGATTCCCGGAATCTGCCCAGAGACCGCGGTCGCGTCACTGGGCAGAATCGGTCCTTGTATGGGCAGCGCTTCCGCTGCGTCAGCGGGGAAAGCCCCGGCGCGCGCGGCTGGGCGGGGCCGCGCCTGCGCACTCCGCGTCTCGCGCCGCGCTCACTGCCTTCAGCTACTGGGCTTCTGGATCGCGTCCCGCGCCCCAACCATCCAACCCTGGAGATCAGGGGACGCGTGTAGGGTGGGACTCCCGGGCGGGCCACAAGATGCCTGCGCAGAGCCGAAGAGGGGGACACATACAGGACCGAGCCACCTACAGCACTGAGCTGGGGCAAACCATTGCTTTTTTTTCTCCCCTCCGCCCTCCCAGCTTGGAAAAAAAGACAACAGAAATTAATAAAGAACCAATTTTTTTTTTACTTAAATAGATTCAATAAAAAGAACAAACACACACACAAACACAAACACGTCTTAAAATAAACTCTTTAGAGACTAAGTGCGTGTTTCTTTTCCACAGTACGGTGCAGAGAGGGGAGGGCAGGGGCGGGGGTCCCCTTCCCAATGTCCCCGCGGGCTTGAGTACCAGGCGGCGGGGCCAGCTCCGCCGCGATCGCCCCCTTCTCCCCCTCCCTGTTAAATACACAAATATATTATATTCAATATGAATCGAGTCTGTTTCCAGCAGAAAAAAACATACAAAAAAAAGTGGAACGGGGGGGCTTGTAAACGTCGAGGTGGAAGGACTGGGCACAGGGCGGGAGGGCCGGAGTCCAGTGTGGTTAGCGGCGCCCCCAGGTCCCAGGGTAGGTGCCCACCGCCTGCCCCCTGGACACCAGTGGGAGGCGTGCGCCCAGCCGTCCAGCGAGGGGGTGTCCGTAAGGGGGCAGGGGCGCTCAGAAGGCGTGTCCCTTGACCCCAAGCAGCAGCTGACAGCCGTTGCTGACGTGGGTCATGACCTTCTGTTTGAGCTGGGCCACCTGCTCCCGGAGGAGGCCGGCGGTACTCGACAGCCCCGCGTTCTCGGCCTTGAGCGTCTTCACCTTGTCCTCCAGGCGCGCGATGCGCTCCAGCTTCCGCTTCCGGCACTTGGTGGCCGCCAGCCGGTTCCGCAGCCGCTTGCGCTCCACTTTGATGCGCTCTTGGTCTTCCATGTTGATGGGGGACACCGGCGGCGTGGCGTCCCGGCTGCGCGCCTCCGGCACGGTCTGCGGTTCCTCCTGAAAGTGGAGGCGCCGCGGCCCAAGCCCAGCTGCGCCGGGTGGCCACCGGCAAAAGGCGGCGCGTGTGGGAGGTAGCTGATGGTGGCCGTCGGGTACGAGCTCCCAGTCCCGACGGCAGCCCCGGCGCCTCCCCGAGGACGCAGAGGCTGGAGAGTAGCTGCTGAGGTTGGTGTAAACGGGAGGTGGCTCCGGGCCGGCGTAGACGCCTCCGGGCCCAGCCGGGGCCCCCCCGCTAGCGCCCAGAGACACGTTGGGGGGTGTCACGTGGTTCATCTTGTGCAGGTCGTCCAGGGCTTTGACAAAGCCGTCGGCGAAGCCCTCCTGCTCCTCGGTGACGCCGCCCCCTGCGCCCCCCGCACCCCCACCGCTGCCACCCCCGCGGGGGTAAAAGTACTGTCCTGGGGGTGTAGGCGTCGTCGTGATCACGCCGTTGCTGTTGGGGACGATCAGGCGTTCCAGCTCCGAAGAGGCAAGCTTGAGAGACGCGCCGGTGTCCGAGCCCTGACCAGAAAAGTAGCTGCTGCCACCGCCGCCCTCTGGGCCGGATCCCCGAGCCCCAGGCGCTTTGAGACTCCGGTAGGGGTCGGCCAGGTTGAGCGCCAGGCCCGGTTTCAGGAGTTTGTAGTCGTGTATAGAGAGGCCACCGGGGGCCCGGCCGTATCCCGCAGGAGTGTATGAGTCGTCGTGGTAGAAGGGCTGTTCCATTTTAGTGCACATCCGGGCGGCCCAGGCGGTCGGGGGAGGGTCCCTGCGGGGCCGCCCCGGGCCTCGCTGCAGCGAGTACCGGGCTCTCCGCTGCGGTGGCCGGACTGGGCACCTGGTCGCGCGTTCTCGGGGGCTGGCGCGGGCGGGGAGCAGCCAGCCGGCAGCTGTACGCAAAAGCTCTGTCAGGCTTCCCGAGCCCCCCCCTCGCCCTCTTCGGCGCGCTAGCTTTCCTGGAGTCGTTTCCCCCAGCTCCCAGTTGCCTGCTGGCTCCGAAGCTGGCCCGGCCGCTCTCAAGGTCCCAGCCGCTCAGCCTGAGCCACACGCCTTTATACAGAAGCTAGTCAGCCACGGAAGTGCGCTCTGATTGGCCGTCGCCGGAGCCGGGCCCCCGCGCCCCCCTCCTCGAGCGTGGGGAAGGGGAGGAGGCGGCTCGCGTCACTGTCAGGAAGCGCGTGTCCTTGTAAACAGCAGCCACGGGCCGGGTGGCTCGGCGGGGCTGCAGGGGAGGGGCTCAAAGGACCCCGGGGTACTCGTGGAAGGAGGTGCTGAGGGGCCCGGACACATAAGTGAGGGGTTTCAGGGAGGAGGATGATTTCCCCTCGAGTCCACTGGGACAATACCAGGACCTGGTACGGATCAAATGGGGTAGAGATCCCAGGGTGTGCGAAGAAACCCCTGAGGTACCCAGAGTACGAGAGGGGTGGAAGGACTGACAATTCATTGGGAGACCCCAAAAGCAGGAATGAGGGTTACGCACGGTAAATCGGGAGGGGTAAGGAGACACCTGACCCAGGAATTGACTGGGGGTCCCAAGCACAGAGGGATGGAGTACTGGAATTTTCACAGGATGGAGGAGGGGAGAGATCAAAAGGGGACAGCGGTGGAGGCTGCATGACCCATTAAACTGCAAAAAATGAGTAGGGGTCCCTGAAGCCCATGGGAGGATCTGAGAGCTCCCCCCATAAGTGGGAAAGAGGAATTAGGAGAAATCTAGATATGCAGAAAGAGAGTAAGGGTCTTGCTGTACACTGAGGCAGGTAAAATGTGCAGGGTAGAAGATGGAGACATGTCTAGCAGAGATTGGGGACCACTGGAGTTATCTGCGAAGCCCGGATGAAGGAGAGATAGAAGGATCCGGATCCATCTTCGGAGCAGAGAAGACAGTAAGAGGCTACTTAGTTGACGTGAGGAGGGGGCTTTGGGGTCCATGCATCCGGACTGCTGATCTTCCATGACTGGTGCTCCCCCCTCGTGGGTGACCCCTTAGGCATCTGTATTCCCTGTCCACCATCCTAAAACTCTCCCCTATTGACCCTGGGCTTTGCCCGACACCGTGTCGGCGCCTGGACCCAGCCCGATGGCTGGGGCGCGGTCGCCCAACCCCACTCCCTTCCTTAGAAACAGGCTGGGGAAAGAGCGCCGAGGCAGGAAGTGTGGCAACAGCCCCGGGGGAAGGAGCCCGGCCCTGTCTCCGTCACTCGGATCCTACGGGACCTTGCGCCCCGCCCTGGGTCCCGCCGCATCCTGCGCCTCGGAAGAGGAACCTGGGCGTGCGAGCCCCCGCGGAGGCCCTGGTGCTTGGAGCCTGCCCAGCCGCAGAAGCCTCCAGCTACCATCCGCTCCCCCCAGGCAATGGTTCCGCCCGCGGCGCCTGCGGGGGACCGCGGAGGCTGGCAGCCTGGGGACTGTTCCATTGGACCGACAGCGGGGGACGCAGCCCAAGAGCTGGGCCTGGTCGCCATGGCAACAGGCGGGAGTCCACCAGCAGGACTCAGGGCTGGGTGGCCCCCGGAGTCTCTCCCCCCGCCGCCCATATTAGGGCACAGGAAGAGGTGGGACCAGTGCTGTCCTGGGGCCCCGAGCCAGAAGTGGGGAGCCCGAGTATCTGCCAGGTCCCAGGGCGCGCCTGGGCCCCGGTACGGCTAGTCCCGACCAGCCCCGACCGCCGCCCCCGGGGCCCCCACGGCCGCCTAGCCCGGCCCCGCCCCTCCCCCACCGCTCTGGGGCTGCGTCCTGCCAGGCCCGGCCTGGCCCAACCCAGCCCGGCAGGTCCCCGCCTGCCCGCGGGCCTGGGTCGGACTTCGCCCCCGGCCCGACGGGGCGCGGAGAGGGCGGGTCGATGCCTCGAGGCGCCCCCCGGCGCCTGGGCGGGCTGGAGTGGCGGCTGCCTCCTCCCTCGGGTGGGGTTCCCTTCTCTTCTGCCAGGAGGTCTCGGGCTCCTTCACCCACACCCCTGGGGGCTGCGGGTACCCCTCACTCACTCATGTAGGTCAGGGGCCCCACTCTCGTTTTAGTCTGCAAGTCCCATCATTCATCATCCAGAATACGTAGAGGGAGCCCCCATCCTTCCCTAGAGTGGCTCCCTCATCTGAGGTCTTCCCTCCCCGAGTTAGAGAAAACCTGAAAATCTAAGGGGAGAATATGAGGAAACCCAGAACCCCTTCCCCAGGAAGGACTGCGGGGAGGTGCAGATGGTGACGCTTCCAGTTAGATTTAGGTGGGACTTCCCAGCAGTGAGTGTGTGAACCCACTACACCAAGAGGTGAGAAGCCCAGTCTCTCTCTCTCTCTCTCTCTCTCTCTCTCTCTCTCTCCTCCCTCTCTCCTCTCTCTCTCTCTCAGCTTCCCAGGCCTCTGTCTTCTGGAGGATTAAGAGAGCCTCTCTCTTCTTCTAGGGTAGAAAGGCTAAGGGTTGGGGTTAAACAGCCTTTCTGGGGCAGCCTAGATCTCATCAAGTGTGGGTAAGAGAAGGAAAACGAAAGAGGCGAAAAAGAAACTGAGCTATGTGGGGGCTGGGGGAAGTCCAGCAAGGCCGTGGCCTTGCTGGAGGAAGGTCCCAGCAGAACCTGGGGGTGTCCCGTCCTTGGAGGGTCCCTGTGACCCCTAAATGCCCCCTCCCTTCTTCCCTTTGCTTGAATGGCTCCCCTCCCCCGCCCCAGGCTCAAGGGAGATTCCGGAGGCCTGTGAGTCTGGCAGGCACGCTGCCAGGCCTGTGTCTCCCGCCCAGGCTAATAACTGCAGCTGACATCTGGCCGGCCCCGCGGGGGTGCAGCAAGCAGCGTTGGGGGGTTGGGCAGGGCAGGCCAGAGGGCAGCACCCTCGGGAAGCCAACCTGCAAGTCCCCACAAGCCAGGAGGCCATGGTGATTCAGCCCTGGCCAGGGCTGAGGCTGGCCATGCCAGAGGGGAGTCCTAGAGAGAGGTGAGGCCATTCCAGAGAGAGTCCATCCCAAAGGGAGGGCAAGGAAGAGTGGGTGTATGGAGTCAGGGGGTCAGGGCAGGGAGAGATGGCCAGAGAGACAAATGGGTTCAAGATTAGCATTGTATAGACAGACAGCGAGACTCAGAGACACTTAAGATAGACAGGCTGAGAAATAATAATTATTATTTTAATAGCCAACACTTACATGGCTCTTACTGTGGGTGAGGCACTCTTCTAAGTGGTTCACATAAGTCATCGACTGCTTTCAACAACCCAGCAAATGAACATTATTTGTATCCCCATTTAACAGATGAGAAACTGAGACACAGGAGATTAAGGAATTTGTCTGTACAGCTATAAGCACTAGAGTTGAGATATAATCCATGCTGTCTGGCTTCAGAGCTTTAGCCACTATATTGTGGATGCTGACAATCAGAGAGGCATCTATGCAGTAGCAGTTGCAGGCCCTCTCACAAAGGGGCTCTGTCATTTTGTTTTCTTTTATCTTCTTTTATTTTTTGAGATGGAGTCTCACTCTGTCACCCAGGGTGGAGTGCAGTGGAGTGATCTCAGCTCACTGCAACCTCCTTTCCCAGGTTCAAGTGATTCTCCTGCCTCAGCCTCCTGAGTAGCTGGGATTACAGGCGCGTGCCACCATGCCTGGCTAATTTTTGTATTTTTAATAGAGATGAGGCTTTACCATGCAGGTCGGGCTGGTCTCCCACTCCTGACTTCGTGCTCTGCCTGCCTTGACGTCACAAAGTGCTGGGATTATAGGTATAAACCACCGCACCCAGCCCTTTTTGATTTTTAAAAGAGAACCTCACTTTGGGCAGGCGCAGTGGCTCACATCTGTAATCTCAGAACTTTGGCAGGCTGACAGAGGATCACTTGAGCCCAGGAGTTTTGTTTGTGTGTTTTGTTTTGTTTTGAGATGGAGTCTCACTCTCTTGCCCAGGCTAGAGTGCAGTGGCACAATCTCAGCTCACTGCAACCTTCACCTCCCAGGTTCAAGTGATTCTCCCACCTCAGCCTCCTGAGTAGCTGGGATTATAGGCATGTCTCCACCATGACTGGCTAATTTTTTGTATTTTTAGTAGGGATGGGTTTCGCCATGTTGGCCAGGCTGGTCTCAAACTCCTGACCTCAGGTGAACCACCAGCCTCGGCTTCCCAAAGTGCTGGGATTACAGGCATGAGCCACTGCGCCCAGCCCTAGCCCTGGTTTTGCGACCAGCCTGGGCAACATAGCAAGACTCCATCTCTACAAAAACTTTTAAAAATTAGCTGGGGTCAGTGGGTGTGTGTAGTCCCAGCTACTCCGAAGATTGAGGCAGGAGGATCACACAAGCTATGGTCTTGACACTGCACTCCAGCCTGGGAACACAGCAAGATCATCTCACTCTGTCGCTCAGGCTAGAGTGCAGCTATGCAATCATAGCTCACTGCAGCCTTGAACTCCTGGGTGCAAGCGATCCTCCTCCTCAGCCTCCAGAGTAACTGGGACTACAAGGACTCCACACCTGGCTAAGTTTGATTTTTTTAATTTTTTATAGAGATAGGGCCTCATTCTGTTGCCTAGGCTGGTCTGGAACTCCTGGCCTCAAGGGATCTTCCCACCTGGGCCTCCCAAAGTGCTGGGATTATAGGTGTGAGCCCCCACACCCTGATGAAGGTCTCTTTTAATTGGGGGAGAAATGGGGTCACACACAGAGAGAGGGGCATGGGTCTCTGTGGACAGGCCAGCACGTGGGGGAGGGCCCCTCCAAGCACTCTGCATGGGTGTTTGAGCAGGGGGTGGGGATTGGGCCAGCCAGGGAGGGCGGGGGCCCAGCCAAGCTGGTACAGCCGGTTCCAGGCCTCTGCCAGTCTCACCCTTGTGGCCTGGGCACCACCCCCTCAAGCCGCCCCACTGGCGCCAGGCCGGCCCCACGAGGAGCCCCCTCCCCCGCTGGCCTCAGCACCCAGACTGGCAGCTGGGTCCTGCCCAGGCCCTGGGCTCCAGACCAGCACCTGGCTAAGAAGTCCATGCCCAGGCTTCCCCAGTGCCCCAGGGCCTGGGGCCTAGGGCACAGGATAAGGAGGAAGTTCACCCATCCCCACCCACAAGTCTCTCTGGGGCTTTTGGTCTTGGCACGAGGGACTTCTCCTTCTTATAAATAGCCTGGTGACCCCCCTCCCTGCTGTCCTCATTGACCGGTGGGGCCCTCACTAGGAAACTGGGCTGGGGGCTACCCGTGAGTCAGCCAGTGGGCAGGCCAGGGCGAGAACCCACAAGTCTCAGCACACAGCACCCAGCCTCCCTCCCCGTGTCCCTGCCCTGGGTGTGGAGCCAAGGCCCGGCAGGAAGGAGCCGAGGCCCGGCAGGAAGAAGCCGAGAATCACAGTAGCCCTCCCCCCAGGAACTACTGGCTTGCCAGCCGCCTCCCTCTCCCACCTCTGTGGTTTGGGGGGTCCCTCACCTCCTCTTCTGGAGAGGAAGCTGCTGGGTTTCTTAGAAGCAGGAAGGAGAGCCTCTCTTTTTATTTCTCCCCCCCAGGCTGACATGGTTGGCCATGGGGGGGAGTTCCCCCAGGAAGCTGCTTCTGTCCCTGCCACTGCTGGTGAATCCTGGGGGGCCTGGGCATCACCAAGACCCTGGGTGACCCCTTCATAGTAGGCCCCCACCACAGCGGGAGCAGACGCTACTGAGCTAGGTCTCCTAGGGGAAGTGGCAAAAACAAGAAGGAGGGAAGTGGGGGGTGATGTTTGGAGAGAGGAAGTGCCAGGATCTCCAGGGGGCAGAGAGAGGGTGGGGTGTCCAGTGCCCCCACAGAAGCTTGGCAAGGTCCTGGGGGAAGCGTGTGGCTGGCCTATAGGGTACAGTGTGAGAGTGTGCTGCAACCTGGACACCCAGGCCTGAGAGACAGGAGGAACCCTCTGCCCGCTTCTGTGCCAGCCCTGGATGCAAAGGGCTAAGTAGGGCCTGTCTATGTAGGGTTCTGTTCTGCTGTGTGTGTCTGTGTGTGAGCTCTATGGGATGGGTTGCACACGGCTTTGATGTATGTGCCTGTAGGTTGTTTCAGAGTTCCTATGGCTAACCTGGGTCTGTGTGTTGTGTGTGTGTGTGTGTGTGTGTCTGTGCGCGCACGTGTGGTCTGTGGCTTGTCTGTATGTGTGTGTGTATACAACCTATAACTGGTGTGTGTGAAAGAGGTCTGTGGCTGGTTTGTGTTTGGTTGGGGTGTGTGTGTGTGGTCTCTGTGTGTGAGGTCTGTGGCTTGCTTCCATGTATGTGTTCCATGGCTGATCCGTGTGTGTATGTGTTGTCTGTTATGATCTCCATGTGTGTGTGTGCCAGCAGGTTCTGTCAGGGTCTCTCTGTGCCAGTGTGTTTATGAATGTCCCACTGTGGCCTGTCCGTGCCTCTCTGCACTGGGTGTGACTGTCTGGCCAGACCACGTCTGTGAATGTGTCAGTCTGTCTGCTCAAATCTGCCCAATCTGCCGACAGGTCCCACATGTGTGTGATCCTGATGAGATGGTGTGCATGTCTAAGGCTTCAGCTTGGTGTCCCTGGAAGCATCTCTGATGTGTGTGCAACAGTGGGGGGGGCAGGGTGCCAGGGTCTCTGCCACACCGTGAACACATCTTCTCTGGCGCTAGGTTTGTCTCTCTTGTCTCTTCTGAGCTGGAGATCTGGGGCATGTGTGTGTGTGTTGCCTTCTCTTACATGTCGGGATCTGATAGTGCATGCCTGTGTCTGCACGTCTCTCGTGTGGCTCTCAGGGTGCTGGTGCCGAAGGTGACTGTCTCTCCTATCAGCATGCACGTGTTGCCTGCTTGTCTCACAAACAGTTCTGTGTGTCTGTCTTGCCCGTGTTTCCAGCCTGTGGCGTTTGTCTCCATATGTGTGACATACCACTGTGTCTGCTTTGCTGTGCGCCTCTCCACCTGAGTGTCAGTCTGTGTGTCTATCATGCCTATGTCCTGGGTTGATTTATCCCTGCTGCACACAGCTTGCCTACATATTCTTGACCTGTGGATGCGTTCGTGTGTTTGACGGTGTGTGTCTCTTGCTTTAGGGTTGGTCTGTCACTGCGTCCGTGTGTGGCAGTCATTGCTGGCTCACATTGCCCAGCTGTACGTCTGACCCTGTCTGTGTGTCCCTGGCTGGCAGTCTCTCTGTGGCCAAGGTGACAGGGGTTTGTATGTCTGGACTGGCTCTCTCCGGGGTGACTGTGTGTGTGTACATTCCTACAGCCCCCACCCGCCCCCTGTCTGGTCACCCTGGGCCATGTTTACTCTGCCCCCAGCCGATGTCTGCCCTGCCCCGGGAGGAGCTGACCCTCCTCCGTCTGTCCAGCCAGCAGTCCACAGGATGTTCCCGAGACACAGTCTCCATCCGACGTCCCCTCCCTCAGGCCACCCACGGGTCAGGACCCAGGCGTCCAGGGTGGCGGGGGTGGGACTGCAGCGTTGGGGGGCCCTGTCAGGGCACTGGAATGAGGGTGGGGGGGTGGGGGAGGTGACGGGCCCAACAGGTTGTGCCTCATTCCTGCCCCGCCTCTCACTTCCTGGGTGCCTGCCTCGGGCAGGGGGTGGACAAGATGAACCCCATGGCCTTAGAGTGCCTGGGTGGGGCATGGCCTGGCCGGGAAGGACTGGGTTCTGCTGGGCACCCTGACATCCAGGCCTGAGAGAGAGAGGAGCCCTCTCCCGGCTCCTGTGCCCAACCCTGGATGCAGAGTGTTCCATCTATTATTCACCTAATTCCCACAACAACCCAATAAGCTGAACATGATGATCCCCATTTTCAGATGGGGAAACTGAGGTCCAGGCAGCAATGAAGCCAGAGACAGGATTTGAACCCAGCTCTATATGCTATCCAAGACCCCTAGCTAGCTCACCAAGTGCCTTCCTCCCCTCTCTAAAAATGGCACATGTGAGGTGGAGTATGCACTCAGGCCCCCAGGAGGCCAGGCTCGAGGGGGGGCACCGGCTAGCTCTGAGTCAAAATGGGCCCCTGGATGAAATGAATAAGAAAACGGCTTTAACCGTTTCATCGCCGCGACAGGCTGTGCCAAAACTTCCTGTGGGCTGGGAGGAGGGGGTTGGGGGCTGGGTTCCCGGAGGTTTGCAGGGGTGGGGGTGGGGGGGGTCTACCAATTAATTCGGGGGCGGGGTGAGGTGGAGAGCCTCTGGCCTGCTAAGGCGAGTCGCTGCCCCGCGGATGCTCCCTGGTGAGGGAGGTCTTCCCCGCGGAGAGCGAAGTCCCCAGAACTTGGTTGTCCGCCCCACTGTCTGGAGGGGTCCCAGACTCCGCAGCCCCTTCCCCCAGGGGCCTGAGTCACACACGGGGAAAGCCGGGAGGGGTGAGTCACGGGGGCGGAGAAGCAGGAGCGTGGCCAGCTGCGGCCAGGGGACCCCCGAGCTGGCCTGAGTCACACACGCCCGGGACATGCTGACCCCAGCCCCCTTCTCCTGGGATCACGAGCGGGAAGCGCACTGTCTGTAGACTAGGCAGCTGGAGGAAAAGCAGGATGGCGGGGCGGGGAGAGGAAGCACGCGCCAGGCCGCGCGGGAAGCTCTGGTTCCCATGACAACTGGGGGGGTCTCAGCTCCAAGGGAAGGGTCCCTCCCCCCAACAGGGACTGCCCTCCCCGCCAGGCGCAGGGGAAGCCCCCGCGCGCTCGGTCGAGGGGCCACAAGTTTCGGATCGGGCAGGAAGGGGTTAACGGCGGTCCCCTCCCGGGTTTCACCGGCGCCCCAAGGACCCGGCCGGGGCGGGGCTGGTCCTGACCCGCGTGCCTGCGCGCGCCCAGCCCCCGCCACCGCCCACGCACGCGCGCACCCAGCCAGCGCAGAGCTCCTACCCTCCCTCCCCCCGCGCTCGCACGCACGACCGCGTCGGGTTCCACGCACGCAGCGACCCCGTCGTGTCTCACGTCACGCACGACGCACGCGCCCACGCAGCGCGGGAGGGAGCCCTCCCAGAGGAGAACGGCGGGGCAGGACGCGGCGCCCCTTGCGCACTTCACTGCCTCCGCGCAGCCTGCTGTCCTTTGTGACTTTGACACCCACTTCCCGCTCCCCCACACGCAAGGTCACAAACAAACTCCCCGACCCACAATGTCACATGGACGCAGGATACACCTGCCACATTTTGGCACCAACCCACTTCAGTCCCGCCAGCCTCGCAGCGAACTCGGACACACGTGGATGGATACGCAGACAGTCACGCAGGCACGTCAGTCACATACCGTTTGTGATAGGGACGCAATCAGCCATATTCATACACAGGTAGGTGGCAGATAAATCCTGATAAAGCAACCCCATCTAGCCAAAGTAGGACGGGTGCAGTGGCTCAGGCCTGTATTCTCAGCACTTTGGGAGGCCAAGGCCAGAGGATCGCTTGAGGCCAGGAGTTCAAGACCAGCCTGGGCAATATAGCCAGGCCCCTGTCTCTACAAAAAAATTTTTTTTCTTGGCCGGGCATTGTGGCTCAGGCTTGTAATCCAAGCACTTTGGAGGGCAAGGCGGGCGGATCACCTGAGGTCGGGAGTTCAAGAGCAGCCTGACCAACATGGTGAAACGCTGTCTTTATTAAAAAAAAAAAAAAAATTTTTTTCTTAATTAGCTGGACATGGTGGTGCATGCCTGCAGTCCTGCCTATAGTCCCAGGTATGTGGGGGGTTGAGGCGAGAGGATCGCTTGAGGCCAGGAGTTCAAGGCTGCAGTGAGCCTTGATTGTACCACTGCACTCCAGCCTGGGAGACCAGAGGAGACCCTGTCTCAAAAAAAAAAAAAACAGAAACAGGCAGGGAGAAAATCTTGTACACCAGGGCTTAGTTTGTCACACAGCCACACCTGTCCCATGAAGATTGTGGCACAGAGATGCACAGAGATGCAGATATAGACACAGGACGGTCATACCATCACCTGACCCCTGTTATCACAAATAGGAGGCACAAAATAGGATATAGTCACAAAGACAAGACCACATACAGGGACACTCAGAATGTCACGTGGACATGGATAAACCAAGGACACTCATGACAGGGTCACATCTCAGACTATGAGGACAAAAGTAGGACATGGTCACAGACACACTAGGTAAAGCCATGTTAAGGCACTGATTCTCATGCCTTCACTTCTCACACAAAGAACGACACAGATACAAGCTGGGCGCGGTGGCTCACGCCTGTAATCCAAGCACTTTGGGAGGCTGAGGTGGGTGGATCACGAGGTCAGGGGTTCAAGACCAGCCTCACCAACATGGTGAAACCTGGTCTCTACTTAAAAATACAAAAATTAGCCGGGCGTGATGGTGCATACCTGTAATCCCAGCTACTTGGGAGACTGAGGCAGGAAAATTGCCTGAACTCGGGAGGCGGAGGTTTCAGTGAGCCGAGAGTGTGCCATTGTACTCCAGCCTGGGCAATACAGCGAGACTCCTTCTCAAAAAAAAAAAAAAAAAAAATGACACAGATACAGACCCAAAGTGAAGTCCCATATAGACATATATAGTAGACAGACGCGAAACGTGAAGATTCAAACTCTGCCTAGACCATACAGAGTTACACAGGGGCACACACTAGAGGCTCCCTAGTCACCCTAAATCTGGATGGTTTCTGTCTTTCTTTCTTTCTTTTCTTTTTTTGTTTAGGTGAGTGCATACACCTGAATTTTTTTTTTTTTTTTTGAGACGGAGTTTTGCTCTTGTTGCCCAGGCTGGAGTGCAAATGTCATGATCTCGGCTCACCGCAACCTCTGCCTCCCAGTTCAAGCTAGTCTCCTGCCTCAGCCTCCTGAGTAGCTAGAATTACAGGCATGTGCCACCACACCCAACTAATTTTGTATTTTTAGTAAGAGACGAGGTTTCTCCATGTTGGTCAGGCTGGTCTTGAACTCTTGACCTCAGGTGATCCGCCTGCCTCAGCCTCCCAAAGTGCTGGGATTACAGGTATGAGCCACCGCACCTGGCCCCAACCTGGATGTTACAGATTCCCCCCTCCCCCAGTCCCTGAAAGCAACCCCCACCATCAAATCACACATGGCCTGTTGCACAAACTCCAAAGCCTTATGACACAATGGATGCAGGACACATGCCCATGTCACACAGTCACAGAGCCACCATCTCACACCTACAAACTCCAGCACATTTGGCCAGGCACCGTGGCTCACGCCTGTAATCCCAACACTTTAGGAGGCGGAAGCAGGAGGATTGCTTGAGTCCAGAAAGTCGAGACCATCCTGGGCAACATAGCAAAACCCCTTCTCTCCCCCTCCCAAAAAAAACCAAAACCAGCACATTTCACATGGACTCAGACACACACAGACATGTGGAGTGGGGGACTGGCTAGGAGTTCCTGGCAGGATGTCAATATCAGGGCTGTAAGGGGGCCTGCCAGAGTCCTCCATGGTAATGATGCATGGAGTCCACCCAGTGGCTGTGATCAGCCAGGGGAGTGGCAGAGGGGCACTGTTCTCCAGTTGTGGGACTGAGGGTCCCCTTCCCAGCCCTGGTGAAGACTGGGTCCCTGCCCAGATGTGAAGGCTGGAGGGGGCAGGCCGGGGTCCAGCTGTGGCCACAGGGAGGGGTTGAGTCAGCCGCTTCCCAGCAGTACAACTCAGGCTGGGCCCAGCTGTTCCTGGAAACCAGTAGGAGGGGGTGGGGTCCCCCAATCCAGCTGAGTGCTGCTGGCCCAGACCTGCACACCAGGGCTCTGTGTCCCTACAAATGGAGGCCTTCAGACCATCCCCCAAAATGTTGGGGCTCTCTTTACTTAAAACAGGGGTTTGCATCCTTCTTCCAAAATGTGGAAGATTTTCAGCACTTGTTGCTGAATTAAAGGTGCCCTGGATCTCCTCACAGTGGGGCTCCCTGTATATCAAAACAGGGATTCCTGCTCTCTTCCCTGCCAACATAGAAGCTCACTGCTTTTCCCCAGACTTGGGACTCCCTGCCCCCCCAAAATGGAGGGTTGTGCTCCTCCAGAAACAGTACACCCAGACCTTTCCTTAAATCTGGGGACTGCTGGCTCCCGGAACATCTGGGATGCCCACAACATCACGCCAACTTTAGGACAATTTAAGTCAATTTCCCTAAATATTTGAATTTCCAGATTTCCCCTAAACATCAAAATCCCTGCGACCTTCGCCCTAATGTGGTGATCTCAGCGGTCCAGCCACCCATGCTTCTAACAGCTGTGGTTCCTGGCTCACCTCCCACTGCCACCTGGGAACAGGGTAGCCCTGTCTCCCTGTATTGGCAGCACCCTCTCCTCTGGTGAATGCGAGATGGGGGAGCCAACGGCAGCCGTTCCCACGACTGCCGGAAGACAGCCCAGTCCGGAAGCCAGTGCTGCTGGCCCTTGTCCCCTTCCCCCACTGTCCTCCCCACCCGCTCCCAGGGGCTGGAGTCTGGAAAACAACGCGGGAGGTGGTTGTGGGGTTGTGGACGAGCATCCGAGGCCCCTGAGTGCGTACGGCTGCGCATGAGTGGGCTGTAATCGGGTGTCTAGGGGTGAGTGCGTTCGTGCGATGCGCGCGGGGAGCAGCTGTCACTTTGCCCACCCAGCTCCAGGGCAAGGTTGTTGGCGCCAGGATCTTCTGGGTGGATGGGAGCAGCGCCCCTCCCCTCTGATCTGGGCCCGCCCCCAATGCAGAGCCCGTCCCTTCCTCCGGGTACAGCTAATAACCTCTAATTAGTGCACATTACCCATCCCGCCTACGGGGGAGGGGTTGCCGAAGGACCCTGGGGTCATAGTGCGCGAGCCTGGGCTTCACCCTTCCCCCTCAAAACCGGGTCCACTCGGAACCTCTGTTTTCTCGCCAGCAAAGCAGGGAATTAAAACAGCACTTGCCATCTAGATACAAGGGGAGGATTCAATAGTCTACGTATTTAAATCTATTAGCGCAGGGACTGCATACAGTAAGCACTCCATACATGGTGACTGCAATTTTATTGTTAACTATAATTGGTATCACTTTCCATTGAGCCCCTTCCACCCCTCCACCGCCCCAGCGGGGGTCTCACCGCAGGCGCAAAGTCTTCACCCTAGGACGCGTTTTGCTGTCTCCGCGCCCCCTGGTGGGCGCGGGCGAAGCGGCAGCTTCAGCGAAATCGTGAGTGCTGAGGTTGGGGGATACCCGGCGCGCATCTAGGTAGGGCAAGGCGCGAGGGGGAGCATCGTGGAAGACGGATCCAGGCTGGGCAAGGGTGCCTGTCCATCAGCCAGGACATGTGTCTAACCGACTTCTTGCCCTCGACCTAGGACCACAACCGTGTCCCCTTTTCTACTCCTGGGTCAAGAATGCGGGGAGAATCCCTTTATTTACTGAGACAGGGTCTCCCCCTGACGTCCAGGCTGGAGTGCAGTGGCGCGACCACAGCTCACTGCAGCGTTACCTCTCGGGCTGAAGCGATCCTCCCACCTCAGCCTCTGGGGTAGTTGGAAATAGGCGCGTGCCAACCACGCCCAGCTACTTTTTCTTGTTTTAATTTTATTTTTGTAGAGACGGAGTCTTCCTGTGTTTCGAGGGCTGTTCTCGAACTCCTGGGTTCAAGCAATCCTCCCTCCTCGACCTCCCAAAAGTGCTGAGATTACAGATGTGAGCCATTGCGCCCGGCCTATTTTATTTTATTTTATTTTATTTATTTATTTTGTTCTTTCTTTCTAAAGAACGGCCTATTTTAAAATTTGTATTTTTTCGTTTTTAGAGACGGGGTTTCACCATTTCAGCCAGGATGGTCTCGATCTCCTGCCCTTGTGATCCACCCGCCTTGGCCTCCTCAAGTGCTGGGATTATAGGCGTGAGCCACCGGGCCCGGTCTAAAATTTTTTAGTTATTTTTTGAGACAGCCTCTCTCTGTCGCCCAGGCTTGGGTGCAGTGGCCCTATCACGGCTCAAGCCATCCTTCCATGTCAGCTTCTGTAGTAGCTAGGACCACAGAAACGCCACCATGCCCGGCTAATTTTTGTTTTTTTTTTAAGCACAGTCGGGATTTCTGTATTTTGGCCAGGCTGGTCTCGAACTCCTGACCTTGACCTCGTGATCCGCCCACCTCCGCCTCCCAGAGTGCTGGGATTACAGGCGTGAGCCTCCGTGCCTGGCCTACATGGCTAATTTTTAAATTTTTTGAAGAGACTCAGGTCTCTCCATGTTGTGCAGGATGGTCTCGAACTTCTGGCCAAACTAATTCTCCCTCCTAGGCCTCCCAAAGTATTCACAGTCGAGAGCCACCGCGTACGGCGGGAAAACCCCTCTAGTATCCCCTCTCCGAATCCATAGAAAGTGCCAGGGCTCGCCCACCCCCCTCCCGCCCCGTCACACAGATAAAGGCTCCGATCATAAAATGGTTAGACACATGAATTTATTTCAGTTGCGTTGCAGGGAAAAGACGTGAATGCTCTTGGGTAACAGGGTGGAGCAGCTCCGCCTCAAAAGGATCTTGAGGACCTCCCCACCCCAAAAAGGGCCAGGGAGAGGAAGGGAGGTGGGACCACCGTCAGATGTACAAGGCTGGCCCAGGCTGACCCCTGGCGGCAGGGCGGGCGCCCGAAGGTTGCCAGGATCCAAGATGGCGGGGCTGGAGGCAAGAGCGAGCGTGGGGAGGAGATTACGTTACCGAGGCGGAGCCTGCGCTAGGGGGCGGGACGGGGCCTGCGCTAGGGGGCGGGGCGGGGCGGCGCTCTAGGCCGAGCGGGAGGTCGGGGCTGCGGGGCGCTCGCTGGTGGCGGACCCCGAGGCGGCTGCGGCGCCTGGGCTCTGTGGCCGGGGTCGAATCCGATCGGGAACCATGAGCGTGGACAAGGCCGAGCTATGCGGGTCTCTGCTCACCTGGGTAGGTCGTGGGGCGGGGCTGGGGGAAGGTGAGCGCCCGCTCCTCTTGCCCGGGATCCTGGCCCTGGTTCGGTCAGCCCCTTGGTGCTGGGGCTGGGAGGTGCAGGGGTCGTCGGCTTGCTGGACCGTTGGACTCTGGCCCGAGCACCCGCCCCCCCTCACGTGGCAAGTCTGCGTGGAAAGGACAGGTGAGGCCCCTCCCCTCTGTGTCTGGTTCGTTTGGGGCTAGGGCACAGGTGAATCGGCCTGGTCACGTGGCGCCTGTGGGGCCCAGGTAACTCGTGATACCTCCCTGGCCTGGACGCGCAGGGTTTGTTGGGCAGAGGTGAAGTGAGGCCACGCCCCCTCTGGTCTCAGGTGAGCAGAAACCACTCCTTCTCAGAGCTGCTATGGCGGAGCAGCACCGGCTCCACCACGTGGGGTTTGCTGGCTGGAAAAGTCTGCAAAAGGGGGAGTGGTTGGCACTCCAGGCCCTAACTCTCCATTGCCCTTCCCTTTATCCTTCAGTTACAGACGTTCCACGTTCCATCTCCCTGTGCCAGCCCACAGGACCTGAGCAGCGGCCTTGCCATAGCCTATGCGCTGAACCAGATGTGAGTGGAGCTGAGGGGGAGGATCCCAAAAGTTTCCCCCATCCTGCTTATTCCACCTTCTCGCCCCAGAGACCCATCCTGGTTCAACGAGGCATGGCTCCAGGGCATCTCAGAAGATCCAGGTCCCAACTGGAAGCTGAAGGTGACAAGTGGACTCATGATTAAAGGACAGACTGGTGAAGAGATGACCAGGGGATGGGCCAGCTAGGCACATGTCCTGGGTGATGGCAGGAAGAGGGACAGATGTCTGGTGATCAACTATTTGTTCATCCATTCATCTGTTGAGCACTCACCCTGTGCCGGGCTTGGGCATTCAGCAAGGAATAACACAGACAAAACCTGCTTCACACAGCCATCATTCTAGTGACAAGAGACACATACACAACCATAAAAATTAACTTCCAGGCTGGGTGCAGTGGCTCACGTCTATAATCCCAGCACTTTGAGAGGCTGAGGTGGGTGGATCACTTGGGCCAGGAATTCGAGACAGCCTGGCCAACATGGTGAAACCCTGTTTCTACCAAAAATGCAAAAATTAGCCAGGTATAGTGGTGCGCACCTGTAATCCCAGTTTCTTGGGAAGCTGAGAGATGAGAATCGCTTGAATCCAGGAGGTGGAGGTTGCAGTGAGCCGAGATAGAGCCATTGCACTCCAGCCTGGGCAACAGAGCAAGACTCTGTCTCAAAAAAGAAGAAAAAAGAAAAAAAAAATCCACACTTTAGATGCCAATAGTTCTATGAAGACAATAAAAAAGCAGGGCCTTAAGAGAGAGCAATGAGAGCATGGGTGGATGATTACATCAGATGGGTTAATCTCCAAGTGAGATTTGGGGGAACAGTGTTCCAGGCACAGGGAATAGCAGATGCAAAGGCTCTGAGTTGGGAATAAACTTGGTGTGATGGAGGAATGGCAGAGAGGGCAGAACAGAGAGGAAGAGGGCAAGATTTGTAGGACATGAGGTCATCAGGGGCCTGGCAGGCCACAGTAGGTGTGTGGATTCTATTTTTAAGTGCTGTGGAAAGTCAAGGCAGGGTTTTAGCAGAGCAAAGATGCAACCTGGCTTGGGCTTTATAAAGCTCCCCCTGGCTGTGTGGAGAGGAATAAAATGTAGGCAGCAAAGGTGGAAGAGGAGAGGCAGCCGGTGCATGAATCCAGGTGAGAGGTGACGATAGATGGCTAGGGCTGAAGGATGGTGGGGCAGGTGGTGAGAAGTGACTTGTTTTTGGGGACATATGAAGAAAGATTCTCACAGTGGCTCATGCCTGTAGTTCCAGCATTTTGGGAGGCTCAGGTGGGAGGATTGCTTGAGCTCAAGAGCTTGAGACCAGCCTGAGCTACATAGCAATACCTCCTCTCTACAAATAAAAAAAGTAGTCAGGTGTGGTGGCATATCCCTGTAGTTCCAGCTACTATGGAGGCAGAGACAGGAGGATTGCTTGAGCCCAGGAGATCGAGGCTGCAGTGAGCTAAGATGGCACCACTAGCCAGCCGCGGTGGTCACTCCTGTAATCCAAGCACTTTGGGAGGCTGAGGTGGGTGGATCACCTGAGGTCGGGAATTCAAGACCAGCCTGACCAACGTGGAGAAACCCCGTCTCTACTGAAAAGATAAAAATTAGCCAGGCATGGTGGCGCATGCCTGTAATCCCAGCTTCTCAGGAGGCTGAGGCAGGAGAAACCCTTGAATCCGGGAGGCAGAGTTTGCGGTGAGCCAAGATGGCGCCATTGCACTCCAGCCTGGGCAACAAGAGTGAAACTCCATCTCAAAAAAAAAAAAAAAAAAAAAATGTTGGGTGTGGTGGCACACTTTAAGAGTCCCAGGTGGGCAGATCACGAGGTCAGGAGATCGAGACTATCCTGGCCATCATGGTGAAGCCCTGTTTCTACTAAAAATACACAAATTATCTGGGTGTGATATCATGCACCTGTAGTCCCAGCTACTCAGGAGGCTGAGGCAGGAGAATCACTTGAACCCAGGAGGCAGAGGCTACAGTGAGCCGAGATCATGCCATTGCACTTCAGTCTGGGTGACAGAGTGAGACTCTGTCTCAAAAAAGTAAATAAACAAATTGCAGCACTGCACTCCAGGCTGGGTGACAGAGCAAGATCGTGTCTCAAAAAACTAAAGCAAAAAATTAAACAACACCTCGAAACAAAACAAAGATGGACAGGCAGACAAAAGGGCAGAAAGCCAGGCAGGTCACCGCCAGAGGAAGGCACATGCATGCAGAACAGGATGAGATGAGCAGGGAATGAGAAGTGAGGTGAACAAAGGGATGGGATGTACAGATTCAGAGTGGGGGGGGCCTCCAAACTTGTCCATAGCTCCTTGCTCCTCCCTAGGTCAGCAATCTGAAGACGGTCTTACGGAGCGTGGTAGAGTACTCCCAGGATGTGAGTAACTGTAAAAGGACTTAGGGGGCTGAGTTGGGAGAAGGGTGGTTCCATGAGCCCCTGACACTGCCTTCTCCCCAGGTCCTGGCACATCCTGTGTCAGAAGAGCACCTCCCAGATGTCGGCCTCATTGGCGAGTTCTCAGACCCAGCAGAGCTCGGCAAACTGCTTCAGCTGGTGCTGGGCTGTGCCATCAGTTGTGAGAAAAGCAGGGTATGGGGAACTTAGGGGTCCCCCAGGGGCTGGCCTGAGGAAATCCTCCTCCTCCCTGCCCCACCCCACCCAACCCCTGGGTCTCAGCCTCCCCCCACCTTGATCTCCAGAGCATATCCAGAGAATCATGACGCTGGAAGAATCGGTTCAGCATGTGGTGATGGAAGCCATCCAGGAGGTGGGTGGAGGCGCTCAGTGTGGCAACTGGAAAATGTCAGGGGAGGGGACATCTCTAGGGCAGAGGCAACTGGGCACAGGCCCTCTCTGGTAAGGTCTAGACTGCCTGGGACTCAGCTGGCCAGACATCTCTGTCTCATGTGTCTGCCAGCTTGTCCCAGCTCTAAGTCACAATCTAGCAGGCTCAAGGAATCTGGCTTCCCTGTGTGCTGGAGGCAGGAGGGCAGCCACTGGGCTGGGGTTATTGGGCAGAAGTGGCCTTGATGGTGGGAGGATGGAGAGGTTCTCAGGTTGGATATTAGATGCCATGAAGGCTACCCTCAGATATCCAGTTCATCACAATGCCCCTTCCCACTCCCCCAGCTCATGACCAAAGATACTGCTGACTCCCTGTCACCAGAGACATATGGCAACTTTGATAGCCAGGTAAGAGATTTGGGGGAAAGGTGTTCCAGGCACAGGGAACAGCACATACAAAGGCCCAGAGCTGGGAATAGGTTTGCTGTGATTAACTTTATGACTTAACCTTGTTAAAGATGCAGACCCCATACACATGCTCAGGGCTGCCTAAGGGGGAGGGGCTTGTCCTTAGGCCTGTAGGCCACGCCCATGTTTCAGGGTGCTAGCGACTTCTTGTGCAGGTCTCCAGGGTTGTGGAATCACTATTCCTTCCCAGCCCTGTTTTTCTTTTCTTTTCTTTTCTTTTTCTTTCTTTTTTTTTTTTTTTTTTTTTGAGATGGAGTCTTCACTCTGTTACCCAGGCTGGAGTACAGTGGTGCGATCTCTGCTCACTGCAACCTCCGCCTCCCAGGTTCAAGTGATTATCCTGCCTCAGCCTCCCGAGTAGCCAGGACTACAGGCGTGCATCACCACGCCCCGCTAATTTTTGTATTTTTAGTAGAGATGGGGTTCCCCATGTCGGCCAGGAACTCCTAATCTCAGGTATTCCACCTGTGTTAGCCTCCCAGAGTGCTGGGATTATAGGCGTGAGCCACCGCACCCGGCATCAGACCTCTTTCGATCCTGAGGGTTTCTTGGCCACCTCCAGTCAACCCCTAGAGATCTCAGCCTCCCCCGATCCCGTCCTTCTCCTGGATCCCTGAGTTCCTCTCCCCTCATCTTCCTAGTCCCGCAGGTACTATTTCCTAAGTGAGGAGGCTGAGGAGGGGGATGAGCTACAGCAACGCTGTCTGGACCTGGAGCGGCAGGTAGGGCCCGAGGTGGGGGTGGGTCACTTGCATAGCGCCCCTCCAAGCCCCAGCTCATCTTCCTGCTCTGCCTGCAGCTGATGCTCCTGTCAGAGGAGAAGCAGAGCCTGGCGCAAGAGAATGCAGCGCTGCGGGAGCAGGTGGTCCAGCCTGAAGGCGAGGGTACCCCAAGTCTCACTGCCAAGAAGCTGCTGCTCCTGCAGTCACAGCTGGAGCAGTTGCAGGAGGAGAACTTCAGGTGGGGGTCAGCTGGGGACTGGGCCAGGGAAGCCAGCGGACGGGGGCGAGGGCAGCCCCCTCATGTGCCCTTTCCCTATCACCCCCAGGCTGGAGAGTGGCAGGGAAGATGAGCGCCTGCGCTGTGCTGAGCTGGAGCGGGGAGGTTGCCGAGCTGCAGCACCGGAACCAGGCGCTGACCAGCTTGGCCCAGGAGGCACAGGCCCTGAAGGATGAGATGGACGAGCTGCGGTGAGTGGTGGGTTCCTGGGTCCCCCACCACGGGGGGCGGGGGAGAAACCTGTTGCCAGAGTTCCCCCTCTGATGCCATAGCAGCTCTGTAATTTCCCTGTGCCCAGAGACCCCCCAATATGCCCCCTAGACTCCACAGTGCCACCCAGAGCCTTACAGAATGCCCAAGGCCACAGTGCACTGTCCTGAACTCCGCCATATCCCCTGAACCCCAAACCGTCCCGTCTTATCTCACATTATGCTTCCAAGACCCTATAGCATCCCTGTGGTCCCCCAAAACACAGGAACCTCCCCCCACAATGCTCTGCAGACCCCACTGCACCATTTTGGGCTTCATAATGTCCCTGGATCCCATGGTACCTTCTAGAACTCCATAGTGCAATTACTTTGCAACCCGTTTTGACTCTACTGTGCCTTCTGTAACCACAAAGGGCTCCACTGGGCCTCTATAGCACCCCCTGTAATGTAAAAGTCTCAGTGTACAACCCCATTGCATTTCCAAGGACCCCACGGTGCTCTTGTCCCACAGCTCCCCCAATGACCCCAAGGTGTCCTTGGCAGATGCTCAGACCTCTCTAGGCCCCTCACTCACTCCCCCTATGATCCCACAACCCTGTGTATGCCCACAATTCCACCCCAGAGGATCCCTGATTATACCCCTGGGCTAACCATTGCTGTAACGACTCCCAAGAGCACCAGGCCTGGGTTGACCCCTGACACTCGACTTTCATGACCCCTTCACCTTGAACCCAAACGCCTCGGACTGAACACCCTCTTCTGCACCAAGGGCCCCTCCCAGCTGACCCTTTTTCTAAGCTCCCAGCCGGATCCCCCTCCCTTCCCCCATCCCCCAGGCAGTCCTCGGAGCGTGCTGGGCAGCTGGAGGCCACGCTGACCAGTTGCCGGCGCCGCCTGGGCGAGCTGAGGGAGCTGCGGCGGCAGGTGCGGCAGCTGGAGGAACGCAACGCCGGCCACGCCGAGCGCACGCGGCAGCTGGAGGAGGAGCTGCGTCGGGCCGGCTCCCTACGCGTCCAGCTGGAGGCGCAGCGGCGGCAGGTGCGGTGGGGGCGGGATTAGGGCCGGGTCCCGCCCCTAGCAGCGAGTCCCTTCCCGTTGGCCCGCCCTCCGCACTCCCTGAGCCCATCCCGCACTTGTACATAGGCCACGCCCTCCAGGCCTCATCCCTTCACCCAGGCTGCTCCTCTGTATGGGTTTGTAAGCCTTCCCCTTAAGTACCTCTCCCCTAAATTCTTTGAGGCCAGTACTTCTGGTCCCGCCCCGTCACCCGGCTATTCGATTTATTTCGGGTTACCCATGTAATGAAAAACTCGTCATAAACTGAAAATATCCTAAAATGCATTGAAAGGCCAGGCCTGGTATTGCAGCGCTTTGGGGGGCTGAGGCAGGAGGATCACTTTAGCCCAGGATTTCGAGGTTGTAGTGACCTGTGGATGTATCACTGCATTCCAGCCTGGGTGACAGGCTGAGACCCTGCTTCAGATAAAAAGTCCAGGTGTGGTGGTTCGCCAAGGCGGGCACTTCATTACTCCTTCTGTAACCCCACATCACTTGAGGCCAGGAGTTTGAGACCATCCTGACAAACATAGCGAAACCCCGCCTCTACTAAAAATACAAAAATTAGCAGGGCGTAGTGGCAGGCGCCTGTAATCTACTTGGGAAACTGAGGCACGAGAATAGCTTGAACCTGGGAGGCGGAAGTTGCAGTAAGCCATGACTGCACCACTGCACCAGCCTGGTTGAGAGGGTGAGACTCTGTCTCAAAAGAAAAAGAGGGCTGGGCGGGGTGACTCAGGCCTATAATCCCAGCACTTTGGGAGGCTGAGATGGGAGACAACTTGAGGCTAGGAGTTTGAGAAGAAGCCTGGTCAACATAGCAAGACCCCATCTTTTTTAAAAAATAAGAAAATCCATTGAATATACCTTGCCTACTGAACATCACAGCTTAGCCTAGCCTACCTTAAACATGCTCAGAAAACTTGTCTTAGCCTACTTTGGCAAAATCATCTACCACAAAACCTATTTTATAATAAGGAATCGACTATATGCAGTTTATTGAAGACTGTAATTCACTGAAATTGAAAACCAGAATGATTGTATGGGTTCTTACCATTAACATTCAGAGCCGGGCTGGGTGCAGTGGCTCACACCTGTAATCCCAGTGCTTTGGGAGGCTGAAGTGGGAGGATCACTTGAGGCCAGGAGTTCGAGATCAGTCAGCGCAACAGAGCGAGACCCTGTCTCTACAAAAAACAAGCAAAAAACCATACACAGTTGAAAGCATCATAGTAAAGTCAAAAGATCATAAGTCAAACCATCCTGGATCGGAGACCATCTGTACTCAGCCCCTGCCCCTCCTTCCATCCCTGCAGTCCTCATTCCTCCCCTTTCCGTGTTCAGGTGCAGGAACTGCAGAGCCAGTGGCAGGAGGAAGCCATGAAGGCTGAGAAATGGCTATTTGAATGCCGCAACCTGGAGGAAAAGTATGAGTCGGTGACAAAGGAGAAGGAGGTGAGACTGAGGTCCCCACTGCCCAAGCCCCACCCTGCCAATCCTGGGATAGCCCATTTCCCAGGAGGTCGAGCCTGGCTCGTGTGGTGTCTTGTTCCCTGTCCCTGCAGCGGCTGTTGGCGGAGAGGGACTCCTTACGGGAGGCCAATGAAGAGCTGCGCTGCGCCCAGCTGCAGCCGCGGGGGTTGACCCAGGCGGGTGAGATGAAGCCCCATCCCCCAGGCCTTGCCTGTCCTGGGGTACTGTTTGGGCAGAACAGGTTGTGTCCCAGGGCATGTCTAGGCTGGGGACAGAGCTAGGCCAGGATGGAGGTGACCAGAAAGAGGTGACACAGTCAAATTGAAGAGAGAGGCTCATGGGCTCAGGGAGGAGCAAAGGCGAAAAACCTGGACCAACCATGACTATTCTCTACCAAGCCCGGGATGGGGCTTGTGTCCAGCCAGGCTTTTGGTTGAACTTGAGCCCCAAAAGATGATCGTTGGAAAGAAGACCCTAGGGGCGGGGACAGGGGATGCGAAGAGAGTTGAAGATTTTTCTCCCCTTCTTCAGACCCCTCAATGGATCCCACCTCCCCAGCCGTGGATAACTTAGCCGCGGAGATCCTACCTGCAGAGCTCAGGTATCCTGGGGTCACTCAAAACTCTGGCCCCACCCAGGCCTGCCAAGGCCCGCCCTCAGCCCCGCCCCCACCCTCCCACCTTCCACTAACCCCGGTTGCTTGGTCTCAGCTCCAGGTCCTAGCCGGGCTCCTAGGCCCACTTACTCCGAATTTGGCTCTTACCTACTCAGGGCCCTCGCCCTACCAGATGACTTTGCTTCTCCAGGGTCTATCCTTAGTACACAAATTACGTCCAACAACTGTTTCCACTTCCTGCGCAAAAATCCTATGCCCTAACCCCGCCGACTTTGATCCTTTCTCTCAGGGTCCAGCCCTGTCAGTGTAGCCTCTGTGAGTTTCAATCCCCTCTGCCCTGCCCGGATTAACTCTCCCACCCCAGGCCAGGCACGGTGGATCACAGTTCTAAATCCTAGCACTTTGGAAGGCCAAAGCGGGAGGATCACTTGAGCCCAGGAGTTCAAGAGCATCCTGGGCAACATAGTGGCCGTCTCTACGAAATAAAAATGATTTTAAAACCCCCAAAACAGCCGGGCGCGGTGGCTCACGCCTGTAATCCCAGCACTTTGGGAGACTGAGGCGGGTGGATCACCTGAGGTCGAGACCAGCCTGGCCAAAATGGCGAAACCCGTCTCTACTAAAAATACAAAAATGATCTGGGCATGGTGGCGCATGCCTGTAATCCCAGCTAGTCAGGAGCCTGAGGCAGGAGAATCACTTGAACCTGAGAGGCGGAGGTTGGAGTGAGTCGAGATCGTGCCACTGCACTCCAGCCTGGGTGACAGACGGAGACTCCATCCCCCCCCCCCCCCAAAGCAAACCCAAAAACAAACCCAAAAAACTCTCCCATCCTAGTTCTTCCCATTCTTGCTTCCTGCTTTCCCACAGCCGCATCCCAGCTGTTCGAATCTGCTCTTGTAGCTCCGCCCTTGCCTAGCTCCACCCCCTGTCCCAGCTTAGAGCTCCGCCCACTTTGACCCTGGCCGGGGAGCCTCAGCCCCTTGTAGGTCCTCGGTGCTCCTACCCCATGGTCTGGCTGGGCTCTTCCCCAGGGCTCTGTCCCCGCCCCAGCTCTACCCGCCCGGAGCCCCAGTGGGCCTGCGGAGTGACTTGTCCCTGGCGCTGCTCTCCCTCCCGGGTCTGCAGGGAGACGCTCCTGCGGCTTCAGCTGGAGAACAAGCGGCTGTGCCGGCAGGAGGCGGCCGACCGGGAGCGGCAGGAGGAGCTGCAGCGCCACCTGGAGGAGGCCAACCGCGCACGCCACGGGTTGGAGACGCAGCACCGGTGAGCGCCTGGGGACCCTGCGAAGTGCGGGGACAGAGGGGGCTGAAAGCGGGTGCAGGCACTAAGCGGCCCCCCACCCTCGCAGGCTGAACCAGCAGCAGCTATCCGAGCTGCGGGCCCAGGTGGAGGACCTGCAGAAATCCCTGCAGGAGCAGGGGGGCAAGACTGAAGACGTGAGTATCCCCCACCACCTCCCCCGCCTGGCCCTCCCTCGTGCCCCGAAGTAACCCTCCTCTCTCTCCATGCTGCCCGATGCCCCATACAGGCCATCGTAAGTATCATGGGCCCAGGGTGGCACCCCCTACCCTCACCCTGGAAAGGAGGAGTTACGGCCTCTCTAGACCCCCTATTCACCTTGCTGCTTCTCTCCCCCAGTCCATCTTGCTGAAAAGGAAGCTGGAGGAGCATCTGTAAGTTGTAGAAAGAGGGCATTCCTGGTGGGGGCATGGATTCGACATTAGTGGGGAGTTTCTTAGGCGTGTGCCACCACACCTGGCTAATTTTTTATATTTTTAGTAGAGATGGGGTTTCACCACATCGGCCAGGCTGGTCTCGAACTCCTGACCTCAGGTGATCCACCCCTCTTGGCCTCCCAAAGTGCTGGGATTACAGGCATGAGCCAGCACACCTAGCCTTCTTTCTTTTCTTTTTTTTTTTTAACAGAGTCTCACTCTGTCACCAGGCTGGAGTGCAGTGGTGCCATCTCAGCTCACTGCGACCTCCCCCCTCCCAGAGTTCAAGCAGTTCTCCTGCTTCAGCCTCCCAAGTAGTTGGGACTACAGGCACACACCACCACACTCAGCTAATTTTTGTATTTTTAGTAGAGACAGGGTTTCACCATGTTGGCCAGGATGGTCTCGATCTCTTGACCTCGTGATCTGCCTGCCTCAGTTTCCCAAAGTGCTGTGATTACAGGTGTGAACCATGGTGCCCGGCTGCCTTCTTTTTTTTCTTTTACCTGTCTGCTGTTGAAGAGATTTGTGTTCTAGAAAGGTCTCTGGCTGCTGGATGGAGGGGTTGAGGGTAGAAGAGGCTAGCAAGGGATGATGGTGGCTGGACCAACTTGGAAGCTATGGGATGGGAAGAAGTGGGCAGCAGGAGGCTGTTCCAGGGACACCTGCTAAGGGTGCAGGGAAGGTTGTGGCTCTGATGGCTGAGGAGATGGTGGGACCAGGATACACAGCCCCCAGGCATGGGGGACAGGCAGATAGGTCTCTGTGGCCATGTAGGGGCATTTCTGGCTGACGAGGAGGGCTGTGGCTACCACTGGGATGAAAGAGAAGCCAGCTCGGAGGTCAGCCCACTGTTGCCCATCTCCGGTCCACAGGCAGAAGCTTCATGAGGCAGATCTGGAGCTGCAGAGGAAGCGGGAGTACATTGAGGAGCTGGAGCCGCCCACTGACAGCAGCAGTAAGTGGGACCTGGCAACCAGAGGGTGGGGAGAGCCCAGAGCCCAACAGTGTGGAACTGACGGGACACCTCTTCCGCCAGCAGCCCAGCGGATCGAGGAGCTGCAGCATAGCCTGCAGAAGAAGGACGCGGACTTGCGGGCCATGGAGGAGCGATACCGTCGCTACGTGGACAAGGCCCACATGGTGAGGACACTGGGTGTTCCCACAAGTCGCCTGCCCTGGCTCACACTCTTTTGTGTCTCCCATTGAGTCAAACCTTCTGCTTGGACATCTGTGCCCCCAACTCCCACCTGTCATACCCCACCATGTGATAGACCCCACTGCCACTGATTGTCACATTAAAATACTGCACAGCTGGCCAGGCGCCATGGCTCATGCCTGTAATCCCAGCTCTTTGGGAGGCCGAGGATGAGGTCAGGACTTGGAGACCACCCTGGCCAACATGGTGAAACCCAATCTCTACCAAAAATACAAAAATTAGGCCAGGCACGGTGGCTCACTCCTGTAATCCCAGCACTTTGGGAGGCTGAGGCAGATGTATCATGAGGTCAGGAGATCGAGACCATCCTGGCCATGGCAAAACTCCATCTCTACAAAAATTAGCCAAGCATGGTGGCAGGTGCCTGTAATCCCAGCTACTCAGGAAGCTGAGGCAGAGAATTACTTGAACCTGGGAGGTGGAGGTCGCAGTGAGCTGAGATCCTGACACTGCACTCCAGCTGGAGTGACAGAGTGAGTCTCTGTCTAAAAACAAAAACTAACTGGGCATGGTGGTGGGCACCTGTAATCCCAGCTACTTGGGAGGCTGAGGCAGGACAGTCATTTGAACCTGGGAGGCGGAGGTTGCAGTGAGCCGAGATTATGCCTTTGCACTCCAGCCTGGGCAACAGGGCAAGACTCAGTCCCAAAAAAAAAAAAAAAAAAAAGTACTGCACACCCAGGCACAGTAGCTCATGCCTGTAATCCCAGCACTTTGGAAGGCTAAGGTGGGTGATCACTTGAAGTCAGGAGTTCGAGACCAGCCTGGCCAACATATAAAAACCCTGTCTCTACTAAAAATAGAAAAATTAGCCAGTGTGGTGGCATGCGCCTATAATCCCGGCTACTCGGGAGGCTGAGGCAGGAGAATAGCTTGAACCTGGGAGGCAAAGGTTGCAGTGAGCTGAGATTGCGTCACTTCACTCCAGCCTGGGAACAGAGCCAGACTCCATCTCAAAAATAAAAATAAACAAAATAAAGTACTGCATAGCTGAGCACAATGGCTCATGCCTGTAATCTCAAGACTTTGGGAGGATGAGGCAGGAGGATTGCTTGATGCCAGGAGTTCAGGACCATCCTGGGCGACATAGGGGACTCTGTCTCTATAATGAATGAAAGAATGAATTAGGCCAGGCGTGGTGGCTCACACCTGTAATCCCAGCACTTTGAGAGGCTGAGGCGGGTGGATCACAAGGTCAGGAGTTTGACACCAGCCTGACCAACATGGTGAAGCCCCATCTCTACTTAAAATACAAAAATTAGTCAAGCATAGTGGCGAGCACCTGTAATCCCAGCTACTCAGGAGAATCGCTTGAACCCAGAAGTTGCACTGACCTGAGATTGTGCCACTGCACTCCAGCCTGGGTGACAGAGTGAGACTCTGTCTCAAAAAAAAAAAAAGAATGAATGAATATACACACCCCAGTGTGTCCCAGGGGGTTTCAAGGCCAAAGTCACCTGGCTGTGACTTCCCCAACCTGTAGGTTATGCAGACCCTGGAACCCAAACAGCGGCCAGCTGCAGGGGCACCCCCAGACCTCCACACCCTGAGGACAAAGCTCCGAGAACGGGATGTCCGAATCCGGCACCTGGAGGTGGGTGTCCTCGTCCTTTTATGCTGTCTCCAGCATATCCAGGTCCCTGAAACTTGCCTTCTTGACAGATGGACTTTGAGAAAAGCCGAAGTCAGCGGGAGCAGGAGAAAAGCTGCTCATCAGTGCGTGGTATAATATGGTGAGTGTGAGGTCTGGGCTCTAAGATCTCATGGGTAGAGTATTTTAGGGGTCCTTTGGGCTCACCTGATCCCAACCACACCTTCTCCTGAAGGGCATGGCCTTGCAGCAGCGAGCCGGGGGAAGAGCAAGCGCCTGCCCATGCCCAGTCGTTCCTAGCACAGCAGCGGCTGGCAACTAATGCTCGCCGTGGACCCCTGGGACGCCTGGCATCTCTGAGCCTTCGCCCCACCGACAAGCACTGACAGACCTAATGATCCAGCCAGCCGGGGCTGCATCCACCCTGGCTTCCTCCAACTCACGTGGCACCCAGCATCAGGCTTCAGCCAGTGGCTTGAGAGCCTTGAGGTCATGACCTCCACCCTTTGCTCTCCCAGATTGGTGGGAAGGGAGGGTGGGAGGTAGATATAGGACTGTTCATTTTAGCAATGTGATTCTTATCGTTGATTCTCTCTCTGGAGTTCATGTGCTGCCTAGGGAGAGTCTGATTTTATATTTGAAAAAAATAAAGACTTTCAATCTTTGGCTGTGCTCTGGGCACCATGGTAAGGGAAAGTGGGCCAGGGGCTTAGCCCATTGCTTTTAAGAAAAGCTTGATTTGGCTGGGCATGATGGCTCACGACTGTAATCCCAGCACTATGGGAGGCCAAGGCAGGTGGATCACCTGAGGTCAGGCGTTAAAGACTACCCTGGTTAAACAGGTTAAAAATGTATATATATTGAGTGAAACAGGTTAAAAAAAAAAAAAAAAGACTAGCCTGACCAACATGGTGAAACCCCTGCTCTACTAAAAATACAAAAGTTAGCAGAGCGTGGTGGTGCATGCCTATAATCCCAGCTACTCAGGAGGCTGAGGTTGAAGAATTGCTTGAACCCAGGAGGTGGAGGTTACAGTGAGCTGAGATCATGCCATTGTACTCTAGTCTAGGTAACAGAGCAAGCCTTCATCTCAAAAAAAAAAAAAAGAAAAGAAAAAAGCTTGGCTAGTACTCTTACTAAAGTATGAGTGACTAGTAGCACCATCTAGAGATAGATGAGGATCTCCTTTGTGTGTTTGTGAATGTGTGGTGATTTTTTTTTTTTTTTTTTTTTTGAGACAGTCTTGCTCTGTCACCCAGGCTGGAGTGCAATGGCGCAGTCTCAGCTCACTGCAGCCTCTGCCTCCCATGTTCAAGTAATTCTGCGTCAGCCTCCTGAGTAGCTGGGATTACAGGCATGCGCCCATGCCCGGCTAACTTTTGTATCTTTAGTATAGACGGGTTTCACCATGTTGGCCAGGCTGGTCCCGAACCCCTTACCTTGTGATCTGCCTGCCTCAGTCTCCCAAAGTGCTGGATTACAGGTGTGAGCCACCACATCTGGCTTGGTAGTTTTTCTTTTTGGTTGTTGTTGTTTTTCTTTTTTGGTTGTTGTTGCTATTGTTGTTGTTTTGAGACGGAGTCTCCCTCTGTCATCCAGGCTGGAGTACAGTGGCACAGTCTTGGCTCACTGCAACCTCTGCCTCCCAGGTTGAAGTGATTCTCCTGCTTCAGCCTCCCAAATAACTGGGACCACAAGCACATGCCACCACACCTGGCTAATTTTTGTATTTTTAGTAGAGACAGGGTTTCACCATGTTGGCCAAGGTGTTCTTGAACTCCTGACCTCAATGATCCACCCGCCTTGGCTTTCCAAAGTGCTGAGATTAGAAGCATGAGCCACCGTGCCTGGCCATGTACTGGTTTTTTAAGAAGCTTTAGACAGGCCAGGTGTGGTGGTTCACTCTTGTAATCCCAGCACTTTGGGAGGTCAGGGTAGGTGGATCACTTGAGCCCAGGAGTTCAAGACCAGCCTGGACAACATAGTGAGACCCCATCTCCACCAAAAAAACACACACACAAAAATTAGCTGGGCATGGTAGTATGCGCCTATGGTTCCCACTACTCAGGAGGCTAAGGTGTGGCTGGACACAGTGGCTCACGCCTGTAATCCAAGCACTTTGGGAGGCCAAGGCAGACGGATCACCTGAGGTCAGGAGTTCAAGGCCAGCCTGGCCAACATGATGAAAACCTGTCTCTACTAAAAATATGAAAAGTTAATCAGGCATAGTGGCAGGCACCTGTAATCCTAGCACTCTGGAGGCTGAGGCAGGAAAATCACTTGAACCTGGGAGGTGGGGGGGGGGGGGGGGTGCCGGGCTCAGTGGCTCACACCTGTAATCCCAACACTTTGGCAGTTTGAGGCAGGCTAAATACAAATTTAGCTGGGCATGGTGATGCGTGTCTATAATCCCAGCTACTTGGGAGGTCAGGCAGTAGAATCACCTGAACTCGGGAGGTGGAGGTTGCATTGAGTGGAGACCACACCATTGCACTCCAGTCTGGGCAAAAAGAGCGAAACTATTTTAAAAAGAAAAAAAAGCCGGGCGCGGTGGCTCAGGCCTGTAATCCCAGCACTTTGGGAGCCTGAGGCAGGCGGATCACAAGGTCAGGAGTTTGAGAACAGCCTGGCCAGTGTGGTGAAATCCCATGTCTACTAAAAATACAAAAATATTTAGCCGAGCATGGTGGCAAATGCCTGTAATCCCAGCTACTTGGGAGACTGAGGCAGGAGAATTGCTTGAACCTGGGAGGCAGAGGTTGCAGTGAGCTGAGACTGCTCCACTGCACTCCAGCCTGGGCAACAGAGCAAGACTGTCTCAAAAAAGAAAGGCTAAGGTGGGAGAATGGCTTGAACCAGAGAGGTGGAGGCTGTAGTGAGTAGAGATCAAGCCACTGCACTCCTGTTTTAGACAAAAATGCCTGCCTTCATGAAGCTGAGGGTTATAATAAAGACAGACAGACATTAAAGTAGATAAAACAAAAGCTTGATATGAGAAGAAATACCACAGAGGAAAATAAAGCTGGAATAAGTGATGGGGGATAGAAGTGGTAGTCTTGGGAGTTGGCAATTTATAATAAAAGGCCAGAGGCTGGGCGCCATGGCTAAAACCTGTAATCCCAGCACTTTGGGAATCTGTGGTGGAAGTATCTCTTGAGCACAGGAGCTCCAGACCAGCCTGGGCAACATACTGAGACCTCGTCTGTACAAAAATAAAAAAAATTAGGGCTGGTGGAGTGGCTCACGCCTGTAATCCCAGGACTTTGAGAGGCCAAGGCGGGTGGATCACCTGAGGTTGGGAGTTTGAGACCAGCCTGACCAACATGAAGAAACCCCATCTCTACTAAAAACAAAAACACAAAATTTGCTAGGCATGGTGGTGAACTGTGGTTCTCAGCTACTCAGGAGCCTCAGGTGGGAGGATCGCTTGAACCTGGGAGGTGGAGGCTGCAGAGAGCTGTGATTGTCCCACTGCACTGCAGCCTGGGCAACAGAGCGAGACTCCATCTCCAAAAAAAAAAAAAAAAGCCAGAAAAGGAGGCCTCATCAAAGAAGTAACATCAGTGAAGGAGAGACCTGAGGGAGAGGCCATGTAGGTATCTGAGGAAGATCCAGGCAGAACAGTTTGTGCAAAAGCCGTGAGGTGAGAGCTTGCTTGGTGTACTAGAGGAACAGTAAGGGGCCATAGTGGAGTGGAGTGAATGAGAAAGCAGATGACGGTGGGGAGATTATTCAGGGATTTGTGGGCTGCAGAGAGTACTTCAACTTTTTTTTTTTTTTTTTTTTTTAAGACTGGGTTTCACCATATTGGTGAGGCTGGTCTCAAACTCCTGACCTCAGGTGATCCGCCCGCCTCAGCCTGCCAAAGTGCTGGAATTACAGGCGTGAGCCACCGCGCCCAGCCTGTACTTTAACTTTTATCCTAAGTGTAGTGGGAGCCATGGAAGATTCTAAGCAAAGGAAGGATGTGACGTGACTCGGGTGTTCATAGGCGCCCTCTCGTGGCCACTCTGAGAGAAACAGGCTTAGGAGGCCAGGGCCGGAGCTGGAAGACCAGGTTGGTAGTCCATGTGGGTGGGGGTGGGTGATAGTCCATGTGGGTGGTGGGAGGGTTCTGGCCAGGTTGGGAGCCCTGGAGGAGTGAGAAATGGTTGGATTCTAGATATGATTTAATGGTAAGGCTGGCAGGGTGCAGTGGCTCACACCTGTAATCCCAGCACTTTGGCCAACATGATGAAACCCCATCTCTACTAAAAATATAAAAATTAACTGGGTGTATTGGTGGGCACCTGTAATCCCAGCTACTTGGGAGGCTGAGGCAAGAGAATCACTTGAATCTGGGAGGCAAAGGTTGCAGTGGGCTGATTGCGCCATTGCACTCCAGCCTGGGTGACAAGAGCGAAACTCCATCTCAAAAATAAAAAATAGTAATAATAAAGGCAAAGCTGATAGGATTTGCTGCTGGGTTGGTGTGGCCACTGGGTTGATGTGATGGCCTGTGACAGGAAGAGAAATCCACATAACTACTTTTGACCTCATCACCTGGAAGGACACAGCTAACACACAGGGTTGGGCAGACTGGGGAGTTGATTAGGAGCTCGATTTCAAGTGTGTTAGGTTTGAAGTGCCTGAGAGATTTCCGCAAGGAGACATCTAAGAGGCAGTTGGCTTTCTGGGTGTACAGTTAGAGAAGGGATCCTGGCTGGATTTCTTCCTTCTTTTCCTTTCCTTTTCTTTCTTTTTTTTTAGTTTTTTTTTTTTTTTTTTTTTTTTTTTTGATGGAGTCTTGCTCTGTCTCCAGGCTGGAGGGCAGTGGCGAAATCTTGGCTCACTGAAACCTCTGCCTCCCAGATTCAAGCAGTTCTCCTGCCTCAGCCTCCTGAGTATGGTCTCAGTCTCAGCCTCCTGAGTATGGTCTCAATCTCCTGACCTCATGATCCACCCACCTCAGCCTCACAAAGTGCTGGGATTACAGGCATGAGCCACCGCACCCAGCCTCTCTTTTCTTCTTTAGATGGGGTCTCACTCTTTTGCCCAGGCTGGAGTGTAGTGGCACAATCTCAGCTCACTGCAACCTCCACCTCCCGGATTCAAGCAATTCTGCCTTGGCCTCCCAAGTATCTGGGATTACAGGCATGTGCCACCACACCCAGCTAATTTTATATTTTAGTAGAGATGGGGTTTCACTATGTTGGCCAGGCCTGTCTCGAACTCCTCACCTCCAATGATCCACCTATCTCCGCCTCCCGGCTGGGATTACAAGCATTAGCCCCACCATGGCAGGGCCTTTTTTGGTTTTTTTTGAGACAGAGTCTTGCTGTGTTGCTCAGGCTTGAGTGCAGTGGTGAGATCATAGCTCACTTCCTTCGCTGGACTTTTATATTCAGGAGTCATCAGGAGTTCATGTGATTAAATTAGTAAGACATGAAGACCTGAGGGCCTGAGAATGCAGAGGCTTGGGGCAAGAGAAGCCGTGATCCTGGGACAGTGGCTGGCTCATTAATGAGTAATGCCAGGGCACTGATGTGGGTATTTTCAGAGAGCAGAGCTTGGGAAGAAGTAAGCAGGGCACCATCATAAAAGCCGGAAGAGGTGAAACCCCGTCTCTACTAAAAATACAAAAGTTAGCCAGGCGTGGTGATGTGAACCTGTTATCCCAGTTACTCGGGAGGCTGAGGCATGAGAATCGCTTGAACCCGGAGGTGGAGGTTGCAGTAAGCCAAGATCGTGCCACTGCACTTCAGCCTGGGTAGCGAAGTGAGACTCTGTCTCAAAGAAAAAACAAACCTGGAATAAGCTGGGCTTGGTGGTTGTGGTGGTGGAGGAGGAGGAAAGAGAGGAGAAGGAGGAGAAAGAAGAAGAAAGAAGAAACCTGCAAGAACTCCCAAATCTTACTTAGCATAATGCCTGGCAGGAGAAATGAGACTAACAACGTTTGAGTAAAAACCACTAGCAATTTATTGAGCACCTACTGTATGCCAAATGCTTTAATGTCATTGTTTTATTTCATCCTCACGACAGCTCCATGAGGTGGCCACTCACATCGCCACTTGAAGGAAAGAATTCAGGCAGAACAATGATGGAGACCTCTCAGGCAGTTGGAGTTGGGAAGGAGGACTGGTGGTCAGGGTGGGCTGGTCCAAGAGTCTGGAAGAACCCCTGCCCCAGCACAGTGCCAAACCCCAGCGGGCTGCGAGAGCTGGTCAAAAGTGCAGGTGGACTTTACGAAGGTACACGAGGCTTATGCAGGCCTGGACTCCTGCCTGTGTGCCCTGCAGGGACCTGGTTCCCTGTCCTTAGGGGGCTGGGCTCTTAGATTTCAGGCCAGATTCTCCTCCTCCTCGCCAATAGGGCTGGGCAGCCAGGGTGGCGCCGGACCCCGGGTCCCGGACATGGTCACGGTGGTGAAGGGCTCGGCAGGCCCAGTGATGACAAGCGGTTCAGGACCCGCAGGGGGCGGGGGCTCGGGCTCTGGCAGGCCGGGGTCGAGCGGCGGGTCTCCGCAGCTGCACTCGGGGGCCGCGCCTTCGGGGACAACTGCGCATGAGCAGCTGGCCCCGGTAGACGCCTCCGACACGCAGCTGTTCTTGCGGAGTAGAAAAGACAGGCGCCGGCCCAGCAGGCCTCCCCCGGCCATGCCCGCACCCGCCGGCAGGAGGCGCTGCAGGAAGTCGCCGGGCGCCTCGCCAACCGGCCCATCCAAGCCGTCCAGCCGCTGAAACTGCATGTCTTCTTTGGCCAGCCTGCGGGACCGACAGTGGGGTGGACTTTGGCCAGCGCTGCGGCCTCGCCTCTTGTTGACAGAGCGGGGTCCCAGGCGCTCAGATTTCCCTGACTCCACCCCTTTGTCCCACTTATCCCCAAAGACCTTAGCTCCTAAACTCAGAGCCTGGCCTCACCCTCTGTTTCCACTTAAACTTAGATCTCAGGCAGATCACGGTGGCTCACACTTGTAATCCCAGCACTTTGGGAGACCTAGGCGGGCGGATCACGAGGTCAGGAGTTCGAGACCAGCCTGACCAACATGATGAAATCTTGTCTCTACTAAAAATACAGAAATTAGCCAGTAAGATGGTGGGCGCCTGTAATCCCAGCTACTTAGGAGGCTGGGCAGGAGAATCGCTTGAACCGGAGAGGCAGAGGTTGCAGTGAGCCGAGACCACTCCATTGCACTCCAGCCTGGGCGACAGAGCGAAACTCCGTTTCAAAAAAAAAAAGTCTGCCCGCCTCGGCCTCCCAAAGTGCTGAGGATTACAGGAGTGAGCCACTGCCCCCAGCTGATTTTTATTTTTGAAACGGAGTTTTACTCTTGTTGCCCAGGATGGAGTGCAATGGCATGATCTTAGCTCACTGTAACCTCTGCCTCCCAGGTTTACGTGATTCTCCTGCGTCAGCCTCCTGAGTAGCTGGGATTACAGGCATGTGCCACCAAGCCCGGCTAATTTTGTATTTTTATTAGAGATGGGGTTTCACCATGTTGGTCAGGCTGGTCTCGAATTCCTGACCTCAAGTGATCCACTCACCTTCGTCACCCCCACGCCCGGGATTACAGGCCTGAGCCACAGTGCCTGGCCTTTATTTTTATTTTTTTAGAGACAGGCTCTTGCTCTGTTGCCTGGGCTGGAGTTCAGTGGTGTCATTATGGCTCACTGCAGCCTCGCACTCCTGGGCTCAAGCGATCCTCCCACCTCAGCCTCCTGAATAGCTGGGACTACAGGCACATACCACCACGCTTGGCTAATTTTTTATTTTTAGTAGAGACAGGGGTCTCATTATGTTGCCCAAGCTGTCTGAACTCCTGGGCTCACTCAATCCTCCCGCCTTGGCCTCCCAAAGTACTGGGATTACAGGCATTGAGCAGCTGCTCCTGGCCTCAGCCCTCATCTCCTTTGGTATCATGTCTGACTCATCTGATCCTCGATAACCTCAGCCCTTAGCTCTATCCCCACTCAGTGGCCCAGTCTCAGACCTTGACCCTGTACCCTGACTCCTACCTTAACCTCTGCCCTTATCACAGTTCTGAGAATTTCACTCTTATCCCCATCTCTAGAGTTGAGTCCCCTTAATTTTTTTTTTTTTTTTTTTTTTTTTGAGACGGAGTTTCCCTCTTGTTGCCCAGGCTGGAGTGCAAAGGCAGGATCTCAGCTCACTGCAGCCTCCGCCTCCTGGGTTTAATTGAGTCTCCTGCCTCAGCCTCCAGAGTATCTGGAATTACAGGCATGCGCCACCACACGTGGCTAATTTTGTGTTTTTAGTAGAGACGGGGGTTTCTCCATGTTGATCAGGCTGGCCTTGAACTCCCGAACTCAGGGATCCACCCACCTCGGCCTCCCAAAGTGCTGGGATTACAGGCGTGAGCCACCACACCAGGCTCCCTTAATCTTTTCAATCAGACCCGTCCTGCAGAGCCTTAAGCCCTGCCCACCTCACCCACTAGCTCACGTGATGTCGAAGGTGGAGCCCTGGAAGGAGGGCTGCCGCAGCTGGAAGACTGTAGCAGCCGTGTAGGGGGCACGAGCCTCAGCAGCGTCCCAATACAAGTCCTTCTCCAGCACGGCCAGGTCGTCATACATCTCGTCCACTGCCAGCATGGACACCTACGAGTGCAAACAAACAAGGTAAAGTGGGGGGTAGGGCAGTGCACCGGGACCACGGAGTGAATCCCCTCCGGGTGGGTGGGGACCACAGAAGGAAGAATGGTCCAGGGCGAGACCTGGCATGTCTTGGCAGGCCTGGGACCAGGACCCTGTTGGGCACTCTGGGATGGTCTCACCTGGAGCCTGAATCTCACCTGGAAGTTTCGATCGATCAGAAAGTTGGTCTCAAAGTCATCGTCGTCCTCTCCGAAGGGGTTGATGAGCTGCTCAGCTACCTGAGTGGAGAGGGAGGAGTTAGGTGGAAATTTGGGAACCCCGTGCCCGCCCCACCCGTGAAATTCCAGTCTGGAGCACCCACCTACCTTGAGCCAGCCGGCGTAGAAGAAAAACTGCAGTAGGGTGAAGATGGGCACACACAGGTCTAGGTCATGGTCTTTGTAACCCTGAGCCGGGTCCAGGAACTGGCGACCAATGAGGCAAGCCAGGAAGTAGCTGTACAGTGCGATGGTCACCACCTGGGCAGTGCGGGGCAGGGGTCGGGGGTCATTGAGGGCCAAGGCTAGAATTGGCCTTAGCTAGCTCTCAGTTTCTCCTTGAAATCATGCATCAGGGCCACTGACATCGAATATCAACGGAGGCGTGACGGGGTTACCTGGGTGTAGACGAGGGGTACGCTAATCCAGTCGTAGTGAAAGAGCATTCCACATTTGCCCCCGAAACACATTCAGCTCCTGGGGGTGGATACAGGTCATGAGGTGGCATGAATGGTGAGCTCACACAGGGATATTGAGTGTGGGTGCCTGGGATGGAGGTGGGTGGTCACCTGGTGGGAACTGGGAGTGTGCTTTGGGGGTTCTAGGGAGGGTATTTTGTGGCGGATGTGCACCTGGGGTAAGGCACCATGCACCCAGGGGTTGCCCCTGAGGGCGTTGGTATCTGACCCATGAAGGTAATTGTGCACCTGGTAAAGGTGCTTGAAATCGGCCTCGTCGGGGTGCGCGCCGGGCCGCCGTTGATACAGCTCCAGGGGTACAATTTCCCTGGTATTCTACATGAATGACCTCCTAGTGGGCCCACCTCGAGCAGCAGCTTAAGGGCGCTGTTGTCGCGGATGCGGCCCTCGCGCCGCGCCTGCGCCGCCAGGTTGGAGAACCAGACGCACGGCACCCAGTACTTGTTGTAGGACGAGTTCAGGTTTTCGAACTTCTTGCGCTCCTCGCGGGTCATAAACCCTGGAGGAACGAGGTCAGGGATAGCTCGCCCCTCGCCCCACTCCACCCGGTCCTTGCCCGATCCCCGCGCTGCCTCTGGCCGGGGACTCACCCGCCTCTACCACGTGGTCTATGGTGGGGAAGCGCTTGAACACCGCGGTGCTGACGGAGCGCAGGATGAGCACTGCTGAGAGCCCTGCGTAGCGCATGAGTGTGCGCCGGTAGAGGCGGCCGCGCTCGTCGCGTCCGTGCACGGTGCCCGCCACCACGCACATGAGCGCGTCGGGCAGCGGCATGCATAGGTACTGGTTCCACCAACGGTGCACCACCAGCGTCACGTAAAAACCTGCAGGGGAGCGCGGAATGGGGGCTCAGTGGGGTCACCAGGGCCAGGGGATTGGGCACCCAAATTGTGGGAGAAGGGGCAACATAGGGTCTGCATCGGGGAAACCTGAGTGGGCTCGCCAACCTGACCAGCTTGGGCTGGGAACTTGGGGGTCCAGCCCTGAGATCAGAAAGGCCAGAGCAGCCCTTTGGGTCACTGGCTACTTGGGAGTCACCTCGGATGTGGCATTGGGATCCCAGTATGGGGGATAGAGACACAGAACCCATGTTAGGGGCATGTGGGCAGACTGTCGCTTGCTGTGAGGATGTAAGAACCTAAAACAAGGAGAAGGGGGGCCTGGTTTGTGGGGGTGTACATCAGGGACACCTGGTCAGGCTTGTCACAATAGCCACACCCAGTCCCTGAGTCAGGAACTTCTGAAGGGGTTGGGGACAGGGTCTACATCAGGGAGCCTTGGGCAGGCTGGGGTCACATGTGGTCACTGGGGGACCAGGACTTGTCAAAGAAATGCCCCCAGGCTGGAATTGAGAGGATGAAGTCCTATGGTGTCCCTGGAGGGTTAGGGGGTTGTCCCCCTAGTAACACAACGGACACTGGTGAGAATCCCCAGGGTGACCAGGAATAAGCCTGTGGGTGAGATGGAGCTCTCCTGGAGGCACCTCAGGGAGCACTGTGACCCAGGTGACACCCCAGGTCTCAGAGGTTTGGGGCCACATCTGGCATCTTCATGGTGTGGATCCAAAACTGGGGAGGTGTGGGGGGGGGGGTAGGATTTGAGGGGAGAGTCTCAGAGGGGCAGGAATGGGGGCTCCTCAAAGGCATGAATGGAAGTGGGTTTCTCAGGGACATAGGAACGGGGGACTTGGGGGCTGGACCGCACCAAGCACGAAGGAGACAGGAATGAGGCTGGCGTACTGGTCGCAGTAAATGACAAGCTTCTCGAAGTAACGCTTCTGCCCTTCCTTCAGCACATAGCTGCAGGGTAAGGAAGAGGGGTCACAGGTCACAGGGGCGACTGTTCCCAGCTTCAGATCTCTCTTGCTGTACCCCTCTCCCTGGCCTCCTCTTATAATAGCTGCCCCCAGCCAGGTGCAGTGGCTAACGCCTGTAATCCCAGCACTTTGGGAAGCCGAGGCAGGAGGATCACTTGAGATCAGAAGTTCAAGGCCAGCCTGCCCAACATGGTGAAACTCCATCTCTACTAAAAATACAAGAAATTAGCCAGACACGGTGGCTGGCATCTATAATCCCAGCTACTCGAGAGGAGGCTGAGGCAGGAGAATCACTTGAACCGGGAGGCAGAGGTTGCAGTGAGCCGAGATTGTGCCGCTGCACTCCAGTCTGGGTGACAGAGCGAGACTCCATCTCAATTAAAAATATATACTGGGTGCGGTGGCTCAGGCCTGTAATCTCAGCACTTTAGGAGGCTGAGGAGCAAGAATCACGAGGTCAGGAGTTAGAGACCAGCCTGACCAACATGGTGAAACGCTGTCTCCACTAAAAATACAAAAAATTAGGGCCGGGCGCGGTGGCTCACGCCTGTAATCCCAGCACTTTGGGAGGCCGAGGCGGGCGGATCACGAGGTCAAGAGATCGAGACCGTCCTGGTCAACATGGTGAAACCCCGTCTCTACTAAAAATACAAAAAAATTAGCTGGGCGTGGTGGTGTGCGCCTGTAGTCCCAGCTACTCGGGAGGCTGAGGCAGGAGAATGCTTGAACCCGGGCAGCGGAGGTTGCAGTGAGCCAAGGTCGTGCCACTGCACTCCAGCCTGGCGCCTGGTGACTGAGTGAGACTCTGTCTCAAAAAAAAAAGAAAAAAAAAAAAATACAAAAAATTAGCTGGGTGTGGTGGCAGGCGCCTGTAATCTCAGCTACTCGGGAGGCTGAGGCAGGAGAATCACTTGAACCCAGGAGGTGGAGTTTGCAGTGAGCCGAGATCCTGCCATGGCACTCCAGCCCAGGTGGCAGTGCAAGACTCCATCTCAAAAATATATATATATACATATTATATTATATATTTTTATTATATGTTATATATATAGTGCAGAGAAGGCTAAAAAAACAAAATATATATATTATATATATTATTATATATTATAATATATAATAGCTGTCCCCCTCCCCTAGAACACGAGCACCCTGGGGCAGCCTCACCGGTAGGCGGCACTCAGTGCCATGTAGAACCCAAGGAAGCAGAGCAGCTCTCGCCACAGGAGTTTGTAGATGCTCCCACGCCACAGCAGCAGCAGCTGGGAGAAGCCCCCAAAGCGGGCATTCGCCACTCGGGCTGTGTAAGTGACGGTCATCGTGGCACCCGGCAGGTGTGGCCAAGGGAGAGTGGGTGGCCCGGGTGGTGGCTGCGGGTAGAGGTGGAGAGGTACGAGAATAACTGAGCACAGCGACCCCACCCATGTTCCGGCTGGCCGTCCCCCTCAGTCCTGACACTTGCCTGAGTTGCCTTCTCCTCCCAGCTGTACCCAGTCCCAGTCCAGCCCCTAGTGCCCCTCCCTGACCTGAGTCTCAGGCTGTCCCCTTCCCTGGACTCCTGGTGCCAGGCTGTGTACCTGCCGTCCCCCACCACCAAGACCCTTGAGTCCCTGCAGTCAGCTCCCGAGTCACCCCCTGACCAATCCCCTTTACCTAGAGGCCACCTATAGCATCCCCCCAGTCCGAGAGTCCCCAGCGCCTGAGTTTCTAGGTTCTCAAGGCTCTACCTCCCCCAAGTCTCTCCCTCAGCCCCTATTTCTGGCTCCCCTTTCTCTATTTCCGTAGCTCCCAGTCTTAACCCATTCCACTCCCTGCGCTCCCTCTGAAGCCCTGTCCCTAAGCCTCCGCGTCCCCTAGCCCCCCTGCCCCAGCTTGCCCACCTTCCACTGAACGCCCCCTGGCTTCCCCAACTCCCTTTTCCTCCCGGATCCGCCTTGACCTTTCCTGTCTCCAGCCTTCCAAGCCCTCCACTCCCGGGCCCCAGAGTACTCCGGATGCATTCCTGCCCGCAGGTTCCCTATTCCCTCAGGGACCCCTATTGCCCCAAGCCTGGGCTCATCTCACCTGTGTTGAAGGTGGCCGGTGCAGGGACACACGGGGACAGGGATGGAATGGGCGGGTGGCTTCGGCGTTGGGTGGGGCTGGGGGAGTGGGCGTGCCACCCCTTCCTGGTCCTCCTCCCTCAGCTGGGCTGCAGCTTCAGAACTTTTGTTTGAAGTTCCACAAGTTTGTTACCTGGCACTGGGGAAGATATCTGCCTCTGTCCTCCCTTGCCCCTCCCTATTCCCCCTCCCAGTCACTCACTGGCAGGTCCTAGGGATCTGGAACCCACAGATTGGGGGAGGAGGCAGGGATGGTCTTTTCCCCAGTCCCAGACACAGACACACAGACACACAGACACACAGACACACACAGACACACACACACACACACACACACACACACACACACACACTGCTCAGTGAGGCTGGGTCACTCCACATCACCTGTAATCCCACAGTGTCACAGAGATGCACGCAGAAACACACATCATAGTCCCAGACACAAACCCAGCTGCTCTTAAGACAGCCTCAGCCAGGCAAGATGGCTCACGCTTGTAATCTTAGCACTTTGGTAGGCGTAGGTGGGAGGATCACCTGAGTCAGGAGTTCAAGACCAGCCTGGGCAACATAGTGAGAGTCCTCATCTCTCTTGAAAAACCAAAAAGCCTCACATATCTATGGTGACCCAGAGGGGCAGTACACACTGTCACAGAGGCTTCTGGAGTCACGCAAGACTACCTACCTTGACCTTCCCATCACGCATATATAAGGCAGGTGGACTCTGACATACCAGCCTCTGCTCTCACACGCAGTGCTCCCAACAGTCCGATTCCCTCATGATCACACCATGTAACAAAGACACCCACACAACCAGCAAAGCACAGACCCCACCCAGACTGCAGAATGCCTTCACACGAAGTCTTACACCATCGCAACGAGGTTTTGTTCCCCGAGTTCCCCTGTGCAAAGATGAACCCATGATCACACCCCAAATGCAAAAGCCCCTTCCTCAGTGCAGCGACACACGATCCCAGGATCAGAGTGGGGCTCTGGTGGTCCCTGAGGTTCCCCTAATCTAGCAAAGACACACACAATAGCGACTGTTCTCTCAAGGGACCCCTAGCTGTCACCGCTAGTGAAATTCACCAGCATTTGCACATCAATGTGTGAAGGCAACCCCCTTTCCAATGTTCCCTCCCAGCGGCACGCCCAGACCCATAAACACAGGTCCCAGACACTCTCAGCATTGCCACGAACACACAAGCTTGGGGACACAAAACCTTGTCCCGAATTTGGCATGGATTCAGGGCAGATGTTCATTCTTCACAAACACACCTGTAAAGGGGGCACTCCCAGCCTGGTACAAATGATGCCCACTTCCCCTCCATTGCCCAGCTTGGAGGACATTCACACACAGATTGGTGTGGGAGGGGCACAGGCTCAGGGGTAAAACCCTGGGACGGGCATCCTAGAGTGCTCAGGAGCCACTTGTGCGTTCTGCACAGCCCCACCCGAGGTCCCAAGCCTGGCAGGCCAGGACGGGACAGTGTGTTCCTAGACTGGCAGATGTTCGCCCTGCCCAGGGTAATTAGGAACCAGCCTGGGCTGGCCACCCTCCGACCTGCGCCTTCGCTGTCCAGCTGCCGGACAGCCCATAAATGGGGGTGAGGGGGCAGCTGGGGCGGTGCCGTCAGCTGCGGAACCTGGCGAGGAGGTGGCAGGCTTGGTGCTGAGGAGCTCAGTTCCAGATCAGCAGCCCCCACTCCCTAGGAAGTGTCTTGCATTCACTAAAGCCGGCGCCTCCTTTTCATCTTCCCTCCCGCAGCTGACCCGCAGCCCCAGACACTTCCGACAGCTGAACTCCCGCAGGGGCTGGGCAGGCTTCCTGGGCTAGTTGACAGGCTTACTAATTGTGACAAGGAAAAATAACAAACATTTCTTGGGGTTTCCTGCCTGGTGCTGGTATAAATGCCTTGTGTGTTTCATCTCATGGAATCTTTACAGGCATAGTAAGTCAGTTTACTATCCAAGTAGGGAAACTGAGGCTCCAATGTCACATATCATTTCGTTCGTAGCACAGCTGGGATTTGGATCCTGGCAGTTTGGCACGAAACCAGCTGTACCATTGTGTTTGTTTACACATGCCACCCCAACAGGCCCACACCTGCTTGTGCACACCCTAGGGAGTTGGGGGAGCAAGTCTAGGCCCCTGGTGGGGTTCCCCCTTACACACACACCCTGACACACCCAGACTCTGGATGTGCCCGGTCTGAACACGTTTTTTCTTTTTTTTTTTTTTTTTTTGAGACAAGGTCTTACTCTGTCTTGGCTCACTGCAACCTTTGCCAATGGGGTTCAAGCAATTCTCCTGCCTCAGCCTCCCAAGTAGCTGGAATTACAGGCACCCCGCCGCCATGCCGGCTAATTTTTGTATTTTTAGTAGAGATGAGATTTCACCATGTTGGCCAGGCTGGTCTCAAACTCCTGGTCTTAAGTGAACCACCAGCCTTGGCCTCCCAAAGTGCTGGAATTATAGGTGTGAGCCACCGCGCCTGGCCTGAACACCACTTTCTGATTGGCGTGTCCTCAGGATCCCCTTTCTGTCCCCCTAGCCAGCTCTGGCTTGGAACTTGTAAACTCTCAAGGTCATGCCCCATCCTGAGTCTCCCAAGTGGGGGACAACAATAGCAGCCAAAGCAGTGGCAGAGGGAGGAGCAACAGGCAGGGGATAAGGGGGCCCACTAGGTGCCTTCCAGGCCTGTGTGTCCACAGCCCGTGAGACCGCTCGGGAGTCAGGATGGGACTTCAGGAGCCCCTCCAGCCAGAGTCCACTGTCACCCTAACCACTAACCAGCCCCCTTGCTGCAGCCCTTTGTTGGGAGGGGCTAATGTCATCCCATGGGGGCAGGAATTGGGGGGGTGGAGACTGTTAATCCCCAGTCTGGCAGGCCCAGCCTCTGCCCAGGGCGCCCACTAATTCCCAAACCAAACAGCAGGCAGCGGCGGGCCCACAGCCGGCCTAATCCGCTCCCCCACCAGCCTGGGGCTGGCCAAGGGGCCTCCCAGTTCCCACGCTCTGAGCCTCCAAGGAAGTGGGCAGATGCCCCTGTCTTTCATTCCAGGGTTCACAGCCCCAGCAGGGGCACCTAGGGATACCTTAACCCACAGAGAAGGAGACAAAGATATCCCTCACCCAAGACACCCTCCCTCCCAAGTTGCCACAATAAACATGCATCTCTGTTAGGTCTCTGTTGTGAAAGGGCCCCTCTAGATGTGCACAACCTGTGTAACTGTACATTAAGGTGCTTACCCTCACCTCCCAATGTCAACAAATACGGCAGTTTAAGATCATTTTATTGAAGAGCAAGAGGTGGAAGAGGTAGGGGGCAACTACAGTCCCCCCCCCAGCCCCACCAGGGGGGAATGGACCCCTCCCTGCCTCCTGCCCAAGTGGCTCCCCCCTGTACTAAGGGGGGGGACTTTGTGCAAAATCTGCCCCGAGGGGGTGGGGAGGGTGGAGGGTGAGTGTGAAATGGCAGCGGTTGGGGCTGGCAGCAGTGCTACTGGGCACTGGGAGGTTTGTAGGGCTCCAGGAGGAGGGCTGAGAAGGTGTTGACCTTGTCTGCCCCCCGCACCTCGTGGGGTAACAGCGGCAGCTTCACGATGTGGAAGTCTTCATACAGGTCTTCCATCTGCAGCCAGGGCAGAGGGTAGAAGGCAGTGGTCAGGGGGCAGGATCAGTAGAAGGGGTTGAGCTAGGAGGCTTCCAGGATCAGGGAGAGAATACAGGGCAGGAGATTAAGGTGTCATAAGTGGGAGTTGGGTCAGTATGGTCAGAGATTACTGGGCTAGACCCTCTGTTCTCCAGGGTCACAGGACCTAGGCCAGGCCAGCCACAGTTCACTATGACTGGAATAACGGTGAAGGATCTGAAATGTGGGGGCAAAGGGCAGGAGGCTAGGGCAGAGGGCCAGAAGGTAGAGCAAAAGGTCAGAGAATAAAGGGGCAGAGGTGCCTCTGCGGAGCCAGTGCTGGGTGGGTGGGCACACCTGGTCCAGATACTTGGCCTGGATCTTGTGGCGGGCCTCACACATCTTGCAGGGCTTCTCAGGGTCGGGGAAGACGAGCTGGTTGACAATGATATTGTGCGTGTCGATCTTGCATTTGGCCAGCTCCTGGATCAGCCTCTCTGTCTCATATAGGGACAGGAACTCAGCAATGCATACACAGATGAAAGTTGTCTGCTCCTGCAGGGCAAGAGAGAGGACAGTGAGGGGTGGGTTCTGGCACTGTCCTCAGCCCCCTGGGCCTCTCACCACCTGCCAGACCACAACTCACAGGGTCCTTGAACTGCTCGCTCACGGAGCGGATGACAGGCAGCGTCTCCTCCAGCTTGGAGGCCAGCTGGTCTGCGTTCATGTCCCCCAGGCCTAGCATGTTGCACATCTGCAGGGAGGATGTGGAAGGGCTCAGAGCTTACCTGGGGCTCATTCAATCCCCTGGGTTGGGGTTTGCTAAACACCTGGGGGGTACGCCACCACACCCAGCTAATTTTTGTACTTTTAGTAGACAGGGTTTCACCATTTTGGCCAGGCTGGTCTCAAACTCCTGACCTCAGGTGATCCACCTGCCTTGGCCTCCCAAAGTGCTGGGATTACAGGAATGAGCCACCTCACCTGGCCTCAGCTTTGCCATTTCTGGGGAACTCTGGCTAAGCAGCTTGACCTCCTGGAGGCTCAGTTTCCCCATCTCTGAACTTTACCTCCAAGACCCTTGTGCCAGATGAGCTGATACATATAACGTGCTCAGAATAGTGGCCGGCACACAGTAAGTGCTCAGTGTTACCACCTGAGGCACAGGTCCCCCACAGGGGACACGCACACACCCACACATGCACATACACCACAGGGTGTGGTGCTGGTGGAGTGCAGAACGGTGGGGCTTTGGGTTATCAGCATAACCCATGGGGGCCGGGTGCAGTGCCCCACACCTGTAATCCCAGCACTCTGGGAGGGCAAGGTGGGTGTATGCTTCAGGCTAGGAGTTTGAGACCAGCCTGGGCAACATGGCAAATCCCTGTCTCTACAAAAAATACTAAAATTAGCTGGACATGGGTACACGTCTGTAGTCCCAGCTACTTGGGAGGCTGAGGCACGAGAATCACTTGAACCTAGGAGGCGAAGGTTGCAATGAGCTGAGATCACACCACTGCACTCCAGCCTGGGTGACAGAGCAGGACTCTGTCTCAAAAAATAATAACCCATGGGGCACTCTCATGATCTCCATTTGCAAGACAAGGAAGGTGAGGCCCAGAGAGGTGAAGTGATTTGCTTGAGGTCACACAGCAGTTAGGTCACACAGTGAGTGCAGAGGGTTTAAAGGCAGGTCACCTGGTTCTGGAACGTGCTTTCCGGCTCTGTCTAGGGCACTTAGTGGGCAGGGGCAGGGACACTGAGTCCTGCCTGTGGGGGGAGGAAAGACAGCTCCCTCCCATCCCCTCCAGGGAAAAGTGCAGAGATGGGGTAGGAAGGAAAGGGAATTATTAGCACGCATCTGAGGGTCTGAGGGACTCAGGCCCACTCCCACTCCCGGCTGCCTGCTTGGTGCAGGTGGGGGCCCCCCCGAAGCCTGCCTGTGAGATGAACGGGCTGATCTGGTTCTTGATCTGCATAAGCCGGCCCAGGCCCCGCTCCACGATGGTGGGGAAGTTGAGCAGCCTCAGTGTGTGGCCCGTGGGTGCCGTGTCAAACACCACCACGGAGAAGTTCATGCCCTTCACCAGCCTGAGGGGAGACAGGGGTCAGGCCCTCTCTGTCCGTTCTTCCCCTTCCCCAGGCAGCCCCCACCCCCGCTGGCTGGGCCTGACCTCATGACCTCGGCATAGCTCATGGCCTCATCAATGCCGGGAAATGCACTCATGGCCTCCTGCATCATCTTCTTGCCCATGCTCAGCATGTTGTCTTCCTCGAAGAACTCATCAGGCAGCTCTGCCACGCCCAGGCTGGGGTCAATCTCCTGGGGGCCAAGGGGATGAGACTCAGGTCGCTGCTACTGCTTGGTGGCAGTGGCGGGGGGGCTTCCTAGCCAGGCATAGGGTCAGAGGGAGCCTGTGGCCGACTCTGACCACAGACGCTTCTTTAGGTTACGGCTGGGGGACCCTAGGTAGCCTTTAGGGTTTTGTACAGTTGCACAAAGGGTCAAAAACAAGGGGAAATTGCAAGCTGTGTCCAGGGCCCTCAAAGGGAAGCCGAAACCCACTGCGGGCCATTTACACTGCTACTCGCTGCTTGCAACCCCAGAGACTCCAATGACTGGGCCATGACCTCTTCCAGATCACTCTTTCCTCCACTCAGAGATTCCTTGACCACCCTAAATAAAAGCACAGCTTCTCCGACACCCCCTGCCCTGCCTTCTTTTCTCCTTAGGTTTAGCCCCTAGGAGCTGGGCAGGATGGCTCACACCTGTAGTTCCAGCTACTCAGGAGACTGGGATGGGAGGATCACTTGAGCCCAGGAGTTGGACACCAGCCTGGGAAGTATAGTAAGACCCATCTCAAAAAAAAAAAAAAATTGAGCCTTTCCTCACATCCCACATGGTTCCCTTATGTTTACTGTCTGTCTCTACAACAGAAATGTCTGCCCCTCAAGGGCAGAGGTTTTACCAGCTAGCTGTGTCCCCAGCACTCAGCATGAACAGTATCTGGCACCTAGGTCGTCAACAGGTATGTAGAATCCAGCCGGTCGCAGTGGCTCACACCTGTAATCTCAGCACTTTGGGAGGCCGAGGAAGGAGACCATCTGAGGTTGGGATTTCTAGACCAGCCTGGCCAACATGGTAAAACCCTGTCTCTACTAAAAATACAAAAATTAGCCAAGCATAGTGGTGGGCATCTATAAACTCAGCTGCTCCGGAGGTTGAGGCAGAAGAATTCCTTGAACCTGGGAGGCAGAGGTCGCAGTGAGCCAAGATCATGCCACTGCACTCCAGCCTGGGAGATAGAGTGAGACTCTGTCTCAAAAACAAAACAAAGAAAACAAAAGAAACCTGTGGCCAGGCAGGGTGGGTCACACCCGTATTCCCAGTGTGAAACACAGAGCCTTGGGAGGCCGAAGCAGGCAGATCACCTGATGCCGGGAGTATGAGACCAGCCTGGCCAACATAGCGAAAGCCAGTCTCTACTAAAAATACAAAAAATTAGCTGGGCATGGTGGCAAGCACCTGTAATGCCAGCTACTTGAGAGGCTAAGGCAGGAAAATCACTTGAACCTGTGGGGGATGGAGGCTGCAGTGAGCCGAGATTGCGCCACTGCACTCCAACCTGGGTGACAAAGCGAGACTCTGTCTCAAAAAACCACGAGGAAAATCAAACAAACATGTATACAGAATCCATGAAGAAATGGCCATGCCTGGGATCCCTGGCCAGTCTCAGACTCAATGCCTCCCTCTTTATCCTCCTCTTGTGTCACTTCTTCTTGGTGATTTCCCATGGGGAAGCACCCAACTTGCTGGCCTTAGGTGTCATTTCCTGTTGGGGGAGTTTGCCCACTCATCACTGCGTCCTAGTACCCACCCTCTGACCTTAACCTCCTCTCATGCCTGTTATTCTAAGCCTCTTTGGGCCACTTCATCCCCTCACCTGGCCCCCTGTAAACTGTCAGTGCCCCTCTTGGCTGGCACCCGTATCCAGCCCAGCCTCCATAGGTTACCTCTTCAAACACTCCCTTTCCCCCTGCTATTGGCAAAATTCCCCACTCTGGTTGTTTCCAGTTTTGTTTTGTTTTTCTTTAAGAGATAGCGTCTTGGTGGGGCGAGGTGGCTCACACTGGTTATCCCAGCACATTAGGAGGCCAAGGTGGGCAGATCACTTAAGGTCAGGAGTTCAAGACCAGCCTGGCCACCATGGTAAAACCTCATCTCTACAAAAAAAAAAATTCAGGACTAGCATGGTGGCTCACACCTGTAATCCCAGCACTTTGGGAGGCCAAGGTGGGCGGATCACAAGGTCAGGAGATTGAGACCATCCTGGCTAACAAGTGAAACCCTGTCTCTACTAAAAATACAAAAAAATTAACCAAGTGTGGTGGCACCCGCCTATAGTCCCAGCTACTTGGGAGGCTGAGTCAGGAGAGTCGCTTAAACCCGAGAGGTGGAGGTTGCAGTGAGCCAAGATCATACTACGACACTCCAGCCTGGGAGACAGAGTGAGACTCTGTCTCAAAAAAAAAGAGAGATAGTGTCTCATTCATAGCTCATTGCAGCCTCAAACTCCTAGGCTCAAGTGATCCTCCTGCCTCAACCTCCCCACTAATTGGGACTACAGGCATATACTATCATGTCCAGCTAATTTTGTTTGTTTGTTTTTTGTAGATAAAGGGTCTGTCTTTGTTGCCCAGGCTGGCCTTGAACTCCTGGCCTCAACTGATCCTCCTGTCTCAGTCTCCCCCAAGCACTAAATTACAGGTGTGGCTTTCCAGCTCTTTCATCACTGCACTTGAGGGCCTGAACACTCTTAAAGACTATTCCCATCTTACTCTCCCTCCTTTTTTTTTTTTCTTGAGATGGAGTCTCAGTTGCGCAGCAGCACAATGTAGACTCGCTGCAATGTCTGCCTCCCGCGTCAAGCAATTCTCTGCCTCAGCCTCCCGAGTAACTGGGATTACAAGTGCCCACCATGCCTGGCTAATTTTTGTATTTCTTTTTTCTTTTTCTTTTTAGAGACGGGGTCTTGCTATGTTGCCCAGGCTGGAGTGCAATGGCTATTCACAGGTGCGATCCTACTATACACAGTAGAAGCTATACACTACTGATCAGCACAGGAGTTTTGACCTGCTCCGTTTCCAACCTGGGCTGGTTCACCCCCTCCTTAGGCAACCTGGTGGTCCCCCGCTCCCGGGAGGTCACCATATTGATGCCGAACTTAGTGCGGACACCCTATCAGCATAGCGCACTACAGCCTAGAACTCCTGGGCTCAAGCGATCCTCCCACCTCAGCCTCCCAAGTAGCTGGAACTACAGGCACGCACCACCGAGCCCGGCTCTTTTTTTTTTTTTTTTTGTGAGACGGAGTCTCACACTGTTGCCCTGGCTAGAGTGCAGTGGCACAATCTTGGCTTAACCTCCACCTCTCAGGTTCAAGTGATTCTCCTGCCTCAGCCTCCTGAGTGGTTGGGATTACAGGTGTGCGCCACCATGCCTGGCGAATTTTTTGTGATTTTAGTAGAGACAGGGTTTCACTATGTTGGCCAGACTGGGCTGGTCTCAGACTCCTGACTTTGCGATACACCACACTCAGTCTAATTTTTGTATTTCTAGTAGAGACAGGGTTTTACCATCTTGGCCAGGCTGATCTTGATCTCCTGACCTCGTGATCTACCTGCCTTGGCCTCCCAAAGGGATTACAGGCGTGAGCCACTGTGCCTGGCCCTTGCTCCGCTTTTCTGAACACAAATTTCCAATGGGCACTTGATGAACCAGATAATTCTGGTTCCCCCTGCTACCTTAAGAAGTGTTTATGGCTAGGCACAGTGGCCTGGGATTACAGATGTGAGCCACTGCACCCGGCCACACTCACCTAATTTTCTGAAATTGTTTTGTAGTGACAGGGTTTTGCAGGCTGGGCACAGTGGCTTATGTCTGTAATCCCAGCACTTTGGGAGGCCAAGGCGGGTGGATCACTTGAGGTCAGGAGTTTGAGACCAGTCTGGCCAAGGTGGTAAAACCCCATCTTTACTAAAAATACAAAAATTAGTCGGGCATGGTGGCGGGCACCTGTAATCCTAGCTACTCGAGAGACTGAAGCAGGAGAATCGCTTGAACTCGGGAAGTGGAGGTTGTAATGAATGGAGATCGAGTCACTGTACGCCAGCCTGGGTGACAGAGCAAGAGTCCATCTCAAAAATAAATAAATAAAAAATAGGCTGGGTGCGGTGGCTCACACCTGTAATCCCAGCAGTTTGGGAGGCCATGACATTGCCCCGATTAAAACAAACAACTTCCCATTAAACCTGGAATCAATGCCCAACTGCTTACAGTGCACTGACTCGATCTCAAAAAAAAAGAAAAGCCGTCTGAGGCTGGATGCAGTGGCTTAAACTTGTAATCCCAATGCTTTGGGAGGCTGAGGCAGGAGGATCACTTCTCCAGCCCAAGAATTCGAGACCAGTCTGGGCAACATGGCTGTGTCTTTTTTTAATGTCAAAAGACCCTGTGTCTTTTTTTTATTTTGAGATAGACTCTCGTTCTGTTGCCCAGGCTGGAGTACAGTAGCACAATCTCGGCTCACTGCAACCTCTGCCTGCCAGGTTCAAGTGATTCTCCTGCCTCAGCCTTTCGAGTAGCTGGGATTACAGGCATGCATCACCATGCCCGCCTAATTTTTTTGTATTTTTAGTAGAGACAGGTTTCACCATGTTGGCCAGGCTGGTCTTGAACTCCTGACCTCAAGTAATGCGCCCACCTTGGCCTCTCAAAGTGCTGGGATTACAGGTGTGAGCCACCAACTTTGGCCTTCACACAGCTTTAAATGCTACTCCTGAGTCAGTGACTTCCAAATCAATGCCAATCTCCTCTGAGCTCCAGACTCACATAGACAAGCTACTGTCATGATGTTTCCACTTGGATTTCCAGTGGGCACCTCAGATTCTCTGTGGAGTAAATGAAATTCTTGACTTGTCCCTTCTAAACCTACTCCTTTACTAGTTTTCCCCATCCTAGCTGCTCAGAGAGACAATAAAGACATGTAACTAATTCATTTATTTCTCTCACCCATTACAACCAAGTAATCTCACTGATTTACTTCTAAAATAAATCCCTGGTAGGATGCGGTGGCTCATGCCTGCAACCCCAGCACTGTGGGAAGCCAAGGCAGTCAGATCACTTGAGGTCAGGAGTTGGAGACCAGCCTGGCCAACATGGTGAAACCCTGTCTCTACTAAAAATACAAAATTAACAGGGCATGGTGGTGCATGCCTGTAATGGCAGCTACTGGGGAGGCTGAGGCAGAAGAATTGCTTGAACCTGGGAGGCAGGGGTTGCAATGAGCTGAGGTTGCACTCCAGCTTGGGCGACAGAGGAGTCTTGACTGTCTAAAAAAAATAAGTAAATAAATTCCCAAATCTGACTACTTCTCCCCCAACATTCTGCCCCACCACAGTCCAGGATGCTGTCATCTCTCAACTGGTTACAGCTCTAACCTCCTTGTTAGTTTCCTTGACTGACAATTGAATCTCCACCTAGCTGTCAGAGGGTACTTTTCAAACATGAATTTGGTCATGACATTGCCCTGCTTAAAACAAACAACTTCCCATTAAACCTGGAGTCAACGCCCAACTGCTTACCGTGCATTGTAAGGTCCCACACCATGTGGCTCTGATTGGTCTTTCCAACTTCTCCTTCCCCTATCCTGGCTCACTAAGCTTCAGGCACTCTGGTGTCCTTCCTGCTCTGCAATTCCTCATTTGTTCCCTTGTGAGTATGTTGAGGAAGGGATGAAACAGGAGAGACACAGGATACAGAATGGATAGGACATGGTGGCTGCTGGTGTGTGTGCAAAGAAAGGCTGGAAGGGTCTTTCCCAGAAGTGGGAGCTAAGCCCTGCTCCACTCACCATAGCAAAGAGGTTGTCATAGCCTTTGACCTTGGTAGGCACCTTTGAGAACTTCTGGTCAAAAGCATCTGAGATGTTATGAGCTGGGTCTGTGGAGATGATCAGAACACTCTCACGTCCCTTGGACAGCTGGACTGCCAGGCTGCAGCTGGGTAACGGAAAAGTCAAAAGATGGGGGGATGAGGGGTTAGGCTCTGTTCCCTGGGTCTGCAAGGGGAGTGACAAGTTCCTTAAAGCAGGTGACCGGGATCAGCAGGGGCCTTGAGAGGAGAGTATGGGTTACCGTGTGATTAAGCCTCAATCCCTAAAAAGGACCCCTCTCTGATTTATCTACTGAACCCTCTATCTGGACTAGAGAGTTAAGATTCAGCTGACTGAGTCCATCTGGCCTGGTGCCCGCTTCTTCTTTGCTGGGCACACAATGGCATGGCCCAGCTGTCCAGCCAGCATAGCGTAACTCTGTGCCACCTTCCTTAATAAGCTGGAGGGAGGTCCCTTGCATTCCTTGCTAAGCACAAGATGGTTCAGTCCACTTGTCCAGGATAATCTGCCCCACGGACACCTCCTGCCTGCAGCTGCCTGGGACAGTCTGATTACGTGCCCTCTCCCTCGCTTTCCAGCCTCACTCTCGCCTTGGGCGTAAAACAGTAAGGTTCACCGAACTAGGATTGCTTGTTCGGTCCAATCCCTACCCACAACTTTGGATTCACTCAGGTACGGTCCAGATGATGGGGATATCTAAGTGCTCCCCCGTCCCTCGGGCGCTGAGTTCACTGTGGTTCGGCACTTGAGCCCCAACAGTGATGGTCCAACTCAGAGGGTGCTAGGCCTGCATTGAGGAGTTATCTCCCATTTGCTCCAGGTAACTTCCAGAGTGTGAAACCCAAAGACCCCCGCCACCCCCCTTGCCCCGCTCGTGGTGGAAAAGCCGGTACTTGGCCTTCCCTACGGCCAGTGGCATACCCTACCCGGCTCCTGGCTCCCGCAGCAGGCTCCGTACCTGCAGGTGGTCTTGCCCACTCCACCCTTGCCCCCGACGAAGATCCACTTCAGGCTGCGCTGCTCGATGATATTGCTAAGCGTAGGCTCCAGCGGCTCCACATCAGGCGCATCTTCGAACTCCTCTGCCTCAACCCCCACCCGGCCACCCCTGCCGCCATTTTGGAACTGGCTCACGTGATCAAGCGGAGCGCACCATGCGAAGAACCTACAGGGGGAAATCCTCTATCACATTCCCATCGAGGCTAGAAGCATGAATTAATTTCCTCATGACTTGCCTTTCAGGAGAAATGTAAATTATGTTTTCACTATTCTTAGCTTCCAGGGTTCACTTTGTCAACCTCTGGTCTATATTTCTCCAAGGACTCCCCCCTACCAAATGAGCACATCAGTACGGTCCAGGGTACTCCTCTTCACTGATTGGGCCCTAAATCTTGCAGCTCTCCTTTCATTGGCTATATCTTTTCTTACTTCCACCAATCACTCTCAGGTTCCGGTAGCGCCAACCTCTCCTTAGCAACCAGCCAAACACCCAGTCCTTACCCTTTCGATGAAGTTAGATTCCAGGTCCGCCTTGGCCTGACTCCATAGGCTCAATTTTATGTCCATCATTTTCCTTCTATTCTTCACGTTGAATGCCAACCTCGCCTTAGGTCCGCCCCCGCTGTTATTCAATTGGTTGTTAGCCACTTGGTTCCTGCCGCAATCCAATCATAGAAGAGTTGACTCAGTTGGCTGGAGATAGGTCCCAGGGGTTGATGGTGGCTTAGAGTGTGCAAGTCCGCAAGTCTTAACCATTACTCCCTGATCTCCCATGCTGAGCAGAGTCCATGCCTGCAATTGTGCTCCGTTTCGTAGAAGGGACCCTAATTCCTAAAAGCCTCCTTGCATTTCTCCTGTTCAAGAGAAGACTCCAATATACCATATTTCATGTTTGAACTTCTGTCCCGGAGCAGGAACACAAACTGGGTTCCAGGCCCTTAATGAAGACCTCATCCCATAATACCTTTTTTTTTTTTTTTCCTGCTGTATGATCTTGGGTAAGTCACTTAGCCTTTCTGCACTTCAAGTTCTTCTTCTATCAAATAGGGGTAAATAAGGGGTAAATACAGAAGGATCTCTAAAGTTTTTTTTTTTTTTTTTTGAGACCGAGTCTTGCTCTGTTGCCAGACTGGAGTGCAGTGACGCGATGTCGGCTCACTGCAACCTCCGTCTCCCAGGTTCAAGCGATTCCCCTGCCTCTGCCTCCTGAGTAGCTGGGACTACGGGCGCGCGCCACCACACCCGGCTAATTTTTAGTATTTTAGTAGAGACAGGGTTTCACCATGGCCAGGATGGATCTCCTCCTGAGAGATTCATCTCAAGATCTCTCGGCCTCCGAAAGTGCTGGGTTCACAGGCGTGAGCCACCGCGCCCGGCCAATACTCTTAACTTTAGACGGAGACTAGGGCCTAGAAATAACCCCGACTTCATCTGAATACTACAGGTCATAAAATAAGCTGGTTAACATGTACGTAGAATCCGGCCGGGCGCGGGGGCTCATGCCTGTAATCCCAGCACTTTGGGAGGCCGAGGCGGTGGATCACCTGCGGTCAAGAGTTCCGGACCAGCCTGTCCAACACGGTAAAATACCGTCTGTACTGAAAATAAATTAGCCCGGCCTGGTGGCGCGAGCCTGTAATCCCAGCTACTCGGTTGGTTTAGGCAGGAGAATCGCTTGAACACGGTGGAGGGCGGAGGCTGCCGTGATCCGAGATCGCGCCCGGGCGAAGAGTGAGACTCGTTTCAAAAAAAAAAAAAAAAAAAGAAGCTGATTCTCAGACAGAGACCTCAGCTCCATGGAGCAAGCTATGTCCTCATTAAATGTAAGCTTTATCCCAGAGATGGGTACCCAACCCAGAGATACCCCTATTTCTACTTGGGGGGCCCAGGCTAGACATACTCTCTATTCCTAGTTAGGGACTCAAGTTCCTAAGGTGTCAGCTGAGCACACAGCCCCAAATGAGGTGCTTCCCCCTCACAGAGATTATTGTTGGTGTCAGACGGGGATTCTAGCCCTGGAAAGTGAATCTGCTCCTAGCCCCGAGTGAAACCACACTCCAGAGAGCAAGCTACAGCCCCAGTCTCAGACAACAGTCTCATTCTAGGGGAGCCCCTGTCTGGGGAACGCTAGCCCGAGTACTGCTGAATTTTGAAAACCCGCGAGGCAGGGCTCGGTGGCTCACGCCTGGAATCTTAGCACTCTGGGAGGCTGAGGTGAGAAGATGCTGGAGCCTAGGAGTTCGAGAACAGCCTGGGGAACATGACAAAACCCCATCTCCACACACACAAAAATTGGTCAGGGGTAGTGGCGCATGCCTGTTTCCTCAGCTACTAGGGAGGCTGAGGTGGGAGGATTACCTCAGCCCTGGGAGGTCGAGGCTGCAGTGAGCCACCATCCCGCCTCTGCACCAGCCTGGGTGAGAGAGTGTGACTCTGTCTCCAAAAAACAAACAAGAAAACCTCGCCAGACTGGACCGGATGGCTCACGTCTGTAATCCCAACACTTAGGGAGGGGAGGGCAAGGCGGGAGGATCACTTGAGGCCAGGAGTTTGAGACAGCTTGGGCAGTATGGCCAGACGCCCGTCTCTAATTTTTTTTTTTTTTTTTTTTTTTGAGACGGTGTTTCGCTCTTGTTGCCCAGGCTGGAGTGCAATGGCGCGATCTCGGCTCACCGCAACATCCACCTCCAGTAGTCAAGCGATTCTCCTGCCTCAGCCTCCCGCCACCGGGCGCGGTGGCTCACGGCTATCCTAGCACTTTGGGAGGCCGAGGCTGGTGGATCACCTGAGGTCGGGGTGTTCGAGACCAGCCTGGCCAACATGGTGAAACCCCGTCTCTACAAAGAGTACAAAAAGTAGCCGGGCGTGGTGGGGCGTGCCTGTAATCCCAGCTACTCGGGAGGCTGAGGCAGGAGAATCGCTTGAACCCGGGAAGTGGAGGTTGCGGTGAGCCGAGATCGCGCCATTGCACTGAAGCCTGGGCAGCAAGAGCGAAAACTCCGTCTCAAAAAAAAAAAACAAAGAAACAAAAAAACCCGCGAAGCGGGGCCCCTCCCCCCAGCCCCGCCCCTTTGGGTCGGTTCTCGCGTTCGCCCCGCCCCCTCCCCGCCCCCACCGCGGACGCTCGAGGGCCGGATCCCTCTTCCCGTCATGCATTGTTCGGGACGAGACGAGTCGGGCGCCAAGTGCGGGGCCGGAGCGGCTTTCCCGGAGTCCTTTGCGCGGCACCTGGCGACAAAATGGCTGCCCGAGGGAGACGGGCGGAGCCTCCAGGCCGGGAGGCGCCGGGCCCCGCGGGCGGTGGCGGTGGTGGGAGCCGTTGGGCTGAGTCGGGATCGGGGACGTCGCCCGAGAGCGGCGACGAGGAGGTGTCGGGCGCGGGTTCGAGCCCGGTGTCGGGCGGCGTGAACTTGTTCGCCAACGACGGCAGCTTCCTGGAGCTGTTCAAGCGGAAGATGGAGGAGGAGCAGCGGCAGCGGCAGGAGGAGCCGCCCCCGGGTCCTCAGCGACCCGACCAGTCGGCCGCCGCCGCGGGCCCCGGGGATCCGAAGAGGAAGGGCGGTCCGGGCTCCACACTTAGCTTCGTAAGGAGCCGTGGGGGGGTGGGGGCGGGCGCAGGGCCTGTCCTGATAGCGGGAGTCGGGGCCCGTGAAGGGGGATCGGGACCGAGGTCCACTTTCCGTCAGAATGAGGGGGCCCGTCGAGGTCACCCTCTGAGCATGTGGAACTTGGATTCCCTACAAGAGGGGGGCTGGGGGCGGGAGTGGGGGCTCCAGGAGCCTGCCGGTGGGAAGTGGGAGCCGAGTTGTATTGGATTCAGCACTGTGGAGAATGAGGAAACGTGGATGTCAGGATTCCTTCTTGTTTGACTGGTACCTGGACCTTGGGTCATGGGACCACCACTGATTGTGAGAAAGGGGGCAAATTCAAGTCTGGACTCTGAGCAATATGCATTAGTCTCAGACGACTTACTGTGTAAGGACAATTACTTACCTAGAACAATTGCTTGACTTCCTTGAATCTCATTCCACCAATCTCCATTTATTGAGCAATTTTCCTCGTGCTAGGCATTGTGCTAGGTGCTGGATTTGCAGTGGTGAGCTTGCAGAGAAGATCACTGCTTTCCTGGAGCCTCTGGGCTGCCCACCCTCATTTTCTCTAGTTGCAAAAATAGACATCGTCGCATCTCTTGATGTGGTGGTGACGGTTTTATGAGGTGATCCTGGAAAAGTGGTTAGCACAGAGCCTGTCTTCCAGGAAGGGCTAAACTAGTGGTTCTCAATTGGGGCAATTCCCTCCACCCCCGCATTTGGCAAAGTCTAGAGACATTTTTGGTTGTCAGAACTGCTGGAGTGGGTGCTAGTGACATCTATGGGAAGAGGCCAGGGATGCGCTCAACTTCCTACCATCCGTGGGGCAGCGCCCTCCCACCCCCAGACAAAGAATAATTCAACTCAAAATGTTCTTAGTGCCAGGTTGAGAAACTCTAGGCTAAATAAATAGGGCATATATTGATTTTTGACTCTGAGCTTGCCATGTCTCTGGTGTCAAGATCAAGTCCCTGTAGTGTGGAGGAAAAGTGTTGACTTGAGAGTAACAGACTGGGGGCTTATTTCTGGATCCAGCATGTGACTTTGGGCAAGTGATCTAACCTCTGCAAGCCTCAGTTTCTTCATTTGTTAAAAATGGGCGTGGATTGGGTGCCGTGGCTCATACCTGTGATCCCAACATTTTGGGAGGTCGAGATGGGTAGATCACTTGGGCCCAGGAGGAGTTCGAGACCAGCCTGAACAATATGGCAAAAACGCATCTCTACAAAAAAATTAAAAAGTTAGCTGGGCATGGTGCTACACGTGCTTGGAGCCCCAGCGAAAGTGAAACAGCTCCATTGTTTGTTGTTAGCACCTCACAGGCCGAGGCAGGAGGATCGCTTGAGCCCAGGAGGTACAGGCTGCAGTGAGCCATAATTATACCAAGGCACTCTAGCCTGGTTGACAGAACAAGAGACTATCTCAAAAAAAAAAAAAAAAAAATCGGTGTGAAATAGCAGGCCTGTAATCCCAGCACTTTGGGAAGCTGAGACAGGTGGATCACCTGAGGTCAGGGATTGGAGACCAGCATGGCCAACATGGTGAAACCCTGTCTCTACTGAAAATACAAAAATTAGCCAGGCGTGATGGTACATACCTGTAATCCCAGCTACTTGGGAGGCTGAGGCAGGAAAATCACTTGAACCCGGGAGGCAGAGGTAGCAGTGAGCCAAGATCTCTGTACCACTGCACTCTCGCCTGGGGGATCAGAGTGAGACTGTCTGAAAAAAGAAAAGAAATAGTCCCAGCAGCACAGGTTACTTAATGCCTGGCTGTGAAGCCTGTTGCAGCCCCTGGAGCACAGGAAGCCCTCAGTCAGTGGGAGAAGGTGGGATGCAGGATGAAAGGCTAGGGGAAGACTGCCTTTGAGGAAAGGGTAAAGAAGGAGAAGTGTCAGGACGGGTTGGTGTGACATCTGAGAGCAGAGGCTGAGTCCCTTCATGAATGGGAGTAGCAGTAGTTGTTGCGTCTTTTTCATTTGTTCATTGAGGGGCCATTTTGGTTGCACCCTCAAGTAGGCCATGCCAGGTTAGGCACAGGGAAGGCAGTGGTGCTTGATGGCTGAGTATGCTGTCCAGAGGCTTTGACCCACCTGACGCTGAATCAGCTCCATTGTTTGTTGTTAGCATGACCTCTCCTTTTTTTTTTTGAGATGGCATCTCGCTCTTGTTTCCCAGGCTGCAGTGCAGTGACAAGATCTTGGCTCACTGCAAGCTCCACCTCCCAGGCTCAAGCAATTCTCCTGCCTCAGCCCGCGTAGCTGGGATTACATGCGCGCACCACCACGCCTAGCTAATTTTTTTGTATTTTTAGTAGAGATGGGGTTTCACTATGTTGGCCAGGCTGGTCTCGAACTCTTGACCTCAGGTCATCCACCCGACTCAGTCTCCCAAAGTGCTGGGATTACAGGTGTGAGCCACTGTGCCCGGCCAAAAAGAGGGTGTTGTAACTTCATCTTAGGGTAGCTGGGGAAGTGAAAGGACATGATACATCCACAGCACTTGGCACAGGGCTTGGCATACAGAATGTGCTCAATAAAGGGAGTTGTTCCCACCTTTTGTGGTCCCTGCTAGGGAGGGTGGGGCCTTGGCATGGAAAGTGAGGACAGATCTGGTCTCCACTGAGGTGGGCATTCTTCTCCCCCTCCCTGGGGAGGGCATCGCCGGCCCAGGGCAGGCGCTGAGTCGAGTGTGCTCCTCTCTGATTGCTGCGCAGGTCGGCCGGCTGGCGGAGCTGGGCGCGGCGTCAGGACGGGCCACCAGGCCGGGCTAGGAAGGTGTAGTGGGCCTCAGCGCCGCCACAGGCGGTCCCGGCTCCTGTAACCGTTGCAGTCTTCTGTCCCTTCACCCAGGTGGGCAAACGCAGAGGCGGGAACAAACTAGCCCTCAAGACGGGAATAGTAGCCAAGAAGCAGAAGACGGAGGATGAGGTGAGCAGGCTGGGTGTAGCGGGGCCACCCCACATTACCTTTCCCTTCCAGCCTTTGTGCGCAGCCTTCTCCCTCCCTGTCTGGTATCCAAGCCTTTGTTGAGTGTGCCTGGCAGGGTAGGAGGGCTGTCAACAGGTCCCCAGATAACTTGACTGTATAATCTTTAGCTCAAACCCAGAGCTTTCTGGGTGACACTGGGAATGGGTCAGCTGTCTCAGGGCAGTCCTGACGCTGGTTCCTGGCACCCCCCTCCCAACTCCATCCCCTTCCCACAGGTATTAACAAGTAAAGGTGACGCATGGGCCAAGTACATGGCAGAAGTGAAAAAGTACAAAGCCCACCAGTGCGGTGACGATGATAAAACTCGGCCCCTGGTGAAATGACGCCCCTCCCCCGCCTGCCCATGGCCTGGGACTCTCTGCGATGTACATAACTATTTAATGCAGCGGCAGCGGCGGCAGCCTTCCCCGAGAGGACTTAAAAGCAGAAGGAAACCGAGATGCTTCCCGCAGCCGTGGACGATTCTCCAGGACTCTTTTTTTACCTTGAGCACTTGTCTCATGAGACTTCATAGAACAGTGGTTTACTGTCCCCCCTCCTCCCCACCTCCTCATTCTCTCTGGCTTTCTCTTCCTCTTCTCACCCTCCTTCTTCCCCTTAGCCATCACGTCTGGGAAGTAAAGAACTTGACTTAGTGCCGGAGCTGTGTGCCTGGTTTGTCTTCTTTGCGCTGTCAAACCTAAGCATTTCCTCCAGTAGCTGGCATTGTACCTGTCAGAGCCTGGGTCTGGCCAGGTAAGGAGTGGGATGTGAAGGGTGTAGGAAGGACAGGGGCACATCCCCTCCCGTAGGCCTGGGCTTTCCCCAGGACCCATCTCCCCTCACTGCTGCATCCCCCACTGTGCCACCTCAGGCTCACTTTCTCTTCACAATTCATTTTGGCTGAGCCAAAGCTGTTGCACTGTGCATTCAGCACACACTTAGGAGTACTAAGTGCTCTTCAAGGCTCTGGGGCCACAGCTGGGAACACAGCAAGACCACACCCTCCCTGCCCTTACAGAAGGAGACAGACACAAACAAAAAGGGGAAGCCCTTTTGCAGCTGGGGGAGGAATCGGGTATGTCTTTTAGGTGACATTTGATCAGAGTCCAAGGGAGGTGAGGCAGAGTCCCAGACAGAGGGAACAGCCAGGTTGGAGAGGGCTTGGGCCTGACGGGGGCCTCATAAGTGAGGAGGAGGAGGATGGATTATGAGGGAAGAATTCATGATTTTGTGCCTTTTTTTTTTTTCTTTGAGATTGTCTTGCTCTGTCGCCCAGGCTGGAGTGCAGTGCTGCAGTCACAGCTCACTGCCTCACTGCAGCCTTAACTTCCCAGCCTCCTCCCACCTTAGCCCGGCCAGTAGCAGGGACCACAGGGTCACACCACCATGGTCTGCTAGTTGTTAAGTATTTTATCAAGACAGGGTCTGCCTGTGTTGCTCAGGCTGCTCTCCAACTCCTGGGCTCAAGCAGTCGTCTCACCTCAGCTCCCTAAAGTGTGAGGATTACCAGTATGAGCTGTTCCGACCAGAGATTTTATTCTTGGTTGTTTTTTTTTTTTTTGTGGTGTCCACCACCATGCCTGGCTAATTTTTGTATTTTAAGTAGAAACAGGTTTTCACCATGTCCAGGCTGGTCTCAAACACCTGACCTCAGGTGACCATCCGCCTCGGCTTCCTAAAGTGCTGGGATTACAGGTGTGAGCCACTGTGAGCAGCCCAGGATTTTATTCTTAAGTGAGGAGAAGACTTGGGAGGGTATTTGAGGTAGCAACATAATACGTTTTCTATCTTGAGGGGGATCCCTCTGGCTCCTGTGGGGGAATAGACTGAAGGAGGCTGAGGGCAGAACCTGGGAGACTGGGGAGAGGAAGGGAGGGGACTGGATCTTGGCAGCAGAGGAGGTGAGGAGCGCTGAGAGCTGGATTCCATGGGGCTGTGCTCCACGCTGGGGAAAAGGCCACTCAGTCCTCTACTTGAAGCCCTTTGAGGGAGGCTAGAGTCTGTCCCTTCCAGATGCATACACCCTCAAGAGAAGGAGGGTGATAGGGCTTCTCTGTCCCACCTTGCAGAACATGATCATTGGCACAGACCTCCTGGCCCTTCCATGCCCTCCTCCTGGCTCCATTGCGCATCCTGGTGGAGCCGGAAGCTGCCTGGCTCCACCTGTTCTCCACCAAACCCACACAGATTTTAAGATGCCCTTGCCTCATCTCAACCTGCTGGACATGGAGCAACGCTGGGGGCCCCCAGCTATGGGCTCCCCCTAGTCTTCCCAGGAAGGAATGGCAGCAGCTGAGCAGTCTCTGCACTCTCAGACCTTATCTCAAAGAGAAAGTGGAAACGCTCTTCCACTTTCTTTTTGTTTTTTGAGATAAGGTCTGCCTCTGTTGTCTAGGCTGGAGTGCAGTGGTGACATTACAGCTCACTGCAGCCTCAACCTCTTGGGCTTAATCGATCCTCCCACTTCAGCCTCCTGGTGAGGTCTACAGGTATGTGCCATCAGACCCAGCTCATTTTTTTTTATTTTTTGTAGAGACGAAGTCTCGCCATGTTACTCGGGCTGATCTGGAACTCCTGGACTCAAGCTGTCTTCCTGCCTTGACCTCCCAAAGTGCTGGGATTACAGGTGTGAGCCACTGCACCCAGACCCTTTTCCACTTTTTTTTTTTTTTTTTTTTTGAGACAGAGGCTCACTCCTCACCCAGGCTGGAGTGCTGCAGCGTGATCTCAGCTCACTGCAACCTCTGCCTCCTGGGCTCAAGCAATTCTCCTGACTCAGCCTCCTGGGTAGCTGGGACTACATGTGTATGCCACCACACCTGACTAATTTTTGTCTTTTTAATAGAGCCGGGGTTTCACCGTGTTGGCCAGGCTGGTCTCTAACTCCTGACCTCAAGTGATCTGCTGCCTCAGCCTTCCAAAGTGCTGGAATTACTGGCATGAGTCACCAGGTTCAAGCAATTCTGCCTCAGCCTCCAGAGTAGCCAGGACTACTTGTGCATGCCACCACACCCACCTAATTTATCTTTTTTTTTTTTTTTTTTTTGTGACAGAGTCTTGCTGTGTTGCCAGGCGCCAGGCTGGAGTGCAGTGGCGCAATCGGCTAACTGCAACCTCCGCCTCCCAGGTTCAAGCAATTCTCCTGCCTCAGCCTCCCGAGTAGCTGGGACTACAGGCATTCACCACCACGCCCAGCTAATTTTTGCATTTTAGTAGAAACAGGGTTTTACCATGCTGGCCAGGACGGTCTCGATCTCTTGACCTCGTGATCCACCTGCCTCGGCCTCCCAAAGTGCTGGGATTTCAGGCATGAGCCACCGCGCCCAGCTTTTTTTTTTTTTTTTTTTGAGATGGAGTCTCACTCTTACAACCTCTGCCTCCTGGGTTCAAGTGATTCTCCTGCCTCAGCCTCCTGAGCAGCTGGGACTACAGACTACGCCTGGCTCATTTTTGTATTTTTAGTAGAGACAGGGTTTCACTTTTTTTTTATTTTTGTAGAGACGGGGTTTCGCCATGTTGACCAGGCTGGTCTCAAACTCCGGACCTCAGGTGATCCGCCCACTTCAGCCTCCCAAATGCTGGGATTACAAGTGTGAGCTACCAAGCCCGGCCCATGGTTTCACCATTTTGACCAGGCTGGTCTCAAACTCCTGACCTCAAATGATCTGCCACAGGAGCCACTGTGCCTGGCCCCTCCTTCCACTTTCAATCAAAAAGAGGACCAAGATTCAGAGAAACATAGCCTCAGGAAGCAGAGGGTGGAAGGCAGAGGGCTGTGGTCCTGGGAGTGGGCTGAGGTGGGCCTCCCACCCCAGCACACCACAAGCTCTCAGATTTTGCCAAATGCAGTCTGTTCTGTAGGGGTTGGGGCGGGACATTGACTCAAGTAACAGATGATGAGCACCTGCTATGTGGAGTCAGCTACCCAAACAGACAAAACCCTGCCCTGCCCAAAATGGTGGCTCACATCTGTAATCCCAGTGACTGGGGAGGCTGAGACACAGGAGGATCACTTGAACCTAGGAGTTTGAGACCAGCCTGGGTAGTATAGCAAAACCCTTCTTTTTTTTTTTTTTTTTTTTTTTATAGGCAGAGTTTTTCTGTGTTTCCCAGGCTGGAGTGCAATAGCACAATCTTGGCTCATTGCAACCTCTGTCTTCCGTGTTCAAGTGATTCTCCTGCCTCAGCCTCCCGAGTAGCTGGGATTACAGGCACCCCCCACCATGCCCACCTAATTTTTTTGTTTTTGTTTGTTTTTTTTTTCCCACAGTCCCTGCCCCTTTCGTTTTTGTTTTTTTAGTAGAGACAGGGTTTTACCATGTGGGCCATGCTGGTCTTAAACTGCTGACCTCAGGTGATCCACCTGCCTCAGCATCCCAAAGTGATGGGATTACAGGCGTGAGCCACTGCCTTGCCAGCAAGACCCTTCTTGCTACTAAAAAAAAGTTGGTCAGGTGTGTGGTGGCTCACACCTGTAATCCCAGGACTTTGGGAGGCCAAGGCAGGTGGATCACCTGAGGTCAGGAGTTCAAGACCAGCCTGGCTAACATGGTGAAACCCCATTTCTACTAAAAATACAAAAAATTAGCTGGGCGTGGTGGTTGCGTACCTGTAATCCCAGCTCTTTGGAAGGCCGAGGTGGGTGGATCATTTGAGGTCAGGAATTCAAGACCAGCCTGGCCAACATGGTGAAATCCTGTCTTTACAAAAAAAACAAAAATTAGCCGGGTATGGTGGCAAGCTTTCTGTAATCCCAGCTACTCAGGAGGCTGAGGCAGGAGAATCGCTTCATCATGGGAGGCATAGGTTGCAGTGAGCTGAGATTGCACCACTGCATTCCAGCTTGGACGACAAAGTGAGCTATCTCAAAAAAACAAAACAAAACAAATAATAATAATAGGCTGGTCGCGGTGGCTCACACCTATAATCCCGGCACTTTGGGAGGCCAAGCTGGGTGGCTTACCTGAAGTCAGGAGTTTGAGACCAGCCTGGCCAACATGATAAAACCTCGTTTCTACTAAAAATACAAAAATTAGCTGGGTGTAGTGGCAGGTGCCTGTAATCCCAGCTATTCGGGAGGCTGAGGCCAGGAGAATCTCTTGAACCTGGGAGGGAGGAGGTTGCAGTGAGCAGAGATCGAGCCACTGCACTCCAGCCTGGGAACCAGAACACGAGTCCATCTCAATTAAAAAAAGAACTTATCCAGGTGTGGTGGCATATGCCTATAGTCCCAGGTGATTTGGAGGATCGATTCAGCCCAGGAATTGGGGGCTGCAGTGAGCCATTATCACACCATTGCACTCCAGCCTGGGCAACACAGTGAGACCACTACTCCAAAAAGAAAAATACATAAATAAATCAATCCCTGCTCTTGCCAATCTGACATTCTTGGGGGACAAACAGACAAGAAACAGAATAGTACACAGAGCATATCAGATGGTTATACAGTATAGTGGAAAAAATAATGTGTGAAAGTGGGTAAGATGGCAGTTTTTAGTAAGTTGGTCAGGGATGACCTCCCTGGGAAGGTGACATTTGTTCCAAGTCCTGCCCGAAGGAAGTGGAACAGGCAGTGAGGAACAGAAGGAACAGAAGATGCAAAGACCTTGAGCTGAAACCACGGCTGGCTTGCGGAAGAAACAGCAAGCAGGCTACCTTTCCCTTCTCGCTTCCTGCTAACATACAATAAGGTTTTTCTGCGTTAGTTTGCACATGCACTGAAAGGTCTCTCCCTCCTACTTTGGGGATGCTAAACTAGCCCAGGTGTGACTTTGGCTTTGGGGATGGAGTGTTGGGGGGAGGGAATACAGGAAGCTAATGGAGCTATCCCTACCTCCTCCTCCCCCAAAGCCACCAGCAGAGGCTGGATCTTTAAAAAGCAACACAAGCCTGAGAAGTAGGTCGCCCTGCAGCATCTCAGCCTCTATTCTAGTGTCAAGAGGCAGGAGGAGCTGAAAGTCCAGGCACCTCCCTTTACAGTACTTACCAGCTGTGACCTGAGAAAAGTCTGAAGAGGGAGGAGAATCAAATCCAGGTTTTGGTGAGTCACACAGCCCTGGCTTCAAACTATTCTGATGCCTGTTGGCTGTGTGATCTTGGATAAGTCACTTAGCCTTTCAGGTTCTTCATCTATCAGATAGGGGTAAATACAGAAGCATCTCTAAAGCTAAGCTCTTTTTTTTTTTTTTTTTAAACAGAGTTTTGCTCTTTGCCGAGGCTGGAGTGCCGTGGCTCAATCTTGGCTCACTGTAACCTCAACCTTCTGAGTTCAAGCGATTCTCCTGCCTCAGCCTCCCGGGTAGCTGGGATTACAGGTGCACGCCACCACACCCGGCTAGTTTTTGTATTTTTAGTAGAGATGGGGTTTCACCATGTTGACCAGACTGGTCTGGAACTCCCGACCTCGTGATCTGCCCACCTCAGTCTCCCAAAGTGCTTGGATTACAGGCGTGAGCCACATCGCCCAGCCTACAGTCAAGTTCTAAAGTAAGGGTAATATTCATATTACTTACCCAGTCTAACCCTGCCATTGTTTAAAACAGCTAGTGCTGGCCGGGTGAGGTGGCTCTCGCTTATAATCCCAGCACTTTGGGAGGCCAAGGCGGGCGGATCACAAGGTCAGGAGTTCGAGACCAGCCTGGCCAATATGGTGAAACCTCGTCTCTACTAAATATATAAAAATTAGCTGGGCGTGGTGGTGGGAGCCTGTAGTCCCAGCTACTCCGGAGGCTAAGGCAGGAGAATCACTTGAACCTAGGAGGCAGAGGGTTGCAGTGAGCAGAGAATGGACCATTGCATTCCAGCCTGGGCGACAGAGTGAGACTCTGTCTCAAAAAAAAAAAAAAAAAGATAGAAAAAAAAACAATAAAACAGCTAGTACTTCTCAGGGTAAAGAAGTTTGCCTGCGTTTGGGACTGTGTTAAGTCAGTTAAAATGCTGACCTCTGAACTCGGGGGAACAGTGTGATGAGATGCTCGGGCAGGGAGGCTGTTGTAAATTGAGAAGGCTTTTGTCTGGCATCTCAGATTCGAGGTTGGACACCAGTTCCGCTAGTTTCTTTTGCATGGAGCACTTCTAATTGAATTGAGGTAAGTTTGCCAGGCACAGGGCAGATTTGCATGAGGTAACATTTGGAAACTGCTTGACATGCAGCAGATGCTTAAGAAATAGGAAAAATAGGCCAGGAGCGGTGGCTCAGGCTTGTAATCCCAGCACTTTGGGAGGCCGAGGCGGGCGGATCACCTGAGGTCAGAAGTTTGAGACCGGCCTGGCCATTATGGTGAAACCCCGTCTTTACCAAAAATACAAAATTTAGCCGGGCGTGATGGCGGTCGCCTGTGATTACAGCTACTCAGGAAGCTGAAGCAGGACCTGGGAGGCGGAGGATGCAGTGAGCAGAGATGGCACCACTGTACTCCAGTCTGGGCGACAGAGTAGGACTCTGTCTCAAAAAAAAAAAAAAAGGAAAAAACAAAACAAAAGCCAAAACCCAAAACCTGTCCTGATTCAGTACTCAAATTCACCGGACGGAGAGAGGAAGAAAAAAATTCCGTGATCACACAAGGGCCAACAATGTGGACCACACATGTAACAGGGGCTTGTGCTGAGCCGCTGAAAATTTGCCATACTAAATGAAGGGGGTGAACGTTAACAAATTGTCTCCTGTATCCCAAACTCGCTCCTCATGCTTATCTGGGGCAGTCCCCCAAATTTGACCAGAAAGCTCTTATCGTTCACATCCGCCCCAGGAACCCTGAAATTCAGTCGCAGCTCCTCAATCTCACTCTTCCTTCTGCTCCCCATGCACCTCGGTTAATCTAGAGACCCTCCTCCCAATTTGATTCTCAGTCAAATTCTCAAAGCGCGGCGACCCTGGCGCATGGCAGGACGGGATTTGTAGTTTCAGGGCTTATCGGAGGGTGGGGGCGAGGGAGGCCTTTACGCATGAGTTGGTGGCGGCTTTCTGCACCTGTTTCTCAGCTCAGGTTTCAGTCCAGCGGAACTGGCTACCCCAAAATCCCAACTGCTCCTTTAGGGTGTTTTCCACGATTCTGCGAATGGAGTTAGGCGCCTGCCCACACTTCCCTAACCTGGGAGGCCCCAGTACTTGCTTTTCATGAATGAACGGAGCCCGGACTGACTTCGCCTACCGCAAGTGGGTTGAGAGGGCTGTTCCCCTCCTTTAGGCAGGGGCAAAAATTGACCTGCGCCTTTCTTGAAGGTCAAAAAGTTCCTCAGGGCAGGGATGGGTTGTTCTTTGGGATTAGAGACGAAGAAGAATTCATTAAATATCGGCTTCGGGAGGGGGAATACAGTGAAAGAACAGCCTTGAGCCTTGGAGGGTAAAACCACATTTGTTTGTTTGTTTGTTTAAGACGGAGTCTCGCTCTGTCGCCCAGGCTGGAGTGCAGTGGCGCAATCTCAGCTCACTGCAACCTCCGCCTCCCGGGTTCAAGCGATTCTCCTGCCTTAGCCTCCTGAGTAGCTGGGATTACAGGCGCGCGCCACCACGCCCAGCTAATTTTTGTATTTTTAGTAGAGACAGGGATTTTACCATGTTGGTTAGGCTGGTCTCGAATTCCTGACCTCGTGATCCGCCTGCCTTGGCCTCCCAAAGTGCTGGGATTACAGGCGTGAGCCACGGCGCTCGGCCTAAAGCCACGTTTTTAAAGAACAATTTAGGGCTGGCCAGGTCATATTAACTTGGATGATCTCTAATAGCGGGAACCGTTCTTACACCCATTTGACAAGTAGGGAAACTGAGGCTTCAAGTGGCAAGAGGTTGCCCACTTTGTTATCGGCAGGCCAGGGACGGGAAACCAGCACGTTCCAGGGTCTCCCAGCTCTTTCCCATCTGCTCCTCTCTCAAGAGAAGGAAAAATGGTGCCTTACTATCTTCAGACGTCGCAAGGATCACAAAGATTTCTTTCTTCATGACCCTGCCCTTGCCAGAATTTCCTAGGCTGTTCCACCTCATTCAGCTTCAGGTAGGGAAAGGGATTAGGCCTGGTTCAAAGTTTTTTAGTTAATTTCGTTTTATTTAAAAATTTATATCCTTGTGGCTTTTTCATCTCCTTGTAAAAAACTGTCAAACAGTACTGGAAAATAATGCAAAAAGTGGCGGAGGTTTCTGTGGGAACCCAGGCTGTCTCAGGCAGTTACTTTGTCCTGCTTGCTTTCCTTTGTCTCTGGGGTATGAGACCACGCTCAGCTCTTTCCTTTCGCGCACACGGCGTACTCCTCCCAAGTACCTCTGGATGGGGGGAAGGGAGGCACATTTCAATTTTTTGTGGAGGAAGTGACAAGGAGGCCGCTGGTTCTGGCCGAGGGGTTCTTGGATCCATCACATACTGAAAGTCCTTACGCGCTACCAAACTCCTGGCTCCAGCTAAAGAGCTTGCGGTCAAGTCAGCATGAGATGTTGAGAAAACGAGACGTTGGGAGGACCGCCCGGCTAGAGAGGCCAAGAGGCGGCAACTCTTTCGTCACGTGACCGGGCCTAGTCTCAGCCCGGGTTTCCCCAGTGCCAGGGCACGTGTGAAGATTGAACCTTCCCATTGGCTCGGCGGGACCAGTTTGAACGGAGTACGGGAGCCGCGGCGGCTCACCTAAGGGCGCGTTTTTTCTTTTTTTCTTTCTTTTTTTTTTTTTTTAAATTCTCTCTCTTTGGCTCCCTCCTTTCGTGCGAGTCTCTGGAGAAGCCGCAGCGCGAGGCGCCGCCGCTGCTACCCGGGGCCGGGTAAGTGGGCCTCACTCAGAGCCCGACCCTCTTGGCCCCAGCTTGCGTCGACCCCCGCCGGGCACCGGGCCTGCGCCGCGCGCGGCCCGGGCGTCGGGGCCGCGCCCGACCGGGAAAGGCCGGGAACCCGGTTGGGCCCGATCCTGCTGGCAGCGAGAACGGGCCGGGCGGGGGAGGGGGGAACCGAGCCGAGCTTAGGGGGTGGGGCCTCGGAGCCAGGCCAGGTCGGGGCTTCGCGAGAAGAGGGCCAGTGGGGCTGCTGGGGTCGGGCTGGAGGGGATCTGATTGGGGGAAGCGTCTGGGGACTGCTTGGGGCCTGATTGGGGGACGTCGCGAGGATCGGGTGTGTGTAGGGGCCTGTTTCGCTGGGGCTTGGTTGGGTCTGATTGGGGGAGGTCGCCCTAAAAAGTTGAGCTGGGCTGGGGGAGGGGAGCTTTTGGGGCCCTGACAGGGAGGGGGCGTCAGACTTTGGCCTAGAGGGTTTTCCTGGATCTGACTTCGAGGCATCGCTGGGATCCGTTGAGGGGAATGCCCCGGGGGGGTGTTCACCCAGGCCGAACTGGGGGAGTCTGCTAGGATCGGACCAAGGGGGTTACCGACTCGAGGTGGTGGGGGGGGGCTCCCGACTCGAGGTGGTGGGGGCCTCGGCGGAACTTGATTGGGAGAGGCTGCAGATACCGTCAGCAGGAGTTACTGCTGACGGAGGCGGAGGGGGTTTCAGGGAGAGGCTTGGCCAGACCTTATTGGGAAAGGCTACTGGGATCGTCCAGGGGGCTCCTAGAGTAGGTTGGGCGGGCTTGGCTGCCTCTCATTCGAAGAGGCAACGGAGACCTATCGGGGGACTGGTTTGGGCCTGATTAGGGGACTCGTTAGAATTTGGCTAGGGCACAGAGTGGAGTATCTGGCATCCACTGAGCTTGAAGGGCCGGAACAGGGGGAGGCAGGAGAGATCAGGACGATCATCTTGGGACGGTGCATCTGGGGAAGCTCATAAATTGGACTAGGGCAGGCGGCCTCTGGGATCTGGCAGAGGTTAAGGGCCGGGTTTCTGGTGAAGGGGACTCTTCAGGGACTGTGCCTGCACCTAAGAGACCACGGGGGCCGGGGCGCTATCACGGTCTGGGGCGGGGCCCCTGGATGTGGAGGCGGATGGGCCCTCGCCCAGCCGCTGCGAGGGAGGCGGAAGCCTTCGGGCTCGGAGTCGGGGTCGGCGGCATGGGCCACCCTGGGACGAGGGCTCTTCGCTGGGTCCCATGAGGATCCGCCGGGCCCCACCGCCGCCGCCTGTAGTTCGCTTCCACATCCCCCCCTCCCGCGCTCCCGATCCCGCGACTGCGCGGCCGAGGATGGCGCAGCTGGAGGGGACCCCGCACTTTGGCGGGCGTGGATCGAAGGCCTCTGCCTGTCCGCCGAGGGCGTTCCCGTCGTCATGCGGCCACCGCGGCCTCAGGGGCTCCACCTGGGTCTCACACGGAGCCCCAGAGACCCAGCGCTGACCCCGGCCCCTACCCCCGCAGCTTGCCTTGCGCCATGGACTGGCAGCCAGACGAGCAGGGCCTGCAGCAGGTCCTGCAGCTGCTCAAAGACTCACAGTCGCCCAACACAGCCACTCAGCGCATCGTGCAGGATGTATCCTTCCTTCCTTCCGGGGCTGGGGGAACCGGGTAGATGTCTGCAGTTTCTGAAGGCCAGAGGGAGAAGAGAGGGACTGACTCCGCCAGTCCCTAGATTTTTTCTGCTGTGGGGAGGATCTGCCCTGGACAGAGAAGAATTAGAATTCCTGGGTCCCATTTCCAGAGCTGCGGGGATTGTTATAGAAAATGATGAAAATTCCTAATGTTCATTGAACACTAACGTCTATTCCATTAACTATTAAGGTAGGACCTGGCCCAACGGGGTGGCTCATGCCTGTAATCAGAGCCCTTCGGGAGGCTGAGGCAGGTAGATCGCCTGAACCCAAGGGTTTGAGACTGGCCTGGGCAACATAGTGAGACCCCGTCTCCACAAAAAAATACAAAAATTAGTTGGGTGTGGTGGCATGTCCCAGGGGATGTTCCCTCCCCTACTTTGTAGGCTGAGGTGGGAGGATGGCTAGAGACTAGGAACTGGAGGTTGCAGTGAGTTGAGATTGTGCCACTGTACTCCAGCCAGCCTGGGCAACAGAGCCAGACCCTGTCTCAAAAAAAAAGATAAATAGGCTTGGCGTGGTGGCTCATGCCTGTAATCCCAGCACTTTGGGACACCTAAGCAGGCGGATCACCTGAGGTTGGGAGTTTGACAGCGGCCTGACCAACATGGTGAAACCCCGTCTCTAGTAAAAATACAAATTAGCCTGGCATGGTGGCTCGCACGTGTAATCCTAGCTACTCAGGAGGCTGAGGCAGGAGAATTACTTGAACCCAGGAGGCAGAGGTTGCGGTAAGCCGAGATCATGCCATTGCACTCCAGTCTGGGCAACGAGAGCGAAACTCCAACTCAAAAAAAAAAAAAGATATATAAAGATAAAAATTTTAAATCTTGGCCAGGTGCTGTGGCTCACACCTGTAATCCCAGCACTTTGGGAGGCCGAGGCGTGCAGAACACCTGAGATCAGGAGTTTGAGACCAGCCTGACCAATATGGAGAAACCCTGTCTCTACTAAAAATACAAAAATTAAGCCAGGCGTGGTGGCGAGTGCCTGTAATCCAAGCTAATCGGGAGGCTGAACAGGAGAATCGTTTGAACCTGGGAGGCGGAGGTTGTAGTGAGCTGAGATCATGACACTGCACTCCAGCCTGGGTGACAAGGCAAGACTGTTGCAAAAAAAGAAAAAACATTAAATCTATAAACTGTGAGCATGACTCACCCTAAAATTTGGATTCCCCTCTTTTTTTTTTAAAACAAAACAAAACAAAAAAGCATGGCCTGCTAGTGAGGAGAGCTGACTAGCAGCTGCCACTTTAAGTGGAGTGGGATTCTCCTTCTCTCTCCTGCTCTGGCTGGGTCTTCAGAAGTGGATGGGAAACTCAGATATTCCACCCAATTCCTTGTATGAATTTGATGTTTCTGAGGTGCTCTGTGGGCTTATTAGGGGTTTGATGAGAGGGATCCCCCAGGAGCTGGCAGCCTGGTCCCAGTGGTCAGAGATGGTGTCCAGTACATAGTAAGGGGCCTGGCCTGGGGAAGGCCTCTGTCTTCCAAGTCCCTTAACAGCCTGGCAGAAACTCAAACAACTCAACCAGTTTCCTGACTTCAACAACTACCTGATTTTCGTCCTGACCAGACTCAAGTCAGAAGGTACACCCTCTGCTCCTTTCCATGCGATCGGGACCCTGCTTTCTCCCCCGTGGGCCCCTAACCTTAGCATTCCTCCTCCCAGATGAGCCAACGCGCTCTCTCAGTGGCCTCATCCTCAAGAACAACGTGAAGGCGCACTATCAGAGCTTTCCACCCCCGGTGGCGGACTTCATCAAACAGGAGTGTCTCAACAACATTGGCGATGCTTCCTCGCTCATCCGAGCCACCATTGGTGAGAGGGGCAGTGGGGGCTGGCCTCTGAGGACACACTGAACTCTCACTGTCAGCTAAGAGGCTTCTCAGCATGTTAAGTTACTGCTTCATGGCATGCTCCAGCACCCTATATGGTAGTACTAGTACTATTTGACAGATGAGGATACTGAGGCACTCAGCTATTAAGGGACCTGCCTGGGTAAGCAGCAGAATAGCTGAGGCAGTGCAGGGCCATGCTCTGGAACCACTCTCTCCTGAAATAGTCCTTGCCTCTGAGATAGTCATGCAACATGTAGAGTTTTGAGTTAGGCCCTGGGCTGAGTGCTGAGGGTATAGCCGTTAAAATATGCAGGTATGGCCGGACGCGGTGGCTCACGCCTGTAATCCCAGCACTTTGGGTGGCTGAGGTGGGTGGATCACAATGTCAGGAGTTCGGGACCAGCCTGTGCAACATGGTGAAACCCCGTCTCTACTAAAATACAAAAAATTAGCTGAGTGTGGTGGCAGATGCCTGTAATCCCAGCTACTTGGGAGGCTAAGGCAGGAGAATTGCTTGAACCTGGGAGGTGGAGGTTGCAGTGAGCCTAGATCATGCCACTGCACTCCAGCGTGGGCAACAGACCGAGACTCCGTCTCCAAAAAAAAAAAGAAATGCAGGTATTTATATTTCAGGTGTAACATGAATTAGGTTTTCAGCAGAACATTTTCTGACTCCTGGAAGGTGGTCTGAGTAAGTTACAGAAAGATGACTAAGAATTGGCCAGGCGTGGTGGCTCACACCTGTAATCCCAGCACTTTGGGAGGCTGAGGCGGGTGGATCACCTGAGGTCAGGAGTTTGAGACCAGCCTGGCCAACATGGAAAAATCATGTCTCTACTAAAAATGGAAAAATTTAGCCGGGCCTAAAATTTAGTGGGGGCCAGCAATCCCAGCTACTCAGGAGGCTGAGGTAGGAGAATCACTTGAACCCAGGAGGTGGAGGTTGCAGTGAGGCAAGGTCATGCCACTGCACTCCAGCCTGGATGATGGAGCTAGAGTCCATCTCATAAAAAAGACAAAAACAAAAACTACATCAACTTAAAAAAATTGCTTCTAGGCCAGTCACAGTGGCATTTGCCTGTAGTCCCAGCTATTTGGGAGGCTAAGGTGGGAGGCAGGAGGGTCGCTTGAGCTTGGGAGGTCGAGGCTTCAGTGAGCTGTGATCACACCACTGCATTCCAGCCTGGGTGACAGACAGCAAGACCCTGTCTCAAAAAAATAATTAGTTGACTGGGTGCAGTGGCTCACACCTGTGGTCTCAGCACTTTGGGAGGGCTAGGTGGGCAGATCGGCTGAGGTCAGGAGTTTGAGACCAGCCTGGCCAACATGGCAAAACCCTGTCTCTCCTAAAAATAGAAAAATTTAGCTGGGCGTGGTGGTGGGGTCCTGTAGTCCCAGCTACTTAGGAGGCTAAGGCAGAAGAATTGCTTGAACCCCGGAGGCAGAGGTTGCAGTGAGCCGAGATTGTGCCACTGCACCCCAGCTAGGGCAACAGAGCAAGACTCCTCAAAAAAAAGGTGACTTTTGGCTGGGCATGGTGATTCACGTCTATAATCCCAGCACTTTGGGAAGCTGAGGCTGGCGGATCACTTGAGGTCAGGAGTTGGAGACCAGCCTGGCCTACATGTTGAAACCCCATCTGTACTAAAAATATAAAAAATTAGACCGGGTGCAGTGGCTCACGCCTGTAATACCAGCACTCTGGAAGGCCGAGGTGAGCGGATCACAAGGTCAGGAGATTGAGACCATCCTGGCCAACATGGTGAAACCCCATCTTATAAAAAAATGTGTGTGTGTGTGTGTGTGTGTGTGTGTGTGTGTGTGTGTGTAATTAGCTAGGAGTGGTGGTGGGCACCTGTAATCTCAGCTGCTCTGGAGGCTGAGGCCTGAGAATCACCTGAACCCCGGAGGTGGAGGTCGTGGTGAGCCAAGATTGTGCCACTGCACTCCGGCCTGGATGACAGAGTGAGACTCGTCTCAAAAAAAAAAAAAGAAACTTACTGCTAACCTTAGGAGGATGGTTTTCTTGATCTCTTCTGAGGGCTGAAAGCACTGAGGCACAGAGAATGAGGTGATGTGGCTGGGCCGAAGTTACACAGTCCTCAGTGGTTATCTGCCCACCGCAGGGAGCACCTTTTTGCCGTTGAGTTTCCACCTTTGGGAACACTGCCATCTCCTGGCAGCAAATGCCTTCTCTGCACTTGACAGAATCCATCTCTGTCACCAGATTCGTGCACTGCCCTGCCCTGGCACCTCAGATGCTTGCTGTATGTAACTCCTGGATGGCTAATAGGTAGTACAAGCCACCTTCTTCCCTCACCTCCTTTCCCTCTCCCCCTCCTCCCAGTCTCTGCCCAGCCCCAGTGGCTCCTCACTCGTCTCTTAGCACTCCATGCCTGTCCTCACCCCAGGCCTTTGCACTGTAGATTCCCCTGCCTGAGATGCCCTTTCCCAGGAACCTGGATCATTCCTCCCGTACCTCCTTCACCTCCTTCAGGTCTTGGTTCAGATATCAAGATGTCACCTTAATGAGGCCTGCTCTGGCCACTCAGTCTAAAGTTGCTACCTTCACCTACAGTCCTTTTTTTTTTTTTTAAGATGGGATTTCACCATGTTGGTCAGGCTGGTCTTGAACTCCCGACCTCAGGTGATCTGCCCGCCTTGGCCTCCCAAAGTGCTTGGATTACAAGCTTGAGCCACCATGCCTGGCCTAACCTACAGTCCTTTCTCATCATCTTTTCTGCTGTGTTTCCCCCTTAGTCCTTGGCATGTGGCCCCTCTCAGTTCTTTTTTTTTTTTTTTGACATGGAGTCTTGCTCCATCCCAGGCTGGAGTGCAGTGGCACGATCTTCACTTCAAATGATTCTCCTGTCTCAGCCTCTCGAGTAGCTGGGTTTACTGGCGTCCCCACCATACCCGGCTAATTTTTGTCTTTTTAGTAGAGATGGGGTTTCGCCATGTTGGCCAGGCTGGTCTTGAACTCCTGACCACCCACCTTGGCTCCCAAAGTGCTGGGATTACAGGTGTGAGCCACTGTGCCCATCCTCTCCCAGTTTTTTGGCTAATTTTTTACTTCATGGCTCGCTCCCTCTCCCAAGGGTGGGGGTTTTGTGTTTTGCTCTGTTCGGCACCTCAGGACCTGGAATGGAGTTGGCTACAGTAAGGCTCAGGGTGCTTACTGAGTCAAAGAGTACCCTTTCTACCTATGTCAAGGGCAGGAGCAGTCACTCATGCCTATAATCCCAGTGCTTTTAGAGGCTGAGGCATGAGGATTGCTTGAGGCCAGGAGTTTTAGGCCATCCTGGGGAACATAGCGAGATCCCATCTCTAAAAAATTTTTAAAAAATTAGTCGGGGTGGTTGGCCGGCTGCAGTGGCGCATGCCTGTAATTTCAGCACTTTGGGCAGCCGAGGCAGATGGATCACCTGAGGTTGGGAGTTCAAGACCAGCCTGACCAACATGGAGAAACCGTCTCTACTAAAAAATACAAAAAAGTTAGCTGGGCGTGGTGGCACATGCCTGTAGTCCCAGCTACTTGGGAGGCTGAGGCAGGAGAGTTGCTTGAACCCTGGAGGTGGCGGTCGTGGTGAGCCGAGATCGCACCACTGCATTCTAGCCTGGGCAACAAGAGCAAAACCCCATCTCAAAAACAAAAAAATAAAACCGGGTGCAGTGGCTCACACCTGTAATCCTAGTACTTTGGGAGTCCGAGGCGGGTGGACCTCCAGATCAGGAGATCGAGACCATCCTGGCTAACATGATGAAACTCCATTTCTACTAAAAATACAAAAAATGAGCCGGGTGTGGTGGCACTTGCCTGTAGTCCCAGCTACTCGGTAGGCTGAGGCAGGAGAATTGCTTGAATCTCAGAGGTGAAAGTTGCCTTGAGCCAAGATTGTGCCATTGCACTGTAGCTTGGGTGACAGAGTGAGGCTTCATGTCAAAAAAAAAAATTAGTTGGATATGGTGGCATGTGCCTGCAGTCCTAGCTACTCAGGAGGCTGAGGTGGGAAGATGGCTTGAGGCCAGGAGTTTGAGGCTGCTGTGAACTATGATTGTGCCACAGCTCTCCAGACTCGGCAACAGAGCAAACTCTTATCTCTAAAAAAAAAAAAAAAAAAACGAGAGAGAGGGGGAATGTATAGGGCATACACGGGCTAGGGGACAGAAAGGCAGCTCTGGGGGTGCCCAGTGGCAGAGGGAGGTGCCGGGCAGCCCTTGCCCAGCCTCAGGCAGCGTCCTTTCCCGGCTGCCCCAGGCATTCTCATCACCACCATCGCTTCCAAGGGTGAGCTGCAGATGTGGCCTGAGCTGCTGCCTCAACTGTGCAACCTGCTCAACTCGGAGGATTACAACACTTGTGAGGTAGGTGAGAAGCCATGGATGGCCAGAGTGGGTATGGGGGGGCCCGGACCACCACCCACCTTTGTCTCTCTGTCCCTCTGCACTCAGGGGGCCTTTGGAGCCCTGCAGAAGATCTGCGAAGACTCATCAGAGCTTCTGGACAGTGATGCCCTCAACAGGCCCCTCAACATCATGATCCCCCAAGTTCCTGCAGTTCTTCAAGCACTGCAGTCCCAAGATCCGGTGGGTGCAGCTTCCTGGGGGCTTCCAGGGATCCTGGAGTAGGCAGGGTCAGGGGTGACCCCTGTGTCTGCTCTCCACCAGGTCCCACGCCATCGCCTGTGTGAACCAGTTCATCATGGACCGGGCCCAGGCGCTGATGGACAATATTGACACCTTCATCGAGGTGGGCCGCTGGGCTGGTGGTGGGCCGGGCGAGGACCCAGGACCCCTGCAGCTCACCCTGTTCCTCCCTGCAGCACCTATTTGCCCTGGCAGTGGATGATGACCCCGAGGTGCGGAAGAATGTGTGCCGCGCCTTGGTGATGCTTCTGGAAGTGCGGATTGACAGGCTCATCCCCCCACATGCACAGCATCATCCAGGTGTGCACGATCAAGGCTAGCCCAGACGGGCAGGCAGGGGGCTGGTGGCAGGCGTCAGGGAGCCACCCCTAGCCAGACCAGGCCTCAGCCTATCCCCCCCCCCCCGCTACAGTACATGCTGCAGAGGACCCAGGACCATGACGAGAACGTTGCCCTTGAGGCCTGTGAGTTCTGGCTGACGCTGGCCGAGCAGCCCATCTGCAAGGAAGTCCTGGCCTCCCATCTGGTCCAGTGAGTTATGCTGCCCACCATCCCACCCCAGCTTTGACCCCTTGCTGCACCTCTGCCTTCCCCCTTGCTGCGCCTCTGCCTTCCGTTCTAGTCAGCTGCTGTGCTTCTCTCAGTCCACATCCTTGTCAGTTTACATTCAGTGTATATTTATGTGAGTGGTAAGAATGCCACTTTTTTTTTTTTTTTTTTTTTTTGACAGAATCTGTCTCTGTCACCAGGCTGGAGTGCAGTGGCACTCTCTTGGCTCACTGCAACCTCTGCCTCCCGAGTTCAAGTGATTCTTCTGCCTCAGGCTCCCAAGTAGCTGGGATGACAGGCGCACACCACCATGCTCAGCTAATTTTTGTATTTTCAGTAGAGTTAGGGGTTTCACCATGTTGGCCAGGATGGTCTCGATATTGTGACCTCACGATCTGCCCACCTCAGCCTTTCAAAGTGCTGGGATTACAGGTGTGAGATACTGCACCCAGCCAAGAATCTCACTTTTCAAAGACTTAAAAATTAAGTAACTGATAGGTGGAAAGAAATGAAAAATCAACAAAGGCTTTAGGTATGGCTGGATCCAGGTGCTCAGCGGATATGAATGGTGTCTGTGTGGTCTCAGATCTGATTGCCTTCTATTGGCTTCATTCTCAGGCACAGCTTTCCCTCTGGGTAGTGCTGCGTAGCCTTCTGTGACCTTCCAGCGTAGGAATTCAGAGTAAGGAAATTCTTGACCAGTGTTTCCAACAAAAGTCTTAAAACTGGCCCTCCTTGGCAAACTTGGACTGGCCTCTCTCCAAATCATTTTTTTGCCTTTTTATTTTGAGACAAGGTTTTGCTCTGTCATCCAGGCTGGCCTGTAGTGGTACAATCATGGCTCACTGTAGGCTTGATCTCCCAAGCTGAAGCAATCCTCCCAGGCTGAAGCAATCCTACCACCTCAGCCTCCCCAGTAGCTAGGACTACAGGCAGATCCCACCACACCCAGCTAATCTTTTCTAAGTTTTTTTTTTTTTATTAAGACGGGGTTTCACCATGTTGGTCAGGCTGGTCTTGAACTCCCGATCTCAGGTGATCCGCCCACCTTGGCCTCCAAAGTTCTTGGATTACAGGCGTGAGCCACCACGCCCAGCCATCTTTTCTAAGTTTTAATAGAGATGTGGTCTTGCTAAGTTGCCCAGGTTAGTGTCAAACTCCTGGTCTCAAGCAGTCGCCCCGTCTTGGTCTCCCAAAGTGTTGGGATTACAGGCGTGAGCCACTGCACCCAGCCCCCCAAGTCATTATTATTTTATTTATTTGTTTGTTTATTTTGAGATGAAGTCTTGCTCTGTTGCCCAGGCTGGAGTGCAGTAGTGCGATCTTGGCTCACTGCAACCTCTGCCTCCTGGGTTCAAGCGATTCTCCTGCTTCAGCCTCCCGAGTAGCTGGGACTACAGGTGCCTGCCAGCACGCCTGGCTAATTTTTTTTTTCTTTTTGAGACAGAGTCTTGCTCTTTTCAGCCAGGCTTGAGTGCCATGGTGCGATCTTGGCTCACTGCGACCTCTACCTCCCAGGTTCAAGCAATTCTCCTGTCTCAGCCTCCGGAGTAGCTGGGATTACAGATGTGCACCACCACACCGGGCTAATTTTTTTATTTTTTCTTTTATTTATTTATTTATTTCTTATTTTTACTAATTTTTTAATTTTTAGTAGAGATGCAGTTTCACCATGTTGGCCAGGCTGGTCTTGAACTCCTGACCTCGTGATCTGCCCGCCTTGGCCTCCCAAAGTGTTGGGAGTACAGATGTGAGCCACCAGGCCTGGCATGCCCAGCTAATTTTTGTATTTTTATTTATTTATTTATTTATTCATTAGAGGCGAGGTCTCACTGTATTGCTCGGGCTGGTCTCAAACTCATGGGCTCAGGTCATCCTCCTGCATTGGCCTCCCCAAAGTGCTAGAATGACAGGTGTGAGCCACTGTGCCTGGCCCCCAAATTATTATTGATAACAGTCTAGGGCTGGGCGGACAGCTCCTGAGGAATGATGAGACCTTGATGAGCAGGTCATGAAAGCTCTGTCACTTCCAACTCTGGGCTGCAGCTGAGGGGCCAACTGCCTGGTCTGTTTACTCCCCTACCCTGGCTAGTCTGGCCCTATCTTAGGAAAGCGGCCAGGGATAGGACTGTACGTCCCTGCCTTAATGTTGTGCTAGGGACCGGGCACTATACCAAGATTTTCAGTGTATTCAGTGGTCTGTAATTCACTGAATGGCCAGGTCTGGGTCAAGAGCTTTTCTGCAGGCTGAGTGCCATGGTGGCTTACACCTGTAATGCTAGTGCTTTGGGAGGCTGAGGCAGGAGGATTGCATGAGCCCAGGAGTTTGAGGTTGTGGTGAGCTGTGATTGCACCACTGCACTCTAGCCTGGGTGACAGAGCGAGACCCTGTTTCTTAAAAAAAAATTAAAAAGTCTGTGGAGCCAGGAGTGGTATCATTTCTGTCCTAATGGTAGCGGCTAAGACTAGGTTTTGATAGTTCCCCAGAGGGAAATGGATTGATGTACACCTAGCAGTATCGTCGTGTTCTGCAGGGTCTGCTCTGTGGCTGACTGGTGGGCTAGTGACCTGTCGGCATGTGTTTGTCTCCTTCCCAAGCGGTGCCTCCCCCGACCCTTCGCCACGGCCCCTGCATCCCCTTGAACAGCCCGTTTCCCTACAGGTTGATCCCCCATCTTGGTGAATGGGATGAAGTACTCAGAAATCGACATCATCCTGCTCAAGGTCAGGCAGGGCCCACCCAGCATGGGTGGGCATGGGCGTCGTGGCTGGGGTCCCCCGAAGTACTTAACAGTCTGCCTGTCCCCCAGGGGGATGTGGAGGAGGATGAGGCCGTGCCCCGACAGTGAGCAGGACATCAAGCCACGCTTCCACAAGTCACGCACGGTCACACTGCCCCACGAGGCTGAGCGGCCCGATGGCTCCGAGGACGCAGAGGATGACGATGATGATGATGCTCTGTCCGACTGGAATTTGAGTGTGTGCCCCTGCCTGGGGGTGGGGGTGGGGTGGCAAGCCCTGGACTCCCTCTTGGGAGGTGATTAAAAAGCTGATGTAGAAGCTGATTAGAAGTTGATCGTGAAGATTCTGATCATGATCTCTGATCCTGGGAGTGCAGTCAACGAGAGTTGGCCACCTGCCTGAGGGGCCACCCTGAGCCTCCCCAATGTCTCCCCCCTCCCCAGGGAAGTGCTCAGCGGCTGCACTGGACGTCCTCGCCAACGTCTTCCGGGAGGAACTGCTGCCCCACCTACTCCCCGCTACTCAAAGGCCTCCCTCTTCCACCCCGAGTGGGTGGTCAAGGAGTCGGGCATCCTGGTGCTGGGTGCCATTGCCGAGGGTGAGTGTGCCTGATCTCTGAGCCCCGTGCTGGCATGAGACTGTGGGGCTGGCCCACGGTACCCACCACGCCATGGCTGAGTTCTCCCTGGAGGCCTGTTTACCTTCCTCCAAACAGCTCTGAGATCTCAATTCTCCCCTTGGTTTTTGGGCCTGAAAGGAACCCCTGGAACCCCACGATGCAAGGTCTCTTGTTCATTCTCGCAGGCAGGCAATTCTTTCGTGTTGTAAGCATAATTACAGCAACAACGATAGTAACAGCAGGCGTAGCTGCATGCCTGTCCTGTGCGCTTACGGGCACAAACGTCCTGGGCCCTCACCACCACCTGATGAGGTGGGTGTTGGATCCTAGTTTCAAAGATGGGGAAACTGAGGTAAAGAAAGATTGATGCCCCTTCTTTCTTTTTTTTTTTTTTTTTTGAGATAGAGTCTTGCTCTTGTTGCCCAGGTTGGAGTGCAATGGCGCAATCTCGGCTCACTGCAACCTCCGCCTTTCCTTTCAGCCTCCCGAGTAGCTGGGATTACAGGCATGTGCCACCATGCCCAGCTAATTTTTATTAGAGACGGGGTTTCTCCATGGTGGTCAGGCTGGTCTTGAACTCCAGACCTCAGGTGATCTGCCCACCTCAGCCTCCCAAAGTGCTGGGATTACAGGCATGAACCACTGCACCTGGCCTTGATGTCACTTCTTTACAGTCACCCAGGGTGCGCCTGGGCCTTAAACTTCTTCCTGGCTGCCAGGCTGTCCTGCTGGAGTTAGTAGTAACCGGTGGTAGGTGGTGTTTCATCAAATTCAAACTAGTGTCATGTAATTCGTGGGGTTTTCATCCTGATGGTATGTAAAAACTGTTACAGGAGAGCTCTGTTAGTCTGTTAGAGGCATGACATCCCATTGCCTCAGCATCCAGACCTGTGCAAAAAATTTCAGACACGGCAGCAAAAACCCTCAACATGGTAAGCTTTCAAAATTTGTCCAATTACTGTGGTGCACGCCTGTAATTAATCCCAGCTACTCAGGAGGCTGAAGCAGGACGATTGCTTTAGCCCAGGAGTCTGAGACCAGTCTGGGTAACATAGGGAGACCCTGTACAAAAAAATTTTTTTAAAAAGCCAGGTGTGGTGGCTCATGCCTGCAATTCTAGCACTTTGGGTGACTGAGGCAGGCAGATCGTTTGAGCCCAGATGTTGAAGACCAGCCTGGGAATTACAGTGAGACCTCATAATTACAACAGAAAAAAAAAAACTGTTAAAATTAGCCAGCATGATGGTGTGTGACTGTGGTCCCAGACACCTGGGAGGCTGAGGTTGGTGGGAGGTTGAGGCTGCAGTGAGCCATGATTGCGCCACTGCATTCCAGCTTGAGGAAACACAGTGACACCCTGTCTCAAAAAAAAACTGTCTAAGGAAATGTTTCCACGTGTAATATATGTTTAATGTATCTCATATTTCATGTTAATAGGTTATATATTACGACATACATGTGCATATGTTAATGTATTAATAGATTACATCAGCTGTATTACTTTTTTTTTTTTTGAGATTGAGTCTCACACTCTTATTGCCCAGGCTGGAGTACAATGGCGTGATCTCAGCTCACTGCAACCTCTGCCTCCCAAGTTGAAGCGATTCTCCTGCCTTAGCCTCCCCCATAGCTGGAATTACAGGCACCCGCCACGACGCCTGGCTAATATTTTTGTATTTTCAGCAGAGACGGGGTTTCACCATGTTGGCCAGGCTGGTCTTGAACTCCTGACCTCAGGTGATCCCCCTGTCTCAGCCTCCCAAAGTGCTGGGATTACAGGTGTGAGCCACTGCACCTGGCCTGTTATATGTTGATGGTAAAAGATCTATAGGAGTTGAGCCCAAACTGGTAAACATAGATCTTCTGTCTTGGGATGTGCTATTATCTTTATTCTCTTTAAATAAAAGCACAGTGTTTGTGATCTACAAAAGAAAAAAAAGGGCAGGGGTTGGGTGCGGTGGCTCAAGCACTCTGGGAGGCTGAGGCAGGCGGATCACCTCAGGTCAGGAGTTCAAGACCAGCCTGGCCAACATGGTGAAACCCCGTCTCTACTAAAAAAAAGAAAAATTAGCCAAGCGTGGTGGCCCGCACCTGTAGTCCTAGCTACTAGGCAGACTGAGGCACGAGAATTGCTTGAATCTGACAGGCGGAGGTTGCGGTGAGCCGAGATTATGCCACTGCACGCCTCCCTGGGGGACAGAGCGAGACCCTGTCTCAAAGAAAACATTAAAAAATTTAAAATTAAACAAAAATAAAGAGAAATAGAAAAATCACAAATGGCTGGGCACCTGTAATTGCAGCAGTTTTGGAGGCTGAGGCAGGTGGATCACGTGAGGTCAGGTATTCGAGACCAGTCAGTCTGGCCAACGTGGCGAAACCCAGTCTCTACTAAAAATACAAAAATTAGCTGGGCATGGTGGCAGACACCTGTAATCCCAGCTATTTGGGAGGCTGAGGCAGAAAAATCACTTGAACCCGAGAGGCAGAGGTTGCAGTGAGCCGAGATCACGCCATTGCACTCTAACCTGGGCGACAGAGTGAGATTCCATCTGAAAACAAAAAGAAAAGAAAGAAAAGAAAAATCACAAACATCTAAGAAGGGTTTCAAATGCAAAGTCCCTTCCTTCCATCTGGGTCACTGCTGCCCCATAAAGCCCCACTCACTATGTAACGGAGCCAATTTTGAATTAATGCATGACCAGATAAGATAACACGAGGCTCTGGGATGAGACGCTTCTGCTGTTTCCCCCTCCTGCACCTGCCTTTCACTGGCTCTGTGAAATGCATTCTGGGCCAGTGATTTAACCTCCAAGTCTCAGTACCCTGTATGTTGTGTGCGGCTATCTCCTCCATAGGGTGGGTGTGGCTGGGCCCAGCTTACTCCTGGGGCCCAGTCAAACTGCCCCTTCCTGTCTCCCTTTCCTTGTAGGCTGCATGCAGGGCATGGTGCCTACCTGCCCGAGCTGATCCCCCACCTGATCCAGTGCCTGTCAGACAAGAAGGCCTTGGTCCGCTCCATCGCCTGCTGGACACTGAGCCGCTACGCCCACTGGGTGGTCAGCCAGCCGCCTGACATGCACCTCAAGCCCCTGATGACAGAGCTGCTCAAACGCATCCTGGATGGCAACAAGAGGGTGCAAGAGGCAGCCTGCAGGTGACCCTGGACCCCTGGTCCTGCAGCCCCCACTCTTCCCCCAGGCCACCCTTTGGGAAGTGATGACACCTATGACTGTTGATGTGGCACTGATTTCTCTCATATTCGTACTGGCTGATCCTGAGTTGCCCTCCCCTACTGCCCATGGCCCAGTGCCACCTGCCATGGTCCACTGAGCCCCCTGCCTTGTCCTCCCTCCCACCAGTGCTTTTGCCACCCTGGAGGAAGAGGCCTGCACGGAGCTGGTGCCCTACCTCAGCTACATCCTGGATACCCTCGTCTTTGCCTTTGGCAAATACCAGCACAAGAACTTGCTCATACTCTATGACGCCATCGGCACCCTGGCCGACTCTGTAGGCCACCACCTCAACCAGCCGGTGAGACCCCAGAGTGGCTCCTGCCTCCCATGCCATGCCCATGCCCCTGGGCATCTGGTAACCTGGTGGCAACCCCGTGTTGCACACCAGGGACATGGCCGTGAGCTTGACAGGCAGACAGACCCAGCCCCACCCTCGCCCTGCTCCCAGTCTAGTGGGGGAGACAGACATTTATGAGACAGCATGGTAAGTGCTGTGCTTCAGGAACCAGGAGGTGGTGACCCAGGATCCCAGGGGTTGGGGTGCAGAGGGCAGTGCTTGCACAGGGGAGAAGAATGAAGGCCTTGAGGTCTGGCCGGATGGCAGGCCTTGCAGGGCCCCCTGAGCCACAGCGAGGCACTCAGGCCTCATGACTGGGGCAACAGGTGCCTGAGTCACAGTCTGCCACCCCGACCCAGGGAGCGCCAATTTCCTGCTTCCTCTCCAGGAATACATCCAGAAGCTGATGCCCCCGCTGATCCAGAAGTGGAATGAACTCAAGGACGAAGACAAGGACCTCTTCCCCCTGCTGGAGGTGAAGTGGGCTCCTGCCTTTCTCCTGAAGCCCATCCCGCCTGCCCCGCCTAAGTTCTCCCCACCTTTCTCCCTGCCAGTGTCTGTCATCGGTGGCCACTGCCCTGCAGAGCGGCTTCCTGCCTTACTGTGAGCCCGTCTACCAGCGCTGCGTCACCCTGGTGCAGAAGACACTGGCTCAGGCCATGGTGAGCACCCCTGGGCCCGTCACCTGTGCTTCAGCATCGGCCTGCCCCGGGCCTATTCCACTCACCCGTGCCCCTGACCCCATCTGTGTCTAGATGTACACCCAGCACCCCGAGCAGTATGAGGCTCCTGACAAGGACTTCATGATCGTGGCTCTGGATCTGCTCAGCGGCCTGGCTGAGGGCCTGGGTGGTCACGTGGAGCAGCTGGTGGCCCGAAGCAACATCATGACACTACTGTTCCAGTGCATGCAGGTGGGTGGGAACGTGGACAGTGGTGACACCCAGCAGCCTGCGTGGGCTGCCTCTGGCGGGAACTCAGGGCCTGGTTGTGCCCAAAGGAAGTCAGGGAAAAGGGGCCGGGACCATTCTAATTATTTTAAAAAGTGATCCTGAAGGCCAAGGCAGGAGGATTGCTTGAGCCCAGTAGTTTGAGACCAGCCTTGGCAACATAGTGAGCCCCCAGTTCTGTTAAAAAATATATATAGTAGCTGAGATTACAGGTGTGCGCCCCCATGCCCAGCTAATTTTTGTATTTTTTTTTTTAGCAGAGACAGGGTTTTACCATGTTGGTCAGGCTGGTCTTGAACTCCTGATCTCAAGTGATCTGCCCACCTTGGCCTCTCAAAGTGCTGGGATTACAGGCATGAGCCACTGTGCCTGCCCCCCACCCCCCCCTTTTTTTTTTGAGACAGAGTCTCACTCTGTCACCCAGGCAGGAGTGCAATGGTGCGATCTTGGCTCATTGCAACCTCTGCCTCCCAGGTTCAAGTAATTCTCCTGCCTCAGCCTCTCAGAAATCTGGGACTACAGGTGTGCCACCATGCCTGGCTAATTTTTTTGTATTTTTAGTAAAGATGGGTTTTTGCCGTGTTGGCCAGGCTGGTCTCAAACTCCTGAAGTCAAATGATCTGCCTGCCTTGGCCTCCCAAAGTGCTGGGATTATGGGCGTGAGCTACTATGCCCAGCCCTAACAGTATGCCACTTTATATCAGTGATTTGCACATCTGTGGATTTTGATACCTACAGGGACCTGGGAAAGAATCCCCCATGGACACTGAGGGATGACTGTTGGGGCACTGCCATCTCCCGTTTGTAGATATGCACTGGATGCTAGGAACACCTGGGAGCCCTAGCACTGGAAAGTGGCAGAGGGACTGTGCCCCCTCAGCTGTCCTGGTTGGGCAGAGGGGAGCCCAGCCACACTAATCTTTCTTGAATCCCCCAGGACTCAATGCCCGAGGTCCGGCAGAGCTCCTTTGCCCTCTTGGGAGACCTCACCAAAGCCTGCTTTATCCACGTCAAGCCCTGTATCGGTATGACACTCACCTTGTTCCTAGCCCATGACCCTAGCCCCGGCCTCAAGTGATGGAGAGAAATGCCCAGGGAGGACTGTGACCGAATTGGGATGTATTCGTACTGTCTGATGGGGCCTGCTGGACTAGGTCCTGCAGCTTACCCTGGCTGTCCCTCCTGCTCAGCATCCTTGTTTCTCCCCCACCAGCTGAGTTCATGCCCATTTTGGGCACCAACCTGAACCCAGAGTTCATCTCAGTCTGCAACAACGCCACCTGGGCCATTGGTGAAATCTGCATGCAGATGGGTGAGTGCCCTGCAAGTGGCAACAGGCCCCTCCCTATTGGCCTGTTCTCAAACTGGGGGCGGGAGCCTAGCTCTGACTGACAGCTCCCTTCAAGGGAAGTCTCTGATTGGGGGGTCGTCAGAGGTAGAGCCAGACAGAAAGGCCATTTGTGATTGGCTTCTCCAAAGAAAAGGGACCAGAGGGCTGTTCTCATTGGACTGTTTCGTGTAGTTGGCTAAAGACTCATTCGGATTGGTTGGGTGACTTGGGTTTCTTTTCCTTTGACTTGGGCAGCCTAAGGTGAGAACATGCTCCCCAAGTCAAAGGAAAAGAAGCCCAAGGGTCTGGGTCTGGTTGGCCAGGGATTCTGGGTGGGGATGAGCCAGAGAAGGTCTTTAGTTCCCTTACTGGTAGTGGTTGGCCAGTCTCTGGCTGGAACTGGGCTGAATGAGGGGGCGGCCCCTGGCCCCCCAGTAGGTGGAGGAGGCTGTGCAGGGTTCTGATTCAGTGCTCCCCCCAGGGGCAGAGATGCAGCCTTATGTGCAGATGGTCCTCAACAACCTGGTGGAGATCATTAACCGACCCAATACACCCAAGACACTGCTGGAAAACACAGGTGGGCACCCAGCCCAGCTGCTGCCTGTAAGGAAGGAAGGAAGGGAAAAAGGGAGGAAGGTGGGTGCAGACAGACCTGGGAAGAGACTCAGGAAAGAAAGATAGATGCAGAGAGACATGGGGAGAGACTCAGGTGGGTTGGGAAGGACCCCTGGCTGGGCCAAGCTTGGGTGACCAGGCTGGCTGCCAGAGCCCTTCCCTTGGGGCCACGGGGCGGGGCTTGGTGCCTCGTGCCAGAGGCCCCGCCACGTACTGTCCTGGGGCCGCTCGGGGTTGCAGGTCGCCTGACGAGTCCCTCTGCCATTCCAGCCATTACCATCGGCCGCTTGGGCTACGTGTGCCCCCAGGAGGTGGCACCTATGCTGCAGCAGTTCATCCGGCCTTGGTGTGTGTCTGCGTGTCAAGCCTGACCCCTCCCTCACCTGTGCACTCCCAGCCTCATCTGCCTACTGACTCCCTGCCCCGCCCCACCCATAAGTGCCTATCCCAGGCCCACTCAGTGATCCCCAGTGACCCAGACCTTCACAGATGCATGCCCTGCCTGCCCTCTGACCTCTAGTTGCTTACCTTCTCACAGGTGCACGTCCCTCAGGAACATCAGGGACAACGAGGAGAAGGACTCAGCCTTCCGCGGCATCTGCATGATGATCGGTGTCAACCCGGGGGGCGTTGTGCAGGTTGGGGCAGCTGGGCTCTGAGGGCAGGTGCGGGCGCTGGGCTCGGGCGGCCCCTCACCTAGATCCGTCACGTTTTAGGACTTTATTTTCTTCTGCGACGCTGTAGCCTCCTGGGTGAGCCCGAAGGATGACCTTCGGGACATGTTTTATAAGGTGAGGCTCTGACTGTGAGGCAGAGAGGAGACCCTCTGGTAACAATGGGGTTTGTGGGGATGGGGAGAGGCACACTCCTCTTTTTCTACTCCTGCCTGCCCCTCACCGCCACCCTCCCCCACAGATTCTCCACGGCTTCAAAGACCAAGTTGGGGAAGATAACTGGCAGCAGTTCTCTGAGCAATTCCCGCCGCTACTCAAGGAGAGGCTGGCGGCCTTCTACGGGGTCTAGGCGATCATGGAGACTACCAGGTGAGGAGGCTGCAGCTGGCGTGCCAGCACTGTCTCGGGCCCGAAAGGTCCCAGACCATGACCTCCCCTCCTCCCCCTGCAGGTTTCTGTCTGCGTCGTCGTCGGAGGGATTACTGGGGGAGCGTGCTGCATCCAGAAGTTGCTGTGCCCTGGTTGAGGGGGGTTAGGGAGGAGTGAGTGGGACTCAAATCCAGATGCCTTCCCCGTCCGTCTGTCCGTCCACCTGCCCTGCTGGCAGGTGGGTGGGGCCACCATGCTCATCCTACACACGGGGACGGGGGGACTTCTGGTGGGCAAGGGCCTCTGGGCTCTAATGGGGTCATCTCCGGCAGCCCACTTGGGCCAGCTACATGGGAGGGAGGAATCTACACAGCTGACCGAATCCAGCTTCGGGTGAGGTGAGGGAGGAGCAGGTCGGGAGGGGGGGCCCTTGTAGGGACGCGTACACTCACACGGACACATGTGGCCACACGCATGTGTGGGTGCCATAACCGGCGAGGCTGGGCCAGCCGCTCCACCATTTTCCCGACTGCATGGAGACAGTAGAATTAGTGAACCCCTGAGTTAACCCCGTAAGGCCTTCCGTGTAACCTGCATCTAGAGTTTAAGAAGCTTCTGCTGTTTTGCCGGAATTGGCGGTGACTGGGGAGGGCTGGGTGGGTGGGGGCCTCAGGCGGGATCCCGGGGCGGGGGGGGAGGAGGATGGTGACCTTGGGGGGTCGCCCTGTGAGCACGCACACGCTTGGGACCCCGCTCCACACACTCCCTGCCAGCTTTGTCAGCTGGTTGTCTCCGTCCTTGTCCTAGCCCAGCTTGCAGGGTGGGGACCACTGGAGTGGCTGGGGCTGGCCAGAAGAGGTCACCCTTTCTCCTTCCTGTGTGCTCCAGTCAGTGGCTTTTGAAGACGCTGGGCTGGGACCTTTTTCCTGAAGAGAGCTGGGTGCAGCCAGAGCTACTGGCACCTACCCCCAGCCTCTCTCTAAGTAGCTTCAGGGGCAGTCCGTTTCTCTGTGCTTCTGAAAGCTTCTCACGTTGTGGGCCTAAGCTTTAACTCAAGGGCCTGGGCAGGGGCATTTGATTGATGATGACGGAGGACAAAGGTTTATGCTTTGCCAACAAGAAGGAAAACCAAGGCTTGGTGGAAGGAAAAGGTGGTGTGTCCCCTTTCCCCACCCCATCTCCCTGGGACTTCCTGCTCATCATAGTACCCAGTGAGCCCAGAGATCCTACTAGACCGGGTCAGCAATTCTAGAGAACCTTCCTGAATAGTCTGGGGACATGGTCAAGGTGGGAGGGGCTCCCCCTAGAAAGGGAGGGGGGTGTAGTTACTTCCCAGTTGACAAGAAAACTGGGCTCTGCAGACCCCCTTAGCATTTTTTCCCATTTTTTTCCTTTCCTGCTTTCTACTTTTGGGGGCCCCTTGTGTTTTGGGGTTTGACTGGAGTCTCATATCCTGGGGCCTGCTCCATCCATCTCTCCTTGGCCCCAGACCCCCCTCCATCCTAGCCCTGTCTTACCATAGTCAGGGTCAGGCCTTGCCTCTATTCCAGGGGGCACTCAGTGCACATTCCATAAGTTAGCTGGGTGTCCCTGCACGCCCACCCCATGAAACTCGAGCAGGTCTCTGGAAGCCATTTGTAAAAAAAAAAAAAAAAAAAAAAAAAAAGTTTTAAAAATACCTTTTAATTTTCTGGTAATTCCAGTTTTTGGAGCATCCTCTGCTGGGTCTTGGGGTGTGTGGATGGACTGGCAGTCTGATGGGATTGGTAACCCCTCTCTACTCAAGATGGGGGCCTCCAAACGCCTTCAGGGAAGGGGGAGCCTGGTTCTTCTTGTTTTCCTTTCCTTTTTTTTTTTTTTTAAACTATTTAATTTTTTTATTTATTTTTGGTTATTTTTTGCACAATGAAGTTTCAGCTTCTCAACCTTTTCCCCTACCCAGGGCTGTGGACCCAGACTGGCCTTGAGCCACAGTCCCCTCTTTCCCCTCCTCACCCCTCTTCCCTCTGCGGGCTCCCGGGTCTGTCCATTTGTTACTGTGCTGTGCTGGGGATTGGCGCCGAGGTGGCGTGAGATTCCACTTGTGTAGAACTTTGTTGAGTAAAGATCAGTTTCTTGTGAACACCTTAGTCTGTGGCTTCCTGTGTCCTTGGCTTTGGTAGTGAAGAAATGTGGGGGGCAGCCGGGATGCTTGAGAGTTGGAAGACAGATGAATGTGAAAGATGGAAGATTAAATTTGTAGCATACATGAAATGTGCAGCTCATTCTCTGGGACATCAGCTTACTAAGGGTGAGCCATTAGTGTCACAGCCCAGGTTCAAGTTGCCTCTCTGCCATATTGTAAACTGAGTGGTCACGGGTGAGGCCTTGCCGCACTCTTATCAGCTCACCCTGGGTCAAGATTTTTGTAGAAGGCTCAGCCCAGCCTCAGGCCTGAGAGAAATTTATTTATTTATTTATTTATTTTTATTTTTATTTTTTGAGATGGAGTCTCACTCTGTCCCCCAGGCTGGAGTGCAGTGGCGTGATCTCAGCTCACTGTAATCTCCACCTCCCAGGTTCAAGCAATTTCTACCTCAGCCTCCCGAGTAGCTGGGATTACAGGTGCCTGCCACCACACCTAGCCGATTTTTTTTTTTTTTTTTTTTTTTTTTTTTTAGTATTTTTAGTAGGGATGGGTTTCACTATGTTGACCAGGCTGGTCTTGAACTCCTGACCTCATGATCCACCCACCTCAGCCTCCCAAAGTGCTGGGATTACAGGTGTGAGCCACTGCACCTTGCCCGGGAAATTTATTAATATGAGTTACAATTACTCAGGCAAATGAGAAGTTGTTCTAGCTGTGGGAGAAAACACAGTCTTCAGAATAAAATCTTTTTTTTTTGAGACCAGGTTTTGCTCTGCCACCCAGGCTGGAGTGCAGCCTCAGCTTCCCTGGCTCAAGGAATCCTCCCACTTCAGCTACCCAAGTACTGGTTAATTTTTTTTTTTTTTCTTTTTTGGAGATGGAGTCTCACTCTTGCCCAGGCTGGAGTGCAATGGCTCCATCTCAGCTCACTGCAACCTCCGCCCCACCTGGGGTTCAAGCGATTCTCCTGCCTTAGCCTCCCAAGGTAGCTGGAATTACAGGTGCCTATCACTGCACCCAGCTAATTTTTGTATTTTTTGTTGAGGGGGAGGTCTCGCTATGTTGCTGAGGCTCGTCTCGAACACCTGGGCTCAAGCAATCCAGCTGCTTCAGCCTCCCAAAGTGCTGATATTACAGGTGTGGACAACTGCCCCCTGCCAGAATAAAATCTTATTGCAACCTTGGTGTGGCCCAAAGATCAACTGGGAAAATTAAAAAATGACACATGGCTGGTCCGAGTACAGTGATGTTTACAACTAATTGATTACAACCAGTTACAGATTTCTTTGTTCCTTCTCCACTCCCACTGCTTCACTTGACTAGCCTTTTAAAATTAAAAAATATATATACATAAATATATATATAGAGAGACACACATCAAACGTTCAATAAATAAGGCCTGCATTCTAGTGAGAGAAAAGACTAAAAAGTGGAACCATGCTAAGTCCCATAGAGAAAAACAGGAAGGCAGAAAGAGAATAGTGGGGAAAGTGATTGAAATGTTATGGAGGGTGCCCTGGAAAGGGTACACTGAGAAGACGATGTTTGAACAGAGTCCAGTAGAGGAAACAAGTACTGCTCAGATGATCTATGCGGCTTGGTTAGCTACCTGGCTCAAAAGAGCCTTTTAGTAAATAAAGACATGCTGTTTTAATAAATGTGATTTTATCAGTTGAAAGTACCTTTCCACCAGGCGCGGTGGGTCACGCCTGTAATCCTACCACTTTGGGAGACTGAGTGGGGGCGGATAGCTTGAGCTCAGGAGTTTGAGACCAGCCTGGGCAACATAGTGAAACCCTGTCTTTAAAAAATAATACAAAAATTAGGCTGGATGCGGTGGCTCACGCCTCTAATTCTAGCACTTTGGGAGGCCGAGGTGGGCGGATCACAAGGTCAGGAGATCCAGACCATCCTGGCCAACATGGTGAAACCCCGTCTCTACTAAAATACAAAAAATTAGCCAGGCGTGGTGCGCGCCTGTAGTCCCAGCTACTCGGGAGGCTAAATAGGAGAATCGCTGGAACCCGGGAGGCGGAGATTGGAGTAAGCCGAGATCGCGCCACTGCACTCCAGCCTGACGACAGAGCGAGACACCGTCTCAAAAAAAAAAAAAAAAAAAAAACGCCGGGTGTGGTGGTTCGCTCCTGCAGTCCCAGCTACTTGGGTTGTCCAAGCGAAGGATCGCTTGGGCCCAGGAGGCAGAGGTTGCAATGAGCCGAGCACTCCACTTGGAGGACTGCATTGCGGTATCCAAGTTTGGGTTGGGGAATGGGACCTAGAGAGGTAGTTCTGACACCCCAGTTCCTTTCTCAATAAATTAAAAGGTAACTCACTGAGGCCTCCGCAGTGTAACTGCATATTGCTGGCTCTGAGAAAGAGGCAAGAGATTCTAATCGCCCTTTAATCTCGGAACGGGGGCTTTGCGTTTCTGAGCTCAGTGTCACATGTAACAGATGCCTTCGATAGAGCAGCGTTTATTTTATGTCTCTTACAGAGACAGGGTCTCACTATGTTGCGCAGGCGCGACTAGAGTGGCGTGATAATGGCTCACTGCACCCTCGAACTCCTGGAATCAAGGGATCCTACCCCCTCACCCTCCTGAGTAGCTGGAACTACAGGCACGCGCCACCCCGCATGGCTTGAGCTTCGTTTTTAGCTAGAGTTTAAAAAGCGCAGAAACAGGAACCTGCATTTTCCAGCCTAAGCCCGACGCAGTCGTAAGAGACCCCGAAGGGCAGATGTTTCCTATTAAGCCACTACCCTTGTCCGCTCGCTTCCGGTGGGCTCATAAACGTCATCAGACAGCGCCGGAAGTGCCCCTCACGCTGCCTAGGAGACAAGACGCGAGGCCGGTAGCGCTCAACGGGTCGCCATGGAGCTTCCCTTAGGGCCGTGCGACGATTCCCGTGGCTGGGACGATGACTCGGATCCAGAGTCAGAGACAGACCCCGACGCTCAGGCCGAGGCCTACGTGGCCCGCGTGCTTAGTCCGCCACAATCCGAGCTGGCGACCCCGCGCCCCTCGCAGCTGTCCACGCCCGCCTCTTCCCCGAGCGCTTCGGAGCCTCGGGCCGCGTCCAAGGTTTCCACCGTAAGTGAGCCGGGCCTTCTGAGCCTTCCCCCGGAGCTGCTGCTTGAGATCTGCTCCTACCTGGACGCCCGCCTCGTGCTCCATGTCCTGTCACGCGTGTGCCACGCGCTGCGCAACCTCGTGCGTGACCATGTCACCTGGAGGCTACGCGCGCAACGCCGTGTACGCGCGCCCTACCCAGTGGTGGAAGGTGCGTGCACCCAGGGGCCGGGGGGCACCCGCCCAGGTTAGGCTTGGGGCGGGGAAGAGGTACATGGGGTGTTCTGGACACAGCCTCTGGAGCAGGCTTCATGGCTGTCGTGGCTCAGTCTGGAGGCTGAGGCAGTTACTGGTGGTGCTGAAGCCCTTGAGGACCTCTGAGTGGACCACGAGGCAGTCAGGCACTTGGAATCCTGAGGCTGTGGAAACCCCTGCCCTGGGGCTGAGGTCCCTGAACTCAGGATTCAAATATCCTCAGTCTTGGGGTCTTGTGGTACTAAGTCTCTGACCCCTGACGGGATTGACACAGGGACTTGAAGTCTTAGGCTCTGGAGTTTATGCTGGGGCTCAAAGTGAGTCCATGGATCCTCAGGTTCTGAGTCCAGCTTAGAAGCTGAGACAGCACCTGTTGATGTCAAAACTCCTGAGCCCTAGAGCCTTGACCCAGTTAGGGGTGAGACAGTGGCTCAGGGCCCAGCCGCTGTAAACCCTTGAACCAGGTTAGGATTTAGGGTTGGGATCCCTGACACCAGATCTCAAGCCCTGGGTCTACCCTGGCACCTTAGGCAGGGCTTGTTAGTCACTCCTCTTGGCCCTGAGTTGCTTGGTTCCTGGGGGAGGACAGCTTGGGAACTTTGAATTGATATCGTTCATCCTGAGGTATTGTTGCTCCTGATACAGCTGGATCCTCAGGCCCTTAAGCCAAGATGTATTACAGGTGGGGTGTTGATATCTTTAATCTGGAAGCTTTGGTTCTGCTTCTGAGTTAAGGTAATCAAATACCCGTAAGCCAAGATGTATTACAGGTTGGGTGCTGATATCCTTAACCTGGAAGCTTTGATTCGGCATCTAAGTTAAAGCAATCAAACACCCAACCTTAGAGAGGAATCAGAATCACTCCAGGATCAGTGATTCTCAAGGTGTTGCCATCCAGCCCCCTAGGTCAGACTCTCCCAAAAAGCTTAATAAAGACAGGTGCTTGGACCCCGTCCATACCACTGAATCTCTGCATCTGGGGCTTGCATTTTGCATCTTGACAAGGCTGCCCAGTTTCCAGATACTGTTTGAGAAACAGTCCCCTTGGTCTAGTTCAGATGGCTGAGGCAGGAAGGGTTCGTCATGAGGCCCCAGCTTCTATGCCAAGTCTGAGGATTGAAGGGGGTGAGGTCAGAACTCAACATGCTGAGACTGCTGTCCTCTGAGTTTGGGTTGGGGGATGCAGCCTGGAGAGGTAGTTCTGAGACCCCAGTTCCCAATTTCTGGAAATTGGAGTGAAGTAGAGTCCTAGACCTGCCTGGGAAATGAGCAGGCAGGCAGGTGGTTCCAAGGCCAGAGCCTGGACCTGCTTGGGTGGCAGAAGGGATCCCCATGGGGTTCTGTCCAAGTCTGGTCTAGGGCGGGCTACCTGGAAGCCAGGATTGGGTGTGGCCAGCTGGTGTGGGTGCTAGGGTCCCTACCCACCGGGCACCCTACTCGTGGTAACCCACAGAGAAGAACTTTGACTGGCCGGCAGCCTGCATTGAGCTGGAGCAGCACCTGTCCCGCTGGGCAGAGGATGGGCGCTGGGCTGAGTACTTCTGCCTGGCCAACGGGCACATTTCTTCCATTGACTCAGTGCTGCTGCTCCAGGTGAGACAGGGTCTGTGGGGGGCCAGGTAGGGGTGGGCCAGGGTGGCCCTGACAACATCACCTTGCTCCCTTCCCAGGATGGGGCACTCTGTCTGTCGGGCTCCCGAGATCGCAACGTCAACTTGTGGGACCTGCGGCAGCTAGGGATGGAGCCCAGCCAGGTTCTGGTCAAGACCTTGGGCACCGATCGATTTAGTACCCACAAGGTGAGAGGTCAGGTAGGGATAGGAGGTGTGAGGCCTGAGTAGGGCATCTTGGTTAAGGCCCCAGGTTTAGGTGCAGGACCACATCGATCTGAACCTGACTCTTAATCCTTGGTGTGACTTTGGGTTAGATGTGTGACTTCTCTGTGCCTCAGTTTCTACTTCAGTCCAGTGGGTGATTAGGATGAGGATGAAGGAGATGCATGCATTAATGTGGGCATGCATTAAGCTCAGGCTTTTTTTTTTTTTTTGAGACAGGCTGGAGTGCAGTGGCACAATCTCGGCTCACTGCAACCTCTGCCGCCCAGGTTCAAGCGATTCTCCTGCCTCAGCCTCCCGAGCAGCTGGGACTACAGACACATGCCACCATGCCCAGCTAATTTTTGTATTTTTAGTAGAGCCAGGGTTTCACCATATTGACCAGGCTGGTCTAAAACTCCTGACCTTGTGATCTGCCTACCTTGGCCTCCCAAAGTGCTGGGCTTACAGGTGTGAGCCACTGCACCTGGCCTTTTTCTTTTCTTTTCTTTTTGAGATGGAGTCTCTTTCTGTGACCCAGGCTAGAGTGCAGTGGCATGATCTTGGCTCACTGCAACCTCTGCCTCCCAGGATCAAGTGATTCTTCTGCCTCAGCCTCACCAGTCACTAAGGAGGTCAGACCGGTGGCTGAGATCTTGGGCTTGGGGCCAGGCTGCTGGGTTCAACTCCCCCACTGTGCTACTTCCTGGCTGTGTGACCCTGAGTGAGAAACTCAACCTCTCTGGGGCCTAGTTTCCCCCATTTGTAAAATGAGATACATAATAGTGCCCTTCTCAGCAGGATCTGTGGGCAGTAAGTCAGCATCCAGCATGCTGTGCATATTAGCTGCTGAAGCAGGAGATGTTTTCTGCCCATTTTGCTGATGAATGAACTGAGTGATATGGTTTGCCAGGTCACAAAGTAGAGGCCACACTCTTAATCACTTGTCATGTGGCTTCAAACCACTACTGGTGCTGAGTCTCTGTGGAAGTTGACTTAGAAATGTTACTGGGCCCGGGTACAGGGGCTCATGCCTGTAATCCTAACACTTTGGGAGGCTGGTGCAGGAGGATTGCTTGAACCCAGGAGTTAAGAGACCCGCCTGGGCAACATGTGGAAACCCTGACGCTACAAAAAATTAGCTGAGCGTGATGGCATGCACCTGGAGTCCCAACTACTTGGGAAGCTGTGGTACAAGAATCACTTGAGCCTGGGAGGTGGAGGCTGCAGTGCCACGATCGCACCACCGCACTCAAGCCTGGGTGACAGAGCAAGACCTTGTCTCAAAAAAGAGTTTCTGGGGCTGGGCGCGGTGGGTCACAACTGTAATCCCAGCACTTTGGGAGGCTGAGGTGGGCAGATCACGAGGTCAGGAGATCGAGACCTTCTTGGCTAACATGATGAAACCCTGTCTCTACTAAAAATACAAAACAAATTGTTGGGTGTGGTGGCACGTGCCTGTAGTACTAGCTGCTCAGGAGGCTGAGTCAGGAGAATCATTTGGACCCGGGAGGCGGAGGTTGCGGTGAGCCGAGATTGTGTCACCCCACTCCAGTGACAGAGCCAGACTCCATCTCAAAAAAAAAATAGTTTCTGGGCTGGGCACAGTGGCTCACGCCTGTAATCCCAGCACTTTGGGAGGCTGAGGTAGGTGGATCACCTGAGGTCAGTAGTCTGAGACCAGCCTGGCCAACATGGTGAAACCCCATCTCTACTAATAATACAAAAATTAGCCAGGTGTGGTGGTGCACGCCTGTAATCTCAGCTACTAGGGAGGCTGAGCTAGAAGAACTGCTTGAACCCGGAGGCAGAGGTTGCAGTGAGCTGAGATTGCGCCATTGCATTCCAGCCTGGGTGACAAGAGTGAAACTCCATCTCCAAAAAAAAGAAAAAAGAAAAACAGATTCTAGGGTGGGTGTACCTGTCCTGGACTCTGAAGTCAGGCTGACCCACAGACACACGCTTTAATCTCAACTCATTTTGAACTTGCTCTGGGTTCTTGTGTTCGTTGTCTCCTTCCTTCCTCTGACCCTTGATTTTGTCATCTGTGCAATGGGGATGGTCACCTGGAGCCAGAGTTGGATGTTGTACTTACTGCAGGATCTATCACAGTGGGCATTGGGGAGGATGAACTGTGTGGCTTTGGGTGAGTCGCTTGACCTCTCTGAGCCTTACCTGCAAAAACAGAAAGATTCCAGTCTGGGACCCCCATGGGCTGTGGCAGGTATGTGACTGTTGCTCCCCGTCCACAGGGCTGGGTGTGGTCGCTGGCGGCGCAGGACCACTGCGTGTGCTCCGGCTCCTGGGACAGCACAGTGAAGCTCTGGGACATGGCAGCGGATGGGCAGCAGTTTGGCGAGATAAAGTGTGAGGGGGCCTGGGCAGGGGACCTGGGGGGGTAGGACCCTGCCTGCCACTGCCCAAGCCCTGTGGTCTGTGTGTTCCCAGGGCTAACTCAGCCGTGCTGTGCCTCTCCTACCTGCCTGACATCCTGGTGACCGGCACCTATGACAAGAGAGGTGACCATCTACGACCCCAGAGGTGGGCCAGGAGTCCATGGCCCAGGTTGGGAGATGTCATGCTGGGGAAGGAGACACTTGGGCCTCACAGCCTGGCTGGGACGACAGTCACATAACCAAGACTCACCACTCAGAGTGGCCATGCTGTGCTGGTGCAATACAGGCGACTTAGGCAGCGGGTGCAAAGGAAGCCTGGGCAGCCCTGGGGGACGGGTTAGATCCTGGCTCTCCCACTTCCTAGCTGTGTGACCCCCAGACAAACTTGAACCTATTTCCCCATCTGTGAAATCCAGATAATACCACTGCCAGCCCCATGGGGTTAATGGGGAAGATGATAATTGGAACAGTGGTGGATTAACTAAGTTTTTTATGCTGGGTGTGGTAGCACCTACCTGTAGTCCCAGCTACTCGGGAGGCTGAGGCAGGAGGATTGCTTGAGCCCATGAATTTGAGTTCAACCTGGGCAATATAGTGAGACCCCCATCTCTAAATAAAAGTTAACTAAAAATAGGCCAGGCGCGGTGGCTCACGCATGTAATCCCAGCACTTTGGAAGTCCGAGGCGGGTGAATCACGAGGTCAGGAGTTCAAGACCAGCCTGGCCAAGATGGTGAAACCCCCGTCTCTACTAAAAATACAAAAATTAGCTGGACGTGCTGGCGGGCACCTGTAATCCCAGCTACTTGGGAGGCTGAGGCAGAGAATTGCTTGAACCCGGGAGGCAGAGATTGCAGTGAGCTGAGATCACGCCACTGCACTCCAGCCTGGGCGACAGAGTGAGAATCCATCTCAAAAAAAGATTTAATTAAAAAAATATAAATATATTCATTTACATAAATACCTAGAAGGAGCACTGCCTGGAATATAAGTATTTTCTGTTGTTTATTTATTCATTCACTTTTCTTTTTTTTTTTTTTGTATTTTTGAGATGGAGTCTTACTCTAGCCTGTTGCCCAGGCTGGAGTGCAGTAGCACAATCTCGGCTCACCACAACTTCCACCTCTGGGGTTCAAGCAATTCTCCTGCCTCAGCCTCCCAAGTAGCTGGGATTACAGGTGCCCACCACCATGCCCAGCTAATTTTTGTATTTTTAGTAGAGATGAGGTTTCATCATGCTAGCCAGGCTGGTCTCGAACTCCTGACCTCACATGATCCACCCACCTCTGCCTCCCAAAGTGCAGGGAGTACAGGTGTGAGCCACTGCGCCTGGCCATTTTTCTTTTTTTCTAAATAGAGACGGGTCTTGCCACATTGCCCAGGCTGGTCTTGAACTCCTGGGCTCAGGGGATCTGCCCATATCAGCCTCCCAAAGTACTGAGATTACAGGCGTGAGCCACTGTGCCTAGCCTATATTCATTCTTATTTTATTTAATTGAAGGGCTAGTGTACCTTGTCCAGACAGAGCTGGAGTGGGGCTGTGGGGTAGAGGTGTGTTTCAGGCCAACCTGAGGGCGGATCCAAGACTGAGACCATGTTGGTCAGCTCCGTGCTGAGAACAATAGCTAGGACTGGAGGAGGGATATGGGATGGGGACAGGGATGGGCAGAGGCCTGGGGCTCTTGTGGAGGCCTAGATTTAGCTGAGGCAGGAAAGGAGAGATGGGTCACTCTGTGGGGTGGGGGAATGAGCAGATCAAGGGTTTTGCCAGACAGAATGGAGACCCAGGATGCTCCCCTGGGCTGGGGGGCCTTTGAGGGGCTCTGATTCCCTCCTCCCCCGGCCCATTTCCCATGAAGCTGGCCCAGCCCTGTTGAAGAGCCAGCGACTACACTCTAGCCCTGTGCTGGCCCTGCTGGCAGATGACCAGCACATCATCTCAGGCAGTGAGGACCGCACCCTGGTCGTGGTCGACCGCCGAACCAACAGAGTCCTGCAGCGGCTGCAGGTGGGCCCTCCCCAGGGGCCTGGAGGGGTGGGGGATGGTCACAGGCCCAGTCCAGCCTGAGCTGCCGTGTCCCTTGTCCCTCTCACAGCTGAACTCCTACCTGCTCTGCATGTCCCACCAGGACATGCAGCTCTGGACTGGTGACAACGAGGGCCTGCTGCACGTCTTCGCCAACCGCAACGGCTGCTTCCAGCTTGTCCGGGTCTGCTGGGGCTCCTGCCGCTGCCCATCCCTCCCCCTCAGGCCTCCTTCCTACCCCTGGGCCCCTGGTGGTGTTGCGGGGGGCAGTTGGGAGAGCCTCGCCTAGTGTCGCCTGACCCCCCCTTCCGCAGTCCTTCAACGTGGGCCACAGGTCTCACATCACTGGGATCCAGTACTCACTGGGAGCCTTGTACACTACATCCACTGACAAGACCCTCCGGGTGAGGCTCCTGCCCAGCCCCCACCCTCCCCACCTCCATCAGCCAGGGGCACCCCTCTTGACCTTGGCCCCGTTGCCGCTCACCAGGTGCACGTGCCCACAGACCCGCCAAGGACCATCTGCACCCGAAGGCACGACAGTGGGTTCACCGGGGTAAGGTCCTGCCCCATGTGCCCTGCCCAGCTGGCCAGAATGCCACTGTCCCTGACTCCTCATGTCCCTGCCCCCTCCTAGGTCTGTGCTGAGGGCAACCTGGTGGTGGCTGCCTCTGGGGGTCTGTCGCTAGAGGTCTGGAGGCTGCAGGCCTGAGCAGGTGGACGTGGATGTGGATGCTGCCGGCTGGAGGCTGGGCCTCGGCCTCTGTTCTTGGGGGACCATCCCCAGCATTGGTGCTGCCTGTCTCCCCTGCAGGGCCTAGGGCACAAGGAGTCCTGGCCACATTTGGGTGAAAGTCCTGGCCTGGGCCCTATGCATACGGGGTTGAAGCTCGGGATTCAGGCCCACCAAGGGGGCTGCTCCCCACCCTAGGGCCCTGTTTTTTTTGTGGGGGGCCCTGGTTTTGTTATGATTTGGATGTGCCACTCTCAGGTGAGAGTGAAGGAGAAATAAACCTGACGTGTTGGTGCTTGGGCCTGCAGTATGAGTGGTTTGCCCGTCAGGGTTCTGCCTGAGCCGGTTTGGGGCTTGGAGGGCTGCGGGCCTGTGTGGGAGTGACTGGGAGAGATGGCAAGGATGGGCTGGGGGGGTGCACGCCAGCTGCTGCTGTGCATTTGTTTGAAAAGGCAGAGTCCTGAAGACCATGAGCACCTGTGTCTGTGATGTCACTTCTGTGTGTGTGACATGTGACATGTGTGGTGTGTAGCTTATGACTCAAATCCTGGACATTTGTCTGCATGGTGGGAGAGGGCACCTGCTGAGGCTATCCCATGGGTGCTGGGGGAGGGCAAGAGGGACAGTGTGCTCTCCACTGGGGCTCCAGGGGGTGTGTGTGTGCTGCTGTGACTGTGACCCTGGGGGCAGGCCAGGGAGGAGGCTGGGCCAGGTGTGTGCCTGGCCCCTGCAAGCCCAAAGTCCCTCTGGTCTGCCATCTCAGCCCGGCCCAGCGATGCCCTGAGAAGTATTCACTTCATGTTTATTGAGGCCCCCTGGTCTGCTCAAGGCCACAGGGGGGGCGTTGTCCTGGGTTCATAGGATGGCACAAGGCTGCTTCTCCTTGAAGGGGTTGGTGGTGGCCGGGATGCCCACAAGGAAAGGGTCACTCTTGGCCTGCTCCATGCAGAACTGCAGCAGACCGGCGGCTGCCTCGGACCCTGCAGACCATCCCAGTCAGCCAGACCCGGGCATGCACCTATGCGCTGGCCCATGTGTGACCTCTCCCCACCTCCTGCACCGGCCCCGACCCTCACCTGCACTCAGTCTATGCTTGCCTCCATCCGCAGCTGCTCCACTGCCCAGCGGGCCTGCCCAGTGTCACTGCCGACGGCCACCTTGCTGGACATCTGGGGAAAGTGGGCAGGGCTGTGGGCAGCAGGCCTAACCTCAGCCCACTAGAGGGAGCCTGAGGTTCCCCACACCTCCTCCTGTGTCCCTTGGGGACTGCAGGATGAGGGTGGCTGCTCCTGGACCTGTCAGGCCCACACACCTCGGCTAAGGGCTCCGGCCGAAGCCACGTCTGGCTGCCCGGTCCCCTGGTGGCTGCCCGCTCTGGCTCCCTCCCCTGCCCGGCCTGGCCTCTCCAACCCCCTTTCTCCCTCTGCTACCCCTGCAGAGACTTTGAAGCCAGGACTCTCATGGAGTAAAATGTCACCAGCCACAGCAGCAGCAGCTGCCTCGGCTGAGGGGGTGCCATGCCCCAGGAAGCCCCATGGCTGCCCTGGTGTCACGTGTCACCTGTGTCCCTGTGGGCTAGGTGCCTTGGCTGGGGGAGTGAGGAGGCCCTGGCCTCCCCCTGAGCTGCTGGATCTCCTGCTGACTGTTCCTAACAAATCTGCTTTGGCAGCCTCTGCCACCCCTGACATGCAGCCCTGCCCCTTCTTCTCTCACCACTGCCCAGGCCCAAAAATCCAATGCCATTTTACCAAGAATGGATTTTTTTTTTCTTTTTTTTTTTTTTTTTAAAGATGGGGTTTCACCATGATGGCCAGGCTGGTCTTGAACTCCTGACCTCAGGTGATCCACCCACCTCGGCCTCCCAAAGTGCTAGGATTACAGGTGTGAGCCACCGCGCCCGGTCAAGAATGGATTTTTGGACCTGGACAGTGGTGAGAGGAGGAGGGGCAGGGCTGAGGGTGGGGCCATTTGACATTTTTTTTGACAAGTCTTGCTCTGTCACCCAGGCTGGAGTGCAGTGGTGAGATCTTGGCTCACTTGCAACCTCCACTTCCCAGGTTCAAGCGATTCTCCTGCCTCAGCCTCCTGAGTAGCTGGGACTACAGGCATGTGCCATAGTCCCCGGCTAATATTTTTGTATTTGTAGTAGAGACGGGGTTTTGCCATGTTAGCCAGGATGGACTTGATTTCCTGGCCTCGCGATCCACCCACATCAGACTCCCAAAGTGCTGGGATTACAGGCGTGAGCCACCTCGCCTGGCCTCTTTCTTTAAGCCCAGGTTCTTGCTCTGTCACCCAGGCTGGAGTGCAGTGGTACAATCATAGCTCATTGTAACCTCAAACTCCTGGGCTTAAGTGATCCTCTCACCTCAGCCTCCTGATTAGGTAGAATTATAGGTGTGAGCCACCACGCCCTGCTAATTTATGTTTTTAACTTTTTGTAGAGATGGTTCTGTGTTGTCCAGGCTGATCTTGAACTCCTGGCCTCAAACGATCCTCTTCCCTTGGCCTCCCAAAGGGATTATAGGTGTGAGCCTCTGAGCCCCTCCCTACCCTGAGATTCTTATGTGCCCAGCACACTGTGCAAAAAACAAAATGAGCAATGATACAAGACAAAACCCTGCCCTCACAGACCTGCCATTCTAGTCAGGCAGGGATGGACAACAGAAAAGAGTGTACTCAGTGAAAGAGTATCCGTCTGAAAGAGTATGAAAGAAGAATAAAATCAAAGTAAAGGGGAGAGGAGTGGTCAGGCAGGCCTCTCAGAGAGGTAACATTTGAACTTAGGCCCAAAGGAGAAGGAACTGAAACACGGGGTGTCTAGGCAGAGGGGAGCAGCAAGTACATGACTCCTTGGACAGAAAAGCTTGGTGGGTTCCAGGAACAGCAAAGAGGTCCATGTAGCTGGAGAGGAGAGAGGGAGGGAGGGCCAGCATGGCGAGAGACGGGAGGTTGAGAGGTGCTCTTTAAGACCACTGTGAAAAGCTTGGAATTTACTCCCAGGGAAGCTACCATTAGGAAGTTTTAACAATGATGTGTTTGATTTACGTATTTATGTTTAAAGAGCTGTGGTATGTGCCTGTGATCCCAGCTACTGAGGAGACTGCAGCGAGAGGATCACTTGATCCCAGGAGGTCGAAACTGCAGTGATGTGGGATTCCCCGACTGCGCTTCAGCGCTGGTGACAGTGAGACCCTGCATAAAAAAAAAAACTCTCTGATCTTCCTGTTAGGTGGGAGATGGATTGGAGGAGACCAAAGCCAGCTTGTAGGCTATGGAGTTAAAGAAAATGCCTGGATTTTGGGCTTACTTTATAGGTGGAGGTTGGCAGACATGCTGAGAAGGATGTATGTGTGGTGTAAGAAAAGGGGAGACAGCAAGCTCCACTTTCCATTTTTATTATTTATTTATTTAAGATGGAGTTTCGCTCTTGTTGCCCAGGCTGGAGTGCAGTGGCGCGATCTCAGCTCACCACAACCTTCACCTCCTGGGTTCCAGCGATTCTCCTGCCTTAGCCTCCTGAGTAGCTGGGATTACAGGCATGCACCATCACGCCCGGCTAATTTTGTATTTTTAGTAGAGACGGACTTCTCCCATGTTGGTCGGGCTGGTCTCGAACTCCCGACCTCAGGTGATTCGCCCATCTTGGCCTCCCAAAGTGGTGGGACTACAGGTGTGAGCCACCACACCCAACTTATTTATTTAGTTTTGAGATGGAGTCTCGCTCTGTTGCCCAGGCTGGAGTGCAATGGGGTGATCTTGGCTCACTACAACCTCTGCCTGCAGGTTTCAAGTGAATCTCCTGCCTTAGCCTCCTAAGTATCTGGGATTGCAGGTGCTTGCCACCATTCCAGCTAATTTTTGTATTTTTTAGTAGAGACAGGGTTTTGCCATGTTGGCCAGGCTGGCCTCTAACTCCTGACATCAGGTGATCTGCCCACCTCAGCCTCCCAAAGTGCTGGCATTACAGGTGTGAGCCACCGCACACGGCCCCACTCCCTGTTTTTTAGTCTAGTGGATGAGTGGAGGGTGAGGCCATTTGCTGAGATGCAGAATGATCAGGGATTGGTGGAGAGGGAACTGAGGGGGGGCAACTTTGAGATCCAAGTGAGGATGTCAAGGAGGATGTCTGGCTCCTCCAACAAGGTAGGCCCATTCCAGCCTCAGGGCTTCTGCTGTTCTGTCTTCCCAGGTACAGGGAATGGCCTCCCTTCATCTTCACATACGGGGACTTTCTCAGCCTTCTGGCTTTGGCTCAAATCTCACCTCCTTGGCATCCTTCATCCATCCCTTCAACTAGCACTTTGGGAGGCTGAGGTGGGCAGATCACCTGAGGTCAGAAGTTCGAGATCAGCCTGACCAACAGGGAGAAACCCCGTCTCTACTAAAAATACAAAATTAGCTGGGTGTGGTGGCACATGCCTGTAATCCCAACTACTTGGGAGGCAGATCACCTGAGGCAGGAGAATCACTTGAACCTGGGAAGTGAAGGTTGCCGTGAGCCAGATGACTTCATTGCACTCCACTCCAACCTGGGCAACAAGAGTAAAACTTCGTCTCAAAAAGGAAAAAAAAAAAAAAAAAGCCGGGCAGAGTGGCTCAAGCCTGTAATCCCAGCACTTTGGGAAGCTGAGGCAGGCGGATTATGAGGTAAGGAATTCAAGACCAGCCGGACCAACGTGGTGAAACCCCATCTCTATTAAAAATACAAAACTTAGCCAGCATGGTGGCGGGTGCCTGTAATCCCAGCTTCTCAGTAGGCTGAGGCAGGAGAATCACTTGAACCCGGGAGGCGGAGGCTGCAGTGAGTCAAGATTGAGCCACTGCACTCCAGCCTGGGTGACAGAGCGAGACTCCGTCTCAAACAAAACAAAACAAAACTGATTTTACTCATCACTGTTAACATTCTGTCTTCCCAGTCAGACTGTGGGCTCCAGTAGGGTCCACATCTTGGTCTCATTCACCACTAATTCCTCAGTGTCCAGCACAGGGCCCACCGTATAGAACAGATTACATGAATTGTAGAGTAAGTGAATAATTCTCTCAACTGTATGCACTGTTAGGAGGGTGCTTTGAGATACAGATGCCACCGAGGGTCTCACAGTCTTGCTGGAGGGAAAGAGATGTCAGCTGTGGGTCACACAAGAGGCCACTGACCCAGTGGAAGTTCAGGGAAGGCTTCCCAGAGGAGGTTACAGCTGCAGCCATAGGGGAAGGAAGAACAGAGCGTTATGCAGCATGTGAAGGCTTTGGAAACCTGCAAGGGCACGAACGAAGCTCACTATCCAATTAGACAAGAGAGGCTGAGGAAAGCTGAAACTGTGTCTCACTCCGCCTGGTGACTGAAATCCTGTCGATGGGCGACGCTTAAGAGCGATCCTCTATACTCCAAGAATGTTAAGTTAAAAAAAAAGAAAAAGAGAAAAAAATAGATACCCATACAAAAATAAGCTGGGCACTTTCGGGCGAGGTGGCTAACGCTTGTAATTCCAGCACTTCGAGAGGCCAAGGCGGGCGGATCATGAGGTCGAGATGGAGACCATCCTGGCCAACATAGTGAAACCCCATCTCTACTAAAAAATACAAAAATTTGCTGGGCGTGGTGACGAGCACTTGTAGTCCCAGCTATTCGCGAGGCCGAGGCAGGAGAATCCCTTGAAATCGGGAGGCAGAGGTTGCAGTGGGCCGAGATCGCGCCACTGCGACCGAACCTGGCGACAGAGCGTGACTCTGTCTCAAAAAGAAAAAAAAAAATTAGCTGGGCACGGTGGTGCACATCTGTAGTCCCAGCTACTCCGGAGGCTACGGGGAGGATCATCTGAGTCTGGGAGTCGGAGGTTGCAGTGGGCCGAGACTGCGCCACTGCATTCCAGCTGCGAGACAAGAGCGTAACTCTATCTCAAAAAATAGAAATAAAAAAAAAATGAAAACAGAAAAAGAATCATTTATGCGAAGTCGAGAACTCGTGAAAAGGAATAAAGACTCCTCGCGGCTTCCGTATTACGGAACACATACGCAAAGACGACAGCGACCCGGGTTAAGAGGCCTAGAGTGTCACGTGATGGAGCAACTTCCGGTCTTTCAGGGCGCTTTCTCGGCTTTCTGTGATCCGGAGACGTGCGTGTCGGGGTTTAACGCGTTTCTGGGCCGCCGTAAGCCGGCCTAGGGGCATCTTTGACTTGAGAGCCGGTTGCACGTGCATGGAAGGTTCCCCGGAAGGGGGAGGCGCCCGCGACGGCGCTGGCCGCGGTGCTAAAGCACAGCTCGACGTTGCCGCCCGAAAGCGCCCAGGTACGGGGCTACAACTTCAACCGCGGCGTGGATTACCGCGCACTGCTGGAGGCCTTCGGCACCACTGGCTTCCAGGCAACCAACTTTGGGCGCGCTGTACAGCAAGTCAATGCCATGGTGAGGACGGGGGCGGGACTTCCAGGGCCGCGGAGAGGCGTGGCTTGTAGAACAGTGCAGTACTCGAAGGGGGCGGGGCTTCTGGTGAAGGGAGCGTGCCTTTTATTTGAGCGGCCCAGTAGTTGGAGGAAGACAGTACCTATACTAGGCGGGAATTTTGTCCTGGGAAGGGGACTTTGCACTCTAGTGGTTACATCCTAGTACAGCCTGAGGAGGCAGGGACCGTTTCTTGGTGGGTGGGCGGGGCGGGTTCTAGGTTTAAAGCTTTCTGGAATGAGCGGAGCCTCGGGCAAAACAGGTTAAGGGAGCACATGGGAGGAGGAGCCTAAGTCTGAGCGCCCCGGGGCTTGAATTTACATTTGCTTTTCCCAGCAGGGAAGGGACGGGATGTGAAAAGGAGAGCCCTCTGATTCCTAAAAGGGTGGGGACAAATCTCGAATGCGTGTCCTGAGATCTGGTCTGGGAAGGGGCAGGGTTTGCACAGGGGATGTTCCTTGGTCCCCGGTTGAACTGGTCCTGTATCCCTGAATGGTTAGGGCCTGGGGTGGAATCTGTTTCTGGAGCCCACCTGGAGACCTGGGGCTGGGATTTAGGGCCAGTGCTTAACTCGACTTGGCCCTTACCCCCAGATTGAGAAGAAGCTGGAACCGCTGTCACAGGATGAAGACCAACACGCAGACCTGACCCAGAGCCGCCGCCCACTCACCGGCTGCACCATTTTCCTGGGATATACATCCAACCTCATCAGTTCAGGCATCCGTGAGACCATTCGCTATCTTGTGGAGCACAACATGGTGGGGACCTAGTGGGGCCGTGGCCTTGGCGTCTGGGTCAACGGGCGATGCAGTTATTAATCGTTTAAGCGAGATGGGGGAGATAGGGGTCTGTTTTAAGCAGAGGAATAGAATCAAGTTTTGTTTTGTAGCAGATCTTCCTTGTAAGAGTAACTGGACAAGGATGAGGTTAGAAGTCCTGCCCAGAATGAGGGCTGGGTCTTCCTTCTTGGGCCAACTTCACTGCCTTGTGGCTGCAGGTGGATGTATTGGTGACTACAGCTGGCGGCGTGGAGGAAGACCTCATCAAGTGCCTGGCCCCCACCTACTTGGGCGAGCTTAGCCTCAGAGGGAAGGAGCTCCGGGAGAATGGGATCAACAGGTGGGAACCCTGAGTGGTGTTGGGCAGGGGAGCTGGACCAAGGGTCCTGGGGCCTGATGCCCACATGCCTCCTGTCCTCAGGATCGGAAACCTGCTGGTGCCCAATGACAATTACTGCAAGTTTGAGGACTGGCTGATGCCCATTCTGGACCAGATGGTGCTGGAGCAGAACACAGAGGTGGGGCCGGGGCACCTGGAGGGGCCAGTCCAGCAGCAGTCAGGGGAGGCATGGGCTGAAGCTCATGTCCTTTCCTAGGGTGTAAAGTGGACGCCTTCAAAGATGATTGCCCGCCTGGGCAAGGAGATCAACAACCCAGAGTCCGTGTATTACTGGGCCCAGAAGGTGAGGATCTAGGCGGGGGCAAGGTAGCCAGACTTTGGCATGGGTTAACTTACTTCATCTTTCCAGCCACCTGGGGAGTCACCATGGTTAGTCTCAGCATCCTAACTCTTCGATGACGAGACTCAAACATAAATAGGTGTGGGAATTTTTTTTTTTTTTTTTTTTTTGAGACAGGCTATTGCTCTGTCTGCAGTGCCTGGACTCAAGCAGTCCTCCCACCTCAGCCTCTCGAGTAGCTGGGACCACAGGCATATGCCACTGTGCCCCAAAATATTAATTTTTAAGTTTTTTTGTAGAGATGGGGGTCTTCCTTTGTTGCCCAGGCTGGTCTTGAACTCCTGGCCTCAAGCAGTCCTCCCATTTGGCCTCCCAAAGTGCTGGGATTATAGCCATGGCCCACCATTCCTGGCCTGGATAGGTAATTTTGTCTGAAGTCACCCAGATAATTAGCGGGGTCTCAGCCTCCTTATCCTCCTCCCAGACTGCCTCTGGAACAGTAGAGGCAGCACTCAGCAACTCCCCTGGGGCCTGGCTCAGGGTCCAACACTCCCAGAGGCTATAAAATAAGAGCTACCCACTCCCTTTAATTAGATAATCAGAACCTAAAAAAGAAAGCTACCTACTTTTTTTTTTTTTTTTTGAGACATAGTCTTGTTCTGTTGCCCAGGCTGGAGTGCAGTGGTGCGATCTCAGCTCACTGCAACCTCTGCCTCCTGGATTCAAGTGATTCTCTCACTTCAGCGTCCCAAGTAGCTGGAACTACAGGCACCCGCCATCATGCCTGGCCAATTTTTTACAGATGGTTTCACCATGTTGGCCAGGCTGGTCTTGAACTCCTGACCTCAGGTGATCCACTGGCCTTGGCCTCCTAACGTGCTGGGATTATAGGTGTGAGCCACCATGCCCAGCCTACCTATTCTTTTTTTAAGAGACAGAGTCTCACTCTGTTGCCCAGGCTGGAATGCATTGGCACAATAATGACTCACTGCAGTCTTGAGCTTCTCGGCTCAAGCAGTTGTCCTGTCCCGGCCTGCTGAGTAGCCGGGACTACAGGTGCATGCCACCATGCCTGGCTAGTTTTTTTTTTTGTAGAGATAGGGACTTACCATGTTGCCCAGGCTGGCTCTTTAAAAAGAGAGGGCCAGACTCGGGGGCTCGCGACCTGTAATCCCAGCACTTTGGGAGGCTGAGGTGGTCAGATCACCTGAGGTCAGGAATTCAAGACCAGCCCTGGCCAACATGGCGAAACCCCATCTCTACTAAAAAAAAAAAAATACAAAATTAGCTGGGTGTGGTGGCAAACGCCTGTAATCCCAGCTACTCGGAAGGCTCAGGTACGAGAATCACTTGAACCCTGGAGACGGAGGTTACAGTGAGCTGAGATTTCACCATTGTACTCCAGCCTGGGCAACAACAGTGAAACTCCATCTCAGAAAAAAAAAGAAACAGCCCAGCAAGCTAAGAATAGGATGGTTCTTTATGTGCCAGGCACTATCCTGTGTTGTCTGTGGGTTTTTTCTCATACAGGCCTCATCTGTGAGAGGTGTTACTGTTATATACTTTTCTTACAATTGAGGTAACAGTCCTAGAGAAATAAAGCACCCCACCCTCAATGAGATAGGAGGGAAGTGACGCAGCTGGCATGGGGATGAGGCTGTAGCCACTGTCCTGTCATTTCCCCACAGAACCACATCCCTGTGTTTAGTCCAGCACTTACAGACGGCTCGCTGGGCGACATGATCTTCTTCCATTCCTACAAGAACCCGGGCCTGGTCCTGGACATCGTTGAGGGTGAGGTGCTGGGGCCACAGAAGGGAGGGGAAGGAGGGGCCGGCTCTGAGTCCAAGGCCTGACTTCGGCCCTCTTCCTCCAGACCTGAGGCTCATCAACACGCAGGCCATCTTTGCCAAGTGCACTGGGATGATCATTCTGGGTGGGGGCGTGGTTAAGCACCACATCGCCAACGCCAACCTCATGGTGAGTGGGGGGTGGCGCTGTGGCCCACTGTGAAGATGTGCTGTGTGCTAGACCTATGCTGTGCGCTGGGCAGACAGGATGAATAGACAGGCCAGGATCCCCTGCTCCCCGGGACTCATGTTCTAGTGGGGGGAGATAGCAAAACAGTGGTTGTCCCAGTGACATCCGTGTCAGGTGGCAGTCACTGCTATGAAGACTAGATGATGGGATGAGAAGAGAAAGGGGTACTGCCCAGTAAGGGGTGTTGGAAGGAGGCTTCTGAAGTGTGAGCTGGGAGCAGAGGTTTGGGGAAGCCCCTCCCGGGAGCCACGTGGTTATCTCCCATGCCAGGAGTTTCTGCTGCTATGCTCGGATTGGGTTCTGGATTGCAAAGTTCCCAGCAGAGGGAACAGCCAGTACAAAGGCTCTGGAGTGCCTGAAGTAATCCGGGAACAGCTGGGAGACTGGTGAGGGGGAGAGTGGAGTGGTGAGGGCCAGGAGGTGATGCAGGGTGGTGTCCGGGGGAGCCTGCTGGGCCTTGTAGGCTGAGGCAAGGGCTTTGGCTTTTGCACTGAGGGAGGTGGGGGTTCCCATACTCCCTTTGGTGGCCATGTGGGGGAACAGATGGTGGCAGGCGAGTGAGAACTGCAGTCCAGGACCGTGGTGCCCATGCAGGGACCAGGGTCAGGCCCATGGAGGCGGGAGGTGGCTGGGTTTGCAGGGCTTCTGAAGATAGAGTTGACACCTCTGGGACACATGGCCATTGTTGCCCAGCAGCTCTAATGACCCCAGGCATTGACATGAGCCCTGTCTGGGAGCGAGGGGCTGCCAAGGGCTTCCTTCATCTGGGACGCACACCTCAGCCTGCTTGGCTGTAGTGTCCCCCTGTGTCTGTCTCCTGTGACTGGCTGACTGGGCACACGCTTCCTGTCCCCTCCCCCACAGCGGAATGGGGCCAACTATGCTGTCTACATCAACACGGCCCAGGAGTTTGATGGCTCCGACTCGGGCGCCCGACCAGACGAGGCTGTCTCCTGGGGCAAGATCCGGATGGATGCACAGCCTGTCAAGGTATGGGCGGGCTGGACAGGGTACAGGGTCTCTGGGACTATGGCCGTGGGTCCCACGGCTTACCCAGTCCCCCCCTACAGGTCTATGCCGACGCCTCCCTGGTCTTCCCCCTGCTCGTGGCTGAAACCTTTGCCCAGAAGGTGGATGCCTTCATGCCCGAGAAGAACGAGGTCTGAGCAGCTGCAGTCCCAGGGAGGCCTTACCCTTCCTCTATTTATTAATTTGCAGACCCAGCCCCTCCCCTACTCCTTGGTCAGCTGCATCTCTAGAATAAAATGGTCTCCGCGGTCCTTCTGCGTCTGTGTCTCAGTCCTTGGTCCTGGTGGTGGGTCCTCTGGCTTCAGCCTGCTCCATCCTCTGCCTCGTAGGCCTCCTCCCGCCAGCAGTGGACGCTGCCCCCAATGGCGGTCAGCAGGCAGGGCTCTGTGGGGTGGTAGGCCAGCGACTGCACCACGCCGCGACCCACAGGCAGAGCCAGAGCCAGGGCGCCCTGTGGAGCGAGGGGTGGGGGAGTGGTTATCTGTGGCTGGGCTGTGCCCTGGTTCCTGAGGTCCCTGGGCACCCCCATCTCAGTCCTTCCTGGAGCTCTCTGTCACCTCTCTCCTGACCTTCAGCCACCTGCCTCTAATTGTCTCCTGGACACTGCAAAATGAATCTACCCCAGACTGAGCCCCTCAGTAGCTCTGTCCTCCCAGATGCTCAGGCCACATGTCTTGGGAGTCTCTTTATTGATTTTTTATTGTTTAACTTTTAAAAATAGGCTGGGTGCGGTGGCTCACGCCTGTAATCCCAGCACTTTGGGAGGCCAAGGTGGGCAGATCACAAGGTCAGGAGTTCGAGCCAGCTTGGCCAATATGGTGAAACCCCGTCTCTACTAAAAATACAAAAATTAGCCAGGCATGGTGATGGGCACCTGTAGTCCCAGCTACTCAGGAGGCTAAGGCAGGAGAATCGCTTGAATCTGGGAGTTGGAGGTTGCAGTGAGCTGAGATTGGGCCACTGCACTTCAGCCTGGGCGACAGAGCGAGACTTTGTCTCAAAAAAATAAAATAAATAACAGATGAGGTCTTGCCATGTTGCCCAGCCTGGTCTTGAACTCCTCCTGGCCTTAAGTGATCCTCCCGCCTTGGCCTCCTAAAGTCCCTGGGATTACAGTATGAGCCACTGCGCTTGGCTGAGGGAGTCTTTTTCTTGTACCTGACATTCCTCTATCAGTCAATTCTCTTGGCCCTGCTTCTAGACTGTGTCCAGACAATGCTGATTTTCTGCCACCGCCCTGCTTGGAGCATGCCTTGTTCGCAGTTTCCCTGTTCCCTGCCACCAGCTGGGCTCCATCCTGCCCACTTGGCAGCCCTAATCATCCCTATTTCCCCCGATACCCTTTGGTTACAGCACGATATAAACAGTCCCTCAAGCAAGCCAGAGCTCCCCCTTTCCACCTTGAAAATGCTTCACGTGCCTGCTCTCCAAGGCAACTTCTGGTCTACTGGGCCCACAAGAAATAGATAGAACATTCTAGCTATCTTAGTTCCTAAAGCAAGAGCTTGTCCCCCAAGTCTCCAGGGCCCCCCAGTTCCCTCCATCCTCTTACAGGCCTTAGTTCCCTTGGCCAAGCTCATGGCTGTCTCCTTCACTGTGATCCCCCCAGCTCTGACCCTACTACACCAGGATGGTCTGTTTCTGGCCTGACTCCACACCAGGCTGCAACATGTCAAGGACGGGGCTCAGGGCTTGAAACCATGCACAAGGATGCTCAGACGTAGCTCCAGTTTCTTGAATGACTACAGCCCCGTCTCACCCAGGGTTAGACATGGGTGTTGACTCTCCCTTGCCCAGGGGTCAGTGCCAGTAGCTTGGCCTGGCATCTGTGGCCCAGCCTGACCTGGATCTTGCTGCAGCTGCCGCCACCCTGAAGCCTTTGTTTCCTGACTGATGCATGTGCAGGCCACACCCCTACACCTTAGCATATGCTGTTCCCTTTGTCTGGAATGCCCTTCGTGCCTCAGCTCACTTCTCCAAGATCCCAGCTCAGGCCGGGTGCGGTGGCTCAGGCCTGTAATCCCAGCACTTTGGGAGGCTAAGGTGGTGGATCACTTCAGGTCAGGAGTTTGACACCAGCCTGGCCAACATGGTGAAACCCTGTCCCTACTAAAAATAAAAAAAGCCAGGTATAGGTCGTGGGCACCTGTAATCCCAGCTACTCGGGAGGCTGAGACACAAGAATCACCTGAACCCCGGGGGACAGACGTTGCAGTGAGCTTAGATTGCCCCATTCCAGCCTGGGCAAGAGTGAGACTCCATCTCAAAAAAAGAAAAAAGATCATAGCTTTCAGGTCCTGGAATGACTGAGGTAAAGACCAGGCTGGGATGGGGCAGGCACCCAGGTATGAGGTGGGGCTGGGGGCGCCTCACCTCCACCAGGTCCCAGAAGAACACTTTCCCGTCCTCAGAGCAGCTGACCACATGCGTGTCTCGCTCGCTCAGGCAGCAGTCCAGCTTGTACTCCTGGTTCTTATGGCCCTTGTACCTAAGGGCAGGCAGGATCGAGGGGGGGCTTGGTCATTTCCAGGGGTGGGAGAGGAGGAAAGGGGACCCCATGACCACAAGGACTCACTCGCCCAGCAGTTCCCCCGTGTCTTTGTCCAGGAGCCGCAACGTGGAGTCCAGGCTGGACACTAGGGTGCACTGTCCGTCCCGGCTGAAGCAGGTGCAGGTGATGGGGCCTTGGGGGGAGGGGCGGGTAGTGAGTAAGGCTGGGGTGCCCCCGGCTGGTCCTCCATCTTCCCATCTTCCCTGCCTGCCCCACATCCCCAGCCACTCACTGCCCACGTAGTCTGAGAAGAGCTGCCCCTTCCTCCAGGTCATAGCGTCTCACGCGGCCATCCACAGAGCTGCAGGAGAGGGTAGGTCCAGTGGGAGCCTTGACTAGGCACCATGGCTCCAGGCAGCCCTGTGTGTTCCCAGCCCGCTGGGCCTGCTCTTCCAGGGCACAGGGATGGAATTCTGAAGCTCTGGCCTTGAGACTCAGGCCCACGGCTAATCAGGGCCTAACTCCATCATTTCCACCACCCACACCCCCTTTCCAAACCCATGGAGTCCTTCCGATTCCCCCTTTTCCTGCATTCTCCAGCTGTTCCTCCTCAGTACTCAGTCCCACCACTTTCTCCACTACCCAGCACCAGCATCTGGACTGCTCTGATCTCTATGCACCTTCACAGCCACCAGAGGGAGCACTTTTCAAAGTACGGTAGACCCGTGAACAACGTGGGTTTGAACCCAGAGTCCACTTACATGTGGATTTCTTCTGCCTCTTTCAGCCCTAGAGAAAGTAAGACCAACTCCTCCTCTTCCTTCTCTTTTTTTAAATTTTATTTTATATTTTTTGAGATGGAGTCTTGCTCTGTCGCCAGGCTGGAGTGCAGTGGCATGATCTCGGCTCACTGCAACCTCCGTCTCCCAGGTTCAAGTGATTCCCCTGCCTCAGCCTCTTGAGTAGCTGGGACCACAGGCATAAGCCACTATGCCTGGCTAATTTTTTGTATTTTAGTAGAGACGGGGTTTTCACCATGGCCAGGATGGTTTTGATCTCCTGACCCTGTGATTCGCCTACCTCAGCCTCCCAAAGTGCTGGGATTACAGGCATGAGCCACTGCGCCCGGCCCTCCTCCACCTTCTCAATGTGAAGATCTTTATGATCTCTCCACTTCTACTTAATGAATAGAAAAGGTATTTTTTCTTCCTTATGATTATTTTTATTTTTTAAAAATTATTATATATATATATATATATTTTGAGCTAGAGTCTTGCTCTGTCGCCTAGGTTGGAGTGCAGTGGTGCAATCTTGGCTCATTGCAACCTCCAACTCCTGGGTTCAGGCGATTCTTCTGCCTCAGCCTCGAGAGTAGCTGGGACTATAGGCCCCCCCCACCATGCCTGGCTAATTTTTGTATTTTTAGTAGAGATGAGGTTTCACCATGTTGGCCAAGCTGGTCTCAAACTCCTGACCTCAGGTGATCCGCCCACCTCTGCCTCCCAAAGTGCTGGGACTACAGGCTTGAGCCACCACATCCAGCCTGATTATTATTATTATTTTTTTTGACAGAGTCTCAGTCTGTTACCCAAGGTGGAGTGCAGTGGTGCCTGAAACTCCTGAGCTCAAGTGATCCCTTTCACCTCAGCCTCCTGAGTAGCTGGGACTACAGCTGTGTGCTGCTGTGTACTACTGTGCGCAGATGACAGCAGGTTTTAATCTGAGCATGAGGTCAGCTATGATTCCCAGTGGCACCTGGGGTGAGACCAGGTCCTGGCTCCACTCACCCTGCCAGGACCTCGTGGTCTGACACCTTCACACTGGACACGCCATCTCTGGCCTCATCCAACGTCTGCACTGGCTCAGGCCTCCGTGAGCGGCAGTCCCAACAGCGGATACTGGAATCAATAGAGCCTGTGAGGCCAGCATGATGGTGAAGTCAGGTTTGGACAGGGAGGACAGCACCCTGGGCCCCCCTGCCGAGGCCCTAGACTCACCGGACAGGATAACTGTGGCCTCCTCATTGAACTGCACCGTGTTCACCTTCTGAGAAAGTTATTGCCACTCAGAGGAGGCTGGACTTTGGAGGACTGGGATAAAGGTAGGGTTCCCAGTGTCGGTTAAAGCAAGGGCAAAGGCAAGGAGAAGGGGGAGGTGAAAGATTTGGGGGGAACTGAGAGGACAGGGGTTGGTGACTGTGTAGCCTGGCACGCGGAGTGGGGGGATCACCACCTGGGGAAGGGATCCTTATGATGTAATGGAGGGTGTCCTTGTCACCACCTATGCGCTAATACGGGTCCCATCCGCTCCAATGAGGGTCTCTAGGCTTTCACTCACCCCTGCGTGGCCCCGGAATTTGCGCACGACCTGCCCCGATGCCACATCCCACAGGACCACCGCCTTGTCTCCGCCGCCGGAGCAGAGACTGCTGTTGTCAAAGGAGCTGGAGGACAGAAAAAAGGAATATCAGCATCGAAATCGGATTGCAGCCTCAGCGCTCCCATCCCGGCCTGGCCCCCGGCTCACCCGGCCGCATCCAGCACCTCGTAGCCGTGGCCGCTGTACGTCCGCAGCAGCGTCCCCCCGAAGTGGGTTCCACAGTTTCAGGGTCTTGTCGCTGCCGCACGTCAGGCAGTAATTGCCATCCACTGGGGAACACCAGGCGGGGGTTACTGGGCCGCCGACCTCAGGAGGCGGGAGGAGGACCCGGAATGAAGACAAAGGCACTCACCATTAAATCGTACGGCTCGCACCGCCCCTTGCCCGCAGTCCAGCGTCTTCAACCGTTTCTGCGGCAGCTCCGGTGGCCGCGGCTTTGGCTCAGGGAAAGCCATGGTCCCAGGGCCCCTTCCTCGCCGCTTTAAATCGGTCTGTACAGAAGATTCTGCGCCTCGGAAACCCACGCTTGGGTGTAACCCTGTTATTGTCCTCCCTGACCTACTTCCTGTTTCTTACTTCCGCGTTCATGATTTTGGCATTTGAGTGCTCGGGTTAGAGCTATTCAAGTCCGCTTTCAGGTTATTTTCCCAATTTCCCCTTTGCATGGAAGATTTCTGGCCTCTCCTGTCTCTGTTCTCTGGGTAGGGGGGAGTCCAAGCCTCTGTCCTGAGGAACGGAAATGCGAGGGCCTTGGGTGTTACTCTAAAATCCGCCCTCTGCTTGCACGCCGGAAGCTGCGATTCCCGCAGCGGAAGAGGCGTGATCGGGCTTTCGACTCGCTATGTCCACTAACAATATGTCGGACCCACGGAGGCCAAACAAAGTACTGAGGTGAGGACACCAGCGTCATGGCTACCGGGTTCGGGTTGCGGGTGTGGGTCGGGGCCCTGGGAAGCGCCTGTCCATCCCGGGGGCGGGACCTGAGCGCCCCTTATCCTCGAGCCTGTCGCAGGTACAAGCCCCCGCCGAGCGAGTGTAACCCGGCCTTGGACGACCCGACGCCGGACTACATGAACCTGCTGGGCATGATCTTCAGCATGTGCGGCCTCATGCTTAAGGTGGGCGGGGTTGAGCTTCCACGGGTGTAGTTGGACCTGAGAACGAGGCCCTGGGGCGGGTTTGGAATGAAGGGGGGGGCGTCTGGCCCGCGCTGATGGGGCGGGAACTGAGATCGGCCGGGAGTGGGGCTGGGGAAACGCTGGGCCAAAAAAGCCCCGGTCTTTGGGGAAGTCAAGGATTCGGGTCAGGGTGGGAATGTGGCAGATTGGTCTGTGGGTGGGGCCAGGCTTTGAAGCAACTTGGCGGAGACTCGTGGAAAAGGGCAGGGTCTTAAGCATGCGGTATGTCAGTCTCTCTTAGCCCTGAGAGTCGCAGGCCAGGTAGTAGGACTGGAAACCATGTATCTGGAGTATGCCATGTGCTGGTGGGACTGAGAACTCCCGAGGGGTAAGGTCCCAGCTGCATCAGATGGAATCAGTGGGCACGAACTGGTGTCTGGAGATGTGGCTTCGGGGGGATTCATTGGTGTGCCTTTCACTGACCTAACCTACCCACCCACCTATTTTTCCCTAGCTGAAGTGGTGTGCTTGGGTCGCCGTCTACTGTTCCTTTATCAGCTTTGCCAACTCTCGGAGCTCAGAGGATACGAAGCAAATGATGAGTAGCTTCATGTGAGACTTGGCCTAGAGGATGAGGAACTCCTGAGTAAGGGGTAGGGGGACCCGTCTGCCCATCCTGGACTGACACCTCTTTCCTGTCTCAGGCTGTCCATCTCTGCCGTGGTGATGTCCTATCTGCAGAATCCTCAGCCCATGACACCCCCGTGGTGATACCAGCCTAGAAGGGTCACATTTTGGACCCTGTCTGTCCACTAGGCCTGGCCTTTGGCTGCTCAACCTGCTGCCCTCAGCTGCCATCCTGGACTTCCCCTGAATGAGGCAGTCTCAGTGCCCCCAGCTAGATGGAGGGAATCTGGCCCTTTCCTAGGGAACACCCTAGGCCTAACCCTCCTGCCTCCCTTCCCCTGCCCACTGCTGGGGGATATGCTATCCATGTTTCTAGGGGTATCCATTTGCTTTCTTGTTGAAAACTGTTAATATTAAAGTTTTTCACTCTGGCCGTCAGCCTCTTTCTTCTGTTCATTAGGGTGTTCCTCTTAGTTGAGGGGGAAGGGCTCTAGCTCTATAGGCCTGGTGTGGGGCCCCAGTCTGGAAGCTTCTGGCTGTTCACTTGCTTACTTCATAAACATTTGTCTTAAGTTAGGTGCTAGGGACAAGACAGGGACTTCTGCCCTCTGGCAACTCACCAGATGGCCCAGCTGACCTAGATAATCTGGGCTTTGGTTTCCTTTTGGTTTTTTTTTCCTTTTTAAGAAAAAAAAAAGCCAGGCATGGTGGCTCACGTCTGTAATCCCAGCACTTTGGGAGGCCGAGGCGGGTGGATCAAAGGTCAAGAGATCAAGACCATCCTGGCCAACATGGTGAAACCCTGTCTCTACTAAAAATACAAAAATTAGCCGGGTGTGGTGGCAGGCACCTGTAATCCCAGCTACTCAGGAGGCTGAGGCAGGAGAATAATTTGAACCCAGGAGGTGGGGGTTGCAGTGAGCCAAGATCGTGCCACAGCACTCCAGCCTGGTGACAGAACCAGACTCCGTCTCGGAAAAAAAAAAAAAAAAAAACCACAGGGCCTTGATCTGTCATGCAGGCTGAGTGCAGTGGCCCGATCTCTGCTCATTGCAGCCTCCAACTCCTGGGCTCAGTCCTCCCACCTCAGCCTCCCATGTAACTGGGATCATAGGCACTTGCTACCATGCCCAGCTAATTTTTGTTTTTTGAGACAGTTTCAATCTTGTTGCCCAGGCTGGAGTGCAGTGGCGTGATCTGTATCTTCACTGACTGCAACCTCTGCCTCCCTTGTTCAATGATTCTTGTGCCTCAGCCTCCCAAGTAGCTGGGATTATAGGCCTGTGCCACCATGCCCAGCTAATTTTTGTATTTTTACTAGAGGCAGGGTTTCATGGTGTTGGTCAGGCTGGTCTTGCACTCCTGACCTCAAGTGATCCACCCGCCTCCCAAAGGACTGGTTTTTTGGTTTTGTTTTGTTTTGAGACACAGTCTCACTCTGTCACCCAGACTGGAGTGGGCATGATCACCGCTTACTGCAGCCTTGGCTTCCTGGTGGTCAACCTCCTAAGTAGCTGGAACTGAAGCAGGAGAATAGCAGAGGAAATTGGAGGTTGGATAAAGGAGAAATGAAAAAAAAAAAAAAAGGAGAAATGAGTTGGAGCCGAAGCAGGATAAAGAGGCAGGTAAGCAAGAAGCAAGATAAGAAGCAGAAGTTGACCCAAAATAAAAGTGAGAAAGAAGTAAGGAGACCCCATGGCTGGCTAAATTCAGACCGAACCAGCAAGGGGCAGCTCCTAAAGGATGGGCATGCACACTAGAGAGAAAATGTATCCTAAAAATCACCTCATATGGCAATTAGGTCATTAAAGCTCATGCATATGGGCTGCATATCATGCATACACTTAAAATTGTGGGATGGAAGCAACCAAAAAACCCACCCATCAAAAGGCACATACTTGCTAGAGATTAGGCAGCCCGGGAAAGAAAAAAAACATCTAAAAGAATCCCGGGGGCCGGGCACAGTGGCTCACGTCTGTAATCCCACTATTTTGGGAGGCCCAGGTGGGTGGATTGGATCACTTGAGGTCAGGAGTTGGAGACCAGCCTGGCCAACATGGTGAAATCCCATCTCTACTAAAAATACAAAAATGAGCCAGACTTGATGGCACATGCCTGCAGTTCCAGCTACTCAGGAGGCTGAGGCAGGAGAATCACTTGAACCCAGGAGGCAGAGGTTGCAGTGAGCCGAGATCACACCATCCCACTCCAGCCTGGGTGATAGAGCGAGACTCGGTATCAAAAAAACAAAAAACAAACAGAAAAACAAAAAAACCCAGGCAGGGCTCAGTGGCTCACATCTGTAATCCCAGCATTTTGGGAGGCCAAGGCGGGCAGATTACTTGAGGTCAGGAGTTTGAGACCACCGTGACCAACATGGTGAAACTTCCTCTCTATTAAAAATCCAAAAATTAGCTGGGTGCAGTGACGCATGTCTGTAGTTTCAGCCACTTGGAAGGCGGAGGCAGGAGAATCCTTTGACTCTGGGAGGCAGAGGTTGCAGTGAGATAAACCACTCCAACCTGGGCGACAGTGAGACACCGTCTCAAAATCAACAACAGCAATAAAAACACCAAAATACACCAAACTGGTGCTTATCTCATTTGCAGAAGTCAGTCCGCTCTCCCCCTCTCCAAGAGTGTATTACTGTGCTTAATAAACTTTGCTGCTTTGCTATTTATGCTGTCATGTCTAATTCTTTGTTTGTGGCACCAAGAACCTGAGGTTTCACTACATCAGCAGGTTAATAGGACCACAAGTGCATGACACCTCTCTTGGCTAATTTTTGTATTTTTTGTAGAGACGGGTTTTCCCCATGTTGCCCAGGCTGGTCTCATACTCCCGGGCCCAAGAGATCCACCAGCCTGTGCCTCCCAAAGTGCTGAAATTGCAGGCTTGAGCCAGGGCGTCTGGCCTGGGCTTTGTTTTCTTATCAGAGAATGAGCTGGTAGGAATTGGGAAAGGCATGAAAGACTCGGGGTCCTTCACCACTTGTCAGACCCTCTTTCCTCTCGAGAACACCCGGGGATCCTTCTCAACCAGGCTGAATGCCTCCCATCCCCAGCACTCCAAGGGTATTTACTCAACGTCCCAATCCCCCACAAGATAGGACTCTCGTCAGATCCTCCTCTTAGGCAAGCTAGGTCCTTCCAGGACCCTACGGCTGAGGGTCGATGGGACATCTTAGGTTCCCAAGGACACACTCCACCCGCTAGGAACACCTGGCTCCCTTAGGAAAAGCACTTCTGCTCCTACCGGCATTAAAAGGCACTCCAAGACTCTTCATAGCCCGTGAGACGCCACAGTCACCTTTAGCCAAACCAGTGCCCTGAAGATGGCATTTCCTACCTTCCTAACGACCCCCGGGATTGCGCAGGGTTATGGCCTCTGTCCCTGGCACCGCCCGGCCGCCCCCTGGCCCCACCCCCGTCCCCGCCGATTGGCCAGGCCAGGTCTGGGGGCGGGGCGTTGGCCGGCCTTTCCAGGGCCCGGGAACCCCCAGGAAGAAGCTGCTCAGCCATGGGCGCCTACGCGCGGGCTTCGGAGGTCTGCGTTCGCGGCTGCCCGGACGCAGCGGACCCCTGGACCTTCTCCCGCGCCCTTCGGCCACAACTCCCGCCTCTCGGCTTTTTCCTTTGTTGTGGCTGGCGGCGCCCGGTGCCCGGGCCGGGGGATACGAGGTGAGCAGGGCCTCCGGGCGGAAACGTACAGGAGTCAGTGAAGCCCCGAATACAGTCTAGAGGTGCGGGTGGGTCTGTCCTGTGGGTGTCTAGTGAATGGTTGTTGATATGACAGTGTGGTCTGAGTGCGTGCTTTGTGTCATTGCGAGGTCTGGCTGTGCGCATCTGAGTATGGGACTGTGTCTGATTGTACCTGCCTCCGTGTCTCCGGGATGCTTGCCTGGACTTTGTCTGCACTTAACTGTGGGATTGGAGGGGCAGGAGGTGGCAGGAGGTGAGCAGTGTATGTGTGGGGGGAGGTGCTATCTGAGAGCTGGGACTCTAGAGCTTGCCTGAAATTCCAGCCTAGCTCTTTCACTTTCTGACTGTGTGACATTGGGCAAGTCACCTATCCTCTCAGCCTCAGTGCCTTCATCTGAAAACTGGGGGATAACATCACCCCGCTTCTCAGGGTGGCCATCTGCTGTTTGCAAATGCTGAACAAACATCAGCTACTTTACTTTTTTTTTTTTTTTTCTTGTTTTGGAGACGGGGTTTCACCATGTTGGCCAGGCTAGTCTCGAACTCCTGACCTCAGGTGATCCGCCCACCTTGGCCTCCCAAAGTGCTGGGATTACAGGCGTGGGCCACCGCTCCCGGCCCAGCTACTTCTATTATTATTTTCCCAGAGTGTGAATGAGAGCTGCCCTGTGGAGATGTGCCAAGTGGGAGTTGGATCTGTGAGCTCAACTATGTATGTATGTGTCCTCCCTGGGAGCGCCTGGCTTCCTCTGCACATAGGCGAGATCAGTCCTCTCTGAGTCACTCACCTCTAGATCAAGACTTACTTTGCAGCCCCTGACCTCCGGGGTTATTGACAGGGTGTGTGTGTTTGGGGTCTCTGTACAGACATGTCCCACGGTGCAGCCGAACATGCTGAACGTGCATCTGGTGCCTCACACACATGATGACGTGGGCTGGCTCAAAACCGTGGACCAGTACTTTTATGGAAGTGAGTAGAGGATGGGGACTGGTCCCTGGGATCCCCATGACCCCTCGAATCCCTTCTGGGCTCTGGACATTAGGGTGGGGGCAGTGTCACCCTGATATCCAGGGCTTGGGCTCCTGTGTGTAGGAATAACGCCCTTGGCTCTGCTGTGCCCCAAGAGGCTGATCCCTGTTATCCACAGTCAAGAATGACATCCAGCACGCCGGTGTGCAGTACATCCTAGACTCAGTCATCTCTGCCTTACTGGAGGATCCCACTCGTCGCTTCATTTACGTGGAGATTGCCTTCTTTTCCCATTGGTGGCACCAGCAGACAAATGCCACACAGGAAGTCGTGCGAGACCTGGTGCGCCAGGGTGAGTCTGCCCCAAGGAAGTGAAAAGAGGAAGCCCAGCCCAGCTTCTGCTTCTGCTTCTGCTTCTTCATCATGCATGTCGCTCCGCCTGCCTGGATTCTCCATTTGGAGAACTCCTATGCATCCCACAAGGCCCCAGCTATAGTGCATCCTCTGGGAAGCTTGCCATGCAGGGGCCCTCTTTCCCATATCTGGGAACTATGGCCTGGGAGCGACCCCTCTTCTCCTCCCGCCAGGCCCGAGTACATAGGCAGGCTTTCACACTCCCAGTATCACCCACCCTGGTCCCAATCCTGGCTCTGACAACTGACCCTGACCTTGCCTGTCCTGGCACAGGGCGCCTGGAGTTTGCCAACGGTGGCTGGGTGATGAACGATGAGGCAGCCACCCACTACGGCGCCATAGTGGACCAGATGACACTTGGGCTGCGCTTTCTGGAGGACACATTTGGCAATGATGGGCGACCCCGTGTGGCCTGGCACATTGACCCCTTCGGCCACTCTCGGGAGCAGGCTTCGCTGTTTGCGCAGGTGCGACCCACGAACTCTCTTGGGCCCACCCCTTCACTCACTCTGGCCCCGCCCTCTCCCTGCAATGTTGTAGGGACCAAGACCAGGCCTGTTGAGGCCCTGCTTCTTGAGTGAGCCGTAAGTCCAGTGATTTTCCAGCTCTGGCCTTAGCCGGCTATGTCCAGCCCCAGGCTGACCCAGCTCCTGCTGGCTCTGCCTCCTCCCTTAATCTGCCCCTCTTCCTGTTCTGGCCCCACCCATTAGCTAGGATCCTGGCTCCTCCCTAAACTAGGTGGTAGGTGGATGTCTAGCCTGCTTTAAAAATAGCTTCATTACCTGTGCTCAGACCCCATCCATCCTCAGGCTGTGGAAGGGGAAACCTCACTCTTGGAGTCAGGCTTGCTCTGAGCTTGACTGCGCTGGGGAGATGAACCTGGGTTCTGATGTTGGACCCGCCCTCTCCCTGCTAGCCCAGGGTGGTTCTGAAACTTCCCCAGGCTTGGAAATAAGCTGGAGGCCTCTCTGTTTCAGCCATATGTGTTGTGTTTGTTTGTTTGTTTTTTGGTTTTTTCTTTTCTTTTTTTTTTTTTTTTTTGAGACAGGGTCTCGCTCTGTCATCCAGGCGGGAGTACAGTGGCACAATCCTAGCTCACTACAGCCTCAATCTCCCAGGTTGGCGCCATCCTCCCATTTCAGCCTCCCTAGTAGATGAGACTACAAGAGTGCACCACCACTCCTGGCTAATTTTTAAATTTTCTGTAGAGACAGTCTTGCTATGTTGTGCAGGCTGGTCTCAAAAACTCCTGGGCTTAAGTGATCCTTCTGCCTTGGCTTCCCAGAAGGCTGGAATCACAGGCAAGAGCCACCATACCCGCCAAGCACTGCTTTTTTAAATTTTCTTTTGAGACAGAGTCTCACGCTGTTGCCCAGGCTGGAGTGCAGTGGCACGATCTCAGCTCACTACAACCTCCACTTCCCGGGTTCAAGCAATTCTCCTTCCTCAGCCTCCTGAGTAGCTGAGACTACAAGCGCCCGCTACCACATACAGCTAACTTTTTGTATTTTTAGTAGAGACAGGGTTTCACCATGTTGGCCAGGTTGGACTGGAACTCCTGACCCCGTGATCTGCCTCCCAAAGTGCTGGGATTACAGGCATGAGACACTGTGCCTGGCCCCTAGTGCTGCTTTTTAACCTGTGTTCTGACTCTCCCCTCCCAAGCAGAGGGGCGTTTGGTGGTAGTGGGGCTGGGCACTAATTCACACTGCCTTTTCCTGCCCCGTCCCCAGATGGGCTTTGATGGCTTCTTCTTTGGGCGCCTTGATTATCAAGATAAGTGGGTGCGGATGCAGAAGCTGGAGATGGAGCAGGTGTGGAGGGGCAGTGCCAGCCTGAAGCCCCCGACCGCAGACCTCTTCACTGGTGAGAGGGCTTGGTGAGGGCAGGGCCAGCCACGGGGCCACACACTCAGATGGGGCTTGATGTCATGCCCTGCTGCCACTGTTCTGGAACTTCTATAGTCTGGGAACAAAGGCCCTGCATTTCCTTTTGCACTGGGTTGCAAATTTTGAAGCCCATCCTGGGTGGGACATGGCAGGCTTTGAAACCAGGGCAAGTGTGGGTGCTGAGCCACCCCTTGAACCTGGTGTGGCCCACAGCGTGCTTCCCAATGGTTACAACCCACCAAGGAATCTGTGCTGGGATGTGCTGTGTGTCGACCCACCGGTGGTGGAGGACCCTCAAAGCCCGGAGTATAACGTCAAGGAGCTGGTCGATTACTTCCTAAATGTGGCCACTGCCCAGGTAACCCTGGTGTGCAGAACCTTCGTGTCCAGTGTGTACAATGCACCGAGCCCTTTCCGTGGGACAGGCATTTCCTAACACCCTCTCTTTAATTTTTTTTGAGACAGAGTCTCACTCTCGCCCAGGCTGGAGTGCAGTGGTGGGATCTCAGCTCACGGCAACCTCTGCCTCCTGGGTACAAGCAACCATATCCAGCTAATTTTTGTATATATTTTTTAAGAGACGGGGTCTCGCTATGTTGCCCAGGCTGGAGTGCAGTGGCTATTCACAAGCGCAATCCTACTACTGACCAGCACAGGAGTTTTGACCTGTTCTATTTCCGACCTGGGCCGGTTCACCCCTTCTTAGGCAACCTGGTGGTTCCCTGCTCCTGGGAGGTCACCATATTGATGGGTGTCCACACTGATTTTTGTATTTTTAGTAGAGATGGGATCTCACCATGTTGGCCAGTCTGATCTTGAACTCCTGACCTCAAGTGATCCGCCCACCTTGACCTCCCAAAGTGCTGGGATTACAGGCGTGAGCCACTGTGCCTCTTTATTTTTAATTAATTATTATTTTTTTTTGAGACAGAGTCTTGCTCTGTCACCCAGGCTGGAGAGCAGTGGCATGATCTCGGGGCAACCTCCATCCCCCGAGTTCAAGCGATTCTCCCACCTCAGCCTCCTGAGTAGCTAGAACTTCAGGCATGCACCACCATGCCTGGCTAATTTTTTTTTATTTTTAGTAGAGACAGGGTCTCACCATGTTGCCCAGGCTGGTCTCAAACGCCTGAGCTCAAGTGATCCACCCGCCTCAGCCTCCCAAAGTGCTGGGATTACAAGTGTGAGCCACAGCACCCGGCCTCTATTTTTAACATTTTATTGATTGATTGATTGATTGAGACAGTCTCACTCTGTCTCCCAGGCTGGAATGCAGAGGCATGATTTTGGCTCACTGCAACCTCCACCTCCCGGGTTCAAGCAATTCTCCTGCCTCAGCCTCCTAAGTAGCTGGGATTACAGGCACCTGCCACCATGCCCTGCTAATTTTTGTATTTTTAGTAGAGACAGGTTTTCACCCTGTTGGCCATGCTCCTGACCTCAGGTGATCCACCTGCCTTGGCCTCTCAAAGTGTTGGGATTACAAGCGTGGGCCATGGCGCCTGGCTATTTTTAACATTTTTATAATTTAAAAAATTATTTTTTCATGGAGACAAGGTCTCATCATGTGGCCCAGGCTGGTCTCAAACTCCTGAGCTCAAGTGGTCTTCCTGCCTTAGCCTCCCAAAGTGCTAGGATTATAGGTGTGAGCTACCATGCCTGACGTAACACATTCTCCTTTAAAAAAGTATTTTTTTCCTTTCTCTAAAAATTGATGGCCAGGCATGGTAGCTGACACCTATAATCCCAGCACTTTGGGAGGCCAAGGTGGGTGGATCACCTGAAGTCAGGAGTTCGAGACCAGCCTGGCCAACATGATGTGACCCTGTCTCTACTAAAAATATAAAAATTAGCCAGGTATGGTGGCACGTGCCTGTAATCCCAGTTACTCAGGAGGCTTAGGCAGGAGAATTGCTTAAGCTCAGGAGGCGGAGGTTGCAGTGAGCTGAGATCAAGCCACTGCACTCCAACCTGGGCAACAGAGTGAAACTTGGTCTCAAAAAAAAAATATTGTTTTAGATTAAAAAAAGTATTTTTTTCTTGAGATGGAGTTTCACTTATGTTGCCCAGGCTGGAGTGCAAAGGCACAATCTTGGCTCACTGCAACCTCCGCCTCCTGGGTTCAAGCAACTCTCCTGCCTCAGCCTCCTGAGTAGCTGGGATTACAGGAGCATGCCACCACACCCAACTAATTTTGTATTTTTAGTAGAGATGGGGTCTCATTATGTTGGTTAGGCTGGTCTCCAACTCCTAACCTCAGGTGATCTGCCTGCTTCGGCCTCCCAAAGTGCGTGAGCCACTGCGCCCGGCCTACAAATTTTTTTTTTTTCTTGAGACAGGCTCTTACTATGTGGCCCAGGTTTATCTTGAACTCCTGGACTCAAGTGATCCTCCTGCCTCAGCCTCCTGAGTAGCTGGGATTACAGGTGTGAACCCCTGTAATCATGTTCTCATGTCCCTTGGAGGAAGATGCTATTCTCTTCACCATCACTATGTCCCCATCCTGGATTTGTGTGCATTCCACATCAGAAGAGATAGCATACACCAGGCAAGAGATAGCATGGCATGGTGCCTGGATGCCTTCTTCTATGTAGTGGGTCCAAAAGAATTGCTCAACAACTGGTGGCTACTTTGATCTGTGTCCCCCATCCTCCCATGTGCCACACCCCTACCCATGCCTGTATGTGCACCCAATCCTTGACCCCATATACACCAAGACACAGCTACACACAGGAATGGCCCAGGATCCTCTGGCCTCAGGACTCCCCTCTGACCTGCAGAGCCGGTATTACCTCACCAACCACACTGTGATGACCATGGGCTCCGACTTCCAATATGAGAACGCCAACATGTGGTTCAAGAACCTGGACAAGCTCATCCGGCTGGTAAATGCCCAGGTGAGTGTGCCTACCCTGTGCTACCCTTGTGCACGTGTGTGCTTGCATCTGGGGCCTTGGTCATGTGCATAGCTCTGGGTGCTGTCTTTGATTTCTGTTGTTATATTGCGGTCATTCTATAACAAATGACCACACACTTGGCAGCTCAAACCAGCAGAAATACATTGTCTAATTTCCTGGCTTTTTCCAACATCTAGAGGCTACCCACATTCAAAGTCTCTTCTTGGCTCCATCTTCAAAGCCAGCCACATAGCATCTCTCTGACCCTGTTTCTGTAATCCCATCCCTTTCTCTCATTCTCACCTCTTCTGCCTCCCCTTCCACACTTATTTATTTATTTTTGAGACAGAGTCTTGCACTGTTGCCCGGGCTGGAGTGCGATGGCGCAATCTTGGCCCACTGCAACCTCTGCCTCTTGGGTTCAAGCAATTCTCCTGCCTCAGCCTCCCAAGTAGCTGGGATTACAAGCGCCCACCACCACACCTGGCTGATTTTTTTAAGTAGAGAGGGGGTTTCTCTATGTTGGCCGGGCTGATCTCGAACTCTTGACCTTGTGATCTGCCCGCCTCAGCCTCCCAAAGTGCTGGGATTACAGGCATGAGCCACCACACCCGGCCCACATTTATTTTTACTTTATTTTTATTTTTAGACAGAGTCTTGCTCTGTCACCAGGCCGGAGTACAGTGGTACAATCTTGGTTCACTGCAACCTTATGTGAACCCCAGGTTCACGTGATTCTCCTGCCTTAGCCTCCTGAGAAGCTGGGATTACAGGTGTCCCCCACTACACTCAGCTAAGTTTTTGTATTTTTAGTAGAGATGAGATTTCACCATGTTGGCCAGGCTGGTCTCCGGATGTCAAGTGATCCACCCGCCTCAGCCTCCGAAAGTGCTGGGATTACAGGTGTGAGCCACTGTGCTCAGCCCACTTTTTTTTTTTTTTTTTTGAGACGAGTTCTCACTCTGCTGCCCAGGCTGGAGTGCAGTGGCGTGAATATAGATTACTGCAGCCTTGAATTCCTGGGCTCAAGCAATCCTCCCACCTCAGACTCCCAAATAGCTGGGAATACAGGTGAGCACTACCGCATCCAGTATTTTGTTTTATTTTTTTGTGTGGAGATGGGGGTCTCATTGTGTTCCCCTGGCTGGCCTTGAACTCCTGGCCTCAAGTAGTCCTCCTGCCACAGCCTCCCAAGTGGTCCTCTTCCACTTTTTTTTTTTTTTGAGATGGAGTTTTGCTCTTGTTGCCCAGGCTGGAGTGTAATGGCGCGATCTTGGCTCACCACAACCTCTGCCTCCTGGATTCAAGTGATTCTCCTGCCTCAGCCTCCCGAGCAGCTGGGATTACAGGCATGCACCATTATGCCTGGCTAATTTTGTACTTTTAGTAGAGACGGGTTTCTCCATGTTGGTCAGGCTGGTCTCGAACTCCTGACCTCAGGTGATCCGCCTGCCTCAGTCTCCCTAAGTGTTGGGATTACAGGCGTGAGCCACCATGCCCGGCTTCTTCCATTTTTAAGGACCTTTTGCCAGATAATCCAGGATAATTTCCCTACTTTAAGTTTAGCTGATGAACAACTTTAATTCCATCTGCAACCTTAATTCCCTTTTGCCATGTAATCTAACATAGTAATCGGTTCTGGGGATTAGGACATAGATACCTTTGGACAGTTATCATTTTACCCAACACAGATGTGTTAGTGTTTCACGCTAAGTGGGCTGTGGCTGTGGCTGTGTGCAGTCAGTCACTCTCAGCAGCATAGAAACTTGTCTCTCCTCTGCCATCTTAGACACCCCTTCCCATCAATCTTGTCCACACTACCATGCAATCTCTGTCCCCCACCTTCCACTCACTCCCTGCACTGCTGTTTCACCAAAACAGCTCTTTTATGTCTCGAGTTTTTATTTCTTTTCTCTTTTGAGACGGAGTCTCGCTCTGTCGCCAGGTTGGAGTGCAGTGGCGTGATCTCAGCTCACTGTAACCTCTGCTTCCTGGGTGTAAGTGATTCTCCTGCCTCAGCCTCTGGAGTAGCTAAGACTACAGGTGCACACCACCACGCCCACTAATTTTTGTATTTTTAGTAGAGACGGGGTTTCATCTTGTTGGCCAGGATGGTCTTGATCTCTTGACCTGGTGATTCACCCGCCTTGGCCTCCCAAAGTGCTGGGATTACAGGCATGAGTCACCGTGCCTGGCCCATTTTTTAAAAAACGTATTTATTTATTTATTTTAGACAGAGTCTCGCTCTGTCACTCAGGCTGGGGTGTAGTGATGCGATCTTGGCTTACTGCAACCTCAGCCTCCTGGGTTCCAGCAATTCGTGTGCTTCAGCCTCCCAGGTAGCTAGGACTACACAGGCACCACTATGCCCAGCTAATTTTTGTATTTTTAGTAGAGACAGGGTTTCATGATGTTGGCCAGGACAGTCTCAAAGTCCCGTCCTCAAGTGATCTGCCCGTCTCGGCCTCACAAAGTGCTGGGACCGTAATCCGAGGTGGGCGGATCACTTGAGAACAGAAGTTTTTTTTTTTTTTTTTTTTTTTTGAGATGGAGTCTTGCTCTGTTGCCCAGGCTGGAGTGCAATGGCGGGCTCACGGCTCACCGCAACCTCCGCCTCCCAGGTTCAAGCAATTCTCCTGCCTCAGCCTCCCAAGTAGCTGGGATTACAGGTGTGCACCACCACACCCAGCTAATTATTGTATTTTTAAGTAGAGACCAGGTTTCACCATGTTGGTCAGGCTGGTCTCGAACCCTTGACCTCGTGATCCGCCCGCCTCAGCCTCCCAAAGTGCTGGGATTACAGGCCTGAGCCACCACGCCTGGCTAGGACAGAGTTTAAGACCAACCTGGCCAACATGGCAAAACCTTGTCTCTACTAAAAATACAAAAAATTAGCTGGGCGTGGCAGCACTCATCTGTAATCCTAGCTACTCGGGAGACTGAGGCAGGAGAATCGCTGGAACCTGGGAGGTGGAGGTTGCAGTGAGTTGAGATTGAGCCAGTGCATTCCAGTCCGGGTGACAGAGTGAGACTCAGTCTTAAAAAAATAAATAAAATAAAAAAGTTTATTAAGCATCTACTGTGTACACTGGGGACATAGCACGTGCAAACAAACATCGTTTTCCTTACATAGGTCTTCTTGTTCCTCTACCTCGCTCAGTTGAAAATGCACCTCAATTCATTATAAAAATTGTTTTCTGGTAACACTCTGACGGTGCTGCAAAATGATTATTCCTGCCCTATAATGTCACACTTAGTTTTTCCACAAAAGTTTTTAATAATAAAGTTGCAATTATTGTAAAAGTTTAGTAAAACTTCAGGTTTATTCTTGCATCTCTGAAATCCTTTTTAAAAAGGCTTGTGGTCATGTTTGACTTCGGCCAAAATTCCTTTTCACAACTGACCACTGGCTTGCACGCCAAATGTGTATTTAGTGAATCTGAACCTACGGGATGCATGAATGTGCACACGGTGGAAATGTGGGCCCCCGGGAAGGTGCAGACTCCCGAGGGCTCACTTCGTCGCCTCCCCCAGCAGCAAGCAAAAGGAAGCAGTGTCCATGTTCTGTACTCCACCCCCGCTTGTTACCTCTGGGAGCTGAACAAGGCCAACCTCACCTGGTATTTGGGGAAACTGGGGAGCTTGGGGGGGGGTTGGCATGCCCCGTGGGTCATGACCCTGCCCTCAATGCCCCTGCTGCTGTAGGTCAGTGAAACATGACGACTTCTTCCCTTACGCGGATGGCCCCCACCAGTTCTGGACCGGCTACTTTTCCAGTCGGCCAGCCCTCAAACGCTACGAGCGCCTCAGCTACAACTTCTTGCAGGTGGGTGGGAGCCGGGCTGAGAGGGGGCATGCAGCCCCGAGGCCCGACAGGCTGGGTGCTCCAACATACCCCTCTGCCTCCAGGTGTGCAACCAGCTGGAGGCGCTGGTGGGCCCGGCGGCCAACGTTGGACCCTATGGCTCAGGAGAGAGTGCACCCCTCAGTACGTGTCGGGCCCAAGAGGGGGAAGGAGCTGGGGCTGAAGCTGGAAACCACCCCTAGGTCGCCCCCCTCGAGTTCCTTCTTAAAGTCTCTAAGGACCCTGCCCGCCAGCACCAGACCTTTTGCTTCCCCTTGGGGTCTGAGCCGAGTCCCGCAGTACCCCGCCGAACTCATTGTCTATCAGCAGATGAGGCGATGGCTGTGCTCCAGCATCATGACGCCGTGAGCGGCACCTCCCGCCAGCACGTGGCCGATGACTACGCGCGCCAACTTGCTGCAGGCTGGGGCCCCTGCGAGGTGCGCGGGGCGAAGCTTGGGAGACAAAGGGGCGGAGACAAGAACGGGACGGGTCCTTGGAGGGGAAAAGGAGGCGGGGCATGGGCAAGAAGAGGCGGAGACAGATATGGGGCGTGGTGAAGGGCAGCAGGGTTGGGCTAGAAGGGCTTGTGAGGTGGGTCTTGAGGGAGGCGGGACAGAGACCGGAACGGGGCGGGGCCTGGGAGAGGAGGGGAGGAGTCAGGCCAGGAGTCTAGAACCCACCAGTCCCTTTGCGCTCTTCGGCAGGTTCTCCTGAGCAACGCGCTGGCGCGGCTCAGAGGCTTCAAGGAACACTTCGCGTTCTGCCGACAACTAAACATCAGCATCTGCCCGCTCAGCCAGACGGCGGCTCGCGTGAGCCGGGACGGGGAGGGGGTGGGCCTCGGGCAGATGGGCTGTAGAAGGGGTGGTTGAAAAATTTGTTTGGAGAACGGGAGTGAGATTACGGGGGCTGCGGTGAAGCTGGGTCAGGACAGAGACCAACGCACCTCGAGGGGGCTTGGCCTGAAGGGCTGTGACTGCACCAGGACCACCCAGGGGTGTTTCTGTGCAAAGTGGATGGGGTTTGGAGAAGGCCTGCTGTGACCCATGTCCTCTCTGACTCTCCCTCCCCAGTTCCTGGTTACCATTTATAACCCCCTGGGGGCGGAAGGTGAATTGGATGGTACGGCTGCCGGTCAGCGAAGGCGTTTTCGTTGTGAAGGACCCCAATGGCAGGACTGTGCCCAGCGATGTGAGCTCAGTCAACGAATAGTCCCCCGCTTGAACCCTTCCCCCAATGAGCATTTCCCCCATCACCCCCATGGAGACTGCCTGCCTCCATGAATACCTCCCACCCATGAATATCTCTTCCCCTCTCTTTCCGTCTCTTGTATCTGCTCCCTCTGCCCCTTAATATCAGTCCCCCGCTTGGGAACATCTGCGTCCTGTGAGTGGCCCCTCATTTTAATACCCAGATCCCCCAGGAAACTTATTGCTGTTTATGGACATCTCCTACATTCCAGAACACGTCGTCCCCCAAAACTTTTCTCAAGAACCTGCCTCAGAAGTTTCTTCCCCTACTTCCTCCTTCACTTCCCTGACTCCATAGTCTCTCCACCCTCCCAGTGGGGTTTTTCCACCTCGTGAATATTCTCTGCAATTATTTCTTTGGAATCTGACTGTCCCCCACCCCACCACACACAGCCCAATTTATCTTCCCCACCTCAGAACTCTTTGCCTTCCTTGAGTTTGTTGTCTCCATGCATGTATGGCTTTCCATGGGTAGGTACTCTTGACTCAGTTTCCCTCCTCCTTTATCCAAGATGGTGATATTTCCCAGCTCAGACAGACAGGTGCACCCTCCGGAGCTGCTGTTCTCAGCGTCACTGCCTGCCCTGGGCTTCAGCACATATTCAGTAGCCCAGGTGCCTAGCTGGAAGCCCCAGGCCTTCACACCCCAGCCCATCTTCAGGAGATCCTGGTCCCATCCTTTAACCATCGAAAATGAGGTGAGACCCCATTTCGATCTCTTTTCCTGCTCCTGTGACAAATTTGAAGTGTCGTGGTGAGCTGTGTGGACTCTGGGTCAGCAGGTCCCTAGGTTCATGATCTCCCGTCACCACTCCCCTCATTGTGTGTCCTTGAGCAAGTGACCTTTGTCTGCGCCTCAGTGTCCTTTCCTGGGACAGTTATGAGGACCCAGTGTGACCCTGGGTGACACTTGACAGGTATGTCAGAGCTAGTGGCAGGTGGTGGTTTGCAATTTTGGTGGGGACGTGTCAGGGAAGGTGTTCCTGATGAAGGTGACATTTAAGAATTGACCTGAGGGAGGGAGCCATGTGGCTATTGGGGGAAGAGAGATCCAGGTGGGCAGAGAATAACAAGCACAAAAACCCTCAGGCAGGAGAATATGCAGAATTCCAGGAGCCACAAGGAGTGCAGTGTGTCTGAAGCAGGGTGAACAGGTGACAGGTCAGACTTTGAGGGCCATGAGGACCCACAGGAAGACTTTGGCTTTTGCCAGGCGTTGTTGCTCATGTCTCTAATCCTAGATCTTTGGGAGGCCGAGGGGGAAGGATTACTTGAGCCCAGGAGTTTGAGATCAGCTTGGGTAACATAGCCAGACCTCATCTCTATTAAAAATAAAAACATTAGCCAGGCGTCTTGGCATGCACCCATAGTCCCAGCTACTTGGGAGGCCCAGATAGGAGGTTTGTTTGAGCTGGGGAGTTTGAAGTTGCAGTGAGCTATGATTATGCCACTGTACTCCAGCCTGGCAACAGAGCAAAATCCTCTCTGAAAGTAATAATAATAGGCCAGGTGTGGTGGCTCATACCTGTATTTCTAGCACCACTGGAGGCCAAGGTGGGTGGACCTCCTGAGCTCAGGAGATCGAGACCATCCTGGGCAACATGTTGGAACCCCATCTTTACAAAAAATACAAAAAAATTAGCTGGGCGTGGTGGTACATGTCTGTAATCCCAGCTACTTGGGGCTGAGGCAGGAGGATCGCTTTAGCCCAGGAGGCAGAGGTTGCAGTGAGCCAAACTTGTCCTACTGCACTCCAGCCAGGGTGACAAAGTGAGACCCTGTTTCAAAAAATAAAATAACATAACATAACATAAGTTTTGGCCGGGTGCGGTGGCTCACAAGGTCAGGAGTTCGAGCACTTTGGGAGGCCAAGGCAGGCAGATCACAAGGCCAGGAGTTCAAGACCAGCCTGGTGAACATAGTGAAACCCCGTCTCTACTAAAAATACAAAAAAATTAGCCAGGTATGATGGCAGGCACCTGTAATCCCGACTACTGAGGGAGGCTGAGACAGGAGAATTGCCTGAACCCGGGAGGCTGAGACAGGAGAATTGCCTGAACCTGGGAGGCGGAGGTTGCAGTAAGCTGTGATCGTGCTACTGCACTCCAGCCCGGGCAACAGTGCGAGACTCTGTCTCAAAAAAAAAAAAAAAAAAAGGTTCTGCAGTAGGACTGTTCATGTTAGGAAGAAGACATCTGGAGCCAGGCGCAGTGGCTCACTTCTGTAATCGCAGCACTATGGGAGGCTGAGGCGAGTGGATCATGAGGTCAGGAGTTTGAGACCAGCCTGGCCAACATGGTGAAACCCCGTCTCTATTAAAAATACAAAAATTAGCTGGGTGCGGTGGCAGGCACCTATAACACCTGTAATAATAGCTACTTGGAAGGCTGAAGCAGGAGAATCACTTGAACCCGGGAGGCGGGGGTTGCAGTGAGCCAAGATCGCGCCACTGCACTCCAGCCTGGGCAACAGAGCAAGACTCTATCTCAAAAAAAAAAAAGGAAGAAAACATCTTTTTAATATTTTTATTAAAATGAAAGGAAAGAAGTTAAAACATTCCCACAGGCCACTAAAAGTCTTGTGAGTTCTGGCATTGTGGTTTGCACGTCAAATGCCCAAGTTGGCCCTGATCTGCAGCAGAGGAGGGCTTTGATGGGACTTTGTCACAACTGTGCTCTGGCTGTTGTGGGGAACAGATTATAGGCAGCCATTGTGGAAGTACAGGGACCTGGAAGGGGTTGACTGCACTAGCCCTGGAAGGCCATGGAGGTGGTGAGAAGTGGTGAGATTGAAAATAAGGTTAGGCTGGGCACCGTGGCTCACACCTGTAAACCCAATACTTTGGGAGGCTGAGGCAGGCAGGTCACCTGAGGTCAGGAGTTCAAGACCAGCCTGGCCAAGATGGTGAAACCCTATCTCTACTAAAAATACAAAATTTACCCCAGCATGGGGCGGCTGCCTGTAATCCCAGCTACTACGGAGGCTGAGGCATGAGAATTGCTTGAACCTGGGAGGTGGAGGTTGCAGTGAGCTGAGATCATGCCACTGCACTCCAGTCTGGGCAATAGGATGAGACTCAGTCTCAAAATAACAAAAACAACAACAAAAACAAATCCGGCCGGTCACGGTGGCTTACCCTTGTAATCCTAGGCTAAGGCACGGAATCGCTGGAACCCAGGAGGTGGAGGTTGCAGTGAGCCTAGATCGTACCATTGCACTCCAGCCTGGATGACAGAGTGAGACTCAGTCTCAAAACACACACACACACACACACACACACACGTACACACACACACACAGACACAAAAACCCATCTGTGGACCCTTTTCTGCCCAGCACATCCGGGCAACGTTTGATCCTGACACAGGGCTGTTGATGGAGATTATGAATAAGAATCAGCAACTCCGGCTACCTGTGCGCCAGACCTTCTTCTGGTAAGAGAAGATCACCAGGCCTGAGGGTGGGGTGGTGGGTGGTGGTGCTTGGCATGGCACTATGGCCCCTTACCTGACTCTCACCTGCCCTGGCCCCAGGTACAATGCCAGTATAGGTGACAACAAAAGTGTCCAGGCCTCAGGTGCCTACATCTTCAGACCCAACCAACAGGAACCACTGCCTGTGAGCCGCTGGGCTCAGATCCGCCTTGTGAAGGTCTGGGACTAGGAATGAGGAGTGGGCAATTGGGAATGGGGAGGTTATGAAGCCCAAGAGGGTGGTGGCATGTGTGAAATGAGGGTGGGGGAGTATTTACATCTCCTTCAGATCAGTGGGCTAAGTAAGACCCACAGATCAGTAGGGGGGATATTTGAGGGTCCTGCCATAGAGTTGATATTCATGGCTGGTTATGTGAGAGTCTTCCCTTATACAAAGGCTTTCACATCTGCTGTGGACATTTACATGTTTAGTTTTGGAAATTGGGGGTGGGGCATTCCTACTTGGCCCATGAATCAGGAGAGCCAAATATCACTGCTTGAAGAATTCACCAGTCTGTAGTAAGAGGAGCTTATATCTGGAGTGTATATTTGAGAGTCCACCCTTGGATCGATTGGGTTTGGGCGAGTCTCACTTAGAGTGAATGCCTGTGGGTGCATCTGGCTGGGAACAGTGGTTTCCCAGGGTCTTTCATTGATGTTTGACTTTTTTTTTTTTTTTTTGAGACAGAGTCTTGCTCTGTTGCCAGGCGCCAAGCTGGACTGCAGTGGCACGATCTTGGCTCATTGCAACCTCTGCCTCCTAGGATCCTGCAGTTCTCCTGCCTCAGCCTCCCAAATAGCTGGGACTACAGCTAAACTACAAAAAAAAAAAAAAAAAAAAAAAATTAGCTGGGTGTGCGCACCACCACACCCAGCTAATTTTTTTTGGTAGTTTAGTAGAGACAGGGTTTCATCATGTTGGCCAGGATGGTCTGTCTCTTGACCTCATGATCCACCTGCCTTGGCCTCCCAAAGTGCTGGGATTACAGGCGTGAGCCACTGTGCCTGGCCTGATGTTTGACTTTCATAGATGGCACAACTCACATTTGTCCACCTTCAGGAGCCTCACATTTCATGTGAGTCCCTTTGAGATGAATGTCTGCATATCTGCCTCACTGTATTAGGATATAGTTTTGCCTGTTGTAACAGAGTTACCCAAAGTAACTGTGGCTAGAACAAGATAAAAGATTCTTTTCTTCGGCTGGGCGTGGTGGCTGACTCCTGTAATCCCAGCACTTGTGGGAGGCGAGGTGGGCAGACCACGAGATCGGGGTTTCAAGACCAGGCTGACCAATATGGTCAGCCTCTCTACTAAAAATACAAAAATTAGCTGTGCATGGTGGCGCGTGCCTGTAATCCCAGCTACTCTGGCAGCTAAGGCAGGAGAATTGCTTGAACCGGGACCTGAAGGCGGAGGTTGCAGTGAGCTGAGAGTGCACCACTGCACTCCAGCCTGGGCTACAGAGTGAGACTCTGTCTCAAATTAAAAAAAAAAAAAGACGATTCTTTCTTGCCAGGCATGGTGGCTCACACCTGTAATCCCAGTTCTTAGGGAGACAGAGGCGGAGGATAGCTTGAGCCCAGGAGTCTGAGACCTGCCTGGGCAATGTAGTGAGACCCCATTCTCCACAAGAAGGAAAAAAAGATTTTTTCCTTCTTTTTTTTTTGATTTTTTCCTTCTAATGAAAAGTCTGGCTGTTAGTCCAGGGAAGGTGGGTGGTTCCGTAATCACCCAGTACTCCCTCTTCTATCTCGTTGCTCTGCCTTCCCCAGTATTCAGTTTCTACCTCATGGTCCAAGATGGCTGCTAAAGCTTCAGGCACCACATCTGTGTTTGACCCAGTAGCAGAGGGCAAGGCGCAAGGGGCAAGGAACATTGTTGACACCACTTGGATGACTTTCCATGGGGCAAACTGTGGTCACTCAGCTACTGACAGCCTCAGGGAAGACTAGACAATATAGTCTTTATCCCAGGTACCTAGGTAGCCGTGTGCCAAGCTAGAATAGTAGGATAAGGAGAAGAGATGGGGCCATGGTGAACAGCAGGCATTTATGCCAGGCTCAAGAATGGTGTGGCAAGCCAGGTGCAGTGGCTCATGCCTGTAATCATGGCTGGTTGTATGAGTCTCCTCACCTTGGGAGACTGAGTCAGGAGGATTCCTTGAGCTCAGGAGTTCAAGACAAGGTGGGAGCATTTGCTGATCAGGTGCCTACTTAGTGATGCCCTGTCTCTAAAAAACAGAAAAAAAAAAAGGCCAGCCAGGCACGGTGGCTCATGCCTGTAATCCCAGCACTTTGGGAGGCTGAGGCAGGCGGATCACCTGAGGTCAGGAGTTCAAGACCAGCCTGGCCAACATGGCGAAACCCCATCTCTACTAAAAATTCAGAAGTTAACCAGGCGTGGTGGTGGGTGCCTGTAATCCCAGCTACTCAGGAGGCTGAGGCAGGAGAATCGCTTAAATCCAGGAGGCGGATGTTGCAGTGAGCCAGGATTGTGCCACTGCACTCTGTCTTGGGCGACGAGTGAAACTCCATCCCCCGCCAAAAAAAAGAATTATGTAGCAGTGACTGAAAGTTGACCTTGACCTTGATGTAGGCCTTTATGGGGTTTATGGTCAGGGTGGAGAGACATCTGTAGGACTCACCTCTGCTCAGGCACAGGCTAACACCCACCTCACCCCTGCATGCCCGCAGACAGCCTTGGTGCAGGAGGTGCACCAGAAGTTCTCAGCCTGGTGTTCCCAGGTAGTTCGCCTGTACCCAGGACAGCAGCATGTGGAACTGGAGTGGTCGGTGGGGCCGATACCTGTGGGGTGAGTGGCACAGACTGGGAGTGGGGCGTGGGAGTAAAGGCAGAGTGGGGTTTATGCAAGGCTCACAGCCTTGCCATCTCCTTGGGTACAGCGACACCTGGGGGAAGGAGGTCATCAGCCGTTTTGACACACCGCTGGAGACAAAGGGACGCTTCTACACGGATAGCAATGGCCGGGAGATCCTGGAGAGGAGGTGGGGGTGACTGAGAACACTGAGGGGGGTGGTCTGTGGTGTGTTGGGGCCCAGGGGTGGTGGGGGAATTTGCTGATTATATGAGTATTGGGAGACAGAGGACGAAGGGAGAGTGAAGAGTAGAGGAGCCAAACCCCAAGTCTGACCAGCTCACCCCCACCCCAGGCGAGATTATCGACCCACCTGGAAACTGAACCAGACGGAGCCCATGGCAGGAAACTACTATCCTGTCAACACCCGGATTTACATCACGGTACCCCTCTCCACCCTGCACTGCCCCACCTCAATGGAAAGGGAATCACCCCTCACCTATAGCATCTCAAGGCTGCCTGGGGTTGGGGCTGACTGCCCTCCATTCTCACCCTTCAACCCCCAGGATGGGAACATGCAGCTGACTGTGCTGACTCATCGCTCCCAGGGGGGCAGCAGCCTGAGAGATGGCTCACTGGAGCTCATGGTGAGTGGGTCAGAGCCCCATCCAAGCCAGGGTCCTCCCACCCTGGCCCCCTGCTGGTTCTTGAAGGCTGTTTCTGGCCCAGTTCTCTGCTTCGGTCCCCACTAAGCTGAGGATTCCATTTCTTTATTTCTTTATTTTTGTTTTGAGATGGAGTCTCACTCTGTTGCTCTGTTGCCCTGTTGCCCAGGTTGGAGTGTAGTGACATGAGCTTCGCTCACTGCAACCTCTGCCTCCGGGGTTCTAGTGATTCTTGCGCCTCAGCTTCCTGAGTAGCTGGGATTACAGGGACCTGCCACCACACCTGGCTAATTTTTGTATCTTTAGTAGAGATGGGGTTTTGCCATGTTGGCCAGGCTGGTCTCGAACTCCTGACTTCAGGTGATCCACCCACCTCGACCTCCCAAAGTGCTGGGATTACAGGCGTGACCACCACACCCGGTGGAGGACTCCATTTCTATGTGCAACTTTTCCTCTTCACTTCTCTCCATTCCCTACCCAGGACCCCTCCAGGCTCTGGGGTGCCATATCCAGGCCCCCCCGTTAGGCACTCACATCCCTGCAGCCTGGTTCCTGTGCCTATTTGGATTCTGCCTCTGCTGGGATCGCCCTACCAGACCCTCACCTTCATCTTCATCCGTTCCTCCTACCCTTTAATTTTTCTTGACATTCCCCGCACACCCCTACCCAGTTTCTGGCCTAAGGACACCCACAGACCCACGACTCTCACCCCCTCCTGGCCACTCTCCCCCCCCAGGTGCACCGAAGGCTGCTGAAGGACGATGGACGTGGAGTATCGGAGCCACTGATGGAGAACGGGTCAGGGTCATGGGTGCGAGGGCGCCACTTGGTGCTGCTGGACAGTGCCCAGGCTGCGGCCGCTGGGCACCGGCTCTTGGCGGAGCAGGAGGTCCTGGCCCCACAGGTGGTGCTGGCCGCGGGTGGCGGCGCCCCCTACAGCCTCGGTGCTGCTCCGCGCACGCAGGTGAGGGGCAGCGGGCTGGGCAGAGAGGACCCGAATTAAGTCTTCCAGGGAGCCGGGTTTGGGTGCGGGGTTTTCCTAGGCTCATTGGGGACCCAATTGGCCATTAATTAGCCCCAAACCCTCGGGCGAGCCCCATCCCTTGGGCAGTCCCTGCTCAGTGCCGGCCTAGTCCCAACCCACCTGGACTGTGTAGAAGTACAGCCCTAGTTCATGCCCCTAAACCACCTCTTTACCTCCGGCCCTGCCCATCTCACTTTAGCCCCGCCCTCTCACCCCCCACCAGGCTGTGTCCCACCTCACCCCGCCCCTCGGCTTCAGCCCCGCCCTAACGCCCAAAGTCTCAGGTCAGATCAGTTCTGCCTTGTCGGGACTCGAACCTGACTCCAGCTTGGGACCAACCCATCCCCTCATTGGCTCAGCCCTCGCCGTCGCGGCCCTGGCCCCTCCTCTGGGCTGAACCCCGCCCCCTTCCCGGCGAAACCCCGCCCCTACAACCGAGTCCTGCCTCCTGAACCTGGCTCGGCCCCGCCCTTCTCCATACAGCCCCGCCCCTCTCCAACTTGCCCCCGCCCTCTCTCCCCCGCAGTTCTCCGGGCTGCGCAGCGAGCTACCGCCCTCGGTGCACCTGCTCACACTGGCCAGTTGGGGCCCTGAGATGCTGCTGCTGCGCTTGGAGCACCAGTTTGCCGTGGGAGAGGATTCCGGACGTAACCTGAGCGCCCCCGTAACCTTGAACTTGACGGTGAGAAGGGCAGAATTGAGAAGGAGATCTGAGAGAAGCAAGAAAGAGGGAGAGAAGGGAAACCTGGCTTTGCCCCATCTCATCTGTGCCCATCCCCTGCCTGCAGGACCTGTTCTCCACCTTCACCATCACCCACCTGCAGGAGACCACGCTGGTGGCCAACCAGCTCCGGGAGGCAGCCTCCAGGCTCAAGTGGACAACAAACACGGGTGGGGCCCTGGTCAGGGGTAAGGAAGGGGTGGGGTCCTGCCTGGGGCTGCAGGTAGAGGCAATGTGTGAGGCATGAGATTGTTGGCCAGGACCCAAAAAAGTCCTGTGGGTATGGGGTGGAGTCCAGATCCAGGTTAGGGGCTTAAAGGATCTGAAATGGATGTCGCAAACCAGGAATGGGTATTGATGTTTGTGGGTGGAGTTTAGTCCCAAGAACAAGAAGAAAATCTCCATCTGTTTCTAGTTCTGGGAGGGTGTCCATCACCCCTGGGGTCAGATTGAGGGTATGAGGACAGTGGCCAGGCATTGGACCTTGGGGGTGGACCTCAGGGCCGGGGAAGCAGGTTAAGAATCTGGGAGTGAGGCCCTGGAGACAGTTTCAGGGATGTGCAGCTGTGTCCAGGCCCAGGGGAGGAAACACAGTGGGGTGAGTCAGAGGAAGTCTGCACCCCCCTCACTCCTCCCTCCCCCCTGCACCTCTCCAGGCCCCATACCCCACCAAACTCCCTACCAGCTGGACCCGGCCAACATCACGCTGCAGCCCATGGAAATCCGCACTTTCCTGGCCTCAGTTCAATGGAAGGAGGTGGATGGTTAGGTGTTCTGTGACGGGCCCTCCAAGCCTAAGCCCCCTGCTCTGAGGGCAGATCGGACTTTCACTCTCCTCTTGGGGCTGCTGCCATTAAAATGCCACTACTAAGACAGGTCGCTCTGTGACTGGGTGTGGGGATTTTTTGTTTGTTATTTGCTTGTTGGAGGGGGACAGAATTTATGAGCCAGAGCCAGGTGTGGTGGCTTGCTTCTGTAATCCTAGCAACTCTGGAGGCTGAAGCAGGAGGCTTGCTTGAGCCCAGGAGTTCTAGACTATCGTGGGCCACAAAAATGAGGCCCTGTCTCTACAAAAAATTAAAAAAAAAAATAGCTGGGTGTGGTGACAGGTACCTGTATTCCCAACTACTTAAGAGAATTGCTTGAGCCCAGGAAGTCAAGGCTGCAGTAAGCGATCACACTGCTGCATTCCAGCCTGAGCCAGATCTTATCGGTTTATTTGTTTGTTTGGGACTGTGTCTCACTCTGTTGCCCACGCTGGAGTGCAGTGTCGCGATCTCAGCTCACTGCAACCTCCACCTCCCAGGTTCAAGTGATTCTCCTGCCTCAGCCTCCCAAGTAGCTGGGACTACAGGTGCCCGCCACCACGCCCGGCTCATTTTTGTATTTTTAGTAGACACGGGGTTTCACCATGTTGGCCATGCTGGTCCCAAACTTCTGACCTCAAGTGATCTGACACCCTGGCCTTCCAAAATGCTGGGATTGTAGGTGTGAGCCACTGTGCCTGGCCTGGATCCTACCTCTTAAAAAAAAAAATTAAAAATTAGAAAATCATCCAGGTAAGATGATGTGCACTTGTAATTCCCAGCTATTTGGGAGGCTGAAGTGGGAGGATTGCTTGAGCCCAGGAGTTTGAGGCTGCAGTGAACTATGATGGCTCCACTGCACTCCAGCCTGGGCGAAAAAGCAAGACCCTGTTTCAAAAAAAAAAAAAAAAAAAGTTTTCAAATTTTCTAGGGTCCAATTTGCAAGCACCAACTGCAGATGTTTCTTAGGTCCCCCTCCCATGACAAGGACTGGGCCAGGGTGGACAGGGAAGCCCAGGGAGGGTGATATCATGTTGGCCTCCTAATGTTTCCTTTGAGAACCCCTCCAATGGGCCAGTTGGCATGGGCCACCTAGGGATTCCAGGGTGGGGTGGCGGGGGGATACTCTGCTGTGGTCCCACTTGAGGCATGGTCACCAGATGTACTTTTTTTTTCCCCAAGTGTCCTTCTTGATGGAGGGCAGGGCCAGCTTGTGAGGCCTGAAAAGAGCTCCCTGCACCCATCTACCATATTGGACCTGCTTTTGGAGTTATCACCCCCACCAAAAATACTTATAAGTCCCCTTCCTCTGGTAGTGACTGGCCTAGACTGGGTAAGAAGGACTGTGGAGTGCTCTCCAGGCTCAGCCCTGGTCCCACATGGGTTCCTGTTTTAACATGTGACCCCCTCAAATTTTTCTTTTCTTTTTTTTTTGAGATAGAGTCTTCACCCAGGCTGGAGTTCCCTGGCACAGTCTCGGCTCACTGCAACCTCCACCTCCTGGGTTCAAGTGATTCTCCTGCCTCAGCCTTCTGAGTAGGTGGGATTACAGGCACCTGCCACCACACCTGGTTAATTTTTGAATCTTTAATAGAGACGGGGTTTCACCATGTTGGCCAGGCTGGTCTTGAACTCCTAACTTGCTGATCCACCCGCCTTGGCCTCTCCAAGTGCTGGGATTATAGGCGTAAGCCACCACACCCAGCCAAATTTTTCTTTTTCTTTTTTTTTTTTAATCTTCATCAACAAGATGGAGTGCCGGGCCAAATTTTCAAGGGCACATCCGGGAACTAAGCCTCACATGTGACTGAAACTAGGCCTGGGGTGTTCTGCCCTGGGGTTCCTAGCTGGTCTAGGCTGTTTCCTTATCCCCACCCCATCCTCAAGGACTTACAAATATTTCCTGGAGACACCTCCAACAATCAGAGGCCTCTGCAGGAAGGCAGCCCACCTGCGGTCCCTCTGCTGACCTCCTTCTTTGGCTGTGACCAGTCCCTACTACTGGCTGGGACATAGAAACCTTTGCACACAGAGCCTCCTACAAAGGAGCCCCCGTGGGGCTGTGGGCAAACTCAGGTCACCCTCTCCAGACCTCCCTGGTTGGCCAGGTCCAATCCCTCTTCCTGAAAAGAGACTTAGAAAAATTTTGGGAGGCTGGACGCGATGGCTCACACCTGTAATCCCAGCACCTTGGGAGGCCGAGGCAGGCAGATCACGAGGTCAGGAGTTCAAGACCAGCCTGGCCAACATGGTGAAACCCCATCTGTACTAAAAATATAAAAATCAGCCAGGCGTGGTCCTGGCATGGTTCTGTCCACTGCCAGATTGGGCCCAGTAGTTGGTTGAGCCCTAAAAACACTTCTAAGGCCCCCTACACAGCTGGGGGCAGCCCTAGCTGGCCCTGGAGGCTAGAGGAAGTTAAGTACTCCTGTGATCCTTTGTGGGCCCAGTTATATTTGTCTGTTGAACAAGTTTCCAAGACCTCCTGCAGGCTGGCTACGGATACCTGAAGAAGGCTTCCTGGCTTGGCTGTGCAAGGGTCCTTTTTGAAGAATACACTTGGACAAAAGTTTTATTTTATTAGAAATGGTAGCCAGGCATGGTGGCTCATGCCTGTAATCCCAGAACTTTGGGAGGCTGAGGCGAGTGGATCACTTGAGGTCAGGAGTTTGAGACAAGCCTGGCCAACATGGTGAAACCCATCTCTATGCAAAAAAAAAAAAAAAATCCAGTCCGATTATCATGTTAAAAATAGTAAAAAAAAAAAAAAAAAAGCTTCCGGCTCTGGCCTGGCGAGAGCTCATTCGGTGACATGAAACTGCTCACCCACAATCTGCTGAGTTCCCATGTGTGGGGGGGGTGGGCCCCGTGGCTTCCCCTTATACCTCCACGCCAGCGAGGTCCGCATCTGCCCCATGGAGTTCAACCCCCAATTCGTGGCGCTTATGATACCCAAGGTGGAGTGGGCGGTGTTCCTGGAGGCGACCGATAACTTGGGCCTGATTTAGGTGCCCAAAAGTCCAGTTGAAGGGTGTGAGGAGAATGAAGAGTTTCTGAGGACCATGCGCCACCTGCTGCTGGAGGTGGAAGGAATGGAGGGAACCCGGCAGCGCCCAGAGTCTGCACATATGTTCCCCATCATCCGCGGGATCACCAACATGCCGCTGAGTGAAGAGGAAACCAAGAATCGATTGTGCCAGGAGCCAGTTTTTCTTGTAATGATCATTTGTATTTTTGTTGATGTATACCGTTTATGAATTCTGCCATGTGTATCCCCAACCCTTGACCCAATGACACACCAAACACAGTGTTCTTGAGCTCGATAGTATACATTTTTTTCTTTTCTTTTTTTATTTTTATTTTTTTTAAAGATGGGGTTTCACCATGATGGCCAGGCTGGTCTTGATTCACCCATCTTGGCCTCCCAAAGTGCCAGGATTACAGGCATGAGCCACCGCGCCCAGCCTCTTTTTTTATTTTTTGAGATGGAGTTTCACTCTTGTTGCCCAGGCTGGAGTGCAATGGGTGATCTGGGTTCAAGTGATTCTCCTGCCTCAGCCTCCAGAGTAGCTGGGATTACAGGCATGCGCCACCACGCCCAGCTAATTTTTCTATTTTTAGTAGAGACGGGATTTCTCCATGTTGGTCAGACTGGTCTCAAACTCCCAATCTCAGGTGATCTGCTTGCCTCGGCCTCCCAAAGTGCTGGGATTACAGGCGTGAGCCACCTGCGCCCGGCCTGAATTTTAATTCCAATGTTGAAGGAGGGACCCGGTGGGAGGTGATTAGATCTTGGGGGCGGCTCTCCCCCTTGCTGTTCTCGCATAGTGAGGTCTCACGAGATCTGATGATTTAAAAGTGTGCGTCACTTCCTGCTTTGTGCTCGCTCCTGATCCCTCCTGCTTGAGGTGAAGGTTTGCTCGATCCCCAGTCGCCTTTCAGCTTGATATAAATTTCCTGAGGCCTCCCAGCCTTGCTTCAAGTACAGCCTGCGGAACTGTGAGTCAATTAAACCTTTTATTCATAACTTAACCAGTCTCAGGTGATTCTTTATTTTTATTTTTATTTTTTTGAGACGGAGTCTCACTCTTGATGCCCAGGCTGGAATGCAGTGGCATGATCTTGGCTCACTGCAACCTCTGCCTCCCGAGTTCAAGCAATTCTCCTGCCTCGGCCTCCTGAATAGCTGGGATTACCACGACCCACTACAGGTGGTTCTTTAGAGTAGTGCAAGAATGGAGCAATACACTTGGGAAGGATCGTGCAGGCTGAGCAGGGAGGTCCAGAGGAGGACGACTTGCACCTGGCGGCAGTCTGGCTCAGGCACATCTGAATCACCTGCTGGAAACATTTCTATTTCAGCGGGCTTTGAGGGGGGGGCAAGAAGTGATGGAGTGGGGAAGAGGAGACAAAGTGGGGAAAGAGGGGAAAAGTGGGGGATGAAGTTCGGAGGAGGCCAGGATGGTGCGGGGCAGGGTAGGCCTGGCAGAGGGGGAGAGAAAGGGTAGGGATGGGACAAGGAGTTTCTAATTAAAATGTTCTGGCAGATTAATGTAATCTGATTAAATTCCCCTGTGGGCCTTCAAAAACGATTTCTTTTTATCCGTTTTTTTTTTTTTCTTTTTTTAGAGACAATGTTGGCTGGGTGGGGTGGCTCATATCTGTAATCCCAGCACTTTGGGAGACTGAGGCAGGTGGCTCACCTCAGGTCAGGAATTTGAGACCAGCTTGGCTAATATGGCGAAACCCTATCTCTACTAAAAATATAAAAAATTAGCCGGGCATGGTGGTGGGCGCCTGTAAACCCAGCAACTTGGGAGGCTGAGGCAGGAGAATCACTTGAACCTGGGAGGCGAAGGTTGTGAGCCGAGATCATGCCACTGCACTTCAGCCTGGGCAACAGAGTGAGACTCTGTCTCAAAAAAAAAAAAAAAAAAAGATTGCACTCTTACTCTGTCACCCAGGCTGGAGTGCAGTGGTGAGATAATAGCACACTGGAACCTCCAACTCTTGGCCTGAAGTGATCCTTTACCTTGATGTCTCCCAAGTGCTGGGATGACAGGCATGAGCCAGCACACCAGGCTATCACCAAAATTGTTCTAAGTATCCTCTGGTGGTAGAGATTGGACTTGGCCAGACAGGGAACCCCAGGGATGGCTCCTTGGGCCTGATCATCCGTGTGCCTCCTGAAAACACATCCAAACCCCTACCAAAGGTGGCCTCTGTCCTGGGCTGGCCAAGGAGCCCCTTAGAGGTTGCCCTGGGTTCTCCCTTAGTCCCACATGGGGCCTGATCACTAAATACACCCCTTTAAATCTAAGTCATCCTTTGGTACTAGGGACCGGCATAGCCTAGCCACAGAGACTCATGATGGGCAACTGGGCCAGGCCGTGGTTCTGCATGGGTTGTGGTATTGAAGCCACCTGGTGGTGACTCCTGAAAATGTCACTGTGGGGACAAAAGTGACTCCAATCTTGGATGCTCATCTGCCATGTTGATTTTTTTTTTCTTTTATTTTGTTTTTTGCCATGTTGATTTCTGATGAACCCCTGTCCTGGGAAGGTTTCCCAATTTCTACTGTCATAGGTCAATGGCAACTGAGGCTGGTGGTGTGGGGTAAGAGGAATTTACCAAGATAATTGTAGGTTAAAAAAAGCAGATTTATTAAAAGTATGAAAAGGCCAGGTGTGGTGGCTCATGCCTGTAATCCCAGCACTTTGGGAGGCTGAGGTGGGCGGATCACCTGAGGTCAGGAGTTTGAGACCAGCCTGGCCAACATGGTGAAATCCCATCTCCTCTAAAAAAAAAAAAAAAAAAATTAGACAGATGTGGTGGTGTGCTCCTGTAGTTCCAGCTACTCGGGAGGCTGAGGCAGGAGAATTGCTTGAACCCGGGTGGCGGAGATTGCAGTGAGCCGAGATCATCTACTAACTCCAGCCTAGGCAACAGAGTGAGACTCCATCTCAAAAAAAAAAAAAAGTATGAAAACACATTGCAGGGTTGCAACATGCAGCACACCCAGATAGGAGCTGACTGCAAGGAGACAAAGGCTTGCTGGGGATTTCATAGAATGGTGCTGTGCTGTTTGCTGAACAGGGCTTTGTACAGTACTGAAAATTCCAAGGTTGCAGGAAGCTAACTTGTATCCTCCCTCCCTCCCCCTTCCCTTCCCTCCCCCTCCCTCCCCTTCCCTTCCTTCCCTCCTCCCTTCCCTCACCTCGCCTCCCCTCCCCTCCTCCCCTCCGCCTCCCCTCCCCTCCCCTCTCCTCCCCTCCTTCCTCTTCCCTTCCCTTCCTTTTTTGACAGAATCTTGCTGTCACCTAGGCTGGAGTGCAGTGGTGTGATCTCAGTTCACTGCAACCTCAGCCTCCCGGATTCAAGCGAGTCTCATTCCTCAGCCTCCCAAGTAGCTGTGATTACAAGCATACTCCACCATCCCCAGCTAGTTTTTGTATTTTTAGTAGAGACAGGGTTTCGCCATATTGGCCAGGCTGGTCTCGAACTCCCGGCCTCTAGTGATCCGGCTGCCTTGTTCCCCCAAAGTACTGGGATTACAAATGTGAGCCACTGCACCCAGCCAACTTGCATTTTTTTTTTTTTTTTTTTTTTGTATCAGCGAAGGATTTGGTGATTGCTGGGCACAGGAATATTGTGTTATTTGTGCAGGAGGGCTGTGTGTCCTGGAGCAGAAAGAAAGGCAGACTTGCCTGGACACTGTGGCTCATGCCTGTAATCCCAGCACTTTGAGAGGCTGAGGTGAGCGGATTATGAGGTCAGGAGTTTGAGACCAGCCTGGCTAGCATGGTGAAACCCCGTTTCTACTAAAAATACAAAAACTAGCCAGGCATGGTGGCACAGGCCTGTAGACTCAGCTACTCGGGAGGCTGAGGCAGGAGAATTACTTGAACCCAGGAGGTGGAGGTTGCAGTGAGCTGAGATTGCACCACTGCACTCCAGCCTGGGCAACAGAGCAAGACTCCATTTCAAAAAAAAAAAAAAAAAAAAGGCAGACATACAGCTTATCTGCCTTCTCTTTTGCTTCCCCTGCTCCAGCCAGCCTGACTCCTTTTTCCTTATTTAGGACTCACATACTTTATTGTCCCTAGTGTAAGAACAAGTACTCATCAATTCTGCTCTAGATCAACACAACCTTAATGTCATGGTACAAATTATAGGCTATGACACACGTAGCATTCTTGCCTGTTCTGGAGCGTGGCTGACGTGAACTCTTGTCACCCAGGCTTGATTGCAGTGACACGATCATGGCTCACTGTAGCCTCGAACTCTTGGGCTCAAGCCATCCTCCCACCTCAGCCTCCAGAGTAGCTGGAATCCCAGGTGTGCGCCACCACACCCAGCTAATTTTTTAAATTTTGTAGAGATGGGGTCTCAGTTCTGTTTTTCTTTTTCTCCTTCCCTCCCTTCCTTCCTTCTCTCTCATGTCTCTTGCTTTTTCTTTTTTTTACACGACTGAGTCTCGCTGTCACCCAGGTTGCTGTGCAGTGGTGCAATCACAGCTCACTGTCATGTGGAACTCCTGGGCACAAACCATCCTCCCACCTTGGCCTCCCAATCTGTTGAGATGACAGGCATAAGGCACCCGGCATGGCCTCATTCAAATTTTCTAAGTCTGCTTATGCCGGCATGCACCTGTAGTCCTAGCTACTTGGGAGGCTGAGGCAGGATCACTCCCTGGAAGCCAAGGCAGCAGTGAGGTGTGATTGCACCACTGCAATCTAGCCTGGGTGACAGAGCAAGACCTGATCTCAAAAAAAAAAAAAAAAAAGTTTGACAGGTGGTGCAACATACTAGAACTTTAAAACTTTGAGATTCCATGATTCTGAGTTATATGAGTTTGGGAAACACTCTGTGCTCTCTGTGCTTAGGTTTTTTCATGTATAAGTTGGGGAGAATCCCAACACTTTTGGAGGCTGAGGTGGGTGGATCACCTGAGGTCAGGAGTTCGAGACCAGCCTGACAACATGGTGAAACCCTGTCTCTACTAAAAATACAAAAATTAACGGCATGGTGGCAGGCACCTGTAATCCCAGCTACTTGGGAGGCTGAGAGAGAATTGCTTGAACCCGGGAGGCAGAGGTTTCAGTGAGCTGAGATCGTGCCATTGCACTCCAGCCTAGATGACAGAGTGAGATTCTGTCTCAAAATAAATAAACAAATAAATAAAATTTATGAAATGCTTATTTCTGGAAATTTCCATTAAGTGTCTTGGACTCTGTTTGACCATGACTAAAACCACAGAAAACAAAACTTTGGCTCAGAACTGACTATTGTATTACTATAATTAATTTTGAATACAGGTGTGACCCTGGTGATTGCTGGCAATAGGGCACTGAAAATGCCACTGTTATCATGAAGAGAATTTCGTTTTACGACAAAATGTGTAAGTATAAGAATAAAAAATGTCTCAGGGAAAAATACCAGAATTTTAATGCACATGCTAATATTGAGTCGGAACGTATCTTGACAAAATGACAAAGTTGATCTGAATATTCATAACTGTAATGGGATATTTTAATATAGCCTTTCAGGAAATAGAAAAGACAGTATAATTATGTATTTTTGATTTAATAGAGACGGGGTTGGCCGGGCATGGTGGTTCATGCCTGTAATCCCAGCTACTCAGGAGGCTCAGACAGGAGAATTGCTTGAACCTGGGAGGCGGAGGTTGCAGTGAGCTGAGAGCACGCCACTGCACTCCAGCCTGGGCAACAAGAGTGAAACTCCATCTCAAAAAAAAAAAAAAGAGACGGGGGTCTTGCTATGTTGCCCAGGCTGGTCTCCGACTCCAGGCCTCAAACAGTCCTCCTGCCTCAGCCTCCCAAATTGTTCGGATTATAGCAGTGAACCAGTGTACCTAGCCAATGATAATATTTGATAGTATACATGTTGTTTGGAAACAGTTAACAGAATATTTCTAAGAAATATCTAAAAAGCTTTTGCTTCACAAAAAAATGCATTATTTTTAGGTGCATACAACCAAACATAAATGAAAATACACTGAGGGAGAGCATTCAGCAGTAGTTGGAAACACCCACCAATAGTCCAATATGAGGAAGGTGATTATTCTCAAATGGAAGGATGGGCGAGTGGTCACTTTGTAACACAGTAGGGGAACAAACTCCCATGTAGTTTCTTTTGACTGTCTCACTGTAGCTGTTCTGTTAATGCTATTAGGGACTATGTATTCCTGATAGTGAATCAGGAATACATAGTCCCTAATGGCATTAATAGACCAAGAACTATAAAAATTAAACCTCATAGAGGGAAGACAGAACCTCAGTGAACATTGTCAACTATGATAGTCTGAATTAAATGCCCGGGGCACACACTAAGGCTAGAAGGAAAATCCAAACTGTAGATGGATCTTTGATATGGAGCTTGTGGAGACAACTGTGGAAACCAACACATCTCTTGAGAATGGAAGTCAATTAAAAAAAAAAGAGAGAGAGAATGGAAGTCAAGTAGCTGAGTGTGTTTTCAGCGTACTTTTGATTAGCAGAGAAAATAACGGGAAAATAAGCAGGAAGCACTGTCTCCCTGTATGGTAGGGTTCCCATACCTGACTATGTCTTCTTCACTTCTGCCTGGCAATTCTCATGCAAGTGAGGCTATTAGTGAATCTGAACATGGACCTATAAAGGGAACAGATTCTAGGAAATTTACCTGTGTTGACAGGTAGCAGGAGAGCCATGTCCAGCTCTAGATTTTTATCACAGATGTCCCTCCTGAATTCAAACTCTGCTATCCAAATCCCAGACAGAATTACAAAGAACAAAAGGTGAAAATAATAATTCACATAAGACTGTATGATAAACTTCACATACTTACCAACTTATGCCAGATGTTTAAAAAAAGGGAAAATGGAATAAGGGCATTCTAGCTGATAGTAATTTATTATGTTTTAATTTTTTTTTTTTTTTGATACGGAGTCTCATTCTGTTGCCCAGACTGGAGTGCAATGGCATGATCTCAGCTCACTGCAACCCGTGCCTCCCAGGTTCAAGCAATTCTCCTGCCTCGGCTTTGCGAGAAGCTGAGATTATAGGTGCCCTCCAACATGCCCGGCTAATTTTTGTATTTTTAGTAGAGACAGGGTTTCACCATGTTGGTCAGGATGGTTTCGAACTCCTGACCTCAAGTGCTAGAATTACAAAGGAGTGAGCCACTGCATCTGGCCAAGACCATCGTATCCGGTCTCAAACTACCTTCCCAAAGTGCTGGGATTGCAAAGGAGTGAGCCACCTTATCTGGCCAAGAAATTTAAAAAGTAGTTTTTTGCAAAAGAAAGGTAAAATAAATATATAATGGGTAATATACGCACCGTCTTCCACACGAGGCCCATAGGAAAATCCTACAATTACCAATGTATCAGTATTCAATAGTCTCTTTATTCAGAAAACAACTGAAAAACCATATACAAATTAAAACAAATTGTATATTAAAAATACACTTCTACTAGCACTGGTCTTTAAGTACAAGAAAAAAAATGCACTTCAATTTACCCATAAATCAAGACATCAAGAGAAATAGAAAAGTTTTACTAATTGATTTAATGAGAAAACACAACCTTTTAAACTTTTGACTACTGCTTTGAGTTCTTACAGAATTATCTTGCTTCCAAGATTTCTTGCAAAATAAGTCACAATTCATACATAGTCCAGACATGTACTTGAAAAATAAGCCACTGATAAAAAATACTTTTAACTTTTTTTTGGTGTGTGAGATGGAGTCTTGCTCTGTTGCCCAGGCTGGACTGCAGTGGGGCAATCTCGGCTCACTGCAGCCTCCGCCTCCCAGGTTCAAATGATTCTCCTGCCTCAGCCTCCCAAGTAGCTGGAATTTCAGGTGCATGCCACCACACCCAGCTAATTTTTATATTTTTAGTAGAGACGGGGTTTCACCATGTTGGCCAGGCTTGTCTCAAACTCCTGACCTCAGGAGATCTGCCTGCCTCGGTCTCCCAAAGTGTTGGGATTACAGGCGTGAGCCGCCATGCCTGGCCTTAACTTTTATAACATGTCTTTCATGGTGTGAATTTTCTGGACCATTATACAGTCAGAAATTGCTTAATCATGTTCCAAGAAATGTGTTGTTAGGTGATTTCCTCATGGTACAAACATCACAAAGTGAATTTCCGCAGATCTAGATGGTACAGCTACAACCCATCTGGGTTATATGGTACAGCCTATCGCTACTAGGTTATAAACCTGTACAGCATATTACTGTACTGAACACTGCGGGAAATTGTTAAGTAGGAGTCTAAACATATAAAATACACAAAGTAAAAATGCAGTATGAAAGACAAAAAAAGATGCACCTGCATAGGATGCTTACCATGAACACAGCTTGCAGGACTGGAAGTTGCTCTGGGTGAGTGAGTGAGTGAGTGGTGAGTGAATGTGAGGTTCTAGGATGTTACTGTACACTACTGCAGAATTTATAAACACTGTACACTTAGACTACACTACATTCATAAAAACACCTTTTCCTCAGTAAACCTTAACTTACTGTACTTTATTTTCTTTAAAAACTTTTTAAAAAAAACTTTGACTTTGTAATAATTTAGCTTGAAACACATAGTACAGGTGTAGAAAAATATTTTATGTCCATATTCTATAAGTTTTTTTCCATTTATTTTTATTAAAGACTAAGACACAAACACACATTAGTCTAGGACTACACGGTGAGGATCATCAGTATCACTGTCTTCTGCCTCCACATTTTGTCCCCCCCGGAAGACGTTCAGGGGCACTCACACACATGCAGCTGTCAGCTACTATCATAACAATCCCTTTTTTTCTGGAATATCTCCTTAAGGACCTGCCTGAGACTATCTTACAGCTAACTGTTAAAAAAATAGGAATACATTCTAAAACAGTATTGTAGATATATAAACCAGTAATATAGCCATTTATTATCAAGTATATATTACACATAATGATATGTGCTGTGTAATTTTTTTTTTGAGATGGAGTCTCGCTGTGTCGCCCAGGCTAGAGTGCAGTAGCGGATCTCAGCTCACTGCAACCTCCACCTCGCGGGTTCAAGCGATTCTCTCCTGCCTCAGCCTCCCAAGTAGCTGGGACTACAGGGGCACCACTACACCCAGCTAATTTTCATATTTCTAATGGAGACAAGGTTGCATCATTTGACCAGGCTGGTCATGAACTCCTGACCTCAAGTGATCCTCCCACCTCAGCCTCCCAGAGTGCTGGGATTACAGGTGTGAGCCACCGCACCCAGCCAATTTTTTTTTTTTTTTGATACAGTGTCTCACTCTGTCACCCATGCTGGACTGCCGTGCCGTGATCTTGTTCCACTATAGCCTCAAACTCCTGGGCTCAGGCAATTCTCCTGCCTCAGTCTTCCACGTAGCTGGAACTACAGGGTGTGCTACCACACCTAGAAAATGTTTTTATTGTTTGTAGAGATGGGGGTCTATGTTGACCAGGCTAGTCACAAACTCCCAGCATCAAGTAATCCTACTGCCTTAGTCTCCCAGTGTTGGGATTACAGGTGTGAGCCAACATGCCCAGCTGTTGTACTTTTATACAACTGGAAGTGCAACAGGTTTACACCAGCATCATCATAAACACTTAATGTGCTGTGCTGTGGTGTTACTACTGCTACTAAATTGCAGGTGATAGAAATGTTTTAGCTGTTATATAATCTTAAGGGGCCACCAACTTATATATGGTCCATTGCTGACTGAAACATGATTATGTGGTACCTGACTGTACATCAATTATCCTGTATCTCGCTTTCTATATTACTTACATTTATAGGATTTCTCTCTTCAGTGGGAATTTTCATAACTTTGAAAGTATCTGTTAGAACTGAAAACTTTCCCCTATTTCTCACATATATAGAGTTTCTATTGAGTGTGCATTCTCATATGTTTTTGCAAGGACGTGGATAAACTGAAGGCTTTACCACATTGCTTACATTCAAGAGGTTTCTCACAACTGTGAATTCTTTCATGTCTTTGAAAGGAACTGTGAAGACTAAAGGCCTTCCCACATTCTTTACATTTATAGGGTTTCTCTCCAGTGTGCATTCTCATGTGTCCTTGAAAGCTTGTGGGATAAATAAAGGCCTTCCCGCATTCCTTACATTCATAAGGTTTCTCCCCCAGTGTGAGTTCTTTCATGGATCTGAATGTAACTGGAGCAACTAAAGGCTTTTCCGCATTGTTTACATTCAAAGGGTTTCTCTCCAGTGTGAGTTCTTTCATGTGTTCGTAACGCACTGGGAAAAATGAATGCCTTCCCACAGTCTCTACATTTATAAGGTCCATCTCCAGTGTGTGTGATCATGTGTCTTCGAAAGTTTTCGAGAGAAATGAAGGCTTTTGCACATTCCTTACACTCATAGGGTTTTTCTCCAGTGTGATTCCTCTCGTGGATTTGCAAATCTAGAGGATAATTGAAGGTCTTCCCACATTTTTTACATTCGTAGGGTTTTTCTCCAGTGTGAGTCCTTTCATGTATTCGAAAGTAACTGGTCCTACTAAACGCTTTCCCACATTCTTTACACTTATAGGGTTTTTCGCCAGTATGGACTCTGAGGTGTACTCGAAAGGCTGGGCGCGCACTGAAAGATTTCCCACATTCTTTACATTTATAGGGCTTCTCTCCAGTATGAGTTCTTTCGTGAATTTGAATGGAAGTGGAACATCTGAAGGCTTTACCACATTGTTTACATTTATAGGGTTTTTCTCCAGTGTGAATTCTTTCATGTACTCGTAAAAAACTGGGAAAAATGAATGCCTTCCCACATTCCTTGCATTTATAAGGTCTATCTCCGTTGTGCGTTATCATGTGTGTTAGAACACTTGTGTGGGAAATGAAGGCTTTCCCACATTCCTTACATGCATAGGGTTTCTCTCCAGTGTGAGTTCTTTCATGTATTCGAATAGAACTGGGACAACTGAAGGCTTTCCCACATTTTTTACATTCATAGGGCTTTTCTCCAGTGTGAATCCTTTCATGAATTCGAAGTGAACTGGGACAACTAAGAGCTTTCCCACATTGCTTACATTCATAGGGTTTTTCTCCAATGTGAGTCCGTTCATGTGTTTGAAAGGGCTGGTGATATATGAAGGTTTTTCCACATTGTTTACATTTATAGGGTTTTTCTCCAGTGTGACTCCTTTCATGTCTTTGAAAGGATTTGAGATAACTAAAGGCTTTCCCACATTCCTTACATTTATATGGCTTCTCCATTAGCTCATATCCAGTGTGAGACCTCATGTGTCTAGTAAGGGACGAACGACGCATGAAGACTTTTCCACACACAGTACATTCATCTAACTGGACTCCGGCAGTCTTCTTGGTCACACTGAGATTGGGACTGAAGGTTTCTCCACATTGACTACCTTCTTTACTTTCACAGAGTCTCTCTACCATATGGCTTCTGTAAAAAATTAGAAGCACAGTAATACTGGTTGAGTATTAATGATTTTACATTTATTATCAGGTAGTAGAACTAAATTGCTTGTTTTTTTTTTTTTTTTTTTTTTTTTTTTTTGAGACAAAGTTTTGCTCTTGTTGCCCAGGCTGAAGTGAAATGGTGTGATCTCAACTTACTGTAACCTCCACCTCTGGGGTTCAAGTGATTCTCCTGCCTCAGCCTCCCAAGTGGCTGGGATTACAGGCATGTGCCACCACACCCAGCTAATTTTGTATTTTTAGTACAGATGGGGTTTCACCATGTTGGTCAGGCTGCTCTTGAACTCCTGACCTCAGGTGATCAACCTGCCTTGGCCTCCCCAAGTACTGGGATTACAGGCATGAGCCACCACTCCTGGCAGCAGAACTAAATTTTTATCATTTTCAGGGAAATAGTTTTCTGCCCTGTCTGAATTGGGTTTTTGTTGTTTTGTTTTTTTGACAGAGTCTTGTTCTTGTGACCTAGGCCAGAGTGCAGTGGCATGATCTCGGCTCACTGCAACCTCTGCTTCCAGGTTCAAGAGATTCTCTTGCCTCAGCCTCCTGAGTAGGTGGAATTGCAGGGGTCTGCCACCACACCCAGCTAATTTTTGTATTTTTTTAGTAGAGATGGAGGTTTCACCATGTTGGGCAGGCTGGTCTTGAACTCCTGACCTCAGGTGATCCACCTGTCTCTGCCTCCCCAAGTGCTGGGATTACAGGCGTGAGCGACCGTGCCCAGCTGAAGTGTTTGAAAATGAATATACTCAAATGTTCTCCAAGAGGGCTTGTGTCACTGATAGCTATTATCAAAACAATAATATTGATGTATGGTTTTTGTTTTGTTTTGAGACAGTCTTGCTCTGTCGCCCAGACTGGAGTACAGTGATGGAATCATGGCTCACTGCAGGCTTGATCTCCTGGGCTCAATCCGTCCTCCCACCTCAGCCTCCCATGTAGCTGGGACTACAGGTGTGCATCACCATGACTACACTATAAGCATGAGCCACAGTGCCCAGCCCAAGTACAGTATTTTTAAATCAGTGGACATCTGTGTCACTTGAGAAAACAATTTTGTTAAACATTTTCTGACAATAAATAAATTTGGGACTCGGTGGCTTACACCTGTAATCCCAGCACTGTGGGAGGCTGAGGCAGGTGGATCATCTGAGGTCTGGAGTTTGAGATCAGCTTGGCCAACATGGCAAAACGCTGTCTCTACTAAAAATATAAAAATGAGCTGGGGGTGGTGGCGCATGCCTGTAATCCCAGCTACTCAGGAGGCTGCAGCAGGAGAATTACTTGAACCTGGGAGGTGGCGGCTGCAGTAAGCTGAGATCATACCACTGCACTCCAGCCTGAGCAACAGAGCAAAACTCCCTCTCAAGAAAAAAATAATAATAACAAAAATAAATAAATAAATAAATACATACATACATTTGGAGCTGAGCTTATTTCTTGTTTTAAAAGTGTCCTGACATTTTTAAGATTCTTTCAAGGAACACGGCTATCTCTTGTGAGTGCAACTCACCTTAGATTTTTCCCCCTGGTTTTTGTGTTGATCTTCAACGTTCTGGTCTTCCCATTTTTTCCCTAAAGTATAGATCCAGAATAATCATGATAAATTATTAAAAATCATACAAATATTATTAGATTCTAGGTTCAAAATGAGCTGTATCTCCCTGAGTGGTCTGAAAAAAAAAAAAAAAGAGCTGTAACCATGCCTGGTTTATTTACCGAAGTATTCCCTTTTCAGATTCCAAATCCCGGAATAGTGATAATGAGCAAGATCTCTAATTGACGATATGAAAACTGATGTCAGCTGGGTGTGGTGACTCACGCCTATAATCCCAGCACTTTGGGAGGCCTAGGTGGGTGGATCATCTGAGGTCAGGAGTGAGACCAGCCTGGCCAACATAGTGAAACCCAGTCTATACTAAAAATTCAAAAATTAGCCGGGCGTGGTGGCAGGTACCTGTAATCCCAGCTACTTGGGAGGCTGAGGCAGGAGAATCTCTTGAACCCGGGAGGCAGAGGTTGCAGTGAGCTGAGGTGGCACCACCACACTCCAGCCTGGGGAACAGAGCAACACTCCATCTCAAAAAAAAAAAAAAGGAAAAAATGATGTCATCCTTACCTATAGAGGCCAGATTCTTGAATGTTTCCTGCATCACATCTCTGTAGAGTTTCTTCTGTGAAGGAGCCAGCAGGGCCCACTCCTCCTGGCTGAAGTTCACAGACACATCCTCAAAAGCCACTGAGTCCTGAAACAGCCAATATATGTAGAGGAGAATGGGTGAGACTGACAAGGATGAGAGGTGTACTCAGTTCATAAGAAGTTCACACATGATTTTGTGGTCTCCAAACATTTAGTGTATGACTCAATTGTTAGAAATGTAATAGCACCTTGAACACATAACTTACAGCTACATCTTTACTGTGATCACTGTAAGTCTTATTGCTCTCCAATGGTAGTGTCCAGTTCAACTTGTAAAGAAAAATGAAAGAAATACTATACAAGCACCCGACACCACGCCCAGCTAATTTTTTTTTTTTGAGATGCAGTCTCACTCTGTCACCAGGCTGGACTGCAGTGGTGCGATCTTGGCTCACTGCAGCCTCTGCTTCCCAGGTTCAAGCGATTCTCCTGACTCAGCCTCCCGAGTAGCTGAGACTACAGGCAGGCACCACCACGCCTGGCTAAATTTTATATTTTTAGTAGAGACGGAGTTTTACCATGTTGACCAGGATGGTCTTGATCTCTTGGCCTTGTGATCTGCCTGCCTAGGACTCCCAAAATGCTGGGATTACAGGTGTAAGACACCACAACTAGCCTAATTTTTGTATTTTCAGTAGAGATGGGGTTTCGCCATGTTGGCCAGGCTGCTCTTGAACTCCTGACATCAAGTGATCTACCCATCTTGGCCTCCCAAAGTGTTAGGATTACAGGCATGAGCCATCGCGCCTGGCCTTTTTTATTATTTCTTTTTGAGGCATAGATGGTCTAGGTCTGCTGCCTAGGCTTGGAGTGCAGTGGTACAATCACAGCTCATTGGAGCCTAGACCTCCCAGGCTTAAGCAATTCTCCAACCTCAGCCTCCTGAGTAGCTGGGACTATAGGAACACACCACTACACTTGGCTAAGTATTTTCTGTGTATTTTTTGTAGGGATGAGTTTTGCCATGTTGCCCAGGCTGGTCTCAAACTCCTCAGCTCAAGCAATTCACCAGCCTTGGCCAGTGCTGGATTACAGGTAAGATCTTCAATTCTTTATGAGATCAACTCTATTTCTTGTTTGTTTCTTGTTTTCTAAGAGACAGGGTCTCGCTCTGTCACCCAGGCTCAAGTGCAGCAATCATAACTCACTATAGCCTCAAACCCCTGGGCCCCGAAAAGATCCTCCTGCCCAGCTAATTAAAAATTTTTTTTGTTAGAGATGGGGTTTTGTTATGTTGTCTGGGTTGATCTTGAACTTTCAGCCTCAAGCGTTCCTCCTGCCTGGGCCTCCCAAAGTGTTGTGATTACAGGTAAGAATCACCATACCCAGCCCATAGCCTAATTTCTTATTACCCAAATCATTCAGCATTCCTTAAGATGCGGGATTACATGCGGTGAAGGTTTTAGTAAGTAAATACACATTGAGAATCTTCTGTCCCCTTTGTTATACATGAGAGGCCAGGAGGCTTGTGGAAACCCGACTTGTAAAAAGGTCTAGCTGCCCATATTGTCCTGAAGTATTTGAGGCCATTTAGAAGCACTCAAGATTCTGCTGACTGAATGGAAATACTCTTTTAGATATGTATTAATTTCAACTTGTTTCTGATACATATATCCCTACGTGTTGAGATTATAGGCATGAGCCACCAAGCCTGGCTATGTGTGTAATATTTATCACAGATGCAGTTTTTCCTTTTACTTTGTGTCCCATTTCATGAGGCTAGGAAGTTATTGGGGAGACAGAGCTCAGGCACAGGAAGAGGGCACTAACTCAGACCTTCACAAAATCCTTATGCCCATGAGCCTCAGAACTGCTTCCAACAATTTTTATTACACAAACATATACAAATTGAGATAAAATGTCAGAAGAGCACTTTCTGGAAGATCCATAATCATGGAATCTGGGCTTTGCTGACCTTGAAGAATAGGCTGACAGTATCAGTTTACAGGGGACTTCATTGATGGCCACAATGGTCTGATGGTGAATTTGCCTATGATTATAAAATTACGTAACAGATAATTTCATACCTCCAAAAGAACATAAAATCTCAGTTGGGTGCGGTGGCTCATGGCTGTAATCACAGCACTCTGAGAGGCCAAAGTGGGCGGATCACCTGAGGTCAGGAGTTTGAGACCAGCCTGGCCAACATGGTGAAACTGGGAGGCCAAAGTGGGCCGATCACCTGAGGTGAGGAGTTTGAGACCAGCCTGGCCAACATGGTGAAACCCTGTCTCTACTAAAAATACAAAAATTAGCCAGACGTGGTGGCAGGCACCTGTAGTCTCAGGTACTTAAGAGGCTGAGGCAGGAGAATCGCTTGAACCTGGAAGATGGAGGTTGCAGTGAGCTGAGATAGTGCCACTGCACTCCAGCCTGGACTACAGAGCGAGACTCCATCTCAAAAAATAAAAATAAAAAAAAGAACAGAGAGTTTTTCTCCAGTTTCAGAAGGAAGTGATTCCCAGACAGACACTCTAGGGATTGTTCTCCCAGGTTCTTTCATTTCCGTGCACTCATATGCACTATACATGGAAAGATTCACACAGAGGAATTTTCTTCACAGTTTAGAAGGGGTTTTCTTAAGTCACTAGGACTAGGGTCTGAGCAGGAAGAAATCTGGCTCTAGGGAACTCTCCGTCGTAGCAAGTCCATATGCATGCCTGGGTGTTCTCAGTAAGGTTTATCTACATTTACATTTACTAGAAAATAAATATTTTGGCCAGGCATGATGGCTCATGTCTATAATTCCAGAACTTCGGGAGGCTGAGGTGGGTGGATTGTTTGAGCCCAGGAATTCGAGACCAGCCTGGGTAACCTAGTGAAACCCTGTATCTACAAAAAATACAAAAATTGGCCAGGTATGGTGTACACGCCTCTGGTGTCAGCTACTTGGGAGGGTAAGGTGGGAGGATTGCTTGAGCCCACGAAGTCAAGGCTGCAGTGAGCCATAACTATGCCACTGCACTCCAGCCAAAAAAAATAAATATTTCTTGTATAGCCTCTTAATAATAAAAAAGAAAGAAAAAAAGGTTCATCTCCTTGATAATTAGGAAATAAATATCAAATAGTTCCCACTTCATACTGAGTAGGAAGACAAAACTAGTCGATTAAGAAAACTCTAGTGTTGATGACTACAGAGGACAATTACGTACAAATCAAGGACCTACTGATACACTCCACCACTTATTTTTAAGTTTATAAATTTAAACTTGACCATGATCCAGTAATTTTTATCGAACTACCAGAGAATTTATTCGCATTTGCACTTGGGAGACTGAAACACAAAAAAGTAAGAGCATTATTTTCTACAAAGCAAACACAAGCAAAAACAAAACTGTGAAAAAGCCTAAACCCCACAACTTTAGAATGAACAGCCTGGGCCAGATGTGGTGGCTCACGCCTGTAATCCCAGCACTTCGGTAGGCCGAGGTGGGTGGATCACGAGGTCAGGAGATCGAGACCATCCTGGCCAACATGGTGAAATCCCGTTTCTACTAAAATACAAAAAATAAGCCGGGCATGGTGGTATGCGCCTGCAGTCCCAGCTACTTGGGAGGCTGAGGCAGAGGAATCACTTGAACTGAGGAGGTGGAGGTTGCAGTGAACTGACTGCACTCCAGCCTGGTGACAGAGTGAGACTCTATCTCAAAAAAAAAAAAAGAAAAAAAAAGCTTAAGAGTTTCTGCACAGCAAAAGAAACAATCATTAGAGTGAACCAGCATCCAACAGAATGGGAAAAAATTTTTGCAATCTACGCATCTGACAAAGGACTAATATCCAGAATCTATAAAGAACTAAATCAGATTTATAGGAAACAAACCCATTCAAAAGTGGGTGAAGGATATGCACAGACACTTCCAAAAGAAGACATTTATGAGGCCGACAAACATATGAAAAAATGCTCATCATCACTGGTCATTAGAGAAATGCAAATCAAAACCACATTGAGATACCATCTCATGCCAGTTAGATGGCAATCATTAAAAAATCTGCAGACAACAGATGCTGGAGAGGATGTGGAGAAATAGGAACACTTTTACACTGTTGGTGGGAGTGTAAATTAGTTCAACCATTGTGGAAGACAGTGTGGTGATTCCTGAAGGATCTAGAAATAGAAATTCCATTTGACCCAGCAATACCATTACTGGGTATATGCCCAAAGGATTATAAATCATTCTATTATAAAGACATATGCACACGTACGTTCATTACGGCACTGTTTACAATAGCAAAGACCTGGAACCAACCCAAATGCCCATCAGTTATATACTGGACAAAGAAAATGTGGCACATGTACACCATGGAATACTATGCAGCCATAAAAAAGGACGGGTTCATGTCCTTTGTAGGGACATGGATGAATCTGGAAACCATCATTCTAAGCAAACTGATACAAGAACAGAAAACCAAACACCACATGTTCTCACTCATAGATGAGTACTGAACAATGAGAACACATGGGCACAGGGAAGGGAGCATCACACACTGGAGTCTGTTGGGGTGTGGGGGTCTAGGGGAGGGACAGCAGGGGGTGGAGAGGTTGGGGAGGGCTAACATTGGAGAAATGCCTGATGTAGGTGACTGGGGGATGGAGAGAGTAAACCACCATGGCATGTGTGTACCTATGCAACAATCCTGCAAGATCTGCACATGTACCCCAGAACTTAAAGTACAATTAAAAAAAAAAAAAAAAGAGCCTGCAGCCTCAGATACCAGCACGTGAAAAACAGAGGTCAAGAAATCACCAGAAATAAATTTATTTTATCTATCTATCTATCTATCTATTTATTTATTTATTTAGAGTTGGAGTTTTGCTGTTGCCCAGGCTGGAGTGCAGTGGCACGATCTTGGTTCACTGCAGCCTCCACCTCCCCGGCAAGCAATTCTCCTGTTTCAGCCTCCCGACTAGCTGGGATTACAAGTGTGCACCACCATGCCTGGCTAATTTTTTGTATTTTAATAGAGATGGGGTTTCACCATGTTGGCCAGGCTGGTCTTGAACTCCTGGCCTCACGTGATCCGCCCGCCTTGGCCTCCCAAAGTGCTGGGATTACAGGTGTGAGCCACTGTGCCTGGCCTTTATTTTATTTTTGAGAAAGGGTCTCGCTGTTGCCCAGGGCAGAGTACAGTGGTGCAGTCACAGCTCACAGCATCCTCGACTTCCCAGGCTCAAGTGATCCTCCCATCTCAGACTCCTGAGTAGCTGGGACTACAGGCATGCATCACCATGCCTGGCTAATTTTTTAATTTTTTGTAAAGATGGGTCTCACTGTGTTGCCTAGGCTCCAAAAAATCCTTTAAGGGTAATTCCATTACTACTAATTAAATGTTCAAAGGAGGCACAATTTTTTTTTTATACCACCTGCATGAACTCAAGGGTGAAAAGGCAAAAATTAAAAAAAAAACAATATTTGTGAAAAAGAATAAATAGTTGGCCAGACGTGGTGGCTCACGCCTGTAATCCTAGCACTTTGGGAAGCCAAGGTGGGTGAATCACCTGAGGTCAGGAGTTTGAGACCAGCCTGGCCAACATGGTGAAACCCCGTCTCTACTAAAAATACAAAAAATTAGCCAGGCATGGTGGTGTGCACCTGTAATCCCAACTACTCTGGAGGCTGAGGCAAGAGAATCGATTGAACCTGGGAGGTGGAGGTTGCAGTGAGCCGAGGTTGCACCACTGCACTCCAGCCTGGGGGACAAGAGCAAAACTCCATCTCAAAAGAGAAAAAAAAAGAATAGATGGTTAAGGTATAAAGAATAACTGAAGAATCAGCACAGTGGTCATCTATGGGATGAGATGGAGTTGAGCCAGGCAGGTGAACATTAGGAGACCCTAAGGAGCTCCCCAGTGCCTATTTCTGAGTCTTGATATTCCCAAGGATGTTCGTATTATTATTAAAATATGCCACAAAGTATCTTATTATTCTATTCTGAATATATTCCATGATAAACAATTTGTACATGTTTGTTTGACCTGTTATATGGCAATTTGTTTGAAGTCAGAGTTCCGGCCATAAAAATTGGAAACGTGTCTAATTAGAAAAAATTAGTTACGTAAGGCCACCATCACAGGTAACTCTAAAGAGTGTAATGAACTGATATGAAAATATCTCAAAAATGTATCCATAGAACAATTAAGTAAAGTGTTGTACAATATATATACCATCTTATCTTTTTTGAGACAGGATCTTGCTCTCTTGCCCAGGCTGGAGTGCAATGGCAAAATCACAGCTCACTGCAGCTCGGACGTCAAGCAATACTCCTGCCTCATCTTCCCAAGTAGCTAGGACTATAGTCACATGCCACCACACTGGCTAATTTTTGTATTTTTTGTAGAGGCAGGGTCTCTTCCTGGGACTCAGGCAGTCCTCCCCTCTCTGCCTCTCAAAGTGCTGGAATTACAGTTGTGAGCCACTGGGCCCATAACAGTTAGGGAAAAGCCATCTTACCTTTTCTCTAACTGTTGTGGTCACCTGCAAAGGCAGGTGCATCCCCCACGGAAGGTTGGTTCAGACATCAAAACTGATGCTGCTGACACTGCACACATCCCAATACGGTATGAAAGGGCTTATTAATATTTTCATAATTGAAGTCTCTGTGGAGGGCAAAGTAGGCTTCTCTGATAAGTATAAACCACCTTGAGAGATCAAAGAAAGGAGCTGGCCAGGGTTGTTTTTTTTTTTTCAGGACGGAGTCTTGCTCTGTCACCCTGGCTGGAGTGCAGGGGCATGATCTTGGCTCACTGCAATATCCACCTCCTGGGTTCAAGCAATTCTCCTGCTTTAGCCTCCCTGGCAGCTGGGATTACAGGCGCCCACCACCGCACCCGGCTAATTTTTGTATTTTTAGTAGACACAGGGTATCACCATGTTGGCCAGGCTGGTCTCCAACTCCTGACCTTGTGATCCACCCACCTCGGCCTCCCAAAGTGCTGGGATTATAGGTATGAGCCACCACATCCAGCCTGGCCTGAGTTTTTAATTGAGGTTGGGGGGTGAGCTAGGATGAGAGCTCACACACTAAAAGTCGAGGCTTGTGTGAAATGACTCTGGCTCTGCCAAATAAGGGAGAACACAGGCTTGTCTCTGTGCAGAAGTGGGGCATAAGGGAAACAAGGAAGGAGGAGGCTTTTAGGCTATCAGCAGTCAATAATAAAAAAAACGGGCCAGGCGTGGTGGTTTATGCCTGTAATCCCAGCACTTTGGGAGGTTGAGGCAGGCAGATCATAAGGTCAGGAGTTCGAGACCAGCCAGGCCAACATGGTAAAACCTCGTCTCTACTAAAAATACAAAGATTAGCCAGGCATGGTGGCGGGCACCTATAATACCAGCTACTTGGGAGGTTGAGGCAGGAGAATCGCTTGAACACAGGAGGCGGAGGTTGCAGTGAGCCAAGACCATGCCATTGCACTCCAGTCTGGGCAATAGAGCAAGACTCCTCTTAAAAAAAAAATAAAAAATAATAGAGTCAGGGGCTGGGCACAGTGGCTCATGGCTGTAATTCTAGCACTTTGGGAGGTCAAGGTGGGTAGATTGCTTGAGCAGCCTGGGCAACATGGTGGAACCCCATCTCTACAAAAAAGGCAAAATTTAGGCTGGGCGCGGTGGCTTATGCCTGTAATCCCAGCACTTTGGGAGGCCACGGCGAGTGGATCACCTGAGGTCAGGAGTTCAAGACCAGCCTGACCAACATGGTGAAACCCTGTCTACTAAAAATGCAAAAAAATAGCTTGGCGTGGTAGTGGGTGCCTGTAATCCCAGCTACTAGGGAGGCTGAGGCAGGAGAATTGCTTGAATCCAGGAGGTAGAGGTTGCAGTGAACTGAGATCGAGCTACTGCACTGCAGTCTGGGCAACAAGAGCAAAACTTCATCTCAAAAGAAAAAAAAAAAGGCAAAATTTAGCCCTGCATGTGACATGCACCTGCAGTTCCAGCTACTCAGGAGGCTGAGGTGGCGGTTGCAGTGGGCTGAGATTGTGCCACTGCATTCCAGCCTGGGTGACAGAGTGATACCCTGTCTTTAAGCGTGAAAAAAAGAGTTCCAGCAGATAGAAAGTCAGAAAGGACATAGTTTAGTTGAAAGGCAACAACTGAGTTTAATTTAAATCTGTGGAATGCTTCGCCCAACAGAACAACATACGTTCTTCTCAAGTTCACGTGGAACATTCACAAAGATGAACCATGTTGTGGACAAAACACACCTTAACAATTTTGAAAGAATATACATTATATAAAATATGCTCTCAGACCACCATGGCATTAATCTAGAAATCAGTAACAGAAGAACAGTTAGAAAACCATCAATTATTTGGAAATAAAACCCAACACAGTTCTAAACACGAATCAAAAAAGTTTCAAGAAAAATTAAATTTGCGCTGGGTGCAGTGGCTCATGCCTGTAATCCCAGCACTTCAGGAGGCTGAGATGGGCGTATCACTTGAGGTCAGGAGCTCAAGACCAGCCTGGCCAAAATGGTGAAACCCTGTCTCTACTAAAAACACAAAATTAGCCAGGCATCGTGGTGCATGCCCATAGTCCCAGCTACGCAAGAGGCTGAGGCAGGAGAATCACTTGATCCCAGGAGGTGGAGGTTGTGGTGAGCCGAGATCATGCCATTGCACTCTAGCCTGGGCAACAAGAGTGAAACTCTGACTCAAAAAAAAAAAAAAAAGGCAAAAATTAGCCAGGCGTGGTAGCGTTTGCCAGTAATCTCAGTTACTCGGAGGTTGAGGCAGGAGAGTTGCTGCTTGAACCCGGGAGGTGGAGGATGCAGTGAGCCAAGACTGCATCACTGCACTCCAGCCTGGGTGACACAGTGAGACTTTGTCTCAAAAAAACAAAAAAATTAAATTTGAATTAAATGAAAATAGAACTTATCAAAATTTGTGGAATGCAACAAAAACAGTGCCTAAGTGAAATTTATGCTAAACCCTCACACACCCACAAAAATGTGTACCTGGGTCTTACACCTTTCACAAAAATTAAGCCCAAATCAATCACAGATGTAAATTTAAAATGCAAAACTATCCACTTGGCTTTGGTGATGAATTTTTAGATAAACCACCAAAAGCACAATCTATGAAAGGAAAAAATAAGTTTCACTTCATTAAAATGAAAACCCCCTACTCTATGAAAGGGTTAAAAGAATAAATATAAAACGCACAGACAGATTTTTGAAAATCTTCACAAAAGCACGTACCTGATTAAGGACTAGTATCTAAAGTAAAGAACGCCCCTTTTTTCTTTTTTCCTTTTTTTTTTTTTTTTTTGAGATGGAGTTTCGCTCTTGTTGCCCAGGCTGGAGTGCAATGGTTCGATATTGGCTCACTGCAACCTCCACCTCCCAGGTTCAAATGATTCTCCTGCCTCAGCCTCCCGAGTAGCTGGGGTTATAGGCATACGCCACCACGCCCAGCTAATTTTGTATTTTAAGTAGAGATGGGGGTTTCTCCATGTTGGTCAGGCTGGTCTCGAACTCCTAACCTCAGGTGATCCGCCTGCCTTGGCCTCCCAAAGTGCTGGGATTACAGGCATGAGCCACTGCTCCCAGCTTCCTTTTTTGTTTTTTGTTTTTTTTTTGATGAGATGGAATTCAGTGGCACGATTTCAGCTAACTTCAACCTCCACCTCCTGGGTTCAAGCGATTCTCCTGCCTCAGCCTCCCACGTAGCTGGGACTACAGGCATGCACTACCATGCCCCACCTAATGTTTTTGTATTTTTAGTAGAGACGAGGTTTTACCATGTTGGCCAGGCTGGTCTCAAACTCCTGACCTTGTGATCTGCCCACCTTGGCCTCCCAAAGTGCTAGGATTACAGGTGTGAGCCACTGTGCTCGGCTTCCTTGTTTTTCTTTTTCTTTCTTTTTGAGACAGTCTTGCTCTGTCATCCAGGGTGGAGTGCAGTGTGTCCATCCTGGCTCACTGCAACCTCCGCCTCCTAGGCTCAAGCAATTTTCATGCCTTACCCTCCCAAGTAGCTGGGACTACAGGGGTGCACCACCACACTGGGCTAATTTTGTTTTTTTCCAATCCCATGGCAGCTCCAGCCCCGGCCTCAGCCCCACCACTCCTCAGCCCCACTGCGTGGCAGCCTGGGTGGCCTCACATGAACCGCCATGCCTAGCCTCCTTTTTTTTTTTTTTTGAGACAGGATCCATTATGTTGCCCATGCTGGGCTTGCACTCCTCGCTGCAAGTAATCCTCCTGCTTTAGCCTCTGGAGTAGCTGGGATAACGGTGTGTGCCACTACACCTGTCTCCAAAGAACTCTTAAATCTCAACAATAATAAGACAAACGACCCAATGAAAAATGGGTAAGAGACCTAAACACACACCTCACCAATGAAAGATATACAGATGGCAAATATACATACGAAGAAATGCTCCACATTATATGTCATTAGGGAACTGCAAATAAAACTGAAGAGATGTCTCTTTACACTTATTAGAAGGGACAAAGTTCAAAATACTGAGAACAGCAATGGAGAGCAAAGATGTAGACAATAGGAATCCTGATTCCTTTGCCGGTGGGAATGGAAAATGGTAGGTCCACTTTGGAAGATAGGCAGTTTCTCACAAAACAAAACGTTCTCTTACCAGAGGACCACATTCTCTTACCACATTCCTTGCTATTTACTTGAAAATAGCATGAGTTGAAAACTACTGTTTACACAAAAACATGCTCATGAATATTTATGGGAAGCTTCTTCATAACTGCCAATTTTAGGACTTAACCAAGACATCCTGCAACAGGTCTATGGATAAACAATCTGTGGTACAATCTTATGATGAAATACTGTTCCATGGTAAAAGAAATCAGGTGTCAAGCCACGAACACACAGAAGGACCTTCAAAGTACATTGCTCAGTGAAGGATGCCAATCTGAGAAGGCTACATCCTGAATAACTCCAAGTGTATTACATTCTGGAAAGTATAAAACTGTAAGACAACAACAATATCTTTGGATGTCACGATATGGAGGTGACATATCGTGGGAGGCCAGGTATGGTGGGAAGCCAAGGCGGGCGAACTGCTTGAGCCCAGGAGTTCAAGACCAGCCTGAGCAACATGGCAAAACCCCATCTCTACAGAAAATATGAAAATTAGCTGGGCATGACGGCACACACATGTAGTCCCAGCTATTCTGAGGAGGCAGGAGGATGACCTGAGTCCAGGAGGTGAAGGCTGCAGTGAGCCATGATCACACACCACTGCACTCCAGCCTGGGCGAAAGGAGTGGGACCCTGTCTCAAAAAAAAGTTAAATATGGAAGACTGAGGTGGGAGGATGGCCTGAGTCCAGGAGTTCCAGACCAGCTTGGGCAACAGAGTGAGACACTCTGTATTTAAAAAAAAAAAAAAAGAGCAGGCCCAGTTGTGCATGCCTGTAATCTCAGCGCTTGGGGAGGCCAAGGCGAGCAGATCACCTGAGGTAGGGAGTTCAGGATCAGCCTGATCAACATGGAGAAAGCCATGTCTTTACTAAAAATACAAAATTAGCTGGGCATGGTGGCACATGCCTGTAATCCCAGCTACTCAGAATCACTTAAACCTGGGAGCCAGAGGTTGGTGAGCCGAGATCATGCCATTGCAATACAGCCTGGGCAATAAAAGCAAAACTCTGTCTCAAAAAAACAAAAACAAAAACAAAAGTTAAGTATATTCCCAAGCTTGGACCTAGACTCTCCCAGCTTGAAAAATGTAACCCCTAGAGTGGGTCAGTCCCTCGTAATGGAGGATAGGAGCACCTGATCAGCAAGGAACTACGAGAGCTCCACACCTCCTTCTCTCCTTCGGTAGCAAAGAAACATTAGCTTCCCCCAGGTTTCCATTTTCCAACATGGTGATAAAAATAGAAAAAAAATTACCCAGGCATGGTGGCGCATGCCTGTAATCCCAGCTTCTCGGGAGGCTGAGGCAGGAGAATCACCTGAACCCGGGAGGCAGAGGTTGCAATGAGCCAAAATTGCACCACTGCACTCCAGCCTGGGCAGCAGAGCAAGACTTGATCTCAAAAAAGAAAAAAAAAAAAAAAAATCAGGCAGAATAACTCAAACCCAGTGTTTATGTATAAAGGAAGTAAGAAAATTTTAAGGCACTTTTGCTAACAACAAGAAAACCCACTATTGCTTTCAGAAAATGACAATGTTGGGCCAGGCATACTGGGTCATGTCTGTAATCTTAGCACTTTGGGATGCTGAGCCTGGAGGATTGCTTGGGCCCAGGAGTTCAAGACCAGCTTGAGCAACACAGCCAGACCTCATCTCTTAAAAAGAAAAGAAAAGAAAATGATAATGTCACTTAATTATTTCCATGGCAAGGAACAGTTTGCTAAAGTATTACTCATATCTGAAAGCTTCTAGGTGTTGCAAATTTAAGTCCTGGAATACCGTTTGAAATCATCGAACTGGCCAGGCACAGTGGCTCATGCCTGTAATCCCAGCACTTTGGGAGGCCAAGGCAGGTGGATCACCTGAGGTCAGGAGTTTGAGATCAGCCTGGCCAACATGGTGAAACCCCGTATCTACTAAAAATACAAAAATTAGCTGGGCATGGTGGTGAGCACCTGTAATCCCAGCTATTCAGGAGGCTGAGGCAGGAGAATTGCTTGAACTCTGGGAGGCAGAGGTTGCAGTTAGCCAAGATTGAGCCACTGCACTCCAGTTTGGGCAACAGAGTAAGACTCTGTCTCAAAAAAAAAAAAAAAAAAAAAGAAAAGAAAATCATCAAACTAAAAGAACAGACCTCAGAAACATATTCCATGTGCTCAGGCGAAGAACAAAGAATTTTTAACACGTAATACTGGGATTTTTTTGAGATTCACTTCTTTTTTGTCTCTGGAAATATTTTATACTGTCTCTCAAGTTCTTCTGATAACATATATTTTATATTTATTGGAAAAATGACATTCAAGTGAATAAATCTTTTCAAGGTCATAAACCTAAGGCGGGACAGTGCCAATCTGAAACTGCTGAAAGGAGAGATCACCCAAGAATGTTTACAAAAAGTAATCTCAACCCAAAGGAGTTCCCATAGGGTGTCTGTGCCCTGGAAAGATGCCAGGATGAGAGGCACAGCATTTTATGCTGAGTATTTCCAAGTGAATAATTTTCCTGATTTTTCTCTCATGTAAAATATCCACAAATAAGAAATAAATCTTTTAAAAGAGACATCCATCGGAAAAAAGATTTTTAAAATACTGCGTGTGTTTGAAATGCACCACGTAGGACAAAGAGTTGGTGATGATGTTTTCCACTGGAGGGGGAAGTAGGCGTTTGGGAATGCGGGGAGGGATCTGGAAATCCAGGAATTTATGAGCCGCCGTAGGAGGAACTAGGCTGGGGGACAGGGTAGTGGATTTGCGACTCTGCTTCCAACATCTTTGGAAGACTCGGGGAAATCGCCTTTGGGAAGAAAGTAGGGACTGGGGACCCCACAGACTGCAGCTCCTCCCACACAAACCCCACACACAAAGCGGGACTCTCCCATGACCCTCCCGTGGTTCCTGCACAATCTGGGAAAGACGCGTGGCTGCGGGCGCGGAGCTGCCCAGAGAGAGGGCTCCGGAGCTGGGACCGCAGTCGCCGCGCAGGGACGGGACAGGACGGTTGGAGTCCCGGCTGCCAGCCCAGCCCCACACTGCGGCTGGAGGTGACCATGGGGCGGCCCAGGTCCCACGACAACGGCCGGTTCCAACCAGTCCGGCCCTGCACACTCACCATTTTCCGGCCTCGGGGGTGTCCCGGTGTCGTCCCTACGGTTCACGCTGCCAGCACAGGGTACAGCGCAACAGATGCAGGTAAACAGCAACCTGACGCATCAAGGGGCCAGGAGACCCTAAACTGAGCACAATCCGATCGCATAGTGACGTAACACGCATTTGCGCAGCGAAGCGGTACTCTTCTCTCCGGCGGCGCCTCTGATTGGGCAATTAATACAGCCCCGCCCCCTTTGTCCAAATGACAGCTAGGCGGCAGGTCCGGTAGCTAGGCAGACCCCGCTTCCGCCGGTGGGACGGAACTAGTGCCCTCCGTGGACAATTGTGTTGAAGCAGAAATTGTTCCGGATCCCGGGTCGGACACGGAAGCCTTCCTGCAGTGTTTCTGGATGCGGGGGACAGGGATGCGCAGGAATTCCAGTCTCAGTTTCCAGATGGAGCGACCCCTCGAGGAGCAAGCCCAGAGCAAGTGGTCGTCTAGTCAAGGCCGCACAGGAACAGGAGGGTCTGACGTGCTCCAGGTACTAGGGGCTTGGCATAATGTTGTAAGGCCTCTTATGAAATAGTGACCCTTATTTATAAGCGGACAGTTACCCCATCATGTGTAATAAAAAGTGTGGCTGCATTTTAATCCTTGACCGTAACAGCGTGGATGCTTCCACCTTTCTTTTCCCACCTTCACACATTTGGCGCTTCAGAAAAGTAACCCCAAGCTAGGGCGTGGTGGTACACACCTGTAGTTTCAGGTGCTGGGGGCGGGGGGCGGGGGATGAAGGTGGATGGGCTGAGGCGGAGCTACTGGGGGTGGCGCGAGTGTGGGGGTTGGGGGACTGCGGGTGGGCTGAGGTGGGAGGATCGCGTGACTCCAGGAGTTTGAGTTCAGTCTGGGCAACATAGCCAGAACCCATCTCAAGGGGAAAAAAAAAGAAAGGAAAGAAAGAAAAAAGAAACTGTAGGACACCCGAGCACTTGGCTCTGGTGGGAAATTGCAAACCTAACCTGGGCACAGGGACTCTTTTCAGGGCAACCACATCTATGAGACGTGTTCAGTAAACTGCATTTTACTCTGAAAGGATTTTTTTTTTTAAGTTTAAGCATATTTTTATTGCTTTCCATTTTGTTTTGTTTTTTTTTTTTGTAGATTTATGGTTACAAATGCACTTGTGTTACGTGGATTTATTTCACAGGGGGTGAAGTCTGACTTTTGGTACACCATCACCCAAATAGTTCATATTGTACCCAGTAGGTAATATTTCATCCCTCATCCCCTCTCTCTCTCCAGCCTATTGGCATCTGCAGTGTCTATTATTCCACTCTGTTTGTCCATGTTTACCTACTGTTTAGCTCCCACTTACATGGGAGAAGATGCAGTTTTTGACTTTCTGTTTCTGCATCATTGCACTTAGGATGATGACCTCTAGTTCCATCTGTGTTGCTGTAAAGTGGAAGGAAATTTATCTCAAATAAGTTTTCTAGAGTGTGCCTACAGAGCTTTGAAAGGCCAAGAGTCCAAGACCAGCCTAGGCAACATAGCAAGACTCCATTTAAAAAAAATTTTTTTTTAAATAGCTGGGCATGGTGTTCACCTGTAGTCCTAGCTACTTCAGAGGCTGAGGCAGGAGGATCGCTTAATGCCAAGAGTTTGAGGTTACAGTTAGCCAAGACTGTGCCACTACATTCCAGCCTGGGGAGAGAGAGAGATTGTCTCTAAAAGTTGTTTTAAAGTAGAAACATGTTTCATTTTCCCCCACTATAGAGGAGACAGTTTAATATTGAAAACTCTCATGATCCACCCTTCTGGTAGCTTTGTGTGTACAGGCAGATGCAGGGGAAACAATGCATCCACAGTTGTCAAATGTAATGTTTGGATCTAAATTGCTGAAACTCACAAACGCATCCTCCCCTTTTCTAATCAGATGCAGAACAGTGTACACCATGGACAAAACGTCGAGACTCAAACTGTAAGTGAGATGGCTACCTGTCAGTGTGGCAGCCTTCCTGGTTTATAATGACTTTTTGGGCCTGTGCTTCTGTGGCCTCTTTGTGGGGGATCCTTGGGGTCTTTGTGAAGCATCAAGACACTCCCATAGTCAAGGCCAATAACGAGGCCCTCAGATATGTCCTGTTCATTGCCCTCACCCTGTAACTTCATTGTCCCTTACCTTCATTGGCCATCCCATTGCAGCCAACTGCATCCTTTGGAATATTACATTTGGTCTGGGTGCAGTGGCTCATGCCTATAATCCTGGCACTTTGGGAGACTGAGGTGGAAGGAGCACTTGAGTCTAGATCAGTGTGGGCAACGTAGTGAGACTCTGTCTCTACAAAAAATTAAAAAATTGGCTGGGGCAGTGGTTCATGCCTGTAATCTCAGCACTTTGGGAGGCGAGGTGAGCAGATCACTTGAGGCCAAGAGTTCAAGACCAACCTGGCCAACATGGTGAAACCTTATCTCTAGTAAAAATATTTTTAAAATTAGCTGGGCCTGGTGGGACACGCCTATAATCCCAGCTGCTTGGGTGGCTGAGGCACAAGAATCACTTGAATCTGGGAGGCAGAAGTTTCAGTGAGCTGAGATCACACCACTGTACTCCAGCCTGGGCAGCAGAGTGAGACTCTGTCCCAAAAATAAATAAATAAATAAATATAAAAAATTAGCTGGGCATGATGACATGTGCCTGTATTCCCAACTCAGGAGGCTGAGGTGGGAGGATGACTTCAACCTGAGAGGTTGAGGCTGCAGTGACCTGTGATGGTGTCATTGAACTCCAGCCTGGGCAACAAAGCCAGACCCTGTCTCAAAAAAAAAAACAAACAAACAAACAAAAACGTAAAAACCACATATTTGGAGTTATGTTTACTTGCTTGCATAGTTTGGCCAAAATGATCACTGCAGTTCTGACCTTCAAGGTTACCATACAAGAGAGGGATAAGGCACTGGTTGGTATCAGGGGTACCCAATTTCATCATTGCTATCTATTCCCTGATCTAAGTAAGTCTCTAATCCCAACACTTTGGGAGGCTGAGGTGGGAGGAATTTCATGGGAAATGATTACAGCCTTCAAACATGTGGATACATAACATGAGCCTGAAAATGTCATCTTCACATAAAACCACAATTTGGTTATTGACTGTTCCGTGAATCCTGGGTTCCTTGGCTCATGGGAGCTTCAGTGTGGCTTTTCTGGCCAGGAGCTTGTGTGACATTTTCAATGAGGCCAGTCCTTAAGTTCAGAATGCTGGTGTTTTTCAGTGTATGGGTCACTGTCCTTCCTGTCTACCAAAATCCCAGATGGGGATGGTCATGGTGACTATGGAAATCTCAATCCTGGCCTCCACTGATTTGCTGCTACTTCTCTGTCTGCAGATGCTATAGTGTTCCTGTTACTTTTTGTTTTGTTTTGTTTTTGGAGACAGGGTTCTCGCTATGTTGCCCAGGCTTGTCTCAAACTCCTGGCTTTGAGCAGTCCTCCGCCTCAGCTTCCCAAAGTGCAGGGATTACAGGTGTGAGCCACCACACCTGGCCTGAGTTTTCAGTTTTTGACAGCACTCAGTATATGTGGTGACACACATTTGGACTTCAATACCGAGAGGTTCCATTATTACTATTATTATTATTATTATATTGTATTATTATGTTCTGTCACCCAGGCTGGAGTGCAGTGGGAAGATCACAGCTCAGTGCAGACTCGACCTCACAGGCTCAAGCAGTCCTCCTGCCTCAGCCTCCCTAGTAGCTGGGACTGCAGGTGTGTGCCGCCATGCTTGGTTAATTTTTTTAAAAAACATTTTTTTAGCCAGGCATGGTAGTGCATGTCTGTAATCCCAGGTACTTGGGAGGCTGAGGCAGGAGAATTGCCTGGACCTGGAAGGCGGGGATTGCAGTGAGCCAAGATCATGCCACTTGTACTCCAGCCTGGGTGACGGAGTGAAACTGCATCTCAAAAAAAATAAAGGTTTCACCACGTTGGCTAGGCTGGTCTCGAACTCCTGACCTCACGAGATCCACCTGCCTTGCCTCCCAAAGTGCTGGGATTATAGGTGTGAACCACTGTGCCCAGCCTACAAAGAATATTCTATTTTATTTTATTTATTCGTTAATTAATTAATTAATTATTTTGAGACAGAGTTTTGTTCTTGTTGCCCAGGCTGGAGTGCAATGGCACAATCTTGGCTCGCTGCAACCTCTACCTCCCGGGTTCAAGCAATTCTCCTGCCTCAGCCTCCCAAGTAGCTGGGATTGCAGGTGCCCACCATCACGCCTGCCTAATTTTTTTTCTTTGAGCTGGAGTCTTGCTCTATTGCCCAGGCTGGAGTGCAGTGGTGTGATCTTGGTTCACTGCAACTTCCACTCCCGGGTTCGAGATTCTCCTGCTTCGGTCTCCTGATAAGCTGGGACTATAGGCGCGCACCACCACGCCCAGCTAATTTTTGTATTTTTAGTAGAGATGGGATTTCAACATGTTGGCCAGGATAGTTTCAATCTCTTGATCTCGTGATCCACCACCTAGGCCTCCCAAAGTGCTGGGATTACAGTTGTGAGCCACCACGCCTGGACAATTTTTGTATTTTTAGTAGAGATGGCGTTTTACCATGTTGGTCAGTCTGGTCTCGAACTCCTGACCTCAACTGATCCACCCTGCTCAGCCTCCCAAAGTGCTGGGATTACAGGTGTGAGCCACTGCCTCGCCCTACAATGGATATTTTAAATAATACAAATGAACAGCCAGATGAAGAGATACCTCTGGGCGCATGGTTATGTTCATATTTACCAACCAGAAGGTTCTCTGAGCCCCTGTTTTTTGGTGTTTATGGTGGCTTTATTATGGCGACATGATTAATCACGTCATTCACTACTGGTGATTAACTCAACTTTGTTTTCTCTTCCCTCCCTGGCGGTGGGGACACAGCTGAAAGTTTCAAGGCTCTAATCACATGGTTGGTTTCCTTGGCAACCAGCCTCTCATCCTGTGGTTTGTAGGAGCTTTCCAGAAATCTCCTTATTAACATAAACTTAGCTGTGGTAGAAAGGGGATGGTTATGAATAACTAAAGACATTTCTTTCACCTTTCACGCTGGAACTCTTCTACAGCTATTTTAAGAACTGAAGACAAAGGTCATTTTTCCTTCGAGAGAGTGTCTCCTTCTGTCACCCAGACTGGAGTGCAGTGGCACAGTCTTGTCTCACTGCAGCCTTCACCCCAGGGTTCAAGCAATTCTCCCACCTCAGGATCCTGAGTAGCTGGGACTACAGGTGCACGCCACCACATCTAGCTATTTTTTTTTATTTTTAGTAGAGATGGGGTTTCACCATGTTGCCTAGACTGGTCTCAAACACCTGAGCTCAAGCCATCTACCTACCATGGCCTCCCAAAGTACTGGATTACAGATGTGAGCCACAGCGCCCAACCTTTTTTTTTTTTTGAGACAGAGTCTTACTCTGTCACCCAGGCTGGAGTACAGTAGTGTCGTCACAGCTCACTGTAGTCTTGACCTCCCTGAGCTCAGGAGATCCTCTCACCTCAGCCTCTTCAGTAGCTGAGACTGTAGGCACATACCCTATGCCTGGCTAATTTTTGTATTTTTTGTAGAGATGAGGTCTCATTGTGTTGCCCAGGCTAGTCTTGAACTCCTGGGCTCAAGCGGTCTGCCTGCCTCAGCCTTCCAAAGTGGTGGGATTACAGCAGGCCAGATCTTCTAACAAAAGATACTCTGATTCCTCTAATCACTTAGGAAATTACAAGATTTTTAGCAACTGTGAGCCAGGAACCCTGGACGAAACCCAAAATATGTATTTCACAATATCACAACTTTCTTTTCCACCAAACTGGGGGGTGGTGCTCAAAATGATACCCTCTGTCTGCAGTTTGACTCAATTATAACTTGGATATTCTCTAAAAATCCATAGTTCTTGTCTGTATGTCAACTGGGAAATCACTGTGGATTTGAAAAAGTACTCTGCACATAAGAAAAACCCATGACGGGGCCAGGCGCAGTGGCTCCCGCCTGTAATCGCAGCACTCTGGGAGGCTGAGGCAGATGGATTGCATGAACCCAGGTGTTCGTGACCAGCCTGGCCGACATGGCTAAACCTTGTCTTTACTAAACATACAAAAAACTAGTCAGGGTGGTGGCGCACACCTTTGGGCCCACCGTGCTACTCAGGAGGCTGAGGCAAAAGAATAATCTGAGCCTGGGAGGTCGCGGCTGCAGTGAGCCGGGGTCACACCACTGTACTCCAGCCTGGGTAATCATAGTGAGACCCTGTCTCGACCAAAAAAGAAAAAAGAAAAAAATGCATGATGGACTGCACTGTGCAGATGACCGTTACTCTCTAGGAAGACCTCTGTGGTTTTCTTTTTTGAGACAGAGTCTTGCTGTGTCGCCCAGGCTGGAGAGCAGCAGCACGATCTCAGCTCACTGCAACCTCCGTCTCCTGAGTTTAAGTGATTCTCCTGCCTCAGCTTCCCACGTAGTTGGGACTACAGGTGCATGCCACCACACCCGGCTAATTTTTTTTATTTTTTGGCAGAGATGTTAGGGATGGGGTTTCACCATGTTGGCCAGGCTGGTCCCAAACTCTTGACCTCAGGTGATCTCCCCCGCCTCGGCCTTCCAAAGTGCTGAGATTACAGGCGTGAGCCACCGCACCAGCCAGCGGTTTTCTCATATACGCTTTATGTCACCCAGTCTCCAGTAGCAGCAAAATTTTCATGTCAAATACATGAGTTAATTCAGACATAGGAGATCAATGGCATAGAATTGAAATTCAAGAAATAAGCCCATACATATATGGTCAACTGAGTTTCAAAAACAGTGCCAGGAATGGGGACATAGTATTATTTTCAAAAATTGGTGTTGTGACAATTGGATAGACATTCAAAAAATAATAAAATTGGACCAAGCACAGTGGCAGGATTGTTTGAGGCCTGGAGTTCAAGACCTGCTTGGGCAATATACTGCAGCCCTATATCTTATTAAAAAAAATTATCCGGGGGTTGTAGCACACACCTGTAATCCCAGCTGCTCGGTAGCTGTGGTGAGGATTGCTGGAGCCTGGGAGTTTGTGGCTGCAGTGAGCTATGATTGCACCACTGTAGTCTAGCCTGGGTGACAGAGTGAGACTCCAGTTCTATTTTATTTTTTGAGACAGGGTCTCACTCTGTCTCCCTGACTGAAATGTTGTGAGCCTTGGCTCACTGCAACCTCAACTTCCAGGCTCAAACAATCCCCCTACTTCAGCCTCCCAAGTAGCTGGGGCTACAGGCATGCACCACCCCATCTGGCTAATTTTTGTATTTTTTGGAGAGGTGAGTTTTGTCATGTTGGCCAGGCTGGTCTAGAACTCCTGGGCTCAAGTGATCCATCTAGCTCAGCTTCCCAAAGGAGGGTGTTCCCTGGCCAAACTGAAGGTGGGGGCTGCTTATTCTCATGGCCCAATAAGGAGATGCAGATGAACTGGGAAAGGAGAGAGTTTTTATTTGTGTAACCAGTTACAGGGAGAAGGCCTGGAAAATACTGCCAGACCACCTCAAATTACAAAGTTTTCCAGAGCTCATACACCTTCTAAGCTATATGTCTATGAGTAAGTGTGCATTCGTCTAAAGACATGACTGATTAACTTCTTCTAATCTATAACTAGGATCTGAGCCCTGAAGACCTTCCTGTGGAACCTCGGTGAATTTGCTTAATCTAAATGAGTCCAAGTGCTGGGGTGATTACCCTTATCTTGTCTCCTAAATCATGGAGGTTTGGGGAGTTCCTTTAAATCCCAATAAACTTGTTTATGGAGGCCTGGGGGAGTTTCTTCAGACCCCCAGTAAAACTTGTTTAATCCTAAACGGGTCCTGTTAAGAATTCTTTCATTATCTTGTCATGCTTTAAGGCCCAGGAAAGGCTTAGGTAAAACTCTTGATGGGCTTTTGTTACCTTCCAGCCTTTGTGTATGGGCACTGGCTCTCTCAACTTTTAATATGTAACTTAGCCACTCAGTAAGTGCTGAGACAGTTGTTATGGAGGACTCTGTTAGTCAGATCTAGGCTGCCACAATCCCTACTGTGAATTTGCGCATGATTTATATCGTGCTTGTATATTTATTTATCATGAGAATCACAGGAAGATGGGGCGTTATAATCTGAGTACTTCCTGCTGAGAGGGGGTCATATTTATAAGGTACCAAATGCAGTGCTGGAGTGGAAGAGGTCGATTTCTTCCTGGCAGCACTCTCTGTTTTGGGGGCTTAAAGGCAGCGGCTGCTGAGACACGGTATGAGCTCAAGGGATGTTTTGGAACAACATGTAACAGCAACACGTATAAATAGGTTGCTGCTGTTTTATTCTGAAGTTTAAATTGGTCAGTCTTCGGTTCACAGGGCTTTATGAAAGCACAGCTTAGGTTTCAGTGATTGCCAATTAGGAAAAATGGGGAAAGGGAAAAGAAAAAGGAAAAAACTGAAAACATTATTTTGGAGAATTTTAGCCAGAAAAATTAGAATTCAATCCAAATTATAGAAAATAGTAAAAATTGAAAAACATTAGGCAAGACTAGAATCTAGTAACAGGTGTACTATAGTTTTTCAAACATAATTTTGCTCTCTCTAGTTTCTCATGTTTACTAAAAGACAAATCATGGTAGATTTGGTTTGCTTTATTATACTTGGCCAGATTATTTGTATAAAGTACAGCAAGAATAATTATTTTTCACATAGACCTTTTAAAAAATTGGCTTAGATGGAACTTTGTTCCATAGAAGGAATCTGAGATAAGATTTTATTTTATTTTGAATTTTATTTTCTTTGAGACTGAATCTCACTCTGTCACCCAGGCTGGAGTGCAGTAGTGTGATCTCGTCTCACTGCAACCTCTGCCTCCCAGGTTCAAGCGATTCTCCTGCCTCAGCCTCCAGAGAAGCTGGGATTACAGGAGCATGCCATCACATCTGGCTAATTTTTGTATTTTTAGCAGAGACGGGGTTTCACCATGTTGGTCAGGCTGGTCTCGAACTCTGACCTCGTGATCCGCCTGCCTCAGCCTCCCAAAGTGCTGGGATTACAGGCCCTGAACCACTGTGCCTGGCAAGACTTTATTTATTTATTTTGAGACTGAGTTGCACTCTGTCGCCCAGGCTGGAGTGCAGTGGCAAAGTCTTGGCTCACTGCAACCTCTGCCTCCTGGGTTCAAGTGATTCTCCTGCCTCAGCCTCCTGAGTAGCTGGGATTACAGGTGCGTGCCACCACGCCTGGCTAATTTTTGTATTTTTAGTAGAGGCAGGGTTTCACCATGTTGGTCAGCCTGGTCTTGAACTCCTGACCTTGTGATCTGCCCGCCTCAGCCTCCCAAAGTCCTGGGATTACACATATTAGCCACCGCAGCTGGTAGAAATAAGACTTTTTAAAGCTGAGCCCAGCCTTGGATTTGTGCCATCAGATACCTATGAGTTGGGTGCATTCCTCTCCTCTTAGGGTTGCAAGATAACTTGGGACTCCTGGCCTGTCAGAAAGTAATATTCTTTACTTACCACAGATCAGAAACCCTGTACAGGGACTGTGTATACAAAATCTGAGGCCAGCTTTCCAAGGGCTTTATTGGCTTCCATAATCAACTTTAATTCCTTAAAGGAAGGCATACCATTCCAGTCAAAGCCTTGGTAAAATAACCAGTTTTTTTTCAATTGTGTCCTGTTACAAAAGAAAACAGATTCTAACTGTACTTCTGCACATAACCATATTGCGATAAATTGAGAATACTCACAAATAGTTTCCAAATTCCAGAGAAATCAGGTAGAGAGAAATAAATATGTTCCAAATTTGGTTCATAGGAGTATACTTAATTGTAAAAAGCTGTCAATAGTTGAAAAGAAAAGTTTTATTGACTTTGAAAAATAAAACAAAGGATTAGCAATGTTTTAAGCAAAACTCAAAAAGATCACTTCAATCTTCTAATTCAGTTAATTCCTGTCCTGCTTGATATTAATGAACATTTTAGCTATCCAAGACTGAACATTTTTTGTATATTCTGATGTCACAATCTCCAAAGTGATCAAAAAACTTGCATTCAGGAGCACCTATTAGAGCTTTATAGCTAATTATAAAATCACCTGCTAAAGAGGACCAAAACAAGACGATTGTTTATGGATGACAAAGTTTTAGGGTAGCCATAGTCAAAGACACAATTGACAAGGAAATCTGTTACCTCTGTGGCACACAATAATTTAACATAAATATAATTATTACTGATAACATATATTAAGATATATCAGAATTATTCTGCAAAGAAGCCCAGAAAAAAAAAATGATTAAAAAAAAAAAGATATATCAGAATTATAGGAGTTTTCCATAATTTTGGAACACATGCCAATAACGTATTTACACAGATATAATCCAAAGAAAGCCAAACCCCATTTTATAGTTGACAGTGCTTGCTATATGATTTTTGTACCAAATAAGCCAAATTTCACCTTTACATTAGTGTACTATTAATGTTGAACCCAATTCTTAATAAAACCTTATAGACGTGTTTACCCAATTTTAATGTTTGACAATTTTTATAGATCTTTTATAACCCTTCAAAATTTTTGTTAAAGCGTAGGTTAGTGCTCTAACAGAAACCTGTTGTGCTTTTAATGTTGAATTTACAGAAAAACTGGATAATACCCCTTTAACATTAGCCAGTATGTTTACACACAGAATTTATTTTACAATCAACCTACAACTTGCTTAAACCTTCAGCTTTACAACTTAATCCTTTAACCTTTTAATTTAGGCAAAAAAATCCACATTCCATGCCTTCTTCTAATCTTTTTAGCAAAAGTATACTCTATTTTCCTTACACACTTTGCATGTCAAACTACTTTTCGAATAGTCTCAATTACATGTTACAATGTTGACTCTTAGCAACTTTTACTTTTGGTGAAAAACCTGGTAAGTGATTATAATTATGTACCAGGTAGGGATTCTAGAACCTAGACAGAAGTGCAGATAAGGTCTGACTCATTCCAGCATGTCACTTTATGTGCCCCAGGTCTTCCCTAGCTGTAAAGCAGGCAAGTTGTACAGTTAAGAGTCATAATGGCGGGGTAGGGGGGGGATGCAAAAAAAAAAGGGTCATAATGGCATTTTATGACGCATTCAGGAGGCAGGCCTAATCACTTTTAAATTGTACATTACTTGCATATATTCCTTTTCATAAATTCTTTCATGACTTCCACAGACAATCTGTGATATGCCTTGACTTTCTGACTTGTCCTAAATATCCTTCTTTTAAAAAAAACAGTCATTTTACTTTAGGACAAGAATTTATCATACAAGGCCCTTTTTTATATAAAATATCTTTTCTTTAAGCCTTTTTTGAACCAAAAATACCTATTTATTTTTATAACTTTCTCCATGTCTTGTTTTCTTTTGTTTGAGATGAAGTCTCACCAGGCTGGAGTGCAGTGGTGTCATCTTGGCTCACTGCAACCTCTGCCTCTGAGGTTCAAGTGATTCTCCTGCCTCAGCCTCCCGAGTAGCTGGGATTACAGGCACACACCACCACAACTGGCTAATTTTTGTATTTTTAGTAGAGAAGGGGTTTCACCATGTTGATCAGGCTGGTCTCAGACTCCTGACCTCATGATCTGCCCACCTTGGCCACCCAAAGTGCTGGGATTACAGGCGTGAGCCACGGCTCCCAGCTTTTTTTTTTTTTTTTTTGAGACAGAGTCTCGCTCTGTTGCCCAGGGTGGAGTGCAGTGGTGAAATCTCAGCTCACTGCAACCTCCAACTCTTTTTATATCTCTTTTATTTCCTGGTTCCTTTTACCTTGTTTTATATATAACCTTTAAATAAGCTTTGAATTAGACAAAAATTATTTACCCTTTAAAAAGGACACAACTTTTTCAAAAAGAATGTTTCTACAATATATTTTTATTGGAAAATACTCAAATAATGAAATATCTATTGTTTAATATAACTTTAGATTCTAAATTGTGACAAGTTTGGGCCAGGAGTGGTGGCTTATGCCTGTAATCCCAGCATTTTGGGAGGCTGAGGTGTGCCAATCACTTGAGGTCAGGAGTTGGACACCAGCCTGGCCAACATGGTAAAACCCCATCTCTAATAAAATACAAAAATTAGCCAGATGTGGTGGTACATGCCTGTAGTTCCAGCTGCTTGAGAGACTGATACACAAGAATTGCTTGAACCTGGGAGACAGAGGTTGCAGTGAGCCAAGATCACACCATTGCACTTCTGACTGGACAACAGAGTGAGACTCTGTCTCAAAAATAAATAACTAAATAAATAAATTATGACGAGTTTGTTTATGAGTATTTATTCTATTACTCTTACCCAATTATGTAATTGTTTACCTAGCTTGTTTATGAAAACTGTGATGGTCATCATTTAAAGTTATGAAAACACCATTGCAAAATTATAACTGAGACAATGAAAAAGATCTGACCTAACTGACTCCATCTTGCTTCTAACCTCCAAACTATCCTTGTTTATTAACTTAGTTTATAGTTTAACTTTGAAACAAAGATGATAATAGTTGTTTCCCATAACAAACCTCCTTCATGCCTGTGGACTAGACTGCCTAAAGCCACAAGATTACAAGTTATGGTATTTTACTAAATAATTCAAGATGTAGCTATGAATATTAATACTTTATTAAAAAGTACACAAGCAAAGATCATTCTGTTTTGGGCTGAGTTTATAGTTTTGTAGTCTCCATGCCAGATGTTGACACCTTATAGTGTTTGGCAGGGATAAGTATGAAATTGTTTGGTCAGTAAATGCAAAGACAAATGTATGCTAGCAATTCTTAAGAAATTTTTTTCTTTTTTTTTTTTTTTTGAGACAGAGTCTTGCTCTGTCACCCAGGCTGGAGTGCAGTGGTGTGATCTTGGCTCACTGCAACCTCCGCCTCCTGGGTTCAAGTGATTCTCCTGCCTCAGCCTCCTAAATACCTGGGATTACAGGTGCACACCACCATGCTCGGCAAAATTTTTTTTTGTATTTTTAGTAGAGACACGGTTTCACCATGTTGGTCAGGCTGGTCTTGAACTCCTGACCTCGTGACCCACCCACCTTGGCCTCCCAAAGTGCTGGGATTAGAGGCGTGAGCCACCGTGCCTGGCCAAGACATTTCTAATACTACTTTGCCAGTAATCTTAAAGCTGGCTTATTTATTAAAGCTTGTAGTTAAGTAATGTAAACTTGAAAAAGCATTTGACTACTCTTTCTTTTTTTCTGTGAAAGTATTTTAAGTGCTTTTATTTTTTAAGCCAATTAATTAGAGCTCTTTTTATTTTTCAGTTGTGAAACACTGTGTACATAACACATAAATGCATAGACCTATTAGGCATGCCAATATAAGTATGTTTTTTTTTTGTTTTTTGGTTTTTTTTTGTGGAGAACAAGGTCTTACTATATCACCTAGACAGGTCTTGAACTCCTGGGCTTAAGCTGTCCTCCTGCCTCTGCCTCCCTAAGAGCTGGGCTTATAGGTATGAGCCACAGCGCCCAGCCAGAAGAAGTCCTTTTTTTTTTTTTTTTCAAGATAGTGTCTTGCTCTGTCATCCAGGCTGGAGTGCAGTGGTGTGATCTCGGCTCACTGCAGCCTCTGCCTCCCGGGTTCAAGGGATTCTCCTGAATCAAGGTCTCGATCTCCTGACCTCGTGATCTGCTCGCGACAGCCTCCCGAAGTGCTGGGATTACAGGAGTGAGCCACCGCCAGCTAGAAGTACATTTTATAGGTTCATAAGACATCCTTTTTTCCCCCCCCCTATTTTAGACCTGCAAACTCTTGATAACCTGGTTTATTACCCTGGCAGTTGTCAGCTAAATAATGGTAAGTCTGCATATTGAAGGAAACAATTCTTAGGTGAAAAATCAGATAGCAAAAGGTACAGAGAAAAAGTCTGGCAGTGCTGGAGGGAGATTAAAGATAGATGCTGGCCATTGGCTAATGCCTGTAATCCCAGCACTTTGGGTGGATCACGAGGTAAAGAGATGGATACCATCCTGGCCAACATGGTGAAACCCTGTCTCTGCTAAAATACAAAAAAATTACTCAGGCCTGGTGGTGCTTGCCTGTAGTCCCCATCTCTACTAAAAATACAAAAATTACAATTAGCTGGGCATGGTCACACATGCCTGTTACTCAGGAGGCTGAGGCAGGAGAATCGCTTGAACCTGGAAGGCAGAGGTTGCAGTGAGCCAAGATCACACCACTGCACTCCAGCGAGACTCTGTCTCAAAAAAAAAAAAAAAAAAAAAAAGAAGAAAAGATGGATGCTAGATGAAACAAAATTATAGAAATCTATCATAGGATTGTATAAGGAACCCATACTGAATCCTAGGTGTTTTTTTTTTTTTTTTTTTTGAGACGGAGTCTTGTTTTGTTGTCCAGGCTGGAGTGCAGTGGCATGATCTTGGCTCACTGCAACCTCTGCCTCCCAGGTTCAAGCGATTCTCCTGCTTCAGCCTTCCTAATATCTGGGATCACAGGTCCCGCCACCATGCCCAGCTAATTTTTGTATTTTTAGTAGAGATGGGGTTTCATCATGTTGGCTAGGCTGGTCTCCAACTCCTGACCTCATGATCCACCCACCTAGGCCTCCCAAAATTCTGGGATTACAGGTGTGAGCCACCGTTCCCAGCAGAATCCTAGATTTTTAAAAAGGGAGAATTATTATAAGGCTAGACCATGTGATGCTTTTACAATGCACTTAACAGTTTTTTTTCCAAAGACATTTTTAAGTGTCTATATTTTTTCTTAGAAACCTGAGTAGCTTCTGTTGCAATAGCTATTAATGAAGAAAACAGAATTCAGTCAACTGAGAAGAAAGATACTTTTGCTCTAAAAGACAATGTCTTAGGAGAGAAAGAAACAAAAAAAGACAAGAAGTTCTTTTAAATACCCCCCAACACACACATCTTGGATGTTAGCTTTTTTTTTTTTTTTAAAGATGGGGTTTCACCATGTTGGTCAGGCTGGTCTCAAACTCCTGACGTTGGGGATCCACCTGCCTCAGCCTCTGAAAGTGCTGGGATTACAGGTGTTAGACAGCGTGGCTGGCCTTTTTTGTGGGGGATGGGGATGGAGTTTCGCTTTTGTTACCCAGACTGGAGTACAGTGTCCCAATCTCGGCTCACTGCAACCTCCCATATTCAAGTGATTCTCCTGCTTCAGGCTCCTGAGTAGCTGAGATTACAGGCACCTGCCACCATGTCCGGCTAATTTTGTATTTTTACTTGAGGGGGTGGGGGCGTTTCTCCATTTTGGTCAGACTGGTCTTGAACTCATAACCTCAGGTGATCTGCCTGCCTCAGCCTCCCAAAGTGCTGGGATTATAGGCCTGAGCCACCGCACCCAACCAGATGTTAACTTTTAATTAAGCTGCCTTTTTTTTTTTTGAGACAGAGTCTCACTCTGTCACCCAGACTGTAGTATTACGGCTGTGAGCTTGGCTCACTGCAATCTCTGCCACCTGGGTTCAAACAATTCTCCTGCCTCAGTCTCCTAAGTAGCTGGTACTACAGGCACATGCCACTACACCTGGCTAATTTTTTTTTTTTTTTTTTTTTTTTTGTATTTTAGTAGAGACGGAGTTTCACTTTGGTGCCTAGCCTGGTCGAGAACTCCTCTCCTCAGGTGATCTGCTCACCTCAGCCTCCCAAAGTGCTGGGATTACACACGTGGGCCACTGCACCCAGCCTAAGGAGAGGAGTTGGTTAACCATTGAGCTTCTTATAAAAAAAATTATTTTTCCTTTCCCAGAAGATTCTTAGCGGGGATGTGCCCAATACCATTTTCAAGTTTATGTGGTATCAAAAGGGACAAGACAGATACACAAACAAGTGGAGACAGATTTTGGACAAACACAAGAGGCGAGTACATGCAGGCAGAACAGACTTAAAACCAACTTGAAACCTATCTCAACCAAAATGCAAAGTGGATGTATGAGCGAACCCTTTGTTGTACCCGAGCGAGTCAAGGGATGCGGCACACTCCGAGACTGAATTATGAGTCCTTTATTATGCCTGCGACCGAGAGGTGGCTAATGCCCAAAATTCTCTCAGCCCCTAAGAAGAAGTTAGGTGGTCTTTTATACTCTAGTTCTGAAGGGGAGGGAACCTAGCTGAAGCAAATTTTTCACAAAAGCAGAGTAAGCAAAAAAAAGAGATAAACTAGTACATGAGAAATAAAAAAACAGTGCCAGGTGCGAGGGATAAAGTTGTCATAAAAGATATACAGCTTATAGATAAAGGGGCTCTGGGTGCTTGACAGCACCTGCATTCCCAGGCTCTGCTGGTACCACTTAACTCGGCCTCTTATCAACAAATGCATTCCTGGAGGTGCCTGGTGTCAGCCTGCCCCAGCTACATACTATAGTTACATACTTAATGGTGGGAAAATAACTAATATGAAGAAGCTAAGATGGAGTATTTCCGGCTCAAGAAGCTAACATAAAGCCTGAACAGCTTTTAGTCTGAGACAGAGTTAATTTTAGCTGGCAGAAAGCAGGTTATCACACCTGTTGCTCTCCTTGGCGGTACTGGACAATTGACTTTTGTCCAGGTGGCTCACGCCTGTAATCCCAACACTTTGGGCAACAACATGATGAAGATTGAGGACATTATGCTAAGTGAAATAAACCAGTCAGAAAAAGACAAATTCGTTTGAGGTACCCACAGTGAAATTCATACAATCAAAAAGTAGAATAGTGGGTGTGAGGGGCTGAGGATGAGCAGTAAATGGGATGTCATTCAATCATTAAGAGTTTCAAATTTGCAAGAGTAAATCATTTCTAGAGATTGGTTTCACAATGTAACTACACTTAACACTACTGAATAGGCCACTTAAAAATGGACCTAGGGCAAAGAACAAAGTTGGGCTCACATGCAAATATCCCCGCAGGGAAAACCCACTCTAACTCCGGAGCTTGGCTCAACAACATGCTCTCCTGCATGACTGTCACTCCGCGGTGAAGGGCGGGGCCACACAAACTGTCCAATCAGCATCACTGCTGGAAAGGGGCGTGGACCGTAGTGCTGCCTGGGCGTATGAACATCCTTATTGTAGCGGTTCACTGGGGTTGCGTCTCAACCTCCGCGGAAGACTCTCTGGGGTGTTGCATGCCAAGAAATGGTGAGTGTTCAGAGCCGGAAGTCCCGAGACCTAAGGAGGGGGCTTGTCGGAACCTGCTGTGGTGGGACCCGAGTCCCCATGGCGCAGCTCGGGCCAGGACACCCGAGGGTCTCCCAGCAGGGTGGGGCTGGGCCGGCAGCTGGGACCTCAGGCGTCCTGTCCCGCCCCTGCGCCTGCGGTCCCAGCCCCGGAGCCCTTTCCGGGTAGTTGCGCGCCCGCAGCCCCGCGTCTCCCAAGATTGTGCGGGGGCCACGGGAAAATCATGAGGGGGGAATCCCCACTCGGGTGTGGGGTTCCTGCGTTTGAGAATCCACTTGGGTCAGAAACGTTAAGGTGAATCTGCCTGTGAGAATTGAAGCCTGGAGGAGGGAGCATTTTGTTTTGCCACCAAGGGAGAGGAGGGTGAGCGTGGAGCTCCTAGAGTTCGTTCCTGTGGCTGCTCAGATGCCCCTGCTGTCATCGCCAGGCACTGACCCACTGTCCGGGTTGCCGCTCTCAAGCTTGGGATTTTGTTTTTGAGAGAGGGTCTCGCTGTGTCACCCAGGCTGAAGTGCAGTGGCGTCATCAAACCTCACTGCATCCTCAAACACTGGGACTCAAGCGATCCTCCCGCCTCAGCCTCCTGAGTAGCTGGGACTACAGGCACCTGCCACTACTGGCTAATTTTAAATTTGTACTGTGTAGACGCAAGATCTTGCTATGTTGCTCATGCTGTTCTCAAACACCTGGCATCAGGATTCTTTTGCCTTGGCCTCCCAAAATGTTGAGATGACAGGCGCGATCATGCCTGGCCTTTGTGAATGTATTTACCTTTTGATTGTGGGTTTTCCATATTAACGGTGGAGAGGCAATTCCTTATCTAAACAGATTAGAACATCTGTGTTTCTTTCTTTTGGATTCCTTGATCAAATCACTTTTTCTTTTTTGAGACGGAGTCTGGCTTTGTTGCCCAGGCTGGAGTACAGTGGCGTGATCTAGGCTCACTGCAACCTCCATCTCCCAAGTTCAAGCAATGCTCTTGTCTCAGCTTCCCAAGTAGCTGGAATTACAGGCGCACGACGCCACGCCAGGATAATTTTTTTGTATTTTTAGTAGAGACGGGGTTTTATTGTGTGCCCCAGGCTGGTCTTGAACTCCTGAGCTCAGGCAATCCACCTGCCTTGGCCTCCCAAAGTGCTAGAATTACCGGCGTGTGCCACCACACCCGGCCCATTTTATTATTTTTAGTAGAGATGAGATTGCCTCTTGAAGATCAGGCTGTTCTCAAACTCCTGGCCTCAAGTGATCCACTTGCCTCAGCCTTCTAAAGTGCTGGGATTATAGGTGTGAGCTGCTGTGCTGGCCCAAACCACCTTTTTTTCTTTTTCTTCTTTGTTTTTTTCTTGACACAATCTTGCTCTGTTGCCCAGGCTGGAGTGCAGTGGCATGATCTCAGCTCACGGCAACCTCTGTCTCCCGGGTTTAAGCAATTCTTCCTGCCTCAGCCTCCTGAGTAGCTGGGATTACAGGCGCCTGCCACCAGACCCGGCTAATTTTTGTATTTTTAGTGGAGGTAGGACTGCTGGCCAGGCTGATCTCAAACTCCTGAGACCAAGCTCACATCAGCCTCCGAAAGTGCTGGGATTACAGAGGAGAGTCACCCGCTTCAGCCCTGAAACCTTTTAATGCCAGCAGTGTCATGGGTGAAGCCCATAACCCTGATGATTACAATTTGAGGTTCTCTGGAGGAAAAAATATATATTAATAAATATTAAGGTAGGAGGATAACCTTTCTGCCTGGAAGAATATCAAGTGACCGCAGAAACAAAACAGAGAAGGGTGAAAGAAGGAAGGGAACAAAAGAAAAATGAAGCATTTTTCTATGTTTTGACCTAATTGGGAATCCAAAATATAGTAAAAGAATTATGCAACTGAAAAAGAAAAGGACATTGCACGTGCCTGGCTTTTAGGCCTCTCCGACATTGGTTCTGAATTAATTTTATTATTTTTAAAATCATATATATATATATATATATATATTTCTGGTTTAACCTTCCTGTGCTCCAGCAATAATCCTTCCTTGGCCTCCCAAGATGCTGGGATTATAGGCATAAGCCACCAGGTTCAGCCTGCTTCTAAATTATTTATTTATTTAGAGAAGAGTCTAGCTCTGTTGCCCAGGTGGAATACAGTGGTGCGACCTCGACTCATTGTAGCCTCAGCCTCCTGTGTAGCTGGGAGTACAGGTGTACACTAACATACCCGGCTAATTTTTGTATTTTTAGTAGAGATGGGATTTCACCATGTTGGCCAGGCTGGTCTTGAACTCCTGACCTTGTGATCCACCCACCTCGGCCTCCCAAAGTGTTGGGATTACAGGTGTGAGCCACTACACCGAGCCTGAATTAATTTTAACATATCTGTAATGCACTTACTGACAATCCTTGATGGGATTAATCAGTCCTAGGAATCAGTTATATCTGGGGATCCCACTAAATGTTAGCAAGGTACACCCTATAATTTATTTATTTATTTATTTTGAGGTGAAGTCTTGTTCTGTTGTCCAGGCGGGAGTGCAGTGGTGTGATCTCAGCTCACTGCAGCCTCTGCCTTCCAAGTTCAAGCGATTTCTCCTGCATAAGCCTCCTGAATAGCTGGGATTACAGGTTTCCGTTACCATGCCTGGCTAATTTTTTGTATTTTTTAGTAGAGGTGGGGTTTCACCATGTTGGCCAGGCTGGTCTTGAAGTCCTGACTTCAAGTGATCTGCCCACCTCAGCCTCCCAAAGCGCTGGGATTACAGGTGTGAGCCACCATAATTTAAATTAACTCTTTGGCAGTTACAAATTGCCTTAACAAAATAGAACCCCAGGGACCTTACCACCCCTACTCCCCAGTTAAAGTCCTTAAGATGGCCAAATGTCAATTAAACAGAGTCTTCAAGGATTGAAACCCATTGTAAAAGACATATTTAGTGAAGAGATATTATTCCCGGTCTTCTTGTTTTAATAGCCCAATTTGGCCTGTTAAACCTGGAAAGAATAAATGGTATCTCATGGTTGGTTACTGCAACCTTGATGATGTGGTTGTGCCCCCTATACCCAGTCTCCAACATTCTGGCAGTGTGCTATAGCTGGCCGAGAGTTAGAACCTGAACAACACCGTTTTATAAAAGACAAAGCTATGTTTTAAAATAAGTTGTAACGGCTGCCCCACTCTCCTCACAATAACTGCTGGCCTTTGGCTTCGGTACATAAAACTACTAGTTCGCTCTGCAAACTGTAAAGCTGTCTACCTTTCTTATCAGTAACTGCCAGAATTGTCAGCCTTTGTGACTAGAATAGCAGCCCAAGCTAATTCCATCCTGGCCCCTGTGCCTTGTAATAAGTAACTAAGATCTGTTATTTCCACTACAGCCCAGAAGATGTGCAAACTAACGCTTGTCTTGACTTCTGTAAGCCACTTAGGTAACAATCAAAGTGACAAGATGTCCTCAAGCCCTTGGAATGTCCGGAGCCCCGCTTCCTCCTCTCTGTCCGGGAGATAATTTACGGAAACCCCTAAATGTCTGTGTCCCTTCACCCCCACCCCCGCCTCTCACCCTGACTCCCAAAGTGATTTTTACGAGTATAAAGGTCTTAACACCCTCCATTCGGGGCCACAGGTTGGAGAGACGCGAGTCCTCCGTGGTCGCCGGCTTAATAAACCCTGCTATTTGGTATACTTTTGTCTTGGTGCTGGTCCCTTAATCTCGCCTCGAATATAGCAGCTGTAACTGGCTCCATCTAATCAGCATTGGTAAATACTCAGCTGTCAGTTTTGGCTAAGTCTGATCAGTCACTTTTCAACAGTGACTTATCTGATGATTCCCTTTACTTTAAAATTTTTTTTTATTTTGTAGAGGCCAGGTGTGGTGGCTCACGCCTGTAATCCCTGCACTTTGGGAGGCCAAGGCAGGCAGATCACTTGAGGTCAGGAGTTTGAGACCAGCCTGGCCAACATGATGAAACCCCATCTCTACCAAAAATACAAAAAAATTAGCCAGGTTTGATGGCTCCCACCTGTAGTCCCAGCTGTTCGGGAGACCGAGGCAGGAGAATTGCTTGAACCCGGAAGGCAGAGGTTGTAGTGAGCTGAGATTGCACACTGCACTCCAGCCTGGGCAACCGAGCGAGAATTCTTCTCAAAGGAAGAAAAAACAACCCACAAACCTCTGGGAATCTTTTTTTTACCTCACAGGTAGCCATATAAGTCAAGATAATACACACCTCTACCTAGGGTAACCCCCACAATCCAAGGCTCCACCTGGATGCTCTTTATATTCATGCCAGAGTTCTGGACACTACTGATACTAATCAAGGCTCTTATTTCACTTCTCAAAATAGAGAGTGATGACCTTTTGAACAAGACATTCTATGGAAGTTTCATTTTACCAGTCTCTGGCTCAGAAAGCGCCATAAAGGCTTACTAAAATAAAATTCATGAGTTGAGTGAAAGGTTGCATGTTTCATTCATCAACCAGTCATGGAATGAATTGTCAGCCTGTCTTCACCTTTTTTCTTTTTCTAATAGACTTTATTTTTGTAGACTTTATATTTAGGCTTATAGAAAAATTGATGAGAAAGTATAGTGTTCTCACTTGACCGCTCTGCCTCCACATAGTTTGTCCTTTTTATATTTTGTATTACTTTAATCCATCTGTTATAATTGATGTACCAGTATTGATGCCTCAAAGTCCACAGTTTACATTAGGGCTGACTCCGTTAACAATCTATGGGTTTTGGCAAATGTATATTAACTGCTGTTCATCATAACTGCATCATATAGGATGCTTTCCCTCACCTGAATATCCCATGCTTCCCCTATTCATTAATCCCCCCGTTCATTAATCCCTCCCTCTTCTCCCCCAAATTCTTCACAATCAGAAGTCTTTTTACTCTGTCATAATTTTGTCTTTTTCTGAATGTCATCTTTGAAACTATACAGTATATAGCGATTTAGATTAGCTTCTTTCACTTACTAATATATTTTCTTTTTTTTTTTTTTTTTGAGACGGAGTCTCACTCTTGCTAGGCTGGAGTGCGGTGGTATGATCCTGGCTGACTGCAACCTCCGCCTTCTGGGTTCAAGCAATTCTCCTGCCTCAGCTTCCCAAGTAGCTGGGACTACAGGCGTGTGCCACCACGCCCAGCTAATTTTTGTATTTTTAGTAGAGACAGGGTTTCACCGTGTTGGCCAGGATGGTCTTGATCTCTTGACCTGGTGATCCGCCCACCTTGGCCTCCCAAAGTGCTGGGATTACAGGTGTGAGCCACCATGCCTGGTCTTTTTTTTTTTTTTTTGAGACAGAGTCTTGCTCTGTCACCCAAGCTGTAGTGCAGTGGCAATCTTGGCTCACTGCAGCTTCTGCCTCCTAGGTTCAAGCTATTCTCCTGCCTAGCCTGCCGAGTAGCTGGGATTACAGGTGTGCACCACCACCCCTGGCTAATTTTTCTATTTTTAGTAGAGACGGGGTTTCTTCATGTTGGACAGGCTAGTCTTGAACTCACGACCTCAGGTGATCTGTTCGCCTTGGCTTCCCAAAGTGCTAGGGATTACAAGCCACCATGCCTGGCCTAATATTTTCAAGTTTATATTGTAGTTTAGGTTCTTCCATGTCTTTTTTTTTTTTTTAATTGAGACAGGGTCTCGTCGTATCACTCGTGCTGGTCTTGAACTCCTGGACTCAAGTGATCTTCCCGCCTCAGTGCAATGAGTAGCTGGTACTACAGGTGGGAGCCACTATACCTGGCCTCCATGTCTTTTTTCATGGCTTGATGCCTGATTTCTTTTTATCATTCTATGGGTGAACCAGATGGTTTATCCATATGTCTATTGAGAGAGATCTTGGTTCACTCTAAGGTTTGCAAATTTTGAATGAAGCAATAAGCATTCATGCACAGGTTTGGCATCAACATAAGTTTTCAACTCATTTGAGTAAATACCTAGGAGCATGATGGCTAGATTACAGTTTAAGAGTGTGTTTTGTTTTGTAACTGTCTGCCTTTCAAAGTAGGAGTGCCATTTTCCATTGCCAACAGCAGATAATGATGATACCTATTGTTCCCCATCTTCACCATCATTTGGTGTTTTCAGTGTTTTGAAACTTAGCCCTTTAGTGAGTGTGGTAGTATCTTAGTTTTATTTATCTTATTTTATTTATATTAGTTTTATTGATTCTCTAATGCTACGTGATGTTGAGCATGTTTTCATGCGCTTGTTTGAAACTCTAACTCTTCTCTGGTGATGTATATGTTCATATCTTTTGCCCAGTTTTGATTGGATTGTCTTCCTGTTACTGAGTTTTTTTGTTTGTTTGTTTTGAGACCCAGTCTCGCTCTTTCACCAGGCTGGAGTGCAGTGGCATGATCTCGGCTCACTGCAACTTCCACCTTCTGGGTTCAAGCAATTCTCCTCCCTCAGCCTCCTGAGTTGTTGGATTACAGGGGCATGCCACCATGTTCAGCTAAGTCTTGTATTTTTAGTAGAGATGGGGTTTCACCATGTTGGCCAGGATGGTCTTGATCTCTTGACCTCGTGATCCACCCACCTTGGCCTCCCAGAGTGCTGGGATTACAGGCGTGAGCCACCACACCCAGCTGTCTTTGATTCTTTATCAAAGATCAGTTGACTGTATTTGTGTGGCTGTACAGGAAAGCAGTTGGCCTTTGTGTGTTAAGCTTGTGTCCTTCAACCTTGCTCTTATTGGTTCCAGGAGTTTTCTTTGTTGTGGATTTTTGAAATTCTCTGCATACACAATCATGTCCTATGCAGAAAAACAGTTTTAGTTCTTCCTTCCCAGTTGGTATATCTTTTATTTCTTTTTCTTGTCTTAGTTTCACTGTTGTACAATGTTGAATAGAAATGGTGAGGGGGCCAGGCACAGTGGCTTACGCCTGCAATTCAAGCACTTTGGGAGGCCAAGGTTGGGGAATAGTGAGGTCAGGAGTTCCAAGACCAGCCTGGCCAACATGGTGAAATTCCATCTCTACTAAAAATACACAAATTAGCAGGGCATGATGGGGCACGCCTGTAATCCCAGCTACTCAGGAGGCTGAGGCAGGTGAATTTCTTGAACCCCGAAGGCGGAGGTTGCAGTGAGCTAAGATGGCGCCACTGCACTCTAGCCTGGACAACGGAGTGAGACTTTGTCTCAAAAGAAAATAAATAAATAAAATAAATAGAGAAAAGTCAACAAAACTTTTTGAGACTCCATCTCAAAAAAAAAGGGGGGAAATGGTGAGAGTGTGAGAAGGGTCTTTCTTACCTTGTTCCTCATGTTACTGGGGAAACATCTAGTATTTCACATTAAATATGATGTTAACTGCAGGTTTCTTATATGTAGTTTCTCAAGAAGTTCTTGCCCAGTGCAGTGGCATGCACCTGTAGTCTTTGCTGCTTGGGAGGCCAAGGCAAGGGGATTGCTGGAGCCCACCAGTTTGAGGCTATAGCAGTATGACAGCACCTCTGAATAGCCAATATACTCCAGCCTGGGCAACGTTGCTAGACCAGTCTCAAAAAAAAAAAAAAAAAAAAAGAGGAAGAAGAAGAAATTCCCTCCTCTATTCCTAGTTTGCTATTGTAAATAGATGTTCAATTTTGTAAAATGCTTTTTCATTTTCCCTATTCATTTGTCATATTCATCTTTCTTTCTTTTTCTTTTCTTTTTTTTTTTTTTTAGAATTTTTCCTTTTTCTTTTATTTGTTTATTTTTTGAGATGGAGTCTCACCCTGTAGTCCAGGCTGAAGTGCAATGGCACAGTCTCGGCTCACTGCAACCTCTGCCTCTCGGGTTCAAACGATTCTCCTGCCTCAGCCTCCCGAGTAGCTGGAATTACAGGCATGTGCCACCATGCCTGGCAAATTTTTTTGTATTTTAGTAGAGATGGAGTTTCACAGTGTTGGCCAGGCTGATCTCGAACTCCTGACCTTATGATCTGCCCACCTCAGCCTCCCAAAGTGCTGGGATTACAGGTGTGAGCCACTGCGCCCCATATTAATAATCTTTCTATTTTTGTTCTTCGTTAGCTTGAGGAGACATTTGTCAGTTTTATTGTTATTTTCATGTAACCACCTTTTGGTTTTGTTGACTTCTCTGTTCATTTTTTTTATTTTCTTTTGAGACGAAGTCTCGCTCTGTCTCCCAGGTTGGAGTACAGTGGCGTGATCTCGGCTCATTGCAACTCCACCTCCGGGTTCAAGCAATTCTGCCTCAGCCTCCTGAGTAGCTGGGACTACAGGTGCCTGCTACCATGCCCTGCTAATTTTTGTATTTTAAGTAGAGACAGGGTTTCACCATGTTGGTCAGGCTGGTCTCGAACTCCTGACCTTGTGATCTGCCCACCTTGGCCAAAGTGCTGGGGTTACAGGCATGAGCCACCACGCCCAGCCTCTATTTATTTTTTTGAGACGGAATCTCGCCCTGTCGCCCAGGCTAGAGTGCAATAGCGCATCTTGGCTCACTGCAACCTCTGCATCCTGGGTTCAAGTGGTTCTCCTGCCTCAGCCTCCTCAGTAGCTTGGATTACAGGTGCCTGCCACCATGCCCAGCTAATTTTTTTTTTTTTGTACCTTTAGTAGAGATGGGGTTTTACCATGATGGCCAAGCTGGTCTAAGGTGCTAGGATTACAGGCATGAGCCACTACAGGCCTTTCTCTGTTGATTTCTAACAAATGCATTCATTTATTCTATTGTTTTTTTTTGCTCTCCATTTTTAGATGTGTAAGGTAGACACTGAGGTTATTGATTACAGATTATTCTTTAGTGGTATATGTGTTCAGTAGTATAAATTTCAGCCCAGGCACTCTTTGCTACATTCTACATGTTTTGATAAGTTCTGTTTTTATTTAATTCAAAGTAATTTTTAGTATCTCTTGAGACTTTTCTCATCCATGCATTACTTAGAAGTTCAGTATTTAATCTCCAAGTATTTATGGGTTTGTAAGCTTTCTGCTGGCGATTCTGGATCTGAGAACATGTTTTGTATTCTTGTCTTTTTTTAATTTTATATAGAGTTGGGGTTTTCTCCATGTTGGTCAGGCTGGTCTTGAACTCCTGACCTCAGGTGATCCGCCTGCCTCGGCCTCCCAAAGTGCTGGGATTACAGGCATAAGCCACCACACCTGGCCATATTTCTTGTCTTTTAAATTTGCTAGGAAGTATTTTATTTACCAGAATGTAAGACATCTTGGTGAATATTCCTTGTGAATTTGAAAAGAATGTGTATTCTGCTATTACTGAATGAAGTATTCTGGTTTTCAGTTAAGTCCACTTCTTTGATGGTGCCATTCAATTTAACTATGTCCTGCCTGATTTTCTGCCTGCTGGATCTCCAAATTAATGGTGGTGGTTATTGAAGTACACAGCTGTACCAGTGCATTCATGTATTTCTTCCTGCAGTTGTATTAGTTTTCACCTTATGTATTTTGCCACTCTGTGGTTATGTACGTACACAGTAAGGATTGCCTTGTCTTGGTGAATTGACCCCTTTATCAGTATGTAATGCCCTTCTATCACTGATATTTTCATGCTGTGAAGTCAGCTTTTTTCTGAAATTAATAAGGCTGTGCCAGCTTTTTTTTTTTTTTTTTTTTTTTTTTTTAAGATGGAGTGTTGCTCTTGTTGCCTAGGCTGGAGTACAGTGGTGCCATCTTGGCTCACTGCAACCTCTGCCTCCCAGGTTCGAGCGATTATCCTGCCTCAGCCTCCTGAGTAGCTGGGATTATAGGCACATGCCACCATGCCTGGCTAATTTTTTGAATCTTTAGTAGAGATGGGGTTTCATCATATTGGCCAGGCTGACCTCGAACTCTTGACCTCAGGTCATCCCACCTTGGCAGGGATTACAAGTGTGAGCCACCACACCAGGCTGGCTGTGCCAGTTTTTAAAAAAAGTAGTGTTGGCCAGGCATAGTGTCTCATGCCTGTAATCCCGGCACTTTGGGAGGCTGAGGCAGGTGGATCATGAGGTCAAGAGCTAGAGACCATCCTGGCCAACATGGTGAAACCCTGTCTTTACTAAAAATACAAAAATTAGCCAGACGTGGTGGCATGCACCTGTAATCCCAGCTACTCAAGAGGCCGAGGCAGGAGGAATCACTTGAACCTTGGAGGCAGAGGTTGCAGTTAGCTGAGATCTTGCCATTGCACTTGAGCCTGGGTGACAGAGCAAAACTCCGTTTCAAGAAAAAAAAAAAAATTAGGGTTAGCATAGTATCTCTTTCTCTGTTCCTTTATTTTTAATATATATTTGTGACATATTTAAAGTGGATTTATTGGCCTAGGCATGGTGGCTCACACCTGTAATCCCAGCACTTTGGGAAGCTGAAGCAGGAGGATTGCTTGAGGCCAGGAGTTTGAGACAAGTCTGGGCAACATAGTGAGACCTCATCTCTCTAAAAAGAAACAACAAAATTATCCAGGGCTGGTAGTGTGCACCTGTAGTACCAGCTACTCAGAGGCTGAGGTGAGAGAGATCCTTTGAGTCCCGAATTTGAGGTTATAGTCATCTATCATCCCACAACTGCACTCCAGCCTGGGTGACAGAGCATGACCTTGTCTCTAAAAAACAAAAGTTAAAACAATTGGATTTCTTGTAGATGACATGTATTAGATATTCTTTTTTTTTCCCACTATGACAGTATCAGTGAGCTGAGATTGTATCACCGTAATCCAGCCTAGGCAACAGAGTAAGACTCCGTCTCAAAAAATTAAAAAAAAAAAAAGAATATAAAATAAATTTCTGGTCTGATAATTTCAGCATCTCTTTTATATCTCAGTCTGGTTTCTGGTGCCTGTACTCTCTCTTTAAACCGTCTCAGTCTTTTTTTTTTTTTTTTTTTGTCGGAGTCCTGCTCTTTTTGCTGAGACTGGAGTGCAGTGGTGCAATCTTGGCTCTCTGCAACTTCTGCCTCCTGGGTTCAAGCGATTCTCCTGCCTCAGCCTCCCGAGTAGCTGGGGTTACAGGCATGTGCCACCATACTTGGCTAATTTTTTGTACTTTTAGTAGAAACAGGGGTTTCACCATGTTAGCCAGGATGGTCTCTATCTCCTGGCTTCAGGTGATCTGCCGGACTTGGCCTCCCAAAGTGCTGGGATTACAGGCATGAGCCACTGTGCCCAGCCAAACCATCTAAGTCTTTTAATGTATCTTGTAATTTTTTGTTGAAATCTGGGCATGGTTTTGAAAAGGAACTCAGGCAAACAGGCTTTAAATGCAAGGATTTAGGTTTATCCTGTTGATTTTACGCTGCGTTTACTATTCTCAGTAGCTGTAGGTGTCAGAAGATAAAATTGCATTTGGTGTCCCTGGTTTTCTGTGTTCTGTCATTTTTGGGGTTCTCTTAGAGATTTCTTCAGTTGTGAAACATGCAGAAAAGAAACAGTGGAATATTCTTTCATTGTATTCTACTGTTGTATTTTATTTTACTTTTATTTTATCTTATTTTTTTTAAGGTGGAATCTCACTCTGTCACCCAGGCTGAAGTGCAGTAGTGCCGTCTTGGCTCACTGTAACCTCTGCCTCCCCGGTTTAAGTGATTCTCCTCCCTCAGCCTCCCAAGTAGCTAGGATTACAGGCGTGTGCCACCACACCCAGCTAATTTTTGTATTTTAGTAGAGACAGGGTTTCACTGTGTTGGCCAGGCTGGTCTCAAACTCCTGACCTCAGGTGATCCGCCTGCCCTCGGCCTCCCAAAGTGCTGGGATTACAGGCATAAGCCACCACACCTGGCCATATTTCTTGTCTTTTAAATTTGCTAGGAAGTATTTTATTTACCAGAATGTAAGACATCTTGGTGAATATTCCTTGTGAATTTGAAAAGAATGTGTATTCTGCTATTATCTGAATGAAGTATTCTGGTTTTCAAGTTAAGTCCACTTCTTTGATGGTGCCATTCAATTTAACTATGTCCTGCCTGATTTTCTGCCTGCTGGATCTCCAAATTAATGGTGGTGGTTATTGAAGTACACAGCTGTACCAGTGCATTCATGTATTTCTTCCTGCAGTTGTATTAGTTTTCACCTTATGTATTTTGCCACTCTGTGGTTATGTACGTACACAGTAAGGATTGCCTTGTCTTGGTGAATTCACCCCTTTATCAGTATGTTAATGCCCTTCTATCACTGATATTTTCATGCTGTGAAGTCAGCTTTTTCTGAAATTAATAAGGCTGTGCCAGCTTTTTTTTTTTTTTTTTTTTTGTTTTTTAAGATGGAGTGTTGCTCTTGTTGCCTAGGCTGGAGTACAGTGGTGCCATCTTGGCTCACTGCAACCTCTGCCTCCCAGGTTCAAGCGATTATCCTGCCTCAGCCTCCTGAGTAGCTGGGATTATAGGCACATGCCACCATGCCTGGCTAATTTTTTGAATCTTTAGTAGAGATGGGGTTTCATCATATTGGCCAGGCTGACCTCGAACTCTTGACCTCAGGTCATCCCACCTTGGCAGGGATTACAAGTGTGAGCCACCACACCAGGCTGGCTGTGCCAGTTTTTAAAAAAGTAGTGTTGGCCAGGCATAGTGTCTCATGCCTGTAATCCCGGCACTTTGGGAGGCTGAGGCAGGTGGATCATGAGGTCAAGAGCTAGAGACCATCCTGGCCAACATGGTGAAACCCTGTCTTTACTAAAAATACAAAAATTAGCCAGACGTGGTGGCATGCACCTGTAATCCCAGCTACTCAAGAGGCCCGAGGCAGGAGGAATCACTTGAACCTTGGGAGGCAGAGGTTGCAGTTAGCTGAGATCTTGCCATTGCACTTGAGCCTGGGTGACAGAGCAAAACTCCGTTTCAAGAAAAAAAAAAAAATTAGGGTTAGCATAGTATCTCTTTCTCTGTTCCTTTATTTTTAATATATATTTGTGACATATTTAAAGTGGATTTATTGGCCTAGGCATGGTGGCTCACACCTGTAATCCCAGCACTTTGGGAAGCTGAAGCAGGAGGATTGCTTGAGGCCAGGAGTTTGAGACAAGTCTGGGCAACATAGTGAGACCTCATCTCTCTAAAAAGAAACAACAAAATTATCCAGGGCTGGTAGTGTGCACCTGTAGTACCAGCTACTCAGAGGCTGAGGTGAGAGAATCCTTTGAGTCCCGGAATTTGAGGTTATAGTCATCTATCATCCCACAACTGCACTCCAGCCTGGGTGACAGAGCATGACCTTGTCTCTAAAAAACAAAAGTTAAAACAATTGGATTTCTTGTAGATGACATGTATTAGATATTCTTTTTTTTCCCACTATGACAGTATCAGTGAGCTGAGATTGTATCACCGTAATCCAGCCTAGGCAACAGAGTAAGACTCCGTCTCAAAAAATTAAAAAAAAAAAAAGAATATAAATAAATTTCTGGTCTGATAATTTCAGCATCTCTTTTATATCTCAGTCTGGTTCTGGTGCCTGTACTCTCTTCTTTAAACCGTCTCAGTCTTTTTTTTTTTTTTTTGTCGGAGTCCTGCTCTTTTGCTGAGACTGGAGTGCAGTGGTGCAATCTTGGCTCTCTGCAACTTCTGCCTCCTGGGTTCAAGCGATTCTCCTGCCTCAGCCTCCCGAGTAGCTGGGGTTACAGGCATGTGCCACCATACTTGGCTAATTTTTTGTACTTTTAGTAGAAACAGGGTTTCACCATGTTAGCCAGGATGGTCTCTATCTCCTGGCTTCAGGTGATCTGCCGGACTTGGCCTCCCAAAGTGCTGGGATTACAGGCATGAGCCACTGTGCCCAGCCAAACCATCTAAGTCTTTTAATGTATCTTGTAATTTTTTGTTGAAATCTGGGCATGGTTTTGAAAAGGAACTCAGGCAAACAGGCTTTAAATGCAAGGATTTAGGTTTATCCTGTTGATTTTACGCTGCGTTTACTATTCTCAGTAGCTGTAGGTGTCAGAAGATAAAATTGCATTTGGTGTCCCTGGTTTTCTGTGTTCTGTCATTTTTGGGGTTCTCTAGAGATTTCTTCAGTTGTGAAACATGCAGAAAGAAACAGTGGAATATTCTTTCATTGTATTCTACTGTTGTATTTTATTTACTTTATTTTATCTTATTTTTTTAAGGTGGAATCTCACTCTGTCACCCAGGCTGAAGTGCAGTAGTGCCGTCTTGGCTCACTGTAACCTCTGCCTCCCCGGTTTAAGTGATTCTCCTCCCTCAGCCTCCCAAGTAGCTAGGATTACAGGCGTGTGCCACCACACCCAGCTAATTTTTGTATTTTAGTAGAGACAGGGTTTCACTGTGTTGGCCAGGCTGGTCTCAAACTCCTTACCTCAAGTGACCCACTGCCTCGGCCTCCCAAAGTGCTGGGATTACAGGCATGAGCCACTACGTCCAGCCCTATTCTTCTGTTTTAAAACAAAAAACCCAGGCTGGGTGAATTGACTCATGCCTGTAATCCTAGCACTTTGGGAGGCCAAGATGGGCAGATTACTTGAGGTCAGGAGTTCAAGGCCAGCCTGGCCAACATGGAGAAATCCCATCTATACTAAAAAGACAAAATTAGCTGGGCATAGTGGTGCATCTGTGATCCCAGCTACTTGGATGGCTGAGGCAGAATTCCTTGAACCCTGAAAGCGGAGGTTGCAGGGAGTCAAGATTGTGTCAGTGCACTCCAGCTTGGGTGACAGAGGGAGACTGGGTCTCAAAATAACATCAACAAAAAACCAAAACCCTAATGACACACTTTAACCAGTGGCTGGAGTGGAAAAATGATATAATTCTATGAATCATCTGTCTTCTGGTGAGCCTGTGTCCCTGAGCCATGATGTTCTGTGCTGTGATAAGAAAGACATGTGGTCTTTGTGTGTGGTTCCTGGTACAGAGTTCCCAAATCTCTTGGAATTTCATGGGTGATAAGGGTAATAGGAGCCTCTTTTGTTGTAAAGAAATGACTACTGGAACCGCTACCTAACTTCAGGGTGAGGATTGATGTCCAGAAAGACACCCAGCCTTGATCTTTCAACAGTGCTAGCCCCTAAACTCAGGGGGAGAGAAAAAGGGCTGGAGGTTGAGTGCCTGAACTCCTGACCTCAAGTGATCCACCCGCCTTAGCCTCCCAAAGTGCTGGGATGATGGATGTGAGCCACTGCGCCCGGCCTTTGATGCTCACAGCTTTAAGACCTCATTCCTCAGTTTCCACTGTGTATCCCACATACAGATGTGGTAGGAGGAAAGCCTGGGTCACCCTCATTTGGTGCTGGCAAGACAGCCATTTCACATCAGCCTCTGCCTGTATGCTTGAACTCTCACACTAGCCCACTCCCTAATGTCAGTACAAATCCCCAGCCAGGCTCCTTTTCTTGCTCTCTCAAGCCATTTCACAAGTGCTCGAGCGCCTATACAGCTTTCCCTGAGATCTCGAACATGTGAGTAATAAACCCTTTCATGAGTTTAGGGGTTTTGTACAGGTTCAAGTTGCCATGCTTTCTTTCCAGTAACCTCCTAGACCCATGAAATGAGACAGAGAGAAAGGAAAAACTGAACCTATGATAAATATTACACAAAAATGTTGAAATTAATACTTGTGCAAAGGAATATTTTCTTTTTTTAAAATCTTGTCCCCATTTTCTTTCTTTTTTTTTTTTTTAATAATTATTTTTATTTAAAAGATAAAGACGGGGTTTCACCATGTTGGTCAGGCTGGTCTTGAACTCCCGACCTCAGGTGATCCGCCCGCCTTGGCCTCCAAAGTGCTTGGATTACAGGCGTGAGCCACCGCACCCGGCCTCTTGTCCCCATTTTCAAAACCTTACTATTTTTTCTTTTTTTTAATTTTTTAATTTTTATTTTTTTTGCAAAGGAATGTTTTCATTCAGTCATCTGGCTTTCCACAGGCTTCCTGATCTCTCATGTTTACCCCTTTTTTTTTTTTTTTTTTTTGGAGACGGAGTCTTGCTCTGTTGCCAGGCTGGAATGCAGTGGCGTGATCTCGGCTCACTGCAACCTCCGCCTCCCGGGTTCAAGAATTTCTCCTGCCTCAGCCTCCCGAGTAACTGGGAATATAGATGCATGCCACCACGCCCAGCCAATTTTTACATTTTTAGTAGAGACAGGGTTTCATCATGTTGGCCAGGATGGTCTTGATCTCCTGACCTCATGATCCGCCCTCCTTGGTCTCCCAAAGTGCTGGGATTACAGCTGTGTGCCACCACACCTAGCCCTGATCTCTCACGTTCTTTGAGAAAAAGAAAAAGCTGGCTGGGCGCGGTGGCTCATGCCTGTAATCCCAGCACTTTGGGAAAGAAAAAGCTGGCCGGGCATGGTGGCTCATGCCTGTAATCCCAGCACTTTGGGAAACTGAGGTGGGCAGATCATGAGGTCAGGAGTTCAAGACGAACCTGACCAATGTGGTGAAACCCCATCTCTACTAAAAATACAAAAATTAGTTGGGCATGGCAGCTTGCCCCTGTAATCCTAGCTACTCAGGAGGCTGAGGGAGGAGAATCACTTGAATCTAGGAGGCAGAAGTTGCAGTGAGCAGAGATTGCGCCACTGCACTCCAGCCTGGACAACAGAGCGAGACTGTCTCAGAAAAAAAAAAAAAAGATAAGAGAAAGCTTACAGTTTTTTATCCTCAATGGGAGATGTGCAGCTTATAGTCTAAAGGGAGTATTCATTTATTAAAATCTCATCCAGATTTGACTCCAAGTTTCATGAAATGCTGAGTGATATGGTGTGTAATAAGGTAGAAAATGAAAGAGTTTCTCTCACAAGGAATTGATGGCCTTCAAATCTGTTTCATTTGTATAGCATTTCTCCCACATCTCCAAGGTGGTCTTGGATCTGCATTTAAATAACAAGGCTTCACGTGATCACAGTTAAAATACAGAAATAATTTCTGTGTGTTCATGATAGTGTTAAATTTATGAGGAAGTGAGTGTGGTAAGAGTCAGAGTTCTGACAACCAAGTCATACCACTAAACCGAGACCACAGGATGATATGGAATTTCTCAGGAATTCTGAGTATGGATCCTCACTACTGCCAATCTCACCCATCCTCCTATACACACATGGGGGATGTTTTAGGACTTCATCTCCCTTGAGGATGTGGCTGTGAACTTCACCCTGGAGGAGTGGGCTTTGCTGGATCCTGGCCAGAGGAATATCTACAGAGATGTGATGCGGGCAACCTTCAAGAACCTGGCCTGTATAGGTAAGGGTGACATCATTTCTTAGTTTAGAACAGGTGTTTCTTGCACAACTGTTTTCCAAGATTTAAAATGTGGAAAGGGAATACTTCAGTCAGTAAACCAAACAAGGTCATAGCTAATTATGGACCTTAGAGTGTTACAATTTTCTGTAATTTCTAATAATTTATAGTGAGTTTTCTGGGTCTGTATTTTAGGGGAAAAATGGAAAGACCAGGATATTGAAGATGACCACAAAAACCAGGGAAGAAATCTAAGGTGAGTTGCATTCACCAGAGTAATGATATAGCCCATGAGAGAATCTTAGTATTTCATAAATTTCAAAAGCCAAGCAAGCAAAACAATAAGCACAGCTTCAAGTTTATTCATTCTCAGAAAATTTTTACTAAAAATGTTTCATGGCCTCCTGCTTGAGGCCAGGAATTCAAGACCAGCCTGGTCAACATAGTGAGAGTCTGTCTCTACCAAAAAAAAAAAAAAAAAGTCATAGATGTTTAGGGTATGAAGAGAAATCACTATGAAACAGTTATTAAAAAATCCTGGCTGGGGCCGGGCGTGGTGGCTCACGCCTGTAATCCCAGCACTTTGGGAGGCCGAGGCGGGCAGATCACGAGGTCAAGAGATCAAGACCATCCTGGCCAACATGGTGAAACCCCGTCTCTACTAGAAATACAAAAATTAGCTGGGCGTGGTGGCGTGCACCTGTAGTCCCAGCTACTCAGGAGGCTGAGGCAGGAGAATTGCTTGAACCCAGGAGGTGGAGGTTGCAGTGAGCCGAGATTGTGCCACTGCACTCCAGCTTGGCGCCTGGTGACAGAGTGAGATTCTGTCTGAAAAAAAAAAAAAAAAAAATCCTGGTCAGGCGTGGTGGCTCACGCCTGTAACCCTAATACTTTGGGAAGCTGAGGCGGGCAGATTATCTGAGGTCAGGAGTTCAAGACTAGCCTGACCAACATGGAGAAACCCTGTCTCTACTAAAAAAATACAAAATTAGCTGGGCATGGTGGCACATGCCCAGCTACTTGGGAGGCTGAGGCAGGAGAATCACTTGAAACTGGGAGGCGGAGGTTATGGTGAGCCAACGTCACATCATTGCACTCCAGCCTGAGCAACAAGAGCAAAACTCCATCTCAAAAAAAAAAAAAATCCTGACTGTTTTGATAATAGCTATGGTCATAGCCTGTTCTAGAGTATTCAGTGTATTGGCTTTCAGACAATTCAGACAGGGCAAATAACATACAGTGTCTCTGAAAATGTTTAAAGTGTAATTCTGGTACTTGGTAATAAATATAAGATCATTCATACAAAACCATTAATAATATGATACTCATTTTTTACAGAGGTCCTGTGGTTGAAACACTGTGTGAAAATAAAGAAGATCATCAGTGTGGAAAAAGCACTAGCCAGATTGCTGATCTGAATATTAACCTGGAAACTCCTACTGGATTAAAACCATGTGACTGTAGTGTGTGTGGGGAAGTCTTCATGCATCAAGTCTCCCTTAACAGGCACATGAGGTCTCACAATGAACAGAAACCAAATGAGTATCATGAATATGGAGAGAAGCCGCATAAATGCAAAGAATGTGGAAAAACCTTCACTCGCAGTTCCAGTATTCGAACCCATGAAAGAATTCACACTGGAGAGAAACCCTATGAATGTAAGGAATGTGGGAAAGCCTTCGCATTTCTCTTTTCCTTTCGAAACCATATAAGAATTCATACTGGAGAGATACCCTATGAATGTAAGGAGTGTGGGAAGGCATTCAGATATCTTACTGCTCTTCGACGCCATGAAAAAAATCACAGTGGAGAGAAACCCTATAAATGTAAACAGTGCGGAAAAGCCTTTATATATTACCAGCCTTTTCTAACCCATGAAAGGACTCACACTGGAGAGAAACCTTATGAATGTAAGCAATGTGGGAAAGCCTTCAGTTGTCCCACGTACTTACGAAGTCATGAGAAAACTCATACCGGAGAGAAACCCTTCGTATGTAGGGAATGTGGAAGAGCCTTCTTTTCTCACTCAAGCCTTCGAAAACACATGAAAACCCACACTGGAGTTCAGCCTTATACATGTAAGAAATGTGGGGGAAGCCTTCAAATCTTCTAGTTCCTGTGAAGTGCATGAAAGAACTCATTTTGGAGAAAAACCCTATGAATGTAAACAGTGTGGTAAAGCCTTCAATTCTTCAAGTTACCTTCAATTGCATGAAAGAGTTCACACTGGCGAGAAAACTTACGAATGTAAAGAATGTGGTAAAGCCTTTCTTTATTCCACTCACTTTCGAATTCATGAAAGAACCCATACTAGAGAGAAACCCTATGAATGCAAACAGTGTGGTCGAGTCTTCATTTACTTCAGTCACCTTCGCAGGCATGAAAGAAGTCACACTGGGGTGAAACCATGTGAGTGTAAGCAGTGTGGCAAAGCTTTCACTTGTTTAAATTCCCTGAAAGTACACAAAAGAATTCATACCGGAGAAAGACCCTTTCAGTGTAGACAATGTGGTAAAGCCTTCAGTTATTCAAAGTCTTTGCACGTGCACGAAAGGACTCATACTAGAGGGAAGCCCTAAGACTGTAAGCAATGTTGTAATGCGGTCAGTTGTGTTAGTTACTTGTGAATGTATGAGAGTACTTATGCTCGAGAGGAAGTCCAGGAATGTAAACACTGTGATGAAGCCTTCAGTTGTCCTGATTCACTTTGAAAACATGACTCACGTGGCAATGAAATATTTTACAAATGTGGGAGGAACTTCCACTCTCCTGTAGGATTGCAAATATATCGATGGACTCCATGGACAGAAACCCTAAGAGTGTAAGGAGTGTGGGAAAGCCTTCACTTCACATAATCTTTTGAAGACACCTGAGAATATATACTGGAGAGAAACTATAAAAAATGTGAGAAATTCTTCATCCCAGGTTTTTGTTTTGTTTTTTGAGATGGAGTTTCACTCTTGTTTCCTAGGCTAGAGTGCAGTGGCATGATCTCTGCTCACCACAACCTCCGCTTCCCAAGTTCAAGCAATTCTGCCTCAGCCTCCTGAGTAGCTGGGTTGACAGACATGTGCCATCATGCCCAGCTAATTTTGTATTTTTGGTAGAGAAAGGGTTTCACCATGCTGGTCAGGCTGGTCTCTGTCTTCTGACCTCAAATGATCCACCCACCTCGGCCTCCCAAAGTGCTGAGATTACAGGCGTGAGCTACCATGCCTGGCCGTAGCCTTCTTAAATGTAAGCAGTGTGGGGAACATCTTCAATTACATGTGCAACCATTGTTGAGATCCTTCTTAGGAAGAATTAAAGAAATGGGGAAGAAGGACTTGGGCCCCAGCAGGCCTTTTGTGGCACCAAGTCTGAAGTTAGGAAACACCCTCTAGGGCAGCGCCTGCCCTGGGCTCACACACGACTGGATAGAAATGATAAGACTCCCAGTATCTGCCTTTAAGTTTTTATCAGTGTCCTCGGGTCAGACTGTGGGGAATGCTGTGCTTCTAAAACAAAGGTGCATCCTGCAATCCTCCCCAAGTGGGATCTGCCTGTGGACATCCTAATTCACAGACATGATCGGCATTGCATTATTCCAGGGCTGTTTTGAGGTCATCTCCAGCTTTGTTTCCCATCTCAAACCTACACTTTGGATATTTGCTGGGAAACATGTTTAAACATTCACATCCAAGTTTCTCTGTGGCAACCCCAGATGGCTCTGAGGTGAGAGGGCTGCAGAAGCAGAACCTGTGTCATGGGACACATGCCCCTTGACCACACAGCATCCACTGTCCTGTAATTTCCAGCCCTGTACCAACCACCACAGTCAGAATAATCTCAAAACTGCTATTGGGGTCACACAGACATACTCTGCCATGTCTTAGCTGTAGGACACTCAAAATTCTTACCTCCCCTAAGTTGCTTACCCTGTTTTCTGGCACATTCTACCCTGAGATAATTCAGTGGCATATGCACTGATGATGCCTTCTCACCTCAGTGCATGCCATGTGCATGCTGCTCCAGGACTGGTTTCATAGCCTCCCACTAAGACTAGCACCTGGCTCTTTTTGGAAAAGGACCCGCCTTGCAGTGCTCCAACTCTTTTGTGTGTGGGAGGTGCTGGTGTCAGGGTTCACAGGCCATGGAACTGCCTTGCTTCATGTCACAAGGCAAGGTGAACTCGACTCCCAGTAAACTGCTTCCTGGAGCCCCTGAAGTTTTCTCCCTTCTCTGAACTGTACAGGCATGATAGGTGTCGGGTCTGTCCCTTGTTGGGGTCAGTCCCCCTTTTTTCTTAGAGAGCAAGCCAGTGTGTTCTAGAAGGGAAGTGGCAGCATTGAGGGAAACCAGGTCACCATCCACCCTTGTAACAACTTAGAGTCTCCCTGGGTCCCAGAAGTGAAATTCCTGTCACTTGGAGACCTGTGGTTGGAACTCCCTAGGCTCCTGGTCTCCACCCTCCCTCAATAGCAGGGATGGGTGATGGGTCAGGTGGCAGCATCCAAAACCACAGTGAAGACAGGAGAGTCCAGAGGCTGACTGGAGCAAGGTTTGCTGGCAGATGAGTCCTCAGTGGAAGTGACGGCTACTGTAGAGCTGCAGTGGAAGACCTGGTGGCTGAGCCATGAGATACGCACCTTTGCTCCTCTCACCAGGAACATTTATGGTAGTTTGAGGGGTTGGAACATTATTACTCAACCCGTTTCAGGTCCTTCTTTTCACGTTCTCGGGCTGCCATGTTGTGCTTTTGTAGAGACATGGGAGCTCAGGAAGTTTGAAATTCCTTCACCATCAGAATGGGCTTGAGGAGCCATCTCTTATGATGGGTCTGGGGGGCACAAATGGGTATCTCTTAGTAGAATGAGAATGAGAACATTTCGCTTTTGAAGGACAAGTATATGTGGGTCTATGATGAGGTTTGTGTAAAACCCATTTGTGTATGTGTCTGAGTCCTGATATTCAGTAAGTATTTTCCTCTGTGTAATGCCCTCTAATAGTCAAGAAAGCTGTGCTGTGTTAATATCTCTGTGCTAACTAGCTGTGCTAATATCCCTGTTCCCTTGATCCTGGCATTCTGGAAGACAAGAAAGCAAGCAAGAATATGTAATGCACTGTGGTAGTTATTCCTGAGGAGCCAGAGAAACCTGGAGAAGAGATCAGAACACCTGGGGCCTGTCTCTGGAAACCTGTTTTAGTGGTTGGGCTGTTACATCTATGGGTTTGTGAGTTTGTGCCTCTCTCCCTATATGGACAGTGACAGTGGGATTTTTGTATATTTATCTATAGGGCTATATGTGTATATATATTTTTAAATATGGAATGCTTGGGCTTTTTTTTTTTTTTTTTTTTTGAGGCAGAGTCTTTCTCTTGTCACCCAGGCTGGAGTGCATTGGCATGATCTCAGCTCACTGCAACCTCTGCCTCCTGGGTTCAAGAAATTCTCATGCCTCAGCTTCCTGAGTAGCTGAGATGACAGGCGCCCACCACCACACCTGAGTAATTTTTGTGTTTTTGGTAGAGACGGGGTTTCTCCATGTTGGTCAGGTTGGTCTCAAACTCCTGACCTCAGGTAATCCACCTGCCTTGGCCTCCCAAAGTGCTGGGATTACAAGTGTGAGCCACTGTGCCTGGTCTTACTATTACTATTTTTTGAGATGGAGTCTCGCTCTGTCACCAGGCTGGAGTGCAATGGCTCAATCTTGGCTCACTGCAATCTCTGCCTCTTGGGTTCAAGCGATTTTACTGCCTCAGCCTCCCGAGTAGCTGGGATTACAGACATGCGCCACCACAGCCAGCTAATTTTTGTATTTTTAGTAGCGATGGGGTTTTACCATGTTGGCGAGGATGTTGTCAGTCTCCTGACCTTGTGATCCACCTGCTTCAGCCTCCCAAAGTCCTGGGATTACAGGGGAGCCACCGCGCCCGGCCAGAATGCTTGTATATTCTTCCCTGATTTCCCGGGAAGCATCACCCTTAACATCAAATGGAGCTGGTAAGAGCAAACATCCTTGTTTCTGATATTAGATATTAAAAACAGTGTTACACCACCAAAGATTCTGTTGACTTTTTCACATATTTCTTGTAGCAGTCTATTCCTAGGTTTTTGTGGGTTTTTATCATAAATGGGTGTTGAATTATGTCAGAAGCTTTTTTGCATCAATCTAGACTCGTTTTTCCATCATTTGCTAATGTGTATTCCGTTCATCAGTTTCCATATTGTGAAACACCCTTACGTTCCAGAGATAAATCTTACTTGGTTATGTTGCTTAATCTTTTGAATATATTGCTTTATATGATTTGCTGACATTTATTTCAAGATTTTTGCATCAGTACTCATAAGGGACAGGAATGCCATCTTCCTGGCTCTCATGCCATGCCACACTTGCTGGAAAGCCCTGGCATGTTCTCCCTGAGACCTGATTGTTGCAATAAGCCTTTTCATATTCTCAGTGTGTATGTGCCCCACATAGCCATCAGTGTCAACATCCGAACCACACCAGGCAACTGTAACAGTTGACACTGTCAGCAGGATGTCTAGATGTTGGTCACCACGCCATGGGTCAGCCTTCCCTTGCCGTCAGGTGCTAACCTGCTCTGCTACCTGGTGGGCAGCATGCTCTTTGAGCTGCTGCTGCTTGCTGCTCTGTGTTCCATTGCTGAGACCTAACAAACTCTGTCCCAGACTGAGCCAACCAAAGCTGGCAGTTTCTATAAAAGTCTGGCATTTAGGAGCAGGAGTATGGGATTTGGGTCCTCCTCAAAGTGGTCTAGGGCTAGGCATTTTCACTTTGCCTTTCTATGTAGAATGAAGCTGGAACTGATGCTAGGTGTTGGCCTTGTCTTACAGGTCTGGTGGTGGGGGCTGGTGGTGAGATTTTTATCTTGTGCATGTTGGGACCCCCATTGGTGGTCATTCTTGAAAGAGCAATCATTTGAAAATGAGGAAGAAGGCCGGGGGTGATGGCTCACACCTGTAATCCCAGCACTTTGGGAGGCCGAGGCCAGTGGATCACTTGAGGTCAGGAGTTCAAGACTAACTGACCAACATGGTGAAACCCCGTCTCTACTAAAAGTACAAAATTAGCTGGGCATGGTGGTGCATGCCTGTAACCCTAGCTGCTTGGGAGGCTGAGGCACGAGAATCTCTTGAACCCAGGAGGTGGAGGTTGCAGTGAGCTGGGATGGTGCCATTGCACTCCAGCCTGGGCAATGAGAATGAAACCCCATCTCAAAAAAAAAAAAAAAAAAAAAAATGAGAAAGAAGGCTGGGTATGGTGGTTCACACCTGTAATCTCAGCACTTTGGGAGGCCGAGGCAAGTGGATCACCTGAGGTTAGGAGTTTGAGAGTAGCCTGGCCAACATGGTGAAACCCTATCTCTATGAAAAATATAAAAATTAGCCTGGATGTGGTGGTGGACACCTGTAACTCCAGCTACTCAGGAGGCTGAAACAGGAGAATCACTTGAACTTGGGAGGCAGAGGTTGCAGTGAGCTAAATATTGCCCCACCGCTCTTCAGCCTGGGCAATGGAGCAAGACCCTATCTCCAAAAAAAAAAAAAAAAAAAGAATATTAGAAGAGAAGGTAGGGAAGCTACCATTAGATGGTGTCCTGAAGTTCACACTCAGCTGGACCTTTAAGTACCTCTGCTGCTGCCGCCACCCATGCCTCCATCTCAACAGAGACCCTGATCCTCTCTGGGTTGTAAGGGACAACCCTGCGGCATTTCTGTTTTTTTGTTTTTTTTTTTTTGAGATAGAGTTTCACTCTTGTTGCCCAGGCTGGAGTGCAATGACATGATCTCAGCTCACTGCAACCTCCACCTCCCGGGTTCAAGCAATTCTCCTGCCTCAGCCTCCCAAGTAGCTGGGATTATAGGCATGTGCCACCACACCCAGCTAATTTTTTATATTTGTAGTAGAAACGGGGTTTCTCCATGTTGGTCAGGCTGGTCTCAAACTCTTCACCTTGTGATCCACCCACCTCAGCCTCCTAAAGTGCTGGGATTACAGGCGTAAGCCCTTGTGCCCCGCCACCCTGTGGCATTTCTGTAGCTCAACAAAGGTGTTCAAACATGAATAAATCCCGGTGTCCCTAAACTAGGTAAGGCATCTATTGTCATGCAGAAAACTACTGCTATTGTTTCCATGTGGTTTGTCTTCTCCATAGTTCATTGAAATTTGGTCCAGTGTAGTGGTTTTAGGCCTGGTGGGAGGTGTTTAAGTCACAGGGTCGATCCCTCATGAAAGGCTTTGCGCTCTCCGGTTAGTAGAATCTTGTTTAGGCTGGGTGTGGTGGCTCACACCTTATTACACTGACTCACATTGAATGGAATCTCCTGTTTTCAGCAAAAATTGGTTTGTTTTGGATCTATCTGCTTTCCTAAAACAATTTTGAATATGTAGCATTTAGCATAAGTGATTCCATTTTGGTTTGGTCTTGTCTTTTGGGCCTAGTACAGGAGCTCAGACCAAAACAACAGCCTCCCATTTTTTAATAATGGCCAATCAGAACATTGTTAAACATTTTTGTTTAACACTGGCCAATCAGAAAAGGAAATTATGGGCCCGGTGCAGTGGTTCATGCCTGTAATCTCAGCACTTTGGGAGGCTGAGGTGGGCAGGTCACCTGGGGTCTGGCATCGAGACCAACCTGGCCAACACGGTGAAACCCCATCTCTACTAAAAATACAAAAAATTAGCTGCGCCTGGTAGTGTGCACCTGTAATCCCAGCTACTTGGGAGGCTGAGGCAGGGAAATCACTCGAACCCTGGGCAGAGGTGGCAGTGAGTTAAGATTGCGTCATTGCACTCCAGCCTGGGCGACAAGAGCGAAACTCCGTCTCAAAAAAAAAAACAAAAAAAACAAAAGAAAAGGAAATTATGAAAGCAATCACATTTACAACAGCACAAGAAAGAACAAAATACTTCAGAATAGTGTTAATCAAAAAGGCAAAACAAAACTGAAAACTACAAGACATTGCTAAAAGAAATTTTAAAAAGAACAAATAAATAGATATCTGTGATAATGTGGAACATGGTTTTTTTTTTTGTTTTTTTTTTTGAGTCTCACTCTCACCCAGGCTGGAATTCAGTGGTGCGATCTTAGCTCATCGCAACAGCCACTTCCTGGGTTCAAGCAATTCTCCTACCTCAGCCTCTGTAGTAGCTGGGACCGCAGGAGTGCACCAGGACGCCTGGCTAATTTTTTTTTTTTTTTTTTGTATTTTTAGTAGAGATGGGGTTTTGCCATGTTGGCCAGGCTGGTCTTGAACTTCTGCCCTCAGGTGATCTGCCTGCCTTGGCCTCCCAGAGTGCTGGGATTGCAGGTGTCAGCCACCACAAAAAAAAACACTGGCCTGGTTTTTTTCCTTAGTCCATTTGGTGTTGCTGTAGTAGAATACCTGAGGGTAATTTATTAAGAACAGAGGTTATTTGACTCACAATTCTGGTGACTGAAAAGTCCAAGAGTGGACAGCTGTGTCTGGTGAGGGTTTCACCTGCTTACACTTGTGGCGGAGAGTAGAAGAGAAGCCAGCGTGTGCAGAAATCACATGGTGAGACGGGAAGTAAGAGGACATCAAGGAAAACAGACTCTTTTTTTTTTTTTTTCTCCTCAGATGGAGTTTCGCTCTTGTTGCCCAGGCTGGAGTGCAATGGCTCCATTTCGGCTCACCACAACCTCTACCTCCCAGGTTCAAGTGATTCTCCTGCCTCAGCCTCCTGAGTAGCTAGGATTACAGGCATGTGCCGCCACGCCTGGCTAATTTTTGTATTTTTAGTAGAGAGGGAGTTTTTCCATGTTGGTCAGCCTGGTCTCGAACTCCCAACCTCAGGTGATCTGCATGCCTCCCAGAGTGCTGGGATTATAGGTGTGAGCCACTGTACCCAGCTGGAAGACAGACTCTTTATTAACCCACTCTTGTGGGAACCATTCCTGTGAAAGCAATGACAGGAGGGCGTCAATCTATTATGATGGAGTTGCCTTTTGACCCAAACAGCTGCCACCTGGCCTCAAAACAGCCACTTTGGAAATCAGATTTCAACATGAGGCCAGGCATAGTAGCTCATGCCTGTAATCTGGTGCTTTAGGACGCAAGGTGAGAGCCTTGCTTGATCCCAAGAACTTGAGACCAGCCTGGTCAGCATAGCTAGACCCCATTTATTCTATTTATTTATTTACTTATTTTTTTTTGAGACGGAGTTTCACTTTGTCGCCCAGGTTGGAGTGCAATAGCGCAGTCTCGGCTCACTGCAACCTCCGCCTACTTCGTTCAAGCAATTCTCCTGCCTCAGCCTTCTGAGTAGCTGGGATTATAGGCTTGCGCCACCATGCCTGGCTAATTTTTGTATTTTTAGTAGAGACAGGGTTTCACCAGGTTGGCTAGGCGGGTCTCAAACTCCTGACCTCAGGTTATCCCCCGCCTTGACCTCCCAAAGTGCTGGGATTACAGGCGTGAGCTACCACACCCAGTTGCTAGACCTAATTTCTATGATTGCACCACTACACTCCAGCCTGGGTGACAGAATGACACCCTGTTTTTAAAAAAATACAAAAAAAAAAGCCCACTTAATTTTTTTTTCTTTCTTTCTTTCTTTCTTTTTTTTATGGATAAGATCCGGGAAGAACCCACTTAATTTTTTAAGGGACAGGGTCTCACTGTTCCCCAGGCTGGAGTGCAGTGGCAAGATCTTGGCTGATTTCAGTCTCTGCCTCCCAGGCTCAAGTGATCCTCCCACCTCGACCTCCTGAGTAGCTGGGACCACAGGCATGTGCCACTACACCTGGCCAATTTTTGTATTTTAAGTAGAGATGGGGTTTCCCCTTGTTGCCCAAGCTGGTCTTGAACTTCTGAGCTCAAGTGATCCACTGGCCTCTAGCTCCTAAATTGCTGGGATTACAGACGTGAATCACTGTGCCCAGCCTGGTTCATGGCTTGGAGGTAAGAGTTTTTTTTTTTTCCTCTCAAGACAGAGTCTTGCTCCATCATACAGGCTGGAGTACAATGGCGTGATCTCGGCTCACTGCAACCTCCACCTTCTGGGTTCAAGTGATTCTCCTGCCTCAGCCTCCCGAGTAGCTGGGATTGCAGGCTTGTGCCACCATACCTGGCTATTTTTTTTGTATTTTTAGTAGAGACAGGGGTTTCACCATGTTGGCCAGTCTGGTCTTGAACTCTGGACCTCAGGTGATCTGCCCACCTCAGCCTCCCAAAGTTCTAGGATTACAGGTGTGAGCCACCATGCCCGGCCACAGGTTAGTTTTTAAAGGCAAGAGTATTGTATTCAGGTATAACCTTAAGACTGAAAAAAAAAAAAAAAAGAGTATTGTGAAGAAAGGGCGGGGTAAATTTCAGGAAAGCAGAGGCTACAGGCAAAATCATAAATCAATACATGGAGGTTTCACAGTCCTATAAGCTTAAAAGGACGAGATATCTTGAAGCGGGGGCTCATAGGTCATAGGTAGATTCAAAGATCATATTTGTAATTGGTTAAGAAGAGAGAAGCTTCGTTTAAAAATTTAAGCTAGGCTGGGCGCAGTGGTTCACCCTGTAATCCCAGCTACTTGAGAGGCTGAGGCAGGAGAATCACTTGAACCCAGGAGGTGGAAGTTGCAGTGAGTTGAGATTGCACCATCGCACTCCAGCCTAGGAAACGAGTAAATCTCCGTCTCATGAAAAAAAAAAAAAAAAAATTAAGCTAGGTGCAGGGGCTAATACCTGTAATGCCAACATTTTGGGAGCCCTAGGCGAGAGGATCACTTGAGGCCAAGATTTCAAGTCCAGCCTAGGCAGCATAGCAAGACTTTGTCTCTTAGAAAAATTAGGGCATTAAGATTTTTAAAAAAGGGCAGGGTGAGGTGGCTCGTGCTTGTAATCCCAGCACTTTGGGAGGCCAAGGCGGGTGGATCATGAGGTCAGGAGATGGAGACCATCCTGGCTAGCACAGTGAAACCCTGTCTTTACTAAAAATACAAAAAATGAGCCGGGCGTGGTGGTGTGTGCCTGTAGTCCAGCTGCTTGTGAGGCTGAGGCAAGAGAATCATTTGAATCCAGGAGGCGGAGGTTGCAGTGAGCCAAGACAGTGCCACTGCATTCCAGCCTGGGGACAGAGTGAGACTCTGACTCAAAAAAAAAAAAAACGAAAATGCCCTGGCAGGGTGGCTCATGCCTATAATCCCAGCACTTTGAGAGGCTGAGGCAGGTGGATCACCTGAGGTTGGGAATTCAAAACTAGCCTGACCAACATGGTGAAACCCCGTTTCCAAAAAAAAAAAGAAAAGAAAAATGGGGTCCGTAGAAAACTAATTGGTTACAAGGAGTGTCTTTCTTTAAGCCCCTAAGGAAGAAACAGAACAAAGGTCAAGTTTAGTCTTCACTTTCTTCTTATGTAAGAGTCTTTGCCGGTGAATGGACCTGCTCAGTGGGGGTCCTCAGTGGGGTTCCAGGCCTCTGAAAGAGGACTCAGGGACATATGTTAAGATGTTATCCTTAGTTTATACAGGGAAAGGAAACATTTCTGGGCCTCTAACTTCCTGAGCTATTGTTTTAGGTCCATTACCTTTTTATTTAACAAAGTTACTTATTTGCTTCTTAGGGCTTCACTAGGTGCCTAGAATTTCCTTTAAAGGAACTCAGGATTTTTCTTTATTTCCATGCTTGGGGTTCACAGTCCTCTAATAAAGGGTGTCCCTACTATCTTAAAACCAAAGCAGTGGTGGGGCACGGTGGCTCATGCCTGTAATCTTAGCACTTTGGGAGGCTTAGGCGGCTGGAGCACAAGGTGAGGAGTTCGAGACCAGCCTGGCCAACGTAGCGAAACCCTATCTCTACTAAAAATACAAAAAATTAGCCAGGCGTGGTGGCGCATACCTGGAATCCCAGCTACTCAGGAGGCTGAGGCAGGAGAATCGCTTGAACCTGGGAGGCGGAGGTTGCAGTGAGCGGTGATTTATTGCACTCCAGCCTGGGTGACAAGAGAGAAACTCAGTCTCAAAAAAAAAAAAAAAAAAAAAAAGTGGGGGTACAGGGCAGGCACTAGGATCCAGCTTTGCCCACTTAACCCACTAACTCATTTGCATGCTGTCTACTTATTTCTTCTCCCATCATCCTGATGGCCACCACCCAGGCCTAGACGCTTACCTGGGTACGTGTCAAAGTTTTCTCATTGGTCTCCCAAACTTCAGTTCCTAGCTCCAAAGAGACGTTTATTTCCCTGTCTCTCCCCCTGCTCACACACCTCCCATGGCTCCCTAGTGCTCTCAAGCGCAAGTCCAACCTCTTCAGCCTGGCACCTGAAGCCTTGAAGACCCAGTTCTGCCTGTCCCACTGTATCATTAGCATGAACAACTAGAAAAACGTTAATAATTAATAACAAGAATAGCACTACCTCTGTTTATTGAGGGCCTACCTGGTGCTTAGACATGTGTCTTGCAGTTTGAAGGTGCATTCACAACAGCTTTATTATCTTTGTTTTACAGAAGGGGCTGCTGAAGTTCAGAGAATTCAAGGGCCTTCTCCAGGGTTCCCAGCCTAGGTGTGAACTCAATTCTTTCCAACTCCAAAGCTCAGGCTTAAACCCAACACTCTGTCCCCTCCATGACAAACCTCTAGTGGGATGGATTTAACTTCCTTGCCATTTCTGTCTTTTACTCTGCTTGAGCCACTATAACAAAAGTAAATAAATTAAAAACAAAAACAAAAACAAAATGCAATAGACAAGGTGGCTTAAACAACAGACATTTATTTCTCAGGATTCTTGACACCAGGAAGTCCAAGGTCAGAATGAGAGCAGATTCTGTTCTTGGTGAGGGCTTTCTTCCTGGCTCAAAGATGGCTACTTTCTGGCTGTGTCCTGCAGTTGGGGAGAGGCCATCTGGATGACAGAAAGAGAGAAAGATAGGTCTCTGGTGTCCTTTTTTTTTTTTTTTTTTTAGAGATCGGGTTTCACCATGTTGGCCAGGCTGGTCTCAAACTCCTGACCTCAGGTGATCCGCCCACCTTGGCCTCCCAAAGTGCTAGGATTACAGGCGTGAGCCACCACACCCAGCCGGTCTCTGGTGTGTTAAACAAATTTTTTTTTTTTTTTAAGAACTAAACAAAATTATTTATAATTGCCAGGCATGGTGGTTTACGCCTGTAATCCCAGCACTTTGGGAGGCCAAGGCGGGTCAGGAGATTGAGACCATCCTGGTCAACATGGTGAAACTCTGTCTCTACTAAAGAAACACAAAAAAACTAGCTGGATGTGGTGGCATGCGCCTGTAGTCCCAGCTACTTGGGAGGCTGAGGCAGGGAAATTGCTTGAACCCAGGAGGCAGAGGTTGCAGTGAGCTGAGATTGTGCTGCTGCACTACAGCCTGGTAACAGAACAAGACTCTGTCTCAAAAAACAAAGTATTTATTATTGTTATTATTTGAGATGGAGTCTTGCTCTGTTGCCAAGGATGGAGTGGTAGTAGCATGATCTTGGCTCACTGCAACCTCTGCCTCTTGGTTCAAGCAATTCTCATGCCTTAGTCTGTAGCTGGGATTGCAGGCACCGGCCACCATGCCCGGCTAATATTTGTATTTTTAGTAGAGATGGGCCTTCGCCATTTTGTCCAGACTGGTCTCAAACTCCTGACCTCAGGTGATCTGCCCACCTAGGCCTCCCAAAGTGCTGGGATTACAGGTGTGAACTACTGTGTCCAGCCCCTGTCCAGATTATTTTTGGCCTCTGTGTAGCATTTCTTTCCCCAGGGTATGGACAGGACCCTCTTTGGAATGAGAGTCTCATGGCCCACAATCAGATTAGACTTCTGCAGTGGGCAGGTGAAAGGAGGGCAGGAGAAGTTCAGGGAGAGATTCTGCTTTCTGTAACAAGGACTATGGGAGTTATGAGTTAGAAACCATGGATGGAAACCATTGTATAAATTATAATATCATGGCTGATATCTTTGTTTTCTCAAAGGAATAATTACTTGCCAGTTTTATTTATTGATTGATTGTATGTGTGTGAGACAGAGTCTCACTCTGTCACCCAGGCTGGAGTACAGTGGCATGATCTCGGCTCACTGCAACCTCCGCCTCCCAGGTTCAAGCGATTCTTCTGCCTCAGCCTCCTGAGTAGCTGGGATTACAGGCATGTGCCACCACGCCTGGATAATTTTTGTATTAGTAGAGACGGGGTTTCTCCATGTTGGTCAGGCTGGTCTCAAACTCCTGACCTCATTATCCGCTCACCTTGGCCTCCCAAAGTGCTGGGATTACAAGCGTGAGCCACTGGCCATGGATTTATTTTGAAATCCATATAAAGTATTTTAGAAATTTTTGTCTTTCAATTTAAACATCACCACAGAAGGAAAGCAGGATCTCTGCTGGTTTCTGAAACAAACAAACAAACGGGATTGAAGGTCTTTTTGTCTTATTTAAGTGATCAGTGTTGGTGGGAGGCAGGTGAATAACCTGCAGTGGGCAGCAGAGCCTGAGGCCAGTCTGGAGCCTGCAAAGGGAGGGAAAGGGTGTTTCTTGGGCAGGCTGCCCTTCCTTGCAGGTGGCCTCCAGCTGATCAGAACCACTCCAGAAGGAGTGCAGATTCTTTTTTAAAAAAAATATTATTTAATTTTTATTTTTATTGATTTTAGTTTTTTTGTTTTTGAGACACAGTCTCAGTCTGTCGCCCAGGGTGGAGTGCAATGACTCTATCTTGGCTCACTGCAACCTCTGCCTCCTGGGTTCCAGCAATTCTCCTGCCTCAGCGCCCGGCTAATTTTTTGTATTTTTAGTATAGACGGGTTCCCCCCACCCCCCGTTAGCCAGGATGGTCCCAAACTCCTGACCTCGTGATCCCCCCTCCCCCCCCCCGCCTCAGCCTCCCAGAGTGCTGGGATTGCAGGCATGAGCCACCGCACCTGGCCAGGAATGTGGGTTCTGAGAAGCTGCAGAGCTGTGAAAAGCAGGAGACCCATGTGCAGTTGTGGTTGGGTGGGCGCGGAGGGTTCCGTCTTTTTTGAGGTTGCACCTCTGGCGCCTGGCGCCTGGGGCCATTTTCTGGGTAGTGTTTTGGTTTTGGCATTCATGGGGTCGCTGGGGTCAGGCTGTAATCTGTATACATGAAGAAAATCTGTGAAAGTCGGGCTCAGTAAAAGACTTGTTTGCGTTGTCCCCTGGAGAAAAGGTTTAGCAACATGACGTTTATTTAGGTCACAATCTTACAATGACTCCAGGTGAGAGTTTCCTACTGGTACAAATAAATGAAGGTTTTGAAGGAAAGAGTGTTTCCACGCTGTCAGGAGGGGACTGGAGGGCACCTTGAGCTCCCAGAGTTGAATTCTTAAGTCTCTCTGTCTCATCACCAGCTTCTGATCCACTCTGGGGTTCCACTTCTGCGGTTAAAGCCTGGTTTCCAAGCTTGGGAATTTTTTTTCCCCCTGTCTTGCTCTGTCGTCCAGGCAGGAGTGCAGCGCTGTGATCTCGGTTCACTGCAACCTCCGCCTCCCGGGTTCAGGTGATTCTCCTGCCTCAGCCTCCCGAGTTGCTGGGATTACAGGCGCCCACCACCACCCCGGCTAATTTTTGTATTTTAGTAGAGACGGGGTTTCACCATGTTGGCCAGGCTGGTCTTGAACTCCTGACCTTAAGCAATCCACCCACCTTGGCCTCCCAAAGAGCTGGGATTACAGACGCTTGGGAGTATTTTGAACCTTATGATTGTGGGTTTTCCTTGTGAACTGCGGGTGAAGCAGGCTGCTTGTCTGAGCTAGTTCAAATGTTTGCTTTACTTCTCTTGATTTCTTTACAGATGATTGCTGTCATAAAACTCCAGTTTTTCCTATGCATTTAATAATTTTATTTCTTTGTTAGCATTTTAATATTCTCACCTGAAAATGAGTAGACTGGGTACACATGATGATAAAGCTTTGGTAATGCTGGCAGTAGCGTCATCCCAAAACCTGATCCCTGGAGGATATCAAGCCCCCTCCTCCCTCCTGTTCCACTATGGCCTGGGCGCGTCTCCTGCTCTGAGGCCAGGGAATGGCTCCACTGGACACCGAGTCTGTCACGCTCTGTGCACACTTGTGACTGACTCCGTGTCCGTGAGGAAGAAGCAGGAAAGGCACCCTGAATGCAGAAAGACGCCAGTAACCGCTCTGCAGAGCCTGAAACACTTTTTGCTTAAATGCAAATACCCTCCCACGCACCGAAGGTTACTGAGGGAGGAAGTCCGGCCTGCGAAGTGCAGTAGCCAAGACCCTGTCAATCTGGTTTTACTCAGCCACATACCGCATTGCTTCTCCTGTCACTCAGTGCCGAGGGGGCAGGACTTAGATCATCATCCAATCAGGGGCGCTGGGGCGCGGACCTGCAAACCATCCAATCAGGAACTCTGCAATGGGGACTAGGGGCAACGTTCAACAACTCCGCGTTGTCTTCCTGTCTCGGGTCCGCGGCGCTTGGGTTCCGGTCTCCCCTTCTCCAGTGGCCCGGGTGGCCCCACCGCAGCCTCTGCCGCGCTGGGACCTGCACAGGTTGGAGACAGCCGTAGGCAGGACCCCAGGACACCCTGGAAGCCAGGAAATGGTGCGTGTGCTGGGCCGGGCGTCTGGAGACGGGGGGGAGGGGGCTGGTTGGAACCGGCCGGAACCGGCTGTGGAGGCACCCGGGCCTCCCTGCGGGGACTCCAGGGTCTGGGACCCGAGTTCCTCTGCACAGCTCGGCCCTCTGTCCCCCTCGGCCGCTGGGTGGGGCTGGGTCGTAGCCGGTATCCCGGGCGTCCTGTCCAGACCCTGCGCCGTGACTGAGGCCCCGACCCCGGAGCCCTCTCTGGGCAGCTCCGCGCCCGCAGCCCCGCCTCTCCCCAGATTGTGCGGAGACACGAGAGGGTCACAGGGGGAATCCCGCCTCGCCTGTGTGGTTCGTGCGTGGGAGGAGCTGTGTGCTGTGGTGTTCCCCAGTCCATCCTTTTTTTTGTGCTGGGGAACCGATCTCCTTCCGAGTCTTCCAGATGTACTGGGAAAACAGTCTCAAACCTACGACTCCCGTTTCTTAGCCTAGATTTTTCTAGGGCTGGGAGTAAATCCCTAAATTTCCGGTTCCTTCCCCCGCATTCCCAAAGGTGACCTCCCCCTTTCGTATCACAACATTATCAACTGTTTTTTGTTTTACATTTTAGATACAGTATTTTAGTTGTTTATAGGTTCTTTCACCATCCTCTTTTGAAAGGATTTGTTTTGTTTGTGGACTTTTTTTTTTTTTTTTTGAGACAGCATCTCTCTGTCACCAGGCTGGAGTGCAGTGGCAAGATCTCGGCTCACTGCAACCTCCGCCTCCCGGGTTCAAGCAGTTCTCCTTCCTCAGCCTCCGGAGTAGCTGGGATAACGGGCATGCACCACCAGGCCTGGCTAATTTTTGTGTTTTTAGTAGAGATGGGGTTTCACCATGTTGGCCAGGCTGGTCTCAAAACTCCCGGCCTCAGGTGATCTGCCCGCCTCGGCCTCCCAAAGCGCTCAGATTACAGGCATGAGCCACCGTGCCCGGGCTCTTGTTTGTGGACTTTTAACTTGAGAGGGAATCGCAGCATAAAAACCTAATACTCTGCGATAAAAAAATTTTGTGCTTCCCCCTCCTTTTATCTTTGCTAAGCCCCGAAGCCTAATCAGAATGTCTTTGGGTGGAGTTTCCCCTTTGGAAACTTTACTTGGTGATGTGGCCCTCTATCTTTTCCTGGTCCTGAGTTTCAGAACTGCCTGGGCCTGACCCAGGATGCCCACAGCTGCCACTTCTGGAGGATCTAGTGATTATCAGCCCCTGGGTCACTCCTTCCAGAGGACAGCCTAAGGTGTAGGGGGTGGGGCTTCTTAGGGGAGAGCTGGATACCCTGAGGTCGGAGGAGTCTCCCAGTATCCCTTTTAGCTGAAAAGTTTACCCTTTGGGACACAGCTTTTCTTCCGCAATCCCAGTTTCCATTCCTTAGGGACGCATTGATGGTTAGCCAATCTTAGGCTGTTATTGAGAGGAAAAGACACAAACGATTCCTGACCTCCGGATTGTTTTAGTCTAGTGAAGGGAGAAAAACTATCCCAAAGGAAAGGAAAACCCACCCCATTGAAATGGTGCAAGAACCTGAAAGGTAAAATACACTTGGGGCAAAAAGCAGGGCGCACAATTCACTGTCTTTAAGGAGGGCGATCACTGAGCACTCTGAGCCAGGATGGGGCTGGGGAGATGTCCTAGGTGATAGGGTGACCTCACCTGACACTGGATTCAGATAAATGTCTGTATTCCAGGTCAGCACTGCCTCTTCCTGGGTTTGTAAACCTTTGAAAAGCTTTATTCGCTTATTTGATCCTTTTTTTCAATATATGTACAATGTATTTTATCAGTAGCTCTTGAAAGACAAGTTAAAATGTTTACAAAGGGGCAGAAAGTAGATTTGAGGGAAAACAATTATCTAGTCTTATATTCAATTTGTTAAAAAGTCTTATTTATCTGTTTTTCTTTCCCATAACATGTGTGGTAGGTTTCTGAGGTCTGTTTTCTTCCTTTGGGTGATTTCAGATCAATCCCAGGACTTAGCCTTGAGAATGCTACTGGGGGATGAGAATCTCAGAGAAACAGGGAAATTCAGTCTTCCATTATGGCTAGAGAGAAACGAATACATTACCACAAGAAAGTGTGGTAGATAAATTGGTGAAATACAGAGATTCTCTAAAATAACTTACCCTTTGCAGGGTAGAGATTTTGTAGTAATGCATAACTGTTATGTATCCTTTCATCTGGACTTTGGTGATTAATGCTAAATCCTACCAGATGGGACTTTGAAATATTAAATATTAGTGAATTATATATTAGTAAAGAAATTGTCATGGAAGCAATAATTACATGACATGTCTATTGTCTGAAAGGGATAAATACTTGTGCTTTTCATGTTTGAGCTATAGCATAAATGTCTTGCAGTTTCCTTTCCACCTATATATATAAGCAGTGAATTTGAGTGATTTTGATGGATTCTTCAAACAGGATATTTTCTTGTCTAAAAATAAGTGAATCCAGACATGGTGGCTCACGCCTGTAATCCCAACACTTTTGGAGGCTGAGGCAGGCGGATCACCTGAGGTTGAGAGTTCGAGACCAGCCTGACCAACATAGAGAAACCCTGTCTCTACTAAAAATATAAAATTAGCTTGGTGTGGTGGTGCATGCCTGTAATCCTAGCTACTTGGGAGGCCGAGGCAGGAGAATCACTTGAACCTGGGAGGCGGAGGTTGTGGTGAGCGGAGATTGTGCCATTGCACTCCAGCCTGGGCAATGAGAGCAAAACTTCATCTCAAAAAAAAAAAAAAAAAAAGTAAGTGAATAGCCTTGTCTGGGGAAGCAGAGGTCTGAGGCAAAGTGTGTCTCAGAGTGACTCCAAACTAAGAGCCTGCAAAGGGAGTTCACTGAAGTCCCAGTTGGTTCTTCCTGGGTAGAAGTTGCAGGTGCCCCAGCCTGATCACTCCAAGCAGGGGAGGAGTTTTATACTGAGAGAATTTACAGACCACTGGAAAGCTGGGGATCCACATGTAGGTGTAGCTGGGAAGGTGATATTCTGTCTGAGGTTGTAATTGTTATTGTTCAGATAATAACAGAAAACCATGGGCTCCCATGATTTGAGAGAGCTGTTTCTAGACATCCTCAAATATAAGAAATCTGAAATTAGGTAAGAAGTGACTTTATTTGAAAGGACTATAACAAAAAGGGGGAAATCAGCAGATGTAAGATCTGCAAGTATCCCAGAGGTTAGACAGAAAAAGGCTTTTCTGGTGGGAAGTTGTAGCTTACACTTGTAATCCAAGCACTTTGGGAGGCTGAAACAGGAGGATTGCTTGAGGTCAGGAGTTTGAGACTAACCTGGACAAGATAGTAAGACCTCCTCCCTACAAAACTAAAAAGAAATTAGCTGGGGATGGTGGTGCACACCTGTAGTCCCAGCGGAGGCTGAGGTGGGAGGATCCCTTGAGCCCAGGAGGTCAAGGCTCCAGTGAGCTGTGATTGTGCCACTATACTCTAGCCTGGATGACAGAGCAGGACTGTCTCCCCCTCCTCTCCCCCCTAAAAAAGTTTTTCATTCATAGGGAGGAACAATTAAGATTAGGAATAGGTGGGGGTAGGGGGAAGGGCAGAGTGGACAGTGCAGAATTGGATCCTGAATTAGAGAATGTTTTATCCTGAGGTTAGCCTGTTCTTAGGATAGTTCATAAAGTAGGGGTTGGGTGGGTGCTTCCTTAGGCTGTTTAGGGTGGGTCAAAGTTCAGGGGCCTGAAAGAAGGAGAGAAACTTAACCAAAAGTTTGATTTACACGTACTTTGTTTTGACTGATCGGTGAAGACAAAACTGTCCAGTCAATTGTTTGTGAAGTAAACAATGGGAATTTGGAGAGTCTGTCTGGCTTTCTTATAGGTAAAATTAGGGACATCTTAATTAGTAACGGGAAGGGTGTTTCTTTGTTTTCCCCCAGTAGCCTGCTTCTCTAGAACACCAAGGGTGGTGGTGGTGGAGAGTGCTTTAATCATAGGTATTCTGTGGGATTATAGAGCTTGGGTAAAACTTAACATTATCATCAGTTTGGTTTTATATCCACCGAGTTGGTTTAGCCAGAGTGTGATTTGTGCAAATGTCTGTGAGGGTCAGACTTAATGAAAGACAACTTTGGTTTCTTTCTACTAGAGGAAAGCTTTATGAATTTAAGAGTGTATTTGCTCTGTGGTATGATAAATATATTTGGTGTTTGTCTGCAGTTCCTGAGACAGGGATCCTAAAACCCTTGCAATTTCCCAAGTGATAGGTGGAATGTGTTTTGTTATTCACAACAAGCCCCTTTCAGACCATACTTGAGTTTCAAGCTAATGAGGTGACTCTGGAATGCTTGGATACTTTCAGAATGGAGACTGGTGACCAGAAGCACCAAACCTGTGACTAGAAGATTGTCACTTTAAGCTCCAGCCCCCCACCTCAGGAAACAGCAGAGGCTGGAGATTGAGTTGTGTAAAAATTTTTGAGCAAAGACATTCAGAGAGTACTTTCAGGTGGATGAGGATATTGATGTGCTGGGAGGGTGGTGCACCCCAAGATGGGGAGCATTTCCTATCCACTCCCCCTTTCCTTGCCATTAACATCTCTTATTTGCCTGTTGCAGAGTTATACTTAAGTAAAATGTTTTGCTGAGTTCTTTGAATAGTTTTAGCAAATTATTGAACCCAAGGAGGAGAGGTTATGGGAGCTCATGATTTGTACACAGTTGTTCAGAAGTGTGGGTGGCCCTGTGGCTTGTGACTGGCATGTGAACTGGCCTGTGGTGAGACTGAGCCCTGATATTGTAGGGTCTCTGTTGATTCTGAGTGGCGTCAGAACTGAATTGTTAGACATCTCTCTAGTGTTGGAGAACTGGTCAGTGTTTGCACATTTGGTGTCACAGAAAAAACACCAGAGGTCAGAACCTTAAACTGACTCCAGGTAAACATCTGGTCACTGGTGAGAATTGAGACCATGATTCCACATCATGAGGAGAGGAGGGTAGGATGTGTGGAATCATGGAATGTCTCCCTCACTCATTTCTTAGGAGTGGGCCACATCTTCACAGAATGGTCCTCAGGCTTATTCAACCTTCCGATTGTGGGTTTCCTTGTGAACTGTGGGTGAAGCAGGCTGGTAGGTCATAGACCCCAGAGAGAAAGGATAGTTCTCCTTATAGGCCAACAGGAAGAGGGTGGCTGTTTAGGACCTGACATACACACCTCACCAGGGGAGCAAGAGAGAGGAATCTGGACAGACACCTTTATTGGAGACTCCTGCGGGAGTTGTAATTGGTGAGTTTAGAGTGAGCAGATGACAATTCCGTGGAGTCACATAATGGCTGGAGGTGGTCCTGCAGCCTATCTGTGCATCCCTTGTGTGGGGTCAGTTGGATGATTGCTAGCAGTTTGTATCTAGCTGTCTGATGGGGGAGGTGGTCACTGAGGAGCAGCTATGTAAGGCAGATAACTGGATTGACCACATGGAGGAAATGGAGGAGGCATAGAAATGGAAACTGTATTAAGGGTGACTAAGCCCTGCTTCTGGTATGAAAAAGTTGAAGCCATATTCAGAGTGGCTTCTGAGGTAACATACAATGATAAGAATTCACTACAATAGACAGCTGTACACTGAAATCGCAACATTATATGGGGATGTTGGGCTGAAGATGAATTACTCTGGAGATAACCATTTATCCCTGCGCTGGTGTTTAACTGTCCATCGTTTCTATCCCTGACTGACCATACCTGCTCTGTCATAGGTTCACATACCTTACATAGATGGCCTGGTTTCAGAATTTGCTGTATTTCTTTGGTCTGTCTCTCTGCTACTGCCATGATGTCCTAATTATTTCATAACCCTAACGTATGGCTGAGAAGGTGCCAGCCTGTCTTAGTCACCTGGGGGATGCTGTGATACATTGCCAGAGGCTGGGTGACTTAAACAACACACATTTATTTTTCACAGTTCTGGAGGCTGGGAAGTCCAAGTTCAAGGTGCTGGTGGATGTAAGGGCCTGCTTTGTGGTTTTCAGATCATCATCTCTCATTGTATCGAGGAATCAAGCTGTCTCCTGTCATTTCTTCTAAGGGTGCTAATTCCATTTATGAGGGTGCCACCCTCATGATCTCTAACCCCGATTCCCTCCCAAAGATGCCACCTCCTAATACAACGACATTAGGAGTTAGAACTTCAGTATATTAATTTTGGGAGGGACGCACAGATTCAGGCTATAACACTGACAGTGTACTGTACAAAGTCTTTGCTGTTTTTAGATATTTGAGTTCTATTTCAGTTTTTTTTTTTTTGAGATGGAGTCTTGCTCTGTTGTCCAGGCTGGAGCACAGGCGGCGCAGTCTCCACTTACCACACCTCTGCGTCGGGGTTCATGTAATTTTCCTGCCTTAGCCTCCCAAGTAGTTGGGACTACAGGTGCACACCACCATACCTGGCTAACTTTTGAATTTTTAGTAGAGATAGGATTTCACTGTGTTGGCCAGGCTGGTCATGATCTACCTGCTTCAGCCTCCCAAAGTGCTGGGATTACAGGCATGAGCCACTGCGGCCAGCTATTTCAGTTTTTAGAAGTGGCCTGCCTCTGTCCCTTCCCTTCCCTTCCCCTGCCCTTCACTTGCCCTTCCCGCCTTTTTCCTCCCCTCCCCTCCCCCTCCTCCCCTCCCTTCTTTTTTCTTTTCTTTTCTTTTTTTTTTCTTTTTTTTTTTTTCTGGGAGTTTCACTCAGTTGCCCAGGCTAGAGTGCAATGTCATGATCTCAGCTCACTGCAACCTCCACCTCCTGGGTTCAAGCGGTTCTCCTGACTCATCCTCCATGCCTGGCTAATTTTCTGTATTCTTAGTAGAGACGAGGTTTCACCGTGTTGGCCAAGCTGGTCTTGAACTGCTGACCTCGGGTGATCCACCTGCCTTAGCCTCCCAAAGTGCTGCGATTACAGGCATGAGCCACCGTACCCGGCCCTTCTTTTATTTTTTTGGAGGCGGAGTTTCGCTTGTTGCCCAGGCTAGAGTGCAATGGCGTGTTCTTGGCTCACTGCAGCCTCTGCCTCTGGGGTTCAAGTGATTCTCCTGCCTCAGCCTCCCAAGTAGCTAGGATTACAGGATGTGCCACCATGCTGGGCTAATGTTGTATTTTTAGTAGAGACAGGGTTTCACTATGTTGGTCAGGTGGGTGTTGAACTCCTGACCTCAGGTGACCCACCCACCTTGGCCTCCCAAAGTTTTGGGATTACAGGTGTGAGCTCTCTACTGCACCTGGCCCTGTTTTCTTTCTTTTCCTTCCTTTTTTCCCTTTCCTTCCTTTCTTCCTTTCTTTTTCTTCCCTTCCTTTCCTTTTTCCTCCCTTTCCTTTTTCCCCTGCTTCCCTCCTTTACCTCCCTCCTTTCCCTTCCCTCCCCTCCCCTCCCTTCCCCTCCCCCTCCTTCCTGTCTTCCTTTCTGTCTTCCTTTCTTTTCATCCTCCCCTTCCCCTTCCCTTTTCTTCCCTTCCTTTCTTCCTTGAGATGGTTTCTCTCTGTCACCAGGCATGATCTGCAGTGGTGTGATCATAGCTCACTGTAGCCTCCAACTCTTGTGTTGAAGTGATCCTCCAGCGTCAGCCTCTTGAGTAGCTGGGAGTACAGGCACATGCCATCATGCCCAGCTAATTTTTAATTTTTAGTAGAGATAAGGTCTCACTGTGTTGCCTAGGCTGATCTTGAACCCTGGCTTCAAGTGATCCTCCTACCTTGGCCTCCCAGAATGCTGGGATTACATGTGTGTGCCTGGCCTAGAAGGAATGTCTCTTAAACCTTTTTTTTTTTTGAGACAGAGTCTCGCTGTGTTACCCAGGCTGGAGTATGCTCTGTACCCTGATCTTGGCTCACTGCAACCTCTGCCTCCCAGGTTCAAGCGATTCTTATGCCTCAGCCTCCCGAATAGCTGGGACTGCAGGTGTCTGCCACCACGCCCGGCTCATTTGTGTGTTTTTAGTAGAGACGGGGTTTCACCATGTTGGCCAGGCTGGTCCCGAACATCTGAGCTCAGGTGATCCGCCCGCCTCGGCCTCCCACAGTGCTGGGATTACAGGCGTGAGCCACCGCGCCTGGCCAAGAAATAGCATTTCTTAAGTTTAATAACATACCAAGCAGATCTGGTTGTGAATTTTATGGAATTTAATAAAACACTGTATTTGGGAGAGCTTAAGTATAAATGATGGTGATACTGAACCTCTTTTCTAAGGATATATGTCATTTCTCCATGTAGTGCTTCCTAATTTGATATCTTTTTTTTTGAGACGGAGACTTGCCCTGTCCCCCAGGGTAGAGTGTAGTGGCGTGATTTTGACTCACTGCAACCTCTGCCTCCTGGGTTTAGCGATTCTCCTGCATCAGCCTCTGAGTAGCTGGGATTACAGGCGTCCGCCACCACACCTGGCTAATTTTTTTTTTTTTTTTTGAGAGGAGTTTCGCTGTTGCCAGTCTGGAGTGCAGTGGCGTGATCACTGCAATCTCCACCTCCCGAGTTCAAGCAGTTCTCCTGACTCAGCCTCCTGAGTAGCTGGGACTACAGGTGCGTCCCACCACGCCTGGCTAATTTTTTGTATTTTTAGGAGAGACTAGGTTCCACCATGTTAGCCAGGATGGTCTCAAACTCATGACCTTGTGCTCTGCTCACCTTGGCCTCCCAAAGTGCTGAGATTACAGGAGTGAGCCACCATGCCTGGCCTAATTTTTTTCTGTTTTTAGTAGAGACAGAGTTTCACCATCTTGGCCAGGCTGGTTTTGAACTCCTGACCTCGTGATCCACCTGCCACAGCCTCCCAAAGTGCTGGGACTACAGGCATGAGCCGCTGCGCCTGGCCAGATTTATTTTTTTATGGAGACAGAATCTCATTATGTTGCCCAGGCTGGTCTTGAACTCCTGGGCCTCAAGCATTCCTCTTATCTTTGCCTCCTAAAGTGTTAGGATTACAGGTGTGAACCACTGCACCCAGCTAATATTATTTTATATTTATATATTAACAGTGTAAAATGTGTATTCATATGTTAAATGTGTATTATACAATTATTTTATATTTTAACATGATTATTTTTTATTCTATTTAAAAAAATCTATTGAGACTTAGTTAACTTTCACTACTATTCAACATAGTACTGGCTGTTCTAGCCAGAGTAATTAGACTAGAAAAAGAAAAGGCATCAAAATTGGACAGGAAGAAAAAAATTTTGTCTTGTTCACAGATTATATGATCTTACATGTAGAAAATCCAAGAGATTCCCCCCACACAGACACACTTAGAAGTAATAAGTGAATTAAGCAAACTGGCAGGAAGGAAACTGAACCTGCCAAAATCTGTTACTTCCTTTCTTTTTTTTTTTTTTTTTTTGAGATGGAGTTTCCCTCTTGTTGCCCAGGTTGGAGTGCAATGGCATGATCTCGGCTCACTGCAGCCTCTGCCTCCTGGGTTCAAGTGATTCTCCTGCCTCAGCCTCCCAAGTAGCTGGGATTACAGGCATGTGCCACCACACCCTGCTAATTTTGTATTTTTAGTAGACACAGGGTTTTACCATGTTGCTTAGGCTGGTCTTGAGCTCCTGACCTCAGATGACCCACCCACCTTGGCCTTCCAAAGTGCTGGGATTACAGGTGTGAGCCACTGGCCAAAATCTATTTCATTTCTATACTTTGTCATAGAACAACCCAAAATGGATATTAAGAAAACATTTTCTTCCATATACTTTAAATCATCTTTAGCTCACTTATAATACCTAATACAACATAAATGCTAGGTAAATAGTTGTTATATTGTGTTGTTTAGGGAATAATGACAAGAAGAAAAGTCTCTACATGTTTAGTGTGTACCTAACCATCATAGACCTAACTACATAGTATATGATCAGAGGTTGGTTGAATCCGAGGATCCAGAAACCATGAGTATGGAGGGCTGACTGTAATACATCATTGGATGATAGGTAAACAAAATGTATAATATCCATACAGTGGAATATAATTCTACCACAAAAGCAAAGTGGCAATGCATGCTGCAACATGGATGTGACTTCAGAAACCTATAGAGAAGCCAGTTATGGCCAGGTGTGGTGTCTCACGCCTGTAATCCCAGCACTTTGGAAGGCCGAGGCAGGCAGATCACAAGGTCGGGAGTTCAAGACCAGTCTGGCCAATATGGTGGAACCCTGTGTATACTAAAAATATAATAATCAGACGTGGTGACAGGTGCCTGTAGTCTTAGCTACTCGGGAGGCTGAGGCAGGAGAATCGCTTGAACCCAGGAGGTAGAGGTTGCAGTGAGCCGAGATTGCGCCACTGCACTGCCTGGGTGACAGAAAGAGACTCTGTCTCTTTTTTTTTTTCCCGTAGAGACAGGGTTTGACCACGTTGGTCAGGCTGGTCTTGAACTCCTGACCTCAGGTGATCCACCTGCCTTGGCCTCCCAAAGTGCTGGGATTACAGGCATGAGCCACTGTGCCCGGCTTAGACTCTATCTTAAAAAAAAAAAAAGAAGTCAGTATACCACATGACATGATTCCGGTTGTATGAAAGTCCATAATGGAAAATCTACAGAGACCAAAAGATTGCTGGTTTTCAAGGGCTGGGGATTGGTGGAGGAAGGTGGGAGGATAGGAAATTGACAGGTAAAAGGTACATGGCCTTATTTTTGAGGTGGTGAAAATTGACTGTGATCTTGATTGCATGTATCTCTGAATATACTAAAAACCATCTGTTAAAAGTATTAGGAGTTTCCAGGTTCATTTCAAATCTGTATAATCTGTTACTGATTTTCTTATATTTACCAGTGAGAATAAGACTTCAAGGCTGGTTGTGATGGCTCAAGCCTGTAATCCAACACTATGGGAGGCCAAGGCAGGAAGATCTCTTGATCCCATGTGTTCAAGACTAGCCTGGGCAACATGGCAAGACCCTGTCTCTACAAAACAAACACACAAGTAAATAACTGGGCGTTGTGGCTTGCACCTGTAGTCCCAGCTACTCCAGAGGCTGAGGCGGGAGGATCCACTTGAGCCTAGGTATTCCAATCTGCAGCGAGTGATGATTGCACCACTGTACCATCGTAAGCTCAGTCAATGTTTCCTGGGCGACAGAGCTAGTCCCTGTCTCTTAAAAAAACAAAAAAAAGCAGTTGCCTTAGAGGTATCATGTTCTTACATATTTCAGAGTGCTCCAGGGACACATGCAAAGACTCATCTGAAATAAATACCCTTCTGGTGTGAAGTGTACACTTGAGAGTTTCGATTTTAGATGACTAGGTGACTCCCTGCCAGCATATCCTGGTCTACTCTAGTCCTCTTGCTCCAGCCACCCCCAGATAACCAGTTTTGATCACTTGTTGTGCATCCTGTCACTGTTGACATAAAAACAAGCAACTGGGAATGTTTATTTTTCTTTCCCGCCTTAGAGTAGTGAGTAGTCAGATTCCAGTGCCTGATGTTTGTCTGCCAAGAGCTAAAACCTCACCCTCCCCCTCCTCCCTTGTGCCCATACGGGGACCTAGCTTTCAAGGAAGCCTGGGGTTCCGTCTTCTGGTGTCTGTCCATGGAACTCTCATCCAGCCCCAACCCCAACATAATAAATACCCCGGCCAGGCAGCTTCCCTTGCCCTCTCAAGCCATTTCACACCTGCTTGATGGCCCTTCCCTGCTCTCCCCCAGAGACCTCAATCACATGAGAGTAATAAGCTTTCTTATGCCCTTTCAGCCTGCGTGAGACATTCCATCATCACTGTCGGCATCAGAACCACATCTCTGCAATTGGTGCTGTGAGCAAGATGTCTGGACATTAACCACCATGTAGAGGGGTCTGCCTTTGCTTGCTCCTCTGCTCTGCTGCCTGATACTGGGCATGCACTTTGAGCTGCTGCTTCCTGGGGAACTCCTGCTTTGAGCTGTCCTGCTCTGTATTTGTTGTGTTGTTGAGACCCAGCAAGTCTGGGTCTATAATCAGCCCAAGTTGATAGTTTGATAATTCCTTGACATTTAGGAAGGGAGTATGGGATTAGAGCCCTCCTTAAAGTGGTCCTGGGTTGTGTGTCTTGATCTGGACCCGTGTCTTTTAGAATGAAGCTATGTGTACTATTGTATTCTGGTCCCTTCTATAGGGTGCTGAGGGGAAGACTCTATCTAAAAGAATAGTTATTATTTTAATTAAAAAAATTCTTTTTAGAAACCAGGCCTCACTCTGTTGCCCAGGCTGGAGTGCAGTGGCACTGTCATAGCTCACTATAACCTGAAACTTCTGGGCTCATGCAGTCCTCCTGCCTTGGCCTCCCAAAGTGCTGGGATTATAGGTGTGAACCATTGCACATGGGAGGAGAGTCATTTTAAAAGAAGAGAAAGACGAGAAGGGGAAAGGCAGCCGTTAGATGGTAGGCTGAGTCCATACTATAATATCAGAGGGCTGTAGGACCCCTAAGTGCTGCTGCCATCACTACCTGTGTCTGTCACCACAAGGATCGTGGCTGAGTCCATACTGTAATATCAGAGGGTCACCAGGACCCCTAAGTGCTGCTGCCGCTACTGCCTGTGTCTCAGTCACCACAAGGATCCTGGCTGAGTGCATACTGTAATATCAGAGGGTCACCAGGACCCCTAAGTGCTGCTGCTGCCACTGCCTGTTCCTCTGTCACCACAAGGATGTTCACTCTTGATACTATAGGGGACAACATCCACATACACCCTATGTATGTGGCACAGGAGAGGGAGTAGTTCAAACTGAAGTTAATCCTGGAGTCCTTTAAACCTTGTAAAACCATTTCTGCCCTGGAGAAGGCCCATGACCTTGAGGATACAGATGTAAGGCTGGGGCGGGGGAGTGGGGAATGTGCAAATACTGGGGTAGACAGGACAGTCCCTTTCCCCATCCCTGATGTATATCTAGAGACAGACAAAACCAACAACCAATGGAGGAAACAGAGAAAAAAGGACTGAAACAGAGGTTCACAATTTTACCCAATTGGAAATCCAAAAATACACGAAAAGATTTACACAGCAAAAAAGATAAAAGGGAACTGCATGGTACTGTGCCTCCCTCCCTCAAGAAGGTAGGTTCTGCTTTTTGTTTGTTTGTTTTGAGACGGTGTCTCGCTGTGTGCCCAGGCTGGAGTCCAATGGCTCGATCTCGGCTCACTGCAACCTCTACCTCCCAGGTTCAAGCAATCCTCCTGTCTCAGCCTCCTGAGTAGCTGGGTCTGGATAATTTTTGTGTTTTTAGTAGAGATGAGGTTTCACCATGTTGGCCAGGCTGGTCTCGAACTCCTGACCTCAAGTGATCTGCTTGCCCCAGCTTCCCAAAGTGCTGGGATTATAGATGTGAACTACCACACCTGGCCCACAAGTTAGGTTCTAAATTAATATTTGCCGTAGTATGCTAATTAACAATCCTTCATGCTATTAACATAAAGCACATATTAAACTTATACCTGGTGATCCCACTAAATTTAAGCAAGGTAAACCCTGTAATCTGAGTAATGAATGTATAATAGAGGATAAACAGATAAGCCTTGTCTTAACCATCAGAATTACTGCCTTGTTTCAGTTAACCATGGTCAAAGCACCCATTGTCCTAGGATATCCTATACTGAGCAGAGTTACTCTAAAATGATAAAAAATAAAGTTGTTGAGTCTTACAGAGTGGCTTGGCAAGACAGAATTTCATGAACCTTTATCCCCAGTTAAATTTGTTACTATGGCCCAGTATAAATTAGAGGATTGAAACGCATCATTAGAATAACTAAGTGAATAGCAGTAGGGAGTTTGCATGGATGACATTACCACATGTGTACCTGGGGGGAGCCAATGAAGAGTTGCTGCTTTTCATCCCTTAATTGGGAAGTCTGTGATAAACAGATCCAGGGGTTAGCCTGTCTGACCAAACATCAAGCAGTCATCTTAACACCAGCCAAAAATGGGCTCTATCCACACATAGGTTTACAGACCTTTTTCTGAGATACTTTGTTGCCAGGCTGGAGTCCAGTGTCGCCATCTCAGCTCACTGCAACCTCCACTTCCCGGGTTCCAGCGATTGCTCCTGCCTCGGCCTCCTGAGTAGCTGGGTTTACAGGCACGTACCACCACACCCAGCCAATTTTTGTATTTTTAGTTGAGATGGGGTTTTACCATGTTGGTCAGGATGGTCTTGATTTCTTGACTTCGTGATCTGCCCATCTTGGCCTCCCAAAGTGCTGGGATTACAGGCATGAGCCACCACGCCTGGCCGGTTTACAGACTCTTTTAGTGGTTCTGTGAGACTTTCCTGTTTGTGGTAAGATAACTCAGTATCTCTTTTTTTTTTTTTCCCTTTTTGTGGAGAACAGGGTCTCGCTGTATTGCCCAGGCAGGTCTCAAACTCCTGGGCTCAAGCTATCCTCCCCACTCTGCCTCCCTAAGATCTGGGATTACAGGCGTGAACCACAGCATCTGGTGTATCTCTTATGTCGATACCCAAAATAGAAATCAAGGTAATACAGTCTGTTTTTTTTTTTTTGGGACAGAGTTTCACTCTTGTTGCCCAGGCTGGAGTGCAACAGTGGGATCTCAGCTCACTGCAATCTCTGCCTCCTGGGTTCAAGCGATTTTCCTGCCTTAGCCTCCCAGGTAGCTAGGATTACAGGCATTCGCTGCCACATCTGGCTAATTTTGTATTTTTAGTAGAGACAGGGTTTCACCATGTTGGTCAGGCTGGTCTCGAACTCCTGACCTCAGGTGATCTGCCCACCTCAGCCTCCCAAAGTGCTGGGATTACAGGCCACCACTCCTGGCCAACACATGTCTTATACGAAGTCCACAATACAAGGATACTCATCCATGTTTAAGTTCCAGACAGTAACCAAGTAACCAAGGTCCTAATTTCACTTCTCAGAATATACAGTGCTGGACTCCTAAACAAGGCATTAGATGGAACTTTCTCCTCCCTTCCCAGTCTCTGGCTGAAGACCTCATTCATCACCCTGATGGCTTACTAAAATAAGCTCAAATCAGTTGCATGAAAGATGATATGGACCGGGCATGGAGGCTCACGCCTGCCATGTCAGCACTTGGGGAGGCCAAGGTAGGCAGGTTGCTGGAGCCCAAGAGTTTGAGACCAGCCTGGGCAACATGACAAAGCTCCATCTCTGTAAAAAATATGAACATTTGCCAGGCATGGTGGCATGCACCTGTAGTCCCAGCTCTTTGGGAGGCTGAGGTGGAAGAATCACTTGAACCTGGGAGGTCGAGGCTGCAGTGAGCTGTGATCACACCACTGCACTCCAATCTGGGTGACAGAATGAGACCCTGTTTCAAAGAGAAAAAATGACATGGTCCAGCGATGAGTTACTTTTCAGGGGCAGATTGTCATGAGTCTGCATTTTAACTTTTTGTAACAGATTTTTTTCAGAACAGTGGTTATTTTTGTTTGTTTGTTTGTTTTTAATAGAGACGGGGTTTCACCATGTTGGCCAGGATGGTCTCGATCTTTTGACCTCATGATCCGCCCACCTTGGCCTCCCAAAGTGCTGGGATTACAGGTGTGAGCCACCGTGTCCGGCCTTTACTTTTTTTTTTTTTTAAGAGCGAACAGTTTTAAGTTTACAGAAAAATTGATCATTAAGTAGAGTGTTACTTAATGATCACCCCCTCTTTACAGTTTGCCTTATTTTTTATATATTGTATTACTGTGGTACATTTGTTACAATTGAGGAACAAATATCGTTGCATTGATGTTCACATTTTACTTTAGAGTTAGCTCTTGTGTTTTTATTGGACTTTGACAATGTTTTTTTTGAGGTGGATTTTTGCTCTTGTTACCCAGTCTGGAGTGCAATTGTGTGATCTTGGCTCACCGCAACTCCGCCTCCTGGGTTCAAGCCACTGTGCTTCAGTCTCCCGAGTAGCTGGAATTACAGGCGTGCACCACTACGCCCGGCTAAGTTTTGTAATTTTAGTAGAGATGGGGGTTTTGCCATATTGGCCAGCCTGGTCTTGAACTGCTGACCTCGTAATCCACCTGCCTCGGCTTCCCAAGTGTTGGGATTACAGATGTGAGCCACCGTGCCTGGTAATGACAAGCGTCTGCTATTTCTGTTAGGGTAGTTTCGCTATCATAAAAATCACCTATAGTCCATATATTCATTCATTCCTCCTTTCCATCCTGAAATCCCTTACAACCAAAGACTTTTTAATGTCCCATAGTTTTGTGTTTTGCAGAATATCTTATGGTTGGTAACACATTGTATATGGCCTTTTTAGATTGCGTTCTGTTGCTTAGTAATGTACTTTTTAAAAAAAATTTTGAACGGAGTCTCTGTTGCTCAGGCTGGAGTGCAGTAGTGCTATCTTAGCCCACTGCAACCTCTGCCTCCTTCATTCAAGTGATTCTCCTGCCTCAGCCTCTGAGTAGCTGGGATTCAGGTGCCTGCCACCACGCCTGGCTAATTTATTTATTTATTTATTTATTATTATTGTTTTTTGAGATGGAGTTTCACTCTGTCGCCAGGCTGGAATACAGTGGCGCAATCTCGGCTCACTGCAGTCTCTGTCTCCTGGGTTCAAGGGATTCTCTTGCCTCAGCCTCCAAGGTAGCTGGGACTACAGGCGCGTACCGCCACACCCAGCTAATTTTTGTGTTTTTAGTGGGGATAGGGTTTCACCATGTTGGCCAGGAGGGTCTTGATCTCCTGACCTCGTGATCCACCCACCTCGATCTCCCAAAGTGCTAGGATTACGGGCTTGAGTCACTGTGCCCAGCCAGTTAATTTTTGTGTTTTTAGTAGAGATGGGGTTTCACCATGTTGGCCAGGCTGGTCTCAAACTTCTGACTTCAGGTGACCCACCCACCTCGGCTTCCCAAAATGCTGGCATTACAGGCGTGAGCCACCACACCCAGCCTTAAGTTTTCTCTGTGTCTTATAGCTTGCTATCTTATTTCTTTTTGTCAGTGAACAATATTTAATCATGTGGATGGGCCGGGCTCACTGCAACCTCTGGTAATTCTTTTGCCTCAGCCTCCCAGGTAACTGGGATAACAGGTGCACATCACCATGCCCAGCTAGTTTTTGTATTTTTAGTAGAGACACGGTTTTACCATGTTGGCCAGGCTGGTCTCAAACTCCTGACCTCAGATGACCTCAAATGATCCACCTGCCTTGGCCTTCCAAAGTTCTGTGATTACAGGTGTGAGTCACTGTGCCTGGCCTCTCCTATGTTCTTTTGAATTTCCTGGCAAATAAGGGTGTGAGGAGTGTCTTTTGTTCTAATAAAATGATTCTTGGTGAACTTTGTGACAGCTTCAGGCTGGGGGTTAAGTCCTCAGAATCACCAATCCTTGATCAGAGGCTTGGAACTTTCAGCCCCAACCTCTAACCTCCATGGAAGAGAGAGGAGCTGGAGAACTAGCTGTTTACCAGCAGCCAGTGATTTAATCAGTAATTCCCGAGTGATGAAACCTCCATAAAACCATAAATGAATGGGTTCACAGTGCTTCCAAGTTGGTACGTAGAGAGTGTTTAACCTGCAAAGGCACAAAAGCTCTGCTCCCTCCTAGCCCGTATTCTGCCCTATGCGTGTCTTCCATTTGGTAGTTCCTGCATTGTATTCTTTGTAATGAACTGGTGATACTAAGTGTTCTCTTTTGAGTTCTGAGAGGTGTCACTTATTGTGAAAAGGTGTCATGGGAATCCTCAATTTAATTTAATCTAATATTTTGAGACAGAGTCTCACTCTGTCACCCAGGGTGGAGTGCAGTGGTGTGATCTTGGCTCACTGCAACCTCCACCTCCTGGGTTCATGCGATTCCTGTGCTTCAGCCTCCCGAGTAGCTGGGATTACAGGCACCTGCCACCATGCCTGGCTAATGTTTGTATTTTAGTTGAGATGGTGTTTCTCCATGTTGACCAGGCCGGTCTTGAACTCCTGACCTCAGGTGATCCACCCACCTTGGCCTTCTGAAGTGCTGGGATTACAGACGTGAGGGACCTCACTCGGTCTTAAATGGTCTTTTAAATTAAACTTATTTATTGGTTTTTATATTTTGTAGAGACAGAATCTCACTATGTTGCCCAGGCTACTAGTCGTAGTCAGATGAATTTGCATTTGAAGTGGGGGCAGTCTGAGCCCTTAGCCTGTGGAGTTGCTTGCTAACTCTGGGCAGTTAGTGTTGAATTGTTCTTTAGGACACCTGATTGGAGTCACAGTTCGAGAAATGGTGTTGGAAAAGACTCAACTTATTTGGTTGTTAGAAGGGAAAAAAGCTATCACCTTCATTAGGTGAGGCAGGAAAGCTAGAGGGGAGTTCTCCCCCTGCCCCTGCCCTCCATGGCAGTTAGCTGCTGCCAAAATGCCAATGATAGAACTAGATCCTTTTTTTTTTTCTCTGAGACGAAGTCTTGCTCTGTCGCCAGGCTGGAGCACAGTGGTGCAGTGTCGGCTCACTGCAACCTCCGCCTCCCAGGTTCAAGTGATCCTTCAGCCTCAGCCTCCGGAGTTGCTGGGACTACAGGCGGGTGCCACCACGCCCGGCTTATTTTTGTATTTTTAGTAGAGACGGGGTTTCACCGTGTTGGCCAGGATGGTCTTGACCTTGTGATCTGCCCGCCTCGGCCTCCCAAAGTGGTGGAATTATAGGCATGAGCTCCTGCACCTGGCCAGTATTTAGAATTTGTGTGTGTGTGTGTGAGACGGAGTTTTGCTCTGTCTCCTAGACTGGAGTACCATGGTGCAACCTCAGCTCACTGCAACCTCTGCCTCCTGGGTTCAAGCGATTCTTTCGCCTCAGCCTCCTGAGTAGCTGAGATTACAGGCGCCCACCACCACGCCCGGCTAATTTTGTATTTTTAGTAGAGACAGAGTTTCACTATGTTGGTCTGGCTGGTCTTGAACTCCTGACGTCGTGATCCGCCCACCTCAGCCTCCCAAAGGGCTGGGATTACAGGCATTAACCACCGCACCCAGCTATATTTGGAATTCGATAAAGGTTAGGGAAGCTATCATGTTGTTCTTCAGAAGACTTTGACCATTGTTAGATATTTATTATTCCAGCTACGTTTAGGGAAGTACTTTTTGTTGACTCTTCAAGTGTTTAGGGGATTTATAGAATTTAAGAAATATTTTGTAAGAGGCTATCTTGAGGACATTTCATTCTTTCTGAGAACCCATCTTTCCAGCCAGGCATGATGGTTCACACCTGTAATCCCAGCACTTTGGGATGCTGAGGCAGGATTTTGAGATCAGGTTGGGCAACATAGTAAGACCTCATCTTTACAAAAAATGTAAAAATTAGCTTGGTGTGGGTGGTGTCTTGTGCCTATAGTTGTAGCTACTTGGGAGGCTCGGGTGGGAGGATCACATGAGCCCAGGAATTCAAGGCTTCACTGAGGTACGCTGATGCCACTGCACTCCGGTGTGGATGACAGAGCAAGTTCCCATTTCTATGAAAACTAAAAGAACCCATCTTTCCCCTTATTTTATTTTGCCTTGACATTACACAATGTAATATCTCATAGTGACTGGTCAGGAGTCATTTCCTCTTGAAGTTTGAGAAAGAGGATTTTATGTTCTTTTGGAGAAAAGCACTGCTGATCCCTTCATGTATTTTATAATGGTTAAATTCACCATCAAACCATCTGGACTTAAATCCCTCAGAAATTGCAACTCTTAACCTGTTTCTCAAGGTCAGCAAGGCGTCGGGTACTTTGTTATGTATTTGCCAGAAAAAACTTTTCTGGCATTTTGTCTTTTTAGTATGTGTGCATATATAAGCTAAAAATAGGTGGAAAACTGCCCTGACGCTCTTGACTCTGGGGATTTTGCTGGGTGAGGGGGGCACAGCCTAAGTTGCCATACCTTCTTCCTCATACCTGATTTCTGTCTTCCCAATAGCTTCCTAGCCTAGTCAAATGGGACAGAGTAAAAGAAATCAGTGAGTCTATAACATTATACGTGCAGGTTACAATGAATGCTTTTGCAGAGGAATATTTTGATTCAACCAACTTGATCTGTCTACATCTGATGGCCTAGAATCCTTCAGAAAAGTCTAGTCAGCTGGATTTTGTCAGAAGGTGGATTTCTACGGGCCTTCTCTCATGTTTGATGAAGGGAACAGAACAAAATGGTTCCACTTCTTCAGTGTTTATTTATTTATTCATGGAAACCTTTTTCAGGTTTTACCCTGTGTTTTTTTTTTTTTTTTGAGACAGAGTTTCACTCTTGTCACCTAGGCTGGAGTAGAGTGGCACGATCTCGGCTCACTGCAACCTCCACCTCCCAGGTTCAAGCCATTCTCCTGCCTCAGCCTCCTGAGTAGCTGGGATTACAGGCGCCCACCACCGCACCTGGCGAATTTTTTATATTTTTAGTAGAGACAGGGTTTCACCATGTTGGGCAGGCTGGTCTTGATCTCCTGACTTCAGCTTGTCACCCCAAAGTGCTGGGATTACAGGTGTGAGCCACCGCACCCGGCCTGCCCTGTGTTTCGTGGAATGCTGATTGATATGAGATATGAAAATAAATGGAAGTTTTTCTCAGAAGGAATGATTATCTTAAAATTTTTCTTTGTATGGCATTTTATTTGTTTCTCTGAGGTGAACTGGATCCTGCCATTAGAGACCAATAAAACTTGTAGTGACCACAGTAAAAATGTAGAGATCAGTTGCGTGTTTTCATGGGGCTATTAAGTTCATGGGAAAGTGAAGGTGGATAGAGAGAATTCTGACAACCATATTTATTTATCGCAGGGTTCAGCCTCGCAGGGTGTAGTGGGTATTCTTTTGTGTGCAGAGATGATAGATAGTAGAAAAGAAAGAATCAAGGACACAGAGATAAGAGAAGAATTCAGCAGTGGCCCCGAATGCCTGGACACACTGATATTTATTGTATACAAGGCATGGAGGCAGGGTCAGGAGAGTGACTCATCTGACATGATTGGTAGGGGTCAAGCAAATCACATTCTTTCAATATGGGGGGCCACGTGGGCACAGTTCAGGGGGTCATGTGGGTACAGTACAGAGGGTCCCTCCCTCTGCAGGTAGCCACTGCAGGGAGGGGGAGGCACTTAACATCAGTATCTTTTTATGCACTTATCAGAGAGAGCAAAGGCTTTTATTATACCTCTATTCTCACAGCTTCTAAGAATTTACAAGGGAGCATCTGGTGGGGAAAGTGGAACATGAAAGTGGACAAGGATGGTGACCATCGGAGCACAGCACCACGGAGAGGTGTTTAAACCTCTGGATGTCTGTGGGCCAGCCTGGCTAGTGTCAGACTTTCCTCAAGAGCCAGCAGAGCAGAGTTTTCTCTAACTCCCCCAGTGAGAGGGGAAACTCCCCCTCACGGTCTGTTAAGTAACGGGCGCCTCCCCAGACGCTGGCGTTACTGCAAGGCCTGCCTGCTAAGTAGCGGGTGCCTTCACGGGTGCTGTCGTTAACACAAGGCATTTACTCTCACCTCCTGATCACTTCTCACAATGTCCCTTCAGTTCCGAATTATATTTCACCCAATTATGTCTATATTGTGAGACTAAAATGTTCCTACACTAAAGCAAATATTAATGGTCAATAATGATGTAATAAGATTGATTATATAACTGATTATGTGATTGAATCTGATACCTACTTGGTGTCATTTCTATAATCGGTAAATATATCATTGCTGTAACTAAGTAATCAGTAAATCTGTTATGCTGGGACAGATTGTGCCTTCAGTCTCTTGCCATGGCACCTGGGCAACTTTCTTCCCACAATCTATCATAAAATAAATGTTTGGAGACGGCCACATCACTTGTGAACTTTTTTGTTTTTTGGTGTTTCTGTTTGAGATGAGGTCTCTGTCGCCCAGGCTGAAGTGCAGTGGCGTGATCTCACTTCACCGCAATGTTCATGTCCCGTGTTCAAGCAATTCCCCTGTCTCAGACTCCTGAGTAGCTGGGATTGCAGGCATTTGCCACCATATCCAGCTAACTTTTATATTTTTAATAGAGATGGGGTTTCACCATATTGGCCAGGCTGGTCTCAAACTCCTGACCTCAGGCGATCTGCCTGCCTTAGCCTCCCAGAGTGCTGAGATTACAGGCATGAGCTACTGCACTCAGCCGTTTGTGAACTTTGATGAATTGATTACATCCCTGTACTGTCATCTCACCCTTCCTCCTGCATTGCATATTTGGGATGTTTTAGGACTCAGTGGCCTCTGAAGATGTGGCTGTAAACTTCACACTTGAGGAGTGGGCTTTGCTGGATCCTTCCCAGAAGAAACTCTACAGAGATGTGATGCGGGAAACCTTTAGAAATCTGGCTTGTGTAGGTAAGGATGACATCATTCCTTCTCTTAGTCAATTATAGAAGAAGTATTTCTTGCTCTTTAATGCTATTTCATTGTATCAGATGTGGAAAAGGGAATACTTGGGCGAATAAATCAGAACTGTTTGTACCTCTTCATGAAGTTAGACTTTAGTTGTATTTCTGTAATTTCTATAAGTTCATAAGGATTTTTTTCTGACTATATTTTAGGAAAAAAATGGGAAGACCAGAGCATTGAAGATTGGTACAAAAATCAGGGGAGAATTTTAAGGTAATTTGCACTGATAAGAGAAAGCAATGTCCCCTTCTTAGTATGTCATGAAATTAAAAAAATAAACAAACCAGTAAGCCCTCGCTTCAAATTTATTTATTCACACAACTTTTTCAACAAAAAAAAAGAAGTGTGACATAGATATTCAGTGTTGCAAAATCATTCATTCGAAAATAGTGTTAAGAAACTGGGCTGGGTGTGGTGGCTCATGCCTGTAATCCCAGCACTTCGGGAGGCCAAGGTGGGCAGGTCACAAGGTCAGGAGTTCGAGACCAGACTGGCCAATATTGTGAAACCCCATCTCTACTAAAAATACAAAAATTGGCTGGGCGCGGTGGCTCACACCTGTAATCCCAGCACTTTGGGAGGCTGAGGTGGGTGGATCATGAGGTCAAGAGATCAAGACCATCCTGGCCAACATGGTGAAACCCTGTCTCTACTAAAAAAAATACAAAAATTAGCTGGATGTGGTGGCGCGCACCTGTAGTCCCAGCTATTTGGGAGGTTGAGGCAGGAGAATTGCTTGAACCCGGGAGGTGGAGGTTGCAATGAGCCAAGATCGTGCCACTGCACTCCAGCCTGGCGACAGAGCAAGACTGTCTCAAAAAACAAAAAAATTAGGGCTGGGCACAGTAGCTTATGCCTGTAATCCCAGTGCTTTGGGAAGCCGAGTCAGGTGGATCACAGGGTCAGGAATTCAAGACCAGCCTGACCAACATGGTGAAACCCCATCTCTACCAAAAATACAAAAAATTAGCTGGACGTGGTGGCAAGTGCCTGTAATCCCAGCTACGTGGGAGGCTGAGACAGGAGAATTACTTGAACCTGGGAGGCGGAGGTTGCAGTGAGCCAAGACTGTGCCACTGCACTTCAGCCTAGGTGACAGAGTGAGTCTGCGTCTCAAAAAAAAAAAAAAACTGTATATGTGAATATCACTTTTTGATAATCTCTACTGTCATGGCCTCTTGCCATCCATTCACTTTCAAACCACACAGGACTGAAAACCTACCCTTTCCCCCAATTATGGTAAAAACATAAGTCAAATACCTATTAATAAATATAAAGTTGCAAATAAACCACTAAATCATGCTTTCTGTTTTTTCCAGCAATCATGTTGAAGTGGGACTCAGTGAAAGTAAAGAACATGATCAATGTGGAGAAGCCTTCAGTCAGATTCTAAATCTTAATCTGAACAAGAAAATTCCTACTGTAGTAGCACCATGTGAATGTAGTTTGTGTGGGAAAGTCTTCATGCATCATTCATCCCTTAGTAGGCACATCAGGTCTCATGCTGGACACAAACCATATGAGTATCAGGAATATGGAGAGAAACCATATAAATGTCAGCAGTGTGGGAAAGCCTTTAGTTCTTGTCAATCCTTTCGAAGACATGAAAGAACTCACACTGGTGAGAAACCTTATGCATGTCCGGAATGTGGGAAAGCCTTCATTTCTCTCCCAAGTGTTCGAAGACACATGATTAAGCACACTGGAGATGGACCATATAAATGTCAGGAATGTGGGAAAGCCTTTGACCGCCCCAGTTTATTTCAGATACATGAAAGAACGCATACTGGAGAGAAACCCTATGAATGTCAGGAATGTGGGAAAGCTTTCATTTCTTTCCCAAGTTTTCAAAGACACATGATTAGGCACACTGGAGATGGACCTTATAAATGTCAGGAATGTGGAAAAGCCTTTGACCGCCCCAGTTTGTTTCGAATACATGAAAGAACTCATACTGGAGAGAAGCCCCATGAATGTAAACAATGTGGGAAGGCCTTCATTTCTTTCACAAATTTTCAAAGTCATATGATTAGGCACACTGGGGATGGACCTTATAAATGTAAAGTGTGTGGGAGGGCCTTTATATTTCCCAGTTATGTTAGAAAACATGAAAGAACTCATACTGGGGAGAAACCCTATGAATGTAATAAATGTGGTAAAACCTTCAGTTCTTCCAGTAATGTTCGAACACACGAAAGGACTCACACTGGAGAGAAGCCTTATGAATGTAAGGAATGTGGGAAAGCCTTCATTTCTCTCCCAAGCGTTCGAAGACACATGATAAAGCACACTGGAGATGGACCTTATAAATGTCAGATATGTGGTAGAGCCTTTGACTGTCCCAGTTCATTTCAAATACATGAAAGAACTCACACTGGAGAGAAACCCTATGAATGTCAGGTATGTGGGAAAGCCTTTATTTCTCTTAAAAGGATTAGAAAACATATGATACTGCACACTGGAGATGGACCTTATAAATGTCAGGTATGTGGTAAAGCCTTTGACTGTCCTAGTTCTGTCCGAACACATGAAAGAACTCATACTGGAGAAAAACCCTATGAATGTAAAGAATGTGGGAAAGCCTTCAATTATGCCAGTTCCATTCGAATACATGAAAGAACTCATACCGGAGAAAAACCCTATGAATGTAAGCAATGTGGAAAAACATTCAGTTATTCCAGTTCCTTTCAAAGACATGAAAGAGCTCATAATGGAGATAAACCTTACGTAAGGGATATGGGAAAGCTTTCATTTATCACACAACCTTCGAATACATGTGAAAATGCATAATGGAGGAAAATTCTACAACTGTAAAGAGTGTGGAAAGTCTTCAGTTTGCTTTTTGGGTTTTGGACTTGTTTGGAAGCCCACCCCTTTCTCCTGTCCTGTTTCTCACTTTAGGAATAGGAATGTCTATCCTATGCCTGTCTCATGGTATTTTGGAAATACACAACTAGTTTGATTTCACAGGTTCGAAGCTGAAGAAGAATTTTTGCCTCAGCATGAATTGAGTCTCACCCATATCTGAGTTAAGTGATATGGAGATGATGCTTTGGAGTCTGAGTTTAAACATTAGAGTTCATGCTGGAATTAGCTGAGACTTCTGAGGTCTTTGGGATGAGATAAATATATTTTACATGTGTCGACATGGATTTTGGGGGCCAGAGGTGGAATGTTTTGGCTGAGTGTATGTCCCTCAGATTCATATATTAAAACCTTACCCCCCTCCCAATGTGATGGTATTTGGAGGCCCTGTCTCTGGTGGTGGTTAGGATTAGATGATATGAAGATGGAGGCCTCGTAAGTTTCCTAATATGAGTCCCTAGAGAGCTAGCTTTGCCCTCCACCATGAGAGGGTACAGTGAGAAGATAGCTGTCTTTGAACTAGGAAGCAGGCCCTTAACCAGACATGGACTCTGCCAGTGCCTTGGTATTGGACTTCCCAGCCTCTCAAACCATGAGAAATAAATGTTTGTTGATTAATTGAGTTTTCCAATTTATGGTATTTTGTTTTAGCAACCCAATCTAAGACGCAATCCAATTTTAAAATGGAGGAAAGGACTTAGACGTTTCTCCGAAGACGATATCCAGATGGCCAATAAGCATATCACAGTGCTCAACATCATTAGTCATTAGGGGAAATGCAAATCAAACTCAAGATGTACACACCATCTCATACTCATTAGGATTAGCACTCTCAAAGATGAAAAACAAATGCTGGCAAGGATGTGGAATATTTGAGAACCTTGTGCACTATCAGTGGGAATGTAAAATGGTACAACCCTGCTGAGAACAGTATGGTAGATCCCCAGATAACAGAAATAACGTGAACAGCAATTTCCATTTTGGTTCGGAATATAAACAGATTGAAAGCAAAGTCTCAAATAGGTTTTGTGCACTTGTGTACATAGCATCATTCACAGTAGGTAAACTGGAAGCTACTCAGGTTTTCGTCAACAGGTGAATAAACAAAAAGAAGTTTATACATACGATAGCGTTTACTGAACCTTACAAAGGAAGGAAGTTTTCATATGTGCTGCAAGATGAGCCTTGACATTATGGTAAGTGAAATGGGCCATTCATATGAAGACAATACTCTCTGATTCTACTTATGTCAGGTATCTAGAGTAATATTGATAGAAAAGTACAATACCATTTGCCAAGAGTTAGGGAAATTGGGTAATGGATAGTTATTTAATGGGCATAGTTTCAATTTTGCAAGATAAGAGTTCTAGAGATGGATGGTGGTGATGGTTGCACGCTAATATGGATATTTATCTATTTATGTTAGATGGAGTCTTGCTCTGTCGCCCAGGCTGGAGTGCAGTGGCACGATCTTGGCTCACTGCAGCCGGTACCTCCCAGGTTCAAGTGATTCTTGTGCTTTAGCCTCTTGAGTAATTGGGATTACAGGTGTGCACCACTACACCCAGCTAATTTTTATATTTTAGTAAGAGATGGGGTTTCGCCATGTTGGCCAGGCTGGTATTGAACTCCTGATCTCAAGTGATCTGCCTGCCTCGGCCTTCCAAAGTGGGGGGGCTTACAGGTGTGAGCCACTGCGCCTGGCCTCTAGGTTTCTTTTTTTTTTTTTTTTTTTTTTAGACAGTGTCTTACTCTCACCAGGCACCGGGCTGGAGTGCAGTGGTGGGATCTCAGCTCACTGCAACCTCGGCCTCCGGGTTCAAGTGATTCTCCTGCCTCAGCCTCCTGAGTAGCTGGAACTAGAGGTGCTTGCCACCATGCCCAGCTATTTTTTGTATTTTTAGAAGAGATAGGATTTCATCATGTTGGCCAGGATGGTCTTGATCTCTTGACCTCAAGGTCCTCCCACCTCGGCCTCTGAAAATGCTGGGATTACAGATGTGAGCCACCATACCAGGTCAACTATTGACCACTAATTCTGTACCTGGGGTATAGGTGTTGTTCAAGAAATGGAGAGCTAGGCCTGGTGTGGTGGCTCATGCCTGTAATCCCAGCACTTTGGAAGGCCAAGGCAGGCAGATCACTTAAGGCCAGGAGTTCAAGACCAGCCTGGCCAACATGGCGAAACCCCATCTCCACTAAAAATTGAAAAATTGGCCGGTGTGGTGGCACATGCCTGTAATCCCAGCTACTCAGGAGGCTGAGGCAAGAGAATCACTTGAACCCAGGAGGCAGAGGTTACAGTGAGCTGAGATCACGCCACTGTACTCCAGCCTAGGTGACAGAGTGAGACCACATGTGGAAAAAAAAAAAAGGAAAGCAACGGAGAACTAAAAAGAAGTCACTTCTTGCACAAGAAAGAAATGCCCGATATTAATAGCAGAGTTTATGTTGGGCGTTAAATATGTGATAAAACATGGAAGTTGCCATGCTGAATGAATGAATGAGGAGAATCTTGCCTCTACACTGTTACAGAATGTGTGGAGGAGACCGGTTTTTTTTTTTTTGGTTGGTTTTCTTGTGCGTGTGTGTATTTTTTTTGAGACAGTATCTTTCTTTGTCACCCAGGCTGGAGTGCAGTGGCACAGTCATAGCTCACTGCACCTTCACCCTCTGTGACTCAATCAGTTCTCCCACTTCAGCCTCCTGAATAGCTGGGACCATGAGCATGCACCACCATGCCCAGCTTTTTTTTTTTTTTTTTAATAAATTTTCTGTAGAGACAAAGTCTCACTGTGTTGTTCAGGCTAGTCTCCTACCTCCACCTCCCAGAGTGCTAGGATTACAAACATGAGCCACTGTGCCTGGCCAGGAGAGACAGTTTTCAATTGAAGGTCAGCAAATTCTTTTCACCTAACATGTCTATAAATTAGGATAACTTCTTTTTCATTATATTTTTTCTTTTTGTTTTTTAGTTACGGCTTTATCATCTGAGTCATAACTTCCCACAATTAGTGTAGTATTCTCTAAGATGCTTATAGCTGTAAGTTCATAAGGCTGACACCATGTGTCAACACTGCTGGACAGTAGTATCATCAGTGCTCATAATATAGAGAAGTCCTCTGGATGTTCAGCGACAAGAATGAAGAGATGGAGAAGATGTTACCATTTCATGTGTTTTTCCTCTGTTTAAGAAGTATCTGGCTGGGCACAGTGGATCAGGCCTTTAATTTCAGCACTTTGGAGGCCTGAAATTAAAGGCCATCACTTTGGGAGGCTAAAGTGGGTGGATTGCTTGAGCTCCACAGTTCAAGACCAGCCTGGGCAACATGGCAAAACCCCATCTCTATAAAAGATACAAAAATTAGCCAGGCATGGTGGTGCACACCTGTAGCTCCAGCTACTTGGGATGCTGAGGTGGGAGGATCAGTTAAGGCTGGGAAGCTGAGGTTGCAGTGAGCTGTGATTGTGCCACTGCACTCCAGCCTGCCTGACAACTGACTCCCTGTTTCAAGAAACAAAAACCAAGATGACAATGAAAGAGGTATCTGCAGAACTATAGTTTAGAAGCAGATGTACTGGAAAGCAGTGTTTGTTTTTTTGTTTTTAATTTTTTTTTTTTTTTTTTTTTTTTGAGATGGAGTCTTGCTCTATTGCTCAGACTGGAGTACAGTGGTGTGATCTTGGCTCACTGCAACCTCTGCCTCCAGGGTTCAAGTGATTCTCCTATCTCAGCCTCTTTAGTAGCTGGGATTACAGGCATGAACCACCATGCCCAGCTATTTTTTTGTATTTTTAGTAGAGGTGGGGTTTCACCATGTTGACCAGGCTTGTCTCGAAGTCATGATCCTCCCTCCTTGGCCTTCCAAATTGCTGGGATTACAGGTGTGAGCCACCACACCCGGCCGACTCCTTTTTTTCACCTCTGATTTTATTTGAATGTGGTATTTTATCTAGTGAGTCAGGTTAGAGCCTTGTTGATTTTATGTTTTTAAAAAACTCTTCATTTTGTTATCTTTCATATTTTTTTTAGTCTATATTTATTTATTACAGCAAACACTACTACCTCAGTTGCCCAGATGATTTATGTTAATAAGCTATAGCAGCTGAAACATATCTTGTACTAATCGTGAGAATCATTCTCTATCCTGCCTGCTATACCAATTGTCCTAATTTGGGATCTTTAAAATGGAGAACACCCTTGGAGTGATTATGAGAGAGATAAAATGGAAATAAGGATTTTATTGCTTACAGGTCCTGGAGGATACACTGGACACATGGAGGCCACACACACAGAGGTGAGGGACCACATGGAGAGAAAGGGAGAAATAGATGAACCCATGGGTCAGAAACTGTATTAGGGTTCAGGGTATTAGTGAAAGTTTCCCCCAGGGAATTTTAATCAATAGGTTTAAAGCAAGCAGGCACAATTTCAAGTAGGTCACACTGTGACTAAGAGGTGGTCACTGTAGCATACCTGCACAGTTCATACGAAGTGTAGGGGTCAGTAAGAATATTATATCTAGCTGTCCCACAGTGAGGTGGTCACTGGGAATCAGTTGTCTAAGGCAGATATATGGATTCATGACATTGAGGAACTGGGAGGAGGTGGAGAACTGGAAACTGTTAGCAATGAATAAACCCTGCTTGTGGTATGAGAAAGTTAAACTTAAAAAAAAAAGAGAGAGAAAGTTAAACTTACCTTTAAGGTGGATATCAAGGCAACATAAAATTATAAGAATTCACTACAACTTTTGGGAATCAGTGAAATCCAACCAAGGTTCACAGGATTAATCACTTTCTTAACAACCTATGAAAAGTTAAATCAGCCAGGCACAGTGGCTCACGCCTGTAATCCTAGCACTTTGGGAGGCCGAGTCAGAATTGCTTGAGTCCAGGACTTTGAGACCAGCCTGGGCAATATAGTGAGACCTCATCTCTACAAAAAATTTAAACATTAGCCAAGCATGTTGGTGCACACCTGTAATCCCAGCTACTCAGGAGGCTGAAGTGGGAGGATTGCTTGAGCCCACGAGTTGGAGGTTGCAGTGAGCCAAGATTAAGCCATTGCATGCCCGCATGGGTGATAGACCAAGACTTGTCTCAGAAACGAAAAAGGGAAATCATGTAAATAAAAGCAAATTGAACATGTTATCTTTATGTCTATCAATTGTGTATAGTCCTCCAGAAAACTGGTTTGAGCCATTTTCCAAAGAGTCAGTGGAGCTCCTTGTAGTGAGGGCACATTAATACCTATATACTCTCTGGCCGGGCACGGTGGCTCACGCCTGTAATCCCAGCACTTTGGGAGGCCGAGGTGGGCGGATAACCACCAGGTCAGGAGTTCAAGACCACCCTGACCAACATGGTGAAACCCCGCCTCTACTAAAAATATAAAAACTAGCTGGGCATGGTGATGTGTGCCCATAGTCCCAGCTATTTGGGAGGCTGACGCAGGAGAATCACCTGAACCCAGGAGGCAGAGGTTGCCGTGAGCCGAGATTGTGCCATTGCACTCCAGCCTGGGCAACAAGAGCGAAACTCCGTCTAAAAAAAAAAAATCTATATACTCTCCCTGGGGTGTGAATTTGTCTTTTTTTTTTTTTTTTTTTTTTTTTTTGAGACGGAGTCTCACTCAGTCACCAGGCGCCAGGCTGGAGTGCAGTGGCGCGACCTTGGCTCACTGCAACCTCCGCCGCCCGGGTTCAAGCATTCTCCTGCCTCAGCCTCCCGAGTAACTGGGACTACAGGCGCGCCACCACGCCCAGCTAATTTTTTTGTATTTTTAGTAGAGACGGGGTTTCACCATGTTGAGCCAGGACGGTCTCGATTTCTTGATCTCGTGATCCGCCCGCCTCGGCCTCCCAAAGTGCTGGGATTACAGGCGTGAGCCACCGCGCCCGGCCCTTTTTTTTTTTTTTTGAGATGGAGTCTTGTTCTGTCACCCGGGCTAGAGTGCAGTGGTGCGATCTTGGCTCACTGCAACCTCTGCCTCCCGGGTTCAAGCAATTCTCCTGCCTCAGCCTCCCAAGTAGCTGAGATTACAGTTGCGGACCACCATGCCCTTAAGTTTTTGTATTTTAAGTAGAGATAGGGTTTCACCATGCTGGCCAGGCTTGTCTCGAACTCCTGGCCTCGTGATCCATCCGCCTCGGCCTTTCAAAGTGCTGGGACTACTGGCAGGAGCTACCTTGCCCAGCCTGGGGTGTGAATTTTTTAGGGTTGTGGTGAGACCTCCAACAATTACAGCAGATTGATGGTCAGCTTAAAATATTGTGTCCTTAATGAGCAGGTGGTGACACAGGTTTGGGGGACAGAAGCAAATACCATGAATGAGATTCTTACCCAAGATATCACAGTCTATCCTGGAAGACAGATGCAAATAATTTAATTGGCAGGGGGTGGGGGGTGGCGGATCTGAGAGAGCCACAGGTGTTTTCAACCTGAGCCCTCTTTGAAAGGGATAGGTATTTATATAATGCTTAAGGTTTAGCTACAGAAATGATTGGATGGGTCAGTGGTGGTGGGGTGGGGTTGAGAGAGATTCAAATGGTTAAACTGGGTGTGTACATCCCCAGCCACAGAGCACCTGGTGACAACCATGTACTGTGAAGTTTAGCAGCCACTGAAGCAGAGGGAAAAGGGAAGAGCTCACATTTGATTAGCTCTTTTCATAAGTGTTAATGTGAATATAATAGCTGGCTATCATCTTTGTTTTCTCAAAGGAATGCTTATTTGCCAGTTTTAAAATATTTTTATTTCTTTAAATTCTTTCAGAGACAGTCTCATTCTGTTGCCCAGGCTGGAGTGCAGTGGCACAGTCTTGGCTCACTGCAGTGTTGACCTCTAGGCTCAGTGATCTTCTTGCCTCAGCCTCCCGAGTAGCTGGGACCATAGGTGTGCATCACCATGCACCACTAAGTTTTTAAATTTTTTTTCTAGAGATAGGGGTGGGTCTCCCTCTGCTGTCCAGTCTGGTGTTGAACTCCTGGGCTCAAGTGATCCTCCCACTGCAGCCTCCCAAAGTGCTGGGATTACTTGCATGAGCCATTATGCCCATTCCAGTGTTTTAATCCATATAAAATCGTTTAGGATTTTCTTCCTCTGCTTTACATATAAACACAGGAGAAAAACCTGGGACTCAGGTGGTTTCTTTTCAAACAGTATGATTGAGAGTCTTTGTCTCATTTAGGTTATCAGTGCTGGTGAGAAGCAGGTGAATAACCTGCAGTGGGCAGCAGCACCTGCAGCCGGTGACTCCAAGCTGAGGCCAGTCTGGAGCCTGCAAAGGGAGGGAAATGGAGCTCCCCATTTGGCTTCCTGGGCAGCCTGCTGTCTCCGTAGATGACCTCCCGTTGCTCAGAATAGCTCCAGGAGTGCAGATTCTGAGAAGCAAAGCCACAGAAAGCAATCATGTAAGACATGCTTAGGGGATTCTATCCTTTCTCAGGCTATAAGTGCAGGTGGCTTGGAGCTATTTTCTGGGTAGTGTGTTTGTTTTGGCATGCATCGGGTCACTGCAGTCCAACTGTAATTTGTGTATATGAAATAAATCTGGGATGGCCAGGGTCAGATAAAGACTCATTTGGTTGTCTCCTGGAGAAAGAGTTTATGTGTTTGATAGTTTGTGTAGGTTAGAACCTTAATCTGATTCCAGGTGAGAGTTTCCTGCAGGTGCAAATGAAGGTCTTGAAGGAGGCAGCTTTTCCACACAGTGTGGAGGATACACGAGGGCATCTTGGGCTTCCAGAGTTAAATGCTTAGGTTTCCCTGTCTCATCAGAGGGTCTGAACGACTCTGGGCATCCATTTCCGTAGTCAGCGAGTCTGTCTCCCAAGATTAAGAATATGTGAAACCTGAATGCAGGTTTTCCTTGTGAACTGTGCGTGTAGAAGGCTGTTTGCCTGAGCCAGTTCAAATGTTTGCTTTCCTTTTGATTCCCTTAGGGAATAATGCTGCCATATAACTATGCATTTAATAATTTTTCCATGCCTTTATTAATTTTATTCCCATGCTGGCATGTTTTTATTTTCTGGGCTGAAAATGAGCAGACTAAAAGATAAGGTGAGAGGAGGGCTTGGCCATGGCAACAACTGCCCCATCCCAAATTCCTGATACCTGGAGGACATCAGGCCCTCCTCCTGTTCCAGTGTGGCCTGGTTTGGACTCAGCTTCCCTTTTGCTCTGAGGAAGGAGATCTCTCTCCATGCGACACTGAGTCTGGAGTTCCCTGTGCATATCTGTGACCTGTAGGGGCAGAAAGGGCCCACTGGGTACAGGAAGAGGACAGGAGTAGCTCTGGAAAGCCAGTGGATAATTGTGTTGATGAATCCAGTGGGGCCTGGTTTGGTTGCCAGGGCCTGGTTTGTAGCCAATGGCTACAGCCTATCAATCCGGCTCCCTGCAACCACCTATTAGATGTTTTCTTCTATGATGCAGGGGGCGGAGCCCGAATCTGTCCAATCAGCAACACTGGGGCGTGCTCTAAACGTTCCAATCAGGAAACCTGGGCAACGGTCGGGTCGGCAAGTCGGTAGGCCAAGTCCTTTCTGCCGAGGACGCCACCAGTGGCACCGCTGCATCCTCTGCTGACCTGCTCTGACCAAAGGAGCCGTAATAAGGAAACCAGCACACCTGGAAGCCGGGAAATGGTGCGTGTGCGGGGCCTGGAGTTCTAGACTTGGAGGAGGGTCTGGTTAGAACCGGCCAGATCCAGCTGTGGAGGTACCTGGGCCTTCCTGCGGCGACTCTGGGGTCTGGGACTTGAGTCCCTCTTGGCGCAGCTCGTACCTTGGTCCCCTCGTCCGCAGAATGGGTCTGGGCCGGCTACTGGGACCCCGGGCATCCTGTCGCGTCCCTGCGCAGCGACTGCGGCCCCAGCCCAGCACCCACAGCTCCGCGTCTCTCCAGATTATGCGGGGGTCACGGGAGGGTCATGGGCGGAATCCCGCCTGGGGTGTAGGGTTCGTGTGGGAGGAGCTGTGGTCCGTGGGCTCCTCATTCCCTCATCTTTCCCTGGGGTACTGGTTCCCTCCAGGTCTTCTAAATGTATGGAAAGCAGGGTCCCAGAGACATGACCCTGTCTCCCACAGGGGCTGGGAATAAATTCCTCGCTGCATTTCCAAAGGCCAGCTTTCCCCTCTCCAATTTACAACTTTATCAGCTTTTTGTCCCTCATTCTACATTTCCAACAAATACAGTGTTAGAATTGTTTATTAGTTTTTCCCTATAAAGCAATGTATGACTCTTTAAAGAGATTTGTTTTCTCTTCGTGGACTTTTCCTCTGAGAGGAAAGCAGAGAGTAACCACCTGACGCTCTACCTTAAAAAACCTTTGTGTCTCTCCTTTCATCTTCCCTAGGCACAGACACCTTATCAGAATGTCTTTGGGTTGAGGTTCCTTTTTGGAAACTTTACGGGGTGATGTGTAGTCAGCCCACCCTCTGTCTTTCCCTGGACCTGGATTTCAGAACTGCCTGGGGTTGACCCAAGATGCCCACAGCTGCCAAGTCTCTTGGAGGACCTAGTGAATTATGAACTCTGGGTTGTCTTCTCAGAGATGAGGTTGGGGCCTCTCAGGGAAGCAGCTAGATGCCCTGGGCTGGAAGGAGTCTCCTGGTATCCCCCCTCAAATAAATAGCCAACCCCTGGGGCACTCAGCTTTTCTTCCCCAACCCCAGTTTCTGTTCCTTTGTGGATGGGTGGGTGGGGGTCAGCCAATCAGATGCTGCTATTGAGGGGTATTGATTCTTGCCTTCTGGATATTCTCAGACTACTGAAGGGAGAAAAACTGTACCGAAGGACAAGAGAAAACCCATCCAAGCATGGCAGTGCAAGAAAACGGAAAAGCAAAATGCACTTTGAGTACACAGGGATGTACAGTGCATTGTCTTTTCTTGGGATGGTAGTCACTGAGCACTTCACTGAGGATAAGGGGGTGTCCCATGTGACAAGGTGACCTGACCTAACCCTTGAGTCAGACATGCCTGTGTTCTAGTCAGCACTGCCTCTCCATGGGTTTGTCATTTTGAAAAGATTTGTTCATTTATCCCATTTTTCATTAAATGTAAACTGTACGTTATCAATAAAGCTTAAAAGATAACATAAAATGCCGGGGATGTGGTGGCTTAAGCCTGTAATCCCAGCACTTTAGGATGCCAAGGTGAGCGGATCAGGAAATCAGAAGATCCAGACCATCCTGGCTGGCTAACACAGTGAAACCCTGTCTCTACTAAAAATACAAAAAATTAGCTAGCTATGGTGGTACACACCTGTAGTTCCAGCTACTTGGGAGGCTGAGGCAGGAGAATTGCTTGAACCCGGGAGGCGGAGGTTGTGGTGAGCCGAGATCGTGCCAGTGCACTCCAGCCTGGGTGACAGAGCAAGAGAAAAAAAAAAAAAGATAAAATATTTACAAAGAGGCAAGAGAGAATTTCAGAAAAAAGATCATCTCATGTTTCACTTGTTAGTAATTCTTACTTAATGACCTTTTTTCCTTCCCCAGAAGAAAGGGTATGTTTATCAAGTCTGTTCTGTTCTTTTGGGTAATTTCAAATGGAATTCCAGAACTTATCCTTGGGAATGCTACAAGGGAATAGAATTAGGGAAAAACCTCCTATTATGCCTACATTTAAATGAATACATTTCCATAAAGGAGTGTGGTAAATTTGTGAATTACGAAGATTCACCAAAACATTAGTTCCTCTCCTTTGTAGGGTGGAGAATTTGTTACAGTGGGTAACTTTGTCCTGTTTCCTATTTTCTGGAATTTGGAGATTAATACTAAATTCTATGGGATAGGATTTGGCAACACCAAGAAGGTGTTCAAATATGGTTGTTGACTAAATGATTTGTCATGGAAATAAATGACAATAATTAAATGTCATCTTTATTGTCAGAAAGGGATACTTATGCTTTTGTTGTTGAGCTGTAAAATACAAATGCTTTTCAATTTCCTTTCCTCCTATAGACATAAACAGTGAGTTTGAGTGATTTTGCTGGGTTTTTTGAACACTGGGTTTTTCCCCTTTAAAAGTAAGTGGGCCGGACATGTGCATTGGCTCACACTTGTAATCCCACACTTTGGGAGGCCAGTGCCAGAGGATCACATGAGCCCCCAAGAGTTTGAGACCAGAGTGAGCAACTTAGCAAGACCCCATCTCTACTAAAAGTATAAAAATTAGCTGGATGTCGGGGCAAGCACCTGTGATCCCAGCTACTCTGGAGGCTGAGGTGGGAGGATCACTTGAGCCTGGGAGATTGAGCTCAGTGAGCTAGGATCGCACCACTGCACTCTAGCCTGGTTAAAAGAGTGAGATCCTGTCTCCAAAAATAAAATAAGTAAATACCTGACACAGCCTTCAGCACATCTCTACTGGGCAGCTCCACAGTCGTTTTGTGCATATCCCTTCTTGGTTTACAGGCAGGAGAACAGGGAGTCTCAGGGAATGACTTTAGAGGGCATCAGAATACCCTGGAGGGCTTGACAAAACTCAGGCTCCCCTCCCACCCCCCGGCACATCACCATTCTAGAGCTTCTGACTTAGAGTTTCAGGTGTGCCTGAGAATTTCATTTCTAGCAAAGCATCCAGGTGCTGCTGTCGCTGGTCCAAGGACCACACTGAGAACCATTGGTCTAGCTCCTGACTTGGCACCAGAATCCCTCTCCAACCTTTCTCACAGGGATGCTGCAGTCACCCCTGCACCTGGCCGCTAGAGGGCATCAGGCCCTCAGCACCAGCCCAGCCCTCCAGCCCACTCCTACCTCTGCATTCTTTATAGACCAGCCAGATCAGACTTGCCAGAAAGGAACCAACTAGGAAATCCCAGGATTTAAAATAATAATATTAATTAATAAATCCCAGGATAATCTAAGAGGTTTATGTCAAAAGGATTGCAAGGGAAAAGATAGAGGTAGCCAGATTGATTCCTAACCAATGAAGACACAGCCATTTACCACCTTCTTGATCTCCGTGATGAAAAGTGCTTGCCTGCCAAGCTTACCGTCTTAACCAGTTTCTGATACAAGACTTAAGAACGTAGCACCTGATACAAATGAAGGACAGAAGAGTCACAGAGGAGGGAAAAGGAGTCTAGGACATGGAGTGAAGAATGCATGGACATTTCAGTCTGCTCACAGTACAGATGGGAAGACTATGTTTTAGAAGAATTAATCAGTAGCTCACAGTCCCAGAGCTAATAAGTGGCAAATCCAGGATTTGATACCAGAACTTTTTGACTCAAACTACCACTCCATTACCACTTACAGCTTAGGAGAACACTAGGGAAGACCTGCATGCCTTCCAGTCTTGCCATGGACTGGTCCTCACTGTGAGAATCAGAGCTTGCCTCTGCAGAGCTCTGGTCCTTTCTCCTCCTCTTGTGAGGTGCACCTGTTTATAAAGCAACAGACTTCTCATTATCATACAAAGAAGATGCAGGGGGAAGGAATTAACCCTTTTGGGGGCAAAGCTACCTAGTAAGGGGTGAGCTTCCTCTACTCTGTCTCCGGCTGGAGGAAGATGGCTTCCGTTTTTCCATACCCTGCTTCTCAACCTCTAGGTAGAGAGAAATGGCTAAGCACAGGCTCTGAAATCAGGCTGCTCTGGTTTGAATCGAAGCCCCACCACTGACTGACTCTGTGACCTTGCCTATCCATGCCTCAGTTTCCTCACTTACACAAGAGGTGATAATTATACCTACCTCGTAGGGTTGCTGTGAAGATTGAATTAGAGCACTGGGTGTCAGCCTATTACTGTTTCTCACAATTGCTATCTTCCAGATCAAGATCCCCTTGCAATAGATAGACTAACATGGTTGACGTTTAAAAATTTTTGCTTGTTTTTCATGTTATCATATGGTCATGAGTTCCTTGATTGCAGGGAGCTTATTAGTCTTTGTTCCCCAATACTTAGACTGGTACCTGGTACATGGTAGATAACCCAGTAAAAACTTGTCAAATAGAGAAAAAGAATATTTAATCATTTGACTATCCTTTGGTGGGGAGCAGAGGCCTTAGGCCAGTGACTCCAAGCTAAGGCCAGTCTTGAGCCTGTAAAGGGAGGTCACTGAAGGCCCATTTAGTTCTTCCTGGCAGGGCTGTGCTGCAGATTTCCTAGGGGATCCATAGGCAGATGCGGTTGGGGGTGGGATTTGATGCCCTTTCTGTGGGTGTGATTGTTATTGCCCTGGGGCTCTTTCTAGATGCCCTCAAATAAAACAAATCCAGATTTAGGTAAGAAGTGACTATTTGAATGCAGTATTGTAGCAATAGGAGGAAAGCACCAAGTGTAATATTTGCAAGCATCTCAAAGGTTAGTAAGAGTAGGGTTTTCTTTCATAGGGAGGAGCAAGCTAGATTAGTAATAAAGTGGGAGTGAGAGGGCAGGATGGACGGGGGCAAAATCAGTTGCTATATTAGAGAATATTTTACCCTGAGATCATCCTGTTCTTAGGAGGCATCATAAAGGTGGGGTTGGGTTCTTGCTCAGGCTACTGAAGGTGGTAGAAGTTCAGGGACCTGGAAGAAGGAAAGAAACTTAACCAAAGTGTGGGTTTACAGGTATTTTGTTTAAACTGATCAGTGAAGAAAAAGCTATTCGGCTAATTGTTCATGAGGCAAAGAATGGGCATTTGGAGAGCCTGTGTCTGGCCTTACACATAGGTATGCAGACAGTTGTTCAGGAGTGTGGATGGCCCCGGGGGCTTGAGACTGGCCTGTGAACTGGGGGCCATGTTGTGGGACTGAACCTGGAACTTGCTGGGTCTTTGCTAACTTTGAGTGTCAGAACTGAATTGTTGACACTCAGCTTTTGGAGAATAGTTTGGTGTTCAGTAAACACTGCGTATTTGGTGTTAGAAATAGTGTTAGAAAAAAGGCATCACAAGTCACAACCTGAACTGATACTTGGTGAATGTTTGGTCACTGATGAGAGTTGAGACCCTGGAGGAGAAAGTGATTTCCACACTATGATGAGGGGAGAGTAGTGTGTGTGGAGCACGCAGAACTCAACTTACCAGCTGCTCAAGTTTTCCTCTTTCCGTTTGTAGAAGTGAGCCACGTCTGGCTACAGCTTCCTGGGAGTGGGACCAAGCTTGGAAATGTGCCCAACTTTCTGAATGTTGGTTTCCTTGTGTAATGTGGGTGAAGCAGGAGGCTAAGTAAGAGATCACCCCCAAAAAGAGGGCAGCATGCCTGTCAGGCCTAAAGGAAAGTAGAAGCTATAAGGAATGTGCAAGTTCAACCAGCATGTGGGGGAGCCATCGAGAGATTGACCTTCGAGTTAAAGTCTTTATTGGGGCAAGGCATTTCCCAATCAGGTGTATCTCTCGGAGTTCTGAGCCACTCAGGTAGAGCGGCTTCACACTCAATTTTCTTTACAGAATCTTGCTGTCATATAATTATAGTTTGCTGAAGCATTCAAGAATTTTATTCCATGATTTGAGTGTAAGAGTGCTGTTGTCTTGGTTGAGAATCTGGTTGGATTCAGTCTAAGAAGCAAAGAGAATTCTGGAAATAAAATACACGCTTAGTTTAAATAATAATATAAACACAAATGGACTCACCACTCAGGTAAATAGGCCTTTGGCAGCACTGGTATGTCACCCTCATCTCACCTCCCTTCTGCACCCAGAGGTGAACATGATGGTAATTTTTTTTGTTATTCTTTATAAATTTACCATCTATTTACCGCAAAGCAGAGTTTTGGCTATTTTGAGTTTTCAGCAAGTTAATGTTGGTATTACTGCTACAATTAATGTTACACCGAAAGGCTTTCTTGGTTTCTTTGCCTCAGTCTGTTGCACATACGTTGCTGTCTGAGGCTTCATTCTATTGCTTGTGGACTAATGTTTCAAGTTTATTGATCCTGGTGACAATGTCATTCTTCTTTCTGTCTCCAAGTGCTAAATTATAAATTTTTTACACATTGAGAAAAAATTACTGACTTGTATATTATGGATAAATTCACATTTACTAGGAACTACTGATGGAATATATCGATTAACCATTTGACCATGCATGCGTGTTTATTCCTTGCAATTTGCCAGTGCTTGGAATTATCAGACTTAATTCATTTGTGCTCCTCTAGTGTTAAACACAATCTCTGTGTAATTATACATTACAAAGTGATTACCATTGGTGTCAAACATTTTTCCGATGTGATCTTTTATCTTCTCTGAAATAGTTTTCAGGCATTTTTTATGTTTAATTCATTTCTATGTTTATTGTATTCTTTCTTTACCTTTTTTTTGTTATTTAGTTTTTATTTCATAATCATAAACTTTACAATTCAGCTAGGCATGGAAGGGAATAAGGAAAGCATGGAACCCAAAGGGAACTGTAGCAACAGCACAACAATTGTAGGATACTGCGAGCAAATGGTATGGAGGGTGCTCTCCTGAGCTACAGAAGGAATGGTCTGGTGGTTAACATAAAGAACAAGTCAAACTTATTTGAGTTGTCCACAGTCAGCAATGGTGATCTTCTTGCTGGTCTCGCCATTCCCGGACCCAAAGCGCTCCATAGCTTCTACAATATCATGCTTTCTTTCACGTTGCCAAAGACCGCGTGCTTGCCATCCAACCACTCAGTCTTAGCAGTGCAGATGAAAACCTGGGAACCATTTGTGTTGGGTCTAGCATTTGCCATGGACAAGATGCAAGGACCTGCATGCTTCAGGATGAAGTTTTCGTCATCAAATTTCTCCCCATAGATGGACTTGCCACCAGTGCCATTATGGAGTATGAAGTCACTACCCTGACACATAAACCCTGGAAAAGTTCTGTGAAAGGAGGAACCCTTATAACCAAATCCTCTCTCTCCAGTGCTCAGAGCACAAAAGTTTTCTGCTATCTTTGGCAACTTGTCTGCAAACAGCTTGAAGGAGACATGGCCCAAAGGCTCGCCGTCAATGGCAATGTCGAAGAACGCGGTGGGGTTGACCATGGCTGGTGGTAAGGGGTTCCCAGTGATGGCAACAGCAGTGTCTGTAAAGCTACCTTTTTTTTTTTTTTTAACACTCTCTGCATACTAATTCTTCTCATTTGTAGGGATTGTAAGTATTTTCTCCCAGATTGTGGTGCATGTTATCACTCCATTCCACATTTTAATTATTTTTTTTATTTTTTATTTTTTTAAGACGGGGTTTCACCATGTTGGTCAGGCTGGTCTTGAACTCCCAATCCCAGTTGATCCGCCCGCCTTGGCCTCCAAAGTGCTTGGATTACAGGTGTGAGCCACTACACCTGGCCCCACATTTTAATTATAATAATTTTAATCATTATATAATATTTATATTATGTATATGTATTATTAATTATGATAGAGTTGTTTGTCTCTCTTTTCCATTGGGACCTACTTTATTTTCCTTTTTTGTTTTTGTGACTGAGTCTCCCTCTGTTGCATAGGTTAGAGTGCAGTGATGTGATCTTGGCTCACTGCAACCTCTCCCTCCTGGGTTCAAGTGATTCTCCTGCCTCAGCCCCCTGAGTAGCTGGATTATAAGAATACACCACCACATCCAGCTAATTTTTGTACTTTTAATAGAGGTGGGTTTTCTCTATGTTGGCCAGACTGGTCTCAAACTCCTGACCTCAAGTAATCTGCCCGCCTTGGGCTCCCAAAGTGCTGGGATTACAGGTGTGAGCCACCGTGCCCAGCCCTGTCTTCTTGTATAAGATAATTCTCCCTACCGTGAAGTCGGAAAAAAAATTTGCCTGTAACTTCTGAAAGTGTTCGTGTTTTGTCTTTCACAGGTGTTGTAGTTTTTTCCTAATTTGGCCTGTGGTCCCTCTGGAGGCTGCTGGCTATAAACTCTAGCCCTGCCCTGGCAGGGCTGCAGGGGATTTTCAAGGGATGCATCTTTACCCTGACAGAAGGCCTAGTGTCTACATGTCAGACCAGTGTCCAGCTGTCCTCCTTACAGGAAGCTTGTTTCTACTAGCAGATACCCTTGTGGTTCTTGTCTGTCTAGTGTCTAGTGTATCTTTTTTTTTTTTTTTTTTTTTTTTGAGTCTTGCTCTGTTGCCACGCTGGAGTGCAGTGAAGTGATCTTGGCTCACTGCAACCTCCGCCTCCTGGGTTCAAGCAATTCTCCTGCCTCAGCCTCCTGAGTAGCTGGGACTACAGGTGTGCGCCACCACGCTCAGCTAATTTTTGTATTTTTAGTAGAGATGTGGTTTCACCACGTTGGCCACCATGGTCTTGAACTCCTGATCTCAAGTGATCTGCCTGCCTCGGCCTCCCAAAGTGTTGGGATTACAGGCATGAGCCACTGTGCCTGGCCCGTATCTACTTTATCTTTACAATACAGTCACTGCCTTGGAAAACCCTGACTGGGAAAGAAGTTCACTTGGGGTGTGTTGGTCAGGTGAGGCGCAGAACAGGCAACTAAACAAAACACAATCAATAACAGAAGCAGTCTACTTAGAGATCCCTGAGAGGAGGACAGCATGCCTCGCAGGTCAGCGGGGAAGAGGGAGCTGCTCTGGACACAAATGTTCAACCAGTGGGTAGTAAGCAGCAGAGAAAAAGGAACCTGTGGCCCAAGCATTATTGAGGTCCGAGGTGTTATCCAAGCAAGTATTCCTTGGGGGAGTTGTAGAGGGTGGGTTTAGAATTAGTAGGTACAAGTTCCACAGGGTTACACTGTAGTTGAGAGCTGGTCACTGCATTCTGTCTGCAGGCCATGTGGGGTGTGGGAGAGAGTGGGGTGAGTTGAGTAGGTTGTATCTGGCTGTTCCATAAAGAGGATATTCACCAGGAGGCAGCTGTATAAGAGAGATATCTGATTGACCACATTGAGGAAATGGGAGGAGGTGCAGAGGTGGAAACTGTGTCAAGGGTGACTGAGCCCTGCTTCTGGTATGAGAAAGTTAAAGCCATATACAAAATGAATGCTAAGGTAACATAAAATTATGTTATGTGCCGGGTGTGGTGGCTCACACCTGTAATCCCAGCACTTTGGGAGACCAAGATGGGTGGATCACGAGGTCAGGAGATTGAGACCATCCTGGCTAACATGGTGAAACCCTGTCTCTACTAAAATACAAAAAACTAGCTAGGAGTGGTGGCGTGCACCTGTAGTCCCAGCTACTCAGGAGGCTGAGGCAGGGGAATTGCTTGAACCTGGAGGCGGAGGTTGCAGTGAGCCGAGAAAAAAAAAATGTTATTATATAGAGTAGTGTAGAAAAACTCTATTATTAATTATTTTATGTGAAGATGATGAGAATCATTCTCCTGGAGTTAATCATTTGTCACTGCCTTGTGTGTTAAAGTGGCCATAATTTCTATCCCTGTGTGGCAATACCATAGGTTCATGGACCTTTGGCGGGGGGGGCGGGGGGGGGCCGGCGGGGGGCGGCCGGCCGGGGGGGGGGCGGGGCGGGGGGAAATAGATGCTCTGGTTTCAGAATTTGCTGTATTTCATTAGCCTATCAGTCCATCTCTCTGCTACTACCATGATGTCCTGATTACTCTAGATTTCCAAGCCTTGATATTTGTTAACGTATGTTAAAGAAAGTTCTGTACTGTCTTAGTCACTTTGGGCTGCTATAGCAAATTACCGTAGATTGTGTGGCTCAAACAACAAACATTTATTTCTCACAATTCTGGATGCTGGGAAGTCCAGGGTGCTGGAAGATCTGGTGTCTGATAAGGGCCCACTTCCTGGTTTGTAGATAACCATCTTCTCATTGTATTCTAATATGGTAGAGCAGAGACAGGAAGCAAGTGCTCCAGTTTCTTTTTATAGAGGCACTAATCCCATTTCTGAAGGCTCTACTCACATTATCTTAGCTAATCCTAATTAATTTCCAGAGACGCTGTTTCCTAATACCGTCCCATTGGGAGTTAAAATTTCAACATGAATTTTGGAAGGGACGTATATATACCGAAAACTTGTGCAGATGGTACTGAGCATTCCCATATACTCCTTACTCCCAGCTCATAGTTTCCCCTATTTTTAACGTCTTGCCTTAGTGTAGTGTATTTTTTACGATTACAAACCAATATATTACATCTAGTGATTACAAGAATTGATGAATGTTATTATTATTATTTTGAGACAGGGTCTCACCCTGGTCCCCAGGCTGGAGGGCAGTGGTGCAATCATGGCTCACCACAGCCTCAACTTCCTGGGCTCAGGTGATCCTCCCACCTCAGCCTCCCAGGTAGCTGGGACTACAGGAGTGAGCCACCACACCTGGCTACTTTTTGTATTTTTAGTAGAGATGGGGTTTCACCATGTTGCCTAGGCTGGTCTTGAACTCCTGACCTTAAGCAGTCTTCCTGCCTCATCCTCCCAAAGTGCTGGCATTACAGGCCTCTTTAAAGTTTTATAAGATATATTCAGAAAAGATAGTAAAAAATATTATGTGGTAAGATTTAATAACAATAACTATAAACATACTTGGAATCATCATCCATATTACTAAATGGGCATAGGGCAGGCTTTCAGAGTCCCAAGTTGCGTGATGTTCTCACTGACTCATCTCACCATCCTGAATCTTTTGGTTATTCCACATACTTCTGTCATCTATTCTTTCTCACTATGTAGTATCTTTTAGTCTTGCCTCCTTTGAACTTTCAGTAATGGAGTAATAATGAAATTACATTTAAAGGTTTATTAGTAGTTTTACTCTCCCAGTACATTTTACATATGCTAGTGTCTGAGGCTAGAAGCCATCGGATTTTTTTTTTTTGAGATGGAGTCTCGCTCTGTCTCCCAGGCTGGCATGATCTCGGCTCACTGCAACCTCCACCTCCCATGTTCAAGCGATTCTCCTGCCTCAGCCTGCCGAGTAGCCAGGAATACAGGTGCCTGCCACCATACAATACTAATTTTCATATTTTTAGTAAAGATGGAATTTCACCCTATTGGCCAGGCTGGTGTTTTTTGTTTTTTTTTTTTTTGCGACAAAATCTTGCTCTCTCACTCAGGCTGGAGTGCAATGGTGTGATCTTGGCTCACTGCAACCTCTGCCTCCCAGGTTCAAGTGATTCTCCTGCCTCAGCCTCCTGAATAGCTGAGATTACAGGCGTCCATGACCACGCCCATCTAGTTTTTGTATTTTTAGTAGAGACCAGGTTTCACCATGTTGGCCAGGCTGGTCTTGAACTCCAGACCTCAAATGATCCACCCGCATCGGCCTCCCAAACTGGTTGGATTTCAAATGTGAGCCACCATGCCCAGCCTGATTTCTGATTTACTAGTCCATGCCAATGTTTATGTTGCTTGGAGTTTTTCTTTTCTTTTCTTTTTTTGAGACAGTCTTGCTCTGTCACCCAAGCTGGAGTGCAGTGGTGTGGCCTTGGTTCACTGCTCAGTGTAACCTCCAACTCCCGAATTCAAGTGATTCTCGTGCCTCAGCCTTCCGAGTAGCTGAGACCACAGGTGTGTGCCACCATGTCTGGCTAATTTTCATATTCTTTGTTGAGACAGAGTTTCACCATGTTGGCTAGGCTGGCCTCAAACTCCTGATCTCAGGTGACTTGCCTGCCTCCATCTCCCAAAGTGCTTGGATGACAGGTGTGAGCCACCATGCCTGGCCTGAAGTTTTTCATTTTCATACTTCTTCTTCACTTTTTTTAAGAGATGGAGTCTTGCTGTGTTGCCCAGGCTGATCTCAAACTTGGCCTCAAGCAATCCTCCTGCCTCAGCCTCCTAAAGTGCTGGGATTACACACATGAGTTGCTGTGCCTGACTGACTTTTTACTCTTGCAGAAAATACCATTCCTATCATATTTGTATCTCTAGCTAATTGCAAATGCACAATAAATTCTCTGCACACTGGAGAAAAAAAATACTGAACTTATAGTCAAATTCAGATTGATAGGAAGTAACAATGGAGTATATGAATCGACCCTTGTTTTATTTGTCCATAATTATTTATTCACTGTATTCAAACGACTGTTTGGAGTGTCCAGCTGAGTAACTTTTCTCCTAATTAGTGTGAAATGGGATCTTCCTGACATTTTATTTGGCCATTTCCTCAGTACCAAGGAGATGGATGTTTTCCATATGTGGTCTCCTATTTTGTGTTACTCATGGTTTGGTTACTCTGCCTTTTTTTTTTTTTTTTTTTTTTTTTTTTTGAGACAGTCTTGCTCTGTTGCCCAGGCTGGAGTGCAGTGGTGTGATCTTGGCTCACTGCAGCCTCCACCTCCCAGGTTCAAACAATTCTCCTGCCTCAGCCTCCTGAGTTGCTGGGATTACAGACATGCGCCACCACACCGAGATAATTTTTGTGTTTTTAGTAGAAACGGGTTTCACCATGTTGGCCAGGCTGGTCTCGAACTCCTGACCTCAGGCGATCTGCCCACCTCCGCCTCCCAAAGTGCTGGGATTATAGGCATGAGCCACCACGCCTGACTTCAGAGTGTTTCTTTTTTTTTGGCGTTCCCCCGTACCCGCTGACTCTGTCAGTGTTTCTTAAGGACTGATCATATAGTGACACTCTGCCTAGCATGTAACAAAAGTTCAGACTTTCAGATGAAAAACAGGAGTTAAGCATACACCACATTGATTGCATAAACAGTTTGGGCACACTGAGCCAGTCTTACCACTTAGGTTGCTGGGGTTCCCCTCCCAAATTCTCACTTCCTGGATAGCAGCAAAGCATGAATTTTGTGAGCAGGCAATTCTAAGGATAAGCAGTGTCAGGCCTACCAGTGTCTTTTTCACACAAGTTAGTAGGACTTTATTATGAGCAAGCAGTACAGATCCACTCTACAGAGGTACAGAATGACGCAAGCAGCTCATTTTACTGCCTGGACTCACCAAGACTAAGGTTCCTATTGTACTATTGCTTTACCAAATGGTTACTTCTAGTATCAGAATTGGTTTGTGAAATACTATGTCCCCTGCACACAAATACCAGAGAATTAATAATCTTTTTCAGAGACCACATTTAGGGGAATTACAGGGCTGAGGTATTCTCATTCTCAAGGGTTGAGCTGTCATGCTCCTGTGCCTCACATGAGAGCTTGGAAAAGAGAGAAGTGGGTGGACAGCCTCCTCCTACTGGGGAGTGGCTGGTTGAGAATAATTTCTTCCAAAAACCAGAAAAAGGGAGTTTTATCTTTTTGTCCAGAGAAGTACTGCCAAACCCTTCAAGTATTTAATCATGGGAAAATTCACCTTCAAAGCAATATAGATATCAATGAATTCCTATGCAGATTGCAGTTGTTAACTTGGTTTTCAAAGTCAGCAAGGCCCAGGGTTCTTTGTGGTGGTTCTGCATGAAAGGTCTTCTTCTAGCATCATATCAGTACGTGTGCATGTGGATGCTAGTTGGTGAGAACTAGCCCTGAGCTCAAAAGTATAAGGATTTTGTGAAGTCTAACTTGTCATGACTTTTTCCTTGCACCTAAGCTCTAACTTCCCAATAATGTTCTATCCTCATAAAGTGGCACAGAGAGAACAGGAAAATATGAGTCTGTGATACGTATTACACAAGAAAATTAATACTTTCTAAACGAATATTCTGAATCCGGATACATCCAATAACCTGCAGTAGTTTAGGATAATGTGGCCAGCTAGACCATGTTACACATTAGATTTCCACATATTTATCTGTTGGCCTCTCATGTTTAGTGATGGGAGTAGAAGGAAGAGCTTGGTGGCGAGGAACGTTCCCGTGAGTAACTCATTTTGGTTTGGTCTGTTGGGTCTAGTGCAGGAGCTCAGTCCAAACCAATGGCTTCATACAAATTGTATTTAACAGGATGAATAATAAAATTGTGAATTGGAGAGGGAAAGCTTCATTTGGAATGAAAGAAGGAATTGGTAAATTTAGGGATTTCCTGTCAGTCCTAGGGAGAGCAAGGCTGGAAAACGGGGTCCTGGATTTGAGATCCTGTTTCCACACGTTTGGAAAATTAAGGGGCAAATCGGTGCCCCCAGGGAAAAAGAGACTGGGCACCCCACGGACCACCGCTCCCATGCAAGAACCCCACACCCGAGCTGGGATCCCTTCCCCACCATGACCCTCTGTGATCCCCGCGAAGACGCGGGGCTACGGGCGCGGCACGGGGACTCAGCTTCACAACCTGGAGCGGCAGCGGGCAGGCTTGGTTCCAGCTCGTCAGGTCTCGGGATCCCCGGCCCCGCACATTCACCATTTCCTCGCTTCCGTGCTGTCCCCATGCCCTAACTACGACTCCGGCTGCCAGTGTGGGTTCTAGAGCGACAGAGGCTGTGGCAGAGCCACCCAGCGACGTCAAAGGCAGGAGAGACACATACCCGAAGGTGCGCACGCCTGTGCACGCGCCTTTGTACAGGGCGGCCCCACCCATCGCTCCGGCGGCGTCTCCGATTGGACAGTTTGTGAGGTTCCACCCCCTGTTGCCTGAGTGACAGCGATCAGGTAGCTGAGCCAATCACGCTTCCGCTTTGTCCCTGAACCTGTCCTGCCAGAGATATCTGCATTTCACCAGAACTTTATATGCTAGATATAAAGGTCCTCAGGCTGGACACTGGCGTCTACCTGAAGAATCTTCTCAGTGAGGACATAGGTGTGCACGCAGGGAATGCCAGACTTAGTTTCCAGATAAAGCGAACCCCTTAATGAGCGACCCTTTGAGGGGCAAACCCACAGCAAAAGGGTCCTGGAGGCAAGGCCAGACCGCATCAGGAGAGTCAGATATTCTCCAGTGGACGTGGCTTGGCATCAAGCTGCAAGGACACTCAGAACTGTGACCCTATAGGTGCACAGAGACCAGGCAATGTTTACATTTTTGTGTGTGTGTGATCATTATCTTTTTTTTTTTTTATTGCATTTTAGGTTTTGAGGTACATGTGAAGAACATGCAAGATTGTTGCATAGGTGCACACATGGCAGTGTGATTTGCTGCCTTCCTCCCCCATCACCTATATTTGGCATTTCTCCCCCATGCTGTCTTTCCTAAATTCCCCACTCCTCGCTGTCCCTCCCCTGTTTCCCCCCGACAGACCCCAGTGTGTGATGCTCCCTTCCCTGTGTCCATGTGTTCTCATTGTTCAACACCCATGAGTGAGAACATGCGGTGTTTGATTTTCTGTTGTGTCAGTTTGCTGAGAATGATGGTTTCTAGGTTCATCCATGTCCCTAAAAAGGACATGAACTCATCGTTTTTTATGGCTGCATAGTATTCCATGGTGTATATGTGCCACATTTTCCCTGTCCAGTCTATCATCGATGGGCATTTGGGTTGGTTCCAGGTCTTTGCTATTGTAAACAGTGCTGCAATGAACATTCGTGTGCATGTGTCCTTATAGTAGAATGATTTATAATCCTTTGGATATATACCCAGTAATGGGATTGCTGGGTCAAATGGAATTTCTATGTCTAGGTCCTTGAGGAATCGCCACACTATCTTCCACAATAGTTGAACTAATTTACACTAATTTACACCAACAGTGTAAGAGTGTTCCTATTTCTCCACATCCTCTCCAGCATCTGTTGTCTCCAGATTTTTTAATGATCGCCACTCTAACTGGCGTGAGATGGTATCTCAATGTAGTTTTGATTTGCATTTCTCTAATGACCAGTGATGATGAGCATTTTTTCATGTTTGTTGGCCTCATGTGTGTCTTCTTTTGTAAAGTGTCTGTTCATATCCTTGGCCCACTTTTGAATGGGCTTTGTTTGTTTTTTTCTTGTAAATCTGTTTTAGTTCTTTGTAGATTCTGGATATCAGCCCTTTGTCAGATGGGTAGATTGCAAAAATTTTTTCCCATTCTGTTGGTTGCCGATTCACTCTAATGACTGTTTCTTTTGTGTGCAGAAGCTGTGGATTTTGATTAGGTCCCATTTGTCTGTTTTGGCTTTTGTTGCCAGTGCTTTTGGTGTTTTGGTCATGAAGTCCTTGCCTATGCCTATATCCTGAATGGTTTTGTCTAGATTTTCTTCTAGGGTTTTTATGGTGTTAGGTCTTATGTTTAAGTCTTTAATCCATCTGGAGTTAATTTTAGTGTAAGGTGTCAGGAAGGGGTCCAGTTTCTGCTTTCTGCACCTGGCTAGCCAGTTTTCCCAACACCATTTATTAAACAGGGAATCCTTACCCCATTGCTTGTTTTTGTCAGGTTTGTCAAAGATCAGATGGTTGTAGATGTGTGGTGTTGCCTCCGAGGCCTCTGTTCTGTTCCATTGGTCTATATGTCTGTTTTGGTACCAGTACCATGCTGTTTTGATTACTGTAGCCTTGTAGTATAGTTTGAAGTCCAGTAGTGTGATGTCTCCAGCTTTGTTCTTTTTGCTTAGAATTGACTTGGCTATGCAAGCTCTCTTTTGGTTCCATATGAAGTTTAAGGTGGTTTTTTCCAGTTCTGTGAAGAAGGTCATTGGTAGCTTGATGGGGATAGCATTGAATCTGTAAATTACTTTGGGCAGTATGGCCATTTTCACGATATTGATTCTTCCTAACGATGAACGTGGAATGTTTCTATATCTGTCTGTGTCCTCTCTTATTTTGTTGAGCAGTGGTTTGTAGTTCTCCTTGAAGAGGTCCTTTACATTCCTTGTTAGTTGTATTCCTAGGTATTTTATTCTCTTTGTAGCAATTGTGAATGGCAGTTCATTCTTGATTTGGCTCTCAAGTCTGTTATAGGTGTATAGGAATGCTTGTGATTTTTGCACATTGATTTTGTATCCTGAGACTTTGCTGAAGTTGCTTATCAGTTTCAGGAGATTTTGGGCTGAGATGATGGGGTCTTCTAAATATACAATCATGTCGTCTGCAAATAGAGACAATTTGACTTCCTCCTTTCCTATTTGAATACCCTTTATTTCTTTTTCTTGCTTGATTGCTCTGGCTAGAACTTCCAATACTATATTGAATAGGAGTGGTGAGAGAGGGCATCCTTGTCTAGTGTCAGATTTCAAAGGGAATGCTTCCAGTTTTTGCCCATTCAGTATGATATTGGCTGTGGGTTTGTCGTAAATAGCTTTTATTATTTTGAGATATGTTCCATTGATACCTAGTTTATTGAGGGTTTTTAGCATAAAGGGCTGTTGAATTTTGTCAAAGGCCTTCTCTGCATCAATTGAGATAATCATATGGTTTTTGTCTTTGGTTCTGTTTATGTGGTGAACTACGTTTATAGACTTGCGTATATTGAACCAGCCTTGTATCCCCGGGATGAAGCCTACTTCATCATGATGGATAAACTTTTTGATGTGCTGTTGCAATCGGTTTGTATTTTATTGAAGATTTTTGCATCTACGTTCATCATGGATATTGGCTTGAAGTTTTCTTTCTTTTTTTTTTTTAATTTATTTATGTTCTTTTATAAAGATGGGGTTTCACCATGATGGCCAGGCTGGTTTTGAACTCCCGACCTCAGGTGATCCACCCACCTCAGCCTCCCAAAGTGCTAGGATTACAGATGTGAGCCACCACGCCCGGCTGGCCTGAAGTTTTCTTTTCTTGCTGAGTCTCTGCTGGTTTTTGGTATCAGGATGATGTTGGTCTCATAAAATGATTTGGGAAGGATTCCCTCTTTTGGATGGTTTCGAATAGTTTCAGAAGGAATGGTACCAGCTCCTCTTTGTATGTCTGGTAGAATTCGGCTGTGAACCTATCTGGACCTGGGCTTTTTTTGGGTGGTAGGCTCTTAATTCCTGCCTCAACTTCTGCCCTTGTAATTGGTCTATTCAGGGTTTTGACTTCTTCCTGGTTTAGGCTTGGGAGGATGCAAGTGTCCAGGAATTTATCCATTTCTTCCAGGTTTACTAGTATATGTGCATAGAGTCGTTTGTAATAATCTCTGATGATGGTTTGAATTTCTGTGGAATCTGGGTGATATCCCCTTTATTGTTTTCTATTGCATCTATTTGATTATTCTCTCTTTTCTTTTTGTTAATCTGGCTAGTGGTCTATTTTGTTGATCTTTTCGAAAAACCAGCTCCTGGATTTATTGATTTTTTTGAAGGGTTTTTTTGTGTCTCTATCTCCTTCAATTCTGCTCTTATCTTAGTTATGTCTTGTCTTCTGCTAGATTTTGAGTTTTTTTTGATCTTGCTCCTCTAGCTCTTTCAATTTTGATGATAGGGTGTCAATTTTAGATCTTTCCTTCCTTCTCATGTAGACATTTATTGCTATATGTTTTCCTCTAGACACTGCTTTAAATGTGTCCCAGAGATTCTGATATGTTGTGTCTTCAATCTCATTGGTTTTGAAGAACATCTTTATTTCTACTTTCATTTCATTGTTTATCCAGTCAACATTCAAGAGCCAGTTGTTCAGTTTCCATGAAGCTGTGCAGTTCTGAGTTAGTTTCTCAATTCTGAGTTCTAACTTGATTGCACTGTGGTCTGAGAGACTGTTTGTTATGATTTCCATTCTTTTGCATTTGCTGAGTAGTGATTTACTTCCAATTATGTGGTCAATTTTAGTGTAGGTGTGATGTGGTGCTGAGAAGAATGTATATTCTATGGATTTGGGGTGGAGAGTTCTGTAAATGTCTATTAGGTTTGCTTGGTCCAGGTCTGAGTTCAAGTCCTGGATATCCTTGTTAATTTTCTGGTCTAATTGATCTGTCTAATATTGACAATGGGGTGTTAAAGTCTCCCACTATTATTGTGTGGGAGTCTAAGTCTCTTTGTAAGTCATTAAGAACTTGCCTTATGTATCTGGGGGCTCCTGTATTGGGTGTGTATATATTTAGGATCATTAGCTCTTCTTGTTGAATTGATCCTTTTACCATTATGTAATGTCCTTCTTTGTCTCTTTTGATCTTTGTTGGTTTAAAGTCTATTTTATCAGAGATGAGAATTGCAACTCCTGCTTTTTTTGCTCCCCATTTGCTTGGTAAATCTTCCTCCATCCCTTTATTTTGAGCCTTTGTATATCCTTGCATGTGAGATGGGTTTCCTGGATGCAGCACACTGATGGGTTTTGGCTTTTTATCCAATTTGTCAGTCTGTGTCTTTTGATTGGGGCATTTAGCCCATTTACATTTAGGGTTAATATTGTTATGTGTGAATATGATCCTGCCATTTTGATGCTAGCTGGTTGTTTTGCCCATTAGTTGATGCAGTTTCTTCATTGTGCCAATGGTCTTTACCATTTGGTACATTTTGGAGTGGCTGGTACTGGTTGTTCCTTTCTATGTTTAGTGCTTCTTTCAGGAACTCTTGTAAAGGAGGCCTGGTGGTGATGAAATCTCTAAGTAATTGCTTGTTTGTAAAGGATTTTATTTCTCCTTCACTTATGAAGCTTAGTTTGGCTGGATATGAAATTCTGGGTTGAAAGTTCTTTTCTTAAAGGATGTTGAATATTGGCCCCCACTCTCTTCTGGCTTGTAGGGTTTCTGCTGAGAGATCTGCTGTGAGTCTGATGGGCTTCCCTTTGTGGGTAACCCGACCTTTCTCTCTGGCTGCCCTTAGCATTTTCTCCTTCATTTCAACCCTGGTGAATCTGACGATTATGTGCCTTGGGGTTGCTCTTCTTGAGGAATATCTTTCTGGTGTTCTCTGTATTTCCTGGATTTGAATATTGGCCTGCCTTGCTAGGTTGGGGTTTTCCTGGATAATATCCTGAAGAGTATTTTCCACCTTGGATTCATTCTCTCCGTCACTTTCAGGTATACCCATCAAACGTAGATTATGTCTTTTCACATAGTCCCATATTTCTTGGAGACTTTGTTCATTTCTTTTTACCCTTTTTTCTCTAATCTTGCCTTCTCATTTTATTTCATGGAGTTGATCTTCGACCTCTGATATCCTTTCTTCTGCTGGGTCAATTCGGCTGTTGAAACTTGTGTATGCTTCGTGAAGTTCTCATGTTTTTCAGCTCCATCAATTCACTTATATTCCTCTCTAAGCTGTTTATTCTCATTAGCATTTCGTCAAATCTTTTTTCAAGGTTCTTAGTTTCTTTGCATTGGGTTAGAATGTGTTCTTTTAGCTCAGAGAAGTTTCTTATTATCCACCTTCTGAAGCCTGTTTCTGTCAATTCATCACACTCATTCTCCATCCAGCCTTGTTCCCTTGCTGGTGAGGAGTTGTGATCCCTTGTAGGAGGAGAGGCATTCTGGTTTTGGGTGTTTTCATCCTTTTTGCGCTGGTTTCTTCCCATCTTTGTGGATTTATCCACCTGTCATCTTTGTAGTTGTTGACTTTCAGATTGGGACTCTGAGTGGACGTCGAGTTTGTTGATGATGAAGTTATTTCTTTCTGTTTCTTAGTTTTCCTTCTAACAGTCATGCCCCTCTGCTGTAGGACTGCTGAGGTCCACACCAGGCCCTGCTTGCCTGGGGGATCACCTGCAGTAGCTGCAGGACAGTAAGGGTTGCTGCCAGTTTCTTCTTCTGCTATCTTTGTCCCAGAAGGATACCCGCCTGATCTCAGTCTGAGCTCTCCTTTATGAGATGACTCTTTGGATATACGGGGGTCAGGGAGCTGCTTGAGGAGACAGTCTGTCCTTTATAGGAGTTCAAGTGCTGAGCTGTGAGCTCCGTTGTTCATTCAGAGCTGCTGGGCAGGCACATTTAAGTCTGCTGCAGCAGAACTCATAAACGCCTTTTTTTTTTCCCCAGGTGCTCTGTCCCAGGGAGTTAGGGCTTTATTTGTAAGTTTCTGTCATGTTGCTGCCTTTTTGAGGGCCGCCTTGCCCAGCGAGGAGGCAGCCTAGTCATAGCCTGCCTACAGAGGCTTTGCTGAGCTACCGTGGGCTCCGCCCAGCTGCTGTGTGAATTTCCCTACACTCCCTCTGCGCTTTCGCTGGGAGCTGCAATCCTGAGCTACTCCTAATCGGCCATCTTGGATCTGTCTCTCTGTTTACATTTTTAATTTTAAATTTTGTTGTGGGTACATAGTAGGTGTATGTATTTATGGGTTACATGAGATATTTTGATATAAGCATGCAATTCGTAATAATCACATCATGGTAAATGGGAAATCCATCAACTCAAGCATTTATCCTTTGTGTTATAAACAAGCTTATTGTACCCTTTTAGTTATTTAAAAATGTGTAACCAAGTTTTTTTTGTTTTTTGTTTTTTTACTATAATCACCCTATTATGCTAGCAAATACTAGGTCTCATTCATTCTTTTTCTTTTCTTTTCTTTTCAAGATGGAATCTTGCTTTGTCACCCAGGCTGGAGTGCAGTGGCACGATGTTGGCTCACTGCAACCTCTGCCTCCCAGATTCAAGTGATTCTCCTGCCTCTGCCTCCTGAGTAGCAGAGATTACAGGTGCACGCCACCATGCTGGACTTATTTTTGCATTTTTAGTAGAGACGGGGTTGCACCATGTTGGCCAGGCTAGTCTCAAACTCCTCATCTCAAGTGATTCACCCACTTCAGCTTCTCAAAGTGCTGGGATTACAGGCGTGAGCCACCACACCTGGCCCATTCATTCTATTTTTTGTGGCCATTAACCATCCTCACTTCCCCATTTCCCCAACCCCCCAACTGCCCTTTCCAGCCTCTTGTTACCATCCTTCTACTTTCTGTCTCCATGAGTTTAATTGTTTTAATTTTTATGTGAAGTTTGTCTGTGTCTGGCTTATTTCACTTATTATAATGACCTCTAGTTCCAACCAAATTGTAGCAAATGACGGGATCTCATTCTTTTTTTATGGCTGACTAGTACTCCATTGTGTATTTGGAACATTGTTTTTTAATCCATTCATCTGTTGAGGGACGCTGAGGTTGTTTCCAAATCTTGGTGATTGTGAATAATGCCGCAATAAACATAAGAGTGCAGATATCTCAGATATCTCTTCAATATACTGATCTCCTTTCTTTTGGGTATTTACCTAAAAGTGGGATTGCTGTATCAAATGGCAGCTCTATTTTTATTTTTATTTTTGTGGAACCTCCAAAGTGTTCTCCATAGTGGTTGTACTAATTTACGTTCCCACCAACAGTGTACAAAGGTTACCTTTTCTCCACATCCTCTCCAGAATTTCTTATTGCCTGACTTTTGGATAAAGGCCATTTTAACAGGAGTGAGATGATATCTCATTGTATAATAGTTTTGATTTGCATTTCTCTGATGATCAGTGATGCTGGCCTTTTTGTATACCTGTTTGCCATTTGCATGCCTTCTTTGGAGAAATGTCTTTTCAGATCTTTTGCCTATTTTTAATCTGATTATTAGATTTTTTTTCCTATAGACTTTTTTGGAGCTCCTTATATATTCTGCTTTTTTTTTTTTTTAGATGGGATTTCATTCCTGTTGCCCAGGCTGGAGTGCAGTGGCGCAATCTTGGCTCACTACAACCTCCACCTTCCAGGTTCAAACGATTCTCCTGCCTCAGCCTCCCAAGTAGCTGGGATTACAGGCATCCACCACCATGCCCAGCTAATTTTATATTTTTTGTAGAGATGGGGCTTCCCCATGTTGGTCAGACTGGTCTCGAACTTTCGACCTCAGGCAATCAGCCCACCTTGGCCTCCCAAAGTGTTGGGATTACAGGCATGAGCCACTGTGCCTGGCCTATATTCTGGTTATTAATGCCTTGTCAATTGGGTAGTCTGCAAATATTTTCTCCCATTCTGTAGCTTGTCTTTTCACCTTGTTGTACAGAAGCTCTTTTTTTTTCTTTGGAACATCTGTTTTGGTAAAGTCTTTAGTTTTTTCCAGATGTAGGATTATATAATCTGTAAATAAGGATAATTTGCCTTCTTCCTTTCCAATTTGGATGCCCTTTATTTCTTTCTTTTGTCTGATTGCTCCAGCTAGGACTTCCAGTACTATGTTGAATAACAGTGGTGAAAGTGGGCAACCTTGATGTGGTCCCGATCTTAGAGGAAAGGCTTTCAGTTTTCCCCGTCCAGTATGATACTAGCTATGGAAGTTTGCACTGAGCCAAGATTGTGCTACTGCACTCCAGCCTGGCCAACAGAGGGAGTCTTTAAAAAAGAAGAAGAATTACTTGATTTAAAAAAATTTTACAGACAGGGTATAGATATTAAAGTTGTGTGATAATAGTGGAAGGAACATGAAGTTGGACCGGGCCAAATTTACAGATATGGGTCCACTAAGCAGAGATTCTTTTCTTTTTCTCCCTGAGATAGGTTCTCACTCTGTCACCCAGGTGTGAGAGCAGTGGCGTCATCACAGCTCACTGCAGCCTTTAACTTCTGAGCTCAAGAGATCCTCCCCCGCTCAGCCTCTGGAGTAGCTGGGACTACAGGTGCATACCACCACACCTGGCTAATTTTTTAATTTTTATTTTCTGTAGAGACGGGTTCTAGCTATGTTGCTAAGCCTGGTCTCAAACTCCTAGCCTCAAGCAGTTTGCCCAGTGCTGGAATGATAGGCATGAGCCACTGCACCCAGCTAGTAAGCAGACATTCTGCATTTAATATTGTAGCTCATGGATTTATAAAGGGCTCTAACAGTCTGCTTGGTTGGTTGGTTGAAACATGGACAAAAAGTGGCCAACAATAAATGAACCTAAAATGCCAAAGCTGCTTCATTTACTGTAGAAGAAGGGATGCAAAGACTTAGGGGTATTGGGATGTTAGAGTGGATTTGCCATTTACAACCCACGCACCAGCCCTGGAAAGGTCCAAAAGACACACCTTTTACTACAACTATAAGAACTGAATCAGTGACAGGGGCCCCAGCAGGCTTGAAGTGCTGTGTGATTGCTCTTCTGTGTAGGCCATAATTTTTTATTTTAAGAGTTGGGATCTTCTTCTGTCACCCAGGTTGAAGTGCAGTGGTGCCATTATACCTCACTGAAGCCTTGAACTCCTATACTCAAGCGATCCTCCTGCCTCAGCCCTCCCAAATAGCTGGGACTAGAGGTATACGCCACTACACTTGGTTAAGTGGCTTTTTAAAAAATTTTTTGGCAGGGCGCAGTGGCTTACGCCTGTAATCTCAGCACTTTGGGAGGCCAAGGTGGGTGGATCACCTGAGGTCAGGAGTTCAAGACCAGCCTGGCCAACATGGCGAAACCCCATTTCTACTAAAAATACAAAAAAATTAGCCAGGCATGGTGGCGGGCACCTGTAATCCCAGCTGCTCGGGAGGCTGAGGCAAGAGAATTTTGAACCTGGGAGTCAGAGGTTGCACCTGGGAGTCAGAGGTTGCAGTGAGCCAAGATTGTGCCACTACAGTCCAGCCTGGGCAACAGAATGGGACTCTGTCTTAAAAAAAAAAAAAAAAAAAAATTTCTCGCTACATTGCCCAGACTGGTGTCGAACTCCTAGTCTCAAGAAACCTTCCTGCCTCAGCTTCCCTAGTTGCTGGAATTACAGATAGGAGCCACAGGGCCTGGCTGTGTAGACCATAATTTACAGTTGTAGGCCAGGTGCAGTTGCTCACATCTGTAATCCCAGCACTTTGGGAGGCCAAAGCAGGAGGATTGCTTGAGCCCAGGAATTCAAGACCAGCCAGAGCAACACGACGAAACCCTGTCTCTACAAAAAATACACAAATTAGCCAGGCACAGTGACCCACACTTGTAGTCCCAGTTACCCTGGGGTCTGAGGTGGGAGGATTGCCTGAGCCTGGGAGGTCGAGGCTGCGGTGAGCCATGATTGCGCCACTGCACTCCAGCCTGGGTAACAGACTGAGAACTGTCCCCCTCACCCAAAAAAAAAGAAAAGAAAAGAAAAAAATTTACAGTGTGAACCACTGCCACTGAATTGGGAAACCTAAATGCAATGGAAACCTGCACTGAGTCTCTGATATGGCAACATGCCTGGGGTAATCATTGCATTCTTTCTTCTTTTATTCTTTATCACCTAACATAAGCTTTATTGACTTTACATGACAGTATAGTCATGTATCATTTGCAATAGGAATAAGCTCTAAGAAATGTGTCAGTAGGTGATTTCATCATTGTGCAAACATCATAGAGTGAACTTACACAAACCGAGATGGTACAGCCTACTGCACACCTAGGCTATATGGGGTAATCTGTTGCTCCTAGGCTACAAACTTGGACAACATGTTATTGCACTGAGTATTGTAGACAATTGTAACACAGTGGTATTTTTTGTATTTAAACATAGAAAAAGTACAAGGCCAAGCATGGTGGCTCAGCGCCCGCCTGTAATCCCAGCACTTTGGGAGGCTGAGGTGGGCGGATCATTTGAGGTCAGGCGTTCAAGACCAGCCTAGCTATTGTGGCAAAACTCCGTCTCTACTGAAAATTAGCTAGGCATGGTGGCATGCACCTGTAGTCCCAGCTACTTGGGAGGCTGAGGCAGGAGAATCACTTGAACCTGGGAGGCGGAGGTTGGAGTGAGTCGAGTTTGCTCCACTGCACCATAATAGAGAGAGACTCCATCTCAAAAAAAAAGTCTTAATTTTGTTTATATATAAAATGAAAGAGAGAGTAGGGCTTGCATTTCTATTTTATTTCAAACTCGGAACATTTTCTGACATGGGGTGGATATTAAATGTGCTAGGATGGCATAAGAATCTCCACTGAACCTATCTCTATAAAATTGGTAAAATTTATTTTAAAAATAAGCATGGCCAGATGTGGTGGCTCATGTCTGTAATCCCAGCACTTTGGGAAGGTGGGGTAGGAAGATCACTTGAGGCCAGGAGTTCAAGACCAGCCTGTACAACATAGCTAGACCCCTGTCGCTACGAAGATTTTTTTTTAATTAAAAAAAAAAATCCAAACACTAAAAACCTCTGAAAATTGTTCTAAGAGCAAAGAACAAATGAAAACTAGCTATTGAGGAAAATCTATAGTTTATAAGGAAAGTGAGAGGCTGTAGAATTTGAACAAAGACTCCTCAGTTTCTCTCCCTAGTTTCTCTCAATTCAGTGAGGTGGAGGCTGCACTCCAGACTGCTACCAGGAACACAGGGCCCGCAGTACTCACATATTCTAGTCAGAGTGTTGTTTTTTGAGACCAGTCTCATTCTGTTGCCCAGGCCGGAGTGCAGTAGCACCATCTCAGCTGACTGCAACGTCTGTCTCCCCAGTTTAAGTGATTCTGCTGCCTCAGCCTCCCGAGTATCTGGGATTACAGCCGTGTGCATCCATGCCTGGCTAATTTTTGTATTTTTAGTAGAGACGTGGTTTCACCATGTTGGCCAGGCTGGACTTGATCTTCTCACTTCAAGTCCACCTTGACTTCCCAGAGTGCTGGGATTACAGGCATATGCCAATGTGCCCAGCCAGTCAAGAGTTTCTTACAGGAAATCACAGGATATCAACATTTCTTTCTTTCTTTTTCTTTCCTTTTTTTTTTTTTTTTTTTTTGAGATGGGGTCTCCTTCTGTTACCCAGGCTGGAGTGCTATGGTGTGATTACGACTCACTGCAGCCTCAACTTCCCAGGCTCAGGGGATCCTCCCACTTCAGGCTCCCAAGTAGCTGGGACCACAGGAGTGTGCCACTACACCCGGCTAATTTTATTTTTATATTTGTAGCTACAGGGTCTTGCTTTGTTGCCAAGGCTGGTCTCTAACTCCTGGGTTCAGGTGCCTCAGCCTCCTGAAGTGCTGAAATTACACTGTAAGCCACCTCACCTAGCTGACATCAGCTTTTCAATTTCTTCCTCCAGGTACCTTGTGCTAAGACTGAGTGCCAAGTAAGCGTACTCAAAAAATGGGGAGTAGGCCGGGTGCAGTGGCTCACGCCTCTAATCCCAGCTTGAGGTGGGCAGATCACTGGAGGTCAGGAGTTTGAGACCAGCCTGGTCAACTTGATGAAACCCCTGTCTCTACTAAAAATACAAAAACTAGCCAGTCATGGTGGCATGCACCTGTAGTCCTAGCTGCTTGGGAGGTGGAGACAGGAGAATTGCTTGAATCTGGGAGGCAGAGGTTGCAGCGAGCTGAGATTGTGCCACTGCACTCCAGCCTGGGCAACAGAGTGAGACTGTCTCAAAAAAGGAAAAAAAAAAAAGTGGGGGCACCCTTCTTTCACTCAGACTCTACTTGAGGAACAGAGCCACTTTCTTGGGTGTGGACTGCTGAAAATACTAGGACACCATTTGCCCAGGCCTCGGCTCATGAGGTGGCTATAACATTCCAGGAGAGACCATCTGAGAGGACCCTAGGGTGCCGTCTCTCCTCCACAGAAAATTTGGCTCCTAAAAAATGAATTATGACTCAGAAAGATGCTTCCCGTCATCCCCACCCCATCTGCATCATCCTGGCATGAAGATTTTGCAAGGAGAGAAACAAGCTGTTGGGAACCAGCCCAACCCTGTATGTGGGTGCCCCATGTCCCGGAGGTGATGAGGGAGTGAGAAAAAAAAAAAGACAAAGACACAAGAGTAGAAGGTCACAGCATGGGTCCAGGGGTCCAACGCACTGGCACTCTTGGGTTGGTGATTTGCATTGGCATTGAACTCTGGGCTCCATGCGCTTTTATTGGGTGCATTATCTTGTTAATCTTGCAGGCTGTGGGGGAGCAGGGTTGAGAAGGAAGATGGCGGGGGGAAGAGCATGTGTCTGCAGCATTCAATAGCAAATGTGGTTCTTCTAAGAAAGGCTAAGGACACTGAGTTTTTGCCACATGCACTGGCAAAAGAGGCATAGTGGATAAGGCGCCCTAAGGTCTGAGCACACGCAATGCATCAAGGAGATTTTATCTCCCGAGCATTGTGGACACAGAGCAATCAGAATTGCTCCATGTTCTGAGAACATAGGCAGAGCCTTTGGCGTTCCAGTTATCTCTGACCCACAAGGCTTTCCGGCTGGCTTAATAAGCTCCCGTCTGCAAAGCCCCTCCTGAATCTTGTGAGCAGAGGTTGCATTCCTTCCTAGAGTTTTTACATAAGCCCTCTTTGTGAGACCCTCACGCACTCTCTGTTGGGAAGAGATGTGTGACCAAAGCCGTTTTTCCAGCTGGGCAACCACATGGCAGCGTTCTGCACTTATAGGACTCCTAGATGGTCTTTCCTGTGTAGGCCCCCTGTTACCGCTTGATCTCTGCTTTTACTGCACCATAGTTTGGAGTTTTTTTTAATTCAATATTTGATCCCATGGTACAAATCTCAGTGTATAAAAAGCAAAGCAAGCTTGTAATCATTTAACTGTAAGTAACACAGGTCTACCCCTGGCCATCTCTTCCTACAACAAGCCATAAAAACAAATGGCTCTTAATATTTTCCCACAGAAATTAACTTCGACTCAAAAGAGCATGAAAAGTTTAAGCCAAAGGGCACTCTCAAGAAAGTGAAGAAAGAAGTAAAAATTGGCCAGCACAGTGGCTCATACCTGTAATCCCAGCACTTTGGGAGGCTGAGGTGGGCAGATCACCTGAGGTCAGGAGTTTGAGATCAGCCTGGCCAACATGGTGAAACCCCATCTCTACTAAATATAGAAAAATTATCGGAATGTGGTGGTGGGCGCCTGTAATTCTCGCTACGCAGGAGGCTGAGACAGGAGAATTGCTTGAACTCAGGATGGGGAGGTTGCAGTGAGCTGAGACTGCACCATTTTACTCTAGCCTGGGCAACAAGAGGAAAACTCCAACTCAAAAAACAAAAAAAAAAGATTTTTTGGGGGGTGGGGGAGGGGATCTGCAGGTGTCATATCCAAAATGCCAAATACTGATTTAAGAAATTATTATTATTATTTCTGAGACAGAGTCTCTCTCTGTCCCCCCAAGTTGGAGTGCAGTGGCCCGATCTCAGCTCACTGCAATCTTCGCTTCCCAGGTTCAAGCAAGTCTCCTGCCTCAGTCTCCTGAGTAGCTAGGATTAAAGGCATGCACCACCACACCTAGCTAATTTTTGTATTTTTAGTAGAGATGGGGTTTTGCCATGTTGGCCAGGCTGGTTTCAAACTCCTGACCTCGTTAGCTGCCTGCTTCAGCCTCCCAAAGTGCTGGGATTACATGTGTGAGCCACCACGCTGGCTAAGAAATTATTTCTTTAAGCTGCATGTGTTGCTGCACACCTGTAGTCCCACTTACTCGGGAGGCTGAAGCTGGAGGATTACTTGAGCCCAGGAGTTTGAGTCCAGCCTGGGTAACATAACAAGACTCCATCTTTAAAAAAAAAAAAAAAAAAGTAGAAAAATGAACAGAGCCTGAGAAATATGCACGACGCTATTTAGCACACCAATATGTGTGTAATAGTGAGGAAGGACACCCAGGCATCTAGGATCACCTCCCCCTTGACTTCCACCCTGCATTTCAATAGAAGAAAAGGCTGGCCAACTGGCACCTCCTAAATCACCTTCCTATAAAATAGCAGACTGGTATGGGAGAATGTCTCTGGAAGACACTGTTTTTACTAAAACAAGATCAAACCCCCACCCTACTCCTCCATCCGGAGACCAGAAATCTTTCACATGTAATTCCTAAAACGGTAAACCCAAGACCCTTTCACATGTAATTCCTAAAACTGTAAACCCAAGACCCTTTCATATGTGATTTCTAAAGCTGTAAACCCAAGACCCTTTCACTTGTAATTTCTAAGGCTGTAAACGTAAGATCCTTTCACGTGTAGTATCTAGAGTGTAAGCCTATATAAAGGCAGAGCTTCTCTTTGTTAGGGGAGCTTGGCCGTTTGGACAAAACATAAAGCCTTGCTCCCAGGCCATATAATAAAACCCCTTCCTTTTCTAGTTCGGTGTCTGAGAGGTCTATTTCTCTCGATCCTGCTTCAATAGAACTACCCAAAGGAGAGGAGAAGAGTCTGGCAGCTCTTCAAGGATTAAAGATAGAATTACCATGTAACCCATCAATTCCACTCCTAAGTGTATTCCCAAGAGAAATGAAATTGTATGTCTACAGAAAAACTTGTACATGGATGTTCATAGCAACCTTATTATTAACAGCCAAAAGGTAGAAACAAACCAAATGCCTATTAATGGTTGAATGGATAAACAAAATTCGCTATATCCATACAATGAAATATTGTTTCACTATAAACAACAAATGAAGTATTGATACAAATTTCAATGTCAATGTCCCTTGAAACAGTTTTGCTAAGTGAATGAAGTTTATCACAAAGAACACATAGTATATGATTCCATTCCAAGTCTAGAATGGGAAAGCTATATAGCAACTGGAAAGCAAATTAGTGTTTGCTTAGGAAGGAGGCTTGGAGGAGGAAGATGGAAAGATACGACAGTAACAGCTAAAGGCTACAGGGGTTTCCTTTTCCCTCCCTCCCTTCCCCCTTCCTCTCCCCTCCCTCTCTCCCTCCTTCCCTCCTCCCTCCCTCCTTCCTTTCTTCTTCCTACCTTCCTTCTGGCAGGGTCTCACTTTGTCACCCAGGCTGGAGTGCAAGATCACAGTTCACTGTAGCCTTGACCTCCTGAGTTCAAACGATCCTCCAGCCTCAGCCTCCCTAATAGCTGGGACTACAGGTGTGCACCACCATGTCTTGCTAATTTTTAAAAATTTTTGTAGAGATAGGGGCAGGGGGTCTCACTCTGTTGCCCAGGCTGGTCTTGAACTCCTGGGCTCAAACAGTCTTCCCACCTCAGTTTCCTAAAGTGCTGGGACTACAGGTGTGAGCCATCATGCCCAGCCCATTAGTAGTTTTGGTCCAATATCTTAAGTATATTGAGTTTTCTGGTACCTCCCAAATTTACATAACCTTTTGTGTTTTCTTTAATAATCTCAGTGAAAATACAATTAATTACCTTCAATTAACTCCTATTAATCTCAGTGAAAATAGGAATTAATTAGGGGCTGGGCGTGGTGGCGCCATGGCTCACGCTGGTAATCCTAACACTTTGGGAGGCTAAGGCCAGCAGATCGCTTGAGCCCAGGAGTTTGAGATCAGCCTGGGCAAAATAGTGAGACCCTGTTTCTACAACATAAAAATAAAAAGAGAGAAAGAAATTAGTCAAGCATGGTGGCACGTGCCTGAGGTTCCCGCTACTCAGGTGGCTGAGGTGGGAGGATTGCTTGAGCCCAGAAGGTCGAGGCTGCAGTGAGCTCTGATGGCACCACTGCATTCCAGGCTGAGGGACAAAGAGGGGTCCTGTCTCAAAAACAAAAACCACAAACCAAACCAACATAAAGGACCCACAAAAGTTCTCTAGGGACACCGTCAAAAACTGGTCCAAAATATCCTTCCACTGTGAAGTGTGCACCTCACAGTTTTACTGAACACATAGTTTTAGGTTGAACTGAAAAGAATTCCTTACCGGGCACAGTAGTTCATGCCTGTAATCCCAACACTTTGGGAAGCCAAGGAGGATCGCTTGAGCTTCCCAAGGAATTGGAGACCAGCCTGTGCAACGTAGTGAGACCCCCGGACCACAACTGCCCATTTCTACCAAAAAATTAAAAAACAAAAAAAAGGAACTCCTTCTCTAGACTAGAGCTGTAGGGTCCAAACTTCCCACTAAAGCAAAATGTGAGGGGAGAGAAGGGATGGATGATGGCCTCAACGTGTCAGTTGTCAAAGATTAAAACGTAGTCAGACTCTTTGTTAGGTATGATGAGGTCACTCTAAGTGTCAGTATTTGTAAACAAGAGTCAGAAGTCCATGAATGGCCTCGCAGCCTTATGCTAAGTGTGGGAGCATCTGACCCTCCAGCTCCAGTTTAGCATGGGCCGGGCGCCCTTTTACTGTGGACAAAGAGCCTCTCTTTATCTGGAAACTGAGTCTGGAATTTCCTGCGCTGTGCACGCTTGTGTCTCCGGGCTCAGAAGGAGCTGCGGGGAGACACCAGTGCCAGACCCCAGGTAATTTGACAAATTCTTCTAAGATGCAAATATTGGTGGCAGCAGGGCAGATTCCTGACCCCGGGCAATGCAGGGTGCTTAAGAGACGCGACTTTCCGGCCAGCTGTCACTCAGGCAAAAAAGGCGGGTCTAAGTGTGCAATGTCCAATCAGGGGCGCCGCCGCGAAGGCCGGCGGAGGCGACGCTGCGCAAACGGCGACGTCGCTACCAGCCGCTGCGCTCCACTTTGGGGTCTCCTCACCCGAAAGGGCCTCAGGTGGAGGTGGGACCTGCGCTGGCCGCGGGAGAGGTAGACAGGACACCAGGACATCCCAGAGTCTGGGAAATGGTAAGTGTGTGGGGCTGGGCGTCTTGAGATGGGGGAGAGGGTTTGGTTGGAACCGGCCGGATCTGGCTGTGATGGGACCCGGGCCTCCCCGCTGTTGTCTCCCGGGTCTGTTGATCCGAGTTCCCCTGGTGCACCTCGGCCCTCGGTCTCGTCTCCTCGGCCTCAGGGTGGGGCTGGGCTGGCAGCCGGGACCCGGGCGTCCTGTCCCCAGCCCCGGAGCCCTCTCAGGGCAACTCCGCGCCCGCAGCCCCGCGTCTCCCCAGATCGTGCGGGGGCCACGGGAGGGTCATGGGGGGGAATCCCACCTTGGACGTGGGGTTTGTGTGTGGGAGGAGCAGTGTTGTGTGGGGTGCCCAGTACCTCTTTTCTTGCCAAGGGAGGACTCGTTTCTCAAGGTTTCCAAGTGTATGGGAAGCCCGATCTCAAATCCACGACCCTGTTCTCCACAGCCTGGCTCTTCCGAGGGCTGGGACTAAATCCCTAAATTTCTAGATCCCTTTCAAATGCCAGTGTCTTCTCTCCACTTCACAACGTCGTTTATCAACTGTTCGTCTTCCAAGGGGGCATTTCAACCAGACGTAGTATTTTAATTATCCTTTTTGTACAGAGGAATGGATGGTTCTTTTTAAAAGATTTAATTTATGCTTTTGGATATTTACATGAAAGAAAAAACAGAGGAGAAGGACCTGAAGCTATCTCGTGTAAAATTCTTGTGCCTCTCTTCCCAGTTATCTCTTATGGGACCTGACGGCTTATGGGAACTCCTTTGGGTTGAGTCTCTTTTTTGGAAACTTTTCTGGGAGATCGGTCCTTTCCAGCTCAGCACTTCCCCTCCCTGGGTTTGTCACCTTGAAAAGATTTACTCACTTAATTGATTCTCAAAAAATGTAAAATGTAAGTAATTAGGAGACCTACAGCCCAGCCAACATGGCGAAACCCCGTCTCTCTTAAAAATACAAAAAATTAGCCGGGCGTGGTGGTGCATGCCTGTAATTCTGGCTATTGAGGAGACTGAGGCAGGAGAATCGCTTGAACCTGGGAGGCAGAGGTTGCAGTTGAGCTGAGATTGCGCGCCTACTCTGTCCTGGGCGACAGAGTGAGACTCTGTCTCAAAAAAAGAAAAATAAAAATTTTAATTTAAAAAATCAAAATAAAATAAAAGAGACCTTGAGTGAGGATGTAAAATATTTCCAAAGAGGCAAGAAAGAGATGGATTTCAGAAAATAATAAAATATCCAGCTGGGAGCGGTGGCTCACGCCTGTAATCCCAGCACTTTGGGAGGCTGAGTCAGGAAGATCAGTTTGAGCACAGGAGTTCAAGACGGGGCCAAGGTGACATAGAGAGATCTCGTCTCTACTAGAAATCAAAAAAATTAGCGGGATGTGACGGCCTGCACCTGTAGTCCCAGCTACTTGGGAGGCTAAGGTGGGAGGATTGCTTCAGCCCGGGAGGTCGAGGCTGCCGTGAGCCTTGATGGTGCCACTGCACTTCACCCTGAGCAAGGTCTCACACCTTGTCTCAAAAAAAGAAAAAATAAATAATAAAATATCCCAGTATTATATTGCATTTATTAAAAATTCTTGTTTCTCTTTTTTCCTCAGAGCATGTGTAGCAAGTTCCTCAGGTCTCTTCTTTCCTTTTGGGTGATTTCAGATAGAATTCCATTCTAGGCCCAGGTCATCTACCTGCCTCAGCCTCCCCTTTGATTTCTTCAAACACTGGATTTGTCTCATTTAAATATCAGTAGTGGTCCAGGTCACTTGACTGGAGAGCAAAGAGGACTGAGGTCAGTGACTCCAAGGTAAGGCCATCCCTTGAGTCTGCCAAGGGTACATGTAATCGAAGGTCCAGTTGTTTCTTCCTAGGGAGCCTCCTACCTGCTCACACCTACTGTGGAAGGAGCCCTTTGTACTGAGAGAAGCTGCTGAGCACTGGAAAGATGGCCATCCGAATGCACCTTGGGGGGATTGGCTGAACCGAGTGATGCCATTTCCTGAGGGCATAATTGTGGTTTTCTTGGGCCTGTTTTCAGACATTAGGTTTGAGTTTTGCATCTGTTTTGTAGGTGCACTCACTGTAATTTTTCTATACTGAGAAAGTCTATAAAGGCCAGGAGATCTGTCTCCTGGACACGGGATTAATGAATTGGGGAGTTCATTTGGGTCAGAACCCTAATCTCAGTCCAGTTGAGTTTCTTCACTTATGAGAATTGAAGGGATGATTTTCCTGCCACCAGGGGCGAGGGAGTGTGTGGAGTTCCCAGAGTTCATTCCTTTGTCTGCTCAGGTGCCCCTGCCCTCTGTCACCAGGGATTGTCTCACTCTAAAGCTTATTGCCCAACAACAAGAATGTGTGTGTGTTTAGCCTTCTGAGTGTGGGTTTTCCTTCTGAATTGTGGAGAAGCAGGCTGTGAGCTGATTTGAGAGAGAGAGAGAGAGGAAGTGTGTATGTGTGTGTGTTCTGTTTTACACATGGGTTCTCACTATGTTGGCCAGACTGGTCTCAAACTGCTGGCCTCAAACAGTCTTTCCACCTTGGCCTCCCAAAGTGTTGGTATTACAGGTGTGGTTTTCTTTCCTTTCCCTTTCCCTTCATCCTTTCCTCCTTTTTTTTTTTTTTTTAAGTCAGGGTTTTGCTCTGTCACCCAGACTGGAGTGCAGTGGTGTGATCATAGCTAACTGTAACCTTAAACACCTCTCTTGGCTCAAACAATCCTCCCACCTCAGTTTCCCAAGTACCTAGGACTACAGGTGTGCACTGTCACACCTGGCTAATTTGTAAATTTTTTGTAGATTCTCACTATGTTGTCCAGACTGATATTTTCTTTTTCCCCCCTTTGGATTCCTTTATTTGCTGACTATTACTGCAGCTGAATTCTAGTTTCTGTTAACACTTTTTAATGTTATTCCATATGTGAATGTGTAAGATTTTGTTTCTTGGGTCTGAAAATGTAAATCGATTGAAGAGATATGATGCAACTAAGGCAAGAAAATTCTGAAACCCGCTGGGCATGGTAGCTCATGCCTGTAATCTTAGCACTTTTGGAGGCCGAGACAGGGGGATCACTTGAGGTCAGGAGTTCGAGACCAGCCTGGCCAACTTGGTGAAACCCTGTCTCTACTAAAAATACAAAAATTAACCAGGCGTGGTGGTGGGCGCCTGTAATCCCAGCTACTTGGGAGACTGAGGCAGGAGAATTGCTTGAACCTGGGATGAGGAGGTTGCAGTGAATCGAGATTGTGCACTGAACTCCAGCCTCGGGTGACAGAGCAATACTCCATCTCAAAAAAAAAAAAAGAAAAAGAAAATTCTGGAACCAAATAGAGTATTTATTCCTTTTAGGCAAGAGAAGCTCAAGATAAGAGATGGGGAGTTTACGTTCTCAGATACAGTTTTCGTTTTTAGATCAGTTTTTGTATATGCATGTCATAGAGTACTTTGAAATTTAAAAGAGGCCAGGCATTGTGCCTCATGCCTGTAATCCCATAACTTTGCGAGGCTGAGGCAGATGGACTGCTTGAGCCCAGGAGTTTGAGACCAGCGTGGGCAACACGGGGAAACCCTGTCTCTACAAAAAAAAAAAATTAGCCGGGTGTGGTAATTTTAGCTGGTGTAGCCCCAGCTACTCAGGAAGCTGAGATAGGAGGATCCCTTGAGCCTGGGAGGCAGAGGTTACAGTCAGCCAAAATTGAGTCACTGGGCTTCATCCTGGGCGACAGATTGAGATCCTGTCTCAGAAGAACAAAAAAAGACCCTAAAAGTCCATACTATTCCTATCGCAAGTGAATTTCCATTGGAACTAAAAGGAAAATGCAATTGAACTTCTTTTTTTTTTTTGACAAGAGTCTTGCTTTATCACCCAGGCTGGAGTGCAATGACGTGATCTTGTTTCACTACAACCTCCACTTCCTGGGTTCAGCCAATTCTTTTGCCTTAGCCTCCCAAGTAGCTGAGATTACAGGCGCCTGCCACCATGCCTGGCTAATTTTTTGTATTTTTAGTAGAGATGGGGTTTTGCCACGTTGGCCAGACTGGTCTTGAACTCCTGATCTCGTGATCCGCCCACCTTGGCCTCCCAAAGGGCTGGGATTACAGGTGTGAGCCACCGTGCCCAGCTACATAGAAAATTTTAAATCAAATTTTAAAAAGCAAAAGTAAGTTGATTAAAAATGAAGATTATTAAGTAGTAAAATATGGCTATTTAAGTTTAGCTGTTTATTTGAAAGAAATCATGGATTTAGAAGTTAAAAAGAAAAATCACAATAGTTAAGTCTAACTTGAAAAGACTCACTGCCAGCGTATCCTGGTCCACCCCAGGCCAGGGCACTTGCTCCAGCCACCCCCAAATACCCACTTTTGATAATTTCTTTTTTTTTTTTTTTTTTTTGAGATGAGGTCTTGCTCTGTTGCCCAGGCTGGAGTGCAGTGGTAGGATTATAGCTCATTGCAGCGTCAACCTCCTGGGCTCAAGGGATCTTCCCACCTCAGCCTCTTGAGTAGCTGGGACTACAGGTTTGTGCTGCCACTCCAAGATAATTGTTTAATTTTTTGTAGAGATGAGGGTGTCTTACTATGTTGCCCAGGCTAGTCTTGAACTCCTGGGGTCAGGCAATCCTCCTTCCTCAGCCTGTCAAAGTGCTGGTATTATAGGTATAAACTACTGTGCCTGGCCTTTTGATGATTTCCTAAGCATCCTGTCAGTGTTTCTTTTTATAAAAACAAGCAATTACAAATGCATATTTTTCATACTCACGTTGGTTCTGTAATGAGTGGTTGGACTCCATGTTTTGATTTTGTCTGTGGAGATCATAAGCCTCACCTTTCCCTCTTCTCCTTGTGCTGCACACCTGGACAAGCTGAAAAAGTCTGGGAGTAGGAAATTGAAACCACAGAAGCTCCTGCTGGTGAGCAGGAACTCTCTTGTAGCCCCACCCACAAAGTACAATAAAAATCCAGGACAGGAGGCTTTCTTTGCTCTCTGAAGCTATGTCACACCTGCTTGAGCAGCCTGCCCTGCTTTCCCCAAGACCTCAATGATCACAGTAGTAAGTCTTTTCTTACCCTTTTGGCGTCTGTTCTCCACGCTGTTATTAGTGTCAACATTGGAAGAACATAGTAATTGATACGAGCATGGTGTTAAGACATTGACAGTCACCTCATGAGTCTGTCTTCTCTTGCACTGAATTGCTAACTGGTCTGCTGCCTGATGGCCAGCACGCACTTTGAGTTGCTGCTTTCTAGGAAGCTAGTACTTTGAGTTGTGCTACTCTGTGTTGCATGTTGAGCCCTGCCAAGTCTGGGTTCTGTGTTTAGCCAACTGGAGTTGGCAGTTTTGATAATTCCTTGGCTTTTAAGAAGAGGAATATGAGATTGAGATACTCCTTAAAGTGGTCCTGGGTAGTGTGTCTTGGCCTGGACTTATCTGTGTGTTTTAGAGTGAAGCTGTGACTGCTGCTGACGTGATATACAAGGTACTCATGAGAACGACCCCCTGCCAGAGCAATCATTTTTGTTTTTGAGACAGAGTCTTGCACTGTTGCCAGGTGGCAGGCTGGAGTGCAGTGGCGCAATCTCGGCTCACTGCAACCTCTGCCTCCCAGGTTTAAGCAATTCTCCTGCTTCAGCCTCCTGAGTAGCTGGGACTACAGGCACACGCCACCACGACCAGCTAATTTTTGTATTTTTAGTAAAGATGGGGTTTCACCATGTTGGCCAGGATGGTCTTGATCTCTTGACCTCGTGATCCACCCGCCTCAGCCTCCCAAGGTGCTGGGATTACAGGCGGGAGCCACCACGCCTGGCCCCACAGCAGTCATTTTTTAAAAAGAGATAAAGAAAAGAGAGTGGGGAAAGGCCTTTGTTAGATGGTGGGCCAAGTCCACACTCCTAACAGCACAGGGCTCACAAGGACCCTTAAGTGCTGCTGCTGTTGCTGCCACTTCTTCTATTGCAGCAAGGATGCTTACCCTCAGGATTATAGGGTACAACTTTCATGGTTTCTCTGCAGCATTGCATAGGGTTCGTTCAAAGCCAGCTTAAGGTCCAGGTCCTTAAACTCTGTAAAGCAACCATGAGGGACAGTCCCCCTAAGCCTGATAATAGTGATTGGCGGCTCTCTGGAGGGAAAAGACCCCCCTCCCCTCTAGAGAGGATTTTGTTGTCAAAATATATCTGGGGGACAAAAACAAAAAATAGATATGTTAAGAAGGAAGGGAACAAAAGAAATGCTGAAAAAGAGGTCCACAATTTGACCCAGTTGGAAATTCCAAATAGAGTAAAGGAATTTAGACAACAAAAAAGATAAAGGAGGCTCTAAATCGTAAGCTCTGTATTAATTTTAACATCTTGTATAATGTATTAAGTGACACACTATAGGATTAATCAATACTAAGGCTCAAATTATGGTTATACCCGGGGAGACTCACTAAAATTTAAGCAGGGTGTCCCCTGATAATTGTAAGGGAGTACTGAATATAAAATAGAGGACAAATAAGTAGGCCTCATCTTAGCCATCATAACTTTACCTAAATTCCCTATGGTCATAACACCCAGTGTCCTAAAATATCCCATAGTGAACAGGTAAACTCTAAACCAGTGAGTCATAAATGAAATTTAAATTAAATCTTTGGCACTTACAAATTGGCTTGACAGAATGAGACCCTATGGAACTTACTCCCCCTGTTAAATTAGTTACCGGTGGCTAACAGGGCCTTGAAGGATTGAAAAGTATTATATAAAACCTATTTAGTGAGGAAGTGGTTATTCCCAGTGCTTCTCATTTTAACTGTCCAGTTTGGCCTTTCTTAAACTTGGAAACAATGAATGGCAACCCACAGTGGATTACAACAACCTTAATGCTGCGGTCCCACCCATTAAGCCCCTATACCAATACCCAGCGTAGAAATTACTGACACCATCCAGCAGGTAAATACTCTCACAGATTTGTATACATCTGTTCTGTTTAGTGCTTATTTCAACAGCCACTTAGCTGTAGTTTGCAGTTTTACCTCTGAAGGCTGATTATACACCTTTACCTGGTTTCCCAAGGGAACCTCAATAGCCTTGCCATCACACACAGTCTTTGGAGGCAAAATCTGAACTGTATCCACCTTTCTTCAGGAGCACACATATGACATTACATTAGTGACAGTCTTGTCTGGGGATACTCTTTTGACATTCATTCAGGATACATAAATACTAAAAAAAAAAAAGAAAAAAAATTCTTATAAATAAGATATGTCCCGTTTCTTATAAATGCATGTTGGATTTTACCAAACAACCAAGTGCTCGGATTGCCCCACATATAAAATAAGAGACTTCTATGTTTTGGTTAAATTCCTAAAAACCATTTGGTGAATGGAAGACTGCTCCATCCTGACACCACTATGAAATAGCTATTGTCCCTCTGACTACCCACAGCATCTTCTAGTTTCTTTTTATGTTCTGGAGGCAACATATTCCTTGTTTATAAATTTTACTTAAGCCCGTTTATACTGTTACTAGCAAATTGACCCACCTTGAATGGGGGCCCCACCACAAAGACTCTAGAGTTTTTTTCATTCTCTTAACACAGAGGTTACATAGAGGAGGAGCTTTTTCATTTTAATGAAGTCAAACTTATTGATTTATTTTTTATGGATTTTGCTTATATCTAAAAACTTATCACCAAACCCAGGATCACCTACATTTTCTTAGTTATATTTTAAGCATCCTATAATTTTAATTTTTTTTTTTTTTTTTTTTTTTTTTGAGACAAGGTCTCCCTCTGTTGCTCAGGCTGGAGTGCAGTGGTACAGTCTTGGCTCACTGCAGCCTCAGCTTCCTGGGCTCAAGCAATTCTCCCTCTTCAGCCTCCTGAGTAGTTGGGACTACAAGCGTGTACCACCATGCCTGGCTAATTTTTGTATTTTTGGTAGAGATGGAGTCCCATTTAGTTGCCCAGACTGTTCTCAAACTCCTGGCTTCAAGCTGTTCTCCTGCCGTGGCCTCCCAGAGTGCTGGGATTACAGGCATGAGCCACTGCTCCTGGCCTACATTTTACATTTAGAATTGTGATCCATTTTGAGCCAGTTTTTGTTTAAGGTGTAGCGTCTGTTTTTAGATTCATGTTTTTTCATTGTGTTTTGCATGTGGATGTTCAGTTTTTCCAACAGTCTGTTGAAAAAGCCTTTTTCGTTGAATTGCCATTGGTCCTTTGTTGAAAATCAGTTGACTGATTGACTCTATACTATACTATGAGTCTGTAAGAAAGCAATTGACTTTTGTATATTAAGATTATATCCTTCAACCTTGCTATGCTTCATTTCCCCCTAGTTTGAGGAGTTTGTTGTGGATTCTTTGAGATTTTCTACTTAGACAGTCATGTCTTATGTAACAAAGACAGTGATATTTCTTCCTTGCCAATCTGTATACCTTTTTTTTCCCCTCCCCTCCCCTACCCCCCTTCCCCTCCCCCTGCCCTTCCCTTCCATCATTAGTTACACTTTGAGTATAATCTGTTGAGTAGGAGTGGTAAGGACATCTTTGCCCAGTTCCTCATCTTACCAGGAAAGCATCTAGTTTCTCATTATGAAATATGATATTAGCTGCAGGTTTCTTAAAAATACTGCTTCTCAAAAAGAGGAAAGTCTCTCTGTCCCGTTTCTTATCATAAATGCATGTTAGATTTTTCCAGTAGCTTTTTCATTTTTATTTTTCCCACTTACATTTGTGGTATTAGTAATTTCTGTTCTCTGTCTCTTTGTTTTTCTGTTAGCTTGACCATACTATCAAATATATTGATTGTTTCAAAGAAACATCTTTGGTTTTGTTTAATTTCTCTTTTTACTATTTCTTCAGTTCGTGCTTACTTTGGGTTTAATTTGCTCATATTTTCTTGCTTTCCTAATGTAGATGCTTAGATTCTTTTGTTTTTTAGACAGAGTCTCACTCAGTTGCCCAGGCTAGAGTGCAGTGGGGTGATCCTGGCTCATGGCAACCTCTGAGTCCCGAGTTCAAACAATTCTCCTGCCTCAGCCTCCCAAATAGCTGGGACTACAGGCACCTGCCATTACACCCGGCTAATTTTTGCATTTTTAGTAGAGACAGGGTTTCACCACATTGGTCTTGAACTCCTGACCTCTGGTGATCTGCCTGCCTCGGCTTCCCATAGCACTGGGATTACAGGTGTGAGCCCCTGCACCTGGCCAGGATTTATATCTTTTTAATATTCAGTGTCCATTTTGCAAGTTATGGTAGCTATAGTCATTTTAAATACTTTCATCTTTTAGCTTTTATACTAGAGTTTAAAATGATGTTTGTACCACCATTATGTATTAGAATATTCTGGATTTGACTATACTTTTGCCTTTACTCATGAATGTTATACTTTTGTATGTTTTTATGTTGCTAATTAGCCTAACACTTTGAATTGTGTTGTCCCACTCTCTTGACGTCGAAGGTTTCTGCTAAGACGTATAGTCTTACAGGTGTTGGTGAGGATTTGGAGAAAGGAAACCTTGGTATACTGTTGGTAGAAGTTTAAATTTAAATTGATACAGCCATTATGGATAATAGCATGGAGGTTTATCAAAAAATTAGAAAAAGAACTGCCATATGATCCAGCACTCTGCTTCTCCATATTTAGCTAAAGGTATTAAATCAAGATCTTGAAGAGATATGTGCACTCCCATGTTCATTGCAGCATTGTTCACAACAGCCAAGATATGTAAACAACCTAAATATCTGTCAACAGATGAATGGATACAGTATGATGAATACATGAAATAAAATATGATTTAGCCTTTAAAAAAGGAAATCCTGGTCCAGGCGTGGTGGTTAATTCGTGTAATTCCAGCACTTTGGGAGGCCAAGGCGGATAGGTCACGAGGTCAGGAGTTCAAGATCAGTCTGGCCAACATGATAAAACTCTGCTTCTACTAAAAATACAAAAATTAGTTGGGTGTGGTGGTGGCGTGCCTGTAGTCCTGCTTCTCAGGAGGCTGAGGCAGGAGAATTGCTTGAACCCGGGAGGCGGAGGTTGCAGTGAGCCAAGATGGTGCCACTGCACTCCAGCCTGGGCGACAGAGCAAGACTCTGTCTCAAAAACAAACAAACAAACAAACAAAAGGGAAATCCTACCATTAACAACACCATGGATAGACGTGGGGGACATTATGCTCAGTGAAATAAGCCAAACAGAAAAGCACGTAATCTGTGATCTCACTTATATATGTAATCTGAAATAAACTCATAGAAGCAGAGAGTAGAATGGTTATTTTCAGGGGAAGTGGGAAATGGGGGAGGTGAAGTTCAAGGATACAAAGCTGCAGTTATGCAGATAAATGAGCTTTGAAGATATACTACATGGCATAGTAACTATAGCTAATAACACAACTATTTTGTAGTTAAACATTCCTTTAAATTTTTTTTACAATTTTACTCATTTCTAAGATGGATCTTGCTCCGTTATCCAGGCTGGAGTGCAGTGATGCAATCATGGTTCACTGCAGCCTCAAACTCCTGGGCTCAAGCAATCCTCCTGTCCCAGCCTCTTGAGGCAGCTGGGACTACAGGTGAATGCCATCACACCCAGCTAAGATTTTTACATTTTTTTCTAGAGATGTGGTCTCACTATGTTGCCTATGCTGGTCATGAACTCCTGGTGTCAAGTGATCCTCTCACCTTGCCTTCCCAAAGTGCTGGGATTACAGGTGTGAGCCACTGTGCCTGGCCCTAAAATTTTTAAAATAGATATTATGTTGTATTCTTAACGCACAGAGAGACACACAAATAGTAATAATGAAGGGGAAAGAAACCTTTGTGATGGATATGTCTATGTCCTTATGATACTGATGGTTTCATAGGTATATACTTACCCCAAACTCATTGAGTTTATACATTAAATATGTGCAGCTTTTTTATGTCAATCATTACCTCAATAAATGATTTAAAAATATAAATTGATAGGTGAGCCTTGGTCAGTCATTAGTCTCTTGATTGTTTCCTCTAGCTTATCTCCATCCTGCTTCATAGATGGCCACAGTCTTGATTATTTGATTATTCTTTATACCTTTATCTTTTATTCTTTTTCACTATGTGATATTCTTTTAGTTGAGCCTTATTTGAACTTTGAATAAATGAGTATTAATGGAATTAACAATGAAAAGGTTTTTGAGTGGTTCCTTTGCCTCTGTGTTTCACACAATAGTGACTGAGGCTGAAGAAATCCAATTTTATCCAATCCAATGATGGTGGTGTTTGGGCTCTTTTCAAGTTGATTTTTTGCTCTTGTGAAAAATACCAATCCTTTCATTTTGGTATCTGTCTCTAACTACAAATACACGATAACTTTTCTGGATGTTGGAGAAAAATCATTGTGCTGTAGATTATGGTCAAGTTCAAATTTACAGGAAATAGCAGTGGAGTATATCAATTGACCTTCTATTCGCGTATAACTATTTCTTCATTAGCAGTGGTCACCAATACTTGGGAGTGTCTAATTGACTGATTTTTGTCCTTCTAACAGGTAGGAAATTGGATCTATTTATTTGGTATTTCATTTGGCTATATCAAGGAGAGAGATGGACCTTTTTTTCTCTTTTTTGAGACAGAGTCTCACTCTGTCGCCCAGGCTGGAGTGCAGTGGCGTGATCTTGGCTCACTGCAACCTCCGTCTCCCAGGCTCAAGCAATTCTCGTGTCTCGGCCACTTGAGTAGGTGGGATTACAGGCCCGTGTCACCACACCTGGCTAATTTTTGTATTTTTTGTAGAGACAGGGTTTGCCATCTTGGCCAGGCTGGTTTCAAACTTCTGACCTCAGGTGATCTGCCCACTCCGGCCTCCCAGAGTTCTGGGATTACAGTGTGAGCCACCGTGCCCAGCCAGACCTTTTTTCATATATGGTGTATCATCCTCTGTTAAATATGTTCTCATTATTTTCCCATTTTAAAATCAAGTGTTCACTTTTTATTTATTTGGCTATTTTATTTACTTATTGACAGAGTCTCACTCTGTTACCCAGGCTGACGTCCAGTGGTGCAATGATAGCTCATTGCATCATCTAACTCCTGGGTTCACATAATCCTCCTGCCTTAGCCTCCTGAGTAGCAGGGACTACAGGTGTGAGCCACGATGGCTGACTGTTCATTTATTTTTACTCTGCATACTGGTTCATTTATATTGCTTGTATGCCAGATACTTCTCTCCTGCTTTATGGTTTCTTTAACTTTCTTGATTTTAGTATATTTTGAACTTTTCAGTCTCATCCTTCATGGCTTACTCTTACATGAGAAAATTCTCCCTATTTTTGCATTTAAAAAAATTTGCCGCCAGGCATGGTGGCTCATGCCTGTAATCCCTGCACTTTGGGAGGCTGAGGTGGGCAGATAATTAGGTCAGGAGATGGAGACCATCCTGGCTAACGTGGTGAAACCTCGTCTCTACTAAAAATACAAAAAATTAGCCGGGCATGGTAGCGCGTGCCTGTAGTCCCAGCTACTCAGGAGGTTGAGGGAGGAGAGTTGCTTGAACCCAAGAGGTGGAGGTTGCAGTGAGGTAAGATCACACCACTGTACTCCAGCCTGTGCAACAGAGCAGGACCCCGTCTCAAAAAAAAATTACCTGTGACTTTTAAGAGAGTTTTAATTATATTCTTCACATTTAAATATACATAAATTGATTATTGTCTATGGAATAGAGCTGATGCAATGCATTTTTCCAATTAGATAACAGTTTGTTCCTTCTACATGTATTAAAGTGTTAGTGATCTCCTCCACTACCCTACAATGCTTGATCTATCATTAATCGATTTTCCTTATAAATGTCAGTCCATTGAAGACTCTTTTCCCTCCTTTGTTCTATTTATCTCTCTGCTAGTGTCTTGCTGTTTGGAGTATTATAGTTTGAAAATCCTTTATACATACTAGGCAAGTATTTATGTTATTCTTCAAAAGACTTTACCCATTGTTTGACATTTATTATTCCTCTTAGGTTTTGAAAAGCAGTTTTTCTTGACTCCTAATAAGGCTGTTTTAGGGATTTGTAGAATTTTAAAAAGATAACATTTGGGAACAGTGACATCTTGGCGACACTGAGTTTGTTCTAAGAGCATATACCAACTTTTACCTTATTTCATTCTGCTTTGACATTACCAATAACATTTTTTTCATTAGGATTATTAAATATCCTTCATTAGTCTTATTTAGTCATAGTTGGTGTGGAGGAAAGCAGATGCAAGCCTTTAAATGTTCTTTCCTCATGTAATCACATGGAATGGGCTCAATTCCCCAGGCAGTAAGTTGTGATATGATATATTGTCTGCTAGGGAAGCTCATTAGAGACCCAGTGCTCAGAGTGCCTTTTGGGGGCTGATCAAGTAGACAACCTCCACCTAGCGTGTGAAAAAGTCCAGACTCTAAGAAAGAAAAAAGCAGTTCAGTATATACTCTGTTGATTCCATAACCATTTAGGCACACTAAGCCACTCGTATCACTTAGGTTGGTGGCGTCCCTCCCAAATTCTCACTTCCCAGGTACCGGTGAAGGACAACAAATGTTTGGAGATCACAGAATCATATGTGAACTTTTTATGAATTGAGTATATACCCTTAGGCATTTAAGGATAAGTAGTCTCAGGTTAACATTAGTAAAGTAAGACTACTTATCTTCTGCACACTAGGTAGTAGGAATTTCTTTGAACAAATGCCACAGAAACACTGTGCAAGGAGCAATTAGGGCTCACCTGATGAGCTCATTTTACTCCCTTGACCCCCCAACAAGAAAGGTGTGGATATTCTGTTACTTTACCTAATAGGTAAATTCTAGTATCAGAATTGCTGTTTGGGAGCATTTTTCTGTCCCCTGCATGTGGACATCAGTAAGTTAATTATCTTTTTCACAGGCCAAGATTTAGGGGAATTATGCCACTGAGGGATTTCTATGCTTTGGTGTCAGGATCTCATGCCACTGTGCCCCTCATGGGAGCTTAAAATGAGAGAAGTTGGAAGGATGGCTGGTCTCTAGAGTAGCTATTTGAGAATCACTTCTTCCTGAAATTGGAGAAGGGAATTTCATATCCTTTTGGAGGACAGCACTGCTGAACCCTTTGAATTTTGTAATCATGAGCAAATTCAATATGAAACCATTGTGGACTTTAGTGAACTCCCTTGCAAATTGCCAGCTGTTAACCTGTTACTCAAGGTCAGCAAGTCTCAGGTTACACTGTTAGGTTTCCGAGGGAAAGAGCTGTTCTGGCATCTTATCATCTCCATCCTATGTGTGCTAGCAATGGTTGCATCCCATGAGTATAGAGATTTTTTTAAGATTTAATATTTATGAAGATCTAAGTTGCCATGCCTTCTTCCTCCTGCCTGTGCGGTAACATCTAACATGGGACAGGGATAAAAAGAAATACTGGGTACATGATAAATATTACACAAGTTAAAATTAATATTTCACTAAAATAATATTTTCATTCAGCCAGTTGGATCTGACTAATTTAATGGTCTGCAGTACTTCAGGACAGCATGGCCAGCAGGATGTTGTTAGAAGTTGTACATGCCCTCTGGCTTCTCAGTGTAATAGTGAGGATAGAAGAAAAAATGTACAGTTCTTCAGCATATACTTATTCTTTAAAATCTCATACAGCTTTGACCCTGTGTTTCATGGGATGCTGAGTGATATGGTACATAATAAGGCAGGAGATAAAAAGTATTTTTCCTACAAGGAATTGTTGGTTTTAAACTGGAAATATTTGCTTTGTTTGTATAGCATTTCTCCAAGGTGCTATGTATCCTGTCATTGGAGAGCGTAAGACTTGAAATAATCACAGTAAAAATGTAGAAATAATTTCCAAGTATTCATGGCAGTGTTAAATTTATGAAGAAGTAAGTGTGGACAGAGATTTGAGTTCTGATGACAAAGTTACAGGATAAATGGAGAAAAGGGAATTAAATATGAACTTTTTATAAATTGAGTATATATCCCCCAGTGCTGTCAGTCTCACCCATCCTCCTCTATACATGTGAGATGTTTCAGGACTCAGTGGTCTTTGAGGATGTGGCTGTGAACTTCACCCAGGAGGAGTGGGCTTTGCTGGGTCCCTCTCAGAAGAAACTCTACAGAGATGTGATGCAAGAAACCTTTGTTAACTTGGCCTCTATAGGTAAGAATGAAATTATTCCCTCACTTAGTCAATTAGAGAACAAGTGTTTCTTGCTCATCAACAAGGTTCCAAGATTTAGAATGTTGAAAGGGAATACATTGGTAAATAAATCATACAGGATAACAGCTCATCATAGATTTAGAATCTAATAATTTTTCTTTAATTTCTAATAGTTTTAATGATTTTTTCTGGGCCTGCATTTTAGGGGAAAACTGGGAGGACAAGAACATTGAAGATCACAGAAACCAGGGGAGAAAGCTAAGGTGAGTTGTACTTATAAAAGAAAATACTGTTCCATGAGAGAATCTTAGCATGTCATTAAGTTTTAAAAATGAGTAATTGAGCCAGGCACGGTGGCTCACACCTGTAATCCCAACACTTTGGGAGGCCAAGGTGGATGGATCACAAGGTCAGGAGTTCGAGACCAGCCTGGCCAAGATGGTGAAACCCTGTCTCTACTAAACATACAAAAATTAGCCAGGCGCAGTGGTGGGTGCCTGTAATCCCAGCTACTCAGGAAACTGAGGTAGGAGAATCACTTGAACCTGGAAGGCAGAGGTTGTAGTGAGCTGAGATGACGCCACTACACTCTGGCCTGGGCGACAGAACAAGACTGTGTCTCAAAAAAAAAAGACCAGTTGAAACAAATAAGCCCCATTTTATATTTATTTATTTTTAGAAAATTTTTGCCAAGAAAGTTCTCTGAAAAATGGCACAGATGTTCAGTATTTGAAAATAGTTGACCTGGAAACAATATTAAGAAACTCTATATTATGAATTTTGGCTAGGCATGGTGGGTCACGCCTGTAATCTCAGCACTTTGGGAGGCTGAGATGGGTGGATTACCTGAGGTCAGGAGTTCAAGGCCAGTCTGGCCAACATGGCAAAACCCCTTCTCTACTAAAAACCCAGAAATTAGCCAGGTGTGGTGGTGGGTACCTGTAATCCCAGCTACTCATGAGGCTGAGGCAGAAGAATTGCTTGAACCCAGGAGGCGGAGGTTGCATTGAGCCAAGATTGCACCACTGCACTCCAGCCTGGGCAACAGAGTGAGACTCTGTCTCAAAAAAAGTAACTCTATATTATGAGTTTTATTGTTTTGATAATAGCTCTGGTCAAGTACTCTTTCTGAGCATTCATTACATACACTCCCCTGAAAATGGCAAAAGTATAATTCTACTACCTATTAATGATCATGAAATCATGATTATAAAATTATTATTTTTAAAAAGACCCTAATTGTGTGCTTATTTTTTTATAGAAGTCATATGGTAGAGAGGCCCTGTGAAAGGAAAGAAGGTAATCAGCTTGGAGAAGCCATCAGTCAGACTCCAAATCCTAAAACAAACAAGAAAACTTTTACTAGAGTAAAACCATATGAATGCAGCGTGTGTGGAAAAGACTATATGTGTCATTCATCTCTTAATAGGCACATGAGATCTCACAGTGAACATAGATCATATGAGTATCAAAAATATGGAGAGAAATCATATGAATGTAAGGAATGTGGGAAAAGATTCAGCTTTCGAAGTTCATTTCGAATACATGAAAGAACTCACACTGGAGAGAAACCCTATAAATGTAAACAATGTGGCAAGGCTTTCAGTTGGCCCAGTTCCTTTCAAATACATGAAAGAACTCATACTGGAGAGAAACCTTATGAATGTAAGGAATGTGGGAAAGCCTTCATTTATCACACAACCTTTCGAGGACACATGAGAATGCACACAGGAGAGAAACCCTATAAGTGTAAAGAATGTGGGAAAACTTTCAGTCATCCCAGTTCATTTCGAAACCATGAAAGAACTCACTCTGGAGAGAAACCCTATGAATGTAAACAATGTGGAAAAGCTTTCAGATATTACCAAACGTTTCAAATACATGAAAGGACTCACACTGGGGAAAAACCCTATCAATGTAAGCAATGTGGTAAAGCTCTTAGTTGTCCCACATCCTTTCGAAGTCATGAAAGGATTCACACTGGAGAAAAACCCTATACATGTAAAAAATGTGGCAAAGCCTTCAGTTTTCCTAGTTCCTTTCGAAAACATGAAAGAATTCATACAGGAGAGAAACCCTATGATTGTAAAGAATGTGGGAAAGCATTCATTTCTCTTCCAAGCTATCGAAGACATATGATAATGCACACTGGAAATGGACCTTATAAATGTAAGGAATGTGGGAAAGCCTTTGATTGTCCTAGTTCATTTCAAATCCATGAACGAACTCACACTGGAGAGAAACCCTATGAATGTAAACAGTGTGGTAAAGCCTTCAGTTGTTCCAGTTCCTTTCGAATGCATGAAAGGACTCACACTGGAGAGAAACCCCATGAATGTAAACAATGTGGTAAAGCCTTCAGTTGTTCCAGTTCTGTTCGAATACATGAAAGGACTCACACTGGAGAGAAACCCTATGAATGTAAGCAATGTGGTAAAGCCTTCAGTTGTTCCAGTTCCTTTCGAATGCATGAAAGAATTCACACTGGAGAGAAACCCTATGAATGTAAACAGTGTGGTAAAGCCTTTAGTTTTTCCAGTTCCTTTCGGATGCATGAAAGGACTCACACTGGAGAGAAACCCTATGAATGTAAACAGTGTGGTAAAGCCTTCAGTTGTTCCAGTTCCTTCAGAATGCATGAAAGGACTCACACTGGAGAGAAACCCTATGAATGTAAACAGTGTGGTAAGGCGTTTAGTTGTTCCAGTTCCATTCGAATACATGAAAGGACTCACACTGGAGAGAAACCTTATGAGTGTAAACAATGTGGTAAGGCCTTCAGTTGTTCTAGTTCTGTTCGAATGCATGAAAGGACACACACTGGAGTGAAACCTTATGAATGTAAACAGTGTGATAAAGCCTTCAGTTGCTCACGTTCCTTTAGAATCCATGAACGAACTCACACTGGAGAGAAACCCTATGCATGTCAACAATGTGGTAAAGCCTTCAAGTGTTCCCGTTCCTTTCGAGTACATGAAAGAGTTCATACCGGAGAGTAAGCCTATGTATGTAAGCAATGTGCCAAAGTTTTCAGTTGTCCCATTACTTTTTTTGTTGTTGAGATGAAGTCTCACTCTGGTACCCTGGATGGAGTGCAGTAGCGTGATCTCAGCTTACTGCAACCTCTGCCTCCTGGGTGTAGGCGATTCTCCTGCTTCAGCCTCCCGAGTAGCGGGGACTACAGGTGTGAACCACCATGCCCAGCCGATTTTTGTATTTTTAGTAGAGACGGGGTTTCGCCACATTGGCCAGGCTGGTCTCAAACTCCTGACCTCAGATGATCCACCCACCTCATCTTCCCAAAGTGTTGGGATTACAGACGTGAGCCACTACCCCCGGCTCCCATTTCCTTTTGAAGACATGAAATTATTCATATTTCAGAGAAACACTATGAATGTATATAAGACATGGGAATACCTTCAGTTCTCTCGGTGTGAATATGGGGAAGCATTCATACTGGACAGAAAACCCTGCGAATGTAGGCAGTATGGAAAAGCCTTCAATGGTCATGTGACTATTTGAGGACCATGAGAAGGCATATGAAATGTAAGGAATTTTCATATGCCCTATAAACATAAAGAATTTATAACCTTAACAATGTAAAGAATGTGGAAAACTCTATAAATGTGAAGAATATGGAAAACCTTTATTTGTCTCAGTTTACTTGGAAACCATGAACAAACTCGTACTGGAAAGCGACTTTCTTGAATATAGGCATTGTGAGAAAGCCTTCAATTGACCCACATACTTATATGTGAGAACGCAGACTGGATAGAAATCCTATAAAAGTGAGAAATAACAATGTTTTCAATTTTAACAAATGCTCAGTTTTAACAAATACTCCCTTATGTGTGAAACTTCAAACTCATATTGAAACTCCCACTAGGGAGGTATTATGTAAATGTAGATAATATGGGAAAGCCTGATGCAAATTAATTGGTGTATATTGTTCTAGAAAATTCACACGACAGAAATGGTATAAAACTTATAAATGTATTATCAGTTACTCATTCTGAAAGTGGATCTCTGAACTATGGATTTCTATTTATTACTTTCACAAAAGAACATTGAGATGAGATAATTCTGTAAGCTCTTCTTAAATAGATGTATTGATAGTATTTTTTCATTAAATAAGTTACTGAAATTTCGTCTTTCCATATTGAAGTCTGTTAGATTCATAAGTGAATTGAAGTGTATTTGTAATAAGCTAGTAGTTTTGATTTATATATGTATTTTTTAGTTGTGCCGTAAGGGGCCATCAAAAAATAACAAGTTGGTAATCTTTAGGATTTCCTACCGGCCTTATGTGGCAGATACTAGATATCATTATATGTATTTCATCTTTCTTCCTGACCAAAGAAGCTTTTTTAGAGGAGGGCAGAGTATCCTTTTTTCTATTTTTTCATGATAAGAAATAATCATAATAAATTTTTGAGTATGCAAAATTTATCATATAGTAGACTCTGTCATTGGAATTATTATTTTCATCTTCTGTTCTTTGTTATTTGTAATTCCTTCTGGCTGTGATTTGGATAATAGACTCTGTAATAATAAGAGAGACCCGAGATAGAACCATGTAACCTGTAGCAGGAAATGACTGTCCTGGATTGTGTTAACATGGGTAACATTTTGACCTATGTTTTCTATTTCCTTTTATGGCTCCATGGTATAATTCACTAATAGCCTACTTGCAGGAGATATGGAAGGCAGAAGTGAAGAAAGCATTAGTCCGGTTTTATAGCCACTCTATGTGGAGACAGATGGATGCATGGGAGCTTCAGGGACACCTGCTTCCACCACATTTTCCTGATCCTTTTCCCTGCTAATTGAGAGTATTCTTAGAACCACCACTAACTGCTTGACTGCTCTTTCTTTCTTTTTTTTTTTCTGAGATGGAGTCTTGCTCTGTTGCCCAGGCTGGGGTGCAGTGGCGTGATCTTGGCTCACTGCAACCTCTGCCTCCCAGGTTCAAGCAGTTGTCCTGCCTCCTCCCAAGTAGCTGGGATTACAGGTGCCTGCCACCATGCCCAGCTAAATTTGTTTGTATTTTTAGTAGAGACAGGGTTTCACCATGTTGGCCTGGCTGGTCTCAAACTCCTGACCTCGTGATCCGCCCACCTTCGCCTCCTAAAAGGCTGGGATTACAGGCATGAGCCATTGTGCCTGGCCCCAACTACCATATTTTCAAAGACGTGGTTTTCCACAGAATGCCTCCAAAAGTTCTCAGATATGCACTGCAGTTTGGATTTTCCTAGAAATGCTAATGTGTCCACCAGGCAACTATTTAGACTCTTAAGGTTGGGAATATTCTGTGATGCTCTGACTCACCTCATCTCTAGGTTGAATTTATTGAAGGTATTTATGTAATAAACCCCATGTTTTGTTAACAGTACCAGTGACTGTGTTTCTGATTCCACCATGACAACTACAGTGGTGCAGTCAAAAAGAACTGCAGGGGTGTTTGTTCCTCTACTGCACTGCGAAGTGAATCCACTTGCCCAGTCCTACAGCGTAAGAATAAGCACCTTCCTAATTGTTGGTGTTTTATTATAGGTGAATGTAATCTCATTATACTTTCAGTTTTGTTTCATTGTATGTGATTAAAAACTATGTCTATGTTTTTATTGAACAAAAGCTTCCATAGATATTTCTTAGAAATATTAACTGTTTTAAAATAACTTGTATGCTATCAATTGTTGTCTCTTTCATTTCGTGTAAGGATATATTAAAATATTCCATTGCGATTATAGGTTTTCAGATTAAGTTTTTAAGTTTATTGAGTTAATCCTCATATATTCTGAGTCAATATTATGTGCATATAAGGTCAAGTATTTTCCTTAGGAATTTATTTTTTATTTTTTATTTTTTGCCACTGTACCAGTGCATCCTTAGGAATTTAAAAATTTTGTTTTGAGACAAGAGTCTTACTCTGTCACCAGGCTAGAGTGCAGTGGTGCAATCTCAGCTCACTGCAACCTCTGCCTCTTGGGTTCAAGTGATTCTCCTGCCTTAGCCTCCCAAGTAGCTGGGACTACAGGCATGTGCCACCACTTCCAGCTAATTTTTATATTTTTAGTAGAGATGGGGTTTCACCATGTTGGCCAGGATGGTCTTGATCTCTTGACCCTGTGATCCACCTGCGTTGGCCTCCCAGAGTGCTGGGATTATAGGTGTGAGCTACTGCCCCTGGCTAGGAATTTTTAATTTTTAATTCTTAATATAGTTATTATTTTTTCCCACAAAACCAATTTCTCATGCATCAATAATACCAAAAACTTAAATCATGGTTGTTTCAGTGCCTTTTTTCCAAAGATCACCAGGATCACACCTGTAGTCAGGAGAGGAGTGATGGCCGGGCGTGGTGGCTCACACCTGTAATCCCAGCACTTTAGGAGGCCTAAGTGGGCAGATCATGAGGTCAGGAGTTTCAGACCAGCCTGACCAACATGGTAAAACCCTGTCTCTACTAAAAATACAAAAATTAGCCGGGCGTGGTGGTGTGCTCCTATAATCCCAGCTACTCAGGAGGCTGAGCGGGAGAATTGCTTGAACTCGGGAGGCAGAGGTTGCTGTGAGCCAAGGTCACACCACTGTACTCCAGCCTGGGTGACAGAGCAAGACTCCATCTCAAAAAAAAAAAAAAAAAAGAGGGTGCTTAAAAGGACTTCTTTTTGGATTTGGATTTTTGTTAGGTGACTATATTGCTAATCCCCAAACTGAGACACTTCTGTGTATTGCATGCTGTGAGGTGAACTTAATTGTATCACTGGTAATCATAATTCTTATCTAGAGGCAGAAAGAATGAAGTAGAGCTAAACCTAATTCCTAGGAAACCACTCACCTGGATTAGTGAGTAGAGGGCAATTTTGGTCATTTTAATGGTTTCAACTCTGTTCTTTTTTATCATTTTTAGAGACATTGTTACAGAATGCCCTTGTTTTTGTTTTGATCCATCATGGTTGCTGAGTAGCTTTGTCTGATGAAGGAAGTGTGACATTTTTCTTTTCAACAGGATAAGACTTGGCTTTACCTGAGTGTGAGGTCAGATTGTAGTCCTGTGGAACTGGTCTTAACCTTTCTTATTATCTAAGCATAGAAATATTTCTTATGGTGTATTGGTGAATGTTTTCCACAAAATACTTCAGTTAAAATATGTAAGTTCACTTGGTCTTTAGCAAACTATATAATACTTTCTTTTCCTCCTTTGTGTACTAGCAGAGTCCTGTAAGTGTAGATAAGTTTTCAGAGACCACAAACCTAGCAAGGTGCAAAGACAGAATCACTGTTAAATCAAGCCATCTTGCTCTTCATGCTAATTTTTTTTTAACAGCTCTCATAGACCTGGCATTGTAGTACGTGGTTCAGCACAAATGATAAAGACATTCTAGGCTATGGATATAGAAACATGAAACAAGTTCTTGCCTTCCTGATGCTTATAGTTATGGGAAAAGAGAGACGGTTAACAAAAGGTAAGGGTTTGGTTTTTAAGATGCAGTTAAGATCTTTGAAGGAAGGGCTGGGCGTGGTGGTTCACTCCTGTAATCCCAGCACTTTGGAAAGCTGAGGTGGGCAGATCACTTGAGGTCAGGAGTTCGAGACCAGCCTGACCAACATGCGAAACCCTGTCTCTACTAAAAATACAAAAATTAGCTGGGCATGGTGGTGGGTGTCTGTAATCCCAACTATTTGGGAGGCTTAGGCAGGAGAATCACTTGAACCCGGGAAGCAGGGGTTGCAGTGAGCCGAGATTGTGCCATTGCACTCCAGCCTGGGTGACAGAGCGAGACTCCATCTCAAAAAAAAAAAAAAAAAAAGATCTTTGAAGGAAATGAAATAACAACCAACTTGTGAGATTAATAGAGAAGCTATGGTTGTGTTGGTTTGATACCTTAGCTGTGGAAGGTGGGGACCTCCATGAGTGAGAATGTTGTCATTGATCATTTCTGTTTCCATTATCTGACTTACCTTAAACACTCAGGAACTGCTCAGGTTTGATGTATCCTGGGCAACAACACAGTCCTACATCCCTGGGATGAACAGTAAGGATTCCCCATAAACAAAGGCATAGATACGGTTCATCTTTATTTTTATAATTGATAAAAGTTTTGAGACATGTGAAGTGTGATCATGAGTTTGGACATGAGTATTTAGGATTTGAGATTTCCTATTGATTTGGGCCACAGGTGTTGGTGATATTTACATATCTGTTTAATGTCATTTAAAGATTTTTAAATTGCCTTGGATATTTGGCATGATCATTGTGCTGTTGTGCAGACTGAGTGACCCAATATGTACCACCCAAAAGATCTGTGGATCTGATGGCAATTTTCAAGGAATAATGGAGGTGAGTTGCAGACAGGGAATAATTTTGCTTAATAGCCTAATTTAGCGGAAAGAAAGAATATCTGGTGTCATATAAGGAAAAATTTAATGCCTTGTTATAAGAGAAGTAGTTTGAACCTTTTTGTTTCAATGATCCAGAAAGCCCCCAAATCTCAATTTGATATTCATATGTTCAGGAAGAGGGAGAAAAAGTAAAATATTTGTGTCTTACTAAATTTGACCAAAAAAAACAAAATATTTGTCCATTTTTTCAGTGATAACTTACGTTAGCACTTAGCACTGTGATTTCATAATTTTGAGTATCTCATTTGATTGCCCAACCAATCACTTCTCCCATCTTACAAATGAAGAAAGTTAAGCACAGAGCACAGGGTCTTACCCAAACTCATGCAACTCAGAATCATGGACTCTCTGGGTTTTGAAGTCCTAATGTGTGCCACCACCTATACTGGGCACTACCCAAAAAGTTTTTGTTGTTGAGACAGGGTCTTGCCCTGTCACCCAGGCTGAAGTACAGTAGTGCAATCTCGGCTCAATTGCAACCTCCACCTCCTGGGCTCAAGCGATCCTCCCACTTCAGCCTCCCAAGTAGCTGGGACCACAGGTGCACTCCAACACATCTGACTTTTTTTGGTTCTTTTTTTCGTAGAGATGGGGTTTTGCCACGTTGCCCAGGCTGGTCTCAAACTCCTGAGCTCAAGTGATCCGTCTGCCTCAGCCTCCTAAAATGCTGGCATTATAGGCGTAAGCCACCATGCCCAGCCAAAAACTTTAAACTTAGAAGAACATTGCAAGGTTTGTATAATTATATACTTACACAATATTTATATTTTAAAACTTACTTTAAAATTTGTTTTGCAGTGCTTATATACTTTTTCTGCCACATGGGATGGAGGTGAGAACAATTCACTCTTAAGATGAAGTGGATGTAGCCCTATAATGAGGGTGTGTGTGTGTGTGTGCGTGCGTGTGCATGTGTGTGTGTCAGAGAGCTCCAGTAATTCAATGTGTATTAAACTCTTGTATGTAACAAGTCCTTTTGTAGGTTTCATAGTGAACAAACCTGAGCTAATAGTGTTCCCTTGAAGCTGACATTCTAGGAGACAAGAAATGAGATACAAACAAAATTACATCATGTGTCAGATGGTGGTTAGTCCTAAGGAGGGAAACGAAGCTGGGGAACATTGCAGAGGGCTTGGGCTGTTCGTGTCTCTGGGGGCGTCTATTGGTGTTTCTGGGTCTTTAATCATTGAGAGTTTGTAAGTTTGTGTGTCCGTGTCTGGGTTTGCCCACCTGTATGTGCGGTGATAAAGTCTGGTGATCTTGTATGTCTGTCTGGGGGGCTATGTATGTATGCCCTTTAATATCTGGAGTGCTTTCATTTCCTTATCTTACCTAATTGCCCTGGTAGCACCTTCTTTAACATGTTAAATAGAAGTGATGAAAGCAGACACTCTTGTTTTGTTCCTGATCTAAGATAAAAAGCATTCAATCTTTCACCATCAAGTATGATTTTAGCTATGAGTTTCTCATAGCTGCCTTATAGCAGGTTGAGAAAGTTCCTTCCTATTTGTACTCTATGGAGTGTTTTCATTGTAAAGTGGTGTTGACCTTTGTCATACTCATTATCTGGCCAGGCATGAGCCACACCTATAATTCCAACACCTTGGGAGGCTGAGGCAGGAGGATCACTTGAGGCCAGGAGTTTCAGATCAGCCTGGGCAATATAGCAAGACCTCATCTCTACAAAAAAATTTAAAGATTAGCTGAGTGGGCTGGGTACGGTGGCTTATGCCTGTACTATCAGCACTTTGGCAGGCTTAGGTGGGCGGATCATGAGGTCAGGAGATCAACACCATCATGGCCAACATGGTGAAACCCTGTCTCTACTAAAAATACAAAAATTAGCTGGGCATGGTGGTGCATGCCTATAATCCCAGCTACTCCAGAGGCTAAGGCAGAAGAATTGCTTGAACCAGGGAGTTGGAGGTTACCATGAGCCAAGATCATGCTACTGTACTCCAGCCTGGCAACAGAGTGAGACTCCATCTCAAAAAAAAAAAAAAAAAAAAAATTAGCTGAGTGTTGTGGTGCATGCCTGTAGCCCTAACTACTTGGGAGGCTGAGGTGGGAGGATCACTTGAGCTCAGGAGTTCAAGGTTGCAGTGAGCTATGATTATACTACTGTACTCCAGCCTTTAGACAGCACAAGACCCTGTCTAAAAAAATAAAGTCATTTTCTGTACCTTTTGGGATGATCCTATGATAATAGATCCCTTATTCTGTTAATATGGTATATTAGTACATATTTATATGTGAAACCGACATTGCTTTTCTGAGTTCAGTCCAACTTGGTCATGTTGAAAAGGTCTTTTTATATACTGCTAGATTCAATTTGCTGGCATTTTGTTGTTCCTCCGCAGCTACATTCAGAAGAGATACTTGTGGACCATTTCCTACTATATAGTACAGCATTATCTAGTAAAGCCTATAGTGTGTTTACATGTATATTTGTAGATATATTTGTGTATATACTATGTAATATATTGCAAAATGTTATATAATTATAGATATTATACATAACTGGTATATGTTATGTATAACTAAAATATATAATTACTATTACACTATACTATATAATATAGTTTTATACTATTAAAGCATAGTTATATAGTCTTTGTCTCCTGTATAAGGCGTTTCAGATCCCTGCTAACCCACACATTATTCAAAGGAGCAAATCACATCCTCTCAGGGGAACGAAGGAGCACCTTACCCTTTTGATACTACAAAGCCTGTTTCCCAAAACCATGTTTGGGCCCTCTGCTCCCAAAGGCATTTTCTTTGTGGATCTGCATGATTTATGGTACCCTCTTCATCTGGGCTGTGAATATATATGACTGACAAGCTGCTGTCAATTGGATTTGTCCAGTGATGGATATCATGTGTTGGGCTATCTAAATAGCCCTAGGACCCTAATTCCCCCTCTCACCAATGGGGTGAGCGAAGAGGCTATTGAAACAACTGGTATCACAAAGAGGACAGACCGACCGTAACTGAGGCCATCTTCTCTACTTTAGCTGCTTTTGGTTAACTAATTGGTTCCACGATACAGGGAAGGCCATTTGGAACAGAACCACCACTTACTGTTTGGTTTGTACTTTGGCCTGCACAGCACTTTTTGGTCTTTATTAGGTGTTGTCATCTCTTCCCATCCAAAAACATTCTCACCCCATAAGCCACAATTGTTAATTGACTGTGCACCACCAGCATACTTGTCCTCAGATGTGGCCTACGTCTGGCAGGCAGAGTCTGCATCACCTGCCTGTAAAAGCAGTGACAACATAGCACCTTAAGCAGTCAACACTTCAGTCCTGATTACCAAGGGTCAGGCTAGAACTCTGTGGTCACTCCGTCTAGCTTGGTCTCCATCACTGGATGCTTGGAGTAGCCCAGGAGATATTGTTCATGATTTTACACCACCAGTTGAGACCCAGAGATGGTTCTTTGTGAACTCTGCAGAAAGGAAAGAGACCTCCACCTTCGGGATAATTAAGCATGACACCTCAGTTGCTTAAGAAGAGTTGCTGCATTGGTAAGGGTAATGCCCTTGCTGGTTTCCCTATCCTCTTGCTTCTCTTGTTCCATGTATATTCTCTTGGACTCCCAAAGGTATCAAAGTGCACATCCATGGTAGCCCATGGTTAGGCACTGATGAGGAAAGAAACAAAGGTGCATTCATCCATTCCAAAGGATGAGAGGATGTAACTCAACTGTTCTCTCAAAGCAAAACAAGTAGCCGGGGGCCTAAGTTGTTTTCTGTAGTACTGCTGCTTACCAGCATAGCAAAGTGATAATGGTTGCTGGTGTCCTGAACCTTTCCCCGTAATCACACAGATGGTCCGTAATACAGGTGATCAGTCAGAACCAACCAACCTGAAACTTGCAACTTTATATGAATTTTGAGGGATTATTATTATTATTTTTTTACAGAAAGGGAAAAGCAATGATTAGGTGGCATGCTCAGGTCCACAAACCTAATAGCAGATAGAAGCAAATTTCTCCAACTTGATAAAGAACCTCTAAAAAAAAGCCAAAGGTAAGATCATACTTCATTTTGATATCTAGATGCTTTCCTACCAAAATCAGGAATAAGGTAAGGATGCCTCCTCTCACCACTGCTATTCATCATCATCCTGGATGTCCTCACTAATGGAATAAAACAAGAAAAGTAAATAGAAGGTATTGAGACTGGGAGGGGAAGAAATAAAACTGTACTTGTCTGCAGATGACACTATTTCTATGTAGAAAATAGCAAAGAATTGGCTGGGCAGGGTGGCTCACACCTGTAATTCCAGCACTTTGGGAGGCTGAAGCGAATGGATCACCTGAGGTCGGGAGTTTGAGACCAGCCTGACCAACATGGACAAACCCTGTCTCTACTAAAAATACAAAATTAGCCAGGCATAGTGGTGCATGCCTGTAATCCTAGCTATTTGGGACGCTGAGGCAGGTGAATCACTTGAACCCAGGAGGTGGAGGTTGGGGAGAGCTGAGATTGTGTCATTGCACTCTAGCCTGGGCAACAAGAGTGAAATCTGTCTCAAAAAAAAAGAAAAGAAAAGAGAAGAAAATCCTGAAGAATTGACCAAAAAAAATTAAAAAGAAAAAGAAATACTCCTGCAATGAATTAACAATCAGTGGAATCTCAAGATAACAGGGAAATCTGGAAACAACAATTGTTTTCCTATATACCAACAATGCACAATTGGAATTTGAAAACTCTGAGGAGTCTCTGGCCCCATGGTATTGTACAAAAATACAATACCATTTGTAAAGGCACCAAGGATGGGGGAAAAAGAAATACTTTGATATAAATCTAACAAGTTATGTACATGATTATATGAGGAAAGCTACAAAAGTCTGATGAAAAACATCAAATAAGGCCCAAATAAGTAGAGCTGGGCACAATGGCTCATACCTGTGATCCCAACACTTTGGGAGGCTGAGGTGAGAGAATCACTTGAGCCCAGGAGTTGGAGACCAGCCTGGGCAATGTAGTGGGATCCCATCTCTACCAAAATTTTTTAAGGTTAGCCAGACCTGGTGGTGCACACCTGTAGTCTCAAGGTGGGTGTGCAGAAGGCTGAGGTGGGAGGGTTGCTTGAGCCAAGGAATTCAAGGCTGCATTGAGTCATGATCACACCAGTGCATTCCAGCTTGGGTGACAGAGTGAGTGAGAGCCTGTCTCCAAAAAAAAAAAAAAAAAGATGATTCAAATAAGTGGAGGGATATTTATATTCATGGATAGTGAGATTTGATATTGATAAGATGATAGTTGTCTCTAATCCATAGTTAATCATTTTGTACATATCAGTACATTGATTCTAAGTTTATATGGTAAAACCCAGAATGGTCAACACTATTGTAGAGGAAAATGGTCAGAGGATTGACACTATCTGACCATAATATTAACTACAGAGACACAGTAATAAAAACGATGACCATGTGTGGTGGCTTATGCCTATAATCCCAGCACTTTGGGAGGCTGAAGCGGGCAGATCACAAAGTCAGGAGTTTGAGACCAGCCTGCCCAATATGGTGAAACCCTGTCTCTACTAAAAATACAAAAATTAGCCAGGCATGGTGGCAGGTGCCTGTAGTCCCAGCTACTCGAACCCTGGAGGCAGAGGTTGCAGCAGTGACCTGAGATTGTGCCACTATACTCCAGCCTAGGTGACAGAGCAAGACTCCATCTCAAAAAACAAACAAACAAACAGTGTGGTATTGGCGAAAGAATAAATATATAGATCATTGAAACTGAATAGAAGGCCCATGGGGCAGTGGCCATATGGCACAGAGAGAGAATCTGTGTATTTGGGAGAGGGAGAGAGCAGCAATTGTGAGACATTGCTGTGAACTCAGTGCTGCCCTGTCACAGTGAGAAAACAAAACCAGGTGAATTCAGCTGATGCCCACCCTCAGAGGGAGCATTTAAATCAGCTCTAGTCATAGGGGAATCACCCATCCCAGTGGCTGGAACTTGAGTTCCAGTGAATTTCACCACAGTGGGCTGATGTGCTCTGGGATCCTAAACAAACTTGAAAGGCAGTCTAGGCCATACAGACTGCAACTCTGAGGCAAGTCCTAGTGCTGAGCTGGGCTCAGAGCCAGTGGACTTGGCGGGGGCATGCAACCTACTAAGACATCAGTTAGGGCAGCTAAGAGAGTGCTTGTGCTACCCCTCTCCCAACCCCAGCCAGCATAGCTCACAGTTCCAAAAGAGACCTCTTCCTTCAGCTTGAGGAGAGGAGAGGGAAGAGTAAAGAGAACTTTATCTTGCACTTTGTATACCAGCTCAGCCACAGTAGGATAGGGCAACAGTCATAGACCCCTTTGTAGGCCCTAGCTCCTGGATGACATTTCTAAACACACCCTGGGCCAGAGGAAACCCACTGCCTTGAAGGAAAGGACTCATTCCTGGAAGGACCCATCACCTGCTGACTGAGGAGTCTCTGGCCCCTGAATAACCAGGAGCAATACCGTGGTAGTACACCATGGACCTTGAGTGAGACTCAGCACATTCTCAGCTGTGGTGGCTATGTGGAGAGACTCCTGCTTGAGAAAAGTGGAGGGAAAAAGTAAAAGGGACTTTTGCATGTTCGGTACCAGTTTGTCCACAGGGGGGTAGGCACCAAGTGGGCTCTGGGATCCCTGATTCCAGGCCTTGGATCTTGGATGGCATTTCTGGACCTTCCCTGAGCCAGAGGGAAGCTGAAGGGTGAGCCCCAGGCCAGGCAGCTGCACCACAAGCTGACTAAAGAGCTCTTCGTCTCTAAAAGAACATTGACAGTAGACTGGCAGTACTCCCCATGGGCCTGTGATGGTGGTGGCCATGGGGTGAGGCTTCTCTGCCTGTTGAAAGGAGAGAGAAGAGTGGAAAGGACTGCATCTCACAATTTGAGTGCCAGCTCAGCCACAGTACAATTAGAACAGCAGGTAGACTTGTGAGATTTTACTCCAGTCACTGGCTCCTGGACAGCACCTCTTGACCCATACAAGGCCTGGGGGAACTTGCCAACTTGAAGAGAAGGAAACAAGCCTGGCTGGTATTGCCACCCAATGGTTGTAGACCCTCAAGGTCTTGATCAAACACAGATGGTAGCCAGGTAGTGGTTACAGTGGGCCTTGGGTAAGACCCAGTGCTGTGCTTACTTCAGGTCTGACCCAGCACAGTCCCAGTCTTGGTGGCCACCAGGGTGCTTGTGTTACCCTAGCCCCAGCTCCAGGTGGCTCGGAACAGAGCAAGAAAAGACACAGTGTAAAGAGAAGAGAACAATCATCTCTGCCTGGTAGTCCAGAGAATTCCTCTGGATTTTAACCAAGATAATCAAGGTCATACCTCTAAGAATCTGCAAGGACCATAGTGTTATTGGACTTGGGTGCCCCCTGAGGCAGAGATCCCTTAGATCAAAAGACCTAAGTCCTTTCAAATAGCTAAAAAGCTTTCCCAAGAAAGATGAGTACAAACAAGCCCAGACTGAGAAGACTATAATAAATACCTAACTCTTCAATGCTGAGACGTGGATGAATGTCCACAAGCATCCAGGAAAACATGACCTCACCAAATGAACTAAATAAGGCACCAGAGACCAATCCTGGAGAAAGAGAGATTTGTGGCCTTTCAGGCAGAGAATGCAAAATAGCTGTTTGAGGAAACTCAGAGAAATTCAAGATAACAGAGAGAAGGAATTCAGAATTCCATCAGATAAATATAATGAAGAGATTGAAATAATTTTTAAAAATCAAGGCTGGGTGCAGTGGCTCATGCCTGTAATCCCAGCACTTTGGGAGGCTGAGGTGGGCAGATCACTTGAGGTCAGGAGTTCCAGACCAGCCTGGCCAACACGGTGAAACCTCATCTCTACTAAAATACAAAAATTAGCCAGGTATGGTGGTGCATGTCTGTAACCCCAACTACTCGGGAGGCTGAGGCATGAGAATTGCTTGAACCTGGGAGGTGGAGGTTGTGGTGAGCTGAGATCATGCCACTGCACTCTATCCTGGGTGACAGAGTGAGACTCCATCTCAAAAAAAAAAAAAAAGTCTAGCAGAACTTCTGGAGTTCAAAATGAAATTGACATACTGGAGAATCAGAGTCTCTTAATAGCAGAATTGATCAAGCAGAAGAAATAATTAGGGAGCTTGAAGACAGACTACTTGAAAATAGTCAGAGGAGACAAAAGGAAAAGAATAAAAGACATTGAAGCATGCCTACAGGATCTAGAACATAGCCTCAAAAGGTCAAATCTAAGAGTTACTGGCTTTAAAGGGTGGTAGAGAAGAGATAGGAGTATAAAGTTCATTCAAAGGGATAAGAACAGACAACTTCCCAAACCTAGAGAAAGATATCAATATCCAACCACAAGAAGGTTGTAGAACACCAAGCAGATTTAACCCAAAGAAGACTACCTCAAGGCTTTTAGTAATCAAACCGCCAAAGGTCAAGGATAAAGATGGGATTCTAAAAGCAGCAACAGAAAAGAAACAACAAGCAATGGAGCTCCAATACATATGGCAGAAGACTTTTCAGTAGAAACCTTACAAACCAGGAGGGTAGCATATATTTAAAGTGCTGAAAGAAAAAGAACCTTTTACCCTCGAATAGCATATTTAGTGAAAATATCCTTCAAACATGAAGGAAAAATAAAGACTTCCCAAACAAAAGCTAAGGGATTTCATCAACACTAGTCCTGTTCTGCAAGAAATACTAAAGGAAGTACTTCAATCAGAAAGAAAAGGATGTACAATAAGAAATCATCTGAAGGTACAAAACTCACTGGTATTAGTTCACTTACTCATGGTATTAGTAAGTACACATACACAAAAAGAATATTGTAACGTAACTGTGGTGTGTAAATTATTCTTAAGTAGAAACATTAAATGATGAACCAATAAAAAATAATAATTACAACAACTTTTCAAAACATAGTACAAACATGATATAAATAGAAACAAAAAAAAAGTTAAAAAGCAGGAGGATGATGTTAAGGTGTAGAGTTTCATTAGATTTCCTTTTCTTTGTCTTTTTTGTTTATGCAAACAGCATTAAGTTGTTAGCATAAAATGACGGGTTATAAGATAGTATTTACAAACCTCATTGTAACCTCAAATCAAAAAACATATAACAGATACACCAAAAATGAAAAGTAAGTTAAATTATACCACCAGAAAAAGTCACCTTCACTAAAAGGAAGACAGGATGGAAGGAAAGAAGGGAGAGAAGATGACAAAAGAACCAGAAAACAAATAACAAAATAGCAGAAGTAAATTCTCACTTACCAATAATAACACTGAATGTAAATGAACTAAACCATCCAATCAAAAATCACGGAATAACTGAATGGATTTAAAAAACAAGACCTAATGATCTGTTGCCTACAAGAAACACACTTCACCTATAAAGAAACCCATAGACTGAAAATAAAGGAACGGAAAATGATATTCCATGCCAGTGGAAACCAATAAAGAGAAGGCGTAGCAATACTTACATCAAACAAAACATATTTCAAGACAAAAACTGTAAGAAAAGTCAAAGAAGGTCACTATGCAATTATAAAGAGGTCAATTCAGCAAGATGATGTAACAGTTGTGAACATATATGCACCCAACATTGGAGCACTCAGATGTAGAAAATGTATATTATTAGAAAAAGAGCACACTGGGTGCAGTGGCTCACACCTGTAATCCCAGCACTTTGGGAGGCTGAGGCAGGCAGATCACCTGAAGCCAGGAGTTTGAGACCAGCCTGGCCAACATGGTGAAACCCCATCTCTACTAAAAGTACAAAAAATTAGCTGAGTATGGTGGTGGGCATCTGTAATCTCAGCTACTTGGTAGGCTGAGGCAAGAGAATTGCTTGAATCTGGGAGGTGGAGGCTGCAGTGAGCCAAGATCACACCATTGTACTCCAGCCTGGGCAAGAAGAGTGAAACTCTGCTGAGAGAGAGAGAGAGAGAGAGAGAGGAGAGAGAGCCCAATACAATAATAACTGGAGATTTTAACACCCCATTTTTCAGCACTGGACAGATCTTCCAGACAGTAAATCCTCAAAGATCATTTCAATGTATACTGAAAAATCAGAGAAAAGAAAGATAAAATGGGATTTAATGTATACCATAGATCAAATGGACTTAATAGATATTTACAGAACATTTTATCCAACAGTTACAGAATGAACATACTTTTCCTGAGCATATGAATCATTCTCAAGGATAGACCATATGTTAGGTAAAAAAAAATGTCTAAAAACACTCCAAAATACTGAAATAATATCAATGGTTTTAGAGAATAAATGGAACAAACTAGAAATCAATGACAAGAGGAGTTCTGGAAATCATACAAACATATGGAAATTAAACAATATGCTCCTGAATGACCAGTGGGTCAATAAAGAAATTAAGAAGGTCTTTTCCGTGGCGCCTGGAACGCGTATAGCTGCTTCAAAATGAAGCTGAACATCTCCTTCCCAGCCACTGGCTGCCAGAAACTCATTGAAGTGGACGATGAACGCAAACTTTGTACTTTTTTTTTTTTTATGAGAAGCGTATGGCGACAGAAGTTGCTGCTGACGCTCTGGGTGAAGAATGGAAGGGTTATGTGGTCCGAATCACTGGTGGGAATGACAAACAAGGTTTCCCCATGAAGCAGGGTGTCTTGACCCATGGCCGTGTCCGCCTGCTACTGAGTAAGGGGCATTCCTGTTACAGACCAAGGAGAACTGGAAAGAAAGAGAAAATCAGTTCGTGGCTGCATTGTGGATGCTAATCTGAGCGTTCTCAACTTGGTTATTGTAAAAAAGGAGAGAAGGATATTCCTGGACTAACTGATACCACCGTGCCTCATCGCCTGGGGCCCAAAAGAGCTAGCAGAATCCGAAAACTTTTCAATCTCTCTAAAGAAGATGATGTCCGCCAGTATGTTGTAAGAAAGCCCTTAAACAAAGAAGGTAAGAAACCTAGGACCAAAGCACCCAAGATTCAGCGTCTTGTTACTCCACGTGTCCTGCAGCACAAACGGCGGCATATTGCTCTGAAGAAGCAGCGTACTAAGAAAAACAAGGAAGAGGCTGCAGAATATGCTAAACTTTTGGCCAAGAGAATGAAGGAGGCTAAAGAGAAGCGCCAGGAACAAATTGCCAAGAGACGCAGACTTTCGTCACTACGAGCTTCTACTTCTAAGTCTGAATCCAATCAGAAATAAGATATTTTAAGTAACAAATAAATAAGATCAGACTCACATCTCTGTTCAGATTTTTCATTGCTGATAGAAAACGACATAAATGAAGAGAGGGCAAGTTCGGTTATAGAAAATGGGGATGTGTATATAGTAATCCAGTGGTGGATAAAATCAGACCTGTTGTGTGGTAGTGGAAGACAAGGTCACGGGAAAGGGATTCTTTTCAGGGGATGAGTGGCACAGGAAGGGATTCTGAGCATAAGACATCTTGCCTCTTCAGAAAGGCATGAAACTTGGGGAAAATAAATAATGAGGACTATTAATCTTTTTTATATGGTTTATTTAGAGAAATATAGCTCTTTAAAACACTATGCACAATTTAATACATGAAAATTGCCCTTGTGAAGATGAACATGTCTTTTTTTTTTTTTAACAAAAAGTAACTTTTAAGGCATAGTTTTAGTGGATACCATCTTAAAAGTTTTTTAAACCAGTGCAAATTTGATTTAACAAAGCTTTTCAACTCAGTGAATTGTTATGCTGTTTTGCACTGAAAAGGAACTGATTATGAGAAAACTCTTGCATCAGTGAAAAATAAGTGAAGTATATATTTTTTTCTAATAGTTTTTTGCTAACTAGACTATTCTGACAATATCAAAAGTTGAAGTAATGCAAGCTTTTTATTTGTTAGAACTGCTGTAGTAGCTTTACTAAGTAAAGTTTGAAATGTACATGTTAATCACCTAGGGGTCTGGTTTTGTTTTGTTTTGTTTTGTTTTTTGTTAACATTAAAAGGCTCCCAGGTGTGAGGATAGTAATGGTGGCCTTAGTCCCTGGATGCCTACTAAGAAAAAAAAAAAAAAAGAAAGAAAGAAAAGAAATTAAGAAGGAAATTGAAAAGTTTCTTGAAACAAATGATAATGAAAATGCAACATACCAAAACCTATGAAATACAGCAAAAGCAGTACTAAGAGGGAAGTTTATAGATGTAAGCATCTACATCAAAAAAGAAGAAAACCTTCAGGCCAGTCACAGTGGCTCATGCCTGTAATCCCAGCACTTTGGGAGGCCAAGGCAGGTGGATCACCTGAGGTCAAGAGTTCAAGACTAGCCGACCCAACATGGTGAAACCCTGTCTCTACTAAAATTACAAAAATTAGCTGGGCATGGTGGTGTGCACCTCTAGTCCCAGCTACTTGGGAAGCTGAGGCAGGAGAATTGCTTGAATCTGGGAGGCAGAGGTTGCAGTGAGTTGAGATCATGCCACTGCACTCCAGTCTGGGCAACAGGGCAAGACTCCATCTCAAAAAAAAAAAAAAAAAAGAAAAAAAGAAAAGAAAACAAAGGAAATGAAAACAATACAAAAGATCAATGAAACAAAAAGTCGGTTTTTGAAAAGGCAAAATTAACAAACCTTGAGGAAGACTAAGAAAAAAACAGAAAGGCCCAAATAAATACAATTAGAGATGAAAAGGAGACATTACAACTGATACAGCAGAAATTCAAAGCATCATTAGTGGAACTAAGAACAACTGTATGCCAATAAATTGTAAAACCTAGAAGAAATTGATAAATTCCTAGACAGATAAAACCTACCAACATTGAACCATGAAGAAATCCAAACCTAAACAGACCAAAAACAAATAATGAGATCAAAGCCATAATAAAAAAGTCTCCTAGCAAAGAAAACCCTGAGACCCAATGGCTTCACTGCTGAATTCTACCAACATTTAAAAAGAGCTAATACCAGTCCTACTCAAAACTATTCCAAAAACCAGAGGAGGAGGCAATACTTCCAAACTCGTTCTACAAGGCCAGTATTACTTTGACACCAAAAACAGACAAAGACATGTCAGAAAAAGAAAACTATCTGCCAGTGTCACTGATGAATATTGATGCAAAAATCCTCAACTAAATACCAGCAAACAGAATTTAACAATACACCAAAAAGATCATTCATTCATCATGATCAAGTGGGATTTATCCCTGGGATGCAAGGATGGTACAATATATGCAAATCAATCAATGTGATATATCATATCAACAGAATAAAGGGCAAAAACCATATGATCATTTCAATATATACTGTAAAAGCTTTTGATAATATTTAACATCCCTTCATGATAAAAACCCTAAAAAAAACTGGGTATAGAACAAGCATACCTTAATATAATAAAAGCCATATATGGCAGACCCACAGCTAGTATGATAATGAATGGGAAAAAACTGAAAGCCTTTCCTGTAAGTTCTGGAACACAACAAGAATGCCCACTTTCACCACTGTTATTCAACATAGTACTGGAAGTCCCAGCTTGAGCAATCAGATGAAAAACAAAAAAGAGGGCATCCATATTGGAAAGGAAGAAGTCAAATTATTATTATTTGCATATAATATGATCTTATATCTGGAAAAACCTAAAAACTCCACCAAAAAAGTATTAGAAGTGAGAAATTCAGTAAAGTTGCAGGATACAAAATCAACGCACAAAAATCAACATTTTTATATGTCGACAATGAACAATCTGAAAAAGAAATCAAGAAAGTAATGATATTTACTACAGCTTCAAATAAAATTAAATGCCTAAGAATTAACCAAAGAAGTGAAAGATCTCTACAATAAAAACTGTGACGCATTAATGCAAGAAATGGAAGCAAACACAAAAAAATAGAAAGATGTTTATGGATTGGAAGAATCAATATTGTTAAACTGTCCATACTCCACAAAGCAAGCTACAGATTTAATGCAGTCCCAGTCAAAATTCCAATGACGTTCTTCACAGAAATAGAAAAACAATTCTAAAATTTATATGGAATCATAAATAATCCAGAATAGCCTAGGCAACAAGAACAAAACTGGAGGAATCATATTACCTGACTTTAAATTATACTACAGAGCTATAGTAACCCAAACAGCATGATACTGCCATAAAAATATGCAGTGGCTCACACCTGTAATCCCAGCACTTTGGGAGGCTGAGGTGAGCAGATCAGGAGGTCAGGAGATCAAGGCATCCTGGTTAACATGGTGAAACCCTGTCTCTACTAAAAATACAAAAAATTAGCTGGGCCTGGTGGCATGCGCCTGTAGTCCTAGCTACTCAGGAGGCTGAGGCAGAGAACTGCTTGAACCTGGGAGGCAGAGGTTGCAGTGAGCCGAGATTGCGTCAGTGCACTCCAGCCTGGACAGAGCGAGACTCCATCTCAAACAAACAAACAAATAAATAAATAAATAACAGACACATAGATCAGTGAAACAGAATGCAGAACTCAAACATAGATTTATACATCTACAATGAACTCATTTTTGACAAAGGTGCGAAGAACGTACACTGGAGAAAAGACAGTCTCTTCAATAAACGCTGCTAGGAAAACTGGATATACAGATGCAAAAGAATGAAACTAGACCCCATCTCTCACCATATATAAACATCAAATCAAAATGTATTAAAGACTTAAATATAAGACCTCACACTATGAACATACTAAAAGAAAACATTGGAGAAACTCTCCAGGACATTGGGACTGGGCAAAGATTTATTGAGTGATACCCCGCAAGTACAGGCAACCAAAGCAAAAATGGGCAAAGGGGATCATATCAAGGTAAACACCTTTTGCACAGCAAAGGAAACAATCAACAAAGTGAAGAGACAACCCACATTGGGAAAAAATATTTGTAACTATCCATCTCACAAGGGATTAATAACCAGGACATAAAAGGAGCTCTGTAGGAAAAAAAACTCTGTAGGAAAAAAAAAATCTAAATCTGATTTTAAAATAGACAAAAGATCTGAGAACACATTTCTCAAAAGAACGACATACAGGCTAGGCGTGGTGGCTCACGCCTGTAATCCCAGCACTTTGGGATGCCAAGTCGGGTGGAACATGAGGTCAACAGATGGAGACCCTCCTGGCCAACATGGTGAAACCCCGCCTCTACTTAAAATACAAAAATTAGCCGGGCATGGTGGCAAGTGCCTGTAGTCCCAGTTACTTGGGAGTCTGAGGCAGGAGAATTCGTTTGAACCTGGGAGGTGGAGGTTACAGTGAGCCGAGCTTCCACCACTGCACTCCAGCCTGGCAACAGAGTGAGACTCTGTCTCTAACAGAAAAAAAAAGGACATACAATGGCAAAGAGGTATATGGAAAAATGTTCAACATCCTTGATCATCAAAGAAATGCAAATCAAAACTACAATGATATATCATCTTACCTGAGTAAAAATGGCTTTTATCCAAAGACAGCCAATAGCAAATGCTGGCAAGAATGCGAAGAGGGAGCCCTCTCATACAGTGTTGGTGGGGATGTAAAGTACAACCACTATGGATAACAGTTTGGAGGTTTTTCAAAAAAATAAAAATAGAGCTACCATATGATCCAGCAATCTCACTGCTTTCCAAAAGAAAGGAAAGAAAGGAAAGCAGCATATTGAAGATATATCTGTATTTCCATGTTTATTGGGGCACTATTCACAGCAGCCAAGATTTGGAAGCAACCTGTGTCCATTGATAGATGAATGGTTAAAGAAAATAATGGAATACTATTCAGCCAATAAAAAATGAGATCCTGTCATTTGCAACAACATGGATGGAACTGCAAGTCATTATTTTAAGTGACATCAGCCAGGCACAGAAACACAAACTTTATATATTCTCACATTATTTTTTTGAGGTGGAGTTTGCTCTCGTTAACCCGGTGGGAGTGCAATGGCAGGATCTGGCTGACTGCAACCTTCACCTCCTGGGTTCAAGCGATTCTCTTGCCTCAGGCTCCTAAGTAGCTGGAATTACAAGTGCTCACCACCACCACTGGCTATTTTTTTGTGTTTTTAGTAGAGACAAGGTTTCATCATGTTGGCCAGGCTGGTCTCAAACTGCTGACCTCGGGTGATCCACCTGCATCAGCCTCCCAAATAGCTGGGATTACAGGTGTGAGTCACTGTGCCCGACTTATTCTGACTTATTTGTGGGAGGTAAGAATTAATTGAACTTACAGAGATAGAGAGTAGAAGGACCTGACCTGGGTATAATGGCTCATGCCTGTAATCCCAACACTTTGGGAAGCTAAGGCAGGAGGATCACTTGAGCGCAGGAGTTTGAGATCAGCCTGGGCAACATAGTGAGACTTTATTTCTACAAAAAAATAAAATAAAATTAGCCAATCGTGATGGTTCATACGTGTACTCCCAGCTACTTGGGAGGCTGAGGCGAGAGGATTGCTTGAGGTTGGGAGGTAGAGGTTGCAGTGAGCCATGATGGTCCCACTGCACTCCAGCCTGGGCAACAGAGCAAGGACTTGTTTCAAACAAACAAACAAAAAGTGTAGAAGGATGGTTACCAGAGGCTGGGAAAGGTAGTAGCAGGGAGTAGTTAGCGGGGGAAATGAGGATGGTTAATAGGTCTAAAAAATAGAGGCCAGGCACGGTGGCTCACGCCTGTAATCCCAGCACTTTGGGAGGCTGAGGCGGGTGGATCATGAGGTCAGGAGATCGAGACCATCCTGGCTAATATGGTGAAACCCCGTCTCTACTAAAAATACAAAAAATTAGCGGGACATGGTGGCACGCGCCTGTAGTCTCAGCTACTCAGGAGACTAAGGCAGGAGAATCGCTTGAACCCGGGAGGCGGAGGTTGCGGTGAGCCGAGATCGCGCCACTGCACTCCAGCCTGGGCGACAGAGCGAGACTCCGTCTCAAAAAAAAAAAAAAAAAAGAATGAATTAGACCTAGTATTTGCTAGCACAGCAGAGTGACTATAGTAAATATGTAATTTAATTGTACATTGAAAAATCACTAAGAGTATAATTGGTTTGTCAGTCCGTATCCAGGAGGAAGAAGCAGGAAGTCCTATTGAGTACCGGCAGGAAATTCCGCTTAAGTGAAAATATCCCCCGGGAGGGTTCAGGTCACAGTGCAGGGAGGAAGACCGCTCTGCCAGGGACTGTGTCAGGAACTTGTTCATCCGGCTCCACTCAGCTGTGCAAGATCGCTTCTTCTGTCAATCAGTCCGCAGGGGGCGGGACCTGACGATCTATCCAATCAGGGCCATGGGGCGGGGTCGTGGGAGCTGTCAATCAAGCGCGCTGTCTAGAGGAGGGTGTGTGGTTGAAAAAGCCCGCGGCGTCTTCTCCACCCACCTGCGGTAGGCTCCGGTCGCCGTCGCTGAGAGACTACCTGGAAAGTCTGTGGCAGCCTTTGTCGCCCTGGAGCCCGCATTGGCAGCGGGAGCCGTTGGGAGGACCTGGGACACCGCGGAAGTCGGGAAATGGTGCGTGTGCTGGGGCCGGCGTCCCGAGGCGGGGGAGGGGCTGGGTGGAACCGGCCGGAACCGGCTGTGGTGGGACCCGGGCCTCCCCCGCGGGCGATATCGGGGTCTGCGGACCGAGGTCCCCCTGGTGCAGCTCTGCCCTCGGTCCTCTGGGCCGCAGGGTGGGGCTGGACCGGCAGCCAGGACCCCGGGCGTCCTGTCTTGTCCCTGCGCGGAGACTGCTGCCCGGGCGCCGGCCCCTTCTCTGGGCAGCTCCGCGCCCGCAGCCCCGAGTCTCCTCAGATTGTGCGGCTGTAACCCGCACGGGTTCGCGGCCCGAGTCACTGCACCGAGACGCCGAGGGCTAGCGCAGGAACAGTTTAATAGGGGAGAGGGGGAGGACACCCCAGATCCGCCTCCCTGAGGGATTCGTGATCTGCACAGGGACGACTGGGGTGTGGGGTCGCTGGTTGGTGGGGAAGTGAGGGGCGAATTCTGGGACCGGAGGTGAAGAACCGCGTTCTCCTGCTGAGTGGGCTTCCTCATGGGGTCTTCAGCCTGCTTAGCTCCAGCTTGTTTAGCACCAGCGTTTCCGCTGGAATTCAGGATCTGAGAAAGAACTCAGGCGACTCTTGAGCAACTCTCGGAGATCTTATCCCCCAGGCACAGTGGGGAAGCCGGCGGTCGGCATCTGCTGTGACCTGACTCTCAGGGAGGCGGCCCCGTGAGGCGGCGGGGCTGAGGGCACCCGGTTGATATCAGCTGCAATCTCGTCTTCAGCCTGGCTCACAGTTCCTGTGAACCCGGTGAGGACGCTGCACGGTGACGACGGGAGGGCCACCAGGCAGAATCCAGACTCGTGTGTGGGGTTTGTGTGTGGGAGGAGCTGTGGTCTCTGTGGTCCTCAGTCCTTTCTTTCCAAAGGTGACCGTTTCTCCCCCGAGTCTTGCAGAGATGTGGGTAGCAAGGTCTGAAATCTGCCACCCTGTGCCCTCAGTCTAACTGCTCCTAGGGCTGGCAGCAGATTTCTTGGTTTCCAGAGCCTTCGCCAGGCTGTCTCCCCAATTCATAGCAACTTTATGAAGTCTTTGGCCCCCAGGCGATATTTCACTAGTTTGTCATCTTGTTTTCAGCTAGCAATGTATGCCTTTTTCTTGAAAGAATTGTTCTGGGTTCCTGAATACGGTGGGTCATTCCTGTAATTCCAGCTCTTTGGGAGACTGAGGCAGAGGTATTGCTTGATCCCAGTAGTTGCAGACCAGGCTGGGCAACATGGCAAGACCTTGTCTCTAGATAAATGATAATAAAAGTAGCTGGACTTGGTAGCCTGCACTTGTAGTTGCAGCTACTCCTGAGGCTGAGGTGGGATGATGGCTTGAGCCAGGGAGTTTGAAGCTGTAGTGAGCCGTGATCGTGCCTCTGCATCCCAGTCTGGGCAACAGAGGCAGACTCGTCTCAAAAAAAAATGGATACCCACAGCTGCCAAGTCTCTAGGAGGGTCTGGTGAATATGAGCCCCTGGGTCACTCCTCCCAGAGGACAGCCTGAGATGGGGGGCATGGGGCTTCCTGGGGGAGCAACTGGATCCCCTAGGGTAAAAGGAATCTTCTGATGTATCATTCCCGTAAAAAGCTAACCCCTGGGACACTCACCTTTTCTTTCCCAACCCTAGTTTCCATTCCTGGGGGACACATTGATCAGCCAATTTCATGGTTGTATTCCACGGAAAAAAACAAATGATTTCTGCCTTCTGGACTCTCTCAAACTTAAAAGTGAGAAAGTTATATCTAAGGACTGGAAAACCTGCTCATTGAGGTAGTGCAAGAGCCTGGAAAACACACAAGACAGTGTCTCCTGGGAGGGTGGTGATCAAAATATGGTTAGGGGATGTCCCAGGTGATAAGATGACCTGCCCTGATACTTGCATTAGACTTTGATGTGTTCCAGTCAGCACTGCTCATTCCTGTGTTTGTTACCTTGAAAAGATATGTTTACTCTTTTCAGCCTAAATTTTTGATTAACTGTAAAATGCATTCTGTGATTAGAGATTATTAGTGAACTGTAATACCAGTACTTTGGGAGGCTGAGGTGGGCGGATTACGAGGTCAAGAGATCGAGATCATCCTGGCCAACATGGTAAAACCCCGTCTCTACTAAAAAAAAATACAAAAATTAGCTGGGTGTGGTGGCATGTACCTGTAGTCCCAGCTACTTGGGAGGCTGAGGCAGGAGAATCACTTGAACCTGGGAGGTGGAGGTTGCAGTGAGCTAAGATCACGCCATTGCACTGCAACCTGGTAACAGTGAGACTTCGTCTCAAAAAAAAATTGTTAGTGAAGACAAAGTATTCCCAGAGTTGAACTTAAGAAAATAAATTGTATATGTAATTCTAGAAAGAGTTGGATTTCAGAATGTAAATGGTATATGTAAACTTCTATTCCATTTTTAAAAACCTTTATTTATTTATTTTTGCCCCAGAGCTTGTGTAGCATGTTTTTCTTGTGTTTGTTTTTGGGATGATTTCAGATGGAATTTCAGGGCTTAGTAGTATAACTACTACCAAGGAAAAATATGGGGAAAAACCCTCTTCCATTATGGCTGCAAAAAGAATACATTTTTACAACAAAGTGTAGTGGGTACATTGATTGAATTTCAAAGATTTAATAAAAGTTCAGTTCCTCCTCTTTTTAGGGTGGAGATTTTGGAACAATGGAGAAGTTTGTGCTGTTCCTGTTATGTGGGTTTGGCAGATTAGTGCTAAATTCTGTGGGACAGGACTTTCCAACAGCTAAAGAAGTAAAATATAATTTTTGTTTTTACTATATGGTTTACTATCATGGGAGTAGTAATTAAATGGCATTCATTGTCTGAAATGGATAGATATTTGTGCTTTTCCTATTAAGCTGTATAGAATGTAGGTGCCTTACGATTTCCTTCCCCACCCATAAACATAAACACTGAATTTGAGTGATTTTCCTGGATTCATCAAACATGAGTATTTTGTTTTTAAATATCCATGTAAAGCATAGAAGGGTGAGTAGCTTTGACCATGGCTTGAGGCTGATGCCCACTTTTTTTTTTTTTTTTTTTTTTGAGACAGTCTCGCTCTGTTGCTTAGGCTGGAGTGCAGTGGCACGATGTTGGCTCACTGCAACCTCCACCCCCCCAGGTTCAAGCAATTCTTCTGTTTCAACTTCCAAAGTAGCTGGGGTCCCTCCTTCTCTCCCTCCTTTTCTTTTCTTTTCTTTATACAAGGTCTTGCTCTATCACCTATACTAGAGTGCAGTGGAGCAATCATAGCTAACTGTAACGTCCAACTCCTGGGCTCAAGAGCCTCCTGGGCTAAGAGCCTCCTGGTTTCAAGCAAGTCTGCTTCAGCTTCCAGAGTAGCTGGGATTACAGGTGCGTGCCACCATGCCCAGCTAATTTTTGTATTTTCTATTTTATTTTATAGAGACGGGGTTTTACCATGTTGGCCAGGCTGGTCTCGAACTCCTGACCTCAGGTGATTCACCCGACTTGGCCTCCCAAAGTGCTGGGATTACAGGCATGAGCAACTGCGCCTGGCCTATTTTTTGTATTTTTAATAGAGACAGGGTTTTGCTTTGTTGGCCAAGCCGGGTTTTTTTGTATTTTTAATAGAGATGGGGTTTCGCCATGTCGGCCAGGCTGGTCTTGAACTCCTGACCTCAGATGATCTGCTCGCCTCAGCTTCCCAAAGTGCTGGGATTACAGGTGTGAGCCACCCTGCCTGGCCCTGTGTGTCTTTTGATTAGGGCTAGAATGGCATGTGTTTTTTCATACCTTTATATTTAATGTATCTGTGTCTTTCTACTTTAAAATAAAGTTTTTCTTGAGAGAATTAAAAAATAGTTTTCTTGCAAATGTTTTTTTTTTTTTGGAGATGGAGTCTCACTCTGTCACCCAGGCTGGAGAGTGCAGTGGCACAATCTTGGCTCACTACAATCTCTGCCTACCAGTTCAAGCAATTCTCCTGCCTCAGCCTGTTGAGAGGCTGGGATTACAGGCATATGCCAGCACACTTGGCTAGCTTTTGTATTTTTAGTAGAGATAGGGTTTCACCATGTTGATCAGGCTGGTCTCAAACTCCTGACTTCATGATCTGCCTGCCTCCGCCTCCCAAAGTGCTGGGATTATAGGCGTGAGCCACTGTGCCTGGCCAGGTCTTGTTTTTTTTCATTCTACTCTGTCAGTATCTGTCTTCTTGTATATTCATATAATGTACATTTAAAGTGGTTATTGATATACTTGGATTCATATGTACATATATAATTGTTTTATATGTTTTATACTTGTCGGGTTTTTTCGACTTCCTTTCTTTTTCCACCTCATTTTAACTGAGCATTCTATATGATTTTGTTTTCTTCTAATAGTATAGGAAGTCTGCTTATTTCTCTCTCTCCCCTCTCTTCCCCTCCCCCACCTTTTTTTTTGACACAAAGTCTCGCTCTGTTGCTCAGGCTGGAGTGCAGTGGCACAATGTTGGCTCACTGCAACCTCCACCCCACAGGTTCAAGCAATTCTTCTGTTTCAACTTCCAGAGTAGCTGGGGTCCCTCCCTCCCTCCCTCCCTCCCTCCTTTTCTTTTTTTCTTTTCTTTTCTTTGTACAAGGTCTTGCTCTATCACCTATACTAGAGTGCAGTGGAGCAGTCATAGCTAACTGTAACGTCCAACTCCTGGGCTCAAGAGATCCTCCATACTTGCTCTTCTGAGTAGCTGGGACTACAGGTGCAGGCCACCACACCAGACTAGGTTTTTTTTTTTAGACAGAGCCTTGCTCTGTCTCCAGGCTGGAGTGCAGTGATGCAATCTTCACTCACTGCAACCTCTGCCTCCTGGGTTCAAGCGATTCTCCTGCCTCAGCCTCCTAAGTAGCTGGGACTACAGGCTTGTACCACCCAGCTAATTTTTGTATTTTTAGTAGAGATGGGGTTTTACCATGTTGGCCAGGATGGTCTTGATCTCTTGACCTCGTGATCCTCCCACCTCGGCCTCTCAAAGTGCTGGGGTTACAGGTGTGAGTCACTGCACCCGGTCTTTTTTTTCACTTTTTGTACAGAGTCTCATTGTGTTACTGAGTGTGGACTCAAACTCTTGAGCTTAAGCAATCCTTCTGTCTTACATCTCAGAGTGTTGGCCTTACATGAGCCACTGTGATAGGCTGTTGTTTCTTAAATTTTATTATTGAATTCCCTAGCATTTGGAGTAAACCATTCACAACAAATGAACCTTCAGTTTTAAATAACACTGTACTGGCTAACGCGGTAATGCTAGTATAACACAGTGTTCAGAATTCCTCCTTCCCGCCCAGTTTAACATCACTGTCATCCATTTGCCCTGTTATAAACTATAACCACTCAGTACATTGTTGATGATATTTTTTGGACAAACTTTTATGATACCCAATAGGAATAAGAAAAGGAAATAATTTTTGTGCCTTCATTGACTTATTTTCTTTTTTTTTGATACAGAGTCTGGCTTGCCCAGGCTGAAGTGCAGTGGCACAATCTTGGCTCACTGCAACCTCCGCCTCCCAGGTTCAAGCAGTTCTCTGCCTCAGCCTCCCAAGTAGCTGAAACTACAGGTACATGCCACCACGCCTGGGTAATTTTTTGTATTTTTAGTAGAAATGGGATTTCACCATTTTGGCCAGGCTGGTCTTGAACTCCTGACCTCGTGATCCATCTGCCTCAGCCTCCCAAAGTGCTGGGATTACAGGTGTGAACCACCACACCGTCCAACATCTTTGTTCTTTAGTGTGTGTTCACCCAGTGTTCTGACAGAGATTTCCTGAATGCTAGAAGCTAGCAAAAAGAGATAAAGCACACAAAAGCCTGACCTCTTCTAGTCTTTGTAGATGGCTCTGTCCTGGGGTGTTCCTTGAACACTAAGCCAGGCTGTTTAATACTCTGCTTTAGCCTTTATGTTCTGCTTAACTAAACCTACAGATCAGCCAGAACTGAAAATGAGGGTTTCTTCTCAGGGACCTTTTGTGAAAATGTATTCTTTACTGTGCATGCATGGGGCTTTCTCAATTCCCCAGAATACCCGGGTGCTTTTGAGTACTCTATTAGCTGGAGAACATTTTCTCTTCAGGTCTTTTTCCCCCATGACTTAGTTATCTACTGTATGTCTTAATCATAGTCTGTTCTTCCAGTTGGCTGGAGGCTTTTTGTGTATTTTGCAACATTTTCGTGCAGTTCCTGCCAAGTTTGACCCTGATTGTGTTATATTGTAGCTAGAATAGAAAGAAAGCCTTGGCTGGGCGTGGTGGCTCACACCTGTAATCCTAGCATTTTGGGAGGCTAAGGCAGATTACTTGAGGTCAGGAGTTTGAGACCAGCCTGGTCAACATGGTGAAACCACGTCTCTAGTAAAAATACAAAAATTGTCCGGATGTGGTGGAGCACACCTGTACTTCCAGCTACTCGGGAGGCTGAGGCAGGAGAATTGCTTGAACCCAGGAGGCGGAGGTTGTAGTAAGCCAAGATCACACGACTGCACTGCAGTCTGGGTAACAGAGCGAGACTCCGTCTCAAAAACAAAAAAACAAAAAAGAAAAGAGAGCCTTGTTTCAGACCATTGGATAGTCCTTATACAGATTGGAAAATACAAAGGCAATAATTTTCAAATAAGATCTGATCTGCTGTCTCTAGAATCAGTGTCCAGGGTTCTATACCGGGAACTTGGGCTGCTGTGTTGAAGACTGGCATTGATAGGGGGAGGGATTGGGCCAAGAACAAATAAAAATTCCACAAGACTTTTCTACCAGTTTTCATTTTTCTTTATATATATGTTTATCTGTCTGTTAATAGTACGGGGCGCCAAATATTACGCTTTCAAAATCCTTTTCTGTCTTTGAAAAGCTGCACTTCCTTGGTGAGAAGGTTTTCAGCATTTTTTTAGATATTGTGAGTTCTATTAGATTTGGTAATGTAATTTTTGTTGACTACTAAAAGATCTGTTTTAGTTATTTAGGAAGTATTATAAATATTCATGAGACATGACACTGAGTTCTTTCTAAGAACATGTGCGATATTTCCCCTTCTTTCCTTCTCTTTTGGCATTACTCAAAAAAAGTTTAAATTTTTTTCATTGAGATGATGAAATATCTTTTATTAGTCTTTTGTCATACTTCACTACATTTGATTTAGGGGAAACTAGCTGCCAGCTTCCAAATACTCTCTGTAAGTGTAATCGGTAGGATGGGCTGAATCCCCCAAATAACAAGTTGCAACAAAATATGTGAAATTTTATCTACCCAGAAAGTTCTTTATAGACCCAATGCCCAGAGTGTTTCTTTGTAGCTGTCTTAGCCTGTTTCTTGTTATTCATAACAGAATTACTGAACCTGGGTAATTTATAAGAAACAGTATTTAGTTTTTACATTTCTGGAGGCTGGGAAGTCCAGGATTAAGGCTGGGCATCTGGTGAGAACCTTCTTGCTGGTGGGGACTCTGCAGAGTCCCTAGGTGGCATAGAGTATCACATGGTGAGGGAGTGGAGTGTCTAGCTCAGATCTCTTTCTCTAGAGGGACATGAGTCCTACTCCTGAGATAGCTCATTTATTCACCCATTATGGATTAATCTCTTCATGAGGTCCAAACCCTCAGGACTAAATCACCTCTTAAAGCCCCAGCTTTTTTTTTTTTTCCAACTGCCACTTTGGAGATTAACATTCAGTGTGCATTTTGGAAGGGACAACCATTCTAACCTAGCAGTGGCTGATCAGGTACACTCCCTCTGCTGAGTATGTAACAAAATTCTAAACTCTCAGAAGGAAGATGGAGTTAAGGAAATAATATATATTTTTTTGCATAAACAGTTTAGGCACACTCCACTTCTGTTATGCTCATGGGGCCCTCCCATAAATACATTGTCTAGACACCATGAAAGGCCCAACTTTGTGATCAAGCATCTGTAAGGATATGCAGTCTCAGGACTGCTAATGGTAACTGTCTGTTGCACAATAAGTAGTAGGACTTTATCATGCCAAGGACTGCAAACCTACTGTGGAATAGACATTAGGGGTGATCCAGGCTATGTAATTCACTCACTTATTTCACCACCAAGTGGCATGTTTCTATTCAACTGTTAGTTTACTAAACATGTTTAATTCTGGCTTCAGAGTTAATGTGTGGGAGAAAGTGAGTGTAGACAGAGAATAAGAGTGGATTTACCATGTCATTGAATAAAATGGTTGGAAACCACAGCATCATGTGAAGTTTATGAAGTGAGTATAGATTATCAGTACTGTGATTTTCGCCCTTCCTCCTCTGTACATGTGGGATGGATCAGGCCTCTGTTGCTTTAGAGGATGTGGCTGTGAACTTTACCCGAGAAGAGTGGGCTTTGCTGGGTCCTTGTCAGAAGAATCTCTACAAAGATGTGATGCAAGAAACCATCAGGAACCTGGATTGTGTAGGTAAGGATGACATCGCATTTCGACTTAATTAATTGGAGACATTTGTTTCTTAGTCATTCATGCTGTTCAAATATTTGGAATATGGAAAGGGGATGTGGTTGGCCCTGGAAAAAAGAAACAGGTTTAAGGGTGCCAGTTCCCACTGCAGTTGTACATTTTCATGTAACTTTTTGTCAGGCCGGGTACAGTGGCTCACACCTATAACCAGCACTTTGGGAGGCCGAGGTGGGTGGATCACCTGAGGTCAGGAGTTTGAGACTAGCCTGACCAACATGGTGAAACTCCTTCTCTACTAAAAATACAAAAATTAGCTGGGCATGGTGACATGTGCCTGTAATCGCAGCTACTCAGGAGGCTGAGACAGGTGAATCACTTGAAGCTGAAAGGCAGAAGTTGCAGTAAGCCAAGATCACGCCACTGCACTCCAGCCTGGGCAGCAGAGTGAGACTCTGTGTCAAAAACAAACCAAAAAACAAAAAACTTTTTTTCCACAACATCTTAGCCTACTGTTGACAGGCAGCATTATCTATCACATAAGCAGTGATTAATATATATATTTTATGTCATATTATTACATCCTATATTCTCACAGTAAAGTAAGTGAGAAACAAAAAATGTTAGTAAGATAATCATAAGGAAGAGAAACTATATTTACTGTTCATTAAGTGGAAGTACATCATCAGAAAGATTTTCATCATTGTCTACACTGAGTAGGCTGAGTAAGAAGAGTGGTTGGTCTCACTGTTTTGGGTAGCAGAGACTGAAGAACATTCATATATGTATAAATGGACTTGTGCAGTTCAAACTTCTGTTCTTCAAGAGTCAACTTTACTCAGTGAATGCATTTTGCATGATTGCAGTGTACATCAAAATCTTACTGTCTATAATTTTGTAAAAATTTATAATGATTTTTCTGGGTCTACCTTTTAGGAATGAAATGGAAAGACCAGAACATTGAAGATCAATATAGATATCCCAGGAAAAATCTAAGGTAATTTATACTCACAGGAGAAAGATATGTCCCTGGAGCTGTTCTGAGAATTACATGAAATTTAATTTAATTTTATTTTATTTTATTTTTGAGACAGAGTCTCTCTCTGTCGCCAGGCTGGAGTGCAGTGATGTGATCTCAGCTCACTGCAACCTCTGCCTCCCGAGTTCAAACGATTCTCCTGCCTAAGCCTCCCAAGTAGCTAGGACTACAGACATGCGCCACCATGCCTGGCTAGTTTTTTGTATTTTTGTAGAGATGGGGCTTCACCATGTTGGCCAGGATGGTCTCGATCTCCTGACCTTGTAATCCACCTGCCTTGGCCTCCTAAAGTGCTGGGATTATAGGCATGAGCCACCATGCCCGGTGACATGAAATTTTAAAAACAAGCAAAGAAAATGAATAAGCCTAGCTTAAATTTATTTATCCTTAGAAAATTTTCTCCAAAAACATACTTAAATGTTCCATAGCTGTTCAGTGTTTGTAAAAAAGTTCCCATGGCAACAATATTAGGAATCCACATATGAATATCATTGTCTTGAGAACACCTGGGGTCGAGCTATCTTGTACAACATTCCATCCATTCATGTTCAAGCAGGACACGAAGCCTACAGTTTACATGGTAATGTTAAAAATATACATCCAATACCTATTAATACCTATAAAATGATTTATAAACATTAAGTGACATATTTCCCATTTTTTACAGATGTTATATGTTAGAGAGATTTGGTGAAAGTAAAGATAGAAGTCAGTGTGGAGAAACATCTAGCCAGATTCAGGATAGTATTGTGAACAAGAACACTCTTCCTGGAGTAGATCCATGTGAAAGCAGTATGTGTGAAGAAATCGTCATGGGTCATTCATCCCTTAATTGCTACATCAGAGTTGATGCTGGGCACAAACCACATGAGTATCATGAATGTGGAGAGAAGTCAGATACACATAAACAATGTGGGAAAGCCTTCAGTTACTACAACTCATTTAAAATGCCTGAAAGTCCTCACACTGGAAAGAAACCATATGATTGTAAAGAATGTGGGAAATCCTTCAGTTCTCTGGGAAACCTTCAAAGACACATGGCAGTGCAGCGTGGAGATGGACCTTATAAATGTAAGTTGTGTGGGAAAGCCTTTTCTGGCCCAGTTTATTACATGTGCATGAAAGAACGCACACTGGAGAGAAACCATATGAATGTAAGCAGTGTTCTAAAGCCTTTTCTTTTACAGTTCCTATCTAAGACATGAAAGAACACATACTGGGGGAGAAACCATATGAATGTAAGCAGTGTTCTAAAGCCTTCCCTGATTACAGTTCTTGTCTAAGACATGAAAGAACTCACACTGGAGAGAAACCCTACACATGTAAACAATGTGGGAAAGCCTTCAGTGCTTCCACTTCACTTCGAAGACACGAAACAACTCACACTGGAGAGAAACCCTATGCATGTAAGCAATGTGGGAAGGCATTTCATCATCTGGGAAGCTTTCAAAGACACATGATAACACACACTAGAGATGGACCTCATAAATGTAAGGTATGTGGGAAAGGTTTTGATTGCCCCAGTTCACTGCAAAGTCATGAAAGAACTCACACTGGAGAGAAGCTCTATGAATGCAAGCAGTGTGGGAAAGCATTATCTCATAGCTCAAGCTTTCGAAGACACATGACAATGCACACTGGAGATGGACCTCATAAATGCAAGGTATGTGGGAAAGCCTTTGTTTATCCCAGTGTATTTCTAAGACATGAAAGGACTCACACTGCAGAGAAACCCTATAAATGTAAACAATGTGGCAAAGCCTACCGTATTTCCAGTTCCCTTCGAAGGCATGAAACAATTCATACTGGAGAGAAACCCTATAAATGCAAATGTGGGAAAGGCTTTATTGATTTCTATTCCTTTCAAAATCACGAATCAACTCACACTGGAGAGAAGCCATATGAGTGTAAGGAATGTGGGAAAGCATTCAGTTGTTTCCAATACCTTTCTCAACATAAAAGGACTCACACAGGAGAGAAACCTTATGAGTGTCAAACATGTAGGAAAGCCTTCAGTCATTTTGGTAACTTAAAAGTCCATGAAAGAATTCACTCTGGAGAGAAGCCGTATAAATGTAAGCAATGTGGGGAAAGCATTCTCTTGGCTCACTTGCTTTCTACGACATGAAAGAATTCACATGAGAGAGAAATCCTATGAATGTAAACAATGTGGTAAAGCCTTCACTCATTCTCGTTTCCTTCAAGGACATGAAAAAACTCACACTGGAGAGAACCCGTATGAATGTAAGGAATGCTGGAAAGCATTTGCTTCTCTCAATTCCTTGCATAGACATAAAAAGACTCACTGGAAAGATACTCTGTAAATGTATGGAATGTGGGAAAGTGTTTATTTCATTTCAGAAACTTGGAAGAAACACATTGGAGATAAACCCTGTGAATGTAAGCACTTTGGGAAAGCCTTAAGTAGTTTCAGTTTCTTTCTAATACAGTTATTCTTTGATACATGCTGGGTATTGGTTCCAGCACTCTGTGAGCTATTTCAAGTCCCTTTTATAAAACGACATATTTGTATGTAACCTACCCACATCCTCTTGTATACTCTCAATCATGTCTAGATTACTTAAAATACCTCATGCATTGTAAGAGCTATGCAAATAGTTGTTCTATTGTATTGTTTAGGGAATCATGATAAGGAAAAGAGTCTATGTATTTTCAGTACAGATGCAGTAATTGTGAGCCTGTCGACATAGTATGTGTCAGCCAGACCATTAAAGTTTCTTTCTTTCAGCCGTCACATATTGCTTTTGTTTAATGTGTTAACACTCACCAAAATCCTGGGTCTTCTCTCGATAACCCAAGTATAATGATTATAATGATAATTATTCTGTGGTGCCTACTGTTTTGATGTGTTCAGATGACTAAATGTATGGCACTGTGGGTAAGTAGTGAGACATCAGGTTAACTTGAGTCTTGACAGGCCATCAGGACTATCATCCATGTTGGAAGAACCAAGTTGCGATTATAGATGTGGACTCATTTGATGAGGCTACATAATACTAATGTCAGGATCTGTTTGGCTTGAGGGCTGAAGATGTGTAACCATTCAATGTTCTATCTTATTTGCAGATGCTTAGTTATAGGAAGCTAGTTCTTCTTTTCCTTTGCTTCATCACAAAAAATCTTGCAGTGTTTATAGGCATGTTGTTATTTCTCAGGTGAAATGAAAGCTTTGTTTCATTGTAGGATCTTTAAGGATCATACCTCTTTTTCACCTTTGTCTACTGAAAAACTGGCAAACTTTTCAAGTGTCCAAATCAGGGACTCTTTGTCTTCTAAATTTTCTAGATCATCATCATCTGTAGTGGATTCAGCAGACTTTGAAGTTCCCAGTTGGTAAGGGTTTCTCTTTGCTCTTTTGTGTGTCATTTCAGACAGCGCTCTTCACCAACTTTTTTTTGCAACATTTCAAATATTCTTAATGACTGCGAGGAAGTCCCTGAAATCACTGACTCCCTTATTCCATGATGGCTTGTAACACACATTGGCTGTCCTGGGCTTTAGGGCATCTAAGCCTTCCCATTGTGAAACTCATTCAAAGTTAGTATCAAGACCCCATGAATTCACCCAAGGTGAGGTGGATATAAGTCACTTTAATGCACTTGATGATGCCTTGATCTAGTGACGCAGCAGTGATGTAGTTTTAGGAGGCAGAAATATCACTTGCATTTTTTTTTTTTTTTTGAGATGGAGTCTCGCTCTGTCACCCAGGCTAGAGTGTAGTGGCGCGATATTGGCTCACTGCAACACCTGTCTCCTGGCTTCAAGCAATTCTCTGCCTCAGCCTCTCGAATAGCTGGGGTTACAGGTGCCCACCTCCATGCCCAGCTAATTTTTGTATTTTTAGTAGAGACGGGGTTTCACTATCTTGGCCAGGCTGGTCTTGAACTCCTGACATTGTGATCCACCTGTCTTGGCCTCCCAAAGTGCTGGGATTACAGGCGCGAGCCACCGTACCCAGCCACTTGCATGTTTTTTTAGGCAAAACAAACAGATTGGAGAGAGAGCCTGGAGTATTGTCAATTCTGAGGAAGACCTTGAGTGGAAGTCTCATTGAGGTATTCCGTCACATCAGGAGTGAAGCATTGGTAAAAGAAAGCCTTCTTATTTTCTTGCCAGGATACAGGTGAGCAAGTTTTGCTTTTGTCCTAAAGAACCTACTGATTGCCCAGTAGATGAAGCCTGGGTTATTCTTGTGAACTGATGTATTGCCTGACAGCACCAGAATAAGGTGGTCTTTCCAGGCCTTGAACCCCAGTACCTGCACTCACGGATGAAGGTGCCATTGGACATCTTCTGGAATATATCTGATTCATGACAATAGAAGATTTGCTCTGGAAGGTACTCTTTCTTTTTTGTTTTATGAGCTCTTCTAGGAATGCTGTGGTTTCCCTGGCATCAGCCAATGACAATTCTTTCCTATGGTCTTTAAGTTCTTGGGCTGCAGTGTGTTTCATAGGCTAGCCTAGCCAGACCTTACTGGCTTCAGACTCCTTCCTCTTGCTCTCCTCAGCCCTCTCACAGTGGTGCTCATAGAGGCTAAGTGTTTTTTCAAGTATGATGTTGCCATCAACAGGGATGTGGTTCTTTGATGTGTCCTCTAGCCACACAGTTAATGCTTTCTTAGTCTTTATACTTAGTTTATCATGAACCAGAGGGACCATTTTTGCCATCATAGGGGCAACTCTAACACTTTCAGGAACTTCAGCTTCTGTCTGCCTTAGTGTGTGATTTCTTGGTTCCTTTTATTTATTTATTTATTTATTTTCTATTGGTTCGGTGTGACTGAAGATCTTCGTTCCTTCTTACTGACCTGATGAACTTTCCAAGGTGACATGCCACTTTTCAGAACATCTTAGGTTTGTATTTTCTTATTGAGAAAGCACTTTTTGTTCCCTGCTTGCCTTTTAGGGATAGCTTTGACCATTTGATTCCTTCTTAGGAGCCATTTTTGAACATTTAAAAAATTTTTTATATATGACATCTCAAGGGACTCTGAATCAACAAAACAGTCTTTAAAAGCCAGAACAAAGTTGGTAGACTCATACTTCCGGATTTCAAAACTTACTACAAATCCATACTAATAAAAACAGTTTGGTACTAGCGCAGTAACACGGAAATAGACAAGGCAACAAGATAGACAGCACAGAAAGTTTAATAAAGTCTATTTATATAAAGTCTTAACAATTTTTGAGAAGTCTGCTTTGACTATGCAGTGGGGGTAGCTTAGTGTTTCCATAGAATGGTGCTGTTGGGAAATGCACGTCCACATGCAGCAGGATGAACTTGTACCCTTACCTAACATGTACGAAAGTTCAAATGAATAAAATACCTAAGTGTACATCTTAGATCTATAACTATTAGGTGAAAATACATGGTAAAAGCTGTATGACAGTGAATTTTGCAATGATTTCCTAGATTTGGCACCAAAAGCATGACCCATAAGGGAAAAAATAATATGGACTTTGTGGAGCTTACGCATCAAAAGGCAGTATTAACAGAGTAAATGGGTAACCCATAGAATGGGAGAAACTATTTCCAAATTATATATCTGATAAGGGGTTAACATGCAGATTATTTAGAGAACTATAAAAATTTAGCTACTAATAAATCACTTGTTATGGAATTAATGTTTGTGTCCTTATAAAATTGTATTTATTTTTCCACTTCCCTGATGTGGCAGTATTAGGCAATGGTTTTTTTGAGATATGATAAGGATTAGGTTAGATTATGAGAGTGGAGCCTCAAAAATGAGATTGGGCTGTCCCTGGTGGCTCATGCCTGTTATGGCAGCACTTTGAATGGCCAAGGTGGGAGGATCGCTTGAGGCTTGCATTTCTTTTTGGTAGCTGGGATTACAGGTGCCTGCCACCATGCCCGGCTAATTATGTAGAGATGCAAAACCCCATCTCTACTAAAAATACAAAAGTAGCCGGGCATGGTGGTGGATGCTTATAGTTCTAGCTACTTGGGAGGCTGAGGTGGGAGAATCTCTTGAACCCAGGAAGCAGAGGTTGCGGTGAGCTGAGATTGTGCCACTGCACTCCAGCCTGAGCAATAGAGTGAGACTCCATCTCAAAAAAAAAAGAAACACATGTTCCGTCTTACCATTATACTTATTTTATGATCTTTAATGGAGCTTTCTGTTTTTTCTGTTTATTTTGACATCCTTTAGTTTCAGATATAAGAAGTTTACTCTTTCTTGTATGTTTAGTGTGCTAGGAACAGATTGTCTCAATAGGTTTTTTTTTACTTTAAGATGGAGTTTCACTCTTGTTGTCCAAGCTGGAGTGCGATGGCAGGATCACGGCTCACTGTAATCTCTGCCTCCTGGGTTCAAGCGATTCTTCTGCCTCAGCCTCCCAAGTAGCTGGGATTGCTACCACACTCGGCTAATTATTTTTGTATTTTTAGTAGAAACAGGGTTTCACTATGTTAGCCAGGCTGGTCTCAAACCCCTGATCTCCAATGATCTGCCCACCTCGGCCTCCCAAAGTGCTGGGTGTGAGCCACCACGCCTGGCCAGTGTATATGTTTTTAGATGTGAAAAAGCTTTATTTGCCAAGCTTTCCAAATGTAGGATTTTTTATTCAAATATGTTTTGGAGCGCAGCATGTTGAGAAACTGGCATGTGAAAGGCTTCCCACTGAAAGGAGGACCATAACCTAACTAAAAACAAATCTGTTTCATCCCAGTCATTTATCATTACAGCAGTCTATATAACTTATTATCAAAAAAACAATGAACAGGCCGGGTGTGGTGGCTCACATCTTTAATCCCAGCACTTTGGGAGGCCGAGGTGGGCGGTTCGCCTCAGAAGAGGAAGGCTCAGGAAAGATGATTGGAGGGGAAGTGAAGGGTTGTTTTCTGTTGGCCATGGTACATTTGAGACAATCAAACGTAAGTGTTGAGTAGATCATTGGACCCTGGGGATTCTGGAGCGTCGAAGAAAGATCTGGATGTATCTTTGAAAGTCTTTAGCATAATTGGGCTATTTGGAGTTCTGGATACAGAAGAGGTCGCCTGGTTTTAGGGTGAGGGGTAAATTAGAAAGAGGAGGGTTCAAGAGAAGAGGAGGCACTCTCCTCCTCTGACGGTAACAGGAGGAGGAGCCTGCAAGAGACTGGGAAGGCCAGTGAGGTAGGAGAAAGAGGTGGATGTCCTCTTCTAGAAGCTTCCAGGAGAAGGTGTTTCAAGATGGGAGTGTGGTCAGCTGTGTCACAGGTAGCTGAGAGTTTGAATAAAATAAGGAATGCTGGTGGACTGTAGAATTTGCCAAGTGTTTATCCACCACAGGCCTTGATAAGAGCAGTTTCATTAGAGTATTCACGAGAATGTGTATTCCAAACAGATCTCGAAGATGTTGCCTAGGGGACAGTGTTACCCTTGAAACTGCCAAGTATAGCCACTGGAACTGTGTTTCCGTAAGATCACCTTTGGTGTTGGTTCCAACTAGAATGTGCACAGGATAGGCTCATACCATACGTGTTACCATGGAATTTTCTGTTTGCATTTAATATTCCATACACATACATTTACATTTTGTTTCTGGCAGCATCACAATTCATAGTGTGACTCTACCATATTATATTCAACCTTTATCTTAAACCACTGGACCACATATATGTAGGTATACTTCTGGAACTTTTATGCTGTTCCATTAGTGTATTTGTCTATCTTTATGCCAATGACACATTGTCTTGATTTGGCATTGTTAAGTCTTTCAACTTTTTTTTTTGGTTTTGTTGAGAATCGTTTAGCTATAAGTTTACCGATTTCAAGTTTTTTCCATATTAATTTTATAACTCCATAATACACTGCTGTTTTTTCTTTCCTTTCTTTTCTTTTTTTTTTTTTTTTTTTTTTGAGACGGAGTTTCACTCTTGTTACCCAGGCTGGAGTGCAATGGCGCAATCTTGGCTCACCACAACCTCCGCCTCCTGGGTTGAAGCAATTCTCCTGCCTCAGCCTCCCGAGTAGCTGGGCACAGGTGTGCACCACCATGCCCAGCTAATTTTTGTATTTTTAGTAGAGACGGGGTTTCACCATGTTGACCAGGATGGTCTCGATCTCTGACCTCGTGATCCACCTGCCTCAGCCTCCCAAAGTGCTGGGATTATAGGCGGGAGCCACCGTGCCTGGCCCTCTTTCTTTTTTCTTGTTTTGCTCTTGTTGCCCAGCCTGGAGTGCAATGCTGCAATCTCGGTTCTCTGCAACCTCCGCCTCCCGGGTTCAGGCGATTCTCCCGCCTTAGCTTCCTGAGTGGCTAGGATTACAGGTATGCACAATGGCACCCAGCTAATTTTGTATTTTTAGTAGAGATGGGGTTGCTCCATGTTGGTCAGGCTGGTCTCAAACACCTGACCTTAGGTGATCTGCCCGCCTCAGCCTCCCAAAGTGCTGGGATTACAGGCGTGAACCACCACTGTGCCTGGCCTGTTTTTCTTTTTCTTTTTTTTTTTTTTTTACAGGTTCAGTGATCTGTGCAGATACATGCTGCTACCATGCCAGCTAACTTTTTAATTTTTTGTAGAGCTGGAGTCTTGCTGTGTTGCTCAGCCTGGTCTTGAACTCGTGGACTCATGCATTTCTCTGGCCTTGTTCTCCCAAAGTACTGAGATTACCGGTGTGAACCACCACACCTGGCTGGACCTTTTTTTTTAGAGAGATGGAGTCTCACTCTGTTGCCCAGGCTGGAGTGCAGTAGTGTGATCTTGGCTCACTACAACCTCTGCCTCTTGGGTTGGAGTAATTCTTCTGCCTCAGCCTCCCGAATAGCTGGGATTACAGGTGCCCGTCCGGTAATTTTTGTATTTTTAGTAGAAATGGGGTTTTACCATGTTGGCCAGTCTGGTCTTGAAATCTTGACCTCAGGTGATCCACCCACCTCGGCCTCCCAGAGTGCCGAGATTGCAGGTGTGAGCCACCACACCCTACCCAGACCTTTTTTAATGAGCCAATATGCTGATTGCAAACACATTAATTATGACTAAATAAAGTATTTTCCATTCATTTGGAAAGATGTTATTTGCTCAATATAGGATTCTTTGTTGATATACTTGTTCTTTTAGTTCTTTAAGGATATTGCTCCATTGTCTTCCAGTTTGCATTGTTTCTGATAATAAGTATGTAATCAATGTTACATTTGGATGTCTGTTAAGGTGTCTTTTTCCCCCGGTTTCTTCAAGTAATTATTATACCTGGTTTTCAGCAATTTGATTCTGTGTCTTGGTGTGGATTTGTTGATATATATTGTGGCTGTGGTTTGTTGAGCTTTTTGCATCTCTAGGTTCATAGTTTTTATCTGTTTTGGAAAATATGGGACTAATATTTGTTGCCTTTTTTTTTTTTTTTGGATAGAGGGTCTCACTCTGTTACCCAGGATGGAGTACGGTGTCTCAAACATGGCTCAGTGCAGCCTCATCCTCCTAGGCTCAAGTGATCCTTCGAACTCAGCCTCCCAAGTAGCTAAGACTACAGGTGTGCACCACCATGCCCGGCTAATTTTTTGTAATTTTAGTAGAGATGAGGTTTCCCTGTGTTAGCCAGGATGGTCTCGATCTCCTGACCTCATGATCTACCTGTCTCAGCCTCCCAAAGTGCTGGGATTACAGGTGTGAGCCACCGTGCCTGGCCTATTTTGCAACATTTTAAAGTAGTTCTTGCCAAATTTGACCCTGACTGAGTTCTTGTAGATGATACAGAACAGAGAGCCTTGTTTCAGACCTTTGGAAAGTCCCCATACCAATTTGAAAATACAGAGGTGATACTTGAGTGACTAGGGTTTTATACTGGGATCTCCAGCTGCTGACTTTAAGACTGGCACGGAGGTGGGGAGGAATTGGGCCTAGGACAAACAGAAACTCCACAAGGCTTTCCTGCCATTTTCACTTTCATTTCACTTTCAAAATTCTTTATCTGTTTTTATAATGCTGTCACTTTCTTAATGAGGAAGTTTTAAGCATTTTTAGACATTTCTGACTTCAGTTAGATTTGGTAATGTCATCTTTGTTGACTACATTAGTCTTTTATCAAACTTCAGTATGTTTGATCTGGTGGAAACCAGTTGCCAGCTTCCAAATATTCTCTCTCTTACTGTAATAACACATACGCTGGGCCAGATCCCCTGATCACAAGTTGCAACAAAGAATATGAAATGTAATCCACCAGCATTGTTCATTAGAGACTCAGTGTCCAGAGTGTTTCCTCATGGCTGTTTTTCTCTTGTTTTTGCTGCTTTTAACAGAATAAGCGAAACTAGGTAATTGATAAGAAATCATACTTAGTTTTTACAGTTCTGGAAACTGTCCCAGGTCAAGGCTGGGAATCTGGTGAGAACCTCTTGCTGGCGAGGACTCTGCAGACTCCCTAGGTAGCACAGGTATCACATGGTGAGGGGATTAAGTGTGTAGCTCAGATCTTTTCTTCCTCTCAAGATAACTGTGCCACTCCTGACATAACCCATTTATTCATTCAGCCATTATGGATTAATTTATTTATGAGCTCCAAACCCTGAGGACCCAATCACCTTTTAAAGCCCCACCTTTGTTTACTTCCACATTGGAGATTAACATTCAACATGTGTGTTTTGGAGGGGACAGACATTCAAACTTAGCAGTGGCTGATCAGGTAGGTGCACTCCCTCTGCTGAGCATGAAGAAACAAAATTCCAACTGTCAGAGGACTATAGGAGCTAAGTAAATGCCTAATTTTTTTTTTTGTAAATAGTTTAGGTACACTCAGCCCCTGTTACTAGTCACATTGGTGGGGACCCTCCCTAAATCTAGTGCCTAGACACCATGAAAAGTCCAACATTGTAAACAAGCATTTGTAAGTATGTAGTCTCAGGACCTACTAATGTTAACTCTCTTTTGCACACTAAGTAGTAAGACTTTGTCATAATAAGAACTGCAGATCCACTGGAGAAATAGACATTAAGGTCCATGTAATAATACTCACTTCACTCACTACTCACTTCACTCACCAAAAGGAGACCTGTTCCAATTCAGCTGTTGCCTTAGCAAATACATTTAATTTTAGCATCAGAATTGCTATGTGGGGGACAGTGAGTGTAGACAGAGAATTAAAGTGGATTTACCATGTCATTGAATAAATGCTTGGAATCCACGCACCCAGGAAATTTAAGAATTAAGTATAGATTCTCAGTACTGTCAACCTCATCTTTCCTCATCTACGTATGTGGGATGTTTCAGGACTCAGTTGCTTTTGAGGATGTGACTGTGAACTTTACCTGGGAAGAGTGGACTTTGCTGGGTCCTTGCCAGAAGAGTCTCTACAAAGATGTGATGCAGGAAACCATCAGGAACCTGGACTGTATAAGTAAGGATGATGTCATATCTCCACTTAGTCAATTAGAGACATTTGTTTCTTGATCTGCAGTGCTGTTCAAAGATTTGCAATATGGGAAGGGAGTATGATTGACCATCGAATAACACAGGGTTTAGGGGTGCCATCCTCCCAAGCAATTGCACATCCTGATGCAATTTTTTTCTACCACAGCTTAACTAATGTTCACTGGCACCCTGATTGGTCACATGAGCAGTTGATTAATATATATATTGTGTGTCATATTTGTTATATACTATATTCTCACAATAACATAAGCTAAAGAAAGAAAATGGCAGTATGGGCTGGGTGTAGTGGCTCATGCCTATAATCCCAGCGCTTTGGGAGGCTGAGTTGGGTGGATCACTTGAAGCCAGGAGTTCAAGACCAGCCTGGCCAATATGGCGAAACCCTGTCTCTACTAAAAATACAAAAAATTAGCCGGGCATGGTGGCACATCCTTGTAATCTCAGTTGCTTGGGAGGCTGAGGCCCAAGAATTTCTTTAACCTGGGAGGTGCAGGTTGCAGTGAGCCAAAATCTCACCACTGCACTCCAGCCTGGGTGACAGAGCAAGACTCTGTCTCAAAAAAAAAAAAAAAAAAAAAAAAGACTCTGTCTCAAAAAAAAAAGAAAATGGTGATATGAAAATCATAAGGAAGGGAAACTATAGTTACTATTCATTAAGGGGAAGTAGATGCTTATAAAGGTTTTCATCCTTGTCTTCACATTGAGGAGGCTGAGTAAGAGGAGAGATTGGTCTTGCTATCTCAGGTATAGCAGAAACTGAGTAAAATTTGTATATAAATGGACTTAGCAGTTCAAAACTGTTTTTCTTTTTTTTTTTTTTTTTTTAAAACAAGTAAACTTTATTTGGGAGCTGTGGTTAATCCATCACTGGTGACTGGAACCTTGAGTCGGCATTTCTCCTCAGGAAGGTGGCTGGAATGGAGTGGGCTGTGTTTGGCAATCAAAACTGTTTTTCAAGAGCCCACTGTAGTTTGATGAATGAATCATGCATGTTTGCACTATATATAATATCTTACAATTTTTCTATAATTTTGTAAAAAAATTTTCTGGGTCTATCTTTTAGGAATGAAATGGGAAGACCAGATCATTGAAGATCAATACAAAAGTCCCAGGAGAAATGTAACTTGCTGCCACAGGAGAAAGATATGTCTCTGGAGTCGTTCTTCAAATGATAGGAAATTTTACAAAGAAGCAAAGAAAATGAACAAGCCCAGCTTAAATTTATTTATGTTAGAAGATTTTCTCCGAAAGTATATACTTGTTTCATAGCTATTCAAGTGTTTGCATAATAGTTTCCATGGAAGCAACATTAAGAATCCCCACATTGCCGGGTGCGGTGGCTCACGCCTGTAATCCCAGCACTTTAGAAGGCTGAGGTGGGTGGACAACGAGGTCAGGAGTTCGAGACCAGCCTCACCAACATGGTGAAACCCCATCTCTACTAAAAATACAAAAATTAGCCGGACGTGGTGGCGCACGCCTGTAATCCCAGCTACTCAGGAGGCTGAGGCAGGAGAATTGCCTGAACCTGGGAGGCAGAGGTTGCAGTGAGCCGAGATCATGCCATTGCACTGCAGCCTGGGTGACAAAACAAAACAAAACCAAACAAAAAAAACAAGAACAAGGTTAGTAGGCTCTAACTTCTGGATTTCAAAACATACTGCAAATCTATGCTAATAAAGTTTGGTACTAGCATAATGACACAGAAGTAGACCAGTGCAACAAAATAAACAGCACAGAAATATGCCTTTGCAATTTAAGTCCAATAATTTGTAACAAGTTTGCTATGACCTTTCAATGAGGGTATAGATTAGTATTTACGTTAGCATTTTGTTTTAGTAGCTCAAGCTGTGTAAAACATAACCCCATTAAAAAACAGGTCAAGGACTTACTGTAATGAGCATATGCAAATAGACGATAGTTACCTGAAGATCTGTAGCATCACTCATCATGAGGGACGTGCAAATGAAAACCGCAATGACGGACGGGCGCGGTGGCTCATGCTTGTAATCTCCCACTTTGGGAGGCCAAGGTGGGGGGAATCACGAAGTCAAGAGATCAAGACCATCCTGGCCAACTTGCTGAAACCCCATCTCTACAAAAATACAAAATTAGCCGGGTGTAGAGGCGTGTGCCTGTAGTCCCAGCTACTCAGGAGGCTGAGGTAGGACAATCGCTTGAACCTGGGAGACAGAGGTTGCAGGGAGCCGAGATCGCACCACTGCACTCCAGCCTGGTGACAGAGCGAGACTCTGTCTCAAAAAACAAACAAGCCAGGCGCGGTGGCTCACACCTGTAATCCCAGCACTTTGGGAGGCCAGGGTGGGCGGACCACGAGGTCAGGAGATCGAGACCATCCTGGTTAATATGGCGAAACCGTGTCTCTACTAAAAAAATACAAAAAAGTTAGCTGGGCATGGTAGCACACGCCTGTAGTCCCAGCTACTCCAGAGGCTGAGGCAGGAGAATCGCTTGAACCTGGCACCCTTCTTTCAACAATTTTGGCTAGACAGAGGTTGTGGTAAGCCGAGATCACACCACTGCAAGACTCTATCTCACAACAACAACAAAAAACACCCACATTCACACATTCTAGAGTGTTTCTAAGAACAACAAAATAAATGCTGACAATGATGTGAAATAATTGGGGCCTTTGTACACTGTGGGAATGCAAAATAATACAACCACTGTTGAAAACTGTAGGATAGATCATCAATAAATCCAAAATTGAAACAACGTATGATCCACATTTCTGCTTTCTGGGAATCTACCCAAAATTATTGAAAGAAGGGTCTCAGGTAAGAAGGCTTTTATATGCCAGGTGGGCATAGGGCACCTTTCTGGCCTTCCCTGAAGCCCGATGGGCCCTTGTCAGAGAGGGTTCTTGGCAGGCAGAAGGGTCTTAAATGTTTTTCCAAGGGTGACAAATGGACTGGGTCATGTCAATAAATACTTTTGAAAGAAAGTATTTACCTCAAAGAAGGTAAACCCGTATTTATAGCAGCATAATTTACCAACAGATAAACTGTGAAAGCAACCCTCATGTTTATTGACAGATGGTACTGTATGCGTACAATAGAATATTGGTCAGTCTTCAAGGAAGGAAAATGTGACATATACTACAGCGTGGGTGAACCTTGCAGATATTGTGCTAAGTGAAATGGGCCATTCATATAAAGAAAAATACTTATTAAAGTCAGTTCACCTAATTCCTCCCACTTTCCTCCAGATATGGACTCTTTGAAATATAGGAAGTTGAGAAAATACAATGCAAAATTAGAGAAGATTGACTTGTAATTCTGAACCTGGGCTGCAAGTTCAAGAAATGAATGAAAAAGGTCATGACCTGCACAGGAAATAATTTTCTGACTTTAATAGCATAGTGAAGGTTGAGAAAGAAAGATGTGGCTGGGCACGGTGGCTCATGCCTGTGATCCCAGCACTTTGGGAGGCCAAGGTGGGCAGATTGCCTGAGATCAGGAGTTTGAGAGCAGGCTTGCCAATATGGTGAAACCCAGTCTCTACCAAAAATACAAAAATTAGCCAGGTGTGGTGGCAGGCGCCTGTAATCCCAGCTACTCGGGAGGCTGAGATGGGAGAATTGCTTCAACCCGGGAGGCCGAGGTTGCAGTGAGCCAAGATCGTGCTTTGAAAAAAGGTTGGGAACTGCTGCTTTAGAGCATCAACACCTTATTGTAATACAAAAATCTGCACCCAAAGAAGAAAATCATGGTGGCTTTTTGAATATGTGTGGTATAAAGAGACATGTTTATGATTTGTGCTTGCACATGTGAAATTCCTTTCTGCCAATACTGCAAACCTTCCCATCCCATACCCTAGCTGCTTAAAATTCCTCAGCTTCCCGCAGCTCTAGGAGGAGGAAGTGTCTTGGGAGCAAGAGACTCTGACCCCTTCTTCTCTGGCCAGAAATAAATCCTGCTTGCCTTTTTTCGTTCCATTAGTTATTCTTTCATTGTGCATACAAACTAGAGAAAGAACTCAGTTACCGGTGACACTTGTATTTCATACAAATATGGGAAACCTTTATATTTTCAAAAGCCTTGGCTTTTGATTGGAGCATTTAATTCATTAATATTTAAAGTCTTGAATGAGAGAGCATGTCCACACTGTGCAGAGGACACAGGAGGGCAAGCTGAGCTTCCTCCTCTTTAAATCCTTCAGTGCCCCTGCTTCATCACCAGGTGCTGATCCCACTTGTAACTGGCAAAAGGGTCTGACTGCTCGACGCTTGTGTAAAGAAGTCAAAATAATAACTTGTGATAAGAAGGAGTGAAATTTCTATATTATCTGTCCTGGCAGGGAAGAGCTGAAAGCAACCACACTGTTCAATTTGTGGAGGAGATGCAGGGGTTTTTATAGGAAGGGTTTCGAATGCAGAAGAGGCGGGGGGCTAGGAGGTACCAGGTGGCATGACTTGCTCTGGTTGCCCGTCTTGAATTATTGTCCTGTTTGGTGAAGGGACTACTCCATTGTAGATCCTGCCAGGTTATAAATTAGTCGCAGTCAATCTCGTAGTCACTCTTTAGCTGAGTGTGGGTTCTGTCTTTGAATTAATCTTTTGTTGGAGAAGAATTCCAGAGGTGTCTGGTCTCTACCAGGATCCAACCCCTGAAGCTTCTAAGGAAATATATGACCAAATAAGAGAGCATAGTGTGTGCTTAATAAGTATTTAGGTAAATAAGTGTGCATAGGCTGGGCGTGGTGGCTCATGCCTATAATCTTAGCCAAGGCCGTCAGATTGCCTGAGCTCAGGAGTTCGAGACCAGCCTGGGCAACACGGTGAAACCCCGACTCGAATACAAAAAATTAGCTGGTCGTGGTGGTGGGTGCCTGTAGTCCCAGCTACTCGGGAGGCTGAGGCAGGAGAATCGCTTGAACCCAGGCGGTTGAGGTTGCAGTGAGCCGAGATTGTGCCACTGCACTCCAGTCTGGGTGACAAAGCGAGACTCCATCTCCAAAAACATAAAAATCAATATACATAAGGCATGGCAGTATAGTATGGGAAAGGAAAAGGAGTGGAGGTTCACAGCACATTCTGAGGCTGTATTTTAAGATGAGAGGAAAAAGGAAAGAAGAAGAAGGAAAAAAAGATTTAAAATGCGGTTTGAGACTCAGCTGCTAAGCTGCTGGTTATATATTCTGGGCCTCAATTTCAGGAGTCAGAATCTGGCCCCTAAACTTGGGAATATGTTTAACCTCCTGAAAGGGGGTTTCCTGCTGAACTGTGGCTGAAACTTCGCTGAACTAATTTAGGTTTTTTTCTTTTCCCCTCTTTTTGATTCCTTTATAGAAGATTGCTGCCATATAATTCCAGGTTTTCCGTGCAGTTAACAATTTTATTTAATTGTTGATGGGTTTTTATTTTCTGATCTGAGAATGAGAGATAAGGTGGGTTAAAGGCTTGGCCATGCAGCCAGTAGCTTCATCCCAAATTCCTGATCCCCGGAGGACACCAGGCCTTCCCTCCTGCTTCAGAGCGGTTTGTGTGGCCTGGGCTCCCTTCTGCTCTGAGGCCAGGGGACGGCTCCACTGGGCCGTGAGTCTGGAATCTCTGCACACGCTTGTGGGTCCCCGTCAAGGAAAAAACAGCAGGAAGAGCCCATTGAGTACAGGCAGAAAATTCCGCTTAAATGCAAATGTCCACTGGAAGGGGTCAGGTCATATCGAAGGGAGGAAGCCCCACCCTATCAAGGGCTGTATCTGGAACGGCTCCATCCGGCCCCAATCGGCTGTGTAAGATCGCTTCTTCTGTCAATCAGTCCCCCAGTGGGGCGGAACTTGGAGCTCTACCCAATCATGGTTGGGGGCGAGCTCGTGGGAACTGTCAATCAGGCCCGCTGCCGGGAGGAGGGTGGAGCCTTCTCCTCTGAGCTCTGGCTCCCCGCTTTGTTGCTAAGAGACGCTCTGGCAGGTCAGTGGCCGGCTCTGTCACACTGAGTCCTATACTGGCAGCGGTAGCCTTGAGGAGAATCCGGGAAATGGTGAGTGTGCGGGGCCCGGCGTCTTGAGGTAGGGTGAAGGGCTGGTTGGAACCGGCCAGAACCGGCTGTGGCGGGACCCGGGCGTCTCCGCGGCGACTGCGGGGTCTTGGGCCCGAGTTCCCCTGGCGCAGCTCGGGCCTCGGCCCCCTGGCCGCAGGGTGGGGGTGGGGCTGGGCCGGCAACCGGGACCCCGGGCGTCCTGTCCCGTCCCTGCGCAGCGACTGTGGCCCCGGCCCCGGCCCCTGCCCGGCGTCCTCTCCGCAGTTCCGCGCCCCCCCAAATTGTGCGACTGTAAGCGGCACAGGTTCGCGGCCCGAGTCACACTGCACCGAGACGCCAAGAGCTGCAGCAGAAACAGTTTGATGGGGGAGAGGGGGAGGACACCCCAGATCCGCCTCCCTGAGGGATCTGGGGTCTGGACAGGCGCGGCTGGGTGTGGGGTCACTGGTTGGTGGGGGAAATGAGGGGCGAATCCTGGGACAGGAGGTGAAGAAACCGCGTTCTCCTGCTGAGTGGGCTTCCTCGTGGGGTCTTCAGCCTGCTTGGCGCCAGCCTTCCGTTGGAATTCAAGAGTCTGAGAAAGACTCGGCGACTCTGGAGCAGCTCTCCGAGATCTTATCTCCAGGCACAGTGGGGGAAGTCGACGGTCAGCGTCTGCGTGACCTGACTCTCAGAGAGCCGGCCCCCGCGGCCCGGTGAGGCGCGGGGCTGAGGGCACCTGGTTAATATCAACTGCAATCTCGCCTCCAGTCTGCCCCCTCCGTTCCTATGAACCCGGGTGAGGGGTGGGAGGATCACAGGGCAGAATCCAGACTCTTGCGTGGGGTTTATGCATGGGCAGAGCTGTGGTCTGTGGGGTCGCCAGTCCCTTCTTTCTTCCCAGGGTAACTGATTCTTCCTCGAGTTTTTCAGAGATGAGGGCAGTAGGGCCTCAAATCCACCACCTATTCCCTCATCCTAACTTCTCCTAGCGCTGGTATTAAATCCCTTGGTTTCCAGATCCTTCCCCAGGCTAACTTTCTCTGCTCAATTCACAGCAACATCATGAATTCCTCCCTCCCCCACCCACCCGTGCTAAATTTCAGAGTCCCAGTATTTTAATTTTCATTTTGTTTTCAGAGAGCAACGTGTGGCTGCTGCTTCTGTTCTTCCTTCTTCCTTCTTTCTTTTTTTTGAGGCAGAGTTTCGCTCTTGTTGCCCAGGCTGGAGTGCAGTGGTGCGATCTCGGCTCACTGCATCCTCTGCCTCCCGGGTTCAAGCAATTTTCCTGCCTCAGCCTCCCAAAGTGCTGGGATTACAGGTGTGAGCCACCGTGCCTGGCTCGGCTTCTTAAAAGATTCGTGTTCCTGAACATTTCACATGTGAGGAAGCAGAGAATAATGTGACACTCCCACTGTAAAAAAACCTTTGTGTCTCTCTTGTTTCTTTCCCGTGGGTACAGATATCTTCTCAACGTCTTTGGGTTGAGAGTCCCCTTGGAAACTTTACAGGGTAATGTCCTCAGCCCACACTCTGTCTTTTCCTGGTTCTGTTTCAGAACTCCTGAGGTTGACCCAAGATACACACAGCTGTCCTGTCTCTGGGAGGGTCTAGTGAATATCAGCCCCTGGGTCATTTCTCCCAGTGAGCAGCCTGAGGTGTTGGGGTAGGGCCTCACAGAGAACAGCTGGATGCCCTGGGTGGGATGGGATATCATTTCTATAAAAAGCTAACCCTTGGGACAATCACCTTTTTCCTCCCCAACCCCAGTTTCCATTCCTTAGGGACACAGGCTGGTCAGCCAATTGAATGGTCGTATTTGGGGGAGAAGACAGAAATGCTTTCTTCCTTCCTGACTCTCAGACTAGTGAAGAGAGAAAACACTATCTAAGCACTGGAGAACCCACACATTCTGGTTGTACAAGAACCTCCCATTAGGTCAGGTCGTGCAACAGCCAGAAAAGCACACAGTGCAGTATCTCCTGGTGTGGTGGGGGGGTGGTCCCTGAGCACTTTACTGAGCAGCATGGGGGTGACAAATGTCCTAGGAGATAGGACCACCTGACCTAACACCTGAATTAGACTTGTGTTCCAGTCAGCACTGCCCATCCCTGAGGTTTTCACATTGAAAAGAGGTATTCCCCTCATTTCAGCTTGAACATTTTATTAACTATAAGATGTATCCTATCATTAGAGATTGATAGAGAAAATAAAGTATTTCCACAGAGGCCAGAAACAGTTAAATTTCAGAAAACAGATCATGTATATAGTCATCTATTCCTTTTTTTTTTTTTTTTTTTTTTGAGACGGAGGCTCGCTCTGTCACCCAGGCTGGAGTGCAGTGGCACAATCTTGGCTCACTGCAGCCTCCACCTTCCAGGTTCAAACGACCCTCCCATCTCAGCCTCCCAAGTAGCTGGGATTACAGGCCTATGCCACCATGCCTAGATAATTGTTTTGTATTTTTAGTAGAGATGGGGTTTCACCCTGTTGGCCAGGCTGGTCTCAAACTCCTGACCTCAAGTGATGTGCCACCTCAGCCTCCATTTTTGTTGGTGTATATAAATGCTTCATTTACTTTTTTTCTCCCAGAGCCTGTCTGGTAAGTTTCTCTGATTATTTCAAATGGAATTTCAGGGCCTAGCAGTGAAAGTATGACCAAAGAAAATGTTTGGTCATACTTTCTTATGGCTGCAGAAAAAGTGAACACATATTAACAGAAAATGTGGTCATTATTTGATTGAATTATAAAGATTTACCAAAACTTTAATTTCTTTCTTTTTAAGGTGGGGAATTTAGGACAGTGGATAACTGTTCTGTTCCTATAACGTATGCTTGATGGATTAATGCCAAATTCTATGCCAACCCCTCCCCTTTCTTTGCTGTGTTCCTCTCTTTTTGGCTATTCTTAAGATATCCTTTATAACAAACTGATAACCTTAAGCAGAGGGTCTTGCTGAGTTCTGTGGGTTGGCTTAGCATAGTATTGACCCTGAGGAAGGGGTCATTGATTTTATACACATTTGATTAAAAGATGGTCTCTGGGGCTTGCCCCTGGCATCTGCCTGGAGGCTGATGGGTTGTGATACTCAACCCTCAACTTGTGGGGTCTGTACTAATGTTGGGTGGACATCAGTTTTTGTTGGAGAATTCGTGTTCAGCAAATGCTATATGTTTGTTGTCAAAAGTTGTGTGAGGTGGCTGGGCGCGGTGGCTCACGCCTGTAATCCAGCACTTTGGGAGGTCGAGGCGGGCGGATCACCAGGTCAGGAGTTCGAGACCAGCCTGGCCAACATGGTGAAACACCTTCTCTATAAAAAATAAAATAAAAAGAAAAAGAAGTTGTGTGAGCTAACACTACAGGTTAGAAACATAACTGACATAGAGTTTGTATTTCGTTACTCATAGGTTCAGTGTGTATCCATCTAGAAGCATAGTTTTGCCTCTTTTCTGTTTTCAGTTAGTTAATATTACCATTAATAAGCCAACAATATTATGCTGAAAAGCCAATCCTGCTACTGGGTATCTATCTAAAGGAAAAGAAATCAGAACCTCAAAAAGATACCTGCACTCGTCTCATATTGCAGCACTATTCACAATAGCAAAGGTATGGAATTGATCTAAGTGGAGGATTGATAAATAAAATGTGGTATGTATGCTCAGTGGGATACTATTCAGCCATAAAAAAAGAATGAAATCATGTCCTTTGTGATAACATGGATGGAATGGGAGGCAATTATCTTAAGAAAAACGATTCAGACGCAGAAAGACAAATACCACATATGCTCACTTTAAAGTGGGCGAATATACCTCCTATGTGTAAATAATGTGTACACATGGAAGCAGAGTGTGGAATGATGGTCACTGGAGACTCCAAGAGGGTGGAGGATGGTGGATGATGGGCGGTTGCTTCATGGGTACATGTGCCTTGCTGCAGTGATGGATGCACTGAAGGTTCTGACTTCATTCACCACAATGCACTGTATCACTGTGACAACATTACAGTTGTACCCGTGAATATGTACAAACAACAACAACAAAATTTAAAAAGTAATGTATATTTCAGGGTTCTACTCCAATCCTACTGAATTAGAAATTCTGGGGGGTGGGGGTGGGGCATGATGACTCATGCCTGTAATCTCAGCACTTTGGGAGGCCAACGCAGGTGGATCATGAGGTCAAGAGATTGAGACCATCCTGGCCAACATGGTGAAAACCCCATCTCTACTAAAAATACAAAAACTTAGCTTGGCTTAATGGCGGGGGCCTGTAGTCTCCAGCTACTCAGGAGGCTGAGGCAGGAGAATTGCTTGAACCTGGGAGGCAGAGGTTGCAGTGAGCCGAGATCGCACCACTGCACTCCAGCCTGGCGACAGAGCAAGAGTCTGTCTCAAAAAAAAAAAAAAAAAAAAAAAATTATGTTTTATGTATCTCCATTGGTTTTTGCTGATTAGCATTGGTGTTGAGCATTTTCTCTTTGCGGTCTTTCATCTTTGCGAAATAATTTTCAGTCTTTTCTCAGGTTTAATTTATTTGGATATTTTTGCCTTGCTTCTCTCATTCTTTTTGTTTTTAAGCATGCTGTACATACCAACCAGTTTTCACATGGAAGAATTGCTAATATTTCCTTCCAGATAATGGTTTATCTTTTTTTTTTTTTTTTTTTTTTTGTAGGCAGAGTCTTGCTCTGTTGCCCAAACTCCGCCTCCTGGGTTCAAGAGATTCTCTTGCCTCAGCCTCTGTAGCTGGCACTACAAGCGCATGCCACCATGCCCAGCTAATTTTTGTATTTTTAGTAGAGACAGTGTTTCACCATGTTGGCCAGGCTGGTCTCGAACTCCTGACTTCATGATCAGTCCGCCTTGGCCTCCCAAAGTGCTGGGATTACAGATGTGAACTGGTTTATCTTTTTATTTCATTCTACAGTTTGATGGACTCTTTCTTTTTTCTTTTCTTTTCTTTCTTTCTTTTTTTTTTTTTGAGCTAGAATTTTGCTCTGTTGCCCCAGGCTGAAGTGCAATGGTGCCATCACAGCTCACTGTAGCCCAAACTCCTGGGCTCAAGGGATCCTCCCGCCTCAGCCTCTCAAAATGCTGGAATTAAAGGTGTGAGTCACTATGCTTAATTTTAACAGATTTGAATTTGGAAAACTCCTCCTTTGGGACCAACTTTCTTTTTTTCCTCTTTTCCTTTTTTTTTTTGGGAAGTTGACGGGAGACAGGCTCTCACTCTGTTGCCCAGGCTAGAGTGCAGTGGTGTCATCCAGGCTCTCTGCAGCCTCTACTTCCCTGGGCTCAGTTGATCAGCCTCCCAGGTAGCTGGGACTACAGGCATGCACCCCCACACCTGGGCTAGTTTTTGTATTTTTGTAGTGATGAAGTTTCACCATGTTGCCCGGGCTGGTCTTGAACTACTGGACTCAAGAGATCCACTTCCGTTGGCCTCCCAAAGAGCTGGGATTGATTATAGGTGCCACTGTGCCCAGCCTTTGTTTTCTTACTTAAGAAACTCTCATCTTGTTAAATCTGAAGAAGACCTTTGTCTGTAACTGTTTAAAATACTAGTTTTGTCTTTCATAGGTGTTGAGTTTTTTCTCATTTAATCTTGAGGTCTGTCTCTGGGGACTGGCTATAAACCCTGTTCCTGCTCTGGTGGTTCTCCAGGGATTTGGTGGTGGATGTTTACATTGCGCCTTTCATGGGATACTTTTGTTTTGGCGGAAATCATTTGATAAAAGTTTATTGGAAGTCTAATTTGAGGATGGACTAGCTAAGACCCACCAACAAATTTGGGTATGTTCCAAAGTCTGTTGCAAAATGATACCTTTAGAGGAAAGTTTAGGAGAAGGGAGGGGGCTCCTCATATCAGGAGTTGTCTCTTTATAGAGAAGCATAATGTCAGGGCAGTGTTTGCCTTATAACGTAGATTAGAAAGTGTTCCCTCTGCTTCTGTTTTACAGAAGAGATTGTAAAGAATCTGTGTCATTTCTTTTATAAGTGTTTGCCAGAATTCACCAGTGAAATCATCCTGGCCTGTTCCCGCCCTCTATCCCGGGACATTTATTATTTGCTGATTCAGTTGCTTCAGTAGATATAGGCATATTCGTTATTCACTTCTCTTTTCATGAGTTTTGGTAGACTGTGTCTTTCAAGGAGTTAGTCCATTTCATGTCATTTATCAAATATGTAGGCATTCAGCTGTTCATATTCCTATATGGTCTATTTAATGTCCTTGAGATTGTTAGTGATAACCCAGCCCCTCTTTTTTTCTGACTTGACTATGGACTTAACGATTCTGTTCTGTTTCGGTTGTTTTGTCTGCGTTTTAGCTGAGTTTTTCTTTGGTTGCTCACATCTGTTAAATACTTACTTTAGTTGTTGTACCTTACAGCTGCAGAAATTCTGTGTGGCTCAGTTTCTCATTCTTTATTGGTATCATTTTCTCTTATTTCTGGTTTTCTTTTAGTTCTGTGTTCATCGTTGCCTTTAGCTCATTCAATGTATTTAAGACAGTTGCTTCCAAGTTTTTAATTCAGTAAGTTCATTATCTGAGATTTCATGGAGATGGTTTATCTGAGTTAAATTTTTCCACCAATAAACTTATATTTTCATGTTTCTCTGTATTCTTCATAATTTTGTTTGTGTTCAAAGGAAGACATTTGAATGTTGTAATGGGGTAACTTTAGCAGTCTGATCCTTTCCCATTCACGGTCGCTATTCTTGTTTGTTTCGAGCTGTAGTTATTCATTTTTTTAGTAACATTTCTTTCTTTCTTTTTTTTTTTTTAAGACAGAGGCTTGCTCTGTCATCCAGGCTGGAGTGCAGTGGTGTGATCTCGGCTCACTGCAACCTCCACCTCCCAGGTTCAAGCCATTCTCCTGCCTCAGCCTCCCAAGTAGCTGGTACTACAGGCATGCATCACCATGCCTGGCTAATTTTTGTATTTTTAGTAGAGATGGGGTTTAGCCAGGCTGGTCTCAAACTCCTGACCTCAAGTGAGCCGCCTGCCTTGGCCTCCTAGAGTGCTGGGATTACAGGTGTGAGCCACCACGCCCAGCCTTTAGTAACACTTTCAAAGTGTGTTTGTAGAGACTATATTCCCTAATCACACTGAAGTCTCTGTTCTTTAGCTTGTGTTCATCATGTGTTCTGACAGAGATTTCCTGAATGTTAGAAGCTAAAAGTAAAAACGATGAAACACACAAAAACCTGACCTCTTCGGGTCTTTGTGCATGGCTCTGTGCTGGGTGATTCCTTGAACACTTAGTGAGGCTATTTAAAACTCTGCTTTTTAGCCTTTATGTTCTATTTTACTAAACCCAGAGATCAGCCAGAGCTGAAATTGAGGGTTTCCCTACATCTTCTATGAAAATGTTACTTCCTGTGCCTGCTTGCATCTTTCTTAATTCCCCAGTATACCTGGGTGCCTTCGAATACCCTAGTTTCTGAAGGAAAATTTCTCTCCAGACTTTTTCCTGGGACTTAGATGGTCTCAGGTCTTAATCATAATCTGTTTCCTGAGTGACTGCCGTCTTTTTGTGTATTTTGCAGTCTTTTTTATGTATCAAGATGTTCCTACACGTTTGTCCTTGATTTCTATTACAGATTAAATAGAATAAAGAGTCTTAGGGCCAGATGCAGTGGCTCACACCTGTAATCCCAGCACTTTGTGAGGCTGAAGTGGGCAGATCACGAGGTCAGGAGTTCAAGACCAGTCTGGCCAAGATGGTGAAACCCCGTCTCTACTAAAAATACAAAAATTAGCTGGGCCTGGTGGTAGGTGCTTGTAATCCCAGCTACTCAGGAGGCTGAGGCAGGAGAATTGTTTGAACCCGGGAGTCAGAGGTTGTAGTGAGCTGAGATAGCACCATTGTACTCCAGCCTAGGCAACAGAGCCAGACTTGTCTCTAGGGGAAAAAAAAGTCTTATGTCAGACCTTCAGATAGTCCCCATACTAATTGGAAAATACAAAGGCAATAATTTGCAAATAAGATCCGATCTGCTGTCTGTAGAATCATTGACCGGGGTTTCATACTGGGATCTCAGGCTGCTGTGTTCAAGACTGACACTACAGTGGCTCATGCCGGTAATCCCAGCACTTTGGGAGGCCAAGGTGGGCGGATCACCTGAGTTCAGGAGTTCGAGACCAGCCTGACCAACATGGAGAAACCCCACCTCTACTAAAAATACAAAATTAGCAGGACGTGGTGACGGATGACTGTCATCCCAGCTACTCAGGAGGCTGAGGCAGGAGAATTGCTTGAATCTGGGAGGCAGAGATTGTGGCATTGCACTCCAGCCTGGGCAACAAGAGCAAAACTTCATCTCAAAAAAAAAAAGACTGACACTGAGGTGGGGAGGGATTGGGCCAAGGACAAATAAAAACTCCACAAGGCTCTCCTACCATTTTTCACTTTCATTTTTAAATTTGTTTGTCTCTCTGTTAATAGTATGGGAGCTGAATATTATCGTTTTAAAATTCTTTATCTGTTTTTGTAAAGCTGTCACTTTGTTGATGAGAAGCTTTTTAGCATTTTTATACATTTGTGACTTCTATTAGATTTGGTGATATAATTTTTTGTTGACTACTAAAGTCTGATTTAGCTATTTAGGGAAAATTATAGATATTCATGAGAGGTGACATTGAGTATTTTTATTTTACACACACACACACACACACACACACACACACACATATATATATATATAGAGAGAGAGAGACAGAGTTTTGCTCTTGTTGTCCATGCTGGGGTACGATGGCACGATCTTGGCTCACTGCAACCTCCGCCTCCTGGGTTCAACCGATTCTCCTACTTCAGCCTCCTGAGTAGCTGGGATTATAGTCATGTGCCACCACGCCTGGCTAATTTTGTATTTTTAGTAGAGATGGGGTTTCTCCATGTTGGTCAGGCTGGTCTCAAACTCCTGACCTCAGATGATCTGGCCACCTCCGCCTCTCAAGGTGCTGGCATTACAGGCGTGAGCCAACACGCCCAACCTGACGTTGGGTTCTTTCTAAAAACATGTGCAGTCTGTCTCCTGTATTCTCCTTTGACATAACCTAATAAAAAGTTTTAAAGTCTTCCATTGGGGCCGGGCGTGGTGGCTCACACCTGTAGTCCAAGCACTTTGGGAGGCCGAGGCAGGCGGATCACCCGAGGTCGGGAGTTCAAGACCAGCCTGACCAACATGGTGAAACCCCGTCTATTAAAAAAAAAAACAAAAAGTCTTCCATTGGGATGATGAAGTATATTTTATTAGTCTTTTGTCTTGCTTTGCCACATTTGATTGAAAGGAAACCTGTTGCCAGCTTCTTAATGTTCTGTCTTAGTGTAATCACATAGGATGGGTTGAATCCCCCAAGTAACATGTTGCAACAACGTTTTGAAAAGTTATTTATCAGTGTCATTCATTAGTGACTCAGTGCCCAGAGTGTTTCCTCGTGTCTATTTTTTTGTTGTTGTTGCTTATAACAGAATACCTGAAGCTAGATGATTTACATGAAACAATATATGTATTTTGTAGTTCTGGAGGCTGGGAAGTCCAAGGTCAAGGCTGGGCATCTGGTGAGAACTGAGAACCTCCTTGCTGGCAGGTACTCTGTGGAGTCCCTGTGTGGCACAGGGCATCACTTGATGAGGGAGCTGAGTGTCTAGCACAGGTCTCTTTCTCTTCTCGTAGGGACTTAAGTCCAGCTCCTATCACTACCCATTTATTCTTTAAGCCATTAATTCAAGAATGGGTTAATATTGATTTTCTTGAGATCCAAATCCTCAAGACCCAATAACCTCTTCAAGCTTCACCTTTCATTACTGTCACATTGGAGGTTAAGTGTCAGCATGCATATCTGATGGGGACAAACATTCAAACCTAGCATTGGCTGATCAGCTGTGCTCCCACTGCTGAGCATGTAACAAAATTCCAAGCTCCCTGAGAGAAGATAAGTGTTAAGCAAATACTATACTTTTTCTATAAACAGTTTATGCACACTCAGCACCTATTATTAGTTATGTTGGTGGAGACCCTCTGTAAATCCAGTTCCTAGAGTACATGAAAGATCCAGCTTTGTTAACCAGTGTTTGTAGATTATGTACAATCTCAGGACTCCTAATCTTGCCCAGTAAGTAGTAGGACTTTGTCACAACAAGAATTACAGACCCACTATGAAGTAGACATTAGGGATGATCCTGGCAATAAAATTCACTCATTTAAGTCATCAAAAGAGACCTGTTCCTGTTTGACTATTAGTTATACAAAACATTCAGTTCTAGCATCAGAATTGCTGTGTGAGAGAAAGTGAGTGCAGAGAGAGAATAAAAGTGGATTTACCATGTCATTGAATCACTGCTTAGAAACAATAGCATCATGCAAAGTTTATGAAGTGGGTGTAAATGTTTGATACTATCAGTCTCAGCCTTTCTCCTCTGTACATGTGGGATGTTTCAGGATTCAGTGGCCTTTGAGGATGTGGCTGTGAACTTCACTCAGGAAGAGTGGGCATTGCTGGGTCCATCACAGAAGAGTCTGTACAGAGACGTGATGTGGGAAACCATCAGGAACCTGGACTATATAGGTAAAGATGACACTATGTCTTCACTTAGTCAATTAGAGACATTTTTTACTTCGTCATCAATGCTGTTGAATGATTTGAATTATGGAAAGGGGATATGGTTGACCCTTCAACAACCCAGGGTTAAGGGGTGTGGGGTCCCCAGCCAGTTATACATATTCAATAACTTTTGTTCGCCATAACTTAGCCTTCAGTTGACTGGTAGCCTAATTGGTCACAAAAACAATTGATTAACAGATATATTGTCTGTCACATGTATCCGTACTGTATTCTCACAATAAAGGAAGCTAGAGAAAATAAATGTCAATAAGAAAATCACAAAGAGGAGAAACTATGTTTACTGTGCATTAAATTGAAATGGATCATCATAAATATGGGCTTTCATCCTCATTGTCTTCTCATTGAGTAGGCAGAATAAGAGGAGGGGTTGGTCTTGGTGTCCCAGAGGTAGCAGAAACTGAAGAAAATTTATATATAAGTGAACTTATGTCGTTCAAACCTATGCTGTTCAAGAGTCAACTATAATTCAGTGAATGCATCATGCATGATTCCATTGTACATAAAATCTTTTCTTTTTTTTGAGATGGAGTCTTGCTCTGTTGCCCAGGCTGGAGTACAGTGGTGTGATCTCAGCTCACTGCAACCTCCACCTCCAGTATTCAAGCAATTCTCTGCCTCAGCCTCGCCAGTAGCTGGGATTACAGGCGCCCACCACCATGCCTAGCTAATTTTTGTAATTTTAGTGGAGATGGAGTTTCACCCTCTTGGCCAGGCTGGACTTGAACTCCTGACCTCGTGATTCACCCACCTTGGCCTCCCAAAGTGCTAGGATTACAGGTGTGAGCCACCGCGCACAGCCTGTACCTAAAATCTTATAGTGTTTTTAGAATTTTATAATAATCTACAGTGTTTTTTCTATGTTCACCTTTTAGGAATAAAATGGAAAGACACAAACACTGAAGATCAGCACAAAAATCCCAGGAGAAGCCTAAGGTAATTTGTACTCACAAGAGAAAGACATATCTGTGGAGCAATTCTTAGGACGACAGGAAGTTTTACAAATAGGAAAAGAAAATGAACAAGCCCAGTATAAATTTATTTATTCCTAGAAAATTTTCTCCAGAAACATATACATTTTTTTTTTGGAGACAGCATCTTGCTCTGTCACCCAGGCTGGAGTGCAGTGGCGCGATCTTGGCTCACTGCAACCTCCTCCTGTGGATTCAAGAGAATCTCCTGCCTCAGCCTCCCAAGCAGCTGAGACTACAGGCACCCACAACCACGCCTGGCTAATTGTATTTTTAGTAGAGACAGAGTTTCACCATATTGGCCAGGCTCGTCTCGAACTCCTGACCTCGTGATCCACCTGCCTTGGCCTCCCAAAGTGCTAGGATTACAGGTGTAAGCCATTGCACCTGGCCCAGAAACATATACTTAAATGTGACATAGCTGTTCAGTGTTTGCAAAAATCGTTCCCTTAGAAACAATATTAAGAATTCTATGTGTTTATCATTGTCAAGAAAACAGCTGGGGTCGAGTTATCTTGTACCATGTTCAGTCCATTCATGTTTGAGCAGCGCCTGAAGCCTACACATTGCATGATGATGTAAAAATGTAAATCCAAAGCCTATTAATAAATATAAACTCATTTATAAGTAAACCTTTATTAATATACTTCTCATGTTTTACAGATGTCTTGTTGTAGAGAGATTCCATGAAAGTAGCCAGATTTCAGATAGTATTGTGGATGAAAAAACTCCTGGAGTAGAGCCATGTGAAAGCAGTGTGCATGGAGCAGTCAACATGGATTGTTCATCCTTAATTGCATCACATTTGATGCTGGACACAAACCAGGTGAGTGTCAGGAATATGGAGAGAAGCCACATACATATAAACAATGTGGGACAGCCTTCAATTATCACCACTCCTTTCAAACACAAGAAAGACCTCACACTGGAAAGAAACGCTATGATTGTAAGGAATGTGGGAAAACCTTCAGTTCTTTGGGAAACCTTCGAAGACACATAATAGTGCAACGTGGAGGTGGACCTTATAAATGTAAGTTGTGTGGAAAAGCCTTTTTTTGGCCTAGTTTATTTCATGTACATGAAAGAACTCACACTGGAGAGAAACCGTACGAATGTAAGCAGTGTTCTAAAGCCTTCCCTATTTACAGTTCCTTTCTAAGACATGAAAGAACACACACTGGGGAGAAACCATATGAATGTAAGCAGTGTTCCAAAGCCTTCCCCGATTCCAGTTCCTTTATAAGACACAAAAGAACTCACACTGGAGAAAAACCCTATAAATGTAAACAATGTGGAAGAGCCTTCAGTGTTTCCAGTTCCCTTCGAATACATGAAAGAACTCACACTGGAGAGAAACCCTATGCATGTAAGCAGTGTGGGAAGGCATTTCATCATCTGGGAAGCTTTCAAAGACACATGATAATGCACACTGGAGATGGACCCCATAAATGTAAGGTATGTGGGAAAGGCTTTGATTGTCCTAGTTCACTGCAAAGTCATGAAAGAACTCACACTGGAGAGAAACCCTATGAATGCAAGCAGTGTGGGAAAGCATTATCTCATCGCTCAAGCTTTCGAAGTCATATGCTAATGCACACTGGAGATGGACCTCACAAATGCAAGGTATGTGGGAAAACCTTTGTTTATGTCAGTGTATTTCAAAGACATGAAAGGACTCACACTGGTGAGAAACCCTATGAATGTAAAGTATGTGGTAAAGCCTCTGTATTTCCAGTTCCCTTCGAAGACATGAAGCAACTCACACTGGAGAGAAACCCTATAAATGCAAATGTGGGAAAGCCTTTATTAATTTCTATTCCTTTCAAAATCACGAATCAACTCACACTGGAGAGAAGCCACATGAGTGTCAGGAATGTGGGAAAGCCTTCAGTTGTTCCGCCTACCTTTCTCAACATAAAAGGATCCACACAGCTGAAAAACCTTATAAGTGCCAAACATGTGGGAAAGCCTTCGGTCATTTTGGTAACTTAAAAGTCCATGAAAGGATTCACACTGGAGAGAAGCCGTATGAATGTAAGGAATGTGGGAAAGCATTCTCTTGGCTCACTTGTCTTCTGCGACATGAAAGAATCCATACTGGAAAGAAATCTTATGAGTGTAAACGATGTGGTAAAGCCTTCACTCGTTCTCGTTTCCTTCGAGGACATGAAAGGACTCACGCTGGAGAGAAGATGCATGCATGTAAGGAATGTGGAAGGCATTGAGTTCTCTCCGTTTCTTGCATAGACATAAAAGGACTCACTGGAGAAATACTCCATAAGTGTGGGAAAGCATTCATTAATTTTATTTCATCTCAGAAACATGAAAGAAATCACATAGGAATAAGCCTCATGAATGTAAACACATGGTAAAGCCTTAAGATGTTTCCTTTGAATATGGTTATCACCCAGCCATATGCAAGGGATTGGTTCCAGACCCCCTAAGCACACCTAAATCCACAGATGATGTGTCCCTTTTATAAAATGACTTTTGCATGTAACCTATCTGCATCCTGTAAATCGTACCTACATTACTTAATTTTTCACCAACCCAAAGTTTTTGTCAAAGTAAAAATAAAAAGTAGATTACTAAAATACCTCATGTGTTGTAAAAGCTATGCAAATGGTCATTTTATTGTATTTAAATTTTAAAGAATCATAATATGAAAATAATCCTATAATGTTGAGAACAGACCCAACCATTGCAGGCCTGCCTACATAGTACATGTCACCTAGAATGCTACAGTTTCTTTTCTTTCTTTTTTTTGAGATAGAGTCTCACACTGTTGCCCAGGCTGGAGTGCAGTGGTGTGATCTTGGCTTATTGCAACCTCCGCCTCCTGGGTTCAAGTGATTCTCCTGCCTCAGCCTGCCAAGTAGATGGGATTACAGGTGCCTGCCACCATGCCCAGCTAATTTTTTGTATTTTTAATAGAGACATGGTTTCACTATGTTGGCCAGGCTGGTCTCAACCTCCTGACCTCATGATCCACCCTCCTGGGCCTCCCAGAGTGCTGGGATTACAGGTGTGAGCCACTGTGCCCGGCCCTTTTTTTTCTGAAGCAGAGTTTCGCTCTTGTTGCCCAGGCTGGAGTGCAATGGCGCCATCTTGGCTCACTGCAACCTCCACCTCTCAAGTTCAAGCAATTCTCCTGTCTCAGCCCCCCAAGTAGCTGGGATTACAGGCGTGTGCCATGCCACCATGCCTGGCTAATTTTTTTTTTTTTTTTTGGTATTTTTAGTAGAGACAGGGTTTCATCATATTGGTCAGGCTGGTCTTGAACTCCTGACCTCAGGTGATCTGCCCGCGTCAGCCTCCCAAAGTGCTGGGATTACAGGTGTGAGCCACCACACCCAGCCTCACTTTCTTTTTTCAACACTCAGAAATTGCTTTTATTTAATGACCTGGAATCATGTGTTAACACTTAACAAAATCCTGGTCCTTTTTGCTTGATAACCCAAGTATGATGATGATGATTACAGTGTGGTGCCTAATGTGATTCATTGAGGTGACTAGATGGCTGGCACTGTAGATAAGCAGTGAGACATCAGGCTCACTTGAATCTTGACAGGATTTCAGGATGATTAACTGTGTTGGATGAACCAAGTTTCCTGTGAGGGGACACCTGGTCATTCATTGACTTTTTTCTTTTTTTTTTTTTTTTTTTTGAGATGGAGTCTCGCTCCATTGCCCAGGCTGGAGTGCAGCGGCACAATCTCGGCTCGCTGCAACCTCCACCCCGGGTTCAAGCAACTCTCCTGCCTCAGCCTCCTGAGTAGCTGGGATTACAGGCATGTGCCACCAAACCCAGCTAATTTATTTATTTATTTATTTTGTATTTTTAGTAGAGGTGGGGTTTCACCATATTGGCCAGGCTGGTCTCGAACTCCTGACCTTGTGATCTGCCCACTTGGCCTCCCAAAGTGCTGGGATTACACCCCCATAACTCCAAGCCGGCGGTCTCCGCGGGGCGCGGGCCCTACCGCGTCCCACCCTGTGGAGTGACCCCGCTGGCGCGGCCCCCCCGGCTGGTCCCTGCCTGCGGGTGGTCTCAGGCGGCGGGCGGGTTCTCGCAAACCGCAGCCCCCCCGGCCAACCCAACCCGCCACCGGAGGTACTGGGGTCTGGGACCTCCCATCCCGCAGGGGGGGGGTGGGCCCCCGGCGCGCCCCCCGTGGAGGGACATTTTTTTTTGAGAGAGCCCCCCCGGCGGGCCGGCCCCCGGTGCGGGGGCAGTGCTGGATACAGGCGTGAGCCACCACGCCCGGCCTGGAAATGGTTCTATTTTATGCTTAGGCTTAACAACCTATGGACAGCCATGTAGAAATGTGATTAGACCAAAAGAGTATGATCCCATACTAACAGACTGAGTGGGGAAACCCAACAGGGCCTGGTTAGATTGTTCTTGGCCTTTCTGAGCATGCATTCCTTTCTTCTGGGTATAAGGCAGGACCCACTCTGAAAATGGGGAGTCTTATGACCTACAGCAAGCTTGTCCAACCTACTGTCCAGGACGGCTTTGAATGCAGCCCAACACAAATTCATAAACTTTCTTAAAACATTAGGCATTTTTGTGTGTGTGTGATTTTTTTTTTTAGCTCATCAGCTATAGTTAGTGTTAGAATATTTTATATGTGGCCTAAGACAATTCTTCTTCCAGTATGGCCCAGGGAAGTCCCAGGGACCCCTGACCTACAATCAAACAAGGTTGGCAGTTACTTTGCTCATGGCCAGTTTTTACACAGAAAGGACAATGGAAAGAGTAATACATTTAGGTTTTATGCCTGGATTTAGGGGAAAAGAGTTCTGGATTCTATGACCCGGAGAAGAGAGATTCTAGTTTCTATGACTAGCCTTGAAAAAGAATGGGACTAAGTTTTTCCTCTGCCCACTGCAGAGAAAAACTTTTACTTCTGAGGTTTCTTCCAAGGTCTTCTTTTTGGGGTATTGTTTTCTGAGCCCCAACCACCTGGAGTGGGCAGTGGAGCTGGAATCAGTGACTCCGTGCTGAGCCCATTCTGTAGGCTGCAAAGGGAGGGGAAATGAAGCCTCCTCTTTGGTGCTTCCTCCACAGCCTGTGCTGGTCTGCACGTAGTCCGAAGCTGTGCGTAGAATCAGATGTTAGCATTTATGTGTTAGGAAAATCTGGGTAAAGAGTTTATGAATTTGACAGTTTATGTAGGTCGGTACCTTAAACTAACTTTTTTTTTTTATTTAAACCAAGTCTCACTCTGTCACCCAGGCTGGAGTGCAGTGGCACGATCTCGGCTCACTGCAACCACCTCCTCCCAGGTTCAAGTGATTCTCCTGCCTCAGCCTCCCGAGTAACTGGGATTACAGGTGCCCACCACCATGCCAAGCTAATTTTTGTATTTTTAGTAGAGACAGAATTTCACCATGTTGGCCAGGCTGGTCTTGAACTCCTTACCTCAGGTGATCCACCTGCCTTGGCCTCCCAAAGTGCTGGGATTACAGGCATGAGCCACTGTGCCCAGCCCTTAAACTAAGTTTTACATGAAACTTTACTGCTGGTGAAAATGCAGGTCTTAAGGAGGGGGCATTTCCACAGTCTGCCAAGGGCACAGGGAAGTATGTTGAGCTCCCAGAGTCAAATCCTTCAGTGTCCCAGTCTCATCACCAGGTTTTGATCCACTCTGGGGTTCCATTTCAACAGTTAAGGGGCTGGCTGCCAAGTTTGGGAGTATGTTTAGCCTCCTGAATGGGACGTTTGCTTGTGAAGTATGAGTGCAGCAGTCTGCTTTATCTGAGCTAGTTCAAGGTTTTACTTTTTTTTTCTGTTTTGATTCATTCACTCATTTATTGCTGCTGTGTGATTTCAGTTCTTCCACACATTAGATATTTAATACTGTTCACTTGTTTTTATTTCCTTGGCTGAAAATGAGTAGATTGAGATGCAAGGTGAGGGAATGGGACTGAGTTTTTATCTGGGGATAAGACCACCAAGAGTCTTATCCCCAGATCCTGACGCCTGGTCGACATCAGGCTCCTTCCTGCTGCAGTGTGGCCTCTGTGGCCTGGGCTTTCCTCTGCTCTGACGCCAGGGAAGTGGCTCCACTGGACCGTGGGTCTGGGATTCCCTGCACACACGTATGACTCCTTCTCCAGGAGGAAAAGCAATAAGGGCCCGCTGAGTGTGGGCAGGGGATTCTGTATACATGCAAGTGTTCCCTGGGAGGGATCAGGTCACACCGCAGGGAAGAAGCCTGCCTTGCCAAGGGCTGTGTCTGGAACCCGTTCATCCCGCTCTACTCAGCACTTCTGTTACTCAGTGCCCAAGGGGCAGGACCTGGAGCCCTATCCAATCAGAGCCATAGGGCGGGGTCATGGGAACTGTCAATCAGGCGTGCTGCCGGGAGGAGAGTGCGAGGTTCAAAGAGCACGCGGCGTTTTCTCCGCGCCCCTGCGCTCATATTCCGCCTCCGCAGCCGAGAGACGCCCTGAAACGTCTGTGGCAACCTCTGTCACATTGGGCCCCGCACTGGCAGCGAGAGGCAGAGGGAGGACCGTGGAACATCCCGGAAGCCGGAAAATGGTGCGTCTGCGGGGCCAGGCGTCCCGAAAGGGGGGAAGGGCTGGTTGGAACCGTCCAGAACCGGCCGTGGCGGAACCCTGGCCTCCTCCGCCGTCAGCTCTGGAGTCTGGGACCCGGATCCCCCTGGCGCAGCTCGGCACTCGGTCCATCCCCTCGGCCGCAGGGTGAGGCTGGATTGGCAGTTGGGACCCCAGGCGTCCTGTCCCGTCCCTGCGCGGCGACCTGTGGTCGCGACCTCGGAGCCCTCTCTGAGCAGCTCCGCTCCCCGCAGCCTCGTTTCTCCCCCCAGATTGTGGGGAGGTCATGGGAGGTTCATGGGGGAATCCCCACTCGTGTGTGGGGTTCGTGGGTGGGAGGCGCTGTGATCTGTGGGATCCTCAGTCTCTGTGTTCTTTCCAAATGAAACCAGTTTTCCTCTGTCTTCAAAGGTTTGGGAAGCCAGGTGGCTAATGCCTTACCTTGTCCCCCTCAACCTAACTCCTGGGGCTGGCAGTATATCCCTAGACTTCCAGAGCTCGCCCTGCATTTCATGAAGCCGACTCTCCTGTCACAGGGGGAACGGCTACTATCTGGGCCGGTAATGCTGGGGTAAAAGAATTTTTACCAAGACAGTTGTAGGTAGAGAAGGGCAGATTTATTAGCACAAGTAGGAAAATCTGTCTCAAGGGAGGTAAAGGGGGAGCCTGCGGAGAGAAGCGGAGGCTTGCGGGCGATTTTATAGAATGGAACTTGGGCTGATGATGGTGCCAAGGCAGCAGGGAGCTTAACTTGCATTCCTCTGTCAGCCCAGGTGTTTGATAAATTGAGGTGTTTGATGGTGAGCAGGAAGTCTGTGAATTAAGTGCTTTATCTGGGCAAGAAGGCCATGTCTTAGGCCATAAAGAAGATATGTACAGGAGTTCAAGACCAACGTGGTGAAACCCCATCTCTACTAAAAATAGAAAAATTAGCCAGGTGTGGTGGTGCGTGCCTGTAATCCCAGCTACTCAGGAGAATCGCTTGAACCCAAGAGTTGGAGGTTGCAGTGAGCTGAGATCACGCCACTACTACTGCACTCCGATCTGGGCGACAGAGAGACCCTGTCTCAAAAAAAAAAAAAAAAAAAAAAAAAGTTAGACCTGTAACTTACCTGCATTCTCTTTTGTTTAAATTCTTGGGACACGAAGATAGGCAGATTTATAGCTTATTTGCTTTATCTTTCTGCTTTTTCCTGTTCCCCTTAGCCTGACTCCTTTTCCCTAATTAAGACTCCACACTCTCCTCAGTTCACAGCAACATAATGAACTGTTTGTCCCCCAGGCTGTATTTCAAACAGATGCAGTATTTTAGCTGTCATTTTTTTCCCCCAGGTAGCAATGTGTGACTCTTTTTTTAGAAGATACGATTTTTGTTTGTGAATATTTCATATGTGAGGATGTAGAGAATAACCACCTGTCAGGTGGTTTAACCACTCTGCTGTAAAAACGAACAACAACATCAACAAAAGTCTGTGCTTCTCCTCCTTTTATCTTCCCTAGGCAAAGGCACCTTATCAGAATGTGTTTGGGTTGAGATTCCCCTTTGGAAACCACCCAGTGATGAGTCCTGAGCCCACACTATCTTTTCCTGGTGCTGGCTTTGATAACTGCCTGGGGCTGGCACCAAGTGAATACAGCAGCCTTGTCTTGGAGGGTGTAGTGAATATCAGCCCCTGGGTGACTCTTCCCAGAGGACAGCCTGAGGTGTGGGGGTGGGGCCTCCCAGGGGAAGAGCTGGATGCCCTGTGGTAGGATGATTCCCCCTGGTATCCTCTTCTAAAAAGTTAAGCCCTTGGACGCTCAGTTGTCTCACCCCAAGCCCAGTTTTCATTGCTTGGAGACATGACTGGTCAGCCACTCACATGCTGGTATTGAGGGGGTGAAATAGAAATGATTCTCATCCTTTGAATTCTGTTAGACTGGTGAAGCGAGAAAAACTATCCCAAAGGTCAAGGTTAACGTACCACAGTGAGATGGTGCAAGAGCCTGAAAGCACACAGTGCAGTGTCTGGTGGTTGGGGGCGAGGAGTGGTCACTGAGCACTTCAATGAGCAGCATGGGGTGAGGGATGTCTCAGGTGATAGGAGGACCTGACCTGACCCTTGAATGAAACTTGTCAGTGTTCCAGTCAGCACTGTCCCTCCCTGGGGTTGTCAACCTGGAAAAGATTTGTTCACTCCTTTCTGTTCAGTTTTTTCTTAACTGTAAAATGCATTCTGTCATTAGAGATTGATAGAGAAGATAAGCTGTTTCTAAAGGGACAAGAAAGAGTTGGATTTCAGAAAACAAAGTATATACATTTAGGCCTATATGCCTTTAAAAAATTGTTGTTTACTTTTTCTGTCGTACTGTAAGTTTCCCAGATCTGTTTTGTTTTTGTTTTTTGTTTTTTTTTTAATTGAATGATCTCAAATGGAATTTCGGGGCTGAGCAGAGAAAATGCTACCAGGGAAAATAAATTGGAAAACCTTTCATGACAACTACAGAAAAATGAATACTGTGTCAAGGCTCTTAAAATACTTTTTCTGGTAGGAGAAAGGTAGAACCATATTCAAAATGGAAGCTGAGGTAACATAGGGTGAATAAAAATTCATGAAAACAGGCAGGTCTGTAATTAGTTGATTATTGTATTTGGAGGTGTTGAACAGAAGATTGATTATTTTTCTGGAGATAACAATTTGTCCCCTGTTCTTTGGGTTGAAGTGGCTGTCATTTGTATCACTGCCTGGCAATACCTGCTGTGCCATAGTTTCTCATACCTTAAATAGATGCTTTTGTTCCAGAATTTGCTGTTTTCCATTGGACTTTGTACCCATCACTTTGCTAATACCATACTTTCCTGATTACTGTAGACTTCAAAGCCTTGATGTCTGGTAGAGAAAGAGCCTACCTGTCTTAATTACTTAGGATTGCTATACCAGATTGCCATCAACTGCATGCCTTAAACAACATTCGTTCATTTATCAAAGGTGTAGAGGCTGGGAATCCGAGCTCAAGCAGGTCAGATCTCTGGTAAGGGCCCGCTTCCACGTTTAAAGATGGTAGTCTTCCCCTTATGTCCTCACATGGTGGAGATATGTCGGTAATGTCTGTCTAGTTTTGGTACTAGGGCAATGTTGGCCTTATTTATTTATTTATCTAGAGATAGAATATCCCTCTGTTGCCAGGCTGGAGTGCAGTGGTGCAATCTTGGCTCACTGCAACCTCCGCCTTCCGGGTTCAAGCGATTCTCCTGCTTCAGCCTCCTGAGTAGCTGTGACTACAGGTGTGCACTGCGACACCTGGCTAATTTTTGTATTTTTAGTAGAGACGGGGTTTCACCATGTTGGCCAGATGGTTTCAATCTCCTGACTTCCTGATCTGCCCCCCCTCAGCCTCCCAAAGTGCTGAGATTACCGATCTGAGCCAAGGCACCCAGCCGTCCTTATAACATCAATTAGAAAGTATTACCTCTGCTGGCCGGGCGCAGTGGCTCACGTCTATAATCCTAGCACTTTGGGAGACCGAGGTGGCCAGATTACCTGAGGTCACCAAGACCAGCCTGATTAACATGGAGAAACCCCATCTCTACTAAAAATACAAAATTAACTGGGCATAGTGGCGCATGCCTGTAATCCCAGCTACTGGGGAGGCTGAGGCAGAAGAATCACTTGAATCCTGGAGGCGGAGGTTGCGGTGAGCCTAGATTGTGCCATTGGACTCCAGCCTGGGCAACAAGAGTGAAACTCTGTCTTTAAAAAAAAAAAAAAATTACATCTGCTTCTATTTTCTGGAAGACATTGTAGAGAATTGATATCATTTCTTCCATAAGTGTTTGCCATAAATCACCAGTGAAGCCGGGCGCCGTGGCTCACGCCTGTAATCCAAGCACTTTGGAGGCCAAGGCGGGCGGATCACCTGAGGTTGGGAGTTCAAGACCAGCCTGACCAACATGGTGAGACCCTGTCTTTAAAAAAATAAAATAAAATAAAAAATAAAAATAAATAAATAAATAAATCACCAGTGAAAACATCCTGGCCTTTTTCTTGGGTAATTTATTATTTGTTGATTCAATTTCTTCAAGAGATGTAGGCCTATTATTACTTTGTGTTACTTTTGCGAGTTTTTGGTAGACTGTGTCTTTTTTTTTTATTCTTTCACAATTGAGATTTTTTTGGTTGAAGATCAGTACAGACATTTCAATTTGTGCACAGTTCTTAACATACGGAATGAAAATCTAAAAAGCCATGTATTGAAATTCTTTTTTGAAGTTATTCCAGTGACTTTCCAGCTTAAAATTTGGAAGCAAATTTTCCTTAAGAGGCTATCAAGTACCAGTGTCTTCACTTGTTGATAAGCTGTTACATACGTCCCAGCAATTCACAGCTGAATAGCATATATACTACATATTCAAATGTTTAATGTTTCACAGCACAGTAACAAAGTTATTAGGAAAACAGAACTACTACAATCTGAGATGTTACAGAGTGCACACAATTTTGACAGGGAGAGCCATGATCAAGGAGTGATTTTCTTTAGGAAACAATTCTAAAAAACAACATGGGAACAGAAGTAATTTCAAATGTTCAATTCATTAAATGCAGGACTGACTCCATTTTGCCATTTAATATGCTTTGTATTATAGGCTGTAAAAACTAACCTCCCATCTATGGAATGTTAAGCTGTCACCTGAGACAGTCAAAGCCTCCCATAATTCAGTATCCCACACTATTTTCTGGTTGTACCAAAAAATAAACAACCAGCAAATGATTTCACCTCTTAAAAAAAAAAAAGCAGGCTGGGTGTGGTGGCTCACACCTGTAATCCAAGCACTTTGGAGGCCAAGGTGGGTGAATCACCTGAGGTTGGGAGTTCTTGACCAGCCTGACCAACATGGTGAAACTCCGTCTTTAAAAAAAAAAAGCATTTACAGCCGGGCGCGGTGGCTCACACCTGTAATCCCAGCCCTTTGAGAGGTCAAGGTGGGCGGATCACGAGGTCAGGATATCAAGACCATCCTGGCTAACACGGTGAAACCCTGTCTCTACTAAAAATACAAAAAATTAGCTGGTCATGATGATGGGTGTCTATAGTCCCAGCTACTTGGGAGGCTGAGGCAGGAGAATCACTTGAACCCGGGAGGTAGAAGGTGCAGTGGGCCGAGATCGTGCCACTGCACTCCAGCCTGAGCAACAGAGTGAGACTCCATCTCAAAAAAAAAAAAAAAAAATTTACACTTAAAAAAGGGGATAAGGTGGGATTCCCTCCTTCTCAAAAATGTTTCCAGAGCTACTAAAAAACTTGCATTTACAAAATAGTTGATAAAAAGTATTCCTCTGGATTGTACAAGAAGGGGAGACAGGGGACCACTGATAAGACATGGTCTAAGATATCAATCAGACTTGACTTCTTTCTCTCCTGCTTCATCAGAGGCTGGACTCTCCTCAGTTTTCGTTCCCCGTGTTCTGCAGGTAAATCTTCTTTATTTTCTTGGTTAGCCACTTCCGCCTGTTTTCCCTTTGTCTGCCTTTTCCCTTTTGTTTGCCCTTTTTATCTGAAGATTTATCCTTCGCTGCTGCCTTTCCAGCTTCGCTTCCACTTTTGCAGGAGATTTAGCTGACAATGGCACCTATCTCGTCTTGGGCTCTTCCTTGGCGGCCCCTTCGAGGGAGCTGACCTGCCTCACGGGCACCCTGGCGATGGGGGAGGGCACATGCCGGGTGCCTGAAGGCCGCTGCACACCGAGAGCCTTCTGGGCTGCCCAGCAGCTGCCACTCCTCCCACCGCCCGAGCTGCTGAGACCCACAGCGGGGGCAGTGGGAGAACTGGATGAACCGGATTGGGAGGCCCCTCTCCCCCACCCCCCCTACACCCCTACTTGTGTCCCAGGTTGGTAGACTGTCTTTTAAGGAATTTGTCCAATCCGTGTAATTTATCAAATATGTGGGCATTCAGTTCTTCCTAATATTCTTTCATGGTCCTTTTAATGTCCGCGAGGGTTAGTAGTGATGGCCTTTCTTTTTTCTGTGTTAACTTCTGTGTTAACTTTTCGCTGTGGGCTTATCAATTTTACTGATCTTTTCAGAGAATCATCTGTTGGTTTGTTGATATTTTCTATTGATTTCTTGATTGCTTTTCATTACTATCTCTTCCTATTGTTATTTTCCTCTGCTTGATTTACATTAATCTTGCCATTCTTTCTCTAGTTTCCTAAGATGGAAGGTTAGAGCACTGAATTTAGAATGTTGCTTTCTAGGGAATGCATTCAGTTCTTTAAGTTTCCCTCAAAGCACTGCCTTTGCTGCATTCCAGAGATTTTGCTAAAATATATTCTTTTTCATCAACACCACAATGTTGCATTTTGTGTGACAATTTTCTTTGTCATCTGTGTAGCTGAGAAGTTTGTGGCTTAAATTTTCACTTTTTTGAGGCTTTTCAACTATATTTATGTTATTGGTTTATAATTTGATTACATACTTTATATAATTTCTTTTCTTTCTTTCTTTTTTTTTTTTTTGAGATGGAGTTTTGCTCTTGTTGCCCAGACTGGAGTACAAAGGTGTGATCTTGGCTCACTGCAACCTCTGCCTCTCAGGTTCAAGTGATTCTTCTGCCTCAGCCTCCTGAGTAGCTGGGATTACAGGCATACGCCACCACACCCAGCTAATTTTGTATTTTTAGTAGAGATGGGGTTTCTGCATGTTGGTAAGGCAGGCCTTGAACTCCCGACCTCAAGTGATCTGCCCTCCTGGGCCTCCCAAAGTGCTGGGATTACAGGCATGAGCCACTGCGTCTGGCTGTTTTGTTTTTTTTTTAAGAGATGGGGTCTTGGCCTGTCACACAGGCCTAGTGCGGAGTGCCGTGATCATAGCTCAACGCAGCCTTCAACTCCTAGGCTCAAGCAATCTTCTTGCCTCAGCTTTCAGATAAGCTGGGACTATAGGTGCGTGCCGCCAATCCTGGCTAATGTTTAATCTTTTGTGGAGACAAGGTCTCACTATGCTGCTCAGGCTGGCCTCAAGGAATTCTTCCACTTTGGCCTCCCAAAGTGGTGTAATTACAGGTGTGAGCCGCCATGCCTGGCCTAGAATTTCTATTTTGAAACTTTTGTTCTAGTGTGTTTTATGGCTCAGAATTTTGTGGATCTTGGTGAATATTTCATGTGGGCTTGAGAAGAATATATACCCTGCTGGTGTTGAATGAAGGATTCTGTAAACATGGATCAATTAAATCCAGTTGATTAATAGTGCTATAATAGTGCTATTCATTTCAGCTATATCATTAGTGATTTTCTGACAAACTGATCTGTGAATTATTGATAGAGATGAGTTGTTTTCCTCCAACCATGATTGTAGATCATGGTTGTATTTTGCCTTGTGGTTTTTGTAAGTTTTTGCTTTATGTATTTTGATCCTCTATTTGATGGGCATAAATATTAAGGATTATCATGTCTTCTTGTAGGATTGTCTTTCTTTATCATTATGAAATCACTATGCCTTATAATTTTCCTTAATTTACAACTCAATTTGTTTGAATGTAATAGAACTGCTTCATATTTCTTTTGATTAGGGATAGAATAGCATATATTTTTCTATTTAATGTATCTGTGTCTTTCTGTTTAAAATGGTTTTTATGTACACATTGCTAGGCCTTGTGTTTTTATTTATTTTTTGAGACAGAGTTTCGCTCTTGTTGCCCAGGCTGGAGTGCAATGGCACAATCTCAGCTCACTGCAACCTCTGCCTCCTAGGTTCAAGCGATTCTCCTGCCTCAGCCTCCCAAGTAGCTGGGGTTACAGGCATCTACCACCACGCCTAGCTAATTTTGCATTTTTAGTAGAGACGGGGTTTCTCCATGTTGGTCAGGCTGGTTGCAAACTCCCGACCTCAGGTGATCCACTTGCCTCAGCCTCTCAAAGTGCTGGAATTACAGGCATTAGCCACTACGCCCAGCCAGGCCTTGTATTTTTATTCTACTCTGCCAGTCCTTGTCTTTTTTACTGGTAAATATAGATAATACACATTTAGTGTGGTAATTGACATAATTGAATTAATATGTATATGTGTAACATTACTGTTTTCTATTTGTTGCACTTGTCTGTTTTTCAACTACCTCTCTTTTTCTCTCTTATGTTAGTTGAGCAGAATATGATTTTCTTTATTCTATTAGTATAGTATGTCTACTTGGTTTTTAGTTTTTTTAGTGAATTCCATAGGGTACATATTCTACCATTCACAACTATAATGGACTTTCAGTTTCAAAAAATACTATACTGGCTTCAGGGTTAGTGCTGGTGTAATAAACTGTTTGAAACTTCTTCCTTTCATTCCATAAATCATGACTATCATTCATTTGCACAATTGGAACCTAGAACACCCATACATTGTTGATTTTTTTTTTTTTTTTTTTTTTTTTTGAGAGGGAGTCTCGCTTTGTTGCCCATGCTGGAGTGCAGTGGCACAATCTTGGCTCACTGCATCCTCCGCCTCCTTGGTTCAAGAGATTCTCCTGCCTCAGCCTCTCGAGTAGCTGGGATTACAGGCATGTGCCACCACACCCAGCTAATTTTTTTGTATTTTTAGTAGAGATGGGGTTTTACCCTGTTGGCCAGGCTGGTCTCGAATTCCTGACCTCAGGGGATCGCCTGCCTCGGCCTCCCAAAGTGCTAGGATTACAGGCGTGAGCCACTGTGTCTGGCCTCATTGTTGATGTTATTATTTTGAGCACCCCCTGCATCTATTAGATCAGGTAGGTGTAAGAAAAGCAGATCATTTTTTGTGTCTTCATTTAATGTGATGTGAATTTCTAACCCATATCATTTCTCTTTTTTCTAATAAACTTCTTTTAATATTAATATTACTGGCAAGGCAGGTGCACCAGTCATACATTTTCTCCATCTCATCCCCGACATTTCTCCCCCTTCTCCAAATGGGTAGATTCAGTTGTTTTATCTTCATTTCAGCTGATTTTTTTCTCTATATATCTTTTTTTTGTTTTTGGAGACGGAGTCTCACTCTGTTGCCCAGGCTGGAGTGCAGTGGCACAATCTTGGTTCACTGCAACCTCCACCTCCTGAGTTGAATCAATTCTCCTGCCTCAGCCTCCTGAGTAGCTGGGACTATAGGTGTGCACCCCCTCACCCAGCTAATGTTTGTATTTTTAGTAGAGATGGGCTTTCACCAGGTTGACCAGGCTGGTCTTGAACTCCTGACCTCAAGTGATCCTCTCCAGTTTTTTCCTTTTGGATTTAGATGGTCTAATGTATGTCTTTTTTTTTTTTTTTTTTTTTTGAGACAGAGTCTTGCTCTGTTGTCCAGGCTGGAGTGCGGTGGCACGATCTCGGCTCATTGTAACCTCTGCCTCCCAGGTTCAAGTGATTCTCCTGCCTCAGCCTCCTCAGTAGCTGGGACTACAGGCATGTGCCACCACGCCTGGCTAATTTTTGTATTTTTAGGAAAGACAGGGTTTCACTATGTTGGCCAGGCTGGTCTTGAACTCCTGACCTTGTGATCCAAAGTGCTGGGATTACAAATGTGAGCCACTGCACCCGACCTTAATGTATATCTTAATTATAATCTGTTGTCCCAGGTAGTTGCATAGTTGCAGGCTGTTTGTGTATTTTACACCATTTTTCATCAGCATTTCTTTTTTGAGATGGAGTTTTGCTCTTGTTGCCCAGGTTGGAGTGCAGTGGCGCGATCTCAGCTCACTGCAACCTCCACCTCCCAGGTTCAAGCGATTCTCCTGCCTCAGCCTGAGTAGCTGGGATTATGGACACCCAACCACCATTTTTTGTATTTTTAGTAGAGATGCGGTTTCGCCATGTTGGGCAGGCTGGTCTTGAACTCCTGACCTCAGGTGATCTACCTGCTTGGCCTCCCAAAGTGCTGGAATTGCAGGCGTGAGCTACCATGCCCAGCCCTTTCATCAGCATTTCTTTCTTTCTTTTTTTTTTGTTTTTTGGAGACAGAGTCTCGCTCTGTCATCAGGCGCCAGGCTGGAGTGCAGTGGCGCAATCTCGGCTGACTGCAACCTCCACCTCCTGGGTTCAAGCAATTCTCCTGCCTCAGCCTCCCGAGTAGCTGGGACTACAGGCAAGCGCCACCACGCCCAGCTAATTTTGTATTTTTAGTAGAGATGGGGTTTTACCATGTTGGCCAGGATGGTCTTGATTTCTTGACCTCGTGGTCCGCCTGCTTCAGCCTCCCAAAGTGCTGGGATTACAGGCGTGACCCACCGCGCCCAACCCATCAGCATTTCTTATGTTTGACCCTAACTGGATACTGTCATAGGTGAAATACAAAACAGAGCCTTGTTTCACACCTTCAGATCGTCCCCAGAATGACTGGAAAATACAAAGGTAATAATTTGTGAATAACATCTGATCTGCTTTCTCTAGAATTAGTGACTAGGGTTCCACACTGGGATCGCAGGCTGCTGTCTTTAAGACTGGCGTGGAGGTGGAGAGTGATTGAGCCAAGGACAAATAAAAACTCCACAAGGCTTTCCTACCATTTTTTCACTTTTATTTACCTGTTTACCACAAGGCTTTCCTACCATTTTTCACTTTTATTTATCTTTTTGTTACTAGTATGGGGTGCTGCATATTATAGTTTCAAAATCCTTTATCTGTTTTTGTAAAGCTGTCACTTTGTTGGTGAGAAGGTTTTTAGCATTTTTTGACATTTGTGACTTCTATTAGATTTGGTAATGTAATTTTATTCATTTATTTATTTATTTTGAGACAGAGTCTCACTGTGTCACCCATGCTGGAATGCAGTGACTGAATAATGGTTCACTACAGTCTTCACCTCTTGAGTTCAGGTGATCCTCCCACCTCAGCCTCCACATTAGCTGGGACTACTCGCACACCACCATGTCCAGCTAATTTTTTTTTGTAGAGACGGGGTTTCACATGTTGCCCAGACTGGTCTCAAACTCCTGGGCTGAAACGGTCCATCTGCCCTGGCCTCTCAAAGTGCTGTGATTACAGGCATGAGCCATGGTGCCCAGCTGGTAATGTAATTTTAGTTGACTCCTAAAAGATCTGTTTTAGTTATTTAGGGAATATTATAAATATTCATGAGAGATAGCATTGAGTTCTTTTCTAAGAATGCATTCTCTCATTGTCCTTTCCTTCTCTTTTGACATTACCCAATAAAATGTTCAAAAATTTTCCATTGGGATGGTGAAATATCTTTTATTATTCTTTTGTCATGCTTAACTACATCTGATCTAGAGGAAACCAGTTACTAGCTTCCAGATTTTCTGTTAGTATAATCCCAGAGGTTATGCTGAATCCTCCAACTAATGAGTTGCAAAAATCACGTGAAATTTTATCTGCTAGGGCCTCTCATCAGAGACCAGTGCCTATAGTGTTTTTTGGTGGCTGGCTTAGTCTGTTTTTTGTTGCTTAAGAATATCTGAACTTGGATAATTTATAAGGAATAATATTTGTTTTTTACTTTTCTGGAGGCTGGGAAGTCCAAGGTTAAGGGGGGGCATCTGGTGAGAACCTTCTTGCTGGTGGGGACTCTGCAGAGTTCTTAGATGGCACAAAACATTACATGACAAGGGCTGAACTGCCTAACTCGGGTTTCTTCCATCTTCTCGTAAGGACACCAGTCCCCTTCCTGAGATAACTTATTTATTCATTAAGCCATTGATCCATGAATAGATTAATCTATTCATGAGGTCTGAACCTTCAAGAGTCAGTCACCTTTTCAATCCCCACCTTTTATTACTCCCACTTTGCAGACTAACTTTCAACATGTGCTTTGGAGGGGACAAACATTCAAACTTAGCAGTGGCTGATCACATATGCTCCCTCTGTTGAGTTTGTAAGATTCCAAACTCTCAGAACATATGAGCTAAGAAAATAATATACTTTTTGCATAAACAGTGTAGATTAAAAAAAAAAACAGTGTAGATACAATCGAGCCCTGTTATTAGTTAGGTTGGTAGGGCATTCCCTAAATCCAGTTCTTAGACACCATAAAAGGTCCAACTTTCAGAATAAGAATTTGTAAGGACGTATAGTTTCAGGACTGCTAATGGTAGCTCTCTTCTGCACAATAGGTAATAGGACTTTGTCATGACAAGAACTACAACCCACTACAGAAATAATTAGGGTGATCCAGGCAATAAGACTCATTTAACTCACCAAGAAGAGACCTGTTCCTGTTCAACTGTAACTTTAGCAAACATGTTGGACTCTAGCGTCAAAATGGCTGTGTGGGAGAAAGTGAGTATAGACAGAATATGAGAGAGTTTACTATGTCATTGAATAAATGCTTGGAAAGCACAGCATCATGAAGTTTATGAATTGAGTATAGATTTTTCAGTACTGTCACTCAACCTTTCTCTTCTATATGTGTGGGATGTTTCAGGACACAGTGGCCTTTGAGGATGTGGCTGTGAGCTTTACCCAGGAGGAATGGGCTTTGCTGGGTCCATCACAGAAGACTCTGTACAGATATGTGATGCAAGAAACCATCAGGAACCTGGACTGTATAAGTAAGAATAACATCATGTCTCGCTTAATCAATTAGAGACATTTGTTTCATGGACGTCAGTGCTGTTCAATGATATGAAATGTGGAAAGGGCAAATAATGGACTCTTGAACAACACAGAATTCACAAGTGACAGCCCCCAAAGAAGTTGTACATCCTCATCTAACTTTTTGTCCACTGTAGCTGAAGCAGCCATTGACCAGCAGCCTTACTGGTGACATAAACAGTTGATTAATCCATATATTCTAAGTAATATGTATTGCATACTATATTCTCACCATAAAGTAAGCTAGAGAAAGAAAATACTGATAAAATCATAAAGAAGAGAAACTATATTTACTATTCACTAAGTGGAGGTGGATGATCATAAACGTTTTTATTCTCATCTTTACACTGAAAAGGCTGAGTAAGAGGAAGAATTGATCCTGGTATCTCAGGGGTAGCAGAGACTAAAGAAAATTCATATATAGGTGGAGCTGTGCAGTTCAAACTTGTATTGTTCAAGAATCAACTGTAAGGCTGGGTACAGTGGCTCATGCCTGTAATCCCAGTACTTTGGGAGATTGAGGTAGGTGGATCACGAGGTCAGGAGTTCAAGAACAGTCTGACCGACATGATGAAACCCCGTCTCTACTAAAAATACAAAAATTAGCTGGGTGTGGTGGCGGGCACCTGTAATCCCAGCTACTCAGGAGGCTGAGGCAGGAGAATCGCTTGAACCTGGGAGGCCAGAGGTTGCCACAAGCCGAGATCATGCCACTGCACTCCAGCCTGATGACAGAGCAAGACTCCACCTCCAACTCCAAACTGTACAGAATCAATTGTGACTAAATCATGTATGATTGCAGTATATATAAAATCTTAACTGTTTTATAAAATTTTCTAATAATTTATAGTGATTTTCTGGGTCTACCTTTTAGGAATGATATCAGAAGACCAGAATATTGAAGATCAGTACAAAATCCCAGAAGAAATCTAAAGTAATTTGTACTGACAGGAGAAAGTTATGTTTTTGAAGTGAGTCTCAGAATGGGAATAAAAAAACAAAATGAACAAGCCCAGCTTAAATTTATTTTTTAATTGTTTTAATTATCTTTTTTTTTTTTTTTTTTTTTTTTTTTGAGACAGGGCCTTGCTCTGTTGCCCAGGCAGGAGTGCAGTGGCATGAGCTTGGCTCACTGCAGCCTTGACTTCCCAGGTTTAAGCAATCCTCCCACCAGAGCCTCCCGAGTAGCTGGGACTACAGGTCTATGCCGCCACAACTGGTTAATTTTTGCATTTTTTGTAGAGACAGGGCTCAAGCAATCTGCCCTGCCTTGGCTTCCCCAGATGTTGGGATTACAGGTGTGAGTCATTGCACTGGCCCAAATTTATTTATTCTTAAAAAATTTTCTCATAAAACATAGTCTAAGAATTTAAATATGAAACTGGACATGGTGACTCATGCCTGTAATCCCAACACTTTGGGAGGCCAAGGCAGGCAGATTACTTGAGGTCAGGAGTTTGCGAGCAGCCTGACCAACATAGCGAAACCCTGTATTTACAAAAATACAAAAGTTAGCTGGGCATGGTGGCGTGCACCTGTAACCCCAGCTGCTTGGGAGGCCGAGACAAGAGAATTGCATGAACCGAGGTGGCAGAGGTTGCAGTGAGCTGAGATCGCGCCACTGCACTCCAGCCTGGACACCAGAGTGAGACTCCATCTCAAAAAAAAAATAGAATTGACATATGAATATTATTGTCTTGAAAACAGCTGGTAGGCTTGGTTGCGTGGCATATGTCTACGATCCCAGCGCTTTGGGAGGCCAAGGTGGGAGGATGGCTTGAGGCCAAGGGTTCAAGACCAGCCTGGGCAACATGGCCTTACTCTGTCTCAATTTAAAAAATTAGCCAAGTGTGTTGGTGCACACCTGTAGTTCCAGCTACTCATGAGGCTGAAGTGGGGGAGATCACTTGAGTCCAGGAGGTCAAGGTTACATGAAGTGTCATCCTGCTACTGTACTCTAGCTATATCCTGTTTCAAAAAATAAATTAATTAATTAAAAATAAAGGGAAAAAAACACAAAAAACCCAGCTGGGTTGAGTTGTCTTGCATAGCATTCAGTTCATTCATGTTTAAACAGGGCATGAAGCCTGCACTTTGCATGGTCATGTTAAAAAGGTACATCTGTCAAGGCACAGTGGCTCACGCCTATAATCTCAGCACTTTGGGAGGCTGTGGCGGACGGATCACCAGGTCAGGAGTTTGAGACCAGCCTGGCCAACATGTTGAAACCCCATCTCTACTAAAAATACAAAAATTAGCCGGGTGTGGTAGTATGCGCCTCTAATCCCAGCTACTTGAGAGGTTGAGGCAGGAGAATTGCTTGAACCTGGGAGGTGGAGGTTGCAGTGAGCTGAGATTGTGCCACTGCACTCCAGCCTGGGTGACAGAGTAAGACTCCTTCTCAGAAAAAAAAAAGGTACCGGCCTGGCGTGGTGGCTCAGGCCTGTAATCCCAGCACTTTGGGAGGCCAAGGCAGATGGCTCCCAAGGTCAAGGGATCAAGATCATCCTGGCCAACATGATGAAACCCCGTCTCCACTAAAAATACAAAAATTAGCTGTGTGTGGTGGCACGCATCTGTCGTCCCGGCTATTTGGGAGGCTGAGGCGGAGAATCGCTTGAATCCAGGAGGCAAAGGTTGCAGTAAGCCAAGATTGCGCCACTGCACTCCAGCCTGGCAACAGAGCAAGACTCCATCTCAAAAAAAAAAAAAAGGGCCAGGCGCAGTGGCTCACGCCTGTAATCCCAGCACTTTGAGAGGCCGAGGCGGGCGGATCACGAGGTCAAGAGATCGAGACCATCCTGGCCAACATGATGAAACCCTGTCTCTACTAAAAAATACAAAAGTTAGCTGGGCGTGGTGGCACGTGCCTATAGTCCCAGCTGCTCAGGAGGCTGAGGCAGGAGAATTGCTTGAACCCGGGAGGTGGAGGTTGCAGTGAGCCAAGATCGCGCCACTGCACTCCAGCTTGGCGCCTGGCAACAAAGCGAGACTGTGTCTCCAAAAAAAAAAAAAGTACCTATTAATTAATAAAAAAAAAATAGATACCTATTAATACACATAAAATCATTTAGAAGCAACTGTTTAGTAACATACTTTAGTAACATATTTTTTACAGATGTCATATGGCAGAGAGACTCAGTGAAAGTAAAGACAATAGTCAATGTGGAGAAATATTTAGCCAGATTCAAGATAGTATTGTGAACCACAACATTCATCCTGGAAAAGATCCATGTCAAAGCACCGAGCGTGAAGAAGTCATCATGGGTCATTCATCCCTTAATAGCCAGATCAGAGTTGATGCTGGACACAAACCACATGTGTATCAGGAATACGGAGAGAAGCCACATACACATAAACAACGTGGGAAAACCTTCAGTTATCATCACTCCGTTCAGTCACGTGGAAGGCCTCTCACTGGAAAGAGATGCTTTGAGTGTAAGGAATGTGGAAAAACCTTCAGTTCTCGTAGAAACCTTCGAAGACACATGGTAGTGGAAGGTGGAAATAGACCTTATAAATGTAAGTTGTGTGGAAAAGCTTTTTTTGGCCCAGCTTATTACGTATGCATGGCAGAACTCACACTGGAGAGAAACCGTATGAATGTAAGCACTGTTCTAAAGCCTTTCCTTTTTACAGTTCCTATCTAAGACATGAAAGAATGCACACTGGGGAGAGACCGTATGAATGTGAGCAGTGTTCCAAAGCCTTGCCTGATTCCAATTCCTATATAAGACACCAAAGGACTCACACTGGAGAGAAACCCTATACATGTAAACAATGTGGGAAAGCCTTCAGTGTTTCTAGTTCCCTTCGAAGACATGAAACCACACACAGTGCAGAGAAACTCTATGAGTGTAAGCTATGCGGGAAAGCATTTCATCATCTTGGAAGCTTTCAAATACACATGAAAAGGCACACTGGAGATCGACCTCATAAATGTAAGATATGTGGGAAAGGCTTTGATCGTCCCAGTTTAGTTCAATATCATGAACGAATTCATACTGGAGAGAAACCCTATGAATGTAAGCAGTGTGGGAAAGCATTATCTCATAGTTCGAGCTTTCGAAGACACATGATAATGCATACTGGAGATGGACCTCATAAATGCAAGGTATGTGGGAAACCCTTTGTTTATCCCAGTGTATGTCAAAGACATGAAAAGTCTCACAGTGGAGAGAAACCCTATGAATGTAAGCAGTGTGGGAAAGTGTTATCTCATAGCTCAAGCTTTCGAAGACACATGATAATGCATACGGGAGATGGGCCAAATAAATGCAAAGTATGTGGGAAAGCCTTTGTTTACCCCAGTGTATGTCAAAGACATGAAAAGTCTCACTGGAGATAAACAATATGAATCTAAGCAATGATAAAGCCTTCTGTATTTCCAGTTCCCCTTGACAACATGAAAAACCTTACACTGGACAGAAACCCTATAAATGTAAATGTGGGAAAGCCTTTCATAATTTGTATCCCTGTCAAAATTATGAAACAACTCACACTGGAGAGAAGCTGTGTGAATGTAAGGAATGTGGGAGAGCAGTCAGTTTTTTAAATGTCTTTGTCAGCCTAGGCACAGTGGCTCACACCCATAATCCCAGCACTTTGGAAGGCCGAGGCGGGTAGATCACCTGAGGTCAGGAGTTTGAGACTAGCCTGACCAGTATGATGAAACCCCGTCTCTACAAAAATTAGCCAGGCACGGTGGCATGTGCCTGTAATCCCAGCTACTCAGGAGGCTGAGACAGGAGAATCGCTTGAACCCAGAAGGCAGAGGTTGCATTGAGCGGAGATTGCACCATTGCATGCCAGCCTAGGCAACAAGAGCAAAACTCCATCTCAAAAAACAAAACAAAACAAAAGATGGCTGGGTGTGATGGTGCATGCCTGTAATCCCAGCACTTTGGGAGGCCAAGGCGGGGGATCACCTGAGGTCAGTAATTCCAGACCAGTCTGACCAACATGGAAATAATTTTGTATTTCTCTGCTAGAAATACAAAATTAGCCAGGCATGGTGGTACATGCCTGTAATCCCAGCTACTCAGGAGGCTGAGGCGGGAGAATTGCTTGAACCTGGGAGGCAGAGGTTGTGGTAAGCTGAGATCATGCCATTGCACTCCAGCCTGGGCAACAAGAGTGAAACTCTGTCTCTTAAAAAAAAAAAAAAAGGACAAGAGGCTGGGCACAGTGGCTCATGCCTTAATCCTAGCACTTTGGGTGGGCAGATCGCTTGAGCTCAGGAACTCAAGACCAACTTGGGCAAAATGGTGAAACCCTGTCTCTACAAAAAAATAGAAAAATTAGCAGGTGTGGTCACGTGCACTGAAGTCCCTGCTACTTGGGAGGCTGAGGTGGGAAGATCTCTTGAGTCCAGAGGGTGGGAGTTGCAGTGAGCCAAGATGCCAGGGCAACAGAGCCAGACCCTGTCTCAAAAAAAAAGTATATGAAAGGATTCACTCTGTAGAGAAGTCATATGAATGTAAGAAATGTAGGAAAGCATTGAGTTCTCTCAGTTCCTTGCATAGGCATGAAGGGACTCACTGGAGAGATACTCTATATAATGTGTGAAATGTAGGGAAGTATTCTTTAATGTTATTTCATGTGAGATAGAATTCTCATTGGAGATAAACCCTATGGATGTAAACACATAGTAAAGCCTTAAGTAGCCTCAGTTTCTTTCAAATATAGTTATCCCCTAATATGTGCAGGGGATGGGTCTCCCACCCCCCACCCCAGACATACCTAAATCGACACATGCTAAGTCCCTTTTTTAAAATGACATATTTGGTCTGGATGCAGTGACTGACACCTGTAATCTCAGCACTTTGGGAGACCGAGCTGGGCAGATCATGAGGTCAGGAGTTCGAGTCCAGCCTGACTAACATGGTGAAAACCCGCCTCTACTAAAAATACAGAACTTAGCCAGGCATGGTGGCGCATGCCTGTACTCCTAGCTACTCAGGAGGCTGAGGCAGGAGCATCACTTGAACCCCGTAGGTGGAGGTTGCAGTGAGCTGAGATTGCGCCACTGCACTCCAGCCTGGGCAACAGAACAACTCCATGTCAAAAAAAAAGAAAAAAAAAAAGACATATTTGGGTTAGGCACAGTGGCTCACATCTGTAGTCCTAGCACTTTAAGAGGCCAAGGAAGGTGGATCACTTGAGCCCAGGAGTTAGAGGCCAGCCTGGGTAACATGGTGAAACCCTGTTTCTACAAAGATACAAAAGTTAGCCAGGTGTGGTGGCACACACCTGTAGTCCCAGCTACTAGGGTGGCTGAGCTGGGAGGATCACTTGAGCCTGCGAAGTTGAGGTTGCATGAGTCAGATTCACATTACTGCACTCTAGCATAGGCAGCAGAATGAGAACCTGTCTCAAAAAAGTACTAAAAAGTAAAAAAAATAAAAATGATGTATTTACATGTAACCTACCCACATCCTCCTGTATACTCTAAATCATCTGTAGATTAGTTAAAATACATCGTGAGTCATAGAAGCTATGTAAATAGTTGTTTTATTGTTTAAAACAATAAACAATTGTTTAGTGAATAATGATATGAAAAAGACCCTATACATACTCAGTACAGACCCAACCGGCACAGACACATGTACATAATACATGTCCTTTCGAGCATTATAAATCCTTATTTTCGACACTCATAGATTGCTTTTGTTTAATGACCTGAAAGTGTGTTAACATTCACCCAAATCCTGGTGCTTACTTGATAACAAAAGTATAATAATGATTATTGCAGTAGGGTGATGTGTTGAGGCAACTAGATGGATGACACCGTAGATAAGCAGTGAGACCTCAGGCTAACTCGAATCTTAACAGGATGTCACCGTGATCGTCTATGTCGGAAGAACTAGATTCTGACTGCAGATACTAACTTTTGGGAGCAATCTAAATAATACTAATGTCAGAATCTGTTCAGTTTGAGGGCTGAAGATCTTTAAGCGTTGAAGAGTCTGTCTTCATATTGGCAGATATTTAATTAGAAACGTTGTAGAAAGATAGTTCTTTTTCTATTATTTTTTACTTTTTGAGATGGAGTCTCGTTCTGTTGCCCAGGCTGGAGTACAGTGGTGCAATGTTGGCTCACTGCAACCTCTGCCTCCCAGGTTCAGGCACTTCTCCTGCCTCAGCCTCCCAAGTAGCTGGGATTACAGGCATATGCCACCATGCCCGGCTAATTTTTGTATTTTAGTAGAGACGGGATTTCACCATGTTGGCCAGGCTGGTCTTGAACACCTGACCTCATGATCCACCCGCCTCAGCCTCCCAAAGTGCTGGGATTACAGGTGTGAGCCACTACACCCAGCCTAGTTCTTTTTTTGTTTGTTTTAATCATGAAAAAAAAAAAACAAAAAACCTTTACAGTGTCACTGGGGTGACTTGGAGGCTTTCTTCCATGGAAGAACCTTAATTGAGGATGATAATCTTTTGTACCTTGCAGCAGAAGCTGTAGGTGCCCTAAAACTGCTTCAGTTTCCTTCCTTCCTCTTTCTTTCCTTAGTTCTTTCCTTCTTTCCTTCTTTTCTTCTTTCTCTCTCTCTCTCTCTTCTTCTGACAGGCTGTCACTCTGTCACCTAGAGTGCATGGCTCACCACATCTGGAGGGCAGTGGCCCAATCGTGGTTCACTGCAACCTCAACTTCCTGGGCTCAAGTGATCTTCCCACCTTAGCCTCCCAACTAGCTGGGATTGCAGGCACACATCACCATGCCTGACTATTTTTTGTGTTTTTTGTAGAGACAAGGTTTCACCATGTTTCCCAGGCTGGTCTTGAACTCCTAGAATCAAGAGATCTGCCTGCCTTGGCCTCCCAAATTACTGGAATTATAGGCATGAGCCACCGTACCCAGCCTTCAGATTTTTTAAGTATCAAAATCTGTAGCAGTGCTTCTTTTTTTTTCAGACGGAGTCTCTGTGTTGCCCAGACTGGAGTGCAGTGGTACAATCTTAGCTCACTGCAACCTCCACCTCCTGGGTTCAAGTGATCCTCCTGCCTCAGCCACCTGAGTAGCTGGGATTATAGGTGCCAGCCACTATGCCCAGCTAATTTTTGTATTTTTAGTAGAGATGGGGTTTCGCCATGTTTGCCAGGCTGGTCTTGAACTCCTGACTTAAAGTGACCCGCCTGCCTGAGCCTCCCAGAATGCTGGGATTACAGGCATGAGCCACCACGTATGGCACTGCCTCTTCTAAATCTGCATCGTCATCATTATCTGTAGAGGATTTCAGCATATTTTCTATTTCCTTGTTAGTAAGGGTTTCTCCTTTGCTCTTCCGTGTGTTCCTCAACGTTGTCTTCAGTCATTTTAGAGATAGCTGTCCCCACCAACTTCCCTTACAACACTTAAGATATTCTCACTACCATATCAATAGTGGGGAACTGTCTGAAATCACTGACTTCCTCACTCCGTAATAGCTTCCAATACACTTTGGCTGTCTTGGGCTGTAGGGCATCTACAGCCTCTGCAATAAGCACAATTGTGTCTGCAGTTGTGAAGTGCATCCATAAATCCTGTGTGATACGGAGAAGGTTAGCATCAAGACAGCATAAATCCTTCCAAAAGTCCAGTGAGTATAAGACGCCATAATGTACTTGGTGATGTCTTGATCAAGTGGTTTTAGCAGTGATGTAGTTTTAGGAGACAGGAGCATCACTTCCTCATTTTTATCGGAATAAGAGAGATGAGAAATGCCAGGAGCATTGTCAATTATGAGGAGAGCCTTGAAGTGGCAGCCCCTTCTTTTCTTTTCTTTTCTTTTTTTTTTTTTTTTGGAGACAGTCTCACTCTGTTGCCCAGGCTGGAGTGCAGTGCCGCGATCTCGGCTCACTGCAACCTCTGCCTCTCGGGTTCAAGCGATTCTCCTGCCTCAGCCTCCCGAGTAGCTGGGACTAAAGGTACACACCACCATGCCCAGCTAATTTTTTGTATTTTAGTAGAGATGGGGTTTCACCAGGTTGCTCAGGCTGGTCTTGAACTCCTGAGCTCAGACAGCCTGCCCACCCTGGCCTCCCAAAGTACTAGGATTACAGGCGTGAGCTACCGCACCTGGCCCAGCCCCTTCTTTTCAAGGTATTCATTCACATCAGGGCGGAAGCAATGGTAGAACCAAGCCTTCATGTGTTTTTGTCAGGACATGGGCAGGCAAGTTTTGCTTTTGTTTTAAAGGACCCAGGAATTGTTAACGTAGTAGATGAGACTTTGTTTGATCTTATGACATCCTGAATTGCCACATAGCACGAGAGTAAGGTGATCTTTCCAAGCCATGAACCCCAAGGCTTTCTTTGTACTCTTGTGATGAAGGCACCATTGGGCATCTTCTTCCAGAACATGCCCGATTCATTACAATGGAGGACTTGCTCTGGAAGTTAGCGTTTCTTTTTTTTTATGAGTTTCATGAGCTTTTCTAGGAATGCTGATGTTTCCTTTGCATCAGCCAAGGCCAGTTCTCTTATGTTCTTCAAGTTCTTGAAGCTCTAATGTATTGTGTAGCTAGCTAAGCCAGACCTTGCTGGCCTGAAACTCCTTGTAGCTCTTAACATTTTCTCACAGTGGTGCTTATAGAGGCTGTCTTTTCACATATCCTTTTGCCATCAACAGGGATGTGGTTCGTTGTGGTGACCTCTAGCCACACACTAATGCTTTCTCAGTCTTTATACATATTTTGTCATGAGCCAGAGGAAACATTTTTTTTCCATGACAGGGGCAGCTCTAACATTTCTAGAAATTTTGGCTTTTTGCTTTAGTGTGTGGATGTTCTTACCTTATGGCTCACTTTCCAAAGTGACATGCCACTTTTCAAAAACATCTAAGATTTTTATTTTTTCACTGAGTGATCACACTTTTTGCTCCCTGGTAGCTTTTTAGGGATAGCTTTGACCACTCAGTTGCTTTTTAGGATCCATTTTTTCACTTTTTTTTTTTTTTTAACATATGACATCTCAAGGAACTCTGAAAAGAAAGAAGTCTTGTAAGACAACAACAAATTTGATGGACTTACACTTTCTGATTTCAAAACTGAAAGTGCAAATCTATACTAATGTAAACAGTTGGTGCTAGCATAACGACACAGAAGTAGACCAAAGCAACACAGATAGCACCGAAACGCGCATTTGGATGTAGAGTCCAATAATTTTTGACGGGTGTGCAACAAGCATGAATTGAGGGATTGAATAGTTTTTGCGTAGAACGGTGCTGGGTAAAAATGCATATCCATATGCAACACAATGAAGTTTTACCTTGTTTTAATGTTATATACAAAAGTCAACTTAAAATGGAGTCCTCGATCTAGAAACTCTTAGATGAAAATACAGGGCCAAAGCTTGATGCCATCAGATTTTGCAGTTACTTACTGCATGTGGCCCTGAAGGCATGACCCACAAGAGAAATAATAAATTGGATGTTACGAAATTTAAAAACTTCTGGCACCCAAAAGCAATATTAGTAGAGTAAACAGACAACTGATAGAGTGGAAGAAACTATTTCCAAATCATATATGGTAAGAGAGTGTATTGAAGACTCTTAGAAAACTCAAGCCAACAACAACAACAAAAACCACGTGTTATGAAATAAATGTGTTTCCATAGAATACCTTTGTTTTAATCTGCTTCCCTATAGTGACAGGATTAGGGAATGGGTTCTTTGTGTTATAATAAGGATTAGGTTAGATCTTGAGAGTAGAGCCCTAAGAATGAGACTGGTTTCGTAATGAGAGTTCCCCGACAGCTTGCTTCACTCTCTGCCTTGTGAAGATATCAGTGCAACTGTCTATGATCCAGGCAACAGGCCCCCAGCAGACACTAAATCTCAGCACCTAAATTTGTTACAATTTTGTCTTTTGACACTGGTAAGGGCTCAAGGAAGAGAACATGCATAGAGAAAGCTTCCATCTTACTCTGGAATATAAAAAGTAATGTATAAGATGTTGGTAGATAGATAGACAGTAAAGGAAATATTGATGAGCTCTCAGAACTGAGGCTAGGGCAAGGACAAGGTGGCTCACACCTGTAGTCACAGTGCTTTGGGAGGCAAAGGCAGGAGGATTGCTTTCTCCTGACCAATATGGAGAAACCGTGTCTCTACTAAAAATACAAAATTAGCAGGGCATGATGGCGCACGCCTGTGATCCCAGCTACTCAGGAGGCTGAGGCAGGAGAATCGCTTGAACCTGGGAGACAGAGGTTGCGGTGAGCCAAGATCTCACCATTGCACTGTAGCCTGGGCAACAAGAGTGAAATTCTGTCTCAAAAAAAAAAAAAAAAAAAAAAAAATGAAGTTTTCCTTCTGGGTTTTGGACTTGCTTGGGAACTGTAACTCTTCCTCGTCTCTTGTTGCTCCCTGTGGGAATAGGCGTGTTTATCTTACCTATCCAATCATTATATTTTAGAAGCACACAACTGGTTTTTGTTCTAAGGAGTTGGAGACCAACCTGGACAAAATAGAGAGACATCATCTTACACACACATAAATTACCAGGCATGGGGTGGAACCTGCCTATAGTCCTGACTACTTGGGAGGCTGAGGCAGGAGGATCACTTGAGCCTCGAGTTTGAGACCAGCCTGGACAATATAGTGAGACCTTGACAAAAAAAAAAAGAGAAGAAGAAATTAGCTGGGCATGCTGTGCATCTGTAGTCCAAGCTGTTTGAGAGGCTGAGGCCAGGAGAATTGCCTGAGCCCAGCAGTTTGAGGCTGCAGTAAGCTAAGATTGTGCCACTGCACTCCAGCTTGGGTGACAGAACAAGACCCTGTCTCTAAAAATAAAGTTAGGCCAGGCGTGGTGGCTCACACCTGTAATCCCAGCACTTTGGGAGACCGAGGCGGGTGGATCACCTGAGGTTAGGAGTTCTAGACCAGCCTGGCCAACATGGTGAAACCCCATCTCTACTAAAAATACAAAAAAATTAGCCGGGTGTGTTGACACTTGCCTATAATACCAGCTACTCTGCAGGTTGAGGCAGGAGAATCACTTGAACCAGGAAGGCAGAGGTTTCAGTGAGCCGAGCTCACACTACTACACTCCAGCCTGGAGACTCACAAGAGTGAGACTCCGTCTCAAAAAAAAAAAAAAAAACCTTCCTGGTTCAAGCAATTCCCCTGCCTCAGTCTGTGGAGTAGCTGGGATTATAGGAAGTGCCACCAGGCCCAGCTAATTTTTTTGTGTTTTTGGTAGAGATGAGGTTTCGCCATGTTGGCCAGGCTGGTCTTGAACTCCTAACCTCAGGTGATCCACCTGCCTCAGCCTCCCTAAGTGCTGGGATTATAGGCATGAGCCACTGTGCCTGGCCAACTTTTATATAATATAATATAAAAAGAATTGAGGATGATGTTATTGCACAATGGAGAAAAGACGGTCCTTCGTATACAATGGTGCAGATCTTGGTGCATTTTGCTACTGTTTTGTGGAAATAGAGTGAGGAAATGGCGAAGTTGGATATTGAATTGACGGTATTTCTTTTTTTTTTGAGACAGAGCCTCACTTTGTCACCCAGGCTGGAGTGCAGTGGTGTGATCTCAGCTCACTGCAACCTCTGCCTGCCGGGTTCAAGTAATTCTCTTGCCTCAGCCTCCCAAGTAGCTGGGACTACAGGCACATACCACCATGCCCGGTTAATTTTTTGTATTTTTAGTAGAGACGGGGTTTTCCCGTGCTGGCCAGGCTGGTCTCCAACTCCTGACCCCTTGATCCACCTGCCTTGGCCTCCCAAAGTGCTGGGATTATAGGCGTGAGCCACCGCACCCAGCTAAGTTGACAATATTTCTAAGAAGTGTTCAAAAAGCAACTTGGTTCCTACTGACTGCATATACTGAAATGTGAGGAAAGAGAAGTGGGTGGAGATGAAATTATTAAGCAAGAAGGAACTGAAATGAAAAGATTTGGGAAACTCTCAGTCTATCCATATTGGAAAGATGAAAAAGCATGTTGGAAAGAGAACACTAAAGAGTGTGTCTAAGGACCTTTAATGGCAATAGTAGTATGGTTATGAATCATGGGCTTAGCCACCCCAGCAGAAAAACTGTTACTTCAAAGGAGAAGGTCACAAGAAGAAATGAACAAAAGTTGTTGGACTTCTGTGATTTTACAGAAAGTGTCCATAGAGCTATTCAACTATGAATTTGTGACACTTTTAGAGACAAGGGAAGAGGGATCCTGGCAGCTGTTCAGAGGTCAGGAAGGCTGCCTCTTGAATATCAACAGTGGGGAACATTTCTGGGTTTCCACAAACAAGATTAGCTGAAGCCAGAAGTGTGGATGTAGTGCCACCCAAAGCTATGTGGGTTTGACCCATGTCTAACACAGTTGCAGGGACAACTGCACATTACTATGCATTGAGGGCAGAGTATTGAGTGAAAAAGGAATTATTCTCTAAGTTTAAAATCTCATGAAGTTACCAGCCGGGCATGGTGGCTCACGCCCGTAATCCCAGCACTTTGGGAGGCCAAGGCGGGTGGATCACGAGGTCAGGAGTTCAAGACCAGCCTGGCCAACATAGTGAAACCCGTCTCTACTAAAAATATACAAAAATTAGCTGGGCATGGTGGCCGGCACCTGTAATCCCAGCTACTTGGGAGGCTGAGGCAGGAGAATCGCTTGAACCCAGGGGGCGGAGGTTGGAGTGAGCCGAGATCGTGCCACTACACTTCGGCCTGGGTGACAGAGTGAGACTCTGTCTCAAAAAAAGAAAAAAAAAAGTCTCATGAAGTTGACCGGGCACAGTGGCTCATGCCTGTAATCCTAGCACTTTGGGAGGCCAAGGCAGGCAGATCACTTGAGATTGGGAGTTCAAGACCAGCCTGACCAACATGGAGAAACTGTGTCTCTACTAAAAATACAAAATTAGCCAGGTATGATGGCACATGCCTATAATCCCAGCTACTCAAGAGGCTGAGGCAGGAGAATCGCTTGAACCCAGGAGGAGGAGGTTGTGGTGAGCCGAGATCACGCCATTGTACTCCAACCTGGGCGACAAGAGTGAAACTCTGTCTAAAGAAAAAAAAAGCAACTCATGAAGTTTTCCTTCTGGGTTTTGGACTTGCTTGGGAACTGTCACTCTTCCTCTTCTCTTATTGCTCTCCATGAGAATAGGAGTGTTTCTCTTACCCCTGTCCAATCATTGTATTTTAGAAGCACACAACTGGTTTTTTTTCTGTAAGGTTTCACAGCTGGGAAAGAATGTTTCTTCAGGATGAACATTACCTTGACTCTCACCAATATCTAGTTCCGGTGATAGTTAGATGAGACTTTGATTTTACACTTCAGAGTTTATTCTAGAAAGAATGAAGACTTGGTGCTGTTGGGATAGAATGAATGCGTTTTGCATGTGAGGACGTAAGTTTCAACAGGGCCAAGAGGAGATACAACACAATATTATTGAGCTTTTTTGTTCCCTCAAATCATATGTTGAAACCCTGCTTCCTAATGTATGGAATGAGGAGATGAGATCTCTGGGTGATACTTAAGATGAGAAGAGACCATGAAGGGAGGGGTCCTTATGAATGGGGTTAAGGTGGTAAATGTTATTTTATGTGAATCTTTGCGCCATGAAAAAATAGGGGGAAAAGCCACAGCAGTGCAAAGACTCCCTTGGACCATCAACTTACCAAGTCCTCCTTGTCTGCAGCACTAAGTTTGTTCATTTTCCTGTGTGCATGGAAGATCTGTTCCTATGCTGTCCCTTTTTCTCTCAGGCAACCTTTAGATTTGATCCCAGGCTTAGGTCAGCTACTGCTACACAGCTTTGCTCCCAATCTGAACCATATTCACTTCGGACCCATGTGGTGTGCTAACACCTTCCTGTTTATTTGAAGGGGAAATTAATGTTAATTTCCTCTTCACAACATTCATAAACATAATTGAGGCCGGGCTTGGTGGCTCACGCCTATAATCTCAACACTTTGGGAGGCCAAGCCGGGTGCATCGCTTGAGTTTAGGAGTTCAAAACCAGCCTGAGCAACGTGGTGAAACTCTGTCTCTACCAAAAAAAAAAAAAAAAAAAAAAAAAAAAAAAAAGCCAAGCACTGTGGCTTGCACCTGTAATCCCAGCACTTTGAGAGGGTGAGGTGGGCAGATCACAAGGTCAAGACACTGAGACTATCCTGGCCAACATGGTGAAACCCCATCTCTACTAAAAATACAAAAATTGGCTGGATGTGGTGGCACACACCTGTAGTCCCAGCTACTCGGGAGGCTGAGGCATGAGAATTGCTTGACCCGGGAAATGGAGGTTGCAGTGAGCTGAGATCGTGCCGCTGCACTCCAGTCTGGGTGACAAAGTGAGACTCTCGTTTCAAAAAAAAAAAAAAAAAATAGCCAGACGCTTGCCTATAGTCCCAACTACTCAGGAGGCCAAGGCATGAGAATCACTTGAGCCTGGGGGGCGGAGGCTGCAGTGAGCTGAGATTGTTTCACTGCACTCCAGCCTGGGTGACAGAGTGAGACCCTGTTTCAAAAAAAAACGAAGCAAAAAAACAAAACCAACACATAATTGAGCCACTAAAAAGTTTTGTTTCTGACTAAATCTCCCAAAATATGAGAAAGAGTAGCACAAACTAAAAATAATAAAGTGGAAAAGATCTTCCTAACTAGAGAAAATTGAGGAAATACAATGCAAAATAAGAGATGATTAACCTGTAATTCTGTACCTATGTTAGAGGTTGAAGAAACGGATAGAAAGAGATCATGACACACACAAGACAGAATTTCCTGATCTTAGTAGCAGAGTCAAGGTTGAAGTGGAAATATGTGATATAGCATGGAAATTTCCATGTTAGATGAATGAGAGAAATCTTCTTCCCATAATGTTATGGAATGAATGTAGGGTCAATTTTTTGTTGTTGTTTTTTTTGAGATGGAGTTTCGCTCTTGTTGACCAGGCTGGAGTGCAACGGTGTGATCTCGGCTCACCACAACTGCCGCCTCCTGGGTTCAAGAGATTCTCCTGCCTCAGCCTCCCGAGTAGCTGGGATTACAGGCATGTGCCACCATGCCCGGCTAATTTTTTGTATTTTTAGTAGAGATGGGGTCAAGAAATTGAGACCATCTTGTAAATCCATAGTGAGGAATAAGGTGAAGAAACACATTCTCCATGTTGGTCAGGCTGGTCTCGAACTCCTGACCTCAGGTGATCCGCCTGCCTTGGCCTCCCAAAGTGCTGGGATTATAGGCGTGAGCCACTGTGCCCCGGACGAGTCATGTTTTAATTAAGGAAGCACAGTAAATTCTGCTTTCACCCAATATATCTTTGCAAGGTAGGATGATTTATTTTTCATTACATTTGTTCTAAGATTTTGTAGTGATTAGTGTTTGTCATGTAAATGTTAGCATATCAAAATCAGGCTCAGTTCTCCAGTAATATATAGTTAAATTCCAATGATGTACACACATATTTATCCTCTGTAGCTCTATTATATTCTTGCCTTTCTGGGGTACTTTGTGGCATATGTAACAACTCAGTGTTCCACATTCTACAGTATATTCTTATAATTATTACTTTGCCATTGGTAGTCATTTAGTTCCGTTTTTATGCTTTATTTATAAATATAATACATGTATGTTACATTTTTCTATGTTGCAGGTCTAACAATTCATCGCTACTTACTATTTTACACAGTTGCCCTGTAAATCCATAACAAGGAATAAGGTGAAGAAACACATATTCAGTTTGTCGTTTCCACTTATATAGTCTCCCATGGTACCCTCTGTTTTTTCCTGTGGCTGTTGAGAGACTCAAGAATTTTGGTCTTTTTTTTTTTTTTTTTGAGATGGAATCTCGCCCTGTTGCCCCAGGCTGGAGTGCAGTGGCTCAATCTCGGCTCGCTGCAATCTCCGCCTCCTGGGTTCAAGTGATTCTCCTGCCTCAGCCTCTCAAGCAGCTGAGACTACAGGCATGTGCCACCACAGCCAGCTAATTTTTGTAATTTTTTTTTTGTAGAGACAGGGTTTTGCCATGTTGGTCAGGCTGGTCTCAAACTCCTGACCTCTGGTGATCCGCCAGCCTCAGCCTCCCAAAGTGCTGAGATTACAGACGTGAGCCACCGAACGTGGCCACTTTGGTCTTGTAGCGCTGGTGTCCAGGAAAAATTCTCTCAATGTTCATATTTTTAAGCCTAGGAAAGTATTTGTTTTGTCTTCCTTTTTGAATGTGAACATTGGTAGATTCTGGTTAAGGTGTGTTTTGGAGCAGAGCATGATGAGGAACTGGGTGAGAGGCTTCCCAGTGAAAGAGAGAACAGAACCTAACAAAAGCAAATATGTCTATTTCACTCCAATCACTTATTACAGTAGTCTCTATTAATGTCAAAAAAAGCAATGATCAATATGTTGAAAGGGATGGAGGAAGCAAATGTCATGTTTGACCATGATAGCATTAATTGTCTGGGAAACTAAAAACAATTGGAAAACCATTAACACTGTTGGCCACATGTGGTGGCTCATGCCTGTAATCTCAGCACTTTGGGAGGCTGAGGTGGATGGGTTGCTTGAGCCCAGTAGTTCAAGACCAACCTGGGCAACATGGCTAAACCTCATCTCTACAAAAAATACAAAAACTTAGCCAGGCCTGGTAGCATGTTCCTATAGTCCTAGCTACTCAGGAGGCTGAGGTGGGAGGATTGCTTGAGCCTGGGAAGTTGACGCTGCAGTGAGCCAAGATTGCACCACTGCACTCTAGCCTGGGTGACAGAATGAGACCCTGTCTGAAAAAAAAAAAAGCAACTAAAAACTATGAACACTGTTAATGGATTCAGTTTCCTGCTAGGGAGGAAACATATACTATGTTCACAATAACATACACTATTGAATTAAAATCACATAACTTTCCAAGGACTAGGACTAATTCCATGTGCAGCATCTATCTGCAGACAAGTTTAAGAGTTTCCTGGCCAGGTGAGGTGGTTCACATCTGTAATCCCAGCACTTTGGGAGGCTAAGGTGGGCGGATCACGAGGTCAAGAGATTGAGACCAGCCTGGCCAAGATGGTGAAACCCCATCTCTACTAAAAATACAAAAATACTTGGGAAGCTGAGGCAGGAGAATCGCTTGAACCTGGCAGGCAGAGGTTGCAGTGAGCCGAGATGGCGCCACTGCACTCTAGCTTGGGCAACAGAGTGAGACTCTGTCTTAAAAAAAAAAAAAAAGAAAAAGAAAAGAAAATGTATAACTCTATTATCATTACCAGTGCCTCATTCTTAACGTGAATCTACACTATGAATTCCTACTTCTTACTTTCATGCAAAAATTGATGTGAGATATTTTTGCAAGTTTTTTTCACATAAAGGTTTATAAGTTGAATAGTGTTTAATAAAATCAGTTAATAAAATTTTTCTTTACATTTTGTATTCTCTTGGATTCTTGAATTGCTTAAAGTGTATTTCTGATAGACAAGTAGGTTTAATTGTCTCTTCTTTTATTTTTCTATTTAGAGATAGGGGCTCACTCTGTCACCAGGGTAGAGTGCAGTGGTATGATCATAGCTCACTGCAACCTTGAACCTGAGCTCAGGGCATCCTCCTGCCTCAGCCTTCCAAGTAACTGGAACTAGAGGAACACCCTGCCACACCTTGCTAATTTTTTTTTAGAGATGGGAGTCTCACTATGTTGCCCAGGTTGGTCTCTAGCTCCTGGCCCCAAGCAATCCTCCAACTCTAAGCCTCTGAAAGTGCTGGGGTTGCAAGTGTGAGCCACTGTGTCCAGAAATACATTTAATTCTTAGATGGTTTAAAATTGCTGTATAACTAAAGAGCTTCTGAAACATGACATTTTGATATTTGTTGTGCCTTTACCACTGGCCTCTTGGAGCAAAGAAAACCCTTCTTCTCCATCACTTTCAGCCTATCCCCGAGCAGTATGGGCTGACCAACCGGGAGGACCCATGTACTTTGGTTGCCTGCTGGTGCACACGCTTCCTTGAATCCCAGGCTGAGCACACTGGTTGCAGTGTGCAAGCGCTACAGCCTCAGCATATTGCTGACCACGCATGCATCCTCCTGATCAGTTCCCATAAGTGGCCATTCCCACTTCAAGAGCAGTGGGCCAGGCCATAGCAGTCCTGGGAGGGCGGCCTCACCCTCGCCACATCATCTTCTTGAGGATGTCTCACTTGTCTCCTCTCCCAGTTCCAGCCCCAGCCCCTTGCTGCCCCCACCTGAGATGTTCTGTTGATTCAAATACCCGAGTAGTGAGGAACATGCAATATCCTTATGGCTGGGTTGGGTTAAGAGGAAAAATTGTAAGATGCACTTCTGAAATTTCACAGGGAACTACGGATCTTCAAATTCACCTTCTGGTTCAGCAGGTTAGGGAAGGAGTGTGAGAGTCTGCATTTCTTTTCTTTTCTTTTTTTTTTTTCTTTTTGAGACAGAGGCTTGCTTTGTCGCCAGGCTGCAGTGTAGTGGCATGATCTCAGCCCACTGCAACCTCTGCCTCCTGGGTTCAAGCAATTCTGCCTCAGCCTCCCGAATACCTGGGACTACAGGTGCGTGCAATCACGCCCAGCTAATTTTTGTATTTTTAGTAGAGTTGGGGTTTCACCATGTTGGCCAGGATGGTGTTAATCTCCTGACCTCGAGGTCCACCGCCTCAGCCTCCCAAGTGCTAGGATTACAGGCATGAGCCACCACACCCGGCTGAGAGTCTGCATTTCTAACTCGCTCCCATGTGTCATCATATCGGTTCATGGACCACAGTTAGAGTGTTGAGGTAATAAAAGATGTGGTTAGATAGGCAGGCAGGAGACAGATCCCATGGGGCCTCGTGGGCTAGGTTATGGACTTTTATAGGACTTTGAGCAGAGAAGTGATGTTTGGTTTGTGTTTGTAAGAAGTCTACTCCTGCTGGTGGGCAGAGAATAGATGGTAGTGGGGAGCTGGGAGACCAGCTTAAAAGCCATAGTTGTAGTTTGAAGAGAGGTTGTGTTGGCCTGGGTTTGGGTAATGTTAGTGGTTATAGACCGAAGGTTGTGAGAAGTCTAGTTATGAACCCAAGCTGTGTTTTTGGAGCCAGGTTCCAGGGAAGGGAAAGGCCCTGTCAAGGGGCCCTAGTTAGCAGTTCTGGGCATAAACAGATCAGTGGTGATCATCTTCAGTGCAGTAGAGAAGAGTGTGTGGCTCTAAAATATGATGGTAGAGGGGGTTCTCACACTAGTCTGAGAGGTTAGAGGAGGCTTTCCCAGAGGGACTAATTCTCAAATTGAAAACCTGAAGGTGGCCGGACGCAGTGGCTCACACCTGTAATTCCAGCACTTTGGGAGGCCGAGGTGGGCGGATCACCTGAGCTCAGGAGTTCAAGACCAGCCTGACCAACATGGCGAAACACCTTCTCCACTAAAAATAAAAAAATTAGCTGGGCATCATGGTGGGCGCTATAATCCCAGTTACCCAGGAGGCTGAGGCAGGAGAATCCATTGAAGGCCAGAGGCGGAAGTTGCAGTGAGCCAAGATGGTGCCACTGCACTCCAGCCTGGGTGACAGAGCAAGACTCTGTTTCAACAAACAAACAACCTGAAGGTGGGTGGGCAAGGTGGCTCACGCCTGTAATTCCAGCACTTTGGGAAGCTCAGGTGGGCAGATCACTTGAGGTCAGGAATTCCAGACCAGATGAGCCTGGCCAACATGGTGAAACCCTGTCTTTACTAAAAATACAAAAATTAGCCAGGCTTGGTGGCACACGCCTGTAATCCCAGCTACGTGGGAGGCTGAGGCAGGAGAATCACTTGAATTCGGGAGGCGGAGGTTACAGTGAGCTGAGATCAGGCCACTGCATTCCAGCCTGGGTGACAGAGCAAGACTCCATCTTAAAAAAAAAAAAAATCCTGAAGCTTGACTAGGAGTTACACAGGCAGGTGTAGCTTCCATAGGATTTCTGATGGTGTGAAGGAGAGAGGAGAGTCAAGGATGAGTCCTATTTTCAGAGCCTCTGGGTACTGCCCCTCACTCAGAGGAGCAGGGCCAGGGGAGATGATTGGAAGGGAAATGAAGGGTTATGTTTTGTAATCACTCATGGCATTTTGAGCAAAACAAGAGAAGTGTTGACCAGGATATTGGATCTGGAGCTTGAGAGAAAGATCTAAATGAAATTTTGAGAACATTATTATATAGATGCTATTTGAAGCTCTGGGTCCAGCAGAGGCCAACTTGTTTCAGGGTAAGGGGCAAAGTATAGCAGAAGGCAAGTCTCAGGAGGAGACCAATGGCTGTCCACCTCTGAGGTTAGCAGGAGGAGCAGCCTGCAGGCAGGTCAGTGACTTAGGAGAAGAATGAATTGGGTGTCCTCTCCTGGAATCCTCCAGGAGAAGGTATTTCAAGATGGGAGAGTGGTCAGCTCTGTCACAGGCCACAGAGAGTTTAAATGAAACAAAACAGGGTTGATGGTAGCTTTTGGCAAGCATTTGATCACTTTAGGCCTTGATAAGAGCTGATTCTTTCTTTGGGGGGAATAACTTGTATTGAAATGTATTTCAGCCTGGGCATGGTGCCTCACGCCTGTAGTCTCAGCACTGTAATTCCAGCACTTTGGGAGGCTAAGGCAGGCAGATCACCTGAGCTCAGGAGTTAAAGACCAACCTGACCAACATGGCAAAACCCCGTCTCCACTAAAAATATAAAAATTAGCTGGGCATCGTGGTGGGCACTTATAATCCCAGCTACCCAGGAGGCTGACCTCAAGTGATCAAAATACAAAAAATTAGCTGAGTGTGGTGGTGCATGCCTGTAATCCCAGCTACTGGGGAGGCTGAGGGAGGGGAATCTCTTGAACCCAGGAGGCAGAGGTTGCAGTGAGGTGAGACCATGCCACTGCACTCCAGTCTGGGTGACAGAGTGAGACTCTGTCTCAAAAAATAATAATAATAATAGAAATAAAATGCACAGCCCGGCGTGGTGGCTCATGCCTGTAATCCTAGCACTTTGGGAGGCCGAGGCAGGTGAATCACTTGAGCCCAGGAGGCAGAGGTTGCAATAAGCCAAGGTGGCGTCAGTGTACTACAGCCTGGGCAACAGAGTGATACTCCATCTCAAAAAAAAAAAAAAAAAAAAAAAAAAGGAAAGAACGTGCACAATAAATTTAATGCACTTGAATCATCCCAAAACCATACCCCTCCCCTACAGTCTGTTGGAAACTTGTCTTTCATGAAACCAGTCCCTGGTGCCAAAAAGGGACCACTGTCCTCAGGGCAATGATACCCTTGGAACTGCTAAGTTTAACCACTGGATTTCTTTTCTAGTTTCGCAGAGGAATCACCATTACTGACTTTTTTTCATCATGGTAATGTGAACGTCTATTTTTGTCTCAAAGTTTTTATATGTATTTAAATCAACACAATACTTGACAACTTGATTGCTGCAGTTTGTAAAAATATACAAAGTCTGTAAGTGAACCTCTGACACCCACTTAGTTCGACTCACTACAGCCTCTTTTAATGCCTGTCTGCAAACAACAAAATATGACATTATTCCAGGAGCAGTTAATGTGGAGTGAGGAGTGGAGCATCTTACAGAGCAGTGGTTTATTTTTCAGGGAAGGAACAGCATCCTGTAATTTTAGACTCTGTGTGTGTGTGTGTATAGTTCCCTAAGGAAATAGTATTATTTATTCATTAGTTATACTCAGACATCATTTTTTTTGCTCATTTTCCTAACATGCCCACTTGTCATGGCAGAAAATGATACAGTTTTTACAAGTTGATTAAAGATTTTGCTTCCTCTAGTGACATCCAATGTTTGGCTCCTTTCTTTTAGCCATGGGTTCCAGCTTCCACTTCATAATGGTTTTATACCTGGTACTTTTACTTTATAAAAATATGGGGGAAATCCTCATGTTTTCAAATTAAAAGTCAAATGTCTTGTCGTTTGATTGAAGAGTTTAGTGCAGGGGAGTTCAAGACCAGCCTGAGTAACATGACCAAACCCTGGCTCTACAAAAAATACAAAAAATTAGCTGAGTGTGGTGGCGGGCAACTGTAGTCCCAGCTACTTGGGAGGCTGAAGTGGCAGGAGGATCACCTGAGCTCCAGAGGTCAAGGCTGCAGTGAGCCAAGATCATACCACTGCACTCCAGCCTAGGTGTGGGAATGAGACCCTATCTCAAAAAAAAAAAAAGAGAAAAAAGAAAAAGAAACCACCATCTTCCAGCATAAGACTGTGATAGTTCCACATCCATTTTTATTTTTTTTCTGTCCTCCCTAACCTGTCATACTACCTGCTTATTGAGAACATAGACAGATTTTTTTTTTTTTTTTTTTTTTTTTTGAGATGGAGTTTTCCTCTTGTTGCCCAGGCTGGAGTGGATCTTGGCTCACTGCAACCTCTGCCCGCTGAGTTCAAGCGATTCTTCTGCCTCAGCCTCCTGAGTAGCTGGGATTATAGGCATGTACCACCATGCCCAGCTAATTTTGTATTTTTAATATAGACAGGGTTTTTCCATGTTAGTCAGGCTGGTCTTAAACTCCCAACCTCAGGTGATCCACCCACCTAGGCCTTCCAAAGTGCTGGGATTACAGGTGTGATCCACCACGCCTGGCCTATAGACAGAATATTTTACTCTGACCATCTTTTGTAAAAATACTGGAGGTCTCAGCGTGCTCAGGTGTGTTGGTTTGGGCATGCAGAGTCACTGGAGTCGGACTGTAATTTGTGCATATGAGGGAAACCTGTGAAGGTCAGACTTTGGCAAAGACCCATTGGATTGCCTCATGGAGAAAGAGTTGATGAATTTGGCAGTTTATGTAGATCAGTACCTTAAACTGACTTTAGGTCGAGTTTCCTGCTGGTGGAAGTGAAGATCTTGAAGGAGAGAGTGTTTCCACCCCCTGGAGAGAGAAAACAGGAGGGCGTGGTGAACTCCAGTATTAAACCTTTAAGTGTCCCTGTCTCATCAGTGGGTTCTGATCCACTTGGGGCCTCCATTACAGTAGTCAGAGTCTGGCTTTCTGTGAAAGGAAAACAAAATCTGAGGACCCAAACCTCACTATGCCACAGGGAAAGTTAAGCTTGGGAAATGAGTCACGCGGAAATTTCCCTCTTGTTCCCAAGCAGATAGCTGCAATTTCTTTTTTTCTTTTTTTTTTTTGAGACGTAGTCTTGCTCTGTGGCCCAGGATGGAGTGCAGTGGCACAATCTTGGCTCACTGCAACCTCCGCCTCCTGGGTTCAAGCGATTCTCCTGCCTCAGCTTCCTGAGTAACTGGGATTACAGGTGCGCACCACCACGCCCAGCTATTTTTTGTATTTTTAGTAGAGATGGGGTTTCCCCATGTTGATCAGGCTGGTCTCGAACTCCTGACCTTGTGATCTGCCTGCCTTGGCTTCCCAAAGTGCTGGGATTACAGGTGTGAGCCACCATGTCCAGCGATAGCTGTAATTTCACATTCTGACTTTAATCTTACTTAAAATGTAAATGCAGAAGTGACTCCTTCTCCATCTCTTTCTTTCCACATGTACAATGTAGATGCACAGAGCACAAATCAGAGCCTCAGAAGAATGTGACCCATTGCCTACCTCCACCTTTTTTTTTTCCTGCCCTCTTTCCGTTCCTGCCCTCTCTTTCCTCTCTAAATATTTAAGTCCCCAAACCCTCTTTGGAAAAAGCACAGGACGCAGATCTACTGTGACCGTGACTTGTGTTTCTCTTTTCCTGATGCATCCTCAGCCTTGTAAAAAGAAACCTCTAAATCCATTTGAGATCTGCCTCAGTCACTTTTCCATTTATACTCCCAAGCTTGGGAATATTTTATCCTCCTAAATGGGGATTTGCTTGTGAAATGTAAGTGCTGCAGGCTACTTATCTGACCTAATTCATGTATTTTTTTCCTTTTTTTTTTTTTTTTTTTAGATGGAGTTTCTCTCTGTTTCCCAGGCTGGAGTGCAGTGGCACAATCCACCATACCTGGCTAATTTTTGTATTTTGGGTAGAGACAGGGTTTCACCATGTTGGACAGGCTGGTTTCGAACTCCTGACCTCATGATTGACCTGCCTTGGCCTCCCAAAGTGCTGGGATTACAGGCGTTAGCCACCGTCCCCAGCCTCTTTGGTTCTTTATAAGAAATTGCTGCCATACAATTCCAGTTTTTCTGTGCATTTAACAATTTTATTTTGTTGTTGGCGTGTTTTTATTTTCAGAGCTGAAAATTGGCAAATTGGGAGACGAGGTGGGAGAAAGGCCTGGCTGTGTTGCCAGCAGCCTCATCCCACATTTCTGATGCCTGGAGGACATTGGCCCTTCCTGTCACTGGTGGTGAATATCTGGGGCCAGGGTAGCATGGGCAGTAAAAACAATTTACCAAACAGTTGTAGGTAAAGAAAGGCAGATTTATTAGTGAAAGTAGAAAGTACTTTTATTAGTAGAAAGTAGAAAAATATTTTGCAAGGATGCAACAGGCAAGTCAGCAAGAGAAGAGCTGACTGCCAGGAAGCAAAGGTGTGCTGGGGATTTTATAGAATGGTGCTTATGCTGTGAGCTGAAGAGGGCTTGGGCAGTTCTGATAATGCCAAGGTTGCAAACTACTACAGAGACAGTAGTTTGCCATTTTGTTTTCAGTTAACAATGTATGGCTTTTTAAAAACTATTGTTTGTGCTGATTTGCAATTTCCTATCAGAGGTGTCTAGTGATAGCTGGGCGAGGAAGATTGTGAGTCATTTGCACAGGCAGACTGTGTGTCCCGGACCAGAAGGAAAGGCAGACTTATAGCTTATCTGCTTTCTCTTTTGCTTTCCCTGCTCCTGTCAGCCCGACTCCCCCCTCCCTGATTAGGACTCCACACTCCCTCCTGCTGCAGTGTGGCCTGCGTGGCCTGGGCTCCCCTCCTGCTTTGACACCGAGGGATGGCTGCACTGGACAAGGGGTCTGGAATTCCCTCTACGCATTTGTGAGTCCCTGTCCAGGAGGAAGAAACAGAAAGGGACCATTGCCTCCAGAAAGGAAATGCGATTTCAATACCAAGGCCCCCTGGGAGCGGTCAGGTTACAGCGCAGGGAGGAAGCCACATCCCTGCACTCCAGTTCCCCGTTCTAGCTGAGATCCGCCCCTGTTAGTTCTACAGCAGCCTTTGTCCCGCTGGAACCTGGCTGTGGGAGGTGGAGAGAGGGCTTGGGACGCCGCGGAAGCCTGGAAGTGAGTGTGCGGGGGCCAAGCGTCCCTAGGCTGGGGGGAGGGGCTGGCCGGAACCGGCTGTGACGGGAGCCTGGCCTCCCCCGCAGGAGACTCCCGGGTCTGCAGACCTGAGTCCCCCTGCTCACCTCCTTGCGAGGCGACCCCGATCCTCTCTGAGCAGCTCTGTGCCAGCACCCCCGCGTCTCCCCAGATTGTGTGGCTGTAACTCACACGGATTCACGGCCCGAGTCACAGCGCCCAGAGGCCGAGGGCTACAGCAGAAACAGTTTAATAGGGGGAGAGAGGAGGACACCCCAGATCTGCCCTCCTGAGAGGTTTGGGGGATGGGGTGTTTAGGGGTCTGGACGGGGGCGGTTGGGGTGTGGGGTCGCTGGTTGATGGGGAAGTGAGGGGCAAATCCTGGGTCGGGAGGTGAAGAACCGCATTCTCCTGCTAAGTGGGTTCCCTTGTCGGGTGTTCAGGCTGCTTGGCGCCAGCGTTTCCGCTGGAATTCAGGATCTGAGAAAGAACTCAGGCGACTCTTGAGCAACTCTCAGAGATCTTATCCCCAGGCACAGTGGGGAAGCCGGCGGTCGGCGTCTGCTGTGACCTGACTCTCAGGGAGGCGCCCCGTGAGGCGGCGGGGCTGAGGGCACCTGGTTAATATCTAATTGCAATCTCGCCTCCAGCCTGGCTCGCAGTTCCTGTGAACCCGGTGAGGACGCTGCACGGTGACGACAGGAAGGTCACCAGGCAGAATCCAGACTCGTGTGTGGGGTTTGTGTGTGGGAGGAGCTGTGGTCTCTGTGGTCCTCAGTCCCTCCTTCTTTTCAAGGGCGACCGTTTCCCCCTCTGAATCTTCCAAAGATGTGGGCAGCGAGGTCTCAAATCCACCACCCTGTTCCCTCATCCTGATTCCTCCTAGGGCTGGCAGCAAATGCCTTTTCCCCAAGCTAACTTTCCTCAATTCACAGCAATTTTATGAACTCTTTGTCCCCCCCTAGGGCAATATTTCAAACAGAGGCAGTGGTTTGCCCTTTTGTTTTCAGTTAGCAATGTATGGCTCTTTTTAAAAGTATTGTTTGTGCTCATGAACATTTCACACGTGAAGAAAGCAGACAATAACCTCCTGACACTCTGCGGTGAAATAAAATCTGTCTTTCATTTCATCTTCCCTAGGTAGACACCTTCTGAGAATGTATTTGGGTTGAGGTTTCCCTTTGGAAAAGTTACAGGGTGATGTGACCTCAGCCCACCCTCTATCTTTTCCTGGTTCTGGGTTTCAGAACTGCCTAGGGCTGTCCCAGGATGCTCACAGAGACCAAGTCTCTTGGAGGGTCTAGTGAATATCAGGCCCTGGGTCCCTCCTCCTAGGGCAGCTTGAGATGTGAGAATTGGGGCCTCTCAAGGGAGCAGGAGGATTGTATGGCGGGGCGGTGGGTGCAGGTAACTTTCCTCTTCCTCAGAGGAAGGCAGTACAGGAGGAGCAGAAGGTGCCACTCGAGCAGTAGGTTTTACTCTAGCAGAGGCAGGGAGGGGGTTTTACTCAGCAGGACCTTAGAGGTGGGGTTGTGAATGGCACAAGACGGGAGCCATGGGGGAGGGCTTCAAACCAAACTCAGATGTCTCCACATCTTAAAGGCAGTGAGTTCAAATTCGGCCTTTTAAGGGTTTTAGGAAGGATAACAAAGCCAAGTCCTGAAGACGCTGGTCTTGCCGAGACACAGGAAAACAAGATGTCCGGGGTAAAGGATGGGGGTGACGAGGAGGAAAAGGGCCACCTGAATCCTCTGGAAGAGTAGAAATTACCCACGTGGGAGGACAGTAGGTGTGCAGAAAAATCAGAGCATTACGGGCATAGGTCTCCCTATACAGTGCCCTATTCAGGGGCACTGGGAAAGTTGTACAGTGACAAAAAAGGTGAGCGAGGAGATCTACAGGATGGCTATTTTGAATCCACTACTGCTCTGAGAAGTAGAGAGTTAGCCAGTCATTAGGGTGTGGGGTGTGACAGTCCAGGCACCAACGATCTTTGTGGTGCCAGGACTCCCAAAGTGGTGGATGCTTTGCACAATTTTCCCCATAGCAACACCTGACCTGTTTTTGACAGAAGAGACAGGACTGGGATGGCCAGCCCAACCTGCAAATGAGGGATTTGACCTCCTCAGATAGAAAATCTGTGCTAAGGACCTTAAAGAAGTCCTTGCCCAGCTGTCTCGGGCAATTAACAACGACGAGACATACAAACTTAGACACCAAACAGAATAGTCACTGGGACATAGAAACTGTTATGACAGTTTCAACAAACAGAGTCCCGTGTTGGGATTAGTCAGATGCCCTCCTGGCCTCTCTGCTTATAGAGATTTAGGAGCCTCATAGCATCGGCATGTCAGTATAAACCCCCAATCCAGATCAAGCTAGGCTGATACTGTCATAAGCCTTATGAGGTCGCCATGGAAACGCAGGTGGGGGGCCCACTCGGTCGCCATGGAGCCACAGATTGGATCCTCGGAGGCAGGCCTCGGAGGTCCCCACTTACTCACACAAGCATTCAGACAGAACCAAGACACGAGACAAACAAAGGAGGGGGGTCCCATACTGGGATTATTCAGATGTCTGCCTGACCTTGCCCCTTATGGAGACTTTAGGTGCCTCCTGGCTGAGACAGGTCGGTACAACCCCCCCAACTAGGAATTGAGCTGGGCCCAATTCCGTCGTTAAGCCCTATGAAGTCACCACGGAACCGCAGCTGGAGGCCCACTCCGACTCCATAGCTTTCACCATGGAGCCACAAATTGGATCCTCAGAGGCAGGCCTCTGAAGTCCCCATTCACTCACACATGCACGCACACAAGCACTCTGAGTTTATTTACAATTCTGAAGTAGAAGTTTACTGGCAGAAATCTGGGCTCTGTCTTCCAGCGTCCTGGAGTGTTGACAGAGTTATAAGGCCCCCGTAGGGTCGATTCCCTCCCAGAAACAGGCAGAGTCAGATCTGACTTACCCTCCCCGGGACCAGAGACATAGGACTCAGAGGCTGAATTTGGTGGGCACACCGGCAGTTGATCTGTTCCCCCTCCAGACAGCAGTGGGCTATGGGGCCCTGGAACGTCTCAGGGGGCGCCTCCCCTATAGGCTGCTATTCATCTGGGGAGTCCTGGAACGAGTCCAGTCTGCGCCGGGTGGCACAGAAAAATCACACTGGGGCCTCCAAATGTAATACCTGAGTGAGTCAAGGAATGCACCACACTCTGAGATTGAGTTACGTTTTTGCTGGTGACCAAGAGACGGCTAATGCCCAAAATTCTCTCGTCCCTGAAGAAAGGGGTGGTTTCTTATACCCCAGTTTGAAAAGGGGAGGGGGATTCTAGCTGAAGCAATTTCCTCATAGAAGCAGAGCAAGCAAAAAGTTAAAAGATAAACTAGTACATAAGAAGTAAACAGTACCAGGTGCAGGGGCTTAAGCAGTCACAAAAGATATACAACTTATAGATATGGGGGCTCTGGGTACTTAGCAACATCGGCATTCCCAGGGCTGCTGGTACCGCTTGGCTGGGTATCTTAGCGGTAAAGGAATGCATTTCTGATGTGCCTGGTGTCATCCAGCCCCAGCTACACACTACAGCTATGTACTTAATTGGGGGGGGGGGGGGAATAACTATAAGTGAAGAAGTTAATATGGAGTCAGTCTGGCTAATTTTTCTATTAAGAATGAGTTAATTGCCAACACAGGGTAGGTTAACACACTGCCTCAGCGTCCTGAGTAGCTGGGATTACAGGTGTGCGCCACCATGCCTGGCTAATTTTTATATTTTTAATAGAGACAGGGTTTCACCACGTTAGTCAGGCTGGGCTTGAACTCCTGAACTCATGATCCACCCGCCTCGGACTCCCAAAGTGCTGGGATTACAGGTGTGACCCAGTGTGCCCATACCATTCTTATAATTATTACTTTGTCATTGGTAGTTCTTTAGTTAGTTCAGTTTTTATGGTGGTGTTTGTACATATAATACACACGTTACATTGTTATATATTGTAGGCCCAACAATTCATCAATGATTTATAATTTTATAGATACCTTATAAATCAATAATGAGAAGAACAGTGAAGAAATACACATTCAGTCTGGTTTTTATACTTATATAATGACATTTAATGGTGGTTTCTGTTTTTCTTGTGGATTTTGACATCCTTTGGTTTCAGACTTAAGAACTTTCTTTAATTTTTCCTGTAGGGCTGGTGTGCTAGAAACCAAATGTCTCAATATGTATATTTCTTTTTGAGACAGAATCTCTCTCTGTTGTCCAGGCAGGAGTGTAGTGGGGTGATCATTAGCTCATTGCAACCTCAGCCTCCTCGGCTTAAGCAATCCTCCTACCTAAACCTCCAGAGTAGCTGGGACTACAGGCATGCAACACCATGCCCGGCCTCAATATGTATACTTCTAAACCTGGAAAAGTCTTTGTTTTGCCTTTCATTTTGAATGTGAGCTTTGCTGCATATAGGATTCTTGGTTAAAGTATGTTTTAGAGCATAGCAGGATGAGATACTGATGTGTGAGAGCCTTCCTCTGGAAGGAGGACAGTTACCTAAGTAAAAGCAGATATTCCAGCCTAGGCAACATGACAAAAACCGTCTCTACAAAAAAGGTAAACAAAAACACAGCCAGGCGTGGTGGCTCATGCCTGTAATCCAAGCACTTTGGAGGCCAAGGAGGGCGGATCATCTGAGGTCGGGAGTTCAAGACCAGCCTGACCAACATGGTGAAACCCCATCTTAAAAAACAACAACAACAACAAAAAAAACCCACAATTTAGCTGGGCATTATGGTGTGTGCCTGTAGTCCAGCTACTCAGGAAGCTGAGGTGGGAGGAACGCTTGAGCCCAGGAGGCAGAGGCTGCAGTGGGCCCTGATCATGCCACTGCACTGCAGCCTGGGTAATACAGGAAGACCTTGTCTCAAAAAAAAAAGTCTATTTCCCTTCGATTGTTTTATCATTATGGTAGTCTGTATAACTTAATGTCAAAAAAAAAAAACAATGAAGAAACCAGTGTGGTGGCTCATGCCTGTAATTCCAGCATTTTGGAAAGTCGAGGTGGGAAGATCTCTTGAGGCCAGTATTGGAGAACAGCCTGGGCAACATACCAAGAACCAGCCCCTACCAAAAAAAGAAAGAAAGAAAAAATGAAATGAGCTGAGCATGATGGCATGCACCTATAGTCCCAGCTATTTGGGAGGCTGAGGTGGGAGGATCGATGGAGCCCAGGAGTATGAGGTTGTAGTGAGCTATGATTGGGCCAGTGCATTCCAGCCTGGGTGACAGAGCAAGCTCCTGTCACAAAACCAAAATCAAAACCAAAACCAAAACCAAAACAAAACAATATGAAGAATAGGATGGAAGAAACAAATTTTGTGATTGGGGCCGTAGCCATGTTTACTTGGGAAACTAATGACAAAATAATTTAAACTATTAGAAAACTATTAAAACTTGGAAAGGAGTCAATTTGCTGCTTATGGAGTAAACATATACTGTATACACAGCAACATATGCCACATCATTACAAAGTAAAATTACATCTTACAAATTTATCAGTGTTTCAGAGGAATGGGACTAATTTCATGTACATCATCTACCTGCATTTAAGTATGAATGTTTCCTGATGGAACGATCTAAGTGTCTCTTCCATTGCCATATATACAATTTTGATAGATTGAGATTCCCTCATCCCAACCCCCACTGGCTAGAAGTGCTATAAAGGTGAATAATTAGCAAAATCTGATTCAAATTCATTCACGGAAAATATGCTAGAAAATTTAAACCAGAAAATAAATGTTATAAAATGTATCATTCTATTTATTGTCTTTTTTTTCTTTTCTTTTCTTTTCTTTTTTTTTTGGAGAAGTAGCCCAGATGTAGCCTGTAGCCCAGGCTGGAGTGCAGTGGTGCAATCTCGGCTCACTGCAACCTCTGCCTCCAGGGTCACGGTTCAAGCAATTCTCCTACCTCAGCCTCCCAAGCAGCTGGGATTGTAGGCACTAGCCACCATGCCCAGCTAATTTTTGTATTTTTTTGTAGAGACGGGGTTTCACCATGTTTGCCAGTCAGGTCTTGAGCTCCTCCTGACCTCATGATCCGCCCGCCTCAGCCTCCCAAAGTGTTGGGATTACAGGCGTGAGCCACTGCGCCCGGCCTTATTGTCTTTATTAGTGCCTCATGCCTAAAGTGGATCTAGACTATGGATTCGTGTATCTTACTTTCAGGAAAAAAGCAAATTGAGGTAAGAGAATTCTCTAAATTTTCTTTACATAAAGGTTCATGAGTTGAACAGGTAGTGTTTTTTGGTAAAATCAGTTAATAGAAGTTTTCCTTGTATTTTGTTCTCTTTGGTTCACTACACTGATTGATGTGTACTTCTAATTGGCAAGTAGGTTTAGTTATTATATGGGTTTTTTGTTTTGTTTTGCTTTTGAGACAGAGTCTCGCTTTGTTACCCAGGCTGGAGTGCAGTGGTGAGATCTTGGCTCACTGCAACCTCCACCTCCCAAGTTCAAGCAATTCTGCCTCAGCCTCCTGAGTAGCTGGGATTATAGGCATGTGCCACCACGCCCAGCTAATTTTTGTATGTTTAGTAGAGATGATGTTTCACCATGTTGGTCAGGCTGGTTTCAAACTCCTGACTTCGTGATCCGCCCACCTCGGCCTCCCAAAGTGCTGGGATTACAGCTGTGAGCCACCGCACCTGGCTGTTTTCCATTTTTCTATATTATAAACTGCTACTTGCCAGTGTTTTGGTGCATGTATGTTTTCCAGGAGTGAGCTTCCCCACCAAAATGTATTGTCTCAGGGCTCACCTCAAGCCATGTACTATAGGTTTCTAGCTTATTTTACAATGTAAATTTCTCAGAGGAATCACTTTTTTTTAACTTTATTTCAATTATTTTTCATCATGATAATGTGAATATTTATTTTTGTCTAAAAGCTTTTGTAAGAATTTAATCGTCACAGTTATCAACTACTGAATTGTTGCAATTTGTAAAAATATAGGAAATCCATACACAACCCTGACAGCAATTACTTTCTCGCACTGCAACCTCTTTTTTTTTTTTTTTTTTTTTTTAGACAGTCTCACTCTGTCGCCAAGCTGGAGTGTAGTGGTGCAGTCTCAGCTCACTGTAACCTCTGCTTCTCTGGTTCAGGCGATTCTCCTGCCTCAGCCTCCCGAGTAGCTGGGACTACAGCCGCACACCACCATGCCCAGCTAACTTTTGTATTTTTAATAGAGACAGACTTTCACCATGCTGGCCAGGATGGTCTTGATCTCAGGATCCACCCTCCTTGGCCTTTCAAAGTGCAGGGATTGCAGGCATGAGCCACCGAGCCCGGCCCTGCAACCTCTTTTTACACCTGTCTTAGAACAAATAAATATAATATTATTTCAGAAGAAGTTAATGTGAGGAGTATCTTACAGAGAAGTAGTTTATCCTCCAGGGAAAGAACAGTGGCCTGTGATAATAGGTAACTCTCTTTCTCTCTCCCTTTGTGTGTTTGTGTGTGTGTGTTTGTGTGTGTGTGTGTGGATCTTTGAAGGCAAGAGTATCATTTATTCATTAGTTATAATCAGATATCATTTTTTTTCTTATTTTCCAAACATGCCCGTTTTTCCTGTCTGGAAACACTACCAAATGCATAAAAATTTTATGTAATCAAATGACACCTGATATTTGAGTCCTTTCTTTTTTAGCCATGAGTTCCAGCTTCCAGTTCATGATGGTTTTAGGTCTCCTACTTTTGCTTCAAAGAAATATGGGGAAAGCTTCGTGGTTTTTGTTTTGTTTGTTTTTTGTTTGTTTTTTTGAGATGGAGTCTCGCTCTTTCACCAGGTTGGAATACAATGGCACAATCTCAGCTCACTGCAACCTCTGCCTTCCGGGTTCAAGCGATTCTCCTGCCTTGGTCTCCTGAGTAGCTGGGGACAACAAGCACCTACCACCACGCCCAGCTAATTTTTTGTATTTTAGTAGAGACGGGGTTTCACAAAGTTGGCCAGGATGGTCTCGATCTCCTGACCTTGTGATCTCCTGCCTAGGCCTCCCAAAGTGCTGGGATTACAGGTATGAGCCACCGCGCCCGGCCAACACTCATGTCTTTCAATTCAGTGTCTAATGTTTCCGCTTCTGATTGGAGCTTTTAAGTCATTAACATTTAAAGTTTTAAAGGAAGGAGTGTTTCTACGCTGTGCAGAGGGTACAGGAGGGCAGGTTGAGCTCCCAGAGTTAAATCCTTCAGTGTCTCTCCCTCATCACCAGGTGCAGATCCATTCTGGGGCTCCATTTCAGGAGTCAGAGTCTGGCTCCCAAGCGTGGGAATCTGTTTAACTTCCAAAAAGGGGGTTTCCTGCTGAAGTGTGGCTAAAACAGGTTACTTCCCTAACTAGATGATATTTTTTCTTTTCTTCTCTCCAATTATTTTAATCGAATACATGCTGCCAGGCCAGGTGCAGTGACTCACACTTGTAATCCCCCTGGAGGCGGAGGCAAGAGAATCGCCTGAGGTCAGGAGTTTGAGACCAGCCTGGCCAACATGGTGAAACCCCATCTCTACTAAAAATACAAAAATTAGTTGGGCATGGTGATGTGCGTCTGTAGTCCCAGCTACTTGGGAGGCTGAGGCAGGAGAACTGCTTGAACCTGGGAGGTGCAGGTTGCAGTAAGCTGAGATTGCACCACCACAATTCAACCTGGGCGACAGAGTGAGATTCTGTCTCAAAAAAAAACCCAAAAACCAAAAACAAAAAAAATGCTGCCCTGTAATTCCAGGTTTTTTTTTGTTTGTTTGTTTGCTTTTTGTTTTTTTGAGGAGTTTCGCTCATGTTGCCCAGCCGAGTACAGTGGCATGCTCTTAGCTCACTGCAACCTGTGCCTCCCGGGTTCAAGCGATTCTCCTGCCTCAGCCTCCCAAGTAGCTGGGATTACAGGGGCCTGCCACCACATCTGGCTAATTTTTTAATTTTTAGTAGAGAGGGGGTTTCACCATGTTGGCCAGGCTGGTCTCGAACTCTAGACCTCAGGTATTCCACCCGCCTCGGCCTCCCAAATGCTGGGATTACAGGCATGAGCCACTGCACCTGGCCTATAATTCCAGTTTTTTCACACATTTAACAGTTGTTTTTTCGTTGTTGATGTGCTTTTATTTTCTGGGATGAAAATGAGTAGACTGAAAAAATATATATAAATTTTGCAGTAGACTGCAAAAATTATATCAGTGAGAAAATTATGACAGTGAAAGAGATCTGAGCTAACACCTCCCCTCCACCCAGCCCTACAGCGTATTTTTCCCTTAATCCTGGGCTTTTAGGCCCAGCTAACTTTGGAAGATAGGCTGAATGATTATAAGCCTTTCCCAAAACTCCACTGCCTTTGAAAAACGAAGAATGGCCATCAGGCTGAGGGATGAAAGGAATCGAAATTCTGCTAAAGTGTAGATAGACATAGATTGCCAGCCGTTTCTGCAGAAAACACCACTATCGTAGAGTGGCCTTTTGAGATACATTTTCAGGTTCTTTTGCACATCTGACACCACCTGCACCTGCCAACTCCGCTCCTGTGGCCCCACCCGGAGGTGATTCAGCATAGTAGGACAGATTTTTTTTTTTCTTTTTTCTCTTTTATTTTTTAAATATAATATAAAGACGGCGTTTCACTCTATGCCGAGGCTGGTGTTGAACTACTGGCCTCAAGTGATCCTCCTGCGTCGGCCTCCCGAAGTACTGGGATTACAGGGGTGAGCCACCGCGCCTGACCAAGAGGACAGATTCCACCTCCTTTGATTTCATTCCCACCCCAATTAGTCAGTAGCAAGCCTGGCCATCCCCACCCTTTCCTCCAAACTGCTTCTGAAAAACCTCTAACTACAGAGCTTGGATGAGAATGATTTGAGTAGTAACTCCGTCTCCCACGTATCGTAGCAGGCCTAGTGTTTTATCAAACTCTTTTTTTTTTTTTTTCAAACTACAATGCCGTGGTCTTTATTTGCGTAGCGCGCAAGAACAACCCGTCCAGCGCTTATAGTGGGAGAAAGGCTTGGTCTTGCAGGCGACAGCCTCATCCCAAATTCCTGATCCCCGAAGGACATCAGCCCCCATCCCCCCACCCTTCCCCAGCTGCAGTGTGGCCTCGGCTGCCCTCCTGCTTTGAGGCCAGGGGAGGGCTCCACTGGACAGTGAGTCTAGGATTCCTTGCACACAATTGTGACTACAGGTAGGAAATTCCGCTTTAAGGCAAACGTTCCCCGGGACTGGTCGGATCACGGCCCGGAGGAAGCCCGCCCTGCGAGGGGCGGGGTCTGGAACCTGTTCATCCGGCTGCACTCAGCCCTGTGAGATCAATTATTCTGTCACTCAGTGCCTAGGGGGCGGGACCTGGAGCATTATCCAATCAGAGTCGCGGGCGGGTTCCTGCGACCTGTCAATCAGGCGCGCTGCCGGGGGGAGGGTGTGACGTTCCAGCAGGCTGTGGTCTCGTTCACCCTGGTGACCTTTGTTCCGGCTTCTGTCGCTGAGAGACGCCCTGGGGGGATCTGTGGTGGCTTCTGTCGCGCCGGGACCTACCCTGGCAGCGGGAGGAGTTGGGGGGACCCGGGACACCGCAAAGCCGGGAAATGGTGAGTGTGCGGGGCCCGGCGTCCTGAGGCAGGGCGAAGGGCTGGTCGGAACCAGTCGGAACCGGCTGTGGCGGGACCCGGGCCTCCCCCGCAGCGTCTTTGGGGTCTGGAACTTGAGTTCCCCTGCGCACCTTGGTCCTCGAACCCTTTGGCCACCGGGTGGGGCTGGACCGGCACCCGGGACCCCGGGCGTCCTGTCCGGTCCCTGAGCGGTGACTGCGGCCCGGGCCCCGGCCCCCTCTCTGGGCAGCTCCGCGTCCGAAGCCCCGCGTCTCCCCAGATTGCGCGGCGGAACTGGCACAGGTTCGCGGCCCGAGTCACTGCAGCCAGACGCCTAGGGCTGCAGCAGAAACAGTTTAATAGGAGAGGACATCCTAGATCCGCCTCCCTGAGAGGTTTGGGGGTGGGGTGTTTAGGGGTCTGGGTGGGGGTGGCTGGGGCGTGGGGTCGCTGGTTGGTGAAGTGAGGGGTGAATCCTGGGATCGGAGGTGAAGAACTGCATTCTCCTGCTGAGTGGGCTCGTTCGTGGGATCTTCAGCCTGCTTGGCGCCAACATTTCCGCTGGAATTCAGGATTTGAGAAAGAATTCAGGCGACTCTTGAGCAACTCTCAGAGATCTTATCCCCAGGCACAGTGGGGAAGCCGGCGGTCGGCGTCTGCTGTGACCTGACTCTCAGGGAGGCGCCCCGTGAGGCGGCGGGGCTGAGGGCCCCTGGTTAATATCTAATTGCAATCTCGCCTCCAGCCTGGCTCGCAGTTCCTGTGAACCCGGTGAGGAGGCTGCACGGTGACGACAGGAGGGTCACCAGGCAGAATCCAGACTCGTGTGTGGGGTTTGTGTGTGGGAGGAGCTGTGGTCTCTGTGGTCCTCAATCCCTTCTTTCTTTCCAAGGGTGATCATTAGTTTTACAAAGATTTGGGCTTCAGGGTCTCAAATCTACCACCCTGTCTCTTCATCTTAACTCCTCTTAGGGCTGACAGTAAATCTTTTGGTTTCCAGATCCTTCCATATGCTTACTTCACTCCTCAGTTCACAGTAACATTATGAACCCTTTGTCCCCAAGATGATATTTCAAATAGACGCAGTATTTTGTCGTTTGTTTTCAGATAGCAACGAATGGCTTTTTTAAAAATGGTTTGTTTTCCTTAACATTTCACATGTGAGGAAGAAGAGAATAACCACCTGACACTCTGCTGTAAAAAAAAAAAACCCAAACCTTTGTGCCTCTTTTATCTCCGCTAGGCACAATTGCCTTATCAGAATGTCCTTTACAGGGTGATGTGACCTCAGCCCACTCTATCTTTTCCAGGCCCTGTGTTACAGAATTTTCTGGGGCTACCCTAAGATGCTGGCAGCTGCCAGTCTCATGGAGGGCCTAGTGAATATCAGCCCTTGGGTTACTCTTCACAGAGGACAGCCTAAGGTGTTGGGGTGGGGCCTCCCAAAGGACCAGGTGGATGCCCTGAGGTGGGAGGAATCTTCTGGTGTATCATTCTTTTAAAAAGCTAACCCCTGGGACATTGACCTTTTCTTCTCCAAGGCTAGTTTCCATTCCTTGGTGAAACATGGCTTATCAGCAAATTAGACAGTGTTGTTCAGGGGACAAGACAAATGATTTCTGCCTTCTGGACTTTCTCCGACTATGAATCTAGAAAACTATATCTAAAAACTGGAAAACCCAGCTGAGCGAGGTGGCTCACACCTGTAATCCTAGCACTTTGGGAGGACAAGGCGGGTGGATCACAAGGTCAGGAGATCGAGACCATCCTGGCTAACACGGTGAAACCCCGTCTCTACTAAAAATACAAAAAGTTAGCCTGATGTGGTGGCGGACGCTGTAATCCCAACTACTCGGGAAGCTGAGGCAAGAGAAGCGCTTGAGCCTGGGAGGCGGAGGTTGCTGTGAGCCGAGATCGTGCCATTGCACTCCAGCCTGGGCAACAAGAGTGAAGCTCCGTCTCAAAAAAAAAAAAAAATGATGGAAGCCAGAATTGATGTCAGCGAAGGATGTTCTTTGCACTGGGCCACTTGTCCAGAACAGAAAGATGGTGGGGGGGCAGGCAGTTTGAGGTGATTTCTTAAATCTTATTTTTTTTTTTTTTTTGAGACGGAGTCACGGAGTCTCGCTGTGTCACCCAGGCTGGAGTACAATAGCGCGATCTTGGCCCACTGCAACCTCTGCCTCCATGCAACCTCTGCCTCCCAGGTTTAAGCGATTCTCCTGCCTTAGCCTCTTGAGTAGCTGGGATTACAGGCACATGCAGGCATGCTTGGCTAATTTTTGTATTTTTAGTAGATACGGGGTTTCATCATGTTGGCCAGGCTGGTCTTGAACTTCTGATCTCGTGATCTGCCTCCCTCGGCCTCCCAAAGTTCTGGGATATAATGAGTAAGCCACTGTGCCCAGCCTCTTAAAACATGCTTATTACAGGGCTTGTGTAAAATTGAGCATTATCAGCTAGTTGGTTTTGTCTTCAGTGAGTTGAATAGAAATTGCACAAATTAAAATGTCTTTGAGGGCTGACATACATCTCTTCCATTTAGTTATTCTCAACATATCCTTTATAACAAACTGATAACCTTAAGCAACTTGTTTAACTGAGTTCTTCAACTTGTAGCAAATTATTAAGTCTCACAATAGAGTTGTTGGTTTTATACACATTTGGTTAAAAGGGTGGTCCCTAGGGCTTACATTTGGCATCTGCAGTGGGGTTCCTGTTATAGAACTGAACCCTCAATTTGTGGGGTCTGTGCAAATGTTAGGTGGTGTCAGCACTGAATTATTGAACACCAGTTTTTGTTGGAGAATTGGCTCATGTTCAGCAAATGCTACATATTTGTTGTCAGAAGTAATGTTAGGTAAAAGACACCATGGGTCAGAACTACAAATCTGAATTCATCATTGTAACTCATTATAGGTTCAGCATGTATTCATCCAGAAGCATAGTTTTACCTCTTCAGTTTCCAGTTAGTTAATACTACTGTTAATATACCATCCATATAATGCTGAAAAGGCAATCCTACTACAGGGTATCTACCCAACAGAGTGGAAATCATTATATCAAAAAGTTTTCTGCACTCATGTGTTTATTGCAGACTATTCACAATAGCAGACATGCAAAATCAGCCTAAGTGTCTATCCACAGAAGATCGAATAATGAAAATGTGGTATATTCACACAATGGAATATTATTCAGACATTAAAAAGGATGAAATTGTGTCTTTTGCAACAATGTGGATGGAATGGGAGGCCATAATCTTAAGTGAAACAACTCAGACACCGAAAGACAAATACTGCCTGTTGTCATTTATAAGTGGGAGTTCAAGAATGTCTATATATGTGAAGACTCATGGGGATGAAGGAGGTTATTTGGTAGATAATGTGGGTTGCTCCAGGGATGGATACACTGAAAGGCCTGACTTTACAAGATGTATATCAGTGTAGTAAAATTGCACTTGTGCCCCGTGTGTGTGTGTGTGTGTGTGTGTATATATATATATTATATATATATGTAATTTATATATGTAATATATGTATATTGTAATTTATATTATATATTACATATATATGGAATGTATGTTTTAGGGTGCTATCCTAAACTACTGAATTAGTAATTCTTGGAACAGGGCCCAGTGATCTTGTTTTTATTTTATTTTATTTTTTATTTATTTTTTATTTTTGTAGGAGACTTCACCTGGATTTTTTTTTTTTTTTTGAGATAGAGTCTCACTCTGCTGCCCAGACTGGAGTACAGTGGCGTGTTCTTGGCTCACTGTAACCTCTGCCTCCCAGGTTCAAGCAATTCTCATAACTCAGCCTCCTGAGTAGCTGGGACTGCAGGCACCCGCCACCACACCTGGCTAATTTTTGTATTTTTAGTAAAAATACACCATGTTGGCCAGGCTAGTCTTGAACTCCTGACCTCAGGTGATCCACCTGCCTCGGCCTCCCAAAGTGCTGGAATTACAGATGTAAGCCACTGCAGCCAGCCCCTACAATCTGTTTTTTAACAAGCCTTTCAGATTATTCTCATGCATATAAAGTATGAGAACTAGTTCATCAGAGAAACCTGTTAACATATAACGCAAAAAGACATAACTGAAATATAAATATAATTAGTAACTATATTGGAACACTAGGGAATATTGATTTAATTCAAAGACATCAAGAAAGGATGAACAGTGGGAGAAACACAAAAATTATGCTGAAAAGGTTTTTGTTTTGTTTATTTGCCTCAGTCTGTTTGACGCATGCTGATATCTGAGACTATGAGTCATGCAGTTTACTCACACATTGCAGTGCTCATAGGACTTGACTTTTAAATTCATTTTTTGATCTTGTTGACAATGCTTTTTTTTGTTTTGTGTCTGCATGCTAACAGTTGAATTTTTTAACACATGGGGGGAATATTATAGACCAACAGATTATAGACAAACTTCAGTTTACTAGAAAATCATAATAGCATGTATGGATTAACTGTCTGACCAGGCCAGGTGCTGTGGCTCATGCCTGTAATCCCAGTGCTTTGGGAAGCTGAGGTTGGTGGATCACCTGACCTCAGGAGTTTGAGACCAGCCTGGCCAACATGGTGAAACTCTGTCTCTACTAAAAATTATCTGGGCGTGGTGGCAGGCACCTGTAATCCCAGCTACTCTGGAGGCTGAGGCAGGAGAATTACTTGAACTGGGGAGGCAGAGGTTGCAATGAGCCAAGATCATGCCATAGTACTCCAGCCTGGGCAACAAGAGCGAGACTCTGTCTCAAAAAAAAAAAAAAAAAACAAAAAAACTGTCTGACCATGTATGCATGTTTGTTTATACCTTTTAACATTTATCTTTTGATTATCTCCATGTGATTACATATTGTGTTTTTACTGGATTAGCATTCATCTTGAGCATATTTCCTTTGTGGACTTTCATCTTCTGTGAAATAATTCTCGGTCATTTAATTCATTTGCATACTAAATTCAAATGTTTGCTTTGTTTCCCTCTTTTTGTTTTAGGCATACCTTATACACGAATCCTTTTTTACATGGAGGCATTGGCAATATTTCCTTTTGGATAGTGGTTTATCTTTTAAATTTATTCTATTTAAATGAACTCTTCCTAAATTTTTAATTTTTCTTTAGATAATATCTGGTTGTGTCACCCAGGCTGGATTGCAGGGGCACAATCACTGCACACTGCAGCCTCAAACTCCTGGGCTCCCAAGTAGCTGGGACTATAGGCATGTGCCACCACACTTGGCTAATTTTTTAATTTTGTGTAGAGAGAGGGTCTGCCATGTTGCCCAGCTGATCTCAAATTCCTGGCCTCAAGAGATCCTCTTGCCTTGGCCTTCCACAGTACTAGGGTTATAGACATGAGTCACTATGCCTGCCTCTTCTTAATATAATTAGAGTTAAATTTGCCAGAATTCTCCTTTGGAAGCCACTTTTTTTCTTAGAAGACTCTATTGTTAAATAAGAAAAAACATTTTTCTGTAATTTCCAAAAGTATGCTGCTTTTGTTTTTCATAGGTGGTGTATGTTCTTCTAATTTAATCTTTAGGTCTGTCTCTTGAAACTGACTATAAACTTTATCTCTGCTCTGGTGTATCTCCAGGGATTTGGTCGTGGATGGTTACATTGTGCCTTTTGTGGGATACTTTTGTTTACCAAAAATAAGGCCATTGAGGCAGATATAATTTGATAAAGTTTTATTATAAGCCAAATTCAGGGATCAACTTGGGAAGACACACCAACAAATTTAGATATGTTCCAAAATCGGTTACAAGTTGGATAACTTTATGAGAAAGTTTAGGAGAAGCTGGGGGGACTATTCATACCAGAATTGTCCTTTTCCTTGAAGGGTAAAATATAGATGTTACAATCATTGCCTATAGATGACAGCTGGCAGGCTAAAATGTTCTAAGTGGAAGACAATCAGCAAAACATCATTCAGAAATAGTGTCTTTTTTGATGTTAGTAGGTCACATGTTAATATCAACAGTTTGAAGAACTCACAGTAAGATTTGAGGGACTCATGATAAGATCTTTTACTCACAGACAAGATGTAAACCATGAATTGGAAGACTTCTCCGTGGGCGCAGTGGCTCATGCCTGTAATCCTAGCACTTTGGGAGGCCAAGGTAGGTGGATCCATGTGGTCAGGAGTTCGAGACCAGACTGACTAACATGGTGAAACCCTATCTCTACTAAAGAATACAAAAATTAGTTAGTCATGGTGGCAGGCGCCTATAATCCCAGCTACTCTGGAGGCTGAGGCAGGAGAATCACTTGAACCTGGGAGGCAGAGGTTGCAGTTAGCAGAGATTGCGCCATTGCACTCCAGCCTGGGCGACAGAGCAAGACTCCGTTTCAAAAAAAAAAAAAAACGAAGAAGAAGAAGACTTCTCTAAGTGGGTTGATTTGGAAGCCTGCCATATGTGACCTGTAGGTTATCACTTCTTTATCCTGAGACTTAATGCCTATATATGAGACTAGTGACCTGATTCCTGTAGACTTCCCAGCCTGAGGTGAGGTAGAGAAAGAGTCTACCTGTCTTAGTCACTTTGGACTGCTATACCAGATTGCCATAAACTGTGTGCCTTAGACAACAAACATTTATTTCTCAAAGGTGTAGAGTTGAGAAGTCCAATATCAAGCAAATGAAGCCTCTGGTAAGGGCCTGCTACCTGGTTTGCAGATGGCAGTCTTCTCCTTATGTCCTCACATGGTGGAGATAGGTCTGTAATGTCTGTCTAGTTTTGGTATTAGGGCAATGTTGGCCTTATAACATGGAATTGAGTATGTTTCCTCTGCTTCTATTTTCTGGAAGAGCTTGTAGAGAATTGGTTTCATTTCCTCCTTAAATGCTTGCCAGAATTCAGCAGTGAAATCATTCTGACCTGTTTGCTTGTTTTTTTCTGGGACACTTATTATTTATTAATATCTTCAATAGATACAGACCTATTCATATTACTTAGTTCTCCCTTTGTGAGTTTTGGTAGATGCTGTCTTTCAAGGAATTGTTCCATTCCATGTAATTTTATCAAATATGTGGGCACTTAGTTGTTCCTAATAGTCTTTTATGGTCCTTTTACTGTCCATGGGATTAGTAGTGATGCCTCCTCTTTTTTCTGAGTTAACTTGGCTATGGGCTTATGAATTTTAATGATCTTTCCAAAGAACCATCTGTTGACTTGTTGTTGTTTTCTATTGATTTCTTCATGGCTATTTTATTAATATCTCTTCCCATCATTCCTTTCCTCTGTTTGATTTATATTAATCTTGCCATTTTTCTCTGGTGTCCTAAAATGGAAGGTTAGGGTATCAATTTTAAACCTTTACTTTCTAGGGAATGCATTCAATTCTTTAAATTCCCCTCAAAGTACTGCCTTTACTGTATTCCAAAGATTTTGCTAAGATGTATTCTTTTTTATCAACATTGCAATATTTACATTTTGCTTGACAATTCTCTTTGAAGTTTGTGTAGTTGAGAAGTTTGTGGCTTCAATCTCCACTTTGTCGAGGTTTTTCAACTATGCTTCTGTTATTAATTGTTCCATGAATTTTAATACGATTTGATTGCATACTTTATAGAGTTTCAATTTTTTGTTGTTTGTTTGGAGTCTTGCTCTTGTCGCCCAGGCTGGAGTGCACTCTCCAGATCTCAGCTCACTGCAACCTCCGCCTCCCAGGTTCAGGCAATTCTCCTGCCTCAGCCTCCTGAGTAGCTGGGATTACAGGTGCCTGACACCACGCCCGGCTAATTTTTGTACTTTTAGTAGAGACAGGGTTTTGCCATGGTGGCAAGGCTAGTCTCGAACTCCTGATCTCAGGTGATCTGCACGTCTCAGCATCCCAAAGTGCTGGGATTACAGGCATGAGCCACCGTACCCAGCCGAGTTTCTATTACATTTCTAAAAATTTGCTAAAATGTGTTTTATAGCTGAGAATATTGTTCATCTTGGTGAATATTTCATGTGGGCCTGAGAAGAGTATGTATGCTGTTATTGAATGAATGATGCTATAAATATGTTACAATTAAATCCAGTTGATTGATAGTGCTGTTGAGTTCAGCTATATCATTAGTGATTTTCTTGCAGAACTGATCTGCCAGTTATTGATAGAGGTAAGTTGTTTTCCCCCAATTATAATTCCAGATTTGTGTATTTTGCCTTGTGGTTTTATAAGTTTTTGCATTATATATTTTGATGCTCTGTTTTATGGGCATAGATGTTATGGTTATGTTGTATATGATTGACTTCTTTATCATTATGAAATCTCTCTATCACTTGTAATTTTTAAAAATCTAAAACCTGATTTGTCTGAATGTTACATAGCTCTTCCAAATTTCTTTTGATTAGGGCTAGAATGGCCTGTATTTCTCCATACTTGTATATTTAATGTATCTGTGTCTTTCTGTTTAAAATCCTTTTTTAAAATACAGTTTTGGGTCTTGTGTTTTTATTTCACTCTGCCAGTCCCTGTCTTTTTTACTGATGAATGTAGATAATACACATATAAGTACCAGTTGGCATAATTGGATTCATATATACATGTATATTACTGTTTTCTATTTGTTGTTCTTGTCTGTTTTTTTTTTTTTAACTTCTCTTTTCTGCCCCTTTTCCTTTTGGCTGAGCATTCTATATGATTTTATTTTCTGTATTATGTCTATATAGTTGGTCTACTTTTTTCTTAGATTCTATTAGTGAATTCCCCAGAGTTTATGGTATAGCATTTGCAACTAATGGACCTTCAGTTTCAAATAACACTATAGTGGCTTCGGGAATAGGGCTGCTATAGTAGTTCCAAAGTATAATAGATTGTGCTTCCTCCCTCATGTATAACATTACTGTCATTCATTAGTTCAGCTGGGAGCTATAAACCACCAAATACATCATTGATATTATTATTATTTTTTGAGACAAGAGTCTCGCTCTGTTGCCCAGGCTGGATTACAATGGCATGATCTTGGCTCACTGCAACCTTCGCCTCCTGAGTTCAAACAATTCTTCTGCCTCAGCCTCCCGAGTAGCTGGGGTTACAGATGTGTACCACCACACCTAGCTAATTTGATATTATTATTTTGGACAAACCTGTATCTATTAGATCAGATAGCTATAAGAAGAGTAAAGAATTTTTTTGTGCCTTCATTTAATTCTTTCCTAACACTCTTCATATATGTGTGTATGTGTGTGTGTGTGTGTGTATGTGTGTGAAGTTCAGCTGATACACACACACACGATCTGAATTTCTAACCCATATAATTTTTTTTCTCTCTGGTGAACTTTTTTTTTTTTTGGAGACAGAGTTTCCCTCTTTTTGCCCAGCCTGGAGCGCAATGGCCGATCGCAGCTTACCGCAACCTCCATCTCCTGGGTTCAAGCTGTTCTCCTGCCTCAGCCTCCCGAGTAGCTGGGATTACAGGCATGCACCACCACGCCTGGCTACTTTTGTATTTTTAGTAGGGATGGGATTTCTCAATATTGGTCAGGCTAGTCTCCAACTCCCAACCTCAGGTGATCCACCCTCCTTGGTCCCCCAAAGTGCTGGGTTTACAGGCATGAGCCACCACACCCGGCTGAACTTCTTTTAGCATTACTGGCAAGGCAGGTATACCAGTCACACATTCTTTCCATTTCATTCTCCCTCTTTTTTTTTTTTTTCCTCAAACCAGGTAATTTCAATTATTTTATCTTCATTTTAGCTATTTTTTTCACTGGTTGCTCACATCTGTTGAGTACCTTCAGTGATGTTTTTATTTAAGTTGTATCTTGCAGCTGCAAAATTTCTATGTGGCTCAATTTTTAATATTTTTTGGTATTATTTTATCCCTACATTGATTTTCTGATTTTCTCTTAGTTCTTTGTTTATCATTGTCTTTACCAAGTTGAATATATTTAAGACAGTTGCTTCACAGTTTTTTTTCAGTAAATACAATGTCTGAGGTTTTTCAGAGATGATTTATCTCAAATTGTTTCCATTAATGAACTGTATTTTCATATTTGTCTGTTTTATCTGTTTTTTTTTTTTTTTTTTTTTTGCGGTATTGAAAAGGAGACATTTGAATGTTATAATTGGGTAACTCTGGAAATCAGATTCTTTCCCCTTCATTGTTTGGTATTCTTGCTTGAAGGCTGAAATTATTCATTTCTTTTTCTTTTTTAAAATAGAGACAGAGTCTCACTATGTTGCCCAGGCTGGTCTCGAACTCCTGGCCTCAGGTGATCCTCGTGCCTCAGCTTCCCAAAGTTCTGGGATTACAGGCTTGAGCCACTGCACCTATTCATTTGTTTAGTAACATTTTCAAAGTATGTTTGCAGAGACTATATTTCCTACTGGGTATAGACACTGAAGTCTTTGTTCTTTAGCTTATGTTCATCCAGTGTTCTGACAGATATTTTCTGGATGTTAGAAGCTAAAAGTAATAAAGAAGATGAAACAAACCAAAACCTGACCTCTTCCACTCTTCGTGGATGGCTGTCTGCTGGGACATTCTTTGAGCACTTAGCCAGAGCATTTACAACTTTAGTTTTCTCTTTCTGTTTAGCTAAATCTGGATGTTAGCTGGAGCTGAAACAGAGGGTCCCCACCTATCTTTTAGGAAAATATGTTGTTTCCTGTGCCTGCATGGGGCTTTCTCTGTTCCCCAGTATATCTGGGTGCTTTTGAATATGCTTATTTGTAAAGAAAAATTAGACTTTAGTGTTTTCTCCTGGGACTTAGATGGTCTAAATTAATATATGTTCCCTCCCCCCCCCCACCTTGAGACAGTGTCACTCTTTCACTCAGACTGGAGTGCAGTGGCATGATCTTGGCAGCGTCAACCTCCTGGACTCAAGCAATCCCTCTACTTAAGCCTCCTGAGTAGCTGGGACTACAGGCATGCGCCACCATACCTAGCTAATTTTATTTTTTTTTTTTAGAAATGAGGTCTCCCTCTGTTGCCCAGGCTGGTCTTGAACTCCCTGCACTTAAGTAATCCTACCCCCTTGGCTTCCCAAAGTACTGGGATTACAGGTATGAGTCACCACACCTGGCCTTCTAATGTATGTCTTAGTCATCTTGTGTTGTCCCAGGTGGTTGCATGCTCTTTGTGTATTTTGCAGCATTTTAAAGTAGTTCCTGCCTAGTTTGACTCTGATTGGATTGTAAATGAAATACAAAAGAGAGCCTTGTTTCAGACCTTTGGAGAGTCCCCACACTGATTCAAAAATACAAAGGCAATACAAAAAATAAGATGTGACCTGTACTCTCTGTAGTGACCGGAGTTCTCCATTGGGAACTCTGACTGCTGTCTTCAAGACCGGCAATGAGGTGGGCAGGGATGGGGCCAAAGAAAAACAATACAAGCCTTTTCTATCATTTTTCACTTTCCTGTTTATACTTATTTTTCTCTTTGTTTAATAGTATGGGATGTGGAATATTATAGTTTTAAATCCTCTATTTGTTTTTGTAAAACTGTCTACTTTTCTTGATGAGAAGGGTTTTTTTAAGCATTTTTAGACATTTATGCTACTTAATTATTATTACTTTTTCTTCAGAGAAGGAAATAGGTTCTGTGAGACATTTATGACTTCTATAAAAATTGGTTATGTAATATTGCTGACTATTAAATGTCTGCTGTTGAGATTTATGGAATATAATTGATACTCATGAAAGCCAACACTGAATTCTGTCTAAGAACATGTTCAGTCTGTCCCCTTCTTTTCCTTCTCCTTTGACATTACCCAATAAAAAGTTTAAAATTTTTCTATTTGGTTGGTGAAATCTCTTTTGTTAGTCTTTTATCATACCGAGCTACGTTTGATCTACAGGAAACCAGTTGCCACCTTCCAGATATTCTCTCTGTGTAGTCACATAGGGTAGGCTAAATCTCCCAAGTAAGAAATTGAAAAAAACAAAATAACAATAATAAAATCATATGAAATATCATCTACCAGAGTTGCTCATTAGGGACCCAGTGCCTAGAGTGTTTCTTTGTGTTTGTCTTAGTCTATAAGACTGTTTCATTGTTACTTATAACAGGATACCAGAACTGGGGTAATCTGTAAGCAGTGGTATTTATTTTTTGCAGTTCTAGAAGCTCGGAAGACCAAGTAAGGTCAAAGTGGGCGTCTAGTGGGAACCTTCTTGCTGATGGGGACTCTGTAAAGTCCCTGGGTGGCACAGGGCATCACATGATGAGGGGCTGAGTATCTGGCTCAAGTATTTTTTTCTTCTCATAAGGATATCAGAACCTCACCTGTGATAACCCATTTATTCATTAAGCCATTAATTCTTGAGTGGATTAACCCATCCATGTGTTTCAAACCCTCAAGACCCACTCATTTCTTAAACTACTACCTTTCATTACTATCACAATGGGGATTCAGTTTCAACATGCATTTTGGAGGGGAAAACATTCAAACCTAGCAGTAGCTGATCAGGTATACTTCCTCTGCTGAGCATGTCATACAATTCCAAACTCTCAGAGGGAAGTTAGGAGTTAAGCAAATACCATAATTTTTACATAAACAGTTTAGGCACACTGCAACTCTGTTATTAGTTACACTCATGGAGCCCTCCCCTAAATACATTTTCTACACACCGTGAAAGATTCAACATCATGAACAAGCAGTTATAAGGATATGCAGTCTCAAGTCTGCTAATTGTAACTTTCTTTTGCACAATAGGTGGTAGGACTTTGTCATGACAAGAACTACAGACCCACTGTAGAAATAGACATTAGGAGTAATCCAGGCATTAAGACTTACTTGCATAATTCGCCAACAGGAGACATGTTCCTATTCAACTGTTACTTTAGCAAACAATTCCAGCATCAGAATTCCAGCATCAGACAGTGAGTGTAGACAGAGGATAAGAATAGATTTACCATGTCATTAAATAAATGCTTGGAAACTACAGCATCATGTGAAGTTTATGAAGTGAGACTAGGTTCTCAGTACTGTGAGTTTCAACCTTCCTTTTCTGGACGTATGGGATGTTTCAGGACTCAGTGGCCTTTGAGGATGTGGCTGTGAACTTCACCCATGAGGAGTGGGCTTTGCTGGGTCCATCACAGAAGAATCTCTACAGAGATGTGATGCAGGAAACCATTAGGAACCTGAACTGTATAGGTATGGATGATACCATGTCTTCATTTAGTCAATTAGAGACATTTGTTTTGTGGTCATCAGTGCTGTTCAGTTATTTGAAATATGGAAAAGAGATACAGCTCACCCTTGAACAACACAGGGTTAAGAGGTGCCAGCCCCCAACCAGTTGTATGCCCTCATATAACCTTTTGTCTGCCACAGCTTAACCTACTTTAGACTGGCAGCCTTATCAGTCACATAAATAATTGATGAGCACATATATGTCATATGTATTGCATACTGTATTCTCAGAATAAAGTTAAAGTAAATGTTAATAAAATCTTAAGGAAGAAAAACTATTTAGTCTGCATGAAAGTGGATCATCATGAAGGTTTTCATTCTCATTTTCACATTGAGTAGGCTAAGCAGGAAGAGGGGTTGGTCTTGCTCTCCCAGGGGTAGCAGAGACTGAAAAACATTTATATATAAATGGACCTGTGCAGTTCAAACCTGTGTTGTTCAGGAGTCAACTATAGTTGAATGAATGAATCATGCATGATTGAAGTATACATAAAATCTTAACAATTTTTGTATCATTTTGTAATAATTTATAGTGATTTTTCTGGATCTCTCTTTTAGGAATGAAATGGGAAAACCAGAACACTGATGATCAGTACCAAAATCTCAGGAGAAATCTAAGGTAATGTGTACTTATAAGAGATAGGTGATGTCCCTGTAATGTTTCTGAGAATGACAAGAACTTTTAAAAACAAGCAAAGATTATGAACAAGCCCAGCTTAACTTTATTCTTAGAAACATTTCTCTAAAAATATATTATTAAATGGGACATAAATATATTAAATGTGACATAGCTATTCAGTGTTTGCAAAATAATTCCCATGGAAACAAGATTTCCCATATGAGGCTGGGTGTGGTGGCTCATGCCTGCAATCCCAGCACTTTATGAGGCTGAGACAGGAGGAACACTTGAGCCTGGAGTTCAAGGCTGCAGTGATCTGTGATGGCACCAGTGTACTCTAGCCTAAGTGACAGAACAAGACCTTGTTTTAAAAAAAGAATTTAAGAATCTCCTTGGGATTTCCCTCTCTGGGATCCCCTCCCACAACAGTGTGGGAGCTCAAAAAAAAAAATAAAAATAAAATAAATAAATAAAAAGAATCTCCTTGTGCATATCACTGTCTTGAAAATAGCTGGGGTTGAATTATCTCGCACAACATTCAGTCCATTCACATTCAAGCAGGTCATGAAGCCTGTAGCTTGCATGATGACGTTAAAAATGTAAATCTCATACCTGTTGATAAATATAAAGTAAATAATAAACCTTTAGTAATGTACTTTTCATTTTTTACAGATGTGATGTGGTAGAGAGATTTGATAAAAGTAAAGATGGTAGTCAGTGTGGAGAAACCTTAAGCCAGATTCGAAATAGTATTGTAAACAAGAACACTCCTGCCAGAGTAGATGCATGCGAAAGCAGTGTGAATGGAGAAGTCATAATGGGTCACTCATCCCTGAACTGCTACATCAGAGTTGACACTGGACACAAACACCGTGAGTGTCACAAATATGCAGAGAAGCCATATACACATAAGCGGTGTGGGGAGAGGCTTAACTCATCACCACTCCTTTCCAACACATGGAAGGCCTTACACTGGAGAGAAACTCTATGATTGTAAGGAATGTGGAAAAACCTTCAGTTCTCCTGGAAACCTTCGAAGACATATGGTAGTGCAAGGTGGAAATGGACCTTATAAATGTGAATTGTGTGGGAAAGCCTTTTTTTGGCCCAGTTTATTACGTATGCATGAAAGAACTCACACTGGAGAGAAACCGTATGAATGTAAGCAGTGTTCTAAAGCCTTTCCTGCTTATAGTTCCTATCTAAGACATGAAAAAATACACACTGGAGAGAGACCGTATGAATGTAAGCAGTGTTCTAAAGCCTTCCCCTGATTATAGTTCATGTCTAAGACATGAAAGAACTCACACTGGAGAGAAACCCTACAAATGTAAACAGTGTGGGAAAGCCTTCAGTGTTTCCGGTTCCCTTCGAGTACACGAAAGAATTCACACTGGAGAGAAACCCTATACGTGTAAACAGTGTGGGAAAGCATTTTGTCATCTCGGAAGCTTTCAAAGACACATGATAATGCACAGTGGAGATGGACCTCATAAATGTAAGATATGTGGGAAAGGCTTTGATTTTCCTGGTTCAGTACGAATTCATGAAGGAACTCACACTCTAGAGAAACCCTACGAATGTAAGCAGTGTGGGAAATTGTTATCTCATCGCTCAAGCTTTCGAAGGCACATGATGGCACACACTGGAGATGGCCCTCATAAATGCACAGTATGTGGGAAAGCCTTTGATTCTCCCAGTGTATTTCAAAGACATGAAAGGACTCACACTGGAGAAAAACCCTATGAATGTAAGCAATGTGGAAAAGCCTTCCGTATTTCCAGTTCCCTTCGAAAACATGAAACAACACACACTGGAGACCCACCCTATAAATGTAAATGTGGAAAGGCTTTTAGTGATTTCTTTTCCTTTCAAAGTCATGAAACAACACACAGTGGAGAGGAGCCTTATGAATGTAAGGAATGTGGAAAGCGTTTAGTTCTTTTAAATACTTTCGTCACCATGAAAGGACTCACAGTGAAGAAAAATCTTTTGAGTGTCCAACTTGTGGGAAAGCCTTCACTCGTTTCAGTTACTTAAAAACTCATGAAAGGACTCACACGGCAGAGAAGCCATATGAATGTAAGCAATGCAGGAAAGCATTCTTTTGGCCCTCCTTCCTTGTAAGACATGAAAGGATTCACACTGGAGAAAGACCCTATGAGTGTAAACACTGTGGTAAAGCCTTCAGTCGTTCCAGTTTCTGTCGAGAACATGAAAGAACTCACACTGGAGAGAAACCCTATGAATGTAAGGAATGTGGGAAAGCCTTCAGTTCTCTCAGTTCCTTTAATAGACATAAAAGGACTCACTGGAAGGATATTCCATAAATATATGGAATGTTGGAAAGCATTCATTAGTTTTATCACATTTCAGATACTTGAAAGAAATAAATCCTATGAATGTAAACATGGTAAAGCCTTAAGAAGTTTCCATTTCTTTCGAATAGTTACTCCCTGATATATGCAAGAAGATTGATTCCAGTACACCCCTGAGTATACCTAAATCCACAGATGCCAGCTCTTTTATAAAATGGAATATTTGCATGTACCTACCCACTTCCTCCTGTATACTGTATGTCATGTCTAGATTAATTAAAACATCTCATGCATTGTAAAAGCTGTGTACATAGTTGTATTGTTTAGGGAGTCACAATAAGAAAAAAAAATTGCTATATGTGTTCAATACACACCCAACTATTGCAAGCCTATCCACATAGTATATATCACATATAATGTTACAATTTCTGAAAGAATGTGTTAACACCAACCACAATTCTGGTTCTTCTCTCTTGATAACCCAAGTATTATGATGGTTATGACAATGATGATTGCTGTATGGTGCCTAATGTGATGTGTAGAGGTGACTAGACGTGTGGCATCAGATAAACAGTGAGACCTCAGCATAACTTGAATCTTGACAGGACATCAAGGCCTTCATCTATGTTGGAAGACCCAGGTTCTGATTGAAGATGTTGACTCTTTGCAGGAGATTAACTAATACTAATGTTGGGATCTGTTCAGCTTGAGGGCTGAAGATCTTTGTCTTGAAGGGTTTGTCTTCATAGTTGCAGATATTTAGTTAGAAACATTGTTTTAGAAAGCTAGTTCTTTTTCTCTGAATCCTTAAAAAAAACCTTACAGTGTTCATTTGCATGCTTTTCCCTCATATGACACAGAACCTTTTTTCAATCAAAGGATCTTAGTTGAGGTTGATAACCTTTTAACACTTGCACCTTGTAGAGGCTATAGATGCCCCAAAATCTGCTGCAGATTTTTCACGTGTCCTGATCAATGGCACTGCCTCTTCTTAATCTTTTGCATCATCATCATTCATCATCACTTGTAGAGGATTTCAGTATGTCTTCAATTTCCTTATTAGTAAGGATTTCTCTGTCCTCTTCTGTGTTCCTCAATGTTATCTTCATTCCTGCTGTCGGAGATAACCTTTTCCACCAACTTTCTTTGCAACATTTAAGATACTCCTGACTGCTCTATCAGTCTTGGAGAAACCCCTGAAATCACTTACTCCCTCACTCTAATGTCTTCCAATATGCTTTGGGTATCCTGGGCTGTAGGGCATCTATACCCTCTGCAGTATAAATACATAAATACACTGTGGTACAGTCAGGGTTAGCATCAAGGCAGCATAAATTGTATAAAAGTTGAGGTGGGGCTGGATGTGGTGGCTCACACCTGTAATCCGAGCACTTTAGGAGGCTGAGGCAGACGGATGACTTGAGATCAAGAGTTCAAGATGAGCCTGGTCAACATGGTGAAACCCTGTCTCTATTAAAAATACAAAAAATTAGCTGAGCCTGGTGTCATGCACATGTAGTCCCAGCTACTTGGGAGGCTGAGGCAGGAGAATCACTTGAACCCAGGAGGCGGAGGTTGCAGTGAGCCAAGATCATGCCACTGCACTCCAGGCTGGGTGACAGAGTGAGACTCGATCTCAAAAAGAAAAAAAAAAAGTTGAGTTAGGTGTAAATTGCCTTAATCTGCTTGATGATGCCTTGATCGAGTGGCTGTAGCAGTGATACGCTGTTAGAAGGCAGGAACATCACTTACACTTTTTCATCAGCATAACAAAGAGGTTAGAGATCAGGGCATTGTCACTTATGTTGAGGACCTTGAGGGAGCCCTTTCTCTTTGTGTTATTCCTTCACATTAGGAATGATGCATTGGTAGAACCTAGGCTTTGTGCATTCTTGTCAGAATACAGGCAGGCAAGTTTTTCTTTTTTTCTTTCTTTCTTTCTTTTTTTTTTTTGAGCTGGAGTGTCACTCTGTCACTCAGGCTGGAGTGCAGTGGTGCGATCTCAGCTCACTGCAACCTCCAGCTTATGGGTTCAAGTGATTCTCCTGCCTCAGCCTCCCCAGTAGCTGGGATTACAGGCACCTGCCACCATGCCTGGCTAATTTTTGTATTTTTAGTAAAGACAGGGTTTCACCATATTAGCCAGGCTGGTCTCGAACTCCTGACGTCAGGTGATTCACCTGCCTCAGTCTCCCAAAGTGCTGGGATTACAGGCATGAGCTACCCGTTCCCGGCCAGTTTTGCTTTATTTCTAAATAACCCAGGGATTGTTTGCTCGGTGCTTAAAGCCTAGCTTGATCTTGTGACCTGCTACATTGCCACACAGCACCAGAGTAAAGTGATCTTTCCAGGCCCTGAACCCCAGAGCATTCTTGACACTCATATGGATGAAGGCACAATTGGGCATCCTCTTCCAGAACATGCCTGATTCATCACAATGGAAGACTTGCTCTGGAAGGAAACTTTGTTTCTCAAGTTTCGTGAACTCTTCTAGGAATGCTGTTGTTTCCTTGGCGCATTTCCATCAGCCAATGCCAGTTTTCTCATGTTCCTCAAGCTTTTTGTTTTGTTTTGTTTTATTGAGATTGGGTTGTACTCTATCACCCAGGCTGGAGTCCAGCGGCATGATCATGGCTTACTGCCTTCTGGGCTCAAATGGTCCTTCCACCTCAGCCTCCCGAATAGCTGGGTTTACAGGCATGTCACCACACATAGCTTTATTATTTTTATTTTCTTATTTTTGTAGATATCAGATCCCCCTATGTTGCTCAGGCTGTTCTTGAACTGGGTTCAACTGATCCTCCCACCTCAGCCTCCTAAAGTGCTGGGATTACAGGTGTGAGCTACTATGCCTGGTCCTCTTCAAGTTCTTGAAGCTGTAGTTCTTTACATAGCTGGCAATGACATGGAATAATTGAGACCCTTGCACACTATTGGTGGGAATGCAGAATGGTACACCCACTGTTGAAAACTCTATGGCAATTTTAATTTCCTCTGCACAACATTCATAAACATAAGTTGAGTCACTAAACAGTTTAGTTTATGACCAAATCTCCCAAAATGTAAGAAGAAATTAAGCAGTACAAATAAGAATAAAGTGGAAAATATCCTCCAAACTATAAAAAACTGAGAAAGAATAGGCAAAATAAGGGATGATTGACCTGTAATTCTGTGCCTGGGCTAGCAGTTCAACAATTAGAAAGAGATCATGGCCTGGCGTGGTGGCTCATGCCTGTAATCCAAGTACTTTGGGAGGCCGAGGCAGATGGATCACCTGAGGTCAGGAGTTCAAGACCAGTCTGGCCAGCATGGTGTGAAACCTCATCTCTACTAAAAATACAAAAAGTAGCTGAGCCTGGTGGCATGAGCCTCTGGTACTAGCTACTTGGGAGGCTGAGGCAGGAGAATCACTTGAACCCAGGAGGTGGAGGTTGCAGTGAGCTGAGATCGTTCCACAGCACTCCAGCTTGGGCAACAGAGCAAGATTTGGTCTCAAAAAAGATCATCACATGCGCATAAGAGAATTTTCTGATTTTAATAGTAGAATCAATGTTGAAAGAGAAGGAAATATGTGATATAACATAACATGGGAATTTCTGAGTGGGGAGAATGAGGTTGTCTCCACACTGTTACGGAATGGACCACACTGTTACAGAATGGATATGAAGTAAATGTTACATTAAGGAAGGACAGTAAATTCTGATTTAATACAATATGCCTTTGCCATATAGGATGATTTATTTTTCATTATAGTTCTGAGATTTTGTGGTGACTACTTGAGTGTTTGTCATGTAAATGGTAACTCAGCACAATCAGGATCAGTTCTCCAGTGATCTATGGAGAAATTACAGTGATGTACAAACATACTTATTCTCTATAACTCCATTATATTTTTGCCTTTTGGGGGTATTTTGTTACATGTGTAACAATTCTTAGGACTCCACATCCATAAATAGATTTTTATAATTATTACATTGCCATTGGTGCTCATTTGGTTCACCCACTTTTTATGGTATTATTTGCAAATATAATACACATGTTACATTTTTATGTGTTGTGGGCCCAATAATCCATCAGTTCTTCATTATTTTACAGTTGCCTTTTAAATCCATAAGGATAAGAAAGGTAGAGAAATACATGTTCAGTTTGTCTCTTCTTATATAATGATCTTTAATGTTGCTCTCTGTTTTTTCCTATGGATTTTGGCATCATTTGATGTCAGAGTAGAACTTTCAGGGTTGGGCACAGTGGCTTACGCCTGTAATCCCAGCACTTCAGGAGGCAAGGTGGGCAGATCACTTGAGCCCAGGAGTTGGAGACCAGCCTGGGCAATATACTACACCTCATCTCTACAAAAAATCAAAAAAGTTTGCTGGGCCTGGTGGTATGTGCCTGTAGTTCCAGTTACTTGGGAGGCTGAGGTGGGAGGATCACTTGAGCTGGGAAGGTAGAGGTTGCAGTGAGCCAAGATCGAACCACTGCACCCCAGCCTGGGCAACAGAGTAACACCCTTTCTCAAAAAGAATAATAAAAGTAAATTTTAAAAACAACTTCCTTTGATCTTTTTTGTAGGGCTGATAAGGTAAGAACAAATTCTCTGTGTGTGTGTGTGTGTGTGTGTGTGTTGTGTATACACATATATACGTGTGTGTATGTGCATACATACATACACAATGGGGAAAATCTGTGTTTTGTCTTCTGTATTGAATGTTGAACATGTGCTTTGCTGGATATAGGATTCTTGGTTAAGGTATGTTTATAGCAGATCATGGTAAGTGTGGGAGAGGCTTCCCATTGAAAGGAGGAATGGAACCTGACAAAAAGGTTCTATTTGGTAAAAAAGAAATGAAAGAAATAAAAAAGGGTAGAAAATAAAAAAATAAAGAAAAAGGGTAAAAACCACATATATTTTACCGTGGTCATTTATCATTACAGTAGTCAATTAATGTCACTAAACAATTATAAATATGAAGAATGGGATGGAAGAAGGAAATAATGTGGTTGGAGATGATAGCATTGTCTGCTCAGGAAACTAAGGACAAAACAACTGGAAATCTGTTAAAACTGGTGAAGGAGCGAATTTGCTGATTATGGAGTAAGCATATCCTGTATCCATGATAACATACCATTGACTTAAAAGTATATTTCTTGCGAATATATATAAATTTCTGAGGATGGCACTAATGCCACGTGCAGCATCTATTTGTGGACAAGTATGAGTGTTTTCTGATGAAAACAAGTATCCATGGAGGTGATACTTAGGTCATCTCATCAGAAAAACACTCATACTTGTCCACAAATAGATGCTGCACATGGCATTAGTGCCATCCTCAGAAATTTATATATATTTGCAAGAAATATATATACAACTTTGGTGGATTGAAGTCTCCTTATCCCAGTGTTCACTGGAGAGAAAATACCAAGATGTAGTAATTTGGGAAAATCCAATCCAAATTAACTCACATATAGTGCTCCAGAAAATTCACATCATCAAAGAAATGTTATACAGTTTATAACTATTGGCCAGACGTGGTGGCACACATGTGTAATTCCAGCACTTTGGGAGGCTGAGGTGGGAGGATCGCTTGAGGCCAGGAATTCAAGACTAGCCTGGGCAACATAGTGAAACCTCTCTTTTTTTTTTTGAAACAGAGTCTCACTCTGTCGCTTAGGCTGGAGTGCAGTGGCGCGATCTTGGCTTACCACAACCTCCGCCTCCTGGGTTCAAGTGATTCTCCTGCCACAGCCTCCTGAGTAGCTGGGATTACAGGAGTGCACCACCACACCTGGCTAATTTTTGTACTTTTTAGTAGAGACAGGGTTTCACCAGGTTGACCAGGCTGGTCTCGAACTCCTGACCTCGTGATCCGCCCACCTCCACCTCCCAAAGTCCTGGGATTAGTGGTGTGAGCCACCGCACCTAGCCTGACACCATCTCTTTTTAAAAAAATAACTGTTGTCTTTATCAGTGGCTCTGGACTATGGTTTCCCACTTCTTACATTCAGGAACAAAAAACAAAGGTGAAATTATTTTGTAATTTTCTTTACACAAAAGTTTACAAGTTAAATAGGTAGTTTTTTTTTATTAAATCAGTTGATAAATTTTTTTCTTTTTATTTTATAGTGTCTTGAATCTTTGAGTTTATTGAAGCATATTTGTTTGTTTCTTCTTTTTTTTTTTTTTTTTGAGATGGCTTCTCACTCTGTTGTCCAGGCTGGAATGGTGCAGTGGTGCCATAGCTCACTGCAGTCTCCGCCTCAAGCAATTCTCCTGCCTCCGGATTTCTGCCCACTGCAACTTCCACCTCCTGGGCTCAAGCATTCTCCTGCCTCAGCCTCCCGAGCTGGGATTATTGGCATGGGCCACCACACCCAGGTAATTTCTGTATTTGTAGTAGAGATGGGCTTTCACCATGTTGGTCAGGCTGGTCTCAAACTCCTGACTTCAAGTGATCCACCTCGGCCTCCCAAAGTGCTGGGATTACAGGCATGAGCCACTGCGCCCTGCCTCTTTTTGTGATTTAAAAAGTTTTTTTTTTTTTTTGAGTCAAAAATTTTTTTCCCATTGGAAGGAGGAACATAACCTAACAAAAAGCAAATACATCCATTTACCCCAGTCATCTATCATCGCAGTAGTCTGTTACGTAGTGTCAGAAAACATCAATCACTATGAAGAATGGGATGGAGGAAGCAAATGTGATTGGAGATGATAGCATTGTTTGCTCGGGAAACTGAAGACAAAACTGGAAATCTATTAAAACTGGTGAAGGGGCCGGGAGTGGTGGCTCATGCCTGTAATCTCAGCACTTTGGGAGGCCAAGGCGCACAGATCACGAGGTCAGGAAATCGAGACCATCCTGGCTAACACAGTGAAACCCCATCTCCAGTAAAAAGACAAAAAAGTAGCCAGGCATGGTGGCACGCGCCTGTAGTTAGTTCCAGCTACTCCGGAGGCTAAGGCTGGAGAATTGCTTGAACCCGTGAGGCTGAGGTTGCAGTGAGCCGAGATCGCACGGCTGCACTCCAGCCTAAGCAACAGAGCGAGACTCCGGCTCAAAAAAAAAAAAAAAAAAAAAAAAATTAAACTGGTAAAGGAGTCAATTTGCTGCTACGCTTTGCCGGAGCTATGATCACACTACTTTGTCACTCAGGCTGGAGTGCAGTAGTGTGATCATAGCTCACTGCAGCCTCAAATTCTTGGGCTCAAGCAATTTGCCCACCTTGCTGGGACTAGGCGCACACCCCGATGCCTGGTTAATTTAAAAAAAATTTTTGTGTAAAAGCGGGGTTTTGATATCTTGCCCAGGTTTCCAACTCCTGGCGTCAACCGATCCTTGTGCTTTGGCCTCCCATGGTGCTGGAATTACAGACGAGAGCCACTGCAACTGCCTTGTAGTGTATTTCTAATGGGCGAGGAGGTTTAATTTCATATGGTTATAAAATTGTCATGTAAGGGGACTTTGAAGCATGACGTTTTGGTATTTGTTGTGACTTTTCCATTGGCCTTGTGTGGCAGGTAATGGATATCCACCCTGTGAACTGCAGACTGGCCTGGATCTCGGCAGAGGTGGGAAACCCTTTCCTCCTCCTGTCCAGCTGTCTCTGGCCAGTACAGCCTGATTGGCAGGTACGCTCCCTTTGCTGCTTGTGTGCGCATGCTCGCTTCAGTTCCCTTCTGAGCCTCTTGGTCCCACTGCATGTGCCTTAGGTTCTGAGTGCTTGGTTGCCACACCAAGGGGCTCTCCTTCTGGGCAGTTCTAATAAGTGGTCGACCATTCCCATAATAAGAAGCAGTAAGCCAGGCTGTACCAGGGCTGAGGAGAAGACCTTGCCCTTGGCCACTTCATCATTTTGGGGATGTCTCACTTCTTTCCCAGTTTCAGCCCCCACCCTTTGCTGCAGCCTACCTGGGTCTTCCCCACCTGAGATGCTCAGCTGAGGCCAGGCGCCGTGGCTTACGCCTTTAGTAGAGGCCGGGTTTCTCCATGTTAGTCAGGCTGGTCTTGAACTCCCGACCTCAGGTGATCCGCCTGCCTTGGCCTCCCAAAGTGTTGGGATTACAGGCGTGAGCCATCACACCCAGCTGCTAATTTTTGTATTTTAGTGGAGACAGGGTTTCGCCATGTTGGCCAGGCTGGTCTCGAATGCCTGACCGGTCTTGAACGCCTGACCTTAGGTGATACACACACTTCGACCTCCCAAAATGCTGAGATTACAGGTGTGAGCCACTATGCCTGGCCTATCTTCTTTCTTCATTAGGGTCTTGCTCTGTTGCCCAGGCTGGAGTACAATGGTGCCATCTTGGCTCACTGCAGCCTTGACCTCCCGGGCTCAAGCAATCCTCCCACATCAGCCTCTAGAGTAGCTGGAACTATAAACAGGTGCCACCACACCTGGCATGTTTTGTGTTTTTTGTAGAGACAGGCGTTTTGCCATGTTGGTCTTGAACTCCTGGGCTGAAGCCATCCTCCCACTTTGGCCTCCAAAAGTGCTGGGATTACAGGTGTGAGCCACCACCTCCTGCCAGAGCTGGCATTTCTAAATCACTTCCAGATGTCATCCATGCTGCTGGTCCACAGATCAGAGTGCTGAGGTGATAACAGACATGGGTAGGCAAGCAGGAGACAGATCCCATGGTTGTATACCTAGAGTCCAGATAAGAAGACAAACTGTGTTTTTGGAGCTGGGAGGGAGGGTATGGAAAGGCCCCACCATTCCCATTATTTAGTGGAGTCTAGACCAAACATGAAGAATCTATTTTGATTCTTCAGTGCAGTAGAGAAGGGTGTGTAGGTCTGAGAGCATATGCTGGTGGAGGGGGTTCCCACTTTAGTCTGAGAGTCTATGGGAAGTTTCTCTGGGAGGCTGATGCTCCAATTGAAGCCTGAAGCCTGAGTAGGAGTTACACAGGCCGAGGTAGCTCCTCTAGAGTTTCTGATGCAGTGAAGGAGAGAGGAGAGTGAAGGATGGGTCCTATTGTTCAGAGTACCCTGGGCGCTGCCTCTCACTCAGAGGAGGAAGTCTCAGGGGAGGTGACTGGAAGGAAGAGAAGGGTTACGTTTTGTGTGTGGCCATGATATATTTCAAAGGGAGGTATTCAATAGCTGTTGGACCTGGGATTCTGGAGCTTGAGAGAAAGATCTGGGTAGAATTTTGAGTCATTAGCATATGAAGGTTATTTGAAGGCCTGGGTCCAGAAGACGCCACCTGGTTCCAGGGTGAGTGGCAAAGTATTACCAAAAGGCTCAGGGGACCAGAGGCTGTCTACCTCTCAGGGCCACAGGAGGACGAGCCTGCAAGAGACTGGGCAGGTTGTGGGGCTCCAACCCCAAGGCAGCATCTAGGGGTGAGTGTTCACAGCTGAAGCTCTGGTGGGCATGTGTTACAGCTCTTTCAGTTTAGTTGTCTGTAGGTGGCTTGTGTTAGTTCAGTTAGACCCCCTGCCTTATCTCAAGGACAGAGGGCTTTCTGTATCCCGGGCTTTCTTGCCTTGGCGTACCAGAAGAATCTGATCACGTGGGCTTGGAGAATGAGTGTAAGGTTTTTTTTTCTTGTTTGTTTGTTTTTTGAGACGGAGTCTCACTCTGTCACCCAGGCCGAAGTGCAGTGGCAGGATCTTGGCTCACTGCAAGCTCTGCCTCCTGGGTTCAAGCAATTCTTCTGCCTCAGCCTCCCCAGCAGCAGGGACTACAGGCACACACTGCCCTGCCTGGCTAATTTTTTTTTTTTTTTTTTTTTTTTTTGTATTTTTACTAGAGATAGGGTATCACTGTGTTGCCCAGGCTGGTCATGAACTCCAGGCAATCCACCGCCTCTGCCTCCACCTCCCAAAGTGCTGGGATTACAGGCATGAGCCACCACGCCCGGCCAAGCGTAAGGTTTTACTGAGTGAAAGTAGCTCTCGGCAGATGGGGGAACCAGAAGGGAGATGAGGTGGGAAGGTGGTTTTCCCCTAGAGTCAGGCCACCCAGTGGCCAGGCTCTCCTCTGACTGCCCCAGCCTAACTGCGTCCTTCCACCGGTGGATGGTCTGTTGGCATCTGCCAGTGCCTGTCGGTGTGCTTCTCCACCGGTGTGTGCCTCTCGATGTCCAGCCATTTGTGTCTTCTTCCGCCTGTGTGTTCTTGACGTCCAGCTCCTTGTGTGCATGCCCACTAGGGTCTCAGGGTTTTTATAGGCACAGAATGGGGATGTGGCAGGCCATGGTGGTCTTGGGAAATGCAGCATTTGGGCACAAAAACAGAAAGGCCTGTCCTTACCCAGGTCGTGGGGACAGACCCAGGGGTTGAGCCCTCATTAGGGACCAGCACGGGGCTCCACCCTTCCCCTTCCCAGCACTGTACCCTTCCCTTCCCAGCACTTCCCTGCCCCTCTCCTGTATCTTTTCCCTCTGTGAAGAGGTACATATAACTCCCATTAGAATATGGATGACAGTCGAGTCTTAGGCTACTTCCTGCTGACAGGGGGCATTGTTTTGGGGATAATGAGCAGTCAGATTCCTTCCAGAGGTCTAATGGTTCTTAGCAAAGGGGAGCCATTTATCAGAGGCTCCGGTTGCCTGTTTGGAGTTTGATGGCTTCTAAGCATGAGAGGAAAATAAAACAAGTTTTATAAGGTTTAGTATGCATGGGTTAAACGTGTATTAAACAAGGAAAGAATTTAGTTCCAAAGATTACAGAGATAAGAAGTGAAATATACTAACAACATTGTACCCCGAGCTGTTTCAGCCTGGTGAAAGAAATTGAAACTTGTATGGGAGCGGTTAAATTTTAGAAGACAGACAACTATTCTTTTTTTTTTTTTTTTTTAAGAGACAGGGTCTCGCTATGTTGCCCAGGCTGGAGTGCAGTGGCTATTCACAGGCGCGATCCTACTACTGACAGATAACTATTCTTGCCATATGTTTAGGAGTTAACAGGTGCACCCTGGGAATTCTGGGGTTTGTGTGCTTGCACGGTGGCTATTAAAGCTTTTGCCTCTTTCTTGTGTTTCCCCTTCTCTATTGTAAAAAACTGAGGTGGCCACTTTCAGGAGATCCCCTAATGTACTATCTGGTCCTGGGGCCTGTGTCTGTAACTTCCTCTTGATGTCAGGAGCTGCCTGAGTAATAAGTTTATCCTTTAGGATTAGTTGTCCTGTGACTGAATCAGGAGATAGGGAGGTGTGCTTTACCAAGGCCTCTCTTAGCCTTTCCAGGAAGGCAGTGGGATTTTCATCAAATCCCTGGTCGATCATGTACAACATAGTACAATTGAGAGGCTTGGTCTTAGTCCCACGAAGTCCTCCATTATGCACACCTAAAAGTGTCTCCTTTTCCAGTCTTCTGTCTCATCACTGGGATCCCATTTAGGGTCATTCACTGGTACTGCTTCTCTTCTAGTTGGATAATATTCACCCTCTTCCCCTGATGCTATATGTGACACGAGGCTTATCCCCCAAATCTCTCTGCTGCTTGCAGAGTGGCCTGCTTCTCAGTGTCCATCAGGGTCTGATTCAAAACATGATGTCTTTCCAGGAGAGTTCAAATATCTGAGTGAAGTTCTGGAAAGCCTCTGTATCTATCAGGGTCATCTGAAAACTTGCCAAGATCCCCCTTGATTTGCTTTAAGTCCTGTAGGGAGAAGGGGACCTGGACCTTACTGGGCCCAAATTAACTGGGCATCTGTTGGAGGGACAAGAGTGAGACTGGGGCTTGTTTATGGCGAGGATTTCTAGGAGAGGGCAGTTGAGAGGCTGGAGCTGGATAGGGAGGTCAGAGTAGACCCAGAGGAGCAGGGGTTGAGGGAGCTGGCTTCTCTGCTAGGGGGAGCCTCTGGGACTTATGTCTTTAATTCCCTGTGCTTGCCCCATGTAGCCTTCCCTGAGATGGCGAACAGGAAGGCTGGATCAATCCTACACTGTGGGGCAAAGTTCTGGATTGCCTTGCAAGGTATAGAAAGCCTGCACATATGGGGCCTCAGACCATCTGTCCTCACATCTACAGAAAAGTTCCAACTGCTGGATGTTATTGAAATAAATGGTTCCTTCCTGAGGCCCAGCCGATCCTTCATAATTTGGCCAAACCTTTGTACAGAGGACTATGGGGCATTTTCCCCCCCAGATTCAGAGGGTCAAAGCAGGCCCAGTGGTTCAGGATACACTCCAGAGGAGTATACGCTGGGGGTGGTGAAGAGAGCTGGTTGCTCATTCTGAAAGACAGGGAATAGAGGCATCCCTCATTCCCTTCCTTCTTTCAGTGAATACTCAGGGTATGATGGAGAGAGAAAGACAGCATCCTCCCTTCCCTTCCACTTCTTATCCCTGAGTCCCAGTGACCTTGTTAGGTGTTGGCCGTAGGTACTGATGCAGTATGTACCCATGAAGCAGGGAAAACCTGGAAAATAGGAATTAACCGCCCTTGCCTATGCCTTCATTTTTTCCTGCTGTTGGTAACCTTTGAGTTCCCTCGGCCTGTTAATGCCATGAAGCATGGCCTCCTTCCATGGGTTTGGGGTGTTCATTCAGCAGGAATTGGTCCTTCCCATTTACGTTGTGTCTGTTGCCTGGCTTTGGATCCCTCTGACCTGGTTTTTCTTTCTAGGGCCTCAGCCTGAAGCTCGGAATCGAGTTTGGGACTGAAAAGGTGTTTCAGAGGCTGTTTGTATCTGTTGAGAGTCTCAAATGTGCCCTCCCAAATTTACAGTTATCAGCCAGCAGGGGTTGTTCCTCTGGGAGGCCAAGGAGGGCGGACCGCGAGGTCAAGAGATTGAGACCATCCTGGCCAACATGGTGAAACCCCTTGTCTACTTTAAAAATACAAAAATTAGCTGGGTGTGGTGGTGCACACCTACAGTCCCAGCTACCAGGAGGCTGAGGCAGGAGAATCACTTGAACCCAGGAGGCAGAGGTTGCAGTGAGCTGAGATTGCTCCACTGCACTCCAGCCTGGCGACAGAGTGAGACTCTGTCTCAAAAAAAAAAAAAAAATAAAAAATTTTAAAAAAAGAAAAAGGAAAAAGAGAAAAATAGTTTAAGGGGAAAAAGGGGGAGACCCATCCTGGGGGAAGAGCCCCTTGCTCAGTGAAAGTGGGTCCCTCTAATCCTTATATTTTTTTTCTCCTGGTTCAGACCAGGTTGAATTCCGTGGCCCAGGGAGAAATGTTTTGTTGGCATAGTGGGCAAGAAGTGCCCTGTGTGGTCCCAGGTACCACCAGTTTTTCTCCCATCCCCCCAAGTCCCAGATGCTGGAGGCAGAGGTAGAGGCAGCAGTGGCCATGGCGCTGCTCCCCTTCACCCCTTCATAGCTGTTGAGGTCAGCTTTTGCCTGCTACAGGCATGCACAGGTGCATGAGCTGAGAGAGAAAAGGATAAGGAGAGGTGCCCTGAGCAGTGTGTGTCTGCAGCTGTTGGGGTGAGGCATAGATGGCACCTCTAGGAACAGTTAGTCTGATTTGCATCTTTGGCGGCTAAGCCAAACACTCATTTTACTGAGTAACATTGCTGCAGCCTGTAGCAAAACATGTAACATTATAAAGGAAGAAATACGAGCCATTTCAAACCTTGAGAGAGAGAAAAGAGATGAAATCTGGGGGTTTAACTGGCCAGTTAGAGCAGAGTTTTAAAACTCCAGGAAGGGAAACAGAGCCTCTTGCCTGCAGGAAAGAGAGAGTGGTGGCAGGGCTTTGGAAGAGAGGCAGACAGTTCTGCATTTCCTTACACTCACCTTCCAAGATGCTGGACAAGCACCCAGTTGAAATGGGTAAAGTTCCTTTATCCCCCCTCGAGGGGCATGTGACAGGGGTAGTGGCTCACTTCTTCAGTGCCCCACTGCTCAAACCTCTAGGGGGAGTTTGCAGACAGGCAGGTTGTGGGGCTCCGACCCCACAGCAGCGTCGAGGGGTGAAGGGCATGTGTTATAGCTCCTTCAGTTCAGCCATCTGTAGGCAGCTTGTGTTAGTCAGCTCAGTTAAACCCTCTGTCTTATCACAAGGACAGAGGGCTTTTTGTATCCCGGGATTTCTTGCCTTGGTGTACCAGAAGAATTGGATCACATGTGGGCTTGGCAATTGAGTGCAAGGTTTTATTAAGTGGAAGTAGCTCTCAGCAGATCAGGGGAACCAGAAGGGAGACGGGGTGGGAAGGTGATTTTCCCCTTGAGTCAGACCACCCAGTGGCCAGGCTCTCCTCCTCTCCTTCATCCCGGCCAACTCTGTGTCGTTCCGCTGGCATCTGCTGGTGTCAGTTGGTATTTTCTTCCACTAGTGTGTTCCCCTTGACGTCCAGTCACTTGTGTCTTCTTCCACCTGTGTGTTCCTCTTGACATCCAGGTGCCTGTGTGCATTGTATGCCTTCTAGGGTCTTGGGGGTTTTTTTGTTTGTTTTGAGACAGAGTCTTGCTCTGTTTCCTGGGCTGGAGTGCAGTGGTGCAATCTCAGCTCACTGCAACTTCCCAGTTCAAGTGATTCTGCCTTAGCTAAGTTTTGTATTTTCAGTAGAGACAGGGCTTCACCATGTTGGCCAGACTGGTCATGAACTCCTGACCTTGGGTGATCTGCCTGCTTCGGCCTCCCAAAGTGTTGGGATTACAGACATGAGCCACTGTGCCTGGCTGGTGTCCCGGGGTTTTTATAGGCACAGGGTGGGGGTGTGGCAGGCCAGGGTGGTCTTGGGAAATGCAGCATTTGGGCATGAAAACAAAAAAGCCTGTCCTCACCTAGGTCCATGGGCACAGGCCCAGGGATAGAGCCCTCACCAGGGACCATGCCCTTCTTTTCCCAGCACTTCCCTGTCCCCCTCCTGTATTAGTACCCTGAGCTCTTTGTCTCACATCTAGGAAGATTAAGGGATGTGGACACAAAGGGTAAGGTTGGAGCAAAAGTTTCATAAGTGAAAGAAGAAAGCTTTCCACAGTGGAGAGGGGCTACTGAATGCATTGCCCACGATGAGGCAGAGGTCTGGGGTTTTCATGGATTGGGAAGGGAAGGAATGTGCTTACTGGTCTTTAAGAAAGCACTACTCAGCTTGGCCCAAGGACCTTGGCGCAAGACCAGTTGGGAGCTGAAGTGAAAGTTTAGCCTGGGACCTTGGCCTGGGACCACTCAGAGGCTGAGGTGATGATTCATAGTGGCTTGGCTGACAGTCCAAAGCACGTTCAGAAAAAGGAAAGGAAAGTGCCCAGTGGAACCCACCAGAGCCTTCTGTGTTTATGCCCACAAAAGGAGAAAAGACTATTTCCTGGAAGCCCGCTGGTTATACAAAGGACAAAGGTGTTTTTATGCTGGGCCTTGCTTCCTTATCAGAGTGGCTGCAGGCATGTCTTTCACACAAAGAACAAAGACATTTCTGTGTTGGGCCTTGTTCCTTTATCTTAGTGGGCCAGAGGTTTGTGCAAGTTTTCTTATCTGTGCCTGCAGCCTGATTTTTCAGGCTGTTTCTCTGTTTAAGTGAGTTCTACCAAGGACCCACCCTAACTGTCTAAATCTACTCTCTCAGAACTACCTGAGACTGGATAATTTATAAAGAAAAGAGGTTTAATTGGCTCACAGTTCTGCAAACTGTACAGGAAGTACAGCTGAGGAGTCCTCAGGAAATGTACTATCATGGCAGAAGGCAAAGAGGAAGGAGGCACATTATACATGGCTGGAGCAGGAGGAAGAGAGAGATGGGGGAGGTGCTACATACTTTGAAACAACCGGATCTCAGGAGAACTCACTCACTATCACGAGAACAAGGGGGAAGTCCACCCACATGATCCAATCACCTCCCACAAGGCCAGGCCACTCCTCCAACAGTGGAGATTACAGTTTGGACGTGAAGTTGGGTGGGAACACGAATCCAAACCATATCAACATGTCTATTTCCACTTAAAGTTTCACACACATACACTACCCTTGTTTTTAGCGGCTATACTATTCAGTGTGTGACTCTGCAATAGTATATTCAACCGTTATCCTACTAAGGGATAATCCCAGAAGCTTTCTGATTTTTTTCATTGTGGTGATCCAGTAAAAGTCTCTGGACTCGTATTAAGAATAATGACCTAATGAGCGCGGTGGCTCATGCCTGTAATCCCAGCACTTTGGGAGGCCAAGGCGGGCGGATCACGAGGTCAGGAGGTTAAGACCATCTGGCCAACATGGTGAAACCCCATCTTTACTGAATACAAAAAGTTAGCCGGTCATGGTGGCATGTGCCTGTAATCACAGCTACTCAGGAGGCTGAAGTAGGGAAATTGCTTGAACCTGGGAGGCGGAGATTGCAGTGAGCTGAGATCGCACCACCGTACTTCAGCCTGGCAACAGAGCAAGACTCCATCTAAAAAAGAAAAAAGAATAATGACTGAATCTGTTACTGTGAAGGATAGATTCCCACAAAAGACACTGCTCATTCACAATGTATATATATTTTCTTTTTACTTGTGATTGCCAGGTTGAGGTTTTTCCTTCTTTCTTTTCTTCCTTCCTTTTTTCTTTTCTTCCTTCCATTCTTCTTTTCCAGCTTTCTTGAGATATAATTAACAGACATAAACTACTTGGATTTAAACTATGAAATTTAATGTTTCACATATATATACAGGTGAACCATCCCTACAATCAAGATAGTGAACCTACCCATCACTGTAAAAAACTTCCTCATGCCCCTTTTTCTCCTTTTTCTTCTTTCCCCATCCATAACCTCTGACTCCAGCTGATCTGTTTTGTTTCTATGGCTTTCCATTTATAAGAAAGTCACGGCCAGGTGGGATGGGCCACACCTGTAATCCCAGCATTTTGGGAGGCTGAAGCAGGAGGATCCCTTTAGCCTAGAAGTTTGAGACCAGCCTCGGCAACAAAGGGAGACCCTGTCTCTACAAATAATTTTTTAAAAAATTAGCTGGGCATGGCAGCACACGCCTGTAGTTGTAAGTACTCAGAAGGGTGAGATGGGAGAATCACTTGAGCTAGGGAGGTTGATGCTGCAGTGAACCATGATCGTACCACTGCACTCCAGCCTGGGTGACGGAGCAAGACCCTGTCTCAAAAAAAGTTATGTAATATGAAGCCTGTTGTATTTGGCTTTGGTCACCTCCTGTGTCTAACCCTGACATGGTACCTCTCTCAGGTCTAGACAGAGGCCTGGACCCCAAATCCCTCTCTAAATCCTTGGAGGAAAGCCTCACAGTGAGTCAGTCAAAACCCTTCGTGGGGCCTGGACTCTGTTCCTGGTCCCTTAAATGCCACCCTCTGGTCTTAGACACCATCCCCAGATCCACAGATGATTTCCTGGTATCTAGACACCACTCTCAGTCCTTCCAGTCCCCACCCCAGGGCAGTGGAGACCAACCCGGCCCTTCAGGGCCTTCTCCCATGTGTGGGAGGCACCCAGAATGTACAAGGCCCATTTTCCTAGCTTAGATTCCACCCCACATCCTCATACTCTGCCTTGAAGCCCAGAACTGTGTCTCTAGGCCAGGGCGGTGGCTCACGCCTGTAATCCTAGCACTTCAGAAGCCTGAGGTGGGGAGGATTGCTTGAGGACAGGAGTTTGAGACCAGCCTTGGCAACATAGTGAGACCCCTGTTTCTACAACCAGTGGAAAAAAAAATAGCTAGATGTGGTGGTATGTGCCTGTCATCCTAGTTTCTAGTGGAGGAAATGGGAAGGGAGTAAGGTAGGAGGATCGCTTGAACCTGGGAGGTCGAGGCTACAGTGAGCCAAGATACTGCTACTGCACTCCAACCTGGGCTATAGGCTACAGAGTGAGAACCTGTTTTAACAAAAGAGAGAGAGAGAAAAAGAAAGAGGAGAGAGAGGAAGAAAGAAAAGGAAAAAGGAAGGGAGGGAGGGGAAGGAGGAAGGAAGGAGGGAGGGCGGGAGGGAAAAGGAAGGAAGGAGGGAGGGCGGGAGGGAAAGGAAGGAAGGAGGGAAAGGAAAAGGAAAGAAAGGAAAGAAAAGAAATCTGTCTCCAGCTGTCAGTCCCTCCATAAGAGCACGGACCAATATCTCACCTTCTTTCATACTCCAGATAAACTCATGCTCTTCATCCACTGGGCTTGGAGGCACCACCTAGGGCTGGTTGACCTCAGTGGTGATGGACAAGTTGGAGAACAGGTCCTGCTAAGTGGAAGCGCCTGGCTGAATATGGGCAAAGCTGGGTTACCCTCCCCCCAACTTGCCTCACTCCCGTCTCCTCACCTCTGCCAGCCTCACTCGCAAGTCCCAAGGTTACAGGGAGCTCAGGTATCGGCCAGTGTTTTCCCCTAAGGTAAACTGGTGCTTGAAGCATCCCCCGGCCCCAGCCAACCATTGACAGTGGGACAGAGGTTGTTGTTTCTTTGCTCAGCCCTGAGAACCACAGAAAGGGGACAAGGCAGGGCTGAGTGGAGAAGGGCAGGCTTTGGGGGAGGGGAAGGGGCTGATCCAGTCCCTTATACCTATAGCCCAGGCCCTGGCAGTTCAGCACTGGGTCAGAAGTACCTAGATAATCCTCCAGTGAACCTGGGGAATGACTGTGTTAAGAGATGAGAGCCTGGGAGATGATGTGACTAAGGAGGGATGTTAGGTGTGGCGGAAGTCCGAGGGAGGGAGTGGGTTGGAGAGGAGCTTGAGGTAAACCAGGAAATGAATTAAAGTCCTCAAGCGGGAGCGGGCCAGGTTCATGCCTGTAACCCCAGCACTTTGGGAGGCCAAGGCTGAAGGATTGCTTGAGGCCAGGGGTTCAAGACCAGCCTGGGCAACATAGGGAGACCCCGTCTCTACAAAAATTAATATTAAAAAATAGGCTGGGTGCGGTGGCTCACGCCTGTAATCCCAGCACTTTGGGAGGCCGAGGTGGGCGGATCACAAGGTCTGGAGTACAAGATCAGCCTGGCCAACATGGTGAAACCCCGTCACTATTAAAAATACAAAAGTTAGCCAGGCATCACAGCATGTGCCTATAATCCCAGCTACTCGGTAGGCTGAGGCAGAATTACTTGAACCAGGACCCAGGAGGCAGAGGTTGCAGTGAGCCAAGATCACACCACTGCATTCCAGCCTGGGCTATAGAGCGAGACTCCGTCTCAAAAAAAAAAAAAAAAAAAAAAAAAGCCAGGCATGGTGACACGTGTCTGTGGTCCCAGCTATGCAGGAGGCTGAGGTAGGAGGATCACTTGAGGCCAGAGGTCAAAGGCTGCAGTGAGCCGTCATCACAGCCTGAGCAACAGAGGGAGACCCTCAAAAATTTTTTAAAAAATGAAGTCCTCAGATGCCTGAGGATCGAGGTATGGCAAGGGACCAGGAAGGAACTGGAGTTAGACCAAGAAAAGGATCAGGACACTGAGAAGACAAGGAGCTAACCTGGTGACCTGGATTGGACAAGGTCCCTGAGCAGGACTTGGGCAAGAAATAGATAATGACCTAGAGAAAAGAACCACCTGAGTAAGCCAGCTCAGCTTACAGGGGCTGGTACAAGGCTCATAGTCCACCCTCCACATCCTGGGGGGTGCATCTGGTAGGCAACTGAGACAGAAGTTGGGCTCAAGATCCAGTAAGGGGATCAGGGTGGGAACCTGGTACTGCAGTGGGAAGGGATCACAGGCCAGCTGGGGCCACCTGAGTGAAGACAAGGATATGTGCCTGGGGGGTGAGAGGATCTGAGTGAAAACTGGGATCAGGCTGGGTGGGGTGACCTGAGGAGGAACCAGGTAAAGACTTGGTAGCAAGACCTGGGCTTGGATAGGGCTCTGTCTCACTCACCCTGAGCTCTATGGAGCTGTCCTTCAGGCTGCTGCGGCCCTGGGACTGTTCCTTCAGCACAGTTGGCTACATATTCCCACCCTGTGTGTGAGGGTGTCCAGGTGAGGGGCTGCCTCCCCCATGCCTGTATGACACAGAGGAGGTGGAAGAATGGACTGTAGGATGGAAGGCACAGGATAAAGCACTGATCCCCCCATGTAAAGAATGGGAGGGTGAGATGCGTGGTGGAGGTCAGGCTGGGGTTCTGGGGCCAGCGTGATATAAACACAGCTGTTAACTGGGTTGTAGTGTCCTACTCCAGCTCAGTCTGGCCCACGTTCCAGGTGGGTCAAAAATATCATGTAGGTGAACAGGGTGGGGGATGAACACAGTATTGGAATGAGAATAATAAACAGGAAAGAACAAATGTAAGCACATTTCCCCTTATCTCATTAAACAATTCCTCAAACATGGGACTAGATCATTCCCCCCAAAAAATGGTTGAGATTCATTCATCTGATGGAGAGTGTTTCTCTTTTCTTTTTTTTTTTGAGACAGAATCTCGCTCTGTCACCCAGGTTGGAGTGCCGTGGCACAATCTCGGCTCGGGCACAATCTCGGCTCGCTGCAACCTCTGCCTCCCGAGTTCAAGCGATTCTCCTGCCTCAGCCTCTCAAGTTGCTAGGACTACAGGTGCAGGCACCACGCCCAGCTAATTTTTTGTATTTCTAATAGAGATGAGTTTCACCATGTTAGCCAGGATGGTCTTGATCTGACCTCGTGATCCGCCCGCCTCAGCCTCCCAAAGTGCTGGGATTACAGGCGTGAGCCACCGTGCCTGGCCTTCTCTTCTCTTTTAAAATGTGTAAATTAGACACTATCTTTCTCATGTCATGCACATAAAAGCAGTATTTTCCATCAGTGGTTACTCACTCTCCTCCTTGCTGGGCAGACAGTCAGTGTATCCAGGGGTGCAATGATTTTGGAGTAAACTATTTACTTGTGGCTCGAGTGCTTCCCAAATTCTCATAGCCAGGGGTCCGGGCATGGTGACTTAAACCTGTAATCCCAACATTTTGTGAGGCCAAGGCAGGAGGATCACTTGAGTCCAGGAATTTGAGACTAGTCTCAGGAACATAGGGAGACCCTGTGTTTACAGAAAATTTAAAAAATTAGTTGGGTGTAGTGGTGCATGCCTGTAGTCTCAGCTATTTGGGAAGCTGAGGTGGAAGGATTGCTTGAGCCTGGCAGGTTGAGACTGCAGTGAGCCATGATTGTGCCACGGCATGCTCTGAGACAGAGTGAGACCCTGTCTCAGAAAAAAAAAAATTAGCCAGGCATACTGACATGTGCTTGTAGTCCCAGCTACTTGGGAAGCTGAGGTGGGAGGATAACTTGAACCCAGGAGTTTGAAGCTGTAGTGTGCTATGATCGCGCCTCCGCACTCCAGCCTGGGTGACAGAGTGTAAATTAAGTAATAATAAGAAAGAGATTTTTTCCCGGCTCTGAAACTATTTCTGGACCTGCAAGGCAATCATGTGTAATGGAGTGGGGCTCTCCATCACCAGGGTGGGTAGTAGATTAGCCAGATTTACTGGTATAATGTTAGACATAGCCCAATAGAACGAATAGAGAGACCAGAAATAATCTCCTTAATTTATAGTCAATTGATTTCTACAAATGCCCTAAGATAATGGGAAAAGTGTTTTCAACATGGTGTTGGGACAATTGGATATTAACCTGCAGAAAGATGAACTGAGATGTTTATCTCATATCATTTATGAAAATTAACATACACTAAAATGGTGAAAAGTACAAATATAAAGTTAGTATCAGATGTAGGAGGGTATCTTTGTGACTGAGGGGTGGGGAAGGAGCTTTGTTGTGTGTGTGTTTAAGAACACCAAAGGTGCCTGTAATCCCAGCACTTTGGGAGGCTGAGGCAGGGGGATCACCTGAGGTCAGGAGTTTGAGTGGCCTGGCCAACATGGAGAAACCCCATCTCTACTAAAAGTACAAAAATTAGCCAGACATGGTGGTGCTCACCTGTAATCCCAGCTTCTTGGGAGGCTGCGGTAGGAGAATTTCTTAAACCTGGGAGGCGGAGGTTGCAGTGAACCCAGATCATATCACTGTACTCCAGCCTGGGTGACAAAGGAAGACTCTGTCTCAAAAATTTTTTTTAAAAAGGCCAGGCACAGTGGCTCACGCCTGTAATCCCAACACTTTGGGAGGCTAAGGCAGAGGGATCATGAGGTCATGAGATCAAGACCATCCTGGCCAACATGGTGAAACCCCATCTCTACTAAAAATACAAAAATTAGCTGGGTGTGGTGGCACGCACCTGTAGTCCCAGCTACTTGGGAGGCTGAGGGAGGCAGGAGAATCGCTTGAACCCAGGAAACGGAGTTTGCAGTGAGCCGAGATCGCACCACTGCACTCCAGCCTGGCAAGAGAGCAAGACTCCATCTCAAAAAAAAAAAAGACAATCTGTAAAGGAGAGACTTAGAGAAAGTCTCATTTGTGTTGTCTCCTAGAGGAAGGGTTTATAAAGTTGACAGTTTATTTAGGGCAGAACCTTAAACTGACTCCAGGGGAGAGTTTCTTGCTTTTAAAAATGAAGATCTTGAAGGAGAGGTTGTTCCCACATGAGGTGGAAACAGGAGGGCATGTTGAGCTCCCAGAGTTAAATCCTTAAGTTTCTCTGCCTCATCACCAGGGACTGATAGACTCTTGGGCTCCATTTCAACAGAGTCTGACTCTCAAGCTTGGGAATATGTTTGTCACTTGGAGTTTTCCTTGTAAATGGTACTGCAGTAGACTGCTTAAATGAACCAATTCAGGTGTTTCCTTTTCTTCTCTTTTTATTTCTTTATAGAATACTGCTGCCATATAACTCCCCTTTTTCCCATATAGTTAATAACTATATTCCCTTGTTGGTGTGTTTTAATTTTTTGGCTGAAAATGAGTAGACAGGCTGGGCATGGTGGCTCACACCTGTAATCCTAGCACTTTGGGAAGCCGAGGTGGGCAGATCATTTGAGGTCAGGAGTTTGAGATCAGACTGACCAACAAGGTGAAACTCTGTCTCTACTAAAATACAAAAATTAGCTGGGTGTGGTGGCAGGTACCTGTAATCTCAGCTACTTGGGAGGCTGAGGCAGGAGACTCACTTGAATCAAGGAGGTGGAAGTACAAATCTTGGCAGTGAGCCAAGATTGTGCCACTGAACTCTAGCCTGGGCGACAGAGCAAGACTCTCTTTTAAAAAAAAGAAAAAAAAGAAAATGAGTAGACTGAGGGATAAGGAAGGTGTGAGAAAACTTGGGCCATGTCACCAATAACCTTTCTTTCCAAATTCCTGATCCCTGCAGGACATCAAACCCTCCCCCATGTTACAGTGTGGCCTGGCCTAGGCACCCCTCCTGGTCTGAGACATGAGGATCGTTCCTTGGCCAATGAGAATGGAATTCCCTTTTTCTCCAAGAGGAAGAAAAAAGAAAGGCCCATTAATACAGGGAGACACCAGTGCCAGTTCTAGAAAGCCAGGAGCAAGTTCTTCTTAAATGCCAATGTCCTCTGGCAAGGCCACATGCTACTGGTTTCTTATTTAAACAATAGGTTTGAGGATCTTTGACTCATTTAACTTATTGATAGAGGAGAATGGATCAGGGAGGATGCCCAAGCTGGCAAGGGCAATGGCCAAGAACCTGCCACTCTCGCTCCTCTCAGGCACTTGCCTTATTTCTCCTCTCTGCACTGTGGCCCCCCAGGGGGAGGGGGCCCAGGGAACTATCCAGTCAGGAGTTCTGAGGGCAGGGCCGTGGCAACTGTCCAATTAGGCGTGCTGCATGGCGTCACGTGGGTCGACGCACAGAACCCCGTGCGTTGGGTGGTTTTCCCCGTCTCACCTTCACCGGTCGCTACTCTGAAAGCCCTGAGGTGGTTCCGCCTCAGCGCAGGGTGTGTCGCGATTTGCCCTGCTCTGGCCAGGACAGCCTTAAGGAGGATGCCAGGACACCCTGGAGTCTAGGAAATGGTGAGTGTGCGGGGCATGGTCCCAACACGCGGGGGGGGGAGGGGGCTGCCTGAAACCGGCCAGAACCGGCTGGAACCGGCTGTGGAGGACCTGGGCCTCCCCACGGGCGACTACGAGGTCTGGAACTCGAGTCTCCCATGGCGCAGCTCGGCCCTCGGTCCCCTTGGCCGCAGGGTCGGAGTAGGTCGGCCGTCGGGACCCCGGGCTTCCTGTCCGTCCCTGCGCGGCAACTTCGGCCCCAGCCCCGGAGCCCTCTCTGGGCCGCCCCGCGTCTCCCCCTAGATTGTGCAGAGGCCATGGGAGGGTCATGGGTAGAATACCCACCTCGGGTGTGGGGTTCACGCAACTTGAGCGAAAAGACGTACACCAGGTTCTAGAATGTTCCTTACAGCGTTCATGAGGAAATAAATAGGTTTTGTTATACCATAAAGTCGCAGTTTCTAAGACCCTATAGACGACCTTTAGGGAAAGCTTACTGTATTTTGATAAGTTATTTGCCACAGAACCAAGGAGTAGTCTTTTAGATTTAATTTTGTCGTTGTTTGTGGGTATTTTACGAGAGAGGAAAGCAGACTTTGCAGCCTGGAAGTTAGTTGTAGGCAGTGGTTGTGCCGCACCTCCCAGAATCTCTCCTCGGCACAGACATATGTTGAGGATCCTCTTTGGAAATTTTTCTGGGTGATCTGTCCTTGAGTTTAGTTGCAGATCAGCACTGAGCCTTCCTGGCTTTGTCACCTTGGAAACGTCGATTCACTTGTGTGTCAGTAAATGTAAGGTGACTAGAGTGTGTAAGATGGGACAGATATTTCCAGAAAGGCAAGAAATGTGAATTTCTGGGGGGGGGGGGGGGGGAGAGGCAGCATTACATTCTGCTTTTTATTTTTCACTAGAGCGTGAAAGATGGTACAGAATATTTCCAAAAGGGCAATAAAGGTGAATTTCTGAAGGAAAAAAAAAGCCAGTATTACTTTTTTTTTTTTTTTTTGAGACAGAGTCCCGCTTTGTCACTGAGGCTTGAATGCAGTGGGGAGATGAAGGCTCACTGCAGCCTCGACCTCCCCAGCTCAAGCAATTCTCCCACTTCAGCCTCCCAAGTAGCTGGGACCACCACACCCAGCTAATTTTTTTTTAATTCTTTTTTTTTTTGTGTGTGTGTATGTTGATTCTTAAAGCAAGCCCAGCTAATTTTTTGTAGTGGGGGGGGGGTCTGTCTGTGTTGCCCAGGCTGATCTCAAACTCCTGAGCTCAAATGATGCTCCCAAAATGTTAGGATTACAGGCATGAGCCACTGTGCCTAGCCTAAGTATTATTTTAACCCCCTTTTTCTTCTAAGTTTCTGAGGCTCATTTTTTTTTCTTTTGGTTGGTTTCAAAAGGAATTCCAGGGCTTACACTTACAATTCCTAGGTGTGTTAAAATACGATTGTTTAGAAAAACCACTTCTGGCTGGGCCTAGTGGCGCATGCCTGTAATCCCTGCACTTTGGGAAGCCAGGGCAGGTGGATCGCCTGAGCTCAGGAGTTCCAGACCAGCCTGAGCAGCATGGCTGAACCCTGTCTCTACCAAAAAATACAAAAAATCAGTCAGGTGTAGTGGCATGTGCCTATGGTCCCAGCTACTTGGGAGGCTGAGGTGGGAGGATCGCTTGAGCCCGGGAGGTGGAGGTTGCAGTGAGTCGAGATAGTGCCACTACACTCCAACCTGGGTGACAGAGTGAGACTCCATCTCAAAAAAAAATTTACTTCTAATAATTAACTAGTTATTGATTAAGTTATTAGTTTGACTAATGATTATAGTTTACCATGATAAACGGTTAATAGTTTTACTAATGATTATATTACCATTTCTAATTAACTCGACATCTTCATTTTCCAAAAGGAATAGATATTTGTGGGTTTTGTGGTGGAACTAGATGTTTTACAGTTTGCTTTCATACTTTGTACATTAAATACTTGGTTCGAGTGATTTTGCCGAATTCTTCAAATACTAGGTTTTTCTCGTTTAAAATATCAAAAGTGTTCCAAAGCCGCATAACTGGTGAGCAGAGGCCTGAGGCAATGACTAGAAGGTAGGGCCACCTTTGACTCTGACAAGGGGAGTAATTAAAACCCAGGTGATTCTTCTTAGGGCTCCTCCCCTGCAGGTGTCCTACGTACTCCTATCAAGGAGAGCAGGTGTCCTACATAACACCTATCAAGGAAAGACCCCTTTAGTACTGTCAGAAACTGAGCATTGAAAACCTGGGGGATCCACATGTACGTGGTGGGGAGGGGAACAGCATGATACATTCTGAGGTTGTAATTGTAGTTTCCTTGGGCCTGCTTTTAGACATTGGGTTTGAGTGGTAGTTGTTGTTTTGAGACAGGGTCTTGCTCTGTCACCCAGGCTGGGATGCAGTGGCACAGTCTTGGCTCACTGCAGCCTTGACCTCCTGGGCTCAAGTGATCCACCTGCCTCAGCCTTCCAAGTAACTAGGACTACAGGCACATGCTACCATGCTCGGCTAATTTTTTTTTTTTTTTTTTTGTAAAGACAGAGTCTTGATATATTGCCCAAGCTGGTCTCAAACTCGTGGCCTCAGGGAATCCCATCTTGGCCTCCCAGGTGCTGGGATTACAGGCATGAGCCACCACTCCCGGCCTTCAGTTTTGCATCCCCAGTGTTGCTGCATTCAGGGTGTAATATTTACATGTTGAGAAAGTGTGAAGTCAGGACTTTTGTCTCCTGGATCTAAGATTGATGAATTTGAGAGTTCATTTGGGTCAGAACCTTAAACTGAATCTGGGACTGAACTATTGTAGGTACCTTAATGGTGAGAGTCTGAACTCCAAGCTTGTTAAGATGTCTGACCTTCTGCAGGTGGGTTTTACAGTTCTGAATTGTGGGGGAAGCAGGCTGCTTAGCTGTTCAGAATATTTGTTTCTTTACTTTGGATTCCTTTATCTGTTTATTGTGGTGCTTCAGCTATAGTTTCCCTTAGCAGTTTGTAATTTTATACAGCATGTGAGTGTGAAGGATTTTAGTTTCTTCAACTTTGAAAATGAAAGTTGATAATGAAATACAATGTAAGGCAAGACAATTCTGGAACCAAACAATTTTGTGTTTCTTTTGTGCAAAAGAATCTCAAGAAGTGAGGTGAGTGCATTGAAGTTCTTGGGGTGCATTTTTGATTTTTAAGTCAGTTTTGTGTGTGCATATCTCTAGAGAACATGGCATTTAAAAGGCTCTACTCTTCCTAAGAAAAATGAATTTTTATTTTAATTGATAAGATGAAAATTCAGTTGAGTTCCTATTTTAATGATATGAGGGAAACTACTCAAAGCTTATGTAATCTTTGAGGCTTTTTTACGTTTAGAAAATTAGGTTTAATTCCATCATGCATTAAATAGGCTACTCATCCCTGAAAGCACTGCCCTCTGTGGGATGCAGTAGAAAAACAAAATATGATGCAATCTGTCGTTTAGTTAGAGATTTTTTTCTTGATTTACACTTTTATACCCATTATTTAAAGGATGAAATCTTAGAATGTTTCCTATGTTTAAAAAAAGTTAAAATTCAATAAATTTTAGAAATAAGTTAATTAAAAATAATGGCTAATAGGAAAATACGGTTTAAATAATTTTTTCAATCATTTAAAATACAAAGGTTTTAAAAAAATCTAAAAGAAAGTGTAGGTTGAGAAAACCTACTGCCAGATTATCCTGGTTTACCCTAATGCTCTTGCTCCAGCCACCCCCAGATAACCAGTTTTGATAATTACTTGTGCATCTGTGATTCTTTATATAAAAACAAACAATTGCAAATGTGTATTTTTCTATTCACTATAGGCAGACGCATTGTTGTCGTCGATGTTGTTAGAGACAGAGGACAGCGTCTTGCTCTGTCACCCAGGCTGGAGTGCAGTAGTGCAATCATAGCTCCCCGTAACCTTGAACTCCTGGGCTCAAGTGATTCTCCCATCTCAGCCTCCTGAGAAGCTAGGACTACAATTGCATGCCACCACACCCACCTACTTGATTTTTTTTTTTTTTTTTTGAGACAGAGTCTTACTCCGTCACCAGGCGCCAGGCTGGAGTGCAGTGGCGCAACCTCGGCTCACTGCAACCTCTGCTGCCCAGGTTCAAGCAATTCTCCTGCCTCAGCCTCCCAAGTAGCTGGGACTACTGGCGTGTGCCACCACGCCCAGCTAATTTTTTTGTATTTTTAGTAGAAACAGGGTCTCACCATGTTGACCAGGATGGTCTCGATCTCTTGACCTCGTGATCCACCCGCCTCGGCCTCCCAAAGTGCTGGGATTACAGGTGTGAGCCACTGCGCCCGGCCCTTGATTTTTTATATAGAGATGGGGTCTGGCTATGTTGCTTAGGCTGGTCTTGAACTCCTGGGCTCGAGTGATCCTCCACTTTGGCCTCCCAAAGCATTGAGATTGCAACCGTGTGCCACCAGAGAGCCACCATGCCTGGCCCTGTTCACCATTGTTCTCATAATTAGTGGTTGGACTCCACATTTTTAATGTTTCACAACTGACCACTTCATCCTCTTCCCTTTATGCCCCACATCTGGACAAGCTGAGAAGGCCTGGGTATACTTCCTCTGTCATGGGCAGGAGATTCAAACCACATAACCAGCTGCCCATGCAGAGGAACTTGCACCCAGCCCCATTTCCAACCACTGGGCAAGTTCCTTTCCTTGCTCTTTTAAGCCATTTCCCACCTGCTTAAGAGGCCTGCCCTGTTCTGCCTAGAGACCTCAATCATGGGAGTAATAAGCCTTTTCATACCCTGTCCGTGTGTGTGTCATCAGCGTCATCATCGCAGCCACAGCTCTCGAGGTGACTAGCAGTTGGTGCTGTGAACAAGATGTTTAGACACTGACCACCACCCACGGATCTATCTTGTTCTGAATTGCTAACCTGCTCTGTGGCCCATTTATAGTTTGAGCTGCTGCTTACTGGGAGCTATGCTTTGTGTTGTGCTGCTCTGTGTTTCTTCCATTGTGCCTTACCAAGTCTGGTTGTAGATTCAGGTGACCTTAGTTGACAGTTTGATAATTCCTTGGAATTTGGGAGCTGGAGTTTGGGAGTAGGGCTCTCCTTAAAATGGTCCTGGGTTTACATCCTGGGTGGGACCTACCTGTGTTGTTTTTTTTTTTGGTGGGTGGGGGTGTGAGAGCCAGCTAACTCTTGCTTTGAGGGCAGGGGGCTCAGGAGCTCTTGGTGGGGGCAGGTCTGCCTCCTCTTCACCATCGAAGGCTTTTGGCTGAACAGGATGGCGCTGGCCCTGCGAAGGCTGCCATACGCAGCTTGGGGCGGTACTTGTTCTTGTGGATCATGTGTCTGATGCTGCTGAGCGTGATGCCAGCATTCTTGTTGATGGTCCGCATGTAGGAGGTGGCAGGCTTCTGCTGGCCGGATCTCTGCTTGGTGACCACTACACTACACCTTTGGCGTCGGCTGCCGGCTCCATGCCCACAGTCTTGCGGTGAATCAGGCCCTTGTAGCGGAAGTTGTGGGCCTTCAAGTTACTGGGTTCGGTGCTATAGGTCTGCTTATTCCTCTTGATCAGGAAACAGGAGCATTTCCGCACGACCATCCATTGCAGATTCATAGACTTGGCGGTGGCTCTTCTTGCAGCACCGGCCTGAGACAGAAAGAACCCTACCTGTGTATTTATAGTGAAGTTGTGACTGATGTCTGGGTTGCCCCAAATGTAAAGAGTGGGAGTGGAGCGGGGACTATATACACTGTGCTAGAGGTTGGTCATTATGTCGCTGCTTCTGGAAAAGCAGTCCTTTAAAAGAAGAGAGGGACGGAAGGGGAGGGGGGGAACAGCAGCCATTAGATGATGGGCTGAGTCCACACTCTAACAGCAGAAGCTTACCCGAGACCTTTAAGTGCTATTGCTGCTGCTTCCCTGTGCCTCTACCACAGCAGAGATCTTGACCTTGGATTTAGTGGGGGATAACGCCCATGGCATAGCTGTGGCATAGCAAAGAAATTAGTTCAACCCTGACTTAAACCTGAGGTTCTTAAACCTTCTAGAGCAACCATTGCCATAGGGGGAGGCCCTTCACCCTGGTGGCAGAAAAAGTATTAGTACCAAGTTGGAGAGGACACACCCTCTCCCAAAGTATATCCAGTAACCAAAAAAGGAAACAGGGAAGGGAAGAAACAAAAGAAAAAAAACACTGGTGAAATAGAAGTTCACATTTTGACCCAGTTGGAAATGTATTAAAGGAATTTGCATAACAAACATCATGAAAGGACACTCCTTGGCTTCTGGCCTCCACAGTGGAGGCTCTGAATGTTTACATCTGCGTCAGTTGATAAACCTTCATGGGATGAATACAAGGCTCATGTTATAGTTACACCTGAGTACCCACCAGATTTAGTGAAGGTATGCTGATCATCAGAGAGGAGTTACTGTAAAATAAATAGAGCAGAAATCCCTGTCCTTCTCCTTAGCCATCCAGCTGTTGTTTTGGCTAAGTCACTCTTGGTTGTATTGTAGAACAGATTGTCTTAAAGCATCCCATAGGGCTAGGTGCGGTGGCTGATGCTTGTAATCCCAGCACCTTGGGAGGCCAAGGTGGGTGGATTGCTTGAGCCCAGGAGTTCAAGACTAGCTTAGGCAACATGTTGGGACCTAGCGTCTACAAAACATACAAAAATTAGGTGGGCATGGTGGCACGCACCTGTAGTCCTGGCTACTTGGGAGGCTGAGGTGGAAGGGTAGTTTGAGCATGGGGGTTGAGGCTGCAGTGAGCTGTGACTGTGCCACTGCTCTCCAGCCTGGGTGACAGGGCAACGCCCGTCCCTTAAAAAATCCCACAGTGACCAGTGTTCTGGGATTACAGGCATGAGCCACTGTACCTGGCCATAAATTTAAATTAGGTCTTTAGCACTTACAAATTAGATTGACAAATGGGATCCCATGGAACTTACTCCCCAATTAAATTAGTTAATATGACTCAATGTAATTGAACTGGGACTTAAAGGATTGACAACCATTTTACAAAATCATTAGACAAAATGGTTGTAGTAAAGGGGCAGTTATCCCCCAGTGCTGCTTTTTTGTTATTGTTGTTTGTTTGTTTTGACATCTCACTCTGTTGCCCAGGCTGGAATCCAGTAATGTGATCATAACTCACTGCAGCCTCCAACACTTGGACTCAAGAAGTCCTCGTGCATCAAGTCTCCTGAGAAGCTGGGACAACAGCTGCACCACCATGCTCAGCTAATTTTTTTTTTTTTAGAGATGGTATCTCACCATGGTATCTCCTACCTCAGCCTCCCAAAGTGCTGGGATTACGGACATGAGCCACTGCTGGCCTGTTCCTTTTTTTTTTTTTTTTTTTGAGATAGAGTCTTCCTCTGTCGCCCAGGCTGGAGTGCAGTGGTGTGATCTTGGCTCACTGAAACCTCCACCAGCTGGGTTTGAGCGATTCTTCTGCCTTGGCCTTCCAAGTAGTTGGGATTACAGACATCCAGCACTACGCCCAGCTAATTTTGTATTTTTTAAAGTAAAGACAGAGTTTCACCATGTTGGCCAGGCTGGTCTCGAACTCCTGACCTCAGGTGATCTACCCCCTTCAGCCTCCCAAAGTGCTGGGATTACAGGCGTGAGCCACCATGCTTGGCTTTCAGTGTCTGTTACAACAGACTCTTAGCTGTGGTTTGCCTTCACCTATGAAGGGATTTGGTCCACCTTTACCTGGTTACTTTTCAGGGAACCTCAGTAGCCTTGCTTTGTAGTCTTTACCAGCAAGATCTAAATTTTATCTACCTTCCTCTGGGAGCACAGGCATGGCATTACATTAAAGTCATTGCTGGCCAGGTGCCGTGGCTCATGCCTGTAATGCCAGCACCATGGAGAGGCTGAGGCAGGAAGATCACTTGAGGTCAGGAATTCGAGACTAGTTGGCCAACATGGCAAAACCCTGTCTCTACTTAGAAAAAATACAAAAATTAGCCTAGTGTGGTGGTGGGCGCCAGTAATCTTAGCTACTTGGGAGGCTGAGGCACAAGAATCGCTTGAACCTGGGAGGTGGAGATTGCAGTGAACCAAGATTGTGCCACTGCACTCCAGCTTGGGTGACAGAGCAAGTCTCCGTCTCATAAAAAAAGTCATTGCTCTCTGGGGACAGTCAAATTTGACATTCATTCAGGATATATGAATATTGAAAGAAAAGAGCTTACAAAAAGTGGAAAGGCCATTGCCCCATCTAGAATGAAAGAGGCACTGACACCTTGGCTAAATTCCTGAAAATTATGTGGTAAGCAGAGGACCACATCCTCCTTGACAAAGTGAAGAAATTGCTTTTTTTTTTTTTTTTGTTGAGCCAGGTTCTCACTGTCACCCAGGCTGGAGTGCAGTGGCGCATCTTGGCTCACCACAATCTCTGCCTCCCAGGTTCCAGCGATTCTCATGCCTCAGCCTCCCGAGTAGGTGGGATTACAGGCATGCGCCACCACGCCTGGCTAATTTTTTTGTATTTTTAGTAGAGGCAAGGTTTTATTTACCTTGTTGGCCAGGCTAAGAAATAGCTATTGACTTTCTCACCATCACAGTATCTTTTAGATTCTTTTGATGTTCTGGAGGCAACATAATCCTTGTGTGCAAATTTTAATTAAATCCATTTATGCTGTGACTTGCAGGTTGGCCCACCTTGAATGGGTATTTCTACCACAGAGGCTTCTAGACTGTATTCAGAATTGCCATGTAGCTAATGCCCTCAGACTCCTTTACTATGTAACAGGCTTTAGCAACCTCTTCTTGTGACCCCTGTAGGTAGCCAGATGGTCGTAAGTTGTCCACAGGCTTCTGACACAACCCCACACTATATGCCAGTACCACGTTGAATAGAAATGCTGAGTGAAGGGACTCCCTTGCCTTGTTCTTCATCTTACTTGGAAAGCATCTTGTTTTTCACTATTAAGTATGATGTCAGCTGTAGGTTTCTTGTAGATGTTCTTTCTCAAGAAGTAGTTTCCCTCTATTCCTAGTTTGCTACCATAAATGGATGCTATACTTTTCCAAATGCTTTCTCATTTTCATTATCCTCCCTTTCATTTGTGATGTAAGTAATTTCTGTCCTCTTTGTTTTCCTCGGTTAGCTTGGTTGATTTTTATCAAATTTATCCACATTTTGTCAATTTCATTCATCTTTTCAAAGAGCTGGCTTTTGGTTTTGATTTTCTTCTATTGATTTCTTACAGTTTCACTTTTTAAAAATTTTTATTTTGTTTACTATGGTTTCAGTTTGCTTTTTCTAATTTCCTAAGGCACATGCTTAGATAATTGATTATATATTTTTCCTCCTTTCTACTGTATGTATATGTTCAATAGCATAACTTGTTCTCTGTGTACTCCTTTTGCTGTATCCCACAAAGGTGTGTGTGTGTGTGTGTGTGTGTGTGTGTGTGTGTGTGTGTGTGTGGGTGTTGAGACAGAGTCTTACTCTGTTGCCCAGGCTGGAATGTAGTGGCATGATCTTGGCTCACTGCAACCTCTGCCTCACAGTTTCAACCGAATCTCATGCTTCAGCCTCCCAACTAGCTAGGATTACAGGCATGTGCCAGTATGCCTAATTTTTTGTTTTTTTAGTAGAGATGGGATTTTGCCATGTTGCCCAGTCTGGTCTCAAACTCCTGACCTCAAATGATGCACCCACCTCAGCCTCCCAAAGTGTTAGGATTATATTATAGCCCAGTCCCTACAAAGTTTAATAAGCTGTATTTGCATTCATTTATTATTTATTTATTTATTTTTGAGATGGAGTCTTGCTCTGTCGCCTAGGCTGGAGTGCAGTGGCACATTCTCGGCTCACTGCAGCCTCCACCTCCCTGGTTCAAGCAATTACCCTGCCTCAGCCTCCCAAGTAGCTGAGATTACAGGCACATGCCACCATACCCAGCTAATTTTTTTGTATTTTTAGTAGAAACAGAGTTTCACCATGTTGGCCAGACTGGTCTCGAACTGCTGACCTCAGGCAGTCCGCCTGCCTTGGCCTCCCACAGTGCTGGGATTACAGGCATGAGCCACTATGCCCAGCCGTTCATTCATTTAGATAAAAATAGTTTTATGAGATTTTGAGGGCTGCTTTTTAACACAAAAGGAAATATTTTGTAAAAGAAAAAAACTAGTTTTTAATTGCCCTTGAAACTACTTTCATCCGTGGGTTGTTCAGAAGTGTGTGGTTTAATCTGCAAGTATTTTGAGGTTTTTCACCTGTTTTTTTGTTACTGATTTTTAGATTAATGTCATTGTAGTCTGAGAGCATATTTTATATAATTTTTCTTTCAAGTTTGTTAAGGTGATTTTTATTTAAATCTGCTATGAACTTCTGGATAAGGTGTGTTTTATGTCCCGCAGTGTAGTCTGTCTTAGCTTGGTGACTGTTCTTTGTGAACTTGAGAATTACGTGTATACTGCTGTAGTTGGATGAAGTATTCCATGGATTTCAGTGAAATCTATTGTTTGGTGTTACTCAGTTCACCTATGTCCTTCCTGTTTTTTCTTTTTCTTTTTTTTTTTGAGACAGAGTCTCACTGTGTTGCCCAGGCTAGAGTGCAGTGCTGCCATCTGGGCTCACTGCAACCTCTGCCTCCTGGGTTCAAGCGATTCTGCATCAGCTTCCTGAGTAGCTGGGATTACAGGCATGTGCCACCACACCTGGCTAATTTTTGTAATTTGAATAGAGACAGGGTTTCTCCATGTTGGCCATGCTAGTCTCAAAATCCTGGCTTCAAGCGATCCCCCTACCTTGGCCTCCCAGAGTTCTGGGATTACAGGAGTGAGCCACTGCTCTCGGCTTTTCCTTCCTGTTTTTCTGCCTACTGGATCTCTTAATTACTGATAGAAGGGTGTTGGAATCTCAACCATAGGCATGGATTCATGTATTTCTCCTTGTAGTCCTATCAGATTTTGCCTTGTGTATTTTGCTATTCTTTTGTTATACACATATATGCTAAAGATTACACATAGATTCTCTGTGTCCTCTTAGAGAATCAACCCCTTGGCCAGGTTGGCTCATGCCTGTAATTTCAGCACTTTGGGAGGCTGAGGCAGGTGGATCACCTGAGGTCAGGAGTTCCAGACCAGCCTGGCCAACATGATGAAACCTTGTCATTACTAAAAATACAAATTAGCCAGGTATGGTGGCACATGCCTGTAATCCCAGCTACTCAGGAGGCTGAGGCAGGAGAATTGCCTGAACCTGGGAGGGAGAGTTTGCAGTGAGCCAAGACTGCGCCACTGCATTCCATCATGGGCAACAGAGCAAGACTCCATCTCAAAAAAAAAAAAGAGAGGGAATCAAACCCTTTATCATTATGGAATACCCTACATTATGTTTGTAAGTGTTCTTGCTCAGAAGTCCACTTTGTTTGAAATTCATAAAGTTTTGCTAGGTTTTCTTTGATTAGGGTTAGCATGGTATGCCATTTTCTATTACTTTACTTTTAGTCATCTGTGTCTTTATATTTAAAATGTGTTTCTTGGCCAGGCATAGTGGCTGTTGCCTGTTAATCCCAGCACTTTGGGAGGCCAAGGTGAGCAGATCACCTGTGGTCAGAAGTTTGAGACCAGCTGGCCAGCATACAGTGAAACCTCATCTCTACTAAGAAATAAAAAAAGTAGCTGGGTGTGGTGGGACACGCCCATAGTCCCAGCTACTTGAGAGGCAGGAGAATCACTTAAACCTGGGATGAGGAGGTTGCAGTGAGCTGAGATCATGCCAGTGTACTCCAGCCTGGGTGACAGAGTGAGACTCCATCTCTTAAAAAAAAACCAAAGAAACAGTTTCTTGTGGACAACATATAATTAGGTGGTCTTCTTGTAGGTAACATAATTTTAAATTTTCTTTGTGACTTCTTTTTTTTTTTTTTTTTTTTGAGACAGAGTCTCATTCAGTCACCAGGCGCCAGGCTGGAGTGCAGTGGCGCGACCTTGGCTCACTGCAACCTCCGCCACCCGGGTTCAAGCCATTCTCCTGCCTCAGCCTCCCGAGTAGCTGGGACTACAGGCGCGCGCCACCACGCCCAGCTAATTTTTTGTATTTTTAGTAGAGACGGGGTTTCACCATGTTGACCAGGACGGTCTCGATCTCTTGACCTCGTGATCCGCCCGCCTCGGCCTCCCAAAGTGCTGGGATTACAGGCGTGAGCCACCGCGCCCGGCCTTCTTTGTGACTTCTGTCTTTGACTGTTTACATGATTTCATTTTTTCCCCTTAACATATGAACTATACTTTTTTTTTTTAAACTATTTTAATGATTGCCCTTGAATTTGTGGTATACAATTATCCCAAGCCCTCTTGCTAGCAATCTTAGACCACTTCACTGGTTGTCCAGGTAACTCATAATAGAGTATTCCCAATTCCTCCCTCCCTTATAACAATGCTGTTACTCATTTCACTAATCCATAAGCTGTACTTACTGAATGTGCTGTAGCTATTATTACTGTGAACAGCCTGTTAACCTGTCACATTAATCGAGAATGAGAAAATGATTATATTTTACTTCCACTTATGCCTTCTCTGTTGCAGTACTTTCTTTGTCATTTAACTTCTTTCTGATGAATTTAGCATTTCTTGCAAAGTGGGTGTACTGGTGACTGAGTGAGTCCCTCAGTTTTTGTCTCAAAGTATTACATATTCATTTGAAGGATAATTTTGCTTGATACAGATTTTTTCTTTCAGAACTTTCGCTCTACTTTCTCCTTGCTTGTATGGTTTCTAAAAAGAAGTTCAATTTAAATCATCCCTTTTGTCTAGAGTGGCTGGGGGAATCACTTCCTTCTTAAATTGGAGAAAGGGCATTTTATATTCTTTTGGAGGAAACCTCTGCTGAGAATCTTTTATACATTTTATAACAATGGGTAAATTCATCATATCATTGTGGACTGTAATTTACTTTCTTGTAAATTGCAAATCCTAACCTGTTCATCAAGGTCAGCAAAGCCCAAGGTTAACTGTAATGGTTCTGCTGGAAAGAGCTCTTATGGCATTTTGCCATCTCAGGATGTGTGCATGTATCTGCTAAAAATTGGTGGGAAGTACCCCTGAGGCTTAGAAGCATAGAGATTTTGTGATCTAAAGTTGTCATGCTTTTTTCCTCATGCCTGAGCTCTAACTTGCCAGCAACTTAATAGCTCCATGAAATGGGACAGAAAGAAATAAGTCTCTGATAAATGTTAACACAAGTAAGTGAAAATAAATACTTCTCCAGGTTGGAGTGAAGTGGTGCGATCTCAGCTCACTGCAACCTTTGCCTCCCCAGGCTCAAGCGATTCTTGTGCCTCAGCTTCTTGAGTAGCTGGGATTATAGATGCACACCACTACACCCGCCTAATTTTTTGATGGTTTTTTTTTTTTTGGTTGGGGAGATGGAGTCTCACTCGCCCAGGCTGAAATGCAAATGGTGCAATCTCGGCTCACTGCAGCCTCCGTCTCCCAAGTTCAAGCGATTCTCCTGCCTCAGCCTCCCGAGTATTCAGGCATGCATCACCACACCCAGCTAATTTTGTATTTTTAGTAGAGACAGGGTTTCACCGTGTTAGCCAGGCTGGTCTCGAACTCCTGACCTCAGGTGATCCATCCACCTCGGCCTCCCAAAGTGCTGGGATTACAGGCAGCAGCCACTGAGATGGGGTTTCACCATGTTGCCCAGGCTGGTTTCAAACTCCTGAGCTCAGGCAGTCTGCCCACCTTGCCCTCCCTAAGTGCTAGGTTTACAGGCGTGAGCCATCATGCCCGGCCAAGTTCTCCAAAAGAAATATTTTGATTGAACTGGCTGGATTTGACTACCTTGAATATGCTGGAGTATCTCAAGACAGTATGGTCAGGTGAATATTCTTACAGGTTTGATTTCTGTATGCCTCTTATTCTCATGTTTAGTGATGGGAATAGTAGAAGAAGCTTCTAGTTCTTCAGTGTACTTGTATTCATTCACATATTACCCAGATTTGACCCTGTCTCGTGTAATGTTGAGTGATGTGATGTGTAAGAAGAAAGATGAGTTATTCTCATAAAAAATTGATGGTCTTAAAATGGGATTTTTTTGTACAGCCCTCCTCTTTTCCAGCTTGCTGTAGATCCTGCCATTGGAAAGCAATATGATTGAGGTGATCACTCAGTGATCTTTCTACAGTGAAAGTGTAGAAATAATTTTCATGTGTTCATAATGCTGATAAATTTCTGAGAGAGTGTGGCCAAAGAGAGTTCTGACAACAAATTCATAGAATAAATCTCTGGAGATCACAGAATTATCGTGAACATAAATCACAGAATAAATCTCTGGAGATCACAGAATTATTGTGAACATAAATCATAGAATAAATCTCTGGAGATTACAGAATTATCGTGAACATAAATCATAGAATAAATCTCTGGAGATCACAGAATTATCGTGAACATATTATGACTTGAGTATAGATGCCCAGTGCTGTCAGTCTCACCCATTCTCCTTTACACATATGTGGGCTGTTTTAGGACTCAGTGACCTTTGAGGATGTGGCTGTGAACTTCACCCAGGAGGAGTGGGCTTTGCTGGATCCTTCACAGAAAAAACTCTACAGAGATGTGATGTGGGAAACCTTCAGGAACCTGGCCTCTATAGGTAAAAATGAAATAATTCCATCATGTTCTTGAATGAATTAGAGAATCCCTTTTCTTAGATATCAATGCTTTTCCAAGATGTGGAATGTGAAAAGGCAGTACTTTTGTAAATAAATCAGACACGGTCACACATAGACCTAAAATCTAATAATTTTTCTGTAATTTCTAATAATTTATGATAATTTTTCTGGTTCTGCATTTCAGGAAAACAGAACGAATGGAACATTGAAGAGGAATACAAAAACCAGGGGAGAAATCTCAGGTAAGTCATACTCACAAAAGAAAGCAGTAGTCTAGGAGAAAATCTTAGTATGCCATTAAATTTGATAAATAAGGAAACAAAATGAATAAGCTGAGCCTCAAATGTATCTGTTCTTAGAAAATATTAACCCAGCCGGGCGCAGTGGCTCACACTTATAATCCCAGCACTTTGGGAGGCTGAGGCGGGTGGATCACCTGATGTCAGGAGTTCAAGACCAGCCTGACCAACATGGAGAAACCCCATCTCTACTAAAAATACAAAATTAGCTGGGCATGGTGGGGCATGCCTGTTATCCCAACTACTCAGGAGGGTGAGGCAGGAGGATCGCTTGAACCCGGGAGGTGGAGGTTTTGGTGAGCCAGATCGTGCCATTGCACTCCAGCCTGGACGACAAGAGCGAAACTCCATTTCAAAATACACACACACACACACACACACACACACACACACAGAGACACACACACAGACACACACATACACACATATGTAAACCCAAAGTGCTTTCTAAAATGTGACATAGATGTTCAGTGTTTGAAAAACAGTTCACTTGGAAACAGTATTAAGACACCCATATGTGAATATCAGTGTTTTCATAATAGCTATGTTTGAGCCCTCTTGCAGAGCCACAGCATTCAATACATTCACTTCTCAAGCAGTTTAGACAGGACAGAAATTCTACACTTCCCTTGAAAGTGGAAAAAAAAGTCACACTAGTATCAATTAATAAATAGAAAATATTTAATAAATGAACTATTAATGTGCTGCTCATTTTTTACAGAAGTCATATGGTAGAGAGACTCTTTGAAAGTAAAGAAGGTAGTCATGGTGGAGAAAGTTTCAGCCAGATTCCAAATCTCAGTCTGAACAAGAAAATACTTTCTGGAGGAAAGCTATGGGAAAGCAGTGTATGTGGAAAAGTCTTGAGCCATCATTCATCCCTTAACAGGCACATTAGATCTTACATAAGACACAAACTGTATAAGTGTCAGGAATATGGAGAGAAGCCCTATAAATGTGAGGAATGTGGGAAACCCTTCAGTTATCTGCAGTCTTTTAAAAAACATAAAAGAACACACAGTGCAGGGATATGCTACAAATGTAAGGCCTGTGGGAAAGCCTTCAGTTGTCAACGTTCTTTCCAAATACATGGAAGGACTCACACTGGAGATAAACCCTATAAATGTAAAGAATGTGGAAAGGCATTCAAATATTACCAGTCTGCTCAAAGACATGAAAAGGCTCATACTGGAGAGAAACCCTACAAATGTAAGGAATGTGGGAAACCCTTCATTTACCGCCATTCTGCTCGAGCACATGAAAGGAATCACACTGTACAGAAACGCTATGAATGTAAACAATGTGGAAAAACCTACATATCTTCTGTAGGTTTTCAAGCACATGAAAGAACTCACACTGGAGAAAAACCCTATGAATGTCAAAAATGTGGAAAAGTGTTTGTGTATCACAACTCTGCTAAAAGACATGAAAAGACTCATACTAGAGAGAAACCCTACAAATGTAGGGAATGTGGGAAGGCCTTCAGTTATCACTATACTGCTCAAAAACATGAAAGGAATCACACTGCACAGAAACACTATGAATGTAAACTGTGTGGGAAAACTTACATGTCTCGTTAGGTTTTAAAGCACACGAAAGTATTCACACTGGAGATAAACCCTTTGAATGTCAAAAATGTGGAAAAGCATTCAGATATTACTACTCAGCTCAAAGACATGAAAGGATTCATACTGGAGAGAAACCCTACAAATGTAAGGAATGTGGGAAAGCCTTTTATTGTCGCAGTTCTGCCAAAAGACATGAAGGGATACACACGGCAAAGAAACAGTATGAATGTAAAGAATGTGGGAAAATGTACGTTTCTCTTCTAGGTTTGCGAACACATGAAAGAACCCACACTGGAGAGAAACCCTATGAATGTAAACAGTGTGGTAAAGCCTTCAGTAATTCCAGTTATATTCACATACATGAAAGAATTCATACTGGAGAGAAACCCTATGAATGTAAAGAATGCGGAAAATTCTTCAGTTTTCGTACAGGCTTTCGAGTACACGTGAGAATGCACACTGGAGAGAAACCTTATAAATGTGAGGATTGTGGCAATGCCTTCATTTGGCGCACATCCTTACAGTACCACGTGAGGAAAGTGCACACTGAATAGAAACTCTATAAATGTAAAATGTCAAAAGTTTTTCAATTTTAATGCTTTTCAGAGTCATATGAAAGTTTATACTGGAGCGTAGTTGCATGAATGTAAGTAATACAGGAAAGCCTGGTACAAGTTAATGCAGGTATAATGCTCTGGAATATTCATGCCATGAAAAACTACTACAAATGTATCATCTTTATCCATGCCACATCCTTTTTTGATTCTTCCTAGTTTTTAATATATTTTTATATGTGTGTATATGTATGTATATGTTTGTAGAGACGGGCAGCATTGTGTTGCCCAGGCTGATGGCCAACTCCCCTGACCTCAAGTAATCCTCCTACCTCAGCCCCACAAAGTGCTGGGATTATAGGCATGAGCCACCACACTGGGCCAGGTTGGTTTTTTTTTTTGGGGGAGATGATGGATCTCGCCATGTTGCCCAGGCTGGCCTTGAACTTGTAGGCTCATGAAATTCTCCCCCCCCTCAGCCTCCTGAGTAGCTACGGCTACAGGTGTGTGCTTCCATGCCTGGCTTAGTGCCACATTCTTAAAGTGGATCTCTGAACTGTGGGTTCCTATTTATTTTCATAAATGAACACTGAGGTGGGATTATTCTGCAAATACTCCTTAAGAAATAGTATAGAACTGTAATTGGTAGTGTTTTTTTTCTTAAGTCACTTAATAAAATTTTTCTTCTTAATCTTTTTTTTTTTTTTTTTTTTTTTTTTTTTTGAGATGGAGTTTTGCTCATTGCTCAGGCTGGAGTGCAGTGGCACGATCTCAGCTCACTGCAACCTCTGCTTCCCAGGTTCAAGCAATTCTCCTGCCTCAGCCTCCCGAGTAGCTGAGATTACAGGAGCATGCCACCACGCCCGGCTAATTTTTAGTAGCGACGGGGTTTCTCCGTGTTGGTCAGGCTGCTCTCAAACTCTTGACCTCGGGTGATCCACCCACCTTGGCCTCCCAAAGTGCTGGGATTACAGGCATGACCCACCGTGCCTGGCCTTCTCTTAATAGTTGTGTAAGTAAGGAAGGGGCCATTGAACAATGTCAGTTTGGTATTGGGAGTTTTCTACTGGCATCCTTTGGCAGGTATTGATGTTACCTTATCCATTATATTATACCTTAGGACAAAACCTTTCTTCTTTCTGGTTAGAAGAGCCTTATTTTACTTCCCTTGCTAATGAATAGTGGGCCAAGGTTATCATATAATATAGTCTTACATACATTATTTCCATAGCTTGTTCTTTTTCTGGCTAAGATGTGGATGACAGACTTTGAATTAAGAAGTGAGATCTGGTTGGGCGCGGTGGCTCACGCCTGTAATCCCAGCACTTTGGGAGGCTGAGGTGGGTGGATCACAAGGTCAAGAGATCGAGACCATCCTGGCCAACATGGTGAAACCCCATCTCTACTAAAAATAGAAAAATTAGCCGGGTGTGGTGGCGTGCGCCTGTGGTCCCAGCTACTCGGGAGGCTGAGGCAAAAGAATCGCTTGAACCCAGGAGGCGGAGGTTGCAGTGAGCCGAGATTGCGCCACTGCACTCCAGCCTGGGGACAGAGCAAGACTCCGTCTCAAAAAAAAAAAAAAAAAAAGAAGTGAGATCTGTGATAGGACAATAAAATCTAGGTTGGAGATGTTCCTCTTGCTTGTTATGTCATTATGGGTAACGTGAACTAAATTTTCTAGAATCTGTTCCTTTTTAGATTCCATGTTGGAATTCAGCAGTAGCCTAACCGACATGAAAGTTGGAAGGCAGAACTGAAGAAGGCACTAGTCAGGTTTTGGACCCATCTACATGGAGAAAAACAGATGGATAGGGACAAATGAGGGCTTGCAGGAAAATCCAAAACTGCAAATGGATCTTTGATGTGAAGAATATGGAGACATCTGTGGAACCCTACCCCCTCTGAGAAAATAGATGTCACGTAGACAGTGGTATTTTAAAGAAACTCTTGATTGTCAGGGCAAAGTATCAGGAAAACAGGCAGGAAGCCAGTGTCCATGCAGTGCCCTTGCAGCCTTAAGTTCTGCCTTCCAACTTTCATGTCATTAGGCTACTGGTGAATCCTAACATGGAAACAAAAAGAAAAGATTCTAGAAAATTTAGTTAGCAGCATTACCCATAGCAGCATAACACAACCCACCAGGCAACTAATTAAAACTGTCATGGTTGAGGGTATTTTCTGTTGTTCTGACTCCCCCTCATCTCTAGATTATATTCCAATAAGGCCTAATTTGCATTGTAAACACCTCATTCTGTTAATACTGGTAATAACTGTGTTCCTGATTTCCCTGTGACAGCTACAATGACATAGTCACATAGAACCACATGGGGACTTGTTCCTCTCTTACATTGTGCAGTAACTGCTCTGACACAGTCTATGTGAGGACAAGTGTCTTATGTCAGGCAGAATGTGAGAATTTCCAGTTGCAGTCAAATACGATCATGTACACATTCTCACTTATGTGTGTACGTGATAAAAAAAACAATGCATTTTTATCAAACAAAAGCTTCTGCAGGTGTTTCTTTGAAATATTTTATTAACTCTTTTTAAAACAACTTGTATACTAACATATTAGTATTTTCCATTACCTGAGAATATATATTAAAATATTCCACTGCAATTATGTATTTTCAGGTCAACTTTGTAATTTTGTCAGGTTATTACACATCCTAAATAATGAGTCAGTATTACCATTTGCATTTAAGTTTTTTTGTTTGTTTGTTTTTTGTTTGAGACAAAGTTTTGCTCTTGTTGTCCATCTGGAGTGCAATGGCACAATCTTGGCTCACCGCAACCTTCACCTCCTGGGTTCAAGCAAGTCTCCTGCCTCAGTTTCCCAAGTAGCTGAGATTACAGGCATGCGCCACCATGCCTGGCTAATTTTTTGTGTTTTTAGTAGAGGTGGAGTTTTTCCATGTTAGTCAGGCTGGTCTTGAACTCCGGACCTCAGGTGATCTGCCTCCCTTGGCCTCCCAAAGTGCTGGGATTACAGGCATGAGCCACCGTGCCCTGCCAAGTACTTTTTTTCTTTAAAAAACTGTTAAAGAAAATTTAAAGGAAAACTTTGTTTTTTAATTCTTACATGGGCATAATTTTTCTTACGAAACTAATTTCGCATTTATAATAGCACAAAAACAAAGCATGTTTTTGTGCCATCTTGCCAAAGACCACTAGAATCACACTTTCAAAGAATGGCATGTAAAGAGTTGTTACAATAAGGATGAACACGAAGCATAAGTGACTGAGGGTTATCAGTAAGAGGCTGCTCAAGAGGACTTCTTACAGGATTTGTTGCTTTTAGGTGACTTAATTGCTCTTCAACAAAGTGAGGTGTTTGTATTGGATTGCTGTGAGGTGAACTCAATTCCATCCTTGGAAATTCTAATAGTTCTTATCTAGGAGGCAGAATACAGTGGTGCTAACCCTAATTCATAAGAAGCATAAGTCATATTAGAAGAGATTTCTAGTCATTTTTAGGGTTTGGAGTCTGTTTTCTTTTAGGTTATCTGTTTCTTTTAGGTTACAGAATTTCATTTTGATCCATTATGGTCACCTGGTAGCTTTGTGTGATAGCAGTGTGTTACAGTTTTCCACAGGGTAGGACTTGGCCTTGTGGTGATTTGGGGAGCGGCTGTCACTGGAACAGCTTTTGCTTTTCTCATTATCTAAACACGGAAGTATTTCCTACAGTATAATGGACACTGTTATCTATAAAGTACCTCAGTTAAATTGTTGACCAAAATTAAGTCTGTTGCGTCTGAAATAATTTGATAAAGGTTTATTCATAGCCAACTGTGAGGATCGGCCTGGGAAGATACCATCAAAGTTGGGTATGTTCTAAAGTCTGTTTGTTACAAGTTGGAATGCTCTTAGAAGAAAGTTTAGGAGGCCAGGTGCCGTGGCTCATGCCTATAATTCCAGGTACTTGGGCAACATAGGGAGACTTCATGTCTAAATAAATAAAAAAATAAATTATAAGCTGGGCATAGTGGTGCCCAGCTGTAGTCCCAGTACTCACAAGTATATCAGGAAGATTGTTTGAATCCAGGACTTCAACACCAACCTGGACAACATAATGAGAACCCCCATCTCAAAAAAACTAAACAATTAAGAAAAACAGACTGATTTCTGTAAGGGGTAAAAATAATAAAAAATAAATTTTAAAAACCCTGAATGGTCATTTTTTTCAAAGACATACAGATGGCCTGAAGGTATATGAAAAGAGACTTAGTATCACTAAACATTAGAGAAATTCAAATCAAAACCACAATTACATGTTACCTCATACATGGAAGGGTGGGTACTATCAAGAGAGATTAATGTTGGTGAGGGTATGGAGAAAAAGGAAGCTTTGTACACTGCTGACGGAAATGGACATTGGTACCTCTGTGAAAAACAACATAGAGGTTCCTCAAAAAAATCAAAAAGAACTACCATATGATCCAACAGTATCACTCCTGGGTATGTGCATATATGCCCAAAGGCAGTAACCAGTATTTCAAAGAGATATCTGCCACCCGAGTGTTCATTGCAGCATTATTTATAATAGTCAACATATGGGAGCAAACGTAGCATCCATCAATGGATGAATAAAGAAAATGTGATGTATATTTAAACAGCAGAATACTAAGCCATAAAAAGAAGGGAATCCTGACATGTCACAGCATGAATAAACCTGGTGGACACTATAAGATAAGGCAGACATAGGCAAATACTGCATGATCCCACTTAATTGTGGAATCTTAAAAAAACTCAGAGGCAAAGGGAGGAACAGTGGTTACTAGAGGCCAGAGGACAGGGAAAATGGAGAAATGTTGGTCAAAGGTTAAAAAAACAAGTTGTAAGGTGAACAAGCCCTGGAGATTTAATGTACAGCATGGGTGGTCATCAGTGTTTATAATTTATTTGACTGTGGTAACCATTATAGAATGTGTATGTACATCAAACATAACATTGTACGTCATGAATATATACGATCTTTGTCAAGTATTTTAAAATAAAGAATGTTTACTGAATCTACACCTGTGGATCTTTGAATTACTGAGAAGTGTTAAAGTCTTCAGTTAATTGTGAATTTGTCTGTCTCAACTTGCAGTTCTGTGTGTCCTTGCATGACGTATTTTGACAGTCTGTTAGGTGCATGTATTTAAAATTATGTCATTTCTATTGCTAGGTCTTAAATTTCGCTCATCTTTTCTTCCTGAAATATCTGGTTATTCAGTCCAGTGGTTATTTTATACCGGTGTTGTCATTTTCCTCTCTAGTAGCTCAAATTGTGTCTTCATTTTTAATTTTCTTTCTTTCAGAAAGTGTCTCACCCTGTCACCCAGGCTGGAATTCAGTGGTGGTATCTTGGCTCACTAAAACTGCCACCGCCCAAGCAAATGATCCTTCCACTTCGGCCTCCTGAATAGCTGGGACTACCATAGTGTGTACTACCATGCCCAGCTAGTTTTTTTTTGTAGAGACAAGGTCTCACTGTGTTGCCCAGGCTCGAGGGATATTCCTGCCTTGGCCTCTTGAAAGTGCTGGGATTACAGGCATGAGCCACCATGCCTGGCCAGTTTTTAATTTTTTTAAGGTTAAATATAGTAATATAACATTTACCATTTTAAGTATGCCATATGCCATTCCCTAGCATTAAATACATTAACAATTTTTTTTTGAGATGGAGTTTCACTTTGTCGCCAGGCTGGAGTGCAGTGACACGATCTCGGTTCACTGCAGCCTCTGCTTCCTGGGTTCAAGTGATTCTCCTGCATCAGCCTCCCTAGTAGCTGGGACTACAGGCATGCACCACCATGCCCAGCTAACTTTTGTATTTTTGGTAGAGACTGGGTTTCACCATGTTGGCCAGGATGGTCTCGATCTCTTGATCTTGTGATCTGCCCACCTCAGCCTCCCAAAGTGCTGAGATTACAGGTGTGAGCCACCAGGCCCAGCCACATTAACAGTTCTTCAGAACCATCATAGCTAGCTAGCTCCAGAATTTTTTCATTATTCCAAAGAAAATTGTACCCATTAAACAACCATTCCCCACATTTCCCCATTCCTTGGTAATCTTTATTTTCTTTTCAGCATTTGCCGATTCTAGGTGCCTCATGTAAGTGGAAGCATACAGTATTTGTTCTTATGTGTCTGACTTATTTTACTTAGCATAATGTTTTCAAGGTTCATCCATATGTTAGCATGTACCAGTAATTCATTGTCTTTGTGCCTGAATGATACTCCAAAGTGTGGTATATGGATACACCACACTTTGTTTATCCATCCATATGTTGAGCATTTGGGTTGTTTCCACAAAACTCTTTTGACTGCTGTGAATAATGCTGCTTTAAAATTGGCATATTTGTCTGAGTCCCTGCTTTCCATTGATTGATTGAGATGGAGTCTCACTGTGTCACCCAGGCTGGAGTGCAGTGGTGCAATCTCGGCTCACTGCAGCCTCCACCTCCTGGGTTCAAGCGAGTCTCCTGTCTCAGCCTCCAGAGTGGCTGGGATTACAAGTGCCTGCCACCATGCCCAGCTAATTTTTGTATTTTTAGTAGAGACGGGATTTCACTATATTGGCCAGGCTTGTCTTGAACTCCTGACCTCAGGTGATCTACGTGCCTTGGCCTCCACACACCACTGCACTCCAGCCTGGGTAACAGAGCTAGATTCCCTCTAAAAAAAAAAAGTCTGTGAAGCTCAGGTTTACAGAAAGACTTGTTTGGGTTGTCTTCTGGAGAGAGGGTTTATGATTTTGACAGTTTATTTAGATTAGAACCTTAAGCTGATTCCAGGTGAGAGTTTCCTGATGAAAATTAAAATTAAGTTCCTGAAGGAGGGAGCATTTCCACACTGTGAGGAGGGGGACAGGAACTCACGGATTGATCCCCTTTGGGGCTGCGTTACTGCAGTCAGAACCTGGCTCTTAAGGTTGGGAATATGATTCATTTTCTGAATGCAGCTTTTCCTTGTGGAGGAGGCTGCTTACCTGAGCTAGTTCAAGTGTTTGCTGTTGTTTCCTTTTTTATTACTTTTATTTATTTATTTTTAGACAAAGTCTCACTTTGCTGCCCAGGCTGGAGTGCAGTGGCTCGGCTTATTGCAACCTCTGCCTCCTGAGTTCAAGTGATTCTCCTGCCTCGACCTCCCCAAGTAGCTGGGATTACAGGCACGTGCCACCATACCCAGCTAGTTTTTGTATTTTTAGTAGAGATGAGGTTTCACCATGTTGGCCAGACCGGTCTCAACTCCTGACCTCAGGTGACCCGCCTACCTTGACCTCCCAGAGTGCTGAGATTACAGGCCTGAGCCATCGCACCCAGCCCCTTTTGATTTCTTTACAGAATATTGCTGTAATATAAAACTTTTTTCCATGTACTTAATTTTTGTTCCCTTCTTGGCATGTTTTTATTTTCTTCCCTGAAAATGGGTAGACTGAGATAATGTGTGAGGAGGCCTTGGCCATGCCACCAGCAGCCTATCCCAAATTCCTGATCCTTGGAAGACATCCGGGCCCTCCCTCCTGTTCCAGCCAGAAGCTTCCAGCAAGGGTATTGCTCCATTGGACACAGAGTGTGGAATTGCCTGCTCACACTTGTGAACCCCTGTCCAGGAGGAAGAAACAGGGCCCAGTGAGTACAGAAAGATGCCAGTGCCCACTGTGAAAAGCCCCGAGCCAAGTTTTGCTTAAATGCAAATGTCCCCCAGTGGGGGGGGTCCCGTCCATGCTCCAGGAGGAAGTCTGGCCTGGATTGTTGGGAGGGCTGTTGCTAGAACCTGTCAATCCAGCTCCACACTTGTGCGTTTTCTGTGGCTTCTGACACCCGGGGCCTAGGGGATGGGGCTTGATCTCTATCCTAGGGGTGCTGGGCGGGGTCATGTAAATCATCCAATCAGGCGCTCCGCCAGGAGGGTGAGGCCAAGCTCCCTAAGTCAAGGGTGCTCTTGTTCCTCCATCCGCCGAAATCAGTGTTCCAGAGGCCGAGGTGGCTCCACCACAGCTTCTGTCCGGTGGTGACCAGCACTGACCCCCAGAGCCAAGGGAGGACCCGGGACACCTGGGAGTCGGGAAATGGTGAGTGTGCAAGGCCGGGCGGGAGGAGGGGCTGGTTGGGACCTGGGCTTTCCAGCAGCGATTCCGGGGTCTGCAGACCTGAGTCTCCCTGGCACAGCTCGGCCCTCAGTCCCCCTCGGCCACAGGGTGGGGCTGGGCTGGCAGCCTGGACCCTGGGCATCCCGTCCAGTCCCTGTGCGGTGACTGCGGCCCCGGTCCGGAGCCCTCTCGGCAGCGCAGCGCCCACAGCCGCGCGTCTGCCCCAGGTTGTGCAGGGGCCACGGGAGGGTCATGGCAAGGATTCAGACTGGTGTGTGAGATTCTCCTGGGAGGAACTGCGGTCTTGTGTGGTTCCCAATCCCACCTTTCACCTGTTAAAAAACTGAAGCACTGTTAAATATTTAATAATTTAGCCAACAGCGATTCATGAATAACCCAACAATGGCTTGTTCTCTGGGGTCCCATGAGGAAGCAAAGCATATTAAATATTTGATTGGTTATGAGTCGCCTTATTTGGTCTGTCAACCAAAGGTTAAAAAACAGGCGTTTTATTCTGAGTCAGGTTTGAGGAAGATAGCCTGGAATGCAGACCCAGCACAAACCGAGAATGTGCCCTGGAGTGGGCCACGTTAAGTATTATACCTTGTGTTACACAGAAAATGGGAGAGGCGGGCAGTGACCTTACACATAAGATAAAGTACACAGGCATCTTAGAGTTTAGAGAGGGATGATTGGGCCTATCCTACGTTTGTACTTCATCTGATAGGCAAGAGTTGTAATCAGTACAGGTCAGTGAAATATTTGACTTATGGGCTGAGAGTTCAACCTCGGCTCATGGGCCTGGTTTCTATTATCTGTATGTCCAACCTACAGCCATCTTAGGCCACTTTTTAAAAACAATTTTGTTTCAGTTTTTCCTTTTTCTGACAGGTCTATCCGGGTGGAAATGTTCTGGGTTATGTAGTTGGAGGCTAAATTTCATTTTCTTCTAAATTGGTAATTTACAAGATGCATTTGCATTAGATTTTGGTGTCCTTGATAGGAACTCAGGGCACTACAGCCACACCAGTCTAATTGCCTCTTATTTTCTAGTTTTTTTTTTTTTTTTTTTTTGAGACAGTCTCACTCTGTCACCCAGGCTGGAGTGCAGTGGCGCAATCTCAGCTTACTGCAACCTCTGCCTCCCAGATTAAAGCGATTCTCCTGCCTCAGCTTCCCGAGTAGCTGAGACGGCAGGCATGTGCCACCACGCCTGGCTAATTTTTGTATTTTTAGTACAGATGGGGTTTCACCGTGTTAGGATGGTCTTGATCTCCTGACCTCATGATCTGCCCGCCTCAGCCACCCAAAGGGCTGGGATTACAGGCGTGAGCCACCACACCGGTGTCCTCTTACTGATTTTAACACTCCCCAGGAGTACTGATTTTCCACTGTGTATTTGTTTTCCCTTGCATTTTCCAAATGTGTGGAACGTAGGGTCAAATCCACAATTCTGTTTGCCGACCTTAACCCTTTCAGGGTTTGTATGAATTCCTGCATTTCCAATTCCTTCCCAACACTCCCAAGTGCCAACTTTCCTTCATCAATTCAAAATATTCTCAACTATTTGCCTCTTATTGTACATTTCAAACAGATGCAGTACTTTGTAATTTTTTCACAGAGCAATACATGGCTTTTTAAAATATTTTCCTCATTTAACATGAGGAAAACAGAGTAAGTGCATGAAACTCTGCTGCAAAAACTCTTTGTGCCTCTCCTCTTATCTTCCGTAGGCATAGACACCTTGCCAGAATGTCTTTGGATTGAGGTTCCCTTTTGGAAATTTTATAGGGTGATCTGTCTTCACCCTCCTATCCTTTCCTGTTCCTGGGTTTCAGAACTTCCTGGGGTTGAGCCAGGAATGCCAAGATGTCTTGGAAGGTCTAGTAAATATCAGCCCCTGGGTCACTCCCAGAGGACAACTTAAGATGTGGGGGGTGGTGCCCCCCCAGGGGGCATCTGGATGCCCTAGGGCTGGGAATATGTCCTGGTATCCCCTTCATCTAAAAAGCTAACCCCTTGGGACATTAAGCTTTTCTTCCCCCAACCCTAGTTTCTATTCCTTGCAGACACAGGGATGATCAGCCAATCAAAATGATTCCTGCTTAGGTGTATATTCCATTTTATAATCGTTTTCTATTTATCATTTTATATTTATAATATTTATCATTTATAATTTATAATCATTTCATATTACATTTTATGATCATGAGAAATAACGCAATACATTATTGTTAACTAAAACCCATACTTCGGGTTCACTTTGTGTTGTACAGTCATATGGGTTTTGACAAATGCATGTGCCATGAATCCCCCACCACTAAAACAGATGAGTGTTTTGTCCCAGTTTATGCCTTGTGTTTTCATATTCTCATTCTCTCTCTCCCTCGGATCCTCCTGCCTCCGCCCTCCAAGTAGTTGGGACTACAGGGGTGCACCACCACCGTTGTCTAATTTTAAAATTTTTGTAGAGATGGGGTTTCTGTGTTGCTTAGGCCAGTCTTGAACTTCAGGGCTCCAGTGATCCTCCCGCCTTGGCCTCCCACAGGGCTGGGATTACAGGCATGAGCCACCACACCAGGCCGTATGTTTCATCCCTTAGCACCGTCTTTCACAAAACAGAAAACTAATTTCAATAAAGTTCCACTTACCAATTTTGTCATTCACGGGTAATGCTTTTTGGTATTGCATCTAAAACCTCATTGCTAAGCCCAAGGTCATCTAGATTTTTTCCTATGTTATTGTCTAGGAATTCTAAATGTTGCATTTTATATCTAGGCTCATGATCCATTTTGAGTTAACTTCATGAAAGCTGTAAGGTCTGTGTCTAATTCATTTATTTGCAAATGGAAATAACTGTCCAGGTGTTCCAGCAACATTTGCTGAAAAGATTATGTATAGTTTTTCCATTGACTTTCCTTACACAAATATAGTCAAAAAGCAGTTGACTGTATTTGTATGGGTTTATTTCTGGGTTTTCTGTTCTGTGATCTATTTTTCTAGTCTTTCCCCTGTATCACACTGTCTTGATGACTGTAGCTTTCTAGTAAGTGAGGTAGTGTAAGTCAGACAGTGTCAGTCCTGTGGATTTCTTCTTCAGTGTTACTTTGAACATTGTAGGTCTTTCATCTTTCCCTATAACCTTTAGAATCAGCTTGTTAGGGTTTTTATTGGGATTGTGTTGAGCCCAATTCAAAGTGGGAAGAACAGACATCTTAACAACATTGAGGCTTTCTATCCATGATAGAAATTGAATATTGCTCCATTTACATAGATCTTATTTAATTCTTTCATTAGAAATTGGCAGTTTTTGTTATATAGATCTTTGTCAGATTTTTATGTAGGTATTTTTCCTGGTGCTGTATAAGTGGTGTTGTGTTTGTAATTTAAATCTAATTGTTCTTGCTGATATACAGGAAAATGATTGACTTTTGAATATGAACCTCACATTCTACAACCTTGTATAATCTCTTAATAGTTCTCAGAGTTTTCTGTTGGTTCTTTGGGATTTTCAACATAGAGAATCATGTCATCTGCAAACAAAGACTGTTTTAAACCTTCTCAGTCTCAATGTCCTCCCCCTACCCGCCTTTTTCTGGCCTGATTTTCTGCAACTATTGATATGATCATATTGTTTTTGTTGTTTAATTTATTGATATGAAGTATTACATTAATTTATTTTTGAACTTTGGTACTTTGTGGGGTTTGGGGTTTTCTGTTTTTTGAGACTGGGTCTTGCTCTGTTGCCCAGGCTGGAGTGTGGTAGTGCGATCTCGGCTCACTGCACCCTCTGCCTTCTGGGCTCATATAACCCTCCCACGTCAACCTTCCTAGTAGCTGGGACTTCTGGGCATCACACCTGGCTAATTTCTGTATTTTCAGGGAAGACAGAGTTTCGCCATGTTGCCCAGGCTGGTCTCAAACACTTGGGCTCAAGCGATCCATGTACCTCAGCCTTCCCAAATGATGGCATTATAGGCATGAGCCACTGAACCCAGCAGTTTTTGAATTTTGAATTAGCCTTGTACACCTGTAATGATTTCCCACTTGACTGTGGTATATAATTTTTTTTATACATGTTTAGATTTAGTCTGTGAATACTTGTTGAAAACTTTCAGTATCTATGATTCTAAGCATTACTGGTCTGTAGTTTCCGCCTTTGTAATGTATCCATCTAGTTTTGGTATGCTGTTGGCCTCATAGCATGTATTAGGAAGTGTTTACTCTGCTTGTATTTTCTAGAAAGATTGTAGTGAACCTGTGTCAGTTACTCCTTAAATGTTCGGCAGAATTGACCAGTAAGAGCATCTTGGTCCTTGTCTGTCCTTTTTTGGTCCTTTACTAGCTGATTCACTTGCTTTAACACATACATACCTATTCATATTGTTTCTCTCTCCTTGTGTGTGTTTTGGTAGATTGTCTCTTTGAAAGGATTGGTCCGTTTCATCCAAGTTATCAAACTTGTGGGGGCATGGAATTGTTCATAATAATCCTTTATGGTTTTTTTTTTTTTTTTTTCCCTGGATTGTGTTCTCTGAAGTTGCATCCTTCCTTCGTGGTTTTTTTAATGTTCACGGAATTAATAGTGATGAATACCTTTCATTTCTGGTAATTTTCTTGGGTATTCTTTTTCTTACTCTGGCTATAGGTTTATAAATTTTACTGATATTTTCACAGAACCAGCTTTTGATATTGTTGATTTTTTTTTTTTTTAATGGAGTCTCGCTCTGTCGTCAGGCTGGAGTGCAGTGGCGCTATCTTGACTCACTGTAACCTCTGCTTCCTGGGTTCAACCAATTCTCGTGCCTCAACCTCCTAAGTGGTTGGGATTACAGGCACACGCCACCACACCCAGCTAATTTTTGTATTTTAAGTAGAGGCGGGGTTTCACCGTGTTGGCCAGGATGGTCTTGCTCTCCTGACCTTATGATCCACCCGCCTCAGCCTCCCAAAGTGCTGGGATTACAGGCGTGAGCCACCATGCCCAGCCAATATTGTTAATTTTCCATTTTCAATTTCATCGATGTTTTCTGTAATTGTTATTTTCCTGTGTTTGATTTAGATTTATCTTGCTCTTGTTTTTCTAGTTTCCTAAAGGAGAAGGTTAGATTAGATTGATTTTCGACTTACTCTGTTTTGTTGGTTTTGTTATTTGAGACAGGGTCTTACTCTGTCTCTGGCTGGACTGCAGTTGTGCAGTCTCAGCTCACCAAAGCTTCAACCTCCTGGGCTGAAGCAATCCTCCCACCTCAGTCTTTTATATTTGTTAAGGTGCGTTTTATGGCTCAAAATGTGGCCTAACTTGGTGAATATTCCATGCAATCTTGGGAAGGATTTGTACTTTGCTCTTGTTGGTTGCGATATCCTGTAAATACCTCTTAAATCCAGTTGACTGATGATGCTGTTGAGTTAAAACAATACCGTTACATACCCTTTGGGGCCAGGTGCAGTGGCTCATGCCTGTAATCCCAGCACTCTGGGAGGCTGAGGCAGGTGGATCACCTGAGATCAGGATTTCAAGACCAACCTAGCCAACATGGTGAAACCCTGTCTCTACTAAAAATAAAAATAAAAATAAATTAGCTGAGTGTGGTGGTACAAGCCTGTAATCTCAGCTACTTGGGAGGCTGAGGCAGGAGAATTGCTTGAACCCAGGAGGTGGAGGTTGAGGTGAGCAGAGATCATGCCACTGCACTCCAGCCTGGGTGACAGAGCAAGACTCCATCTCAAAAAAAAAAAAAAAGAAAAAAAAAAAAGCTGGGTGCAGTGGCTCATACCTGTAATCCCAGCACTTTGGGAGGCCGAGGCGGGCAGATCATGAGGTCAAGAAATTGAGACCATCCTGGCCAATACGGTGAAACCTCATCTCTACTAAAAATACAAAAATTAGCTGGGTATGGTAGCATGTGCCTATAGTCCCAGCTACTTGGGAGGCTGAGGCAGAATTGCTTGAACCCAGGAGACAGAGGTTGCAGTGAGCCAAGATTGTGCCACTGCACTCCAGCCTGGCAACAAAGCAAGACTCCATCTCAAAAACAAAAAAGAAAAAGAAAAAAAAATTATCTGTGGTATAGAAAAGGCAAAAAAAGAAAACCAAACAAACCCATACCATTAATGATTTTCTTTCCACTTGATTTGTCAATTACCAATAGAAGTACGTTGCTGTGTCCCACTATAAAGGAGAATTTCCTTACTTTTCTTTGCCTGTCTGTAAGTTTTTGCCTTATGTATTTTGACTCTCTGTTATAGTTGCATATCTATTAAGGATATACGACAATTGATTTGGCCAGATGCAGTGGCTCACACTTGTACTTTTAGAGGCCGAGGCAGGTGGGTCATCTGAGGTGAGGATTTTGAGACCAGCCTGACCAACATGGTGAAACCCCTTCTCTACTAAAAATAAAATAATTAGCTGGGTGTGGTGGTGGGCGCCTGTAATCCCATTCTACTGGGGAGGCTGAGGCAGGATTGTTTGAACCCAGGAAGCGGAGGTTGCAGTGAGCCGAGATTGCGCCATTGCACTCCAGCCTAGGCAAGAGTGAGACTCCATCTCAAAAAAAAAAAGATAGTTGATTTAAAGTCTTTGTCTAGCAAGTCTAATGTCTAGGGTTTTAGAAATGGTTTATCTCAAATGATCTGTTTCCATTAATGAGTTTTGTTTTTCTGTTTCTCTGTATTATTTCTCAAACTTTGTTGTTGTTGAAACATGGACATTTGAATATCATAAGGGGTAACTCTAGAAATCAGTTTTCTCCCTCCTCAGTGTTTGCTATTTTTGTTTGTTGACTTTTCCAAAGTATTTTTGTAGAGACTGTATCACTTGTTATGCATAGCCCTTGAAGTTTCTGTTCCTTTAGTTTGCGTTTAGCCTGTGTTTTCACAGCGATTTCCTTGCATGCCAGGAGCTAAAGAAGCAGAAACAAGAAAAACCTCACACCTTCCAGTTTTTGTGGATGGTTCTATCCTGCAGCATTCCTTTAACATTTAGCAAGGCTGCTTAAAACTTTGGTTCCACCTTCACTTTCTACCTAACTGGTCCTGGAGATTAGCCATTGCTGAAAATGAGGGTGTTCTTAGGTCCATGATGTTAGCTGTTGGTTTTTAATAGATGCCTTATAACAGGTTGAGGAAGTTCCTTTCTATTCCTAGTTTATTGAGTGTTTCATTGTGGAGATGTTGAACTTTGTCAAGTGCTTTTCCTTTGTACATTCTGGATATTAACACCCTGGCAGTTATGTGATTTGCAAACATTTTCTGCAATTCCATGGGTTGCCTTTTCACTCTTCATAATATCGTGAGGGACAGAAGTTTTTAACTTTGATGAAGTTGAATTTGTCTATTTTTTCTTTTGTTGACTGAGCTTGTGTCATATCTAAGAAATCATTGCCAAATTCAGTTTTATGAAATTGCCCCCTCCATGTATTCTTCTAAGAGTAGTTTAAGTCCTTGACTCATTTTGATTTCATTTTTGTATATGGTGTAAGGTAAGGGTCCAGCTTCACACTTCTACATGTCAGGATTGTTTTCCCAGCACCATTTTTTGCAATAACTTCCTTTTCCCACTGAATGATCCCGATACCTTGCTGAAAATCATTTAATCATATATGTGGGGGATATCTTTCTGGATTCTCTATTTCATTGATGTATATGCCTATCCTTGTGCCAGTACTACAGTGGTGTTTTGTTTGTTTGTTTTGAGATGGAGTTTTGCTCTTGTTTTATGAGTGGAGTGCAATGGTCCAGTCTTGGCTCACTGCAACCTCCACCTCCCGGGTTCAAGTGATTCAGCCTCCCAAGTAGCTGGGATTATAGACACCTGCCATCATGCCCGGCTAATTTTTGTATTTTTAGTAGAGATGGGGTTTCACTGTATTGACCAGGCTGATCCCAAACTCCTGATCTCAGGTGATCTACCCACCTCGGCCTCCCAAAGTGCTGGGATTTTAGGTGTGAGCCACCGTGCCTGGCCCACAGTGTTTTATCTATTGTATATTTAAGTTTGAAAAAGAAGAGTGAGACTTCCTAATTTGTTCTTCTTTTTTGAAATAGAGTCTTGCTCTGTCACCCAGGCTGGAGTGCAGTGGCATGATCTCTGCTCACTGCAACCCCCACCTCCTGGGTTCAATTTTCCTGCCTCAGCCTCCTGAGAACCTGGGACTACAGGCACGTGCCACCACACCCAGCTATTTTTTTGTTTGTTTGAGACGGAGTCTTGCTCTTGTTGCCTAGATTGGAGTGCAGTGGCATGATCTCAGCTCACTGCAACCTCCGCCTCCTGAGTTCAAGCAGTTCTCTTGCCTCAGCCTCCCAAGTAGCTGGGCTTACAGGCATGTGCCACCTTGCCCAGCTAATTTTCTCTTTTAGTAGAGATAGGGTTTCTCCACGTTTGTAGGGCTGTTGGGCCCCACAGGGTCATGGGGTATCCCTTATGCTGTGCTGAAGTGCAGGATCCAAGAAGTAAAGAGACAGGACACTGAAGAGCTGGTGAAGAGCAGCTGGACTCGTGGGCCACGCCACCTATGAGCGGAGATCAGTGAGGCCCCAAAGTGTCTGTATTGATTAGGTACAGGCAGGGGGCAGGGTCGTAAGTTAGGTGATCATCTATAGGCTTGGTAATAGGGCATACATAATCACGTGAGTCACAAGCGAGGGGGCCACCCCATTACGTCACTTGGGCAGAGAGGTGGGCCGTGCACAGTAGTAGAGGGTCGTGTACAGAAAAGGGGTCCACCCCCATTAGGTCACTGAGGCAAGGAGGTGGGCTGTGTGCAACAGGTGTCGTGCGTAACACTTCTTATCTGGGGGCCGGAGACTTCAAAGGATTTCTAATAGAAGGATACTGTAAGCCAATGCAGTGGGAGCTGACAGACTTGTGCTCTTAAGATATTTATGGGAAGATGATTTGAGCTAGCACAGAAACAAGAAAAGACTGACAGGGTGTACAGCCGCCGTGACTGGTCACACCAAAGGGGTTCTTCTCCCTCGGCTATTTCCAGGATCTCAGGCCTGAGGCCTACTTTCCACAGGAGCTGGATGCAAGGTACTACAACTCCTTTATCAGGAGGAGAGGCTCTTGCTCCAAGCCTGCCATACAGCATATGCCCTTCCCTTTCAGGCAGGGACATCACCGCCTGGGTCTTTGGTTCTTGTCCTTGTCTGGCTGTTTTCCCATGTGCTGCTTCTGTTCTGTGACTGCTCTAGGCATTTCTCCTACTACAAACTATATGGTTATATGGAAGGATTCTCTGAATCAGCACTAAATGTGTCAGTACAGCTCCGACTACAATACCTATATGATTATATAGAAAAATTATATGGGACTAAGTATGTTAGATATAAATGATATATCAGTATATATAAAGGATTATATAAAGGAAATAGCTGAGTAATAACACTACAAGATATTCTTCAGGCACTAATTGTGCCTGGGGTCTGGACAGTTCTCCTTCCATGAGGGGTGCTACCCACACACATTGGTCAGGCTGGTCTCGAACTCTGGTGATCTGCCCACCTCGGTCTCCCAAATTGCTGGGATTACAGGCATGAGCCACCATTATTTTTAAAAATACTTTTAGTAGAGACAGAGTTTCACCATGTTGGCCAGGCTGGTCTCAAACTCCTGATCTCAAGTAATCTGCCTGCCTCAGCCTGCTAAAATGCTGGGATTACAACAGGCGTGAGCCATCGTACCTGGCTTTTTCTTCTTTGTCAATCGTTTTGGCTATTTGGGGTTCCTAGAAATTCCCTATGATTTAGGATGGGCATTTCTATTTTTTTTTTTTTTTAATTCATTGGTGCCAGGTGTGGTGGCTCACACCTGTATCCCAGCACTTTGGGAGGCCGAGGCAGGTGGATCACCTGAGGTCAGGCGTTTGAGACCACTCTGGCAAATGTGGTGAAACCTCATCTCTACTAAAAATACAAAAATTAGCCGGGCATGATGGCGTGTGCCTGTAGTCCCAGCTACTCAGGAGGCTGAGGCAGGAGAATCACTTGAACCCGGGAGGCAGAGGTTGCAGTGAGCCGAGATCGTGCCGCTGCACTCCAGCCTGGGAGATACAGCAAGACTATCTCCAGAAAAAAGGTCGCTGGTATTTTGATAGGAGTTGCATTGAATTTATAGACCATCTTAAGTAGTATTGATACCTTAATATTAAATCTTAAAATCCATGAATATGAGAGTCTTTCTATTCATTTATATCCTCTTTAATTTCTTTCAGCAACATTTTATAGTTTTCAGTGTACAGGTCTTCTGCCGCCTTTAATTGTTCATGGTATTGTTTCTTAATTTCCTTCTCAGATTATATATTGTTAGTATGTGTAAATGAGACTGATTTTTCTTTAAGGGATGGGGTCTCACTCTTGCCCAGTCTGTAGTACAGTGGCTGTTCACAGGAGCAATCATAGTATGCTACAGCCTTGAACTCCTAGGCTCAAGCAATCCTCCTGACTCAGCCTGCAAAGCAGCTTGGACTACAGGCTAATGCCACCGCACCCAGCTGAAATTGTTTCAAGTTGATTTGGTATCCTGCAACTTTGTGGAATTTACTAGTTCCAGTATTTTGGAGTGTTCTCTGTGTGTGTGTGCATGTGAACAGAGATAATTTTACTTCCTCCTTTCCAGTTTGGATGCATTTTTTTTTTTCTTGCTTAATCATTCTGTCTAGGACTTCCAATAGTGCATTGAGACAAGTGATGAAAGCAGGTATCCTGGTTTGTTCCTGATCTTAGTGCAAAAGTTTTTTGTATTTCTCTACTGATTTTAATGTTTCTGTGGATTTTTAAAATATGGCTTGTATTGAGTAGTTTCTTTCTAGCCCACGTTCTGTGTTTTTATCATGAATTGGTTTTGTATTTTGTCAAACGCTTTTTCTACATCTACATTGAGATGGTTGCGGTGTATTATGCATTTTTACATGTTGAACCATCTTTGCATTTTAGGGATAAATCTCACTTGGTCATGGTGTGTAATCTTTTATTTAATATGCTGCTGAATATGGTTTAATCCTCTAGTATTAGAGGATTTTTATGTGCATATTCACGAAGGACACTTGTCTGCAGCTTTCATTCTTGTCGTGTCTTTTCTTCAGTGTCCGTGTAATTTGGGTCTCATAAAATGAGTTTGGAAGTGTTCTGTTTTTTCAAAGTTTCGGGAAGAGTGATATTAATATTTTAAATGTTTAGTAGATTTTAGCAGTAAAACTCTGGCCTTTGGTTTTTATTGTTTTTGTTTTGTTTCTTACATCAGTCTCCTAGAACTGAAGATCTGTTCAGATTTTCTGTTTCTTCATGACTCAGTCTATGTGCGTTATGTGTTTGCAGACATCTGTCCACTTCATCAGTGTTACCCAACTTATTTCTGTACCCTTAGACATCTTTAAGTAAAAGGTCTGAGGCGTTGTGTTTTGCTGTTATTATGGTATATATTCTGCTGCTGTCGATGTGCTGGTCAGGTGTGGGACTGTGGGATGCATTTCATGGACCTATGATTTGACTTCGTTTGTAGGAAGCCTGTGTCCATGTGTTGTGACTTTTGTATTTCTCCCTCACCTCTGCTTAGTTGAGGCAAAAACAGGGGGGATGGAATTAGGTATTTTCTTTACCCCAAGAGGTGTGGCTCTGGTAAAATCTCAATTGGGGTTTTGAAAAACCATTTATTTTGAAGGCAGGACTTGTTAAGAATGTAATTCTCTGGGCATCTTCCAAAATAATGCCAGAGTGCTTTGGAAAGGAACAGGAGGATCACTTGAGGCCAGGAGTTTCAGACCAGCCTGAGAAACACAGCCAGACCTCATCTCCAAATAAATTAATAATAAATAAAATAATAAATTGATAGCTAGAGAGATGGGCCTTATTTCATTAAAATGAAAAGGCTTATTGCTGGTTTCCTTGCCTCAGCACATACCTGCTAGTGTCTAAGGCTATGTGCCATCCACTTCATTCATCCATTCCAATACTTATGGTGCTTGGGCTTCTTCAGGGTTATTTTTTGCTCTTAGGAAAAATACTGCTCCAATGGCCTTTTTTTTTTCTTGAGATGGAGTTTTGCTGTGTCACCCAGGCTGGAGTGCAGTGGCGTGATCTCAGCTCACTGCAGCCTCCGCCTCCCAGGTTCAAGAGATTCTCTTGCCTCAGCCTCCTGAGCGGCTGGGATTACAGGCGCATGCCACCACACCTGGCTAATTTTTGTATTTTTAGTAGAGACGGGGTTTCACCATGTTGGTCAGGCTGGTTTCAAACTCGTGATCCGCCCGCCTCGGCCTCCCAAAGTGCTGGGATTACAGATGTGAGCCACCTCACTCGGCCTGTTCCAATAGTCTTTAAGCACAAATGCACAATAAACTACCTGGACATTAGAGAAAAATTACTGGGCTGTAGATTATGGTAAAGTTCAAATTACATGAAATAGCACTGCAGTGTATCTATATAAACACCCTCCTTCCTTCATTCATATTTATTTATTTTCTATGGTCATCACCACTTAGGATTCTCGAATTGACTAATTTTCATACTTTTAATCAATGAGAAATGTCATCTAGTTGACATTTTATTTGGCTATTTCCTCATTACCAAGGAAATGGACCTTTTCTCATATATGGTCTTTTGTTTTCAGTTAAATGTTTTATCTTCCTATGTTTTAATCGTGTTCGTTTTCACTCTACAAATTAATCCTTTTATATTGCATGTACTGCAGGTATTTTTCTCCTACTTTGTTCTTTGTCATTTACCTTCCTAATTTTAATATACTTAAATTTATCACTATGTTCTCTTCATTGCTTACTCTTTTATTTTTTATTATTCTTTTACTTATTTTGAGACAGAGTCTCATTCTATTTCCCAGGCTGAGGCTGGAGTGCAGTGGCGTGATCTTGGCTCACTGCAATTTCTGCCTCTTGGATTAAAGCAATTCTCAGCCTCCTGAGTAGCTGGGATTACAGGCATGTGCTACCACACCTGGCTAATTTATAGCATTTTTAGTAGAGTAAATCTGAGCACTTTGGGAGGCTCAGGCGGAGGGAATCACTTGAGGTCAGGAGTTCGACACCATCCTGGCCAACTTGGCGAAACCCCGTCTCTACTAAAAATACAAAAATTAGCTGGGCGTGGTGGTGGTGCCTGTACTCCCAGCTCTCAGGAGGCTGAGGCAGGAGAGTCCCTTGGAACCCGCGAGACGGAGGTTGCAGTGAGCCGAGATCATGCCATTGCACTCCAGCCGGGCAAAAGAGCAAGACTGTGTCTCAAAAAAAAAAAAGTGTTCTGGTTTTATGTTTTATATTAAGTCTACAATAAATTGATTTGCCCATCAAGTAGAGGTGATGAATTTTCCTAATTACATAAGTTTGTCCCTGTCCTATGTAATAAGGTGCTCTTGATTCGCCACTCATTGTACAATGCCTCCCCTGAAATTAATCAGTTTTGCATAATGCAAAATTGCTAGCCCATTGAAGACATTCTCCTTTCCTTTGATCTCTGCTAACACTGTGCTGTCTGGAATATTACACTTCGAAAATCCTTTCTGTACATTAGACAAGCCATCACTGTGTTGGTTAGAAGACTTTGACAATTGACTGATTTCATTATTCCTAATAGGTTAGTAAACGTCAAACTTTGTGATCAGCCATTTCAAAGCATAAGCAGTCTCAGGACCACTAATATTAACTCTCTTTTGCACACCAGGTAGTAGGACTTTCTTATGACAGGTACTAGAGTTAGACTCTACAAAGAAAAATTTGGGGGCGACCTAGCAGCATAGAATTGTGTGTGGAAGTTAGTATAAACAAGAGAGTGAAAGTTCGACCAAGTTGTAGAATAAATGTTTGGAGACCACAGAATCATGTTGATACAAGAGCTAGAAAGAAATTATTTAGGCAGATAGTCCTTAAAGGCTTCCCTTTTAACAAAAAGCAGCCCGCAAATCATTTCTTTTCTAACAGAAAGCAGCCTGAAAAATCAGGCTGCAAACATAGGTAAGCAAGCTGGGAGCTTGCACGGGTGAATGCCAAAAGCTGTGCCAACAGAAAAGGGCTACCTGGGGGTCATACCTGGAAGCTTCATCTTCCCTTTTCTTTGTCACCATGTATACAGTAAAGGAATAGGCAACATGGCACCAGCCAGGTGGATAACCCATCTGCATAATAAAAGATTAGGGTGGGGGTGGCCAGATTCTCACATGTTATGCAAATGGTACACCTGGTCCAACCAATCTTTTGTGCCCTATGTAAATCAGACACTGCCTCCTCAAGTTCATCTATAAAACTCTCTGTATTTCACTGCAGAAGCAGCAACCCACTTCTCTGGGATGCCTTTCTCTGCAGCAGAGAGAGCTCATCTCTTTCTTTTGCCTATTAAACTTCTGCTTAGAACCTCACTCTTTGTGTCTCCAGGTCCTAGTTTTCTGTGGCAACAAGACAACGACTTTCAGGTATTTACCCCAGATGACGACACTGCTTCAATGTGAAGTCTCATTAATTAAGTCTAGATCCCCAGTGAGGTCAGTCTCACCTGTCCTCCTCTGCACATATCTGGGATGTGTCACGGCTTGGTGGTCTTTGAAGACGTGGCTGGAACTTCATCCAGGAGTGGGCTTTGCTGGATTTTTCCCTTAAGAATCTGTACAGAGATGTGATATGGGAAGCCATCAGCACTTGACTTCTATAGGTGAGGATATGTTTTTCTTTTAGTCAATTAGAGAACAAGTGTTTCTTGGCCATCAGTGCTGTTCCAAAATTTGGAATGTAGAAAGGGAGTATATTCATGAATTGATCAGGCATGGCTGCAGTGTACAATGAACCTACAATCCAGTAAATTTTCCATACTTTCTAAATGATAATGATTTTTCTGGGTCTACATTTTAGGAAACAAATGGGAGAACCAGAACATTAAAGATCAATACTAAAACCCCAGGAGAAATCTAAGGTGATTTGCACTCACAAGAGGAAAAAAAATGTCCCTTGAGGGGAATCTTAGCATGCTATCAATTTTTCAAACAAAATTTTCAACAAAAATATATACTTAATGTAACATAAGATGTTGAAATGTTTGTAAATAGTTAATTTGGAAACAGAACTAAGAAACTTTATATATGGATGTTACTATTTTTATAATAGCTATGGGGGAGCCCTGTTGCAGGGTAATCAATGCATTTACTTTCAAACAATTCATACATGGCAGAAAAACCTGCACTTTCCATGATATTGGTAGCAATGTACGTTCAAAACCTATTAATGAATATAAGTGTTTAATTAATGAACCACTAATAATGGGTTTGTCATTTTTTACAGAAGTCATTGTAGAAAGATTGTAAAAGTAAGGTAGTTGGTGTGGAGAAACCTTCAGCTAGATGCCAAATCTGAATGCCTTTGAGACATGCTCTCCTTTGGTTTTGTGAACATATTTATAATGTACACATTGAAGTATTTTTCTATTAAATCTGCTATCTGTTCTCACAGGCAGTTTCTATTGTTAGCTTTTCTTTTTCCTGATGTATGGGCTATACTTGTTGCAAACTGGACATTTTTGTTAACATAGTGAATCCTCTCAGAGTATGTTCAGTTTCTGCAAGGCCTTGTTATTGTTATTTGCTTTATTTTTTTTAGTGACTAATTGGACTATTTTGGTGAAGTCTATTTCTGTAAGAGGAAAGAAAGCGTTAAAGAGAGGTTTATTTTAGAAATAACCTGAGAGGGGCTTCTGGCCAATTTTGGCCAGGAGTGATTTTTCTTATAGACTAAGAGTATATATTGGTTTCAGGGTGGGGGGGCGCTTATTACAAGCTTGTAATGTTTATGTGTGGGGGAAAAGTTTACAGCAGAGTTGGAATGTCTCTGGGAGGAGTGAGGGTTATCTTGGGGCTGGCATCTTCCCAGCCAGAGCAGAGTTATCTTGGCACTAGCATGTCTCCGATTGGGGAGGAGTCTGGAATGTTTTTGGTCAGAGATGTTATTTGTGGTTTATGATCATGCTGACCTTAGCCATTAGGCTGATGCTGTTTGGATTTAGGCGGTGTTTGATTAAGGTGAATTTTTAAACGAGATGTTTGTCCACTGTAGCGTCCATGATAGAGACACTCTGGCTCTGTCAATTTCTTCCTGGTAACTTTAAGCCTCTGATACTGCTCTTGGGGAGAAGTGGCTCAGCTTTGTTTCTGCATGCAGTCATCCTGTCCCTTCCTCTCTTGGACAGCACTCAGATGTTAAACTGCACTAATTGCTGGGTGATGGCTCTGTTCTCAAAAAAGTCCAGGGTCAAATTTGCCCTATAAATTAATCTAAATGTGTTTTTTTCTTTCTAAGAGTACTATCTGAGATCAGTGTTTAATAGGTGCTTGTTTAGACTCTTAATGGACTTCTCCTAACAGTGTTTTCTCCACAAATTAGCTGGCCTACAGTGCAGGCTGTATCTTCATTAAATCCATTTTTCACCTCCATTTCCACTGCATTGAGAATGGGGTGCTATTTGGCAAGAAGTTAGGAGCTATGTGTTCGACAGCTTGCTTCTCTTCCACCTCAAGGCAAAATCTAACAGGGCTCTGAAGCTTGGGTAGAAACACTGGCAAGCTGCTTTCTGAGTAATCTTTTTGGGAACTGAGTGTTCAGAGGCAGGGAGGGACAAGAGCCTGATGTCTTCTTGGCCTGTCTCCTGGCATGGATCCACCACCTCACGAGCTGAGGTAAAGTTTATCAGTGTCCTAGTAGTCTGAGCACACCATGTTCACAGTAGAACCTCCAGTCAGTAGGAGCTGAGTGCAAAAACCATGTCCCCACTTTTCTAAGGTACCTGTAAGGCCAGCTGCCTCGCCGGGAGCTTGGACACGCCCATCCCTCCCTAAGTCTGGAAACTACGTCACCATTCCGCGCTTACCTGAGCTCCCCCACGTACCTTCCCCAATGCCCACTTCTGCACTCCGCACCCAAATCTGCACTCAACACCAAGCTCTGCACTCAGCACCTAGCCCGCCGTTGAAACCCCGCCCGAAATTTGAAAAACCCTGCTCCCCCAATATCCAATCAATTGCCTCTAATGCCCACACACCGAAAATCCCGCCTACCTACCAGTAGCAGCTCGCCCCGTCCAAGCCCTGTGTCCCAATACCCAATCAATTGCCCTATGCTTTGTCTCCCCAATGTCCACTCAATGGCCTCTAACCCCTATAAAACTCCTTGCCCTGGGAAGTTAAGCCCGACTTCTCTGGCCCCCCTTTCCCAGACCACAGAACCTTGCCCGGGAGCTTAATAAATTGGCATTTAATTTTCCTAGGCTGATCTCAGTTTCCTCATTTTAAACTAGGCAATATTCCTTACATTTGGTGCCGGAAACCCGGGAGGAGTTGTAATACCCCCTTCTGGGGGAAACTGACCCCTCCTGGGGGAAACTGACTCCTCCACCTAAAAGCCGGACCAGGGAACCGCTCCGCCGCGAGGTAAGACTTCTGTCGCCCATAGCCCCTCCCGCTGCCTCTTCCGTGGACTCCCTGCCTGTAACCGTGGCCGCGTCAGGGACTCCTTACTGCCGTGGGCCCAGGGCCCCGGTTCCAGTTCCGAGGACCTGAGCATAGAGAAGACGTCCCTACACTCTTGTCTTCTCCCCGTAAGGGGTTTGCCGGGGGCCAGGAACCTGAGGGAGACGTCCCTATCTTCCTGAGCCCTCTCTGGTGTTCGGCAGGGCAGCCCAAAACACCTTCCAATCATCTCCGCGGCAGCGAGTGAGGTTTGGGTGATAAGAAGCCCCATTTACAACCCCAGGCCCTACTCAGGACCTGAACCAGACCCCGGCTTTTAGTCCCAAATTAACCCTTTGGCAAGCTAACTCCCACCTAAGTACTCTTAGTTCTTCTTTCTGTTCCCAAGCGAGTGTGTGAGTGAGTGTGTTTAGTTAGTCCCATGGCTTAACGGCTACGGGGCTTGAGTGGGCCTCCACCCGTGTTCCATGGGAGACGTCATAAGGCATAAGGTACTCACCTAGGACCCAAGTCTGAGGTGACCAGGCCCGGGGGTTATATGGGTACCCTAGCCAAGCGCTCCTATTCCTTTACGTGGCTGGAAGGCATCAGACTGGTCCCCACTTCGGGGCACCCATTTGTCCGTCAATCCTACATGTGGTTTGTTGTATTGGAGATTCACTAGCTTTGTTAGACTCCTGTTAGCTGTATACAGTGGCTTGCCCGCTTCCCTCGGTAGACGATATCTTACAGTGGGTAACAGGCCACTGGCTGCAGGGGACCTTCACTGAATTCCTGCCGTCAGAGATAACTCTGTTCTCCTTTTTCCTTTTATTTTTTCTCTACCACTAAAACCTCACTCTCTTAGCCCCGCTCCTATCACTTCCTCTAATTCTCCCATGTGGCAAATAGCTCTAGCCTTATCTCTCTTTATCTTCTTTCTTGTTGCAATCATTGCAGCTTGTAAGTTTTCTTAGCCACCCCCTCCAGGAAAAGAACTCTTCTGCCCGTGTTGGGTGTAATACCCACACACCCCCCCCCCCCCCCGCAGTTAACTAAGTAATCATGGGCAACCAGGAATCCCTCCCAGACCCTAAGTCACCACTGGGATGCCTGGTTTTAAATCTTCCCAAACTGGGCCTCTCCATAAAAAGAAAAGGCTACTCTTCCTCTCCACTGTAGCCTGGCCACAATATCCCCTAGACAACCAGTCCAAATGGCCTCTGGAGGGCACACTCGACTTTAAAATCCTGATGGACTTGGATAACTTTTGCCAAAGGAATGGCAAGGGGGAGGAGAAATTCCCTATGTTCAGGCTTTCTGGGATCTCCATGCCCGCCCTGATCTCTGCTCTTCCTGCAGCACAGTCCAAGTACTCCTAGCAAAGAAAAATCCCTTTTGTCTTCAGCCCCGCCACTGGCCTCCTCCTCCCCCTCCTTCTGCGACCCCAATCTGCCTGAGGAACTCTCCCTACCCCCCGCCCGACCCACTAACCCCCCACCTTATTTAGAACCCCAACCCCCTCCTGCCCCCTCAGGTCCTAACGTGGCCTCTTCTGTTAGTGCTCACACTCCTTCACCCAGCACTGAACCCCTAATCCCTCCTACTCCTCCTCCCCCTCAGAACCCCCAACCTCTTCCTGCTCTCCCAGATCATGCCATGGCCTCTCCTGTTAGTGCCCACACCCGTTCTCGTGGGACTAAACCCCAAATCCCTCCTACTCCTTCTCCTCCAACACCCCGACCTCCTCCTACTCTCCCAGGTTCTAACATAACCTCGTCTGTTAACGGTCGCACTCACCCACCCAGCACCCCCACCGAGGAGAGCTCCCCCCCTCTGTCCTCTCCGCGAGGTGGCTGGAACGGAAGGTGTCCTCTGAGTACATGTTCCTTTCTCCCTCTCTGATCTATCCACTATCGAAAAACGCTTAGGGTCATTCTCAGCCAATCCTACTGTTTACATTAAAGAATTCTGCTACCTCACACAAGCCTATGACTTAACCTGGCATGACATTTATGTAATTTTGTCCTCTACCCTTATTCCGGATGAACATAATCACATCCGTGTGGCAGCTCGGGCACACGCTGACCAGGTACACCCTACTGATCCCCAAATGCCAGTAGGCCCAGCAGTGGTCCCCGATGCTGACCCTAATTGGGACTACCAAACTGGCCAAAATGACCTCCGTCGCTGAGACCAAATGCTGCAGTGCCTCCTAGCGGGCATGCAAGGCGCAGCCCAAAAGGTAGTTAATTATGATAAGCTGCCTGAAATAACTCAGGGCCCCGCTGAAAACCCAGCTGCCTTCCTTGACCAATTAACCAATGCTATAGTCCTGCATACCCGAGTGGACCCGGACTCCCCGGCTGGGACCACCCTCCTAGCTGCCCATTTTATCTCCCAGTCAGCACCGGACATTAGAAAAAAACTAAAAAAGGCAGAGGAGGGCCCCCAAACTCCCATACGAGACCTGGTAAACGTGGCATTTAAAGTTTTCAATGGCTGAGAGGAAAAGGCTGAGGCCGTCCGCCAGGCCCATTTACAGCAACAAGTAAGCCTCCAAACCCAAGCTATTGTAGCAGCCCTGAGGCCGGCAGCCTACCCAGCGTCTGGTGCAAGGAGCTCCTCAAAGTTCCTCCCAAAAGGTCCCCCAGGACCTGCCCAGGCTGCTTCAAAGGTCCCGCCCGGGCCCTGCTTCAAGCGTGGCCAGGAGGGACACTGGGCCTGGCACTGCCCCAGTCCACGTCCGCCTCCCAGACCCTGCCCAGCTTGCAGGCGACCTGGCCATTGGAAGGATGACTGCCCGCTTCGGACTTCAGGCCCACCTCCTGCACCTCTATGTGGGGGACAAGCCGGTCCAAAGGATGCAGTCCCTTCACTTGAACTCCTCGGCCTCATGGACGACTGATGTGGCCCGGACTCGGAGACACCCATCACCCTAGCCGAGCCCAGGGTAGTGCTACAAGTAGCGGGTAAGTCCATTTCCTTCATGGTGGACACAGGGGCTACTTACTCTGTATTGACTTCCTACTCAGGACCCAGCATAGTTTCCCAGGTTTTGGTCGTGGGAATTGATAGGAAGCCCTCCTGTCCCAACCGGACTCATCCCTTAACCTGTAATCTCGAGGGACATCCGTCCACACACTCCTTCCTGATCATACCCTCGTGCCCAGTCCCCCTACTAGGACGGGATATCCTCCAGACTTTAGGGGCTACCCTCCAACTCACGGGCCCCCGCAGTCAACCCCATCCTCCACCCATCTCCTAGTACTAACTTTGACTGACAACGCGCCTAGTCATAGCCCCTCTCCTCAACCCCCTATCCCTCCTGAGGTAGTTAACCCCCACAGTATGGGATACTTCTAAGCCAAGCCTGTAGTGGCCACACATCACACACCAGTTAAAATATTTCTCAAAGACCCCACCAATTTTCCCTCCTGTCCTCAATTTCCCATCTCAAAAGCCCACCGCCAGGGTCTAAAACCTATTATTTCCCGACTTTTAACTCAGGGACTCCTTATTCCCACCAGTTCCCCCTGTAACACCCCTATCTTGCCAGTCCGAAAGCCATCCGGCGATTATTGCCTAGTTCAGGACCTGCGTTTAATTAATGAGGCAGTGGTACCCCTCCATCTGGTGGTTCCCAACCCTTACACCTTATTATCCCATGTCCCCTCTAACACCTCCCATTTCACGGTCATTGATCTCAAAGACGCCTTCTTCACCATTCCCCTTCACCCGGACTCTTACTTCCTCTTTGCCTTTACTTGGACTGACCCCATCTCTAACTTGTCACAACAGTTAACCTGGACAGTCCTGCCTCAGGGCTTTAGAGATAGCCCCCACATATTTGGGCAAGCATTAGCAACTGACCTTGCCTCTTGCCCCCTTCAGTCCAGTCTCCTTTTACAATACATGGATGACCTGTTACTCTGCAGCCCCTCTCTTCCCATGTCACAGCAGCACACTGCTACTCTCCTTAATTTTCTTGGGTCTAGGGGCTACCGTGTTTCACCCTCCAAGGCACAGCTGTCAGCTACCTCAGTAATCTACTTGGGTATTCACCTTACTCCACAAACTAGAGGCTTAACAACAGATCGCCGAAAGGCATTACTTGCATTACAGCCCCTGGAAACAGCCGATGAAATCCTCTCCTTCTTAGGATTTGTAGGATTCTTTCGACACTGGATTCCCAATTTTGCTACCCTGGCAAAGCCCGTGTACACGGCAGCTAAAGACACCCCAACGGGACCTCTCTCCCATCCAGGGGTTGTCAAACAAGCTTTTAAAACCTTACAGACTGCCCTGTCCACCGCGCCTCCCCTCCACCTGCCGGATCTTAACCGCCCTTTCCACTTGTTTACTGATGAAAAACAGGGAGTTGCAGTTGGGGTCTTAACCCAATCTCTGGGCCCCACTTATCGTCCAGTAGCCTACTTATCAAAACAGCTTGACCCTACTGTCAGAGGGTGGCAGCCTTGCCTGAGAGCCCTAGGAGCGGCTACAGAGCTGACCAAGGAATCCCTCAAACTGACCTTAGGCTAGCCCATTTCAGTGTTCTCCCCCCCATCAGCTAACTGACCTTCTCTCTCACAAATCCCTCACACATCTAGGACCCTCCCACCTGCAAGAGTTTCATCTGCTCTTCATTGAAAATCCTTCAGTCAGCCTCCATCCTACTTCTCCACTTAACCTGGCTACCCTGCTTCCTCTTCCGTCTCACTCTCCTTCCCCCAACTCACTCCTGTCCTGAAATCATAGATACACTTACCAAACCCCAAGAAGGCCTAACCGACCTTCCTCTACCTAACCCAGACCTCACTCTATACGTAGATGGGAGTTCTATAATAACAGCTGAGGTACAGCAAAAAGCAGCTTATGCAGTAGTCACAGACTCAGCCACACTTGAGGCTCGCTGCCTTCCCAATGGAACCACATCACAAAAGGCGGAGCTCATTGCCCTAACCAGGACCCTTGCACTAGCACAGGGAAAACGGGTGAATATCTATACTGACTCAAAATATGCTTTCCTTATTACCCACTGTCATTCTGCCCTCTGGAAAGAAAGGGGATCCTTACTACCAAGGGGTCTCCCATAATCAATGCTATTCAAATTTCTAATCTTTTAAAAGCCTAGCCACTGCCCAAGGAAGTTGCTGTCATTCACTGCCGAGGGCATCAGGCCCAGCAGGACACCGTTTCTCGGGGCAACGCAAGGGCAGATGCAGTGGCTAAATCCTTAACCAGTACCAGACCAGTCCCCACCCCGGTCCTTTTTCTTGCCACGACCACGCAGCCAGTTTACTCAGCATCAGAAAAACAGGCCCTCATATTAAGGGGGAGGGACCTAGTCCGATCAGGGCTGGATCTTCCTAAATAACAAAATCGCCTTACCTCGGGAACAGGCTTCAAAGATAATTACTGAAATACACCAATCCTTGCATATAGGACCCAGGGCATTACATCGCTTCATACAACCCCTCTTTTTCTCATCGGGGTTACAGCAGGTAATTGAGCAGGTACACAAGGCATGTGTTACTTGCTCTAGAGTCTCGCCTCAGGGGGGCTTGAGACCCCAGTTTCCTACCCACCAGATGCGTGGCAACCTACTGGCCCAAGACTGGCAGATTGATTTTACTCATATGCCATCTCACAAAAAAATTCACTACCTCCTAACCTTCCTAGATACCTTTTCTGGATGGATTGAAGCCTTTCCTACCTCCAGGGAAACTGAGGATACGGTGGCCTCCCTCTTAGTCCAGGAAATCATTCCTGGCTTCGGCTTGCCTATAACCATCCAGTCGGACAACGGCCCAGCATTCGCTGCTCAGATAGTCCAGCTGGTCGCTAAGTCTCTCAACATCTCTTGGAAACTACACATCCCGTACCACCCTCAGTCGTCGGGTAAGGTTGAACGGGGTCACGGCATCCTCAAAGACCATTTGGCCAAACTCACCATAGAGGTAAAACTCTCTTGGCCTGCACTCCTACCCCTTGCTCTAATCCGGGTCCGAGTCACCCCACGGGAGCCAGCGGGTCTCAGTCCCTTTGAGTTGCTGTACGGCAGGCCTTTTCTGGTTTCTCACAATCTCCCAGTACAACCACCCGCTCTGGCCTCCTACCTTCCCTACCTTTCCCCTCCTCCGTCACTTACTCAGGGAACATGCAGACTGTACACTCCCGGTAGTTCCAGGTCCAGAGGATTCCCATTCAGTTATACCTCTCCAGCCGGGTGACAGTGTCCTCCTCTGGGAACTCAAGCCAGGGTCTTTACAGCCCAGGTGGTCGGGACCACACATTGTTATCCTAACCACCCCGACTGCCTCCAAGCTTTTAGGCCAGTCCTCTTGGTACCATGTGTCCCGCCTCAAACGGGCCCCCGAGGATAACCAGTGGAGGTCCGAGCCCTTGGGCCCCACTCGCCTCCGCCTCACGCGGGGCTCCTGCCCGTCACCCTCTAAACCTCCGGATCCTCCTTCTAATGACCGCCCTAATTGCCCCCGTTAACACCAATCCCTATTATGCCTGGCGGTTCTACCTCCAGGAGTCCTGGACAGATGGCCCCACTACTAAAACTCATACTCTTGCCCAAGCAGACTGCAAACCCGTGGGGAGCCAATCAGCCATAACACTTGAATTCCCATAATCCAAGTCCAATACCATCAGAGACTCCTGGGATAACTTTGCCCTCTGCTTTCTATATCAGCAAACTAAGGACAGATGTCTCTTATGGAATGAAACCTACAGTGGATGCCCATATGCTGGCTGTGTTATACACAGGACCTTTAGTACTGAAAGCTCCCCAGCTAGTAATATGCTCCTCCTCAACCAAGGTAAAGTGTCTCTTATCATCCACGACCCCTGGAACGTCCTCTGGGAAAAGGGTACTGCAGGTAAAATATATTCCTATTTTCAGCAAAGCAAGCCCAGTGGTAGTGGCTAATATACCGGTCCTAAACCCACACTCTGCCTGTAGAGAAGAAGACCAACTCAACTCCCTGAACAATGCCATCCAACAAATTGAACTCGCCTTAACTAATAAAATCAAACCCGCCAATGACACTCCCCAGCCTTTCTCATGGATAACCTTATACGGCAAGGTGCTAAAATGCTGAGCTTAACTGAAACCAACAATTTCACTAATTGCTTTCTACGCGCCTTCCTTAACCAACCCCCTCTAGCCGCAATCCCCCTCCGAACCGGGTTCAATCTGTCACAGTTACCCACGGGGCCCGACACCACCTTAACAGGCATCCCCTTATTCAAAATACACTCTCAATCCCTTGCTCTATGTTATGGGACAGCCAACAGCCCCAGCCTCAGATGCAACACCACCGTACAAGTAAAATCCCCCCCTTTTTGCACCCCCCAGGGGGGATACTTTTGGTGTAATGGAACCCTAACCAAAGTTATTAAGACATCCCTCCCGTTCCCCTGTGTGCCTGTCACCCTGGTCCTGCAGCTAGAAGTATATGGACAAGCCGAGTTATTATCCCTCATCACACCATCCCTTAACCACCGGAACAAACGGGCAGTCTTCCTCCCAATAGTTATAGGTCTTTCCTTAGCAACCTCTCTAGCAGCAGCTGGAATAGGGGGTGGGGCCATGAGCTACAGTGTCACTTCAGCCACTCAACTGGAAGACAAGCTCCGTGTGGCCTTTCAGGCATCAGCTGCCTCTTTGGCATCCCCTCCAGCGACAAATAACGTCACTGGCTCAGGTAACTCTTCAAAATCGACTGGCCCTAGACCTGTTGACGGCAGAAAAAGGGGGTACCTGCCTGTTTCTCCAGGAACAGTGTTGCTATTACATCAATGAAACAGGCCTCATAGAAGAGAATGTCAACACTCTCTACTGCCTCCAAGAAGACCTCCATAAAAAACAGAATACACCAGACTCGCCTCTCAACTGGTGGCGATCCCCCATGCTCACCTGGCTGGCCCCCATCATCATTCCCCTTATCATAGTTTGTTTCTTGCTAATATTAGCCCCTTTCTTCCTCAGGTTTCTACAGGCCTGCATAAGGGAAATTTCCAGGGTGGCCGTAAACCAAATGCTGCTTCACCCCTATGTTCGAATCCCGACCGAGGCTCTGACCAACTCACCCCCTCTTTTTTTCCTCACTCCGCCCCTACTCAGCAGGAAGTAGCCAGAAAGAAGCGGCATCCTATATCATCAAAAGGGTCGGAATGTAAGGCCGGCTGCCTCACCGGGAACTCGGACACGCCCACCCCCTCCCTAAGCCTGGAAACTACGTCACCATTCCACGCTCACCTGAGCTCCCTCATGTAGCTTCCCCAATGCCCACTTCTGCACTCTGCACTCCGCACCCAAATCTGCACTCGGCACCTAGCCCTGCACTCGGCACTAGCCCGCTGAAATTTGAAAAACCCTCCGCCCCCCAATATCCAATCGATTGCCCCATGCTTTGTTTCCCAATATACAATCAATCGCCTCTAATGCCCGTGCACCAAAAATCCCGCCTACCTACCAGTAGCAGCTCGCCCCGTCCAAGCCCTGTTTCCCAATACCCAATCAATTGCCCTATGCTTTGTCTCCACAATCTCCGCTCAATGGCCTCTGACCCCTATAAAACTCCTTGCCCTGGGAAGTTGAGCACGACTTCTCTGGCCCCCCTTTCCCGGACCACAGAACCTCGCCCAGGAGCTTAATAAATTGGCATTTGATTTTCCTCGGCTGATTTCAGTTTCCTCATTTTAAATTCGGTAATATCCCTTACAGTACCCACACAGGATGTAACTTCAGTAATGGGTAGGTGGAGGTAAGATGAGAAAAGCTGAAGTCTTGCCCTTCCTAGGAAAAAACCTGACTAGAAGCTGGGTGACAGAGCAGGAGCATTGCTATCGTGTATAAGCACCCATTTTAAAATTCACCTTAATCAAAAACCACCTAAATCCAAAGGGCATCAGCCTAATGGCTAAGGTCAGCATGACCATAAACCACAAATAACATCTCCAACCAGAAACATTCCAGACTCCTCCCCCACCAGAGACATGATAGCCCCAAAATAATCCCCCTCCCACGCAGGAAGATGCTAGCCCTGAGATAACCCCCCACTTGCCCAGAGACATTCCAACCGCAGCATAAACTTCTCCCCCACACAGAAACATTCCAAGCTTGTAATCTCTCTCTCAAACCAATATATATTCTTGGTCTGCAAGAGAAAGTGCTCCTGACCAAAATCAACCAGAAGCCCCTCTCAGGTTTTTTTCTAAAATAAACCTGTCTTTGACTGTCAAGGTGTGTTTCATGTTTCTTTCCTCTTTCTCTAACTCTTACATTTTGTGCCAAAACTCAGGACGGGTGCTGGGGGCACAGGCTCTCTCGCAACCTAGGAAGCAGTGGACAACGGCAGCTCATCCTGAGTTAATTCCTGGATCCTGAGGGTCTCTGGCCACTTGCCCTGTCTTTCTTCTCAGTTCACTTTGCTCTTATCCTCCCATTTCTCTCTCTCTTCCTTGTGCGGCTGCAGTCCAAGAGGCCCTTTGCCGATTCCAACCAGAACATCCAATGTCGTACACTAATCCAGCCGACTGGTAAGATCTGCCCTCCCCTGGCTTTCTGGTGAGTACCCAGGAAAAGTCAGGTCTGCAGTCTTGGTCCTCAGAGGACCACTGGGACTAAGCTAAAGGAAATCTTGGGGACACCCAGTTTCTTCTCAGCTTGACTGTTCTATTTAGAAAGAGGACTCCACCTCTCTGTCTTTTGTCTCGGGATGCCTAGTACTAAAACAGACACCCTCGGATTCTTCTCACCAGTCCACGTGGGGTGCCAAACACATTCCTATGCTCTGTCCACTTTGCTGTCTTCTTCACAACCTCGCCAAACCGGGCTTAAGCATTTAGTCTTTTATTGTAACATGGCCAGGGCCCCAATATACATTAGATAATGACAGCTGATGGCCCCAAAATGGTACCTTTAAATTGCATTTTCTCAGGAACCTTAACAACTTTATAACCAGGAACAGCAAATGCCAAGAGGTTCTCTATATTCAGGCTTAGAGGGGGAGACCCCCTCACCTCCTTCTGTTTCCAGGTCTCCACCTCCTCCCTCCCCTCCCGATGGGAAGGAGGGTGAAAAAGAAAAAAAAATACCAAAGATTTGGGAAGATGACTCCCTTTCGGTTCCCAGCATCTCTGGGATAACAGCATCTCTGTTATCTATAAGCCTTGAAAGAGTTGCAAATGAATGTTATCCCTACCGGCTGGAGCCTGGCACTGGGTCACGCCTCCATGTCTGCACAGCCCAGGCTCCCTCCTGGAAACACCTCTGCCAACTAATAGTTTACTGCCTTTGTCTTGTCTCTGTAAGCCCCCCTCCCCTGCTGGTCCCCATTCATACTGCATATGAATTAGCAAATCAGTAAAGCCAAAAGATTGTAAGGTCGGACATCCAACAGATGGACAATGACATAGTTTCACTTCAGTTTCCCCTTTAGCATTGTAAGCCTGTAAAAGGGGAGAGAAGCTGCTTCTTTGGGGAGCTCGATAAATGAGGTTGTAACCTCCCCGCAGCTCCCAGCCAAATAAAAAGCCACTTCCTTCCTCACTTCAGTGTTTGATAGGTTTCTCGCCATTCCTGCTTCACCTTAAATCCCAACCCTCCCCTGTGTCAAGCTTGCACCTCTCATAAAATCTTTCTTAATGAAAACTCTCCCTGGGTCTCTCCCCTCCTCCAAGCTGTGTGTATATCCAAAAGGCTTCTCTTCATAAATCTTGTTGTCCTGGTGTCCTGGAAAAGGTTTCTTCCCAGTTAACTGGGAAAAATTACTTTCTCCACTCTGTCTTGCCACTCTTGGTGCATGTATAAAAGACCCTAAAAATGACTTCTGGTGGCCTGGGACTCCTTGGGAAAACAGAAAAGGTGCTACAGATCCTGTTTTGGGAAAAATCTGTTTTCCTTATGGAACCCCTGGAATTAAAGGTGAATACATACCTCTCAAAATCTTTGTCTTCTTGTTTATTAGGCCCTGGAAACTGTTTTCCTAGCCCTGTTCTTAAAGGGCCCCACCCAAAGGCCAATAATCCAATTGGGAAATTAGGTAGAAAAAAATCCTATAACTACTGAATCTTGTGGTTGTCTGTGTGGCTCTGCATGTGTTATGTGTGCAATGTCTATTAAAGGAGCTCTAACTGGCCAAAAAAATAAGATAATAAGCACTTAAATATTTTAAGGGAAAAGTAAAAGCTGTGGGACCTTTCAGTTCACATGATGTTAATCTTTAAAACTTATTGGTAAAGTTAGAAGTGTTTTAAGAGTTGACAGCATACATTTCGTTTGCATTTATTAATCAAGTAATTTCATTCTTACCTCTGCCAAATACTGTAAGATGTCAAAACAAAACTATAACTCAGCCCAAACAAAATCTTTGCTTGTATAATTTTTTAATAAAGATTAATATTGGTTTAATGAAAATAGCTATATCTTAAGCTATTTAGTATCCTAACTTCTAATCTTGTGGCCTTAGGCAGTGTAGTCCACAGGCATGAAGGAAGTTTGTTTGGGAAAGGACTGTTATCTTTGATAATAAAGAAAAGAGAGATATATATTTAAAATTTTTTATATGGTAAACTTTTGTCCTAAAGTAAATTAACTGGTTGTTTAAAGAGAGGGATGTTTACAGTAAGAAAGTTGAGGCATGTCAGAGATTGTCTGTGAAAGTCATGAAAAATTTTATAAAAGGGAATTTAATGCAAGAAATGTACAATTTAAAAGTGATTAGGCCTCCTTACTGCTTTATAAAATGTCACTATAACTCTTTGCCTGCTTTACAGCTAGGTAAAACTTAGGACACATAGAGTTAAATGCTGGAATAAGCCAGACCTTATCTGTACTTCTGTCTAGGCCCAAGGTTTTCAACAAAAGTTAACAGTGTAACATGTATTTGAAACTACTGAAGAAACAGTTCATGTGCAAAGTGTTTAAGGAAAGTAAAATATACTTTTGGTAAAAAGATTATAAGGAGGAATGAGAATGTGGATTTATACCTATATTAAAAGGTTACAGAATTGTTTTGAAGGTTTACGCAAGTTTTAGATGGTTAATTGTAAAGGAAATTCTGTGTGTAGACATATTGGCTAAAGTTGAAGGGTTATCATCCAGTTTTTCTGTAAATTGAGCATTAAAATAAAAGCACATGGGTGCAGTGGCTCACGCCTGTAATCCTACCACTTTGGGAGGCTGAGGTGAGTGTATCACCTGAGGTCGGGAGTTCGAGACGGGCCTGACCAGCATGGAGAAACCCCGTCTCTACTAAAAATACAAAATTAGGTGTGGTAGTGCATGCCTGTAATCCCATCTACTTGGGAGGCTGAGGCAGGAGAGTCGCTTGAACCTGGGAGGTGGAGGTTGCAGTAAGCCGAGATTGTGCCATTGCACTCCAGCCTGGGCAACAAGAGCGAAACACCGTCTCAAAAAAAAAAAGCACAATGGGTTTCTCTTAAAGCACTAAGCTGCTTTTTAACAAAAATTGTAAAGGATTACAAGTGTCTATAAAAATCTTACCTTTTGGTCAAACATTAAAATTGGGTAAATGCATCTACATGGTTTTATTAAAAATGGAGTTTAATATTAATAGCACACTAATATAAAGGTAAAATTTGGCTTATTTGGTATAAAATCATACAGGAAGCACTGTTAAATACAAAATGGTGTTTGGCTTTCTTTGGGCTATAGTTGTGTAAATACGTATGTGTTCCAAAGCTATGGGAGATTCCTATAATTCTCATATATCTTGGTGTATAAGTAATAATTATAATTGTTAGGTTAAAAATATTATGTGCCACAGAGGAACAGATATCATTCTCAATTGTGTCTTTAACTATGACTATCCTAAAATTTTTTTTTTTTTTTTTTTTTTTTGGATTTTTGCTCTTGTCGCCCAGGCTGGAGTGCAGTGGTGCAATCTCAGCTCACTGCAACCTCTACTTCCTGGCTTCAAGTGATTCTCCTGCCTCAGCCTCCAGAGTACCTGGGATTACAGGCACCTGCCAGCACGCCCAGCTAATTTTTGTATTTTTAGTGGAGATGGGATATCACTGTGTTGGCCAGGCTGGTCTCAAACTCCTGACCTCAAGTGATCTGCCCGCCTTGGCCTCCTAAAGTGCTGGGATTACAGGTGTGAGCCACCATACCTGGCCTGTCCTAAAACTTTTTGTCATCCATAAACAATTGTTGTCTTGTTTTGTTCCTCTTTAAAAAGGTAGTTTTATAATCAGCTATAAAGGTCTGACAGGTGCTCTTGAATGCAGGTTTCTGATAACTTTCAAAATGATGACATCAGAATAGAGGAAAAACGTTCAGAAGTCTTAAAAAGCTAAAATGTTAATATCAATCAGAACGGGAATTAACTGCATGAACTAAACTGTAGGAGCTTGGAGTGATTTTTTTTTTTTTTTGAGACGGAGTCTTGCTCTGTAGCCCAGGCTGGAGTGCAGTGGTGCAATCTCGGCTCACTGCATCCTCCACCTCCTGAGTTCAAGCAATTCTCCTGTCTCGGCCTCCCAAGTAGCTGGGGTTACAGGCACGTGCCACCACACCTGGCTAATTTTTGTATTTTTAGTAGAGATGGGGTTTCACCATGTTGGCCTGTGGATCAAGATGGCCAGGGGGCAAACCTATGTTATTTCTAGTTAAATAATTATAAGCTTGCTTTGCTTATTGTACACTGAAGTTTATACCGCAAACTAAGCTATATCAAATATTGATGCAGTAAAACAGAAATCAAGCAGCAACAGGAGGCCTAAGGTAAAGACCGTCTTAGAGTGCTGTAAAACCGTGGAACACCGCGGGGTGGTGCAGAGCAGGAAATATTGCTTTGGTCCCATGGATGCCTTTTCAACATGGAGGTGGCATGAGGGTCTTGTAAAGAGGGCTCATGTAAGATCTCTGAGAAGGGAGGTGACCTCTGCTCACAAGATCTGGGAGGATCTTTGCACATGGGAGCTTGCAAGGAAGAAAAGCCTTGCAGGGCGGAGATACTGGAACGCCACAGGCTCTGCCTAGGTTCTCAGAATATGGAGTAATTTTGATTGCTCTGTGTCCGCAATGCTTGGGAGATAAAAAGCCCCTTGATGCATTGGGTGTGGTCAGACCTGGTGGATAAGGTGCCTTATCCACTGAGCTTTTGATGCAAATACAACTTGATAGCAACCAGTGGTAGAATTCAGTGTTCTAGGTTTGCCTAAGAATCACATCTGCTACTGAATACTGCAGACTGCACCTCTCCCCCTGGCTATCTTGACACACATTAGTTTCAAGGCTTTCTACAATAGTCTCAAGGCCTCCCCTGATCACCTTCCCTGCTCCCCCACCCCTCAATTAACAAGTGTGTGCACCTAATAAAAGCCTTTGGAAACCAGAACTTGGGGTCAACGCAGTCCCCATGCTTGTGTTACCCATGCTGTAAAATTCTACTCTTGTGTCTTTGTCTTTATTTCCTTTTCTCAATCCCTCATCACCGCTAGGACTAAGGGCACCCACGAACAGGGTTGGGGCTGGTACCCAACATTGGCCAGGCTGGTCTCGAACTCCAGAACTCAGGTGATCCACCCACCTCAGCCTCCCAAAGTCCTGGGATTACAGGCGTGAGCCACTGCACCCAGCCTGGAGTGATCTTTTTAATGTATTGCTTAAAATATTGCTAATCATTTGTTTTGCTTTTCAAAGTCCAAGATGTTTTTGAGCTGTTGACAGCTTTTAACAATTTAGTGTACTCCCATGAACAAAATTTGGAGCATAGTTGTTTCTCTCTACCTGATTTTCTCCAGAATTTAGAAAGTATCTGTAAGTATTCTTAAGTTATGGTAGTATAGTTATTTGCATAAGTGCAATAAGAATCTGTTTTGTAACAGGACACAATTGGAAAAACTGGTCATTTTACCAAGGCTTTAACTGAAAAGGTGTGCTAGCCTTTAAGCAATCAAATTTGACTCACGGAGCCAATAAAGTTCTTGAAAAGCTAGCCTCAGATTTTGTGTACACAGTCCCGGTATGGGTTTCTCATGTGTGGTAAATAAAGAATGACACTTTCTGACAGGCTGGGAACCCCAAGTTATCTTGGAACCTTAGGAGAGGAATTCATCCAACTCATGCGTACTTGATGGTACAAATCCATGGCTGGGCTTTAAAAAGGTCTTACCTCAGATTCCTTCTATGAAACAAAGTTTCATCAAAGCCAATTTAAAAGGCCTATGTAGCAAATAATTAAGCCAAGTATAATAAGATATAATGAAGCAAATCAGTCTCAGTGAGGTAGGAGACCCTTAATCACCCTTAAGCATCTAAGACCATCTCCCCCTTGACTTCCACCCTGCATTTCAATAGGAGAAGTAAAGGCTGGCAGAGTGGGTGCCACCTTAATTGCCATCCTGTAGATCACAGGCATGGTGTGGAGGAATCTTACCGGAAGGCATTGTTTTTACTTAAACCCGATCAAACCCCCACCTAAGTCACTATACCCCATGCCTACTCCATGGCCCAAGACCCTTTCACATGTAAATTCTAGAGTTGTAAGCCGAAGGCCCTTTTACATGTAACTTCTAGAGGTTGTAAGCCTTTAAAAGGGCAGGGACTTTCTCTTCTGAGCTCAAGCTTGGCTGTTAGGCAACTATGCCACCCTTGCACCCAGCCGAATAAATCACCCTTTCCTTCCCAGTTTGGTGTTCAAGAGGTCTGTTTCTCGAGGCCGCTCCTGCTTCATTACCACGATTTGTCTTTTAATGAAAATGGTAAACTTAGAGAGAAAATTATGTTTCAAAAACTATAGCATACCTGTTCTTAAATTCCAGTGTTGTCTAATATTTTTTAATTTTTACTATTTTCTGTTCAAATTCTAATTTTTCTGGCTACAAGTTTCCAAAATACGCTGTGCCTTCTAAAAGTCCTATAAACTGAAAACTAGATGTTTAAGCTGGTGCTGCCCCTAAGACCCCTAACCCTCACAGGAGGAAATAAGTAGAAAATCTTAAGCTAAAAATTCTAAAAAGTAAGTAACCCAGTGAGAAATATCCTACTCAGTCTCATCCCTTCCTCAGCAAATACTTTTTGTCATTTCTACCTCTCCTTTTAAACCAAATATTAAAACTTTTTGATGGAAATTATTTACTACACCACCCTTGTGGAAATCGCTTTACTCACTCTACTGTTTGCAGTAGCACCCTCAGGGTAAAGTAGCAGAGACTCATTAACTGGGCTTTTTTTTTTTTTTTTTTTTTTTAGATGGGGTTTCACCATGTTGGTCAGGCTGGTCTTGAACTCCTGACCTCAGGTGATCCACCCGCCTTGGCCTCCAAAGTGCCTGGATTACAGGCGTGAGCCACCACGCCCGGCCTAGTAGCAGAGACTCTCAATTACCATAGCATTTTAATTATTATCCTCATAGCAGAAATAATGGATACTAACAGAAAATAACACAGGGGCCTTTCCAAACCTGTGCCTCTGCCTCTCATTAGGTAAGGTATGTTGTTTCTATATTAGCCAGTCCGGCCTAATAGAAAGCGCTGCTAAAAAACTTTAAAAGGGCTAAAAAGCTAAGGGAGTACCAAAACAACCCCAAATAGATTCTTGGTTTGGGGAACAAAATCATAGCATGGGTCATCCCATTCCTCCGTCTTGTCCTAATAATATGCCTGGGACTGTTGTTCTTACCCTGCCTAATTAACTGTTATCAAAGATTAAAAAATCTGACAGGATCATGGCCATTTCACAGACAGCTCCCCCAAAAACATCTATAGATGGGATTGCTCCTACAGTCAACCCGAAACCAGAGAACTCTCTGTCCCCTTGACATCAGGAAGTAGCCAGAAAGAACATGCCGCCCCTTGTCCTTTAACTATAGGGTCTAGATTGACAGAGTAGGAGCACTGCTATCGTAGACAATCACTTCATTTTAAAATTCACCTTAATCAAAAACCGCCTAAATCCAAAGGGCATAAGCCCAATGGCTAAGTCAGGCATGACCATAAACCACAAATAACATCTCCAACCAGAAATACTCCAAACTCCTCCCCAACCAGAGACATGCTAGCCTCGGAAAAACCCCTCTCCTGCTGGAAAGATGTCAGCCCCAAGGTAACTTCCCCTCTGCCCAGAGACTTTCCAATCCCACTACAAACTTCACCCCAACACAGAAACATTAGTCTGTAAGAGAAAGCACTCCTGACCAAAAATCGGCCAGAAGCCCCTCTCAGCTTTTTTTGTAAAATAAACCTATCTTTGACAGTCAAGCCATGTTTTGTGCTTCTTGCTTTTTTTTTTTTTCTTAACAGAGTCGCACTCTGTCACCCAGGCTGGGGTGCAGTGGTGCAATCTTGGCTAACTGCAACCTCTGCCTTCCAGGTTCAAGTGCTTCTCCTGTCTCAGCCTCCTGAGTAGCTGGGACTATATAGGTACACACCACCACACCTGGCTAATTTTTTTATTTTATTAGAGATGGGGTTTTACTGTGTTGCCCAGGCTGGTCTTGAACTCCTGAGCTCAGGCACTCCGGCACCTCGGCCTCCCAAAGTGCTAAGATTACAGGCATGAGCCATCGTGCTCGGCCTCTTTCCTCTGTAACTCTTACACTGGGGAAACAGAGGACCTTGTGTCGTTGGCTACACAGTCTGGAGTGAAGTGTTCACCTTACTGAGGTAAGGATGGGGGTTGCAGGATCGGGGAACAGTAAGGGTTTAAATACCACAAACTCACATTTCTCACAGAATTTTCACAGATTCTCTTAAATAGGTTTCCTCACTGGCCGTTTGCCTTGGGATGACTTCCAGGGGTTTTAAATGGTTGTTTTAAAGTAACTGTCACATGTTTCGCTGGGGAGTGGGTTAGTGAAGCTCCTCATGCTGTTATGCAATCCTAATGCCATAATATTCTGCCCATATCAAAAAATGCCCTGCAGGTTGATATGTGATGGCAGTACAACCTGCAATATCACTTGTAATTTTATTTATGAACCAAACCTTTAAAATTATTTTTTTCGTTTTTCTCTTTGAGACATGTCTCACTCTGTTGCCCAAGCTAGAGTGTAGTGGCACAACCTCACCTCACTAATGTAAGGCCGGTTGCCTAGCCGGGAGCTCGGACACGCCCATCCCTCTCCATGCCTGGAAACTATGTCACCACTCCGCTCTCAACAACAAACCCGGCACTCAGCATCTCGCTCCTCCACGTAGCTTCCCCAACGCCCACTTCTGCACTCCGCACCAAAATCTGCACTCAGCACTAAACTCTGCACCTGGCACCTAGCCCACCGTTGGAAAACCCCACCAAAGTTTAAAAGAAGCCCCGCCAAAACCTGCCCAATAGCATTTTGCTCCATCCAGGTCCCACTCCCCCTGGGCGGCCCGCTCACCGGAAATCCCGCCTACCTACCAATAGCAGCTTGCACCATCCACGTCCTGTTTCTCCACAACCAATCAGAACGCCTTCACTCCCTATAAACCCCACGCCCAAGAGGAGTCAAGCGCGACTTCTCTGGCCCCCCTTTCCCGACCACAGAACCTCACCCGGGAGCTTAATAAACTGGCGTTTAATCTTCCTATGCTGGTCTCAGTTTCCTCATTTTAAACTCGGCAATAACCCTTATAGTTGGTGCCGAACCCGGGAGGAGTTGTAAGACCCCTCCTGGGGGAAACTGACTCCTCCACCTGAAGCCGGACCAGGGGAACCGCTCCGCCACAAGGTAAAGCTTCTGTTGCCCACAGCCCCTCCCGCTGCTTGCCTCATGGACTCCCTGCTCATAATCGCGGCCGCGTCGGGGGACTCCTTTTTGTCTCTCACCGTGGGCCTGGGCCCCGGCCTCGTCTCAAGGACCTGAGCGTAGAGGAAACGTCCCTACACTCTTGTCTTCTCCCCGTGAGGGGTTTCTCAGGGTCAGGATTCTGAGGGGAGACGTCCCCACCTTCCTGAACCCTCTCGTATCCTCCGGTGTTTGGTAGCGTGGCCCGGGATGCTGAGCCGCTCTTCCGACCATCTCCGCAGCAGCGGCCGAGGTTTGGGTAATCAGAAGCCCCAGTTTGCAAACCCGGGCCCTGCCTAACAGCAGGACCAAATCCCCGGCTTACGCAACTAAAATGTCTATCTCAAATCAGCCCTTTGGCATATAAACTCCCGTTAATTAAGTAACTGTACTTTCAGTTTCTCTTCCTACCCCCCAGCACGAGTGAGTGAGTGAGTTTATGTGTAGTCCCACGGCCTAACGGCTAAGGGACTTGTGTGGGCCTCAACCCGCAGTTCCATGGGGATGTCATAAGGCATAACGGTGATTCACCTCAGGACTGACTGAAAGTTCTGAGGTGACCAGGCCCGGGGGTTATACAGGTACACCTCAGCCAAGACGCCCTGAAACATCCCTTTGGGGACGTGGCCGGGAAGGCATCAGACTGGTCTCCCATCTGGGGGGGCACCCATCCTTTGTCTGTCAATCCTATATGTGGTTCTGTCTTTATTGTAGATTCGCCAGTTTTGTTAGACTCCTGTTAGCCGATGTACAGTGGTTTAGGCCTACTTCCCTTGAAGTAACAGATATTCTACAGTGGGTAACAGACCACTGGCTGCAGGGGAACCTTTACTGAATTCATGCCCCTAAAAATAGCTCTGTTCTCCTTTTTCCTCCTACTCTTCCTCTACCACTAAAACCTCACTTCCTAGCTGTCTCTTTTTCACTTCCCCTAATTCTTCCATGTGGCAAATAGCTCTAGCCCTGTCTCTTTTTATTTTTTTTCTCATTATAATCATTGCAGCCTGTAGGTTCTCTCAGCCACCCCCTCCAGGAAAAGAGTTCTTCTGCCTGTATTGGGTATAATACAAAAAACAAAAACAAAAAAAAAAAACAGGAATATGGGTAATCAGGAATCTCACCCAGACCCTAAGTCACCACTAGAATGCCTAGCCAAAAATCTACCCAAACTGGGTCTCTATAAAAAAGAAATGGCTACTCTTCCTCTCCACCGTGGCCTGGCCACAGTATCCTTTAAACAACCAGTCCAAGTGGCCTCCAAAGGGCACACTCAACTTTAATATCCTAACAGACTTAGACAACTTTTGCCAAAGGAACGGCAAGTGGGCAGAGGTTCCCTACATTCAGGCTTTCTGGCATCTCCGCTCCCACCCCGACCTCTGCTCCTCCTGCAATACTGCCCAGGTACTCCTAGCAAAAAACTCCCCCACACTCCCTTCAGCCCCTTCGCCAACCCCCTCCTCCTCCTTTTATGATCCCAATCTGTCTGAAGAGCTCTCTCTACCCCCCACTCCGACCCACTAATCCCCCGCCTTATGCGGGCCCCAACCCCCTCCTGCTCCTCCTCTTCTGGGTTCCAACCTGACCTCTCCTGTCAGTGCTCACACTTGCTCGCACTGCGCTTCCAACGACGAAACCTCTCTCCTTTGTCCTCTCTGCGAGGTGGCTGGAGCAGAGGGCGTTGTCTGAGTGCACATTCCCTTCTCCCTCTCTGATCTATCAGCCATTGAAAAACGCCTAGGGTCATTCTCCACCAATCCTACTGCTTACACCAGAGAATTTCATTACCTCACCCAGGCGTACGACCTTACGTGGCATGACACCTATGTAATCCCGTCCCCACCCTTACTCCAGACGAGCGTGACCGCATTCTCACAGCAGCCTGAACACACGCTGATCAGGTACATCTCACAAACAATCAAATGCCAATAGGCACCGCAGCGGTCCCCGAGGCCAACCCTAATTAAAAGTATCAAGCTGGTCAAGATGGCTGCCACCGCCAGGACCAAATACTACAGTGCCTCCTAGCAGGCATGCAGAGCACAGCTCAAAAGGTGGTTAATTATGACAAGTTAAGGGAAATAACTCAGGGTCCTGATAAAAACCCAGCCGCCTTCCTTAACCGATTAACTAATGCTATGATCCTCCATACCTGGCTGGATCCGGCCTCCTTAGCAGGGGCTACAGTCCTAGCCACCCACTTCATCTCCCAGTCAGCAGCTGATATAAGGAGGAAACTTAAAAAAACTGAAGAAGGCCCCCAGACTCCCATACAGAACCTGGTAAACATGGCATTTAAAGTTTTTAATGGCCAAGAGGAAAAGGCTGAGGCCACCCGCCAGGCCTGTTTACAGCAAAAGGTAAGCCTCCAAACCCGAGATCTTTTAGCAGCCCTGAGGCCGGCAGTCCACCGAGCATCCAGTGGAGGGGGTCCATCTAAACCCCCCCAAAATTCTTCAAAGGCCCCGCCCAGGCCCTGTTTAAAATGTGGCCAAGAGGGACACTGGGCATGGCAGTGCCCCTGTCCTCGCCCACCTCCCGGACCCTGCCCGAGCTGCAAGCAGACTGGACACTGGAAGGTTGACTGCCCGTCCCAGACTACAGGCTCACCCCCCCCCCCCACACGTCTATGTGAGGGGCAAGCCGGTCCACAGGAAGCAGTCCCTTCGCTTGAACTCCTCGGCCTTCTAGACGACTGATGCAGCCCAGACTCAAGGACCCCCATCACCCTTGCCGAGCCCAGGGTAATGCTACAGGTAGCGGGTAAGTCCATTACCTTCTTAGTGAAGACGGGGGGCTACCTACTCTGTATTGCCTTCCTACTCAGGACCTAGCATACCTTCCCAGGTTTCAGTCATGGAAATTAATAAAAAGCCTTCCTGTCCTAATCAAACTCATCCTTTAGCCTGTGTCCTCAAAGGACACCTTTTTCCCACTCCTTTTTAATCATGCCCCTCATGCCCAATCCCCCTTTTAGGACAAGATATTCTCCAAACTGTGGGGGCCACTCTCCAACTCACTGGCCCCCCCACACTCAAGCCCATCACCAGCCCACCTCCTCTTACCACTCTTAACCAACACCACGCCCCGTCTTAACCCTTTGCCTGAACCCCCTATTCCTCCTGAGGTAGTTAATCCCTTGGTGTGGGACACCTCCAAGCCTGTAGTAGCCAGACATCACACGCCAGTTAAGATACTTCTAAAAAATCCTACCCACTTTCCCTCACATCCCCAGTTTCCTATCTCAAAAACCCACTGCCAGGGCCTAAAACCTATCATTACCCGACTCCTAGCCCAGGGACTCCTTATCCCCACCAGTTCCCCTTGTAACACTCCTATCTTGCCAGTCCAGAAGTCGTCCAGGGACTACCCCTAGTTCAGGACCTACGCCTTATCAACGAGGCAGTGGTACCCCCCCCACCCTATAGTCCCAACCCGTACACCCTGTTATCCAACATTCCCTCCACTACCTCCCATTTTACGGTTCTAGACCTCAAGGATGCCTTCTTTACCATTCCCCTACACCCCGAGTCTTACTTTCTCTTTGCCTTCACCTGGACCGATCCAGACACCAACCTGTCACAACAGCTCACCTGGACAGTCCTGCCCCAGGAATTCAGAGACAGCCCCCATATTTTCGGACAAGCCTTAGCAGCTGACCTTAACTCCTGCCCCCTTCAACCCAGTCTCCTTCTTCAGTATGTGGATGACCTGTTACTTTGTAGCCCCTCCCTCTCTCTGTCCCAACAGCATACCACCACTCTCCTTAACTTTCAGGGATCTCAAGGGTACCGGGTATCTCCCTCCAAGGCGCAGTTGTCAGTCACCTAGGTAGTCTACTTAGGCATTCGCCTCACCCCTACAACTAAAGCCTAACAACAAATTGCCAAAAGGCACTCCTTTCGCTGTAGCCTCCAGAGACAGCTAACCAAATTCTCTCCTTTTTTGGGGTTTGTAGGGTTCTTCCACCACTGAATACCTAATTTTGCTTCTCTAGCTAAACCTCTGTATGCAGCTACTAAAAACACACCCACAGGACCCCTCTCCCATCCTGGGGTAGTGAAGCAGGCTTTTAAAACCCTACAAACTGCCTTGTCCACAGCCTCCCCCCCAACCCCGCTGCAACTACCGGATCTCAACCGCCCCTTCCACTTGTTCACTCACGAAAACAGGGGATTGCGGTTGGGATCTTAACCCAACCCCTGGGCCCCGTGTATCGTCCGGTAGCCTACTTATCAAAACAGCTCAACCCCACGGTCAGGGGGTAGCAGCCTTGCCTGCGGGCCCTGGGAGTGGCAACAGAACTCACCAAGGAATCCCTAAAACTTACCTTGGGCCAGCCCATCTCAGTGTTCTCCCCGCATCGGCTAACCGACCTTCTCTCTCACAAATCTCTCGCTCACCTAGGACCCTCTCGCCTACAGGAGTTTCATCTACTCTTTATTGAAAATCCTTCAGTCAGCCTTCATCCCACTTCTCCACTCAACCTGGCTACTTTGCTTCCCCTTCCATCCCATTTCCCCCTCCCCAGCCCATTCCTGTCCTGAACTAATAGAGGCACTTGCTAAACCTCGGGAGGGCCTGTCTGACCTTCCCCTGTCCAACCCAGACCTTACCTTTTACGTAGATGGAAGTTCGATAGTGACAGCCGAGGGGCGGCGAAAAGCAGCCTATGCAGTAGTTACAGATTCAGCCACCCTCGAGGCATGCCGCCTCCCCGATGGAACCACATCACAAAAGGCAGAGCTCATTGCCTTAATCTGAGCTCTAACGCTAGCACAGGGAAAGCAAGCAAATATCTATACTAACTCAAAGTACCAGGCTAGCCCCCACTGCGATCCTGTTCCTCAGCACGGCCACACCTCCAGTTTACTCGCCATCAGAAAAACAGGCCCTCGTATTAGAGAGGGGGAACCGAGTCTAATCAGGGCTGGATCTTCTTAAATAACAAAATTGCCCTTCCCCGGGAACAGGCCCCTAAAATTCCCCCGTCAACTCCTAACCCTTCAAATTCTCCTCCTAACAATACTTCTAGTGTCCCCTCTTAAAGCCAACCCCTACTATATCTGGAGGTTCTACCTTCAGGAATCCTGGACGGAAGGCCCCACCACTAAAACCCAATGCATTACTCAAGCAGATTGCCAGCCCACAGGCTGCCAATGAGCTATAAAACTTAAATTCCCAAAATCCAAGGCCAATACTATTAAAAACTCCTGGAATAACTTTGGCCTCTGCTTTCTATGTGACCAAACCAAAGACCTCTGTCATTTGTAGAACGCTACCTATGGTGGATGCCCGTACGCTTCTTGTGTCATGCACACAACCTTCAAAACAGACACCACCCCAAAAAGTAAAATGCTCTTCGCCAACAACCAAGGTAAAGTGTCCCTTATCATCCACGATCATCCTGGGACGGCCGCTGGGAAAAGGGAACTGCAAGTAAAATATACACAAGGTTTACAGCCAGCCACCCCAGTAGTATGTGGCTAATATTTCGGTCCTATACCCGCATTGCGCTGGTGGAAATAGACCGACCCAACTCGTTAGGCAACACCATCCTGCAGAATGAGGCCACCTGAACTAACCAGCTCAAGCCCTCCAGCAACACTCCCCAGCCTTTCTCTTGGTTAACGCTAGTACGGCAAGGTGTTAACATGTTAAGCTTAACCGAAGCCATGAACTTCACTAATTGCTTTTTATGTGCCTCCCTTAACAAACCCCCTTAGCCGCAGTTCCCCTCCAAACCGGGTTCAACCTGTCACAATCACCTATGGGGCCTGACACCACCTTAACAGGTATCCTGCTGTTCAAGGTACACTCTCGAAATCTCTTTCTCTGTTACGGAACGGCCAACAGCTCCAACTGCAACATTACTGTAAAAGTAAAATCCACCCTTTATGCGCCTCCAGGAGGATACTTTTGGTGTAATGGGACCCTAAATAAAGTTATAAATGCCTCCCCTCCCCTCCCCCTGTGTGCCCATTACTCTAGCCCCGCAGTTAGAGGTATACGGGCAAGCTGAGCTCCTATCCCTCACACCTCCCCCTACTCACCGAGACAAATGAGCCGTCTTCCTCCCAATAGTAGTCGGCCTCTCCTTGGCGTCCTCTTTAGCGGCTGCTGGAATAGGAGGCGGAGCAGTGAGCTACAGTGTCACTTCAGCTGCTCAGCTAGAAGACAAGCTCCGTGTGGCCACTGAGGCATCAGCCGCCTCTCTAGCATCCCTCCAACAACAAATCACGTCACTGGCTCAGGTAACTCTCCAAAACCGATGGGACCTAGACCTGTTAACAGTGGAAAAGAGGAGGCACCTGTTTCTTCGGGAACAGTGTTGCTATTACATCAATGAAACAGGTCTGGTGGAGAAAAATGTCAACACTCTCTATCGCCTCCAAGAAGACCTCCCAAGAAAACAACGCACCAGCCTCTTCTCTTAACTGGTGGCAATCCCCCCATGCTTACCTGGCTGGCTCCCATTATCATCCCCATTATCATTGTTTGTCTTTTGCTAATGCTAGCCCCCTTTATCCTCAGGTTTTTACAGGCCCCGCATAAGGAAAATTTCCAGGGTGGCCGTGAATGAGATGCTGCTTCACCCCTATGTCTGACTCCCCAACCGAGGTGCCAGCCAATTAACCGCCCCCGCCTCCTTTCACTCTGCCCCTACTCAGCAGGAAGTAGCCAGAAAGAAGCGGAGTCCTATATCATCAAAAGGGTCGGAATGTAAGGCCGGTTGCCTCGCCGGGGATCTCGGACACGCCCATCCCTCTCCGCGCCTGGAAACTACGTCACCACTCCGCGCTGGACATCAAGCCCTGCACTCAGCATCTAGCTCTGCCACGTGGTTTCCCCAACGCCCACTTCTGCACTCCGCACCAGAATCTGCACTCAACACTAAACTCTGCATCCGGCACCTAGCCCGCCGTTGGAAAACCCCACCAAAGTTTAAAAGAAGCCTCGCCAAAACCTGCCCAATAGTATTTTGCCCCGTCCAGGTCCCACTCCCCCTGGGTGGCCCGCTCACCGGAAATCCCGCCTACCTACCAATAGCAGCTTGCGCCATCCACGTCCTGTTTCTCCACAACCAATCAAAGCACCTTCACTCCCTATAAACCCCACGCCCAAGAGGAATCAAGTGCGACTTCTCTGGCCCCGTTTCCTGGACCACAGAACCTTGCCTGGGAGCTTAATAAATTGGCATTTAATTTTCCTGTGTTGGCCTCAGTTTCTTCATCTTAAACTAGGTAATAACACTTACAGATATGTGATGGCAGTACAACTTGCAGTATCACTTGTTATTTGCAAACCAAATGTTTAAAATTATTTTTTCGTTTCTCTTTTTGAGACACGTCTCACTCTGTTGCCCAAGCTAGAGTGCAGTGGCACAATCTCACTTCACTGCAACCTCTGTCTCCCAGGCCCTAAGCCATCCTCCCACTTTAGCCTCCCAAGTAGCTGGGACTACAGGCACATGCCACCATGCCTGGCTAATTTTGAAATTTTTTCTAGAGATGGTGTTTTACTTTGTTGCCTTGGCTGGTCTTGAACCACTGAGCTCAAGTGATAAAAAAAAATTTTGTTAACACTTACTTTTTAAAGATTCCTGGGATGGAATACACAAACCCACATCTCATGAACATCAGGAATCATATCACAAAAATATATTTTTCTATTTATTTCTTAACAATTTCAACTTTTATTTTAGAGTCAAGGAGTACGTGTACCGTTCTATCACATGGGAACACTGTGACACTGAGGTTTGGGCTATGGGTGATCCGGTCATCCTGGCAGTGAGCATGCACCCAACAGGCAGTCCCTCAGCCCTCACTCTCCACCACTCCTCCCCCACTCCAGCAGTCCCCAGTGTCCATTGCTCCCATCTTTATGTGCAAAACAGTATTTTATGGTTTGTAAAAACATGTTTCTCACTTTACAAAACTTCTTCTTTAGAGGACTGTAACAGAGAACTGGTTTCCTGTTAAAAGTTATTTGATTTATGAGCTATTAAAATACAGCTAATGCAAATTTTCTTAATAATTGTTTACGGTGAATCTCAGGATTCAAAAATTCAACCTGAGGCTGGGCACAGTGACTCATATCTGTTTGGGAGGCCAAGGCCAAAGGATCGTTTGAGGCCAGGAGTTCTAGACCAGCCTGGGAAACATGGCGAGATCTTGTCTCTATACATACACACACCTCAGCCTGAGATTTAGAAGTAGTCTACCTGAAGGCTCACTCTTAGCATGTCCTCTAACATTCGTGTCCAGTGGCCTCAGGTTCCCAAAGATAACAATTTTTTCTTGTCTGTTCAGCATTTAAAAAAAAAGCAATTTAAACTACATATTTTTCTTTTCTCGCTATAAAAGGCAACATGTTTTACAGACTGCTTTTTTGTTCATTTGAAAATAAATCCTGCAGCTTTTTTCATATCCACTGGTGCCTTCCCTAATTCTTATAAAGGTTCCCAAGATGATGAAGTTGAGCCAGTTGTGGCGGCTCACATGCCTGTAGTCTCAGCTACTTGGGAGGCTGAGGTGGGAGGATCACTTGAACCCAGGAGTTCAAGGCTACAGTGAACTATGTGCCACTATACTCCCAGCTTGGGCAACAGAGATAACCTGTCTCCCCCTAAAATATTTTTTTAATAAATATATTTTTTTAAAGATGGCAGTTTATGTAGCCAGTTCTCTCTTAAATAAACATTGAGTATGTTCCCATTCTTTTACTAGTCATTGCTTGCTGAAATCAAGGTGAATAGCAATAGGTGCAGTCTAAAAGACTTAAAAATCTGCACTGAACTAAGGCAATTAAATAAGAACTGGGGAGGTAGTTAGAAAACATGGCAAAATAAATATCTGAAAATTATAGGCCAGGCGTGGTGGCTCACACGTGTAATCCCAGCACTTTGGGAGGCTGAGGCGAGCGGATCATGAGATCAAGAGTTTGAGACCAGCCTGGCCAACATAGTGAAACCCCATCTCTACTAAAAATACAAAAAATTAGCCAGGTATGGTGGTGGGCACCTGTAATCCCAGCTACTCAGGAGGCTGAGGTAGGAGAATGGCTTGCACCCGGGAGGTGGAGGTTGTAGTGAGCTGAGATCGCATCACTGCACTCCAGCCCAGCCAGCAATGTGAGACTCCATCTCAAAAAACAATAATGATTTTTCATGCTTAAAGAATTACATATTTATATTTTAAAATGACATTTTATTTTATTGGTAGAGATGTGGGTCTTACTATGTTGCCCAGATTGTTCTTGAACTCCTAGCCTCAAGTGAACCTCCTGCCTTGGCATAAGCCAACACACTCAGCTGAATTATATTTTTGTAGTGAAATATAGCATACTGGCCGGGTGCAGTGGCTCACGCACTTTGGGAGGCCGAGGTGGGCGGATCACCTGAGGTCGTGATTTCAAGACCAGCCTGACCAACATGGACAAACCCCGTCTTTACTAAAAATACAAAGTTAGCCGGGTGTGGTGGTGCATGCCCTTAATCCTAGCTGCTTGGGAGGCTGAGGCAGGAGAATCACTTGAACCCGGGAGGCCAAGCTTGTAGTAAGCCGAGACCGCGCCACTACACTCCAGCCTGGGCAACAGAGTGAAACTCCATCTAACACACACAAAAAATAATACATATATGTATTTCATACTTATTATAGAATGCATAGAATGTTTTATGTTTAATCCTAACTATAAAATTATACAATTCTGTAGCCTGGGCACTCACAGAATGAACAGACTTGGGTATGTCCTATCTCCAGCGCTGCTTCACCTTACCTTTGTTTTCCTCCTGTCCCCAGAGGTGACCACTGCCCATAGTTTTGTGGATATTCTTTATAGCTATGCCATTATTTTATCACCAAACAATGTTTTGCTTAGGTTTGCCTCTTTTGCACTTTCTATGAAAGGAAATAATGGATAGGTGTCTCCTTGGTATTTTCCTCCAGTTGTTTCAACACATGCTGGTGTCTGAGGCTTGGGCTACCCAATTTGCTCAACTGTTCCAGTTGGTTTTTGTGTGCGGGGCTTTTTTTTTTTGTTTTGAGACGGAGTTTCGCTCTGTCGCCCAGGCTGGAGTGCAGTGGCACCACCTCAGCTCACCACAACCTCTACCTTCCGGGTTCAAGCAATTCTCCTGCCTCAGCCTCCTGAGTAGCTGGGATTACGGGCATGCACCACGTCCAGCTAATTTTGTTTTTTTAGTAGAGACAGGGTTTCTCCATGTTGGTCACCTGGTCTCAAACTCCCGACCTCAGGTGATCCGCCTGCCTCGGCCTCCCAAAGTTCTGGGATTACAGTTGTGAGCCACCATGCCTGACTGCTGTGTTTTGTTCTTATGGAAAATGCTGCTTTAATCATACTTTAAGTCCCCCAAGTGCCTATGCATAGTAAATTTTCTATACATTAGAGAAAACTTGCTGTGTTAGATTCTGAGCAACTTTAAGATTGCCACAAAGTCCCAATGGAGTATATGAACTGACCCTCCCACCATTCTTGCACGTGTAGATAATTCCAATGTTGTCAATCATGTGGAATAATGTATTTTTGCCTATCTAGTTTGTGTGAAATGAGATCACTGTGTGATTTTTTTTTTTTTTTGAGACCGCATCTTGCTGTGTCACCCAGGCTGCAGTGCAGTGGTGCAATCTCAGCTCACTGAAACCTCTGCCATTTGAATTACCACAGAAATGAATGTTCCTTTGTTCTGCATCTTTGGAAGCATTTGGTGTTGTCAGTATTAGGGAGTTTAACCATTCTGAGGTGTGTAATGATACACATTCACAAACGTTACAGGAATAATGGACAAAAACAGTCTAGCTTTCTGAAGAACAAGATGAGACCTTGCCTAACATACCTCAAATATTTTAAACTATAGAGAAGGAGCAGAGCAAGATGGTAGAATAGAAAGCTCCCCCTGATCATCCCTCTGCAAAGACACCAAATTAACATCTACACAGAAAAAAAAACAAACCAACACTTTCATACACACCAAAAATCAGGTAAGCACTTATATAGTACCTGGTTTTAACTTCATGTCGCTGAAACAGGCACTGAAGTGTTTTAAAAAATAGTCCTTAATTACTGACAGTACCCCTCCCACCCCCAGTGGCTGCGGCACAATGCAGAGAGCATCTCTAGGTGCTGTAGGAGGGAGAACACAGCAATTGTGAGGCACTGAACTCGGTGCTGTCCTGTTAGAGCAGAAAGGAAAAAAAACCAGACCAAATTCAGCTGATACCTGCCCATGGAGGGAGCATTTAAACCAGCCTCAGCCAGAGGGGAACTGCTGATCGCAGTGGTCTGAACTTAAGTGCTTGCAAACCTCATTGCTGAGGGCTGCAGCTTCTGTCTCTCTAAGTAAAGTTGAAAGGCCGTCTAGGCCATAAGGACTGCAACTCTTAGGTGAGTCCTAGCGCTGAATTAGGCCCAGAGACAGTGAACTGACAGGGGGCAGAGAGGAGTGGTGACATATGGCATCAGCCCTCCCTTAACCCCAGGCTGCACAGCTCTCACCTCCAAAAGAGACCCCTTCCACTTGAGGTAGGACACAGAATCAGGGTGGGCTGTGTCTTACATCTTGGATACCAGCCCAGCCACAGTAGGATAAGGCACTGGTCAGAATCAGGAGACTCCTGTTCAAGGGCCTAGCTCCCAGACATTTCTAGACACACCTTGGGCCAGAAGGGAACTTGCTGCCTTGAAGGACCCTGTCCTGCCAGTATCCATCACCTGTTAACTGAAGAGCCCTTGGACCCTGAATAACCAGCAGCAATATCCAGGTACTACATCAAGGGCCTTGGGTGGGCCTCTGAGACTTGCTGGCTTCAGGTGAGACTCAGCACATAACCAGCTGTAATGGCTACAGAGCAAAACTACTTCTGCTTGAGAAAAGCAGAGGGAAAAGTAAGGGGACTTTGTCTTGCACCTTAGGCACCAGCATGGCCACAGTGGGACACAGCAACAAGCAAGCTCTTGGGGCCCTTGATTCTAGAACTTGACCCTTTGATGGCATTTTTGGACCTGTCCTGGGCTAGAGGGGGAGCCCACTTCCCTGAAGAGGCAGCATTCATGACAAGCTGACTTAAGAGATCTTTGGCCCTAAGGGAACATCAGCAGTACTCTGACAGAACTCCTTGTGGCTTAGGGTGGTGGCTATGGGGGGAGGTTCCTCTGCTTTTCAAGGGAAGGCCTTGTATGGTTTGAGTGCTAGCTCAGCCAAGCCACAATACAACAGGACACACGGTAGACTTCTACGGTTTTTTACTGTAATCCCTGACTACCAGACGGCACTTCTGGACTCACCTGGGGCTTGGGGTACCTTGCCACCCTGAAAAGAAGGACACAGGCCTGTCTGGCTTTGCCATCTGATTGTAGAGCCCCAGGGGTGATGAGTGAAATAGGCAGTAGCCAGGGAGTGGTTATAGCAGGCCTTGGGCAAGACACAGTGCTGGCTTCAGGTCTGACCCAGTGCAGTCATCATGATGGTGGCCACAGGGGTGCTGGTGTCATTCCACCCTCAGCCTTGAGTGACTCAGAACAGAGAGAGAAAAAACTATGTTTGGGAGATCATACGGAAAGAGATCAAGAGTATCTACCTGGTAATCCAGAGAATTCTCCCAGATTTTGTCCAAGACCATCAAGGCGGTGCCTCTATGCGTGTGCAAGAACCACAGCACTACTGAGTTTGGGGTGCTCCCTAAAGCAGATAGAGCTTAAGATATCTGGAAAGGCTTCCCTAAGAAGGACAGCTACAAATAAGCCAGAACAGTGAAGACTACAATAAATACCCAACCCTTCAATGCCCAGGCACCAAAGAACATCTACGAGCATCAGCACCATCCAGGAAAACAGAACCTCACCAAATGAGCTAAATGAGGCACCAGGGACCAAACCTGGAGAAACAGATATGTGACCTTTCACACAGAATTCAAAACAGATGTGCTGAGGAAACTCAAAGAAATTCAAGATAACACAGAAAAGGAATTCAGAATTCTATCAGATAAATTTAACATAGAGATTGAAATAATTAAAAATCAAGCAGAAATTCTGGAGCTGAAAAATGCCACTGGCTTATTGAAGAATGCACCAGACTCCTTTTTTTTTTTTTTTTTTTAAAAAGATGGGGTTTCACCATGTTGGTCAGGCTGGTCTTGAACTCCCGACCTCAGGTGATCCACCCGCCTTGGCCTCCAAAGTGCTTGGATTACAGGCGTGAGCCACCGTGCCCGGCCCTGCACCAGGCTCCTTTAATAGCAGAACTGATCAAACAAGAAAGAATTAGTGAGCTTGAAGACAGGCTATTTGGAAATACACAGTCAGGAGACTAAAGAAAAAAGAATAAGAAGCGAGCACACCTACAGGATCTAGAAGATAGCCTCAAAAGGACAAATCTAAGAGTTATTGGCCTTAAAGAGGAGGTAGAAAAAAAGGTAGTAGAAAGTGTATTCAAAATGATAATAGAGAACTTCCCAAACTAGAGAGATATCAGTATCCACGTACAAGAAGGTTATAGAACACCAAGCAGATTTAAGCCAAAGAAGACTACCTCAAGGCATTTAATAATCAAACTCCCAAAGCTCAAGGATAAAGAAAGGATCCTAAAAAGCAGCAAGATAAAAGAAACGAATAACATACAATGGCACTCCAATACATCTGACTGCAGACTTTTCAGTGGAAATCTTGAGGGCCACTCTATACTTTTACCCGAGAACAGTATATCCAGTGAAAATGTCCTTCAAACATGAAGGAAAATTAAAGGCTTTCCCAGATAAACAAAAGCTGAGGGATTTCATCAACACCAGACCAGTCCTACAAGAAATGCTAAAAGGAGTACTTCAATAAGAAATAAAAGGACATTGATGAGCAATAAATAACTACCTGAAGGTTCAAAATTCACTAGTAACAATAAAGAGGAAAATACAGAATATTATAACATTTGTAACTGTGGTATATAAACTACTTTTTTTTTTTTTTTTTTTGACGGAGTCTTGCTGTGTCACCAGGCTGGAGTGCAGTGGCGCAGTCTCGGCTCACCGCAACCTCTTACTCCCTCGTTCAAGCGATTCTCCTGCCTCAGCCTCCTGAGTAGCTGGGAATACAAGCAGGCGCCACCAGGCCCAGCTAATTTTTGTATTTTTAGTAGAGACAGGGTTTTACCATGTTAGCCAGGATCGTCTCAATCTCCTGACCTCGTGATCCACCCTCCTCAGCCTCCTAAAGTTCTGGGATTACAGGCATGAGCCAGCGTGCCTGGCCCATAAACTACTCTTATCCTAAGTAGAAAGACTCAACAGTGAACCAGTCAAAAATAATAAATGTAATTTTTCAAGACATAGTACAGTAAGATAGAAACAACTAAAAGTTAAAAAGTGGGTTGTAGAGTTTCAATTTTCTTTTTGCTTATTTATGAAAATGGAATTATCAGTTCAAAATATGGGTTATAAGATAGTATTTACAAGCTTCATGGTAATCTTAAACCAAAAAAAAAATGGATACACAAAAAATAGACACTAAGTTTTATCACCAGAGAAAATCACCTTCACTAGAGGAAGACGGGAAGAAAAGAAAAGAGGAAGAGAAGACCACTAAACCACCAGAAAGCAAATAACAAAATGGCAGGAGTAAGTCCTTATTTATCAATAATAATAATGAATGTAAATGGACTAAACTCTCCAATCAAAAGACACAGACTGGCTGAATGGATGAAAAAACAAAACCCGGCCGGGCATGGTGACTCACACCTGTAATCTCAGCACTTTGGGAGGCCAAGGCAGGCGGATCACCTGAGGTCAGGAGTTCAAGACCAGCCTGGCCAACATGGTGAAACCCTGTCTTAAAAAAAAAATTAAATTAAATAAAAAAAAAAAAAAACCATTGATCTCCTGCCTACAAGAAATACACTTCACCTATAAAGACACACATAGACTGAAAATAAAGGGATGGAAAAAGATATTCTATACTAATGGAAACCAAAAAAGAGCAGTATGTGCTATACTTATATCAGACAAAATAGATTTCAAAGACAAAAACTCTAAGAAGAAACAAAGAAGGTCACTATATAATACTAAAGGGGTCAGTTCAGCAAGAGGATATAACAGTTGTAAATATATATGCACCCAACACTGGAGCACCCAGATATAAAAAGGAAATATTATTAGACCTAGAGAGAGAGGCCCTGATACAAATAAGAGCTGGATACTTCAACACCCTGCTTTCAGATTTAGATCTTCCAGACAGAAAAATCAATGAGGAAACATCAGACTTAATCTGCACTATAGATCAAATGGATCTAATAGATATTTACACATTTCATCCCAAAGCTGCAGAATACACATTCTTTTCCTCAGAACATGGATCATTCTCAAGGATAAGCCATATGTAAGTCACAAAATGAGTCTTAAAACTTTTAAAAACTGAAATAATATCAAGCATCGTCTCTGACCACAATGGAATAAAACTAGAAACAAATAATGAGGAATTCTGGAAACCATACAAATATGTGGAAATGAAACAATTTGCTCCTGAATGACCAGTGGGTCAATGAAGAAATTAAGAAAACAGAACAATTTCTTGAAACAAATGATAATGGAAACACAACATACCAAACCCTATGGGATACAGCAAAAGTAGTACTCAGAGGGAAGTTTATACTTACTACATGCCTATATCAAAAAAGAGGAAGAACTTGAAACAATCTAACGATGCATCTAAAGATCTAGAAAACAAAAGCAATCCAAACCCAAAATTGGTAGAAGAAAAGAAAGAATAGACATTAGAGCAGAAATAAATTAAAATACCAAAAGATCAAAATTTTTTTTTGAGATGGAGTCTTGCTCTGTAGCCCAGGCTGGAAAGCAGTGGTACAATCTCAGCTCACTCCAACTCTCTACCTCCCAGGTCCCGGTTCAAGCAGTTCTCCTATCTCAGCCTCCAGAGTAGCTGGGACTAAAGGCACGCACCACCATGCCCAGCTGATTTTTGTGTTTTTAGTAGAAACAGGGTTTTACCATGTTGGCCAGGATGGTCTCTGTCTCTTGACCTTGTGCTCTGCCTGCCTTGGCCTCCCGAAGTGCTGGGATTACAGGCATAATCCACTGTGCCCAGCCCAATTTTTTAAGTTAAACAAAATTGACAAATATTTAGCCAGACTACATAAAAAAAAAGAGAGAGAAAGGATCCAGATAAATAAAATCAGAAATGAAAAAGAAGACAAATGATATTGCAAAAATTCAAAGTGGCTTACTTTGAGTAACTCTATGCCAATAAATTGGAAAATCTAGAAAATGTAAAAATTCCTAGATACATACAACCTACCAAGATTGAATCAGGAAGAAATCCAAAACCTGAACAGACCAATAACAAGTAACAATATTGAAGCCATAATAAAAAGTCTTCCAGTACAGAAAACTCAGAACCCAATGGCATCACTGCTGAATTCTACCATTTAAGGAACTAATACCAATCCTACTCAAACTATTCCAAAAGATAGAGAAGTTGGGAATATTTCCAAACTCAATCCACAAGGCCAGTATTACCTTGATACCAAAACCAAAGACTGAGACCATCCTGGCCAACACAGTGAAACTCTGTCTCTACTAAAAAAATAAAAATTGGCTGGGCATGGTGGCGTGTGCCTGTAATCCCAGCCACTCGGGAGGCTGAGGCAGGAGAATCACTTGAACCCATGAGGTGGAGATTGCAGTGAGCGGAGATCACACCACTGCACTCCAGCCTAGGCAACAGAGCAAGACTCCATCTAAAAAAAAAAAAAAAAAAAAGTCACAAAGTTTTGAGAGGAAAAGTTTTCAAGAGAAAAAGCCCACGATTTAGACATGATTTGACTGAAGTAATTTTCCTCTCACCTCAAACAAAAACTATTCCAAGTTTTTTCAGCCTACAACCAGACAATTGAGATTTTTTTTTTTTTTTTTTTGGATTTACAGGACAGTGCAGATCCTGGATCCCAAATATCTACTGGCCTCATCACTGAATGCGCTCACCAGGAACTCTGTACTGGAGTCTTTACTATGGGAAGACAGTCATGAGCAGCCTTCGAACAAAATGAAATTGGCCCTACAACAGCCCCAACTTTAGGACATCCAAATTATACTAAACCTTTTATCTTGTTTGTTCATGAATGTAACAATCAGGCATTAAGAGTTCTTACCCAGAACATGGAGGAAAACGTAAACCCATCACTTATTATATAGCCTGCAATTAGAGCCAGTAGCTATCTTAATTCTTTCCCTTTCCTTACAGAAAAATCCTCGGGACCATAATCTGTGGATGGCTTTAGCTAAGGCTTATGCTCTAGCCAAAAAAAAAACAAAAAAAAGCAATTCTTGGATTTGTGGGCCGATGCCTAAAAGTCAGAAAAACAATTCCACTAATGTCATATTTCCAGTGAGAGTTATCCTGAAACCCCAAAGAGTGGAAAGTTACCCTTGATGTTCTACAACTTACTTTCCTACACTTGCTGAAAGCAATACACTGACCTTTCCAATTAACCTAACTGCTATACAGAAAACTCTAAGTTTCCTACTGGACCTTTTCAGGAGCTATGTGAAGTGATTATAGCAACATAAGGGGCTGCAACATAACTCCAGCCACTTTAGACCCTGACTCTCAAATCAGGATCAGGGCCTGAAGTGGCTGGAGTTATATTGCAGTTATGGGTAGACAAATTTAACTGACTGGTCTGTGACAAAATGGCCAACAACCGGAAATTAGCACCAACCTTGAAATAGATAAAGCTGAACTACATTCCACTGAGGAGAGATGGGGTTCCTGAGGGTTCATGCTTAGTGGGGTGCCAGTTGTATGGAATTTCAAACTAAATCAGGTTGGGCGCAGTGGCTCACACCTGTAATCCCAGCACTTTGAGAGGCTGAGGCAGGGTGATTACCTAAGGTCAGGAGGTCGAGACCAGCCTGGCCAACATGGTGAAACCTTGACTCTACTAAAAATACAAAACATAACCACGCGAGTGGCATGAGCCTATAATCCCAGCAACTTGGGAGGCTAAGACAGGAGAATGGCTTGAACCTGGGAGGCAGAGGTTGCAGTGAGCAGAGATCATATCACTGCATTCCAGCTTGGGTGACAGAGAGAGACTCTGTCTCCAAAAATGAAAAATAAATCAGTAAATTGGGGAAAATCCTAGATTTTCTGGTCAACCAGACCTCCAAGTTTTCAGACAGGTAGAAGCTACCCTCCAAAAGGTGGATGATAACTGACGTACTCAACAAAAGCACTTAACAGACCATCACGCAGTTTGGATCTCCTTCTTGCCCATGTTGGGGGCTTATGCACGGCACTAAACAAACGTAATGGTGTACTTATCTTTCTCCTGATTTTTGCTACTACCAAAAAAGCTTAATTATAAGGGTGACTGATAGCACTGTTTCTTTAGACACTTAAGAAACAAATACACTAAAGATTTTATTTATTTATTTATTTATTTATTTTTGAGGCAGAGTCTCACTGTTGCCCAGGCTGGAGTTCAGTGGTACCACTTCAGCTCACTGCAGCCTCTGCCTTGTGGGTTCAAGTGATTCTCCTGCCTCAGCCTCCTGAGTAGCTGGGACTACAGGCACATGCCATCATGCCGGGCTAATTTTTTTTTTTCTTTTAGTAGAGACAGGGTTTCACCATGTTGGCCAGGCTGATCTTGAATTCTTGACCTCAAGCGATTCGCTCGCCTCAGCCTCCCAAAGTGTTGCGATTACAGGCATGAGCCAACACGCCCGGCCAAGAATGTTATAACAAAAAAGGAATATATGAGTGACCTAACATTGTGAGTTCCCTACCAAGGCCAAACAAGTCCCACTATGATGGTGACAAAGAGAGACATCTATGGCCAAGATTTTGGTCAATCTCTCAAAATTTAGAAGATGAAGAAATAAAATTATGTTTGCAGATGACATAATCCTATGTGTAGAAAATGCTAAGATTACACACACATGTATGTACACAAAAACTGAACTCATAAATGAATTCAGCAAAGCTGCAGGATACAAAATTAACATTTAAAATTACATTTCAATACACTAACAATGAATCATCTGAAAAGGAAATTAAGAAAACAATTGCATTAGTAATAACATGGAAAAGAATAAAACAGGCCAAGCACAGTGGCTCACACCTGCAGTCTTAGCACTCTGGAAGGCCAAGGTGGGAGGATCACTTGAGCCCAGAAGTTCGAGACAAGCTGGAACAACAAAGTCAGACCTCATACAACTACAGGTACATAAACACCATGGAATACATGCAGCTATAAAAAAGAATGAGATCATGTCTTTTGCAGGAACATAAATGGAGCTGGAGGCTATATCCTTAGCAAACTAATGCAGGAACAGAAAACCAAATACTGCATGTTCTCACAAGTGGGAGCTAAATGATGAGAACTCACAAAGAAGGAAACAACACACACTGGGGTCTACTTGAGTGGGAGGGTGGGAGCAGGGAGAGGAGCAGAAAACATAACTATTGGATACTGGGCTTAATACCTGGGTGATGAAATAATCATACAACAAGCCCTCATGATGCAAGTTCACCAGTGTTACAAACCTTCACATGTACCCTCAAACCTAAATTAAAAGTAATTTTAAAAAAAGAAAAGAAATGCCTGCTTGTCAGCCTGGGCAACATGGCAAAACCCTGTCTCTACAAAAAATATAAAATTAGTTTTGGGCATGGCGGTGCATTTTTGTAGTCCCAGCTACTTGGGAGGCTGAGACGGGAGGAATACGTGAGCCCAGGAGGTCAAGGAGTGAGCCATGCAGTGAGCCATGATTGCTCCACTGCGCTCCAGCCTAGGGGACAGAACAAGACACTGTCTCAAAAATAAAAAAAAGATGACGACTAGTAGCCTGGGCACCATAGTGAAATTCTGTCTCTACAAAATATAAAAACTAATAAATAAGTTTAATTTAAAAGACCATTTAAGACCGGGCATGGTGGCTCATGACTCACGCCTGTAATCCCAGCACTTTGAGAGGCCAAGCCGGGTGAATCACCTGAGGTCAGGAGTTCAACACCCGCCTGGCCAACATAGTGAAACCCCATCTCTACTAAAAATACAAAAATTAGCTGGGCAGGGTGGCACATGCCTGTAATCCCAGCTACTCGGGAGGCTGAGGCAGCAAAATCACTTGAACCTGGGAGGCAGAGGTTGCAGTGACCCGAGATCGTGCCATTGCACTCCAGTCTGGGTGACAAGAGTGAAACTCCATCTCAAAAAAAGAAAAAGACCATTTCAATTCATGCCTCATTGGTTCAGACTTTCTCTGCTCACTATGGAGTATTTTAGGACAATAGGTGCTATGGCAATGAGGAACTGAGAATTTACACATGAAAAAAACTATTCTGTTGGTTAAAGTGAGGAAGATCTAATTTGTGCTCCACTTACTATTCAGTAACTTACTAAGATTATCAGGGGTATCTTGCTTAAATTTAGTGGGATGCCCAGGTATGACTATAATTTGAGTCTTAGTATTGATTAATCCCTTAAAGGGTTGTCAACTAATGCATGACAGCAGATGTCAAATTTAATTCAGAATCCATCTTATATAGGCCCCAAGGCCAAGCAGACCATAACATTTTTGTTTCGTAAATTCTTTCAATGTATATTAGATTTCCAACTGGGTTAAGTTGTGGACTTGTGTCAGCATTTATTTTATTTCATTTTATTTTATTTAACAGATAAGGTGTTGGCTGGGCACAGTGGCTCATGCCTGTAATCCCAGCACTTTGGGAAGCCGAGGTAGGCAGATGGCTCAGGCCCAAGAGTTCAAGACCAGGCTGGGAACATGGCAAAACCCTACCTCTACAAAACACACAATAATTAGCTGAGTGTGGTGGTGGGCGCCAGTGGTCCCAGCTACTCAGGAGGCTGAGGTGGGAGTATCACATGAACCCAGGAGGTCAAGCCTGCAGTGAGCTGTGATCATGCCACCACACTCCAGCCTGGGCGACAGAGCAAGACTCCATGTCAAAATGAAAGAGAGAGAGAAAGAGAGAAAGGGAAGGAAGTGAGGAAGTGAGGGAGGGAGGAAAAAAGAACCACTACACCCACTAATGCCATCCATCCTCCCTTATACCATCACACCTTCCTTGCCCTAACCCTTGCATAAACCTCTCCCTAAACCTCATTTCTTAATATAAATAAAGGAGCATTATTTATTCTAACCACATCAAAGTTTACCCATCTACCCTTTTTTTTTTTTGAGATGGAGTCTTGCTGTGTTGCCCAGGCTGCAGTGCAGTGGCACCACCTCAGCTCGCTGCAACCTCCACCTCCTGAATCTACCCAATTTTGAGGTCAGGAAGAGCATCCAATTCAAAATATGCACTAATTGGCACACTCCCAGCAGTAGCCCAGACAATCCTATATGAAGGTGCCTTAGCCAATAACTCCTGTCCATTTCCTTGATAAGTGGATCATTGGCTTTATCAACTCTATCACACAAGAACTTGGACAATTAATTTTACCATCACGACTCCTGGCCATGGCAGGATTCATTTCAATGCTAGCAGAAACTGAGCCCCGTCTGACTTAACAGGAGGCAAATCAGAACTAGTGTTGGCCTTCAACGTCTACTATCCCTATTTTTCATAGCAGAATACACTAATATTATTATAATAAATGCCCTAACTACTACTATTGTCCTAGGGGCATTACATATCTTCACACTAGAAATATACACAATTTTGGCCAGGCACAGTGGCTTACGCCTAAAATCCCAGCACTTTGGGAGGCCAAGGCAAGCAGATCACTGGAGGCCAGGAGTTTGAGACCAGCCTGGCCAAAATGGAGAAACCCCATTGCTACTAAAACTAGAAAAATTAGCCATGCATAGTGGCATGCGCCTGTAATCCCAGCTACCCAAAAGGCTGAGGCAAGAGAATCACTTGAACCCAGGAGGCTCAGAGGTTGCAGTGGTGAGACTGCACCACTACACTCCAGCCTGGGCAACAGAGCAAGACTCCATCTCAAAAAAAAACCACACACACACACGCACACAACAACAAAAGGAAAAATACATACAATTTTGTCATTAAAATGCTTCTATTAACTATTTTATTCTCATGAATTCAGTTATCATTCCCACAATTTTGATATGATCCTCTTATGCGTCTTCTGTGAAAAAACTGTTTACCTCAGATGTGAGCCCTATGTACATGACATCTCTCAATGCCCAGGCTGGGTGGTGGCTCACACCTGTAATCTTAGCACTTTGGGAGGCCAAGGTAGGCGGATCACTTGAGGTCAGGAGTTTGAGACAGCCTGGCCAACATGGTGAAACCCCGTCTCTACTAAATACGCAAAAATTAGCCAGGCGTGGTAGCCTGTGCCTGTAACCCCAGCTACTTGGGAGGATGAGGCAGGTGAATCGATTGAACCCCGGAGGTGGAGGCTGCAGTGAGCTGAGATGGTGCCACTGCGCTCCAGTTGATCGACAGAGCAAGACTCTGTCTCAAAAAAAAAAAAAAAATCAATGCCCATCCTTATATTTAGTATCCCACCACAAACATAAAAAATATGATAAAGTTACTTTAATAGAGTAAATTAAAAAAATAATAGAGGTTTAAACCCTCTTGTTACTAGCATTGTTAGAGAGAGACGAGACGAGAGAGAGAGAGAGAGAGACGGACATGAGGTCACACTAAGTTCCCCAGGCTAAGAGTGTAAGAGGTCAAGAAGATCTCTCCCTCCCTTCCTTCCATGTTTTTTTTCTTTCTTTCTTTCTTTTTGGTAAGTGGATATACTTCAAGGAAAAAGGGTATTTTCACTAATGGGACAGGTACAAAATTTTTTCCTCCAGAGAAGCTCCGTTCAGTGTCATCAGAGTTGGGGCCTCCTCCATGGCAGTGGTTCCTTCATAGGGTTTAAGAATCTCTAGCCTATGTCGGGTTTAAACTAACCCCTTTGTTATGCCACTGGGGTATCATGTGTATTGTCCCGTCTACACCCCAGGATCAGGATACTTGTTGTGATAAAGGCACCTGAAGCAGCAGCAGCAGCAGAGGTACTTAAGGTCCTGGTAAGCCCTTTGCCTTTGGGGGTGTGGACTCAGTGCGCCACCTAACAGCTGCCTTTCCTCGCTTTCTCTCTCTCCCTCTTTAAATGACCACTGTTTCAGGAGCTCCCCTCGTACAGAATGTACGGTCCACCTTCCCGCTGTACCCTGCTCGCCAGGCCAACCCAGTATCAGGCACGGCTTCACTCTAAACACAGACAGATGCAGCATCAATTGAAGGAGGGTTCCAATAGCATATTCCTGCTCTTAAATGCCAAAGAATTATTTTTTTAAAAGGCAGACTCAGTCAGCTGAATATAGAACTCATACTTGGTAGGGCTCAACATAAAACACCGAGCAGCACACTCAAAGGACCAGCTCTCTAGCCAGCAGCAGCTCACCGTACATGTTGGCCCTCAGGCAGGACAGTGGGTTAGCAAGTCAGAGCAAAACAAGATCCACAAAAATAAGCCGGGGCGCGGTGGTGCACACCTGTAATCCCAGCTACTTGGGTGGCTGAGGCAGGAGAACCGCTTAAACCCGGGAGGCGAAGGTTGCAGTGAAGTATGATCACACCACTGTACTCCAGCCTGGGTGACAGAGCAAAACTGTCTCAAAAAAAAAAAAAGTTAATTAAAAAAAGAGAAGAAGGACTCATAGGTTGCAGTCAGTGTCTGGACAACATGCTCAGGGCACTAATCATTGTGGTCACCTTCAGAGATGTCGTTCTGATGAAACTGATGATGGTTTGGCACTCACAGAGGGGGTATTAAAAGGCTTATTGCAGGCCGGGCGCGGTGGCTCACGCCTGTAATCCTAGCACTTTGGGAGGCCGAGGTGGGTGGATCACCTGAGGTCAGGAGTTCAAGACCAACCTGGCCATCATGGTGAAACCCCATCTTTAAAAAAAAAAAAAGGCTTATTGCGGCTGGGCACAGTGGCTCCCGCCTGTAATTCCAGCACTTTGCAAGGCCAAGGCAGGCAGATCACCTGAGGTCAAGAGTTCGAGACCAGCCTGACCAATACAGAGAAACCTGTCTCTATTAAAAACACAAAAACTAGCCGGGTGTGGTGGTCGGCACCTGTAATCCCAGCTACTTGGGAGGCTGAGGCAGGAGAATTGCTTGAACCTGGGAGGTGGAGGTTGCAGTGAGCCAAGATCGTGCCACTGCACTCCAGCCCGGGCGACAGAGCAAGACTCAGTCTAAAAAAAGAAACAAAAAGGCCTATTGCTCACATTGTTGAGATCTTGGGGGAGAGCAGGGCAGGCCCATCAGTCATAACTGAAATGGCCTGAGAGAGCAAAGAAAGGAGCCTGGCCTGGGTGTTGACTGTGGTTGGAGTAGAGTTAGGCACAAGATCCCCTGCATAGGCAGGTGGTTACGTGGTTTAAATCTCTTGCCTGTGACAGAGAAGGAAGCACTTAGACTCATCAGCTTGTCCAAGATGTGGGTCACAAGGGAAAAAGAGAAGGATGAGTCTTATGTTGTTAGCAAGCATTAATTAGGGATTCTGGGCCAGGTGTAGTGGCTCATGCCTGTAATCCCACCACTTTGGGAGGCCAAGGTGGGCAGATCATTTGAGGTCAGGAGTACAAAACCAGCCTGGCCAACTTGGTGAACCCCATCTTTACTAAAAATACAAAAATTAGCTGGGCGTGGTGGCACACGCCTGTAATCCCAGCTACTGGGATTACAGCTCCTGCTGAGGAAGGAGAGTTAGTTGAATCCGGGAGGTTGCAGTGAGCTGAGATGTCCCACTGCACTCCAGCCTCGGTGACAGAGTGAGTCTCTGTCTCAATAAATAGCTAAATAAAATAAAATGCATTACAGATTTGGATTTGGTCCTAAACCCTTAAACATAGCAGGAGTTTCAAAGATTATATAAACTTTAGTTTTCCTCACATCGGTTAAAACAGGAATTCAATTTTTGTTTTCCTCTTACCAATGGAATCAGGAATTCATTTGTCTTAGGAACTGTATACCTTTTTAAATTTCAAAGTTCTCTATGGACATTCACATATAAAAACCGATCTAAAAATAAAAAAAGTGGCGCCCCTGGTGGGCTACAGCAGCAGCGGCTCCGAGGATGAGTGTGAGGACGGGATGTGGACCAGGCTGGGGGGTGGGAGCCACCGTAGTGGCCAGACCCCCCCTTCCCAGGCAGAGGTTTCCAGTACCTGATAGTGTGCTAAACATGATCCCCCGGCACCGAGGAGGGGCCTGAAGATGACAGCGCCAAACACGGGGGACGGGTGCGCACCTTCCCCCATGAGCGGGGCAACTGGGCCACCCACGTCTATATACCATATGAAGCCAAGGAGGAGTTCCTGGATCTATCTGCTTGATGTGTTGCTGCCACATGCCCAGACATACGTCCCCCGGCTGGTAAGGATGGAGGTGTTCCACCTCAGCCTGTCCCAGAGCGTGGTTCTGCGCCACCACTGGATCCTCCCCTTTGTGCAGGCTCTGAAAGCCCGCATGGCCTCCTTCCAGAGATTCTTCTTACTGCCAACCAGGTAAAGATTTACACCAATCAAGAGAAAACCAGGACCTTTACTGGGCTCGAGGTCACTTCAGGGCATGCCCAGTTCCGGGACCTGGTTTCAGAGGTGGACAGAGTCATGGAGGAATTCGACCTTACCACTTTCTACCAGGACCTTTCTTTTCAGCTCAGCCTGGCCTGGTGTGTGGGTGATGCACGTCTCCAGTTGGAGGGGCAGTGCCTGCAGGAACTACAGGCAATCGTGGATGGGTTTGAAGATGCTGAGGTGCTGCTGCGCATGCATACTGAGCAAGTCCGCTGCAAGTCTGGGAAGAAGTTCTTCTCGATGCCTTTGAAGTGAGCACCAGAGGCCTTCCTCCTCCAAGCCCCTCTGCAGGCCAGGCTGAGATGGAGGAACCCCCTAAAATCGATGGAGATGCTTCTAGCCTCCCACTAGGAGGCCCCAGCCATGCTTTCAGCCTGGCAGGAGGTGTAGCCGCTCCTCATCCTCCCTGAGTGCTGATCATTTCTCTCTTTCTCTCTCTCCTATCTTCTTCTCCTCTCTCTCTTTCTCCCCTCTCCTCTCTCCTCACTTGGCTATTGTGGGTTGCTGATTGGGTGCTGCTGTGCTGTGGCCCTTCCCAGAAACTGCCAGTAGAGGGCAGCGTGGGCATCCTAATTCTTACTCTGTGGTTGTTTTGCAAAGAAAATATTGGGGTCACTGGGGGAGCCCACCCACACTCGCCAGAATCTCCACTGTAGTCCCTCTAACAAACAGCCCTTCACTCCCTCTCCCAATTCCCCCCCACTTCAGCAATGTGTATTTGGATGCCATTGGCCTCAGATCAGAGTTTTTTAAATCATCATGCCCTGACTTATCACTGGTCAAGCCAGGACATGGGGTGCTTCAGTGGGTCTGTCAGCCTCTCTCCTTGAAGGGTGTCGCTTTTCTTAATTTACTTTACTCCACCCTGCTCCTGTGCCAGCAGGGGCCGCTTCAGGGCCAAGGTACAGGGTGATAATTTGTGGTCCAGCATCAGTTTCTCCACTCCTTTCTTCTACTCGCCCCCAGCAAGGTGCCCTGGGAGACGAGCAGATGTTTCATTTTGGCCTGGCCAGTGGCTGAAAGCCAGGCCTCCAATGCACTGTGACCTCCGGCTTCCCCAGCAGCTTCCCCAGAGAGGAAGAGGGGCCTTTCACAGCCTGGGTTCTCCTCCCGCTGCTGCCGCAGGCATTCTGAAGAGCAACATGGAGCCAGGTTTTTTTCATCAAACCTTCCTCCCTGGCAAAGGAACAGTCAGTCCTCTCCAGGTGTCTTCTGTATTTCTGGTGATGGATACAGAAATCTTCTTATGTTATAGTTTTAAATTATGTTCAACAAATAAAAATTGCATTTTTTATTTTGGAAAAATAAATAAATAAAAATAAAAAATAAAAAAAGTACCTGAGAACTTAAATATACCCACTCTTGTATCTTGAGGTTCTCTGGCCTCAAGAAACATAAATTTTTAGTCCCAGAATTTTCTTGCCTCACTCCCCACCATATCTAACAACCTTCATTTTCAGAGTGAAAGAAACTAAAATCTTACATGCTGACATAGGGAATAAAATTATAAAATGATAAAGGAAATCAGAGTTGAAGGGCCACAATACTCAGCAGATAAAATAATCCAAAGTAAACATAAACATTCTAATTAGCTCAGATAAGCAGCCTGCTTCCCCACAATTCACAAGGAAAACCCACATTCAAGAGGTTAAACACCTTAACATGTTGGGGTCCATACTCTCCCTTTGGCATGTGACTTCCACAGTGGAACAGTCCCTGGTGATGAAGGGAAGAGAGAGACACCTGAGTAGCCACAGGAATGGGCTCTGGGAGCTCCACACACCCTAACTGACCCCTGGCAGTGTGAAAACACTTCCTCTCCCAGGCTTCAATCCTCAGGACAGAAGAAACTCTCAGCTGGATTCACTTTAAGGCTCTGGCCCAAAAATAACCTCCCAAATGCATTAATCCTGTGTTCTGGAGATAGCACTCCTGAACTTCACACACTTTATCAATATGTAGGAATTATATGCTGAATGCAGCAACATTATGAATGCAAAACTCAAACCTCATGTCTAAAAACATGCCCAAGAAAACTACAATTACAACCTCAGAAAGCAAACTTTCCACCCCAAAATATGTACATGGGATCCCCCAGCTTTCCGGGGCTCTGTAGCTTCTCTCAGTATAAAGGGCTTAATGGGTATGAACAGGGAGACTCGCCAAGAAGAACCAACAGGGCTTTTAATTACTGCTCTTGGCAGGCTCAAGGGTGGCCTTAGCTTGGGCAGTAATGTTACTTGGACCATCATGTTTATGGATTGCAAGAATCAGTATTCTTAAAATGTCCATTTCCCAAAGCAATCTACAGATTCAATGCAATGCCTATCAAAATACCAAGGATATTCTTCACAGAAATAGAAAAAACAATCCTAAAATTGATATGGAACCCCAAAATACACAGAACAGCCAAAGCTATCCTAAGCAAAAAGAACAAAACTGGAAGAATTACATTACCTGACTTCAAATTACACTACAGAGCTATAGTAACCAAAACAGCATGATACTGGCATAAAAACAGACACGTAGACCAATGGAACAGAATGGAGAATCCAAAAACAAATCCACACACCTACAGTAAACTCATTTTCGACAAAGGTGCCAAGAATACACACTGGGAAAAGAGTCTCTTCAATAAATGGTACTGGGAACTGAATAGCCATATGCAAAAGAATGAAACTAGATCCTTATCTCGTGCCAAATGCAAAAATAAAATCAAAATGGATTAAAGATTTAAATCTAAGATCTCAAACCAGGAAACTACTACAAGAAAACGTTGTGGAAAATCTCCAGGACACTGGTCTGGGCAAAAATGTCTTGAGCAATACCCCACAAGCACAGGCAAGCAAAGCAAAAATGGACAAATGGGATCACATCAAGTTAAAAAGCTTCTGCACAGTAAAGAGTACAATCAACAAAATGGACACAACCCACAAAATCAGAGAAAATATTTGCAAACTACCAATCTGACAAGAGATTAATATAATCAGAATATATAAGGAGCTCAAACTCTACCCCCCCCAAAAAACCTAATAATCCAATCGAAAAATGGGCAAAAGATTATTAGACAGTTCTCAAAACAAGACATATGAATGGTGAACAGGCATATGAAAAGGTGCTCACATGAAAAAGTGATCAGAGAAATGCAAATCAAAACTACAATGACATATTATCTCACCCCAGTTAAAATGGCTTATGTCAAAAAGGCAGGCAATAACAAAAGCTGGAGAGAATGTGGAGAAAAGAGAACCTTTGTACACTGTTGATGGGAATGTAAATTAGTACAACCACTATAGAGAATGGTTTGGAGGTTCCTCAAAAAACTAAAAATTGAGTTACCATACACCATCCAGCAATTCCATTGCTGAGAATATACCCAAAAGAAAGGAAATCAGTATATGGAAGGGATAGCTGCACTGCTCTATCTGTAGCAGCACTGTTTCAATAGCCAAGATTTGGAAGCAACCTAAGTATCCCTCAACAGATGAATAGATTTTTAAAACGTGGTACAACTTTGGGAAGCAGAGCCAGGTGATCACCTGAGGTCAGGGGTTCGAGACCAGCCTGGCCAAGATGGCAAACCCCTGTCTCTACTAAAAATACAAAAATTAGCCCTGTGTGGAGGCACATGCCTGAAATCCCAGCTACTTGGAGGCTAAGGCACAAGAATTGCCTGAACACTGTAGGGGGAGGCTGCAGTGACCTGAGATCATACCACTGCACTTCAGCCTAGGCAACAGAGTGAGACTCTGCCAAAAGAAAGGGGGGGGGGGCACATATACACAATAGAGTACTATTCAGCCATAAAAAAGAATGAAATCCAGTCATTTGCAATATGGATGGAATTGGAGATCATTATGTTAAGTGAAATGAGCCAGGCACAGAAACATAAACACCACATGTTCTCACTTATTTGTGGGATCTACTATAAAAATCCAACAACTGAACTCATGGACATAGCGAGTAGGGTGGTTATTAGAAGCTGGGAAAGGTAATGGGGGCCTGGGGGAAAGGAGTGGATAGTTAACGGGTGAAAAAAAAATAAAACTGTACATTTTAAAATAACTTATAGAGTGTAACTGGATTGTGTGCAACTCAGATAGATGCTTGAGTGGATATACCTTTCTTCACGATGGGCTTATTTCACGTTGCATGCCTGCATCCAAACATCTCATTTACTTCATAAATATATACACCATGTACCCACAAAAATTAGAAAAAAATTTTAATACTTTTAATAGCTATTGATTAGATACATTTCAGATACATGAAGAAAATGACACCCAAATATGTGGTAAAATCTTTTCTAGATGACAGTCAAGGAGGGGCAGTGCCAAACTGAAACTGCTAAAAAGACAGATCACCCAGGGAAGTTTCCAAAGAGGAGCCTCAACCCAAGAGTTCCCAAAGGATGTCTGGGTTCAGGAGAGATACTGGAAGGAGTGTCATAAGGATTTTTACAACAATTCCAGGTGGGTATTCTTTGCCTTCCTCGCCTGTAAAATATCCGCAAACAAAAAATAAATCTTTTAAAACGAGTCATCCCTGGTTCTTTGGAAAAATGAAAAACACGGCGTCAGTGTGAAATGCACCTGAGGCCAAACAATTGATAATGACGCTGTGCATTGGAGAGGGGGACGTCAGACTTTGGGAATGCGGGAAGGGATCCGCAAACTTAGGAATTTACTGCCAGCCCTAGGAAAAGGTAGGCTGGAGATAGGATCATGGATTTGACACCCCTGCTTTCCACACATTTGGAAAGCTCAGGGGAAGATGAGTGACCTTCACGGAGAAAGGAGGGACGAGGACCACACGGACCTTTGCTCTTCCCAAGCACGAACCCCACACACGAGTCGGAATCCTCCCCATGACCCTCCTGTGGCTCCCTCACTATCTGGGGGAGACTCGGGGCTGCGGACGCGGAGCTGCCTAGAGGGGGGCGCCGGGGCCAGAGCCAGGGCCGCAGGCGTCGCGCGGGAACGGGACAGGACGCCGGGGTCCCACATGCCGGCCCAGCCCCACTCTACGGCCAGGGCACCGAGGGCCCAGCTGTGTGCCAAAGGGACCCGGGTCCCTGACCCGGGGAGTCGCCGAGGGGAGCCCCGGGTCCCGCCACAACCGGTTCCAGTCTTCCCCCTCCTCAGCTCTCGGTACACAGGCCCCACACACTCACCATTTTCCGGCTTCCAGGTGTCTGGCCGTCCTCCCTCATCTCTTCTACGCAGCGTTGGTCACAGCGTACAGAGCCGGAGCCATCGAGGTACGTGACAGTAGAGGCACCTGACAACCGCGGTGCTACCGACGTACAACGCCCACCCCTTTTGTGAGGCGTTGCCCCACCCACCTTCACGTGGCACCTCTGATTGGACAGTTCATGAAGACCCACCCTCTCTTTACCTGGATTGACAGAGCTGCGAAAGGTCTTGCCGCTGGGGCAACCGGGCTTCAGTCCACGCAGAAACCAGTCACAGCCAGGGACAGTTGTGTTGAAACTGAACTTGTTCCCAGCCCTCTCGATGGACCCTGGCATCCTATCGCAGCTGTTTCTGAACGCGGGGACACAAGTCTACGCAGTGAATTCCAGCCTTAGTTGCCAGATGTAGCGATCCTTTAAGGAGCAAGTCCACAGCAGGAGGGCCACCCAGACAAGTCCAGATTGGAACAAGAGGGTCTGACTCCTCCAGGAGCCAGGGACTTGGCCTGAGTCTTGAGGGCACTCATGGAACTGTGAGCCCCGTTCACAAACACAGACACTTAAAAGTGACCTCACCGTGTGTGATAAGAGTTTAGCTCCACTTTGATATTGACTGCTAACGGCATTGAGGCCTCCACCCATCCCTTCCCCAATCCCCCACACCTTGGCCTCCAGAGCCTTTTACACACAATCTCTTTGAACCCCACATCCCTAGTATTGATGCAAGGATGCTTATCAAAGTAACCACAAGCTGAGATGTGTTCAACTAAACTCTGAAGTGTACATTTCACACTACAGGGAAATTTATTTTAGATAGGTTGCAGACTGTCACAGAGAACTTTAAAATGTAAACGACTTGATATATCTAAGGTAATTGAATTATTATTTTAACTGATTCAAGAATAAATAAAAAATGATGTAAATTTAGGGTGTATCTGGAAACTCAGTATGCTTAACAGATTAGATCAAAAATCTGAAGTTATGTGTATTTATTTGAAAAGCTACATCAAAATAAAATACAAATACTACACAATGCACCCCCTTTTAAGTGTACAATTCAGTACAGTATATTCAAAGATACGAGCACATAATCATCACCACAGCCAATTATAGAACATTTTCTTTTCTTTTTTTTTTTTCAGACGGAGTCTCACTCTGTAGTCCAGGCTGGAGTGCAATGGCACTATCTCGGCTCACCGAAACCTCTGCCTCCCAGGTGCAAGTGATTCTCCTGCCTCAGCCTCCCGAGTAGCTGCGATTACAGGCATGTGCCACCACACCCGGCTAATTTTGCATTTATAGTAGAGACAGGGGTTTCTCCATGTTGGTCAGGCTGGTCTTGAACTCCCGACCTCGGGTGATTCGCCTGCCTCAGCCTCCTAAAGTGTGTAGTAACCGAGCGAGTTAGAAGGAATGCGCCACACACTGAGTTCCAAATTAAAAGTCCTTTTATTAGCCGGCAATCGAGAGACCGCCAATGCTCAAAGTTCTCTCGCCCCGAGGAAGGGGCTTGATTATCTTTTATGTCTTGATTTAGGTAGGGGAGGGAGTACCTAGCTGAAGCGGAATTTTACAGAAGCAGAAAAGCAGGTTAGAGGAAGGGGCTGTGAGCACAGGTGTTTTCCATACAATTACCAAGAAGGGGGGTGATCAGTCTCCTTCTACACAATGATCAAACGGAAACTTTTTCTTACAATAGCAGGGTGAGTATGCCAAGCAGGATGTGGTTACAATGTTTACAAATGTTAAGAACAGTATGCTTCAAGTGCTGCAGGACCCAGTTATGCACCCAAATGGGCTGTGGTAGGGAGGAGGAAGCTAGGTTAGAGTTTACAGCCAAGATGGAGTCAGCGATGCTAGCCCAGAGTAGGTTATTCCAAGTGCTGGGATTACAGGTGTGAGCGACCACACCTGGCCTAATTTACACATTTTTAAAGAGTAGAGAAACACTCTCCATCAGATGAATGAGTCTCAACCATTTTTTTTTTTAATGATCTATTCCCAAGGTTGGGAGAATGGTTTAATGAGACATGGGGAAATGTGCTTAGATTTCTTCTTTCCTGTTTATTATTATCATTCCAATCATCTGTGTTCATCCCCACCCACTTCCCCTACAGGGTACCACTGACCACCTGTAACGTGGGCCAGACTGAGCCGGTGGTAGGACACTACAACCTAGTTAACAGCTGCATTTACATCAGCCTACCCCTAGACCCCAGCCTGACCTCCACCATGCATTTCACCCTCACATTCTCCAGATGGGGGGATCAGCCCTTCATCGTGTGCCTTCCATCCTACAGTCCATTCCTCCACCTCTTCTGTGTACTACCTATACATTGGGGCAGGTATGGGGCAGCTCCTCACCCAGACACCCTGACACACAGGATGGGTACATGTAGCCAACTGTGCTGAAGGAACAGTCGCAGGGCGGCAGCAGCCTGAAGGACAGCTCCATAGAGCTCGGGATGAGTGAGGCAGAGCCCCATCCAATCCCAGGTCTGCTACCAAGTCTTCACCTGGTTCCTCCTCAGGTCACCTCACCCAGCCTGATCCCAGTTTTCACTCAGATCCTCCCACCCCCAGGCACATATCTTTGTCTTCACTCAGGTGGCCCCAGCTGGCCTGTGATCCCTTCCCACTGCAGTACCAGGTTCCCACCCTGATCCCCTTACTGGACTTTTAGCCCAACTTCCATCCGACTTGTCCATCAGGTGCACCCCCCAGGATGAGAAGTTGACTAAGCACCTTGTACCAACCCCTCTTTCTGAAACCCTCTCTACTGAGGCTGTTCTTTTTCCCAGGTCATTATCTAGTTCTTCTCTCAGCCTCCTTGTCTCCTCCCTGTCCTGATCTTCCCTTTTTTTTTTTTTTTTTTTTGAGACGGAGTCTCACTTTGTCGCCAGACTGGAGTGTAGTGGCCTGATCTCGGCTCACGGCAACCTCCACCTCCTGGGTTTAAGCGATTCTCCTGCCTCAGCCTCCCAAGTATCTGGGACTACAGGCGCATGCCACCATGCCCAGCTAATTTTTGTACTTTTTAGTAGAGATGGCATTTCACTATGTTGGCCAGGATGGTCTTGAACTCCCGACCTCAGGTAATCCGCCCGCCTCGACCTCCCAAGCTGCTGGAATCCCAGGCGTGAGCCACCGCGCCCGACCTTGATCCATTTTCTTTCTCTGACTCCTATTCCCTTCTGGTACCCTTGCCAGACTTACACCCTCAGACGCCCAGGAATTCTTCCTGGTCTCTCCCAAGCCACTTGCCAATACCCCACCCACGGACGTCCACCAGACCTTCACCTGTGTAACCACGTCCTCTCCCATGCTCTCATCTCTTACTCAGCCTGTCTTCCACCAGGTGCATCAAGCATCAGGGTGGCGTCAGACGACTATCTAGGTAAGTTTCGGCCACTGTTGGCCTGGTAGAGTCTGGTCTGTGAATGCTAAGACGCCTGCTCGGCCCCGCCCTTCCGCCAAGGCCCGCCCTTCTCGGTTCGGCCCTCATCCTGCCTCTCTCGCTTAGGCACCCGTCAGCCTAGGAAACAGCTCTACCCTTCTCATCCCCTTACTGCCCCTGGGCTCAGCCTCGCCGCCTGACTTCCATCCCCTTTGCGGCTCAGTCCGCCCCTCAAGCTCCGAGCCCCGCCCAGGGCTGCCCTAAGCCCCGCCCAGTCCAGCTCAGCCCCCGCCCTTTCCTGGCTCAGTCTCCACGCTAGGCCTTAGGTGCACTTAGACCCAACAAGTCTCTTTGGGTCAGGCCACTCCCTTCATAGAACTCCTCCCCCCACTCTGCTCAGCCCCATCCTCCTCTCGCAATTTCTCGGGGTTGCTCTAGGGGCTGCCGTCCTCGGTGCTCCTTCTCTCCTAGTCCGCTGGGGCCCAGAGATGTCGCTGTCGCGCCAGGACCAGGTTTCCTCTAGAGGAGAGCTCGGGCAAAACCTGTGAACTCCATGACTTTGAAATGTGCAGTTAAGGGCAGCGATGAGAAGACAGGAGAAGGGGAGAGAGTAACCCGGCCTTGCCCCGACTCAGGCATACCCATCCATGCCCGCAGGACCTGTTCTCTGCTGTCACCATCCCCACCTCCGCCTGGAGACCACACTGCGGCCAAGCAGCTCTGGACTAGCACCTGCAGGTCCCAGGTCCCAGTATATAAACAGCATGCCTAGGGGGCGGCGTGTGGGAAGAGGTTGAGGGAGGCGAGTCGGTTTCCATGGATACAATGGAAGGGCTTGCGTGTCAAGACACGGAGCATCAAAGCAGTTTGAGAATGTGGGATGGAATTTCAGCTCCAAAGAGGACCTTGTTACCATGGGTAACTCACAGACATGGAAGGGGGTCCTGAAGATCTAGGGTGGTGTCCAGTGCCCCGGCATGGGGATTGCAACGTCCGAGGCTAGTGTCCTCGTCCCAGGGAATCATTTGTGGATTTGGGAACCGTGTCCAAGATTACAGGGTTGGATCTGATGGACCAGGGGCAGGATCCAGAAACCACTAAGGGAATTAAGAGACTCAATGCAGGAGTGTCATCCAAGGACCCGGAAGCCATTCGGGGCTCAAGGTCTCTGTCCAGGCCTGAAGAAGACACCACTTATAGGTCAGATATAGGAAGTGATAAAAGCCAAATTCAAAAGGCTACATATTCTGATTCTGTTTATATGACTTTCTGAAATATATAATACAAAGCTAGGAACCAAAAAACAGATCAGTTGGGACCAGGGAGAGGGCCAGGAGGTGAGGGAAGGAAATACAAAGGGGTATGAGAAAATTTCTTGAGGTGTTGGTTTTATGGGTGTTAAACATATGTCAAAACATACAATTTCATATTTTAAATACAAGCAGTTAATTGTCAATTATATCTCAAGTCAAGAAGGGAAGGAAAAGCAAGGAGGAAAGAAAGAACATTAGACAATCATGAGCAATATGAAAAACATACACACACTGTGACTGAGCAATGTCATTTTTGGAAATCTTTCACAATGAAAGATAGTGTTAATAATAGGAGGCCGGGTGCGGGGGCTCTCGCCTGTAATCCCAGCACTTCTGGAGGCCAAGGCCAGCAGATCACAAGGTCAGGAGTTCAACCAGCCTGGCCAATATGGTGAAACCCTATCTCTACTAAAAAAAAAAACAAATTAGCTGGGCGTGGTGGCAGGTGCCTGTAGTCCCAGCTACTAGGAAGGCTGAGGCAGGAGAATCACTGGAACCCAGAGGTGGAGATTACAGTAAACTGAAATCGTGCTACTGCACTCCAGCCTGGGTGACAGAGTAAGACTCCATCTCAAAAAAAAAAAAAATATATGGGTGCAGAGCCAGTTGCGGTGGCTCATGCCTCTAATCCAAGCACTTTGGGAAGCTGAGGAGGGAGGATCGCTTGAGCCCGCCAGAAGTTCAAGACCAGCCTGGGCAACATAGGAGACCCTGACTCTATTAAAACTTTAAAAAATTAGCCAAAGCTGGGCATGGTGGCTCACATCTGTAATCCCAGCACTTTGGGGGGGGCCAAGGTGGGTGGGTCACGAGGTCAAGAGATGAAGACCATCCTGGCCAACGTGATGAAACCCCATCTCTACTAAAAATACAAAAATTAGCTGGGTGTGGTAGTGTACACCTGTAGTTCCAGCCACTTGGGAGGCTGAGGCAGGAGAATCACTTGAACCAGGAAGCAGAGGTTGCAGTGAGCTGAGATGGTGCCATTGTACTCCAGCCTGGCGACAGAGCAAGACTCTTAAAAAAAAAAAAAAATTAGCCACAGGTGGTGTCCATGCCACCAAGCCAGGCTAATTTTTGTATTTTTAGCAGAGACAGGGTTTTGCTATGTTGTCCAGGCTGGTCTCCAACTCCTGGCTTCAAGTGATCTGCCCGCCATCAGCCTCCCAAAGTGCTAGGATTACAGGAGTGAGCCACTGCACCCAGCCTTTGGTAATATTTATTACTACAATTTATTACCCATTTGGCCACACATACGTTCCTGGTAGTCCTTGGAAAGAAATCACTTGCAACGTGATGTGACTTTTGGTATTATGCGTATGAAAAACTACTGTCATCATAAAAGTTGTAATCAAGCATGAAAACAAAAATTTGTATGAGGAAAAAAAGGCCTGAAGTTGCAAGCTCACAGTAATATTGACTCACAATGTTGGACAAATAGCTAACTCATAAAGTTTATCTGATCCATGATTGCAATGGGATATTTTAATATATATTATCAGTAAATACAAAACTCACTGGATAGTATGCAAGTTGTTCGCACACTGTTATTATTTCTAAGAAACATGTAGAGAACTTTTGTTTGAGGAAGACAGGTATATTGTTTGTAATCATATATAATCAAACATAATTGAAAATAAAAGGAGGGACTGCATTCAGCTATGAGTAACAGGAAATACCCACAATATTTCTGTAATGAATAAGGTGCTTATTCTCACATGAAAGGGCAGGGTGAGACCCATCTCTGCATAATGCAGCAGAGGAACAAGCTCCATGTAGGGTTTTGGTTTTTGTTTTCGGATAGTGCCACTGTAGCTCTCAACCTACATCAGTAACAGCCACTATCCCTATGGACAAAAATGTTTATGTACAAACTGGACCTTACAGGAACCAAGTCAGATCATCAGACTATTCCCAACAATGACAATATAAACTGATTACTTGGCAGATACATTAGCGCTTTCCGGAATTATCAAAATAGCAGCTGAATCTTTCATATGAAGCTTGTAAGAACATCTATGGAAATCTATTAACTTTGAGAACATGGAGGTGAAGTAGCTGGTGGTGGTTTAGAGGATACTGGTTTTTTTTTTTTTTTTTTTTTTTTTTGAGACAGGGTCTTGGTCTGCATTCTGTCACCCAGGCTGGTGTGCAGTGGTGCAATCTCAGCTCACTGCAACCTTCACCTACCTGGCTCAAGCGATTTTCCTACCTCAGCTGGGACTATAGGCATGCGCCACCATGCCCAGCTAATTTTTATATTTTTAATAGAGACAGGGTTTCATCATATTGGTCAGGCTGGTCTTGCACTCCTGACTTCAGGTGATCAGCCTGCCTCAGCCTCCTAAAGTGCTGGAATTACAGGCGTGAGCCACCACACATGGCTAAGGATACTCTTGATTGGCAGGGCAAATAATCAGAAAGATTAATATGGGCTGTTTGGACAGGTCTAGACGACCATGTGCAAACAGCCCATATTAATCTTTCTCCCCCATATGATGCCTCCAAAATCTGACAAATGACTTCACTTCTGCATTCTAACCTTCCAGAAATATAGGCCATTGATGCAGTCTACATGTAACCATAAAAGAAATAAATTCTGGGCCAGGTACAGTGGCTTATGCCTATAATCCCAGTGCTTTAAGAGGCTGAGGCTAGAGCGTCACTTGAGGCCAGGAGGTTGACACCAGTCTGGGCAACATAGCAAGATACCATCCTACCAAAAAAAAAAAAAAAAAATTAAAAAACCAAAAACAAAAACATTAGCTGGGCTTGGTGGCACATACCTATAGTTCCAGCCACTTGGGAGGCAGAGGTTACAAGACCACCTGAGCTCAGGAGTTTGAGGTTACAGTGAGCTACAATCATGTCATTGCACTCCAGCCTGGGTGACAGAGTGAGACCCTATTTCAGAAAGAAAGAAAAAAAAGGAAAGTGAGAAAGAAAAGAAGAAATAAATGAAGTCTGAAAAGTTTAGTTCCCATTACCCAGACTGACATGACACAATCCATGAAAGGCATCTCCCATTCCAGATTTTATTATCCCATCATAGCTCTCTCCTTATCCCAAAATCAATTATACAAAGAGCAGCCAGAATAAATAACAAGGAGTAAAGGGCAACAGGTTAAAATAATAATTCACATGAGACTACAGTCTGTAATACACTTTACAGTGTATAAAGTGTATTACAGTGTATTACAAATATAAAGAATTAATACCAACTCTTTAATAACAAGGAAAATTAAATACTTTGAGCCAAAAGAAAAAAATGGGCCAGCTGTGGTGGCTCACACCTGTAATCCCAGCACTTTAGGAAGCTGAGGCGGGTGGATCACTTGAGGTCAGGAGTTTGAGACCAGCCTGGCCAACATGGTGAAACCCATCTCTACTAAAAATACAAAAAATAGGCCAGGTGTGGTGGCACATGCCTGTAGTCTCAGCTACTTGGTAGGCTGAGGTGGGAGAATCACTTGAACCCACAAGGTAGAGGTTGCAGTGAGCTGAGATCATGCCACTGTACTCCAGCTTGGGCAACAGAGCATAGAGACACTGTCTCAAAAAAAAAAAAGGAGTTGTTCTAATAAATATGATGGAATATATATAATGTGGGAAGGGAATCAAGAACCTGCTAAATGAAGCAAGTAGGTTCATACCAACATTTATCAAGACTTATTTTTCAATGGTCCTCAATCACGGAACAATTAAGCAACCATACACAATTTATCATACCCAAATATGAGAAACACATTTAAATTCATCGTTGGATTAAACACACTTCAAAATGGAAAGACAAATATTTTATTTACTGACCTAAAACAATGCTACCTATGAAATTCATGCACTATTGCTTTAAATTACTTACAGGATTATATCAATTTAACATTTCTTTGTGAGATTAAGCATTTGAAACCATAGTCCAGAGAACTATTTTAAATATGAGACACTAACAAAATATACACATAACTTCTACATTTCCATCAAGTTATATATTTTCTGGAGACTACATGACCTGCTATGCATGAGGCTTTTTGAAGTATTTACATTTATAGGATTTTGCTATATTAGAAGTTTTCAAATGACTTTTTTATTTGAAATGAGGTCTTGCTATGTTGTGCACACTGGTCTCAAACTCCTGACCTCAAGTGATCTTCCTGCCTCAGCATCGCAAAGTGCTGGGATTACAGGTGTAAGCCACCACACCCAGCCAGAGTTGAAAAGTCTATTCAAATTCAATACTTCAACTAGTGAGGCCCTGCTGGGGATTGACACCCAGCATCTCCTGTTTGCCAGACAAGTACTTTAACCCACAAAGCCACAGAGCCCTCAAATGACTTTACAAGTGTATTATAAAGGAAAACCTTCCTTGTGGTTTTCACATTTATAGTGTTTTGATCCAGGGTACATTCTTACATGTTGCTGAAAACATGTGAGCCGACTAAAAACATTTGGACACTGCTTATATTCAAGAACTTTCTATCTTCTGTGTATTCTTTCCTGGCTTCAAGTGGAAGTGAAATGACTAAAGGCTCTCCCACACTCTTTACATGTACCAAGGTTCTCTCCACTATGTATTCATATGTGTCACAGGATTGTGTGATGACAAAACCTTTCCCACACTCTTTACACATGATTTCTCTCAAATATGGGTTCCTTTCAAAAAAGGATTTGTTCGGTTTTTCTCCATGATGAGTTCTTTCATGTATTTGAAAGGAACTAAGATGACTGAAGGCTTTCCCATGTTACTTACATTTATATGGCTTCTCTCCAGAATTATTTCTTTCATGTATTAAAAAAGGCACCAACAGAATTTCATGCTTTCCCACATCACTTACATTCACAGGGCTTCTCTTCAGTGTGAGTACTTTAATGTATCTGACATGAGTCCAGAACATTAAAGGCTTTCCCACATGGATTTATAAGGTGGTCCATCTTCAGCGTGTGTTAACATGTGTCTCTGAAAGCTTGCACGGCAAGAATAGGCTTTCCCACATTCCTTACAATGATAGGGTTTCTGTCCAGTGTGAGTCCTTTCATGTAGTCGAAAGGAACTAGAAGATCTAAAGGCTTTACCACATCGCTTACATTCAAAGGGTTTCTCACCAGTGTGAATCATTTCATGTGTTCGAAAGGAGTTGAGATAACTGAAGGCTTTCCCACATTGCTTACACTCATAGGGTTTCTCTCCAGTATGAGTTCTTTCATGTATTCGAATTGATGTGGAAGAAACAAAAGCTTTACCACAATGTTTACATATATAAGGTTTCTCTCCAGTGTGAGTTCTTTCATGTATTCGAAATGGACTCAGAGAATGAAAGGGTTTCCCACATACCTTACATTTGTAAGCTCCTTCCCCAGTATGTTTTATCATGTGTCTTCGCATACTTGGGATACAACTGAAGGCTTCCCCACATTCCTTACATTCGTAAGGTTTTTCCCCCAGTGTGAGTCCTTTCATGTATTTGAAAGGTACTGGCAGATCTAAAGGCTTTACCACATTGTTTACATACGAAGGGTTTCTCACCAGTGTGAATTCTTTCATGTAGTCGAAGGGAGGGGGAGATAGCTGAAGGCCTTCCCACACTGCTTACATTCATAAGGTTTCTCTCCAGTATGGGTTCTTTCATGAATTCGTAAGGTTGGGGAACAACTGAAGGCTTTACCACATTGCTTACATTTGAAGGGTTTCTCTCCAGTGTGAATTCTTTCATGTACTTGAAATGAACTCAGAGAATGAAAGGGTTTCCCACATACCTGACATTTATAAGGTCCATCTCCAGTGTGCTTTATCATGTGTCTTCGAACACTTGTGATACAAGTGAAGGCTTTTCCACATTCCTTACATTCATAGGGTTTCTCTCCAGTGTGACTTCTTTCATGTGTTCGAAATCTACTGGGATAATCAAAAGCTTTCCCACACACCTTACATTTATATGGTGTATAGCCACTGTGTGTGATTATGTGTCTTCTAATTCTTTTGAGAGAAAAGAAGGTTTTTCCACATTCCTTACAATCATAGAGTTTCTCTCCAGTGTGAATTATCTCATGTGTTCGAAAGGAGTGGTGAGAACTGAAGGGTTTCCAACACTGGTTACGTGTATCTGGCTTCTCTCCATATTCCTGATATTCCTTTGGTTCACGTCCACTATGATCTCTGATGTGTCTATTAAGGGATGAGTGACCCATGCTGACTTCTCCATATACAATGCTTTCACATAGTTTAACTCCAGGAATTTTCTTGCTCAGATTATGATTTGCAAACTGGCTAAAAATTCCTCCATGCTGACTACCATCTTTACTTTGATAGAGCCTTTCTACCATATGACGTCTGTGAAAAATGAGAAGGAAATCACTAAGGATTTGTTTGTTATTTGTTTTATATTAATAGCTATTAAACTTGCATTTTTAACATTAGCAGGGAAAGTGCAGACTCGATGCCAAGTTTGATTTGTTTGAGTATGAATGGATTGAATGCTCTGGGCTAGAGTGCAATGGCACAATCTCAGCTCACTACAACCTCCGCCTCCCAGGTTTAAGCAATTCTCCTGCCGAAGCCTCCTGAGTAGCTGGGATTATAGGTGCCCACCACCATGCCCGGCTAATTTTTTGTATTTTTAGTAGAGACAGGGTTTCACTATGTTGGCCAGGCTTGTCTTGAACTCCTGACCTCATGATCTGCCTGCCTCAGCCTCCCAAAGTGCTGGGATTACAGGCGTGAGCCACCGCGCCCGGCCACGTTTTCACAAAAACTGAACATCTGTTTACTCTGAAGAATACGTATTTGGGGAAAATATTCTAAAAATAAGTAAATTTGAAGCTTGGCTTATCAGTTGTGTTTACCCGGTTTTAAAATTTCATGACATGCTAAGATACTTTCAAGTGAATTTGTTGTCTCTGAGGACAAATTACCTTAGATTTCTCCCTTGGTGTTTGTAGTGATCTTTAATGTTCTGGTCCTTCCATTTTTTCCCTAAAAGAGAAACCCAGAAAGATTCTGAATTAGTACAAAATTATAGAAAAATTATTAGATTCTAGGTTCATGTTACCCTGTGACTATGCATATTTTAGCCCCCTAAGTATTCTCCCTCCATGATGCAAACCATGGAACAGCATCAATGCACAAGAAACACTTCTCTAATTGACTACGTGATGGAAGTATATAATCCTTACCTATAGAGGCCAGATTCCTCATGGTTTCCCACATCACATCTCTGTAGAGATTCTTCTGGGAAGGATCCAGCAAAGCCCACTCCTCCTGGGTGAAGTTCACATCTATATCCTCAAAGGCCACCAAGTCCTGAAAATCCCACATATGTGGAGAGGAGAATGGGTGAGACTGACAGGGCTGGGGATCTATACTTAATTCATAAGAAACTCCTATGCTTCGGGAGTCTCCAAACATTTACTCCACTGTTTGGTCATCATACTCACTACCTTCCACATAGCAATTCTCATACTAGTACTGAAATAACAGGTAGAGCAACAGCAGCGTCTCATCAGCTTTCTTGGCGGTGGTTCCAAGGAGTAATATGTGCTGCCTGAGTCACATCTAATGTCTGCCCGTACAGTGGACCTGGAGAACCTGTCATAACAAAGTCCTACCACCTAGTGTGCAGAAGAGTTTATGTTAGCATTCCTGAGAATGCTTACCCTTAAAAAAAGGCTCCTCACTCCTCACAATGTTCATCTGAGGTAGGAGACCAGCAGGACTTGTTTTCTGATTACAACCCTACCGGCTAAAGCAGGATCTGGCAGAGGAAGTGTAAAGTGAATAAAGTGGCCAAAACCAGCACATGTCAAGGACTGCGATCTCTAGCAGCTCTCACTGCTCATTAGCATAAAACACTCCCACCAATGCCAAGACCGTTTACAAATACCATAGTAATGACCTGAAAGTTATCACCCCTTCCCTAGAAAGTTATAAATAACCCACTCTTTAATTCACATATAATTGAAAGTGGGTATAAATACAGTTGCCAAAAGCCCATATGTTGCTGACTCTGGGTGTACTGCCTATGAGTTAGCACTGATCCACAAAGACCAGCACTGTTAAATAAAAGACTGCTGTCTAACACCACTGGCCTGCCCTTGAATTTTTCCCTGGGCAAAGCCAGAAAGCATCCTGGGATAAGCCCCAATTTTAGGGCACACCTGTCCTGTATCACAGCCATTGCTACTATCTGGGAAAAGGATTTGGGGAAGGAGCCCAATGACCTATATAAGAGTAGCTTGGTGCCTAAACTGTTTATGGAAAAAAGATGAAAATTTCTGGTCTCCTGCCTTCCATCTGAGAGTTTGGGATTTTGTTACAAGTGCAACACATGGTGCCTACCTGATGAGCCCCCGAAAACACTCTAGGAAGTATTTTGCATGTGTTCTCACAACTGGTTACTGGGAAAATTAAGCCCATCTTCTGTTATTACACTAAGAGAAAATACTCTCAAGCTCGTACCTATCCTGCAGATCAAATATAATTAAGTACTAAACGAGACTAATGAAGGATTTTTTTACCATCTTAATGGTGATTTTTTTTTTAAGACAGAGTTTTGCTCTTGTTGCCTAGGCTAAAGTGCAATGGCATAATCTTGGCTCACCACAGCCTCTACCTCCCAGGTTCAAGCAATTCTCTCCTGCCTTAGCCTCCTGAGAAGCTGGGATTATAGGCATGCGCCACCATGCCTGCTTGATTTTGTATTTTTAGTAGACACAGTGTTTCTCCATGTTGGTCAGGTTGGTCTCGAACTCCCGACCTCAGGTGATAGCCCAGCCTCAGCCCCCCGAAGCGCTGGGATTACAGGCATGAGCCACCGTGCCTGGCCTTTTTTTTTTTTTTTTTTTTTTTAAGATGGAGTCTCGCTCTGTCACCCAGGCTGGAGTGCAGTGGCACAGTTCAAGCAATTCTCCCGCCTCAACCTCTCGAGCAGCTGGAAGTACCGGCACACACCACCACGCCCGGCTCATTTCTGTATTTTTAGTAGAGACGGGGTTTCACCATGTTGGTCAGTCTGGTCTCGAACTCCTGACCTCAAGTGATCTGCCTGCCCCAGCCTCCCAAAGTGCTGGGATTACAGGCGTGAGCCACCCCACCCAGCCTGCTGAATCTTCACTAAATTGGTGAATAAATTGGTGAATTCACCAATTTATCTACCATACTTTCTCTTCAAAATGTATTCAGTAGCCAGGTGACCTAGTTCACACCTGTAATTCCATCACATTAGGAGGTTTACACAGTAGGATTGTTTGAGCCCAGGAGTTCGAGACCAGTTTTGGCAACACAGTGAGAACCTCCGTCTCTACAAAAAGTTTTAAAAATTAGCCAGCAGTGGTGGCACATGCCTGTAGTCCCAGCTATTCAGGAGGCTGAGGTGGGAGGACTGCTTGAGCCCAGGAGTATGAGAATGCAGCAAGCTATAATGGTGCCACTGCATTCCAACTTGGGCAAAGAGGGAGATCCTGTCTCAAAATAAAAACATACATACATATATACATATTCAGTTATCTTAAGCCATAATGAAGAGTGATCCTCCCTGTTTCTCTGAGATTCTTTTCTGTGCAGCCTTCTCAAGGCTAAATACTAGGATTCTGTTTGAAATTAAAAAAAAAAAAGGCTGGGTGCGGTAGCTCATACCTATAATTCCAGCACTTTGGGAGGCCAAGGTAGGAGGATCACTTGAGCTCAGGAGTTTGAGACCAGCCTGGGAAACATGGTGAAACCCTATCTCTAAAAACTTAGCCAGTCGTGGTGGCCTGCACCTATGGTCCCAGCTACTCAGGAGGCTGAGATGGGAGGACTGCTTGATTCAGGGAGGTAGAGGTTGCAGTGAGCCATGATTATGCCACTGAAGTCCAGGCTGGGTGACAAAGCCAGACTCTATCTCAACAACAACAACAAATAAAATCACAAAAAAGAACAGACCTGAGAAACTTACTGCATATATGCTCTGGGGGGAACAAAGTAAATACACATTTTTTTTTTTTGAGACGGAGTCTCACTCTGTCACCAGGCTAGAGTGCAGTAGTGCCATCTCAGCTCACTGCAACCTCCGCCTCCTGGATTCAAGCAATTCTCGTGCCTCAGCCTCCCGAGTAGCTGGGATTATAGGCATGCGCCACCACACCCAGCTAATTTTTGTATTTTTGTAGAGACGGGTTTCACCATGTTCGCCAGGATGGTCTCCATCTCTTGACCTCGTGATCCACTCGCCTTGGCCTCCCAAAGTGCTGGGATTACAGACGTGAGCCACCATGCCCAGACGTAAATACGAATTTTTAACAAATATTAGGGTAGAAATTTATTTTTCTGAGATCCACATCTCATCTCTTTGGAAATATTTTAGCCTATCTTTCAAGCTCTAATGGTAAAATACATTTTACATGATGAAATAAGTCAACAAATCTTCTTAAGATAACAAAACCAGGGGAAGGGCCCTGCTGACCTGGAACACAGACAAATCTGACTTAACTGCCCAGTCAGGTCATCCTATCACATGGGACATCCCCCTACCCCCCATCTCATCACTGAAGTGTTGCTCACTGACCCTTCCCAGAGACAGTGGACTGTGCCCCCACCCACTCCCATGCCTAAGTGCATTTTACTTTTCCAATTCTTGAATCACCTGGGTTTCCGTGATTTTTTGGATCATTTTTCTCCCTTCAAGTACTCTGGGAGAATCCAGAGGGCAAGAATCATTTTCTGTCTTTCCCCCTCAATACCGCCATCCAATTAGATGACCACCAACATATCTCCAGAGAATGGAAACTGGGGCTGGGGAAAAACAAGCTGAGTGTCCCAAGGGGTGAGCTTTTCAGATGAAGGGTATACTATGTCACTGCTTCCATTCCCAAGGCATCCAGCAGCTCCCCTGAGGGGCTTCATGGGCTGATGCTCACTACACCCTCCAGGAGACATGGAAGCTATGGGCTTCTTGGGGAAGCCCCAGTCAGTTCTGAACCCCAGGACCAGAAAAAGAGAGGGTAAGCTGAGGAAAATCAACCCTGCAAAGTTTCCAAAGAGGAACCTCAACAAAAAGCCATTCTGATAAGGGTTCACACTTAGGGAAGATAAAGGAGGAGAGACAAAGGTTTTTCACAATGGAGTTTAAGGTGGTTATTCTCCGCTTACCTCTGAGGTGAAAAGGTCACAAACATTAAAAAAAATCTTTATAAAAGAGTCATCCACTGCTTTGTGCAAAAATGATAAAATACGACACTGTCTCTAATGTAGAATGACGGACAAATAGTTGGCTGGGTGTGGTGGCTCATGCCTGTAATTCTAGCACTTTGGGAGGCCAAGGTAAGTGGATGACTTGAAGTGAAGAGTTCTAGACCAGCCTGGCCAACACGGTGAGACCCCGTCTCTACTGAAAATACAAAAAAAAGTTAGCTGGGCGTGGTGGCAGGTGCCTGCAGTCCCAGCTACTCAGGAGGAAAATCGCTTGAACCCAGGAGGCAGAGGCTGCAGTGAGCTGAGATTGTACCACTGCACTCCAGCCTGGGTGAGAGAGACTCCATCTCAAAAAAAAAAAAAAAAAGTTAAATAATACTGTGCATTCGAGAACAGAGGTTGGTATTTGGGACTGCGGAAATGATACCTACAATTTGGGAGTTTGCTGCCAGACCAAGGAAAGTCAGGCTGGCAGTGGGGGAGTCGATTTGATACCACATTTCCCACACATTTGAGCAACTCAGATGATACAGACTCAGATGCGGATGGCGGGGAGGCCTGGGCCCCTCCTGCCATGTCGGACCCTGGGCTCCTGAACACTTGCCATTTCCCACACTCGCCATTTCCCAGCTTCCGGGGTCTCCTGGGTCCTCCCTTTGGCTGCAATGGCGAGCACAGAGTACGGAGCCAGGGGTCTGGAGCCAGGAGACAGAAGAGAAAAGTAATGCAGCCTGCACAAGAAAAGAAAATTCACCATAAGCTCATACAGGGTGGGGTGAGGTTGGGGATGGACAGAGCTCCAGAGAGCACCCGATTGGACAGTAAGTAGCATGCCATCCTGGCATCCCTAACTGGATATGACTTCAGGCTCCGTTCCCTGTGGCTTGAGGAGCAGAACACATTAAGGTGTTTCAACAGGGATCAGATACGGTTCTAGCACACACCATCAGCAGTGCTGTGCCTTCCTCCAGGTTCCAGACACCCATGTCCAAAGTCAAGATCACATATTACACACACTAAAACTTTCAACCAATGCAAAAAATGACAATAAGCCATAACTGTCTCTTTATGGGGAATCATTATTGTCAGCCCCAAAAGGCAGGAGTGTCTACATTACTACGCACTATCTACATCCACACTTAAGCAGCTCCTGAAATGGTGCTGAAGATGTATTAGAGGTGGAAATATAAACGACCGATGGTGATGTTTCACTCACTCATGTCCCTACCCTCTACAAAGAACATAACACACACACCCTCAGCTTCCACATTACCTCATGCCATCATTTACTTTCCTTCAAAGTGCTCATTTCCTTCTTAGTAACCAGTCTTACCATTTTTTCAATCCTTCTCCTTTCTCACAAAAATATAAGCACCAGGATTTCAAGAATTTATTCGTTTTGCGTTCTTATATCCAGAGCCCTGAGTACCTGCATCATTTGTGCTTAATTCTGGATGTTCTGAGTCTACAGTTCTGGCATATGAGGCATCTTGAAAAATTAGCATCAAGAGCATATAATCTGAGCAAGACAGGCTTGATAAGAATAGTGATCATGTCTCTGTCCCTTGCTAGGTTTATATTCTGGCAACTTTCCTACAAGTATTAGCCTAATTTGACTAGTAAGAAAGACTTTAAAAATTATCAATAGTTTAATCAGAAGAGACTATATATTTCAACTGAGGTATTTTATGGGAAGGCATGTCTAATTCATCACAGGAAATATTTCAGCGTTCAGTTAATAAATTTAGCACTACTCCATCTTTTTTACTTTTGGGTAAGAACTATCACAATAACCAAGGCCAGAATTAACCTTGCCTCTTCATAGTATACAATCCAGAGAAGCTTCTTGCTTCTTTGAATAGCAATACCAATCGATACACCTAAAGCAAGCATAAGTCCTTTAAGAAATTATTTTGGGCCGAGCATGGTGGCTAACGCCTGTAATCCCAGCACTTTGGGAGGCCAAGGCTGGCGGATCACCTGAGATCAAGAGTTCGAGACCACTCTGGCCAACATGGAGAAGCCCCGTCTCTACAAAAAATACAAAAATTGGTTGGGCACGGTGTCTCACGCCTGTAATCCCAGCGCTTTGGGAGGCCAAGGCAGGTGGATCACAATCACAAGGTCAGCAGTTCAAGACCAGACTGGCCAAGATGGTAAAACCCTGTCTCTACTAAAACTATAAAAATTAGCCAGGCGCAATGGTAGGCACCTGTAATCCCAGCTACTCGGGAGGCTCAGGCAGGAGTGTCACTTAAATCCGGGCGGCAGAGGTTGCAGTGAGCCAAGATTGTGCCACTGCACTCTAGACTGGGCAACAGAGTAAGACTCCATCTCAAAAACAAAACAAAAATTAGCCAGGCATGGTGATATGTGCCTGTAATCGCAGCTATTGGGGAGGCTGAGGCAGGAGAATCGCTTCATCCTGGGAGGCAGAGGTGGCAGCAAGTCAAGATCTTACCACTGCACTCTAGCCTGGGTTACAGAGTGAGACTTTGTTTCAAAAAAAAAAAAAAAAAAAAGAAATTCTTTTTAGCACTCTCTTACTGATACACCACAGAGTCACTTATGGTTTGCTATCATATTTATGATGACTTTTTTTTTAATACCTTCTTTGACAAGAGGTATGATCCTGATGATCTTTGGGAAAAGGTTAAAAGCTTGATTTAACTTTTGGTATCATAAGTGAATGAGAAATTACTATTGTGATAAAAACTGTGATTACATGAGCATGAAAATGAAAAATGTGGGAAAAAAAACAGAAACCTAAAATTGTATGCACATAATAGTAATTCACAATATTTAACAAATAACTCAGCAAAATTATAAAGTTTATTAAAAAGTTGATCTGAGCCATGATTGCAATGGAATATTTTGATATATCTTAGCAGCAAATAAAAAAGATATTAACATTTGTTAGCATACGTGTTGTTTGAAACTAGTTAGTAAACTATTTCTAAGAAACATGTCCAAAAACGTTGTTTGAGGAAATAATGCATACTATTTTTGATCACATACAATCAAACCTAACTCAGGGACTATATTCAGCTGTGAATAACAGGAAAGCCCCATAATCTTCCTGATGTAAGGAAGGTGCTTAATCTCACAAAAGAGTTCTAGGAGAAACCAGACACTGAAGAAACAGTACATAAACTGTGCTAACCTACCCTGCGTTAGCCAGACAAACTCCATTCTGCTGAGAGCCAGACAGATTCCATCTTAACCTCCACCTCATGCCTCCCGCCATTTCTCCTTTGAGTGCATATCTGGGTCATGTTCCTGTGCTGGGTCATGTTGTGTTTAGAACCACAGAAACACGATGTAACCATACCCTGTTTGACAAACCCACTTGCTATTGTGAATATCCCCTTGACTGACTGTATGCAAAGTACCAAAATGCCCCCCTTGGTAACCAGCAATCGTGGAAACCGCTTGTGTATACTCTCCTTAGTTAATTAACAATCATGGGAGCCTCCTGCCTCCTAGTTACCAGCTTCCTCCCCTAACTTGCTTGTTCTGCTTCTGTAAAATTCCGCTTCAGCTAGGCTCCCCCTCCCCTTTCTTAAGCAAGGTATAAAAAGAAATCAAGCCCCTTCCTCGGGCCCAAGAGATTTTGAGTGTGAGCTGACTCTCAGTCGTCAGCTAATAAAGGACTCTTAATTTGAAACTCAGAGCTTGGTGATTTATCACCACCAGGCGCAGAGCGGAGTTAAGAGGCAGACTATACGGGAGGCGCCCCTTAGACGTTCCAGGGCCCCATAGGCTGCCACTTTCCAGGAGGAGAGCGGATCGACTCCCAGTACACCCAGCCAAATTATGTCTCTGAGTCCTCAGTCCTGCTCTGAGGCAAAAGGTAAGTTAGGCCTGATGCTGGGTCTGGAACAGGGGAGGGGCATTGGCCCTGATGAGGGTGCCCCTCATGGCTCTGTCAACACTCCAGGATGCTGGAGGACAAAGTCCTCAGTTCTGGGAGAAATTTCCAAGTGAAAGGAAGTTTCTCTGGGATCCTTACTGGTTTACAAAAGTGCAAAACTGTCATAACCTCTGAGTGCATGTGTGCATGCATGTGTGTGTGCATATGTGTGTGCGGACCTCAGAGGCTTGCGTCTAAGGATCCAGTTTGTGGCTCCACGGCGAAAGCTACAGAGTCGGAGTGGGCCCTAACCTGCGGTTCTGTGGTGACCTCATATGGCTGAAAGACAGCATCAGGCTAGGCCCGATCCAAGTCTGGGGTTTATACTGACATGTTTATGCCAAAAGGCGACTAAGTCCCTGAAAGGGGCGCGGCCAGGTGGGCATCTGAGTGATCCCAATACAGGACCCCGCCTTCCCTTTGTTTGTCCTTCAAACTGCCATGATCATTTATCTACCTCAGTGTCTATTGTCTGTTTGTCTTGTCTGTTGGGTCCTAACTTACCTCCTGTTTGTCTTGTCTGCTGGAGAACAGAGTCTCGGTTTCATCATCATCAGTTTTGTCTGTTTAAATTAGTCTCCCTCCTGTTTGTTTTGTTTATTGCGTTCAAACTCACCAATGGGTTTCTGTGAAATGGAATGGCCAAATGGCCCTCAGTGGGATCCTTGAATCCTCCAATGGTCCGGGCTGTTTGGCAAGTCCCTCCACTCATTACCAGAACACCCCAGACACCCTGATCAATTTCCCTATATTGATCAATGGCTGGACTTAGTCCAGGACCCTCCTCCTTGGCTATGATCCTGCACTGCTTATAATCCTTCATCCAAGGTCCTCTTAAGCCGGACTTCTCCTCTGCTCCGACCCTCAGCTCCCTTTATTCCTCCTGTTCTGCCCCCTTCAGAGGAGGAGGAAAACTCTCCCCAGGCCTCCCCTTAAGGGAGGCACCACCCCCACCAGGTATTGAGCGAGCTGTCTCGTTTTTGGTCTATGTCCCTTCTTCTACTTCTAACCTGTACAACTGCAAGGCCCAAAAACCCACCTTTCTCTGAGAAACACCTCCTAACCTCTCTGGTTGAGTCCATACTCCAGACTGATTGGCCCACCTGAGATGACTGCCAACAGCTTCTCCTGACCCTTTTTACATCTAAGGAAAGAGACCACATTTAAAGGGAGGCTAGAAAGTTTTTTCCCCTAGTTCCATCAGTATGCCAGAGGAGGGAGCCCGAGACCTCCTAGAAGAAGTTTTTTTCCTTCTACTCGGCCTGACTGGGACCCAAATACTTGGTGGCGGGGGAAGAGAGCTTTGGACGATTTCTACTGGGTATTAAATCTTTGGACAATTTCCTTGTGGGTATTAAAGGAGCCACTCGAAAACCCATAAATCTGTCTAAGACAAATGAAGTTGTCCAGGGGCCCAATGAGTCACCTGGAGTGTTTCTGGAACGCCTCCAGGAGGCCTATCGAATTTACACCCCAGTTGATCCAGCGGCTCCTGAAAATAGCCGTGCTATTAATTTGGCATTTGTGGCCCATGCAGCTCCTGATATTCGGAGAAAGTTACAAAAACTTGAAGGATTTGCCGGGATGAATATTACCCAGCTCCTAGAAATAGCTCAGAAAGTTTTTGACAATCGAGACCATGAGAAACAGAAACAGGCTGCTCTGGCAGCTGAAAAGGCTTCAAAAAGGCAGGCAAAAATCTTAGTGGCCGCACTCCAAGAAGTTAAACACAAGCATTCCGAGTTGTCGATGAGCCGTGACAGCAACCGCAAGTCTGGTCCAGGAGGCTGATAAACTAACCCTGGGCCAACACTTAACCCTCACCGCTCCCAACGCTGTTGAAACATTGCTGTGCAGTGCTTCTGGTAAATGAATGTCAAATGCCCACATATTACAGTACCAAAGTTTGCTGTTAAATCAGCCTCATTTAACTTTCTCCCCAACAAGGTGTTTAAATCCAGCTACTCTATTTCCTGATCCAGACTACACCATATCTGTCCATGACTGCCAGAAACTGCTAGAGGCTACAGAAACTGGCTGATCTGATCTCCAGGATGTTCCATTGGAAAGAGCAGACGCTACCATATTCACGAACGGTAGCAACTTCCTTAAGCAAGGACTGCGAAAGGCTCGTGTGGCCATCACCACGGAAACAGACATTCTGTGCCCAGGCCCTGCCAGCCAGAACTTTAGCGCAAAAGGTTAGCTGGCTGCCCTCACTCAGGCCCTCTGGTGGGGTAAGGATAAACGCATCAACATCTACACTGACAGCCAGTATGCTTTTGCCACTGTACATGTCTATCAAGAGCATGGACCACTAAAAATTTCTAACTCTGCTTGAGGCTGTTTGGCTCCCTCTACAGGTGGCTGTTATACACTGCAAAGGGTACCAGGAGAAAACACGGCTGTTGCCCTGGGAAACAAAAAGGCAAATTCTGCTGCCCAAGAGGCAGCCCGGCTCCCAGTTTCACCTTTGACCCTACTACCTGCCAGTCCTTTCCACAGCCTAAATTACCCGACCAGCTGGCATACTCTCCAGAAGGAAAAAAACAAACATCATTATCTTCAGGCCAGTAAAAAACCCAGATGGTTGGTAAATTCTCCCAGATTCCAGAATTTTCCTGCCCCAGGCCCTAGGAGAAGCCTTGGTTGGTCATCTCCATTCTTCCACCCACTTAGGAGGAATAAACTAGTCCAGCTTTTGAGAAGCCATTTTAAAATTCCTTACCTTCAGGACTTAATCAAGAAGCCTCCCGATGTACAGCTTGGGCACAGGTAAATGCCAAGCAAAGTCTGAGACCTGAACTGAGCCATCGGCCCCGGGAATGCAGTCTGGGAGAAAGGTGGAAAATAGACTTGACAGAAGTAAAGTCACACACTGGGCGGGATATAAGTATCTCCTGGTGATGGTAGACACTTTCTCTGGATGGACTGAGGCATTTGCCACTAGAAATGAAACCACCTCCACAGTAGTTAAATTTTTACTCAATGAAATTATCCCTCGATTTGGACTGCCGTTCACTATAGGGTCTGATAATGGGCCAGCCTTCACCTCGTCCACAGCTCAATCGGTCAGTAAGGCATTAGGGTCTGATAATGGGCCAGCCTTCACCTCGTCCATAGCTCAATCGGTCAGTAAGGCATTAGGGGTCTGATAATGGGCCAGCCTTCACCTCGTCCATAGCTCAATCGGTCAGTAAGGCATTAGGGTCTGATAATGGGCCAGCCTTCACCTCGTCCATAGCTCAATCGGTCAGTAAGGCATTAGGGTCTGATAATGGGCCAGCCTTCACCTCGTCCACAGCTCAATCGGTCAGTAAGGTATTAGGGTCTGATAATGGGCCAGCCTTCACCTCGTCCATAGCTCAATCGGTCAGTAAGGCATTAGGGTCTGATAATGGGCCAGCCTTCACCTCGTCCACAGCTCAATCGGTGAGTAAGGCATTAGGGTCTGATAATGGGCCAGCCTTCACCCTCGTCCACAGCTCAATCGGTCAGTAAGGCATTAGGGTCTGATAATGGGCCAGCCTTCACCTCGTCCATAGCTCAATCGGTCAGTAAGGCATTAAACATTCAATGAAAGCTTCATCGCGCTTATCAGCCCCAGAGCTCTGGACAGGTAGAATGCATGAATCGTACCTTAAAAAATGCTCTTACAAAACTGATCTTAGAAACCGGTATAAATTGGATAGACCACCTTCCTTTAGCCCTCCTTAGAGTCAGGTGCACCCCTTACAAGGCGGGGGTTCCCTCCCTTTGAAATTATGTATGGAAGGGCCCCACCTATTCTACCCAGGTTAAAAGATACCCATTTAGCAGAAATATCCCAAGCAAACTTGTTACAGTACCTGCAGTCTCTCCGACAGGTTCAAGACATCAGCCGCTCATCTGGGGAGCACACCCCAATCCAGTTCCTGATGAGACTGGGCCCTGCCACTCTTTGTTTGGGTAACCTAGTGTTTGTCAAAAAGTTCCAGAAAAAAGGACTCACACCTGCCTGAAAGGGACCTTACACCATCATTCTCACCAGCCCAACAGCCGTGAAGGTCGATGGCATTCCTACTTCAATTCACCACACTGGCATCAAAAAGGCCAGCCAAACCCAACAAGAGACATGGGTCTCCCAGCCAGGGCCAGGCCCCTTAAAGTTATGACTGAGTTGTGTAAAGTCCTCCAGCTAGTCTTTCGTATTCATTTCTTTTGCCTGCCTACTCCAGCTATGTACATGCATATGCAAATACCACCTGGAGGGAAGATGCCTCCAGTAAGGTTTCTCTTGTGGTTAATTTTTGTGCTCTGTTTCACAAGATCCAGCCCCAAGGGGGTGCCCCACGAAGTCGGATGTGAAAGAAAACAGAAAAAGAGTCTTCAGTTCGTTGACTTTTACCTTTGTCCAGAAAATCACCCCGATACTAACTGCCGAGTTTATAAACTTTTCTGCCCATACTGGACTTGTGTGACCTTGGCCACTTACTCTGGAGGACCAACATCGTCCTTAACTCTTTCTGTAAGACTCTATCTCACAGGGTTTAATTGATTGTAACTCTGCTCTGCTTAATGATATTCAGCCTAAACTGGCCCAAGACCGCTGGTTATGCTTAAAGGCCAAACTCCCGTATTATGCTGGACTGGGAGTTGAAGCCACGCTTAACAATGGCCCTCTTTCTTGTCATACACTCCCTCATTCTTATACTAGAAGATGTTTCAGAAAACGCCTCCTGCCTAATTAGCCCTACGTATAACCTATCTGCTTCTCCCTTTCAGGCTACCTGCAACCAGTCTACTTACTTCCCTAAACCCCTCAGTCTCCTACCAGGCACCCAACAATACTTGGCTAGCCTGCACCTCAGGTCTCACCCGCTACATCAATGGGACTAAACCTGGACCTGTCCTGTGCGTGTCAGTTCACGTGCTTCCCGGACCAAAAGGACAACATCTCATCGCTCCCCTTGAGCTGCATTCCAGGACCCACCAAGCTGTCCCACTCCTTGTGCCCCTTCTTGCCGGCCTTAGCGTAGCTGGGTCAGCAACTATCACTGCTGCTCTGATCCGAGAAAAAACTGAACTAATGTCCCTATCTCAACAAGTAGATGCTGATTTAAGAAATCTCCAGTCAGCCATAAATATGTTACACACCCAGGTAGAATCCCTAGCTGAAGTTACTCTCCAAAACCGTGGAGGCTTAGATTTACTTTTCCTTTCTCACAGAGGTTTATGCGCTGCTTTGGGAGAGAGCTGTTGCTTTTATGCTAACCAGTCTAAAGTCATAAAAGACACTCTTCAAAGGGTTCAAGAAAATCTAGATAGACGCCAACAGAATCGAAAAATATAACACCCCATGGTACCAAAAGATGTTTAACTGGAGTCCATGGCTAACTACTTTAATAGCTGGGTTAGTGGAAGTCCTCCTTTTTCTCCTGCTAGGTTTAATTTTTGGACCTTGTATACTAAGTTGGTTCCTCAATTTCCTAAAACAGCACATAGCTTCTGCTAAACTTACGTATTTTAGAACCCACTATAAGCCCCTTGTTATAACCGAGGAGTCAACAATTTGACTCCCCAAAACACAAGTGGGGGAATGTGCTAATCTACCCCGTGTTAGCCAGACAGACTCCATTCTGCTGAGAGCCAGATAGACTCCATCTTAACCTCCACCTCACCCCCTCCCGCCGTTTCTCCTTTGAGTGCATATGTGGGTCATGTTCCTGTGCTGGGTCATGTTGTGCTTAGAACCACAGAAACACATAACCGATGTAACCCTACCCTGTTTGACAAGCCCACTTGCTATTGCGAATATCCCCTCGATTGATCGTATGGAAAGTACCGAAATGCCCCCCTTGGTAACCAGCAATCATGGAAACCGCTTGTGTATACTCTCCTTAGTTAATCAATATTCATGGGAGCCTCCTGCCTCCTAGTTAGCCTTCTCCTCCCCTAACTTGCTTGTTCTGCTTCTATAAAATTCCGCTCTATAAAATTCCGCTTCAGTTAGGCTCCCCCTCCTCTTTTTAAGCAAGGTATAAAGAAATCAAGCCCCTTCCTCGGGGCTGAGAGATTTTGAGTGTGAGCTGATTCTCAGTCGCCAGTTAATAAAGGACTCTTAATTTGGAACTCAGAGCATGGCACATTCCTTCTGACTGGCTCCGTTACAACAAAACAAGTTCCCATGTAGCTGTTTTTGAAAGCACCATTGTGAATGTAGATGTTGAACTAAAAAGCTGTAGCATAGCAAAGGAAACAACGGAGTTGAAAGGCAACACACAGAGTGTGAGAAAATACTTGCAAACCACATATCTGATAAGGTGTTAAAATCCAAAATATATAAAGAACTCAAAATATTCAACAGCAAGAAAACAAATAACCTAATTTTAAATTTTTATTATATATTTATTTATTTTTGAGACTGGGTCTCACTCTGTCACCCACGCTGGAGTGCAGTGGCACAATCTTGGCTTATTGAAACCTCTGCCTCCCAGTTCAAGCCAGACCTCAGCTGGGAGTAGCTGGGACCATAGGTATGCGCCATCATGCTTGGCTAATTTTTTGTATTTTTGGTAGAGACGAGGATTTGTCATGTTGCCCAGGTTGGTCTCACACTCCGGAGCTCCAGCAATCCACCTGCCTCAGCCTCCCAAAGTGCTGGGATTACAGGCATGAGCCACTGGGCCTGGCCTCCAATTTTTTAAACGGGCAAAGGATCTAAACAGACATTTCTGAAAAGAACACATACAAATGGCCAAGACATTCATTAAAAAAAAATGTTTAACATCTCTAATCATTAGGGAAATGCAAACTAAAACCTCAATGAGACAATGCTTCACACCTGCTAGAATGACTGTTATCAAAAAGATTTTCAAAAAGACTGGACGCAGTGGCTCATGCCTATAATCCCAGCACTCTGAGAGGCCAAGTTGGGTGGATCATGAGGTCAGGAGCTCAAGACTAGCCTGACCAACATGGTGAAACCCCATCTCTACTGAAAATACAAAAATTAGCTGGGCATGTGTACCTGTAATCCCAGCCACTCGGGAGGCTGAGGCAAGAGAACTGCTTGAACTCAGGACCCAGGAGGCGGAGGGTGCAGTGAGCTGAGATCGCGCCACCGCACTACAGCCTGGTCTACAGAGCGAGACTCCATTTCAAAAAAAAAAAAAAAAAAAAAAAGACCTATATCCCATATTCAAGTGGGATTTAGCCAGAAGAGCAACACTGTTTTCACATTTGAAATTCATATTAATAGAATCAGTATCAAAAACATTTGATAAAGTACAATATCCTTTCAATACCTCTCGCACCATGAAAACACTCAGTAAACTGGAAATGGAAGGGAACTTCCTTAACCTGAAATAAGGTACCCATGAAAACCCTACTATAACATCATACTGATGGTGACACTGAATGTTTCCCCCTAAGATCAAATACAACAATGTCTGTTTTCGACAGCTATTCAACATGCTAAAAGAGGCGCTACCAGGGCAATCAGGCAAGAAAATGAAATAAAAGCATTCCAGATTTCAAAGGGCATACAAACATAGCTTCTGTCTCCCCCAGTAGACATACAAAATCCCTCACATTTTGTCACTGCACATATAGGTGAATACACCCAGGCAGACACACAAACCCTCAAAGATAACACCTCAGAGACATAAACAGGTGCTTGCAGAGACAAACACAGCCCAGGCCTCTCCACTCCTCCCCCAGCTTTCTCTCTCTCCTTAGGACTATGCACCATCTGACACATTGCATATTTTACTTATATCTTGTTTCTTGTCTCCTAGAATGTCAGCTTCAGGCAGATAGAGTTTTTTGTTCAGCTCTGTATAATGCAGCACCCACTAGGTCTGTTACAAAAAAAGGAGATTAATACTCATTGAAAAGCTAGGCGTGGCGTCTCATGCCTGTAATCCCAATACTTTGGGAGGCTAAGGCAGGCGGATCACCTGAGGTCGGGAGTTCGAGACCAGCCCAACCAACATGGAGAAACCCCATCTCTACTAAATGTAAAAAATTAGCTGGGTGTGGTGGCGCATGCCTGTAATCCCAGCTACTCGGGAGGCTGAGGCAGAAGAATCGCTTGAACCTGGGAGGTGGAGGTTGCAGTGAGCCAAGATCATGCCACTGCATGCCAGCCTGGGTGATAGTACAAGACTCCATCACAAAAATAAATCAACAAATAAAACAGGCCAGGCATGGTGGCTCATGCCTCTAATCCCAGCACTTTGGGAGGTCGAGGCAAGCAGATCACCTGAGGTAAGGAGTTTGCTACAAGCCTCTCTACTAAAAATACCAAAAATTAGCCAGGCATGGTGGCATGCACCTGTAATCCCAGATACTCAGGAGGTTGAGGCAGAAGAATCGCTTGAACCTGAGAAACAGAGGTTACAGTGAGCTGAGATCGTGCCACTGCACTCCAGCCTAGACGACAGAGTGAGACTCTGTCTCAAATAAATAAATAAATAATTTAAAAATACAAATACAAAATTAACCGGGCATGGTGTCCAATGCCTGTAGTCTCAGCTACTCAGGAGGTTGAGGCAGGAAAATCACTTGAAGCCGGGAGGCAGAGGATGTAGTGAGCTAATATGCTACTGCACTCCAGCCTGGGCGACAGAGTGGGACTGTCTCAAAACAAACAAATAAACAAACAAACAAACAACAGAGCGAGAATAAAAAATTCAAAAATTTTATAAAAGTAGCAAACTTTTTTTTTTTTTTTTTTTTTAAGAGACAGGGTTTCACCATGTTGCCCAGCCTGGTCTGGAACTCCTAAGCTCAGGCAATCCGCCCACCTCGGTCTCCCAAAATGCTAGGATTACAGGCATGAGCCACCAAGCCCACCCCCAAAAGTAGCAAACTTTCATAAGTTACCTTTTTTTTTTCCGACTTCACAGTAGGAAGAATGTTCTTTATTTAACCTGGAAGCATAGATTCAAGTTGCCCTGAATATACACTCCCTAGAGTGTTCTTTTATAAGAAAATTAAGTAGGCCTCAAAGGAAGAGACAAAATCAACTCAATTAAAATTAAGAGTACTCCTCCCCCACTCTTGATAACAGTACATGCAGGAGGTGGCCAAAAAAGCAAACAAAAAAAAATTTTAAAGAGTCCATCAAAGTGTAGAATGGAGTGAAAAGATAAATCACTTCCTGAAACAAAGTATTAGCAATCCCTACAAATGAAAAAGAATTAGTATACAGAGTATGTTAAAAAAAAGAAAAAAGGGGCCAGGCGCGGTGGCTCACGCCTGTAATCCCAACACTTTGGGAGGCCGAGGCGGGCAGATCACGAGGTCAAGAGATCGAGACCATGCTAGCCAACATGGTGAAACCCCATCTCTACTAAAAATACAAAAATTAACTGGGCGTGGTGGCGTGCGCCTGTAGTCCCAGCTACTCAGGAAGCTGAGGCAGGAGAATTGCTTCAACCCAGGAGGTGGAGATTGCAGCAAGCCGAAATCCTGCCACTGCACTCCAGCCTGGCGACAGAGCGAGACTCTGTCTCAAAAAAAAAAAAAAAAAAAAGGAAGAAAGAAATGAAGCAATAAACATAGAAATGACTTTAAGATGACACGATGACTGACAATTATTTTACAGAAGATGAAGGGCCACACAGGAAAAATAAGGAAAACTATTTATACGGAGTAAATACACAGGCATACATGGTCAGATGGTTAATCCATATATTCCATTGGCGTTCCTAAGTCAATTTGAATTTATCTACAGGCTACATCCCAAGGATTTTTTTCCCCCAATGTATAAAAAATTTACGAAGCATGGCTGGACACGGTGGCTCACACCTATAATCCCAGTACTGAGCCCAAGCGTTCAAGATGATGAGACCCCATCTCTATAAAAAATACAACCATTAGTCAGGTGTGTACCAGCTACTTGGGAGGGTGAGATGGCCCGCGAGGCCAAGGTTGCAGTGAGTTGTGATCGAGCCACTTCAGTTTGGGCGATAGAGGAAGACCTGCCTCAAAAAAAAAAAAAAAGAAATTTATGAAGCACTAGCACTTGGAGACAAAAACAACCACCACAATGGCAACAGATAAAATACTAACAACTCAAATCAAGCAGTGGAATGGTTAGCAGATTGGGTGACCCACAGCCTCAGACAGCAGCATGTGTGCAACAGACTGAGGCAAAGAAACTACAAAAATTCCTTTTCAGCATAATATTAATGTTAATGCCAACTCACTGAAAACTCAAAAGTGGCAAAACTCTGACAAAGCAACAATAAAGCTATGAAGAATAACAGATGCAGCACACGGTGGCTCACACCTGTAATCCCAACACTTTGGGAGGCCAAGGTGGGCAGATTGCTTGGGCTTAGGAGTCAGAAAACAGCCTAGGCAACATCGCAAACCCCATCTGTACAAAAAATACAAAAATAAGCCAGGCATGGGGGTGCACACTGTAGTCCCAGCTACTCAGAAGGCTGAGGTGAGAGGATGGCTTGAGCCAGAAAGGTAGAGGTTGCAGTGAGCCAAGACTGTGCCATTGCACTCCAGCCTGGGCAACAGAGCCAGACCTTGTCTCAAAAATAAATATATAAATAATAATTTTAAAAAATCAGAATCAGAGCCCGGCACGATGGCTCATGCATGTAATCCTAGCACTCTGGGAGGCTGAGGTGGGTGGATCATCTGAGGTCAGGAGTTTGAGACCAGCCTGATCAATATGGAGAAACCCAGTCTCTACTAAATATACAAAATTAGTCAGGTGAGGTGGTACATGCCTGTTTCTACCAAAAAGCAAAAATTATCTGGTGTGCTGGCGTGTGCCTGTAGTCCCAGCTACTCGAGAGGCAGAGACAAGAGAATTGCTTGACCCGGGAGGCAGAGGTTGCAGTGTGCCAAGATCGTGCCACTGCACTCCAGCTCGGGCAACAGAGCCAGATTCTATCTCAAATTTAAAAAAAAAAAAAAAAACACAGGCCAGGCACAGTGGCTCACGCCTATAATCCTAGCCCTTTGGGAGGCCGAAACGAGTGGATCACCTGAAGTTGGGAGTTCGAGATCAGCCTGACCAACATGGAGAAACCCAGTGTCTACTAAATATACAAAATTAGACAGGTGAGGTGGCACATGCCTGTAATCCTAGCTACTCGGGAGACTGAGACAGGAGAATCGCTTGAACCCAGGAGCCAGAGGTTGCAGTGAGCCAAGATCGCGCCATTGCACTCCAGCCTGGGCAACAAGAGTGAAACTCCGTCTCAAAAAAAAAAAAAAAAATCAGAATCTGTACTATGGTCACCTCTAGGTACAGAAGGAGGGTGAAATCAGGGAGACAAACCAGAAATGCCTAAGGCTTTTTATTTACCTTTACCCACACTCAAAAGTTTACCACACTCTCAATCTGGTGATGTAGCCCATAGTGGCTCCTCCTAGGTGATGAGTGAGGAATAGCTGAGTAATTACAAAATATAATCCTAGGGGGACTACTCACTCTACTGTCCCTGCCTCAGTGTGGAAATGCTCCCTCCTCCTGGGTCTCAATTCTCACCAGCAACCACACACCCAGAGTCAAGGTAAGGTTCTGACCTGCTATGTCATTTATTCTGACAACAAATATGTGGAGACTGCTCAATATCAATTAACTCTCCAACACCAGCAGGGGGTCCAGTAATTCAGTTCTGTCATTACCTGGCATTAGCCCAGACCCTGCAAGTCCAGGTCTCACCCCAGAACACAGCCCCCACTGAAGATGCCAGTCACAAGCCCTGGTAGGGGGAGGGGAGGCACCCTTAATTCTAACCAACTGCATATAAATCCAACAAACCCTCCTCACTTTCAGTAATTTGCTAGTACTACTCACAGAACTCAGCAAAACACAAGTTTACCAGTTTGTTATAAAGGATGACCCATGTAATCCCAGCACTTTGAGAGGCCAAGGCAAGTGGATCACCTGAGGTAAGGAATTCAAGACCAGACTGGCCAAAGAGTAAAACCCCGTCTCTACTATAAATACAAAAAAAAAAATTAGCCAGGCATGGTGGCAGTCACCTGCAATCCCAGCCACTCAGGAGGCTGAGGCAGGAGAATCGCTTGAACCTGGGAGGTGGAGGTTTGAGTGAGCCGAGATCGTGCCACTGCACTCCAGCCTGGTGACAGAGCAAGACTCGGTCTCAAAAAAACAAATAAATAAATAAATTTGCATATTATCAAAACTCAATATCCAGGCTCTCCCCCTTTACAGGTGTCAAAAAAATGGGGCTTAGGCCAGGCGTGGCTCATGCCTGTAATCCCAGCACTTTGGGAGGCCGAGGTGGGTGATCACCTGAGCTCAGGAGTTCGAGACCAGCACAGGCAACATGGTGAAAGCCCACCTCTACTAAAAATGCAAAAAATCAGCTGAGTGTGGTGGCGCACACCTGTAATCCCAGCTACTTGGGAAGCTGAGGCAGGAGAATCACTTGAACCCGGGAGGTGGAGATTGCAGGGAGCTGAGATCATGCCACTGCACCCCAGCCTGGGTGACAGAGTGAGATTCTATCTCAAAACAAAACAAAACAAAAAACAAAAAAAACAAAAAGGCAGGGGGGTATCTTACAGTTCCAACTCTCTAATGATGTGTTTGCTCTTTCTGGTTACCAGTATATCCAGAAGTTACCTAGGAGCTTCACCCTAAGTCACCTGATAGCATAAATTAAGCTAAGCTTGCTAGGAATAAAAAAGACACTCTTGGGCCGGGCATGGTGGCTTACGCCTCTTCTCCCAGCACTTTGGGAGGCCGAAGTAGGCAGATCGCCTGAGGTTGGGAGTCCCAGACCAGCCTGACCAATATGGAAAACCCCGCCTCTACTAAACATACAAAATTAGCCGGGCATGGTGGCACATGCCTGTAATCCCAGATACTCAGGAGGCTCAGGCAGGAGAATAGCTTGAACCCAGGAGGCGGAGGTTGCAGTAAGTCAAGATCATATCATTGCACTCTAGCCTGGGCAACAAGAGTGAAACTTCATCTCAAAAAAAAAAAAAAAAAAAAGACACTCTTACCACTCATGAAAATATAAGGATATTAGGATCTCTAAGTAAGGGACTAGAGAGAAAGACCCAAAATATTTTTATTATATCACAGATCCAAATAAACTCATTCATAAACCCTTTCTCCAAGAGGCAAAAGCATCTAAGTCTGCCCCTCAGAGACTTTCCCAATTTATACAATTTATTCTACAATTAAACAAATTTTGTGGAAGCAAAATCTGTCAATCATGTTGAGTTTTACTCAAGCCCTATAATCAAGTTATATAGATATAGAAATCACTGCCCCGTTAACCACTCAGTCCTTTCTGTTCTGCAGAAGCAGACTCACGCAAAGATATCCTTCCCATTACTTTAAGGCTCTTTTTTAAAAATAACAAAGTCAGATAGTGACTATAAATACTCATTCTTTTTTCTTTTCTTTCCTTTTTTTTGAGACAAAGTCTGGCAATGTTGCCTAGACTGGTCACAAACTGCTGAGCTCAAGCTAACCTCCCACCTCAGCCTTCCAAAGTGATGGGATTACAGGCCTGAGCCATCGAATCAGGCCTACAAATGCCCATTCTTTGCTACATAAAACATTAGCTGAACAGTTTTGTCTTCACTGATCAGCAGGAACATTTGTTAACCAAACATTCCTCAAATTTCCCTCCTTCCTCCAGGCCCTTATCTTTGACCCACTCTCAGCCTGAACAAATAGGCAACGCTTCCTAAGAACAGAATAACCTCAGAATAAAACATGCTCTGACCTAGGTCTGATTTTGCACCCTTCATCCTGCCTTCCTCCACATCTTCCTTCTAATCTTGTTTGCCCCTTCCTATGAAAGAAAATGATTTTCTGCCTCAACTTTCAGATCTCTGCAGATCTTATATTTCGTTGGTGCCCTCCTTTATGTGGTATTCCTTTAGATTGGCCTTAGTTTGGAGCCACTGCACCCCAGTCAAGGCTACCCACTTCCTTTACAAACCTTATGTGGATATTTAAAGAAAATAACCATGTTTGATGAATCCAGCAAAATCAATCTCAATGTTTATGGGAGGGAAGAAAATTAATGCACATTTATATCACAGCTGAACAGGAAATGCACAAGTGTCTACTCCTTTCAGACAACAAAGATGTCATTTAATTACTATTTCCTCGATAACAAGTCATTTTGTAAACAAAAATCCTACTAGAGGATTTCTAGTTGTTGCCAGGTCCTGTTCCCTAAGATTTAGAATTCATCTGCCAAGTTCCAATAACAGGAAACAGAACAGTTATTCAATCACAAATTCTTTACCTTGCAAGAGAAATTGTTATTTTGGTGAATCTTTTTTTTTTTTTTTTTTGGTGAATCTTTTTAATTCCCCAATTTACCTACCAACTTTCTTGTGAAACCATATTCACTTTTCTGCAGCCATAATAGGAGACTTGGTTCCCCCTACCCACCCCCCACTTCTTTTCCCCTGATAATATTCTCAAGGTTAAGCCCTGGAATTCCATTTCAAGTGACCCAACAGAACACAGATCTGACAAACATACTACACACACTCTGGGAAAGAATAAAAGAAAATAAGAATTTGTTGTTGTTATCGTTATTAAGCAGTTTACATTTTACTGACCTCCCAGTTTTTTTTAAAAAAGTTTAAGGTCACACCTCTGAGTTTGACATGCTATATACAGATATGAAGATTATGACTATGAAGAGATACAAATTGGTCCATGTCCCAAAAGATTAGAGATTTATTTTACTTTTTTATTGTCTTTTATTTTTAACTTTTTTTTTTTTTTTTTTTTTTTAAAGAGATGGGGTTTCACCACGTTGGTCAGGCTGGTCTTGAACTCCTGACCTCGTGATCTGCCCACCTCAGCCTCCCAAAGTGCTGGGATTACAGGCATGAGCCACTGTGCCTGGCCTACAGAATCCTTTTGATAAATACATAAAGAATTCTTGTGAAGACACAAGGGGCTGTCAAGGTTTTCTAAGACACTTTTCTAAGTAACTCAAAGCATAAAATGTATACCACTGTGAACACAAACATTGTAGACTTTATGTCTGACACAGATCATCAAAGACTTGGCTTCATGACTCTTAAACATACTGGAATAAGAATCTGCTTCTTAGGTGAAAAGCCACAGCACCTACACATATCATGTAGATAATTACTCCAAAATATGGAGGAATGCAGATATAATCCCTTGAAAATAAGAATTTTGGCCAGGCACGGTGGCTCCCACCTGTAATCCCAGCACTTTGAGAGGCTGAGGTGGGCGGATCACAAGGTCAAGAGATTGAGACCATCCTGGCCAACATGGTGAAAACTTGTGTCTACTAAAAACACAAAAATTGTCAGGCACGGTGGCTCATACCTGTAAGCCCAGCACTTTGGGAAGCAGAGGTGGGCAGATCACCTGAGGTCGGGAGTTCGAGACCAGACTGACCAACATGGAGAAACCCCATCTCTACTAAAAATACAAAATTACAAAATAATAAAAAATTAGCCCGGTGTGATAGCATGCACCTATAGTCCCAGCTACTCGGGAGGCTGAGGTGGAATTGCTTGAATCCAGGAGGCAGAGGTTGCAGTCAGCAGGGATCTCGCCACTGCACTCCTGCCTCTGTCTCAAAAAAAACTAAAAATACAAAATTAGCCAGGTGTGGTGGCACATGCCTGAAATCCCAGCTACTTGGGAAGCTGAGCCAGGAGAACTGCTTGAACCCAGGAGGCGGAGGTTGCAGTGAGCCAAGATCGTGCCATTGCATTCCAGCCTGGGCAACAAGTGAAACTCCATCTCAAAAAAAACCAAAAATTAGTTGGGTGTGGTGGCATGCCCCTGTAGTCCCAGATACTCAGGAGTCTGAGGCAGAAGAACTGCTTGAACATGGAAGGCGGAGGTTGCAGTGAGCCAAGATCAACACACTGCGCTCCAGCCTGGCAACAGGGTGAGACTACATCTCAAAAAAAAAAAAAAAAAAAAAAAAAGAAAATAATTTTTAAAACGTGGAATATGAGACCAGATCATTCCTTTTCCGCTAAAATCCACCTCTGGGAAATACATTATCTACTCTATGAAGCTCTACTGATAAAATGCAATTTGGACTAAATGAAAAAACTCAAGCTGAATTTGTTGTTAAGGCAACAAACCCAGGGAGAAGCAGTGCTGACCTGGAATACAGACATCCATCTGACTCCAGTGTCAGCAGGGGTCATCCTACCTATCAGGTGGGACATCCCTCTACCCCCATCATGCTCATGGAAGTGCCCTGTGACCACCCGCCCAGGAGACACTGCATTATGCCCCACTGGGTACCCGAAGTGCATTTTATTTCCAGGTTCTTCCACCACCTTGCTGAGAGTTTTTCTCCCTTCACAAGTCTGAGAGAATCCAAAGGACAGGAATCATTTCCATCTTTTCCCTTGTCGGCCTAAAAAGTCAAGGCTGAAGCACAAAATATGACCCAAAGTGTCTGAAAAAGGGGGGACAAGGAGTGGGCTGATACAAAGTTGTCAAGAATTCTCATTGATTTACAGAAGTAACACTGATTAGTGCATGGCTATGCACAGTTAAGCTTATAGGGTGTGGGTTCCAGGGTCCCGTGATGCATTAGTAAATTAATTATACCTACTTGTGGCAACAGCAGTTTCAAAAGATGAATTCATAGCTCCAGCGATTTAGAAGGTGATTGCTGTATCATTTGAATGTCTCTATGGGACCGTTCATTTACAAGGACCCACATTTCTCAGATGAAAATTATTTTGAGGCCAGGTGCAATGCCTCACGCCTGAGGTCCCAGCACTTGGAAGGCCAAGGCAGGTGGATCACTTGAGGTCAGGAGTTCCAGACCAGCCTGGCCAACATGGTAAGACCTCGTACTAAAAATACAAAAATTAGCTAGAAGTGGTAGCCCGAAACTGTGGTCCCAGCTACATGGGAGGCTGAGGCAGGAGAATCGCTTGAACCCGGGAGGTGGAGGTTGCAGTGAGCCAAGATAGTGCCACTGCACTCCAGCTTGGGCAACAAGTGCGAAACTCCCGCTCAAAAAAAAAAAACAAACAAGCAAAAGAAAACCTTTTCTTTTCTCAGTCCTCAATACCAGCATCTGACTGATTGACCATCATTGTGTCTCCAAAGAGTGGAAACTGGGGTTGAGGGAGGAAAAGCTGAGTGCCCCCAGGGGTTGGCTATTTAGAAGCAGGGTATGCTAGATTTCCCCTAGTGTGAGAACATTGCCCCAGCCTTCTATTTCAACTGTCTTCTGGGAGCAGTTACCCAAGAACCAATATTCACTGGACCCTCCAAGAGATTTGGTAGCTGTGGGCAGCTCGAGTCAGCCCCAGGCAGTTTTGAAACGCAAAACCAGGAAAAAATAAGGAGGGGCGCGCTGAAGGCGTATCACCCTGTAAAGATTCCCAAGGGGAACCTCAACTCAAAGACATTCTGATGAGGTGTCCGTGCCTAGGGAAGATAAAAGGAGAGGCACAAAGGTTTTTTTTTTAAAGCGGAGTATCAAGACTACGAACAAAAAACAAATCTCTGTGGAAGAGTCATCCATTGCTTGGTTGAAAAATAAACAATGAAACCACAATATTTGAAATGTAGAATAAAAGAGAAACGGCTGCTAACGTTGTCGTGAATTCGAGGGGAGAGGTTGGCGTCTGGAAAAGCGAGAAGAGAACCGGAAAATTGGGGATTTACTGCAAGCCCTAGAAACAGCAAGCTGGGGGACGGGGTGAGGATTTGGGACCTTGCATCCCATACACTTAGAAAACTCAGGGGGAAAAACAGGTGTCCTCTGGGGAGAGAAAAGAAACTGGGACCTCACAGACCACAGCTCCTTCCAAGTACAAGTCAAGATTTCCCCTACCCCAAGACCCTCCCGTGGCTCCTACACAATATGGGGAGCCTTGGGGCTCCGGGGCCGGGGCTGCAGTCGCGGCACAAGGCGGAACAGGACGTCCGGGGTCCCAGCTGCCGGCCCAGCCCCACCCTGCAGCCGAGGGGACCGAGGGCTGAGCTGCGCCAGAGAGACTCAGGTATGCAGACCCAGAGTCACCCGCGGGAAGGCCCGGGCCCCGCCACAGCCAGTTCCGGTCGTCCAATCAGCCCCTCCTCCCCGGTCTCGGGACGCTGGAGCCGACACACTCACCATTTCCTGGCTCCCGGGTGTCCCGGCTTCCGAACCTCCGGATCCCAAGGCCGGCACAGGGAACAGCGCCACACAGGGTGCAGCCAAGCCACTCCGGGCCTCTGGGACCGGCGAAGCGAAACCAAGTACGGCGGACGCGAGAAATGAAAATCCCGCGAGAAGGTTGAACGTCTGCAGCTGCGTCCCCGGCGGCGCGCCTGATTGGACCGATCGCAGAGCTCCGCCCCGGCGCCCCTGATTGGGTACTGCTTCGGGCTCTGCCCCCTGCATCTTGACAGATGTGAATGACAGGAGATGTGATATCCAGATGAGTGGAGCGGGAATGAGCGGGTCTCGGCCCCAGCCCTCAAACGCAGAGTGGACTTCTTCCCCCTCGTCCCCTTCACTGTACTTGGTTTGCGGGGGATGGGCACATGGGAGATATTTGCATTTTTGCAGAACTTAATCCGGGTTTGCCAAAGGAGACACTTCCTGTACTCAATGGGTCATTTCTTTATCTACCTCTTGCATGAGGAGTCACAGGTGTGCGCAGGGAGTTCCAGGCAGGACTGGAACAGAAGAAAGGATGTGACATTCTCAGGGATCGGAAATTTAAGATAAGGATATGGGAAGCATGCCCAAGGCTTTCTCATACCATACCTTTCTCTCTCTCTTTAAAAAAAAAAAAAAAGTTTTTACTTTTAATTTTCTATTTACTGGCGGGTGCGGTGGCTCACACTTGTAATCCCAACACTTTGGGAGGCCGAGGCAGGCGGATCACGAGGTCAGGAGTTCGAGACCAGCCTGGCCAATATGGTGAAACTGCGTCTCTACTAAAAATACAAAAATTAGCCGGGGGTGGTGGTGGTTACCTGTGGTCCCAGTTACTCAAAAGGCAGAGGCAGGAGAATCCCTTAAACCTGGGAGGTGGAGGCTGCAGTGAACCAAGATTGCGCCACTGCACTCCACCATGGGCAACAGAGCAAGACTCTGTCTCAAAAAAAAAAAAAAAAAAAATATATATATATATATATATATATATATATATTTGAGACAGGGTCTAGCGCTGTCACCTAGGTTAAAGTGTAATAGCATGATCATAGCTCACTGCAGCCTCCATCTCCTGGGTTCAAGTGAACCTTTGTGCCACCAAGCCCGGCAAATTCTTTAATTTTTTGTAGAGACAGGGTTTCCTTTGTTGCCAAGGCTGGTCTTGAACTCCTGGCCTCAAGTGTTCTTCCCACTTTCGCCTCCCAAATCAATCTACTCATTTGCACCCAAGAAAATAAAAAATCGCCCAAAAGGGAATAAAATTATTAAATGCATAGAAAAACAAGTTATATTTCCATAATATTCTGTAAAGAAATCAAAAGGACTCATACTACTATATTTATTGAGACAAAGGCCAAAAAAAAAAAAAAAGAAATCAAAAGGGAAGTAAAGCAAAAATTTGAACTAGCTCAGATAAGTAGGGCACTTCAGAACATTTAAAAAGGAAAATGTGAATTCAGAAGATAAAACATGTTCCCAAGCTTGAGAGCCAGTGACTGCTGAAGTGAAGTCACAGAGTATATTAGAACACCCTGGTGATGAGGCAGGAAACCTAAAGACTTAACTCTGGGAGCTCAACACACCCTCCTATCACATCATCACAATGTGGGAGTGCTCCCTCCTTCAATACCTTAATAATTTACACCAGCAGAACACTCTCAGTTTAAGCCCTTTGAAATACCGACCTCTCCAACTCATAAACCATAAGTCTCTAAATATGACCTTTACATGTTTTCTTTGTATATACAAATTACAGTCTGACTACAGCAACTCTGTCGGCTGGATGCAGTGGCTCACACCTGCAATCCCAGCACTTTGAGAGGCCAAGGCAAGCGGATCACTTGAGGTCAGCAGTTCGAAACTAGCCTGGTCAACATGGCGAAACCCTATCTCTACTAAAAATACAAAAATTAGCCAGGTGTGGTGGCAGGCACCTATAATCCCAGCTGCTGGGGAGGCTGAGGCACAAGAATCGCTTGAACCCTGGAGGCGGAGTTTGCAGTTAGCCAAAATCCACGCCACTGCACTCCAGCTTGGGTGACAGAGCGAGACTCCATCTCAAAAAAAAGAAGAGAGAGAAGAAAGAAAGAGAGAGAGAGAGAGAGAGAGAAAGAGAAAGATAAATAAATAAATAAATCAAAATGTTTTGCAGAAAACAGAGGTACAACCTCAAAAAGGACAGAAATCCGCACCTGCATTTGCCTGTGAAGTTCCTGTTTTCCAGGGCTCTGCAGCTTCTCAGAATCCACGCTCCAAGAGCTATTCCGAGCAGCTGGGTGCTATCTGCAGGAGAGGGGCAGGCTGCCCAGGAAGCACCCAGGGGAGCTCCCCCTTCTCTCCCTTTGCAGGCTCCAGACTGGTCTTAGTGTGGGTCACTGGCCTCAGGCTATGCTGCCCTCTGCAAGATTTTCACCCACATTGTTCAGTTTCAGGAGACAAACACCCTCAATCCTAGTGTATGAATGAGAATCCAGCAGAGTCCCTGCTTTCCTCCTGTGTTTACCATAAAGTAGAAGAGAAAAATATCAAGACAGTTTAAGTGGATTTTAAAACTGACAAATAATCGTTCCTTTGAGAAAATGAAGAAGCCAGCAAACTATTATTTCAACGTTAACAAACTGTTATGTAAAACCCCTAATTAAATATGAACTCTCCCCTTTTTCTTCTGCTTCTGCAGCTCCCCTGACATTCACAGTTGATGATTGTCACCAGGTGCTCTGTGTCAGGGTATGTACATGTGCAGTTTACTCACCGAAAATTCTAAGTCGTGCGCGGCGGCTGCCCCAGGGGTACCCGGTCCACACATCCCAGAGTCGCCCCCGGACAGGCCCGGGTCCCGCCACGGCAAGTTCCTGTGGGTTCCATCCAGCACCTTCCTCCACAGTCTCGGGGCGTCCCCCCCTCAACACTCACCATTTTCCGGCTTCTGAGATATCTGTGGTTCTCCCTACGACTCTCCTGTTCATTGCAGGTCACAGCTGGAAAGAAGCTGCAGCGAAGCCACCTCTGGTGCTTCTGGGGCAACATAGACTGACACCCACCGTGTGGGCGGGTGAAAGGAACGCCTCGCAGTTTTGTGGAGCTTCGCGCCCTCCTCCCGGAGCCGTGTCTGATTGGACAATTTGCACACCCACCCCACGCCGCTCCTGATTGGAAAGTGCCAAGGGCCCCGCCTTCTGAGGGGCTGAGTGAGTGGAAGAATCTAACACCTGGCTGAGTGGAGCTTGAATGAAATGTTCTGGCCAGGCGCTGTGGCTGACGCCTGTAATCCCAGCATTTTGGGAGGCCGAGGAGGGTGGATCATGAGGTCACGAGCTCGAGACCAGCCTGACCAAACTGGCGAAACCGCGCCTCTACTAAAAATACAAAAATCAGCCAGGCGTGGTGGCATGCCCCTGTAATCCCAGCTATTCAGGAGGCTAAGGCAGGAGACTTGCTTGAACCCGGGAGGCAGAGGTTGCAGTGAGCCGAGATCACACCACTTCATTCCAACCTGTGAGACAGAGTGAGACTCTTTTTCAAAAAAAAAAAAAAAAAAGGTTTTAGGTCCGACATGTGGCTCACACCTATATAATCCCAGGACTTGGGGAGGCCTGGAAGGGAGGACCGCTTGCGGTCAGGAGTTCAAGACCAGCTTGAGCAACGTACTAAGACTTCATCTCTTAAAAAAAAAAATTAGCCAGGCCTGGTGGCCCTGTGCCTATAGTCCCAGCTACTTAGGAGGCTGAGGAAGGAGGATTGCTTGAACCTTGGAGGTAGAGGCTACAGTGAGCTATGATCACGGCACTGCACTCCAGCCTGTGTGACAGAGTAATACCCTGTCTCAAAAAAAAGAAAAAGAAAGAAAGAAAGAAAGAAAGGTTGGTTCTAGCCACAGCTGGATTTCCTCCTTGAGCGGTAGCCTGGCCCCCACCCTGGGGATATTGGCATTTCAGGAGAACATGCTTCAGTCTTCCCAAAGCTGACATTGGTGTCTTCCTGTATTCAGCGAGCCCTTCTTTCTGGAAATGGGGGTGGTGAGGGAAGTGAGGGGTGGTGGGGGGAAGGTCGTCTGCCTCAAGGTCTGGTCAGGCCAACACTAGAACAGGAGAGAGGGCCTGATGTCATTGGAGATTACGAATTCCGGATGAGGGATGGCCAAGGATTTTCTATACCCTATCTCTCAATCTACTCATTTTCACTCAAGAAAATAATGCACCAACAACAGAATAAAACTAAGGGCATGGAAAAACTGGAATTATATGGCAGATATACATGTATATATATTTTTAGACAGGGTCTGGCTCTGTCTCCCTGGCTGGAGTGCATGGTGCAATCTCAGCTCACTGCAACCTCTGCCTCCTGAGTTAAAGCGATTCTCCTGTCTCAGCCTCCTGAGTAGCTGGCATTACAGGCGCGCACCACCACACCTGGCTAATTTTTGTATTTTTAGTAGAGATGAGGTTTCATCATTTTGGCCAGTCTGGTCTCGAACTCCTGACCTCATGATCCACCTGCCTTGGCCTCTCAAAGTGCTGGGATTACAGGCGTGAGCCACAGTGCCCAGTCGGCAGCAATATCTTATAAAGGATTCAAAAGAAAAGTAAAGGAAACATTTAAAGTAGTTCAGATAACCAGCCTGCTTCATGCATAGTTCACAAGGAAAACCCGCTGTCAGAAGGCAAATTATATTCCCAACCTTGGAAGCCAAACCATGACTGCTGAAATGGAGCCCCCCCACCCAGGGCGGATCAGTGCCACATAATGAGCCAGAGAAAATTAAGGATGTATCTGGGAGTTCAAAATGGTCTTCTGTCCCCTTCTCAGTTTAGAAATGATCCTCTCCTTTAAGACCTTCATTTTCACCAACAGGAAGCTCTCAACTTGAGTTAGTTTAAGCTAAATTTACTGTTAAATTAATAAACCCTTTCTCTAGGAGACATCCCAAATGGATCTTGCTCTAAGTCTGACCTTCACAGATTTTCATTCTAGTGACTCTTTGCATAATTAGAGAATTCTTGCCCGATGAAAGTGAGTTCTTTTAATTATCAGGACCCTAGAGACATTAAAATGAGGGAGCAGCCTAGGCGAGGTGGCTCATGCCTATGATCCTAGCACTTTGGGAGGCCAAGGTGGGCAGATCACGAGGTCAGGAGACCGACACCATCCTGGCCAAACGGTGAAATCCTGTCTCTATTAAAATACAAAAAATTAGCCAGGCATGGTGGCATGCTCCTGTAGTCCCAGCTACTCGGGAGGCTGAGGCAGGGGAATCGCTTGAACCCAGGAGGTGGAGGTTGCTGTGAGCCGAGATCGCACCACCGTGCTCCAGCCTGGTGACAGAGCAAGACTCCACCTTAAAAAAAATAAATAAATCCACCTGAAAGTGTTGCTAATTGAAGTGTATATTCAGTGCAACTTCAATCTGTGCTCCAGAGTGCCAATCCTCAAGCCTAGCCCAAATAAACGCTCTATTTACATTAATTTTGCCTTAGGTTCTTCCTCTTAGGGTTGACAATGACAAAACCAAAACATTCTACAGGAAATGGCCACAAGACAACCAGAGTTACAACCTCAGAAAGAAGATTATAACTCGCATGCCCTGCTAAAAATCCCATGCCCTGATAGTTTAAAATTTTTTAGGCAGGGTATGGTGGCTCACGCCTGTAATTCCAGCACTTTGGGAGGCCGAGGTGGACAGATCACCTGAGGTTGGGAGTTTGAGACCAGCCTGACCAACATGGAGAAACCCCGTCTCTTCTAAAGGTACAAAATTAGCCAGGGGTGGTGGCGTATGCCTGTAATCCCAGCTACTTGGGAGGCTGAGGCAGGAGAATAGCTTGAACCCGGGTGGCACAGGTTGCGGTGAGCTGAGATCAAGCCATTGCACTTCAGTCTGGGCAACAAGAATGAAACTCCGTCTCAAAAAAAATAAAAAATTAGCCAGGGATGGTGGCACACACCTGCAGTCCCAGTTACTTGGGAGGCTGAGGCAAGAGGATCACCTGAGCCCAGGAAGTTGAGGCTTCAACAAACTGTGATCACACCACCATTACACTCCAGCCTGGGCAATAGAGTGAGAGCCTGTCTCAAAAAAAAAAAAAAAAAAAAAAAAAAAAATGTCTTCCAGGACTGCAATAGCTCAGGTAAGTACCTCATCCACCTTAGTTACTTCTTCTATTCTCCTTATTTTGTCCCCTGCTCATTGAAGGAAAACACAAAGTTATAACCTGACAATCACCTGCTGTAAATACTGGAATTCTTAGCACAACCCTGAGAAATCCACACTCACAGAGGGCGTGTGGATGTTAAAGATGGCTGGCTCACTACCAGACAGAGCTTCACCGACTTTTTCTGGAAAATGTCTCGAAGTAGTTAACTGGAAAAATTTTCTGTTTCTGTTTTTTCCTTTGTTTGTTTAAGACGAGGTCTTCTCTGTCGCTGAGGCTAGAGTACAGTGGTGCCATCTTGGCTTACTGCAGCCTCGACCTTCTGGGCTCAAGCCATCCTACCACCTCAGCCTCCAGAACAGCACAGACCACTATCCCCCGGCTACCTTAAATTTTGTGTAGAGACAGTCTGCCTGTATTGCTTAAGCTGGTCTGGAAATCCTGGCCTTAAGTGATCCTCCACCTTGCTGTCCCAAAGCGTTGGGATTATAGGCAGGAGCCATTGCGCTTGGCTCCCCTTGGAAGACTTTTATGTGGGAACATACAATTGATAGAAGTAAAGATTTTTAAATAATAAAAATGGGGATCGCCTTGTTGACCAGGTTGGTCTTCAATTCTTTAAGCGATGCTCCAGTCTAGGCCTCCCGAAATGCTAGGATTACAGGCATGAAACACTGCACTCTACCTGTGTTTGGGTCACAATCTCTTCTAGATTGGATAAAGGGAAAGAAGGGGCCGGGCACAGTGGCTCACACCTGTAATCCCAGCAGTTTGGGAGGCCAGGGTGGGCAGATCACCTGAGGTCAAGAGTTCGAGACCAGCCTGACCAACATGGAGAAACCCCGTCTCTACTAAAAATACCAAATTAGCCAGGCCTGGTGGCACATGCCTGTAATCCCAGCTACTCAGGAGGCTGAGGCAGGAGAATCGCTTGAACCTGGGAGGTGGAGGTTGCAGTGAGCCGAGATTGTGCTATTGCACTCCAGCGGGGCCACAAGAGCAAAACTCCATCTCAAGAAAAAAAAAAAAGGTTGGGGGGGCCGGGAAATAAAGGGGGAGAGGGCAAGGTTTCATCAATGGAGATTCTCTGCAGATGCTACTTTTCCTTCTCAAAGACAGCTTTGCCAGGCCACTTTTGTTTGCGGCCGAGCGACAGCCATTTCAAAATCTGTCAACGAAATATATTTTGGCTTAAAATATTTTAATTTCCATCACCTCCACTGGACTCCGAGTCTGGAATTCCCTGTGCAGGACAAAGGAGTAGGGACAGTCTATTGAGTGAGGAAGACAACGGTGCCCCCTCTAGCAATTCAGAGCAAATTTGGCTGAAATGCAAATACCCAAACAGCAAGACGCAGTAGCTCGCTTGGATAATCCGTGGTTAGAACAGGTCAGGTCGGTTCTGCAGGGCCCCGTTACCCAAGGCTTCCGCTGTCAATCAGGACCGAGGGGGACGGGGACTGGAGGCTGATCCAATCAGGGGCGCTGGGGCGGGGTCCTGCCAACTGTCCATCCGGGGAAGGGGAGGCCGCATTCCCGCTCTCCTGACTCCGGGGCGTCTTGCACCGCGGGGAGGTGGGGATCTCGGCTTTCCGGCCCCGAGAGGGACCAGGTGCCTCCGCCATAGCTTCTGTCGCTGGGTCGCCTGCGAAGTGACTGGACTGTTCGAGGGATCCGTGGAGAGGAGGCCAGGACACCTGGAAGCTGTGAAATGGTGAGTGTGCGGGACCGGGGGTCCCGAGACGGGGGAGGGGCTGGGTGGAACCGGCCGGAACCTGCTCTGGCGGGATTCGGGCCTCCCCGCGGCGACCTCGGGTCTGCAGACCCGAGTGCCCCTGGTGCAGCTCGGTCCTCCGTCCCTTCGGCCGTAGGGTGGGGTTGGGCCGGCAGCTGGAACCCCGGGCGCCCAGTCGGGGCCCCTGCGCTGCGACTGCGACCCCCCTGGCCCCGGCCCCGGAGCCCTCTCTGTGCATCTCCGCGTCTCCCCCAGATTGTGCGGGTACCACGGGAGGGTCATGGGGGGTATCCCGCCTCGGGTGTGGGGTTCGTGTGGGAGGAGCAGTGGGCTGTGGGGTCCCCAGTCCCGCCTTTTTTCCTTAAAAACTAAACTGAAGGCCAGGCGCAGTGGCTGACGGCTGGAAGGTTGAGGCGGGTGGATTGCTTCAGCTCAGAAATTCGAAACCTGCCTGCGCAACATGGCGAGACCCCCGTTTCTATAAAAAATAAATTAAAGGTGGGGATGATGCCGCCCACTTGTAGTCCCAGCTACTCAGTCCCGGGGGGCTGAAGTGGGAGGATCGCTTGAGGGAGGAGGTTGAGACCCCAGTGAGCCTAGGTCGCACCACTGCACTCCGGCCTGGGCGACAGAGCGAGACCTCGTCTCAAACAAAACAAAACAAAACAAAAAGAACAACAACAACAAAAAACCCTAAACTGAGGCCTCTTAAAAATTAAAGAGTTTTCCTTCTCAGAATAGGAGTTTGAAAAAAAAAACAGAGTTCACTTGAGCAAACAGCGATTCCTGAATGAGAAACACCCAGTCATGGCTTGTGGTTTAATAGCGGAAAAAAAAAACTCTCTGCAAAATAACTTGAGCTATATACTACGCCGAATATGAGAGAACACGACCAAGGGAAACAACCCTCTGAAGCCTCCAGTAGGTGGTCCCAGGAGGTTCGATGGCAGTTTGGTTTTATTCATTTCAGCGAGACAGGAATTGCAGGGAAAATCATAAATCAATGCGTGGAAGGCGGAAAGGGCAGGACACATAGAAGCGGGGCTTAAAAGGCACAGGTGGTTCAGGGATTCTGTAGCTGGCAGTTGGTTGACAGTGTGAAGTTGTGTCTAAAATTTGAAAGGGGCAGGAAGGAATACATAAGCGAAGGGAGTCTGTTACTTGCCATGTGATTCCATCCCCCGTCAAAAACCGATCTGTTTCACTAGATTTTATGAATTCTAAGGCGTGACTTAATCCTTCCCTTGCATGGCCTTAGGTCTTGTTTGCTATTTAGTATTTTATTGGCACAAAGGGTCTCTTTGCAGGTCTTTTTTTGAGATGGAGTCTTGCTCTGTAACCCAGGCTGGAGTGCACACGATCTTGGCTCACTGCAAACTCCGGCTCCCAGGTTCAAGCAATTCTCCTGCCTCAGCCTCCCAAGTAGCTAGGATTACAGGCGCCCGCCACCACGCCCGGTTAATTGCTTTGTATTTTTAGTAGAGGCAAGGTTTCACTATGTTGGCCAGGCTGGTCTCGAATTCCTGACCTCAAATGATCCACCCGCCTCGGCCTCCCAAAGTGCTAGGATTACAGGAGTGAGCCACCACGCTCAGCCTCTTTGCAGTTATGTCTATTTTAACATTAATGTGGGTCAGTTGCTGTGTCTAAACTCCAGAAGGGAGAGTGTGGAGTGTCTGATCTCCATTACTGACATAGCTGGGAACTTCAGGTTTTTGGGGGGCCTCCCATTGGTAAAGAGCCAGTCAGTTGACTTGATTGAGGTGGGGTGGGGAGCTTAGGTTTTTATTTTTAGTTTACAGGTTCAAGGATAGGCTTTCATATGGTGCATTAGAATAAAAATCAAAAAAATACTGTATTGGTTACAGTGATGTAGTCGCCTTATTTGGACTTTTCAACCTTAAATAATTGAAACGATCAGATTCCCATTATAAGGAGATTATTCAAGTGAAAATCTGATAATTGCCATTCAGGAAAATACAGATTCTAGGGAAATGGGCTTAGAACTCCAGAGTTAAAAGTTAAACTCTTGGCCAAGCCTGGTGGCTCATGCCTGTAATCCACCAAGGCAGGTGGATCACAGACAAGGTAAAGAGATCGAGACCATCCTGGCCAACGTGGTGAAACCCCGTCTCTACTAAAAATACAAAAATTAGCTGGGCATGGCTGGGTGGCTGGGTGTGGTGGCTCACCCCTGTAATCCCAGCAGTTTGGGAGGCCAATGCAGGTGGATCACCTGAGGTCAGGAGTTTGAGACCAGCCTGATCAACATGGAGAAATCCCGTCTCTATTAAAAATACAAAAAATTAGTTGGGTGTGGTGGTGCATGCCTATAATCCCAGCTACTCAGAAGGCTGAGGCAGAAGAATCTCTTGAACCTGGGAGGCAGAGGTTGCAGTGAGCTGAGATTGCGCCCTTGCACTCCAGCCTGGGCAGCAAGAGGGAAACATCATCTCAAAAAAAAAAAAAGTTAGCTGGGCATAGTGGTGCACACCTATAGTCCCAGCTACCGGGGGAGGCCGAGGCAGGAGAATCGCTTGAACACGGGAGGCAGAGGTTGCAGTGAGCCAAGATCACGCCACTGCACTCCAGCCTGGCGACAGAGTGAGACTGAGTCTCAAAAAAAAAAAAAAAAAAAAAAAGTTAAACTCTTGACTGAGTAGGGTGTCCCACACCTGTAATCCTAGCTTTGTGAGGCTGGGGCAAGAGGATTGCTTGAGACAAGGAGTTGGAGACCAGCCTTGGTAATACAACAAAACCCATCTCTAGAAAAGAAAAATAGAAAAATTAGACAGGTGTGGTGGCACCCACCTGTAGTTCCAGCCACAAGGCAGTCTGAGGCAGGAGGATCACTGGAGTCCAGGAGTTTGATGCTGCAGTGAGCCAGTATCAAATTTGACATTCCAGCTTAAGACATTGTGATGGCCGTGAAGTCTGTGTGTGAGAAAGGTAAGAGAGAGAAGTTAATCTGTAATGAAGATCAAGAGAAAAGGGGCCGGCCGGGCTTGGTGGCTCACGCCTGTAATCCAAGCACTTTGGAGGCCAAGGTGTGTGGATCACCTGAGGTCGGTAGTTCAAGACCAGCCTGACCAACATGGTGAAACCCAGTCTTAGGGGGGGGAAAAAAAAGAGAGAGAAAAGGGGCCCTTCCTGGCTCTGTTCAGGCATTTGCAATATTTTACAAAAGAATATAGGTACAAAAGAAAGTTAATCTATATTCAGGAACGGGAAGATTCCAGCTGGCTATGTTACTACTGCCAGTCAGATGATTCAACCCCAGAATCACACTAACCTCAAGAGAGGTTTCACATTTTCACCAGCATTTGGTGATGTCAGTGTTTTTTGGATTTTAGCCACTCCACCAAGCAGCAATTCAGTGGTGCGTCGTCGTTTTCATTTGCTCTTCTCTAATGGCCTATTTTTGATTGGTTGGTTGTTTTCTTATTGAGCTTTGGGAGTTCTTTCTATCTTTTGGGTGTCAGTCCTCCATCAGATAGGTATCTTGCAAATATTTTGTCCCAGTCTACAGCCTATCTTTTCTTTTTTTTTTTGAGATGGGGTCTCCTACTGTCACCCAGGCTGGAGTACAATGGCACAATCTCAGCTCACTGCAAAACCTCCGCCTCCCAGGTTCAAGCGATTTTCCTGCCTCAGCCTCCCAGTTAGCTGGGATTACAGGCACCCACCATCATGCCTAGCTAATTTTTTGTATTTTTAGTGGAAATGGGGTTTCACTATGTTGGTCAGGCTGGTCTCCAACTCCCGACCTCAGGTGATCCACCCACCTCAGTCTCCTGAAGCGCTGGGATTACAGGTGTGAGCTACCGAGCCCAACTGTTGTCTTTCATTATCTTAAATGTATTTTCCAAAAACAGAAAGTTTTTTTATTGTTATTTTTATTATTTTTTTTTATTATTTGTTTTTATTTATATTGTTTGAGACAGGATCTCATTTTGTCACCCAGGCTGTAGTGTAGTGATGCAATCTTGGCTCACTGCAGCCTCAACCCCACTGTACATGTATATTTACTATAAATCTGGAAGGCTTTTATTTTCTGTCCTGGTTGGCCTAGTAGTATCTCCCTTCTCAAGCTGAGTAGAAGGCATGAGAGCAGACATCCTTGTCTGTGTCTTATCTTTGGGAGAAAGCAGTTAGTCCTTCACCATCACAAATGAGGGTTGTTTTGCATTTTTTATACATACCTTATAGTAGGTTGAGGAAGTGCCTTTGTATTGAGTGGATTTTTTTTTTTTTTTTTTTTTAGACAGAGTTTCACTCTTGTCACTCAGGCTGGAGTGCAATACTGCTATCTCAGCTCACTGCAACCTCCACCTCCTGGGTTCAAGCGATTCTCCTGCCTCAGCCTCCCAAGTAGCTGGGATTACAGGCACGCGCCACCACACCCGGCTAATTTTTGTATTTTTAGTAGAGACGGGGTTTCACTATGTTGGCCAGGCTGGTCTCAAACTCCTGACCTCAGTCGATTCATCCGCCTGGGCTTCCCAAAGTGCCTGGCCGAGTGTTTGATCATGAAGGGATGTCAAGGTTTGTCATATGCTTTTTCTGCATCTTTTAGAATGTTCAACACAAACACGTTTGTATTGTTTGCTGTTGATCCTATACTATTAAGGTGTATTGCATGAATGGATTTTCAGAGTTAAAAGCAGCATTGCTTTCCTGAATTGAATGCCATTTCATCATGGGTTATGATATAGTTATATATTATAGCATTCTCTTTTCCAATATTTTGGTAAGGTATTTTCTGTTGAAATTTAAAGGAGAGATATTCAGGTACAGTATTATAATATAGTCAAGCATTGTCTAGTACCAGATATAATGCATGTGTGTATATACACACACACACATGTACATATGCTGCATTTATATACAGTACATTGTTTGGTTATGGTAGGTAATTGGTAAATATTACATGTAACTTGTATATGATATATAATTGCCATATATAAATGGTATTAGACTATATAGCATTATACTGTTATAGTGTAAATTTATATGTTTTTATCCTTCATAGCATAGTGAGTTTCATTTCCATATCAGCCTGCAGCATAAATCAAATACACCAGTCTCATCCTCCTCTTGGAACAAAGGAGAATCTCACCCTCTTCTTTCTACAGAATGTGCCACCCAAAAATATTCATGATCGAAGGGTGCGGTGGCTCATGCCTGTAACTCCAGCACTTTGGGAGGCTGAGGCTGGCAGATCACAAGGTCAGGAGTTTGAGACTAGCCTGACCAACTTGGTGAAACACCGTCTCTACTAAAAATACAAAAATTAGCCAGGTGTGGTGGCACATGCCTGTAATCCCAGCTACTCAGGAGGGTGAGGCAGGAGAATTGCTTGAACCCAGGAGGCAGAGGTTGTGGAGAGCCAAGTTCACGCCATTGCACTCCAGTCTGGGCAACAGAGCAAGACTCCATCTCAAAAAAAAAAAAAAAAGGAGAGAGAGAGACACACACAAAAGTGGGTTGCTGAAATATATGATCATTTTATTATTTTTTTCAGGCACCATCATACTATTCCATAGGGGTAAACCATTCACAATCCTTTGGACAGAGCACATGGGGTTCATTTTTTCTCTTGATGGAGTTCTCTCACACCATTTCACACAAAAGTTTTTATATTTGATAAATATTTACCTTTTTGTTGAGACTGGACACGCTGGAGTTTTTGCCTCTCAATCTTGTTGCCATTCAACCTTCAGCAATTCATCAATTATAATCCAGGCTTTTCTATCCAAGCACAGTTTCCAAGAAAGGTTTCTGCTTTTGATTTTTTTTGTTTTAGTTAGTTATGACTCTTATCAGTCAGATTGGTAGGGCCTCGGCCAGGCATGGTGACTCATGCCTGTAATTCCAGTACTTTGGGAGGCTGAGGCAGGCAGATCACTTGTGGTCAGGAGTTTGAGACCAGCCTGGCCAACATGGTGAAACCCTGTCTCTATTCAAAATACAAAAATTAGCCGGGTGTGGTGGTGGGCACCTGTAATTCCAGCTAGTCGGGAGGCTGAAGCATGAGAATTGCTTGAACCTGGCAGGTGCAGTTTGCAGTGAGCCAAGATCATGCCGCTGCCTGGGTGACAGCGAGACTATCTCAAAAAAAAAAAAAAAGGAATTTCTTTATGGAAGAGAGTGAGTATTGACAGAGTAAAAAGTCTGATGGGGCCGGGCGCGGTGGTTCACCCTTGTAATTCCAGCACTTTGGGAGGCTGAGGTGGGCGAATCACGAGGTCAAGAGATCGAGACCATCCTGGCCAACATGGTGAAACCCCGTCTTTATTAAAAATACAAAAATTAGCCGGGCATGGTGGCATGTGCCTGTGGTCCCAGCTACTTGGGAGGCTGAGGTGGAAGAATAGCTTGAACCCAGGAGGTGGAGGCTGCAGTGAGTGGAGATTGCACCACTGCACTCCAGCCTGGCGTCAGAGCAAGACTCTGTCTCAAAAACAAAAAAAAAGTCTGATGGATCAAATCACGGAATAAATGTTTGGAGTCCACAGCACCATGGGAATTTCGTAGGAATAGAGTATAGGAACCCAGTGCTGTCAGTCTCACCCATGTTTCTTTACCTATGTGAGATGTTTCAGGATTCAGTGGCCTTTGAGGATGTAGATGTGAACTTCACCCAGGATGAGTGGGCTTTGCTGGATCCTTCCCAGAAGAATCTCTACAGAGATGTAATGCAGGAGACGTTCAGGAACCTGGCTTCTGTAGGTAAGAGTAACAGCATTACTTTCCTCAGTGAATTAGAGAACAAGTATTTGTAGCTTGTCAGTACTGTTGGGTGATTTGGAGTGTGGACAGGGAATAGAAATATGAATAAATGAAGCAAGGCTGCAGTGTACTATGAACTTAGAATCTCATAATTTTTTCATAATTTTACTAATACAGGACTATTTTTCTGCGTCTGTGTTTTAGGTAAAAAATGGAAAGATCAGAAAATTGAAGATGAGTACAAAAATCCCAGGAGTAACCTAAGGTAATTTGCACTCACAAGAGAAAGCAGTGTCTCTCTAGACAATCATAGAATGGAAGAAAATGGGCTGGGTGTGGTGGCTCACACCTGTAATCCCAGCACTTTGGGAGGCTGAGGTGGGCAGATCACCCGAGATTGGGAGTTCGAGACCAGCCTGACTAACATGTGGAAACCGGTCTCTACTAAAAAATACAAAATTAGGCCAGGCGCGGTGGCTCTTGCCTATAATCCCAGCACTTTGGGAAGGTGAGGCGGTCAGATCAGGAGGTCAAGGGATCAAGACAAAAATTAGTTGAGTGTGGTGGTGGGCACCTGTAGTCCCAGCTACTCAGGAGGCTGAGGCAGGAGAATCACTTGAACCCAGGAGGCGGAGGTTGCAGTGAGCTGAGATCATGCCAGTGCACTCCAGCCTGGCGAAAAAGTGAGACTCCATCTCAAAAAAAATACAAAGTTAGCCGAGGGTGGTGGCGGATGCCTGTAATCCCAGCTACGTGGAAGGCTGAGGCAGGAGAATCGCTTGAACCCGGAAGCCAGAGGTTGCGGTGAGCTGAGATCGTGCCGTTGCACTCCAGCCTGGGCAACAAGAGCAAAACTCCATCTCAAAAAAAGGAAGAAAATGTTAAAAAGAGCCGGGCACAATGGCTCATGCCTGTAATCCCAGCACTTTAGGAGGCTGAGGCAGATGCATCACGAGGTCAGGAGTTCGAGATCAGTCTGGTCAACATGGTGAAACCCTGTCTCTACTAAAAATACAAAAATTAGCTAGGCATGATGGTGTGTGCCTGTAATCCCAGGAGGCTGAGGCAGGAGAATCACTCGAATCTGGGAGGTGGAGGTTGTACTGAGCCAAGATCGTGCCACTGCATGCCAGCCTGGGCAACAGAGTGAGACTCTGTCTCACAGAAAAAAAAAAAAAGTTAAAAAGAAGCAAACAAGAAATAAGCCAACTTCCACTGTATTTATTCTAAGAAATTTTTCTCTAAAAACATGTATTTAAGTGTGTTATAGGCTGAATATCATGGCTGAAGCCTATAATCCAGCCCTTTGGGAAGTTCAGGTCAGAGGATTGCTTGAGCTGAAGAGTTTGAGGCTGCACTCGGCCCTGACAGCACCATTACAATCTAGATGGGGTTAAAGGGCAAGACCCTGACTCAGAAGCAATAAAATTGGCAAAGACGGTTAGTACTTGTAAAATAGTTTACTCGAAAACAGCATTGGTAGGGCACCCAGGTGCATGCCTATAATCCTAACACTTTAACAGTAGCAGGAGGATTGCTTAAGTCTAGGCGTTTCAGACGAGCCAGGGAAATGTGACAAAACCCCATCTCTAGCAAAAAATACGAAAATTAGGTGGAGCGCGCTGGCTCATGCCTGTAATCCCAGCACTTTGGGAGATTGAGGCAGGGGGGATCACAAGGTTAAGAGATGGAGACTAGCCTGGCCAACATGCTGGTCTCTACTAAGGCCAACAAACCCTTCTCTACTAAAAAGTACAAAAGTTTGCTGGGCATGGTGGCATGCTTCTGTACTCCCAGCTACTCAGGAGGCCTAGGCAGGAGAATTGCTTGAACCTGGGAGGTGGAGGTTGCAGTGAGTCGAGTTCACACCACTGCACTCCAACCTGGCATCAGCGAGACTCTGCCTCAAAAAAAAAAAAAAATTAGCCAGGCATGATGGTATATGTTTGTAGTCTCAGCTAATTGGGAGGCTAAAGTGGCAGGATGGCTTAAGACTGGGAGATGGAGGTTGCAGTGAGCTGGGATCTCACCACCACACTCCAGCTTAGATGATAGAGTGAGACCCTATCTCAAAAATTTTTTAAAATGAACTAAGAAGCCCCATCAATATTATCTTTCTAGATAACAGGTATAGCTGGGCCATCTTGTAGAGCATGTGGTCTGTTCATGTTCAGACAGTGCAGAAAGCCTACACATTGCTGGACAGTGATAAAAATGCAACTGCAGACCGCACGCTGTGGCTTACGTATGTAATCCCAGCACTTTGGGGAGCGCAAGGTGTGCAGATCACGAGGTCAGGAGACGGAGACCATCCTGGCTAACATGGTGAAACCCCGTCCCTACTAAAATACAAAATATTAAGCAGGCATGGCAGTATGTGCCTGTAATCCCAGCTACTCGGGAGGCTGAGGTAGGGGAATTGCTTGAACCCAGGAGGTGGAGGTTGCAGTGAGCCAAGATCATACCACTGCACAAAAAAAAAAAAAAAAAGGAAAATTAGCTGGGCAGGATGGCTTATAGACTGGGAGATGGAGGTTGCAGTGAGCTGAGCACTCACTACCACACTCCAGCCTGGATGACAGAGTGAGACCCTATCTCAATTTTTTTTAAAAAGTACTAAGAAGCCCTATATCAATATTATCTTTCTTGATAACAGGTATAGCTGGGCCATGTAGAGCATGTGGTCTGTTGACATTCAGACAGGGCAGAAAGCCTACACATTGCAGGACAGTGTTAAAAGTCCAAGTGCAATAACTTGTTAATGAATATTAAATCAGTGGTAAAGAAACCCATTATTATATACTTCTCATTGTTCACAGAGATCTTATGGGAGAGAGACTCTTGGAAAGTAAAAAAGGTCATCAGCTTGGAGAAATTTTGACCCAGGTTCCAGATGACATGCTGAAGAAGAAAACTCCTCCTCGAGTAAAATCACGTGGAGAAGTCAGCATGGGTCATGCATCCCTTAAAAGGCACCTCAGAGCTGACACTGGACACAAGCCATATGAGTATTAGGAATACGGACAGAAGCCGTATAAATGTACATACTGTAAGAAAGCCTTCAGCGATCTCCCCTACTTTCGAACACACGAATGGGCTCACACTGGAGGGAAACCTTATGACTGTGAGGAATGTGGAAAAAGCTTTATTTCCCGTTCAAGTATTCGAAGGCACAGGATAATGCACAGTGGAGATGGACCCTATAAATGTAACTTTTGTGGGAAAGCCTTGATGTGTCTCAGTTTGTATCTTATCCACAAACGAACTCACACTGGAGAGAAACCATATGAATGTAAACAATGTGGTAAAGCCTTTAGTCATTCTGGTAGTCTTCGAATACATGAAAGAACACACACTGGGGGAGAAGCCTTATGAATGCAGTGAATGTGGGAAAGCATTCCATAGTTCCACATGCCTTCATGCACATAAAATAACTCACACTGGGGGAGAAGCCATATGAATGTAAACAGTGTGGGAAAGCCTTTGTTTCTTTCAATTCTGTCGATATCATGAAAGGACGCACACTGGAGAGAAACCCTATGAATGTAAGCAATGTGGGAAAGCCTTCAGATCTGCCTCGCACCTTCGAACACATGGAAGGACTCACACTGGAGAGAAACCTTATGCATGTAAGCAATGTGGGAAAAGCTTTGGATGTGCCTCGAGTCTTAAAATGCATGAAAGGACTCACACTGAAGAAAAACCCTGTAGTTCCAGCAATTTGGAAGGCCGAGGCGAGAAGATTGCGTAATTCACATAGGATTCCTTGAAGCCACGGAATCCAATCATGGCAAAAATGTGTTTCCCTCAAACAATGGGAACCATCAGAACATGATTCTGAAGCTTCTGCAGTTGCTGTTTTCTGACAGCATCACAAATAAATGCCAGTAACCCAAGAGTAAAAAGTTTTGGGAGTCAGTTTAGCTGACGCCTCACTCTGAGATCTAGGACACAGAGTTGGAAATAACTCTTAAAAGAGACACATCTCAAATAGGCGCAGTGGCTCACGCCTGTAATCTCAGTATTTGGGGAGTCTGAGGCGGATGGATCACGAGGTCAGGAGTTTGACACCAGCCTGGCCAACATGGTGAAACTCCGTCTCTACTAAAAATACAAAAAAATTAGCTGGGCGTGGTGGCACAGACCTGTAATCCCAGCTACTCAGGAGGCTGAGGCAAGAGAATCACTTGAACCTAGGAGACAAAAGGTTGCAGTGAGCAGAGATCACACCACTGCCCTACAGCCTGGGAGACAGAGTGAGACTCTGTCCCAAGAAAAACAAAAAGAGAGAGACATGCCTCCAGTAAGACCTTAAGACAGTTCTCTCATTAAAAAAAAAAAAAAAAATAGAAGGTTTAGCTGGGCGAGGTGGCTCACGCCTGTAATCCCAGTACTTTGGGAGGCCAAGGCAAGCAGATCACAAGGTAAGGAGTTCGAGACCAGCGTGGTGAAACCCCATCTCTACTAAAAAATACAAAAATTAGCCGGGTGTGGTAGCACGCACCAGTAGTCCCAGCTACTCAGGAGGCTGAGGCAGGAGAGTTGCTTGAATCCAGGAGGTAAAAGTTGCAGTGAGCTGAGATCGTGCCACTGCACTCCAGCCTGGGTGACAGAGTGAGACTCCATCTCAAAAAAAAAAAAAAAAAAAAAAAAAAACCAGGTTAGCCCAGCAAAGTGGCAGGTGTATATATACAGAAAAGTCTGTTCCTTCCTATTGAAAGCCCAATACCTACACAGCAAGCCCTCATTTTAAGAAACTCACTAAAGGGATAACTGAGGTACCATTGTCAGACTTACTGCCTCAGAAAGACTTTTATCAAAACAAAAGGCTAAAGTTCCTATTCATAAATATCCCTAAAATATCCTATCCCCTATTACAGGATATTAATAAATGGTTGGCTATTGGGTACACTGCATATTTTATACCATTCTTTCTCACGAGTTTTTATTTCTTTTTTTTTTGAGATGGAGTCTCGGTCTATCACCCAGGCTGGAGTGCAGTGGCACATTCTTGGCTCACCGCAACCTCTGCCTCCTGGGTTCCAGTGATTCTCCTGCCTCAGCCTCCCAAGTAGCTGGTTTATGGGCATGAGCCACCATGCCCAGCCTCTGATCTCTTTTTTTTTTCTTTTCTTTTTTTTTTTTTGAGATAGTCTCACTCTGTTGCCCAGGCTGAAATGTGGTGGTGCAATCTTGGCTCACTGCAGCTTCCACCTCCTGGCTTCAAGCACTTCTGCCTCAGCCTCTCGGGTAGCTGGGATTACAGGCATCCACCACCACTCCAGGCTATTTTTTAATATTTTTTAGTAGAGACAGGATTTCACCATGTTGGTCAGGCAGCTTTTAAACTCCTGACCTCAAGGGATTTGCACCAAGGCCTCCCAAAGTGCTGGGATTACAGGTGTGAGCACCATGCCTGGCCTTCTAATCTTTTTCTGTTTTTTAGATGGAGTCTTGCTCTGTCACACAGGCTGGAGTATATTGGCACAATCTCGGCTCACTGCAACCTCTGCCTCCTGGGTTCAAGCGATTCTCCTGTCTCAGCCTCCCGTGTAGTTGGGATTAGAGGTGTGCACCACTGTACCGCCCTAATGTTTTGTATTTTTAGTAGAAACAGCATTTCTCCATGTTGGCCAGGTTGGTCTTGAACTCCTGACCTCAGGTGATCCATCTGCCTCAGCCTCCCAAAGTGGTGGGATTACAAGCCTGAGCCACTGCACCAGGCCTAATCTCTCTTTTTTTTCTTTTAAGGCAGGGTTTCACCATGTTGGTCAGGCTGGTCTTGAACTCCCGACCTCAGGTGATCCGCCCGCCTTGGCCTCCAAAGTGCTTGGATTACAGGCATGAGCCACCACGCCTGGCCCCTAATTTCTTTTTAAAGTACTTTTTTCTTTAATGAATGTCTTAAATGAAAACCATTTTTCTTTTTTTTTTTTCTGAGACAGAGTTTCGCTCTTGTTGCCCAGGCTGGAGTGCAATGGTGCAACCTTGGCTTACCGCCACCTTGGCCTACCGGGTTCAAGTGATTCTCCTGCCTCAGCCTCCCGAGTAGATGGGATTGCAGGCATGTGCCACCACACCCGACTAATTTTGTATTTTTAGTAGAGACAGGGTTTTACCACGTTGGCCAGGCTGGTCTCAAATTCCTGACTGGATGATCTGCCTGCCTTGGCCTCCCAAAGTGCTGGGATTATAGGCATGAGTTACTGCGCCCAGCCTGAAAACCTTTTTCTAATCACAAATATTTTTCTTATTTATTTTTTTAGAGATTTGGCTTTGCTGTGTGGACCCAGCTGGAGTGCAGTGGTATTCATAGGTGTCATCTTAGTGCACTAGAACTTCAAATACCTGGGCTCACAATCCTTCTACCTCACCCTGCCAAGTAGCTGTCACTATGTGTGCCAGCTGCTGTGCCTGGCTTCCACTTTTTTTTTTTAATCTTTAATCAATTTTCTTTAAAGACCAAAGAAAACCTTTCCTCTTGTGTAGCCTGAGTTGATCTATGAACAGTATTCACTATGCCCCAGGAAATCCCACAAAGTCATGCATGTTAGAAGGATGAAACTCATGTTCACTGTAAGGACTCCTCTGAAGGTGCTGAGGCCATCACGGGTATGACTAAATGAAAAGCCACCAAGTATCTGAATTTTCTTTTACAGAAATTATGTGTACCATTGCAACTTTAGAAGGTGGAGTTGGTAGCCGTACCCAAGACAACCAACATTGGGGCTGGACTCAGCGTCAGTGGCCCAGAAGAGGTACTGAAATTTGCTTAAAAATGCAGAGTTATGCTGCATTTAAGGTTATAGATGTAGATTCCCTGGTTACTGAGCACATCCAGAGGGAACAAGGCACCCATTAATGTATCACTTGACTTACAGAACTCATGGGCAGATGAACCCATCCACAGACTCCTCCTGCCATATCCAGATGATGCTTAGTGAAAAGAAACACATTGTTCTAAAAGCAGAAAGGAGATGACTGTACAGAAGAAAAAGATAACCCCACAAGAAGCATAAACTTAAGAGACAAATAAATTCAGCAAAAGAAAATGCAAATAAAAAATTAAAAAAAGCAACTTTAAAATTCATAAAACACAAAATGACATACTCTGTTATAAAGTATGCCTCTATGATAGCTCTCCGATAAAAGTTGGCTATAATAGGTGAAATGAAGATAGCTGTTGGTGACTGGCAGATTCTGGGTCTATGATGAGTCAGAGAAGGATGCTTTTCACTTTGTTTTACATTTTTTAAATGACTGATGTTGACTTGGTAGAAAGATGATAATAAATTCTTCTATGTGTTTGTTTTAGATTACTCGTGGACTGAAGAAAAAAATTTGTTAGATAGTTTGATTTAGGATTGTGACTGAGGACAATAGCCTGGAAGCAGTTCTGACAGACAGCTGCTATGCCGTGTTTTGGTTCACAGTTTAAAACAGACATGTGGGCCCTGTGCTCTACCTTGTTTTTTCTTCAAAGCATATTTCTGAAGAGCTCCAGAGTCCCAGAGTCAGGAATGTTATAAAGTCAGGCTGGAAACCAGAAATAAGTAAACATGACTAAATATTTGTGTGTTCTTTTGAGATGGAGTCTCGCTCTGTTGCCCAGGCTGAAGTCCAGTGGCGTGATCTCGGCTCACTGTAACCTGTGTCTCTCGTACAAACGATTCTTCTGCCTCAGACTCCCAAGCATCTGAGATTATAGGTGTGCACTATCACGCCTGGCTAATTTTTGTATTTTTAGTAGAGATGGGGTTTCACCATGTTGGCCAGGCTGGTCTTGAACTCCTGATCTCAGGTGATCCACCTCCCTTGGCCTCCCAAAGTGCTAGGATTACAGGTATGAGCCGCAGCACCCGGGGACTCCTGTTTCACTTTCATGCAGCTAAATAATCTTAGATGCTTCCTCCTCGACTTTACACATACACACTGGAGGAAAGTGTGACTCTGCTCATGTTTGCATTTTTTTTTTTTTTTTTGAGACTCTTGCTCTTGTAGCCCAGGCTAGAGTGCAACAATGACACGATATCAGCTCACCTCATCCTCCGCCTCCTGGGTTCAAGTGATTCTTTTGCCTCAGCCTCCCAAGTAGCTGGGGTTACAGTCATGCACCACCATGCCTGGCTAATTTTGTATTTTTAGTAGAGACAGGGTTTCTCCATGTTGGTCAGGCTGGTCTTGAACTCTCAACCTCTGGTGATCTGCCCGCCTCAGCCTCCCAAAGTGCTGGGATTACAGGTGTGAGCCACCATGCCCAGCTTTTTTTTTTTGAGACAGAGTCTCGCCATGTTGCCCAGGCTGGAGTGTAATGGCTCACTGCAACCTGTGCCTCCCGAGTTCAAGTGATTCTCCTGCCTCAGCCTCTCGAGTAGCTGGGATTACAGGCTCGAGCTACCACACCTACCTAATTTTTTGTATCTTTAGTAGAGATGAGGTTTCACCATGTTAGCCAGGCTGGTCTCGAACTCCTGGCCTTCGTGATCCGCCCGCCTCAGGCTCCCAAAGTGTTAGGATTACAGATGTGAGCCACTGTGCCCAGCCCTCTGCTTGTTATTTTTGTTTGTTTTTTGAGATGGAGTTTCACTCTTGTTGCCCAGGCTGGAGTGCAATGGCATGATCTCAGCTCACTGCAACCTCCACCTCCCGGGTTCAAGTGAGTCTCCTGCCTCAGCCTCCTGAGTAGCTGGGATTACAGGCATGAGCCAACACAACCGGCTAATTTCATATTTTTTTTAGTAGAGATGAGGTTTCTCTATGCTGGTCAGGCTGGTCTCAAACTCCCAACCTCAGGTGATCCACCCACCTCGGCCACCCAAAGTGCTGGGATTACAGGCGAGCCACTGCACCTGGCCCTCTGTTCCTGTCATTCACACTGTGGGATTGAGGATGTGTCGTGGGATTGAGGATGTGTCGTGGAATTGATGAATGATGTGAGAAGCAGGTGAATAACCTGCAGGGGGCAGCAGAGACCGACGCCAGGGACTGCACGCGGAGGCGAGTATGGATTCTGCCAAGGAGGAAAGTGGAGCTCTCCTGGGTGGTTCCTGGACAGCCGCCCTTCCCTGCAGGCGGTTTCCAGCTGCTCACAGCAGATCCAGGAGTGTGGATTCTGAGATGCTGCAGCGGCCTGGAAAGCAGGAGACCCACGTGCAGGTGCACTTGAGGAGTTCTGTCCTTTCTGTGGTTGTACATCTGGAATCTGGGCCCGTTTTCAGGAGCAGTGTTTTGGGTTTGACATGTAATTTGCATATCTGAAGAAAATCTGTGAAGATCAGGTTCAGGGAAAGAACTGTTTGGGACCTCTCCTGGAGGAGGGGCTTATGAAGTTGACAGTTTATTTAGGTCAGAAGCTTAAAATCACCAAGTCAGAGTTTACTGCTGATGAAGATGAAGGTCTGGAAGGAGGGAGCGTTTCCACGCTGTGAGGTGGGGGTGAGATGTGTGAGAAAGCCTTGGCCATGTCTCATCCCTAATCCCGGCCCCCCGGAAGGACAACTGCTTCTCCCTCCTGGTGCAGTCGTGCCTGGCCTGGTCTGGGTTCCTCTTCCTGCTCTGAGGCCAGCAGATCGCTCCATTGGACTCTGAGTCTGGAATCCCTGCACACACTTAGGACCCTGTGCAGGACGAAGTATGGACAGCCCATTGACTGAGGAAGAAGACAGTGCCTTGTCTAAAAATCTGGAGCAAATTTGGCTGAAAAGGAAATATCCAATGACCAGGGCTCAAGGAGAGAGTTGTCCCTTAGAGAGAGGCTGTGGCTAGAACCGATCAGTGCGGCTCTGCAGGACCTGTTATCCAGGGCTTCTGCCGTCACTCAGTTCTGATGGGGCGGGGCCTTGCACCTTGTCCAATTAGGAGCTCTGGGGCGGGGCCCAGCCCACTGTCCATCCGGAAGGAGGAGGCCCATTCCGGCTTCTACTTTAGTTGCTATGCAGGTTGTTGTCGGCATCCCAGATTTGCTGCTCCGAGAGGCCCCGGGTCCCTCTGCCACAACTTCTGTCGCTCTGTCGCCTGCGCTGTGACCCGCTCTATTCACGGGAGCCCTAGAGAGGACCCCGGGACATCCAGAAGCCCGGAGATGGTGAGTGTGTGGGGCCAGAATCCCTAGACGGGGGAGGAGCTGGGTGGAACCGACCGGAAGCGGCTATGACGGGACCTGGGCCTCCTTGCAGCGCCTCGCGGATCTGGGACCCAAATTCCCCGGCACAGCTCGGCCCTCCGTCCCCTCGGCCGCAGGGTAGGGCTGGGCCGGCAGCCGGGACCCTAGGCATCCTGTCTTGTCCTATCCTTTCTCTGCCCGGGCAACTGTGGGCCCCGGCCCCGGAGCCCTCTCTGGGCAGCTCCGCGCCTCCCCAGATTGTGCTGGGATGGGAGGGTCATGGAGGGAATCCCGCTGGGTTCCTGTGGGAGGAGCTGCGGTGTGTGGGGTTCCCTGTACGTTTTTTTCCTGTTAAAAATTAAAGAGTTTGAGCAAACAGCGATTCATGAATGAGCAACACCCAGTCATGATTTGTGGTTTGTTACCAGAAAACTTTAAGAAGAATAGCATTTTGTTAACGGTGGAGGATGTCCAGGTTTTTGGCGTCTTGAACAAAGAACTGGACAAAACGCACAAAGCAAGCAAGGAATGAAGAGATTTAACACTCCACGGTGTGCGAGCGGGCCTCAGCACAGGGGCTCAAAGGCCCCATTACAGAATTTTTGGGAGTTTAAATACCCCCTAGAGGATTCCACTGGTTACTTGGGGTATGCCCTATATAAAAGGAGAGGATGAAGTAAAGTTACAAAGTCATTTACTTGGCTTATGCCCTATGGAGAGGGTATTTCCTTTCATAGCTGAAGTGTGAATGGGCCTTATGTTTCCTGCCTCCAGACCCTATTTTCCTGCCTCAATCTGAGTTGGATTTTGGTGTCCTTAGGTAGTTCCTTATAGTGATAAACACATTTAAGTCTAATTGTTGTTGCTTTAAATTTGTTCACACTGTCTATGGAGACTGGTTTCCTCCTGCATTTTCCTAATCTGTGGGATGCAGGGCCTCAAATCCTCCACCCTGTTACCCCACCCTAACTCCTCAACGGTTTGAAGTAACATCTTATATTTTCAATTTCTTTCCCACATCTCCAAACATTAACTCCCCTTCTCCAACTCACAGTATTATCAACTTTCTTTCTTTCTTTTTTTTTTTTTTTTTTTTTTTGAGATGCAGTTTCACTCTTGTTGCCCAGGCTGGAATGCAATGACATGATCTCGGCTCACTGCAGCCTCCACCTCCCGGGTTCAAGCGATTCTCCTGCCTCAGCCTCCTGTATCAACTCTCTTTATTGTAGAGTATATTTCTTCATCCTTTCTTTAACATAGATGCAGTATTTTAGTGGTTTATCATCTTTTTACAGGGTCATGGATGACTTTTAAAAAAATATTTGTGTTCTAGCTGGGCGCGGTGGCTCACACCTGTAATCCCAGCACTTTGGGAGGCTGAGGTGGGCAGATCACAAGGTCAGGAAATCGAGACCATCCTGGCTAACAAGGTGAAACCCTATTTCTACTAAAAATACAAAAATTAGCCAGGCGTGGTGGCACGTGCCTGTAGTCCCAGCTACTCAGGAGGCTGAGGCAGGAGAATCACTTAAACCCGGGAGGAAGAGGGTGCAGTGAGCCGAGATCATGCCACTGCACTCCAGCCTGGGCAACAGAGTGAGACTCCATCTCAAAATAAGTAAATAGATAAATAATAAAATAAAATACAATATTTGTGTTCTATTTCTGAACATCTCACAAGAGGAAAATAGAGAATAACCACTTGATACTCCAGTGAAAAACTCGTTCCTCTCATCTTTTTTTTTTTTTTTTTTTTATTAAAGACAGGGTTTCACCGTGTTGGTCAGGCTGGTCTTGAACTCCCGATCTCAGGTGATCCGCCCGCCTTGGCCTCCCAAAGTGCTTGGATTACAGGTGTTAGCCACCGCGCCCGGCCTCCTCTCTTATCTTCACAAGGCACAGACACCATCTCAGAATATCTTTGGGTTTTTCTTCTTTTTTTTTTTTTTTTTTTTTAAAAGATGGGGTTTCACCATGATGGCCAGGCTGGTCTTGAACTCCTGACCTCAGGTGATCCACCCACCTCAGCCTCCCAAAGTGCTAGGATTACAGGCGTGAGCCACCGCACCCAGACTTTTTTTTTTTTTTTGAAATGGAGTCTCACTCTGTCTCCAGGCTGGAGTGCAACGGCACAATCTCGGCTCACTGCAACCTCTGTCTTCCAGGTTCAAGTGATTCTCCTGCCTCAGCCTCCTGAGTGGCTGGGATTACAGGCATACACCACCACACCCGGCTAATTTTTTTGCATTTTTTAGTAGAGACCGAGTTTCACCATGTTGGTCAGGCTGGTCTCAAACTTCTGACCTCAGGTGATCCACCTGCCTTGAACTCCCAAAGCACTGGGATTACAGGTGTGAGCCACTGTGCCTGGCCCACACACATTTTAAATTTTAATAAATATTTGCCTTTTGTCTTAAGACTCGACCTCTTGGAGTTGTTTTTTTTTTTTTGTCAAAATTTTCTCTGCAATCAGCCTTCAGTAGTTCATCAATTACAATTTAGGTTTTCCTACTCCAGTACTCATTCCCATAAAGGCTTCTGCTCATGGGTTTCTGTTTCAGTTAGTTGTGACTCTCTTATCAGATCAGTTGGTGGAACCCCTTGCAAAATCCAGTCTTTTTTTTTTGTCTTTTGTTTTTGGTTTCTGCTGCTTGAATCAGAACAAAATCTACCTTCCAGATGCCAGCAATGGTTAAAATTTGTGAACAGGTATTTTTAAGGATACCCAGGCTCAGGACTGCTAATGTTAACTTTTTTCTACATACACATTTGTAGAACTTTGTCATGAGAGATGCTATAGACCCACAGTACAAAGAGATAGTAGGGGCAGCCCAGGCAGTACACGTTTTTTACTAGATTCACCAGAAAAACACATTTTCCTATTCTGCTGTTGCTTTACCCCATAGTTCACTTCTATTATAAGAATTCAGGGCCCAGGCACAGTGGCTCATGCCTTTAATCCCAGCACTCTGGAAGGCCGAGGCGGGCAGATCATGAGGTCAAGAGATTGAGACCATCCTGGTCAACATGGTGAAACCCCATCTCTACTAAAAATATAAAAACTAGCTGGGCGTGGTGGGCACACCTATAGTCCCAGCTACTCAGGAGGCTGAAGCAAGAGAATTGCTTGAACTGGGAGCTGAAGGTTGCAGTGAGCCGAGATTGTGCCACTGCACTCCAGCCTGGTGGCAGAGCCAGACTCCATCTCAAAAAAAAAAAAAATTCATTTGTTGAGTCTGGATGTGGTTGTTCATGCCTATAATCCTAGCATTTTGGGAGGCCAAGGCAGCAGGATTTCTTGAGCCCAGGAGTTCATTACCAACCTTGGCTGCATAGGGAGACCTTGTCTCTACTAAAAAAAGAAAAGAAGAAGCTACACATGGTGGCGAGCACCTGTAGTCCCAGCTACTCTGGAGGCTGGGGAAGAAGGATCACTTAAGCCAAGGAGTCCAAGGCTACAGTCATACATGACAATATCTGTACACTCAGGCCTGAGCAAGACCCTGTCTCTTAACAAAAAGGACTTGGTTTGTGGGAGGACATGAGTATAGACAGCAAGTAAGAGGTGTGATGACAAAGTCATGGGATAAATGTTTGGAGTCCACAATATCATGGGAACTTCTTAGGAAGAAAGTATAGGCCTCCAGGGCTGTTAGTCTTACCCATCCTCCTTTACATATATGAGATGTTTCAGGATTCAGTGGCCTTTGAGGATATAGCTGTGAACTTCACCCAGGAGGAGTGGGCTTTGCTGGATCCTTCACAGAAGAATCTCTACAGGGATGTGATGCAGGAAACCTTCAAGAACCTGGCCTCTGTAGGTAAGATTGACAATATTACTTCCCGGTGAATTAAAGAACAAATATTTCTAGCTCATCAGTGCTATTCAGTGATTTGGAATATGGACAGAAAATACCTTCATGAATAAATCAGACAGGCCTACCGTGTACCATGAATACAGAATCTAATGATTTTTAAATAAATTCATACTAATTCTGGATCTGTTTCTTCTGGGTCTGTGTTTTAGGAAAAACATGGAAAGTCCAAAACACTGAAGATGAGTACAAAAATTCCAGGAGAAATCTAAGGTAATTTTCTCTTGTAAGACAAAGCAATGTCTCTGGAAAATCTTAAAATGTGAGAAAATATTAAAAAGAAGCAAAAGAGCTGGGCACAGTGGCTCACGCCTGTAATCCCAGCTCTTTGGGAGGCCGAAGCACGCAGATCACCTGAGCTTGGGAGTTCAAGACCAGCCTGACCAACATGGAGACACCCTGTCTCTACTAAAAATATAAAATTAGCTGGGTGTGGTGGCACATGCCTGTAATCCCAGCTACTGGAGAGACTGAGGCAGGAGAATCGCTTGAACATGGGAGGCGGGAGTTGTGGTGAGCCAAGATCATACCACTGCACTCTAGCCTGGGCAACAAGCAAAACTCCATCTCAAAAAAAAAAAAAAAAAAAAAAAAAAAAGAAGAAGCAACAGAAATAAGCCCAGTATCAAATTTATATATTCATAGAATGTTGACCTAAAAACGTATATTTAAATGTAAGATAGATTGGGCTGGGCACTATTGCTCATGCCTGAAATCCCAGTCCTTTGGGGTGTTCAGGCCAAAGGACTGCTAGAGGCCAGGAGTTTGAGGCTGCAGTGAGCCATGATGGTACCACTACACTCCAATTTGGACAACAGGGGTGAGTTGAGACTTCAACTCAAAAAAAAAGAGGCACATGTTTAGTATTTGTAAAATAGTTGACTTGAAAATAGGATTAAGAAGCCCCACAGAAACATTAATTTTTAAATAATGTATATACCCAGGCCATCTTGTACAGCATATGGTCCATTAATATTCAAATAATTCAGAGCAGAAAGCTGACACTTTGCTGGGCAGTGTCAAAAATGCAAGTATAATACATGTTAATGAATATAAATCACTTTGTTTTCCTTCTTTTTTTTTGAGACAAGAGTCCTGCTTTGTCACCCAGGCTGGAGTGGAGTGGTGTAGTTTCAACTTACTGTAACTGCCATTGCCTGGGTCCAAGGTATTCTCGTGCCCTAGCATCCCAAGTAGTTGGGATTACAGGCGTACACCATAACACCAAGCCTATTTTTGTATTTTTAGTAGAGACAGGATTTTGCCATGTTGGCCAGTGTGATCTCAAACTCCTGGTCTCAAGCGATCTGCCTGCCTCAGCCTCCCAAAGTGCTGGGATTACAGGCGTGAGCCACTATACCCAGCCAATATAAATCACTGTAAAAAAAATTTTTTTTGAGATGGAGTTTCGCTCTTGTCACCCAGGCTAGAGTGCAATGGCACCATCTTGGCTCACTTCAACCTCCACCTCCTGGGTTCAAGCAATTCTCCCACCTCAGCTTTCCGAGTAGCTGGGATCATAAGCACCCACCACCATTCCCAGCTAATTTTTGTATTTTTAGTAGAGACGGGGTTTCACCATGTTGGCCATGAGGTCGAATTCCTGACCTCAGGTGATCCACCCACCTCGGCCTCCCAAAGTGCTGGGATTACAGGCATGAGCCATCATGCCTGGCCCTATAAATCACTTCTAATCAAACCCTTAACAATGTGCTTCTCATTTTTCACTGAAGTCTTCTTATTAGAGAGAAGCTCTTTGAAAGTAAAGAAAGTAATCACTGTGGAGAAAGCTTCAACCAGATTGCAGATGACATGCTGAACAAGAAAACTCTTCCTGGAGTAACATCATGTGCAAGCAGTGTGTGTAGAGAAGTTGGCATGGGTCATTCATCTCTTAATAGGCATATCAGAGCTTACACTGGACACAAGTTGTATGAGTATCAGGAATATGAAGAGAATCCATATAGAAATAAGCAATGTAAGCAAGTCTTCAGTTATTTTGACTCCTTTCAATCACATGATAGAGCTTGCACTAAACAGAAACCCTATGTTGGTAAAGAATGTGCAGAAACCTTCATTTCCCATTCATGCATTCAAAGACACAGGGTAATGCACAGTGGAGATGTACCTTATAAATGTAAGTACTGTGGGAAAGCCTTCTATTTTCTCAGTTTATGTCTTATCCATGAACAAATTCACAGTGGTGTGAAACCATATGAGTGTAAACAATGTGGTAAAGCCTTTACTCGTTCCTCTACCCTTCGGATACATGAAAGAACTCACACAGGAGTGAAAGCCTACGAATGTAAGAAATGTGGGAACACATTCAGTTTTCCTAGTGAAATTTGTAGACATAAAAGGTCTCACACTGGAGAAAAACCCTATGAGTGTAAACAATGTGGGAAAGTCTTCATTTCTTTCAGTTCCATTCAATATCATAAAATGACTCACACTGGAGAGAAACCCTATGAATGTAAGCAGTGTGGGAAAGCCTTTAGATGTGGCTCACACCTTCAAAAGCATGGAAGGAGTCACACTGGAGAGAAACCCTATGAATGTAGGCAATGTGGTAAAGCCTTCAGATGTACCTCGGACCTTCAACGGCATGGAAGGACACACACTGAAGATAAACCCTATGGTTGTAAGCAGTGTGGGAAAGGCTTTCGATGTGCCTCACAACTTCAAATGCATGAAAGGACACACAGTGGAGAGAAACCCCATGAATGTAAGGAATGTGGAAAAGTATTCAAGTATTTTTCTTCCTTGCGTATACATGAAAGGATGCACACTGGAGAGAAGCCCCATGAATGTAAGCAGTGCGGAAAAGCATTCAGGTATTTCTCTTCCTTGCATATACATGAAAGGACACACACTGGAGATAAGCCATATGAGTGTAAGGTATGTGGCAAAGCCTTCACTTGTTCCAGTTCCATTCGATATCATGAAAGGACTCACACTGGAGAGAAACCCTATGAATGTAAGCACTGTGGTAAGGCCTTTATTTCCAATTACATTCGATATCATGAAAGGACTCACACTGGAGAGAAACCCTATCAATGCAAGCAATGTGGCAAAGCCTTTATTCGTGCCAGTTCATGTCGAGAACATGAAAGAACTCATACCATTAATGTATGAGAAATCCTATTAGTGGAAGAAATGGGAGCTTTCTGTTGTCCCACTTCCTCTGAAAGATGAGAAGAGAGTGGTGAAAGAACTTCAGGTTAATTGCCTTTTGAGTTGACACACCTGCAAAAGGACAATAAAATCCAGAAGGACTTGGATGGTTTTGTAATACAATTCACCTATAGCCAATCTTGTATGAGATTTCAAAGGCTCAGAAAAGGCAGGCATCAGTCACATATTAGAGGCACCACATAGGGAGAGAGGTATGTGGCTACCTGCTTCCAGCCCATTTTCCTGATTGTTAATTGAGAGTATCCCCCAAATCACTTGTCTCCATTCCTCAGAGTTGTAGGTCTCCAGAGATGTCCCCAGGTGCTCTGCATTGAAGATACATGCCCACTTTGCTATTTCTTCAGAAATTTTTAAATGTTTACCAGAGAACTAATAATCTGTTATGGCTGGAAATACTCTCTAATGCTCAACTCTTCCATAGACTGAGTTAAACAGTTTAAGGTCTACTTTGTATTGCAGGCACTATTGTTTCTACAGGTAGTGACCCTGTTCTTGATTAAACCAACTAGATGGGAGCTTGTTCCTCTGCTGCATTGTGCAGTGACTGGTCTCACCAAGGGCTTTTGTGTGAGAAGAACCACCTTGCTCTTATCAGGAAATTTCAAGTGTTTCCTGTTATTCACAACTGAATGTGATGTCTCACTTCATTTTTAATTTTGTGTGAATATACCTAACTAAAATAAATAAATAAATAAATAAATAAAATAAAATAAAATAAAATAAAAAATAAAAACACCATGTGGTTTCTTGGCAACAAAGACTTCTGTTCATGTATTTTAGAAACATTAACTGTTTATAACAACTGCATATTAACAGATACTATTTTTTAATTAAGAAGCTATATTACAACATCCCGTTAGCATCACGTATTAGATCAAGTTGATACTGTTACCATGTTATCCTTGGACATTGTGAGTCAACGTAAATGTGGATGTCAGGCATATTTTTCCTTACGTAAATTTTACTTTCCGTGCTTATATTCTTAGTTTTTATCTGGGTCATGAATTTTCTTTTTTTTTTTTTTAATAGAATTTTCAAAACTTTAGGTTCTTTATCTTAGTATGGAACGCTTCAAGAATTTCTGTGTCATCCTTGCACAGGGGCCATGCTAATCTTCTGTGTATCGTTCCAGTTTTAGTATATGTGCTGCTGAAGCGAGCACGAATTTTCATTTATTCTAAACACCAAAGGTCATCTCATGTTCTTCTGAGTGACTTCTCACCAAAGACCACCAGTGGTGGAAAAGAGTGTAATATACTGTAGTAATGAATATGACCAAAAGCTATAGATGACTGTGCAATGTAGGAGAATTACAAGGTAGTCACATACATGAGAAAAGAAAAATACTGGGGTATGTTTGTGATTAAAAATGTTTTCTTCTGTCACATTTCAAGACATGGTTAAAGAATTAGTTATTTTTGTATTGATCCATCATGGTCACTGAGGAGCATAATCTCATGTTGCAGGTGTATGACCTGTGTCTGTTCAGTGGCAGAAGACTCAGCCTTCTGGTGAGGGGATGCCAGCCATAGACTTCTGAACCGGTTTTTGCCATGCTATATTCTCTAAACCCTGATATATTCCCTACAATATATAGACATTGTTTACCATAACACACCTCAGTTAAAATATATACATTCACTTATCAACGTATATACTTTTTTTTTTTGTAGAGATGGAGTCTCCCTATGTTTCCCAGGCTGTTCTTTGACTCCTGGATCATGTGATTTTCCCATCTCCATCTCCCCCAGGTGCTGGGATTACAGACATGAGCCACCACAGCCGGCTACTACTTTAATTTAAAAATCACCTAGAGTCCTGCCGGGTGTGGTGGCTCACACCTGGAATCCCAACACTTTGGGAGGCCAAGGCGGGTGGATCACCTGAGTTCAGGAGTTCAACACCAGCCTGGCCAATGTGGTGAAACCCTGCTTCTACTAAAAATATAAAAATTAGCCAGGCATGGTGGCGGGCGCCTGTAATCCCAGCTCCTTGGGAGGCTGAGGCTGGAGAATAGCTTGAAATTGGGAGGTGGAGGTTGTAGTGAGCTGAGATCACACCACTGCACTCCAGCCTGGATGCCAAGAGCAAAATTCCGTCTCAAAAAAAAATCTCCTGGAGTCCTATGAGTCTAATATGTTTTTGAAAACTGAATTTCCTGCCCAGTAAGGAACAAAGCATCACTATTCTAATCAAGTCTTTCTCTGCTAACATGCTGTTGATGCAGACTTGTCAAGAACCCCCTTATGCTAGTAGTATGAAGCTAAAGGCATCATGGAAAAGTCATTTTTATATATTACACAATGGCATGGAACAATCCATTTCTTTTAAGGTGTCAAGGGTGCTCCTCTTCACAAAAGCTTATTTGAGTCTCCCTAGAGTAAAAATCCAGGTCCCAGCAGACACACAAAAATCACTGGCCAAACCTTAACTATGTGTGATGACTTATGGAAAATACCTTGATTTGTGAGATACAAAAATTCTTTTTGGTTTTTTTTGAGATGGAATCTTGCTGTGTCACCCAGGCTGGAGTGCAGTGGTGCTATCTTGGCTCACTGCAACCTCCGCCTCCTGGGTTCAAGCAATTCTCCTGCCTCAGCCTCCCAAGTAGCTGGGATTACAAGTGCCTGCCACCATGCCTGGCTAATTTTTATATTTTTAGTAGAGATGGGGTTTCACCATGTTGATCATGCTGGTTTTGAACTCCTGACCTCAAGTGATTAACCTGCTTTGGCCTCCTAAAGTGCTGGGATTACAAGCATGAGCCATCATGCTCAGCCGAAAATTCTTATTTTGACTATTCATGTCTTATTTTTGCACTTTTTCATAAAACAAGGTTGAAAAGCAAAGGAAAAATCCTCTAAGATCAGTGTACTTAGGTTGAAAATGTGGTTTTTCTCAAGAAAAGCTTGTAATTTATACAGTTACAGTCCTCAGTTTATTTTGCAGCATCACTAAATTTTATTTCTAAAAATTATATATTTCAAATGTGAAGTTATATTATTTTTCACATTATTTACATTTACTTTCCTTCCTATAGGCCTTTTTTTAGATAGAGTCTCGCTCTGTTGCCTAGGCTGGATTGCAGTAGCAGTATCTCCGCTCACTGCAACCTCCTCTTCCCAGGTTCAAGCCATTCTCATGTCTCAACCTCCCAAGTAGCTGGGACTATAAGTGAGCACCACCATGCCCAGTTAATTTTTGTGTTTTCAGTAGAATTGGGGTTTCACCATTTTGGCCAGACTAGTCTCAAACTCCTGGCCTCAGGTGATCTGTCTGTCTCGGCCTCCCAAAGTGCTGGAATCACAGGCATGAGCCACCATGCCTGGCTCCTCTAGGCCTTTTAAATCTTTCACTTATGATATTGGTCAGCCCATGGTCAAAATAATCAATAAAAGGTAAATACAAAAATTCAACACTGCAATGAAAGTTGAATTTGCTTCTTGGAAACCACTCAAGCAACTCAGGTGTACAGACAGACCTGTGGCGACTGGTGAACAATTAAATGGCACAGAAGTTGGAATAATGACCTCTGCTGTGCAGTAATCTCTTGGCAGAGATACACAAGAACTCCAATAAGACCCTCTTATGATATGTAGAACTGCCTCAAACCTCATGTGACCACAGAACTTGATTTGCCAGCTGGGCGCTGTGGCTCACGACTATAATCCCAGCACTTTGGGACGTGAGGCGGGCAGATCACAAGGTCAGGAGTTTGAGACCAGCCTGGCCAACATGGTGAAACCCTGTGTCTACTAAAAATACAAAAATTAGCCGGGCGTGCTGGTGGATGCCTCTAATCCCAGCTACTCGAGAGGCTGAGGCAGGAGAATCACTTGAACCTGGGAGGTGACAGTTGCAGTGAGCCAAGACCGCACCATTGCGCTCCAGCCTGGGCGATGGAGCAAGACTCCATCTCAAAAAAAAAAAAAAAAAAAAGAAAACTTGGTTTGCCAAGGACAGTTTTTGTGTGTATGTGTGTTTTTTTTTTTTTTTACATCTCTGTGCCTGGCTTACCCAAAGATTGGACTGTGCTCATTTCTCAAACCATTGTTTACTGAACATTCTTTATAATGTATGGGGCAATGACAATTGTTTAGATGTAATTTCTTAATGATAGGGGTTGGTCTGGTTTCTGAGGGCCCAGTAGAGGAATTCAGTACACAAAAATGGCTTCCTGGGTGGACGCAGTGGCTCATGCCTGTAATCCCAGCACTTTAGGAGGCCAAAGTGGCCAGATCACCTGAGGTCGGGAGTTTGAGACCAGCCGGAACAACATGGAGAAACCGTCTCTACTAGAAATACAAAATTAGCCGGGTGTGGTGGTGCATGCCTGTAATCCCAACTACTCAGGAAGCTGAGGCAGGAAAATCGCTTGAACCCAGGAGGCAGAGGTTGTGGTGAGCCAAGATCACGCCATTGCACTCCAGCCTGGGCAACAAGAGCAAAACTCTGTCTTAAAAAAAAAAAAAAAAAAAAAAGGCCAGGGGCGGTGGCTCACGCCTGTAATCCAAGCACTTTGGAGGCCAAGGCGGGCGGATCACGTGAGGTCGGGAGTTCAAGACCAGCCTGCCCAACATGGTGAAACCCCGTCTTTATATATAAAAAAGGGAGAGTTCCTAGTTTCTGTTTGATACTTCGTATTCTGCCATCTTCCCAGAATCCTCTCCTATGACTTCATATTCTAATACATCATTTTGGTTCTCAGTACAAATGTCACCTCCTCAAGGTACTGTCTTCCCCACCCCACCCCTTACCCCAACTTGAAACTCAAGGGCACACTCTCTAACCCATTACTCCTGTTTTGTTTGGTGTGTTTCAACATGCTTGTCAGATTCTGGAAAATCCAATCAAGGTTCACAGAGTTGATTGCCCTCTTAACAAGGTAGAAAACTTATACCATCTAAATGAGTCCAAATTTAAGTGTTACCTTTATTTTTTGTTTTTAAAAATTTTACCTTCATTTTCACCAACGGTTATACCCTATGTTAAAAAATACTCCAGGGGCCAGGCACGGTGGCTCTTGCCTGTAATCCTAGCACTTTGAGAGGCCAAGGCGGGCGGATCACTTGAGGTCAAGAGTTCGAGACCAGCCTGGCCAACGTGGTGAAACTGTGTCTCTACTAAAAGTACAAAAATTAGCCAGGCATGGTGGCATGTGCCTGTAATCCCAGCTACTTGGGAGTCTGAAGGAGGAGAATTGTTTCAACCCAGGAAGTAGAGGTTGCAATGAGCTGAGACTGTGCACTGGACTCTAGCCTGGGCAACAGAGCAAGACCCTGTCTCAAAAAAAAAAAAAAAAAAGTACTCCAGGGAAGTTGTTTGAGAAAAGCAAAGTCACTGAAGCTTCCTCTTATGGTGAGGGTGGCATTAACATCCACACACTAAAGTGGAAAATCTCAAAATGTTTTTCCTGTGCATTCACATAACACGATGCCTTTGTGACCAAATATGTGGAGGATTTTCTCACACAGCAAACAAGCCATCCATTCTGCACTGAACACTACCTGAGTGTCCTCTAATTAATGTGTCCCCAAACCTCAGGCTACAGATCGATACCTGCCCATCGCCTGTTAGGAGGTAAGCAGAGGTGAGTGAACATTATTGCCTAAGCTCTGCCTCCCGTCATAGCAGCAACAGCATTATATTTTCATAGGGGCGAGAGCCCTGTTGTGAACTGCACATGTGAGGGATCTAGGTTGCATGCTCCTTATGAGAATCTAATGCCTGATGATCTCAGGTGGAACAGTTTCATCCAAAAACCATCCCCCTGCCCCATTCTGTGAAAAAATTTTCTTCCATGAAACTGGTCCCTGATGCCAAGGTTACCTATCCTCATAAAAGGCATAAAACTGTCTCAGAAATTATCTGACCAGGCTGAGTGTGGTGGCTCACGCCTGTAATCCCAGCACTTTGGGAGGCCAAGGCAGGCGGATCACCAGAGGTCAGGAGTTTATCAGCCTGTCCAACATGGCAAAACACTGTCTCTACTAAAAATACAAAAATTAGTCGGATGTGGTGACACACACCTGTAGTCCCAGCTACTTGGGAGGCTGAGACAGGAGAATCACTTGAATCTGGGAGGCAGAGGTCGCAGTGAGCCAAGATTGCACCACTGTACTCCAGCCTGTGCAAGAGGACGAGGCTCCGTCTCAAGAAAAAAAAAAATTATCTGACCATATGTTCTGGTTTCCCAAATTCAGTCCTTGATTGTGACTTTTGTCCCAGCATAAGTTTTCGTGTTTTCTTTAGAAGGGGTTTCACTCTTGTTGCCCAGCCTGGAGTGCAATGGTGTGATCTCGGCTCACTGCAAACTCCGCCTTCCAGGTTCAATCGATTCTCCTGCCTCAGCCTCCCAAGTAGCTGGGATTACAGGCATGTGCCGCCATGCCTAATTGTTTTGTATTTTTAGTAGAGATGGTGTTTCATTCACCATGTTAGCCAGGCTGGTCTCCAATTCCTCATCTCAGGTGATCTGCCCACCTCGGCCTCCCAAAGTGCTGGGATTACAGGCGTGAGCCACTGCCTCCATCCGAGCATAAGTTTTCACAGCACCTTACCATTTTTTTCATGGGTATCATGTCTGAATAAAGGATATATATGGTATGTTCATTCATAAGGTAAATAAGATGAAGTTTCTAGGTGTGTTCAGACTCAGATGTTGTCTCATGACAAGTTTTGGCATGCTCATTTCTCCAGTGTTCACTGAATAGCTTTTTAAAGCTGTGGGGCAAGAAAGATGCTGAAGACATAGTTCCAATCATAAAATAACTTTTTTTTTTTTTAATGAGACAGGCTGGTTAATTTGCCCAGGCTGAAGGGCAGTGGTGTGATCTCTGCTCACTGCAACCTCTGCCTTCCAGGCTTAAGCCATCCTTCCACCTTGGCCTCCTAAGTAACTGGGACTACTGGTGCACCCCACCACATCCAGCTAATTTTTGTATTTTTTGTAGAGAGACAGGGTTTCACCATGTTGCCCAGGCTGGTCTCAAACTCCTGAGCTTAAGCAGTCCACCTGCCTGGACCTCCCAAACTGTTGTGATTACAGGAGCAAGTCACTGTGCCCAGCCTTAATAATTTCTAATTTTGACATTTTGGGCTGGATGATTAAAAAAAAGAAATTAAAAAAAATTTCTAATTCATAGCTTGCATTGAGACTGTGGTTGCTAAAAAGCATTGTTTCCATTCTCACAGCCCTATTTTCTTCTCATTATTTTTTTTTTCTTTTTTTTTTTTTTTTGAGAGTCTTGCTCTGTCGCCAGGCTGGAGTGAAGTGACACAATCTCCTCTCACCACAACCTCCACCTCCTGGGTTCAAGCAATTCTCCTGCCTCAGCCTCCCGAGCGAGTAGTTGGGATTACAGGCATGTGCCACCACGCCCGGCTAATTTTGTGTTTTTATTAGGGATGGGGTTTCCCCATGTTGGTCAGGCTGGTCTCAAACTCCCAATCTCAGGTGCTGCCTGCCTTGGCCTCCCAAAGTGCTGGGATTACAGGCATGAGCTACCATGCCCGGCCTTTCTCATTATTTTCTATGTAGTGTTCCTGGTAACAGTTTATTTCCTACATGCTTTTGTTTGGTTGGTTTTGATATTTTTTTTTTAGATCGAGTTTCACTCCTGTTGCCAAGCCTGGAGTGCAATGACACGATGTCAGCTCACTGCAATCTTCGCCTCCTGGGTTCAAGCAATTCTCCTGCCTTCAGCCTCCCAAATAGCTGCGATTAGAGACGCCCACCACCACGCCCAGCTAATTTTTGTATTTTTAGTAGAGATGGGGTTTCACCATGTTGGTCAGGCTGGTCTGGAACTCCCGATCTCAGATCATCTGCCCACCTTGGCCTCCCAAAGTGCTGGGATTACAGACATGAGCCACCACCCCCGGCTTTTTTTTCCGAGACAGTGTCACTCTGTCGCCCAGGCTGGAATGCAGTGGTGCAATCTTGGCTTACTGCAACCTCCACCTCCTGGATTCAAGAGATGCTCATGTCTCATCCTTCCGAGTAGGTGGGACTACAGGCATGTGCCACCATGCCTGGCTAATTTTTTGTATTTTTAGTAGACACAGGGTTTCACCATATTGGCCAGGCTGGTGTCAAACTCCTGACCTTAAGTGATCTGTCCACCTCGGCCTCCCAAAATACTAGTATTACAGGCATAAGCCACTGCGCCTGGCCCCTGCATGCTAATATATAGCTATCTGTGACTTCTCTCTGGCACTCTAAAATTATATCTCTGTTGAACATGCTCACCATCTGGCAGTCTATACTGTCTGATCTGCATGTATGGGCCCAGAGCCCTTTTTAGGAACTTCTTTCTTGTAGCCCTTGCTGTGTATTGAATTTAGTCCCCACCAAATTCATACTTTGAATCTCTATACCCCAACATGATGGCATTTGAAGATGAGCACTTCAGGAAATAATTTGGGTTACATAAGGTCACAAGGTTGGACTCTCACAATGGCATTAGTCATTTCCAATGAAGAGGGAGAAAACACTCACTCTTTCTTCCATGTGAGGGTATATAGCAAAGTGTCTATATCCCAGTCAGGAACTTGGTATTCACTGGGAATCATACTGCCTGGCAGCTAGATTTTAGATAGCTCATGCTGCAGAAATGTAAAAAAAAAAAAAAAAAAAAAGTCTGCTGTTTGAGAAACTCCGCCCATGGCATTTCATTAGCACAACCTGAGCTAAGTCACCCCAATGGGCTAATTTTCCTATGTTAACCATACCCACTGCAAGATTGCAGCATATGAATCTACCTGAAATGGCCTCGTATCTTCCACTTTTGCTTAACACACTGCATCTTTACATGTTATTGAGACTTCTGTTTTGGACACAGATCAGGAAAGAAAAGTGTAACACTCAAAAGTATAGTTAAGTGAGATAATAAAGTTATTATTTAAAATAAAGAACCATGAGGTAAGGCACAGTGGCTCGCACCTGTAATCTCAGCACTTTGGGAGGCCAAGGTGGGAGGATCACGAGGTCAGGAGATCAAGACCATCCTGGACAACATGGTGAAACCCCATCTCTACTAAAAACACAAAAAAATTAGCTGGGCATGGTGGCACCCCTGTAATCCCAGCTACTTGGAAGGCTGAGGCAGGAGAATTGTTTGAACCTGGGAGTCAGAGGTTGCAGTGAACTGAGATCGCACCACCGCACTCCAGCCTGATGACAGAGTGAGATTCCATCTCAAAAAAAAAAAAAAAAAAAATACATTAGCTGGGCATGGTGGCAGATGCCTGTAATCCCAGAAGCCTGTACCCAGGAAGCAGAGGTTGCGGTAAGCCAAGATCGTGCAGCCTGGGTGGTAGAGTGAGGCTCTGTCTCGAAAAATAAAAAATAAAATAGAGAACCAATAGCATTACAGGGAGCCTGTGATATATCCACAAGATGACCAGTACAGCAACAGCAGGGAGCAAAGCACATCACTAGGCCTGAAGCAGAGACAAGATGGAGCTGTTATCAGATCCCCGGAACACCCTGAACTTTAGCAGAGGGTGATTCAGCAGGAGCAAAGGATAGGATGACTGCCCACCCCTCAAGACAGCAGGGTGGCAGCCAATGGACCAGAAGTCCTGACTTTCTCTCCTATTAGCTGCTTTCCTGCTGGCACCTCTCATGAGCTGGGCCAACCAAAAGCCAGAGGCTATGGCAACCTGACTGCTATGATGGTTGGAAGTCAGCTTCCAGGGCCACAGAGCAGGGTAGGTAAAGAATGTGGACCTCCAGGACCCAAATGAGCAATGAGGGCAATCATTCAAAGTGGGATTTGGTCTGAGGAATTAGCTAATTTCATAACACATAACATAATATCTGACAGTGTTAGTGATTTTGCCTCTGTGAACTATGTCCAGATGTACTCTTGCACCCAAACTTAGATGTGATTTTTCACATAATGAATCCTCACCATCTGTACATGAGCTGAACTAAAATACTGCATGGGAGCAGTGAGACAGAACTGCTCCCAGGTTATGGATATTGCTCTATAGTCCTCAGTTGGAATTCTAAATCAAACTCATTTTTATTCTTTTTTTTTTTTTGATGGAGTTTCACTCTTGTTGCCCCGGCTGTAGTGCAATGGGCAATCCCGGCTCAACACAATCACTGCCTCCCGGGTTCAAGTGATTCTCCTGCCATAGCCTCCCGAATAGCTGGGATTACAGGCATGCACCACCACGCCCGGCTAATTTTCTATTTTTAGTAGAGATGGGGTTTCTCCGTGTTGGTCAGGCTGGTCTTGAACTCCTGACCTCAGGTGATCTGCCCACCTCAGCCTCCCAAAATACTGGGATTACAGGTGTGAGCCACTGTGCCCAGCCCAAACTTATTTTTGTTTTCACTAGTTCAAATCACTAATGTAAAAGAAACATTTAGAATCTCCCTTTTTTTTTTTTGAGACGAAGACTCACTCTTGTTGCTTAGGCTGGAGTGCAAAGTGCTGGGACTACAGGCATGAGCCACCACACCCAGCCTAGAGAATCTCTTTAATACCATCTCACTACTAAGTCAACACCAGGCAATAAGAACTGTAAAACAAGTGTCATGTGACACATGGATCCAGAACCTGCCAGTCAGCAATATCTCTATTGCTTATATTCACAGGGTTTTTCTCTAGTGGGTCCTTTCATGCATTTGAAGGTGTGAGGTAGATCGGAAGGCTTTGTCACATTTCTTACATTCATAAGGTTTCTCTCCAGTGAGTCCTTTCATGATGCTGAATCGAAATGTGAAAAAGGCAGGCTTGGGCCAGGTGTGGTGGCTCACGCCTGTAATCCCAGCACTTTGGGAGGCCGAGGTGGGCAGATCACAAGGTCAGGAGTTCAAGACCAGCCTGACCAACATGGTGAAACCCCATCTCTACTAAAAATACAAAAGTTAGCCAGGCGTGGTGGTGTCCGCCTATACTCCCAGTTACTCCAGAGGCTGAGGCAGGAGAATTGCTTGAACCTGGGAAGCGAAGACTGCAGTGAGCCAAGATTACTCCACTGTACTCCAGCCTGGGAGACAGAGCAAGACTCTGTCTCAAAAGAAAAAAAAAAAAAAAAAAGGAAGGCTTTACCACATTGCTTAACACTCACAGTTTGTCTCCACTGTGAATTCTTTCATGACATTCAAAGGAAGTCAAATAAATGAAAGCTTTTCCACATTTCTTATATTCATAAGGCTTCTTGTCAGTGTGACTCCTTTTCATGTCTAGGAAAGGATCTGGTACTATGGAAAGCTTTCCATACATATGTTACATTCATACAGCCTCTCCCCCGTGCAAGTTCTCTTATGTACTTGAAAGGAAACGGGATGGGTGAAGGCTTTACCACATTGTTGACGTTCATATGGCTTCTCCCCCATGGACAGTGCTGAAGAAATTAAAAGCAGCAACTGGACTGAAGTATTTCTAGTGCACCTAGGTTCTACCTAATGAGCCGAACTACAACTAAAATGCAATTCTTAATCTTTCTGAAAACCACAAACCATGACCGGGTGATTCTCATTTATAAATCACCATATGCTCAAACTCTTTAATTTTTAACTGTCCTCAGTTTAATTTTTGTTTACCTATATATTATAAAGGACATTACAAAGGATATAGATGAACAGCCAGATGATAAGTATGTCAGAACAAGATGTGGGGTGGTGGATACAGAGCCTCCCTGCTCTCTCTGGGTGCCCCACCATCCCAGCATCACCATGTGTTCAGCAACCCAGAAGCTCCTGTTTTTTTAACAGGAATAAAACGTACTGGGGAACCCAAGGACTGCAGCTCCTCCCACATGAGCCCCAGACAAGGCAGGACTCTCATGTCACATGTGACCCTGGTACAATCTGGGCACAGAGCTGCCCAGAGAGGGCTTGGGGCCACAGTAACCAGGCAGGAATGGGACAGGATGCCAGGGGTTGCAGCTGCTGGTCCAATCCCATCCTGCAGACGAGGAGACTGAGGGCCAAGCTGCATCAGGAGAACTTGGGTCCCAAACCCTGAAGTTGCATGCAGGGAGCCTGGGGTCCCACCACTGCCGGTTCTGGCCATTTCCAACCAGTCCCTGCCCGGTCTCGGGTCGCGGGCCCCGAACACTCACCATTTCCCAGCTTTCAGGTGTCCTGGCTTCCTCTCTAGGGCTCCTGTAACTAGTGCAGGTCACAGCAGAGGTGACAGTTGTGGTGGAGGGACGTGGTCCCTCTCACAGCTGTAAAGACCGGATCCCAACCTCAGTGGGCACTGTCACCAAGGTGAGAGCGGGAATGCATCCCCCACCTTCCCAGGATGTACAGTTGGCAGGGCCCGCCCCGCATTCCTGACTGGATAGGGGTCCAGGCCCCATCCCCCTCACTCCAGAGTGACAGTAGAAGCCCTGGGTAACCCAACCTGCGGAGCTCCCTCCCTACAACTTGGTCATTGGATATTTTCATTTTAGTGAAATTTGCCCTGATTTTTTGACAGGTTATTATCTTCTTCCTCATTCAAAGGGCTGTTCCTGCTCCTTTGTTCTGCATTGGGATTTCAAGTGTGTGTTGGGAATTCCAGACTCTGTGCAGTGGAGCAATCTCATCACCTCAGAGCCACACGGGAACCAAGACCAGGCCAGGCATGATTGGATCAGGAGGGAGAGGCAGGTGTCCTTCAGAAAGTGGCAACCAGGGATAAGATGTGGCCAAGGCCTTCTCCCAGACCCCCAATCCCCTCCTTCCAGACCTTCACATTCACCAACCACAAACTCTTACCAGGTGACAGTCTAAGCTTCTGAGCTAAACAGACAACTTCATAAATGGTTTTTCCAGGTGAGGTCCCAAACAATTGTCACTAAACCTGACCTTCACAGGTTTCCTTCATATATAGATTACTGTCTGACACCAGGGACCCTATGCATGTCAAAAACCAAAACACGGTCCCCCGAATATGGCCCCAGGCTCCAGAAGTCCAACCACAGAAAGGACAGCACCCCTCAAGGGCATCTGCACATGAGTCTCCCGCTTTCCAGGGCTCTGCAGATTATCAGAATCCATACTGCTTCTGGAGCAGCTCTGAGCAGCTGGAGGCCACTTGCAGAAGAGGTTGGGCCACCCAGCAAGCACCAAGGGAGCTCCATTTCCCCCCCCCCCCCCCCTCCGAGGCCTCCATACTGCCCTCAGCCTCTGCTGCCCCCTACAGGTTATTTGCAGTGTTACCTGCAGGGAGGGACTGTGGATACAACTACCTGGGAGGCCAAGTACCAAGTCCAGGACTGCAGGATGGCAAGGTGGCAGGAGTGCTAGCAACCCAAAGCTCAAGACCATCCTGGACAACAAGGCAAAACCCTGTCTTTACAAAGAATACAAACATTAGCTGGGTGTGGTGTCACATGCCTGTAGTCCCAGCCACTTGGAAGGGTGAGATCAGATCACCTGAGTCCAGGGAGGTCGAGGCTGCAATGAGCCATGATCCCGCCACTGCACTCCAGCCTGCGTGACAGAGTAAGACCCTGTCTTTAAAAAAGCTACTAAAAGAAAATTTTAATAGTTTTAAAAATTAGCTGGCTGAGGTGGCCTGTGCCTATAATTTCTAGCTACTTAAGAGGCTGAGGCAGGGCCGGGCAAAATGCCTCACAACTATAATCCCAGTGCTTTGGGAGGCCAGGCAGGAGGACTGCTTGAGCACAGGAGTTCAAGACTAGTCTGGGCCACATGGCAAAATCTCGTCTCTACCAATAAAACAAAAATTAGCCAAGTGTGGTGGCAAGCACTTGTGTTCCCAGCTACTAAGACGGCTGAGGCTGGAGGAGCCCAAGAGTTCAAGGCTACAGTGAGCTATGATTGCACCACTGCATTTCAACCTGGGTGACAGAGGGAGACTTTAAAAATTAATATCCTGGCCAGGCATGGTGGCTCACACCTGTAATCCTAGCACTTTGGAAGGCAGAGGCGAGTGGATAACCTGAGGTCAGGAGTTCATGACCAGCCTGGCAAACATGGTGAAACCTCGTCTCCACTAAAAATACAAAATTAGTGGGGTGTGCTGGTGCATGCCTGTAGTCCCAGCTACTTTGGAGGCTGAGGCAGGAGAATTGCTTGAACCCAGGAGGCGGAGGCTGCAGTGAGCAGAGATCGTGCCAATGCACTCCAGCCTGGGTGACAAGAGTGAGACTCCATCTCAAAAAAAAAAAAAAACACCCATGAGGAGAGTGAAAGCTATGAACAATTTACCAGTGGCAACAGTTCTCCTTCCTGTAAAACACCTGAGTTTACTTACTGGAGAAGTTCTCAAAGAGTTACATTCCACCTTTTGGAGTTAAAACAATTTTTGTATATACCTTCTTTGTATTACTTTGACCAGGGTCTGACATATGCCGTAAGTAAAAGGTTTAAGAGGCCTATAGAAAGGAAGACATGTAAAGAGAATGTAACTTAGGTTCACATTTGTAATTACTATACCTCTTACATAAAACTTGGTGCTCTTGCAACCGATTTGTGGGGTCAGACATAAATAGCAAGTGTTCTTAATCACATATAATCAACCATAAATAAAAATAAACTGAGGCATTACAAAAAAAAAAAATCATTCAAAATTCCCAGATAAGAGCAAGGTGCTTTTTCTCACATGAAAGTCCTGGGTGACATCAGTCACTACACAATGCAGAAGTAAGTTCCCATCACTAGTTGGTTTTCAGGGCAGTATAGTTAACTGTCAGAATGAATTGAGAAGAGAGTCACTGCCAGCAGAACAATGCTTGCAGGGCGGGCGTGGAGGCTCATGCCTGTAATCCCAGCACTCTGGGAGGCCAAGGCGGGTAGATCACGAGGTCAAGAGATCGAGACCATCCTGACCAACATGATGAAACCCGTCTCTACCAAATTACAAAAATCAGCTGGGCGTGGTGGCATGTGCCTGTAGTCCCAGCTACTCGGGAGGCTGAGGCAGAACTGCTTGAACCAGGGAAGCAGAAGTTTCAGTGAGCCAAGATTGCGCCACTGCACTCCAGCCTGGCGCCTGATGACAGAGCAAGACTCTGTCTCAAAAAAAAACCAAAAAAACACAGTGCTTGCAACAGAATATAGACCTTAACTCAATGTATAGATTAGGGAGTTCAGCATCAGAGTATTTCCAGCCATGACAGTTTGAATTTGTTCTCTGGTAACCAATTTCTAATATATGAAATTTTAAAACACCAACTGGAAATGTACCTTTAATGTGAAGCATCTGGCAACATCTCTAGAGAACTACAACTCTGAAAAAAGGAAAGTCAAGGGATTTGGAGAATACTCTTAATTTGCAAGCAAAAGAATCAGAAAAAATGGACTGAAGCAGGTGGCCACAAACTGCTCTGTGTGGTGTCTCTACTATGTGACTGATACCTTCCTTGTCTGTGCCTATGAATCCATTTTTTTTTTTGCAGTGCATTTTTTCAAGGTGCTGTTAAATGAAATCTCATTAAGATTGGCTATTGGTGAATTGTATCAGAACCATCTAAATACATCAATTTAGTTGTCCCTTCAGAGGTAGCTCTTCTCAACTCAGAAATCAATTATCTCAGAGGTCCTTTCCCTACTCTTTTTCTGTGTTTCAAAGGGATTGGAATAATTGAATGTATATTAACAAAATGTGTCTCTTCATGTCTCTGACAGGAACTGGAACAAATGAAAGCTTCGCCATACTGTTTGCATTCACATGGTTTCTCTTCAGTGTGTGTCTTTCCATGATTTTGAAGGCTCTTGGCAGATGTGAAGGCTTTCCAACAATTCTTACATTCATATGGCTTCTCTCCAGTGTGCATCCTTCCATGTAAAAGAGAAATTACTAAATGATTTCATACACCCCTTATATTTAGGATTTCTCTGTAGTGTGTCTTTTCATGCATTCAAAGCTCCATGGAAGATATGAAAAACCTTTCCCACATTGTTTATTCATAGGGCTTTTCACCAGTGTGTGTCCTTTCATGTCTTCGAAGGGCACTAGAAAACCGAATACCTTCCCACATTCCTTGCATTCATAAGGCTTCTCCCTAGAATGGATCCTTTTATGATTTAGAAAGGTACCAGAACGGTAGAACCATTTCCCACATTCCTTACATTCATAAGGCTTTTTTCCAATATGAGTTAGTTCATGTATTCGAAGGCCACTCCAATAACGATAGACTTTACCACACTGTTTACATTCATAGGGTTTCTCTCCAGTGTGAGTCCTTCCATGTATTCGGAGGCTTGAGGCACATCTGAAAGCTCTCCCACATTGCTTACACTCATAGGGTTTCTCTCCAGTATGAGTCATTTCATGATATCGAATGGAACTGGGCAAATTGAAGCCTTTGCCACACTGCTTACACTCATAGAGTTTCGCTCCAGTGTGATTCAACTGATGAGATCGAAAAGAAGCAAGAGAAACATAGGCTTTCCCACATTGCTTACACTCATGGGGCTTCTTTCCAGTGTGACTCCTTTGATGACGTTGAAAGGCACTGAAATAAATAAAGGCTTTCCCACATTGCTTGCATTTATGGGGTTTATAGCGTTTCTCTCTAGTGTGTGATTTTTCATGTGTTTGAAATGAACGGGGAGAATGAAAGACTTTCCCACATATCTTACATTTATGGGTTCTCTCTCCAGTATACATATTCGTGTGTCTGGGAAATCTTCCAAGATGAGAAACTCCTTTCCCACGTTGTTTATGTTTACAGCGTTTTTCACCTATGTGTGTCCTTTCATGTCTTCTAAGGGAACTGGAAAAACCAAATACCTTCCCACATTCCTCACATTCATAAGTCTTCACTTTTCTGTGACTCCCTTCATGTTTTTGAAAAGATGTGGGATTATCAAATGCTTTGCCACATTCCTCGCATTCATATGTCTTGACTCTAGTGTGGACCCTTTTATGATTCAGAAAGAAATCAGAACTATAGAATGATTTCCCACGGTCCTTAAATTTATAAGGCTTTTTTCCAATATGAGTTAGTTCATGTATTCGAAGACCACTCCAGTAACGATAGACTTTACCACACTGTTTACATTCATAGGGTTTCTCTCCAGTGTGAGTCCTTCCATGTGTTTGAAGGTGCGAGGGAGATCTGAAAGCTCTCCCACATTGCTTACATTTATAGGGTTTCTCTCCAGTGTGAGTCATTTCATGGTATCGAATGGAACTGGGCAAATTAAAGCCTTTGCCACATTGCTTACACTTATAGCGTTTTGCTCCACTGTGACTCAATTCATGATATTGAAAAGCAGTGGAAGAAATATAGACTTTCCCACACTGCTTACACTCAAAGGGCTTCTCTCCAATGTGATTCCTTTGATGACGTTTAAAGGGATTGAAATAAATAAAGGCTTTCCCACACTGCTTGCATTTATAGCGTTTTTCTCTAGTGTGAGATCTTTCATGTGTTTGAAACGAACTGCGAGAATGAAAGACTTTTCCACATATCTTACATTTATGAAGTATCTCTCCAGTGTCTATCTTCATGTGTCCAGGAGAGCTTCTGTGAAAAAATCCTTTCCCATGTTGTTTATGTTCATAGTGTTTTTCACGTATGTGTGTCCTTTCATGTCTCTGAAGGGAACTGGAAAAACCAAATACCTTCCCACATTGCTTACATTCATAAGTCTTCTCTTTCTGTGACTCCCTTCATGTTTTTGAAAGGATATGGGATTATCAAATGCTTTCCCACATTCCTTGCATTCATAAGGCTTCTCCCTAGTGTGAATCCTTTTATGATTTAGAAAGGTACCAGAACCGTAGAATGATTTCCCACATTCCTTACATTCATAAGGCTTTTTCCCAATATGAGTTAGTTCATGTAGTCGAAGGCCACTCCAATAATGATAAGCTTTACCACACTGTTTACATTCATAGGGTTTCTCCCCAGTGTGAGTCCTTCCATGTATTCGGAGGCTTGAGGCACATCTGAAAGCTTTCCCACATTGCTTACATTCATAGGGTTTCTCTCCAGTTTGAGACATTTCATAGTATCGAATGGAACTGGGCAAATTGAAGCCTTTGCCACACTGCTTACACTCATAGCGTCTTGCTCCAGTGTGACTCAATTGATGGTATCGAAAAGAAGTATAAGAAATATAAGCTTTCCCACATTGTTTCAACGCATACGGTTTCTGTTTAGTGTGAGTTATTTGATGGTATTGAAAGGTACAGAAACTAATAAAGGCTTTCCCACATTTCTTACATCTGTAAAATTTCCTACCAGTGTAAGGCATTTTATGTCTATGATAGAAACCAAAAAAACGATATGTCTTCCCAGAATCCTTACAGGCATGATGCTTCCCTCCTCTGTACATTCTCTCATGTATTTGAAAAGAAGATAAGTTATTAAATGCTTTTTCACATTTCTTACATTCATAAGGTTTCTCTACACTGTGAGTTCTTCCATGCATTTGAAGTTCTGAGGCACATCCAAATGTTTTTCCAGATTGTTTACATTCATAGAGGTTTGTTCCAGAGTGAGCTCTTTATGTTTATGAAAAGAAATGGGAAAACTAAATGGCTTCCCAGAATCCTTACATTTATAGGTTTTTTCTCCAGTGTGACCAATTAAATGTCTGTGAAAGTGGGAGAGATGGCTGAAGACTTTCTTACAGTATGCACATTTATATGGCTTCCGTCCATATTCCTGATACTCATATGGCTTGTGTCCAGTGTCAGCTCTGGTGTGCTTATTAAGGGATAAACGACCCATGCTGACCTCACACGCATTCCTTTCACATGATTCGACTCCAGGAGTTTTCTTCTTCAGCATGTCATCTGGAACCTGGGTCAAAATTTCTCCACGCTGATGACCTTCACTTTCAAAGAGTCTCTCTTCCATAAGACTTCTGTGAAAAATCAAAAGTACATTTAATCAGTTACCTTATCAGTGATTTTATATTCATTCACAAGAATTACACTCGCATTTTTAACATTGTCCAGCAAAGTGTAGGCTTTCTATCCTGTCTGAATTGTTTGAACATGAACGGACCACATGCTCTACAAAATGGCCCAGTCATATCTATCATCAAAAAATACTGATATGGGGCTTAATACTATTTCCACGTAAACGACTGTACAAATACAAAATCTCTTTGTGTTTAATTTTGTTTCTGAGTGAGACTCTTGCCCTGTTTCCTAGGCTACAGTCCAATGATGTCGTCATGGCTCAGTGCAGCCTCAAATTCCTGGGCTCAAGCAATCCTCTGGTCTGACCCTCCCAAAGGGCTGATTACAGACATATGTCATGGTGTCCAGCCTATATCACAAATAAATGCAGGTTTTTAGAGAAAATACTCTACGAACAATACATTGGAACTCAGCTTCTTTGTCTGTTTGCTTCTTTTTAACATTTCCTCCCATTCTAAAATTTTCTAGAGACACTGCTTTGTCTTGTGAATGCAGATTACCTTAGGTTGCTCCTGAAATTTCTGTACTCATTTTCAATGTTCTGGTCTTTCCATTTCTTCCCTGAAATACAGACACAGATGCATAGGCCTGAATTAGTATAAAATTATGAAACAATTATTTGATTCTATGTTCATGATACACTGCAACATGCCTCATTTATTCATCAAAGTATTGCCCGTCCATATTCCAAATTACTCAACAGCATAGATGAAAGAGAAACACTTCTTCTCTAATTCACTGAGGGAACTAACATTGTCACCCTTACCTACAGAGGCCAGGTTCCTCAAGGTTTCTTGCATCACTTCTCGGTACAGAGTCTTCTGGGAAGGATCCAGCAAAGCCCACTCTTCTGAGGTGAAGTTCACAGCCACATCCTCAAAGGCCACGGAGTCCTGAAACATCGCACATGTACAGAGAAGGATGGGTGAGACTGGCAGCACTGGGCATCTATATCCTATTCCTAAGAGGTTCTCACGATGCTGTGGACTCCAAAGATCTCATGACTTAGTCATCAGACCTTACTTTGTGCCTATACTCACTTTCTTCCATAAAGCAATTCTGATGCTACAACTTAACCATAGGGTAAAGCAACAGCAGAATAGGAAACTGTATGAATTTCTGGTGAATCCATATAGAAAGTTGTGCTGTCTGAGTTGCCCCTAATGTCTGTTTGTAGTATGGGTCTGTAGCACTGCTGTAACAAAGTCCTATGAATTCACATGCAGAAAAAAGTTAACATAAGCAGTCTTGAGGCTGTGTATCTTTGAAAATGTCTGTTCCCTAGGCTGGGCATGGTGGCTCATGCCTGTAATCCCAGCACTTTGGGAGGCTGAGGCAGGAGGATCGCTCTAGCCCAGGAGTTCCAAGAACAGCCTGGGCAACTTGGCAAAATTCCATCTCTACAAAAAGTACAAAAATTAGCCAGGTGTGATGGCACACCTGTCGTCCCAGCTACTCGTGAGGCTGAGACAGGAGAATCACTTGAGCCCAGGAGGTTGAGGCTGCAGTAAGCCATGCAGGTGCCACTGCACTTCAGCCTGGGTGTCAGAGAGAGACTCTGTCTCAATACAAATTAAAAAAAAAAAAAGCGTGGAAAAAAAAAAAAGAAAATGTCTGTTCCCAAGTTTAAACTTTGATGATAGCTAGAAAGTAGATTTTTGTTCTAATTCCAGTGACAGAAACAAACAAACCAAAAAGTAGATTTTACGAGGGGGGCCCATCAATCTAACTGATAAGACAGTTATAAATAACTAAAAAAGACAAAAACAAAAATGAAAAAACAAACTTAACAAGAAGAAACGATTCTGGGAATTACTGCTTAGGTAGTAAAGCTAAATTGTCATTGAATTGCTCAAAGTTGAATGTCAACAAGGTTGAGAGGTAAAAACCCCAGGGTGCCCAATTTTTTTTTTTTTTTTTTGAGACAGAGTCTGACTCTGTCGCCCATGCTAGAATGCAGTAGCATGGTCTCAGCTTACTGCAACCTCCACCTCCCGGGTTCAAGTGACTCTCCTGCCTCAGCCTCCCAAGTAGGTGGGATTACAGGCGCCCACCACCAGGGCCCAGCTAATATTTGTATTTTTAGTAGAGATGGGGGTTTCACCATGTTGGCCTGGTTGGTCTCAAACTCCTGACCTTGTGATCCGCCCACCTCGGCCTCCCAAAGTGCTGAGATTACAGGCGTGAGGCGTCACGCCTAGGCAGGGCACCCAATCTTAACAAAAAGACAAACTTTTATCAAACATAAAAACTTTTTTGTGGACAGGCTTGGTGGCTCATGCCTGTAATCCTAGCACTTTTGGAGGTTGGGGCAGGCAAATACTCGAGGCCAGGAGCTCAAGATCAGCCTGGGCAACATAGTGAAATCCCATCTCCACTAAAAATACAAAAATTAGCTGGCCGTGGTGGTAGGCACCTGTAATCCCAGCCCCTTGGGAGGTGGAGATGCAGTGAACCAAGATCATGCCACTGCACTCCAGCCTGGGCAAGAGAGCGAGACTCACTGTATTCCAGTAACATTACTCCAAGATACATCCAAATGGCCACAAGGCATATTAAAAGGTACTTAACATCAGGAATTATTAGATGTACTTATTTTTTTGAGTCAGAGTCTCGCTCTGTCGCCCAGGCTGGAGTGCGATGGCGTAAACACAGCTCACTACAACCTCTGCTTCCCAGGTTCAAGCAATTCTGCCTCAGCCTCCCAAGTAGCACCCGCCACCATGCCGGGCTAATTTTTGTATTTTTAGTAGAGATGGGGTTTCACCATGTTGGCCAGGCTGGTGTCTTGGCTAGGCCTTGTGATCTTGTGATCCACCCACCTCAGCCTCCCAAAGTGCTGGGATTGTAAGCGTGAAACACCACGCCCAGCCTAGGTGAACTTTCTACAATGTAATTTTGGGTGGTTACTGAGTGTTTCCCTCTCATGAAAAGTATTCATCATTAATGTAATAAAATTTTAAATACAGTCATGTATGGCTCTGTGGGAAAATAAAAACAAAATACCACAGCTCTTTCAAAATGTCAGGGTGGATGCATAATTGAAGACGTCCTTTAGAGAGGGAAAGTGGGTGTTCTGGAATCCAGCAAGGGAACCGAATATTTAGGGATTGTCACCCCCTAAAAAGAGCCAACAGCAGGAGTCTTACGGACTTCTTCCTTCCTTGACCAGACATGAGTCAGGCTGCTCAGAGCCCTCTTCCTAACTAGATTTTATCCTTCGCCTGCAGAGCCCAATTTCACCAAAAATCCTTCTAAAGGAGTTCAGGGAGAATCTCCCCCAAAACTTGATATCCAATCAAGTTCCATTTCCTCAATCCATGATAATTCATCAAGTTTCTCTTCCCTCTTCCGAGACAGTGTCTCGTTCTGTTGGCCACGGTGGGGTGTAGCGGCATCACCTCCCAGGCTCAAATGACCCTCCTACCTCAGCCTCAAGAGCAGCTGGTACCAAAGGTGTGAACCACCATACCCAGGTAATTTTTTGTATTTTTGGTACAGACAGGATTTCACCGTGTTCTTCAGGCCAGTCTTGAACTCCTGAGCTCAAGCAATCTACCCACCTGGGCCTCCCAAAGTGCTGGGATTAGAGGTATAAGCCACTGCACTCAGGCTCTTTTCTTTTTTTAAAGTGTACAGCAGCTGGGTGGGTGGCTCACACCTGTAATCCCAGCACTTTGGGAGGCTGACATGGGCAGATCACCTGAGGTTGGGAGTTCAAGACCAGCCTGACCAACATGGAGAAACCCCGTCTCTACTAAAAATACAAAATTAGCAGGGCGTGGTGGCGGGTGCCTGTAATCCCAGCTAACTCAGGAGGCTAAGGCAGGAGAATTGATTGAACCCAGGAGGCGAAGGCTGCGGTGAGCCAAGATTGCACAGTTGCACTCCAGCCTGGGCAACATGAGCAAAACTCCATCTCAAAAAAACAAACAAACAAAAATTAGCTGGGTGTGGTGGTGTCATCCTTGTCCCAGCTACTCAGGAGGCTGAGGCAGGAGACTCGCTTGAACCTGGGAGGTGGAGGTTGCAGTGAGATGAGATCGTGTCACTGCACTTCTGCCTGGCAACAAAGAGAGACTCAAAAAAAAAAAAAAAGAAGAAGAAACCCACTATACACTGGAGACTAAAACTATATAAACTTATTATGCTATAATGGCATATTATATTAAGCTGTTTACTATAATATCATTTATATATAAGGTATATACAACATACAAATTATATATAATATTTACCAGTTATCTATAAGCAGACTATATACGATATATACTTCATGTGTGCATGTATATACATATGTGTATATATGCATATTATAATGCTAGACTATACTATACATCAGTATCTCTTTAAGTATTAACACACAAAGCCTCAGCAATATACTTGCAAAGAGAATCCACCAGTGTATGACAATATGTGTACTCCATGATAAAGTGGGATTTAATTCATGGAAGCAACATTGCTTATACTTCTGAAAATCAATTTATGCAATACACCAGTTACACAATCAACATCAAAAGCCACTATCCATATACATACAGAAAAAAACGTGACAAACCTCAACACCCCTTCAATACAAGAGAATACAAGAGAAGTTCCACAACCTACTATAAAATATGTATAAAACTCCATAGCTACCATCGTATTTGGATGATCCACCGACAGTTAACAACTCAATATAACTAATTAAACCTATCAACCAATTATTTTCTCCAAATTGTTAACTCAACACAGGCAAGCACGAAGGAAAGATTGTAAAAAGTAAAAGGAACTGAGCAAAACCAAATCCTGCCTGTTTACCAAAAACACCACCAATAACTGGCACTGCCTGCCCAGTAACACACCAGTATCTTAACTATGCAAGGATAGCATAATCGTTTGTTTCCAAAACAGGGACTTGCAAGACTGGTCACATGAGGATTTAGCTGTCTCTTTTAATCAGTGCAATTGACCTATCTGTGAAGAGGCAAAAATACTTAAATAAGATGAGAAGACGCTATGGAACTTAAATTTTTAGTCCATATAATTCAAAAATTAACCTAACTTAACAGGTATTAACATTTTATCCAATAAACTAAAAATTTCAGTTGAGGTGACCACAGAGCACAATATAATCTCAAAATAATTTTGACTGACGACACACTAGTCAAACAAAGTAAACTAATCCTTCTTCTTAACAATAAGTTTATAGTTAACCTTCTCCTACTTATTTCCACCATTCTCACTATAGCATTCTTAACATTTGTTGAATAAATAGGTTACATACAACTCTGTAAGGGACCTAATATCACAGACTCATGGATTATTCCAGCCCTTTGCCAAAGCAATCAAGCTACTCATTAAAGAACCACTACAGGCTGGGCACAGTGGCTCACGCCTGTAATCCCAGCACTTTGGGAGGCTGAGGGTGGCAGATAACCTGAGGTTGGGAGTTCAAGACCACTCTGACCAACATGGAGAAACCCTGTCTCTACTGAAAATACAAAATGAGCTGGATGTGGTGGCACATGCATGTAATCCCAGCTGCTCAGGAGGCTGAGGCAGAAGAATAGCTTGAACCCGGGAGGCGAAGGTTGCAGTGAGCCGAGATCGTGCCATTGCACTCCAGCCTAGGCAACAAGAGGAAAACTCCATCTCAAAAAAAAAAAAAAAAAAAAATTCTCAAGCAGAAACAAAAAAATTTAAAAAAAAAGAACCACTACAACCACTAATGCCATCCATCCTCCTTTATACCATCACACCTTCCTCACCCTAACCCTTGCATATGAAACCCTCCCCCTAAATCCCATTTCCTACGATAAATACAGGAGTATTATTTATTCTAGTCACATCAAGTTTAGCCATCTACTCCATTTTACGATCAGGATGAATATCCAATTCAAAATACACACTAATTGGCACACTCTCATATAAGCAGTAGCCCAAACAATTCCATAAAAAGTTGCCTTAGGCCAGGCACACTGGCTCACACCTGTAATCCCAGCACTTTGGGAGGCCGAGGCGGGTGGATCACGAGGTCAGGAGTTCAAGACCAACCTGGCCAACTTCGTGAAACCCCGTCTCTACTAAAAATACACAAAATTAGCCATGAATGATGGCACACGCCTGTAATCCCAGCTACTCAGGAGGCTGAGGCAGGAGAATTGCTTGACCCTGGGAGGCAGAGGTTGTGGTGACCTGAGATGGCACCACTGCACTCCAGCCCAGGTGACAGTGGGAGACTCCGTCTCAAAAAAAAAAGTTGTCTTAGCTATCACTCTCCTATCGGTTTTCTTGATAAGTGGGTCATTCACTTTATCAACTCTTACCACACAAGAATTTAGAAAATTAATTTTATCACCACAACCCCTGGCCACAGCAAGATTCATTTCAATGCTAGTGGAAACTAACAGAGCCCCATTCGACTTAACAGAAGGCAAATCACAACTAACCTTGGTCTTCAATGTCTACTATCCCTATTTTTCATTGCAGAATACACTAATATTATTATAATAAATGCCCTAACTACTTTTACTAGGAGCCATTACATGGTATCTTCATACTAGAAATATACACAATTTTGTTACTAAAACACTCCTTTCAACAATTTTATTCTTATGAATTCAGGTATCATACCCATGATTTTGGTACGATCAACTTATGCTTTTTTCTTTTTTCACTTTTAAATGGGTTTTATTTTACATGCAAATAATGAACAGATGTTGTACCTATAAATTCTACTTTCCAAAAACAGCTTTTTAAAAGAAAACCACATAATACATTTTAAAAGGCAATGGGATTCCTCTGCTTCTAGAACATTGCTAGGCTAGAAAAATAAAGTTTGTTCTACCAAGAATCACAAGTTAGAACTGAGTATTCACCAACCTGGAAATTCTAAAGTGTAGTGCCATTCCAGGCAAAGATTATTCAGTTCTCATCCCCAATAGACACAACTACCTATCAGAACGGTTAAACCAGGTCAAAACAATCCAGCATAATAAGGCTTCATCAAACAATGCCATTATGCTCTTGTAAGATGCAAATAAACCAAAACAGGAATACTAAAATCAAAATAATATTTGACACTGTCTTACAAATTGTTAGTTCCTTCTGTAACTTTCAGGGAATATTTTACTGCAAATAATATTTTATTTTATACATCACTGACCATGAATTCTTGCCATCAGTTATTCAACAAATGCTGCCTAGTGCCATTATCCAAATGGCATAACCATTTTATGTCCACAATTCACTTCTATAGTTATGAGTAGAATTCTCATGATTTATGTAAGTGCATCTATTAGTGAAGGTTTAACACTAAGATGCAATCTAACATCCGTAATATCTGATGTTTTGTAGATAGCAATGTAGGAAAGGTACATTCTAATCACTTTTCATTTAAGTTACCTTATATAAAAAATAAACTGATTTAGCAGTTCCAAGTCTCCAAAGGGCATTTTCAAGTATACATAAAGAAATGGTTACAGAGATTTTTATTACAATTTATTATTATTTTTAAAACGGGGTTTCACCATGTTGGTCAGGCTGGTCTTGAACTCCCGACCTCAGGTGATCCGCCCACCTTCGCCTCCAAAGTGCTTGGATTACAGGCGTGAGCCACCACGCCCGACCATAGAGATTTTTAATAAGCATCTTCCATGTCCACATCCTGGTGTAACTGCTGTACCATTTTCTCTTCCAGCTGCTTTCCTTTGCCTGCAAAAGGGGCTCAGATAAGATGGATGTTTTGCTTCTTTGATACCCTGAACTTTCTGTAGCTCTTTATTTTTCTTCAATCTGTTCATTATAAATTTAGCTTGGCATTTCTGTTTGATTTCTTCAACTCTCTTCATTGCATCAATAGTTTTATTCCATAACTCTAGCTGGCATGTGATAGGTTCAAATTCAAAAAAAATTGTGCACTGTAAGCTTTTTACTAGCTGCTTTCCGGAATGTTTTGCTCCACCCAAGCTTGCGAGGATTCCATTTCTTTTTAAAGTTTTTATGACATTTAGATTTACAAAATCTGAACACCTTGCAATTGTTGTGGACGAACATCCTGCCATGGCCAGGGTAGATGGGCCCCAAACAGAAATAACACTTCTTGATACATAGTTGAACCCGCGCAGGTCCCCACCAACCAAACGCCCAACTTATGCATCTTCTGTGAAAAAAACGTTTACCCTAGACATGAGCCCTGTGCATATGACATATCTCAATGCCCATTTTAATATCTAGTATACCACCACAAACATAAATAATGTGTATGATAAAACGGTTACTTTAACAGAGTAAATCAGAGGTTTAAACCCTCTTATTACCAGAACTGTAGGAACTCAATCCACTCCTGAGAATTTCAAATTCTTCGTGGTGTCTAGTACACCATATCCTACAGTAGTGTTAGCTAAATAAGCTACCCCTGCTCATATCTTGAAAATAAATGTTGGTTTATGTCCTTCCCATATGAATTCATCCCCTACATCTCCTCACAATTCTCTTTATATTATTTTCAGAGACTCTGATTATAATAATGGACTCACACTGGCTCGTAATCTGAATGAGGTTAGAAATAAATATGCTAGCCATTATCCCCATTCTAACTGAAAAAGTGCCTGCTCCACAGAAGCCACCACAAAGTATTTCCTTACAGAAGCAATTGCATCTCTAATCCTAGTAGCTATCAAACAGTATGATATACTCCAGACAATGAACAATCACAAAAGCCCTCAACCAAATAGCATCCTTTATAATTATCATAGCATTGGTGGCAAAATTAGGACTATCCCCCCTTTTACTTCTGAAGTAACACAAGGGGTCTCACTAATATCAGGTGTAATTCTCCTTACATGACAAAAACTAGCACCAATCTCCATTTTATTTCAAGTCTACCCATCAATAGACTTAAACATACTTCCAGAGATTACAACCCAATCTATCTTGGTAGGAGATAAGGGGGCCTTAACGAAAACACAACTCTGAAATATCTTGGCCTATTCGGCAATTGCTTGCAGCAAATCGAACAATCATAATTTTTTTTTTTCTTTTTTCTTTTTTTTTTTTTTTTGAGACAGAGTCTCGCTCTGTCGCCCAGGCTGGAGTGCAGTAGAGTGATCTCAGCTCACACGACCTCCACCTACCCGGTTTAAATGATTCTCATGCCTCAGTCTCCCGAGTAGCTGGGATCACAGGCATGTGCCACCATGTCCGACTAAAATAATCACAATTTCAGCATCTAATCCTTCTTTCACAAACCTAAACCTATCAATTTATGTAAATCTAGCAATTATAATATTTATATTATTTGACCTAATACACACAAAACATTATCATCTACACATGTAATAAATTACCATTCCTAACTTCCATGATTCTCATTACTCTGTAAGGGGGTTACCTCCACTTACGGGATTTGTGCCCAAATAGGTGCAGGGTAAATCCCAAAGTGCTGGGGTTATAGGAAGGAGTCACCATGCCTGGCCAAATGTAATTTTTAAAAAGCCAACATAGGCTGGGCGTGGTGGCTCATGCCTGTAATCCAAGCACTTTGGAGGCCAAGACAAGCAGATCACCTGAGGTCGGGAGTTCAAGACCAGTCTGACCGACAAGGTGAAACCCCCGTCTTTAAAAAAAAAAAAAAAAAAAAAAAAGCCGACATAGTCTATTAAAACTAATTTCTAGCTGGGCCATGGTGGCACATGCCTGTAGTCCCAGTTACTCTGGAGACTTGGAAGAGGATCATTTTGGCCCAGGAGTTCAAGGCTGTAGTGAGCTATAATCTCACCACTGCACTCCAGCCAGGGTAATGAGTGAGAACATGACACTGGGGGAAGGGTGAAGGGGGCCGGACACGGTGGCTCACACTTGTAATCCCCGCACTTTGGGAGGCCAAGGTAGATGGATCACAAGGTCAGGAGATCAAGACCATCCTGGCCAACACGGTCGCTACTAAAAATAAAAAAATGAGCCAAGAGTGGTGGCATGCACCTGTAGTCCCAGCTACTCAGGAGGCTGAGGCAGAAGAATCACTTGAACCCAGGAGGGAGAGGTTGCAGTGAGCCGAGATCATGCCACTGCACTCCAGCCTGGTCTATAGAGCAAGAATTCATCTCAAAAAAATAAGACCCAAAATCTAATTTCTACTAAAATTAATCTTTGAAGTCCCAAGAAGTCTCACGAAAGATTTAAAATGATCATTATTATGCTGCCAGGCACGGTGGTTCACGGCTATAATCTCAGCACTTTGGGAGGCCAAGGCAGGGAGATCACTTAAGGTCAGGAATTTTAAGACCAGCCTGGCCAACATGGTGAAACCCCATCTCTACCAAAAATACAAAAATTAGCTGAGTGTGGTGCACATGTCTGTAATCCCAGCTACTCAAGAGGCTGAGGCAGGAGAATTGCTTGAACCAGGGAGGCGGAGGTTGCAGTGAGCCAAGAGCACTCCAGTTACTCCAGGATCAAGACCTTTGGGTACCAAAGGTAAGAGAGACCATGAAGACACACCAGAGCTACCCAAGGCCTACTCATTTTCCTGGGTGGTGTGTCCCTGAGTATTTATATTCTTATTTTGACTTAGCAAAATCATCTATTTCAAGAATTCTATTTGCTTCTTCAGATCTTACCACTCAATCCATTCAGATTCTAACCAAGTAAATAAAATTCTAATACCCAAATCATGGAATAAAATTCTTACATGTGCAGGGAGAGGTCAATTCCATGGCATCAAGATTCTACAAAGGAATCAAAAGGGAAGCAGCTCAGGTAGGCAGCCTACATCACCCATAGCTCACAAGGGAACCCACTCTCCAACAGTTACACATTCCCAAGCTTGAGAACTGTTCTGACTGTGGAGAGCTGGCACGGTCCTAGGTAGTGTGTGACGGAAATGTGAGCAGTCGGAAAATTAATTATAAGACCTCCACACACATAACAAATTGAATATAAAACTAAAGAGTGATTTATTTTTCTAAAAACTAAGTATTTCTGGCCTATGTGCAAAATGTTCTTATTTTTCCAGCTCTAGTGAACAATTTTTTGTAAGGGGATAAACTCACAGAGGGTCAGTGCTAACTGAAACACAATGGTAAATGACTCAAGTGTCTGTGCAGGTCACCCTATGGTATGGGACATCTCCTCATGCCCATCCTGCTCACTGAAGTACTCAATGATTAGTTTCTCACCAACACTGCATTGTGTCCTCGTGTGCCCCAAGTGCATTTTCATTTACAGGTTATTGTTACATCTTGTTAGGTGGGTTTTCCAGGCCTTTGGAAGTTTTCTTTCTGCACTAGTCTGAGAGCAACTGAAGAACAGGAATCATTTGGCATATCATTCTGTAAAGTTTCCAAATGGGAACCCTAATCCAAAGATATTCTAGTAAAGTTTCTGTGTCTAGGAAAGATCAAAAGAGGAGGCTGGACATGGTGGCACACACCTGTAATCCCAACCATTAAAATACTGCATATGCTTGAAAAAGACAAAGACGAATAAAATACTGTACAATAAAGAACAAATAGTTGATAATATTATGAATTGAAGAAGGGCAGTTTGGTGTTTGGAAATTCAGAAAAGGAACTAAAACTTTAGAATTTTACTGAAAGCCCTCAAAGAGGTAGGCTAGGATAGAAGGGTGAAGGATTTGAGATCCTGCTTCCCATGTATTTGGAAAATGCAGGAGAAAACCAGTCTCCCTGGGGAGTGAAAAAAAATTTAAAGTTGCAATTAAACGGAACTGACTTTAGCACACTAAGATCCTCCACAAGCACAATGAAATAGAATTTAACGCAATTTACACAAATTACTAATTTATATGACAGTAGTAGCCTGACAAAACAAAAACAATAAAAAATTACTAACTGATGGGTAAACAAAATTTGGGCGTAAGGGTACTATTGTCGAATTAATCTGATTACATAACCAAAAATTTCTACCTGCATAGTCTGTGAAAATAAGTAATTCAAAAATTTAAACTGTCGGAACTCCAAATTATCTTGCAGTTTAAAGCAATGTTATTCTGGGATTGAGTCACCTGACAGGCAGTGGAAACACAGCTAGCTGGAATTTTCCTTTTTATAGATTATAAAAGATTATAAAAAGAATGATTTTGTTAAAATTTTATAAATTATTTAAAGAAAGATTTTGGCTGGGCGCAGTGGCTTACACCTGTAATCCCAGCAATTTGGGAGGCTTACGCAGGTGGATCACCTGAGGTCAAGAGTTCGAGACCAGCCTGGCCAAAACGGTGAAACCCCGCCTCTATATTTAAAAAAAAAAAAAAAAAAAAGGAAGATTTTATTGAAAAGGTTAGATTTTTATGGATTATAGATTTTACAGTCCATAAAAATCTATAGATCATAGATTAGCCTTCTTTCTTACCTATATTCCTCTGTAAAATATTGTACATACCTGAACAGAGCCAGGTAGGACCCCTTTCCCTCTTCATTTATTTATTTATTTTTTTATTTACTTCCTGTTGATTTGCACCCTCTTCACTCTTGATCTTCATTAGAAGTTAACTTATCTCCTACCTTTCTCACACAAAGACTTCATGACCATCACATTGTCTTAAGCTAGAATATTAAATTCATTCTTTCAAATTAGGGGGAAAAAATAAGGCCAGGTATGGTGGTGGCTCATGCCTGTAATTCCAGTACTTTGGGAGGCCAAGACCAATGGATCGCCTGAGGTCAGGAGTTTAAGATCAGCCTGACCAATATGGTGAAACCCCACCTCAACTAAAAATACAAAAATTAGCCCAGCATGGTGGCACACACCTTTAGTCCCAGCTACCCGGGAGGCTGAGACAGGAGAATTGCTTGAACATGGGAGGCGGAGGTTGCAGTGAGCCAAGATCGAGCTGCTAAACTCTAACCTGGGTGACAGAGCTCGTCTCAAAAAAAGCAAAACAGGTCAGACACGGTGGCTCATGCCTATAATCCTAGCACTTTGGGAGGCCGAGGCGGGTGGGTTGCCTGAGCTCAGGAGTTCGAGACAAGCCTGAGCAACATGGTGAAACCCATCTCTACTAAAATACAAAAAAATGTCGCGGGCACCTGTAATCCCAGTTACTTGAGAGGCTGAGACAGGAGAATAGCTTGAATTTGGGAGGCAGAGGTTGCAGTGAGCCGAGACCATGCTACTGCACTCCACCCTGGGTGACAGAGTGAGACTCTGTCTCAAAAAATAATAATAATAATAAATTAGGGAAAAAAAATGAAAACCACTTTTAGACAAAATAAGTCAAGCTCTACCAAAAAAAAAAAAAAAAGGCACAACAAACCTGCAACTAAATTGTTGTACCTCCTGAGTCAGCCTTATATACAAAAGGCTGTAATCCTGTTAAATTTCTTTGCTTTTTGCCTATATAAGAACTTATTTTGAGACAGAGTCTCTGTTGTCCAGGCTGAAGTGCAATGACGTGATTACAGCTCAATGCAGCCTCAACCTGTGCTCAAGCAATTCTTCTACCCCAGCTTCTCAAGTACTTGGGAACACAGGAGCATGACACTCCACTTGGCTTTTTATTTTTTTGTAGAGACAGGGTCTCACTATGTTGCCCAGGCTTGACGTGAATTCCTGGGCTTAAGAAATCTCCCCCACCTCAGCTTCCAAAGTGTTGGAATTACAGGCATGAAATACCACATTTGGTTATAGTCTTGTATTTCCTTATGGTGTCTTTTGAATGACACATTTTAAAATTTTGACGTAGTCTAAATGATATACTTCTTTGTGTCTACTGCTTCTCTTGTCATATCATAGAATTGTCTTCCTAAATCCACAATGAAGACTTTTAGGTGGCACATTCTGTAGTATCAAGAGGGTGAGGTTTTCCTTTGTTCTGATGAAAGGATGAGACTGGTTTATTTGAATGATTCGGCAGGCTGACATAGAAATGAATCCCACTACACTATGGAAGTTAAAACTATATAAATTTACACTATAATAGTATAATGATATATGCTATGTTATCATTTATGTGGTAGTCATGTATCATGTCCAATTTATATATATTTACCAATTACCTACCATAACTAAACAATAAACTATATACAAATACTGCAAGTGTGTGTGTATATATGTCTATATGCACACACACACACACAGCTACAGCCTATCCTAGATAATGTAAGACTATAGTATTAATATAATATATACACAAATATCTCCTTTAAATTCTGACAGAAGGCCAGGCATGGTGGCTCATGCCTGTAATCTCAGCACTTTGAAAGGCCAAGGCAGGCAGAGCACTTAAGGCCAGGAAACCGAGACCAGCCTGGGTAACAAGTGAAACCCCATCTCTACCAAAAAACACAAAAACTGGCCGGGCATGGTGGCTCACGCCTGTAATCCAAGCACTTTGGAGGCCAAGGCGGGTGGATCACCTGAGGTCGGGAGTTCAAGACCAGCCTGACCAACATGGTGAAACCCCGACTTAAAAAATAATAATAATAAATAAATAATAAGAAATAAAAACACAGAAATTACCCAGACATGGTAGCATGCCGGAAGTCCCAGCTACTCAGGAGGCTAAGGTGGGAGGATCGCTTGAGCCTGGGAGGGGGAGGTTGCAGTGAGGTGAGATCACGCCACTGCACTCCAGCCTGGGGGCAGAGTAACACTGTCTCAAAAAGCAATTTTTTTCCCACAGGAAACACCTCACCAACATACGTGCAAAGAGAATCCACCAACATAAGACAATATCTACACCCCATGAAGAAGCAGGATTTAATCCGGGAAAGCAATGGTGCTTTCACCTGTGAAAATCAATTTATGCAGGCTTTCTGGGTGCGGTGGCTCATGCCTGTAATCCCAGCACTTTGGGAGGGCGAGACTTGCGGATTACTTAAGGTCAGGAGTTCAAGACAAGCCTGGCCAACGTGGTGAAAACTCCGTCTCTACTAAAAATACAAAAATCAGTTGAGCGTGGTGATGCACATCTGTAATCAGTAGCTGGGAGCTACTCGGGAGGCTGAGGTAAGAGAATCGCTAGAACCTGGGAGGTGGAGGTTGCAGTGAGCCAAGATCCCGCCACTGCACTCCAGTCTGGGCAACAGAGTGAGACTCTGTCTCAAAAAAAAAAAAAAGAAAAGAAAATCAATTCATGCAATACGCAGCATAGAATCCACAGCAAAAAAAAAAAAAAAACATAAGAACATCCTAGCAGGTGCAGAAAAACATGGGGCAAACTTCAGTATACCTTCATGATAAAAACACTCAATATACAGATATACAAAAGAGCCTCCTTAATCTATTACAACGCATGTATTTAAAAAATGCCAAACTACTTTCTTTTTTTTTTTTTTTTTTTTGAGTCGGAGTCTCACTCTGTGACCTAGGCTGGAGTACAACGGCATGATCTCGGCTCACTGCAACCTCTGCCTCCCAGGTTCAAGCAGTTCTCTTGCCTCAGCCTCCGGAGTAGCTGGGATTACAGGCACCTGCCACCATGTCCAGCTAATTTTTGTATTTTTAGTAGAGACCGGTTTCACTATACTGACCAGGCTGGTCTTGAACTCCTGACCTTGTAATTCACCAGCCTCAGCCTCCCAAATTGCTGGGATTACAGGCATGAGCCACCGTGCTGGGCCTAGAACTATTTTCATTCTTTACGGTGAAAGATTGTTTTCTCCTAAAGATGACACACAGACAAAGATGCAAAGAAATGCATTAGAGAAGTTACAACTTTCATGAAAACAACTCATAATGAATCATTTACGCTAATGAAAAAATGCAAAATTCACAAATTCTAGAACAAAATACATGTGAAAATCAAGATGACCTTGGATGTGGCAATAAGGTTTCACATAAAACACAAAAACCAATTTGTGAATGAAAAAAACTGATACATTGGATTTCATTCAAATTAAAACTTTTGACCAGGCGCAGTGGCTCATGCTTATAATCCCAGCACTTTGAGAGGCCGAGGTGGGTGGATTACCTGAGGTCAGCCTGACCAACATGGTGAAACCCCATCTCTACTAAAACGCAAAATTAGCCAGGCATGGTAGTGGGCATCTATAATCCCAGCTACTTGGGAAGCTGAGGCAGGAGAATCACTTGAACCTGGGAGGCAGTGGTTGCAGTGAGTTAAGACGGTGCCACTGCACTCCAGCCTGGGCAACAAGACCAAAACTCTATCTCAAAAATAAAAATAAAAAAATAAAGCTTTTTGTGGCTAGGCATGGTGGCTCATGCCTGTAATCCCAGCATTTTAGGAGGCTGAGGCAGGTGGATCACTGTAGGGTCCAGCCCTACAGGGTTCTGTGAGCCCCTCTCTGCTGGTGTGGAAATGAGAAATTGTAGAAATAAAAGACAGAAGACACAGAGATAGAGAAAAGAGAATTTGGGCCCCGGGGGTCCACTGTCAACCAAAGCACGGAGTCCCTCGGTGGCCCCAAGTGCCTGTACACTCTGACTTTTTTTGAGCACAAAGCTGGGGGCAGGGTAGATAGGGTGTGGCAGTGATAGGGTCAAGTACATCACGTGTCATACAGGTAGGGGCTCAGGAATTTCTAGTAGCCGAGATGAGGTAAGGAGCATAACGCGTCAGCCCTTTTCCATACTTGTTAAGAAAGAATAAAAAAAAAAGTAAAAAAAAAAAAAAAAAAAAAAAAAAGAAAAGAAAAGGCTGGGTGTGGTGGCTCACGCCTGTAATCCAAGCACTCTGGAGGCCAAGGCAGGCGGATCACCTGAGGTCGGGAGTTCAAGACCAGCCTGACCAACATGGTGAAACCCCGTCTTAAAAAAAAAAAAAAAAGAACAAAGACATTAAGATTTATATTACTTTTTTCTCTTGTGTGCATAAAAGAAGGAAAAAAAAGATTTATATTACTTTTACTGATTATCTCTTCTATGAAAAAAGGAACCAGGTATAGAATTGGAGCATGAGAGGAGACATGGAACGTGACCGCTGAAGCACAGCGTCACATAGAGACAATTAAGCCCTCGGATGTCTCCGGGGCTACCTGACAGCCATCAGGCCTTACCACAAGAGCTTGGAGGAGGCGGAGTTTTCTCCTAACTCCTGTGGGGAAGGAGATGTCTAGGCCATTTTGGACAACTCCTTCTCTACCTGGCTAAGGAGCGGGTCCTTTCCCAGCACTGGCGCTGCCGCACAGCTGAGGCACCCTCCAGCAGCTCTTACATGGGCATGACAGAGGGCTTAAAGTGTCTTGCCTTAGGGTCATTCATTTCACAATGTCGCCCCAGGTTCAGGCTTCCAACCTGAGAGGCATTAGTAGAAGAATTAAATCACCTATGAATAACTAAGATCACCTATGAATAGCTAATAACTACTGTGATTATATTTCTAGTTACTTTCTTCATTATTTATATGGAAACAGACTGAGGCTTCTGGCTCCTGCCTTGGCACTTATGGGGTCTCCCCCCCTACAGATAACGACGTCAGGAGTTCGAGACCAGCCTGACCAATATGGTGAAACCCCATCTCTACTAAAATACAAAAATTAGCCAGGTGTGGTGAAACGTGCCTGTAGTCCCAGCTACTCGGGAGGCTGAGGCAGGAGAATCGCTTGAAGCTGGGAGGTGGAGGTTGCAGTGAGCCAAGATCACACCACTGTACTCCACCCTGACAACAGTGGGAGACTCGCCTCAAAAAAAAAAAAAAAAAAGAAAGAAAGAAAGAAAAAAGGTGAATGCACTTGCAAGGCTGAGGCAGGAGAGTTGCTTGAATCTGGGAGGGGGGAGGTAGCCGTAAGCTGAGATCGTGCCACTGCATTCCAGCCTGGGCAACAGAGTGATACTCTGCCTCAAAATACAAAAAACTTTTTGTTTTGGAAAGACACTCTTAACAGAATGAAAGGACAGGTTGCAGACTTGGCCAAAACAGATGCAAAACACCTATCTCATGAGGACAAGTACTCAAAAGACACAGAGAACTCAAACTCAGTAAGAAACCAACCAACCATTCAAAAAATAAGCATGCCAATAGAGAAGTACACATGAAAATAACAATGAGGCCAGGTATGGTGGCTCACGCCTGTAATCCCAGTACTTTGGGAGCCCAAGGTGGATGGATCACTTGAGGTCAGGAGTTTGAGACCAGCCTGAGCAACATGGTGAGACCGTCTCTTACAAGAAATACAAAAAATGGGCCAGGAGTGGTGGCTCACGCCTGTAGTGCCAGCACTTTGGGAGGCAGATGCGGGCAGATCACCTGAGGTCAGAAGTTTGAGACCAGCCTGGCCAACATAGGGAAAACTCGTCTCTACTAAAAATACAAAAATTAGGGCCGGGCGCGGTGGCTCACGCCTGTAATCCCAGCACTTTGGGAGGCCGAGGCGGGCGGATCACGAGGTCAAGAGATCGAGACCGCCCTGATCAACAAGGTGAAACCCCGTCTCTACTAAAAATACAAAAAAATTAGCTGGGCGTGGTGGCGCGCGCCTGTAGTCCCAGCTACTCGGGAGGCTGAGGCAGGAGAATGCTTGAACCCGGGCAGCGGAGGTTGCAGTGAGCCAAGGTCGCGCCACTGCACTCCAGCCTGGCGCCTGGTGACTGAGTGAGACTCTGTCTCAAAAAAAAAAAAAAAAAAAAAAAAAATACAAAAATTAGAGGGGTGTGGTGGTGGCAGGTGCCTGTAATCCCAGCTGCTCGGAAGGCCAAGGCAAGAGAATCGTCTGGACCTGGGAGGCGGAGGCTGCAGTGAGCCAAGATTGCACCATTATTGCCCTCCAGCCTGGAGGACTGGAGCGAGACTAAGTCTTTAAAAAAAAAAAAAAAAAAAAAAAAGGCCAGGCGTGGTGGCTCACGCCTGTAATCCAAGCACTTTGGAGGCCAAGGCAGGCGGATCACCTGAGGTCGGGAGTTCAAGACCAGCCTGACCAACATGGTGAAACCCCGTCTTAAAAATAAATAAATTAATTAATTTAAAAAAAAAGTAGCCAGGCACAGTGGCAAGCACCTGTAATCTCAGCTACTTGGGAGGCTGAGGCAGGAGAACTGCTTGAACATGGGAGGCAGAAGGTGCAGTGAGCCGAGATTGCACCACTGCACTCCAGCCTGGACAACAGAGCAAGACTCCATCGTAAATAAATAAATAGAAAATAACAATGAGGCACCAAAAAGAAAGAAAGAAAACAACAGTGACGCGCCAACAAGCACATGGCGGACTAGCTAACATCCGAAACACTGACACCTCCAAACGCTGGGGAAAATGCAAAGCCACAAGAACTCTCATTCAGTTTATGTGAACGGAAAATTTTGACAGCCACTATGGAAGACAGTCTAGGGAGACACGAGCAAGATAAGCAAGGCCTTACCACGCGATTCAACAGTCCTAGGTATTGACCCAAATGAATTGTGAACTCAAATCCCCACAAGTCAGCCCCCAAACAATTATAGCAGCCTTACTCACACTGCCAAAAATGCCAAAAACAAAAGTCAAACAAGATGAGCCTTTTCTTCCTCTTCAATAAACGGGGTCTCACTTTTATCTGCCATGCTGGTCTCCAATTCCTGGCCTCAAACAATCCTCCCACCTCAGCCTCCCATGTAGCTGGGAATTCAGATATGAAGTATCACATGAGGCTCAAGATGAGCCTTGAATAGGTGAATAATGAAACAAACTATGGTACACACCCCTACTATAGACAAGTATTCAGTGATAGAAATGAATGGCAGAGCATGATGGCTTATGCCTGTAATCCCAGTACTTTGGGAAGCTGAGGAGGGAGGACCCCTTCAGGCTGGGAGTTTGAGACCACACTGGGCAACACAGTGAGATCCCATCTCTTTAAGATTTTGTAAAATAAAGAAACAAACAATAAATCAGTTATCAAGCCACAAAGACACAGAGATACGTTAAATGCATATTTTTACATGAGACAGGCTGAAATGGCTACTTACAACATGATTCCAAGTACATGATATTCTGGACAAGGCAAAAGTCTAGAGGCAATAAAATCATCGGTTATGCCAGGGATTAACAGGTTAGTGGAAGAGAGGGAGGGGAGATGATGATTACATGAAGCACAAGGGATTTTTAGGCCAATGAAACTCTTGCATAGACTGGTGGGTATAGACCGGGTGTGGTGGTTCATGTCTGTAATCCCAGCACTCTGGGAGGCCGAGGCAGGTGGGTCACTTGAGGTCAGCAGTTCAAGAACAGCCTGACCCATGGTGAAACCTCATCTCTACTAAAATACAAAATTAGCTGCGGCATGGTGGTGGGTGCAGTGGCAGCCACCAGCTACTCGGGAGGCTGAGGCAGGAGAATCACTTGAACCCGGGAGTTCAATGGCTGAGATCACACCATTGCACTCCAGCCTGGACAATCGAGCAAGATTCCATCTCAAATAAATAAGACTGGTGGGTATATGACACTTGTAATTGTCAAAACCACACTGCCATCCTGTTCACAATTAAGGGTTCTCATCAACACTGTATTGTGTCGTTCCCCAGCACACCATGTACCCCACAAACATTTCGATTTGCTTCACCCTGTTGGGGTGGGCTTTCATTGTCCTGTGGAATCTTATTTCTCATTCACTAGTCTGAGAGAATCCAGAGGACCAGAATCATATCTCTTTTCCTTCAAGACTCCATTCAACTGGCTGACCAGCCACATGTTTCAAAGTAATGGAAACTGGAGTTGGAGGAGAAAAGGTGAGCACAGTAAGGAGGTGGCTAACCAGGCTGGGCACGGTGGTTCATGCCTGTAATCCCAGCACTTTGAGAGGCCAAGGCAGGTGGATCACGAGGTCAGGAGATCAAGACCAGCCTGGCTAACATGGGAGAGGCCAAGGCAGGTGGATCATGAGGTCAGGAGATCAAGACCAGCCTGGCTAACATGGTGAAACCCCATCTCCACTAAAAATACAAAAAATTAGCCGGGTGTGGTGGCACGTGCCTGTAGTCCCAGCTACTTGGGAGGCTGAGTCAGGAGAATCACTTGAACCCAGCAGCAGAGGTTGCAATGAGCCAAGATCATGCCACTGTACTCCAGCCTGGGCGACAGAGGGAGACTCCATCTCTAAATAAATAAATAAATAAAGCCAGGCGCGGTGGCTCACGCCTGTAATCCCAGCACTTTGGGAGGCTGAGGTGGGTGCATCACGAGGTCAAGAGATCGAGACCATCCTGGTCAACATGGTGAAACCCCGTCTCTACTAAAAATAGAAAAAATTAGCTGGGCATGGTGGCGCACACCTGTAATCCTAGCTACTCAGGAGGCTGAGGCAGGAGAATTGCTTGAACCCAGGAGGCGGAGGTTGCGGTGAGCCAAGATCGTGCCATTGCACTCCAGCCTGGGCAACAAGAGCGAAACTCTGTCTCGAAATAAATAAATAAATAAATAAAGGAGTTGACTAACTAGATGAAGAGTGTACCAGTCATCTCTTACCCCAGAAAATTCAGTGGCTCCCTTTGGAGGCCCCACCCCCATACCACAGGCTAACTTGTGGGAAGTGACCCCAGGGGTGATACTCTCTAAACCCTCCTAAAGACATGGCAAGTGTGGGCATGTTGGGGTAGCCCCAGGCAGTTCTAAAACCTAATACCAGGGAAAGATAGGAGAGGGCTCCTGAAGACACATCACCCCAAAAAGTTTCCAAAGGGGAACTGAGGCAGGAGAACAAGGTCTGGAGGCAAGGAACTTAAGGCCAATTTGTGCTGACTTCATAAAGCTGAATCAAGGAAAAACACCAAGGTCTGGGGTCAGGAAATCTAAGGCCAATTTGTGCTGACTTCCCAAAGCTGGATCAAAAGGAAACACCTGGGTCTGGGGACAAGAACCCTAAGGCCAATTAACGCCAACTTTCAAAAGCTAAACCAAAAGAAAAAAACCCATCTCACCCACAGCATCAAAGGCTACTCTCTCCACAACCCTTCCCCTTCCACATTCTCAAATGGAAAGGAAAAGTGTATCTGCATAGGCACCAATTAACCTCAGCCTTTAATTGGCCACAACTAAATCCTTCATCCAGGACCAAATCCTACATACATCAAGAGAAAGGGTAGCCAAAGGGACCTCAAAAGGAATACTTAAAACCCAGAAAAATGGCCGGGCAGGGTGGCTCACGCCTGTAACTCCAGCACCTTGGGAGGCCAAGGTGGACGGATAACGAGGTCAGGAGTTCGAGACCAGCCTGGGCAACACGGTGAAACCCCATCTCTCTTAAAAATAAAAAAAAAATAGCCGGAGTGGTGGCGGACGCCTGTAATCCCAGCTACTCGGGAGGCCGAAGCAAGAAAATCGCTTGAACCCAGGAGGCGGAGGTTGCAGTGAGCCGAGATTGTGTCACTGCACTCCAGCCTGGGCGACAGAGCGAGACTCCATCTCCCAAAAAAAAAAAAACTTTTAACTTTTTAAGAGGAGAAAAGACGACTGGGGACCCTAAAGACCACCACTTTTCTGACGCAAGAACCCCACACCCGAGGCGGGATTCCCCCCCATGATCCGTCCCATGGCTTAGCACAATCAAAGGAGACGCGCGGCTGGGGGCGCGGAGCTGCCCAGAGAGGGCTACGGGGCCGGGGCCGCAGTCGCTGCGCAGGGACGGACAGGACGCCCCGGGTCCCCGCTGCCGGCCCAGCCCCATAGACCCGGGGTCGCCGCGGGGAGGCCCGGGTCCTTCCACAGCCGGTTCCAGCCGGTTCTAACCAGCCCTTCGCCGCCGCCTCAGGACGCCTGGCCCCGCACACTCACCATGTCTGGGATTCCAACTGTCTTCCCCAAGGCTCCTGCGACTAGAGAGGATCACAGCGCAGGTGACAGAGCGACAGGAACTCTGGCGGACAAACCTGGAGCCTCTCAGAGCAGAAAAGTGGGTTCCAACGGTCGCTGGCACAGCGGCAAAGGAGCGTGCTTGCAACTGACCACTTCCCTGGAAAAAGAGGCGGGTCCCGCGCCAGTGCTCCTGATTGGACCGTGCCCCGCCCCAGCGCTCGTGATTGGACCGTGCGCCCCGCCTCGCCCGCTGAGCCCTGAGTGGCTAGAAGCCCGCTAGAAGCCCGGGATAACCGGGACCTGCAGAGCCAGACTGATTCTATTCACTTCCTCTTTAAAGCCCACCTCCCTCCCTGTGCCCTGATCCTTGGATACTTGCATTTCTCCCAAACTTTTCTAAACCTTATTTTTATTTATTTATGTATTTATTTAGAGACGGAGTTTCGCTCTTGCCGCCCGGACTGGAGTGCAGTGGAGCGATCTCGGCTCTCTGCCACCTCCGCCTCCCACGTTCAAGCGATTCTCCTGCCTCAGGCTCCTGGATAGCTGGGATTACAGGCGCCCACCACCACGCTCAGCTAGTTTTTGTATTTTTAGTATAGACAGGGTTTCACCCTGTTAGTCAGGGTGGTCTCGAACTCCTGACCTCAGGTGATCCGCCTGCCTCGGCCTCCCAAAGTGCTGGGATTACAGGCGTGAGCCACCGTGCCTGGCCTCTCTTCCTGAACTTTAGAAAAGGTCACTGATCTCTCCTTCACTCAATGGGCTCTCTCTGCTCTTCGTGCTGCATCAGGTCACAAGTGTATGCAGGGAATTCCAGACTCAGTGTCCAATGGGGCGATCTGTTTGCCTCAGAGCAGGGGAGGAACGGAGACCAAGCCAGGCACGACCAGACCAGGAAGGAGAGACAGATGTCCTCCAGGGGGCTGGAATAGGGGATGAGGCACGGACAAAGTTTCCTCACACCTCTACTAACTCTCCTCACAGTATAGGAACGCTCCCTCCTTCCAGAACTTCATCTTCAGCAACAGGAAACTATCCCTTGGAGTCCGTTTAAGCTTCTGACCTAAATAAACTGTCAATTTCATAAACCCTTTCTCCAGGTGATGTTCCAGACAATTCTGTCAAACTGACCTTCATAGATTTTCTTCATATATACAAATCGCAGCGTGACCCCAGGGACCCTATGCATGCCAAAACCAAAAACACTGCCCCTCAAATGGACCCAGGCTCCTGAGGGCCAACCGCATTAATGACTGAACACGCCGCCCTTCCCCCCACCCTGTCCATCGCCCCAAGCGCATCTGCACTTGGGTCTCCTGTTTCCCAGGGCTCTGCAGCTTCTCAGAATCCACTTCTCAGAGCTGCTCAGAGGCACACAGGGGAGCTCCATTTCCCGCCCTTTGCAGGCTCCCGACGGGCCTCCGGCTCTGCAGCCCCCTACAGGTTATCCGCCTGCTCTCTCCCCCCATTGATCACTGCCATGAGACAATCTCACCGTGTGAATAAGACACCAGCAGAATCACTGCCTTCCTCCTGTGTGTACGTATAAAGTGGAAGAGAAAAAGCTAAGATAATTTAACTGCATGAAAAGACTTCCAAATCGCGGTGGCAGCGGCACTAGTAGCCAAGAACCAAAATACCACTGGGGCAGGGCAGGGTGGGAATGGGTTGGGGGAGGGGCTGCAGGGACAAATAGCTGTCTGGGCCTAGCAGCAGTGCAGCTGTACAGCCTAAGGTACCTGGCGAGCAGAGCTGGGGCTTCTAGGACAGGACCATGGGGAGGAAAAAGGAGGCAGCCTTGATGGATCCTGGAGCTGTGCAGCTGATGCAGACTTATGATAGCTGATACTGTAAGTAAGCCCGACTGAGATGTGAGAACATGGATTCCTTCGCAATTTATGAAGAGGAAGACTAATGACAAAGAAGTCATCTATGAGGAGGAGGAGGTTCATTGACATGCTTGTCCCACTATGCAAACAAAAGGGGAAAGCTCAGCAACGTCTGCAACATGGGGAGAAAGGATGCAAGAGACTCACATTGTCAGCGAATATGCTGCTGAACTCTCAGAGGTTGCAAAGACCATTCAGCAACTACCTGGAAGGCTGGTTGCCGTGGCTCACATCTATAATCCCAGAAATTTCGGAGGCCAAGAGGAGCAGATCGCTTGAGGCTGGGAGTTGGAGACAGCCTGACCAGAGGAAGGGGAGGGGATCACTTCAAGCTGGAGACCAGCCCTACCAGAGCAAGACCAGCCTGGGCAAAAGAGTGAGACCCTATCTCTATAAAAAAAACAGAAAGAGGCCAGGCACGATGACTCACCCCTGTGATCTCAGCACTTTGGGAGGCCAAGGAGAGCAGATCACCTGTGGTGGGGAGTTCAAGACCAGCCTGACCAACGTGGAGAAACCTCGCCTCTACTAAAAACACGAGATTATTCAGGTGTGGTGGCACATGCCTATAATACCAACTACTCAGGAGGCTGAGGCAGGAGAATCACTTGAACCCGGGAGGCAGAGGTTGCCGTGAGCCAAGCTCACGCCACTGCACTCCAGCCTGGGCAACAAGAATGAAACTCCATCTAAAATAAAGGCCATGTGCAGTGGCTCACACCTGTAATTCCAGCATTTTGGGAGGCCAAGGTGGGCTGATCACCAGGTCAAGAAATCGAGACCATCCTGGCCAACGTGGTGAAACCCCATCTCTACTAAAAATACAAAAATTAGCTGGTCTTGGTGGCGCACACCTGTAGTCCCAGCTACTTGGGGGGCTGAGGCAGGAGAATCGCTTGAACCCAGGAGGCAGAGATTGCAGTGAGCTGAGATCGCGCCACTGCACTCCAGCCTGGCGACAGAGTGAAACTCCATCTCAAAAAAAAGAAAAAAAGAAAAATTAGCTTGGCAAGGTGGCCTGTGCCTGTAGTCCCAAGCTACTCAAGAGGCTGCAGTGAGCAATGATCAGGCCACTGTACCCCAGCCTGAGCCACAGAGCAAGACCCTGTCTCTAAAAAAAGAAACAAAACCATCCTACCTGGGGATCCCCTGCCGACTCGGATCGTCCAATTGTGGGACACAGTGTGATGGTATTCCCTTATGAAATAGATCATGCTAGCCATAAGAGAAGCTTGGCTGCCTGGCCAATATAGTGAACCCCGTCTCTATTAAAAGTACAAAAATTGTCTGGATGTGGTGGCAGGTGCCTGTAGTCCCAGTTACTCAAGAGGCTGAGGCAGGTGGATTGTTTAAGTCCAGGAGGTGGAGGTTGCAGTGAGCCGAGATCACGCCACTGCACTCCAGCCTGGTGACACAGTGAGACTCTGTCTCAAAAAATAATAATAATAAATAAATTATTGTACCAAGTTAAAAAAAAAAACCTGATTAAAAGATAGGGAAAGTGTTTGAATAATATTCCTGCAAGATATATGAAAAGGGTCAAGAAGCTCATGAAAAGAAGGTCAGCAGACCAGGAGTCATTAGGCACAAGGATTTATATAATGTAGTTTTTTGTTGTTGTTGTTGTTGTTTGTTTGTTTTGAGATGGAATCTCACTCCGTCACCAGGCTGGAGTGCAGTGGCGCAATCTCAGCTCACTGCAACCTCCACCTCCCAGGTTCAAGCGATTCTTCTGCCTCAGGCTCCCAAGTAGCTGGGATTACAGGCGTGGGCCACCACTCCGGCTAATTTTTGTATTTTTAGTAGAGATGAGGGTTCAACATGTTGGCAAGGATGGTCTTGATCTCTGACCTCGTGATCCGCCCACCTCGGCCTCCCAAAGTGCTGGGATTACAGGAATGAGCCACCATGCCCAGCTGTGAGCCACCGCACCTGGCCATAATGTAGTTTTAAGTGGTTATTGAGTGCTTTCCTCTCATTAATAGTATTCATAGGCCGGGCGTGGTGGCTCACGCCTGTAATCCAAGCACTTTGGGAGGCCAAGGCGGGCGGATCACCTGAGGTTGGGAGTTCAAGAACAGCCTGACCAACATGGTGAAACCCCGTCTTTAAAAAGTAATAAAAATAAAAATAATAGTATTCATAAACAAAGTAATAAATTTTTAACCCATTTCCCATTTAGAAGAAAAAGTATAGCTCACTGCCAGGGTTCATTTAATTTTACATAAGCACACTCTTTGAAGATGAAGCAAATCTGACTGATTTTCAACATAAAAATAAAATTTCTAAACAGAACTTGTGTCTAATCCTAAAGTAACAAAAACGTATATGATGTTACATTAGGATTAGAGAAAGAGTATTCTGGGGCAAATGGAAAATGGGTTAAGTACACCCACCACTATTGCTCTGTGGGAAAAACGGTAAACAATTAAAATACTGCAGCAGTTTCATATATATCATGGGGGACACATGATTGATAATGATGCCCATTGGAGAGGGGAAATGAATGAGCATTTTGGAACGTGGGGGGGAAACCAGAAATTTAAGGACTTATCATCACTCCTAGCAAGAACTAGGCTGGGAGGATCTCAAGGACTCCTTCCTTTACCGCACTTGAGTGAGGCTCCCCGGAGCCCTTTTCCTGACTAGCTCTTGTGCTTGTCCTGTAGAGCCAAGTTATAGCTAAATCCTAATATGGGAGTTTACAGAGAATCCCCCCCAAACTTGATATCTAAGTTTTTTCCCCCACCTATGATAATTTATTAATATTTCTTCCCCAACTGTTGATAACTCACCAAGTTCTATCCTCTACAGTAACTTGCTCTTTAGATATAAGTATAATTGTCTTGTTGATGCATTCAGGTTGAGTTCAATCTCTTTCCCATATTACCATTCTCCTGTAACATGCAGACATAAAATAAGGCTTTATTCAACAAATATTGCAACTGTGCTGAATAAAACCTTCCTTAAAATTTTTAACAAGTTTTCAGAGCAATCTCTCTTTACAAGGAATAAAGACTTAGACTTGAGACCCTGATTCATATGTTTGCAATGCATTAGTGATAAGAGGTTCCCTTTTGGTGGGGGAGGAAGATGAGTTTCCTGAGAGTGCCTCCTACTCAAACACCCAAAATGTCAGGTCAGATTTCTTCTTGATAATCACTTCTTGTTGTCACCCCATAAACTGGATGAGATTGGGGACTGTGGGGTGCGCCATTGCCAGAGTGGACTACAGGGTAGAGTTCACCTCCTGCAGTAATGGGTCAGGATGTCTTAGAGTGCTGGCTACCAATTCAGCCCCCACCCTATGTGATGAATAAGATGGACCAGATATTCAATGTGGAAGTTTTTCTTTCATTTGGTGAATTATCTTGTCAAATCCTTTCTTTTTTTGTTTTTAAGCATGCAACACCCAGTATTCCCAGGCATTTTCCATACATTTACTAACCAGGCCCAACCTGCTTAGCTACAGAGAACAGATGTGTTCAGTGTGGCAGGACCACAAATGCTTCAGTTTTTTTCTTTCTTTTGTATTTATTTATTTATTTTTTAAAGACGGGGTTTCACCATATTGGTCAGGCTGGTCTCGAACTCCTGACCTCAGGTGATCTGCCCGCCTCAGCCTCCCAGAGCTGGGATTGCAGGTGTGAGCCACTGCGCCCGGCTACACTTTTTTTTTTTTTTTTTAAAGACAAAGTCTTGCTCTGTCACCCATGCTGGAGCGCAGTTGGTGTGATCTTGGCTCACTGCAATTTCTACCTCCCAGGTTAAAGCGATTCTCCTGCCTCAGCCACCCGAGTAGCTGGGATCGCAGGAGAACACCACCACGCCCAGTTTATTTTTGTCTTTTTAGTAGAGACAGGGTTTCACCATGTTGGCCAGCCTGGTCTCATACTCCTGACCTCAGGCAAGCTGTCAGCCTTGGCCTCCCAAAGTGCTGGGATTACAGGTGTGAACCACCATACCTGGCCTTTTTTGTTTGTTTGTTTGTTTGACATGGATTCGCTCTGTCACCCAGGCTAAAATGCAGTGGTGCAATCTCGGCTCACCGCAACCTCCGCCTCCCAGGTTCAATCAATTCTCCCGTCTCAATCTCCCAAGTAGCTAGGATTACAGGCATGTGCCACTATGCCCAGCTAATTTTTACATTTTTAGTAGAGACAGGTTTCACCATGTTGGCCGGGCTGGGCTCAAACTCCGACCTCAAGTGATCCACCTGTCTCAGCCTCCCAAAATGCTGGGATTACTGCTGTGAGCCACTGCGCCTGGCCACTTCAATTTTTTGATGGTATTTTTTTTGAAGCACCAAAGCTTTAAATTTTGATGTAGTCTAAATAACATAGTTTTTCTTTGCTGCTAGTGCTCCTGGTGGGATGCCATAGAATCTTCTTCCTAAGTCCAAGATTATGAAGATTTTTGGGTGGCACTTTCTGTAGCATTGAGAGAGTGAGATTCTCCTTTGTTCCCATGAGAAGATAAGACTGATGTATTTGAATAATTCTGCATGCTAATATGGAAATAAAATGCACTATGCTATGGAGGAGAAAACTATATAAATTTATGCTATAATAGTTCAACCCTATATACTATAATACCATTTATATGTGGTAGTTACATATAATGTGCAAGTTATATATGTTTACCAATTACCTACCATAACCAAATCACATACAATATACATAAACAAGTGTGCACATATATAACATATATATATACACATACACATGATACACTATACCAGATGTAATACTGTAGTAAACAAACTCTCTTAAATTCTGACATAAGTTTCAGCAACATATTTGCAAAGAAAATTTAGCACTTTATGACAACATATAAACTTCATGATCAGGTGGGATTTAATCCAGGAAAGCAAGGTTGCTTTTATCTGAACTTCAATTCATTCAATACACCACAGTAATAGACTCAACATCAAAAACCAAAGGAATGTCCTAATAGATGCAAAAAAGTCATATGACAAACCTCAACATCACCTCATGAATAAAAACACTCAAACTAGAAATACAAGAGAATATTCTGTAAGCTAACAAGAGATGCACTAAGAACAAAGAAAAACCTACCATAAGCTAGGCATGAAAATGCAAAACTACTCTCATTCTTCATGGTAAAAAACTAACTGCGTCCCTGTCCACCTCGTTTGGTGGGGGGGGAGGGGGGTGTGGGGGGGTGCACCACCTCCCACCTTAGGCTCCAGGGGTCCACAAAAAACAAACAAACAGAAAAACAAAACTGCTTGTTCCCAATTCCCACAAGACAAAGAGCTGTACCCTCATCCCTTCTGTTCACCTTGGAAGAGAGGTACTACTAGTCCAACCAGGTCAGAAAATACAAGCCTTCCAGATTCACAGGACATGTATATGTAGCATCCCTGACAGAGAGCACACAGACTTTGTCGCTGCACATACAGGTGTATAAGCCAAGGCAGAAACACAGAATTCATACAGAAAAAACGTTTATGTGGCTTATGGTTCTACAGCCTGTACAAGAAGCATGGTATTGGCATCTTCTTTCTGGTGTGGGCCTCAGGAAGTTCTTCCTCATGATGGAAGGCAAGAGGAGCCACGGTCACACATGCAAAAGAGGGAGCAAGGGACAGAGGAGGTGTCATGCTCTTTTAAACAATCAGCTCTCTGGCTGCTCTATGTATGGAGTAACCATTCCGTATTCCTTTACTTTCTTAATAAACTTGCTTCCACTTTATGGATTTGGCCTGAATTATTTCTTAAAAAAACAAAACAAACAAACAAAAAAAAAACAATCAGTTCCCCTGTGAACAAATAGGGCAAGAACTCCCCCTTTATTGTATTATTTAGGCTTAACTAACCACAATCTGCCAACTAATGTCTGATTACAAAATTTTCCATCTATAAGGTCTGTAAAAATAATACACATTTTTAGACAGTTGGCGCTCTAAACTACTTTGAGTTTTAAAGCATTGTGATTATGAGATTAAGCCACATGAGAGGCAGCTCTAAAATGCCAGCTGGAACCTTCCTTTCATGGATTACAGACCCACCCTCTTTCCTACTTGTATTGTTTGGAAAAATATTGAAATTGACTGAAGGGAACCAGGGAAGACCCCTTCCTTCTTCACTATTGATTTTTATTATAAATTAACTTTTCTGTTACCTTTCACAGAAAAACTTCATGGTTGTCCAAAACCGGCATGTTGGCCAGGCATGGTGGCTCATGCCTGTAATCCCAGCACTTTGGGAGGCTAAGGTGGGTGGATCACTTGAGGCCAGCAGTTGGAGATCAGCCTGGCCAACATGGCAAAACCCCCATCTCTACTAAAAATACAAAAAATTAGCCGGGTATGGTAGCACCTGCCTGTAATCCCAGATACTTGGGAGGCTGAGGCAAGAGAATCACTTGAACCCAGAAGGCGGAGGTTGCAGTGAGCCAAGCTAACACCACTACATTCCACCCTGGGCAACAGAGCGAGACTCTGTCTCAACAACAAGCAAACAAATAAAAAAAAATCTGGCATGTTAAATTCACTTTTGAAATTAGACAAAACCTGTAATCCAAGCACTTTGGGAGGCCGAGGCGGGCAGATCACGAGGTCAAGAGATCGAGACCATCCTGGCCAACATGGTGAAACCCCGTCTTACTAAAAATACAAAAAAAATTAGCTGGGCATGGTGGTGCATGCCTGTAGTCCCAGCTACTCGGGAGGCTGAGGCAGGAGAATTGCTTGAACCCGGGAGGCAGAGGTTGCAGTGAGCGGAGGTCACACCACTGCACTCCAGCCTGGGGCCTGGTGATGGAGTGAGACTTCATCTCAAAAAACAAACAAATAAACAAAAAAACAAAAAGAAATTAGACAAAAAGCCAGGCGTGGTGGCTCACGCCTGTAATCCCAGCACTTTGGGAGGCTGAGGCAGGCGATCACCAGGTCAGGGGTTTGAGACCAGCCTGACCAACGTGGTGAAACCCCGCCTCTACTTAAAAACTACAAAAATTAGCTGGGCATGGTAGCATGCACCTGTAATTCCAGCTACTTGGGAGGCTGAGGCAGGAGAATCACTTGAATGTGGGATGCGGAGGTTGCAGTGAGCTGAGAGAAAAAAAAATTAGACAAAGAAGGAAAACCAGCTTTAAGGAAAACAAGCTACAGGGGAAAAATACAAATTGCTTTTTTTTTTTGTTTTTTGAGATGGAGTCTCACTGTGTTACTGTGTTACCCAGGCTGGAGTGCAGTGGCATAATCTCAGCTCACTGCAACCTCCACTTCCTGGGTTAAAGCGATTGTCTTGCTTCAGCCTCCCAAGTAGCTGGGATTACAGGCATGCACCACCATACCTGACTAATTTTTGTATTTTTAGTAGAGACGGAGTTTCAGCATGTTGGTCAGGGTGGTCTTAGAACTCCTGACCTCAGGTGATCCACCTGCCTTGGCCACCCAAAGTGCTGGGATTATAGCCGTGAGCCATCTTGCCTAGCCTAAAATACAAATTGTTAACGAATAAAATTGTATCCTGACTTCCCATTTTTACCTTCTTCCAATCCTTGTTTCCCCCTCCCTGTAAAAAAATAAAAAGTCCTTTTTGAGCTAACTTAGAGGTACTTGCAGATCTTATACTTTGTCTCTTCTTCCTTATTTCAATTCTCATTTAGAATAAAGTCATTCCTGGCTGGGAGTGGTGGCTCACACCTGTAATCCCAGCACTTTGAGAGGCCGAGGCAGGTGGATCACCTGAGGTCGGGAGTTAGAGATCAGCCTGACCAATGTGACGAAATTCCCTCTTTACTAAAAATACAGAAATTAGCTGGGCGTGGTGCTGGGCACTTCTAATCCCAGCTACTCAGGAGGCTGAGGCAGGAGAATTGCTTGAACCTGAGAGATGGATGTTGCGGTGAGCTGAGATGACGCCACTGCACTCCAGCCTGGGTGACAGAGCAAGACTCTGTCGCAAAAAAAAAAAAAAAAAAAAAAAAAAAAAATTAGAAACAACCTCAGGACAATTAGCCACAGAAGAGCATCTGCCTGTGGTTCCCCAGTTTTCTAGGGCTCTGAGATTCTCTCAGCATAAAGGACTCCTCCCATGGTCAGTGTGAGCAGCAGGGACACTGCAGGGGAGGCTCCCCCAGCAAGAAAAAGTGAGCCTTCAATGACCTCTCTTTGCAGACTTCTGATTGACGTTAGCTTGTAAGTCACTGGGCTCAGGCCTCTGATTCAATGAGAAAATATCCAGTATCTGAAGAACCCAGCAAAATCTCTCAAACTCAAGTTCAGGTTTATACATGTAAAGGAAATAATAAGGTATTTGCATTTCATACCTCAAAATGGAAAGCAAAATATCTAATCCTTTTCAGACAACACACACATTTGTGGAAGTAAATAATTCCAACTTGAGGCTGGGCGCGGTGGCTCAAACCTGTAATCCCAGCACTTTGGGAGGCCAAGGTGGGCAGATCACAAGGTCAGGAGATGGAGACCATCCTGGCTAACATGGTGAAACCCTGTCTCCACTAAAAATAGAAAAAGTTAGTCGGGCGTGGTGGCATGCACCTGTAGTCCCAGCTACTAGAGAGGCTGAGGCACGATAATCGCTTGAACCAGGGAGGTGGAGGTTGCAGTGAGCTGAGATTGCACCACTGCACTCCAGCCTGGGTGACAGAGCAAGACTGTCTGAAAACAAAAACAAAAACAAAAATTTCAACTTGAAGCCATTGGAACTTTAAATTATGTATGCAGCCGTAACTCCTGCTTTTCTGATTATACATTAACTCTCTTCCTTATTCCTTATTCTTTTTTTTTGAGACAGGGTGTGGCTCCATCACCCAGGCTGGAGTGCAATGGAGCGATCTTGACTCACTGCAGCCTCTGCCTCCTGGGTTCAAGCAATTCTCCAGTCTCAGCCTCCAAAGTAGCTGGGATTACAGGGGTGAGCCACCATGCCCAGTTAATTTTTTTGTATTTTTACTAGACACGGGGTTTTGCTGGCTTCCCAAAGTGCTGGGATTACAGGTGTGAGCCACTAGGCTGGCCTCTCTTCCTTATTCTTATGCTATAAATGAGTAGAAAAGACTAAGTGGAACCGGGATAAGACACTCTCATGACCATTACCCCTCCTTATAGATTCTTTAGGTAAATCTTCCTGGAAACATAGAAAGTTTTAACCAAACAAATTGTTGTAAAGTATGTACTGGCCATGTATAGAAAATGTTGTAACCCTGTCAAACTTCTTCATTTTGCCTTACAGAAGTGTGATATCAGCTGGGCACGGTGACTCACGCCTGTAATCCCAGCACTTTGGGAGGCCGAGGCAGGCAGATCACAAGGTCAAGCGATTGAGACCATCTTGGCCAATATGGTAAAACCCTGTCCCTACTAAAAATATAAAAATCAGCTGGGCGTGGTGGCGCATGCCTGTAGTCCCAACTGCTCAGGAGGCTGAGGCAGGAGAATGCTTGAACCTGAGAGACGGAGGTTGCGTTGAGCCAAGATCGTGCCATTGCACTCCAGCCTGGACAACAAGAACAAAACTCCTTCTCAAAAAAAAAAAAAGAAATAAAGAAAGAAAGGAAAAAAAAGAAAGAAAGAAATATATTTTGGAATAAAATATTTTAATTGCCTTCAGCTCAATTTTTTTTTTTTTGAGATGGAGTCTCAATCTGTTGCCCAGTGCAATGGCGCCATCTCGGCTCTCTGCAACCTCCACTTCCCAGGTTCAAGCGATTCTCCTGCCTCAGCTTCCCGAGTAGCTGGAATTACAGGCCCCTGCCGCCATGCCTGGCAAATTTCTTGTATTTTTTTTAGTAGAGACAGGGTTTCACAATGCTGGCCAGGCCGGTCTCAAACTCTCGACCTCAGGCGATCCACCCGCCTCAGCCTCCCAAAGTGCTGGGATTACAGTGAGTCACCGCAACCGGCCCCCCAAAATATATTTCTTTGGCAATTTCGAATGGTTGCAGCTTTGCCCTTGCAAAGCTGTCTTCTACAGGGGGATATTTGCATCTATGGAGTATCTCCATTAGTGAAGCCATCCCCCACCTCTCCTTTTCCCCTTCCTTGATCTGAAAGAGATTGAGAGTCTCACACATTTAAAGTCTGGAAAGAGGCCAGGCATGGTGGTTCAGTCCTGTAATACCAGCACTTTAGGAGGCCAAGGCAGGAGAATCACTTCAGCCCAGGAGTTAGTGAGCTGTGATTACACTAGTGCACTCTACCCTGTGCAACAGAGTGAGAACAAAAAAAGTAAGAAATTCTTAAAAGAAGGCTGGGCGCGGTGGCTCAGGCCTATAATCCCAGAACTTTGGGAAATCAAAGCAGGAGGATCACCTGAGGTCAGGAGTTCGAGACCAGCCGGACCAACATGGTGAAACCCCATCTCTACTAAAACACAAAATTAGCTGGGTTTGGTGGTGCATGCCTATAATCCCAAGCCACTCAGGGGGCTGAGGCAAGAGAATCGCTTGAACCTGTGAGGTGGAGTTTGCAGTGAGCTGAGATCATGCCACGGCACTCCAGCCTGGGCAATGAGAGTAAAACTCTGTTTTAAAAAAAAAAAAAAAAAAGTTTTTTTTTTTTAATATGTGCAAATTGACTAAAATTTGAAGGAAATTATTTAGTTAGGCTTTTTTTTGAGACGGAGTTTTCATTCTTGTGGCCCAGGATGGAGTTGGCCAGGATGGTCTCGATCTTCTGACCTTGTGATCTGCCCACGTTAGGGCTCCCAAAGTGCTAGGATTACAGGTGTGAGCCACCATGCCCAACCCTGCATAAGGTACTTTAAAGTAGCATATTATTCATTAAGTATTAGCTAAAGCATTTTGGGAAAATTAGTGGAATCATCAGTATTATATGAAACATTAGATGGCTGGGCCAAGTGGTTCATGCCTGTTATTCTAGCACTTTGGGAGGCAGGGGTAGGAGGATCCCTTGAACCCAGAAGTTTGAGATCATCATGGGCAACATAGTGAGACCCCATCTCTACAAATAATTTTTTTTTTTTTTTTTGAGACAGAGTCTAGCACTGTTGACCAGGCTGGAGTGCAGTGGCGCCATCTTGGCTCACTGTAACCTCTGCCTCCTGGGTTCAAGTGATTCTCCTGCCTCAGCCTCCCAAGTAGCTGGAATTACAGGTGCCTGCCACCATGCCCAGCTAATTTTTTGTATTTCTAGTAGAGACAGGATTTCACTATGTTAGCCAGGCTGGTCTCAAACTCCTGATCTCATGATCTGCCCACCTCGGCCTCCCAAAGTGCAGGGATTACAGGCATGAGCCACCGCCCCAGCCATCTCTACAAATAATTTTAAAAATTAGCTGAGTGTGTTGGCATGCATCTGTGGTGCCAGGTACTGGGAAGGCTGAGGGTCATTTGAGCCCAGGCAATCAGGGCCGCAGTGAGCCATGAATGTGCCACATTACTCTAGTCTGGGCAACAGAATGAGACTCTGTCTCAAAAAATAAACAAATTAAAAAATCAGATTGCTCCAGAATGGAATAATTTAACCAGAAACACTTTAAATGTTCTCAAATGCAAAAGCTGTTTTTGGACCAGGCGCAGTGGCTCATGTCTGTAATTCCAGCACTTTGGGAGATCGAGGCGGGTGGATCACCCAAGGTCGGGAGTTTGAGACCAGCCTGACCAACATGGAGAAACCCTGTCTCTACTAAAAATACAAAATTAGCTAGGCATGGTGGCACATGCCTGTAATCCCAGCTTCTTGCAAGGCTGAAGCAGGAGAATTGCTTGAACCCAGGAGGCAGAGGTTGCAGTGAGCCAAGATTGTGCCATTGCACTCCAACCTGGGCAACAAGAGTGAAACTCCATCTCGAAAGAAAAAAAAAAGCTGTTTTGTAGACAATTTGATCATCTGTAATTTGTTGAGAAATATTCCCCTGAATGGCTCTGATCTCTCTACCCAGCATGAGCCTCATTCGTATAAATCGAATGACTATTTGTTGCTGCCTGTTTCACAAACACACAGGAATGATTCAAATGTATTTCCTTTTTGTAAGGGTGGCCGAGAGAAAGGAGGATAGACCCAAAGTCAAGCAAGCACGTTTTATTAACCTACTGGGCTGCTCCGTAACAATCAGAGGACGCAGCCTGAGCTTACAAAACAAGGGGTTTTTATGAGCTGAGAGGGGCATAAGGGAATTTCAGGACTCAGGTCATCCATGCCCTGGTAAAAGGCACAGAGATAGTTTGTCAACTTGTAACAGACCTACAATACATCATCCTGTGACTTTTGTGGCAGCAGTCTTTTTTTAAAGAGAAACCAGGAGTTTTTTGCAGATATGTGTCAAACAGGAATTTGCAAGTATGGATAACCGACATACGTTTTCCCTGTCCTCCCTGGAGCTGCCCTGCTGGATGGCTGTAATCAGGCTTTGCTTAATTGCAGCACATCTGGGAACCTTGATGTGGCGCCTAGGTAGGGGCTCAGGAACGCAGCTGCAGAGCAGTCAGAGGTGGGGAAGGGGTGAGCCTGCACAGCTTGTCCCTAACACTTTTCCTCAACCTCAAAGGGAGGAAGGACAATCTGAGCACAGCACAGAGATGATTCAACCCAAATTACTGTAAAGTGTAAAAAGATCAGCATGGCTTTTCCGAACAAGACAGCATCACAAACTATCCCAAGGGTGGGCAGGCCAGGTCTCACAAAAGCTGAACAGGTAGACCTCTGTAACAACTGTTTTGGCCATGTGCAGTGGCTCAGGCCCATAATCCCAGCACTTTGGGAAGCCAAGGTGGGAGAATCACTTGAGACCAACCTGGCTAACATGATGAGACCCCTGTCTCTACTAAAAAATACAAAAAATTAGCCAGGTGCGGTGGCACATTCCTGTAATTCCAGCTACTCAGGAAGCTGAGGCATGAGAATTGCTTGAGCCTGAGAGGTGGAGGTTGCAGTGAGCCAAGATCATGCCACTGCACTCCAGCCTGGACAACAGAGTCTCACTCTGTCTGGGAAAAATAAACAAAAAGGCTGGGCAAGGTGGCTCACACCTGTAATCTCAGCACTTTGGGAGGTTGAGGTGGGCAGATCACCTAAGGTCAGGAGTTCAAGACCAGCCTGGGCAACATGGAGAAACCCCATCTCCACTAAAAATACAAAATTAGCCAGGCGTGGTGGTACATGCCGGTAATCCCAGCTACTTGGGAGGCTGAGGCAGGAGAATTCCTTGAAACCAGGAGAAAGAGGTTGCAGTGAGCCTAGATCACATCATTGCACTCCAGAAAAGAAAAGAAAAACAAACAAACGAACAAAAAACCCTCACATAACAATTGTTTCAGCACTGACTGAGTGGTTAGGTTAAATATTAGAGGCTGATAGAGCCAGTGCTCTTACACAAAGGCTAGAATGAGTAATAAAGGCCTCCTGAGCCTTGAAGCATACAAGATAATGAAGGAATGCTCACACTCCTAGTACCACTACCCAGTTAGGATTAAACAAGTTTTATTGGGGGTTGAAAGGAACTCCCCAAACCTCCAGAAAGGAACTCTCCAAACCTCCACAACTTAGCAGGAGACAAGATAAGGGTAATCACTTTCAGCACCTGGACCCATCTAGATTAAGTAAACTTTACTGAGGCTCCCTTAAGTCCCCAAGACTCAGACCTTAGTGACAGATTAGAAGAAATTAATCACTTAAGTCTTCAGATTAATGTACAGTTACACATAGACATAAAGCTCAGAAGGTATATAAACACTGGGAAACTTTGTAATATGGAGTTGGTTGGATATTTTCCTGGCCTTCTCTCTGTACCCGCTTACAGAAATAAGCTCTTGGCAAGGTGTGGTGGCTCATGCCTGTAATACCAACACTTTGGGAGGCCAAGGTGGGCGGATCTTTCGAGGTCAAGAGTTGGAGACCAGCCTGGACAACATGGTGAAACCCCTTCTATACTAAAAGTATGAAAACTAGCCGGGCAGTGGCATGCACCTGTAAGCCCAGCTGCTGGAGAGGCTGAGGCAGAAGAATTGCTTGAACCTGGAAGCAGAGGTTACAGTGACCAAGATCACACCAGTGCACTCCAGCCTGGGTGACAGAGCAAGAATGTCTTCAAAAAAACAAAAAAGAAAGAAAGAAAAAGAAAGAGGCCAGGTGTGGTGGCTACCCTGTAATCCCAGCCCTTTGGGAGGCCAAGGCAGGCAGATCACTTGAAGTCAGGAGTTCAGGACAAGCCTAGTCAACATGGTGTCTCCACAAAAAATACAAAAATTAGCCAGGCGTGTTGGCCCACATCTGTACTCCCAGCTACTCGAGAGGCTGAGGCACAAGAATAGCTTGAACCAGAGAGGTGGAGGCTGCAGTGAGCCAAGATTGTGCCACTGCACTCCAGCCTGGGTGACAGAGCGAGACTCCATCTCAAAAAAAAAAAAAAAGCAACTCTCTTGTTTCCCAGTTTGTCTGCATCTTATTATTGGGAACAGAGAATAAGCTGTCCAACCCTCAGTTTGGTCTCGGAACAGGGGTGCAAAGGAGAGCAGGTAGGGTTCAGGCCAAGATCAAAATGAGAGGGAAAAATGTGACCTGCTGAGTGTTTGGGTTGTGAAAATGAGTCATTCAAAATCTGAGTAAGAAAGAGTCGAGCCCATGAATTTGAAGTGTGTATTTTCCAGAATGGCCATCCCCTGCTTTTCATTTTAATAAACTCACAGGCCTGGCGCAATGGCTTATGCTTGTAATCTGAGCACTTTGGGAGGCTGAGGCAGACAGATTACCTGAGGTCAGGAGTTCGAGACCAGCCTGACCAACATGGAGAAACCCCATTTCTACTAAAAATACAAAATTAGCCAGGTGTGGTGGCACATGCCTGTAATCCCAGTTACTTGGGAGGCTGAGGTAGGAGAATCACTTGAACCCAGAGGCAGAGGTTGTGGTGAGCCGAGATCATGCCATTGCACTCCAGCCTGGGCAACAAGGGTGAAACTCTGTCCCAAAAATAAATAAATAAATAAATAAATAAACAAACTCTTCATAACTGGATTCTGATCCTTTGAACATGTGAGGCTGACAGGGCACACACCCACTGCCCAGTGACTAAGCCTCCCTGCCCCCTTAGTCCCTCTTCCTGGGCTTCACACACCTCCTGCTTTCAAACATTCTCTGTAACCAGCCCCCCCCCCCACCCAATTCCCTGAGTAGCCCTAGTTTCCCTGGGACCATTCCACATACCCATAAACCCTGGCCTGTCTCCAAAACCTGGCCACACCCTCATCCTCTCTGAGACGCTCATATCCCAGGCATGAACCTACCTTTGCCAAGCTTTAATCTCACCCCGCGCCCCTCTAGGATCCCTCCCCAACCCACACAAGAGTGCCCCTCTCCCTTAGGCCTGGCACGGTGTCTCACGCCTGTAATCCCAGCACTTTGGGAGGCAGAGGTTGGCGGATCACCTGAGGTGGGGAGTTCCAGACCAGCCTGACAAAATGGAGAAACCCAGTATCTACTAAAAATGCAAAACAAAAATTAGCCGGGTGTGGTCGCGCATGCCTGTAATCCCAGATACTCAGGAGGCTGAGGCAAGAGAATCACTTGAACCCGGGAGGTGGAGGTTGTCGTGAGCCGAGATCGTGCCATTGCACTCCAGCCTGGGCAGGAAGAATGAAACTCCGACTCAAAAAAAAAAAGAATACCCCTCCCAGCAACACCATCCTTTTGCTGCTCCCCACCCAAAACCCCCTACTTTCTCCTTCGGGCGCCACAGCCCTTGTCTCCCTGGGCGCTACTGGCTCTCTTTACCTCAGGCGTCACGTGCCGGGAGCCCCCATCCCTTCCTCCCAAGCTCCAGGCTTTAGAGCCACAGTTGCTGCGGGGGCCCAGGCCACCATCCCTTCCGGCTGCCTCTTCCACTTCATTCCCTGTCTGCACCCACTCTCGGACATGCCTGGCAGTTGCAGTTGTTTTCCGGTTGCAGATTCCTCAGCTGCCAAGGAGAGGTTGCGATCTGAGTCTTTTTCTTCTTCTTTTTTTTTTGGTGGGGTTGGGGGAGGGTGGGGACAGAATCTTACTCTGCCGTCCAGGCTAGAGTGCAGTGGCGCGATCTCGGCTCACTGCAACCTCCACCTCCCGGGTTCAAGCGATTCTCCCGCCTCAGCCTCTGGAGTAGCTGGTATTACACATGCCCTCCACCGCGTCCGGCTAATTTTTGTATTTTTAGTATACATGGGGTTTCACCATCTTGGCCAGGCTGGTCTGGAACATCTGACCTCGTGATCCACCCGCCTCGGCCTCCGAAAGTGCTGGGATTACAGGCGTGAGCCACCGCGCTGTGCCAGGCCTGTGATCTGAGTCTTCCAATGAATTTAAGTTTTCTTAGAATTGTTTCTCCCCTTCCCTCCCCGCCTCTCCCCTCCCCTTTTCTCCGCTCCCTTTCCTTTTTTCCTTCCTTTCGTTTCTTTCTGATGGAGTCTCATTCTGTCACCCAGGATGGAGTACAGTGGTGCTATCTTGGCTCACTGCAACCTGGGCCTTCCAGGTTCAAGCTATTCACCCAGCTAATTTTTTAGTATTTTTAACAGAGATGGGGTTTCACCATGTTGCCCAGCCTAGTCTCCAGCTCGTGACCTCAAGTCATCCGCCTGCCTCGGCCTCCCAAAGTGCTAGGATTACAGGCCTGAGCCATCGCACCCGGCCTGTTTTTCCTTAGGTCATACATACACACAGGAGGAAAACAGGGACTCTGCTGGTGTCTTATTCACAACTGGGATTGAGGGTGTTTGTCTCTAGCAACTGATCAATGGGGTGAGAAGCAGCTGAATAACCTGCAGGGGGCAGCAGAGCCCGAGGCCAGTGACTCCGCTCAGTCCAGTCTGGAGCTTGCCGGGAAGGAAAGGGTGCTTCCCGGGCGGGCAGCCCGCCCTCCCCTGCAGGTGGCCTCCAGCTGCTCAGAACAGCTCCAGAAGGAGTGTGGATTCTGGGAAGTTGCAGAGTCCTGGAAGGCAGGAGACCCACGTGCAGATGGCTTGGGGGTTCTGTCCTATCTGGGGTTGTACCTCTGAAGCTTGGAGCCATTTTCTGGGCAGTGTTTTGGTTTTGGCATGCATAGGGTCTCTGGGGGACAGACTGTAATTTGTATATATGAAGAAAATCTGTGAAGGTCAGGCTCAGAACAAATTGTTTGGGTTGTGTTATCAACAAAGGGTTTATGAAGTTGACTTTAAGTTAGAATGTCAGAGGTGTTTGAACCACAATGAATCCATCCTGAATAGGGGCTGGGTAAAATAAGGGTGAGACCTACTGGGCCGCATTCCAGGGGTTTAGGCATTCTTAGTCACAAGATGAGACAGGAGGTCGGCAGGACTGGTATCATAAGATACAGCTCATAAAGATCCCACTGATAGAATGCAGTAAAGAAACCAGCCAAAGCCCACCAAAACCAAGATGGTGACGAAAGTGACCTCGGCCACCCTGGGCAACAGAGTGATATCCCATCTCTACAAAAAATTAGCTGGTTGTGGTGGCCTGAGCCTGTAGTCTCAGCTACTCTGGAGGCTGAACTGGGAGGGTTGCTTGAGCCCAGGAGGCAGAGGCTGCAGGAAGGCAGAGAGGCAGGAGTAAGCTATGATTGCGCTGCTGCACTCCAGCCTGGGGGAGGGAGTGAAACTCTGTCTTAAATAAAAAAAAAAAAGAAAAGAAAGTGACCTCCTGTGGTTTTTATTACTTATTATTATTTTTTTGAGACAGAGTCTGGCTCTGTCACCAGGCTAGAGTGCAATGGCACAATCTCGGCTCACTGCAACCTCTGCCTCCTGGGTTCAAGTGATTCTCCTGCTTCAGCCTCCCGATAGCTGGGACTACAGGCATGTGCCACCAACCCCAGCTAATTTTTGTATTTTTAGTAGAGACGGGGTTTCATCATGTTGGTCAGGATGCTCTTGATCTCTTGACCTCGTGATCTGCCCGCCTCGGCCTCCCAAAGTGCTGGGATTACAGGTGTGAGCCACTGTGCCCCACTTTCACTGCTTATTATACAATAATTATAATGCATTAGCACGCTAACAGACACTCCCACCAGCACAGTGACAGTTTATAAGTGCCATGGCAATGTCCAGAAATTACCCTATGTGGTATATATAACAGGGGGTAGAAACCTCAGTTATGAGAACTGCCTGCCCCCTTTCCCAGAACACTCATGAATAATCCACCCCTTGTTTAGCATATAATAAAGAAATAACTATAAGTATACTCTGTAAAGCAGACCATGCTGCTGCTCTGCCTATGGAGTAGCCATTCCTTTGTTTCTTTATTTCTCTAATAAACTTGCTTTTAATTTATGGACTCACCCTGAATTCACTCTTGCATGAGATCCAAGAACTCTCTTTTGGGGTCTAGATTGGTACCCCTTTCTGGTAATAAGATTAAACTGACCTCAGGTGAGAGTTTCCTACTAATGAAAATGCAGGTCTGGAAGGAGGAAGCGTTTCCACACTGTGAGGAGAAGATAGTACATGTGAGGAAGTCTTGGCCATGCCTCATCCCAATTCCTGCCCCCCTGCATGATATCTGTCTCTCCCTCCTGAAGGAGTCATGCCTGGCCTGGTTCACCTCCTACTCTGAGAAAAGGGGATGACTTTGTGGGGATGATAGACTCTTGGTGTCCTAAAGGTTTGCTGAAAAATAATTGATCTGAGGCAGATTGATTAATAGAAAAGAAGGCATGCAAATGTATTTAACATGTATATATGGGAGCCTTCAGAATGAAGACCCACCCAGCAATAAAACAGAGATGCTTAAATAGCAACCTGAGGTCAGTAAATTAGGTTTAGTAGCAAGACAGCTTAGTAGAGTGAGAAAGGAAGAGGCTGAGCTAGCAAAGGTGGACTGTTATGTAGATGACGTCTCCCTGCAGACTTTTTTCCTTTTTTTTTTTTTTTTTTTTTTTGAGATGGAGTCTTGCTCTATTGCCCAGGCTGGAGTGCAATGGTGAGATCTCGGCTATTGCAACCTCCACCTCCCAGGTTCAAGCGATTTTCCTGCCTCAGCCTCCTGAGTAGCTGAGATTATAGGCATGCACCACCACACCTGACTCATTTTTTATTTTTAGTAGAGATGGAGTTTCAACATGTTGGTTAGGCTGATCTCTAACTCCTGACCTCGTGTTCCACTCTCCTCAGCCTCCCAAAGTGCTAGGATTGCAGGTGTGAGCCACCGTGCCTGGCCACATTTTTCCTTTTTTTTTTGAAATAAGGTCTGGCTTCAATGCTCAGGCTGGAGTGCAATGGCGCAATCTCAGCTCAATGCAACCTCCACCTTCCAGGTTCAAGTGATTCTCCTGCCTCAGCCTTCCGAGTAGCTGGGATCACAGATGTGTGCCACCAAGCCCAGCTAATTTTTGTATTTTAGTAGAGGCAGAGTTTCGTCATGTTGGCCAGGCTGGTCTTGAACTCCCAAACTCAAGTGATCCACCCGCTCGGCCCCCCCAAAGTGCTGAGATTACAGGCTCGAGTCACTGAGCCTGGCCCTAATCTATTTACTTATTATTTTTTTAATCCCCTTTTGCCTCCCCTATTTATCCTGTAGTAGTGACCTGGTCTCACCCTGCCCGGCCACTTTTTAATTTAAAATTTTAAATAATAAAGATAGGGATCTCCCTGTGTTGATCATGCTGGCCTCAAATCTTTGCTTCAAGTGATCGATCCTTCCACCTCAGTTTGCCAATGTGCTGGGATTATAGGCATGAACCACCAGGTGCTACCCAATATGTCAAACTCTCTCTCTCTCTTTTTTTTTTTTTTTTTTTTGAGACAGAGTCTTGCTCTGTCGCCAGGCTGGAGTGCAGTGGCGCAATCTCGGCTCAAAGCAACCTCCGCCTCCCGGGTTCAAGCGATTCTCCTGCCTCAGCCTCCGGAATACCTGGGACTACAGGCGTGCACCAACATGCCCAGTTAATTTTTGTATTTTCAGTAGAGACTGGATTTCACCACGTTGGCCAGGATGGTCTTGATCTCTTGACCTCGTGATCCGACGGCCTCACCCTCCCAAAGTGCTGGGATTACAGGCGTGAGCCACCACGCCAGGCCTAAAATATGTCAAACTCTCAATAGCTTTTAGATAAGGGAAAGGAAAAGAAGGGGGTAGGGGATAGTGCTTCATTAACGGAGATTCTCTACAGATGCAAATTTCCCTCTCAAAAGACAGTTTTGCAAGGCCACCTTTTGTTTGCTGGCCAAGCAGCAACCATTTCAAAATTGTCAAAGAAATATATTTTGGCAGGGCAGTATTTTGGGGCAAAATATTTTAATGGCTTTCACCTTTTTCGGACACTGAGTCTGGAATTCCCTGTACCGTTATGTCCTGTGCAGGATGAAGGAGCAGGGACAGCTCACGAAGTGAGGAAGACGACAATGCCCCTCTACCAATTCGGAGCAAGTTTGGCGGAAAGCAAATATTCAGAGAAAAAGAGGCAGGGAGGGAGCTGACCTTGGAAAGTGTGGCCAGAAGCAGCTACTTCGGCTTTGCAGATCCAGGTCACCCAGGGCTTCTGCTGTCACTCAGGGAAGGGGGCGAGGTCTAGATCCTTATCCAATCAGAGGCGCTGGGGCGGGGCCCTGCCAACTGTCCTCCCGGGAAGGGGAGGTTGCATTCCCGCTCTCTTCACTCCTAGGGTTGCTCGCGCTAGTTGAGGTCTGGGGCTTTACTGCTCCGAGAGGGACCAGTTACTTCACCCAGAGCCGCTGTCGCTCTGTCGAGTGCACTGTGACCTGCACTGTTCGCGGGACCTTTAGAGAGGACACTGGGATACCTGGAAGCCAGGAAATGGTGAGCATGCAGGGCTGAAGGTCCCAAGGCGAAAGGAGGGGCTGGGTGAAACCTAGTGGAAACCGTTGTGGCGGGGCCCGGGCCTCCCTGCGGCGACTCAGGTCTGGACACAGCCCCCCTGGCGCAGCTCCGCACTCGGTCCCTTCGGCTGCTGGGTGGGGCTGGGCCGGCAGCTGGGACCCCGGGCGTCCTATCCTGTCCCTGAGCTGCGACTGCGGTCCCCGTCCCAGACCCGGAGCCTTCTCTGGGCAGCTCCGCGCCCGCAGCCCCGGGTCTCCCCCAGATTGTGCGGGGACCACGGGAGGGTCATGAAAGGATCCTGCCTCGGGTGTGGGTTTCGTGTGGGAGGAGCAGTGTGCTGTGGGGTACCCAGTTCGTTTTTTTCTTCAGGTAAAAATTAAACTGAGGCACAGTTAAAAATTAGAGTTTATTAGGGCCGGGTGCGGTGGCTCACGCCTGTAATCCCAGCATTTTGGGAGACCGAGGCAGTGGATCGCCTGAGTTCTGGAGTTCGAGACCAGCCTGCCCAACATAGTGAAACTCCATCTCTACCAAAAATACAAAAAATTAGCTGGGCGTGGTAGCATATGCCTTTAATCCCAGTTACTCGAGAGGCTGAGGCAGGAGAATCGCTTGAACCCTGGAGGCAGAGGTTTCAGTGAGCCGAGATTGTGCCACTGCACTCCAGCCTGGGCGACAGAGCCAACTCTGTCAAAAAATAAAAATAAAAAAAATTAGAGTTTATTTTAGCAAACAGTGATTAATGAATGAGAAACACCCAGTCCTGGCTTGTGGTTTGCTAACGGAAAAACCCACTGTGTAAAATAAGTTAAGTTTCTTCTGAGCTGAATAGGAGAGACCTCGGCTGTGGGAAACACAACCCCACCCAGCCTAGAGTAAGTGGTCCCGAGACTGCCCATGACAGTTTGGTTTTACTCATTATGGGGAGACAGGAATTGCAGGAAAATGATGAATCAGTGCCAGGAAGGTGTAAGTTCCTTTGGCTGAAAGGCGGGACACGTGGAAGCGGGGTTAGAACACACAGGTGGTGGAGGGGTTCTGTAGGTGGCAGTTGGTTGAGAGTCTGAAGCTTTGTCTAAGATTTGGAGGTGGTAGGAAGGAGAGCTGTTATCTGCCAAGTGATTCCATCCTAGGCCCCGCCCCCGTCCCCAAAAGACCTGTTTTACCAGATTTTATTAATTTTTTTTTTTGAGATGGAGTCTTGCTGTGTCGCCCAGGCTGGAATGCAGTGGCGCGATCTCGGCTCACTGCAACCTCCGCCTCCCGGGTTCAAGCAATTCTCCTGCCTCAGCCTCCTGAGCAGCTGGGATTACAGGCGCGTGCCACCACACCGGGCATTTTTTTTCTTTTTTTTTGGTCTATTTTTAGTAGAGACGAGGTCCCACCATGTTGGTCAGGCTGGTCTCAATCTCCTGATCTCGTGATCCGCCCAAGTTTAGGATTTTATTTGTAGTTCACTGGTTAAAGGACAGTGCTTGAGGAGCCAAACCGGATACAGACTTGATTGGGTATAGTGATGCAATAACCTTATTTGGACTTGCCAATCTTAAATAATTCAAAAGATCAGATTAGAGATTATTCAGTCTGAGATTGATCATTAAAATCTGAGAATAGACATTCAGAAAAACAGACTACACAGAAATGGGCTCCGTCTAGGCCTGGGGCGGTGGCTCACGCCTGTAATCGGAGCACTTCGGGAGGCTGTTAGCAGGGGCCGGGTGTGGTGGCTCATGCCCGTAATTTCAGCACTTTGGGAAGCCAAGGCGGATCAGGAGGTCAGGAGTTCAAGAGCAGCCTGGCCGACATGGTGAAACCCAGTCTCTATTAAAAATACAAAAATTAGCCAGGTGTGGTGGTGCGCGCCTGTAATCCCACCTACTCAGGAGGCTGAGGCAGGAGAATTGCTTGAACTCGGAAGGCAGAGGTGGCAATGGGGCGAGACCATGCCACTGCACTCCAGCCTGGGCAACAGAGCAAGACTGGGTCTCAGGAAAAAAAAAAACAACAAAATAAAATAAAATAAAATAAAAACTAGCAAGGCGTGATGGCGGGCACCTGTAATCCCAGCTACTGGGGAGGCCGAGGCAGGAGAATTGCTTGGACTCGGGAGGGGGAGGTTGCAGCAAGCCAAAATCCCACCATTGCATTCCAGCCTGGGCGACGGGAGCGAAACTCCATCTCAAAAAAAAAAAAAAAAAAGAAAAATCATAGGCTCAGTTTTCTGAAGTTAAATTCTTGGCTGGGTGCAGTTCCTCATGCCTATAATTTCAGCACTTTGGCTGAGGCAGGAGTATCCCTTGAGGCCAGGAGTTGGAGACCAGCTTTGATAACATAGCAAAACGCTGTCTCTAGAAAAGAAAAAATTTAAAAAATTAGCCAGGCATTGTGGCACCTGGCTGTAGTCCCAGCTACTGGGAAGCTGAGGTAGGAGGATCGCCGGAGCCTAGAAGTTGGAGTCTGCAGTGAGTGAATAACCTACTGCAGTCCAGCCATGGTGAAATAATGAGATTCTATATCAAAAAAGAAAGTTAAGTTCCTTCTTATACAGGCAAAAAAACAAAGAAATTTAATTAGTGCAACAATTATTACAACTAAATTAATTGTACGATTTAATACAACTAATTGGTACAACTACATTAATTATACAATTTAATTGGTTACAGTTTTTTTTTTGGTTTTGTTTTTTTGAGCTTTTTCACCCAGGCTGGAGTGCCAGTGGAGTGATCTCGGCTCACTGCAACCTCTGCCTCCCGGGTTCAAGCAACTCTCCCACCTCAGCCTCCTGAATAGCTGGGATTACAGGTGCCCACCATCACGCCTGGCTAATTTTTGCAGTTTTAGTAGAGACAGGGTTTCACCGTGTTGGTCAGGCTGGTCTTGAACTCATGACCTTGTGATCTGCCCACCTCAGCCTCCCAAAGTGCTGGCATTAAAGGCGTCAGCCAGCCACCCTTTTTTTTTTTTTTTTAGTGGTTAGGACTTTTTCTTTGCAAGAGATTTTCATTTCTTTTCTTATTTAAAAAAGTGAATTTAACATTTCTAGCTTCAGAAGATGTGATGGCAGTAAAGTCTTTGTGAGAGAAAAGTAACAGGGAAGTTAGTCTTTAATGAAATCAATCCTCAATCCTTAAGAGGGAAAGGGTCTTTGATGACTTACTTCAGTCATTTAAAGTATTTTACAGAACAATATAGATAAGGAAGAAGGCTAATCTGTAATCAGGGAAAGGAAGGTTAAAGTTCCAGCATCGGGGCGGGGCTAGCGCCCGGGGTATCAGCGGCGTAGCATAAAAAGAGTTCTAGCATCTTAAATTTTTGAATTACCTGTTTTCACAGTCTGTACAGGTGAAAACTTTTTGGTTATGTAGTCAGAGATTAACTGACCTATTGTGCCTGGTTAAGCCTAAGTTTCATTTCCCTATAAATTAATAAGTCATTAGTGTTATTGTTTCCTTAGGCCACCTAGTGTCACATAAATAGAAATTTATGTGAACTGCATTTGAATTTGACTTCTGTATGCTTGTGGAGGGTCTTGGTGTTCTATAACCAGTTCAGTTTAATTGCTTCTTATTTAAATATTTAACACTTCCTGGGGGAATTCGTTTTTCTCTGCATTTTCCAAATATATGGGAAGCAGGATCTTAAATCCTCCACCCTGTTAGTCTTGCCTGCCTCTTTGAGGGCTTGCATTAAAATCCTACATTTTCAGTTCCTTTCCCACATTTCCAAACACCAATTCCCCTTCTTTGATTCAAAATATTATCAATTGTTTTCTATTATATGCTACCTTAAAAATTTATCCTTTGTTTGTTTATTTATTTATAGTAGTTGAGACCAGATTTCACCACATTGGTCAGGCTGGTTTTGAACTCCTGACCTCAGGTGATCCCAAAGTGATGGGATTATAGGCGTGAGACACTATGCCTGGCCTGCCTGGCTAATTTTTGTATTTTTAGTAGAGATGGGGTTTCCTTGTGTTGGCCACCATACCCAGCCTTCTTTTTGTTATTCTTTGTAGCTGTATTATCTTTTATCACAAAGTAGAATTTTGGTTGTTGGGAGTTTCCAGTAACTTAGTTACTTAATGTACCTTTCAGGTTACAGCAAAAGGGTTTGTTTCTGACTTTTTGCCTCATTCTGTTGCAAATGTGCTACTGTGTTGAGTCATGGGTAGCCCAGTTTACTTACCCATTTCACTGTTTAATGGGGCTTGGGTTTACAGTTTAGTTTTGACCTTATTGACAATATCATGTTTTTTGTTTTTTTTTCTATATGAAAATGCAACATAAATTTCTCACACACTGGGGGGAAAAGTCACTGGGTGTAGATTGTGGATAAATTCCAATTAAAAGGTAATGCCAGTAGAGTATATGTATGAATCAACCATCTAACCTCTCGTGTGTGTCTTTATTTTGCGATTTATAACTCATTTCTTTTTGGCCATCTATTTTTATTTATTTCTTTTTTATTTTTTTTTTTTTTTTTTTGAGATGGAATCTCACTCTGTCGCCCAGGCTAGAGTGCAGTGGCGTGATCTGGGCTCACTGCAACCTCCGCCTCTCCGGTTCAAGCGATTCTCCTGCCTCAGCATCCTGAGTTGCTGGGATTACAGGCGCCTGCCACTATGCCTGGCTAAATTTTGTATTTTAGTAGAGACAGGGTTTCACCATGTAGGTCAGTCTGGTCTTGAACTCTCAAAAAAAAAAAAAAAAGACGGGGCATCCTGAAATTTTTACCTCTCAACCTTGTGGCCCTTCAGCCTTCAGCAATTCATCAATTACAGTTTAGGTTTTTCTTTTCTTTTCTTTTTCTTCTTCTTTCTTTTTTTTTTTTTTTTTTTTTTTTTTTGCGACCGAGTCTCACTCTGTTGCCCAGGCTGGAATGTAGTGGCGTGATCATGGTTCACTGCAACCTCCGCTTCCGGAGTTCAAGTGATTCTCCTGCCTCAGCCTCCTGAGTAGCTGAGATTACAGGAATCCACCACCATGCCCGGCTAATTTTTTGTTTATTTTTATTTTTATTTTTAGTAGAGATGGGCTTTCACCCTGTTGGCCAGGCTGGTCTCAAACTCCTCACCTTAGGTGATCCACCTGCCTCAGCCTCCCAAAGAGGCCTGGAATTACAGGTGTGAGCCACCATACCCGGCCCAGTTTAGATTTTTCTATCCAAATATAGTTTCCCAGAAAGGTTTCCTTCATGAGTTTTTGTTTTAGTTATGACTGTCTTATCAATTAGTTTTTTTTGTTTTGTTTTGTTTTAAAGATGGAGTCTCCCTCTGTTACCCAGGCTGGAGTGCAGTGTCATGTTTTGGGCTCACTGCGACCTCCGCCTCCTGGGTTCAAGTGATTCTCCTGCTTCAGCCTTCCAAGTAGCTAGTATTACAAGCGCCCACCACTTGTTGGCCAGTTTGGTCTCAAACTCCTCACCTCATGATCTGCCCACCTCGGCCTCCCAAAATGTTGGGATTACAGGTGTGAGTCAACATGCCTGGCCATAAAATCCACTTTGTAGACATCACAAAGGTTAAACTTTGTGAACAGGCATTTTCAAGAATATGCAGCCTTAAGGCTGCTAACGTTAGCATTTTTTTGCTCATAAATTCAAAGGAGTTTGTTATGACAGGTGCCGCAGATCTACATTTTGAATTCAATTCTAGCATGAAAATTATTTATTTTTATTTTTATTTATTTATTTGTTATGGAGTCTTGCTCTGTCACTCAGGTTGGAGTGCAATAGCATGATCTCGGCTCACTACAACCTCTGCCTCCCGGCCACGTCAAAATTATGTTATCGAAGAAAGTGAGTGTAAACAGAGAGTAAGGGGTCTGATGGTCAAATCATGGGAATAAATGTTTGGAGTCCACAGCATCCTGAGAACTTCCTACAAACAGGGTATAGGACCCCACTGCTGTCAGCCTCACTTATCCTTCTGTCCACATGTGGGATATTTCAGGATTCGGTGGCCTTCGAGGATGTGGCTGTGAACTTCACCCAGGAGGAGTGGGCTTTGCTGGATCCTTCCCAGAAGAATCTCTACAGGGAAGTGATGCAGGAAACCTTGAGGAACCTGGCCTCCGTAGGTAAGATCGACAGCATTACTTTCCTCAGTGAATTAGAGATCAGGTGTTTCTAGCTCATCAGTGCTGTGGAGTGATTTGGAATATGGAAAGGGAATACTTTTTTTTTTTTTGAGACAGAGTCTCCCTCTGTCGCCTAGGCTGGAGTGCAGTGGCGCAATCTCGGCTCACTGCAACCTCTGCCTCCTGGGCTCAAGTGATTCTCCTGTCTCAGCCTCCCGAGAAGCCGGAATTACAGGCACCTGTCCCTACACCCAGCTAATTTTTGTATTTTCAGTATAGATGGGGTTTCACCATCTTGGCCAGGCTGGTCTTGAACTCCTGACCTTATGATCCCCCTGCCTCGGCCTCCCAGAGTGCTGGGATTACAGGCGTGAGCCACCACACCTGGTGGGAATACTTTGAATAAATGAGGCACTGGTGCAATGAGCTATGAACATAGAATCAAGTAATTTTTTTATAATTTTATACTAATTCAAGACTATCTTTCTGGATCTGCATTTTAGGAAAAAGATGGAGCAACCAGAATGCTGAAGATAAGCACCAAAATCCCAGGAGAAACCTAAGGTAACTAGTACTTTCAAGAGAAAATAATGTCTCTCTAGACAATCTTAGAATGGAAGAAAATGTTAAAAAGAAGCAAACACTACTGGCCGGGCATGGTGGCTCACGCCTGTAATCCCAGCACTTTAGGAGGCTGAGGCGGGCAGATCACAAGGTCAGGAGTTCAAGACCAGCCTGGCCAACATGGTGAAACCCCATCTCTACTAAAGATACAAAAAATTGGCCAGGCATGGTGGCACGTGCCTATAATACCAGCTACTCGGGAGGCTGAGGTAGAAGAATCGCTTGAACCTAGGAGGCCGAGGTTACAGTGAGCCGAAATTGCACCATTGCACTCCAACCTAGGCGACAGGGTGAGACTCTGTCTCAAGAAAAAAGAAAAGCAAACACAAGAAATAAACCTAGTTCCAGTGTATTTATTCTTAGAAAAGTTTCCCTAAAAACATGTAAAGTGTAAAACCTCTACCTTCCAGGTTCAAACGATTTTCCTTCCTCACTCTCCCAAGTAGCTGGGATTATAGGTGTGTGCTAAGTTTTGTATTTTTAGTAGAGACAGAGTTTCACCATGTTGGCCAGGCTGGTCTTGAACTCCTACCTCAGGTGATCCACCTGCGTCGGCCTCCCAAAGTGCTGGGATTACAGGCGTAAGCCAGCGTGCCTGGCCTCAATATTATCTTTTTTTGATAAGAGAGATGGCCGGGACTTCTTTTATAGCATGTTGTCCCTTCATGTTCACACAGTTCAGACAGGAGAGAAAGCCTACACTTTGCTGGGCACTGTTAAAAATGGAAGTGCAGGGCTGGGCGTGGTGGCTCACGCCTGTAATCCCAGTGCTTTGGGAGGGCGAGGTGGGCAGATCATGAAATGAGGAGTTCGAGAGCAGCCTGGCCAACATGGTTGAAAGCCCATCTCTACTAAAAAGACAAAAAATTAGCCGGGTGTGATAGTGGGTGCCTGTAATCCCAGCTACTCAGGATTCTGAGGCAGGAGAATCGCTTGAACCTGGGAGGCAGAGGTTGCAGGGAGCCGAGACCGTGCCACTGCACTCCAGCTTGGTTGACAGAGCGAGACTCCGTCTTAAAAAAGAAAAAAAACAAGTGCAATACTTAGAAATGAATTAAAATTAGTGATAAATCCATTATAAGGTGCTTTTCATTATTCACAGGAGACTTATAGGAGAGAGACTCTTTCAAAGTAAAGAAAGTCATCAGCATGGAGAAGTTTTGACCCAGATTCCAGATGACATGTGGAGGAAGAAAACTCCTCCTGGAGTAAAATCATATGAAAACGGTGTGTGTGGAGAAATCGGCATGGGTCTTTCTTCCCTTAATAGGCGCCTCAGAGCCTTCAATTATTCCAGTAATATTCTTGCAATACATGGAAGAACTCACACTGGGCAAAAGCCTTATGAATGTAAGGAATGTGGAAAAGCATTCAGGTTTCCCAGTTCTGTTCGTAGACATGAAAAAATCCACTCTGCGAAAAAACCCTTTGAATGTAAGCAATGTGGGAAAGCATTATCTTATCTAGTAAGCTTTCAAACACACATGAGAATGCACACTGGAGAGAGGCCTCATAAATGTAACATATGTGGGAAAGCCTTTTTTTCTCCCAGTTCATTAAAAAGACACGAGAAAACTCACACTGGAGAGAAACGCTATAAATGCAAGCAATGTGGTAAAGCCTTCAATTGTCCCAGTTCCTTTCAATATCATGAAAGGACTCACAGTGGAGAGAAACCCTATGAGTGTAAGCAATGTGAGAAGGCCTTCAGATCTGTCAAGTACCTGCGAGTGCATGAAAGAAAACACACTGGAGAGAAACCCTATGAGTGTAAGCTATGTGGTAAGGCCTTTATTTCTTCCACTTCCTTTCGCTATCATGAAAAGACTCACACTGGAGAGAAACCTTACGAATGTAAGAAATGTGAGAAAGCCTTCAGCTATGTCAAGGATCTTCGAGTACATGAAAGGACACACACTGGAGAGAAACCCTATGAATGTAAACAATGTAAGAAAACCTTCACTTCTTCTAATTCTTTTCACTATCATCAAAGGACTCACACTGGAGAGAAACCTTATGAGTGTAAGCACTGTGGGAAAGCTTTCAGATCTGCCTCAATCCTTCAAAAGCACATAAGAACTCACACAGGAGAGAAACCCTATGGATGTAAGCAATGTGGTAGAGTCTTCACAGTTGCCTCACAACTTAAAATGCATGAAAGGACTCACACAGGAGAGAAACCCTATGAGTGTACGCAATGTGGAAAAGCCTTCATTTCTTCCAATTCCATTCGCTATCATAAAAGGACTCACACTGGAGAGAAACCCTATAAATGTAAACAATGTGGAAAAGCTTTCATTTCTTCCAACTCTTTTCTCTATCATGAAAGGATTCACACTGGAGAGAAACCCTATGAGTGTAAGCAATGCGGTAAAGCCTTTAGATCTGCCTCAATCCTTCAAAAGCATGTAAGGACTCACATTGGCTAGAAACTCTATGGATATAAGCAATATGGTAAGAGTCTTTGAAAGTAAAAAGTCTTTAGATGGGACTCAAAACTTCAAATGCATGGAAGGACTTACTGCAGAGACACCTGTAATCTCAGCATTTTGGAAAGCCAAGGCAGGAGGATTGCTTAAGCTAAAGAGGTTGAAACCAGCTTGGGTAACATGGTGAGACTGTATCTCTATTACATAATAAAATAAAATGAAATTTATATTTTGTATATAAATATGCATATATATTTTTAAACATATAACATTTAAAATGCATAAGTAAAATATATGGGATATTTATATACATATATGTATTTGTGTTTCTGTTTGGGAGACAGGGTGTCCCTCTGTTACCCAGGTTGAAGTGCAGTGGTGCAATCAGTTCACTGTAGCCTTGAACTCTTGGGCTCAAATTACCCTCCTACCTTAGCCTTCTGAGTAGCTAGGACTACAGACAGGTACCACCATTCTCAGCTTATTTTTTATTCTTTTCATAGAGACATGGTCTCACTCCATTGCTCAGGCTGGTCTTGAACACCTAGCCTGGAACAATCCTTCCACCTTATTTTCTAAAATGCTAAGATTACAGCTGTGAGACACTCTATCTGGCTGATAAAAATATTCTGAAAAATTAACTTTATGCTGTCTGTGAAGGTATGTATCCTTATGATAAAACAATTTTGATTTTAAAAAAGGAAACTACTTCTTTCCTACATGAAAGTGAGAAAGATGTGGGAGAAGGCCTATTTCCAGCCAACCAGAGCCCCAGGGGTTGAGGACAGAACTGTGATCCCGTTGCCTTGTCCTGGAAAGCCAGGCATTTACACTGGGGTTTGAAGTGATGTGGGAAAAGGCTTTTATTGCAGGGACCCAATCAATGAGGGCCACACAGGTATAAAGTCTTTTTCTTTTCTTTTTAAAGACGGGGTTTAACCATGTTGGTCAGGCTGGTCTTGAACTCAGGTGATTCGCCCGCCTTGGCCTCCAAAGTGCTTGGATTATAGGCGTGAGCCACCATGCCCAGCCCAAGGTATAAAGTCTTAAATCCTGACCTCCCCCACTAGATTTCAGGCAGGGATTTTTAGAAGCTGGGGTAAATTTTAGGAATGCAAATGCTACAGGCAAAATAAAAAATCAATACATGGAGTTTACTAATTGGTTTGGGCTTGGAAAGGTGGGATATTTTAAAGCTGGGGCTTAAAGCTTTTATGATTTGCAATTGGTTAGGGAAGAAAAGCTTTGCTTAAAATTTGGGGGTGAGTAGAAAAATGTTCCTGGATAGAGGAAGTGATTTTTTACAAGCCCTTCAGGAAGAAACACAGAACAAAGGAGGATCATTAAAGTGCAGTCTTCACTTCTGCTTTATCTAGTGTCTGAGTACTAGGGAATTCCTTCAGTGGGGATACAAGGCTTTGAATGACAACTTTGGGACAAATTTGAGGATGCTATCCTTAGTTTATTTGCTTAGTTTGAGACAGTCTCCATCTGTCACTTAGGTTGGAGTGCAGTGGCTTGATCACTGCTCACTGCAGCCTACATCTCCCAGGTCCATGGGACTACAAGTGTGAGCCACCACACCCATCTAATTTTTTTTTGAGACGTAGTCTTGCTCTGTCTCCCAGGCTGGAGTGCAGTGGCAAGATCTTGGCTCACTACAACCTCCGCCTCCTGGGTTCAAGAGATTCTCTGCCTCAGTCTCCCGAGTAGCTGGGATTAGTAGAGACAGGGTTTCATCATCTTGTCCAGACTGGTCTTGAACTCCTGACCTTATGATCCACCCCCCCTCGGTCTCCCAAAGTGCTGAGATTACAGGCGTGAGCCACCATGCTCGGCCCCCACATCTATCTAATTTCTTAATTTTTTGTAGAGACCTGGTTTCCCTATGTTATCCATAGTGCTCTGGAACTCCTGGGTTCAAACAGTCCTCCTGCCTTGGCCTCCCAAAGTGGTGGAATTACAGCCAAGAGCCACCATGCCTGGCTATCCTTAGTTTTCATAGGGAAAGCAAATATTTCTAATTTTTAACTTTTTTGGCTATTGTGTTAAGCTGTTATTATTTTATTGTTTAATTGCATATTTATTTCTGGGACTAGTTTGGTATGTGGAATTTTTTTTTTTGAGACAGAGTCTCGCTCTCACCCAGGCTGGAGTGTAGTGGCGCGATCTTGGCTCACTGCAACCTCTGCCTCCCTGGTTCAAGCAATTCTCTGCCTCAGGCTTCTGAGTAGCTGGGATTACAGGCGCCCGCCACCATGCCTGCCTGGGTAATTTTTGTATTTTTAGTACAGACAGGGCTTCAACATTTTGGCCAGGTTGGTCTTGAACTCCTGATCTTGTGATCCGCTCGCCTTGGCCTCCCAAAGTATTGGGATTACAGGCGTGAGCAACTGTAACTGGCTGGTATGTGGAATTTCTTATTAAGAAATTTTATAAGTTAAAGTTTTTATTTTTTATTTTATTTTATTTATTTTTTTAAGATGGGGTTTCACCATGATGGCCAGGCTGGTCTTGAACTCCTGACCTCAGGTGATCCACCCACCTCGGCCTCCCAAAGTGCTAGAATTATAGGCGTGAGCCACTGCGCCCAGCCTAGAAACAATTTTTTACTCAAGATGGCACACTCATCTCATGATTTGTGTTTGGGAGTATCATTAAAAACCTGTGCAGCACACTGGTTAGGTGGAAAAGAAAAAAAAAGAAAAACCCGCGCAAGGAGAAGACAGAAATTCAAGGGCCAAGTACCATCTTAATGGTGATGTCCACGTCAAAAATTACTGCAAGACAAAAAAGCTTCAGAATTCGCCTGTCTGGGCAAGGGCTGTGGGCCACTCTAAGGAAAGGACATGACTTGTTCATTTTGCAGAAACCTCGTATATACCTCTGTATTAGAAATTTCTGGGAAAGGCTGGGTGCAGCGGCTCACGCCTATAATCCTAGCACTTTGGGAGGCCGAGGTGGGTGGATCACCTGAGGTCAGGAGTTCAAGACCAGCCTGGCCCTCATGGTGAAACCCCGTCTTTTTTTTTTTTTTTTTTTAATTTTTTTTTTTTTTTTTTAAAGACGGAGATCACACCATTGCACTCTAGCCTAGGCAACAAGAGCAAGACTACATCTCAGAAAAAAAAAAAAAAAAAAAAAAAAAAAAACCTAACAAATTAGCCACAGATTAGAAATTATGGTTTAGGAAATATGCAGCCAGAGGACACAAGATTCCTAACCTTCCCACTTGCTCCTGTGGGTAATATTATTGTTCTAAGACCTAAGATTGGTGTTTGAGGTATTTTTGAGACCCCTCATTCTGATGGATTAGCTGACATCACACAGACCAATAAACTGGCTCACCTGCTCCTGCAGTCCCTAACCAAGAACTGACTCAGTGCAGGAAGACAGCTTAGACTCCCTATGATATCATCCTATTCGCAACCAATCAGCATTCCCCATTTTCCAGTCTCCTGCTCACCAAATTATCTTTAAAAACTCTAGCCTCCCAATTTGTAGGGAGGCAGAATTGAGTAAAAATAAAACTCTGGTCTTTCATTTAGCCGGCTCTATGTATATTAAACTCTATTGCAATTGCCTATAGTTTTGTTCTTTTTTTTTTTTTTCTAAGACAGGGTCTCATTCTGACACCCCAGGCTGATGCAATCACAGCTCACTGTGGCCTCGACCTTCCAGGGCTCAGGCGATCCTCTCAGCTCAGCCTTCCAAATAGCTTAGACTATAAGCATGCACCACCACACCAGGCTATTTTTTTTTTTTTTTGAGAAGGAGTCTCACTCTGTAGCCAGGCTGGAGTGCAATGGCCCTATCTCGGCTCACTGCAACCTGCACCTCCCAGGTTCAAGTGATTCTCCTGTCTCAGCCTCCCGAGCTTACCGCCACACTCGGCTAATTTTTTGTATTTTTAGTAGAGACGAGGTTTCACCGTGTTTGCTAGGCTGGTCTCGATCTCTTGAGCTGAGGCAATCCACCCACCTCGGCCTCCCAAAATGCTAGGATTACAGGCGTGAGCCACCTCGCCCGCCCTGCTAGGCTAATTTTTGTATCTTTTGTAGAGACGGGGTTTTGCTATGTTGCCCAGGCTGGTCTCAAGTTCCTGAGCTCAAGCGATCTGCCTGCCTTGGCTTCCCAAAGTGGTAGGGTTACAGGCATGAGTTACAAGCCCGACAAGAAGAAGTTTCAACAGTACCCTAAGGCAGGGGTCCCCAACCTCGGCTATGCCTCCTGTCAGAGCAGCAGAGGCATTAATGTGTCATAGCCCGAACCCTATTGTGAGCTCCGCATGCGAGGGATCTAGGTTGGGCTTTCCTTATGATAATCAAATGTCTGATGATCTGAGGTGGAACAGTTTCATTCCAAAACCACCTGCCCCCTAGAAAAAGTGTCTTCCAAAGAAACCGGTCTCTGGTACTAAAAACGTTCGAGACCTCTGGCTTAAAGAATCTGTCGCTGGATCCGGTGACACCGGTTCTGCAAAACCCCGTTGCCAAGGACTTCTGCTGCCACTCAGGGCTTTGGGGCGGGGCCCAGCACTTCATCCAATCAGGGCTGCCGGGGCGGGGCCTTACCAATTGTCCATCGGGGAGTGAGGAGGCTCCGCCTTTCTCACTCCGTAGCTCCGGGCGGCGCTCTGAGGTTGGGAGACCGGCTTTCCCCCTCCCAGAGGGTCCAGGTGCCTCTGCCATAGCATCTGTCACTCTGTCGCCTATGCTGTGACCTGCACTGGTCGTGGGAGCCACCTGAAAGGCAAGAAATGGTAAGCGTGCGGGCCAGGGGTCCGGAGACGGGGGAGGGGCTGGTTGGAACCGGCCGGAACCGGCTGTGGCAGGGCCCGGGCCTCCCTGCGGCGACTCCGGGGTCTGGGACCCGAATCCCCCTGGCACAGCTCGGCCCTCGGTCCCCTTGGCCTGAGGGTGGGGCTGGGCCGGCAGCCGGGACCCCGCGCGTCCTGTCCCGCCCCTGCGCGGCGACTGCGACCCGGTCCCCGGAGCCCTCTCTGGGCAGCTCCGCGCCGGCTGCCCCGTCTTCCCAGATTGTGCGGGGACCACTGCGGGTCCTGGGGGGATCCTGCCTCGGATGTGGGGTTTGTGTAGGAGGAGCAGTAGACTGTGGGGTCCCCCAGTACCTCCTTTCTCTTGTTACAAATTAAACTGAGACACGTTAACAAGTAGAGTTTTGCTTCTCAGAATAGGGTTTTTAAAAAATATATTAATAATTAGAGAGTTCCTTTGAGAGTCCTGAATAATAAACACCCAGTCATTGTAATTTGTAATTACAAATTACTCGAAATTTGTTAACGGAAAAAGCTAAACTGTGTAAAATAACTTAAAGAAGTTTATTCATCCGGGCGCGGTGGCTCACACCTGTAATTCCAGCACTTTGGGAGGCCGAGGCGGGCAGAACACGAGGTCACGCGTTCAAGACCAGCCTGACTAACATAGTGAAACCCCGTCTCTACTAAAAATACAGAAATTAGCCGGGGGTGGTGGCGGGCGCCTGTAATCTTAGCTGCTCAGGCTGAGGCAGGAGAATTGCTTGAACCCGGGAGGCGGAGGTTACAGTGAGCCAAGACCGGGCCACTGCACTCCAGCCTAGGCGACAGAGCTGAATAGGAGAGACCTCGGCTGAGGAAAACACAACCCCAGAAAGCCTGGAGTAAGTGGTCCCGACATGGCTTAATGACAGTTTGGTTTTGTTCATTTCAGAGAGGGAAAATCATGAATCAGCCTGGAAGGTGTAGTTCCTTTGGTGGAAAGGGCAGGATTTGTGGAAGGGGGATTAGGAGGCACAGGTGGTTCAGGGATTCTGTAGGTGTAGGTTGGTTGAGAGTGTGAAGCTTTGTCTAAAATTTCAAGGTGGTAGGAAGGAATGCTTAAGTGAAGCGCCCGGCCAAAAATTTTATATTCTGTTTCTGAACATTTCACAGGAGGGGAAAGCCAAGAATCAGCACCAGATACTTCACGGAAATAAACCTTTATGTGTCTCCTTTTATCTTTCCTAGGCACAGACACTTTAACAGCATTTCTTAATTTTGAGGTTCCCCCTTGGAGATTTTACAAGGTTATGTGACAAATGATTCCTGTCCTCTGGATGCTCTCAGACTAGTGAAGGGAGAAAACTATCCTTAAGGACTGGTAAATCCACTCCCACCAAAATGTAGCAATAACCTGTAAATGAAAACTGGCCAGGTGCAGTGGCTCACGCCTATAATCCCAGCACTTTGGGAAGCTGAGATGTGTGGATCACTTGAGGCCAGGAGTTTGAGACCAGCCTGGCCAACATGGTGAAACCCTGGCTCTACTAGAAATACAAAAGAAATTAGCCAGATATAGTGTCACCCACCTGTAGTCCCAGCTACTCCGGAGGCTGAGGCACAAGAATTGCTTGAACTCGGGAGGTGGATTCTGCAATAAGCAGAGATCACACCACTGTACTCCAGCCTGGGCAACTGAGCAAGACTCTGTCTCAAGAAAAGAAAAAAAAACAACAACAGAAAATGCACTTGGGGCACATGGAGGCACAGTGCAGTGTTGTTGGAAAATACACATTCAGCACTTTCAGTGAGCAGGATGGGCACAGAGAAATGTCCCATGTGATAGGATGGCCTGTGCTGACACTTGAGTCACACATCACTGTGTTCCAGTCAGCACTGCCCCTCTGTGGGTTTGTCTTTTTGTAAAGAATTGTTCACTTATTGCAGCTTCAGGTTTTTTATTAATTGTAAATTGCATTTTTTCACTAGAGCTTACAATGTTAGAAAATTTTATGCACCGGCCAGAAGGAGGTAGATATCAGAAAAAAAGATGGCCAGTCACAACGGCTCATACCTATAATCCCAACACTTTGGGAGGCTAAGAAACTTAGGGAGTTCAAGACCAACCTGACCAACATGGTGAAATCCTGTCTCTACTAAAAATACAAAAATTAGCCGGGTATAGTGGTGCATGCCTGTAATCCCAGCTACTTGGGAAGCTGAGGCATGAGAATTGCTTGAACCCGGGAGGCGGAGGCTGCAGTGAGCTAAGATTTCACCACTGCACACCACCCTGGGATACACTTCGAGTCTCCATCTAAAAAAAAAAAAATCACTATTTAGTCTTATATTCCATTTATTAATATTTATTTTTCTTCCCTAGGAGCAGTGTAGTACATTTCTCAGGTCTATCCTTTTGTTGTGGGATTTCCCATGGAGTTATAGGGACTAATTTTAGGAATGCTACTGGAGAAAAATAGGGAAAGTTTACTATTATAACTGGAGAAAAACGAAATAATTTCCACAAGAAAGTATAGTAGATAGATTGGTGAATTACAAAGAGTACCCAAAATATAACATTTATTCTCCTTTGCAGGATGGAGGATTTTTTTCTTTTTTTTTTTTTTGAGACAGAGTCTTGCTTTGTTGCCCAGGCTGGAGTGCAGTGACGTGATCTAGGCTCACCACAACCTTCGCCTCCTGGATTCAAGTGATTCTCCTGCCTTCACCTCCTGAGTAGCTGGGACTACAGGCGTGCACCACCATGCCCAGCTAATTTTTGTATTTTTAGTAGAGACAGGGTCTCACTATGTTGTCTCAAACTCCTGACCTCGTGATCTGCCTGCCTCAGCCTCCCAGAGGGCTAGGATTACAGGCATGAGCCACTGCTACCGGCATGGAGGACTTTTTTTTTTGAAAAAGGGTCTTGCTGTCACCCAGGCTGGAGTGTCCTGGTGTGATTACAGCTCACTGCAGCCGTGACCTCCTGGGCTCAAGCAGTAATCCTACCTGAGCCTCCCAAGTAGCTGGGACCACAGGTACATGCCACTCTGCACAGCTAATTATTTTATTTTTTGTAGGGATGAGGTCTCCCTATATCGTCCAGGTTTTGTGTCTTATTTCCACAAAGAGTCTGTTTTGTCAGTCTTCTGGTATCTATTTTATTTTTATTTTTTGAGACAGAGTCTCACTCTGTTGCCCAGATTGGAGTACAGTGGCGCGATCTTGGCTCCCTGCAACCTCTACCTCCTGGGTCAAAGTGATTCTCGTGCCTCAGCCTGCCAAGTAGCTGGGAATACAGGTGCCTGCCACCACATCCAGCTAATTTTTGTATTTCTTTTTTTTCTTTTTTTTTTTTTTTTAGTAGAGAAGGGGTTTTACCATGTTGGCTAGGCTGATCTTGAACTCCTGACCTCAGGTGATCTGCCTGCATTGGCACCCTGAAGTGGTGGTATTACAGGTGTGAGCCACTGCACCCACCTGAGACAGAGTCTTGTTCTTTTACCCATGCAGAAGTGCACTGGCACAAACACAGTTCACTGTAGCCTTGACTTCCTGAGCTCAAGTGATTCTCCCCCTCAGACTCCTAAGTAGCTGAGACTCCATGGATGCACCACTATGCAGGGCTGATTTTTATTATTTTATTGTTATTTTTTTTCTGCCCTAGCCCCATGTTGATTTTTGTTTTTTTTTTTTTGAGATGGAGTCTCCCTGTGTCGCCTAGGCTGGAGTGCAGTGGTGCAATCTTGGCTCACTGCAACCTCTGCCTCCTGGGTTCAAGCCGTTCTCCTTCAGCCTCCCGAGTAGCTGGGATTACAGGTGCCTGTCACCATGCCCGGCTAATTTTTGTATTTTTAATAGAGACAGGGTTTCACCATGAAACCCAGGAAGGGAGGGCTGATTTTTTTTTTTTTTTGTAGAGATGGGTTCTCACTGTGTTATTCAGGCTGGTCTTGAATGCCTGCACTCAAGTGATCCTTCTACCTTGGTCTCCCACAGTGCTTGGATTACCGGCAGGAGCCACTTTACCCAGCCCAGATGCACTATTTTCACAGAGAAAGGGATTCCTCTTGGCCGGCCGTGGTGGCTCACGCCTGTAATCCAAGCACTTTGGAGGCCAAGGCAGACGGATCACCTGAGGTCAGGAGTTCAAGAAAAGGGATTCCTCTTTAAAAATATTTACATATTGGTTGGGCACGGTGGCTCATACCTGTAATCCTAGCACTTTGGGAGGCCAGGGCAGGTGGATCACCTGAGGTCGGGAGTTCGAGACCAGCCTGACCAACATGGAGAAACCTCATCTCTACTAAAAATACAAAATAAGCTGGGCAGGAGAATCACTTGAACCCAGGAGGCAGAGGTTGCAGTGAGCCGAGATTATGCCATTGCACTCCAGCCTGGGCAACAAGAGTGAAACTCTGTCTCAAAAAACAATAAATAAATAAACAAAATAAAAATATTTACATTTTGTTCCTGAAGCATCAGAGGAAAGGAAAGGATAACCATGGGCCACTCCACTGAAAAATCCTTTGTGCTTCTACTCTGTTTATCTGTCCTGAAAACAGAGATCTTATCAGAATGTTTTTTGGCTTAAGGTTCCCCCTCGGGAAACTTTATGGAGTGATGTGTCCTCAGTGCACCCTTTTATCTTTTCCTGGTCCTGGGTTTCAGAACTAGGGCTGGCCCAGTATGCCTACACTGCCATGTGTTTGGGAGGATCTAGTGTGCATTAGCTGACTGGTAACTCCTCACAGAGGACCACACGAGATAGGGAAATGGGGCCTCCCCACGAAGCAGCTCAATGCCCTGATTGGGAGGAGACTCCTGCTATATTCTTCATCTAGATAGCCAACTCCTTGGGGTGCTCAGCTTTTCTTCCCCAACCTGTTTTCTTTTCTTTTCTTTTTTTTTTTTTTTTGAGATGGAGTCTTGCTCTGTCACCCAGGCTGGAGTGCAGTGGCACTGTCTCGGCTCACTACAACCTCTGTCTCCTGGGTTCAAGTGATTCTCCTGCTTCAGCCTCCCGAGTCGCTGGGATTACAGGTGCTTGCCACCACACCTGGCTAATTTTTGTATTTTTAGTAGAGCTGGGGTTTCACCATCTTGGCCAAGCTGGTCTTGAACTCCTGACCTTGTGATCTACCTGCCTTTGCCTCCCAAAGTGCTGGGATTACAGGTGTGAGCCACCACGCCCCACCTTTTCTTTTGTTTTTGAGACACAGTTTAGCTCTGTTGCCCAGGCTGGCGTGAAATGGTTCGATCTTGGCTCACTGCAGCCTCTGCCACCCAGGTTCAAGTGATTCACCTGCCTCAGCCTCCCAAGTAGTTGGGACTATAGGTGCCCAACACCACACCTGGCTAATTTTCATATTTTTAGTAGAGACAGGGTTTCGCCATGTTGGGCAGGCTGGTCTTGAACTCCTGTCCTAGGTGATCCACCTGCCTCGGTCTCCCAAAGTGCTAGGATTACAGGCATGAGCCATCGCACCCGGCCTGAATTGCATTTTTTTCTTTTTTTCTTTTTCTTTGAGATAGAGTGTCACTCTGTTGCCCAGACTGGAGTGTAGTGGTGTGATCTGGGCTCACTGCAATCTCCGCCTCCTGGGTTCAAGCAGTTCTGTCTCAGCCTCCCACGTAGGTGGGATTGCAGACACCCACCACCATGCCTGCCTAATTTTTGTGTTTTTAGTAGAGATGGGGTTTCACCATCTTGGCCAAGCTGGTCTTGAACTCCTGACCTCGTGATACACCCGCCTCGGCCTCCCAAAGTGCTGAAATCCACCGCGTCTGGCTCTAAATTGCAGTTTTCACTAGTGCTAGGATTATAGGCATGAGCCACCATGGCTGACATAAATTGCATGTTTCGTTAGAGCCAACTCCAGGAATTAATTATGTTTCTGTGTGTGTCAGGTGAGACACAGAGGAGACAACTCAGTAAAACCCATTAGATAAGTGCATTACTCACTAATCCCAGAGAGATGAGGGCAGCACACCTTGTGAGGGAACATCCAGGATGCACATTCAACCAGCAGGTGGCGAGTAAGACAGGCAGGGACCTTTAAGCCAAAGGCTTCCTTGGGATCCAGGGCATTGCCCAAGGAGGTTTCCTTTGGGTGTTGTTTTTGGTGGCTTTAGAGCAAGCAGGTGCTAGTTCTGTGACGTCCTGTTGTGTGATTAAGACGTGATCCCTGCAGCATGTCTGTGACATCCATATGGCGTGTAGAGGTCAGTGGGGTGAGTCAAGTTGGTTATATCTAGCTGTCTCATGGGGTGGTGGTGACCAGAAGGCAGTCGTGTAAGTCACATATGTGGGTTGAACACATGGAGGAACTGGAAGGAAGTGGAGAACTAGAAACTTTTTTAATGTTGAGTAAGCATTTCCTCTGTTCTGAAAAAGTATCCTTTGTAATGAAAATGTATGCTAAAGCAACATGTAATTATTTTAAGAACTCATTATAAGGCCAGGCGCTGTGGCTCATGCCTGTAATCCCAGCTCTTAGGGAGGCAGAGTTGGGAGGATAGCTTCAGCCCAGGAGTTTGAGACCTGCCTAGGCAATATAGTGAGACCCCATTCTCCACAAAAAGGAAAAAAATGAGAGAGAGAGAGAAAAAAGAACTCATTATAATAGGCAATTCTACAATTAATTCATTATTGCATATGGAGATGGGTAGTGATTGGTAGATGACTGATTATTCTATTGTATATAACCATTTGTTCCTGCTCCTTCTGTTAAGTGTTCATCACTTGTATCATTGCTGGCAATACTTCCAACTTCATGGTTTCACTGTTTTCAGAATTTGCCATTTGATGTATTTTTCATTTTGAATTTTTGTGGGTACATTGTAGGAGTTTGTGTGTGTGTGTGTGTGTGACATTTTATATATATATATATATATATATATATATATATTTTTTTTTTTTTTTTTTTTTTTTTTTTAGACAGTTTCACTCTGTCGCCCAGGCTGTAGTGCAGTGACACGATCTTGGCTCACTGCAACCTCTGCCTCCTGGTTTCAAGTGAGTCTTTTGTCTCAGCCTCCTGAGTAGCTGGGATTACAAGCACACGCCAGCATGGCTGGCTAATTTTTGTATTTTTAGTAGAGATGGGGTTTCACCATGTTGGCCAGGATGGTCTCGATTTCCTGAACTCATGATCTGCCCGCCTCAGCCTCCCAAAGTGCTGGGTAATTTTTGTGTGTTTTTAGTAGAGACAGGGTTTCACCATGTTGGCCAGGCTGGTCTTGAACTTCTGACCTAAGGTGATCTGCCCGCCTTGGCCTCCCAAAGTGCTGGGATTATAGGCATGAACCACTGTGCCTGGCCCAGGATATCTTTTGAAACAGGCATGCAATGCATAATAATCACATCAGGATAGGCTGGGCATGGTGGCTCATCCCTGTAATTCCAGAACTTTGGGAGGCCAAGGCGGGCGGATAACGAGGTCAGGAGTTCAAGACCAGCCTGATCAACATAGTGAAACCCCGTCTCTACTAAAAATACAAAGATTAGCTGGGTATGATGGTGTGCCTGTAATCCCAGCTACTAGGGAGGCTGAGGAAGGAGAATTGCTTGAACTGGGACCAGGAAGCAGAGGTTGCAGTGAGCCAAGATTGCACCACTGCACTCCAGCCTGGGCTACAGAGCAAGATTCCATCTGAAATAAATAATAAATAAATAAAATAATAATCACATCAGGGTAAATGGGCTATCACCCCATACATTTATCATTTGTGTTACAAACAATCCAATTATACTTTTTGTTTTTAAGATGGGGTTTCACCATATTGGCCAGGATGGTCTCAATCTCCTAACCTCGTGATCCGCCCGCCTCGGCCTCCCAAAGTGCTGGGATTACAGGCATAAGCCACCATGCTCGGCCTACTTTTTTTTTTAAAAGACAGAGTCTCACTCTGTCACCCAGGCTGGAATGCAGTGGTGCTACTGGCTCACTGTACCCTCCATCTCCCAGGCTCAAGTGATCCCTCTTGCTTCAGCTTTCCAAATAGCTGGGACTACAGGTGTGTTCCACCATACCCAGCTAATTTTTGTATTTTTTTATAGAGACAGGGTTTCACCATGTTGCTCAGGCTTGTCTTGAACTCTGGAGCTCAAGTAATCCTCCTGCCTCCACCTCCCAAAGTGCTGAGATTACAGGCATAAGCCAGTGTGCCCAGCTCTTTTAGTTATTTCAAAATGTACAATATATTATATTTTTGAGACAGAGTCTCACTCTGTCTCCCAGGCTGGAGTGCAGTACCATAATGCTGGCTCACTGCAACCTCCGCCTCCCAGGTTCAAGTGATTCTACTACCTCAGCCTCCCAAGTAGCTGGGATTATAGGTACACACTGCCACGCCCAGCTAATTTTTTTTTTTTTTTTTTTTTTTTGTATTTTAGTAGAAACAGGGTTTCACCATGTTGCCCATGCTAGTCTAGAACTCCTGAGCTCAGGCAATCTGCCTGCCTCGGCCTCCCAAAGTACTGGGATTACAGGGGTGAGCCACCTCACCTATATTATTTTTCACAATAGTCAATCTGTTATGCTTGTGTTCTAGGTCTTATTCATTCTTTCTATATTTTTGTACCCATGGACCCTCTCCACTGGTCTATATTTCCATCCCTCTGTTAATATCCTTTTCTCTTTTTTAGTATAGATTTCAAAGCTGTAGTGTGTACTGGGGATAGTACCTGTCTATCTTAGTCATCTTGGGTTTTTATATCAAATTCCCATAGACTGGGTGTCTTAAAGAATAAACATTTCTGGGGGAAGGGGAACGGAGGAAAGAAGGAAAAAAAAAAAAAATAAAAGAAGAGAGAAGACCCCCAAGGGAAAAAAAAAAAAAAGAAAAAAAAAAAAAAAAAAAAACCAAAAAAAAAAAAACTGGGCACGGTGGCTCATGCCTGTAATCCCAGCACTTTGGGAGGCCGAGGCGGGTGGATCACGAGGTCAAGAGATTGAGACCATCCTGGCCAACATGGTGAAACCCCGTCTCTACTAAAAATACAAAAATTAGTTGGTCGTGGTGGCGTGCGCCTGTAGTCCCAGCTACTCGGGAGGCTGAGGCAGGAGAATTGCTTGAACCTGGGAGGCGGAGGTTGCAGTGAGCCGAGACTGCGCCACTGCACTCCAGCCTGGGACACAGCCAGACTCTGTCTCAAAAAAAAAAAAAAAAAAAAGAATAAACATTTCTGGCCAGGCATGGTGGGTCACGCCTGTAATCCCAGCACTTTGGGAGGCTGAGGCGGACGGATCACCTGAGGTCGGGAGTTCCAGACCTGCCTGACCGATATAGAGAAACCCCATCTCTACTACTTAAAATACAAAATTAGCTGGGCGTGGTGGCACATGCCTATAATCCCAGCTACTTGGGAGGCTGAGGCAGGAGAATCGCTTGAATCTGGGAGGCAGAGGTTGCGGTGAGCCGAGATAACGCCATTGCACTCCAGCCCGGGCAACAAAAGTGAAACTTGATCTCAAAAAAAAATAAAATAAAATAAACATTTCTGACAGTTCTGGAAGGTGTGAAGTCCGTGTTCAGAGTGCTGACAGATCTAGTGCCTGGTAAGAGCCTGCTTCCTGGTTTGCAGATGGCCATCTTTTTATTTATTTCTTCACATGACAGAGAGAAAGAGGAAGCAAGCTATCGTGTGTCTTTTAAGAGTACTAATCCCATTCACGAGGGATCTAAGCAAAACAAAATAATAAAATTTTTAAAAAGAAAACAAATTGTAATACAAATTAGTTTTAATAGGCTATGTTGTCTTTTTAAAAATTATATTCAACAGGTTGGTGGTGGTATTTTCATGGCCACTGACACTTATTTCTGTATAGAGTTTCTACTCTAGAAACTAAAAATATTACATATGGACGAAACACATAAGACAATTTCAGTGAACCAGAATATTGATGGAGCCAGTATTGTGAATGATAATTATTGTTTTCTTACTTGTTTCATAGTTTCACAACCTGGGTATGTATCCTTATCAGTATATTTTATATTTACATGTTTTTTATGTAGTTGATGTCAGATACGTGATATTTTATATCATATTTTTTCTTAGTAACAAACCTTCCATGGAATGGTAGTTCAGTTTCTTGATTAACGGATTTTGTTTTTTACAGCAGTAGTCATTTGACCATAACATTGAGCAGATAATCTACATGGGTCCCCACTTTTTTTCTTAGGTCATAGTTCTTCCTGATTTAATAATGGAGGTCCCAGGTACTGGGGGAGGCTGTGGTGGGAGGATACTTGAGCCCAGGAGACTGAAGCTGCAGTGAAACATGATCATTCCACTGCACTCCAGGCTGACTGACAGTATATGGCCATGCCACTCTGAATGCACCTGATTTTAGCAGTTAAGCAGGTTCAGGCCAGGTTAGTACAAGGTTTGTAGAATTCCTGGGAATACTAGTTGCTATAGGCCTAAAAAAAAAGAAATTGCAAGAATTCACCAAATAGAAGAAAAACATGCAAATTATATACCTGGTCCTGACATATGTCTATATCAGCTCAAGCCTAAGTCTCTATCACAGTGTGATGGCTGAATTGGCAGCCAATACTGCCGGGCATCCTGTATCATCATTGCAGGGGGTGAGCTCTACCCTAGTACCCTGTCTGGGAAATAGTACACCCACAATCCCCTATCTTACTAAGTTTATGGGGTAACAACAGGGAGTGGTCATCAGGAGAGAAATATGACCTGGTGTTTTGGTTTTTTGAGGGGGGAGGTATTCTCAGGACACCCTCCTTTCTCCCCCACAGGGAGAGAGTCTGTTATCCCCTATGTATTCTAGACTTCTGAAGCAGAGTCTGCAGTCTAAGTCCCTATCCTTTGTAAAGAGAGACTGTAATAAAAATGTGTTTAAAATATCAAGGAAGGCTTTATTCAGCACAATCGTAGTATGAGTTGTGAGAACTGTAATACAGGAGAGAGATTATAGTTCTATATATTACAGTTCTCATGACACATAATAGGCTGTCTCCCTGAGTTTAATCTCCCTCCTATATTACAGGGAAAGGTGAGGGAAAGGATAGAACTTGGTGAGGTATCAACAGTTAGGGAAGAGAAAGTTGATGAATTATCATGAGTGGGGGAAATTTAACTTATTGGAAATACCAACTTTGGGCGGGGAGGATTCTCTGTGAACTGCCTTAAAAGGCTTTTTGCTATTACTGGGTCCTGCAGGAGAAGCTCAAAGCCTAGACAAGAAGAGGGCTGTGAGCTCAAGTTTGGTCAAGAAGGAGTCCTGGCTTGGCACGGTGGCTCATGCCTGTAATCCCAGCACTTTGGGAGATCGAGGCGGGTGAATCACAAGGTCAGGAGTTGGAGACCAGCCTGGCCAACATAGTGAAACCCTGTCTCTACTAAAAATACAAAAATTAGCTGGGTGTAGTGGTAGGCGCCTGTAATCCCAGCTACTTGGGAGGCTGAGGCAGGGAGAATCACTTCAATCGTGAGGCAGAGGTTGCAGTGAGCCAAAATCATGCCACTGGACTCCGGCCCAGGTGACAGAGTGAGACTGTGTCAAAAAGGAAAAAAAAAGGAGTCCTTAAGACCCCTGTAGTGGCCAGGCGTGGTGGCTCACACCTGTAATCCCAGCACTTTGGGAGGCTGAGGCGGGTGATCACCTCAGGTCAGGAATTTGAGACCAGCCTGAACAACATGGAGAAACCCTGTCTCTACTAAAAATACAAAATTAGCAGGGCATAGTGGTGCATGCCTATAATCCCAGCTACTTGGGAGGCTGAGGCAGAAGAATTGCTTGAACCCAGGAGGCAGAGGTTGCAGTGAGCCGAGATTGTGCCATTGCACTCCAGCCTGGGCAACTATAGTGAAACTCCATTTCAAAAAAAAACCCCAAAAACAAAAATCCTGTAGCTTAGCTCTTCTTAGGAATGACAATAAGTCTCTAAATTTCTGGTTCCCTCGCTACATTCCAAACCACTCACTCCTCTCTCTCGAAAGGACGTCTTCAGTTTTGTGTTTCTCATGATACATTTGAAACAGCTGCAGTATTTAAATTGTTTATTTTTTACTGCCATAAATGACTATATTAAAATTTTTATTATTTTACGAATACTTTTTTTTTTGAGACAGAGTCTTGCTCTATCGCCCAGGCTGGAGTGCAATGGCGCGCTCTCAGTTCCACCGCAACCTCTGCCTCCCGGGTTCACGCGGTTCTCCTGCCTCAGCCTCCCAAGTAGCTGGGATTACAGGAGTGAGCCACTGTGCCCATCTACTTTATGAATACTTTTCATGAGACAGTGCTCAATAACCACCTGAAACTACACTGTATAAAATACTTTCACACATTTTCCTATTCTACTGTTGCTTTACCACATGGTTCAATTGTAGCATCATCACCATTTCATCATATACTTATTGGTCATTTCTATGTATTAGAGAAATGTCATTCAAATACTGTTTCCCCCTTTTTTTTTTTTTGAAATGGAGTCTTGCTCTGTTGTCCTGGCTGGAGTGCAGTGGCACAATCTTGGCTGACTGCAGCCTCTGCTGCCTAGGTTCAAGTGATTCTCCTGCCTCAGCCTCCCAAGTAGTTGGGATTACAGGCATGTGCCATCATGCCCAGCTAATTTTTATATTTTTAGTAAAGATGGGGTTTCACCATGTTGGCCAACGCTGGTCTCAGACTCCTAACTTCAAGTGATCCGCCCACCTCAGGCTCCCAAAGTGCTAAGATTATAGGCTTGAGCCACCATGCCTGGGCTATGCCCATCTTTTCATTAATATCAATTAGTTTTACTTGGTACCATAATTTATTTTTTAAATTACTGTAAAATAATAAACTTCAGTTTTACCAGCTTAAGCAGTTTTAAGTGTATAGTTGATATAGTTGCATAATACTATGTAAGTTATCTAAGGTGAATTATACTGTGATTTTCTTTTTGTGACTAGCTTTTTGCAATTACCACAGCATCCTGAATTTCTGTGATTGTTGTAGCATGAGACAGGATGTTATTTTATAAGATGAAATAATATTTCAATGTATATATATGCCTAGCATATTTTCATTGTGCATGCAGCCATCAGTGGACATGTGGATTGATCCAGCTCTTTGATTTTGTGAACAGTGGTTTTCAAATATGTCTTCAAGATTCAGTTTTCAATCTTTTTGAATTTAATATAACTAGACCCAAAAGTGGGATGCTGGAAAATACAGTAATTGCATTTTATTTTTTTAGGCACTACTGTACTGTTTCCATAGAAGCTGAGCCATTTATTATCCTTGAAACAGAATACAAGGATTGCCTTTTACCTGTTGATGGTGTCATCTGATGCACAAAAGTGTTTTGTTTATTTTTGAGATGGAGTCTTGCTGCTGCCCTAGCTGGAGTGCAGTGGCATGATCTCAGCTCACTGCAACCTCCAACTCCTGGGTTCAAGTGATTCTCCTGTCTTAGCCTCCCAAGTAGGTGGAATTACAGGTATGCACCACCACACCTGGCTAATTTTTATATTTTTAGTAGAGACAGTGTTTTACCATATTGTCCAGGCTGGTCACAAACTCCTGGTCAGGTGATCCTCCTGCCTCAGCCTCTCAAAGTAGTGGGATTATAGGCGTAAGCCACCATGCCTGGCCACGAAAGTTTTTAAGTTTGATAAATACTTGCCTTTTTGCTGAGACTGGGTACCTGTTTTTTTGTTTTGTTTTGTTTTTTCTCTGAGACGGAGTCTTGCTCTGTCACCCAGGCTAGAGTGCAGTGGCATGATCTTGGCTCACTGCAGCCTCTGCCTCTTGGGTTCCAATGATTCTACTGCCTCAGCCTCCTGGGTAGCTGGGATTATAGACACATGCCCCCACGCCTGGCTAATTTTGTTTGTTTTTTTTTTTTTTTTTTGAGACCAAGTCTCACTCTGTTGCCCAGGCTGGAATGCAGTGGGGTAATCTCAGCTCAGTGCAACCTCTGCCTCCTTGGTTCAAGTGATTCTTGTGCTTCAGCCTCCCGAGTAGCTGGGACTACAGGTGTGATTTTTTTTTTTTTGTATTTTTAGTAGAGACAGGGTTTCACCATGCTGGCCAGGCTGGTCTTGAACTCCTGACCTCAGGTGATCCACTGCTGCAGGAAGCAGAACAAAATTCACTTTCTAGGTATCATCAAAGGTAAAACTTTGTGAATAGGCATTTTATTCAAGGATACACAGCCTCAGGACTGCTAATGTTAACCTTTTCGCATAGGAATTTGGAGGACTTTGTTATGGGAGGTGCTGTACTCCCACATTACAAACAGACATTGGGGGCAGCCCAGGCAGCACACCTTTCTGGATTTACCAAAAATACATATTTTCCTATTCTACTGTTGCTTTACCACTTGGTTGAATTGTAGAGTCAGAATTACTTTATGGAAGAAACTGAGTGTAGACAGAGAGTATGAGGTCTCATGGTCAAGGAATAATTGTTTTGAGTCCACAGCATCATGGGAACTACTTGAGAATAGAATATAGGCCCCATCCTCCTCTATACATGTGGGATGTTTCAGGATTCAGTGGCCTTTGAGGATGTGACTGTGTTAGTCTTACCCATCCTCCTCTATACATATGGGATGTTTCAGGATTCAGTGGCCTTTGAGGATGTGGCTGTGACTTTCACCCAGGAGGAGTGGGCGTTGCTGGATCCTTCCCAGAAAACTCTCTATAGAGATGTGATGCAAGAAAACTTCAGGAACCTGGCCTCTGTAGGTAAGGGTGAAAATATCACTTCCCCTCAGTAAATGCAAGAACAAGTATTTTCTTGTTAAACCAGTATTTTTAGCTCATGAATACTGTTGAGTGATATACAGTGTGGACAGGGAATATTTGATAAAGGAAGCATGCCTGCAGTGTACCCTGAACATAGAATCAAGTAATTTTTTTAATAATTTTATACTAATTCAAGATTGTTTTCCTTGTTCTGTGTTGTAGGGAAAAAATGGAAAGCCCAGAACATATATGTAGAGTACAAAAATCTATGGAGAAACCTAAGGTAATCTACACTCACAAGACAAAGCAGTGTCTCTAGAAAATGTTAGAATGGGAGAAAATGTTAAAAAAAAAAAAAAAAAGGAAACAAAAGAAATAGGCCCAATTTCAATCTATTTATTCTTAGAAAATGTTATCTAAACACATACTGAAGTGTGATACAATGGCTGGACACACTGGCTCAGGCCTATAATTCAGCCCTTTGGAAGGTTCAGGCTGGAGGATCACTTGAGCCCAGGAGTTTGAGGCTATACTAAGCCATGATGGCATTACTGCACTCTAGCCTGGGCAAGAGTGTGAGATCCTGACTCAAAAACAAATTTAAAAGAGACAGATATTTAGTATTTGTAAAATAATTTGCTTTAAAATAGTATTCAGAGGCCAGGCACGGTGGCTCACATCTGTAATTCCAGCACTTTGGGAGGCCGAGGAGGCGGATACTTGAGGTTAGGAGTTCAAGAGCAGCCTGGCCAACATGGTGAAACCCCGTCTCTACTGAAAATACAAAAATTAGCTGGGCATGGTGGTGGACACCTGTTATCCCACCTACCCAGGAGGCTGAGGCAGGAGAGTTGCTTGAACTTAGGAGGAGGAGGTTGCAGTGAGCCAAGTTTGTCCCACTGCACTCCAGCCGGGGGTGACAGAGTGAGACTCCATCTCAAAAAAAAAAAAAGTTTTCAGAAGGCTTATATCACCTTTTTTTGATAATAGATATGGCTGGGCCATCTTGTAGAGCCTGTGGTCCATTCACATTCAAACAATTCATACAGGGTAGAAAACCTACGCTTTGCTGGACGATGCTAAAAATGGAAGTGCAGGCCAGGCATGGTGGCTCACACCTGTAATTAGCATTTTGGAAAGCCGAGGTGGGCGGATCACCAGAGGTCAGGAGTTCAAGAGCAGTCTGGCCTACATGGTGAAACCCTGTCTCTACTAAAAATACAACAATTAATGTAATCCCAGCACTTTGGGAGGCCGAGACGGGTGGATCACCTGAGCTCAGGAGTTCGAGACCACCCCAGGCAACATTGTGAAACCTGTGTCTACTAAAATACAAAAAATTAGCCAGGTGTGGTGGCATGTGCCACCTGTAGTCCCAGCTACTTGGTAGGCTGAGGCAGGAGAATTGCTTGAACCCGGGAGGTGAAAGTTGCAGTGAGCCGAGATCACACCATTGCACTCCAGCCTGGGCAAGAGAGTGAGACTCCATCTCAAGAAAAAGAAAAAATGCAAGTGCAATACTTGTGAATGAATATAAAATCAGTGATAAGCAAACCCATTATAATGTACTTCTCATTATTCACAGAAATCTTATGGGAGAGAGACTCTTTGAAAGTAAAGAAGATCATCAGCATGGAGAAATTTTGACCCAGGTTCCAGATGACACGCTGAAAAAGAAAACAACTACTGGAGTAAAATCATGCGAAAGCAGTGTGTGTGGGGAAGTAGGCAATGCTCATTCATCTCTTAAAAGGCACATCAGAGATGACACTGGACACAAGGCATATGAGTATCAAGAAAGTGGACAGAAGCCATATAAATGTAAACACTGTAAAAAAGCCTTCAACTGTCTCTCCTCTGTTCAGACACATGAAAGGGCTCATAGTGGAAGGAAACCCTATGTGTGTGAGGAATGTGGAAAAACATTTATTTCCCATTCAACCCTTCAAAGACACAGGATAATGCACAGTGGAGATGGACCTTATAAGTGTAAATTCTGTGGGAAAGCCTTGATGTTTCTCAGTTTATATCTTATCCACAAACGAACTCACACTGGAGAGAAACCATATGAATGTAAACAATGTGGTAAAACCTTTAGTCATTCTGGTAGCCTTCGAATACATGAAAGAACGCACACTGGGGAGAAGCCTTATGAATGCAGTGAATGTGGGAAAGCATTCCATAGTTCCACATGCCTTCATGCACACAAAAGAACTCACACTGGGGAGAAGCCATATGAATGTAAACAGTGTGGCAAAGCCTTCAGCTCTTCCCATTCCTTTCAAATACATGAAAGATCTCACACTGGGGGAGAAGCCATATGAATGTAAGGAATGTGGAAAAGCATTCAAGTGTCCCAGTTCTGTTCGTAGACATGAAAGAACCCACTCTAGGAAAAAACCCTATGAATGTAAACACTGTGGGAAAGTATTATCTTATCTTACAAGCTTTCAAAACCACCTGGGAATGCACACTGGAGAGATACCTCATAAATGTAAGATGTGTGGGAAAGCCTTTTATTCTCCCAGTTCACTTCAAACACATGAAAAAACTCACATTGGAGAGAAACCCTATAAATGCAAGCAATGTGGTAAAGCCTTCAATTCTTCCAGTTCCTTTCGATATCATGAAAGGACTCACACTGGAGAGAAACCTTTTGAGTGTAAGCAATGTGGGAAAGCCTTCAGATCCGCCTCACTCCTTCAAACGCATGGTAGGACTCACACAGGAGAGAAACCCTATGCATGTAAGGAATGTGGAAAAGGATTTAGTAATTTCTCTTTCTTTAAAATACATGAAAGGATGCACAGAGAAGAAAAGCCATATGAATGTAAGGATTATGAGAAAGCATTCAGTTTGCCCAGTTTCTTTCATAGACATGAAAGGACTCACACTGGAGAGAAAACTTATGATTGTAAGCAGTGTGGCAGATCCTTCAATTGTTCGAGTTCCTTTCGATACCATGGAAGGACTCACAGTGGAGAGAAACCCTATGAATGTAAGCAATGTGGGAAAGCCTTCAGATCTGCCTCACACCTTCAAATGCATGGAAGGACTCACAGTGGAGAGAAACCTTACGAATGTAAGCAGTGTGGGAAAGCCTTTGGATCTGCCTCACAACTTCGAATGCATGAAAGGACTCACTCTGGAGAGAAACCCTATGAATGTAAGCAATGTGGGAAAGCTTTTGGATGTGCCTCGCGACTTCAAATGCATGGAAGGACTCACACTGGAGAGAAACCATATAAATGTAAGCAATGTGGGAAAGCTTTTGGATGTCCCTCAAATCTTCGAAGGCATGGAAGGACTCACACTGGAGAGAAACCTTATAAATGTAAGCAATGTGGTAAAATCTTTAGATGTTCCTCACAACTTCGAGTGCATGAAAGGACTCACTGCACAGGCACCCCATAATCCCAGGCTTTAGGAGGCTGAGTTGGGAGAACTCTTTAACCCCAGGAGTTCAAGACCAGCCTGGGCAATATGGTGAGATTCTATTATAAAAATAAATTAATTAAAAAGATCTGCAGTTGGTGGTAATGGCAGCTGAGAAATCCATGGCTGGGATACAATGGCATCTGATGGGCAGGGCAGAGAAGTCACAGAGGGAGAATGGGTGGGCGGGGGCTATTGGAACAAATGGTGGTCTGGGTCCCACAGCAGCAATGACTTTAGAGGCCAGGAAGGGGTGGGAAAAGGTGAAGGCTCCCAGGATGCAATGCCAGAAACATGGTGATGTCCTTGGGTCCAGGCCCTGGGGGGAGCTGATGCCTGCTGGGGGCAGTGGCACCTGAGGGAGGTAGGTATGGAGGGGCATCCTTGTGTGGATTGGGGAGGGAGCCTAAAGGGGCACAGAGTGAAGTTCAAATCATGGCTGAGGCCAGTTGAGGCTGAGGGTGAAGGTGCCTGGGAGGGCATGAGAGTCAAGCCAGGTTTTGGGGGGACAGGCCAGAGTGTTTCTGAGTATGGGTCTGTTGAGGGATCCAGTATGACTGTAGCCAGACAGGGAGTTAGGGGGATTCAGAGGACATGTGTGCAGCCTAGGAGGGAAGAGGAAGGGTGGCAGGGAGCATAGAGTCCATGGATAGTAGGTGTGTGTCCTGTCAACCTCACATCATAAAAAAATGTAGGAGTGAGCTGAAAGAGTTTATTGAAGTGAAAAGCTGGGAATGGCCATTCAGGAAAATACATACTCCAGTGAAATGGGCACAGTGGTCCAAAGACAAGAGTTAAATTCTTACTTAGATTTTCAATTAACCATTTTTACCAGCCCTAACAGTCTTCAGGTAATATTTCCTTCTGTTCCAACTGCTCTGCTTGTACCATTGGGAGGATTTGTGATGCTGTCCTGTTTGGAAAATCCATGTTACTCTCTTTACACTTTGTAGTAATTTGGGTTGGATCATCTCTGTGTTGTGCTCAGAGATGCTCCATCCTCCATATGAGGTGGAGGAAAAGGAGACATATCTGACCCATTCATGTGTGTCTGTGAAAAAGGCAGCAAGCAAATAATTATTCAGTTTTAGGAGTTAGGCTCACACTGGAGGGAGAGGTTAGAGCCCTTCAGGGGGAATGTTTATGAACAAATAACAGATGATAAAATTCTCTAAAGCAAATACCTTTTCTACTTGAGAATATAGTGTTTCTAGTTAAATTATGCAAGTCACTCAACAATCTAATGTTTCATGTAATATTTTTGATCCTACTATTCTTATCTCTATTTTTTGTTATTTTTCCTTTCCTGTTATTTCTTATTTTATGTTCTCTATTTAATGCTTAATGAAAAAGTACACCACTTCAAAATAGCACCTGCAGCACAGGAAGATAAATTTCTTTATTTAATTGGGGATGGGCGGTGGCTCGCCTAGGGTGGACCGCCCACCTGATCCCAAGATCCAACTACAAGCTTTTTAGGGAAGATAAATTTTAAGACATTTTTCCCCAAAGGATACTGGAATGTAACTGTCAATTCACAATTATAAAGAAATGTGGATATATATATGTGTGTGTGTGTGTGTGTGTGTGTGTGTGTGTGTGTATATACAAGTATATCCATATCTATCTATACACACACATACATACATATATGTATATGGGTATGGATAAAAAATTTTTTTTTTTTGAGACAGAGTGTTACTCTGTTGCCCAGGGAGAGAGAGAGAGAAAGAGAGAGAGAGAGAGAAAGAGTGTGTGTGTGTGTGTATTTTTTCTTAGAGACTACATCTTGCTGTGTCGCCCAGGCTGGAGTGCAGTGGCATGATCCTATGTTACTGCAGCCTTGAACTCTTGGGCACTAATAATCCTCCTGCCTCAGCCTCCCAAGTACCTAGGACTACAGGCATGTGTCCCCATGCCCAGGTAACTTTTAAATGTTTTTGTAGAGATGAGGTTTCACTATGTTGCCCAGCCTGGTCTTGAGCTCCTGGTCTGAAGCCATCCTCCCACCTTGGCCTCCCAAAATGATGGGATTACAGATATGAGCCATCATGCCTGAATGATAAGAATATTAAGAAAAGTTAGTTTTATGTTGTCCACTCACCTATATTTCCTTATAATAAAACAGTTTTGGCTGGGCATGGTGGCTTAAGCCTATAATCCTAGCACTTTGGGAGGCCAAGGCAGGTGGATCACCTGAGGTCAGGAGTTTGAGGCCAGCCTGGCAAACTTGGTGAAGCCCCGTCTCTACTAAATATACAAAAAAATTGGCCAGACATGGTGGTGCATGCCTGTAATCCCAGCTACTTGGGAGACTAAGGCACAAGAATTGCTTGAACCTGGGAGGTGGAGGTTACAGTGAGCTGAGGCTGTACCACTGCACTCCAGCCTGGGCACCAAAGCGAGACTGTCTCAAAAAAAAAAAAAAAGTTTTAATTGAAACAAAAAGAAACTGCTTTCTCATTATATGAGAGTGGGAAAAATGGGGAAAAGCCTGTTTGCAGCCACCTGTCTAGAACCCCAGGATTAGGGAGGTTATAGACAGGACTGAGGGCTAGGTGTGGTGTGTCTCCAGCCACCTGTCCAGAGCCCTGAGATTGAGGTTATAGAACAGGACTAGGGGCTAGGTGCAGTGGCTCATGCCTATAATCCACGCACTTTGGGATACTGAGGCTCAGGATCACTTGAGCCTGAGGTATAGGCTGCAGTAAGGTCTGATCATTCCACTATTGCAGCCTGGGTGATAGAGCTATACCATGTCTCAAGAAAAAAAAAAAAAGGAACGTAGAACAGAACTGACAGAACTGGAGTCCACTCATGTTACCCAGGAAAACTAGATATTTACACTGAGGCTTGATGGGAGAGAAAGAAAGGCTTTTATTGCAGGGCCCCAGGCAAGAAGGATCAGGAAGGTAAAGGCTCAAATCCTGGCCTCCCCACAAGGTATGCTGGCTCACACCTGTAATCCCAATGTTTTCAGAGGCTAAGGTGGGCGGATCACTTGAGGTCAGAAGTTTGAGACCAGCCTGGCCAACATGGTGAAACCCTGTCTCTACTAAAAATACAGAAATTAGCCAGATGTGGTAGCAGATGGCTATAATCCCAGCTACCTGGGAGGCTCAGAGAGGAGAATCACTTGAACACAGGAGGCAGAGGCTGCTGTAAACTGAAATTGTGCCACTGCACTCCAGCTTGGGCGACAAAGGAAGACTCCATCTCAAGAAATAAAACATATGGCTAGGCACTGTGGCTCACACCTGTAATCCCAGCACTTTGGGAGGCCGAGGCGGGTGGATCACCTGACGTCAGGAGTTCAAGACCAGCCTAGCCAACATGGTGAAACCCCGTCTCTACTAAAAATACAAAATTAGCTGGGTGTGGTCACGTGCACATGTAATCCCAGCTACTCAGGCAGGAGAATCACTTGAACCTAGGAGGCGGAGGTTGCAGTGAGCCAAGATCACGCCATTGCACTCTGGCCTGGGCAAAAAGAGCGAAACTGTATCAAAACAAATAAAAATATGTTATGCTCTATTTGTTGGTTGTGTGTTTGAGAAAAGATCTCACTCTGTTGCCCAGACTGGAGTACAGTAGTGCTATCATGGCTCCAATATAAACCTCCAACTCCTGGGCTCAATGATCCTCTCACCTCAACCTCACCAGTAGCTGGGACTACAGGTATTCACCACCACTCCTCACTAGTTTAAAATTTTTTTGGTAGAGATGAGGACTCCCTGTGTTGCCTAAACTGGTTAGGAACTCATGAGCTAATGCAATCTTTCTGGCTAGGCTTGACAAAGTGCTGGGATTACACTGTCACCTGACAGCACTCAGAAATAAATGCCAACAGTCCAAGAGCAAAAAGCTGTGGACTCAGTTTGACAGAGCCCTCACTCAGAGACCTAGGGCTTAGAGTTGGAAATACTCTGAAAAGCGACAACACTTTCAGTAAGGCCTTAGGATAGCTCTGTCATCAAAAAATATAACGGTTACCGCGCAAGGTGGCAGGCATGTGTGTTTGTGTGTGTGTGTGTGTGTATATATATATATATATATATATATATATATATATATATATACATATATACATATATACAAAGGTCAGAACAAGTTCCCTCCGATCAAAAGCCCAATACCTAAAAGTGAGGGATAACAGAGGTGCCATAGTCAGACTTGCTGCATTAGAAGTACCTTTTTGAAAACCAACTATTCTACAGTACCCTATGGGAAATGGTTGGCTATGGTATACAATTCCCTCTCACAATTATTTTATTTTCTTAGAGACTGGGTTTCACTGAAACTGCCCAACAGGTTCACCTTGCCCAATGCCTAGACAGCAGATTTATCAAGACAGGGGAATTGCAAGACAAGAGTAATTCATGCAGAGCCAGATGTGCACAGACCAGAGTTTTTTGTGTGTTTGTTTTTGAGATGGAGTCTCACTCTGTCGCCAGGCTGGATTGCAGTGGCGTAATCTTGGCTCACTGCAACTTCTACCTCTGGGTTCAAACAATTTTCCTGCCTCAGCCTCCCGAGTAGCTGGGACTACAGGTGCGCACCACCATGCCCAGATAATTTTTGTATTTTTAGTACAGACGGGATTTAACCATGTTGGCCAGGATGGTCTCAATCTCTTGACCTGGTGATGTACCCCGCCTTGTCCTCCCAAAGTGCTGGGATTACAGGCATGAGCCACTGCACCAGGCCAACCAGAGTTTTATTATTACTCAAATCAGTCTCCCTGGATAATCTGACAGGTGGGGGGGGGGTCAGCAAGTGGGGACTGCTGATTGGTCAGGTTGGAGATGAAATCATAGGCAGTCAAACTGAGTTTTTCTTGCTGTCTTCTGTTCCTGGGTGGGATCACAAAACTATCTGAACCAGATTACCATTCAGGGTATTGTCAGCTGGTGGTACTTCAGAACACAGGGTCTGTAAAATATCTTAAGCACTGATCTTAGGTTTTACAACAGTGATGTTATTCCCAGGAGCAATTTGGGAAGGTTCAGACTCACAGCCAGAGGCTGCATGGCCCCTAAATCATAATTTCTAATCTTGTAGCTAATTTTTTAGTCCTATAAATTAGACCAGTAGAGACTGGTCCCTAGGCAAGAAGGGGTTTTTTTGGGGGTGGGGGGGAGAGTGGAGGGGAAGGGCTATTTTCATTTTTGTTTCAGAGTTAAACTGTAAGCTAAATTCCTTTCCAAGGTTAGTTTGGTCTATGCCCAGGAATGAACAAGGACAGCCTGGAGGTTGGAAGCAAGATGGAGTCAGGTCGGATCCCTTTTCACTGTAATAATTGTCTCATATATAAAATTATATTTTGAGACTCAATCTTGAAAACAAACAAAAAAAACTCTGGTCTCCTGCACATCCGGCTCTCTCTTGTGTAGGGCTGTTGGGGCCCCACAGGGTCATGGGGTGTCCCTTACGCTGTGCTGAAGTGCAGGATCCGAGAAGAGACAGGACACTGAAGAACTGGTGAAGAGCATCTGGACTTGGGGGGGGCCACGAAACCTATCAGCGGAGATCAGCAGGGGCCCCAAATGCCCAGAAGCATCTGTATTTATTAGGTACAAGCAGGACGCAGGGTCGTAAGTGAGGTCATCGTCTATAGGCTTGGTAATAGGGCATACATAATCACGTGAGTCACAAGCGTGGGGGCCACCCCATTATGTCATTCGGGCAGAGGTGGGCCGTGCACAGTAGTAGAGGGTCGTGTACAGAAAGGGGTCCACCCCCATTAGGTCACCGAGGCAAGGAGGTGGGCTGTGTGCAACAGGTGTCATGCGCAACACTTCTTATCAGGAGGCCGGAGACTTCGAAGCATTTCTAATAGAAAGATACTGTAAGCCAATGCAGTGGGAGCTGACAGACTTGTGCTCTTCTCTTAAGATATTTATGGGAAGATGATTTGAGCTAGCACAGAAGCAAAAGACTGACGGTGTACAGCTGCTATGACTGGTCACACCAGAGGGGTTCTTCTCCCTCGGCTATTTCGAGGATCTCAGGCCTGAGGCCTACTTTCCACAGAAACTGGATGCAAGGTACTACAACTCCTTTATCAGGAGGAGAGGCTCTTGCTCCAAGCCTGCCATACAGTGTATGCCCTTCCCTTTCAGGCAGGGACGCCACCGCCTGGGTCTTTGGTTCTTGTCCTGGTCTGACTGTTTTTCCATGTACTGCTTCTGTTCTGTGACTGCTCTAGGCATTCCTCCTACTACAAACTACTATATGGTTATATGGAAGGATTATATAAATCGGCACTAAATGTGTCAGTACAGCTCTGACTACAATACCTATTGATTATATAGAAAGATTATATGGGACTAAGTATGTTAAATATAAGTATTAAGTATGATTATATAAGCTAGATATATGTAAACAGTAAATTATAGTTCAGGCACTAATTCTATAAACTAATATATGATTACATATAAAGGATTATATAAAGGAAACAGCTGAGTAATAACACTATAAACTAAGATATTCTTCAGGCACTAATTGTGCCTGGGGTCTGGACAGTTTTCTTCCTTGGTGCCCATGGTGGGTGTTACCCACACTCTTGCAATTCCCCCCCCACCTTTTTTTTTTTTGAGACAGAGTTTCCCTCTTGTTGCCCAGGCTGGAGTGCAATGGCACGATGTCAGCTCACCAAAACCTCCGCCTCCCAGATTCAAGCGATTCTCCTGCCTCAGTCTCCCAACTCGCTGCGATTAGAGGCATGTGCCACCACACCCAGCTAATTTTGTATTTTTAGTAGTAGAGACAGGGTTTCTCCGTATTGGTCAGGCTGGTCTGGAACTCCCGACCTCAGGTGATCTGCCTGCCTCGGCCTCCCAAAGTGCTGGGATTATAGGCGTGAGCCACTGCTCCCGGCCTCCCCTGTCTTAATAAATCTGCTGTCTAGGCAGTGGGCAAGGTGAACCTGTTGGGCAGTCTCTAAAAAAAATAATAATTGTGAGAGGGAATTGTATACAATACAGTGTATACCATAGCCAACCATTTCCCATAGGGTACTGTAGAATAGTTGGTTTTGAAAAAAGGTACTTCTTAATTATAATTTTAAAGGTGGTTTCAATCTCTCCCTTAGGGTTTCATAACACCTTATTCTTAAGGTGTGGGCTATAAGGATGGAAAAAGGATAAAGATCATTCTAACTTCTTCCTGCTGACAGGGGATGTAATGGGGGTAGGTGCTGACCTGAAATTGTGAAGAGTAGAACGACTTTGCAGCCATCTGAGTATACTCACGTAGGCTGGGTTGGGTTTTGAAGGCTTGCATGACAAAAGCATTAGTATCCTCATCTATAGTTTTAGTACAATATTAATATTAAAGAAAACAGCATTCTATAGTTTTAGCACAGAACAGTGAACTATAAGGTAAATAGCGAGTCCCAGGACAAAGAGTGAAAGTCTTGGCTGGGCACAGTGGCTCACACCTGTAATCCCATCACTTTGGGAGGCCAAGGCGGGCATATCACAAGGTCAAGAATTTGAGACCAGCCTGACCAACATGGTGAAACCCCGTCTCTACTAAAAATACAAAAATTAGCCAGGCGTGGTGGCGGGTGCCTGTAATTCCAGCTACTCAGGAGGCTGAGGCAGAGAACTGGTTGAACCTGGGAGGCAGAGGTTGCAGTGAGCTGAGATCGTGCCACTGCACTCCAGCCTGGGTGACAGAGTGAGACTGCGTTTCAAAAAAAGAAAAAAAAATCAACATCAAAAACCAAATGAATGTTCCTAGTAGATGCAAAAAAAAAACGTGACAAACCTCAACATCTCGTGATTAAAAGCAATAAAGTAGCTGGGCACAGTGGCTCTCGCCTGTAATCCCAGCACTTTAGGAGGCCGAGGTAGTTGGATCACTTGAGGTCAGGAGTTCAAGACCATTGTAACCAAAATGGAGAAACCTTGTCTCTATTAAAAACACAAAATTAGCTGGGTGTAGTGGTCCATGCCTATAATCCCAGCTACTCGGGAGGCTGAGGCAGGTGAATCATTTGAACACAGGAGGCAGAGGTTGCAGTGAGCCGTATGGCACCAGTGTACTCCAACCTGAGCAACAAGAGTAAAACCCCACAAAAGAAATTCTAAGAGGTACACTAAGAACAAAGAAAAATCGACTGTAAGACAAGTGTGAAAATGCAAAACTACCCCCATTCTTGATAAAAGACTGCTTTTTTCCCCAAATCCCACAAGACAAGGGTGTATACTCTCATCCCCTCTGTTCAACTCAGAAGGGTACTACTAGGCCAACCAGGCCAGAAATCACAAGCCTTCCAGATTTATAGGACACGTACATTTAACACTCCTGACAAACACACAGACTCTATCACTGCATATACAGGTTCACAAACCAAAGCAGAAACACAGAAAGGTAAAAGAGCTATGAAAGAATACCTGAGGCTGGATAATTCATATTGAAGAGAAGTATATGTGGCTCATGGTTACACAGACTGTACAAGGAGCATGGCACTGGAATTTTCTATCTGGTGAGGGCTTTAGGAAGCTCTTACACATGGTGGAAGGCAGGACGAGCCAGGAAGTCACATGTCCTTAAGAATATTAGGTTGGTAAGGACTGGCGAGGTGGCTCACACCTGTACTCCCAGCACTTTGGGAGGCCAAGGCGGGTGGATCACAAGGTCAGGAGTTTGAGACCAACCTGGCTAGCATAGTGAAACCCTGTCTCTACTAAAAATACAAAAATTAGCTGGGCGTGGTGGCAGGTGCCTGTAATCCCAGCTACTTAGGAGGCTGAGGCAGGAGAATCACTTGAACCTAGGAGGCAGAGGTGGAGGTTGCAGTGAGCTGAGACGGTGCCATTGCACTGTAGCCTGGGCGACAGAGCAGGACTCCATCTAAAAAAAAAAAAAAAAAAGAAAGAAAAGGAATACTAGGTTGGTGCAAAAGTATTGTGGTTTTGGACTGTGAATTTTAAATCATTATAACTAGGCTCAAACACATCTCTATTAATCAAAATAAGAACCATTACAATCAATCCATTTTTGCTGAGTAATGTGTTTATTCCTGTAGCATAAAAATCTGTGCTTTGGATTCGACAAACTCTTGGAAAGCACTTTTTGCATCCCACTGCTTGTGGAAGTGCTTTCCCTGCAAAAAGTGGTAGTTGGTTGGCAAGAGGTCAGGTGAATCTGAATGTCAACTGAATCAATTGTGAATCTGCGGACGAGGCAAAATTTTTTAGCCCAATTAGTTCAACTTTTGAAGTACTGGTTGTGCGACTTGTGGCTGGGCATTGTTGTGGAGAATTGGGCCCTTTCTGTTGACCAATGCCAGCTGCAAGCATTACAGTTTTCAGTGCATCTGATCGGTTTGCTGAGTGCAACTTCTCACATGTAATGGTTTCACTGGGATACCAAAAGCTGTAGTGAATCATACTGGCAGCAGATCACTAAACAGTGACCATGACCTTTTTTTGGTGCAAGTTTGGCTTTGGGAAGTGCTTTGGAGTTTCTTCGCGGTTCAGCCACTGTGCTGGTCATCGCCAGCTGTTGAACAAAATCCACTTTTTGTCACATATCACAATCCAATGGAGAAATGGTTTGTTGTTGCACAGAACGAGAGAATATGAACCTTCAAAATGATTTTTTTTTAATTTTCACTCAGCTCATGAGGCACCCCCTTGTCAAGCTTTTTTACCTTTCCAATTTGCTTCAAATGTCGAACGAGTGTAGAATGGTCAATGTTGAGTTCTTCAGCAACTTCTTGTGTAGTTTTAAGAGGATCAACTGCAATGAAATGTTCTCAGTTGGTTACTGTCAACTTCTGATGGCAGTCATTCATCTCACTAGAAGATGAGATGGCTCCTCATCTTCAAGGCTCCCATCGCCTTTTTTTTTGACACACAGTCTCGCTGTGTCACCCAGGCTGAAGCGCAGTGGCATGATCTCCACTCACTGCAACCTCTGCCTCCCGGGTTTAAGCGATCTTCCTGTGTCAGCCTCCCAAGCAGCTGGGATTGCAGGCACAAACCACCATGCCAGGCAAATTTTGTATTTTTAGTAAACACCAGGTTTCACCATGTTGGCCAGGATGGTCTCGAACTCCTGACCTCAAGTGATCCTACAGTCTTAGCCTCCCAAAGTCCTGGGATTACAGGCCCGAGCCACTGTGCCTAGCCTCCTTTGCAAAACTTCTTGAACCACCACTGCACTGTACATTTGTTAGCAGTTCCTGGGCCAAATGCATTGTTCACGTTGCAAGTTGTCTCCGCTGATTTACGACCCATTTTGAACTTGAATAAGAAAATCGCTCAAATTTGCTTTTTGTCTAACATCATTTCCATAGTCTAAAATGAATATAAACAGCAAGTAATGAGTCATTAGCAAAAAAACAGTGAGAAATGAACATTAAAATGATGTATAACGTGATACATTTGTAGAATACGCAAAAAAAAGATGTATAACATAACCACATTTATTTAAGAATGTATTCCAATATCAAACAGCAAATTTCAACAATGCAAAAACCACAATTACTTTTGCACTAACTTTTGTTTTTTTCCCCACACATTCTGAGTTTTCTCTCTCAGAATGTGTGGGAAAAGGCAAAAAAAAAAAAAGTTTTCTCACTTTACATTTCTGAGACAATCCAGAGGACAGGAATCATTTCTCTTTCCTCTCAATAGCAATATTCAATTGGCTGACCAGCCATGTATCTCCAAATAACGGAAACAGGTTGAGGGAGAAAAGCTGAGCACCCCAAGGGGACTGGTTATGTAGATAAAGAGTATACAAGGAGTCTCCTCCTACCACAAAGCATTCAGCAGCTCACTACCTTGGGAGGCCCCACTCCCCTACCTCAGGCTGTCCTCCTGGAGGCATGACTAAGGGGCTGATATGCACTAGGCCCTCTAAGAGACATGACAGTGGTGGGCATCTTGGTTCAGCCCAGGCAGTTCTGAAACCCAGGACCAGGAAAAATAGGAGGGGGGGCACTGAAGACAGACCATTCTGTGAAGTTTCCTAAAAGTTACCTCAACCCAAAGACATCCTGATGTCTGTGCCTAGGAAAAATAAAAGGAGAGGCACAAAGATTTTGTTCACTGGGATGTGTGGTGATTTTTCTCTGCCTTTTTCTCATGTGAAATTTTCAGAAACAGCACACAAATACTTTAAAAAGAGTCATCTATTCTGTGATAAAATAATAAACAATTAAAATACACCACATCTGTTTGAAGCAGGATGAATAAATGCAATGTTGCACTATAAAGAAAAAATAGTTGATAAATATTGTGAACTAGAGAAATGGAGTTAATGTTAGAAATGTGGGAGAAACAACATTTAGGATTTTACTGCAAGCCCTTGAAGAGTCAGCCTGGAATACAGGGTGAAGAATTTGAGACACTGCATCCAATCTATTTGGAATATGTAGGGGGAAACCCAGCCCCTCAGGGGAGTGTTAAAAAATTTAAATGAGGCCACGTGCTGTGGCTCATGCCTGTAATCCCAGCACTATGGGTGAGACGCCAAGGCAGACGGATCACTTGAGCTCAGGATTTTGAAGACTAGCCTGGGCAACCTGGCATCTACAAAAAATACAAAAATTAAGTCAGGTATGGTGGTGCATGCCTGCAGTCCTGCCTACTTAGGAGGCTGAGGTGGGAGGATCGCTTGAGCCCAGAGCCCAGGAGGCAGAGGTTGCAGTGAGTAATACCCTGTCTCAAAAAAAAAAAGGCTGGTCCGAGTGCAGTGGTGTTTACAACTAATTGATCACAACCAGTTATAGATTTCTTTGTTCATTCTCCATTCCCACAGCTTCACTTGACTAGCCTAAAAATTAAAATTAAAATTAAGAGGCTGGGCGTGGTGGCTCACGCCTGTAATCCCAGCACTCTGGGAGGCCGAGGGGGGTGGATCACGAGGTCAAGAGATCGAGACCATCCTGGCCAACATGGTGAAACCCTGTCTCTACTAAAAAATACAAAAAATAGCTGGGCATGGTGGCATGTGCCTGTGGTCCCAGCTACTTGGGAGGCTGAGGCGGAGAATCGCTTGAACCCAGGAGGCAGAGGTTGCAGTGAGCCGAGGTTGCAGTGCCACGGCACTCCAGCCTGGTGATAGAGCAAGACTCCGTCTCAAAAAAAAAAAAAATTAAATGAGAAGCAATTAGACTGAACTGTGTGTAGTGCCCTAGGACCTACCTAAGGACCCTGAAATAAAACTCAAATGAAATTCTGATAAAGTAATAATTTATAGGGAAATGAAATTTAGGCTTAACCAACCACAATCCCCCAATTAACCTGATTACATAACCAGGAAATTTTCTACCTGTACAGTCTGTGAAACTAAAGAAGCCAAACCTTTGAGGTGTTCCATCTCTAAATTATCTTGAGCCTTAAAGCAATATGATTAAGATGGCATTGAGTCACATGACAGGTAGCTTTCCCATAGCCAGTTGGAACTTTCCTTTCCCAGACTGTGGATTTGCCTTCCCTCTTACCTATATCCGTTCATAAAATTATGTAAATGTTGGTTGGTTCTTTTACTATTGGGTGTGGAAAAAAAAAGAAAAAAAAAACAAGAAATAAAAAAAAATTATGTAAATGCTGAAATGTAAATGTTAAAGGGAGCCAGGGAAGACCCTTTCCCTCTTCACTCTTGATTTCCACTGTAGATGAACTTTCTTTTTTATTTATTTATTTTTTAAAGATGGGGTTTCACCATATTGGTCAGGCTGGTCTTGAACTCCTGACCTCAGGTGATCCGCCTGCCTCAGCCTCCCAAAGTGCTAGGATTAAGCCCGGTTTGTAGATGAACTTTCATCTTACCCCCTTCTCACACAAAGACTTCATGGTTATCACACTGTCTTAAGCTAGAATGTTAAACTCACTCCTTTTTTTTTTTTTTGAGACAGAGTCTTGCTCTGTCACCCAGGCTGGAGTGCACTCTGGCACCATCTTGACTCATTGCAACCTCTGCCTCCTAGGTTCAAGGAATTCTGCCTCAGCCTCCCAAGTAACTGGGATTACAGGTGCAGGCCACCATGCCCAGCTACTTTTTTTGTATTTTAGTAGAGACAGGGTTTCACCATGTTGCCCAGGCTGGTCTTGAACTCCCGAGCTCAGGCAATCCACCCACCTCGACCTCGCAAAGTGCTGGGTTACAGGCGTGAGCCACTGTGCCCATCCAAACTCACTTTTTTTTTTTTTTTTTGTTTTAAAGATGGGGTTTCACCATGATGGCCAGGCTGGTCTTGAACTCCTGACCTCAGGTGATCTACCCACCTCTGCCTCCCAAAGTGCTAGGATTACAGGCATGAGCCACCGCGCCAGGCCAAACTCACTCTTTTACATTGGGAAGGAAATGAAAATCAGCTATAAAGAAAATAAAAAAGGCCTGGGGAAAAAAAGCAAACTGTAACAAATTAAATTGTTGTAACTCATACATCAGCCTTATATGGAAAGTGTAATCCTGTTCAATTTCTTTGCCTTTTTCCTATATAAGGAAGAATTTAACATTTAACTTCAGAGCACTGAGCCATTTCTCTGGAGTCTGTGTTTTCCCAAATAGACCATTCCCAGTTTACTACTTGAATAAATGCTTCAAAACTGAAATCTAATCTTTTCGATTATTTCAAGTTGAAAAATCCAAATAAGGCAACTGCATCACTGTACAACCAATCAGTATTTAATGTGGTTTGGCTGCTCATGAGACATACTGTAAACCAAAAATATTTGAGATGCTTCTGGATCAACTTAGAAGTTTATTTTCACAAGGTTAAGGACAGGCCCAGAAGACATAAATGCAGAATCACAGAAACAGTCTATAGTCGGTGACTTTCTCCAAGGACAATTTTGAAGACTTCAATACGTAAGGGGGGAAAAGTGTGCTGGATGGGTAAGGAGGGTATAGTATGTAATCCACATATTGCAACAAAAAAGAAGCAGGCAAGAGAATAGTCAATTATGTATCCGTGTCTCACCCAGCAAATCAACACTTTATATGGGATAAGCCACTTCCTCTGGAGATATATAACTTTTTATCCGTAGCTATTCACTTAGGAAAAAAAAAGAAAGGCAATTTCTTGTTTGACTCAGCTTTTAGCTTAATATTTTCCTGCATAAAAATTGGGGTCCTAAGATTTTATTTTCCTTTCACATTATAAAAGCCTGTCCTCCAACCTCTAACCTATTAACAAAATAAAGCACCCTCCCCCCCACCAACAACTAAGTGAACTGATGTGCTCTTGGCCAAGATCACCAATAAAAATGCTCGAAATGGGAGTTCCCCGCTGTGACAGGAAGATCAGAGGAGCCAAACCAGACGAGGTGGCTCATGCCTCTAATCCCAGCACTTTGGGAGGCCGAGGTGGGCGGATCACCTCAGGTCTGGAGTTCGAGACCAGCCTGACCAGCATGGAAAAACCCTGTCTCTTAGCCGGGCGCAGCGGCTCACGCCTGTAATCCCAGCACTTTGGGAGGCTGAGGCGGGTGGGTCACAAGGTCAAGAGATCGAGACCATCCTGGTCAACATGGTGAAACCCCGTCTCTACTAAAAATACAAAAAAAATTAGCTGGGCATGGTGGCGCGCACCTGTAATCCCAGCTACTCAGGAGGCTGAGGCAGGGGAATTGCTTGAACCCAGGAGGCAGAGGTTACGGTGAGCCGAGATCGCGCCATTGCACTCCAGCCTAGGCAACAAGAGCGAAACTCCGTCTCAAAAAAAAAAAAAAAAAAAAAAAAAGAAACCCTGTCTCTTCTAAAAATACAAAATTAGCCGGGCATGGTGGTGCATGCCTGTAGTACCAGCTACTCAGGAGGCTGAGGCAGGAGAATCGCTTGAACCAGGGAGGCAGAGGTTGCAGAGAGCCGAGATTGCACCATTACACTCCAGCCTGGGCAACAAGAGCAAAATCTCCACCTCAAAAAAAAAAAAAAAAAAAAAAAAAAGAGAGAGGATCAAAGGAGCCTCCTTAAGCCTTCTTCCTTTTAGAGTTAAGGCACAATAGGGCCGGGCATGGTGGCTCACGCCTGTAATCCTAGCACTTTGCAAGGTCGAGGCGGGTGGATCAACTGAGGTCGAGAGTTCAAGACCAGCCTGAACAACATGGTGAAAACCCGTCTTTAAAACAAAAAAATAAAAATAAATTTAAAAAAAAAGACACAGCAAGCAGGACAGTGTCCATGGAATTCGGAATCCGCTAAGGAGCGTGTAACAACTCACCTGCCAAATCGAAAAAAAAAAGACACAGCAACTGACCTACATTCATGTTAATTGGACATCATCAGACTCACAAAGCAGATTCTGTGGCAGTAAGACACGAAATTACAAACATCATCTAAGGGGACTTAAGGCAAATGGTAATTCATGAATTCATAAAATCTGGTGACACAGGCCTGTTTTTTGGCCTGGGATGGAATCACATGACACAGAACAGCCCCTCTTCCTACAGTATTCCTTCCTACAGCCTCTAAAAATTAAAAAAATATATATGTACTTATATATATTTCCATACGTTTCTGGGGAACAGGTGGTATGCAGTTACATAAGTTCGTTAGTGGTTATTTGTGAAATTTCAGTGCACCATCACTGGAGCAGTATACACTGAACCCAATTTGTAGTCTTTTATCCCTCACCCCCTTCCCACCCTTTCCCATCCTCCCCAGTCCCCAAAGTCCAATGTATCATTCTTATGCCTTTGCATCCTCATAGCTTAGCTCTCACTTATGAGTGAGAACATAACTAATGTTTGATTTTCCATTCCCGAGTTACTTCACTAAGAATAATAGTCTCCAATCTCATCCAGGTTGCTGTGAATGCCATTAATTCACTTTTTATGTGCCTTTAAATTTTAGACCAAAACTTCACACTCTCAACCAACTGCCACCCACATAAACCTTCAACCACCTGTGCCTTCCAACCCTGCTTCTACAAGGCACACCTTTTTTCCAAAGGAACTTACACCTTCCAGGCACTGATTCATGATTTTCCTTGCAATTCCCGTCTCTCTGGAATGAATAAAACCAAACTATCATGAGTCGCCTCGGTACCACTTAATCCACACTTCCTGCGGTTGTTCCCCTAGGCCAAGGTATCTCATAACACTGCAACCTTCGCCTCCCAGATTCAAGCAATTCTCCTGTCTCTCAGCCTCCCGAGTAGCTGGGATTACTGGTGCCTGCCACCACACTCGGCTAATTTTTTTTTTTTGTTTTGAGACGGAATCTCACTCTGTCACCAGGCTGGAGTGCAGTGGCGCGATCTCTGCTCACTGCAACCTCCGCCTCCCGAGTTCAAGCGATTCTCCTGCCTCAGCCTCCCGGGTAGCTGGGACTACAGGCGCGTGTCACCACGCCCGGGTAATTTTGGGGGTTTCACCATGTTGGCCAGGATGGTGTCAATATCTTGACCTCGTGATCCTCCTGCCTTGGCCTCCCAAAGTGCTGGGATTACAGCTGGGAGCCACCGCGCCCAGTCCTTAATTTTTGTATCTTTAGTAGACACAGGGTTTCACCATGTTGGTCAGGCTGGTCTCGAACTCCTGACCTCGGGTGATCCACACACCTCGGCCCCCCAAAGTGCTAGTATCACACGCATGAGCCACCGCGCCCGGCCAGAATAAAACTTACAAGTTATTTTACAGTTTTGCTTTTTCCGTTAACAAATCACGACCCGGTGTTTCTCCTTCTTGATTGGCTGTTTGCCCAAAATATTCTTCACTTGTTAACAGTGTCTCCGTTTAATTTTTAGCAGAAGAAAGGTGGGACTGGGAACCCTACACACGAGGTGGGATTCCCCCCATGACTTGCGCACAGTCTGTGGAGACACGAGCAGCGGGTGCGGAGCTGCCCAGAGAAGGCTCCGGGTCGGGGCCGCAGTCGCCCCACAGGGACGGAACAGGACGCCCGAGGTCCTGGTCGCCGGCCCAGACTCACACCGAGGCCGAGGGGACAGAAAGCTGAGCTGCACCTGGACTCGGGTCCCAGACCCCGGAGTCGCGCGGGGAGGCCCGGGTCCCGCATAGCCGATTCGGTTCTGACCAGACCGTCCCCTAACCCTCAAACCCCACCTCGGGACTTCCGACTCAGCACACTCACCATTTTTCAGCTTCCAGATATTCCGGCGTCTCCTGCAGGATTCCCGTGAGCAGTCCAGAACCTGGCGCGAACTTGGCGCAGGCAACAGACAGAAAAGCTATGGAAGAGGGACCTTGTCCCTGTCAGAGAAGAAAAGAATTCCCGACCTCGCCTCGGCGAAAGCAGTCAGGCGGTGAGGAGAACGGCAGCGCCACTGCTTCCTTCCGGCGGATATACAGTTCCCAGGGCCCCGCCTCAGCACCCCTCATTGGATAGAGCATCAGTCCCCGCCCCTTCAGACCTGACTGACAGCAGAAGCCCTGGGTAACGGGGCCCTGCGGAGCCGGTAGGTCTGATTCCAGTCACACATTCTCTAAGTGAGCTCCTTTTCAGCTCCCTGCTCTTTGGATATTTTGCATTTCAGCCAAACTTGCTCCTAATTGCTAGAAGGGACACTGTTGTCTTTTTCACTCAATGGCTCCTTCGTCCTGCACAGGGTCACAAATGTGTGCAGGGAATTCCAGACTCAAGAGTTCAGTGAAGACGAAGAAAATTATTTACCCCAAAATATATTTCCTTGATTTTTTTTTTTTTTTTTTTTTTTTTTGAGACTGGGTCTCACTTTGTCACCCAGGCTGGAGTGCAGTGGCGCTATCCTGGCTCACGGCAATCTCCGCCTCCTGGTTCAAGCGATTTTACTGAATCAGCCTCCCTAGTATCTGGGACTACAGGCGTGCTCCACCACCCCTGCTAATTTTTGTATTTTTAGTAAAGACGGGTTTTCCCCAGGTTGGTCTCGAACTCCTGAGCTCAGGCGAACCGCCCCGGCCTCCCATAGTGCTAGGATTACAGGCGTGAGCCACCGCTCCCGGTCATTCCTTTGACACATTTTGAAATCGCTGCCACTTGGCCAACAAAGCTTGCAAAGTCTTGCAAAGCTGCCTTTGGGAGGAAAATTTGCATCTGTAGAGAATCTCCGTTAATGAAGCCACGGCCCCCTCCCTGCTTATTTCCCTTCACCGGAACTAGTAGTGATTCTGAGTCTGACATCTTTAAAACCTGAACACAGGCAGGAAGCCGTGACTCAGGCCTCTAATCCCAGTACTTTGGGAGGCCGAGGCTGGAGGATTCCTTAAAGCAAGCTTGTCCAACCCACGGGCGAGGACGGCTTTGAATACGGCCCAACACAAATTAGTAAACTTTCTTAAAATATTGTAAGATTTCTTTTTGCGATTTTTTTTTCTGTCTTCCTCTTCTTTTCTTCTTCTTTCTCTTCCTCCTCCTCCTCCTCCTTGTCCTTCTTATTCCTCTTCTTTCTTCTTCTTCCTCCTCCTCCTCCTTCTCCTTCTTCTTTCTTCTTCTTCATCAGCTATCATTAGTGTTAGTGTATTTTATGTGTGGCTCAAGACAATTCTTCTTCCAATGTGCCCCAGGAAAGCCAAAAGATTGGGCATCCCTGCCTTAAAGCAAGGAGTTGAAGACCAGCTTAGTCAACACAGGGAGAATCCCATCTTTATTAATTAAATATTTAAATAAAAAGAAAAATGTTAAAAAGTTGAAAAAGAAGCATTTCTCTTCTCTCTGTGACAGCCTTCATTTATATAATAGTCCACCTCTGCTAGCCAAGCTCTTTTCTTTCCCTCTCTCAGGAGAAATTGCCACTAAATCTGATGTGCTAACATAATCCGGGATTTTTGGGCCATGCTGAGTCTGCATTCTTTCCTGGCCTCAGGATGGTATATAAGCTTTTCTGTATTATTATTTTGGGGGAGGGTGCCTTCATTCTGAAGGCTCCTGCGTGTACACACTAAATAAATTTGTATGCCTTTTCAGAGTTAATCCAACTGCCTCATGTCAGTGAGTTTTCAGCAAACCTTTAGTAAAGACATCAACAACCTATTGCCCCCACAAAGCCACCCTCTTTGCTCAGAGCAGGAGGGGAACCCAAACCAGGCCAAGATTGACTGCGCCAGGAGGGGAGAAGCAGATGTCCTTCAGGGAGCCAGAACTGGAGATGAGGCAAGGCCAAGGCTTCCTCATCTTCGCTCCCCCTCACACCCCATGCTCCCACGCCCCCTCACAGTGTAGAAACGCTCTCTCCTTCCAGATCTTCATTAGGAAACTCTCACCTGGTGACAATTTAAGCTTCTGACCTAAATAAACTGTCAACTTCATAACTCTTTTTTTTTTTTTTTTTTTTTTGAGACAGAGTCTTGCTCTGTCAACCAGGCTGTAGTGCAGTGGTGCAATCTTGGCTCACTGCAACCTCTGCCTCCCGGGTTCAAGCAATTCTCCTGCCTCAGCCTCCTGAGTAGCTGGGACTACAGGCATCTGCCACCACACTCAGCTAATTTTTGTATTTTTAGTAGAGATGGGGTTTCACCATATTGGTCCGGCTGGTCTCGAACTCCTGACCTCAAGTGATCCACCCACCCAGGCCTTCCAAAGTGCTGGGATTACAGGCGTGAGCCACTGTGCCTGGCCTAAACTCTTTGTTATAAGACAAATCAAACAAATCTCACTTAGGCTGACCTTCACAGATTTTCTTCCTGTGTAAAAATTACAGTCTGACTCCAGCAACCCTGTGCATGTCAAAACCAAAACACTCGGCCAGGCCCGGTGGCTCACGCCTGTAATCCTAGCACTTTGGGAGGCCGAGGTGGGTGGATCACCTGAGGTCAGGAGTTTAAGACCAGCCTGGCCATCATGGTGAAACCCCATCTTTAAAAAAACAAAACAAAACAAAACACTTCCTAGAAAACGTTCCCAGGCTCCAGCAGGGTAACCTCAGAAAGGATGGAACCCCCCACTGTGCGCATCTGCACGTGGGTCTCCTGCTTTCCAGGGCCCTGCAGCTTCTCAGAATCCACATTCTCTGCAGCTGTTCTGAGCAGCTGGACGCCATCTGCAGGGGAGGGCGGGGTGTCCCGGAAGTCGCCAAGGAGCTGTCTTTCCTTCTCTCTGCAGGCTCCACACTGGCCTCAGGCTCTGCTGCCCCCTGCAGGTTATTTAGCTGCTTCTCACCCCACTGATCAGTTTCAGGGGCCAAAAACTCTCAATTCCACTGTGTGAATAAGACACCAGCAGAGTCTGCTTTCCTCATGATTGTGGAAATGGGGAAGATAAATTCTAAGATATTTAACTGCATTAAAAGACTTCCAAATTGCGACGTTGCTGGTGGCAGCTGAGGGCTCTGAAGCAGCAGCTGCTCTAAAGCCAAGCCAGGTGTGGGGATTGGGGCTCCCGGGATGTGGCGCCTGAGGTGCAGAGAGGCGGCAGCACCCATAGAGCTTGGGAATGGAGGATCTGATGCCCGCCAAGGTAATGGTACCCAAAGTAGAAAGTTCGCGTTTTCGGCCGGGCGAGGTGGCTCATGTCTGTAATCCCAGCACTTTGGGAGGCTGAGATGGGTGGATAACCGGAGGTCAGGAGTTCCAGACCAGCCTGGCCAAGATGGCAAAACCCCATCTCTACTAAAAATACAAAAATTAGCCAGGCATGTGGCTCACACCTGTAATCCCAGCTACTCGTGAGGCTGAAGCAGAAGAATTGCTTGAACAGGGAGGCTGAGGTTGCAGTGAGCCCAGAACATGCCACTGCACTCCATCCTGGGTGACAGAGCAAGACTCTGCCCCCCCCCAAAAAAAAGTTCGTGCTTTGGGGTTGAGGGGAGTGAGGGGATAGTGCTGGGATTAGGGGCATCCTTGTGTGTGTAACAGAGGGAGCATGGAAGGGCACAGGGTTTGTAAAGTTCAAAGCAGAGGCCAGGCTGGTTCCCTCTCCATGCCCTTCTGGCTTCCACCATCTGTTATCTCCACTCAATAAAACCTTATACTCTAGGCTGGGTATGGTGGCTCAAGCCTGTAATCCCAGCAGTTTGGGAGGCTGAGGTGGGCAGATTGATCACCTGAGGTCAAGAGTTCGAGACAGCTTAGCCAACATGGCAAAACTCTGTCTCTACTACAAATACAAAAATTAGCCAGGCATGTTGGTGCACGCTTGTAATCTCAGCGTGCTGAGGCAGGAGAATCGCTTAAGCCCAGAAGGCAGAGGTTGCAGTGAGCTGAGGTCAGCCACTGTATTCCAGCCTGGGCAAGAGTGAGACCCTGAATCAAAAAAAAAAAAACAACCTTGCACTCATTCTTTACGCCACGTGTGATCAAATTCTTCCGGTACACCAAGGTAAGAACTTCAGGATACAGAAAGCCCTCTGTCCTTCCAATAAGGCAGGAGTCTAATTGAGCATGGATCACTGTAGCTGGGAATTCCTGGGCTCAAGCGATCCTCCTGCCTCAGCCTCCCAAGTAGTGGGGACTACAGACAAGTGCCACCATGCGCAGCTAACTTTTTTTGTGGAAGAGGTGGTGTATCATCATGTTGCCCAGGCTGGTCTCACTCATAGCCTCAAGCAATCATCTGGCTTTGGCCTCCCAAAGGGCTGAGAGTAGAGGTGTGAGCCACCGTGTCTGGCCTATATTACATTCAAATGTTTTAGAGAAAATTTTCTAAGAGTAAATAAATTTGATGCTTGTCTTATTTCTTCTGTTTGCATATTTCATACATTTTCAGGCAGTCTACGATTTTCTAGAGAAATAATGCTTATCTTGTGAGGGAAAATTACCTTAGATTTCTCCTGAGATTTTCTTAATGATCTTCAATGTTCTGGTCTTTCCATCTTTTTCCTAAAATACAGATCCAAAAAAAATAGTCCTGAATTATAAAATTATGATTTTTCTTTTTTGAGATGGGTGTCTCTGTCACTCCGGCTGGAGTGCAGTGGCATGATCACAGCTCACTGCAGCCGCAACCTCCTGGGTTCAGGTGATTCCTATCTCAGCCTCTCAAGTAGCTGGGGCTACAGGTGCATGTCACTATCCTGGCTAAAAAGACTGTGGAGATGGTCTCAAACTCCTGGGCTCAAGTCATCCACCCACCTCGGTCTCCCAAAGTGCTGTAACTAGAGGCATGAGCCACCATGCCCAGCTATGATAACATTATTTTAAAAATTATTAGATTCTGTGTTCATGGCTCACTGTAGCCATGGCTGATGAAAGTTTTCCCTGTCCAAATTCCAAATCACTGAACAGCACTGATGAGCTAGAAACACTTGTTCTTTAATACACTGAAGGAAGTAATATTGTCACGTGATAGTTTGAATGTATGTTCCCACCCAATGTCAACTGCAATCCCCAATGTTGAGGTGGGGCCTCATGGGAGTTGTTTGGGTCATGGGGGGACCTATGGCTTGTTTCTCTCATGGCTTACTGCTGTCCTTGTGATAATGAGTTCTAGTGAGCTGCACCTCCTACCCTACTCTCTCTCTCGTTTCTGCTTTCACCATGTGAGATGCCTGCTTTCCCTTCACCTTCTGCTATCATTGAAAGCTTCTTGAGGCCTTCACCAGAAGCTGAGCAGATGCTGGTGCCATGCTTCCTGTACAGGTAAAAAAGCCTGCTGCAGGGGAGGAGCTCCCACAGACAACCTCTAAAAGAGCAGAGCAGAGGGAAGATGGGTTAAATCTCCCACAGAGGCCCCAATGGTGCACTGACTAGTGGAGCTGTGGGAAGGCACTCACAAGCCTCCAGACTCCAGAATAATAGAGCCACCAGCAGCTTGCAACCTGAGTGTGGAAAAGCCAGAGGGGTGAAGCCACCCAAGGCCTTGGGAGTCCATCCCTTGCACCAGTGTGTGCTGGACATGGCACATGGAGTCAAAGGAGACTATATGGGAAGTTTAAGATTTAATGACTGCCCTGCTGGGTTTTGGACTTTGGTGGGGCCTGTAGTTCCTTTCTTTGGCCAATTTCTTCCTTTTGGAATGGGAACATTTACCTAATGCCTGTATCCCCATTGTATCAACAAAGTAAATAACTTGTTTTGATTTTTAAGGTTAATAGGTGGGCCAGGCGCAGTGGCTCACGCCTGTAATCTCAGCAATTTGGGAGGCTGAGGTGGGCAGATAGTCTGAGTTTGGGAGTTCCAGACCAGCATGGCCAGCAAGATGAAACCATGTGTCTACTAAAAACAAAAAAATAGGCTGGGTGCAGTGGCTTATGCCTGTAATCCCAGCACTTTGGGAGGCTGAGGCAGGTGGATCATGAATGAGGTCAGGAGTTCAAGACCAGCCTGGCCAACATGGTGAGACCTGTCTCTACTAAAAACACAAAAACTAGCCAGGCATAGTGGCGCATGCCTGTAATCCCAGCTACTTGGGAAACTGAGGCCTGAAAATTGCTTGGACCCGGGAGGTGGAGGTTGCAGTGAGCTGAGATTGCGCCAGGCCTGGGCAACAGAGTGAAATTCTGTCTCAAAAAAAAAAAAAAAGTCGGGCGTGGTGGCTCACACCTGTAATCCAAGCACTTTGGAGGCCAAGGCGGGCGGATCACCTGAGGTCAGGAGTTCAAGACCAGCCTGACCAACATGGTGAAACCCTGTCTTTAAAAGAAAAAAATAGAATTTTTAAACAAATACTATATACGACTAATGATTTTTTTTCCTGAAATCTATGTTTATCTGGGCTCTGCGCAAAATTTTCTTATCTTTCCAATTATAGTGAAAATACAATTTATATTAATTTTAAAAATCTGAAGCTGCAATAAGTGAATTTTTTTTTTTTAAGACAGGCTCTCACTCTATTCCCCAGGCTGGAGTGCAGTGGCACAGTCACAGCTCACTGCAGCATCAAACACCCAAGCTCAGGGCCTCAGCCTTCTAGATAGCTGAGAACACAGGTACGTGCCACCACATTCAGCTAATTTTTTGTATTTTTTGAGGAGAGGGGGTTTCATCATGTTGCCGTGACTGGTCTTGAGCTCCTGGGCTCAAGTGATTCTCCTGCCTTGGCCTCCCAAAGTGTTGGGATTACAGATGTGAGCCACTGTGTCCAGCAATGAATAATTCTTTACAAGGGGACAAATCCTGTCTGGGCACGGGTGGCTCACGCCTGTAATCCCAGCCCTTTGGGAGGCTGAGCTGGGAGGACTGCTTGAGACAAACAATTAGAGAACAGCATGAGTAACATAGCATAATCCTGTCTCTATTACTTAAAATTTTAAATAAAAGTCTGATATGGTCAAAGGTATCGCGTGGAAAAAATTAAAAAAAGAAAAAAAAAGGAAAAATAAATAAGTAAAAGTCTGACAAGCAGCATTTCCCACCTCTTATCTCTGAGAGAGCCTTCATCTACATAACAAGGTCTCCTTTGCTAGCCAAGCTTCTTCCTTTCCTCTTGTATAATCTATCTTGCCTCTAAAACCGACTTACCCACCAAACCTCCGAGTTTTTGGCCATGCCAAGTCTGCATTCTTTCCTGGCCTTGGAATACATAAGCTTTCTTATTGTTGGGTGTGTCTTCCTTCTGAAGGCTCCCATATAAACATGTTAAATAAATTTGTATAACTTTCCTCCTACTAATCCACCTAAGTTCCTTGACTAAATTTTTTTTCCTTTTTCACCTTGTTTTAGAAAAACAGTACAAAAATAAAACATGTATAGGCCGGGTGCGGTGGCTCACGCCTGTAATCCAAGCACTTTGGAGGCCAAGGTGGGCAGATCACCTGAGGTCGGGAGTTCAAGACCAGCCTGACCAACATGGTGAAACCCGTCTTTATTAAAAAACAAAAACAAAAAACAAAACAAAACAAACAAAACAAAACATGTATATCTAAAATGAGCATTTTTGAGACAGAGTCTCGCACTGTCACCCAGGCTGCAGTGCAGTGGCACGATCTCAGCTCACTGCAATCTCCGCCTCCTGGGTTCAAGCAATTCTCTTGCCTCAGCCTCTCAAGTAGTTGGGACTACAGGTATGCACCACCATGCCCAGCTAATTTTTTTGTCTTTTTAGTAGAGACGAGGTTTCACCATGTTGGCCAGGATGGTCTCAATCTCCTGACCTTGTGATCCACCCGCCTTGGCCTCCCGAAGTACTGGGATTACAGGCATGAGCCACCGTGCCCAGCCTAATTTTTGTATTTTTAGTAGAAATGGGGTTTCACCACGTTGGCCAGGCTGGTCTTGAACTCCTGACCTCAAGTGATCCACCCACCTCGGCCTCCCAAAGCACTGGGATTACAGGTGCGAGCCACTGCGCCTGGCCAGTGCACTCACCTCTGCTACTGCCGTCTTCCCTGCTCCGAGTTACTTTGTGTGATCTGACAATGACTCCACCCTTCACTGATGTGGATACATTAATCTGGTACTGGGTATGTCATCTCCACGAGAAGACAGGGTTTGATCAGTTATTGATGCTGCATCCTGTGGTGCCTGGATACTGACCTTAGGGAGTTTTAAATAAGCATGTCTGAAGAGCAGCTTCCTTGGTACCTTAAAGGAAGTGACTAAATTGTTCTATGTCATTGCATAATATAGAAAAGTAACTTTTCAATGTTGCCATTAACTTTACACTGCTGAGATAAGCAGGCTGTTGACAACTTAGCATCAATAGCACATTATCAGAGAAAGAAAGGCTTATATTTAGATAATTTACACAAATTTATTAGCCTCATATGACTCAGTAAAGCAAGTTGAAAAAATATTACATAGCTTTATAAGGCATAAATCAATTTTTATATATATATATATATATATATTTTTTTTTTTTTTTTTTTTACTTTTTTTAAAAATAAAGATGAGGTTTCATATGATGGCCAGGCTGGTCTTGAACTCCTGACCTCAGGTGATCCACCCACCTCGGCCTCCCAAAGTGCTAGGATTACAGGCGTGAACCACCACGCCTGGCCAATGTATATGTTTTAACGAAGGTACTTTCTGGTAAACGATCTCGGCTCACTGCAATCTCCGCCTCCTGGGTTCAAGCAATTCTCTCGCCTCAGCCTCCTGAGTAGCTGGGACTACAGGCATGCACCACCACACCCAGCTAATTTTTTTGTCTTTTTAGTAGAGATAATCAATGACTCCACCTTTCACTGATGTGGATACATTATCTGGGACTGGGTATGTCATCTCCACATGAAGACAGGTGTGAGCCACTGCGCCCAGCCAGAAAACATATTTCAAATCATAAACAGGGTTTGGTCAGTGATTGATGCTGCATCCTGTGGTGCCTGGACATTGACCTTAGGGAGTTTTAAATAAGTGTTTCTGAAGAGTAGTTTCCTTGGAACATATTTCAAATACATTTTAGGAAATATTTTAGTCTTTAGAGAAGTAAGGCAAAAACAGGTCCAGAGTCTAGTCTCCCCTCAACACAAGGCCAAACATTTTACCACTTGGAGAGACACATGTCATATACCAGACACTTGAGACATTGTTCCTAAGTGACCATGATGGATCAGGACAAAAACAAGGGCATTTTATAACTATAATTTCTAAATGTGATATAAGAAAATGTTTTTTTGAAACAAAGTCTCGCTCTGTCACCAGGCTGGAGTGCAGTGGCACGATCTCTGCTCACTGCAACCTCCACCTCCCAGGTTCAAATGATTCTCCTGCCTCAGCCTCCTGAGTAGCTGGGACTAAAGGTGTGCGCCATCACACCCAGCTAATTTTGGTATTTTTAGTGGAGATGATGTTTAACCATGTTGGCCAGGATGGTCTCAATCTCTTGATCTCATGACCTCCCCCACCTTGGGCTCCCAAAGTGCTGGGATTACAGGTGTGAGCCATCGCATCATGCTGAGAAAACATTTTTTTTTTCCGGGTCATTATGCAAAGTAACATATTTCTTTTTCTTGAGACAGAGTTTCAATCTTGTTGCCCAAGCTGGACTGCAATAGTGCTATCTTGGCTCACTGCAACCTCTGCCTCCTGGGTTCAGGCGATTCTCCTGCTTCAGCCTCCGGAGAAGCTGGGATTACAGGCATGTGCTGCCACATCTGGCTAATTTTGTATATTTGGTAGAGACAGGTTTTCTCCACATTGGTCAGGTTGGTTGTGAACTCCCAACCTCAAGTGATCTGCCTGCCTCAGCCCCTCAAAGTGCTGGGATTACAGGCGTAAGCCACTGTGCCTGGTGAGAAAACATATTTCAAATCATAAACATAACTAAAATTTTTCTCTTCTTACTAATGTGACTAACTTATAAATCTCATACGTCACATAGTAATTTATGGCTTTTGGTCATATTTATCACTATGGTGTATTGCACCCTTGGTGACAACAGGTATGGCACTGGTGGTTTTGGGGAAGAAGGCACTCAGAGGTACATGAGATAACTTTTGGAATTGTGAATGAATGAATAATTAGGGTACAGATAAAAATTTAAGTACATAAGCATGAAAAGTAAAATTTCCATGAGGAAAAAGATGCCTGGCATTTTATCCACATGGTAAAAATGACTCACAATGTCCAAATAATAACATGGTAACATTATAAACTTGATCTACTACACGACAGCAATAGGATATTTTGTTATAACTTCTTAATTAAAAAGAATAACATTTGTTAGTATATAGTAATTATAAACAGTTAATTGTTTATGTTCATTGTCTGTATTCAAAGAATCTTGGCAGATCGGAAGGCTTTCCCATACATTTATACATTTATATGATTTCTCTTGAGAGTATCGAGTGTGAATCCTTCCATGCGTTTGAAGTTGTGAGGCAGATCTGAAAGCTTTCCCACATTGCTTACATTGATAGGGTTTCTCCCCAGTGTGAGTCCTTTCATGATATTGAAAAGAACTGGAAGAAGCGAAACCTTTGCCACATTGCTTGCATTCATACGGTTTCCTTCCACCATGAGTCTTCTTATGTTTATGGAGGGAACTAGAAGAAATGAAGGCTTTCCCACATTGCGTACACTCATAGGGTTTCTCTCCTGTGTGAGTCCTTTCATGACATCGAAAAGAAGCAGAAGAAATGAAGGCTTTCCCACACTGCTTACATTGATACGGTTTCTCCCCAGTGTGAGTCCTTTCATGATGTTGAAAAGATCTGGAAGAAGTGAAACCTTTGCCACACTGCTTGCATTCATAGGGTTTCCTTCCAGCATGAGTCTTTTCATGTCTATGAAGGGAACTAGAAGAAACGAAGGCTTTCCCACATCGCATACACTCATAGGGTTTCTCTCCTGTGTGAGTCCTTTCATGATATTGAAAGAAGCGGAAGAAATGAAGGCTTTCCCACATTGCTTACAGTGATAGGGTTTCTCCCCCAGTGTGAGTCCTTTCATGATACTGAAAAGAACTGAAAGAACTGAAAGCTTTGCCACATAGTTTGCATTCATAGGGTTTCCTTCCAGCATGAGTCTTTTCATGTCTATGAAAGGAAGTAGGTAAGCTGAATGCTTTCCCACAATCCTTACATTTATATGGCTTCTCTCCAGTATGAGTCCTTTTGTGTATATACAGGGAAGAAAAAGAAGCAAATGCTTTTCCACATTCCTTACATTCACAGGGTTTCTCGCCAGTGTGTGTTCTTGCATGTATTTGAAGGAACTTGGCAGATCTGAATGCTTTCCCACAATGCTTACATTTGTAAGGCTTCTCTCCTGTGTGCATCCTTTCATGTATTTTAAAATAAGAGAAATCACTGAATGCTTTTCCACATTCCTTACATTCATAGGGTTTCTCTCCAGTGTGTCTCCTTTCATGAATTCGAAGGCTTTTGACAGATCCCCAAGGCTTTCCCACATTGCTTGCATTCATAGGGTTTCTCTCCAGTGTGGGTCCTTTCATGTTTTCGAAAGGAACTGGAACAACTGAAGGCTTTACCACATTGCTTACATTCATAGGGTTTCTCTCCAGTGTGTGTCCTTTCATGAATTTGAAGGCTTTTGACAGATCCCAAGGCTTTCCCACATTGCTTACATTCATAGGGTTTCTCTCCAGTGTGAATCCTTTCATGATTTCGAAAGAACTGGAACAACTGAAGGCTTTACCGCATTGCTTACACTCATAGGGTTTCTCTCCAGTGTGAGTCCTCACATGATATCGAAAGGAAGTGGGATAACTGAAGGCTTTACCACATTGCTTGCATTTATAGGGTTTCTTTCCAGTGTGAGTGTTTTCATGTATTTGAAATGAACTGGCAGAATAAAAGCCTTTCCCACATATCTTACATTTATAAGGTCTTTCTCCAGAGTGCATTCTTATGTGTGTTTGAAAACTTGTAAGATAGGAGAATGCTTTCCCACACTGCTTACACTCATAGGGTTTTTTCCCAGAGTGGGTCCTTTCATGTCTACGAACAGAACTGGAACATGTGAATGCTTTTCCACATTGCTTACATTGGTAAGGCTTCTCTCCTGTGTGACTCATTTCATGTCTACGAAAGGATCTGGGATTATGGAATGCTTTATCACATTTGTTACATTCATAGGGCTTCTCCCCCAGTGTGAGTTCTTTCATGTATTTGAAAGGAACGAAACCAACTGAAAGATCTGCCACATTGTTTACATTCATACGGTTTCACCCCAGTGTGGGTTCTTTCATGTGCTTGAAAGGAACTGGAACTACAGAATGCTTTCCCACATTCCTGACATTCATAAGGCTTTTCTCCAGTGTGAGTTCTTTCATGTATTCGAAGGGTAGCAGAATAACTGAAGGATTTACCGCATTGTTTACACTCATATGGTTTCTCTCCAGTGTGAATTTTTTCATGGAAAAGATATAAACTGAGATGACAGAAGGCTTTCCCACAAAACTTACATTTATAAGGTCCATCCCCACCGTGCATTACCATATGTCTTTGAATGCTTGAATGGGAAACAGGGGTTTCTCCACATTCTTTATAAGCAAAGGGTTTCTCTCCAGTGTGATCCCTTTCTTGTGTTCTAAGGGAAGGGCAATATCTGAAGGCTTTCTTAGGTTGTTGACACTTACATGGCTTCTGTCCAATGTCACCGCTGATGTTCATATTAAAAGATGAGTTACCTATGCCAACTCCTCCACACACAAAGCTTTCACATGATTTTACTTTAGGAGAAGTTTTCTTCTTCTGGAAGTTGAGCCTGTCATCTGGAACCTGGGTAAAAGTTTCTTCAGAATGACTGTCTTCTTTGATTTCATTGACTTTCTCTTCTATAAGACTCCTGCAAAAAATGAGAAGCACATTATGGTTTGTTTATAAGTAATTTTATATTCATCAACAAGTGTTGCACTTGCATTTTTAATATTGTCCATCAAAGTGTAGGCTTTCTTCCCTGTCAGAATTGTTTGAAGGTGACTGCACAACATGTTCTACAAGGTGACCCAGGCTTATTTAAAAAAATATTCATATGAGGCATCTTAATACTATTCCCACAAAACTATTTTATAAACACTCTCTGACATTTTTCTGTTGAGTCAGGGTTTCACCCTGTTGCCCAGGCTGGAGTGCAGTGATATCATCATAGCTCACTGCAGCCTTTAATTCCTAGGGGCTCAAGTGGTCCTCCTGCCTCAGCCTCCTGAGCAGCTGGGACTAAAGATGCATACCACAATGCCCAGCTAATTTTTTGCTGTTGTTGATATTTGGTCTCTTTATGTTGCCCAGGCTGTTTTTGAACTGCTGGCCTCAAGCTCTCCTTCTATCTCCATTTCTCAAAGGATTGGGATTACAGGAGTGAGTCCTCAGCCTAGGTCACATTGAAAAATGTTTTTTGAGAAAATATTCTAAGAATAAATGAATTTGATCCCGGGCTTATTCTTTGTTTTCCTTCTTTTTAACATATTCTCATATTCTAAGATCACCTAGAGAGACGCTGTTTTATCTTCTAAGTGCAAATTACCTTAAGTTTCTCCTAGGGTTTCGGCACTCATCTTCAATGCTCTTGTCTTTCCACTTTTTTCCTAAAATACAGACAAAGAAAAATAATCCTGAAGCAGTATAAAATTGTGAAAAAATTATTAGATTCTATGCTCATGATTTGCTGTGGCCATGCCTCATTTATTCATCAAAGTGTTTCCTGTCTATGTGCCAAACCACTCAACAGCATTGATGAGCTAGAGACATTGGTTTGCTAATGCACTGAGGGAAGTAATATTGTCATTCTTACCTATAGAAGTTAGGTTCCTGAAAGTTTCCAGCATCACTTCCCTGTAGAGATTCTTCTGGGAAATATCCAGCAAAGCCCACTCTTCCTGGGTGAAGTTCACAGCCACATCCTCAAAGGCCACTGGGTCCTGAAACATTCCACATGTGTGGAGGAGGACAGGTGAGAGTGACAGCACTAGGGGCCTAGATTATATTCCCAAGAAGTTCCCATGACGCTGTAAACTTCAAACATTTATTCTCTGCTTTGGTCATCAGATCCCTTTCTCTCTGTCTATATTTACTTTCTTCCATGAAGCAATTTTTTTGTTTGTTTGTTTGAGACAGAGTCTCACTCTGTTGCCCAGGCTGGAGTGCAGTGGCATGATCTTTGCTCACTACAACCTCCACCTCCTGGGTTCAAGCAATTCTCATGCCTCAGCCTCCTAAGTAGCTGAGACCACAGGCATGAGCCACCACACCTGGCTAATTAATAAAGCAGTTGTGATGCTAGAACTGAACAAGGGGTAAAGCAACAGCGGGATAGGAAAATGTGTGTTTTCAGTGAATTCAGGGAGAAAAGTGAGCTGCCTGGGCTGTCCCTAAGGTCTCTTTGGATTGTGGGTCTGTAGCACCTGTCGTGGTAAAGTCCTATGAACTAATACGCAGAAAAAAGTTAACATAGCTTTCAATAGGTGATTAAAGAAACAGTCCTAAGACTGTTTATCCTTAAAAATGCCTGTTCCTAAAGTGTAATCTTTTATAACATTGTTACAGAAGGCAGACAGCTAGCCAAGAGCAGGAGGGGGGAGCCCCGGGGAAATCCCACATCCCCAGGGACCACCCAAAACATGCATGCTAGATATAAGCAGAGAGGAGGGGGAAACACCTAGGTAAAAGAAACATCCATGATGGTGCCCAGGAATCATTCACTTTGCAGTTACCCTGTCAGAATGTAGCTAGATAGATGCTGATAAGAAGGGCAAAGGGGACATTCCTAAGAAAAACCTGGCACTGTAAGTACACAAAAGGGCAAACAAGAAACTCCTAAGAGCTATCGAGGTGTAATAAGCACAGAGTTAACCACTGTACGACCTTCCTAGGGTGGCAGTAATGAGCAATGCAGCCACCCACATATCCATTAATGGCTGCCTGGATTTTAAAAATGTGGTAAGCGTATACATACAATGGGATATTATTTAGTTTTAGAGAAAAACATCTTGGCCCGTACTACAGCATGCACAAAACCTCAGGATAATTGCAAAAAGCAAAATACGATTCATCTTAGAGAAGTTATATAGATTTGTTAAACTATCTAAACTGTACATATAAAATTCCTTAAACTGGTAAGTTTTTTGTTTTACAATAAGTAATGATAATAAATCATGATAGAAGCTGGATGTGGTGGCTCATGTCTGTAATCCCAGCACTTTGCAAGGCAGAGACAGGTGGATCACTTGAGGTTAGCAGTTTGAAACCAGCCTGGCCAACATGGTGGAACCCCATCTCTACTAAAAATACAAAACTTAGCTGGGCGTGGTGGCACATACCTGTAGTCCCAGTTACTTGGGAGGCTGAGGCAGGCGAATTGTTCGAACCTGGGAGGTGGAGGCTGCAGTGAGTCGAGATTGTGACACTGCACTCCAGCCTGGGCAACAGAGTGAGACTCCATCTCAGAACAAACCAACAATTACACAAACAAATAAAAAACCACAAGAATGTCCTAATAGAGGTAGAAAAGGCATGTGACAAGCTGTAACCTATGTATGCCTGATGTTCCATTTTTGGAACGCTAAGCATGTGGGAGTTATTTATATCCAACTGCTCAAGGTGATTGCCAAGTCTGATTTTTCACATCTGCAATTCAAAAAACTGCAACCACTGGCATAACTACGTTAATATCTCCTCATGATTAAAAACACTCAATAAACTAAATGTACAAGAGAAGATTCCATAAGGTGACAAGAGAGGCACTAGGAACATAGAAAAATCTACTATAAAGACACGTATTAAAAATGCAAAACAGGGCTGGGCGCAGTGGCTCGCGCCTGTAATCCCAGCACTTAGGGAGGCCAAGGCAGGTGGATCACGAGGTCAGGAGATCAAGACCACCCTAGCCAATGTGGTGAAACCCCGCCTCTACTAAAAATACAAAAATTAGCTGGGTTTGGTGGCAGACGCCTGTAATCCCAGCTACTCAGGAGGCTGACGCAGGAGAATAGCTTGAATCAGGGAGTTGGAGGTTGCAGTGAGCCGAGATCGTGCCACTGCATTCCAGCCTGGTGACAGAGTAAGACTGTCTCAAAAAAAAAAAAAAAAAAAAGCAAAACCAAAGGCCCAGGCCAAGGCAGACAGATCATTTGAGCCCAGCAATTTGAGACCAGCATGGGCAACATAGGGAGACCCCGTCTCTATAATAAAATAAAAAATTAGGCATGGTGGTACAAAACAAATGGTACTGAAACACCTGGATTAGCAAATGCAAAGAAATGAATTAGATATAGAAGTTCACCTTTTACAAAACTGACTCCTAATGAATTATTTACTTAAATGGAAAATGCAAAACTCTCAACTTCTAAAAGTAACACTTGTGAAAACAAAGATAACCTTGGATTTGACGATAAGTTTTCACACACAACACAAAAAGCATGATATGTGAATGAGAAAATTGATAAATTGGACTTTATTTAAAGTAAAACTGTCTGTTTTGGAAAAGACTCTGTTAACAGTATCAAAAGACAGGCTGCAGACTGGGACAAAATATTTGCAGAACACCTATCTGATCAAGGACTGGTACCCAAAAGGTATAAAGAACTCCTAAAGTTCTATAGGAAAACAACCAGCCAATCAAAAGGCCAGGTGTGGTGGCTCACGCCCGTAATCCCAATACTTTGGGAGGCCGAGGCAAGTGGATCACTTGAGGTTAGGAGTTCAAGACCAGTCTGGCCAACATGGTGAAACATCGTCTCCACTAATAATACAAAAATTAGCTGGATGTGGTGATACACGCCTGTAATCAGTTACTTGGAGAGCTGAGTCAGAAGAATCACTTGAACCCGGGAGGCAGAGGCTGCAGTAAGTCAAGATCGCACCATTGCACTCCAGCCTGGACAAGACCAAAACTCCATCTCCAAAAAAAAGAAAACAACAATGGGGCACCAGCAAATACTTGCAGTAGTTAAAATCTAAAACACACTTCCAAATGCTGGTGACACTTCCAAATGCTGGTGACGGTGAACTCTCATTCACTGTTGATGTGCATGGAAAATTCTACAGCCAATTTAGAAGACAGTCTGCTGATGAAAATAAGCATGGTCTTACTGATTCAGTAGTCTCATTCCTACATATTAACCCAAATGTACTGAAAACTGATGTCTACACAAAAGTCCTCCCATAAACGTTTTTAGCAGCTTTACTCATAACTGCCAAAAATTAGAACCAAACAAGGTGAGTCTGTCTCTCTTTTTTTTTAAATAGACAAGGATTCACATAGTATCTACCAGGCTAATCTCTAACTCTTGGGCTCAAGCAATCTTCTCACCTCAGTTTGCTATGTAGCTGGGAATTCAGGGATGAGGTACCACACCAGGCTCAAGATGAGCCTTTCAATAGATGAGTAACAAAAGGAACTATCGTACGCCCATAGAATGGAATGTTATTCAGTGATGAAAGGAAATGAGTGGCCAGACATGGTGGCTCACAAGTGGAATCCCAGTTTGGGAAGGTGGGAGGAGCACCTGAACTTGGGAGCTTGAGATCCTGTCTCTAACAAAACAAATTTTTTTTAACGTTAATAAATAAAAATAAAAATAATGAGTTGTCAATCAACAAATGTATTCAGAGACCTTAAATACATATATATATATTTTTTGAGACAGAGTCTCGGTCTGTCGCCAGGCGCCAGGCTGGAGTGCAGTGGTGCAATCTTGGCTCACTGCAACCTCTGCCTCCTGGGTTCAAGCAATTCTCCTGCCTCAGCCTCCCGAGCAATTGGGACTATAGGCACGGGCCACCATGCCCAGCTAATTTTTGTATTTTAGTGGAGAAGGGGTTTCACTCTGTTGGCCAGGATGGTCTCGATCTCTTGACCTCGTGATCCACCCACCTAGGCCTCCCAAAGTGCTAGGATTACAAGTGTGAGCCACCACACCCGGCCTCTTTAGTGCGTATTTTTACATGAAAGAAGCAAGTCTGAAATGGTCACTTACAGCATCATTCCAAATACGTGATATTCTGGGAAATGCAAAACTCTAGAGGTAGGAACATCATCATTTGTTGCCAGGGAGAAACAGGGGTAGCAAAGAGGAAGGCGAGAGCTACAATTAGGAGGAACACGGGGGATTTTGAGGACAGTGAAATGCTTCTGTGTAAGATTGTGATGGTGGATACATAACACATTTAGTTGTCTTAAGCCACAGAACACAAAGAGTAAAGGTTAATGTAAAAGATGGACTTTAGGTAATAACACTGGCTTCTTCAATTTTCATCATGTTCAAGTGTAATATATCCTGGCATCAATTGTAGGATATACTAGACACAGTCAATATGGTTTCATATGTTTGAAACAGGCTTTTTTTTTTTTTTTTTTTGAAACAGGGTCTTGCTACTGTGCCTAGGCTGGCCTGCAACTCCTGAGTTCAAGCTATCCTCCTGCTTCGGTGTCCCTAAGTGGTCGGATTACATGCATGAGGCACAGCACCTGGCCAGTCAAGATGTTTAAAATAGGGGGAACTATGAGCTTGGAAGAAAAATGTGGGAACTCTGTGGATTATCTGCTCAATGTTTTGGGCAAACAACCACTGTTCTAAATAATAAAATCCATTAAATAAGAAAGTCAATTAACTATCATTCCATGTAAGATTCATAACTGAGTTAAAATAACATCTGATGTAAAATACCACATATTGGTTATCATTTGCATAAAAGACATGCAAAAATAAAATATACTGACGGGGATGCATACCCAGGTTGTGAAAAGTATGGCAATTATCTTCTTAACAATACTGGCTCCATCAAAATTTGGATTCATTGTGCAATTGTTTTATGTATTTTGTGCAGATGTAATATTTTTATAGTAAGTTTCTAGAATGCACACTTTTTTTATTTTTCCAGATGCAGTCACACTCGTATCACCCAGGCTGGAGTGCAGTGGCGTGATATCAGCTCACTGCAACCTCCACCTCCTGGATTGAAGCAATTCTCCTGCCTCAGCCTCCTGAGTAGCTGGGATTATAGGTGTGCACAACTACGCCTGGCTAATTACTGTATTTTTAGTAGACGGGGTTTCATCATGTTGGTCAGGCTGGTCTCGAACTCCTGACTTTGTGATCTGCCTGCCTCGGCCTGTCAAAGTGATGGGATTATAGGCGTGAGCCACTGTGCCCGACCTAGAATGCACACTTTATACAGAAATAAATCTCAGTGAATTTTAATTATCAGCAACAACCTGTTGAATGTAATTTTTAAAAGACAGCACAGCCTATTGAAACTATTTTTTTCTTTTCTTTCTTTCTTTTTTTTTTTTGAAAGTCTCACTCTGTTGCCCAGGCTGGAGTGTAGTGATGCAATCATAGCTCACTGCAGCCTCGAACTCCTAGACTCAACAGATCCTGAGTAGCTGGGACTGCAGGCACACATCACAATGACCAGGTAATTTTTTGTATAGACAAGGTTTGCCACGTTGCCCAGGCTGGACTAATTTCTATTAAAACAAATTTTCTGGAAGTCTAAAAAAGTCTCAGGAAGGATATAAAATAATTATGCAAAAAGTCTACCCTGAAAAACATTAATAGAAAATGCCATAAATGGATAAATGTTATGTGTCCTTAAAAGGAGATTAAATGTCACTATGATGTAACCTCTCTGAAATATGCCTACAGTTATATTTTATTCCATGAAATGCACAAGTCAGTTTGTTTCTTTCACTAAAATTAGGAAAATACTTCTAAAAACTGAAATAGAAGACAATGACTAAGAATAGCCAAGATGCTCTATAGAGTATGGTTGAGAGTGTTATGGTATGAATGTTTACATCACTCCAAAAAAATAATACATTAATAACCTAACCCCCAATATAGTATTAGTTGACATCTCTGGGAAGTAATCAGAATTAGATAAAAGCATAAGAGTAGATCTCTTCTGAATGAGATTAGTGCTCTTATAAAAAGACACAAGAGAGTCTGCTTTCTCTCTTCTCTGTCATGTGAAGAAACCACACGAAGATGACCGTCTGCAAACCAGGAAGTGGGCCCCTACCAGACACTAGATCTGCCAGCTCCCTGAACATGGACTTCACAACCCCAAGAACTGTCAGAAATAAATGTTTATTCTTTAAGTCACCCAGTCTATGGTGATTTGATATAGCAGCCCAAGATGACTAAGATAGAGAGGCACTATCCCTACTATACACTGGAGCTTTGCACTCTACACTAATTAAGAGAAAATGGTATTAACAGAGAGATGTTAAGACAGACCAAATAAAAAAAAAATAGCAAATTGTGAAACCAGGGCATCTATTTAAAATATGTGAAACTATGACAAACTAGGTATTGCAATCAATGATACAAGTGGTGAACACTTAACAGAAAAACCAGGGACAAATGGTTATCTAAAGGAGAATAATAAAATCTACTACCATATACATATACATCTCCATATACAGTGAATTAATTAATTCTAGAGTTGCCTGTTTTAGGAAGTGCTTATAATCATATGTTACCTTAGCATGCATTTTCATTATGGATTTAACTTTCTCATAACAGAAGAAAACTTTACTCAAACTCAACAGAGCTTCTAGTTCTCTAACTCCTCCCAGTTCCTCCATGTGGGTCAACTCACATATATGACTTACACGGACTATTCTGGTGACCACCTCCCTGTAGGACAGCTACATACAACCAATTTGACTCGTCTCGCTGACCCTTACACCCCACATGGATGGCAAAGACCACCTCTTAATCACTGTGTAACTTCACAGAAGTTCTGTGAAGTGCCTGCTTGCTCAGAATCCACCAGAAACAACTCCAAGACACACCCTTGGTCAATTCCCTGGACCCCAAGAAAAACTTTGGCCCAAAGGTCCCTGTCTGTCTTGCTCCCCCACCTGCTGGTTGAACGTGCATCCTGGATGTTCCCCCCACTCTGTGTTGCTCTGCAGGTGTGCTGCCCTCATCTCCTGGGATTGTGAGTAATGCACTGTTATGTCATGGGCTTTGTTGAATTGCCTCTTCTGTGTCTTACCTGACCTACGCAATCATTCTTGGATTTGGCTCTAGTGAAAAATGCAATGTAAAGTTAATTTGAAACACTAAAGCTGAAATACATGAACAATTCCTTACAAGGGACAAGCCACAGAGAAAAATGCAATGTAGAGTTAATTTAAAATGCTGAAGTTATATATGAACAATTCTTTACAAGGGACAGGCCACAGAAAGGTAGTGCTGGCTGGAACACAGTGATGTCTGACTCATGTATCAGCACAGGTCACCCTATCACATGAGACATCTCTCCACTCTCATCCTGCTCACTGAAGTGCTCAATGACTATTTCCTACCAATATTGCACTATGCCTACCCCACCTTGCACCATACCCTCTTTCGTATTCTGATTTGCAGGCTACTGGTCCACCCTATTGGAGTGAGCTTTCCTTGTCTTTCGGAGTTTTGTCTCCCTTCACAGTTGAGACAATCCAGGGGACAGGAAATATGTCTCTTTTCCCTCAATAGCACCATCCAACTGGCTGACCAGTTGTTGAAAATACAGAAGTCAAATACCCAGATCAATGGACTCATATTCAATTTTTGCAAATCCCTGAAGTGGAAACTAATCTATCAGGAAGAGACTTAGTGCTAAAGTTAGCCCTAAAGGATTCCTCACCTTATTAAATCTACTCACCACTGTGTGTCTTGTCAAAGGAAGGAAATTGAGGGAAACTTTAAGTTCCTCCAATACAAATCAGACTAAAAACTTCTGGGAAAATAGTAAGGAGAAAGAAATACCCCATTCCCTTAAAAGGCAGGATAAGGCTAAAGCCTATAATGGAAAGTCTCATTAAAGATAGGCTCCTTGAACTCTGTATGTTTCCTTACAATACCCCAATCCTGCTTGTCAAGAAATCAAACAGGTCATACAAATTAGAAAACCTCATTAACCAAATAGTCCAGACCACTCACCCCGTTGTTCCCAACCCTTACACCGCTTTTGACAAAATTCCTTATAATTATCAATGGTTCACAGTAATAGATATAAAGAAGGCTTTCTGAGCATGCCCCTTGGCTGAGGATAGTTGAGACATATTTGCAAGTAGGAAGACCCTCATTCAGGGGGAAAACAACAGAATCCATAAACAATCCTGCCCCAAGGGTTCACAGACTCCCCCAACCTCTTTAGTCAAATTCTGAAACAAATATTAAAATAAGTTGTCATCCCAAAGCAAATATGCCTGCTTCAGTATGTGGATAATACTCTCATATCCAGTAAAGATATAGAGAAAGTAGGTGACTTTACTATACATATTCTTTTTTTAAAATTAATTTTTGCTTGTTTGTTTGTTTTTATAGAGACAGGGTTTCTCCACATTGGTCAGGCTGGTCTCGAACCCCCGAACTCAGGTGATCCGCCTGCCTCAGCCTCCCAAAGTACTGGGATTATAGGCCTGAGCCACCACGCCTGGCCTCTACACATATTCTTAACCACCTACAATTTAAGGGGTTATTATAGGTCTCATGGGGAAGCTTCAATATATAGAGCCCAAAGTCAAATATTTAGGCCACCTAGTAAGTGCAGGTAAGTGAAGAATAGAGCCCTAAACGGGTTGAAAAAATTATATCCTTACCCCTACCTCAAACTAAACAAGAACTCAAAAACTATTTAGGCTTAATATTGCCGTTTATAGATTAACTCACATGCACTAAAAAGTATACTTTTATATAAAAAACTTACCCAGTAGAAGCCTGACTGTCTCTTACAGACTTCCGAGGAAATCCATCCAGTTAAGAAACTAAAAGAGATGCTCATAACTGCCCCTATTCTAGTCCTACCTTCCCTAAAAAAGCCATTTCACCTTTTTGTTAACATAAATAACAGGGTAGCTTTAGGAGTGCTTACCCAAAGGCATGGAAGCCACCAGCAGCCCGGGGCCTTCCTAACAAAAGTTTTAGACCCAGTCACCTGTAAATGGCCTAAATGCATCCAATCCATCATGGCTACAGCAATATTAGTCAAAGTAAAAAGTTAACCTTTGGAGGAAAATTAACAGTAAGCATGCCCCATCAAGTTAGAACTATCTCAAATCAAAAAGCAGGGAGGTAGATCACCGACTCAAGAATTTTAAAATATTAAGACTACTCTGCTAAAAAAAGATAATTTAACATTAACTACTAATAATTCACTCAACCCAGCAGGTTTCTTAACAAGGAATCCAAACCTTAAAAGTAAGCACGCATATTTAGATTTAATTAATTACCATATGAAGGTCCAATCAGACTTGGGAGAAACTCCCTTCAAAACAGGATGGTATAAATAGGTCCTCCCAAATAATTGAGGGGAAAGAACATAATAGGTATTCAGTAACTGACAGAAAACCTCTTAAAGAAGTCAGGAACACTGCCTAATAATTAGTCTGCCCAAACCTATAAACTACTTCCACTCATCCAAGCTTCAGAACATTTACGGAGCCAAGAAAGAACTATCTATACTAATTCTAAGTATGCTTTTAGAGTGGCTCATACATTTAGAAAAATTTAAACTGAGAGAGGCCTTATTAATAGTAAAGGCCAAAATCTGGTCCACAAAGAACTAATTGATCATGTCCTAAACAATCTCCAGTTGCCAGAAGAGACAGCTACTGTACCTATCCCAGGGCATCAAAAGGACCTTTCTTTCACAAGTCGAGGAAATAACCTTGCAAGTGAAATAGCCAAACAAGCTGCCATTTCTTGTGAAACGCCTATCTTTCACTTAACTCTTTGCCTATCTTCCCCTACCACAGTCTCCCATCTTCTCTTTTCTTCCACGGAAAAAGAAAAGTTATTAAGAACTGGTCGGGTGCAGTGACTCACACCTGTAATCCCAGAACTTTGGGAGGCTGAGGCGGGTGGATCACACGGTCAAGAGATCAAGACCATCCTGGCCAACATGGTGAAACCCCATCTCTACTAAAAAATACAAAAATTAGCTGGGCATGGTGTCGTGTGCCTGCAGTCCCAGCTACTCAGGAGGCTGAGGCAGGAGAATCACTTGAGCCTGGGAGGCAGAGGTTGCAGTGAGCCAAGATGGCGCCACTGCACTCCAGCCTGGTGACAGAGTGAGACTCCATCTCAAAAAAATAAAATAAATTAAAATGAAAATGAAAAATAAGAGCTAAAAAGAACACAGAAGAAACAACTACATTAGAAAACCCATTAGGGACCCCAAGCTATGTATAATGCGGTTCTCAAAGTTTTTAAGTGTATTAAAACTTATACCCTAGCCAAACAGTTGCCTAATATGCAAGAAAACTAATAAGCCAGTTCTAAAAACATTATCCCTCAGAGGAAGAAATCCAAAGCTAAGACCATTTCAAAGTGTTCAAATTAATTACACTAAGATGCTTCCAATCAGTTGCCTGAAATATTTGCTAGTAATAATAAATCACTTTACTAGCTAGGTACAGACTATCCCCTTCTCAAGCACAACCGCTAATAATGTAGTTAAACTGAGGGAGGAGACCCTTAATCACCCTTAAGCATCTAAGACCATCCCCCCCCCTTGACTTTCACACTGCATTTCAGTAGAAGTAAAGGCTGGCAGACCGGGTGCCACCTTAATCGCCCTCCTATAGATCGCAGGTATGGTGTGGAGGAATCTTTCTGGAAGGCATTGTTTTTACTTAAACCCGATCAAATCCCCCACCTAAGTCACTATACTCCAAGCCTACTCCTAAGCCCAAGACCCTTTCACATGTAAATTCTAGAACTGTAAGACCAAGACCCTTTCACCTGTAATTTCTAAAACTGTAAACCCAAGAACTTTCACATGTAATATCTAGAGTTGTAAGCCTATATAAAGGCAGAGGTTTCCTTTGTTAGAGAAGCTTGGTTTTTAGGTGACTACGCCACTTCTTCCCGGCCGAACAAATCACCCCTTCCTTCCCAGTTTGGTGTTCGAGAGGTCAGTTTCTCACGGCGGCTCCTGCTACATTTGGTTCCCTAACCGGGAAGGGAGTTTCGGTTGGCGGTCGGCTGGCACAGCCTTTCAGGCGGTTTGCCTAGCCCTTCAGAGCATCCCTGTTGGGGGCTCCCTCCCGCTCAGGTAACGCAATTCCTGTGAGCGCTCCTGGGCAGGTATTGGCCTGGTGGAAAGCCTCGCCAGAGCAGAGCAGGAAAGCCCCAGCAGTGTGGATCCACCCAGTGGCTGAACACTGAGAAAGAACGGGTACCTGAAACGTCTGGACAACAGAAACATGGTAGGACTGATCCTGGGAAACTTGCCCACCTCCTTTAGGTGGAAACGTGGCCTGATCACCTACGTGTGCCGGATTTGGCACTCTTGAACTTGGCGCTCTCTCCCTCTCTCTTTGTAACTAACTTCGGAATGATCCAGGGAAACTTGCCCACCTCCTTTAGGTGAAAGCATGGCCTGATCACCCACATGTGCTGGATTTGGCACTTCTGAACTTGGCTTTTCAAACTTGGCTCTTTGAACTTGGCTCTCGCTCTCTCTCTATATATATAACTAACCTTGAAAGTTTTGCTTTTGGTTTCAATTTGGGTGGAGGGAGGAGTGCATTTGTGTGAGTGAATGGAGGAGTTCAATTGGACTCATCAGCCGTGAAATGTGGGGGCCACCAGTAACGTTAGAGGGGACCCCATGCTCTGAGCCTATTGTGGGGCCGGCCGAGATTAGGGATGATTTGCATACGGCTAAATGGAGAAGCTCTCACAATCTAGGCATTGTGAGGGGAGTAACGAGCTCTCCTATGCCAAGCGGTGTTTCAAACACTCCTGAGAGGGAGAGGATCCTACCAGCCTGAAGCAAAAGTGTGAGAGGATGTGTGGCACTGTGCAGGGCGGGAATGACTGAGGGTGGAGTAACACTCTCTTAACTGTCTGTGAAGACTGTTTTTCTATGCGAAAACATGGGTCACACCCATAGCAACCCCACTCCTTAAGGGACCACATTGAAAAATTTCAAGAAGGGATTTAGTGGGGATTATGGGGTAACTTATGACACCAGGGAAGCTAAGAACTTCATGTGAGGTAGACTGGCCAGTATTTGGGGTGGATTGGCCCTCAGAGGGAAGTCTAGACAGGCCTTTTGTTTCCAAAGTATGGCATAAGGTTACATGCGGTGAGCCAGGATACCCTGATCAATTCCCGTACACAGATTTGTGGCTGCAGCTCGTTCTAAACCCCCTAGAGTGGCTGAGAGGACAGGCAGCAACTGTGTTAATGGCAAAGGGCAGGCAGCTAGGAATAAACCCTGCTCCACCCACCGAGAGACACTGACTCCCGAGGTCCTGGTATATTCAGTGGCAGAGACACAGACTCCTAAGGTCTTGGCAGATCCAACGGCAGAGGAGTTTTTGCCAATAATATCTCCTACTCCTCAAGGACTCCCTGCCCTGGGTCTGAAGCCTCAGCACCACTGCCAGAACTGCTCATTCCTAAACTATCCAGAGTAGATAAAAGAGAAGGCCGAGAGACTCCTCCCGTAGCCACCAGCTTCCCCGGAAGGAACTCCAACCCCGCCCCTAGCAGCCCATCTGCGACCCAAGGCAGGGGTGCAGATGCCTTTAAGAGAGCAGAGATATATGGGAGTGGACAAGGATGGCCACATGGGAGAAAGGCATGTTTTCATGTACCTGCCATTCACCTCAGCTGATCTTACCAACAAGAAAAATAGCCTGTCTTACACTGAGAAGCCACAAGCTCTCACTGACCTACTGCAAACTATTATTCAAACTCATAACCCCACGTGGGCTGATTGCCACCAGCTGCTTATGTACCTTTTTAACATGGACAACAGGCAGAGAGTACTCGAAGCCACTTCTAAATGGTTGGAGGAGCATGTCCCTGCAGATTACCAGAACCCCCAAGAGTATGTCAGGGTCCAGTTACCAAGGGCTGACCCCCAGTGGGATCCAAACACCACCAATATCGTTGGAGCTACTGGGGTGCCAGAGAAACAGTCTTTCTGTTGGCCTCGGACCTGTTTGACAGGAGGCCATGACGTTATATATCAGTTCTTGTACTTGCCGGAACTGCCCCTACCCCACTTGGAGAGAGACTTGCTATGTAAAAAAGCTACTGCTGGCCGGGCGTGGTGGCTCACGCCTGTAATCCAAGCACTTTGGAGGCAGGCAGATCACCTGAGGTCGGGAGTTCAAGACCAGCCTGACCAACATGGTGAAACCCTGTCTTAAAAAAAAAAAAAAGCTACTGCTATCACCTTCACTAATAAGGGTTCCCTGCAGCTAAAACTGCCTCAGCCAGGGATTATCAAGGCTCTCATAGTCCCTTGGGAGGAGGGGTGGAGACTCTCCCTAAACCAGGGACCGAAGACTGCAGGCCAGTGCAGGACTTGCATTTGGTTAATCAGACCACAGTGACTCTGTACCCACTTGCACCCAACTCGTGCACGTGGTTGGGATTATTGTCAGCGGAGGATAGTTGGTTCACTTGCTCGGACTTAAAAAATGCTTTCTTTAGCATCGAACTGGCTTCGGAGTGTCAGAAACGATTTGTGTTTTGATGGGAAAATCCAGAAACAGGTGTGATCACCCAGTACACCTGGACCCCTGGCTTCCCAGGGGTTCAAGAACTCTCTCACCATCTTTGGGGGAGGCACTAGCCCGTGACCCCCTAGAAGTTTCTTGCTAAGAACTTAGGTTACATCCTGCTCCAATATGCTGGTATCCTTTTATTGGGACACCCCACGACAGTTGGGTGCGCTAAAAGGAACAGATGACTTACTTCAGCACCTGGAGGACTGTGGGTATAAAGTGTCTAAAAGAAAGCCCAGATTTGCCAACAGCAAGTGTGATATCTGGGGTTCACCATCAGGCAGGGGCAGTGCAGCCGAGGAGCAGAGAGGAAACAAGTCATTGCAACCTGCCAGAGCCCGAAACTAAAAGGCAGGCAAGAGTTCCTGGGAGCTGTGGGTCTCTGTAAATTGTGGATTCCAAACTTTGCAGTACTGGCCAAACCCCTACACAAAGTGACAAAGATGGGGGAGACAAGGAACCCTTTGAAAGGGGATCCCAAGCAGTGGCAGGAACTGAAAGCAAAACTTTTGCCAGCACCGGCGCTTTGGGGCTACCCGACTTAACAAAGCCTCTCGTGCTGTACGTGTCAGAAGAGGGAAAAAATGGCAGTTGAAGTTCTAACATCAATTCTGGAGCAAAATTTAAATATCAAAGCACTCCACACAGTAGTGACTCTAATGAATACCAAAGGACATTATTAGTTAACAAATGCTAGGTTAATCAAATACCTGAGCCTGCACCGTTAAGGTCTGCAACACTTTGCCCCCAGTGCCAGAAGGCTCAAATAAACACACGTGTGTTGAAGTATTGGACTCAGTTGATTCCAGCAGGCCCGATCTTTGGGATCAACCATGAACAGCAGCAGACTGGGAGCTGTGTGTGAATGGAGGCGGTTTTGTTAATCCAAAAGGAGAAAGTGTGCAAGCCATGCAGTAGTAACTCTGGACACTGTAATCGGGACCGTGCCACTGCCTCAGGGTACTTCAGCTCAGAAGGCTAAACTCATCCGGGCGCTAGAACTGAGTAAAGGTAAGACTGTGAACTTTTATACTAATTGCCGGTATGCCTTTCTAACTCTTCAAGTACATGAAGCCCTGTACAAAGAAAAAGGACTATTAAATTCAAGAGGAAAAGAACTTCTCCAAGCAAACAGTGGAGAGGATAGACAGCTTAGGGAAAATGTGTCAGGAAACAGAAAGTGGGTGCAGGCACTTCCCTTGATGTTTTCAATATTAAATGTACTCCTGATATTCCCCCTATGAAGTTTTATATCATAGGCTCCCTCCCATACTGCGGGCACTCCTGGCAACTCCTTGGGAGTGGGGGAGAAATTGAGCTAGGACAACAGCTACAAGCTCTAGGAAAAAAAAAATCACTCAGGATATTTCAACCTGGGTAAACAGAAGATGCCCTGTAGGTTTATCTTCTCAGTTCACCCTTTTTCACCAGGTAATCACGTACGAATAAAGGACTGAAATTCAGCCCCCTCTGAAGCAACAGTGGAAGGGACCCCAGACCCTGATCCTGACCACTCCCACAGTCATAAAAGGAGTCCCAGCCTGGATCCACCACAGCCTCGTCAAACCAGCAGCAGCTGAAATTTGGGAAGCTAGACCAGACCCAGACAACGACTGCAGAATCACCTTGAGAAGGACAACAAGTCCTGCTCTAGCCACATCCTGGAAGCTGGCTGGTCCACGCACGTCCAAAGCATGCGGAAGTTCATCGTGGGACTTATTCTAATTAATATTTGGACTTGTACAGTAGGGACATTAACTGATTTTGGAGAATGCTCTCTGTTTGCAGCAGGTTACTGAGGTAGGATGTAAAGTTACTGCCATTCTTTTGTTCTACAGTTATTATGAATGTACAGGAACACAAAAGGGAACCTGTTTATATAATGGTACTCAGTATAAGGTGTGTAATCCAGGGCGATGGAACAGCCCTACTAAGTTAATAGCTAAAACGGAGGAGAAGGGAAGCCCAAAACAGGTCACCCTAAGGTTTAATGCCTTAAATGCCTATCATTCCAGTGGGGAGACTGTGGTTCCCCTCGGATGAGAACAAAGTTATGCAAAAGAGCATATGCACAACTGCCTAAAAGATGGACAGGTAGCTGTGTCATAGGCATCATTAAGCCTGCCTTTTCCTATTGTCTGCCAAGACAGGTGAGCTGTTAGAACAACCAGTCTACTCTACCTGGGAGAAAAGAAGTATAAAGATAGGTGAATGGGAAGATAATGAGTGGCCACCCGAAATAATTATTAAGTGTTATGGGCCAGCCACATGGGTGAAGGATGGCCCATGGGGACATCAGACTCCTATCTATATGCTCAATCGGATTATCCAGTTGCAGGCTGCTGTGGAAATACTTGTTAACGAAACGGGCAAAGCTCTGTACATTTTGGCCCAACAAGAAACTCAAATGAGAAATGCAATTTATCTGAACCGGTTGGCCTTAGATTATTTGCTAGCAGCTGAAGGAGGAGTCTATGGAAAATCAATCTACCATCTGCCTATACACACATGACCAGGGTCAAGCAGTGGAGGATATTGTAAGAGACATGACCAAACTGGCACACGTGCCTCTGCAGGTATGGCACAGATTTAACCCTGAATCCTTGTGTTGTAATACTAATAGGTGTTTGCTTGCTACTCCTTTGTTTGCTTCCCCTGTTCCTTCAGATGCTTAGAGAAATTCTTCACTGCTGTAATAGACCAGAGAACCACATCACAAATATATTATATGCATCATTATCAATCAATTTTTTCAAAGGATCATGAAAATGAGAATGAGAGTGAGAATTCTCACTAATGTTATAGATGAGATTCTCAAAGTAGGGAGTGAGGGAGGAGACCCTTAATCGCCGTTAAGCATCTAAGACCATCCCCCCCCACTTAACTTCCACACTGAATTTCAACAGGAGAAGTGAAGACTGGCACACTGGGTGCCACCTTAATCGCCCTCCTATAGATCGCAGGCATGGTGTGGAGCAATCTTTACAGAAGGCATTGTTTCTACTTAAACAAGATAAAATCCCCACCTAAGCCACTATACCCCTCGCCTGCTCCATGGCCCAAGACCCTTTCACATGTAAATTCTAAAGTTGTAAGACCAAGACCCTTTCACATATAAATTCTAAAACTGTAAATCCAAGACCTTTCACAGGTAATATCTAGAGTTGTAAGCCTAAATAAAGACAGAGGTTTCCTTTGTTAGAGGAGCTTGGCTGTTAGGCAACTATGCCACCTTACTCCTGGTTGTAAATCACCCCTTCCTTCCTAGTTTGGTGTTCAAGAGGTCTGTTTCTCACGGCTGCTCCTGCTACAAAAGCATTAATTACAAACATTATACCCAGGTTTGGACTAGTGAAAAACATTAACTCAAACAACAGAACCCATTTCATGGCAAATGTTACTTTAAAAATGTACCCAGGTGCTAAACATAAAATAAGAATACCATATTCCTTAACATCCATCCTCTTCAAGAAAGGTAAAAAGAATAAATCTAACTGAAAAGTCACCAACCAAATTAATCCTAAAAACCCGGTTACCCTAGACTAAATGTCTCCCCCATTGCCTTAAAAATTCAAACTGCCCCTCAAAAAGATATTATTAGTTTGTCCCCTTATAAAATTCTATACAGGCTACCTTATTTACATTCTACTACTAACATTCCTACATTTAAAACCAAAAATCAGTTCCTCAAGAACTATATACTTAGTCTATCTTCTACTTTCTCCTCTTAAAACCAAAAGTCTCCTAGCACAGGCACTGTCCCTAAAGTTCCCGACACATCAACACCAACCTAGAGATAGAGCCCTCATCAAAAGACGGAAAGAGGCTGGTCCGAGTGCAGTGGTGTTTACAACTAATTAATCACAACCAGGTACAGATTTCTTTGTTCCTTCTCCACTCCCACTGCTTCACTTGACTAGCCTTATTTATTTATTTATTTATAAAGACAGGGTTTCACCATGTTGGTCAGGCTTGTCTTGAACTCCTGACCTCAGGTGATCCGCCCACCTTGGATTACAGGCATGAGCCACCACGCCCGGCCGTCTAGCCATTAAAAAAAAAAAAAAAAAAGACGGAAAGAAAAAAACTCAAACCAGCTTGGGAAGGACTTTAGTGCTCCTAACTAGTGAAACTGCAGTCCAAACAGCAGAAAGAAAATGAGTCCACACCCAAGTCCAAAGAGCACCACCACCTTCAAAATCATGGGCCATTATTTCAGGATAAAGCCCTACGAAATTAAAGTTAAAAAAAGCTTAACTCTTCTATAACTTTTAAATTATTTCTCCCTCTTTCCTCACTCTGTTGCTAGCTACTTCGTTACTATATAACTAGGTCTGACTCGCCCCAGACCATTGTTTTTAATGCTGGTCTTCTCGTACCTTGGGGAAATTTGAAGTACCAAAAACAACCAGCTTCTCTGTTCTGTATCTCTGTACTGGACCTCTAATCTCCACAGTTACCCCTAGTTCTCACCACTATAATCACCTACAGTCAAAACGCATTCCTTTACTCCCCACAGGCTAACAACCTTGTAGTAATTGGGGGATACATCCTTTAAACCACCCAATACCAAAATTAAACCTCTACAAATAGGGTTTATGTCCATTTAAAACCCCTCCTCCGTTTTACACAAAAAAAAAACTACTCCCCCTAATTACCAATCTCACCAATACAACCCTATCCTTATTTCTATGACCACCTCTACCTCCATTGACCCTAAGCCTGGGCCAATGTCAATGGGAAAAATCCTATAAGTATTTTTAAAATACACATTATTCCTCCTCCTCCTCCAAGTTTCAGCTCTAAACCAAACATCTGTTATTCCTGAACCTAAAAAAGTGTCTGTTATCAAAGTAAATAACCTAAAACAAACCTTAACAATTAAAACAAAATACCAAAATACAAAGACCTGGCTAAAATAAATTAAATATTCCACCCACACGTTAAACAAAAGCAACTGTTACACTTATGTGCACAGTACGCCAGAGGCCCAAACTGTCTCCTTTCCACTTAAATGGTCTCTCTGGCAACAGAGCATAAACTATACAATTATATAGCTTATATAATATAATTATATAGCTTATAAATTATATAATATCATATTATATTATATAAGCTATATAATCTATATAATGACTCTTTTCCAAAATCCCACAGCCTAGAATAATAAATCATGCCAAGTGCGCTCACAAGCACTTGAGCTTTCTCTTCCCCCCCACTAAAAGCTTACCCTTTCCAAAAGCTTACCCAGCAATCTGCCCTTAGTCATTGCCGAACAAATATATAATAGCATTGCAGCAGACTTCTACTAAACACCCTACAAAGTAACTAGAGCAAAACTTGTGTTCTAGTCCAATTAGCCATCCCTTTCACCTTAACATTTCATCAACCCCTCCCCCCCCAAAAACGCCACAAGCCAAAAGAAGCTCCTTATAAGTCCTCTAAGCCTGAAGTTTATATAAATACCATCAAAGTTCCACAAGGAGTGACATAAATTCAAAGCCCAAAACCAAATAGCTACAAGGTTTCAATCCACATTGTTCCAGTAGATAACTATAAAATAATAAATAAACAAATAATAAAAAACTGCACTCCAGCCTGGGCGACAAGAGTGAAACTCCGTCTCAAAAAAAAAAAAAAAGGAATAATAGAAAAACTTACTAAAACAGTTCTCACCAAAACGTTCCTCAACTCTCCCCCCACGCTATTCTAATAAACTTTTTCTTCTAAAAATCAAGCCAAACACCACAGTCAAAATATACTTAAAAAGTTTAAAAAAAGAATTATAAAAAATAAAAAAAAGTTAAAAGTATAACAAAGTTTCTCTTCAAACAGCCTGCTCAACCTTTTATCCTTTAATTCTAAGTACCCCCCCACTTTCTTTCATCTCCTTTTCTTCTTTCTTATTTTGCTACATGCCCAGGCATGCCACAGCACCAGCTCACATTCCTTTACTTATTTAGGAAAGGACTAGCTCTCTAATCCGACACAAACAACCACTTCCTCCTCTCCCCTCTCTCCCATCACGCATCCACCTTACCTTAAAAAGTTTAAACATTTAGCCAACCAGGTCTAGTTTAAATTATACAATCCAACCCTAACCAATAAAACACACACACACACACACACACACACACACACAACACAAAGCTACATTAAAAATAATAAAAACCGGGTAGGGTGCGGTGGCTCACGCCTGTAATCCCAGCACTTTGGAAGGCCGAGGTGAGATGAGGTCAGGAGTTTGAAATCAGCCTGACTAACACGGTGAGACCCCATGTCTACCAAATATATGTAAATTAGCCGGGCGTGGTGGTACGTGCCTGTAATGCCAGCTACTCAGGAGGCTGAGACAGGAGAATCGCTTGAACCGCAGGTTGAGGAGGGGGGGGGTGGTTTGCAGTGAGCCGGGATCGCGCCCCTGCACTCCAGCCTGGGCTACAGAGTGAGACTCTCTCGAAAAATAAAAAATAAAAAAAAATAAAACATCCTATTTTCCTTTATTCTATATGCTCTCACCATTACTCCATACACGAAACACACCCTTCTACAGAAGTAAATTTACTTTGCTAAAAAATCCTTTATCTAAGTACTCGTTTTTCCATACATCTCCAAGCTTTATTTCTAACATTGAGCCCTTGCACTCCAGCCTGGGCGACAGGAGACTCTGTCTCAAACAAAAACAAAAACAAACAAGCAAAAGTACCATCCCAGCTAAGTGACGTGACCAGCTTTTGGGAAAGATGACCCCCAAAACACCCTGAAAATTGAGTTCCTCTGTATGACAGGCTGGGAGGTGAGACAGGCCTCCTTATGCCCTCTCCCTTTAGGAGTTTAGATGCAGCAACTGACGCATTCATGCAAAGATAGACATCAGACTGGAAAAAACAGACTCCTTAGAGCAATAAGATACCAAATTACAAACAAGACCTAAGGCCATACAAGGCAACGGTTAAGTCAAGCCTTAGAATTCATAAAATCCAGAGAAATAGGTCTGTTTTTTGGCTGGAATGGAATCACGTGGCAGATAACAGACTCCCTTCCCTCACCATTCATTCCTATCTCCTCCAAACTTTTGACAAAGCTTCACACTCTCAACCAACTGCCACCTACAGAATCCCTAAACCTCCTGTGCCTTCTAACCCCGCTTCCACAGGTCCCGCCTTTAGGCCAAAGGAACTTTTATACACCTTCCAGACACGGATTCATGATTTTCCTACAATTCCTGTCTCCTTGAAATGAATAAAACCAAAATGTCATTAGCCACCTCGGGACCCCTTACTCCAGGCCTCGTGGGATTGTGTCTTCCTTGGCCTCGGTCTCTCACATTCGTCTCTGAATAAACTTTAAGTTATTTTACAGACTGGCTTTTTCCATTGACAAACCACAAACTAGGGCTGGGTATTTCTCATTCATGAATCACTGTTTCCTCAAATGAACTTTTGGCTAACGTGACTCAGGTTAATTTTTAACAGGAGAAAGGCGGAACTGGGGGACCCCACAGACCGCTGCTCCTCCCACATGAACCCCACGCCGGAGTCGTGATTCCCCCATGACCCTACCGTGGCCCCCGAATAATCTGAGGAGACGCGGGGCTGCGGCACGGAACTGCCCAGAGAGGGCTCCGGGCCGAGGCTGCAGGCGCCGCCCATGGACGGGACAGGATGCCCGGGATCTTGGCTGCCGGCTCAGCCCCGCCCAGTGGCCGAGGGAGAGGGCCGAACTGCTCCAGGAGGACTCGGTCCCAGACCCCAGAGTCGCCCGCCAGGGAAGCCCGGGTCCGGCCACAGTCAGTTTCCGACGGTTTCAGGTAGCCTCTCCCCCGTCTCGGGACCCTCCCGGGACCCCCTGTCCCGCACACGCACCATTTCCCGGTTTTCAGATGTCCCGGAGTCCTCTCTACAACTTCTGTGACTACAGCAGGGCACAGCGCAGGTGACAGAGCGACAGAAGCCTGGGTAGAGGGACCAGGTCTCTCTCCGGGGTTGGAAAGACTGGATCCCAATGGCAGCCCGCACAGCTACAAGGTGAGGGAAGGAATGCGATCCTTTCCGTACCCGGATGAACAATGGGCGGACCCCGCCCTAGCGCCTCTGATTGGATGGAATGCTAGCCCCCGCCCCCCCACGTCTCAGTCACAGCTGAAGCCTTGGCTATCACGCCCTGCAGAGCCAGACTGACCGAATTCTAGCCACAGCTTTTCTAAGGGCGAGCTGCTCCTGCACCCTTGTTATTGGATATTTGCATTTCAGCCCAACTTTTTATTGATAGAACACTAGCGTCTTTCTCACTCAAGGGACTATCCTGCTCCTTCATTCTGCACGGGGGTCACAGGAGTGTGCAGAGGATTTCAGACTCAGTGTCCATAGGAGCCATCTGCTGGCCTCCGAGCAGCAGGGGAACCAGACCAGGCCAGGCACGACTGCACCAGGAGAAGAGGCGTATGTCCTGGAACGGGACCGAATTGGGGATGAGGCATGGCCAAGCCTTGCTCACACACCCCCATCCCCGCCTCACAGTGTAAAAATGCTCCCTCCTTCTGTATCTTTATTTTCACCAGCAGGAAACGCTCACCTAGGATTATTATTATTATTTTCAGTGGCCATTACCTGACAATCACCTAGAATTATTTAAGCTTCTGACCTAAATAGTCAACCTCATGAACTCTTTGTCCAGGTGACGCCCCCAAACAATTCTGTCTCTAGCCTGATCTTCACTTATTTTCTTTATATATACAAATAACTCTGATCCCACGGACCCGATGGATGTCAAACCCCAAACTCCGCCCAAAACACAGCTCCAGGCTCCAGAGGTGAAGCACCCGAAAGAACAGAACCCCACAAATGCATCTGCATGTGGTCTTCTGCTTTCCAGGGCTCTGCAGCTTCTCGGAATCCACACTCCTGGAGCTGCTCTGAGCAGCTGGAGGTCACCTGTAGGGGAGGGAGGGCTACCCGCGAAGCCCCCAGGGGGAGCTCCTTTTCCCCTCCCTTTGCAGGCTCCACGGGCCTCAGCGTGAAGTCACTAGCCTCGGGCTCTGCTGCCCCCTGCAGGTTATTCAGCTACTTCTAATCCCTTCAATCAGTTCCATGAGACAAACACCCTCAAACCCATTGTGTGAATAAGACACGAGCAGAGTCCCTGCTCTCCTTCTATGTTTATGTATAAAGTGGGGGAGGAAAATTCTAAGATAACTTAAGTGCATTTAAAAGAATTCTAATGGCCGGGCGTGGTGGCTCACGCCTGTAATCCAAGCACTTTGGAGGCCAAGGCAGGCGGATCACCTGAGGTTGGGAGTTCAAGACCAGCCTGACCAACATGGTGAAACCTTGTCTTAAAAAAAAAAAAAAAAAAAAAAAAAAAAAAAGAATTCTAGATCGTGGTGGAGGTGGCAGTTCAGGGACCTGCGTCAGAGATCCTGCAGCACCTCCAGGCCTGGCTGGTCTGAGAGAGGGTGGAGAGCTGGAGCTGGATGTGGATAGGTGGAGGGAGCAGCCCTGAGAACTGGGCTCTACAGCAGCGCAGCTCTAAAGCCCGGAGCCCTGGAGAGCAGAGATGGGGGCTCCCGGGACAGGACACTTGAGGAGGAGAGAGTCCAGTAGCTTCCATGGGGAGGGGTGCTGTGGCAGCTGGTGTGGGCCAGTGGCTATCATAAGTACCATAACTAAGCCCGACTGGGACGTGAAAACTTGGATTTCATGGGAATTTATGAAGAGAAAGGCTCTGATGACAAAGAAGTCATCGATGAGGAGGGGGATGAGGATCACTGGCAAGCTCGCCCCTTATGGAAAGAAAAGTGAATGCTCAACTACTGCTGCAAAATGGGTTCAAAGGATGAGACTCTCGCTGCCAGGGAACAGACTGCTGCAGAACTCTTAGAGATTGCAAAGACCTTTCAACAACAGTCTGGGAGGCCAGGTGCCATGGCTCATGCCTGTAATTCCAACATTTTGGGAGGCCAAAGTTGGAGGATCACTTGAAGCCAGAAGTTGGAGACCACCCTGAGCAGTGAAGTGAGACCCTCCCATCTCAATTTTTTTAAAATTAGCCAGGAGAAGTGGTGTGTACCTACAGTCTCAGCAACTCAGGAGGCTGAGGCGGGAGGATTACTTGAGTCCCAAAGTTTGAGGCTGCTGTGAGCTATGATTAGGCTACTGCACTTCAGCAAGACACTGTCTCAAAAAACCATAAAAATTCCACCAAACTACCTGGGGAAACCCTGACCCCCTTGGATGGTCTAATTGTGAAACACAGAGGGTGGTGATATTTCTTTATGGACTGGATCATTCTAACCACGTAAGAGGCTTGGCCTACTGAGGATTTACCAGGAGGGATGACCTCCTTGCAGTCAATGGAAAGGGCCCCCGTTGAAACCATCCCTTTAAACTTCATCAAATTCATCAGGGAGGAATGGAGGAGCAAAACTTCAACCAAGCTTGCAGCGCCTTCAGCATTAATCTTTATGTCAGCTTGTTCTCTGACCTTCCTCATATTTGTTTCACACCTTGTGTCCTAGAATCCCATAGACTCTAAATGATAGTTCCCATCCTTTTCAGGGCTGGGTGCATTGGTTCATGACTGTAATCTCAGCACTCTGGGAGGCTCAGGTGGGGGGATCACTTGAGCCTGGGAGTTCAAGAACAGCCTGGGCAATATAGTGAGACTCCATCTGTATAAAAAATTTAAAAACAGTCAGGCATGGTGGCATGTACCTTTATTCCCAGCTACTTGGGAGGCTGAGGCAGGAGGATCTCTTGAGCCCAGGAGTATCTGCAGTGAGCTATGGTCCCACCACTGCACTCCAGCCTGGGAAACAGAGCCATACTATGTGTCTTTTAAAAAAAAAAGAAAGAAAGAAAAAATCCAGACATTTGTTGGTCTTTGGATTATTGGAAAACATTTATCTGACACTTAGCCCAATGTCTGAGCCCAATATATAGACTTATTAGAAAGGGGCACTTTGGGACTGAAACATAGCTCTGCAGGAAGCTTTGGACAGGTTAATGACTTACTATGACAGGCACAAGCCTCAGGCACACCTTTAGAGGGTAGGTCTGTGACTTGAGATGTTACAGCTGCTGCTGAGCATACAAATTGGGCCTTATGGCAACCACAGTGTGGTAAATCAGTCCCTTTAGGATTTTAGTTGTAATGATGACATGCAGATAAAACCAGACACCCTTGAAATTGAACAAATGCTGGCAGTATATTATCCTTTCCAGCAGGTGGAATCCTTAAGAAAGAACCTTCCTGTGACTGTGAGAACGGGACTACCATGGCCGGCTAATTTTTTGCATTTTTAGTAGAGACAGGGTTTCACCATGTTGTCCAGGCTGGTCTTGAACTCCTGAGCTCAGGTGATCTGCCTGCCTCAGCCTCCCAAAGTGCTCGGATTACTGGTGTGAGCAACTGCGCCCGAACTCTGACTAAATTTCTTTCATTTGGATGGCAGTTTCTCACACCTTAATCCCAGCACCTTGGATGGCCGAAGCGGGTAGATCACTTGAGCCCAAAAGTTTGGGCTATGTCCACCCTGGGCAAGATGGTGAGACCTAGTCTCTATTTATTTTTATTAAAAAAAAGTAAATATATATACATATATATATACACACACACACACACACACATATATACACACACACACACACACACACGAAAACACATATATAAATGTATATATATATATTTTTAAAGACGGGGTTTCATCATGTTGGTCAGGCTGGTCTTGAACTCCTGATCTCAGGTGATCCGCCCACCTTGGCCTCCAAAGTGCTTGGATTACAGGCGTGAGCCACCACGCCTGGCCTAAATGTATATATTTTCTTTTCTTTTCTTTTCTTTTTTTTATTTTTAAGACAGGGTTTCGCCATGTTGGTCAGGCTGGTCTTGAACTCCCGGCCTCAGGTGATCCGCCCGCCTTGGCCTCCAAAGTGCTTGGATTACAGGCATGAGCCACCACGCCCAGCCTAAATGTACGTATTTTCAATAAAATGTGGAGGAAGTAGGAAGGAGTGGTGAAGGGGGTCTGTTATCTGCCATATGATTCCATCCCAGCCAAGAAACAGATCTGTTTCTCTAGATTTTAAGAATTCTAAGGCTTGACTTAGGTCTTACTTGTAATTTGGTATCTTATTGCCCCAAGGAGTCTGTTTTTCCAGTCTGATGATGTCTATCTTTACATGAATGCATCAGTTGCTGCATCTAAACTCCTAAAGGGAGAGGGTATAAGGAGGCCTGTCTCACCTCCCAGCCTGTCATATAGAGGAACTCAATTTTCAGGGTTTTGTGGGGATCTCCTTGGCCAAGAGCCCGTCACTTCCCTTAGCTGGGAAGGTACTTTTGTTTTTGTTTTAAACAGTCTCCTGTCACCCAGGCTGGTGTAAGTAACTTACACCTTCCATGCACTGATTCATGATTTTCCTACAATTCCTGTCTCCCTGAAATGAATAAAACCAAACTGTCATGAGCTGCCTAGGGACCACTTACTCCAGGCTTCTTGGGGTTGTGTTTCCCTGGGCCAAGGTCTCTCCTATTCGGCTGTTAGATACAGTAAATTCCTCTTCAAAGTTTCAGCTTGTTCCACTTCCCTGTTCTTCGTTTTCTATTTTCAAAGCCTAACTTCCTTGTTCTTTGTGCCTCTTCACCCCTAGTTACAGTAAACAATCTTCCCACCCGTCCTAATCTGTAACCCACACCTGTTTCTTACTGGGAAAGAGTCCCCCTCTGCCCTTAGTTACTCACTCTGAAAGAGCTCCTTCTGCCGAAACTGCCTTTCCGGCCGCTGTGACCCACAACCCTGCTCTCTTTGCAACAGCCAATCGGGATCAGCTTAGATTGTGACTTCTGACTCCAGCCAGTGGAGACAGGACACGGTAGCATGGACTGACTGTGTTAGGTTAAGAACCCCTTCTCTCCTTTATTTGGGGTGCTCTCGTGGTGGCCAGACTTACGAGTAGCACCCGCCTGCAGAAGTACATTTGCCTTGCTGAGTGCTGGTTTTCTTTGTGACTCTGAGCTCTTATTTCCAACTCCGAGCTATTATTTCCAACAGCCTCTGAATAAACTTCTTTATTTTACATAGTTTGGCTTTTTCCGTTGACAAACCACAAGCCAGGACTGGGTGTTTCTCATTCGTGAATCGCTGTTTGCTCAAATCAAATCTTTGTTAACATACCTCAGTTTATATATATATATATATATATATATGTAATTATTATTTTCTGGATGGGAGTCTCGCTTTGTCGCCCAGGCTGGAGTGCAGTGGCGCGATCTCGGTTCACTGCAACCTCCGCCTCCCGGGTTCAAGCGATTCTCCTGCCTCACTATGCCCCGCCAATTTTTCTATTTTTAGTAGAGACGGGGTTTCGCCGTGTTAGCCAGGATGGTCTCGATCTCCTGACCTCGTGATCCACCCCGCCTAGGCCTCGCACAGTGCTGGGATTACAGGCGTGAGCCAACACACCCGGCCAGTTTAATGTTTAACAGAATGAAGTGGGGGCTGGGAGCCCCACAGACCGCTGCTCCTCCCACACGAACCCCACACCCTAGGCGGGATCCCCCCATGGCCCCGACATAATGTGGGGAGACGCGGGGCTGTGGGCGCGGAGCTGCCCAGAGAGGGCTCTGGGGCCGGGGCTGCAGTCGCCGCGCAGGTACGGGACAGTACGCCAGGGGCCCCAGCTGCCGGCCCAGCCAAACCCTGCGACCGAGGGGATCAAGGGCCGAGCTGCGCCACGGGACTCAGTCCCAGACCCCGCTGTCACCGCGTGGAGGCCCGGGTCTCGCCACCGCCAGTTCCAGCCCCTCCTCTCAGTCGCCCGGACGCCAGGTCCTTCATACGCACCATTTTTCGGCTTCCAGGACGTTCTGGTGTCCTCCCTGTCTCCCGCGACTAGTGTAGGTCACAGTGTAGGATACAGAGCGACAGAAGCCCTGGCGGAAGCACCTGGTCCCTCTCGGAGCAAAAATGCCGAGAGCCGGATCTCAGCCTGCGCAATAACAAGGGAGAGGACTCCTCCCTACTTTCTGGGACCGACAATAGACAGGGCCCCGCCCCAGCGCTCCTGACTGGATGGGGCACCAGGCCCCACCTCCTCCATCCTGAGTGACAGCAAAGTTCGCGAGTAACCGGGCTCTGCAGATCAAGTCTGACCTGTTCTGGCCACCGCGTCTCTAAGCGAACAGCCTCTCTAAGCAAGCGCCCTCCTTGCGCTCTGTTCATTGGATATTTGCATTTCAGCCAGACTTGTTCCTTATTGTTAGAAGAGGCACTGTTAGCTTCCTCAGTCTAGGGGCTGTCCCTGCTCCTTCCTTCTGCACGGGATCACAAGCGTGTGCAGGGAATTTCAGACTCAGTGTTCAGTGGAGACATGTGCTTGCCTCAGAGCAGGAGGGGGAGCCCAGACGCGGCCAGGCACGACTGCACCAGGAGAGAGAGGCAGATGTCCTCTAGGGGGCGGGAAATAGGATGAGGCATGGCTAAGGCTTCCTCACACTGCTATGGACTGCTGCAAGATTTTTCTTGTAAGGCAGCTAACCAAGTCAGAACTTATTAAAGATTTAGCGTCTCAGTTCCGGTCCAGCAGAGAGCGTGGAGAGACGCAGTGCGCCGCGAGCTCCCCCTGGGCCCTCCAGGCCCTCCGGCCCCGGGCCGCCGGGTGAGCTGGGAGGGCCCCGGGACAGGCCGTGCCCTCTGCCCTTCAGACACCGGAGGCCTCCGCTGTGGCTGCCCATTGGCCTGGCCAGGCTCAGGCCTTGAAGCCGTGGCGAACCTCTACCCCACCCCACTTCGGTGACTGATGGCGGCGGCGGCTTCTCCCAGCCCGTACCCCGGCCTGGACCCCGCACCCCGGCCTGGACCCCGCTGGCCACTGGGTCTCCCGGCCCAAGTGTGCCTGGCCTCGACGGAGCCCCAGCTGAGCTGCCCGGATGCAACCCCTTTGGGTGGCGGCGGGAGTGGCGGAGCAGGAAACATGGCGGCCCGCTCGAATGCTGCGCAGCGGAGGCCGTTAGGTCATCGAGGGCCTGGGAAGGCGGCCTAAGGACCGAGGCAGGCTCGGCCGCCTATTTAGGCCACGGAGCCGTGCACATCCGGGTCCCCCAATGACCACTCTGTCCCCATTGGGCGAGACCTACCTAGTCCTGACGACAACGGACAAAGGCCTTAACAGACCTGGGAGGTGAGCGAAGTTCCGAACGACGACAGGTGGAACGGTTAGCGGCCATCGGGCGGTTAGTCTTCATTCTACCAGACCTTGCTGGCTAAAAAGAGAAACGGTAGAATGACAGGCCACGTTTGGCCCTTGGGAAATGCCCGCCACCCTCTGGGAAGATTTACTGACCGTTTATGGAAGGCCTGTGTATGGAAGGCTGCTCTCAACTCCACCCCAACCTTTTAATAGAAAACATTTGTCACATCCAGCCCTTCTAGATGTAAAGAGATTGCCGATGTATGATAAAGTAGAGTTAGAAAACCACACGTCTTGTAAATTCTCATTTGTTTAAAAGAAATCATAGAAAATACATGTCTTCTGGAGATGACTTTTGGAAATGGAGTTGTTGCCCTCTGGAAGCCATACGTCCACGTTTGTTCAGCGGGTTAGATGATATGGAGCTGGAAGACCTGAGAAGGAGGAGAAGAAGGTTGTATGCTAGACTGGTCATATTAAGAAGACATTTTCATATTCTAGCCATTGTTTTGTGTGCATTTAATTCTTCACTAGTGTGTATATAGTTGACAATGCTAAACTTTTTTGAAATGTCTGTTTTTAGATGTTCTGAAGTGCCTGATGTTAAAATTAGAGGTAGTAAAATCACATTTTGTAAATATCTTTTTGTTACAATTTGTAGGAAATGTTTTTTGGGGGGAATGGCCAAATCACCTGTTGAGTAATACTCATTGTGTGTGCAGTGGTTCAAGGCAGGAGGGGGAGGTGCAGACAGTTCTATGCCACACTGCTTACAGCAAGGCAAGATGAATTATTATCTCTGCATTTTGTTTTACTTACTTGTGCATATAGTGTATATAAAGGACAAACAAGTCCCAACTTTAACAACATCTAGTCTTTCTAGATGTTAAAGAGGTTGCCAGTGTATGACAGAAGTAGAGTTAGTAACCTAATGTTTTATACATTTTGTTTTACAAGTCTAGGAAAGATTGTCTTCTGAAAATTTGGGCATTCTTGCTCACTGGGTTGATGGAGATGGGAAGGGTTCTAGGCCAGAATGTTCACATTTGGAAGGCTCTTTCAAATTATAACTGTTGTTACATGTTTGCAGTTTATTCAAGACTGCTGTATAGGTAGTAGACAAATTAACTCCTTACTTGAAACATCTAGTCTATCTAGGTGTTTAGAAGTGCCCGATGTATGTTAAATGTAGAGGTAGTAAAATATCACTTTGTAAATATCTTTTTACTAAAATTCATAGGAAATACTTTTGGAAATTGAACTGTGAAGCCACCTTTGTGAGCAGTATAGTACTGTCTATACTTGTTCAATGGTTTAGAGGTGGTGGGAGGGAAGAAATTGCAAACGGTAATATTCTAGTGTGTTCACAGTTGGACATTTCAGACACTATTTTTCTGTAGGTTTTGTGCATTTTCTTTTGCTCTGTATATAGTGTATATAACGGACAATGAGTCCTAATTTTTCAACATCTAGTCTCTAGATGTTAGAGGTTGCCAGTGTATGACAAAGTATTTAGTAAAATCAGCATATTTTGTACCGTTTGTGATAAAATTCATAGGAAAACTTGTCTTTGGTAAACGACTTTTGCAATGGAATTTGTTCAGTCATCTCTAAGCATTACACGTGCCTGTACTTGTCCACTGGATTGAAGGCAGAGAAGAAAGAGTGGAGGGAATGATTCAAGGCCAAAATGGTCACATTTAGAAGATACCTCAGATGCTAACCATTGTTATGTGTATGCAATTTTAATTAACAGTGTTGTGTACGTGGTGGACAAGTTATATGAAATATCTAGTCTTTCTAGATATTTGGAAGTGCTTGGTGTATTTAAAAGTAGTAGTAGAATAACACTTTTTGTAAATAGCTTTTAAAAAGTGACAGGAAATGCTGTTGGGAAGTGGAATTGTGGGAACCACCTGGCAGGTGGGAGGGAAGAAGTTGCAAAAGGTGTTTTGCCATTGTTTATTAGAAAATTTCAGCTTAATCCATTGCCTGTATGTTACATGCATTTCATTTAACTTTGCCATACTGTATATATTATGTATATACTGGACAAATGAATCCCAATTTTATAATATCGAGTCTCTAGATATGAAAGAGGTTGCCAGTGTATGACAGAAGTAGAATTAGTAAACCAACACATCCTGCACCCTTTGTTAAAATTCATAGAAAGGCTGTCTTCTGAGAAAGACTTTCGGAAGTGAAGTAACATCAGCTCTAAGTGACACATGTGCCTGTATCCACCAGGTTGGTGGTGGTGAAGAGTTGGAAGGAATGAAGAGTTCTAGACCAGAATGTTCCTATGTAGAAGACACTTTCAGATATAACCATTGTTACATGTGTGTAGTTTATTCAACACTACTGTGTATATAATGAACAAACTTAAGTCCTAATTTGAAACATCTAGTCTTTCTAGATGTTTAGAAGTACACAAGGTATGTTAAAAGTAGAGATAGTAAATAACAAACACATTTTGTAGCTGTCTTTTTGATATATCATCTTTTGGAAATTGATCAATTCTCTGAGGAGTACATTATGATATCTGTGCAGGTTCAGGGAGAAGGAGGAGCGTAAGGGCTTTCCACCAGTGTGTTTATGATGAGGCACATTGATCATTGTCCCTTATGTCTGCATTTTCATTAACTGTGCTGTGTATATAGTGTATATAAGCGGACATAGAGTCCTAATTTACATCTAGTCGATGTTAAAGAGGTTGCCCGTGTATGACAGAAGTAGAGTTAGTAAATTCAATACATTGAGTATACCTTGTGTTAAAAATCACAGGGAAGACTTCTTAAAAACAGAAGTCAAATTGTTAAAATCCCCCCCCAAGCTGTCCATGGGGTTGGTAGAGGTCGGAAAGGGAAGTAGGTTCTAGGCCAGAATGTTCCTATTTAGAAGACACTCAAATTACAGTCTATGTTATGTATACATTTATTCAATGCTACTGTGTATATAATGGAAAACTTAAGTCCAGTTGGAAATATCTAGTCTTTCTAGGTGTTTAAAAGTGCACAACATAGGTTAAAAGTATAGGGCTAAATTAACACCCCTCTAAGCATTTTTTTTCATTACTTCCTTAGGAGTGGTTGGTTGCATTTGGGAATGGAATTGTTAAAATTTGATGCTTAGGAGCCTATGCTGACTATTTATTGGGTGGTAATGGGAGGAGGAGGTATGCAGGGAGAAGGGTTCTGTGCCCCTGAGATTTGTTCAGCTGGTCTAACCATTGTTCTCTATGTGCATTTTAGTGAATATTATGTATTAAAGGATAAACAAGTCAATGCTCAGAGTATGTTAAAAATAGGTATAGTAAATCAGTCCCTTTATGAATGTCCTTTTGTTAGTTTTTAAGAAGGCCTGTGTTCTGGGAGTGACCTTTATTATTAGTCCACCTCTTGGAGCCAGACATCCTATACTTAGTCACTGGGGATGGTGGAAGAGGGAGAAGACAGGGTGAAGGGAAGGGCTCTTTGCTAGTATCTCCATATCCAGAAGATGGTTTTAGATGATAACCACAGGTCTATATAGGTGTTTTTAGTTAAGTTCCTGTGTTTATTGTGGGCAAAGTTCATTATTTTGCAACATCCAAGCTTTATGAATGTCTGGGGTGAAAACATAGAGCTAGTGAATTAGCCAATTTGTAAATACCTTTGTTGTAATTGATAGAAAAGATGCATCTTGGACATGGAATTGTAAACCACCTCTGAGCAGTGTATGTCAGGACTTGTTCATTAGTTGGCAGCAGAGGGGCAGAAGGAACTATAAAGGGAGAGATGTATGCAGATGTGTCCATATTTACATTTTGATGATAGCCATTAATGTATGCATCTCTTGTGGCTGTACTATAGGAATATATTAAATAATTCAATGGAAATATAACTTGCTAATATTTTAATGGTATAGATCTGCTAATGAGCTCTCTAAGAAGCATTATACTTAGTGTATTCTGTTGCTGTATGCTTCATTTTAAATTGAGCATTAAGAAAATGCAGTATTTAAATCGGAACTCTGCTAATGCTTTTATCTAGAGGCGTGTTGCCATTTTTGTCTTCTATAAAATTTTTATCCCAAGAAAGACAGTATTACATTTTTTTTTAACAGACTCAGTTGGTGTAGTGTATTTTTGGTTATCAAAATGCTCATATAGCTTTGGGATTTTTGAATTGGTAAATATTCATGAGGTATGAAAAATCATGATACATACTATACAATCTCAGTCCCATAAAACTGGACATTGTGCCTACAGATGCACAGGACCTAGAAGAATGTGTCAAATTATAAACTGCTTGTGATTGTGACTTTGTTCTTTGCTTCTTGTGTTTTTCAGTTTCCTCTAATGTACTTAACTTTTTAAAAAGTAAAGGTTATTTAAAAAACAAAAACAAACAAAAAAGATTTAGCGTCTCTCGATACTATGTATATCTATCCCTGGTGCATTGACAGTGACTGAAGACCCATTTTTCAGGACACGCTGTGTAGGACTGAGCCAGGGAACATTATATAGCATGGCACTTTCATTTCACATCTAACCCCCAAAGAGCAGGGTTAACTGAAATGAAAAATGGTCTCAGGGGAAGCTGTAAATGAGAAATTCTGTCATAGAAATTATGTCTTAGGCATCTTTTTTTGAGACAGGGTCTCACTCTGTCACCCAGGCTGGAGTGCACTGGTGCGATGACTGCTCACTGCAGCCTCAACCTCCCAGGCTCAAGCAATCCTCCCACCTCAGCCTCCCAAGTAGGTGAGACTACATGTGCGTGCCACCATGCCCGACTAGTTTTTTATTTTTTGTAGAGGTGGGGGTCTCGTTTGGTTGTTCAGGTTAAGCACTCCTGTGCTTAAATGATCCTCCAGTCTCAGCCTCCCAGAGTGTTGGGATTACAGGTGTGAGCCCGGCCTCTTGGGCATCTTCATTGCTCCACACCTTACAATGAGAAATTCAATATTCAGTGAATATTGCCTGGAGAAATAGCACAGCCATAACTTGTGATAAGGCTAATCAGGTGTTGAGATTTGAACATTCCTAGAAGCTTCATTTAATAAACCTAATTTCACTTATGTGTGAAAGTACTCACATATATTCATTGTTCAGACACGGATAACCATGGCAAGGAAATGAGGTGCTATGAAAAATTATGTAGGGACAACAGATACAATCAAGGATTATCGTTGGCAAACCAGGACACATGGACAGATGATTTCTGAGGTAGTTTTGTACCTTATATAAAGGTAGAAAGTGTTAGAAGACATCCAGCTGGAGTCAGTTGCAGAATAGATGCTTTGCTTGGTATGTGGAGAACACTCCTCAAACATTTTCATTTGGTCACAGAAGTAGTCCGTGTTGTGTGAGAGCAGAGGAAAAACAGTGAATCCACTGTCAGGTCTCAGCACAACTCAGAAATCCAATCCCTAGACAGGGTGTGTGGATGTTAATATCGCCCTCACCACAAGAGGGAGCTTCATTGACTTCCCCTTTCTGGAAAATGTCTCAAAGCTGTTTTCCAAAAGATTTTTTGATGTAAGGCATAACAGCTGTTAGAAATAAAGATAGGCCTGGTGTGGTGGCTCACATCAGCAATCCTAGCACTTTGGAAGGCCAAGGTAGGAGGATCGCTTGAGGCCAGGAGTTTGAGACCAGCCTGGGCAACATAGTGGGACCCTGTCTCTACCAGAAAAAGAAGAAAGTTAAGGTAACACCAGTGAATTCAGTTTCATTTACATGATTCTTTTTTTTTTTTAACAAGGTCTGCTCTGTCACCCAGGCTGGAGTACAGTGGGGCAAACAGGGCTCACTGCAGCCTTAATCTTCCGGACTAAAGCAATAATCCCACCTCAGCTTCTCAAGTAGCTGGGACCACAGATGTGCACCACCACACCCAGCTAATTTTTGTATTTTGTACAGCTGGGGTTTCACCATGTTGCCCAGGCTGCTCTCCAACTCCTGGCCTCAAGCGATCCTCCCCCTTCAACCTCCTAAAGTGCTGGGATTACAGGTGTGAGGCACCATGCATGGCCAATTTAACTTTTCATAGATTGATTTTTAAAAAGCAATGAACCTGGCTAGGCACAGTGGCTCATGCCTGTAATCCCCAAATCCCAGCACTGTGGGAGGCTGAAGTGGGTGGATCACCTGGGTTCAGGAATTCGAGACCAGCCTAGTCAACATGGTGAAACCCCATCTCTACTAAAAATACAAAAATTAGCTGAGCTTGGTGGTACATGCCTGTAATCCCAGCTACTCAGAAGGCTGAGGCAGGAGAATTGCTTGAACCCATAAGGCAGAGGTTGCCATGAGCTGAGATCGCACCACTGCACTCCAGGCTGGGCAACAAAGCGAGATTATGTCTGGAAAAAAAAAAAAAGCAATAAACCCTGTGAACCTTGATTGGATTTCCCAGATTCTAAAAAGTGCAGCGATGAAACAAAAAAGTGAATGGAAAGAAGTAGGACTAACTTTTTTTTTTTTTTTTTTTTTTTTTAGTAGAGACAGGGTTTCTGCATGTTGGTCAGGCTGGTCTCGAACTCCTGACCTCAAGTGATCCACCCACCTCGGCCTCCGAAAGTGCTGGGATTACAGGCATGAGCCACCATGCCCAGCCAGAAGTAGGACTAACCGAGTTGAGAGGAAGACCTCTGTGGAGGTGACATTTGGGGTGACCTGAACTAATGTATTAGTATAAAGGAAATGTTAAAATGAAAGTTATGGGAGGCAGTTGTTTTGGACTGAGCTTCTGCACTAGGTGCTTAGAAACCAGATGAAACAAAAATGGAGTCACTCATGCTAAATGCCACATAACCAAACTGAAACTTAAAGGAAGCAAATAGATCCCTATACAGACCAGTTTTTCCATTGAAAATCAGTTCAGTTTCCTGTTGGCCAGGCTGGTCTCGATTTGTGAAACATCAAGACACCTCCATAGTCAAGACTAATAATGGCAGGCTGTGTCCTGTTCATCACCTAAACCTGCACTTCTAGTGTCCCTTACCTTCTTCGCTGGCCATTCCAACAGTGCCTGCATCCTGTAGAAAACCACATCTGGAATCAAGTGGGTGGTGTTGTTTCTACTCTTTTTTTTTTTTTTTTTTTGAGACAGAGTATCGCTCTGTCACCAGTGGCACAATCTCGGTTCACTGCAACCTCCACCTCCCAGGTTCAAGCAATTCTGCCTCAGCCTCCCCAGTAGGTGGGATTACAAGTGCCTGCCACCATGCCCAGCTAATTGTTTTTGTATTTTTAGTAGAGATGGGGTTTTGCTATGTTGGCCAGACTGGTCTCGAACTCCTGACCGCAAGTGATCCACCAGCTTCGGCCTCCCAGAGTGCTAGGATTACAGGTGTGAGCCACCATGCCCAGCCCCCTTACCTTTCTCACACAAAGACTTCATGACCATCACTGTCTCTTTGTTTTTTGTTTTTGTTTTTTGAGACAGGGTCTCACTCTGTCGCCCAGACTGGAGTGCAGTAGTGTGATCATAGCTCACTGCAGCCTTCACCTCCTGGGTTCAAGCAATTCTCCTGCCTCAGCCTCCAGACTAGCTGGGACTACAAGTGCGGCCATCATACCCGACTAATTTTTCAAATTTTTTGTACAGACGGGGTCTCACCATGTTGTCCAGGCTGGCATCACCTTGCCTTTCGCTGGAATGTTAAATATACTCCTTTAAATTGGGAAGGAAATGAAACCCAGTTGTAAAGAAAAAAAATAAAAATAAAAAACAAGCTCTATGGGGGGCAGGGCGGACCAAACTGTAATGAATTGTTGTGCCTCACAAACTAGCCTTGTATAAAAAACGTTGTACTCCTGATAAGTTTATTGGCCTTTGGCCTATATAAGCAAGAACTCTATCTTAAATATGAAGCACTGAGACCATTTCTGTTGATCCTGTGTTTTACCAAATGGGCCATTCCCAGCTTCTCGCTTGAGTAAACTTTCAAAAACTGGAATCTGATCCTTTTGATTATTTCAGGTTGACAAGTCCACATAAGGAGACAGCATCAATGTAACTCATCAGGTATTTAATCCGGTTTGCCTCCTCATGCAACTTATAAAAGCCTTTTCTTCAATCACAGGCCATGACTGGGATCATGACTCAGGAACCGCTGTCTGCTCCAACAAACTCTTTAACTGTTAAGAGTGCCTCAGTTTAATTTTTAACAGAAGAAAGGCGGACACACCCGAGGCGAGATTCCCTCCATGATTCTCCCGTGGCCACCGCACCATCTGGGGAGACGCGGGGCTGCGGGCGAGGAGATGCCTAGAGAGGGCTCCAGGGCCGGGACCGCAGTCGCCGCGCAGGGACGTGACAGGACGCCCGGGGTTCCGTCTGCGGGCCCAGCGCCACCCTGCGGCCGAGGGGACCGAAGGCCGAGCCGCGCCTTGGGGAACTCGGGTCCCAGACGCCAGAGTCGCCTGAGCGGAGGCCCGGGTCTCGCCACAGCAGGATCGGATTGGTTCCATTCAGTCCCTCGTCCACGTAACTGGACGCTAGGCAGGACACATTCATCATTTCCCTGCTTCTTGGTGTCCCGGAGTCCTCTTTATGACTCCGGAGCAGGTCACAACGCAGGTGACAGCGTCACAGAAGCCATGGCGGAGGCACCTGGGGCCTCTCGAAGCAGCGAGGACTGGACGCAGAACCAACGGACCCCAGCAGCAAAGGAGTGTGGCCTCCTTCTTCCCCGGATTGACAGTTGGCAGGGCCCCGCCCCAGGGCCCATGATTGGATGGGGTTCTAGGCTCCGCCCCCTCAGCCCTGAGTGACAGGGAAAGCCCTGGGTAACAGCCCTGCAGAGGTTGGCTAACCAGTCCTAGCCACAGCCTCTTTAAGGCTAAGCTCACTCCCTGCTCCCTGGTCATTGGATATCTGCATTTCAGCCAAACTTGCTCCTTTTGTTAGGAGGTGCGCTGTTCGCTTCCTCGATCTGTCAGAAGTGTGTGCAGGGAATTCCATACTCAGTGTTCAATGGAGTCATCCCTTTGCCTCATAGCAGGAAGGAAACCCAGGCCAGGCCCCGCAAATCTGCACCAGGAGGGAGAGGCAGGTGTCCTCTACAGGGCGGGAATTGGGTATAAGACTTCCTCATACTCTCCCCGTCCCACCCTCGAATGTGGAACTGCTTCTTCCTTCTAGACTTCATTTTCACCAGCAGGAAGTTCTCACCTGGGGTCAGTCAAGCTTCCAACCTAAATCAACTATCAATTTCGTAAACCTTTTTTTCCAGGAGACACGTCAGACAAGTATTACTGAGCCCGACCTTCACAGATTGTCTTTTTATGTACAAATTACAGTCTGTCCCCTGGGACCCTTCACATGTAAAAACCAAACACTGCCCCCTCCCACAAACGTCCCTAGGCTCTAGGTACAACCCCAGTAAGGACAGAACCTCCCCACCCCGCCCCCCTACACAAAGTGCATTTGCACATGAGTCTCCTGCTCTCCAGGGCTCTGCAGCCTCTCAGGATCCACATTCCTTCTGCAGCTGTTCTGATCAGCTGTAGGCCACTTGCAGGGGAGGACAGGGCTGCCCCGGAGGAACCCAGGGGAGCTCCCTTTCCTTCCCTTTGCAGGCTCCAGACTGGCCTTAGCAGGGGGAGTCACTGGCCTTGGGCTCTGCTGCCCCCTGCAGGTTATACATCTGCTTCTCATCTCATTGATCGGTAACCTGAGACAAACACCCTCAGTTCCACTGTGTGTATGTATAGAGTGAGAAAGGAAAATTCTAAGATAATTGAAGTGAATTAAAAGACTTCCAGGCAAGGTGCGGTGGCTCAGGCCTGTAATCCCAACACTTTTGGAGGCTGAAGCGGGAGGATCGCTTGAGCCCAGGAGTTCATCATCCTGGGCAACACAGCCAGACTTCCTCTCTACTAAACATTTAAAAATTAGCAGTGCCTGGTGTGTGAACCTGTAGTCCCAGCTACTCGGGAGGCTGAGGTAGGAAGATCTGGAGCCCAGGAGTTCGAGACCACAATGACCCATGATCTCGCCACTGTGCTTCAGCCTGGGCAAAGATCGAGACCCTATTTCTAAAAAAAAAAAAAGAAAGAAAGAAAGAAATCCTGGGAGTGCTTTGCTTTTCCCAGCCAACTGTCTCACATTACTAATTTTCAGGTAATCTAAAGCTTATTTTGGGAAGTGCTCCATGTGAATGTCAGATTTTTGAAAGGTTTCTATTAAAAAACAGTAGTTTTTAAAGATAATGAGATAGTAGTGAGATAGTGTCAAGTGAAGTATAGGGAAATGGATTGGAAGTTGGCCAGAGTAGGCGTTGTGAAATCTTCAGAAATCAAACTTCAGAATGAAATTCAGATCCTGCAATTAGTTGCCGCATTGCATGCTGGTGCCTATAGTTTCTTAGACTGTAGTTCAGTATTTGTAGAGAAAGGCAGCAGTGTCTCTTCTATCCAACGTACAAAAAAGTACATACAGCCAATGGGCTTTTGGTATGTTATCAGCAGTAGTCCTAGCAAAGTTCCTAGGCACTTTGAGTCTGGTTGAGATGAACTTTCATTCATGTGAGAATAAGTGGATATTCAAGAATATACCTTATAAACTTCAGTAACAGATGCTAAAATTTTCAGTGAATCTCAGCATTTATATATATGTTTTTTCTTTCTGGAACTGATGCTTCTAGAGCAAAATCCTAAAGAAGGCTGTCAGAAATGGAAGTATATGAACAGAAATGGAATTGAGAAGATTATGGGGCATATGAACCTGAAAAGTATACAGGCAAGTTTTTTATTTTTTTGTTTTTTTTTTTTGAGATGGAGTTTTGCTCTGTCACCCAGGTGTGATCTCAGTTCACCGAAACCTCTGCCTCCCGGGTTCAAGTGATTCTCCTGCCTCAGCCTCCCGAGTAGCTGGGACTACAGGCACACACCACCACCCCCAGCTAATTTTTGTAGAGAGATGGCATTTCACCATGTTGGCCAGGCTGGTCTTGAACTCCTTACCTGGTGATCTGCCCACCTCAGCCTCCCAAAGTGCTGGGATTACAGGCGTGAGCCACAGTGCCTGGCCAGGGAAGTTTTTTATTTTCTTTCTTTCTTCTTTTTTCTTCTCTCTTTTTATTTTTTATTTTTTTATTTTTGAGATGCAGTCTCACTCTGTTGAACAGGCTGGAGTGCAATGGTACGATCTTTGCTCACTGCAACCTCCGCTTCCTGGGTTCAAGCAATTCTCCTGCTTCAGCCTCCTGAGTAGCTAGGATTACAGGCATGTGCCACCATGCCTGGCTAAGTCTGTGTTTTATTTTTTATTTTTAGTAGAGACAGGGTTTTACCATGCCAGCCAGCCTGGTCTCGAACTCCTGACTTTGAGATCTGCCTGTATGACTTGAGCAAACCTGTGTTTCTTCAGCCTTATTTCTTACCTCTCACCCTATTCGTATCTCCTTACAGCCTTTCCACCAACTTAACCCTGCATTTTTCAGTCTGTATATTTTCATTTTTTTCCTATTCTCTTCTGGTAGAATGCCTTTCCTTGCTACTCAAGCATTCAACTCTCAAATTCAACCCTTCCTTCAATCTAACAAAAAATTTCTTCTCTTTCTTGAAGCCTTTCTTATCTCACTTTTTCCAACCAACAATCTCCAGAATTGATTTCATCTTTGTTATCTCTGTAACTTTTTGCTAGGAGCACTGTTACAGCCCTTTATCACATGTTGTCTTTATCATTATTATTTTGAGATAGAGTCTTGTTCTGTCCCCCAGGCTGAAGTGCAGTGGCACAATCACAGCTCACTGCAACTTCTGCCTCCTGGGCTAAAGCGATTCTTCTGCCTCAGCCTCCAGAGTAGCTGGGATTACCAATTCATGCCACCATGCCCAGCTAATTTTTGTATTTTCGTAGAGACAGAGTTTCACCAGGTTGCCCAGGCTGGTCTTGAACTTCTGACCTCAAGTCGTCTGCCCACCTCGGCCTCCCAAAGTGCTGGGATTACAGGCATGAGCCACTGTGCCAGGTGGCATGTTGTCTTTAATTAAAATTATTTGTGAATGTATATTCTTCCCCTTTCATTCTAAACTCCATAACAGACCTGTATCTCCTCCATGCCCCTGACTCCCAGCCCAATGCTTTAAATATAACTTTATGTTTAGTTAATGCTTTCTGAATTGAATTAGAATTTGATTTTGTTTGTTTGTTTTGTTTCGTTTTCTAACACTGAGTCTCACTGTATTGCCCAGTCTGCAGTGCAGTGGCACGATCTCGACGCACTTCGACCTCTGCCTCCCAGGTTCAAGCAATTCTCCTGCCTCAACTTCCCAAGTAGTTGGGTTTACAGGTGCCCGCCACTACGCCCAGCTAATTTTTGTATTTTTAGTGGAGACGGGGTCTCACCATGTTAGCCAGGCTGTTCTCAAACTCCTGACCTCAAGTGATCCCAAAATGCTGGGATTACAGGCTTGAGCAACCGTGCCCAGTTTGATTTTTTTCTTTTTCTTTTATTTTTTTTTTTTAATGACAGAGTCTCACTCTGTCTGCAGTACAGTGATGTGATCACACCTCATAGTAGCCTGGAACTCCTGGGATCAAGTGATCCTCCCATCTCAGCCTCCCAAGTAGCTGGGACTACAGGTGCATACCACCATGCCTGGCTTTTTTTTCTTTTTTTTTGCAGAATTGCTATGTTGCCCTGGCTAGAACTTGACTCTTGAAAAAGAAACTCCTTGTGATTTTTTAAAAAGATCTTCTTTTACAGGCCAGGCGTGGTGGCTCACGCCTATTATCCTAGCACTTTGGGAGGCCGAGGTGGGTGAATCACGAAGTCAGGAGATTGAGACCAGCCTGGCCAACATGGTGAAACCCCATCTTTACTAAAAATACAAAAATTAGCCAGGCATGGTGGCAAGTGCCTGTAATCCCAGCTACTCAGGAGGATGAGGCAGGAGAATCACTCGAACCTGGGAGGTGGAGGTTGCAATGAACTGAGATTGAGCCACTGCACTCCAGCCTGGGCAACAGAGCAAGACAGCATCTCAAAAACAAAAAACAAAACAGAAAACCTCCTTTTACGGTGAGATAACTTCCATTCAAGATGTTCTATCCCTGGCTGGTCCGATGGTAGTGGGTTATCAGAACTTATTAGTGTCACTAAAAAGTTGGTATACAATCCCCCACTGCTAAATTTGACTGGCTTTAAAAAAAAAGATGTCTATCCCAAACTGAATAAACTAGGAAGAAGACAGATTGTGATAGCATGGAGGAAATTTCAAAAAAAAACAAAAATCTCAAATTAGCAAGTGATTTAAACATCAAGATATGGGAGAACCAATGATCCCTGGGAAAATACATTGCAAAAAGAACTTCACCAAGTCATATTGTCATCAGACTGTAAAGTAAATGTTAAAAAGACAATTTTAAAATTAGCAAGAGGAAAGCAACTAGGCATCTACAAAGGAAGCCCCACCAAACTAACAGTGGCCTTCTTTGCAGAAACCTTACCAGCCAGAAGAGAATGTAGTAGGATTTTCAAAGTGGTAAAGAAAAAAACTGCCACCCAAAAAATTTATATCCAACTTAATTAAGCTTCATAAATGAAGGAGAAATTAAGTATCTCCCAGAAAAGCAAATGCTAGAGAATTTATCACCACTAGAAAAAACCTACAACAAATGCTCAAAGGAGCCCTAAACATGCAAATAAAAGGTTGACATTAACCATAAACTGAAACACACAAAAGAATAAAATCCACAGGTCTTATTAAACAATCACATAAAAAAGGAAAAGAGGCCAGGTGTGATGGCTCATTGCCTGTTATCCCAGCACTTCAGGAGGCCAAGGCAGGTGGATCATAAGGTCAAGAGATCGAGACCATCCTGGCTAACACAGTGAAACCCCTTCTCTACTAAAAATACAAAAAATTAGCCAGGCAGGATGGTGCACGCCTGTAGTCCCAGCTACTTGGGAGGCTGAGGAAGGAGAATTGCTTGAACCCAGGAGGCAGAGGCTGCAGTGAGCCAAGATCGCGCCAGTGCACTTCAGCCTGGGAGACAGAGTGAGACTCTGTCTCAAAAAAAAAAGAGGAAAATAAAGAAATCAAATGACAACACAAAAGAATTCCACCAAACCAGAAAATCAAACACCAGAGAAAAAGAAACAGAGAATTTATAAAAACAACTAGATAACAACATGAAAGGAACAAAATCTCATATATCAATATTAACCTTGAATGTAAATGGATTAAATGCTCCCATTAAAAGACATAGACTGGTGGAATAAATTTTAAAAACATGATCCAACTATATGCTCCTTACAAGAAACTTACCTTACCTATAAAGACACATATAGACTAAAAGTAAAGGGTTGTAAAAACATATTCCATGCAATTGGAAACCAAAAGTGAGCAACAGTTGTGATAGTTGTAAAGACAAAACAGACTTTAAATAAAAAACCATTCAAAAAGACAAAGAAGATCATGAGATCAAGAAGAATCAATTCAGCAAGATAATATAATAATACTAAATATAGCTGGGCACCGTGGCTCACGCCTGTAGTCCTAGCACTTCGGGAAGCTGAAGCAGGCAGATCACCTAAGGTCAGAGTTCAAGACCAGCCTGACCAACGCGGAGAAACCTCGTCTCTACTAAAAATACAAAATTAGCTGGACGTAATGGTGCATGCCTGTAATCCCAGCTACTTGGGAGGTTGAGGCAGGAGAATTGCTTGAACCCGGGAGGTGGAGGTTTCGATGAGGGGAGATTGTGGCATTGCACTCCAGCCTGGGCAACAAGAGTGAAACGCTGTTTCCAAAAAAACCCACTAAATATATAGGCATCCAACATTGGAGAGCCCAAATTAAGAAAGCAAATATTCCTAAACCTAAAGAAAGAGATAGACAGCAATACAGTAATAGTAGGGGACTTCAGCACCTCACACACAGTAGTAGAAAGATCATCAAGACAGATAATCAACAAAAAAATGGACTTAAGTCAAACTTTGGACCAAACGAATCTAACAGACATTTACAGAGCCCAACGATTTCAGAATATACATTCTTCTCATCAGTACATGAAACATTAACCAAGATAGACCATATGTTAGGCCATAAAACTAGTCTTAACAAATTTTAAAAAGTCAAAATCATTTCAAGTATCTTCTAGACCGCAGCTGAATAAAATTAAAAATCAATACCAAGAGTAACTTTGAAAACTGTACAAATACATGGAAATTAAACAATGTGCTCCTGAATGATCTCTGAGTCAAAGAAGAAATAAAAACAAAAAATAAAAATTTTGTTTGAAATGAACAAAAATGGCAACGTAACATATCAAAACCTCTGGAATATAGGAAAAGTCATGCTAAGAGGGAAGTTTGTAGGATTAAACGCCTATGTCAAAAAAGCAGAAAGATCACGAATCAACAACCTCACATTGTACCCCACGAAACTAGAAAAATAAGAACAAAATGAATCCACAGTTAGCAGAAAAAAAGAAATAACAAAGATCAGAGCAAAATTAAACAAAATCAAGACTGAAAAATAATACAAATGACCAACGAAACAAAAAGTTCGTTCTTTGAAAATATCAACAAAAGTAATAAACTGCTGGCTAGACTAACCAAGAAAAAAGAGAGAAGATTCAAATAAACAAAACCGGCCGGGCACGGTGGCTCATGCCTGTAATCCCAGGACTTTGGGAGGCCAAGGTAGGTGGATCATGAGGTCAGGAGTTCGAGAACAGCCTGGCCAAGATGGTGAAACCTCGTCTCTACTAAAAATACAAAAATTAGCTGGGTGCAGTAGCGGGCACCTGTCATCCTAACTACTCAGGAGGCTGAGGCAGGAGAATCACCTGAACCCAGGAAGCAGAGGTTGCAGTGAGCCGAGATCGTGCCACTGCACTCTAGCCTAGGCGACAGAGCAAGACTCCATCTCAAAAACAAAACAAACAAACAAACAAAAAACCAGACATGAAAAAGAAGACATTACAAAAAACTATTATGGTTTTTCATAAAATAAACATTATTTATTTATTTATTTATTTACAGTCCAACATAAGTCATCATGCTAGTAAAATAAACATTTTAAAAATCAAAAAGAAAAAAGAGAAAACATTACACTAATACCACAGAAATACAAAAGACCATCAGATGCTATTATGAACAACTATATGCTCACAACGTAGAAAACCCTGAAATGTATAACTTGAAAGTATTGGTTTTCTTGAAATGTATAACTTCCCAAGACTCAACCAAGAAGAAACAGATATCCTCAACAGACCAATAATAAGTAGCAATATTGAATCGGCATACAAAATTTCCCAAAAATGAAAGCTCTGGACCAGATGGATTTATATCTAAATTCTACCAAACAGGCCAGATGTGGTGGCTCACGCCTGTAATCATAGCACTGTGGAGCCTGAGACAGGAGGATTGCTTCAGGCCAGGAGTTTGAGACCAGCCTGGCCAATATAACAAGACTTGGCCGAGTGTGGTGGCTCACGCCCATAATCTAAGCACTTTGGAGGCCAAGGCAGGCGAATCACCTAAGGTCGGGAGTTCAAGACCAGCCTGACCCACATGGTGAAACCTCGTCTTAAAAAAAAAAAAAAAAAAAAAAACCTAAAATGCAATAAAAAAAAAAAAAAAGACTCAATCTCTAAGTAAAAAAATAAAAATTTAAAAATTAATGTAAAAAAATTTCTACCGAACATACAAAAGGAACTATGCGAATACTCCTGAAACTGTTCCAAGAAAAATCAGAGAGGAGGGATATCTCCCTAATTCATTCAATGAGGACAGTGTCATCCTAATATCAAAACAGACAAGGACACAACAACAAAACTACAGACCAACATCCCTGATGAACATAGATGTGAAAATCCTTAACAAAATACTAGGTGAGGTGAAAGGCCTTTACAAGGTGAAAGGCCTTTACAAAAAGAAAAGAATTATAAAACTCTGATTAAAGAATTGTAGATGACACAAACAAATGGAAAAAACATTTCATGCTTATGGTAAGAACTAATATCAGAAGAATTAATTTCATTAATTACTCAGGAAGAATATCATTAAAATGACTATACTTTACAAAGCAACCTACAGAGTCAATGCAATCCTTAACAAAATACCAATGTTAGTTTTCACACAATTAGAAAAAACAATCCTAAAATTCATATAGAACCAAAAAAGAGCCTGAATAACCAAAGCAATCCTAAACAAAAAGAACAAAGTTGGAGGTAATGTTACAGGACAGGGGTCCCAATCTAGACTCCAAGAGAGGGTTTTTGAATCTCCTGCAAGAAAGAATTCAGGGCGAGTCTGCAGTGCAAAGCAAAAGCAAATTTATTAAGAAAGTAAAGTGGCGAAAGAACAGCTATTCCATAGACAGAGTAGGACATTCCTCTAAGTAAAAGGAGGAACGCATCTATCCTAGGTACAATATGCTCTGCTACAAGGGTTCATGATAAAAGTTTAATTTTCTTAATTACTATGTTTTGCAAGAATTGATATTATCATCTCTAAAGCAAAATTAGGAATGATTTTGTTCTCCAGATATTCGGATATCTGGACACTACCAAGTCTGGGTCTGTTTAGTAAACATTATTAATTTGTTCCATTAACTGTAAGCATCTAGGAGGCTAGGAATGCCTAACTTTCTTTTTTTTTTTTTTTTTGAGATGGAGTCTCACTCTGTTGTCCAGGCTGGAGTGCAGTGGCACCATCTTGGCTTACTGCAACCTCTGCCTCCCGGGTTCAAGTAATTCTCCTGCCTCAGCCTCCCAAGTAGCTGGGATTATAGGCATGTGTCACCACAGCAGGCTAAGGAATGCTTAACTTTCTGGGAATGCAGCCCAGGAAGTCCCAGCTTCATTTTCCTAGCCCTCAAAATGGAGTCGCTCTGATTTGAACGCCTCTGACAGCAACACATTACCTGACTTCAAGTTATGCCTATTGCAATCAAATCAGCATGGTACGGGTATAAAAATATACATATAAATAAATGAAACAGAATAGAGAACCTAGAACTAAAGCCACATATTTACATCCAACTGGTTTTTTACAAAGTCGACAAGAACATACATTAGGGTAAGGACACCGTTTTCAATAAATGGTGCTGGGAAAATTGGATTGCCACATGGAGAAGAATGAAGCTGGACCCTGATGTCTCACCACATACAAAAATCAAATCAAAAAGATGTACTTAAATGTAAATCCTAAACTATAAAAATACTAGAAGGAAATCTAAGGAACTCTCTTCTGGACATTGGTCTGGGCAAAAAATGCATGATTAAGACCTCAAAAGCACAGGCAACAGTCACAAAATAGACAAATGTGACTTAAGTAAATGGAAAAGCTTCTGCACAGCAAAATAAATAATAAAGTGAACAAACAACCTGAAGAATGGGAGAAATTAATTGCAAACTATACATTGACAAACCACTAATATCCAGAATATACAAGGAACGTCAAACGACTCAACAACAACAAAAACAATCCCATTAAGAAGTGGTAAAGGGCCGGGCGTGGTGGCTCCCGCCTATAATCCCAGCACTTTGGGAGGCCAAGGTGGGTGGATCACGAGGTCAAGAGATCGAGACCATCCTGGTCAACATGGTGAAACCCCGTCTCTACTAAAAATACAAAAATTAGCTGGGCATGTTGGCGCATGCCTGTAGTCCCAGCTACTTGGGAGGCTGAGGCAGGAGAATTGCTTGAACCCAGGAGGCAGAGGTTGCGGCGAGCCGAGATCGCGCCATTGCACTCCAGCCTGGGTAACAAGAGCGAAACTCCATCTCAAAAAAAATAAATAAATAAATAAAGAAGTGGTAAAGGCCGGGCACAGAGGCTCACACCTGTAATCTCAGCACTTTGAGAGGCCTAGGTAGGTGGATCACCTGATGTCAAGAGTTCAAGACCAGTCTGGCCAACAGGGTGCCCCAGTCTCTACCAAAAATACAAAAATCAGCTGGGTATGTTGGCGGGTGCCTTTAATCCCAGCTACTCAGGAGGCTGAGGTAAGAGAATCACTTGAACCCAGGAGGCAGAGGTTGCAGTGAACCGAGATCATGTCACTGCGTTCCAGCCTGGGTGACAGAGTGAGACTCTGTCTAAAAAAAAAAAGTGGTAAAAGGGCCGGGCGCGGTGGCTCACGCCTGTAATCCCAGCACTTTGGGAGGCCGAGGCGGGCGGATCACGAGGTCAAGAGATCGAGACCGTCCTGGTCAACATGGTGAAACCCCGTCTCTACTAAAAATACAAAAAAAAAAATTAGCTGGGCGTGGTGGCGCGCGCCTGTAGTCCCAGCTACTCGGGAGGTTGAGGCAGGAGAATGCTTGAACCCGGGCGGTGGAGGTTGCAGTGAGCCAAGGTCGCGCCACTGCACTCCAGCCTGGCGCCTGGTGACTGAGTGAGACTCTGTCTCAAAAAAAAAAAAAAAAAGTGGTAAAAGATGTTCTAAGGACACGAATAGACATTTTCCCATCCTTCCTTCCCTATCTTCCTCCCTCCCCTCTTTCCTTCCTTCATTTTCTTTCTTCTTTCTTTTTCTTTCTTTTTCTCTCTCTCTCTCTCTCTTTCCTTCTTCTTTCTTCCCTTTCCTTTGTTTCTTCAGAGACAGTGTCTCACTCTGTCACCCAAGCTAGAATTCAGTGGTACAATATTAGCTTACTCAAATTTCTGGGCCCAAGAGATCCACCTCCCTCAGCCTTCTGAGTAGCTGGGATTATAGGCACATGCCATCGCACCCAGTTAATTTTTTTTTTTAAGAGACAGGGTCTCATTGTGTTGCCCAGGTTGGTCTCAAACTCTTGGCCTCAAGCAATTCTCCTGCCTTGGCCTCTCAAAGTGTGAGGATTACGGACACGAGCCACCATGCCCAGCTCACGCCTGGAATCCTAGCACTTTGGGAGGCCGAGGTGGGTAGATCACCTGAGGTCAGGAGTTCAAAGCCAGCCTGGCCATCATAGTGAAATCCCATCTTTAAAAAAAAAAAAAAAAAAAAAAAAAAAGTCAGGTTAGAGGATTCAGGGAAGATGGCAGAATAAAAATCACGAAGAATCTGTATCCCCACCTAGACAACAATTGCATTGGCAGAATCCAACTGATGTGGCTATTTTGAAACTGTAGATACTATCAAAAGCTTGCAGGTTCCAGGGAATGATTGGATAATAAAATGTGGTTAATTTTGGTCAATTTCCACTCTTAGTTGAGTCAGCAGCCTTGACTCATTCCCCTCCCCAGCTCCATGACAGGTGGCTATGCAGAAGTTCTAACAGCAGTTTGCATGTAGTTTTGGGGGGGCCAGGGTGGGCAAAAAAGGACCTGTCTTCCAAATACTGCGGATCTGTGCACTGCTTGATAATTGCTGCTTCTGATCACAGAGTTACAGACAAAGAATTGGGTGGTGATGGTTGCTACTGCATCTCTCCCCATTTTTCGAAGGCCTTTCCCCCTCCATCTGAAGTGACTTCCAGGCTGATGCCTTTTATTTTTCCCTTAACGTTTTTATTTCTCTCCTTTTGAGAGCCACTAAAGATTAGGTTGTAGAAAAATAACCAACATACAGAGAAAATTAGAAAGTTACCCGCACATGCCCAGGGACAAGTGCAACCAAGAAAAGACCTGAGAAGAACTTAAGTTTACACCTTAGGCTGTTTCTCAGCCCACAGACACCTGACAATAATGTTACTTAAAAACTATTTTATATATTTTCTTTTATTGATACACATTTCACATATATATAGGTATACGTGAGTATTTGTTGCATGCACAGAATGTGTAATGGTCAAGTCAAGATATTTGGGGTATCCATGATCTTGAGTATTTATCATTTCTATGTGTAGGTAACATTTCAAGTCCTCTCTTCTAACTACTTTGAAATATGCAATATACTGTTACTAACATAGTCACTCTAGTCTGCTTTCTAACATCAGAATTTATTCCTTTGATCTAAATGGAAATTTGTACCTGTTCATCAACTTTTCTTCATTTTCCCTTCTCAGCCTCTGATATCTGTTATTCTATTCCCTATCTCCATGAGATCTCCCACATATAAGTGAGAACATGTGGTATTTGTCTTTCTGTACCTGGCTTATTTCACTTACCATAATGACTTCAAGTTCCATCCATGTTGTTAGAAATAACATTTTATTCTTTTTATGGCCAAATGCTATTCCACTGTGTACCTAAACCATATTTTCTTTATCCATGAGTCCACTGATGGACACTTAGGTTGATTCCGTATCTTTGTCATTGTGAATAGTGCTATGAAAAATATGCAAGAGCAAGTATCTCTTTGATATACTGATTTTTTTTTTTCCTGTGGATAGACACTGGGTTTGCTGGATCATATGGGGCTCTATTTTTAGGTTTTTGGGAAATCTACATATTGTTTTCCACAGTAGTTGTACTAATTTACACTTTCACCAATAGTGAAAATTTTCTTTCTCCCACATCCTCATTAACATTTGTTTTTTTAAATATTTTTTAGTAAGAACAATTCTAAGTAGGGTATCTTGCTGTGGTTTCAATTTGCATTTCACTAATCATTAGTGATGTTGAGCATATTTCCATATACCTTTTGGCATTCGTATGTCTTCTGAGAACTGTCTGTTCATGTCCTTTTCCCACTTTTAATGGGATTATTTATATTTTTTCCTGTTGAGATGTTTGAGTTCCTTGTATATTCTGGATATTAGTCCCTTGTCACATAGTTTGAAAATATTTTCTCACATTCAACAGGTTTTCTCTGCACTCTTGTTGCAAACTCCCGTTACTTTGCAGCTGCTTTTTAGTTTAATATAGTCTCATTTGTCTATTTTTGTCTTTGTTGCCTGTGCTTTGAGGTATTAGCGATAAAATATTTGCCTAGACCAATGTCCTGAAGTATTTTCTATGTTTTCTTCTAGTAGTTTTATAGATTCAATAGCTACAATTGTTAAAGAATGTGATCTCGATACAATCCTGTCATACAACAAAGGCTCCAGGTCACTTGAAGGATGACAAAATGCCTATAACCACTGGAAGATTCGGTGATGCAAAGAAAAAGAAGAAGGCCGGGCGTGGTGGCTCACGCCTGTAATCCAAGCACTTTGGAGGCCAAGGCGGGCGGATCACCTGGGTCGGGAGTTCAAGACCAGCCTGACCAACATGGTGAAACCCCGCCTTTAAAAAAAAAAAAAAGAAAAAGAAGAAACAGCTCCCTATAATATTTGTAGCTAAAGCAGCTGCAATTATGGAGATAGAAACTTCAACACTTAAAGATCTTATACTCACAACGCCACAGATCCAAACATTGTTGTTGACATGTACATGTTCTTAGGACAATGAGAGTTGTGTCTGTACTGAACATGTAGACTTTTTTCTTGTCATGATTCCCTAAACAATACAAAAACAATTTATATAGAATTTACAATGCATTGTGTATTATAAGTAGTATAGAAATGATTTAAAATATACAGAAAAATGCACCTAGGTTCTACGCAAACATGCCGTTTAATGTCAGAGACTTGAGTATCTCGGAATATAGGTATTCCTGAGGGTGCTGGAATCAGTTCACCTCAGAAACTAGGGAGGACTGTATTCAAAAGAAACTGAAGCTACTAAATGCTTTACCACATTGTTTACATTCATAGTGGTTCTCTGCAGTTTGAAATCTTTCATGTAACTGAAATGAATAGGACTAGTAAATGCATTTCTACATTACCTACAGTAGTATCCATTGCTAGTATGTCATAACATGCACCTTTGAAAGTTTGCTAGAGAAAGAAAGGCTGTTTCATATTCCTCACATTCACTGTATTTTTTTTGAAGTATGAATTTGGTCATGTTTTCAAAAGGTACTGAAAAAAACGGAAGATTTTAGTACATTTTTATATTCATATAACTTTTTTCAGCATGAGTCTTTTCATGTATTTGTAAGAAGCTGAAAGTACTTAAGGCTTTCCCACATGTTCAGCACTCATAGGGGTTTTCTCTAGTGAGTGCTTTCATGTTTATGAAAGGAACTGATACAATGAAATGCTTCCCCACATTCTTTACACTTATAGGGTTTCTCTATACTGTGGGTCCTTTCATGTTTATGAAAGGCACTGGGACAATGGAATGGTTTCCCACATTCCTTGCATTTATAGGGCTTCTCTCCAGTATGAACTCTTTCATGTATTCGTAAGTAACTTGAATGACTGAAGGCTTTACCACATTCCTTGCATTCGTAGGGTTTCTCTCCAGTGTGAGTTCTTTCATGTCTTTGCACTGAACTGGGATAGTCAAAGCCTTTCCCACATATCTTACATTTATGAGGTCCACTTCCAGTGTGCGTTATCATGTGTCTTCGAAAGCTGGAGAGATCAGATAATGCTTTCCCACATTGGTTACAACCATAGGGTTTCTCTCCAGTGTGAGTCCTTTCATGTAGTTGAATGTAACTGGAAGACCTGAAGGCTTTCCCACATTGTTTACATTTATAGGGTCTCTCCCCCAGTGTGAATTCTTTCATGTCTTCGAAATGAACTGGGAGAATCAAAGCTTTTCCCACATATCTTACATTTATGAGGTCCATCTCCAGTGTGCATTATCATGTGTCTCTGAAAGCTTTTCAGATGAGAAAGTGCTTTTCCACACTGCTTACACTGATAGGGCTTTTCTCCAGTGTGAGTCTTTTCATGTACTCGAGTGTAATTGGAAGATCTGAAGGCTTTTCCACATTGTTTACATTTATAGGGTCTCTCTCCAGTGTGAATTCTTTCATGTATCTGAAGGTAAGTGCAACAAATGAAGGCTTTTCCACATTGTTTACATTTATATGGCTTCTCTCCAGTGTGAGTACTTTCATGATTTCGAAAGTAATAGAAATCACTAAAGGCTTTCCCACATTCACATTTATAGGGTTTCTCCCCCTGTATGAGTTGTTTCATGCCTTCGACATAAACTGGGAGAATCAAAGGCTTTCCCACATACCTTGCACTTATGAGGTCCATCTCCAGTGTGCGTTATCATGTGTCTTCGAAAACCTGTGCAATCAGAGAATGCTTTCCCACAATGCTTACATTTGTAGGGTTTCTCTCCAGTGTGAGTTCTTTTATGTCTTCGAACTGAACTGGGAGAAAGAAAGCCTTTTCCACATATCATACATTTATGAGGTCCATCTCCAGTGTGTATTATCATGTGTCTCTGAAAGTTTCCAAGATGATAAAATACTTTCCCACATTGCTTACATTCATAGGATTGTTCTCCAGTGTGGATCCTTTCATACAGTTGAGTGTAACAGGAACAACTAAAGGCTTTCCCACATTGTTCACATTGATAGGGTTTCTCTCCACTGTGTGTTCTTTGATGTCTTAGAGAGGAACTATAAGCAGGAAAGGCTGTAGAACACTGCTTAAATTCATATGGTTTCTCTTCAGTGTGAGTTATTTTAAGCATATGAAATAAACTAGGCCAAATGAAGGCTTTTCCATACAACTTATATATACAAGGTCCATCTCCATGGTGTGCTGCCATGTGTCTTTGAAGGTTTTCAAGAGAACTAAAGGTTGCACATTCCTTACAATCATAGAGTTTCTTTCCATGCTGAGGCCTTTCATGTATTTGAAAGTAGGGCTGATAACTGAAGGCTTTCCCATACTGGTTATGTGTATATGGTTTCTCTCCATATTCTTGATACTCACATGGTTTGTGTCCACTGTCAACTCTAATGTAGCAATTAAGAGATGAACGACCCAGGAGGACTTCTGTATGCTCACTGCTTTCCCATGGATCTACTCCAGGCATTTTCTCATTCACAATACCATCTTGAATCTGGGTAAAGGGTCCTCCACATTTACTATTATCTTTAATTTCACAGGATCTCTCTACCATATAACATCTGTAAAAAATAAGAAGTACATTAGTAAAGGTTTGTTTATTAATGATTTTGTATTAATAAGTATTGAATTCACATTTCTTTCTTTCTTCTTTTTTTTTTTTGAGACAGGGTCTCACTCTGTTGCCCAGGCTGGAGTGCAGTGGCATGATCTCAGATCACTGCCACCTCCATCTCCTGGGCTCAAACCATCCTCCCACCTCAGCCTCCCTAATAGCTGGGACTACAGGTACATGCCACCATGCCCAGCTGATTTTTGTATTTTTTGTAGAGACGAGGTTTCACCATGTTGCCCAGGCTGGTCTTGAACTCCTGAGCTCAAGCAATCTGCCTGCCTTGACCTCCCATAGTGCTGGGATTACAAGGCTGAGCCACGGTGCCCAGCCTTTCTTTTTTTTTGAAATTAGGTCTTGCTCTGTTGCTCAGGCTGGAGTGTAGTGATGTGAACAGGGCTTACTGCAGCCTTGACCTCCTGGGCTCAAGCAACCTTCCTGTCTCAGCCTCCCAAGTAACTAGGACTACAAGTAAGGCACCATGCCTAGCTAATTTTTGTATTTTTTGTAGAGAGGGGGTCTTGCCATATTGCCCAGGCTGCTTGAACACCTGGACTCAAGCAGTCTTCCTGCCTCAGCCTCCTAAATAGTTGGGATTATAGGTATGAGCTATGGCACCTGGCCTGGATTTACATTTCTAACATTATCATGCAAAGTGTAGGCTTCATGCCCCCTTTGAACATGAATGGACAGAATGATGTGTAAGATAACTCAATCCCAGCTGTTTTGAAGATAGTGACATTCATATGGGGATTCTTAACACTGTTTCCAAGGGAACTATTTTGCAAGCCCTGAATAGCTATGTCACATTTAAGTATTTAAGTTGGCCGGGTGTGGTGGCTCACGCCTGTAATCCCAGCACTTTGGGAGGCCGAGGCAGGTGGATCACTTGAGGCCAGGAGTTCAAGACTAGCCTGGCCAACATGGTGAAACCCTGTCTCTATTTTTTAAATTAAATTTAAAAAAAAAGTATTTAAGTATATGTTTTTGAAGAAAAAATTTTAAGAATAAATTTAAGGTGGGCTTGTTAATTTTCCTTGCTTCTTTTTAAAATTTTGGGCTGGGCAGTGGCTCATGCCTGCAATACCTGCCTTTTGAGAGGCCAAGGTGGGATGAATGCTTAAGGACAGGAGCTTGAGATGAGCCTGGTCAAACATAGCAAGACCCTGTCTCTACAAAAACTAAATATTTAGCCACATGTAGTGGTACCAGCGTGCCTATAACCTAGCTACTCAGGAGGCTGAAATGGGAGGACCACCGAGCACAGGAGTCTGAGGCTAGAGTAAGCTATGATCACATCACTGTATTCTAGCCTGAGAAACAAAGTGAGACACTGTCTCTAAAACAAATAAAATAAAATAAAATTTCTGGCATACTATGAATCACTCCAAGGACACAGCTTTCTCTGGTGAGTGCAAACTACCTTAGATTTTTCCCGGGATTTTCGTATTGATCTTCTTCTATATCAAGGTTTTGCCACTTCATTCCTAAAAGTTAGAACAAGAAAAATGAGTATAAATTATTACAAAATTATAGAAAGACTGTAAGATTTTATGTACAGTGCAAGAATGCATGATTCACACACCAAACTACAGTTGACTCTTCAACAACACAGGTTTGAACTGCACAGGTCCACTTACATATAAATTTCTTCAGTCTCTGCTACACCTGAGACAGTAAAACTAACCCCTCCTCTTATTCAGTCTACTCAATGTAAAGACAATGAGAATGAAAACTTTGTTATGATGCACTTTCCATGAAAACTAAATAATGTTTCACTTCCCTATAATGAATATTTTCTTTTTCTAGCTTACTTTACTGGGAGAATATATAGCATGTAATACATATGGTATGTAACACATATATTAATCAACTGTTTATGTTGCCAATACCGCTGCCAATAAACAGTAGGCTACTAGTGGTTAAGTTATTGGGGAGAAGATGTATGACTGCTTGGGTAGCTGGTTCAAGGGTCAACTATATCCCCCCTTTCCGTATTTCAAATCATTGGACAGCATTGATGACCAAGAAGCAAATGTCTCTAATTGACTAAGTGAAGGCATGATGTCATCCTTACCTATACAGCCCAGGTTTCTGATGGTTTCCTGCATCACATCCCTGTAGAGACTCTTCTGTGATGGACCCAGCAAAGCCCACTCCTCACAGGTGAAGTTTATAGCCACATCCTCAAACGCCACTGAGTCCTGAAACATTCCACATGTGCAGAGGAGGAAGATTGAAACTGAAGGCACTGGGAATCTATATTCACTTCATAACCTTCACATGATGGTGTGACTCCCAAGCATTTATTCAAGGACATGGTAAACCCACTCTTATTCTTTCTTTATACTCATTTTATCCCCACACAACAATTCTGATGCTAGAATTGAGCATGTTTCGTAAAGTAACAGTTGAATAGGAACATAGCTCTTGTTGGTGAGTTAAGAAAGTGAGTCTTATTGCCTGAATCACTCCTAATTTCTATTTCTACGGTGAGTCTGTAGTTCTTGTCATGACAAAGTCCTACCACCTATTGTGCAGAAGAGACTTACCAGCACAAAGGCTCTCACCAGATGCCCAACCTTGATGCTGGGCTTCCCACCTTCCAGAAATTTAAAAAATATCATTTCTTATAAATTACCCAGGTTAAAGTATTCTGTTATAAGCAACAACAACAACAAAAAAGACTAAGACAGCCAGATAGCCATGAAAAAAACACTCTGGTCACTGTATCTGTAATGAGTGACCCTTGTGCCTTGGGGGATTCAGCCTGTGCTATGGGACTAAGACAGAATATTTGGAAGCTAGCAACTAGTTTCCTGTAGAACAAATGTACTTAAGTATGACAAAAGACTAATAAGGATATTTTACCATCCCAATGGAAAAATTTTAAACTTTATTAAATAATGTCAAAGAAAAAGAAGGGCAAAGATTGCATATGTTCTTAGAAAAAAACTCAATGTCACCTTTCATGAATATCTATAATATTCCCTAAATCCCTAAACAGACCTTTTTGTCATCATTAAAAATTATATGACCAAATCTAACAGAAGTCACAAACATCTGAAAATGCTAAAAACCTTCTAACCAAGAAAGCAACAGCTTTCCAAAAACAGATAAAGTATTGCAAATATATAATATTCAGCACCTTGTACTATTAACACAGAGATAAACAAATAGAATAAGGAAGGTGAAAAACAGTAGGAAGGCTTTGTGGAGTTTTTATTTGTCCTTGTCCCAATCCCTCCTCACATCAGAGCCAGTCTTGAAGACAGCAGACCAAGTTTCCAATGTGAATCCCTAGAGAGAGCAGATCAGATCTTCTTTGTAAGTTATTGCGCCTTTGTATTTTTCATACATCTGCGGACTATCCAAAGGTCTGAAAGAAAGCTCTCTTTTTTATTGCATCAATGATGGTGCCTAATTAGGCCAAGCCTGGCAGGAACTGCTTCCAAATGTTGCAAAATACATAAAAAACCTTCCAACAACTGGGACAACAAATTATGATTAAGACGTGGTAGAATATCTAAGTCCTGGGAATAAAAAGGAGAGAACAATTCCCTCAGAAATTAGGGCATTCAGGCTGAGCACGGTGGCTCATGCTTCTAATCCCAGCACTTTGGGAGGCCGAGGAGGGCGGATCACTTGAGGTCAGGAGTTCAAGACCAGCCCGGCGAACATGGTGAAACCCTGTCTCTACTAGAAATACAAAAATTAGCCAGGTGTGGTGGCGGGCACCTGTAGTTCCAGTTACTGAGGAGGCTGAGGGACGAGAATTGCTTGAACCTGGGAATCGGAGGTTGCAGTGAGCCAAGATCGAGCCACTGCACTCCAGTCTATGTGACAGAGCGAGACTCTGTCTCAAAAGGAAAAAAAAAAAGGAATTAGAGCATTCAAAAGCACTCAGGTGTTTTGGGGAATTGAGAATGCCCTACACATGCACTGGAAAGAACACATTTTCACAAAAGACCTGGGGAGGCCCTCATTTTCAGCTTTGCATCATCTCTCGATTTAGTAAAACGGAAAAAGAAGGCTAAGGCAGAATTTTAAACAGTCTAGCCAAGTGTTCAAGAAATACTACATCACAGATATTTTATCAAAACACACAAAAAAAGTGAAAATATAAAAAAGAGAAAAAAAAAGAAATACTGCATCACAGAGCCATCCACAAAGACTGGAAGAGGTCAGATTTTTGTTTGGCATGTCTTTTTTACTTTTAGTGCCGGCATTCAGGAAACCTATCAGAATGCTGGAGGAACACAAGCTAAGGGAACAGACACTTCAGTGACTACACTGGACAGAGAATACAGTCTCTGCAAAAATACTCTGAAAATGTTACTAAACAAAGGAATAATTAAAACATTCCACAAATCAGAAGAGCAAACAGTGAAAGGGAATCTGATTTCCAGATTATAACATTGAAATGTCTGCTTTACAACACAAAAAATTCACAAAGACTATAAACGAGGATGAAAATATGGCTCATCAATGAAAAAATTTAATTTAGATAAACCATCTCTGAGAACCTTGGACATTAGACTTACTGAATAAAAACTTTAAAGCAATTGTCTTGGCTGGGCACGGTGGCTTACGCCTGTAATCCCAGCACTTTGGGAGGCCAAGGGAGGTGGATCACCTGAGGTCGGGAGTTTGAGACCAGCCTGACCAACATGGAGAAACCCCATCTCTACTAAAAATACAAAATTAGCCAGGCGTCATGGTGCATGCCTGTAATCCCAGCTACTCCAGAGGCTGAGGCAGGAGAATCGCTTCAAGCCAGGAGGTGGAGGTTGCCGTGAGCCAACATTGTGCCACTGCACTCCAGCCTGAGCAACAAGAGCAAAACTCCATCTCAAAAAAAAAAAAAGAAAAGAAAAGAAAACTGTCTTAAATGTGTTCAAGGAATTAAAGGCAAGGTTGAACAAAGAACTAAAAGAAAACCAGAAAAATGATGTACAGATAAAATCATGTCAATAAAAAATTAGAAATTGGACCATATTTAATTTATGAAACTGCAAAGGACAACATCTAAAATAAAAATTTCTCTACAGATGTTCAACAGATGTGAGCAACCAAAGTAAAAAATCAGCTAAAATGAAGATAGAACAATTGAAGTTATTTAGGCTGAGGAGAAAAAAAGAAAAAGGAATGAAATCGAGAGAATGGAGGATGGATAATAACTGCCTTGCCAGTGATATTAAAAGAAATTCATCAGAGAGAATAAAAATTATATAGATTAGAAATTTGGATCACACACACACACACACACACACACACATATATGAAGAGTCTTAGAATTAAATAAAGATATTTGAAGTTCTTTAGTTTTCTTATACCTAGCTGATCTGATATAATAGACACGGGCTTGTTCAACTTAATAATATCAGCAATATATTGGGCAATACAATAAAGGAATTCAGAACAGTTTGTTATACCAGCACTACCCCTAAAGCCAGTATAGTGTTATTTGAAACTGAAGGCTCATTAGTTGTGAATGGTATTCTACAAACTCTAGTGAATTCACTAATAAAACGTAAGAAACAAATATTTACTATACTCATAGAAGCAAGAAAATGGTATCATATAAATGCTCAGTCAAAATGAAAGAAGGCAGAAAGGAGAAAGTTGAAAAAACAGATAATATACAATAAATAGAAAACAATAATATATATGTGACATTAATCCAAATACATCAGTTATGACATAGAATGTGTATTACCTATATTCAGCAGTAAAAAAGGCAGGGACTGGCAGAGTATAATGAAAAAGAAGGCCCATCAATGTGCATAAGAAAACCATTTTAAGCAGAAAGATACATATACATTAAACAGAAAGGTATGGATAAATATATGCCATTATAGCCCTGATCAAAATATTGAACAGTGATATTAAATTCAGACAAATATGATTTTAGGTCAAAGAAAATTATACACAATGGAGATATTTCATAATGATAAAGAGGTCAATCCTACAAGATATAATAATCCTTCACATTTATGACCATAAACACAGATCATCAAAATACATAAGGCAAAAACTTCTAAAACCGCAAGGCAAAATACACAAATCTACAAATACAGTTGGAGGAAAACAACTCACCTTTTTCAATAATTGACAGATTAGTTTGGCAGAAAATCACTAATGATACACCTGAACTCAAGAATACTATTAATCAACTGGATTTAATTGACGTGTATTTACAGATTCTTTCATTTTACATCTGCAGGCTACACATTCTTTTCAAGCCCACATAAAGTATGCACCAAGATAGACCGTATTCTAACCATAAAACACCCTTGAACAAATTTTAAAAAATAGAAATTCTATAAAGTATGCAATCAAACTATATTATAATTAAGGCAGCAATAAATAACAGAAACATACTTGAAAAACCTAAAAAAACCCAGAGATTTAAGTCACAAACCTCTCAACTATAAAATGTCAAAGAGAATTCTCATGCAAATGTAAATACTGCAATGTTGACAGAAAAGAATGTATCTTAGCAAAATATTTAGAATGTAGCAAAGCAGTGCTTAGAAGGAAATTTAAAGAATTGATGCAATCTCTAGAAAGTAAACATATAAAACCAATGCTTAAAAACCAACCACTTTAGGAAACGAAAGAAAGAATAGCAAGATACACGTAAATCAAGCAGAGGAAAGTAACAAGGAGAGAAGGTATTAATGAAATAGCAAGCAAAAAATCAGTAGAAAACACCAACAAACCAAAAGCTGGTTCCTTCAAAAGACCAATAAAATGAATAAGCCCATACCCAAGCTAACTCGGAAGAAGGGGGTTACTATTACTAATCTTGTGTATATTAAAGGACCTCAAAGGAGTATTAGGAACAACTGCATGCCCACATAGTTGATAAATACATGGAATGGACCAATTCCTTGAATCACACAAGCTACCAAAACTCATGAAAGGAGAACTAATTAATATGAAAAGGCCTATAACTATTGAAGAAATTAAATCAATAAATAATAAAACTCCCAGGCCAGCCTGGGTACACCGGTAGGATAGGTGTGGTAGCTCACATGTATAATCCCTGCACTTTGGGAGGACAAGATCAGCAGAATGCTTGAGCCCAGGAGTTCAAGACCAGCCTGGGCAACATCGTGAAAGCCCATCTTTACAGAAAACATAATTAGCTGAGTGTCGTGGCACGTGCCTGTAGTTCCAGCTACTCAGGAGACTGAGGTGGGAGGATCACTTGAGCACAGGAGGCAAAAGGTGCAGTAAGATCATGCCACTGCACTTCAGCCTGGGCAACAAAGCAAAACTCCATTTCGAGCAAGCAAACAAACAAACAAAAAGTCCCAAGAAAAAGGAACAGGCCAGCATGGTTTTACTGCTGAATCCTGGAAAACACTTATGGAAAAAATGACACCAATTCTCTATAATCTCTTTCAGAAAACAGAAGCAGAGGGAATACTTTCTAATTCATGTTGTAAGGCCAACACTGATAATATGGTTTGGCTCTGTGTCCCCACCCGAATCTAATCTTGAATTGTAATCCCCATAATCCCTATGTATCAAGGGGATACATAATCCCCATGTATTGTGGGAGGTGATTGGATCATGGGGGCAGTTTCCCCCATGCTGTTCTTGTAGTAGTGGGTTCTCATGAAAACTGATGGTTTTAGAAGTGTTTGACAGTTCTTCCTTCACATGCTCTCTTGCCTGCCACCATGTAAGAAGAGTCTGCTTCCCCTTCTGCCATAATTGTAAGTTTCCTGAGGCCTCCCCAGCCATGAGGAATTGTGAGTCAATTAAACGTCTTTTCTGGCAGCTCTTTATAGTGGTGTGAAAATGGACTAATACAACTGCCTTAATACCGAAACTAAACAGGCATTACAGACATATCTCCACCATGTGAGGGCATAAGGGGAAGACTGCCATCTGCAAATCAAGAAAGAGGCCCTTACTAGACAACAGATCTGCTTGAAAGTGGATTCCCAGCCTTTACACCTTTGAGAAATTAGTATCTGTTGTGTAAGGCATTCAGTCTATAGTAATTTGTTATAGCAGCCCAAAGTGACTAAGTTAGGAAGGGTCTTTCTCTACCACATGCCAAGCCTTTGAAGACTATAATAATCAGGAGAGTATGATGTTAGCAGACTGATGGATGCATAAACCAATGGAAAACAGCAAATTCTGGAACAAGAGCATCTACTTAAGGTACAAGAACCATTTGGATAGCTTTAATTTCAAAAAAAAGAAAAAAAAAAGGTACAAGAACCTATGACACAGCAGGTATTGCCAGGCAGTGATACTAATGAGAGACACTTCAACAAAAATGATAGGGACAAATGGTTATCTACAGGAGAATAATCTATCTTCTGCCTAGCATTTCCATATACAATGATCAACTAACTATAGACTTTCCAGTTTTCATTAATTTTTATTCAGTTTGCTATCTCAGCTTCCATTTTGAATGTGGTTTTATGTTTTTCATACCAAAAAGGTATGACCCTTGACACAGTTTTGAGTTCTCTATTTTCTCCCAGTTCTTCAATTTGGTTGATCCATATGCATTCCTTATACCATCATCTCCTTTCACCACCTCCCTATGGGTGCAGAGTGTGTTAGGTGAGGTCCTCCTGTCACCTAGAACATCCCCCATCCCCGTGCTGCTCACTGAAGTGCTCAGTAACCACGATTCCAAGAGACACTACATTGCTTGCTTTTCAGATTCTTGTACCACCTCAATGGGGCTGGTTTTCCTGTCCTTAGGAATAGTTTTCTCCCTTCATTAGTCTGAGAGCCTCAGAAGGGAAGAATCATTTCAGTCTTGTCCCATTAATACCACCATCCAATTGGCTGACCAGCCATATATCCCCAAGGAAGGGATGGGGGAAGAAAAGCTGAGTGTCCTAAGGAAGTAGCTTCTTGAGGAAGAGTATACCAGGAGACTCCGCCCACCACAGAGCATCATGCTGCTTCCCTACAAGGTCCCATCATCTCCACCTCAGGCGGTCCTCTGGGAGGAGTGACACAGGGACTGATTCACTTGACACAAGAGACTTGGCAGCTGTGGGCATCCAGGGGTAGCCCCAGGCCATTCTGAAACCCAGGACCAGGAAGCCACAGAGGATGGGCTGAGGACTCATCACCCTGTAATGTTTCCAAAGAGGAACAACTTTAATCTAAAAACATTCTCAAAAGTAATCTCTGTCTAGGGATGATGAAGGGAGGACAGTCACAAAAGTTTTATTTATTAATTTTTTTTTTCTTACAGCAAAGTGTCAGGTGGTTTTTCTCTGCTTCCTCACATGTGAAATGTTCACAACACAAAACCTTTTATAAAGAGCCACATATTGCTATGTATAAACAAAATGACAATTAAAATACTAGCCTGTGTTTGAAATATAAACTGGGGGACAACTAGTTCATAAAGTTGCTGTGAATTGAGGAGAGAAAGTTAGCCTGAGGAAGGCTCTGGAAGCCAAGGGATTTACTGTCGGCCCTAGAAGGAGTTAGAATGAGAACACCGTGATAGATTTGAGACCCTGCTGCTCACATCTTTGGAAGACTTGGAGGGGAACCCATCGCCCTTCAGACGAAAGAAGGGACAAGGGACCACACAGACCACAGCTCCTCGCACCCACAAACCCCACACACGAGTCTGGATTCTGCCTGGTGACCCTACCATTGTCACCGTGCAGCCTCCTCACTGGGTTCACAGGAACTGCGAGCCAGGCGGGAGGCGAGATTGCAGTTAGGTATTAACCTGGTGCCCTTAGCCCCGCTGCCTCACTGGGGCCGCCTCCCTGAGTGTCAGGTCACAGCAGACGCTGACCGCCAGCTTCATAAGATCTCTGACAGTTGCACGAGAGTCGCCTGAGTTCTTTCTGAGATCCTGAATTCCAGCGGAAAGGTTGGCGCGAAGCAGGCTGAAGACCCCACGAGGGAACCCACTCAGCAGGAGAAAGCGGTTTCTTCACCTCCCGTCCCAGTATTCACCCCTCACTTCCCCGCCAATCTGCGACCCCACGCCCCAGACGCCCCCGTCCAGACCCCTAAACACCTCATCCCCCAAATCTCTCAGGGAGGCGGATCTGGGGTACGTCGTCCCCTTTCCCCTATTGTTTCTGCTGCAGCCCTCAGCATCTCGGTAGTGACCCGGGCCGCGAACCTGTGTTGGTTACACCCGCGCAATCTGGGGAGACGCGGGGCTGCGGACACGGAGCTGCCCAGCTACGGCGCGGAGCTGCCCAGCTACGGAGCGGGGGCCAGGGCCGCAGTCGCCGCGCAGGGACAGGACAGGACGCCCGGGTCCAGGCTGCCAGCCCAGCCCCACCCAGCGGCCGAAGGGACCGAGGGCCGAGCTGCGCCACGGTGTCGCCGGCGGGGAAGCCCCGGTGCCACCACAGCCGGTTCCGGCCGGTTCCAACCAGTTCCTCTCTCACGCGTCGGGACACCGGACCTCACACACTCACCATTTCCCGGCATCCGGTGTTCAGGTTCCTCCCTCTGCCTCCCCCGCTGTCAGTGCGGGTCCCAGCGCAACAAAGGCTGCCACAGACGTTTCCAGGGCGTTTCTCAGCGACGAACCCAGAGCCCAGCGCAGGGGCGTGGAGAAGACTCGGCGGGCTCTTTGAACCTTGCACCCTCCTCCGGGTAGCGCGCCTGACTGACAGTGCCCAAGACCCCGCCCCGCGGCCCTGATTGGATAGTGCACCAGGTCCCTCCCCCCGGGGACTGAGTAACGGAAGAAGCGATCTCCCGGCTGCGGAGTAGAGTCTGATAAACAGGTTCCAGACAGAGTCCTTGACAGGACTGGCTTCCTCCCTGCGCTGTGACCTGACCCCCTCCCAGGGGACATTTGCATTTAGGCAGTATGTCCAGATTGTACTCAAAGGGGCCTTTCTCCTCTCTTCCTCCTGGACAGGGACTCACAAGTCTGTGCAGGAAATTCCAGACTCACTGTCAAGTGGAGCTGCCCCATGATTTGAGAGCAGGAAGGGAGCTGAGGCCACACTGCAGCAGTAGAGGGCCTGATGTCCTCCAGGGTTCAGGAGTTTTGGATGAGGCTGTTGGCTGCATAGGCCAAGCCTTTCTACCACCTTATCGCTCAATCTACTAATTTTCAGTGCAGAAGATAAAAAGACTCCAACAAAATAAAATTGTTAAATGTGTGGAAAAACTGAAATTATATGGCGGCAATATTTTATAAGGCAAAAACTTAAACTAGCTCAGATAAGCAGCCTGCTACAGCCACAGTTCACAAGTAACCCCTTTCAGGAGACCACACATATTCCAAAGCTTGGAGGGCAGGCGATAATTCCTGAAATGGAACCCTACGGTGGATCAGAACCTGGGGATGAGTCAGGGACACTAATGAGTTCAACTCCGGGAGTTCAATTTGCCCTCCCGTCTCCTAAACACAGTGTGGAAACGCTCAAGGTTTAGATGTTATTGAATTAAATGCTCCAATCAAAGGCTGAGACATTAGACTTTGAATTTGAAAACATTCACCTTCATATTTGTATGAAGAATACCAGATATAAAAGCATATGAGGCCAGGCACCATGGCTGATGCCTGCAATCTCACCACTTTTCATGTTTGTATGAAGAATACCAGATATAAAAGCACATGAGGCCAGGCACTATGGCTCATGCCTGCAATCTCACCACTTTGGGAGGCTGAGATGGGTGGATTGCTTGAGCTCAGGAGCTCAAGACCAGCCTAAGCAATGTGGTAAACCCCATCTCTCTCTCTCTCTCTTTTAAAGCCTTATGAATTGGGAACTGGCAACTATGGTGACATGAAGAACCAAATGTTAATTGTCAAAAAAAATGGGGAAAATGTCTCCAGGGCATGTCAAAGGTCTTCATGGTGGCCCCCTCCTGTCACAGGCTCAGAGGATGAGGAGGAAAAAATGGTTTCCTGGTCCAAGCCCAGGGTCCCTCTGCTGTGTGCAATCTAGGGACTTGGTCCCCTGCATCCCAGCCACTCTAGCCATGACTGAAAATACAAAATTAGCTGAGCATGGTGGCACTCACCTGGGGATGAGTCAGGGACACTAATGAGTTTAACTCCGGGGAGTTCAATTTGCCCTCCCATCTCCTAAACACAGTGTGGAAATGCTCAAGGTTTAGATGTTATTGAATTAAATGCTCCAATCAAATGCTGTAATCCCAGCTACTACTAGGAGGCTGAGGCAGAAGAATTGCTTGAACTTGGGAAGTGGAGGTTGCAGTGAGCGGAGGTTGAGCCATTGTACTCCAGCCTGGGCAATAAGAGTGAAACTCCGTCTCAAAAAACAAAACAAAACAAAAAAAATCTCTGCTAGGCTTTCCTGCCATTGTTCACTTTCCTATTTCTATTTGTTTGTCTCTTGATTAATAGTGTCTTGCATATTGCACCATTGAATCCTTTATGTATTCCAGGCAAGATTTCATGTTTCTGTTCTAACATTTTTCTCACTTTTAGACATTTGTGATTCTTACTAGATTTGGTAGTGTAATTTTTGTGCACTACTAAAACATCTGTTTTAGGGATTTAGGGACTAGCATAGATACTTATGAAAGGTGATACTGAGTTCTTTCCAAGAACATGAACAATCTTTTTCTTTCTTTCTTATCCTTTGTTACTATCCAACAAAAAGCTTAATTTTCCCATTGGGATAGTGAGGTGGCTTTCATTAGTCTTTTGTCATATTTAACTAAATTTGGTCTAGAGAAAAGCAGATGCCACCTTCCAAATGTTCTTCTATAGTGTATTCAGATTGGATGGACTTTATCCCCTCAAGTAACAAGTTGTGACAAAATGTGGAATATGTTATCTACCAAAAAAAGCTCATAAGAGACCCAGTGCTCGCATGGTTTTTTCATGTTTGTCTTAGTATGTCTTCTGTTGCTTATAACAAAATCCTGAAAGCTGAGTAATTTATTTAAAAAACAGTATTTATTTCTTCCAGCCTGGCCTGCATAATGAAACCCTGTCTCTGCTAAAAATACAAAAATTAGCTGAGCGTGGTGGTATGTACCTGTAGTCCCAGTTACTCAGGCAGCTGAGACAGGAGAATCGCTTGAACTCAGGAGGCAGAGGTTGCAGTGAGCCAAGATCGTGCCACTGCACTCCAGCCCGGGCAACAGATTGAGACTCCACCTAAAAAAAAGCCAAAAAACAAAAAACAGTATTTAATTATTATAGTTCTGGAGCCTAGCAAGTACAAGGGTAAATGGGATTCATCTGGTGAGAGCCTTCTTGGTCATGGGGACTGTGCAGAGTTTCTAGGTGGTTGAAGGTATTACATGGAGAATGGGCTAAATGTGCTAGCTCAGATCCCTTTTGTTTTTTAATATGATCATCAAATCATACTCCTGAGATAATTCATTAATTCAGTAAGCCATTAATTCATGAATGGATTAATTTATTCATGAGATCTGAACCCTTTAGACCTACTCACCTCTTAAAGGCCTCACCTTTCATTAGTGCCACATTGAGGATTATGTCTTAACTAGCATTTTGGAGGGGACAAACATTTAAACCTAGCAGTGAATAATCAAGTATGCTCCCTCTGCCAAGCATATCACAAAATTCTGAACTCTCAGAGGGAACATGAGAGTGTAGCAGATACCATATTTTTTACATAGTTTAGGGATACTCAGTCTCTATTATCGGTTATGTTGGTGGGGCCCCTAACTAAATTTGGTTCCTAGAAACAGTGAAAGGTTCAATTTTCTGAGCAAGCAATTGTAGCAATATGCAGTGTCAGGACTGCTGATGTTAACTCTTCTGCCCATTAGGTAGGAGGACTTTGTCACATCAGGAACTACAGATACCCTGTACAAATGGATATTAGGGATGATCTAGGCAATAGATGCCATTCCTTTAACTCACCAAGGAGTGGCATTTTCTTATTTCACTGTTATTTTACCAAACACATTTAATTCTAGCATTAGAATTGTATTCTGGGAGAAAATGAGTTTAGAAAGAGGGTAAGAGTTAGATTGCCATGTCATTGCATAAATGCTTGGTAACCACAGCATCATGTGACATTTATGTAGTGAGTACAGATTCCCAGTGCTGTCAGTTTCAGTTTTCCTCCTCTGCACATGTGGGGTGTTTCAGGACCCAGTGGCCTTTGAGGATGTGGCTGTGAACTTTTACCTGGGAGGAGTGGGCTTTGCTAGGTCCACCATAGAAGAGTCTCCACAGAGATGTGCTACAGGAAACCATCAGGAACCTAGACAGTACAGGTAAGGGTGACATCATGTCTTTACTTAGTCAATTGCAGATATTTGTTTCTTGGTCACCAATGCTGTTCAAAGATTTAGAATATAAGGGGAATACGTTTGACCCTTGAACAATGCAGGGATTAGAGGCACTAGCCCTCAATGCAGTCACAAATCTTCAAATAACTTTTTCTCCCCCCACAGCTTAACTACTAATAGCCTACTGTTGACCAGAAGCCTTGCTGGTAAGATAAACATTCAATTAAAACATATTTTGCACGTCATATACATTACATATTGTTTTCTCACAATAAACTAAGGCAGAGAAAAGTGTTAATCAGAAAATCAAAAGGAAGGGGAACCATATTTACGATTTCATTATGTTAGTGGGGCCACTAACTAAATTCGGTCTCCTAGATACAGTGAAAGGTTCAACTTTGTGAGCAAGCATTTGTAACAATATGCAGTCTGGAACATCATAAATGTTGTCATCCTTGTTGTCTTCACATTGAGTAGGCTGAATAATAAGTGGGGTTGGTCTTGCTGTTTCAGTAGTAGCAGATTCTGACGAAAATTTGTGTATAAGGAGATCTATAGAGTTCACACCTGTGTTGTTGAAGAGTCAACTGTGGTTTGGTGAATAAATCATCCATAATTGCAGTCTACATAAAATCTTACATTTTCAATATAATTTTTTTTTTTTTTGAGACAGAATCTCACTCTGCCACCCAGGCTTGAGTGCAGTGGCATGATCTCAGCTCACTGCAACCTCTGCCTCCCAGGTTCAAAGTGATTCTCCTGCCTCAGCCTCCTGAGTAGCTGGGACTACAGGCATGCACCACCACGCCCAGCTAATTTTCGTATTTTTAAAGTAGAGACGGGGTTTCACCATGTTGGTCAAGATGATCTTGAACTCCTGACCTCAGGTGATCCACCCACCTTGGCCTCCCATAGTTATACATTTTAAAATAATTAACAGCATAAAATTGGATTGTTTACAACCTAAAGGATAAATGCTTGAGGGAATGAATACCCCATTCCCCATGATGTGATCATTGCACATTACAATACTGTTTCAAAACACCTCATGTGTTGGCGGGGCACGGTGGCTCACGCCTGTAATCCTAGCACTTTGGGAGGCCGAAGTGGGTGGATCACCTGAGGTCAGGAGTTCAAGACCAGCCTGGCCATCACGGTGAAACCCCATCTTTAAAAAAAATAAAAATAAAAATAAAAAAAGTAAAAATAAAAATAATAAAACACCTCATGTGACCCATAAATATATACACCACTATGTACTTAGAAAAAATAAAAATAAAAAATTTAAAACAATGAAATAATAATTTTAGAAAAACAAAATAGAACAAAACCAAAAACAAACAAAAATGAATCAGAGTTAAACAGGCAGGGATAGGTTTTACAGGACTTCTGATGTAGTGAAGTAGTAGGAGAGTCAAGGATACATTTTATTTTCCAGATCCCCTGAATGCTGCCTCTTACTCAGAGGAGGAAGGCTCAAGGGAGATTATTGGAGGGGAAGTCAAGGGTTATGTTTGTGTCTGGCCATGATAAGTGTGAACCAAACAAGGGAGGTGTTGAGCAGGCCATTGGACCTAGGAGTCTGGAGCATGGGAGAAAGTTCTGAATGCAACTTTGAAAGTCCTTAGCATACGGAGACCATTTAAAGACCTGGTTCCAGAAGAGGTGACCTGGTTTCAGGGTGAGGGACAAAATATATCAGAAGAGGGTTCAGGAGGAGATTGGAGGCTGTCCACCTCTCAGCACTGAATATATATATATATATATATATATATATATTTATTTATTTATCAGCAGATATCAGAGGATATCTTTGTGACAGAGGGTTGGGGAAGGAGTTCTCTCTCTCTCTCTCTTTTTTTTTTTTTTTTTGAGACGGAGTTTCGCTCTTGTTGCTCTGGCTGGAGTACAATGGCTTGCTCGCTCTCGGCTGACCACAACCGCCACCTCCCGGGTTCAAGTGATTCTTCTGCCTTAGCCTCCTCAGTAGCTAGAATTACAGGCATGTGCCACCACGCCTGGCTAATTTTGTATTTTTGGCAGAGATGGATTTTTTCCATGTTGGTCAGGCTGGTCTTGAACTCCCAGCCTCAGGTGATTGATTGCCTCAGCCTCCCAAAGTGCTGGAATTACAGGTGTGAGCCACCACAACCGGCCTATGTTTTGTTTTCTTTTAAAAAACTCAGAAATAAACATCCTAATTCAGAAAAGCATGGTGTTGCCATAGAGCTGACTGAGGAAATCAACTACTTACTTGCTGCCATTTGTAAAAATGTATAAAATCTGTACATAAACTCCTGATAATAAGTTAGTTTGATACATTGTCCCCTCTTTTAACATGTGTGGAAACAAATAATTAGAACATTGTTCCAGGAGCAGCTAATGTGAGGAGTGAGGGGTGGAGCATCTCATAGAACAGTAGTTTATTCTTCAGGGAACAGTTTCTGGGATAATAGGCTGTATGTATGTGTGTGTGTGTGTGTGTGTGTGTGTGTGTGTGTGTGTGTGTGTGTTTTTTTTAAAGATGTGGTTTCACCATGATGGCCAGGCTGGTCTTGAACTCCTGACTTCAGGTGATCCACCGACCTCGGCCTCCCAAAGTGCTAGGATTACAGGGGTGAGTCATCGCGCCTGGCCACTTTTTTTTTTTTTTAAGGAAACAGTATCATTTATGCATTAGTTATACTCAGACATCATTTTTTTCATTCATTTTCTAAACAGAAAATGCTATGTTTTCTAAAAGTTGATTGAAGATTTCATTTCATCTATTGACATCTCATGTTCACCTCCTTTCTATTTAGCCATGGGTACCAGCTTCTAGTTCGTACCGCTTTGTTTGTTTGTTTTTTGAGAGGGAGTTTTGCTCTTGTTGCCTGGAGTGCAATGGCGCGATCCCGGCTTCAAGCCATTCTCCTGCCTCAGCCTCCCCCAGTAGCTGGGATTACAGACATGCGCCACCACGCCCGGTTAATTTTGTGTTTTTAGTAGAAACGGGGTTTCACCATGTTTGTCAGGCTGGTCTCGAACCGAACTCCCGACCTCAGGTGATCTGCCCGCCTCGACCTCGCAAAGTGCTGGGATTGCAAGCCTGAGCCACCGCGCCCGGCCCTAATGCTCTTAAGTCTAGTATTCGGACTTCATAACCATATAGAGAAAGGCGAATGTTTTCAAAATCAAAGTCTATTGTCTCGGCTTTTGATTGGAACGTTTTTTAAACATTTAATGGCATAAGGAGGGAACATTTCCATGCAGTACAGAGAGGAGAGGTATTTTGAGATCTCAGAGTTAAATCCTTAAGTGTCCTCTCCTTATCACCAGCTTCTAATCCATCTCAGGACTCAATTCTTTGAATTATTGTCTGGCTTCCCAGCTTGGGAATATGTTTGACCTCCTGAATAGGGTATGCTTGTGAACTGTGAGTGCAGCAGGCTGCTTCTCTGAGCTACTTCAAGTTTTTGCTTTTCTTCTCTCTCCTTTTTTTTTTTTTTTTTGACACAGAGTCTCCCTCTGTCGCCCCGGCAGTGGCGCGATCTCGGCACACTGCAACCTCCGCCTCCCGGGTTCTCTTTTGATTCTTTATGAAATATTGTTGCCATCTAATTCCAGTTTTTCCACATACTTAACAATTTTATTTTGCTGTCGTGTTTTTATCTTCTGGGCTGAAAATGAGTAGAATGAGAGATAAGGTGAGGGAAAGTCTGGCCATGTCGCCAGCAGCCTCATCCCAAATTCCTGATCCCTGGAGGACATCAGTCCCTCTCTACTGTCGCAGGGTGGCCTGTGTGCCCTGGGTTTCCCTCCTGCTCCGAGGCCAGGGAATGGCTCCACTGGACAGGGAGCCTGAAATTCCCTGCACCCACTTGTGAGTCCCTGTCCAGGAGGAAAAAGCAGGAAGAACTCACTGAGTACAATCAGGAAATGCTAAAATGCAAACGTCACTTCGGGAGGGGTAGGGTCACGGCGTTGGGAGGAAGCCCGCCTTGCCAAGGGCAGTGTCTGGAACCTGTTCATCCGGCTCCACTCAGCACTGTAAGATCGCTTCTTTGTCAATCAGTCGCCAGGGGGCGGGATCTGGAGCACTATCCAATCAGGGCCGAGGGGCGCGGTTGTGAGAACTGTCAATCAGGTGCGCTGCAGGGAGGAGGGTGCGACGTTCAAAGAGCCCGCGGAGTCTTCACCACGCCCCCTGCGTTCTGAGTCCTGGCTCTGTCGCTGAGAGAGAGACGCCCTGGAAGGTCTGTATCAGCGTCTGTCGCGCCGGGACCCACACTGGACACTGGCTTGTAGGAAGGACACCCGGACACCTGGAAGCTGGAAATGGTGAGCGTGCGGGGCCTGGGGTCCCGAGGCAAAGGAGGGGCTGGTTAGAACCTTCCGGAACCGACCGTGAGAGGACCCGGGCCTCGCCTTGGGAGACTCCGGGGTCGGCAAACCCGAGTCGCCTTAGCCCAGCTCTGCCCTCGGTCCCCTCGGCCGCATGATGGGGCCGGGCTGGCAGCCGGGACCCCGGTGTCCTGTCCTGTCCCAGCGGGGCCACTGAAGTCCCGGCGCCCTCTCTTGGACAGCTCCGCGCCCACAGCTCCGCGTCTCCCCGGATTGTGCAGTTGTAACTCTCACAGGTTCGCGGCCCGAGTCACCGCACCCAGATGCCGAGGGCTGCAGCAGAAACAGTTTAATAGGGGAAGAGGGGAGGACACCCCTAGATCCGCCTCCCTGCGAGGTTTGGGGGATGAGGTGTTTAGGGGTCTGGACGGGGGCGACTGGGATGTGGGGTCGCTGGTTGGTGGGGAAGTGAGGGGCGAATCTTGGGATGGGAGGTGAAGAACCGCATTCTCCTGCTGAGTGGGCTCCCTTGTGGGGTCTTCGGCCTGCTTGGCGCCAGCCTTTCCGCTGGAATTCAGGATCTGAGAAAGAACTCAGGCGACTCTTGAGCAACTCTCAGAGATCTTATCCCCCAGGCACAGCTGTGACCTGACTCTCACGGAGGCGGCCCGGTGAGGCGGCGGGGCTGAGGGCACCTGGTTAATATCTAACTGCAATCTCGCCTCCAGCCTGGCTCGCAGTTCCTGTGAACCCAGTGAGGACGCTGCATGGTGACGACGAAAGGGTCACTAGGCAGAATCCAGACTCGTGTGTGGGGTTTGTGCTTGGAAGAGGAGCTGTGATCCGTGGGGTCCCCAATACCTTTTTTTCCCCAGTCTTCCAAAGATGTGAGCAGCAGGGTCTCAAATCCGTCATCCTATGCCTTCATCCTAATTCCTCCTAGGGTTGGCACTATATCTCTTGGTTTCCAGAGTCTTCCCCAGACTAACTTTCTTCCCTCTCAATTCACAGCAACTTTATGAACTCGTTCCTCAGGCGATATTTCAAACAGAGGCATTATTTTAATTGTCACTTTGTTTTCACATAGCAATGTATGGCTCTTTTTTAAAAGACTTGTTTTGTGTTTGTGAACATTTTACATGTGAGGAAGCAAAGAATAACCACTTGACTCCAGTGTAGAAAGAAAAGTATGTGTGTGTGTTGCTGTCCTTTATCTCGTCTACAGAGAGATACCTGTAAAGAATATTTTCAGTTAAAGTTCCTCTTTGCAAATGGTACAGGGTGATCTGTCCTCAGCCCACCCTCTGTAGTATCCTAGTCCTGGGTTACAGAACTGTTTGGGGCTACTCCACGATGCCCATAGCTGCTGAATCTTTTGTAGTATGTAGTGAACATCAGCTTTGACTCACTCCTCCCAGAGGACAGCCTGAGGTGAGGGGTGGGACCTTATAGGGGAGCAGGTGTGTGCTGTTGGGCGGGAGGAGTTCCCTGGTATACTGTTCCTCAAAAAGTGAAGCCCTTAAAACATTCAGAAAACATTCAGCTTTTCTTCCTCCAATCCCAGTTTCCATTCCTTGGGGGACACATGGCTGGTGAGCCAGCTGGTTGGTGATATTGAGGGTAGCGTCTCCTGAGAGGGTAGTTACTCAGCAGTTCAGTGAGCAGGATGGGGATGGGAGATGTCCCAAGTGACAGGAAGACCTGAACTGACACTTGAGTCAGATTTGTCTGCATTCCAGTCAGCCCCTCCCTGCATTTGTCATCTTGAAAAGATTTGTTCACTCATTTTTTTTTTTTTTTATGGAACGCTTCACGAATTTGCGTGTCATCCTTGCGCAGGGGCCATGCTAATCTTCTCTGTATCGTTCCAATTTTAGTATATGTGCTGCCGAAGCGAGCACAAGATTTGTTCACTCATTTCAGCTTCAGCTTTTTATTAACTGCAAAACGCGTTTTATCATTAGGGCTTAATAAAGAGCAAGTATGTTCGAAGAGGCAAGAACAAGTTGGGTTTCAGAAAACAAATTACATATTTAGTCCTGTGTTTTATTTATTTATTATTTTTAAGTTTTATTTACTTTCTTTCGAGATGGAGTCTTGCTCTGTCATCCAGGCTGGAGTGCAGTGGCAAGATCTCGGCTCACTGCAGCCTCCATCTTCTGGGTTCAAGGAATCTCTCACCTCAGCCTCCTGAGTAGCTGGGATTACAGATGTATGCCACCATGCCCAGCTAATTTTTTTGTATTTTTAGTAGAGACAGGGTTTCACCATGTTGGCCAGGCTGCTCTCGAACTCCTGAGCTGAAGTGAACCACCTGCCTCAGCCTCCCAAAGTGCTAGGATTATAGCAGTGAGCCACCACGCCTGGCCTCAGGTCTGTTTTTTTTACTGGACAATTTTAAATGGAATTTCATGGCCTAGCAGTGAAAAGAAATTGGGAAAAACTGTTTTTCATTACGACTGCAGAAAAATGAATACATTTTTGCAAGAAAGTGTGGTGGATATATTGATGAATTATAAAGATTTACCAAAATGTTAGTTCCTCTCCTTTGTAGAGTGGAGAATTTGAGACAGTGAATAACTCTATTCTGCTCCTGTTATGTGGACTTGACATACTAATGCTAAATTCTGTGGGACAGGACTTTCCAACAGCTGAAGAACTCAAATATCATTATTTACTTACTAAATGATGTATTATTATGGAAATGATAAATTAATGACACTTGTTGTCTGAAACAGATAGATACTTGTGCTTTTCCTGTTGAACTATAAAGTGTAGGTCCTTTGCAGTTTCCTTCTCTCCTATAAACATAAATGCTGGATTGGAGTGATTTTTCTGGATTCATCACATATGAGTAATTTGTTTTTAAATACCCATGTAAGGCATGTAAAGGTAAGTGAGTAGCCTTGACTGGGGTGGAGAAGCCTGAGGCCACTGACTCTGAGCTAAGGTCAATCTGGAGCCTGCAAAGAGAGGTCATTGAAGACCTAGTTGAGTTGGTTCTTCCTGGGGAACCTCCCTGGCAGGTCACCCAACCTGTTCATTCCTAACATGGGAGGAACCCTTTATGCTGAGAGAAGCGACAGAGCACTGAAAAGTTGAAGATCCGCAGGCAGAGACATTTAGGGTGATGCCCTGTCTGAGGTTATCTTTGTTACTGTTGTGGGGCTGTTGCTAGACATTCTCAAGTAAAATAAATCTGGATTTGGGTAAGAAGTGACTTCATTCTAAAAGTATATTGCAAAAGGAGAAGACTACCAACTATAAGATCTGTAAGGATCTCAAAGCTTAGGCAGAAAATTGCTTTCCTTTTTTTTTTTCTTTTTGTGGGGTTTTTGAGACAGAGTCTCACTCTGTTACCCAGGCTGGAGTGCAGTGGCGCAGTCTTGGCTCACTACAACCTCTGCCTCCCGGGTTCAAGCGATTCTCCCGCCTCAGCTGAGACTACAGGCATGTGCCACCACACCCTGCAAATTTTTTGTTATTTTTAGTAGAGATGGGGTTTCGCCATGTTGGCCAGGCTGGTCTTGAACTCCTGACCTCAGGTGATCCACCCACCTCGGCCTCCCAAAGTGTTGGGATTACAGGCATGAGCCACCACGCCCGGCCTTTTTTTTTTTGTTTGAGACGGAGTCTTGCTTTGTCACTTAGACTGAAGTGCAGTGGTACAATCTCAGCTCACTGCAACCTCTGTCTCCCAGGTTGAAGTGATTCTCCTCCCTCAGCCTCCTGAGTAGCTAGAATTACAGGCGCCCACACCACACCCAGCTAATTTTTGTATTTTTAGTAGAGACGGGTTTCACCATGTTGGCCAGGCTGGTCTCAAACTCCTGACCCCAAGTGATCTGCCCACCTTGGCCTCCCAAAGTGCTGGGATTGCAGGCATGAGCCACCATGCCCAGTCGGAAAATTGCTTTTCTTTTTTATTTGAGACAGAGCCTGTCTGTCTGTTGCCCATGCTAGAGTACAGCTAGATCTCAGCTCACTGCAACCTCCGCCTCCTGGGTTCAAGCGATTCTCCTGCCTCACCCTTCCGAGTAGCTAGGACTACAGGCACATGCTACCACACCCAATGAATTTTTTGTGTTTTTGGTAGAGACGGGGTTTCACCATGTTAGCCAGGATGGTCTTGATCTTCTAACCTCTTGATTCACCCACCACGGCCTCCCAAAGTGCTGAGATTACAGGCATGAGCCACCGCCCCTGGCCAAAAATTACTTTTCAAAGTGAAGAGCAAACAATATTAGAAAGAAGGTAGGAGAGAGAGGAGGATGGAAGGTGAAAATCAGATCCTACATCAGAGAATGTTTCACCTTGACTTCAGTCAGTTCTTAGGAGGGGTTAAAAAGGCGGTTTTGTGGCTGGGCCCTCTGCATTGCTTTGACTATGCGCCTCATTTTACCCTGTAACAAGACCAGACAAAAACCCCTCCAACTTCCCACTTTGCCTCAGAAATGATTAGCTGAATAATTTTGTCTTCACTAACCAGCCTGCGCAAAATTAATGTAAAGCAAACTTTCTTTAAATTTTTCTCCTTCCTCCTGGACTCAGTCTGAGCCAGCACACAATCTCTTTTTTTTTTTTTTTGAGATGGAGTCTTGCTCTGTCACCCAGGCCACATGATCTCAGCTCACTGCAACCTCTGGCTCACCTCCTGAGCTCAAGTGATCCTCCCACCTCAGCCTCCCGAGTGGCCATACAGGCATGCACCACTATGCCCAGCTAATTTTTGTATTTTTCATAGAGATGAGGTTTCGCCATGTTGCCCAGGCTGATCTTGAACTCATAGGCTCAAGTGATCTGCCTGCCTTGGCCTCCCAAAGTACAAGATTACAGGTGTGAGCCGCCTCACCTGGCCTGAGGTGATTTATTTAATTCTAGCTGTTACCCAGGATTACAGAGCTGGGGTTAAATCAACATTATTAGAATTCTGCTTTTACATTCACTGTGTTTGTTTAATCAGAGTATTGTACAAATTTAAAAGTCTGTTGGGGCTGACCTAGAGAAAGATACCTTTTGGTTCTGCATGCTGGACGAAGGGTTTATGAATCTGAGAGTTTATTTGGGTCTGTGATATAGTTTTAAAAAATATTTGGTCTTTTTTTTTTTTTTCTTTGAGTCTTATTCTGCCACCTAGGCTGGAGTGCAGTGCATGATCATGGCTCACTGCAACCTCCATCTCCTGGGTTCAAGCAATCTTCCTGCCTCAACCCCGTAAGTAGCTGAGACTACAAGTGTGTGCCACCATGCCCAGATAACATTTGTATTTTTGTAGGGACAGGGTTTCACCATGTTGCCCAGGCTGGTCTTGAACTCCCGACCTCAGATGATTCTCCTACCTCAGCCTCCCAAAGTGCTGAATTTACAGGCGTGAGTCACGGTGTCCAGCCTAAAAAATATTTGGTCATTATTTCTAGGTCCTGGCAAAGAAGTCCTAAAATCCTTGGATTTTTGTGAGTGACGGGAATGTGTTTTGTTATTCCCACCAAGCTCTTGTCAAACCTTAGGTAAAGTTATGCTAATTAGGTGACTCAGAGTGAGGTCACTAGGTAACTTCAGGATGGGGACTGGTGACCTGAAAGAGCAAACACATGATGACAGGATTGGAACTTTAAGCCCCATCTTCTGACCCCAGGAAATGGCGGGAGGCTAGAGATTAAGTTGTATAAATTTTTTTTTTTTTGGGACGGAGTTTCACTCTTGTTGCCAGGCTGGAGTGTATTGGTGTGATCTTGGCTCACTGCAACCTCCGCCTCCTAGGTTCAAGCGATTCTCCTCCCTCAGCCTCCTAAGTAGATGGGATTATAGGCATATGCCACCACACCTGGCTAATTTTTTGTATTTCTGGTAGAGACGGGGTTTCTCCATGTTGGTCAGGCTGGTCTCGAACTCCTGACCTCAGGTGATCCTCCGCCTTGGTCTCCCAAAGTGCTGGGATTACAGGTGTGAGCCACCGCGCCTGACCAGTTGTGTAAAATTTATTGAACAAAGACATTGAAGCCGGGCGTGGTGGCTCACACCTGTAATCTCAGCACTTTGGGAGGCCGAGGCGGGCGGATCATGAGGTCAGGAGTTGGAGACTAGCCTGGCCAATATGACGAAACCCCATCTCTACTAAAAGTACAAAAATTAGCTGGGACTGTAATCCCATCTGTAGGAGGCTGAGGCAGGAGAATTGCTTGAACCCGGGAGGCTGAGGTTGCAGTGAGCCAAGATCTCGCCACTGCACTCCAGCCTAGACGAAAAGAGTGAGACTCTATCTCAAAAAAAAAAAAAAGAAAAAAGACATTGGGACAGCTTACAGGTTGGTGAACACATTGATGTGCCGGGAAGGTGGTATCACTCAAGAGGGGAAACTTTTACCCATCCCTGCCCTTTCCCTTGCTGAATGACTCTTTTCCATTTGGCTGTTGTTGAGAAATCCTTTATAACAAACTAATAACCTTAAGTGTTTTGCTGAGTTTCATGAGTTGTTTTAGCCAATTATTGAACCACAGGATGGTGCTGTTGTATTTATACCCAGTTGGTTAAAAGATTAGTTCCTGGCCTTACAAATGGCATCTGCATTAGGGGCCTGTTTTGGGACTGAGCCCTCCAGTAAGAAACTTATGGGATCTGTGTTAATTCTGTGTGGTGTAAGAATTGAATTCTTGGACACACAGTTGTTGCTGGAGAATTGGTTGGTGTTCAGCAAATGGCACACCTTTGTTATCAGAAGTCAGAGGCACCACAGGTCAGAGCCTTACATTGACTGTCTGTTATTCATTACATGTTTATCACATATGAATCTAGCCACATAGTTTTCCCTCTTACGAGTTTTCAGTTAGTTAACATTACGCTTACTATACCATTAATATTATGCTGATTTTTAGTTTCTTTGCCTCAGTCTGTTTGATACATGCTGCTGTCTGAGGCTATGAGTTACTTCACTCTCATATTCCACTGCTCATAGGGCTTGAATTGTTTAATTTTTGCTGGACGTGGTTGACAATGTCATCTTTGTTTTTGTCCCCAAGTGCTAACACTTTATAAATTTTGTACATATGGGGGAAAATGTGCTGGGTTGTAGAGTATGGATAGATATTAATTTACTAGGCAAACCTGTTGGCATGTATAGATTAACTGGCAGACCATATGTGCATGTGTGTTTATTGCTTATAAATACCTCCATATGATTATATGTTGCCTTTTACTGACTAGCATTGGAGTTGAGCTTTTTTTCTTATGGTCTTTCATCTTCTGTGAAATAATTTTCAGCCACTTTCTCATTAATTAGTTAATTCATTTATGTTAGAGTCAGGGTCTTGCTCTGTCACTGAGGCTGGCTGGAGTAGTACAGTTCTGCAATCCCAGCTCACTGCAGCCTCAGACTCCTGGGCTCAAACGATCCTCCTGCCTTAGTCTCCTATGTAGCTGGAACTACAGGCACATGCTACCATCCCTGGCTAGTTTTTACATTTTTTGTGGAGATGAGGTTTTGCCATGTTGCTTAGGCTGATCTCAAACTCAACCAGTGTTCAGAAGACAGGCGTAAGCGACACACAACTCTACTTGATTTTCATAAAGCTGAATTTCTCAGTCCCTTCCTTTGGGACCTGCTTTATTTTCCTACATAAGAAAACTCAGCTGGGTATGGTGGCTCACACCTGTAATCCCAGCACTTTGGGAGGCCAAGGCAGGCAGATCACTTGAGCTCAGGAGTTTGAGGCCAGCATGGGAAACATGATGAAACCCCATCTCTACAGAAAATACAAAAATTAGCCAGGCATGGTGGCTTGCATCTGTAGTCCCAGCTACTCAGGAGGCTGAGGTGGGAGGCTCACTTGAGCCCGGGAGGCTGAAGCTGCAGTGAATCATGATTAAGCCACTGCATTTTAGCCTCGGTGACAAAGTGAGACCCTGTCTAAAAAAAAAAAAAAAAAAAAGAAGAAGAAGGAAGAAAGAAAACACTCCATCCATATTGTTGAATCAGAAAACATTTTCCTATAGCTTGTGAAAGTGTGCTAGTTTTGTCTTTCACAGATATTGTTATGTTTTTCTGCTTTAATCTTGAGGTCTCTCAAGACACAGGCTATAAACTCTATCCCTACATTGGTGGATCCTGAGAGATTTGGTTGTGGATGTTTATATTTTGTCTTTCATGGGTTACTTCTGTTGTCTGAAATGAAAGCTGCTGAGACAAAAGTGATTTGATAAAGGATTTTTGGAAGCCAAATTTGAGGATCAACCCAGAAAACACACCAACAAAGTTGGGTGTGTTCCAAAGTCTATTACAAGTTGGATACCTTTATAAGAAAGCTTAGGAGAATTAGAGGAGGACTCCTCACATTGGACTTGTCCTTTTAATTTTTTTTTTTTTTTTTTTTTGAGGCAGAGTCTCGCTCTGTTGCCAGGCTGGAGTGCAGTAGTGTGATTTTGGCTCACTGCAACCTCTGCCTCCCAGGTTCAAGAAATTCTACTGCACCACCACACCCAGCTAATTTTTGTATTTTTAGTAGAGACAAGGTTTCACCATGTTGGCCAGGACGGTCTTGATCTCTTGACCTCATGATCTGCCTGCCTCGGCCTCCCAAAGTGCTGGTATTACAGGCGTGAGCCACCGCGCCTGGCCATCTTTTTAATTTTTAATTTAATTTAATTTTTTTTCCCCTCCAACTGGACTTGTCCTTTTTATTGGAGGGTACAATAAGAGAGGTTACAAAATGGGCTATGGATGACAACTTGCAGGCTAAAATGGTTTGTGAGGAAGACAGTCAGCAAAACTTCATGACTCAGAAACAAATCAATGTATTTATCAATGTCAGTAGGTTACATGTTAATTAATACAGCAACAGATTGAGGAACTCACCATAAGATTTGAGGGGCTTGGCTGGGTGCAATGGCTTACATCTATAACCCCAACAATTTAGGAAGCTGAGGCAGGAGGACCACTTGATCCAAGGAGTTTGAGACCAACCTGGATCATATACAGAGACCCCATCTCTACAAAAAATTAGTCAGGCCTGGTAGCACATGCCTGTAGTCCCAGCTACTTGGGAGGCTGAGGATGGAAGATTGCTTGAGCCTGGGAGTTTGAGTATGCAGTGAGCTATGAATAAGTCACTGTACTCCAGCCTGGGTGAGAGACCCTGTCTGAAAAAAAAAATTGAGGCACTCACAATAAGATTCTTTACTCATCAGGTGCAGTGGCTCACGTCTGTAATCCCAGCACTTTGGGAGGCCAAGGCAAGTGGATCACCTGAGGTCAGGAGTTCAAGACCAGCCTGACCAACATGGTGAAACTCCGTCTCTACTAAAAATACAAAATTAGCCGAGTGTGGTGGCACATGCCTGTAATCCCATCTACTCAAGAGGCTGAGGCAGGAGAATCACTTGAACCCAGGAGACAGAGGTCACAATGAGCTGAGATCATGCCATTGCCCTCCAGCCTGGATAACAAGGGCAAAACTTCATCTCAAAAAAAAAAAATTATTTGCTAAGGGACAAGATGTAAGCCCTGAATCATAAGACCTCCTAAAACAGGTTAATTTGAAAGCCTTCCAAACGTCACTTGTTGGATAGTCCTTCTTTATCCTGCCAGGTGACCTAATGCCTAAATATCAGACCAGTAACCCAGTTTCCCTCTTAGAGGAAACTTGTTTTTCCTGGTGGATACCTTATAGCCAATTGTCTGACCAGTTTTTATTTTATTACTACCACGATAGCCACTGCCAAAATAATTTTACAAAGAAAGCCCTGACTGGGTAGAAATTAGATTCAGGTATGTTGGTCAGGTAAGACACAGAGGAAGCAACTCAACAAAATGCAAGAAATAACAGAAACCATGTATTGCTTAGAGATCCCAGAAAGAAGAGGTTAGCATGCATTGAATGCCAGTAGCTACTGGGAAGCCATCCAGGACATATGTATTTTGCCATGTGATTTTATAAGTTTTGCCTTATGTATTTTGATGTTTTATGAGCATAGATATTAAGGATTATTGTCTTCTTGTAGAATTGACTTCCTTTATTTTTTTTTTATATAAAGGTGGGGTTTCACCATGATGGCCAGGCTGGTCTTGAACTTCTGACCTCAGGTGATCCACCCACCTCGGCCTCCCAAAGTGCTAGGATTACAGGCGTGAGCCACCGTGCCCGGCCAACTTCCTTATCTTTATGAAATCTCTTCATCCCTTGTATCTTTCCTTGACTTAAAACCTGATTTATCTGAATTAATTATTTTATTTTATTTTTATTTTTTGAGCCAGAGTTTTACTCTTGTTGCCCAGGCTGGAGTGTAATGGCATGATCTAGGCTCACTGCAACCTCTGCCTCCTGGGTTCAAGCAATTCTACCTTAGCCTCTTGAGTAGCTGGGACTACAAGGCACCCACCACCATGCCCGGCTAATTTTTGTATTTGCAGTAGAGATGGGGTTTCACCATGTTGGCCAGGCTGGTCTTGAACTCCTAACCTCAGGTGACCCACCTGCCTCACCCTCCCAAAGTGCTGGGGTTACAGGCGTGAGCTACTGAGCCTGGCCCTATGTGATTTAAAATAGGTATTCCATATTTCTTTTGATTAGGGCTAGAATGGCATATATTCCTCCATACCTTTATATTTAATGTATTTGCGTCTTTCAGTTTAAAATGGTTTTCATGTACACATTGCTGGGTCTTGTTTTATTTGTTGGTTCTTTTTTTTTCTTTTTTTTTTGAGACAGAGCCTTGCTCTGTTTCCCAGGCTGGAGTGCAGTGGCACAGTCTTGGCTTACTGCAGCCTCTACCTCCCGGGTTCAAGCGATTCTGATGCTTCAGCCTCCTGAGTAGCTAAGATTACAGACATGTGTCACCATGCCTGGCTTTTTTTTTTTTGTATTTTTAGTAGAGACGGCCAGACTGGTCTCGAATTCCTGTCCTCAAGCAATGTACCCACCTCAGCATCCCAAAGTTCTGGAATAACAGGCATGAGTTAGTGCCCAGCCAGCCTTGTTTTTTTTTATTCTATTCAGACAGTCCATGTCTTTTTAACTGGTATATATAGATGATACACATTTGAAGTGGTATTGACATAACTGGATTAATAACAATAAATTTTACTGTTTTCTATTCTAATACTTGACTGTTTTTGCAACTTATTCACTTTTTCTGCTTTCATTTTAACTGAACATTCTATATGATTCTATTTGCTTGCTTCTATTAGTATAGTAAGTCTACTTGTTTCTTAATTTTTTTTTTTTTAGATGAAGTCTCGCTCTGTCGCCCAGGCTGGAGTGCAGTGGGGTGATCTTGGCTCACTGCAACCTCCACCTCCCGGGTTCAAGCGAGTCTCCTGCCCCAGCCTTCTGAGTAGCTGGGACTATAGGTACCCACCACCATGCCCGGCTAATTTTTTGTGTTTTTAGTGGAGATGGAGTTTCACCGTGTTAGCCAGGATGGTGTTGATCTCCTGACCTCATGATGCACCCGCCTCTGCCTCCCAAAGTGTTGGGATTACAGGCATGAGCCACTGAGCCTAGCTGTTTCTTAAATTTTATAAGTGAATTCTCTAGAGTTTGTATTATACCATTTACAATGAATGGACCTTCAGTTTCAAATAATGCTATAGCGGCTTTGGGAGTAGTATTAGTATTACTTACTGTTCCAAATTCCTTCCTCCCATCCGTATAACATCACTGTCATTCATTTGCCCTATTGGAAGCTATAACTACCCAATACATTGCTTGTATTATTTCAAACAAATTTGTATCTGTTAGATCAGGTAGGTATAAGAAAAGTATTCCCTAATATATCTGGGTGCTTTTCAGTACCCTAATTTCTGAAGGAAATTTTGTCTCCAGCTTTTCTTCCCAAGATTTAGTAGGTCTGCTGTGTGTCTTAATTATAATCTGTTGTTCCAGGTGGTTGCAGGCTTTTTGTGTGTTTTGCAATGTTTTGAAGTAGTTCTTGTCATGTTTGACCCTGATTGAGTTCCATCATTGATGATGTAGAAAAGAGAGCCTCATTTCACACCTTTGGATAATCCCCATACCAGTTAGAAAATACAAAGCCAATAATTTGCAAATAAGACCTGATGTACTCTCTCTAGGGATCCACACTGAAAACTTTGGGTCTGCTGTCTTCAAGACTGGCTCTGATGTGGGGAGGGATTGGGCCAAGGACAAATAAAAACTTAAAAAGCTTTTCTACCATTTTTTGCTTTCCTTTTTCTGTTTATCTCCCTGTTAATAGTATGGGATGTGGAATATTATAGTTTCAAAATCCTTCATCTGTTTTTGGAAAGCTGTGACTTTCTTGGTTAGAAGGTTTTTGTTTGTTTGTTTGTTTTTGACACGGAGTCTTACTCTGTCACCAGGCTGGAGTGCAGTGGAAGGATCTTGGCTAACTGCAATCTCTGCCTCCCAGGTTCAAGTGATTCTCCTGCCTCAGCCTCTGGAGTAGCTGAGATTACAGACGAGTGCCACCATACCTGGATAAATTTTTTTTTGTATTTTTAGTAGAGATGGGGTTTCACCATGTTGGCCAAGATGGTCTCAATCTCCTGACCTCGTGATCTGCCTGCCTCAGCCTCTCAAAGTGCTAAGATTACAGGCATGAGCCACCATACCCGGCCAGTTTTTAACCTTTCAGACATTTGTGACTTTTATTAGATTTGGTAATGTAATCTTTGTTGGCTACTAAAAGTCTGTTTAGGAATTTAGGGAATATAATACATAATCATGAGAGGTGACATTGAGTTTTTTCTTAGAATATGTGCAATCTTTCCCTGTCTTTCCTTCTCCTCTGTCATTATCCAGTGAAAAATTTGTAATTTTTCCATTGAAATAGTGAGATTTTTTAATGAGTCTTTTGTCATGCTTAACTACATTTGGTCTAGAGGAAACCAGTTGCCAGTTTCCAAATGTTCTCTCTTAGTGTAATTGCGTAGGATGGGCTAAATATCCCAAGTAACAAGTTGCAACCAAACATGTGAAACATTAGCTACTAGGATCTCTCAGTAGCAATCCAGTGTCCAGACTGGTTTTTTTTTTTTTTTTTTTGAGACAGAATCTTACTTGTCGCCAGGCTGGAGTGCAGTGGCGCGATCTCGGCTCACTGCAACCTCTGCCTCCCAAGTTCAAGCAATTCTCCTGCCTCAGCCTCCCAAGTAGCTGGGACTACAGGCGTGCACCACCACGCCCACCTAATTTTTGTATTTTTAGTAGAGACAGCGTTTCACCTTGTTGGCCAGGATGGTCTCTATCTCTTGACCTTGCAATCCGCCCACCTTGGCCTCCCAAAGTGCTGGGATTACAGGTGTGCGCCATTGCACATGGCCCAGAGTGTTTTTTCATAACTGTCTTAGTCTGTTTATTGTTACTTATGACAGGATTACCTGAGCCTGGGTAATTTATAAAAAGCACTATTTGTTTTTTACACTTCTGCAGGCTGGGAAGCCCAAGGTCAAGGCTCGGCATCTGGTAAGAGCCTTCTTGCTGGTGGGGACTCTGTAGAGTCCCTAGGTGGCACAGGGTAGCACATGGCCAGGGGCCCAGTGTTTAGTTCTGGTCTCTTTCTCTTATCATAAGGACACTAGGCCTGTTCCTGAGATACCCCATTTACTCATTAAGCCATTAATCTACAAATGGATTAGTACATTCCAGAGGTTCAAACTCTCGCGATCTGATCAACTCTTAAAGCTCCACATTTCATTATTGTCATATTGAGGATTAAGTTTCAGCATGAGTTTTGGAAAGCACAAACATTCACACCTAGCAGTGGCTAACAGGTATTCTGTCTCTGTTGACCATGTAACAAACTTCCAAACTCTCAGAGCAGGAATAGGAGTTAAGTTAAAAAGATATATATTTATGTATATTATATATGTAAACATGGTGAATATATACTATTCATGGTACATATAAACATTTTACATATATATAAACAATGATATATCGTATACTTATATATAACATATATAATATATAAATATATTACATAAATATATATTATAATATATAATATATAAATTATAAATATACAAATATAAATTTTATGTGCATTATATAAAAATATATTTAAAATATATATAAAATTATACATGTGTGTTATATATACATTTATATTTATATATATATATTTTTTTTGCTTTTATCTTTTGAGACAGGATCTCACTCTGTTGCTAAGGCTGGAGTACAGTGGCATGATCATGGCTCACTGCAGCCCCAGCCTCCTGGGCTTGGATGATCCTCTCATCTCAGCCTCCTGGGTAGCTAGGACTACAGGCATGCACCACCACACCTTGCTATTTTTTTTTTTTTTTTTTGTAGAGACAAGGTCTTACCATGTTGCCCAGGCTGGTCTTGAACTCCTGGGCTCAAGTGATCCACCTGCCTTGGCCTCCCAAAGTGCTGGCATTACAGGCATGAGCCACTGAGTCAGGCCTAGTTTTATTTTTCGTAGAGAAAAGGGCTCACTATGATGCCCATGCTGGTCCTAAACTCCTGTTCTTAAGTGTCCTGTTCTTAAGTGTCCTTCCACTTTGGCCTCCCAAAGTGATGGGATTGCAGGCATGAGTCACCATGCCTGGCCCATATATTTTGCATAAACAGTTTAGGCACACCCAGCCTCTGTTATTAGTTACATTGGTGGGACCCCCTTCTTAATCTGGTGCTTAGACACCAAGAAAGATCCAAGTTTGCAAATGAGCATTTATCAGAATATGCAGTTTCAGGATTGGTAGTGGTAACTCTTCTACACAACAGGTAGTTGTACTTTGTCATGACAAGAACTACACAGACCTCTGTAGAAACAGACATCGGGGTGATGCAGGCAATAAGACTCACCCACTTAACTCACCAACAAGATGGATGTTTCTATTCAACTGTTAGTTTACCAAACATATTCAACTAAGGCATCATAATGGCTTTGTGGGAAAAAGTGAGTGTAGACAGAATAAGAGTGAGTTTACTATGTAGTTGAATAAATGCTTGGAAACCACAGCATCTTACAAAGTTTATGAAGTGACTATGGATTCTCAGTGCTGTCCAACTCAACCTTCCTCCTCTGCACATGTGGGATGTTTAGGACTCAGTGGCTTTTGAGGATGTGGCTGTGAACTTTACACAAGAGGAGTGGGCTTTGCTGGGTCCATCACAGAAGAGTCTCTACAGAAATGTAATGCAGGAAACCATTAGGAACCTGGACTCTATAGGTAAGGATGACATCATCTCTTCACTCAGTCAGTTAGAGACATTTGTTCCCTGGCCATCAGCACTTCATTATTTGAAATCTGGAAAGGGGATATGGTTAATCCTTCAACAACACAGGGTTTAGAGGTGCCAGCTCCTCAGTCATACAATCCTCTAATAACTTTTTGTCTCCCACAACTAACAGCTTATTGTTGACTGGCCCACTTATCAGTAATATAAACATTAGATTAATCCATATATTGTATGTCATATGTATTACATACTATACTCACAATAAAGTGAGCTAGGGAAAGAATGTTGATGAGAATCATAAGGAAGAAAAACTGTATTTACTATTCGTTAAGTGGAAGTAGATCATCATAAAGGTTTTCATCCTTGTTTTCACATTGAGTAGGCTGAGTAAGAAGAGGGGGTTGGTCTTGCTGTCCCAGGGATAGCAGAGACTGAAGAAAATTCATATATAAATGGAGCTGTGTGCAGTTCAAACCTGTGTTGTTGAAGAGTCACGTGTCCTTTGGTGAATGAATCATGCATGATTGCAGTACCTGTAAAATTTTAGAGTTTTTCTATAATTTTATAAAAATTTTTAGTGGTTTTTCTGGGTCTACCTTTTAGAAATGAAATGGGAGGACCAGAACATTGAAGATCAGTGCCAAAATCCCAGGAGAAATCTAAGGTAATTTGCACTCACAAAAGAAAGCTATGTCCCTGGAGTGGTTCATAGAATGATAAGAAAATTTTAAAAACAAGCAAAGAAGGCGGGGTGTGGTGGCTCACTCCTGAAATCCCAGCACTTTGGGAGCCTGAGGTGGGCAGATCACGAGGTCAGGAGATCGAGACCATCCTGGCTAACGTGGTGAGAACCCTGTCTCTACTGAAATACAAAAAATTAGCCAGCCATGGTGGTGAGCACCTATAGTCCCAGCTACTTGGGAGGCTGAGGCAGGAAAATCACTTGAACCCGGGAGGCGGAGGTTGCAGTGAGCCGAGATCACACCACAGCACTCCAGCCTGGGTGACAGAGTGAGACAAAAGCAAAGAAAATGAACAAGCCCAGCTTAAATTTATTCATCCTAATAATTCTTTTTCTAACCAAGTGCAGTGGCTGACACATGTATTCCCAGCACTTTGGGAGGCCAAGGTAGGAAGACTGCTTGAGCCTAGGAGTTTGAGTTCAGCCTGGGCAGCATAGTGAGAGTCCTCATCTCTGTAAAAAAAAAAAATTCCCCCAGGAACATATAGTTAAATGTGACATAGCTATTCAGTCTTTGCAAAATAGTTCCCTTGGAAATAGTATTAAGAATCCCCATGTGAATATCACTGTTTTGCTAATACCTGTGATGGAGCCATCTTACACTGCACAGTCACTTCACATTCAAACAGGGCATGAAGCCTGTACTTTGCATGATAATGTTAAAAATGTAAATCTAGTACTTTAATACATATAAAATCACTTACAAGCAAACCTTTAGTAATATACTTCTTATTTGTTACAGAAGTCATACATGTGAAATTATTGATGATAGTCAATGTGGAGAAACTTTTAGCCAGATTCCAGAGAGTATTGTGAACAAGAACACTCCTGGAGTAAATCCATGTGACAGCAGTGAGTGTGGAGAAGTCGTCATGGGTCATTCATCTTTTAAATGCAATGTCAGAATTGACACTGGACACAAATCATGGGAGCATCAGGAATATGGAGAGAAGCCATATACACATAAACAATGTGGGAAAGCCAATAGTCATCAGCACTGCTTTCAGACACATGAAAGGCCTCCCACTGGAAAGAAACCCTTCGATTGTAAAGAATGTGCAAAAACTTTCAGTTCTCTTGGAAACCTTCGAAGACACATGGCAGCACACCATGGAGATGGACCTTATAAATGTGAGTTATGTGGGAAAGCCTTTGTTTGGCCCAGTTTATTTCATTTGCATGAAAGAACTCACACTGGAGAGAAACCGTATGAATGTAAGCAGTGTTCTAAAGCCTTTCCTTTTTATAGTTCCTATCTAAGACATGAGAGAATACACACGGGAGAGAAAGCATATGAATGTAAGCAATGTTCCAAAGCCTTCCCCTGATTACAGTACCTATCTAAGACATGAAAGAACTCACACGGGAGAGAAACCCTATAAATGTACACAATGTGGGAAAGCCTTCAGCTGTTACTATTACACTCGACTACACGAAAGGACTCACACTGGAGAACAACCCTATGCATGTAAGCAATGTGGCAAAACATTTTATCATCACACAAGCTTTCGAAGACACATGATAAGGCACACTGGAGATGGACCACATAAATGTAAGATATGTGGGAAAGGCTTTGATTGTCCTAGTTCAGTTCGAAATCATGAAACTACTCACACTGGAGAGAAACCCTATGAATGTAAGCAGTGTGGGAAAGTGTTATCTCATAGCTCCAGCTTTCGAAGTCACATGATAACACACACAGGAGATGGACCCCAGAAATGCAAGATATGTGGAAAAGCCTTTGGTTGTCCCAGTTTATTTCAAAGACATGAAAGGACTCACACTGGAGAGAAACCCTATACATGTAAACAATGTGGGAAAGCCTTCAGTCTTTCCGGTTCCCTTCGAAGACATGAAGCAACTCACAGTGGAGTGAAACCCTACAAATGTAAATGTGGGAAAGCCTTTAGTGATCTCTCTTCCTTTCAAAATCATGAAACAACTCACACTGGTGAGAAGCCATATGAATGTAAGGAATGTGGGAAAGCGTTCAGTTGTTTCAAATACCTTTCTCAACATAAAAGGACCCACACAGTAGAAAAACCTTATGAGTGTAAAACATGTAGGAAAGCCTTCGGTCATTTCAGTAACTTAAAAGTCCATGAAAGGATTCACTCTGGAGAGAAGCCGTATGAATGTAAGGAATGTGGGAAAGCATTCTCTTGGCTCACTTGCCTTCTAAGACATGAAAGAATCCACACTGGAGAGAAACCCTATGAATGTCAGCAATGTGGTAAATCCTCACTCGTTCCCGTTTCCTTCGAGGACATGAAAAACTCACACTGGAGAGAAGCTGTATGCATGTAAGGAATGTGGGAAGGCATTGAGTTCTCTGCGTTCCTTGTATAGACATAAAAGGACTCACTGGAAAGATTCTCTGTAAATGTATGGAATGTGGGAAAACTTATTCAGTACTCTTATTTAATTTCAGAAACTTGAAAGAACTCACTTTGGAGACAGACCCCATGAATGTAAACGTGATAAAGCCTTAAGTAGTTTCAATTTTTTAAATACAGTTATCCCCCAATATACACAGGGGATTGGTTCCAGCACCCCCTAAATCCACAGATGCCCAGTCCTTTCTTATATGGCATATTTGCATGTAACCTATGCACATCCTCCTGTATACTGTGTAAATCATCTCAGGTTGCATTGTAAAAGCTATGTAAATAGTTGTTTGATTGTATTGTTTAGAGATTCATGACAAGAAAAATAGTCTCTGTGTTCAATGCAGACACAACCATTGCAGGCCCACCTACAAAGTATATGTCATCCAGAACATTAAAATGTCTGTGTTTTAATATTCACAGATTGCTTTTGTTTTGTGACCTGAGTGAGCATGTTAACACTCGTCAAAATCCTGCTTCTCTCTTGATAACCCATGTATAATTATGGTGATGATGATTGCTGTATGGTGCCTAACATTGTCACGTGTTGTAGCATTATAGATAAGCAGTGAGACATCAGGCTAACTTGAATCTTGACAGAATGTCAGGATGATCATCAATGCTGGAAGAACTAGGTTCTGACTACAGATGTTGACTTGTTGGAGGAGGCTAAATAATACTAATGTTGTGATCTGTTCAGCCTCAGGGCTGCAGATTTTTAACCATGGAAGGTTCTGTGTTTATATTTGCAGGTGCTTAGTGAGAAATATAGGAAGCTAGTTTTTCTTTTTTTTTTTCTTTTCTTTTTTTTGAGTCATCAAAAAAATCTTGCAGTGTTTGTTAGCATGTTATTCCATGGTGACATGGAGGCTTTGTTCCATCAAAGGATCTTACTTAAGGATGATAAACTTTCTTAACACTTTTGCCTGTTGAAATACTGCTGCAAATTTTTCAAGTGTCCAAATCTGTGGCACTGCCTCTTTTAAGGCATCATCATCATCATCAATCTATAGAGCATCTCAGCAGATCTTCGAGTTCCTTGTTGTAAGAATTTATGCTCTTCTCTGTGTTACTCAACATCATCTTCAAACCTGTCAGAGATAGGCCTTCTTACCAACTTCCCTTGCAATATTTAAGATATTCCTGGCTGGGCATGGTGGCTCACACCTGTAATCCCAGCACTTTGGGAGGCCGAGGTGTGTGGATCACCTGAGGTCAGAAGTTCGAGATCAGCCTGAGCAATATGATGAAACCCTGTCTCTACTAAGAATACAAAAGTTAGCCAGGCATGGTGGCATGCACCTGTAATCCCAGCTACTGGGGAGGCTGAGACAGGAGAATCGCTTGAAACTGGGAGGTGGAGTTTGCAGTGAGCCAAGATCAGGCCATTGCACTGCAACCTGGGCAATAAGAGCAAAACACTATCTCAAAAAAAAAAAAAAAAAAGATATTCCTAACTACTGCATCAATAGCGGGGGAAATCCCAAAATCATTGACTCCCTGACTCCATAATTGCTTCCAGCTTGCTTTGGGTTTCTTGAGCTTTGGGGCATCTATAGCCTCTGCAATAAGGACAGTTACATGTACAATTGTGAAGTGCTTTCATAAATGCATTGTGGTACAGTCAGAGTTAACATCAGGTTGGCATGAATCCTCCTGAAGGTCAGTTGGGTATAAGTCACATTAATCTACTTGATTATGCCTTGATTGAGTAGCTGTCACTGTGATGTCATGTTAAGCAGCAGGGACATCACTTCTACATTCTTACTGGCAAAGCAGAGAGATTGGAGATGGCCAGGAGCATTGTCAATTATGAGGAGGACCTTGAGTGGCAGCCCCTTCTCTTCAAAGTATTTGTTAACATCAGGAATGAAGCCTTGGTAGAACCATTCCAAGGACAAGATGGCCATAACCCAAGCCTTCTTGTATTTTTGCCAGAATGGAGGCAGGCAAGTTTTGCTTTTGTTCTAAAGGACCTAGGGATTGTTTGCTTAGTAGCCAAGGCCTGGCTTGTTCTTGTGACCTGCTACATTGCCACACTTCACCAGAGTAGATGATCTTTCCAGGCCCTGAACCCCAGGGCCTCCTTGGCAGTCATGGATGCAGGTACCGCTGGACATCTTTCTTTTTCTAGGGTTTGCCCAATTCATTGCAATGGAGAACTTGCTCTGGAAGGTAGACTTTTTTTTTTTTTTTTTTTTGAGATGGGATCTTGCTCTGTCACCCAGGCTGGAATGCAGTGGCGTGATCTTGGCTCACTGCAACTCTGCCTCCTGGGTTCAAGCAATTCTCTTGCCTCAGCCTCCTGAGTAAGTGGGAATACAGGCACGTGCCACCACACTGGGCTAATTTTTGTATTTTTAGTAGAGACGGGTTTTCACCATGTTGGTCAGGCTGGCCTTGAACTCCCGACCTCGTGATCCATCCACCTTGGCCTCCCAAAGTGCTGGGATTATAGGCATGAGCCACTGTGCCTGGCCGGTAGACTTTCTTTTTATGAGTTTTGTGAGCTCTGCTGGGAATGCTAATATTGCCTTGGCATAAGCCAATGCTGATTCTCCTGTGGTCTTTAAATTTTTGAGGCTCTGGTGCTTTATGTAGCCAGCCCAGCCAGACAATACTGGCTTGAAACTCCTTTTCTTGCTCTCCTCAACCTTCTCACAGTGGTATTCATAGAGGCTGTTTTTTCACACTTTATTTTATTATCAAAAGGGATGTTCAGTGATGTGTCCTCTAGCTACACACTTCATGCTTTCTCAGTCTTTAGACTCAGTTTATCATGAAGCAGAGGGGCCATTTTTCCCATTGTAGAGGCAGCTCTAACACTTCCAAGAATTTCAGCTTCTTTCTGCTTTAGGGCATGAATGCTTAGTTTATTCTTACCATATGGCCTACTTTCAAAAGTGACATGGAATTTTTCAAAACATCTCTCTAAGATTTTTATTTTCTCATTGAGAAATAGTACTTTTTTCTCCCACTAGCCTTTTAGGGATAGCTTTGACCACTTGATTACTTACTTATTTATTTATTTATTTATTTATTTTTATTATTTTTTTTTAATGGAACGCTTCACGAATTTGCGTGTCATCCTTGCGCAGGGGCCATGCTAATCTTCTCTGTATCGTTCCAATTTTAGTATATGTGCTGCCGAAGCGAGCACTTATTTATTTATTTTTTTTTTTGAGACAGAGTCTCACTCTGTCGCCCAGGCTGTAGTGCAGTGGCGCAATCTTGGCACACTGCAACCTCTGTCTCCTGGGTTCAAGCAATTCTCCTGCCTCAGCCTCTTGAGTATCTGGGATTTCAGTCATGTGCCACCACACCCAGCTAATTTTTGTATTTTTAGGAGAAACGGCATTTCACCATGTTGGTCAGGCTGCTCTCGAACTCCTTACTTTGTGATCTGCCCGCCTTGGCCTCCCAAAGTGCTGTAATTACAGGCATGAGCCACCACACTTGGCCCACTTGATTACTTTTTAAGAGCCATTTTCCCCACATTTTTCCATTTTTTTACATATGGCACCTCAAGGAACTCTGAAGAGACAAAACAAGAATTGAAAAACAAGAACAAGGCTGGGTGTGGTGGCTCACGCCTATAATCCCAGTCCTTTGGGAGGCCAAGGCAGGCGGATCACCTGAGGTCGAGAGTTCAAGACCAGCCTGACCAACATGAAGAAACTCTGTCTCTACTAAAAATACAAAAATTAGCCGAGTATGATGGCATATGCCTGTAATTCCAGTTACTTAGGAGGCTGAGGAGGAGAATCACTTAAACCCAGGAGGCAGAGGTTGCAGTGAGCTGAGATTGTGCCATTGCACTCCAGCCTGGGCAACAAGAGCAAAACTCCGTCTCAAAAACAAAAAAGAAAAAGAAAAGAAAAGAACAAAGTTGGTGGAGTTACAGTTCCTGATTTCAAAACTTACAGCAAATTTATACTAATAAAAACAATTTAATGCTAGCATACTGACACAAAAATAGACCGTTGTGACCAAATAGCACAGAAATACACCTTTGCATATTGAGTCCAACAATTTTTTTTTTTTTGAGACTGAGTTTCACCCTTGTTGCCCCAGCTGGAGTACAGTGGCGCGATCTTGGCTCACCGCAACCTCTGCCTCCTGTGTTCAAGTGATTCTCCTGCCTCAGCCTCCCGAGTAGCTATGATTACAGGCATATGCCACCATGCCTGGCTAATTTTGTATTTTTAGTACAGATGGGGTTTCTCCATGTTGGTTAGAATGGTCTCGTTCTGGTGACCTCATGATCCACCTGCCTTAGCCTCTCAAAGTGCTGGGATTACAGGCGTGAGCCACCATGACCTGCCGAGTCCAACAATTTTTGACAAGCGTACTATGATGATACAATGGAAGACAGGATAGTATTTCCATAGAATTATGCTAGGGGAAAATGCACATCCATATGCAACAGAATGAAAACGTACCCTTCCCTAACATAGACAAAAGTTAACTTAAAATGAATGATGGCTAGGCATGGTGGCTTATGTGTGTAATCATAGTGCTTGGGGAGGTCAAGGTAGGAGGATTGCTTGAGGCCAGGAGTTCAAGACCAGCCTGGATAACTTAGTGAGACTCCATCCCTAAAACAACAAAATTAGCCAGATATGAGAGTATGTACCTCTACTCCCAACTGCTTGGCAGGCTGAGGTGGGAGGATTGCTTTAGCCCAGTTGTTCAGTGCTGCAGTGAGGCATGATGGCACCACTGGACTCCAGCCTAGGCAGCAGAGCAAGACTCTGACTCAAAAGAAAAAAAAAAGATGAAAGACTTAAGTGTAAATCATAAATCTATAAACTCTTAGATGAAAGTATAAGGCCAGGTGTGGTGGCTCACACCTGTAGTCCCAGCATTTGGAGAGGCAGAGGCAGGTGGACGAGGTCAGGAGTTCAAGACCAGCCTGGCCAGCATGGTGAAACCCCGTCTCTACTAAAAATACAAAAAATTAGCGGGGCATGGTGGTACGTGCCTGTAATCCCAGCTACTCAGGAGGCTGAGGTAGGAGAATTGCTTGAACTCAGCAGGCAGAGGTTGCAGTGAGCCGAGGTTGAGCCACTGCACTCCAGCCTGGCAACGGAGCAAGGCTCTGTTTCAAAAAAAAATAGTATAAAGCAAAAGCTTTATGAACCTGGATTTTGCGATGGTTTCCTGGGTATGACACCGAAAGCATGACTCATAAGAGAAAAAATAAATGGAAATGTGTGGAATTTCAAAACTTTTGGTATCAAAATAGGCAACCCATAGAATGAGAGAAAGTATTTCCAAGTCATATATCTGACAAGGAATTAATATGCAGACTTCTTAGAGAACTCTAAAAAGTCAACAACAGGACCAGGCACGGTGGCTCAAGCCTGTAATCCCAGCACTCTGGGAGGCTGAGATGCGTGGATCACCTGAGACTGGGAGTTCGAGACCCGCCTGACCAAAATGGAGAAACTCTGTCTCTACTAAAAATACAAAATTAGCCGGGCATGGTGGCACATGCCTGTAATCCCAGCTACTTAGGAGGCTGACGCAGGAGAATCACTTGAACCCGGGAGGTGGAGGTTGCCCTGAGCTGAGATCAGGCCAATGCACACCAACCTGGGCAACAAGAGTGAAACTCTGTCTCAAAAAAAAAAAAAAAAATAGCATTTATAATTGTACATGCATTTGTTTCTACTGAGATAATTAATTGGGCATATGCCTTCCAGATATTGTCCAGTGTTCTTTTATTTCAACCTGAAGAACACTTCTGCATTTCTCACAGGGTACATCTAAAGGTTAAAAAGAAAAAAAAGAACAAAACTACCTCAGTTTTTGTTCATGTGAGCATGCCTTAATTTCCTCCTCACTTTTGAAAGACAGTGTTGCCAGATATTGGATTCTTGACTGTTTTTGTTTCTGAGATGGAGTCTTGCCATGTTGCCTAGGCTGGCCTTGAACTCCTGTGCCTCAACTGATTTTCCCACCTCAGACGCCTGAATAGCTAGGACTACAGGGATGTGCCGCTGTGGCTATTTATGTTTTTTTCCAGCACCTTGAATACATCAGCCCACTACCTTCTGGCCTCCAATGCTTCTGACGAGAGATCTGCTGATGATCTTATGAAAGATCATTTATATGTGATGATTCACTTCTTTCTTGCTGTCTTCTAGGGTCTCCCTTTGTGTTTGGCTTTGACAATTTGAGTAAAATGTGTCTTCATGTCTTTCTCTTTGCATTCATCCTACTTGGAGTTCGTTGAGTTTCTTGGATGTCTACATTTATGGCTTTTATCTAATTTGGAATATTTTCGGCTATTATTTCTCCAGATAGTCTCCCCCTGACCTTTCTCTGTCTCTACTCCTTCTGAAACTCCCACAGTGCATATATTGGCCTGCTTGATGCTGTCTCACATGTCTCACCTTATTGCCACACCTATGTCTAGCTTATTACCAGGTCAGGGCTCTGTAGAGAATAGCTATCTTGGTAGAAATTAACTTGGCAAAGGTAGAACCATAAGGGCATCTGCCAGTATAATCAAGTTTCCTGTGAAGGACATTTGGTCCTGGGTTAACACTTAAACATTAGGCCCCATGAAAGTCACACTGTAAATATCCACAACCAAGTGTGCTGGAGCCCCATCAATGCAGCACTGAAGTTCATAGCCACACTTCTGAGAGAGATCCCAAGGCTAAATTAGAGGAAACACATATGTGCAGTTGCCTGCAAAAGGGGTAAGGGTACAGAGGATAGCTTGTATTGTGCTAAGTGATAAAATGACCACAATTAACCATAGTTTACTGTCTAATCCTTTTTATGGAAGTTGCAAAGCTTCAATAGACTCCACAGTTATAAAATTGCCACATCAGACGATTCTGTCAGTGCAATGGTTGTCTAGGTGGGGAGACAGCTTTTTTTTTTTTTTTTTTTTTAGATGGGGTTTCACTCTTGTTGCCCAGGGTGGAGTGCAATGGCATGATCTCGGATCATCTCAACCTCTGCCTTCCAGGTTCAAGCGATTCTCCTGCCTCAGCCTCCCGAGTGGCTGGGATTACAGGCATACACCACCATGCCCAGCTAATTTTTTCTCCGTGGTGGTCAGGCTGGTCTTGAATTCCCGACCTTAGGTGATTTGCCCTCCTCAGCCTCCTAAAGTGCTGGGATTACAGGCGTGAGCCACTGTGCCCGGCCAAGATGGCTTTTTTATGCTTGCTCTTCTGCATCTTCCCTGAATCCTCTGCCTTAAGTTTTTACTGCCCTGATATATTATTTCAGGTCTCACAGTAAATGTCACCATCTCAGAGAGAATCCCTTGTACCACCTCAGTTACTCCTACAGCTTTCTGTTTGTAGAGATACTTCTTTACATTTCTCATATTCAGATAAATTCAGTTAAGATTCACAGACTTTTTTGCTGTCTCCTTTTTTTAATTTCCTTTTTTTTTTTGGTAGAGACAGGGTCTCACTATGTTGCCCAGGGTTCCAGGCTGGTCTCAAATTGCTTGGCTCAAGTGATCCTCCCACTTTGACCTCCCAAAGTGATAGGATTACAGATGTGAGCCACTGCACCTGGCCTTGTTTGCTTTTTTAACCTGGGAAAAGTTAAATCAGAAAAATGAAACCAGGTTGGCCACAGTGGCTCACACTTGTAATCCTAACACTTTGGGAGGCCAAGGCAAGAGGATCACTTGATTCCAGAGTTCAAGACCACCTGGGCAACATAATGAGACCCCTGCCTCTACAAATACCTTTTTAAAAAATAAGCTGGCTGGGCGCAGTGGCTCATGCCTATAATCCCAGCACTTTGGGAGGCCAAGATGGGCAGATCACTTGATGTCAGGAATTCGAGACCATCCTGGCCAACGTGGTAAAACTTCAGCTCTACCAAAAATACAAAAATTAGCCGGGTGTGGTGGCAGATGTCTGTAATCCCAGCTACTCTGGAGGCTGAGGCAAGAGAATCTCTTGAACCTGGTAGGTGGAGGTTGCAGTGAACTGAAATCGCACCATTGCACTCCAGCCTGGGCAACAGAACGAGACACCATTTCAATAAATAAGTAAATAAATAAATAATAAGCCAGGCATGCTGATGAACACCTGTGGTCCCAGCTAACAGGAGGTTGAGATAGGAGGATCGCTTGAGCCCAGGAGGTTGAGGCAGCAGTGAGCTGTGATCATGACACTGCACTCCCGCTTGAGCTGTAGAGTAAGACTCTGTCTCAAAAACAACAAAAAAAGAAAATGAAACAAAATTGAATGATGTTACCTTTACTTCTATCATCTATCTGTATTGCCCTATGTAAAACTCCTCCAAAATTCTGTTTTTAGCCATTTTCTAGAAGGGAAAATAAGAAGCTCCCTCTTGTGGTGAAGATGGCATTAACATTCGTACATCCTCTCTGGGCTGTGGATTTCTCAGGGTTGCGCTGAAATCTCCAGAATTTACAGTAGGTGATAGTGAGCTTAGAATATTCTGTTTGTGCCCCCCAATGAACAGGTGGTGACACGGGTTAGGAAGAATGGAAGCAAATGAAATGTGATCATCATACAACATATTCACAGTCTATCCTGGAAGATAGTTTCAAATGAGTAATTGAAATTGAGGGAAATGAGAGAGCCACAGGTGGGTTCAACCTGGGCCAGCTGGACTGCTTAAAGGGAAGAGGTATTTATACAGTGGTTAGAATTTAGCTGCAGAAATGATTGAATGGGTCAGTGGTGATGGAGCGGGGTTGAGAGTTTCAAATGGGTAAACTGGATGTGTCTATCACCAGGGACAGAGAACATGATGACAGACATGAACTGTGACGGTCAGGGAGCTGCTAAAACAGAGGAAAAAGGAGAGACTTCACTTTTGGTTAGTGTGTGTGTGGTTTTTTGTTTTTGTTTTTGTTTTTTGTGACAGTCTCGCTCTTCGCCCAGGCTGGAATGCAGTGGCTCAATCTCGGCTCACTACAACCTCCACCTCCCCAGGTTCAAGAGATTCTTGTGCCTTAGCCTCCCAAGAGGTTGGGATTACAGTCATGCACCACCACCCCCTGCTAATTTTTGTATTTTTAGGAGAAATGGGGTTTCACCATGTTGACCAGGCTGGTCTTGAACTCCTGACCTCAAGTGATCCACCCACCTTGGCCTCCCAAAGTGCTGAGATTGCAAGCATGAGCCACTGTGCCCAGCCTGATTAGTTGTTTTATATAACTGTCTGTTAAGATGAAAATAACAGTTTATTAGCATGTTTGTTTTCTCAAAGGAATAATTATATCCAGGTTTTTTTTTTTTTTTTTTTTTGAGACAGAGTCTTGCTCTCTTGCCCAGGTTGTAATGGCACAATCTTGGCTCACTGCAACCTCTGCCTCCCAGGTTCAAGCAATCCTCATGCCTCAGCCTCCCTAGTAGCTGGGACTACAGATGTGTTCCACCATGCCTGGCTAATTTTTGTATTTTTAGTAGAAACAAAGTTTCACTATGTTGGCCAGTCTAGCCTTGAACTCCTAGGCTCAGACGATCTGCCCACCTCAGCCTTTCAAAGTGCTGGGATGATAAAAAAATAAAATAAAATAAAATAAAATAACAACAAGGCCGGGCGTAGTGGCTCACGCCTGTAATCCAAGCACTTTGGAGGCCAAGGCGGGCGGATCACCTGAGGGCAGGAGTTCAAGACCTGCCTGACCAACATGGTGAAACCCTGTCTTTAAATTAAAAAAAAAAAAGTGCTGGGATGAGAGGTGTGAGTCACCACAGCCGGCCATTTCCAGGTTTATTTTTTTTTTTTAACCCTTATAAATATCTTAGAATTTTCTTTCTCTACTTTATATATAAACTTATTATAAAACCCAGGAGTCTGCTGGCTTCTTATTCAAACAGTGGGATTGAGGGTCTTTGTCTCATTTAACCTACCAGTGTTGGTGAAAGGCAGGCGAGTAACCTTGTAGGGGCCATGGGGAAAGTTTCCCTTTATCCTCTCATGTTGCAATGGAAAATCAACTCACAAAAGACAGATTAATTGGAGAAAAGGCATACACATTTTATTTAATGTATATACACAGGTGCCTTCAGAATGAAGACTCAGAGATACAGGGCAAGTTGTACTTTTTCTTTTTTGAGATGGAGTTTCACTCTTGTAGCTCAGGCTGGAGTGCAATAGTGTGATCTCGGGTCACTGCAACCTCCCCCTCCAGGGTTCAAGTGATTCTCCTGCCTCACCTCCTGAGTAGCTGGGATTACAGGCATATGCCACTACTCCCGGCTAATTTTGTATTTTTAGTAGAGATGGGGTTTCTCCATGTTGGTCAGGCTGGTCTCGAACTTCTGACCTCAGGTGATCCACTTGCCTCAGCTTCCCAAAGTGCTGGGATTACAGGCATGAGCCACTGCGCCCAGCCAAGTTGTACATTTTTGTGCTTGGGTTTAACAATGTGTGAACACCTATGTAGAAATCTTATTGAACAAAAAAAAATTGAAAAAAGGTATGACTGAATGCTAATAGACTGAGTGAGGAAACCCAGCAAGGCCTCTCTGTCTATATTTTTCTTGGTCTCTCTGAGTAGCATTCCTTCCTTCTGGGTATGAGACAGAATCCTCTCTGAAATGACAGTCTTATGACCCACAGTCAAACAAGTTAACTGAGATAAATTCTTTGTGACAAGTTTTTCCAAAGGAAGGCACAGGGAAAGTTATCTGTTTACGTTTTATGGCTGGCCTTGGGGAACAGAAGTTCTGGATTCTGTGACCTGCCTTGGCTAATTTTTGTATTTTTTGTAGAGACAGGATCTCACTATGTTGCCCAGGCTGGTCTCGAACTCCTGGGCTCAAGCAATGTGCTGGCCTCAGCCTCCCAAAGTGTTAGGATTATGGGCATGAACTATCACGCTGAGCCTAATTAATTATTCATGTTGCAGTGGAACTCCCTTTGGGGCTTCTTGGGCAGCCTGCCTACCCCAGCAGATGGCCTCCAGCTGCTCAGAACAGCTAAAGGAGTGTGAATTCTGAGAAGCCACAGTGCCCTGGAAAGTGGGAAACTCACATGGAGATGCAACTAGGGGGCTGTGTCCTTTTTGAGATTATAACTCTGGGTACTTTGGGGCCATTTCCTAGACAGCTGCACATTGTATAAATAGCTTTCCTTTTTTTTTTTTTTTTAAAGACGGGTTTCACCATGTTGGTCAGGCTGGTCTTGAACTCCTGACCTCAGGTGATCTGCCCGCCTTGGCCTCCAAAGTGCTTGGATTACAGGTGTGAGCCACTACGCCCAGCCCATAGCGTTCCTTTTTTAAGCAGTCTAACTGGCCCCAGGTGAACCCACCTGTGGCTCTCTAAATCCTTTGAAGTAAATTGTTTTTTAGAAACCATAGCCAGGAACGATAGTTCACACCTGTATTCCCAGCACGTTGGGATGCTGAGGCCGGAGAGTTGCTTGAGCCCAGGGGTTCAAGACCAGCCTGGGCAACATGGTGAGACCCCTGTCTACCTCAAAAAATTTTAAAAATTAGCCGGGCATGGTGGTGCGTGCCTGTAGTCCCGGCTACTTGGGAGGCTGAGGTGGGAGGATGGCTTGAGCCCAGAAGGTTGAGGCTGCAGTGAACTGGGATCACACCACTCACTGCTCTCCAACCTGGGTGACACAGTAAGATCCTGTCTCCAAAACAAAACAAAACAACAACAACAACAATCCTCCAGGATAGACTGTGATATCATGGGTAAGTTTGGTGTCCATTTTATTTGATTCTGTCGTCTTTATTATATTACCTGCTCACTGAGGGCATAAACAGGATATTTTAATCTGACCATCTTCTTTTGTACGTACTGAAGAACTTAGTATATTCAAGTGTTTTGCTTTGGGCATGCAGAGAGTCACAGGAGGCAGGTTGTAATTCATATGTATGAGGAAAATCTGTGAAGGTCAGTCTTAGATTGCCTTCTGGAAAAAGAGTCACAAATTTGACAGTTTATATAGATCAATGCATGAAACTGATTTTAGATGAGAGTTTCCTGCTGGTGAAAAGGAAGGTCTTGGCCAGGCACGGTGGCTCACACCTGTAATCCCAGCACTTTGGGAGGCCGAGGTGGGTGGATCACCTGAGGTCAGGAATTCAAGACCAGCCTGGCCAACATGGCGAAACCCCATTTCTGCTAAAAATATAAAAATTAGAGCTGGACGTGGTGGTGCACACCTGTAGTCCCAGCTACTCGGGTGGCTGAGGTGGGAGAATCGCTTGAACCCGGGAGGCAGAGGTTGTGTGAGCTAAGATCGTAACACTGCATTCCAGCCTGGGCAACAGAGCAAGACTCCATCTCAGAAAAAAAAAAAAAAAAAAAAAAAAAGAAGGTCTTGAAGAAGGGAGCATTTCCACACTCTGGAGAAGGGGCAGGAGGCCACACTGAGTTCCCAGAGTTAAATCCTTAAGTGTCCCTGCCTCATCGGCAGGATGTGATCCGCTCTGGGACTCTGTTTCAGCAGAGTTTGACTGACAAGCTTGGGAACGTGTATCACCTTCTGACTACGGGTTGTTTGTGAACTCTAGGTGCAGCAGGCTATTTATCTCAACTAGTCCAAGTGTTTGCTTTTCTTCTCTTTCGATTTCCTTATAAAATATTGCTACTATGTGATTCCACTTTTTCCCATGCATTTAATGATTTTATTCCCTTGTTGGCATGTTTTTACTTCCTTGGCTGAAAATGAGTAGATTGAGACATAAGGTGGGAGAAAGGCTTGGCCATGTAGCCGACAGCCTCATCCAAAATTCCTGATCCCTGGAAGACATCGGGCCCTTATTATTATTATTATTATTGAAACAGGGTCTCGCTTGTTGCCCAGGCTGGAGTGCAGTGGCATGATCTTGACTCACTGCAGCCTTGACTTCCCAGGCTCAAGTGACCCTCCCACCTCAGTCAACCGAGTAGCTGGGACTACAGGTACAGGTCACCATTCCTGGCTAACTTTTGTATTTTTTGTAGAGACGGAGTCTCACTGTGTTGCCCAGGATGGTCTCAAACTCCTGGGCTCAAGCAGTGTGCCGGCCTCGGCCTCCCAAAGTTTTAGGATTATTCACGCTCAGCCTAATTATTCATGTTGCAGTGTGGCCATGTTGCTGTATGGCCTCGGCTCCCCTCCTACTGAGAGGCCCGGGAATGGCTTCATTGGACAATGAGTCTGGGATTCCCTGCATACACTTGTGACCCCCGTCTAGGAGGAAAAACAGGAAGGTCCCACTGAGTACGGACGAGGAATTCTGTTTAAATGCAGATGTCCCCTGGGAGGGGTCAGGTCCCAGCGCAGGGAAGAAGCCCACCCTACCAAGGGCAGTGTCTGGAACTTGCTCATTAGTCTCCACTCCCCAGGGTAAGATCACTTCTTCCGTCACTCAGTCCCCAGGAGGCGGGACCTGTCGCACCATCCAATCAGGCCGCGGGGCGGGGTTGTGGGAACTGCCAATCAGGCGCACTGAAGGGAGGAGGGTGCGAGGTTGAAAAAGCCGGCGGCGTCTGCGTCACGTCACAATGCTGGGCCGCTGGCTCTGTGGCTGAGAGATACTTGAAGAGACGGCGGCAGCTTCTGTCACACAGAGACCTGCGCTGGTCATAGGAGCCGCAGAGAAAACGCTGGGACACGGAGGAATTCGGAAAATGGTGAGCATGAGGGGCTGGGGGTCCTGAGACGGGAGGAGGGGTTAGTTGGAACCGGCCTGAACCGGCCGTGGCGGGACGCCGGCCTCCCAGCCAGCGACTAGACCGGAGTCCGCTGGCGCTGCTCGGCCCTCGGTCCCTTCGGCCGTAGGGTGGGGCTGGGCCGACAGCCGGGACCCCGGGCGCCCTATCCCGTCCCTCCTTTCGCGGCGACTGCGGCCCCGGCCCAGGCCCCGGAGCCCTCCTTGGGCAGCTCCGCGCCGCAGCCCCGCGTCTCCCCCAGATGGTGCCGGGGGCCACGGGAGGGTCAAGGGGGGAATCCCAACTCGTGTGTCGGGTTCTTGTGTGGGAAGAGCTACGGTCTGTGGGGCTCCCAGTTCCTTCGTTATTCCTTTACTCCGTCCTTAAACAAAATATAAAATTTAAAGCACCCCAAGCATTTTGAACAGACCCCTCCTCCCAGCCAAGGACACTACAAAATTCACCTGAAAACCTTACTCAGGTCATGACGGAAGGTGGTCTGTTCTCACACTGCTAGAAAGATACTTGAGACTGGGTAATTTATTTAAAAAAAAAAAAAAAAAAAAAGGTTTTAATTGACTCACAGTCCCACATTGTTGCAGAAAATTTTACCTAGGAGAAACCCAAGCGGCACTCAGGGAAATGGAGGAACACTCTTTATTATGCTGGCGGGCCCCAGAAGGGTTCACACCCAAAAGTCTGGACCCCCGCTAAGAAAAGTACAGTTTTTATAGGTAAGGGGACAAGGGAAGTAACTCATAACTTTTAGACAACGCAGCAGTTTTTTAAGGCTTTTCAGCTAGTAAGCAATAAGCTGAGGTACAGAAGTAGAAAGAGGCAGTTATTAGCAGAAAAGCAGGGGCAGTTTTAAAATAGTGAAGTTGCTGACTATGTGCTAACAAAATCCTGGGCAAAATTTCCACTTCATCCCCCACTTTGATGCTCATTTATGGATATTAGGGAGCATCACCTTTACACTCTGGTGCGTGCACTCAGTGGCAGGTATCCACTGAGGGCCAGTAAGTGAGCATTTGTTTTTCTTATTACGGTGGCTTCAATGAAGCGTTGGAGCACATTAATTAGGCAAGGGCCAAAGGCTAAAAGGAGTAATATGGCAACGAGGGGTCCCATCAGTGGGAGGAGCCACTGTGCCCAATTCCAGAGGTGGGACCACGTGGTCCATGAGTCTGAGAGGCGCTAATTTCAGAGGCCCTTTCAGTCAGCCGTGGGGCTGTATCTTGTACTAGTCCCGACTGATTGGTGTAGAAACAACACTCCTTCCCCAGGAAAGTGCATAGTCCTCCCTTCTCGGTAGTAATGAGGTCCAACCCTTGCCGATTTTGGAGTGTGACTGCTGAAAGGGAATCTATTTGAGACTGGAGGGTAAGGATGGAGCTTGCTGCGTCCCCCAGACTGAAAGGTCTTTAGAGAGGGTGTGGAAGTAAGACAAGGAGGTAGACAGACCTGCTATTCCTGTTGCAGTTGCTACAGTTATTTCCAGTCCCACAAGCAAGGATATTAGTTGTATGGCCTGTTGCGGCCAGACTTGAGCCTTTACGGAGACTGGAAGACTTTGTCCCTCCAGGGCAATGTCAATTTTGGGGGACAGAAAGACCAGAGTACAGGTACCATTCCAGTTAGTGGGGGAGACATAAGTAGGTTGAGGTTCCACATAAGAAAAATATGCCTTGGTTATTTAGGCAAAACTGGTGGTGTATACTGAAGAGAGGCACCAGTTTGTTATTCTTATTCTCCCATACATTATTGGCCAGGGCAGCTCCAGTAAAGGGGCCGAAGGGGCCACTTGGGGAGATCTGAGAGGTCCCCTTAGTCCTATTCTCCCACTGGAGGAAGTATTTTTGGTGTCAACCAGAACCCATTCGGATGAATGCTGGAAGGTTGGCACAAGGAGACATTCGGTTGGAGTGGGAGGTGAGCTACAAGGAGTCCATAGGTGCATGGTTACACATGAGTTGTGTCTGCCATTGCAAAAGTGTGAATTCTTGTTGAGTACTTTCTCTGGGCTTAGTAGGGCACCCCCTGCTAGAAAATGAGGAAAATAGTTCCTGAACGGGGCTTCCTGAGCAACCTGGAAGTTTGCACAGTTATTAGGAATTTGAAGCTGTAAGGTGTAATTATACTGGTGAGGCTGTAGGTGCCCCAAGGGTGTACCTGATGGCAGATTGCACTGGATACAGATGGGGGCCTGGAAGCTCAACTCTGTGCTAGTGGTTATGGACCCATGCACAGGTTGGTGGTTTGATGGGCCTGTGAAATTACTCATATAGGACCATAGGAGGTTGACTGCACGTTCTGTTAAAGTGGTTCTTGTGGTTTCAGAAATTGGGAAGTGAGCTAGGGCTTGCAGGGTTAGAGGCCCTGAAATAGCCTGGCTTTCATATTTGGGGTGATGAGACATGCCAGTGGTGACCCAGGCTTTTGCTGGGACTGCAGTGTACGCTGCACCAGAGAGGGAGATGCGTAACCAACAATCTCTGGCTAGGGTCGGATTAGCTTGGTTTAGCAATGCATGGGTTAAGTTGATGGTTCGGTTAAGGTAGCCTGGGATGGTTGGTAGTAGGGGGTATGCAATAGTACTGGGCTGCGTGAAGGGCAGGATGGGTAGGACAAGTATCCAAGTCATTGTGAACAAAGCAGAAGGTATCATCCTACACTAAACAGGGACAAGGAATGTCCCTCAAGGGATAACAATAATGGCAGCACACCAGCAGAACAACAAATGCTGCCAAAATAGCCCCAGATATTACAATTTCAGTCCACATTTGCTGATTCAGTAGAAGTTCCTCAAGCTTTGGCAGTGCATTGACTAGTCAGCTTCCGGTTGTGTGACTAGAGCAGGGCTTGACGAGTCCTCAGATTTCAGCCCTCCAGAGCATGATTCTCGTGGAGTGCTAGGGGTCTGGATGCACAATCTGCTGGTCCGGTGATGCGTCTGGGTGGGCCCTCTTGGCTCTGGAATAATGCACCCACGGAACAACTCCTGCAACTTTGAGAGCAGTTGGGGTGACGAGGATTACAGTATGGGGCCCTGTCCAGACAGGCTGGAGGGGGTTCCTTCTTTCAATATTTTACCCAAACCTAGTCCCCAGGTTGGAAGGGATGTACTGGGTTGGCTAGGGAACAATTTCACGAAGTAGGACTTTTCACTACTTCTTGGGCTCTTTCCATCTTGGTTGAGAGTGCCTCAGCCCAGCCTGAGTATGTACATACAAGGACCAGTAAATATTTGTACCCTTTGCTGGGTTTGACTTCAGTGAAGTCCACCTCTATGTCCTCAAAGAGGTAGCCGCCCACCTGTTGCACCCTGGGGCAGGTTTCAGCCGCTATGGGGGGTTGTTTTTACCACAGGTAAGGCACTGATTGCTAACTGCAGCACAAAGTTTGGGGAGAGTTGCAGTATAGTAACACCTGTTGAGTAAGGTCTCCAGGGCAGTTTTACGTAGGTGGGTGTGACCATGGCACTGAGCAACGACGGTATAAGCCAAGTTCTTAGGCACAACCGGTCTGTTGTCAGGGGGTAGCCACCATCCCCCCAGCACTCTGCTTTGCCTCCTCCTGCTGTGCCCACTGGCTTTCTTCCTTAGAGTACTCTGGCTTTCCCACATCCTCTAGGAGCCAGGGGTGACTGTGAACAAGTGGGCGGGGGCCTGCACAGGCCCTTTCCTCAGCTCGGCTGCCTTAGCTTCTTGGTCAGCCAGCCAGTGTCCTGTGGAGATAAGATCAGTTCCTCTTTGGTCGCCCTTGCAATGTATGACAGCTACCTCTTTAAGCTTCCAAACTGCCTCTAGCAGTCTGAGAATTTCTTCCTTAGTTTTGACTTCTTTTCCTCCTGCTGTCAGCAGCCCTCTTTCTTTGTGTATTGCCCCATGTATGTGGACAGTTGTAAAGGCGTACTTGGAGTCAGCGTAAATATTGACCGCTTTGCCTTCCTCACGGCACAGGGCCTGAATGAGGGCGTGTAATTCCGCTGGTTGTGCTGACCAACCTCTGGGCAAGGGGGCTGCCTCAACCACTTCAGTGGTGGTGGTGACTGCATACCCTGCATACCTCTCCCCATTCTGGACATAGCTGCTTCCGTTGGTGAACAGGTTTAAGTCTGCCGTAGGGGAGGGGACAGTCCTTGAGGTCTGGCCAACTGGCAAAGACCTCATCTACCATTTCCTCACAGTCGTGGTCCAGGGCCCCGCCCCCCCCCCACGAGTAGAAATGTGGCCGGGTTGAGGCCACGCACAGTCTCAATAGTGACCCACGGGTTTTCACAGAGCAACCCTTGGTAGTGGGTCAAACGAGCATTTGAGAGCCACCGGTGCCCTGGCTGCTCCTGAGGGTGTACACCAAGTGGGGCACTTGAATATGGACAGTCTGGCCCAAGGTTAGCTTGTCAGCTTCCTTCATCAGAATGAATGTGGCAGCTAAGGCTCGGAGACAAGGGGGCCATCCCGATGCCACTGCATCCAACTGTTTAGACAGATATGCTACTGGCCTCTGCCAAGACCCAATGGTCTGGGTGAGGACCCCAAGGGCTGTTTTGTTTTTCTCCTGAACAAATAGATTGAATTCCTGGGTGACATCTGGAAGTCCTAGTGCTGGGGCACTTTGGAGCAGTGCCTTGATTTCCCAGAAAGCCATGTCTTGGCTCTTACCCCACTCAAGAGGTTTATCTTCCGGCCCAGTTAGGGCCCCATAGAGGGGCCTTGCTATGTCCGAGAAGCTGGGAATCCATATGCGGCAGAAGCCTGCCCGCCCCAAGAAACTCCCGGAGCTCCGCTTGGTGTTGGGAGTGGGCATGGAGTAAATCACCCTTTTTTTCTCCGGTCCCAGAGCCTGATGTCCTTTGGTGATGATGAACCCCAGGTACCTCACCTGTTGTCTGCAGATTTGGGCCTTTTCCCAGGAGACTTTATATCCTGCCTCTGTAAGAAGCTGTAGCAGCGCCTTGGTCCCTTCCCAGTAGTCCTTCTGCCCCCTGCTGGCGAGAAGTAGGTCATCCACGTACTGCACCAGTGTGCAGCTAAGGTCCTCTTGTGGGAAAGCAGCTAAGTCTGCAGCGAGTAGCTCACCGAACAATGTGGGACAGTTTTTAAATCCTTGAGGCAACCCAGTCCAGGTCAGTTGCATCTTCCTTTGTGTTTGGGGGTCCTCCCACTCAAAGGCAAAAAGCGGCTGGCTCTTTGGTGCCAATTGTAGACAGAAAAAGGCATCTTCAAGTCCAGGCATGTGAACCACTTGGCCTCAGAGGGGGAGCTGGCCCAGGAGAGTGTATGGGTTAGGAGCCACCAGGTGGAGGGTGATTGCGGCACCGTTCACTGCTCTCAAGTCCTCCACTGGGTGATATCCCCCACTGGGCTTTCTTACTGGCAATAGAGGGGTGTTCCAGGGAGACTGGCATTGAACCAAGAGTACCCCCTTTCTAAGCCGTGAAATGTGTTCCTGGATTCCCAGCTGGGCCTCTCGGGGTATTGGATACTGTCTCTGCCTGGGAGGGAGGGGCTCCAGGCTTGAGGCCAATTATTAGTGGTGTATGGGCCTTGGCCATTCCTGGGGGGTTCGTCTCTGCCCAGACTGCAGGGAAGGCATCCAGGAATTCTGGTGGGTTTTCCTCTGACCTCTCGGCGGTGTGCAGTTTCCATTCTTCCTCACGTGGAAGTATGACTGCCAGGACCAGGCCCCCCTTTGGCTCACTCAAAGTCAGACTGGCTGGCCCCCCCGGTTCAGAGGTGATTTGTGTACCCAGTTTGCTCAACAAGTCTCTCCCCAAAAGGGGAACAGGGCATTCTGGCAGGTAGAGGAACTCATGACATATCTGTTGGCCCCCTAATTGGCATGTCCGCTCTTGGCAGAATGGCTGGGGCTTTGCCTGGTCACCTGTGGCTCCCACCACAGTTATCTTCTGGTTGCTAAATGGAGCAACCAGAGTGGTGACTACCGAGTATTCCGCTCCAGTGACTACCATAAAAGTCACTGGGTGGCCCACGACCTTCATTCTGACCATGGGCTCTCAGGGGCCAAGTTTCATAGAGCCCGGGCCGTCCTAGTCTGAGTCCATCCTGGCCAAGCCAATCAAGTGGGCCTGGCTAGGCTCTGGCTGGTATCTTGCCTTCATTTGGAGGGGGTGCCCCACCCGGGACCGTCCGCTTGGGGCACTCGTTTTTCCAATGTCCCACCTCCTTGCAGTATGCACACTGGTCTAGCCGCAAGGGAGGGTGCTCAGATCTCCCCATTTTGCATGGGGGAGCCGTGCCCTGGGTTGGATTGGGACGGCCAAGAGCTGCTGCCAGGAGTGTGGCCTTCTGCGTCATCCGTCTGTCCGCCTCCTTCTGTGCCTGCAGGTCTCCGTTTGCGTAGACTTTGCAGGCAATTTCCAGTAGCTGGGTGACATTCATTCCTGCAAAGCCCTCCAACTTCTGCAGCTTCCAGCGGATGTCTGGAGCTGACTGAGCGACGAAGGCGGCATTGACTATCCGCACGTTCTCCGGTGCCTCTGGGTCGAGTGGGGTGTAGGTCTGGAAGGACTCGCAAAGTCTCTCATAGAAGTCACCAGGGGCCTCATCTGTCCTTTGAGTGACTTCTGTGGTTTTGGACATATTGGTTGGTTTCCTTCCTCCCTCATGGATTCCTATGAGGAGGGCCTCCTGGTAGCCCTGGAGGGAGGGCTCTCCCCCGCTTCGGTGTTAAGAGTCCCAGTTTGGCTTTATGTCAGGCTCAGCCCCCTCGGCCCACTGGGCCGGGTCCAGAGTTCTTGCCAGGGCCAGTCCCCACAGGCCACTTTCAGGCCTCAGTCAGGATGCGTCTATGCTCCTCCGTATTGAACAGTGTGAGGAGGAGTTGGCGACAGTCATCCCAGATGGGCTGGTGCGTTGGAAGATAGATTCTAAAAGGTCAATCATGGCCTGAGGCTTTTGTGAGTACGCTGGGGTGTGATGCTTCCAATTCAGGAGGTCAGTAGTACTGAAAGGCTGGTAATAATGGACGGACCTCTCCGGCTCTACTGTTCCATCATTCATGATGGTTGGGGGGCCCCCTGGCTTCCCGCAATGGCATCTGCTGGGCTGGCTGTGATGACTGCAGGCATCTGGCCAAAGGAGTCTGGGGCCTCTCAGGCTCCGGGCTGACTGCACCAGGCTCCACAGTTTCTACAGATACGGGAGGGCAGAGGGGGGAGGTTGGTATCAGGCAAAGCTGGTGGTCTGGGGGCCGACGGTGCCGGAATGGCAGAAGGTGGTGGCAGCTCCTCTTCAGGGTTGCCCTGATGAATAGGTTTCTTGGGTCCCTTGATTGCTTGGGCCACAAGGACCTTACACTGTCCCTTCCCTACCAGCGCAGAATCGGACCCAAGGCAGAAGGGTCTGAGCTGTCTCCAAGCAGGAAATCAATATATGGGAACTGGTCCGTGTGGTCAGGGTTACTGGTCACAGCCTTCTAAACAGCCTACACCTTAGAGACTTCCAGGGTGCCCTCTGGTGGCCAACCGACACTAAGCGCCGGCCACTCTGACCTGCAGAGGGTTTTTAGCCTTCCTGGGGTCATTTTTAACCCCATAATCTCCAGAAAAGCCCTTCCTGAAGCTTTTGACCATACAGTCTAGGACTGTGGGCTTAGACTGACTTATCCCCATGATGTGTGTCCCCCTTTTGAACGGTGATGCAAGATGGACAGAGGAGTGGTGTCCCGTGAAGGACCACTCAGATGCCCACCTGGCCGCGCCCCTTGCGGGAACTTAGGTGCTTCTTAGCAGTCAGCAGGTCGGTATAATCCCCCGACTCGGATCGAGCTCAGCTTGCGCTCAGCTTGATACCACCATAAGCCATATGAGGTTCACCACGGAAACGCAGGCTCGGGCCCTGTCGAGCTCCGTAGTTTGCACCGTGGAGCTACAGATTGGAGGTTCAAGAGCAGGCTCTTGAGCTCCCCCACACACTCACACATTCACTCAGAAGTTATCACATTCCGACCCTAACCCGAGAAATCCACCTGCTGTCTCCAAATGGAGACCCTGGGAGGTGATCAGGTTCCCCTTCTGTCCGCAGACGGGCCTGCCTAGAGTCGGGTCCCCGGACCTTACCTTATCCGGAGTTCCCCCTCAGTTCAGTCCGTCTCCCCAGCGAGTCCAGCGAGCAGCAACACTGGAGCAGCAGCAGTTCCCCTTCCAGGGAAGGAGGCCCTGTAGAAGCTTACGGGGGGGCCCCTGCCTCGTTCCCCGGCGGGGAGCAGGTGAGCTGTCCGTCCTTTCCGACCCCAAACCGGTGGCTCAAGGGGCCAGCGCAGTTGAGTTTCCCGGTCAGGGAACCAAATGTTGCAGAAAATTTTACCTGACAAGAAACCCAAGCGGCACTTAGGGAAATGGAGGAACACTCTTTATTACGCTGGCGGGTCCAGAAGGGTTCACACCCAAAAGTCTGGACTCCCGCTAAGAAAAGTACACAGTTTTTATAGGTAAGGGGACAAGGGAAGTAACTCATAACTTTTAGACAACGCAGCAGTTTTTTTAAGGCTTTTCAGCTAGTAAGCAATAAGCTGAGGTACAGAAATAGAAAGAAGCAGTTATTAGTAGAAAAGCAGGGGGCAGTTTTAAAATAATGAAGTTGCTGACTATGTGCTAACAAAATCCTGGGCAAAATCTCCACTTCATCATGGCCTCAGGAAACTTACAATCATGGCAGAAGGGGAAGTGAGGCATGTCTTACATGGCTGCTGGAGGGAGAGAGAAGAGGGAAGCGCAGACAGTTATCAAGCAACCAGATCTCCTGAGAACTCTCCATTAGGAGAGCAGCTTGGGGGAGACCACCCCCCATGATCCAATCACCTACCAGCAGCTCCCTCCCTCAACATATGGGGATTACAAATAGGATTACAATTCTTGCAGGTAGGCTCTGTGGTGCAATGGGTAGCACCTTGGACGACTTCTAGCCTAAATCGAAAAGATCACAATTCTAGATGTGATCAGTTGCATGTGCCTCACACTGTCCTCCCTTTTGGAAAAGCCTACCAGCATTAACATCAGCACAGAACTTAAGTCTGATAAGCATTTACAATCTATTCTCTGAAGCCTGCCACCTGGAGGCTTCATCTGCACGATGAAATTTTTTTTTTTTTTTTTTTTTTTTGAGCCAGAGTTTGGCTCTTGTTGCCCAGGCTGGAGTGCAATGGTGCGGTCTGGTCTCATCGCAACCTCCACCTCCTGGGTTCAAGCGATTCTCCTGCCTTAGCCTCCCGAGTAGCTGGGATTACAAGCATTCACCACCACGCCCGGCTAATTTTGTATTTTTAGTAGAGACGGGTTTTTCTGTGTCGGTCAGGCTGGTGTGGAACTCCCGACCTCAGGTAATCCGCCCGCCTCAGCCTCAAAAAGTGCTGGGATTATAGTTGTGAGCCACCATGCCCGGCCTGAGACAGGTTTCAATTTAGAAAGTTTATTTTGCCAAGGTTAAGGGCACATTCATCCTTAACAGTAGCCTCAGGAGATCCTGACCACATGTGTCCAAGGTGGTTGAGGTACAGCTTGTTTTTCTATTAATACATGTATTATGTCTCCCCAAAATGTATTAATATAGAAGTAAGCTGTACCCCAAGCACCTTGGACACATGTGGTCAGACTGTGTCCACCACACCTGGCCTGAGACGCATCCATCCTCCTGAGGCTGCTGTTAAGGATGGATGCGTCTCAGGCCAGGTGTGGTGGCTCACGCCTGTAATCCCAGCATTTTGGGAGGCCGAGGCGGGTGAATCACCTGAGATCAGGAGTTCGAGACTAGCCTGGCCAACATGGTGAAAGCTCGTCTCTACTAATAAAAAAAAAAATTAGCTGGGCATGGTGGTGCATGCCTGTAATCTCAGCTATTAGGGTGGCTGAGGCAGAAGAATTGCTTGAACCCAGGAGGTGGAGGTTGCAGTGAGCTGAGATCACATCATTGCACTTTAGTCTGGGCGACAAGAGCGAAACTCTGCCTCAAAACAGGAAAAAGAAACCTGTCTCAGATACTTTTGAGTTCACATTCCTAAATGGCAACTGGTATCTCTGAATCTTCCAAAGGTTTGGGAATCAGGGTTTCGAATCCACCACTCTCTTCCCCTCAACCTAACTCCTCCCAGGGCTGGTAGTAAATCTCTTGGTTCTTAAGCTCTTTCCCTGCATTTTGTGACCCTGATTTTATCTCCTCTATTCACAGCAACATTAAACATTATTTTTCCCCTGGTGCTGTATTTCCAGCATCACTGGGTTCATTCTAGCATGTCCCTTTATTTCTAAGTTTTTTCAACTCCAGCGAGAAACAGGCACTGTCTACAACATAGATTGTAGGTAATATAACAACATATATTCTAACATGAAAAGTAGTTTCAGAATTGCTAATCCATACCCTTATGGGGGAAAATATCCACTAGAATAGAGTGTTTGTGTGCATTTCTTCAGTTACAGTATTCAATCAAAACACTGTTTTCCAAAGTGACTTAGGTAAGATCCTTTCATCCTCATCCTCTTCGGTAGGCTTAAGTGATACATTTCTTGTATATTCATTTATCACCGTCTATTTCCACTGAATTTCTCCAGCATCTTGGTTAATTTAAAATTTGCACAAAGGAAAATTTACTCTTTGCAGTTTACAGTTCAGTGGGATTTGACAACTATCTAGAGTCACATGTCCACCTCCACAGTGTCACACAGAACTATGTCATCACCCCACTCTCTCATGCTACTCCCTTCATAGTCAACTCCTTTTCTCATCCTGTTCTTTGGTAACCACTTATTTTCTGTCCCTATAATTTTTTTTTACAGTGTCATATAAATACGATCATATAATATGTAGCCTTTTGGATTTAACTTCCTTCACTTAGAGAAATGAATTTAAAATTCATATCGTGGTGTGGACCAAGAGTTTGTTCCTTGTGTGTGACAACAGGATTCTGTGCTTTGGCTGCTCCATTGTTTGTTTTTTTTTTTTGAGGGAGTTTTGCTCTTGTTGCCCAGGCTGGAGTACAGTGATGCAGTCTTGGCTTACTGCATCCTCTGCCTCCTGGGTTCAAGAGATTCTCCTGCTTCAGCCTCCTGAGTAACTGGAATTGCAGGTGTCCGTCACCACGCCCAGCTAATTTTTTGTATTTTTAGTAGAGATGGGCTTTTGCCATGCTGGCCCAGGCTGCTCTAGAAATTCCTGACCTCAGGTGATTCACCCACCTCAGCCTCCCAGAGTGCTGGGATTACAGGTGTGAGCCACCGCAGCTGGCCTCACAGTTTGTTTTCTTACTCATCCTTGAAAAGCATTTAGTTTATTTCTGTATTTTTACAATTGTAAGCAAACTGGCTATAAATATCCTCCTCCCCCCACAAAAAAGTTGTCAGTTAAGACAGCCCTTGGGAGCTGCTGAAGGCCTGTTCTTTCTTGGTCACAGAGTCTTCTTGTGAGAACCTGATAGTGGGAGAGGGTGCTTGTTTGTGTCCTTATCTGGTTGGATACAGTCTTTATTTTTTTATTTGTTTGTTAGGCAAAACATCTTATTGGTAAGATGCCCTATGAAATGTACAAAGGAGTCTTTCTAAGATGGAGTTAGTTATGTCAAGTGCGCCCTATAAAATGGCTTTTTTTAAAAGTTTTTTTCCCTTATGTTCATGAACATTTCATGTGTGAGGAAAGCAGGGGATAACCAACTAACACTCTTCTGTTAAAAAAAAAAAATGGGCCAGGCTCAGTGGCTCACACTTGTAATCCCAGCACTTTGGGAAGATGAGGTGGGCGAATCACCTGAGGTCGGGTGTCTGAGACCAGCCTGACCAACATGGAAAAATCCTGTCTACTAAAAATACAAAATTACCTGACTGTGGTGGCACATGCCTATAATCCCAGCTACTTGGGAGGCTGAGGCAGGAGAATCGCTTGAACACTGGAGGTGAAGGTTGCGGTGAGCCAGGATCATGCCATTGCACTCCAGCCTGGGCAACAAGAGTGAAACTCAGTCTCATAAATGAATGAATGAATGAATGAATGAATGAATGTTTATGCCTCTCTTTCTTTTATTTTCTCTAGGCACAGGCCCCTTATCAGAATGTCTTTGGGTTGAGATTCCCCTTTGAAAATTTTACAGGGTGATGTGTCCTCAGCCCATCCTGTATCTTTTCGTGATGATGTATTTGAGAATTGCTGGGGGCTGCTGTAAGGTGCACACAGCAGCTGTGCCTAGGAGGGTTTCAGGAGTATGAGTCCCTAGGTCACTCCTCTCATAGGGATAGCCTGAAATGTAGAGGTAAGGGCTCCCAGGGCAGAAGCTGAAAGCCCTGGGATGGGAGGAGTCTCCTGGTTTACCCTTCATATGAAAAGCAAAGCCCTTGGGACACAGCTCTTCTCACCCCAAGTGTAGTTTGCATTTTATGGAGATACATGTGTAGTCAGCCACTGAATTGCTGGTATTGAAGGTAAAGGATTGAAATGATCCCTGTTCTTTGGATTCTCTTGGCCTAGTTGTTCTGGGACCAAACTGAGGGTGGGGCTGCTTGTTCTCGAAGCCCAGTAACAAGATGCAGATGAAATGAGGAAGAGAGAGGTTTTATTTCTATAACCAGTTACAGGGAGAAGACCTGGAAATTATTGCCAGACCAACTCAAAATTATCAAGTTTTCCAGAGCTTGTATATCTTCTAAGCTATATGTCTACGTGTAAGTGTGCATTCATCTAAAGACATAAGTGATTAACTTCTTCTAATCTGTAACTAAGATCTGAATCCTGAAGACCTTCCTCTGAAACCTCAGTAAACTTACTTAATCTAAACGGGTCCAGGTAGTTACCCTTATCTTGTCTCCTGTTTCATCATGGAGGTTTGGGGAGTTCCTTTAGACCCCCAGTAAACTTGTTTGTGGAGCCTGGGGTTTGGAGGGGCAGTGCTGACTGAAAACAGACAATTCTGACTCAAGTATCAGGTCAAGTTGTCTTATCACCTGAGACATCCCCCTTCCCATGCTGCTCACTGAAATGTTGCGTGACCACCCTCCCAGGAGACACTGCATTGTGTCTGTGTAGTAAGTTTCTCAGGTTTGTTTTTTACTGGATGATTTCAAATGAAATGTGGGGGGCACAGCAGAGAAAATACTAGGAGGGAAAAGAATTGGAGAAAACCTGTTTTCTGTTGTGGCTGCAGACCCCCAGTAAAACTTGTTTAATCGTAACAGGTCCTGTTAAGAATTCCTGTGTTATCTTGTCATGCTTCAAGTCCCAGGAAAGGCCTGGGCAAAACTCTTGCTGACCTTTTGTTAACTTCCAGTCTTTGTATAAGGGCTCTGGTTCTATCAGCCTTTTTTTTTTTTTTTTTTTTTTGAGTTGGAGTTTTGCTCTTGTCGCCCAGGCTGGAGTGTAATGGCGCAGTCTCAGCTCACTGCTTGCTGCGACCTCCACCTCCTGGGATCAAGGGATTCCTCCGCCTCAGCCTCCCGAGTAGCTGGGACTACAGGCGCCCACCACCACTCCTGGCTAATTTTTTGTATTTTAGTAGGGACGGGGTTTCACCATGTGGCCAGGATGGTCTCCATCTTCTGACCTCATGATCTACCCACCTTGGCCTCCCAAAGTGCTGGGATTACAGGCATGAACCACCATGCCCAGCCCATCTATCAGCCTTTAATATTTAACCTAACCACTCAGTCAGGGCTGAGACAGTTGTTATGGAGGCCTGTGTTAGTGAGACCTGGCCTGCCACATAGTAAAAGGTAAAAACCCTAAAGGAAAACCCACCCCAATGATGTGATACAAGAACCTCAGAAGTACACAGTGCCGTATCTCCTGGTAGGTGGTCATGCAACAACACTTCAGTGAGCAGCATGGGAAGGCGATGTCTCAGGTGATAGGAGAACCTGAACTGATACTTGAGTCAGACTTGTCTGTTTTCAGTCAGCACTGCCCTTCCATAAATATTTTGCCTTCAATAAATTTGTAAAGTCATTTCAGATTTAATTTTTTATTAACTGTAAAATCCATCCTATCATTAGAGATTGAGAAAAAAGAGAGAAGAGTTGGATTTCAGAAAACAAATTATATATTTAGTCCCATATTGCATTTTTTTTTTTGAGACGGAGTTTCGCTCTTGTCCCCCAGGCTGGAGTGAAATGGCGTGATCTCAGCTCACTGCAACTTCCACCTCCCGGGTTCAAGCAGTTCTCCTGTCTCAGCCTCTGTAGCTGGGATTACAGGCGCCTGCCACCATGCCCGGCTAATTTTTTTTTTTTTTTTTTTGAGATGGAGTCTTGCTCTGTCGCCCAGGCTGGAGTGCAGTGGCATGGTCTTGGCTCACTGTAGCCTCTGCCTCCTGGGTTCAAGCAGTTCTCTGCCTCAGCCTCCCAAGTAGCTGGGATTACAGGTGCCTGCCACCATGCCCAGCTAATTTTTGTATTTTTAGTAGAGATGGGGTTTCATCATGTTGGCCAGGCCGGTCTCAAATTCCTGACCTTAGGTGATCTGCCTGCCTTGGCCTCCCAGAGTGCTGGGATTACAGGTGTGAGCCAGCCTGGCTGGTCTGCATTTTTAAAAAAATCTTACTTTTTTCCCCCCAGAGCCTGTGTAGTAAATTTCTTGGGTCTGTTTTTTATTGGATGATTTCAAATGAAATTCGGGGTCTTAGCAGAGAAAATACTAGAAGGGAAAAGAATTTGAGAAAACCTGTTTTCCATTATGGCTGCAGAAAAAAAATAAATTTTCATGAGAAAGTGTGGGAGGTACACTGATGAATTATAAAGACTTAGCAAAACTTCATTTCCTCTCCTTTGTAGGGTAGAGAATTTGGGACAGTGGGTTAATTTTTTTTCCTTTTATGTGCATTTGGCAGATTAATGCCAAGTTCTGTGGGAGAGGAATTTGCAACAGCTGAGGAACTGAAACATTATTAGTTTACTAATGATTTATTATGGAAGTAGAAATTAAGTATTTATCTGAAATGGGTAGTTACTTAGGCTTTTCCTGTTGAGCTATAAGTGCCTTACAATTTCCTTCCCTTCTATAAATACACTGAATTAGAGTGGTTTTGCTGCATTCATGAAGCATGAGTTGTCTGTCACCCAGGCAGGAGTAATCATGGCTCACTATAGCCTCAAACTCCTGGGCTCAAGGAATCCTTCTATGTCAGCCTCCCAAGTAGCTGAGACTACAGGCACATACCACCATGTGTGGCTGATTTTCATTTTTATTTGTAGAGATGAGATCTCACTATGTTGTCCACAGTGGTCAGTCTCTACGTTGTCCACTGAACTCCTGGCATCAAGTGATCCTCCCACATCAGCCTCCCAAAGCACTGGGATAACAGGTATGAGCCACCATGCCCAGATGATACTTTGTTTTTAAATATCCATGTAAGGCATATAAGGGTAAGTGAGCAGCCTTGACTGGGCAGAAGCTTGAGGCCAGAGACTCCAAGCTAAGGCCAGTTGTAAGCACAAAAAAAGGAGATAATTGAAGGCCTAGTTCAGTTGGTTCTTTCTGGAAGCCTCTGCAGGTGTCCCAGCCTGATCACTCAGACTGTGAGGAAAGCCCTGTGTACTGAAAAGGCTGAAATTCCACAGGCAGAGTAGCTAGGGTGATGCCCTGTCTGAGGTGTATATGTTATTGCTGTGGGGCTGTTGCTAGACATTCTCAGGGATGATAAATTGGGATTTAGAAGAAGTGACTTCATTCTAAAGGAATGCAAAAGAGGGAAAAGAGAGAAGCATCAAGTATAAGATCAGCAAACGTCTCAAAGATGGGGCAGAAAAGTGTTTTTTCTTTCCAACAGAAGAGCAAACAAGGTTAGAAACAAGGTGAGAGGGGGAGGGCAGGATGGAGGGTGAAAATCACATTCTAGATCTGAGCATGTTTGACCCTGCCTTCAGCCTGTTCTTTGCAGGGGTCATGAAGGAGAGGTGTTGTGTGCTGGCTCAGGCTGAGGGTACTTCAGATTTCAAGGGTCTGGATGAAGGAGAGAAATTTAAGCAATGTTTACACTATATTGTTCAGACTGATTAGTGAAGACACAGCTGTTCCACTAATAATTTATGAGACAGAAAACGGGAATTTGGACAGTGTTCATCTGGCCTTGTTCTAGATAAAAAATGGTTGTAGTCTAAGTATAGTAGAGGTTGTTACATTGCATTTGGCTGCTTCTCCAGAACACACTGGACTGGGTGGTGGAGGAGTTGTAATAATATCTTTAAAATCATAGCTATTTACTACAATTATAGGGCTTGGAAAACATTCAGCATCTTCAGCAGCTTCATTTTGTGTTCATTCACTGACTTGGTTTAATCAGAGTGCAAATTTCACAAAATGAGAAATTCTGTCAGGAAAAGATTTGGAGAAAAACACTTTTTGGTTCTGCCTGCTGGACAAAGGTTTATGAATAGGAGAGCTTATTTGGGACTGTGATATAACAAAAACTATATGTGGTCTTTGTCCCTAGTTTTGTTATCCCCCAACAAGCTCCTTTTAAAGCCAGGTGCAGTGGCTCACACCTGTAATCCCAGCACTTTGGGAGGCCAAGGCGGGTGGATCACTTGAGATCAGGAGTTCGGGACCAGCCTGGCCAGCATGACGAAACCCCATCTCTACTAAATAATACAAAAATTAGCCAGGCATGATGGCACAGGCCTGTAATTCCAGCTACGTGGGAGGCTGAGGCAGGAGAATCGCTTGAACCTAGGAGGTAGAGGTTGCAGTGAGCCAAGATTGGGCACCAGTATGGGCATGAGGGCAATGTTGGCCTTCTAACATGAATTAGAAAGTGTTCCCTCTGCTTCTCTTTTATGGGAAATATTATATAGAACTGTTTTCATTTTACTTAGTTCTGTTTTTATGTTTTTTTTTTTTTTTTATTGTGCCTTTCAAGGAATTGATTCATCATGTTATTTATCAGATCAATGGGCATGGAGTTGTCCTTAACATTCCTTGATGGTTCTTTTAATGTTCATGGGAATGTTAGTGATGCCTCCCCCTTTTTGTGAGTTAGCATGGGTGTTTATCAATTTTATTCATTTCAGAAAACCAGGATTTGGATGTGTTGATGTTTTCCAGTTTGCAATTTCATTAATGTCTTCTGTCTCTGTTGTTTTCCTCTCCTTAATTTACATTTATCTTGCTCTTCTTTCTCTAATTTCCAGAAGTGGAATTTAGAGCATTGATTTTAGATCTTCACTTTCAAGAGTTTGCATTTAATGATTCAAATAGCCCTCTAAACCCTCCCTTTACTGTATTCTAAAAATTTTGCTAATTTTTCTTTTTAATTTTTGAAATATTTAAGTATCTCTGGAGAATTGTCTGTTGCATAGTGTAGAAGTTTGTGGTTTAACTCTTTACTTTCTGAAGCCTTTTAAACTATGATTCTGTTACTGATTTCTAGCTTAATGCTAATATGGTTTGATTTCATACTTTATGGAATTTTTTTTTTTTAATTTGTTAAGGTGTGTTTTATGCTATGTGGTTTGCCTTGGTGAATATTCCATGGGACTAGAGAAGAGTGTGTACTCTTGCTGGTGTTGAAGCATTCTATAAATACATACAACTAAATTCGGTTGATTAATGATACTATTGAGTTCAGCTATATCATTAGTGATTTTCTAGCAAACTGATCTGTCACTTATTGATAGAGGTGAGTTGTTTTCCTACAATTATAGTTACAGATTTCAGTGTTTGTTTGCCTTCTTTTTTTTTTGAGATAGAGTCTTGCTCTGTTACCCAAGCTGGAGTGCAGTGGCTCCATCTCCCGAGTAGCTGGGACTGCAGGTGCATGCTGTCACACCTGGCTAATTTTTGTATTTTTAGTAGAGATGGGGTTTCAACATGTTGATCAGGCGGGTCTCGAACTCCTGATCTCAGGTGATCCACCCGCCTTGGCCTCCCAAAGTGCCAGGATTATAGGTGTAAGCCACTGCACCCAGCTTTGCCTTGTGGTTTTATAAGTTCTTGGCTTATATATTTTGGTGCTCTGTTTTATGGGCAGAGATATTAATGATTATTATGTCTTGTTGTAGGTTTGACCTCTTTATCATTATAAAATCTTCCATCCCTTGTAATTTTCCTTGATCTAAAACCTGATTTGGGCTGGGCATGGTGACTCAGGCCTGTAATCGTAGCACTTTGGGGCTGAGATGGGTGGATCCCTTGAGCCTAGGAGTTCAAGACCAGCTGAACAACATTTGAGACCCTGTCTCTACAAAAAATAAATACAAAAATTAGCCAGGTGTGGTGGCGCGCTCCTGTAGTCCCAGCTGAGGTGGGAGGATTGCTTGATCTCGGGAGGCACAGGTTGCAGTGAGCTGTGATCACACCACTGCACTCCAGCCTGGGTGCCAGAGACCCTGTCTCAAAAAAGCAAAACAAAAACCTAATTTCTCTGAATTTAATATAGCTGTTCCATACTTTTGAATAGGGCCAGAATGGTACATATTTCTCCATACCTTTCTATTTAATGTATCTGTGTCTTTCTGTTTAAAATGGTTATCTTGTACACCTTGCTGGGCCTTGTTTTTTATTCTACTCTGCCAGTGCCTGTCTTTTTTACTGGCATGTATAGATAATACACATTCAAAGTGCTGACATAATTAGATTAATATGTACATATATATATATTCTGTATGTTGTACTTGAGTTTTTTCTACTTGCTCTATTTTTCTGTCTTCTTTCATTTTAATTGAGCATTCAATTAAATGATTCCATTTGCTTGCTTCTGTTAGTATAGTAAGTCTGCTTGTTTCTAAATTTTATTAGTGAATTCCATAGTTTGCAGTATACATTTGCAACTAATGGACTTTTGTTTTCGAGTAACACTATACTAGTTTTTGGGGTAGTGCCAGTATGTGGTAACAGTGTTCTGAATTCCTCTTTCCAATCCCATATGACATCACTGTCACTCATTTAACCTGTCAGAAGCTGTAATAACCCAATACATTGTTGATATTCATTTGAACAAATATTTATCTACGAGATAGAAGAAAATAATTTTGTGTTAAAATAATTTTTACACATCGTTAAAATAATTTTTGTGCTTTCATTTAATTATCTTCTAACAAGTTTTTTGTTTTTGTTTTTGAAACATGATCTGATTTCCTAACCTGTATCAGTTTCCTTTGTTCTGAAGAAATTTCTTTAACATAACTGGCAAGGCAGGTATACTAGTAACACATTCTCTCAATTTCTTTCCTCTTTTCCACAGACTGGATAATTTTAATTGTTTCATCTTCACAGTTGCTGATTCTTTCTTTTGTTATATTAGCAAGCAATGAATTGGCTCACTTCCAGATGTGCATAGAAGCCAACAGCATGGCACCAGCTTTTGAAGAAAGAAAAGCTTAACTGTAAATTTGATTAGCAAGGAGAAAGGAAGAAATGCTCAAATCTGTCTCCCTGAGCTGGGGGCTTTGGCAAGTTTTATAAGCATAGGGTAATAAGGCATGAACTTACTGGATCTTGCAATAACCTGATTCCAGATTGACGTGACCCGACTGGATCCTGCTATGGGATGATACCAGGGCCCAACCTGATTAGATCGTGGATCCTGCCATGTGGTATCTACTGTTTTTTTTGTTTTGTTTTGTTTTGTTTTTGAGACAGAGTCTAGCTCTGTCGCCAAGGCTGGAGTGCAGTGGCGCAATCTTGCCTCACTGCAGCCTCTGCAAGTGATTCTCCTGCCTCAGCCTCCCGAGTAGCTGGGATTACAGGTGCCCACCACACCCGGCTAATTTTTGTATTTTTAGTAGAGACGGGGTTTCACCATGTTATTCAGGCTGGTCTCGAACTCCTGACTTCAGGTGATCTGCCCACCTTGGCCTCCCAAAGTGCTGGGATTACAGATGTGAGCCATTGTGCCCGGCTGGTATCTACTTTTTAATTTAATCTCAACACCTCAGTCCGAGCATATAGTTCCAGCCGTGGTTCCACACTTGGTTCATTTGGGCATGCTCAGATTATGGGACCTTCAATATTGGGTCCATGGCAACTGAAAACTCAAAATTTTGTTGGGGTTTTGGGGTTCAGGGGAGCCCTCAGCTCCCCTGAGAGGCTGTTCCTCCAGATTCTTGGTCTGTCACTCACCCAAGAATGGGAGAGGAGACCACGGCGCAGTGTGCTTGTAAAGTAATTACCGGACTCAAAAACTGTTTGCAGAAAGTGATTTATTTAGGCAGAGAGAGAAAAGGAGAAGGGGGAGAGAAACAGCTAACTCTCACACTGAGTGAGAAGGGTTCCCAGAGGGGGAAAACCAGAGAAGGAAAGCTCCTCTCACACTGAGTGAGAGAATCCAGAAAGATGGAATCCAGGAGAGGAAAGACAGCTTCCACACTGACTGGAAGAGAGAGATGGAGTTTAGGAGAGGAAAAATTCCACAAGGGTGGAAGGGGACCCCAGAGGGAAAATCCACCCGGATGAGGGAGACAGGGACTTTTAACCTGGGAGGAATTCCCTCCTTCTCCAAGCGCCCCCGGCCAATGAAAAGAGTTCCTTTAAACTTTTGCTGGAGTGATTGACTTTTGACCCTTTCCCATTGGGGTGAAAATTAAAACAGAGACCGTTAAATCTTCCCGATGGAGAGAGATGGGATGGGGGCATGGCACTGGTAAGGTCTTGCCCTTAAAACTACGCCCCCTTGTGGACCCGGAAAGAACACATTCCCTCAATTTGTTTTATGGAAGTTGTACCACATAGTCTGTTGTAGTTACAAATCCCTCCTTTTATTTCCATTCCTAAGTTCTGAAGGAAAAGGAGTGATGGCTGCTCTAACTGCTTTCTAGTGATTAGAGTCATAGACCTCAGAAGAATGGAAGTATTTAGTGCTTTGCTGTAGGAGTTCCTTGGTATCAGTATCACATTTTAGAAGGAGTTAGTTCTACATCGTTCTGGGGAAAAGGCATAAGGAATTTGTAACCTAAACATCATTTGTTCCAGAGAACAAGGGAAAGCTTAGGTTTTGTAGCAAAAGTTCCCATCCAGGTTCCTAGTCAAATGCTTTTATGCAAATGAAGGTTTGAAACTTGAAACTCACTTAATTCTGATTGATTGATATAGCTGAGCTCTGATTTACTAGTTCAGGTGAGCCCCCAAAGTTAAAAAGGTGTGGGTTTTCAGGAAACTCATAGTATGTGTGACCCCTAGTTAATAAGTGGCTGCTTAGCTCTTTTTAAAATTTCGGCCCAGCCAGCCAATCTGAAGGACTGACTCTAACCTGTCCACAGACAGCATTCATAAAATAGGTTTTTTTTGTGTGTGTTCTATCACAGTACTAGTGACCTGCTCTGAGTCCATCCCATGCAGGGATCCTAGTGGCAGGGCAGTGGCCAGTTGGGCAACTATAGCCATTTACTTATAAGAGGTTCTTAGGTACTTGTTAAACTTAGCCAAAGTCTCTTGTGTTAAGTTGGTTTCAGTGTCCAGCTGGAGTGAGTTTAAAAATCTCAAGAAACAGGTCAGCAAAAACCTGGTGGGGGTCTCTTGGAGGCATCTGTTGAAACATGCTAGGACAATTTTAAAGAGGAGCCAAATGCATATTTTAAATATGAGGAGGATCATTAAGACTCGTAGGGCAGAATGGAGAAATCTGATACCAGGGGGGAAGAGCCAGCTGAAAATATCTGGAAATTGGAAATGTAACCCAGTAAGTCTAGACAGGAGGAATTCTGAAGGTGTCTTTGAGATTTGGCTGGTTTTTGATTTTTAATGAAATCTCACTCTGTCACCCAGGCTGGAGTGCAGTGGCACCATCTCGGCTCACTGCATCCTCTGCCTCCCGGGTTCAAGCGATTTTTCTGCCTCAGCCTCCTAAGTAGTAGCTGGGATTATAGGTGCGTGCCACCACACCTGGCTAATTTTTGTATTTTTAGTAGAGAAAGGGTTTCACCATATTGGCCAGTCTGGTCTTGAACTCCTGACTTTGTGATCTGCTGCTTCAGCCTCCCAGAGTGCTGGGATGACAGGCGTAAGCCACAACACCCAGCCATTTGGCTTGTTTTAAGATCTTATATGTTCCCAATTCAGCCTGACTGGAAGTATTTACCCAGATGCAGAAGCAAGTGTTAGCACAAACACTTGTGCAGTAGGGAGACTGTTGCAATGTGGTTGCCTAGGGCCATGCAGCCTAGGGAATCTAAGGACTTCTGTTGTGTCCTCATGGCTTTGGTGGTGAAGTGGACAGCTCTACTAATGATACAAGAAAGATTTCTGGTCAGATAACCATTTCAAGTAGAGCCTAGTCTTAAACATGACCCCAGAAGCCTTCCTCATCTAGTTCCTCCACTAGGGTTAATCCCTCTGGGTAAATTGCATCCTTAAGAATGTCCCCAGCTAGAATCCATTGGACCATCCATGCTAAAATATTTTTGGCCCTCAAATTCCATAGATTTTTCATGTTTATTATTGACTGTCCACCAAAGAGTCAACATCTGCATTCACAACTTGGTACTTCCAAAATAGATGATCCTTCTAATGTCCTGTCAGATGATTCTAGTTAAACTGATGTCTCATTGCTTATTTACACTGTCACGTATCTTGGCACCTCAACACTTTGCAACCTTAGGCACCACAGAGCAATCACCTTCATTCTAATCATCATCATGTGTGGGCTACCAGGAGAGAGTAACCAGGGTTTTGAAGAATGTTTTTTGTTGTTGTTGTTTTGAGACGGAGTCTCGCTCTGTTGCCCAGGCTGGAATGCAGAGGTGTGATCTTGGCTCACTGCAACCTCCACCTCCTCCCAGGTTCGAGTCTCCTGCCTCAGCTTCCCAAGTAGCTGGGACTACAGGTGCCCACCACCACACCCAGCTAATTTTTTTTTTTTTTTACTAGATGGGATTTCACCATATTGGCCAGGCTGGTCTCGAACTCCTGACCTTGTGATCCCGCTGCCTTGGCCTCCCAAAGTGTTGGGATTACAGGCATGAGCCACCACTCCCAGCCAGTTTTAGAGAATGTTAACACACTCTTTCGGGTCATTTAATGAAACCAATCCATAACTGTTTTTAAAAAAGAAAATGTTATATTGTAGATGATGTGTATGAGGTAGGTAGCCATATGGTGGTTGTCTGTACTGAATATATACAGATGTTTTTTCTTGTCATACTCCCCTAAACAACACAATAAAACAGTTGTTTTTATAGCATTTACAATGTATTAAGTAGTCTAGAGATGATTTAAAGTATAAAGGAGGATGTGCCTAGGTTATAGGCAAATACACTGTTTTATATAAAGCACTTGAGCAAAATTATATATTCTCAAGGGGGCTGGAACCAATCCCGAGAATACCAGGAAATGACTTTATTCAAGAGGTGCAGTTTGTTTAAGGCCTTACCACATTTTTTTTTTTTAATATTCTATACAACCTATTCTTCAAACCACATTCTTTACATTCATAGAGTTTCCTTCCAGAGTAAATTCTTTCATGTAGCTAAAACACACAAGGACTAATACTTTTCCACACTCCTTATGGTTATAAGGTCTGTCACCAGTGTGTCACACCATGTACCTTCAAAGGACTGGAAGAGAAAGGAAAGGTTTCCCATATTCCTAACGTCACTGTGTTGTTCTTAGTGTGAGTTTTTGTTTTTGAGACAGAGTTTCACTCTTGTTGCCCAGACTGGCGGGCAATGGCTTGATCTCGGCTCACTGCAACATCTGCCTCCTGGGTTCAAGTGATTCTCCTGTGTCAACCTCTCGAGTAGCTGGGATTACAGGCATGCGCCACCATGCCCGGCTAATTTTGTATTTTTAGTAGAGACGGGGTTTCTCCATGTTGGTCAGGCTGGTCTTGAACTCCCAACCTCAGGTGATCTACCTGCCTCGGCCTCCCAAAGTGCCAAGATTACAGGCGTGAGCCACCGCCCCTGGCCCTAAGTGTGAGTTCTTTCATGGTTTCTAACAGTACTGGAAGAATGGAAGGCTTTCTCACATTTTTTTCATTCATAAAACTTTTCTCTGATGTAACTCCTTTCATGTCTTATAAGGGAACTGAGACAATAAAATACTTTCCCACGTTCCTTACATTCAGAGGACTTCTCTCCAGTATGAGTTCTTCCATGTATTTTTAAGTACTTAGAACTACTGAAGGTTTTTCCACATGTTCTGCATTCGTAGGGTTTTTCTCCAGTGTGAATTCCTTCATGACTGTGAAAGTAACTAAACCAAATGCTTTCCCACATTCCTTACATTCATAAAGTTTCTCTGAAGTGTGGGTACTTTTGTGTTTATGAAAGGCACTGGGATAACTGAATGTTTTTCCACATTCCTTAGATGTATACACCTTCTCTCCAGTGTGAATTCTTTCATGTATTTGAAAGTAATTGGAATAACTAAAGGCTTTACCACGTTGCTTACATTCATAGGGTTTTTCGCCAGTGTGAGTCTTTTCATGATTTCAAACAAAACTGGGATATCTAAAGGGTTTGCCACATTGTTTACATATATAGGGTTTCTCTCCACTGTGAATTCTTGCATGCTTTTGAATGAAACTGGAACAATTGAAGGCTTTCTCACATTGCTTACATTCATAGGGTTTCTCTCCAATATGAGTCCTTTCATGTCTTCTGAATGAATACGGAGAATGAAAGGCTTTCCCACATATTTTGCGTTTATGAGGTCCATCTTCAGTGTGCATTACTGTGTGTCTTTGAAAGTTTGTGAGATGAGATAATGCTTTCCCACATTGTTTACATTCATAGGGTTTTTCTCCATTGTGAGTTCTTTCATGTATTTGAATGTAATTGGAACACCTGAAGGCTTTCCACATTGTTTACACTTAAAAGGTTTCTCTCCAGTGTGAGTCCTTTCATGCCTGTGAAAGGAACTGGGACAATTGAATGCTTTCCCACATTTATTACATTCATATGGCTTCTCTCCAGTGTGCGTTCTTTGTGCACTCGAAGGGTAGCAGCATAACCGAAGGATTTACCACATTGTTTACATTCATAAGGTTTCTCTGCAGTGTAGGTTCTTTCATGTGTAAGATATAAATGTAGATTATCAAAGGCCTTCCCACAAAACTTTCATTTATAAGGTTCATCTTCACTGTGCATTATTACCATGTGTCTTTGAAAGATGAGAACAGAGCCGGGCGTGGTGGCTCACGCCTGTAATCCTAGCACTTTGGGAGGCTGAGGTGGGTGGATCACCTGAGGTCAGGAGTTCAAAACCAGCCTGGTCATCATGGTGAAACCCCATCTTTAAAAAAAGAAAAAATAAGAAAAAAAATAAAAATAAAAATAAAAAAAAAAGAAAGATTTGAACAGAAACGAAGGTTTTTCCACATTCCTTACATTGGTGGGATTTCTTTCCAGTCTGAGGCCTTTCATGTGTTTGAAATGAGTGGCAATAGCTGAAGGTTTTTACACACTGCTTATGTGGCTTCTCTCTATGTTCCTGACACTCATGATTTGTGTCCACTGTCAGCTCTGATGCAGCAATTGAGAGATGAATGATCCATATTGCCTTCACACACACTGCTTTCACATGATTTGACTCTCCAGTAAAAGTCTTCTTCACTGCACCATTTGGATTAAGGCTGAAGATTTCTTCACACTGACCACTTTCTTTACTTTCACAGACTCTACCATATTACTTCCGTGAACAATAAGCAGCACAGTACAAAGGGTTGGTTTATAAGTGATTTTATATTAATTAGTAGTTATTCGATTTACATATTTTACAATGTGATGGAAAGTGTAGGCTTTCTGGCCTGTCTGAACTGTTTAAATGTCAAACGTCAATGGACTGAATAATCTGCAAAAGGGACGCATTACACTTACTATCAAAACACTGATGTTCATAACTGATTTCTTTCTTTTTTTTTTTTTTTTTTTAGATAGAGTTTCACTTTTGTTGTCCAGGCTGGAGTGCAATGGCACACTCTCAGCTCACCGCAACCTCAGCCTCCCAAGTAGCTGGGATTACAGGCATGTGCCACCATGTTCGGCTAATTTTGTATTTTTAATAGAGATGGGGTTTCTCCATGTTGGTCAAGCTGATCTTGAACTCCCGACCTCAGGTGATCTGACTGCCTTGGCCTCCCAAAGTGCTGGGATTACAGACATGCACCACTGCACCTAGCCCATAACTGATTTCTCAACACCGGCTCCAAGGCAACTATTTTGAAAACACTGGATATTTATGTCTTTTATATATATATATATATATATATTTTTTTTTTTTAATATATTTTTGAGATGGAGCTTTGCTCTTGTTGCCCAGGCTTGAGTGCAATGGTGCAATCTCAGCTCACTGCAACCTCTGCCTCCTGGGTTCAAGCAATTCTCCTGCCTCAGCCTCCTGAGTAGCTGGGATTATAGGCATGTGCCATCACCCCTGGCTAATTTTGTATTTTTAGTAGAGATGGGATTTCCATGTTTGTCAGGCCAGTCTCAGACTCCTGACCTTGTGATTCACCTGTCTTGGCCTCCCAAAGTGCTGGGATTATAGGCCTGAGCCACCTAATTAGTGTCCAGCCTGATTTTCTTTTTTTTTTAGAGATAGGGTCTCACTCTGTCACCCAGGCTGAAGTGCAGTGGCATATTCACAAGTCGTCATAGCCTTGACCACCTGGGTTCAAGCCATCTTCCCATCTTAACCTCCTTAGTAGCTGGGACCTCAGGCGGATGCCACCTTGCCAGGCTAACATGTATTTTTGTACAGATGGAGTTCACCATATTGCCCAGACTGGTCTTGAACTCCTGGGCTCAAGCAGTCTGCTTCCCTTGACCTCCCAAAGTGCTGGGATTACGCTTGGCTCACATGGTGTGAGCTGCCATGCCCAGCCTGGAAAAATTTTTCTACAAATGAATGAATTAGAAGCTGGGCTGCTTCGTTTTCTTGCTTGCTCTTAAAATTTTCTATTATTCTAACAGTATCTTAAGGGACATAGCTCTATGCTGTAAGTGCAAATTACCTTAGATTTCTTCTGGAATTACTGTACTGATCTTCAATGATCTGGTCTTCACATTTTATTCGTAAAATGTAGACTACAAAAGTCATAAGTTATTACAAAATTATAGAAAAATTATTAGATTCTATGTTCATGGGACACTGTGGCCATGGCTGACTTATTCACCAAAGTTCAGTTGAACCTTGACCAACATGAGTTTGAAATACACAGTCCACTCATATGCAAATTTTCATCAGCTTTTGCCATCCCTAAGAGAGCAAGACCAAGGCCTCCTTTGCTCAGGCTACTCAATGTGAAGCCAACAAGGAAGAACACCTTTATGATAATCCACTTTCATTTAATACAGTCAACATAGCTTCTCTTCTAATATTTTTTGATAACCTTTTCAAAAGAATACTTACTACTACACATTACTTCATACTTATTATTGTAAGAATGCAGTCTATAATATACCAAACAGGCTCAGCATGGTGTCTCATGCCTGTAATCACAGCACTTTGGGATGTGAGGGAGAGGGAATGCTTGAGGCAAGGAGTTCAAGACCCTCCACCATACAAAAAAATTACACAACAATTAGCTGGGGATGGTGGCACTCACCTGTAGACTGAGCAAGTCTATGTCTAAGAGACCCTGTCTTAAACATATATAACACATACACACCCTTTTTTTTTTTTTTTTTTTTGAGATGGAGTCGCTGTCACCAAGGCTGGAGTGCAGTGGCATGATCTTGGCTCACTGCAGCCTCTGCCTCCCAGGTTCAAGTGATTCTCCTGCCTCAGCTAATTTTTGTATTTCTCTATTTTTTTTTTTTTTTTTTTGAGATGGAGTCTTCCTCTTTCACCCAGGCTAGAGTGCAGTGGTGCAATCTCAGCTCACTGCAACCTCCACCTCCCAGGTTCAAGTGATTCTCTTGCCTCAGCCTCCCAGGTAGCTGGGATTACATTACAGGTGCACACCACCACACCCAGCTAATTTTTGTATTTTTAGTAGAGTTGGGGTTTCACCATGTTGGCCAGGCTGGTCTTCAACTCCTGACCTCAAGTGATTCGCCTACCTCAGCCTTCCAAAGTGCTGGGATTACAGACAGGAGCCACTGCGCCCAGCCATACACACATTTACCATTTATTACTTATTAGTATTTTTTTTTTTTCGGACAGGGACTCACTCTGTTTCCCAGGCTAAAGTGTAGTGGTGCAGTCATGGTTCACTGCAAGCTCAACCTCCCAGATTCAAGTGAACCTACTGCCTCAGCCTTCTGAATAGCTGCGAACACAGGTGTGCCACCATGCCTGGCTAATTTTTTAATTTTTTTATACAGACAGGGTATCACTCTATTGCTACAGCTGGTCTCAAAATCCTGGGCTCAAGTAATCCTCCTGGCTCAGCCTCCCAAAGTACTGTAATTACAGGTGTGAGCTACCACCTGGCCATATATATGTAGATAGATACATACCAAACATACAAAATATGTTAATTGACTCTTTCTGTTATCAGTAAAGCTCTGGTCAACAGTAGTCTATTAGTAGTTAACTTTTTATGGACTCTAAATTTACAGGCATCTGATTGACTGTGTGTACAATCAGAATCTCTAACTTGCACCTTGTTCAAGGGTCTATTGTATTCCCTACCATGTTCTAAATCATTGAGCAGTGAAGATGATCAAGAAACATTTGTTCTCTAAAGTGAAGAAATGTCATCCTTATCTACAGACATCAGGTTCCTGATGATTTCCCGTATCACATGTCTGTAGAGATTCTTCTGGGAAGGGTCCAACAAAGCCCACTCCTCCTGGGTGAAGTTTATAGCCACATTCTCAAAGGTCACTAAGTCCTGAAATATCCCACATGTTCACAGGAGGAAGGTTAAGACTGGCTGGCAGCATTAGGAATCTATACTCTTTGGAAGTTCACATGATACTGTAGACTCCAAAATTTTATTCAATGACTTGGTCAGACTCTTGTCTACACTCACTTTCTCTATCACAGGAATTCTAATGCTAGGATTTAATATATTCAGTAAAGTAACAGCCAACAGGGACATATGTTTCATTGGTGATTTCAGAGACTGAGATAGGATACCTGGATCACCTCTAGTGTCTCTCTGTATACTGGGTCAGTACTACCTCTCATGAGAAAGTCCCAAACATACAGTCCGTAAGAGACAATATTAGCAGTTTTGAGACTGCGTATTCTTACACGTTTATTTAGAAAGTTGAACTTTTCATGGTATCTAGGAGCTAGATTTAGGAAGACCTGGACCAGCATAACTAATACATGGGGTTGTGTATGCCTTAACTAATTATGCAAAGAATGTGGTATTTGCCTAATTCCCATTTTCCTTCTGAGAGTTTGGTATTTTCAGCAGAAGCAATTTGGTATTTTCAGCAGAAGCAATGTACCTAATCAATCCCTGCTAGGTTTGAATAATTTCCCCTTCCAAACACTTAATGAAATTTAATCCCTAATGTGTCAGTACTGAAAGTGGGGCCTTTATGAGGTCATTGGGTCATGATGGCTCTGCCTTGTGAATAGATTAGTCCACTGACGAACTGAAGAGGTAATGGATTCTTCTACAAATAAGATTTGTGGCATTGTAAGAAGAGATAGAGACCAGCAAGGTGTGGTGGCTCATGTCTATAATCCCAGCACTTTGGGAAGCTGAGGCAGGCGGATCACCTGAGGTCGCAAGTTCAAGACCAGCCTGACCAACATGGAGAAACCTCGTCTCTACTAAAAATACAAAAATTAGCCAGCCATGGTGGTACATGCCTGTAATCCCAGCTATGTGGGAGGCTGAGGCAGAATTGCTTGAACATGGGAGGCGGAGATTGCGGTAAGCTGAAGTTGCGCCATTGCACTCCAGCCTTGGAAAGAGAGTAAAGCTCCATCTCAAAAAAAAAAAAAAGACCAAAGTTAGCACAATCAGCCCCCTTGCCTAGTGATCTCTGTTGCCTCAGATAGTAAAGAGCAAGAAGCTTTCACCAGATTCACCCCCTTTGCCCTTGGATTTCCGAACTTTGAGAATTGTACAAAATATTTTTTATATATTAACTGAAATTCAGGTTTTGTTTTTTGAGACAGAGTCTTGCTCTGTTGCACAGGATCCAGTGGGGCGACGTTGGCTCACTCCAGCCTCAACCTTCTGGTTCAAATAATTCTTATGCCTCAGCCTCCCAAGTATCTGAGATTACAAGCATGCACCGCCATGCCTGACTTTGTTTTTGTATTTTAGTAGCAAATGGTTTAGTAGAACATGGTTTCACCATGCCAAATTTCAGGTATGCTATTACAACTAACAGAAAACAGACAGAACCATGAAAAAACACTCTGAGCACAGAGTCTGTAATGAGTAACCCTGGCAGATAACATTTCACACGTTTCATCACCACATGTTATTTGGGGGACATAGCCCATCCTGTGTGATTACAACAGAACATCTGTATAAGAGGTCCTGAAGGGGGTGCTAAATATGGAAAGAAAAGACCATTACCAGCCACTACAAAAGCACATAGACCAGTGACACTAAAAGAACCACACAAACAAGTCTGCATAAAAACCAGCTAACAACATGATAGGATCAAATCTACACATATAAATACTAACCTTAAATGTAAGCAGGCTAAATGCCACAATTAAAAGGCACAGTGGAGGGATACCCCCCAGGGACGCCCTCTGGGAATTCCCAGGATGAAAAAAAAAAAGGCACAGAGGCAAGGTGGCTAAGAAGCAAGAACTGGCCGGGCACTGTGGCTCACACCTGTAATCACAGCACTTTGGGAGGCTGAGGCAGGTGGATCACAAGGTCAAGAGATCAAGACCATACTGGCCAACATGGTGAACCCCCGTCTCTACTAAAAACACAAAAAATTAGCTGGGTGTGGTGGTACATGCTTGTAGTCCCAGCTACTTGGGAGGCTGAGGCAGGAGAATTGCTTGAACCCAGGGGGTGAAGGTTGCAGTGAGCCGAGATTGCACCACTGCACTCCAGCCTGGCAACAGAGCGAGACTCTTGTCTCAGAAAAAAAAGCAAGATCCAATGATATGCTGTCTTTAAGATACCCATCTCACATGCAATGACACCCTCAGGCTCAAAGTAAAGGGATGGAGAAAAATCCACCAGCAAACAAAAAAGCAGAAGGCTATGATTTGAATTTGTATCCCCACCCAAATCTCATATTGAATTGTAATTCCCAATATTGGAGGTGGGGCCTGGTGGAAGGGTGGTGGGCGTGGTCCTTCATGAATAATTTAACACCATCCCTGTGGTGCTGTTATTGTGATAGTAAGTGTAAGGGTTATTGCTGAGTTTAAGATGAAGAAACTGAGGCCAGTATAAGAAAATTAAATACCAATTTATTCCGCTCCTGGGCGAGGTTCTATGGTCCGGGGGAAAGGGCCAGAGAAGGCGCGCTGGCTTCCCGGGATGAGGGGTTTTTATAGCTTTGGGAGAGCAAGGAGTGGCCAGGTGTTCTAATTGGTTGCGGGGGAGCAGGATGGAGACGAGGCAGGCTGTTTTTGGTGGGTAGGTTGTGGGGCGGGTTTTTTAAATGCAAGATTCGGCCAGGGTTGCATCAGCCAGGTCCTTCCAGGGGAACATGTGCTAGGAGGCAGGTGCCATGTGCAGAGCCAGGTGTCGAGTGCAGAGGTGGGTGTGTCCGGCCTCCTGGTGAGGTGACCGGCCTTACATTCCAACCCTTTTGATGATATAGGACGCCCCCTTCTTTCTGGCTACTTCCTGGTGAGTAGGGGCGGAGTGAGGGGGAAGGGTCAGTTGGCTGGTGCCTCGGTTGGGAGTCGGACATATGGGTGAAGTAACATCTGGTTTACGGCCACCCTGGAAATTTCCCTTATGCGAGCCTGTAAGAACCTGAGAAAAAAAGGGGCTAACATTAACAGAAGGCAAATGATGATAATGGGAGTGACAATTGGGGTTAGCCAGGTAAGTATGGGGGATTGCTACCAGTAGAGAGACGAGACTGCTGCATTTTGCTTTTTTTGGAGGTTTTCTTGGAGGCAGTAGAGAGTGTTGACGTTTTCTTCTACAAGGCCTGTTTTATTAATGTAGTAGCAGCATTGTTCCTGTAAAAATAGGCAAGTACTCCCTTCGGCGGTTAGGTCGAGTGCTCATGGGTTTTGGAGGGTTACCCGGGCTAGGGAGGTTAGTTGCCGTTGAAGTGAGGCCAGGGAGGCGGCTGAGGCTTTGACTGCTGTGTGGAGCTTGTCCTCTAGCTCGGCGGCTGCGGTGATGCTGTGGCCCAAGGCACTGCTACCTAGTCCTGCTGCTGCTGCGGCTGACACAAGGGACAGGCCAACTACTACTGGAAGAAAGACAGCACGCCTGTTCCGGTAGCTAGGCGAAGGAGAAAGGAGTGACAACAGTTCGGCTTCCCCATATATTTCCAGTTGAGGTATTAGGGTGACAGATATGCAGGGGAAAGGAGAGGAAGAGTTAATGGTTTTTGTTAACGACCCCGTTGCACCAAAAGAATCCTCCCCCCGCTTACAGTGGTGGGACTACTGATGTTGACGGTGTAATTACAAGCGTTGCTTTGGGAAGAGCCGTGGCCATAGCAGACGGAGAAATTTTGTGAATGTTCTTTGAATAGGGGAACCTTGGTAAATTCCTGGCCGTTATCTGGGCCTGACGAGCTGTTTGAGGTATTGAGTTTTAGGCTGAGGGGGGCTGCTGCCCATAGGGGCCTGCTCAGGGAGGCGCACAAAAAGCAATTGGTAATGTTTATGGCATTGGATAGATTAACAATATTAGCTACTTGCTGCATAAAAGCTAGCTAGGAGAAGGGGGAAGAAGATTGTTTCGGAGGGTTTAATTGGCTGTCTAGTGTGGTTTCAGCTTCTTGAATTATTTCATTTACAGAGTTTAGTTTGTCTATAGCCTGAGTGTTTACATGGGTGTAGGTGCAAGATATGAGCCATGTTTCCTGGGGGTTGCTGTAGGTAGCATACTGATAAACTTTTGCTGCCATCCCTTTTACCCACCTTTCATGCCAGGGATCTTGTATTTGAAGTTGAAGAGTGCCGTTTGGGTGTCTATTGAGGCTGCGGTGGCGGCTTACCTGCATGCCTCCTATGTGGCAGGATGATTGAGCAAGAGGAATAAGGACATCCACCATACGTTTCCGGCCACCAGAGGCAGTAGTCTTTGGTTTGTGTATGGAGGAAGCAGAGCGCCGGCCTGTGTGGGTGGCCAGGGTCTTAGGTGACTTTTGCCCTTTGGTATGAAAAGGCTTATGGCAGACTGACAGCCGGCTGGTTGGCAGTCTGCGTGAGGTATATACTGGGACCTGGTGGTGGGGCCGTCAACCCATGTTTCTTGGATAAGGAAGCGCCAGGCATATGTGTGGGCCTCAAGAGAAGGTAATAGAAAAACTAATAGGAGGAGGCCCTGGAGAGTTAGGAGTTTTAGGGGTGGGGCGGCGGGTGAGAAGATGGAGTTTGAGGCAGGACACATGGTATTACGGAGTGTGATTTAGGAGTTTAGCTAACCTGGGCTGGGGCTAGAGGTGAGAGTGTAGGCCAGGAGAGTTTTACCTTGATGGCAAGTTTGGCAAGATGGTTCTTGAGACGACTGTGGGCTTGCTTGACTATACCTGACGACTGGCGATGGTAAGGAATGCGTAGTTTTCAGGAGATGTTGCCGGTCTGTTGTCTGACTGGATGTTGGCCAGTAGGCTGAAGGAGGAGGGAAGTCACCGTGTTTGCTCTTTTCCGGGAGGTAGGGAAGGCTTTAATGTAGCTGCTACTCGCTACGGGATTGCTTCCTGTGGCCCTCACAGTCTGGAGAATGTTTTGTCCTGAAAGGGGACTGGGCATAAGGGTATGATTAAAAGAAGTGGGAAAAGGGATGTTCTTAAGGACACAGGCTAGGAGGTGGGTTTGGAGTGGACAGGAGGGCTTGCCGTTAATCCCCATGACTGAGACCTGGGAAGGTACACTAGGCCCTGAGTAAGAAGGCAATACAGAATAGGCAGCCCCCATGTCCACTAAAAGGAAATGGACTTACCCGCTACCTGCAGCGTTACCCTGGGCTTGGCAAGGGTGATGGGGGTCTTTGAGTCCCAGCAGCGTCAGTCGTCCAGGAGGCTGAGAAGTTTGAGTGACAGGATTGCTTCCTGTGGGCCGGCCAGCGGCCCCCCCACATGGAGGTGCAGGAGGAGGGCCTGTCTTCTGGGATGGGTAATCACTGTGCCAATGTCCAGACTTTTTGCAGTCCAGACATGGCTGGGTGGGTGGCCGAGGGCACAGGTAGTCACGTGACCAGTAACCCTCCTGGCCACACTTGAAGCAGACTCCAGGCAGGACACTTCCGGAGTTAGATGGACCCCCTTTACCAGGTGCCTGGTAGACTGCCGGCCTCAGGGCTGCTACAAGAGCTTGGGTTTGGAGGCTTACCTTCTGTTGTAAGTGGGCCTGGCTAGCAGCCTCGGCCTTTTCCTCTCGGCCATTAAAAACCTTAAATGCCATGTTTACCAGGTCTCGTATGGGGGCTTGGGGCCCTTCTTCAGCCTTTTTAAGCTTTTTCCTGATATTAGCTGCTGACTGAGAGATGAAGTGGGTGGCTAGGACAGTGGCTCCTGCTAAGGACGCAGGATTTAATCAGGTGTGTAGGATTATGGCATTAGTTAGACGATCTAGGAAGGCAGCAGGGTTTTCAGTGGGGCCCTTAATTTGTCATAATTAACTACTTTTTCCGGCCACGCTCTGCATTGTCCGCTAGGAGGCACCGCAGCATTTGGTTTCAGCGGCGCTAGCCATCTTGACCAATTTGATAGTTCCAGTTGGGCTCGGCGTCAGGAACCGCTGCTGCCCCCACAGGCATCTGGTTGTTGGTTGTCTGTGAGGTGTACCTGATCAGCGTGCGCACGGGCGGCGGTGAGAATGCGGTCCCGTTCGTAGGGGTAAGAGTGGAAGGTAGAATTACATAGGTGTCATGCCAGGGAAGATTATATGCCTGAGTAAGATAGCGGAACTCTTTGGTGTAGGCAGTGGGGTTGGTGGAAAACTACCCCAGGCGTTTCTCAATGGTTGATAGATTAGAGAGAGAGAAGGGAACATGTACTTGGACAACGCTCTCCGCTCCGGCGACTTTGCGGAGGGGGCAAAGGAGGGAGTTTTCGCTGCTAGGAGTACAGCGTGCGCGGGTGTGAGCACTAACAAGAGAGGCTGAGCTGGAGCCAGGAGGAGGAGGAGGGGGTTGAGGTTCCACATATGGCGGAGGATTTGTGGGTTGAGTTGGTGGAAAGGATAGTTTCTCAGGCGGGTCGGGGTCGGAAAAGGAGGAGGATGGGGGAGGGGCTGAGGGCAGTAAGAGGAACAGAGGGTGGGATGGGAGCGGAGATACTAAAAGGCCTGAATGTAGGGGACCTCCGACCATTTGCCATTCCTTTGGCAGATGTTGTTTAGGTCGGTTAGAATGCCGAAATTGGAAGTACCTTCAGGTGGCCATTTTGACTGATTATCCAGAGGATATTGGGGCCAGGCCACAGTGGAGAGGAAAACTAGTTTTTTTCTTTTTATGGAAAGGCCCAGCTTGGGTAAATTTTGGATTAGACAGCCCAAGGGCGACTTGGGATCTAGGCAAGACTCCTGGTGGCCCATAGTCCGTTCTCCCACTGTGGGGTAGTCGGGGACAAGACTGGCCTCCCAGAGGACTTTGTGACCCGATCACGGAACCTCCCTGGGAGGCACCTTCCTGGAAGGCTATGGAAGAGGGCTAAAAGTAAAGGGACGTCTCCTCGTTACTTTTGCCTCTTTGGATGGAAGGAGACAGAGGCTCGGGGGGCGTCCCATGAAGTCTACTGTTCCTGGGCTGGAGTTCCTGACGTGCGCACAGTCTGGGCAGGAACGGATTAGATAAGGAGAGGGGGCTGTGAGCAACGAGGGGATCTTACCAGGTGATGGTCGTAGTTGGTAGAAAAGGCGGCGATTCCCTGGTCCAGCTTATGGTAGAGGAGTCAGTTTCCCCCGGGGGGGAGGTCTAGAACTCCTCCCGGGTTTCAGCACCACTTGTAAGGGTTGTTGCCGAGTTTAAGATGAAGAAACTGAGGCCAGTATAAGAAAATTAAATACCAATTTATTCCGCTCCTGGGCAAGGTTCTATGGTCTGGGGAAAGGGCCAGAGAAGGTGCGCTGGCTTCCCAGGAGAAGGGGTTTTTATAGCTTTGGGAAAGCAAGGAGTGGCCAGGTGTTCTAATTGGTTGCAGGGAAGCAGGATGGAGATGAGGCAGGCTGTTATTGGTGGGTAGGTTGTGGGGTGGGTTTTTCTAATGCAAGATTCGGCCAGGGTTGCATCAGCCAGGTCCTTCCAGGGGAACATGTGCTAGGAGGCAGGTGCCATGTGCAGAGCCAGGTGTCGAGTGCAGAGGTGGGTGTGTCCGGCCTCCTGGCGAGGCAACCGGCCCTACAGTAAGTTCTTGGCAGAACTGGTCATTTAAAAGTCTATGGCACCTTGACTTGCTCTCTCCTGCTCCTTCTCTGGCCATGTGAAGTGGTGCTCCCCCTTCACCTCCCACCATGATTGTCAGTTTCCTGAGGCATTCCCAGAAGCGAATCAGATGCCATGCTTCCTGTACCATGCTTCATGTACGGTCTGCAGAATCATTGGCCAGTTCACCCTCTTTTCTTTATAAATTACCCAGTCTCAGGTATTTCTTTATCACACTGCAAGAATGGAGTAATACAAGAAAATTCGTACTGATAAGTCGGGCATTACTATAAAGATACCTGAAAATGTGGAACTGGCTTTGGAACTTCTTATTAGGCAGAGATTGGAAGAGTGTGGGGGGCTCAGAAGATGACAGGAAGATGAGGGAGTTTGGGACTTTCTAGAGTCTTGCTGAATGGTTGTAACCAAAATGCTGATAGTGATATAGACAATAAAGTTTGGGCTGAGGAGGTCTCATATGGAAATGACAAACTTAATGGGAACTGAGGTAGAGGTCACTTTTGTTTTGCCTTAGCAAAGAGCTTGGCTGAGATAGAGTCTCTCTGTCACCCAGGCTGGAGTGCAGTGGCGCAATCTCAGCTCACTGCAGCCTCTGCCTCCTGGGTAGCTGGGATTACAAGGATGCACCACCACGCCCAGCTAATTTTTGTATTTTCAGTAGAGACAGAGTTTTACTATGTTGGCCAGGCTAGTCTTGAACTCCTGACCTCAGGTGATCCGCCTGCCTTGGCCTCCCAAAGTGCTGGGATTATAGATGTGAGCCACCACATCCAACTGGGATCTGTGGAACTTTTGAACTTAAGAATGATGACTTAGGGTATCTGGTGGAAGAAATTGCAAAGCAGCAAAGCATTCAAGGTGTGCCCTGGCTGCTTCTAACAGCCTATCCTCAAAGAAATGCCACAAAATGAACTTATATTTAAAGGGGAAGCAGAGTAAAAAATTTAGAAAATTTGCAGCCTGGCCATGTGGTAGAAAAGAAAAGCACATTTTTAGGGAAGGAATCAGGCAGGCTGTAGAAATTTGCATAAGCAAGAAGCAGCCAACTGTTGATAGCTAAGACATTGGGGAAAAGGCCTTTTCAGAGATCTTCATGGAAGCCCCTCCTATCATGGGCCCAGAGGCCTAGCAGGGAAGAATGGCTTGTGGGCCAGGCCCAGGACCCCACTGCCCTGGACAGCTTCAGGACATCACTACCCCAAATCCCAGCTGCTCTAGATCCAGCCTTGGCTCAAAGGGCCCCAGATATAGCTTGAGCCACTGCATCAGAGGGTGCAAGCCATAATCCTTGGTGGATTCTACGTGGTGTTAAGCCTGCAGGTGTGCAGAATGCAAAGGTTGAGGCTTGGTAGCCTCCACCTAAATTTCAAAAGATGTATGGAAAAGCCTGGATGTCCAGGCAGAAGCCTGCCCCAGGGGTAGAGCCCTCATGGAGAACCTCTACCGGGAAGTATGGAGGAGAAATGTGGGGTTGGAGGCCCCCCCCCAGAATCCCAACTGGGGTATTGCCTAGTGGAACCTTGAGAGAGGACCACTATCCTCCATACCCCAAAATGGTAAATCTGCCAAGTTAGCACCCTGCACCTGAAAAGCCACAGGTACTCAGTGCTAGCCCATGATAGCAGCCATGGAACTAAACCCTCCAAAGCCACAGGGGCAAAGGAAGAATTTTCTTATGTAAGAAAATAACTCTAAGAAGAGAACTGACAATTCAACATCATTAAAATTAAGAAAGAGTCCCTGTATACTGGAGTAAAAAGATAAACCAGGTTGGGCATGGTGGCTCATGCCTGTAATCCCAGCACTCTGGGAGGCCAAAGCAGATGGATCACCTGAAGTCAGTAGTTCAAGACCAGTCTGACCAACATGGTGAGACCCTGTCTCTACTAAAAATATAAAATTAGCCAGATGTGGTGGCACATGCCTGTAATCCCAACTACTTGGGAGGTTGAGGCAGGAGAATTGCTTGAACTCAGGAGATGGAGATTGTAGTGAGCTGAGATCATGCCACTACACTCCAGCCTGGGCAATAAGAGTAAAACTCTGCCTCAAAAAAAAAAAAAAAAAAAAAAGGTAAACTACAGTTTGGCAAGAAATATTAGCAATCCCTTTTTTAAAAAATAAAAATGGGGGGATGGCTGGCAAGATGGCCAAATGGGAACAACTCTGGTCTGTCATTTCCAGCAAGATCAATGCAGAAGGTGGGTGATTTCTGCATTTCCAACTGAGGTACCTGGCTCATCTCACTGGGACTGGTTAGACAGTGAGTACAGCCCATAGAGGGCAATCCAAAGCATGGGGGTGTCACCTGGCCTCGGAAGCATAAGGGGTTGGGGGACTCCCTCCCCTAGCCAAGGGAAGCCAAGACTGTGCCGTAAGGAATGGTACAGTACACTCTGGCCCAGATATGATACTTTTCCCTTAGTCTTCATATCCTGCAGACCAGGACATTCCGTCGGGTGTCAACACCACCAGGGCCCTGGGTTTCAAGTACAAAACTAGGTGGCTCTTTGGGCAGACACCAAGCTAGCTGCAGTTTCTTTTCTTTCCATACCCCAGTGGCACCTGGAGCACCAGTAAGATAGAACCATTCACTCTCCTGGAAAGGCTGCTGAAGCCAGGAAGCCAAGTGGTCTAGCTCAGTGGATTCCACCCACAGGGAGCCCAGCAAACTAAGATCTACTGGCTGGAAATTCTTGCTGCCATCACAGCAGTCTGAAGTCAACCCGGGACACTAGAGCTTGGTGTGGGGAGGAACATCCATCATTGCTGAGGCTTGAGTAAGAGGTTTTCCACTGACAGTATAAATAAAGCTGCCAGGAAGTTTGACCTGGGCGGAGCCCACCACAGCTCAGCAAAGTCACTGTAGCCAGACTGCCTCTCTAGATTCCTCCTCTCTGGACAGGGCATCCCTAAAAGGCAGCAGCCCCAGTCAGGGGCTTATAGATCAAATTCCCATGTCGCTGGGACAGAGCACCTGGGGGAAGGGGCGGCTGTGGGCACAGCTTCAGCAGACTTCAATGTTCCTGCCTGCTGGACCTGAAGAGAGCAGCAGATCTCCCAGCACAGGACTTGAGCTCTGCTAAGGGACAGACTGCCTCCTCAAGTTGGGGGGGCAGGGTCCCTGGCCCCAGGGTTCCTGACTCGAAGACTCCTCCCAGCAGGGGTCAACAGACACCTCATACGGGAGAACTCTGGCTGGCATCTGGCAGGTGCCCTTCTGGGACGAAACTTCTAGAGGAAGGAATAGGCAGCAATCTTTGCTGTTCTGCAGCCACCACTGGTGATACAGGCAAACAGGGTCTGGAGTGGACCTCCAGCAGACCTGAAGCAGAGGGGCCTGACTGTTAGAAGGAAAACTAACAAATAGAAAGGAATAGCATCAACCAAAAGGACGTCCACACAGAAACTCCATCCAAAGCTCACCAACATCAAAGACCAAAGGTAGATAAATCCACAAAGATAAGGAAAAAACAGTGCAAAAGGGCAGAAAATTCTAAAATACCTCTTCTCCTCCAAAGGAACACAACTCCTCACCAGCAAGGCAACAAAACTGGACAGAGAATGAGTTTGATGAATTGACAGAAGTAGGCTTCAGAATAATGAACTCCTCTGAGCTAAAGAAGCATGTTCTAACCCAATGCAAAGAAGCTAAGAACCTTGAAAAAAAGGTTAGAGGAATTGATAAATGACCTGATGGAGCTGAAAAACACAGCACGAGAACTTTGTGAAGCATACACAAGTATCAATAGCTGAATCGATCAAGCAGAAGAAAGGATATCGGCGATTAAAGATTACCTTAATGAAATAAAGCATAAAGATAGCATTAGAGAAAAAGAATGACATGAACAAAGCCTCCAAGAAATATGGAACTCTGTGAAAAGACCAAACCTACGTTTGACTGGTGTACCTGAAAGTGATGGGGAGAATGGAACCAAATTGGAAAACACTTCAGGATATTATCCAGGAGAACTTCCCCAACCTAGCAAGACAGGCCAACATTCAACTTGAGGAAATACAGAGAACACCACAAAGATACTCCTCAAGAAGAGCAATATCAAGACATAATTGTCAGATTCACCAACGTTAAAAGGAAGGAAAAAATGTTTAGGGCAGCCAGAGAGAACGGTCGGGTTACCCACAAAGGGAAGCCCATCAGACTAACAGCAAATCTTTCTGCAGAAACCTTACAAGCCAGAAGAGAGTGAGACCAATATTCAACATTCTTAAAAGAATTTTCAACCCAGAATTTCACATCTAGCCAAACTAAGCTTCATAAGCGAAGGAGAAATAAAATCCTTTACAGACAAGCAAATGCTGACAGATTTTGTCACTACCAGGCCTGCTTTACAAGAGCTCCTGAAGAAAGCACTAAACATAGGAAAAACTGGTACCAGTCACTGCGAAAACATGCCAAATTTTAAAGATCACCAACACTATGAAGAAACTGTATCAACAAATGGGCAAAATAACCATCTAGCATCATAATGACAGGATCAAATTCACATATAACAATATTTTTTTTCTTTTTTTTTTTTTTTTTAAAGACGGGGTTTCACCGTATTGGTCAGGCTGGTCTTGAACTTGTGACCTCAGGTGATCCGCCCGCCTCAGCCTCCCAAAGTGCTAGGATTACAGGCGTGAGCCACCACGCCCGGCCACATATAACAATATTAACCTTAAATGTAAATGAGCTAAATGCCCCAATTAAAAAACAGACTTGCAAACTGGATAAAGAGTCAAGATTCATACAGGGAGGGGGAGCATCACACACCGGGGGTCCGTGGGGGGGGAATGGGGAGGGACAGCAGGGGGTGGGGAGTTGGGGAGAAACGATAGGTGATGGAGAGGAAGGCAGCAAACCACATTGCCTTGTATGTAGCTGTGCAACAATCTTGGATGTTCTTCACATGTACCCCAAAACCTAAAATGCAATAAAATATATATTTAAAAAAAAAAGTCAAGATCCATTGGTGTGCTATATTCAGGAGACCCATCTCACGTGCAAAGACACACAAAGGCTCAAAATAAAGGGATGGACGAATATTTACCAAGCAAATGGAAAGGAAAATAAAGCAGGGGTTGCAATCCTAGTCTCTGAGAAAACAGACTTGACAAAGAAGGGCATTACATAACAATAAAAGGATCAGTGCACAAGAAGAGCTAACTATCCTAAATATGTATGCACCCAATACAGGAGCACCCAGATTCATAAAGCAAGTTCTTAAAGACCTACAAAGAGACCTAGACTCCCACACAATAATAGTAGGAGACTTTACCATCCTACTGTCAATATTAAATCAACAAGACAGAAAATTAACAAGGATATTCATAACCTGAACTTGGCTCTGGACCAAGCGGACCTAATAGATATCTACAGAACTCTCCACCCCCAAATCAACAAAATGTACATTCTTAGCACCACATCACACATATTCTAAAATTGATCACATAATTGTAAGTAAAACACTCCTCAGCAAAAGAATGGAAATCATAACAGTCTCTCACACTACAGTGCAATCAAAATAGAACTCAGCATTAAGAAACTCACTTAAAACTGCACAACTATATGGAATCTGAACAACCTGCTCCTGAATGACTACTGCGTAAATAAAAAATTAAGGCAGAAATAAATAAGTTCTTTGAAGCCAATGAGAACAAAGATACAACATACCAGAATCTCTGGGACACAGCCAAAGCAGTGTTTAGAGGAAAATTTGTAGCACTAAATGCCCACAAGAGAAAGGAAAGATCTAAAATTGACAAAAAGAACTAGAGAAGCAAGAGCAAACAAATTCAAAAGCTCACAGAAGACAAGAAATAACTAAGATTAGAGCAGAACTGAAGGAGACAGAGACGTGAAAGACTCTTCAAAAAAAAAATCAATGAATCCAGGAGCTGGTTTTTTGAAAAGATCAACAAAATAGATAAACCACTAGCCAGACTAATAAGAAAAGAGAGAAGAATCCAATAGACTCAATAAAAAATGATAAAGGGGATATCACCACTGATCCCTCAGAAATACAAACTACCATCAGAGAATACTATAAACACCTCTATGCAAATAAACTAGAAAATATAGAAGAAATGGATAAACTCCTGGACGTATACACCCTCCCAAGACTAAACCAGGAAGAAGTTGAATCCCTGAATAGACCAATGACACATTCTGAAACTGAGGCTGTAATTAATAGCCTACCAAACAAAAAAAAGCCCAGGACCAGACAAATTCCCAGCCAAATTCTAGTAGAGATACCAGCCGGAGCTGGTACCATTCCTTCTGAAAACTATTTCAAACAATAGAAAAAGAGGGACTCCTCCCTAACTCATTTTATAAGGCCAGCATCATCCTGATACCAAAGCCTGGCAGAGACACAATATCAGGCCAATAGCCCTGATGAACGTGGTGCAAAAATCTTCAATAAAATACTGGCAAACTGAATCCACCAGCACATCAAAAAGGTTATTCACCACAATCAAGTCGGCTTCATGCCTGGGATGCAAGGCTGGTCCAACATACGAAAAATCAATAAATGTAATCCATCACATAAACAGAACCAATGAGAAAAACCGCATTATTATCTCAATAGATGCAGAAAAGGCTTTCAATAAAATTCAACACCCCTGCATGCTAAAAACTTCTCAAACTAGGTATTGATGGAACGTATCTCAAAATAGTAGCTATTTATGACAAACCTACAGCCAACATCATACTGAATGGGCAAAAGCTGGAAGCATTCCCTTTGAAAACTGGCACAAGACAAAGATGCCCTATCTCACCACTCCTATTCAACACAGTATTGGAGGAAGTTCTGGGCAGGGCCATCAGGTAAGAGAAATAAATAAAGGTATTCAAATAGGGAGAGGAAGTCAAATTGTCTCTGTGTGCAGATGACATGACTGTGTATTTAGAAAACCCCATCATCTTGGCCCAAAATCTCCTTAAGCTGATAAGCAACTTCACCAAAGTCTCAGGATACAAAATCAATGTGAAAAAAACCACAAGCATTCCTATACACCAATAATAGACAAACAGCCAAATCATGAGTGAACTCCCATTCACAATTGCTACAAAGAGAATAAAATATCTAGGAATACAACTTACAAAGGATGTGAAGGACCTCTTCAAGGAGAACTACAATTCACTGTTCAAGGAAATAAGAGAGGACACAAACAAATGGAAAAACATGACATGCTCATGGATAGGAAGAATCAATAGCATGAAAATGGCCATACTGTCCAAAGTAATTCATAGATTCAGTGCTATCCCATCAAGCTACCATTGACTTTCTTCACATAATTAGAAAAAACTACTTTAAATTTCATATGGAACAAAAAAGAGCCCATATAGCCAAGACAATCCCAAGCCAAAAGAACAAAGTTGGAGGCGTCACACTACCCGACTTCAAACTATACTACAAGGCTACAGTAACCAAAACATCATGGTACTGGTACCAAAACATATATAGACCAATGGAATGGAACAGAGGCCTCAGAAATAATGCCACACATCTACAGCCACCTCATCTTTGACAAACCTGACAAAAACAAGCAATGGGGAAAGGATTCCCTATTTAATAAACAGTGTTGGGAAAACTGGCTAGCCATATGCAGAAAACAAACTGGACCCCTTCCTTTCACCTCATACAAAAATTGACTCAAGATGGATTAAAGAATTAAACATAAGACTTGAAAGCATAAAAACTCTAGAAGAAAACCTGGACAATACCATTCAGGACATAGGCATGGGCAAAGGCTTCATGACTAAAACACCAAAAGCAATGTCAAACAAAAACCAAAACTGGCAAATGGAACCTAATTAAAGAGCTTCTGCACAGTTAGAATGGCTTTCATTAAAAAGTCAGGAAACAACAGATGCTGGAGAGGATGTGGAGAAATAGGAACACTTTTACACTGTTGGTGGAGTGTAAATCAGTTCAACCATTGTAGAAGACTGTGGCGATTCCTCAAGGATCTAGAACCAGAAATACCATTTGACCCAGCAATCACATTACTGGGTATATATCCAAAGGATTATAAATCATTCTATTATAAAGATACATGCACATGCATGTTTATTGTGGCACTGTTCACAATAGTGAAGACTTGCAACCAACCCAAATGCCCATCAATGATAGACCAGATAAAGAAAATGTGGCACGGACGGGCATGGTGGCTCACACCTGTAATCCAAGCACTTTGGAGGCCAAGGCGGGAGGATCACCTGAGGTCAGGAGTTCAAGACCAGCCTGACCAACATGGTGAAACCCCATCTTAAAAAATAAATAAATAAATAAATAAAAATAAAAAATTTAAAAAAATAATAAATAGAAAATGTGGCACATACACACCATGGAATACTATGCAGCCATAAACAAGGATGATTTCATGTCCTTTGCAGGGACATGGATAAAGCTGGAAACCATCCTCAGCAAACTAACATAAGAACATAAAGCCAAACAGTGCACGTTCTCACTCATAAGTGGGAGTTGAACAATGAGAACACATGAACACAGGAAGGGGAACATCCACACACCAGGACCTGTTGGGGGATAGGGGGGCGGGGGCCAGGGAAGGGATAGCATTAGGAGAAATACCTAATGTAGATGACAAGCTGATGGGTGCAGTAAACCACCCTGGCACATGTATACCTGTGTTACAAACCTGCATGTTCTGTACATGTATCTCAGAACCTAAAGTAAGTAAAAGGGGCCAGGCGCGGTAGCTCACGGCTGTAATCCCAGCATTTTTGGAGGTCAAGGTGGACCCTGAGGTCAGGAGTTTGAGACCAGCCTGGCCAACATGGTGAAACCCTGTCTCTACTAAATATACAAAATTAGCCGGGCATGGTGGCACAGCCTGTAATCCCAGCTACTTGGGAGGATGAGGCAGGAGAATCGCTTGAACCTGGGAGGCAGAGGTTGTAGTGAGCCAAAATTGCATCACTGCACTTCAGCCTGGACAACAAGAGCGAAACTCCGTCTAAAAAAAAAAAAAAATTAAAAAGGATTAGTGTGCAGAGTATGGTAAAGAAAGCAATATATAACCTGATCAAGACAGTTGCAGGTGGGCAAATAAAAAGCAATAAATATACAAATCAGTCAAATGCGAGAAAATGACTAAAAATTATTTCACAGAAGATGAAACACTACATAGAGCAAATGCTCAACACTAATACTAATCAGTCATAAGACATAAAATCACAAGAAAATAAATACTTACATTAACACATATGCATGAGTGGTCAGACTGTTACTCCACACACATCCTATTAGCATCTGAAAAACATGATAATCGCTGGCTCTTTCTCTGCAATGAAAAGAAAAACAATCAAAATAAACTTGAGAAAAATTCAAATACTATAAGCAGTGGACCATGAGAGCAATCAGTTGATCCACCGCCTCAGACAGCATGTCAGGCCAAAAAAAAAAAACACCCACACATACTCGTGCTCGCACACGCGCGTGCGCACACACACACACACCCTTTTCAGCATAATATTAATGGTAATAGTAACTGAAAAATCAGAGGAGGTAAACAGTGCTTCTGGAAAAATACTTGGTAAACCTATAAAGAATCACAAACACCAGAATCAGTTGAAAATTCCGACCTGTGTTGTCTTTTTCCCCAACACCACTTCTGACAACAAACGTATGCCATTTACCGAACACCAACCAATTCTCCAAAAACAGCTGGGTGTCCAATAATTCAACGCTGACACCACCCAGTGTGAGTAGAGACCCCACAAGTTGAGAGCTTGGTCCCACAACCTAGCTCCAACTACAAATGCTATCTGCAAGCCCCAGGAACCACCCTCGTAGCCAACTGTGTATAAATCCAACAACCCCATCCTCAGGTTCAATAGTTTTCTAGAACTACTCATGGAACTCAGCAAAACGCTTTAGTTAAGGTTTTCAATTTATTATAAAAGATGGCAGCCAAGAGCAGTGACTTACCTGTAATCCCAGCATATTGGGAGACCAAGTCAGGAGGATCACTTGAGGCCAGGACATTATCAATGATAATGAGTTTGAGACTAGCCTGGGCAACATAGCAATCCCATCTCTATGAGAAACTAAAATAAAATTAGCTGGGTATGGTGACACCTGCCTGTAGACCCACCGGCATGAGCCCAGGAGTTTGGGGCTGCAGTGAGCTATGACTGCACACTGCACTCCATCCTAGGTGACAGAGAAAGACCCTGTCTCTCTAAAAAAAAAAAAAAAAAAGGAAAAAAATTGGCCCAGTGCAGTGGCTCACGCCTGTAATCCCAGCACTTTGGGAGACTGGTCAGCAGTTCGAGACCAGCCTAACCAACATGGTGAAACCCTGTCTCTACTAAAAATACAAAAATTAACTGGGCATGGTGGCACACGCCTGTAATCCCAGCTACTGAGGAGGCTGAGGCAGGTGAATCGCTCAAACCTGGGAGGCAAGAGGTTGCAGTGAGCCAAGGTTGTGCCACTGTACTCCAGCCTGCTGGACAGAACAAGACTCCATCTCACAAAAAAAAATTGCCCTCTAAAAAAATGACAATTAAAATATAGTCTGTGTTTAAAGTAGCCTGGGGGGGATGAAGAGGTGATACTGTTGTGAACTAAATAAAGGAAATCAGTGTTTTGAAATGCGGAGAGGGATCAGGAAATCCCAAGATTTGCTACCAGCAAATCTTGCGGTCCCTAGGAGAAGGTAGCCTAGGGACCACAGTCGTGGATTTGAGACCCTGCTTCGCATATATTTGGGAAACTCTGACAAAATCTGAAGTCCCTGATGAGAAAGGGGGAACTGGGGGACCCCACAGCCTACCGCTTTTCCCACAGGAACACCATACTCGAGGCAGGATTCCCCCCATGACCCCGCGGTGGTCCCCCACACAATCTAGGGAGATACGGGGCAGCAGGCGCAGAGCTGCCCACACAGGGCGCTGGGGCTGCAGTCGTCACACAGGGACGGGACAGAACGGCTCGGGATCCCGGCTGCCGGCCCAGCCACACCCTGAGGCCTGTGCCAGGAGGACTTGGGTCCCAGGCCCCATAGTCACCCACGAGGAGGCCTGGGGCCCGCCACAGCCGGTTCCAACCAGCCCCACCCTTGTCTCGGGACCCTCAGCCTCGACACTCAACCATTTCCTAGCTTCCAGATGTCCCAGGGCTCCTGCTGCCAGTTCGGGTCCCAGTGTGACACAGGGTGCTACAGAAACGACTGCGGATGTCTGTCAGCTACAGAGTAGGAGCCGGCTTTAGAGGGATGAAGATACCCGCACCCTCCTTGCGGCAGTGCGCCTGATCCAGTTTTCACGACCCCGCCTCATGGCCCTGATTGGATAGGGCCCCAAGACCGGCTCCCTAGAGACTGAATGACAGAAGAAGCATCTCACTATGCTGAGTGGAGCCAGGTGAAAAGGTTCCAGACACAGTCCTTGGCTGGCGGGCTTTCTCCCATCGCAGTGACTGGACCCCTCCTGGGGAGAAATTTGTACTTAAGCAGAATTTCCTGATTGTACTCAATGGTCCTTCCTGCTGCTTTCTCCAGAAGTGGGGATCACAAGTCTGTGCAGCGAATCCCAGACTCACTGTCCAGTGGCGCCAGCCACACTGCAGCCGGAAGGGGAGCCTAATGTCCTGCAGGAATATGGCATGAGGCTGCTGGCGACAAGGCCAAGCCTTTCTCCCACCTGATCTCTCAGTCTGCTTATTTTCCAGGAAATAGGGCCGGGCGGTGGCTCACGCCTGTAATCCCAGCACTTTGGGAGGCCAGAAACCACGAGGTCAGAAGATAAACACCATCCTGGCCAATATGGTAAAATTCCGTCTCTACTAAAAATACAAAAATTTAGCTGGGTGTGGTGGTGAGCGCCTGTACTCCCAGCTACTGAGGAGCGTGAGGCAGTAGAATCCCTTGAACCCGGGAGGCGGAGGCTGCGGTAAGCCGAGATTGCACTAAGTGCACGGAAAAACTGGACTTACATGGCAGCAATATTCTATAAAGGAGTCAATAGAGAAGAAAAGCAAAAATATGAGCTAGCTCAGAGAAGCAGTCTTTCAGACACAGTTCAGGAGGAAAACCCCCATTCAGGAGGTTAAACATATTCCCAACCATGGGTGCAAGAGTGTTTAAATGGGTCTCCAGAGGCCAGACGTGGTGGGTCACACCTGTAATCCCACCACTTTGGAAGGCCAAGGCAAGTGGATCACCTGAGGTCAAAAGTTCTAGACCAGGAGCCAGGTCCGAGAGCTGTGTCAGACGGCTGGGCAGCTATGGCGTCCTATTTCGACGAACATGACTGCGAGCCGTTAGAACCTGAGCAGGAGACTCGAACCAACATGCTGCTGGAGCTCGCAAGGTCGCTTTTCAATAGGATGGACTTTGAAGACTTGGGGTTGGTAGTAGATTGGGACCACCACCTGCCTCCCCCAGCTGCCAAGACTGTGGTTGAGAACCTCCCCAGGACGGTCATCAGAGGCTCTCAGGCTGAGCTCAAGTGCCCCGTGTGTCTTTTGGAATTTAAGGAGGAGGAGACTGCCATTGAGATGCCTTGCCATCACCTTTTCCATTCCAGCTGCATTCTGCCCTGGCTAAGCAAGACAAATTCCTGTCCCTTGTGCCGCCATGAGCTGCCCACTGATGATGACACCTATGAGGAGCACAGACGAGATAAGGCTCGAAAACAGCAGCAGTAGCACCGACTGGAGAACCTCCATGGAGCCATGTACACGTGAGGAGGCTGGGGCTGAGCACCGGCCCTCTGCGTCTTCCTTACAAAGCTTGAATCCTCATTAAAGGTTTCTGTACCCACCCTGAGGCTGTATTGATCACAAACCTGGTCAGGGGCTCTGCATCCTCCTTCAGGTCTCTACTGCTACTGGGGAAGGTGGTCCTAAACCGCAGAAGCAGGCTGTGGTTTCCCTCCCTGCTGGCCCATCAAGACTCATGGCAGTGGATTACCACACCAGCCAGGGCTTGGGCCTATGTGTTCATGGTTGGAAGGCAAAATGTGTCAGGCACCCAGTTAATTACTTAAAGCTGATAAACTAGCCTGCAGCCTCCTCCCACTGCAATTTCTAGTTAACTTTGGAATCCCAGAGGTTTTCTTTTTCTCCATTGAGAAAGCTGCTTTTAATATTTTAAAGTTGCTCTCTGTACTACCCCCACCTTCCACCCCATGCCTCTTACTATGGAATCAAAGTTCAAACCAGACTCTGAGTGGGGGATGGGTGAGATTATTAGATCAAGTCAGTTCTTTAGATTGTTTAGAGGCCCAGAAGGGTTTCAAGCCCTTCAACAGGTTTTGAATGGTACCTGTCATCCTTTGTTTCTGGCAGCAAAGTGTGCTCAGCACTCTCCCGGGGTGGAAGGGCCTTCTCCCATCCTTGGCTTATGGAAAGCCATCCCAGATCAGGTCCCCCCTTTCCCGACTCTCCAGAACAGACTACAAACATGCAAATTAGAATTCTTTTAATATAAAAAAAAGTACTAAAATACAAAAAAAAAAAAAAAAAAAAAAAAAAAAAAAAGTTCTAGACCAGGCTGGCCAATGTGGTGAAACCCTGTCTCTGCTAAAAATACAAAAATTAGCCAGGCATGGTAGTGGGAGCCTGTAATCCCAGCTACTAAAGGGGCTGAAACAGGAGAATCACTTGAACCCAGGGAGCAGAGATCGCAGGGAGCTGAGATCACGCCACTTTACTCCAGCCTGAGCGACAGAGTGAAACTGTCTCAAAAAGAAAAAGAAATGGGTCCCCCAGAGTGTCCCTGCCAGGTCATGGGGATAAGCCAGGACACATAAGGATTCAGCTCTGGGAGTTCAACTTGCCCTCCTGTCCCCCTCTGCAGAGTGTGGATATGTACCCTCCTTTAAGACTTTAAGTGTTAATAAAGTTTCCAATCAAAAGCCAAGAAATTACATATTGATTTTGAAAACATAAGGAATTCCTCATATTTTTATGAAAAAGTTATGCGGAACACAAATAGTACAATAGCAGAAATAATGCCTTCTTTATCGGTAATTACGTTAAATGGAAATGAAATAACTTGCTGAACAAAGGGCAGAGGTAGGTAGAATGAATTTTGTAAATATGACCAAATTATACCCTGTCTACAGCTTATACATTGTAGATCTCAATACACAAGTCAGTTGAAAGAGTATAAAGAAAAGATACTCCATGCAAATAGTAGTCTAAAGAGAGCAGGGGTGGCTATACAATTGTCACCCAAAATAGTCTTTAAATTAAAAACTGTTAAAAGACACAAAGAACACCACCATTTTTTTTTTTTTTTTTTTGAGACGGAGTCTTGCTCTGTCGCCAGGCTGGAGTGCAGTGGTGCGATCTCGGCTCACCGCAACTTCGCCTCCTGGGTTCAAGCAATTCTCCTGCCTTAGCCTCCCGTGTAGCTGGGACTACAGGCGTGTGCCACCATGTCCAGCTAATTTTTGTATTTTTTAGTAGAGACAGGGTTTCACCATGTTGGCCAGGATGGTCTCGATCTCTTGACCTCGTGATCCACCCACCTCGGCCTCCCAAACTTCTGGGATTACAGGCATGAGCCACCGCACCCGGCCAAGAACACCATTTATAAAAGGCTCAAATCATACAGAATATATAACAATTATTATTATTTTTGAGCCGCAGTCTTGTTTAGTAATCCAGGCTGGAGTGCAGTGGCACGATCTTGGCTCACTGCAACCTCCACCTCCCGGGTTCAAGCTCTCAATTAGCTGGGATTACAGGTGTGCGCCACTGCGCTCAGCTAATTTTTGTATTTTTAGTACACACAGGGTTTCACCGTGTTGGTCAGGCTGGTCTCGAACTCCTGACATCATGATCCACCTGCCTCGCCTCCCAAAGTGCTGGGATTACAGGCATGAGCTACCATGCCCAACCAGAATATATAACAATTATAAATACAATTGCACTAAACAACAGAGGCCCAAAATATAGGAAGTAAACATTTTAAAAACTGAAAAGGAAACGTCAGTTCTACAATAAAAGTTTGAGACTTCGACTCCAAAATGGATAGAACAACCAGACATAAGATCCATAAGAAAATAAAGAACTTGAATAACACAATAAAACAACTAGACTACTCTACATAATAACAGCAGAACAGACATTCTGCTCACGTGCACATAGAACATGCTCCAGCACAGACCATCATGAACACACAAATCTTCATATCATTTAAAAGCCTGAAATTATAAAAGGTATCTTTTCTGAACACACTAAAACTAGAAGTCAATATTAGAAGGCAAATTCACAAATATGCACAAATTAAACAATTCACTCTTCAACAAATGGGTCAAATAAGAAATCACAAGAGAAAACAGAAAATACCTGGAGACCAATGAAAACAAAAAACACACCAAAACTTATCAGATTTAGCAATGGCCAGTGCCAAGAGAAAATTTTATAGAGAGAATGCCTTTATTGAAAAGGAAGAAAGATCTCCAATAAATAATTGTATAACTTACAGGACTAGAAATAGAAGAGCAAGCTTCTTTAAAGTTGTAGAAAAGCTGGTTATGGTGGTAAACATCTACAGTCCCAGCTACTCAGAAGGCTGAAGCAAGAGGATCAAGAGCCCAAGAGTTCCAGGCTGTAGTGCACCATAACTGCACCTGTGAATGGCCACTACAGTTTAGCCTGGGCAACATAGCAAGACTTCATCTCCATTTTTTAAAAAGGATACAGAGAGGTAAGTAATAGAGATTAGAGCAGAGATAAATAACAGAAAAACAGCGGAGAATATCAGTGATACCACAACTTAGTTTTTGGAAAAGATAAAATTGGAAAGAGGGACCACTTTCTATTCATTTCATGTGGCCAGCCTCATTTTGACATGAAAGTGCTAAAGACACGTTAAGAAGAGACGCTATGGGAGGATCCAAGATGGCAGATTAGACACAACTCCAGCGCACAACATCCAGCAAAAGAGATGCAGAAACCCAGAGATCTCCTAGCTCCAACTGAGGTACCAGGTGCATTTCAATGGGTCTGGTACGAGGGTGAGCAAAGCCCACTCAGGGCAGACCAAGGCGGGGAAGGGTGCTGTTTCACCCATAAAGTGCATCTGACCGGCGAGTCGGAGGCTCCACCTCTGGCGCTCCGATCCAAATATAGCACTTCCCCCAAAGCCTCAGCAATACACAGAACAGGGGATCTTTGCCAGTCAAGTGCCAGGAATTACAAGTGTGGAGTTAAATAAAGAGTCTGCAGACTGCGCTAGCGCCCCTCCCCCCACCCAGAGAGCGAGCTGTAAGCGGGAGCAGCTGGGCAGCCCCTACCCCATGACCAGAGAGAGAAAGCTGAAAGGGGGAGACTGCCAGGTGCAGCTGGGCGGGTCCCTAACCTCCACCACAAACCCCAGAGGGCTGAAGCTCTGACTCTAGTGGGTTGCGTAGCCAGTGCCAGTCTGAGATGAACCCTGAATGATCCAGCCCAGTGAAGAAAGGGCACAACCCACCACTAGAGGGGTGGAACTGGGCTACATGTTTTAACAAAAAACACAGGAAGCCTCCGTAGCAACGGGACGACGTTCTCGACAACCCAGCAGCGCCTACAGGTCAGTGGAAGAGGCAGGCCTAATCTCCCAGCATAAACAAAAAAGACACAGGAAGCTTCCCTAGTAACCTGAAGGAGTCCCTAGAAACCCAGTAGCGCCCCCCACAGGCAAACAAGCGACTTCATCAAGCAGCTCTCTGACACCACAGCCAGGTAAATCTAGAGATGGGGAAAACCAGCACGAAAAAGGTGAAACCACCAAAGACCAGAACACCTCTTCTCCTTCAAGTGATCACAACTCCTCAACAACACAGGATCACAACTTGACCGAGGAGTGTGAAGAATTGACAGAAACAGGATTCAGAAGGTGTATAATAACAAACTTCTCAGAGCTAAAGGAACACGTTCTAACTCAATGCAAAGAAACCAAAAACCTTGAAAAAAGGTTAGACGAAATGCTAACTAGAATAACCAGCTTAGAGAAGAACATAAACGACTTGATGGAGTTGAAGAAAATAGCACGAGAACTACGTGACGCAACACAAGTTTTAATAGCCGAATCGATCAAGCAGAAGAAAGGATATCAGAGATCGAGATCAACTCAATGAAGTAAAAAGAGAAGGCAATACAAGAGAAAAAAAAGTGAAAGAAACGAACAAAGCCTCCAAGAAATATGGGATTATGTGAAAAAATCTAATCTATGTTTGATTGGTGTACCTGAATATCACAGGGAGAACGAATCCAAGTTGGAAAACACACTCCAGGATATTATCCAGGAGAACTTCCCAAGCCTAGCAAGGCAGTCCAAATTTCAAATTCAAGAAATAAGAGAACTCCACAAAGTAATTGTGAGATTCACCAGGGTTGAAATGAAGGAAAAAATGCTAAGAGCAGTCAGAGAGAAAGATCAGGTCACCCACAGAGGGAAGCCAATCAGACTCACAGCATATCTCTTGGCAGAAACCCTACAAGCCAGAAGAGAGTGGGGGCCAATATTCTACATCCTTAAAGAAAAGAACTTTCAACCCAGAATCTCATATCCAGCCAAACTAAGATTCATAAGTGAAGGAGAAATAAAATCCTTTACGGACAAGCAATTATTGAGAGATTTTGTCACCACCAGACCTGCCTACAAGAGCTCCTGAAAGAAACACTAAGCATGGAAAGGAAAAAGTACCAGTCACTGCAAAAGCAAACCAGTTGGCAAAGACCAAAAATGCAATGAAGAGAATGAGTCAACTAATGAGAAAGAAAACCAGCCAGTAACAAAATGGCAGGATCAAATTCACACATAACAATACATTGAATGTAAATGGCCTAAATGCCCCAATCAAAAGACACAGACTGGCAAAAAATTTTTTGCAATCTACCCATCTGACAAAGAGCTAATATCCAGAATCTACAAAAAACCAAAACAGATATACAAGAAAAAAACAACCCCATTCAAAAGTGGACAAAGGATATGAACAGACACTTTTCAAAAAGAGGACATATATGAGGCAACAAACATGAAAAAATGCTCATCGTCACTGGTCATTAGAGAAATGCAAATCAAAACCACACTGAGATATCATCTCACGCCAGTTAGAATGGCTATCATTTAAAAAATCGTGGAGACAACAGATGCTGGAGAGGATGTGAAGAAATAGGAACACTCTTACACAGTTGGTGGGAGTGTAAATTAGTTCAACCATTGTGGAAAACAGTGTGGTGATTTCTCAAGGATCTAGAAATAGAAATTCCATTTGACCCAGCAATCCCACTATTGGGTACATACCCAAAGAACTATAAATCGTTCTGCTATAAGGACACATGCACATGTATGTTCATTTCAGCCCTGTGTACAATAGCAAAGACCTGGAACCAACCCACATGCCCATCAATGATAGACTGGACAAAGAAAACGTGGGATATATACACCATGGAAATACTACACAGCCATAAAAAACAATGAGTTCGTGTCCTTTGTAGGGACTTGGATGAATCTGGAAACCATCATTCTCAGCAAACTTACCCAAAAACACAAAGCCAAGCACTGTATGTTCTAACTCATAGGTGGGTGTTGAACAACAAGAACACGTGGAGTCAGGGAGAGGAGCATCACACACAGGGACAGTTGGGGGTAGGGGAGAGACAATGGGGGTGGGGAGGGAGGGAAGGGTGGGGAGGGATAACATGGGGAGAAATGCCAGATGTAGTATGCACCTAAAGTAAAATAAATAAATCATAAAAAAAATGAGAAGCTACAGGCCAACATCCTTCATGAATATTGAAGCATAAATTATTAACAAAATACTAGCAAACTGAATTCAGCAGGATTATTAAAAGGTTTATAAATGTAGGATGTGTTCCTGTGATGCAAGGATGTTTCAACATGTAGCAATGTAGTAATGCACCATTCATGAAACTAAGAAAAAACACATTTATTATCTCAACTGGTGCAAATAAATTTGACAAAACCAAATACTTTCTTGATTAAAAAAAAAGATACAGGCCAGGCGTGGTGGCTTACACCTGTAATCCCAGCACTTTGGGAGGTTGAGGCAGTCGGATCACCTGAGGTTGGGAGTTTGAGACCAGCCTGACCAATATGGCAAAACCCCATCTTTACAAAAGAAGAAAAAGAAAAATGAATACATTCAATAAACCCGGAATGTAAGGAAACTTCCCTAATAGGATAAAGGCACATATAAAAAACCTACAGGAAAGACTGAAAGCTTTGCCCCTAATATAATGAAAAAGACAAGAATACCCACTTTTACCACTTCTATTCAATACAGTATTGATAGTTGCAAGAGAAATAAGAAACAAAAGAATTCAATTTGGAAAGGAATTATAAAATTATGTGTGTTTACAATTATATGATCCTGTATAGAGAAAACTCTAAAGACTCCACAAGAGAAAAAATAAATATTAGAGCATAAAAATGAATTCAGCAATGTAACAATTCAAAATCAACATACAAACATCAGTTGTATTTCTATAAATTAACAATGAACCGTCTGAAAAAGAGCTAATAAAAATTACAAAGGCATCCAAGAGTAAAATAACTAAAATAAATTTCAGAAGCCAATAACCTGTACACTAAAAACTACAAAATGTTGCTGAAACAAATTTGAAAGACATAAATAAATGGAAAGACATGATATTTTTATGAATTCCAAGACTACTGTTAAGATGAGAATACTAACCAAATCAATCTACAGAGTCAATGTGGTCCCTATCAAAATCCAAACAGCCTTTTATATAGAAATACAAAGACACAATCTAAAATTCATTTGAAATGTCTAGGGACATTTAATATCAAAACAACCTTGAAAAAGAACAAAGTTGGAGGAACCATACTTCCTGATTACAAAATTTCCTAGAAAACTAAAGTAATCAAAAGACCATGAGGCTGGGGTGCAGTGATTCATGCCTGTAATCCCAACACGCTGGGAGGGCAGAGTGAGAGGATTGCTCAAGGCAAGGAATTCAAGACCAGCCTGGACAACATAGCAAGACCCCATCTCCACATAAAAGTTCTTCTAATTAGCCAGGCACAATGGTACATGCCTGTAGTCCTAGCTACTTGGGAGGCTGAGGCAGGAGGATTGCTTGCACCCAGGTGTTCAAGGTTTCAATGAAAGAAAAAAAAAAGGCATGGTATGACATAAGTACACACTGGCTAATGGAACAGAGTAGAAAGCCTAGAAATAAATGCTCACATATATGACCAAATGATTACTGACACCAGTGCCAAAGTAATTTGAATAGAAAAAGGACAGTTTTTCAAAAACTGGTGTTGGAAAAACTGGGTATCTACCTGTAAAAGAATAAAAGTGGAGGCCAGGCGTGGTGGCGCACGCCTGCAATCCCAGCACTTTGGGAGGCCGAGGCGGGTGGATCACCTGAGGTCAGGAGTTCAAGACCAGCCTGGCCAACATGGTGAAACCCTATCTCAAAAAATAGAAAAGATAAATGTGGACCATCACTTTACATCTTGTACAAATGCTAACTTAAATGTAATCAAGACTAGGCCGGGTGTGGTGGCTCACGCCTGTAATCCAAGCACTTTGGAGGCCAAGGCGGGTGGATCACCTGAGGTCGGGAGTTCAAGACCAGCCTGACCAACATGGTGAAACCCCATCTTAAAAAAAATATATATATATATATATATATATATATATATATATATATATATATGTAATCAAGACTTAAAAGCTAAAAGTATAGAAGACTTAGAAAAAAAAATTGAGTGAAATTTCATGATACTGAATTTCTCAGAAATATGCTTTGGTTGCCTGAACTACAAGCAACCACAATAGATAAAATGGACTATATCAAAATTTAAAACTTCTATTTACCAAAGGATGCTCTCAGCAGAATAAAAACACAACCTACAGAATGAGAGAACACATGTCCCTATCACATATCTCATAAGAGATTAGTACCCAAAATATATGAACTCCTGCAACTCCACAACAAAACAAAATCAGGCTGGGCACAGTGGCTTACACCTGTAATCCCAGCACTTTGGGAGGCCGACTTGGGAGAATCACCTGAGGTCAGGAGTTCAGTACCAGCCTGGCCAACATGGTGAAACTCCGTCTCTACTAAAAACATAAAAATTGGTCAGGTGTGGTGATGGCCATCTATAATGCCAGCTACTCCAGAGGCTAAGGCAGGAGAATTGCTTGAACCCAGGAGGCAGAGGTTGCAGTGAGCCAAGATGGCACCAATGAACTTCAGCTGGGCAACAAGAGTGAAAACCCAAAAAAAAAAAAAAGAAAAAATCAAATGACCAAGTTCAAAATGAGCAAAAGAAATGAAAACAAACTTGTTCAAAGACAATAGGTCAGTGACCATTACACACAGGAAAAGATGCCGATTATCACTTATCATTAAGGAAGTGCAAATAAAACCCACAACAAAATATCACTACACACTCATTAAAGTGGCTGTTAGGTTTTTGTTGTTGTTTTGTTTTAAGGGAGTGGCCAGGCATGGCGACTTATACCTATAGTCCTAACACTACAGGAGGCTGAGGCAGGAGGGTATGGTGGGACCACATCTCTTTCTTTTCTTTTCTTTTCTTTTTTTTTTTTGAGATGGAGTCTTGCTCTTTCGCCAGGCTAGAGTGCAGTGGTGTGATCTCGGCTCACTGCAACCTCTGCCTCAAGGTTCAAGTGATTCTCCTGCCTCAGCCTCCTAAGTAGCTGGGACTACAGGCATGGGCCACCACACCATTTTTTGTATTTAGTCGAGACAGGGTTTCACCATGTTGGCCAGGATGGTTTCAATCTTCTGACCTCATGATCTGCCCGCCTCAGCCTCCCAAAGTGCTGGGATTACAGGCGTGAGCCACTGCGCCCAGCCGAACCCATCTCTTAAAAAAGAAAAAGAAAAAAAAAGAAAAAAGACTGAGTATAACAGGTATGGGTGAGGATGTGGAGAAATGGGAACCTCTACCATGTGCTATTGAGGAGAATATGAAACATTGCAGCCACTGTGTAAACACTATAAGCAAGGCCGGGTGTGGTGACTCATGCCTGTAATGCCAGCACTTTGGGAGGCTGAGGCAGGCGGATCACCTGAGGTCAGGAGTTCAAGACTAGCCTGGCAGACGTGACGAAATGCTACTAAAAATACAAAAAAAAAAAAAAAAAAAGAAAAAATTATCTGGGTGTGGTGACACATGCCTATAATCCCAGGTACTTGGGAGGCTAAAGCAGGAGAATTGCTTGAACCCAGGAGGTGGAATTTGCGGGGTGAGCCCCAATCACGCCATTGCACTCCAGCCTGGTGACAAGAGCAAAACCCTGTCTCAAAACAAAACAAACCAAAAAAAGTATGGCTATTACTAGAAAAGGGAAACATCAATTACTCTTTACACCAGCAATTTCACTTCTAGGTATATATCAAAAGGAAGTAAAAGCAGGATCTCATATAGACACATGTACGCCAATTTCATAGCCATTTTAATTCACGGTAGCTAAAACATTATTGTAGAAACAACTCTTCCTGTCAATGATTGAATTAAAGTACTCTCCAATTACTTTTGTTTTTTGACATGGAATCTCTGTCGCACAGGCTGGAGTGCAGCAGCGCGAGATCTTGGCTCACTGCAACCTCTGCCTCTTAAGTTGAAGCAGTTCTCCTGCCCTCAGCCTCCTGAGTAGCTTGGATTACAGGCATGTGCCTTCACGCCTGGCTTTTTTTTTTTTTTTTTTTTTTTTTTTAGTAGAGACAAGGTTTCACCATGTTGGCCAGGATGGTCATGATCTCTTGACCTCATGATCTACCCGCCTCAGCCTCCCAAAGTTCTGGGATTACAGGCATGAGCCACCATACCCGGCCACTCTCAAACAATTTTTTAAAAATATAGGGGGAGGAGGAAAGAAAAATAAAATTAAAATGTATTTTTTAAATCTTTACAAAGAAATAACTCAGGTGTTCAAAGTAGATAAACAAAGTGTGGTTTATCTACACAATGAAATATCATTCAGGGCAGAAAAGCAATGAATTCCTCATACATGATACAACACAAATGAAGCTTGAAAACATTATGCTAAGTTAAATAAGCCAGACACACAAGGACAAATATTGTATGCTTCCACTTATATGAGGTGCCTAGAATAGTCAAATTTATAAAGAAAGTATGATGACATTATCAGGAACTGGGGAGAATGGGAGACTGGGGACTTGTTTAGCGAGTACTGAATTTCTGTTTAGAGCGATGAGAGAATGGTAGAGACCAATAGCTGCATTGGTTACGCCACACTGTAAATGTATTTAGATTTACTACTACTGAATGGCACATTTTAAAAATGATTGAAATGGCAAATTTTCTGTTAGTATATTTTATGTCCAAACAATTTAAAAACTAAAGAAGAAAACATGATTCAAGCTACTAGGCATAAAAATAACATCTGTCACAACAAATTACACTAAATGGAATAAACAGCAGATCAGAGACTGCAGAGAGTAAGATGAGTGAACCTTGTGACCTAGCAGTAGAAAATATCCAAATGAAGCACCCAGAAAAAAAAGACAAAAAGGTGAATAGAATATCAGTGAGTTGTGTAGTGGGGGGAGTTTCAAGTGACATAATATGCTAATAACAAGACTCTTTGGCAGAGGAAGAACATGACAAAAAATATTTCAACAAATGTTGGTTTCATATTTTCCAAATTGGATGAAAATTATAAACCCAGAGATCAAGAAAGTTCAACAAACCATGAGCATATATGTATATAAATCTACACCAAGACACATCATCAGTAAATTACTTCACAGCAGGAACAATTAAAATATCTTTAAAGCAACAGTGAAAAGACACATTAGCTACAGAGAACCAAAGATGGGATTTATTACATACTTATTACCAGCAACAATGCAGATCAATAGACAACAGAACATGCTTAAAGTAATGAAAGAACAAGTGTATCAACTGAGAATCCTATATCCAGCAAACAATATCTTTCCAATGAAAGGGAAAATAAATTCTTAATTCAGCCATAGTGAAAGAGTTTGTAATCAGCATACTTGATCTATAGGACACGTCACTAAACTTTATAGGACAAAAGAAAATTGAAGCCAGCAGACCCTGTGGCTCACACCTGTAATCCCAGCACTTTGGGAAGCCGAGGTGGGTGGATCATGAGGTCAGGAGATCAAGAGCATCTTGGCCAACATGGTGAAACCCCGTCTCTACTAAAAAAAAATACAAAAATTAGCTGGGCATGGTGCTGCATGTCTGTAGTCCCAGCTACTTGGGAGGCTGTGGCAGGAAAATCACTTGAACCCGGGAGACGGAGGTTGTGATGAGCCAAGATTGAGCCACTGCACTCCAGCCTGGGTGACACAGTGAGATTCCGTCTCAAAAAAAAAAAAAAAAAAAAAGAGCACCTGAAATGATAACCACTTCAGTAAACACAACGGATTTTTTTTTACTGTTGTTTGGATGAGCCTGACACAGAACAGTGGAAACTGCAGGATTCCATCAGGGGCAGCTGAGAGAGAGGAAACATTAGGGTGGGGCAAGATTACCAAGGACCAGCGGGGTAATGTTTGAGTCCAAAGGATGGGATCCTTATCTTTAAAAGATTGTTTCATGAATACGTATTTTTACATCATTTAGAAAAATCTCAGTGAAATATACCTATTTCTTCCTGTGAGCCATGGGCATGGAAATAATTGGGGATAGTAAACAACGCCTGGGGTGGAAAGAAACTGGTTCCCTAATAAGGGAGCAAAGGGAGGAGTGCCTGCTGGTGCTACTCGACTGAGGCAGGTCTCTGGGAAGTTAACAGCTGAGGGAGAGTTGTGTGGGGCTCCCTCCTGCTCTGGGTAGGTCTTCAGCCCATCCCCCAATCCTCTTGTGCCCACTGATAGCCTTGCTGCAGGAGGGGCACCAGAACTTCTTAGCCTGCTCTTCCCAGGTGGTTCAGCTGTACCCAGGAGAGAGGTACCAGGAGCTGGAGTGGCTAATGGGACCAGTAACCAAGGCATCAGTGGGCACAGGCTGGGTGAAAAGGAGAGAAGGGAGTAAGATAGTACTTGCATGGTGATCACCTTCCTGGCATCCAATCTCAGCTCAGTGGTGCCTGGGGGGAAGGAAGTCATCAGTTGCTTTGACATGATGCTGGAGATAGACATTTCTACAGAAGTAGAGATGGGGTCAGGCGAGGTGGCTCATGCCTGTAATCCCAGCATTTTGGGAGGCAGAGGTGGGTTGATCACCTGAGGTCAGAAGTTCGAGACCAGCCTGATCAACACGGTGAAACCCTGTCTCTACTAAAAAAAATACAAAAGTAGCCAGGCGTGGCTGGTTTACACCATGCCTGTAATCCCAGCTACTTGGGAGGCTGAGGCAGGAGAATCGCTTGAACCAGGGAGGCAGAGGTTGCTATGAGCTGAGTTCACACCCCTAAACGCCAGCCTGGTCAACAAGAGCCAAACTCTGTCTCAAAAAAAAAAAAAAGTAGAGGTGGGAGAAAGTAAGGAAAGCCCTTTGGCCTAACAAATCCCACACCAGCCCTCCTCAGCCAGGGTTACTGACTCATGTTGGCCTCACCAGGCTGGGCTGGTAGCAGGGAACTGAGACCCAGAGAACGCCTGCATTTAGGACATAATATCCTCCAGACCACCAACCTGACCCTCCATGATATATCCCCACCGTCTAGATTTGGGATCAGACCTTCCTCATGTGCACCATCACCCGTAACAGCCCATACTTCCACATCCTCTGTCTCCCACCTGTGACAGGGCAGGCATGAAGGGCAACCCTCACTGCTACCCTCACACACAAGATGGGAACATGCAGCTGACTGTCCTGACCAACTGCTCCCAGGCAGACAGCAGCCTGAATGATAACTTCATCGACATCCCAGTGAGGAGACCTATCCAAACCAGGTCCTCTTACTCAACCTTTACCTGTTTGCTACTCAGGTCACCCCAACTGGCCTTAAGTGAGGTTCCATTCCCAGGCACTGACCCTTGCTTTCACTCAGGTGGCTCCAGCTGAGCTGTGATCTTTCCCCACAGCAGAACTGCGTTCACATGCTGATTCCCTTACTGGACGCTGAGCCCTCCTTCTCTCTAATTGCCCACCAGGTGCACCCGCAGGATGTGGAGTGTAGACTAACAGCCTTGGAACAACCCCTTTTTTTTTTTTTTTTAGACGGAGTCTCACTCTGTTGCCCAGGCTGGAGTGCAGTGGCACGATCTTGGCTCGCTGCAACGTGTGAGCTCCCGGGTTCAAGTGATTCTCCTGCCTCAGCCTCCCGAGTAGCTGGAATACAGGCGCCCACCACTATATCCAGCTTTTTATTTTATTTTTATTTTTAGTAGAGACAGGGTTTCACCATGTTGGCCAGGCTGATCTCAAACTCCTGACGTGATTCACCTGCCTCGACCTCCCAAAGGGCTGTGATTACAGCCGTGAGCCACCGCACCTGGCCCTTTTTTTTTTTCTTTCAGATGGCTCTCACTCTGTCCCCAGGCTGGAGTGCAATGGTGCAGCCTCGGCTCACTGCAACCTCTGCCTCTCAGGTTCAAGCAATTCTTCTGCCTCAGCTTCCCGAGTAGCTGGAACTACAGACACCCGCCACTATGCCCAGCTAATTTTTGCATTTTTAGTAGAGATGGGGTTTCACGACGTTGGCCAGGCTGTTCTCGATCTCTTGACCGTGAGATCCACCTGCCTTGGCGTTCCAAAGTCGTGGAATTACGGGCGTGAGCCACCGTGCTCAGCTGCCTTGGACCAACTCTTCTAAGCTGATATCCCCTCCTATAGAGGCTATTTCTTTCTTTTTTTTTTTTTTTTGAGACGAAGTCTTGCTCTGTCACCCAGGGCGGAGTGGAGTGCAAAGTGCACTCTTGGCTCACCACAAGCTCCGCCTCCGAGGCTCAAGCAGTTCTCCAGCCTCAGCCTCCTAAGTAGCTGGGATTACAGGCAGGCAACAGCACCATACCCAGCTAATTTTTGTATTTTTGGTAGAGATGGGGATTCACTGTGTTGATCAGGCTGGTCTCGAACTCCTGACCTCGTGATCTGCCCATCTCAGCCTCCCGAAGTGCTGGGATTACATGCGTGAGCCACTGCACCTGGCCACAGACATTTCTTTTTCTAGATTATTATCTCTTTCTTGCCCTTGCCTGCCAGAATAATTGTTTAATCCAGATCACCTTGTTTTTTCCCCCTGTGCTGATCCTTTTCATCATCTGGCTCCTATTCTTTCCTGGTTCCTTTGTCAGAACTTTACCCTCAGACACCTGAGGACTTTACACTGGGCTCCCCCAAGCCACATCCAATATCCCATCCATCGACCTCCACCACAACTTCAGGTCCCTGCCCAGGGATGTCCTTTCCCAGGCTCCCATCTCCTACAGGGTGGCTCTTCCTCCAGGTTCACCAGAGGGTGGCAGTGGAGGGTTATCTAGGTATGTTTCACTCAATTCTGGACCGCCAGGGTCTGGGCAATGAGGCGCCAGGGTGCTGGACCAGCTGCAACATCTTACCCAAGGCCCACCCTTTTTGAAGCCTCAGCTCCATCCAGTCTTTTTTCTCTGTATCTTGGTGCTGAGTTAGGAGAAAACAACCTCTGTTCCGCTCTCACGGACACAAGACCTTGGGAGCTGCGAGTAAGGAAGGCTGAGAAAAGCAATCAGACATGTAGAGTCCTAATTAGGAGGGGGAAATAAAAATGGGGCTGGCGAGAGCAGCGGAAAGCAAAGAAATAAAGCAACTAAGCTACAAATCTGCCTCTTCTCCATAGTCCAGGGCATATAAACAAAAAGAAGCAGATAAGCTATAAGTCTGCTTTTCTGGCCCAGGACATATGGCCCACCTGCTCAGATAATATATGTAACTCACAAACTTCCTATCCTCAAACGCCTCAATTTATCAAACACCACAGCATCCAGAAAAATCCAAATTAGCTCCCCTGCTGCCTTGGCGTTATCACTCAGCCCAAGTTTCACTCTAGAAACTCCTCAGCAAGCCTGTTCCCTGCATTCAGCTTCTCTTCTGCTGGCCTGTTGCCGCCTCCCAACGTATTTTCATATTTTCTCTAATAAAGCTGCCTTCCTTTACTGTCTTGGTAAATTCTTTTTACCCCGGCATACCACCGGCCCAGCTAGTCATAGCTCTCCCGCGACACGGCAAGAGACGGGGAGGCAAAAGTTGAGGAGTGAGTAACCTGTCTTTGCTTCCACTTCTGCAGAACTTGTTCTGTGGCTTCTTAAAACACAACCCAAACATCGCTTCTCTGCTCGAAATCCAATAAAAGTCCTCAATATGGCCCACCAGGGATCCATGGGATCAGTCCCCTGCCTGCCTGCCTAACCAGATCTACTATTATTACCTCAGCACTCAAACTGCGGTCCGCGGACCAGCAGTACAGACAACACTTGGGACCCAGTCAGAAATGCAGAGGATCAGGCCTTCCCCAATGACCTGGTGAATCAGAATCTTAAAAAGATACACAGTTTCTTGTGAAAGTTTGAAAAGAGCCACTTACTAGCCTCCATTTTATAAAGAGTATTTCATACTCCTCACCTGTGGGTTAGAGCAGCTGGCGCTTAAACGGGGGAAGACACAAGTGAAACATCCCGAGATGATGCGGCCGAGGGCGAGGCCGCTTTCCCAGCATTTGTATGGGCTGATGGCCTGGCCCACGGCCAGCGGCCTACGGGGAACAACCACTTGCAAGAACTGGAGGGGCCGTGGGCGCCGCGATGAAGGCACTCTTGTCCTAGCACACGCGCACCGCGACCGAGCCGCCCAGCCTGGATTCGACGAAACGTGTTAATAGGCGCACACTGAGGAGGCGGGGGCCTGCTTCCGGCTGGGAAGGGGCGACACGTGACGTAGGAAAGGATTTCCGCTTCCGCCAAGAGTCGTATGTGACTCACAGGTGAAGAGACCGGTCTGCCTGCAGTTTTCAGCGGATATCCGGTACCTGGCACACTGGCCAGTAGGGAAGTCACAACAGATACAAAGATCTCATGTTTCAAATGCCCCTTATATATGCAACAATCTTAAAACCATATACAAATGAAACTACTTGGCTATGAAAAACACGTCCAATCAACTCGAAGATCCAAGAGATTACAAAATGAAAAAAATTTTTTTTTAATTAAATGATTTAGCAAGAAACATTATTCAAGTTTTGAGCCTTTGTGTAGAGAAAATTAACAGAATTGTCTCACCTCAGTGTTTTTTATCTGAAAGTAAAAAGTAGTCCACTACTTTAGTGTGGACTGAAGTTTAATGTCCAAGCATTAGGCACTGATAATAAAAGGCTGGGTGGGTTTGCAAGTACCTGTGGCCTCAGCTACCAGAGAGGGAGGCTGAGGTGGGAGGGATCTTTTGAGCCCAGGAGTTTTAGAATAGCCTAGGTGGCCTAGCTAGACCATGACTAAAAAAATAACAAATAAGTCAGGCGCGGTGGCTCACGCCTGTGATCCCAGCACTTTGGGAGGCCGAGGCAGGTGGATCACCCAAGGTCAGGAGTTAAAGACCAGCCTGGTCGACATGATGAAACCCTAGCTCTAAAAATAAATAAATAAATAAAAATTTAAAAAGAAAATTAAAAAATAAGCCAGGTGCAATGGCCTGTAATCCCAGCACTTTGGGAGGCTGAAGTGGGATGATTGCTTGAGTCCAGGAGTTTGAGGCAGCCTGGACTGGACAACATAGCGAGACACTGTCTTAAAAAAAAAAAAATTAAAAAGTGAGCCAGGTGTGCTGGCTCCTGCCTGTAGTCCTTGTTACTGGCTCAAGCAGGAGGATTTCTGAAGTCCAGTAAGTCAAGGCTGCAATGAACTGAGATCACACAACTGCACTCCAGACTAAGTGACAAAATAAGACCCTCTCTCTCAAAAAAATGAGTATAAATTATATAACATTTCTTGGATGTTGTAAATTTTATGGAACATTATACATGAGTTAATTTGGATGAGATTACTGAATTACTTACATGTAAACCATTTCTCTACAGAAGGGGTTGGGATGAGGAGCCTTCAATCCATCAAAGCTGAATATAAATCTATAGAGGTGACACTCAGGTCATTTCATCAGGAAATACTCATACCTTTCCACAGATACTGTATATGGTGTTAGTCCTATTTGTTATACTGGCCTGAGCATAGAAAGTCAACACCAAGACAAAAGTATGCCAAATTGCAGGGTCTTTATTTCCGGCAGCCACAGAGGACTGGAGTCTCTCCAACCCGTGGCCCCGAAAGGAGGGTGTCAAGAACTTTTATACCCGTAAAAATCACCTTGGGAGTGAAGGTGAGGGGCGGGGGTGGGGGTGAGGGGCTTCAGACATTCCGAGGGCTACTGGATTCTGTAAATCACCTTCAGGACGAAGATGAGGGTGAGGGGCGGGGGTGGGGGTGAGGGGTTCCAGACATTCCGAGGGCCAGGGAACTTTTTGACATTCTGATTGTTACTTAAGTGGTTCACAAAAGTCAAGATTAGCATTTGTTTACACATTGTCTGGGTAGGGTGGCAATTACAGTCCTTAATTACTTATTCACATTTGGGTTATAGAGAGCAGTTTCAACAGAAAGCCGAGGTATGGTTGAGGTATGCAGGTTTATGGGGCTTTTTACCATGTCACATTTTCTCAGAAATTAATATACATTTTATTATTTTTTTTTTCAGCAGGAGTCTCGCTCTCTCACCGTCCTGGAATGCAGTGGCATGATCTTGGCTCATTGCAACCTCCTCCTACAGCGTTTAAGCAATTCTCCTGGCTCAGCCTCCCGAGTAGCTGGGATTACAGGCACCCACCACCACACCCAGTTAATTTTTGTATTTTTAGTAGAGACCAGGTTTCACCATGTTGGCCAGGCTGGTATCTCCTGACCTTGTGATCCACCCGCCTCAGCCTCTCAAAGTGCTGGGACTACAGGCATCAACCACTGCACCCCCATCCCTGGCCTTTATTTTATTTTTTTTTTTTTGAGATGGAGTCTCCCTCTGTCGCCCAAGCTAGAGTGTAGAGGCACAATCTTGGCTCACTGCAACCTCTGCCTCCCGGATTCAAGTGATTCTCCTGCCTCAGCCTCAAAAGTAGCTGGGACTACAGATGCCTTCTACCACGCCCAGCTAATTTTAGTATTTTTGGTAGAGATGGGGTTTCAACATATTGGTCAGGCTGGTCTCGAACTCCTGACGTTGTGATCTGCCTGCCTCGGCCTCCCAAAGTGCTAGGATTACAGACATGAGCCACCGCACCCAGCAGAAATTAATACACATTTTCAAGAAATGTGATTTTAATTCAATAGTATATGTTTACTCCATAAACAGCAATTTGCCTCCTTCCCCAGTTTTGAAAGATTTCCAGTTGTTTGGTCTTTACTTTCCCAAACAATGGTTTCATCTTCAATCACAATATTCCTTCTTCCATCTTATTCTTATTCCTCATTGTTTTTTGACATTACTTTATATAGACTGGTGTAATGGTAAGTATTTGGGTGAAGACAGACGTATTTGCTTTTAGTTAGGTGCTATTTATCTGCTCTGAAACATATGTAGTGGAACATTTCTATATCGAGCAAAGTTGAGATTCAAATCAGAGCTCGAATCAAAGACTTTCCCAGGTTCGGACATACATACTAAGAGAACTTGTTTCCAGCACACAAATCCTACAAGAAAGATCAAATAAAGTTCTTAGGCCAGGTGCAGTGGCTCATGCCTTGTAATCCCAGCACTTTGGGAGGCCGAGGTGGGTGGATGATGAGGTCAAGAGATCAACACTATCCTGGCCAACATGGTGAAACCCTGTCTATACTAAAATACAAAAAATTAGCTGGGTATGGTGGCGGGCGCCTGTAGTCCCAGCTAATCAGGAGGCTGAGCCAGGAGAATTGCTTAAACCCAGCAGGTGGAGGTTGCAGTGAACCGAGATGGCACCACTGCACTCCAGCCTGGGTGACACAGCGAGACACCCTCTCAAAAAAAAAAAAAGATAAAAGAAAGTTTTTCAGTCTGACATCAAATGATGGCAAAAAAAACACGGGAGAAAACCAAGTTGACTATGAAAGAATACTCTAAGTATAAAAGACAGCCTAAATGTGTATTTCTTCACATGTAAAAATCAGTTGACAGGTTGTTGTTACAACATAAAAATGTAATATGAGTGTATTTCATTTGCAAATAACACCATACAAGAAGTGGACAAACCCAGTGACTACCAATGGCAAAGTAATAATCATAACAATATATTGTTCTGTGTGGAACCTCAAGAGCTGTTACACATGTAACAAAATACCCCAAGGATGCAAAAATATGAAAGCTACAGATAATAAATATTTTTGTACATCACTGAAAATTAGCCATATATCACAAGAAAAGTAACGCTGATGGCAATGGGTTATCATTTACATGATAAACAACAGTAGTCACCACAAAATGTAAGAATAACAATAAAAAAATAATCCTACATGTAAAGACATTGGATGAAAGCGGAATTTACTGATCTTCTGAAGAAAAACTGGACTCTGCATACATTTCATATTATTAGGGGGATAAGATTGCCCTCATTCATCCTACTTTGAAATTCTCATGTTACAGCACATATTTCTCCTTCAACATCAGCTCTACTATTAAAATCAGGAAATTCTTTGCTGTGAGTGTAATGACCCCTTCTGTGATTTCTTGAACCTCCAGCCCAGGTACAGAATTAGAGGTCAACCATTCTATATTTTGTAGTATGTTTTCTCAATTTTCTACAGTTAGGAAAATCTGTATTGCATTGTTATTATTTTCAGTTTCCTCTGCTTAATTCTCTCACAATCTGGAAGATTTGTTCAATGAAATGTTGCTATCTTCAACTTATGTTTATGCTCCTGCAGAGAAAATTAAAATTATCCCTTCTAAACAGATGACCAAAGGGTGTTAGCATATATCATGGGTCTGAAGTGAGTGAGGATCATGAGGCAGGATACATCACCCAGGAAGTAACCATGTCCTTGGGACTCAGCAATCACACAATCAACACAATAAGCCTCAGCAGGCCAGGTGTGGTGGCTCACGCCTGTAATCTCACCACTTTGGGAGGCTGAGGTGGGCAGAACACCTGAGGTCAGGAGTTCGAGACCAGCCTGGCCAACATGGCGAAACCCCGTCTCTACTAAAAAAAAATACAAAAATTACCTGGGCATGGTGGCAGGCACCTGCAATGCAACTACTCGGGAGGCTGAGGCAGGAGAATTGCTTGAACCCGGGAGGCAGAGATTGCAGTGAGTTGAGATCATGCCATTGCACTCCAGCCTGGGTAACAGAGCGAGACTCCATCTCAAAAAGAAAAAGTATCAACATTCCCACTGTAGTGAAGCTCATTCAACCAAAGCTGCGTGAGTATTTTGATTTTACTGGCCTTCAGACTGATCCTTTGCTCATTATAATAGTAAAAAACACATCCCTGGATGGAGATGTAAGATGCTAATGAGATGTGACACATGAACAAGCATGTGCAGCGACTGTGCATGTGCACCCAGAATACCACCCAGAATGTGCTTACTAGTAACACCTCTTCCCAGCCCCTTATGAATAATCATGTGAGATTCCCATAAAAGGAGTCTCCCTAGTGCCACTGCTGCTGTCTCCTCCTTATGAGCAGCCTGCCCTGAATCCTCGCTCTCTCTCAGGGTATACCGACTGTTCTGCACTTAACTTTCAAAATACTCTTTTTTGTTTGCTGTATATTGCCATACACTGCATCTCCTCTTCTATGTGTCTCGTCTAAATCCTTTTAAACAACAAAGACAACAACCAAGGTCTCACAGCAGCATCAACAACCAGATCAGGAGAGAAAGGTAAGGCAGTAAATGTTCATGCATCAAATCTAAAGGTGACATCAGAGGCAAAGCAAGTGTGTGGAAACAGGTCCTTCATGGACAAGGAGAAAGGACAGTGTTGAGGACAAGGACGGACTGAACCAAGGACTGCTTGGTATGCTGGTGGTCCAGCGGGGTCTTTGCACTACTGTGGTCCCCACTCTTTTAATGCTGCTAAACTGCAGATAAAATACAAATTATCTTAACAATTTTTTGTTTTTTGAGATGGAGTGTCACTCTGTCACCCAGGCTGGAGTGCAGTGGCACAATCTCGGCTTATTGCAACCTCCACCTTCCTAGTTCAAGTGATTCTCTGGCCTCGGCCTCCTGGGTAGCCGGAATTACAGGCCTGCGCCTCCATGCCCAAATCCTTTTCATATTTTCAGTAGAGACAGGGTTTTGCCATTTTGGCCAGGATGGTCTTGAACTCCTGACATCAGGTGATCCACCCGCCTTGGCCTCCCAAAGGGCTGGGATTAGAAGTGTGAGCCACCATGCCTGGCACATCTGAACAATTTTTAAGTGTAGAATGTCTGGCTTTCAGTACATTCATATTGGTGTGCAGCCATTACCACCATGCATCTCCAGAAACCCTTTCATCTTGCAAAATTAAAACTTTATGCCTGTTAAATCCTAAGTTCCCATCACCCACTTCCCCTGATTCCACGCAATCAGCATTCCACTTTCTTTATGAATTTGACAACTCCAAGTACCTCATACAAGCAAAAACATTTTGGGTCTAAAATTTAAGGAGCCTGTATCTGGTGTGAGAAATCAGGTGACCAGACCTTCTAAAGAATGTCTGTATATGAATGAACTATTTCTTTTCTTTTGAGACAGTCTCGCACTGTCGCCAGGCTGGAGTGCAGTGGCATGATCTTGGCTCACTGCAACCTCCGCCTCCCGAGTTCAAGAGATTCTTCTGCCTCAGCCTCCCGAGTAGCTGGGACTACCAGCATGCGCCACTACTCCCAGCTTATTTTTTTGTCTTTTTCATAGACGGGGTTTTACCATGTTGGTCAGGCTGGTCTTGAACTCCTCACCTCAAGTGATCCACCTACCTCAGCCTCTCAGAGTGCTGGGATTACGGGCATGAGCCACAGTGCCTGGCTCTGCCCTCACTTTTTAAGACTGAGTAATACTCTATGCTATGCATGTACTATGTCCTGCTTATTCATCCATCTGTCAATATACAGGAGAGTTGCTTCCATATTTTCCCCATTGGTAAGTCATGCCGTTATAACCACATGTACAAATACCCATTTCAGGCGCCTCTTTCTATTCTTTTGGTTATATTGCCTGAAGGGGAAAATGGTGGATAATTTGATTTCCATTTTTCAGTGTATTGATTATCTGCCGTAGTTTTCAACAGTACTCCTCACATTTTCCATTTCCACCAATAGTGTACAGGGGTCCTCATTACTTCACATCGTTGCCAGCATGTTACTTCGTTGTTTTTAGACAGAAGCAAACTAATGAGGGTGAGGAGATATAGATGCCATTTTGGTCTTGATTTGCATGTCCCTAAACCATGAGGGATACCGAACGTGTTCTTTATGTTATTGTCTATGTATATATCTTCATTAGAGAAATATCTATTCAAGTCCTTGACCCATTTTTCAATCGGGTTTTGCTTTATCCACCAGGGGCTTCTAAAACAAACTGACATAAGCTGATCACGTTAAACACCTAATATTTGCTCCTCAGTGTAAAGAGAATGTGAACTCCAAGATCAACGTGATAGAAGATTCAGTGCCTGGTAAGGGCTAGCTTCGGTGTTCAAAGGTTTTCATCTCATTGTGTCCTCACATGATAGAGGGCAAAAGTAAGCTCTCTAGGGAACCTTACAGCCCCATTCCTGAGGACTCTATTCTCATGATCCCAACTAATCCTAATTACCTCCCAGGTATCCTACCTTCTCAATCCCTACATTAGGGAGTAAGGTTTCAAAGTATGAATTTCAGGGTTGGGCGTGGTGGCACACGCCTGTAATCCCAGCACTTTGGGAGGCCGAGGTGGGTGGATCACCTGAAGTCAGGAGTTCAAGACCAGCCTGACCAAAATGGTGAAACCCCACCTTTACTAAATACAAAAACTTAGCCAGGCCTGGTGGCACATGCCTGCAATCTCAGCTACTTGGGAGGTTGAGGTAGGAGGATCGCTTGAACCCGGGAGGCGAGGCTACAGTGAATCAAGATTGCACCACTGCACTCCAGTCTGGGCAAAAAGAGCAAAACTCCGTCTCAAAAACAAAAAAAGGCTAGGTGCGGTGGCTCACGCCCGTAATCACAGCACTTTGGGAGGGCCAGCAACGAATCCCTGGAAGTCAGGAGTTCCACGTTGGCCTGATTAACATGGTGGAACCCCATCTCTACTAAAATTACAAAAATTAGTCGGGCTTAGTGGCGCACACCTGTAATACCAGCTACTTGGGAGGCTGAGGGAAGAGAATCGCTTGACCTGGGAGGTGGAGGTTACAGTCAGCCGAGATCACGCCACTGCACTCCAGCCTGGGCGACAAAAGTGAAAAACTCTGTCCCAAAAAAATAAACAAACTTCAGGGGACAAAGAAAGCAGTAATTTTCTACCTGTCCCCCCAAATTTATGACCTCACATGGAAAATACATTCATGTCATCCCCCACAGCACTTTCAAAGTCTCATCTAATCATCTGACTCAGACATGGGTGAGACTTAAGGAACATTCATCCAGAGGCAATGTTCCTTTCCAGCTAGGAGCCTTAGAAAACAAGCCAGTTATGTGTTTATAAAACGTAATGGTGAGACAAGCATAGGATAGGCACACCTATTCCAAAGTGGAACAATGAGAAAAATGTCACACTTCCCAATTAAGACCAAAACGCAGATTGTAAACTTCATGAGATTTTAAGGCTGGCAGGTAATCAGGTTCAGCTCAATACTCTGCCTTCAAGCACACTGGCACCACAGCTGTGTACCTGCAGCTCTGTCAGTCATCAGTCAGGACCCCAGGGCTTTGGGTGGTACTACCTCCAGAGCTGTGGGTTCAGTTCTTTTTCCCCGTCGAAGCTCAAACAATGCTTTCTACTGTTGATACTCAGGAGTCAACACTAATGATCTCTGAAGGGCAATGAAGGTCCTCCTTGCTGTGACTTAATATCAGACATTCAGCTGTGCATGGTGGCTCACTCCTGTAATCCCAGCACTTTGGGAGACTGAGGTGGGCTGATCATTTGAGGTCAGGAGTTTGAGACCATCCTATACAACATGGTGAAACCCTGTCTCTCTTAACAATACAAACAAAATGAGCTGGGCATGGTGGCACGCACCTGTAATCCCAGCTACTCAGGAGGCTGAGGCATGAGAATTGCTGGAACCCAGGAGGTGAAGGTTGCCATGAGCTGAGATCATGCTACTGCACTCCAGCCTGGGTGACAGAATGAGACCCTGTCTAAAAAAGAGCCAAGCACAGTGGTTCATGCCTGTAATCCCAGCACTTTGGGAGGCCCAAGCAGGGAGATCATCTGAGGTCAGGAGTTCGAGACCAGCCTGGCCAACATGGTGAAACCCATCTCTACTAAAAATACAAAAATTTAGCCAGGCGTGATGGAATGCTCCTGTATTCCCAGCTACTCTGGAGGCTGAGGCAGGAGAATTGCTTGAACCTGGGAAGTGGAGGCTATAGTGAGCCGAGATCATGCCACTGTACTCCAGCCTGAGTAACAGAGTGAGACTCCGTCTCAGAAAATAAATTAAAAATTAAAAAAAGAATATGAGATATTCATAGCTGAGTAGCTCTATGAAACCTCCCTGAAAAATGGGAAATAGCCAATAACCTTCCTTCGTTTCTTCCTATCACCTTCTGTTTCAGTTCAAAGTGTCTGTTTTACGGCTCAAGTGGCTGAACAGGTCGCTTGTTCACACCTTTACTAATAATCCGATGGAAGGTGCCCTGGACACACTCTTCATGTTCTCTTCCCAATATGTGTTTTCATCTTTGTAATATAGACACATTGAGAATTTTCCTAATCTGTAAGTTCTACTTCCTTCTTAACATTAAAAATTAAATCTCCATCACTTCTCTCACGTTTTACTACACACGCAGACAAGAACACTGCTGCTTCTTCAACACTTCCTAGAAATATTACAAAATTCAGTATCTACTTTCCTCACCTGCTAATTCTGTATTCCACACAACACCAGCACAGGAGCACAATTCACACATTTTCTGTCATATTACAAGGATCATCTTCACAATAACATTATCTTCAATTCAACCTGAGACTTTCTCCTTTTCCTTTATTTTTGAGAGTCTTGCTCTGTCGTCCAGGCTGGAGTGCAGTGGTGCAATCTCAGCTCATTGCAACCTCTGCCTCCCGAGTTCAAGCAATTCTAACGCCTTGGTAGGTATACCACCAGGCCTGGCTAATTTTTGTATTTTTAGTAGAGATGGGGTTTCACAATGTTGGCCAGACTGGTCTTGAACTCCAAACCTCAAATGATCCACTCACCTCGGCCTCCCAAAGTACAGGAATTACAGGTGTGAGCCACCGCACCTAGCCCCTCCTTTTTCTTTTAATGGGGTCTTGCTCTGTCACCAAGGCTGGAGTACAGTGAAGTGATCCTAACTCATTGCAGCCTCAAATTTCTAAGTTCAAGTGATTCTCCTGACTCTGCCTTTCAGAATTGGGAGGGATTACGGGCATGCACCACCATACCCGGCCAATATTTGTATTTTTCTCTAGAGATGGGGTCTCACCCTATTGCCCAGGCTCATCTCAAACTCCTGGCCTCAAATAATTCTCCCATCTCAGCCTCCCAAAGTGCTCAAGTTGCAGGTGTGAGCCACTGCACCTGGCTAGGAGTATCTTAGATGATGGAACATAGTTTGCAGTTCAGGTTTTCTCTGAGATAACTGAGTACAATGTTGAGGAACACACAGAACAGCAAAGAAAAACCACTTCCAATAAGGAACTCAAAGACTTACTGAAATCCTGTACAGTGGTGGTGATGATGATCCAGAAGATTGGGAAGAGGCACCGTGATCAACCTGGACACTTGAAAGAGCTGCAGCATCTTTTCAATAGGCACAAGTATTGAAAAGTTCCTTTGAGAAAACACAGCCTCCAGGTCACCAGAGAGATAAGATGGCCAAAGCCACTGCAAGATGCGTTTGATGATTCAAATAAACAGAAAATACAGCTTTTCCTTTAACATTGCTTCTAACTAAAGCATCTGCAATTATGAAGACTGAAACTTCAGCCAGGCACAGTGGCTCACGCCAGTGTCAGCACTTTGGGAGGCAAGGGCGGGTGGATCACCTGAGGTCAGAATTTCAAGACCAGCCTGGCCACCATGGTGAAACCCCATCTGTGCTACAGATACACAGATTAGCAGGGCATGGTGGGGTGTGACTGTAATCCCAGCTACTAGGGAGGCTGAGGAAGAATTGCTTGAACCTGAGAGGTGGAGGTTGCAGACAGCTGAGATCCCACCAGTGTACCCCAGCCTGGCCAACAGAGTGAGACTCCATCTCAAAAAAAAAAAAAAAAAAAAAGACTAAAACTTCAATGCTGAAATTTTCAGCCCTCAAACACCACAGGTCCAACATCTGTATAACTGACCTTCCACCAAAGAGACAACATCTGCAATCAGATGTTGATTCTCCCAGCAGATGATCCTCCTGATGTCCTGATACAAACTTCAAGTTAAACTGATGTCCCATGACTTATCTACACTGCCACATATCTCAGCACCTCAAAATATTGCGGCTTTAGGAACTACAGAGCAATCATCATACGAGGGTTATCAAGAAAGAGCCAGGGATTAGGAGAGTGTTAAAATACACTTTCAGGCCATTAAATGAAAACAATCCACAACCGCTTTGTTTTTTTTTTCTAAAGGGCCAACAGCCTTCCAAGCTGAGAGCCTCAGGGGCTGACAGCTTTTGAGCTGAAGGCCTTTTTAAAAAAAAAAAAAAAAAATTGTTGGCCGGGTACTGTGGCTCACGCCTGCAATCCCAGCACTTTGGGAGGCCGAGGTGGGCGGATCATGAGGTCAGGAGTTCGAGAGCAGTCTGGCAACATATCCCAGCTACTTGGGGGTGCTGAGGCAGGAGAATCACGTAAGCCCAGGAGGCAGAGGTTGCAGTGAACCAATATCGCACCATTGCACTCCAACCCAGGCAAAAGTGTGAGGCTCCATCTCGGAAAAAAAAAAGGAAGTATTTCATTGTAGCTAACATATACTATTATGTGCTATAGAGGTGGGTCTGTGACGGTTATCTGTATTAAACATCTACAGATGTTTTTTCTTGTCAGAATTCCTGAAATAACACAATGAAACAACGATTTTCATATTATTTACAATGCATTGGGCATTATAGATAACCTAGAGATGATTTAAAGTGTACAGGAGGATGTGCTCAGGTTCTAGGAAGATATACTATTTTATATAAACCACGTGAGCGTATTCAAATTTAGCTTTTCTGAAGAAGTGCTGCAACCAATCCTCTGAGAAAATCACAAAATGGCAGTATTTCAGAGAAACAGAAACTACACAAGGCTTTACCCCATTCTTTACATTCACAGTTTTATCCAGAGTAAATTCTTTCATGTATCTAAAATAAACAAGGACTAACAAACCTTTTTCCATGTTTTTTACAGTTATGAGGTAAATCATGAGTGTGTCACACCATGTACATTCAAACAACTGAGAGAGAAAGGAAAGGCTCCCATGTTCCTAACATCATTGTTTATCTCAAGTGTGAGTTCCTTCACGGTCTCAGAAGGTACTAGAAGAGCAAAATGATTTACTTTTTTTTTTTTTGAGATGGAGTCTCGCTCTGTCACCAGGCTGGAGTGCAGTGGCGTTCTCGGGTCACTGCAACCTCGTATCCTGGCTTCAAGTAATTCTTGTGCCTCAGCCTCCTGAGTAGCTGGGATTACAGGCGTTCGCCACCGCGTCTGGCTAATTTTTGTATTTTTAGTAGAGACGGTTTCACCATCTTGGCCAGGCTGGTCTTGAACTCCTGACCTTGTGATCCACCTGCCTTGGCTTCCCAAAGTGCTGGGATTACAGCCTTGAGGCACCATGCATGGCCTTTTATAATATCCATACACCGGGCCGGGCGCAGTGGCTCACGCCTGTGATCCCAGCACTTTGGGAGGCCAAGGCGGGCAGATCACGAGGTCAAGAGATCGAGACCATCCTGGCCAACATGGTGAAACCCCATCTCTACTAAAAGCACAAAAAATTAGCCGGGTGTGGTGGTGCGTGCCTGTAGTCCCAGCTACTTGGGAGGCTGAGGCAGGAGAATTGCTTGAAACCAGAAAATGGAAGTTGCAGTGAGCCGGGATCGTGCCACTGCACTCCAGCCTGGTGATAGAGCAAGACTCTGTATCAAAAAAAAAAAAAAAAAATCCATACACCTTTTCTCTGCTGTGAGCTTTTTTGTGTTGCTGAAGGGAACTGTGATAACAGAAGGCTTTGCCACATTCCTTACACTCAAAGTTTCTCTGCAGTATGGGTAATTTTATGTCTACAAAAAGGAACGAGATAACTGAAGGCTTTCCCACATTACTAACATTCATAAGGTTTCTCTGCAGTATGGGCAATTTTATGTTTAAGCAAAAAAATGATGAGTGAAGGCTTTCCTCCAGTCCTCACATTCATATGGCTTCTCTCCACTGTGAATTTTTATGTCCTTGAAGTGAACTGTAGTATCTGAAGGCTTTCCCACATTACTGACATTCATACGGTTTCTCTCCAGTGTGAATTCTTGCATGTCTTCTAACAGAACGGGGACAACTAAAGGCTTTCCCACATTGCTGACATGCATAGGGTTTCTCGCCACTGTGAGTCCTTTCATGATATTGAAAGGAACTTAAAAAAGCAAAGGCTTTCCCACACTGCTTACATTCATAGGGTTTCTCTCCACTGTGAATTCTTGCATGTTTTCTAATGTAACTGGAATTACTAAAGGCTTTCCCACATTGCTTACATTCATACGGTTTCTCTCCAGTGTGAATTCTTATATGTGTTCGAATGGACCTGGAATGACGAAAGGCTTTCCCACATTGCTTACATTCATACCGCTTCTCCCTGGTGTGCGTTCTTTCATGTCTATGAAAGTCACTGAGAAACTCAAAGGCTTTCCCACATTCATTACATTTATATGGCTTCTGTCCAGTATGGCATCTTACATGCATGAGATATAAACTGAGATTATCAAAGGCTTTCCCACAAATACATGTATAAGGTCCATCTCCACTGTGCATTACCCTGTGACTTCGAACAGTTTGGAGAGAAATGAAGGTTTTTTCCCATTTCTTACAATCATAGGCTTTCTCTCCAGTGTGAGGCTTTTCACGTGTTTGAAAGGAGTGGAGACAGCTGAAGGTTTTCATACACTGCTTACATTTATGTGGCTTCTCTCCATGTTCCTGACATTCATATGACTTGGGTCCAGTGTCAGCTCTGATGCAGCAATTCGGAGATGAATGATCCATGTTGCCTTCTGCACACACACGGCTTTCACATGGTTTTACCCCAGGAAAAGTCTTCCTGTTCACTATAGCATCTGGAATCAGGCTGAAAGTTTCTCCGCATTGACCATCTTTACATTCACAGGGTCTCTCTGCCATATGATTTCTATAAGAAATAAGAAGCACATTACAAAGAGTTTGTTAATAAATAATTTTATATTTATTAGCAGGCATTTGATTTACATATTTTACATTATCGTGATAAATATAGGCTTTATGCCCTGTCTGAATTGTCTGAAAGTGAGTGGACTGAATTCTCAGTAAGGGGCTCCATTACAGCTATTATCAAAACAGTAATGGTAGTAAGTGGTTTCTTTTTTCTTTTTTTTTCTGAAAGATGATCTCACTCTTTTGCCCAGGCTGGAATGCACTGGTGTGATCACACTTCACTGGAGCCTCCACCTTCTAGGCTCAGGCAATCTTCCTACCTCAGCCTCCCAAGTAGCTGGGCCCACAGGCATGCGCAACCACGACTAGTTAATTTTTTTATTTCTTGTAATGATGAGTTCTCACTGCATTGCCTAGGCTGGTCTCAAACTCCTGGGCTCAAGCAGTTCTCCCATTTGGACTCCCGAAGTACTGAGATTACAAGCGCGATCCACCACATCTGGCCGCTATGGGGTTTCTTAATGATGCTTCCAAGGCAACTATTTTGCAAACAATGAATGTCTATGTCACATTGAACTACATATTTTGGGAGAAAACAATCTAAAAATTAAAAATTTGAATCTGGGCTGTTTCACACATTGCTTCCTTGTTCTTTAAACTTCCATCGGGCACAGTGGCTCATGCCTGTAATCCTAGCATTTTGGGCGGCCAAGAAAGGAGGATGGCTGGATTCCAGGGGTTCAAGGCTGCAGTGAGCTATGATTATGCCACTGCCCTCTAGCCTATGTGACAGAGGAAGCTCTTTCTCAAATAAAGAAATACATAAGTAAACAAATACAATTTCCTGTCATTCTACCACTATCTCAAGAGACACGGCTTTATGTTGTAAATGGAAATTACCTTGGATTTCTTCTGGAATCTTTGCAATGATCTTCAATGTTCTGGTCTTCCCATTTTATTCCTAAAATGTAGACCCATAGGAGTCATCATAAATTATTACAAAATAATAGAAACATTTTTAGATTCTATGTTCATAGGACACTGTGGTCATGCCTGACTTATTCAACAAGGTATTATTGACCCTTGAACAAAATGGGCTTGAGGCCAGGTGCAGTGGCTCATGCCTGTAATCCCAGCACTTTGGGAGGCCGAGGTGGGCAGATCACCTCAGGCTGGATGTTGAGACCACCTTGACCAACATGGAGAAAACCTGTCTCTACTAAAAATACAAAAAATTAGCCGAGTATGGTGGCAAGCACCCGTAATCCCAGCTACTCGAGAGACTGAGGCAGGAGAATTGCTTGAACCCAGGAGGTAGAGGTTGTAGTGAGGTTAGATCACACCATTACACTACAGCCTGAGCAACAAGAGCAAAACTCCGTCTCAAAAAAAAAGTAGGGGGAGTGACCTTGAATGGCACAGGTTCAGTCATATGTAGACTTTATCAACCTCGGCTGCCTTAGCAGGAACAAGACCAACCCTTCCTCTTTTTCAGGCTACTCAATGTTTTTATTTGTTATTTTTTTTTCAGACACAGTCTCGCTCTGCAGCCCAGGCTGGAGTGCAGTGGCACATTCTCAGTTCACTGCAACCTCTGCCTCCTGGGTTCAAGCGATCCTCCTGCCCCAGTCTCCTGAGTAGCTGGGATTACAGGCGTGTGGCACCACGTCCAGCTAATTTTGTATTTTTACTAGAGGTGGGGCTTCACTGTATTGGTTAGGCTGGTCTCAAACTCCTGATCTCATGATCCACCCGCCTCGGCATCCCAAAGTTCAGGTATTACAGGTGTGAGCGACCGTGCCCAGCAAAAAGGATTCCTTTAGGATGATCCACTTAATTAATAGTCAATATGTTTTTACTTCCTTGTGATTTTCTTGAACATTTCGTTTCTCTAGCTTACTTTACTCTAAGAATACCAAATATAATACACCAAACAGGCCAGGCATTTTGGCTTATATGTATAATCCCAGCACTTAGGGATAAGGCAGGAGGACTGCTTGAACCCAGGAGTTTGATGTTGTAGTGAGCTATGATCATGCCCCTACACTCCAGCCTCAGTAACAAAGTGAGAAATTATCCTAATATATACTTACACAAACACACCAACATACAAAATGTGTATTACTTGACTGGTTATGTTATTCAGAAGGCTTCCATTACCAGGCATGTACTACCAAGGCTGGCTAATTTTTGTATTTGTAGTTCAGATGGGGTTTCATATTGGCCAAGTTGGTCTTGAACTTCTGACCTTAAGTGATCCACCCACCTTAGCCTCCGAAACTACTAGGACTGCAGGTGTGAGCCACTGCACCTGGCCAGCCTACTGCATTCCCTACCATGTTCCAAATCACTGAACAGTGTAGATGACCAAGAAACACTTGTTCTCTAATTGACTCAGTTAAACAATAGGCTACTGACATTTTTTTGAGATGGAGTTTTGCTCTTGTTACCCAGGCAGAAGTACAATGGTGCCATCTCAGCTCACTGCAACCTCCACCTCCCAGGTTCTAGTGATTCTCCTGTCTCAGCCTCCTGAGTAGCTGGGATTACAGGCGCCCACCATTACACCCAGATAATTTTTTGTATTTTTAGTAAAGATGGGGTTTCATCATGTCGGTTAGGCTGGTCTCAAACTCCTGACCTCAGCTGATGCCCCCGCCTCAGCCTCCCAAAGAGCTGGGATTAAAGGCGTGAGCCACTGCGCCCAGACAACATTTAATTTCTTAATAGAGTCAAAAGTTAAAGCCAGACCATCGACTGTGCAGAGGTTAAGAGTCTCTGACACCCACTTTGTTCAAGGGTCTATTGTATTCCTTTTGATTTGAGATGGAGTCTCACTCTGTAGCCCAGGCTGGAGTGCAGAGGCACGATCTTGGGTCACTGCTACTCCACCTCCTGGGTCAAGCAACTGTCCTGCCTCAGCCTCCCGAGTAGCTGGGACGCCAGGCATGCACTACCATGCCTGGCTAATTTCTGTATTTGTAGTTCAGATGGGGTTTCATCATGTTGACCAGGTTGGTCTTGAACTTCTGACCTCAAGTGATCCACCCACCTTGGCCTCCCAAACTACTAGGATTGCAGGTGTGAGCCACTGCACCTGGCCAGCCTACTGCATTCCCTACCATGTTCCAAATCACTGAACAGTGTAAACGACCAAGAAACACTTATTCTCTAATTGACTCAGTTAAAAAATGATGTCATCCTTACCTACAGACATCAGGTTATTGATGGTTTCCTGCAACACATCTCTATAGAGATGCTTCTGGGAAGAATCCAGCAGAGCCCACTCCTCCTGGGTAAAGTTCACAGCCACATCCTCAAAGGTCACTGAGTCCTGAAACATCCCACATGGCAGAAGAGGAAGGATAAGACTGACAGCTCTAGGAGTCTACACTCACGGTAGGAGAAGTTCACAAAATGGTATAGACTCTACAAATTTATTCAATGTCTTGGTCATCAGACTTTTATCCTCTGACTATACTTTCTCCAACACAGCAATTCTGATGCTAGAACTCAACATATTCAGTAAAGTGACAGCCAAGATGAACAAGCCTCTCATTTGAGATTTCAGGGAGTGAGATATGCTCTCCAGATCACCCCTAATGTCTCTCTGCATCTGTACTATCTCTGGGTCTGTACTAACTCTCATGACAACGTCCTACTGCGTGTTATATACAAGAGACAACATTGGCAGGGTACAGTGGTTCATGCCTTTAATGCTAGCACTTTGGAAGGCCGGGGTGGGCACATCACGAGCTCAAGAGATGGACACCATCCTGGGCAACATGGTGAAACCCTGTCTCTACTAAAAATACGAAAATTAGCTGGGTGTGGTGGCGTGTGCCTGTACTCCCAGCTACCTGGGAGACTGAGGCAGAAGAATCATTTGAACATGAGAGGCGGAGGTTGCAGTGAGCCATGATTGCGCCCCTACACTCCAGGCTGGAAACAGAGGGAGACTTCATGTCAAAAAAAAAAGAGAGACAATATTAGCAGTTGTGAGACAACATATCCCTACACAGGCTTACTTAGAAATTTGGACTATGATGATATCTCACAGCCAGATTGAAGGAGAGCTGCGTCAACATAACAAAGAAAAGAAGCTCTGTATGCCTCAACTATTTATTCAAACAATTTAATATTTGCCACTGGGCATAGTGGCTCACGCCTATAATGCAAGCACTTTGGAGGCTGAGACGAGAGGACTGCTTGAGCCCAGGTGTTCAAGGCAAGCCTGGGCAACATGGTGAAACCCCATCTCTACAAAACATAGAACAATTAGCCAGGCATAATGGCACATGCCTGTAGTCCTAGCAACTAGGGAGGCTAGGCTGAGAGGACTGCTTGATTCTAGGAGGTCGAGGCAGCAGTGAGCCATGAGTGAGTCACTGAACTCCAGCCTGGGTAACAGAGCGAGACCTTGTCTCAAATTAAATTGAAAAATAAATAAATGACCCGAACACGGTGGCTCACGCCTGTAATCCCAACACTTTGGGAGGCCAAGGTGGGCGAATCACGAGGTCAAGAGATTGAGACCATCCTGGCCAACATGGGAACATCCCATCTCTACTAAAAATAGAAACATTAGCTGGGCAAAGTGGCGTGCACCTGTAGTTCCAGCTACTCATAAGGCTGAGACAGGAGGATGGGTTGAACTCGGGAGACGGAGGTTGCAGTGAGCCTAGATTGTGCCACTGCACTGCAGCCTGGCAACAGAGCAAGTCTCAATCTCAAAAATAAATAAATAAACAAATAAATACATAAAATGATATTTGCTTGATTTCCATCTACCTTCTGAGAGTTTTAAATTTTGTTGCAGAAACAGAAGAGGAGCATACGTGATCGGCTACTTCTAGGTTTGAATGTTTGTCCCCCCAAAACTCATATTGAAACTTCATCACTAATGTGTCAGTATTGAAGGTAATTGTGTCATGAGGGCTCCGCCTCACGAATGGATTAATTCACTGATGGACTAAAGGTTAAATGAGTTAATGGGATATCCTGGGAGTAAGACTGGTGGTCTTCGAAAAAGAGGTGGAGACCTCAGCTAGCACAATCAGTCCCCTCCCTGAGGAAAACTCTCCCTCCATTGCCTCAGATGGTGAAGAGTCCCTACCAGCAAAACTTTTACCAGATGCGCCCCATGCCCTTAGACTTCCCAAACTCCAAAACTGTACAAAACAAATATTGTGTCTTGTGTATTACCCAATTTCAGGTATTCTATTCTAACTAACATGAAACAGACTGAGATGGCCATGAAAAAAACTCTGGGGTTAGGCACGGTGGCTTATGCCAGTAATCCCAACACTTTGGGAGGGCGAGGAGGGCGGATCGCGAGGTCGAGAATGAGACCATCCTAGCCAGCATGGTGAAACCCCATCTCTACTTAAAAAAAAAAAATCAGTTGGGTGTAGTAGTGGTGCACATCTGTAGTCCCAGCTACTCAGGAGCCTGAGGCAGAAGAATCACTTGAACCTGGAAGGCGCAGGTTGCAGTGAGCTGAGATTGTGCCACTGCACTATATCCTGGTGACAGAGCGAGACTCTGCCCCCCCCCCCCCCACACACAAAACGCTAAGCACTATGCATCTAATGAGTGACCTTGGTACGTAACATTTCACATGCTCTGTCAGCACTTGTTACCTGGGTAATTTAGCCTATCCTGTGTGATTACAATAAGAGAACAGCTGGAAGCTGGTAACTGGGTTTTGTAGATTAAATTTTATACGGTATAACAAAAGGCTAATGAAATGTATTTCATCATCCTAAAGGAAAAATTTTAAATATTTTATTAGGTAACATAAAGGAGAATGAAAGATGGGGAAAGATTATACACATTCTTCTAAAGAACTGCATGTCGGCTGGGCATGGTGGCTCACACCTATAATCCCAGCACTTTAGGAGGCTGAGGTGGGTGGATCACCTGAGGTCAGGATATCCAGACCACCCTAACCAATACGGTGACACCCGTCTCTACTAAAAATACAAAAATTAGGCATGGTGGCATGTGCCTGCTGTCTAAGCTACGTGGGAAGCTGAGGCAGGAGAACTGCTTGAACCCAGGAGGCGGAGATGGCAGTGAGCCAAGATGGCACGACTGCACTCCAGCCTTGGTGACAGAGCAACACTGAGTCTTCAAAAGAAAAACAAAAAGAACTGCATGTCACCAAGGTGTCATTTCTCATGAATATTTATAAAATTCCCTGAATCATTAAAACAGACCTCTTAGTAGCCATTAAAGCTACTTAAACAAAACGAATGGAGGTAAGAAATGTATAAAATTGCTAAAAATCTTCTAAACCAGAAAGTGACAGCTTACCTAATATATATGAAACTATAATATTCAACACACCACACTGTTGACAGAGATGAACAAACAAAAAGAGAAGTGAGAAATGGTAGAATAGGACAGGCGCAGTGGCCTGTTACAGCATCTTATTTGCAAATATTACATTTATTTTATTTGCAAATATTTTCTTTGTATACTCCAATTTCTCCTGGAACTACGAAAAGTCTCAAATAAGGCTCTCTTCTGTTTCAACTATACCGAAACCTAACTGGGGTCAAAAATCGTCATGGACTACATGAAAAAAATGTTGTCAATGGAGGGGCATGGTGGCTCACGCCTGTAATCCCAGCACTTTGGGAGGCTGAGGCGGGTGGATCACGAGGTCAGGAGTTCTAGACCAGCCTGGCCAAGATGGTGAAACCCTGTCTCTACTAAACATACAAAAATTTGCCAGGCATGGTGGGGCGTACCTGTAATCCCAGCTACTTGGGAGGCTGAGACAGAGAACTGCTTGAATCCAGGGGGTGGAGGCAGCAGTGAGTAATATTCTCACGTTAACAATAGTAAGTTTTGGAATCCATGAGCATGGGCTGTCTTTATTTATGCCTTCCATAATTTGTTGATTTGAGATGGAGTCTTGCTCTGCCACCAGGCTGCAGTGCAGTGGCGCAATGTTGCCTCACTGCAACCTCTGCCTCCTGGGTTGAAGCGATTGTCCTGCCTCAGCCTCCTGAGTAGCTGGGACTACAGGCACGCACCACCATGCCTGGCTAATTTTTGTATTTTTACTAGAAATGGGGTTTCACCATGTTGGCCAGGCTAGTCTCAAACTCCTGACCTCGTGATCCGCCCACTTCTGCCTCCCCAACCTGCTGGGATTACAGGCATGAGCCACCACCCCTGGCCGGAAGTGAGTTTTTAAAATTTATTTATTTATTTATTTTTTACCCTAGGCTTGTCAGTCAACAGAACTGAGTTTTTTAAACAGTATTCTTAAACAATCAAATGAAAGGACAACAAATTCTTCATTCTGTTATTCCTGTCTGAGTTAACAGATAAATGTGTCTTCTTCTTTTTTTTTTTTAAGACGGGGTTTCACCATATTGGTCAGGCTTGTCTTCAACTCTTGACCTCAGGTGATCCGCCCACCTCAGCCTCCCAAAGTGCTGGGATTACAGGCGTGAGCCACCGTGCCCGGCTAAATGTGTCTTCAAAATAGTAATCTCAACAGTGCACTGGGTGGTTATAGACTCTAACAGGTCAAGGGAATGACAACAATGTTCCATGGAATGGGACAGACATATCTAGAACACTGTGGAACATACCAAGAGTACCCTCAAAACCAGCACAGTGTTACTTGAAACTAAAGGTCTATTAGTTGTAAATGTATACTACAAACTCTAGGGAATTCCCTGATAAAACTGAAGAAATGAGTAGGCTGATATGCTAACAGAGAGAAAATAGAATCACATGGAATAGTCAATTACAAATACAGAAGGTGCCTGGGTGCCATGGCTCACACCTGTAATCCCAGCACTTTGGGAGGCCAAGGTGGGTGGATCACTTGAGGTCAGGAGTTCAAGACCAGCCTGGCCAACATGGTGAAACCCCGTCTCTACTAAAAATACAAAATTAGCAGGGCATGCTGGTGTGCGCCTGTATACCAGCTACTTGGGAGACTGAGGTATAAAAATCGTTTGAACCCAGGAGGAGGTGAGGTTTGCAGTGAGATGAGATCATGCCACTCCACTCCAGGCTGGGCAACAGAGGGAGACTGTCTCAAAAAACAAACGAACAAGCAAAAACAACAGAAGGTAGAAAAAGAGAAAGTTTGAAAAATACAAAACAAGTACAACAAACCGAGAACAATTACACATATATATATTAATACATCAATTACCACTTTATTTTTTTTAAGACGGGGTTTCACCATGTTGGTCAGGCTGGTCTTGAACTCCCGACCTCAGGTGATCCGCCCGCCTTGGCCTCCAAAGTGCTTGGATTACAGGCGTGAGCCACCACGCCGGGCCCCCAATTACCACTTTAACTCATTATTATTTATACATACAAAAAACGAGACAGATTGACACAGTAGATTAAAGAAGAAGGGTCAGTAATGTGTACAAGAAAATCATTTCGAACAGAAAGATATGGATAGATGAAATAAAAAGGTATGCAAAAAGATAAGCCATTCTAACACGAGGCAAAGAAACGTGCAACAGTTATATAAAGTTCAGAGAAATCACATTTTAGATCAAGGAAAACGGCAAAGAATTTTCCTCATAATTGCTTTTGTTGTTGGTGGTGGTTTGTTTTGAGATGGAATCTCGCTCTCTCACCCAGGCTGGAGTGCAATGGCGCGAGCGGCGTGTGTTTGAAACAAAGCCTGGGGGGATGAAGAGTTGACATTGCTGTGGTCAACTGAAGAGAGGTCAGCTCTGTAAATCCGGAAATCCAGGAATTTGCCGGCAGCCCTAAGAGAAGCTAGGCCGGGATCACAGTCGCGGATTTGAGACCCTGCTTCGCATATATCTGGAAATCTCAGGAAAAACCCGAGCCCCTTGGAGACAAAAGAGGAACTGGGGACCCCACAAACTGCTGCTCCTCCCACACGAGCCCCACACCTGAGGCGGATTCCCCCCATGACCCTCCCGTACCCCTCACAATCTGGGGAGACGCTGGGCTGCGGGCGTGGAGCTGCCCAGAGAGGGCTCCAGGGCCGGGGCCGGAGCTGTAGCGCAAGGAACGGACAGGACGCCCGGGGCACAGGCAGCCGGACCAGACCCACCTTGCGGCCTAAGGGACCGAGGGCCGAGCTGCGCCAGGGTACTTCCGGTCCCAGACCCCAGAGAAAACGGCAGGGAGGACTGGGTCCCACCGCAGCCGGTTCCGACCAGCCATACCCTGTCTTGGGACTCCCAGCCTCGCACACTCACCATTTCCCGGCTTCTGCGGTGCCCCGGGTCCTCCCTCCACCTCCTGCTGCCAGCACAGGTCCCCGCACAACCGAGCAGGAAGGCGAGCTAAACCGGGTGAAAAGACTCGGCAAGGTTTTTCAACCACGCTAACTGCTCTCGGCACCTCGCCTAATCTGATTGACAGTTCTCACGACTCCGCCCGGCGGCTCTGATTGGATAGTTCCCAAGTCCTACCCCCCTCTGCACTGAGTGACAGAAGTGATCTCCCAGTGCTGAGAGGAACCGGATGAACAGACTCCAGACATAGCCTTTGGCAGGGCATAGTAGGGGAGTGGTTCCTCCCTGGGCAGTGACCTGACCCCTCTCAGGTAATATTTGCATTTAAAAAGAGTTTCTGCCAGTAGTCTGGGGGCCCTTCCAGCTTCTTCCTACTGGACTGGGGGTCACAACTGTGTGCAGGGAATCCCAGACTCACTGTCCAGTGGAGCCGTCCCCTGGCCTCGGAGCAGGAGAGTGAAGGCCAAAAAGACCACACTGCAGCAGAAGAGGGGGGTCTGATGTCCTCCAGGGATCAGGAATGTGGGATGAGGCTGCTGGCTGCATGGCCAAGCCTTTCTCCCACTGTTGCGGGAATTAAGAGACTGGAGAGACCAATGGGTGGAACAGGAGGATTTTATTAAGGTGCCCACTGGGCTAAGTGGATTTACATTTAAAAGACTCAGTATGGAACAAAGATGAAGCTTTACTTTTTTGCATGAAACACAGAAGGAATCCCAGCATTTTACGATGCTGAGGTGGGCAGATCATGACGTCAGGAGTTTGAGACCAGCCTGGCCAATATGGTGAAACCCCGTCTCTACTGAAGAAAAAAAAAAAAAAAAAAAAATTAGCGGGGCATGGTGGCGTGCGCCTGTAATCCTAGCTACTCAGGAGGTTGAGGCAGGAGAATCACTTGAACCCGGGATGTGAAGGCTGCAGTGAGCTGAGACAGTGCCATTGCACTCCAGCCTGGGCAACAAAGCGAGACTCCGACACACACACACACACACACACACACACACACAAAATTGCAGGTTTACAAGTTAAGCTTACATATGACTTAGGCGGTTTATGTCAGGCCTCCAAGTCCACGCCTGGCCATTACAGCCTTGGTGATGCACACATATGCTTCTGGATGGTCCCCAGGAGTCACAAAGTCTGAAGTAACCAGATGGCCGCAAACAGAAGTGAAACAGCTTGTTCCTGCCTCAACTAATTGCTCTCCCCCTGCAACCTGCAACCATTGTTCCTGCTCAGCCTTGTGAAATTTCCCCCCTGGACATTGGGTTTCTGAAGACCCCTCCCCTGTAACTATGTAATTTGCTGCACTCTCCCCTCTAATTGCAACCCATAACCCCCACTCTATGATCATGCCTATTTGTAATGGATAACCCCTACCCTTGTGACCATGCATCCCATGACACCCTCCCCCTCCCTGAAATAGATTACCACCTTTAACTAACCGTTTCCTCCAACCTATATAATCAGTCCCCTTTCCTACCCCCTTTGCATAACTCCTTTCTTAGACTTGGCCCGCTTGCACCCAAGCGAGAAGTAAAACGGCCTCGTTGCCCACACAAAGCCTGCCTGGTGGTCTCTTTACACGAGCGACACACCTAACAGTTTAGATGGCCGCTATTTGGGTTGCAAGCACAGCTTATCTCACACCCTTTACTATGGCATTTGGATGGCTGCAATGTAGCCTGCTTACACACCTGTCTTATGACCTTTGCTGTGCTGTTTAGATGAAAAACAGGAGCTTTTGGTTATTAGCTACAGAGAACAAGAATACATGAATTTATAAACTTATAAAACTTGCAAAGCAGGATACAATTTCACAAACGGGAGGGGGAGGATTCAGGGAAGTTTTGCTTATACTACAGAAAAGAAAGGAAAATTTGTTTTTTTGCCTTCATTTTCTGCTTCACCACCTTATCTCCCTGTCTACTCATATTCATCAATAAAATAAAATACAGCAACAATGGAATGAAATTCTTAAATGTGTGGAAAACTTGGAATTATATGGTAGCAATATTCTATAAAAAAAAATCAAGAGAAGAAAAGGAAAAACATGAACTAGCTCAGAGAAGCCATTTTTCAGCTACAGTTCAGCAGGAAACGCCCCATTCAGGAGGTTAAACAGATTCTCAACTTGGGGATCCAGATTCTGACTGCTGAAACAGAGCCCCAGAGTTGATCACAACCCAGTGATGAGACAGGATCACTGAAGGATTTAACTCTAGGCTTGTCAGCATGCCTTCCTGTCCATCTGCATAGTGTGGTAACACTCTCTCCTTCCAGAACTTGCTTTTGTTTTTTGAGACACAGTCTTCCTCTGTCACCGAGGCTGAAGTGCAGTGGTGCTGTCTCGGCTCACTGCAACCTCTGACTCCTGGGTTCAAGCAATTCTCCTGCCTCAGCCTCCCAAGTAGCTGGGATTATAGGCACCCGCTATCATGCCCGGCTAATTTCTGTATTTTTGTAGAGATAGGGCCACTGTGCCCAACCCTAGACTTTCGTTTTCACCAGCAGAAAACTCACCTGGAGTCAGTTTAAGGTACTGACCAACATAAATTGTCAACTTCATAAACCTGTTCTCCATAAGGCAATCCAATGGGTCTCTGACCTTAACAGATTTTCTTCATACATCAAATCACAATCCGACTCCAGCTATTCTACGTGTAAACCAAAAATAAAATTAAAGTCCAGCCCTCTCCCCCATACAGAGTGATTCCCCCACTCAGCTAAGGGCAACCCAAAGTAAACCTAAAAATCTAGAAATCTAGTTCAGGCCAGGAGAAAGCAGAGATCGAACCTGTAGTCCCACCTTAGCACCTGTAGTACCAGTTACTTGGGAAGCTGAGGTGGGAGGATCCCTTGAGGAGGGAAATCAAGGCAGCAGTGAGCTGTGACTGCGCCACTGCACTCCAGCCTGGGTAACAGAGACCCTATGTCAAAAAAAAAAAAGAAAAAGAAAAACCCTTTCAGACAAAAATAATTTATATCCATACCATCATGGGGGGAAAAGAGTGAGTAATGGTGATTCTGCCGAGAAACTATAAAGAAATACTAGGAGAAGTTCTGAAACCTACAGTAAATGGCTATGGGTGAGGCCTGAGACACATCTTGTTTTGGAAACTTACTCATGCAAAATACCAAAATGTGTATGTCATCGTATAAACACAATATAGAAAATACTGATGTTAAATTATTCACAGCCACTAAACGGCATCACTATGCTTTTACATTAAGATGTTTCTTTTCTTTTGAGACATAGTTTCAACTTGTTGCCCAGGCTGGAGTGCAATAGCTCTATCTTGGCTCACCGCAACCTCTGCCTCCCGGGTTCAAGTGATTCTTCTGCCTCAGCCTCCCAAGTAGCTGGGATTATAGGTGTGCGCCAACATAGCCACCTAATTGTGTATTTTTAGTACAGAGGGGGATTTCTCCATGTTGGTCTGGCCAGTCTAGAACTCCCGACCTCAGGTGATCTGCCCTCCTCTGCCTCTCAAAGTGCTGGGATTACAGGAGTGAGCCACCTTGCCCTGCTTGTTTTGTTTGTTCGTTTTTAATGGTGGGGATAGGGGTCGTTAAGCATGGTGACTCATACCTGTAATCCCAGCACTTTGGGGGGCTGAGGTGGGGGTGGGAGAATCACTTGAGGCCAGAAGTTAGAGACAAACCTGGACAACATAGCAAGACCCTGTCTCTTAAACTACACACACACACTCACCTCCTTCCTTCACCACCTCTCATTCACAAAGCTATTTACCACCCCTCAGTCACAAAGCTATTGACTGCTAAATTTATATTTTTATCCTCACCATTTCAGCATCAGTAAATATTAATGCATAATGTGAGACAAAGTTCTCAGTTCATTTTTCTTGCAGGGCAATATCCAATGTTCCAAACGCCTTGCTGAAAAACCATTCTCCCCTACATTATCCTGGCCTATTTAATAAAAATAAATTTATTGGTCGGGCACAGTGGCTCATGCCTGTAATTCCAGCACTTTGGGAGGCCAAGACAGATGGATCACAAGGACAAGTGATCAAGACCATCCTGGCCAACATGGTGAAACCCTGTCTCTACTAAAAACACAAAAATTAGTCAGGCGTGGTGGTGCACACCTGTAGTCCCAGCTATTCGGGAGGCTGAGGCAGAAGAATCACTTGAACCTAGGAGGCAGAGGTTGTAGTGAGTTAAGATAGCATTCCAGCCTGGCAACAGAGCGAGACTCTGCTTCTAAATAAATAATAAAAATTAATTAACCATAAATGAAGGGTGTCTCAGTCCATTTCTGCTACTATAATGAAATACCACAGATTGAGCAATTTATAAAGAACCAAAATGTATTTTCCCAAAGTTGAGGGGGCAGGGAAATCCAAAGAGAAGGTTCTGGCATTCTGTGACAGCCCTCCTGCTTCAACTTCCTGAGGACAGCAATGCTGTGTCCTCACAGTGCAGAAGAAAGAAGGGCAAGAGGGGACCTTGTCCCCATTCATCAAGCCCTTTATAAGCATTAATCTATTCAAGACAGGCCAAGCATGGTGGCTCACGCCTGTAATCCTGGCACTTTGGGAGGCTGAGGCAGGTGGATCACCTGAGGTCAGGAGTTCAAGACAAGCCTGGCCAACACGGTGAAAACATGTCTCTACTAAAATACAAAAATTAGCTGGTCATGATTGTGGGTGTCTGTAATCCCAGCTACTTAGGAGGCTGAGACAGGAGAATCGATTCAACCTGGGAGACGGTGGTTGCAGTGAACTGAGATCTTGCCACTGCACTCGAGCCTGGATGGCTGAGGGAGACTCCATCTCCAAAAAAAAAAAAGAAAATCTACTCAAGACAGCAGAGTCGTCACCATTACCTAAACACCAAAAAGTCCCATCTCTCAACAATGTTGCAATGGGGTTTAAGTTCTAACCTGTAAATTCTGGAAGGGACACAAGCATTCAAACCATGGCAAAGGGGATTATTTCTGGACTCTCAATTCTGTCCTGCTAATCTACATACCTGACACTGTGCCCTTTATTTGTATTTATTTATTTATTTTTTAAGATGAGGTTTCACTATGATGCCAGGCTGGTCTTGAACTCCTGACCTCAGGTGATCCACCCACCTCGGCCTCCCAAAGTGCTAGGATTACAGGCGTGAGCCACCGCGCCCAGCCAACACTGTGCCCTTAAATCTGGCCAATCTACTATCCAACCTGATGATAAAGAACCCCATTCATTCCACATGACTGTCAGGCAAATATTAAAATGGTTTGAGGCCAGGCACAGTGGCTCACACCTGTAATTCCAGCACTTAGGGAGGCCAAAGTAGAAGGATCAACTGAGGTCATGAGTAGAAGACCAGCCTGGCCAACATGGTGAAATCCCATCTCTATTAAAAATACAAAAATTAGCTGGGTGTTGTGGTGGGCGCCTATAATCCCAGCTACTTGGGAGGCTGAGGCAGGAGAATTGCCTGAACCCAGGAGGTGGAGGTTGCAGTGAGCCAAGATTGTGCCACTGTACTCTAGCCTGGGTGACAGAGCAAGATACTGTTTCAAAAAAAAAAAGAAAAGAAAAAAAGAAAGAAGAAAAAGAAGAACGAAAAGAAAGTAAACAAACAAAATTAAAGGACAGGAGACACTTTTTAATTCATTTTGTAAGGCTAGCCTCACTTTGAATGAAAGCCAGGTGAAGGCACTACAAGACAATAAAAGCTACAGACCAATATCGTTTATGCATATTAAAGCATAAATCCTTAACCAAATACTATCAAAAGAATTTCAGCAGGGTATTAAAAAGATGATAAATGTGGGATTTATAATCAGAATGAACAGATGGTTTAACAAAAAGGAATCAATGTAATAGACAACCTTAATGGCAAGAAGGAAAAAAACACATTTATCATTTTGATTGATACAGAAAAATAATTTAACAAAATTCAATATCCTTTCTTGACTTTATAAAATACACTCAGTAAACTAGAAACGGGCCACAGGCAGAGACTCACACCTATAATCTCAGCACTGTGGGAGGCCTAGGCGGGTGGATCACCTGAGGTCAGGAGTTCGAGACCAGCGTGACCAACAGGGAGAAACCTCATCTCTACTAAAAATACAAAATTACCTGGGCATGGTGGCACACGCCTATAATCCCAGCTACAAAGGAGACTGAGGCAGGAGAATCGCTTGAACCCAGGAGGCAGAGGTTGCGGTGAGCCGAGATCACGCTATTGCACTCTAGGCTGGACAATAAGAGCAAAAGTCCGTCTCAAAAAAATCCCAAAAACTGAAAAACAAATGAACATAAAACTAGAAATGGAATGAAACTTTCTTAATAGAATAACGCCATGTATAAAAATCCTACAGGTAATGTAAGAGTTATTGCCGAGTTTAAAATGAGGAAACTGAGACCAGCATAGGAAAACTAAATGCCAATTTATTAAGCTCCCCGGCGAGGTTCTGTGGTCCAGGGAAGGGGGCCAGAAAAGTCGCGCTGGCTTCCCAGAACCAGGGGTTTTTACAGCTTTGGGAGCGCAAGAAGTGGCTGGGTGTTCTAATTAGCTGCGGGGGAGTGGGATGGAGACGGGGCGTGCGGTTACTGGTGGGTAGGTTGTGGGGGGGGGGGGGGGGGGGTTCTGGTGCAAGAGCCGGCCAGGGTTGCATCAGCAGGGGCTGTCCGGAGGTCTGTGTGCAGAGCTAGGTGCGGAGTGCAGATTCTGGTGCGGAGTGCAGAAGTGGGCGTTGGGGAAGCCACGTGGCAGAGCTAGGTGTCGCGTGCAGAGGTGGGTGTCCGTGTCGAGCGCAGAGGCGGGTGTGGAGCGCAGAGGCGGGTGTTGAGTGCAGAGGTTAGTGTTGAGTGTAGATCCTGGTGCGGAGTTTCCAGGCGCGGAGAGGGATGGGTGTGTCCGACCTCCCGGCAAGGCAACCGGCCTTATAGGTAACATGTTCAATGGTGACTAAAACCTTTTCCTCTAATACAAGGAACAAAAGAAGAATGCCCACTTTCACCATGTCTATTTAACATATGTGTTAATCTGTTTTGCACTGCTGCAAAGAAATATATAAAGCTAGTGATTTATAAAGAAAAGAGGTAGCCTGGCATGCTGGCTCATGCTTATAATTCCAGCATTTTGGGAGGCTGAAATGGGCAGATCTCTTGAGGATAGGAGTTCGAGAGTAGCCTGGCCAACATTGCGAAACACTGTCTGTACTAAAACTACAAAAATTTGCCAGGCATTATGATGCACCCCCTGTAATCCCAGCTACTCAAGAGGCGGAGGCCCAAGAGTAGCTTGAACCAGGAGTTGAAGGTTACAGTGAGCCGAGATTGCTCCACTGCACTCCAGCATGGCGACAAAGCAAGACGCCATCTGAAAAAAAAAAAAGGAAATGAAAGAAGCTACTAAAGATGTGTTTCCATGAGTTCTGTGAGCCACAGTAACAAGTTAGTTAAACCCAAAGACAGCACAGGAACTCTCACTTGAAACCTGTGGGTTATAATTTCCAGAGGCCCAGACTTACCACGGATACCTGAAAGGTAGGGAGCAGTGGGCAGGGAGGGAGGGATGTGGGGACTGAGCCATCAACCTGTGGGCTCTGCAGCTATCTCCACGTAGGTAATGTCAAAACTGAATTGGAAGACACCTAGTTGCTGTCCACTGCAGAATAACCTGCTTGCCTTTTGGAAGGAAGAAAAACCCACACTTTTGGTCAAAAAGTCTTCTGTGTTAATTGTTGTTACTGAGAGAATAGAAAAAGCCCTTTGAGTGTGCTCTTTCACAGATTTACTATTTCCATAATAATATAGTATACAAAAAATCATCACTGAGCACCTCTAGGTGTGAAACGCTGTCCCACAGGATTTAGCATTCATCTGCCAAGTTCACACGACAGGAAACAGACTTATCCACCATCAAATTCTCCAACCTACACAGGAGAACTGAGATTATGCTATATATTTGTAACCCAACAGTATACTCCACACTTGCTTGTAGAAAAAAACTCGTTTTTTTCTGTAACCAAAATGGAAGAGAGTTTGTTCCCTATTTCTTTTCCCTGGTTGTATTTTCATGCTAAAACCCGGATTCCGTTTGAAATCACCCAATGAGAGCTGAGAAACTTACTACACAGGCTATGGGAAGAAAAATAAGAATTTTTATGAGAATATAAGACTAGACTTTTCTTCCCCTAAAATCTACCTTGTTCTGTCATGTTTTGAAATACTTTATCTTGCCCATCAATCTCTAATGATATAGTGCATTTTACACTTATTTAAAACTGCAGCGCCTGGGTATGGTGACTCACGCTTGTAATCCCAGCACTTTGAGAGGCCAAGGAGTGTGGATCACCTGAGGTCAGGAGTTTGAGACCAGCCTGACCAACATAAAGAAACCCTGTCTCTTCTAAAAATACAAAATTAGTCGGGCGTAGTGCTGCATGCCTGTAATGCCAGCTCCTTGGGAGGCTGTGGCAGAATCGCTTGAACCTGGAGATGGAGATTGTGGTGAGCTGAGATCTCGCCATTGCACTCCATCTCAAAATAAATAAAAAAGATGGAAATTTCAATGTTTAAATATTTTCTGCACTCAACCACAGATCCAACATTTGTGTTACTGACCCTCCACCAGAGGTAACATCTGCAATCAGATGTTGGTTCTCCCAGCATGATTCTCCTGATGTGCAAATAGAAACTCCAAGTTAAACTGATGTCCCGTGATTTATCTACACTGCCAAAAATCTCAGCACCTCAAAACATTGTGGCTTTAGAAACCACAGAGAAATCATATGAAGGTTGTCGAGAACAAAAGATCTGCAGAATGTTAACAACACGCTTTCAGGCTATTAAATAAAACCAATCCACAACTGTTTTTTGTTTTTAAAATAAAATGTTGGCAAGGCATGGTGGCTCATGCCTGTAATGCCAGCACTTTGGAAGGCTAAGGTGGGTGGATCACAAGGTCAGGAGTTCAAGAGCAGTCTGGACAACATAGTGAAACCCGATCTCTACTAAAAATACAAATTAGCCTGGTGTGGTGATGGGCACCTGTAATCCCAGCTACTTGGGAGGCTGAGGCAGGAGAATCACATGATCTTGAGGTGAAGGTTGCAGTGAGCCTAGATCAGGCTGTTGTACTCTAGCCTGGACAACAGTCCCCAACTCCTTCTCAGGAAAAAAAAGTTTCATTGTAGCTGACATACTTTTATGTACTACAGAGGTGAGCCTGTGATGGTTGTATGTATTAAACATCTATAGATGTTTCTTCTTGTCACAATTGTGACCAGGTGACGGGAGGTACTCACTGTTCCCCAATCGGTTTTTTTTCCAGGTCCTTGGGCTCTCGTCCACCAAAGAATCGGTAGGAGGCCCTGGCGTGGTGATATTGTTCAGGTAAATATTGACCCTAAAGAGATTTGCAGAAAGTGATTCATTAGGCAGAGAGAGAGAAGAAACAGAGCAAACAAGCTCCCACACTGTCATGGCTAGGGATCCAGAGACGGAGTCCACACAGGTTAGGGAGAAGGGACTTTTAACCTGGGAGTTACTGCCACACCACTCTAGTTGTCCAGTGAGAGTTCTATCAAACTGGAATGACTGATCTTTGACATCTGATTGGTTGTTTGGCCCACAGTCCTCCCATAAGTTTCACAGGCTTTCTAAACAAAAGCTCACCTGGGCAGGTTCCCTTCCCTCCAGCACAAAAGTTAGACAAAGAACTCTAGGCTCCTGAATGGAGATATAAAAGAAGGTAGGTCAGGCATGTCTCTGGGAAGTTCTTGCCTTTGAAACCACACCCCTTGTAGACCCGGGAAGAGAAGTTAATACATTCACTCAGAATTCCCTAAATAACACAATGAAACAACCATTTTTACGTCATTTACAATGCATTAGACATTATAGATAACCTACAGATGATTTAAAGTGTACAGGAAGATGTGCTTACATTCTAGGAAAATACACCATTTTATATAAAGCACGTAAGCATCTTCAGATTTAGATATTCTGAAGTGCTGCAACCGATGCCCTGAGAATACCAGGAAATGACATTATTTCAGAGAAACAGAAACTACACAAGGCTTTACCATATTCTTTATTTACATTCATAGTTTCTCTCCAGAGTAAGTTTTCACATAGAGTAAATTCTTTCACATATCTAAAATAAACAAGAACAAACCATATTCCATGTTCCTGACAGTTATGAGGTCTATCACCAGTGTATCACACCGTGTGCCTTCAAAGAATTGAGAGAGAAAGGAACATCATTGTTTATTTCAAGTGTGAGTACCTTCATGGTTTCAGAACATAATGGAAAAGTAAAAGGCTTTACTTTTTTCTTTTTTTTTTTGAGATGGAGTCTCACTCTGTCACCAGGCTGGAGTGCAGTGGCGTGATCTCAGCTCAGTGCAACCTCTGCCACTTGGGTTCAAGGAATTCTCTGCCTCAGCCTCCCAAGTAGCTGGGATTACAGGCACGTGCCACCATGGCCAGCTAATTTTTATATTTTTAGTAGAGATGGGGTTTCACCATCTTGTCCAGGCTGGTTTTAAACTCCTGATGTTGGGATCCACCTACCTTGGCCTCCCAAAGTGTTGGGATTACAGAATTGAGATACAGTGCTGGCCTACACTTTTTATAAAACTTTTCTCCACTGTCAGGCCTTTCATGTCTTTGAAGGGAACCGTGATAACAGAAGGCTTTCCTACATTCCTTACACTCAGTTTCTCTGCAGTGTGAGTAATTTGATGTCTGCAAAAAGCATTGTGATAACGGAAGGCTTTTGCACATTCCTGATATTCATAAGGTTTCTCTGCAGTGTGGACAATTTTATGTCTGTGAAAGGAAGTGACTGAAGGCTTTCCCAGAGGTTTTACATTCATACGGCTTCTCTCCAGTGTGAATTCTTTTATGCACTTGAAGTGAACCAAAATATGTGAAGGCTTTCCCACATTGCTGTCATTCATAGGGTTTCTCTCCACTGTGAATTCTTGCATGTGTTCAAACAGAACAGGAACAAGTACAGGCTTTTCAACATTGCTTACATTCATAGGGTTTCTCTCCACTGTGAATTCTTACATGTGTTCGAATGGAACTGGGACTAAAAGCTTTCCCATATCACTTACATACATACAGTTACTCTCCAATGTCAATTCTTGCATGTGTTCCAATGGAACTGGAACAACTAAATTCCCCACATTGCTTACATTTATAGGGTTTCTCTCCAATGTGAATTCTTGCATGTGTTCAAATGGAACTGAAACAACTAAAGACTTTCCCAGATTACTTACATTCATAGGGTTGCTCTCCACTGTGGATTCTTGCATGGCTTTGAATGGAACTGGACTGAATAAAGGCTTTTCCACATTGCTTACATTCACAGGGTTTCTCTCCAGTGTTGAGTCCTTTCATGATACCGAAAGGAACTGAGAGAAGAAAAGGCTTTCCCACACTGCTTACATTCATAGGGTTTCTCTCCAGTGTGAATTCTTGCATGTATTCGAACGTTACTGGGTAAACTAAAGCCTTTCCCACATTGCTTACACTGATAAGGTTTCTCTCCAGTGTGAATTCTTACATGTGTTTGAAAGGCACTGGACTGAATAAAGGCTTTCCCACATTGCTTACATTCATAGGGTTTCTCTCCACTGTGAATTCTTGCATGTGTTCGAATGTAACTGGAACGAGTAAAGGCTTTCCCACATTGCTTACATTCATACGGTTTCTCTCCGGTGTGAATTCTTGCATGTCGTTGAATTGAACTGGGACGAGTAAAGGCTTTCCCACATTGCTTACATTCATACGGTTTCTCCCCAGTGTGAATTTTTGCATGTTTTCGAACAGAACTCCAACTATGAAAGGCTTTCCCACATTGCTTACATTCATACGGTTTCTCTCCAGTGTGAATTTTTGCATGTGCTCGGATATTACTGGAACGATTAAAGGCTTTCCCACATTGCTTACATTCATACAGCTTCTCCCCGGTGTGCGTTCTTTCATGTCTGTGAAAGTGGCTGAGACAATCAAAGGCTTTCCCACATTCATTACATTTATATGGCTTCTGTCCAGTATGAGATCTTTCATGTGTGAGATTTAAACTGAGAGTAACAAAGGCTTTCCCACAAATACATGTGTAAGGTCCATCTCCACTGTGCATTACCCTGTGTCTCTGAACAGTTTTGAGAGAAATGAAGGTTTTTTTCAATTCCTTACAATCATAGGCTTTCTCTCCAGTGTGAGGCTTTTCATGTGTTTGAAAGGAGTGGAGACAGCTGAAGGTTTTTACACACTGCTTATGTTTATGTGTCTTCTCTCCATGTTCCTGACACTTACATGGTTTGTGTCCAGTGTCAGCTCTGATGCAGCAATTCAGAGATGAATGATCCATGTTGCCTTCTGCACACACACGGCTTTTACATGGTTTTACCCCAGGAAAAGTCTTCCTGTTCATTATAGCATCTGGAATCAGGCTGAAAGTTTCTCCGCATTGACCATCTTTACATTTACAGAGTCTCTCTGCCATATGATTTCTATAAGAAATAAGAAGCACATTACAAAAACTTTGTTGAGAAATAATTTTATATTAGCATTTGATTTACATATTTTACTTTATCATGAGAAATGTAGGCTTTATGCCCTGTCTGAATTGTTTGAAAGTCAGTGGATTGAATTCTCTGCAAAGGGGCTCCATTACAGCTATTATCAAAAGAGTGATGGTGGTAGGTAGTTTACTTCTTCCCTTTCTTCTCTCCATCCCTCCCTCCCTCCCTTTCTTTTTCCTGAAACAGTCTCTCGCTCTGTTGCCCAGGCTGCAATGCAGTGGTGTGATCACACTTCACTGCAGCCTCCACCTTCCAGCCTAAGGCAAACCTCCTACCTCAGCCTCCCAAATAGCTGGGCACACAGACGTGTCACCACACCTGTCTAATTTTTAAAATTTCTTCCAGAGATGAGTTCTCACTGCATTGCCCAGTCTGGACTCAAACTCCTGGGTTCAAGCAATCCTCCCATTCAGACTCCCAAAGTACTGGCAATGCAAGCATGAGCGACCACATCTGGCAACTATTGTGTTTCTTAATGCTGTTTCCAAGGCAATTATTTTGCAAGCAATGACTGTCTATGTCACATTGAACTACATATTTTGGGAGAAAACATTCTAAAACTTAACAAATTTGAAGCTGGGCTGCTTCACTTTGTTTGCTTGTTCTTTAAATTTCCATCGAGCACACGGGCTCATGCCTGTAACCCTAGCATTTTTGGAGGCCAAGAAAGGAGGATGGCTTGAGTCCAGGGGTTCAAGGTTGCAGTGAGCTATCATCATGCCACTGCACTCTAGCCTGTGTGACAGAGTAAGCCATGTCTCAAAGAAATACGTAAGTAAACAAATACAATTTTCTTTTTTTTACCTTTTTTTTTTTAAAGATGGGGTTTCACCCTGATGGCCAGGCTGGTCTTGAACTCCTGACCTCGGGTGATCCACCCACCTCGGCCTCCCAAAGTGCTAGGATTACAGGCATGAATCACTGCGCCTGGCCACAAATACAATTTTCTATCATTCTAACATTATCTCAAGAGACACAGCTATGTGTTGTAAATGCAAATTACCTTGGATTTCTCCTGGAATCTTTGCAATGATCTTCAATGTTCTGGTCTTTCCATTTTATTCCTAAAATGTGGTCCCAAAAAAATTATCATAAATTATAACAAAATTATACAAAGGTTTTTTAATTCTATGTTCATGGAACATTATTGCCACACATGAGTTATTCAACAAGGTATTACTGACCCTTAAACAAAATGGGTTTGAGTCCGGGTGCAGTGGGTTATGCCTGCAATCCCAGCAGTTTGAGAGAACGAGGAGGATGGGTCACCTCAGGTTGGGAGTTCAAAACCACCCTGACCAACATGGAGAAATCTGTCTCTACTAAAAATACAAAAAATTAGTGGAGCATGGTAGCGAGTGCCTGTAATCCCAGCTACTCAAGAGGCTGAGGCCGAAGAATCGCTTGAATGCAGGAGGTGGAGGTTCCAGTGAGCTTAGATTGCACCATTACACACCACCCTTAGCAACAAGAGGGAAACTCTGTCTAAAAAAAAAAAAAAAAAAGGCGGGGGGCTTTAATGGCACAGGTTCAGTCATATGCAGACTTTTCTCAACCTCCGCTACATGTGTGGTAACAAGACCAACTCTTCCTCTTCTTCGGGCTACTCAAAGTTTTATTTTGTTTGTTTTGTTTAGAGTCTCACTCTGTAGCCCAGGCTGGAGTGCAGTGGCACATTCTCAGCTCACTGCAACCTCCACCTCCTGGGTTCAAGCATTCTCCTGCCTCAGCCTCCTGAGTAGTTAGGATTACAGGCATGTCCCACCATGCCTGGCTAATTTTGTATTTATACTAGAGATGGGGCTTCACTATATTGGTCAGGCTGGTCTCAAACTCCTCATCTCGTGATCCACCCACCCTGGCTCCCCAAAGTGCTGGGATTGCAGGTGTCAGCCACTGTGCCCAGCAAAAAGGATTCCTTTAGGATGATCCACTTAATCAATAGTCAATACGTTTTTACTTCGTTATGATTGATTTTAGCATTTCTTTTCTCTAGCTTACTTTATTGCAAGAATACCAAATAATAAACCAAACAGGGAGGCACTGTGGTTTATATCTATCATCCTAGCACTTAGGGATAAGGTGGGAGGACTGCTTTAGGCCAGGAGTTTGAGACCAGCCTGGGCAACATAGCAAGACCCACGTCTCCAAAAAAAATAATTTAAAAATCAGCCCAGCATAGTGAAACTTGTTTGCAGTCATGGCTACTCAAGAGTTTAAGGTAGGAGGATTGCTTGAGCCCAGGAGTTCGACATTGTAGTGAGCTATGATCACGCTCCTACATTCCAGCCTTAGTAACACGAGACACTATCCTCATATATATTTACACATATACACCAATATACAAATTATGTATTGACTGGTTGTGTTATTGAAAAAGCTTCTAGTCAACAATAGGCTATTAACATTTTTTTGAGACAGAGTTTTCCTCTTGTTGCCCAGGCTGAAATGCAGTGGTTCAATCTCAGCTCAATGCAAACTTCACCTCCTGGGTTCTAGTGATTTTCCTGTCTCAGCCTTCTGAGTACAAGGGATTATAGGAGCCCACCATCACACTTATCTAATTTTTTATATTTTTAGTTGAGATGGGGTTTCATCATGTTGGCGAGGCTTGTCTCAAACTCCTGACTTCAGGTGATCCCCACGCTTGGGCATCCCAAAGTGCTGGGATTACAGGCATAAGGCACTGCACCTGGACAACATTTAACTTTTTATACAGTCAAAAGTTAAAGCCAGACCATCTACTATGAAGAAGTTAAGAGTCTCTTAACATACACTTTGTTCAAGGGTCTATTGTATTACTTCTGTTTTGAGATGGAGTCTCACTCTGTAGTCCAGGCAGGAGTGCAGTGGCATGATCTTGGGTCACTGCAATGTCCGCCTCCTGGGTTCAAGCCATTCTCCTGCCTCAGCCTCCAGAGTAGCTCGGACTAAAGGCTACCACGCCTGGCTAATTTTTGTGTTTGTAGTAGAGAAGAAGTTTCATCATGTTGGTCATGTTGGTCTTGAACTCCTGACCTCAAGTGTTCCACCCACTTTGGCCTCCCAAAGTGCTAAGATTGCAGGTGTGAGCCACTGCACCTGGCCAGTCTACTGTATTCCCTACCATGTTGCAAATCACTGAACAGTGTAGATGACCAAGAAACACTTGTTCTCTAATTGACTCAGGAAGAAATGATGTCATCCTTACCTACAGACTTCAGGTTCCTGATGGTTTCCTGCATCACATCTCTGTAGAGATTCTTTTGGGAAGGATCCAGCAGAGGCCACTCATCCTGGGTAAACCTCACAGCCACATCCTCAAAGGTCACTGAATCCTGAAACATCCCCCAGGGCAGAGGAGGAAGGTTAAGAATGACAGTGCTAGGCATCTACACTTAAGAAGAAGTTCACACAATGCTATAGACTCCACAAATTTATTCAATGACTTCGTCATGATACTCTTGTCCTCTGTCTATACTCACTTTCTCCAACATAGCAATTCCGAAGCTAGAACTCAACATATTCAGTAAACTATCAGCCAAGATGAAGAAGCCTCTCATTCACTGTTTCAGAAAGTGAGATATGCTGCCCGGATCACCTCTAGTGTCTCTCTGTATTCATACTATGTCTGTGTCTGTACTAACTCGTATATGAGACACAATATTAGCCAGGGGTGGTGGCTCAGGCCTGTAATCCCAGCATTTTGGGAGGCTATGGAGTGCAACACGAGGTCAAGAGATAAAGACCACCCTGGCTAATATGGGGAAACGCTGTCTCTACTAAAAATACAAAAATTAGCTGGGCACGGTGGCATGTGACTGTAGTCCCAGCTACTGGGGAGGCTGAAGCAGGAGAATTGCTTGAACCCGAGAAGTGAAGGTTACAATGAGCTGAGATTGCACCACTGCACTTCAGCCTGGAAACAGAGCAAGACTCGTCTCAAAAAAAAAAAAAGAGACAATATTAGCAGTTGTGAAACAACATATCCCTACATATGCTTATTTAGAAAGTTGGACTATGATGGTATCTCACAGCCAGATTGAAGGAGAGCTGCGTCAACATAACAAAGAAAAGAAGCTGTGTATGCCTAAACTATTTATTCAAACAGTATAATATTTGCCACTGGGTATAGTGGCTAATGCCTGTAATGCTAGCACTTTGGGAGGCTGAGATGAGAGAATTCCTCAAGCTCAAAAGTTCAAGACAAGTCTGGGCAATATGTTGAAACTCCATCTCGACAAAATTTAGAAAAATTAGGCAGGCATAATGGCACATGCCTGTAGTCCCAGCTACTAGGGAGGCTGAGCTGAGAGGATTGTTTGAGCCTAGAAGGTGGAGGCTGCAGTGAGCCATGAGTGTGTCACTGAACTCCAGCCTGGGTGACAGAGTGACATCCTGTCTCAAATTAAATTGAAAAATAGATAAAGGGCAGGGCACGGCAGCTCACGCCTGTAATCCCAGCTCTTTGGGAGGCTAAGGTGGGCAGATCACGAGGTCAAGAGATTGAGACCATCCTGGCCAACATGGTGACATCCCATCTCTACTAAAAATACAAACATTAGCTGGGCGTGGTGGCGTGCACCTGTAGTTCCAGCTACTCGTAAGGCTGAGACAGGAGGATGGGTTGAACCTGGGAGGCAGAGGCTGCAGTGAGCTGAGATTGCACCACTGCACTGCAACCTGGCAACAGAGCAAGTCTCAATCTCAAAAATAATAGTACTTGCTTAATTTCCATCTACCTTCTGAGAGTTTTAAATTTTGTTGCAGAAACAGAAGAAGAGCATACGTGATCGGCCACTTCTAGGTTTGAATGTTTGTCCCCCAAAACTCGTATTGAAACTTCATCACTAATGTGTCAGTATTGAAAAGTGGGGCCTTGAAGAGGTGATTGTGTCATGAGGGCTCCGCCTTATGAATGGATTAATTCACTGATGGACTAAAGGTTAAATGAGTTAATGGGATATCCTGGGAGTAAGACTGGTGGTCTTCAAAGAAGAGGCCAAGACCTCAGCTAGCACAATCAGCTCCCCCTGAGGAAACCCTCCCTCCATTGCCTCAGATGGTAAAGAGTCCCTACCAACAAAGCTTTCCCCGGATGCGCCCCCATGCCCTTAGACTTCCCAAACTCCAGAACTGTATAAAACAAATATCACGTCTTGTGTATTACCCACTTTCAGGTATTCTTTTCTAGCTAACATGAAACAGACTGAGATGGCCATGAAAAAAACTCTGGGGCCAGGTGAAGTGGCTTACGCCAGTAATCCCAACACTTTGGGAAAGCAAGGTGGGCAGATCACGAGGTCAAGAGATTGAAACCATCCTAACCAACATGGTGAAACCCGTCTCTACTAAAATTACAAATAAATAAATAAATAAATAAATAAATAAACAAATAAATAAATCAGCTGGGCATAGTAGTGCACATCTGTAGTCCCAACTACTCAGGAGGCTGAGTTAGGAGAATCACTTGAACCTGGAAGGCACAGGTTGCAGTAAGCTGAGATCATGCCACTGCACTACATCCTGGTGACAGAGCAACTCTGTCACACACACACACACAAATACTCTTAAGCACTATGTATCTAATGAGTGACCTTGGTACGTAACATATCATGTGTTCTGTCAGCACTTGTTACATGGGTGATTTAGCCCATCCTGTGATTACAATAAGAGAACATCTGGAAGCTGGTAACTGAGTTTTGTAGATTAAATTTAATGAAGTATAACAAAAGGCTAATGAAATGTATTTTCATCATCCTAAAGGAAAAATTTTAAACATTTTATTAGGTAACATAAAGAAGAATGAAAGATGGGGAAATATTGTACACGTTCTTCTAAAGAACTGCATGTCGGCTGGGCACAATGACTCACACCTATAATCCCAGCACTTTGGGAGGCTGAGGTGGGTGGATCACCTGAGGTCAGGAGGTTGAGACCACCCTGACCAATATGGTGAAACCCAGATTCTACTAAAAATACAAAAATTAGGCATGGTGGCACACGCCTGTTGTCCCAGCTACTTGGGAAGCTGAGGCAGGAGAATTGCTCGAACCCAGGAGATGGAGGTTGCAGTGAGCCAAGATCACGCCACTGCACTCCAGCCTTGCTGACAGAGCGACACTGTGTCTTCAAACAAACAAAAAGAACTGCCTGTCACCAAGGTGTCATTTCTGATGAATATTTATAAAATTCCCTAAATCATTAAAACAGACCTCTTAGTAATCGATAAAGCTACTTAAACAAAACTAATAAAGGTAACAAATGTCTAAAAATGTTAAAAATCTTCTAAACCAGAAAGTGACAGCTTACCTAACATACATGAAACTATAATATTTATTTTATTTGCAAATATCTTTGTATACTCCAATTTCTCCTGGGACTATGAAAAGTCTGAAATAAGCCTCTCTTTTCTGTTTCAACTACACTAAAACCTAACTGGGGTCATTAATTAGCAGGGACTACATAAAAATGTTGTCAATGGGCCAAGCGCAGTGGCTCACGCCTGTAATCCCAGCACTCTGGGAGGCCTAGGTGGGTGGATCATGAGGTCAGGAGTTCAAGACCAGCATGGCCAAGATGGTGAAACCGTCTCTACTAAAAATACAAAAATTAGCCAGGCATGTGATGTGCACTTGTAATCCCAGCTACTTGGGAGGCTCAGAGAATTGCTGGAATCCAGGGGGTGGAGGTGGTAGTGAGTAATATTATCACATTAACAACAGTTAAGTCTTGGAATCCATGAGCATGGGATATCTTTATGTATGTCTTCCATAGTTTGTTTTCATGAGATGGAGTCTTGCTCTCTCACCAGCCTGGAGTGCAGTGGTGTGATCTCACCTCACTGCAACCTCCACCTCCTGGGTTCAAGTGAATTTTCTCACTATTCTATTCTTATCTCCTCGGCTTGGCGGCTGAAGACTGACACTGCCCAAAAATCTCAGGGACTCCCTGGAAAATCATGGACGCCGAGCTTCAGGTAACTCCTAACGGTTAAGGGTAAGTCTATCCCCTTCTTAATCAACACGAGGCCACCCACTCCACGCTGCCTTCTTTTCAAAGACCTGTCTCCTTGGCCTCCATAACTGTTGTGGGAATTAATGGCAAGGCCTCCGAGCCTCTCAAAACTCCCCCAAGCCTGGTGTCAATTAGGCCAGCACTCCTTTCTACATTCTTTCCTAATCATCCCCACTTGTCCAGTTCCCTTGTTTAAACCTAGATATCCTAGCAAAATTGTTTGCCTCCTTAACTATTCCTGGGCTACAGCCACAGCTCATTGCCATCCTCCTCTGTGAACCCACACCTCCCTCAATAACTCCCCTTATGTCCCCCTACCTTAACCCTAGGGTGCGGGACACCACCTCTTCATCCATAGCTACAAGTCACTCACCCCTCATCATCTCCTTAAAACCTAACCACCATTATCCCGCCCAGTGCCAGTACCCCAACCCTCAACACCCTTTAAAAGGCCTAAAAAGCCCACTGGGCACGGTGGGTCAGGCCTTTAATCTCAGCACTTTGGGAGGCCGAGGCAGGTGGATCACCTGAGGTCAGGAATTCCAGACTAGCCTGGCCAACATGGTAAAACCCTGTCTCTATTAAAAATATAAAAATTAGGCTGGGCGTGGTGGCTCACGCCTGTAATCCAAGCACTTTGGAGGCCAAGGTGGGCAGATCACCTGAGGTCGGGAGTTCAAGACCAGCCTGACCAACATGGTGAAACCCCGTCTTTTTAAAATAAAAATAAAAATTAGCCAGGCACAGTGGTGTGTGTCTGTAGTCTCAGCTACTCAGGAGGCTGAGGCAGGAAAGTTGCTTGTACCCAGGAGGTAGAGGTTGCAGTGACCTGAAATCCCACCACTACACTCCAGCCTGGGTGAAAAAGTGAGACTCTATCTCAAAAAACAAAAAACAAAAAAGAAAAAGAAAAAAAAAAGGCCTAAAGCTTGCTTGTTATCACCCATGTATTATAACATGGCCTTTTAAAAAATTTATTTTAGATATTTTTATTTCTCCACATTTGTTATTTTTCAGGAGTGACCGAAATAAAGAATATAATTGGGTCCCATTATCATCATCATGGAAATGGCTTTAAGAGAAAACTGGGGCCGGGCGTGGTGGCTCACGCCTGTAATACCAGCACTTTGGGAGGCCGAGGCGGGCAGATCACGAGGTCAAGAGTTCGAGACCATCCTGGCCAACACCGTGAAACCCCGTCTCAAAAAAAAATAATAATAATAATAAATAAATAAATAAATAAATGAGAAAACTGGTCAGATGAATATTACTGCTTCTCATTATGAACCAGCAAATAATTGCCACTGATAAACTGACAGCTAGGAGTCTGTCGAGAATGCTCAAGCTACGTTATGTAATACAACATGCCTGTTCACAGGGGGGAAAATTCCTAGGAAATAATTTATGTGTACTTCTTGATGTCATCATACAAGACAAGCACAAAAGCACCACCCACGCCTCTGAGAACACTGGACCACGCACCCTTAAAAAAGCTTTGCCTCCTTTATCACGAGCAATCTTCCTTCAGCAGTCAAGCCTGCCTGAGTACGTCAGTTCCTTTGCACCCTGACTGCATCATCATGTGGTGGTGAAGTGTCAAATAAATAGTAAGTCAACCCAGCAACGGCAGTGACAGTCTGTGCGATCAACCAGCTGATGACAATGTGAGTGTTCCTGGGATCCGGGAGCATTCCCTTTGCAGTGTCATAGATACCGAAGTAGGCAGCTTGGAAGATGATAATACCCTGCACAGACACGTTAAAGTCTTGATACAGGTCCTTAATCCCATCAGATTTGTAGATCTTAACCAGGCAGTCGCTGAGGCCTCAGAATTCCCTTTCAGCTCCAGCTTTACCCACATTTGCTGCTGCTAGACGGGTACGGGCAAAATCAAGAGAGTACACAAAACACAAGGATGTGGCCTCAGCAGCACTGCCTGATGCCAGATTCCCTGCAAAGCAGCGCCAAAACTAGGTCCTCTTGTCTACACCACCCAGTTAGATCTGCTTTTATTTATATTTGAAGTCAAAGTTAAGAGCCTGGGTGGGGAAGTATGTGATGACATTGGCAGGTTACTGCACCAGAAGGACAGGACTCCTGCTCCTTGGGAATATGGGCCATGCAGTCTATAATGCCCTTGTATTGCTTATCTGTGCTGATCGGCTTGCTGGCATGCTGCACCTGCAGCAGCAGCTTGACTAGCTCGATGGATGCTACTGCCATCCTGGAGATGGCTGCGGCCACTTCACTTGCCAGGTCCTTAGGGAAGGACACAGTGGCATCTGTCAGGTTGAAAGGAAAGAGGAGGCAGGCTGCTCCAGGACGGGACTGGGCCGGGAACCGGCTTTGACCCCGGGGCTGTGGGGCTATAATAACATGGCCTTTTAATTCACCCTCCTATCTTCCATACCCCCTTCCACAACTCACTATTCTATTCTTAACTTCAAAAACACTTTTTTCTTTTTTTTTTTTTAATTTTTTTTTCCAGACCTCCTAGGAACACAAAAACACTTTTTTCCTAAATCCCAAATTTCTTCCCCATCTGTTATAATCCTTTGCCAGCATACAGGCACTCTCCCTGCCAACCGTATCCAGTTAATTTCCCAAACCCCAACCCCGTCCACTAAACAACAGCTTCTCTCCTTCCTCAGTGTACAATACTTTCGCCTGTGTATACAATGTTTTGCCCTCCTAAACAAACCACTTTATAAACTTATAAAAGGCAACCTATCTGATCCCATAGACCAAAAATCCTTTCCCCATTCTTCCTTCCGTTTTCTAAAAAAGACCTTAGAGACTCCTACTTTAGTGCTCCCCCAAATCCTCTCAACCCTTCTCTTTCTACACAGCAGAAATAAAAGGCTGTGCCATTAGAATTCTTACACAAGAGCCAGGCCCATGGCCTGTGGCCATTTTATCCAGGCAACTTACCCCTCAGTCCTGGGCTGGTTCTCATCCCTGTTCTCCGCAGCAGCTGCCGACCTGATACTCTTAGAATCCCTTAAAAAATCAGAGGCTAGCCCCCTTCCCACTTCCCCTCCCTTAAAAAAAAAAAGAAATCACAGGCTATGCCCCACTTACCCTCTATATCTCTCACAACCTCCAAAGCATAGTTTTCTCTTCACACCTCACGCAGTTAGTTTCAGCCACTGGCCTTCTCCAGCTTTATGCAATCACCCCTACTACTTAAAACACACCTCAGAATGTCTCCGTTTCTATTATTTTCTGTTTAACTGTGCTCATATTCACTGTACTAATTTACTTTTACATGCCCTGCTTTTGTTCAGTTGCCAATTTCCACTTTTCTTCCAGGCAATTACAGCTGATATTTCACTCTTAACCCTACTCCCATTCTCTGCTCATACCCAAACCTGTTAATGAAAGTGAGTGGTTACTTATAGATACCATACGCTTCCTCATACACCATGAAAACAAAAGCTCTGCCCTCCACACAGTTACCCTACCAAACCCCGCTATAACCCTTAACAGCTGCAGCCCTTGGGGGCTCCCCCCGGCATTTGGGTCCAAACCTCAACACCCTCAGAACACTTTCTCATCTTTTCACTTTACACTTCCAGTTATGTCGAAGCCAAGGACTTTTTTCCTCTGTGGTTCTTATTACATCTGCCTTCCTACCAACTGCACAGGCACTTGTACCCTAGTTTTCCTTACTCCCAAAATTCAGTTCGCCAGTAGGGACGAAAGCCTTCCTGTTCCCCTTGTAATCCCAGTAAGATACAGCGGGTCATTCCATTAATCCCCTTACTAGTAGAGTTAGGAATTACTGCTGCACTCAGCACCAGGTATAGCAGGCCTGACCACCTCAGTCGTCACCTTCCATAGCTTCTGTAATGTTTTCCGATTAATCTCTTAATTTCTAAAAAGTCGTATATAAGCAATAATCAGTCAATACGACAAATGGTCCTTCTAACAACCCCACAATATCACCCCTTGCCCCGAGATCTCCCAGTAGTCTAAATTCTTTCCCATTTTTAGGTTTCCCACGCCACCCCCAATCCCACTTGAAGAAACCCTGAGAAACACTGCCCCATCAACCTTCTGTGCCGGCCTTCCTAATATTACACTGCCCTCCACTCTTCATTTCTTTTTCCTTTACATTACTAATATAAAAAGACAGGAATTTAAGGTCTGACCACCGTGGACGGCAGGGCACCCCCATGAACCGCACATACAACTCTAGAGGGCCTTCCGGAAAATGGCTGTAAGATTGCAGAAAGAGGAAGAAATTACCAACTCCTGCCGCGGCGGCTACTTAACTTTAAGACGTTCTCTATTGTTTCTCGATCTCATTCCGGCCTCCATTGACAAGGCCACTGGACTTTGTAACAGACGTTGACCAACCTCCTTATGCCACACCCTACGTCCCCTCCCAGCCTGCAAAAAACAGCCAACTGTAAACTTCTGTAACTTTCCACTGCCCACCCCAAACCTATAAAACCAACTCCTATCCCACCGCCCTCCACTGACGCCATCTTCAGCCTCAGCCTGTTTATTCACCTGCACCCAGGTGAATAAACAGCCATGTTGCTCACACAAAGCCTGTTTGGGGTCTCTTCATTAAGAGCGCGCGTTTTAACAATAGTTATATGAAATCCAGACAAATTACATTTTAGATTAATGAAAATGGAAAAGAATTTTCCTCCTAATGGTTTGTTTTTTTTCTTGACGAAGTCTCCTTCAGTCGCCCAGGCTGGAGTGCAATGGCGCGAATTCGTGTGTTGAAACAAAGCCTGGGGGATGAAGAGTTGACATTGCTGTGGTCAACTGAAGAGAGGAGGTCCGCTGTGTAAATCCGGAAATCCAGAGATTTGCCGGCAGTCCTAGAAGCTAGGGCGGGGATTACAGCCGCGGATTTGCGTCCCTGCTTCGCATATAGCTCGAAATCTCAGGAAAAACCCGAGGCCCCTGGAGACAAAGAAGCAACTGAAGACCCCACAGACCGCTGCTCCTCCCACACGAACCCCACACTTGAGGCAGACTTCCCCAATGACCCTCCCATGGACCCACACAATCTGGGGAGATGCGGAACTGCGGGCAAGGAGCTGCCCAGAAAGGGCTCCAGGGCAGGGGCCGCAGTCGCCGCGAAAGGACGGGACAGGACGCCCGGGGTTCAGGCTGCTGGCCCAGCCCCACCTTGCGGCCGAGGGAACCGAGGGCTGAGCTGCGTCAGGGGACGCGAGTCCCAGACTCCACAGACAACGGCGGGGAGATCTGGATCCCATCACAGCCGGTTCCGGCCGGTTCCAAGCAGGCGTACTGTCTCAGGACCCCTGGCCTTGAACACTCACCATTTCCCAGCTTTTGCGGTATCCTGGTTCCTCCCTCCACCTCTTGCTGCCAGTTCTGGCCCCGGAGCAACCGAGCACAAAGCGGAGAAAAGGGTGTGAAGAGAATCGGCGGGCTTTTTAAACCTCGCAACCTCCTTCAGGCAAGGCGCCTGATGGACACTTCTGACGACCCCGCCCGGTGGCTCTGATTGGATACTGCCCAAGATCCCACCCCCCTGGGCCCTGAGTGACAGCAGAAGTGATCTCCCAGTGCTCACCACTCCGACGGAGTCCGTGATTGGATAGTGCCCCAGGTCCCGCCCCCTGGGCACTGAGGGACAGAAGAAGTGATCTTCCAGTGTTGAGAGGAACCGGATAAACAGGTTCCGGACCCGAGAAGAAGGTGGAAGGTTGGCGGTGGTTCCGCCCCCGGCAGGGACCTGACCCCTCCCAGGGAATATTTGCATTTAAGAAGAATTCCGGCCGGGCGCGGTGGCTCACGCCTGTAATCCAAGCACTTTGGAGGCCAAGGCGGGCGGATCACCTGAGGTCGGGAGTTCAAGACCAGCCTCACCAACATGGTGAAACCCTGTCTTTAAACAAAAAAAAAAAAAAAAAAAAGAAGAATTCCCGGCCGGGCGTGGTGGCTCACGCCTGTAATCCAAGCACTTTGGAGGCCAAGGTGGGCGGATCACCTGAGGCCGGGAGTTCAAGACCAGCCTGACCAACATGGTGAAACCCCGTCTTTAAAAAAAAAAAGAAGAAGAATTCCCTGCCAGTAGTCTGCGGGCCCTTCCTGCTTCTTCCTCCAGGACTACGGGTCAGAACTGTGTGCAGGGAATCCCAGACTCACTGTCCAGTGGAGCCTTCCCCTGGCTTCAGAGCAGGAGGGGGAGTGAACGCCAAAAAGACCACACTGCAGCAGGACAGGGGTGGGGGGGCTCTCGTGTTCTCCGGGTATCAGGAATGTGGAATGAGGCTGCTGGCTGCATGGCCAAGCCTTTTCCCATTGTTTCGGGAATTAGCAGACTGGAGAGACCAATGGGAACTCAGGTTCTGGCAACTGGGATGCAGAATTAGACTCTGGTTAAGGCTGATCTAAATGCGCCCTCCATGGGCACTGGCTGAGTTCTGCCCCATACTGCTTTCTGCTATAACAGGGCAGCACTGAGTTCCAATGTGCTCTCCCTCTCCCAAGTTAACGACTCTCTCTCTGTGCCATGTGACCTCTGTGAGAGGATGGGAAACAGGTGGCATAGGCAATTCAGGACTGGCTTTCCCACCCTCTTCCATGCCTCTTTACTTAATAGAAGACCAGGTACTGTGATTGTGCAGCTGATTTTTGGTTCTTATTAAGTTCCTTTTTTGTGTGGATATCTGTTCAATTTGGTGTTTTTGTTGGGGGAAGAGTCACTGGAGGGCTCTATTTGGCCATCTTGCTTTGCCTCCTTCTGTATCACTTTTTTTTTTTTTTTTTTTTGAAATGGAGTCTTGCTCTGTTGCCAGGCTGGAGTGCAGTGGTGCAATCTCAGCTCACTGCAACCTCTGCCTCCCAGGTTTAAGCAATTCCCCTGCCTCAGCCTCCCAAGTAGCTGGGACTACAGGCGCGCACCACCACACTTGGCTAATTTTTTGTATGTTAGTAGAGAAGGGATTCACCATGGCCAGATGGTCTCGATCTCCTGACCTCGTGATCCACCCACCTTGGCTTCCAAAAGTGAGATAACAGGCGTGAGCCACCATGCCCAGCCTTGTATCACTTTTGACCATGGTTTTATCTATATGGTGGGTAAAAGATCCAAAAAACTTACAGAAACTCAGGGAGACAGAAAGTAAGTGTAAAGAAAGAATAAAATAACTTCAGTTCACATTTGAAATTATTAAGTTCTTTTTGATAAAATTTCATGCTATCATAAATGAACTGGATGTAATTTTTTGATACAGGAATAAATTCAAAATTTTTTCATGAAAGTAAAATGCTTTCAACCTAAGGTCATTTATCCAAAAACTTTTTCCTTTTTGACCTTACTTTATTAAAAACTGCAAATATAAAACATGTATATCTAAAGGTCAGGTGTAGTGGCTCATGCCTGTAATCCTAGCACTGTGGGAGGCCGAGATGGGAGGATCACTTGATGCCAGGAGTTCGAGACCAGCCTGGTCAACACAACAAGACTCCATTTCTCCTTTTTTAAAAAATATGTATCTAAAAAGACAATTTTCACATCTCAAGAATGGAAGCATTTCTCAGGCTGGGAGCACTGGCTCATACCTGTAATCCCAGCACTTTGGGAGGCCAAGCAGGCGGATCACTTGAGGTCAGGAATTTGAGACCAGCCTGGCCAACATGGTGAAATCTCATCTTTACTAAAAATTCAAAAACTAGCCAGGTGTGGTGGCACACACCTCTAATTCCAGCTAATCCAAAGGCTGAGGCACGAGAATTGCTTGAACCCAGTAGGTGGAGGTTGTAGTGAGCCGAGATGGCGCCACTGCACTCCAGCCTGGGTGACAGCAAGACTCTGTCTCAAAACAATAACAACAACAAAAATTGAAGCATTTCTTTTTTTTTTTTAAGAGATGGGATCTCACTGTGTTGCCCAGGCTGGAGTGCAGAGGCTATTTACAGGCGCAATCCCACTACTGATCAGCATGGGAGTTTTGACCTGCTCCATTTCCAACCTGGGCTGGTTGACCCCTCCTTGAACAACCTGGTGGTCCCCTGCTCCTGGGAGGTCACCATATTCATGCCGAACTTAGTGCATACACTCAATTGACGTAGCACACCACAGTCCAGAACTCCTGGGCTCAAACAATCCTCCCACCTCAGCCTCCTGAGTAGCTGAGACTACAGGCACGTGCCACTGTGCCCGGCTGAAGCATTTCTTATAACCAGAATATCATGGTCACATCTAATAATTTTCTAATATTAACTGATAGCATGACACTAGACTCTCATAAATTACATAAACAATGTAAAAAGTATTTCGTACAGACATAGTCTGACTATATTGTCCAGGCTGGTCTTGAAGTCTTGGCCTCAAGGGATTCTGCTCCCTTGGCCTTCCTTTGCATACGGAAACTCAATGTGGAAATAACGCCATTTATCCATTAAACATAAAAGACAGCATAACCTTAAAAATGTGTGACATTCCCTATCCATAGCTCTGTCTGCAGCCAGAAGGAAGAGTGAGTCCTAGATTACCAAAATAACCTTTTTTTTTTTTTTTTTTTTTAGCTGGAGTTTCATTCTTGTTGCCCAGGCTGGAGTGCAGTGGCATGATCTCTGCTCACCACAACCTCCACCTCTCGGGTTCAAGCGATTCTCCTGACTTGGCCTCCCGAGTAGCTGGGATTACAGGCATGTGCCACCACGCCCAGCTAATTTTTGTATTTTTAGTAGAGACGGGGTTTCTCCATGTCAGTCAGGCTGGTCCTCTTGCCTCAGCCTCCCGAAGTGCTGGGATTACAGGCATGAGCCACTGCGCCCGGCCCCAAAATAACTTAATTCTACATTGCTGAAACTCACTAATGACAGCATTGCTTTTCTAATCAGATGAAGAACCATGTATGCTGTCAACAGAGCATCAGGACTCAAACAGAAAGCAGCATCACTGCCTTCCAAAGTGGTGGCCTTCCTGGTTTATGAACACTCTTTGAGCCTGTGCTACAATGTCCTCTCTAGGGTGTTTGTGAAGCATCAAGATACTCCCACAGTCAAGGCCAATAATCAGGCTCAGCTGTGTCCTGTTCATCTCCCTCACCCTGTGCTTCCAATGTCCCTTACCTTCATTCACCATCCCAACACAGAACCTGCATCCTGTGCAAAATCACATTTGAAGTCATGTTGGCAGTGGTGTTTCTACTCTGTGGCCCATACTGTCACTGTGGATGTTGTCTTGAAGGGAGAAGGATGAGTCAGTGGTTGGATTCAGTAGCAGCTAACTCTGTATTGCCCTCTCTAATCCAAACGATTACAGAATCCGACAGGCAATGACTCCACCCATCACTCATGTGAATACATTATCAGGGGCTGAATACGTCATCTCCACATAAAGTCACAGTTTGGTCACTGATTGCTACTCTATCCTTTGACACCTGGGCTTCTGACTCTGAGAAGTTTCAACAAAGATTTTCTCAACAGGAGCTTGCTGGACACTTCGATGAAGTGATTGGATGGTTCCATGGAAGTGTACAGACAAAAAGCTGACTTTTGCATGTTGCTTTTTACTCTACAGGAGAGGGCTGTTGATAAATTAGAATCAAAAGCATATAGACCAGGAACAGTGGCTCACGCCTGTAAGTTTGAGATAAGCCTGGCCAACATGGTGAAACCCCATCTCTACTAAAAATATGAAACACATTAGCTGGGTGTGGTGGTGGGCGCCTGTAATCCCAGCTACTCGGGAGGCTGAGGCAGAACAATCGCTTGAACCCAGGAGACAGAGGTTGCAGAGTCGAGATCGCGCCATTCCACTCCAGCCTGGGTGACAAGAGTGAAACTCCATCTCAAAAAACAAAAACAAAAAAAAGCATATTATCTGAGCAAGAAAGTCTTGGTTGGAATATTGATGCTGACTTTGTTCCTTCCTAGGCTTGCATTCAGAAAATCTGCATAAATATATTAGTCTCGTTAGACTCATAAAAGAGCTTTTTAAAAGTATTGTATAGCTTGCTAAGAAGTAAATTTACATATTGTAACTGAGGTACATAATGGAAAATAATATCCAGTACATCACAGGAAATACTTCAGTGTTCAGAGAATAAGTAAGGCAAAACAGGTCCACAAGTCCAGGAGTCAGCCTCCCCTCACTGCAAGGCTGAGTCTCATGCTGTTAGAGAGAAACAAGCCAGACACCTGCAATGGGAGACAATGCTCCTAAGTGGCTACGATGAATCAAGACAAAAAAAGAGCATTCTGCAACCATGTCTTTAAAACTGGTGAGCCGGGCACAGTGGCTCATGCCTGTAATCCCAGCACTTTGGAAAGCCAAAGCGGGCAGACCACAAGGTCAGGAGTTAAAGACCAGCCTGGCCAATGTAGGGAAACCCCATCTCTACTAAAAACACAAAAATTAGCTGGGCGTGGTGGCAGACACCTCTAATCCTGGCTGCTTGGAAGGCTGAGGCAGGAGAATCGCTTTAACCTGGGAGGTAGAGTTTGCAGTGAGCCGAGATTGCACCACTGCACTCCAGCCTGGGCAACAGAGCCACTCTGTCTCAAAAAATAAAAATAAATAAATAAATAAATAAAACGGGTGAAAGAGGCTGGGCGTGGTGGCTCACGCCTGTAATCCAAGCACTTTGGAGGCCAAGGCGGGCAGATCACCTGAGGTCGGGAGTTCAAGACCAGCCTGACCAACATGGTGAAACCCCGTCTTAAAAAAAAAAAAAAAAAAAAAAAACGGTGAAAGATAACATGTTCCAAATCATAAACATGATCAAAATTCCTCTCTTCTCACTAACGATTCAGTGGTATTTCTCATGAGTTAGGTTTACCTCCCACCATTCCTTTTCCCTTCTGAATAAGAACAATTGTGATTACCAAGTTTAGAATTCAGTTTACCTCATCAGTGCATCAAATACAGAGAATCATCTTGCTTCCTTGACTAGAAACCCATCAACCTAAAACAAGCACAAAACCTGTCAGAAATTCTTCAGAGCACCCTCTTACTGATAAATCACACAGACATTTATGGTTTCTGGTCATAATTATTATTACAATTTATTACACCCTCTTTGATAACAGGTATGGTCTTTGTGGTCTTTAGCTACAGGGCACACAAAACAGCATGGCTTAACTTTTGGTATTATGAGTAAATGAGACATTACTACCAAGATAAAAGTTGAAACCATATAAGCAAGAAAAGTAAAATTTACATGAGGAGGAAAAAATTCCTAAAGTTGTATGCACCTGGTTAATGCTGACTTCACAGTGTCTTAATAAATAATTTGCCAAAATTATAAACTTGATGTGATCCAAGACTGAAGACAGTTTCTAAGAAACATGTACAGAAGTCTTGTTTGAATAAGAAATATATATCAGTCACATATAATCAAACAACTGGAAATGAACTGAGGCATTACACTGAGCTGTGAGTAACAGGAAACACTTGAAATTTCCTGATGACAGGAAGTACTTATTCTCACATGAAAGTCTTAGGCGAGGCCAGTCACTGCACAGTGCAGCAGAACAAGCTCCCCTCTAGTTGGTTTTGACAGTAGCATGGTAGCAGTCGGGCTGAATCAAGAATACGGTCACTACTAGTATAAACAAAGGTGCTTACTACATAAATTAGACGTTATACCAAGCATCTACAGACTAGGGGAGTCAGAGCATCAGAGAATATTCCCAACCAGGACAGTCTGAATTAGCTGCCTAGTACACACATAATAATGTCTGAAGGAAAACTAAAGTAGATATTCAACGTGGGGCTTCTGGAGACCTGTGTGAAACCTACACCTCCACGAAACTGAAGTCAAGTAGTTTTGAGGATACTCTTGATTGGCAACCCAAAGTGGGAAAATGGAATGGAAGCAGGTGTCCATACAGCCTGTATTCACATGGCTGTCTCCCTGTATGGTGCTTCCAAACCATGACTAATGCCTTCTTTGCTTATTTCCAAATCTCATGTATGATAGGCTACTGATGAACTGTATCATGGAATCACAAATGGAATGGATTCTTGGAAATCTAGTTCCTAAACTACCAACACTGACATAACACAATCCAGAGATCCAACTCTAGAGTTTACTGTCCTATTGCAAGTCTCTCGTAATTTAAAGCCAATTATCTTACAAGGTCTTTCTCCACTGTGAATCTTTTCATGCAGTCGAAAGAAATAGAAAGGACTGAAGGCTTTCCCAAATTTCTTACTTTCATGGGGTTTCTCTGTGTGACTCCGTTCATGATTATGAAAGAAATGGGACAACGGAAGGGTTAGGGTTAGGATTCTCATAGGGTTTCTCTCCAGTGTGAATTCTTTCATGTATTCGAAAGTAAGTGGATCGACTGAAGGCTTTCCCACATTGCTTACATTCATAGGGTTTCTCTCCGGTATGAGTTCTTTCATGTATTCGGAAGTAACTGGAACGACTGAAGGCTTTCCCACATTTTGTACATTTATAGGGTTTCTCTCCAGTGTGAATTCTTTCATGTTTTCGAAAAGAACTGGAACAACTGAAGGCTTTCCCACATTGCTTACAATCATAGGGTTTCTCTCCAGTGTGGGTCCTTTCATGTATTCGAAATGAACTGGGGAAATCAAAGGCTTTCCCACACACCTTACATTTATAAGGGCCATTGCCAGTGTGCTTTATCATGTGTCTTCGAACACTTGCAAGACAAGTCAAAGCCTTCCCACATTCCTTACACTCAAAAAGTTTCTCTCCAGTGTGAGTCCTTTCATGACTTCGAACAGAACTGGCACACCTAAAGGCTTTACCACACTGTTTACATTCATATGGTTTCTCTCCTGTGTGAGTTCTTTCATGTATTCGAATGTACTTCGAACAACTGAAAGCTTTGCCACATTGCTTACATTCATAGGGTTTATCTCCAGTGTGAGTCCTTTCATGTATTCGAATATAACTTGAACAACTGAAGGCTTTCCCACATTGCTTGCATTCATAGGGTTTCTCTCCAGTGTGACTTCTTTCATGTATTCGAAATAAACTGGGATAATCAAAGGCTTTCCCACACACCTTACATTTGTAAGGCACACCTCCCCTATGCATTAACATGTGTCTTCGAATGCTTACAAGAGAAATGAAAGTTTCTCCACATTCCTTACAATCATAGGGTTTTCCTCCAGGATGAGTCCTTTCACGTACTGGAAAAGCACGATGATGACTCAAGGCTCGTCCACACTGGTTTCGTGTATATGACTTCTTTCCATATTCCTGATATTCATTTGGTTCACGTCCAGTGTGATCTCTGATGTGCCTATTAAGCAATGAAGCACCCATGCCAACTTCTCCACACACATTGCTTTTACACAGTTTTACTCCAGGAGTTTTCTTGTTCAGAATACCATCTGGAATCTGGCTGAAGGTTTCTTTACCTTGCCTACCTTCTTTATGTTCACAGAGTCTCTCTGGAATATGACTTGTGGGAAAAATGAGAAGTACATTATTAACAGTTTGTTTATAAATCATTTTATATTTACTAACACGTATTAGACTTATATATACCTTTTTCTTTTTTTTTTTTTTTTTTAAGACAGGGTTCCACCATGTTGGCCAGGCTGGTCTCAAACTCCTGACAGGTGATCCACCTGCCTTGGCCTCCCAAAGTGCTGGGATTACAGGCGTGAGCCACGACATCCAGCCCTTATATATACTTTTTTAAAATACAGACAGGATCTCACTAGGTTGCCCAGGCTGGTCTCAAACTCCAAGGCTCAAGGGATCCTCTCATCTCTGCCTCCCAAACTGCTGGGATTATAGGCGTGAACCACTGCACCAGGACTGGACTCATTTTTTTTTTTTTTTTTTTTTTGAGACAGCCTCACTCTGTTCCCAGGCTGGCAGGCTGGAATGCAATGGCATGATCTCGGCTCACTGCAACTTCCACCTCTTTTGTTCAAGCAATTATTCTGCCTCAGTCTCCCGAGTAGCTGGGATTACAGGCGTGGCTACCACACCAGGCTAATTTTTTATATCTTTAGTAGAGACAGGGTTTCACCATGTTGGCCAGGCTGGTGGCTGCTGGTGTAAGCCACCACACCCGGCCCTGGACTCATATTTTTAACCTTATCAGGGAAAGTGTAAGTTTTATGCTCTATCTCAATTGTGTGAATATGAACAGACTAAATGCTCTGCTTTAGGTCACAATCAGACCTATTATCAAAAAATGATATTCATGGCCAGGCCTGGTGGCTCACAACTGTAATCCCAGCACTTTGGGAGGCTCAGGCAGGTGGATCACCTGAGGACAGGAGTTCAAGACCAGCCTGGCCAAAATGGTGAAACCCCATCTCTACTAAAAATACAAAAAATCAGCCAGGCGTGGTGGTGGGCACCTGTAATCCCAGCTATTCGGGAGGCTCAGGCAGAAGAATCGATTGAACCCAGGAGGCAGATGTTGCAGTGAGCTGAGATGGCGCCCTTGCACTCCAGCCTGTGCAACAAGAGTGAAATTCCTTCTTAAAAAAAAAAAAAAGATATTTATATGAGGTTTCTTAATACTGTCTACAAGTGAACTATTTTGCAAACACTGAACATCTATGTTACACTTAACTATGCTTTAGGAGAAGATTTTCTAAAAACCAATCAATTTGAAGCTGGGTTTATATGTTTTGTTTGCTTGTTTTAAAAAAAATCCTAACAATATGAAATGCTCTCAAGGAACAGAGCTTTCTTTTGTGAGTGCAAATTACCTTGTATTTCTCCTGGGAAGTTTGAATGGGTCTTCAATGTTCTGATCTTCCCATTGTTTTCCTAAAATTTAGACCAAAAAAGTCATTATGAATTAGTACAAAGTTATAAAAAAATGTATTAGATTTTTATGTTCACAATTCACTGCAGCCATGCCTGGTTTATTCCCCAAAGTGTAAAGGAGCTAGAAACACTTGTTCTCTAGTTTACTAAGGGAAGGAATATTGTCACCCTTACCTACAGAAGCCAGGTTCCTGAAGGTTTCTCGCATCACATCCCTGTAGAGATTCTTCTGGGAAGGATCCAGCAAAGCCCACTCTTCCAGGGTGAAGTTCACAGCTACATCCTCAAAGGCCACCGAGTCCTGAAACATCCCACATGTATGGAGGAGGATGGGTGAGACTGACAGCACTGGGATCCTAGACTCTACTCCCCCAAGAAGTTCTCATGACTCTGTGCTCTCCAAACATTTATTTCAAGATTCCCCAGTCATCAAACTTAACCTCTATCTAAACTCACTTCCTTCCACAAAGCAATTCTGCTGCTAGAACTGAACTAGCAACAGTATAATAGGAATATGCCTCGCTGGTGGGGGAATTATGTGCAGTTAGGCCACCCCTAATGCCTCTCTCTACGGTGGGTCTGTAGCACCTGCCATAACAAAGATGTAGTAACTAGCGTGCAGAAAAAAAGTTAACATCAGCCACCCTGAGACTGCGTATCTTTAGAAATACTTGTTCACAAAGTCTGACCTTTGACAGTATCTGGATACTGGCTTTTGGACAGATCCCACCAACCTAACTGATAAAAGAGTCATAACTTACGAGAACAGACTCCCATAGCAAAATCTCTGTGGGAAGCAGTACAGGGATGGGAAAACCTAAATTGCAACTGATGAATTACTGAAGGTTTGGTGTGGATAAATTTAAAAAGTAAAAATCTGGCTGGACGTGGTGGCTCACGCCTGTAATCCCAACACTGGAAGATGGAGGCAGGAGGATCACTTGAGCTCAGGAGTTTAAGACTGGTCTGGACAATACAGCAAGACCTCTTCTCCACTAAATATAATTTTTTTAAATTAGTCATTTAAAAAAAAAAAAAGGTAAAAATCCAGGGAGTCCAGTCATATGGGGCCCCCCCAGGAGTTTGTGAGCTCTACCTCCACAAACCTTATCAGTTCTCACAGTGAAGATCATAGGAAAATTGCTTCCTGCTTGTGGCAGGAAGAGGGTGAGTAGTCATTCTGAAATAAACTCAGGGAATTGTTCTGAACAGATACCACCTTCACGCCAGGCGCAGTAGCTCATGTCTATAATCCCAGCACTTTGGGAGGCCAAAGGCCAGAGGATGGCTTGAGGCCAAGATTGAAGACCACCCTGGGAAACCAAGTGAGACTGCATGTGTCTATCAAAAAAAAAAAAAAAAAAAAAAAAAAGAAAAAGAAAAAAAAAGGGGAAGGGAAGGGAGAAAAGAAAGAGAGAAAAAGAGAGGAAGGAAGGAAGGGAGGGAGGGAGGGAGGGAAAGGGAAGAGCCTACCAACTGGGATGCTACCAGAGCCAAACCTGCTGGGACAATGGGAATAACTAATTCTATTCCCCTCTACTCTTCCTGCCTCCACTAAAGAGGCATGAGGATAAGAAGTACTTATGCAAATCACAACCCAGCAATGCAAGCTTCCTAAAATGAAGCCAAATCGTATGTCAATGGAATGTTTACTGTCTCCCCACACCATATTCCACATCAGTAGGACTCCTGGATAATAACAAGGAAGTACAATTGAAAGAATGCCTCACATCATAGTAAAGAAGCCTCTATGGGTACACCAACAAATGGGGTAATATGAAGTGGGCAATTTCTAGGCTCATACAATCTACCAAGACTGGGTCATGAAGACAGAGAAAATCTGTGGAAACCTACAACTATTAAGATTGATGCAGTAATCAAAAACCCCCAACAAATAAAAGCCCACAAATAGTTTCACTGCTAAAATCTATCAAACATTTAATGAAAAATTAACACCAATCCTCTTCAAACTATCCTAAAATAAATGTACAGGAGGGAACATATCCCAATTCATTCTATGAGGCCAGATAGACAGAGATAACAAAAAGAAAAAAAAAGCAGACAAATGTCCTTTATGAATACCAAAGCAAAAATCCTTAGATAAGTAATCAAAGGTACAGTAATAAAAAGTGTGGTATTGTCATAAAGACACATATACAGACCCTTGGAATAGAACACAGACCCCAGAAAGATACACACACATAAATGGCAAAATGATTTTTCCAAGTGTGCCCAGATTCATTATTGGGAAAAAAAAAATACTTTTCAAAAAATAGTGTTGGCCTGGATACAAAGATTAGAACAAAAGACACTGGGGCCTACTTGAAGTGGCAGGGTTGGAGGAAGGTGAGGATGAAAAAGAAACCTATCAGGTACTATGCTTTCACTACCTAGGTGATTAAATCAGTTGAACACTAACCCCTAGTAATGCACAATTTACCCATGTAACAAACTTGCACATGTACCCCCCCAAACCTAAAACAAAAGTTGAAAGAAAGAATGGTTCTGGGAAAACTGGATATCCACATGTGAAAAAATACAGCTGGGACCGGGCGAGGTGGCTTACGCCTGTAATCTCAGCACTTTGAGAGACAACCTGACGTTAGGAGTTCTAGACTAGCCTGGTCAATATGGTGAAACCTATCTCTACTAAAAATACAAAAAATGAGCCAGGTGTGATGGCATGTGCCTATAATCCCAGCTACTTGGGAGGCTAAGGCAGGAAAATTGCTTGAACCCGGGAGGTGGAGGTTGCAGTGAGATGACACCATATCACTGTACTCCAGCCTGGGTGAAAGAGTAAAACTGTCTCGAAAAAAAAAAAAAAAGCAGTTGGACCCTTAACTTACATACAAAAATGAGATCACAATGGATCAAAGACCTAAAGGTAACAGCTAAAACTAAACAACTCTTAGAAGAAAATAGTAAAAATTATGCAGGCCATTTTTTTGGACTAAGATCATATACTAGGCCCCAACGAATGAGACCAAACCAAAATGGAGTCACTTATGATCAAACTAAAATTTTAAAGAAGCAGGTTGCTCCTCAAACATACCCAGTTTTTCTACAAAACAGGGGACTCACAGAAACCAATCACAAAGGGCACAGTCAATCTCAGCTGGCATAATAAGGACGTCCCCTCTGCTTTATCCTTTCAATAAAAGTAACCTGATATTAACCAATCTGCTTTGTTGCTGTTGCCGTTTCCTTCTGTCATGTCCAGTAGGAGCTCTTATTCTATAGAATGGGATGGTACCCCAATTTGTGAACTGCAAATAAAAGTCAACTGGATATTTAACTCTGTTGTAATTTTCATTTTTAAACAAAAACACAGGGCAAAGTTTCCATTGGGTTTGGCATTGATTTCTTGGATAGAACACCAGAACACGGTTCATAAAAGAAAGACAAATTTTATTTCATCAAAATTTAAAACTTGTGTGAGCCAGGCAGCTGAGGGAAGAGGATTCCTTGAGCCTAGGAGGTTGAGACTGCAGTGAGCTGGAATCATACCTGGGGGGAAGAGCAAGACCTTGTCTCCAAATAAATAAATAAACAATTCTGTATGTCAGAAGACACTATCAGCACTGGGAAAAGACAACCAGGGAATCATAAAAAGTATCAGCAAATCATCCATCTGGCAAGGTGTTAGCATCAATAACACATAAAGAACTCCTATGACTCACAACAAAAATCAACCACTCCAAAGAACAAGTGTTGGCAAGAATGTCAAGAATTTGAGGCTGAGGCAGATGGATCACTTGAGGTCAGGAGTTCAAGAACAGCCTGATCAACATGGCAAAACCCGTCTCTACTAAAAATACAAAAATTAGTCAGATGTGGTGGCACACGCCTGTAGTCCCAGCTACTCCAGAGGCTGAGGGAGGAGAATCGCTTGAACACAGGAGGTGGATGTTCCAGTGAGCTGAGATTGCGCCACTGCACTCTAGCCTGGGCAACACAGTGAGACTCAGTCTCAAAAAAGAAAGAAAACATTTCAACAAAGCGTTCAGTGATCTAATTGGTTATTAGTGAGTCATGAATCAAGAAGCATCTCATCTATAACACAGAAAGCCGTTAGCCAGTCGCAGTGGCTCACACCTATAATCTCAGGACTTTGGGAGGCCAAGGCGGGTGTATCACAAGGTCAGGAGTTCAAGACCAGCCTGACCAACGTGGTGAAACCTCATCTCTACTAAAAATAAAAATAATAAAAAAAATTACCCAGGCGGGTATCATGCACTCGTAATCCCAGCTACTTGGGAGGCTGAGACAGAAGAATCGCCTGAACCCGGGAGGTGGAAGTTGCGGTGAGCCAAGATCGCGCCACTGCACTCCAGCCTGGGCGACAAAGCAAGACCCTGTCTCAAAAACAAAACAAAAAAAAAGAAACTTCAGCAAAATCAATATAAATGGACAGTTTATTGGGGCCAGAGCTGAGGATTGCAACCCAGGAGCACAGATTCAAGTTGCCCTGAATATATACTCTAATTAACAGCAGTTACACAGGGGATTTGTTGTTGTTGTTTAGACAGGGTCTCACTTTGTCACCCAGGCTGGAGTGCAGTGGCATAATCATGACTCACTGCAACCTTGACCTCCCTCGGCTCAGATGATCCTCCCACTTCAGCCTCCCATAGCAGCTGGGACTGCAGGTGCACACTACCACACCTGGCTAATGTTTTTTTTTTTATTTTTTTTGTAGAAACAGGATTTCACTATGTTGCCTGGGCTGTCTCAAGCGATCCTCCTGCCTCTGCCTCTCATAGTGCTGGGATTATAGGCATGAGCCACTACGCTCAGCCACATGTGGATTCTTTTTTTGTTTTGAGACAGAGTTTCACTCTTGTCTCCTAGGCTGGAGTGCAACGGCGCGATCTTGGCTCAACACAACCTCCGCCTCCCAGGTTCAAGCGATTTTCCTGCCTCAGCCTCCTGAATAGTTGGGATTACAGGCATATGCTACCACACTCAGCTAACTTTTGTATTTTTAGTAGAGACGGGGTTTCTCCATGTTGGTTAGGCTGGTCTCAAATTCCTGACCTCAGGTGATTCACCTGCCTTGGCCTCCCAAAGTGTTGGGATTACAGGCGTGAGCCACACTGCACCCGGCCACAAGTGGATTCTTTTTTTTTTTGTCTTGTAGTTAGCTACTTACAGAACACAAAAGGGGAGAAATGGAGTGGACTGATACAAAGTTGTTGGGAATTCCCACTGGTTTACAGGAATAACATTCATTAGTGACTGGCTATATACACTGTTTTGCTATAAGGTGTAGGATATGATGTCTGGGTGACATTATTAGGTTAATTTATAGCTACTTGTAGCAAAAGCAAGCGGTTCCAAGAGATGAATACATAGCTCAAAGAGGGTAGTAGAACATGACTGCTGTCTCATTTTAATGCCTCTCTGGGCCTAATTTGAAAGAGCTCACATTACTTAAATGAAAATTCTTTGCTTTCATCAAATTGAGTAGAGGAGGTGAGCTTTATAGGCAGAAAAGGGGTGAAGAAAGCAGAAATAAAAACAAAAAGGGCAGGGCATGGTGACTCACTACTGTAATCCCAGCACTTTTGTGAGGCTGAGGCAGGCAGATCACAAGGTCAGGAGATCAAGACCATCCTGGCTAACATGGCAAAACCCCATCTCTACTCAAGACCATCCTGGCTAACACGGTGAAATCCTGTCTCTACTAAAAATACAAAAAACTAGCTGGGTGTGGTAGCACATGCCTGTAGTCCCAGCTACTCGGGAGGCTGAGGCAAGAAAATCGCTTGAACCCGAGAGGTAGAAGGTGCAGTGAGCTGAGACTGCGCCACTGCACTCCAGCCTGGGCAACAGAGCAAAACTCCACCTCAAAAAAAACAAAAACAAAAAACTGTTGTGTCATTTCAAAGTACTTTCTAAAGCCCACGTGACTTCCTTACCATGATGACTCAGATTAACTGGGACCCTTCTGATTGGCTACTATGAATCTCTGGTGTTTTGGAAAACTGGCCTATTTTAAAGTTTAGTATGATTATGTGGCACCGTGCATGAGATTCCATTCTGGTCTGGTCTGTTTGAGCCTAGTACAGTAGCTTAGTCCAAAACAGTGGCCTCCCATAAATTTTATTTATCAATACATACAATGAGACTTTTTTTTTTTGAGACAGGGTCTTGCTCTGTTGCCCATGCTGGAGTGCAATGGTGTGATCTCAGCTTAATGCAGCCTGAACCTCCCAGGGCTTAAGCAATCCTCCCACCTTAGCCTCCCAAGTAGCTGGGACAAGAGGCATGCACCTTATGCAGGTAGGCTTGCATAAAAACAAACAAACAAACAAAAAAACAGGCATGCACCACCACAACTGGCTAATTTTTTTTAAATCTCATAGTGGGGTCTCACTTGTGGCTCAGGCTGGTCTCAAACCCCTGGGCTGAAGGGATCAAGTGATCCTCCTGGCTCAGACTCCCAAAGTGCTGAGGTTACAGTCATAAGACACCATGTCTGGCTTGAGATACTGTTTAGTATTTTTTTTTTTTTTAAAGATGGGGTTTCACCATGATGGCCAGCCTGGTCCTGAACTCCTGACCTCAGGTGATCCACCCACCTTGGCCTCCCAAAGTGCTAGGATTACAGGTGTGAGCCACCGCGCCCGGCCTTGTTTAGTATTTTTTAAAAGATATCTAGGATAGGCAGTGGCTCATGCCTGTAATCCTAACAAGTTGAGAGGCTGAGGCAGGAGAACTGTGTGAACCCAGAAGTTCAAGACCAGCCTAGGCAACATAGTGAGACTCTGACTACAAAAAAATTAAAATTTTTTATTTGGTGGTGGTGCATACCTGTAGTCTGAGCTACTCACGAGGCTGAGTTGGGGGGATCCCTTAAGCCCTGGAGGTTGAGGCTGCAGTGAGCTATTATCATGACACTGCACTCTAGCCCACGTGACAGAGCAAGACTCTACGTCAAAAAAAAAAGACATCTGTTACATGTTACAAAATGGATGAACTTTCAGTACACTATGCTAAGTGAAATAAGCTAGTCAAAAAATATGTATATGGCTCTTTAATAACTCCTGTGAGGTTGTCAAACACAAGCAGGAAGTGGATGGTAGTTGTCAGCCACGGTAAGGAGGAGGAATAGGAAGTTGTTATTCAATAGCTATACATTTTAAGTTCTACAAGGTGAAAATTTTCTGCAGATCAGTTACACAAGAGTACACCTAATTATGGTTTAGTTTTTTTGTTATGCATTTTTTACAATTACAAATAAAAATTATTTTCAAAACCCCAAATAAATGAATTTTAAAATGGGTAAAGAATTTGACTAGGCATTTCTCTATGAAATACACAAGTTGCCAATTGGCACATGAAAACCAACCAGGGTTAAGAAATGGCAGCAATTGTTTTAAATGTCATAAAGTAAACAAAGAACCTGAAGCTACTTGGGCCAACAGATTATGGTGGAGACATATGATAGACCATCTAAGGCTTGGGAAGAAAAGCTGAGGAGAAAAATTTGAGAAATTAGGATACAAAAGTCCCCAGGTACTCAAAAGTACCCAGGTATGCTGGGGAATAGAGAATGCCCCTTTTATGCCCAGGAAAGAATGCATTTCCAGAAAAGACCTGAGAAGACCCTCATTTTCAGTACCAGCTGATCTCCAGGCTCAGTTCAGCAGAACTGAAGGCTGAAGCAGAGGTTTTTTCATGTGTGGGTTTTTTTTTTTTTTTTAATTTTTATTTTTTTTTAAAGACAGGGTTTCACCATGTTGGTCAGGCTGGTCTTGAACTCCCGACCTCAGGTGATCCGCCCGCCTTGGCCTCCAAAGTGCTTGGATTACAGGCGTGAGCCACCATGCCCGGCCCATGTGTGGGTTTTTTTTGAGATGGAGTCTTGCTCTGTCACCCAGGCTGGAGTGCAGTGGCACGATCTCAGCTTACTACAACCTCCACTTCCTGGGTTCAAGCGATTCTTGTGCCTCAGCCTCCCAAGTAACTGGGATTACAGGTGCCTGCCACCACAGCCGGCTAAGTTTTGTAATTTTAGTAAAGATGGGGTTTCACCATGTTGGCCAGGCTAGTCTCGAACTCCTGACCTCAGATGATCCATACACCTTGGCCTCTCAAAGTGCTGGGAATACAAGCATGAGCCACCATGCCTGGCAGATTGAAGCAGAGTTTTAAATAGGCTGGCTAAGTGTTCAAAAACCACCCAGCACAAACAAAAAAGAGGTGGGGGTTTTGTTTCTTAGTTTCATCATCTTTTTTTTCTCTCCTGGCATTTAGAAAATCTGTGTGAATCTTCTGTGATCTCTGTGTTCTCTTTTGTCTGAACATAAACTAAAGAAATAGGATTTCATTGAATTCCATTTGCTTCTTAAAAGAAAAAAAAGGAGGGCCAGGCGCAGTGGCTCATGCCTGTAATCCCAGCACTCTGGGAGGCTGAGGTGGCAGATCACCTTAGTGTCAGGAGTTCAAGACCAGCCTGGCCAAAATGGTGAGACCCCCATCTCTAAATAAATAAATAAATAAGAAAAAAAAACAGGAGAAAAAAAGAAATAGAGATTTCAATGACTACATGGCAAGAAAGTCTCTGTAAAAAAAATACTTTCAAAAGGTCATGAAACAGACAAATACAGCCTTTAACAAATGAAAACAGGAAACAATGGAGAAGAAAATCGGATTTCCTGAGTTATAACTCAGGAAATATATATATATATATATATATTTTTTTTTTATGATTCATTCTCCGTAGAGACTGCCAAAAATTGCCAACACCAACTGTATTTCAAGTTGTCATGGCAGGGTATTGGGAAAAGTTTTCAATTAGCAATAATCACACCTTGGATAAACCTCATTGGCTACGATACTGCCACTGCGCAAAGCTAGGAAATATATATTATAATTACTCCATTATAATATTCAAATTTGGTGGGGCGTGGTGGCTCATGCAGTTTCCCAGCACTTTGGAAGGCAGAGGTGGGCAGATCACGTAAGTTCAGGAATTCGAGACCAAACCTGGCCAACATAGTAAAACCCTGTCTCTACTAAAAAGACAAAAATTAGTCGGGCAAGCCAGGCATGGTGTCTCACACCTGTAATCCCAGCACTTTGGGAGGCCAAGGTGGGCAGATCACAAGTTCAAGATCAGTCTGGCCAAGATGGTGAAACCTCGTCTCTATTAAAAAAAAAAAAAAAAAAAATTGGCCACGCGCGGTGGCTCACGCCTATGATCCCAGCACTTTGGGAGGCCAAGGTGGGTGGATCACGAGGTCAAGATCGAGACCATCCTGGTCAACATGGTGAAACCCCGACTCCATTAAAAATACACAAATTAGCTGGGCATGGTGCCGCACGCCTGTAGTCCCAGCTACTTGGGAGGCTGAGGCAGGAGAATTGCTTGAACCCAGGAGGCAGAGGTTGTGGTGAGCCAAGATCGTGCCATTGCACTCCAGCCTGGGTAACAAGAGTGAAACTTCGACTCAAAAAAAAAAAAAAAATTGCCAGGCATGGTGGCAGGCACCTGTAATCCCAGCTACGCGGGAGGCTGAAGCAGGGAGAACTGCTTGAACCCGGGAGACAGAGACTGCAGTGAAATGAAATCGCACACTGCACTCCAGCCTGGGCGACAGAGCAAGACTCCTTCTCAAAAAAAAAAAAAAATTCAAATTCCACTTTTCAACAACAAAAAACCACAAAGAAAGAAAAATATAGCTCATCAATGGGAAAAAATAATTGAGATAAACCATCTCTGAGAATCCCCCAGTTATTGAGCTCACTGGATAAAGACTTTAAGCAACTGCCTTTTAACTATGCTCAAAGTGGTAAAGACAATCATGGAGAAATAAAACTAAGAAAAGAATGCATACAATTATCAATAAAAAATTAGAAATTATTTTTTAAAAGACTACACAGACCAGACACGTGGCTCACGCCTGTAATCCCAGCACTTTGGGAGGCCGAGGTGGGTGGATCACAAGGTCCGAAGTTCAAGATCAGCCTGGCCAATATGGTGAAACCCCATCTCTACTAAAAATACAAAAATTAGCCAAATGTGGTGGCACATCCCTGTAATCCCAGCTACTCTGGAGGCTGAGGCAGAAGAATCACTTGAACCCAGGAGGTGGAGGTTGCAGTGAGCCGAGATAGCACCACTGCACTCCAGCCTGGGCAACAGAATGAGACTCCGTCTCAAAAAAAAAAAAAAAAAAAAAAAAAAAAAAAGACTACACAGAAAGTATGGAAATGCAAAGCACAACTAAAATGAAAATTTCTCTATAGGTGTTCAACAGCAAATCTGAGCAAGCAAACTAAGAATCAGTTAACGAAAATAAACTTTACCACCCTAAGAAAGAAAAAATAAATCTAAGAGAATGGGAAAACTTGCTGGAGTTGGTTGCACAAGGTGAGTATAGTTAACACTACTCACCTGTATACAAAAATGCTTAAGAAGGTAGATTTTGGGCCAGGCGCGGTGGCTCACGCCTGTAATCCCAGCACTTTGGGAGGCCAAGGCAGGCAGATCACGAGGTCAAGAGATCGAGACCATCCTGGCCAACACGGTGAAACCCCATCTCTACTAAAAAAATACAAAAAAAATTAGCTGGGCGTCATGGCGCCCACCTGTAGTCCCAGCTACTCGGGAGGCTGAGGCAGGAGAATTGCTTGAACCCAGGAAGCGGAGATTGCAGTGAGCTGAGATTGCACCACTGCACTCCAGCCTGGCACCTGGTGACAAAGCAAGACTGTCTCAAAAAAAAAAAAAGAAGGTAGATTTTTAAGTGTTTTTATAACCACAATTAAGAATAATAAATTGTTGGGCATGGTGGTTTATACCCATAATCCCAGCATTTTGCGAGGCTGAGGTGGGCAGATAGCTTGAGCCCAGGAGTTCAAGAATGGCCTGCGTAACATGGCAAAACCCCATCTTTACAAAAAATACAAATATTAGCTGGGTGTGGTGGCATGTCCTCTAGTCCCAGATACTCAGCAGACTGAGGCAAGAGCATGACTTGAACTCAGAAGGTGGAGACTGCAGTGAGCCGAGGTGGCACCACAGCACTCCAGCCTCAGCAAAAAAGAATAAGTTATTGTAACAAACCAGCAAAAAACACATTGATTAGAAAATGGGCAAAATTGGCTGGACATGCTGGCACACACCTGTAATCCCTCCTACTCAGGAGCCTGAGGAAGAAGGATCTTGAGCCCAGGAGTTCGAATCCAGCCTGGGCATAATAGCTCTCTCCAGAAAAAAGGAAAAATAAAGATAAATAAATAAAAAATGGGCAAAGAACTTGAATGGACATTTCTCCAGGATATATACAAATGGCCAAAAAGCACATACAAAGATGTTCAACACCACGAATCATTAGGGATACAGATTTTACAAAATGTAATTTCACATGGTTATTCACCATTTGAATAGCTTTCATCTCACGTAATATATACACTGACAAAAAGATAAGTCTTTAAAATTGTTATGCCATGCTAAACTGTAGTCAATTAAACCTCTTTCCTTTATAAATTATCCAGTCTTGGGTATGTCTTTAATCACAGCGTGAGAATGGACTAATACAGTAAATTGGTACTGGGCAGTGGAGTGCTGCTGTAAAGATACCTGAAAGTGTGGAGGCAACTTTGGAACTGGGTAACAGGCAGAGGTTGAAACACTTTGGAGGGCTCAGAAGAAGACAGGAAAATATGGGAAAGTTTGAAACTTCCTAGAGACTTGGAGGGCTCAAAAGACAGGAAGATGTGGCGAAGTCTGGAACTTCCTAGAGACTTCTTGAATAGCTCTGACCAAAATGCTGACAGTGGTATGGACAATAAAGTCTAGGCCGAGGTGGTTTCAGATGGAGATGAGAAATTTGTTGGGAACTGGAAGCAAAGGTGACCCTTGTTATGTTTTAGCAAAGACACTGGGGACATTTTGCCCCTGCCCTAGAGATAGATCTGTGGAACTCTGAACTTGTGAGAGATGAAAGAAACTGCTTAGTGGCAAAGCATTCAAAAGGTGACAGAACATAAAAGTTTGGAAAATTTGCAGCCTGACAATGGAATAGAAAAGAAAAACCCAGCTGGGCGCAGTGGCTCATGCCTGCAATCCCAGCACTTTAGGAGGCTGAGGCAGGTGGATCACTTGAGATCAGGAATTTGAGACCAGCCTGACCAACATGGAGAAACCCCGTCTCTACTAAAAATACAAAATTAGCCAGGCATGGTGGCACATGCCTGTAATCCCAGCTACTTGAGAGGCTGAGGCAGGAGAACTACTTGAACCCAGGAGGCAGAGGTTGCAATAAGCCGAGATCGCGCCATTGCACTCCAGCCTCAGCAACAAGAGCAAAACTCCTTCTCAAAAAAAAAAAAGAAACAAAGAAAAGAAAAACCCACTTTCTGGAGAGAAATTCAAGCCAGCTACAGAAATTTGCATAAGTAATAAGTAGTCAAATGTTAATCGCCAAGACAATGGAGAAAACGTCTCCAGGAAACATCACAGAACTTCATGGCAGCCTGTCCCATCATAGGCCCAGAATCCTCGGAGGAAAAAATGGTTGGTTTCCTGGGCCTGGTCCAAGGCCCCTTGCTGTATGCACCCTAGGGACTTGGTGCACTGTGCCCAGCCACAGCTAAAAGTTGCCAAGGTACAGTTTGGATCATGGCTTCAGAGGGTGCAACCCTCAAACCTTGGCAGCTTCCACGTGGTGTTAGTATGGTACTGTGGGTGCAGAGAAGACAAGAATTAAGGCTTAGGAACCTCTGCCTAGATTTCGGAGAACGTATGGAAATGCATGGATGTCCAGGCAGAAGTGTGCTGCAGGGTCAGAGCCCTCATGGAGACCCTCTGCTGCTAGGACAGTGCAGAAGAGAAATGTGGAGCTGGAGCCCCCATACTGAGTTCCCACTGTGGCACTGCCTAGCAGAGCTGTGAGGCCATCCATCCCCCAACCCCAGAATGGTCGATCCACTGACAGCTTGCACCATGCACCTGGAAAAGCCAGATACTCAATGCCAGCTGTGAAAGCAGCCAGGAGGGAGGCTATACCCTGCAAAGCCACAGAGGCAGAGCTGCCCAAGGCTGAGGGAGCTTACCTCTTGCATCAGCGTGACCTGGATGTGAGACATGGAGTCAAAATAGATTATTTCAAAGCTTTAAGATTTAATTACTGTCCTACTGGATTTCAGGCTTGCATGGGGCCTCTAGTCCCTTTGTTTTGGTCAATTTCTCTCATTTGTAATGGGTGTATTTACTGACTGTCTGCACCTCCGCTATATCTAGGAAGTAGGTAACTTGTTTTTGATTTTACAGGCTCATAGGCAGAAGGGACATGCCTTGTCTAAGACTTTGGGGGACTGTTGGGAGGGCATGATGTGTTTTGAAATGTGAGGACATGATATTTGGGAGGTGCTGGGGCAGAATGATATGGTTTGGCTGTGTCCCCACCCAAATCTCATCTTGAATTGTAGTTCCCATAATCCCCACGTGTCATGGGAGGGGGCAGGTAGGAGATAATTTAATCACTGGCGTAGTTACCTCCATGTTGTTCTCATGACAGTCAGCGAGTTCTCATGAGATCTGGTTTTATTTATTTATTTTTGAGACAGAGTCTCACTCTGTCACCCAGGCTGGAGTGCAATGGCGCAATCTCGGCTCACTGCAACCTCCTCTTCCCAGGTTCAAGCAATTCTGCTGCCTCAACCTCCCGAGTAGCTGGAATTACAGGCACGCACCACCATGCCCAGCTAATTTTTTTGTATTTATTTATTTATTTTTTCAGTCTTTCTAAGGTTCAATTTAGGTATTTTTTGCATTTTTTTTTAGTAGAAATTGGGTTTCACCATGTTGGTCATGCTGGTCTCGAACGCCTGACCTTGTGATCTGCCCACCTCAGCCTCCCAAAGTGCTGGGATTACGGGTGTGAGCCACCATGACTGGTGAGATCTGCTTTTATAACGGGTTTCCCCAACCTTCACTCTGCCACCATGTGAAGAAGGACATGTGTACTTCCCCTTTCACCGTAATTGTAAGTTTCCTGAGGCCTCCCCAGCCATGCTCAACTGTCAGTCAATCAAACTTCTTTCCTCAGTAATTTATAAATTACCAAGTCTTGGGTATGTCTTTATTAGCAGCATGAGAACAGACTAATACAGAGCCCTGGGAAAAACGAGACTGAAGAGGTCTCAAGTACTCCTTCCTTGACCAAACTTGAGTCAAGCTCCTCAGAGTCCTCTTTTTGACTAGGCCTTGGCATTGGCTTGCAGAAGTCAGTTTCAGCAAAAATCCATCTAAGGCAGTTTATAGAGAATCCCCCTACCTTAATATCAAATCAAGCTGGGCGCAGTAGCTCACAGCTGTAATCCCAGCACTTTGGGAGGCTGAGGTGGGCAGATCATGAGGTCAGGAGTTCAAGACCAGCCTGACACATATGGTGAAACCCCGTCCCTATAAAAAAATTTTTAAAAATCCAATCAAGTTATTTTTCCCCCACCTATGAGACCCAACCAAGTTCCATTCTCTCCCTCATCTTGTCCACTGGCTCTAAATCCAATAATATTCCTGCCGCATTTAAGGTTCAGTTCAATCTCCCTCCCCTATTATAGCTGTCATGACTCACTGCAATTGTGTTGAATAAACTCTTTCTTAACATTTTTAGTAAGTTTCCAATGCAATCTCTCTTTAACAGGTGACAAGGTTGTAAACTTGAGACCCTGCTTCACATATCTGGAATGCATAGGAGATGACAGGCTCCCTCCCACTGGGGATGAAGAAGCTGCAAACCACACATGCCATTCTGCTGGGCCCATCCAAGTCTGACTCCACAGAGGGGGAAGGTGTCCTTAGAGTACCTCCCTCCTACAAACCCAAAACACCAGGCTCAGATTTCTCTCCGGATGACCACTCCCTGTTATCACCCCATAGTCTGGGTGAGATCCAGGATTGCAGGTGTACAACTGCCTAGATAGAGGTCCAGGAGGTAGATTGCCTCCTACAGTGATGGGACAGGATACCTCAAACTCCTGGCTGACAATTCAGTCCCCACCCTGATGGAGTGTGATGAAGGGGACTGAGACTCAAGCTGCTTCTAGATAAAACTGCCCACGAGATATAGGATTTGCAAATCATTCTTCCACTTGGTAAATTATCTTTTCAAGTTCTTGGTGTCCTTTGAACAAAAACTACCAATTTTGATGAAGTCTAAACTTTAGCAACATAGTGTCTCATCAATTTTGATCATCATATATATTTATTCATCAATTATAACATACAATTGATGAACAAATATAACATATGTATGCACTTTCAGAGGCCAAAGTGGGAGAATCACTTGGGCCCAGGAGTTAGAGATCAGCCTGGACAACAGAGTGAGACCCAATCTACAAAAAAAAAAAAAAAAAAAAAAAAAAAAAATTAGCCAGGTGTGGTGGTGCACATCTGTGGTCCCAGCTACTTGGGAGGCTGAGGTGGCAGGATCACTTGAGTCCCGGAGGTCTAGCCTGTAGTGAGCGGTGATTGCACCACTGCACTCAAGCCTGGGCAACACACAACAAGACTTTGTCTCTTAAAAGAAAAGCAGGGGAAACCGGCCGGGCGAGGTGGCTCACGCCTGTAATCCAAGCACTTTGGAGGCCAAGGCAGGCGGATCACCTGAGGTCGGGAGTTCAAGACCAGCCTGACCAACATGGTGAAATCTCATCTTAAAAAAAAAAAAAAAAAAAAGAAAAGAAAAGTAGGGGAAACCAATGACCTGTGGAGGAGAATATGTAAACTCTATGTATTATCTGTTCAATTTTTCTGTCAAACTACCACTGGTCTAAATAATAAAGTTTTTAAGTAAAATAGTGAATAAACTACCATTTCATGGAATATTCATGGCTATGTAAAATAGATGACATACAATATAATATGTAGGATGATATCACTTCCACAAAACACAGACAAAAATAAGGCCAGGCACAGTGGCTCACACCTATAATCCCAACACTTTAGGAGGTGAGGCGGGTGGACTGCTTGAGCCCAGGAGTTTAAGACCAGTCTGGACAGCATGGCAAAACCCCATCTCTACAAAAAAAAAAAAAAAAAAACACACACACACACACACACACACACACACACACACACACACAAATTAGCCGGTGTGGTATCATGCACCTGTAGTCCTAGCTTGTTGGGAGGCTGAGGTGGAAGAATCACTTGAGCCTAAAGGTGGAGGTTGTGGTGAGCAGAGACAACGTCACTGCACTTCAGCCTAGGCTAAGGAGTGAGACTCTGTCCCAAAAAAAAAAAAAAAAAACAAACTAGGAATAGCCAAGATGTACAAAACACAGTTGGGGGCCGGGCACAGTGGCTCACAAGGTCACGAGGTCAGGAGATCAAGACAATCCTGGCTAACATGGTGAAACCCTGTGTCTACTAAAAATACAAAAAATTAGCCAGGTGTGATGGCACACGCCTGTAGTCCCAACTACTTGGGAGGCTGAGGCAGGAGAATCGCTTGAACCCAGGAGGCAGAGGTTGCAGTGAGCCAAGATCGTGCCACTGCACTACAGCCTGAGCAACATAGCAAGACTCCGTCTCAAAAAAAAAAAAACACCACACAGTCAGGGTTGTTAACAGACTGAATTTTTATATTCTACCACCATCCCCTGCCCAAAGTTTCATTTGCTGAAATCCTAAACCCCAAACTAAATGCAGAAATCAGCACATATGTAACAAACTGAGGCAAAGAAACCACAAAAAAACTCTTTTTGGCATAATATTAATGGGAAGAACTTACTAAAAATTCAAAAGAGGAATAGCCAAGCAAAATTCAGCCTAATAATAATAGATGGTAAAACTATTAAGAACCACTTTTTAAAAATGAGGACCTGGTCACCTGTGGGTACAGAAGTGAGATGAGATCAGGACATACCAGAAATGCCCAAAACCCATTTATTAACCTGGGTGGTGAGTTCATGGGTGTTTTACACACCCGACTCTCTTCTCAGTGTGGAAATGTTTCCTACTCCAGGGTCTTAATCCTCACCAGCAAACACTTACCCAGAGTCAGTTGAAGGTTCCGATCTGTAGTGTCTTTTTTTCAGATACCATTTCTAACACCAAATGTGTGGTCTTTGCTGAACACTAACCAAATCTCCAATTCTACATCACCAACTAAGCCTTCAACAAATCAATTCTGACACTACCCAGAGTTAACAGAGATCCCTTAAGTTCAGGGCTTAGTACCATAACACTGCCCCACTGCAGATGCTAGTCACAAGCCCCAGGCGCCATGCATACTTCTCAACAACTGCATATAAATCAGAAATGGCTACATGTAAGGGATGGGTATAAGGGAAAATGGCAGCAGCAGATCAGGTAGGTAGATAATCCTGGAAATAGCTATGGTTAAAGAAATTCCCCTATCTTTTGTATTCTTTTTCTTTTGAGATGGAGTCTGGCACTGTTGCCCAGGCTGTAGTGCAGTGGAACGATCTCGGCTCACAGCAATCTCCGCCTCCTACTAGGTTCAAGCAATTCTCCTGCCTCAGCCTCCCGAGTAGCTGGGACTACAGACATACGCCACTACACCCAGCTAATTTTTTTGTATTTTTAGTAGAGATAGGGTTTCACCGTTTGGCCAGGATGGTCTCGATCTCCTGATCTCGTGATCCACCTGCCTTGGCCTCCCAAAGTGCTGGGATTACAGGCATGAACCACTGTGCCCGGCCCCATCTTTTGTATTCCACAAGAGCAGCTTACACAAAGAAAACACTCTTCTCATTATGACTTAGATGATACTGTCTGTATACCTATGACAAAGCCACATACAGACTAGAAATTCCCTTTCTTTTCCTCATAATTGATTAGCTGAACAGCTCTGTCTTCAGGGATCAGTCAGAACAAAGTGCCTGTTAACCAAACTGGTCAAGTTTCTCTCCTTCCCCCAAGCCCCTGAACTTTGATCCACTCTCAGCCTGAGCCTATATACAAGCCCTCTGAAAATCCTCCTAACAGACTGCCTTCAGGATCTAGGTCTGATTTTGCACCCTGCATCGTGATTTCCACCTCCCCACCTTCTTTCTCATTGTTTCCTCCTCCCTATGAAAGAAAATTCTTTTCTGCCTAAGCTTTGAGATGCTTGCAGATTTTATACTTGGTGCCTTCTCTCCTTTCAATTTTCCTTTAGAATAAAGTCATTCCTGTCTTGTGTGGTGGTGCCCCCTCCCCTCTGTAATCCCGGTACTTTGGGAGGTTAAGGTGGGAGGATTGCTTGAGGCCAGGATTTAGAGACCAGCCTGGACAACATAACAACATCCTGTCTCTATTAAAAAAAAATTTTTTTTTTAATCTAAGCCAGACATCATGGCACGTGCCTGTAGTCCTAGCTACTTTGAAAGCTGAGGTGAGAGAATTCCTTGAGCCCAGGAGATCAAGGTTATGTAGCTATGATCGCATTACTGCACTCCAGCCTAAGAGACAGAGTGAGACACTGTCAGAAACAAACAAACAAACCACTCCTTACCTAAATCCAGATTTGTTTCATTAGAATGTCTAGAAACACATCCAAGATAATAGCAAGTTACATTCTCAGAAGGGCATCACCCCAACCACCTCTGCCTGTGAATCCCCAGCTTTCCATGGCTCTGAGCTTCTCTCAGCATAAAGGGCTCCTCCCAAGGTCAGTTGTGAGCAGCTGGGACACTGCAGGAGAAGCTCTCCAGCAAGAACAACTGGGCCTATAATGTCCTCTCTTTGAAGGCTCAAGATTGGCCTTAGTTTGAAGTCACTAGTCTCCTGTCTGTTTCCCAGTCAAGGTTATACACTTAAATTTCAATGAGAAAATACCCAGGGTATGAGGAATCCAGCAAAATCTCTCAAATTCACTGTTTATATCGGGGAAGGAAATTGCAAGGCACTTATATTTCATACTTCAACAAAAAAAGAAAAGTATCCATCTTCTTCAGACAATAAATATGTTATTTATTCTTTCCATGACAACAAATCACGTACTAAATTGTATTTGAACACTTAGAGAAGTTGCCAAGCCATGTCCTATTAGGACTTCGCATTAAACTCTGTCTGGATAAGAGGAAGAGAACACAGTTATCCACTGTCACGAGTTTGTCACTCTGCAAATCAGAAGAATTGAAGTTTTGGTGAATCTCTGTAATTCACCATTATCTGCTGCACTTACTTGTGGAAATGTATTCATTTCTTGGCAGTCATGATGGAAGAGAGTTTTTATTTATTTTCCTTAGTAGTATTCCCAACGTGAAGCCCTGGAATTCCATTTGAAATCACCCCCCCACCAAAAAATAATAATAATAACACACTTGAGAAACTTACTACACTTGCTTTGGGAAAGAAAAGGGTAAGTAATAATTTTTAACAAACATAAGACTAGATAGTTAATGTTTTCTGAAATCTACTTCCTTCTTGCTCTTTGGAGAACTGTCCTATATTTCAAGCTCTACTGATGAAATACATTTATAATTATTTTTTAAAAAAAAGAAAGAAAAAAAACTGGCTGGGCGTGACGGCTCATCCCTGTAATCCCAGCACTTTGGGAGGCCGAGGTGGGCAGATCACCTGAGGTCAGGTCTTTGAGGCCAGCCCAACCAACATGGAGAAATCCCGTCTCTACTAAAAATACAAAATTAGGCGGGCAAGGTGACGCATGCCTGTAATCCCAGCTACTCGGGAGGCTGAGGCAAGAGAACTGCCTGAACCCGGGAGGCGAAAGTTGCGGTGAGCCAAGATTGCGCCATTGCACTCCAGCCTGGGCAACAAGAGCACAACTTCATCTGAAAAAAAAAAAAAACTGACTGCAATAAGTGAACAAATCTTTTGCAGGAGACAAACCCAGGAAGGGGCTATGCTAACCTGGAACAGAGGTATGAAACTCAAGTTTCAGGTCATTTTTTTTTTTTTGAGACGGAGTCTTCATCCAGGCTGGGGTGCAGTGGTGTGATCTCAGCTCACTACAATCTCCACCTCCTGGGTTCAAGCGATTCTCATGCCTCAGTTTCCCCAGTAGCTGAAATTAGAGACACCTGCCACCATGCCCAGCTTATTTTCAAATTTTTTAGTAGAGACGGGGTTTCACTATGTTGGCCAGGCTGGTCTTGAACTTGCGGCCTCAAGTGATCCACCTGCCTCAGTCTCCCAAAGTGCTGGGATTACAGGTGTGAGCCACCATGCCTGGCCTAGGTCAGGCCATTCTATCACCTGGATATCCCCTACCCCCTAACCTGCTCACTGAAGGGCTCAGTGACCACCCTTCCAGGAGACATTGCATTGTGCCCCCATCGGCCTGAAGTACATTTTGCTTTTCAGGTTCTTGCATCACCTCAATGGGTTGGGTTTTCCTGTCCTTGGGATAGTTTTCTCACTTCAATAGTCTAAAAGAATCCAGAGAGCAAGAATCGTATCTGTCTTTCCCCTCAATACCATCATCCATTTGGCTGGACACCAATGCATCTCCCAGTGGAATCAGAATTAGGGGAAGAAAAGCTGAGTGTCCCGGGGTGATCTTTTAGATGGAGGGGCTATCAAGAGACTCCTCCCACCCCAGGACACCCAGCTGCTCCACTAAGAGGCCTCACCCCATACTTCAGGCTGTCCAGTGGAAGGAGACTCAGAAGGCTGATATTCACTAGACCCTTCAAGAGACCTGGCTGCTATGGACATCTTTTGTCAGCCCAAACAGTCCTGAAACCCAGAATCAGGAGAGGAAGACACATCACAGTTTATCACAGTTAAAAGTTTTCAAAGGGAAACCCCAACCCAAAGACATTGCTTTTTGTTTTTTTAGGGACCAGGTCTCACTATGTTGCCCAGGTTGGTCTCAAACTCCTGGTCTCAGGCGATCCTCCCGCCTTGGCCTCCTACAGTGCTGGGATTACACATGTGAGCCATGGCACCAGGCCAACCAAAAGACATTCTGAGAAGATCCCTGTGCCTAGGAGAGAGAAAAGAGGCACAAAGGTTTTTTTACAGCAGGGTCTCATACATGTATTCTCTGCTTTCCTCTCCGGTGAAACGTTCAGAAACAGAAAACAAGTATTTTTAAAAGACCAATTGATTCCTCCTGGAAAAAAATGATAAAAATTAATTTTTGTTTGAAATGTGCAATAAAGGACAAAGACTTGATAATGCTGTGACTGGAGTTAGCTTTTGGGAATATGGTGAAAGAGTAATATGGAATCAAGGATTATTTGCAAGCCCTGGAGAAGTTAGGCTGGGGGAACAAGGTCAAGGATTTGGGACCCTGCCCCCTAGAGAGAGTTAAAACAATTAGGAGGCAATCAGAAGGCTGTGGCTGTGGTGTCCTGGTTTCCTACCCCAAAAAACAAAAATTTAACTCAAATGAAATTCTTTTTTTATATTTTAAAAATTTTTAGTAGTTTTTTAGTCTTAGTCTGAATGTGTTCATTAAAAAAAATTTAATAGAGATGGGGTCTCGCTATTTTGCAAGGCTGGTCTCCAACTACCGGGCCCAAGCGATCCTCCTCTGTCAGCCTCCCAGTGCTGGGATTACAGGCGTGAGCCACCATGCCCAGCCTCAAATGAAAATTTTTTTTTTTTTTTTTTTTTTTTGAGACAGGAGTCTGCTCTGTTGCTCAGGCTGGAGTGCAGTGGCGAAATCTGGGCTCACTGCAACCTCCACCTCCCAGGTTCAAGCGATTCTTCTGCCTCAGCCTCCCAAGTAACTGGGATTACAGGCGCCCGCCACTACACCCAGCTAATTTTTGTATGTTTAGTTGAGACGGGCTTTCACCATTTGGCCAGGCTGGTCTCGAATTCCTGACCTCGTAATCCGCCCGCCTCGGCTTCCCAAAGTGCTGGGATTACAGGCGTGAGCCACCACACCCCGCTGAAATTCTTACAAATCACCAATTTATAGGGAAATAAAATTTAGGGTTGTGGTTAATAAACCACAACCACCAATCCGCCTGACTATACAAACAGAAAATTTCCACCTGGATAGAGCAAATAAGGCGACTACATAACTGTCACCAACCAAGTACTGAATTTGCACCTTACAGCCTTTCGTTCCAACCCCTCCAAGGGAACCCCCAAACCACAAACCACGACCCGGAGCTTCTCCATCGATGAATCGTTGTTTGCTCAAATAAACTCTTAATGTTTAACAGGAGAAAGGCGGGACTGGAGATGGAGGCGTCTAGAGACCGCAGCTCCTGCCACACGAATCCCACACCTGAGGCGGGATTTCCCTCAGGATCCTCCCGCGCCCCCGCACAATCTGAGGAGACGCTGGGCTGCGGGTGAGGCGTCGCGCAGAGACAGGACAAGACGCCCGGGGTCCCGGCTTCTGGCCCAGCCCAGCCCCACCCTGAGGCCGAAGGGACGGAGAGCCCAGCTGCGCCGGGAGATTCGGGCCCCAGACCCGGGAGTCGCCGCAGGAAGGCCTGGGACCCTCCGCAGCCGGTTCTGGCCGGTTCCAACCAGCCCCTCCCCCCGGCCTGGGGACGTCTGGTCCCTCACGCACCATTCTCGGCTTCCAGGTGTCCCGGCGTCCTCCCTACAGCTCCCGCTATCTGTACAGGTCACGGAGCGACACAGACTGCAGCGGAGACACCTAGGGCGTCTCGGAGAAACAGAGACGCGAGCCCGGGCGGGGACGGACGCCAGAAACAAAGGCTCCGTGAGGAGGCTCAGGCCCTGCCCTCCTCTCCGCGGCGCGTCTGAAAGAACCGTTGGCAGGGCCCCGCCCGGCGCCTCTGATTGGATTAGGCGTTATGCCCCGCCCCCTGGGGCCTGAGTGACGTGGGAAGCCATGGAAACGTGGCTGTACTGAGCAGTGTTGACTGGCTCTAGCCACCGCCCCCCAGCCCAAGGGATGTTTGGGGTTTTGTTTGTTTGTTTGTTTGATTTCATTTTCTTTTTTTTCTTTTTTTTTTTTTTTTTTGAGACGAAGTTTCTCTCTTGTCGCCCAGGCTGCAGTGCAGTGCCGCGATCCCAGCTCACTGCAATTTCTGCCTCCTGGGTTTCATTGATTCTCGTACCTCAGCCTCCCGAGTAGCAGGTATTACAAGCACCCGCCACCACGTCCTGCTAATTTTTGTATTTTTGGTAGAGGGGTTTCGCCATGTTACCCAGGCTGGTCTCGAACTCCTCACCTCAAGTGATCTGCCTGCCTCAGCCTCCCAAAGCATTGGGAGTACAAGCGTGAGCCACGGCGCCTGGCCTTGTTTTGGTTTTCTTTTTTCTTTCTTTCTTTTATTTTCTTTCTTTCTTTTCCTTTCTTTCCTTTCCTTTCCCTTCCTCCCTTCCTCCCTTTCTCCCTTTCTCTCTTTCTTTCTTTTATCCCCAGGATCTTCTCTGTCACCCAGGCAGAAAGAAGTGCAGTGGCATGATCTCCTCTCACTCCAGCTCAACCTCCCAGGTTCAAGGGATCCTCCTGCCTCAGCCTCCCTAGGCCCCACCACACCCTGCTAATTTTGTTTTTGTTGTTGTTGTTGTTCTGTGTGTGTGTGTGCGTGCGGGAGCGCAAGTGCAAGCAGAAGCACACACAGAGTCAGTGTGTCACTATATGGACCAGGCTGGTCTTGAATTCCTGGGCTCAAGTGATCCTCCTGCCTCAGCCTCCCCAAGTGCTGGGATTACAGATGTGAGCCACCATGTCCAGCCAATATTTGCATTTAATGCAGAGCTTCCTTCTAACTTGCCAGAGTAGGCACTGTCATCTTCTGGCACTCGATCAGCTCTTCCTTCTAAGTCCTCTTGGACACAAGGTCACCAGTGTGTGCAGGGATTCCACACTTATTGTGAAATGGAGTAATCGCCTTGCCTCAGAACAGGTGGGGAGCCCAGGCTAGGCCAGGGAGGACAGGAACGGGAGAGACAGCCTAATGTTCTCCAGGAAGTGGGGATTTGCGACAAGGTATGTCAAATCTTCCTCCAATACCCTCCATTCCCTGAAAAAACAGCTATACGAGGAAAAAAAATAAAAGTAACTGAGGTGAGAGGAAGGATGCTCTCTGAGTAAGTAATGTGGGATGAGACCCAAAGTAATGTATTAGTATCAAAAAGCAGGTTAGGTAGGGCGCGGTGGCTCACGCCTGTAATCGCAGCACTTTCGGAGGCCGAGGCGGGTGGAACATGAGGTCAGAAGATCAAGACCATCCTGACCAACATGGTGAAATCCCATCTCTACTTTAAAAATACAAAAATTAGCTGGGTGTGGAGGCACATGCCTGTAGTCCCAGCTACTCAGGAGGCTGAGGCAGGAGAATCTCGAACCCCGGAGGTGGAGGTTGCAGTGAGCTGAGTTTGCACCACTGCACTCCAGCCTGGATGACAGAGCAAAACTCTGTCTCAAACAAACAAACAAAAAAAGTAAGAGGATTCAGGGAAAATGGCATAATACAAATCATAAAGATTATGTGACCCAGCATGGTGGCTCATGCCTGTAATCCCAGCACTTTAGGAGGTCAAGGCAGGAGGATCACTTAAGCCCAGGAGTTTGAGACCAGGCTGGGCAACATAGTGAGACCTCCCACCATCTCTATTTTAAAAATATGAAAATTAGCCAGGGGCTGGACACAGTGCCTCATGCCTGCAGTCCTAGCACTTTGGGAGGCCTGAACAAGAAGATTGCTTGAGCCTAGAAGTCCGAGACCAGTCTGGGCAACACAGTGAGACACCCCCACCACATCTCTACAAAAAAATACAAAAATTAGCCAGGTGTGGTGGCATGCAGCTGTGGTCCCAGCTACTCAGAAGGTTGAGGCAGGAGGATCTCTTGAGCCTCGGAGGTCAAGGCTGCAGTGAGGTAGTGAGCCATTATGAAGTCAATACACTTGCACCTGGGAGACAGAGTGAAACTGTCTCCAAAAAAAAAAAAAAAAGGCCAGGTGCAGTGGTTCACACCTATAATCCCAGCACTTTGGAGGCCAAGGCAGGCGGATCACCTGAGGTCGGGAGTTCAAGACCAGCCTGACCAATATGGTGAAACCCCGTCTTTAAAAAAAAAAAAAAAAAAATTGGCCCGGCATAGTGACACATGCCTGTAATCCCAGTTACTTGGGAGGCTGAGGCAGGAGAATCACTTGAACCCAGGAGGCAGAGGTTGCAGTGAGCCAAAATTGCACCATTGGGACTCCAGCCTGGGTGACAAAAATGAAACTCTAGCTCAAAAGAAAAAAAGGAAGAAAGGACAGAAAGAAAGAAAGAAAGAAAAGAAGAAAGAAATAAAGAAAAGACAGACAGAAAGAAAGAAAATCTGTCTTCTCACCTAGCAGGATCTGATGTAGCTATTTTGGAACTGTGGAGTCTATCAAAACCTTGCAACTTCCAAAGGAAAAAAAATAGGTGATAAATTGTGGTTAATTTTAGTCCATTTCAACTCTTAGTTCTGTAGTAGTAACCCATTCCATGCTTCCAGCTTCGTGGCAGGCAGCTGAGTCCCAACAGCAGCTTGCACGCATGTTCTGGGGTCCAGGGTGGGCAAAAAAGGACACTGTTTTTCAAATATTGAGGATCAGTGCTCTGCTTCCTAATCGCTGCTTCTGATCAGAGAGGTGCAAAGGGGTGGGTGTCCATTATTGCCACATCTTCCCTCACTGTTAGAAGGCTCTTAACCTCTACCTGAACTGACTTCCAGGGGATATAAAGAGCTGATGCCGGCCGGGAGTGGTGGCTCACGCCTGTAATCTCAGCACTGTGGGAAGCTGAGGTGGGCGGATCACCTGAGGTCATGAGTTTGAGACCAGCCTGACCAACATGGAGAAATCCTGTCTTTACTAATCCCAGCTACTCGGGAGGCTGAGGCAGGAGAATCGCTTGAACCAGGAAGGCAGAGGCTGCGGTGAGCCGAGATCATGCCATTGCACTCCAGCCGGGGCAACAAGAGCGAAACTCCGCCTCAAATAAATAAACAAATACATACATACATACATAAAAGAACTGCCTAAAGATCCCCTCCTGCTTTCCGCATTACCCACAGAGGGGTCTATACAGCTTTATTCTCTATTCCCATTGTAACTTAAAGGGAAACTTTCACAATGTCCGGAGCCCTTGATGTCCTGCAAGTGAAGGAGGAGGATGTCCTTAAGTTCCTGGCAGCAGGAACTCACTTAGGTGGCACCAACCTTGACTTCCAGATGGAACAGTGCATCAATAAAAGGAAAGTGATGGCATCTACATCGTAAATCTGAAGAGGACCTGGGAGAAGCTTCTGATGGCAGTTCATGCCACTGTTGCCATTCAAAACCCTGCTGATGTCAGTGTTATATCCTCCAGGAATACTGGCCAGAGGGCGGTGCTGAAGTTTTCGGCTCCACTGGAGCCACTCTGATTGCTGCCGCTTCATTCCTGGAACCTTCACTAACCAGATCCAGGCAGCCCTCTGGGACCCACTTCTTGTGGTTACTGACCCCAGGGCTGACCACCAGCCTCTCATGGAGGCATCTTATGTTAACTTACCTACCATTGCTCTGTGTAACACAGATTCTCCTCTGTGCTATGACATTGCCATCCCATGCCACAATAACGGAGCTCACTCAGTGGGTTTGATGTGGTGGATGCTGGCTCGGGAAGTTTTGCGCATACATGGCACCATTTCCCGTGAATACCGTGGAGGTCATGTCTGATCTCTACTTCTACAGAGATCCTGAAGAGATTGAAAAGAAGAGCAGGCTGCTGCTGAAAAGGCTGTGACCAAGGAGGAATTTCAGGGTGAATGGACTGCTCCAGCTCCTGAGTTCACTGCTACTCAGCCTGAGGTTGCCGACTGGTCTGACGGTGTGCAGGTGCCCTCTGGGCCTGTTCAGCAGTTCCCTACGGAAGACTGGAACGCTCAGCCTGCCACGGAAGACTGGTCTGCACCTCCCACTGCTCAGGCCACTGAATGGTCTTAAGCTGTTCTTCCTTGGGCCTTAAGCAACATGGAAATAAGGTTGACGGAAAATAAACATCAGTTTCTACAAAAAAAAAAAAAAGACCCCCTTCTCTCAGAATCTCACCAGAGCAGACACGGTTTGCAATTTCCTGGGAACCTGGCTGCTCATCACGTTATCCTACAAACATGCCAATCCAGACGTACCTCACTCATCCCACCCTGGGGAGATTCTCTGAGGCAGCCTCTGGCTGGATCCACTGTAGAATCTGTCCGCACCCTGCACAGGTCTAGTAGCAAGTGGAACTGGAAGGAGCATTCATTTGTTCAAAAGGAAAACTGGGTCTTCTGGACGGTGCTGCAGTTCAGCCTGCAGCCACGCAGGGGCAGCAGTGGACAGGTAAAAGCGTCTGAAAAAGGCGCTCAGGCTACGGGACCGGCAGAGCATCCCCAAGGATTTACCGCCCGAGGCATCCGCCTAATTTTCTTCATCCATCCATCCAACTATCCACCCATCCATCCATCTGCCTGCCTGCCTGCCTGCCTGCCTGTCTGTCTGTCCATCTATCTACCCTCTATCCATAATGGAGACGAGGTATCATTATATTGTCCAGGCTGGTCTCAAACTCCTAGGCCCAAGCAATCCTCCTGCCTGGACCTCCCCAAATGCTGGGATTACAGGCATGAATAAATTTTTTTTTTTTTTTTTTTTTTTTGCTGAGTACAGAAGACTTTATTGCTTTATTGATAGGCCCCTCCCTGTTCTTCAGGGGGTCTGGCATGGAAACTGTGTCTTGGGGAGATTCTCAGTGTGGTAGGGGCTGAGTGCAGCAGGGACTCCAGAGTGGCTGAGAGCCTCTCTCTTCCTCTCATTCTCTCACTGGGGCTCCTGGTCTGAGGGTCTTACTCCTTGGAGATAGTGTGGACCACCACCTTGTTACTGAAGCCAAATTCATTGTCATGCCAGGAAATGAACTTGACAAAGTCCCATCAAGGGCAATGCCAACCCCCAGCACAGAAAGTGGATGAGTGGGTGTCACTGTTTAAGTCGGAGGAGACGACCTTGTCCTCAGTGTAGCCCAGGGGGCCTTGAGGGGACCCCAGATGCCTGCTTCACCCCCTTCTTGATGTCATCATATATGGCAGGTTTCTCCAGATGGCGGGTTGGGTCCACCACCAACACATTGGCCGTGGGGACTCAGAAGGCTCTGCCAGTGAGCTTCCAGTTCGTTCCAGGAATTTGCCCACAGCCTTGGCAGCACCAGGAGATGCAGGGATGATGTTTGTCATGCCAATTTCCCAGAGGGGCTGTGGTCATGAGCCCCTCCGTGATGCCAAAGCTGTCGTGGATGACCAGGGTCAGTGGCTCAGCCTGTACTCTCAACACTTTGGGAGGCCAAGGTGGGAGGATCGCTTGAGCCCAGGAGTTTAAGACCAGCCAGGGCAACAAAGTGAGACCCCTCCCCCCGTCTCTATTTATTTATTTATGAAATAGGGTCTTGCTCCGTCACCTAGGCTGGAGTGCAGTGGCACGATCCCAGCCCACTTCAGCCTCAACTTCCCAGGCTCAAGCAATCATCCCACCTCAGCCTCTCCAGTAGAGTAGCTGGGACTACAGGCGCACCCCACCATGCCTGGATTTTTTTTTTTTTAACTTTTTGTAGAGACAGAGTTTTGCTATGTTGCTCAGGCTGGTCTTGAACTCCTAGGCTCAGGTGATCCTCCCACCTCAGCCTCCCAAAGTGGTGGGATTATAGGCATGAGTCACTGTGCTGGGCCTCCATCCCTATTTAAGAAAGAAAGAAGAAAGAAGGAAGGAAAGAAAGAGAAAGAGAGAGAGAAAGGAAGAAAAAGAAAGAGAGAAGGAAAGAAAGAAAAAGAAAGAAAGGAAGGGAGGGAAAGAGAAAGAAAGAAAGAAAAGAGGTCAATGAAGGGATCATTGAAGTGACAACATCCATTCTTCGAGAGTTAGCAGCAACCCTGGTACCCTGGTGACCAGGCACGCAATATGGCCAGACCCATTTACTCCTGCCTTCACTTTCACCACGGTGCCTCAGGGACATACCTAGCACTGCATGAGAAGGTGTGGCTGTCTCTCAAATGCAAGGAGCAGAGAGACCTCTGCCTTTTTAATCTTAAAAAAAAAAAATTCAGGTGGGGCCTCACTATGTCACCCAGGCTGGTCTCAAACTCCTGGGCTTGAGTGATTCTCCTGCCTTAGCCTCCCAAAGTGCTGGGATTGCAGATGTGAGCCACCATGCTCAGCCTGTCTTTTAATTATTATTATTATTTTTTTATTTTTTTGAGACCGAGTCTTGCTCTTGTCACCCAGGCTGGAGTGCAATGGCATGATCTTGGCTCACTGCAACCTCCACCTCCTGGGTTCAAGCGATTCTCCTGCCTTAGCCTCCTGAGTAGCTGGGACTACAGGCACGCACCACCATGCTCAGCTAATCTTTGTATTTTTAGTAGAGACGGGGTTTCACCATGTTGCCCAAGATGGTCTCCATCTCTTGACCTCGTGATCCGCCCACCTCAGCCTCCCAAAGTGCTGGGACTACAGACATGAGCCACTGCACTTGATCCGTCTTTTAATTTTTAAAGGGTGGGGGACACCATGACCCATCTTTGCCCACCTAAACCACCTATTCAGCAGCCCATGCCCTGCAGCCCACAGCTGGGGGACATTATGCAAAATCTAAGTCAGATCTGTCCCTCTAATTAGAACCCTCTGTGGCTCCCACTTCACCCCAGATAAAAGCCCCCTTCCCTGCAGCCCCCAAGGCCCCAGCTACTTAGGAGGCTGAGCCAGGAGAATCGCTTAAACCCAGAAGACAGAGGTTGTGGTCAGCAGAAGATTGCACCACTGCACTCCAGCCTGGGTGACAGAGTGAGTGAGACTCCATCTAAAAAAAAAAAAAAAGAAACATCACTTTAAGAGGTCATTGGATGCATACGTAGGCCCGTTTATAAGTTTAGTGGATTGAAACACACATTTTACATTTTATAAGTGCGACGCATTTTATTCTATACTCTTTTCCTACTACTATTATTACTACTATTATTATTATATTTAGAGACAGTGTCTTAGCTCTGTTCCCCAGACTGGAGGGCAGTGGTGCAATCATGGCTCACTGCAGCTTCGACATCCTGTGCAGTCCTCCCACCTCAGTCTCCCGAGTAGCTGGGGTTACAGGTGCACACTACCACACCCAGTTAATTATCTTTTAAGAGATGAGGTCTCTACAAAAAGTGTTGGGATGACAGGTGTGAGCCAGTGTGCCAGCTTATTCTTTAATCTTTTAATTTTTCTTTTTTCGAGATGGAGTCTCACTCTGTTGCCCAGGCTGGAGTGCAGTAGTACAATCTCAGCTCACTGCAACCTCCACCTCCCAGGTTCAAGCAATTCTCCTGACTCACCCTCCCAAGTAGCTGAGATTACAGGCGCCCACCACCATGCCTAGCTAATTTTTTGTATCTTTAGTACAGATGGGGTTTCTCCGTGTTAGCCAGGATGGTCTCGATCTCCTGACCTTGTGATCCACCCGCCTCAGCCTCCCAAAGTGCTGGGATTACAGGCGAGAGCCACCGCGCCCGGCCTATTCTTTAATCATTTTAAACGTTTCCTCCAAACAAACACTTGAGAAGTCCTTAACAGTTATTAAAATTCTATAATCCAACCATATAAATAAAAGAAGACCATAAGGTCTCTTAAACATTGATACTAATTCTAAACTTAGCCAATAAACTGAGAATGAATGTTAATTTTTAAAATAAATGTTTAAGTAAACAGGTCGGGCACAGTGGCTCATGCTTATAAATGCTAGCACTTTGGGAGGCTGAGAGGGGAGGATTGCTTGAACCCAAGAGTCTGAGATCAGCCTGGGCAATATGACAAATCCCTGTCTCTACAAAAAATACAAAAATCAGCTGGGTGCGATGGTTCCTGCCTGTAGTCTCAGTCCTCAGGAGGCTGAGGGGCGGGAGGATCACATGAGCCCAGAAGTTCAAATCTGCAGTGAGCCGTGAACGCATCACTGCACTCCAGCCTGGGTAATGGAGTGAGACTCTGCTTTAACAACAAAAAGCTTCCACTGAGCAAGACTCTTTAAACAGAAGAAGTGAGGGTCCCCCGACCCAGGCAAACACTGGCTCCCACAGGACAATTGCTGCCCCCCGACCTCGCAGCAACAGTAATACTGGGGGACCCTGTGGCCTGGTGCCATATGCAGGGTTCCTCATGCCCCTCGTCCAGGGGTCTCTTCCCCTGCCCCCTCAGTTTTCCACTTTTGGGGTTTTTTATTGTTATTAAACTGATGGGATTTTTGTGTTTTTATATTGACTCTTTAATCAAGCTAGGGCCCTTTAATCAAGCTAAGATACATCTTTGGTGAAAAAAAAAAAACTTTCATTAACCGAAGACAGACTGAAAGCAAGATAAACAAGTGAGTGGTTTTCTCAAGCACTGGTAAGTGCTGCAGAGAAAAGTACAGCAACTGGAGAGGCAGACAGTGATTCGACCAGGGTAGTGCATTTCAGAAATTATATTTTTTCTTGTTTTTTTTGAGATAGTTTTGAGACAGTCTCACTCTGTCACCCAGGCTGGAGTGCAGAGGCATGATCTTGGCTCACTGCAGCCTCCGCCTCCCAGGTTCAAGCAATTCTGCCCTCAACCTCCCGAGTAGCTGAGACCACAGGTTCGTGCCACCACGCCCGGCTAATTTTTGTATTTTTAGTAGAGGCAGAGTTTCACCATGTTAGCCAGCCTGGTCTCGAACTCCTGACCTCAAGTGATCCGCCTGCCTTGGCCTGCCAGAGTGCTAGGATTACAGGCATAAGCCACCATGCCCAGCCTCATTTCAGATAAATTAAAGGAACTTGAACACAATGGGTGACCTCAGTATCTGAGGACAGAAGACCACTCCAGGCAGGCGGAACAGAAAGGGCCAGGACCCTGAGCCTAGAGCAGTATCTGAGACAGGCAATGCAGAGGAGGTCAGAGGAGCAAGAAACAGGGAAAGCTGGATCGGCAGGAGGAAGGAAGGAAACGGATTGGGTAGAGAGGGCAGCGGAGAACAGGACCTGGATGTCTTGTCAAAAGGAGGAACTCACACGTGGGGTTGTTGACATCTGGGATTAACATTGGTGTTGGGAAAATAGGCAGGGGTGGAGGTGGAGGGAGATTTTGAGTCACATCCTGATCTAGCCCCACAGAAAATCAGCAGGAGAGGGTTCTCCTGGGTGAATGGAGAGAGAAGAGCTTAGTCAGAACCTGGAGGAGACCAGAGAGAGATAGCCAAGAACCCACAGGTTTTATTACATGCCCTGTGCAAGATCGGGTTTATTCTTTTCATTATGTACTTTCTCTCTCTCTCTCTTTTCTCTCTCTCTCTCTCTCTCACTCTGAGACAAGAGTCTAGCTGTGTTGCCCAGGCTGAAGTGCAGTGGTGCACTCATAGCTCATTGCAGCCTCAACCTCCCAGGCACAAGCAATCCTCCCACCTCAGCTTCCTGAGTAGCTGGTACCACAGGTGTGCATCACCATGCCTGGCTAATTTTGTTTGTTCATTTTGTTTCTTGTAGAAATGTGGGCTTGCCATGTTGCCCAGGCTGGTCCTGAATGCCTGGGCTCAAGCGATCCTCTCACATTAGCTGGGTTTACAGGCCTGAGCCACCACGCCTGTCCAGTTTTTTTAATTTAAAAAAATATAGAAAGTGTTAATACAGCTGGGCGCAGTGGCTCACGCCTGTAATCCTAGCACTTTGGGAGGCTGAGGCGGGCGGATCACCTGAGGTCACGAGTTCAAGACCAGCCTGACCAATATGGTGAAACCCCGTCTTTAAAAAAAAAAAAGTGTTAATACAAATTAAAAAGTTATAAAATAGTACCAATAGTATCCCATTTTTCCAAAGAAAAACATAGGCAGAGAAATATTAATGAATACTGTCTCTCTGGGCAGGAGAATTACTGGCCATTATTACCTTTTTCTTTGTGCATTCCAGAATTTACCAACTTTTCTACAAAGATCATGTAGCACATTAAGATAAAAAACATTATAATTTTGTGTGATCTCAAAATACAGGAAGCACAGAAGCTTCCAAAACATGCCTGTACCCACCATGTGAAGAACAGATGTTAATATTTGGTCATAATTGCTTGCTTCAGATTTCTTTTTTTGAGACAGAGTTTCGCTCTTTTGCCCAGGCTGCAGTGCAATGGCATGATCTCAGCTCACTGCAACCTCTGCCTTTTGGGTTTAAGCAAGTCTCCTGCCTCAGAGTCTCGAGTAGCCGGGATTACAGGCATGTGCCACCATGCCCGGCTAATTTTTGTATTTTTAGTAGAGACGGTGTTCCTCCTTGGTCAGGCTGGTCTTGGAATCCCCACATCAAGTGATCCACCCGCCTCAGCCTCCTAAAGTGCTGGGATTACAGGCGTGAGTCACCAAGCCTGAACCCAGATTTTTCTTTTCTTTGTTTGAGACAGGGTCTTGCTCTGTCGCCCAGGCTGGAGTGTAGTGGCATGATCTCGGCTCATTGCAACCTCCTCCTCCTGGGTTGGAGGCCAGTGGCACTATCTCAGCTCACTGCAACCTCTGCCTCCTGGGTTTAGGCGAGCACCTCCAGCTAATTTTTGTCTTTTTAGCAGAGATGAGGTTTCACCTTGTTGGCCAGGCTGGTCTCAAACACCTGACTTCAGATGATCCTCCTGCCTCAGCCTCCGAATGTGCTGGGATTACAGGTGCGAGCCACCGTGAGTGGCTAAATAATAATTTAAAAACAAAACAAAACAAAAACACAGGAGACTGGCCCGGCGCAGTGGCTCACACTTGTAATCCCAGCACTTTGGGAGGCGGAGGCAGGCGGATCACCTGAGGTCAAGAGATCGAGACTTGTCTCGCTGAGATGACAAAACTCCGTCTCTACCAAAAATACAAAATTAGCTGCGTGTGGTGGCGCATGCCTGTAATCCCAGCTACTCCGGAGGCTGAAGAAGGAGAATTGCTTGAACCCAGGAAGTGGAAGTCCTAGTGAGGCCTGAGATGGCACCATTGCCCTCCAGCCTGGGCAACAAGAGCGAAACTCCATCTCAAAAAACAGAACAGGTCGGGCGCGGTGGCTCACGCCTGTGATCCCAGCACTTTGGGAGGCCAAGGCTGGCGGATCATCTGAGGTCGGGAGTTCAAGACCAGCCTGACCAACATGGAGAAACCCCATCTCTACAAATATATATATATATATAATTAAATAACAGAAACAAACCAAAAAACAAACAACAACAACAAAACAGGAGACTGAGGCTAAAGATGTCAGCCTTACAGGATCTTAGCCCTTGGCCCAGCCAGGGCTGAAACCCCACCTGGTGCCGTGGCCCTGGGGCTGTGGGTCCGACCCATGGGTGCCCCCAAAGGGTCCCAGGCAGACGGGGGCTCCTGATTGGCCTGGAGGGAAAACAAGGATGAAATCGGCTCCCCTGGCCCCCCCCTTCTGGCCCAGCTGCAGCTGCAGTCCGTGGGCCTGAGCCGAACTCCGGGGTTGACTGTCCCATTTTACAGATGTGGGGCCTACAGCCGGGAGGCGTGGCGGCGTCGGGCGGTGCAATGTTCGGAGGCGGGGAGGCCCAGGCGCCCGCCCTCCCCGCCGGGGCTCACCTGGGCCGGCCCAGAGCCCTGGGGCAGGACGGATCGGCCGCTGCCGGTTTAAAGCAGGGGGCCGCCTAAGAGTGCGATCTCCCCGCGGATCTGCAGCTGGGCTCGGGCCGCAGCGCCCGCCCCGCCGACGGCAGGTGAGATGCGCGCGGCCCTGTGGGAGGGGTCTCCGCCTGCCCTCATCACCCACTTCCTTCCCGTTTTTCGCTGCTGCAGGGCTGGGGATGGGGGGAACAAACACCTCGCTGGGTGACCCGGGGAGATCTCTGAGCCAGTGGCCTCGGCCTTGAATGAGGGCTCTTTCCCCGGGTCCGCGCTCGCAGGGACTGGAGGGACTCGTCCTGAGCGTCCGCGGGACGTGTCTCGGCGGCGCCCAGCACGGAGGAGGCAGGCAGGGAGGTAAGGAGCAGGTCAGACCGGCCGCAGGTGCAGCGCCTCCTGCCCTCCCGAGGCTGCGGTCCCGTGGAGGGCCTGCAGGCAGCTGTAAGACATGAGGGTCAGAGGTCTGCGGTCACGCGCACTGTCACCAGCTAGCTGCCTCCTGCCCAGTTCCTCCCGCAGGAATGGGAGTCCGGGGTGGGGTGGGGGGTGAGGAGGGAGTGGGCAGGACTTCCTGGAAAAAGGGAGGCTGGTTGCTGTTTGTTCGTGGGGTGGGGAGAGGGCAGGGGGAGAACAGTGACATATGCAGAGTCCCACACTCAGACATTGTCAAACACACATCCCAGACACACAACTCACCTTAGAGAGGCAACACAGGGACACACACAAAACTCCATCCATAGAGATTCCCACCCAGTGCCACGTGAGAACACAGGCGTGCATCGCAGACAGGCCACACAGGCCTCACAGGCTCAGCATACACGTCTACAGCAACCCGGCCGGGGCCCAGGTAGGCATGCTTAGCTGCACACAGGAGGCGAGACACACCCAGACACACTCAGGCAAGCCCTTACTCTGAAAAAGGAGGCGCAGACGTGTCTTGGGTTATCACAGCCACAGCCTCTCACACACACACACACACACACACACACTCAAACTCACACTCAGATACATAGACACACAGAGATACATGGGATGTGTAAAGCCCACAGCACAGACAGGCCCCTGCAGGTTGACCCGGAGGCTGTGTGGCCCAAGGCTGCTGCACACATGTGCCCAGATCCCCCCACCCCCACCCCAGTCCCGTGTCCTGCTCCAGGGAAGTCCAAGGGCTCACATGACCCAAGGGGAGGGCTCCAGGGACAGCCCCTCGGAGAAACTGCATCATCCTCACTAATGATGCACTTCCTCTCCAGGGAATAAAGGCTCAGGGACTGGCAGTCTGCCCCGGAGCCCACCAGCCTCTCGGTGCCTCTGGTCACTGGCCTGTGCTCCCCCAGGGTGAGTGCTGGGCAGCCTAGGCAGAGGGAGGGTGAAATGGGCCTGCAGGGTCATCTTGGTGCAGCCCGCCCTCTCACACACCGCCCGTACCCTAAGCTGGCTTGTGCAGCCCTGAGTCCTGAGAACTAGGGCACCGAGGGGTTCCTGCAGGGGCAGCCTGCAGCAATCGGTCTCCCCTCTCTCTCCAGGGCAGCCTGGGGTCTCAAGGCCTCCCTGCCTTTGTCACAGCCCAGGCCACCTATGTTCCTTTCTCTTCTCCCAGATGGACATGTGGGCAGCACTGCTCATCCTGCAAGCCTTGTTGCTACCCTCCCCTGGCTGACGGAGCCACCCCTGCCCCTGCGCTTCGTAGCTGTGGGCGACTGGGGAGGGGTCCCCCAATGCCCCATTCCACACGGCCCGGGGAAATGGCCAACGCCAAGGAGATCGCTAGGACCGTGCAGGTCCTGGGGTGCAGACTTCATCCTGTCTCTAGGGGACAATTTCTACTTCACTGGTGTGCAAGACGCCAATGACAAGAGGTTCCAGGTCTGTGCCCAACAGAGTGGGGCAGGGGGGTGGCAGGGGGCAGTGGGGAAAAGCCACTTTACCTGGTGACCTTCCTTTGGAGAGGGCAGAGGGAAGGTGATGGGGCATCTTGGGGCGCTGGAGCATTCAGTGTCTCCCTTATCCCTGGCTCCTAACTTGGTGGGAGGATCAGGGATAGCCATTGACCCCAGGGAAGGGGCCTGCCCTGTCTGCTCACTACAGGAGACCTTTGAGGACGTATTCTCTGACCGCTCCCTTCGAAACGTGGCCTGGTACGTGCTGGCCGGAAATCACGACCACCTCGGCAACGTCTCTGCCCAGATTGCATACTCTAAGATCTCCAAGCGCTGGTGAGCCACCCCCAACCCTGGCCTCCCCCAGACCCTGACACAGTAGGGACACAGGCTTGAGCTGACCCTGGGACTTCTGTGTCCAAGAAGTGCACCCTTGACCTCTGTCCCCTCCACAGGAACTTCCCCAGCCCTTTCTATCGCCTGCGTTTCAAGGTCCCACGGACCAATGTGTCTGTGGCCATTTTTATGCTGGACACTGTGATGCTATGTGGCAATTTAGATGACTTCCTCAGCCAGCAGCCTGAAAGGCCCCGAGACCCCGGACCTGGCCCGCACCCAGCTGTCCTGGCTCAAGAAACAGCTGGCAGTGGCCAGGGAGGACTACGTGCTGGTGGCCGGCCACTACCCCGTGTGGTCTATAGCTGAGCACGGGCCTACCCGCTGCCTGGTCAAGCAGCTACGGCCACTGCTGGCCACATACGGGGTCACCGCCTACCTGTGCGGCCACATCACAACCTGCAGGTGAGGGCCCTGTGGGTGGAGTGGGAGCTGGGTGAGGGGTCCGCATCCCAGCTGATGTCCACATGGCTAGGGTCCTCTTGCTATTTGAGGGCCTCCTGTGGCCTTCAGAATGTCTAGACTGTCCCCTCAAATCTTGCTGTCTCACCAGGAAAACACTCCAAAGCCAGAATAATATCTTCGACTTGCCAATTTATTTCTTTTTTTCTTTTCTTTCTTTTTTGAGATGGAGTCACGCTCTGTCACCAGACTGGAGTGCAGTGACACGATCTAGGCTCATTGCAACCTCTGACTCACTGGTTCAAGCGATTCTTCTGCCTCAGCCTCCTGAGTAGCTGGGAGTACAGGTGCACGCCACCACGCCCAGCTAATTTTTGTATTTTTAGTAGAGACCGGGATTCACCATGTTGGCCAGGATGGTCTCGATTTCCTGACCTCATGATTCACCCATCTTGGCCTCCCAAAGTGCTGGGATTACAGGCATGAGCCACCACGGCTGGCCTTTCGGCCTTCTCTTTTTCTTCCTTTCTTTTTTTTTTGGAGACAAGGTCTCACTCTGTTTTTCACCCAGGCTAGAGTGGAGTGATGCAATCAGAGCTCATTGCAGCTTCAATCTCCTGGGCTCAGGTGATCCACCTGAGCCTCAAGTAGCTGAGACTACGGGCATGCGCCACCACGTGCAGCTATTTTTTTTTCTTTTCTTTTGAGAGGGAGTGTCTGTCACTCAGGCTGGAGTACAGTGGTGTGATCTCAGTTCACTGCAACCTCCACCTTCTGGGTTGAAGCTATTCTACTGTCTCAGCCTCCTGAATATCTGGGACTACAGGCATGTGCCACCACACCCAGCTAATTTTTGTATTTAGTAGAGATGGGGTTTCACCAGGTTGGCCAGGCTGGTCTTGAACTCCTGACCTCAAGTGATCCCCTGCCTTGGCCTCCAAAGTCATGGGATTATAGGCATGAGCCACGGCACCCAACCCTTTTGCATTTTTTTTGTAGAGACAAGGTCTTACTATGTTGCCCAGGCTGGTCTGAAACTCCTGGGCTCGAGCAATCCACCTGCCTCAACCTCCCAAAGTTCTGGGATTACAGCACTGCACCTGGGCACCAATTTCTTACTAGTGTCTCCACCTGTGAAATAGGATTAATATACTCCTAAAAGTCAGGAAATTGAAGACAGGAGGGGTTAGGTACCTGAAGGTGACTCTGTGGTTAGGGCCAGATCTAGCCCCGGACCCTACGCAGGTGTGGGTGGAACCCCTGCTCAAAGCTGGGTCTCCACTGACCCCTTGTCCTCCATCCTCAGTACCTGCAAGATGAGAACGGCGTGGGCTATGTGCTGAGCGGGGCTGGGAATTTCATGGACCCCTCGAAGCGGCACCAGCGCAAAGTCCCCCAACGGCTACCTGCGCTTCCACTATGGCACGGAGACTCACTGGTGGATTTGCCTATGTGGAGATCAGCTCCAAAGAGATGACAGTCACTTACATCGAGGCCTCGGGCAAGTCCCTCTTCAAGACCAGCCTGCCGAGGCGAACCAGGCCCTGAAATCCCATGAGTGCCCACCTCTGAGGCCCGATCCCCCACTGTTGGGTGGGTGGGCCCTGCTCACAGGCAGGCTTTTCCTCCAACCTGTGGTTCTGCAGCAGGGCAGGCAGGAGAACCACAGCTGATGAACTGTGGTGCCACGTGACCCTTGTGGCACAGATGCACACATATGTGAAGCAGACATGGATGTGTGTCCCAGCCGCAGTGTTACACTCGGTGGCTGGCTCGCCTCTGCTGAGTTCCAGGGTGCAGTGGGGGAGGGAGAGAAAGCTTCATCCTAAATCAGGCATCTTTCTGTCACTGATGTTCAATAAAAGAATAGTTGCCAAGGCTGAAGCAGTGCCATTGGCGTGTTACATGCTCCGAGTTAGAGTGGCTGGGCTCCCCCTGAGCTGCAGTTCCTTGCCTCTACCTCCCCTCCATAACCAAGTTGCCTCATCCATGGATGTGATTTTAAAACCCAAGCAGTGGCCGGGCGCGGTGGCTCACACCTGTAATCCCAGCACTTTGGGAGGCCGAGGCAGACAGATCACAAGGTCAGGAGATCCAGACCATCCTGGCTAACACAGTGAGATCCCCCCTCTCTACTAAAAATACAAAAAATTGGCCAAGTGTGGTAGCATGTGCCTGTAGTCCCAGCTACCCGGGAGGCTGAGGCAGGAGAATCGCTGGAACCCAGGAGGTGGAGGTTGCAGTGAGCCAAGATCACACCACCGCACTCCAGCCTGGGTGACGAGCAAGCCTCTGTCTCAAGAAAAACAAACAAACAAACAAACCCAAGCAGAGGCTGGGCTCGTTAGTTCACACCTGTATCCCAGCACTTTGGGAGGCCGAAGTGGGTGGATCATTTGAGGTCAGGAGTTCGAGACCAGCCTGGCCAACATGGTGAAACCCCCATCTCTACTAAAAATATAAAAAGTTAGCAGGGCATGGTGGCATGTGCCTGTAATCCCAGCTACTCAGGAGGTTGAGGCAGAAAAATCACTTGAACCTGGAAGGCAGAGGTTGCAGAGAGCCAAGATTGCCCCACTGCACTCCAGCCTAGGCAACAAGGGTGAAACTCCATCTCAAAAAAAAAGAAAAAATTAGCCAGTTTTGGTGGTGGGTACCTGTGGTCCTAGCTACTCAGAGGCTGAGGCAGGAGAATTCCTTGAACCCAGGAGGTGGACGTTGCAGTGGGCTGAGATTGTGCCACTGCACTTCAGCCTGGGCTGCAGAGTGAGGCTCTGTCTCAAGCAAATTAAAAAAATAAAAAGTAAATAAAACAGGCCAGACGCAGTGGCTCACCCCTATAATCCCAGCACTTTGTGAGGCCTAGGTGGGCTGATCAGTTGAGCTCAGAAGTTTGAGACCAGTCTGGCCAACATGGTAAAACCCATTTCTACTAAAAATACAAAACTTAACTAGGCATGGTGACACACACCTGTAATCCCAGCTACTGGGGAGGCTAAGGGAAAAGAATCACTTAAGCCTGGAAAGCTGGGTGGATCACCTGAGGTCAGGAGTTCAAGACCAATCTGATCAATATGGTGAAACCCTGTCTCTACTAAAAATAACAAAAATTAGCTGGTCGCGGTGGCACGCGCCTGTAATCACAGCTACTTGGGAGGCTGAGGCAGAATAACTTAAACCAAGGAGGCGGAGGTTGCAGTGAGCCAAGATCATACCACTGCACTCCAGACTGGGCAGCACAGCAAGAGTCTGTCTCAAAAAAAAAAAAAACAAATAAAAATAATAATAAATGTTTCTCTCTTAGCAAGGCTGCAGGGGTGGTCCCTGGACCAATGCTTTTGTACGTCTGTAAAAGTATGTGTGTAAGAAAACTTCTAGAAGCAGAATTATCTCAGGGCCAGGCCAGGCCAGGTGGCTCATACCTGTGATCCCAGCACTTTGGGAGGCCAAGGTGGGCAGATCACTTGAGGTCAGGAGTTAGAGAACAGGCTGGTCAATATGGTGAAACCCCATCTCTACTGAAAATACAAAAAATTAGCTGGGGGTGGTGGCACGTGCCTATAATCCAAGCTACTCGGGAGGCTGAGGCAGGAGAATCGCTTGAACCCAGGAGGCGGAGTTTGCAGTGAGCCGAGATTGCGCCACTGCACTCCAGCCTGGGCAACAGAGTGAGGTTCGGTTAGCAAAAAAAAAAATTATCACAGGGTCGTTTTCTTTCTTAAATACTGAAAGCCAAGTGCTAGACCTGATGTGACAGCTGCAGGGGAGCCCAGTTCCCCTCTGAGGGAGAGTTAGTAACACCCACCCCACCCCCCAGGCAATCCTACCCATTAGCGCTAGGCAAGGCACAGGGACCCCTCCCTTGGCCCCCTCCTCAGCCACCACCTCAGCTGCTACTCTGCAGAGGCCCAGCTGTTTGGCTCCAGCTGCCTGCCCAGCTGAGTGAAATGAACCTGGACAAAATGAAACAGGACTGGGCATGATGGTTCACGCCTGTAATCCCAGCACTTTGGTAGGCCAGGACAGGCGGATCACTTGAGGACAGGAGTTTGAGACCAGCCTGGCCAACATGGCAAAACCCCATCTCTGCTAAAAAATACAAAAGTATTAGTCAGGCCTGGTGACGCATGCCTATAATCCCAGTTATTTGGGAAGCTGAGGCAGGAGACTCATTCTAGTCTGGGAAGTGGAGGCTGGAGTGAGCTGTGATCATGCCACTGCACTCCAGTCTGAGAGATTCCGTCTCAAAAAAAAAAGTGTAACTGAGGTTACTTCTGGGGAGAGGCCCTTGGTGAAATTGTCACCTTTCATTTATTACTTTATTTATTTATTTATTTAGAGACAAAGTTTTGCTCTTGTTGCCCAGGCTGGAGTGCAATGGTGCAATCCTGGCTCACCGCAACCTTCGCCTCCCAGGTTCAAGCAATTCTCCAGCCTCAGCCTCCCAAGTACTGGGATTACAGGCACGCGCCACCACTGCCAGCTAATTTTGTATTTTTTAAGTAGAGACAGGTTTTCTCCATGTTGGTCAGGCTGATCTTAAACTCCCGATCTCAGATATGCCTGCCTTAGCCTCCCAAAGTGCTGGGATTATAGGTGTGAGCCACTGTGCCCAGCTCATTTGTTACGCGCACGTGTGTGTGTGTGTGTGTGTGTGTGTATCTTGGTATCATTTGCTACTTTATAGATGTCAATATTGTTGAATTTGTTACAAGGTGTATGTGTTACTGTTATAATTTGGGGGTTTTTTCTGAAACAGGGTCTCACTCTGTTGTCCAGGTTGGAGTGCAGTGGTACAATCATAGCTCACTGCAGCCTCCATGTCCTGGGCTCAAGTGATCCTCCTGCCTCTGCCTCCTGAGTAGCTGGGACCACAGCTTCACACCACCACTCTTGGCTAATTTTGTGCATGTTTGTTTTGTAGAGATGGAGTCTTGCTATGCTGAGGTCTTAAACTCCTGACCTCAAGCAATCCTCCCTCCTCCTCAGCCTTCCAAAGTGCAGGATTACAGGTGTGAGCCATCATGTCTGGCCAACTATTATAATCAAGCAGTTATCCTTGCAAAATGCAATCCTGGCCAGGTGCAGTGGCTCATGCCTATAATCCCAGTACTTTGGGAGACTGAGGTGGGCGGATCACTTGAGATCAGGAGTTTGAGACCAGCCTGGCCAACATGGTGAAACCTTGTCTTCATTAAAAATACAAAAATTAGCCGGGCGTGGTGGCACGTGCTTGTAATTCCAGCTACTTGGGAGGCTGAGGCAGGAGAATCACTTGAACCCAGGAGGCGGAGGTTGCAGTAAGCCGAGATCGTACCACTGAGATCCAGCCTGGACAGAGCAAGACTCCGTCTCAGACAAACAACCCAAAATTCCAATCGTTTGTTCCAGCTGCCATTTACCATCACTTCTGATCCTGGCCCATGAGTAGGGGCCAGAATCATCCTTGCTTCTCAGAGTATGTTAGAAAAGCTCAGACAGGGCTGGGCACAGGGGCTCACACCTGTAGTCCCAGCACTTTGGGAGGCCGAGGCGGGTGGATCACGAGGTCAGGAGTTCAAAACCAGCCTGGCCAACATGGTGAAACCCTATCTCTACTAAAAATACAAAAATTAGCTGGGTATGGTGGTGTACGCCTGTAGTCCCAGCTACTCAGGAGGCTGAGGCAGGAGAATTGCTTGAAGCCGGGAGGCAGAGGTTGCAGTGAGCTGAGATGGCACCATTGCACTCCAGCCTGGCAACAGAGTGAGACTCTTAAAAAAAAAGCTCAGATGGGTTTTTGTGGGTTTTTTTTTTTTTTTTGGCACAATATCTATCTTAGATTGGACAGATTAAGTACTGTGACCAAGGTCAGTCTCTTCCCACTGACTCAGAGGCACCGGGGCAGGCAGGAGTCTGAATCAGAGGTCACCATCAGAGCCCAAGGTCCCCCATTCCCAGGGCCCAGAGCCCAGAAAGAAGAAGTGACACATCCAATGTCACACGAAGACTGAGTGGCAGGGGAGGGGGGATTGCAACTCAGGCTCCCTCCTCTACACCAGCCAGACACTTCTACCCAGCACCAAGGAGCAAAGCTCTGTGCCAGACAGCTGGGGGACCCAAGGACACTGGGAGGAACAAATCAGGGCAGGTGCTTGTCCTTGGGGGCTTCTATCTTGCTAAGGAGACAACACCAGGCAGCACTCAGCCATCTGAATTAATTAATTTATTTATTTACTCTTTTCTTTCTTTCTTGTTTTTTTTTTTTTTTTGAGATGGAGTTTCGCTCTTGTTACCCAGGCTGGAGTGCAATGGTGCGATCTCGGCTCACCACAACCTCTGCCTCCTGGGTTCAAGCAATTCTCCTGCCTCAGCCTCCCGAGTAGCTGGGACTACAGGCATGCGCCACCATGCCCAGCTAATTTTTGTATTTTTAGTAGAGACGGGGTTTCACCATGTTGACCAGGATGGTCTCGATCTCTTGACCTCGTGATCCACCCGCCTCGGCCTCCCAAAGTGCTGGGATTACAGGCATAAGCCACTGTGCCCAGCTCTTTTTTCTTTTCTTTTCTTTTTTGAGATGGAGTTACCCAGGCTGCATTGCAATTGTGCGATCTTGGCTCACTGCAACCTCCACCTCCCGGGTTCAATAAATTCTCCTGCCCCAGCCTCCTGAGTAGCCGGGATTATAGGTGGGTGCCACCACACCCAGCTAATTTTTTGTATTTTTAGTAGATGGGGTTTCACCATGTTGGCCAGGCTGGTCTCCATCTCAAGTGATCCGCCCACCTCGGTCTCCCAAAGTACTAGGATTATAAGCGTGAGCCACCGCGCTATCTATCATCTTGCCACTCCACTTGTCAAACTGAGGCTGGGGAAAGGGACTAGCAACCTCATGCAGCCAGTAGGCTGTCTGTCACTCGACACTCAGGCCATGTTCACTTCCTAAACAGCATCCCAGGCCAAGAATCATTAAGAAGAAGGTGACATACCTGCCTTACCAAATAGCAAAATACACTGTCATCAAAACAGTAAGGCATTGGCTCAGGGTCAGGTGTGGTGGCTCAGGCCTGTAATCCCAGGACTTTGGGAGGCCAAGGCATATGGATCACTTGAGGTCAGGAGTTCGAGACCAGCCTAGCCAACGTGACAAAACCCTGTCTCTACTAAAAATACAAAAATTAGCCAGGCATGGTGGTGGGTGCCTGTAATCCCAGTTACTCAGGAGGCTGAGGCATGAGAATCACTTGAACCCTGAAGGCAGAGGTTGTAGTGAGCCGAGATTGCACCACTACACTCCAGCTTGGGTGACAGAGCAAGACTCTGTCTCAAATAAATAAATAAATAAATAATAAAAACACTGACATTGACTCAGGGTCAGGTGTGGTAGCTCATACCTGTAATCCCAGCACTTTGGAAGGCCGAGGTGTGAAGATCACTTGAGGCCAGGAATTCAAGACTAGCCTGGGCAACATAGCAAGATCCCATCTCTGCAAAAAATACATAAATTAACCAGGCATGGAAGTGCACACCTGTAGTTCCAGCTACTCAGGAGGCTGAGGTGGGAGATCCCTTGAGCCCAGGAGCTGAAGGCTACAGTGAGCAATTAATCACACCACACATTCCAGCCTGAGCCTGGATGACAGAGTGAGATCCCGTCTCTAAAATAAAAAAAAGCAAAAACAAACAAACAAACCAAAAACCCAACCCAAAACATTGGCTCAGGAAAATATCAAGAGAGAAAGTAGAAACCAGTACAAAAACAATACAGCATTGGCTCAGGAAAATACAAAGAGGGAATCCAAGAACAAATTCAGGAAGATTTACATAAGAACATAATCTAGGTTCGAGGTGGTATTGCAACTTAATGGGAAAGGAGGTATTATTTACCTTGTCAGCGCCGGCATGAGCCAAAACCTGAAACCTACCTTAGACCATATACAAAAATAAATTATGAAGGAATCAAATATTTCAGTGCAAAAGTAAATCACAGGGGCTAGGCACAGTGGCTCACACCTGTAATCCCTGCACTTTGGAGCCCGAGGCAGGTGGATCACCTGAGGTCAGGAATTCGAGACCAGCCTGGCCAACATGATGAACACCCATCTCTACTAAAAATACAAAAAATTAACTGGGCCCAGTGGCACGTCCCTATGATCCCAGCTACTCAGGAGGCTTAGGCAGGAGAATCACTTGAACCTGGGAGGTGGAGGTTGCAATGAGCCAAGATCACACCACTGCACTTCAGCCTGGGCAACAAGAGCAAAACTCGATCTCAAAAAAATAAAATAAAAATCACAGGGAGGCAGGATGTGGTGGCTCATGCCTGTAATCCCAGCGCTTTGGGAGGCCCAAGTGGGTGGATTGCTTGAGCTCAGAGTTCGAGACCAGCCTGAGCAACATAGTGAGACCCTCATCTCTACCAAAAAATAATAAATAATAAATAAATAAATAAACAGGCATGAAGGCGCTTATCTGTAGTCCCAGATACTCAGGGGGCAGGAGGGTGGAGTGGAGAGGGTGGGGCAGGGGCTGAGGCAGGAGGATCACTAGAGCCTGGGAGGTCAAGGCTGCTGTGAGTCATGATCACGGCACTGTACTTCAGCCGGGGCCACAGAGTGAGACCCTGTCTCAAAATCAATCAATCAATCAATCAAGCAAGCAATCACAGGGAAAGATGAAAATGAACATCCACACAAAGTCCTGTGGAGACAAGATTTCTCCTCTCCCCCTCTTAGATCTCTGGCTGGACCTAAGAATTAAGCTGACGTGATAGATGAACAGGAGAAAAGCATAGAAATGTATTTAACATAAGTTCTATGGGACATGGGAGCCCTGAAAAGGAACTGAAGACCCAAAGAGGAAGTTAGAGTGAAACATTTATCTACTGAATTGAACAAACAGTAGTAAATTATGGATGGGCGTGGAGGCTCACGCCTGTACTCCCAACACTTTGGGAGGCCTGGGTGGGTGGATCACGATGTCAGGACTTTGAGATCAGCCTGACCAACATGGAGAAATCCCCGTCCGTACTAAAAATACAAAAATTAGCCAGGCATGGTGGTGTATGTCTGTAATCCCAACTACTGGGGGAGGCTGAGGCAGGAGAATCACTTGAGGAGGTGGGGCTGCAGTGAGTGGAGATCACATCACTGCACTCCAGCCTGGGCAATAGAGAGAGACTCTGTCTTTTTTTTTGTTTTAAAGACGGAGTTTCACCATGTTGGTCAGGCTGGTCTTGAACTCAGGTGATCCGCCCGCCTTGGCCTCCCAAAGTGCTTGGATTACAGGCGTGAGCCACCACGCCCGGCCAGAGACTCTGCCTTAAAAAAAAAAAAAAAAAAGAGTAGTAAATTATGGATGGGCGTGGTGGCTCACACTTGTAATCCCAACACTTTGGGAGACCAAGATGGGAGGACTGCTTGGGCCCAGGAGTTCACGAACAGTCTGGACAACACAGGGAGACCCCATCTCTAAAACAACAAAAACTAAAATTAGCTGGATGGCATGCACCTGTAGTCAGGTACTCAGGAGGCTGAGAGTTTGAGGCTTCAGTTAGCTATGATTGCGCCACTGCACTCCAGCCTGGGCAGCAGAGTAAGATCCTGTCTCTACATAAATACATAAATAAATAAAATAAAAATTATAAATAAATAAGTAAAGTTTTTAAAGGGTAGTAAATTTTGAAAATGTGACAAGACAAAGGGGTTTGGGCTAGGGCAGTTAATGGTGGAAAAATAACTAGAAAAATAAGGGTTTGCTTAACAAGGTTGTTTGTGAGGGGTGGCTGGGTGGGGGGGGGTTGAGAAAAAAAAAATTCAAAAAACTAAATAAATAAATAAATAAATAAAAAATAATAAACAAAAAACGAGGTTTGTTTGTATCTTTTTTCCCCTGAGCTTTGACCCCCTGTCTTCTGGTGATAAGAATTTTCCACCCTAGGGCTGGGTACAGTGGCTCACGCCCATAATCCCAGCACTTTGGGAGGCAGAGGCAGGTGGTTCACTTGAGTTCAGGAGTTGGAGACCAGCTTGGGCAACTTGGTGAAACCCTGTCTCTACCAAAAATACAAAAAATTAGCTGGGCATGGTAGTGTGCGCCTGTGATCCCAGCTACTCGGGGGACAAGGCGAGAGGATCACTTGAGACAAGGAGGTGGAGGTTGCAGTGAGCCAAGATCACACCACTTCACTCCAGCCTGGGCAATGGGATGAGATCTTGTCTCAAAAAAAAAAAGAATTTTTCTTTCTGGTATGGGGAGGGCATCTTCCATATGGGGGTTTATCTCATTTTCCAGAAGAAAACAGGGAGGTCACAGTGCTTTTCTGCACCTGCTATTTTTCAAGTGCCCTTAGCTCAAAACAATCCATGTGCCAAAGTGGCATATTTTGGTGGCATTGTCTGCCACCCTCAAAATGAAAGAGATGGTTCATAGCAGCTGTAATAATTGCTCAACACTGGCAACAATGCGAAAACCAGTCATTAACAGGTGAAAGGATTAACAAAGTGTGAGACAGTCATATAACAGAATACAACTGAGTAATAAAAAGAAACAAAACTGGGTATGGTGGCTCATGCCTATAATCCTAGCACTTCAACAAGCCAAGGCAGGTGGATTGCTTGAGCCCAGGAGCTCGAGAACAGCCTGGGCAACATGGCAAAACCTTGTCTTTTTTTTTTTTTTTTCTGAGACAGAGTTTTGCTCTTGTCGCCCAGGCTGGAGTGCAGTAGCACAATCTCAGCTCACTGCAACCTCCGCCTCCCGAGTTCAAGCGATTCTCCTGCCTCAGCCTCTTGAGTAGCTGAGATCACAGGCGTTCACCACTACACCTGGCTAATTTTTGTACTTTTTAGTAGAGATGGGGTTTCACTATATTGGCCAGGCTGGTCTCGAACTCCTGACCTCAGGTGATCCACCCACTTGGCCTCCCAAAGTGATGGGATTACAGGCATGAGCCACTACACCCTGCCTGGTGAAAATACAAAAATTAGCTGGGCGTGGTGGCGCACAGTTGTAATCCCAGCTACTTGGGAAGCTGAGGTGGGAGGATCGCTTGAGCCTGGGAAATTGAGGCTGCAGTGAACCATGATGGTGCCACTGCACTCCAGTCTGGGTAACATACTGAGACCCCCATCTCAAAGAAAATAAAAAAGAAACCGCTGACATGGCCAACAACATGAGTTTCTTTTTTTGTTTTTGTTTTTGTTTTTGTTTTGTTTTGTTTTTTTTTGAGACGGAGTCTGGCTCTGTCGCCCAGGCTGGAGTGCAGCAGTGCAATCTCGGCTCACTGCAACCTCTGCCTCCTGGGTTCAAGCGATTCTTCTGCTTCAGCCTCCTGAGTAGATGGGATTACAGTTTGCGGGCCACCATGCCCAGAGAATTTTTGTTTTTGAGACAGAGTCTCACTCTGTCGCCAGGTGCCAGGCTGGAGCGCAGTGGCACAATCTTGACTCACTGCAACTTCTGCCTCCCAAGTTCAAGCAATTCTCCTGCCTCAGCCTCCCGAGTAGCTGGGACTACAGGCACACGCCACCACGCCCAGCTGATTTTTGTACTTTTAGTAGAGACGGGGTTTCACCATGTTGGCCAGGACGGTCTTGATCTCTTGACCTCATGATCTGCCCACCTCAGCCTCCCAAAGTGCTGGGATTACAGGTTTGAGCCATGGTGCCTCGCCCAAATTTTTGTATTTTTAGAAAGGACAGGGTTTCCCCATGTTGGCCATGTTGGTCTTGAACTCCTGACCTCAAATGATCCACTTGTCTTGGCCTCCTAAAGTGCTGGGAACATGAGTGAGTTTCAAACACCACATGCTGGGGAAAGAAGCCTCTCAATAGGCTACACATTGTATGATTCAGCTTATATGACTTTCTGAAAAAGACAAAGTTACAGGAACCAAAACAAATCTGTTAGGGCCAGGGGCAAGAGTATAGGACAGAGCACGAAAGGGTAAGATAAAATTTCTTTTCTTTTCTTTTTTTTTTTTTTAAGATGGAGTCTTGATCTGTCACCCAGGCTGGAGTGCAGTGGCACAATCTCGGCTCACTGCAGCCTCCGCCTCCTGGGTTCAAGTGATTCTCCTGCCTCAGTCTCCCAAGTAGCTGGGACTACAGGCATGTATCACCACATCTGGCTAATTTTTGTATTTGTAGTAGAGACTACAAGGGCTTTCACTGTGTTGCCCAGGCTGGTCTCAAACTCCTGGCTTTGCGTGATTTGCACACCTTGGCCTCCCAAAGTGCGGGGATTACAAGCATGAGCCACCATGCTCGGCCACTGGTAAGAGGAAATGTCTTAGGGTGATGGAAATAATGGTCTTGATTGTGGTCATGTTTTAATGATATACCTGTATGTCAAAACATGCAATTTCAGCTAGGCATAGTTTAAATATGAGCAGTTTGTGTTCAGTGAATTACATCCTAACAAAGCTCTGGAAGGAGGGAAGTAAGAGAGGGAAGGGATGAAGGAGAGAAAAGAGAAAACTAATATGGCAATCATAAACAAAATGAAAGATATATACACCCTGTGACTCAGAAATGTCTTTTTTTTTTTTTTTTTTTTTGAGACAGAGTTTCGCTCTTGTTGCCCAGGCTGGAGTGCAATGGTACGATCTCAGCTCACTGCAACTTCTGTCTACCAGGTTCAAGCAATTCTCCTGTCTCAGCCTCCCAAGTAGCTGGGATTACAGGCATGTGGCAACATACCAGGCTAATTTTTATATTTTTAGTAGAGACGGGGTTTTACCATGTTGATCAGGCTGGTCTTGAACTCCTGACCTCAGGTGATCCATCCAACTCGGCCTCCCAAAGTGCTGGGATTACAAGCGTGAACCACTGCACCAGGCCATCATTTATTTTATTTTATTTTTAGAGACAGGGTTTCACTATGTTGCCCAGGCTAGCCTCAAACTCGTGGGATCAAGCAATCCTCCCACCTTGGCCTCCCAAAGTGCTCGGATTACAGGAGTGAGACACTGTACCCACAAGTATCATTTCTTGAAAACTATGTCTCACTAAATATCCAGTCCCAGTCCTAAGGATTTGATCCAGGGACTTTTACTGCATCATCATAGTGGCAAAACTCAGGAAGGTCCAGGAATTGTCCATCAGTAGGATAACAGTTGATTATACTATGGCAGAGTTGCACTATGAATCGTGTAGCTACTAAAAACAGGAGTTAGCTTTACGTGTATAGACGGGTAAGTGGAAACAGCAGGTTGCACGGTAGCTGTATGATTCCATCCTGTGTGGATTCTAGTTCATGCCAGCACTGAAAAAGGGTCTCATAGGAGGGCAGGTATACTGGTTACACTTGACAGTTCCCAGGGTATCACTGCCCCCTAGGGGACATCCTAGATATCGCGCTACAGACAGTCCCTGACTTGACAGTTCTAAGATTTTTCAACTTTTTTGATAGTTTTATCGGGATGTAACCCCATCGTAAGTCAAGGAGCAACTGTATTTGAAATACATTTCATTACAAATTATTTTCCTGAAAACTCTAACGCAACAGCTCTTATCAAGGTCCCCAGAGACCTTGCCAAACTCAACTGTCAATTCTCTTTCCTCATTTTAACTCAGGGACACATGACACAGCTAACCCCTCTCTCTCTATCTTGAAATATGTTCTTCAGGTCGGGCGTGGTGGTAATCCCAGCAATTTGGGAGGCCGAGGTGGGTGTATCACTTAGGAGTTCGAGACCAGCCTGGCCAACATGATGAAACCCCATCTCTACTAAAAATACAAAAATTAGCTAGGCATGGTGGTGCGCACCTGTAATCTGTCTTGGTGACAGAGCAAGGCCCTGTCTCAGGAAAAACAAAAACAGAAACACAAAACAATAAACGTCCTTAACACGGCCCAGGAGGCCCCATGGAATCTGGCCCCAGCCTGTCCATTCGACCTCATCTATTACAATCTGGGCACTAAAAACGTGGTCTGCGGACCTGGAAGCGAGTTAGAAATGCAGCCTCTCAGGCCTCCCTCTTCATCTGCTGGATCAGAACCTGAATTTTAAAAAGGCCCGCAGATGCTCGTTAGAGTTTAAGCAGAGAGTCTTACAAGCTTACAAGCTTCCCCTTCACCCTGATTCCTCACTTTCCGCTCCTCGGAACTGACCGGAAGTACCGGCCTCGCACGCAGCTACGCTCCGGCTTTTGCGCAGGCGTTCTGCGACCACCACCGGGGCGCTCCTATTTGAATACGCGTGCGCTCAGAGCCCCGGCGAAGAAAGCGGGGCCTATTTGCTGGGCCGTCCCGGCCGGGGGATGGGCGGGACCTGAAAGGAGGAGAGGGGTTTCCGCTTCCGGCAGGAGTCGGAAGTCACTGTCTCCCGGGTAAACGGAGCTTTTGCAGCGAGACAAGGTGAGTGCTGGTGCGGCTCGTGCAGGTGGGCGTTGGGGCCGGGCAGGACTGGGAATTCTTCTACTCCGGGCGTTTACGGGGTCCTGGAGGAGGCGTCTGGGACCCCGGGCTTGGGGGGGAGGCAGGTCGGGGAGACTGACTCCCCCCACCCCATCCTTCCAAGAGCGACTACCGGGGCGCCTGGCTCCTCCCGGCGGCCTTCGGGAGGTGATGCTGAAGCCTCGGTGAGTCTGTAGGAACAGCCAACCCCCCACCTCTTGGGTCTCAGCAGATTTGGGGATGACTTCTCTGCTATCCCCTTTTGGCGCGCTTGGACTTAACGTTGTCACGGGACAGGCCGAAGCCTCTGCAATCCTATGCAAGCCAGACCCCATTCATGGGGTGGGGACTGTAGTCCCTGGACAGAATGAGATTCTGGGGCTCATCCGTAGATTTTGTTTGGACTTTTTTTTTCTCGAGACCGAGTCTTGCTGTGTCGCCCAGGCTGGAGTACAGTGGCGCGATCATAGCTAACTGCAGCCTCGACCTCCTGGGCTCAAGCTTCCCACTTCAGCTTCCCGAGAGTAGCTGGAACTACAGGCTCGCGGCTAATTTTTGTAATTTTGTAGAGATGAGGGGTCTCACTATGTTGCTCAGGCTGGTCTCCAACTCCTGGCTTTAAGCGATCTTCCCACTCGGGCCTCCCAAATTGATGAAATTACGGTCCTCACCTCCCAAAGTGATTGAGTTACAGGCGTGAGCCACCACACCTGGCTCTTTTTGTAGATTCTGATTCCAGGTACTGATTGATTGGTTTATTCAATAATAGCTATTGCCGGGCACGGTGGCTCATGCTTGTAATGCCAGCACTTTGGGTGGCCGAGGTAGGAGGATCGCTTGAGCCCGGGAGTTCCAGACCAGCCTGGTCAACATGGTGGTGCCCCGTCTCTCCAAAAAATACGAAAATTAGCTGGGCATGATGATGCAGCTAATTTGTATTTCAGAGATAGAGGAGTAGGAGGAGGGTCACATAAGGGATATGTGAGAGAGAAAGGGGTTGAGGATGAATCCAAAGTTTTTGATTTGATTATCCAGAAAGATGGAGTTGCTGTTATCTGAGATGAGGAAGACTGTGGAGGAGCACGTTGCGGTGTCAGCGGCTTGATTTTGGACATGTTATGTTTAATATTGAGTGGAAGTTAGACAGGGTGGAGCTATGACTGAGGCAGACAGATCAGAGTCTGCAGTTCAGGGGGACAGACTCAAGGCTGGAGAAGCCGGTGTCCTCAGTGTAGAGTAGGCATGAAGCCCTAAGACTGGGTGAAATCTTCATGAAGGTGAGTACAGCCAGAGAGGTGAGGATTCAACGATTCAGCTCCTGAGTTCTCTCTCCTCTTTTTTTTTTTTTTTTAAGATGGAGGAGTCTCACTCTGTCACCCAGTCTGGAGTGCAGTGGGGATGTAACCCCATCGTAAGTCAAGGAGCAACTGTATTTGAAATACATTTCATTACAAATTATTTTCCTGAAAACTCTAACACAACAGCTCTTATCAAGGTCTCCAGAGACCTTGCCAAACTCAACTGTCAATTCTCTTTCCTCATTTTAACTCAGGGACACATGACACAGTGTCACTGTGTCTTGGCTCACTGCAACCTCTGCCTCCCGGGTTCAAGGGATTCGCCTGCTTCAGCCTCCTGAGTACCTGGGATTATAGGCGTGCACCACTACGCCTGGCTAATTTTTGTATTTTTAGTAGAGATGGGGTTTCATCATGTTGATTAGGCTGGTCTTGAACTCCTGACCTCATGATCCACCCACCTCAGCCTCCCAAAGTGCTGGGATTACAGGCATGAGCCACTGCGATGGACCTTTTGTTTTGCTTTGTGTTTCAGATGGAGTCTCACTCTGTTGCCCAGGCTGGAGTGCAGTGGCATGATCTCAGCTCTCTGCAACCTCTGTCCTCTGGGTTCAAGTGATTCTCTTGCCTCAGCCTCCAGAGTAGCTGGGTCTACAGGCATGCACCACCACACCCAACTAATTTTTGTATTTTTAGCAGATGAGGTTTCACCATGTTGGCCAGGCTGGTCTCCAACTCCTAACCTCAAGTGATCTGCCCACCTCGGCCTCCCAAAGTGCTGGTATTACAGACGTAAGCCACTGGACCTGGCCCAAACTCATGTGCTCTCTTCATGAGAGCAAGTTGGCAGAGAGGCAGGAGCATAGGAGATTAACAGGAGCCACCAGTGAGGCAGAGGATAGGGAGCATTTGGGGTCCTGAGAGCCACATGGGAAAGGTGGGAGGAGGGACCCCTGGAATGGGAGGACTGCCATTGGGATGGGCAGTATGGAGCCACCTCAGTTTGGAGGCAAGGGGTGTAGAGAGATGGGAGGGAATGCAGATGGCTCTATGCTAAAACAGCCTGCAGAGAAATGGATCATAGCTGAAAGAGGATGAAGAGATTCCCCCCCCCTTTTTTTTTTTAAGACGGGGTTTCACCATGTTGGTCAGGCTGGTCTTGAACTCCCAACCTCAGGTGATCCTCCTGCCTTGGCCTCCAAAGTGCTTGGATTACAGGCGTGAGCCACCATGCCCGGCCTTTTTTCCCCCTTTTAAATGAGGAGAGAGGTAATAACAAGCATATGAGTGATCTGGTAGAGCTGGAAAATTTGATGGTGCTCAAAGAAAAGGGGATGGGAGCCAGGGCAGAGTGAACAAATTGTTTCTGCAGAAACATACTTCCATAGTAAAGGATGCATGCCGAAGCTGGGCGTGGTGGTGCACGCCTGTTGTCCTAGCTACCCCGGCAGGCTAAGGCCAGAGGATTGAGGCTTCGGTGAGCTGTGATCACACCACTGCACTCCAGCCTAGAAGTTAGGAGTTGGAGACCAGCTTGGCTTCGTTGGTCTTGCCCAACAGAGTGAGACTTCATCTCTTAAATAAAGAGGAAGGGTGAATGGCTGAATGAATTGGTCCTAGGAGCTGTCTTTGGATTGCTTCTGTTTACTCAGTGAATTGGAAGCATCACAGTTAGGAGCTGGGGATGTTACATAGGAAGCAATCACCAAATAATGAATAAAACGCCACTGTTTATTGTGGAAGACCCTGGCAGGCTGCTGACCTCCCCTGTCACGGAGGAACGAATGATGCTAGAAGCAGCGGTTGTGTATGTGCGGGTGCATGTGTGTATTGGAGGAGGCGCCACAGGAGGCTCAGGGATGGCAAACACTGTGCCTAGCAGGGGAGTGGGTTCATTGGTAACTGCTGCTGTTTCCCCACCCACCTGCCTCCTGGACATCTCTTCCTAGATATCCCTCTGCCACCCAACCTCATCATTTTCTCCAATCCTGGACTCTCCTCTTGTCACACTCACTCGTTCCGCCCATACCTCTTCTGTCTCTGTCACTCACTGCCATCTCTACCTCAACAGCCCTGTCCTGGCTGTGCCTCAATCCCTCAAAAGCACAGGTGACTTTGTCCTTTCACTCCGTGTAGCTCCCAGGATCCATCCAAACACCCAGAACCCTCCCACCTGCCCCTCCTCTGTCTCCCACCTGCGAGGGGACAGACAGCTGCCCCTGAGCCTTCACACAGTGTTCCTGTACTCGGAAGTGCCTGTCCCCACTTCTCTGCCCTGCAGTCTGTCATCTGGATGGAGGTTATCAGATGCCCTGAGTGTCACTCCTCCTGGATGCCACTTGCGTGTCCCTTGACAAGAGGAGCAACCAGAATAAAATCACCAGCTCTGGGCATGGTGGCGCATGCCTGTAGTCCCAGCTACTCAAGAGGCCGAGGCAGGAGAATCACTTGAACCCGGGAGGCAGAGGTTGCAGTGAGTCGAGATCGTGCCACTGCAGTCCAGCCTGGCAACAGAGCAGGACTCCGTCTCGGCCAGGCACAGTGGCTCACACCTCTAATCCCAACACTTTGGGAGGCTGAGGCAGGCAGATCACCCGAGGTCAGGAGTTCGAGACCAGCCTGACCAACATGGAGAAATCCCATCTCTACTAAAAATACAAAATTACCTGGGCGTGGTGGTGCGTGCCTGTACTCCCAGCTACTCGGGAGGCTGAGGCAAGAGAATCGCTTGAATCCGGGAGGGGGAGGTTGCGGTGACTGAGATTGTGCCATTGCACTCCAGCCTGGGCATCAAGAGCGAAACTCTGTCTCAAAAAAATTTTTTTTTTAAATCACCAGTTCCTAGGCACTTAGACTGTGCCCAGCCCTGAACAACTGGCTTGTCTTGGAGTCTCTTGTGCCATCCTCGCCAGGAACAGTGGCTTCCTTTTTTTGGCGCCAGAGTGATGGGCCAGCTCTGTGCTAAGTACCTAACTTAGTATTCCTGGTGTCAGCCCCACAAGTCTCCTCTGAGAGCACAACCTTGTTTCAATTTTTTCTTTCTTTTTTTTTCTGTGATACAGGGTTTCACCCTGTTGCCCAGGCTGGAGTGCAATACCTGGGTCATAGCTCACTGAAACCTGGAACTCCTGGGCTCAAGTGATCTTCCCATCTCAGCCTCCCAAGTGGCTGGGCCTACAGGCGTACACTACCATGCCTGGCTAATTTTTAATTTTTTTTTTTTTTAAGAGATGGGGCCTCACTGTGTTGCCCAGGCTGGTGTCAAACTCCTGGCATCAAGTGATCCTCTCACCTTGGCTTCCCAAAGTGCTGGCTGGGATTACAGGTGTGAGCTGCCATGCCTGGCCTTGTCTCTATTTTATAGACACGGAAACTGTGGCACAGAGAGCTTAAATAACCTGCCCAGGTCACGCAGTAAGTGAGAGAGATGGGGTTAGAGCCTCCTATCACTCCTTCCATCCAGAGTGGGACGGGGGATTGTCCTCCTGTACCAGGACTGCGGGCCTCCTTCCTCAAGGGCAGAGGCCCCAGCACCATGGTGAAAGTCCCCCCCTTCACATGGGGCCGCTGCTAGACCCTCTTCCCGGCCTGCTTTCTAGAGCATTGAGCTGGGGGACTACATGGGTTCCCCAAGCCACTGACACCTGCCACTCCCCCACAGGCTCATCCACGTGCAGACATGGGGCGCAGAAAGTCAAAACGAAAGCCGCCTCCCAAGAAGAAGATGACGGGCACCCTCGAGACCCAGTTTACCTGCCCCTTCTGCAACCACGAGAAGTCTTGCGACGTGAAAATGTGAGTGGGGAACGGGGCAAGGAATCCTGCCTCATGGGGTGCCCAGGCCTCCCCCACTCCCTCCTCCCCCACTGTCCTCCATCCTGCCTGTTTCCTCCCTTGGTGGAGGCGTCATCACCCACAGGCCCAGGGCACATTGTTCACTAGTCCCTTCTCTTCATCTGTTTCAGGGACCGTGCCCGTAACACTGGAGTCATCTCTTGTACTGTGTGCCTAGAGGAATTCCAGACGCCCATAACGTGTATCCTTGGAAACCTGGGCTTTTTCCAGAGCATGGGGAGGGGGCTGGAGTCCAGACCCTGCTCCTCTGGCCCATCTATGAGCCCTGGTGCGGGGCCAAGGCCATCCAGAGGAACGGGTGCCACCTACTGATCTATGTGAGGTGAGAAGGTACAGGGCAGGGGCCCAATGCAACTGATGGCCCTTGACCTAAGCGGCACAGATCTGTCAGAACCCGTGGACGTGTACAGCGATTGGATAGATGCCTGCGAGGCAGCCAATCAGTAGCAACGCAAGAGGACCCGCCCCCTGGGCAGCCCCCGCCTGCTGTAGACCCAGATGCTTGCTTCGGGTCCAGAGACATTCCAGGGGTCCAGGGTGTGGGTCCTGGGCTGTAGCAGCCCTCTTTGTGTGTGGGAGTGGGTGTGGGTGTGGCGTGGCTGTGGGTGTGAGTGTGTGGCTGCACGTGTCACTGTGGGGGTGGCCGTGAGTGTGTGTTCATAGGCACGCGGTGTGTCCAGGGGTTCCTGGGCCTGAGGAGCCTGAACTGACCTCACTTGGCTCCAAAAGCCTTTGCTGTGTTCCCTTCTTCAACCCCTGGGCCCCCAGCTTTGGAGCCGTGGCTCCCCCAACTGGAAGTGGGGGGCTGTTTCCTGATATCCTGGACAGGGGGAAGCCCAGTAGAGGCTGGAACGGAACCTCTCCAGCCTCCTCACCAGCACTGTGCCCATCTGAACTGGACTTCCCACCCTCCTCCACCTTCTAGTGCCCATGGCCTGGGATTCAAAGCTACCGTTCCCCAGCTCCCCAGGCTGGGCCCTAACAGGGAGCTGCCTCCCTACCCCCATGATAACCAGGAAGCTGTGTTTCATGTTCTGATGCTTTTGTAGAGGAGGCAAGGGCTGGGGTGGGGACAGCGGTCACTCATAAGCCCTTCAGTAAAGCAGCCGGTGCACATCCCTTGCTCTCCGTGATATCTTGGGTTCTGTGTCTGCCTCGTTGCCAGAAGATGGAGGGGGGACCTGAGGCTCCAGCGTTCAGGAAATGGCCTGGCTGTCCATGTGATCAGCCCTTCAAACCACCCAGCATTTTTGTTTTTTGTTTTCCCTGAGATGGAGTCTTGTTCTGTTGCCAGGCTGGAGTGCAGTGGCACAATCTCAGCTCTAACCTCCAGCTCCCTGGTTCAAGCCATCAAGCAATTCTCCTGCCTGAGCCTCCCAAGTAGCCGGGATTACAGGCATACACCACCACACCCAGCTAATTTTTGTGTGTTTAGTAGAGATGGGGCTTCACCAAGTTGGTCAGGATGGTCTCCATCTCCTGACGTGATCCACCTGCCTTGGCCTCCCAAGGTGCTAGGATTACAAGTGTGAGCCACCTAGCCCGGCATCACCCAGTGTTTTATTGTCAGTAAGCATTCAGGGTGGTGGGGCAGGCAGACACCTGGCCAGGTGTTTACAGTGGTCACAACAGGAAATGGGGGAGGTGGGACAGAACAGGTGGTCAGAGGAGGCTTCTGGGAGGGGCAGGAGGCGGTGACACTATAGGGCCACCTCTAGCCAGATGCTGACCTCTGGGCTTGCCTGTCACCCCAGTGTCCCAACAGCCACCCTGTGGGGCAGGTGCCAAGCTAACCCCACGTTCAAAGATGACGAAACTGAGGCTAGAGGTGAAGGAGGTCACTGGCCCAAGACCCTGTAGCCAGAAAGTGGCACAGGTGGGACTTGAACCCAGAAAGCCCGGTTCCACCTCTGACAGCCTGACTTCCCTGGGAGCCCAGAGTCCAGGCGGAAGGAACAGCTCACAGGCCGTCCAGGAGGCAGTGGGTGGAGGAGGGACACCAGGGAGAGAGTCCACGAAGAGAACTTTATCCAAGGGTGCTGAGCATTCTCGGAAGACTGGCATGGGGGCAGGATGCGGCCGATGGGGAGTGCCTGGGGGCTGTGTGTCTTCTCAGCTGGTTGCACGGGTGACAAGGACCACAGCAGCCTGGGGCAGTGCCAGACCTTCCACTGGCCTTGTGAGCCCGGGTGGCAGGCGACCTGGGCTTCAGAGTCCTTGTTGCTACAGTGCAGGGGATGGAGGCACCTCCTCCCGGAGCCACACTGAGGATGGAAGAAGTGCCAGACATGGTTTGAACAGCTCTGGGGCCCATCCACAGCACTGACCAATGTGAACAGTCCGGGGGAGACACTGAGCTGGCCCGGAAGCCCTGGCTGCCAGGCTGGGCTGCTGGGTCTGGCCTGTGCACCCCCCGGGCCCTCTCTGCCATGTCTTCCCTGGTGATCCGCTAGCCCTGGCAGGAGCCAGCACACATGGGCAGAGTGGTGGATAGGCACCTAAGTTTAGGTTGGTGGCGCTCTGGGATCCAGCAGAAAGGGGGTTCATTCTCTGGCACCCGGGGCCCTCCCTGCTGCCCGCCCACCCCAGCCGCACAGGCTAAGTGCTAATATGGTGCTGTTTTCCTGAAGAGGCAGGGCCCTGGGCCAGGCACGGATCCTCCTCAGCATAGCTTCCCCCGCACCGCCCTGGGAGAGCGGGACTCGCAGTAGCCAGGCCAAGAGCGCCTGGAATCCGGTTTACGAGGCCCAAGGGGCTGCGTGCGTCTCTGTGCGGGTCTTCTGGTGTCTGACTCCACAGGCCCCCACGTTCCAGCCTCAACCCCTGCCCTGCCTGGGGGAGAAGACAGCTCTGTGCCCCCCTCCTCACTTCTCTGCCTCCTCTCCTCCACGGAATCCTGATGATTGGGGGACTTCTCTCTCCTCACGGGGATAACAGGGTCCCCCTCTAAAACGTGAGGAGGTTGGGGTGCTGGACACAGCCTTTTAGGGTCCTGGGTTGGCAGGCTCAGCCCTAAGAAGTCTGAGAGCGGGCAGGGCACACAGAATTAACTATGCCCTATGGTACCCTGTCCCAGTCGGCAAAGGGACATTGCCCTGGCTCAGAACTGTCCCTCTCTCAGTTCCCTTTCCCTTCCTCACAGTCAGGGGCTAAAGGGTTCACCCTGCCCACAGGGGCCACCAGGACCTGTACTTGTCATCCTTTCTCTAACGGTACCCCATCTTCAGCAATTAAACACTTAGAACATCACCCCCATCTGGGGGTATCATTTCATGACCACATGGGGCTCACTGTCCCCATTATTTTGATGGGAAAACAGGTCTAGGGAGGGGGAAGTGATTGCCCAAGGTCACCCAGGCAGCTGCTCTGTGACTCATATGCCATCCAGCCTGTCCCAGTATAGAGACAGGGTTCTTTTTTTTTTGAGACGGAATTTCACTCTTCTTGCTCAGGCTGGAGTGCAATGGCACAATCTTGGCTCACCGCAACCTTCGCCTCCTGGGTTCAAGCAATTCTCCTGCCTCAGCCTCCTGAACAGCTGGGATTATAGGCATGTGCCACCACGCCTGGCTAATTTTGTATTTTTAGTGGAGATAGAGTTTCTCCATGTTGGTCAGGCTGGTCTGGAACTCCCGACCTCAGGTGATCCGCCCACCTTGGCCTCCCAAAGTGGTGAGATTACAGGCGTGAGACAGCACGCCTGGCCCAGTTCTTGAGTTGTTTGTAACCATCTACAAGCCTCTGGGAGAGCAGTGTGGGTCTCATGTGTGTGTATGCATGTGTGTGTGTGAGTATGTGTGTGTGTGTGTGTGAGAGAGAGAGAGAATTGGCTCTCTGGCTATGCTTTTTTTTTTTTTTTTTTGAGACAGAGTCTTGCTCTGTTTCCCAGGCCGGAGTGCAGTGGCACCATCTTGGCTCACTATAGCTTAAACCTCCAGAGCTCAAGTGATTCTCCTACCTCAGCCTCCCCCAGTAGCTGGGACTACAGGCAGGCACCACTACACCCTGCTAATTTTTATATTTTTAGTAGAAACAGGGTTTTGTCATGTTGGCCAGTCTGGTCTCGAACTCCTGACCTCAGGTGATCTGCCTACCTCAGCCTCCCAATGTGCCAGGATTACCGGCATGAGCCACTGTGTCCAGCTGGCTATGCCTTTTTTACATGTTGTGGGGAATATGTACTGCATGTGTGTGCGTCTCTGTGTGTGTAAAAGGAGGAGTGTGTGTGTGTGGACTTTGCATGTGAGTGTGATGGGTGCCTGTCCTGTGTCTAGCTGAGTGGCTACAGTAAGGTGTGTGTCTTCGGGTGCACGTGAGTGTGTATGTGCATCTTAGGGTGCGTGTGAGTGTGTGTGTCCATGCAGATGTGTGTGTGGGAAATGGAGCATATCCAAAACAGAGCAGTCCTGAGGCCTCAGGAGATTTTACAGCCATTTATTGTGCTCCAGTGAAATAGAAAAAAAAGAAAGTGCTCGCGTTACAAACGCCACTGTCACATCCACGTAGTACGCCAGTCGCTGCAAACCAAACCGCGTGTGTCCGCTGGGTCTCTGGGCATGCAGTTTGCTCCCACTGTGGGAATGGGGTGGGAGCAGGCCGAGCCTGGGCTCTGGGGGCTTCGCTGGGGGGAGCTTCTGGTCTTGGGGGTACCCACTTGTGAGGGAGTGGGGGGACAGCTGAAATAGCTTTGCTCAGTGCGTCCTTTGGGCGCTGTTGGGGACACCCAGCTCTAGGTTGCACCCTGTAGCACTACAGAGTGGAGGGTTCCCTTCCCCCCAATGGGCCCCTCAGTCTGCTCTCCCCAAACTCTAACCCTGTAGAGGTTGAGTTCTACAGGGGCTGGAGGATGCCATGCAGGGAGTGGGGGGATTGGCTGGGCCTGGCTGGGTCCGGCCAAGAGCAGCAGCAGCCTCCCTCGGGGGGGAAGACAGGGAAGGCCTGTGGCCCTAGGCGGAATTGTAGTAGTTGTGTGTGTGGTGGTTGTGGGCAGGCTCCCCCAGCTCGGGGTACTCGGGCGTCAGGCAGTACTTGGGGTCATAGACCTGGCGAGGCAGCCCGTACACCGTCATGCCCCGCTGCGAGGCACCCTTGTTGCTGCCCATCTGCAGGCTGACGTTGAGCGTGTCGCAGTGCTCCATGCCCAGCCCCGGCTCGAAGATCTGCCGCTTGGTCCCTGGTGCGGTCATGCCGGCCTGGGAAGGGCGGTGTGGTCAGGCCATGGGGCAGCCAGGGTCCCGGGCCCTGACGGTATGCCTTAGGGGGCCCCACTCACCTGGCTGGCTCCTTTGTTAGTGCCCATCTGTAGGCTGATGGTCGCCTGGTCCAGAGGCTGGTCTGTGCCCAGCTTGGGGTCGTAGAGGTGGCGCCGGGTGCCATAGGCCGTCATGCCCTGCTGGCTGGCAAACTTGTTGGTGCCCATCTAGGAAGCCAGAAGGATAACCACACCAAGAATTACAGACCTCATCGTGGGCCATGAGGCATGGCTGATGTGAGAGGATGAGACACTGTTTTCATGTTTTATCTAATTTAAGTTACTTATTTAGAGACAGTCTGGCTCTGTGTCCCAGGCTGGAGTACAGTGGTGTGATCTAGGCTCACTGCAACCTCCGACTCCCTGGTTCAAGCAATTCTCCTGCCTCAGCCCCCCAAGTAGCTGGGGCTACAGGCAGTGCCCCCACGCCCAGCTAATTTTTGTAGTTTTAGTAGAGACGGGGTTTCACCATGTTGGCCAGGATGGTCTGGAACTCCTGATCTCATGAGCCACCCACCTCGGCCTCCCAAAGTGCTGGGATTACAGGTGTGAGCCACCACGCCCGGCCTTATTTTATCTTTATATTTTATTTTGTTTTATTCTATTCTTCTTTAATTTTATTTTTATTTTATTTGAGTCTCATTCTGTCGCCCAGGCTGGAATGCAGTGGCATGATCTTGGCTCACTGCAACCTCCGCCTCCCGGGTTCAAGTGATTCTCCTGCCTCAGCCTCCGGAGTAGCTGGGACTACAGTTGCTCGCTGCCATGCCTGGCTAATTTTTGGTGGAGACAGGGTTTCACTATGTTGACCAGGCTGGCCTCAAATTCCTGACTTCAGTTGATCCACCCGCCTTGGCCTCCCAAAGTGCTGGGATTACAGGCATGAGCCACTTTGCCCAGCCAATTTTCATTTTTCAGAGACAGGGTCTCACTCTGTCCCCCCAGGCTGGAGTGCAATGATGCAATCATAGCTCATTGTAACCTTGAACTCCTGGGGCTCAAGTAATGCTCTCACTTCAGTCACCACACATTTGGCTAAATTCTTAAATTTTTTTGTAGAGATGGCAGTGGCGGGATCTCTGTTTTGCCCAGGCTGGTCTGAAACTCCTGACCTCAAGCAATCCTCCTGCCTCAGCCTCCCAAAGTGCTGGAATTACAGGTGTGAGCCACTGCACCCTGCCTGAGGCATCATTTCCAGACTGGAAACTGAGGCTCAGACTGGGCCTATCACATGACTGACTTCCAGCATTCTAGTCTCAGCCTGCCACGCATCAACTGGAAGATCGGGGCAAAAGCAAGCCAGCTTCTCTGGGCCTGTTTTTCCATCGTGGAACGAGTATAGTGATAACAGCATCTGTCTGCTAGGGGTGTTGGCAGAGTGAGTGAGTTTGCGAATAGAAGATGTGGATAAGGACAGTACCCGGCCTATAGTATAGTTAATGCTGAATATCCCGTCCCCAAAAGCCTGCAGACACCAGGGTGCCCTCCTGGCCTCCTTGACCTCTGCGTGGAGAGGACAGGGATGTACCTGCAGCCCGATGATGTTCCGCCCTTCTCTTAGCTTCTCCGGCTCAAATTTCCGCTCCTGCTTCTCTGCGTACTTCACCCCCACGTTCACCTTGTTTCCTTTCGTCTTGGCCTGGGTGGGGCAGGGAGAGCAGGGACTGAGGAGGGGGGCCGCCTGGCTGCACGGTCCCCATGGACACTGTTATTTATTTATTTATGAGACGGAGTCTCGTTCTGTCACCCAGGCTAGAGTGCAGTGAGTGGCGTGATCTCAGCTCACTGCAGCCTCCGCCTCCCGGGTTCATGTGATTCTCCTGCTTCATCCTCCTGAGTAGCTGGGATTACAGACATGTGCCACCATGCCCAGCTAATTTTTGTATTTTTAGTAGAGATGGGGTTTCAGCATGTTGCCAGGCTGGTCTCGAACTCCCGACCTCAAGCGATCTGCCCTCCTTGGCTTCCCAAAGTGCTGGGACTACAGGCATGAGCCACCACACCCGGGCCACACTGAGCTTGGGGGCACAAGTGGCCACACGTGCATCCCAGCCCGGGCCGCCCACTGCCCCCTGCCCAGCCTGCACCCACACTCACCATGCTGGCCAGGGCCAGGAGGGTGGACTGCACCTGTGTATGGTTGGTGTTCTCAAACAGGTCATTGGCCTCAAAGATGTCGTGGGGCTTCACCCCGTACTTGGTGATGGCCTTGATGAAGTTGCCGATGTTCTCCAGCTAGAGGGGGGCAGGCGATGGTCACGGGGGGGGTGGGTGGAGGTCTGAGGTGTGGTGGGCAAGGATGAAAGAGATTGGGTCTGGGCTCACCTGGTGCCAGTTTTGGGTTGATTCATTGATCTTCTTCACAGAGCCTGGCTGAAGCTTATTGATGAATCTGAGAAGAGTGGGGGAGGGGGTAAGAAGGTGTCCCCCCTATTCCCTACCCAGCCCAGCCCAGCCCAGCGGGGGGAGGATGGTGTCAGGATGACTACAAGGGGCTATGCCATGCCCTAGTGTCACTTCTCCCTGCCATCAGCTCTCAGCTGCAGCCCCTCCAAACCACCCAAGCACATATACAAATGGGGCACTGATGCCAGGGGAGCTAGACTCAGGTCCCAATCAAAAAGCCTCCTCATCCAAGGTGTATCTGAGTCTTCGAGATTTCCCAGGCCTCGCTGCCTGGCTAATTTTTTGTATTTTTAGTAGAGATGTGGTTTCACCATGTCAGTCAGGCTGATTTCGAACTCCTGACCTGAAGTGATACGCCTGCCTTGGCCTCCCAAAGTGCTGGGATTATAGGCTTGAGCCACTGTGCCTGGCCCAGAATGGCCTTTTTTTAAACAATTCGGCTGGGCATGGTGGCTCACACCTGTAATCCAAGCACTTTAGAGGCCAAGGCGGGCGGATCACCTGAGGTTGGGAGTTCAAGACCAGCCTGACCAACATGGTGAAACCCTTTTTAAAAAAAAATAAATAAATAAATAAAAAATAAATAAACAATTCATGTTACCCTCCAGTGTCTCAGCATCCTTTTCTCTTGTAGACAGCAGGGAGCCCACAGGGGCCTCTTCTCTGACCCCTTTAAAGATCTCGTCCAGTCTTTTTTTTTTTTTTTTTTTCTGGTACAGGGTCTGGCTCTGTTGCCCTGGCTACAGTGCAGTGGTGCAATCACAGCTCACTGCAGCAGCCTCAACTTACCAGGCTCCAGAGATCCTCCCACCTCAGCCTTCCAAGTAGCTGGGATCACAGATGTGCACCACCACACCTGGCTATCTTTTTTTTTTTTTTTTGTAAAGATGGGGTTTCACTGTATTGCCCAAGCTGGTCTGGAACTCCTGGGCTCAAGTGATCCTCTTGTCTCGGCCTCCCAAAGTACTGGGATTATAGGCGTGAACTGCAGCGCCTGGCCTCATTCAGTCTGTTGACTTTAAGTGCTTCCATATGCCAGCAACTCCCTCATCTCCCTGCAGCCTGGGTTTCTTGCGGTCTCATCCAGCTCCCCCTCCGTGGGTGTCTTGGTGTCTCAAATCAAACTCACCCTGCTCCAGACTCCCTCTCCCTCTACCTTCCCTGCCTAGCAATGCCCGCTTCTAGGTGCTCAGCCAGAGCCTTCGGACTTGCCCCCAACTCCCACTTTCTCCTTCTTATTTTATTTATTTATTTATTGAGATGGAGTTTTGCTCTTGTTGCCCAGGCTGGAGTGCAGTGGCGCAATCTCAGCTCATCGAAACCTCCGCCTCCCGGGTTCAAGCGATTCTCCTGCCTCAACCTCCCGAGTAGCTGGGATTACAGGCATGCGCCACCACACCTGGCTAATTTTGTATTTTTCTTTAGTAGAGACGAGGTTTCTCCATGTTGGTCAGGCTGGTCTCGAACTCCCAACCTCAGGAGATCCACCCACCTCGGCCTCCCAAAGTGCTGGGATTACAGACGTGAGCCACTGCGACTGGCTCCCGATTTCTCCTTCTCTCAGCCTCATATTTAGTCCCTCCACCTGCACTGGGCCTCCCTTCTGCCTTTTAATAAGTCCAGAAGCCCACCCACTGCTCCCCGCCATCTCCTCCTGGGTCTGAGCCACCATAGTCTGTTTCCTGGGCTCTTGCAATGGGGTACCAACTCCTACCTCGTCCCCTACAGCAGACCCTTCTTCATCCAGCAGACAGAATGACCTTTTTTTTTTTCTTTTTGAGATGGAGTCTCACTCTGTCACCCAGGTTGGAGTGCAGTGGCGTGATCTTGGCTCACTGCAACCTCCACCTGCTGGGTTCAAGCAATTCTCCTGCCTCAGCCTCCCAAGTAGCTGGGATTACAGCACCCACCACCATGCCTAGCTAATTTTTTTGTATTTTTAGTAGAGGTAGGGTTTCATCATGTTGATCAGGCTGGTTTCAAACTCCCAACCTCAAGTGATACACCTGCCTTGGCCTCCCAAAGTGCAGGGATTATAGGTAAGAGCTACCATACCTGGCCCAGAATGGCCTTTCTAAAACAATTCAATTTACCTTCCAGTTCCAAATCCTCCAGTAGCCTCCCATTGCCTTCAGAATGAAATCCTAACTCCTCTGTATGACTAAAAGGCCCTCTGTAAAGTGGACGCAGTGGCTCACGCCTGTAATCCCAGTGCTTTGGGAGGCTGAGACAGGAGGATGGCTTGAGCCCAGGAGTTTGAGATCAGCCTGGGCAACATGGTGAGACCCGTGTCTCTACAAAAAAAAAAAAAAAAAAAAAAACTTCACTGGGTGTGGTGACGTGCCCCTCTAGTCCCAGCTACTGAGGAGGCTGGGGCTGAAGAGGCTGGGGTAGGAGGATCAATTGAACCTTGGAAGTCGAGGCTGCAGTGAGCTATGATTGCACCACTGTACTCCAGCCTGGGCAACAGAGCAAGACGCTGTCTCTAAATAAATAAATACATGAAATAAAAGGTCCTCCACTGTCTGACTCTCAGTTCACTCTGTGACTTCATCTCCACTTCCGCTCAATCATTTGGTGCTCATCACGCCAGCCTCCTCTTGTTTCCTGAACACCCCAAGAACGTTCCTACCTCAGGCGTTTGCTCTGGCTGCCCCCTCTGCTTTCCTTACTCTTCTCCCAGGTCCCCTGAGCCCTCCCTCACTTCATCCAAGGTTCTGTTCAAATGTCACCTCTTCACAGAGGCCTTTCAGACCACTCTCTCTCTCCTTTTTTTTTTTTGAGATGGAGTTTCCCTCTTGTTGCCCAGGCTGGAGTGCAATGGCGCAATCTTGTCTCACCGAAACCTCCGCCTCCCAGGTTCAAGCAATTCTCCTGCCTCAGCCTCCCAAGTAGCTGGGACTACAGGCATGTGCCGCCACGCCCAGCTAATTTTGTGCTTTTAGTAGAGATGGGGTTTCACCATGTTGGTCAGGCTGGTCTTGAACTCCTGACCTCAGGTGATCTGCCTGCCTCGGCTTCCCAAAGTGCTGGGATTACAGGTGTGAGCCACCGTGCCTGGTCTCTAGACCACTCCCATCTTCCTTTCCCACTTGGGGTTTCCCCAGGACACTTACCACCACAGGCAAGTCTGTGATTATTTGATCAACTATTTGATTGATCTCCTCAACTAGGACTAAAAGTCGAGCTCTGAGTTGAGTCTGTTCTGCTCACTGTTCCTAGTCCCTAGACCAGAGCCTGGCACACAGCAGGAACTCATAAATGCTTTTTGCATGGAAGAATGAGTGAATTACCGAGTGGGTGGGTGACTGTACTGCATTTTCTTCCTTTTTTTTTTTTTTTTTTTTTTTTTTGAGACAGGGTTTCACTGTCACCCAGGCTGGAGTGCAGTGGTGCAGTCATAGCTCACTGCAGCCTTGACCTCCAGGACTCAAGTGATCCTTCTGCCTCAGCCTCCCGAGTAGCTGGGACCACAGGTGCATGCCTCCGTGCCCGGCTAATCACAACAAAAGATGTTTTGTAGAGATGGGATCTTACTATGTTATTCAGGCTGGGACTGCACTGTTTGACATCTGAGCAGTCCTCTGTCTGAGCTGGGACACCAGCGTGCCCACCTCGCCACCCGCCAATTCTTTGTTCCTAGTGGATGGAAATGGAACAAGGTAAACCCCACCCCACCCCCTCCTTCTCGGCATCTAGGACTTGAGGAGGCTGCACCTTCAAAGTCTTCCTGAGAGCACTCACAGTCAGTCCGCCCTGGGTCAGACTCAAATGCATATAGGGCCCAGGCTGGGTTTAGGACCCTGCTGGGTTTAGGGCCCAGCCATGCATTAGGATTGCAGTAGAATTGGGGCTTGGGAGCTGTGAGGGTTTTCACTTCCCTCAGCAACGAGGTTCTGAGGCGAGGAGAAAACCAGAGCTGGCCAGGTGCAGTGGCTCACGTCTGTAATCCCAGCACTTTGGGAGGCTAAGGTGAGCGGATTACTTGAGGTCAGGAGTTTGAGACCAACCAGGTCAACATGGCAAAATCCTGTCTCTACTAAAAATACAAAAGTTAGCTGGGCAAGGTGGTGGGTGTGCCTGTAATCCCAGCTGCTCGGGAAGCTGAGGCACGAGAATCACTTGAACCTGGAAGGCAGAGGTTGCAGTGAGCCGAGATCGCATCATTGCACTCCAGCCTGGACAACAGAGCAAGGTCTATCTAAAAAAAAAAAGAAGGTAGGGCGAGGTGGCTCAAGCGTGTAATCTTAGAACATTGGGAGACTGAGGCAGGTGGATCACTTGAGGTCAGGAGTTTGAGACCAGCCTGTCTCTTCTAAAAAAAAAATACAAAAACTTGGCCGGGCGTGGTGGCTCACACCTATAATCCAAGCACTTTGGAGGCCAAGGTGGGCGGATCACCTGAGGTCAGGAGTTCAAGACCAGCCTGACCAACATGGTGAAACCCCATCTTAAAAATAAATAAATAAATAAATAAAAATAAAAAAATACAAAAACTAGCTGGGCATGGTGGCACATGCCTGTAATCCCAGCTTTTGGGGAGGCTGAGGCAGGAGAATCACTTGAACCCAAGAGGCGGAGATTGCAGTGAGCTGAAATGGTGCCACTTCACGCCAGCCTGTGCAACAGAACAAGACTCTATCTCAAAAAACAAAACAAAACAAAAACCGGAAAGAAAACCAGGGCCTACTTTAATTATTGCCATACCACTCTCCTTGGGTCACCAAGCCAGCCATGAACAGCTGTTGGCTGCTGCTTTTTAGCTGTGACTGCTCTTTCTGGGGACTCTGGTGGCCATAGATGGGCCTACCCTGCATAGCATGGTGGTTAAGATTCCAGAGTCAATTCCCTTAAAACAGTGTGGGACTTGGGGCAATGTATTTCACCTAACTGAGCCTCAGTTTTCTATGCCTGTTAAATGGGTGCAATGATGACTGGCCATCCCAAAGGTAACTGACAGAAAGTGTTCAACTCAGTTCCAGAATCATGGTTGTTTTAGGGGTTGAGGGGCTGCCCAGACTTGGCGGGGGGTGCAGGGTCTGGGCTTTCAGAGCCTCACTCACTCGCAAAGAATAATGCCATCTTTGAGGCCGTCCATGAAGTTGTTGCCGATGCGACGGCCCGTCACCCCCCTCGATCCACTCTCTCAGCTCCTGCTCCCGCTGATGGTCGTACTTCTGGGCCAGCTGGGGTGGCGGGGGGCAGGGGGCACAGAGAAAGGTGTGAGGATGCAGTGGGCCAGCCTGGGCTCCCTGGGTCCTATCTGAGCCTCCTAGAGCCTGATCTCCCTGGTCCTTCCCAACTAAGGTAATTTTGCCCCAGATCCATAGTTGGTGGGGGGGGGGGGGGCTGGGGGAGGGCTGAGAGCCAGGGCCGAGGTGGCACCTGCCCAGGGGGCCATTCCGGGCATTCTGAGGTTTGGCACCAGTGAATGAGATGAGGGATGGGGTGTGGGGGAGCTGGCTCCTCTGAGCTAGAGAGGTGGCGCCCGGCCCCCTGGTTTTCCGTACAGGCCAAACTTGGGGCTTCTTTTCCTCTAGTCCTGCCCCCTCTGCGCCCCCTGTTGGAAGAGGGGGCACCTCATGAAGGGGAGAAGGAGGTCTACGGAGGTGCCCCCGGGTGCTGGCTTGCAGAATAGTGCTCGTCATACACCTCTGTCTCTCCATGTCCCCCAGGTCTTCAGCTCCAGGGCTCTGTCTCTGGTTAGGGGTGGGGGCTTGCCTCTGTCTTAACGCCCACCCCTTGCAATGTCTGTGTGTGTCTCTCCCCCTTATCCCTCCGCCCGACTCCTCTGTCTCCCTCTTCCCAGTTCTGTCTTTCCTTGGCCCATTCTTGAGGTCTCCATCTCTCTGGGTGGCTAGACCCTGTCTGGCCAGGGTTGGGACTCCTGGGTCTTGCATCTCAGCCTCTCCAGGTCTTTTTCTGTCTCCGGGTTTCCTGCCTGAGGTGGGGGGTGGGGCTCTGTCTCTCCTCTCGGCCCTTCCATCCCTGTCTAGGGCTTATCTGACTCCCAGCTCGCCCTCCCCCCGTCTGTCCCTAGGGTGTCTCATGCTCCCAGTATCTCTGTCTGCCTCTCCCCCTGCTTTTCTCTCTCCACTGTGCCCCCCTCCCCCACTCCCATTTCTCGAGAACCCTCCGCCCCAGGCCAGCCAGGCTCCCAGCCCCTAGGGGACCGGGCTGCCCCTTCTTCTGGGTGGGGGGGAGGTGGGAGGGGCGGCCCCCTCACCTGGCCCCGGCCCTGCCGCCCCCCACGCCACCAGCCCGGCTTTATAAAGCAAACCGGCCCCTATATAGCGTGTCCCGGGCTCCCCGAGGCCGCCTTATAAGGCGCGGCGGCTCTGCGCGGCTCTGGGGCCGGCGCTGGGGGGAGGAGGGCGGCGCTGGGATCTGTCTCCCGCCCGAGGACCCGCCCCCCCACCAGCCCCCTCCTCCAACCCCGAGGATACCCCGACCCAGGTTCCAACCCAGCCCCCGACTTCCTCACCATGGGACCCTGGGAAAAGCCACCCTGAGCCTCAGTATTCCCCCTCTGTCAAATGGGGCAGGAACCCCTCCTTCGGCAGTGCTGTTGGGACGATTCCAGTGGGCTGGAAACTTCAAGTTCTCCCCCTACCCCGCCGGGAGAAGCTGACCCCATCCTGGTGTGTGGGGGGGGTGAGTCCAGGGTCGGAGCGCTGTACCTGCTTTACCTGGGACCCCAGCTATTCGCCTCTCCTCTCCTACCCTCAGTTTACCCCTCCATAGTATGAAGGTGATGTCGAGGTATCTTCCTAGCTCCACAGTTAGGAGACCCCTGAGCACTTCTGATGCCGGCTTCCTGCCCTCCCACTGTCCCCCTCTGCCTTCAAGATCTCTTATCCTTTCTGGGCTTCACGTCCCAGGAACCCCAGCTCTCAAGTGCTCCCTAATTTATTTTCAGGCTAGGCGGTATGGGAAAATCCACAAGTCTTCCCCTTATGTTGTTCCCCCGAAGAACACGAAAGGTTAACAGAAGACTGATCAGGTGGTTATCTTTGCCATGGACTGACCCCATCTGTTTGTGTGGCTGTGTGCCCCCCATTACACCCCCAACCATAGCTGGGGGCTCTGGGATATTCAGGGGGAGAGACAGGCAGCCCCTATCCCATATCACTCCCTTTTCCCCCTCTCAGTTTCCAAGTCACATGGGATAGGCAGGAGGGGGTTCAAGGGACCCCAAGCACGGGGCTCTGGCCTGGCAGGACATGTGGGCCAGGCCAGGGAGGCCCCCCAGCCATACCTTGTTCTTAACCTCAGCTGACAGCCCATAGGCAGGGCCTCGGTTGAAGTGAGCAGAGGACATGCTGGCCGATGGGCTCTGGCGGGCAGTGGCGGCACTGACGTTGAGGACGAAGCAGCAGCTGAAGCTCCTTCTGCACCCTCTTCCCTCCTCGCACGTTTTTGAAGCTCTGGAGGCGGCCCGGGTCTCTTCCAAGGCCGTTCCATTGGCTGTAGGGGCCTGCCAAGGGGCGGGGCACCCCCCCCACCTCGGCTGCCTCCCCCCCCACTTGTGATGTCAGGCCCTTGGTATTGGGATCTGGTTGTGTCATTGTTTCCACCTAGGGGGGGCAGCCTGCGTTATTCTGGGGGGGGCTTGGTCAGACAGAGACCAGCCTTCTTCCACCCAGCCCTCCCACTGTCCACTGGGCCTCTGGCTGGGTCTCTGAGTCTCTTTGTCTCTGAGGTCATCTCTCTTTATCTCTCTGGAGTCTTGAGGCACAACTGAATCCCATGGTAGTTTACTGAGCATCATCCTGGGTTTACCTCCAGATACGAACAGTCTATAACCTTACGCAAGCCCCTTGTCCTCTCTGGGCCTCTATGGCCACATCTGTAAAATGGGCCAATGATAGTGCCTGCCTCATGGAAAAGTTGTAAAGATCAAAAGAAATATGCCTCTGACATGCCCAGCACAGTGCCGGGCACAGCAGAAGGACTCAGGCCATAGCCTTCTTCTTTTTTTTTTTTTTTGAGACAGAATTTCACTCTTGTTGCCCAGGCTGAAATGCAATGGCACAATCTTGGCTTACCGTAACCTCCACTTCCCAGGTTCAAGCGATTCTCCTGCCTCAGCCTCCTGAGTAGCTGGGACTACAGGCACGTACCACCGTGCCCAGCAGCCTTTTTTTTTTTTAAGGCAAGGTTTCACTCTGCCCCTGAACTGGAGTGCAGTGGCACAATCATAGCTCACCATAGCCTTGACCTCCTAGGCTCAAGTGATCCTCCCACCTCAGCCCTCCCAAGTAGTTAGAATTACAGACTTGTGCCACCAACCTGGCTAATTTTTTTTTAGAGATGGGGTCTTGCTATGTTGCCCAGGCTGGTCTCAGATTCCTGGGCTCAAGCAATTCACCCGCCTTGGCCTCCCACAATGCTGGAATTATGGGCATGAGTCACCATGTCCAGCACATAGCATTCTTTATGCTGAGGGTCCAGCACCCCAGTTGTGTCCTCTCAAGCCCCTCACAAGGACCTGGGGGGAGCATAGATCCTGGGTCTCACCCCCTGCCATCCACTTGTGTGTCACCTGAACCACAGGGTGACTTTGTTGGCAAGCCCCAGGCCATGAACTATGTCCCTGTCAAGCAGCCCTACCTAGCCAGATGTCACCCCTGGACCACAGGGGTGGATGCTATGCCTACATCATGCCACATGTGTCAAGGCCATGTTTGTGACACTTGGATGACATGTGTGCAACCTGCCACACACTAATGACATGTTAAGGACATGCAGTTTATGAGTTATATGCTAATGGCATGGCTGCAATAAGCCAGATAACTACAGCCCTATGTCAGGCCATGTTCCAAGTTCGGTACAAATATCCACTCAATTCTCATGACACCCTCAGAGGTGGACACTGTTATTATTATTATTATTATCTGGAGACAGAGTCCCCAGACTGGAGTGCAGTGGCACGGTCTCAGCTCACTGCAACCTCCACCTCCTGGGTTCAAGCAATTCTCCTGCCTCAGCCTCCCAAGTAGCTGGAATTACAGGCGCCTGCCATCACACCTGGCTAATTTTTGTATTTTTTAGTAGAGACGGGGTTTTGCCATGTTAGCCAGGCTGGTCTCAAACTCCTGACCTCAGGTGATCCACCCGCCTCAGCCTCCCAAAGTGCTGGGATTACAGGCGTGAGCCACCACACTGGGCTTTATTATTGTTATTATTTTGGAGACAGAGTCTCACTCTATCCCCCAGGCTGAAGTGCAGTGGCATGATCTCAGTTCACTGCAACCTCCACCTCCTAGGTTCAAGCGATTCTCCTGCCTCAGCCTCCTGAGTAGCTGGTATTATAGGCATCTGCCACCACGCCTGGCTAATTTTTGTATTTTAAGTAGAAACGGGGTTTTGCCATGTTAGCCAGGCTGTTCTCGAACTCCTGACCTCACATGATCCGTCCACCTTGGACTCCCAAAGTGCTGGGATTACAGGCATGAGCCATCGTGCCCAGCCGACACTATTATTATTAATACAAGTACTTTACTTACAGGTGGGGGAAACTGAGGCACAGGGGCTTGGAATCACTTTTCCAGCATCACACAGCAGGCCAGGGGCAGAGGACAATTTGAGACCATGCTCCATGAACCTCAACTATGAGGCTAAGGTGCGGTTTCGCAACCTCTGCACTGTTGATAGTTGAGGCTGGATAATTCTTCATGGTTGGGGGCTGTCCTAGGCATTCATTGTAGGACTTCAAGCAGCATCCCTGGCCTCTACCTGTCAGATGCCAGTAGCACCCTCTTAGTTCTAACAAACAGAAATGTTGGGGCAAGGCGGCAGGAGCCTGTAGTCCCAGCTACTAAGGAGGCTGAGGTGGGAGGACTGCTTGAGACCAGGAGTTTCACCAACATAGCAAGACCATAGTTTCTAAAAAAGGAAAATTGGCTGGGCTCAGTGGCTCACGCCTGTAATCCCAGCACTTTGGGAGGCCAAGGCAGGCGGGTCACGAGGTCAGGAGATCGAGACCATCCTGGCCATGGTGAAACCCCATCTCTACTAAAATACAAAAATTAGCCGGGTGTGGTGGTGCACACCTGCAGTCCCAGCTACTCAGGAGGCTGAGGCAGGAGAACAGCTCGAATCCGGGAGATGGAGGTTGCAGTGAGCCAAGATTGCCACTGCAGTGAGCCACAGAGCAAGACTTCGTCTCACACACACACACACAAAATTAAGGGGTTTGTCTGTTTGGAGCCCTGCTCCCCTCTGTACGGGGGAGCCTTTTTCTTCTTTCTTTTTCCTTTCTTGCCTATTAAACTTTCCCGCTCCTTAAGAAAAAAAAGAGAGAGAAAGAAAGAAAGATTTAAAAAAGAAATGTCTATACACATTGCCAAATGTCCCCTGGTTGGGGTTGGGGTAGAAGCACATCACCCCTGTTTGCGAACCACTGAGCTAAGGCAAGGTGCTAGTTGATGACATGTCGTGATATGTTGAACATACACAAAAATACATAAAATAAGAGGCCAAGGTGGGAGGATCACTTGAGCCCGGAAGTTTGCATCCAGCTTGGGCAACATAGCAAGATCTCATCTCTATTAAATAAAAAAAGAAAATGACAGTGAACTACTAAAAGAAAGAAAGAAAGAAAAAGGAAGGAAGGAACGAGGGAAGGAAGGAAGGAAGAAAAAATAGGAAGTACGTCAGAAAAAAAAGAGAGAATAAAAAAATAAAAAAATGGGAAGTACGTAAAATGAGCTAATAATTAGCACCTGCTATGTACTAAGCGCTTTGAGTCTGTTAACTCATTCCACAGGACAGCCCTATGAGGTGGGTCTATACGAGGCACAGAGAGGTGAAGCCAAATGGCCAGGTCATATAGCTCGAGGGTGGCAGGGGCAGGATTCGAAACCACAGATTCCTGGACCCTACCCAAGCTGAGCGGCCCTCGTTCTGCGCATGTGAGGACCTGCGGCCGGCGCCCCCCTGGCGGCCCGGGAGGGGCGGGGACGGGGCCTGGCGAAGTCCATGAGGTGATGACGTCACGCGATGACTCACTCGGCTCCGCCCCCCCGGCCCGCGGCCTCCTGGCCATTTATAGAATCTGCGCCGACTCTGAAGTCACGGCCCAGGCACGACGGGGCGGGGTGGGGGAGCTCTTGGCGCGTCCCCCAACAGGGCAGCCCCGGGTCCCCCCAGGGGACAGCCCTTTCTGGGACTGCCTTAACCCTCTCATTGTAGGTCTGTGTCTCTGTATTTCCGTCTTTGGGTCGCCGAGCCTTTTTCGGTCTCTGCCTTTGTGTTTCTGTTCTCGGTCTTTGAGTCACTCTGTTTCTCTTCATGTCGCTGTCGCTGTATTGTGTGTGTCTCTCTTCGTGTCTCTCTGGTAGATGGGGGGTAGAGGCATTAGAGGGTTCTGATCCCATATGGAGGCCTCAGTCCCAGTAGACATCCCCATCACTGACTGCCTGAGTGTCATCCCTTATTCACTCCTTTTTGGCATTTTCCAGGCTCTAGCCTCTCTGTGCCTCAGTTTACCATCTAATTGAGAAGTGTGGGATCTTGTAAGAGGCAAGGTTTCCCGAAGTCTAGGACAGTCATGAAAGGAAAGTCATGCCTCTCCTCAACTTTAGGGAAGCCCCTAAAACCTTCCTGATGCTCAGAACCATTTAAAACTCACACGTAGCTGGGCGTGGTGGCTCATGCCTGTAATTCCAGCACTTTGGGAGGCCGAGATGGGCAGATTGCGTGAGTCCAGGAGTTCAAGACCAGCCTGGGTGAAATGGGAGACTCCACCTCTACCAAAAAAAAAAAAAAGATTTTTTAAAAAAAGTGCACTTTGGGAGGCCAAGGCAGGAGGATCACTTGAGCCCAGAAGTTGGAGATTGCAGTGAGCTATGATCACGCCACTGTATTTGTTTTTTTGGAGACAGTCTCCCTCTGTTTCCAAGGCTGGAGTGCAGAGGCACAATCTTGGCTCACTGCAACCTCTGCCTCTCCGGTTCAAGCAATCCTCCTGCCTCAGCCTCCCAAAGTGCTGGGATTACAGGCCTGAGCTACTGCGCCCAGGCAGAGTCCCCACTCTTAAGCACAGCACTACAGTGTCTTCATTTAATTGAAACAACATGCTACATGTTTTGACTTCAGCTTTGTCTATCTCCCTCGTCCTCAGTTGATGGGATTTATGCAGTGATTTATTATGACAAGGCCACTGCAATAAATCTTCCTGCACATATGTCATTCTTCACACCTACACTTGTACTTCTGAGGAATATTCTAAAATAGAGAATATGTTTTTTCAGAAGGTAAGGACATTTGTCATTTGGAAAACTATCAACAAATTGCCCACACTCATCAACAATGTTCCCACAGCCTCCCCTGCACTGCATGTTGTCAAGCATTCTTTTCTTTTCTTTTTTCACCCAGACTAAAATGCAGTGGCATGGCCGGGCGCAGTGGCTCATGCCTGTAATCCCTCAGAGGCCAAGGCAGGCAAATCACCTGAGGTCAGGAGTGAAAATCCATCTGAAAAGAAAAAAAAAGGGCTGGGTGCGGTGGTTCACACCTGTAATCCAACCACTTTGGGAGGCCGAGGTGGGCAGATCAACTGAAGTCGGGAGTTTGAGACCAACCTGACCTACATGGAGAAACCCCGTCTCTACTAAAAATACAAAATTAGCCAGGCATGGTGGCACATGCCTGTAATCCCAGCTACTTGGGAGGCTGAGGTAGGAGAATCACTTAAACCCGGGAGGTGGAGGTTGCAGTGAGCCAAGATCGTGCCATTGCACTCCAGCCTGGGCAACAAGAGTGAAACTCCATCTCAAAAAAAAAAAGAAAGAAAGAAGAAAAAGAGGGGGGACTCCAGATCTATATTCTGTGGGTTTGAGACATGTCTTTGTGTGTCCTGGCTGTGTGACCTTGGACAGGTGTCTTATATCACTGTGCCTCAATTTCCTCCTCTGGAAAATGGTTGTATCAGTAGTGCCTGCTTCTGAAAAATAAGTAAATGAAAAAAAAAATAGTACCTGCTTCATAGGTTTGTTTCTAACTTTTTGAGATGATTTTATTTATTTATTGGCACAGGGTCTCACTGTCACCCAGGCTGGAGTGCAGTGGCACAATCACAGCTCATTGCACCCCAGACCTCCCAGGCTCAAGGGATTCTCCTGCCTCAGGCTTCTGAGTAGCTGAGACTACAGGCAGATGCCTCCGTGTCTAGCTAATTTTGCTGTTGTGTTGTTGTTGTTGTTGAGATGGGGTCTCCCTATGTTGCCCAGGCTGATCTCAAACTCACGGGCTTAAGTGATCCTCCCACCTCAGCCTTCCAAAACGATGGGATTACAGGGGTGAGCCACCACACCCAGCCTGAGATAATTTTAGACTTACAGAAAAGTTGCAAAATAGTAGAGAGAGTTCCCATATACACTTCACCCAGCTGCCCCTAATGTTAACATCTTATATAACCATGGTACATTTATCAAAATTAAGACATTAGCTTTGCTACAATACTACTAATAAGCTACAGACTTGATGCAGATTTCTTCAGTTTTTCCACTTATGTCCTTTTTCTGTTCCAGAATCCAATCCAAGATCCTTCATTACAATTTATTTATTATTTGTTATTTTTTTCTTGGAGATGAGGTCTCACTATGTTGCCCAGGCTTGACTTGAACTCCTGGGCTCAAGCGATCCTCCTGCCTCAGCCTCCTAAATAGCTAGGACTACAGGCACGCCACTGTGCCTCGCCCTCATTGCATTTAATTGTCACATCTCCTTATATTCCTCTAGTCTATAATAGTCCCTGGGTCTTTCAGGACCTTGACACTTTTGAAGAGTGCTGGTCAGTTATTTTGTAGATGTCTTTCAGATTGGTTTGTCTTGAATAAACTGAGGTGTTTGCATTACTAGTAAGAATACCAGAGAGGTGATGATGTACCCTTCTAAGTGGGTCATACTAAGGGCTTCATGATATCACCATGACTCATGCTGGTGATATTAATGTTGGCCCCTTGGTTAAGGTGGTGTCTGCCAGGATCTTCCACAAGTGAAGCTGCTATTTTTTATAGGGTTCTCTCTGGGACTGCATGTTAGAGACTCTGTACCAGGGCCTCACATATAGTAATAGAGTGCTCTGTGTTAATACATACAGTACATAAAATATGTACATACTTGTTTTTTGTTTTATTCTGAGACAGAGTCTTGCTCTGTCGCCCAGTTGGAGTGCAGTGGCACAGTCTCGGCTCACTGCAGCCTGTGCTGCCCAGCTTCAATTCCCCTACCTCAGTCTCCCAAGTAGCTGGGATTATAGGCACCTGCCACCACGCCCAGCTAATTTTTTTTGTATTTTAGTAGAGACGGGGTTTCACCATGTTGGCCAGGATGGTCTCAATCTCCTGTCCTTTTGATCCGCCCGCCTTGGCCTCCCAAAGTGCTGGGATTACAGGCATGAGCCACTGTGGCCGGCCCAATACTTGTTTTTTTTTTTCTTTCTTTTTTTTTTTTTTTTTTGAGACAGAGTCTCGCTCTGTCACCAGGTGCCAGGCTGGAGTGCAGTGGCGCGATCTCAGCTCACTGCAACCTCCACCTCCCAGATTCAAGCAATTCTCCTGCCTCAGCCTCCCGAGTAGCTGGGACTACAGGTGCGCGCCACCATGCCCAGCTAATTTTTGTATTTTTTTAGTAGAGACGGGGTTTCACCATGTTGGCCAGGATGGTCTCGATCCCTTGATCTCGTGATCCACCTGCCTTGGCCTCCCAAAGTGCTGGGATTACAGGCGTGAGCCACCGCGCCCGGCCATACTTGTTTTTAAAAAGACTACTGGCCTGGTGTGGTAGCTCATGCCTGTAATCCCAGTACTTTAAAAGACCAAGATGGGATTGATGGACCCCAAGAGTTTGAGACAAACCTTGGTAACATAGTGAGACCCGATTTCTGTTTTAAAATAATAATAATAGCTGGACACGGTGGCTCACGCCTGTAATCCCAACACTTTGGGAGGCCAAGGCAGACAGATCATGAGGTCAAGAGTTTGAGACCAGTCTGGCCAACATGGTGAAACCTCATCTCTACTAAGAACATAAAAATTAGCTGGGCGTGGTGGCGTGTGCCTGTAATCCCAGCTACTGAGGAGGTTGAGACAGCAGAATCTCTTGAACCCGGGAGACAGAGGTTGCAGTGAGCCGAGATTGTGCCACTGTACTCCAGCCTGGGCAACAAAGCAACACGCTGTCTCAGGAAAAAAAAAATAATAATAATAATAATGATTGGGCATGGTGGGTAATGCCTGTAATCCCAGCCCTTTGGGAGGCTGAAGCAGGAGGATCACTCGAGCCCAGGAGTTTGAGACCCGACTGGGCAACACGATGAAACTCCGTCTCTACTAAAAATACAAAAATTAGCCAGGCGTGGTGGTGCGTGCCTGTAATCCCAGATACTCGGGAGGCTGAAGCAGAATTGCTTGAACCCGGGAGGCGGAAGTTGCAGTGAGCCGAGATTGCACCACTGCACTCCAACCTGGGTGACAGAGTCAGACTCTAGCTCCAAATAATAATAATAATATAATAATAAGACTAGTTCTAGAAGAATAAATTAAAAAAAAAAAACAAGAGCTATGACCACCTCAAGAGAAGGACACCAGGAACTCTGAAGGCCACAGACGTGAGCAACTCCATCATCTTACCCACTCCCCAGCTAAGCAGAGCTGACTGCCTGTTTGTAGCTTCAGGAGTCTGGCAGAGGGCAGTAGCGCTCCCAGTCGCTCCCCAAGTGCCTGTCAACTTGCCAGGGAGAAGTGCTCTAGCCAAGCAGCTGATTGGCTACAGGTCTTCTGAAATCGCCCAATCACAGGAGTTCTGATGAGGCGGATGTGCTGCGACTGCGCAGAGTCCTTGAGTCATCTTAAGGGTAGGTTCTTGCATCCTAGCCCCCATGCCACCTCGCTTTGCCACAGAGGCTGAGGGACTGCAGAAATGGGATTATGAGGGCAGATAACCTTCCTTCCCTGGGGCCATTGCTATTGCCAATACCTCTATGTATGTGCTTATCCACCTTAGTTATTAACAGCTGAAATCTGCCTCTTTCTGGGGGAGACCAGGAGCCCCCACTACTCAATCTCATCTCGTTTTATCACATTTCTTCCTCAGTTACTCCACTCTAACCACACAGAGTCTTTGCTGTTCCTAGTGCCAAAACCGTTCCCCAGATATCCAGATAACTCACTCACTTCCTCCAGGCCTTTACTCAAAGGCCATCTCATTGAGGCCATCCTATTTATTTATGTATTTATTTATTGAGACAGAGTCTCACTCTGTCGCCCAGGCTGGAGTGCATGGCGCAATCTCGGCTCACTGCAACCTCCACTTCCTGGGTTCAAGCAATTCTTGTGCCTCAGCCTCCAGAGTAGCTGGGATCACAGGAGCACACAACTACGCCCTGCTAATTTTATTTATTTATTTATTTATGAATGAGACGGAGTCTGGCTCTATCGCCAGGCTGCAGTGGCTCAATCTCGGCTCACTGCAACCTCCGCCTCCTGGGTTCAAGGGATTCGTCTACCTCAGCCTCCCGAGTAGCTGGGACCACAGGCACGTGCCACCATGCCCGGCTATTTTTTGTATTTTTAGTAGAGACGGGGTTTCACCATGTTGGCCAGGATGGTCTCGATCTCTTGACCTCGTGATTCGCCCGCCTCGGCCTCCCAAAGTGCTGGGATTACAGGCCTGAGCACCACGCCCGGCCTATTTATTTTATTTTTTAAGAAGGAGTTTCACTCTGTCTCTGAGGTTGGAGTGCAGTGGCGTGATCTTGACTCACTGCAACCTCCATCTCCCAGGTTCAAGCGATTCTCCTGCCTCAGCCTCCCAAGTAGCTGGGATTACAGGCACCCACCACCATACTCTGCTAACTTTGCATTTTTAGTAGAGACGGGGTTTCACCACGTTGATCAGGCTGGTCTCGAACTTCTGACCTCAGGTGACCCGCCTGCCTCGGCCTCCCAATGTGCTGGGATTACAGGCGTGAACCAACGTGCCTGGCCCTATTTATTATTACTATTTTTAGAAACAGGGTCTCATTCTGTTGCCCACGCTGGAGAGAGCAGTGGTGCAATCCTAGCTTGCTGTATCCTCAATCTCCAGGGCTCAAGCGATCCTTTCGCTTCAGCCTCCCGAATAGCTGGGACTACAAGCAGCCCCCATCATGCCCAGTTAATTTTTAAATTTTTTGCAGATAAGGGGTCTTGCTATGTTGCCCAGGCTGGTCTCGAACTCCTGGCCTCCCAAAGTGTTGGGATTACAGGCATAAGCCACCTTGCCGCCCCCCTTTAACCTTTAATAATTCTTTTTCTCATTTCAGCCGCGCGGCTGGATTCATAGACATCCCAAGTCCAGCCTCCCGGGCCATTTCAAGGTTCCCAGGCCTGGAGGGCGTCTTACCTTATTAGAGGTGGGGCCTGGCCCAAGGTCCTTTCGCCTTCCTATTGGCGCTTCTCGCGTTGTGGGCGGGACCTATTACTCCGCCTTTCTTGATTTGCGGCCCCTGACCCCGGACGTTCTCTGGGCCAACATGGCGGCGCCCAGCAAGAACACAGATCCGGCCTGGAGTCCCCGGCTGACCGCGTGAGTAGGTAGGTCGCGAGCGGGTAGGCGAACGCGAACTGCTGGGCTCCAGGCGGGCCCTTGAGGACCCGGCAGCGAGAGAGGGCACTCCCGGAGGGACCCAGCTGCAGAGCCAGGGCACCGTGACCTTTCGTAGTGGGGGGTGGGGACGCGCTGGGAAAAGCCACCCGCCCGTGTGCCAGCCGCCACACGCCCCCAGTCTCCCATTTTGCAGATGAAACAGCTGACTCAGATTAAAGTCCTCGCCTGAGGTCACGCCTCAAGTCGGCAGCCTGGCAGGAATTGGAATCCACGTTTCCCTGTTTCCCCCAAGAGATCCAGAATCCTGGCAGCCGGCTTCAGAGCTGCTGTATGTCCACCCTACTTCGGGGTTCAGATTTATAGGTGTTTTGTTGAACCTGAGCTGTTTCCGCTCGGTTGATACTTGTTAGGCACCTACTATATACCAGGCACTGTCCTGGGTGCTGGACACACAGCAATCAGGAAGACAGATAAAAATATCTCATCTCTTAGGGGAACCAGACTTTGAACAAATTAGAAATAAAATAAACAGGTGATTTTAGATACTGATCGTTGCTAAAAATACATTAATCGAGTCGGGAAGATCGCTTGAGCCCAGGAGTTCCAGACCAGCTTGGCAACATAGCAAGACTCTGTTCTCTACAAAAAATCAAAAAATTACCCGGGTGTAGTGGTGCTTGCCTGTAGTCCTAGCTACTCGGGAAGCTGAAGTGGGAGGACTGCTTGGGCCTAGGAGGTCGAGGCTTTAGTGAGCTGTGATTGTGCCACTGCACTCCAGCCTGGGCAAAAGCGGGACCCTGTCTCAGGGAAAAAAAAAAAAAAAAGAAAAGAAATGCATTAATAGGGTGATGAGGGTCAAAGAACACCTTTCATTGAAATGACTACAGACAGATGTGGGCAGATGTGTAGGATAAAAGCTCTAGACGGAGAGAAAAGCAAGTGCAGAGGTTCTGAGATGGGATAAACTTAGTTTCTTTCAGAGACAGAGTAGCTGAAGCTGCCAGTAGTAGGAGTTGAGTTTAGAGGGGTAGACCCTGTCTGATTTTATTTATTTTTATTTTTTAGAGACAGGATCTCACTTCCTCGCCAAGCCTGGAGTACAGTGGCACAATCATAGTTCACTGCAGCCTCGAACTCCACGGCTCAAGTGATTCTCCTGCCTCAGCTTTCTAAATAGCTGGTACTACAGGTGCACACCACCAGGTCCAGTTAATTTTTTAAAAACAATTTTTGTGAAGATCATGTCCTGCTATGTTGCCCAGGCTGGTCTTGAACTCCTGGGCCCAAGTGATCCTCTCCACTTGGCCTTCCAAAGCACTGGGATTATGGGCATGAGCCACTGTTCCCAGCCTATTTATTTATTTTTGAGATAGAGTCTCACTCTGTTGCCCAGGCTGGAGTGCAGTGGTGCGGTCTTGGCACACTGCAACCTCCACCTCCTGGGTTCAAGTGATTCTCCTGCCTCAGCTTCCCGAGTAGGCGGAATTACAGATGCCTGCCACCACACCTGGCTAATTTTTCGTATTTTTAGTAGAGACAGGGTTTCACCATATTGGTCAGGGTGCTCTCGAACTCCTGACCTTGTGATCCGCCCGCCTCGACCTCCCAAAGTGCTGGGATTACAGGTGTGAGCCACTGCGCCCAGCCCCTATTTATTTTTAGAGATTGGATTTCAGTATGTTGCCCAGGCTAGAGTGCAATGGCTATTCACAAGTGCAATCATGGTTCACTGCAAGCTCAAACTACTGACCTTAAAGGATCCTCCAGTCTCAGTCTCTTCAGTACCTGGGACTTCAGGCATTCGCCATCATGCCTGGATAATTTTTTTTTTTTTTTTTTTTTTTTTTTTTTGAGACAGAGTCTCACTCAGTCACCAGGCGCCAGGCTGGAGTGCAGTGGCACGACCTTGGCTCACTGCAACCTCCGCTGCCCGGGTTCAAGCATTCTCCTGCCTCAGCCTCCCGAGTAGCTGGGACTACAGGCGCGCGCCACCACGCCCAGCTAATTTTTTTGTATTTTTAGTAGAGACGGGGTTTCACCATGTTGACCAGGACGGTCTCGATCTCTTGACCTCGTGATCCGCCCGCCTCGGCCTCCCAAAGTGCTGGGATTACAGGCATGAGCCAGTGTGCCCAGTCCCTGATTTTAAGTGTGAAATCACTAATTTTAGTTTAAGAGCTTCCTCTGGCTGGGTGCCGTGGCTCATGCCTATAATTCTAGCACTTTGGGAGGCCAAGATGGGTGGACTGTTAGAGCTCAGGAGTTTGAGACCACCCTGGGCAACATGGTGAAACCCCATTTCTACTAAAATACAAAAAATTAGCTGGCTGTGGTGGTACACACCTGTAGTCCCAGCTAGTCAGGAGGCTGAGGCATGAGAATCACTTGAACGGGAGAGGTGGAGATTGCAATGAGCCAAGATCATGCCACTTCACTCCAGCCTGGGCAACAGAGCGAGACTCTCCAAAAAAAAAAAAAAAAAGCTTCCTCTGGCCATAGTGGGGAGAACTGACTGGAGGCAGGAGAGGGCAGAAGTGGGAGGCTTGGTAGGTATCCAAGTAATATATTGAGGTGGTGGGTTCAGATAGAAAGAGGTGCATTTGGGATGGATTTGGAAGTAGTCATCCAGACAAGTTGATGGGTTGAATGGGAGAGCGAGGGACATAGTGGACTCAGAAATGACTCATAGGTTTGTAGCTTGAATGGCTAGTAGCAGTGGTGCAATTGGCTAGGAGGGAGAGGATCAAGTTTAAGCAAGGATATCAGTTTGGAGCAAATTATGTTTGAGATGGCTGGGTATATGCCAAAGTGGCAGTTAGGTGTACAGGCTGGGGCCCAGTGATTGAGATTAACATTGGGGAGGCATCCGCACACAGATCACCACTTCTCAAACTTTAATGCTCATAGGAGATAGCAGGGACTCTTGTTAAAATGCAGATTCGGGCCGTGCGCGGTGGCTCATGCCTGTAATCCCAGCACTTTGGGAGGCTCCTGCCTCACCCTCCTGAGTAGCCGGGATTACAGGCACCTGCCACCATGCCCAGCTAATTTTTGTATTTTTAGTAGAGATGGGGTTTTACAACATTGGCCAGGCTGGTTTCGAACTCCTTACCTCAGGTGTGCCACCCGTCTTGGTCTCCCAAAGTGCTGGGATTACAGGCGTGAGCCACCATACCCAGCCAGCATGGGGCTTTTTAAAAGCTCCCTAGATGATTCTAATATGAACAAAGTTTAAGAATCACTAGAGCATACAAAAGTGAGCTGGGTATCGTGGCGCACACCTGTAGTCCCAGCTACTTGGGAGGCTGAGGCAAGAGAATCGCTTGAACACAGGAGGTGGAGGTTGCAGTGAGCCAAGATCGTGCCACTGCACTCCAGCCTGGGTGACTGAATGAGACCATGTCTCAAAAAAAAACATCCTTCTGCCTCAGTCTCCCAGTTAGCTAGGACTACAGTTGTGCACAAGGGGTCTTTATAAAGTGGTTGGGGCAGCAGCCAAGTTGGAGAATCGGGAAGGAGCCATAGTGTGTAGACACCTCTTGGGAGAAGCTTTACTATAAAGGGTGTCAAGGTCCAATGTGGTGGCTCATTCCTGTAATCCCAGCACTTTGAGAGGCTGAGGTGGGAATATTGTTTGAGGCCAAGAGTTCAAGACCAGTGTGGGCAACATGGTGAAACCAAGTTTCTACAAAAAATTGAACAACTTAGCTGGGCATGGTGGCATATACAGGTAGTCTCAGCTACTTGGGAGGCTGAGACAGTGGATTTGAGCCCAGGAGTTTGAGGCTGCAGTGAGCCATGATCATAACACTGTACTCCAGCCTGGATGACAGAGTGATTGAGACCCTGTCTCAAATAAAAAAATAAATCAATGGTTCGAAGATATGAAGCAAAAGCTGGAGGGAGACTTTGAGTCAAGATGGGAGATGCACAGCCTGGCCAAAATGGTAGAACCTTGTCTCTACTGAAAATATAAAAAAATTAGCCAGGTGTGATGATTCATGCCTGTACTCCCAGCTACTTGGGAGGCTGAGGCATGAAAATCGCTTGAACCCAGGAGGCCAAGGTTGCAGTACACCGAGATTACGTCACTGCACTCAAGCCTGGGTGACACAGTGAGGCCTTGTCTCAAAAAAAAAAAAAAAAGATGGGGCTGGGCACAGTGGCTCACACCTGTAATCCTAGCACTTTGGGAGGCCAAGGAGGGTGGATCACCTGAGGTCAGGAGTTCCAGACCAGCCTGACCAGCATGGTGAAACCAGTCTCTACTAAAAATACAAAAACTAGCCAGACGTGGTGTTTGCCTGTAATCTCAGCTACTCAGGAGGTTGAGGCAGGAGAATCGCTTCAACCCAGGAGGTGGAGGTTGCAGTGAGCCGAGATCATACCACTGCACTCCAGCTGGGCGACAGAGCAAGACTCCGTCTAAAAAAAAAAAAAAAAACTATTAGAACTAATAAACAAGTTCAGCAAAGTTGTAGGATACATGATTGACATATAAAAATATATTTCTATACAGTAGCCATAAATAATGCAAAAACGAAATTAAGAAAAACAGTTCCAGACAGGGCATGGTGACCCACGCCTGTAATCCGGCACTTTAAGAGGCTGAGGTGGGAGGATTGCTCGACCCAGAAGTTTAAAACCAGCCTGGACAACATAGTGATACCCCACCTTTACAAAACATTTAAAAATTAGGTGGGCATGGTAGCATGTCCCTGTAGTCCCAGCTACTTGGGAGGCTGAGGCAGGAGGATCACTTTAGCCCAGTAGTTTTGGGCAGCAATGAGCTGTGATTGTCACTCTAGCCTGGGTGACAGAGTGAGACCCCATCTCTAAAAAAGAAAAAAATAAATAAATTTAAAAAAAGAAGTAAAAGACATGTATGTTTGGTGCAAAAGTAATTTCAGTTTTTGCCATCAAAAGTAATGGCAGAATACACTAAAAACTACAGAACATTGAGATAAATTAAAGAACTAGGCTGGGTGCGGTGGCTCATGCCTGTAATCCCATCACTTTGGGAGGCCAAGGTGGTGGAACACCTGAGGTCAGGAGTTCAAGACCAACCTGGCCAACATGGTGAAACCTCATCTCTACTAAAAATAAAAAAATAAAAAAATTAGCTGGGCATGGTGGTGGGTGCCTGTAATCTTAGCTACTCGGGAGGCCAAGGCAGGAGAATTGCTTGAACTTGGGAGGCAGAGGTTGCAGTGAGTCGAGACTGCGCCACTGCACTCCAGCCTGGGTGACAGAGATTCCTCTAAAAATAAAAAAGAACTAACTAAGTAGATATCCCATGTTCATGGATCAGAAGACAATATTGTTAAAATAGCAATACCCAAACTGATCTACAGATTCAACACCATCCCTATGTGGATTTCAGCTGGCTTTTTTTGCAGAAATTAGTAGCTGATTTTAAAATTCATATGAAATTGTGAGGAACTGAGATTAGCCAAAGCAATTTTGAGAAAGAAGAACAAAGTTGGAAGATTCATACCTCCTGATTTCAAAACTTACTGCAAAGCTATAGTTATCCAAACAATGTGGTAGGCTGGCCACAGTAGGTCATGCCTATAATCCCAGCACTTTGGGAGGTCTAGGTGGACAGATCCCTTGACTCCAGGAGTTCAAGACCAGCCTGGCCAACATGGCAAAACCCCTTCTCTACTAAAAATACAAAAATGAGCAGGGCATGGTGGCAGGGGCTTGTAATCCCAGCTACTTGGGAGGCTGAGGCAGGAGAATCGCTTGAACCTGGGTGACGGAAATTGCAGTGAGCCAAGGTCACGCCACTGCGCTTCAGTCTGGGCAACACTCCATCTCAAAAACAAAAACAAAAACAAACCAGTGTGATAGTGGCATTAGTGTTGACATGTAGATCAATAGAATAGAATTGTAAACCCAGAAATAAGCCTTTATATTTATGTTCAATTGATTTTTAGCAAGGGAGCCAAGACAATAAAATAGGGAAAGAATAGTGTTTAACAAATTCAACTGGATATCCACATTACACGAACCCCTTCCACACACCATACACAATAATTAATTCAAAGTGGATCAAAGACCTGAATGTAAGAGGTAAAACTGTAAAACTCTTAGAAGAGGCCAGGTGTGATGGCTTACACCTGTAATCCCAGCATTTGGGAGGCTGAGGTGGGTGATCATCTGAGGTCAGGGCAACATGGAGAAACCCCCGTCTCTACTAAAGATATAAAAACAAATTAATTAGCTAGGCATGGTGGTGGGCACCTCTACTCCCAGCTACTCAGGAGGCTGAGGCAGGAGAATCGCCTGAACCCGGGAGGCAGAGGTTGCGCTGAGCCAAGATCATACTATTGCACTCCAGCCTGGGCAACAAGAGTGAAACTCCGTATCAAAAAAAAAAAAAAAAAGAAAGGAAAATAGATGCAAATCTCTTGGCCTTGGGCCAGGCAATGGTTTTTTGTTTTTTAGATATAATACCACAGCACAGCTATTAAAAAGGATAAATTGGACTTCATCAAAATTTAAAATTTTATGCTACAAATGATAACATCAAGAAAGTGAACCGACAGCTCTCAGAATGGGAGCAAATATTTGCAAATCATAAGGGTATAATATCCATCCAGAATATCTAAAGGCTGTGGTGATGGCTCACACCTGTAATCCCAGCCCTTTGGGAGGTCAAGATGGGAAGACTGAGGCCAGGAGCTTGAGACCAGTCTGGGCAACATAGCAAGACCTCATCTCTACAAAAAATACAAAAATTAGCTGGGTGTGGTGGCTCATGCCTGTAGTCCCAGCTGCTTGGGAGGCTGAGGTGGGAGGATCGTTTGTGTCCAGGAGGTTAAGGCTTCAGTGAGCCGAGATCACACCACTGTACTCCAGCCTGGGCAACAGAGCAAGACCATTTCTCAAAAAGAAAAAGGCAATATATAAAGAACTCTTACAACTCGGCTGGATGTGGTGGCTTATGCCTGTACTCCCAACACTTTGGGAGACCGAGGCAGGCAGGTCACCTGAGGTCAGGAGTTCAAGACCAACATGGTAGCCAACATGGTGAAACTGCGTCTCCACAAAAATACAAAAAAAATTAGCTGGGCATGGCCTTTGGGAAGCCAAGGTGAAAGGATCACTTGAACCCAGGAGTTTCGGACCAGCCTGGGCAACATAGTGAGACTCCCATCTCTACAAAAAGTAAAAAAATTAACCAGGCATGGTGGTGTACGCCTATGGTCCCAGCTATTTGGGAGAATGAGGCAGGAGGATCGCTTGAGCCCAAGCTCAAGGCTGTAGTGAGCTTTAATCGCACCACTGGATTCTGACCTGGGTGACAGAGCAAAATCTTGTCTCAAAAAAAAAAGGCCAGGCACTGTGGCTCATCTATAATTCCAGCACTTTGGGAGGTCAAGGTGGGCAGATCACAAAGTCAAGAGATCGAGACCAGCCTGGCCAACATGGTGAAACTCCGTGTCTACTAAAAATGCAAAAATTAGCTGGGCATGGTGGAGCGCACCTGTAATCCCAGCTACTCAGGAGGCTGAGGCAGGAGAATTGCTTGAACCCAGGAGGTGGAGGTTATAGTGAACTGAGATCGCACCACTGCACTCTAGCCTGGCGACAGAGTGAGACACTGTCTTGGAAGAAAAAAAAATTTTTTTAAATTAGTCAGATGTGGTGGCACATACCTGTAGTCCCAGCTACTTAGGAGGCTGCAGTGGGAGGACTGCTTGAGTAGGGGGGTCAAGGCTACAGTGAGCCATGATCATACCACTGTACTCCAACCTGGGCAACAGATTGAGATCCTGTCTCAAAACAAAAAATCTTAACTACTAATAGCCTACTGTTGACCAGAAGTGTTAGTGATGACATATATAGTCAATTACCATATTTTTTATGTTATATATATTATACAGTAGTTTTACAACAAGCTGGAGGAAAGAAAATGTTATTAAGCAAATCATCAGGAAGAGAAAATACATTTAATTTACTATTCATTAGGTAGCAGTGGATCATCTTAAAGGTCTTCATTCTCATCGTCTTCACATTGAGTATGCTGAGAAGGAGCAGGAGGAAGAGGAGGGGTTGGTCTTGCTGTCTTAGGGGTGGCAGAGGCAGAGAAGTGGAAGAGGTAGAAGGAGAATCAGGAGAGGCAGGCACACTCAGATGTAACTTTCTTTTTTACTAGCCCCTCGCTTTTTAAAGTTTAACTTTTATTTAAATAAATTTAATTAATTAGTTTTTTTGAGACATAGTCTCACTCGGTCACTCAGGCTAGAGTGCAGTGGTGCGATCTCAGCTCACTGTAACATCCACCTCCCAGGCTTAAGTGATTCTCCAGCCTCAGCCTCCTGAGTAGCTGGGATTACAGGCACGCACCACCACATCCGGCTAATTTTTGTATTTTTAGTAGAGACGTGGTTTTGCCACATTGGCCAGGCTGGTCTTGAACTTCTGACCTCAAGTGATTCTCCTGCCTGGCCTCCAAAAGTGGCATTGCAGGCGTGAGCCACCGCACACCTGGCCTTATTTTTATTTTTCAGACAGAGTCTTGCTCTGTCGCCCAGGCTGGAGTGCAGTGGCACAATCTCAGCTCACTGCAGCCTCTGCCTCTTGGGTTAAAGCGATTCTCCTTCCTCGGCCTCCTGAATAGCTGGGGACTGCAGGAGCGTGCCACCATGCCCAGCTAATTTTTGTATTATTACTTTTTTTTTTAGTAGAGACGGTGTCTTCCCATGTTGGCCAAGATGCTCTCGAACTCCTGGCCTCAAGTGATCTGCCTACCTTGGCCTCCCAAAGTGCTGGGATTACATGCATGAGCCACCACACGCAGCCGTAACTTGTACTGAAAAAAAAAATCCACCTATAAATGGACTCACGCTTTTCAAACCTGTGTTGATGAAGGGTCAACTGTACATTGCCGATGGGAATGTAAAATGGTACAGTCATCCCCCAAAAACAGTCTGGCAGTTCCTAAAAATGTGAAACATGTAGTTACCATATGTCTCAGCAGTTCCACTCCTAAGTATATACCCAAGAGAAGTACAAACATATGTTCACATAAAACTTCTGCATGAATCTTGGTTGCAATAGTAGTTATAACAGTCAAAAACATTTGGCAAACAACCCCAAATGTCCATCAATTGATGAATGCATAAATAAAATATGGTTATATAGCCATACAAAACCTGGTTATATTCCATTCCAAAAAGAATGGAATTTGCAGGGCAAGGTGGCTCACGTCTGTAATCCCAGCACTTTGGGAGGCCGAGGCAGGTGGATCACCCAAGGTCGAGAGTTCGAGAGCAGCCTGACCAACATGGAGAAACCCCATCTCTGCTAAAAGTACAAAATGAGCTGAGCATGGTGGCCCATGCCTGTAATGTCAGCTACTCGGGAGGCTGAGGCAGGAGAATCACTTGAACCCAGGAGGCGGAGGTTGCGGTGAGCTGAGATGGCGCCATTGCACTCCAGCCTGGGCAGCAAGAGAAAAACTCCACCTCAAATAATAATAATAATAATATAAATAAATAAAAGCAATGAAGTTCTGATAAAGTGCTACAATATGGCTGAGCAAGGTGGCTCACACCTGTAATCCCAACACTTCTGGAGGTCAAGGCAGGCAGATTGCCTGAGTTCAGGAGTTCGAGACCAGCTAGCGCAACTTGGCAAAACCCCGTCTCTAAAAATCATAAATTAGTTGGGTGCAGTGGCACACGTCTGTATCCCAGCTACTCAGTAGGCTGAGGCAGGAGAATCATGAGCCCAGGAGGCACAGGTTGCAGTGAGCTGAGATTGTGCCATTGCACTTCAGCCTGGGAGATAAAGCAAGACCCTGTCTCAAAAAAAAAAAATCTATGGATGAACCGTGAAAACATGTCAATGGGTTGGGTGCGGTGGCTCACGCCTGTAATCCCAGAACTTTGGGAGGTGGAGGCGGGCGGATCACTTGAGGTCAGGAGTTCGAGACCAGCCTGGCCAACATGGTGAAACCCTGTTTCTACTAAAAAATACAAAAAGTAGCCGGGCATGGTGGCACAAGCCTATAGTCCCACCTCCTCAAGGTGCTGGGGCTTGAGAATCACTTGAGCCCAGGAGTTGGAGGCTGCAGTGAGCTATGATCACACCCCTGGGGCAGGGAGGTTGGGGGTGCTGTTCCAGGAACAAAGCCTTTGAGTCATCAGAGCCTGTCTTGTGGGTAGGGTAAACATTGGGGCTGGTGAGTTAGCCACATATCTGGAATGTGCCCTCTACCCTATGGGGGCCCTCGCCTCTGTTAGCAGGTAAGGTACCAGGCTAATGCTAGATTTTCTCTTTCGGGCAGGTGATTGTCTGACAAGCAGAGGCATGAGCTAGGTCCAGGCCACCGTACTGGCCCGAGGCCTCTGTAGGGCCTGGGGAGGCATCTGCGGGGGCCGCCCTCACAGGAACCTCCATCTCTCAGGTAAGCACCAGCCAGGCAGTCTTTGGGGTAGAAGGAGGGTAAGCTTGCGATTTGCTCTCAGCCCCTTCAGAATCCACTCTGTGAAGCCAGCTCTGGTGAGTCTGGGCTGGTTTATCTGTGCTGAAGTCCCATTGAAAGTCTCTAATTTATGTATGTATGTTTGTTTTTTTGAGACAGTGTCTCGCTCTCTTGCCAAGGCTGGGGTGCAGTGGTGTGATCGCAGCTCACAATAGTCTTGACCTCCCAGGTTCAAGCAATCTTCCGCCTCATCCTCCCAAGTAGCCAGGACTACAGGCACATACTACCACGCCCAGCTAAGCTTTGTATATTTTTGTAGAGAGAGGTTTTACCACGTTGGCCAGGCTGGTCTCGAACTCCTGGGCTCAAGTGATCCACCCACATCAGCCTCCCAAAGTCCTGGAATTACAGGCATGAGCCGCAGCACCTAGCCAAAAGCCCCTAATTTATTTATTATTTTTTTTTTGAGACAGGGTCTTGCTCTGTCACCTAGGCTGGAGTACAGTGGTGTATCAGGGCTCACTGTAGCCTCAAACTCCTGGCTCAAGTGAGCCTCTCACCTCAGCCCCCTGAGTAGCTAGGACCATAGATTTGAGCCACTAGACCTGGCTAATTTTTTTTTTTTTTTTTGAGATGGAGTTTTGCTCTTATCACCCAGGCTGGAGTGCAGTGGTATGATCTCGCTCACTGCAACCTCTACCTCCCGGGTTAAAGCGATTCTTCTGCCTCAGCTTCCTGAGTAGCTGGGATGACAGATGGCTGCCACCACGGCCAGCTAATTTTTGTAATTTTAGTAGAGACAGAGGTTCACCATGTTGGCCAGGCTGGTCTGGAACTCCTGACCTCAGGTGATCCGCCCGCCTTGGCCTCCCAAACTGTTGGGATTTTAGGCGTACGTGTAAAACAAATAGCAACTGTGCCTGGCTGTTAATTTTTTTTAGGCATGTGGACTTGCTATGTTGCCCAGGCTGGTCTTGAACCTCTCGGCTCTGGATCCTTCCACTTTGGCCTCCCAAAGTGCTAGGGTTACAGGCTTGAGCCACTGTGTCTGGACCCTAATTTATTTTAAGAGATGCTAGTGCCCATGTAGGTGAGGGCGTTGACTTTGAAAATAAGGACATATGAGCTCAGTGGATTTGTGTGGTGACTGTGGGTAGCTCCTGAATCTACTTGTAAAGATGGAGCAGAAAACTGAATTTCCTTCCCATACCCATAGTGACCAGATGGCGAAAGCAGATTGACAGCCATAGATAGCAATAACGATGATGGTGGGAATATTAATAGTTCTCGTATTGAGCACTTACTCTGTGCCCGCCCCATGCTATGCATTTCATTTACATTACCTCCTTTGCAGAGTTTCCCCCTCATTAGGCATTTTAGAGCCTCCTTTCTGATTTTTACCTAAAGTGGACTACACCACCTATAGTATTAGTTGACTGAAATTTCAGTTTTTTTTTTCTTTTTCGAGATGGAGTCTTCCTCTGTTACCTAGGCTGGAGTGCAGTGGTGCGATCTCAGCTCATTGCAACCTCCGCCTTCCAGGTTCAAATGATTCTCCTGCCTCAGTCTCCCAGGTAGCTGGGATTACAGGCATGCACCACCACGCCTGGCTAATTTTTTGTATTTTTAGTAGAGATGGGGTTTCACCATATTCACCAGGCTGGTCTTAAACTCCCGACCTCAGGCGATCCACCCACCTCGGCCTCCTAAAGTTCTGGGATTACAGGTGTGAGCCACTGTGCCCGGCCAAGGCCTTGCATTTATTAAGTGCTCAACAGTGGCTACAGTGGAAGAATATTCAATAAATATTGTCTCTTATTTTTAAGATAGGGTCTTGCTCCATCACCCAGGCTGGAGTGTAGTGGCATGATCTCAGCTTGACCTTGACCTCCTGGTCTCAATTGACCTGCCTCCTTCAGCCTCCTGAATAGCTGGGACTACACGCACACACACCATGCCTGGCTAATTTTTGTATTTGTTTTGTAGAGATGAAGTTTCAGCAGGTTGCCCAGGCTGGTCTCCAAGTCCTGACCTCAGGTGATCCACTCGCCTCAGCCTCCCAGAGTGCTGGGATTAGAGGTGTGAGCCACTGCTCCTGGCCTAATATTGGCTCTTACTTGTTAGCTATACACACACACACACACACACACACACACACACACTCACACTCATTTATTTTTTAGAGACAAGGTTTCACTCTGTCGTTCAGGCTGGAGTACAGCAACACAGTCATAGTTCACTGCAGCCTGGAACTCCTGGGCTCAAGCAATCCTCTGGCTTCAGCCTCCTGAGTAGCTGGGACTACAGGCATACGTCACCACGCCCAGCTTATTTTTTAATTTTTTCATAGAGAGATGGAGTCTCAGCCAGGCGCAGTGGCTCACACCTGTAATCCCAGCACTTTGGGAGGCTGAGGTGGGCAGATCACGAGGTCAGGCGTTCGAGGCCAGCCTGGCCAATATGGTGAAACCTTGTCTCTACCAAAAATAGAAAACTTAGCCGGGCATGGTGGTGCACACGCCTGTAGTCCCAGCTACTTGGAGGCTGAGGCAGGAGAATCACTCGAACCCTGGGAGTTGGAGGTTGCAATGAGCCAAGATCGTGCCATTGCACTCCAGCCTGGCAACAGAGTGAGGGTCCGTCTCATAAATAAATAAATAAAAGAGAGAGAGAGAGTCTCACTGTGTTGCCCAGACTGCAGTGCAGTGGTGCAGTCAAAGCACACTACAGTCCTGAACTCCTGGCTTCAGGCAGTCCAACCACCTCTGCCTCCAGAGTAGTTGGGACTATCAGGCACTCACCACCATGCCTGGATAATTAGCTATATATTTTTAAAGATGCCTTATCTGTAATCCTTCTAATTTAAACATTCAATTTAAATTAAAATAAGAAATTCATTACTGTATCATCTAGAACCAGCGTTTTGCAAACTTTTTCATAAAGGGTCACATAGTAAATATTTTCAACTTTGCAGGCCACATGGGCTTCCTCACAACTATTCACAGTTACTTTGCACTACACTGTAACATAAAAGTAGCCCAGGTGGCCTCAGTGGCTCAAGCCTATAATCCCAACACTTTGGGAGGCCGAGGCAGAAGGATCGCTTGAGCCCAGAAGTTTGAGACCAGCCTGGACAACATAGTGTAACCCCATCTCTACAAAAAATACAAAAATTAGCCTGGCTTTTAGTGATCCATGCCTGTAGTCCCAGCTACTCTGGAGGCTGAGGTGGGAGAATCACTGGAGCCCAGGAGTTCTGGGCTGTTGTGCACTATGCTGATGGAGCATCCTGCACTGTTTTGCGTGAATATTGTGACCTCCTGGGACTTGGGGGGACCACCAGGTTGCCTAAGGAAGGGTGTACTGACCCAGGTTGGAAACAGAGCAGGTCAGAACTCCTGTGCTCATCAGTTGGCTCATGCCTGTGACTAGCCACTACACTTCAGCCTGGGCAACATAGCTAGACTCCATCTCTTAAAGAAAAATGGGTCCCAGCACTTTGGGAGGCTGCGGTGAGTGGATCACCTGAGGTCAGGAATTTGAGACCATCCTGGCCAACTTGGTGAAACCCGATCCCTACTAAAATACAAAAATAGGCTGGGTATGGTGGCTCATACCTGTAATCCCAGCACTTTGGCAGGTCGAGGTAGGTGGATCATGAGGTCAGGAGTTTGAGACCAGCCTGGCCAACATGGTGAAACCCCGTCACTACTAAAAATACAAAAATTAGCCGAAGTGGTGGTGCACACCTGTAATCCCAGCTACTCAGGAGGCTGAGGCAGGAGAATCACTTGAAGCTGGTAGGTGGAGGTTGCAGTGAGCTAAGATCACGCCATTGTACTCCAGCCTGGGCAACAGAGTGAGACTCCATCTCAAAAAAAAAAAAAAAAATTAGCTGGGCGTGGTGGCAGGCACCTGTAATCCTAGCTACTTGGGAGGCTGAGGTAGAATTGCTTGAATCCAGGAGGCAGAGTTTGTAGTCCAGCCTGAGCGACAAGAGTGAAACTCTGTCTCAAAAAAGAAAAAAAAGAAAAAGAAAAAGTAAAAAGGGGCTGAGTGCAGTGGCTCACACCTATAATCCCAAGACTTTGGGAGGCTGAGGCAGGTGAATCACTTTAGGCCTGGAGTTTGAGACAAGCCTAGCCAACATGGTGAAATCCCATCTTTACTAAAAATATAAAAATTAGTGGGGCGTGGTAGAGCACGTCTGTAGTCCCTATTTGGGAGGCTGAGGCATGAGAATCGCTTGAACATAGGAGGCAGAGGTTGCACTGAGCTGAGGTCATGCCACTGCACTCTAGCATGAGTGATAGAATGAGACTCTGTCTCAAAAAAAAAATAAAGAAATTAAAAGCAAAAAGGGCCACCAGGCCCAGTGGCTCATGTCTATAATCCCAACACTTTGGGAGGTGGACAGGATGATCACTTAAAGCCAGGTGTTCAAGACCAGCCTGGGCAAAATAGTGCAATCCCACCTCTGCTGAAAATTTAACAATTAGCCAGGTGCCATGGTGTACACCTGTAGTGCCAGCTGCTGGACAGGCTGACAGGGAGAATTCTAAGCCCAGGAGTTCAAAGCTGCAGTAAGCCATAGTAGTACCACTACACTCCAGCCTAGGCCACAGAGCCAGACCCTGTCTCAAAAAAAAAAAAAAAAAAAAAAAAGGCTGGGCATAGTGGCTCACGCCTGTAATCCTAGCACTTTGGGAGGTCAAGGCAGGCGGATCACCTGAGGTCAGGAGTTCAAAACCAACCTAGCCAACATGGTGAAACCCCATCGCTACTAAAACTATAAAAATTTCCTCGTTAGTATAGTGATGAGTAAAACAAAAAAAGAAAAAATAAATAAAAATTAGCTGGGCACAGTGGCAGGAGCCTATAATCCCAGCTACTCCGGAGGCTGAGGCAGGACAGTTGCTTGAACCTGGGAAAAGGAGGTTGCAGTGATCCGAGATTGCGCCATTGCACTCCAGCCTGGAGGACAGAGCAACACTCTGTCTCAAAAAAAAAAAAAAAAAAAAAAAGGCATGTGTGTGTCATCACTGTGAATATTACCAAGTTGCCTCCATGGCAGTTTTTAGCAGCTGCCCCAGCCATGGCTGACAGCTCCTGTTTCCTCCCTGCCATGCCAGCACTATATTTTAATGGCCTCGAATCTTGGGTTTGTAACCACAGTTCCCTACCTCCAAGGTCCTCAGGGAGGCCACTGGCACCTCTCCAAGGAAAAAGCCAGCCTGGCAGCCCCCTCCCGACCCCAGACACTGGGAGGCATCAGATTCCAGCAAGTTCTCCTCCCTCCCCAGGTCGCCCGCCAGCTCCCTCGGGGCCTCCACTGCAGCGCAGCCACCCACAGCTCTGAAACGTCGCTGGTTCCCACGCCAACGGAACCCCAGCAGAGAAGCACCAAGGCCGTGGTGCCCTTTGAAAACATGTTTGGGCAGGCGCCCAATGGGAAACGGGACAAGGCGAGCTTCCTGCAGGCGGTGCAGAAATTTGGGGAGCACAGCGTGCGTAAGCGGGGTCACGTTGACTTTATCTACCTGGCCCTGCGCAAGATGCGTGAGTATGGCGTGGAGCGGGGCCTGGCCGTGTACAACCAGCTGCTCGACATCTTCCCCAAGGAGGTCTTCCGGCCTCGCAACTTCATCCAGCACATCTTCATCCACTACCCTCGGCAGCAGGAGTGTGGGGTGGCCGTCCTGGAGCAGATGGAGAACCACGGTGAGGACAGGAGGCCTGTGTGGGGTGGGGAGTGGGCTGCCCCTGATAGCTGGTAGCACGTCTCCTGGGTCTTAGCCCTCCTTCCTCCACAGCTCCGGCTCTGTCTCTCTAGCTCTCCTCCCTCTCCCAGTCTCTCTTTTCCCTTCCCCTTTCCTTTCCCTTCTCTTTCCCCTTGCCCGTTTCTCTTCCCCCTCCTCCTCTCCCCTCCCGTCTGCTCCCTTCCCCTCCCCTTCCCTTCCTCTCTTTCTCTCTCTTTTTTTTTTTTTTTTTTTTTGAGATGGAGTCTCCCTCTGTCACCAGGCTGAAGTGCAGTGGTGCATTCTCTGCTCACTGCAACCTCCGACTCCCTGGTTCAAGTGATTCTCCTGCCTCAGCCTCCAGAGTAGCTGGGATTACAGGCACGCGCCACCACACCTAGCTAATTTTTTTGTGTTTAGTAGAGACGGGGTTTCACCATGTTGACTGGGATGGTCTTCATCTCCTGACCTTGTGATCTGCCCTCCTAGGCCTCCCAAAGTGCTGGGATTACAGGCGTGAGCCACCTCTTTTTTTTTTTTTTTTTTTTAATCAGAGTCTTGCTCTGTCATCCAGGCTGGAGTGCAGTAGTGCGATCTCAGCTCACTGCAACCTCTACCTCCTGAGTTCAAGCGATTCTCCTGCCCCAGCCTCCTGAGTAGCTGGGACTACAGGTGCGTGCCACTGTGCCCGGCTAATTTTTTGTATTTTTAATAGAGATGGGATTTCACTGTGTTAGCCAGGATGATCCCGACGTCCTGACCTTGTGATCTGCCCGCCTCGGCCTCCCAAAGTATTAGGATTACAGGCGTGAGCCACTGCACCTGGCTCTCTTTCTTTCTTTTAGAAATAGGGTCTCGCTATATTGCCCAGGCTGGTCTCAAACTCCTGGGCTCAAGTGATCCTCTCCCTTGGCCTCCCAATATGCTGGGATTACCGGCTCAAATTGAGCCTTTTTCTTTCTAATTCGGATTCTTTTCTCCCTGTCTGTAATTCCCTGACTACGATGTTCTCTTCTCTCCTCTTCCCTTCCCACCTTCCTCCTCCCTCTCTGAGGCTCTGCTTGCATTTGCCCAGCACAGGTGTGATGCCCAACAAGGAGACAGAGTTCCTGTTGATTCAGATATTTGGACGCAAAAGCTACCCCATGCTCAAGTTTCTGCGCCTGAAGCGGTGGTTCCCCTCGATTCATGAACATCAACCCCTTCCCTGTGCCCCGGGACCTGTCGGCAGGAGCCTGTGGACCTGGCCACGTTCGCCCTGAGGCGCATAGAGCCTGACCTCAGCGCCAGGGTCACCATATACCAGGTATCCACCCTTGACCACGGCCTCAGCTGCCACCCCAGGCCAGGCTCCCACCATTCCTACCCTGGGCTCCCCTTCTGTCACTCAAGTGATTGTGGTGGATCAAGTTCTTTTTTTTTTTTTTTTTTTTTTTTTTTTTTGAGACAGAGTGTTGCTCTGTTGCCCAGGCTGGAGTTCAATGGCACAGTCTCTGCTCACTGCAGCCTCTGCCTCCTGGACTCAAGCATCTTTCCACTTCAGCCTCCTGAGTAGCTGGAACACCAGTCACATACCATCACACCTGGCTAATTTAAAAAACTGGTTTTTTAGAGAGACCAGGTCTCACTATATTGCCCAGGCTGGCCTTGAACTCCTGGGCTCAAGCGATCTTCCTGCCTTGGCCTCCCAAAGTGCTGGGGTTACAGGCGTGAGGCACTGTGCCTGCCGTGAATTAAGTTCTGATTCTCTAGTTGAGTCCTCTGGTAGGTTCCCATGGTCCTTACTGTCCTTAGCACAGCTTGAGTAACCTCTGTTTCAGTCCATTCAGGCTGCTCTAACGAAATCCCTTAGTGTGGGTCATTTATGAACAACAGAAATTTACTGCTCACAGTTCCAGAGGCTGGGAAGTTCAAGATCAAGGTGCCACCAGATCTAGGTCTGGTGAGGGTTGCTCTCTGCTTCAAAAACGACCCCTTCTTGCTGTGTGCTCACATAGTATAAAGGGCAAACAAGCCCCTTTGACCTCTCTTTTTTTTTTGAGACAAGGTCTGGCTCTGTCACCCAGGCTGGAGCACACTGGTGCGATTTTGGCTCACTGCAAACTCCACCTCCTGGGCTGAAGCCATCCTTTCACATCAGCCTCCGGAGTAGTTGAGACTACAGTCGGACACCACCACGCCTGGCTAATTTTTGTAGTTCTTGTAGAGATGGGGTCTCCGCCATGTTGCCCAGGCTGGTCTCGAACTCGTGAGCTCAAGCGATCTGCCCGCCTTTGCCTCCCAAAGTACTGGGATTGCAAGCATGAATCACCATGCCTGGCCCCCTCAGACCTTTTTTTATAAGGGCACTAATCTCATTCATGAGGGTAGAGCCCTTATGATCTAAGTGCCTCTCAAAGGCCTGACCTCTTAATCGTATTGCATTGGAGATAGGTTGCAACATAAGAATTTCAGGGGGCCATAAACATTCATACCATAGCAACCCCCCATCCTTCTCCCATCACCTGCTACATTCTAGGCATCTTCCTTCTTTTTTTTTATTTTTGAGATGCAGTCTCACTCTGTCACCCAGGCTGGAGTGCAGTGGGACAATCTCGGCTCACTACAACCTCTGCCTCCTGGGTTCAAGCGATTCTCCTGCTTCAGCCTCCTGAGTACCTGGGACTACAGGTCCCGCCACCACACCTAATTTTTTGTACTTTTAGTAGAGACAGGGTTTCACTGTGTTAGCCAGGATGATCTCAGTCTCCTGACCTCGTGATCTGCCCGCCTTGGCCTCCTTAAGTACTGGGATTACAAGCATGAGCCACCATGCCTGGCCTGGCATCTTCCTTCTTTTTGTTTCTGGAGTGTTCTGTGTCAATTCCCACCACAGGCCTTTGTACCCCTTGTTCCTTCTGCCAGGAACACTGTTCCCCCACGGACTTCATGTTATTCTGGTCTCAGTTCCACTGTTCCTAATCAAGATGCCCTTCCTGACCTCCCTGGCCAAGGCACCAACCCTTCACCGTGTTGAGCTTTGTTCCTCATTCACCATGACTCAGTCTCCCTCCCGTCTCCCAAGGCTGGGCACAGGGTTTGGTGCAAGGCTGACACTTGGCAGTGGTTTGTTGAATGACTGAGTGTAGTAACACACCCATCTCAGTGTCCAAGGGGCCCCTACTCATGCCAGGTCACACAGGGGGATCCAAAGAGAGCCCCTCACAGCACTTGTCATCTGGTCCTGGAGGCCAGCCCCGGATAACAGTTTCCTTAAGTGCCAGTGGTTCTGAGATGGAGAATCCCAAAGCTCTTTGGGAACCGAGTGGGCAGGCAGCGCTTCCTGGAGGAGGTGAGGAGAGCAGAGGACTCTGGGCAGAGGGAGCAGTGTGTACCAGAGAGTCGGGTGCAGGGAGTCGGGGCACCTGATTAAATAGCGTGATCTCGAATCTCTTGGTTGGTGGGGAGAGCCATCTGGGGGGCGGGGGGGGGGGATTTAGAAGAGGGATAGGAGGCCAGGCGCGGTGGCTCACGCCTGTAATCCCAGCACTTTGGGAGGCCCAGGCGGGCAGATCTTGAGGTTAGGAGTTCAAGACCATCCTGGCCAACATGGTGAAACCCTGTCTCTATTAAAATACAAAAAAAAAAAATTAGCTGAGCGTGGTGGCACATGCCTGTAGTCCCAGCTACTTAGGAGGCTGACACAGGGGGAATCACTTGAATCGTGGGAGGCAGAGGTTGCAGTGAGTGAAGACTGTGCCACAGAGCAAGACTCCACCTCAAAAAAAAAAGAGAGAGGGATAGGGTTAGAATCATGTTTCTGGAAAAATCTGCAACTGCAAATGCGTCCCCTGGCGGCCATGTGCATGATGGTGGGTAGGTTGTGGGTCCAGGTGAGAGAGGCCTTGAGAGCAGCAGTAGAATGTCGGGGGGAAGGGTTGTTTTTAGTTCATTTCTTCATTTTACAAAGCAATGCACTAAAAAGCCAAACTGCACATAAAAGCACATGGTGACGCGTCCTCTGCCTCTACCCTGGCCCCCCCTCACCCCCATCTCCTTCCCCAGAGGTAACTATTTCCATGTCTCCTTCTAGAGAGGTTCTATACATTTGCAAGCAGATATATGTCTTTTTTTTTTTTTTGCATCTATATCCTTTGTATTTAAATGTTCTTCTCCCCTATCTCATTGAGGAAAATACAGCGAGGCATGGTGGCTCATGCCTGTAATTTTGGGAGGCTAAGGCAGATGGATTGCTTGAGCCCAGGAATTCGATACCAGCCTGGGCAACATGGCAAAACCCCATCTCTATCAACAAAATACGAAAATTAGCTGGGAGTGGTGGTGTATGCCTGTAGTCCCAACTACTCAGGAGGCTGAGGCAGGAGGATGACTTGAACTCAAAGTCAAGGCTGCAGTGAGCCATGATCACACCACTGCACACCAGACTGGGCGACAGAGCAAAAACCTGTCTGTTTTAAAAAACAAAAACGTTTCTGGCCAGGCGCAGTGGCTCACACGCCTGTAATCCCAGGACTTTGGGAGGCCAAGGTGGGCAGATCACAAGGTCAGGAGTTTGAGACCAGCCTGGCCAAGATGGTGAATCCCTGTTTCTACTAAAAATACAAAAAAAGAAAAAAATCCAGGCATGACGGCACATGCCTGTAATCCCAGCTAATCAGGAGGCTAAGGGAGGAGAATCGCTTGAAGCCAGGAGGTAGAAGTTGGTGTGAGCTGAGATCGCACGGAGCTGAGATCGTGCCATTGCACTGCAGCCTAGGCAACAAGAGCGAAACTTCATCTCAAAAAAAAAAAAAATTATCTAGTGTTTTTGAATTATGTTGAGAGTATAAAATTTTAAAAGATACAAAAAGGTATTCCTTCCCAACCTGTCATCCACAAGGTGAAAGCTATCATTTGCTTCTAATGTCTCCTTCCTGGGATATTCTGTATATGTGAAGTTATTTTTCTTTTTTTAATTCACAAGCATTGAGCACTTATTACCTGCCAGGCACTGTTCTACATGTTTTATAACCACCCAAAGTTAGGTTCATGCCCATAATCCTAGTGCTTTGGGAGGCCCAGGCAGGCAGATCACCTGAGGCCAGGAGTTTGAGACCAGCCAGGCTAACACGGCAAAACCCCGTCTCTACTGAAAATATAAAAAATTAGCCAGGCATGGTGGCAGGTGCCTGTAATCCCAGCTACTCAGGAGGCTGAGGCAGGAGAATCACTTGAACCCAAGAAGCAGAGGCTAAAATGAGCCAAGATCGCACCACTGCACTCCAGCCTGGGCAACAAGAGCAAAACTCCATCTGAAAAATGAAATTATAATAAATAAATAAAATGAAATTAGCCAGGCATAGTGGTGTGCACCTGTAACCCAGCTACTTTGGAGACTGAGGTGGGAGGATCACTTGAGCCCAGGAGTTCAAGGCTATAGTGAGCTATGATCATGCCACTGTATTCCAGCCTGGACAACAGAGAGGGAGACCCCATCTCTCAAAAAGAAAAAAAACAAAAAATTGGAATTAAGTGCTGTTATCCCTATTGTGCCTCTGGAGAAACTGAGGCATACAGGTACAGTGACTTGGCTGAGGTCACACAGCTTGTGACAGAGTCAGGATTTTGACACAGGTGGACTGGCTCCAGGGTGATACCCTCAGGGTGAGCATCATAAAGATTGGGGGCTATTGCCAAATGGGACAGAGGGAGGAGGGGATGGGATGGAGGGCCACGCACCAGGTCTAGGAGAGATGTCCTCAATTTGCTGATATCCCCCTTTCTGTTTCTCTGTCCCCCAGTTCCTCTGCAGGGGGTTGGGGGATTACAAGTTTACCTCCCTTCTCTTCCTTGCAGACTGCTTCTTCCAAAGACTCAGCAGATGCAGCAGATCCCACCCAGCCCCACATCATAGGTAAGTCCCGAGAGCATGGGGGTGGCCAGGCCTCTAACCTGCCCCAGGCCCTGCCGGGTTCCTGCTGGGCCTAGATTGGGCTCCCTGGGCCTTTGGGCAGAGTTCCACACAGGGCACAGAGCATGTATGTCTCCACACCAGGAATCCAGAGTCCCGATCAGCAGGCTGCCCTGGCTCGCCACAACCCAACCCGGCCTATCTTTGTCGAGGGTCCCTTCTCCCTGTGGCTCCGCAACAAGTGTGTGTACTACCACATCCTCAGAGCTGACTTGCTGCCCCTGGAGGAGAGGGTGAGGGCTTAAAGCAGAGCATGTGTCAGGACTGGGGAGTGGGCTGGCACCACCCTGAGGACGAGTGGGAGAGGCTAGGGGAGGGAGACTGTGAGAGCCCCAGCCTCTGACCCTGCCTGCACTACCCTCCTTGGAGCAGGAAGTGGAAGAGATGCCAGAGGAGTGGAACCTCTACTACCCGATGTTGCTGGACCTGGATTATGCGAGGCATGGCTGGGACGACTACGAGTTTGACATCGATGAAGGTAAAAACTGAACCCAGTGCCGTGGCTCACACGTGCCTGTAATCCCAGCCCTCCAACAGGCTGAGGTGGGAGGGTCACTTGCCCAGGAGTTGAGGTTTCAGTGAACTATGATCGAGCCACTGCACACCAGCCTGGGCGACAGACCCTATCTCCTTTTTAAAAAAAAAAAAAAAAAAAGGCAAAAACCTGGAGGGACAGGACTTCCAGGATGAAGGGCGGCCTCTAGGGTCAATGGGTAGGCCCAGGCTGAGACACAGTTCACTTACCCCCTGGTCCTCCTGCCACACACACTCATTTGTCCCAGGGGGCTCCAGACCTGAGGCCACCCAGCCCGGTCGGCCCTTGGTCATTCCTTCGCTCCACACCTCTGTGCTGACTACTGGGTGTCACCAGGAGAAGCCTAGTCGCCCGGGTCAGTGAAGGAACAGGCAAATTACACTTTGGGGGAGCTGAGGAGATGAGCATGCCTTGAGTAGGGGGTCAGGAGGGCTTCCTGGCAGAAGCTGGAAGACCCAGAAGGCATCGCCCAGGTGAAGTGTGGAGTGGGCAGCCTAGGCAGCAGGGCTAGCTTGTGCAAAGGTTTGGAGGCACAAGAAGGTAGAAGGAGGCTGGGTGCAGTGGCTCACGCCTTTAATCCCATCACTTTGGGAGGCTGACGCAGGTGGATCATTTGAGGTCAGGAATTGGAGACCAGCCTGACCAACATGGTGAAACCCCGTCTTTATTAAAAATAAAAAACTTAGCTGGGTATGGTGATGTTTGCCTGTAATCGTGGCTCCTCAGGAGGCTGAGGCAGGAGAATCACTTGAACCCGGGAGGCAGACGTTGCAGTGAGCTGAGATTTCGTCACTGCCTGGCGACAGAGTGAGACTCCATCACAGAAAAAGAAAGTGGAAGGGAGTGTAAAATACCTCAAAAAGGTGTAGGCATGGGTTACCCGCTGCAGCCCCAACTGTGCAAACCCTGAGGGTGCATCTCTTCCAACAGTGGAGGAAGGCCCTGTCTTCGCCATGTGCATAGCGGGTGCCCACGACCAGGCAACGCTGGCCAAGTGGATCCAGTGCCTGCAGGACACCAACCCAGCCCTGGCTCAAATCCCCGTGGTCTTCCGCCTGGCTGGGCCCACCGGGGGAGCTCCAGACATCTCCAGGGCTAGAGGAGCCACCCCCGCCCGAGGACCACGAGGAAGAAGACAACAACCTGCAGCGACAGCGGGAGGGCCAGAGCTGAGTCTGAGCTTCCACGAAGGCACAGTCTGTGGCCTGAGGAGTTGGTGGACTGGAATGAAGGCATGAGATGCCCTTTGAGTGTAGAGCAAATAAATGTTTTGCTGCATGGGGCTCCCTTCCCTCCTCTCTGGCAGTATGGCATCCCCTCCCCAGGATCTCAGGCTGCCAGCGATGGGCAAGCGAGACCCCTCCAGGGTCTGCAGGCTCTTCTGGTTCTCCCCCATCAAGGGAAGTTACAAAGTTTAACCGAAAAGGGGCGCATGCGCAGTTTTCGTTCTTGGTCTCCTTTTGGCGCCCTGGGGCAACGAGAGACCGTGAGAAATTTCCCGGCGGCGCAGAAGATGCGCGCCACTTCCGGTCCGGCTCCTAACAACGGGGGAGGCTGGTAACCAGGGTGGGGGGATGGCGGAGCGGGCGCCGGAGCCCGAGGCGGAGGCTGAGGCGGGCGCGGGCGGGGAGGCAGCCACCGAGGAGGGCGCAGCGGGCCGCAAGGCGCGGGGCCGGCCGCGACTCACGGAGTCGGACCGGGCCCGGCGACGGCTCGAGTCCCGGAAGAAGTACGACGTGCGGCGCGTGTACCTGGGCGAGGCGCACGGGCCCTGGGTGGACCTGCGGCGGCGTAGCGGCTGGAGCGACGCCAAGCTCGCTGCCTACCTCATCTCTCTGGAGCGCGGCCAGCGGAGCGGCCGCCACGGGTGAGGGGGCCCGGCCCAAGGGAGGGAGGGAGCGAGGGAGGAGACGCCCCCCAGCCCGGGCCGGTTGTGGCCCCGCCCCCTCCGTCTCAAGGCCCCACCCTTAGCACCTGCGAACCCCGCCCAGGAGCCGGGCCGCCGGCCTGGGTCTCTGACTGCCCGGCAGGGACGCGCCTGGCGCGCGGCCCCGCCTCCCATCGTTCCGACTGCCCAATCCTAGGATGTACCCAGCCCCTCGACCCGCCTTTTCGAGCGCTTGGTCCCTCCCCTTAGAACTCTAGCGGCCCAATCCTGGGACTGGCCCTACCTCCAGGCCTTGTAACTACCCAGTCCCTGGCGCGGCCGCCCTGTCCCCTCAGCAGTCTCATCCTCCCCCGCCCAATTCCCCCACCTGGCCTGGGACTCTGGACACCCTGGGGCACTCAGCCCTGAACTTCATGAAGTTCTGGTGCCCCATCTGGGATTCCATATGGCCCCATTCCCCACAACCCTAGTTCCAGCACACCCGGAGGACCCTTGACAACCTGGGCCGCACTCCCCTAAACCTCCTAGTTCTGTGAAGCAACTCAGTCCAGGGAGACTCGGATGAAGAGGAGCTCCCGAGTTAGCTGGGCAGGTGGAGGGCAGAGAGGCCTGTCTTTTGTAGAGTAAATTCTCAATCTTGAGAAGGAGCAGTGTGGGTGGAGTTTTTCCCTTCCTGCCTTTTACGTTGTGGTAATTGAGTTAAAATAAGCAAAGAGCTTAGAACAGTGCCCGGCAGGTAGTGAGTTCCCTGAGTATTAACTGTTAGGAGAATGATGTTTATTCCCTATCAAAAGCAGTGCTGCTGGCTGGTCCGAAGGTAGTGAGTTATCTCAATTGATTATTCACAGTCAGTTACAGATCGAACTCCTTGTTCTACTCTTTCCCCCCTTCTCACTACTGCACTTGACTAGTCTTAAAAAAAAAAAAAAAAGCAGTGCTGCAAGGAAATCCTTGTTCTGCCCTGGTTTTCAGGTGCACATGTTCACATGTTTCTCTGTGGGGGAGATTCTGAGAGTCAAGAATCAAACAGATCCTGCTGAATTGTACCCACCTTTCCTAGGACAGCAAGCTGGTTTATATGCTCAAGAGCAGGACTGGAAATGCTGGGACCCAAAGATACCTGCCCCATGGAGCAGGCATTCTGGTGGACAGAGTGGATGGCTTGTTCAAAGGCCTGAGGTTTTGTTCGTTTGTTTTGCTTTTTGAGATAGGGTCTCACTCTCTCGCCCAGACTGGAGTGCAGTGTCATGATCACAACTCACTGCAGCCTCAACTTCGTGGGCTCAGGTGATCCTCTTACCTCTACCTCCTCAGTATTTGGGACCACAGGTGCACGTCACCCCACCTGGCTGATTTTTGTATTTTTTTTAGAGACAGAGGTTTCCCTATGTTGCCCAGGCTGGTCTCAAACTCTTAGGCTCAAGTGATTCTCTGGCCTCAGCCTCCCAAAGTGCTGGGGTTACAGGTGTAAGCCACTGTGCCCAGCCCTGTCTGTTTGTCTTGAGACAGGGTCTCACTTTGTTACCTAGGCTAGAGTACAGTGGCATGTTGATAGCTCACAGCAGCCTCAACCTCCCAGACTCAAGGGATCCTCCTGCCTCAGTCTCCCAAGTAACTTGGATTATAGGTGCATCACCTTGCCCAGCTAATTTTTTTTATTTTTTGTAGAGACAGAGTCTCACGATGTTGCCCAGGCTTGTATTGAACTCCTTGGCTCAAGGAGCCTCCCTCCTCGGCCTCCCAAAGTGCTGGGATTACAGTTTTACAACCACCGTACCTAACAAAAGGCTTATTTACTGCAGACCAGAAACAGAAGTAAATTAAATAGTCCATGAGAGAGAGATAGGGGCTATGGAAAAAACAAAAGTGAAATGACGAGTGTGAGTTGGAAGTTAAAATAGGGAGATTTAGGTGGTCACGTTCAGAACATAGCATTTCAGTAAACATCTGAAGGAACCTACGAGGAGCCCTGCGGGTCTCTGTGGAAGAGTTAAGGCGGAGGGAATAGCAGATGCACAGGCCCTGAGGCAGGACCTGCCTGTTGTGTGCCAGGGACACTGAAGAGGATTGTATGGCTGGACTTCAATGAGTGAGGAGGAGAAGGGAAGACAAGGACAGATTGGTGACAGTAAGGTCATGCAGGGCCATGGAGAGGATTCCAGTTTTTCTTCCCAGTGAGGTGGGAGCCTTTTCTTAAGTGTAAGATTTTGTACAGAGAAAGAAGTGGCATCGTCTGCCTTTATCCTGCTCCCACCCTTTTTTTTTGAGATGGAGTCTCGATCTGTCGCCCAGGCTGTAGTACAGTGGCACAATCTTGGCTCACTGCAACCTCTACCTCCTGGATTCAACTGATTCTCCTGCTTCAGCCTCCTGAGTAGCTGGGATTACAGGTATGCGCTACCACACCTGGCTGATGTTTGTATTTTTAGTAGAGACAAGGTTTTGCCATGTTGGCCAGGCTGGTCTCGAACTCCTGACCTCAAGTGATCTGCCTGCCTTGGCCTCCCAAAGTGCTGGGATTACAGGCATGAGCCACCGTGCCCGGCCTTTTAATTCCTTTTTAATTTATTTTTGAGATGCAGTCTTGCTGTGTTGCCCAGGTTGATCTTGAACTCCTGGGCTCAAGTGATTCTCCCACTTCAGCCTCCAGAGTAACTGGGACTACAAGTCACATACCACTGCACCCAGCCTGGGGTGTGTGTGTGTGTGTGTGTGTGTGTGTGTGTGTGTGTATTTGTGTATTTTTTTTTTTCTGTGACAGAGTCTTACTCTGTTGCCTAGGCTGGAGTGCAGTGTTGCGATCTCAGCTAACTACAACCTCCGCCTCCTGGGTTCAAGTGATTCTCCTGCCTCAGCCTCCCGAGTAGCTGGGATTACAGGCAGCCGCCACCATGCCCAGTTAATTTTTTGTATTTGTAGTAGAGTTCATGTTTCATTATATTGGCCAGGCTGGTCTTGAACTCCTGACCTCAGGCAGTCCATCCGCCTTGGCCTCCCAAAGTGCTGGGATTACAGGCATGAGCCACCATGCTCAGCCTAGCCTGGTTTATATTTTAGAAGAAACTCTCTCTAGGATGTGTGCGGCTGGAATGATGGATGGGTTACACATTTTGAAACAAGGTTAGCCAAGAGTTGACAATTGGTAAAGCTGGTGATGAGTCCAAAGAGGTTCAGTCTACTCTTGACAACAATAAAAAATGAAAAAGAGGGCCAGGCATGGTGGCTCACGCCTGTAATCCCAGCACTCTGGGAGGCCGAGGCAGGTAGATCACGAGGTCAGGAGATCAAGACCATCCTGGCTAACACGGTGAAACCTCCTTCTACTGAAAATACAAAAAATTAGCCAGGCATGGTGGCATGCACCTGTAGTCCCAGTTACTCGGGAGGCTGAGGCAGGAGAATAGCTTGAACCTGGGAGGCGTAGGTTGCAATGAGCTGTGATCGTGCCACTGCACTCCAGCCTGGGTGACAGAGCAAGACTCCGTCTCAGAAAAAAAAAGTACTAATGGGATACTTTAGACAGAAAACAGTCCTGAGTGTGGCACTCGCTCTCCTTGGTAAGGGAGGTGAGAGAAGCAGCAGCCCCAGGGCCCGTGGCAGTGCCCAGGAGGCCAAAGGAAGCATCTGTCGGGTCCAGTGCTATTGGGCCAAGTGAAATGGCAGTCACTGGTGACTGTGATGGGACATTGTGTGGCGTGATGGAGAAAAGCCCTGACTGGAGGATTTCCAGTGAGACGGAGGAGAGGACATGGAGACAGCGAGTGTAGACAACTGTGGCAAAGTGAGGAAATGAGGTAGGAGGCTGGGCGCGGTGGCTCACGCCTATAATCCCAGCACTTTGGGAGGCCAAGGCAGGAGGATTGCTTGAGCCCAGGAACTTGAGACCAACCTGGACAACCTGGTGAAACCCAATCTCTACAAAAAATGCAATAGTTAGCTGGGGGTGATGGCGCATTCCTGTGGTCCCATCTGCTCGGGAAGCTGAGGCAGGAGGATCCATTGAGCCCTGGAGGTCGTGGCTTCAGTGAGCTGTGATGATGCCACTGCACTCCAGCTGGGGCAACATTGCGAGACCCTGTCTCAGAAAAAGAATAAAAGACATGGGGAAGGGGCTGTTGGGTAAGGTGGGTATCTAAATGATTTTAATCCAAGATGAGAGAAATAATGGCATATTTAGATGCTGGTGGGAATGACTGAGTGAAGACTGATGCCAGTGGCCTCTGCTGCAAGTCAGAGAAGTGGCAGAACTTGGAGAAGCAGCGAGGACAGGGAAGGCAGGTTGAGGGAGAAAGCCGTGCATTGGGGTTAGAGGGTGGCACTCGCCATATTACACATGACCTTCTTTGGTCCTGTGCTGACTCTGTGTGGAAGGCACTGCTACTGTTTCCACTTCACACACAGGAAAACTGAGGCTCAGAGGGGGATAAGACCTGCTTGAGGTCACACAGGCAGTTGATAGCAGAGCTGAGGCCAGGCAGGTGGCCTGTAATCCTAGCACTCTGGGAGGCTGAGGCAGGTGGATCATGAGGTCAGAAGTTCGAGACCAGCCTGACCAACATGGTGAAGCCCTGTCTCTACTAAAAATACAAAAATTAGCCGGGCGTGGTGGCACACGCCTATAATCCCAGCCACTCAGGAGGCTGAGGCAGGAGAATTGCTTGAACCCAGGAGGCGGAGTTGCAGTGAGCTGTGATTATTGCCATTGCACTCCAGCCTGGGTGACAGAGTGAGACTCTGTCTCAAAAAAAAAAAGAGCTTAGTCTTGAACTTGGGTCTGGCTGATACCCAAGACTGTTCCCACTGCAGTGTGACACTCCCAGCCTCCAGCTGTGAGTGGGTGGAGGTGGCTGTGGACATTAGGACTTGGGTTTGGGGCCAGGCACAGTGGCTCACACTTGTAATCCCAGCACTTTGGGAGGCCGAGGTGAGCAGATCCCTTGAGGTCAGGAGTTCGAGACCAGCCTGCCCAACATGGCAAAACCTGTCTCTACTAAGAATACAAAAATTAGCTAGGCATGGTGGCGGATGCCTGTAATTCCAGCTACTCAGGAGGCTGAGGCAAGAGAATCACTTGAACCTGGGAGGCGGAGGTTGCAGTGAGCTGAGATGGCACCACCGTGTTCCAACCTGGGCAAACAGTCAGACTTGGGTTTTGGGTTGGGTGAGGGTTTCCACAGCCAGCGAGTCCGCTTGCAGGGGGAGAGTAGAGCCATAGGAAGGGATAGAGTCATATGGGATGGACGTGGAGGAGCAGAGCCCCCAGCAGGGGCAGAGCCCGGGCTAGGAAGGATGGAGGAGCCCCAAGGTGCAGTCCTGGGGACCAGATCGGTATGGGGCTGAGAATTGTTAACAGGCCTAGGCAGGAGTCAGGGCTGGGTGGGCAGTTTTGCTGATAACAGACACTAGACTGGTTGTCAGGATGTCTGTGGCAAGAGCAGGTCTGGGCCATAGCAGGGAGGCCAGTGTGCCGGGGGCCCCGGGCTCACGGTGATACTGATAACCATAATGATCATTGTACCATTTGCTTATTGATGACTAAGTGACAGAGCTGCAGCAGGACCAAGATCGTGTTTTGTTTGTTTTATGTGTTTCTCTGTTTTTGAGACAGGGTTTCACTCTGTTGCCCAGGCTGGAGTGCGGTGGCGTGATCACAGCTCACTGCAGCCTTGACCTTCCCAGGCTCAGGGATCCTCCCACCTCAGCCATCTGAGTAACTGGGACTACTCCACCTGGCTCATTTCTGTATTTTTTTTTTTAGAGTCAGAGTTTCACCATGTTTCCCAGGCTGGTCTCAAACTTCTGGCCTGAAGCAATCCACCCTTCTCAGACTCTTAAAGTGCTGGGATTACAGGCATGAGCCATCAAGCCTGGCCTTTTAAAAAAAATATGTATATATATAAATAGAGGTGGGGTCTTGCTATGTTGCCCAGGCTGGTCTTCAACCCCTGGCTTCAAGCAGTCCTCCTGCCTCAGCTTCCCAAAGTGCTAGGATTACAGGTGTGAGACACCACACCCAGACAGTACCCACTGACTTGCTGGCTGTGGGCCAAGACCACTCTCCGCCTCTCAAGAAGCTGGGACTACAGGCTTGAGCCACTGTGCCCTACAAGATATGCTCCCTTTTGATTAACTCACAGGCACCTAACCAAGGCTTGGCATCCAATCCTACTCATAGGCCTGTCTGACTCAGGGGAAGAGGATCACACAGGGCCGGTGTCCCCAGTGAACAGTGAGGGCCGTCTTGGAATTCTGCTTCCACACCAACCTTTCATACCTACTTTGTTACTTCTCCGCTCCCTGACCGTAGGACCCAGGGCAGGTAGCCTCACCCCTCCAAGCCTGTTTCTCCTGCTCCTTTAAGTGGCGATAATACTAGACCCCCCCTCCCAGGGCTGGTGGCAGTCGGGGAGAGAGCCCAAGTGAGGGACCTGGTGACACAGTGCTGGAGCTGGGGGACAGGTACATAGAAGTCCAGATTTCTGGCTCGGTGTGCTGGCTCATATCTGTAATCTCAACGCTTTGGGAGGCCAAGGTGGACGGATCAGCTAAGGTCAGAGGTTCAAGACCAGCATGGCTAATGTGGTGAAACTCTGTCTCTACTAAAAAAAAAAACCACAAAAACAAAAATTAGCTCGGCATGGTGGCACACGCCTGTAATCCCAGCTACTCTGGTGCACACCTGTAATCCCAGCTACTCTGGAGGCATGAGAATCGCTTGAACCTAGGAGTCGGAGGTTGCAATGAGCTGAGATCATGCCACCACACTCCAGCCTGAGTGATAGAGCAAGACTCCTTCAAAAAAAACAGGAGAGGTGGCTCACACCTGTAATCCCAGCTACTCAGGAGGCTGAGGCAGCATGATCATGTGAATCTGGGAGGCGGAGGCTGCAATGAGCCAAAATCGTACCACTGTACTCCAGCCTGGGTGACAGAGTGAGCCTCCATCTCAATTAAAAAAAAAAGGGCTGGGCACAGTGGCTCACACCTGTAATCCCAGCACTTTGGGAGGCCGAGGCAGGTGGGTCACCTGAGGTCAGGAGTTGGAGACCAGCCTGACCAACATGGCAAAACCCTGTCTCTACTGAAAATACAAAATTAGCCGGGCATCGTAGTGCATGCCTGTAATCCCAGCTACTCAGGAGGCTGAGAAGAGAATCACTTGAACCCAGGAGGCAGAGGTTGTGGTGAGCTGAGATCGTACCACTGCACTCCAGACTGGGCAACAAGAGCGAAATTCCATCTCAAAAAAAAAAAAAAAGTTCAGATTTTGTTTCAGTGCACCATGAGCAGTGGCTGTAGCCATTGTTGTTATTTATAGGTCAGACAGGCCCAGCGCTGGCCCTGTGTTCACCCTCACTGCCTCTCTCTATTGCAGGAAGCCTTGGGAGCAGGTCCCCCAAAAAGCCAAAGCGGAAGAAAAGTAAGTGGAAGCTCAGCCTGAGGGAGGTGGGGAGAGGTGGGAGTGGCGGGAATATGGAGATCGAGGCCCAGAGAGGCCAGGTCGCTGCCACTGGCAGCACAGTTGGAATCGGCAGAGCCAGACCTCAAAGCCAGGTCTGTGTGTCTCAGGCGCAGTGTGCTTGGCTTCCTCAGTCTCCTGCTCCCAGCATGGGAGTCGGTCAGGGGAGAGCGGAGCAGAGGGAATAGTTTGTGCAGAGCCCGAAGGGCAGAGGGAGCAAGGCACTGGTGGTTAGAGGAGAGGTCTGGAGGTCATCCCTCCTGTCCTGCTGGCTACCAGTAAGTGGGAATCTGAACAGCTAGGGTCTGCACAGCTCTGAGCCCTGAAGCTGGGGGTCCCAGGCCATGTCCAGCAAGGTGAAGGCCCCCTGGTGGCAGTGAGCCCCTTCCCTTCTTAGGATTCTTCGGAGGTGGGGGTGACCTATGACCTGGACGCTGAATCCTCAAGGGATTGCACTCCTCAAGGGATGAGCTCCTTAAGGGTTGAGGAGCGCAACAAGGAGGGAAAGGGCTGGGCTGGAGAGGCGGCTGTGGGCGATGACTCTATTGCCCTCGTGGTTGGAGACCCTGGGTGCATTCCCTAGACCCAGACCCCTCTTCTGGGCCCCCTCTTCATCTCCCAGCCCAGAGGGTGAGCTTGGGGGGCATGCTGTCATCCCACTTGGCCGAGGGACCAGGACCATCACACAAGTCACAGATACATTTCCCAGCACTCACTGTGTGCCTGGCCTTGTTCTGTGCCCTGGTAATGTCTTCACTCCCTCCCTCCTACCTGGCAGCCCTTAGGGTTGGGAATCCCTTATTTCCCCTAGCTCAGAGGAGGCACCTGGGGCTCCAAGAAGCCGAGTCACTTGCCCAGAGCCACCCAGCTGGGAAGGGGCAGAGCCAGGATTCAAACCCAGGCCGTCTGGCTCCACCATGCTCGCCCCTTACACAGCGTTCTCTCATCCAGCCAATGTCCTGGAGCACCTACTGTGTGCCAGGCCCTGGCGGGGGGAGCTGAGGGTACAGGAGGAACAAAACAGCAGTGTTCCTGCTCTTGAGGAATTGACATTCTGGTGGGAGAGACAGTCAGGGCACATGTAAACAAATGGCCACAGATGGCATCTAGGTACTACCTGGAGAAACAGACAGCAAGTTGTGGCCAACTATAGTAACTGGGCAGGGGGTGGCCTCTCAGAGGTGGGTGCATTTGGGGGGAGACCTGAGTGACGTGGGGAGGGAGCAAGACAGTTATCTAGAGGAAGAAGGCACAGACCATGCAAAGGCCTTGAAGCAAGGCCACACCTAGCCCACTCCAGGAATAGTGAGGAGGCCGTGTGGCCGGAGTAGAGTGACCAAGCTAGTGAGGGCAGTGAGGTGACAAGTCACAGTGGACCTTGTGGACCGAAAGGAGGCCTTTGGCTTTTACCCTGAGGGAGGTGGTCTTGCTGTGTCACCCAGGCTAGAGTTCAGTGGTGCAGTCTCGGCTCACTGCATCCTCCACCTCCCGGGCTCAAGCGATACTCATACCTCAGCCTCCCAAGTAGCTGTGATGACAGGCATGCACCACCATGCCTGGCTAATTTTTTTTTTTTTTTTTTTTTGAGACAGAGTCTAGCTCTGTCACCCAGGCTGGAGTGCAGTGGCACAATCTCGGCTCACTGCAACCTCCACCTCCTGGGTTCAAGCAGTTCTCCTGCCTCAGCCTCCTGAATACCTGGGATTACAGGTGCAAGGCACCATGCCTGGCTAATTTTTGTATTTTTAGTAGAGACGGGGTTTCACTATGTTGATCAGGCTGGTCTGGAACTCCTGACCTTGTGATCCGCCCACCTTGGCCTCCCAAAGTGCTGGGATTACAGGTGTGAGCCACTGCGCCCAGCCAAACTTTTGTATTTTTAGTGAAGACAGGTTTTCACCATCTTAGCCAGGCTGGTTTCAAACTCCTGTCCTTAAGTGATCTGCGGGCCTCTGCCTCCCAAAGTGCTGGCATTGCAGGCGTAAGGCATTGTGCCGTGCCCTTGTTGGGGATTCTGCTCAGAGGAGGGACCAGACTTGACTCGGGTGTTGACAGGCGCCCCCTTGTGGCTGTAGGGGGTGGTTAGGGCAGGAGCCAGGGAGTCCTGGGCCTGAGGACTGCACTGGTCTAGGCGTTTGATGAAGATTAGAACAATAACAAGCAGCTAACAATTATGCACCTACTGTGCTCCAGGCTCCACTGTTTCTATGACTTGACCAATTGAACAGTCCTATTAGGGGTGCCTCTCCTCTCTGAGCCTCAGTTTGCCTCTCTAAACTGGGTACAGGCCTGGATGGCACTCAGGAGGGCCTTCCAACCCTCGGGACCCATAAGGCCCAGGTGGTTCAGGCAGCCGTGTCACCATGGGCTGAGCCTTGTCCCTTACACTCACCCCTCGGCCCTGTGTCCACAGGGCGGCGACGCAACGTGAACTGCCTGAAGAACGTGGTGATCTGGTACGAGGACCACAAGCACCGCTGCCCGTACGAGCCGCACCTGGCAGAGCTAGACCCCACCTTCGGCCTGTACACCACAGCCGTGTGGCAGTGCGAAGCTGGCCACCGCTACTTCCAGGACCTGCACTCGCCCCTGAAGCCCCTCAGCGACTCAGACCCCGACAGTGATAAAGGTGGGTCTGTGGGGTGAGGGCACACGGGGGGGCCACCCATGTCTGGGGACTCTTACCATCCCTAGGCCAGCATAGCAAACAGAATAGCAGCCACAGTGGCTCTGGCTCTGGCTCTGGCACTGGGACAGAGCGGGGACATGGTGGGCCAGGCTGATCGCTTCATGGCCTTGACCTCTTTGAGTCCTTACAGAGCCCAAGTGGGGAGGCAGTCCCTCCTTACGAAGCAGTTTGCCCATCTGTGCCCAAGGCCAGTCCCCAGTAGGGCTGGCTGAGGGCCCAGGAGCCCTGGCTTGGCAGCTGGGGCGGGGCAGGCCTGCTGGGGCAGGGCTCGGCCCCCCACAGCGACACAGCCGCCTGAACCATCCCGGCCTTATGGCTCTGTAGGCTGAGATGCCCTCCTGAGTCCTGGCTAAGCTGGCTGCTACCTCCTTTTTTATTTTCTCCGGCTCCCAGTCCCATTCTCTCACTTTCTGCTTTTCCAGGCTTCACTTCTTGCCATCCCCACTTCATTCTGTTCCCCTCCCTGGTCCCCATTTCTCCTCCTTGAGCTGCCTCTGTCTCCTCCTTCCTTGATCTTCATTTTCTCTGTCTTATCCTCCTTCTCTCTCGTTTCCTTTCATTCCCCTTTCTCCTCCTCCCTCCGACCCTCTCGGTCCCTGCCTCTCTCCTTCCCATCCCATGGGGCACCCAGGAGGACTTAGTGAGGGAGGCCCAGTTGGCCCCGGTGGGTGGTGAGGGGGCTGCCTGTGGCCTCAGGGGTTTGGCATTGGCTAGAAAAGGAGTGTGGGGCCTGCTGCCAGGCGCCCTGTCAGGGCTGAGGGTGGGGCAGTCACCAGGGCTGAGCCTGCGCTGGCTGGCATCTCGGAGCAGGTGGCATCCCAGCTGGTCAAGGGGAAGCCGGGGGCGAGAGGTGTTCTGGGTGGGTACCTCCACCAACAGCCATCCCCGCCAAGGGTCAGCCAGGCTTCCAGCATGCCGTGGCCCCTTGGCTGCCCTGTCCCGTGATCTGGGACCTGCCTTCCGCCCTCCTCTGCCTTTTACTGCCCCACCTCACTGTGTGCCATTCCTAACCCTGCACTGAACCGCCCTGAATCTTCCCCATGGCCTTGTCATCAGCCCCACTTGTCAGTCAAGGAACCCTAGGCCCCAGGAGTGATCTGACTGAATGAATGGCACTGAGATAATAACAGTAGGAAACTTATAGGATGCCTACTTTGAGCCCCTACCGTCCTAAGCCCTTATACATATTTATTCATTAGAGACCCAAAACAGCCAGGCGAGGTGGCTCACAGCTATAATCCCAGCACTTTGGGAGGCTGAAGCGGGCTGATCACCTGAGCTCGGGTGTCCGATACCAGCCTGACCAACACAGAGAAACCCCGTCTCTACTAAAAATACAAAATTAGCTGGGCATGGTGGCGCATGCCTGTAATCCCAGCTACCCGGGAGACAGAAGCATGAGAAGCACTTGAACCCAGGAGGCGGAGGTTGCAGTGAGCCAAGATTGGGGAACTGAGATTCATTCATTTATTGGAACAAACCCTCACCGTGCACCAGGCAGCCTTCTTAGCACTGGGGCTCTGCACAGGGACCCCGCAACCTTATGGAATTTGCATTCTAGAGAGGAAATGGATTGTAAGCAGGATAAACCAATAAAAGTACAGAGTGCAGGCCGGGCACGGTGGCTCAAGCCTGTAATCCCAGTGCTTTGGGGAGCCAAGGCAGGATTGCTTGAGGCCAGGACTTAGAGAACTGTCTAGGTAACATAGTGAGACCCCATCTCTAGCCAAAAAATGAAAAAGTGTGGCATGGTGGTGCACCTCTCCCAGTGTTTTAGAAGGCTAAAGCAGGAGGATCACTTGAGCCTAGGAGCTCGAGGCTGCAGTGAGCTGTGACTGTACCACTGCATTCCAGCCTAGGTGACAGAGGGAGACACTGTCTCAATCAATCAATCAATCAATCAATCAATAAAATATAGGCCGCATGTGGTGGCTCACACCTGTAATCCCAGCACTTTTGGAGGCCGAGGCAAATGGATCACTTGAGGTCAGGAGTTTGAGATCAGCCTGTCCAACATGGTGAAACACTGTCTCTACTAAAAATAGAAAAATTGGCCAGGCATGATGGCGTGTGCCTGTAATCCCAGCTACTCAGGAGACGGAGGGAGGAGAATCTATTGAATCTGGGAGGTGGAGGTTGTGGTGAGCCAAGATCACACCATTGCACTCCAGCCTGGACGACACGAGTGAAACTCTATCTGAAAAATAAAATAAAATATAGAGTGCCCTGTAAGGGGGTACGTGCTTTGGGAAAAAATAAAGGAGGAAAAAAGGAACTGTTTGAGGCAGAATGGTCAGAAATTCCTCCTGGAAAAATGCCCTTTAATGAAGGGTCTGATGGAGGAAAGGGAGGAGACGTCTCAGGTGTCGGACAGAAGAGAATTCAAGTAGAGGGAATGACAGGTGCAAAGGCCCTGAGGCAGGAACCTGTCTAGTGTCTCCAAGGACGTTAGGAGAGGAGGCAAAGGCAGGAGGTAATTGAACACCTCCTGAAACAGACACACCCCAGCTCTCGTGACGTGGCACAGTAGTTTGTTTCCCACATAAAAAGCCTGGTGCTTCCAGCCTGCAGGCTGCCTTTCGTTCATGGACTCAGGTTCTTTCCTTCCTGTGGCTCCAGCCTCCTGGGTCCTGGATGGGTGGTTGGGGGAGAAAAGTGGAGGTTCAGCTTTGGAAGCACCTGTCCATTTGGATTCCATTGGCTGGGACTCAGCCACATGGCGCCACATTTACCTGGAAGGGATGCTGGGAAATGTAGTTGGTGCTGGTGTCAGGTAGAGAGGGGTTTAGTGAGCAGCTGGTCTGCATCTTTCATAGGAGGTAAGGAGCAGGTTGTCAGGAGCCGGGGACCCAGCAGAAGGGACTGCACTGGCCCTGGCTGGGGGGTGGAGGGGCCGTGACCAGCAGCTGCAGGGGAAGTAAGAGAAGCGGTCAGGCTGCAGGTGGATATATTTTGGATGCAGCACCAACAGGTTTTGCTGACAGATTGGAAGTGGGTGTGACAGAGAGAGAAGTCAAGAAGAGCCCCAGGACTTTGGCATGAGCCACTGGAGGGATGGGGCTGCCATCCGCTGAGTCAGGGACACCCGTGAACAGTGCAGGCTTTGTGGGAGGGAAGATTCAGAGCCCAGCGTTGCAGATCTGAGTTTGAGATGCCTGTGAGACCCTCTTAGGTGGGGCCATGAGATGGAATAATCTGGAGCTCGACGGGAAGGTCTAGGAAGGAGCTGCACATGGAGTCACCAGGCCATGGGTGGTTATAGTGTTAATAAGAATAAGATGCTTGGCTGGGCGAGGTGGCTTGTGCCTGTAATCCCAACTACTTGGGAGGCTGAGACAGGAGAATTACTTGAACCCGGGAGGCAGAAGTTGTAGCGAGCTGAGATTGTGCCACACTCCACTCTAGCCTGGGCGACAAAGCGAGACTCCATCTCAAAAAAAAAAAAAAAGAATAGATACTTGGCTGGGCACAGTGTCTCACGCCTATAATCCCAGCACTTTGGGAGGCCAAGGCAGGCAGATCACCTGAGGTTAGGAGTTCCAGACCAGCCTGGCCAACGTGGCAAAACCCCTTCTCTACTAAAAATACAAAAATTAGCCGGGCATGGTGGCATGTGCCTGTAATCCTATCTACTTGGGAGGCTGAGGCAGGAGAATTGTTTGAACCTGGGAGGTGGAGGTTGCAGTGAGCTGAGATGGTGCCACTGCACTCCAGCCTGGGCATCAGAATGAGACTCTATCTTTAAAAAAAAAAAAAAGGCCGGGCACGGTGGCTCACGCCTGTAATCCTAGCACTTTGGGAGGCTGAGGTGGGTGGATCACCTGAGGTCAGGAGTTCAAGACCAGCCTGGCCATCATGGTGAAACCCCATCTTTAAAAAAAAAAAAAAGATAGATACTCTCCTGTAGTTCCAGTGCTTTGGGAGTCCAAGGAGGGAGGATCCTCCAGACCAGGAGGTCAAGACAAGCCTGGGCAACATAGTGAGATTTTGCAAAATTACCCCATCATGGTGGAGCGTCTCTGTAGTCCCAGCTACTTGACAGGCTAAGGCAGGAGGATCTCTTGAGCCCAAGTGTTTGAGGCTGTCATGAGCTATGATCAAACCACTGCACTTTAGCCAGGACAACAGAGCAAGACCTCGTCTCTGTCTTTGTTCTGGGTTCCTGGTACAGAGCTCTCAAAACCCTTGAAATTTCCTGAGTGATAGGAGTGTTTTTTGTTATTCATAATAAGCGCCCTAGGAACACCCTGAATCTTTGCTAATGAGGTGACTCCCGGTAGGGCCCCTAGATAGCTTCTGGATGGGGGCTGGTTGCCAGAGAGACCAAACACAGGATCAGAGAGGGATTTCTTAGCCCCACCCCCCAGCCCCCAGGGACTGAACAGGGAGCTGGAGGCAGAGTTATAAAAACTCTTGCCAGACACAGTGGCTCATCGCTGTGATCAGGAGTTCAAGACCAGCTTGGGCAACATGGCAAAACCCTGTTTCTACTAAAAATACAAAAAATTAGCCGGGTATGGTGGCACACGCCTGCAGTCCCAGCTACTTGGGAGGCTGAGGCAGGAGAATCGCTTAAACCCAGGAGGCGGAGGTTGCAGTGAGCCGAGATTGTGCCACTGCACTACAGGCTGCACAACAGAGCAAGGCTCTAAAACATGAGATGCTGGGGCCGTGGTGTCCCTGGAGAGGGCATGGAAGATCATACCATCCCCCATATCTTCCCCTGTACCCTTCCATTTGGCTGTCACTGAGTTGAATCCTTTGTAATAAAGCTATAATCGTAGGTAGAACCATTTTCTGAGTTCTGTGAGTTGTTAAAACAAATATCAAACCTGAGGATGGGGTCATGGAAACCCCCCTTTTATAGCCCGTTGGTCCAACATACAGGGTAGCCCAGGACTTGCAGCTGACATCTCGTCCGGGCAGTCTTGTGGGACTTAGCCTTTAACTTACAGGATTTGATGCCTGCTCCAGGAAGATAATGTCAGAATGGATTGAGTTATTGGACACTCAGTTGGCATTGAGAATTGGAGCATGGCCTTTAACCCCATCAGCCTGGGCAAGCCTGGGGGTGAGGTGAGCACTGAGGAGAGGCTCCAGCCCGGGCCTTCCAGGCCTGCAAGAACCAAAGAAACTTGGAAGGAGCCACCAGGAAGGGCCCAGTGCTGGCTGGGCACAGTGGCTCACACCTGTAATCCCAGCACTTTGGGGACACCGGAGTGTGGGTCTGGGGACCAAGAGAGGAAAGTGTCCCCTGGAGCAGGGATGTTCAGCTGGGTCAGTCATCTTGGAGCAGTCAGGGGCAGTGGGGACTGAGAAGTGACTGCTGTTTGGGCAGTGAGAGGGTCACAGTGTCCAACCCCTGGAGAACCCTAACAAATACCAAGTGCTGGCCAGGCACAGTGGCTCACGCCTGTAATCCCAGCACTTTAGGAGGCCGAGGCAGGAGGATCCCTTGAGCCCAGGAGTTCAAGGCCAGCCTGGGTAGCATAGCAAGACCTGGTCTCTACTTGAAAAAATCAGGGCTGGGCGAGGTATCTCACACCTGTAATCCCAGCACTTTGGGAGGCCCAGGCAGGCAGATCACTTGAGGTCAGGAGTACCAGCCTGGCCAACATGGTGAAACTCGTCTCCACTGAAAATACACAAATTAGTTGGGCGTGGTGGTATGCACCTGTAGTCCCAGCTAATCGGGAGGCCGAGGCAGGAGAATCACTTGAATCCAGGACACCAAAGTTGCAGTGAGCTGAGATCGCACCGCTGCACTTCAGCCTGGGTAACAGTGAGACTCAAAACACACAAAAAAGAAAAACTAAACAAATACCAGCGGCTGCAGCTATCATAACCATTCCCTTTCTTCTGTCCCCACAGTGGGCAATGGGCTGGTGGCCAGCAGCTCCAACTCGTCTGGCTCTGGCTCTGGCTCCGACTCTGAGGAGCGCCCCTAGGGCCAGCCGGTCAAGGCTGTGGCGGCGGCGGCGGCAGCGGTGACGCCCACCAGTCCGGTGGGCAGCAGCGGGCTTATCACTCAGGAGGGCGTGCACATTCCCTTTGACGTCCACCACGTGGAGAGCCTGGCCGAGCAGGGGACCCCGCTGTGCCCCAACCCAGCAGGCAGTGGGCCCGAAGCCCTGGAGACAGTGGTGTGCGTGCCAGTGCCCATGCAAGTGGGTGCGGGCCCTGGGGCCCTCTTTGAGAATGTGCCTCAGGAGGCCCTGGGTGAGGTAGTGGCCAGCTGCCCCATGCCAGGCATGGTGCCTGGCTCACAGGTGATCATCATCGCAGGCCCTGGCTACGACGCTCTCACAGCTGAGGGCATTCACCTCAACATGGCGGCAGGCAGCGGTGCCCCTGGCGGTGGCCTGGGCGAGGAGGTGCCCTGTGCCATGATGGAGGGTGTGGCGGCCTACACCCAGACAGAGCCCGAGGGCAGCCAGCCCAGCACCACGGATGCCACTGCTGTAGTGGGCATCGAGACCAAGAAAGGTCTGGGGGACCTGCCATGGCCTCCGGCCAGGGGTGGTTGGCCTGGGAGGGACTGGGAGAGGAGTAGCCCTCGAAGTGGGCACCTCAGCAGCCTTCGTGCCCCGCGGACACCACCCTGTGTCCACCCCGTAGAGAAGGAGGACCTGTGCTTGCTCAAGAAGGAGGAGAAGGAGGAGCCCGTAGCCCCAGAGCTGGCAACGACGGTGCCTGAGAGCGCAGAGCCCACAGCAGAGGCGGACGGTGGGGAGCTGGACGGCAGCGACATGTCAGCCATCATCTACGAGATCCCCAAGGAGCCCGAGAAGTGGGTGCCAGGGCCGGGCGAGGGTGAAGGCAAGCTCTAGGAGTGGCCAGGCCCCCAGCCTGCCTGGTGCGGGAGCCCCGACCTCATGGGCCCCTTCCCCCTCCAGGAGGCGGCGGAGCAAGCGATCAAGGGTGATGGACGCTGACGGCCTGCTCGAGATGTTCCACTGCCCATACGAGGGCTGCAGCCAAGTCTACGTGGCCCTCAGCAGCTTCCAGGTGAGGCCGCCACCCAGAGTAGCCTGGGCCAGGCCCACAAGGCCCAGGTCATCACACCACCAGGACGTCCTACCTCTAGTTTGCCCCTTGGAGTTCGACGAGGTGCCACTGAAGGCAGAGACAGGGACTTGTCACACCTCACACCTGGCAAGGGAGGATGCAGCAACAGGCCTTTGAATGTGCCATGCCATGCTTTGATTAAGCATGTATTAAGCACCTAGTACATGCCAGGCCTGCAAGCTAGAGCCAGTAAGTTAAAGAATGGAAGAAGAGAGGAATGAATCAATCGGGACTGCCTGTTGATCTGCTGACAGCCCTCAGATCCAGTCCCAGTCCTGCCACTGCCCACCTGTGAGACCCTGGCCAGACCACTGAGCCTGGAACCTCCGTTTCCTGATCCATTAATTGGGCCCTTCACAGAGTTGATGGATACCCCAGTCCAGAGCTTGGCACATAGTAGGTGTTCAGTAGAGCTGCCCCGTGACCCCAGTTTTGCCCCTGGGAATCTCAGAGTTGGGCAAGGGTAGCCTCTTCCCCTCCTCCTGGGGAGGCCAGCCCCAGCCTGCCTTCTAGCTGCCTTCATCTCTCCCCCACCCCCCAGAGCCCCTTCAGTGGGCCTACGGGACCCACTCCTGCCTGTCTCGTCCCCAGAACCACGTCAATCTTGTGCATCGGAAAGGAAAGACCAAAGTGTGTCCTCATCCTGGCTGTGGCAAGAAGTTCTATCTATCCAACCACCTGCGGCGGCACATGATCATCCATTCAGGTCAGGCCCTGGGCCAGCTGGTGCGTGAGCTGGGGACACAGGGGTATGGGACTGGGGGCCTGGGAGCCTGGGCCGGGCCGGAGGGTCAAAACCCAGTGCTGGGTTCCCTGGCACAGGACTGCACCCCTAGGAGCCTCTTCCCTGTGCTCAGTAGGCTGTAGGTACCTGAGCCACAACGACAGGGACTGTTACCAATCAATCACAGGAGGTGGGCGGGGCTGGCTGTCTCCCCTCCTATCCCCCACAACCCCATGAGCAGGTCTCATGCAAGACTAAGACACCGCTTCGGCTCTTCCAGATTGGAACCATAGCAGCACCTGGGGCCACAGGCCAGAGCCAGTGCCCACCCAAGCAGCAGCAGGAAGGAGAGCTGGGCAGAGAGGGGCAGCTGGTTTGGGACTGGGCTTCTGTTTCCACTTGCAGTAGAGATGCTGGTCTTCTTTGTGGGCTGGGGACACAATGAGGGCCAGAGCTTCTGATATCACGAGAGGTCAGAAATTTGGGGTGCTGTTTGTTGTTTCTTTTTGTTTTCTTTCTTGTGTGTGTTGAGGGGGTTATTTTTTGCAATGGAGTCTTGCTCTGTTGCCCAGGCTGGAGTGCAATCTCGGCTCACTGCAGCCTCTGCCTCCTAGGTTCAAGCAATTCTGCTGCCCCAGCCTCCCGAGTATCAGGGATTATAGGCGCCCAGCACCATACCCAGCTAATTTTTGTATTTTTTAATAGAGATAGGATTTTGCCACGTTAGCCAGGCTGGTTTCCAACTCCTGACCTCAGGCGATCTGCCTGCCTCAGCCTCTCAAAGTTCTAGGATTACAGGTGTGAGTCACCGAGCCCGGCAGAAGTTTTTTTTTTAATGCAAAATCATTCGAAGTTCAAATATGGGGGACAAGGCTGGGCGCGGTAGCTCACGCCTGTAATCTCAGCACTTTGGGAGGCTGAGGCAGGTGGATCACCTGAGATTGGGAGTTTGAGACCAGCCTGAACCAACATGGAGACACCCCCGTCTCTACTAAAAATACAAAAATCAGCCAGGCATGATGGCACATGCCAGTAATCCCCGATACTTGAGAGGCTGAGGCAGGAGAATTGCTTCATCCGCCGGGGAGGCGGAAGTTGCAGTGAGCCGAGATCATGCCACTGCACTCCAGCCTGGGCGACAGAGCAAGACTTCATCTTGAGGAAAAATAGCAACAACAACAACAAAAATATTGGGGGACAAATTCAGAACCATGTTGGCTTGGCAGTTTGCACCCTATGCCCCTCAGGGACCCAAGTTAGAATCTCAGCCCTGTTTGATTGTGTTTCCCAGCAGTCGCAGGGGAAGGACGTAGGGTTCCGTGGGTTTGGTCAGTCTGCACCTGCAGTCCTGGGAGATGCAAGGAGACAGCCTGCTGCTCAGAGTCTGCAGCACATCAGAAATACCCCATAGCCCCCTGCCCGAATAGCACCATCCTCAGCCTCGGTCCTCACCGCCCGCAGGTGTCCGTGAATTCACCTGTGAGACCTGCGGCAAGTCCTTCAAGAGGAAGAACCACCTGGAGGTACATCGGCGCACGCACACCGGCGAGACCCCCCTGCAGTGAGTCAGGCCACTCCGCATAGCTAGAGGATTGGGAGGGAGGGGATTCCAGCAGGTCCGGGAGCGCTCTGCCTGCATGCAGTGCCTGGGCATGGTTCCACCTGTGCTCGGCCCTGTAGGGTCCCACCCCACGCCGTGGTGCCCAGCCCACTCTGACCCCACCCCGTGCTGCCACGGGCTCCCGGCAGGTGCGAGATCTGTGGCTACCAGTGCCGGCAGCGCGCGTCGCTCAACTGGCACATGAAGAAGCACACGGCAGAGGTGCAGTACAACTTCACGTGTGATCGCTGCGGGAAGCGCTTTGAGAAGCTGGACAGCGTCAAGTTCCACACGCTCAAAAGCCACCCAGACCACAAGCCCACCTGACCCACCTGACCACTCACCGCCCCTATTTATTTGTCCGCTCGGACACCACACCCAGGCCTGCCGGGGCCTGGACTGCTGTGAGGGCCGCCCGGACCGCGGGCCGGAGGAGGCGCCCCCGCCCCACCCCAGGGCTGGGCCCCCTGGGCAGGTTCCCCACTCCGCCCCACTGCATCCTTCTCTGAAGCTGGTGCCTGGGGCTGCATTGCTGGAACTGTGTCAAAAGAGCAGAGCGAGATTAAAGAGCAAGAAAGGAGATGCCCTTTTCCTGGGCCTGAATAATTTGGGGGTGCCAGGTCCCTGTCTGTCTCCAGCCTACTCGATCCCTTCCTGAGCAAGGCCGGGCAGGGGGGGATGCCCCTGGGCCCCGGCAGCCCCACACAGCCCCTGATCCCACAGGATGAGGTGGGGCTTGGGGTCTGGGGTCTCTAGGCATCTCCCAGAACTGAGGACCCTTATGCCCACTCCCCCCAGTCTTACAGAGCACCCATCTGCCACCCTCAGCGAGCTCCGAGACGAGATGGGGGAGGTGTTCAGCAATACCCTAAATGAGAAACATCTGCAGCTAGTGACAAGCACTATGCAAAAGAGAGCGATGCGTTGTTTTCCGGGGATGCTGTTGAGGTCGGTGGTCAGGGGGGCCTCGGAGGAAGTGGCGTTTGCGCATAGGCCAGAATCACAAAGATCTATCCCTGAAGAAAAGTGGGGGGAGGAAATTCCAGGCCAGAGGAACAACCAGTGCTAAAACCCCAAGGTAGAACCAGCTCGGCGTGTTCCTAAAACAGGAAGCCGCGGGGGAAGGGGAGTTGGCGGCGGCTGCCCTGGCCCCATTTCCCGGAGGAGGATGCTGAGGCCGCCGCCTCCTGCGGGTCGCTAGGGAGAGGGACGGGGAGCGAGGCGCGGCCGCCAGGTGGCGCGCGAGTTGCGTAGGTCCCCGTGGCCGCAGCCACGTGACCCTGGGGACCGCAGCCGCGAGCTCAGGCACGTGCCCGGGAGAGCCCTGTGGCGCCACGCGCAGATTGGCCCCGCCGGCTCACCAGCCCGCTCGGGTGGGGCGGGGCCCCAGCTACGCCTCAGTTTCCGCTATGGACCGGGGAGCTACCCTAGGCGGGGACAAGAATCGGCAGGGACGAGCGAGTCCGGCCGCTGGGGCCGCCCCCGCGAGCTCCCTTCCCCCCGAGGCAGGTCCCCTCAGCTCTCCCCGCACAGCCGGAGCCGGCAGGTTTCCATGGGAACCGCAGCGGGGTCCGCGCGCCCAGGAGCAGCCCCCACCTCCCGGCACAGCTTCCGATGACGGAAATTGGGAGGAACACGGGTGGGGGAACAGACTGTCGCTTAGGGTCCCCAGCGTCGGCAGCCAGGTCGCCCCAGCGAGCCCAAGAGGGGCCACCCGGGGACCCGCACCGCCACCGCCCCGATTGTGCGGGCCACTGCGATTGGCCTGCCCTCTCCAGGCGTGGCAGCATCCCCTGGTGCGCGCGCTTCCATTGGCTCGATCTCTAGGGCATCTTCCAGTAATTGGTTCTCTCAAGGGCCGCCCCTGATTGGGCAAATTAGGCTCTCCTGGCTGGTGGCGCTCTCTGACAGTCTGGAGCCTAAAGGGCGTGCAGGAACGAGGATAGGGTGGGGACTGCGGCTCTCCAGTTAGGGGGTCCGGGCTACCGCGCCCGCAGCGCCCTCGCCCGGACCGTCGGATTGCTGTCTGTGGTGCTGAAGCCTAACACCCCGGCGACCCCGCCCCAGTGTGTGCTTGTTCCCGCGCCCCGACGTAAATATGCACCTGCGCCCGCGCACCAAAGGAGGCTGCGCCACCCCCAACGCCTTAGAGAGAGGCCAGGTCCCCCCTAGCAGAGAGCGAGCATGACTCCACAGTCAGGAGGACCAATCACGAGCCGAGGAAGCCAGGACTTTTACGTGGCAAATCCATCCACCCCAGTTTTGTGGGATCCGAGAAGGATCTGTGGTTTCCTGGAGCTGCAGGGCTCCAGCGAGGATTATCCAGAATACTGAGCCCCAAACCTTTTTACCCCCTTCGGAACAGTGCGGAGTTCCCTTGCAATGGGGAGTGCCAGTCCTCACCTTTTGAACCCTAGAAGCACCCAGCCCACTCTAAACTAATAGCGTCCCACCCTCCTTCCACAGAAGACTATGGCCACACTAGCTACCGTTCCCCGTGGTCTTGAGGTGGTCTAAACCTGGTGTATCCAAATCTGGGGGAACCAGGCCTCTGCCTACTGAAATATTGGTTCCAGGTCCCAGTCCCCCTCGGTGGACCACACCTCTGGAAGTCGCATATTCAGATCATTAATACCTCCTCGCTCTCTTGGCTCCTCCAGCTCTAGGTGTTGGACGGAGGAGGGGAACCCGTTTCCTGGCCCGAAAGCCAGCCCAAGAAGGGATGCCAAGGCAGGAAGCAAGGGCCGCGAGGGAAGGAGGGCCTGAATCTGGCAACCCGAGCACCTAGGATACGCTTTTGTGGGGTGCAGAGTCCCGACCAGCGCGCGCTCGCTTCCACCTGCCGCGCCGTCGGGAGCCGCGAGGAGGCGGAGCTCTGTCGCCGCAGCCAATGAGCGACGCCGGCTCTGGCAGCTGCTGCTATAAAGGGCTGGGGGCGGCGGCGGCGCGGTCCAGAGCGCGGAGCGCGCAGCGCGGGCCGGAGGGAGGGAGGGAGGGTGGGCGAGGGGGAGAGGACTTGAACACCCGGGACCGGACAGGGCCGACAGAGGGGCGGCGGCGAAAGGCAGAGCGCCGCGATCTCTGTCGGGAAGCGCAACCTCCCCGGGCCCCGCGGGGCCGCGCAGGGGGCGTCCTCAACCCCGCGCCAGCTCCCTCTTTCCATCCCCTGCCGCCCGCAGGCCACCCCGGGGCCCGGCCATCCGCTCGCGCATCCCCCGGGTTCGGGCCCGTCCCTGGCCCTCGAGGGAGCCGCCGCCTTCATCGCCTCATCTGCAGCGGCCGCACCAGAGGCCGCCCGGGCGGGGCCCCGGCGTGAGCATCGGGCACCCCCCTAAGAGTGCACGACCCCCGGAGCCGCCCTCAACACGGACCGCGCCCGCCGGGCACACAAGAATGGTCACTGTAGGTATTCTCCTGTTGCCGAAAGGGAATCGGGACTGGGAGGAGTTGGGCCCAGGCTCCGCGGAGATTGGGCGGGTGCGGAGAGGGGGGGTAGGACCAGGCCTAGTTAGGCCCGGGTGGGGGGGGTAGGACCGAGCCTCGGGGCCTGAGAGTGGGCAGGGCCGCGCCCAGAGTGCTGAGGGCGCTGAGAGCTTGGCCTGAGGGGCCTTTGGGAGCCGGACTGCGATTCAGGGGGCGTCCAACGCCGCCCTGGAGGCGGGATGGCCCCCTCGCCAGCAGGCCTGATGGGGGAGGGGCCCTGGCGGCTAAGGATGCTTCCTCCATCCAGGCCCAGACCCCGCAGGCCGCCCAGGCAAACGCAGGGCCCCATCCCTGGTGCTGGGCCAGGCCAAAGCGACAGGGCGTCCCCGAGAGCCCTAGGGAATCGGGTGGCGTCGGATCGCGCGCCCGGGGCCTCGGCCGCGCCCGGGAGGCGGTCGTCTCGTCCTCAAGCCCGTCGACCTTGCGGCAAGCGGGGAGGGGAGAGGAGGGGGCACGCCCGGAGGCCCCGCGGGCCCGCCGCCGCCGCTGCCGCGTCCCTTTGTTTCTCGGCGCTTCTTCGCGGGCCGTAGCCTCGCGCGGGCGCCTCGGGCTGCGGGGAGGGGGAGGGGAGAGGAGGGCCCGCGGGTTGGTGGGGGTACCTCTCGGATCCCGGGTCCCCGCCCCCAGGGAGATGGGGTAGGAGACCGAGGCAGCCCCCCTAGGCCAGGTCCAGGCTCCCCACCTCGCCAAGGCTCTGGGCCGCGAGGTGACCTTGAGCGCCGCCGGCTCGCCCGCCCGCACGGCTCGCCCCGCGCTCGGTGCTTTCAGCAGCCACGGAGCTGGTCAGCTCCCGAGCGGGCGGCCCCTCCCGCCCTACCACGCCCTGCCTGGCCACGCCCGGGCACGCCCATCTAGGCCCCGCCCCCAGGGCCCCGGGGGCCCGGCCTCGCCCGAGCCCTCGGATTCCCACTCGGCAGCCCGGGCGTATCCCGGGGGCGGGGCTGGCCAGTTATAGCCCCACCCCGGCTCCACCCCCGCCCCTGCCGCGCGACTCCGCTCCCCGCGCCGCCTCGCGTCCTTTGTCTGGTCCCGGCGCCCGGGCCTCCCTCTTCCGCTCTTCCTATCTCTCCATCTCTGCGTGTGTGTCTCTGTGCACTGTCTCTCTTTCCGGACCTCTTTTTCGAGTCGTGGCTAGCAGTGGGGGTGGGGGCATGATCGGCGCTCCCTCCATGCCTGGGCCTCTCCCCTCCTGGACCCTGGGACCCGCCCACCTGGCTCTGAGAAATGAGGTACCTGAAGCCTGGCTCATCAGCTGTGTGACCTCAGGCCGGTTCCTTTCCCTCTCTGGGCTTCTTGCTGCTCACCCAGGTCTGGGAACTGGAGTGTGGCCTCCTGAGGACCTCAGAACTCCCGCAACAGTCCAGCATCTCCTAGGCGTCATCTGATCGGTTCTCTCATTTGGAAAAGGAAACTAATGCACAAAGGGAAAGAGGGTGTGGTCAGAGGTCACACAAGGGCCTTGAGAACCTGGGTTCTTCTGTAAGCGAGCACTTGGGCAGAGATGTATCATGGGGACGGGCTGGGAGGAGGAGAGGTGATAAATTAAGACTACGAGGACCCTGGACTGAAAGAGGGCCCCAGAAGTAGGAGGCTCAGTCAGCACCACGTGGTAGCCCAGCCTCACCGTGCATAGCCACTCAATGCCCTATTGTCGCCAGCCAGTATCCAGGCATCTGTCACTGTGACTGGGGCCAGGAGAGCAGCTAGGGGCCGTGGGGGGTCAGACACAGGAGGTTCTAAGAAACAAGTGGCTTCAGGTGTGTTCACTGCAAAATCCGTACCTCAGATGTATGTGCAATGGTGGAAAACAGGAAGAGAGAGTGATGAAGCCAGGGACACAGAATGGTTCCGAGAGAGGGCAGGACAGTGGAGAAAGAGGGAACAGGAAGAAAGAGGGAGCGAGAAACCAAAAGTCGGGGAGACTTAGAAGCAGCACTGGAGAGAATGGGAAGGAAGGTTCCCTTACCCTCTATCTTTGATCTGCCCTCCTTCTCTCTGACTTTACCACCCCCCATCTCTGTCTGGGGCCAGTCGTCGAAGTCCCTTTGATGCCCACGTGGCCACCGTCCCAGGCTGCACACTTACTGCAGGCTGGAGCAGGGCGGGTGTGGCCTCCATCGATCTGATCCTCATTATCGGCTCAGCCGGCTCAGCCTTGGAGAAACGCGACACTGGTCCTGCTAAGCTCTGGCACAGATGTGAGAGACAAGGGTGGTAGCCAGATTAGCAGGCTGGGCCTTCTAATGGTGTCAAGTTGGGAACACCTGGTCTAGGGGGGCTACCTTAACCTCCTTAGGAACCCGGGTCTGACCCACCCAGTCACCTCTTCACTCCATTCCAGTTGGGGACTCCATGGGGAGGGGGGCATCCGGTAACTCTTTCGGCTCTGGGGATATTGGATCGGGGGTCAGATGCTGACACCATCCCCTCCACCTCCTCCTGTCACCCTGGACAAGTCATAGGTCCCTGTGACTAACCCTCAATGTCTCCATCTGAGAAATGGGGCAGATCCTCTCTACCATTCACTGTGGTTGTGGGAAGTCAATGAAAACTTTGCACATGCCCAGTTGAGTTCAAAAATAGGGATCTAGTGCAGTGGCTCACGCCTGGAATCCCAGCACTTTGGGAGCCCGAGGTAGGTGGATCACTTGAGGTCAGGAGTTCGAGACCAGACTTGCCAACATGGCAAAACCCCATCTCTACTACAAATACAAAAAATTAGCTGGGCGTGATGGTGCATGCCTGTGGTCCCAGCTACCAGGGAGGCTAAGGCGGGAGAATCGCTTCAACCCGGGAGGCAGAGGGTGCAGTGAGCCAAGATCGCACCACTGCACTCCAGCCTAAGCAACAGAGCGAGACTCCGCCTCAAAACTAATAACAGTACTAACAGGGACCTGGCTGCGGCTTGTGTGCTGCTGATTGGTCGTTGGGCTCTTACAGCAGATCTTATCAACTCAACATAAAACTCTCACCTCAATGAGCTTGAATGCAAATTCAGATTCCATCTCCAGGGCCAGGTGTGGTGGCTCACACCAGTAATCTCAGCACTTTGGGAGGCTAAGGCAGGAGGATTGCAGCCTGGGCAATGTGGCAAAACCCCTGTCTCTATAGAAAAAGAAAAATTAGCCATCTGGGTGGTGCAAGCCTATAGTCCCAGCTACTTGGGAGGTTGAGGCAGAAGGATCACTTGAGCCCAGGAGGTTGAGGCTTCAGTGAGCCATGATCACACCACTACACTCCAGACTGGGCAACAGAGCAAGACCCTGTCTCAAAAAAATAAGAAAGATAGAAAAAAACCCACAATGAGCCAGGATGCAAATTCAGAACCTGTCTCTATACATGTGAGACCTCTGTGCCATACCTTCCTTAAGGAGGAACAGAGAGGCATAGAGAGCTGGCATAACTGTCAGAGGAAAACATGAGGAGAGTGGAGTCCAGCATGTGTAGCCCTCAGTAAATATTTGTTGAATTGAATTAATAGACTCAACTGATGGAGTGGGTTTAAATGTCATGATGCCCAGAACATGGCAGAGAACAGGTACTCGGCTTCGCTTTGCTGTTATTATTTTGTTATTATTACTGGTCTTTTTGTTAGGAGAGTGGGTTCTGAAGTCCAAACCCTGAAACTGAATTCTTTTTTTTTTTTTTTTTTTCTGAGACAGTCTCCCTCTGTCACCCAGGCTGTAGTGCAGTGGCACAATTTCGGCTCACTACAACCTCCACCTCCCAGGTTCAAGTGATTCTCCTGCCTCAGCCTTTGGAGTAGCTGAGGTTACAGGCGCCCACCACCACGCCTGGCTATTTTTTGTATTTTTAGTAGAGACGAGGTTTTACCGTGTTGGCCAGGCTGGTCTCAAACTCCTGACCTCAGGTAATCCTCCCGCCTTGGCCTCCCAAAGTGCTGAGATAACAGGCGTGAGCCACCACGCCCGGCCGAATTCTTGTTTCACCATTTGCATCCTGTGCAACCCTGTTTCTATTCCATCATTTTTTTTTTTCTCTTAAGAGTCAGGGTCTTACCCTCTCACCCAGGCTGGAGTGCAGTGGCACAATCACACTCCCTGCATCCTCAGACTCGGGCTCAAGTTAATCCTCTCACCACCTCCTCCTCCCAAGTAGCTGGGACTACAGGCATGTACCACTACACTCAGCTAATTTGTTTTGGAAATGTTTTGTAGAGACAGGATCTCACTGTGTTGCCCAGGCTGGTCTCAAACTTCTAAGCTCAAACAATCCTCCCGTCTCAGCCTCCCCACCCAGCCACAAACATTACTGCATCACCACAGGTGCCTTGCAGACATTGGTAATCAACCCAATGCATGTTCTTTTTGAGCCTGGATGTGTCTTCAGAGTGGTCCTCCAGGCAGCCCTCCCAGGAGCAACTCTCAGCCAATTAGAGATGCAGGGAGCTGACTTTCTGTGCCATCTGTTTTATAACAGTAAATGGGCCAGGCACGGTGGCTCACACCTATAATCCCAGCATTTTGGGAGGCCAAGGTGGGCAGATCATCTGAGGTCAGGAGTTGGAAAGCAGCCTGGCTAACATGGCAAAAACCCGTCTCTACTAAAAATACAAAAAATTCGTTGTGCATAGTGGCACACGCCTGTGGTCCCACTATTCTAGAGGCTGAGGCAGGAGAATCACTGGAACCTGGGAGGTGGAGGTTGCAGTGAGCCAAGATTGTGCCGCTACACTCCAGCCTGGGTGACAGAGCAGGACTCTGTCTCAAAAAAAAAAAAAAAAAAAAGAGTAAATGGTGGCCAGGTGCAGTGACTCACGCCTGTAATCCCAACACTTTGGAAGGCCAAGGCAGGAGGATCCCTTGAGGCCAGGAATTTGAAAACAGCCTGGGCAACATAGCGAGACGCCATCTCTACAAGAAATAAAAAATTAGCTGGGCATGGTGGCTTGCACTTGTAATCTTAGCTACTGAGGAGGCTGAGATGGGAGAATCACTTGAGCCCAGGAGTTCAGGGTCAGCCTAGGCAACATAGCCAAACAAGGCGTTGGCCATAATGATGAGAAACAGCTCTGCAATGATGAAAAAATGCTCATTGTAGGGGAATGCTCATTAATACAGCGGTATTGCCGGGTGCAGTGGCTCACACCTGTAATCCCAGCACTGTGGGAGATCGAGCTGGGCGATCACCTGAGGTCGGGAGTTTGAGACCAGCCTGACCAACATGGAGAAACCTTGTCTCCACTAAAAATACAAAATTAGCCAGGTGTGGTGGTGCATGCATGCCTGTAATCCCAGCTGCCCAGGAGGCTGAGGCAGGAGAATCTATTGAACTCAGGAGGTGGAGGTTACAGTGAGCCAAGATCGCACTATTGCACTCCAGCCTGGGCAACAAGAGCAAAACTCTGTCTCAAATATATATATACATATATATATATATATATATATATATATATTGGCAGTATTGCCCCATGCAATGGCACATGCCTGTAGTCATAGCTACTTGGGAGGCTGAGATGAGAGGATCCCTTGAGTCCAGAAGTTGGAGGCTGCAGTGCACTATGATTGCACCTGTGAATAACCACTGCACTCCAGGCTGGGCAACATAGCGAGACCCAATCTTTAAATAAAATAATAATGTGCCAGGCATGGTAGCTCACAACTGAATTCTTAGCACTTTGGGAAACTAAGATTGGAGAGGCCAGGAGTTTGAGATCAGCCTGGGTAACATAAAGAGACCTCATCTCTACAAAAAATTAAAAAATTAGCCAAGCATGGTGGCACACGCCTATAGTCCCAGCTTCTTAGGAGTCTGAGGTATAAAGATCACTTCAGCCCCAGAGGTTTCGGCTGAAGTGAGCCGTGATCACACCACTGCACCCCACCCTGGGTGACAGAGTGAGACTCCATCTCTAATTATAATAATGATAATAATAAAAAATAATAATGTAGGTGTATTAAGAGGCATGGATGATGGATGTGACAAGCCTGCTTTTAATTCCCATGATCGTGCCCAGGACAGATATAACTAATCAATTCAAGATGCTTTCCAGCATATGGCTTTAGCTCCATCCTCAGGCCAGTGTGACTGTAATTTGGAGTTTGCAGCAAAATGGAGCAGAGCTCAGAAGCACTAAGTAGTCTATCTGAGGACACACAGCTGGGAAATGTTAGAGCTGGCACCGTTCTTGGTTGGCAGTGGAAGTTGGAAATGCACACTCTGGATCAGAAAAACTCATATGCAAATCCCTGTTCCACCATTTATATGCTGCATGATCTTTGGCAATTTTTAAAATATCTCAGTTTCCTCATGTATTAAGTGGGGGTGAAGTGGGGGAGGAAAACTTCCCTTTTTAGGATTGTTGTGAATAAGAACAGAAAACTTGCATGTAGAGTGCTTTGCACAGTGCCTGGTACACAGTAGTGGCCAATATTTAGGAATAATTAAGATATTGGAACTTGAGTCAGGGATGGCTGAAATAATTAGTACCTGCTGGCTGTTTCTAGTTCTGTGGCTACAGCAGACATTGCTAATCAATCACAGTGATCTTTCCTACTGAAAACTGTATATGATTTTTTTTCCCATTTATTTATTTATTTATTTTTGAGACAGAGTCTCACTCTGTCACCCAGGCTGGAGTGCAGTGCTGTGATTTCGGCTCACTGCAATCTCCATCTCCCAGGTTCAAATGATTCTGCTGCCTCAGCCTCCCTAATACCTGGGATTACAGGTGCCCACCACCATACCTGGCTAATTTTTGTATTTTTAGTAGAGATGGGTTTTTGCCATGTAGGCCAGGCTGGTCTCAAACTCCTGACCTCAGTTGATCCACCCCACCTTAGGCTCCCAAAGTGCTAGCATTACAGGCATGAGCCACTGTGCCTGGCCTCTTTTCTTTCTTTTTAAGACAGGGGTCTCACTATGTCGCCCAGGCTGGAGGGCAGTGGTGCGATCATGGCTCACTGCAACCTCCACCTCCTGGGCTCAAGCGATCCTCCTATCTCAGCATCCTGAGTAGCTGGGACTACAGGTGCAAGCCACCATGACTAGCTAATTTTTAAATTTTTAGTAGAGACAATATCTCACTGTGTTGCCCAGGCTGGGCTTCAACTCCTAAGCTCAAACAATCTTCCCACCTCGGCCTCCCAAAGTACTGTGATTACAAGCATGAGCCAGCATGCCTGGCCTGAATGTGGTTTCTGAATTCTTCCGAATTCATTCCTCCATAAAGACACTACCAGTCTGTTTGTTTTTGAGACAGAGTCTTGCTCTTGCCGATGCTGGAGTGCAGTGGCATGATCTCAGCTCACTGCAACCTCCACCTCCCCGGTTCAAGCGATTCTCCTGCCTCAGCTTCCTCAGTAGCCGAGATTACAGGCGTCCACTACCACACGTGGCTAATTTTGTGTTTTTAGTAGAGACAGGTTTTCGCTATGTTGCCGAGGCTGGTCTCGAAATCCTGACCTCAGATGATCCACCCTTCTCGGCTTCCCAAAGTGCTGGGATTACGGCCATGATCCACCACGCCTGGTCCAATTTGGGTTTTCAAGTGAGGGCAAACTTGTGTGCCAACCGTGCCACTGGAGAAGATATAAGGAAACGCTGGCTACTTGACCTTCTTATGTCCCTGACAGATAAGGTCAGTCAAATCCCAGCACTGTTACCTGCTGAGCTCTGAAGTTCTCCTCTACAAAGCCCTTCATATAGTCCTTGCCAGTTGTTTTAAGTTTTCAGCAAAGTGAAACAGAGGCCCTAGGAGGCATATCCAGAGGCGCATATTGAGTTGTCAGTGCCAGTACCATCCTGGTTGACTGTTATAGTAAGAAAATTGGGCCAGGTTCCGTCGCTCACGCCTGTAATCCCAACACTCTGGGAGCCCAAGGGGTGAGGCTTGCTTGAGGCTGCAAGTTTGAGGCCAGCCTGGGCAACATAGTGATACCTCATCTCTACAAAAAAAATTCTTTTTTTTTTTTTGAGACAGAGTCTTGCTCTGTCGCCCAGGCTGGAGTGCAATGGCATGATCTCGGCTCACTGCAACCTCCGCCTCCTAGGTTCAAGTGATTCTCCTGCCTCAGCCTTCGGAATAGATGGGACTACAGGCGCCCGCCACCACACCCGGCTAATTTTTATATTTTTAGTAGAGACAGGGCTTCACCATATTGGTCACACTAGTCTCCAACTCCTGACCTTGTGATCTGCCTGCTTTGGCTTCCCAAGGTGCTGGGATTACAGGTGTTAGCCACCTCAACCAGCCAATTTTTGTATTTTTCGTAGAGACGGGATTTCACTATATTGGCCAGGCTGGTCTCGAACTCCTGGAGGTCTGCATTTCATTTCCAGTGCCGCAGTGGATATGCTGTGTGACTTCAGCAAGTTCCTTGACATCTTTGAGGCTCAGATCCTCCATCCATCATAACAAAATTAACTTCTACCATTTAATATTTTATTTATTTTATTACTATTATTTTTAGGTGGAGTCTTGCTCTGTCACCCAAAAGCTGTAGGGCAGTGGCGCCATCTCAGCTCACTGCAGCCTCCGCCTCCCAGGTTCAAGCAATTCTTGTGCCTCTCCCTCCCAAGTAGCTGGGATTGCAGACACGTGCCACCACACCTGGCTAATTGTTGTATTTTTAGTAGAGACGGGGATTCACCATGTTGGCCAAGCTGGTCTTGAACTCCTGACCTCCAGTGATCCTCCTGCCTTGGCCTCCCAAACTGTTGGGATTACAGCTTGAGCCATCACACCCAGCTTTATTTATTTTTGAGACAACGTCTTACTCTGTTGCCCAGGCAGGAGTGCAGTGGTGTGATCACGGTTCACTGTATCCTCAGCCTCCCAACCTCAGGTGATCCTCCCTTACAGGCACACATCACCATGTTCAGCTAGTTTTTTAATTTTTAGTAGAGACATGGTTCTGCCATGTTGCCTAGGCTGGTCTTGAGCTCCTGAGCTCAAGCAATCCACCCACCTTGGCCTCCCAAAGTGCTGAGATTACAGGCATGAGCCACCGTGCCCAGCCAACTTCTGCCATTTTAGAGTCTTTGTGTAAATTAAAGAAAAACAGCATATCCTCCTGAACATATATGAAAAAATGCTAAACCACCAAAAATCTCAGCAAATTAAATCAAGCAATGTATATAAACAAAATCCAGGCAGGGCATGGTGGCTCACAACTGTAATCTCAGTACTTTGGGAGGCCGAGGCGAGGTCAGGAGATCGAGACCATCCAGGCTAACATGGTGAAACCCCATCTCTACTAAAAATACAAAAAATTAGCCGGGAATGGTGACACATGCCTGTAGTCCCAGCCACTTGGGAGGCTGAGGCAGGAGAATCACTTGAACCCAGGAGGCAGAGATTGCAGTGAGCCGAGATTGTGCCACTGCACTCCAGCCTGGGTGACAGAGCGAGACTTCGTCTCCAAAAACAAAAAACAAAACTCCAATATGCATGACCAAGTATGGTTTATCCCATGAAGATTGGTTTAATATTAGAAAATCAACATAATTAAAATTAATATAATTTATGACATTAATATTTTAAAGCCAAAAAAATGGGCCATATGCAGTGGCTCATGCCTGTATTCCCAGCTCTTTGGAAGGCCAAGGCAGGAGGATTGCTTGAGCCCAGGGGTTTGAGACCAGCTTGGGCAATATGTCAAAACGCTGTCTCTACTAAAAATACAAAGAAAAATAAAATTAGCCAGGCTTGGAGGTGCATGCCTGTAGTCCCAGGTACTGGGGAGGCTGAGGTGGGAGAATTGCTTGCGCCTGGAAGGCGGAGGTTGCAGTGAACCAAGATTGCCCCACTGCACTTCAGCCTGGGTGACAGAGTGAGACCTTGTCTCAAAAATAAATAAATTGATTAATTAAATAAAGCTAAAAAAATGATTTCAACTGATGTAGAAAAATGTCAGTAAAATTCAACATCCTGACGGGCATGGTGGCTCATACCTATAATCCCAGCACTTTGGGAGGCCAAGGCAAGCGGATCACAAGGTCAGGAGTTTGAGACCAGCCTGACCCACATGGAGAAACCCCATCTCTACTAAAAATACAAAAGTAGCCAGGCATGGTGGCGCGTGCCTGTAATCCCAGCTAATTGGGAGTCTGAGGCAGGAGATTTGCTTGACCCTGGGAGGCAGAGGTTGCGATGAGCTGAGATCGAGCCACTGCACTCCAGCCTGGCAACAGAGTGAGACTCTGGCTCAAAAAAAAAAAAAAATTAACATCCTTTTTAAAAAAAAGTCTTAGGATCTAGGAACAAAAGAAAATATTCTTAACCCAATAAAGGCCATCTAGAAAAAAAACCCATAGCAAAGACCATAAATTAAAATAAAATAAAAATTAAAGCGTTTAGCTGTGAAATGTTTAAAGCACCTCCCTTAGCATCAGGAATAAAGAAGCCGCTATGACACTGTGGCCCCTGAAATAAGACAAGAAAAGAGATAACAGGTATAGACTGAAGATGAAAAACTAAATTTGTCATTATTTGAAGGTGTTTTATGTTACACAGAAAAAGCAAAAGAACAAAATAGCTCAATGGGAAAACTGGGGGTGGCAAGGGGAGATGGAGGCAGGTGAATGACTAGTAAGAAACTCATGCATGAAGCAAAGGACATAATTAGCACATTTGGGATAGGAATTACCTTTGGTGGGAGGAGGGAAATAAATATGTTTAGGGAAGGACTTATGAGGCTTCAAAGCTGCAAAAAAGGCCAGGCTTAGTAGCTTACACCTGTAATCCCAGCACTTTGGGAGGCCAAGGTGGTAGGATCACTGGAGCCCAAGAGTTTGAGACCAACCTAGGCAATATAGTGAGACCCCATCTCTACAAATAATTTAAAAATTAACCAGACATGGTGGCATGTGCCTGTAGTTCCAGCTACTCAGGAGGCTGAGGTGGGAGGATTGCTTGAGCCTGGAAGGTTGAGGTTGCAGTGAGCTGTGATTGCACCACTGCACTCCAGCCTGGGTGAGAATGAGACCCTTTTCCTAAAAAAAGCTACTAAAAATGGGACCAGGCGCAGTGGCTCATGCCTGTAATCCCAGCACTTTGGGAGGCCGAGGTGGGTGGATCACCTGAGGTCAGGAGTTTGACACCATCCTGGCCAACATACCCCATCTCTACTAAAAATACAAAAACTAGCCAGGTATGGTGGTGGGTGCCTGTAATCCCAGCTACTCAGGAGGCTGAGGCAGGAGACTCACTTGAACCTAGTAGGCGAAGGTTGCAGTGAGCCAAGATTGCACCATTGCACTCCAGTCTGGGTGAAAGAATGAGACTCCATCTCAAAGAAAAAAAAAAGCTACTAAAAGTGTTAGATTTACTTTTCTGAAAGCGAAAGTGTTTATTTTATTTTTTTGAGACTGAGTTTCGCTCTTGTTGCCCAGGCTGGAGTGCAATGGAGCGATCTCAGCTCACTGCAACCTCCATCTCCCAGATTCAAGCGATTCTCCTGCCTCAGCCTCCCGAGTAGCTGAGATTACAGGCATGTGCCACCACGCCTGGCTAATTTTGTATTTTTAGTAGAGACAGGGTTTATCCATATTGGTCAGGCTGGTCTGGAACTCCCGACTTCAGGTGATCCGCCTACCTCAGCCTCCTAAAGTGCTGGGATTACAGGCGTGAGCCACCATGCCCGGCTTGAAAGCATTTCTGGCACGAAAGCATTTATTATTCTGTAAATGCACAGGTTGATTTCGGGCCTCCGTTTGTACATATAGTACTTATATAAGGGATTTCTTGCAGTAAAAACATCAGGCGCTATTTTTTTCCCCTAGTGCTTATTCCAATATATGGAATCCCATCATTATTCCGATAATTAGAATAATAAAGTGACCCCTCCCCATGACGAAGCCCCTTTAAGACATGACCAATTCATCACCAGCAAGCCACTCATTCCCGCAGGTCCCTGGTGTGGGGACTGGGCGGTGAGCGGATGCGACCTGTTATCTCCAGCAGATACTGGGGGCCATGGAGTCTCAGGTGGGGGGGGGGGCCCGGCCGGCCCGGCCCTGCCCAACGGGCCACTCCTTGGTACAAATGGAGCCACTGACGACAGCAAGACCAACCTCATCGTCAACTACCTGCCCCAGAACATGACCCAAGATGAGTTCAAGAGCCTCTTCGGCAGCATCGGGGACATTGAGTCCTGCAAGTTGGTTCGGGACAAGATCACAGGTGTGGCTGCTGGGGTTGGGGGGAGAACAGAGCTGGCAGCCTCAGAAATACAGGGGTGATGGGGGCAGATGAGCTGCTTGCTGAGGTGTCTCGGGGGTAATTGAGGCCGGAGGTGGTCTAGGAATCTGATGGCGACATGGGTATGCCCCCTAGGTGAAGGTCTCAGGAGCGATGGGGGCAGGTGGGACTCTAGGATAGCAGATGTCCTCTGGAAACAGGAAGGTGGATCTTGGTGGGGGAGGGGTCAGTCTCTCAGGCCTGGGTTTGGGGGAACATTGCCAGGTGTCCAAGGCTGGGTGGGAAGGTCATCATTCTGGTTCTGCCCACAGGGCAGAGCCTTGGCTACGGGTTTGTGAACTATTCTGACCCCAATGATGCAGACAAAGCCATCAACACCCTCAACGGCCTCAAATTACAGACGAAGACCATCAAGGTTGGTGCCTCCTTCCCCCAGTCCCCCCCCACGACCACCCACCCCAACCGACTGTCCCCAACCCCCACTGCCACCTACCCCGCCCTGACACACCCGCAGTCCACGGCCTTTCAGGGTTCATCCCCAGAGGGGCTCAAATCTCCCCCTCCAAGGCTTCACAGCTGGGGTGAGGGGCCGTGGCTTTCCCTCTCTAAACCTCAGTTTCCTCACCTGTCAATGGGGGACAGTACCAGCTCCATGATCTCTGGAGGCTCAGGGAGTCAGCTAGGCCCTGGAGGTTGCGCAGAGTGACCAGCGTCCTGTGAGCAGTACCATCCCTGCCTTTGTCATGGAAATGGGGGTGGGGGTCCATCTGCCATCTGGAGCCTAATTAGGGTCTGGGAGGGCGGGATTAGGGGGTGGCCCATCCCCCATTTTTGTGCAATGCCCGTCCCCCCATGACCGCCCTTCTCAGCAGCTGCAGCTGGGACCCAGCAAGCCCAGGTTCCCCTGGGGGGGAATCGTCATGGAAACCCCCTCTCTGGGTTTGCCTGGAGGTGTTTGGGCTCCGCCCTGTAAATCTGCTCCTGGACCCTGGAGGAAACCTGGGTGGAGGGATGGTCCATCTGGCCCCCAGTTCAACATGGGAACAGAGGTGCAGGAATCTCTTCCTTTTCCTGATGTAGGGGGCAGGGATTGGGTGGGGGGAGTGAAGTCGTGACCCAATGGGTCCCTTCATAGCCAACTAGACCCAGAAGCCCCAGGGCATGAGGACCCCAGACCCCAGTAACATTGAGATGCAGCGTGTGTATATGTGTGTATGTATGTGTGTATGTGTGCGCGTGTGCATGTGTATGTTTGTGTGAGTGTGTATGTGTGTATATGTGTGCATGTGTCATCCTGAGCTGTGAGACACATTGTTCATGATCCACGTGTCCTGTGACTCCCTGTGGCTCTGGCTGTGACACGATGGTTATGGGACACAGTGTCTATAAGAGTGGCTGTGGCCAGGAGATGTGGCCCACGCCTGTAATCCCAGCACTTTGGGAGGCCAAGGCGGGCAGATCACCTGAGGTTGGGAGTTCGAAACCAGCCCAACCAACGTGGAGAAACCCCCATCTCCACTAAAAATACAAAAAATTAGCCAAGCGTTGTGTTGCATGCCTGTAATCTCAACTACTCGGGAGGCAGATGCAGGAGAATCGCTTCAACCAGGGAGGCAGAGGTTTCGGTGAACCAAGGTCACGCCATTGCACATCTGCCTGGCTAACAAGAGTGAAACTCTGACTCAAAAAAAAAAAAAGTAAAGTAGCTGGATGTGGCAGCTTGCACCTGTAGTCCCAACTACTTGGAATCTGAGCAGGGAGGATCAACTTAAGCTCAGGAGACTGAGGCTGCAGTGAGTCATGTTGTACCACTGCACTCCAGCCTGGGCAACAGAGAAAGACCCTGTCTCAAAAAAAAAAAAAAAAAAAAAAGATAGAGTGGCTGCCGTTGAGCAGATCTGTGCATCTAGGACTTCGGGGCCAGGCGCAGTGGCTCGCCTCTGTAATCCCAGCACTTTGGGAGGCCGAGGCAGGCGGGTGGATCACCCGAGGTCAGGAGTTCGAGACCAGCCTGGCCAACATGGTGAAACCCCATCTCTACTAAAAATATAAAAATTAGCTGGGTGTGGTGGCACATGCCTGTAATCCCAGCTACCTGGGAGGCTGAGGCAGGAGAATCACTTGAACCTGGGAGGCGGAGGTTGCAGTGAGCAGAGATTGCGCCATTGCACTCCAGCCTGGGTGAGAGAACAAGATTTCATCTCCAAAAAAAAAAAAAAGACAAAAAAGAGTTTGGGTATATGCCTATGTGTCTGTAGGATGAAGTGTTTTTTTGTTTTTGTTTTTTGAAGACAGAGTCTCCCTCTGTTGCCCAGGCTAGAGTGCAGTGGTGCCATCTTGGCTCACTGCAACCTCCACCTCCCAGGCTCAAGCGATTATCTTGCCTCAGCCTCCTGAGTAGCTGGGATTACGGGCCCCTGCCACCATGCCTGGCTAATTTTTGTATGTTTAGTAGAGAGTTGGTTTCACCATGTTGGCAGGGTTGGTCTTGAACTCCTGAACTCAAGTGATCCGCCCGCCTCGGCCTCCCAAAGTGCTGGGATTACAGGTGTGAGCCACTGCCCCAGGCCCAGGATGAGGTGTTTATTGACAAGTGCATGTGACACTGTAGCTCCCGGTGTAACCTGGGGGAGCCTGAGGGATGCGTCTGGCTCTGTCAGGATGTTTGTGTGTCACAGCGATGTGGTGTGGGTGTGTCTACCTGTGCCCTGCTCTGCGGGACTGGGTGTGACATCGTGTGCTTGTGCTGGGGTGTGGTGGGTGTGTGGTTCTACGACCTTTACTGTAATTCTCTGAGACTCCCTCCTGCATGTTTCGGAGAATGTGACAGTGGCCTGTGTCCCCTCTGGCTGGTTTTGTCTCTGAGGCTGTGCAGTGGGGCAGCACTGCACGGCCTTGTGTCTGTCCCTGTGTGTTTTTGCCTGTGTGACGTGTGACGTGGTCAGTCCGCTCTGGGCATTCTGGGAGCTGCCCTAAATGTCCCCAGCTGCTTGCCTCCGGCCAGGCCCCATCCCAGTGTGTGGTGTAGGTGGAATTGGGCTTGTACTTGCCCTTGGGAAGCCCATGTCATGGAGAGATGGGAAAGGCCTATGAAAACCTCCTCTGTGTCTTATACGGTGCTGGACTTCCAAAACTCACTCAGGATCTTACCCCCAAATCTAATCCCTCAACCGCAAATCTGATTTAATAGCAAGTACCCTCACAGCTCCTAGCCCCATGGGAGAGAAAAGAAGAAGAGAAAACTGTCAAATACATGGACATAATTTCTTTCTTTTCTTTTTTTTTTTTTTTTTGAGACAGAGTCTCGTTCTGTCACCACCCAGGCTGGAGTGCAGTGGTGCAATCTTAGCTCACTGCAACTCCACCTCCTGGGTTGAAGCGATGCTCCTGCCTCAGCCTCCCGAGTAGCTGGGATTACAGGCACCCGCCAACATGCCTGGCTAATTTGTGTGTTTTTAGTAGAGATGGGGTTTCAGAATGTTGGCCAGGCTGGTCTCAAACTCCTGAACTCAGGTGATCCTCCTGCCTCGGCCTCCCAAAGTGCTGGGGTTACAGACGTGAGCCCCCTCACCTGGCATGGCTGTGATATTGAAAATCACTATTATGGACATGACAGTGGCTGATGTGATTGTCTTTTTTTTTCTGGAAAACCCCAGGTGCACAAAATCGCATCAGTCAGAAACCCCTACCCACCCATCCCCCAAGTTACTCTCAAACTGTTGTATGTGTTTTGTTCATTTTTCAGTTCGTTATCGCTAATGGAGGCAACTCACTGTCCCAAACGAAAGCCGGACCCTCAACAATGACCCCTGTCTATCAAGAGGTTAATTAGAAGAAATAGAAAATAGAGACTAGGCACGATGGCTCACACCTATGGTCCCAGCACTTTGGGAGGCCAAGGTGTGAGGATTGCTGGTGCCTGGGAGGTCAAGGCTGCAGTGAACCATGATTGCACCACTGTACTCCAGCCTGGGCAACACAGAGAGACCCCATCTCAAAACAAACAGACAAACAAAAACCTCACTTAAAAGAGAAAGAGGAAAGGGAAGGAAGGAAGGAAGGAAGAAAGGGAAGGAAGGAAGGACATTGCAGACATAAGGGGGAGAATTGCTCATGACCACCCCCCAGCCTCTTCCCCCTCTCGCTGGACAGGTCACCCACTATGCATTTGAGAGGTGGACCTCCCAACCATGCTTCCAGGATACTGATAAACACACAATGAAACGAGGTCACACAATACTCCCTGCTTTGTAAATAGACTTTTCTGCCCTCCATTTTACAACACTCACCATTCACCACCGTTTCTAGGTAATCAATACACATGTTCCTCTTTTCTTTTTTTTTTTTTTTTAGAGGCGGGATCTTGCTCTGTAGCCCAGGCTGGAGTGCAGTGGTGTGATCATAGCTCACTGTAGCCTTGAACTCCTGGGTTCAAGTGATCCTCCAGCCTCAGCCTCCCGAGTAGCTGAGACCACAGGTGTGTGCCACCACACCTGGCTATTTTTTTAAGAGATCGGGGGCGGGGTCTTGCTATAGGCTGATCTCAAACTCCTGGGCTCTCTCGAGCCTCCTGCCTTGAAATTCTGAAACACTGAGATTATAGGCATGAACCACTGCACCTGACCCACCATTTTTTAAACACCTGCAGAGAGTTTCATTGTTGGGTTGTACTACAATTAATAATGTGATTAAGATAATAGTACTAACATGTGTCTAATTCCCAGCTGGGAGAAGTGCTTTGAGAAAGAGTAATAGAGATGGTGAGGGGAGGACAAATTTAGATGAGAGAAGACAGGGAGGATGTTTGAACCGAGACCCAAAGGACGAAGGGGAGGAAGAGCATTCCAGGCAGAGAGAACAGGCAATGCAAATACCGTGAGGCTGACCCATGTCTGGTGTGTTTGGAGAAAATAGGGGAAGTTCAAGTTGCTGGAACACAGTAATTGGGGCAGACAGTGGGGGGAGATTAGGGCAAGGATGTGATGGGGAAGAATGTGCAGGGCTTTGGGGTCCAAGGAAAGGACTTTCGCTTTCCTGCTGAGGAAGGTGGGGGCCATAGAGGGTTCTGAGGAGAGGGAGGATGTGACCTGACTCAGGTGTTCACAGGCGCCCTCTGGCTGCTGTAGGGGGACAGACAGTGGGTGATATGACAGGGTGGAGGCCGCTACACTGGCCAGGTGATCAGTGGTGGCGGCTGGGCCAGGGTGGGACAGTGGCAGTGGGGTGAAGTGTGTGGATTCTGGATAAGGAGGAAGGTAGAGCCTACAGGATTTGCAGGGGTTGGATGTGTGTGTGAAGAACAGGTGTCAAGGACAACCTGATCCTGGGACATGAGCATTTGGGAGGACAGAGCTGCCATTAGTGAGTCGAGGCAGACTGGAGGTGGGCGGGAGCTGGATGCAGCCATACTGGGTATGAAGTACCCTTGATACCTCCATGTGGAGCACCTGGTGTACAGACTGGGGACATTTGGGAGTTGTCGGATGGAGCTGATGGCTAAAGACCTGAGTGTCCATTGTAGTTGGGAAGAGAAGCGGCCAGTGTCCCAGGTCCACTCTCCATAGGAGTGGGAAGAGTGGCTGGGTGTGGTGGCGCGTGCCTGTAGTCCCAGCTACTTGGGAGGCCAAGGTGGGAGGATGGCTTGAGTACAGGAGTTGGAGGCTGCAGTGCAGTATGACTGCACCTGTGAATAATCACTACATTCTAACCTGGGCAGCATAGCAAGACTCCATCTTTAAATAAAATAAAAATAGGCCAGGCATGGTGGCTCACACCTATAATCCCAGCATTTTGGGAGGCCAAGATGGGAGATTTGCTTGAGGCCAGGAGTTAAAGACCAGCCTGGGTAACACAATGAGATTATGTCTCTATGAAAAAAATTTTTTAGCCTGGCACAGTGGGTCATGCCTGTAATCCTAGCATTTTGGGAGGCTGATGCGGGCAGATCATGAAGTCAGGAGTTTCAGACCAGCCTGACCAACATGTGAAACACCGTCTATACTAAAAATACAAAAATTAGCTGAGCGTGGTGGTGGGCACCTGTAATCCCAATTACTCAGGAGGCTGAGGCAAGAGAATCGCTTGAACCTGGGAGGCAGATGTTGCAGTGAGCCAAGATCATGCCATTGCACTCCAGCCTGGGTGACAGAGCGAGATTCCATCTCAAAAAAAAAAAAAAAATTTTTTTTTAAGATTAGCTGAGGCCGGGTGAGGTGGCTCATACCTGTAATCGTAACGCTTTGGGAGGCCGAGGTGGGAGGATCACTTGATCTCAGGAGTTCGAGACCAGCCTGGGAAACATGGCAAAACTCCATCTCTACAAAAAATATAAAAAATTTGCGAGGCGTGGTGGTGCATGCCTGTAGTCTTAGCTACTTGGGGGACTTAGGCGGGAGGATTGCTTGAGCCTAGGAGGTCAAGGCTGCAGTGATCTGAGATCACACCATTGCACTGCAGCCTGGGTGAAAAAGCGAGACCTTGTCTAATTTTTAAAAAATAAATGTTTGTTGATGGACTATCAAGCATGGAGATGTGAGCTGGGTATTCAAAGATCCCCTTGGGGTCACATGTCACCCCAGGGAGACGTGTCCTTCCCAGGTGGCAGGTCCCCCCCATCACTATCCAGGCAGTGCCAAGCCGTTACAGCCTCTGCCATGTCCCCTCCCCCCATATCCGACTCAGCCCCACCCATGGTGACCGCTTTAGAGATATTTATTGAGTGACGGATGGGTCTCTCTGCCAACTCCATGATAGTTAGATGTGGCCTCTCTCTCCATCTGTGAAATGGGTGTCCACCTCACCCCATCCATCTGACCCCCCTCACCCAGGTGTCCTATGCCAGACCCAGTTCAGCATCCATCCGGGACGCTAACCTGTACGTCAGCGGGCTCCCCCAAGACGATGAGCCAGAAAGAGATGGAGCAGCTCTCTCCCAGTACGGCCGCATCATCACGTCCCGCATCCTGGTGGACCAGGTCACAGGTCAGGCAGTCAGGGAGGGTGCGCCTGGCGGGGGGGCGCCGGGGAAAGGCCATCAGGTGTGTCCAACGTGGAGAAACTACCGAGATGCCGAGGCATGAAGTGGGGAAGAGGGGAGGAGTGGGGTTACACAGGGGGACAGGGTCATCATGAGGGACATCCCCACCACCCCCCTGGCAGGTGTCTCTCGGGGTGTGGGATTCATCCGCTTCGACAAGAGGATTGAGGCCGAGGAAGCTATCAAAGGACTGAACGGGCAGAAGCCACTGGGTGCAGCCGAGCCCATCACAGTCAAGTTCGCGAACAACCCGAGCCAGAAGACGGGGCAGGCGCTGCTCACCCACCTCTACCAGTCATCCGCCCGGCGCTACGCAGGCCCCTTGCACCATCAGACGCAGCGTTTCCGGTAAGCCCCCTGCCACCCACCCAGACAGCCCCAGCCCAGGGGCCCCCAGGTTCACAGGTGCCCTCCCTGAACCTGCATTCCTGCCAAGGGGTGGGATGCCGGGAGGGTGCACACACATGGGGGCCAAGGAGTGTATCTGTCAGGTGCCTAGGCCAGCCGCTCGTATACAGCAGGCACTCAATGTGTGCTAGCCATGACGATTGGCATTCTTGGCGTAAAAGATTTTGGCGTCACTGGCCGGTGCAATGGCTCACACCTGTAATCCCAGCACTTTGGGAGGAGGAGGCAGGCGAATCACTTGAGGTCAGGAGTTCCAGACCAGCCTGGCCAACATGGTGAAACCCCATCTCTACTGAAAATACAAAAATTAGCCAGGCGTGGTGGTGGGTGACCATAATCCTAGCTATTCGGGAGGAGGAGGCAGTTAATTGCTTGAACCCAGGAGGCAGAGGTTGCAGTGAGCCGAGGTCATGCTATTGCATTCCATCCTAGGCAACAGAGCAAGACGCCGTCTCAAAAAAAAACAAAAAAGATTTTGGAGTCATCTGACTGGGGTCCAGCTCTGGTGGCCCCTTTCTCTTTGGACATGTGGCTGTATCGCTCTGTGCCTCAGTTTCCCCATCTGCAGTAACACCAAATATTTCATAAGTCCTTGCAGCATGCTAGACACCCTTATTCTGCATCCTGATGAGAACAGAGCTTGTATTGTTTTATGGACGGAGACCCTGAGGCGCAGAGAGATGTTGGGGTTTGCCTAGCCCAAACAGGGCAGAGACTCGAACCCAGGACCTGGAGTCAAAGCTCATAGCCATTCCAAGGGGAGACAATGGAAGCCCCTTGTGGGCCCCTGGGTGGCCGGGGCAAGTTAATCACCCCCTCAAGTGCTGCGAGAAATGTTGGCTGTGGTCATTACTGTCGACTTTGTTACAGTTATCCTTCCCCAGGGATCCCAGTGCAGGGGCCCAGAGAGGACCCGCCGGCCAGGAGGGGGGAGGATGGATAAGGAGGACGTGCAGGCTGGGCAGCAGCGGGGCAGGCGAGAGGCGGTGCCTGAGTGACCACGGTTCCGTGCCAGGCAGTGTCTAGCCGGGCGGGGAGCCGGTGGGAGGGGGCAGGGCTCTACTGCAGGCCTGTTGGGTGGGGGTGGGGAGGGCAGGCTGACAGTGTCACAGCATGGCGGCGTGACTGGAAGCCACCTCTGACCACTACCTCTTCCTCCACAGGCTGGACAATTTGCTCAACATGGCCTACGGTGTCAAGAGGTAACAGTGCCCCCGCCCCCTTTCCCCACCCCCTCACTGCCCAGGGCCCTGATGCACCCCTTCCCAACTAACCCCCGGCGCTGCAGGCTTAGTCTTGTTTGCCTGGGTCTTGGAGTAGCATGACAATTGAGGGACAAGAGGTGCCTTTGGGCAGGTGTGGTGGTTCTCTTCCTGTGCTCCCAGCGTTTCGGGAGGCTGAGGGGCAAGGAGCACTTGAGGCCAGGAGTTTGAGACCAGCCTGGGCAACGTAGTGAGATCCTTCTCTGCAAAAAAAATTTTTTTAAAGAATTACGGCCGCAGCCGGGCACGGTGGCTCACGCCTGTAATCCCAGCACTTTGGGAGGCCAAGGTGGGTGGATCAAGAGGTCAGGAGTTCAAGACCAGCCTGGTTAAGATGTTGAAATCCCGTCTCTACTAAAAATACAAAAATTAGCTAGTCACGGTATCAGGCACCTGTAAATCCCAGCTACTCGGGAGGCTGAGGCAGGAGAATTGCTTGAACCCAGGGGGCAGAGGTTGCAGTGAGCCGAGATCTCGACACTACACTCCAGCCTGGGCGACAGAGCCAGACTCTGTTTCAAAAAGAAGAAAAGAATTGGCCTGGTGTGATGGCATAGGCCTGTAGTTCCAGCTACTCAGGAGGCTGAAGTGGGAGGATCGCTTGAGCCCAGGAGTTAGAGGCTGTAGTGAACTATGATGGTGCCACTGCACTCCAGCCTGGGTGATAGAGTGAGACCTTGTCTCCGAAAATTAAAAAATATGGCTGGGCGTGGTGGTTCACGCCTGTAATCCCAGCACTTTGGGAGGCTGAGGCGGGTAGATCACCTGAGGTCAGGAGTTCGAGACCAGCCTGACCAGTGCAGTGAGACCCCCCAATCTCTACTAAAAATACAAAAATTAGCTGGGTGTGGTGGCTGAGGCAGGAGAATCGCTTGAACTCGGGAGGTGGAGGTTGCAGTGAGCCAAGATCGGGCCACTGCACTCCAGCGTGGGTGACAGAGCTCGAGACTCCATCTTAAAAAAAAAAAAAATTAGCTGGGTGTGAGGGACACTTGCCTGTAGACCCAGCTACTCAGGAGGCTGAGGTGGGAGGATTGCTTCAGCCCAGGAGGTCAAGGCTGCAGTGAGCCATGATTGCACCATGCACTCCAGCCTGGGTGACAGAGCAAGACCCTGTGTCTTAAAAAAAAAAAAAATTGTATTGCAGGGGTCACACCATTCCAAGGTCATGGCAGTCAGGGGTCATAAAGGTGTGAGGGGTCACAGCAGGGTCGGAAGCATGCGGGGGGTCAGGGCAGAGCCCGCGTGACCCCCAAAGTAGTCCCCTGTCGCTCATCGCCAGGTTCTCCCCCGATCGCCATCGACGGCATGAGTGGCCTGGCGGGCGTGGGCTGTCAGGGGGCGCGGCAGGCGCCGGCTGGTGCATCTTCGTGTACAACCTGTCACCAGAGGCGGACGAGAGCGTGCTGTGGCAGCTGTTCGGGCCCTTTGGGGCGGTCACCAACGTCAAGGTCATCCGCGACTTCACCACCAACAAGTGCAAGGGTTTCGGCTTCGTGACCATGACCAACTATGACGAGGCAGCCATGGCCATCGCCAGCCTGAATGGCTATCGCCTGGGAGAGCGCGTGCTGCAGGTCTCCTTCAAGACCAGCAAACAGCACAAGGCCTGAGCCCACCCTGCCTGCCCTCCCACCCCCTCCCCGGGCAGCAGAGAGAGAGAGAGAGAGAGAGAGAGAGAGAGAGAGAGAGAGGGGCCCAAGAGAGACAGCACAGGCAGCCCCACGGACGATGCGAGGGCCCCACGTCCCTGCGGAAGCCACAGGGTGAGCACTCGGGGGTGGGGAGGGTCTGCAGGGAGTGGAGGTGGGGTGCCGGGGGTCCCCCGCCCCATCCTCCTTGCCCCCACCCCAGGCTGGGCTGTTCACTCTCTCGTCTTGGTTTGGTTCATGGCGAAGGTTTTTGTTTCTTTTTCGGCTAAAAAGAATGCAGAGATGTGCCCCTACCCCCACCCTTGACCACCCCTGACGGGATGGCTTGGGGGGCTCTAGGGGGTGACCCTCCCAGATCCCCTTGCCCAGGCCTCCCCAGCACCTAGGTGGGGCCTGGGGGTAGGAGGAACAGGTTTAAAAATCCCCAAAAAAGCAAATCGTGAGGAGGGGGTGTGGGCTACCCCCGGCCCAGTGCCCCCTGGTGGAATGCGGGGAGCGGGCAGTGGGGCTGGAAGCAGAAACAAAATGAAAAAAAGGGGGGGTGGGAGGGGAAGAAAACTCTATTTTTGTAAAAAGGGAAAAAGACCTCGTGGAGAATTTTTACTGGGGATTCTTGAACTTGAAAAAAAACACAAAAAAAGACAAAAAAAAAAAAAAAAAGAAAATATTTTGGCAGGTTATGTTTACCAACTGGGGCGGGGATGGGGGGCCAGGGAGTGAGGCTTAGGGGCTGGCAGCCCTCGGGGCCACATAGAGAAACACCCATGCAGACACTCACACCACGGGGACACACGGACAGACACAGACAGACACAGCGGCACGCCCCGGACGCGTGAAGGGACTGGTTGGCCAAACTCAGACGCATGGGCAGGGATAGACAGGAGAAGACAGAGGTTAGGGCTATGTCCATGTGGACACGGACCACAGATGTGGGCACACGAATCCATCTGCCTGTCCACGTGCCCATGTGAATGTAGCGATAAATATCTGGACATTGGATCTGGACACTCAGTCACAGAGAAACACAAATAAACACCACCCAGGAACACGCAGACATATGCCCATAGCATCCCACAGGCCCAGGCAGGAGGTCCCACCCCAGACCCGGGCCCCAGCCACTCCCTTACCCTCCTGGCCCCCCCATGCCCTGCCGTCCCCCGCCGTTCTCTGCAGAGATCTCTCCTGGACCCCCAGGGTCTCCTTGGCGCCCATGAACACAGGCGTGCACACACAGCGCACATGCATTGAGACACACGATACCTCGTTCCACCTTGGCATCACGGTGGGCTGGAGGCAGCCCCCCCCCCCCACAACACTTGAGGCCAAAGGACATCCCTGTCTCCGGGGCTCAGCCTTCCCCCTGGGCCGAGGCCTTGGCCCATGCAGCTGAGGGGGAGGCCCAGCCCTGAGCCTCCCCCACCAGGACTGGGCCTCCCCAGCAGCAAGCCCCCGCAACCGCCCCGCCACCGGCATTCCCCGCCAGGCCCAGGGTGGGGTGGACTGGCCCAAGGGCTTGGCCCCCACACTCCTTTCCCATCCACTTGTCAGCTACCTACCCCCTTTCGGTTTGTTGGGTTTTTCGTCTTTCCAGATTGCAGTGGACACAGCCCCCGATCTCGAGCCCCGGCCCCCGGCTTCTGTCTGGACGTTGCATCACCCTAGTTTTCTTTCTTAAAAAAAAAAAATTCCAGCAGAAGCCACAGGCTGGGGCCCCTGGGAGCCCTCGCACCGCTCCCCAGCCCCTCAGCGGCCCCGTCGGAACTGAGAATTGCAAAACCCTGACTTTAGCTATAGTTAAGTTGCCTTCCCCCGGTGTCCCCCACGTTTGGTGTCTGGCTATGGCGCCCCCCCCATCTGACTGTCCAGCTCTCTCTCCCACCCCCTCCCGGTGTTGTTATTAAACGTCTGTGGAGCTTCTGCTGCAAGGAACAAAAAGAAAAAAAATCAAAAAAGCGACAAAAAAACACAAACAGAAGAGGAAAAAAAAGCAACAAAAAAAAGAAACAGAAGAGATTTAAAAAAAAAAAAGGAAAAAAAATAAGACATAAACTGGCACCAGTTAACTTTCTTGTACTTTTTTGCTGAATTTAGCTTCTTGTAGTTTTAACTTATTGCTATGTTAACTATTTATTCTCCTCGTTGCCCTGTAAGGACATCCGTGTATATTTCTGTTACTTCATCTGGTTTGCAAGTTAAAGGAACGACAATGTTTCTTTGTTTCTTTAAGTTTTGCCGAGACATGGTTATGCCTAATTTATTTATAAAAGGGGAAGTGGAATCATTAAAGTAATAATAATTATTAATAACAGTGATGGTAGCCCGAGTGGCACCCGGGGGCGTGTGCTCTTCGGGGCAGTCTGCACGGCCAGCGACGTCCAGGTCATCAGTGGGATTCTTTTTGCTCTTGTCTTGAGAATTTTTTCAGTCCTATTTAGCTGGTGAAATCCCTAGCTTGTTCTTGATACATGAACCTATTTATTCTTGTGGTTTTAAGTCCTCCCTGCCCTCTCCCCTCTCTCCCCCTCCAGCAGGGCAGGGACCCCTCTCCCCTGCTGTCTCTTGGGGCTCTCTCCCCTCCGCCCTCTGCATTTGGGAACACGCATGTGTGCGTGGGAAGCTTGCAGCAGGGCGTCCGAGCAATAAGGGCTGGGTTTGTCCCCCACCCTGGGGGGGGGCCAGGCTCCAGAGAGGGGGCACCTCCCCCACACCCCCCCACCAAGGCCTAGGCCCCTGCCGCCCCCAAGACTGGGAGGGGACTTCTTTTTCTAAAACACAAAACTCAGCCCAACTAGGCCCCCTCCCTGGAGGCCAGCCCCTCCCCCCAGGGGGGCCAGGCCAGGGCTCCCAGGGAGGGGGCCTGGGGTCTTCCACATCCCTGGGGGGCAGGGGCCAGGCCAGGGGGGAGGGGGGCTCAGCCCCTCCACCCCCTCCCTTCATCCTGTTATTTATTCGGAAGGTTTCAAATCACGACAGAGTCCATGTTGGAGGTGATAAAGAACTGTAAAAAACAAAAACAAACAAAAAAAACAAAAAAAGACAAAAGACAAAAAAAACCCAACAGGAACACTTTGCGTTGCGTTTAGACTATTTATTACCGGGATTACAGGCCTGGCCGCGGTAACAGACTTTTACATGGAATTGTTTAATTATTTGTACTTTTCATGCCAGAAAATAAAAGTTCAGAATCTTAAGGCCTTGGGTCATCTCTGCATAGGTATGCAGGTGTATGCAGGAGCGTCCTGTGTGACAGCACCCAGGCCTCTGTCCCTCTCTGGGCCACGCACAGTGTGTCTGTAGCAGAGCTCTGGGCTCAGGAGGGAACCCTTGGCCTCCACAGAGCACGGGTGAGACCCAGGGAGGGTGGGACAGGGGCCCAGATGGACGTTCAGACGGAAGTGATCCAGGGTTCATCCACCTGTTATCTTCCGGTGTGATCCCCGGATGGTGGGGGAGGCCCGGGCGGGATCTGCACACAGCTGCATCCCTCACTCACCCCTGCCTGCCCCCGCCCGGGTCCACACCCCAGCAAACCCAGTCGGACACAGGCAGGTTTGGGTGGGGGGAATCACATTTATTGTACTGAGGTCACAGGTCAAGTCATTCACTGGTCCCTCCAGGAGGGGAGGCAGGGGCAGGGCTGGGGGTGGTGGGGGGCCCAGGGAGGGCAAGCTCCTTTATCCCATCTTTGGAGGCCGCTGGGGCCTGGGAATGTGGACCAGCTCCGCCTGGGCCTCAGAGCAGGGCAGGAAGCCCCATATAGGTCCTGTTACCCACAGAGGGCAACAGAGCCACAGGCAGGCCTAGGAGGGGCGGGTGGACGGCACTGCAGGGGCTGGTTTCACAACTTTCTTGAGGTTCTGGGGCAGGAGAAAGACCAGATTAGAAAGCTGGGGACAGCTGGGCATGGTCACGTTTGCTTGTAGTCCCAGCTGCCTGGGAGGCTGAGGTGGGAGGATCACTTAAGGCCAGGAGTTTACCAGCCTGAAGATCTTTTCTTTTTTTTTTGAGAGCAAATCTCGCTGTCACCTAGGCTGGAGTGTAGTGGCATGATCTTGGCTCACTCCAACCTCTACCTCCCAGATTCAAGCGATTCTTGTGCTTCAGCCTCCCCAGTAGCTGGGACTACAGACACCCGCTACCACACCCAGCTAATTTTTTGTGTTTTTAGTAGAAACAGGTTTCACCATGTTGGCCAGGCTGGTCTCAAACTCCTGACCTCAAGTGGTTGGCCAGCTTCGGCCTCCTAAAGTGCTAGGATTACAGGTGTGAGCCACCACACCTGGTCTATCTATTTTCAAAAGTAAAAAAAAAAAAAAAATTTTTTTTTGTTTTAAAGCAGGGGATGGCCAGGTGAGGTGGTTCACGCCTGTATTCCCAGTACTTTGGGAGGCTGAGGTGGGCGGATCACCTGAGGTCAGGAATTTGAGACCAGCCTGGCCAACATGGCAAAACCTCATCTCTACTAAAAATACAAAAATTAGCCGGGGCGGTGGTTTGTGCCAGTAATCCCAGCTACTTGGGAGGCTAAGACCGAAGAATCGCTTGAACCTGGGAAGCAAGGTTTGCAGTGAGCTGAGATCGCACCACTGCATTCCAGCCTGGGCGACAGAGTCAGACTCTGCCTCAAAAAAAAAAAAAAGCAGGGGACACAGGTTGACAGAGTGGCCATGTGGGTCCATCTTCCTCAGGGCCTGCTGCCTCCCCTAGCTGGGGCAGCCGGAGACTCCACCTCCCTGCCCACCTCTGTGCCTAGCCAGCTAGAGCTCGTCATGGTCGCCCTCTGTGGGTGCTTCAGGCAGTGGCTCCGGGCAGGCAGCCGGCGTCATCAGCTCCATGAGGTACTCGCAGCGGCTGGGCTCGGTGGTGCTGGTCACCATGGTCTCCTTCCCACACAGGAGGCGCACCTGGGGATGGGCACACAGGCGTTCGAGAGTGTTCGGCCAGGCCAGGCCTGGGTCTTCGCGCCCCGCTCCCCCACTCCCCCGCCCCGCAGACACTCACGGTGGTGGAGCGGTTGGGGCCCTGCCAGCAGCCCGTGCCTTGCTCGTATTTCATGGCACTGAACTTGTCATGGTCGGGGCCAGCCCACGAGCCCCAGGTACTGCAAGAGACACAGGGTGCTGAGGGCTGGGTGGGGGGTCAGGACACCAGGAGCGGGCAGCAGGAAGGGGCCAGCCCAAGCCACTCACCCGAGGCTGGTGGGAGAGCCCCCGAGTTTGGGTTTCTGTGAGACAAGCTTGAAGGGGCAGAGGCGATAGACGTATCTGTGGAGGACCAGGCACGTGGGGTGAGGACACAGTGATCCCAGCCTCCTCCGACAGCCCCTCCCTGCCTCCTCCTGTCCCCCGCACACAAGCCACCTCAAACTGCAATGACCAACCCTAAGCCTGCCCCCCTGGCTTCCACTCCCCATCAGTGTGGAGCGCCCCACCCCCGCAGATGGTTCCCAACCATCAGAAAACCCCACCGGTGCCCCTTCCAGGGCCACGCGCCTCCCACCCTGCCAGTGGGGGCCCCTGCACCCCTGGGACGCACTCGTTGGTGGTGAGCTCGTAGCACTGGCTGTACAGGTAGGCAAACTCCCCCATCGGGGCCAAAGTCAAAGGAAATCTCCTGCTCCAGGTTCCTGGAAGGGGGGCGCAGAGCGGTTCAGGGGCAGCTGGGAACGACGGTGCCTGACCCAGCACAACAGACACAGGAGGGCCTGGCTGAGCCGTGTAGCATGGGCTGTCCTCCCTGCCACCTCCCGGGGACCCTCCCTGTGGCTGCCTTGTTGATCCCATCAGGCCCTGGGTGCTGTGGGACAGGTGTCCCCACCTCCTCAGCCCCCATACCTGATGGACTCCTCCATGTCCTTCAGGGACCGCTCGGCCTCCTCGAACTTGTTTCGGGCCTCCTGGGCAGCTGGGGGGAAGGGTGGAGGTCAGAGATGTCCTCACTCCTGTTCAGGAGGATGGGGAACAGGGTTCCACGGAAGCGGCCGTGTCCTCCTGTACCCTGGTTATGCTTCAGTCAAGGATTTCGCCCAGACAGGCCCGAGGTCTCGCCAGCTGCAGGGTAGCCCTGCCTTGCTGCCCAGGCTCCCGAGGGAGAAGGGCCAGGGCTCCTGGGGCCGCCAGAAATGACACAAACAAGCTATCATCCTTGGGGAGGTAGAGGGGCCCCTTGGGGCTGGTGAGGGTGGGGCTGGCTTACCCCAGGCCCCCTTCCCGGACTCCCCAAGATACTGGGGCTTGTGTTGGCCGCATCAGAGCAGGGGCCAAGTTCAGGATCTTTCCCCAATCTGTGCCACACTGGCAGGAAACGCTGGGCCCACCCGAGGAGCTAGGCACCCCCCCGCCCACACTCACCGTCGATGAAGGCCTGAGTCTGCTCGTCGTACGGTGGCATTTTGTCTTCCTCTGCGGGGCTGGCCGGCTGTGGTGGGGCCAGTGGCGGGGGGGCCTCCTGGGGAAGGGGCAAGGTCAGTGAGCAGCTCCCCCCACCCTCTCTGTCCCCACTTCTCCCCCCAAACACAGACCTTAGGCTGCTCCCCCCTGCACCTCGGAACCCTCTTCCTCCTCCTCCTCCTCTTCAGCCTCCTCGTCCTCCTCGTCCTCCTCCTCCTCCTCCTCTGTGGGCGGCAAGGGCACTGGCGGCTGCTCCTCCTTGGGCTCCGTCAAGTCAGGGGTAGAAGGTGCTGGAAGGTCAGTGGGTAGTGCCTGGAAGGAGAGTGGGGTGGTCGATGCTGTGGACTCGGGGTCCACCTACACACACCCTCAGGCTCACACCACGGCCCAAGGGGCAGCCTTGGTGTCTCTGCCTGTCCTTCAGGGCCTGCAGGGAGGACTGACAGCTGGGGTGGGGGGGGCCTCAGTGGGGGATGCTGGGGCTGCCCAGCTGGCCAGGGTGGCCGGATGCCAGAACCCGCGGCAGCTCCTTTGTGAGGCGGGGTGGGGGTGGGGTGGGGGGAGGACCAAGTCCCTTCTCTTCCCCCCCCAACTGACCTCGGACCGGTACTTGTCCCTGATGGCGGCCCAGACTCTGTCGTAGAAAGAGGTGGCGTCTGTCTGAGTGTCCCCCGCTGAGGAGGGCCTGTGTGTGTTGGGGGTGGTGTCAAGATCTTAGCTGCCACGTGCCCCCTCCCCCGGCCACCCCAGGCACCCTGGCTGCAGTGCCAGGCACAAGCGGGCTGGGCCCTGATGACCAGGCCTGGGCCAGGCCAGTGAGGCACTTCGGCCAGGAGAGGGCAGCACAGGCCCGTGGGATGGGAGGAGGGGCCAGGGGCTGGAGTGGTTGGGGACACTGAGACAGAAAAACAAAGCAGCAGATGGACAGACAGACAGACGGAGGGAGGAGAGAGCCCAGGACCAGAGAGGGCCAGGCCCTCCAAGGGAGAGGCCGAGGCCAAGGTCAAGGTTAAGGCTGCAATGGGACGGGGAGAAACCAGGGCTGGACAGAGAAGGGAAGCCAGAAACCAGGGCTGGGCAGAGAAGGGGAGCCAGAAACCAGGGGCCACAGGGACGGGGTGGGGGGGTGGGAAGGGGAAGAGGGGGGATGGCGAAGGAGAGAAATAGGGCAGGGGTGTGAGAGGGGAGGAAGGGGACTCGGTGCCCACACAGCGGTGAGAGTGGGGCCGGGTTCCACCGGGTGGGAAGCCGCACTTGGTGACTGCCATCCGGGTTCACCCAGAGGTGTCCCAGGCCAGCAGGGAGCTTTCCTCGGTCCCCCTCCTGTGCCCTGAGGTCACCCTGGGGCAAGGCTGCCTACAAGTCCCCAGCCAAGGGTCAGCAGGGTACCTGAGCTTCCGCTTCTGACAATGCCCCGTCCCCATCTGTGTCCAGCTCCGGGTGAGTCTGCAGCTCGGTCAGTGAGACCCTGCAGGGCGTGGCAGAAGCAGACTAAAGGGGTGAGGCCTACGTGGCTCTCAGCACCACGTGGCCCACCTGTTCCTCCCCCACCAGGGCCCCACCCTGGAACTTCCTTCGGGATCTCAAGGTACAGGGGGTCCCTGACCTCCAGCCCCCTCCTCAGGACTCCATAACCCCAAAGAGGCTCAGAGTAAGGGGTGGGACTGGGAGACACCTGGACCCCCAAATTCCCGATGACCTCTCTCCCAACTCACCCATGATCCACCTCCTTCCACCCGCAGAACCCGGCACATCGCAGCTGCCGTCTGCCTTGGTCCCCCACCCAGCGAAGCCCACCCTCACCCTTGCCCATGCTGCCCATTTGGTTCCGCTGAAGCCCCCTGCTCCTTGGCACCCCACATGTCCTAGGCTCCCTGTGTCCTCCTTGGCCCCCAAAAGTCCACCCTCCACCAGGTAACCCAGTAAGTTCAGAGGCACAGCCAGAATTCAAACCCAGCTCTTGCTTTCCCCAGAGTATACAGAGTGAGCCTGGGAAAAGCAATCCGATCACTAGGGTCCCTAGCCACACTTCCTAAGGCTGAGGGTCTGTGCCCAGCTCCTGGAGAGAGGGTGGTCCCCCTGTCTCCTGGCCCAGGGCCTTCTGGACCCAGCCATCCATGAGTAAGAGAGGCAGGGTCACACAGGGCTTGGGATCAGCCTGGACCCCAGGCCCAGGGAACCCAGGGGGGCTCTAGCTGGTTTCTAAAGGTGAGGGTGGCGGGGAGGGAAACCCAGGCCCACAGAAGGGTGGGCAGCTCCAGTGCAGGGACACTCACATCCCGTCCATGTCATCATCCAGCTCCTGGAAGGCATCGGCCGCCAGCTCCTGCTCCCGCTGGGCTTTGGTGGCAGCCAGCTGCTCTGTAAAGAGGCTGTCTCTATCACCTCTGCCCACCCGCCGGCTTCCCCCATCCCCAGCACCCCACAGAGTCATTTGCCACCAAGCACCTACTGTGCGCCTGGCCCCACAGGGGACCCTGGGGACACGACTGTGGAGGAGACAAGGGTCCCTGCCCTCACCGGGGGAGGACAGACAAGCAAGATGAATGACTAAGGCTGCCTGTGTTGGGGGAGATGGCAGGGCAGGGTGCAGGGCAGGAGGGGCTGCTTGTGCTCGGGGGAGATGGCAGGGCAGGGTGCAGGGCAGGAGGGCCACCTCAGGGCTGGAGCAGGGAGATGGGAAGCCAGGTAGCAGAGGGCGGCCCATCAGGCCACTGCTGGGACAAAGGTGGAGGCGAGGGCGGGAGCCAGGTGACAACAAGAGCTGGCCCAGGCTGGGGGCCAAGGAAGAAGCATGGAGCAGAGCAGATTCCAGGGAGGCGCAGATGGGGTGCACGGAGGGTCAGAGGTGGGAGACGGGGTGGGGGAAAGGAGATCGGTCACTGAGACTTTCGGTTTAGGACCTGGCAGAGGTGTGTCGGGCCAAGGATGCTGGGAGATGGGGAGGATGTGGGGGAGGGAGACTGGCCCTGGGGGCGTCCCAGGAAGAGGGGCCAGCTGGACAGAATGGGACTGAGCTTCTGTTCCAAAAGTCCCTCCTCTATCTGCCACTACTCCACCCAGCCAAAGTGGAGGGGGAAAGCAGCCACAACAGCTGCTCCAATGACTAACTTCCTACTGTATACCACGACTAACTTCCCCACCGTATACCACGACTAACTTCCCACCGTATACCACGACTAACTTCCCCACCGTATACCACGACTAACTTCCCACCGTATACCACGACTAACTTCCTACTGTATACCACGACTAACTTCCCCACCGTATACCATGACTAACTTCCTACTGTATACCATGATTAACTTCCCCACCGTATACCATGACTAACTTCCTACCGTATACCATGACTAACTTCCCACCGTATACCACGACTAACTTCCCCACCGTATACCACGACTAACTTCCCCACCGTATACCACGACTAACTTCCCCACCGTATGCCACGATTAACTTCCCCACCGTATGCCACGACTAACTTCCCACCGTATGCCACGACTAACTTCCCCACCGTATGCCACGACTAACTTCCCACCGTATGCCATGACTAACTTCCCCACTGTATGCCAAGCTCCAGCTTGGTCCTCTACAAACCATAAAAAACAGCCGGTAATTCCTCTCAAAGAGACTTGGGTCACCCTAGGAGATCCCATGTGTCCCAACAGACCCGGCTGACACTGTTCTGAGCCTCACAGATGACAGCCTGAGGGGTTCCTCAGTTTGCGTGGGTGAAGAGATCTGCCCATAATCACCCAGCCAGTGAGGGGTGTAGCCTGGGGCCCACGCCAGGCCAACTGCCCCCAGAGCCCCGGCTCAGCCCTGCCACACTTTGGGAATCTGGGTCAAAACATGGCGCTTCCCTCTGATTCCGCAGCTCCCCACCAAGAACACGTCCTAAGGGAAATTAGGCCCGAGCTTGCCCAGACCCACATGAAAAGAACCTTGCAGCAGGGCAGAGAGGTTCAGGGGCAGAAAGCCAGACAGTGAATTCCCTTTCTACCAACAACGAGGCCTTGCAAAAAAAGCACCAGGCCCTAGCACCAAAAACAAATAAAAAAGGAAAGAATATCTTCAGTAACAGACAGGGCTGGGTGCGGTGGCTCACACCTGTAATACCAGCACTTTGGAGGCCGAGGCAGGCCACCTGAGGTCAGGAGATTGAGACCAGCCTGACCAACATGGTGAAACCCCTTCTCTACTAAAAATACAAACATTAGCCAGGTGTGGTGGCAGGTGTCTGTAATCCCAGCTACTTGGGAGGCTGAGGCAGGATAATTGCTTGAATGTGGGAGGTGGAGGTTGCAGTGAGCAGAGATTGCACCATTGCACTCCAGCCTGGGTGAGAAGATTGAGACTCCATCTCAAAAAAAAAAAAAAGAAGAAAAATAAAAATAAATAGATAAATAAATAAATCTTTAGTTGCAGACAAACGGCCAAACCCCAGATTAGAAAAAACTCTTTTTTTTTTTTTTTTTGAGCCAGAGTTTTGCTCTCGTTGCCCAGGCTGGAGTGCAATGGCGCGATCTCAGCTCACTGCAAGCTCCGCCTCCCGGATTCAAACGGTTCCCCTGCCTCAGAGGAGCCTTGGCACGCTTACAGGCGGAAGGAAAGTGCCAGCCAGAGCTAACTGAAGGCCCCAGGTCTCCAAGGGGCAGGACAGAGTGAAAGCCAGGGCCTGGGGGAGGAAACAGCCTCCACTGAGGCAGGAAGGAGAAGGGGATCTGTGCAGGTACCCTGCTCAAGTGGGCCACTGGGAGCCTCTGGCACAATCTCGGCTCACTGGAGCCTGCGCCTCCCGGGTTCAAGCAATCCTCCCACCTCAGCCTCCCTGGTAGCTGGGATTACAGGCATGCGCCACCACGCCTAGCTAACTTTTTTGGTATTTTTAGTAGAGACAGAGCTTCACCAATTTGGCCCGGCTGGTCTCGAACTCCTGACCTCAGGTGATCCACCCACCTCGGCCTCCCAACGTGCTGGGATTACAGGCGTGAACCACCAAGCCTGGCAGGAGCCTCTGTATTCATTGGGTCAAAGAACACAGCACCAGGGCTGGGAGAGGTGGGGGCAGACATCATCAGGGCTGGGAGAGGTGGGGGCAGACATCATCAGGCCTGGGAGAGGTGGGGGCAGACATCATCAGGGCTGGGAGAGGTGGGGGCAGACATCATCAGGGCTGGGAGAGGTGGGGGCAGACATCATCAGGGCTGGGAGAGGTGGGGGCAGACATCATCAGGGCACCTTCAAGACGAATCCACAACCCACCTGGATGCACGGCCCACCCTGGTCCCAGCCCCATCGTTGCAGGCCTGGACCAGTGCTGTCGGCTCCTCCCATCTCTAACTCCCACTGTGGCCAGGAGACTGAGCACCTAAGCCAGGACACATCCCGCCTCTGCTCAGAACCCTCCATGGCTCCCATCTCACTAATGGTAAAAGCCTGAGTCCTCTCTGTGGCCTCCAAGGCCCCAAATGACCTGCCCTACCAGCACCCTGCCCTTGTCTCTCCCAACTCTCCTCCCTTACTCCCTCCAGCCACATGGCCTTGCTGTTTCTTAAAACCAGACATGGGGTTGGGCACCATGGCTCACACCTGTAATCCCAGAACATTGGGAGGCTGAGACAAGTGGATCACCTGAGGTCAGGAGTTCAAGACCAGTCTGACCAACATGGAGAAACCCCGTCTCTACTAAAAATACAAAATTAGCCAGGTGTGGTGGCATACGCCTGTAATCCCAGCTACTCGGGAGGCTGAGGCAGGAGAATCGCTTGAACCCGGGAGGCGGAGATTGCGGTGAGCCAAGATCGTGACACTGCTGAAGTGGGAGGATCACTTGAGCCCAGGAGTTTGAGACCAGCCTGGGCAACATGGAGAAACCCCATCTGTACAGAAATTTAAAAATTAGCAACTGGGCATGGTAGCTCACACCTGTAATCCCAGCACTTTGGGAGGCCAAGGCAGGAGGATCACCTGAGGTCAGGAGTTTGAGACCAGCCTGGCCAACATAGTGAAACCTGATCTCTACTAAAAATACAAAAAAATTAGCTGGGTGTGGTGGTGTGCACCTGTAATCCCAGCTACTTGGGAGGCTGAGGTAGGAGAATTGCTTGAACCCGGGAGGCGGAGGTTGCAGTGAGCCAAGATTGCGTCACTGCACTCCAGCCTGGGCAACAGAGCAAAACTGTCTCAAAATAAGTCCAACGTGAGGGAGACTAATAGGAGATCACTCCAACAACCTCAGGGGGTATCTCCTCAGTGACGGGCTGGATCAGAAGTAACAAACCTGTGTGTCTATCTCAGTTCACACACTGCTGGAGGTTGGAGGGACCTCAAACCTTGCATTTGCATTTGGGGGATTACTGAATGGCAGTGTTCCTGAACACTGCCCAAAGAAAAGAAGATTCTCTCTAGAGAACACCTTCTCTTCCTGGGTTGAAAATTATTCATAGAAATAATTGTAAGTAATTATAGAAAATTATTTATAGAAATAATTATAGAAAATTGTTTCTATAAATAATTTTCAAGCATGATAACTAACACACAATCAAAGATAAGCAGGCACACAAGGAAACTGGCACCATGATCAAAAACCTGCTGAAACTGACAACAGATAATGAGCAAGAGACTCCTAGGCCCAGACCCCTCCCACCCAGGAGCTGAAGGCCAGTCCTGGCACCGCTTTATGCCATACCTTCCCACAGCTTCTGGTGCTGCTCTTTGGCCTCTTTCTCTGGCTTTTCGGCTTCCTCCTTCACTGTCCGCAGCATCTCCACCTGGTCTTCCAGAGACTTCTTCCCAGCCTGTAGCTCAATGAGCTTTTTCTGGGTGGGCAGAAGGCAAGACCAGCTCTCGTCTGTCTCTGCCTCCTCCTCACTGACTACTGCCTCCCTACCTCTACTCCACAGGGCAGCAAGGGGATGTTCCAAAACACACACCAAACTGGGTCTCTCTCCCTAGCTGGGGTTCGCTGTAGCCCTCTGGGGGAGAAGCCCAAATGCCTCAATGTAGCCCACAAGGCCCCGTGTAATCAGGCCCCTGCCTGCCTCTCAGCCCCACTTGCCGCAGCCCTGTCTTACGAGAATCCAGCTGCCCTGGCAACATTCAGACCCCCAAACACTCTTCTGGCTCCAGTTCTGCAAACATGCTGTTCCTTCAGCCTGGAACGCTCTCCCTGACTAACTCCAAATTACCCAACAGATTTCACCTGAGATAGAGGCCTCCTCCTCCAAGAAGCCTTCCTTGCCTTCTGCCTTCAAGCCAAGAGAGGGAGAGGTACTGGGCAAGAGCCTCTACCCTAAATTCCCCTGTGCCCAGCAGCCCTGGTTGTTTGTCTCTCCCACTAGCAATGACTCTCTTGAGGCAGATCCAGATCGGTTTCCAGCCTCCTATCCAGTACACAGGCAAGGTAGGGAGAGACACATGCCTAGGGACCCCAAAGCACCCACCCTATGGAATTAATCCAGCTGCTATTGGCTGATGTTATCTTGTTAAGGTCAGAACTGGGGAGTCATCTGGTCATCAGCCCATCTTACAGGTAATGGGACCACAGAACTGGGATACAGAGAAGTCACCCTCCCATCCCCAGGAGGCAGCAAGGCCCTTCTAGCCTGCTTTAGTCTGATGTCCAAGGCCCTTGTAAAAAATAAAAAGTTCCTGTTCCAAGTTTTCCTTTTTGTTAGAGTAATAATAATAAATCTTAGAAATAAAAGTTTGCTTTAAAGACTGTCTTCAAAACCTTATTGCTTCTTGCTAATAACTCTTTATTAAACTCTATCCTATGCAGTCATTACACATGCTCAGAGGCACATAGTACATTCTATGCCCTTGCACTTAACCAAGATGTCTGTGCTGGATGTGCTCACAGGCGTGTCCCAGCTCGCAGCGTATGACCCTTCCTTATTTGGACTGCCTCTTTTCCTTTGTTCTCCATTGCCTTTACCTATTTAGAAAAGTTTTAAGTTGTTAGCCAGTTGGGTTTTAGTTTAGGTTGTGAGGTCTGGCTCCAGCCAATGGAGATCAGAAGCAGCACTCAGGACCCAGTGTGTAAGGAATAAATACGCCTGCCTTTCCTTTTTCATTGAACTCTTGTGGCAAGATGGCTAACAGGAGCACCCTTTCTGCAGAAAGTAAAATTGCCTTGCTGAGAGAACTTTTTGTCTGAATGGTAATTTTTCCTTGTGGTACCTGGGAACAGGCATTCTGTCTCTAACAGCCCTGATAAATACCTAAGCTGACTGCCTCCCACTTGGAAAGTATTATACTTAACCAATGACTAAATGCCTAGCACACAAATGTGAAAGCGAAGTGCAGGCAGGCAATCACTTGCCCCAGGACAGGAGTCAGGGGCAAACCCCACCCCAGCCTTGCAGGCCTATGCTACAGAGTCTCAAGGCTCAGATCCCCATGGGGCAGCCCCCACAGGCTCCTTACCTGCTTCTCCTCCCGTGCCTTCTTCCAGTCCTCAATAAGGATCTTCTTCAGGCGGAACCCTTCGCGGGTGACCTCGGCCATCTGCTGCAGTGACTCTCTCTCCTTACGGCCCTTCTCTCTGCAGTGGGGGGGGGACACACAGGCACCACCAGTGGGGCACTTAGGGTCCACCCAGTCCGCCTCTTCCAAAATAGCTCAATCCACCTGTGGCCCCCACCAAGCCATCCTGGGAAAGATAAGAGAACAAACCCTCCTCCCAGCCAACCAGGTCCTCTCAACAGCATCCGTCATCCCTGTCCTTGAAAGAGGGACAGTGGGATCTGTAGGCCCCCGGAGTCAGGAAAGGGACTAGGGAGTGCTGGGAGGTGGAGCTAGATATGAACTCTCAAGAGACAGGAGACTAGCTTGCATGCAGTGGCTCATGCCTGTAATCCCAGCACTCTGAGAGGCCAAGGCAGGCAGGAGGATCACGTGAGCCCAAGAGTTCACAATCAGCCTGGGCAACATATAAAGACCCTGTCTTTACACATAATTAAAACAACCAGAGAAGACAGAAAGAACAGAAATCACGACTCCCAGGCAAAAAGACAATCCGGTTATTAAATGTGTTGGTTGGCCGGGTGCAGTGGCTCACACCTGTAATCCCAGCACTTTGGGAGGCCGAGGTGGGTGGATAACCTGAGGTTGGGAGTTCGAGACCAGCCTGGTCAACATGGTGAAACCCCATCTCTACTAAAAAAACAAAATTTAGCTGGTTGTGGTAGTGGGCACTTGTAATCCCAGCTACTTGGGAGGCTGAGACAGGAGAATCACTTGAAACCAGAGGGGGAGGTTGCAGTGAGCCAAGATCACGCCATTGCACTTCAGTCTGGGCGACAGAGCGAGACTTTGTCTCAAAAAAAAAAACAAAAACGCATGTTGGTTGTGTTCAATCCACCTTCTACTTAAAAGATCTGGAATCCGGAGTGTTTACATAAGTATTGGGACCTTCAACTTCTTTGAAACACTATTCCAGCCATGCCACCTGCCAGCAACTGACTGGACTTTATTTTGTTTTTTTAACTGTTTAGCTCACTGCAACCTCTGCTTCCCACACTCAAGCAATCCTCCTTCCTCAGCCTCCAGAATAGCTGGGTCTACAGGCACGAACCACCACATCCGGATAATTTTTTAAAAAATTTTCGGAGACAGGGTCTCACTATGGTGCCCAGGCTGGTCTTGAACTCCTGGGTTCAAGTGATCCTCTTGTGTCAGCCTCCTGAAGTGCTGGGATTACAGGTGTAAGCCACATAGCCAGCCAGTGATTCTTTAAATTATAATTTCCAATTTTTATTTTTACTTTTATAGACATGGGGTCTCACAATTTTGCCCAGGGTGGTCTCAAACTCCTGAGCTCAAGCGATCCTCCTGCCTCGGCCTCCCAAAGTGGTGGGAATACAGGCATGAGCCACAGTGAGCCCAGTTTATTTGTACTTTGTCATGTCAGACAGGTAATGTGCCAAGGTCGTAACACAGTTTAAGGGAGGCACAGCTCTCAGATGTGCTTAAAATCCTAATCATCGTGGCTAGGCATGGTGGCTCAGCACTTTGGGAGGCTGGGGTGGGCAGTCAGGAGTTCAAAAGCAGCCTGGCCAACATAGTGAAACCCTGTCTCTACTAAAAATACAAAAGTTACAAAAGTTAACCAGGTGTGGTGGGGCACACCTGCCATTCCAGCTGCTTGGGAAGCTGAGGCGTAAGAATTGCTTGAACCCAGAAGATCTCGGGGTGAGCCAAGATCACACCACTGCACTCCAGCTTGGGCAACAGAGTGACATCCTGTCTCAAAAAATGAATAAACAACTAAATAAAAATCACAGTGCTTATGAACTACAAAAGGATCGGCTGGCAGGAATTGAGAATAGCTATTCCTCTAGATGCCACAATCCCCACCTCTCCATACTGCCTCATCCTCGGCCTCCTCCTGATGTATACTTTACCTGCCTGTGGGGGTTGAGGTTTTCAGGGCCCACTGCAGAGCATGACAATGGAAAGTTTAGAGTCAGAAGTTAGGCTAATGAGGGTCCAAGTGCCAGCTCTGCTATCTCCTATGTGATGCTGGGGAAGTCATTTCCCTTTTTTGTTGTTTTTTTTTTTTTTTGAGACAGAGTCTTGCTCTGTCGCCCAGGCTGGAGTGGAAAGGCGTGATCTCAGCTCACTGCAACCTCCGCCCCCCGAGTTCAAGCGATTCTCCTGCCTCGCCTCCCAAATAGCTGGGACTACAGGCGTGCACCGCCACACCCGGCCAATTTTTTGTATTTTTAGTAGAGACGGGGTTTCACTATGTTGGCCAGACTGGTCTTCAACTCTTGACCTCGTGATCTGCCCACCTCAGCCTCCCAAAGTGCTGGGATTACAGGCGTGCGCCACCACGCCCAGCGTCATTTCCCTTTCTACACTTGAGTTCCCCCATCTGTTGAATTGGGAAACAATCCTACCTGCTTCCAGACTAGAGGGAAAGGTGGTGATTAGAATTCACAAGGCACCTGGCACAAACGGAGCACTCAATACAGAAAAGCAGAAAAGAGAGTGGGCCCGATTCATTGGGTGGGGCCAGGCAAAGTCCTGGGGTGTGGTGACAGGAGGGGGTACTGTCACCCACGTACTTGCAGGTGTTTTCACAGACGACGCCGCTGTTGTACTCATCTGTTCCATCGCAGCAGTCTACAGCAGAGGCAGGAGCCGAGATCAGACCTGGCAGTGCCGCCTCCTCCCTCCCTCCCTCCCTCCCCCACCACCTTTCCTGAATCCTGGTGCATCCTCACTCACCACAAATACCATCGTTGACGCGGTTGGAGGGGATATACAGGGGCTTATAGCCAGTGTTGGTGCAGTGGAAGCTGCCATTAGGACAGGCAGCCGTGCCTGGGAGAAAGAAGGGAGGGAAGGTTTTTGGAGTCAGCTCAGGGCCAGACATGTCCCACCCATCCACAGACAAGAGCCCCTGACAGGCCAGGCGCGGTGGCTCACGCCTGTAATCCTAGCACTTTGGGAGGCTGAGGCAGGTAGACTGCCTGAGCTCAGGAGTTCGAGACCAGTCTGGGCCACACAGTGAAACCCGTCTCTACTAAAATACAAAAAATTAGCTGGGTGTAGCGGCATGCGCCTGTAATCCCAGCTACTCGGGAGGCTGAGGCAGGAAATTGTTAGAACCCAGGATGCGGAGGTTGCAGTGAGCTGAGATTGTGCCACTGCACTTCAGCCTGGGTGACAGAATGTCGCTCTGTCTCTAAAAAAAAAAAAAAAAAAAAGCCCCTGACCCACACTTCACACACAGAGTACAAAAAACAGAATGACTAAGGGAAGGAAAGAGCTGTGCACTGCACCCCCAGGGCTCAAGTAAAGCTCTCCAGTGCTCCTGGAGAGCACTTCTGCCTCTCCTCATTGAGGCCCTTCAAAACAGGGTCTCGGCTGGGTGCAGTGGCTCACACCTGTAATCCCAGCATTTTAGGAGGCCGAGGTGGGTGGATCACCTGAGGTCATGAGTTTGAGACCGGCCTAGCCAAATGGTGAAACTCCATCTCTACTAAAAATACGAAAAATGGCCGGGCGTGGTGGCTCACGCTTGTAATCCAAGCACTTTGGAGGCCAAGGTGGGCGGCTCACCTAAGGTCGGGAGTTCAAGACCAGCCTGACCAACATGGTGAAACCCCGTCTTAAAAAAAAAAAAATACAAAAAATTAGTCACATGTGGTAGCATCCACCTGTAATCCCAGCTACTTGGGAGGCTGAGGAAGGAGAATCGCTTGAACCCAGGAGGTGGAGATTGCAGTGAGCAGAGATAGTGCCATTGCACTCCAGCCTGGGAGATAAGAACAAAATTCCATCTCAAAAAAAATAAATTAAAAAAAAAAAGGCAGGGCACATTGGCTCATGTCTGTAATCCCAGCACTTTGGGAGGCCGAGGCGGGTAAATCATGAGGTCAGGAGATGGAGACCATCTTGACTAATATGGTGAAACCCTGTCTCTACTAAAAATACAAAAAATTTAGTTGGGCGTGGTGGTGCACACCTGTGGTCCCAGCTACTCAGGAGGCTGAGGCAGGAAAATCCCTTGAAACTGCAGAGGTTGCAGTGAGCCGAGATCCCGCCACTGCAAGGAGGCTGAGGCAGGAAAATCTCTTGAAACTACAGAGGTTGCAGTGAGCCGAGATCCCACCACTGCACTCCAGCCTGGGCGACAGAGCAAGACTCTGTCAAAAAAAAAGGTCTCATCCTGGTGGCTCGAACCTGTAACCTGTAGCAGTTTGGGAGGCCAAGGCAGGAGGATGACTTGAGCTCGAGAGTGCCAGGCTGCAGAGAGCTACGATCACGCCACTGTACTCCAGCCTCAACAACAGACCAAGACCCTGTCTCTTCAAAAAACACAAAAACAAAAAACCAGGGGTTTCCCTTCACCTCTGTCTCCTCCTGGATTGCTCTCGGCCCCACCCTGTCTCCCACTTCTAGGGGATTGCCCATGTTGGCCCCTCCATCTGCAGCACCTTCGGGGGTCAACTGAAACCTCACCTCCTTGGAGGAGCCTCTTCTGACCCCTAGGCTTGGGGGGTAGGAGGACTCTGGGCTCCTCCAGCTACCCAGGGCCATGACACTGACCACTGACTTCTGGGCTTGTTTGTGCCCACTCAACGGGGAACCAGCACACGGAGTATCTTGGTCACACAGCACTGAGCAATGTTCAATAAATATCTGATGTATGAACAGAGAAAAAGCTCACCTGGCTCATCAGAGCCATCCTTGCAGTCGCAATAGTCATCGTTGACCTGATCGAATGGGATGGTAGCTGAACCGTCCAGGCAGGTGAAAGGCTTGGACTCATCGTAAAAGTGATGATCTGCGACGGGGCAGGAGCTCACGTGAGCGCAGGAAGGGGCTTTCTCCACCAAACACCGCCTCTGTCCTCCCACCCCCACCAGCGGAGCACTGCTGGGAAACTGAGGCAAAAGGCTGCAAATGCCTATCCCCAAGGCCCAATGTTGGCCTCTCCCACCTCCAGCCTGGCGGGAGGGGTGAACAGGTGGACTCACTGGTGAGGGAGACGCCCCGGGGCCTCTTGACCTCCACGGCCCAGCACAAGGGTAGCAGCAGAAGCAGCGGCAGCAGCATTTCACCAGAGGCTCTCAGGCCCGAAACGGGTTCTGTAGGCGGAAGCCGACAGCGGGGAGATGCGCAGTATCCCCACGCTGCAGCAAGAAAGGGGATCTGATCAGTGGGAGAGGGCTACTTCCAGTTATCTGGATGCCTCCATCGCTTCCAGGCAATGAGGCCTCACTTTGTTTCCCATATAGGGGCGAGGGGCAGCGATCTCCCTAATCCTAGCCAGTCTCACTTGGCTCAAATCAATGGCGAGGATCGCCAAACCTCGCTCCCTGTGCCTAGTTGTGGCCCAATTCCCGCCAATAGGCCGAAAGGGTTAACAGTCTCCGCCGTCCACACCCACACATGCATCCTCCCGTTGCCCCCCTGCAGGAAATTAAGGTGACCTCCCACCCGCTCGTTCATCACCTACACGAGGCCGGGGCAAAGGTCAGTATCCACCGCACCCTTCTTGTTCGGCAGGCACGGTTCCTGCTGCAGAAAGAAAGCGGAAATGTCTGGGAGCCGTCACTACCGGTCTTTCGTCCCGCACCGGAACGGCGAGTCAGGGTCGCCATGTTGGGAGTGGCAGGAGTGGGGGAGGTGCCAGAACCAAGACGGCCATCTTGGCCAGGACTGTGAAGCCTTAGAGAGGACAGTTCTGAGGGCTCGCTCTTAATGGCGGCGCAACGTACCACCATCTTGGGAGTGGCGGCTTCTCCGGACGGAAAGTTCCTGAAAAATGCCTGCGAACCCCCGGGGGCAGGAAAAGGTTGGGGGGAGGTAGGGGAAATGGGATGATCACGTGACCCTAAAGTGTCCTGACCCTCTGTCCTGCTGCCCGGCTCTGCTCCGCCCACTGTTGGGACTGTCCCTCCATGCAGCGTCAACCAATGAGAACGCAGTGTCAGCCCTGGAACGCGTGTCGTCTCCATGGAAACACTGGAGGGCGAAGAGGAGGCCGTTACCTAGCAACCGAGAGATGCGGAGAGCAACCGCCTAGCGGTCAGAAAGTGCATTTTTCAGAGCCGGAGGAATCCCAGCTGACGGATCACTGACAGGGGCGATTGACTCCTCGTTGTCCCCCTAACCCCTAGGGGCCTTTGTTCCCGACCCCATCATGACATCCCCCATGTGTAGGGCGGCCTCCGCCAACGCCCTGCCTCCTCAGGATCAGGCTTCGACGCCCTCTTCCAAGGTCAAGGGCAGGGAGACTTCGGGCAAACCCAGCCACCTCCGAGGAAAGGGCGCAACCCCAGGCTTGGACCCTCGGCCGTTCCAAGGCAGGATCCTTCCGCAGAGGTGCAGGGAAGCCCTCTATACGCTCCCAGGTGGCTGAATTACATAGAAAGATACAACTGCTAGGTAAGATGGCTCCAGAGGGCACAGAGGGTCAGGGATCAACAGTGTCCATACAATCTTCTGACCAGGCATGGTGTGACAAAGGTATTTCTCCAGCATGAGTCTAGGTGAACAGCTTCTGGGCAAAACTCATATTTGTTCATGTTTTTCCCTCCTCTCCCTCTTAAAACTTCTCATGAGCTCAGAACCGAGTGAACTGTACTTCATACTTTCCTGTAACTTTCTTTTTTTTTGAAACAGGGTCTCTCTACCGCCTAGGCTGGAGAGGAGTGGCATGGTCTTGACTCACTGCAACCTCCACAGGTTCAAGCGATTCTTGTGCCACAGCCTCCCAAGTAACTGGGACTACAGGCGTACGCCACCATGCTTGACTAATTTTCTTTTTTGTAGAGATGGATTCTCACTGTACTGCCCAGGCTGGTCTCCAACTCCTGGGCTCAAGCAATCCTTTCATCTCAGCCTCCCGAGTAGCTGGGACTCACAGGCTCACACCACCATGCCAGGCCACTTTTTTTGTAGTTTTAGTAGAGACGGGGTCTCACCATATGTGCCCAGGCTGGTCTGGAACTCCTGAGCTCAAGCAATCCACCTACCTCAGCCTCCCAATGTACTGGGATTACAGGCATGAGCCACCATGCCTGGGCACAGATCCTCTTATACTCAGATTTTTTTCAGTAAATATAGTCAGCCCTTTGTATTCCCGGATTCCAAGTCCGCAACTAAATGCAAATACAATTAGTTGAATGAAAATACAATATTCACAGGCTGAACATGGTGGTTCATGCCTATAATCCCAGCACTTTGGGAGACCAAGATAAGAGGCTCACTGGAGGCCAGGAGTTTGAGAACAACACTGGCAACATAATGAGACCATGTGTCTACAGTTTTTTTTTTTCTTTTAGTACAATTTCCATTTTCTTTTTCTCCAGAGAATAGTCTGTCTTCAGTCTGTAAGGACTCAGTTCCTTACATGGGCTTTGGTGGGAGTCATGGGGCAAGTGCAGGTCTAAATCACGGTGGGGTGTTTGGTCCTTGCTGGCTTCACGAGATTGATGCCTGACTGCTTTGCTATGAATTGCACAGCTCACACAGTAATGTAGCTTCACATACAGCTTGGGAAGCACATAGGCATCAAAGACGCTCAATTCAGAAATGTCCCTGACTGCTGCAGCCTCCACTGTTTCGAATGACAAATTTCTTAATGGCCTTGTCCTTGGCATGCATCGGGCACAGTTCATGCAGCAAATAGGCTGCACGTGGCCATGGCCCTTTTTTGGCACAACCATTGTTCCTTCTTTTCTTTGTCATCTTGGAGGCATGGATTGGAGAGAGCTGCATTCTTATAATATTAAGTTGATGATTGCAAAAAAAGGTCTTCTCTCTGGGATGTTGCACCCACCCACCCAGTAACTGTGTATCTGTCCACCTCACCTGCCCGGCAGAGGGTGACCGGAAGGCTTTTTTGAGAGCTCACAGTGGAACATCAAGAAGAACCAGGAGACCATCAGTCAGCTCCGTGAGGAGACTAAGGCCCTGGAACTAAAGCTGCTGGACCTGCTCAAGGTAAGGGGTGAAGAGGTGGGTGGAGGAGTTCCCCTCAGGGGGTGGTGGGGCAAGGAGACAGCACCTGGCCTCAGCTAGAGGTGACATGATGAAAAGTGACTGCACTCTCCTCCCTGCAGGGAGATGAGAAAGTGGTCCAGGCAGTGATTCTCGAATGGAATTCGGAGAAGCCGTACCTCAAGAATAGGACAGGCCAGGTTTGCCCCACCCTCTCCCCCACCTCATCCTTCATTACCAGCCTGGGTCCCCTCGGTGCTGGACTCCAGGCTCACCCTCTCCAATCCTTTCTGCACACCAGCTGCCACTCATGTGCTCCTTCAATTACATCTTTATAACTCACTGTCCTTGGACCTGGCATCCTGGCATGGTAGTAAATACAGTGAAAAAAAAGACCAAGTCGGCCGGGCACAGTGGCTCACATCTGTAATCTCAGCACTTTGGGAGGCCAAGGCGGGCAGATCACCTAAGGTCAGGAGTTCTAGACCAGCCTGGCCAATATGGTGAAACCCTGTCTCTAAAAAAAAAAAAAAAAATTTGGAGGCCGGGCAGAATGGCTCACACCTGTAATCCCAGCACATTGGGAGGCCGAGGCGGGCGGATCACAAGGTCAGGAGTTCAAGACCAGCCTGACCAACATGGTGAAACCCCATCTCTACTAAAAAAAAAAGTACAAAATACAAACATTAGCCAGGCATGGTGGCGGTCACCTATAATCCCAGCTACTCAAGAGGCTGAGGCAGGAGAATCGCTTGAACCTGGGAGGCAGAGGTTGCAGTGAGCCGAGATCACGCCACTGCACTCCAGCCTGGGTGACAGAGCAAGACTCCATCTCAAAAAAAAAAAGAAAAAAAAATTTAGAACCCTGAGTGTGTGTAAGATCACCAAGGTGGTCAGTGTGGACAGAGAGAAGAGCCCAGTGCTCTGTCTCCAAAAACAACACAAAAGAGGTGGCCAGGGAGGTGGGTAGAAAACTGGAAAGGGACGTCCTGGAAGCCACGGTATGGGAGAAGGAAGGGAGGAAGCGCTAGGTGTGTGCTGGGATGGGGTGTTCAGGCCCCTGCTTTCGCTCGGCCCCTTGCAGCAGGCTCTGGAGCACCTAGACCACCGGCTGAGCGAGAAGGTGAAGCAGCGGAACGCCCTGCAGCACCAGGTGGTGTTGCGTCAGAAGCGGCTGGAGGAGCTCCAGCTCCAGCACAGCCTGCGCCACCTGGAGATGGCGGAGGCGCAAAACAGCCACTCGGAGGTGGCCAAGGTAGGGCCGAGAGAGGCCTACAGGGCAGGGGGTCCTGTGGGAGGGATCGAGTGCGGAGGGCGCTCAGCCCAGCCCTGCCGCTCTCTAGACCATGCGGAACCTGGAGAACCGCCTGGAGAAGGCCCGGATGAAGGCGGAGGAGGCCAAGCACATTACCAGCGTGTACCTGCAGCTCAAGGCCTATCTACAGGTAGGGACTAGGAGGGCTCGGGGTGAGGGGCAAGCAGGGGCTAGGGACAGCAGTCACAGGCCTGCCTCATCTCCCCACCCCCCCCCCACGACGCCCCAGGACGAGAGCCTCCACTTGGAGAACCGGCTGGACTTCATGGAGGCTGAGGTGGTGAGGACCAAACACGAGCTGGAGGCACTGCACCTGGTGAACCAAGAGGCCCTCAATGCCCGGGAGATTGCCAAGGTGCCAACCCTCTTGCCCGCGGCCGTCCTGCCCAGCTGCCACGGTCTCCCAGCTTCAGAATCTGATCCCAGCTGTCCCTGAGCTTCCCCAACGCGCCTGCCCCCCATCTGTCTCCTAGCACCCTGTGGCGGGTAGCGGTAGGTGCCATCTGGTCCCCCCTGCTCCCCCTGCCCGCCCCTCCAGAATCAACTGCAGTATCTGGAGGAGACCTTGGTTCGAGAGCGCAGGAAGCGGGGAACGCTACATAAGTGAGTGCAAGAAGCGCGCCGAGGAGAGGAAACTGGAGAACGAGCGCATGGAGCGCAAGGTGGGCGCACCTGTGACTCCAGCCCAGCCCAGCCGAGCCCCGCCCAGCCCAGCCTTGCCCTGGCTCTACCTCATCCTAGGCCTCCTCCCACTTCTGAAGTTTCTCCTAACCCCGCCCCCTCCCTGACTCCACCCCCAGTTGGTGCAAAGACTCTTCCCATATCCCTGACCCCTCTCCTCCCCTGCCCTCCTAGGTGGCTGTTCCATTTTGGCTCTGACATGGCCTCCAGCCCTCCCCTTACTCACTGACCCCTACCCATCCTTTCCCACCTGAGTAGACTGCCTGTCTTAAATCTGACCCTGCCTCTAGCCCAACCCTTGTCTAAGGCCCCGCCCCCTTCTATTGGCCCCGCCGCCTGCACCTGTCCTGAGGCTGCCACCTGTCCAGCCCTTTTTGTTTTTGTTTTTGTTTTTGTTTTTTTCATTTTGGTAGGGGTGTGTGTGTGTGTGTGTGTGTGTGTGTATTTTTTTTTGAGACAGGGTCTCACTCTGTCGCTCAGGCTGATCATAGCTCACTGAGGACTCGACCACCCAGGCTCAAGTGATCCTCTCACCTCAGCCTCCCAAGTAGCTGGGACTACAGGCGCGCCACCACGCCCTGCTAATTTTTGTATTTTTTGTAGAGATGGGATTTTGCCATATTGCCCAAGCTGGTCAAACCCTTGGGCTCAAACGATCCTCCCGCCTCGGCCTCCTAAAGTGCTGGAATTAAAGGCGTGAGCCACGGCCACCGCGCATGGCCTTGTCTCACTTTCTTGACCCCTGCCCAGTGCCCTTATCTGGCCCCAAGCTTTTGCCCTCTCCCCTCCCTGCCGTTTGAGCCCTGTTCCCTTTGGGGCCCCAGTCTGGATCCCCTCCCCATCCTCCTCCCTAAGCTCTGTCCACGAGCTGACCCTGGCTCTGACCTCAACCCACAAGCAGACCCACCGTGAGCACCTGCTGCTGCAGTCTGACGACACCACCCAAGACAGCCTACATGCCAAGCAGGAGGAGCTGCGGCGGCGCTGGAGCATGTACCAGATGGAGGTGATCTTTGACAAGGTCAAGGACGCCACCGGCGCTGCCGAGTCACACGTGAGTTCTGCCCGCAGCCCTCTCTGCCGAGCCTCCTCCACCCCAGACGCACCCTGGGGTCCCCAGGCGGACAAAACCGACACACCCTGCCTCCCCCTCTGCCAGGTCAGTTCTTAAGCTCACAAACCTGCTCCTTTCTTGAAAAATATCTCTTCCCCTCCAGCTACCATTCAGTTTGTCTGCTGCCTTGGAGGCAAAACCCCCAGGAGGTGTCTACACTCTCCATCATTTCTACAGTCGCCTTCCTTTCTCTATTGTACCTTGCTAACTCCTTTGCCATGCCAGCTCTAGGAGAACTGGGAATTTCCTCTCTTGTTCTGTCTCCAGTGTCTGCAAGTGGCATCCCTGCCCCAGGTCCCTCACTTTGCAGTGTCTTCCTTGCAGTATTCTAAGACCACTGTGTCCCCCTTGGGTCATGGTTCCCGCCAGTGAACACTGGACCCAACCGTGTTTCTTCCCTCTGGGTGCCCGCCAACCTGCTGCTCCTCCTATGGGGCCGACCCCCGAGGAGTTCTGGGACTTCCACCTATGGGAGGACACCTATGGGGTCATCTGGGGCACTGAGGCGCAGCCCTTTGCCAGATTTGGGCGTTGTGAGGGGATGGCTCCGAAGACGGGCGATATTTCCTGTAAGACTGGGGGAGATTCACGGCCAGAAATTGATGGCACCTTGATTTTGGAAAGAAGCTATGTTCACCTGTCCAGCTGCCTATGCATTTGGCCTGACTCAAGTTCCTTGTATTTGTATGTTTTTTTAGTTTTTTTGAGACGAAGTCTTGTTCTGTCGGCCAGGCTAGAGTGCAGTGGCCCGATCTCAGCTCACTGCAATCTCTGCCTCCCGGGTTCAAGTGATTCTCCTGCCTCAGCCTCCCCAGTAGCTGGGACTACAGGTGTGCGCCACCACGCCCAACTACTTTTTGTATTTTTTATAGTAGAGATGGGGTTTCACCAAGTTGGCCAGGACGGTCTCGATCCCTTGACCTCGTGATCCGCCCGCCTCGGTCTCTCAAAGTACTGGGATTACAGGCGTGAGCCACCGTGCCCGGCTCAAATTCCTTACATGGGCCAGGAAGGGCCCCGCAAAAATGATATATCCAGGGCGGCTCACCCTTGAAGCAGCCCCGACTCCAACCCACAGTATCTCCATACATCGCTGTGTAAAAAGTGCCAGCTCAGGCCACCTGTCCTGCTTCCGAGGGGACGCAGGGTGGGGGGCAGGAGGTGGAGCGCTCCTGCACCTTCTTAGACCCTGGCTCTGACTGGGGCTGGGTGGTCCGCAGTCGGTGGTGCGACGGTTCCTGGCCCAGGGCGACACCTTCGCGAAGCTGGAGACGCTCAAGAGCGAGAACGAGCAGACGTTGGTGAGGCTGAAGCAGGAGAAGCAACAGCTGCAGCGGGAGCTGGAAGACCTCAAGTACTCGGGGGGAGGCCACGATGGTGAGGTGAGGCCCTGGGATCCTGGGGAGGGCGGTGGGGCGGCGGCGGGGCGGACTGAACCCCCCCCGTGGCGACCTCCCCCGTTCCCTGCAGCCAGCAGAAACTGCAAGCCGAGGCGCAGGAACGCCTCAAGCAGGAGGAACGGCGGCACGCCGAGGCCCAGGACCGGCTGGAGCGCACCTTGCGGGCGATGCAAGTGGCCAAGGACAGCCTGGAGCACCTGGCCAGCAAGCTGATCCACATCACGGTGGTAGGCCCCGCTCAGAGGAAGCCCCTCCAGGCCCTCCCGGGACCGATGACGTGCAACCACGAAGAGGGGGATTCCTGCCACAGCGGCCTGCCCTAGGGAACCCCCATCCTGTGTCGGACGACAGAGGTCCCTCCCACATGAAAGAAGCCTCGCCCCATTCCTCAGAATCCCGGCCCCACATCCCCTGGGGGGACTCTCACTCCCGCAAGGAAGCCCAAGACTTCGGAGACCCTGTCCCGTCTCAAGCTCCACCTCCAAGGGAAAGTCCCACCCTGTCCCCCACCGAAAACCTCGGAGACCTCGCTGCAATTCTGGAGCAACCCGAGACAGAGGCCCTATCGTGCCCGCAGCAGAGGCCCATTTCTTCAGGAGGCCATTCCCATAATGGCCTCCCTCGAGTCTTACCATCCCCACCAAGGGGCCTCCCCAAACCTTTCCACACTCTAGCTAGAGTTCAGAGGCTCCACCCTCACAGACGTGGCCTGGACCCGAGTCCCCGTCCCCCACTGACCAGCACCGCCCCTGTAAATAGGCACTTGTGCCACCCAGGCCCCGACCCCGAGAGAAAAACCCCGCCCCTGGGTGGAGCCTGTCCACGAGGCCACACCCCTCTCGGCTGACTGGACTCTGCCCTGGCGCAGGAGGACGGTCGCTTCGCGGGAAAGGAGCTGGATCCCCCAGGCAGATAACTATCTGGCAAACCTGCTGGGCCTCGTAGAGGAAAAGCTGCTGAAACTGCAGTCGCAGCTCGGGGAGCCACAACGTCCAGGAGATGCTGCGTCACATCGCCGACCGCGAGGTGCCCTGCAGCCATGGGGCAGGGCTCCAGAGATCGAGGAGTGGGGCTGGGTCGGAAAACCAGGGGAACCGCGGGCAACCTCGGGAGACCAGGGTGCAGGCTGATGAGCCAGGAAGGGGTTTCGGGGACGAGTGAGGTTTGAGGAGCCACGAGGGGAAGAAACCAGAAGAGGTGGCCGGGCACGGTGGCTCACGCCTGTAATCCCAACACTCTGGGAGGCCGAGGCGGGTGGATCATCTGAGGACTGGAGTTCGAGACCAGCCTGGCCAACATGGTGAAATCCCGTCTCTACTAAAAATACAAAAAGTCTCTACTAAAGATACAAAAAATTAGCTGGGCATGGAGGTGCACGCCTGTAATTCCGGCTGTTTGGGAGGCTGAAGCACCAGACTCTCTTGAACCCGGGAGGTGGAGCTTGAAGCCAAGATCTAGCCGTTGCACTCCAGCCTGGGCAACAAGAGCGAAACTCCCTCTAAAAAAAAAAAAAGAAAAAAAGAAAGAAAGAAAAGAAAAGAAACCAGAAGAGGTGCGGGCAGGTCCTGGAGGCCAAGAGGACGGGGCTGAGCAATCGGGATAGGGACAGGCCTAGTGGCAGGGCCCCAGAGACCAGGGACGGACCTGAGTGATGAGAGGGTGAAGCTGAGCATCAAGGTGTCTGCTGAAGGAGTGATGGGAGTGGGCAGTGGTCTCCAGCTAAAACCAGGGCATATCTTGGAATGGGGTAGGGAGGAGGCGGAACGTGATTTCTCGATGGGAACGTGATTTCTTGCTCGCTTAGTTCCTTTCCAGCTTAGAGGGAAGGCTGCCCCAATACAACACCCGCATCGCCCTGCCCCTTGCTACTTCCAAGGACAAGTTTTTTGGTCAGTATGGGTGGGAGGATGAAGGGGTGCGGTTGGACCCCCAAGCTGGGGGAGCAGGATGTTGTCGGATACCCTGCTCAGGGCCAAGGTGGGGGGGTGGAATGGGTGGTAAAGCCTGGGAAGGAGACCCGGGGATGGGGGACCGGGATCCCTCAACGCTCCCTGCTTCCCCCCCCCACGCCCCGTAGACGAAGACAGTGAGGAGGAGGACAACGAGGTAGTGACCCGCGCATCGCTGAAGATCCGTTCCCAGAAGTTAATTGAAAGCCGCAAGAAGCACCATCGTTCGCGGAGGTCCTAGACTCGCCCTGGCGGCCCCCATCGGAGCCCCCGATTCCTCCGGGTCTAGCGCAGGCCCCACGGGGCCCCTTCAAGGGCCGAACGCGGTCCGGACAGGGAGCGGAGGCGGCCAGCGGCGCCCGGAGGAGAGGAAGGGGCCGGGCCAGACGTTCCCACAGTAAATCTCCCCCAGCTGGGTCTGCCCTGGCCTCAGAATTGCGCAATAAAGGTCACAGACCAAGACCCTGGGTATTCGTCTCTTCGTGACCCTGCACCACTCAAGAGACAGCTGTCCCTGAAAACCCAGGGCCACAGACCTGTATTCCCTGTTTTCCCAGCACTTTGGGAGGCTGAGCTGAGTGGATCACTTGAGCCCAAGGGTTCCAGACCAGCCTGGGCAACATGGTGAAAACCAGTTCTTACCCTCTCCCTCCCCCCAAAAATAGCCGGGCGCGGTGGCGTACCTGTAGTCCCAGGTACTTGGGAGACTGAGGCAGGAGAATCGCTTGAACCCAGGAGGTGGAAGTTGCAGTGAGCCAAGATCGCGCCACTGTACTCCAGCCTGGGCAACGGGAGTGAGACCCTGTCTCAAAAAATTAATAAGGCTAGGCACCGTGGTTCATGCCTGTAATCCTAGCATTTTGGGAGGCCGAGGCAGGCGAATCGCTTGAGGCCAGGAGTTTGAGACCAGCCTGGCAAGCATGGCAAAACCCCTTCTCTACTAAAAGTACAAAAATTAGCCGGGCATGGTGGTGGTACCTGTAATCACAGCTACTTGGGAGGCTGAGGCAGGAGAATCGCTTGAACCCAGGAGGCGGAGGTTGCAGTGAGCTGAGATCAAGCCACTGTACTCCATCGTGTACAACAGAATGAGACTCCATCTCAAAATAAAAATAATCGGTTGGGCACAGTGGTTCACTTCTGTAATTCCAGTACTTTGGGAGGCTGAGGTGGGTGGATCACCTGAGGTCGGGAGTTCGAGACCAGCCTGACCAACATGGAGAAACTCCATCTCTACTAAAAATACAAAAAAAAATGAACCTGGTGTGGTGGCAGGTGCCTGTAATCCCAGCTACTTGGAAGGCTGAGGCAGGAGACTTGCTTGAACCCAGGAGGTGGAGGTTGCAGTAAGCCAAGATCTGGCCAATGCACTCCAGCCTGGACCACAAGAGCAAAACTCTGCCTAAAAAATCATCATCATCATCATCAAAAGTGGAAGATGCCCCTACCCTTGGTCAAGCTAGCCCTTTCCACTGGAGCACAGAGGACTCCGGTCTGGGGACACACATCTGCCCCCACACAGGGACTCCCCCACATCTGGGGATACAAAAGAGACCCTTCCCTTGTTGTGTCCTTTCTCCTGGGGGACAGATTGATAGGCACCCGGCGGAAGAGCCAGGACCTCTCCTGGGCTGGAGCGGGGTCCAGCTGGAAGGATCCAGAGCCGTGGGTCCGGCCTGCCCCGCCCCGCCCAGCAACTCGACCGCCCCGCCCCACTGGCCCCAGCGCCCGGCCACTGCCCGCCACCCGCCGGCCCTTCCGCCTCACTCAGCGGCGCCACTGGGAGGTACGGGAGCCGGCCATGGAGCGCACAGCAGGCAAAGAGCTGGCCCTGGTAAGGGGACAAGGGATTCCCGGACCCCGCATCCCTGGCGACCCTCAAGGTCCCGAAACTCCAAGTGCCCTCCCTTCGGACGCCATCTGCTCCCAATTTGAAATTGCCCTGGAGTCCCCTCTTGGGGACTCACGACCCTTGACCCAGTGAAGCGACTGTTTCCTCTTAGGGATGGGGGCGGGAGTCTCTGAGCACAGGCGGCAGAAAGGGCCAGAGACAGGTTCTATGAGACTGGACCCTGGGACATCCCCAAATGCCACCCCTTGTCCTCAGGACTTGGGATGAGGGGGCCCGCAGCGAGGAGGGGACTAGCTTGGGACCCCAGCCGGAGTCTCGCAGCCTCTGGCCAGGAAGGGGCGTGGGGGATGGAGCAGGAAAACTCGGCCCGAGTCTGCGCCGCGAAGGAGGCTGGGGCTCCAGGACCTGCGCCTCTTTGGTGCCCTGAGTCCTCCTCTGCGTCCAGGCGCCGCTGCAGGACTGGGGTGAGGAGACCGAGGACGGCGCAGTGTACAGTGTCTCCCTGAGGCGGCAGCGCAGTCAGCGCTTGAGCCCGGGGGAGGGCCCCGGGGGCAGCCAGGTAAGGACGAGGTTCGGTGGGTGGGCGGGGCGGGAAGCGACCAGGTGAGGGCGGAACTGAGAGAGCCGAGGTTTGGCCGCCGGGGTGCCGCGGGCGGAAGGAAGGGAGGGGCTCAGAGGCGACCAGGTGAGGATAGAAAAGGGCCTGGGGGCGGCCAGGTAAATGGGGAGATCCAAGGAATAGGGGTGGGGCCAGGTGATGGCTGCGCAGTTCCCAAGAGGGGCCTGGGGACAAACTGGTAAGGACAGAACTGGACGGCCGGGTGAGGAAAGGCCGGTTTAGAAGGCTGGGGCTGGAGGGTGGAATGGGGTTGGTTTAGAAGGGGCCAGGTGAGGGCGGGTGGGGCAGCCAGTGAAGCGTGTCAGGAGGGCTGAGGGAAGCTGGGGGTGGCCAAGAGTGTGTGTGGGGGGGTAAGGGACAGGGCATGGGAGAGGGAGGGCAGGTTGCAGGAGCTATTTGTGGACAGGGCTGAATAATAACTCCAAGCAGTGAAGGTGTGGGGTGCACACCTATAATCCCTGCGCTTTGGAAGACCAAGGCAGGAGGCCAGGAATTTGAGACCAGCCTGGGCAACACAGCAAGATTCTCTCTCCTAAAAAAAAAAAAAAATTAAATAATTAGGTGGGCGTGGTGCTGCCCAGTGGTGGTCCCAGCTGCTCAGAAGGCTGGGGCAGGAGGACCACTTGAGTCTAGGAGTTGGAGGCTGCAGTGAGCTATGATTGTGCCTCTGCACCCCAGCCTGGGCAACAAAACAAGACCCTGTCTCTTAAAAAAACCAAACCAAAACAATAACTCCAAGAAGTCGGGAGGCAGAGGAATCACATGCAAGAGTGGTGCTAGGGGCCAGGCGCGGTGGCTCACGCCTGTAATCCCAGCACTTTAGGAGGCTAAGGTGGGTGGATCACCAGGTCAGGAGTTCAAGACCAGCCTGGCCAAGGTGGTGAAACCCTATCTCCAATAAAAATACAAAAAATTAGCCAGGTGTGGTGGCAGGTGCCTGTAATTCCAGCTACTCGGGAGGCTGAAGCAGAGAACTGCTTGAACTCGGGAGGCGGAGGTTGCAGTGAGCCAGGATTGCGCCACTGCACTCCAGCCTAGTGACAGATTGAGACTCTGTCTCAAAAAAAAAAAAAAAAAAAAAAAAAAAAAAAGAGCGGTGCTAGGGGCTGGGTGCAGTGGCTCACACCTGTAATCCCAGCACTTTGGGAGGCTGAGGTGTTGGATCACGAGGTCAGGAGTTCGAGACCAGCCTGCCTAGCATGGTGAAACCCCATCTCTCCTAAAGATGCAAAAAATTAGCTGGGTATGGTGACGTGGACCTGTAATCCCAGCTACTCGGCAGGCTGAGGCAGGAGAATCCCTTGAACCCTGGAAGCGGAGGTTGCAGTGAGCCAAGATCACACCATTGCACTCCAGCCTGGGTGACGAGGCAAGACTCCATCTCAAAAAAAAAAAAAAAGCAAGGAAAAAAGAGTGGTGCTAGGGATAAGCGTGATTAGAGAAGGTGCTTCGGGGACCACTCCTGGTCTTTCATGGCCACCCCTCCCCCTCCTGCAGGCCCCCAGCCCGTCTGCTGCCAACACCTTCCTCCACTATCGGACCAGCAAAGTGCGGGTGCTGAGGGCAGCGCGCCTGGAGTGTCTGGTGGGAGAGTTGGTATGTGGAGACCGTGAGCAGGACCCCAGCTTTGTGCCCACCTTTCTGGCCACCCACCGGACCTTCGTACCCACTGCCCGCCTTCTGGGCTTTCTGCTGCCACCAATGCCGCCGCCTCCACCTCCCGGGTCAGTAGCAACCCAAAACCTCTATGTTCCTACCCTACATCCCCACTTGGCACACCCTCACCTCCTCAGGTGGGACCAGGAAATACCTCCCAAACCCAGAGCCCTCTTCCTAAGGCCCCTCTAGATTCCCCCTTCCTCACCTGCTGGGGGCCTCTTCCCAGGGTAGAGATGAAGAAGACAGCGGGACAAGATCTGAGCTTCAACAAGAACCTGAGGTTGGTCCCCCCATCCAAATAGGGGAGTGGAGGGGAGGAAATCCCAGAGGACAAAGGTTAGCGGTCGGCCTTGGGTTTTGCAAATTGCAGGTTGGGGCTGGGTGCAGTGGCTCTAGCCTCTAATTCCAGCACTTTGGGAAGTCCAGGTGGGCGGATCAGAAGGTCAGGAGTTCGAGACCAGCCTGGCCAACATGGTGAAACCCAGTATCTACTGAAACTACAAAAATTAGCCAGGCATGGTGGTAGGCACCTGTAATCCCAGCTCCTTAGGAGGCTAAGGCAAGAGAATCGCTTGAACTCGGGAGGCAGAGGTTGCAGTGAGCCAAGATCATGACATTGTACTCCAGCCTGGGTGACAGAGCAAGATTCCATCTCAAAAAAGAAAATTGCGGGTTAGGTAATAAAAGACCAGGAGTCAGGCTGGGCAAGGTGGCTCACAACTGTAATTCCAGCATTTTGGGAGGGGGGAGGCAGGCAGACCATCAGAGGTCAGGAGTTAGAGAGCAGCCTGGCCAACAGAGAAACCCTTTTTCTACTAAAAATACAAAAAAAATTAGCCAGGTGTGAGAGTGTACGCCTGTAGTCCCAGCTACTCGGGAGGCTGAGGGATGAGAATCAGTTGAGGAGACTGAGGTTGCAGTGAGTCAAGATCAGGCCACTGCACTGCAGCCTAGGTGACAGAGTGAGACTCTGTCTCAGAAAAAAAAAAAAAAAAAAAAAAAAAAAAGAAAGGGAAGAAGGCTAGGCTCGGTGGCTCATGCCTGTAATCCCAGCACTTTAGGAGGCCAATGCAGGCGGATCTCGAAGTCAGGAGTTCAAGACCAGCCCGAGCAACATAGTGAAACCCCGTCTCCACTAAAAAGACAAAAATTAGTTGGGCATGGTGGCACGCACCTGTAGTTCCAGCTACTCGGGAGGCTGAGGCAGGAGAATTGCTTGAACCCAGGAGGCGGAGGTTGTGGTGACCCAGACAGCGCCACTGCACTCCAGCCTGGGTAACAAAGCAAGTCTGTCAAAAAAGGAAGGAAGGGAGGGAGGGAGGGAGGGAAGGATGGAGGGAGGGAGGGGAGAAAAGTACCAGGAGTCACATTCTGGGTCCCCCCCCCCCCCCCACTCTGGACCCAGCTCTGAGACCCTGTCTCTCTGGCCAGGGCTGTGGTGTCAGTGCTGGGCTCCTGGCTGCAGGACCACCCTCAGGATTTCCGAGACCCCCCTGCCCACTCGGACCTGGGCCGTGTCCGAACCTTTTTGGGCTGGGCGGCCCCAGAGAGCGCTGAGGCCCGAAAAGCAGAGAAGCTTCTGGAAGATTTTTTGGAGGAGGCTGAGCGAGAGCAGGAAGAGGAGCCGCCCCAGGTGTGCACAGGTGAGGGATTTTCAGATCCGGTCATGTTCTGAGAGGCTTTTCCTGCCTGCTTCTTCCCACACAGGCTTTCTCTCCCCCTCTGAGAGCTGCAAATCCTAAGCAAGGTTTTAACTCTAAGGCTCAATTTCCTCATCTGTACAATGGGGATAACAAGTCTTTGTTGGCTCGGCTCGGTGGTTTACGCCTGTAATCCCAGCACTTTGGGAGGCTGAGGCAGGCAGATCACCTGAGGTCGGGAGTTCAAGACTAGCCTCACCAGCATGGAGAAACCCTGTCTCTACTAAAAATACAAAAATTAGCCGGGTGTGGTGGTGCATGCCTGTAATCCCAGCTACTTGGGATGCTGAGGCAGGAGAATCTCTTGTAGCCGGGAGGTGGAAGTTGCAGTGAGCTGAGATTGCACCACTGCACTCCAGCCTGTGCGACAAGAGGGAAACTCCATCTCAAAAAAAAAATTTTTTTTTTTGGTCTGAAGTATTAGCATGTGTCTAATACTTTTCCCTCCTTGGTGCCATTGGGTCAGGATGCCCTGGTGATTCTAGCTACAAACCATTGCCTTGATACTTGTCTTCAATTGCTTTTTTCTTTTCCTTTTTTGAGTCAGGGTCTTACTCTGTTGCCCAGGCTGGAGTGCAGTGTCTCCATCATTGCTCACTGCAGGCTCAACATCCTGGCTCAAGTAGTCCCCACCTGGGCCTCCCAAAGTGCTGGCATTACAGGCGTGAGTCACTACACCCAGCCTGTAAAATTCTTCTTATTTTTGCAATTCTTTTTTCAATTTTTTTTTTTTTATTTTGACAGAGTCTCTCACTGTTACCCAGGCTGGAGTGCAGTGGCACAATCTCAGCTCACTGCAACCTCCACCTACTGGGCTCAAGTCATTCTTCTGTCTCATCTTCCTGAGTAGCTGGGACCACAGGCACGTGTCACCATGCCCGGCTAATTGTTTTGCAGAGGTGAGGTCTTGCCATGTTGCCCAGGCTGGTCTTGAACTCCTGGGCTCCAGCGATCCACCTGCCTTGGCCTCCCAAAATGCTGGGATTACAGTCATGAGCCATTGTGCACGGCTGGCCTCCTTACTTGATGCTTGGTTTTTGCTCAACTCCTAGACTGTGAGTGCATGAAAGGAGGACCTGTGGTTCTTGCTCCTAGCTCTGTCCTCAGGGGCAGGAGCAACACAGATTAGTTTGCTGAATAATTGCATCCTGATTAGGAAGTATCATCTTTCACCCATCTGCGTTTGATCTGATCCTCATCACAGAAGAATCTCTATCCCTAATCCCCCCTCGCTTAATCTCCAGATTACAGTGGCCACATTCCTGTCCGATTTACAAAGTAGCAGCCGCTTCTCTATTCCTGGTGACAAAGTCTCAGTTATTTATATATATATATATAAAGGTTTAGCTGGGCACAATGGCTCACACCTGTAATGCCAGCACTTTGGGAGGCTGAGGCGGACACAAGGTCAGGAGTTTGAGACCAGCCTGGCCAACATGGTAAAACCCCATCTCTACTAAAAAAAAAAAAAAAAAAGCAAAAATTAGCCAGGCATGGTGGCACATACCTGTAGTCCCAGCCACTCGGGAGGCTGAGGAAGGAGAACCGCTTGAACCTGGGAGGCAGAGGTTGCAGTGAGCCGAGATTGAGCCACTGCATTCCAGCCTGGGCGACAGAGCAAGACTCCATCACAAAATAAATAAATAAATACAATAAAATAATACTATGATGCCATAACTAGTACAAAGGATAAAGAAAAGGAGAGTAATTTACACAGCAATAAATCATGGTGGTTTTTTGTTTGTTTGTTTTGTTTTGTTTGAGATGGAGTTTCACTCTTGTTGCCCATGCTGGAATGCAATGGTGCCATCCCAGCTCACCGCAACCTCCCAGGTTCAAGTGATTTTCCTGCCTCAGCCTCCCGAGTAGCTGCGATTATAGGCATGTGCCACCACGCTCGACTTCGTGTTTTTAGTAGGGATGGGGTTTCTCCATGCTGGTCAGGCTGGTCTCAAACTCCCAACCTCAGGTGATCTGCCTGCCTCGGTCTCCCAAAGTGCTGGGATGACAGGCGTGAGCCACTACACCTGGCCTAAACCATCTTTTTCAATGAGTTAATGCTTTGGCATGTCTCAACAGGACACGTGATGAGGTTGTCCCTGTCTTTGCCTGTCCTACATCACAATGGAGTGTCACAGTGCTGTCATACTGACGGTAACAAGCACCAACTAATGCAGGGGGAGGGCACTGGTGAGGCAAAAACAGCAGCATAGATACTCCAAACTTGTGAACGCTTGCAACTTGCAAACAAAACAAAGGCCAGACTTTCATGGTCCTTACATTCTTTTTTATTTTCATTTATTTTTATTTTTTTTAATTCTTTCTAACATATTCTATCATACACAGTCCTTACATTCTTGGAACAAAAATAATTTGTGTTTATGAACAAAATAGTCAGGTTCTAGGTGCAGATTATTGCAAAGAGGTTTTTCTTTTTCTTTTATCTTTTCTCTTTTTTTTTTGGAAATGGAGTGTTTGTCACTCATGATGGAGTGCAATGGCATGGTCTCGGCTCACTGCAACCTCCACCTTCTGGGTTCAAGTGATTCTCCAGCCTCAGCCTCCCAAGAAGCTAGGATTACAGGCACTCATCACCATGCTTAATTTTTGTATTTTTAGTAGAGAAGGGGTTTCGTCCTGTTGGCCAGGCTGGTCTCCAACTCTCAACCTCAAGTGATTCGTTTGCCTCTGCCTCCCAAAGTTCTGGGATTACAGGTGTGAACCACCTCGTCCAGCCCTTTCTTCCTTTCTTTTTCTGAGATGGAGTCTCACCCCATCACCCAGGCTGGAGTGCAATGGCGCGATCTTGGCTTACTGCAACCTCCACCTCCTGGGTTCAAGCAATTCTCCCTTCAGCCTCCTGAGTAGCTGGGATTACAGGCGCACTACCATGCCCAGCTAATTTTTTGTATATTTAGTAAAGACGGGGTTTCATCATGCTGGCCATGCTGGTCCTTGACTCCTGACCTCGTGATCTGCCCGCCTCGACTTCCCAAAGTGCGAGAATTACAGGCTTGAGCCACCACGCCCAGCCCTTTCTTCCTTTCTTAAAGACAAGTCAAGTGCAGTAGTGAGAAGAGGGGAAAGAGTAGAACAAGGAGTTTGATCTGTAACTGTGAACAATCAATCGAGGTAAGTCACCATCTTGGGACCAGTCACAAACAGGGTTTTCAAAGACACAAATGTCTGCAGGGACATTTGGAGGTTGGAGGGCACAATTCAAGATTCCCAACTTCCAAAGATTCCCCTAGGGGGGCGCTATCATCAAAAGCCACTAAAGTAAAACTACTCCTATTTGTTGAGCACTTTATAGCAGTCTGGTATGCATGATCTTAAAAAAAAAAAGTCTGGCCGGGCGCGGTGGCTCATGCCTGTAATCCCAGCACTTCGGGAGGCCGAGGAGGGTGGATCACGAGGTCAAGGGATCGAGACCATCCTGGCCAACATGGTGAAACCCCGTCTCTACTAAAAAAATATAAAAATTAGCTGGTCGTGGTGGTGCGTGCCTGTAGTCCCAGCTACTCGGGAGGCTGAGACAGGAGAATTGCTTGAACCCAGGAGGCGGAGGTTGCAGTGACCTGAGATCGCACCATTGCACTCCAGCCTGGTGCCTGGTGACAGAGCAAGACCCTGTCTCAAAAAAAAAAAAAAAAAAAAAAAAATCCACAGCCAGGCACACTGGCTCATCCCCTACAATCCCAACACTTTGGGAAGCCAAGAATCCAGGAGTTTGAGCCCAGCCTGGCTCACTTGAGCCCAGGAATTTGAGACCAGCCTGGCAACATAATGAGACCCTGTCTCTACAAAAATAAAAAAATTAGCTGGGTGTGGTGGTATGTGGCTGTAGTCCCAGCAACTTGGGAGGCTGAAGCAGGAGGATCGCTGGAGCCCAAAAGGTTGATGCTACGATGAGCTGTGATCACACCACTTACTCCAGCCTGGGTGACCAAGTGAGAGCCTGTCTCAAAAACAAGGCACAGAGGCCGGGTCAGTGGCTCACAATCCCAGCAGTTTGGGAGGGTGAGGCAGGTGGATCACTTGAGGTCAGGAGTTTGAGACCAGCCTGCCCAACATTGTGAAATCCATCTCTACTAAAATACAAAAATTAGCTGGGCATGGTGGCTCATGCCTGTAATCCCAGCTACTTGGGAGGCTGAGGCAGAAGAATTGCTTGAACCCTTGAAGCAGAGGTTACAGTGAGCCGAGATTGTACCATCGCACTCCAGCCTGGGTGACAGAGCCAGACTCCGTCTTAAAAAAAAAAAAAAAAGGCACAGAGAGGTTAGAATACCTGCTTTACAAAGCAAGCTAGTGGACAAGTTTGCATTTGAATTTGAGACTTTCTGAGGATAGCCTTCCGTGAACCAGGAAGTCATATCACCTCTTTTCAAAAAAGAGGTCAGATTAATCTTATCCTAATACATGTTCAGAATCATAAAGCTCTATTTTCTTCTTTGGACTTAGAGTCCCTGACTTCAAATCCTTGCCCTGCTATTCACGGAAGGTGTGACAAATTGTCCTTTGTTGTTTCCTTAACTGTAAAAGGTGGATACCTAACAGTACCTCCCTCACTGGGCTGGTGTGGTGAGTTACTGAGTCAATCCATACTATCTGCTTAGTGAACATTACTGTTGCTGTTACATCCTTAAAAACATTTAGGGCCGGGCGCGGTGGCTCACACCTGTAATCTCAGCACTTTGGGAAGCCGAGGCAGGCAGATCATTTGAGGTTAGGAGTTCGAAACCAGCCTGGCCAACATGGTGAGACCCCCATCTCTACTAAAAATACAAAAATTAGCCGGGCATGGTGGTACCTGCCTGTAATCCCAGCTACTTGGAAGGCTGAGGGAGGAGAATCACTTGAACCCATGAGGCAGAGGTTGCAGTGAGTGGAGACTGGGCCATTGCGCTCCAGCCTGAGCAAGAGAGTGAGACTCCATCTCAAAAAAAAAAAGAGAGAGAGTTCTTCTTTTTACAAATGAGGAAAGTGAGGCTCAGAGAGGGACAGGGACTCACCCAATGTCACACAGCCAGTCTTGGATTCAAACGAGAGTATGTAATACTTTGTAATGATCAGGACCTCCCAGAGCTGCCCAAACTTCTGGCCCAGACTCTCTACAGGCCTGTGCGGAGGAGGAGGAAGGGCTCATGCTGCAAGGTCCCCAACTCTTGGACTTCAGCGTGGACGAGGTGGCCGAGCAGCTGACCCTCATGGACTTGGTGAGGACCCCGGACTGGGTCGGGATGGGCCACAGTGAGGGGGACAAGTTCTGTTAAGCACCAATCCCACCCCCATCCCCCTGGCCCAGGAGCTCTTCTTGAAGGTCAGGCCCTATGAATGCCTGGGCTCCGTGTGGTCGCAGCGGGACCGGCCAGGGGCTGCAGTCGCCTCCCCCACTGTGCGCGCCACCGTGGCCCAGTTCAACACGGTAACCGGCTGCGTGCTGGGCTCCGTGCTCGGAGCGCCGGGCCTGGCCGCCGCGCAGAGGGCTCTGCGGCTGGAGAAGTGGATCCGCATCGCCCAGGTGTGTTGGGGGCGCGGGGAGGGGCAAAGGGAAGCAGTGAGGGCTCCGGGGGAGAGAGTAGGGGCTGCGTATCTAGGCGAGGGAGGGAAGCGGGTGGAAAGTTGGTACCTAGGGTGAGACTTGGGTTCAGGGAGGAGGGAGGGGGTCTGGGTCTTGCAGAGAGGCTGAGGGCAAGGCTAGGTCCCAGGGGACCTGGGAGAGGTAGGGAGCCCCAAGGTCGGAGGTAGGGGCTGAAGGGGCAGCTGGGAGAGGGGCGGGGCCCCAGGAAGGAGGGAGGGAGGGACTACTAGGGAGTGAGTGGGGAGTCTTGGTTGCTTGTCAGATGTGTGACAAGACCCAGGGATCCGACCTGGCACCACAAATCACAGGATCAGGCCTGGCTCAGTGACTCACGCCTGTAATCTCAACACTTTGGGAAGAGGGAGGATCGCTTGAGCCCTAGAGTTTGAGACCAGCCTAGGCAACATAGCGAGACCCCTGTCTCTTTTTTAAAAAAAAGTTAAAAATTAGCCTTATAAGAAAAATTAGCCGGGCGTGGGGATGTGTGCCTATAATCCCAACTATTTGGGAGGCTAAGGCAGGATAATCGCCTGAACCGAGATGGAGGTTGCAGTGAGCCGAGATCACGTCACTGCATTCCAGTCTGGGGGATAGAGCAAGACTCTAACTCAAAAAAGAAAAAACAAAAAAAATTAGCCGTGCTTGGTGGCAAGCGCCTGTAGTTCCAGCTACTGAGGCAGGAGGCTGAGGCAGGTGGATCACTTAAGCCCAGGAGTTCCAGGCTGCAAGTGGGCTATGAAGGGTCCAGCCACTGCACTCCAGCCTGGGCCACAGACCCTACCTTTTTTTTTTGAGACGGAGTCTCCCTCTGTCGCCTGGGTTGGAGTGCAGCGGTGCGATCTTGGCTCACTCAGCCTCCGCCTCCCGGGTTCAAGCCATTCTCCTGTCTCAGCCTCCCAAGTAGCTGGGACTACAGGCGTGAGCCACCATGCCCGGCTAATTTTCGTATTTTTAGTAGAGATGGGGTTTCACCATGTTGGCCAGGATGGTCTCGATCTCTTGACCTCATGATCCACCTGCCTTGGCCTCCCAAAGTGCTGGGATTACAGGCATGAGCCACCTCGCCCGGCCTCTATCTCTTTAAAGAAAAAAAAAAAAGATGAAGTTTCAGGATGAGCTGTGGATAATGTCTGACCTGCATCCCTACCGCCTGGCAGCGCTGCAGAGAGTTGCGGAACTTCTCCTCCTTGCGCGCCATCCTGTCCGCCCTGCAGTCTAACCCCATCTACCGGCTCAAGCGCAGCTGGGGGGCTGTGAGCCGGTGAGCTGGGGTGGGGCGGGACCTCTTCCCCTCTCCATTCCCCAGGTCTGACCCTCCCAAGCCACTGACCCCTGACCACCCTTCCTGTCCTCCCAGGGAACCGCTGTCTACTTTCAGGAAACTTTCGCAGATTTTCTCCGATGAGAACAACCACCTGAGCAGCAGAGAGATTCTTTTCCAGGTAGAGAGGGATACAGACCCTGGGGGATTTTAGGCCCAGGAAGTAGGGGGACTTGGGACCAGGCAGGAGGACTCGCCCTGCTGGGGTCATCACATTTTGTCCTTCCTTGCCGCTCAGCAATGACCTTTCCCTTATCCCTGGCGGGTGCACGTTTTTCTTTCCTCTACTTCCTGCGTAATAGTTCACAGCCAGTGACTGCCCTATTTATTCACTCAACAAAACACAAGTCACAAAGAAAAGGTTACTTAAGGTCAGTCACAGCACAGAGTGGGAACAAAAAAAAAAATGCTGTAAGGACTTTACCTTGATAAGCAAAACTAAAATGTGTGTCAAAAGTCTGGCTTATTTATAGGCAAGCGTTAGAGTCTCATTGCAATCAGGCACTGGTTTTTAGAGTGAACCTAGAATAGATCTCTGGGCCTGGAACATTCTTCAAGTTGCATGCAGCTTGCTCACTCACCTCCTGCCAGTCTCTGATCCAATGTCCCTGCCCCAAGAGGCCTTCCCAGCCTCCATCATCCCCCAAATCCCATCTCTGGTTTCTTGTTGTTGTCACTGTTTGTTTTGAGATGGCGTCTTACTCTGTCACCGAGGCTGGAGTGCACTGGCATGATCTCAGCTCTCTGACCTCCACCTCCCGGGATGAAGCAATTATCCCTACCTCAGCCTCCCAAGTAGCTGGGATTACAGGCGCCTGCCACCACACCTGGCTAATTTTCGTATTTTTAGTGGAGATGGGGTTTTACTATGTTGTACAGGCTGGTCTTGAATTCCTGACCTGAGGTGATCTGCCCACCTTGGCTTCCCAAAGTGTTGGGATTATAGGGGTCAGCCATCAAACCTAGCCAAATTTTGTCTCTTTATCCACTGTTGTCTACCCAGCACCTAGAACGGCACGTGAGCTGGATGCAGTGGCTCACGCTTGTAATCCCAGCACTTTGGGAGGCTGAAGTGAGAGGATCACTTGAGTCCAGGAGATCGAGACCAGCCTGACCAACATGGTGAAACCCCTCTTCTATTGAAAATACAAAAATTAGCTGGGTGTGTTGGCGGGTACCTGTAATCCCAGCTACTCAGGAGGCTGAGGCAGGAGAATCGCTTGAACCTGGGAGGTGGAGGTTGCAGTGAGCTGAGATCATGCCATTGCACTCCAGCCTGGGTGACAGAGCGAGACTCCATCTCAAAAAAAAAAAAAAAAAATACAAAAAACAAAATTAGCTGGGACGTTGGTGGTGAACGCCTGTAGTACCAGCTATTCAGGAGGCTGAGGTAGGAGGATCGCTTGAACTAGGGCGGTCGAAGCTTCACTGAGCCAAGAGCATGCCACTGCCCTCCAGCCTGAGTGACAAAGTGTGATTCCATCTCAAAATCAAATCAAATCAAATGTAAATAAACAACAGCCAATTCGGTATACCCAGGAGGTCCCTGGCTGGCCCGTGCCAGCTGTGGACAAGGACTGTTTCCTTGTTAAGGCCAGCCCTGGGGGTTGCCACCCCCACCAGCCCCACCTCTCATGGGGCCTGCTCCCTGCTGTTTATCTCTTCCCTACTCCCACCCAGGGTGGTCTGGCTTCTTGGGTCGGCCTAACCACTGGCTTCTTTTTTTTTTTTTTGAAGCAGAGTTTTGCTCTTGTTGCCCAAGCTGGAGTGCAATGGCATGATCTCAGCTCACTGCAGCCACCACCTCCCAGGTTCAAGTGATTCTCCTGCCTCAGCCTCCTGAGTAGCTGGGATTACAGGCACTTGCCACCACACCCACCTAATTTTTTGTATTTTTAGTAGAAACGAGGTTTCACCATGTTAGCGAGGCTGGTCCTGAACTCCTGACCTCAGGTGGTCCACCCGCCTCGGCCTCTCAAAGTGCTGGAATTACAGGCATGAGCCACCAAGCCTGGCATTTTTTTTTTTTTTTTTTTTTTTTTGAGATGGAGTCTCCCTCTGTTGCCCAGGCTGGAGTGCAGTGGCACAACCTCAGCTCACTGCAGCCTCTGCGTCCCAGGTACAAGCAATTCTCCTGCCTCAGCCTCCTGAGTAGCTGGGATTTCAGGCGCATGCCCCCATGCCTGACTAATTTTTGTATTTTTAGTAGAAACGGCGTTTCAGCACATTGGCCAGGGTGATTTCAAACTCCTGACCTCAAGTGATCTGCTCGCCTTGGCCTCCCGAAGTGCTGTGATTACAGGTGTGAGCCACTCCTACCGGTTTTTGATTGCTCAAAGCAGGAAGGATATATAGGCATCGTCCTTGAGGAAGTGTCCTAGGAGACTCCAGGCCTGCTCAGTTCTTCTGTTCCCCCAGGAGGAGGCCACTGAGGGACTCCAAGAAGAGGACAACACCCCAGGCAGCCTGCCCTCAGTAAGTGATTACAGTTTGGGATGGGGACAACTGGGACCTTCAGGGAGGGACGTGGAGGGTGATGGGGTCAGTAATGGCCCCGAGTGACTGGAGCTTTGGGGACCGCAGAAACCACCACCAGGCCCTGTCCCCTACCTTGGCACCTTCCTCACAGACCTGGTTATGTTGGACACAGCCCTGCCGGATATGTTGGAGGTCTGACCCCTGACCCTTGACCCCTGACCCCAGCTCCACTTGCCCCTAGCCCAATGGGCCTCCTGATATCCACTCTGGATCCTACCTGTACTCCTGACACTGTGCCACCCTCCCTTATCCCAGTGGGGCTCCTGACATCCCCAGCCTCTGATCTTGACCCTTGACCCTGGGTGCCACAATTCAGACATATTTTGCCCCCAGGGGGGATCTCATTAACTTTGAGAAGAGGAGGAAGGTGAGTGGAGGCTAGGAGGGTATGGGGGTGGTGCCCGAGGGTGGGGGTGGAGCAGGAACGGGTCTCAGATGCTTCTCCCCCAGGAGTGGGAGATCTTGGCCCGCATCCAGCAGCTGCAGAGGCGCTGTCAGAGCTACAGCCTGAGGCCTCACCCACCCATCCTGGCTGCCCTGCAAGCCCAGCGCCAGCTCAGCGAGGAGCAGAGGTGACCACCCTGTAGCCTGTCCTGGCCCCACCCCAGCTGATCTTGCGTCACAAACTGGATTCCACCCACCCATGCACACCTCCAGCTCCTCTCAAGACCCCCTCTTGAGCCCTGAACCCCACCCCAAACCTGTGACCTTGCAGTATCTCCAGCCAAATCAAAAGTCACCATTAGAGCCTGGTGGTTCACAGCTGTAATCCCAGCACTTGGGAGGCTGACACAGGTGGATCCCTTGAGCCCAGGAGTTCAACCAGCCTGGGCAACATGGCGAAACCCCATCTCTACCAAAAAATACAAAAATTAGCTGGACGTGGCGGTGAGCACCATTGGTCCCACCTACTTGGGAGGCTGAGGTGGGAGGACTGCTGAAGTCTGGGAGGTGGAGATTGGAGTGAGCCAAAATCACGCCACCACACCTGCAGCCTGGGTGACAGAGTGAGATCCTCTCAAAAAAAAAAAGTCACAATTGACCTCTGATCTCAGTTTTGATACCATCTGATTTTCTGACCCCAACCTTTAGCATTCAGCTGGCCATTCAACTCAGCTGTCCCATCTGCTGTCCTCCCCATCTTTGGTCCTGTCTGACTCTCTGACTCCAACCCTTGACCCTCAGTTCTGAGTAACCAACTCCAACTTTTCTGTTTATTTGACTCTTCAGCTTGAGTATTGTAAGGGTGGCTGAGAGAAAGGAGAATAGACCCAGTCAGGCAAGCAAGTTTTATTAACCTGCCGGGCTGCAGGCCGCCCCGAGTTTACAAAACAAGGGGTTTATATGGGGTGAGAGGGGCATAAGGGATTTTCAGGACTGAGGTCACCTCTCCGCTGGTAACAGGCACAGAGGTAGTTTGTCAACTTGTAACAGACCTACAATACATCATCCTGTGACTTTTGTGGCTGGCTCTTTTCAAAAAGAGAGAAACCAGGATTTTTTATGGATATGTGTCACACAGGAATTTATAAGTATGGATAACATTTGTTTTCCCCGTCCTCCCTGGAGGGATGGAAAGCCTGTATGCAATCAGGCTTTGCTAAATTATAGCGTGTCTGGCAGCCTTGATGTGGCGCCTAGGTAGGAGTGCAGGAATGCAGCGGCAGAGCAGTCAGAGTGCGGGGAAGGGGTCAGCTTACTCAGAGGGGGTTTTCTGAGGCAGCTTGTCCCTAACAAGTATCACATCTGTGTCCTTTCATTCTATATATCTGGGACTCTAACCATTGACCCCAATGGTGACCTGACCCCAGACTGACCCTGACTTTATTTTTAAATTGTATGTATTTATTTATTTATTTATTCATTGTTTGTTTGAGACAGGGTCTCACTCTGTTGCCCTGGCTGGAGTGCAATGGTACGATCTCAGCTCACTGCAGCCTCTGCCTCCCGGGTTCAAGCAATTCTCCTGCCTCAGCCTCCTGAGTAGCCGAGATTACAGGCGCCCGCCACCACACCCAGTTAAATTTTTTTGTATTTTTAGTAGAGATGGGGTTTCACTATATTGGCCAGGCTGGTTTCAAACTTCTGACCCCAAGTGATCCTCCTGCCTCGGCCTCCCAAAGTGCTAGGATTACAGGCGTGAGCCACCGTGCCCAGTCCTGACGCTGACCTTAACCCTGACCCAATTTGATTCCTTAGTCCCACCCTGTGAATCCTTTGTGACCTCCCAACCAGCCATCCCATCTCATCTCTGATAAGACACTGATGCTCAATGACCCTCGTTTACCATCCTGACCCTGACATGTGGTGTGCAACCTCTGGCTGCTCCCCCTTGTACCCCAAACCCACCTCCCAACTGATTCTAACTCTTTTTTTATTGTTGTTTTTTGAGACGGAGTCTCACTCTGTTGCCCAGGCTGGAGTGCAGTGGCGCTATCTCGGCTCACTGCAACCTCCACCTCCCGGGTCGAAGTGATTCTCCTGCCTCAGCTTCCTGAGTAGCTGTGACTGCAAGTGCTCACCACCACGCCAGGCTAATTTTTGTATTTTTAGTAGAGACGGGGTTTTACCATGTTGGCCAGGATGGTCTTGATCTCTTGACCTTGTGATCAGCACTCCTCGGTCTCCCAAAGTGCTGGGACTACAGGCATGAGTCACCTCGCCAGCCAACTGATTCTAACTCTTATCCCTCCATTCCCTGTATTTCCTGGCCCCCACCATCTCATCCACACATTGATCCCTCAGCTACCGGCTCTCCCGGGTCATTGAGCCACCCGCTGCCTCCTGCCCCAGCTCCCCCCCACGCATTCGACGGCGGATCAGCCTCACCAAGCGTCTCAGTGCGTGAGTCTCAGGGCGTGTGTGTTGGGGATGAGGTGGGAAGATATCAGCAGAGACTGCTCCTGCCTCAGCCTCATCCCCTGTCCCCATCCTTAGGAAGCTTTCCCGAGAGAAAAGCTCATCCCCCTAGTGGGAGTCCCGGGGACCCCTCGTCCCCCACCTCCAGGTGAGCATTCTTGGTGATAGGACTAGGGACCATGGGATCAGGAGTCAGTACAGCCACCCCACTTCGGCCTCTGCATCTCCCTAGTGTGTCCCCAGGGTCTCCCCCCATCAAGTCCTAGAAGCAGAGACGCTCCTGCTGGCAGTCCCCCGGCCTCTCCAGGGCTCCCAGGGCCCCAGCACCAAGGTACCAAGACTGCTTGTGTGTGCATGCGGGCCTGTGGGCACCCAGGCTCTGTGTGAGTGTGTGCGTGTGTGCGTGCACATGTGTACACACAGGATTGTGGGGGCCAGGCATGTACACTGAGACATGCTGAGCTTGGGGTATCCATCCAGGGGGCTGTGTGCATCTGCATGGCCCTGTTTGAGAGATCACTCATCAGTCTGATTCCTGCTCAGATCTGGACCTGTGTAACTGCTTGCCCATGGAGCAGTCTCGGGTGCAATCACATCACACCCCTTTTCGTTTGAGACAGGGTTTTCTCGCTCTGTCACCCAAGCTGGAGTGCAGTGGCACAATCTCAGCTCACTGCAACATCCACCCCTCCACTAAGCTCAAGCGATCCTTCCACCTCAGGCTTCGAAGTAGGTAGCACCACACGTGTGTGCCATCACACTTGGCTATTTTTTTTTCTTTTCTTTTCTTTTCTTTTTTTTTTTTTTTGTAGACGGGGTCTCACTCAGTCGCCCAGGCTGGAGTGCAGTGGCTTGATCTTGGCTCGCTGCTACCTCCCCATCCGAGGTTCAAGTGATTCTCCTGCCTTAGCCTCCCGAGTAGCTGGAAGTACAGGCCTGTGCCACCACGCCTGGCTAATTTTTTGTTTTAGTAGAGATGAGGACACATATGTCCCTAAGAATCTGCATACCATGCCAGACACGGCGGCTAATGCCTATGATCCTGGCACTTTGGGAGGCCAAGGCGGGAATATTGCTTGAAGTCAGGAGTTCAAGACCAGCTGGGCAATATAGCAAGACCCTGTCTCTATTAAAAATCAAAAAAATTAGCTGGGTGTAGTCCTAGCTACTCAGCAGGCTGAGGTGGAAGGACCACTTGACCCCAGAAGTTTGAGGTTACAGTGATCTACGATCATGCCACAGCACTCCAGCCTGCATGACAGAGCGAGATCCTGTTTATAAAGAAAAAGAAGGCTGGGTGTGGTGGCTCACACCTGTAATCCCTGCACTTTGGGAGGCTGAGGCAGGCAGATCACTTGAGGCCAGGAATTTGAGATCATGGCGAAACCCCATCTGTTAAAAACACAAAAATTAGCTAGGTGTAGTGACGCAGGCCTGTAATCCCAGCTACTTGGGAGGCTGAGGCTTAAGAATCGCTTGAATCCAGGAGGCGGAGGTTGCAATGAGCAGAGATGGCGCCACTGCACTCCAGCCTGGGCAACAGAGTAAGACTCTGTCTCAAAAAAAAAGAAAAAGAAAAGAACCTGCATACCAGAACAGGAAACATAGGCCTCAGTATCCACGAGATCTTGTGGGGTTGTTGATTGGTGGCGTGGGCTGTGGGTGTACAACCACCGTGAGCATATGCATGTACACAGGATTTCTTGTGTGTGATCATGGATTGTGTGTATATGGACACTCTTCATGTCTGTTCCTATAACAGGGAACCAGAGTCTGTATGTGATGGGATGGTGTCTATGCGGGCTTGTGAATGTACCTTAGTTACATGTCCCAGGCTCTGTGTGTATAGGGGGGAAATAGTTTGTTTCTTGAGATTTCATTTTTTATTTTATTTTATTTTTTATTTTTTGAGATGGAGTCTCGCTCTGTCGCCAAGGCTGGAGTGCAGTGGCACGATCTCGGCTCATTGCAACCTCTGCCTCCCGGGTTCAAGTGATTCTCCTGCCTCAGCCTTCCAAATAGCTGGAATCACAGGCATGCGCCACCAGGACCGGCTAATTTTTCTATTTATTTATTTATTTTGAGACAGAGTCTTACTCTGTTGCTCAGGCTGGAGTGCAGTGGCACGATCTCGGTACACTGCAACCTCCACCTCCCGGATTCAAGCGATTCTCATGCCTCAGCCTCCCAAGTAGCTGTGATCACAGGCATGTGCCACCACCACACCTGGCTAATTGTTTGTATTTTTAGTAGAGACAGGGTTTCACCGTGATAGCCAGGATGATCTCGATCTCCTGACCTCCTGATCCGCCCACCTCAGCCTCCCAAGGGACTGGGATTACAGGCATGAGCCACTGCACCCTGCTTAATTTTTGTATTTTTAGTAGAGACGGGGTTTCACCATGTTGGCCAGGCTGGTCTTGAACTCCAGACCTCAGGTGATCCACCCACCTCACCCTCCCAAAGTGCTGGGATTACAGGCATGAGCCACTGTGCCCAGCCAATGTTTCCTCGAGATTTTAAATGTGGGGCTATTGAATACACCAGGGGTGCCTGGAGATTCAAGCTTTCCTAGCTCTCAACATCTGCAGATGGGCCAAGCTGCAGCCTCCACCCCTAACTGCCTGCAGCTGCCCCTGAGCCTGGACCTGCCCAGTCCCCGGCCCTTCGCTTTGCCTCTGGGCAGCCCTCGAGTCCCCCTCCCGGTGCAGCAGAGCTCAGAGGCCCGAGTCATCCGTGTCAGCATCGACAATGACCACGGGAACCTGTATCGAAGCATCTTGGTGAGTGGCTGGGCTGGGGACCTGCTGAGGGCTGCCCTGCCCTTGAGGCTGGGGTCCTCCCTCACCTCCCGCCCCTCTCTTCCAGCTGACCAGTCAGGACAAAGCCCCCAGCGTGGTCCTGCGAGCCTTGCAGAAGCACAATGTGCCCCAGCCCTGGGCCCAGGACTATCAGCTCTTTCAAGTCCTTCCTGGGGACAGGGGTGAGCAGGGATGGCTTGGAACTCAGGATGGGGAGCAGCGGGGAGGGAAGCAGACTGACCAGGGTCAAGGATGGAGCCCAAGGTTACCTGGGTTCACAGGGCTGTGAGGTGGTTCAGGCGCAGACAGAGGTAAGATAATCAGAGTGGGGGGGGGTAAGAGGACATACAATATCTGTGCCTCAATAATGTAGGGTCATGAGGTTGTCCTGGCTCAATGTGAGAGAGAGGCCCCAAAGGTTGTCTTCCTAGAATTTATAAGACAATAAGAGTTTTCCAGGGTCGGGCCGGGCGTGGTGGCTCATCCCTGTAATCCCAGCACTTTGGGAGGTTAAGGTGGGCAGATCACTTGAGGTCAGGAGTTTGAGACCAGCCTGGCCCACACGGCGAAACCTGTCTCTACCAAAAATACAAAAAGTAGCTGGGTGTGGTGGCACATGCCTGTAGACGCAGCTACTCGGGAGGCTGAGGCAGGAGAATCACTTGAACTAGGGAGTTGGAGGTTGCAGTGAGCCGAGATCACGCCACTGCACTCCAGGCTGATGACAGAGCGAGACTTCGTCTCAAAAAAAAAAAAAAAAAAAAAAAAAAAGGTTGTTCAGGGTCAAGTGGGAGAAGGGAGTGTAGAAGTTTGTCTGATCTTCAGTTTGTGGCATCACGAGGTTGTTCAGGCTTCAAATGAGAAGTCATCCAGGTTCCCAGTGAGAGCAGAATGAGGTTGGCTTGGCAGTAGCTGTAGAGGGACTCACTGCTATTCAGGTTCAAGGGTGAGTGGTAGAAAGCTCTCGGGTCCTCTGTGGGGGGTGACACAAGGTTGTACGGGCCCATGACCATCATACCCACTCCTGACCAGAACTCCTGATTCCTGACAATGCCAACGTCTTCTATGCCATGAGTCCAGTCGCCTCCGGAGATTTCATGCTGCGGCGGAAAGAGGCGGCCCGGCACACTCTGCCTGTCTCCCCCACCTGAGGCAACTCTCTCCTCCCTCAACACACAAGTCCCAGGGGCAAGCTTGGGACTCCTCTCCTGGAAAGCCGTCACCCCCCATAGAGGCCACTGTGCTCTGTACCCCGGGAACACCCCGCAGCTGTAGCCCACTGGACCCCATCTCTTTTTCTGACCCTGTTGGTACTAGATCCATATTCCGAAGATATCAGTCCATGGGTGGCTGGTGGAGAGCTCAATCCCATAAATACAAAAAGGGGTGGGGCGTGGGTAGGTCAGATTCCTCCCCAGAGAAGTCTTGTAACTGCTGGAGACACATCAGAACTGACAGATGCGGATGAAAATGTGACCAGAGTTATAAAACAGGGGTCAGTGTTGTTTATTCTGCACCTGTGTTCACCCTTTATCCAGATAAAAGAAAACAGCTACCCACCGCCCCCCCCCCCCACACACACACACAGACAGAGAGAGAGAGAGAGAGAAACTAAGAGCCAAGACCAGTCTAGGCGACATAATGAGAACCTGTCTCTACAAAAAATACAAAACATTAGGCTGGGCGTGGTGGCTCACGCCTGTAATCCCAGCACTTTAGGAGGCCAAGGTGGGCAGTTCACTTGAGATCAGGAGTTCAAGATCAGCCTGGCCAACATGGTGAAACCCAGTCTCCTACTAAAAATACAAACAAACAAAAAAAAATAGCTGGGCATGGTATCACATGCCTGTAATCGCACCTACTGGGGAGGCTGAGGCAGGAGAATCACTTGAACCCAGAAGGCAGAGGTTGCAATGAGCGGAGATCATACCACTGCACTCCAGTCTGCGCGGCAGAGCAAGACCCTGTCTCAAAAACAAATGAAAAACTTACTGAGCGTGGTGCTGCAAGACTGCAATCCCATCTACTCGGGAGGCTGAGGTGGGAGAACCACCAGGGCTCAGAAGGCTGCAGCTGCAGTGAGCAGTGATTGGGCCGCTGCACTCCAGCCTGGATGACAGAGGGAGACCCTGTCTCAGAAACAAAAACTAAGCCCTAAGAAAGCGGTTGGGTAGGGTATACCACTAAACCCAGACGCTGGAGACGACCCTGTCTGGCCGGACACGGTGGCTCAGGAGGGTGATCCCAGCACTTTGGGAGGCTGAGATGAGAGGATCGCTTAAGTTCGGGAGGTTGAGACCAGCCTGGGTAATACAGTGAGATCATATCTCAATAAATAAATAAATAGGCCAGGTGAGGTGGCTCATGCCCGTAATCCCAGTACTTTGGGAGGCCAAGGCAAGCAGATCACGAGGTCAGGAGATCAAGACCATCCTGGCCAACGTGGTGAAATCCCGTCTCTACTAAAAATACAAAAAATTAGCCAGGAATGGTAGCGCGCACCTGTAGTCCCAGCTACTCGGGAGGCTGAGGCAGGGGAATTGCTTGAACCCGGGAGGTGGAGGTGGCAGTGAGCTGAGATTGTGCCACTGCACTCCAGCCTGGCGACAGAGCAAGATTTCATTAAAAAAAAAAATTAAATTAGTAAAGAGAGGACCCTATCACACAAAGAGGGTTTAGGACTTCCTTTCCCAACATTTTTGGGTGATATGCCTCTTTCCTACCATATATATGGGAGAGTGATGAACTGAAATTCCATCAGAATTAGAAACAAATAGCATCATTACCCATGAGTCAACAAGGGCTGTGAAGATGGGCTCTTTCTCTTGCCTTCACCTTCTTCCTCTTCCTGTCACAGATAACCCCTCTGTGTAAAGAAGGGAGAAAGAGGTTAGGTGTGGTGGCTCACACCTGTAATCTCAGCACTTTGGGAGGCAGAGGTGGGCAGATCACTTGAGCTCAGGAGTTTAAGACCAGCCTGACCAACATGGTAAAACCCCGTCTCTATTAAAAAATACAAAAATTAGCTGGGTGTGGTGGCGGGCGCCTGTAATCTCAGCTACTCGGGAGGTTGACGCAGGAGAAGCGCTTGATCTTGGGAGGTGGAAGTTGCAGTGAGCCGAGCTTGTGCCACTGCACTCCAGCCTGCATGACAGAGTGAGGCTTTTAATCTGAAAAAAAAAAAAAGGCCAGGTGCAGTGGCTGACACCTGTAATCCTGGCACTTTATGAGGGCAAGACAGGTAGATTGCTTGAGGCTAGGAGTTCAAAACCAGCCTGGCCAACATGGAGATACCCCATCTCTACTAAAAATATAAAATTAGCCGGATGTGATGGCACATGCCTGTAATCCCAGCTACTTGGGAGGCTGAGGCAGGAGAATCGCTTGAACCAAGGAGGCAGAGGTTGCAGTGAGTCGAGATCACACCACTGCACTCCAGCCTGGGGAAAAAGAACGAAAGTCCATCTGGAGAAAAAAAAAGGCAGAAGGAAGGGAGGAAGAAAAGAAGGGAGGGAGGGAGGGATTGAGGAAAGGAGGGAGGGGGGGGATTGAGGGAAGAAGGGAGGGAGGGAGGAAGGGAGGAAGGAATGAAAAGAAAAGAAATGGATTGTGCAGGTGAAGAGAGGGGTGATCTCTATCAGTGCTGGAGTAGGATAGAGAAGGCAGAGATGGAATAAGCTGTAGGGCCAACTGCAACATAGTAACAGCAACAATAATATGCCCACTTATGAGCTCCTACTCTGCATGGGACATCAACTAGGGACTTTACCTCTCATTGCACTAATTCGAGTTTTCTTTCTGTTGCAAGTGACCAAAAATTCAACTCAAACAGGCATGCACAAAAAAGGAAATCTGTGGCTCATGCAATTCAAATGTCCAGTGAGTAGGGCTTCAGGCACAGTTGGATCCAGGCACTCAAAAGATGTCATCAGGGTTTTCTTGCTGTCTCTTGGCTCTGATTTGCTCTGAGAATGAGACAGTCTATTGTCCCCCCCAAATTTAATCACCTTTTTCTATGGTAATAGAACCACTGATTTTTAGCTGGTCTCCTAAAGTAAAAGCCATGTTTCCCCACCTCCTCTGCAGCAAGGTGTGTTCGTATCTGGCCATTGGCTAAGTTTTGGTCAATGAGATATAAAGGGAAAGGACGTGAACAAATTTCAGAGCCTTCCCTTAAAGGGAAGTGGTGTGGGCCGGGCTCAGTGGCTCATGCCTGTAATCCCAGCACTTTGGGAGGGCAAGGTGGGTGTATCACGAGGTCAGGAGTTCGAGACCAGCCTAGCCAACACGGTGAAAACCTGTCTCTACTAAAAATACAAAAATTAGCCATTCATGGTTGTGGGCGCCTGTAATCTCAGCTACTCAGCAGACTGAGGCAGGAGAATCGCTTGAACCCAGGAGGCACAAGTTGCAGTAAGCCAAGATCCCACCACTGCACTCCAGCCTAAGCAACAGAGTGAGACGCTGTCTCAAAAGAAAAGAAAAGAAAAAGGCCAGGCACGTTGGCTCACACCTGTAATCCTAGCACTTTGGGAGGCTGAGGTGGGTGGATCACCTGAGGTTGGGAGTTCAAGACCAGCCCGACCACCATGGTGAAACCTCCATCTCTACTGAAAATACAAAATTAACTGGGCGTGGTGGCGCATGCCTGTGATCCCACCTACTTGGGAGGCTGAGGCAGGAGAAATGCTTGAACCTGGGAGGCACAGGCTGCGGTGAGCTGAGATCACGCCATTGCACTCCAGCCAGGGCAACAAGAGTGAAATTCCATCTCAGGAAAAGAAAGAAGGAAAAGAAAAGAGAAAAGAAGAGAAAACAAAGACCTTAGGACCAGTTGGGTATTTTTTGCCCCCCGCCTCCCAAGTGCTGGGAGGCCACTGCCCCCGGCCTCTTAAAACCATTTAGATGTTAGTTCAGCAGGCTTCTTGAACTAGTTTAAGCAAATAGTCATTGCTGTTCTTACTGAATGCTTATTGTGTGTCAAGATCTGTTTTAAGAACTTGGCACAATCTATCTAATTTATCCTCACCATACCCCTATGGAGTAGACACTATTTTCACTTTATAAATTGATTTTATTTATTTTTAGAGACAGTATCTTGCTCTGTCACCCAGACTGGAGTGCAGTGGTGTGATCATAGCTCACCGCAGCCTCGACTTCCCGGAGTCAGGTGATCCTCCCACCTCAACCTCCCGAGTGGCTGGGACTGCAGGCACACACCACCATACCAGGTTGATTTTCCTTCTTTTTTGTAGAGTCAGGGTCTTGCTGTGTTGCCCAGGCAGGTCTCAAACGACTGTCTTCAATCAATTCTCCTGCTCTGCCTTCCAAAGTGCTGGGATTACAGGCATGAGCCACCATGTCTGGAATAGACACTTATCATCCACTGCTGAGAAATGCTGAGTGTATGATAAAATATATTGTTTGCTGAGAACGATGGCAAGGAAAACCTAGTCGCCCCCACCCGCAAGTGGAAAACTGCTTGGGGCATTCTAGAGTAGCAAAACAGTATATGTATATCATACACCGGTTAAAACAATTCTTTAAGCATGGGATGTGACCCTGACCCCGTGGCTCCTTTGTGGAGAATGCTTTCTGGTTTGTCCTTGATCAGTGGTAAGCAGTCACCAGCTGCCTACCTAGTTTATCTTGGTTCTATGAGAAAACACGGAACACCTGCCATTAATAATAATCACCTGTTCAGAGAGTAAATATGTGGGTCAGAGTCTGCTCCAGGCCCTCAGCCTGGGATGCTGTCAGCCCCCAAGGCTCTAGACTTGGAAGGCTGTTCACCCCCCCCCAGATAGTCCCACTTTGCTGTTCTATCTGGGTGTCTACTTCTCAATGCCTTCAGCACTGCCTGGGCTGGGTCTCTCACGGCCGAGTTGGACTCGGTAGTCCACTTTTTTTTTTGAGACAGGATCTCACTCTGTCACCCAGGCTGGAGTGCAGTGGTGTCAACATGGTTCACTGCAGCCTCCACCTCCTGGGCTCAAGTGATCCTCCCACCTCAGTCTCCCGAGTAGCTGGGACAATAGACGCATGCCACCTCCCCTGGCTACCTTAAAAATTTGGCCGGTCACGGTGGCTCATGCTTGTAATCCTAGCGCTTTGGGACACTGAAGTGGGTGGATCACTTGAGGTCAGGAGTTCAAGACCAGCCTGGCCAACATGGTGAAACCCCGTCTCTACTAAAATACAAAAATTAGCCGGGCAGAACAGCAGGTCTCTGTGATCCCAGCTACTCAGGAGGCTGAGACGGGAGAATCGCTCAAACCTGGGAGACGGTGGTTGCAGTGAGCCGAGATCGAACCCCTGCATTCCAGCCTGGGCAGCTGAGTGAGAATCTGTCTCAAAACAAAAAAAAAAACGTTGGCCAGGCACGGTGGCTCACGCCTATAATCCCAGCACTTTGGGAGGCCAAGGCAGGTGCATCACCTGAGGTCAGGAGTTTGAGACCAGCCTGGCCAACATAAAGTGAAACCCCGTCTACCAAGTCCAGCTCAGCCGTAAAGACCAGCACCCCGGGTGGTGCTGAAGGCATTAAGGAGCAGACACCCAGATAGAACAGCAAAGTGGGACTGTCTGGGGGCCAACAGCCTTCCCAGCTGAGAACCTCAGGGACTAACAGTATTCCGGGCTGAGGGCCTGGAGCAGACACTGACCCATGTATCTATTCTCTTTGAACAGGTGATTATTAACAACAGCAGGTGTCCTGTGTTTGCTCATGGAACCAAGATAAACTAGGGAGGCAGCTGGTACCTGCTTACCACCGATCAAGGACAAACCAGAAAGCACTCTCCACGAGGGAGCCACGGGGCAGGGTCACCTATCCCGTGCTTAAAGAATTGTTTTAGGCTGGGCGTGGCGGCTCACACCTGTAATCCCAGCACTGTGGGAGGCAGAGGCGGGTGGATCACCTGAGGTCAGGAGTTCGAGACTAGCATGACCGAAATAGTGAAACCCCGTCTCTACTAAAAATACAAAAAATTAGCCGGGTGTGGCAGCGGGCGCCTGTAATCCCAGCTACTTGGGAGGCTGAGGCAGGAGAATCACTTGAACCCAGGAGGCGGAGGTTGCGATGAGCTGAGATTGCGCCATTGCACTCCAGCCTGGGCTCCGTTTCAAAAAAAAAAAAAAAAAAAAAAAGAATTGTTTTAACTGGTGTATGTATACATATACTATTTTGCTACTTTAGAATGCCCCAAGCAGTTTTCCACTTGGTGGGGGGGGTGAGGACAGCTAGGTTTTCCTTGCCGCTATTCTTAGCAAACGATATATTTTATCATATACTCAGCATTTCTCAACACCCATCTCTACAAAAATACAAAAATCAGCTAGGCATGGTGGAACACACCTGTAGTCCCAGCTACTTGGGAAGCTAAGGCAGGAGAATCACTTGAACCCAGAAGGCCGAGTTTGCAGTGAGCTGAGATGGCACCATTGCACTCCAGCCTGGGCGACAGAGTAAGACTCCGTCTCTTAAAAAAAAATGTTTTATAGAGATGGGGTCTCACTCTGTCACCCAGGCTGGAGTGCAGAGACGTGAACACAGTTCACTGAAGCCTTCACCTTCTGGGCTCAAGTGATCCTCCCACGTCAGCCTCTGGAGTAGCTAGGACCACAGACGCCTGCCACCTCGTCTGGCTTACTTAAAAAAAATGTTTTATAGAGACGAGGTCTCACCATGTCGCCCAGAGTATCTTCCACACTTTATACATGAAGAACTGAGACTAAAGAGGGTTAAGTAACTTACTCAAGGTCCCATGGTAGGTGGGTGGTGTTCAAATATTTATCAAACTCCAGAAAACATGCATTTAACTCTGGGGCCAAATTTGCCATTCGTAATCACAATTTATTGTGACCAAAGTTATGAAACAGGTGTCCGTCTTGTTTGTCTACCTCTCTCTCACACACTCGAACAGTCCAAATATCAATTTCCTAGGAAGAGATTGGCATTGAGTTCCTTTTTTTTTTTTTTTGACACAAAGTCTTGCACTGTCACCCAGGCTGGAGTGCAATGGTGCGATCCCTGCTCACTGCAACCTCCGCCCCCCGGGCTCATTCGATTCTCCTGCCTCAGCCTCCCAAGTAGCTGGGATTACAGGCGGTGCGCCACCACACCCAGCTAATTCTTTGTATTTTTAGTAGAGTCCGGGTTTCACTATGTTGGCCACCCCATTGCTATTAAGCAGGTGGTGTTTTGGTTTTGTTTGTAGCCAGTGTGCTTATTATCACCTGACATGTATTTGATGTCTTGTTACTGATTTGCTGCCTTTACTACTCCGTGAAAGCAGGGTTGTTTTTTTTCTTTTGAGACAGCATCTGTCTCTGTCGTCTCGGGAGTGCCGTGGCGCAATCTCGGCTCACTGCAGCCTCTGCCTCCCAGGTTCAAGCAATTTCCTTCCTCAGCCTCCCAGAGTAGCTGGGACTGCAGGCACCTGTTACCATGCCCAACTAATTCTGTGTTTTTAGTAGAGATGGGGTTTCACTATGTTGGCCAGGATGGTCTCCATCTCTTCACCTCATGATCCACCTGCCTCGTCCTCCCAAAATGCTGGGATTACAGGCGTGAGCCACCACTCCCGACCTTAATTTTTGTATTTGTAGTTGAAATGGGGTTTTGCTGTGTTGGCCAGGCTTGTCTTGAACTCCTGACCTCAAATGATCCCACACCTCAGCCTCCCAAAGTGCTGGGATTACTGGCCTGAGTCACTGCAGTTACCCAGGAAGGGATTTTTTTTTTTTTTTTTTTTTTGAATAGAGTCTCACTCTGTCACCCAGGCTGGAGTGCAGTGGCACAGTCTTGGCTCACTTACAACCTCCACCTCCCAGATTCAGGCAATTCTCCTGCCTCAGACTGCCGCTGGGTTATAGGCATGTGCCACCATACTGGATTAATTTTTGTATTTTTAGTAGAGATGGGATTTCACTATGTTGGCCAGGCTGGTCTTGAACTCCTGACCTCAAGTGATCCACCTGCCTCAGCCTCCCAAAGTGCTGGGATTACTGGTGTGAGCTACTGGGCCCAGCTCAAGAGAATAAAAATGTACGCAGTGAATTTATTTTCCAAAAATTCATAAATGAAATATTACACATACACTCCAGCAGCACAGTCTAGCACTGTGCAAACACTCAACTGCTGATCTTTATAAGGATTATTATTGGTCAGCTTCAGTGGCTCGTGCTGGTAATCCCAGCACATTGGTGATACTTGAGGCTGGAGGATAAGTTAAGGCCAGGAGTTCGAGACCAGCCTGGACAACATAGTGGGATCCTGTCTCTACAAAGAATTTTAAAAATTAGCCGGGTGCTGTGGGAAGACTGCTTCAGTCCAGAGGCTGCATTGAGCTATGATTGTGCCCCTGCACTCCAGCCTGGGTGACAGGGGAACACCCGGACTCAAGAGAGAGAAAATAAAAATGTTTATTTCCAGGCTGGGAAAAGATGCTGATTTCCGCGATAAAATCAGTAGCTTACATTTTTTTGGAATGTTCGCTATGTGCCAGGCTACATTTTATAGATCAGAAGTCTGAAGCTCAGATAAGGTAAGTCACCTGTCCAGGGCCACATAGCAAAAAAAGTGTGTCTGACGCCAGAACGGGAGCTGTTCCAGTCCAACTCCCTCCCCGGCCCCCAAGCGGCCTCAGACCCGGGGAGGGCCCCTGCCCCCTCCCGCCAGGCACTTATCTCAGCCGAAGCTGACTGCTGGCCCCGCCCCCTCGGGGGATCTGCCTCTTAGAGGCGCCTGGTGGGGAAGGGCCTGGTCAGCTGCGTCCGGTGGAGGCAGCTGCTGACCCAGCTGTGGACTGTGCCAGGGGCAGGAGACGGAGAGTCAGGAGCCTTGGGCTCCCGTGGAGGGGGGGCTGTATCATGGGCCACCTCGTGGCATCCCTGTGGCCCCAGGTCGGCTCCCTTTGTCTCCTGCTTGCTGGGGCCGCCTGTGCGTCCCCGCCCAACCTCCCGGAGTCCAAGTTCGAGAACAAAGGTAAGGATGGAGCTGTGTGTAGACCCCCCCCACCACCAACAACCACTGGAGCCTGCAGGACCATGCTGGAGGCTGAACTCTCACCCTAGGTCCTGGGGGCCATGCCTGTTCCTGGACTTCCAGACCAGGTCCTGGGGGCCAAGCTGGCAGCTGGACCCTTAGACTGGGTCTTGGATGAATGGGAGCGGGGGGTGAGGCATGCCAGGATCCAAGTCTCCTGATCGCTTCCTCGGGGAGAGATAGAGTGGGCTTAAGGTTCCCGTTTTACTTTTTCAGGGAGTCTGGGACATGCTACATCTTAAGGGGTAGGCTTGGTGCTAAGGTCCCTGGAGGGTTGGGAACAAAGTCGACCCTCCATAGGGAAGGAAGGACAAAGCCCGGGTCTGAGTTAGAGGGGCCGAGCCGCAGGTTACTGTAAACACGGTTTGCGTGAGGGCTCCAGATCATTTGCCTGGCCCGGTGGAGGGAGGGAGGCGGGGGGACACGGTTGGCGCTATCGGTCCGCGGGGGAGCCTGCTGGGGCCGATGGGGGCCCGCCTCTCCGCACACACCCACCGGCGCGCGCACGTCCTAGGCTGGGGCGGGGCTGGCAGCTCCGAGCTCGAGGTCTTGAACGCCGCGCGCAGCTCAGCTGGCCACTGGATGGGCAGGTGTGCGCGAGTGGTGTTGGCGGGGAACAGTAAGGCGAGCGACGTGCGCCTGGGAATTAGGGGGGCACCACCTCTGCGGACCCCTCCAGGGGCCCCGCTTAGGGAGATGGCGGGGCGGGGTTTTTTTCTTATCAGGTCTGCCCAGGCTGCTGGAGGGCAGAGGAGGGGGCTGTTGCCCGAGGACAGAGCTCAGACCCCCATGCCTTCCCTTTGCTTCCCCTCCCCCAGCGGCCTTGCTGGCAGCCCGCGGGTCCGAAGAGTTTCTGTGCTTCACGGAGCGGTTGGAGGACTTAGTGTGTTTCTGGGAGGAAGCGGCGAGCGCCGGGATGGGCCCGGACAACTACAGCTTCTCCTACCAGCTCGAGTGAGTCCGATCCCGCGGGTGCATCCACGGGCGGAGAGAGCGGGTGGGGCAGAGCTCCCTGGAAGTGGTAGCCTCGAGGGTCGCCTGCAGTCGGGTTACTGGAGGGAGCCCTGTGGGTCCCGGGCTGGCACGCCCCCTATGGGCTGGGGCGCTAACACTCCCGCGATCACCGCTGGAACGGGACCCCAAACATCAGGCTGGGATAACAACGCCTCCAAATCGACGCTAAGGGGTTGCTTCGTCGGGGCTGGGACGCCCCCCTCGAGGTATTATCCAAAAGGAGGCAGTGGCTCATGCCTGTAATCCCAGCTCTTTGGGAGATCGACGCGGGAGGATTGCTTGAGCCCAGGAGTTCAAGACTAGCCTGGGCAACACAGCGAGATCCCCATATCTAAAAAAAAAAAAAAGGCTGGGCGCGGTGGCTCACGCTTGTTATCCCAGCACTTTGGGAGGCCGAGGTGGGCGGATCACCTGAGGTCTGGAATTCGAGACCAGCCTGACCAACATGGACAGACCTTGTCTCTACTGAAAATACAAAATAAGCCGGGTGTGGTGGCGCATGACTGTAATCCCAGCTATTCGGGAGAGTGAGGCAGAAGACTCGCTTGAACCCGGGAGGCGGAGGTTGCAGTGAGCCGAGACCACATCATTGCACTCCAGCTTGGGCAACAAGAGCGAAATTCCGTCTCAAAAAAAAAAAAAAAAATCCGAGACACGGCACCATAAAAATGAATTAGCCGGGTGAGGTGGCGCATGCCTGTGGTCTCAACTACTTGGGAGGCTGACGTGGAAGGATCCCTTGAGCCCCAGAATTTGAGGTTGCAGTGAGCAGTGATCGCGCCACTGCCCTCCAGCCTGGGCAACAAAGCAAGACCTTGTCTCACACACAGACACACAGCCTTCCACAGGCCGGGCAACACAAACTCCCCGGTCCCTCTTTCAACTTGTTTCCTTCTCTCCCGGGTCCCTGGGCGTACAGCAATGAGCCATGGAAGCGGTGTCGCCTGCACCAGGCTCCCACGGCTCGAGGCGCGGTGCGCTTATGGTGTTCGCTGCCTAGAGCCGACACGTCGAGCTTCGTGCCCCTAGAATTGCGCGTCACAGTAGCCTCCTCTGGCGCTCTGCGATATCACCGTATCATCCACGTCAATGAAGTAGGTAAGTGCTCTGGGAATGGAGAAGTGGTCGGAGCAGAGGGGTCTCAGTCCTCACCCATCTGACCAACCCCCATGCCTTCAGTGCTCCTGGATGCCCCTGTGGAGCTGGCAGCGCGGCTGGCTGACGAGAGCGGCCACGTGGTGTTGCGCTGGCTGCCGCCGCCTGGGGCACCCATGCCGTACCACATCCGCTACGAGGTGGACATCTCGGCAGGCAGTGGCGCAGCGAGCGCGCAGAGGGTGAGGCCCACCCCTACGGCACAGCCCCCAAAGCGCCACTGACTACAGCCCGGCCCCGCCGCTCCTCTCCGGGTCACGCCCAGTCTCCAAGGTGTCCCCCTCCCAGGCCGGTCCCTGACATCCCACATCCCATTACCCTGGCTCTGAAGACCGTTCCAGGTCCACAGAAACGCCCCGTTTCCTAATATCCACGCGATCCTGCTGAACCCCAACCCCTCTCACCCTCCTGCCGGTAACCCTAGACCCCTTTAGCGCCAGGCTTTCTCTACACACGCTAGCCCAGTTTTTATATAGCCCGGGTCCTGCCCTTGGTATCGGAGACCTCTCTAGCCCTGAGCTTTCTTGGACTCCTCCCCCTACTCTTACTGGCCGCATTGCAATTCTTGGCACCGTTTTGTCTTTCGCTGATTGGCTCGGTTCCACCAGGACCCGCCACCATGTGGTATTTTCTGTCTGCCCCGCCCCCCTCGCCCTGGCCCCGCCCGCAGGTGGAGATTTTGGAGGGCCGCACCGAGTGCGTGCTGAGTAATCTGCGGCGCCTGACGCGCTACACTTTCGCTGTCCGCGCACGTATGGCTGAGCCGAGCTTCGGCGGCTTCTGGAGCGCCTGGTCCGAGCCTGTGTCGCTGCTGACGCCTACTGGTGAGGCTCCAGACGGGGGTGTAGGAGGAGGCAGGCGAACCACTGGGCGAGCCCTCCGCCTGACCTCCTCCCTGACTCTCAGATCTGGACCCCCTCATCCTGACGCTCTCCGTCATCCTCGTGCTCATCCTGGTGCTGCTGACAGTGCTCGCCCTGCTCTCCCACCGCCGGTGAGTTCCCCATTCGGGCACCCGGCCCAGACTCCTCCCTACCCAGCAATCTTCTTTCACTATGGAAACCTAGGCTCAGAGAGAGACACGCACTTGCCCAAGGTCACGCAGTGACATGAGGAGACACATCAGTGGCAGGGCTGGGATGCATGCCAGACTAGACCCAGACTCTTCGTTAACATTTTCTGCTCCTGGGGACTTTCACCTGGTTTTCCTTCTACATCAGGAGCTGCCATTTCTTGGGTCCCTTTGCTAGTTCCTACCCCCATTGTCGTCACCTTTGTAAAATCAACTAGATGATTTAGTGGAAGAATGTGAGCCCCTGAATGCCTCCCCACCTCTGTGGTCAAGCTCCTCAGACACTACGATCAGACCAGCCATTCTGAGGTATTTGTAATTCCAAGTACATAGGGTGGTTTCACACCCCCCAGCTTTTGCCCATGCTGCTCCCTCTGGCTGGAATGCCCTTCTTTCCTTGTCTGCTAAGCAGTCTTTTTTTTTTTTTTTTTTTTTGAGACGAAGTTTTGCTCTTGTTGCCCAGGCTGGAGTGCAATGGCACGATCTCGGCTCACTGTAACCTCTGCCTCCCAGGTTCAAGCGATTCTCCTGTCTCAGTCTCCCGAGTAGCTGGGATTACAGGTGCCTGCCACCATGCCCAGCTTATTTTTGTATTTTTGGTAGAGAGGGGGTTTCACCATGTTGGCCAGGCTGGTCTTGAACTCCTGACCTCGGGTGATCCACCCGCATCGACCTCCCAAAGTGCTGAGATTACAGGCACGAGCCACCTCACTCAGCCTCGCTAAGCAATCTTCTATTTGTCTTTCATGGAACTGGTTATTTACTTGGTTGGAAAATACATACTGAGTGCCAAACATGTGCCAGGCACTGGAGACAGAATGGAGAACAAGCCACATCCTGACCACAAGCCCCTGACCTTGTGGATTGCAGTCAACAAACAAGGGACCCAAAATATTTGATTATAAATTGTAATGAGTGATCTCACAGAAACAAACCGGGTGTGGGGACATGACAGGATGGTCAGGGAAGGCCTCCAGGAAGAGGTAACATAAGAGCGGAAACCTGAAGGTTGGAAGGAGCAGCCACTTGAAAAGTGTGGAGGAGAAACAGCAAGTGCAAAGGCCCTGAGGTGGGAATGAGATTGGACATTGAGCCAGCTTCGAGAATTGCCACGTGGCTAGAGCAGTATGCAAGGGGGTGTGGCAGATGTTGAGATGAGGGAGGTGACAGGGGTGATATCATACAGGGCCTTCTGCAGCGTTGTAGGGAGGAGTTTGGATTTTTTTTTTTTTTTGAGACAAAGTCTCACACTGTCACCCAGGCTGTAGTGCAGTGGTGCCATCTCGGCTCACTGCAATCTCCACCTCCCAGGTTCAAGCAATTCTCCTGCCTCAGCCTCCCTAGTAGCTGGGACTACAGGCGTACGCCACCATGCCCAGCTAATTTTTTTGTATTTTTAGTAGAGATGGGGTTTCACCATGTTGGCCAGGATGGTCTCAATCTCCTGACCTCATGATCCATGTGCCTTGGCCTCCTAAAGTGCTGGGATTACAGGTGTGAGCCACCCAGCCTGGCCCCCCTTTTTTTTTTTTTTTTTTTTTGAGACAGAGTTTTGCTCTTGTTGCCCAGGCTGGACTGGTGTGTAATACCTCAGTCTCAGCTCACTGCAACCTCTGCCTCCCAGGTTCAAGTGATTCTCCTGCCTCAGCCACCTGAGTGGCTGGGATTACAGGGATGCATGCTTGGCTAATTTTGTAGTGTTAGTAGAGATGGGGTTTCACCATGTTGGCCAGGCTGGTCTTGAACTCCTGACCTCAGGTGATTCACCCACATTGGCCTCCCAAAGTGCTGGGATTACAGGCATTAGCCACCCCACCCGCCTTGGATTTTATTCTGAATACCTTCTCTCATTACCCCAGAAAGTAACATAATATTTATCCACGAAGTGACATCGTGGACCTCCTGGAAAAGTCTGGGCCAGGGTTTTAGTTTATTTATTTATTTATTTTAGAGATTGGGTCTCACTATGTTTCCCAGGCTGGTCTTGAACTCCTGGGTTTAAGTGATCCTTCTGTCTCAGCCTCCCAAAGTGTTGGTGTAAACCATCGCACCTGGCCATGGCCAGGATTAAAGAGACAATCATCAATGTATATTGAACTCCTAGGTACCCTTCAATACCCTGTTCCAGTTACCCTTTTGTAGGGCCTTGCTGATGATTTAGTCAAACCGACGTCCCCAGCCCTGATGCACTCCTCTGCCTCCATTGTGATCACAAAGACCGGGAGTATCTGTGCCCCTATGACTGGGAGTGGAGGGGGTATTGTTGAGTATTCGGTGAGACATATCATGTAACTATTTCTTTGGCTTCAACAGGGCTTTGAAGCAGAAGATCTGGCCTGGCATCCCGAGCCCAGAGAGCGAGTTTGAAGGCCTCTTTACCACGCACAAGGGTAACTTCCAGGTAGGTGGCCTGGCTGTCCCCTCAGTGCCTGGGCTTCCCTGCTTCTTGCAGCCAAACTGCAGGCCTCTCTGAGCAGGTTGGTGCTATTTCTTCAGCTGTGGCTGTACCAGAATGACGGCTGTCTGTGGTGGAGCCCCTGCACCCCCTTCACAGAGGACCCACCTGTCTCCCCTGGAAGTCCTCTCCGAGCGCTGCTGGGGGACCATGCAGCCAGTGGAGCCAGGGACAGATGATGAGGGCCCCCAGCTGGAGCCGGTGGGCAGTGAGCATGCCCAGGATACCTATCTGGTGCTGGACAAGTGGCTGCTGCCCCAGAGTCCTCCCAGTGAGGACCTCCCACGGCCTGATAGCAGTATGGATATAGTGGCCATGGATGAAGGCTCAGAAGCATCCTCCTGCACATCTGCTTTAGCCTTGAAGCCCAGCCCAGAGGGGAGCTTCTGCTGCCAGCTTTGAGTACACCATCCTGGACCCCAGCTCCCAGCTCTTGCGTCCATGGGAACTGTGCCCTGAGCTGCCCCCTACCCCACCCCACCTCAAGTACCTCTACCTTGTGGTATCTGATTCTGGTATCTCAACTGACTACAGCTCAGGGGACTCCCAGGGAGCTCAAGGGGCCTCATCCGATGGCCCCTCCTCCAACCCTTATGAGAACAGCCTCATCCCAGCCTCTGAGCCTCTGCCCCCCAGCTATGTGACTTGCTCTTAGGACACCAGCCTGCAGATGATCGGGGGATCCACTATGACCCAGAGAGCCAGTGCAGACTCAAGACTTACTGAACAGGGATGGCAAGACCTCTCAGGAATAGGGGCATTGCTGATTTTGTCTACCCAACCCATCCTGCTCAGGAAATCACAACCTTGCAGTATTTTCATTGTATTTTATTTTTTTGATACAGAGTCTTACTCTGTCTCCCAGGCGGGAGTGCAGTGGCGAAATCTCAGCTCACTACTACCTCTGACTCCCAGGTCAAGTGATTCTCCTGTTAGCCTCTCGAGCTGGGATTACAGGTGCCTGCTACCATGCCCGACTAATTTTTGTATTTTTAGTAGAGACGAGGTTTCACCATCTTGGCCAGGCTGGTCTTGAACTCCTGACCTTGGGATCAACCCGCCTCGGCCTACCTCAGTGCTGGGATTACAAGCATGAGCCACTATGCCCAGCTGCAGTATTTTTAAATATGTATAGTTTTTTTTTTTTAATCTATCTATCTATCTATATATACATATGTATGGAAGTTTTTCTACCATGATTTCTATAAATACCCTGTACACCCCATTTCCCCTGGGCATAGGCCATAGGGGTAGAAGTTAAAGTTCTTGAGCTTACTCTGAAGTTTTGGACCTGCAATCTGAATATTAATCATAACATTAATAAAACAATATGTTAAACAGCTCCTAAATCTTAGTGGCTTACCACATTAAGTGATTTCTCTCTCCTAACTCAGCTCAAATTGGCAGCCATCCATGGAATGAGTCAGAGGTTCAGACTCTTCTGGTGTGTAGCTCTACCTTCTCTTAGGATATTTAGATGGATACCCTATTCTACATCCTGACAGTCAACAAGGGAAGAGAAAGGGCAGCAATGACCCTCCATGGGCCATTTAAGGGATCTGGCCTGAAAATGGTCTTCCTCTTCTCACACCTCATTGGCTGGAAACAGTCACATGACCACAATCACATGAAAGGCTGGGAAATGTAGTTTAGTTTTACACCCAGGAAGGACAAAGCTGTTTAAGGGGCCTCTAGCTAGTCTCTGCCACTAATAATAATAACAATAATTCTCAATCAGGCCATGTACTCTGATGACAGTTAGTGTCAAGTAACTCAATGGGAGTTTTGGTTGTTTTTTTTTTTTCTGAGACAGGGTCTCTCTCTGTTGCATAGGCTGAAGCCCAGTGGCTCAAGCATGGTTCGCTGCATCCTCGACTTCTTGGGCTCAGGCGATCCTTCTGCCTCAGCTTTTCAAGTAGCTAGGATTACTGGCATGCATCACTAAGCCTGGCTGATTTTTTTTTTTTTTTTTAGACGGAATCTCTTCTGTATCACCCAGGCTGGAGTGCAGTGGCTCGATCTCAGCTCACTGCAACCTCCACTTCCCAGGTTCAAGCAATTCTCTTGTCTCAGTCTCCAGATTAGCTGGGATTACAGGCACCTGCCACCATGTATGGCTAATTTTTGTATTTTTAGTAGAGACAGGGGTTCATCATGTTGGCCACGCTGATCTCAAACTCCTGACCTCAGGTGATCCGCCTGCCACGGCCTCCCATAGTGCTGGGATTACAGGCGTGGGTCATTGCGCCTGGCGCCCGGCTAATTTATTTTTAGATGGAGTCTCGCTTTGTCGCCCAGGCTGGAGTGCAGTGGCATGATCTTGGCTCACTGCAATCTCTGCCTCCCAGGTTGAAGCAATTCTCCTGCCTCAGCCTCCTGAGTAGCTGGGACTACAGGCGTGCACCAACACACCCAGCTAATTTTTGTATTTTTAGTAGAGATGGGTTTTGCCATGTTGGCCAGGCTGGTCTTGAGCTCTTGACCTCAGGTAATCTGCCCACCTCGGCCTCCCAAAATGCTGGGATTACAGGTGTGAGCCACCGCACCCGGCTGATTTTTAAATTTTTTATAGAGATGAGGCCTCACCATGTTTGTCTCAAATTCATGGGTTCAAATGATTTTCTTGCCTCGGCCTCCTAAAGTGCTGGGATTACAGGCATGAGCCACCACACCTGACTTGAAACTCTTTTTATAAAGTTTAAAGTAACAAAGCTAAACAATATATTGATTGGGTACAATATGTACAAGATAATGCTACATTTTTAAAGAGAAAAAGCATTTTACATTCTTTAGGTCTTTGGATCTGCACATGGCCATGGGAAACGGAAGTACAGAAACGTGGTCACCCACCAAAGCTCAGGGCTGGCCTGCAGAGCTTGAACCCTTGCCTGAGCTGGGGTCACCAGCCTGGGTGGGCCACGGAGCGATCACCATTTCTCCATCTGATCGGAAGGTCACCCACCACTCTGTTCTGGGGCCCAGTCCCCCTGGCTCCAGGCAGGCTCGGAGGCCATGCTCTCCTGGACCTGGCGCATCTGGCTGCAACCAGCACTGGGCAGGAAAATACCGCTGGAGCAGTGCCAGGTGCAGGATGTCCCCGCTATCTGCCTCCTCCTGGGTCTGGAGGGCCACCATGAGCCCACAGTCCCGGCCAAGCCCAAGCCGGTGGCTGAAGTGGGCAGCTGTGTCTAGAAGTAAGGCAGTGAGATAGGCGGCTTTCTGGGGCTCCGGGTCTTCTGCTAGGTACTCTTCTAGGCCATCTAGCAGCAGAAGGGAGGGGGCTGGCCCCCGGGGCCTCATGGGCAGAGCACAGGAGCCAGAAAAGCTCTCGGGTCGAGGGTGGGTACTGGAAGCGGATCTTCTAGGAGAAACAGAAGGAAAGGGCCAGATTCAGCACAGGAAGCCAGACTCCTCGCAAGAGTAACCCTGCCTCCTTGCATGCTTCTTGCCTCCAGGATGAACCAGTTCAGAGAGGTTAAATATTCTTGTATTCGCCCCTTTTCCAGCACTCATCACTGCCGAGTATTAGTTGAGGGCAAGCCAATTTTGCTTGTTTTTGGCCAAATCTCTAGGGCAGTTTTTCCATGGAAAACCGCCTTCCAGCATACTCGGTTCGAGCCCATCCTTGACCCCAACAGGAACCAACTCTGGTACAGAATGGACCCAGGCTTAGCTCCGCCCCTCAATCTTAAGCTCCTCATGGTCCCACCTCCCTCACGCATGCGTGACTCCGCCCCATCATGGCTGCCCTGGCTCGCCTTTCCACCGTCCCCTCCACTGGCTTGTCTACCTGTCACTAAACGTCCCAGATGGACTCCACGATTGGCTAGAACGCCTCTGCTCCCACCCCACGGTTACTTGGAGTCGCATTGGGTCCAGAGCCGTTCCAGTCCCTCGAGGTAGGCTTTGAAGAGGTCTCCGTGTCAGGAAGAGGACTGGGCCTTGGCCCTCCCCTGCCGCCTCTAGGGCCGCAGCAAATAGTAGCGTTGTTTTTCCAGATCCTGGTGCGCCGAGCAGCAGCAAAGGCGGTCCGACGGGAGGCGTGTTCTCCTCCCTGGACCAGGCCGCGCCGCCCCTGCTTAGCACTCGCTTCAACGTTTCCGCCATTCGCCGCGTACTCTGTCCAATTGGTGGCGCGATCCCAGCCTTAGTCCCGCCCAAGCCGAGGCCGCATCAGTTATAGTTCACTTCGTTTCTCTATTGGTGTAGGAGTCTGTCCATCAAAACTCGATTGACCTTGGCTAGCTCCGCCCCGGGTGAATGGGCAAATGGTTAGAACCTAGTGCTGAGGAATGGGTGCTTTCGAGGGAAAATATGACCCTTCCCTACGGCAGGCTGCTGGGGAAAGCAGCACGAACACTATTATTGTCAGCTAATCAGACAAATATAAGGGTTGAGAGTTGGAGGAGTAGACCATAATGATTGACATATTATTTAAAGTCTCCTAGCCTCAGTTTGCTCTCCTGTAAAATGGGGCTTAGGATATCTCAGAGGAATATTGTGATTGGCATGTATCTGTGTGGTTTTGCTGATGCCATCCAATGACAACTGAGAGTTGGAGAGGGGAATGAGCTGTGTGCTTGTCTTTCTGTGCACCAGAGTATGGGCAGGAGTGTGTGTCTGGGGACACGGGCTCAGGCACACTCGTGTGCAAAACAGCAGCAGCCATCCCTGAAAGTCTGTGAAATGAGGATTCTCAACTTACTTCCTCCCTGGCCAAGGGGTTTTGTTGGGCCTTCCTTGTGGTATGGGGAGAAGGCAGGACCGCAGGCCAAGGAAGAGGGCAGGAGAGACAAAGAGACAGGAGCTGGAAGACTGAGGGAGAGATACAGCAGGAATATTGTTGGTCTTGTTCACTTCTGTCTCTCCAGTACCCAGAATAGTACCTAGCACATTTGTAGGTTCTCAAATACATAGTTGTTAAATCAATGAAGGAAGGGAGGTGGGATTGATGAGAAACAGGGAGAAAGGGAGGAACAAAGTGAATGATTGTGATCCCTGGCTGGATCTTCTCACCCAGACTTTGCCCCAGAGCTGCCACTCACGCCTGTGTTGCCCTGGCAACCTTGTCTCCTGGTAACTTCAAAGTGGTGCCGTTGCCTGGAGACCCAGGGGCAGGGAGAAAGTGAGATTTCCTGGGCTTTCTTTCTCCCTCTGGGACCAGAAAACAGCTCCACGACATCCCCCAACACACCCACTCACACAGCTGGGCACCCTCACACCCCTCTACACACACACACACACACACACACACATACACACACACACACACCATGGCATCTCTGAATATATTCTACTTTCAGAATCCCCATCACCCACATGCTCCAACCTTGCCCTATCCTGACACAAAGCATCCCATACAAACTATCACACATTCATCCCCCCACACCCTTTCTCCTGCTCACACACACAACTATGCCATTGCCACTACACACACACACACACACGCACACACAGTGAGGCACACAGTGCGCTGTCAAACACACCACCTCAGCCCCCAGATATACAACCCATGAATCACCTCACATTGCAACACTCCAAATGCACAAACAGGCCGGGTATGGTGGCTCATGTCTGTAATCCTAATGCTTTGGGAGGCCAAGGCAGGAGGATTGCTTGAGACCAAGAGTTCAAGACCAGCCTGGGCAATGTAGTGAGACCCCATCTCTACAAAAGACTTAAAAATTAGCCAGGTGTGGTGGCATGCACCTGTAGTTCCAGCTACTCGGGAGACTGAGGTGGGAGGATTGCTTGAGCCCAAGGAGGTAAAAGCTGCAGTGAGCATGATTGCACCACTGCACTCCAGCCTGGGTAACAGAGTGAAACCCTATCTCAACAGGAGCTCAAGACCAGCCTGGGCAAGATGGTGACACCCCATCTCTACTAAAAAATACAAAAATTAGCCAGATGTGGAAGCGGGTGCCTATAATCCTGGCTACTTGGGAGGCTGAGGCAGGAGAATCGCTTGAACCCAGGAGGTGGAGGTTGCAGTGAGCTCAGATTGTGCCACTGCGCTCCAGCCTGGGCAACAAGAGCGAGACTCCATCTCACAAAAAACAAAACAAACCAAACAACAACAACAAATGCACAAATACTCAGTAGTGACACCCACATCACAGAGTCTGGCACCGTTACACACATGGGAGCATGCCGAACATTGCCTCACTGCAAGTCCTTCGCACTTGAAGTTCTGGTGTGCATAGCAGTTAGCTTCCAGGTATCCCTCCGGCTCTTTTCTCCCCCCCCCCCCACTCTATTTAGGTCTTTGGTCAAATACCACCTACTCAGGATTTCCCTGTCCACCTGCCCCAATTTGCCCACATTTCACTCTTTAACTGATTATCTGTTTTTGTCGTCGTTGTTGTGTGGTTTTGTTTTTCGAGACAGTCTCACTCTTCTGCCCAGGCTGGAGTGCAGCAGCGCAGTCTTGGCTCACTGCAACCTCTGCCTCTCAGGTTCAAGTGATTCTCCTGTCTCAGCCTCCTGAGTAGCTGGGATTACAGGCACATGCCATCACGCCCAGCTAGTTTTATTTTGTATTTTTAATAGAGATGGGGTTTCACCATGCTGACAGGCTGGTCTTGAACTCCTGACTTCAGGTGAGCCTCCTGCCTTGGCCTCCCTAAGTGCTTGGATTACAGGCGTGAGCCACCACGCCCAGCCTAAACGTTTTATATTTTAGAGATGGGACTCTTTCTACATTGCCTAGGCTGATCTTAAACTCCTGGGTTCAAGCAATCCTCCTACCTTGACCTCCCATAGTGTTGGGATTACAGGTGTCAGCCACAGCGCCCTGCCGAGAAGCCTTTCTTTTCTTTTGTTTTTTTTTTTTTTTTTTTTGAGACAGAGTTTCACTCTTGTTGCCCATGCTGGAGAGCAGTGATGTGAGCTCAGCTCACTGCAACCTCTGCCACCTGGTTCAAGCGATTCTCCTGCCTCAGCCTCCTGAGTAGCTGTGATTATAGGCGCGTGCCACCACGTCCGACTAATTTTTTGTATTTTTAGTAGGAACAGGGTTTCACCAGGTTAGCCAGGCTGGTCTCGAACCCCTGACCTCAGGTAATCTGCCCAGCTTGGCCTCCTAGAGTGCTGGGATTACAGGTGTGAGCCACCGCGCCCGGCCGAGAAGGCTTTCGAATAAGCAAGTACAAGCCAGCCTGTGCTCTCTACCTAAGATTATCTATATCGCTATGGGAGTCGGTGCAAGGCCAGGGCTGCTGTCACCACCCTCCTGAGCGGGACCGATTCTCCCCCGCCTTTCCCATTCTTGGCTCGCACTCCGCATTAGCTGCGCGGACAGGCTCTGCTGGTTTGGGTGGTGGCGCTGTCCATTGTGCTGAAGCTTCGCTTTCTTCCTGGCCCCAGTGGAAGTAGCTGCGTGTCAGGAGAGACCACGAGTCTCACGTGTATGAGCTCTGGAAACAGGCGCCTTGGTCGGTCAAGCAGGGGGCCCCATGGTGCTGTCTTTTCTCTGCCGTCAGCTCTCTGATGCTCTTATCTCATCCCCCAGTGGCCCACGATCAGCTCCACCATCTCCCCAACCTCCCCACCATCTCCCCCGACCTCTTCTGTCTCCTCTCGCTCACCCTGTTCCCCCGATACTACTTAGGCCACTTTGCTGTTCCCTGAACACAGAAAGCACGTTCCCACCTCAAGGCCTTCGCACTTGCTCTTCCCTTTGCCTGGAAGTCTCCCCACCTCACCTCCACCAAATATTTGCATGGCTGCCTCCCTCGCTCCCAGTGTCATCTCAGAGACAACTTCTTTGATCACTTTCTTTAAATTGCAAACCATAGCCCAGGCCTGGTGGCTCACACCTGTAATCTTAGCATTTTGGGAGGCCAAAGTGGGAGGATCGCTTGAGCCCAGAAGTTCAAGACCAGCCTGGGGAACATAGCAAGATGTTGTCTCTACTAAAGTTTTTTTTAAAAACTAGCAGGCATAGTGGTGTGTGCTTGTAGCCCCAGCTACTTGGGAGGATCGCTGGACTGCTGGTTCACAGACGTTTAAGACTGCAGTGAACTATGATTGTGTTGCTGTACTCCACCGTTGCTCAGCCTGAGCAACAGAGCGAGACTCTCCCTATCTCTTAAAAAAAAAAATTGCAAACCATGTCCCTATCCCACAGTTGTCACATTGCCTTCCTTAGCTTGAGTTTTCTCCTTATCACATATCAATATCTAACATATCAGAGATCCCTTACCTAAATCTATGATCCTGGAGTTTGAAATTCAGAATTTTTCAGATTTTACAAAAATAATATGGTGTAAATACTATGTGTTTCATATCCCTAGTGGGACCAGGAGTAACATTCCCAAATCACTGTATCTTCAGCAAAACACAAGAATATTCACATCAAGTGAAATAAATAAAAACTGTACATAATCTCAGGTCAGTTCAGGTTCGGTTTTGCCATAAATGAGTTGTGAAAATAGTTTGGTTTTCAGACTTTTTTTCGAGTTGTAGTCGCGCTGTGTCACCCAGGCTGGAGTGCAGTGGCATGATCTTGGCTCACTGCAACCTCCGACTCCTGGGTTCAAGCGATTCTCCTGCCTCAGCCTCCCGAGTATCTGGGATTACAGATGTGCGTCACCACGCCCAGCTAATTTTTGTATTTTTAGTAAAGATGGGGTTTCACCATGTTGGCCAGGCTGGTCTCAAACTCCTGACCTCAGGTGATCTACCCACCTTGGCCTCCCAAAGTGTTGGGATTACCGGCGTGAGCCACCTCGCCCAGCCTGGTTTTCAGACTTCTATAAAAATTTGAAATTGTGAGTCTGTATATAGCTCATTTATTTTTATATTTATTTATTTAGAGACAGGGTCTCACTCTGTCGCCCAGGCTATAGTGCAGTGGCATGATCACAGCTCACCACAGTCTCGACTTCCTGTGCTCACGTGATTCCCACCTCAGCCTCCTGAGTAGCTGAGACTACAGGTGCATGCCACCATGCTCAGCTAATTTACATATATATATATTTGTACAGACAGAGGTCTCACTGTGTTTCCCAGGTTGTTCTCCAACTCCTAAGCTCAAGCAGTCCTCCGGCCTTGGCCTCCCAAAGCGTTGGGATTACAGGTGTGGTGACCTTGTTTATAGTCTTAATATTAGAATGCTCACATCCGTGACAGCAGAGGTTTCTGTCTGTTCTGTTTGCTGCTGTAAGCTCCCACCTCCACAACCCCCACCCTGTGCCTAACTAAACAGCACCTATGCTTTGGTCTGAACCTTTGTGCCCCATTTCCATTCATATGTTGAAATTCTAACCCACAGTGATAGGAGGTGGGGGCCTTTTAAAGGTGATTAGATCAAGGGTGGAGTCCTCATGAATGGGATTAGTGTTCTTATAGAAGAGGCCCCAGAGAGCTCCACCACCTTCTGCCATGTGAGACTAGAGTGAGTCTATGAGAAAGCAGGCCTTCACTGGCCACCGAATCTGCTGGGGCCTTGATCTTGGACTTCCCAGCCTCCAGAACTGTGAGCAGTAAACTTCTGTTAGGCCAGGCATGGTGTAATCCCAGCACTTTGGGAGGCTGAAGTGGGTGAATTGCTTGAGCCCAGGAGTTCGAGACCAGCCCGGGCAACATGGCAAAACCCCATCTCTATTAAAAAATATATAAATAAAAAGAAATTTCTGTTGTTTCTAAGCTGTCCTGTCCATGGCATTTTGTTACAGCAGCTGGAAAAAACTAAGACCATCTGACACACAATGGGGGTTCCACAGTGTTTGTGGAATGAATGAATGGGTTAATTAATGAGAAGGGAAACAGACTCCCTTTTCCTGGGTGACTCTGGGTCCCAAATGCCCTGTCTGAAGCCCCCTCAGAGCCACAATTGTGGGAGGGGTCCTGTGGCTCTCTGACCCTTTGAACATTCCCAGTATCTGCTGAGTTCTCAGGGGGGAATGGGTCTTGGTGTAATCTCATACTCAGCACCCCTGCTTTCATTCACGCAGTCACGTGTTCAGCTTGGAGGTTCTTTTTTTTTTTTTTTTTTTTTTTGAGACAGGGTCTCACCCTGTTGCCCAGGCAGTACAGTGACCTGATCTTGGCTCACTGCAATCTCTGCCTCCCGGGTTCAAGCAATTCTCCTGCTTCAGCCTCCTGAGTAGCTAGGATTACAGGCATGCACCACCACGCCCAGCTAATTTTTACATTCTTAGTAGAAATGGGGTTTCACTACATTGGCCAGGCTGGTCTCGAACTCTTGACCTCATGATCTGCCCATCTCAGCCTCCCAAAGTGCTGGAATTACAGGGGTGAGCCACTGCACCCAGCCCTTGGCTTGGAGGTTCTTAGTGCCCCTCAGCATCCCCCATCCCTCTCACGACCCCCAGGTCTCCTCACCCCATTCCCTGTGTCCTCTGTGCCCTGGCCTGAGACAAACAGCTCCTGACGTAGGTTTGTGTGCCTTGGTGGCTTGAGCGACTGTTTGCCTTTGACAGATGAAGAAGCAAGGACAGGGATAGGTGAATGAACTTTCCTGAGGCCACAGAGCCCAGAATGCTGAGCCAGGATTTCAGCCCAAGTTTGGAGCCCCATGAAACCATACTGCCTCTCCACAATCGTCCTTAGATACACTGCAGCAGTACACCCACACACAGCTCCACAGACATCTAGACCCAGGATGAAAGTCCTCCACACCCTCCCCCCACCACCCGGGGGGAGGAAGGCAGGTGGCCAAACTTCTGTTACAAACAGGTCTTTATTAAAGAGGAGGAGGGGCAGGAAAGGGGGGCAGTGCCTCCTCTACCCACTGCCTTTGCCTGCCTGGGGTGAGGGAGCCCCTCTGCTCCACCCATGCCCCCCATGATGGCACATCTGTAATGAGGCTGAGGCATGGGGGGCAGTGTGAAGAACAGGGGCAGGTTCCAAGAAAAAAAAAGAAAAAACCCTTCCCACAGCCCTAATAAATAACAGAAGGGTTTGGGATGACATGGGCACGGGCAAGGGGGAGACACAGCACCCTGAACCCCAAAACCTCTGAAGTGGGGCAAGCCCTACTTAAGTAGGGGATTAGGAGGGACTGGGTGAGAGGTGGAGAGGCTGCACACAGGGGGAGGGGCTAAGGGGAGAAGGGGTACCCCAAGGACCCTGCCATGGGGGAGCCTGCCCCCCCACCCTACAGCTGGGCTCGCTGATTCTGAGAGAAGACTCAGTGACAAACAATGACCTCATCTCCCTCCTCTCCTTTGTACATGCTTAGACACGGGCGGTCCCCCATTGACTGGAATCATGCCCACCCACTCTAGAAATTCCGGAAACCAAGGGCTCCTATTGGCTGTTCAAGTCGCTGAACACTGGCTGGAGTTGCCCTCTTGCAGAAGGATTCTAAGAAGTGAGGGGGAAGGCTCCCATTGGCTGGAGCCAACTCCTTTTGGTTGAAATTCTGAGTACCAGGGGTTCTCATTAGCCAGGCATTGGCCAATGGGGTCAGGCTTTGGCCCTTAAAAGGGCAATAGTAGGAGCAAGGGCCCACCCTGCATTTCTGCCCCATTGGGATGTCCCAGAGGGCCAGAGAGGCAGGTGTCTCCCAAATGTCCTTCCAGCCATCTTCTAATGTCCGAGTCTGGCTGGCTTGGGGGGGCAGGGGACTTTGGCACTCACGTGGCACACGCACACACACGCGTGGCAGGAAAGAAGGGATAGGGCAGATTCTGGGTGGGTGGTCGGGCCTCACAGCAGGTGGTCACGGCTGGCAAACAGGTAAGGGCTGAAGTTGTCCCGGTGGAACGGGGGAGGGATAGAGTCCACTCAGGGTGTACAGGTCCCGCAGCAGGGGCGTGGGCAGCAGCAGCTCCGGCCACGTCCACCACCCCCGCCTGGCCCCCCAGGTCCAGGGGAGGAAGGCGAGGGGCCCTGGCTGGGGGTGGGCGCTGGCAGGGGTAGGGGCAGGGGCAAGGGCGTCGGCTCAGACCTCAATCGAGGGCGGGGCACACGGGGCGACGAACACATGGCTGGGGTCCTGGAGGACACACAGCTGGGGATCAGGTGGCCACGGCGGGCGCAGTTCTGCGACTCTAGTGATCAGAAGTCAGAGATCAAGGGATCAGAAAACTTGGGAGGCGGCATAAAATCATAAGTGAGACCTCTGGGGCAGTGGCTGCCCACCTGGAAGACCTCCTGTTTATCCCCTCACTTCCCCTATACTCACTGGATGGGGTGAGCCGTGCCGGTGTCGAATGCGGCCTGCAGACCTCGGGTTCCTGAGACAAAGAGACAGAGGGAAGAGGCTAGTGGCCCCCTGGGCCCTACCGGCCACAGTCACAAGGAGCTCATCAGGTGAAGAGCCCCATGGAAAAGACAACCACGGTTCCCATGATTAACTGTGTCCCCTTGGGAAGAAGACGGGGTGCAGCCTTTCATTCTTTGAGGCTGTTCCCCCCAGGACCATGTCCACAGAGATGGGCAATCCTTCCACTTCCTCATGGTTCTGAGACCCCCCCCCACCTCTTGTCTGACTCCCTTCCTGCCTCCTTGGGACTCCTCCACCCACCACCCTCTCCAGCCGGGGAGCAGTCCCCGGCCCCCCTCTACCTGGGCCACACTTAACTTTTCGAGGGGGCTGTCCATGGTGGGGGCTTGGCCCAGGTCCTCCCAGGGAGAGAGCCTTCTGCCAGAGGGTGGCCGGCTCTGAAAGTTGTGCACAACGCAGGTGACCTGGAACAGAGGGAGAGGAGCGTGTTGAGGCCTGGGGCCAGTCACATAGGAGCTATGTAAATACCATTCCCACTTTTCAGATAAGGAAACTGAGGCTCAGGTTTTCAAAAACAGCTAATGCATAGTATGTGTCAGGCACTGCTCATTCCACTTCACTATGAGGTCGGTGCAATTATTATTTATCCCACAGAGCCTGGACTAGGGTAAAGCAAGTAAGACCAAGTTGTGCAGGGGCAGGATTTCATTTCTTTCTTTTTGGAGATAGAGTCTCACTTTGTCACCAAGGCTAGAGTACAATGGCATGATCTCAGCTCACTGCAACCTCCACCTCCCGTGTTCAAGTGATTCTCCTGCCTCTGCCTCCCAAGTAGCTGGGACTACAGGTGTGCCCCATGATGCCTGGCTATTTTTTTTTTTTTTTGAGACAGCGTCTCACTCTTTTTTTTTTTTTTTTTTTTTTTTTTTTTTTTTAAGACGGAGTTTCACCATGTTGGTCAGGTTGGTCTTGAACTCCCGACCTCAGGTGATCCACCCGCCTTGGCCTCCAAAGTGCTTGGATTACAGGCGTGAGCCACCACGCCCGGCCTGAGACAGCGTCTCACTCTTTCACCCAGGCTGGAGTGAAGTGGCACGATCTTGACTCACTGCAACCTCCCCCCCGAGAGGTTCAAGCAATTCTTCTGCCTCAGCCTTTCAAGCAGCTGGGACTACAGGCGTGCACCACCATGCCCAGCTAATTTTTGTATTTTTAGTAGAGATGGGGTTTTGCCAGGTTGACCAGGCTGGTCTCGAACTCCTGGCCTCAAGGGATCCACCCACCTCGGCCTCCCAGAGTGCTGGGATTACCGGCATGAGCCACCGTACCCAGCTTTGATTCGTCTTTATTTAGAATTTTTGTATTCTGTATATTGTGATAGTTTTGTATTAACTTTGATTTTTAAAAATGTTTTGTTAAAATATTATTAATCTTGATTTCTACATGTTTGGGCATCCTCTTAAAATTTGCATGCAAGGCCTTGATCTTGGTATCCCATTTCACAGATGAGAATATTCAGGAAGGGTCAGGCTAAGGGACTGGCCCAAGGTCACGTAGAATCCACACCCTTCTCCATCATATCTTCCGGACTCTTGGGTTAGAGAACTGATGAAGGTCTTTTTTTTTTGAGACAGTCTCACTCTGTTGCCCAGGCTGGAGTGCCGTGGTGCAATCTCGGCTCACTGCAACCTCTGCCTCCCAGGTTCAAGCGATTCTCCTGCCTCAGCCTCCCGAGTAGCTGGGATTACAGGCGCAAGCCACCACGCCCGGCTAATTTTTGTAGTTTTAGTAGAGATAGGGTTTCACCATCTTGTCCAGGCTGGTTTTGAACTCCTGACCTCGTGATCTACCTGCCTCAGCCTCCCAAAGTGCTGGGATTACAGGCCTGAGCCACCGTGCCCAGCTGATGAGGGTCTTTTATGCTGGGAAGGTTGGGGAGGGGACTCACCAAAAAGGTGGCGATGGCCGCCCCTGTCAGGAAGCCAGCCAGCACGTCGGACCAGTGGTTTCGGTACTCGGCCACACGGACCACGCCCACCAGGAAGGCCGGACACAGCAGGGCCAGGCAGAGCGAGGGTTTGACCAGGCGGGAGCCCTTCACGCGGAACACGAGAGTCACGTACATCTGCAGGGAGCCGGACTGGTCAGGGGACAAGTGGAGACCAGTCGCCGAACCCAAGAGGAGGCTCCTTTCTGAGCTAGGGTGCATGGTCAGAGCGTTGAGGGGGCTGGAGAGTGTGGCCAGGGGCTCCAGGGATGAAGTCATGGACCCTCAGTGGGCTTTTCCAGAAGCGTGACCAAAACGTTAAAGACGGGGGTCAGGGACTGAGGATGTAGCCTGCAGGGCTAGAAGGTGTGGCCAGAGCTCCCAAGGGCAGAGGACAAGGTCTGGGGCCTAGGTGACCCTGGTCCGGAGTCACAGATGGGAACAGACGCTTGCTAGGTTAGAGCGTGGCCGCAGAACCAGAGGGTGGAGTCAGGGCTAAGGGGTTAGGTACAGGAGCTCCAGGAAGTGGAGCACCTGACCCCCAGGGGACCACTAACAGGGTGGGAGCATAAACCCGGATGCCAGAAAACAGTTGAAGCAACAGGCGATGTGACCAGGAAAAAGCAGGGGACAGAGTTAGATATCCCAGAGCAGTCAAGAGCAAGGAGCGTGGCCAGAGCTACAAGGGGCAGGAACAAGGCCCCCAGGAGAGGGGCAAGGACTCCAGGGGGCCGTCCCATCCACCTGGTCTCCCAGCTAATACCTAGCGCCTGTAGCATCCTGGGGGCCTGGCTAGGCTCTAGGGGTTCCGAGTCTTGCACATCAGGGACAGTGTCTCGATCCCATAGGGTGGAGCCAACAGCCTCTCTCACGAGCGTATTATTGGCTCAGGAGGCGGGACCAGAGGGCAAGGGGCGGAGTCAATAAACTGGCTGGGGGCGTGGTTAGGATCTGGGAGGAGGAGGAGCGAGAGCTTCCAACAGGTCCGCTCCCGCCTTAGGGGCGGGGTCATAGCACCCAGGTGGCGTGGAGGAACACAGGCTCCAGCCCTGGGGGCTTCCTGGCCCCCGCTCGCCGTCCAGCCCGCACCCCCATTTCCGACCCCGAAGCTCCCAAGGCTCACCGCCGTGTAGGTGACCGCGTAGGCGCAGAGGGCCGCGTCCTTGCAGGGGAAGGCGCGGCGAGCAGCGGCCACGAGGCTGGGGCTGCCAGCGCAGGCACCTTGGTCAGTGACAAAGCGGTCTGGACCTGGGCGATCCGGCGAAGGTGGCAGGCAGCCCAGGGCCGTGTAGTTGGGGCGGCACACGGACAGGAAGTGTGGCGTGGGGTTGCCGGTCACCACCTGCCCAGCGTTGGCGAAGATGGTTGTGGTGAAGAGGCCGAAGGAGTATACCCCTGGGGGTGGGATAGTGGAAGGGTTTATGCGCCGGGCCCTGATGCCCCCACTGGTTCCACTGGACCTCTTATCTCCCTTTTCCTGTAACTGCCATGAAAGCACACTTGGGACCCCGTAGCTGGGCCAACGTCCCCCTTCCTTTAGGACCACCAGGAAGGCACTCTGAGGCCTCCTTCCCCCCAGGTACCCTCATTATCTGGCCCCTGTCTTTCTATGATTACAACTACGTCAGGGGCGGGTCTTCCCTTGGAGCCCCATTATAACTGGGCTTGGACCTCCCTGCCAACACCATTGCATCAGGATCCCGCCCATGCCCGGGACGGCCAGGGAAAACCTAATGGCATATCTGGTCCTCTTCCTGCCTGCCCCTAAACTGGCTACTACTGAGTTCATCACTCTCCTCCTGGGGCCACTAACAAGTTAGAGCTGGGTCTCCAACCCTCTGCCCCTGGGACCACAATGATAAGTAAGCTCCGCCCCTCCCCCTTTCCCACAGCCACCATTTGTGCTTGGAACCCCATTTAAAGCAGTCAGAGTCTCATCTCCCTACCCAGGGGCCCCAGGGTGTTTGTCCTGTGCCGTGTCTCTCTTTTGTGCCTGAGACTCTCCTTGTGGCATTTTGGGACCTCTTCCTACAGTTGCCATCATGGTTGGGTTGGGCCCCACCCCCACCCCCACCCCCACCCCCACCCATGTCCCTAGAACCTCCATTACATCTGGCCTGAGCCTAAGTCCCTCATGGCTTCCTGATATCTCCATCACGGCAATTCTAGGTCCTCTTCCTTCCCCCCTGGAATTCCTTTTTTTTTTTTAACAGGTGGGGTCTTGCTCAGTCTCCCAAGTAACTGGGACTCCCAAGCAGCTGAGTCTGCACCTCAGCCTCCCAAGTAGCTGGGACTACAGGCATGTGCCCCCATGCCCAGCTTTTCCCTGGAATTGTTTTCTTTCTTTCTTTCTTTTTTTTTTTTTTTTTTTTTTTTTTGAGGTATACTTTCGCTCTTGTTGCCCAGGTTAAAGTACAATGGCGCGATCTTGGCTCACTGCAACTTCCACCTCCCAGGTTCAAGGATTACAGGGCGCCCACCACCATGTGCAGCTAATTTTTTGTGTTTTTATTAGAGACAGGATTTCACCATGTTGGCCAGGTTGGTCTCGAACTCCTGACCTCAGGTGATCACCTGCTTTGGCCTCCCAAAGTGCTGAGATTACAGGCATGAGCCACTGCACCTGGCCTGGAATTATGACTGTCAGGCCCACAACTCTTTGCTTCTATACCCCACCTCCCACCATTGCCATGGGGCTGACCCCAGGCTGTGTCTCTCACCCAGGAAGCGGACCAGCCTCCGCAGTGGGGGGCTGAAACGGCAGCAGGCCCCGGACACGATGGTGCTCTCCCCGATGACTGGGACCGCTGAAGGTGGTGTGGGGAAATAGGCACGTGCCAGCTCCCCCAGCAGGATCTGTGGGCAAGATCAAAGTGGAGTCTTCCTGGCCTTCCAGCCCATCCCCTCACCCATCCTCACCTGGCCCACCTGCCTCCTAGGAGGTCATTGTCTCACCGTGAGGGTGGGCCCGGCAGTGACCAGTGCGTAGATGAGAGCAGGAGGCACTCGGCTGGCAGCCTCAGGTCCCGGGTAGGGCTTGGCATAGGTACTGTCATAGCAGAAGAATCCCTGGGTGTGCACGGGGAAGGTGTCCGTGAACTCCAGGCGGTAAGCAAGCAGGATCACAATGCCCAGCAGCACCAACTGCCACCGAGCCAGGGCGGGGAGAGGCAGCGGAGAGAGAAGAGAGAGGGTCAGGGCCCCAGCTGAGGCCACAGAGGCAGAGATACGAAGACAGACAGACATGGGTTAGAGACAGAAAGTGGAAGACAGAGAGATGGAGACAAGGGGGAGAGAGACTGAAAGAGTTGGGGAAAGGAGGTGAGAGAACGGTCAGGGCTTAGGAGAAACAGAAAGAGGAGGAGGCAGAAACAGAGAGGGGCCATGTGCAGTGGCTCGTGCCTGTAATCCCAGCACTTTGGGAGGCTGAGGCGGGAGGATCGCTTGAGCTCAGGAGTTTGAGATCAGCCTGGGCAACATAGCGTGACCTCATCTCTGCACATCTATAGTCCCAGCTACTTGAGAGGCTGAGGAAGGAGAGACTGCTTCAGCCCAGAAGGTTAAGGCTGCAGTGAGCCATGATGGCACCACTGCACTCCAGCCTGGGTGACAGAGGGGGACCCTGTCTCAGAAAAAAGAAAGAAAGAAAAGGAATGAAGAAAGACAGAAAGAAAGAAAAGAAAAGAAAGAAATAGGTGGCTCACGCCTATAATCCCAGGACTTTGGGAGGTTGAGGCAGGTGAATCACCTGAGGTCAGGAGTTTGAGACCAGCCTGGCCAATATGGCAAAACCCTGTCTCTGCTAAAGATCCAACAATTAGCCAGGCATGGTGGTAGATGCCTGTAATCCCAGCTACTCGGGAGGCTGAGGCAGGAGAATCACTTGAACCCAGGAGGCAGAGGTTGCAGTGGGCTGAGATCATGCCACTGCACTCCAGCCTGGACGAAAGAGTGAGACTCTGTCTCAAAAGAAAGGAAGAAACAGAGAGAAAGGGAAGTGAGGGAAGGAGGGAGAAGAGGAAGAAAGCAAGAGAGAGAAAGGGAAAGGAGAAGGGAAGGGGATTGTAGAGAGAGGGAGAGAAGAGATGGGCATGGGGAGAGAGAACAGGGCCAAGGCTCAGATGAGAGACAGACAGCAGGTGGTGGAGAGACTCTCCCACAAGGAAAGAAATCAGGTTAGTAGGAGTACTAGCAGCTACCACAGGTCTAACCCTCACTGTGGGCAGGGGGGGTCATACCAAGCCTTGTCCATGAATTAATACATTTTACCTTTACAACAGCCCTAGGAGGCCGAGTGCGGTGGCTCACACCTGTAATCCCAGCACTTTGGGAGGCTGAGGCGGGAGGCTCACTTGAGGCCAGGAGTTCTAGACCATCCTGGCGAACATGTTGAAATCCCATCTCTACCAAAAAATACAAAATTAGCCGGGCGTGGTGGTGCACACCTATAGTCTCAGCTACTCAGGAGGCTAAGGTGGGAGAATTACTTGAACTTGGGAGGCAGAGGTTGCAGTAAGCCGAGATTATGCCAGTGCACCCCAGCCTGGGTGACAGAGTGAGAGCCTATCTCTAAAAAAAGAAAAAGCCCTAGGAGATGGGACGCTGGTGATGCCCATTTTATGAATGAGGAAACTGAGGCTCAGGAGGGTACCTGCGGTGTCCAGCACCCTGCAGTGTTGATAGGGCAGAGGGGGATTGGACCATGGGGAGTGGCACTTCTGAATCCAAGCTCATAACCACTTCTCAAGAGAAAGGGGACAGCAAGGGAGATCCCAGAGATGCAAAGTGGGTACAGATAGGAAGACAGAGGTTGGACAGAGACAGAGATAGGCACGTCCTCTCTGGGAGAGGAATGGAGGTCCTCACCTCCACGAAGACAAAGCAGGGGATGATGGAGAAACTCCTCTTCAGGTGCGGTCTCCCTCCCGCCATGGTGAAGTCCAGGCCTGCAGAGTGAGGAGGCAGTGGGAGTCCCAGGGCTGTGCCTAGGGGAAGGCTCAGGTCACTGGGACTCTGGCCCCATCACTGAGTCCTTTGGCCACACCCCTGCCCCTGAAGATGGGTCTGGGGGAAGGCCTGACTCCACCCCTTGAGCCTTCTGGCCATGCCTCTGCAATCCAGGTCCCACCCTGTTGGTCCCGACCCTACTGGGGACACCCACCTCCCCTGACACCACTCCCTGAGATTCTAGAGATTCTATAAGGGTCCCGTTCCTCTACAGCTGACATGAGAGACTCTGACTCAGTGCCTTTTAGGAGATGGTCCTTGAGAAGAGACTCTCCAGCCTCATGGGAGCCCCTCCCACATGGCATTTAGAAGGGCCCCCAAGGCCAGGTACGATGGCTCACGCCTGTAATCCCAGCACTTTGGGAGGCCAAGGCAGGTGGATTACCGGAGGTCAGGAGTTTAAGACCAGCCTGGCCAACATGGTGAAACCCCCTCTCTACTAAAAATACAAAATTAGCAGGGCTTGGTGGCAGGCACCTGTCATCGCAGCTCCTTGGGAGGCTAAGGCAGGAGAATCACTTGAGCCCAGGAGGCAGAGGTTGCAGTGAGCCAAGATTGTGCCACTGCACTCCAGCCTGGGCAACAGAGCGAGACTCTGTCTCTTAAAAAAAAAAAAAAGACTCCCCACTAGTTTTTAGGGAACCCCATCCTCTTTCCCAAGGGTCCCCCATCCCTGCCAGGCCCTTCCCCTGAGTCCTTTCCTCCATGGCTCCACAGGGGCTCCTCTCTCTGTCCCCATGGGCTGTGGTGTTGGTGTCTGATTGGGCTGATAGCCAAACCCTCCTTCTCTGCCAACTGCTTCTCCCTCCTTCCCCCTCTTCCCAGCCGGTCTGCCTCCCAGTTCTCCTCTTCCCTCCCGCAAGGCTACCCCCAGTCCCCAGCGCTTCAGGGCTCAACACAGTCACACCTGCTTACACCCATTCTTCCAGCCCCGTCTCACCTGTGAAAGCGCCCTATGGTTTCCCCCAGGCTGCATCCACACCCGTAGACTCACAGCTGCTCCTGGCAGCCATCAGGGCAGGGATGGTCACCCCCATTGTGCAGATGTGGAAACTGAGGCCCAGGCAGGTGAGGGTAGGCACTCTGGGTCCAGCGCCCCAACCACGACGCTCATTCTGTAGTGTGATATGGGGTGATGGTCGCCAGAAGTCCTAGAAGCCCAGAGTCACCCATGCTGGCACCCCTAGGAAGCACAACCAAGCCACAGCCTCCATCCTACCACACACACACATACACACACACACACACACACACGGCACAGCGTTCATCCATCCCACGGTAAAGACCGGGTACTAGCCGACTTCAAGGCACTGTGCTGGATGCCACTTTGCAGTGAACAAGATGGGGCCACTCGTTCAGACAGGTGTCCAACACACAACAAACGTCACTGCATACTCACACAGTGGGCACACAGCCTGTCAGAGACACCCAAACAGATCAAACAAGTCCTCACCCCCCACCCCGGGCCAAACAGAGAGAAACATATCAGGAGACCCTACACACATCACAGGGACACACAGGCCTGCAACACACTTAAGAGTCACAGCAAAGAAAGAGTCACCGCACACAATGGGGGGTCACAGAACCCATCACAGTGTCACACCCCCCATTACAAGGCACTCCGTGACAGCCACACACACACTAACAGTCTCTTATTCACACCGACAGTCAAAGGGAAGAGACACGGTGCCATCCACAACCACAGCCACATGGCCACGTCCACGGACCATGGCACAGACTCACAACGCCACACAAGAAAGGCACACGGCGCACGGCGCACAACCACAGCCACACACACAGACACACATACCATCAGAATAAGCACACAGCAGTAGCCACACGATGACAGTCTTACTGTCATTGCACACAACCACACAGACGCCGAGACAGTCACACACAGAGACAGCAGCCACACAGGGGGCCAATGGCAGCCACAGCACAGCCACACACACACCATCCGAGTGACACCCACAACGACAGCAGCACAATGACAGTGACACACACCCGCGGACCTCCCGAAGCCACACAATCCCAGTCGTGCAGCCACACGACGTCAGTTACACAACCACACACAGACACACAATAACCACACAATCACAGTTACCCACGGCCACTCTCACCATGGGCGCTGGGCTCCTCCGCCCGGGGTCTCCTCCCCCAGCTCCGTCCCCTCCCCCACCACAGCTCGCCGCCCCCCCTCCCCCCGCCCCTCCCCGCGCTGGACCGGCAGGCACCCGACCCTCAGGAACCGGGGAACCACGTCGAGGGTGGGAAGCCCACCGGAGGGGATGAGGGGCGCCCCCAGCCCCTCCCCCTCACCGCGTCGAGGCCACAGTCGCCTGAGACCCCGCTCCGCCTAGATGGCCCCGGCTCGGCCAGATGGACAGACAGCCGGCCCGGCTGGCAGGCGCGGAGACCGAGATGCGGTCGGCCAGGCCGGGCACGGCCGCGCAGCGCCGCGCAGACTCCGAGGCAGAGGGAGGGGCGGGGCCTCCAGGCGCCTCCTTTGCATAGCCCCCCACAGGGCGGGGCCTCCATGCTCTTGGGGGCGGGGCGTGTTAGCATCAATTGTGGGAAGGAACCAAGAATGGAGGTAAAGAGGGAAGACCCTGGGGCTGGGGGGAACTCCAAGGGTAATAGGAGGGAGGGGCTTCAGAGCATGTCCGTGCCCCTCGCTCTCTGGGCCTCAGTTTCCCCATTTACCAGGGCCCCCCAGAAAGGAAGGCTCTATGGCCAGTGTGGAAGTCTGTCTGGCCGCTCGTATCTGGACAGAATGACTCCTTGCCTTGTCATATATTAAATCTGGCTTCACCATGTCTCCTGATTCCAAGCCCACACATCCCAAAAGACCTCTGGGGTCTCTACACACCTCCCCCGCAACACTGAAGAGTAAATTGGGAGGGCAGGGGGATTCCTAGCACAGGAAGCAGCGGGACTAACAGTCCAGGGCGAGAAGAGGGTCTCGGCTAGTTTATTTTCTCTCTGGAGGGGTCTTCAGGGAGAGCAGTCCCGGCTGCTCAAGCTGTGGAGAGAGAGGGTGGGTCAGGGCCTGACCGGGTCCAGGGGACTCCGGGGCTGCAGGGCAGGGACTGAATGTCCAGATCGGGATCTGGGCCTGTCCCAAGGGTCTAGACTGAGAATCCAGGGCTGGTCAGGAGGGGAAAGGGTGAGAAGGGGCAGGAAGAATCTGCACCGTGTGGGGAAGGAACGACGGCTCTTGCTGAAAGGTGGCTGAGAGAGGTCCTGGTCAGAGTCGGAGTCAGAGTCCCAGGAGGGGAGTGGACGGCTCAGGTACTGGTGCCCTTTGTGGCCTGCAGGAGGGACAGGTACCCTGAAAGAGACCCTCAAGTAACCTCCAAATATATGCCCTGTGTCCCTTCATAGTATACCTCACTGATACTTAAACCACGACCACCAAGTCCCTTGAATGTGATTCAGTGTGACACCAAATTATGACTTCAGTGACCTTGAAGTTTACCCAACTGACACCTTTTTTTTTTTTTGTAAGATGAGGTCTCGCTCTGTTGCCCAGGCTGGAGTGCAGTGGAACGATCATGGCTCACTGCAGCCTCAGCCTCCCAGGCTCAAGAGATCCTCCTGCCTCAGCCTCCTAAGTAGCTAAGATTGCAGGTGTGCACCATCACCCAGTTAATTTTTAAATTTTTTGTAGAGATGGGGTCTCACTGTGTTTCTCAGGTTGGTCTCAAACTCCTGCACTCAAGCAATCCTCCCACCTCGGCCTCCCAAAATATTAGGGTTACAGGCATGAGCCACTGCATGGTGTCCCCAAGGACTCATATAGGATCCAAGTGACAGGGCCAGGCACGGTGGCTTACACCTGTAATCCCAGCACTTTGGGAGGCCGAGGCGGGCAGATCACGAGGTTAGGAGATCGACACTATCCTGGCTAACACGGTGAAACCCTGTCTCTACTAAAAACACAAAAAAATTAGCTGGGTGTGCTGGTACGCGCCTGTAGTCCCAGCTACTCGGGAGGCTGAGGCAGGAGAATCATTTGAACCTGGGAGGCAGAGGTTGCAGTGAGCCAAGATCGTGCCACTGCACTCCAGCCTGGGTGACAGAGTGAGACTCTGTCTCAAAAAAAAAAAAAAAGCTCCAAGTGACACTGAATGTGACCATGAATGACTCCTGGATGAAAACTCCAGTGACTCCTTAATGTGACCCCAGAATATTACTTAATGTGACTACAGAATAACACCCAACAGATGGTTGTCACTCCCAAAATAGGCTCTCTGAACATAGCCCCCCCCGAGTGAAGCTAGACAATGACCTCCCACCCCTGGACAGTTCTCAGCCTTCCTCACCCCTGAGGCTTGAGGCCTTGGGACGAGCCCCCAAAGACATGGTGAGGCCATCAATGGAGTTCTGTAGCACGTGCACAGCAGACCTGCAGGAAGATGAGGAGCTGGGGGTCCTGGGGGACTCCAGACCGCTCAGGGAGTGGACAGCAGTAGAACTAAGGTTGGGGGCCATGGTGGGGGTAAGTCCTAGAGGGTGCGGGAGCTCTGGACTCAGGTGGGCCCCAGGTTCTGGAAGTCACTGCCAGATCCCGTTTGGGAAAGGGGTTCACATGAGGGTCAGGGGTCAGACTGAGGGCTGGGCATCACCATATGTCACTCAGTTCCTTCTGGAGGTCATCCTTCCAGCAGCCATCGGCTCCCTGTGGTATCTCCTCAGTCTCCGGCCAGGCAGATGTCTCATAACTCTGCTGTTTCATCTTGGTCAGGATCTGAGGTGGGGGAGAGATGAGAGAATAGCAATCATAATAATAGTGACAATAGTAAAAGGTGACTGTTACACGGCACTTATTATATGCCAGGCTGCATTCAGGTGCTTAATACTCAGCTAACACAGACACTTGATCAGGTAGGGGTGAGTGTTTGTTGTTGTTATTGTTTGTTTTTTGAGACAGGGTTTCACTCTGTCACCCAGGCTGGAGTGCAGTGGTGCTGTCAGGGCTCACTGCAGCCTCAACCTCCCAGGCTCAAGTGATCCCCCCATCTCAGCCTTCAGAGTAGCTGGGTCTACAGGCACATGCCAACACACCCAGCTAGTTTTTTTTTGTTTGTTTGTTTGTTTTTGTTTTTTGTAGAGACAGGGTTTCACCATGTTGCCCAGGCTGGTCTTGAACTCCTGGGCTCAAGCCGTCCACCCACCTCAGCCCCCCAAAGTGCTGAGATAACAGGCATGAGCCACCGTGCTCAACAGGATGAGGGTCTTTTTGTTATGGAGTTTCGCTCTTGTCACCCAGGCTGGAGTGCAATGGGGCAATCTCGGCTCACCACAACCTCCACCTCTCAGGTTCAAGCAATTCTCCAGCCTCAGGTTCCTGAGTAGCTGGGATTACATGTGCCCACCACCACACCCGGCTAATTTTTGTATTTTTAGTAGAGACGGGGTTTCACCATGTTGGCCAGGCTGGTCTCGAACTCCTGACCTCAGGTGATCCGCCCACCTTGGCCTCCCAAAGTCCTGGGATTACAGGCATCAGCCAGGATGAGTTATTATTACACCCATTATACAGATGAGGAAACTGAGGCTCAGAGAGGTTGAGTGACTTGCCCACAGTAACACAGCAGTGAGGGGCAGAGCTTGGATTTGAACCCAGTCTTCAATCTGATGGCAGTGGCTGACCAAAATCCCCATCCCTCCCTCTCCCATTCCTCTCCAGGGTCCCCATCTCCTCCACTCACTTTGCGGCATTTCACCTGCGTTTTCTGCATTTTCTGAATGTTCACCAGGTTCTCTGAGATCTCATCCTCCTGGGCTTCTGTGGAGGGAGGGGGCTCAAGGGGACAGGGGCTAAGAGGGACCCCCCCTCCCCCGCCCCTGGCTGTGGCTCCAGGCACTCACGGAAGCTTCTGATAGATGCAGGTCACCTCTTCCCGAACCAGTTCCAGCTCCTCCCACAGGAACTTCTTGCTGAGGGGACAGTGCAGCCTTGACCTGCACTCGCTGCCTGGCCCCTGACCACCCATCCCCCCAAGTCTGTCCCCTCCCCCACACCTCCTTGTCCATTTCCCCCCCCTTTCTACAACCCCCCTACCCTCATCCCCATCCTTTCCTTCTGATCCCCAGCCTCCCATTCTTTCAGCCTCTCCCAACCCACTCAGCCTCCTATCACCTGGCCTCCACCTCCCCCACCTCCTGTCCCCCCGACTTTCTACACCCCCAGCCTCCTGTCCTCTCAGCCTTCCCTGCCACCCCCCTCTTTCCTGATCCCCTGGCCTCCTTTTCCATCCCACCTCCAGCTTTCTGTCTTCCCTGCCTTCTGGCCTCTCAGTCTCCCACTCTGCAACCCCCACCAGCCACCTGTCTCCCCTGAGCCTCTCATCCTCTCCTCTTTTATTTATTTATTTATTTATTTATTTATTTTTGAGGCATGGTCTCACTCTGCCACCCAGGATGGAGTGCAGTGACGTGATCTCGGCTCACTGCAACCTCTGCCTCCTGGGTTCCAATGGTTCTCCTGCCTCAGCTTCCCCAGTAGCTGGGATTACAGGCACCGGCCACCATACCTGACTAATTTTTGTATTTTTAGTAGAGACAGGGTTTCACCATGTTGGCCAGGCTGGTCTCAGGTGATCTGCCCATCTTGGCCTTCCAAAGTGCTGGGATTACAGCCATGAGTCCCCGCACCCGGCCTCATTCCCTCTTGTTGTCCCTCAGGCTTTCCATCATCCCCCCAGTCTTCCTCACCCAGGCCTCTGCCATTTCCCGGATCCTGCCTCGGTTCCCCAGTTCCTGACCTCCCTTTCTCCCGTGGACTCCTGCCTGCCCTCCCACCATCACCCACCTGTCATGGATCTCCTGGGCCAGCAGCTGCAGGCAGTGGGTGGTGCGGGGCGCGCTGCACCTCCTCACTATCACGCAGGGTCTTCTGCAGCCCCTGCAGGCCTTGGGCCAGGGCCCCATACAGCTCCTGCTGGCCCTGCTCCAAGAGGGGCCCAACTTGTGCCCCTCCTTCTCTCCCTGGCGGCCTGTGGGGCTCAGCACCTCTGCAGAGAGTGTGGGACCTTGACTGAGCCCTGATCCCACCCTGAACCCAGCTTGTCCTAATCTTGACCCAGAACCCAGACTCTCCCAAGACTCTCCCAGTTTCTCTCACCCAGGCCTGGCCCAGCTGATCCCAACAGGACCAGCTTCCAGCCTGATTTTCTTTCTTTCTTTTTTTTTTTTTTTTTGAGACAGAGTCTCACTTTGTTGTCCAGGCTGGAGTGCAGTAGTTGATCTCGGCTCACTGCAACTTCTGCCTCCTGGATTCAAGCAATTCTCCTTCTCAGCCTCCTGAATAGCTGGGACTACAGGTGCACACCACCATGCCCCAGCTAATATTTGTATTTTTAGTAGAGATGGGGTTTCACCATATTGGTCAGGCTGGTCTCAATCTTCTGACCTCAGGTGATCCACCTGCCTTGGCCTCCCAATGTGCTGAGATTACAGGCATGAGCCTCCGAGCCCGGCCTTTTTTTTTTTTTTTTTTTTTTTTTTAGTAGAGATGGGATTTCACCATGTTGTGCCCAGGCTGGTCTTGAACTCCTGACTTCAAGTGATCCACCCTCTCGGCCTCCCAAAATGCTGGCTTTTTTTTTTCTTTTGAGACGGAGTCTGGTAACCCAGGCTGGAGTACAGTGGCACAATCTCAGTTCACTGCAACCTCCACCTCCCAGGTCCTGGTTCAAGCAATTCTCCTGCCTCAGCCTCCTGAGTAGATGGGATTACAGGAGTGCACCACCATGCCCAGCTAATTTTGGTATTTTTAGTAGAGATGGGGCTTCACCATATTGACCAGGCTGGTCTTGAACTCCTGACCTCGTGATCCACCTGCCTCAACCTCCCAAAGTGCTGGGATTACAGGTGTGAGCCACCATGCCCGGCCAGATGCTGGGATTACAGGTCTGAATCACCATGCCTGGCCTTGCCTGACCTTGATCTCTGGCCAGTCCTAACCTTCAAGCTGCTGAATCTTGATTTGCTGCAAGCAGCTCTCCTTCTCCAACATGGTCACTGAGTGGTTCAGGAACTCGAAAGCCTGGGGGAGAGGTCAACCTTGGGGTGAGAGGAAGGAGGGGAGGGCAAGGAGAAACAGAGGTTGCTGGCAACAGGGCCAAGGTGGTTTACCTTGGTCTGGGCCTGTAGCTGGCTCTTGAGTGACTCAAGTTCACATCGTAGGAGCTTCTGGGAGTCAGGAATCATCACAATGGTTTTGGCTGTGGGCAGAGGAGAGGGTGGTGAGCCAGCACTGGGAGGGGGTGGGGTCTGGGGCAAGGGCAGGGCAGAGGTCAGCAGAGGCTCAGAGTAGCAGTAGGGACGGGGTAAAATTTAGCAAGAGGGGCCCAGTGAGCCTTGGGCAGGAGTGAATGGGTGACCTTGGCAGAGGGTCAGCTGTTGCTGGGGCAGGGGGTAGAGGTAAGAACCAGCAGGTCTTCCCCACACAGTCTCATTGGGAAGGAGCTTTCTCACCTTTGACTTTGGAAGAGCTGGTCTCCAAGGGCTTCTAGGGAAGAGAAACAAGAGGGCAGTAGAAATTTGTCCCTGAGCTGCCACCTTGTTCACCCCAACCCAGTTTGGAGGGCTGGACAAGAGTTGGATCTCCTCAGTTCTGGGTGTCCCAAACCACAAGTGCAGGCAAGGCTGCACTCCAGGCATATTCATGCACCTCCCCCTTGGGCTACACATGTTCAGAAATGCACTTGTGTGGCTGAGAGACGCTCACAGCCAAATCCCCATGGAAGACACACAACCACACTCTTTGCTTCCATTAATTCCGCCATCCCTTCATTTAAGACTTGCTTAATGAGGGTCTGCTCAGTGCTAGGCGCTGTTCTAGGTGCTGAAGACACACACAGTGGGCGTGTTCATGGGAGTCCCTCTGCCTTACAGCCCCTCCCCTAAGCCTCACAGCGGTAGATTGCAGTGGTTTTCTGCATTGAAGGGGTTTCTTGGGTGGGGGGTGACCTTAGCTACGTTGTGATGCCTCTTCAAAACGTCCTGGTCGTTACGGCACTCCTTCTTCAGGTCTGGGTTGGGGAAGGGGGGAGCCCCATGTGGCGGAGGCCCCGAGCCCACCGCTGGCATCCAGTGTACACTCCTCACTATGTCCCCAGAAGCAGGGCGTCTCAAGGTCTCCCGCTCTGGGGTCCTGGACCAGTGAGCTGTACACTCCAGAGCCTTGTCCAAGGAAGAGCCTAGGAGTGAGGGCTTCCTTGAAGGACAGTGCAGAGCACTCCTTGCATTCCCAGCCCCTCCCAGCATCCCCAGCCCTACAGCAGCCCGCGCCCCATGAACCCCAGTACTTCTCACACTTCGTGTTAGCAGGCAAACACACGCTGGAAGGTGAGGGAGGTGAGTAAAGGCAGGACACAGAGTAGTCAGGGTCCCGGGGTAGGCCGGCCAAAGAGGGTCACTGTGAGTAGGGAAGCAGGGACTGCTTTGAGATAAGTCCCCACATCCCCACTGCCCCCAGACCCTCCCTGACATGCCAGAGATGTCTCAGCCCTAAACTCAAGGCTTCTCCGTTATGGTAGAAGCCAAAACTGGATGAAACATGGTCCCAAAGTCAGGTATGGCCAGGCACAATGGCTCACACCTGTAATCCCAGCACTTTATGAGGCTAAGGCAGGAGGATCATTTGAGGTCAGGAGTTCGAGACCAGCCTGGCCAACATGATGAAACGCTGTTTCTACTAAAAATACAAAAATTAGCCAGGCTTGCTGGTGGGTGTCTGTAATCCCAGCTACTTGGGTGGCTGAGGCAGGAAAATTGCTTAAACCTAGGAGGCAGAGGTTGCAGTGAGCCGAGATTACACCACTGTACTTCAGCCTGGGCAACAGAGCAACAGAGCATGAGACTTGGTCTCCAAAAAAAAAAAAAAAAAAAAAAGATAAAAAGATGATCCCAGCCCCAAAATTTGGGCAGGGCAGTGAGAAGGACCCAGAAGACCCCAAAGTAAAATATCAGGCCTCAGAAGAGCCCAAGAGAAAACAGGGACATTGACACTGGCTTAAAGGAAGGGATTTCCTGGCAGGGAACAGCATGTGCAAAAGCTTGGAGGTGTCCAATCACTTGCTGTATGCTGTTAACATTCGTGATGGCTGAATCAAGGTCCAAGAGGAAGCAGCAGGAGGTTAGCAGAACAGCTCAAGGAAGGCACTGACGGCCAAGCCAGGAGCTTGGACCTGGCCCCACAGGTAAATGCCAGCCATAGAGTGTGAGCAAGAGAGGCCAGGCATATCTATTCAATAAATGTTAGCTGAATTGGGGCCCAGGCCTGTGCTAGAAAAGGCTGGGAACAGGAAAGAGCCAAGCTCTGGGTCTCATATGCAGCTCCCCTCCCCCCTCCAGTGTAGTCAGGGATGGCACAGATGGAGATAACTGGGGCAGGTCTGCCTGGAGAAACTTCTAGGTAAAAGGCACCTTGCCCTGAGTCACACTCAGCTTGTTCCCCCAAATCCTCTAGAACTTTCTCTTTGTCTCCCATGCCAGGCCTTCTGCCTGGTGTCCTTTCCCTGATTCAGTCTGCCTGGAAGACTCCTACACGTCCTTCAAAACCCTACTCAGGCTGGGTGCGGTGGCTCACGCCTGTAATCTCAGCACTTTGGGAGGTTGGGGTGGGCAGATCACCTGAGGTCAGGAGTTTGAGATCAGCCTGACCAACATGGTGAAACCCAATCTCTACTAAAAATACAAAATTAGCCAGGTGTGATGGCACATGCCTGTAATCCCAGCTACCTGGGAGGCTGAGGCAGGAGAATCGCTTGAACTCGGGAGGCAGAGATTGCAGTGAACTGAGATCACGCCATTGCCTCCAGCCTGGGCAACAAGAGTGAAACTCTGTCTCAAACAAACAAAAACTACTCAGCATATCTTCGGTAAAATCTTCCTTAATCCTTTTTTAGGCTCCTATTTTCTGAGCACCTAATTGAGGGCTGGGCATCCCTAAGCACCCACTGGATTTTCACACCCACCCTGTGATGTACACATTTTTCTTCTGCCTGAAATGTCCTAAGCTGCCCCTCCAAGAGTCACTGCCTCAGGGAGGTCCTCACTTCCAGGGGCAGCAGAACATAATGGTTAAGCAGGGAAACTCTCCAGCTAGATGGCCTGGGTTCAAATCCTAGCTCTGTCCCTTCCAGCTGTGTAATGCTGGTGGCGTTCCTGAACCTCTCCATGCCTCTGTGTCCCCAAATATAAAAACGGGATGTTGGGGCCCGGCGCGGTGGCTCACACCTGTAATCCCAGCACTTTGGGAGGCTGAGGCGGGCGGATCACGAGGTCAAGAGATCGAGACCATCTTGGCCAACATGGTGAAACCCTGTCTCTACTCAAAATACAAAAATTATCTGGGCGTGTTGGCAGACGCCTGTAGTACCAGCTACTCGGGAGGCTGAGGCAGGAGAATCGCTTGAACCCGGGAGGCGGAGGTTGCAGTGAGCCGAGATCGTGCCACTGCACTCCAGCCTGGCGACAGAGAGAGACTCCGTCTCAAAAAAAAAAAGGGATGTCAGAATATCCACCTTACTGGGCTGTTATGATTAAATGAATTAATCCATGCCAGTGCCTGGTATACAGTAATGGGAATCTGTGTTTGCTCTGGAATGTCACGCTGAGAACCTGGGACTTAGGGACCTTAGGAAGCCTAGGAGGCTTGGAGGCGAAAAGGAGAGGCATTTGAGAACCAGCTCAGGTCCCCAATCATGTCTCCTCTCTCCCCGCCCACCCCAGTTTTGCTTCCGCGTCCCTCTAGGGAAAATTATTTAGGGGAAAGGGGCGGGGTCATCAACCTGGCCCCGCCCCCTGGATTGTGAATTCTGCACCCCCCGGGCTATAGACGCCCACCTACCACATACCACCTGTTCATGATCTCCCATCAGGGACCGCGAAGCCAGGCCTCAGCTGTGACGCTGAAATTTGATCCCGCGGGGACACCATCGCATTAAAAATCTCAGAGGCTGGAGTCACAGAGAGGGGTGTGGCCGGCATTTCAGTCCCGCCCCTGAGTAGCCAAAGGCCTCATTGGCGCCTTCACGCTTAGTAGCCGCGGTGTAATTGGATAAATCCCGTGGAGGGGGCGGGATCCCCAGGTGAGTTCTACCAATCGATTAGTCAGTCCCCAAGAGGGCGGGACAGAAAGCTGCAGATTTACGATCCGGTTGGTTTCGGGCTCAGCTGGGAGGCGGGACGAATTCTTGGTTGGGGGAAACCCACCAGGGGACACGGTGGAGGAGGGGTCACTGTCCACCCGGGCGCGCTGGAGTGAGGTACCGAATTCAGCCCGTTTGGCCCCGGCGCCTCTCGGAATCCGGGCGCTGTGGGTTGAGGTCCCGGTTCCTAACGGTGGGATCGGTGTCCTCAGGATGAGATTTGGGGTTTCCTCGGGGGCTTTGGGGATCTTGACCTTACATCCGGGGATTCTGTTATGAGAGGGGTGGTCTTGGCTGTCGGACCTGGATCCCTGCGTTGTTATTTGGGAGTTAGTTGGGTGGTCTCTGAAAACCTAGGGCTATGAGCTGGAGCTGCTGGGGCTGAAATTTGAGGGACTCTGAAGGGGCATGGAGATTGAGGTCCAGACAGCCTGAGATCTTGAGCGCTGACATTTGGAGAGATGGGGTCGAGGGTTGTCTTTGGGCCCTGACTGCTTTGGGCCTTTCTCACTCTCATTCCTGGGCTGCTTTGCCAGAATCTCTGATGGATTGGCCCTTACCCTGTCCCCGAGCGGGCTCACAGGGTCTGAAGGCCACGCACGAGGCAAAGGTAAAGTTCTGAGCCACCCGGTGCCTCCTTCCCAGGGCTGCAAGATGGAGGAAGGCGGGAACCTGGGAGGCCTGATTAAAATGGTCCATCTACTGGTCTTGTCAGGCGCCTGGGGCATGCAAATGTGGGGTGACCTTCGTCTCAGGTAGGGACCCTCAGCTTGGACGTCATGGGTACCTGGACTGGGGATGGAAATAAGAGGGGAACCTGGAAGTGCCCTAACATCCCTATGGCACCCATATCTTGCAGGCTTCCTGCTTTTCCGAGGCCTTCCCCGACATATCTTCGGCCTAGTGCAGAGCAAACTCTTCCCTTTCTACTTCCACATCTGCATGGGCTGTGCCTTCATCAACCTCTGCATCTTGGCTCCACAGCACGCCTGGGCTCAGCTCACATTCTGGGAGGCCAGCCAGGTACGTGGGTGGGCTTGAGGGCCGCTACCCGCTGGAGACTTGTTCTCAAGACCCCAGTGAGCACCTATGGCTACACCTTTTCCAGAAAAAAAAAAAAAAAGTGCCCCTTTTCCTGGTGGATACAAAGCTGGGCTCTTGATACCTCTGAGTAGTGCACAGCCTGTACAACAGTCCCCATTAGCCCTGTCTGTCCCCCTCAGCATCTGTCTACTACCCGCTGTTCCCTCTCTTCCTGCTGGCTGGGCCTGCTGCCAATCTGTGGTGACTCAGCTGAGCTGGGATATTGACCCCAGCTTATTGTTTAAAAACCAGCCCGACTGGGAATTTATGGTTTCCTACCCCCTTCCACACTTTTTCTGGCCACAAGGCAAGAAACCATCTCTGCATCTCAGATTTCTCGACTCTAGCCTTCCCCTGCCTGCATTATGTTCCACAGCTGTGGGCAAGTGAGACCTGACAGGTTTTTCAAGAATAATCTCATAGAGACAGGAGGGGATTATAAGTAACTAGAACCTCACAGATTGTTTTTTTCTTTTTAAAATTATTTTAATGAAACAGGTTCAGAAGGTATTCAAAGATTTAAAAAAATAGAGATGAGGTTATAGCAACGTGAGAATGGCAAAAACATTTTCTTAATTATGAAAATCGAGACGAGAGTCTTGCTGTGTTGTTCAGATTGGTCTTGAACTCCTGGCCTCAAGTTATGCTTCCACCTCTATCTCCGAAAGCACCAGGATTACAGATTATGGGCATGAGTCACTATGCCTGCCTTCAAATACTTTTTGGGTTTTTTTGGTTTGTTTGTTTGTTTGAGACAGGGTCTTGCTCTGTCTCCCAGGCTGGAGTGCAGTGGTATGATCTCGGCTCACTGCAACCTCCGCCTCCTGGGTTCAAGCAATTCTCTTGCCTCAGCCTCCTGAGTAGCTGGGATTAGAGGCAGGTGCCACCACGCCCAGCTAATTTTTGTATTTTTAGTAGAGACAGGGTTTTGCCATGTTGGCCAGGCTGGTCTCGAACTCCTGACAAGTGATCCACCCACCTCAGCCTCCCAAAGTGCTGGGACTATAGGCACTGAGTCACCACGCCCAGCCACTCAAAGACTTTTTATTCACTCTCTGTGGGTCCAATGTCAGCTTCTGGGGTCTGGGCTGTGGCCACTGAGGCAAGAGATCCTACCTTGGGGACTTCCAGTCTCAGTATCAGAGGAGAGGAGGCTCAGGAGGTTTTGTAGGGGGTGGAGGAGGTGGGGGATGGAGCCTTTCCTTCAGAGCTGCCAGTTCAGAGTAGGAGAGCTGGAGCTCCGCTTTGGGGCCCTCAATCTGGGTTCAAGGAAAGACAGGGAAGCAGGCTTTTGATCCAGGGCTGCCCCCGCCCCCCACCCCCCACCCCCGCCCCTGTGCTATTGAGAAGGGCCCTCCTTAGGGCCCCTCTGGCCTTCCAGGCATGGCTTACCTTCTCCTCTGCTGTCCCTGCCAGCTTTACCTGCTGTTTCTGAGCCTTACGCTGGCCACTGTCAATGCCCGCTGGCTGGAGCCCCGCACCACAGCTGCCATGTGGGCCCTGCAAACCATGGAGAAGGAGCGGGGCCTGGGCGGGGAGGTACCAGGCAGCCACCAGGGCCCCGATCCCTACCGCCAGCTTCGAGAGAAGGACCCCAAGTACAGTGTTCTCCGCCAGAATTTCTTCCGCTACCATGGCCTGTCCTCTCTTTGCAATCTGGGCTGCGTCCTGAGCAATGGGCTCTGTCTCGCCGGCCTGGCCCTGGAAATAAGGAGCCTCTAGCATGGACCCTGCATGCCAATAAATGCTTCTTTGGAAATGACTGCTGTCTTTTTCACCGCCCCCATGAGAAGCAGGGGGAGGGGCAGGCAAGGGTAGAGCTGAGGGCCTCAGTTTCCTCTTTCATGAAGCATGATGATTTGGAGTATCAGGCATTGTAGCCTGTAAGCCTCTCCTATAATGATGCCCATTTATTGAGCACCTGCTGTATACCAGACATGTTGTTAACCACTGATATATCATGTATTATTTGTTTTGTCTTTTTTTTTTTTTTGAGATGGAGTTTCGCTCTTGTTGCCCAGGCTGGAGTGCAATGGTGCAATCTCGGCTCATCGCAACCTCCGCCTCCTGAATTCAAGTGATTCTTCTGCCTCAGCCTCCCAAGTAGCTGGGATTACAGGTGTGTGCCACCATGCCCAGCTAGTTTTGTATTTTTAGTAGAGACGGGGTTTCTCTATGTTGGTCAGGTTGGTCTTGAACTCCTGACCTCAGGTGATCCACCCACCTCCCAAAGTGCTGGGATTACAGGCATGAGCCACCGCACCCCACATTTTGTCTTGTTTTTAACACAGGGTCTTGCTCTGTCACCCAGTCAGGAGTGCAGTGGCATGATAGCTCACTGCAGCCTCCAACTCCTGGGCTCAAGCGATCCTCCCACCTCAGCCTCCCAAGTAGCTGGGACTACTGGCACATGCCACCAGCCCCAGATGGTTCTGATCCTAGATACAATCATATTTCCCCACCCCAATGACATTGGGGGTGGCCACGTGACTTGCTTTGACCAATGAAATGTGAGCAGAGGTGGCATGTACCCCTTCTAAGGAGAAGTGTTGCAAAACAGTGCATAATTTGCTGCATTTTCTCTTCACAAAACCACCATCATGGGAACCAAACCTTAGCTGTTGGGCCCATGAAGTCTTGGGGGTGCTTGTTACTAAGCATAACCCAGTGCCTCCTAACTAATGCACTTCATCCCCATTCATCCACGTGGCAGCTCTTGGGGCAGCTACTTTTGTTACCATGAGGCAGTGGAGGTTCACAGAAGTTCAGCAAATTGAGTGAGGTGAAGTTGCTGGAATTCCAACACCAGCAAAGCCCGAGTATTTCACAGAGAGATCCAACCCACTTTATTTTTTTTCTCTATTTAGAGATAAGGTCTTGCCTTGTCGCCCAGGCTGGAGGGCAGTGGCACAATCATAGCCTACTGAAGCCTCTCTCTCCCCAGGCTGAAGCAATCCTCTTGCCTCAGCCTCCTGACTAGCTAAGTCTGCATGTGTGTGTCACCACGGCCAGCTAATTAAAAAAAAATTTTTTTTGTGGAGTCGGGATCTCTATATTGCCTAGGCTGGCCTTGAACCCTTGAGCTTAAGCAATCCTCCTGCCTCAGCCTCCCAAAGGGTTGGGATCACAGGCATCAGACACCGTGCCCAGCCTCATTTCCTTTTTAATTATTAATAATTTTTTTTGAGACAGAGTCTCGCTCTGTCGTCCAGGCTGGAGTGCAGTGGCACGATCTCAGCTCACTTTAACTTCCACCTCCCGGGCTCAAGCAATTGTCCTGCCTCAGCCTCCTAAGTAGCTGGGATTACAGGCACCCACCACCATGCCCGGCTAATTTTGTATTTTTATTTTGTAGAGTTGGTGTTTTTCTGTGTTGGCTAGGGTGGTCTTGAACTCCTGAACTCAAATGGTCCACCCGCCTCAGCCTCCCAAAGTGCTGGGATTGCAGGCATAAGCCATTGAGCCCGGCTGTCATTTATTTTTATTTATTTATTTGAAACAGGGTCTTGCTCTGTTGCCAAGGCTGGAGTGCTGTGGCGCAGTTACGGCTGACTGCAGCCTCAATCTCTTCAGCTCAAGCAATCCACCCGTCTCAGCCTCCCAAGTAGCTGGGGTTACAGACACACACCACCACACCTGGCTAATTTTTGTTATTTTTAGTAGAGATGAGGTCTCCTTATGATGCCTAGGCTGGTCTCAAACTCCTGGCCTCAAGTGATTCTCCTGCCTCATCGTCCCAAACTGCTGGCATTACAGGCCACTGCGCCTGGCCTAGCCTACTTTAGGGCCGGCATTGCACTTGACAAACACTACCTCAAATCATAATCCTCCCACAACTCTGTGAGGTTGGGTATTCTTGCTATGAGCTATTTGACGGCTGAAACTAAGGCTCTTCAAAGAGGTCAAGTAACGCCTCCAAAGTCACAAGATTACGAAGTGGTGGAACTGGGACTCGAACTAGGCCCCAGACTCCATGCTTTTAACAGCCGTGGGCATAGAAGGAGCTCTCTACACGCAGTTGGGAAAAATCAGATGTTGCTTGGCTAGGGCGGGCTCTAGACGCTCGGTGCAGCTTCCAGCCCCGCCCACCCGCTTTCTGCAAGCCCCGCCCAAGACTCGGCCCCGCTCGGTCCTCCCCCATCCCCCGCTCCGGGAACGGCCCCTCCTCTGCCTCCTGGGCGGAGTCCGCGCGTTATCCGGGTGGCTGCAGGCTGCGGGCTTCGGCGGCTGCGCGGCGGGGGTCTCGGCCAAGGCCAGGCCGCAGCGAGTTCACCGGCTGATCTCCTGCGGGCGGCGCCCCATACGCGAGGCGACCCCTGGGAAGGAGCGCAGCCCGCCCCGCCCTTCTGCATTCGAGCAGGTCTGTGGGGCACAGGGGTTTGGGAGGAAGGGTAGGGGGCCTGGAGAACAAAGGCGGGGCTGTGGGGAACGCCTCTGCGCTCGCCCCCACCCAGCTGGGCACTTGGGAAGCGCTGATGGGGCGCGGGCGGGGCAGAGAACCCAGCTGGGGACAGGCGTTGGGACCATATGGTGATGGGAGAAGTTCCCGAGCCACCTGCACTGGCTGGGGCGCCCCAAATCTAATGAAGGGGGAGAGAGGCCAGCTCCCCGGGGCTTCCCGGGGCTAGACTTGAGGGAGGGTCGGCAGATGGTTAGAATGAGGCGGGACCGACTGACACAGGAGAGCTGAGGCTGGGGGAGGTGGGGGTCGCAGCCTTGAGGCCCTGCCCTGCGTGGGAAAAGGTTTCCTGCCTCTTCCCTTCCTCAAACTCGTTCTCCTGGAACACGGGGTGGGGCCGATTAGGTCCTCGTTTAAAGTGAAAAAAAGCCCCAAAGGTGGTTGAGAAATAGCTTTGCCAGGGTTTTCTCAGCCTCTGCCCAGCCTCTCTGTGGGGTTCTCGCAGTGGCCGTAGACAGCTGGGGAAACTGATGCCTGGGAGAGGTTATGAGGGTTGAGGGAGCACCCTGGACCCAGATGAAGCAGCATGTTGGAGTGTGGGCAGATTCAAGCAGCCCAGGCCTGGGAGAGATTGTCTGGAAAGACCAGCGGTGGGCAGCGGTGGTCGTGGTGGTAGAGTTGTGTTAATGAGGGGGCTGGGATGGTTTCCCTGGATATAAGACTCTCATTCCTGCCTCTGTGGACTGGGTCTGGAGTGAGTCAGCCTTGGGCAGAGGGAGACAGGCCCAGCCCCTTTGACAAATAGAAAATGGCAGTACCCATTGAGGGGGCAGAACTGGCCTTTAAACCTGGGCTGTGTACATAGAAAACCCCTTCCCCCTGGAACTCAGAAAAGGGGTTATATTTGGCATCAGATGGGGGAGGGCAGGCGCCCCAGTGGCTGACACCTGCCAAAGTCAACACCTAAGCCTTAATCGGGGGCTCTATCCAGCTTATCCAGTTGGCAGGTCCTCCCCCACCCCACCCCAGCCCAGCTTACACCTGGGCCACACCAGCTGTACACGCTGGGGCGAAGTCCACACCTGCGCCTTCTTCAGAGTCTAGTTCTGCATCGGCCAGAGCCCCTTACCCTCGGCCCTGAACTTGAACCCTTTGCCAGGCCTCCAGGTCTCCAGACAGGAAGGGTCTCCCCCACCTTCCAGCCCAATAAAGACTCAATTACGCCATAGGGTGTGAAGATTAAACAGCAGTCACATTTTTGGTGCCCCAGCTGTACACCAGGCACTGTCTAATGACCGTTATGTGTGTTAATGTCTTCCCACTGGAAGGAACATGACCGCCCGAGGGTGGGCTTTTCTTGCCACAGCTGCATCTCCACGGAGAACAGGACCTGGCACAGAGTAAGCATTTGTTGAATGAATAAAGAAAAGCATTTTAGATTGGGTGTGGTGGTTTGTGCCTGTAATCCCAGCGCATTGGAAGGCTGAGGCCCAAGGATTGCTTGAGCAGAGGAGTTTGAAACCTGTGTGGGCAACATAGTGAGACCCCATCTCTACAAAAATATTTTTTAAGCTGAGTGTGGTGGCTCACACCTGTAATCCCAGCACTTTGGGAGGCCGAGGTGGGCGGATCACAAGGTCAGGAATTTGAGACCAGGCTGACCAACATGGTTAAACCCGTCTCTACTAAAAATACAAAAATTAGCTGGGCGTGGTGGCGGGCGCCTGCAATCCGGGCTACTCAGGAGTCTGAGGCAGGAGAATTGCTTGAACCTGGGAGGCAGAGGCTGCCGTGAGCCAAGATCGTGCCACTGCACTCCAGCCTGGTGACAGAGCAAGACTCTGTCTCAAAACAAAACAAAACTCTCTCTCTCTCTCTCTCTCTCTCTATATATATATATGTATGTATATATTTCACAGATCATAGGAAACAATATATATATTTTTTAATTAGCCTGATGTGGTGGCGTGCCTGTATTCCCAGCTAATTGGGAGGCTGAGACAGGAATATTGCTTGAGCCCAGGAGGTCAAGGCTGCAGAGAGCTATGATAATGCCAGTGCCCTTCAGCCTTAGGCAACAGAGCAAGACCTTGTCTCTAAAAAAAAAAAAAAAGAAGAAGAAATAAACTCATTTTAGGCTCACAACCAACTACTCTTTCAGGAAGGGACTATGACAAACATCCCATTTTGCAGAGGAGGAAACTGCGGTCCACAGGGAGCAAGTGATGCATCCAGCATCACTTGGCTTCCAAGTGACGGAGCTGAGATTGGAATCCAGCCCTGGTGCATCCACAGGAGCTATTATTGGTGTTTGATTCCCCTACAGGACACCGGTCTCCCCTCTCTAAGGATTTCAGGCCTCCCCGTCCTAGGAGGCTGGGGCCAAGATGGCATCAGCGGGAGACCCCCCAGCAGGCCCACGGGATGCAGCAGATCAGAACTTCGACTATATGTTCAAACTGCTGCTGATTGGCAACAGCAGCGTGGGCAAGACGTCCTCCTGTTCCGCTATGCGGACGACTCCTTCACGCCTGCCTTCGTCAGCACCGTGGGCATCGACTTCAAGGTCAAGACCGTCTACCGCCATGACAAGAGGATCAAGCTGCAGATCTGGGTAGGCCAGGAGGCTGGCTGTGGGTTGGGGGTGGGGTCCGTCCGGGGAGGTTCATTGGAGGGTTTTTTTTTTTCTTTTTTCTGGAGGCAGAGTCTCTCTCTGTCGCCCAGGCTGGACTGCAGTGGCGGGATCTTGGCTCACTGCAACCTCCGTCTCCTGGGTTCAAGGAGTCCACCAGAGCTATTATTGTTGTAGCCTCCAATACGCCTCCTGCCTCAGCCTCCCGAGTAGCTGGGATAATAGACGTGAGCCACCACACCCAGCTAATTTTTGTATTTTTAGTAGAAATGGGGTTTCACCATGTTGGCCAGACTGGTTTCGAACTCCTGACCTCAGGTGATCCACCCGCCTCGGCCTCCCAAAGTGCTGGGATTACAGGCATGAGCCCCTGCACCTGGCCTTACTGGAGAGTACTTCTGGCTGTGGGGAGGGTTCTCAAGTGAGGAGAGATAGCCCCGAGTTGGGATGTGCACTTAGGACAGGTGTGAAGAATGGGGGGGAATTATCTACTAGGTGAATTTATCAGGATGAGAGGACATGCCCTGCCCTGGTCAGGGGGACTCTGAGGGAGACAGTATTATTCCCTGGGTCTGACTGGGGGAGACGATACTAACCTAAAACATGTCGAGGCCGGGCGCGGTGGATCACAAGGTCAAGAGGTCAAGACCAGCCTGGCCAACATGGTGAAACCCCCGTCTCTACTAAAAATACAAAAATTAGTTGAGCATGGTGGCAAATGGCTGTAGTCCCAGCTACTCAGGAGGCTGAGACAGGAGAATCATTTGAACCCAGGAGGCGGAGGTTGTAGTGAGCTGAGATCGCACCACTGCACTCCAGCCTAGCAACAGAGCGAGACTGTCTTAAAAAAAAAATGTTCGAAGCACTGGTGACACTGCGCGTGATGGCTCACACCTATAATCCCAACACTTTGGGAGGCCGAGGTGGAGGATCACTTGAGCCCAGGAGTTCCAGACCAGCCTCATAGTGAGACATAGTGAGATCTCGTCTCTACAAAAAAATGTAAAAATTAGCCCAGCATGGTAGCTCCTGCCTGTAGTCCCAGCTACTCAGGAGGCTGACGCGGGAGGATTCCTTGAGCCCAGGAGTTTGAGGCTGCAGTGAGCTATGATTGCATCACTGCACTCCAGCCTGGGTGACAGAGCAAGACCCCATTTATTAAAATAAAAAAAAGAAAGGGCTGGGCACAGTGGCTCACACCTGTAATCCCAGCACTTTGGGAGGCTGAGGTGGGCGGATCACGAGGTCAGGAGTTTGAGACCAGCCTGGTCAACATGGTGAAACCCCGTCTCTACTAAAAATACAAAAATTAGCCGACTGTGGTGGCATGCACCTGTAGTCCTGGCTACTCATGAGGCTGAAGCAGAAGAATCGCTTGAACATGGGAGGCGGAGGTTGTAGTGAGCAGAGATCATGCCACTGCACTCCAGCCTGGGTGACAGAGTGAGATTCTATCTCAAAAAAAAAAAAAACACAAAAGTTCCCAGGTACTGGTGACCAATGGGAAGGGGTTTTGGGTACCATCTTAGAGGGGACCCCTGGGACCCCCATTGAACCAGCCTGGTCTGCAGAGCTACACCCAGCCCCCTCTCTCAACTCAGTCACTGGTAACAATCATGGTAGCAAGAGTACCAAGGTGTCCTATCTGGATGGTACCGTCTGGCCCAGTGGGTTCTCACTTGCAAGTTGTTTTTTTTTTTGAGACGGAGTCTCACTCTGTCGCCCAGGCTGGAGTGCAGTGGCGTGATCTAGGCTCACTGCAGCCTCCCGGGTTCACCCAATTCTCCTGCCTCAGACTCCCAAGCAGCTGGGACTATAGGTGCCCACCACCACGCCTGGCTAATTTTTGTATTTTTTTTAGCAGAGATGGGACTTCACCATAGTGGCCAGGCTGGTCTCGAATTTCGACGTTGTGATCCGCCTGCCACAGCCTCCCAAAGTGCTGGGATTACAGGCATGAGCCACCGCACCTGGCTGAAGTTGGTTCTTAGAGATGAGGTCAAAGGGGCTTATAAGTCTATGACCCCTGAGACTTGGAACCCCTCAAGGGCAAGTCCAAGTCTCTCCCCTCATCAGACTGGGGAGGTTCCTTGAGAATGAATCCATGCCTCCCCCTCATCAGACTGAGGCGATGAGGGCAGGGTCTGTGTATTCTCCATCAGACCGGAGGTTGTACAAGCAGGTCTGTGTCTCCCCCATAAGACAGGGCTGTGAGCACAGGGCAGTGCCCCTCTCAGACAGGGGGTGGACGGAGAAACAAGTAGCTCCCAGCCAACTGTCACTGCCGTTTGTCCAGGACACAGCAGGCCAGGAGCGCTACCGTACCATCACCACAGCCTACTACCGGGGAGCCATGGGCTTCCTGCTCATGTATGACGTCGCCAACCAGGAATCCTTTGCCGCCGTGCAGGATTGGTGAGTGCTTGCTGACCACGGACCCCTGATCTTTGCCCTCTTCTCTGACTCCTAACATTCCGGGCTCATGGCTCACGACTGGTAACTCTGCAGGGCCACGCAAATCAAGACCTACTCCTGGGACAACGCCCAGGTCATCCTGGTGGGGAACAAGTGTGACCTAGAGGACGAACGTGTCGTGCCTGCTGAGGATGGCCGGAGGCTCGCCGATGACCTTGGTTAGTGCCCAGCGTGGGCACAGGCCCTGGGTCTCCCAGAACCAAACCCTCATCCCCATCCTCAGATTCAGGGTCCAACCTAGTCACCAACCCTTTGAGGATCTGCCCAGGAAAATACCCATGTGTACGCCACCTTTGCGGTCTAATTTCAGGGGATCCATGCACAGGAACTTCCACTACCCCACTGCCTATGCCCGGGGGATCCCAGCAAAACCATTTCTGGAAACTGATCCTATAGATATCCTCACCCATGTGGGATGTGGTGTGTATAGTGTGGCAGCAGTGTTAGTAAAAGTGAAACCGGCTGGGTGCAGTGGCTCACACCTGTAATCCCAGCACTTTGGGAGGCTGAGGCGGGTGGATCACCTGAGGCCAGGAGTTCGAGACTAGCCTGGCCAACATGGTGAAACCCTATCTCTACTAAAAATACAAAATAAATAAATAAATTGAAAAGTTAGTAAAAGTGAAACCTATGGATCCCTCCCCCAGATGTCTCACAGTTGCGGAACAAAGTGGACATAAAGTATATTCACATAGTGGAATACTGTGCAGCCGTCTAAAAGGATGAGGATGTTCTTTATTTTTATTTTTTGTAGAGACAGGGTCTTGCTACGTTGCCCAGCCTCCTGGCCTCAAATGCCTGGCCTCAAGTGATCCTCCCTCCTTGGCCTCCCAAGGTTCTGGGATTGCAGGGGCCAAGCCACCACACCTGGCCGAGGGAATGTTCTTCATGGTTTGTTGTTGTTGCTGTTGTTGAGATGGAGTCTCACTTTTGAGTATCTGGAATTACAGGTGCACGCATCATGCCTGACTAATTTTTGTATTTTCAGTGGAAATGGGGTGTGTATGGTGTGGCAGCAGTGTTAGTAAAAGTGAAACCGGCCGGGTGCAGTGGCTCACACCTGTGATCCCAGCACTTTGGGAGGCCAAGGTGGCAGGATTGCTTAAGACCAAGAGTTCAAGACCAGCCCAGGAACATGGCAAGACCTATCTCTTAAAAAACATTTTTTTTTTTGAGACGTAAGCTCACTCTGTTCCCCAGGCTGCAGTGCAATGTCACGATCTCAACTCACTGCAATCTCTGCCTCCAGGGCTCAGACGATTCTCCTGCCTCAGCCTCCTGAGTAGCTGGGATTACAGGCGTTTGCCACCACTCCTGCCGTGTTGGCCAGGCTGGTCTCGAACTCCTGACAGGTGATCCACTCACCTTGGCCTCCCAAAGTGTTGGGATTACAGGCATGAGCCACCACACCCGGTCGTTCTTTATGTTTTGATGTGGCAATGTCTCTGGCTAAGCAGAAAAACCAAACAGCAAAACAGTGGATACGACTGCTTCCTTTAGTCCAGAGGTCAGCAAACCTTTTCTTAAAGGGCCGAATAGTAAATATTTTTGGCCATATGCTCTCCGTGGCAACTACTCAACTCTGCTTGAGAGCAGCCACAGACCATGTATAATGAACGGGTGTGACTGTTTGCCAATAAAACTTTATTTTATTTTATTTATTTATTTTTTAACCCCACCCCCACCAATAAAACCCCGTCTCTACTAAAAAATACAAAAATTAGCTGGGTGTGGTGGCTCGTGCCCGTAATCCCAGCTACTTGGGAGGCTGAGGCAGGAGAATTGCTTGAACAGGGACCCGGGAGGCGGAGGTTGCAGTGAGCCGAGATCGAGCCACTGCACTCCAGCCTGGGCTATGAGACTCCATCTCAAAAAAAAAAAAAATTTCAAATACATTCACAAGTAGAAAGGAATGTATAATATACTTCCATAAAACCTTATTCAGCTTAATTAAATCTCAACATTGAATCAATCTTGAATCATCTATTCCTTCAAAATACTTTTCCTTTTTTCCTAGAGCATTGAGGAACAAACCCTTGACATCCAGCCCTTTGTCTAGAATCACTTCGCTATGTAACTCCAGCTGTTTCGTTGTTGTTGAAATAATAGAGACAGAGCCTCACTCTTTGACCCAGGCTGGAGTACGGTGGTATGAGCCCACCACTTTGGGAGGCTGAGGAGGGAGGATTGCTTGAGCCCAGGAGTTGGAGACCAGCCTGGGCAACATAGTGAGACCCCAACTCTATAAAATAAGTTCAAGGCTCCCCTGCAGCCTCGGACTCCTGGGTTCAAGCAACCCTGCTGCCTCAGCCTCCCAAGTAGCTGCGACTACTGGTATAAGCCAGCACACCGGCTAATTTTTGATTTTTTTGTAGAGACAAGGTCTCACGATGTTGCACTGGCTGGTCTTGAACTCCTGGGCTCAAGCAATTGGCCCACCTCAGCCTCCCAAAGTGTTGGGATTATAGGCATGAGCCATTGCACCTGGTTGGTTTTTACTTTTTTTTTTTTTTTTTTTTTTTGAGACAGAGTCTTGCTCTGTCGCCCAGGCTGGAGTGCAATGACTCGATGTCGGCTCACCGCAACCTGTGCCTCCCAGGTTCAAGTGATTCTCCTGCCTCAGCCTCCTGAGTAGCTGGGATTACAGGCGTCTGCCACCACGCCTGGCTAATTTTTTGTATCTTTAGTAGAGATGGGGTTTCAACATGTTGGCCAGGCTGATCTCAAACTCCTGACCTCTTGATCCTCCCACCTGGGCCTCCCAAAGTGCTGGGATTACAGGCATGAGCCACCATGCCCGGCCCGGTTTTTACATTTTTAAGTGGTTGAAAAAAATATATATCTTATGACATGTGAAACTTATATGAAATTCAAATTTGTATCTATAAATGAAGTTTTTCTGAGACACAGCCATACTATTTACTTTTTTAATTTATTGTTTATGTTTTTGAGACAAGGTCTCTCTCTGGTGCTCAGGCTGGAGTGCAGTGGTACAATCACAGCTCAATGCAGCCTCCAACTCCTGGGTTCAAGCGACCCTCCCACCTCAGCCTCCCCAGTAGTTGGGACTACGGGTGTACTCCACACACTTGCCTAGTTAAAAAAAAAAAAATTGGCTGGTCAAGGTGGCTCATGCCTGTAATCCCAGCACTTTGGGAGGCCGAGGTGGTGGATCACCTGAGTTCAGGCGTTGGAGACCAGCCTAGCCAACATGGAAAAACCTCTCTCTACTAAAAATACAAAGATATTAGCCGGTCGTTGTGGTCACCTGTAATCCCAGCTACTCAGGAGGCTGAGGCAAGAGAATTGCTTAAACCCGGGAGTCAGAGGTTGCAGTGAGTGGAGATTTCATCATGCACTCTAGCCTGGGCAACAGAGCGGAACTCCATCTCAAAAAAAAAAAAATTGGCCAGGCATGGTGGCTCACGCCTGTAATTCCAGCACTTTGGGAGGCCAAGGCGGGTGGATCATTTCAGAAGATCAGCATCACCCTGGCCAACATGGTGAAACCCGCCTCTACTAAAAATACAAAAAAAATTAGCCAGGAGTGGTGGCGAACGCCTGTAATCCCAGCTACTCAGGAGGCTGAGGCAGGAGAATCGTTTGAGCCCTGGAGGCAGAGGTTGCAGTGAGCTGAGACTGTGACATTGCACTACAGCCTGGGCAACAGAGTGAGATTCCATCTCAAAAAAAAAAAATGCTTTTAAGAGATAGGTCTTGCCATGTTCCTGGGCTGATCTTGAACTCTTGGTCTTAAGCAATCCTCCCACCTTGGCCTCCCAAAGTGCTGGGATCACAGGAGTGAGCTCACGCCCGTTCCCAGCTGATGCCTGTTTATCGATGCATTGTCCGTGGTTGCCTTTGTGCTTCAAGTGCGGTACTGAGTAATTGAGTCAGAGACCATATGACCGAAGCCTAAACTATTTATGATCTGGCCCTTGACAGAGGAGGTGTGCTGACTTCTGAGCTATAACCATCCCTTTCCCCTTTTATTCTTGCCATTGCTTTGTTGGAGAAACTGGGTCTTTGTTGCATGGGGCAGGGCTCTGGAGCCCCAGGTAGCCTGGAAGTGGTGAAGTGGGTGATGCCTGCCACAGGCTGGAATACTTGTAGATGTTTCCCATACCTACTTGCAGATCATATCTGGGATCTTGGGGGTAAGGTGGAGAGTCTCACTTTCTGTTGTTATGTTTAAAACATAATAGTACAGTCTGGGCGCGGTGGCTAAAGCCTGTAATCCCAGGACTTTGGGAGGCTGAGGTGGGCAGATCACTTGACGTCAGGAGTTTGAGACCAGTCTGGCCAACATGGTAAAACCCTGTCTCTACCAAAAATACAAAGACTAGCTGGGCGTGGTGGCACATGCCTGTAATCCCAGCTACTTAGAAGGCTGAGGTATGAGAATCGTTTGAACCCAGGAGACAGAGGTTACAATGAGCTGAGATTGCGCCACTGCACTCCAGCCTGGGTGATGGAGTGAGTTTGTATCACATATCACATACACACAAAAAGAGGATTGGAGTACAAAGCAGGAGACAGAATTGATTCCATTTTTTTTTTTTTTCAAGATGGAGTTTTGGTCTTTTCACCCAGGCTGGAGTACAGTGGTGCAATCTCGGCTCACTGCAGCCTCTACCTCCCAGGTTCAAGCAATTCTGCCTTAGCCAGGAATAGCTGGGATTACAGGCATGCACCACCACGCCTGGCTAATTTTATATTTTTAGTAGAGATGGGGATTTCACCATGTTGGTCAGGCTGGTCTCAAACTCGCAATCTCAGGTGATCCACCTGCCTTGGCCTCCTAAAGTGCTAGGATTATAGGCATGACCCACCATGCCTGGCCTGATCCCAATTTTGTAGAAAAAAAAGCCAGACACATATACATGTGCACACACACATCCCCTACAAACCTAACCCCACCAGTGACATATTTATCTAGAAAAAGACTAAAGACTGGGCATGGTGGCTCTTGCCTGCAATCCTGGCACTTTGGGAGGTCAAGGCAGAAGGATCACTTGAGTCTAGGAGTTAGAGACCAGCGTGGGCAACATGGTGAAACCTCGCCTATAAAAAATACCAAAAGTTAGCTGTGTGTGGTGGCACACCCCTGTAGTCCCAGCTACTTGGGAGACTGAGGTGGGAGGATCACCTGAGCCTAAGAGTTGAGGCTGCAGTGAGTTATGATCGTGCCACTGCACTCCAGCCTGGGCAACAGAGGGAGGCTCAGTCTCAAAAAGAAAAAAAAGGGTGAGAAAAAAAAAAGCTTGGTGGCTCATGCCTGTAATCCCAGCACTTTGGGAGGCTGATGATAAGGGCAAGAGATCGAGATCATCCAGAAATTAGCTGGTGTGGTGGCACGCGCCTGTGGTCCCAGCTTCTCGGAAGACGGAGGCAGGAGAATCACTTGAATTCTCCTGGGGTGGAGGCTGCAGTGAGCTGAGATCGCACCACTGCACTCCAGCCTGGCAACAAAGCGAGACTCCGTCTCAGAAAAAAAAAAAAAAAAAAGATGAATAAAGACTAGAAAGCTAAATAGCAAAACACCAATAGTAATTGTTTCCACGTGATAAGACTACAAATGACTTTTATCTCTATCTCTGTACTTTTCTTTGTTTTTTTTGTTTTTTTGTTTTTTTGGGTTTTTTTTGAGACAGGATCTCACTCTGTTGCCCAGGCTGGAGTGCAATGGCATGACCTTGGCTCTCTGCAGCCTCGACTTTCCTGGCTCAGGTCATCCTCCCACCTCAGCCTCCCAAGTAGGTGGGACTATAGGCACATGCCACCACACCTGGCTAATTTGTTTTTCTTTCTTTTTTTAGACAGAGTCTCACTCTGTCACCAGGCTCGAGTGCAGTGGTGCAATCTTGGCTCACTATAACCTCTGCCTCTCGGGTTCAAGCGATTGTTCTGCCTCAGCCTCCCAAGTAGCTGGGATTACAGGCACACACCACCATGCCCAGCTAATTTTTGTATTTTTAGTAGAGATGGGGTTTCACCATATTGGCCAGGCTGGTCTTGAACTCCTGAGCTTGTGATTCTCCCACCTTGGCCTCCCAAAGTGCTAGGATTACAGATGTGAGCCACTGAGCCTGACACTTTTTTTTTTTGAGACAGAGTCTCCTTCTGTCACCCAGGCTGGAGTGCAGTGTCGTAGTCTCGGCTCACTGCAACCTCTGCCTCCCAGGTTCAAGTGATTCTCCTGCTTCAGCCTCTGAAGTAGCTGGGATCACAGGTGTGCACCACCATGCCCAGCTAATTTTTATATTTTTAGTAGAGATGGGGTTTCACTATGTTAGCCAGGCTGATCTTGAACTCCAGACCTCATGTGATCCGCTTGCCTTGGCCTCACAAGGGATTACAGGCACGAGCCACCGCGCCTAACTTAATTTTTATATTTTCTTTACAGACTGTGTCTTTACTATGTTGCCAGGCTAGTCTCGAACTCCTGAGCTCAGGTGATCCACCTGCCTCAGTCTCCTAAAGTACTGGGATTACAGGCTGTCTCAATACTTCTCTGTGGTTTCTAGTTTCTCCAGTATATTTCTCCAGTGAATAATATTAAAAAAAAAAAATCTTCTCTTTTTTCTTTTTAAAATTTTTATTTATTTTAGATACAGGGTCTCCCTCCCTATGTTACCCAGGCTGGTCTTGAACTCCTGGGTTCAAGCGATTCTCCCGCCTTGGCCTCCCGAGTAGTTGGGAATACAGGCGCACATCATTGTGCCTGGTTAATATCAGAAAAATAAGTGCAGTGGCTCACACTTGTAATCCTGGCACTTTGGGAGGCTGAGGTAGGCAGATCATACGAGGTCAGGAGTTCAATACCAGCCTAGCCAAAATGGTAAAACCCCATCTCTACTGAAAATACAAAAATTAGCCTGGCATGGTGGTTTGCGCCCGAAGTCCCAGCTACTTGGGAGGCTGAAGCAGGAGAATCGCTTGAACCCAGGAGGTGGAGGTTGCAGTGAGCCAAGATTGCACCAGCGCACTCCGGCCTGGGCAATAAGAGTGAAAGCTGGTCTCAAAAAAAAAGAAAAATAAAGAACACAGATTGTATGAGACAAGGCCACACGTGGACAGGGGAAACCACCATATCTGCCCAGGAAGTCAGTGGGGTGGCTTTGCTATCTCTAGGCTCACAGTAGGAGATCTAAGTTCATGCCCTGCCTCTGCTATTCATCCATTTACCCATTCATTCATTCAACACTTCAGCAGACAGTTTCTTTTTCTTTTTCCTTTTTTTTTTTTTGAGATGGAGTCTTGCTCTGTTGCCCAGGCTGGAGTGCAATGACGTAATCTCGGTTCACTGCAACCTCTGCCTCCCGGGTTCAAGCAATTCTCCTGCCTCAGCTTCCGGAGTAGCTGGGATTACAGGCACCCACCACCACGCCTGGATAATTTTTGCATTTTTAGCAGAGATGGGGTTTCACCATGTTGGCCAGGCTGGTCTTGAACTCCTGACCTCGTGATCCACCCACCTTGGCCTCCCAAAGTGCTGGGATTACAGGCATGAGCCACCGTGCCTGGCCTCAGCAGACAGTTTCTAAGCAACCTCTCCATGTCAGGCACTGGGGTGCAGCCATGGACGGAAATCCTGCCTGCCTGGAGCTGGCTTTCTAGTAGCGGAGACGGATCATAAACGGATAATTACACCCCCGAATTCATTATGATTCCATTTTTATAGTGCAGTATGACGCACAGGGAAGACAGGCCCACTTACCCTGGCCACGTGTAATGTGGCAGGTGTTTGTTTGAATTTCTGGCTTACCTTGGTGATGTAGCAGGTGGGGCCGCCTGGAGATTCGGGGACAGCTCATCTCAGGCAGACCCTCAGGCAACCTTAAAAGGATGCAGGGGCCAGGCACGGTGGCTCATGCCTGTAATCCCTGCACTTTGGGAGGCCGAGTTGGGCAGACACAAGGTCAGGAGATTGAGACCATCCTGGCTAACAAGGTGAAACCCTGTCTCTACTAAAAATGCAAAAAAAAAAAAAAAAAAAAAACCAAAACAATTAGCCAGGCATGGTGGCACACGCCTGTAGTCCCAGCTACTTGGGAGGCTGAGGTAGGAAAATCGCTTGAACCCAGGAAGTGGAGGTTGCAGTGAGCTGAGATCACGCCACTGCACTTAGCCTGGGCAACAGAGCAAAACTCCATCTCAAAAAAAAAAAAGGATGCAAGAAGCCCAGTGTGGTGGCTCAAGATCAGCCTGCACAACATAGTGAGACCCCCACCTCTGCAAAATAGAAATGTTAAAAATTAGCTGGGCATGGTGGGGCACACCTATAGCCTCAGCTACTCAGAGGCCAAGGCGGGAGGATCACTTGAGCCCAGGAGGTTGAGGCTGCAAGGAGCTGTGTTCACACCACTACACTCCGGCCTGGGCAATAGAGACCATTTCTCTTTTTTTTTCTTTTTTTGAGATGGAGTCTGGCTCTGTCGCCAGGCTGGAGTGCAGTGGTGTGATCTCGGCTCACTGTAATCTCTGCCTCCTGGGTTCAAGCCATTCTTCTGCCTCAGCCTCCCAAGTAGCTGAGACCACAGGCGTGAGCCACCACACCCAACTAATTTTTGTATTTTTAGTAGAGACGGGGTTTCACTGTGTTGGCCAGGATGGTCTGTCTCTTGACTTCATGATCTACCTGCCTCGGCCTCCCAAAATGCTGGGATTATAGGCATAAGCCACCGTCCCCGGCGAGAGACCAACGTTGCTCTTAAAGAAAGCAGTGAAAAATGTGACTTGATGGGTCTCCTGACCATGCCTTTCCATGTACCAGAAATTGGGTGGAAACTGAGCTATAGCCACCTGTGGGAACTGCCATGGCCGCTTGGCAGCAGAACTCTTTATGTTCCCGGCTACCTAGATTGTTGCAGTCACTACCTTGTGACAGAGATTCTTAGGATTGTTTGGCTGCGGCCGCAAGGCTTGGTTTGGTTTTGTTTTTGAGACAGGGTCTTGCTCCACCACTCAGGCTGGAGTGCTGTGGTACAGCCATGGCTCACTGCAACCTTGACCTCCTGGGCTCAAGCGATTCTTCTGCCTCAACCTCACAAGTAGCTGAGACTGCAGGTGAATGCCACCACACCCATTTAATTTTTTTTTTTTTTTTTGAAACAGAGTGTCATTCTGTCACCCAGGCTGAAGTGTAGTGGCGTGATCTCAGCTCACTGCAATCTCCATCTCCCAGATTCAAGCACTTCTCCTGCCTCAGCCTCCCAAATAGCTGGGATTACAGGCGTGTGCCACCATGGCCAGCTAATTTTTTGTATTTTTAATAAAGACAGGGTTTCACCACGTTGGTCAGGCTGGTCTTAAACTACTAACCTCAAATGATCTGCCCTCCTCAGCCTCCTAAAGTGCTGGGATTATAGGCATGAGCCACCGCGCCGGGCTGCCCATCTAATTTTTTAAACAATTTATTGTAGAGACACAGCCTTGCTATGTTGCCCAGGCTGGTCTTGAACTCCTGGCCTCAAGCGATCCTCCCGCCTTGGCTTCCCTTAGTGATAGGATTACAGACATAAGCCCCTGCACCTGGCTTGTCACAGATTTTTATCATTGGTAGGATCATTGTTCCCATTTTACAGAGGAGCAAACTGAGACTTGGAGTGGCAAAGGCACTCGGCCAATATCCCACAGCAGGATAAAGGGCAGAACGAGGCTTAGAACGCAGGTTTCTGTGATGCCACAGCTGAGACTCTGCGCCTTGGGAGTCTCACAAGTGTCCCCCGCCTTAACTTTCATCCAGGTTTCGAATTCTTTGAAGCCAGCGCCAAGGAGAACGTCAATGTGAAGCAGGTCTTCGAGCGCCTGGTGGATGTCATCTGCGAGAGATGAACGAGTCCCTGGAACCCAGCTCCAGCTCAGGCAGCAACGGGAAAGGGCCGGCCCTGGGGGAATGCTCCAGCCCCCCCAGCCCAGCAGCTGCAGCTGCTAGAGATGGCCCCAACCCCCCACCCACCCCTCTCCTGCCTCGGCAGGGACTGTGATCGAGGCATGAGCCACAGTGGTTATCTCCAAGCTCAGGGCAATCCCTTCCCCTCCTGTCAACTGCCCCCTGACTCCTGCATGGCTTGCTCCTTCACCGCGTCACCGTGACTGCCAGGTTGCTCAGGCAGCCCCGGTGAGAGGCGGCAGACGTGGGGACTCAGCCCGGCATGGCAGGCAGGGGCCCGGGGACATTGGCATGCTTGAGCTTGCTGCTTTTCAGGGTGCGTTAAGGAGGGTGGCCGTGGGCGACACGTCCCACCCCATCCGATGGAGGGGCATCCGTGGTGCCTTCTGGCTTAGAACCATTTTCCAGGTCTGTTCTGGGTTGGGCAGGACTGATATTCCCAAGCTAGTGGAAGATGGTTCATCTTCTTCCTTGCACAGTGTGGGTTCTTGGAGTCCATTGAGGGAAGGCAGCGCCTCTTTCTCAGGTCCTGCAGGCTGATCTCTGAGCCTGCCCCACGAACTTTCTGGACTCCACGGTGGGATGGTAATTTTGACCCCTGCATCCCCCTCTATTTGGAAAAGCAGCATTAAATGCAGCCTTTCCCCATTGTAGAAGGGACAGGGAGGCAGATCCCCCTCAACCCCACATCCCCAGCTTCAGGGACCCCAGAAGTGCCTTCCAAGCTTCCCCCCAAGATCCACGTCACCCACAACCGTGCCACTGTTTTGCTGTGTTCACTGCATCGCTGATCCTGAAGTGAATTCGGGAACTATGGATCACATTAGACGGGGCAGAGACTCACCCAACCCCTAGCACTCCCGCTCTGGGCTTTCTGCCAGAAGTTAGTTAACCTCAGGGCCAGCAGCCTGGGCCTTCCCCGCCCAGGCCCTGTTTGGCCGGTTGTGTTTTAAGCAAGGTCTTGCTCAATCATTCATCCTGCTAGAAAAGGAAATGAAGCAACGTACCCAGCCACAGCGGGCAGTTGTCGGCGACTTTCTGATACAAGCATCTGGGCTTCTCCCACTTGAGGGGGGCCCTTTGAGACCCGATGACCATTTCCCAATCCTTGTCGTCGGCAGGGCTGGGGGATGTGACAATTTTTGCTAATGGAGGAGTCACTTCTTTTTCTTGAGACGGTCTCGCTTGGTCGCCCAGGCTGGAGTGCAGTGGCGCAACCATACCTCACTGCAGCCTCAAACTAGGGGTCGCTTCTAGGGGATGCTGGGGGTTGGGCTGAAGGGGCCAGGAGGTAGGGTTGAGTAACCTGCTGTCACTGCTTGTACTTTCTAGACAGCCTGGGAGTCGCAGGCCCTTATGTGAATGGGGGCCATGGGCTGTGATCAGTGCCAGGGAGTCCATGAAGCTGGGGTCCCCACCTGCGGGGGCTTCTGCTCAGAGGTTATGTGTACAGTGTGAAAATTTACATCTTGACCTCCAGTTCAGAGACACTTTCTGCCCATCAAATTCCAAACTCTGGTGGCACAGCACCTTTGTTTTTGCTCGAAAACACTAACCAACACCCCTTAATAGGACCACCACTGTGAGGATGGCTGAGCGGAGGTTTTATGTCCCACCTCCCTGACTTCGTTTCAGAAGCTGTGTCTCTTCTCCCAGCCCCTGCAGCCAAAATGACTTCTTGCAGCTTTCATGAGCTCAGCCTCTTCCCTGGGGTATGTGTGAGGGGGGAAAGCCTGGTTCCAGTTTAGGTTTATTTCTAGGGAGCCCCGGTTATTTCATATCAGAGGCAACCCTTAGAACTTTGGAGCGAGGGTGTCTTGTTTTTTCGTTTTTTGTTTTTTGAGACAGAGTTTCACTCTTGTTGCCCAGGCTGGAGTGCAATGGCACGATCTCAGCTCACTGCAACCTCCCCCCTCCGGGATTCAAGCGATTCTCCTGCCTCAGCCTCCTGAGTAGCTGGAATTACGGGCACGTGCCAGGACACCCAGCTAAATTTTATATTTTTAGTAAAGAAGGGGTTTCATCACGTTGACGAGGCTGGTTTCAGAATCCTGACTTCAAGTGGTCCACTTGCCCCGGCCTCCCAAAGTGCTGGGATTACAGGTGTGAGCCATCACACCCAGCAGAGGGTATCTTTTTATACCGACAAATTAGATGACTGAGGTGAAATGGACGAATCCTATAAACACAAAGTGAAGGTATCTGAGAATGTGGGCGGAGACAAAAATTTTTGGTTGCTTTAACACTAAAGTCAAACTAAAGCAGCTTCAAAAAGACTTCTTAAGATGCAATGCAATATGGACTGTTGAAGTTTTTCTGTCGCCCAGGCAGGAGTACAGTGGCGCGATCTCGGCTCACTGCATCCTCCACCTCCTGGGTTCAAGCGATTCTTCTGTCTCTGTCTCCCAAGTAGCTGGGACTACAGGCGCCTGCCACCACGCCCGGCTAATTTTCATATTTTTATTGGAGATAGGGTTTCACCATGTTGGCCAGGCTGGTTTTTGTTGGCCAATTATCTCTAAACTGCTGTCAAAAAAAAAAAAAAAGTGGATCAGATTGTCTTGAATAGGGCAGAGCTGACCTGTCATCTCCTGTGTGATAAGAAACAGCTTGGGCTGCATCTTGCTCCTGACCTGGCCTCAGCTTTCTGTTTACAAAGATTTTTTCAGGAGTTCAAGTAGCAGGTGAGAGGCTGCCTCAGGATTCTCTCAAAGACTGGGAATCATATGGAAACATTTGTTTCTTTTAAAAATAAGGTAGATGTTACATTGAATGACTTTGGGGGGTGAGGTTTAATTGGAGATGGTCTCTAGGTGAAATTGATGTTTTTGCAGATTGCCTCTGGGGAATGGAGGTTTGTTGAGTTTACAGACACCTTAAACCAAAGGCTGTGGGAAAATCCCTCTCCAGCTCCAGGGATTGAGGTCAGGACCATCCACCTACCAGTGCCTTCCTTCTTAGCACTCACTTTTAGCAGCTTGTGTTTCCATGGGCAGTTTTGGTGGGGAAATTGCCATGACCACAGTGGTTTGGAGTTCTGTTTTTTTCCTTCTTTTTGGGAGGACTGGGGGAACTCCTCCCAAGATCACGTTCTAGCATCTTTCTCTCCTACTCCATTTAGAAAAAACAAGTAAAAGGTGAAACGTGGTCTCAGTGTTAAAGTGATAATTCTGCTACTGGCTATTCCCTGACAATTCTGAAATACACTACTGAGCGAACTCTGGCTGGTCATTTCTGTCCTGGATGTGGTTCTTCTGTGTAGCAATTCCTTGATGTCCAGTTTGGGAAGATGTGCTCTTTTCTCCACAAGAAAACATTAAATTCGTCATGCCCAAATGCAGTCGTGCTTTTATTTCTGTTAGTGAAATGCATTTCTGGGACAGGGGCTGATTTGCAACTAAGCAGATGTCAGTCAAGGGCTGTTCAAGACATAGCAGAAACCTCACCGGGCCTGGGGCTGCCTCTCACTAGGTCCCATGCCCATCATGTTGACCTTGGAAAGCTCTGCTATATGGGAGGTAGGGAGGACACTGTTTCCCTCAACTATGTCTAGTAAAAGATCAGTTCTCCCCACAGCAGCAAGAGGGCACTTGTGAACACCTGAGTCAGAGAACATCTCTCCTCTGTCTAGAACCTCCAATGGCTCCCACCTTACTTGAAGTAATTGCCGAAGTCCCTGTGGCCCCCAGGGCCCTGCAGGATCTGACCCATCATCTCCCCACTTGCCTCCCTACACTTGCTCTCTTCCAGCCACATTGGCCTATTTGCTGCTATCTGAACATACCAGATCCCTCCCCCAAGGCTTGCACAAGTTCTTCCCTCTGCCTCTGCGTGGATGGCCCAGACCCCGGGTAGTCACAGCTGATATGGTGAGGTTTTGTGTCCCCAGCCAAATCTCATCTTGAATTATAATCTCCATGATCCCCACGTGTCAAGGGAGAGCCCAGGTGGAGGTCATTGAATCATGGCGGCCATTCCCCCCGTGCTGTTTGCCTGATAGCAAGTGAGTTCTCACGAGATCTGCTGGTGTTATAAGGGGTTCTTCCGCCTTCTCGAGGCTCTGCGTCTTCCTGCCATCCTGTGAAGGAGGTGTGTTGCTTCCCCTTTGCATTCCATCATAATTGCAAGTTTCCTGAGGCCTCCCCAGCTATGCTGAACTGTGAGTCAATTAAACCTCTTTCCTTTTTTTTTTTTGAGTCACGCTCTGTCACCCAGGCCCGAGTGCAGTGGCAAGATCTTGGCTCAATGCAACCTCCACCTCCCGGGTTTGAGTGATTTTCCTGCCCCAGCCTCCTGAGTAGCTGGGATTACAGGTACACGCCACCACCCCTGGCTAGTTTTTGTATTTTTAGTAGAGATGGGGTTTCACCATGTTGACCAGGCTGGTCTCTTACTCCTGACCTCATGATCTGCCCACCTCAGGCTCCCAAAATGCTGGATTACAGGCGTGAGCCACTGTGCCCGACCAAACCTCTTTCCTTTATAAATTGCCCAGTCTCAGGCAGTTCTTTCTAGCAGTAGAAAAACAGACTAATGCAGCAATGCTCCCCTAAGCTAACTTCCTCTTTTGGGCTGCTGTGGAAATCTCACTTTCTCACTGCGCCCACCCCCTGATTTAGTTCTGCAACCTCCCTCCTATTTTCTTTTCTTTTTTTTTTTGGAGACAGGTTCTTGCGGTGTTGCCCTGACTGGAGTGCAGTGGTACAGTCGTGGCTCACTGCACCCTGGAACTCCTGGGCTCAAAGGATCCTCCCACTTCAGCCTCCTGAGTTGCTGGGACTACCATGCCCGGCTGATTGATTGAGAGATGGGATCTTGCTATGTTGCCCAGGCTGGTCATGAACTCCTGGCTTCCAGCCGTCCTCCCACCTTGGCCTCCCAAAGTGCTGGGATTGGCCAGATGTGGCGGCTCACTCCTGTCACGCCAGAACTTTGGAGGCTGAGGCGGGCAGATCATTTGAGGTCAGGAGTTTGAGACTAACCTGGCCAACATGGCAAAACCCTGTCTCTACTAAAAATATAAAAATTAGCTGGGCATGGTGGCACATGCCTGTAATCCCAGCTACTCTGGAGGCTGAGGCAGGAGAATCGCTTGAACTTTGGGGGCAAAGGTTGCAGTGAGCCAAGATCGTGCCGTTGCACTCCAGACTCGGTGACAAGAGTGAAACTCGGTCTCAAAAAAAAAAAAAAAATCCTAAATGAGAGTAGGTTTGAAGAGTTTTTTTGTTGTTTGTTTTTTTTTTTGAAACAGAGTTTCACAGGTTTACTCTTGTCGATCTCGGCTTACCGCAACCTCCAGCCCCGTGTTCAAGCGATTCTCCTGCCTCAGCCTCCCGAGTAGCTAGGATTACAAGCATGTGCCACCACGCCTGGCTATTTGTTATATTTTTAGTAGAGACGAGGTTTTGCCATGTTGGCCAGGCTGGTCTCGAACTCCTTGCCTCAAGTGATCCACCAGCCTCGGCCTCCCAAAGTGCTGGGATTACAGGCATGAGCCACCAAGCCCGGGGTTTGGTTTGGTTTTGTTTTGAGAGCACCAGGCTAGAGTGCAGTGGCCCGAGCTCAGCTCACTGCAACCTCCCAGGTTCAAGCGATTCTCCTGCCTCAGCCTCCTGAGCAGCTGGGACTACAGGCGCACACCACCACGCTCAGCTAATTTTTGTATTTTTAGTAGAGACGGGGTTCCCCATGTTGGCCAGGATGGTCTCGATCTGTTGACCTCATGATCTGCCCGCCTCGGCCTCCCAAAGTGCTGGGATTACAGGTGTGAGCCACCGCACCCGGCCTATGGAGAGCATCTGAGTTGATGAACACATGGAGGTCATGGGAGGGCGGTGGCGTCCCCCACCCAGAAAGGGTATGGAAGTGCTGCACCCTATCCGCCACACATTGATTGCCCTCTTTATCTCTTCCTTTTGGCTGTTCCTGAGTTGTCTCCTTTACAATAAACTAGGAAGTAGTAAGTAAAACGCTTTCCTGAGATGTGCGAGTCATTCTAGTAAATTATGAAACCTGAAAGGGAGGGGATTTGTGGGAACCCCCCCGACTTTGTAGCCACGTTGGACAAAAGTATGGGTAACCTAGGAACACAATGCTTGCTACTGACATCTGAAGTGAGGGGCAGGCTCAGTTTTGTGGGACTGAGCCCACACACCAGCTCTGGGTAATTGATGTCAGGATTGAATTGTAGGAAACCCAATGGGTGTCCACACAGAACTGGAGAATTACTTGGTGTGGAAAACCCCACATATTTGGTGTCAGGAGTGTGGAGAAAAAAAGTTTATTTCTGGCCTGGCGCAGTGGCTCACACCTGTAATCCCAGCACTTTGGGAGGCTGGGGCGGAGGATCACTTGAGGTCAGGAGTTCAAGACCAGCCTGACCTACCTGGCAAAACCCCGTCTCTACTAAAAATACAAAAATGAGCTGTGTGCGGTGGTGGGCACCTGTAACTCCAGCTACTCAGGAGGCTGAGGCAGGAGAATCGCTTGAACCTGGGAGGTGGAGGTTGCAGTGAGCTGAGATCATGCCATTGTCCTTCAGCCTGGCAACAGAGCAACACTCTCTGTCAAAAAAAAAAAAAAAAAAAAAAAAGAGAAAAGTAATTAGATAAACCACATTTTGCAACCTCTAATGAAAGAATTGATTCAGGATGTTATGGTCATTGAATGAACCCCTGAGTTCCTTGATGCTCAGCTGTGACCATGATTTTATTTATGTGTGTATATATATATATATAATTTTTTTTTTTTTTTTTGAGACAGAGTTTGGCTCTTGTTGCCCAGGCTGGAGTGCAATGGCAGAACTCGGCTCACTGCAACCTCTACCTCCCGGGTTCAAGCAATTCTCCTGCCTCAACCCCCCCAAGTAGCTGGGATTACAGGCATGTGCCACCACGTCCAACTAATTTTTTCGTATTTTTAGTAGAGATGGGTTTCTCCATGTTGGTCAGGCTGGTCTTGAACCGCCGACTCAGGTAATCAACTCGCCTCAGCCTCCCAAAGTGCTGAGATGACAGGTGTGAGCTACCACGCCCAGCCCATGATTATATCTTAAAAACCACTTGGATCATCTCCAAGCTCAAGTCACAGCCCAGTTCAATTAAATTAGAACAGGATCTGTGGTTCAGGATCAGGTAGTTTGTTAAAGCTTCCAGGTGATTGTAAGCTACAGCCGGTGCTGGTAACTCATACTTTTCAGGAAATATGGGGGCAAGAGAAACAGGGTAAATAAACCACAAAGAAAGCAGTAAACCCAGAACCTGTGGCCCTCCTCAAGCGTTTCACACACTCGCTCTTTCTTTTTTTTTTTTTTTTTTTGAGATGGAGTCTCACTCTCGCCCAGTCTGGAGTACAGTGATGGGTTCTCGGCTCACTGCAACCTCCGCCTCCCAGGTTCAAGCAATTCTCCTTCCTTAGCCTCCAGAGTAGCTGGGATTACAGACGTGAGCCACCACACCTAATTTTTTTTTTTTTTTTTTTTTTTTTTTTTTTGAGTCGGAGGCTTGCTGTCTCCAGGCTAGAGTGCAGTGGCACGATCTTGGCTCACTGTAACCTCTGCCTCCTGGGTTCAAGCAATTCTCCTACCTCAGCCTCCCAAGTAGCTGGGACTACAGTCTAGCCACCATGCCCAGCTAATTTTGTTTTTTTTTTTTTTCAGACGGGGTTTCACTATGTTGGCTGTCTGGTCTTGAACTCTTGACCTCGTGTTCCAACTGACTCTGCCTCCCAAAGTGCTGGGATTACAGGCGTGAGCCACCAAGTCTGGCAGCATTTCACACTCTTTCTGCAACAAGTCAAAGGAAGGTGAGGTGAGCCAGGCAGGGTGGCTCACACCTGTAATCCCTGTACTTTGGGAGGCCGAGGCAGGTAGATCACCTGAAGTCAGCAGTTTGAGACCAGCCTGGCCAACATGGTGAAACCCCATGTCTACTAAAAAATAGAAAAATTAGCCAGGCATGGTGGCGGCAGGTGCCTATAATCTCAGGTACTCAGGAGGCTAAGGCAGGAGAATCCCTTGAACCTGGGAGTCGGAGCTTGCAGTGAGCTGAGATCACGCCACTGCACTCCAGCCTGGGCAACAGAGACTCAGTCTCAAGAAAAAAAAAAAAAAAAAAAAAAAAAAAAAACTTAGCCAGGCACCATGGCAGGTGCTTGTAATCCCAGCTACTTGGGAGGCTGAGAGGCAGCAGAACTGCTTGAACCCGGGAGGCAGAGGCTGCAGTGAGCCAAGAGCCTGCCACTGCACTATAGCCTGGGCGACAGCGCAAGACTCTGTCTCTACAAAAAAAAGAGGAGGAAGGTTCTGCAGGAAAGGGGAAGGGTACTCCCAGAAAAGCCATCGCCGGGACCCTCACTCTCCCAGCAGCACGGGCTTCAGTTGTAGCCATTCCTTGCCATAATTTTTGAACTGTATTTGGAAAAATACTGGCCAGGGGAAAAAATGTTTTTCGTCATGGTGAATAAGCAAGGGCAGATTCAACTTTCTAAGTACTATGAACATGTGGACATTAATAAGCATATACTTCCAGAAACAGAAGTCTTAAAGAGCTGACTGTCAGTCCAATGAACAGTGCTCTTTCATTGAATATAAGGATTTGAGTTGATACATGAGCAGTATGCAGCTGTCTTCACTGTAACTGGAGTTAATGACACTAAGATGGTTATTTACAGGCCGGGCATGGTGGCTCACGCCTGTAATCCTAGCATTTTGGGAGGCTGAGGCGGGTGGATCACTTGAGGTCAGGAGTTTGAGACCAGCCTGGCCAACATGGTGAAACTCCATCTCTACTAAAAATACAAAAATTAATCAGGCGTGGTGGCGGGCCCCTGCAATCCCAGCTACTCAGGAGGCTGAGGCAGAATTGCTTGAACCCGGAAGGCGGAGGTTGCAGTGAGCTGAGATCATGCCATTGCACTCCAGCCTGGGCAACACAGCAAGACTCTCTCTTAAAACAAACAAAAACCATGCACACACCGAGAGTAATTTACTAAACAGGAAAGTTGTATGAGAAAGAAAGACATAGCATCTCATTCAGGTATTTTGATGTAAAATCATTGACAAAAATAAAAGTAAGGAGAAAGGAGTCAGGCTGGACAGGGTTTTCCTGGGTCTTTTATTAACAATCTCCCTTCAAAAGCAGTGGGTGCCACAGAGGAATAAAACTGAGACTGAATCTCCAGCAGCCAGGAATGCCCAGGTGTCCTGTCTTCTCCAGCCCTGGGTGTCAGCCCAGCTTGATAAACAGCAGCAAAGTGGCAAGAATTCCTGGCAACTGAAATGGGCAAAGAAGAAAACATGGATCCAATGCTAGAGACCTCCAAACCAGAACCCTAGCGGAGTTATGGGGGCAGGAGGAGCACCCTGTTCCAGAAAAGGGAGGGGCAGGGTTTACAGATGGCTGAAGAACCATCTGGGCTAAGCTGGAGCCACTGCAGTTCAGTTAACAGAGTAAACAAAGTGCATCCATGTCCACTTCTTTCTTTTTTTTTTGAGAGGGATTCTCTTCTGTTGCCCAGGCTTGGAGTACAGTGGCACGATCTCAGCTGACTGTAACATCCACCTTCTAGGTTCAAGTAATTGTCCTGCCTCAGCCTCCCTCGTAGCTGGGATCACAGGTGCCCACCACCACACCTGGCTAATTGTGTGTGTGTGTGTGTGTGTGTGTGTGTGTGTGTGTGTGTGATAGTCTCACACTGTTGCCCAGCTGGAGTAGAGTGGCACAATCTCGGCTCACTGCATTCCGGGTTCAAGAGATTTTCCTGCCTCAGCCTCCTGAGTAGCTGGGATTACAGGCGCACACCACCACGCCCAGCTTATTTTTTGTATTTTTAATGGAGACTGGGTTTCACCATGTTGGCCAGGCTCGTGATTCGCCCACCTCGGCCTCCCAGAAGGCTGGGATTACAGGCATGAGCCACTGCACCTGGCCTAATTTTTGTATTTTTAGTAGAGACAGGGTTTCACCATGTTGGTCAGGCTGGTCTTGAACTCCTGACCACGATATGCCCCGCCTCGGCCTCCCAAAGTGCTGGGATTACAGGCATAAGCCACTGCGCCCAGACAAGGATACACATTTTCTTTTTCCATTCATCAGTTGATGTACATTTGGGTTTTATCTACTTTTTTATTTTGAGTAATCCTGCTGTGAGCATTCACATAAAGGTTTTTGTGTGGATACATGTCTTCAATCATCTTGGATATAAACATGGGAGAGAAATTGCTGGGACAAATAATTCTGTGTTTAACATTTTAAGAAGTGGCTTTACCATTTTACAATCTCAACAATGTGTAACAGTTCTCATATCTCCACATCCTTGTCAACACTTGTTATTGTCTTTCTTACTTTAGCCATCTAGTGGGAGTAAGTGTTTTTATTTGCATTTCCCTAATGACTAATGGTGGTAGAGCATTTTTGTGATTATTGGCCAGCTGTATCCCTTCTTTCGAGAAAATCAAATCCTTTGTCCATTTTAGTTGGGTTACTTGTCTTTTTATTATTAAGATATAATAATTCTTTATATATTCTGGATACAAGTCCCATATAGTTAACTGAGATGCTAATTTTTTTCCCAAGCCATGAGTTGTCTTTTCACTTTCTTCATAATGTCCTTTGAAACACGTTTTTCATTTTGACAATGTCCATTTATCGATTTTTTGTTTTGTCACTTGTCCTTTTTGATATCAGGTTGAGGAAATTCCCTTCTATTCCTAGATTTCTGAGTGTTTTTTATCACGAAATGGTAAAGATTCTGTCAAATACTCTGCATCTATTGAGAGGCCCCTATGGTTTTGTCCTTCATTCTATTAATATTGTAATTATATTGATTAATATTCAGATCTTTAACCAGCCTTTCCTTTCTGGGAAACATCCCACTTGATCTTTTGATACATTGCTGGATTTAATCTGCTAGTATTTTGTTGAGGATTTTTGCATCTATATGCAAAAGAGACACTGGGCTGGGCTCGGTGGCTCACACCTGTAATCCTAGCACTTTGGGAGGCTGAGGGAGGCAGATCATTTAAGGTCAGGAGTTCCAGATCAGCCTGACCAACAAGGCAAAACCCTGTCTCTTCTAAAAATACAAAAATTAGCTGGGCGTGGTGGTGCATGCCTGTAGTCCCAGCTGTGGAGACTGAGGCAGGGGAATCGTGTGAACCCAGGAGGTGGAGGTTGCACCACTGCACTCCAGCCTGGATGACAGAGCGAGACTCCATCTAAAAAAAAAAAAGACATTGATCTGCAGTTTTACTTTCTTATGTCACTGCAATATCTTGTAATGGCATCATAGAGTAAACTGGGAAATGTGTCTTCCTTCTTTTTATTGGCAGAGTTTGTGGGCGAAACAATAGTGTTAATTCTTCTTTCAAAGTTTGGTAGTATTTTCAGTGAGGATATCTGGACCTGATCTTTTCTTCATAGGAAGTTTTTGGTTACTGATTTAATCTAATTACTTGTTGTAGATCTATCTAGATATTCTATTTCTTTTTGAGTTAGTTTTGGTAGTTTGTGTTTATCTAGGAATTTGTCTATTTCATCTAGGTTATCTGATTTATTGCGTACAGGTTCACACTGTTCCCTAATATTTGCTTTCTTTCTGTAAGGTCAGTAGTGATGTCTCTCTTTCAGTCCCTATTTTAGTAATTTGAGTAATCTTTCCCTTTTTTTCACCTTCAGTCTAAAGTTCTGTCAGTTTTGTTTTGTCTGTCTTTTTTTGAGACAGGGTATCACTCTGTCACTCAGGATGGAGTGCAGTGACACAATCATGCCTCACTAGCCTTGATATTCCAGGCTCAAGTGATCCCCCTCCCTCATCCTCCCAGATAGCTGGGACTACAAGCATGTGCCACCACACCTGGATAATTTTCTTATTTTCGTTTTTGTAGAGACAGGGGTCTCACTATGTTGCCCAGGCCGATTTCAAACTCCTGGGTTCAAGCAATCCTCCTGCCTCAGCCCCTCAAAGTGCTAGAATTACAGGCTGAACACCCAACCTTTTTTTATCTTTTCAAAGAATCAAATTTTGGTCTTACTGTTTTTCTCCATTTTATTTATTTTCACTCTAGTCTTTAGTATTTCCTTCTGCTTGCTTTGGGTTTCGTTTGCTCTTCTTTGTTCAGCTTATTTCTTTTTCTTTTCTTTTCTTTTTTTTTTTTAGTGTTATATTTTGTTCGCTGCTGTGTCCCAGTAACCAAAACAGTATTTGTCAGGTGCTTTTTTTTTTTTTTGGACAGAGTTCACTCTCGTTGCCCAGTCTGGCATGCAATGGTGCAATCTCGGCTCTTCGCAACCTCCGCCTCCTGGGTTCAAGCAATTCTTCTACCTCAGCCTCCTGAGTAGCTGGGATTACAGGTATGTGCCACCACTCCTGGATAAGTTTGTATTTTTCATAGACACAGGGTTTCTCCAGGTTGGTCAGGCTGGTTTCAAACTCCTGACCTCTGTTGATCTGCCCGCTTCAGCCTCCCGAAGTGCTGGGATTACAGGCGTGAGCCACCACGTCTGGGCAGTTGGTGCTTAATAAAATGGCTCGATGTGCCCTAGGGAGGCTGGGTCTTACCTGTATCACTGCAGCTCCCAGAGAACCCCCACTCAGGGTGAAGCTCTGAGTCTTGGTGATTTTCAGGAGTTTCTGGAAACAGCCCTGATGAAACAAACACCAAAACAAGCAGGAGCTGGTTCAGGGCTCATGGACTGCAAGTTGCCATCAACCCGAACTCACTGGGCCACCCAGATGCCTCTCAGATCCTTTGAGGAGAAGGGGACAGAGCTGTGAGGGCCTTTGCTCCATCTCACTGGACTGCCACCTACTCCTGCCACCTAGCCTCTTCCCTGTCCTCATTCCCCCCAGCAGAACATGCCGATGACTCCCTTCTGCTCGTCTGTGCTAAGGTTCCAGTGTGGCGATTAAGTGTGGTTGGACACCCTCGATTATTACTAGCTGTGTGACCTTGGGGAAGTCACTATACCTCTCTGAACACCATCTTCCCATCTATAAATGGCACTCCTTGGATCTATCTACTTTACAAGAATTTGGAGAGGAGTAAAAGAATCAAAGGCCAGGCATGGTGGCTCATGTCTATAATCCCAGCACTTTGGGAAGCCAAGACAGGAGGATCACTTGAACCCAGGAGTTCAAGACTAGCAGCCTGGGTAACATAGTGAGACTCCATCTCTACAAAAAATTTAAATATTAGCCTGGCATGTGGCTGTAGTCCCAGCTACTTGGGAGACTGAGGCAGGAGAATCGCTTGAACCCAGCCAGTTGAGACTGCAGTGAGAGCCATGATCATGCCACTGCACTCCTGCCTGGGGGACAGAGCAAGACCCTGTCTCAAAAATAAACAAATAGGCCGGGTGCGGTGGCTCATGCCTGTAATCCCAACATTTTGGGAGATGAGGCAGGTGAATCACAAGGTCAAGACATTGAGACCAGCCTGGCCAACATGGTGAAACCCCGTCTCTACTAAAAACATAAAAATTAGCTGGGCATGGTGGCATGGGCCTGTAATCCCAGCTACTTGGGAGGCTGAGGCAGGAGAATCACTTGAACCCAGGAGTCAGAGGTTGCAGTGAGCCAAGATTGCACCACTGCACTCTAGCCTGGTGACAGATCGAGACTCCATCTCTAAATGAATAAATAAAGCTGGGCACAATGGATGCCCGTAATCTCAGCACTTTGAGAGGCTGAGGCTGGCAGATGCCCTGAGCCCAGTTCAAGATCAGCCTGGACAACATGGCGAAACCCCATCTCTACAAAAAATACAAAAATTAGCCGGGTGTGGTGGTGTGCACCTGTAGTCCCAGATACTTGGGGGGGCTGAGACAGAAGGATTGTTTGAGGCCAGGAGTTCAAGACCAGCCTGGGCAACATAGCAAAGCCCTGTCTCTTCAATAAATTCTTTAAAAAATGAGACGAGCAGCCAGGCACGGTAGCTCATGCCTGTAGTTCCAGCACTTTGGGAGGCCAAGGCGGGTGGATCACCTGAGGTTAAAGACCAGCCCGATCAACGTGGTGAATCCCCATCTCTACTAAAAATAAAAAATTAGCTGGGTGTGGTGGTGCAAGGCTGTGATCCCAGCTACTTCAGAGGCTGAGGCAGGAGAATCATTTGAACCTGGGAGGCAGAGGTTGCAGAAAGCCGAGATCACGCCATTGCACTCCAGACAGGGCAACAAGAGGGAAACTCCGTCTCAAAACAATAAAATAAGAAAGTCACCAGCCCTCAGGGGTCTGTCAAGGCGACACACACAATCTCCAGTTACCTTCTGGTGGATGACGTATGTGGACACGTTGCGTCCGTCACAGGCCACGGTTCCGATGGATGTACAGCAACCCCTGGGGTAAATGTGGCCTGTTGTCATTTCGAAGGAAGAGCCAGAAAAATCTGTGTAGTTCTTTACCCCACAGCACTTTAGCTATAGAGAGGAGAAGAAATACTTGGAGAGTCCCTTTCAAATAATGAAAACATCAGAAATCATGGTTGCCATGGCTACCGTCTTGTGTGGTCACAATATTCCAGAGACTGTGCTAAACATCCCCTTACAACCATCCCAGCCCAGCCCAGAACCCTCCCTGGCTCCTATCTCACTCAGGGTAAAAGCTGAACTCGTAGCCTGGGCAACAGATTGAGACCCCCATCTCAACAAAAAATTTAAAAATTAGCCAGGCATGGTGGCGGACGCCTGTAGTCCCAGCTACTCAGGAGGTTGAGGCTGGAGGATCGCTGGAGCCCAGGAGATCAAGGCTGCAGTGAGCTATGATCACACTGCTGCATTCCAGCCTGGACTACACAGCAAGACTCTGTCTCTAAAAAGAAAAGAAGGAAAAAAAAAAGCTGAACTCCTTAGTGGCCCATAAGGCCCTGTGCAATCAGCCTCTGTCACCTCCTGCCCTTACCTGCTCCCAGTCCTCCCCTTTATTCATTCAGCTCCAGTCACGTTGGTTCCTTTGCTGTCCATAAACACAGCTAGCTCCTGACTCAGAGCCTTTGCACAGGTGTTTCCTCTTTTTGCAGTGTTCTTCTAAATATCTGCATGGTTTTCTCCCTTATTTCATTCAGGTCTCTATCCAAATGTCCCCCCACCCAGAAAGGCCTTCCGTGAACCCCCTTTTCTTTTCAACGGAGTCTCGCTCTGTCACCCAGGCTGGAGTGTAGTGGCACAATCTCAGCTCACTGCAGCCTCCGCCTCCCAGTTTCAAATGAATCTCCTACCTCAGCCTCCCAAGTAGCTGGGACTACCAGGGCCTGCCATCACGCCAGGTTAATTTTTGTATTTTTAGTAGAGACCGGGTTTTACCATGTTGGCCAGGTTGGTCTCACACTCCTGACCTCAAGTCATCCACCGTCTCCGCCTTGCAAAGTGCTGGGATTACAGGCATAAGCCACGGTTCCCAGCTACCATGAACCCTCTTCCTACATTAGCCACAGCTGGGGATGTGGGAAAAAGAAACAGGTTAGCCACAACCCCTGTATCAGCCAGGCTGGGCTAAGTTATGCAGCAGTAACAAACAGCTCCTTGATCTCAGCAGTTTGTTTGTTTATTTATTTATTTATTTAGAGATGGAGTTTCGCTCCTGTTGCCCAGGCTGGCTGGAGTGCAATGGTGAGATCTTGACTCACTGCAACCTCTACCTCCCAGATTCAAGCAATTCTCCTGCCTCAGCCTCCCGAGTAGCTGGGATTACAGGCACCTGCCACCACACCCAGCTAATTTTTGTATTTTTGGTAGATATAGGCTTTCACCATGTTGGCCAGGCTGGTCTCAAACTCCCGACCTCAGGTGATCTGCCTGCCTCGGCCTCCAAAGTGCTGGGATTAAAGGTGTTAGCCACCATGCCTGGCTGTTATTTTTATTATTATTATTTTTTGAGATGGAGTCTCACTTTGTTGCCCAGACTGGAGTGCAGTGGCTCATTGCAGCCTCTCGGCTCACTGCAGCCTCTGCCTCCCAGGTTCAAGTGATTCTCCTGCCTCCACCTCCCGAGTAGCTGGAATTTCTGGCGCACACCCCCACACCTGGCTAATTTTTGTATTTTTAGTAGAAACAGGGTTTTGCCTTGTTGGCCAGGCTGTTCTCAAACTCCCGAACCTCAGGTGATCCACCTGCCTCGGCCTCCCAAAGCACTGGGATTACAGGCGTGAGACACCACGGCCGGCCCTCCTTGTGTATCTTTTTACCGCTATTTTTTTTCTTTGGAAGCAAGTCTCACCTCCTCCATGACCAAGTTCCACTGTGTAGAGTAGTCGTCTGGCTCATTGTAACCTCTGTAGTTCTTCCTCAGGGTCACGAAGGTGTGCTCCAAGGCCACATCTCGAACCTCACAGATGGGACAGGAAGTGATCAGTGCCCCAACTAGCAGGAGTGGCGCTGGTTCATTGGCCAGGCTGCTCGAGGATAGCGTGGGGAGGTGGGGGCTTCCCTTGTGCTGCCTTCGTTTTTCCTACCCTCAGCTCATGGGTCTGTGCTAGAGGAAGACACTCGGAGGCTACTGTGCCCCCCAAAAGAGGGAAACAGGGAGATGCGTGGGTCTGGAGCCAAGGGTATCTCTCTGTACCCATTACACATGAATTTCAATCATCTGCTCTTTGGAATCGCCCACAGCCTGCTGCACCCACGATGGAGCTGAAACTCCATTAAAGAATTGAATATCATCTTCCACGGAATCTCTCTCTGCACAAAAGGAGCACATTTAATTTTCTGTTTTTTAAAGAAAGGTTTCAAAAAATCCTTTTGCAAAGCGATGATAGAGACCCATGGTTCGAAATTGACAATGCACAGAAGGGCAGACCATGAAAAGTCTCTCTCCCACCCCTTCCTCCCAGCCAGAAAATTTCCTCCCTCTCACTCCATGCCAATGACTGTTAACTGTTTCCTGTGCCCCCAGAGAGATGTTCTTCTATGTATGTCAAAGCAAAGCATATTTTCACTATTTTTCCTCTTTGGTTTATGCTGCACTCGTTTTTTCTGCATCTGGCTACTCGCAACAAGAGTAGCAGGGGCTCTTGGTGGCCCGTAACCCTGTGGCCCTTGTCAGTTCTGTGCCCACTGCCCTGGCTCCTTAGTGCCAGCAAGTGAGGATTCTCTGGCCTCCGAGCCCACGTGCCCCCTGGGAGCAGCCCTCGATTAATTGTCGGTGGATCAATATCCCAGCTTCCTCTCCACTGGAGTGGAATTACTTAGGGGCATGTTCTGTGCTGTGCCCAGCGTCCCCTTTTGTGGGCTGTCTTCCCTCACCTGCCTCGTTTCCTATGTCCCCTGCAGGTGCTTTCCGGGGTCACCTCCCAAATAAGCCACATGCCTTGGAATTCTTGTTTCAGGGTCAGCCTCTGGGGAGGATGCCAGTGAGGACAGCACTCTACGCCGGAGAGCATTCCATCTGGTGCCCAGAGAGCTGCCTCCTTCCTTGTGCCTGTGTGTTCAGGACTCCACTGTATGGATGTATTTTAACTTGCCTAAACCCTTATTCATAGTTTCATACTCGCTAAGTTCTTTGTAGTCTTCTCTCTCTGTCTTTCTGGATGGATGGATGGACGGATGGATGGATGGATGGACAGACGGATGGATAGATGGAGTTCTGCTCTTGTTGCCCAGGCTGGAGTGCAGTGGTGCAATCTCCGTTCACTGCAACCTCTGCCTCCTGGCTTCAAGCGATTCTCCTGCCTGAGCCTCCTGAGTAGGCAGGATTACAGGCATATGCACCAAGCCCAGCTAATTTTTTTTTTTTTTTGTATTTTTAGTAGAGATGGGGTTTCACCATGTTGGCCAGGCTGGTGTCGACCTCCTGACCTCAGGTGATTGACTCACCTCAGCCTCCCAAAGTGTCAGGATTATGGGTGAGAGCCACCATGTCCGGCCCTCTTTGCAATCTTTCACATGCCCTGGCATGAATGTCATTCTGCACACCAGCAAGTGAGTCCTTGAATCATTCCCAGAGATGGGACTGCCAGGTCAAAGTGCTGAAGCTTTTGTCATTTGGGTGGATTTTGCTAAATTGTCCCTCTATTTTAAATACATTTCAAAACCCCAATCAATGTGCAAGCACGTCCGATCACCTCCCCTTCTCCTGCCATCAAATGCAAGAGAGAAGGACTAAATGAACTCAGCAGGTTTCCTGAGGCCTTGGAGGGACAGGCTGAGGATTTCAGCTTTCACTCCATTGAAGGAGGTACCTGTGATGGGCCCCTCCATCACTGGGTCCTCAAATCGATCGTGGGTGCCTGGCAGGGAGGGGGTGGGCTTCTATTGGTTCTATAGCTTTGTGTTTTTTTTGAAACGGGGTCTCATTCTGTCACCCATGCTGGAGTGCGGGAGTGACAGTCTCAGCTCACTGCAACCTCTGCTTCCCGGGTTCAAGTGATTCTCCTGCCTCAGCCTCTGGAGTAGCTGGGATAACAGGCGTGTGCTACCACGCTTGGCTAATTTTTTTTTTTTTTTTTTTTTTTTTGTATTTTTACTAGAGACAGGGTTTCACCATGTTGGTCAGGCTGGTCTCGAACTCCTGACCTCAGGTGATCTGCCCGCCTCGGCCTTCCAAAATGCTGGGATTACAAGCGTGAGCCACTGCGCCCAGCCTTGGTTCTGTACCTTTCTAATGCTGCGTGGGAGGAGCAGGGCTGTACTTACTATTGGAAAGAAAAGAAGGACCATGGTGGCAGCTGTGATTTCCACGATGAGGACAATGATCATTGACAGGATGCACTGAAAGACACGTGGGGGGGAGGGGGTCTGGAAGCCTGCTCAGCCTCGTCCGGACCTTGTGCCCTGCAGGGGAGGGGCTGTCCCTGTCCCCCCGATGCGCCACCCCAGGCCGCCCTGGCCTCTCCAGTTTGAAAGAACTCGGCCGGGCATGGTGGCTCACGTTTGTAATCCCAGCACTTTGGGAGAACGAGGCGGGCAAATCACAAAGTCAGGAGTTTGAGACCAGCCTGGCCAACATTGTGAAACCCCATCTCTACTAAAAATACAAAAATTAGCTGGGTGTGGTGGCAGGTGCCTGTAATCCCAGCCACTCAGGAGGCTGAGGCAGGAGAATCGCTTGAATCCAGAAAGTGGAGGTTGCAGTGAGCTCAGATTGTACCACTGCACTCCAGCCTGGGGGACAGAGTGAGACTCCATCTTGAAAGAAAAGAAAAAGAAAGAAGGAAAGGAAGGAAGGAAGGAAAGAAAGAAGGAAGGAAGAGAGAGGGAGAAAGAGAAAGAACTCACACCTGAAGATGGAGGATGAGGGGCTGGGGGTGTTTATTTCTCCCAAGAGTCTTTCCTGCACATTGGGAGGCCAAGGATGCTGGCAGTGAGGTATTCTGGGAAGCTACTAGCTGGGCCCCCGTTTCAGGAAGCCTAAGAGGGAAGCTCCGGACCCACAGAGAGGCAGGAGGGACAATGATGAGGAGAAGCAGAAACAACAAACCCCAACAGGGCTGAATGGGAGAGGCCGGTGACGGCCCAGGGGGAGCTAGCGGTAAATAACATTTGCTGGCTGCTTTTTCGGATAAAATTCAAATGCATGGTGGAAAGCAATGAAGAAATACACAGGCAGAGGGGGAGGTCGTGCAGTTACACATTGTGGAGAAACGGCGCCCCTCTCTCAGACTCAGTTTCCCCATCTGTTCAATGAGGGGGTAGAACCAGCCCAGGGGATCTCAGGGTTTTGTGGGGCCCCTTGAAGCCATAGGGGGCAAAGTCAAGTCAGCTCCTGGCTCCCTTTCATCCGTTCCCATTCATACCCATTCTTATCATTGCTGTTGCTGTTGTTACCATTATTAAAATCTGGGCTGGGCACGGTGGCTCACGCCTGTCATCCCACCATTTTGGGAGGCCAAAGTGGGAGGATCGCTTGAGCTGAGGAGTTCAAGACCAGCCTAGGCAACATAACGAGAGCCCACCTCCACAAAAAAATATAAAAATTAGCTGGGCATGGTGGTGCATGCCTGTAGTCTCAGCTGATTGGGGGGCTGAAGTGGGAGGATCCATTGAGCCCAGGAATTGGAGGCTGCAGTGAGCCGAGATTATACCACTGCATTCCAGCCTGGGCAACAGAGCAAGACCCTGTCTCAAAAAAAAAAAAAAAAAAAAAAAAAAAAGCTAGGCACAGTGGCTCATGGCTGTAATCCCAGCACTTTGGGAGGCCGAGGTGGGTTGGTCTTCTGGGTCAGAAGTTCAAGACCAACCTGGCCAATATGGTAAAACCCCATCTCTACTAAAAATACAAAGATGAGCACAGTGGCAGGCACCTATAATCCCAGTTACTCGGAGGTTGAGGCAGGAGAATCGCTTGAACCCAGGAGGTGGAGGTTGCAGTGAACTGAGATTACACCACTGCACTCCAGCCTAGGTGACAGAGCAAGACCCTGTCCCTAAAAAAAAAACAGCGGACACCAAGCAACATTGTTTGCAACACTCACAGTAACAGTAAAAGATTTGTATGTGGGCTGGGCACAGTGGCTCACACCTGTAATCCCAGCACTTTGGGAGGCCGAGGCAGGCAGATCACGTCAGGAGATTGAGACCATCCTGGTCAACATGGTGAAATCCTGTCTCTACTAAAAATACAAAAATTAGCTGGGAGTGGTGGCACGTGCCTGTAGTCCCAGCTACTCGGGGGACTGAGGCGGGAGAATTGTTTGAACCCAGGAGGTGGAGGTTGTGGTGAGCTGAGATCGCACCATTGCACTCCAGCCTGGGCAACAAGAGCGAAACTCCATCTCAAAAAACAAAACAAAACAAAACGATTTGTATGTTTTGGGAGGCAGTTTTGGGGTCTGTGTGCAGATGCAACTTACAAACAAGAGCATGCCTCTGCTCTCTTTAATCGCTCCATACCACGCGGCACAGCTAGCAGTATCGTGACGCATCCCATTACCAGGCACAGAAAGCCCACGTGAAGCAGATATGTGGTGGACACCCCAAGGACACTCGTCAGGGAGGTCCCTCCACATCTACCACCAATGCCCAGGCCGACGAGGATGACGCCAGACACCTTTAGAACAGAAATCAGAAGAAGAGTGATGTGTTAGTTGGATACAAATAGAACTGGGTGAGGGCAGAGGCTCATGCCTATAATCCCAGCACTTTGGGAGGTCAAGGCAAGAGTATCACTTGAGCCCAGGAATTCAAAACCAGCTTGGTGAGACCTCATCTGTCTCCCATCCCCCCCCAAAAAAAGTTAGCCGGGCATGGTGGTGGGTGCCTGTAGTCTCAGCTACTCAGACGTCTGCAGTGGGAGGATCAGTTTAACCCATGAGGTTGAGGCCGCAGTGAGCTATGACTGCCACTGTACTCCAGCCTGGATGACATGGTAAGACCCCATCTCAAATAATAAAATAGGCCGGGCACAGTGGCTCACGCCTGTAATCCCAGGACTTTGGGAGGCCAAAGCGGGCAGATCACCTGAGGTTAGAAGTTCGAGACCCGCCTGGCCAACACGGCAAAACTCCGTCTCTAAAAATTAGCCAGGCGTAGTGGTGGGCACCTGTAATCCCAGCTACTCGGGAGGCTGAGGCAGGAGAATCGATTAAACCCAGGAGGCAGAGGTTGCAGGGAGCTAAGATCATGCCACTGCACTCCAGCCTGGGCAACAGAGCAAGACTCTGTCTAAAAATAAATATAAAATAAAATGATGTCACAGGACAGGGCTTAGCAAATTTTTTTTCTGAAAAACCCAGATATCATGGCCTCCGCAGGCCTTAAGGTATCTGTTGAAACTACACAGTTCTGTTGCTGTAGCTCAAAAGCAGCCGTTCATAATCTGCAAGAAGTGGGCGTGGCCACTTGTATGTAACACTTCGTTTATTATCATTTTTTTAAATAGGGTTGGAGGCCTCGCTATATTGCCATGCTGGTCTCAAACTCGTGGCTCAAGGAATCCGCCTGCCTCAGCCTCCCAAAGTGCTGGGATTACAGGTGTGAGCCACCGCACCTGGCCTTAATTCTTTTTAAAATGTTACAAGTGAAGAGACTAGGAATGATACTTCATTTCCTTTTCTTTCCTGGCAGCTTTTCCTTAGACTATGCCACAATGAAGACAATTACTTCTTCTTTTTTTTTTTTTTAATTGAGACAGAGTCTCACTGTGTCATCCAGGATAGAGTGAAATGGCATGATCTCAGCTCACCACCAATCTTTGCTACCCGGGTTCAAGCAATTCTCCTGCCTCAGCCTCCGGAGTACCTGGGACTACAGTACCCATCACCACATCCAGCCAATTTTTTTTTTTTTTTTTTTTTTTTTTTTTTTTTGTATTTTTAGTAGAGATGGGGTTTTACCATCTTGGCCAGGCTGGTCTTGAACTCCTGACTTCATGATCCCACTAGCCTTGGCCTCCCAAAGTGCTGGGATTATAGGCATGAGCCACTGAGCCTGGCCTGACAATTCTTTAGCAATGTACATTTTGGGTTACTTTTATGGTAAGGAAAAAACATGTCTTGACAAATTTAAAAGATCAAGAAAGTAACCCTTCCTTCTGACCTTCCTGAACAACTATTTCTGCTTCAGGATTTGACTTGGAGCCCAGCTCTTCCATCCTCCACCCGGGCTCCCCCAGATCACACTCGCTTGTGCTGGATTTCACCAGTTCTGGGTTGACGGGAGGTCCCAGCGCTTCCTGCTCCTCCTCCTCCGTCTGCCCTACATCCCTCCTGCTTCTCTAGGGAAACACAGATCTCGATGCCAATTTGGATCAACTTATTTCTGTCTTTCGGGGAGCCGACCGTGGAGGAAGGGCTGCAACATACCAGGGGCCTGGATTGTGACATACTTACAGCCACGAAGCCATTGAGTAAAGTTAACAGTTTCTTCAAGGAAGAATAGGGAGTGTGGATTTCAGCCATGCTGGACAGACTGGGGCTCCCTGGACATTTAACTTAGCATCTTCCTGAACCTTGGGGCTACTGTTTCCCAAGATGATAGGGATCTGAAATGGGGCACCAACACTGACTGGCTCTGCCCCTCTCTGTCCTGGCTGCCTGTGGTTGTCCAAGGCTGCCCAGCAGCTGCCCCCTGCCCTAATTGTAAACCTTTTATCACATCACAATTGGGTAGTGGAGCAAGGCCCAGGGTCCAGGGAACCAGGTGCCCCAAACCGCCCCCTGTTGGCTCCTCATCCTTCAAACAGGCCACACCAGGGAAAGAGAAAAGGCACGGGATGCTGCCCTGGTACCCTCCAGATGCCACTGAGATCCCGTGGGCATAGTGCCCAGCGCTGACCACTTGCACAGTTGACATCTCCTAGTAGACTGGAGGATCCAAGGGGGAACTTGGGCTGTCCTGTTAACAACTGTGCCCCCTGCTGGGCGCAGTGGCTCACACCTGTAATCCCAGCACTTTGGGAGGCCAAGGTGGGCAAATCACCTGATGTCAGGAGTTCGAGACCAGCCTGGCCAACATGTTGAAAACCCATCTCTACTAAAAATACAAAATTAGCCAGGCATTGTGGTATGCGCCTATAATCTCTCGGGAGACTGAGGCAGGAGAATCACTTGAACACAGGAGGTGGAGGTGGCAGTGAGCCAGGATCGTGCCATTGCACTCCAGCGTAGGAAGCAGAGTGAGACTCTGTCTCAAAAAAAAAAAAAAAAAATACAGCTGTGTCCCCAAAGCCTGGCACTGCAGTACTTAAGAAACCCGTTCATGCCCGTAATCCCAGCACATTGGGAGGCCGAGGCGAGCGGATCACAAGGTCAGGGGTTCGAGACCAGCCTGGCCAATATGGTGAAACCCTGTCTCTACTGAAAATACAAAAACCATGCTATCCAAATGTCACATAAAAAAAAACCAGGCGTAGTGGAATGCACCTGTAGTCCCAGCTACGTGGGAGGCTGAGGCAGAAGAATTGCTTGAACCCAGGAGGCAGAAGTTGCACTGAGCTGAGATTGCACCACTGCACTCCAGCCTGGGCAACAGAGCGAGACTCCATCTCAAGAAAAAAAAAAGAAAGAAACCCATGGAGAATGAATGAATGGATCCGGAGGCTCTGTGATACAGGAATCTAGCTACAAGTCAGCAGGCCCCGAAATCCCCAGCCCCCAGTTGACCCATCCTTCAGACAGGGTTCAGAGAGGCCAAGGGACCTGCTTGAGGCCACACAGGAAGCAAGGCCAAGGTCAAGCTTTGAAACCCCAAGAGTAACATGAGGGCAGGAACCTGTGAGGCAGAGAGTCCTGGAGCTGTGTGTTATTGGTCATTGGGCTTTTCTTTTGAGACAGGATCTTGCTCCCTTGCCCAGGCTGGAGCGCAGTGGTGCAATGGCTCACTGCAGCCACAACCTCCCTGGCTCAAGTGATCTTCCCACCTTAGCCTCCCAAGTAGCAGGTCACTGGGCTTTTCTCCATGATGATAGATGTAGTTAGCATTTCAGGACCAAAAACGTGTATGTGGGCACTGAAGACCTCCAGGCCCAGATCCCGCAGTCCGTAGCCCACTTTGTCCCACCCTCACCTCATAAGGGCCACACAGCCCCACCCCCTCCCCTCTCTGGCCAGCCCTGGGCTGGGATGTGTCTGGGTCCAGATCCTTCATGGATTGGGGGAAGGGGGATGGCTCGAATGGGAGAAATAGCTTACACTTTAATTAATTTAATGAATGTCTGTCAAATCACCTGCTTCCCGGAACATGTAGAACTAAGCACGATGTTCACGGAGGTGTGTTGTCTCCTCCTGGCCCATGGGCGCCCTTCACAGCCAGGAGTGTGTCCTTCCACAGCTTTCTTTTTTTCTTTTCTTTTCTTTTTTCTTTTTCTTTTTCTTTTTTTTTTTTTTTTTTTTTTTTTTTTTGAGGTGGAGTCTTGCACTATTGCCTGGACTGGAGTGCAATGGCAAGATTTCAGTTCACTGCATCCTCCACCTCCCGGGTTCACACGATTCTCCTGCCTCAGCTTCCTGAGTAGCTGGGACTACAGGCATGCGCCAGCACACCCGGCTAATTTTTGTATTTTTAGCAGAGACGGGGTTTCACTGTGTTAGGCTGGTCTCGAACTCTTGACCTCGTGATCCACCCACCTCAGCCTCCCAAAGTGCTGGGATTACAGGCGTGAGCCCCGGCCTCCAAAGCTTTCTTTAAGAGGTCATCTGAGGCCAGGCTGAGTGGCTCACACCTGTAATGCCAACACTTTGGGAGGCCGAGAGGGCAGATCATCTAAGGGCAGGAGTTCGAAACCAGTCTGACCAACACGGAGAAACCCAGTCTTACTAAAAATACAGAATTAGCCAGGCATGGTGGCACATGCCTGTAATCCCAGCTATTCGGGAGGCTGAGGCAGGAGAATCACTTGAACCCCGGAGGCGGAGGTTGCAGTGAGCCGTGAGCCGAGATAACGCCATTGCACCCCAGCCTGAGCAGCAAGAGCAAAACTCCGTCTCAAAAAACAAAAAAGAGGTCATTTGAAATAAGGAGCCTGAGAGCCAGGGGCTGAGGGCCTGGAAATGGGGGCACAGAAGAGGGTGATAAATAGGTATACAAGAGAGTGTGGGGAAAATGTAGGGTGCAAAGGAGGGCTGGGAAATGTGGGCTCAAAGCAAGGCAGGAAATGGGGGTGCAAAGGATGCGAGACGGAAACTTGGCTGCAAATGAGCATGGGAAAATAGGCTTAACCAATGGTGGGAAAATAACAAGCTACAAGACGGCAGGGTGAGTAGCAGAGGGCGCTGTAGACTTGGGAGCAGGTCCTGGAAGGAACTGGCCAGAAGGGAATCTGGGCCGGCTGCACGCGGCCACGCTCCTCGACCGCCCCGCCCCTCGACCCTCCGGGCTTCGCTCCAAAGCCGCATCTGCAGCCTCGCGCGTCCCCTGGCGGCGGCCAGTGGAAGCGCGGCCCTACGTACCGGGGCTGGGCCAGGACTCTCCCAGCCAAACACGTCCAAAGGTGCCTCGGTACCCCAGGGACCCCGCCGCCCAGCCCGTCAGCGTCAGGAAATGAAGCAGGAATAGCTTCCCCTGCCCCAAATCACTCCATCACATACACGCAGAATTAATGCGAAGAGACAGAACTGTGCAGGAAACCGACGAATTACAAACGCAAGACGCTTGCGCTTTGTGGTTTTTGTTTTTGTTTTTATTGTTGTTGTTGTTGAGACGCGGTCTCACTGTGTTGCCTAGGCTGACCTCTAACTCCTGGGTTCAAGCAATCCTCCTGCCTCGGCCTCCCCAAATGCTGGGATTACAGTGATGAACCACCGCGCCCGGCCAAGAGGAGATTTAATATCACTGTGAAAATAACAGAAGGACCATCCCAATGCATTCTTATCGTGTGTTGAGATTTATTTCTCTACATGCTTGGTCTCCTTTCTTATTTTTAGGGGATGACAATTTTTTAATTTTTAATTTTGTGGGCACCCAGTAGGTGTATATATTTACCAGAATGACGTATAGTTTTTAAAAGCACAATTAACCAAAAAATAGAATGTGTTGAATACAATCACACACAGAATATTTATGTCAACAACCCATATTAGTCTACAAACTCTCCTTCTTTTTTTTCTTTTTCCTTAACTTTGAGATGGAGTCTTGCCCTGCCGCCCAGACTGGAGTGCAGTGGCACGATCTCGGCCCACTGCAACCTCTGTCACCCAGGCTCAAGCGATTCTCCTGCCTCAGCCTCCCAAGTAACTGGGATTACAGGCATCACGTCACCATGCCCGGTTTATTTTTGTATTTTTAGTAGAGACGGGTTTCACTATGTTGGTCAGGCTGGTCTGGAACTCCTGACCTCGTGATCCACCCGCCTCAGCCTCCCAAAGTGCTGGGATTACAGGGGTGAGCCACCCTGTCTGGCTTGAACTCTCCTTCTTAAATTCATGTGTTTGTTGTCAAGCGCAACAATCGGGTGTTGGGAGCACTCAGCAACAAATAGCAAATGAACAAGACCTCAGCTCTGCTCTCCCATAAGGTCAGAGAGGAGCTCAGCAATAGGCTCACCTGGTCGCTCGTTTATGTAAAATTTGCAGCAGAGATGTATTTGTTTACGCCTCACAAAACCAGGACCCATCCTTGACAAAGGGGCATTTTATGGTTTCAGGTATTTTAGTAGCAATTGTTGGGGGAAGGAGGCCAATCAGAATCCACCACCCAACAAAAAAGTCTGGGGCGCAGAAAAAGGTGCCAGTCCTTGCAGAGGCCAGTCCACACCCTTGGCATCAGTCACCCATTCTGGGAGTTCCCAGGTCATGGACCTCAGCCCTCACTGGGGACGAACGCAGAAGTGCCACCAAGTTTCGGCATCAGGGGCTGACATTGTGGCAGTAGAGGATCACAGTGGTAATCATTGCTACCAAATGAAAACATCATTTCCACCATTAGGGATTTTTTTGTTTGGCTGGTTATTTTTTTTAACATTTTATTTGTTTCCCCCATGTTCACATTCTGCCTTACGGTTCAAGTTTTGTGCTCTGTATGCTGGGTTGGGAGGCACTGAGGAGTAATCTGAAGACCCTTGTCAGGCCGGGTGCTGTGGCTCACGTCTGTAATCCCAGCACCATGGGAGGCTGAGGCTGTGGATCGCTTAAGGTCAGAAGTTTGAGACCAGCCTGACCAACATGGTGAAACCCCACCTCTACTAAAACACATACAAAATTAGCAGGCACGGTGGCTCACACCTTTAATCCCAACACTTTGGGAGGCAAGGCGGGCAGATCACGAGGAGATCGATACCATCCTGGCCAACATGGTGAAATCCTCTTTACTAAAAATACAAAAATTAGCTGGGCATGGTGGCACATGCCTGTAATCCTAGCTACTCGGGAGGCTGAAGCAGGAGAATCGCTTCAACCAGGAAGTCAGAGGTTGCAGTGAGCTGAGATCGCGCCACTGCACTCCCATCTGGACAACAGAGTGAGACTCAGTCTCAAAAAAATAACAAATACAAAATTAGCTGGGCGTGGTGATGGGCGCCTGTAATCCCAGCTACTTGGGAGGCTGAGGCAGGAGAATCGCTTGAACCCAGGAGGCAGAGGTTGCAGTGAGCTGAGGTTGTGCCATTGCACTCAAGCCTGGGCGACACAGTGAGACTCTGTCTCAAAAAGAAAAAAAAAAAAAAAGAAAAGCTCATAAATAGCTTTTGGAGATTTTATTACAGGCAGACCTGTAACAACCGCAAATGGACTTTTAAGACCTTCTGGGGAATGTTTTTCCTTCTAGGAATTCCTACTACAAATTTATTCAATTGCACATAGGCCAAGAGCCGGCAGATTTTTCTGGAAAGAGCCAGAGAGTAAATATTTTCAGCTTTGCAGACCATACCATCTCTGTTGGGACTCTGCTATTGTAGCCATAGAAAATATGTAAATGGACAGTATGTAAATATATGTAAATGAACAAGTGTGACTGTGTCAAAATAAAATGTTATTTATAATATGAAATGGTTTTGTTATTTACAAAAAACGGGCAGCAGAATGTAGTTTTGCTAACGCCTGCTCTTAAGCCTAGTTTGACTTGTGAATAATTGAAAACAACTTAAATGCCCTTTATTTTTTTTGCGGGGGGAGTTTGGGGTTTTTTTTTGAGACGGAGTCTCACTCTGTCACCCAGATTGAGTGCAGTGGCGCCATCTCAGCTCACTGCAACCTCCGCCTCCCGGGTTCAAGCGATTCTTCTGCCTTGGCCTCCCCAGTAAGTGGGACTACAGGCGTGCCCCACCACGCCCAGCTAATTTTTGTATTTTTGGTAAAGACATGGTTTCACCATGTTGGCCAGGCTGGTCTCGAACTCCTGACCTCAGGTGATCTGCCTGCCTTGGCCTCCCAAAATGCTGGGATTACAGGCGTGAGCCACCGCACCCAACCTTAAATTCTCTTTGAATGTATTAATAGCTGATCGAGATTGTCCAGCTAGAAAAACTGCTTAAAAACTGAAAAAAAGAATGCAGAATTCTTTTTTTGTTTTTTTGGAGACAGAATCTCACCGTGTTGCTCAGGCTGGAGTGCAGCGATGAGGTCACAGTTCACTGTAGCTTCAAACTCCAGGGCTCAAGTGATTCTCCCACCTCCTGAGTAGTGACACTGCAGGCACACACCACACTGCCAGCCTATTGCTTTTTTCTTTTTTGGTAGAGACAGGCTCTAGCAATGGTCTTGAACCCCTGGACTCCAGTGATGTGGCTGCTTCGGCCTCCCAAAATGCTGGGATTACAGGAATGAGCCACCACACCTGCTCAAATTCTTAACAAAAGAATTGACAACAAGGGCCGGGCGTGTTGGATCACGCCTGTAATCCCAGCACTTTGAGAAGCCAAAGCAGACGGATAACTTGAGGTCAGGAGTTCGAGACCAGCCTGACCAACACAGGGAAACCCTGTCTCTACTAAAAATACAAAGAATTAGCTGGGTGTGGTGTCGGGCGCCTATAATCCCAGCTACTCAGGAGGCTGAGGCAGGAGAAATGCTTGAACCCAGGAGGCAGAGGTTGCAGTGAGCCGAGATCACGCCACTGCACTCCAGCCTGGGCGACAGAGCAAGACTCCATCTCAAAAAAAATGAAATAAAATGGTTAAAATAACAAAATTTTAAGTTATGTACATTTTGCCACAATAAAAAAGATAAATATTGTAGAAGGAACAGGACTACAAGGCCTCCTGGTGGGAAGGGAGGGAAATAACAGAGAACTTCACATCCAGCTCCGGTTACCTTGGGCCTTGTTGTGGGTTGAATCAGGTCACCACAAAACTCATATCCACCTGGAGCCTCAGTTGTGGCTTGATTTGAAAACAGGATCTTTGCAGATGTATTGGTTAAACATCTTGACATGAAGTCAGCCTAGATTTAGGGCAGGTCCTAAATCCAATATCTGGTCAATATCTGATGTCTTTATAAGAGACAGGAGCAGGGTCGGGGCGGTGGCTCCTGCCTGTAATCCCAGCACTTTGGGAGGCCAAGAGCGGAGGAGACAGGAGGCTTGAGGCCAGGAGTTCAAGACCAGCCTGGGCAACATATCGAGACTCTGCCTCTACAAAAATAAAAATAAAAATTAGCCAGGTATGGTGACCTGTACCTGTAGTACTATCTCCTCCACAGGCGGAGGCGGGAGGGTGGCTTGAGCCCGGGAAGTCGAGGCTGCGGTGAGCTATGATGGTGCCATCGCACTCCAGCCTGGGCAACAGAGCAAGCTTGTCTCAAAAATAAATAAAGTTGTTAAAGAAAAAAGAGAGACAGGCCGGGCACGGCGGCTCACGCCTGTAATCCCAGCACTTTGGGAGGCCAAGGCAGGTGGATTGAGGCCAGGAGTTCAAGATCAGCCTGGCTAGCATGGCAAAACCCTGTCTCTACTAAAAATACAAAAAAATAGCTGGGTGTGGTGGTGGGCACCTGTAGTTCCAGCTACTCGGGAGACTGAGGCACGAGAATCACTTGAACCCGGGAGGCAGAGGTTGCAGTGAGTCGAGATCGCGCCATTGCACTACAGCCTGGGTGACAGAAAAGAGTGAGACTCTTGTCTCAAAGAAAAAAAAGGAAGAGAGAGAAAGAAACAGGAGAGGAACACTTGGACACAGACAGGAGAGAAGGCCACCAGATGGAAGAGGCAGTGATTGGAGTGATGTGGCCAGAAGCCAAGGACCACCAGGGGCCACCAGAAGTTGGAAAAGGCAAGGAAGGAAGCTTCCCAGAGGCTCTGGAGACAGCACGGCTCTGTCGGCACCTTGATTCAGACTCTGGCCTCCAGAACAGTGGAAGAATAAATTCTTGGGGGCCGGGCATGGTGTCTCACGCCTGTAATCCCGGCACTTTGGGAGGCCAAGGAGGGCGAATCACCTGAGATCGGGAGTTCGAGACCAGCCTGGCCAACATGGTGAAACCCCGTCTCCACTAAAAATACAAAAATCAGCCAGGCTTGGTGGTGCAGGCTTGTAATCCCAGCTACTCAGGAGGCTGAGTCAGAAGACTTGCTTGAGCCTGGGAGGCGGAGGTTGCAGTGACCTGAGATTGCACCACTGCACTCCAGCCTGGGCGACAGAGGGAGACTCTGTCTCAAAAAAAGAATAAATTCTGGTTTCAAGCCAGCAAGCTGGTGGTGATTTGTTATGGCAGCTCCCAAGAATCTAACACAGACAGGAAGCAGTGGGTGGGCGATGACATATTTCAGCTGCCTGTGGGGGCTGAGGAACACAGCACAAGATTCGGGAAAAGGGTCCACATCTGGCAAAGGAGAACTTTCTTCCTTCTTTTTAAAAATTATTTATTATTATTTTTTGAAAAGGTCTCACTCTGTTACCCAGGCTGGAGTACAGTGGCGCCATCATAGCTCACTGTACCCTCCAACTCCTAGGTTCAAGGGATCCTCCCAGCTCAGCCTCCCTAGAAGCTGGGACCACAGCCGTGCACCACCACACCCAGCTAATTTTTTTTTTTTTTTTTTTTTTTTTTTTGAGACAGAGTTTAGCTCTTCTTGTTCAAGCTGGAGTGCAGTGGCGCAATCTCAGCTCACCACAACCTCCGCCTCCCAGGTTCAAGCGATTCTCCTGCCTCAGACTACAGAGTAGCTGGGATTACAGGCATGTGCCACTGCACCCGGCTAATTTTGTATTTTTAGTAGAGACGGAGTTTCTCCATGTTCGTCAGGCTTGTCTCAAACTCCCGACCTCAGGTGATCCACCTGCCTCAGCCTTCCAAAGTGGTGGGATTACAGGCGTGAGCCACTGTGCCCATCTTAATTTTTTTTTTTTTTTATTATTTGTAGAGACGGGGTCTCCCTATGTTGCCTAAGCCCCTGTCCCTGGTCCCTTTCTTCCTTAGGAAGAGAGATAATGTTCAGATCTTGCTGGTGACTTTGACTTTAAAAAACTCAAGGCACAAGGCCAGGTGCAGAGGCTCACACCTGTAATCTTAGCACTTTTGAAGGCCAAGGTGGGAGAATCACTTGAGGCCAAGAGTTTGAGACCAGTCTGGCCAATGTGGTAAAACCCTGTCTCTACTAAAAATACAAAAATTAGCTGGGCCTTGTGGCAGGTGCCTGTAGTCCCAGCTATTTGGGGGACTGAGGCAGGAGAATCGCTCGAACTCAGGAGGCGGAGGTTGCAGTGAGCTGAGATCACGCCATTGCACTCCAGCCTGGACAACATTGAGACACGGCCTCAATAAAGAAAGAAATAAAAATAAACTGTGACATTTGAAAATGTTATTCTCGGCTGGGCGCGGTGGCTCACGCCTGTAATCCTAGCACTTTGGGAAGCCGAGGTGGGTGGATCACCTGAGGTCAGGAGTTCAAGACCAGCCTGGCCATCATGGTGAAACCCCATCTTTAAAAAAAAAAAAAAAAGAAAGAAAATGTTATTCTCATTTTATAGATGGGAAATCTGAGGCCACAGCCTCTAGATAAACAAAGACTTTAGTTTTTCTTTTTTTAAGGCAGAATTTTGCTCTTGTTGCCCAGGCTAGACTGCAGTGGCATGATCTCGGTTCACTGCAACCTCCCTCTCCTGGGTTCAAGCGATTCTCCTGCCTCAGCCTCCCAAGTAGCTGGGACTACAGGCGTGCGCCACCACGCCCAACTAATTTTTGTATTTTTAGTAGAGACGGGGTTTCACCATGTTGACCAGGATGGTCTCAATCTCTTGACCTCGTGATCCACCCGCTTCGGCCTCCTAAAGTGCTGGGATTATAGGCATGAGCCACCGCGCCGCGCCCGAGATGGGTTTTTGTCATGTTGCCAGGCTGGTCTTGAAGTCCTGACCTCAAGTGATCTGCCCACTTCGGCCTCCCAAAGTGCTGGGATTACAGGTGTGAGCCACCGCGCCCGACCCAAATTAATTCTTTATTGCCTAGTGCTGGGCACCAGGCCCTGGAGGCTGAGAACTCAAGATTAAGCCAAATCAGCTCAGTAGTGATCCCAGGTGAGGACCCTACCCCAGCCCAGAAGATTAGTCACCACGAGATTAGGGAAAATGCAGATACAGTGCGGGATGTGCTGCTTGCTGCTGTGTTATTAAAGCTATATCCCCAAAGAGAAAAGCCCAGAAGGTTACATTCTTCAGTGATTTATGGTTCCACACTAACAACAATAACAGCAATAATGGGCCACGCGTACTGGCTCACGCCTGTAATCCCAGCACTTTGGAGGATGAGGCAGGTGGATCACGAGGTCGAGCATTGGAGACCAGCCTGGCCAACATAGTGAAACCCCGTCTCTGCTAAAAATACAAAAAAATTAGCTGAGGGTGGTGGCAGGTGCCTGTAATCCCAGCTACTCGGGAGGCTGAGGCAGGAGAATTGCTTAAACCTGGGAGGCGGAGGTTGCAGTGAGCCGAGATCGCACCACCACACTCCAGCCCGGACGACGGTGCAAGACTGTCTAAAAAATAACGGTAATTATGAGGTAGGTACGGTGGCTCACACCTGTAAATCCCAACCCTTTGGGAGGCCAAGGAGGGCAGACTCCTTGAGGCCAGCAGTTCCAGACCAGCCTGGCCAACATGATGAAACATTGTCTCTACTAAAATTACATAAAAAATTAGCCAGGCATGGTGGCACACTCCTGTAATCCCAGCTACGTCGGGAGGCTGAGGCATGAGAATTCCTTGAACCCAGGAAACGGAGGTTGCAGTGAACCAAGATCACACTATTGCACTCCAGTCTGGGCAACAGAGCAAGCCTGTCTCAAAAATAAAAATGATAGTAGCTTCCTTTCCAGCCCCGCTCCCTGCAGCCACCAAGATGTTGATGCCTAACGACAACCAGAGTGTCATTTATGAACAACTTTTTTTTTTCTTTTTTTCGAGACAGAGTCTGGCTCTGTCGCCAGGCGCCAGGCTGAAGTGCAGTGGCGTGATCTTGGTTCACTGCAACCTCCACCTCCTGGGTTCAAGCAATTCTCCTGCCTCAGCCTCCCAAGTAGCTGGGACTACAGGCACGCGCCACCACGCCCAGCTAATTTTTGTATTTTTTAGTAGAGACAGGGTTTCGCTGTGTTGGTCAGGATGGTCTCGATCTCCTGACCTTGTGATCCACCCACCTCGGCCTCCCAACAACTTTTTTTTTTTTTTGAGACAGAGTCTCCAGCCTCTGTTGCCAGGCTGGAGTGCAGTGGCAAGATCTCGGCTCACTGCAACTTCTGTGTACCAGGTTCAAGCCATTCCCCTGCCTCAGCCTCTCAAGTAGCTGGGACTACAGGCATGCGCCACCGTGCCTGGCTAAGTTTTTGTATTTTAGTAGAGACGAGGTTTCACCCTGTTGGCCAGGATGGTCTCGATCTCCTGACCTCATGATCCACCTGCCTCTGCCTCCCAAAGTGCTGGGATTACAGGCGTGAGCCACCGTGTCTGGCCTTGTGAACTCCTTTTTAAGGAGGAAGTCATGGTGGCCAGTAGGGACGTCCACGTGCCTAAGCACCCGGAGCTGGCAGACAAGAACGTGCCCAACCTTCATGACATGAAGGTCGTGCAGTCTCTCAAGTTCTGAAGCTACGTGAAGGAACTGCTTGCCTGGGGACATGTCTGCTGGTGCCTTACCAATGAGGGGCATCCAGTATCTCCGTGACTACCTTCATCTGCCCCTGGAGATCGTGCCTGCCACCCTATGCCACAGCCGTCCAGAGACTGGCAGGCCTTGGCCTAAAGGTCTGGAGGTGAGTGGCCTGCAAGACTCTCATAAGAGGGGGAAATCAACAGAGATACCTACAGGCAGAGTGCCGTGTCCCCTGGAGCCGACAAGAAAGCCAAGGTTGGGGCTGGGTCAAGCAACCGAATTCCAGTTTAGAGGTGGATTTGGTTATGGACGTTGTCAGCCACCTCAATAAAATTGGAGAGGATTATTTTGCATTAAATAAACTTATAGCCAAAAAATAATAATAGTAGTAATAATGGTACAGGCTGGGCATGGTGGCTCACACCTGTAATCCCAGCATTTTGGAAAGCTGAGGTGGAAGGATCACTTGAGCCCAGGTGTTCAAGACGAGCCTGGGCAACATAGCAAGACCCTGTCTCTACAAAAAATACAAACAATTAGCTGGGTATCATGGCATGCACCTGTAGTCTCAGCTACTTGAGAGGCTGAAGTAGGAGGATCACTTGAGCCCAGGAGGTGGAGGCAGCAATAAGCCATGTTTGTGCCAGTGTACTCCAGGCCAGGCGTGGTGGCTCATGCCTTTAATCCCAGCACTTTGGGAGGTCGAGGCAGGCGGATGACCTGAGGTCGGGAGTTCAAGACCAGCCTGACCAACATGGAGAAACCGTGTCTCTACTAAAAATACAAAATTAGCCAGGTACCGAGACCAGCTCAGCTGTACAGACCCCCACCCAGGCACTGCTGAAGGCATTAGGAGCAGACACCCAGATAGAACAGCTAAGTGGGACTGTCTGGGGGCCAACAGCCTTCCGAGCTGAGAACCTCAGGGGCTGACAGCATTCTGGGCTGAAGGCCTGGAGCAGACACTGACCCATGTAGTTACCCTCTCTGAATAGGTGATTATTATTAACAAACAGGTGTCCTGTGTTTTCTCATAGAACCAAGATAAACCAGGTAGGCAGCGGGTGCCTGTTCACCACAGATCACGGATGAACTAGAAAGTATTCTCCACAAGGGAGCCCGGGGGGCAGGGTCACCTATCCCGTGCTTAAAGAATTGTTTTAACCAGTGTATGATATACATATACTGTTTTTGCTATTTAGAATGCCCCAAGCAGTTTTCCACTTGACAAGGGGCGGGGGCTGGGGGATGGCCAGATTTTCCTTGCCATTGTTCTTCTCAGCAAACAATATAATTTTATCATACAATCAGCATTTCTCAACAGCCGGGAATGGTGGTGTGCGCCTGTAATCCCAGCCACTCAGGAGGCTGAGGCAGGAGAATCGCTTGAACCCAGGAGGCAGAGGTTGCAGTGAGCTGAGATCCCACCACTACACTCCAGCCTGGGCAACACAGTGAGACTCCGTCCCAAAAAAAATAAAAGAAAATCCAAAGTCAGAGACAGCAAGGGGTAGAGGCAACATTTGAACTCAGGGCCTCAGTCTTAAACACCGTATTTTGGGATACAGCTGTCTTGTCTTTTTCCTCGCAGTATTTACATACAGTCATATTTCGAATCCACCAGAGCCTTGGAAGTTCAGTGGTGTGGAAAAGCCATCCCAGTACGGTGCTCTGTCGACGCAGCGATTTCCAGTGTTGTGCATTCAGGACAATTCCATCTCTTCGAAAAACTCTCGCACAGGTACGTGTTCCAAAGAGAACCATGGCAAGAAGATAATCCACAAAAGCGCCAGCATTGGTGGGCAATGCTGTAATCCCAGCTACTCGGGAGGCTGCGGCAGGAGAATCGCTTGAACCCAGGAGGCGGAGGTTGCAGTGAGCCGAGATCACGCCACTGCACTCCAGCCTGGGCGACAGAGTGAGACTCCGACTCAAAAAAAAAAAAAAGACTTATTTTGGCCTTTGCTTTGAGCTTTTTCTTTTCTTTTCTTTTCTTTTTTTTTTTTTTTTTTTTTTTGAGACAGGGTCTCTCTCCATCTCCCAGGCTGGAGTGCAGTTGTGCAATCACAGTTCACTGCGGGCTCAAACTCCCAGAGTTTTTAATAGAGACAGTGTTTCACCATGTTGGCCAGGCTGGTCTCGAACTCCTGGACTCAAGCAATCCACCCATCTTAGCCACCACACCCGGCCTTACAATTGTTTTTAAAGGCTGACCCGGAGCAGGAGCCCAAGCTGAATTACAAGTGCTGTCCGCAGCTGAGGCCTCTGCATTCTTGGGAAGGTTTACTTGCTGTCTCAGCGGATGCTTCCTGCTGAGTCTGGCGGGGAAGGGTGGGGGGACATTGGGAACCAGGATCTCAACTTGGACCAGGGCAAATGAGAGATAATCTGGGGGAAAAAGCAACTCTGACCTGAAACTTAGCCAGGCCCTCAGGGTTCATGGAAAACAACCCACCCAGCACAGGAATTCTCGCAGGCCGGGTCCACGCTGTGTTCTGTGCTTCTCTTTCTCTTTTAGAAGATGGAGAGTTGGTGTATGAATTTCTTCTTTTTTGAAACAGTCTGACTGTGTCGCCCAGGCTGGAGTGCAGCAGCGTGATACCAGCTCACTGCAAACTTCGCTTCCCGGTTTCAAGCAATTCTCCTGCCTCAGCCTCCTGAGTAGCTGGGATTGCGGGTGCCCACCACCATGCCCGGCTAACTTTTTGTATTTTTAGTAGAGACGGGGTTTCACTATGTTGGCCTGGCTGGTCTTGAACTACTGACCTCGTGATCCACCCACCTCGGCCTCCCAAAGTTCTGGGATTACAGGCGTGAGCCACCGCACTGGCTGGTGTATGAATTTCTTGAAGCCTTTACTTCACACCAGGTGCTAGAATGATCTGGAATCCTCACATCCATGCTTAGAGGTAGGTGCTACTGTCATGCCCACTTTACAGATGAGGCTCAGCTGGGTGTGACAGCTCACGCCTGCCATTGCAGTACTTTGGGAGGCCAAGGACAGCAGATCACCTGAAGTCAGGAGTTCAAGATCAGCCTGGCCAACATGGCAAAACCCCATCTCTACAGAAAATAGAAAAATTAGCTTGTCGCAGTGGTGAATGCCTATAATCCTAGCTACTCAGGAGGCTGAGGCCTGAGAATTGCTTCAACCTGGGAGGTGGACGTTGCTATAAGCCGAGATTGTGCCACTGCACTCCAGCCTGGGCAACAAAGCAAGACTCTGTCTCAAAAAATACAAAACAGATAAGGCTCACTGCTTCAAACAGAAGGCCAGATTTGAAGATGGGTCTCCTGACTCTAAGGTCTGTGATTTTTTTCTGATGGGTGACATCTGCTCATTCACTAATTTATTCAGCTTTTCATTCAATAAGCATCCATTGAGCACCTAGTGTATGCCAATTGTCATGCCAGTAAAGACAGATGTAGTCCCTGCCATCTTGCATTCAAATATTTTTTTACTTTTTTTTTTTTTTTTTGAGATGGAGTTTTGCTCTTGTTGCCCAGGCTGGAGTGCAGTGGCACGATCTCGGCTCACCACAACCTCTGCCTCCCAGATTCAAGCGATTCTCCTGCCTCAGCCTCCCAAGTAGCTGGGATTACAGGCATGTACCACCACATCTGGCTAATTTTGTATTTTTGGTAGAGACGGGAGTTTCTCCATGTTGGTCAGGCTGGTCTCGATATCCCGACCTCAGGTGATCTATCCACCGCTTTCTTTTTTTCTTTTTATTAAGGTAGGGTCTCAGTGTGTTGCTGAGACTGGAATGCAGTGGTGTGATCCTGGCTCACTACAGCCTCAACCTCCCCAGGCTCAAGTGATCTTCCCACCTCAGCCTCCTGAGTAGCTGGGACTACAGGCATGTGCCACCATGCCCAGCTAATTTTTAGAGGTGTTTTATTTTATTTTATTTTTTCTTATTTTTTGGTAGAGATGGGGTTTCACCATGTTTCCCAGACTCAGCATGAGTATGACAGATTCTCAAACTCCTCGGCTCAAGCGATCATCCGCCTTGACCTCCCAAAGTGCTGGGATTGCAGGCGCAGGCCACTTTACTGGGAATTGGCCTGTTATTATTATTATTTAAGCAATCTGAGTCTTTTCTACATTGGTTTGTTCACTGTGTGTCTTCAGTGCTTGGTATGTAATAGGAGCTCAGTAAAGACCCATAGAGTCTTTACCAAAGCCTCAATGAAATGAGGAAATCCTGATATCTGGAGTCTGAAGTCTAAAGTCCTGAGTACCTGCCCCAGCTCTGCATCTCAGTAGCTGTGCCACCTTGGGCCCGTCACTAGGCCTAATAGATAAAATTGGTTCAAGAGTGTTTTCACACAAGGACACGAAAAAATCAGAAATACCCCGCTGGTAGGACTGTCAGCTGGGGTAGCAGCTTTGGAAAACAGTCTGACAGCTTCTCAAGAGGTTACACATAGGCCTGGGTGCGGTGGCCCAGGCCTGTAATCCCATCACTTTGGGAGGCCAAAGTGGGTGGATCACCTGAGGTCAGGAGTTTGAGACCAGCCTGGCCAACATGGTGAAACCCCGACTCTACTAAAAATACAAAAATTAGCCAGTGTGGTGATGGGCACCTATAATTCCAGCTACTCGGGAGGCTGAGGCAGGAGAATTGCTTGAACCCAGGAGGCAGAGGTTGCAGTGAGCCAAGATCATGCCACTGGACTCCATCCTGGGCGACAGAGCAAGACTGTCTCAGAAAAAAAAAGAGGTTACACATAGGGCTGGGTATGGTGGCTCATGCTTATAATCCCAGCACTTTGGGAGGCTGAGGCAGGGGGATTGCATGAGTCCAGGAGTTCAAGACCAGCAAGAATCCACCTCTATAGGAAAAACAAAACAAAAAAAAAAGATTAAAACTGGAATTACCATATGACCCAGCAATTCCACTCCTAGGTATATACATACCCAAGAGAAATGAAATCACATGTCCATGCAAAAATGTGTAACTTGAATGTTCATAGGAGCACTGCTAACTATAGTCCATAGTGGCCATCCATTGATGAATGGTTAAACAAAATGCTGCCCGTCCATACAATGGAATATTATTTAGCCTTTAAAAGGAATGAACGTCAGGCGCGATGGCTCACATCTGTAATCCCAGAACTCTGGGAGGCAGAGGAGGATGGGATCACTGAGGTCAGGAGTTCAAGACCAGCCTGGCCAACATGGTCAAACTCCGTCTCTAGTAAAACACAAAAATTAGCCAGGCATGGTGGTGCATACTTGTAGTCCCAGCTACTCAGGAGGCTGAGGCGGGAGAATTGCTTGAACCCGGGAGGTGGAGGTTGCAGTGGGTTGAGATAGCGCCACTGCACTCCAGCCTGGGCGACAGAGCAAGACTCCGTCTCAAAAAAAAAAAAAAAGGAATGAATGGCCAGATGCCACTCAGGGCTGTAATCCCAATGCTTTGGGAGGCTGAGGTAGGAGGATCATTTGAGCCTAAGAATTCAAGGACAGCCTGGGCAACATAGGGAGATTCCAGGTGGCTCACCCCTGTAATCCCAGCACTTTGGGAGGCCGAGGTGGGCAGATCACCTGAGATCAGGAGTTCAAGACCAGCCAGACCAACATAGAGAAACTCCATCTCGGGCCGAGTGCGGTGGCTCACGCTTGTAATCCTAGCACTCTGGGAGGCCGAGGTGGGTGGATCACCTGAGGTCAGGAGTTCAAGACCAACCTGACCATCATGGTGAAACCCCATCTTAAAAAAAAAAAAATTAAAAAACAACAACAAAAAAAAAAAACAAAAAAGAAACCTCATCTGTACTAAAATTACAAAAAAGTGCCGGGCATGGTGGGGTTGGGGGTGCCTGTAATCCCAGCTCCTTGGGAGGCCGAGGCTGGAGAATCGCTTGAACCTGGGAGGAAGAGGCTATGGTGAACTGAGATCGTGCCATTGCACTCCAACCTGGGCAACAAGAGCAAAAGTCCATCTCAAAAAAAAATTTTTTTTAATGTAAAGGAATGATACATTCACACATGCTGCAGATGAATCTGACAAACCTGCAGCTACGTGAAAGAAGCCAGACGAGAGCAACAGCTGTTGTATGACTGCACTCATGCGACAGTCCAGACTAGTAGATTCACGGTTGCTTAGCGCCGAGGCTCAGGGACAAGGGGAGGGGGAATGATAACTCAAGGCTGTCAGGCTGCTTTTCGAGGAGATGGGAGTGTTTCATAATAGAGTGGGTGATGATTGTACAACTCTGAATAAAGGAAAAACCATTGAATTGTACACTTTCAATAGGTGAATTCTATACTAGGTAGACTATATCTCAGTAAAGCTGTTAGTAACAAAAAGAAAGAAAAGTTTTTGCCTCTAGGCTGAGAGTGAGGAGAAGCTGCAAGCCAGACCTCGTGCCAAAGCCAGCCGTCCATCCATGAGGCTAAACGTGCAACCCAGGGGCTCAACCTGAAATTAAGAGTAAACTGGCCGGCACAGTTGCTCACGCCTGTCATCCCAATGCTTTAGGAGGCTGAGGAGGGAGGACTGCTTGGGACCAGGAGGTTAAGACCAGCCTGAGCAACATAGCAAGATCCTGTCTCTATTTTGTAAAAAAGAAAAGATAATGTCATCTAGCCAGGTGTGGTGGTTTATGCCTGTGGTCCCAGCTATGTAGGAGGCTGAGATGGGAGGATCACTTGAAACCAGGAGTTTAAGACCAGCATGGGCCACATAGCAAGACCACATTTCTTTTCTTTTCTTTTCTTTTTTTTTTTTAGGCATAGTCTCGCTCTCTCACTCAAGCTAGAGTGCAGTGGCATGATCTAGGCTCACTGCAACCTCTGCCTCCCAGGTTCAAAAGATTCTCCTGCCTTAGCCTCTGCCTCCCAGGTTCAAGCCATTCTCCTGCCTCAGCCTCCCAAGTAGCTGGGACTACAGGAACATGCCATCACGCCCTGCTAATTTTTATATTTTTGATAGAGACAAGGTTTCTCCATGTTGGCCAGGCTGGTCTTGAACTTCTGACCTAAGGTGATCCGCCCACCTCAGCCTCCTAAAGTGCTGGGATTACAGGTGTGAGCCACTGTGCCCAGCCACAACATCCCATTTCTACAAAAAATTTAAAAATTAGCCCGGGGTGGTGGCATGCACCTGTGGTCACAGCTAGTCAGGAGGCTGAGATGGGAGGATTGCTTAACCCTAGGAGAGAAAGGCTGCAGTGAGCCGTGTTCACACTCCTGCACTACAGCCTGGACAACAGAGCAAGACCCTGTCTCAAAAACAAAACAAAACGAAAAAACCTCATCCTCAAAAAAAAAAATAAAAAACAGCCTGGCTGGGCACAGTAGCTGGGCACAGTGGCTCATGACTGCAATCCCAGCACTTTGGGAGGCTGAGGCAGGTGGATCACTTGAGGTCAGGAGTTCGAGACCAGCCTGGCCAATGTAGCGAAACTCCATCTCTACTACAAATACAAAAATTAACTGGGCGTGGTGGCACATGCTTGTAGTCCCAGCTATTCGGGAGGCTGAGGCATGAGAATTGTTTGAACCTGGGAGGTGGAGGTTGCAGTGAACCAAGATTATGCCACTGCAGTCCAGCCTGGGTGACAGAGGAAGACTCTGTCTCCAAAACAAACAAAAAACACAAAGGCCAGGCACAGTGGCTCACACCAGTAATCCCAGCACTTTGGGAGGCCAAGGTGAGTGGATCACCTGAGGTTGGGAGTTCAAGACCAGCCTGACCAACATGGAGAAACCCTGTCTCTACTAAACATACAAAATTAGCTGGGCGTGGTGGTGCATGCCTGTTATCCCAGCTACTCGGGAGGCTGAGGCAGGAGAATTGCTTGAACTTGGGGAGCGGAGGTTGTGGTGAGCCAAATTCATGCCATTTCACTCCAGCCTGGGCAACAAGAGTGAAACTCCATCTCCAAAAAAACAGAGAAAAGGTGAGGAGGTATAGACACAGAGACAGGCATGAAAGGAATACTGCGTGAAGACACAGTAACAAGGCACCTGGCTCTGAGCCAAGGAGAGAGACCTCAGAAAGAACCAACCCAGCTGACACCTTGTTGTTGTACATCCACCCTCCAGAGCTGTGAGATGCCCTGTTGTAGAAGCTGCCCCGTCTGTGGTGCTTGGTCCTGACAGCCTTAGCAAACTCATACACATCCCCCTCTTCCCAGCTGGTACTTCCCAGCATCACCGCCTCCCAGACGAAGTACTTGTACTAAATCCTTGTCTCAGTGATGGCTTCCAGGGAACCCAAACTAAGACAAGGCCACCCCAGGGTGCAAAAAGGTGGCATGTCATGCAGAGAAAGGAGAGGAGAGGTGTCGAGGGAAGTAGAGCCAGACCTCAGTGACCGAAGCTACTGTATTTGCTCCCAGAACCCATGAGAAAAACTTACAGTGTGGTTGTGGTGGGGGAATCCCCACAATAGGAACCTTTTCTGTGGTTTTGAGCCACAAAAGAAAGTTGTAGCTCGTTGGTTCACGGCCACAAAGGAAATGGTTTCCAGTTGGGTGATGGTTTGCTTTTGTTGCTGGGGAGGATCTAACCTCAGCGTTCCTGCTGCATCCTGGGCAATGGGCTTCTTCTGGCATGTTCTCTCTCCTGTTTTTCAAGTTTACTTTTTTTGTCTTTTTTTTTTTTTCTTTTTTGAGATGGCATCTAGCTCTGTCACCCAGGCTGGAGTGCTGTGGCACAATCCCAGCCTCACCGCAACCTCCACCTCCTGGGTCCAAGTGATTCTCATGCCTCAGCCTCCTGAGTAGCTGGGATTACAGGCACGTGCCACCCACGCTTGGCCTATTTATTTTTTTATAGATGGGATCTCACTATGTTGCCCAGGCTGGTCTCAAACTCCTGACCGCAAGCCATTCCTCCAGCCTCACCCTCTTGAGGCACTGGGATTACAGGTGTGAGCAGCCACACTCAGCCTTGCCTAGCTCACGTACAGGTTTGTTGTGGTTTTTGCTTATTTGTTTGTTTTTGAGACAGTCTGGCTCTGTCGCCCGGGCTGGAGGGCGGTGGTGCTGTCTCAGCTCAGTACAACCTCCACCTCTCGGGTTCAATTCAGATGAATTCTGAATGTGCAGCCTGGGCTGGGCAGAGCACAATCTAGAAAGTTCATGCGCAATCTGGAAGTTAGGGAGAGAAGGAGGGGAGAAAGGAGGGGGCATGCGGAAACTGGAAGATTCAGCGATTAACAATTGCCCACGCCTCCCTCGGAATGCTTTCTGCTTCTCCCAATCATTCACTCAGAAAGCACTTACCGAGCATGTACTGTGCTCCAGGCTGTGTGCAGGGCACTAGAGATAGAGTGAGGCACAAGAAACCACATAGCCAGCTGGGTGCAGTGGCTCACGCCCATAATCCCAACACTTTAGGAGGCTGATGCAGGAGGATCACTTGAGGCCGGGAGTTTGAAACCAGCCTGGGCAACATAGTGAGACTCCGGCCTCAAAGAAAAACACAAAAAATAAGAAAATTAGCCAGAAGTGCTAGCATGCCTATGGTCCCAGATACTTGGCAGGTCAAGGCAAGAGGATTGCTTGAGCCTGGGACTTTGAGACCAGCCTGGGCAACATAGCAAGACCCCATCTCTACAAAAATAAAAATAAATTAGCAGGTCATGTGATGTGCATCTGTAGTCCCAGCTACTTGGGAGGCTGAGGTGGGCTGATTACTTGAGGTCAGGAGTTCAAGACCAGCCTGGCTAACATCGTAAAACCCCGTCTCTACTAAAAATACAAAAATTAGCCGGGAGTGGTGGCGTGTGCCTGTAACCCCAGTGGCTCACGCCTCTAATCCCAGCTACTAGGGAGGCTGAGGCAGGAGAATCACTTGAGGCACAGGTTATGGCTAGCCAAGATCGTGCCACTGCACTCCAGCCTGGGTGACAGAGCAAGACCCCATCAAAGAAAGGAAGAAAGAAAGACAGAGAGAGAGAGAGAGAGAAGGGAGGGAGGGAGGGAGGAACTTTGCAAAGTGGGCTGGCTGCAGTTTGTACAGTGGGTCACCCTATTGTCTGAGCAGGAATGCCTGGGATTTACAAGGATAAATAACCACATTCCCAGATTCTCACAGACCCATTTCCCCCTGCAAATGTCTCTCTCCATATATAAATACAGCAAAATTTCCTTCCGGAGAGGTGGACAGTTCTGTGAACTTTAACACCTGTCCAGATTCATGGAGCCACCAGGGCCATCAGACACGGCTGCCGCATCCCCCCCCGAAGCTCCCTGGAGCCGCCCCTCTGTCATCGGCCCCTCCGCCAGCCGCAGGCAGGCGTGAATCCGTCTGCTGTCTCACACTGTAGTTTTGCCTTTTGAGAATGTGATATAACTGGAATCGTACACTACAGGGACTTTTGAGTCTGGCCTCTTTCAGGCAGCATCATGTGTTTGAGATTCATCCAAGTACTTGCCTGTCTCAACAGTTTGCTCATTTCTGTTGCTGAAGAATATTCCATTGTAGGGAAAGACCCTGGTTTGTTTCACATTCACCCACTGAGGGACAACTCCATTGTTTTAAGCCATGGGTGATGATGAATAAAGCTGCTATCAACATTCATGCACAGGCTCTTCTTCCATTTTACTTTTTTTTTTTTTTTAGAGACAGGTTCTCGCTCTGTCACCCAGGCTGGAGGGCAGTTGGTGTGATCATAGCTCACTGCAGCCTTGAACTCCAGGCTCAAGGGGGCCTCCTCCCTTGGCCTTCCAAAGCTCTAGGATTACAGGCATGAAGCACTATTTTGAGGCTTTCAAATTATTAATTTATTTTTTAGAGATGGGGGTCTTGCTATATTGCCCAGGTTGGAGTACGGTGGTGCAATCATAACTCATGTAACCTTGAACTCCCGGCCTCAAGTGATCCTCCCACCTCAGCCTCCCAAATAGTGATGCCCAGCTCATGTACAGGTTTTTTGCTTCTTTGCTTTTGAGACAGAGTCTTGCTCTGTCGCCCAGGCTGGAGTGCAGTGGCACCATCTCAGCTCACTACAACCTCCACCTCTTGGGTTCAAGCTATTCTCGTGCCTCAGCCTCCTGAGTAGCTGGGACAACAGGCACCCGCCACCACCTCTGGTTTTTCAGTAGAGATAGGGTTTCACCATGTTGGCCAGGCTGGTCTCAAACTCCTGGCCACAAGTGATCCACTCACCTCAGCCTCCCAAAGTGCTGGGGTTACAGGCGTGTGCCACTGCACCCAGCCGTACACAGGTTTTTATGTGAATATCCATTTTCTTTTTTCTTTTTTTTTGTTGTGAATATCCATTTTTATTTCTCTTAGGTCAATACCCAGGAGTGGGGTTGCTGGGTCATAGAGTGCTTGCATGGTGAGTGTTTTAAGAACCACCGTTTTCTTTTTTTTTTTTTTTTTTCATGTTTTAAAAAAGTGACATTGTTTTATTACTATCTGCAGGTGGGGCCTGCATGAGGTGGTTGGTGTGCTGGGCTCAGGGGGTAATGTGTGGGCTGTGGAGATGATGACAGAAAGGCTGGAAGGAAATGGGGTGAACTTGAAGGCCAGGCCTAAGGGGTCCTCAGGTCCGCTTCTGGGAAGGGACAGCCTTGAGGAAGGAGTCATGGCAAGCCATAGCTAGGCCACCAATCAGATTAAGAAATTCTGAGAAATCTAGCTGCCCATCACTGTTGGTGTCCAGTTTCTTCACCATGCGGTCAAGGACACCGGGGTCCTTCTGGTTCTTTGTGAAGGCAGCCAGTTCTGTATGCATGAAGCTTAGGAACTCTGTCTTGGAGAGAGTGTAGTTATAACCATCTTTTCCAGCATACTTCTGGAAAACAGCAATCAGGGACTCGATGCACCGCTCAGTCTCCGTAGGGCTGGAGATTTTTGCCATGTTGGAGCTGAGCGAGGCGCACGGGAGGCTGTGGCTGGGAGCGGAGCTGAGAGCTCTGGGTGCGCAGCGTGCGGGTCTCAAGATCCACTGTTTTCTTAAACCCTTAGGGGGTCAGGGTTTCGTTAAAAAAAAAAAAAAAAAAAAAGAACCACCGTTTTCCAGGCTGGGCGTGGTGACTCACGCCTATAATCCCAGCACTTTGGGAGGCTGAGGTGGGCTGATCATGAGGTCAGGAGTTGAGATCAGCCTGGCCAACATAGTGAAACCTCATCTCTACCAAAAATACAAAAATCAGCCAGGCGTGGTGCCGCAGCTATTTGGGAGGCTGACACAGGAGAATTGCTTGAACCCTGGAGGCGGAGGCTGTGGTGAGCCAAGATGGTGCCACTGCACTCCAGCCTGGGCAACAGAGCAAGACTCTGTTTCAAAAACAAAAAAAAGAACTACCATTTTCCAAAGCCCGCTGCACCATTTTGCATCCCCACCAGCAGCGTATGAGGGTCCAGTTTCCCTGAATCTTCCTCAGCACTTGGTGTTGTTGGTATTTTTCATTCAGCCATTCTAATAGGTGTGAAGCAACAGTCTATTAAAGCTGGCATTGTGAGCTGAGGTGCAGGATTTGAACTCGAGTCACTGGGCATCTAACCGCTGTATGGTGTCACCTCCTTTTCTTTGCAGAGCTGCTGGGCTAAGAAAGTGTGGTCCATCTAAAAGGTGGAGCTTTGTCAAAGTCATTGCCATCTGCTCTGAACGGTTGTGCTGAGAAGGAAATATAGGCCAGGTGCAGTGTCTCACACCTGTAATCCCAGCACTTTGGGAGGCTGAGGCGGGTGGATCACTGGAGGTCAAGAGTTCAAGACCAACCTGGCCAACATGGTGAAACCCAGTCTCTTCTCTACACAAAACAAAATAGGGCCAGGCGTGGTGGCTCATGCCTGTAATCTCAGCACTCTAGGAGGCCGAGGTGGGCAGATCACGAGGTCAAGAGATCGAGACCATCTTGGCCAACATGGTGAAACCCCATCTCCACTAAAAATACAAAAATTAGCTGGGCGTGGTGGCGTTCACCTGCAGTCACAGCTACTCAGGTTGCTGAGGCAGGAGAATCGCTTGAGCCCAGGAGATGAAGGCTGCAGTGAGCTATGATCGTGCCACTGCACTCCAACCTGGCAACAAAGTGAGACCTAGCCTTTAAAAAGAAAGCAGGGGGGAGGGGGGCGCGTGCAGTGGCTCATGTCTGCAATCCCAGCACTTTGGGAGGCTGAGGCAGGCAGATCAATTGAGGTCAGGAGTTTGAGACCAGCCTGGCCAACATGGCAAACCCCATCTCTAATAAAAATACAAAAAAATTAGTCAGGTGTGGTGGTGTGCACCTGTAATCCCAGCTACTAGGAAGGTTGAATCAGGAGAATCACTTGAACCCAGGAGGCACAGGTTGCAGTGAGCCCAGATCATACCACTGCACTCCAGCCTGGTGACACAGCGAGACTCCGTCTCAAAATACATAAAAATAAGTAAATAAAGATACAAAATTAGTTGGGTATGGTGGCACACATGCCTGTAATCCCCAACTACTCAGGAGACTGAGGCAGGAGAACCACTTGAACCCAGTTGGCAGAGGTTGCACTGAGCCAAGACCGCACCACTGCACTCCATCCTGGGTGACAGAGCAAGACTCTGTCTCAAAAAAAAAAAAAAAAAAAAAAAAAAAAAAATTAGCTGGGCGTGGTGGCACATGCCTGTAATCCCAGCTACTCCGGAGGCTGAGGCAGGAGAATCACTTGAACCTGGGATGCCAAGGTTGCACTGAGCGGAGATCATAACATTGCACTCCAGCCTGGGTGACAGAGCGAGACTCCATCTCAAAAAATACAGTGGGGGGGACTGGGAACGGTGGTTTATGCCTATAATCCCAGCACTTTGGGAGGCCGAGGCAGGCAGATCACCTGAGGTCAGGAGTTTGAGACTAGCCTGGCTAACATGGTGAAACCCCGTCTCTACTACAAATACAAAAATCAGCCAGGCGTGGTGGCGCACACCTGTAATCCCAGCTACTCAGGAGGCTGAGGCAGGAGAATTGCTTGAACCTGGGAAGCAGAGGTTGCAGTGAACAAGATCGCACCACTGCCCTCCAGCCTGGGAAACAGAGCGAGACTCTCGCTCAAAAAAAAAAAAAAAAAGAAAAAGAATGTATCAAGATTGGGTCATCAATTATAACAAGTGTTCAGCAGGATGCAAGGTGTTAATAGGGAAATTGTTGGAAGGGTGGAAACTCTCCACCATCTGCTCTGTCTGCTGTCATTTATACTACTCTAAGCAATAAATCTATTAGTTAAAAAAAGAAAAGCATCCCTCCTGCTTGTCCCCCAGTCCCACCAGTTTCTTGGAAGACTTTGAAGAGAATGTCTGGAAAATCGAGGAAATACAGATATATACATTTTTCCAAATATTTTACACAAAACGTGGCCTCAGCCAGGTGTGATGGTTCACGCCTGTAATCCCAACATTTTGGGAGGCTGAGGTAGGAGAATTGCTTGAGGCCAGGAGTTTGAGACCAGGCTGGGAAACAAAGTGAGACACCGTCTCTAAAAATAAAATATTTTAAAATGAAGTGAGGTCCTGGGACAATGTACATATCAAGCATCCAGTGGCTGGGCCATCTGTTCAAAGAAAAACAGGAAGCCTGTGGCCTGCCCCTCTGGCCTGGCTAGGCCCAGCTTTTGTCTTTGTGACTTAACTCTCAAAGGCGGGCCTGGACACCCTGGGTTGACCTCCAGCTTCCTTCCCTGGCTCCGGGAAACTGCAGGAAAAAAAACAATTAAACATGTCAGCGTCTCCCCTCAGTTTTGTGCTCTCCAGACACCACCTCGCTGGCCCCATCACCGCCCCTGTTAGTGCAGCACTGAGGTTATTGTACCCACTTTGCAGATGAGGAAACTGAGGCCCAGAGGGGTCCAGGTGACGCGGTCCAGCCTGTGTGGCCAAGTCAGAACGTGAATCCAGGTCTCTCTGGACTCCAAATCCTGCTCATCTGTTCCTACTCTGAGTTCATCACCGATTGCAAGACACCCATTCATTCACTCATCCATTCATTCATTCAAGTAATTCACCAATTGCCAAATGCATCTGAAAAACCAGGGGGAGAGATTCCCTGATGTGGGTTCGAGTCCTACAACTCCAGTGCTGTGTGATGTTTTTTGTTTTTGTTTATGTTTTTGTTTTGAGACGGAGTCTTGCTCTGTCACCCAGGCTGGAGTGCACTGGCACAATCACGGCTCACTGCCTCCACCTCCCAGGTATCAACAGCCTCCACCTCCCAGGTTCAAGCGATTATCCTGCCTCAGCCTCCTGAGTAGCTGGGACTACAGGCGCCCACCACCACGCCTGGCTAATTTTGTATTTTTAGCTAATTCTGTACAAAGGGTTTCACCATATTGGCCAGGCTGGTTTCAAAGTCCTGACCTGGGATTACAGGCGTGAGCCACCGCGCCTGGCTCATCAGTGCTGCGTGATTTGAGGCTGGTGGCTGCCCCTCTCAGCCTCAGTTTCCTGCACCTGCAGGATGGTGACTCGGAATGATGATTCCACCTCCCGGGGTGAGTCGGCGCCTGCAGATGGTAGATGCTTCGTGGATGCCTGTTGCGTGGATGTCCCTTGTATGTTACTCCCCCGCAGCCAGCCTGACCTGCTTGTTTTGCTCCTCAGTTCTCCACATAGCAGCAGGGTCCTCTGCCTATGGGCAGGACGGGGCAAGTGTCCTGGGCTGGCTGGGCCCACCATTCCCACCACAGGCACCAGGGGCCAGTGGGCAGCCTCACTCAACCTCCCTCTTCCCCGTCCCCCCAACACCTCTCAGTTTGGGAGGCCCGGGCAGACTCCCTCTCCATGAGGCAGACTCTCCCTGCCATGGGACTGGTTGCCTCCGCCACACTGATGGTATCAACAGTGGACACCAGGGGACAGAGAAGCACTGAGGTCCTCTGGCTGGTGGGGCCCTGTACTACTCTGGCTCACTCATTCTCTTATTGAGCACCTATAGTATGCACAGCCCTGTCCTGGGTGCTGGGGACACAGCAGTGAAGAAGGCAGAGAGGCCAGGCACAGTGGTGGCTCATGCCCGCAATTCCATCACTTTGGGAGGCTAAGGTGGGAGGATTGCTTGAGTCCAGGAGTTCGAGGCTGCAGTGAGCTGTGATCATGTCATGACACTCCAGCCTGGGTGACAGAGCAGGAGCCTGTCTCAAAAAAAAAAAAAAAACAAAAAACAAAAAAATGCCTGGGCAACATAGCAAGACCCCATCGCCACAAACAATTTAAAAACTACCTGGGCATGGTGGCATGATCCCCCTGTGGTCCCAGCTACTCAGGAGGCTGAGGCAGGAGGATCCCCTGAGCCCAGGAGATCAAGGTTGCAATGAGCTATGATTGCATCACGACACTCCAGCCTGAGTGACAGAACAAGACTTCGTCTCAAAAAACAAACACACAAAAGATATTTATGGAGTACCTACTAAATGTCAGGTGCTAGGAACCCCACAGAGACAGGCAGCCCAGCAACTGGGATATGACTGGGGCCTCCATGGGGGAGGCAGCGGGCAGAGGCAGGGATGTCCAAGCTGAGATTTAAGGGACAAGAGGGGTGCAGGCAGATGAGCAGTGGGTGACACAGTATTCCAGATGGAGGGGGCAGCATTGGGCAGCGGCGTGGGTGAGGGAGATGGTTTTCCGTCCTTCTCTTACTCTCATGTGCAGATGGACTCCCTGTTCCTCCACCAGTCAGTCCATCTGCCCAGAACCCACTGACTTCTCCGCCTCCCCCGGTATCCTCACCCCATCCAGACTTACCAACCCCGACCTGGACCAGCACAGTCCTTCCTCCCTGGTCGACCAGCTCCAGCCTCATGCCCAGAACATGTTCTGTGCGCAGCAGAGCAGAGGAGGCCAAGTCCCCCACCGCCACGCTCAGCCTCTATTTGAGCAGCTGTCAGGGGCACCCCAGCCACACCCAGCTGAGTCAGGGTTGATGGTGCCCTGGAGAGAAATATCCTCCCCAGTCAGGTCTGGCAGGCACTGGGGCGGGGACTGGGCTTGAGGCAGCTGGGGTAGGGCCTTTGATCAGAGGGATCTTTAAAGCAGCCTTTCCACCAAGGCAGGGCATGGAGTCACTGAGCTCAAAGCCCCCTTGGGCTTACAGAGGAGATCGGCCCAACGGGAGCCTGAAGTTTGCTGCTCCAGGGTTCAACCTACCTCCCAATGTCTGTGTCTCAAGCTGTGACTGACCATGAACTCTCAGGGAGCCAACAAGGAAACTGAGGCTCAGAGAAGTTGAGCAATTTACCCTGGGTCACACAGTAAGGTCCAATGGAGACCCACTGAGACTTCAGAGATAACCGCTTTGGGGTCAGGCTCCCTGGATCCAAATCGTGGCTCTGACACTGATTCAATAGGCTAAATTAGAGCGAGTCCCCCTCTCTGGGTGCTCCTCAGTTTCCTTATCTGTAAAAGGGGGCTAATGGCAGCACCCACATATGGGAAAGGGGAACAGGACATGCAAAGGTCCTTGGGTGGAGCTGTGTTCTGGTGTTGAGAGGAGCGTCCAGGAGGCTGGGGCGGCTGGAGTGGAGTGAAAGAGGGAAAGAAAGGGAGGAGGCAAGGCAGGGAGGGGGACAGGGCTGATCATGCCGGGCCTTGTACGTTGTGGAAGGACTCTGCTATTTTTTGTTTGTTGGTTGGTTTGTTGGTTTGTTGCTGTTGTTGTTTTGAGACACAGTCTTGCTCTGTCACCCGGGCTGCTGTGCGGTGGCGCGATCTCGGCTCACTGCAACCTCTGTCTCCCGGGTTCAAGCAATTCCCTGCCTCAGCCTCCCGAGTAGCTGAGACTACAGGCAAGCCCACCACGCCTGGCTAATTTTTGTAGTTTTAGTAGAGATGGGGTTTCACCATATTGGCCACACTGGTCTCGAACTCCTGACCTTGTGATCCGTCCGCCTCAGCCTCCCATAGTGCCGGGACTACAGGCGTGAGCCACCACAGCTTGTTGTTGTCATTTTGAGACAGTGTCTCACTCTTTTGCCCAGGGCAGTGGCACAATCTCAGCTCACTGAAACCTCCACCTCCCAGGTTTAAGCGATTCTCATGCCTCGGCCTCCCGCATAGCTGAGATGACAGGTGCATGCCACTGTGCCTGGTTAATTTCTGTATTTTTAGTAGAGATGGGGGTTTCACCATAATAGCCAGGTTGATCTTGAACTCCTGACCTCAAGTAATTCACCAGCCTTGGCCTCCCAAAGTGCTGGGATTACAGGCGTGAGCCACTGCGCCCGGCGGGTTGTAGGAGGACTTTGGCTTTGACCCTGAGTGAGGTGGGAGCCACGGAAGGTTCTAAACAGAGGGGGAGACCTGATATGCAGGTGTTCTCAGGCTCTTTCTGGCCACTGATGCAGGAACAAGCTGGAGGGAAGATGAGCAAGGGACCTGGGAGACCAGATATAAAGGGGGCTGGACTGGAACTGGGCTGAGAAATGTGCAAATCTTCACTCATTTGCGTGTTTCCTGCCCAGCCCAGCTCCCAGCAGCCTGAGAGGCAAGGCGGGGACTTTAGCCAAGAGACTGCAGCGTGACTCTGGGTGGGGCATGGCAGGGGGTGATGGGTGGAGTTCCACCTGGTGTCTCCCAGGCCGAAGTGGCTGGACCACTCCGGGCAGGCGCGTGGGCTGTGTGCACAGGTCACATGCCAGGCAGTGAGCAGCCCCACTGCAGCCTGACTAGCAGGATGCTCTCCTGGGTCTGAGTGGCAGGGTTTGGCGATGCCCCTACAATCCAGGCCTCCTTCCTATGGGTTCAAGGACTGACATGGATTCACTGGGCAGCAAGGCAAGAAACTGTGTCTCAGGGCGGGTGAGGTGGCTCACACCTGTAATGACAGCACTTTGGAACGCCAAGGCAGGTGGATCACTTGCGGTCAGGAGTTCAAGACCATCCTGGCCAACATGGTGAAACCCCGTCTCTACTAAAACTGCAAAAATTGGCCAGGCCTGTTGGCGGGCACCTGTTAATTCCAGCTATTTGGGAGGCTGAGGCAGGCAAGTCACTTGAAACCAGGAGACGGAGGTTGCAGTGAGCTGAGATCATGCCATTGCACTCCAGCCTGGGAGACAGAGTGAGACTCCATCTCAAAAAAAAAAACCCAACCAAACAAACAAAAAACCCCCCCACAAAACTCTGTCTCTCTGGGCCTCAGTTTCCTAATCTGTAAATAGAGGATATAAATCGGCCAGGCGCAGTGGCTCATGTCTATAACCTCAGCACTTTGGGAGGCCGAGGTGGGTGGATCACCTGAGGTCAAGAGCCCAAGAGCAGCCTGGCCAACATGGTAAAATCCCATCTCTACTAAAAATACAAAAAAGTCAGGTGTGGTGGCGGGTACCTGGAATCCCAGCTACTCGGGAGGCTGAGGCAGAAGAATCACTTGAACCCAGGAGGCAGAGGTTGCAGTGAGCCAAGATTACACTATTGCACTCCTGCCTGGACAACAAGAATGAAACTCTGGCTCAAAAAAAAAAAAAAAAAAAAGGCTGGGCATGGTGGCTCACGCCTGTAATCACAACACTTTGGGAGGCCGAGGTGGGCAGATCACAAGGTCAAGAGATCAAGACCCCATCCTGACCAACATGGTGAAACCCCATCTCTACAAAAAATACAAAAATTAGCTGGGCGTGGTGGCGCGTGCCTGTTAGTCACAGCTACTTGGGAGGCTGAGGCAGGAGAATCACTTGAACCCCGAAGGCAGAGACTGCAGTGAGCCAAGATCTTGCCATTGTACTCCAGCCTGGGCAACAAGAGCAAAACTCCGCTTCAAACAAATAAAACAAAAATAGAGGTTATAATGCCAGCAACCCATAGATGGGAAGGAGAACAGCACATGCAGAGACCCTGAGGTAGAGCCACGGCCTGGTATGATTCAGCCTCAAATTCCCCCGGGGCATTTGCTGAGCAGGGAAGGAAGGGCTGTCCCAGAAGGACCTGGCAGTGCAGAGGCATCCAGGTGGGAAAGGGGTGAGCCCGTCCAGAGGGTCGTGTGGGCTGGACAATTCTCTAAAAATGCCACAGAGGTGCCGTGAGAGAGGCCAGTGGGGGAGAGATTTGAGACTACAGATTAACCAAGACATCCCCCACCTCTTCCTCTTGGTGGAGGCAGCCCGGCCAGTCCAGACTCCCAAACGGGCTCACTCAGGTCCCACCGCCCGGACCTAGGTCACATCTCCTGGCACCCCAGTGCCTAGCCAGGCTCCTCTGCCTCCCATACTCTAGACTGGGAGCATGGCCCATGCAGGCCCCAGAGACCCCTGTGAGTCACTCTGAGCAAGCACCCCGAACACCTCTGTGCCTCAGTTTACTCATCTGTAAACGAGGAAAACAATTTCTTCTGCATGTGTGAACTGCAGTCTAGATGCAATGACACCTTTTTTTTTTTTTTTTTTGAGACAAGGTCTCGCTCTGTCACCCAGGCACAATCACAGCTCACTGCAGCCTCGCCCTCTCAGGCTCAAGCAATCCTCCCGCCTCGGTCTCCCGAGTAGCTGGGATTACAGGCACACACCACCATGCCTGGTTACTTTTTGTATTTTTTGTGGACATGGGGTCTCATTATGTTGCCCAGGCTGGTCTCCCAACTCCTGGGCTCAAACAATCTTCCTGCCTTGGCCTCCCAAAGTGCTGGGATTACAGGGGTGAGTCACCACCCACAGCCACCATTATACTTACAGGTATGATTATGAGATACGCAAACGTAGTTATTGTTTTCCAGCCAGGAGTCAGACAGCTAAAGAGCGCCCCCACCAGATCCTGGGAACCTACAGCCCACTCAGCCTGGATCCCAGGGCCTCCCCCTCCCTCCCTCCCCTCCTTAGCCTGTTTCCTCTGCCCTCTTCATGGGGTGAACAGAGCGACCCCCTTAAATCCCGGGAGCCTGGGTCTCAGCGCCTCCCTTCCCTCCCTTCCCTCCCTCCCCCCCTCAGGCTCAGTTTCTCCAGCCCAGCTCCTGGGGTGGAGAGAGCGCCCCCGGCAGCCTGGGAGTCCGGGGCCCACCCAATCTGGGTCCCAGCACCTCCTCTCCCCCCCACTCCCCTCCTCAGCCTCAGTTTCCCCAGTCCTTCTCCTAGGGTGGAAAGAGCCTCCCCACCCCAGTCCGGGAGCGATCCACCCAGTCTGGGTCCCAGGGCCTCCCGTCCGTCCCCAGCCTCAGTTTCCCCAGCCCCCAGGACTCCAGGCGACCCCTCCGCCCGGCAGGGGCAGCACGGAGCGGCCCGGGCCACCCGGGAGGGCCCCGCCCCCGCGCCGGCCCCGCCCCGCCCGGGCTGCCCAGAACCGGGAGACGGCGGCGGCTGCGAGGCCCGGGCGCGGGGCGGAGGCGGCGGCGGGACGCGGGGACCATGGCGGCTGCTGAGCGCCGCGCCTTCGCGCACAAGATCAACAGGTAGCGGGGCCGCGGGGCCCCCTCCCGCCTCCCCCCACGTGGCCCGGCCCCGCCCCGGGGCGGTGCGACCCTCCCCGCCGGGGCGCCCCCTGTTCAACCCCTTTCCGCCTGGGCCCGGGTCCCGCCCGCTTCCTCCGGCCGGGGCTGGGGGCTGGAGAAGGCGGGGAGGGCGGCGGGGGTCCCGCTGCGGGAATACCAGCTGGGAGTCGCGTCGGAGCCGGGAGCGCGATGGCGGCTGCCGTTCTGCCTCCCAGACGCGCGGGGGCGTGTCCGGAGGGCTTCGCGGAGGAGGCGGTGCGGGGATGCGGGGTGCCGGGCGCCCCCTGCACTCCTTGCGCTCCCTCACTGTCCCCCGCGCCCTCTGAGATCAGGGTGGGCCGGACTTTCTGTTCCCTTCTCAGTGCCTGGTTTGGGGCAGGGCAACTCCAGGCTCTGAAATTTGGGAACAGAGATGGGCTCCTTGTTGGCTTTTGAAACCCTTCGAGGAGTTTCCCGTGCCCCTCCCCCTCCCAGGGTCCGGTGCCCAGCTGTCGGGGGGGAAGGGGGACAGCTGTGGACGCCCCCCACTCAGTGCTTCAGGCTCTCCCAGCACGGGCTGGACCGCGCTGGGGATGGATGGGTGATTGAATAGAAAGGGAGTGGGGGCTGGGGACAGAACCAGCTGGTGGGCAGACGGGGGAGGGGACAGACGCCAGGCGCTGGGGGGATCCATTTTCGTGGCCACTGGTGATTGTGAGAGTCACAGCCTGGGAGGGGGATGTCAGACTCTCTGGGGCTGAAAAACCTCGTCTTCATTATTGGGGGAGGGGGGGGTCTTTACACAAGGGTGGGTTCAGAAACTCAGGTATCTTCTCCCCCCGGAGGCATGTCCTGACTGCCCCCAGGTGAAAGAGCCGCCCTGTGGGTTGGGCCCTGGTCTCCTGTAGACAACCCAGTCTTGGGATGTAGTGGCGGAGAGAGAGAGACCAGAAGCCTCATCAAGCAGATTACCTGTCAGTGATAAGTGCTGTGGAGACAAAAAGACAGGGAAGGGTGATGGGAGCACGTGGGCTGCTTGAGATGTGGGAGGTGGGTCAGGAAGCCCTGGATGAGCAGGTGCCTTTGAGCAAAGACCTCAAGGAGATGAGGAAGCGATCAGGGCCTGTTTGTGGGGGAAAAGAGTACGAAGGGTTTGTGCAAAGGCCCTGAGGCAGAAACAGAGAGCTAGAGGGGGGGCAGTAGGAGTAGAATGTGCAGGGTCCTGTGGGCTGTGCAAGGGACTTTGACTTTTGACCCCAAGTGAGGTGAGAGCCATGGAGAGTTCTCAGCAGAGGAGGGATGTGATGTGGTGGCTGGGGCATAATGGCTGGGCAATTTTTATGTTCTGTCATTATCTTTGTCTGTAAATTGGCTCTCTGTCTTAGACCTTTGGCGTCTTTGAGGCTGCTTTCTGTTTCTTTTTCTTTTCTTTCTTTCTTTCTTTTTTTTTTTTTTTGAGACAGAGTCTTGCTTTGTTGGCCAGGCTGGAGTGCAATGGTGCAGTCGGCTCACTGCAACCTCAGCCTCCCAGGTTCAAGCCATTCTTGTGCTTTGGCCTCCTGAGTACCTGGTATTACAGGCACGCGCCACCACGCCCAGCTAATTTTTGTATTTTTAGTAGAGACGGGATTTCACCATGTTGGCCAGGATGGTCACAAACTCCTGACCTCAGGTGAGCAATCTGCCTTGGCCTCCCAAAGTGCTGGGATTACAGGCGTGAGCCACCGAGCCCAGGCTTTTCTTCTTCTTCTTTGAGACAGGGTTTTGCTCTGTCACCCAGGCTGGAGTGCGGTGGTCATACCTTGCTTGGCTCACTGCAGCCCCAACCTCCCAGCTCAAGTGATCCACCTGCCTCAGCCTCCCAAGTAGCTGGGACTACTTACAGATGTGTGCTGCAACACTTGGCTAACTTTTTAATCTTTTGCAGAAACAGGATCTCACTATCCTGCCGAGGCTGGCCTCAAACTCCTGGGTCAAGCGATCCTCCTGCCTCAGCTTCCCAAATGCTGGGATTATAGGTGTGAGCCATTGGGTCTAGCCTGCTGTTTCTTTGCATTTCAGTCCATATGTCCTTGGGTCCTGGGTTTTACTCAAGTGAGAAAGAGGGGTTTGGGGTACTGTAGAGCTCAGGCTAAGAGCAGAGAATCATCCTGGGGCCCTAGTGAGCTGTGGGCAAGTGGCCCAGGCCTTCCAAAGCAGGCACCCAGGTGTCTGCATCCTCAGAGCCGGGTCTGTATTCATCTGGTCATCCATTCAGTCATTTATTCCACAAATGCCAAATTAACCTGAATATTAGGCAGTCCAGATTTCTAATGAAAAGATTCTTCATTTGTTTGTTTGTTTTTTGAGACGGAGTTTCACTCTTGTTGCCGAGGCTGGTGTGCAATGGCCTGATCTCAGCTCACCGCAACCTCCGCCTCCCGGATTCAAGCAATTCTCCTGCCTCAGCCTCCCAAGTAGGTGGGAGTACAGGCATGTGCCACCATGCCCAGCTAATTTTGTATTTTTGGTAGAGACAGTGGATTACTCCATTGTAAATATTGAACCTGAGGGGTACTTTTTTTGCTTTTTGTTTTATTTTTGAGACGGAGTCTCGCTCTGTCGCCAGGCTAGAGTGCAGTGGTGTGGTCTCGGCTCACTGCAACCTCCACCTCCCAGGTTCAAGCAATTCTCCTGCCTCAGCTTCCTGAGTAGCTGGGACTACAGGTGTGCGCCACCACGCCCAGCTAATTTTTGTATTTTATGTAAAGAAGAGGTTTCACCATGTTGGCCAGGATGGTCTCGATCTCTTGACCTCGTGATCTGCCTGGCTTTTCCTCCCAAAGTGCTGGGATTACAGGCGTGAGCCACTGGACCCTGCCCTGAAACTGAGGTTTAAAGTGGTTGTCACTCTCGGCCAGGCACAGTGGCTTACACCTGTAATCCCAGCATTTTGAGAGGCTGAGGCGTGCGGATCACCTGAGGTCAGGAATTCAACACCAGCCTGAACAACATGATGAAACCCCGTCTCTACTAAAAATACAAAAATTAGCCAGCAGTGGTGGCACATGCCTGTAATCCCAGCTACTTGGAAGGCTGAGGCAGGAGGATCACTTGAACCCAGGAGGCGGAGGTTGCAGTGAGCCGAGATCAGGCCATTGCACTCTAGCCTGGCGACAGAGCGAGACTCCGTCTCAAAAAGAAGAAATGATTGTCACTCTTGAAAGTGTCCAAGGGGCAGTGAACCAAGAACAATTTTGGAAACCTTTTTGTGAAGATGGGATCTTACTGTGTTGCCCAGGCTGGTCTCAAACTCCGGGCCTCAAGGGATTCTCCCACTCGGGCCTCCAAAGTGTTGAAATTCCCGCTCTTGAATATCCCGAAGCATCTTTATTCGACTTCTTCCGGGGCCTCTCTGACAGTGGCGTCTTCATTTTCAGCTTCAGATGTCTGACGTGGGCCAGTTTACGTTTTACATTTAAAGAAGGAATGGCCGGCCGGGCGCAGTGGCTCACGTCTGTAATCCCAGCACTTTGGGAGGCTGAGGTGGGCAGATCAGGAGGTCGGGAGTTCGACACCAGCCTGGCCAATATGGTGAAACCTGGTCTCTACTAAAGATACAAAAATTAGCCAGCATGGTGGCATGGGCCTGTAGTCCCAGCTTCTCGGGAGGCTGAGGCAGAAGAATCTCTTGAACCTGGGAGGCAGAGGTTGCAGTGAGCCGAGATCGCACCACTGCACTCCAGCCTGGGCAGCAAAACAAGACTCTGTCTCAAAAAAATAAATAAATTAAATAAATAAATGAATATTTTTAAACAATTAAAAAATTTAACAAAACAAGGGCAGAAACCCAGCTGCCTAGAACTGTCTTTGAGGACAACATGGTGGCAGCAAGCCTTAATTGAGCACTTACTGTGTGCAAAGCCTTAACTCAGAACAGCACAAGAAGGTGGGCAGTGTCCTGAGCACCGAGGCTGAGAGGCTGACGGTCACTCCTCCGTGCTCCATGGCTCCTCGTGCAGAGCCCTGTGATGCAGTCAGCTGGCTCCGTGGCCGTGGTATTGCAGACCTGGCCTTTTCCACCGCAGCAGCCTCTCTCCAAGGCCAAGGGGAAAATGGAGCTGGAGGCCCAGCCGTCCCTCGTGCCCTCTCCCCTCCTCTGGAGCAGCAGCTGCAGAACAGCTGGGACCAGGGCACAGCTTTGTCCCCTGTCCCAGCATCTTTTGTAAATTATCCCCGATCTCCTGTGTGCCCAGGGTTCTGGAGGCAGCGGCCCAACTTGGGAATTTGAAGACAAAGCCCTAATTTTTCACATCCTTTGAATTTCCCACAAGCGCCGTTCTCACCCCCGTCAGTAGAAGCAAGACTCTTAAGAGACTGTTAAGAGCAACAATAGATGAACTATGGGGATGGAGGAGGGAGGCCGGGGTCTCAGACTAGAGGCCTCCACATTGTATGAAGATCATGATCAAGTTTTGTTTTTGACCCATACGATTTTTTTTCTTTTTTGAGACAGAGTCTCGCTCCGTCGCCCAGACTTGGAGTGCAGTGGTGCAATCTCGGCTCACTGCAACCTCCACCTCCCGAGTGCAAGCGATTCTCATGCCTCAGCCACCCAAGTAGCCGGGATTACAGGCGCATGCCACCTCAGCTGGCTAATTTTTTGTATTTTTAGTAGAGATGAGGTTTCACCATGTTGGCCAGACTGATCTCGAATGCCTGACCTCAAATGGTCTGCCTGCCTCAGCTTCCCAAAGAGCTGGGATTTACAGGCATGAGCCACTGCACCCGATGAATTTTTTGTTTTGTTTTGAGACAGGGTATTGCTCTGTCATCCAGGCTGGAGTGCAGTGGCACAGTCGTGGCTCACTGCAGCCTCTACCTCCCAGGCTCAAGCAATCCTCCCACCTCAGCCTCCTGAGTAGCTGGGACTACAAACATATACCACCATGCCTGACTAATTTTTTAATTTTTTGTAGACTGGGTCTCTCTGTGTTGCCCAGGCTGGTCTCAAACTCCTGGGTTCAAGGAATCCTCTTGCCTCAGCCTCCCAAAGTACTGTGATGACGTGTAAGCCCCTATGCCCAGCCAGACCCATATAGATTTTAATTGAGAGGCCTCCAGGCTGGGTACGGTGGCTCACGCCTGTAATCCCAGCACTTTGGGAGGCCGAGGCGGGTGGATCATGAGGTCAGGAGTTTGAGACCAGCCTGACCAACATGGTGAAACCCCATCTCTACTGAAAATACAAAAAATTAGGTAGCGTAGTGGCGGGCACCTATAATCCCAGCTACTTGGGAGGCCGAGGCAGGAGAATCACTTGAACCCGGGAGACGGGGGGTTGCAGTGAGCCGAGATCGTGCCACTGCACTCCAACCCAGGTGACAGTGCGAGACTCTGTCTCCAAAAAAAAAAAAACAGACCTCTAGACAGGGCTGAGACTCCTGGTCTGGAGGCCTTTGTCTGCCCCGCCCCCATCCTGTCCTTAGAGACTTCTCTGTACCTGCCACACATTCATCTCATTGATGGCCCCTGGGCCATGGGGTTTGCAATAGTTGGCATTGCACTTTTTTGAGCACAACTATTTTTTTGGTGTTTTGCCCTGTCACCCAAGCTGGAGTGTAGTGATGCAATCGTAGCTCACTGCAGCCTCAAACTCCTGGGCTCCAGCGATCCTCCCACCTAAGCCTCCAGAGTAGCTGGGACTACAGGCACACACCACCGTGCCCAGCTAATTTTTAAATGTTTTATAGAAATGGATCTTGCTACAACTTGTCCCCACCTGGGGAGGCTTGTGGGTAACCCAGCTCCCCTGATTAGTGCTAGGTCCGTGAGCGGCTGAGAGATATGTTTATTTCTTCTATGTTGTTCAGAGTTCAGTTTACTCAGTGGCATGTGCAGGCTGGTCATGAATTCCTGGCCTCAAGCGATCCTCCTGCCTCAGCCTCCCAAAGTACTTGGGATTAGAGGCATGAGCCACTGTGCCTGGCTGAGCACAGCTGTTTTTTGTTTTTTTGGTTTTTTTTTTTTGAGATGGAGTTTCACTCTTGTTGCCCAGGCTGCAGTGCAGTGGTGCGATCTTGGCTCACCACAACCTCCACCTCCCAGGTTCATGCAATTCTCCTGCCTCAGCCTCCCGAGTAGCTGGGATTACAGGCATGCACCACCACACCCAGCTAATTTTATATTTTTAGTAGAGACAGGGTTTCTCCACGTTGGTCAGGCTGGTCTCAAACTCTCGACCTCAGGTGATCCGCCTGCCTTGGCCTCCCAAAGTGCTGGGATTACAGGCGCGAGCCACCGCGTCCGGCCCAAGCACAACTTTTTATTGTGAAGATTTACTGATCACTCCACTGCATACCTTGTTGTCTCAACAAAAAAAAAAATTATAAGCACACAGGAGACGGACGCAGAAGGGAGTCAGGCCTGAACACCCAGACAATCAGCTTCTCTATTTTAAGAGGGACTGAGGCCCAGAGAGGGTATCCTACCTGCCCAAAGCCACACAGCTAGAAGACCTGGAGCTTCCCCTCATGCAGCAGATTTGGCCAGGTTGTAGAAGACTGGGAGGGACTCCCTCATTCTATCAAAAAAAAGTAGGAGGTGGGCAGATCGCTTGATGTCAGGAGTTCAAGACCAGTCTGGGCAACATGGCGAGATTCTTGGCTCTACTAAAAATAGAAACCTTAGCCAGGCGTGGTGATGCAGACCTGTAATCCCAGCTCCTCTGGAGACTGAGGTGGGAGGAGGATGACTTGGGCCTGGGAGGCAGAGGTTGCAGTGAGCTGATAGCATGCAGCTACACTCCAGCCTGGGTGACAGATCGACCCTGCCTCAAAACAAAACAAAAAAAACAGGCCAGGCGAGGTGGCTCACACCTATAATCCCAGCACTTTGGGAGGCCAAGGCAGGTGTATCACATGAGGCCAGGAGTTTGAGACCAGCCTGGCCAACATAGAGTGAAACCCCGTCTCTGTGAAAAATATAAAAAATTAGCTGGGCATGGTGGCGGGCACCTGTAATCCAAGCTACTTGGGAGGCTGAGGCAGGAGAATCGCTTGAACCTGGGAGGTGGGGCTTGCAGTGAGCCAGGATCACAGCCATTGCACTCCAGCCTGGGCAACAAGAGCAAAACTCCATCTAAAAAAAAAAAAAAAAAAGCTGGGCACAGTGGCTCACGCCTGTAATCCCAGCACTTTGGGAGGCTGAGGCGGGCAGATCACGAGGTCAGGAGTTAGAAACCAGCCTGGCCAACATAGTGAAACCCCATCTCTATTGAAAAATACAAAAAAAGTAGCCAAGTGTGGTGGTGGGTGCCTGTAATCCCAGCCACTCGGGAGACTAAGGCAGGAGAATCACTTGAACCCTGGAGGCGCAGGTTGTAGTGAGCTGAGATTGTGCCATTACACTCCAGCCCAGGCAACAGTGCAGGACTTGGTCTCAAAAAAAAAAAAAAAAAAGGTAGTGAGCGCCTAGTATGTGCAAGGCCCTCTCTGGGGGTGACACAGCTCTAGGTCCTGCCTTCACAGAGACCCCAGGGAGCAGGAGTCTCCACACTCAAAGCTCGGAGCCTGGTCTCAGGGCCTTTCCACCTGCTGTGACCCTGCCTGGCATCCTCCCCCACCATCCCACCGTAACTGCATGGCTCTCTCTCCCTCCGCTACTGAGCTCAGCCAGAGGAGCTGGAGGCCTGAGCCGTCCCTGTCCCCACTGGCTCTGCTCCACATTCCTGCACAGTCCCCTCTGCTGCTAGTGTTGCCCCTCCACCCCCATCCTCCCTGATTTTGTTTTGTTTTGTTTTGTTTTGAGACAGAGTCTTGCTCTGTTGCCCAGGTTGGGTCCAGTGGCATGATCTCAGCTCACTGCAACCTGTGCCTCCTGGGTTCAAGTGATTCTCCTGCCTCAGCTTCCCAAGTAGCTGGGACTACGGGCATCCCGGCTAATTTTTGTATTTTTAGTAGAGAAGAGGTTTCCCCATGTTAGCCAGGCCCATCTTGACGTTCTGATCTCAGGTGATCTGCCCACCCCAGCCTCCCGAAGTGCTGGGATTATAGCTGTGAGCTACTGCACCCGGCCGTCCTCCCTGATTTTGAAGGCCTGCTCAAGTGGCCCAGGAAGACCCCAGGGCCCACCTTTGTTGCATGGGATTACTTAAAAGGCCTCCCAGCTCTGGACCCCGCAGGCCAGGTTGACCTCTAACACAACGGCCTCATCTCAGGATCTCTGCAACTTCAGGCCAGGCCCCAGGCTCCATCTGCCCAGCAGCCCTCTGAAGTCAGGGCAGCAGCTACAGATGGGGAAACTGAGGCTCAGAGGTAGAAATGCCTTATCCCAGGCTTCATAGCAAGGATGGGAAGGGATGTGTGATCTGGATGGGGTTCAGGGGGCAGGGCTGGGTGTGTTGGGGAACACTAGGATGGACAGAGGTCCCCCAAATGAGGGAGCAGAGGCCAGGGACCCCCTGTGGACCTCCCCTCCAGACCTGGAAGGCCACAGGCTCAGCCGGGAGGGGAAGGAGAGTCTCTGAGTCTCTGATGACTTCAGACCCCACTGTGGCAGCATTCCCATCTCCTGATCTGTGCTTGATGGGGAAGGGGTTGGAAGGGCCCAAGGCCCATCTCTAGGGAAACTGGGGAGCTCTGGGCCCCCAAAGGCTCAGCAGTCCTGGTTCTCTTGGCCCTCAGCCTATTTATTCTATTCCACAATCTGGATTTTCCTCATAGAAAGAATTTTTCAGCGGGCCGGGCACAGTGGCTCACGCCTGTAATCACAGCTCTTTGGGAGGCCATGGTGGGTGGATCACGAGGCCAGGAGTTCGAGACCAGCCTGGCCACCATGGCGAAACCCCGTGTCTACTAAAAACACAAAAATTAGCTGGGCGCAGTGGCACGTGACTGTAGTCCTAGCTACTTGGGAGGCTGTGGCAGGAGAATGGCTTGAACTTGGGAAGCAAAGGTTACAGTGAGCCGAGACCACACCACTGCACTCCAGCCTGGTGACAGCGAAACTCCATCTCAAGAAAAAAACAAAAGAATCTGTTGGCCTGAAGCCTGGGTTCTCGGCCGGCTGCCTGGGTTTTCTTGCTCCCAGCGGGCCTCTCCCTGTCTTTCCAGGACGGTGGCCGCAGAGGTGCGGAAGCAGGTGTCTCGGGAACGCAGTGGCTCCCCCCACTCCAGCAGACGCTGCAGCAGCTCCCCTGGGTGTAAGTATTTGGGGGTCCACCGCCAGTCCCCAGCCCCCTGCCCTCTCTCAGACAGAGGTACAGGCTTCCTTGTGTTAGGTCCTATCCCACCCCCTCCCTCCTGTGCCCTGGCCTGTGGGGGAAACAGAGAGGGACCCAGCAGGGTCAGGGGAGGGAGTCCCTGTCCTGCTCTTAGTACTGTCACCAATTCGTGTGGCCACACTCTCTGCAGCTGCTTGTCACCTTGTGGGTGGTCGCAGGGAGTGGCTCCCTGCTGATGTCACCCACCTCCTGACTCTTAGACCACCCAGATGGGAATAGAGGAGGGGAAATTGGGGAGGGGAGTGACTTTCACCTGAGAGGGGCAGGGCCATCTTGCCCACGGGGTTGGGGGGCTTTGGAAATTGTCTCTTGCTGGCCTCTGTCAAAGTTTCTTTCCTTCCAACATTAGTTCCTGCCCTTTCAGGCATGGGGTGTGGTTTCCTTCCTGGAGCCCCTGGAGGGAGGGGTGGGGCAGGGAAAGCTGAGTTGGGGGTGGAGAGTCTGAGGTCACCATCCTCCATGGCTCCTCCATAGCTCCAACACCTCCATGGCTCCCACTGCCCTCCTGTTTGAGTTTGAAGCCAGCACGCACCCACCCCAACCTCACGCCCCCCCACAGCCTCCTGGGCAGTGCGACCACAGCCACTCTGCTCCAATCCAGGTCCCCCTGACCGAAGTTGTCGAGCCGCTGGACTTTGAGGATGTACTTCAGAGCCGGCCACCAGAAGCTGAGCCCGGGCCCCTCAGGGACCTGGTAGAATTCCCCGGCTGACGACTTGGAGCTGCTGCTGCAGGCCCGGGAATGCCGGACCACAGAGCCGGGGGATCCCCGAGGATGAGTGGGTTCAGCCTCACCCTCTCCACCTATGATTCCACTCTGTCTCTGCCACTCCCATAAGAGCCCGAGTTCAGCTCCTGGCTCGGCAGTGACCCCGGACAAGCGTGCTTTTACTCTGAGCCTCCCTCTCCCCTTGTCTGGAATAGGCAGGATGGTACCAACCTCACAGTCCAGTGGGAGAATTCACAGAGGCCCTGACTCTGTTTACTCTGATTTTCTTTCTTTCTTTCTTTTATCGAGACACAGTTTCACTCTTATTGCCCAGGCTAGAGTGCAATGGCACAATCACGACTCACCGCAGCCTCTGCCTCCCAGGTTCAAGTGATCCTCCTGCCTCAGCCTCCCTTATAGCTGGGATTACAGGCGCCCACCACCATGCACAGCTGATTTTGTGTTTTTAGTAGAGACAGGGTTTCTCCACGTTAGTCAGGTTGGTCTTGAACTCCCGACCTCAGGTGATTCGCCCACCTTGGTCTCCCAAATGCTGGGATTACAGGCGTGAGCCACCACGCCTGGCCTTTTTTTTCTTTTGAGGTAGAGTTTCGCTGTTGTTGCCCAGGCTGGAGTGCAGTGGCACGATCTCGGATCACCGCAACCTCTGCCTCCCCAGGTTCAAGTGATTCTCCTGCCGCAGCCTCCCAAGTAGCTGGGATTACAGGGAGGCACCACCACGCGCAGCTAATTTTATATTTTTAGCAGAGACGGGGTTTCTCCATGTTGGTCAGCCTGGTCTTGAACTCCCAACCTCAGGTGATCCGCACGCCTCGGCCTCCCAAAGTGCTGGGATGACAGGCGTGAGCCACCATACCTGGCTACCCTGATTTTCTTTTGCTGCAGAAAACTGGATGCCCAGGTGAGGGCCGCGGTGGAGATGTATGTTGAAGACTGGGTCATCATCCACAGAAGGTGGGTCTGACTTGGGGGGCAGATCGGGGGTTCGGAATCCAAAGGGCCAAGCTGCTGTCTGCAGCTGGTCCTGCTGTGTGTCTGCGCACTACCCCTGCAAGAGCAGGCAGACTCGTCTGGTGGAGCACAAGGAAGGTGGCCATGCAGGCACCGTGTGGGTGTGTCAGAGCACACTGGGGAGCCCCGGGGGGGCCCTCGGCCCTCCCTGCCTGCCCAGCCCCGTTTCCTGCTAGATACCAGTACCTGAGCACCGCATACAGCCCCATCACCGCGGAGACGCAGCGAGAGCGACAGAAGGGTCTCCCCCGCCAGGTCTTTGAGCAGGACACTTCTGGAGACGAGAGGTCTGGCCCTGAGGACTTGGTGAGGAAGCCCCCGGCTGGGGTCACTGCAGGGGTATGTGTGTAGGCTCCGGCCTCAGCTTTTGGTCACATGTGACAAGAAATGACACAAACAGCCTTGAGCTCAAAAGGAATTACATCAGTCCCCACGAGTAAAAAGTTAGGGGTAGGCCGGGCGCGGTGGCTCACACCTGTAATCCCAGCACTTTGGGAGGCTGAGGCGGGCAGATCACGAGGTCAGGAGATCGAGACCATCCTGGCCAACATGGTGAAACCCCGTCTCTACTAAAAATACAAAAATTAGCTGGGTGTGGTGGTGGATACCTGTAATCCCAGCTACCCGGGAGGCTGAGGCAGGAGAATGGCTTGAGCCAGAGTCAGAGGTTTCAGTAAGCCGAGATGGCTCCACTTCACTCCAGCCTGGCGACAGAGCGAGAGTCCATCTGAAGAAAAAAAAAAAAAGACTGGGATCAGTGGCTCACGCCTGTAATCCCAGCACTTTGGGAGGGTGAGGTGGGCAGATCACAAGGTCAGGAGTTCGAAACCACCCTGGCCAACATGATGAAACCCTGTCTCTACTAAAGACACAAAAAATTAGCTGGGCATGATGGCGCATGCCTGTAATCCCAGCTACTTGGGAGGCTGAGGCAGGAGACTCACTTGAGCCAGGGAGTCAGAGGTTTCAGTAAGCCAAGATCATGCCATTGCACTCTAGCCTGGGCAACAGAGGGAGACTCCGTCTCAGAAAAAAAAAAACAAAAAAATACTTAGGGGTAATAATTATAAGCATTTATTGAGTGTTTAGTATGTACTAAACGTTTTATATGTGTCCTTTCCTTTCATCCTGTGAGTCAGAGCAGCCATTATACCCAGGTAAAGAAACTGAGGCACAGCAAGGTTCTTAGAGGTCCTGAGCCTATATCTTGTCAATCAACGTTTACTGAGCACCTACTGTATACCAACCATAATTATTCCAAGGATTATTGTTTTCATTATTATTATTTTGAAATGGAGTCTTGCACTGTCACCCAGGCTGACTTGCAGTGGTGAAATCTCAGCTCACTGCAACCGCCACCTCCCAGGTTCAAGCAATCCTCCCACCTCAGCCTCCTTAGTAGCTGGCATTACAGGCATGCACCACCATGCCTGGCTAATTTTGTTATTATTTTTAGATGTAGATAGGGAAACTGAGGCCCTTAGAGTTGGGGGTCAGAGACCCAGTGTCACAGAGCTGAGCTGGGATTTGATCCAGCACCGGAAGATCAGGAAGAACTCTCCCCTCCCCTGGCAACAGTAAACAGAGTCCCAGGGAAGGCTCTCATTGGCCCAGCCCAGGCCCTTGGAGCCAATCCCTAGGGTGAGTAGATGTGTTCTGATTGGCCAAATAAGGATCACCTGAAGCCACAAGTGTGGGATAAGGAGGAGCCTCCTCCAACAATGGTAAAAGGTGGGGGGTTTGGTCAGGCACAGTGGCTCACGCCCGTAATCCCAGCACTTTGGAGGCCGAGATGGGCAGATCACGAGGTCAAGAGATCAAGACCATCTTGACCAACATGGTGAAACCCTGTCTGTACTAAAAATATAAAACTTAGCTGGGTGTGGTAGTGGGTGCCTGTAGTCCCAACTATTCGAGACGCTGAGGCAGGAGAATCACTTGAACCCAGGAGGCAAAGGTTGCAGTGAGCCAAGATTGTGCCACTGTACTCCAGCCTGGCGACTGGGCAAGACTCTGTCTCAAAAAAAAATTGGGATGCTCTCTAAAGTTTCTCGAAGAGAGTAAGCAAAACCCCCAGGTAACCCTCACAGTGATGACCCTCACCCCCCTGGACCTCTATTTCCCCATCTCTAGAATGAGAATGAGGACACTCTCACCAGAGTGGGGTGAGGGTGTATACAGTTGGCACTCAGTGCTTGTGCATTCTCCACTGGCAGGATGACTCCCGGCGTGGCTCGGGCTCCCCAGAAGACACCCCTCGAAGCAGCGGAGCCTCTAGCATCTTCGACCTGAGGAACCTGACAGCTGACTCATTGCTGCCCTCGCTGCTGGAGCGGGCAGCCCCGGAAGATGTGGACCGGCGCAATGAGGCCCTACGTCGGCAGCACCGGCCCCCAGCCCTGCTCACCCTCTACCTGGCGCCTGACGAGGTGGGTGCCCCTTCCCAGATATCAGCCAGCCAGAATTTACTGGGTGCCTATTGTATACTTTATGTTCATTCAATAGCTTCTACAGATGGACATCTGCTGTATACCCCTATAATAATCCAATCAGCATTTATTGGGCACCTACTGTATATCCTATGTTTATTCAATAGCTTCTATATGTGGACACCTATATACCCCTATATTTATCCAACCAACATTTCTTGGGGTGCCTACTGTATACCCTACGCTTATTCAGGAACTTCTAGGCCGGACATGGTGGCTCATACCTGTAATCCCAGCACTTTGGGAGGATGAGGTGGGCAGATTGCTTGAGGCCAGGAGTTCAAGACCAGCCAATATGGTGAAACCCATCTCTACTAAAAATACAAATATTAGCCAGGCATGGTGGCAGGTCCCTGTAATCCCAGCTACTTGGGAGGCTGAGGCATGAGAATCACCTAAACCCGGGAGGTAAGGCTGTAGTGAGCCAAAATCACCCTGACTGCACTCCAGCCTGGGCGACAGAACAAAACTCTGTCTCAGAAAAAAAAATAGCTTCTGGCTGGGTGTGGTGGCTCACGCCTGTAATCCCAGCACTTTGGGAGGCTGAGGTGGGTGGATCACGAGGTCAAGAGATAGAGACCATCCTGGCCAACATGGTGAAACCCCGTCTCCACTAAAAATACAAAACAATTAGCTGGGCGTGGTGGCGCGTGCCTGTAGTCCCAGCTACTCGGGAGGCTGAGGCAGGAGAATCCCTTGAACCCAGGAGGCGGAGGTTGCAGTGAGCCGAGGTCGCGCCACTGCACTCCAGCCTGGCGCCCGGTGACAGAGTGAGACTCTGTCTCAAAAAAAAACAAAAATAGCTTCTATATATGGACACCTACTTTATACCTCTATAGTTAGCTAACCAGCATTTATAGGGCACCTACTGTATCCCCTATGTTTATTCAATAGCTTTTATATGTGGACACCTACTATATACTACATTTATCCAATCATCAACATCATAGGAAAGGTAAAAAATAAAAAATAAATTTTTAAAACATTATTTATCCAACAAGCATTTATTGGGTACCAACTGTATATCCCTACATTCAATACACGAATGCCTACTGTATAGTTCTCTATTTAATCAACCAGTATTTATTGAGCACCTACCACATTTGCCTTTATTTATCCAACCAACATTTATTTGGTAACTAGTATTCCTGTGTTTGTATTTAGCCATTTATTGAGCACTTACTATATACACCCATATTTATTCAATCAGTACTTATTGAGTGCCTTATTGGGTGTATATCCCTATATATCTCCAATCAGCATTTATTGAATGCTTTCTGTATATGCTTATGTTCATCCAACCAACTTTTAGTAGGCACCTATTGTATACCTCTGTAATTATTCGACTGACATGTTTGGGTACCCACTGCATTGTTGGCACTGGGGATATAGCCATGAATAGAGAGACCCAGTCCCTACCTTCAAAGTTTACTAGTGGAGGAGAGACCCCGCTTCTAGGAAATGATAACCCAGACAGAGCAGTGCCATGATGAGGTGCTGGTCATCATCCTTCACAAGGTCCCCAGTGTCCCAGCCACCATGACTCATTACACCAGGACACTGTGGGCACCTGGACGAGGTGCCTGTCCAGGCCTCAGGGGTCAGGGAGGACTTCCTGGAGGAAGTGTTGGTTGAGCTGAGACCTGAACAATGAGCAGACATTGGCCAGACAAGGAGGAGCGGGAGAGGAAGGGCACTGCAGGCAGGGGAACAGCATTTGTAGAGGCTCAGAGGCAGGGGCAGAAAGAAGCTTAGTCAGGCTGGGGTAGAGCTGGTCTGAGGCTGGGCACTCCAGGCCCTTCCTGGAGGATGTCCCAGTTGCTCCTCCCCAGCCCCTGCCCCCCCACTCTTGGTAGGATGAAGCCGTGGAACGCTGCAGCCGTCCAGAGCCACCCCGCGAGCACTTTGGACAGCGGATCTTGGTCAAGTGTCTGTCGCTCAAGTGAGTGTACTGACGTGTCCCTCTTCTGAGAGGCATGAAAGAACCACATGGGTTCCAGTGGTGTACACACTACATGAGCAGTGCCATTACCATGTGTGGCCCTGTCACCTATGAGGCCACCTGTGGCCACCACATATGCCTATATTTATCCAACCAACATTTGCTTGCTACCCAGTGTATACTTCTGTGTTTGTATTTAGCCATTTATAGGGGGACGTAAGACTTCCTTCGTTATCCCAAGTTGCCAATCCTTAAGTGCCAATTGTATGCCAGGATCGACTCTCAGCTTCTCATGTATATGAACCCATCTAATCTTCACCACAACTTCATGAAGTGGGCACAGGTGGGAAACTGAGGCACAGAGTGGTAACATTATCGTGCTAAGATCATACAACTTGTGAGGCTGGAGTCTGGCGCTTGCCTACTCTGCTGCTGGGATCCGGAGTTTGGTGGGGGAGGCTTTGGGGCGGGTGCTAGTGACCCTGGGCCTGGCTGTCAGCCACCCAGGGCCCCCTCCACACCAGCCCCCAGGGAGCAGCAGAAGTGCGTGGGAACAGAGCTGAACAGGATGTGGACTTGGACCTGAGCCTGGCCCTGCCTCTCCCCCACCCCGAGTTCCTGCCTGGATCGGGGCAGGAAAGGGAGGCTCCATTCTGGCCTGAGGCCTGGGTGGGCCTCTTGCCCTAAACACAAGGATTGGGAACTGGCTCTGTGGGCTCATCCAGTCATTCAACAAACACTTATTGGCCTGGCGCGGTGGCTCACACCTGTAATCCTAACACTTTGGGAAGCCGAGGCGGGCGGATCACCTGAGGTCAGGAGTGCAAGACCAGCCTGGCCAACATGGCGAAACCCCATCTCTACTGAAAAAAAACAAAAATTAGCCAGGTGAGGAGCAGGCATCTGTAATCTCAGCTACTCGGGAGGCTGAGGCAGGAGAATTGCTTGACCCGGGAGACGGAGGTTGCAGTGAGCCAAAATCGTGCCACTGCACTCCAGCCTCAAAAAATAAAAATTAAAAAAAAAAACACTTATGAAGTCCCTACTGTATACAGGACACATAACCATGTGATGACCACACAGAGCCGGGATAAGACATGCTCAAAGTACCTAGAGTCCTGGAGGAGGCTCCTGAGCCAGCTTGAGGGGTGGAAGAGGGTATCTGGGACAGCTTCCCTCGTAGGGGGATGTATACACGGAGACCCGATGAGGAAGAGGAGCTGGCTGAATAGAGGGGATAGAAGGGATGTAAGGGGCACACCACACGCAAAAGTGGGGAAACATGAGTGTTTAGGCACCCCTTCCTTCTGGAGATGGGGGAGTATGAGACCAAGCGTGGGGTGGGGCAGGGCCACCAGGATTTTGTGCTGGGCCCTGCTGGGGAAGCCAGGAGTGCCCAGTGTTTCAGTTTGGAGGTGTGTGGTGAGCGGGGGCCAGCAAGGTAGAGTGAGACAGAGAAGCAGGTGTGGTGGCCATTCAGGTGAGCGAGATGGGAACTCCGTGCAAAGTGACAGTGGTGGCAGATGACACCCCAGAAAGGAGGGACAGGAAAGCCCAGAAGTTGAGAATTTCAAGATAATGGGGATTGTTGAGCCCAGAACTGCTCCATACCAACTGAACAAAGGCTGTGGTTGCAGGGAGGAGGAGCACTGTATGAGTTACTTACTGATGGTGTAGGGAAGGGGGAAAAAAAAAACTTCAGTGACTCAGTTTCCCCCTTTGCAAAATGAGAGGTACGTTTTCTGTAAGCCCTTAAGTGGTGGTTCCTTGCGGCCCAGTGGGAGTCAGTGCCCCCCACCTTGGGTCTCAAGAGAGAGTGGGGTGTGTGGATGGCGGGGGGTGTCAAGGAGAGCCCCCTCCCTCCCGTTTACTTCCAGGTTCGAGATTGAAATTGAGCCCATCTTTGGGATCTTGGCTCTTTATGACGTGCGGGAGAAAAAGAAGGTAGGAGCCCCTTTTTCTTTCATCCCCTTCCTCCTCCTTGTTGGGGGGCTGTGGGCTTCCTAGAGGTGGTGGCCCAGCTGCCTCTGGTGTCCCCAGATCTCAGAGAACTTCTACTTCGACCTGAACTCGGACTCCATGAAAGGGCTGCTTCGGGCTCATGGCACCCACCCCGCCATCTCCACCCTGGCCCGCTCCGCCATCTTTTCCGTGACCTACCCCTCACCTGACATCTTCTTGGTCATCAAGGTGCCTGCCGGGGCTGGGCAAGGGGGTGGTAATGGTGAATGTCACTGGTTCAGTCCCTGGCTTCACAGAATGAGACAGATATGTCACCAAGAAGGGTAATCAGGGTTGTTGTGGGAGAAGCACAGGCAGGGAAGAGGCCCCTGACCCAACTCAGGTGGGGGAGAAATCACCAAGGGCTTCCAGGGAGAGGCAACAGTTGAGCTGAGAACCATAAATGGGCAGCCAGGGGAGAAAAGCAATCCCTGGGCACACGTGAGAGCTTGGGGGTCCTCAGAGGTGGGTGAGACACCATTGGGAAGTTTGTGGACAGATGAAAGACCTAATTGGCACCCTCATTTGAGATTTTCTGTTTCTGGGAGTGAGGTCAAGTTTCTTTTCTCAAAATCTTCAATTAGGTAGCAGTGATGAAATGAATTCAGGGTCCACAGGCAGGTGCTGCTACCATCACGCTTCACAGGAATTCCTCCTTCAGTCCTCACCATAGGCCCCAAGGTGGAGGGGTGCATGGCTCCCATTTTCCCGATGGGGGAAACTGAGGCATAGTGTAGGTAGGGTCCCACAGCCCCTGAATTGTCAGGATTGGAGTCTAGGCCTCATGGCTCAGAGCCATGCCCAGAGTGGCCTCTATTTACACTAACAAAAAAAAAAAAATTCGGCAAGGCCAGGCATGGTGGTTCATGACTGTAATCTCAGCACTTTGGGAGGCTGAGGTGGGAGGATCTCTTTAGCCCAGGAGTTAGAGACCAACCTGGCCAACATGGTGAAACCCAGTCTCTACTAAAAACACAGAAATTGGCCAGATGTGGTGGCTTGTGTCTGTAATCGCAGCTACAGAGGAGGCAGGAGAATAGCTTGAACCCAGGAAGTGAAGGTTGCAGTAAGCTGAGATCCCACCGTGTATTTCACCCTGGGCGACAGAGGGAGACTCTGTCTCAAAAAAAAAAAAAAAAAAAATTAGGGCAAGCCTAGGGCATGATGGTTCATGCCTTGAATCCCAGCACTTTGGGAGGCAGAGGCGGGGGATCGCTTGAGCCCAGGAGTTTGAGACCAGCCTGTGCAACATAGCAAGACCCCTGTCTCTGTATAATAAATACATACATACATAAATGTAAATAAATAAGTAAATGTAGGGAAATTATCACCAGCTAAAGGTGGGCTTGGAGTTGCAGGTGGATCTGAAGAATGGGAGGGAGTAGCCACCAGGCAAGCCAAGCACTAACCCTTGATCCCAAGGACAGTGGGAGCCATGGGGAGGTGTTGGAGCAAAGGCCTTCATATGATAGGACTGTTTGAGGGCCCATGAGGGGTCCAGGAGGCTAGGGAGCCAGGAGGAGGGGACAGAGGGTTTGGGCAGTGCCTCACTAGAATCGTTCATCTGCCCTGCAGCTGGAGAAGGTGCTTCAGCAAGGGGACATCAGTGAGTGCTGTGAGCCTTACATGGTGATGAAAGAAGTGGACGCCGCCAAGGTAAGCGTGTGGAGGCTGAACTAGGGGCAGGGCAGATCCCTGACTCAGCAGTGCTGGGATGCTGAGCTGGCAGGGGACGGGGATCTCCCTATAGAACAAAGAGAAGCTAGAGAAGCTGCGCCTGGCGGCCGAGCAGTTCTGCACCCGCCTGGGCCGCTACCGCATGCCCTTCGCTTGGACGGCCGTGCACTTGGCCAACATCGTGAGCAGCGCTGGGCAGCTGGACCGGGACTTGGACTCGGAGGGCGGTGAGGAGGCGGGGCTTGGGGCGGGGCTAAAGGGTGGGGCTGACGGGCCTGGGGCGGGGCTGTGGGGCCAGGGGGTGCGCCCTCTGCTGGCCGAACTGTGCCGCCCCCGCGTCTCCCAGTTTCATCTCGGTCCCCCTTTTGTCATTGTCACTGTCTCCTCTAGAGCGCCGGCCAGCCTGGACGGACCGCCGCCGTCGGGGACCCCAGGACCGGGCGAGCAGCGGGGACGACGCCTGCAGCTTCTCTGGCTTCCGTCCGGCCACACTAACTGTCACAAACTTCTTTAAGCAGGTGTCCTACCCCGGGACCAGGGACTCCCCCATTCCCCACTGGCCACATCATCCCTGGGGACCCCTAGCCCCCTGTCCCCAGTTTGACGGCAGCGGGTCCCATGTAGGAGGCTGAACGACTCAGCGACGAGGACCTCTTCAAGTTCCTGGCTGACATGAGGCGCCCATCGTCCCTGCTGCGGCGACTGCGTCCTGTGACTGGTGCGTGGCATACCCTGTCCGTACCCAAGATGTGTACACTCTCACTCAGTCACTCAACAAACCTACACCGACAGCACCTACTGTGCCAGGCACCAGAAACCCAACAATGACTGTGATAGACAAATCCCGGACCTCAGGGGCTGGCTGCACCTGCTAATGGGGACCATAGATAAGAAGCAGAATAAATAAGATGGATATCCTGTCAGTGGGGGGACTAATAGCAGGGGACAGGCAGGGGTCCTGGGGACAGAGCTGATCAAATGTAGGTGTAATGTCGGGGTGCAGTGGCTCAAGCCTGTAACCCCAACCCTTTGGGAGGCTGAGGCGGGAGGAGGATCGTTTGAGCCCAGGAGTTCAAGACCGGCCTGGGGGCCAGGTGCGGTGGCTCATGCCTTAATCCCAGCACTTTGGGAGGCCAAGGCAGGTGGATCACCTGAGGTCAGGAGTTTGAGACTAGCCTGGCCAACATGGTGAAACCCCTTCTCTACTAAAAATATAAAAATTAGCTGGGTGTGGTGGCTCACACCTGTAATCCCAGCTACCTGGGAGGCTGAGGCAGGAGAATCACTTGAATCTGGGAGGCGGAGGTTACAGTGAGCCTAGATCTCCAGCCTGGCAGAGGTTGCAGTGAGCACTCCAGCCTGGGCAACAGAAAGCAACTCTGCCTTAAAAAAAAACAAACAAACAGAAAAATGTAGGGCGAGAGACAGCAGAGTTGAGGGCAATTTCTGTCCCTGGCATCTGAGGGACACAGCCCCAGTCCCCAGAGAACATCGTGGGAGACTCTGCCCTGACTCCACCACCCAGAGAGGGTGGGCTGGGCCAGGAGGCGCCCAGGCAGGTGCAAACCGGTTCTCCCCTCCCTAGCCCAGCTCAAGATCGACATTTCTCCAGCTCCTGAAAATCCCCACTTCTGCCTCTCCCCTGAGCTGCTTCATATCAAGCCCTACCCCGGACCCCAGGGGCCGGCCCACCAAGGAGATCCTGGAGTTCCCTGCCCGAGAAATCTACTCCCCCCATACCAGCTACAGGTACAGCCTCCGGGGCCCAGCTGGGCACTTAATGGGGGGTATTCCTGCATGATGCTGGGTGGGGTCTCCGTAAGCTAAGGACACACATAGACACCCCAAGTGAGATGCCACGACTCTGCTTTAATGAGGGGTGTATAGGCACGAAAGGGTACACGTCCTTCCTCCACCCCTCTGCAATGGGACTACGTCCTCCACCTTTGTCCCCGCCCACGTCCGTCTCTGCTCTGTGCTTGGAAGTGGGGCCCAGCGCCCTGGCTGATCGCAGTGGACAGGCAGCTCCTCCCTGCACAGGGGCCTCATGGGGCATGGCAGTGTCCATTTCAGCATGACTGGTCCTCAGTTCCATCCAGGCAGGTTCAGGCTGGGAGCGCTGCTGTGTGGAGTCTGGGGAGGGAGATGTGGCTCAGCCCAGGTGAGGGGACCCCTTTCCAGCTGCCCTGTGTGCCCCCCATCCAGCTGCCCCTCCTGCCAAACCCCCCACCAGGCTCACCTCTCCTGGATCTGTCGCAGCCGGTGCTGCTGTGCCACCATCTCCCGCCTCTGCCGCTGCAGGTGGCCTGCGAGGGCCCACAGGATGTGGCTCTGCTTGTTGGCGTGAGCCTGTGGGGGGTCAGAATGCAAACCTCAGCTGGCGGCCACCTCACCTCCCATCCCCGGCCCCCTTCCCAGGCCCCCCTATTGTATGTGTGACCCAGCAAGTCATCAGTGCTCCTTGGCCCCAGTTTCCCTATCTGTAAAATGGGGGATTAAATAGGACTTCATGGGGTGGTGATAAACATCGTATGGATTATTAAAGGGCATAGAGCAGTGCTGGGTACCTACTGGGTACTCATGAAATGTTACCAGTTTCTCTAGTAGGAAGAATTTATTGGCTGGGCACAGTGGCTCATGCCTGTAATCGTAGCACTTTGGGAAGCCAAGGCAGGCAGATCATTTAAGGTCAGGAGTTCAAGACCAGCCTGGCCAACATAGGGAAATCCTGTCTCTACTAAAAAATACAAAAATTAGTTGGGCATGGTGCTGCACGCCTGTAATTCCAGCTACTCGGTAGGCTGAGGAAGGGGAATCACTTGAACCCAGGAGGTGGAGGTTGCAGTGAGCCGAGATTGCGCCACTGCACTCCAGCCTGGGTGACAGAGTGAGATTCTGTCTCAAAAAAAAAAAAAAAAAAAAAAGGAATTGGCCAGGCGTGGTGGCTCACACCAGTAAACCCAGCACTTTGGGAGGCTGAGGTGGGCAGATCACGAGGTCAGGAGATCAAGACCATCGTGGTGATGTGTGCCTGTAGTTCCAGCTACTTGGGAGACTGAGGCAGGAGAATCATTTGAACCCGGGAAGCGGAGGTTGCAGTGAGCAGAGATCGTGCCACTGCACTCCAGCCTGGGCAACAGAGCGAGACTCCATCTAAAAAAAAAAAAAGAATTTATTGAGCACCAACTGTGCCCACCCCATGCTGGATATTTTACCTGTATTGAGTGCCTGGCTCTACTGGGAGATATCAGGTGTTGCCCTTATTTGTAAATGGGGGAAACTGAGGCACAAAAAAGGACATGGGTTTTGTCCGGGGATATGCGGGGTAGGGACCACGGAGCTGAGAGGCTGATCTGGGAGGTCCTTGGGACTCAAGGTGCAGAAGCGAGTTCTGGCCAGGAATCAGGGTCTCAGCCCACTAGGGCTGCAGGAGCCCCTTACCTTTAAGGCCTCCAGTTCTTGGTAGGCATGCCCCAGCCAGGCGCTCCTCAGCTGAGCTTCTAGCTGCCGCACACTGTCCTGTAGAACCTTCTGTGCCTGGGCCACCTCCCCCCAGCACCTCAGCTGTGGCCTCTGCATGCAGCTGCAGAATATCCTCCTCCTTCTGCTTAATGAACAGTGGGTCACTGGTAGGATGACCAACTCATCTTTGTGTACCCAAGACTTGCCTGATTGTATCACTGAAAATCTTGTATCCCGGGAATCCCCTCAGCCCTGGGCAAACCGGGGCGACTGGCTACCCTAGACATAAACTCCACTTTGGACTCCTGGCCACCCCGCAGTGTGCCAGCTACGGTGCCCACCTGAGTCTCCAACAGGCTTGCTCGAAGTTCCTGGGCTGTCTCCCGGCCCTGGCTGACCTCCTGCCCCAGGAGTTCCACTGTGCGGCCATAGAGACCCAGGTTGCTCCTGGCCTTGGCCAGCCGTGTCTCCGTGGTCCTGTACACACCATTGAGGGCCTGGCCCAGCTGCAGGGTCCCGTGGAAGAGCAGGGTCAGCTCCTCATGGCGTGCCAGTTCTGTGCCACCCACAGGGCCCACTGAGGCAGGCTGGGCCACCACTGCCAGGGCCCACAGGAGGCACAGAGCAAGCAGTGGCATGACGGAGGGTCTGGGTGTGTAGCCACAGCACTGCCACTGATGCCTTTTATGCCCCACGCCCTGCCAATCCCCCAGTCAATCGTTAACTGGCCAGCCGGGCGCCCTGCATTGCACAAGGGCCTGGCGGTGGTGCGATAGTTGCATCAGGCGAATGTCCGGCTGGGCCATGCTGGGATCACGCTTCCTGGGGCTCAGGGCCAGATGTGGGTGAGGGGGGACTGAGAGAGGACAGGCCCCGGACCCCGCTGGGAGTCCCTGAGATTCACCATGCTGAGCCTGTTTCTCTATCTATGAATAGGCATCACAGTGACGATGGTAATAACGGTAAAGAATTTATAAGTACTGATGGTTTGCCCAGAGCTGTTCCAACTGCCATTACAATGTCTGCTCTTGTTCCCCTCCCACACATTTGCCACACTGGGGTGGGGGGGGGGCTTTTATTGGCCTGGTTCGTGGCCAAGGGAGCAGGTGCAGGTGGCAGAGACTTTCCCAAGGTCACACAGCCTGATCCAAACCCTGCATATGCCTGGATCACCACTCACTGCCATTTTACTCCCTGGGTGACTGTGCAGGTACCTCAGTTTCCCTGCTTGTAAAATGCTGGTGATGTTAGTCCTGCCTCATGAGCTACCTGTGAGAAGGAAATGGGTTATTTCATGTTGAGTGCTTAGGACGGAGCCTGGCACACAGTAGGAGCAATTACTGGATTGTAGTAGCAGTGCTTGGTGCAATTATTGTCATTGTTATTTTATCATCATCAGTATCATTACAAAGGCTCAGCTGGAAGGCCTGGAGTGCCCATGATACACACAGGGAAACTGAGGCCCAGAGAAGGGCCAAGGCTTGCACAGAGTTGCCCCTGAGGGAAGGAGGCAGGACTCTGACTTGGGCCTCAGTTTCCCCACCTGAGAAATAGGCCTCATGACTCTAGTGACCTCCTGAGGGAAGGGCAGTCAGGCCCCTGGGGTGCGGCTTAGGCTTGACCACTGGCCACATGAGCCACCTTGGAACTCTGGCCCTGAGTGCCTCGCTGTTCTCTGCCTTCTGTGTGTCACTGTGCCCCATGAGTGCCTCCAATGTGCCTCTGTCCCCCTCCCTCTACCACGCTGTCCCCCAATCTGTGCTTTCAGGGTGCTCACTTGTCCCCCCACCCTCTGCCCTCTGTCCTATCTCCTGCCTGATGCCTGTATTACCTCCTGCCTGGCCCTCAATGCCCCAGCCTCGTGACCCACTCTCCCCGGATGGTCTGTGCTCCCAGCCAGCCTTGTCCCATCAGCCCAGCCTTGTGTGTGTGCACCTTCAGGGGCCCTGTCCCTCTGACGCCCCATCCTGTCCCCCCACAGGAACCTGCTGTATGTGTACCCGCACAGCCTCAACTTCAGCAGCCGCCAGGGCTCCGTGCGCAACCTTGCCGTGCGAGTGCAGTACATGACAGGCGAGGACCCCAGCCAGGCCCTGCCGGTCAGTGGCTGCGCCCCAGGGAAGTGGGGCAGGGCATCCCCCGGTGGGTCCCTCATGCATCCACTCCCCCCCAGGTCATCTTTGGCAAGTCCAGCTGCAGTGAATTTACCCGTGAGGCCTTCACACCGGTGGTCTACCATAACAAGTATGTGGGGGGGACACATGAGGACCTTGGGGGTGCCCACTGGGGTAGGAAGATGTCCCTTATATATACACATAGGGCAGCACTGATGGGAATACAGGACGAAGGGAGGCTCCCAGAGTGCTAATGAGGGAAACTGAGGCAGAGAGCAGGAACAGTGGAGCCCACAGCAATGAGGGGGTGGCATGGCAGAGGCAGCGGGGCAGACAGTGGGGACCCCAGCCCCCAGCAGATCCCCCAGCCCGATTCCACCAGGTCCCCCCGAGTTCTACGAGGAGTTCAAGCTGCGTCTTCCAGCCTGCGTGACGGGGGAACCATCACCTGTTGTTCACCTTCTACCACGTCAGCTGCCAGCCCCGGCCGGGCACTGCCCTGGAGACGCCCGTGGGCTTTACTGTGAGCTGTCCCCTCCCTCCCTCCCCTGGAGCCCTCGTCCCCAAGCCTGGCCACAGACCTAATCCCCCAGCCTCTCCCCAGTGGATCCCACTGCTGCAGCACGGCCGCCTGAGGACCGGCCCCTTCTGTCTCCCCGGTGTCCGTGGACCAGCCGCCACCCAGCTATTCCGTGCTCACACCCGACGTATGTGCCCCGGAGCTCCTGCCTGCCAATGCACAGTCCCGAGAAGCACTCCCGAGTCACCTGCCTTCCTGCCTGTCCATCCTGAGAGGCTGGTTGTCCTCTACTGCATAGCTCATCATCCCCCTGTTAATGCCTCGCTGTGTCCTACCTGTCCACGAAGATTCCCATTGCCTCTCTGCTCCATTCCCACCTTAGCCACCTGATTGCTGTCCCCGGCCCCCTTAATACCTTATCATTCCCCACGAGTGCACCATCGTTAACGCCCCAAGGCCGTGAATCCTCCTATGCCATTTCCTGACCTACGCAATGATTATTCATTCACTCTGTGTCTCCATTCTCTGTGCCCCTCCTTGGCATGTGGGTTTCCAGCCTGCCCAGTGGACCCCCTCAGTCTCCTGGGACCAGGGTGCTTGGCTGTACCCACCCAGCCTGGGCTCTACTTCGGCCACAGTGTCGCAATGGCTGGGGCTGCTGGGTGACCTGATCAGTCAGGGAGGGTGACCAGTGCCCACCCGGTGCTTCCCTCCCACAGGTGGCGCTGCCGGGCATGCGCTGGGTGGACGGTCACAAGGGCGTGTTCAGTGTGGAGCTCACAGCCGTGTCTTCTGTGCACCCCCCAGGTACAGGGTGGGGCGGGGAACCCAGGAGTCCTGCCCTGCTCCCCTCTTGCCTGTCCTAGGATTGAGTAACAGTTACCAGTGGCGAGGTCTGGCCTCGCACCGTGGACGTGACTTTGGTCAGCTGGTCCCAGCTCACGGGGGAATCTGCTGATTCAGGCAGGGGGTGATCTTCGTCCCCCTGGGGCCTCACCCTGCTCACCCACATCCCTACCCAGGACCCCCACCTGGACAAGTTCTTCACTCTGGTGCATGTCCTGGAGGAGGGGGCCTTCCCATTCCGGCTCAAGGATGCTGTGCTGAGCGAGGGTAATGTGGAACAGGAGCTGCGGGCCAGTCTTGCGGCCCTGCGCCTGGCCAGCCCTGAACCCCTCGTGGCCTTCTCCCACCACGTGCTGGACAAGCTCGTGCATCTGGTCGTCAGGCCCCCGATCATCAGCGGCCAGATTGGTGAGCGACCGCGGCCCCAGATCTCTCTCCTTCCAGCACGTGGCTTCTCCATCCCGAGGAGCCCTTCTATAAGCCCATTTACCTCTCTGGCCACTTTTCTTATCTGAGAAGTGACCCCCAGCCCCCTGCACCCAGAGCAGGTCTTCTGTGACCCTTGAATGGGTCATGATCCCTCGAATCCTGATGTCTCTATATTTGGAAAGTAGGCGGGGGAGGGGGAGAGGCCTTGGGCCCTGGAACTTGACCTCTGCTTGCCCCACAGTGAACCTGGGCCGTGGAGCCTTTGAAGCAATGGCCCATGTAGTTAGCCTTGTCCACCGGAGCCTGGAGGCAGCCCAGGATGCCCGCGGCCACTGCCCACAGCTGGCTGCCTACATTCACTATGCCTTTCGACTGCCTGGCACTGAGCCCAGCCTCCCGAGTGGTAAGTGTTTGTAGAAAACCCTGGGAGACAAGAACTATCTGGGAGAAGAGGCCAGCCATGGTGGTTAACGCCTGTAATCCCAGGACTTTAGGAAGCTGAGGGGGGATGGATCATTTGAGGTCAGGAGTTCAAGATCAACCTGGCCAACATGGTGAAACCCTGTCTCTACTAAAAATACAAAAATTAGCCAGGGCCAGGCATGGTGGCTCATGCCTGTAATCCCAGCACTTTGGGAGGCTGAGGCAGGTGGATCACTTGAGGAGTCAGGAGTTTGAGACCAGCCTGGCTAACATGGTGAAACCCTATCTCTACTAAAAATACAAAAATTAGCTGGTCGTGGTGGTGGGTGCCTGTAATCCCAGCTACTAGGGAGACTGAATCACTTGAACCCAGGAGGCGGACATTGCAGTGAGCTGAGATCATGCCGCTGCACTCCAGCCTGGGTGACAGAGCGAGACTCCATCTCAAAAAAATAAAAATAAAAAAATCAGTCAAGCGGGGTAGCACACATCTGTAGTCCCAGCTACTCAGGAGGCTGAGGCAGAAGAATCACTTTTACCTGGGAAATGGAGGTTGCAGTGAGCTGAGATCGCGCCACTCCACTCCAGCCTGGGCGACAGAGTGAGACCCTGTTTCAAAAAAAAGAAAAAAAAAGAATGAAAGAGACATTTGGGAGAAGAACATCCAGGTAGTGAGAATAACATGCGCAAAGGCCCTGAGGCCTCACAGGCCTTAGCTGGTTTGGGCAACTTGAAAGAGAGATAATGTCTTGCCCACTTTTACTCCATCCCTGGGGTGGGGTCTCTGTTTGTTTGGCTGGAAAATGATTCAGACAGTCAGCAAGCCTCTTCAGTAGCTTGGAGTAGGGGCTGAAGCTGAGCTGCCTGGATGTGAATCCTGGCTCTGCTGCCTACAGTCTCTATAACCTTGAGCAAGTGATGTCACTTCTCTGAACCTGGTTTTCCTTTTGTAAAATAGAGATTATAATAGTACCCACCTCATGGGGACACTGGTAATAGTAAATGACATAGTAACGCACACCAAATGCTTAGCACATAGTGAGCACTCAATACAGCTGGATTTTTTTTTTATTTCCCAAAAACAAAAACAAACAAACAAACAAACAAACAAAAACTACCTCCTATGTGTCAGGCATTATTCTCAGGGTATTTTTTCTTTTTTCTTCTCTTTTTTTTTAAGAGTCAGGGTCAGCCGGGCACGGTGGCTCACGGCTGTAATCCCAGCACTTTGGGAGGCTGAGGCGAGTAGATCACCTGAGGTCAGGAGTTTGAGACCAGCCTGGCCAACATGGTAAAACCCTGCCTCTACTAGAAATATAAAAGCTGGGCATGGTGGTGCGTGCTTGTAATCCCAGCTACTCAGGAGGCTGAGGCAGGAGAATTGCTTGAACCTGGGAGGCAGAGGTTGCAGTGAGCCGAGATCAAACCATTGCACTCCACTTGGATGACAAGAGCAAAACTCTGTCTCAACACAAAAAAAGAGTCAGGGTCTTGCTCTGTTGGCCAGGCTAGAGTGCTAGAGTGTCATGATCATAGCTCACTGCTGCCGTAAACTCCTGGGCTCAAGTAATACTGTTGCCTCAGCCTCTCCAAGTAGCTCGAACCACAGGCGTGCACTGCCATGCCTGGATAATTTTTTCATTAATTTTTTGTAGGGACAGAGTCTCGCTATGTTGGCTGGGCTGGGCTGGGCTTGAACTCTTGGGCTCAAGCGATTCTCCCGGCTCGGCCTCCCAAAGTGCTGGGATTATAGGCATGAGCAGCTGTACAAGGCCTATCCTCAGTTTTTCAATACCCCCCACATCTCTGTGAGGCAGCAGCTATTATACCCATTTTATAGATGAGGAACTTGGACGCTCAGGGAAGAAAAGTGATTTTGCAAAGGTTAGCTGAGTAGGAATGGACTGAGAGGCGTCACATCAGGTGGGTGGGTGGTTGACCCTATTCATTCCATCCTCAGGGGCCCCTCCAGTGACAGTACAGGCTGCCACACTGGCCCGTGGCTCTGGTCGCCCCGCAAGCCTCTACCTGGCCCGTTCCAAGAGCATCAGCAGCAGCAACCCCCGACCTCGCCGTGGCCCCTGGCTCTGTGGATGATGAGGTTTCCCGCATCCTGGCCAGCAAGGTAGGGCAACAGGGGCCCTGGAATCTCCAGCCTCAGTGGTCGTGACTGCCACCTGGGGGACGAAGAATCTCTGTTGATGAAGCTTGGGAAACAACAGAGACGGTAACGTGGATAAAGGCTTAACTCTGGGCAGTAGAGTTGGGCTGGGCTGTCACAGGCTGTGGGGTATGGGTCGGACTTTGTACTGAATTCTGTACTCCACGACTGACCCGAGGATGGGTGGCGGAACTTGGCGTGGCTCAACAAAGAGCAGCGTGTACCTAGTGTAACAGGTGCATATACACATTCACCCCACGCATATACCTGCACAGGTGCGTATACACATTCACCCCACGCATATACCTGCACAGGTGCGTATACACATTCACCCCACGCATATACCTGCACAGGTGCGTATACACATTCACCCCACGCATATACCTGCACAGGTGCGTATACACATTCACCCCCACGCATATACCTGCACAGGTGCGTATACACATTCACCCCACGCATATGGCTGCACAGGTTCGTATACACTCACCCCACACATATACCTGCACAGGTGCTTATGCACATTCACCCTGTGCCTGTATGTACTTGGGTCCATGTACGCATTCACCTCATGCATATACGTATACAGGTGTGTATACACATCACATGCACAGACGTATAGGGGTGTGTGTGCATGCACCCATGCGCACACATACACAGGTATGTATAGGCATGCACCTGATGCACCTACATACATGTACACATTTTTCAGGATTGTATGTGGGTGTACACGTGGGCACAGGCATGGTCGGGAACTGTGTTCACGCTGGGGTGTTTCATGCTGCTGTCCCTGCCCTCCACTGGGGGATGCTGCCACTTCTCCGTGTATCTCCAGGGCATCGATCGCTCACACTCCTGGGTGAATTCTGCTTATGCTCCAGGAGGCAGTAAGGCTGTGCTGCGGCGGGCGCCCCCTTATTGTGGGGCCGACCCCAGACAGGTGCCCTTCCTTCCTGTTCCTGCACTCATGTGACACCACCTCAGCATGAGCTCCTCCCCACCTTTTTGGCTGCATCTGACTAACCTCGGGGGGCTGCCTGAAGGAGGTGGCAGACCCATCTCCTGCCTTTGGGGCTGAGAAGTCTTGTGTTTAGACTGACTGGGTCATCTTAACTGGCCTTTTGCTGCCACATAGGCCACAGTCTCAGGTAGAGACAGAAGGCACAGGGGTGATATGCAAATAGCATGCAAATGAACTGCAAATCCAGTCACCCATCACCTCACTGCCCTGCATGGCCTGTTCACCTCCCTTTAATCCACCCCATTCATGGTACTCTCAAAGGGCTGGAATTGAGCCTCTTGGCTTCCCTGTCCCGTTTTAGACAAAGAGCTCCCCTTACCCTGCCTTTTTCCAGGTACCTGGTGTGGTAGGGGGGTGGGCTTTGCCTTCAAGCAGACCTGGGTTCAAGTCCTCGCTCTGCTATGAGCTCACCCTATGCTCTGAGCAATTGGATGCATCTTCCTGAGCCTCAGTTTCCTCATTTGTAAAATGAAAATAACACTCCAAATTTTCAGATGCAGTTTGGGCTCACTGAAGTGTTCCCCCAGCAGTCCTGAGCTTGTGCTTGAGTTAGGGCTGAGGACACTGCCAGGGGGATTTTGTTGGGATGACAGATTCTTGGTCTGGCCTTCACCCTGAGCTTCTAGCTAGCTGGAGAAGAGACATGGATCAAACAAATGGATAAGTGTATAATCACAGCGTGGAAATGAAGCAAGTAGCACCCGAGTGCCAGCTTCCCTCTGGGTGGTCTTGGGGGCCTCTCCAGGGGGGAGACATCTTTGCTGGGACCTGAAGGGCAAGATAGAGACAGCTAGGGAAGGGTGGGTGGGTGTGGGAATTCCAGGCAGAGGGGAAAGGCACATACAAATATTGGGACCAAGGTCAGAGGGCCGTAGGCAGCGAGAGGAGGCCACAGGGCTTGCTTCCTTACACACTTGGCCGTAGGGCCTATTCCAGCTTTGTGCCCATCACCAAGGCGACCTGTACCCTCTCACAGGCCCAGGGGGACCGTTAGCAGAGCAAGCAGGGGGCCCTTAGAGCAGTCATTTCCTTGGATTGCTGGGAATCTGGAAATCTGGGTGACAGGAGGCTGGGCCTTCTCAATGGAAGGCCCTCCTGGTGCACACTGAGCAGTCAGGGCATGGCTGGGGCTGGGGTAGCTGGGGAGAGCCCTCAAGTGTCAGAGTAGGTCCCAGGGCTGGGTCAGCTCTGTCATCAGACCTCCTCTTCCTGCGAGCAGCCTCACCTCCCAGCCAGCGAAGGAGGAAGCAAGAGTGGAGCTTCAACAAGTCTGCCCAAACCCATTTCACAGATGGGGACACTGAGGCTCAAGCCAGGCTCGGCCAGGGCCAGGCTTGAGACCGTGGGCTGTCTGCTGTTCCTGGCACCTCATCCACATCTCACCTCCTCCGCCCTCGTCCCGCCTCCTCCGCCCTCGTCCCCGCCTCCTCCGCCCTCATCCCGCCTCCTCCGTCCTCATCCCCGCCTCCTCCTCCTCATCTCGCCTCCTCCTCCTCCTCGCCTCCTCCTCCTCATCTCGCCTCCTCCGCCCTCATCTCGCCTCCTCCGCCCTCGTCCCGCCTCCTCCGCCCTCGTCCCGCCTCCTCCGTCCTCGTCCCGCCTCCTCCGTCCTCCATCCCGCCTCCTCCGCTCCTCGCTCCCGCCTCCTCCGCCCTCGTCCCCGCCTCCTCCTCATCTCCGCCTCCTCCGCCCTCGTCCCGCCTCCTCCGTCCTCATCCCGCCTCCTCCTCATCTCGCCTCCTCCGTCCTCGTCCCGCCTCCTCCGTCATCTTCTTGCGTCTTTATCTTCCTTCCTCACCTCGTGTGTAACCCTCTGTCTCCACACACCCTCCTCACCTCTGCGCCCTCCTCTGTCCACTAGGCTCACTAACTCGGTCACAGTCTGCGCCTCGTCCACACTCACCCTCACCTCTGGCCACACGCATTCTTGCTGTCTACACTGATTTCATCTCCTCTGCCTTCACCCCACCTGCCGTGCACCCATTCCCAGCCTTCATGTGTTCTTAGTCCTGTTCCATCCACACTCGTCCTGCCTGTTTTGCTCACACTGCTTTGTCACTCACCACCTTACTGTGTTTTCATTGTTATTCTCATTTCCTCCATCACATTCTTGTTTTGTGAGATGGAGTCTTGCTCTGTTACCCGAGCTAGAGTGCGGTGATACAATCATAGCTCACTGCAACTTCCCAGTCCCAGGGTCAAGCAACTCTCCTGCCTTGGCCTCTTGAGTAGCTGGTACTACAGGCACAAGCCACCAGCATTTTTTTTTTTTTTTTTTTTTTTTGAGCCGGAGTTTCCCTCTTGTTGCCCAGGCTGGAGTGCAATGCACCATCTCGGCTCACCGCAACCTCCGCCTCCCAGGTGCAAGCGATTCTTCTGCCTCAGCCTCCTGAATAGCTCGGATTACAGGCATGTGCCACCACGCCTGGCTAATTTTTTGTATTTTTAGTAGAGACGGGGTTTCTCCATACTGGTCAGGCTGGTCCCGAACTCCCAACCTCAGGTGATCCACCCGCCTCAGCCTCCCAAAGTGCTGGGATTACAGGCATGAGCCATGGCACCCATCCTATTTTTATATATATATATGTGTGTGTGTGTGTGTGTGTGTGTATATATATGTATATTTAGTAGAGTCAGTGTCTCACTATGTTGCCCAGGCTGGTCTTAAACTCCTGGGTTCAAGCAGTCCCTCCTGCCTCAGCTTCCCAAAGTGCTGGGATGAGAGGTATTGAGCTACCCGCCCAGCCTCACATTCCTCTCCCACACCCACACGCCTTGATCTTGACTCGGCAGCTGTCTCCAGCTCCTCTTTTGTTTGTCCCTGCCCCCCACTGCCCTGTGTACTCCCACAGCACCCTGGCCACGCCAACCAGCCTCCCCCAACCCACGCACGCCCACCCATCTCATCCCACAGCACCCTGGCCACGCCATCGAGCCTCCCATACCCACACATGCCCACCCATCTCATTCCTGCCTGCCCCCCACTGCCCATCCGGGGCCCCATCCCATCCTTGTGGAAGCATTTCTTTCTTTCTTTTCACACTGACCCACCTCCTTTCCCCAGTCCCTGTCTGCGTGGACACATCTCTCCTCCAGCCACATAGCCCTTCCCCCTCATCCACACTAACCCTCTCCTCGCCATCACATCCCATCGTAGGCCATCGACCGCATCTCTAGCCGAGCCTCCTCCTACCTCGAGGGCTCCTCCTCGGCCCCACCAGCCACCCAGCCAAGACCCACTGTGCAGAAGGTAGTGGGGGAGGGGGTGGATGACTCCATTTGTGTCCCAGCCCCCAGCAAAGGGGTCCAGTGTTCCTCCCCCATCCAGAGCCCAGCGGGGTCCAGCGAGCCCAGGGAAAGGGCATGTCCACTCCTCTTGCCCCTGTCCTCCTGCGTCACTCCTGCTGCACTAACCCAAGCCTGGCGGCTGCATCCTCCCCTGGCATGCCTTCCCGAGGGGGTACGGGAGGGGGTGGTGCCTGGCACTCTGTGACCCCTGCCTCTGTCCGCAGCTGCTTCACGAGGAGCTGGCTCTGCAGTGGGTGGTGAGCAGCAGTGCGGTGCGTGAGGCCATCCTCCAGCATGCCTGGTTCTTCTTCCAGCTCATGGTGAGACCCCTTCTCCCTGCCTGGTGGCGAGATACCCCCAAGAAGAGCCCCTTCTTTTTTTTTTGTTTTGTTTTGAGATGGGGTCTCGCTCTGCTACCCAGGCTGGAGTGCAGTGGCTATTCACAGGTGCGATCCCACTATTGATCAGCACAGCAGTTTGACCTGTTCCGTTTCTGACCTGGGCTGTTTCACCCCTCCTTAGGCAACCTGGTGGTCCCCCCGCTCCTGGGAGGTCACCATATTGATGCTGAACTTAGTGCGAACATGCGATCGGCACAGCGCACTACAGCCCAGAACTCCTGGGCTCAAGCGATCCTCCAGCCTCAGCCTCCCTAGTAGCTGGGACTACAGGCATGTGCCACTGTCCCCGGCACCCCTTCCTTTTTTAAGAGAGAAGCCCCCTGAGATTGCAGCTGAGATATTTGAGATATGGCCCCAAGAGACCCCCTCCCACTCCTAGAGAGGTGAGAGGTACTTAATGTGATGTCTCCCTGGAAGGCTGTACCTGAAACCCACTTCAGCGAGAGAGAGGCCCCCTTCCCTATGAGACTCTTTAGGGACAGAAACCATTAAGAGACCCTCATCCAGACAGGAGCCCTCCATCCTGCAAGAGATATTCCTGGATAGAAAGGGAAAGCTGTGCCGGGCGTGATGGCTCACGCCTGTAATCCCAGCACTTTGGGAGGCTGAGGCAGGCGGATCACCTGAGATCAGGAGTTCAAGACCAGCCTGGCCAACATGGTGAAACTCTATCTCTGCTAAAAATACGAAAGTTAGCCGGGCGTGGTAGAATGTGTCTATAATCCCAGCTACATGGGAGACTGAGGCAGGAGAATCACTTAAACCCAGGAGGCAGAGGTTGCAGTGAGTCAAGATCATGCCACTGCACTCCAGCCTGGGCAAGAGAGTGAGACTCCGTCTCAACAACAAATATGAAAGCTTTCTCTTTTTTTTGAGATGGAGTCTCGCTCTGTTGCCCAGTCTGGAGTACAGTGGCACAATCTCAGCTCACTGCAGCCTCCGCCTCCCAGGTTCAAGCAATCCTCCTGCCTCAGCCCACCTAGTAACTGGGATTACAGGCACGTGCCACCTTGCCCAGCTAATTTTTGTATTTTGTTATTTCTTTCTTTCTTTTTTTTCTTTATCCTGTCCCTCCAAAGAAAAGTTTTGTATTTTTAGTAGAGACTGGATTTCGCCATGTTGGCCAGGCTGGTCTCGAACTCCTGACCTCAGATGATCCACTCACCTAGGCCTCCCAAAGTGCTGGGATTATAGGCATGAGCCACCACGCCCTTCCTGAGGGAAAGCTTTCTGATCAAGGTAGAGACATCCCTAAAACTCTTCAATAGGTGCATTGAATGCCCCCTTCCCAGGGCCTGCTGGCCATATCCCCCCTGGGCCTCCAATAAAGCTCCCTTCAAGTCCAGTGCCTCTAGCCCCACCCTTTGTCCCACCTCCGAACTTTGCCCTGGTGAGGTCTGCATAAGCCCTTCCCATACCCTCTCAGCCTTCCCATTCCTTATACTCCTGGGATGCTCACAGGATTGGCCCATGGCTTTGTCAAGCCCCAGCCACCCACATCCCTCAGTCCTCAACTTCTGCCTGCAGCTATGGGGCTCAAACTACCCTCAGCCCACCTCCCTTGCTACTAAAGCCACGCCCCTTCTGTCAAGCCTCCTCCACCCAACAGCCCTTCAAGCCCCACCCACAGCCCTCTCACCTCACCTCCAGGTGAAGAGTATGGCGCTGCACCTGCTCTTGGCCAGCGACTGGACACGCCCCGCAAGCTGCGCTTCCCTGGGCGCTTCCTGGATGACATCACTGCCTTGGTGGGCTCTGTGGGCCTGGAGATCATCACCCGTGTCCACAAGGTGGGAGATGCAGGGTCTCAATGTGGGAAGTAACCTGAGGGAGGACACAGCCAGCCAGGTGTGGACACCAAGCCTGCCCAGTGCCTCCTGGCTGTAAGACCAGGAATCCACTTTGCCGGGTGGGTCCGTTCATTTATTGTTTCTTGAGTGCCTGTGGTGTGCACAGCCCTGTGCTGGGTGTAGCAACATAAAAATAAACAAAACACCCAAATCCTTACCCTCATGGAGCTTTCAAGGGGCGAGTTGAAGAAAGTGAGGGATCATTCCATGTGATGTCTGGGGAAAGAGCATTCTAGGCAGGAGGGATAGCAGATGCAAAGGCCCTGAGGCAGGACCGTGCTTGGCGAATAGGAGAGCAGTGAGGATGGCTAGATTGCCCTGGATGAGGAGGGAAATGGGGGTTGGTGGGGAGCAGGGAAGTGACAGGGTAGACCTATTAACCCTTAGCACGGTCAGGGTATAAAGCAAGTGCTCAATAAATGGATTTGATGTTCTGAGACCCTGACAATGGACTTGTTCAGGCCCCGGATTACCAATTCCAATGCCCTTGAGGGCGAGGCAGGCAACACTAGTTATAATAGTAATAATATTGAGTTGTTTTTTTTTTTTTTAGTTATTAAAAGCCAGTCAGATTTAGCAGTGGGGAGTTGTATACCAACTTTAGTGACACTGATGTTAGTAAGTTCTGATAACCCACTACCATCGGACCAGCCAATATTGAGCATTTATTGAGCATTTACTGTGTATCTAAGCACTTTATATGGATCGTGTCATTGAATTCTCACAACCTCATGAAGTTAGTATTGTTGTTATCACCCTTTTATCGATGCGGAAACTGAGGCATGGAATGGGTGAGGAGCTTAACCTTGTACTGTATGACCGAGAAGGGCCAGAACGAGGTTTTGAATGTGAGCCACCAGCTCCAGAGCCCTTGCTGTCAATACAAGTTTCAGTTGGGAAAGTGGGGGCTTATGGTGGACTAGACAGCAGATGTCCCAGCTAACAGGGGTGACCATCACTCAATCCAGCCAACAGAACCCTGCAGGAATGCGGCTCAGCTATGGCCAGATTGGCTGTTTTTGTTTTTTGTTTTGAGATAAGGTCTTGCTCTGTCGCCCAGGCTGGAGTGCAGCGGTGTGATCATACTTCACTGCAGCCTCGACCTCCTGGGCTCAAGGGATCCTCCCTCCTCAGCCTCCCAAGTAGCTGTGACCAGAGGCACAAGCCGCCATACTCAGCTATTTGTTTTTTATTTTTACTTTTTTTAGTAGAGTCAGGGTCTCACTATGTTGCCCAGACTGGTCTCCAACCCCTGAGCTCAAGGAATCCTCCCACCTTGGCTTCCCAAAGTGCTGGGATTACAAGCCTGAGCCACCATGCCTGGCCAGATTGTCTGGGGTTTCTTTGGATGTGGTTTTGGTTTTGTTTTTATATTTGTTTTTGAGACAGGGTCTCGCTTTGTTGTCCAGACTAGAGTGTGGTGGTGTGATCATGGCTCACGGCAGCCTCAAACTCCTGGGCTGAGGCAGTCCACCCACCTCAGCCTCCAGAGTAGCTGGGGCTACAGGTGCATGCTACCATACCCAGCTAATTCTTTTTCTTTCTTTCTTTCTTTTCTTTTTTTTTTTTTTTTTTTTATAGAGACAGGGTCTTGCTATGTTACCCATGCTAGGAGATGGTCTGGTTTCTAAAGTGAAATGGGACCTCTGGATTTGATGGGAACTTTCCAGATTTTTGAAATGGCATTCTGGCCCAGGCCAACCCTTGCACAATCCCACATGATCTCCAAGCTGGTCTCAAAGGTTTTGACCTTGTCTCACTGGAGCCTTCCCAGAGACTGACATTCCCAGGGGCTGATCCAGATGGTGAGGAAATTAGCCCAAGAAAGAGATCCAGGGAAGAACAATGCCCTTGAGAATCCACCTTTTTTTTTTTTTTTTTTTTTGAGATGGAGTTTTGCTCTGTTGCCCAGGCTGGAGTGCAGTGGCACGATCTCAGCTCACTGCAGCCTCCACCCCCTGCATTCAAGCAGTTCTCTGCTTCAGCCTCCTGAGTAGCTGGGACTACAGGCGTGCGCCACCACGCCCGGCTAATTTTTATATTTTTAGTAGAGACGGGATTTCACCGTGTTGGCCAGGCTGGTCTTGAACACCCGACCAAGATCGTGCCATTGCATTTCAGCCTGGGCAACAAGAGCAAGACTCGTCTCAAAATAAATAATAAAATAAAATAAGAATAAAAAATAAATGATGCTGAGAGCTGATCTTAGGGCAGAGGCTAATTTGCTTTAACACAGTCACAGGTGATTTAAATAACCAAAGCTTATTTCTGAGCATTAAGTAGGTTGTGGAGGTGTCACAGTGTGGGCCTGGCCTTGGCAGTTCACCGGCACCCACGTGCTTCTGCCGTGTAAGTGGCCGCCTCACTTTCCCCTCAAATCCCATTGGCCAGAATTGTTCATGTGGTTTCACTGCAAGGGAAGCTGGGAAATGTAGTCTCTCCCCCAGCTCTGAACTCTGGACTAGAGAGGGCGAGAGGATCTTGTAGTAAAAGCCAAGCCCCTGTGGGGGCTGAGGTTTGGGGAGGAGGTGTGGATCTGTGGATTGACAGGTCCCTGCGTCCCCAGGATATGGAGCTGGCCGAGCGCCTCAACGCCAGCCTGGCCTTCTTCCTCAGTGACCTTCTGTCCCTGGTGGACCGCGGCTTCATCTTCAACCTGGTCCGGGGCCACTACAAGCAGGTAGGAGTGGGCGGGGCAGGGGGGTGGGTGTGGCGTGGATGGTGGGCGGGGCGATGTTGACATCACTGCTGCCCGCCCCTCTCCTACAGGTGGCCACGCGGCTCCAGTCATCCCCCCAATCCAGCCGCTCTGCTGACCCTGCGCATGGAATTCACCCCGCATCCTGTGCAGCCACGAGCACTATGTCACCCTCAACCTCCCCTGCTGCCCCCTGTCGCCCCCAGCCTCGCCCTCCCCCCTCTGTGTCCTCTACCACCTCCCAGGTAGGCTGGCTTCTTTGACCTACCACCTCTCACCTTCAGTCCATCTCATAGGGTTCCCTCATTTCTGTCCCTTTCACAGTGGGCCATTGCCTAGGTTAACTGATTCCTTATGTTTGACTTTTTTTTTTTCTTTTTTTTGAGATGGAGTCTCACTCTGTCACCAGGCTGGAGTGCAGTGTCGTGATCTTGGCTCACTGCAACCTCCATCTCCTGGGCTCAAGCGATTTTCCTGCTCAGCCTCCCGAGTAGCTGGGACTACAGGAACACGCCACCACACCTAGCTAATTTTTGTATTTTTAGTAGAGATGGGGTTTCACTCTATTGGCCAGGATGGTCTCAAACTCCTGACCTTGTGATCCACCTGCCTCGGCCTCCCAAAGTGCTGGGATTACGGGTGTGAGCCAACGCGCCTGGCCCATGTTTGACTTTTTACCTCTAACCCTTTACCTCTGTTGTCATTCTCAGTAATTTCCCAGAAGGACTTTTTTTTTCTCGCTCTCTCTCTTCTAATTAAAAAAACCAGAAGGACTAACTTCTGATTTCTCTCCCCCTAAATCCTAACTCCCAGCCCAGTGTTCGATCTGCTATTTCTAAGTCCTCTGACTTTTGACCCCATTCCCTATTACATCACAGGTGGGTTAACCTCAACCTCTCACCTCTGGCCTTGAAACCCATATCTACTGTCACCTCCAGATGATTTGACCTCAGTTTCTCATCTGTGGCTATTGGCACCATGATTTCTGTCACCTCTCAGATGGCTTTAATGGTGACCTCTCACCTCTGACCCTTGACCCCTGGCATCCCTCATTTTCCCCCCCCCACTCTCTGCAGAGCTCCACCTTCTCCAGCCAAGCCCCGGACCCCAAGGTGACCAGCATGTTCGAACTGAGTGGACCATTCCGGCAGCAGCACTTCCTAGCTGGGCTCCTGCTGACGGAGCTGGCGCTGGCCCTTGAGCCTGAGGCTGAGGGGTGAGCAGAGGCCCTGTCTAGACTCAGGGAAGGTGGGACAGTCCAGGAGCCATGTCCATCCTGTCCTGAGCACCCCATTATCCCATAGGGCATCCCTGTTGCACAAGAAGGCCATCAGTGCTGTGCACAGCCTGCTATGCAGCCATGACACTGACCCCCGCTACGCCGAGGCCACTGTGAAGGCTCGCGTGGCCGAGCTGTACCTGCCGCTGCTATCGATTGCCCGGGACACCTTGCCACGGCTGCATGACTTTGCTGGTCAGTGGGCCAGGGGAGAATGTGGTCACATGATCCAGGGACTTGGTCACAGAAGGCACAGGATAGGAAAGGTGGGAGAACAGAGTCAGGGGTACGAGTATAGGCATTAGGATTAGCAGAGAAGGTTAAAGTGCTGGGACAGACTAGTCAAGTCAGAACCTCTCTGAGCCTCAGGTTTCTCCCCTGTAACGGGAACAGTAATAACACCAACTACTTCATAAGGTTATGTGAAAATGTGGGGGGCTGTAGTACTGATAGATTTTCAGCCTACAATAGATGGGAGATATTATTGTACCATTTATTATTTTCTAAGAGTAGAAAGTGGGGAACATCCAGGTGAGAAAATGATTGGAGTTAATTGATTCACTCATGTTCAACAAACACTTATGGGCATTGTTGGTGCAGTATAATAGCTGGAAGCACAAAATTGGGATTTGTGGGTTGATGCTTTTCATCAGTTTGGGGAAATTCTCAGCCATTCTCTCTTGAATTTTTTTCTGCCTCATTTTCACTCTTCTCTCCTGGGACTCCAATTACATGTATATTAGGCCTTTTGATCACATCACACATCTGTTATACCCTGTTCTGTTTTTTTCCATTCTTTCCTCTCTGTAATTTAATAGGGAAATGTTTTGTTCACTACGAGTTCACCACTTACGGCTTCTGTTGTGCTGCATGTCCTGTTGACCCCATCCACTGAGTTATTTATTATTATTATTATTTTAGATGGAGTTTCACTCTTGTTGTCCAGGCTGGAGTGCACTGGTGCAATCTCAGCTCACCACAACCTCCACTTTCTGGGTTTAAGCGATTCTCCTGCCTCAGCCTCCCAAGTAGCTGGCATTACAGGCATGCACCACCATGCCTGGCTAATTTTTTTGTATTTTTAATAGAAACAGGGTTTCTTCACGTTGGTCAGGCTGGTCGCAAACTCCCAACCTCAGGTGATCCACTCACCTCGGCCTCCCAAAGTGCTGGGATTACAGGCGTGAGCCACTGCACCCAGCCCATTGAGTTCTTAATTTCAGATATCGGGGGTTTTTTCCCATTGTAAAATATCCATTTGATTTTTTGGTAGATCTCAATTCCCTGTCGAAATTCTCCATCTTTTGTCTCATTTTTGCTCAAGTTTTCTTCTAATTTTAAAAGTTTCTGTTTGCTGACTTCCAGATTTGATCATCTATGTATCTGCTTCTGTTCTCTCTTCTCTTTATCCATCACACTTTCCTGCCTCATCACTTGTAGTTTTTTTTTATTATATTCTGGACATTGTATAGAAAAGAACCATAGGGATGCAGCAGTGTCATCTTTCAATGAGAAGTCTCCTTTTCCTCTCTTAGGCAGATAGGATAACGGGCTCATCACCTCAGTTCAATCAGGAATTGAGCTAGGCTGGACTGGGCTAGAGCTTTAGACTCAGTGTACCTTTGCCTCAGGAGACTCTAGGGCAAGATCTGTATATATTTGTTGGCAACTCCTCCCTCTGTTGAGACTTTTTAGGGGAGAAAGTGGGGGATTACCTTGTTAAGAGCATAGACTTCAGAACCAGACTGTTGGGGGATAAAATTGTAGCTTTTGGGCTGGGCACAGGTGGTTCACACCTGTAATCCCAGCACTTTGGGAGGCCAAGGCAGGTGGATTGCTTGAGGTCAAAAGTTCAAGACCAGCCGGGCACGGTGGCGCATGCCTGTAATCCCAGCTACTCGGGAGGCTGAGGTGGGAGGATCGCTTGAGCCCAGGAGTTCTGGGCTGTAGTGCACTATGCCGATCAGGTGTCTGCACTAAGTTTGGCATCAATATGGTGACCTCCCAGGAGTGGGGGACCACCAGGTTGCCTAAGGAGGGGTGAACCGGCCCAGGTCGGAAACATAGCAGGTCAAAACTCCCGTGCTGATCAGTAGTGGGATCGCACCTGTGAATAGCTACTGCACTCCAGCCTGGGCAACATAGCCAGACCCCGTCTCTTAAAAAAAAAAAAAAGTTCGAGACCAGCGTGGCCAACATAGAGAAATCCTGTGCCTACTAAAAATACAAAAAAATTAGCTGGGCGTGGTGGTAGGCGCCTGTAATCCCAGCTACTTAGGAGGCTGAGACAGGAGACTCGCTTGAACCCAGGAGGCAGTGAGCTGAGATCACGCCATTGCACTCCAGTGTGGGCAACAAGAGTGAGACTCCATCTCAAAAAACACAAAACAACAGAAACAAACAAACAAAAAACAATAAGCGTTAGCTGGATGTGGTGGTGGGCACCTGTAATCCCAGCTACTTAGGAGGCCAAGGCAGGAGAATTGCCCGAACCTGGAAGATGGAGGTTGCAGTGAGCCAAGATCATGCAATCACGCTCCAGCCTGGGTTATGAGAGCAAAACTCTGTCTCAAAAAAAAAAAAAAAAAAAAGCATTGTAGCTCTTCTATTTACCTGCTATCTGACCCTGGGGAAGTAAGTTAACCTCTCTGCACCTCAGTTTCTTCATCCATAATATGGGACTAATGAAAGTACTTACCTCCATAGGGTTGTTTTGATGATTAAGAGTTATTTTTTAGGCTGGGTGGGGTGGCTCACGCCTGCAATCCCAGCACTTTGGGAGGCCAAGGCGGGCGGGTCACAAGGTCAGGAGTTCACGACCAGCCTGACCAACGTGGTGAAACCCGTCTCTACTAAAAATACAGAAAAAAATTAGCCAGGCATGGTGGTGGGTGCCTGTAATCCCAGCTACTCAGGAGGCAGAGGCAGAAAAATCACTTGATCCCAGGAGGCCGAGGCTGCAGTGAGATCACGCTACTGCACTCCAGCCTGGGCGACAGAGCAAGACACTGTCTTAAAAAAAAAAAGAGAGTAATTTTTGTTTTTCTCGAGCTGCTATGATTTGGAGGAGTGAATATTTTTAAAGTTCCCAGAACAGCACCTGGCACCTAGGAGATGCTGTGTCAGTGCTGACTGATGCTAGGGTAATACCATCAAGGCCAGGTGCGGTGGTTCACGCCTACAATCCAGCACTTTGGGAGGCCGAGGTGGGCGGATTGCTTGAGTACAGGAGGTTGAGGCTGCAGTAAACCGAGACTGCACCACTGCGCTCCAGCCTGAGTGACAGAGTGAGATCCTGTACAAAAATAAAATAAAATTGACCAGGCGCAGTGGCTCACACCTATAACCCTAACACTCTGGGAGGCCGAGGCAGGCAGATCATTCGCGGTCAGGAGTTTGAAACCAGTCTGGTTAATGTGGTGAAACCCAATCTCTACTAAAAATACAAAATTTAGTCAGGCATGGTAGCGTGCACCTGTAATCCCAGCTACTTAGAAGACTGAGGCACGAGAATCGCTTGAACCTGGGAGGCACAGATCACAGTGGGCCGAGATGGCACCTCTGCACTCTGGCCTAGGTGACAGAGCAAGACTCCATCTAAAAAAAAAATAAGTAAAATAAGCGAGTTCCAGGAGCAGACAACCAGAGACCCACTCTTGGGACTGTTGTGAGGGAAGACTTTTTTTTTTTTTTTTTTTCCGAGACAGAGTCTTGCTCTGTTGCCCAGACTGGAGTGCAACGGCGCAATCTTGGCTCACTGTAACCTCTGCCTCCTGGGTTGAAGCAGTTCTCCTGCCTCAGCCTCCCAAGTAGCTGGGATTACAGGCACCAAAACCATGCCCAGCTAATTTTTTGTATTTTTAGGAGAGACAGGATTTCGCCATGCTGGCCAGACTGGTCTCAAACTCCTGACCTCAGGTGATCCACCTGCCTCGGCCTCCCAGAGTGCTGGGATTACAGACATGAGCCACTGTGCCTGGCTGTGAGGGAAGACTTCTGAAATCTGAGATAGGGACAGCACTTACCAAGGCTTTATCTTTCTATCCCTCTGTCCTTCCCTGCCAGAGGTCCCAGGTCAGCGGTCAAGACTGGCCTCAATGCTTGACTCAGACACAGAGGGCGAAGGGGACATTTCGGGCACCATCAACCCGTCTGTGGCCATGGCCATTGCTGGTGGCCCCCTAGCCCCTGGCTCCCGGGCCAGCATCTCCCAGGGGCCACCAACGGTGAGTAGGGAGGCTTGTCCCCATAGATGTCATTCATTTTGAATGAGAGAAGCCATGTATCAAGATACAGATTGGGCCAGGTGCGGCGGCTCACGCCTGTAATCCCAGCACTTTGGGAGGCCAAGGCGGGTGGATCACGAGTTCAAGAGATCAAGATCATCCTGGCCAATACGGTGAAACGCTGTCTCTACTAAAAATACAAAAATTAGCTGGGCGTGGTGGCGCACGCCTGTAGTCCCAGCTACTCGGGAGGCTGAGGCAGGAGAATCGTTCGAACCTGGGAGGTGGAGGTTGCAGTGAGCCAAGATGGCGCCACTGCACTCCAGCCTGGCAACAGAGCGAGACTCCGCCTCAAAAAAAAATAAAGATACCGATTGGCCAGGATTCATCTCACAGGGAGAAAATGGAGATTGACTTTGATTCCTCTCCGGCCCCAGGCTTCTCGGGCGGGCTGTGCCCTCTCTGCTGAGTCAAGCCGGACCTTGCTGGCGTGTGTGCTGTGGGTGCTGAAAAACGCAGAGCCTGCGCTCCTGCAGCGCTGGGCCACTGACCTGACGCTCCCCCAGCTGGGACGTCTCTTGGACTTGCTGTACCTCTGCCTGGCTGCCTTCGAGTACAAGGTTTGCGGGCGTGGGCAGGAGATGATGGAGGAGGCAGGCTAAGGATGTACCCAGGGCCCAGGGTGCTGCAGGCTGAGTGTAAAGGGGTGGACTGTTTCTGTCCGAATTTGGAATGTGGAGGCCAGGTATGGCGGCTCACACCTGTAATCCCAGCACTTTGGGAGGCTGAGGCGGGCGGATCACTTGAGGTCAAGAGTTCAAGACCAGCCTGACCAACATGGTGAAACCCTGTCTTTACTAAAAATATAAAAACTTAGCCAGGCATGGTGGTGCACGCCAGTAGTCCCAGCTACTCAGGAGGCTGAGGCAGGAGAATCGCTTGAACCTGGGAGGCAGAGGTTGTAGTAAGCCAAGATCGCACCACTGCGTTCCAGCCTGAGCAACAGAGTGAGACTCCATTTTCAAAAAAAAAAAAAAAAAAAAAAAAAATTTTTTTTAAGGGCCTGGTGCAGTTCCCTGGGGGAGTACATTGATTTGTGCTAAAAAAAAAAAAAAAAAAAAAAAAAAAAAACAACAACAACAACAAAGGGCCTGGTGCAGTGGCTCACGCCTGTAATCCCAGCACTTGAGGAGGCCAAGGCGGGCAAACTGCTTGAGCCCACGAGTTTGAGACCAGCCTGGACAGCATAGTGAAACCCCATCTCTACAAAAAATGCAAAAGTTAGCTGAGCATGGTGGTGCATGCCTGTAGTCCCAGCTCTGGAGGTGGCTGAGGTGCATCACTTGAGCCTGGGAGGTGGAGGCTGCAGTGAGCCAACATCGTGCCACTGTTCTTCAGGCTGGACAACAGAGTAAGAAAGACTCTATCTCAAAGAAAAAAAAAAACTGGTAGGTGCTAAAAATTTAGAGGAAAGGGGTAAACTGTCTTTAAGCACAGGGGCCTGGAGGTGAGAAAGAGCACAAAGGAAAAGATGGGGCCAGGCCGAGCACGGTGACTCACGCCTGGAATCCCAGCACTTTGGGAAGCTGAGGTGGGCAGATCACGAGGTCAGGAGACCAGCCTGGCCAACATGGTGAAACCCCGTCTCTACTAAAAATACAAAAATTAGCTGAGCATGGTGGCACCATGCCTGTAGTCCCAGCTACTCCGCAGGCTGAGGCAGGAGAATCACTTGAACCCAGGAGTCAGAGGTTGCACTGAGCTGAGATTGCACCGCTGCACTCCAGCCTGGCAACAGAGCAAGATTCCGTTTGAAAAAAAAAAGGGCCAGCTCAGGTCCCACCAAAAAGAGCAGAGTCGACCTTGATCCCCAGTTCTCTGCTCTCCCAGGGAGAAAAAGCCTTTGAGCGCATCAACAGCCTCACATTCAAAAAATCACTGGATATGAAGGCACGACTAGAGGAAGCCATCCTAGGCACCATCGGAGCTCGACAAGAAATGGTTCGGCGAAGTCGCGGTAAGAGGGTGACACAGCCATGTGTCCCCATCCCACCAGCTGCTCCCACCTTGTGTCAAGGGACCCCATGAATGGGGCCATCCCTTGCTCACTTTCTGCCTCGCTTTTCCTGGAGGAGAAGTCCAGGCGTCGTCACCGTACACATGGGCCTGTGCGTCCCCATCTGTCACTCGTGTCTGCCCGTGTGTGTCCACCCAGCAGGCTTCTGCTCCACCCAGTGTCCTCACGGGTCAGCCCACCCGAATATCTTCATGCCTGTGCATTTCTCCTGGTGTTCACATGTGCCCTGTGTTTTACGCATCTGTGATCATGCGCCCACGTGCCTCAGAGAGGAGCCCATTTGGGAATCCGGAGAACGTGCGCTGGCGGAAGAGCATCACGCACTGGAAGCAAACCTCAGACCGCGTAGACAAGTGGGTGTGGGCGGGAGGGAGTTTGCTGGGTTCAGAACGGTTCAGGCTGAGGCAGGAGGATTGCTTGAGTCCAGGAGTTCGAGACCAGCCTGGGCAACATAGTGAGACCCTGTCTCTACGAAAAATTTAAAAATTAGCCAGGTGCTGGGCGTGGTGGCTCACACCTGTAATCCCAGCACTTTGGGAGGCCAAGGCAGGTGGATCACAAGGTCAAGAGTTCAAGGGCAGCCTGGCCAATATGGTGAAACCCCGTCTCTACTAAAAATATAAAAGTTAGCTGAGTGTGGTGGTGGGTGCCTGTAATCCTAGCTACTTGGGAGGCTGAGGCAGAGAATTGCTTGAACCTAGGAGGAGGATGGAGGTTGCAGTGAGCCGAGATTGCGCCACTGTACTCGAGCTTGGGCGATGGAGTGAGACTCCGTCTCAAAAAAAAAAGAAAAATTAGCCAGGAATGGTGGCATGTGCCTGTGGTCCCAGCCACTTGCGAGGCTGAGATGGGAGGATGACTTGAGCCTGGGAGGTTGAGGCTGCAGTGAGCTGTGATCACAGCACTGCACTCCAGCCTGGGCAACAGAGTGACACCTTCTCTCAGAAAACAAACAAACAAACAAAAAACATACATACAAAAAAAAAACCAGAACAGCTTCAAGGGAGCCAGCACCCCCGGACTGCCAGGGGAAGGAGAGAGCTCAGCCATGGAATAGGATCTCACCCTGAGTGGGGCCCCAAGACCTCGCTTCCCCTTCCAGGACCAAGGATGAAATGGAACATGAGGCCTTGGTGGAAGGGGAACCTGGCAACCGAGGCAAGCCTAGTGGTTCTGGACACACTGGAGATCATCGTGCAGGTAGGGCTTGATCCAGCATCTGCCTTGCGCTCTGAGCCCAACTGCAGTGCTCTGTGATCTCTGACTCCATAATCCCTCTCCTTCCCTGTCCCCCATAACCACCCTAGGCTCTAACACCAGGATTTCTGACTCCCTCCCTTCCAGACGGTGATGCTGTCAGAAGCCCGGGAGAGCGTCTTAGGGGCAGTGCTGAAGGTTGTGCTGTACAGCCTGGGCAGTGCCCAGAGTGCCCTCTTCTTGCAGCATGGCCTGGCCACCCAGCGGGCCCTTGTGTCCAAGGTGAGCACCACTCAACAACCATGATTCTTAGAAAGCAATAGGAGCTTTAGGCTGGTGCGGTGACTCACGCCTATATCCCAGCACTTTGGGAGGCCAAAGTGGGAAGATCACTTGAGGCCAGGAGTTTATGACCAGCCTGGGCAACACAGCGAGGCCCCTATCTCTACCAAAAATTTAAAAAATTACTTGGGACTAGGCAGGGTGGCTCACACCTGTAATCCCAGCACTTTGGGAGGCTGAGGCGGGAAGATCATGTGAGCCTAGGAGTTGGAGACCAGCCTGGGCAACATGGTGAGACCCCATCTCTACAAAAAAATCAACCAAGTGTGGTGCATGCACCTGTGGTCATAGCTGCTCGGAAGTCTGAGGATCACGTGAGCCCGGGAGGTCAAGGCTGCAGTGAGCCATGATTGTGCAACTGCACTTCAGCCGGGGCAACAGCATGAGAGCCTGTATCAAAAAAAAATGTTAGCCAGGCTGGGTGGCACACACCTGAGATCCCAGCTACTAGGGAGCTACTAGAGAGGATGAGGCAGGAGGATGGTTTGAGCTTGGGAGTTCAAAGCTGCAGTGAGCTGTGATCAGACTACTACATTTCAGCCTGGGCTAGAGTGAGACCCTGTCTCAAAAAAAAAAAAAAGTACCTCAATCATTGAGCACTTGCTGTGTGCTCTGCAACTCCATGGAGCAGACTGCTTTGCCAGAGTTTACAGTGTAAGGCAGGCAGGATCAGAGTGGCCAAGTCACTCGCCCGGAGTCACACAACAAGGAGCTTAAACCCAGGTCTGACTCCGAACCCAGTGGCACTTGGCCAAGAGGACAGAACACAAACAGACGTCTCTGCCCAAGCAGTCTTCATTTGGGCCACTCCCCTTGTGAGCCAGAACAGGGAGGGGCTGGACAGTGTCTGTCTGGGTCCTGGGGGGCAGTTCCCGGAGCTGCTGTTCGAGGAGGACACAGAGCTGTGTGCCGACCTGTGCCTGAGGCTCCTGCGACACTGTGGCAGCCGCATCAGCACCATCCGCACGCACGCCAGCGCCTCGCTGTACCTGCTCATGCGACAGAACTTCGAGATCGGCCACGTGAGTGGGGCGAGGAGGCGTGGTCCACACAGGGCTCTGGTCAGGGTGGCCAGCGGGGTCTCGGGGCCATAGAGGGAGTGAGGGATGGGCAGGCAGTCACTGAGCATAACGGGCAAGAGGAGGGCTCAGAACGCAATTTGGGGTCAGGTGCCCTGGCTCATTCCTGTAATCCCAGCATTTTGGGAGGCTGAAGTGGGAGGATCACTTGAGACCAGGAGTTTGAGGCTGCAGTGGGCCATGACTGCACCACTGCACTCCAGCCTGAGCAACAAAAACAAAGGCAGGCTGGGCATGGTGGTTCACGCCTGTAATCCCAGCACTTTGGGAGGCCGAGGCAGGTGGATCATTTGAGGTCAGGAGTTCAAGACCAGCCTGGCCAACACAGTGAAACCTCGTCTCTACCAAAAATACAAAAATCAGCCAGCCGTGGTGGTATGCACCTGCAATCCCAGCTACTCAGGAGGCTGAGGCAGGAGAATCACCTGAACTCGGGAGACAGAGGTTACAGTGAGCTAAGATCACACCACTGCACTCCAGCCTGGGCAACAGAGTGAGACTCCATCTCAAAAAAAAAAAAAAAAAAAAGAAAGAGCTGGGCACGGTGGCTCACGCCTGTAATCCCAGCACTTGGGTTCTGGAGGCTGAGGCGGGTGGATCCCCTGAGATCAGGAGTTCGAGACCATGCTGGCCAACATAGTAAAACCATGTGTCTACTAAACACAAAAAATTAGCTGGGCATGATGGCGGGTGCCTGTAATCCCAGCTACTAGGGAGGCTGAGGCAGGAGAATCACTTGAACCCAGGAGGCAAAGGTTGCAGTGAGCTGAGATTGTGCCATTGCACTCCAGCCTCGGCAACAAGAGTGAAACTCTGTCTCAAAAAAAAAAAGAATGCAAGGGCCATGTGGGCAGGTTGAGCAGACCCTGAGGTGGGGTCTGGAGTCTGAGACTGCCAGCTCCACTCTCCCTCCCCTGTCCCTGCAGAACTTTGCCCGTGTGAAGATGCAGGTGACCATGTCGCTTTCATCCCTGGTGGGACAACGCAGAACTTCAGTGAAGAGCACCTGCGACGTTCACTCAAAACCATCCTCACCTATGCTGAGGAGGACGTGGGGCTGCGGGACAGCACCTTCACGGAGCAGGTGACACCTGCTGGGCCCCCTCCCCACCTCCCCTTCGCGTAATGCCCGATCCCACCACCTTGGCTCCCTTCACTTCCTAGCGCCCTCACTGGCCCCTGCACATTCCCCGGCTCCAGGTCCAGGACCTGATGTTCAACCTGCACATGATCCTGACGGACACGGTGAAGATGAAGGAACACCAGGAGGACCCTGAGATGCTCATCGACCTCATGTACAGGTGAGGCGGCCCAGCTCGTACCTTCAGCCATGCCCACGCCCCAACAGGTACAGAGAGAATAGGGATGAGAGTAGATGTCTGAGGGAGGTGAGGAGGGAGCAGGGGAGCAAACAGTCCCTAACAGAGGCAGGTGAGGGGGACAGGTGAGCAGACAGGTGAGGGGGACAGGTGAGCAGACATGAGGGCACAAGTAAGGAGAGAACAGGTGAGTAAACAGGTAAAGGGGATGCCAGAAGAATGTACCGAGAATGCCAGATGAGAGCCAGGACAGGTGAGGGGGTGGACAGGTGAGGGAATAGACAGGTGAGGGGGTGGACAGGTGAGGGGATAGACAGGTGAGGGGCTGGACAGGTGAGGGGGTAGACAGGTGAGGGGGTGGACAGGTGAGGGGGTGGACAGGTGAGGGGATGGACAGGTGAGGGGGTGGACAGGTGAGGGGGTGGACAGGTGAGGGGATGGACAGGTGAGGGGGTGGACAGGTGAGGGGGTGGACAGGTGAGGGGTGGACAGGTGAGGGGGTGGACAGGTGAGGGGGTGGACAGGTGAGGGGTGGACAGGTGAGGGGATAGGTGAGGGGATGGACAGGTGAGGGGGTGGACAGGTGAGGGGATAGACAGTTGAGGGGCTGGACAGGTGAGGGGGTAGACAGGTGAGGGGGTGGACAGGTGAGGGGATGGACAGGTGAGGGGATGGACAGGGGAGGGGGTGGACAGGTGAGGGGTGGACAGGTGAGGGGGTGGACAGGTGAAGGGATGGACAGGTGAGGGGTAGACAGGTGAGGGGATAGACAGGTCAGTAGGTACAGGTGAGGAGACTGGCTGGTCAGTGGGAGACAGCAGGACAAGTGAGGAGGAAGATGACTAGAGGAATATGTAAGGTAGGCAGGTTAAGAGATGACTGGCCAGCAGGTGAGAAAGCAGGTGAAGGGAAGACAGGTGAGAAGACAGGTGAGGGAATGAGTGAGGCGATGGGGTACAGGTGAGCAGACTGGCTGGTGCTTGGGGCAGACCTGGAGGTAACCAGTGAAGGGGATGGACAATTGTGAAGCAGGTCCCCTCCTCCACATCCCCCTCACCTCTCCTCGACTCCAGAATTGCCCGGGGCTACCAGGGCTCGCCGGACCTGCGGCTGACCTGGCTACAGAACATGGCTGGGAAGCATGCGGAACTGGGCAACCACGCCGAGGCCGCCCAGTGCATGGTGCACGCAGCCGCTCTCGTGGCCGAGTACCTCGCCCTGCTCGAGGACCGCCGCCACCTGCCCGTGGGCTGCGTTTCCTTCCAGGTGAGCGGTGGGGGAGTGGGGTTGGCAGGCAGCACGTGTGCAGTGGGGACCAGGGTCTACGCCACCTCTCCTGCACCAGAACATCTCATCCAACGTGCTAGAGGAGTCTGCCATCTCCGACGACATCCTGTCACCCGACGAGGAGGGCTTCTGCTCCGGGAAGCACTTCACTGAGCTGGGGCTGGTCGGGTTGCTGGAAGAGGCAGCCGCCTACTTCACCATGGTGAGACTGTGGGGACTCAGGGCAGGACAGGGGGCTCAGGCCAGGGAGGCATCATCAGATCTGCTTCCTAGACTCTTCCAGCAGGGGACTTAGAAAGAAGGAGAACTGGCTGGGCACTGTGGCTCACACCTGTAATCCGAGCACTTAGGAAGGCTGGGGCAGGCGGATCACGAGGTCAGGAGTTTGAGAGCAGCCTGGCCAACATGGCGAAACCCTGTCTCTACTAAAAATACAAAATCAGCTGGGCGTGGTGGCAGGCGCCTGTAATCCCAGCTACTCGGGAGGCTGAGGCAGGAGAATCGCTTGACCTCATAAGGCAGAGGTTGCGGTAACCCGGGATCACACCACTGCACTCCAGCCTGGGTGACAGAGTGAGACTTTGTATCAACAAAACAAAGAATTGGATTCTCAGAGGCCCTGTTATCTGCCTGTGCCTCCATGAGACCCCTGATGCAGGTCTGATATAACAAGCCTTCCATACACTGGAGATACTTTCAATTTTCCTTTCTTTTTTTCTTTTGGACAGTCTCACTCCTTTGTCCAGGTTGGCGTACAACCTGGTGGTGCAAGGTAGCTCACTTCAGCCTCGAACTCCAGGCTAAAGCAATCCTCCTGCCTCAGCCTCCCAAGTAGCTGGGACTACAGGCATGTGCCACCATGCCTGGCCAATTTTTAAATTATTATATAATTTTTTCTTCGTAATATTTGGTGAGACAGGGCCTCCACTCTGTCACCCAGGCTGGAGTGCATTGGCGTGATCGTGACTCACTGCAACCTTGGTCTCCAGGACTCAGGTGATTCTCCTACCCTGGTCTCCTGAGTAGCTGGGACTACAGGCGCACATCACCATGCCCAGCTCATTTTTTATATTTTTTTGTAGAGATGGGGTTTTGCCATATTTCCCAGGCTGGTCTGGAACTCCTGAGCTCAAATGGTTTGCCTGCCTCAACCTCCCAAAGTGATGGATTACAGGCATGTGCCACCACACTCTGCCAATTTTTAAATTTTTTAAATAGAGAGAGTCTTACTGTGTTGCCCAGGCTGGTCTCAAACTCCTGGCCTCACTCGATCCTCCCGCCTAAGCCTCCCAAGTAGCTGGGACACCCAGCAATGCTTGAAACTTTCTATACTAACATAAAAATGGGTCGGGTGCAGTGGCTCATGCCTGTAATCGCAGCACTTTGGGAGGCTGAGGCGGGAGGATTGCTTGAGGCCAGGAGTTTGAGACCAGCCTGGGCTAGATGGCAGAACCCTGTCTCTACAAAAAATACAAGAAATTAGATGGGTTGGAGGCACGTACCTGTAGTCCCAGCTACTCAGGAAGCCTGAGGCGGGAGGATCGTTGGAGCCCAGGAGGTTGAGGCTGCAATGAATTGTAATCGTGCCACTGTACCCAACCTATGTGAAAGAGTGGGACCTTTCACAAAAACTAAATAATTTGGATATTCACATGCATCTTCAACTTAGAGAAGCTCCAGCTTAAAGCAGATCCCAGGCTGAGCACAGTGGCTCATTCCTGTAATCCCAACACTTTGGGAGGCACAGGCGGGCGGATCACCTGAGGTCAGGAGTTCGAGACCAGCCTGGCCAACATGACGAAACCCCGTGTCTACTAAAAATACAAAAATTAGCCTGTCGTGGTGGCGGGCGCCTGTAATCCCAGCTACTCGGGAGGCTGAGGCATGAGAATCGCTTGAACCTGGGAGGCAGAGGTTGCAGTGAGCCGAGATCGTGCCACTGCACTCCAGCCTGAGGGACAGAGCAAGACTCTGTCTCAAAAAAAAAAACAAAAACCAAATCCCAGCAATTTTCCCATCACTCCCACAAGTACCCCCTGTGCAACCCTTTCTGATAAAGACCCTTTTACAAAACTCTGATCGTAGCCAAGTTAATGGTCATCCTTTAATGTCATTAATGTCATTTCATTGCAGTCTATACTTAGGTGTCCTGGGTCTTGTCCAGTGTATCTTTCTGGGGGTTACTTGGTTTGAATCAGGATCCCATAAGGGCCCACAATGGCTGTGGCTGATCTGTGTCCTAAGTTTCTTTTTCTTTCTGTTTTTTGAGACAGGGTCTTGCTTTCTTACCCAGGCTGGAGTGCAGTGGCTCAATCATGGCTCACTGCAGCCTTGACCTCCTGGGTTCAGGTGATCCTCCCCCCTCTATCTCCTGAGTAGCTAGGATTATAGGTGTGCACTGCCATACCCAGCTAATTTTTTTTTCTCTGTTAATTGTTTGGGGTTTGGTTTTTTTTTTTTTTTGAGATGGGGTCTTGCTATGCTGTCCAGGCTGCGCTCAAACACCTAGACTCATGCAATCCTCTCACCTCAGCCTCCTAAAGTGCTGAGATTACAGGCGTGAGCCAGCGTGCCCAGCAACTGATTTTCCACTGTTGTAAAGGGGTTTTCTTCTCTAGTTTGCTTCTTTGTATGAGGGCAGTTGGTGGCTTCTGCATTTGACTTGCAGGAGCCCTGGGGCCTTTGCTCTGTGTGTTTTTCTGGTTTGTGTGAGGCTGGCTGTGTCCATGTGATGTCACTTTACCTGTTTCTCAGTTCCTCGCATTTCTGGGGAACTTGCAGTTTCATCTGAGAGCCCAGTGAGATGCAAAGTCACACTTGAAGTCAGGTGTTCCACTGAGATTTCTCCTGTGGTGCTGGCCCTTTAGTGACATTGTATTCATTATCGGTACTTTGCTAGGTTCTTGGAGACAAAGGCCTCGGGTTGGGAGTTCAAGAGCAGCCTGGGCAATGTGGAGAAACCCCGCCACTGCCAAATATATATATGAATGGAGGGGGTGGTGGGGGGAGGAAAAAAAATTAGCTGGGCGTGGGCGCAGTGGCTCATGACTGTAATCCCAGCACTTCGGGAGGCCAAGGCAGGCAGATCACGAGGTCAGGAGTTTGAGACCAGCCTGGCCAACATAGTGAAACCCCATCTCTACTAAAAATACAAAAATTAGCCTGGTATGGTGGCAGGCACCTGTAGTCCCAGCTACTCAGGAGGCTGAGGCAGAAGGATTGCTTGAACCTGGGAGGCGGAGGTTGCAGTGAGCCGAGATCGCGCCACTGCACTCCAGCCTGGGCAACAGAGCGAGAGACGCCATATCAAAAACAAAACAAAACAAAAAAATTAGCCAGGCATGGTGGCAGGTACCTGCAGTTCCAGCTACTCATTTTACTCATTTCTGGTTAGGATGAGGCAGGAGAATTGCTTTAACCCAGGAGGCAGAAGTTGCAGTGAGCTGAGATCACACCACTGCACTCCAGCCTGGGCAAGAGAGTGAGACTCCATCTCAGAAAAAAAAAAAAGCCGGGCGCGGTGGCTCACGCCTGTAATCCCAGCACTTTGGGAGGCTGAGGCAGGCGGATCACCTGAGGTCGGGAGTTCGAGAGCGGCCTGACCAACATGGTGAAACCCTGTCTCTTAAAAATAAATAAATAAATAAAAATTTTAAAAATTAAAATTAAAAAAATAAAATAGCCATGCTCACACAAAGGCCTCAGGGAAGAAGCCAGGGAGTGGACACAGACCTTCTGACAGTCAGCAAATATCACAGGGCACCTGTTTTGAGCCAGACTTGATGCCAGCACCCTCTGGGGGTGAGGGGCATATTACCACATGCCAAGAGGTAGTTGGGCATAGAGGTCATGGGCCCAGGGCCAGATGGGCTAGTGTTTGGGTCTTGGCCCTGAGGAACGCCTCCATATGTCTGAGACTCAGTTTCTCCTTTGAGGAGTAGGGGAAAAAAAAACCCCTGCTTCTCCCATCAATGAGGGAACACAGAGGGGTGAAGTGCAGATGTACACATACCTGTCCCATAGAATATTCTCGTTCAAAGTGGCAAAGGGGCCGGGTGCGGTGGCTCACGCCTGTAATCCCGGTACTTTGGGAGGCCGAGGCGGGCAGATCACAAGGTCAGGAGTTCAAGACCAGCCTGACCAATATGGTGAACCCCTGTCTCTGAAAAAGTGGTGAAAGGCTGTAATCCCAGCTACTGAGAGGCCAAGGCAGGAGGATCACTTGAGCCCAGGAGTTCAGACCAGCTGGGCAATACAGTGACACCCTGACTCTATAAAAACTAAAACTTAGCTGGGCATGGTGGCATGTGCCTGTAGTTCCAGGTACTTAGGAAGCTAGGGTGGAAGATCTCTCGAGCCCGGGAGTTGGAGGCTGCAATGAGCTATGATTGTAGCACACCACTACACTCCAGGCCTGGATGATGGAGTGAGACCCTATCTCAAAAAAAAAACAAAAAACAGAAGTAGTGGTGAAGACCATGGAGCCCTCTGTGGGAGCCTGAGTGAAAAGGCTCAGCCACCATCTAGGATGGGGGTGGTCAGGGTGGGCTTCCTGGAGGAGGTGATGGAGGGTGGGTAGGAGCACAGTGGAGAGGGGGAGACAGTTTGGGGAATCCTGACCACACCTCACCCTCAGGGCGGGCTCTACGAGGCGGTGAATGAGGTCTACAAGAACCTTATTCCCATCCTGGAAGCCCACCGTGACTACAAGCGGCTGGCTGTGGTACATGGCAAACTGCAGGAGGCCTTCACCAAGATCATGCACCAGGTGGACCGAGGCCCGCCCCCCCAGGCCCCACCCTCAGCCCCACCCCCTCATCCCCAGGGCTGCTGACCTTGGCCCTTCTCTCCCCCGACAGAGTTCCGGCTGGGAGGTGAGTCAGCCTCGGTGCACAGCCACCTGCCTCTGGGACCCCCATGATGAGTGGCCAGCAGCCATCAGTGAACACCAGGGGGCGCCAGAGGAGCATGGCCGCTGGCCGCTGAGGCTGGGCCTTAGTGGCCAGGACGCACCCACCCAATCACTTCCCTCTCTTCCCCAAAAATGCCCCCCCTCCGCCCTAGATCTTGAGGGCAGCTTGTGACTCACTCAGCTGGGAGCTCTCCAGAGACACCCCTTCCTCTGCCAGGGCCAGCTTGGTCACTGCAGGGGGGTGGCAGGGTGGCTCCGACTCCCTCATGATCTCTTTCTCATCTCTCCGGGTCTCTCACGTGGCTTTCCCTATCTTGCTATCTCTCCATCTCTGTGTCTCTTGGTCTCTGTCCCTCCCTGCCTCCCCAGCTTCCAGCCTCCCCCATTTCTGGTTGTGTCCCCTGCTCCACCCCTACCCCAACCCTGCTTCTTCCCTGCTTAGGTCTATTTTTAGGCATCTCCTAGTTTGGGGAGAATTTTCTGGCCAAAGATGGCAGAAACCCAGAGCGCAGGCAGGCATGCTGGGTAGGAGCCGGGTGGGGCGGGCAGGTCCTGTTCCTCCCCAGTCTCTGATCTCTCTCCCCATGGAGTGATTCTTACGGGGCAGTGTTAACCGGGACCCTGGGGGTTGAGGAAACTCTGACCTCTGACCTCTCCCATGACATTGTCTCTCTGTCCCCTACACCTCTGGCCCCACCATGTCTGCACCACCGTCCCCGGATCTGCCTTGGTAAGTGAACGTGCAGCCATCCCACTAACTTTCCAGTCACGGGGCGGTGTTCTTGGGGTGGTGGGGGAAGGGGTTCCTTCTTCCAAACTTAGGGCTGGGGACAGAAGGAGGGGGAATGCCATGGAACAAGGGAGCCAGAGCCCCTGTCCCAGAGTGAGAAGCAGCCATCCCTTCCCTCAGTCATTCAAGCATTTATTGGGCACCTACTTTATACCCAGTTTTGTGGGCAAATCAGGGCAGGGAAGGGGAATGTGCTGGAACAAAGGAGTCAGACCCTCCGTCCCAGAGTGAGAGACAGACATCCCTTCCCTCAGCCATTCAAGCATTTATTGAACACCTACTGTATACCCGTTCTTGTGGGCAAATCAGGGGAGGGGAAGGGGGAATGCGCTGGACCAAAGGAGTCAGAGCCTCTGTCCCAGAGTGGGAGACAGCCATCCCTTCCCTCAGCCATCCAAGCATTTATTGGGCACCTTTTGTATACCCTGGACACACCTGTGAGCAATACAGCCCCAATCCTAATTTCATATTGCTATCCATGCCCCAATGTGTTCAGGGTCCCCTGCCTGTACCCAAGCCCTGATGGTCTCCTCACACTCCCATCCTGATACTCAAGGAGACCTGTCTCTGGGGCAGGGAGACCTCCAGCAGGGGCCTCCCAGACAACCACACCCCTTCTCACAGCCCCAGCGCGTGTTCGGGACATATTTCCGCGTGGGCTTCTACGGCGCCCGCTTCGGCGACCTGGATGAGCAGGAGTTTGTGTACAAGGAGCCATCAATCACGAAGCTGGCGGAGATCTCACACCGGCTGGAGGCACGTCCTTGTGGGGGGGGGGGGGTGGAATGGGGTGTGGGACTACCTTGGGGATGGAGTAGGGGCTGTCCCCAGGTGGCCCCGAGTCAGCCCTGTGTCCCCAGGAGTTCTACACGGAGAGATTTGGTGATGACGTGGTTGAAATTATCAAAGACTCTAACCCTGTGGACAAGTCCAGGCTCGACTCACAGAAGGTGGGTCCCCCAATGGTTTCCCCAAAACCCTACATTCACAGAGACTCCAAGTACTATTTCCTGGGGACCCTCAAATCCTCTTTCTCTGGGAAACCCCAAATCATATTTCGTGAGGGACCCCAGAACCTATCCTCAGGGGATTCCCAAACATCCAGACGTAAGACGACCTAGAAATCCCAAAGTCCCCAGATGCAGGGGATGCTCAGATCCCCCTCTCCAGGGCAGGGTCTGGGCGTGCATGCTCCGGCCGTGGGACCCTCACACCCAACCCTGCGCGCAGGCCTACATCCAGATCACGTACGTGGAACCGTACTTCGATACCTACGAGCTCAAAGACCGGGTGACCTACTTGACCGCAACTATGGGCTTCGCACGTTCCTGTTCTGCACGCCCTTCACGCCGGACGGGCGCGCACACGGGGAGCTTCCAGAGCAGCACAAGCGTAAGACGCTGCTCAGCACCGACCACGCCTTCCCCTACATCAAGACTCGCATCCGTGTGTGCCACCGGGAGGAGGTAGGTGGGGACCCTGCGCCTAGGGTGGGGAGGTGGGGGGACATCAGACCCTGGCAGGGGACGGGAGGGAACACACAGGGACCCAGACCCAGGGTGGCCCACGGATCTCAGACCCAGAGAGGGGTGGCACAGTGACCCTAGACCAGATTCCCAGGGAGGGGAGGGGAGGAGACATCAGAGCCAGGGGGACCTGGGAGGCAGGATGCAGGGACCCCAGACCCAGGGTAGCCCCAGGGATTCCAGACCCAGAACGAGGCGGCACAGGGAGCCCAGATCTAGGAAGGCCCAGGGAGGAGAGGTGTGGCCCAGGTACCCCAGCACTGGGCTGAGAAGTTAGGGGGACCGTGAATTCCAGTCTCTAAACTGAAACCTCTGCCTCCAGACCCAGGGATTCTAGACCCACAAAGGGGAGGCACAGGGACCCCAAATCTAAGAAGGCCCAGGGAAGAGAAGTCCAGGGATCCCGGATCCAGGGAGGAGAGGTGTGGATATGCTAGACCAGGAAATTGGCTCATGTACCCCAGAACCAGGCTGGGGACCCCCGGACTCCAGCTTCCAGGTGCAAACCTCTACCTCTAGACCCAAGAAAGCCTGGAGACCCCAGATGTCAAGCCCCTGGACTCCAGGGCAACACACCCAGCAGACCCAAGGCTGGAACCCCCAGAACCAGACCCAGGAAGCCCCTCAGGTTCTGTTCATTGCCTGGGTTCCAGGACCCCCTCTTGCTCCCCAGCGGGGCATGAGCTGCCCCAGCTGGCTTCGATTAGGACACCTTCAGTCCCAGCAAGAGCACGCCCCCTCCCCCTCACCCCGCAGACAGTGCTGACGCCGGTGGAGGTGGCCATTGAGGACATGCAGAAGAAGACACGGGAGCTGGCCTTTGCCACGGAGCAGGACCCACCAGATGCTAAGATGCTGCAGATGGTGCTTCAGGGCTCCGTGGGGCCCACCGTGAACCAGGCACGGCTGGCGGAAGGGGACGCAGGCCCCACGGGGGACTCCAGCACCATGCAGCCTGGCTCACCAGTCCCTCTCACCCCACAGGGTCCCCTGGAGGTGGCCCAGGTGTTTTTAGCAGAGATCCCAGAAGACCCCAAGCTCTTCCGGCATCACAACAAATTGCGGCTCTGCTTCAAGGACTTCTGCAAGAAGTAGGCACAAAGCCCCCCAGGAGGGGCCTCGTGCCTGCCTGACCGTATCATAGCTCTCAGCCTACCTGATCTCTGCACGGCTCCCCCATCTCCTTGATTCCCATTAAGTCCGCTCTCCCTACCTGACTGCGTATTGCAGGTCCCTCTGCATGTCCGGCCCCGCCTTACAGATGCCCCCACCCCAGTCCTGCTTCCAGTCCCGTGTGCCAGTCTCTGAGCATCTCTTATCCTTTGGCCTTCAGATGTGAGGACGCGCTGCGGAAAAACAAGGCCCTGATTGGGCAGGACCAGAAGGAGTACCACCGCGAGCTGGAGCGCAACTACTGCCGCCTGCGGGAGGCTCTGCAGCCCCTGCTCACCCAGCGCCTGCCCCAGCTGCTGGCACCCACCCCACCTGGCCTCAGGTGCCTGCCCTGCTGCCCCCATCCTAGACACTGGAGAGGGGACACAGAGGCAGGCCGGGACAGATACAGGATGGGGGCTGTCGTACACGTACACAGCAACATGTTCAATGGTAGCTTGGACTTTGTTTTGTTTCTGGATTTTTTTTTTTTTTTGAGACAATGTCTCACTCTGTCGCCCAGGCTGGAGTGCAGTGGCGCCATCCTGGCTCGCTGCAACCTCCGCCTCCCAGGTTACTGAGTAGCTGGGATTACAGGCGTCCACCACCACACCCAGCTAATTTGTCGTATTTTTAGTAAAGACGGGGTTTCACCATGTTGGCCAGGCTGGTCTCGAACTCCTGACCTCAGTTGATCCACCTGCCTTGGCCTCCCAAAGAGCTGGGATTACAGCATGAGCCGCCACCACGCCCAGCTTCCGTGTGTATGTCATCCAGGTGTACAAAGGCAGGGCAGGTTCTGAGCAGTCATTTCCCTGCTATATGAATTCATCTTTCTGAGCCTGTTTCTACATCTGTAAAATGGGGATGATTCATACCTTCCGTGGTAGACTGCAAGAGAGAATCTGAGAATCTCATAGCCAGATTGGGGCAGGAGAGACGCCAGAAGGATCCTCCGAGGAGGACGAGGAGAACCAAGAAGACATGGGCTGGGGAGGTCTATGGAGTTGGGGGCCCCATGGCCACGCTGACATACCTTCATTCCTTTCCCAGGAACTCCTTGAACAGAGCAAGTTTCCGAAAGGCAGACCTCTGAGCCCACGGGGACCGAAGCTGTACCTAGAGGAACGGGCACCCAGGCCTCGGCTGTCTGTGCCGGGAAGAGAGGCTCCCCTGGTGCCCACTGGGCTGTGGGGTGACCACATTGTACTTGGGGCTGGGTCTTCTGTCCCTGTGTCCCCATCCGTGTGCACACTGATGCTTCCTCCTCCCTTTTTTAATTTAAAATGGTTTTTATAAGCAACCTGTGCCGTGGGGTGCAGTCACTAGGGGCTGGGTCACACGCTCATCCCATGCTCACAGTCCACACTGCCCCATATCCACACATCCTGCATCATTGATGGAGACACCAAGAACCTACTGGGTGCCAGAGACATCATGATAACAACAGACACAAATGTCACATGCAGTGTTACTGGGAATAATAATGCCTGGTTTTTTGTTTTTTGGGTTTTTTTAAGAGACAGGGTCTCCACTCAGTCCTCCAGGCTGGAATGCGGTGTCACAGTCATAGCTCACTGCAGCATCAAACTCCGGGGCTCCAGCCTCCTGAGTGGCAGGAATTATAGGCATGTGCCACTGTGCTTGGCTTTTTTTTTTTTTTTTTTTTGAGATGGAGTCTCGATCTGTCACCAGGCTGGAGTGCAGTGGTGCGACCTTGGCTCACTGCAACCTCCACCTCCCGGGTTCAAGAGATTCTCTTGGCCTCAGCCTCCCGAGTAGCTGGGACTACAGGCTCGTGTCACCATGCCTGGCTAATATTTGTATTTTTAGTAGACGGGGTTTCACCACGTTAGCCAGGATTGTCTCGATATCCTGACCTCCTGTTCTGCCTGCCTCAGCCTCCCAAAGTCCTGGGATTACAAGCGTGAGCCACCGCACCCGGCCCACTTTTTTTTTTTTTTTTTTTTTAAGAGACAGAGTCTTGCACAGGCTGGAGTGCAGTGGCATAATCATGGCTCACTGCAGACTCTCCTCCCAGGCTCACCTGCCTCAGCCTCCAGGGTAGCTGGGACTACAAGTGCACACCACCATGTCCACCTGATTTTTTTTTTTTTTTTTAGACGGAGTTTTGCTGTCACCCAGGCTGGAGTGCAGTGGTGTGATATTGGCTCATGGCAACTTCTGCCTCCTGGGTTCAAGTAATTCTCGTGCCTCAGCCTCCCAAGTAGCTGGGATTACAGATGTGCACCACCACGTCCCCTAATTTTTGTATTTTTAGTAGAGGTAGGATTTTATGTTGGCCAGACTGGTCTTGAACCACGGACCTCAGGTGATCTACTTGCCTCAGCCTCCCAAAGTGCTGGGATTACAGGCATGAGCCACTTCTTGGCCCCAGCTGACTTTTTTTTGTTATTGTAGAGATGGAGTCTCACCATATTGCCAAAGCTGGTCTCCAACTCCTGGGCTCAAATGATCGGCCCACCTCGGCCTCCCAAAGTGCTGGGATTACAGGCATGAGCCACTGCACCTGGCCTAATTTTTTTTCACTTAAAATTTTTTTTTGTAGAGACAGGGTCTTGCTGTGTTGCCCAGGCTGGTCTCAAACTCCTGAGCTCAAGGAGTCCTCCTGCCTCAGTCTCCTTAAGCACAGAGATTACAGGTGTGAGCCACCTCGCCGGTCTAATATTTATTAAACCCTTACTGAGTTGCTGGCTATGTACTAAAGGGCTCCCAGAAAGATCTCTGCAAAAGTAGGCCACTCATTTATGAGCCTGTTTAACCCGAGGGACCTCCTTCCTAATGGTGAGGCCCCTTCCTAAAGGTTAATGAATTTTCTCAACACTCCTATCAGGTAGCTAACATGATTATCTCCATTTTACAGATGGGTAAACTGAGGCACAGAGCAGCAAAAGTTTGGTGGGTCTGGGATGAGAGTCCAGGTCTGGCCGGCTGTGGCGTCCAGGCTTGCGCAGCTTCCCCTCTCGCGCGGCGGTCACGCCACCGTGTGCCAAGCCTGCGCTGGGCCGCTTCCAGCCTGGGCCGCCTTGGGGAGGGGTGACCTCCCGCCGCCGCGCCCGCCCCGCGCGCCCTCCCCTAGCTGGGCCCCTGCCAGCCCCGCCCCCTCCCCGCCGCCGAGCCGTTCCGCCCCCCGCGGCGGCCCAGGGACAGCGGGCGGTGGGGGGAGGCTGGCGGTTGGGGGAACCCTACCTCAGGGACTTAGGGAGGAAGAAAGGACAAAGCTGGACACCCCGGCGCGCACACACCTGCTGTCCAGGTGAGATCCACTCTCCAACCAGCGCCTTTGCACCCCCACCCCCCCACCGCGGCCGGGGCGCCCGGGCGGCTGGAGGGGGGCGGGGCCGGCTGGAGGGGCGGGGCCAGTAGAAGGGGCGGGGCGGGGCGGAGCCACCCCTGAGGGCCGGGCGCCCAGGCGGCGGCGCGCGAGGACGCACGGGCGGCGGGACGCAGAGACGGCGGCGGCTGGAGCGCGCCAGGCGAGTGGCACCCGGGGCTGGGTTGGGGTTCAAGCCCGGTTCGGGGCTCGAGTGTGCACCCCCTCCACCTACTGTCCTACCCCCCACCTCCGACGCTGAGACACAGCCTCGCTGGTCTCAACGAGCCGCTGCCTCCAACTCCACCTTCTGTGTCCAAACTTTCCGGACTTGGAGTGTCTCTGTCCCCCGCGTCCCTGCCCCCTCCCCATCTTTGACCCCTTACCCCCATCGATTCTTCGTGCCCTGCCCGTTTCCCCAGTCGTGGCTCCCCCTCCCCCTCTCCACTGACTCTGTCCCCCTTTCTGCCTCTGTCCCCTCCCCGCACTGTACCCCCTCGCTCTCCTCCGCGGCCGTGCCCCAGGCGGCGAGAAGACCGCCGGGCGTCCGGCCGGGCTGGGCCTGGGCTTGGCGGCTGGGCCGGCGTGGGGAGCGGCAGCTGTTTGCCATTAGCCAGGGATCCCATAGGCCCCACCCCCTCCCTGCACGGGGCGGGGTCCTTTTCCCCCCCAAGTTTGAGGCGGGAAGACCCCTGAGATGTGCAGGCCGGTCTAGGGTGGTGGGTTGGGGAGACCCGCGCCCCTTCCCTGAGCTCCCTACCTGTCCCCTCTGGTAGGCTCCAGTCTTTCCATCTCTGTCTTTTCCCGTCTCCGCGCTCCCCCAGGGGTCCCATAGTGAGAGAAGGATCTCAGCCACAGACATCCATCTTCCCCATCACACCCCCTCATCTCCTTTCTCTTCTTACCCGCGACTCGCTAGTCCTCATCGAGGGCGGTCAGATGGCTGAGGACCCTCAGACCTCAGTCTCCATATCTGGGAAATGGGTAGAGATATCTGGTGTGGAGGCTGAGGGTGGTGGCTTGGTGGGCAGTGGGGGGGATCCACCAGGCTTAGGTTCACCTTCAGGCCCAGCCACTTCCCCATGGCCCCAGTGACCCGAGGCAAGTCACTGTACCTTTCTGTGCCCTCTGCATCCCCTTGTCTGTGAAACGGGATGATAACTGCCCATCTCATGGAATTGCCATGACAATTAAAAGAGTTGATGTAAGGCTGGGCACGGTGGCTCATGCTTGTAATCCCAGCACTATGGGAGGCTGAGGCATGTGGACCATGACGTCAAGAGATCAAGACTATCCTGGCCAACATGGTGAAACCCCATCTCTACTAAAAATACAAAAATTAGCTGGGCGTTGTGGGGCGTGCCTGTAGTCCCAGTTATTTGAGAGGCTGAGGCAGGAGAATCCGGGAGGTGGAGGTTGCAGTGAGCTGAGATCCCGCCCCTGCATTCCAGCCTGGGACAGAGAGAGATTCCACCTCAAAAAAAAAAAAAAAGAGTTGATGTTATTATTACTGTTACTAATACTGTTTGCCCAGGAGCACCCTCACTTCCCCCGGCTATTCTAATCCCCTCTCTCCCTGCTTCTCCATCTCTCTTGGGTCGCCAGAAGATATTTTCGATCAACTTCCTGTTGCTCTGGGGCGAGCCTCCAGGCAAATGGAAAAAACGAATTTCCTGCAATTGGTGACCTGTGTTCCAGGTGTTGAAAGAGAAGAGGAAAGACAGGGAGAGAGACACGGAGAGAGAGACGCGGAAGGACAGAGACGTGGAGACAAACAGAGAGAGACTTGGAAAGAGAAAGGCAAGACGGGACAGGAGAGCAAGAACCAGCTCAGCTGCCCCAGCCCTGCCTTCATGCCCAGCAGGTGCCCTACCTGGCCCGTCCTCCCAAGGTACCTGCTGCCCTGGCACCCAGAAAGGATCTACTCTGGTGGTGGGATGGGCTGGGACCTCTGCAGCATGATGGCTGGAGGTCAGATAACAGAAAGGACCAGCCAAGTTCAGGCTGGTTATATTGGGGACAAAGAGCCCTGGCCAGCCTCCAGGGCTGAGGGGGGTTTAGTGAGAGGCTCTGATTGTCCCTCCCTTTTGCAGCCTCCAGGCGCCCCCTCTTACTTCCTCCCTCCACCCCCATGACTTCCCGGGGCCGCCGCCCGGCCCTCTATCCCTACTGCGCCCCTAAGCCCAGACGCATCCTAGGCGGGCAGGAAGTTCTGTGTAGCCCGGCAGTGAAACTGTTTATTTTTAGAGAAAATTGTTTCCATAAAGGGGGAAAGGCTTCACTCCTAGCTGCCTCCCCCAACTTTCCCTCCCCCGCCCCCCCTGCCCCAGTCCAGGCCTGACCGAGCTCTCAGCTTTGGGGTCACTGGGTATCCCCTTTGCCATGCTTGGCCTCTCTTGTCCCCCTGTGTCTCTGTCTCCTCAGATCCTTGCCAAAGAGGAGGTTCCCCCTCTTCCCCCACCCGTTAGCGCCTCAACCCCCATCTTTCCCTGTGGCCAGTTCTGGGCCTGGGCTGAGGGGAGGGGGTTCAGGAAGGGTGGGGCCTATTAGGCTTGGGGCCCCCCAGCCCGAGGGCTATGTGGAGGCCAGGCTGTGGGAACAGCTGGAGCCTGTCCAGAGGCTGGACAGATGTGCAGGCAGGCAGTGAAGTTTGATTTCTTTGTTCCAGACCTGCAATGGGGGGGAGGGCGGGGGAGCCCACCACTCCTCCGCAGCTAGGCTGGGTTTGCGCCTACGAGTGAGTCCCAGACCTGGGTGGAGGGCCAGGTGGGCCAGCTGTAGAGGGGGCTGGCCTCATCTCCTCCCCTCCCCCTACAGACTCCTAACTCCCGTCGCCGTGGTTCCCTCTCCCCAGGTAAGCCTCAGCCGGTGCTGCAGGCAGTCTGACTCGCAGTCCCTCAAGTGATTTCCGAGGAGCATCTGCAAACAAGAGGATGGCCCAGGTCCTGCACGTGCCTGCCCCCCTTCCCAGGTCAGGGGACTCGGGGGAGAGGGCCCTGCCCTGGGGAGCTTCAGTCCTGGAAGCCTGAGGGACAGGGGACCCTGCCTTGGGGGCTTTGAGGGTGGGACACACAGCCCGGCAATTAGAGGTCTAAGGGAGGAGTCAGAGTCCTGCCCTGGGAGGGTCTGAGGGGGATGGCAGAGTCTTACCAGAAAAAGGGGGTTGTCTAAGCGGGGGAGATAGGGCCCTGTCCTGGGGGCATTTGGGAGAGGATGTGGCCTAGCGCCCGGAGTCTGTTGGGGAGGGACAGCCCTGCCCGGGGAAGTCTGAGAGCAGACACAGTCAAGCACCAGGTGGGCTCCCATCTCTTGGGCAAATGAACCCCACCTCTCCCTGGGCATCAGTCTTTGCCCTGAGAATGGGGGACAGCAGGATTCAATGGTCCTGGTGTTTCTCCCACCCCAGGGACCCCCGGCCCAGCCTCCCCCACCAGCCTTCCCCTCCCAAGGAGCCCGACCCACCCTACTCCGTGGAGACCCCCTATGGCTACCGCCTGGACCTGGACTTCCTCAAGTACGTGGACGACATCGAGAAGGGCCACACGCTGCGTCGTGTGGCAGTGCAGCGCCGCCCCCGCCTGGGCTCTCTGCCCCGCGGCCCCGGCTCCTGGTGGACGTCCACTGAGTCGCTGTGCTCCAACGCCAGTGGGGACAGCCGGCACTCAGCTTACTCCTACTGCGGCCGCGGCTTCTACCCTCAGTATGGTGCTCTGGAGACCCGCGGTGGCTTCAATCCGCGGGTGGAGCGCACACTGCTGGACGCCCGTCGCCGTCTCGAGGACCAGGCGGCCACACCCACCGGCCTGGGCTCCCCTGACCCCCAGTGCGGCTGGCTCGACGGGCTCCCTGGTGGGCGTGGGGTTGCCACCCCCGACGCCACGGAGTTCGGGACTGTCCACACCAGTGCCTCCCAGCACTGGTCACCTGGCCCACGTGCGGGAGCAGATGGCAGGTGCCCTGCGGAAGCTTCGACAGTTGGAGGAGCAGGTGAAGCTGATCCCCCGTGCTCCAGGTGAAGCTGTCGGTGCTCCAGGAGGAAAGCGGCAGCTCACAGTGCAACTCAAGAGCCAGAAGTTCCTGGGCCACCCCACGGGGGGGCCGGGGCCGCAGCGAGCTCTGCCTGGACCTCCCCCGATACCCCAGAGGACCCAGTGGCACCCGAGACCCGGAGTGTGGGCACCTGGGTCCGAGAACGGGACTTGGGCGTGCCTGATGGGGAGGCCGCCCTTGCCGCCAAGGTTGCTGTGCTGGAGACCCAGCTCAAGAAGGCGCGGCAGGAGCTGCAGGCAGCTCAGGCCCGGCAGGCCCACCCCCAGCCCCAGGCCTGGCCACCGCCAGACAGCCCAGTCCGTGTGGACACTGTCCGGGTGGTGGAAGGGCCGCGGGAGGTAGAGGTGGTGGCCAGCACAGCCGCTGGTGCCCCTGCACAGCGGGCCCAGAGTCTGGAGCCTTACGGGGCAGGGCTGAGGGCCCTGGCAATGCCTGGTGGGCCTGAGAGCCCCCCCTGTGTTCTGCAGCCAGGAGGTGGTGGAGACGATGTGCCCAGTGCCCGCTGTGGCCACCAGCAACATCCACGTGGTGAAGAAGATTAGCATCACAGAGCGCAGCTGTGACGGAACGGCAGGTAAGCAGCTGCAGGCGGGAGAACTGCTAGGGGAAACAGTGGGGAGCTCTTTCTTCCCTTGGCTCAGCCTGGACCCTCAGAATGCCAGGGTCCAGGTGGGGCATGGTGATGCACGCCTGTAATCCCAGCAGTTTGGGAGGCCGTGGTGGGCGGATCACTTGAGGTCAGGAGTTCAAGACCAGCCTGGCCAACATGGTGAACCCCACCTCTACTAAAAATACAAAACTTAGCCAGGTGTGGTAGTACGTGCCTGTAATCTCAGCTACTCAGGAGGCTGAGACAGGAGACAAGCTTGAGCCTGGGAGGAGGAGGTTGCAGTGAGCCAAGATTATACCACTGCACTCCAGCCTGGGCAACAGGAGACTCTGTCTCAAAAAAAAAAAAAAGAATGCCAAGCTCCAGCCCTGGCCTTCCACCAGACACATCACTCTAACTCTTAGAGTCTCTGTCTTGTCATCAACAAAACGGGGAGAATCGTGCAGTCACCCTTAGGGCTGTAGCAACCATACAGAGAAATTAGGTGACTGCCACTTTGTCAGTATCCAGAAAGCGGGAGGTGTTTGAGGGAAAGTTCCGCAAGGCTGTTGGTTTGCGAGGCAGAAATCCTCTGTGTTTATTCAGTAAGTGGCAGGAATCAATCTCAGACCAGTTTAAGCAGTTAAAAGGAAATGTGTTGTTATAACTTATGACAGCTTTAGGCATGGCTGGATCCAGGTGCACAAACGTTGTTGTTGTTGTTAAGAGATAGAGTCTCGGCGGGGCGCGGTGGCTCACGCCTGTAATCCCAGCACTTTGGGAGGCCGAGGTGCGCGGATCACGAGGTCAAGAGATCGAGACCATCCTGGCCAACATGGTGAAACCCCGACTCTACTAAAAATACAAAAATTAGCCAGGTGTGGTGGTACGTGCCTGTGGTCCCAGCTACTGGGGAGGCTGAGGCGGAAGAATCACTTGAACTCAGGAGGCGGAGGTTACAGTGAGCCGAGATTGTGCCACTGCACTCCAGCCTGGCGACAGAGCAAGACCTGTCTAAAAAACAAAAAAAAGAGAGATAGAGTCTCGCTCTGTTTCCCAGGCTGCATTGCAGTGGTGCGATCGTGGCTCACTGCAGCCTGGACCTCCTGGGTTCAAGCAATCCTCCCACCTGAGCCTCCCGAGTAGCTGGGACTACAGGCACACACCACTGTGCCTCACTAATTTTTTTTACTTTCTGTAGAGACAAAGTCTTGTTATGTTGCTCAGGCTGGTCTCAAACTTCTGGGCTCAAGTGATCCTCCTGTCTTGGCCTCCCAGAGTGCTGGGATTATAAGCATGAGCCACCACTCTGGCCTCAGTGCTCAGATATCATCAGGAATCTAACTTGGTGTCTTTCTCTTCTTGTTTACCATGGCGGGGCTACCCTTTCAGGCAGGCAAAGGAAGGTGACCTCACTGCTTCAGGCATCTCCATGTCCAATTTAGTGGAGTGGGGAGCTCCTTAATCCAAAGAGGACCAGTAAAAATCCCAGGGGTAGCCCTCATTGGCTGGCCTGGGTCATATGCCCATTACTGAGCCAATCACGGTGTCCCTGGCTGCCCAGCTATGGATGCTGGGGGTAGGAGAGCCCCACCCAAGACCTGTGGCCTTTGAGGGAGGAAGGGGGTGCTTCCCAGAGGAAGTACTGAGTCCTCATGCCAGGAAAGGGGGTGCCGGCAGTGCAGAATGTCAGCTGCTGGGTTGTCCTGAGGTCCCTGGGAGAAGCCACCCAAATGATTCATAATAATGACAGCTGGGCTGGGTGCAGTTGCTCACGCCTGTAATCTCAGAACTTTGGGAGGCTGAGGCAGGCGGATCACTTGAGGTCAGGATCACTCAGGAGTTCAAGACCAGCCTGGCCAACACAGTGAAACCCTGTCTCTACTAAAAGTACAAAAATTATCTGGGTGTAGTGGCGCACACCTATAATCCCAGCTACTCTGGAGGCTGAGGCAGGAGAATTGCTTGAATCCGGGAGGTAGGGATTGCAGTGAGCTGAGATGACAAGACTGTACTCCAGCCTGGGCGACAGCTTGACTGTGTCTCAAAATAGTAATAGTGACAGCTAGTTGGGCATGGTGGCTCACGCCTGTAATCCCAGTACTTTGACAGGCAGAGGCAGACCACTTGAGGCCAGGAGTTCGAGACCAGCCTGGCCAACATGGTGAAACCCTGTCTCTACTAAAAATACAAAAATTAGCTGGACGTGGAGACGCACACCTGGATTCCTAGCTACTTGGGAGACTGAGGCAGGAGAATCACTTCAACGCGGAAGCCAGAGGTGGCAGTGAGCTGAGATCACACCACTGCACTCCAGCCTGGGTGACACAGTGAAACTCTGTCTCAAAATAATAATGATAATAATAATCATGACAGCTGTTCTTCTTGAAACATGGTCGGGGGCTCTGCCAGGTGCCAGGTGCACAGATTCATGCTGTGTGATACTGGGTGAGCAGCAGCACCTCTCTAGGCCTAAACATCCCTCCCGAGAGGTGGAGAATTGATGAGTTAATGCACACAGTTAAGTGCTGGTTGCTGCTTCTGCTGATAATGTCCTGTCAACCCTGTTGGTTGGTTGGTTGATTGATTGATTGATTTAGAGACAGCGTCTTGCTCTGTCGCCAGGCTGGAGTGCAGTGGCGCAATCTCAGCTCACTGCAACCTCCACCTCCCAGGTTCAAGCAATTATCCTGCCTCAGCCTCCACAGGTGCTCGCCACCACGCCCCGCTAATTTTGTGTTTTTAGTAGAGACCCGGTTTCACCATGTTGGCCAGGATGGTCTCAATCTCTGGTCAACCCTGTTTATACCTGGGGAAACTGAGGCTTAAGGAGGGGATTCGTTTGTCCTGTGTCACAGCCAGGAAGTGGCTGAACTGAGCCAGGATCTAAACCCAGGACATCAAGCCTGTAATCGTAGCACTTTGGGAGGCCAAGGTGGGTGGATCACCTGAGGTCGGGAGATCGAGACCAGCATAGCCAACATGGCGAAACCCCGTCGCTACTAAAAATATAAAAATTAGCTGGGTTTGGTGGCACACGCCTGTAATCCCAGCTACTCGGGAGGCTGAGGCAGGAGAATCGCTTGAACCCAGGAGGCGGAGGTTGTAATAAGCCAAGATTACGCCGCTGCACTCCAGCCTGGGTGACAGAGTGAGACTCCATCTCAAAAAATAATAATAATCATAATAATAAAAATAAATTAACCCAGGACAGCTTGAACCTGCAGCAGGTCTCTAAGGTAGGGCCCAAGCTCTCATCCCAGCCTCAACGCCAGGTGGCCGGAGCCTCTACCGGCAGACCAGGGGCGCAGGCTGGAGGGCAGGGACCCAGCTGTGTTTTCTCGCTGGCCCGTGTTGTTCCTGGCCAGCTCTGGACACCACCCGCCTGTTTATGTCTATCCCAAACACCCGGCCCTGCGGTTCTGGCCCTCTCCCAGAGGCCCTGCCTGGCCCAGCCTCCAAATCTCTGAAAGGCAACCACCATTCCAGACGTGCCTCCCAGAGCAGCCTGAGGCCATCTGCCTGCAGGACAAAAGGACAAACAGACATAGTGATGTCCACCTTCTTTGCATGCGAGCTGCTGTCCTGAAAGTTCTTCCTGCAGCCTCATTTTATTCCCTCTTGCTGCAGCCAGCCCCAATTTCTGCCTTGCTTGGGCCAAGCTGGAATGTCTTAATTCATTTCTATGTCTTCCTTTTTTGTTGTTGTTGTTTTTTTTGAGACCGAGTCTCACTCTGTCATCCAGGCTGGAGTGCAGTGACACAATCTCGGCTTACTGCAGCCTCCACCCCCTGGGTTCAATTCAAGCGATTCTCCTGCCTCAGCCTCCCAAGTAGCTGGGACTACAGGCATGCACCACCATGCCCAGCTAATTTTTGTACTTTTAGTAGAGACAGGGTTTCACCATGTTGTTGGCCAGGCTGGTCTCGAACTCCTGACCTCAGATGATCTGCCCGCCTCGGCCTCCAAAAGTGCTGGGATTATAGGTGTTAGCCACCACACCCAGCCCTTAATTCATTTCTGTATCTTCTCATTCAGTGTTTACCGAGTGCCTACTATGTTCCAGATTCTTCTGTGCACTGAGGACAAACCAGTGTACTACACAGACACAAAAACCACTGCAGTATCAGCCGACATGGTGACACATTCCTGTGGTCCCAGCTACTTGGGAGGCTGAAGGTGGGAGGATGGCTTGAGCCCAGCCATTCAAGACTACAGTGAGCCACAGTGGCGCCATTGCACTCCAGCCTGGGTGACAGTGAGACCCTGTCTCTTAAAAAAAAAAGCCACTGCAATAAATAAATAAGAGAGTGCAATAGATGAAGGATGAATTCTCATTGCAGAGAATGTGTGGGAAGCAGATAGGATAGGCATGGGGTTGATTCCAATTCTGTTTTCCCTACTCCTTAGCTCTGTATCTTTTGAGTAAGCGATTTTTTTTTTGAGATGGAGTCTCGCTCTGTCACCGAGATCCGTGCCACTGTACTCCAGCCTGGGTAACAAGAGCAAAACTCCATCTCAAAAAAAGAAAAGAAAAGAAAGAAGTCGGGGGAAAAACAATGTTCCAGGGAGGGGCACAGCAGGGACAAAGACCCTGAGATAAGCAGAGGCTCGGGTGTGTCAAGGGGGTTGAACAAACTGGAATGTGATGAGATAAGGTTCAGGGTAGTGTGATCACTGGGGGTGAGTCCTTCAGAGCTCCTGGGCTGTGAGGAGAGCATTGTGGGAAATGAGATGACCCAGGGCAAGGAGTTGACAAGTGCTCAGAGGATCCACAAGTGCTCAGATGACCCACTTGTCACTTAGGGCAGGGACCCAGCGGTTCTGGGTCAGCTTGGTGGGTAAATCAGGGAGAGCTCCTTGGAGGAGGAGGCACAGAGGGGCCCAACCTCTCTTTTTTTGCAAAAAAAAAATCTTCATAACAGCTGGGTACCATGGCTCATGCCTGTAATCCTTTGAGGGGCCAAGGGGGATGAATCACTTGAGCCCTGGAGTTTGAGACCAGTCTGGCCAACATGGCGAAATGCCGTCACTACTAAAAATACAAAAATTAGCTGGGTGTGGTGGTGCATACCTGTAATCTCAGTTGCTCAGGAGGCTGAGGCGGGAGGATCACCTGAGCTCAGCAAGGTTGATGCTATAGTAAGCCATGATTTTACCACTGCACTCCAGAGTGAGACTCTTTCTCAGAAAACAAAATATATGAAATATTTTCATAACATTCAGAGGCCCAACCTCTCTGCTATCTACTGAGTCCACTGTTTTTGTTTTGTTTTTAGTAGAGTAGAAATCCATGCACTGTAGCCAAAGGGCAGGGGAGATGGGAGGCAGGCTTCCCCTCAGGCTGGCGAAGGTGGGGGAGGCAGGCAAAGGCCTGGAGATTCCACAAAATCCCGCCACTCCCACCCCCACCTGGCAAAGCCACCACAGGGGTATCCGTGAACAAAGGGGAAACCTGGTGCTGGAGGGGTTCTGCCCACAGCTTTGACATTCCTCTGCTCTTGTTCAAAGTGTATTCCAATGAAAGCAGTTTATATTCTTTGTGAAAGGTTTGGAAAGTACAGAAACATCTAGAACAGGCTGGGCGCGGTGGCTCACACCTGTAATCCCAGCACTTTGGGAGGCTGAGGCAGGTGGATCACCTGAGGTCAGGAGTTCGAGACTAGATTGACCAATATGGTGAAACCCCATCTCTGCTAAAAATATCAAAATGAGCCGGGCGTGGTGGTGTGTGCCTGTAGTCCCAGTACTAGGGAGGCCAAGACAGGAGAATTGCTTGAACTCAGAAGGCGGAGGTTACAGTGAGCCAGGATTGCGCCACTGCACTCCAGCCTGGCTGACAGAGCTAGACTCCATCTCAAAACACAAAGAAAAGTCGAGAACAAACAAAACCTTTGTAAACCTACCACTGCCCAAATATAGCTGCCATCACAGCTGCTGCTTTGCTTCTGATTTTTTTTTTTTTTAAGAGATAGAATCTTTCTTTGTTGTCCAGGCGGATCTTGAATTCCCGGTGTCATACAATCTTCCTGCCTCAGCTTCCCAAAGTACCAGATTTTTTTTTTTTTTTTGAGACAGGGTTTTGCCCTGTCACCCAGGCTGGAGTGCAGTGGGGCAATCACAGCTCACTGCAGCCTCGACCCCCCTGGGCTCAGGTGATCCTCCCACCTCCCACCTCAGCCTCTCAAGTAACCACAGGTGCACACGACCATGCCTGGCTAATTTTTGTATTTTTAGTAGAGACAATGTTTTGCCATGTTGGCCAGGCTGGTCTGAAGCTCCTGGCCTCAAGTGGTCCACTCGCCTCAGCCTCCCGAAGTGCTGGGATTACAAGTGTGAGCTACCACACCCAGCCTCAATTTAAAAAATAAACGTATTTAATTTAGGCCGAGCATGGTGGCTCACGCCTGTAATCCCAGCACTTTTGGAGGCCAAGGTGGGCAGATCTCCCCCACTTTATTATTTTTATTCTTTTTACTGAGATGGGGTCTCACTGTGTTGCCCAGGCTGTTCTTAAACTCCTGGACTCAAGTGATCCTTCCACCTCAGCCTCCTGAGTAGCTGGGGTTACAGGCTTATACCTCCACACTCAACTTTTTCTGGTTTTATTGAAGTATACTTAATATGCAAAAGAATGCACACAGTTAATGTATACATGTTTGAGTCTGGTGCTTCCGTTCCTTCATTTGGAGTTGCAAAAGCAGCGATAGACGATATGGAAATGAACGAGGATGGCCGAGTTCCAATAAAACTTTATTTGCAGACCCTGAAATTTCAATTTCACATACTTTTCATGAGTCCCAAATTCAATTATTCTTTCCCATCCATTAAAAAATGTAAAAGCGGCGCCCATAGGCTGGAGCTCCCCACCCTGTGCTCTCCACTGTCAGTGCCACCCGCACACCGGCTAATACCATTCCTTGCAATCCACCTTCCAGAAACTCAGAAACTTATTTAGACATTGGAGTGTCCTTGAAAAATATGCCTTGTGCATGTTTAATTTCCTTAAATGGTATTGTGTTCAGAGAAACAAAAATCTCTTTCTGTTTCTTATTTTTTCCCCCTCCGTACACTATTTTTGAACACTCCACAGTGATGTTCGTAAATCTGGTCGTCACTTTTTATTTTCTTTCCTTTTTTTTTCTTTTACTTTTTTGAGATAGAGTGTTGCTCTGTAGCCCAGGCTGGAGTGCAGTGGCACAATGTCAGTTCACTGCAACCTCCACCTCCCGGGTTCAATCAATTCTCCTGCCCCAGCCTCCTGAGTAGCTGGGATTACAGGCACTTGCCACCGTCCCCAGCTACTTTTTGTATTTTTAGTAGAGACGGGGTTTCACCATATTGGCCAGGCTGGTCAGGAACTCCTGACCTCATGATCTGCCTGCCTCAGCTTCCCAAAGTGCTGGGATTACAGGCATGAGCCACAGCACCCACTTACCATCTTACCTAATCCCCTCATGGTGAGTACCTGGCTACTTTCAATTTCTGGCCGCCATGAACAGTGCTGGAGTCATCCTCACACATCCCCTCCTGTGGGACTGCCTGTTCCTAGAGGATGTGTAACTTCAAGTTCTGTCTGATCCTCTCCAAAAAAAGCTCTCCCCCGTCCACACTGCTAACACCATGCTCAGGGTCAAGCTGTCCATTTTCTCATATCCTCACCAACATATGGCTTTATCTGTCTTTCTAATTTTTCCTTTTCCTTTTTCTTACTTGAGACAGAGTCTCGTTCTGTCGCCCAGGCTGGAGTGCAGTGGTACCATCTCGGCTCACTGCAACCTCCACCTCCCGGGTTCAACTGATTTCTCCTGCCTCAGCCTCTCTAGTAGCTGGGATTACAGGTGTCCACCACCACGCCTGGCTAATTGGCTTTTTAGTAGAGACAGGGTGTCACCATGTTGGCGAGACTGGTCTCGAACTCTTGACCTCGTGATCGTCCCTCCTCAGCCTCCCAAAGGGCTGCAATTACAGGCGTGAGCCACCAAGCCTGGCCCCATCTTTCCAATTTTTTTTAACCTATCTGATAACTGCTACAGAATGGTATCTCCTTACTGTTATGTTTGTTTACTGTCATGTTTGTTTTTTGAGACATGGTCTCATCGTGTCACCCAGGCTGGAGTGCAGTGGCACAGTCACGGTTCACTGCAGCCTCAACCTCCCAGGCTCAGGTGATCCTCCCACCTCAGCCTTCTTAGTGGCTAAGACTAAAGGCCTTTGTGGTGACATTTGGGTAATTTTTTGTAGAGATGGGGTCTTGCTGTATTGCCCAGGCTGGTCTCGAATTCCTGAGTTGAAGTGATCCACCTCAGCCTTCCTAAGTGCTGGGATTACAGACGTGAGTCTCGGAACTCAGCCCTCCTTACTGTTTTCATTGGCATATCTCTGATAGGCAGTGAGATACAGCTTCCGTGCGTGAGCCTAATAAGCTTCCTCTGTAAGTCGTTTACTTGTAGCCTTTTGTCCGCTTTTCTCTGAGCAGTTTTTAAAAGGTCCTGGTATCTTGCAGAATCAAGACGGGCAAACTATGGCCCATGGGCCAGATATAGCCTGACACCTGTTTTTCTACCAGCCACAGCTAAGAATGATTTTTACATTTTTTAAAATGGTTGAACGATTTTAAAAGTATATTTTGGACCAAGTGCAGTGGCTCACACCTGTAATCCCAGCACGTTGGGAGGCCAAGGCAGAAGGATCGCCTGAGGCCAGGAGTTTGAGACCAGTCTGGGCAATATAGTGAGACCCCATCTCTACAAAAAAAATTAAAAATTAACTTGGCATGGTGGCACGCACGTGTAGTCCCAGCTACTCAGGCTGAGGCAGGAGGGTTTCTTGAGCCCAGAATTTTTGTGTGTGTGTGAAGATGGGATTCCACCATGTTTCCCAGGCTGGTCTCAAACTCCTGGGCTCAAGTGATCCACCCACCTTGGCCTCCTAAAGTGTTGGGATGACAAGCGTGAGCCACCGTGCCTGGCAAGCCCAGGATTTTGAGGCTGCATCAAGCTATAATGGAACTCCAGCCTGGGCAACGGAAGTTGCCTAAAGTAGACCAGGCACAGTGACTCCCGCTTGTAATCCCAGCACTTTGGGAGGCCCAGGCGGGCGGATCACCTGAGGTCAGGAGTTTGAGACCAACCTGGCCAACATGGTGAAACCTGTCTCTGCAACAATACAAAAATGAGCCGGGCGTGGTGGCGAGCGCCTGTAATCCCAGCTGCTCCGGAGGCTGAGGCAGAGAATCACGTAAACCCGGGAGGTGGAGGTTGCAGTGAGCCGAGATGGTGCCATTGCACTCCAGCCTGGATGACAAGAGCAAGACTTCGTCACACACACAGAAAAAGAAGTTGCCTGAAGCACTGCCTGCTTCTCTGTTGGGGCAGAATGGGCTTTGGGTGCTGCTCTAGTTTATTTATTGATATTTTTTTCACATTAAAAAAAAAAATAGAGACAGAGTCTCACCCTATCTCAAAAAAAAAAAATGTCTTGACATGAACAAGATTATGTGAAATTCAAACTTATCGGATACAGCCACATGGAATCATTTACATACTGTCTGTGACTGGTTTTGCATTAGAACTGTGCCGGAGTTGAGCAGTTACAACCAAGTCCTTACGTTTGACGTAACCAAGAATGTTTGCTGTAACCAAGAATGTTTGCTATCTAGCCCCTTCCAGAAAGTTTGTTGACCCTATTCTAGAAGATTATCCCTTGCCTGTGCAAATGTTTGGCACCACCCTCCGCATCCATGAAGATCTTAAAGGTCTTCATTTTTATTTTTGTTTTTGTTTTTGTTTCTGTTTTTGAGATGGAGCCTGGCTCTGTCATCCAGGCTGGAGTGCAATGGCACAGTCTCAGCTCACTGCAACCTCCGCCTTCCAGGTTCCAGGGATTCTCCTGCCTCGCCCTCCCGAGTAGCTGGCATTACAGGTGCCCACTACCACACGTGGCTAATTTTTGTATTTTCAGTAGAGACTGGGTTTCACCATGTTGATCAGACTGGTCTCGAACTCCTGACCTCATGTGATCTGCCCACCTTGGCCTCCCAAAGTCCTAGGATTACAAGCATGAGCCACCTCGCCCAGCCAGAAGTCTTCATTTTGGATATAGTTAAGACCATTGTGTTCTGCATTTATGGATTATGCTTGGATGAACTTTTAAAAGAATCTTAACTGGGCATATTGACTCACACCTGTAATCTCAGCACTTTGGTGGGAAAAGTGCTTGAGTCTAGGAGTTCAGGGCCAGCCTAGGCAGCATAGTAAGACCCTCATCTCTACAAAGTACAAAAGTTAGCCAGGCATGGTGGTGCGTGCCTGTAATCCCAGCTACTTGAGAGGCTGAAGTGGGAGGATTGCTTGAGCCCAGAAGTTGGAAGCTGTAGTGAGCTGTGATCACGGTGCTGCACTCCAGCCTGGACAACAGAGTGAGACCCTGTCACTGAATGAATGAATGTGAATGAATGAAGGAATGAATATGAATTAATGAGTGAATCTTTCCCCTTCCTGAGTTCCTGATGCTCTGCTACATTATACCCCTTTAGCTTTGTAGTTGTACTTTCATCTTAATCCTTCACAATTTTTTTTTTTTTTTTTGAGACGGAGCCTCCCTCTGTTGCCAGGCTGGAGTGCTGTGGTGCGATCTTGGCTCACTGCAAACTTCGACTCGTGGGTTCAAGCGATTCTCCTGCCTCAGTCTCCCAAGTAGCTGGGATTACAGATGCACGCAACCACGCCCAGCTAATTTTTATATTTTTAGTAGAGATGGGGTTTCACCATGTTGGCCAGGATGGTCTTAATCTCCTGACCTTGTGATCTGCCTGCCTCGGTCTCCCAAAGTGCTGGGATTACAGCCGTGAGCCATCACGCCCGGCCCACAAGTTTCTTGTATAGTATGAGATAGAGATCCAGCTTGACTTTTCTCATGTAAAGTAAGCTGCTTCTCCCAAAACCACACCACACAATCCACCCTTTCCCACTGACTTGTGGAAATCCTCTCTGTCTTACCCTCAGTCCCCAAAGATTGGAGCCTATGCTGGGCTATCTTCTGTGTCCCATTGGTCCATTTATTAATGCAAAAATGCCCTGCTGTTCTGATGGTTGTGGCTTTGAAATATGTTTTACTCTCCCAGAGACTGACTACTCCATCTTTGCTCTTGTTTTGTAGAATTGTCTTAGCTCATCACTGGACTTTAGTTCTTTTGTGTAAATTTTAGTGTCAGTTGGCCCCATTCCCCAGTGGAATAACAATAATAAGTATGATCAATTTTATTATTACTTGTTGTTATTCTAGCATTCCATTTCTAACCTTGAACTCCTCAGGTTTTGAAGTCACTCCCTGTTTTTCCGTTGGGGCAGAATGGGCTTTAGTTTTGCTCTAGTTTGTTTTGTTTTCTTTTTTTCTTTTTTTTTTTTTTTTTTTGAGATGAGTCTCACTCTTTCACCCAGGCTGGAGTGCAGTGGTGTGATCTCGACTCACTGCAACCTCTACCTCCTGGGTTCAAGCAATTCTGCCTCAGCCTCCTGAGTAGCTGGGATTACAGGCACACGCCACCACACCCAGCTAATTTTTGTATTTTTAGTAGAGCCGAGGTTTCACCATGTTGACCAGGCTGATCTCAAACCCTGACCTCAGGTGATCCGCCTGCCTCTGCCTCCCAAAGTGCTGGGATTACAGGTGTGAACCACCGCGCCCAGCCCTTTTTTTTTTTTTTTTTTTAAGACGGGTTTCACTCGGTCACCCAGGCTGGAGTGCAGCAGTGTTATCATAGCTCAGTGTAACCTCAGTCTCTTGAGCTTAAGTGATCTTCTCATCGCAGCCAAGCATAGTCCCAAGTAGCTATAGGTGCACTCCACTACACCTGGCTAATTTTTAAGTTTTTTGTAGAGATGGAGCCTTGCTATGTTTCCTAGGCTGGTCTTGAACTCCTAGCCTCAAGTGATCCTCCTGCCTCAGCCTCTCAAATTTTTTCACTTCTTAAACTATTGTGGTAACATACATAAAACATAAAATTTACCATCTAGCCAGGTGCAGTGGCTCACGCCCGTAATCCCAACACTTTGGGAGACTGAGGCGGGTGGATCACCGGCGGTAATGAGTTCGAGACCAGCCTGGCCAACATGGCAAAACCCCATCTCTACTAAAAATACAAAATTAGCCAGGTGTGGTGGCACACACCTGTAATCCCAGCTACTCCGGAGGCTGAGGCAGGAGAATCGCTTAAACTCAGGAGGCTGAGGTTGCGGTGAGCCGAGATCACGCCATTGCACTCCAGCCTGGGCAATAGAGCAAGACTCCGTCTCAAAAAAAAAAAACTTACCCTCTCATCCATTTTTGAATATCTCATTCGGTGACATTAAGTACATTTGCGTCGTTTTGTTTTTCTTACGCTTTTTAGGAACAGGATCTCCCTATGTTGCCCAGGCTGGTCTCACACTCCTGGGCTCAAGTGATACTTCCACTTCAGCCTCCCAAAGTCCTGGGATTATAGGTGTGAGCCACCCGTCCGGCCCATTCACACTATTGTACAACCATCACCACCATCTATCTGTAGAATTTACTCATCTTTCCAAACTGAAACTCTGGCCCCATTAAACACTCAATTCCCATTCCCCCTTCTCCCAGTCCCTGGCACCCACTGTTCTATTTTCTGTCTGTTTAAATCTGACCACTCTAGGGCCAGGTGCGGTGGCTCACACCTGTAACCCCAGCACTTTGGGAGGCCGAGGCAGGCAGATCACCTGAGGTCAGGAGTTCGAGATCAGCCTGGCCAACGTGATGAAGCCCTGTCTCTATTAAAAATACAAAATTTAGCCTGGCACGGTGGTGGGCACCCATAATCCCAGCTATTCAGGAGGCTGAGGCAGGAGAATCACTTGAAGTCAGGAGGCGGAGGTTGCAGTGAGCCAAGATCGCACCACTGCACTCCAGCCTGATTGATGGAGTGAGAGTCTGTATCAAATAATAATGATACTAAATCTTGACAACTCTAGGGACCTCGTGTGAATGGAATCATGCAATGTGTTTGTCTCTTTTGCATCTGGCTTCTTTCACATAGCATAATGTTGCTGCACCTCATTTTATGGCTTTCCCAGGATTTCTTTTTTTTTTATCGGAGACAGAGTCTTGCTCTATACCCCAGGCTGGAGTGCAGTGGCATGATCTCAGCTCACTTCAACCTCCACCTCCCAGGTTCAAGTGATTCTCACACCTCGGCCTCCCGAGTCACTGGAATTACAAATGCCCACCACCACACCCAGCTAATTTTTGTATTTTTAGTAGATACAGCATTTCACCATGTTGGTTAGTCTGGTCTTGAATTCCTGACCTTGTGATCCGCCCACCATGGCTTCCCAAAGTGCTGGGATTACAGGCATGAGCCTAGCTGCCAGGTCATGTTTTTATCTGATTTTTTTTAAAGAGGCAGGGTCTTACTCTGTTGCCAGGCTGAAGTGCAGTGGCGTGATCTCTGCTCACTGCAACCTCCGCCTCCTGGGTTCAAGTAATTCTGCCTCAGCCTCCCGAGTAGCTGGGACTATAGGTGTTCGCCACCAGGCCCGGCTAATTTTTGTACTTTTAGTAGAGACAGGGTTTCACCATGTTAGCCAGGCTGATCTCGAACTACTGATCTCAGGTGATCCGCCCGCCTTGGCCTCCCAAACCTTAGGTTTAGAGCTCACTCAGGCTGAAGCCAGGAATATGGGGCCACAGGGTTGTCCTTGTCCCTGACTAGCTGCTAGGCAGGCACCAAACCGGGATTGGAAGTGGATTCTACCACCTGCTCAAAGGGTGACCTTGGCAGCTCTGTGCCTCAGTTTCCTCATTCATAATAATCCGACTTCCCTCTGAGGTCCAGGAGACTGGATGTGGTTAACACGAAAATCAGCCCTTGGACAGCACCTGGCCCGGGGTGTGTGACCTGCAGGGCCACAGCTGTCAGCCTGTGGTTGTTTGGCTTTTATGACCAACAGCAGACACCTCATTTCCTGTCCTTCCAGGCCTCCCACAAGTTCCTGTTGAATCATCCTCATCACCCCCAGGGTCCGAGGTAGCCTCCCTGACACAGCCTAGAAGACCCCAGGCTGGGTGCCCACCCAGGACACCACCCACAGGGAGCCCACCAGGCAGTCGGCCTCCCGAGAGTCTGAGGAGGCCGGGGGTACTGGTAAGTGGTGGGTGGCCGCCAAGAGGGATGGGGCACCCAAATGACCACAACTCGGAGTCTGGCCTTGAAGGGTTCTCACACCACCACTTCTGTCCTCCCCCTCCAGGCGGGCCTCCGGCAGGCGTACAATCTATCATGAAACAGAAAGAGGAGATTGCAGACCCCACGACCCACCAGAGGAGCCTCCAGTTCGTGGGGGTCAATGGCGGGTAAGAGGAGAAGACCCCCCCACCCCACACTGCCCACCCTTCCTCCGTTCATCCGCACACAAGAGCCTCCTAATTTCCTCCTTCCGAGCCCCTTGCTTTGGTTAATTCATTTAATCAAACCACAATGGCGAGATGAGGAAACTGAGGCATGAGGAGGCTGAGCGCGTTGCCGGAGCTCACTCAGTGTCCCAGGAGTCGGCCCCGGGTGGCCTGGCTCAACTGCTCAAGGTGTAACCACCGCACTGCACCACCCCGTGGAAGGTGCCGGACTCCGCTTCCTGCCCTGATAGAACTCCTGGTCCAGTGGGGGAGCTGGGCACTGATGGGTAGTTGGAGCCATGATGGGGACACTCGGTGCAGGCCCGCAAGAAAGACACAGGTGGCCCTGGGGGGGGGTTCCAGAAGGAGGAGACACAGGTGCTGCAGGAGAAGTGGAAGCCAGCAAGGCAAAGAGAGGGCGTGGGGAGGGCTCTCCTGGCAGGGGCACAGTGTGGGTAAAGGCTCAGAGGCGTGAAAGCAGAGTGACATGAGAAACAGGAGGCGCAGGGAGTGATGGTTGGTTTGGGGACTTGAATGCCGAGCCTAGAAGCTTGATTAGGTTTTGTCCAGAGGCAGCAAGAAACACGAGAGAGCCCTGTTTGTGGTGGGATGAGAGTGTGAATCACCTGTGTTAAAGGGGCTAGAGGGACCAGGCGCAATGGCTTACACCTGTAATCCCAGCACTTTGGGAGGCCGAGGCGGGCGGATCACTTGAGCTCAGGAGTTCAAGACCAGCCTGGCCAACATGATGAAACCCCATCTCTACTAAAAATACAAAAAATAATTGGGCATGGTGGGCACAGTTTCAGCTACTTGGGAGGTTAAGGCAGGAGACTCACTTAACCCAGGAGGCAGAGGCTGCAGTGAACCTAGATCTCACCACTGCACTCTCAGCCTGGGCAACAGAGTGAGACTCCATCTCAAACAAAAAAAAAGGCTAGAGGTCACGTGCGATGGCTCACGCCTATAATCCCAACACTCAGGGAGGCTAAGGCAGGTGGATCGCCTGAGCTCAGGAGTTCGAGACCAGTCTGGCCAACATGGCAAAACACTGTCTTTACTAAAAAATTCAAAAATTAGCCAAGCACAGTGGTGTAAGCGGTAGTCCCAGCTACTCTGGAGGCTGAAGCAGGAGAATTGCTTGAACCCAGGAGGCAGAGGTTGCAGTGAGCCGAGATTGCACCACTGGGCAATAGCCTGGGCAACAGAGTCAGACCCGATCTTAAAAAGACGAGGGTGGGTGGCCGGGCACAGTGGCTCATGCCTGTAATCCCAGCACTTTGGGAGGCTGAGGTGGGTGGATCACTTGAGGTCAGGAGTTTGAGACCAGCCTGACCAAATAATGAAACCCTGTCTCTATTAAAAATAAAAACATTAGCTGTGCGTGGTGGTGGGCACCTGTAATCCCAGCTACCCAGGAGGCTGAAGCAGGAGAATTGCTTGAACCCGGGAGATGGAGGTTACAGTGAGCCGAGATCGTACCACTGGACTCCAGCCTGGGCAACAGAGTGAGACTCCATCTCAAAAAAAAAAAAAAAAAAGCAGAGGGTGGTATGCTGGACATGGCAAAGAGCCGCACGTGAAAAGCAGTGCCCTTCGCCCCAGCGTGCTCACAACCACTGCTGACGTTCCCTGAGCACTCACTGTGTGCCTGTTGCTGCAGACCACATCCCTGCAGCCCGGAAATGCCAATACTGCCACTGAACAGAAGGGCAAGCTGACGCCCACAGAGGTCAGGTAGCCAGATCCCTGCCTTCCTTTCCCGCCATTTCTCATCCCATCTGCAGCGTCTCCCCCGCCCTGCTCGTTCCTCCCCAGGTATGAGTCGTCATCCGAGGACTCCAGCACAACAGAGAACATCTCAGACAATGACAGCACAGAGAACGAGGCCCCAGAGCCGGGGGGAGAGGGTTCCGAGTGTGGCCGAAGCCCCCCAGCTCAGGCCTGCAGGGAAAGCAGCGGCCAAGCCCAGCCGGCAGGAATGCCAACTGTCTCGAGAATCTCAGCACATACCCACAGCAGAGGGGGCATCAGGATCAAACACGGAGGAGGAGATCAGGTCAGTTTTCTGGGTGGGAGGGATTTAAGCAGGGCTGGGGGTGGATGACCTCTGCCTCAAACCCCACCCTTCAGGCCCTTTGAAGGACCCTCCTATCAGTCATGCACACTGTAGTCTGAATTAGCAAACGATCACTTGCTCCTTCTGGGCATCTGAAGTTCTGGAGGCTTTGCTAAAGGCCCTGGTGGAAGTATTTTGGGCTGCCAGGGTTAGGATTTAGGGGGCCAGCCAAAGTTTATCCTGAAGTCACCCACCTACTTTGGGATGTTCCTTCTACATGCCTGTTCTGTTTATGTCTCTTATTTCCCTGGTGAAAAAATTTGCCCTTGGGAAGTATTTTCCATCTGCCAGTGGGTGTTTAGAATAAACTTTGGCTTGTGTGTCCACTCTCCCTTGGGGGTCTGTGTGTTCCCCACATCTGCCTCTTGGGGTATAATGTAAATGCATGTCCCGGGTGAAGGAGGGTCTGAGATGCCACCATTAAGGTGACCCTAGTGTGGGTGACATGGTGCAGAATGTCGAGTCCCTTCCCAGGCACCAGAGTGGAATATGAGGATCTGGAGGGAGAGCACAGGGGGCTGGGGGGTTACTTAGTCCCCCCGCTTGTCTGTTCCTGGCAGGATGGAGCTAAGCCCTGACCTCATCTCAGCCTGCTTGGCCCTGGAAAAGTACCTGGACAATCCCAACGCCCTCACAGAGCGGGGAGCTGGTACGGTCTGGCACTGGGCCTAGGTGGGCCCCCCCCTGGACCCCTACTTCCACCACACCCGTGGCCTCTCCTCGTCCTCAGTGACTTCCTCCTCCTGCCTAGTGGGGACTCTGAGACCCAAGCTCAAACCTTGGGGGGTGGGTGTTGCTCAAGTCATGGGCCTCAGAGAGAGGCCAGGGAGATAGGGAGAGGCTGGAGGATGACTGTTCACTGGCCAAGCCTGGCCTGGGGTTCCTGTTCTTACTGGGAGCTTCCTGAGAGGGGGACATCCAGATTTCCCTTTTTGGGCGTCTACACTTGACTTTGGAGATTATAACCGGGGCCGGGCACAGTCCTTGTCATCCCAGTGCTTTGGGAGGTCAAGGCAGGAGGATTGCTTGAGGCCAGGAGTTCAAGACCAGCCTGGGCAACATAGCGAGACCCCATTTCTACAAACAAATTCTTTTTGTTTTTTGAGACAGAGTCTCACTTTATCACCCAGGCTGGAGTGCAGTGGTGCAATCTCAGCTAACTGCAACGTCTGCCTCCCAGGTTCAAGCAAGTCTCCTGCCTCAGCCTCCCAAGTAGCTGGGACTACTAGCACGCCTGGCTAATTTTTTGTATTTTGAGTAGAGATGGAGTTTTACCATGTTGTCCAGGCTGGTCTCGAACTCGTGACCTCAAGTGATCTGCCCACCACAGCCTCCCAAAGTGCTGGGATTATAGGTGTGAACCACTGCACCCGACCTCTACAAATTCTTTTAAAAATTAGCCAGGCATAGTGCTGCTCGCCTGTAGTCCCAGCTACCTGGGAGGTGGAGACAGGAAGATGGCTTGAGCCTAGGAGGGTGAGGTTGCAGTGAGCCCTGATCATGTCACTGCAGTCCAGCCTGGGCAACAGAGCAGGCCCCATCATTTAAAAAAAAAAAAAAAAAAAAGCCAGGCGCAGTGGCTCACGCCTGTAATCCTAGCACTTTGGGAGGCCAAGGCGGGCGGATCACCTGAGGTCGGGAGTTCAAGACCAGCCTGACCAACATGGTGAAACCCCGTCTTTAAAAAAAAAGAGGCCAGGCACGGTGGCTTATGCCTGTAATCCCAGCTCTTTGGGAGACTGAGGCTGGTGGATCACCTGAGGTCAAGAGTTCAAGACCAGCCTGGCCAAAACATGACAAAATTCTGTCTCTACTGAACATACAAAAATTAGCTGGGTGTGGTGGCAGGTGCATGTAATCCCAGCTACTCAGTAGGCTGAGGTGGGAGAATTGCTTGAACCCCAGGTGGAGGTTGCAGTGAGCTGAGATCATGCCACTGTACTCCAGCCTGGGCCACAAGAGCAAAACTCTGTCTCAAAAAAAAAAAAAAAACGCCAGGCACGGTGGCTCATGCTTGTAATCCCAGCACTTTGGGAGGCTGAGGTGGGTAGATTACTAGGTCAGCAGATCAAGACCATCTGGCCAACATACTGAAACTCCATCTCTATTAAAAATACAAAAAATTAGCTGGGTGTGGTGGAGGGCACCTGTAATCCCAGCTACTTGAGAGGCTGAGGCACGAGAATCGCGTGAAACCAGGAGGCAAAGGTTGCAGTGAGCTGAGAACGCGCCACTGCATTCCAGCCTGGCGAAGGAGTGAGACTCCATCTCAAAAAAAAGAGAGAGAGAAATTATATCCAGGGTGGAGGTGCTCACACCTTCCTCGGAGGAACGTGTTGGGGATTGCAGAGTCCACACCCCATTCCGAGGGTCTTACTGGGACAGGGATGTCTACACTTCCCTCTGGGAGTGTCTGCACTTCCCTTGAGAGCCTTTTCCAGGACAAGGGCACCACACTTTGCTCCAGGGGGCCCGTCGGGGTTGGAGGGTGTCCCAGTGAGCTTCCCCCGCCCTCACACGCTTCCCCCCCCCACTCGCATGCAGAAAGTGGCCTACACCACGGTGCTGCAGGAGTGGCTGCGCCTGGCCTGCCGCAGCGACGCACACCCCGAGCTTGTGCGGCGGCATCTGGTCACATTCCGGGCCATGTCTGGGCGGCTGCTGGACTACGTGGTCAACATCGCCGACAGCAACGGCAACACGGCGCTGCACTACTCCGTGTCTCACGCCAACTTCCCGGTGGTGCAGCAGCTGCTGGACAGCGGTGAGCCCCACACGGAGGACACGGCTGCAGACCAGCTGCTGTCCGCCATCCCCAGCCTGACAGGGACGACACTGCCCTCCCTGTCTGATGGGGGAGGCGTGGCCTTCTCAGTATAATAGAGGGAACACCTCTCTCCCAGTCTGACGTGGGAGATGCCACCTTCCAATCGGATGTGGAGGGACACCAGCTTTCCAGTCTGATAGAGGAGACACCATCTTCCCAGTTCCATGAGAGGGTATATGATGGCCTTCCCAGTCTGATGGAGGAGATGCTGCCTTCCCAGTTTGATGGGGGAGATGTGACTTTCCCAGTTTGATATGGGAGATGCCACCTTGCAAGTCTGATGGGGGGGACACCACCCTCCCAGGCTGATGGAGGAGACACACCTGCCTAGCCTAATGAAGGAGACATCATCTTCCCAGTTAATTGTCGGGAGGAGGTGGCCCTCCCAGTCTGATAGAGGAGATGCTGTCTTCCCTGTCTAATGGTGGAGACACTGCCCTCCCAGTCTAATGAGTGAGACACCACCTTCCCAGTCTAACAAGGGAGACATGACTCTTCCTAGTCTGAGAGTAGAGACTCCACCCTCCTGGTCTCACGGGAGAGATGCTGTTCTCCCAGTCTGATGGAGGAGACACTGCCTTCCCAGTCTGGTGGGGGAGGCACAGGTCCTACCTTTAGCCAGCATAATGGAAAAGGCAGAAGTGATCTTAGGGAAAACACGTAGCCCTCCAGCATCCCCAGACACGCCTGCAGGATGCAGGTGACATCCCTGGAGCCCTGGTCTAAGAGAAGGATGCAGCCTCAAGTCTGGGGCTTGGAAGGAAGACGTGGTCCTCAGGCAGGAAGAAACTTGCCCTTCTATTGGGGAGATAGCCTCCCAGGCTGATGAAGGATGCAGGGCCCACAGTCTGATGTGGGAGACATGGTCCAGTCTGAGGGTAAATGGCTGTTCCAAATTAATGAGGGAGACCCAGTTTCTATTCTCAGCCCTAAATATAGATGCCCAGCATCAGGGGCCCCAAATCTGATGGAGGAGGGATCGTCTCTAACTTTAGGAGTCCCTGGTCTAGTGGGGTGACCCAGTGGAGATGGAGGCCTCTGGGCAGAGTGGGGTCCTCTGTCTGAGAAAAGGGAGGGATGGGGGCACGCTAGACTGCTGGAGGAGACGTGATACCCACGTTCCTTGGGGTGGTCCGCCAGCAGAGATGGCTGGTCTGAGGTTTCACACCACCCCTCTAGGTGTCTGCAAGGTGGATAAACAGAACCGTGCTGGCTACAGCCCGATTATGCTCACCGCCTTGGCCACCCTGAAGACCCAGGACGACATCGAGACTGTCCTTCAGCTCTTCCGGCTTGGCGACGTCAATGCCAAAGCCAGCCAGGTAGGAGCCCTCGGCAGCTGCAGACCCAGGCGGCTCTTCCTGCTTTATGGCATCCCAGCTGGGTGCCAGGCCCAAACCCAGGTGGTCTAGCTCCAGAGCCCTGCTCTTCATGGCCAGGCTGCCTCTGACACAGGCCCTTCTTGTGGAAACTGGAAGGAGTGGAGTATATGAGGGTCCTTACCTTTCTTAATATGACCCTGTCCTACATCCTGCTGGACAGTTCATTGAGCAGCAACTGGGTTCCCCGAGCTGGACACTGGGGACTCAAATGGAAAATAAGCAGGCATGGTTTCCTGAAGCTCACTAACTACTAGTGCTTTGAGACATACGCATTTCAGGGAGCACCAGGACTCAAGCCAGTATGGACTCAAGGGCTACAGGAAGCCACCAGGGGAGTTTAAGCAGGGAAGTGGCATGGGCTGATCACTGGTTTGAGAGCTCCCTTCAGCTGTATGTTGGAAAGCAGAAACAGATGACTGTGGAGGTGACTGGGGCCTATGGACAGGTGTCTGGGCAAAAGAGCAAGGAAGGCCAGGTGCGGTGGCTTACGCCTGTAATTTTAGCACTTTGGGAGGCCAAGGCAGGCAGATCACCTGAGGTTGGGAGCTCAAGACCAGCATGACCAACAAGGAGAAACCCCATCTCTACCAAAAATACAAAATTAGCCAGGCATGGTGGCACATGCCTGTAATCCCAGCTACTCGGGAGGCTGAGGCAGGAGAATCGCTTCAACCCAGGAGGTAGAGGTTGCGGCAAGCCGAGATCACGCCATGGCACTCCAGCCTGGGCAACAAGAGCGAAACTCCATCTCAAACATAAAATTGAAAAAAGAGCAGGGAAGCAGGGAAGCAGGGACCTGGTGGGGACAGTGAGGAGGAGAAGGATTGGCAACAGCCTGAAGACAGCACAGGAACAAAACAGGGAGCTGTGATGAGCCGTAACAGGCATGACCTGCTTTTTTATTGATTTAATTTTGCTTTAATTTCCAAGAAATTTTTTTTAGTGGCTTCATTTTCAAAAAATGAAGGCCAGGCACCGTGGCTCATGCCTGTAATCGCAGCCCTGTCGGAGGCTGAGTTGGGCGGATCACTTGAGATCAGGAGTTCAAGACCAGCCTGGCCAACATGGTGAAACCCTGTCTTTACTAAAAAATTAGCTAGGCATGATGGCACATGCCTGTAATCCCAGCTACTCAGGAGGCAGCAGGAGAATAGCTTGAACCTGGGAGGTGGAGGTTACAGTGAGCTGAGATCGCACCACTGCACCCCAGCCTGGGTAATAGAGTGAGACTCTGTCTCAAAAAAAAAAAAAAATTAAGGTGAGGCTTGGCGACGTGGTTAATGCCTGTGATCTCAGCACTTTGGGAGAACAAGGCGGGAGAATTGCTTGAGGTCAGGAGTTCGAGACCAGCCTGGGCGGCATAGGGAGACCCCCACCTCCCGCAACCCTCCTCTATTAAAAAAGAAAGAAAAGAAGGTGAAATTCACAAAACATAAGATTAACCCCTTTATTTCTTTATTTTTTTTTTTTTTTGAGACAGGGTCTCACTTTGTCACCCAGGCTGGAGTGCAGTGGCATCATCACAGCTCACTGTAGCCTTGACCTTCTGTGCTCAAGCAGTGCCCCCACCTTGGCCTCCCAAAGTGCTAGGATTACTGGCCTGAGCCACAGCGCCCAAAACTAACCCTTTTAAAGTGAACAGTTTGCCTGGGCAACATGGCAAAACCCTATCTATACAAAAAATACAAAAATTAGCCAGGCATGCCTATAGTCCCAGCTACTCAGGAGGCTGAGGTGGGAGGATCACCTGAGCCTGGGGAAGTCGAGGCTGCCGTGAGCTGCCATCGTGCCACTGCACTCCAACCTGGGCAACAGAGCAAGACCCTGTCTCTGAAACAAATCAAAACTAAAAGCACTGCTGGCATAAAATACATTCACCCTGTTGTGCAGCCAACAGCTCTGCCTAATTCCAGAACGTTCTCATCACCCCCAAAGGAAGCCTGTATCCATTAGTAGTCATTCATTATTTCTCCCCCTGCCCCCTCTTCTAGCCCCTTGCAACTACTCATCTGCTTTCTGTCTCTATGGATTTATTACTCCCCCAGTGGTGAGAAGGGTTGTTTGAGATTCAGGAGGAGACCAGCGAGTTGACGGTACATTTCACCACCAGAGTATGTGGGAGCCACAGCAGGTTCTAGAGCAAGGGTGTCCTGCCCTGGGGCCTGCATGAGCCATAATCCTGTTCCTTGCCCTCCCCCAGGCCGGACAGACGGCCCTGATGCTGGCAGTCAGCCACGGGCGGGTGGACGTGGTCAAAGCCCTGCTGGCCTGCGAGGCGGATGTCAACGTGCAAGATGATGACGGCTCCACGGCCCTCATGTGCGCCTGTGAGCACGGCCACAAGGAGATCGCGGGGCTGCTGCTGGCCGTGCCCAGCTGTGACATCTCACTCACAGATCGCGTGAGTCTCCAACCAGGTACACCCCAGGGAGGGCGGCAGCACAGCGTGGGGATGTCATTCATAGCACTGATACTTTGCAGGACGGGAGCACAGCTCTGATGGTGGCCTTGGACGCGGGGGCAGAGTGAGATTGCGTCCATGCTGTATTCCCGCATGAACATCAAATGCTCGGTGAGTCTCAACCCGGCAGGGCGGGCGCGCGGCGGGCGGGGCTCTGAGAGGAGGGCAGATTTGGTTTTTTTGTTTGTTTTTTTGTTTGTTTTTTTGAGACAGAGTCTCGCTCCGGTCGTCCGGGCGCCAGACTGGAGTGCAGTGGCGCGATCTCGGCTCACTGCAACCTCCGCCTCCTGGGTTCAAGCAATTCTCCTGCCTCAGCCTCCTGAGTAACTGGGATTACAGGCGCGTGCCACCACACCCAGCTAATTTTTGTATTTTTAGTAGAGATGGGGTTTCACCATGTTGACCAGGATGGTCTCGATCTCCTGACCTTGTGATCCACCCGCCTCGGCCTCCCAAAGTGCTGGGGTTACAGGTGTGAGCCACCATGCCCGGCAGCAGATTTGTTTTTATTTTTGTTTTTGTTTTTGTTTTGAGACAGGGTCTTTTTTTTTTTTTTTGAGACGGAATTTTGTTCTTGTTGCCCAGGCTGCAGTGCAATGGCGTGATCACAGCTCACGGCAACCTCCGCCTCCCTGGTTCAAACGATTCTCCTGCCTCAGCCTCCTGAGTAGCTGGGATTACAGGCAGGCGCCACCACACCTGGCTAATTTTGTACTTTTAGTAGAGATAGGGTTTCCCAGGCTGTGTTAGCCAGGCTGGTCTTGAACTCCTGAGCTCAAGTGGTCTCCATCAGGCTGGTCTCAAACTCCCAACCTCAGGTGATCCGCCCACCTCGGCCTCCCAAAGTGCTGGGATTATAGGTGTGAGCCATTGTGCCCAGCGAGACAGGGTCTTACTCCGTCTCCCAGGCTGGAATGCAGTGGCACAATTATAGCTCACTGCAGCCTCCACTTCCTGGGCTCGAGTGATCCTCCCACCTCGACCTCCTGAGTAGCTGGGACTACAGGCGCACGCCACTGTACCTGGCTGAGTTTTGTTTTGTTTTGTTTTGTTTTTTCAGACAAGAGTCTCGCTCTATCACCTAGGCTGGAGTGCGGTGGTGCAGTCTCCGCCCACTGCAACCTGTATCTCCCAGGTTCAAGCGATTCTTCTGCCTCAGCCTCCAGAATAGCTGGGAGTATAGGTGCACACCACCACGCCCGGCTAATTTTTGTATTTTTAGTAGAGATAGGGTTTCACCAGGCTGATGTTAGCCAGGCTGGTCTTGAACTCCTGAGCTCAAGTGGTCTGCCCACCTCTACCTCCCAAAGTGCTGGGATTACAGGCGTGAGCCACCACGCCTGGCCATTTTTTTCTATCTTTTGTAGAGATGGGGGTCTCACTATGTTGCCCAGGCTGGGCTTGAACTCCTGGGCTCAAGCCATGCTTCCTCCTCAGCCTCTGAAAGCACTGGGATTACAGGGGTCGGCCACTGTCCCTGGCCAGAGGGGACGGAGGCTTATGAAGAGCTGATTGTGCATGGGGTTCATGCTGAGGGCTTCACGGTCAGCTGCTTGCTGAACCCTCGTGGTGCTCCAGTGAGGAAATTAGTCACAGAGAAGCTGCATGGTCATGGGTGGCATAACAGTTTTCGCGCCTGGGTCTGTCTGGTTCCAAGTGCACGTCTTAGTCACCATTCACTCATTTGAAAAATATTTACTGAGCACCCGCTATGTGTTAGACCCAGTTCTAGGCAGTCCCCAGGGCTCACGGCACTGATCAAAACAGAAAACAGTATCCCCCCATATGGAGGAGGCATTCTGGTAAGAGACACAATCAGGCCAGGCGCAGTGGCTCACACCTGTCATCCCAACACTTTGGAGGGCCGTGCACCTGTAGTCCCAGCTGCTCGGGAGGCTGAGGCAGGAGAATCACTTGATCCCTAGAGGCGGAGGTTGCAGTAAGCAAAAGATCATGCCGCTGCACTCCACCCTGGGCAACACAGAGAGACTCTGTCTCAAAAAAAAAACAAGGGACGTGGGATGCCGAGTGATGGGGGAAGCTGTTGGAGGCCCTCAGAGAAGAGATGACATTTGAGTCAGCACCTGGAGAAGTCGAGTGAATCACGTGGTCTTCCAGGCAGCAGGAACAGGCAGTGCAAAGGCCCTGAGGCAGGAATGTGCCTGATGTGTTTAAGGAGCATTCAGGCCAGATGCAGTGGCTCATGCCTGTAATCCCAGTACTTTGGGAGGCCAGGCAGGCGGATCACCTGAGGTCAGGAGTTCGAGACCAGCCTACCCAACATAGCAAAACCCTGTCTCTACTAAAAATACAAAAAATTAGCCAGGCATGTGACAGGTGCCTGTAATCCCAGCTACTCAGGAGGCTGAGGCAGGAGAATTGCTTGAACGTGGGAGGTGGAGGTTGCAGTGAGCTGAGATTGCACCATTGTACTCCAGCCTGGGTAACAAGAGTGAAAGTCCACCTAAAAAAAAAAAAAAAAAAAAAGCCAAAGTCCTCTCCAAAACCCACCAGGCCCTATACAACCACCCTCACCTTCCGCACTCCTGCTTTTCTCCCCCCTCCACCCACACTGGCCTTATTGCCACACCCCCTCTGCACTTACCCCAGGGCCTTTGCACGTGCTGTTTCCTCTGCCTGGAATTCCCTTCCCTGCTGGCTGGCCACTCGATGCCATTCACAGCCAGCTGAGACTTCCCCCTCCCTGACCAGCCACTGTCCACTCTCATTCCCTTCCATCCCTCACCCCCATGAAACTCCTCGGCCCCAGTCATGAGTTTGCTTCTTCAAAACGGTGCCCCCAGTTCACCGCCTCCTTGGGGCCAGGGGCCATGCCTCCCTCCTGCTCACCCACCACATCTACCAGGCCAGCCACCACATCGGCGCCTCGGGGGGATTGGCAAGGATCCCAAAGAAAAAGAATGCTGCTTCTCCTTTCAGTTTGCCCCGATGTCAGATGACGAGAGCCCTGCATCGTCCTCAGCAGAAGAGTAGCCGTGAGGGAGGCCACACGCAGACCTCCCCTGGGGGGCCAACTGTCCCTTGTCCCTGTCTCCTCCTGTTCCCGTTCATCCCTGACCCACCCCACTCCCGCTCCCCAGGGCCCACAGCTCAAAGGCAAGCACGTTTTCCCTCTGCTTCCCTGGGGGAGCCCGACGGCCACAGGACTCCAGCTCCAAGCGGGTTTTCTTGGCTCCCCGGTTCAAAGCGGCCGCAGCGCAGACCGACGCGAAATTCTTGTATACATTGGCGCCAGGGCCGATGCTGGGGTGTGGGTTTTATGAAGAACATTGAGAACAATCAGCTGGTAATTATGGATGGAGGAAGAGGGAACAGAAAAAAATATCGTATTTTTGAATCATTGTTGGAGAAGGGGGGGCGGGAATCTTATGATTTGTTGCCAGATTTGAAAGTCACTGGAACTTGCATCTTCTTATTTTAATGCTAAGTGTTACTTCGCACCGTTGGGGCTCACCCTTCATCCCTCACATGTAACTGTCTGATGTAGACTAGTGTATGTCCACCGCCTCCCAGACGGCTTTCTTAGGGGAATTTTCTTCTGGTGGCTTCACAAAACAGATTCTGTCCTTGTCACCTCTGTTTCATTCAAATTTCATTCAAATGAGGTGAATGAGGGACATTCACCTCAGTCCCTCATTCAAATGAAGGGACTCAGGACAGGCTCTGTGACTTACAGGGAACGAATTCACAATGAGAACTTACTGGCCAGGCATGGTGGCTCACGTCTGTAATCCCAGCACTTTGGGAAGCCAAGGCAGGAGCTTGAGCTTGAGCCCAGAATTTCAAGACCAGCCTGAGCAACACAGCAAGACCCATCTCTACAAGAACTTTACAAGTTGGCCGGGTGTGGTGGTGCGCGCCTGTAGTCCCAGCTTCTTGGGAGGCTGAGCCCCAAGGTCAAGGCTGCAGTGAGCTATGATCACACCACTGCGTTTCAGCCTGGGCCACACGGTGAGACCCTGTCTCAAGAAAAAAAAAAAAGGGAGAGCAAGAGAGAAATTACTCAGAAACCCGTCCCTTCCCCACATGGAAGCCTTGGCAAACGTTAATTTTCCTAGAAAATCCTTCAGACCTGGAGATGCAGGAGAGGGGTCTGGCTCTCAGGTCGGCTTCTGCATCCCCCCACCCTGCCAGCCCCGGACTGTGGTCACAGGGCCATCCTGTTCCTCCCCGGGGCTCCAGAATTTCTCTCCTCAAAGGAAAGAAAACAGGGCATATGCTTGTTGGCAAAGCGCAGGGCCAGCTCCCAAAAACCCCATGTGTGCACGATTAAAAGTTGGCCGTCCCCAGGCCTCCCGGCGCAAACTTAAAGAGACAGGGCTTTGCTGAAAACCAAACATGGGCCAGCTGGGTTTTTTAACAACCCAGAGACTTTCCGGAGCTGCCTGGACCAGAGCCTGCGGGAAACAGGGCTTGCCAGAGACACTCACAGTTTCCTTCGTGGCCCGCTCTGTCCCCCAAGAATCTCCACATCATTTTCTTTCTTGTGCCTTTTCCTTGGTGAGTAAGAGAAAGGGAAGGGTTCCAAGCCTCTAAAAATGTGCCTTGTGATCAGGAGTGTGCTCCAAACCAAATACATGTCCTGCCCTGTGGAGGCCAGTGAGCTCAGCCTCCACGGCTTTAAAGCCAGACTTCAGCAAGAGAGTGCAGAGAGCTCGCAGGTTCGTGAAAGAAAGCAAAGCACTGGTTTCTTTCCTTAGAAAAGTAGGTTCTTGGCTCCATGTAGATTGGCTTGCTTTGATTTTTAGTGAAGGGAATGTACGTAAAACAAAATAGGGTTTGGCTGGTCAAAAGAGACAAGCAGGATGGCAGGATGGATGGAGGATGGCAGGATGGGTGGAGTATGGATGGATGGGTGGACGGACAGTTGGATGGTATTTGCCTGTAAGTTGCAGAGAAAACAAAACCAAAGCTAATTGGGAACCATTGCTGGTGTCTGAGGGGGAAGGCGCAGCTTTGAGAAGCGGTACAAGAGTCCTGTGCCTGTGCGTCCAGCCCTGGAGCCAGCCAGCACATTTATTTTAAGCTTCTAGAAGCAACTCCTGAGCCCAGAAATGCGTGACCCCTGAGATGGGTCCATGCGTCTCTCTGCACTTCCTTCTCTCACTGGGCTACAGGGATCCTGCCTGTGTGCCCATTCTCTTCTCACGCATCTCCATGAGCTTTAATTTCACTTTCTGATCACGGTACGTCCATAAAGGCAGTATTACACTTACATGAAGTATTCTTTTTTGTAATCGTTTTTTTAGAAGGTAAACAAATTTAATAAACCTACCAATAATGACGATTCTGTGTCTTTTTTCACTGTGCTCCCTTTTAAGCTTTAAAATAGATACATTTTTCTTTCTTTTCTTTTTTTTTTTTTTTTTTTGAGACGGAGTTTTGCTATTGTCACCCAGGCAATGGCACAATCTCGGCTCACTGCAGCTTCTGCCTCCTGGATTAAAGTGTTTCTTCTGCCTCAGCCTCCTGAGTAGCTGGGACTACAGGCACCTGCCACCACGCCCAGCTGATTTTTGTATTTTTAGTAGAGACGGAGTTTCACCATGTTGGCCAGGCTGATGTCGAACTCCTGACCTCAGATGATCCCCCCACCTCAACCTCCCAAAGTGCTGGGATTACAGGGGTGAGCCCCCGCGCCCGGCTTGGTTTTTTTGTTTTGTTTTGTTTTTTTGGAGACAGAGTCTCACTCTGTCCCCTAGGTTGGAGTGCAGTGGTGCGAATCATAGCTCACTGGAGTCTCCACCTCCAGGGCTCAAGCGATCCTCCCACCTCAACCGCCTGAGTAGCTGGGAGTACAGGCATGTAACACGACCCCTGTTTTGTTTTGTTTTGTTTTTTTTTGAGACAGAGTCTCGCTCTGTTGCCCAGGCTGTAGTAGTACAGTGGTGCGATCTGGGCTCACTGAAACCTCACTTCCTGGATTTAAGCAATTTTCCTGCCTCAGCCTCCTCCCTAGTTGCTGGGATTACAGGCATCCACCACCATGCCTGGCTAATTTTTGTATTTTTAGTAGAGACAGGGTTTCACCATGTTGGCCAGGCTGGTCTTGATCTCCTGGCCTCAAGTGATCCGCCCGCCTCAGCTTCCCAAAGTGCTGGGCTTACAGGCGTAAACCACCATCCTGGCCTCATTTTGAAATTTTTTGTAGAAACAGGGTTTCGCTATGTCTCCCAAGCCGGTCTCAAACTTCCAGACTCAAGTCGTCCTCCTGCCTCAGCCTCCCTAAGTGCTGGGATTACACACATGAGCCACCGCAAATCTCTTTTTCAAAATGGCCTTATTTTGGAAAATGTTCAAAGCCACAGAACAATTATAAGAACATCACAGGGAACACCTTCATGCTCTGTCCTAGACCAGCACCCAGCAAGAGTGCAACCACCAGCCACATGTGGCTATTTTCATTTAAAGGTAAATGAGGCTCACGCCTGTAATTCCAGCACTTTGGGAGGCCGAGGTGCGTGGATCACCTGAGGTCAGGAGTTCGAGACCAGCCTGACCAACATCGTGAAACCCTGTCTCTACTAAAAATACGAAAAACTAGCTGGGTATGGTGGTGGGCACCTGTAGTCCCAGCTGCTTGGGAGGCCGAGGCAAGAGAATCACTTGAATCCAGGAGACAGAGGTTGCAGTGAGCTGAGATTCATGCCACTGCACTCCAGCCTGGGCAACAGAGCTAGGCTCCATCTCTAAATAAATAAATAAATAAAAGTAATTATAATTAGCAGGCTTGCTGGCTTGTGCCTGTAGGCCCAGCTACTCAGGAGGCCGAGGTGGGTGGCAGATCATTCGAGGCCAGGAGTTTGAGGCTGCAATGAGTGATAATTGTCCCACTACACTCCAGCCTCAGTGACAGAGTGAGACTTTGTCTCTAAAAAAAACTTTTTTAAGTAAATCAGTTATGCCAGGTGCAGTGGCTAATGCCTATACTCCCAACACTTTGAAAGGCTGAGGCAGGCAGATCATTTGCGTTTGAGACCAGCCTGGCCAACCATGGAAACCCCATCTCTACTTAAAATACAAAAAAATTAACTGGACATGGTGGTACATGCATGTAATCCCAGCTACTGGAGGCTGAGGCATGAGAATCGCTTGACCTTGAGAGACAGTGGTTGCAATGAGCCGAGATTGCAGCACTGTACCCCAGCCTGGGCAACAGAGTGAGGCTCCGACTCAAAAATAAATACATACATAAAGTCAATGAACTATAATTCATTCTCAATAGCTTTACATGGTTGGTGGCTACCGTATTAACTTGCAGAGACACTGAATATTGCCATCGTCATTAAGTTTTGTTGAACACCCACTGTCGACACCTCGATCTTTTTTTTTTTTTGAGACAGGGTCTCGGCCGGGCGCGGTGACTCACGCCTGTAATCCAAGCACTTCGGAGGCCAAGGCGGGCGGATCACCTGAGGTCGGGAGTTCAAGACCAGCCTGACCAACAGGGTGAAACCCCGTCTTCAAAAATAAAAATAAAATAAAAAATTAAAAAAAAAAGAAAGAGACAGGGTTTCACTCTGACGCCCAGGGTAGAGTACAGTGGTGCGATCATAGCTCACTGCAGCCTCGACCTCCAGGGCTCAAGGAATCCTCCCAACTCGGCCTCCAGAGTGGTTAGGACTCCAAGTGTCTAAATTCAAACAATACAGCAGTGTTTGTTGCTTGTAGGATGCCACATCCCACTTGATAGAAATACCATTGTCGACGGTTTAGAGTGTTTCCTACCAAATCTTTTTCTAATATGTTTGGTCTTAATTTTTCTTTACAATTCTTTTTTCTGGAGGTATAAAATGCATATATTTTGTGTACAAATGATGCACAAAAGTGTACAGCTCCATCCCTGGCTTTTTTTTTTTTTTTTTGAGACAGAGTCTCACTTTGTCTCTGGGGCTGGAGTGCAGTGGTTCGATCTCGGCTCACTGCAGCCTCCACCTCCCACGTTCAAGCGATTCTCCTGCCTCAGCTTCCCGAGTAGCTGGGATTACAGGTGCCCGCCGCCACCACACCCGGCTAATTTTTTGTATTTTCAGTAGAGACGGGGTTTTACTATGTTGGTCGTGCTGATCTTAAACTCCTGACCTCTTGATCTGCCCTCCTCGGCCTCCCAAAGTGCTGGGATTACAGACGTGAGCCACCGTGCCCGGCCACATCCATGGCTTTTTTGCAAACAACACTTCTGGAGTCACCGGCACCAGTATAAGAAAAGGAATATCTTGGTCCCAGCAGCCTGGGCCCCTCCCCCCTCAGATCTCCCAGAGGCGATCATATCTCCCCCACTTCTCATTTCCTCTGTTTATCCCCTAGGCTGTTCAGCCAGGAGATAACAGAAGGTTTTGGAAGCCCCAGAAATGTTATGCTAAGGAGTGTATTTCTAGGCAGAAGATCCATTGCTCTTGTCAATTTCCTCTGTATTTGCCAGCCAAGAAGGGATTTTAGGAAAGAAACTTTCTCACAATGCAACTGCCAGGCCCATTTGTCATGATCTTTATTTCTGTTGTTCAGCTCACCCTTGAGACCCCATTCCCCCCACCTTCCCCTCACATAGTTTCTTGCTTTGCTTTTTATTTTTAGTTTATTGTAAATTTTAATTGTGGTACAGTATACATGGCATGAAGTGTACCATTTTAACCATTTTAAGGTGCAGAGTTCAGTGGTATTAAGCACATTCACACGGTTGTGCAACAATCACCACCCTCCAGCTCCAGACTTTCTCAGTTTGCAAAACTGAAACTCTGTCCCCATGAAACACTCACTCCGCATCCTCCTCCCCAGCACCCAGCACCCACCATTCTACTTTCTGCCTTTATTAATCTGATGACTCTAGGAACCTCATGTAAGTGGACTTACATAGTGTTTGTCTTTTTGTGTCTGGCTTTTTGAGACGGAGTCTCACTCTGTCACCAGGCTGGAGTGCAGTGGTGCGATCTCAGCTCACGGCAACCTCTGCCTCCTGGGTTCACGTGATTTTCCTGCCTCAGCCTCCCTAGTAGCTAGGATTACAGGCCCATGCCACCACAGCCAGCTAATTTTTGTATTTTTAGTAGAGATGGGGTTTCTACATGTTGGTCAGGCTGGTCTCAAACTCCCGACCTCAGGTGATCTACCCACCTCGGCCTCCCAAAATACTGGGATTACAGGCATGAGCCACTGCGCCCGGCCCTGCTTTCAGTTCTTTTGGGGATATACCCAGGAGTGGAACTGCTGATACAGTAATACTATTTTTAATTTTTTGAGGAACTGCCATACTGTTTCCCGCAGCAGCTGCACCGTTTTAAATTCTCAGCAAGGGTACACAAGGATTCCAATTTCTCTACGTCTTGGTCAACACTTGTTATTTTCCAGGTTGGTTGGCTGGCTGGTTGGTTCTGGACAGTAGCCATCCTCATGGCTGTGAAGAGAGGTGGGCAGGTAGCATTTTTCCACAGGAGCCTTTGCATATATCGGCTCGAGTTGCCCAATCTTGCCTGGCTTATCTCTGGGACAGCTCCTGGCAGCTGATAAGAGAGGGCTATCTTTAGCCACTGTGGTTTAGGAAGGTTAGGAACCTGCCAAGGTCACAGGTAAGCACCTGAGGCCTTATCCCCTCTGGATTTCACTGTGCGTCTTTGTTATTCACTGCCTTTAGCCACAGCAAAGGTGAGTCCTGTGACAAGATCACACAGCCAGTTATAGAAGGCATGGTCTCAGACACCAAAGGGTGACACACACCCATAGTCCCGACTACTGTGGAGGCTGAAATGGAAGGATCACCTGAGCCACTGCACTTTAGTCTGGGGGACAGAGCAAGACCCCGTCTCAAAAAAAAAAAAAAAAAAAAAGAAAGAAAAAGAAAAAAAATAAAAAATCATAGGAAAGCAACAAGATGTTCTTCAGGTGGCAGCATAGCACATATTAAAATGATACCAGCCCGGGCGCGGTGGCTCACGCCTGTAATCCCAACACTTTGGGAGGCCGTGGTGGGCGAACCAGGTCAGGAGTTCAAGACCACCGTGGCCAACATAGTGAAACCCTGTCTCTACTAAAAATACAAAAAATTAGGTATTTTTTTGTGGCGTGTGCCTGTAATCCCAGCTACTCAGGAGGCTGATGTAGGAGAATCACTTGAACCCAGAAGGCAGAGGTTGTAGTGAGCCAAGGTCACACCATTGCACTCCAGCCTGGGTGACAAAGTGAGAATCCATCTCAAAAAAAAAAAAAAAGATGCCATCTTACTGTTTCTTTCTTTTTTTTTTTTTTTTTTAAAGACGGGGTTTCGCCATGTTGGTCAGGCTGGTCTTGAACTCCCGACCTCAGGTGATCCACCCGCCTTGGCCTCCAAAGTGTTTGGATTACAGTCGTGAGCCACCACGTCTGGCCATCTTACTGTTTCTTACAGAAATACCAATATCTGGTATGGAACCAGCTCCTTAGAGTCAACACTGATCTTTTTTGTTTGTTTTGCTTTTTCTGAGACAGGCTGGTCTCAAACTCCAGGGCTCAAGCAATCCTCCTGCCTTACCCTCCCAAAGACCTGAAACTACACTTGTGAGCTACCACATCCAGCTACGTGCTAGGATTCTGTGTTTCATTAAACAACTCTATAGCACCTGCTGAATACCAGGCACTATCTTCATTTAATCCTCATGCCAGGGTGGGCTAGGTGGCTTATGCCTGTAATCCCAGCACTTTGGGAGGCGAAGGCGGGAGGATTGCTGGAGGCCAGGAGGTCGAGGCTGCAATGAGCTATGATTGTGCCGCTGTACTTCAGCCTGGACGACAGAGCAATACCCTATCCCCTCCCCCACAAAAAAAAGCAATAAGAAGAATCCTCATGGCAGCCCTGACATAGGCACTAGTATGACCTTGATCTTACTAAGGAGGAAAATACCGAACAGAGGGGTGAAGTCTGCCTAGGGTAACACAGCTAGTAAGTGGCAACGCTGGGATTCGAACCCAGTAAATCTGGCTGCAGGCGCCATTCTGCTATGCAGCCTCTCATAGAATCTACTCATTCTCTATGCTTATTGTGTGTATCCCACGCAACACTGTAGGATGTAAGTTCCAGAAGAAGCTGCTCTCTGTTTCGCCCTTATAACCCCGCCCTCTACAGAGAATGCGCTCGACCTAAGGAGACATAAACAGCATCTTTCCATCCCGCGCAGGCGCATCGCGCGGGCTAACGGAGACTCCCCCTTCTTGCGCCGATTGGTCATCTCGGATGACTGACTGATGATTGGGCGCAGGCACACCAGGCCAGACCCAAGGCGGCTTCCCCCATTCTGAGACGCCGATCCCTATGCCTATTGGCCATTGCGTATGACTGACGTGGAAAAAAGCCAATGGAAAGCAAACTCTTCGAAGAGAGGGCGGGCCCCTCGGGCAGTCAAATTTGCGCGGGCTGGGGACTGCGGTAGTCATGGCCGCCTTCCGGGACATGGAAGAGGTGAGCCAGGGGCTGCTCAGCCTGCTGGGCACCAATCGCGCCGAGGCTCAGCAGCGACGGCTGCTGGGGCACCATGAGCAGGTGGTGGAGCGGCTACTGGAGACGCAAGACGGTGCCGAGAAGCAGCTGCATGGTGAGAGCCGGAGCGCGGGCGCGGACCGGCGGGGGACAGGGCCCGGGTGCTGGGAGGGGGCGACCGGGCCGACCTCAAAACCCCTTCTCTCCTGGACTCTCCCATCTCCTGCCCTATTCCCCCTGGGACGGCCCCCTCTGAGCCTTAGTTTCCCCTCTGAGAAATCGGCGTTATGACAGCAACCATCCCCCGCCCCCCAGGGGTTTAGTGGTAAATATAGGAGCCCGGAGAGGTTAGTCCCTTCTGAGCGCTCCGTGAGCAGGAGCTGGGGGTCTCAGGGTTTGAACTGGGGCTTAGGAGTCAAAGCGCCGGGTTTGAATCCAGCACCCATCCCCCACGTCCACTGTGAGACTCGAGGTGAGTTTCTTAACTTCTCTGTGGCTCAGCTTCCTTCCCTGTCAAATGGCTGTGAAAATAGCCCACCCCCTTCTTCCTGAAAAGAATCAATAGCATTCAGGTGTTTTATGGAGCACCCGCTGCCGCCAGGCCCTGGGTGGCGGCAGGGAACAAAACAGACAAAATTTTTGCCTTAGGGGACTGACATGCATGCTAGTGCCTGGGAGAGGGAGCAGGATTAACAAGAGAAATCCATTTGTCAGTCGGGCTCGGTGGCTCACACCTGCAATCCCAGCACTTTGGGAGGCCGAGGCAGGTGGATCACAAGGAGGAAAACTAGGTTGTGTAGGCGGAGTGGTGAAGTTTTGGCGAAAGCCTTCTGTGAAGATGATATTTGAGCAGAAGCCTGAAGGAGGCGTCACACCTGTAACTCCAGCACTTTGGGAGGAAAGGTAGGAGGATTGTTTCAGACTAGAAGTTGGAGACCAGCCTGGGCAACTTGCTGATAGCTCATCTCTACTGAAAATAAAAAAGTATTATCCTGGCATGGTGGTTCCCACTTGTAATCCCAGCTACTTGGGAGGCTGAGGTGCGTCAATCATTTGAGCCCAGAAGTTGGAGTTAGTAGTGAGCTGCATTCCACCACCAGCCTGGGCAACAGAGCAAGAGAATGTCTCAAAAAGAAACCTGGGACCAGTTGTCATGGCTCACACCTGTAATCCCAGCATTTTGGGAGGCCGAGGTGGGTGGATCCCCTGAGGTCAGGAGTTCAAGACCAGCCTGGGCAATATGGCGAAACCCCGTCTCTACTAAAAATACAAAAATTAGCAGGGCGTGGTGGCAGGCACCTGCAATCCCAGCTACTTGGGAGGCTGAAGCAGGAGAATCACTTGAACCCAGGAGGTGGAGGTCTTAGTGAGCTGAGATCATGCCATTGCACTCCAGACTGGGCGACAAGAGTGAAATTCCATCTCAAAAAAATGGGGGGGGGGGACATTTTCATGCATCCAAGATGCATTGAATGTTAAGACTTACTTTATATTAGAGGAGGATTAATTTAAAAAAAAAAAAAAAACTAAAGAGGAAAAAAAAATCTGGGCTAACAAATATCTTTGTGCATGTGTGGTAGATTTTTTTTGTTTTGTTTTGTTTTGTTTTTTGAGACAGAGTCTCCCTCGGTCGCCAGGCTGGAGTCCAGTGGCACAATCTCGGCTCACTGCACCTTCCGCCTCCCAGGTTCAAGTGATTCTCCTGCCTCAGCCTCCCAAGCAGCTGGGACTATAGGCACGGGCCACCACAGCCAGCTATTTTTTTTTTTTTTTTTGGATTTTTAGTAGAGACGGGGTTTCACCATGTTGGCCAAGATGGTCTCTATCTCCTGACCTCGCAATCTGCCGGCCTCAGCCTGCCAAAGTGCTGGGACAACAGGCGTGAGCCACTGTGCCCAGCCCATCTTCACCATTTTTAAGTGCGCAGTTCAGTGGCGTTACGCATGTTCTCACTGTTGTGCAGCCATCACCACCATCCATCTCCAGAACTTTCTCATCTTTACAAACCGAAGCTCTGTCCCCATGAAACACTCACTCCCCATCCGCTTCTCAGACCATGGCGCCAGCCTGCTACTTACTCTCTGTCTCCAGTTTGACTCCCTAATACCTACCCTTCATCGTGGAATCATACAATACCCTTTTGTGTCTGGCTTATTTCACTGAGCCTAAGGTCCTCTACATTCATCCATGTTCTAGCCTGTGTTCCTGGCAGTGTGGATTGCAAATGCAAAGGTCAGGAGGTCAGAATGAACTTGGCCATTAGAAGGGAGTGTTAGATGAGCTCAGCCACGGCCTGACTGCCAGGCCTGGGGAGCGCCCGGGAGGAGTTTGAATGTTATCCTGAGTGCGATGTCCCGGGCAGCCTCTTCCCTCCTCCTCCTTCCACCCCTCCATTGGAAAAGATGGCCAGGGGCAGAACTGTGTTACTTATAGTTAAATGATTACAAGCTTGCTTTGCTTTTTTACACTGAGATTTGTACCACGAATCAAATATTGAATTAAGAAAACTCCAAACTATGGTGCAGTAAAATAAAAGCAGAGATCAAGCAGTAACAGGGGTCCTACAGTAAAGACCATCTGGGAGCGCTATAACCGCGGAACACTGCGGTGTGGTTGCAGAGCAGGAAAAACTGCTTTGGTCCCACGTCTCTTCCCAACATAGAGTCTGCGTGAGGGTCTCGTAAAGAGGGCTTGTGCAAGAACTCTGGTAAGCAATGCAACCTGTGCTCTCCAGACTCGGGAGGGTCTTTGCAGATGGGAGCTTGCGAGGCTGGAAGGCCTTGCAGGGCGGAGATAACCGGAACTCCACAGGCTCTGCCTACGTTCTCAGAATATGGAGCAATTCTGATTGCTCCGTGTCCACCATGCTCGGGAGAGAAAAGCCCCTTGTTGCGTTGTGTGTGCTCAGACCTTAGGGCGCCTTATCCGCTGTGCCTCTTTTGCCAAAGCACCTGGATAGGCAATGGGTGGTAGAAACTCAGTGTCCTTAGTTGGCATTTCTTAGAAGAACCACATTTGCTATTGAATGCTGCAGACCCATGCTTCTCTCCCCCCATGCCCCCCCATCTTCCTTCTCAACACCCCTCCCCCCACAGCCTGCAAGATTAACAAGGTAATGCACCCAAACCCGCCTGAGAGTGCCTGGGACCCCTGGACCCGTGCTGTGAACTTTTGTCTTTGTCTTACTTTTATTTTCTTTTGTCTCTGTCTCACTCCTTCGTCACCACCAGCGGGCGGGGGGGGGGGGCACCCACGTACAGGGTTGGGCTGGTCCCCAACAAATTCTCCCTCCTCTGATGGCCTGAGGAGAACAGTGTGACTCAGCCAGGCTGGCCTTTAGCAGAATGGATGAATCTGGGGCCAAGAAAACTGAGTCCAGGTCCAGGATCCTGGGCTTTGAGTCAAACAGATGCAGTTCACATCCTAGGTTTGGAACTGCGTACCTGTGGGCGACTCACTGAACTTCTCTGGGCTGTTTTTTCATGTCCCAGATGTGGGACAGAGGAGTTAAAAGTATCCCCCACAGGCCGGGCGGGGCAGCTCATGCCTGTCATCCCAGCACTTTGGGAGGCCAAGGTGGTGGATCACTTGAGACCAGGAGTTCAAGACCAGCCTGGCCAACATGGTCAAACACGTTCTTACTAAAAATACAAAAATTAGCTGGCCGTTGTGGCACACGCCTGTAATTCCAGCTACTTGGGAGGCTGAGACAGAATTGCTTGAACCTGGGAGGCGGAGGCTGCAATGAGCTAAGATCATGCCACTGCACTCCAGACTGGGTGACAAAGCAAGACTGTTTAAAAAACATAGGCCAGGTGCAGTGGCTGATGCCTGTAATCCCAGCGCTTTGGGAGGCCAAGGCAGGTGAATCACCTGACGTCAGTAGTTCGAGGCCAGCCTGGCCAACTTGGTGAAACCCCAGCTCTCCTAAAAATACAAGAATTAGCTGGGCTTGGTGGCACATGCCTGTAATTCCACCTACTCTGAAGGCGGAGACTCGAGAATGCTCGAACCTGGGAGGCGGAGGTTGTAGTGAGCCAAGTTAGCGCCACTGCACTCCAACCTGGGCAACAGAGGGAGACTGTATCTCAATAATAATAAAATAAAATAAAAAGTTCTCCCTCAGAGAGTTGCGAGAATATGTCAAGTAGGAGCACCTTATAATGAACAGCTGTGGGGTAGAGATTACTACTCAGGGAAGACTCCAGAAAGACTTGGTTGTCTTTGGGAGGGTGAACAGATAGTGGGTGGGGAAGGCTGTGTGAGCCGGCTGGAGCCTCAGCTGTCCCAACAGGAAATCAGCAGGCACGATCTGAACCAGGCCCATTAAGAAATAGCAGCATAAGCAAGTTGTTTAGAAATGTTTAGGCCAGTGCCAGAGAAAACAGCTACGACTTGAAAGTGGCTGCTCTGGAGGGGTGGAGAGGCTTGGAAAAGGGTGTGTGCATCTGTGTTTATGTTTTCAGAACCATGTACATGTCATACTGTGATTAAAAATAACGTAAACCCCCCACTGCTACATTTGACTGGCTTTTTAAAAAAATAATATAAGTTTCTAAAAACTTAGCCATGGGCCCTTTGGGAAGCATTTAATCTGCCTTCTCGAGTTGGCAGGTTTCTAGGAAGGAACCAGTAGCCTTCTTTTGTTTTGTTATTGGTTTGGGTTTTTGGGACAGAGTCTCATGCTGTCGCCCAGGCTGGTGTGTAGTGGCACAGTTAGGATGATTATGTCTCACTGTAGCTTCGACCTCCCTGGTTCAGACGATCCTCCCATCTCAGCCTCCCAAGTAGGTGGGACTACAGGCGCACACCACAACACCCAGCTAATCTTATATTTTTAGTAGAGATGGGGTTTTGCCACATTGCCCAGACTGGTCTCAAACTCCTGGGCTCAAGGGATCCTCCTGCCTTGGCCTCTCCAAGCGCTGGGTTGCAGGCACGAGCCACTGCCCAGCCACCAGTAACCTTCTTAAGATTTGCTTTTTATTTCTTAAAATCTATTTTTAAAAAAATTTTAATTTTAGTTTTCCAGTAAAGACCAGAAATCCTGCTAAACAAATTCTAAGAGAGTTGAAACACTCTTCACATTTGTTGTTGTTTGTTTAGTTCTGTTGTTCTTAGAGGTGGGGTCTCACTATGTTGCCCAGATTGGTCTCTGACCCCTGAGCTCAAGCCATCTCCTGCCTCAGCTTCTCAGGTAGCTGGGGCTACAACTTAAGGTGGCTCTTTTGTTTATTTTTATTTTATTTATTATTTATTATTTTTTTAAATTTATTTTTCTTCCTACCCCACCCCTTTTTAAATTTTTATTTATTTTATTTATTTATTTTTTTTTTTTAGGTGGTTCTTTTGTCGTTGATTTTTTTTTTTTTGAGACAGGGTCTTGCTCTGTTTCCCAGGCTGGAGTACAGTGGTGCAATCTGGCTCACTGCAACCTCTGCCTCCTGGGTTCAAGTGATTCTCCTGCCTCAGCCTCCTGAGTAGCTGAGGCTACAGGTACCTGCTACCATGCCTGGCTAATTTTTTGTGTTTTTAATAGAGATGGGATTTTACCATGCTGACCAGGCTGGTCTCAAACTTGTGGCCTCAGGTGACCTGCCCGCCCGGGCCTCCTGAACCACCATGCCGGGCTGAACTTTTTTTTTTTTTTACCTTTTGTAGAGTTGGGATCTCCCCATGTTGCCCAGGCTTGAACTCTTGGTGTCAAGCGATCCTCCTGCCTCAGCCTCCCAAAGTGCTGGGATTACAGGCATGAGCCACCACGCCCAGCCAACTATATTGTTATAAACCATTTCGGGGTGCTTGAAGAAGGACCAGGTTTTATTTTTGGTGTATTTCGATGTGTTTTGGTGAAATAGTAGTTGTACAAGTTGCCAGTGGAACTCTCTGGACTCAGGACTGCAGGCAGGAAGGGGCATGTTTCTTGCCAGTGTAGGTGGACACCCACCTTCTCTCTGCCCTCCTTGGGGAAGGACAGACCCTAGGGAACCTGCTTCTCTCCACCCTGCAGAGATCCTCACCATGGAGAAGGAAGTGGCCGAGAGCCTTCTCAACGCGAAGGAGCAGGTGCACCAGGGAGGTGTGGATCTGCAGCAGCTGGAGGCCGGGCTTCAGGAGGCCAGGGAGGAGGATGCCCAGCTGAAGGCCAGCCTCCTATATCCTTTTCTGCAAACGGGTCAGCCTTGGTGGAATACATGCATTAGGTGAGGCACGGTGGCTCACGCCTGTCATCCCAGTACTTTGGGAGGCCAAGGCGGGCGGATCATGAGGTCAGTAGATCGAGACTATCTTGGCTAACACAGTGAAACCCTGTCTCTACTAAAAATGCAAAAAATTAGCTGGGCATGGTGGCGGGCGCCTGTAGTCCCAGCTACTCAGGAGGCTGAGGCAGGAGAGTCACTTGAACCCAGGAGGCAGAGGTTGCAGTGAGCCAAGATGGCACCACTGCGCTCCAGCCTGGGCGACAGAGCGAGACTTTGTCTCAAAAAATCAAACAAACAAAAAACATGCATTGGGCCAGGTTCAGTTGCTCACACCTGTAATCCCAGCATTTGGGAAGCCTTGGAGTTGACCAGTCTGGGAAGCAGAGACCCTGTGTCTACAAAAATAAAAAATTGGCCGGGCGTGGTGGTGCGTGCCTATAGTCTCAGCTATTTGGGAGGCCAAGGTGGGAGGATTGCTTGGGCCTGGGAGATCAGGGCTGTACTCCAGCCTGGGCGACAGAGCCAGACCTTGTCTCAAAAACAAAGAAAGAAAGACTGGGCGAGGTGCCTCATACCTGTAATCCCAGCACTTTGGGAGGCCAAGGTGGGTGGATCACCTGAGGTCAGGAGTTCGAGACCAGCCTGGCCAACATGGTGAAACCCCCTCTCTATAGAAAATACAAAAATTAGCCGGGCATGGTGGTGGGTGCCTGTAATCCCAGCTACTTGGGCGGCGGGGGCTGGAGAATTGCTTGAACCCGGGAGGCAGAGGTTGCAGTGAGCCGAGATCTCACCACTGCACTCCGGCCTGGGTGACAGAGCAAGACTCTGACTCAGAGAAGAAAGTGCATAGATAGAGCTGAGGCCCCTCCTCCTGGCTGCAGTGAACGCAGGGGCAGCCTCCTCTCAAAAGCTGGGGTCCTTAACTACCTGCCCTACGCAGCTCACCAGAGAGCTGGAGGAGCTCAAAGAGATCGAGGCGGATCTGGAACGACAGAAGAAGGAGGTCGACGAGGATACGACAGTCACAATCCCCTCAGCCGTGTAGGTTCCGCCAAAGCGTGTGCCCGTCTGTGCCTCCTTGTTCACTTGTTCAGTCCGGCTCTTGGTTGAAGTCAGTGCTGGGTAACTTTCTTTTTTTTTTTATTTTTTGGCCTCTTGTATAGGTACGTGGCTCAGCTTTACCACCAAATTAGTAAAATCGAGTGGGATTACGAGTGTGAGCCAGGGATGATCAAAGGCAGTATCCTTTTTGGGAGACAGTGTAACCCTTATGCAGTGTAGGTAGGGAGATAAGATGGTGCATAGCAAGACCCTGTAAAAATTAGCCAGGCGTCGGGCCGGGTGCGGTGGTCACGCCTGCAATCCCAGAACTTTGGGAGGCCGAGGTGAGCAGATCACAAGGTCAGGAGTTCAAGACCAGCCTGACCAACATGGTGAAACCCCGTCTCTACTGAAAATACAAAAATTAGCCAGGTGTGGTGGTGCATGCCTGTAATCCCAGCTACTCAGGAGGCTGAGGCAGGAGAATCACTTGAATCTGAGAGGCAGAGGCTGCAGTGAGCTGAAATCTTGCCACTGCACTCCAGCCTGGGTGACTGAGACTTTGTCTCCAAAAAAAAAAAAAAAAAGAAAGGAAAAGAAAAGAAAAATTCGCCGGGCATGGCGGCATGCACCTGTAGTCCCAGCTACCTGGGAGGCTGAGGTGGGAGGATCATTTGAGGCCAGGATTTTGAGACCAGCCTGGGTAGTACTGAGACCCTCGTGTCTACAATAAATATATAGTAAAGGCAGGCCAGGTGCTGTGGCTCACGCTTGCAATCCCAGCACTTTGGGAGGCCAAGGCGCATGGATCACCTGAGGGTCAGGAGTTCAAGACTAGCCTGGCCAACGTGGTGAAACCCCATCTCTACTAAAAATGCAAAAATTAGCCAGGCGTGGTGGCTTGTGCCTGTAGTCCCAGCTACTCGGGAGGCTGAGGCATGAGAATTGCTTAACCCCAGGAGATGGAGGTTGCAGTGAGCTGAGTTCGCACCACTGCACTCCAGCCTGGGCAACAGAATGACTTTGTCTAAAAAAAAAAAAAAAATTGGGGCACGGTGGCTCACTCCAGTAATCCCAGCACTTTCGGAGGCTGAAGTGGGCGGATCACCTGAGGTTGAGAGTTCAAGACCAGCCTGACCAGCATGGAAAGACCCCATCGCTACTAAAAATATAAACTTAGCTGGGCATGTTGGCGCATGCCAGTAATCCTAGCTACTCCGGGAGGCTGAGGCAGGAGAATCACTTGAACCTGGGAGGCCAAAGTTGCAGTGAGCCGAGATGGCGCCATTGCACTCCAGCCTGGGCAACAAGAAGGAAACTCTGTCTCAAAAATAAAAAGTAAATGCAGCGTCCTTTTCCCCCATGGGGTTGTGTGAGGGGCTGTGTCCTGAGCTTTCCTTACATCTGTGCCTCAGTCCATCATGGCCCAAGTGTGGCCCAGCCCATCCACCTGGACAGCACCCAGCTCTCCAAGAAATTCATCAGCGACTACCTGTGGAGCCTGGTGGACACCAAGTGGTAGCCAGGAGCCTCTTGGCTGCATCTTGCACCTAGCAGGCATCGCCCCCATCAGATCTGTTTCAACTCCCACAGGTGTTAGAGACGGAGGAAGCAGGGTACCCGAGAGGAGCTGGGAGTTAAGCAAGGAACAGGGCTGTGATGGGTGGGATGTAATTGAAGAGATAAGAGTTCAACCATGGCCATTTTTCCCTGTGACCTGTTGGCATGGTGGATACCACCAGTCTGCGCTCAGGCTTTCCTTTGGGGACTGGCAGGGCCCGTAGCTTGCATGGGAGCCCATCTCTGGCTCCAGGGCGGACTCTGTCGGAGACCACGAGTTGTGTCTTTTATCACTCGTTCTACCCTCCCTCCTTCATAAGGGAAGTCCTTTTAGCTGCCCAGTTAAAACAACATATCCCAGCGCCCTTGTAGTTAATGTCCAGCCAGTCAAATGTACATGAAACTGTTAAATGACACTTCTAGAAGGATTTTTTTTTTTAAAGAGGGGGGTTTCACCATTGTGGCCCAGCTGGTCTCGAACCCCTGACCTCAGGTAATCCACCCGTCTCAGCCTCCCAGTGCTGGGATTACAGGCGTGAGTCACCGCACCTGGCCTAGAAGGATTCTTAAAAGCTAAGTACACCCTTGCTTCCCCCTTCCTATTTCCTGGAATTTGAGCGTGATGGCCAGAGCCCTGGCAGCCATACTGCCACATGTGCAGAGGAGTGCAGTCCTTTAGGGATGACAGGAGTCTGCTTCCCTGGTGACGGCAGAGCCAGATAATCAGCACAGACTTAATTAAATGGGAGAGGCCAGGCGCAGTGTCTCACACCTCAATCCCAGCACTTTTGGAGGCTGAGGTGGGCACATCACGAAGTCAGGAGATTGAGACCATCCTGGCCAACATGGTGAAAGCCCATCTCTACTAAAAAATACAAAAATTAGCTGGGTGTGGTGGCACCTGCCTATAATCCCGGCTACTTGGGAGGCTGAGGCAGGAGAATCGCCTGAACCAGGGAGGCGGAGATTGCAGTAAGCTGAGATCACGCCATTGCACTCCAGCCTGGAGACAGAGTGAGACTCTGTCTCAAAAAAAAAAAATAGGGGAGAGAAGGGGAAGAACCAGCTTCAGCTTCTACCTTCTGTAAGCTGCTGGTTTGGGGGTTTTCTATGACAACAAAATAAACCGTAACTGATTGAACACGTACCCCCGTCCAGGGCCGGCCATTTGATGTGTTCGCCGTTCCCCCGTCCCTGGTGTTTGGGGTACCGCTAAGGAAAGGAGGCTTGCACTCCACCTGCCTGCCGGAGAGAGGAGAGAGGGAGATGGGGTCCCACTGACACAGCCCCCAGATACAGCTTTGACCTTGGATGTGTTAGTTCCATGAACTCGGGCTTGGGTTTCACCATGTCCCTTTCCACAACTGAATTTCAGTGCAGGTTGTTTTTTTTTTTTTTGAGACAGAATCTCACTCAGGCGCCAGGCGCCAGGCTGGAGTGCAGTGGCGCCATCTCGGCTAACTGCAACCTCCACCTCCCAGGTTCAAGCAGTTCTCCTGCCTCAGCCTCCCGAGTAGCTGGGATTACAGGCACGTGCCACCACGCCCAGCTAATTTTAGTAGAGACGGGGTTTCACCATGTTGGCCAGGACGGTCTCAATCTCTTGACCTCATGATCCGCCCGCCTCAGCCTCCCAAAGTGCTGGGATTACAGGCGTGAGCCACCGCGCCCGGCCTTTTTTTTTCTTTCTTTTCTATTTTTTTTGAGACTGAGTCTTGCTCTGTAGCCAGGCTGGAGTGCGGTGGCACAATCTCAGCTCACTGCAACCTCTGCCTCCTGGGTTCAAGCGAGTCTCCTGCCTCAGCCTCCCGAGTTGCTGAGATTACAGGTGCACGCCACCACGCCTGGCTAATTTTTGTATTTTTAGTAGAGACGGTTTCATCATGTTGGCCAGGATGGTCTCAATCTCTTGACCTCATTATCCGCCCACCTTGGCCTCCCAAAGTGCTGGGCACGCCCCCACCCGGCTGCTGTTCATTTTTAATCAGAGATGGGCGTTTTTAGGCAGAGGGAGACAGCGTTAACAGCATCTGCGCACATCAGATGGACACCGAAATGGTTCATTCACGTGACCCTCGGAGGTCTTGGGTAAGAATGCTGAACTGGTGGCCTCTAGAGAAATCAACCTAGAAAAGAGGGATCAGGGCCCGGTGCGTGGCTCATGCCCATAATCTCAGCACTTTGGGAGGCCGAGGCAGGCAGATCACAAGGTCAAGAAATTGAGACCAGCCTGGCCAACATGGTGAAAGCCGACTGTCTCTACTAAAAATACAAAAATTAGCTGGGTGTGGTGGTGCATGCCTGTAATCCCAACTACTCGGGAGGCTGAGGCAGGAGAACTGCTTGAACCAGGACCCAGGAAGCAGAGGTTGCAGTGAGCCAAGGTCACGCCACTGCACTCCATTCTGGGCTATAGAGCAAGACTCTGTCTCAAGGCAAAACCTCTTATGTGCCTGGAAGCCCCAGGCAGGAACCAATCTGCAAGTCAGGTATCAGGGTTGGCTGAGAGCTGCTGTCACCACCTTGGTCATTCCTTCCCACATGCAGGACAGGAGATGCTGCCACCAGCCGGTTCACCGGTGCCACTGTGGGTGCTGGGAGTGGATGGGCGCAGCCCACAACTGGGAGTCCTGGGGTTGGGGGGTTGGGAACATTTCCCTCTGGTCCTGCAAACTGCAGCTCCGAGTGCCCTGGAGAGAAAGCAGGCCTGGGGGGCAGGAGGGCCACTGTGATGAGGATTCTGGGAGCCGGGGCTTATCTGTACCCCTGGCCCAGTGCCTGCACCCACTCTACCCTGGGGTTGGGGCTCCCTCCCGCAGGAATGGCCTGGCTTTGTTCCCAGAGGGGGCCAAGGAGCCATTGTCCTGCTCTGTTACCCCCTATCCTCTCCACCCCAGGAGCCTGGACCTCAGTTTCCCCAAGGAAGAGATGGTCACATCAGAGAGCCTGTGCCGGGGCTCAAGGGGGCCCTGCCCACATCCCCATCCCCGACCCCCGCCCAGGCATGCCCAGGGTCCCCTCTACGGGGCTAGCGAGTTGGAGAGAAACTCGGCCTGATGGGGGATCCAGCAGGCGGGTTCTGGGAGGTGCCTGATCTCCGGACCGGGAGAGGCCCCACTCCGCATGCCTGGTCCCTGACTCACTGCCGGCGCTGGGTGGATGCCCAGGACAGCCCGAGGCCCATGGCCTCCAGCCCCACCCCCGCCCCGTTTGTTCTCCCTCTGAGAGCTGCCCCTTTGGCCACCAGCTCTTTCTTGAATGATGGAGACAGGCCAGAGGCTTGCTGACGGCTGGCCGAGATTCCAGTCCCCCAGGACCATCCATTTTACAGATGGGGAAACTGAGGCATACAGGACAAGGACCACCCTGGAGTCTGAACTTCAGCAGTGAAGCCCCCAAACCCTCCCTAGGGGTAGGGTGGTCTCGCTCAGGACCAGGGGCAGTACATGTATATCAGTAGCCCCCGGAGGGTCATCCTGGCTTCTCCAATGAGAAGCAGCCCCTCTGAGGAGTCTGTCCTGTGTCCGAAGCCACCCAGCTGGAAAGAGGCCAAGCCAGGGTGGGCACCCACACCTGCACCTGCTGGAGCCTCAGAGGGTGGTGATGGTGCAGCCCAAGGATCTAGCCACTTAGTCATTATTGGCAGGCGGTGTGTAGGTCATGACTTCACACCACGGCCGGCCCTCTGCTGGTGTTTCTGGGGAAGGGAACCCAGGGGCTATGGAGGCAGTAGGCCTCTGACTCAGGCCCTACTGCTTGCTGGGCGGCTTCCCCTGAGGACTAGACTTGTGTATCTTCCCCAGGACTCCCCCAAGCCCTGGCGGAGATAAAGTGCATCCTCGGGCCAGTGATGGAGGCCACCCAGAGGGGCAGGCAGCTGGGAGCAGCTTGGGATGGCTGAGCCTTTTACTCTCTTTTTTTTTTTTTTTTTTTTTTTGCGACAGGGTATCAGTCTATTGCCCAGGCTAGAGTGCAGTGGCGCCATCCTAGCTCACTGCAGCCTCGAATTCATCAGCTCAAACAATCCTCCTGCCTCAGCCTCCCAAGTCGCTGGGGCCTAGCTTTTCATGGAACCCTCCTCTGACCTGGCATTCAGTGCCCCTTCCCAGATAGTTCTAGACTAAGATGTTGTCAGAGTTCTTCCCAGTTTACGGTTAAAAGAAACAGATTGCCTGGGCGCGGTGGCTCACGCCTGTAATCTGAGTACTTTGGGAGGCTAAGGCCGGTGGATCACAAGGTCAGGAGTTCAAGACCAGTCGGCCAACATGGTAAAACCCCATCTCTACTAAAAACACAAAAATTAGCTGGGCATGGTGGCACACACCTGTAATCCCAGCTACTAGGGGAGGCTGAGGCAGGCAAATTGCTTGAACCCAAGAGGTGGAGGTTGCAGTGAGCCGAGATCGTACCACTGCACTCCAGCCTGGCAACAGAGTGAGACTCCGTCTCAAAAATTAAAAAAAAAAATCAATTTTCATCCCTTGTTAAAAAAAGACATTGTGATGGGGCTTGCCTGCGCACAGGAAGCAAGTTTCCAAGGCTGGATTTGAACCCAGCGTTGTCGGATCCGAAACCTGAGTCTCCCTTCTGGGCAGGACAGGATGGGGGGCCAGGAAGACTGGTTTTTTGTCATTGGCATGACAGTGCTAGGGTTCCCGGGGGACCCCTCTGAGGTCTGGGACTGCAGCCTCCAGGCAACTCACCTAAGTATGTGGGCCACCCTGGTCTACTCTCAGGGTGGCCCCACGATCTCTGGTGGCCTCCCTTTTTTTTTTTTTTTTTAAGACGGAGTCTCACTCTGTCGCCCTGGCTGGAGTGCAATGCCGCAGTCTCAGCTCACTGCAACCTCTGCCTCCCAGGTTCAAGTGATTCTAATGCCTCAGCCTCCCAAGTAGGCTGGGATTACAGGCATCTGCCACCACACCGGCTAATTTTCGTATTTTTTTAGTAAAGACAGGGTTTCACCATCTTGGCCAGGCTGGTCTGGGACTCCTGACCTCAGGTGATAGACCCACCTTAGCCTCCCAAAGTGCTGGGATTACAGGTGTGAGCCACTGTGCCCGGCCGGCCTCCCATATTTCCTCAGAAACGTGGACTGGGCCAGGTGCTGTGGCTCATGCCTGTCATCCCAACACTTTGGGAGGCCAAGGCAGGAGGATTGCTTGAGCTGAGGAGTTCAAGACCAGCCTGGATAACATGGTGACACCTCTGTCTCTACAAAAACACTGAAAAATTAGCCAGGCATGGTGTGTGCACCCGTCGTCCTGGCCACTTAGGAGGCTGAGGTGGGAGGATCGCTTCAACCCTGGGAGGTTAAGGCTGCAGTGAGCTAGGATCGAACCACTGCACTCAAGCCTGGGTGACAAAGTGAGACCCTGTCTCAAAAAAAAAAAAGGGAGGTGGGGGAAGGGGAAAAGGGGAGAGGAGGGGACGGTGGTGGGGTTGGGTATAGAGAGGCCGGTATGTTGGCTCATGCCTGTAATCCTAACACTGGGAGGCTGAGGCCAATGGATCACTTGAGGTCAGGAGTTCGAGACCAGCCCAGCCAATATGGTGAAACCCCATCTTTACTAAAAATGCGAAGAATCGTCAGGCATGGCGGTGCGTGCCTGTAATCCCAGGTCCTCTGGAGGCTGAGGCAGGAGAATTGCTTGAACCCAGGAGGCAGCTGTAAGCTGAGATCACACCACTGAACTCTTGCCTGGGCGACAGAGCAAGACTCTGTCTCAAAAAAAACGGAGAGAGGTGGGGGAGGAGAGAGAGAACAAAAGAGAGAGAAAAGAAGGAGGGGGAAGGAAGGGAGGGAGGGGAGAGAGAGGAGGGGAAAAATGTGTACTGTAAGCCTGACCCAACAGGCCCTCCTTCATAGAGCCACACCCCAGTAGACAACACCAGGAGGACAGGGCAGTGCTGTGTGCCTGGGTCTGTATTACCTTACAAGTGAGGAAACTGAGGCACAGAAATCCAAGCTATTTGTGTCAGGTTTTCTGCAGGTGGGTGGCAGACCAGCGCTTTAACCCCAGCTGTGTGTGTTCAGAGCTTGTGCTCTTAATCCCGACTGACAAAAGAGATCATTTCAGAAAGCAATGAATGAACTGAAGAAAATAAAATGCTATGGGTTTGTGCAGTGGGGACACTGTGGCCCTGTGGGAGGCCCAGGGAGGAGGTGTCATTTGTCCCAGACATAAGTCCTTAGGGGATAAAAGTGTGGAGACTGTGAGCCAGACGGGAAACAGCAGGCTGGTGTGGAGGAGACGAAGGGGGGCAGCAGGAGTGCAGGGGTCCTTGATCACGCCAGACCTGCTGTCCATAGGGCAATGTGCAGAGGATTCTCCGATTCCAAGACAAGCCCCAGCTCTGGGAGAAGGGAACCTGACATGGGCCCCTTGACAGGCCCCCGCCTGTCTAGGAGGCTGATGTCACTATTTACCCCCCAGCTCCCCTGCTCCCCATCTCAGGAACAGCCCCAGAGCCACCCAGCCCAGAGAAGGGACAGCTCCGGATAGAGCAGAAAGTCACCAGGAAACTCAAGCGGCTCTGCTCAGTGGGGTGATGGGATCTGGGGACTCCCACTAAGTGGCTTTTTTATTCCTTCGTCATCACGGAAAATCACTGCCTGCAAGGGAGGCGGGTGCTGACCCCAGACTGGGGGGGGCGAGCGGGGACTAGGCTGGGGCCAGCTGCAGGGCTGGGCAGCCCACACCCATCTCCCCCCGCCTCCCTCCTGTAGCCCCGGCTCAGCCCAGCGGGCTCCAGACTGACTCACTGCGGACAGCTGTGGTCTGGGATGCCTCGGCTGCTGGAAGGAGACCGGCCGGGGGATGGGAGTGGGGGGGGGGGGGGAGGGGGCAGCAGGGGCGCTAGCTATGGGTGTCATACTGATGGGGGGCGGTAGGGAAAGGACAGCTTCCTCTCACCATCCACCCTGTCCTGGCCAGAGCTCTTGAGCCTGTGGGGGACAGGACAGGACAGGACCACTGCCTCTCACCTCGTCTGCAGGGGTGGCGGTCCCAAGCTGCAGGCTGCCCCCAGCCCTGCAGGACAAGCACCTTTGGGTGGGTGGGTGCTGAGCCTGCAGACCAGGGAGCCGGCAGTATGTTCTACCAGGGCCCCGTTCTGAGCAGCCGGAGAGAATCAGAATCCAGCCACAGTGACCTGAGCCTCCTGTTCCTCTCTGTAAAATGGGCGGCTGTCATCACCTGAGGTCGGGAGTTCAAGAACAGCCTGACAAACATGGAGAAAACCCGTCTCTACTGAAACTACAAAATTAGCCTGGGGTAGTGGCGCACACCTGTAATCCCAGCTATTCTGGAGTCTGAGGCAGGAGAATCGCTTGAATCCGGGAGATAGAGGTTGTGGTAAGCCAAAATTGCGCCATTGCACTGGGCAACAAGAGCAAAATTCTGCCTCAAAAAAAAAAAGGGCGCTGTCACCCTCCCTTGCTTCAGCGACCATCGGGGGAGAACAGTCGATTGTCAGGAGACACTGAATGCCTGTGTGTCCCTGTAACCCTCAAAGCCCTGGTACAGGCTCCCAACGCAGCAGCCCAGGCCGATGCCAGAACCTTTCATCACCTCTGGCCTCTCCTCTGGGCTGTGCCCCACCCGTGCTGTGCTCCGGCCCCCACCCTGCCCACCCTCCCAGCTTAGTCTCAGTACCCTCCAGCCACTGCCTCCCGCGCCCTCCCATTTTCCCGGCCACCCGAGCCTGCTTATCCTGTTTGCCACTCGGTTGAGCACCGATTTCATCAATCAAGCAATTATTGAGTGCCTGTGTACAGGCTGGGGGCCGCTTCCTGTGTGGGCTGCTCGGTTTTCCCTCCCAGGGGCATTTTGGAAGCTTCCCAAAACAAAAGGCGGAAGGCAGGAAGGAAGTGCCACCCTGTGGACAGGGGGAAAGATGACAGGCCCTGCCTTTGTCTCCGGAGGACTGCGCAGCCCCCATCCCGCCCCACTTCCAGAGCCCCTGGGGGAGGGGGGAGATCAGCTTTGTCTCCATTGTCGGGTGGGGAAACTGAGGCTGTGAGGTGCCTGTCACCCAGCAAGTCAGTGGCAGAACCGGGATATGAACGCAGATGGCCCGGCCAGTCTGCTCTTTTTGTTTTTTGCCAGAGGTTTTGTTTTTGAGATGGATTTTTGCTCCTTTTGCCCAGGCTGGAGTGCAGTGGCCTGATCTCAGCTCACCACAACCTCCACCTCCTGGGTTCAAGTGATTCTCCTGCCTCAGCCTCCAGAGTAGCTGGGATTACAGGTATGGGCCACCACGCCCAGCATAGTTTGTATTTTTAGTAGAGACGGGGTTTCTCCTTGTTGGTCAGGCTGGTCTGGAACTCCCCAAAGTGCTGGGATTACAGGCGTGAGCCACCACGCCCCCAGCCACGTTTGTGGACCTAACCACCCCAGTGCCTCTCCGACCCTGCCCCTCCTTGGCTCCACCCAATAAGGCACCATTCCCCGGGTGCCAGCAGCCTGTCCCTGTTGGGTTCAGCCTGTGGGAGGCACTGGTGGCAGATGGAGCCTGGGGCAGGGGACAGGTTGGGGTTCTGCAGCAGTTCTTTCGCTCCTTTGAGTTTCCGGCTCCCACCAACTACCAGGCTCCAGAAACACTGCATCTTCCTCTCCTGGTTTTGTGGTGGTAGCACTTTCTGCTGTTGCTTATTTCTGGGTTATCTCACTGTCCCCCCCCAATTTAATCTTGAATGCTATTGATGATTTTATGGTCCACTACACATCATATAAAATTGACCATGTTAACCATTATTATTTTATTATTATTTTTTTTTTTTTCTGAGACAGAGTCTTGCTTTGTCCCCAAGCTGGAGTGCAGTGGTGCGATCTCGGCTCACTGCAACCTCCACTTCCCGGGTTCAAGCGATTCCCCTGCCTCAGCCTCCCAGGTAGGTGGAACTACAGGCGGGCACCACCATGCCCAGCTACTTTTTTATATTTTAGTAGAGACGAGGTTTCACCACGTTGGCCAGGATAGTCTTGATCTCCTGACCTTGTGATCCGCCCACCTCGGCCTCCCACAGTGCTGGGATTACAGGCGTGAGCCACCGCGCCCGGCTAATCTTGCACATTTTTAATGATTTTCACTGTGGTCCATCACACGTCATATAAAATTGACCATATTAACTGTTAAAAATGCGTTTGGCCGGGCGCGGTGGCTCACGCCTGTAATCCTAGCACTTTGGGAGGCCGAGGTGGGTGGATCACCTGAGGTCAGGAGTTCAAGACCAGCCTGGCCATCATGAAATCCCATCTTTAAAAAAAAAAAAATGCGTGCGTTGAATGAAGAAACCCCCCGAAACAGGCTTTGTGTGAACAACATGGCCGTTTATTCACCTGGGGTGCAGGTGGGCTGAGGCCGAAGGGCGTTAGGGAAGGGCGGTGGGCTAGGAGTTGGTTTTATAGGTTTGAGGTGGGCAGTGGAAAGTCACAGAGTAAGATCAGTTACAGTGGTGGGGGGAGGGCAAGGAGTATACACCACCATCGGGTCAGTGACAATGGCAGGTGGGGTCAGGCATGAGAGTAGTTACAATGGCAGGGTGGGGTGAGGGAAAGCTTATGTGTTGGAGGGAAGCTCCATTGGGGATAATGGCGAAGGCAGGTGGGGGGGCGGGGGGTGATCAGCTGAGACAGGCGGGACTTTAGACTTTCTGGGTCCGGGCTTGCACGTGGAGGCCTGATATACCTGTCTTTGTGTATATACAGAGAAATAGAGAAGAGGGGGGTGATAACAGGTTTTGGGGAGTAGGGGTCGAAGTTTCTCAAGGCTTTTTCTAGTGGGACTGGGGGCGACGCGGAATGGTTAAGAATTTAGACTGCTGGGAGATTTCAGGGAAGGGGGTGATATTGTGGGGCTGGTTATTGCTTGTATACGATTTTGTAGGAATTGAGAGATTACTTGGAAAAACACAGTATCCAAATAAGAGAAGGAGAAAGATAGGATCCGAGGACTAAGGACTGGAAGAAGCCGTGACTCCCAGGTAGGGTCCAGCCAGTCCAGCCAGGTCCAGAACAACCATTTGCCTGATGAGTGAGCTTTTGGTTCTGTCTCTCCATTTATTGATGGCATCGTATACAAGGCCAGGCTGGTTTGCATGAAAACAACATTTTTCATTTAGGAATAGGCAAAGACCTTTTTCAGCAGTTAGTAAATGAAGACTGCAGCTAGGAAATTTACTTGAGCTTGAAGAAGGGGTAATGATTGAGTTAATTCTGCATTGCCTAGCAGAGAAATCATTACAGAGGCTACGGAAGGTGCCGATTGAAGTGGTGAGGCCTGTGCCAAGTGAGGTAGTAATTCCTAACCCTACAAGTAAGGGGGTTCATGGAAGGACCTGCCTGTGTCATGTTGAGATCCCTAGGGGAACAGGGAGGCTTTTGTCTCCATTTGCAAACTGAACTTTGGGGGTAAGGAAAACCAGGGTACAAGTGCCTGTGCAGTTGGTAGGAAGGCAGATGTAAGAACCACAGAGGAGAAAAGTGCTGGGCTTCCACATAACTGGACGTGTAAACTGAAAAGGTGGGGTGGAGGCTGGAGAAGCGCCTGCTGCTGAAATTTGGAGGCCTGCTGGGAACACAACTTATAAAAGGAACTATGTCTGGAATGCTGTGGTCCAAGGCTATTTTTGCTGGCTATAAGCGGGGTGTCCGGAAACAAAGGGAGCACACAGCTCTTCTTAAAATTGAAGGTGTTTATGCCCGAGATGAAACGATTCTATTTGGGCAAGAGATGTGCTTATGTATACAAAGCAAAGAACAACACAGTGACTCCTGGTGGCAAACCAAACCAACCAGAGTCATCTGGGGCAAGGTAACTCGGGCCCGCCGAAACTGGCATGGTTTGTGCCAAATTCCGAAGCAACCTTCCTGCTGAGGCCGTTGGACACAGAGTCCGGGTGATGCTGTACCCCTCAAGGATTTAAAGTAATGAAAAGTCAATAAATAAATGTGGATTTGTGCTCTTGTAAAAAAAAAAAGAAAGAAAAGGTGAGAAAGTGTCCTAAGGGGGCTGGGGCTTTGGACCCGAATGCCAAGGGAACCAGCAAGGGCTGGGGCTGTTAAGCGGGGCGTGGTGGGGTAGCCGTGTGGAGGGAGAGCTTTGGTTTTCATGGTGTATGAAGAAGCGTGTAGTATCTATAAGCAACCACTCGCTTTCATTAACAAGATTGGGTATGAGCAGAGAACAGGAGCCAGATAAAGAGTGAAATATCAGCTAATTGCCTGGAGGAAAAGTGTAAACCGGCGACTTACACAAAAGCAGGGCATGTGAAAGTAAACGAGTACAGGGACTCTGAAACAGAGACTCTTTGAGGTGTAAGTAGTAGGGGTGACTGTGTGAAGCTGGAGAAGGCCAGGGGCTGCAAGTAAGCATGTGAGATGCGAAGAAAGAAGGCTGTGAGCTATAGAGGGTCAGTGCGCATAAGTGAGAGCTAGAGGGTAACTGGGGCATAGCCTGTGATTATGACGGATTTTTTTTTTTTAAGACGGGGTTTCACCATGTTGGTCAGGCTGAGTCTTGAACTCCCGGCCTCAGGTGATCCGCCTTGGCCTCCAGAGTGCTTGGATTACAGGCGTGAGCCACCACACCCAGCGATTCTGAGGGATTTTGAGAGCATTAGGGCAGCAGGTGCTGCTGAGCGTAGTCATGAGGGCCAGCCCAGGACTGTGAGGTTAGGTTCTTTGGATAGAAAGGCTACAGGCCGGGCCTGGCTGCTGTGTAAGAATTCTCGACGGCACAGGCCGTGATTTCTGCTGTGTAGATACAGAAGGTTGAGAGGAGTTGGGAGTGCTAGGGTGGGGGCTGTTTCTAAGGCCTTCCTTAGCGACCAAAAGGAAGAATGGGGGAAAAGTTTTGGTTTATGGGGTTAGCTAAGTTTCCCGTCGTAGGTTCATAAAGTGGTTTGGTAACGGGAACAAAAACCTGGCAGCCAGAGACGAACGTGTCCGACAACACCCAGGAAGGAGAGAAGCCGTTGTTTGGTGGATGGGGCTGGGGTTTGGGAAATTAACTGGATATGGTTGGCAGGGAGAGCGCGTGTATGCTAGCGAAAGTTTATAACAGATGGAGAAGAAATTTGGGCTTAAAAAAGCGTTTTTGAGGTCAAGAACAGAATAGTGTGTTGTGGAAGGGGATATGGAAGATAGGAGCGTGTAGGGGTTTGGTACAGCCAGGTGGGTGGGAAGTACCATCTGACTGAGGCGGAGGTCTTGGCTAGCCTGTAGAATCTGCTGGTTTTTTGGACAGCTGGGTTAGGGGAAGAAATTTGGGCTTTGGAAGGGCAAACACGATACCCCTTTGAGGATAGATGCTGAAGAAGCAGGAGGGTGAATTAAAAGGCCATGTTGCAATAGATGGGTGATAACAGCCTTTACGCCTTTTGAAGCCTGTGGTGGGACAGGGTACTGGGGCTGGGCAGGGTAAGGGTGGTTAGGTTTTAAGGGGATGATGAGGGAAGAGTGACTTGTAGTAACAGATGGGAAGGCGGTGTTTTACACCCTAGGGTTAAGGTTGGGGACATAAGGGGAGCTATTGAGGGAGGTGCGGGTTTGGGGAGGAGGACGGCAATGAGCTGTGGCTGTGGCCCAGGAACAGTGAAGGAGGCAGGCAATTTTGCTAGGATATCTCGGCCTAACAGGGGAAGTGGACAAGTGGGGATGATTAGCAAAGAACGTGGAAAGGAGTGCTGGCCTAATTTGACACCAGGTTTGGGCAGTTTTGAGAGGCCCGGAGGCCTTGCCGTCAATTCCCACAACAGTTACGGAGGCCAAGGAGACAGGTCCTTGAAAAGAAGGCAGCGTGGAGTGGGTGGCCTCGTGTTGATTAAGAAGGGGATGGACTTACTCCCCCAGCATAGAGTTACCCTAAGTTCAGCGTCTGTGATGGTCCAGGGGCTTCCAAGATGCCCCGGCAGCATTAGTCTTCAGCCGCCAAGCCCAGGATTGGAGCTTCAGGAGCTCTGGGAGCAGCCACGTGAGTCGGACAGTCGAGTTTCTGTGGGGGCCCCGCACAGACGGGGCAGGGCTTGGGAGGAATCCTGGGCTGCGGGCATTTCCCGGGCTGCGGGCATTTCCTGGCCCAGTGGCCAGGTTTCCAACACTTGAAACAAGGTCCGGGAGGGGCCGCTGGACGCTGCAGTCTGGGCGCTTTGAAGTCTTTGTGAGCCGGTGGTGTGGCTGGGGTCTGTCTGATGGAAGGGACAAGCATCTGTAGTTGTGAGACGTGCTGCCGCCGGGCAGATTTTCCCTGTTACTGAACACCTTGAAGGTGAGGTTGCTTAATTCCTGTTGTGGGGTTTGAGGGCCAGATTTTAATTTCTGTACATTTTTGTAATGTTGGGTTTGATTGGGTGATAAAATGCACATTAAGTGTTTTTTAGGGGTGAGAATAAGTAAGGATGACATTTAAGTTACTCCAGGTGAGATTGTAGGACTGGGTTAAGTACTGGAGGATTTGATGAAAAGGAGCCTAACCGGTGGCCAATTTGGAAAGGTTGGATAAAGGGAAAGGACGTGCACCCTAACTATGCCTTTGGGTGTAGCCACCTCTGGAAGCGGGGATTGTTGGGCAGGGCAGAGGCCGCGTATGAGGTGGGGAGGTGGCAGGAGGGGGCATAAGGGGGTGGGTTGTGGGCAGAGGAAGAGGAGGAGGCTCTGGGGGGTGGGGTTAAGTTCTAGATTAGGGCCTGGTTCACAGGTGGGAAGGAGAAAGGTCGGAAGGGTTGATGGACAAGGAGGATTCTGGGTCACTGGCAGAGGAAGGAGGGGGCAGACAGAAGGGAAGAGAAGGAGTAGAGATTAGGGAGGGATTGGTGTGTAAAAAAATGTCTGGACGTAGGGAATTTCAGACCATTTGCCCATGTTGCAACAAAAATTTTGTAAAATAGGTTGAAGGTGCCATTTTTTTGCCAGTTGGAGCCGTTGTTAACTTGTATCGTGGCCATGCAGCATTACAGAAGATGAGACGTTTGGGTTTTAGGTCAGGAGACAGTTGAAGAGGCTTGAGGTTTTTTAGAACACTGGCCAGCGGAGAGGAGGGAGGCTTATGGTTCTGGAAAGGCAGCAGAGACGAGGAAAATGGGCACGCAACCCAGCTGCTCTATAGGTGTCCCTAGTTGAGCCCGGGTTGAACCTCCTCATTAGTGAGTGGTGAAAAAGAGCATCCTCTACGTTGACCTGCCACCAGTATCAGCCATGAGCCTGGTGGGCGAGTGACTAGGGTGAACGTCTCCACGATAGTCAAACCCCTGGGAAAACTGGGTCCCCGGATCTGTGACCTACGTAGGGTTTTTTCTGGTCCTGAACTACACAGAAGAACCTGGCTTACCTGATTTTCCTTGTCTTTGCGGTGGATAAAGGATGAAACCGAAAGGGGGAGGAAGTGGAAAGGAAAAGACAAGAGAGTGGGAAAGCAAAAAAGAGAGACTGCTTACCAAAATAGCCGGTGGTGTGCGTCTGTGGGCTGGTCCGATGACCCCAGGTCGGTGGGTAGATCTCTTCATGGAGGGAGCACAAGAACAGGGACAGGGGTTTGGTCTCCCGTAGGAGTTCCCCCGTCCTGGATTTCGGCACCAAATGTTAAAAACGTGTGCATTGAATGAAGAGACCCCCCAAACAGGCTCTGTGTGAGCAACATGGCTGTTTATTAACCTGGGGTGCAGGTGGGCTAAGGCCAGAAAGGGTGTTAGCCAAGGGCGGTGGGATAGGAGTTGGTTTTATAGGTTTGAGTGCGCAGTGGAAAGTTACAGAATAATCCCAGCTACTCGGGAGGCTGAGGCAGGAGAATCGCTTGAACCCGGGAGGCGGAGGTTGCAGTGACCAGAGATTGTGCCACTGCGACTCCAATCTGGGCAACAGAACCAGACTCCATCTCAAAAAAACAAAAAGACGGGCGCAGTGGCTCACACCTTTAATCCCAGCACCTTGGGAGGCCAAGGTGGGCAGATCACAAGGTCAAGAGCTTGAGACCATCCTGGCCAACATGGTGAAACCCTGTCTCTACTAAATCACAAAAATTAGCTGGGTGTGGTGGCACGCGCCTATAGTTCCAGCTACTCGGGAGGCTGAGGCAGGAGAATGGCTTAAACTCGGGAGGTGGAGGTTGCAGTGAGCCGAGATTGTGCCACTGAACTCCAGCCTGGTGACAGAGCAAGATTCTGTCTCACAAAAAAAAAAAAAGACACCCAGCCTTTGTTTCCTCCCCTCCATTCCCCTCCTCTCTCCTCCCCTCCCTTCCCCCTCGAAAAATAAAAATAAAAACAAAGAAAGAAATGAGCACACAGAAGAAAGTGCATCAACAAAATGGTCCATTTAAGAAATTTAATTGATCACAGTAAGACATTCAGGCTACAAATTCTTCTATACAATGGTCTAAAAAGTGACACCCTTCCTCCAGAAGCCACTCATACATACCACAGGGACATCATTCTCCCGAAAGGTGCCGCACACAGTCCAATTTGTGCAAATAATCTTTGTACATAAAGAAGAGGCTACCAAGTAAAACACTTGAAAACAGAAAAAGAAGAAGAGGCATTTCAGAGACAATAACCCTCTACTCAAGGCCCCGAGGCTAGTCACTGAGCAAATGCAGCAACCAGGGTTTGCAAAAATAAATAGATTTATATACATGTAAGTGATAACGGTGATAACAGTGTCGACCAATATACAAAGTGCAAACATAACAAAAAACCCTGCGACCGGTACAGGGACGTGTGTACATGTTCTGAAACCAGAAAAGCTTGTCACGGTTCCCTGCAGTGGGAGGCCGGGGGCAGGGGCCACAGTGTTTCATCCCTGGGGACAATTGCCAATCCCTTTCGGCATCAGCAGGCAGGAATCTGAGGGAGGCTGCCACTGTCTCTCAGGGCATCAGTGCAACAGTAACATTTAGGGCAATTACAGAAAGAATCCGAAGTCCCGTGAAACAATCCAGAATGGAGGATTTATTTTTAAAAATAGTTTATTTATTTATGAGATAGGGTCTTGATCTGTTGCCCAGGCTGGGGTGCAGTGGCGTGATCACAACTCACTGCAACCTCCACCTCCTGGCCTCAAGTGATCCTCCTGCCTCAGCCTCCTGAGTACCTGGGATCGCAGGCATGTGCCACCACACCTGATTTTTTAATTTTTGTAGAGACAGGATCTCACTTTGTTGTTCAGGCCTGGTCTCTAGCTCCTGAGCTCAATCGATCCTCCCGACTCAGCCTCCCAAAGTGCTGGGATTACAGGTGTGAGCCACCTGTGTCTGGCCAACTTCATGGCCAGACTGGAGTGCAGTGGCATCATCATAGCTCACTGCAGCCTCAAACTCCTGAGCTCCAACAATCCTCCCAGCCTCGCCATGCCTGGCCAGAGGCCACGGGGCGCTCATACACCATGCATGGTTTTTTTTTTTTTTTTTGAGACAGAGTTTCATTCTTGTTGCCCAGGCTGGAGTGCAATGGTGTGATCTCAGCTGACTGCAACCTCCACCTCCTGGGTTCAAGCGATTCTCCTGCCTCAGCCTCTAGAATAGCTGGGATTACAGGTATGGGCCACCAAGCCCAGCTAATTTTTGTGTTTTTAGTAGAGACGGAGTTTCACCATACTGGTATGGCTGGTCTTGAACTCCTGACCTCATGCTCCGCCCATCTCGGCCTCCCAAAGTACTGGGATTATAGGCGTGAGCCATCGCGCCTGACTTCACCATGCACGTTTTAAATGCATGCCCATCAACGACAAGATCGGGGAAGTGAATGGCTTGGAGGCATCTGCACAGAAGGGGAGGCACTGGGCGGGCAGACGTAAAGAAGACAAAGGCAGTTCTCCATATTCAGGACCTTGGCTTAGCAGTCCCCGTCACCCTGCCCTCTCTGTCCTGGCATTCATTGATATGGCCCTTCCCTGGCCTGGGATCCCACCCCAATGCATATGACAGAAAACAGTGCAAAATCATAACAGCAATGCTGGATTTACACAGTGTACAACTCTGAACCGAGAAAGTGCACAGGGACTAGGGGAAAGGAAGTGGGGGAGGGGCGAGGTGGACGGACACGAGGCTGGTGTCCTCACGGGCAAGGCAACCAAGTATCTCAGGCACTTAATAAATATTAAGAGTGACCAGTAACCCTGGCTCTCCCTGTGACAAGTGGCATCATTTGGTGAATGAGTTTGGGTTTTTTTTTTTGAGATGGAGTTTTGCCCTTATTGCCCAGGCTGGAGTGCAATGGCGCAATCTCACTCACCGCAACCTCAGCCTCCTGGGTTCAAGCGATTCTCCTGCCTCAGCCTCCCGAGTAGCTGGGATCACAGGCATGTGCCACCACACCTGGCTAATTTTGTATTTTTAGTAGAGACAGGGTTTCTCCATGTTAGTCAGTCTGATCTCCAACTCCTGACCTCTGGTGATCTGCCCGCCTCAGCCTCCCAAAGTGCTGGGATTACAGGCGTGAGCCACCGCGCCTGGCCAAATTAGTTTGGTCTCGATTGGCGTCACCACGTCTGACACCCAGGATTCAGCCAGATCAGTACCAACGCCATGAATCCCTTTCCTGGCTGAAGGAAGGTACAAACCCAGCTTGAAAGGCACTGGGTGGGTCATGATTCGGGGGTGATGGGTTAATGCTACCTTGGCTGTCTAGCAAGGCTTGTACAGAAGAGGTAAACGCTTGGACTCCTGAGTTTAGGGGCTCGGCTTAGAGACTGGTGGACAAGGCAGGGCCCAGGGTCCCGCTGGTGGCATCTGGTGTCGTGTGTTGAAAGCCACTGGCTTCTCTGGGCCTGCGTCCCCTTCCCTTTCATCCTCCATCTTTGGAGATTGTGTCACGATGGAGAGAAACTCACAACTTCCCAGAGAGAAATGGAGGTGTCATCCTGGCAGCCCCCTGGGCCCGTTTCTCTTCTTCTTCATAAGGAAATAAAGAAACCAAAAATCCCAACCCAAGCCATCCCATGGGCACTGTCCAAAGTCTGTTCTGCCTCCCAGATGAATAAATATATAAAACAAAGCTCTGGCAGGCAGTACTTTGGTCTTCTCTGTCTCTGAATAAAACAGAAGGCCGGTGAGGTCTCAGGAAGAGTTGTGGGCAGGAACGGGACGCCAGGCAGATGTTCACGCCACGTCATCCTCCAGGCTGACCATCTGTCTCTGCCAACACATGGTAAACAGCGGAAACTATCAGTCCAGCATTCAGGAAACGCGGCCCTAGTCCACCCACTTCTCACCTCCTGGACCTGGCAGCCTCCCCAATTCTGATCCCCAAGTATGTTCCCCCAGGGGTCACCAGGGGGCATCAGGGAGTACCTGATTCAGAAGACACCCTGTCTGGTCCCCTCCTGCCTTTTTTTTTTTTTTTTTTTTTTTTTTTTTTTTTTCTGAGATGGAGTTTCGCTCTCTTGCCCAGGCTGGAGTGAAATGGCATGATTTTGGCCCACCACAACCTCCGCCTCCCGGGTTCCAGTGATTCTCCTGCCTCAGCCTCCCAAGTAGCTGGGATTACAGGCATGCACCACCATGCTTGGCTAATTTCGTTTTTTGTATTTTAGTAGAGACGTTATTTTAGTATTTCACCACGTTGGCCAGGATGGTCTTGATCTCCTGACCTCATGATCCGCCTGCCTCAGCCTCCTTAAGTACTGGGATTACAGGTGTGAGCCACCACACCCGGCCCCCTCCTTCCTTTTTACCCCTCTCTCTCTTGCTCCAGCCACAACAGCCTCAAACCCAACAGGCACAGTCCAGCCACAGGGCCTTCGCACAGGCTGTTCCCTGGCTCAGAGAAGCCTACCTCCTCTCAACCTTTTGTCTAAAAATCAAGGCATGCACGGTGGCTCACGCCTGCAATCCCAGCACATGGGGAGGCCGATGGGGGTGAATCACTTGAGGTCAGGAGTCCAAGACCAGTCTGCGCAACATGGCGAAACCCTGTCTCTACGAAAAATGCAAAAATTAGCTGTGCACAGTGCTGTAATCCCAGCTACTCAGGAGACTGAGGCATGAGGCATGAGAATTGCTTGAACCCAGGAGGCAGAGTTGCAGTGAGCCAAGACCACACCACTGCACTCCAGCCTGGGTGACAGAGCAAGACTCTGTCTCAAAAAACAAAACAAAACAAAAAAACACCTTTTTTTCCTTCCTCCTGGCCCTCTGGAAACCCTTCTTTGAATTTTTTATTTGTTATTTTTTTTTTTTTTTTTTTTTTGAGACAGAGTCTCACTCAGTCACCAGGCGCCAGGCTGGAGTGCAGTGGCGCGACCTTGGCTCACTGCAACCTCCGCTGCCCGGGTTCAAGCATTCTCCTGCCTCAGCCTCCCGAGTAGCTGGGACTACAGGCGCGCGCCACCACGCCCAGCTAATTTTTTTTTGTATTTTTAGTAGAGATGGGGTTTCACCATGTTGACCAGGACGGTCTCGATCTCTTGACCTCGTGATCCGCCCGCCTCGGCCTCCCAAAGTGCTGGGATTACAGGTGTGAGCCACCGCGCCCGGCCCTATTTGTTATTTTTTAAGAGACAGGGTCTTGCTCTGTCACCCAGGCTGGAGTGCAGTGGCGCAATCTTGGCTCAAGCAATCCTCCTGCCTTAGCCTCACTAGTAGCTGGAACTATAGGCACTCATCACCACAATGGGCTAAACTTTTACTTTCTACAGAGATGGGGTCTTGCTGTGTTGCCCAGGCTGGTCTCTCAGCTCTCAGCTCGGGTGATCCTCCTACCTCAGCCTCCCAAAGTTCTGGGATCACATGTGTGAGCCGCTACGCCTGGCCTCTGAACTCCATTTTTTTCCCTTCTTTTTCTTTTCTTTTAAGACGGGGTTTCACCATGTTGGTCAGGCTGGTCTTGAACTTCCGACCTCAGGTGCTCCGCCCGCCTTGGCCTCCAAAGTGCTTGGATTACAGGCGTGAGCCACCGCGCCCGGCCTTTTTTTTTTCTTTTTTTTGAGACAGAGTTTCGCTCTTGTCACCCAGGCTGGGTGCAGTGGCGTGATCTCAGCTCACTGCAAACTCCACCTCCCGGGTTCAAGCGATTCTCCTGCCTCAGCCTCCCGAGTAGCTGGGGTTACAGGTGCCAGCCACCACGCCCGGCTAATTTTTTGTATTTTTAGTAGAGATGTGGTTTCGCCCTGTTGGCCAGGCTGGTCTTGAACTCCTGACCTCAGGTGATCTGCCCAGTGCTGGGATTCCAGGCTTGAGCCACCAAGCCGGGCCTCTGAACCTCTTTTGACTTTCTTTGCTCTGTCACCATCGGACAGAGCTCTCTTTGCTTATCCAACATTCCTCTACGCCACCAAGACCACTATCTGCTGACAAAAACATTCACCCAGTGCTGCCCTCGATCTAGAGGGCTGGGGAAGCCTTGGCCTGGTCCTGCAAGGATCTTATGCCTCCAGCCAGGAGGGGGCTGCCGTGGGCTCTGCCGCCTAGAGGGGTCACTCACCGAGGGGTAGCTGTAGCCGTCCTGGTTGTGGCAAATGTGGACCTCATCCTCCGTGGTCTTTTGGTAGACGGGGTTGTCAAAGTTGATGCTGTTGATGCTCTTAAGCCGCCAGTTCCTCCAGAGGAGGAAGGCCCCGACGCAGAGGAAAACAAGGAGCACTGTAGGGAGAGGCGCGCTCGGTCACACAGCTGCCCCCGAGACCAGAGACCCAGCTCCGTGGCTGGAGTGAAAACACGAGGAATGTACCGTGCCCTGGACTCCTGGTCTTTTATGTTTGCTTAGAGCTAGCGTCTTGCTCTGTGTCCCAGGCTGAAGTGCAGTGGCACCATCATAGCTCACTGCAGCCTCAGTCTCCTGGCCTCAAGCAATCCTCCCAACTCAGCCTCCTGAATAGCTGGGACTGTAGGTGTGCACCACCATGCCTGGCTGATTTATTTTTTTGTGGGGGAAGGCTTTTGTACTTGATAATGGTTTTATTGAAAGTAGTACTTACTTATTGTAAAAAAGAAATCTATCTCATGCATGTAATCCCAGCACTTTGGGGGGCCAAGGTGGGAGGACTGCTTAAGCCCAGGAGCTCAAGACCAGCGTGGACAACATGGTAAAAACCTAGCTATACACAAAAATACCGGATAAATAAATAAAAATAGTGGAGTGTGGTGGCACATGCCAGTGGTCCCAGCTACTCAGGAGGTGGAGGCTGCAGTGAACTGAGATTGTGCCACTGCACTCCAACCTGGGTGACAAGAGCTAAACTCCATCTCAAAAAAAAAAAAAAATCTAAAGCCCACTGGGTGAGCCACGCCCCAGAAGCAGCTGACTTCTTCTAGATTTCTGCCCAGGATTAGCCGCACACAGGGCTGTGGCTTTTTTTTTTTGAGACGGAGTTTCACTCTGTTGCCAGGCTGGAATGCAATGGCACCATCTTGGCTCACTGCAACCTCCAACTCCCTGGTTCAAGTGATTCTCCTGCCTCAGCCTCCCGAGTAGCTGAGATTACAGGCACGTGCCACCATGCCCAGCTAATTTTTGTATTTTTGGTAGATATACGGTTTCACCATGTTGGCCAGGATGGTCTCAATCTAACCTCATGATCTGCCCACCTTGGCCTCCCAAAGTGCTGGGATTACAGGCATGAGCCACTGTGCCCGGCCAGGGCTGTGGCTTTTTAAGAAACGGGAAGTGGGGTACAGTGGCTTGCACTAGCTACTCGGGAGGCTGAGGTGGGAGGATCACTTGAGCACAGACGCTGAGGCTGTGGTGAGGAATGATGGCGCCACTGCACTCCAGCCTAGGCAACAGAGGAAGACCCTGTCTCTAAAAAAAATTAATTTTTTTCTTAAAATTTAAGAAAAAAAGGGCAAAGAGACATGAAGGTAACCGGGTTAGGATGAGCATGGGTGAGGCCGGGAGAGTGGGCCTCTCTACACAGCCTCCTCCAAGAGAACCCATTCCCCAAAAGACGCTCAGGTCTCAGTGAGGCCATTTCCGCCGCACGGCACCCTCTCCACATCCTCCATCTGACCCCTTAGCTGTCTGATCTTGTCACTGTCAGCCTCAAGCGGGGGAGAGGCCGTGGGGTGATAAAGGACACTCAGTGGGGCTATTCCCTGCCGGGAGAAAAAGTGAACAGGCCCTACCCGCCAGGCATAAGGTCGCACTGCAGGCGGCTGTGACCTGGGGGACACTGGGGGACTAGCCCGCACTTACCGATGGGGAGGATGATGGACAGAGCCCCCACACTCCTGGGCTTCTCCTCAGTTCCTCGGCCAGCAACGTCACCCAAGGCTGCAGGAGAGAAGCAAGAGTCAGGCCCAGGTCTAAAGGAAGGTCACCAAGAAATGCAGCAGGCAGAGGGCGGTGCTCACAGGCAGGACAGCGCCTGGCACATCTTCCCAGGCACTTGGAGAATTTCCCAAGTCTGCGAGAGGTCACGTGGGCTTATTGGTGAGTTATTGAGGTTGTGGAACCCAATTCGGGTTTAAGAAGGGTCTTTTTTTTGAGATGGACTCTTGCTCTGTAGCCAGGCTGGAGTGCAGTGGCACGATCTCAGCTCACTACAACCTCCGCCTCCCGGGTTCGAGCGATTCTCCTGCCTCAGCCTCCTGAGTAGATGGGACTACAGGCATGTGCCAACACACCCGGCTATTTTTTATATTTTTAGTAGAGACGGGGTTTCACCACGTTGGCCAGGATGGTTTCCATCTCTTGACCTCTTGATCCACCCGCCTCAGCTCCCCAAAGTGCTGGGATTACAGGCATGAGCCACTGCCCCCGGCCGAGAGGGTTCTTTTTAAATTAGCTGAGTGTTGTGGCACACGCCTGTAGTCCCAGCTAATGGAGAGGCTGAGACAGAAGAATCGTTTGAACCCGGGAGGCGGAGGTTGCAGTGAGCTGATTAAAAAAAAAAAAAAAAAAGTTGTGTCCACAGCAACCTTGGTTTGTATCCAAGTCACTGCACCAAAAAAAAAAAAAAGGTTCTGTCTTTTCGGGGCTAGAAACGGGGGTCTGGCTATGTATCTTGCCCAGGCTGGTCCTGAATTCCTGGTCTAAAGTGATCCTCCCACCTCAGCCTTCCAAAGTGCTGGGATTACAGGCGTGAGCCACCGAGCTCAGCCCAAGAAGGTTCTTAAGCCTCACATTAACTAGGCTTTAATGGATATTCACAGAGGAATTCATGCGAGGTGGCTGACAAGGTTGCAGGTGGAATTTTTGTCAACCTACTTCTGCATTTCATTAAAATGAGCATATTTTGGGCCGGCTGTGGTGGCTCACACCTGTAACCACAACACTTTGGGAGGCAGAGGTGGGCGGATCACCTGAGGTCAGGAGTTCGAGAACAGCCTGGCCAACGTGGTGAAACCGTATCTCTACCAAAAATTAGCCGGGTGTGGCGGGTGTGCCTGTAATCCCAGCTACTCTACTCGGGAGGCTGAGGCAGGAGAATCACTTGAACCTGGGAAGCGGAGGTTGCAGTGAGTAGAGATCACGCCACTTGCACTCCAGCCTGGGCGATAGAGCGAGACTCTGTCTCAAAAACAAAAAACAAAACAAAACAAAAGTAAAATTGTGTTAAAATATTACTGGCTTCCTGAACATTTTGGAGCCTGTGAAAGGCTATGTACTGAGGAATGCCTCCCTCTCCTTGCCTTTGTCCTGGCCGTTTTGGGCAGATGCCTGAAACTGAGGCAGTGAAGGGGCCTTGATAAAATTTCGGGGCCCAAACTGTGTGTGGCTGACTGGGAACCAGGAGCCTGAAGGACTACGGCCCCTCATATGATTTGGCCCATTTAATTCTTGCAAAGAGGGCAAGAGGTGTTATTAGGCCCACTTTACAGAGAGAAAAACTGACGCTTCAGAGACACACGGCCCAAGTGAGAGAGGGTCAGCCAGAGAGCGAGGACCCCACCCAGGCTCCGCCACATCACCAAAATGTTTGTGGCCACTGAAGGGACCCATCTCCCAGTGAACAGGGGCCCAGGGAGGGCCCAGCCTTTACCTTGGTGGGACATTGTCACTATCTCTGCCGTGGTGAACTCAGGGGTGGCCCCAGGGAGCCGGGAGGTGTCAGGAACAGGCTGGGTGGTTGTGTGCTGGGTCCCTGCAGCTGCGGAGCTGACCATTCGCCTGACGGTGGACGTCCATGGGTGGCCACTGTGGGCTCAGCCTCTGAAAGAATAAAGAAGCATCTCCTGAGTGCCACAGGCCTGCGAGCCCTGCTCATAACTGTGCACCTAATGACAAGCAGGCTGAAATGACCTTAGAAGGCCAAGGCAGGAGGATCGGTTGAGTCCACGAGTTGAAGACCAGTCTGGTCAACATATTAAAACCCCATCTCTACTAAAAATACAAAAAATTAAAAAAAATAGCCAGGTATGGTGGTGCATGCCTGTACTCCCAGCTACTCAGGAGGCTGAGGTGGGAGGACTGCTTGAGACCAGGAGGTAGAGGCCACAGCGAGCTATGATCTCGCCACTGCACTCCAGCCTGGTCGACAGAGTGATATACTGTCTCAAAAAAAAAAGAAAAAAAGTCCAAAATGAGGCCAGGTGTGGTGGCTCACGCCTGTAATCACAACATTTTGGGAGGCCGAGGCAGGCGGATCACTTAAGTCAGGAGTTTGAGAACAGCCTGGCCAGGCGCAGTAGCTCACGCCTGTAATCCTGGCACTTTGGGAGGTCGAGGTGGGTGGATCACCTGAGGTCAGGAGTTCAAGACCAGCCTGGCCATCATGGTGAAACCCCGTCTCTACTAAAAAATACAAAAATTAGCTGGGCATGGTGGCGTGCGCTTGTAGTCCCAGCTACTAGGGAGGCTGAGGCAGGAGAATTGCTTTGAACCCAAGAGGCGGAGATTGTAGTGAGCCGAGATTGAGCCACCGTACTCTAGCCTGGCACCTGGCAACAGAGCAAGACTCTGTCTTTAAAAAAAAAAAAAATGTAAAAATTAGTCAGGCATGGTGGCGCATGCCTGTAGTCCAGTCTACTCGGGAGGCTGAGGCAGGAGAATTGTGTGAACCTGGAAGGTGGAGGTTATAGTGAGTCGAGATCTTGCCATTGCACTCCAGCCTGGGCAACTGAGCGAAACTCTGTCTCAAAACCAAAACCAAACAAAGTGGGTACAATCAGCTCTCAAGAAATAACTTTAAAAGGCTCATGCCTGTAATCCCAGCACTTTGGGAGACGGAGGTGGGTGGATCACCTGAGGTCAGGAGTTCGAAACCAGCCTGGCCACCATGGAGAAACCCTGCCTGTACTAAAAATACAAAAATTAGCCATGCGTGGTGGCAGGTGCCTGTAATCCCAGCTACTTGGGAGGGTGAGGCAAGAGAATTGCTTGAACCCCTGGGCAAAGGTAACAGTGAGCCGAGACAGCGCTGCTGCACTCCAGCCTGGGTGGCAGAGCAAATCTAAAAAAATAAAACGACATGTCAACAAAGGGGACCTTCTCCTCCCACAGGGCCCCCGTCAGAAATCAGATCACCTCTCCAGGGCGCCGGGAAAGAAGAAACCAGACATCAAAGGGGAACTGGGTAAATGTCCAGCCTAGTGCTAATGTGCCCATCCAAGAGAAGTAAGGTTATCCTGACTCAGGGTCCTTATAACGACCTTGAGGTACCCATCTGACAGATGAGCAGAGAGGCTGGCGGGGGGGGGGGGGGGGCGGGGGGTGGAGGACACAGGAAGCAAAAATAAGGTGTGTGTCACACCTGTGAGGCAGCTCCTCATGTCCCTGGCCAGCAGCATGCCGTCGGGGCAGGCGCAGGTAAACTTGGGTGAGCGGGAGTTGATCTGGGGGGCGGGGAGACACAGGTACTGGCATCCACCGTTGCTCAGGGTGGTCCTCTCACACCAGTTCACTCCTGGGGCAGAAGAAATGGAGTCAGGGCAAGAATGAGATCAGCTAGACCAGAACATTCCAGAAATTTATAGAACATTCCAGAATTTCCACAAGGAAGTTTCAACGTGTGTGGGGGCTGTGGCTGATCCACCCTTACCGCTTGGCTGGGTGAGGTTGTGGAAGAGGACCATATCCTCTGGGGACAGCAGGTTTTCTGCCAATAAATGGACATCGGAGCCTGTGAGGCGATTGGCACTGAAAATGGCTTCATTGATGATATCTGTCCAAAATACTTTGTCCTAAACGGGCAGCAAGGAAGATGACAAATCCTGTAAAACACTGGGATGAGACAGACCACCCTCTCTCCACAACTAGATTTTATTTATTTATTTATTTATTTATTTTTGAGACAGAGTTTCACTGTTGTTGCCCAGGCTAGAGTGCAGTGGCCTGATCTCAGCTCACTGCAGCCTCAGCCTCCCGGGTTCAAGCAATTCTGCTGCCTCAGCCTCCTGAGAAGCTGGGATTACAGGTGTCCACCATCATGCACAGCTAATTTTTGTATTTTTAGTAGAGACGGGTTTTCACTATGTTGGCCAGGCTGGTCTCGAACTCCTGACCTCAGGTCATTCACCCACCTCGGTTTCCCAAAGTGCTGGGATTACAGGCGTGAGCCACTGTGCCCGGCCCACAGCTAGTTTTTAATTGTGGTAAAACACACATAACATAAAATGTGCCATCTCAGCTGTTCGTAAGTGCACAGTTCGGTGGCCTTAAGCACATTCGCACTGTTGTGCAAGTATCACCATCCCCACCATCCATTTCCAGAATTTTTTTTTTTTTTTGAGACAGAGTCTCACTCTTGTCCCCCTGTACCACTCCCTGCACCCCACGCCAGCCTCTCTCTGCTCATCTGTCAAATGGGTCCCTCAAGGTCGTTATAAGGACTCGTGAGTCAGCATAACCTTACTTCTCTTAGATGGGCAGCACCCAGGCTGTAGTGCAATGGCATGGTATCGGTTCACTGCAATCCCCGACCCCCGGGTTGAAGTGATTCTCCTTCCTCAGCCTCCTGAGTAGCTGGGATTACATGTGGGTACCACCACACCCGGCTAATTTTGTATTTTTAGTAGGGACTAAGGTGGGAAGATTGATTGAGGCCAGGAGTTCAAGACCAGCCTGAGCAACATAGTGAGACCCCCATCTCTACCAAAAAAATACAAAAATTAGCCAGGTATGTTGGCGCACATGGGGTTTCGCCATGTTGGCTAGGCTGGTCTCAAACTCCGGACCTCAGCCTCCCAAAGTGCTGGGATTACAGGCGTGAGCTACTGTGCCCAGCCTAGAACTTTTTTTTTTTTTTTAGACAGAGTCCTGCTCTGCCACCCAGGCTGGAGTGCAGTGGCATGATCTTGGCTCCCTGCAGCCTCCACCTTCTGGGATCAAGCAGTTCTCCTGCCTCGGTCTCTCGGGTACCTGGGATTACAGGCATCCACCCCACACTGGCTACTTTTTGTACTTTTTGTAGAGGCAAGGTTTCGTCATGTTGGCCAGGCTGGTCTCAAACTCCTAGACTCAAGTGATCCTCCTGCCTCAGCCTCCTAAAGTGCTGGGATTATAGGCTGCCATTGCCCACCTTAAGCCTCTTTTCTTTACAAATTACCCAGCCTCAGCTTTTCCTTTACTGCAATGCAAATGGACGAGCACACTTGGGGGATTTCACTTTTGGTTACTGGCAATCACGCTGCCATGAACGTGGGGTTACGAAATAGCACCATTTCCTTAGAACAGGATTTTCCCACCGTGGCTCTAGCTGCTACTTCTCTGTTCTGGGCGTTCAGGAGCGTCGCCAGCCTCTACCCACTAGATGTCAACAGTCTTCTCCATCGACTTGTGATGACCAAAAAGTCTCTAGAAATTGCCAAATATAGGCCGGGCGTGGTGGCTCATGCCTGTAATCCAAGCACTTTGGAGGCCAAGGTGGGCGGATCATCTGAGGTCGGGAGTTCAAGAGCAGCCTGACCAACATGGTGAAACCCCGTCTTTATTTAAACAAAAAAAAAATTGCCAAATGTAGGCTGCGCGCAGTGGCTCATGCCTGAAATCCCAGCACTTTGGGAGACTGAGGTGGGAAGATCGCTTGAGGTCAGGAGCAACATGGTGAGACCCCATCTCTACAAAAAAATAGAAAAATTAGCCAGGTATGGTGGTGCACATGCCTGTGATCCCAAGTACTCAGGAGGCTGAGGCAGGAGAATTGCTTGAACCTTGGAGGCAGAGGTTACAGTGAGCAGAGATCACGCCACTGTACTCCAGCTGAGGTGAGAGAACTGAGACTGTCTCAAAAAAAAAAAAAAAAAAGTTGAGATGCTAGTGTGCCCTATATTAAAAAAAAGAGAAAAAAAGAAAAGAAAAAAAGCTGGGCACGGTGGCTCACACCTGTAATCCCAGCACTTTTGAGAGGCTGAGGCAGGCGGATCACCTGAGGTCAGGAGTTCAAGACCAGCCTGACCAACATAGAGCAATCCCGTCTCTACTAAAAAAAAAAAAAACAAAATTAGCCGGTGTGGTGACACATGCCTGTAATCCCAGCCACTGCAGAGGCTGAGGCAGAAGAATTGCTTCAACCCGTGAGGTAGAGGTTGCAGCGAGCCAAGATCATGCCATTGCACTCCAGCCTGGGCAACAAGAGCAAAACTCCGTCTCAAAAAAAAAACAAGTTGGGCATGGTGGTATGTACCTGTAGTCCCAGCTATTCAGGAGGCTGGGGTGGGAGGATCACTTGAGCCCAGGAGGTTGAGGCTGCAGTAAGATATAATTACACCACTGCACTTCAGCCTGGGCGACAGCGTGAGAGCCTGTCTCTTTCAAAAAAAAAAAGGAAAGAAAACAAATAACTCAGGTCTAAGACGGCCTCCCAGTCATGGCCAATTTTCCATGTTCGTCTTGGCTTGAGTGACCTACGGTCTGTGTCTATCCGCCCCCTAAGCACTTGCATCTCACACGGAAATCGCTCTCAGTCAACAACAGTAAGCCCGGATTTCACTCAGGCTCCCAAGCCGCACCTCAAAGATGGCCAAGGAGAAGGGGGTGGGCCAGCCTGTCCTCGTCCTCCAGGATCGTCTTCCGGTTGCCCCCATTGACATCAATGCTTGAGATGGAGTGAAGTTTAGAGTCAACCCAGTAGAGGCGGCCCCTGGGAAGATCTAGAAAGCGGGTAAGGAGAGATCACGTGCTGGCGTCAGTCCCAGAGGGGCCTGCAGGCCTGGCCATGCTGCCCCGGGCAGGAAGAGCCCCCCAGGGACTCGGCAGAGAAGCACCTGGAAAGGCAACTCCAACCACATGTGAGCCTGAACCCCTCCCCTATGACGCCCAATCCAATGGGCAGGTAGGGAGCTAGAGGAGAAAAGCTTCAGGGAGCCTGGGTGTGGTGGCTCACGGCTGTAATCCCAGCAGTTTGGAAGGCTGAGGCAGGAAGATCACCCGGGAGTCTGAGATCAGCCCGGTCAACACAACGAGACTTTGTCTCTTCCCAAAAATAAAATAAAATTAGTCTGGCGTGGTGGCACGTCTATAGTCTCTGCTACTCAGGAGGCTGAAGCAGGAGGATCACATGAGCCTCGAAGGTAGAGGTTGCAGTGAGCTATGATTGCACCACTGCACTCCAGCTTGCGTGACAGAGCAAGACCTCATCTCAAAAAAAGAAAAAACCGGCTGGGCAATGTGGCTCATGCCTGTAATCCCAGCACTTTGGGAGGCTGAGATGGGTGGATCACAAGGTCAAGAGATCAAGACCATCCTGGCCAACATGGTGAAACCCTGTCTCTACTAAAATATAAAAATTAGCTGGCCATGGTGGTATGTGCCTGTAATCCCAGCTCCTCAGGAGGCTGAGGCAGGAGAATCGCTTGAACACGGGAGGCAGAGATTGCAGTGAGCCAAGATTGTGCCACTGCACTCCAGCCTGGTGACAGAGTGAGACTCCATCACAAAAAAAAGAAAGAAAAAAAGAAAAAACAGGCTGGCCATGGCGGCTCATGCCTGTAATCCCAGCACTTTGGGAGGCCAAGGTGGGCGGATCACCTGAGGTCAGTTTGAGACCAGCTTGACCAACATGGAGAAACCCCGTCTCTACTAAAAATACAAAATTAGCTGGGCTTGGTGGCACATGCCTGTAATCCCAGCTATTTGGGAGGCTGAGGCAGGAGAATCACTTGAACCCAGGAGGCGGAGGTTGCAGGGAGCCGAAATCTCACCGTTGCTCTCCAGCCTGGGCAAGAAGAGTGAAACTTTGTCGAAAAAAAGAAAAGAAGGGAAAACTCAGGGAGCAGCTGGCGACCACCCTCTGTCCTCCAGCCTGTGCCCAACCCTGGCTGGGATGGCCGTCCTGCGAACATACCTAGGGTGATGCCATTGGGCCACTGGATGTTGTCAGTCACCAGCGAATAGACATCCACACCGTTCAGGCCCCCTTTCTTGATCTTGGCGGAGATACCCCAGTCAGTCCAGTACATGAAGCTGGCGGGAGGACAGAGAATAGCTGTGAGGCTGGAGGGTGGGGGAGGATTCTAGCCAACATGTGAGTTCTGGCAGAATCAGCCAGTCCCAGACTCAGGAAAAAGCCCTGCTAGGAACTCCAAACTCCAAATGTGTGTTGTTTTTTTTTTGAGACAGAGTCTCACTTTGTCACTCAGCCTGGAGTGCAGTGGCATGATCTTGGCTCACTGCAACCTCCACCTTCCGCTGGGGTAGCTGGGATTACAGGCACCACCCACCACACCTCGATAATTTTTTTTTTTTTTTTTTTGGAGACAGTCTCACTCTGTTGCCAGGCTGGAATGCAGTAGCCCAATGTCGGCTCACTGCAACCTCCACCCCCAAGGGTTCAAGCGATTCTCCTGCCTCAGTCTCCCGAGTAGCTGGGGTTACAGGCATGCACCACACGCCCAGCTAATTTCTGTATTTTTTGTAGAGCTCCTGACTGTAGCTTCAAGTACAGTGTGCGTCCTGGGTTGTCAGCACCACACTGAAACTGTGAAATGCCACCCCTCACGTGCTCAGGTGGCAGATGTCGCCTGACAGGTACACAGTACGCCCGGCAGGCGGTGGGGGCGATGTTTCCTGCCAGGGGACTTGGGTCGGAGTCTCTGGACCCAGGAGCTGCTGAGTCAGCCACGGGCTTGGAAGATACCATCCTGGGGCCCAGCCACTAACCAGTTCTTTTTTTTTTTTTTTTTTTGAGCTGGAGTCTCGCTCTGTCACCAGGCTGGATGGCAGTGGAGCGATCTCAGCTCACTGCAACCTCCACCTCCTGAGTTCAAGGGATTCTCCTGCCTCAGTCTCCTGAGTCACCAGGACTACAGGCACGCGCCACCATGCCCGGCTATATTTGTATTTTTAGTAGAGATGGGGTTTCCCCATGTTGGCCAGGCTGGTCTTGAACTCCTGACCTCAGGCAACCCACCCACCTTGGCCTCCCAAAGTGTTGGTTACCAGCGTGTGACACCGTGCCCAGCCCACTAACAGTTCTTGAAGCCCCTTCCTGCTCCCTGCGTTCCCTCTGCACCCCTTGGCGTGGTGGATACGCACCCATGAACAGGATCCACCACGATGGCCCTTGGCTTGGAGCCCGTCTCCCTGAAGAGCGTTTTCCTCTTCACACCCCTGGTACCGCAACGGACACTGTGCCCAGGACAGAGTCGGTCCAGTAGATGTTGCTGTGGATCCAGTCCACGGCCAGCCCGTCGGGGGCCTGGAGGTCCTTGCTGATGACGGTGTTGTAGGAGGAAAAGCCGTGGGCTCCGTCAAGCTGGGTGCTGAGGCAGGAGGACAGGAGGGACATCAGGGCCGGGAGCCCTCATCTCACCGTAGGGCCGGGGCTGCAGGCAGGGGCGACGCTCACCTGTAGATCATTCTCTGGGACAGGTCGGACCAGTAGATTCGGTTGCTAGCCACCTCCATGTCCAGAGCGACCACATTCCGCAGGTTGGGGATGAGGCTTGTGTACTCGCTCCGGTCCAGCGTCATCTTCCTGACCTCGTGCCGGTTGGTGAAGATGAGGTAGGCAATGGAGCCTGGGGACCCGGGGAGCAAGGTCAGGGGGGTGAGGGGGACCCATCGATGGAACTGAGAGTGCCTCCCCATTCCCTCGTGTCACCCTGCAGGGTGCAGCTGAGCCAGGAGGCACCCAGAAAAACAGGGTGGAAAAGATCTCCCGATGGGAACAGGCACAGTGGCGCCCGCCTGTGATCCCAGCATTTTGGGAGGCCAAGGCAGGAGGATCACTTGAGGCTAGGAGTTCAAGACCAGCCTGGGCAACACAATGGACCCTATTGCCATAAATAAATTAAAAAAAAAAAAAAAAGGCCAGGGTGTGGTGGCTCATGCCTGTAATCTCAGTACTTTCGGACGCCGAGGCGGGCGAATCACAGTAGGTCAGCAGTTCGAGACCAGCCTGACCAACATGGTGAACCCCTGTCTCTACTAAATGTACAAAAACTAGCCGGGAGTGGCGGTGGGCGCCTGTAATCCCAACTGCTTGGAAGGCTGAGGCGGGAGAATTGCTTGAACCTGGGAGGTGAAGGCTACAATAAGCCAAGATGGCGCCACTGTACTCCAGCCTGGGCAACAGAGTGAGACTCTGTCTCAAACAAACAAACAAAAAATTAGCCAGGCATAGTGGCATATGCCAATAGTCCCAGCTACTCCAGAGGCTGCACTGTCCTATGGGCTAGAAGACAGAGCAAGACCCTGTCTCTAAAAAACAATAGATGGGTGCAGTGTTTGTAATCCCAGTACTTTGGGAGGCCAAGGCAGGAGGATCACTTGAGTTCAAGACTAGCCTGGCCAACATGGTAAAACCCTGTCTTACCTCTACTAAAACCACGAAAATTACTGGGCATGGTGGCATGCATCTGAGGTTCCGGCTACTCTGGACCACAGGTGTGCGGCACCACACCCTGCAAATTTTGTTTCTTTAACCCCTTGAAGTCACTCCCCAGATTGTCACAGAAAGGAAAGCCAGTTCCTGTTCCACCAGCAGGGCTGGGGGTTCCGTTAACTGGATTTTTTTTTTTTTTTTTTTTAGATGGAGTCTCGCTCTGTCTCCCAGGCTGGAGTACAGTGGTGTGATCTCGGCTCACTGCAACCTCTACCTCCTGGGTTCAAGCGATTCTCCTGCCTTAGCCTCCCGAGTAACTGGGATTCCAGGCGTGCGCCACCACGCCCAGCTAATTTTTGTATTGTTAGTAGAGGCTGGGTCAGGCTGGTCTCAAACTCCTGACCTCGTGATCCGCCCGCCTCGGCCTCTCAAAGTGCTGGGATTACAGATGTAAGCCACCTCACCTGGCTGCCTTTAACTGGATATTTCTAAAACCTAGGACACATGCAGGCATCCCCCCGGACTTGCAAGCCCAAGTCCTCACAGGGCAGCCAACTCCCCTGCCAGAGGCCTCGGGGAGCAGACAGCCTCCTGGCCAGAGGATGTAAATCTGTGCAAAGTTCAGGTGATGAAACTCCCCACCACATCTGCCTGCAAGGGGTGAGGCCACCCCCACTGCCGCCACCTCCCCGTGCTCACCCACAGCCTTGCAGGCCTTGGTGTGGGGGTCCAGCTGGAAGCCTTCCTCACACTGGCACTTGTAGCCACCCTCCAGGTTCACGCAGAGCTGGCTGCAGGTGTCGGGGTCCTGACACTCATCAATATCTGAGAGACAGAGAAAGAGGCTTGGTCAAGGGGGAGGGCTCTTCTCCAATGGCTGGAGACGGATCAATGGGACCCAGGCCAAAACCCACACCTTCAAAGGGAGCCAGGGGACAGCCCAGCCCCTCTGGGTGATGTAATCAAAGAAACAGCCAGGTGACATCCCTAGCCGGGACCCGACCTCACCATTCACATGGGAGCCCAGCCAAGAGTGTGAAGCTGTGTCAGCTGAAATGTCTTAATTAGTAATCCCCAGAGGCAAGAACCTCTGGGCAGCCAATGCTAGTTTTCCATGCTGGTGGAATCTCATGAACCCTCATAACTGCTTTCATGCCCACTTAACAGATGGGGAAACTGAGGCACAAGGCGTTTGGTCGCCATGTCAGGAAGTGCCGAGACGGCCCAGGGCTCGGTCCCACCCAGAAATCACCTTCACATCTTCGCTGGGCCACCAGCTGGAAACCGTCGGGGCAGAGGCACTCATGGCCAATCTTAAGGTCGTTGCAGATGTGGGAGCAGCCACCATTGTTATCCAAGCATTCGTTGGTCCCTGTGCAGCGGCAGGGGGACATAGACTGGTCACTCTCGGGCCTCCACCCATCCCCTCCCAGCCAACCTGTGTTATTTCAGCAACTGTATCCCACTCAAGGTAACTTAGAGGCTGGGTAGCAGCAGAACTCATTAGAGGAATTCAATAACCATGTCACCTGCCAGGCCACCCAGGAATGCTGAGGACATTTTAGGGTTTTTTGGTTTGTTTGTTTGTTTTTCCCAAAACAGAGTCTCGCTCTGTGGCCCAGGCTGGAGTGTAGTGGTGTGATCTCGGCTCACTGCAACCTTCACTTCCTGGGTTCAAGTGATTCTCCTGCTTCAGCCTCCCAAATAGCTGGGACTACAGGCATGTGCTTTCGTACTTTTAGCAGAGACAGGGTTTCACCATGTTGGTCAGGCTGGTCTCAAACTCCTGACCTCAAATGATCTGCCCACCTTGGCCTTCCAAAGTGCTAGGATTATAGGCATGAGCCAACGTGCCCAGCCACGTGTTGTTTTTTGTTTTTTTTTAATAAGCGACAGGATTTTGCCATGTTGCCCAGGCTGGTCTCATATTCCTGAGGTCAAGCAATCTGCCCACTTTGGCCTCCCAAAGTGCTAGGATTACAGGCATGAGCCACCACGGTTGGCTCAGTGAAATAAGTCAGTCAAAAAAGGGAAATGCTGTCTGATTCCACTAAAAGGAGGTCCCTAGAGTAATCACATTCATAGGAACAGAAAGTGCCAGGGGTTAGGGAGGGGCATGGGGAGTGAGTGTTTCATGGGGACAGAGCTTGAGTTTAGGAAGATAAAAGAGTTCTGGGGCCGGGCATGGTGGCTCATGCTGGTATTTCCAGCACTTTAGGAGGCCAAGGTGGGAGGATCACTTGAGGTCAGGAATTCGAGACCAGCCAGGCCAACATGATGAAACCTGGTTGGTCGTTACTAAAAATACAAAAATTAGGTGGGCGTGGTAGTGGGCGCCTGTAATCCCAGCTACTCAGGAGGCTGAGGAAGGAGAATTGCTTGAACCTGGGAGGGGGGAGGTTGCAGTAAGTGCGGTGGTACGACCTCAGCTCACTACAACCTCCACCTCCCAGGTTGAAGCGTTTCTCCTGCCTCAGCCTCCTGAGCAGCAGGGATTACAGGTGCATGCCACCACATCTGGCTAATTTTTCTATTTTTAGTAGAGACAAGGTTTCACCATGTTGACCAGGCTGGTCTCGAACTCCTGACATCTAGTGATCCACCCACCTCGGCCTCCCAAAGTGCTGGGATTACAGGCATGAACCATCCCATCAGGCCTAAAAGTGGCTTTTACATGTTTAAATACTTGAGAAAAAATAAATAGAGAAATTGAGCGAGGTGGCTCATGCCTGTAATCCCAGCTACTCAGGAGGTGGAGGCAGGAGAATCACTTGAACCCGCAAGGTGGAGGTTGCAGTGAGCCGAGATCGCCCCGCTGCACTCCAGCCTGGAACACAGAGTGAGACTCAGTTTCAAAAAAAAAAAAAAAAAAACAATAATTAAACCCTCAAGATACAAGCAGGTATCCAAGGAAAAGAATTCATACATTTTAGAATTTGCTTTTTTTTTTTTTTGTGGCTTTGCCCTTTGTGGCTGGGCACGGTGGCTCACACCTGTAATCCCAGCACTTTGGGAGGCGGAGGTGGGTAGATCACGATGTCAGGACATCAAGACCATCTGGCTAACATGGTGAAATCCTGTCTCTACTAAAAATACAAAAATTAGCTGGGCATGGTGGCAGGCGCCTATAATTCAAGCTACTCAGGAGGCTGAGGTGAGAGAATCACCTGAACCTGGAGGCAGAGGCTGCAGTGATCACGCCATTGCGCTCCAGGCCAGGCAACAAAAAAAAAAGAAAAAAGGAGCCCTTTGCACAGGGTGGGCAGAGTGGAGATCCCAGAATCCTACAACACTCATGTCTCAGTCCCATTCCTGGCTCCCACAAGCTCTGCAGGCCGCCTGCACCCGAGGCTCACCGCATTCCTTGAGGGGTTCATCTGACCAGTCCCGGCAGTCTCTAGCTGAGTTGCAGACTTTGTCCAGGGTGATGCATTCGCCGCTGTGACACTTGAACTTGTTGGGCCCGTCGCACAGTGTCACTATGAGAGCCAGAGAGAGGAAGGAGGAAGGTCAGGTGTGTCTGAGCTGCAGTCTGCTTAGCACTCATTCATACAATAGTTCATTCACACAGGAACGCATGCAAATGGATTCATTAAGAAAACATGGCACGTCGTCGTGGCTCACGCCTATAATCCCAGCACTTTGGGAGGCCGAGGTGGGTGGATCACCTGTCACCTGAGGTCAGGAGTTCAAGACCAGCCTGACCAACAAGGTGAAACCCTGTATCTACTAAAAATACAAAAATTAGCCAGTCTTGGTTGGGGGGCACATGTAGTCCCAGCTGCTCAAGAGGCCGAGACAGGAGAATTGTTTGAACCCGGGAGGTGGAGGGTGCAGTGAGCCAAGATTCCACCACTGCACTTTAGCCTGGGTGACAGAGCAAGATTCAGTCTTAAAAAAAAAAAGAAAAGGCCAGGCGCAGTGGCTCACGCCTGTAATCCCAGCACTTCAGAAGGTCCAGGTGAGCAGATCACTTCCAGTCAGGAGTTTGAGACCAGCCTAACCAACATGGTGAAACCCCCGTCTCTAGGGTAGAATGGGCTGGTGTATTTTGTATTTTTGTAAAAATACAAAAATTAGCTGGGTGTTGTAGTGGGCACCTGTAATCCTAGCTACTCAGGAAGCTGAGGCAGGAGAATTCCTTGAACCCAGGGGGTGGAGTTTGCAGTGAGCTGAGATTATGCCATTGCACTCCACCCTGAGTGACAGAGTGAGACTCCATCTCAAAAAAAAAAAAAATTAATTCTACACTGATGAATGTCTGGTTGCTATAGATTTTGCCAGTAGACGCTACTGTGCAAGCTGAAACGCCGGTCTCTGCTGCTCAGATGCAGGTGTCTCTCCTGGGTACAATTATCTCCTGCCTACATTCCCAAAGGTGGCGCTGTTGCTTTGGGAATTTGGGAAAATGCTTTATGTTGCATTGTGCACATCAAAGACACAAACTCTGCACACAGCAACCTTATGAAATCTCTCAGTCCTGAAGACGGTGCTAGCATTACGCACATTTTTTAGATACATAGAAGTGACCTGTAATCCCAGCACTTTGGGAGGCCAGGGCCGGCAGATCACATGAGGTCAGGAGTTCCAGACCAGCCTGGCCAACATGATAAAACCCCATGTCTACTAAAAATACAAAAATTAGCTGGGCGTGGTGGCGGGCTCCTGTAATCCCAGCTACTTGGGAGGCTGAGACAGGAGAATTGCTTGAACCGTGGGAGGCGGAGGCTGCCGTAGGCTGAGATCACGCCACTGCACTCCAGCCTGGGTGACAGAGCAATCTCCAACGCAAAAAAAAAAAAAAAAAAGTGAGGCTCTGGGAAGTCAGATCGCTCGTCCAGGGATACACAGCTGGTGCAGAGCTGACCTGGGAAGTGCCTTCTGACTTCACAAATCATTTGCGAACAGCAAGGCACGGAGAATGGGGGATGGGAAACCAGATGGACGGTGCTCACCGTTAACACAGCCAACTTCATCACTCAAGTCCTTGCAGTCGTTCTCCTGGTTACACTGGCGGCTGCCGTGGATGCAGTTTCCATCAGAGCACTGGAATTCGTCAGGGCGGCAGGTGGCCACAGCTGGAAAACAGGACAGAGTATTGATTTTCTCAAGAAGAGACACCAGACAAAAAGGACCAGGGCCTTTAGCTGGGCGGTGGCTCACGCCTGTAATCCCAGCACTTTGGGAGGCCAAGGCAGGAGGATCACTTGAGGTCAGGAGTTGGAGACCAGCCTGGCCAATATGGTGAAACCCTGTCTCTACTAAAAATAGAAAAATTAGCTGTGCTCAGTGGCAGGAGTCTGTAGTCCCAGCTACATGGGGGGCTGAGGCAGGAGAATCGCTTGAACCTGGGAGGTGGAGGCTGCAGTGAGCCGAGATTGTGCCATTGCACTCCAGCCTGGGTGACAGAGCAATACTCCATCTCAAAAAGAAAGCCTAACTAGGCATTAAAGACAAAGTCTGCTTTGGGGGTTGCCCCCTCTTCAATGTTATCAGAAAGACTGAAAAAGACATAAAATGGACCAGGCCTGGTGGCACACGCCTACAGCCTCAGTGGCTTTGGAGGCTAAGGAGGGAGGATCACTTGACCCCAGGAGGTCAAGGCTGCAGTGAGCCGTGATTGCTGCTGCACTGCAGCCTGGGCAACAGAACGAGATCCTGTCTCAAAAAGGAAAAGAAAGAGGCCAGGTGTGGTGGCTCACTCCTGTAATTCCAGCATTTTGGGAGGCCAAGGCGGGCAGATCACCTGAGGTCAGGAGTTCGAGACCAACCTGGCTAACGTGGTAAAACCCGTCTCTACTAAAAATACAAAAATTAGTCGGGTGTGATGGTGGGCACCTGTAATCCCAGCTACTTGCGGGGCTGAGGCAGGAGAATTGCTTGAACCCAGGAGGTGGGGGAGGTTGCAATGAGCCAAGATCGCACTACTGTACTCCAGCCTGGGCAAAAGAGCAAGACTACACCTCAAAAAACAAACAAAAAAAAGAAACAAACATGAAATGGGAATGCCTTCTTGGCATGTGGTTCAAAATCCACTTCAGCACTTAAGTCACTGCCTGTCCCACACCTGCGGAAGCCTGCAGACAGGTGATGGGGCGTCCTATCCCCCGCCCGGCCCCTCCCTGCCCCCAGCCACGCCCATACTGCAGTTCTCTTCGTCAGACTTGTCCTTGCAGTCGGGGTCGCCGTCACAGTGCCAGCCGGAGTGGATGCACTCGCCACTGTGACACTGGAACTCGAAGGCCGAGCAGGGGCCATTGTTCTGTTGGGACACATCAAGACCCCCACAGCGCTCTGGCCACTCATCCGAGCCATCTTCGCAATCAGGGTCGTTGTCGCAGGCCCACAGCTGAGGAATGCAAGTGGAGCTGTTGCAGCGGAAGCTGGCAGGGCCGCAGGTGACCACCGGGCAGGAGACCTCATCTGAGCTGTCCAAGCAATCTGGTTCTGAGTCACAGAGGAACTGCTTGGAGATGCATTTTCCATCGTGGCAGCGAAACTCGTCCTGGGAGCACGTCTTGGGGACTACAGGGAAGGAGGGGCCGAGACCACTGTCACCGTGAAGTCTTCCTGACACCAGCCCATTCTACAGCCGAGGATGCTGCCACAGAGGCCAGGGCCCTGGAGAGGCGGGCTGGGAAGCAGTCAGAGGACCTGCACTCTGATGAACCACTGCCCTCTCTGTGCCTCACTTTCCCCATCTGTACACAGCTCCCAGCACTGCTACCAGGACTGGTGCGTTAATAGGCATAAAACTGTTCAACTGAGATCTCAAGATGGCAGCACCATTTATTTATAGGAGTGCTGCCATTATTTGGGGTTGAGTATCCCTTCTCTGAAACGCTTGGGAACAGAAGCATTTTGGATTTCCTATTTTTTTTTATTTTGGACTATTTTCAGATTTGGAATATTTTTCTGGATTTTGGAATGTTTTGAATTTGGAATGTCTTTAATGTTGTGGGTGAGTACTGACTCTCTGGACCAGTGGTGTGGGAGTAACAAGAATTTATCAAGACAGTTGTAGGTAGGTAGAGCCGGGCTCAGTGGCTCACGCCTATAATCCCAGCACTTTGGGAGGCTGAGGCGGGCAGATCACTTGAGATCAGGAGTTTAAGACTAGCCTGGCCAACATGGTGAAACCGCATCTCTATTAAAAATACAAAAATTATCCTGCATGGTGGTGCATGCCTATAACCCCAGCTGCTCAGAAGTCTAAGGCAGGAGAATCGCTCGAACCAAGGAGGTGGAGGTTGCAGTGAGCCGAGACTGCACCACTGGACTCCAGCCTGGGCAACAGAGTGAGACTCTGTTTAAAAAGAAAAAAAAAAAAAGGCTGGGCATGGTGGTGCACGCCTGTAATCCCAGCAACTCAGGAGGCTGAGGCAAGAGAATCACTCAAACCCAGGAGCTAGAGGTTGCAGTAAGCCGACATTGCACCACTGCACTCCAGCCTGGGCAGCAGAGACTCCATCTCAAAAAAGAAGATCGGCCAGGTGTGGGTGGCTCACGCCTGTAATCCAAGCACTTTGGAGGCCAAGGCGGGCGGATCACCTGAGGTTGGGAGTTCAAGACCAGCCTGACCAACATGGTGAAATCCCGTCTTTAAAAAAAAAAAAAAAAAAAGAAAAAAAAAAGAGCAGTTGTAGGTCAAGAAAGACAGATTGATTCCACAAAGTAGGAAAATACACTGCAAGGAAGCAACGGGCAGGTCAGCAAGAGAGGAGCTCCCTGCCAGGAGATAGGCTTGCTGGGGGTTTTGTAGAATGGTGCTTATGCTGTGAGTTGAAGAGGGCTTTGTGCAGTTCTGACAGTGCCACGGTTGTGGTGAGCTAACTTGCAGTTTTCTCTCAGCTGAGGTGTCTGGTGATAGCTGGGCACAGGAAGATGGGGAGTTATTTACACAGGAGGGCTGTCTGTTCTGGACCATGAAGAAAGGCAGACAGAGTTTTGCTCTTATCCCCCAGGCTGGAGTACAGTGGCATGATCTCGGCTCACTGAAACCTCTGCCTCCCGGGTTCAAGTGACTCTCCTGTCTCAGCCTCCCACGTAGCTGGGATTACAGGTGTGAACCACCACACCGGGCTAGTTTTTGTATTTGTAGTAGAGACGGGGTTTTGCCATGTTGGCCAGGTTGGTCTCGAGCTCCTGACCTCAGTTGATCCACCGCCTCGGCCTCCCAAAGTGCTGGGATTACAGGCGTGAGCTACCGCGCCCGGCCCTACCTGCCTTCTTTTATTGCTTTCCCTTGGTTTGGTCAGCCTGACTTCCTTTTCCTAATTACGACTCCACACTTAATAGTGGTTGACTACCTGAAATCCTAAAATCCAAAACCCAAAATGCTCCAATAAGCATTTCCTTCTAAATGTCAGTCAGTGCTCAAGAAGTTTCAGATTTTGGAGCACTTTGGATTTCGGGTTTTGGATTTAGGATGTACCAGTTTTATTGACAGCCGAGAAGACGCCCAGCTTCAAAGCCCATTTCTGTTCATGATTCTTGACCTTGCTCCTTGGCAGAACTTTCTAGCTTTTTCCCCTTCGTGGTTACGTGGGTCACTGAGGCGTGGCTAGTAAGTGTCACTGTGTTCAGCCTCACGGGGCGACCGGCCGGGGATCACAGTGGCTTGCCAGTATGTGTGCCAGGTGGCCAGCCCTGGGCAGGGACAGCTTCTCTGACTGTGCTTGACAACCCGCAGAGGTGGCACCATCCCCGCTCTGTAATGCCTCCTGGCCAAGAGAGGGTTTGAGAGGCAGAAGAGGCTTGGTATGAGCCCCCAAGAGATGGCGCCCAGGGTGGGGCAGCTGGCCTGCAGCTTGAGCACAGCCACATAGAGACAAAGTCAAACCACTCCCCCAGGACCCAGATGGGCTCGACAGCAAAGGCAGGGCCACACTTACGGCAGCCTTGCTCGTCCGAGCCGTTCTCACAGTCCACTTGGCCGTCACACCTCCAGAACTGAGGAATGCAGCGGTTCACACGGCCCCCACAGCTGAAGTCCTCGGATCTGCAGCTGACAGACACTATAGGAGACACAGGATTGAGCTGTCACTCAAAGAAAAGACCCACTGAGGCCGGGTACAGCGGCTCATTCCAGTCATCCTAGCACTTTGGGAGGTCAGGGTGGGTGGATCATCTGAGGTCAGCCTGGCCAACATGGCAAAACTCCATCTCTACTAAAAAGACAAAAATTAGCTGGGTGTGGTGGCAGGTGTCTGTAGTCCCAGCTACTCGAGAGGCTGAGGCAGGAGAATTACTTGAACCCAGGAGGTGGACGTGCAGGGAGCCAAGACTGTGCCACTGCACTCCAGTCTAGCGACAGAGTGAGACTCCATCTCAAAAAACAAAAAAGACCCCTGACCTCGCCAGTCTGTCTTGGCAAAGGAAAACCCCAGAACTTTCAAGAGAATGTCAATCCCACCTTTTTTTTTTTTTTTTTTTTTAGTAGAGATAAAGTTTCACCATGTTGGCCAGGCTGGTCTCGAACTCATGGCCTCAAGTGACACACCCACCTCAGCCTCCCAAAGTGCTGGGATTATAGGCATGAGCCACTACTCCTGGCCGCCAATTTTTTCTTTGAGACAGAGTCTCGCACTGTCACCCGGGCTGGAGTCTGGAGTGCAGTGGCTTGATCTCAGCTCACTGTAGGCTCCACTTCTCGGATTCAAGCAATTCTCCTGCCTCAGTCTCCCAAGTAGCCAGGATTACATGCACCCACCCCCATACCTGGCTAATTTTTGTATTTTTTTCTTTTAGTAGAGATGGGGTTTCACTATGTTGGCCAGGCTATTCTCGAACCCCTGACTTCATGATCTGCCCGCCTCGGCCTCCCAAAGTGCTGGGATTACAAGTATGAGCCACCTCGCGAGACCCGCATTCTTTCTTTAAAGAAAAAAATATGTATTTATAATTTATTTTTTAGAGATGGGGTCTAGCCATGTCACCCAAGTGGCCCTCAAACTCCTCGGCAAAAGCAAAGAGCTGCCTCAGTCTCCAAGGTAGCTGGGACTACAGAAACGAGCCATTGTGCCCAGCCAACTCTACCCTTTTCTGAGTCAAAACAAAGGGCATTGGCAGGGCGTGGTGGCTCACGCCTATAATCCCAGCACTTTGGGAGGCTGAGGCAGGAGATTGCTTGAGGTCAGGAATTTGAGACCAGCCTGGCCAACATGGTGAAACCCTGTCTTTAAAAAAAAAAAAACACACACACAAAACAAAAAAAAACCGAGGGCATTTAATGAAGCTTGTTAAAAATTGGACATTAGGCTGAGTGCAGTGACTCACACCTATAATACTTTGGGAGGATGAGGCAAGAGGATCGCTTGAGCCCAATAGATCAAGCTGCAGTGAGCTATGATTGTGCCAGTGCACTCCAGCCTGGGCAACACAATCAGACTCCATCTCAAAAAAAAAAAAAAAAATAGACATTAGGTTATGCAAAGTTTTGGAACGAGATAGAGGTGGTGGCCACACTCCATTGCAAATGTATTAATGCCACTGAGTTAGTTAATTTCATGTTATGTGAATTTCACATCAATTGAAAAAACAATAAATTCATTTAATCACTTTAAGGAAAGCTCCAGTAATTCCTTCTCTCCCCCACCTTCCAACTCATGAATGAATACATCAAAATCCACTGGCCACTTTTCCAGCTGCCATCATCAAAAAGGGGTTAAGAACGGTGTCACAGGCCAGCGTGGTGCCTGTAATCCCAGCACTTGGGGAGGCTGAGGCCAGTGGATCACTTGAGACCAGAAGTTCAAGACCAGCCTGGCCAACATAGTGAAACCCAGTCTCTATTTTTTTTTTTTTTTTTTTTTTTGAGACGGAGTCTCCCTCTGTCGCCAGGCTGGAATGCAGTGGCGCAATCTCGGCTCACTGCAACCTCTGCCTCCCGGGTTCCACCGATTCTCCTGCCTCAGCCTTCCGAGTAGCTGGGACTACAGGCACGCATCACCACATCCAGCTAAGGTTTTTTTTGTATTTTAGTAGAGACAGGGTTTCACCATGTTGGCCAGGATGGTCTCGATCTCCTGACATTGTGATCCGCCAGCCTTGGCCTCCCAAAATGCTGGGATTACAGGTGTGAGCCACCTTGCCCAGCCAAAACCCCATCTCCATTACAAAAAAAAAACAAAAAACAAAAAAAAGAAGCGCATCACGCCCAAAGGGGACTCACAGCACGTTTCCTGGAATTCATCAGAGCCATCCTGGCACTCTGGGCGGCCATCACAGACCCACTTGTAGGAGATGCATTTCCCGTCTTGGCACTGGAACTCGTTTCTTTCACATCTGTTGCCCACTGAGGGAGAAAAAGGAGAAAGGGTTACTCAACACCAGAATCAGAAACTAACACGTTTCCTATGTCTATTTCCTGCCAACTAAAAAATTAGCCAGAAATGTCATCCTATCAGGAGCAGTCTGATTCCGAGGAAATTAACCAAGTGAAACAAATAAAATTTTATGAACCCCCAAATACAGTGGAGGATGCAAAGAAGAAACCCAAGAGACACTTGTCAACAAAGGCTGATGTTGATTCCAGAATATGGACTCTCTTGGGTATGGGAAAGAAAACAGAACTTCCATGCACATTAACAAAGAAATGCCAGATATAGGTGATGGGGGAGGAAGGCAGCAAATCACACTGCCATGTGTGTACCTATGCAACAATCTTCCATGTTCTTCACATGTATCCCCAAACCTAAAATGCAATAAAAAAAAATTAAAAAAAAAAAAAAAACAAAGAAAGGAAGAGTATTTGGCATATTAAAAACCTGTACAGGCCGGGTGTGGTGGCTCACGCCTGTAATCCAAGCACTTTGGAGGCCAAGGCGGGCGGATCACCTGAGGTCGGGAGTTCAAGACCAGCCTGACCAACATGGTGAAACCCCGTCTTAAAAAAAAAAAAAAAAAAACCTGTACTACCCAGGAGAGGTGGCTCATGCCTGTAATCCCGGCACTTTGGAAGGCAGGGGTGGGTGGATTGCTTGAGCCCAGGAGTATGAGACCAGCCTGAACAACATAGTGAGACCCTTTATTTATTATAATTTTTAAAAACTTAAACAAAACCTGTGCTGTTCTATCCACCTGACCATTAAAAAAACAACAATCTTGTACTGTAAGCAGTCGTGAAGAAAACTGACAGACACAGCATAATCATTAATGTGGAAGAAACATGACTTTAGTAGGTAGGGAAGAAATACTTAGATAAAGAATTATGAGAGCCGGGAGCGGTGGCTGATGCAGGCGGATCACTTGAGGTCAGGAGTTTGAGACCAGCCTGACCAACATGGAGAAACCCTGTCTCTACTAAAAATACAAAATTAGCTGCGTATGGTGGTGCATGCCTGTAATCCCAGCTACTTGGGGGGCTGAGGCAGAAGAATCACTTGAACCCGGGAGGCTGAGGTTGCGGTGAGCTGAGATCGTACCATTGCACTCCAGCCTGAGCAACAAGAGAAAAAAAAAAAATTTTTTTTTTTCAAAAGTTTTTAGGAGAAAAAAAGAAAAAAAAAGTATTATGAGACATTATAAATGTAGAGGCCAGAGAACACAGATTTAGCAGTGAAGATAATCATGTATCTGAAGATCAGATCAAAAGAAATGGGACAGGAACATTAACAAACGATATAATAAGAGAAAACTTTTCCTTGGAAAACCAAGACTTGGATTATTTATTACATTAAAATGAGAACAAAACAAGTGTTTGGGAAATTTCCCAAAATATATTATATTTACACCTTGGAAAAGAGATCAAAATCTTATTGAATATATTTAGTTTTCTTTCCTTTTCTTTTTGTTTTCAGGCAGGGTCTCACCTCTAGAGCACAGGCTGGAGTGCAGCGTGATCATGGCCCACTGCAGCCTCAAACTCTGAGCTTCAAGCAATCTTTCCGTCTCAGCCCCCTAAGTGGTTGAGACTAAAAGTGCTCACCACCATGCCCAGCTAATTTTTTTTCCTTTTGTAGAAATGGGGTCTCACTGTGTTACCCAGGCTGGTCTTGAACTCCTGGGCTCAAGAAATTCTCTCACCTCAGCCTCCCAAAGTGTTGTGATTATAGGCATAAGCCATCACACTTGGCCTGTATTTAGTTTTATACATTAAATTTGGATTTAGAATATACTTTTTTTCTTTTTTGAGACAGCTTCCCTCTGTCACCCAAACTGGAGTGCAGCGGAGGGATCATGGCTTACTGCAACCTGGATTGGACCTCCTGGGCTCAAGTGATCCTCCTGCCTCAGCCTCCCAAATAAATGGGACTACAAACACATGCCACCACGCCCCAATAATTTCAGAATTTTTTGTAGAGACACGGTCTCAGTACGTTGCCCAGGCTGATCTCGAACTCCTAAAGTGATCCTCCCTCCTCAGCCTCCCAATATGCTGGGTATACAGGCATGAGCCACCAAATCACACAGAGCCCTCCAATGCCTCTTTTTTTTTTTTTTGAGACGAAGCCTTGCTCTGTTGCCCAGGCTGGAGTGCAGCGGCACGATCTCAGCCCATGGCAACCTCCGTCTCCCAGGTTCAAGCAATCCTCTTGCCTCAGCCCCTCTAGTTGCTGGGATTACAGGCACATGCCACCATGCCTGGCTACATATGTACATCGGTAAGTTTTGAATGATGGTTGAAAACCATAGCTGGGCATGGTGGCACCTGCCTGTAAGCCCAGCTACTCAGGAGGCTGAGGGAGGAGCATCACTTGAACCCGGAGGCGGAGGTTTTGGTGAGTCGAGATTGCGCATTGCACTCCAGCCTGGGCAACAAGAGCAAAACAAAACTCCATCTCAAAAAAAAAAAAAAAAAATAGAAAAAGAAGAAAAAAAAAGAATATTCAACCACATATTCTGTGATAATCTTTTCAGAAGGTAGAGCCTAATTCCTCTTCTTTGGAGTGGCACTGGACTTTAATGACTTGCTTCTATTTTTTTTTTTTTTTTAATGAGAGTGAGTTTCGCTCTTGTTACCCGGGTTGGAGTGCAATGGTGCGATCTCAGCTTACCGCAACCTCCGCCTCCTGGGTTCAAGCGATTCTCCTGCCTCAGCCTCCCAAGTAGCTGGGACTACACGCGCGTGCCACCATGCCCAGCTAATTTTTGTATTTTTAGCAGAGACAGGGTTTCACCTTGTTGACCAGGATGGTCTCGATCTCTCGACCTCGTGATCCACCCGCCTCGACCTCCGAAAGTGCTGGGATTATAGGCGTGAGCCACCACGCCCGGCCAATGACTTGCTTCTAATAGGAAAATGTAGAGGTGACACGGAGTGGCTTCTGAGCTTAGTTCATGGCCATGCTCATTGTTGGACTGACTGCTCCAGGGGCAGCCAGCTGCCTGTCATGAGTCCACTCAAGCAGCTGGAGGGAGTGCTCTATGCAGCAGGGAACTGAGGCCTCCAGACAAGAGCCATTGAGTGCACCATCTTGGAAGTGGATCCTTCAGCCCCAGCCAAGGCTTCCTATGCCTGCAGCTTCTGCAAACATGATTTTCTCTCCTGCCAATATTTTCATTGCAACTTCATGAGAGACCCTGAGCTGGAACCATCTAGCTGTGCTGCTTCCAAATTCCCAACACAAAAATTGTGAAATCATAAATATGTTGTTTTCAGCCACTACGTTTTGCGCTAATTTGATATGTAGCAAGAGCTGAGTCATTTCCTCCTGTAAGCACAGTGGAAACTGAGCTGTAGATGATGAACACACAACCTAACTTCAGAAGGTATGTCTTTTTTCTTTCTCTTTCGGACACAGGGTCTCACTCTCTCAGTGAAGTGCAGTGGCATGACTGAGGCTCACTGCAGCCTCCACCTCCCAGGTTCAAGCGATCCTCCTGCCTCAGCCTCCTGAGCAGTTGCTACTAGAGGCGTGCACCATCACGTTCAGCTAACTATTTATTTATTTATTTAAGACAGTTTCACTCTAGTTGCCCAGGTGGAGTGCAATGGAACGATCTCGGCTCACTGCAACCTCCGCCTTCCGGGTTCAAGCGATTCTCCTGCTTCAGCCTGCCGAGTAGCTGGGATTACAGGTATACACTACCACGCCCAGCTAATTTTATATTTTTAGTAGGGATGAGGTTACTCCATGTTGGTCAGGCTGGTCTCGAACTCCTGACCTCAGGTGATCTGCCCGCCTCAGCCTCCCAAAGTGCTGGGATTACGGGTTTGAGCCACTGCTCCTGGCAACTTTTTATTTTTATTTTTTTGCAGAGACAGGTGTCTCACTATGTTGCCCAAGCTGGTCTCAAACTCCTGGGCTCAAGGGATCCACCTACCCACCTCGGCCTCCCAAAGTGCTAGGATTATAGGCGTGAGCCACGGAATCCAGCCCCCTTTATACACTTCTACTTGGATGGTTGACCCAGCATATTCATGTAGAGTCCCTCAAAGACAGAGTAGTAAGGGGGTTAGACAAACATTCCTGGGCTTCAGTGGCTTTCCAGGCCATTTAACTAGAATGATTTGGGTAACTGACTTAATCCTTCTGGGACTCAGTTTCCTGATCTGTAAAATGGGGGAGAATAGCAGTCTCTATTTCCTAGAGAGTGTTTTGAGAATTAAAGAACAGAACAGGCTAGGCGCAGTGACTCACGTCTGTTATCTCAGCACTTTGGGAGGCCGAGTCTCGCAGATCACCTGAGGTCAGGAGTTCATGACCAGCCTGGCCAACATGGTGAAACCCTGTCTCTATTAAAAATACAAAAAATTAGCTGGGCTAGGCAGCGAATGCCTATAATCCCAGCTATTCCGGAGGCTGAAGCACAAGAATTATTTGAATCCAGGAGGCAGAGGCTGCAGAGAGCCCATATTATGCCACTGTACTCCAGCCTGGATAACACAGAGGGAGACTCTGTCTCAAAAAAAAAAAAAAAAAAGTCCAGGTGTGGTGGCTCACACCTGTAATCCCGGCACTTTGGGACCAAGGCAGGTGTATAACCTAAGTTCAGGAGTTTGAGACTAGTCTGTCCAACAGGTCGAAACCCCGCCTCCACTAAAAATACAAAAAACAAACAAACAAAAAAATTAGCCAGGCATTGTGGCAGGTGTCTGTAATCCCAGCTACTCGGGAGGCTGAGGCAGAAGAATGGCTACCCGGGAGACAGAGGTTTTGATGAGCCAAGATCATGACATTGCACTCCAGCCTGGGCAACAAGAGTGAAACTCTGTCTCAAAGAAAAGAAAGGAAAGGAAAGGAAAAAGGAAAGGAAATGAAAAAGGAAAAGAAAAGAAAAGGAGGAAAATAGGGAAGAAGAGAGAAGCAAATGAGTTGAGCTTTGGAATCTGCTGTGGTCAGGAACTCTGCTAATTCTCTGGCCCAGCTACAGATCTGTCTAGGATGTCTCCATTGAAAGTGCTTTGGCAATATCGTTCACACCCCACTGACTCACAGCTCAATTTCAAATGTGCTTAAAGGAGGAAGTGACTCATTTCTTGTGCTGACAAAACGGGTGGGCGAAAAGCAACTGAGATTCCAGGAGGCTTGTAATAAATGGAAAGTTGGGGCCAGAAGCATTGGCAATAAAGATCTTAAGGGAGGAGTCTCTGATCACCCCACTAGGTGACGGCAGCTTTGGTGACCACTAATCCAATGCTGTCACCTCCCTACCTCTGCATAAGGGCCCAGTTTACAAACTAAATGTGTCACAGGGAAAGTGAATAACACCTCAAGGTCCTTTAACGAGGGATAAAGAACAATAAATGGCTGGGCGCAGTGATTCATGCCTGTAATCCCAGCGCTTTGAGAGGCCAAGGCAGGTGGATCACCTGAGGTCAGGAGTTCGAGACCAGCCTGACCAACATGGTGAAACCCCATCTCTACTAAAAAATATGTATATACAAAAAATTAACCAGGTGTGGTGGCGCATGCCTGTAATCCCAGCTACTTGGGAGGCTGAGGCAGGAGAATCACTTGAAGCCAGGAGGCTGAGGTTGCAGAGAGCCAAGGTCGCGCCATTGCACTCCAACCTGGGTGACAAGAGCAAAACTCCATCTCAAAAAAAAAAAAAAAAGAAAAGAACAATAAAAACCTTTCCCTGGACCTCAAGCTTTCTGCAAATATTTGCTGTCCATAGGTGGCTCAAGACTGCACCGGTGGGAGGGCCCCACGATGACCTATTTCTGTGATCTAACACCTGGCCAACTCTCCAGACAATGTTTCAAAAGTGGATTTTCCCAGCACTTTGGGAGGCTGAGGAGGGAGGATTGATTGAGCCCAGGAGTTCAAGACCAGTCTGGGCAACATAGCCAGTCCCTCATCTCTACAAAAAATACAAAACTTAGCCAGGCATGGTGGCACACACCTATAATCCCAACTACTTGGGTGGCTGAGTATGGAGGATGGCTTGAGCCTGGGAGGGTGAGGCTGCAGTAAACTGATCGTGCCACTGCACTCCAGCCTGCACTGGAGACCTGTCTCAAAAAATAAAAATGAACAAAAGAAAAAAAAAATTAAACTTAGCTGGGAGTGGTGGCATGTGCCTGTAGTCCCAGCTACTCGGAAGGCTGAGAGGGGAGGATCGGTTGAGTGCAGAAGCTGGAGTGAGATATGGTTCACTCCAGCCTGGGCGACAGGGCAAGACCCTGCCTCCAGAAACAAAAAGGGGATTTAGCAACAGGTGCAGCCAGACAGCAGTTGCCTGCAAAATGAGTTCCCCTTGGCCTGGCTAGCAGGGACAGGGTTTAGGAACAGAATAGAACTGTGACCGTTCTATTCTGAGTGACATCGGGGAGGTGTCCTCACAATTGCTGCCCTTTCTGAGCAAGGGGACAAAACCAGTCCCGCTCCAAACATCAACAGCCCAACGAAACCGCACCTCTTTCTTATTCTTTCAGACAAGGTTGGCATTTTTCATAATACACCATTTGAATTTCAGGAAAAGCAAACTAGGCCTGACGCGGTGGCTCACGGCTGTAATCCCAGCACTTGGGGAGGCCAAGGTGGGCAGATCACTTGAGGTCAGGAGTTCGAGGCTAGCCTGGCCGACATGGTGAAACCCCGTCTCTACAAAAAAATAGAAAAATTAGCCGGGTGTGGTGGTGGGTGCCTGTATCCCAGCTACCAGGGAGACTGAGGCATAAGAATTGCTTGAACCCAGGAGGTGGAGGTTGCATTGAACTGAGATAGCGCCGCTGCACTCCAGCCTGAGTGACAGAGAGAGCTCCATCTCAAAAAAAAAAAAAAAAAGAAGCAAACTAGAGCATGGACCCTCAGATTTTCTCATGCTCGGGACGCCTAAAAAGCACTGAGCCCCGCCGGGCGTGGTGGTTCACACCTGTAATCCCAGCATTTTGGGAGACCAAGGCGAGTGGACCTCCTGAGGTCAGGAGTTCAGGACCAGCCTGGACAACGTGGTGAAATCTCGTTTCTACTAAAAATATAAAAATTAGCCAGGCATGGTGGTGGGCACCTGTAATCCCAGCTACTCAGGAGGCTGAGGCAGGAGAATTGCTTAAAGCTGGGAGGCAGAGGTTGCAGTGAGCCGAGATCGCGCCACTGCCCTCCAGCCTGGATGAAGGGTAAGATTCCCTCTCAAAAAAACAAAAACAAAAACAAACCTCTATAAATTCTAGCCCTCTGGCCCTCCAATCTTTCAAGTCACGAATGACAAGTCAGGAACAAGGTTATTGAAACAGAAATAGAGAATACACATTTCTGCTTTTTCCCCAGCACACAAATGAGGTGGTGAACACTTTCGATGTTTTCTTGCCCTATGCTATTGAAGACACTTGTATGAGGAAATCAGAATTGTAGCTAGAATCATTTCCTTGTAGGGGGAAACAAACAAAAAATCCCCTGGCTGGAGGGAACAGAGCCAGCTGAAAATGAATGAGAAATCAATTCATCAGCCCAGCGTGGTGGCTCATGCTTGTAATCCGAGCACTTTGGGAGACCGAGGTGGGCGGTTCATGAGGTCAGGAGTTTGAGACCAGCCTGGCCAACATGGTGAAACACTGTCTCTACTAAAAATACAAAAATTAGCGGGGCATGGTGGCATGCATCTGTCGTCCCAGCTACTTGGGGAGGTTAAGGCGGGAGAATTGCTTGAACCAGGGAGGTGGAGGTTGCAACAAGCCGAGATCATGTCATTGCACTCCAGCCTAGGCGACAGAGCGAGACTCCAACTCAAAAAAAAAAACAAGATCAATTGATCAGTGCTTTTTCCAAAGTGGGTATTTTCCTGAGGGTGATCTTAGCCACAGATTTTGTTTCCTGCTGCTTTTAAGAGAGAATGCCTGACTCTGTCACTGTTTGCTGCTGGTTAGTTACATCTGCAGTCCCTTAGCAACAAAAAGCTATTTGCTTGACAGCTGGTACAGAATGTGGAAGGCAATAGGGACATCAAAAAGCCCATCCAAAAATAAAAAAAATAAAAAACCCATCAAAGCACCCATAGAAGCAAGCAACAGTCCCATCTAGAATTGGATCTTATCTGGAAGTCTACAGGTAAGAGCAGGAATAAGGAACAGAATTCCCTCCTGAAATACCACAGGGGAAGAAAGAAAGGAAAAAAAAAAGGAGTAGAATTCCACTACAGGTTTTCTGTCTCAACAAAGCTCACCCTATTTTTTCCCAGTGTTCCCTGAAATAGGTACTTCAGGAAATGACAAGGGAATCGCCCCGGGACTCGATAAAGCAGACACAACTCCCTTATTCAAGTTTGGGTGAGCCATTGACATGTTTGACGCTGAGCTCATCACTGTTGCCTGATTTTGAACTAAATGAAGGCTTGTGGTTCAGATTTCAACAACAACGTCCCTTCCTAAAGAAAATGGACAAGAAACTCCCCCCTAGATATGCCTTGAAGCCAGCTAGAGCCTGAGGTGATGCAGCTAGGAGTGCTAGAAACACACATCACCTAGTTCTCAGAAGTCTGGAGGAAAACATCAGGGGTGTAGCCTCCTTGACAACAGAAGAAATGTATTCTCAGCCATAGCGTGAGAGAGAAAACAAAAGTGATGTACAAAGTCTTGCTTAAGACTTCCTTAGCAACATTTTCTAAGAAAGAGGTTGATTGGTGATTGAAATATAAGTTACTCCAGTGCCTCTCTTTCTTTTATAAAATTGTGTGGCAGACTTTGGGAGGCCGCGGTAGGAGGATTGCTTGAGGCCAGGAGTACAAGACCAACCTGAGCAACAAAGTGAGACCTCATCTCTACAAAACGTTAAAAAATAAATAATAAGAATAAAAGAACAATCATCCATATTTCACTGCACCCTCCCTCCCTCCCTGGCCTCCCAGAGGAAACCGGTGTGTTAGTTACCATGTGAATTTCAAGACAGTTCAAAGCTCTCCCTCCAATCAAGGCCAACCTCTTGTCAATGACAAAAGAAAGTTTCCTGCCATCCTTGTGTTCATCAGGCAATCCCAATCCTTTTCCAGGCTGGCTGGTTCTCAGGAGGGAAAGGGCCATGTAGCTATAGTCTAGGGCGAGGCTGTCTCTCTGCAACTAATTTAAAGCTACCTAAAAAGATCTAACTCAGGATCATGCACCAACCAGCCTCTTGTCGAAATCTAAAATCGAATCAATTTCCCCCAAAGGAAAAATCGCCACTTGAACCGAAGCCATTCACAGCCTCTGAAGAGGCGAGGCCACCCCAAGGGGTCGGTCCCAGGGGAGTCGCTGCCCCACCGTGGCTGAAGATCTCGGCTGCAGACCAAGGAGGGGCGAGGAGATTCTGAGGCAACGTTTCAGCCTCGGAAGAAACCGAGAGCTTGAGGGTGGCCGGGGTTCCCTCTATGAACTTGACCGGAGCTGGTGGGGCAAGGGTGGCCCCCAGGACAAGGTGGGGATGGAGGTCTCGCCACAGAGCACGGGGGAAACCGGGGCCTTCACCGGGAGGGCCCGATCGAACCGAGGGCGCCTCCTGTATGTCGCGGAGGCGGCTCTGGGGTCCCGGGAGTTGTCGCCGCCTTTCTGACAGGAATCGCACAGGGACAAGGGGCCTCTCCTGCATCCGCCTCACCCCGGACAAGGTACGGCTCAGACTTCCGCGCCAGCCCCGCCCAGCTCGTACGCAAGCCCCGCCCACCAGACGCCCGCCTCCGCCTCCGCCGCTTCCCATTGGACGAGGGGAGTGGCTCGAGGCTCGCCTGTTCGGACTGCGACCAATGGGATCCGGGAGGCGGGCCAAAGGGGTGGAGGCGGGGGCGGGTGGGCCCGTGGGCCCCAGCCCAGAGCACGCGGCGGAATCGGAGGGTACACCCAAAGGCGATCGGGACCTCCAGGCAGGGCATCCGGGCCTCCAGTCCCCCTCGCCCCCAGAAGGACTTAAGGAGGGGGTGGTCCCTCCTTTTAGGACTGGAGGTCCCCATACTCCGCTCTGAGTTAGAAAAGGGGGTCCCGGCCGGGCGCGGTGGCTCGCGCCTGTAATCCCAGAACTTTGGGAGCCCAAAGCGGGTGGATCACCTGAGGTCAGGAGTTCGGGATGAGCCTGACTGACATGGTGAAACCGCCGTCTCTACTAAAAGTACAAAAATTAGCCGGGCTTGGCGGCGTGCGCCTGGAGTTCCAGCTACTCGGGAGACTGAGGCAGGAGAATCTCTTGAACCCGGGAGGCGGAGGTTGCAGTGAGCCATTGCACTCCAACCTGGGCGACAGAGCTAGACTCCGTCTCAAAAAAAAAACAAGAGGGTAGCCCCTTACCCAGTGGAGACTTGGGGGGAGCCGTGCCCCGTTTCCCCGAAGTCCCTCAGACTCCCTCCGACCCTCGCGCTCCCCCTCGGTGCCCCCTCCAGCCGTTTGGGAAGGACCTCGTGCTCTATCCCACAAGTCTCCCAGTGATGGAGTGATTATTTTTACACAATAAATAAATTCCCAAGGGCCCCCCAACCCCGGGGGCTCCGTCTTGCCCTGAGTGGGCGCCTAGAGCAAGCCTTACCTGCAGCCCCCACCGCGGCGAGGAGCAGGGCGACGGTCCAGCGCAATTCCCAGCCCCACGGCCCCATGCTCGAAGCCTGTCCCAGGCAGTGTCCCGACCTAGATCACGGCTCGCTGTGTCCTCGCTGGAAACCCCGACTTCCCGCGACTGCACCCAGGGCTGGCGTCATTTACAGCATTTCAAAGTGAGGTTCCTAGCAGGGGGAGGAGTTTGCAGTGGGGTGATTTTCAACTGTCTTCACCTCACAGCGAGAGGAGGAGTTTCGAACGGCCGATGTGACATCGCCTTTTTAACCCCTGAAGCTCTGATGATCACTCCAGTCCATCGAAAACTGTTGCCAGGGCAGGCGGCTTGAGTTATTTTATTTGGGTCTCTGGTGAAGAGCTGAGTCCCCCCAAAATTGGAAATACATCTTCTGAAAGATCCCCCTGACATTTCCCGATTTTTAACTGTTAACGTTTCTTTTTGTTGTCCACAGAAGGGTAACAACAGCCTTTCAAAATCCTCTAATAGCCTAATGCTAATCTCCTCTCTGCCTCAAAAGGAAAATACCGGAAATGGTGGAGACTTCCACCACTCTCTGCCTTCGCCTTTTCCTTTCCAGGAATCGTATATAGGTGTTTAGCTTACTTTCATTGTATATTGTTTTTACATGGTTATTCCAAATCGCCTTATAACCAGCGATCAATAAGGAATTTAAATAAAATATTCACAAAAGTACAGCAAATATATGTATTTTGCTTTTGTTTTGTGGGATCCCACCTTTGGATGAATTATGAGGATAAACATCTGAAAAATCAATTGTACGGATACCTGGAATCTGGACATGAATATCGATTTCTCCTTTTAGGAGAAGGTGTTGAACAAACAAAAGGGTGGCTTCCTCTCCCCTCAAAGCAAAATCAAAACAAAACAGGGCTTTCACAGTTGAACTTGACCCCCTAGGCCACAGAGAGCTAGTGGAGACCAACTTTTAGAATCGAGTCTCTTTGGGGATTTATGGGGTTGCCAGAGGCCTCTTGCCAAAAAGGCACATGTGAGAAACTTGCCTGAACCCCACACAGGGCTGGGCAGTCTTGGCGGGTTCCCCCAGGAATGAGCTGGATTTCTCCCGGGTTTTGCAAACTGACTTTAGCAGGAAGTGGTAACCTCTCAGCATGATTTTAGGGAAACCTAGGAGAGGAGGTAGAAAAGGGACAAATTGAACTCTCAAAAGGAAAAAAAATAATCGCAGAGAATAATTGTTTAAATTATTTTTATTATTATTATTATTATTTTTTAAATAAATTTTTTTCTTTTAAAAAGACGGGGTTTCACCACGTTGGTCAGGCTGGTCTTGAACTCCCAACCTCAGGTGATCCACCCGCCTTGGCCTCCAAAGTGCTTGGATTACAGGCGTGAGCCACCACGTCCGGCCTATTATTATTATTATTTTTGAGACGGAGTCTCTCTCTGTCACCAGGCTGGAGAGCAGTGGAGCGATCCTGGCTCACTTCAACTTCTGCATGCCGGGTTCAAGTGATTCTCCTGCCTCTGCCTCCTGAGTAGCTGGGACTACACGTGTGCGCCACCATACCCAGCTAATTTTTGTATTTTTAGTAGAGACGCAGTTTCACCACGTTGGCCAGGATGGTCTCCATCTCCTGACCTCGTGATCCGCCCACCTCAGCCTCCTAAAGCGCTGGGATTACAGGCGAGAGCCAGCATGCCCAGCCTTATCATTATGTTTTATTAATATTTGTTTATCATTATTTCCACCCAGGTTGGAATGCAGTGGTGTGATCATAGCTTTCTGCAGTGTCAACCCTGGGCTCAACGGATCCTCCTACCTCAGCCTCCCGAATAGCTGGGACCACAGGATTGCACCACCAGAACTAGCCAATTTAAAAAAAATTTTTTTTGGCCGGGCGTGGTGGCTCATGCCTGTAATCCAAGCACTTTGGAGGCCAAGGCGGGCAGATCACCTGAGGTCGGGAGTTCAAGACCAGCCCAACCAACATGGTGAAACCCCATCTTTATAAAAAAAAAAAATTTTTTTTATAGATGGGGTCTCACTGTGTTGCCCGGGCTGGTCCTGAACTCCTAGCCTCTCGCAATCCTCTTCCTCTTGCCTCAGCCTCCCAAACTGCTGGCATTATAGGCATGAGCCACTGTGCCCAACCCAGAAGAAAAAAATGATAAGAATTTGTGGCAGTGAAGACTCAGTTTCAGAATTTGGCTTTGGACACATAAATTAGCTTTCCCAACATGTAAAGGGGCTATCAAAATGCTTGAACCTACTTGGCAGTGTCAAGTTTAAATTGAAATAATAAGCAATCACCTAGGAAAGTTTACAAGGATAGGCAAGGTCTAGGAGACGCTGCAGCATTTATAAACGCATCACCATTGAATCCCATTCCTTATGCCATTTGTTGCATTAAACAAAAGAAGTGAAGGCTGGGTGCGGTGGCTCATGCCTGACATCCCAGAACTTTGGGAGGGTGAGGCGGGAGGAGGTGGGAGGATCCCTTGAGCCCAGGAGTTCAAAACCAGCCCGAGCAACACAGCAGGACCCAGTCTCTACAAAAATAGAAACCTAAGCTAGACATGGTTGTGGGTGCCTGTAGTCCCAGCTACGCGGGAGGCTGAGGTGGGAGGATGGCTTGAGCCCCGGAGGTCAAGGCTGCAGTGAGCTGTGTTTGCGTCACTGCACTCCAGCCTGGGTGACAGAGTGAGACGATGTCTCAAAAATAAAGATAAATTTAAAAATGCAACTTAAAGCAAAAAATAAGTAAATAAAAATTTACAAAGTCAGTGTCAGGCCGGGTGCATTGGCTCACACTTGTAATCCCAGCACTTTGGGAGGCTGAGGAGGGCAGATCACAAGGTCAGAAAATCGAGACCATCCTGGCCAACATGGTGAAGCCCAGTCCCACTAAAAAAAACAAAAAACAAACCAAAAATTAGTAGGGCATGGTGGCATGTGCCTGTAGTCCCAGCAACTTGGGAGGCTGAGGCAGGAGAATTGCTTGAACCAGGGAGTCGGAGGTTACAGTGAGCCGAGATCGTGCCATTGCACTCCAGCCTGGCGACAGAGCGAGATTCCGTCTCAAAAAAAAAAAAAAAAAAAAAAGTCAGTATCTCTGGGTTTTTTGTTTGTTTTTGAGACGGAGTCTCGCTCTGTCTCCCAGCCTGGAGTGCAGTGGTGTGATCTCGGCTCACTGCAATCTCTCCTCCCAGGTTCAAGCACCACTACACTCCAGCCTGGGTGACAGAGTGAAACTCCATCTCAAAAAAAAAAAAAAAAAAATTATAAGACATAGGCTCAGTGTGTGCCATGAGTCCACACCTGGTGGTAGACAGGCCCCAAAAGAATTACCAGGAGAGGGACTCCCTTCCCAGAAGGCACTTGGCTTAAATAGTCCCCAGAGCTAGAGGTCAGCGCAGGTCTGGAAAGAGCCACCAAAACTCTGAAAAGCACATTGCTGGGGTGCCAAGGCCTGGCTAAGGTTTCCAGAACAGCATTCGCCAGGCCCCTGACCTGCCTGCGAAAATCTCAGGGCCTCTTTCCTGCCTGGCACGCACGGACATGGTCATACACGGCCCTGAGAACTGAGTCATGCTGATAAATGTTTCTGTTTCTGTGCTCTGTAACTAGTTCATAGGGCTCTCGCAAGGATTAAATTAAAATATATAAAGTTATGGCCAGCCGCAGTGGCTCACGCCTGTAATCCCAGCACTTTGGGAGGCCGAGGCGGGTGGATCACCAGAGGTCAGGAGTCTGAGACCAACCTGGCCAACATGGCAAAACCCCATCTCTACTAAAAATACAAAAACCAGCCAGGCGTGGTGGCAGGCACCTGTGATCCCAGCTACTCAGGAGGTTGAGGCAGGAGAATTGCTTGAACCAGGGAAGCAGAAGATTGCAGTGAGCTGAGATCGCACCACTGCATTCCAGCCTGGGGTACAAGAGCGAGACTTCGTCTCAAAAAATATATATATATTTATATATATTTACATATATCACATATATATTTATATATGATATATAAATATATATAAATACATGATATATAAATATATAAACATAAATATATAAATTTATATATATTTAAACATAAATACATATAAGTATAAATATATATCTATAAATATATTTATAGATATATATATAAAGCGATTAGAGGCCAGGCAAGGTGGCTTAATCGTCAGCACTTTGGGAGGCAGGGGCGGGAGGATTGCTTGAGCCCAGGAGTTGGAAACCAGCCTGGGCCACATAGTGAGACCCTGTCTCTACAAAAAATAAAACAATTAGCCAGTCGTGGTGGCTCACACTTGTGGTCCCATCTACTCAGGAGGCTGAGGTAGGAGGATCGCTTGAGCCCAGGAGGTTGAGGCTGCAGTGAGCTATGATCTCGCCACTGCACTCAAGCCCGCCCAACAGAGCCAGGCTGTCTCTCAATTAAAAAAAAGTGATTAGAGCCGCACTCGGTGCATAATAAATGCCATATATGGGTTTTCTTTTTTCTGTGGCTGCTTTTGTGTTGCAACTGCATTTTTTTTTTTAAGACGGGGTTTCACCATGTTGGTCAGGCTGGTCTTGAACGCCTGACCTCAGGTGATCTGCCTGCCTTGGCCTCCAAAGTGCTGGGATTACAGGCGTGAGCCACCACGCCCGGCCTTGCATTTTTTTTTTTTAAATCTCTTTAGGGAAGACCTGCCTGTTCCTGCCTTCTTTCTATGAGGGAGTCAGTAAGTAAGCCCGCTGTGGAATCCACTTTAACTGGAAAGTTCCTGAACTCCCAAAGTTTATCTACTACAACTCAGGGTGGGTGATCTCCTCGTTGTAATAGACAGCCCGCCTGCCCTCGTCCTCACAGTTTCTTCCTCTCTAATTCACCAGGAGGATCCGACCAGAATAGGTCTCTGCCCCAACCAGCCTGGCTTTGTGACAGAGCTGAGCCATGGCAGCTGTGGCCTGGCCTTAAACCCATCAGTCCACAGAGAAACCATAAGTAACAGCAGAGACCGTGGTGCCTGCGAGTGGGTGGAATCAGGAACCTGGCTTGGCTCAGCCCGCATCAGTTCTCTTCACAAAATGCCCATAAGCCACTTGAGGACAGACCCCACGTCTTGCTGGAATACAGCAATATTAAAATCCCACAGTGGAGGCCGGGGGAGGTGGCTCACGCCTGTAATCCCAGCACTTTGGGAGGCCGAGGTTGGCGAATCATGAGGTCAGTTGATGGAGACCATCCTGGCCAACGTGGTGAAACCCCGCCTCTACTGAAATACAAAAAATTAGCCGGGCTTGGTGGCTCACTACTCAGGAGGCTGAGGCAGGGGAATCGCTTGAACCTGGGTGGAGGAGGTTGCAGTGAGCCGAGATCCCAGCAGTGCACGCCAGCTTGGCGACAGAGCAAGACTCCATCTCCAAAAAAAAAAAAAAAAAAAAAAATGCAAGGATATTCGGACATACTCCAACATGAATAAACCTTGAGGACATAAGGCTGAGTGAAACGAACCAGTCACAAAAGGGCAAATAGATTTGACTCCACTTCTGTTAGGTCCTAGAATAGGCAAATTCACACAAGTAGAATAATGATTAGACCAGGGGCTGATGAGAGGAAGAACGGGGGAACTGGGTATGGGGTTTTCGTTGTGGAAGATGGAACACTGCTGCAGGTGAGTGGTGGTGATGCTTGCACAGTGTGAGCGCATTTTAATGCCTCTGAACTTAAAGATGGTTAATAAGGTACATGTGAGGTGGGCGGTCGTGTCCGTCTCTGCCCGCAGCTGTGGCGGCGCCGGCGGCTCCAGCCCTAGCGGTTCCTCGCTGGTGGGCGGCGGCTTGGTCGACGCCTCCACCGCCAGCTGAGCCCGCGGGAGCCCGGGACGCCGCTTCCCCGCCCATCCCCGCCCCCCGAGGCCGGCCGCCTGGTCTTGGCGACGCCGGGCCCGGCTTCCCAGCCTGACGGTGAGGCGTCGCGGGAGGACCGCGGGAAGGGCGCGCGCAGGCCCCCGGGGTGATCCCGCCGGCCGCAGGCGGGCGCGTGCGGAGGCGGGAGCGTGCGGGAGGCGGGCGCGTGCGGAGGCGGGCGCGTGCGGGAGGCGGGCGCGTGCGGAGGCGGGAGCGTGTGGAGGCGGGAGCGTGCGGGAGGCGGGCGTGTGCGGAGGCGGGAGCGTGCGGGAGGCGGGCGCGTGGGGAGGCGGGCGCGTGCGGGAGGCGGGCGCGTGCGGGAGGCGGGCGCGTGCGGAGGCGGGCGCGTGGGGAGGCGGGCGCGTGCGGGAGGCGGGAGCGTGCGGGAGGCGGGCGCGTGCGGAGGCGGGAGGGTGCGGGAGGCGGCGCGGGCACCGTCGCTGAAGAGGGGGCGGGAGGCGCCGGCGCTGCGCTCGCCGGAGGACGGAGGGAAGGGCGTGGGGAGGCTGCTGGGTAGCGTGGGGGCGTGTGAGGAGGGAGCGGTTCCGGGTAGCGGGGGATGGGCACGTGGGTTTTGCCCGTGGGGGAGGATGGAAATCGGGAACAGGTGCTATAATTGTTAAAGAAAAAAAATCTTTGCTTAGGGAGCGTGCCCTCCCGCCGTCTCAATCCTTACTGTAGAGTTCTTTGCTTCCAGTTACGTGACGCGAAACTAGTTGGGTACAGTCACTGGATTTAGAAGCATTCCCTGAGTGGCAGTGTGGCTTAATGGTAAGTGTTGGGGCCTGGGAGTCTAAAGGACCTGGTTTCTTCCTTTTTTCCCCTCGCCCCTCTTTTTTTTTTTCTAGGCTGTCGTAATCAAGTTGCAGCATAAAGGGCCTGGTTTCTTTCTTTCTTTTTCTTTTTTTTTTTTGAGACAGAGTCTTGCTCTGTGGCCAGGCTGGAGTGCAGTGGCACGATCTCGGCTCACTGCAACCTCCGCCTCCCGGGTTCAAGCAGTTCTCCTGCCTCAGCCTACGGAGTAGCTGGGACTACAGGCGGGCGCCACCACGCCCAGCTAATTTTTGTATTTTTTTGGTAGAGACGGGGGTTTCACCATGTTGGCCAGGATGCCCTCGATCTCTTGACCTCGTGATCCGCCCGCCTCCGCCTCCCAAAGTGCTGGGATTACAGGCATGAGCCACCGCGCCCGGCCAGGACCTGGTTTCTTAACCAGCAAGCTGAGGGCTCATTTCTTAGCTTCCTTAAACCTCAGTATTTTCACCCACGAATTAACCAAGAGGTTAATTCATGCCTTTGTATTTTATCTATAAAAATAGCAACATGAATGTGTATATAAAATGATAGTATTATTATGGCGTATTAGGATTAATGAGAATGGTATTTGAGAATGGTGAGTCCAAAAACAAGCAATGGGGAAAGGATTCCCCTGTTTAATAAATAGTGTTGGGAAAACTGGCTAGCCATGTGCGGAAAGCAGAAACTGGACCTTCCTGACACCTTACACTAAAATTAACTCCAGATGGGTTAAAGACTTAAACATAAGACCTAACACCGTAAGAACCCTAGGAGAATGCTGAGGCCTACTTGCACTACTTGATTGTGGAACTCGAAAAAAAAAAAAAAAAAGCGAGGTCGAAGAAATATGTCATTTACGGCGTTTATATTCTTGGAAGGAAAAAAGGGCCCCATCCTAAATAATCAAAGCTGGTTGTGAGAGCCCTTCGTGACCTTCTGGGAAATTGGACCAAGCTGTGCTTCACAGATTGCCTGAGTGACTATGTCGTTCCAGGTTTTACCACCTAGAATTGATGTTTGGAAGTAAAGGGCTTGGTCTTTAACAAGATCCTGCTGTATCTAGTTGTGAAAGTTCTTTCTATAATCAGCGTGTGTGCTTAGCGTCTTTAAGTGTGAGTGGAGAGGAACGCTGGGAAAAGTGCTTGGTACCGAGTAGGTACTTTAAAACTTGCCTTTGCTTGGGGTTGTCTCAAAATAACCTTTCATGAAACCCTTCCTCTTTATTCTCCTTTGGGGAACTTGAAACCGTGTCATCAGATTTGAAGGTTCTTGCTGCTGTCTCGGAAGTGTGCTCCAAAGCCTGTTAGCCTGTAGTTTTGGACGCTGTTAGTTGCCTAAGGGGAGATGTCCAGTAGGCACTTGGACTTTTATAAGAACCTGCTTGCTCTTGCTGTTCTAGTAGAAGGGAAGGAAAGCATTTTTGGTGGGCTGTCAGAGGACACTGGGATGTTTTCAGGCTGCATTTTAATGATCACCTTTTGCATTTGGTGTCAGGTAAGAAAACTTTGTTCTTCCACAAACCCACTTTGTTACTGCACACAGAGGCAGGATACAGGGAGAGCTTGCGGTTCTTATCAGGAGTGGTAGGTACTCGTAGCTGGCTGCTGCCTTGTCTTGAGTTGAATGGAAACAAACGTCTTGGCGGCTCAGGTGACATGACAGTGTGGAACTGCAATTCCCTGCCTCTTTCAAGATGTGAAATGGTCTTCCTTGTAAATAGGCAGAAGTCATTAAGCACCTGAAAGAGGCTAGGGGAAATTAGCTTTAGGAAATCTTGTATTCTTCCTATTTTAGTTCCGGTTTATTTCCTGTTTTTCAAATCTTGTGACTCTAGGATGAGATTTAGTTTGCATATATTGCAATTTTTATTTTAAATTAATGTAGGTAGCCATGGCTGCTTCTTATAGTAGGAGAGAGATAATTTGGTACATTTGAGTGCTTGTGTCAATGTCTTAGAAGTTCATCTTGGAGATTTTTATTTATTTATTTTATTTTTTTATTTTTGAGACAGTATCTCACTCTGTTGCCCAGGCTGGAGTGCAGTGGCACCATCTTGGCTCACTGCAGCCTCAACCTCTTGGGGTCAAAGCGGTCCTCCCACCTCAGCCTTCCGTGTAGCTGTGACTATAGGTGCCCAGCTAATTTTTATATTTTTGTAGATACGACGTTTTGCTATGTTGCCCAGGCTGGTCTCGAACTCCCGAACTCAAGGGATCCACCTGCTTAGGCCTCCCAAAGTTCTAGGATTATAGGTGTGAGCCCCTGAGCCTGGCCTTTGGGGATTTAATTTTTATCTGTAGCTGAACTCATGTAGACCACTTTAGCTTTGGGCATACTTGAATTTCCTGGTCTTGCTGATTAAAAAAAAAAACCAGAATTCTTTTGTGTCGAACTGGTGGTGAAAGATAACTAACTGTTTAGTCTTTGACTTCATCTTGTTTTATCCTATTTGAGAAGCAGTTGTCACTTAGATGAGAAACTGTTAATGCTCTGGGAAAAAAAAAGAGAAGCGATTGTCTTTTATGACTTATATTTTTTAAAAATATCTTGTCTGTTTTTCATGGCCATATGGTAGATTAAGAAAATAGATCTGTGTGTAAATTGAAGGGATGAAATGTAATTTTGTTCATTTTAATTACTTATTTTGTAAATAAAGTTTTGTTTTTCTGATACTGCATCTTAGTTTACTTGGAATACAGGTAATTGTAATAGTCGAAGAAATTTCAATTGATCTCTTTTCCCTTGAGAATTAAAAAATGTGAACACTTTCAGATTTTAATATTTATTTTAGGCCAGGCACGGTGGCTCACACCTGTAATCCCAGCACTTTGGGAGGCTGAGGCAGGCGGATCACCTGAGGTCGGGAGTTTGAGACCAGACTGGCCAACATGGGGAAGCCCCGTCTCTACTAAAAATACAAAAATTAGCCAGAGGTGGTGGTGGGCGCCTGTGATCCCAGTTACTCAGGAGGCTGAGGCGGGAGAATCGCTTGAACCTGGGAGGCTGAGGTTGCAGTGAGCCGAGATTGTGCCATTGCACTCCAGCCTGGGTGGCAAGAGCAAGACTCATCTCAAAAAAAAAAAAAAAAAAAAAAAAAACGAAATAGTATTGCTTCTAATTTATTGATGAGGAAACGGAAGCACACAGAAGTTAAAGAAACATGGCTGGTGTTACACAGCTCCTAAGTGGGGGAGCAGGATTCCAGTCCAGGCCATCTGGCTTATGTATTAGACCACGGACTACTTTCCAGGTCAGTGTTGTAGGCTTCCTGATTCTTGTTAAAGACGACCTCATCATATGCACGTGTAATGCATGATTTATTGCCTATTTCCCTATTATGGGCAAGTAGATTGTTTGTAATTTTTAATTGTTACAAGCAGTGTTATAATGGATGCCCTTGTGCATATTTTTGTAGGTACTCTTTTACTTCTGTGAGACTAGTGAATTAAAGGGCATGAGTTCTCAGTGGTTTAAATTTAACACCTGTTGGTAGCTTACTCTCAAAGGGATCAATTTACGCAGTTGCCAACAATATGTGGCAGGTGGATTTTCCCTGTAATCTTACAAGCTCTGGATGATGTCATTTGTTTTAAATTTGTGTCTTTTGATACATTAAAAAAAGTGGTGGCCGGGGGAGGTGGCTCACACCTGTAATCCCAGCACTTTGGGAGGCTGAGGCGGGTGGATCATGAGGGTCAGGAGGACAAGACTAGCCTGATGAAACCCTGTCTCTAAAGTAAAAAAAAAAAAAAAAAAAGTGGTATTGCTCGACCAGGCACCGTGGCTCATGCCTGTAATCCCAGCACTTTGGGAGGCTGAGGTGGGTGGATCACGAGGTCAGGAGTTCAAGACCAGCCTGGCCATCAGGGTGAAACCCCATCTTAAAAAAAATAATATTTAATTGACTAATATGAATGTGTACTATTTGTCAGGCACAATTCTAGGCATTTGGAATACATCAGTAGGCAACATAGGTAATAAATAACCCTGCCCTAGTGTGGGAGAAAGTCATACTAACAAATGTAAGCAAATGATACAGGTTGTTAGATGGTAAGTGCAGTGGGAAAAAGAGTAGGATAAAGGAACAGGGTGGGACTGGTTTTAAATAGGCTGCTCGGGCAGCTTTACTGAGAAGATGATACTTGTGCAAAGACTTGAAGAAGACGAGTTAGCCTGGAGGCTGTCTGGTGGCAGGGTGTTCTAGACAGGCGCCGGTTTCTGCATGTGCCTTCAGGGAGGAAGCATGTCTGGCACGTGTGAGGAACGGCATGGAGGTCAGTGTGGCTGGAATGATGTTAGGGCCTTAGGGAAAGAGTGTGGTAGGATTGGAGCTCCGAGAGGTGATGAGGTGGAGGCAGAGCTTGGTGGGCCCTGGAAGCACTGCAAGGATTGGCTTTCACTGTGGGGAACCGTTGAAAAGCTTTGAACAGAGGAACGATGTGATCCGAGTTATGTTTAAAAAAAAAAATCACTCTGGGCTGGGCGCGGTGGCTCACACCTGTAATCCCAGCACTTTGGGAGTGGAGGCAGGCAGATCACCCGAGGTCGGGAGTTCTAGACCAGCCTGGCCAACATGGTGAAACCTAGTCTCTACTAAAAATATAAAAATTAGCCAGGTGTGGTGGCAGGTGGCTGTAATCTTAGCTACTTGGGAGGCTGAGGCAGGAGAATTGCTTGAACCTGGGAGGCGGAGGTTGCAGTGAGCCCAGATCAGGCCACTGTGCTCCAGCCTGGGCAACAGAGAGATCATCTCAAAAAAAAAAAAAAAAAAAAAAATTGCTAAATGTTAGGGCTGAGCACCGTGGCTCGTGCCTGTAACTGCAACACTTTGGGTGGCAGAGTAGGACAGAACACTTGAGGTCAGAAGTTTGAGGTAGCCTGGCCAACTTGGCGAAACCCCGTCTTTACTACAAATACAAAATGAGTCGGGTATGGTGGCATGTACCTGTAATCACAGCTACTTGGGAAGCTGAGGCAGGAGAATCACTTGAACCCGAGAGGTAGAGGTTTGCAGTGAGCCAAGATCATGCCACTGTACTCCAGCCTGGGCACCACAGAGTGAAACCCTGTCTCAAAAAATAAATAATAAATAAAATTTATATCTATTTTACTACAATAAAAAGATTTACAAAAAAAAAGCAAAAGGGTTCAAAAGATGGACATATGGAAGAACCTCCATCCCACCCAGGTTCCCTCCCCCTCTGACAAATATGACTGCTAACCTTTTTTTGTTTTTTGTTTTTTTTTGAGACAGAGTCTCGCTCTGTCGCCCAGGCTGGAGTGTAATGATGCAATCTCAGCTCACTGCAACCTCTGCCTCCTGGGATCAAGCGTTTCCTGCCTCAGCCTCCCAGGTAGTTAGGATTACAAGCGTGTGCCACCACACCTGGCTAATTTTTGTATTTGTGGTACAGACAGGATTTCACCACGCTGGCCAGGCTGATCTCAAACTCCTGACCTTGTACTCTGTCCTCGTCGGCCTCCCAAAGTGCTGGGATTACAGGTATAAGCCACCACGCCTGGCCAGGACTGCTGACATTTTAAGTGTATTTTTCTAGAACATTCTAAGCATATACAAGGAAGAGAGTACATCATATTCCCCCCCCCCCATTTCCCCCTGTAGATGGTAGTACCCATTCATACTGTTCTATATCCCCGGTTTCACTTATTGATATGTCTTAAAGAAGGTTCTGGAAAATAAAGAATGTTCCATCTCAAAAAACAAGAAGTTGTAGTGGCTTGAAAATCTTTAAAAATAAAGACCCCCAGGAAAGGGGGGAATCTGTGTATTTTTATTTTATCTTTTTTTTTTTTTTTTTTTTTGAGACAGAGTCTCACTCGATCACCCAGGTTGGAGTGCAGTGGTGTGTCCTTGGCTGCAATCTCCACCTCCCAGGTTCAAGCAATTCTCCCACCTTAGCCTGCCAAGTAACTGGGACTACAGGTGCCCACCACCACATCTGGCTAATTTTTGTATTTTTAGTAGAGACGGGTTTCACCATGTTGGCCAGGCTGGTTTCGAACTACTGACCTCAAGTGATCTGACTGCCTTGGCCTCCCTAAGTGCCGGGTTTACAGGCGTGAGCCACCACACCCACCTTGTGTATTTTTATGCTAAATTTGATGACTTGGATATTTGTGAAGTTCCATCAGACAAAGGCAGTGTGATCTAATAGTGATAAAGTAAGGGAACGCCAGGGTTTGTGGCTCACAACGGTCATCCCAGCACTTTGGGAGGCTAAGGCGGGAGGATCTCTTGGGATCAGGGGTTCGAGACCAGCCTGAGCAACATAGAGAGACACCCCCCCCCCCCCCGCCCCACCCTTCTCTACTAAAAAATCAAAAAAATTGGCCAGGCATGGTGGTGCATGCCTATAGTCCCAGCTACTTGGGAGGCTGACGTGGGGGGGGAAAAAAACTAAAGGGAAGGCTGAGGGAAGGGTGCTGAGGGCAGAGGAAAGAGCAGATGTGAGGTCCCTGAGATGGAAATGAGGTTGGAATATTCCAGCTGGGGAAGGGAAGCCAGTGTGGCTGGAGTGGAGGGAGTGGGAGGCTGTGGGGGCAGGGACGTGACAAAGTAGAACAGGCAGAACCTTAGGGGGCTGCGGGCGGAAAACTTAGGGGCGGGCGGGACCTTAGGGGTGCGGGCGGAACTTTGGCTTCCACCCCAAGCAGGGGACGTAGAGGGTTCTGAGCAGAGGAGGGATGTGCCCTGACTCAGGTGCTCACAGGCATCCTCAGTGGCCATCGGGAAAGGTTAGATTCTGTTTTTGTTTGTTTCTGTCGCCCAGGCTGGAGTGCAGTGGCGCGATCTTGGCTCACTACAACCTCCGCCTCCCGGGTTCAAGTGATTCTCCTGCCTCAGCCTCCTAAGTAGCTGGGATGACAGGCGCCTGCCACCATGCCTGGCTAATTTTTCTATTTTTAGTAGAAACAGGGTTTCACCATATTGGTCAGGCTGCTCTCGAAATCCTGACATCATGATGCCCCCGCCTCAGCCTTCCAAAGTGCTGGAATTATAGGTGTGAGCCAGCAAGCCTGGCCTTGCCCAGCTAATTTTTGTATTTTTAGTAGAGACTGGGTTTCACCATGTTGGCCAGTCTGGTCTCAATCTCTTGACCTCATGATCTGCCTGCCTCGGCCTCCCAAAGTGCTGTGATTACAGGTGTGAGCCAGCGTGCCTGGCTCCAGATTCTGTTTGTATTTTGGCTGAGATGCCCTGGAGGTTCCAAAGGCCAAGGTCAGGTGTTTGTTGACCACAGTCCACTGGTGGTCTACAAAGGCCTGGGCTGCGAGGTCTTGCATTTCCCAGTGGTGAGCACATCCGTTGTGGTTGCTGGGGAACAGACTCCCTGTTACCTGGCATCTGGGTGACTGTGGAAGAACCAGGGAAAGATGTTGGCAAGAGCTAAGATGGGCCAGAGTCCAGGACTCCACCCTGACTGAGACTGAATGTCAACCACGTGAGTGGCTACAACCTTGAAAGCTGCACAGCCGTGGATCCTGATCTGGAGACGGGGACGGGGGCAGTGGGTGTTTCCCACTCGTGTCTCATATGTTGGACCTCATTACGTGGGTGTCGTATTGGCCGGGCACAGTGGCTCACACCTGTAATTCCAGCACTTCAGGAGGCCGAGGCAGGAGGGTCACTTGAAGCCAGGAGTTCAAGACCAGCCTTACTGGTGAAACCCCATCTCTACCAAAAATACAAAATTTTCCCGGGCTCATGCCTATATTCCCATCACTTTGGGAGGCTGAGGCCGGTAGATGATGAGGTCAGGAGTTTGAGACCAGCCTGACCAACATAATGAAACCCCATCTCTACTAAAAAAAAAAATACAAAAATTAACTGGGCATGGTGGTGCACACCTGTAATCCCAGCTACTCAGAAGGCTTAGGCAGGAGAATTGCTTGAACCTGGAAGGCAGAGGTTGCCGTGAGCTGAGATTGCGCCATTGCACTCCAGCCTGGGCAACAGAGCAAGACTCTGTCTCAAAAAAAAAAAAAAAAAGGTTAAGAGGTACAGATTAATTGCAGCAGTTTTGTTAAAGAAACGTCAGATTCCTCAAAATGTGAGGCCCTATTTTTAAAAAATGGTTAAGATAGTAAATGTTATATTACATGTATTTCACCATAATTAGAAAGAAAGAGAGGGAGAAAGAGAGAGAGAGAAGGTCAGGCATGGTGGTTCGTGCCTGCAATCCCAGCACTTTGGGATGCTGGAGCAGGAGGATCTCTTGAGGCCAGGAGTTTGAGAACAGCCTGGGCAACACAGCAAGACTCCACCTCTACAAAAAATAAAAAAATTAGTTGGGCGTGGTGGTGCGTGCCTGTGGTCCCAGCTACTCAGGAGGCTGAGGCAAGAAGATTGCTTGAACCCAGAAGGTTGAGGCTGAAGTGAGCTGGGATCGTGCCACTGCCCTCCAGTAAGGGCAACAGAGCAAGACCCTGTCTAAAAACTAATAATACTGGCCGGGCGCAGTGGCTCACGCCTGTAATGCCAGCACTTTGGGAGGCCAAGGTGGGTGGATCACAAGGTCAATAGATTGAGACCATCCTGGCCAACATGGTGAAACCCCGTCTCTACTAAAATACAAAAATTAGCTGGGCATGGTGGCACGCGCCTGTAGTCCCAGCTACTTGGGAGGCTGAGGCAGGAGAATTCCTTGAACCCAGGAGGCAGAGGTTGCAGTGAGCCAAGATCGTGCCACTGCACTCCAGCCTGGCGCCTGGTGACAGAGCAAGATTCTGTCTCAAAATAAAAAAAAAAAAAAAAATACAAACGTTAGCTGGGCATGGTGGCACATGCCTATAATCCCAGCTACTCAGGAGGCTGAGGCAGGAGAATTGCTGAACCCGGGAGGCAGAGGATGCAGTGAGCCAAGATCATGCCACTGCACTCCAGCCTGGGCAACAAGAGCAAAACTCCACCTCAAAATAATAATAATAATTCAAAAAGATAAGAAAACAGGAAGAAATGAAGGGAGAAGAGGAGAGAGGAGAAAAAAGAAAGGAAGGTAGGAAACAAGGGCAGAGGGATCAAAAGAGAAAAGAGAAAAGATTGTTTAAAGCTCCTTGGAGTCATCTGATTAACCTTGGCTTCCCCAGCTTCTGTGCGTCAGCAGTGACGACCTCCTGCACTCCAGCTCAATGTCAAGGGTGTTGCGGCCTCATGCGTCTCTCCTGCCAGCCGACCTAACTCTGCTGCCAAGAACCGATGGGAATCCAGGGAGAAAAAGCCGGTGAGAACCCTCTGCAGGGGACCCTAGGCCTTCGGTGTTTGCTCTTCTCAATCTGCGTCTTAGTTCACAAGGCGATCCTGTCGCCCTGTCTGGAACTGATTGCGGCTCCGTCCTGGGTTGAATTGGTTGGAACTGGTGGTCTTAAGGAAGAGACATCATCGCTGTATCAGGGTGTGCTGGACAGGGCTAGGCGCCTGCCACAAGAACATTCTCCTTTTTCTTTCCTTTTTAAATTAAGAAAACCTGTTTGTGTTTGGAGACAGGGTCTCATTCTGTCACCCAGGCTGGAGTGCAATCATGGCTCACTGCAACCTCTGCCTCCCAGGTTCAAGTTATTCTCCTGCCTCAGCCTCCCAGGTAGCTGGGATTACAGGTGCATACAACCGTGTCTGGCTAATTTTTATATTTTTAGTAGAGACAGGTTTTGCCATGTTGGCCACTCTGGTCTCAAACTCTTGACCTTGCGTGATCCAACCACCTCAGCTTCCCAAAGTGCTGGGATTACAGGCATGAGCCAAGGAGCCCAGCCAAATTTTTTTTTTTTTTTTTTTTTTTTTGAGACAGAGTCTCGCTCTGTCACCCAGGCTGGAGTGCAGTGGCTTGATCTTGGCTCACTGCAGCCTCCACCTACTGGGTTCAAGCGATTCTCCTGCCTCAGCCTCCCAAGTAGCTGGGACTACAGGCACTTACACCACGCCTGGCTAATTTTTGTATTTTTAGTAGAGACGGGGTTTCACCACGTTGGTCAGGATGGTCTTGATCTCCTGACCTCGTGATCTACCCGCCTCGGCCTCCCAAAATGTTGAGATTACAGGCATGAGCCACTGCACCCAGCCTGATTCATTCTTCCTTTCCTGATGAGGACGGGTGCCATTGAGTGTGATATTCCCATTTTATTCCTAGTGCCTGGGTTAGCCCCTTAGTAACATGTGCAGTGAAGTGGGTCCCATTGTCTGAATCAGTGTTCTCTATTAGTCTAAGCCTCAGCATGATGTGTTCCAACTGGGCTTTCACTACATTACTGGTGGTTGCGCTTGGGCAGGGGATGGCCTCTACCCAGTGGGTGAGGTGGTCTGTTATTACTAGTAAATACTTGAGACGGCCTGTTGGGGGCATTTCAGTGTAGTCCAGTTGGATGTTTTGGAATGGCCTCAACCCTGTGTTTCTTCCCTTGGGAGGTTGCTTTTTTAGGATTTGCTTATTGGTTTTTCTTTGTTTTTTGTTTTTCATTTTTTATTTTTATTTTATTTGTTTAGAAACAGGGATTCACCATGTTGGCCAGGATAGTCTCGATCTCCTGAACTCGTGATCCACCCGTCTTGGCCTTCGAAAGTGCTGGAATTACAGGCATGAGCCACTTTGCCTGGCCACTTACTGGTTTTTCTTTCTTTTTCTTTTTTTGAGATGGAATCTCACTTTGTCGCCCAAGCTGGAGTGCAGTGGCATGATTTCGGCTCACTGCAACCTCCGCCTCCCGGGTTCAAGCGATTCTCCGCCGTCAGCCTCCTGAGTAGCTGGGAGTACAGGTGCCTGCCACCACGCTCAGCTGTTTTTTATTTTTATTTATTTATTTATTTATTTATTTTTGAGATGGAGTCTTGCTCTGTCGCCAGGCTGGAGTGCAGTGGCGCAATCTCTGCTCACTGCACCCTCTGCCTCCTGGGTTCAAGCGATTCTTCCGCCTCAACCTCCTGAGTAGCTGGGACCACAGGCGCATGCCACCACGCTCGGCTAATTTTTTTGTATTTTAGTAGAGACGGGGTTTCATGATGGCCAGGGTGGTCTCGATCTCTTGACCTCGTGATCCGCCTGCCTCGGCCTCCCAAAGTGCTGCGATTACAGGCGTGAGCCACCGCGCCGGGCTCAGCTGTTTTTTAGTAGAGATGGGGTTTCACCATGTTGGCCAGGCTGGTCTTCAACTCCTGACCTCGTGATCTGCCCACCTTGGCCTCCCAAAATGCTGAGATTACAGGCGTGAGCCACCACACCTAGGCCAATTTTTGTATTTTTTTAGTAGAGACAAGGTTTCACCATACCGGCTAGGCTGGTCTCGAACTCCTGACCTCGTGATATGCCCGCCTCGGCCTCCCAAAGTGCTGGGATTACATGCGTGAGCCACCGTGCCCGGCTGGACCACATTTTCTTTATTCATTCAAACACTGATGGGCACTTGGGTTGATTCCATCTTTTGGCTATCATGAATAGTGCTCTAATAAATATGAGAGTTTTTTTTTTTTGGAAACTGAGTCTCATTCTGTTGCCCAGGCTGGAGTGCATTGGCAATATCTTGGCTCACTGCAACCTCTGCCCCTTGGGTTCAAGCAATTCTCCTGCCTCAGCCTCCCAAGTAGCTGGGATTACAGGCACCTGCCACCATGCCCGGCTATCATTAACTTAATAAGAGGATTTAACCAGTTTTTTTTTTTTTCTTTGAGACAGAGTCTAATTCTGCCACTCAGGCTGGAGTGTAGTGATGTGATTACAGCTCACTGCAGCCTTTACTTCCCAGGCTCACGCAGTACTCCAACCTCAGCCTCCCAAGTAGCAGAGATTACAGGTGTGTGCCATCATGGCCACCTGTTTACGTGTTTTGTAAAGGTCAGGTCTCATTTCATTGCCCAGGCTGGTCTCAAACTTCTGGGCGCAAGTAATCCTTCATCTTCAGCCTCCCAATGTGCTGGGATTACAGGTTTCAGCCACCATGCCCGGTGTTATTTTATTTTTCCACTTTCTTTTTTTTTTTTTTTTTTTTAAAGACGGGGTTTCACCATGTTGGTCAGGCTGGTCTTGAACTCCCGACCTCAGGTGATCCGCCCGCCTTGGCCTCCAAAGTGCTTGGATTACAGGCGTGAGCCACCGCGCCCAGCCCTATTTTTCCACTTTCTTCATTTAAAAATAAAGACACTTCTACTAGTGTCTACGTGCTAAAAAATAAATAACAAATAGAGACACTTCAGTAACATGGTGAGGGGAATATAATAAAAAAAGAAAAATTAATAATAATAATAAAAAAAATACAGGACTCTCACTGTGTTCTCCAAGGTGGTCTCAAACCCCTGACCTGAAGCGATCCTCCCACCGTGGCCTCTGAAAGTGATTACAGGTGTGAGCTATGGTGCCCAGCCTGAACAGTTTTTCTAAAGCGTGTTTCTTTGCAGTTCTTCTTTAGGGCCTCTAAAGAAATAGGAGGCTGGAGGCTGGGCGCAGTGGCTCAGGCTTGTAATTTTAGCAGTTTAGGTGGCTGAGGCGGGTAGCTCATGAGGTCAAGAGATCGAGACCAGCCTGTCCAACATGGTGAAACTGTCTCTACTAAAAATACAAAAGTTAGCCAAGGGTGGTGGCGTGCGCCTGTAATCCAAGCTACTCAGGAGGCTGAGGCAGGAGAATCGCTTGACCCTGGGAGGCAGAGGTTGCAGTGAGCTGAGATCGTGCCACTGCACTCCAGCCTGGGCAACAGAGCAAGACTCTATCTCAAAAAAAAAAACAAAAGGAAATAGGAGGCCAGGCGCGGTGGCTCACGCCTTCAATACCAGCACGTTGAGAGGCCAGGGTGAGCAGATCACCTCAGGTCAGGAGATCAAGACCAGCCTGGTCAACATGGCAAAACCCTGACTCTATTAAAAAATACAAAAAAAAATTAGCCAGGTGTGGTGGCAGGTGCCTGTAATCTCAACTACTCAGAAGGCTGAGGAAGAATTGCTTGAACCCGGGAGGCAGAGGTTGCAATGAGCTTAGATCAAGCCACTGCACTCCAGCCTGGATAATAAAGCAAGACTCCGTGTCCCCCAAAAAAAAAAAAAGATAAATAGGAAATAGGAACTTTCCTTCTGTCAATTTCTCTTTTTCTTTTCTTTCTTTTTTTTTTTTTGAGATGGAGTCTTGCTCTGTCACCAAGGCTGGAGTGCAGTGGCACGATCTTGGCTCACTGCAACCTCCACCTCCCAGGTTCAAGTGATTCTCCTGCCTCTGCTTCCTGAACAGCTGGGACTACAGGCGTATGCCACCATGCCCAGCTAATTTTTTTTCTTTTGTATTTTAAGTAGAGACAGGGTTTCATTGTGTTAGCCAGGATGGTCTCGATCTCCTGACCTCGTGATCCGCCTGCCTCAGCCTCCCATAGTGTTGGGATTATAGGCTTGAGCCACCAAGCCCGTTTTTTTTTTTTCCCATTTTTTAGAGACAAAGTCTTCCTCTGTCACTCAGGCTGGAGTGCAGTGGTGGGATCACAGCTCACTGCAGCCTCACACCCCTCAACTTAAGTGATGCTCTCACCTCACCCTCCTGAGTAGATGGGACTCCAGGCAGACACCACCATGCCTGGCTGATTTTTTTTTTCCTTGTAGAGATGGTGTCTTCCTATATTGCCCAGGCTGGTGTCAAACTCCTGGGCTCAAGTGATCATCCTGCCTCAGCCTCCCAATGTGCTGAGATTACGGGCGTGAGCTACCATGCCTAGCCTCCTTGTCAGCTTCTCAAAGTGCTTATTTCAGCATACACGCTAGCATTTTCTTTTTTTTTTTTTTTCTTTTTGTTCCCTGACTGGGAAATGAAACGCTAGTATTTTCTTTTCTGTTTTCACCATTTTTTTTTTGAGACAGAGTCTCGTTCTTGTTGTCCAGGCTGGAATGCAATGGTGCAATCTCAGCTCATTGCACCTTCCACCTCCCAGGTTCAAGCAATTCTTCTGTCTCAGCCTCTTGAGTAGCTGGGATTACAGACATGCGCCACCACGCCTGGCCAATTTTTGTATTTTTAGTGGTGACGGGGGCTTCCCCATTTTGGTCAGGTTGGTCTTGAACTCTTGACCTCAGGTGCTTTTGAACTTCTGAGCTCAAGCAATCTTCCTACCTCAGCATCCCAAAGTGGTGGGATTACAGGCGTGAGCCACTGTGCCGGGCCCCAAGTAATTCCTGCTCCAGATGACCAAGGAAGGCAAGAAGAGGCAGGAACTGACATCTGAGGGCTCAGAGGGAGATTGGTCACATGAGGGGTTGCAGCCACGGGCCCCTGTACGTGCCAGTGTCTAGAAGTACGTGGTGTAGAACTTTGGCTGAGGTTTGGAGAAGGCTGGGCAGGCGGCCAGGCTCAGCTGACTAGGGCCCTTGTGCATCGAGGAACTGTGAGAGTTTAGAACCTTCTGGCTATGTGGAGCAGGGAGGGTGGAAGTGGAGAAACCAAGGAGTTGACTACACTGGTCTAGGCCAGCCACGGGGCTGGGGCTGGGGCTGGAGCAGGTGAAGGCCAAGGGTGGAGAGAGAGGTGTATAGGTTGATGGGATATTTAGGAAGGAGAATGAGTGAGGAGGGCGGGGATTGGCTGGTGTGGCCTGATGGAAAGGGATGACAGCTGAGATAAGACTCTGTGGAGGCCAGTGGCCACTTGTGATGTGCAGACACAGAAGCAGAATCAGACATGGGTCAATCGGGAGTAGCTGGGCTCTGGACACTTCATTTATATGAACACTCCAGCAGGTAATTTTTTTTTTCTTGAGACAAGAGTCTCACTCTGTCACCCAGGCTGGAGCGCAGTGGCGCAAACTCAGCTCACCACAACCTCTGCCTCTCAGGTTCAAACGATTCTCCTGCCCCAGTCTCCTGAGTAAGTGGGATTACAGGCATGTGCCACCACACCCGGCTAATTTTTTGTATTTTTGGTAGAGATGGAGTTTCACCATGTTAGCCAGGATGGTCTTGGCCTCCCAAAGTGCTGGGATTACAGGCCTGAGCCACCGCACCCAGCCCAAAAAGTGGTTCTTAAAACAGCTAGCGGGCTAGGTATGGTGGCTCACACTTGTAATCTCAGTATTTTGGGAGGCCAAGGTAGGTGGATCACCTGAGGTCAGGAGTTTGAGACCAGTCTGGCCAACATGGCAAAACCCCGTCTCTACTGAAAATACAAAAATTAGCTGGGCATGGTGGCAGGTGCCCATAATCCCGCTACGTGGGAGGCTGAGGCAGGAGAATGAATCACTTGAACCTGGGGGGCAGAGGTTGCAGTGAACTGAAATGGTGCTACTTCAGTCCAGCCTGGGCAGAAAAAGAGCAAAACTCCATCTCAAATATAAAATGGCCAGGTGACCTCACCACCTTGGGGAATCTCTTAACTCCACTCTTCCCCTCCCCCCACTGCCAAGGGTAATAGTAGCAGTTCAGGGTGTTGTGTTTTGGGGGTGTGTCCTGACACAGCTTTCTCTAAGTGTGATGTAGAAGTGACATGGTCCACAATACATATGCAGTGTCCACACTGGCATCTAGCTGGACATCTGCTCCACTGTGCAGCACTCCGAAGGAGTCCCTCTCAGCTCCCATCCCTTTCTCTATCCTCAGCAATGTTCTCAAGATCTTTCCATGTTTAATTAGATCCCTGTCATTTAAAAAATTGTTTTATGATGTTCCAGTGACTCGTTGCCTAACAAATCACCCTAACAGCTTTGTGGCTTCAAACAATGGGTTTATTCGCTCTCATGGTTTTATTGGTCAGGAGCGTGGGAGGGGGCTCAGCGTGGCAGTATGGGCTCAGGGTCTTTGATACAGCTCATGACAGCTGAGGTCTAGGGCTGGGGCAGCCATTGCTCCCCTGTTCCCATGGTCTTCGTGGTCTTATAGCATAGGCTTGGTTGGGCTTCCTCACAAAAGGGCAGGCTCCAGGAAGTCAGGCTGTTATATGGCAACTGGTGATTCAAGAGTGAGTGTTTCAGCAAGCAAGGCGGAAGCTGTGGTGCTTTCCGTGACCTACTGTTAGTAGCTGCATGATGTCACTTCTATTGAACTCTGTTGGTTACCAGTGAGTCCCAAGTCCACCCAAACTCAAGGGAAGGAAAATAAGACTCCATGATGGGAGCAAGACTCTAGGAGAGGCCAGGTGCAATGGCTCATGCCTGTAATCCCAGCACTTTGGGAGGATGAGGCAGACAGATCACCTGAGGTCAGGAGTTCGAGACCAGCCTGGCCAACATGGCAAAACCACACCTCTCCTAAAAATACAGAAATTGCTGGACGTGGTAGTTCATGCCTATAATCCCAGCACTTTGGGAGGATGAGGCAGACAGATCACCTGAGGTCAGGAGTTCGAGACCAGCCTGACCAACATGGAGAAACCCCGTCTCTACTAAAAATATATTTAAAAAAAATTAGCTAGGTGTGGTGGTGCATGCCTGTAATCCCAGCTAGTTGGGAGGTGGAGGCAGGAGAATCGCTTTAACCTGGGAGGTGGAGGTTGCTGTGAGCCAAGATTGTACCATTGCACTCCAGCCTGGGCCACAAGAGTTAAGACTCCATCTCAAAAAACAAAAAACGCACAAAAATTAACTGGCCGTGGGTGTGTGCCTGTAGTCCCAGCTACTCGGGAGGCTATGGCGCCACTATACTCCATCCTGGGCGACAGGGCAAGACTCTATTTCAAAAAAAAGGACTCTAGGAGAGCCTATGGGATGGGAAAGAACGTGGCCACCTGCCAGGTGTGACGTCCCTATTCTTCCTACTACTGCTCCTAGTGCAGGCCGTGTCAGGGCACCCCATGGGCTCCCATCATGCCTTGACCATTGGTGCTTCAGTTTTTTTTTTTTTTTTTTTTTAAAGATGGGGTTTCACCGTGATGGCCAGGCTGGTCTTGAACTCCTGACCTCAAGTGATCCACCCACCTCGGCCTCCCAAAGTGCTGGGATTACAGGCATGAGCCACTGTGCCCGGCCTCGGTGCTTCAGTTTTAAGGTCCTGCTCAGTCATGTCTTGTGGAAGCTTCTCTTGACTCCTGGGGCACCCACCTGTCCCCCATTGCTCAGTCCACCACTCGGTTCCAGGGGACGATTTAACCTTCAAGTCTTAGTGTCCCTGGCTTCAGACCCCAGAGTAGGTGGCAACCCCTGAGGACTCCTGTGCCCTCCCAAACCCGAGCTCAGATCTGTGTAGCCTTAGGCCAGCGGTTCAACCTCCCTGAGCCCCACTTGCGTCATATGGGAAACAGGAATGATGTCCCATCCCGCAGCCCTGGGGGTTGTTGGGAGAAAGGCACTGGGCAGCGGGACTGAGAGAAAGAGCTGCCAGAGGGGCAGGTGTGGAGAGCAAAGGGCAACAGCCAGCTGGCAGCTGTCACCAGGTCACGTGGGTGAAGGAGGCCCCTGGCTTGGGGTCACTGTCTACATAGGGACCAAGCTGGTTCCAGGCCAAGGTCAATGTCTGAGATCTGGGCCAGTCGGGGCTGCAGCCCAGACAACTCACCTGCACTGCAGCTAACGTGTCCCTGGGACCCCACGAATGGGCTTCGCACAGGTGGTGAGACAAAGTTCCTTTTGTAGGCTCCCCCTCATTTTTTCTCTTAAAAATTATTTTCCTTAAAAAAATTTTTTTTTTTTGCCAGGCATGGTGGCTCAAGCCAGTAATCCCTGCACGTGGAGAGGCCAAGGCGGGCGGATCACCTGAGGTCGCTCCAGAGAGCCTGATGCACATCTCTGCCCAGCAGAGTTCAAGTACACCCCGAGAGGAACCACGGGCAGCAAGCAAAGGTAGGGCCAGCCTGCAAAACTGGGCAGAGCCACTGACTCGGCGTTTGGACGCAAGTTCTGACCAACCAACTGACGTCTCAGCTCGGCTGACCCAGGGGTGACTCTTCAAAAGAAAAACAAGAGCAGCCGAGCGCAGTGTAATCCCAGCACTTGGGGAGGCCGAGGCAGGTGGATCATGAGGTCAAGAGCTCAAGACCACCCTGGCCAACATGTTGGACTTAAAGACTTCAAAGCAGCTATTAAAAATAGATGCAAGCTGGGCTTGGTGGCACACGTCTGTGGACCCAGATACTGTGGAGGCTGTAGAGGGAGGATTATCTGAGTTCTGGACCCAGATACTGTGGAGGCTGCAGAGGGAGGATTATCTGAGCTCTGAAATTGAGGCTGTAGTGAGCTATGACTGCGCTGCTGTACTCCAGCCTGGGCAACAGAGCAATACCCTGTCTGTCTTGATTTGAAAAACAGGGTGAGGTAGGAGGATCGCTTGAGCTCAGGAGTTCAAGACCAGCCTGGGTAACATGGTGACACCCCGCCTCTACTAAAAACACAAAAATTAATGGCCAGGCTATTCTGTGCACTTTGGCAGGCCAAGGCTGGTGGATCACCTAAGGTCAGGAGTTTCAGATCAGCCTGGCCAACATGATGAAAGCCTGTCTCTACTAAAAATACAAAAAAAATTAGCTGGGCATGGTGGCCTGTAATGCCAGCTCCTCAGGAGGCTGAGGCAGGATAATGGCTTGAACCTGGGAGGGAGAGGTTGCAGTGAGCCAAGATCATGCCTCTACATTCCAGCCTGGGCGACACAGACTTCGTCTCAAAAAAAAAAAAAAAAAAAAAAAAACCTCAAATTATTTTCTGGATTTAGAAGCCCTCCCTGACCACCGGGGCTCCCATTATGCCCTGAGCTTCCTGCGTCATGGGCCTGACGGACAGCTGTATGTGACGTCTGCCCGTTTCTGTGAGGGTCTCCCCAGCCCAGCCTTGGCCACAGGCAGGGAAGGGACGCAGCCGCCTGCTCCCCGCACTGTAGGACCCAGGTGAACACATGCTGGAGAGCTGCAGCAGCAAAGGCCACCTGCGTAGCCAGGCAAGTCCTCTTCCCCTGCCGCGTCTTGAGGATCCTCCTCTGTGAAACGGGCCCATGGGTTCTGGTGCTGGGAGGAGGACAGGGACCTGGACACGAGGTGGCCCCACCACTCCTGCTGGCAGAAACCCCGGGAGCCAGGCATGAGTCCACCTGCAGGCTGTGCGTTTTGTTGTTGGTTTAATTTATTACTGATTGACATCCAGTGACACTGACATACCCTCGCCGGGTTCCGGCGAGTCTGACCTGTCCAGTAAAATACAGTACGAGGAGTGGACGGTGACGCACATGCATCCACGCTGAACTACAGTGACTCCAAACTGCGGCGCGACAGTACTGCCGGGAAAGGAAAAGAAACAGGTATCGTGTGTTCCCCAATTCAGAATTCTCTCTCTCTCTCTCTTAAGACAGTTAATGCTGTTACAAATGCTACTGATGCCAGGACAGGGCCAGTCACAAACAAACAGTCCTACAGTTTCTCTGCCGTATAAATATGGAAGATTCTTTTGTTTATACAGTTTTATCCCAAGTCTGAAACTACGTCTGTTGCTACCCGTTACTGCTAAGGCCTACGCTGTCTCGGCTCTGGAACGAGGGGCTCGGGGTCGAGACTGGAATGTCGGGGTTCAGTCTTCCTCACTGCCACTTCCTGAGCGGTCCTGGAGAAGAGACAGGAGAGAATGTGTGTTGGTTGCCCCTGCCAGGGAACCTTGCCAGGGGCCTGCCAAGCGTTAAATAAACTTGCTCAATAAAACACTGAGGCGGGCCACAGAAGCTGCCGCAGCCATGGCCACACCCCAACTTCATTTTTCTCTAGAGGAGCAGTCCCTGTGCCTACACTCGACTCTCGGGACCTGTGAGGCTCCATGTGCCTTCCCTGCTCGGTTTCATGCCACTTGTCTGGCCTTGGGCCCCTGACCTACAGCTTCCAAAACATTTGGGCTCTTCCTGACTGTGAAAGATCTTTGTGCTTCATATAGGTTTGTTTTTTTTTGAGACGGAGTGCAGTGGTGCAATCTTGGCTCACTACAACCTCTGCCTCCTGGGTTCAAGCAATTGTCCTGCCTCAGCCTCCCGAGTAGCTGGGATTACAGGCGCGTGCCACCACACCTGGCTAATTTTTGTATTTTTAGTAGAGACGGGGTTTCACGATGTAGTTCAAGCTGGTTCTGAACTCCTGACCTTGTGATTCACCCGCCTTGGCCTCCCAAAGTGTTGGGATTACAAGCGTGAGCCACCGTGCTCAGTCCTTTTATTTTTATAGAAAAAAAATTTTTTTTTTAGACAGGGTCTTGCTCTGTTGCCCAGGCTGAAGTGCAGTGGTGCGATTACGGCTCTCCACAGCCTCTACCTCCCAGGCTCAAGTAATCCTCCTGCCTCAGCTTCCCAAAGTGCTGGGATTAACAGGTGTGAGCCACCAGGCCTGGCCTCATAAAGCCTTTTTAAACAGACTGGCATGGGCCATAAAACACGCTGCTCTGGTTTGGGCAAGAGAGATACCCCCATAGCTCAGACCCTCCTGTCTGACACACGGGCCCCCCTCCCTTCCCCATGAGGACTTCATGAATGTCCTCAAAGGTCACGTGCCTGTTTTGTCAGACAAATTCCCAGGCACAGAAACTTGCTGCTTCTGTAATGACAAAATGGCATTCACCAGGCTTCGGTGGGAGCCAGGCCTCGAGCAGGGGCCGCCCCATAATGCATGCAGCCTCCTTGCTTTGCTAAGAGGAGACTGAAGCTTTGAGAAGCAAAGTGACCTTGCCAGGTCCCATAGCCAGGAAGGGCCAGAGACAGAGATGATGTAGCTTATTTACAGCTAGCAAGTGGGCCGGGCGCAGTGGTTCATGCCTGTAATCCCAGCACTTTGGGAGGCTGAGGCGGGTGGATCATGAGGCCAGGAGATGGAGACTATGCTGGCCAAATGCTGAAACCCCGTCTCTACTAAAATACAAAAAATTCATGGAGCGTGGTGGTGCGTGCCTGTAATCACAGCTACTTGGGAGGCTGAGGCAGGAGAATGGCTTGAAGCCAGGAGGTAGAGGTTGCAGTGAGCTGAGATGATGCCACTGCATGCCAGCCTGGCAACAAAGCAAGACTCCGTCTCAAAAAAAAAAAAAGCCAGCAAATGTATCTGTTCAGGCTCCCTCACTGCCCCCCCAGAAGCTTTCCACTGTGTGCCACTAAGGAGATGAGGCACTGCCTGGTGGGTCCCCCAATCAAGCCCTGGCCTGCTCAGCCTCAGCCCAGAAGCCCTGGTGCCCTGGGCCCACCTCCTGCCTATCCTGAGACCTCAGGTCCCCCAGTCCCCAGACACCCACAGGTACTGACAGCTGGTTTTAGGGTCACACAGGCCTGGGCTTGAGTGGCAGCTCTGCCATGTACTTGCTGTGTGACCAGGGGCTAGCCATGGAAAGTGAAGCCTGTTTCCCCCATCTGCAGAGTCGAGTATCGCCCCACAGGGCCATGCCGTCAGGGCCCTGGGCTGCCTCCTGCTACCTGCCAGCCCTGCCTGTCCCACCTGTCCCGCCTGCCCTGGGGCCCGGCCTCACCTCCTCTTGTTCCTCCTCACTGTCGTCGTCACTTACGACCGGCTTGGCTCGGGACCCTCGGCTTGGCCGCCGCCGGCTGCCCTTGAGCCGGTCCTGTGCCTTCTCTTTCCGGCCAAGCTTGATCTTCACTTTGACAGATCGAGCTGGAGGGGGACCAGGAAGGAAAGGGAGCCATGAGCTCTGGGAACACAGCACCCCCACAGCAAGGGGCATCTGGGAGCCAGGAGGGCTGTGAACAGCTGGGGCCTTGGGGGCTCTCAGACCGGCGTGAACCCTGGCATCCTGAACACCCCCACCCCGGGACTCACACTCAGATTCGGAGCCTTCCTCCTCGCCCTCTCCTCCTCCTCACTCTCCTCGCCTTCGCTGTCATCCTCCTTTTCAATTTTCTGCCGTACGCTGGTGAAGACTGACTGCAGGACGATGGAGTCTTCATAGATCTGGGTGGAGACACCAGGGACTTGAGTGGATGGGCCCGATGGGAGCGCTGCCTGCCTGGTCCCAGCACCAGCCCCTGGACAGCTGATCAGTGGCCAGTACGAGTCTCAGTGGGCCGGGGCTTCAGCCCACCCGAGGTGGAGGGCCCTCTCCATAATCATCCTGCACAGGTGCCCCAGAGAGCATCAGGCTTCTGCAGTGCTCCAGGATGAACAGTCAGGCACACTGGTTTGGGACTGGCTGCAGGTGCCTTCCTCCTCCTGCAGAAGCTCTGAGAAGGTCTGCAATAACATTAGAAATGTATGCCCCTAGGGCTGGGCGAGGTGGCCCACGCCTGTAATCCCAGCCCAGGTGGGAGGATCAGGAGGTCAAGAGATGAAGAGCATCCTGACCAACATGGTAAAACCCCATCTCTACTAAAAATGCAAAAATTAAAGCTGGGTGCAGTGGCTCACGCCTGTAATCCCAGCTCTGGCAGGCTGAGGCGGGCGGATCACCTGAGGTCAGGAGTTCGAGACCAGCCTGACCAATATGGTGGGGAAAAAAAAAAATGCAAAAATTAGCTGGGTGTGGTAGTGGGCGCCTGTAGTCCCAGCTACTCGGGAGGCTGAGGCAGAATTGCTTGAACCTAGGAAGCTGAGGTTGCAGTGAGCCGAGATCATGCCACTGCACTCCAGCCTGGGCAACAGAGCAAGACTCCGTGTAAAAAAAAAAAAAAAAAACAAAAAAACATGCAAGCTCCGTGTGGAAGCCAGCATCTTCCCCAAACCTATCAAAGTCTAATCTTTTTTTCTGAGGGGCATCGATCCCAAACACACTAAGAAAACTTTGCCAAGCTGAGACTATGTGTGTGTGTCAATTCTATCACGGGAAAGAACACGTCCATAGTGTTCCTTCGAAGAGAGCATGCCCCGGAGGAATTTATTTATTATTTTTTTTTAATTTTTTTTTTTTTTTTTTTTAAGATGGGGTTTCACCATGATGGCCAGGCTGGTCTTGAACTCCTGACCTCAGGTGATCCACCCACCTCGGCCTCCCAAAGTGCTAGGATTACAGGCGTGAGCCACCGTGCCCGGCGCCCCGGAGGAATTTAAATTAAAATTCCAACACAGGACTCTGAGTCTACTACTTCTGTTGGGCCTATCTTTATTTTCTTCAGTAAATACTCATTGTTTTTGTAATTACTAAAATATCCCAAGTTGTTCGAAATTAAATTTTTTTTGAGACGGTCTTGCTATGTTTCCCAGGCTGGTCTTGAACTCCTGGCCTCAAGTGATCCTCCTGCCTCAGACTCCCAAAGTGCGGGGATTACAGGCATGAACCACCACACCTAGCAGGAATTGTGTGGTTCTTTTTTTTTTGGTTGTTTTTTTGTTTTGTTTTGAGACTGGGCTTCACTCTTGTTGCCCAGGCTGGAGTTCAATAGCATGACCTTGGCTCACTGCAACTTCTGCCTCCGGGACTCGAGCGATTCTCCTGCCTCGGCCTCCCAAGTAGTTGGGATTACAGGCGCCCACCACCATGCCCAGCTAATTTTTTTATTTTTAGTAGAGATGGGGTTTCACCATGTTGGCCAGACTGGTCTTGAACTCCTAACCTCAGGTGATCCACCTGCCTTGGCCTCCCAAAGTGCTGGGATTACAGCTATGAGCACCGCCCAGCCAGGGAATTGTTTTTAACCCATCAATTGAGAAGGGACGGAGGGGTGGGTCGGTTCAAAGCCCAGCTGTGAGAGTGGCCCACCCCACCCCCAGCGGTGCCCTTACCAGGGAGCCCTCCAGGTTGAAGGTCTGCGCGTTCTGGCACAGCAGCATGACGTCCTTCTCTAGGTCGTTGAGGCTGCGGTACTTGTGGTTGCGGATGCGCTCCTGCAGAGGGTGGGAAGAGCAGGCCTTACCTCCGGACCCCACCTCCCCTGCCTGCCGTGTGCTGGGAACCCCGAGGGCTAGGACTCCTGACGCCTATGAGTATGTGGCTGAAGCCCCAGCCTCGGTAACCCGGCTCACCCGACACAGGAATTGCATGACCGAGGCCCAGCACTGAGTGTATGTGACCTCGAAGGAGCAGCCAACACCAACGGCCCACTGACATCCCTCAGGACACCCCCAACCCCCGCAAGGAACCCCGAAAGCCCATGACCAGGTCCCTAACGGGGTAGCCCAAGGTCCTGCCCAGGTGGTTTCCTCTCATTCTTCCCATACACCACCGCGCTCAGATGGGGCTGCCCCTGCGTCAGACTCCCCCCTGGGCAGAAGCAAGTCAGCATTACCTTTATCTTCTTGAAGTCCACGGGCTTTCGGATGAGCTCATAGTACTCGGGCAGCTCCTTTCGAGAGGGCAGCTGGATGAAGACCTCGCTCAGCTGCCGTCCACTGCTGCTGCAAGGCAGAACCGGCGGGCGTCACCTCCAGGCCCACCCACCCAGGGGCCCCCACCCCACCTCAGCAGGACCCCACACTGAGAACAGAGAGGATGAGAAATTCAAACTCAGCTCAGGAGCTGTTTCTTGCATACATGCTTTCTGTGGCTTCTGGAACATTCCCCAGAGACAACCACACACACAGGCCTGCGATGCCTTTGTTTTCGAGACAGGGTCGTGCTGTTGCTCAGGCTGGAGTGCAGTAGCGCAATCATGGCTCACTGCAGCCTCAACCTCCTGGACTCAAGCGATCTTCCTCGAACAGCCTCTCGAGTAGCCGGGACCATCACACACAGCTAAAATTTTTTTGTACAAACAGGGGTCTCACTACTTTGCCGAGGCTTGTCTCAAACCTTTAGCCTCAAGCAATCCTCCGTCCTAAGCCTTCCAAGGTGCTGGGATTACAGGCAGGAGCCACCGCACCCAGCTTGGGATGCATCTGGATCTCTGCTCTGTCCTCGCTGAAGACTGATCTAACTCCCTCAGCCCCATAGGAAACGCCCTGGTGCACTCAGCACAGCGGGTGGTGATGAGATGCTGCCAGGCCTCATGCACCTGCTCCCAGCTCTTACCAGTTTATGCCCATACCTGAGCCTGGCTGAGGAGGACACGGTGGGTGGGGACAGAAGCTCTGAGAGCTGACCTTGTTCTGATGGAACCCCGTCTGCAGGCTGGGAAAATGAGAACGCATGGTAAATGCATTCTCCGCTCTGCTTTGGCCCAAAGGAAGAGCCTAGCCGGGGAATGTCCCCAAGCAGGGAGCCAGCAGGTGGATGAAGCCTGAAAGTGGCCAATAGGACCGATGGGAAGGGGGGAGCTGAGCCGGGGTCATGACAGCTCCAGGTGCCTCATCAGCACCGCTTCTTTCCTTATTTCTCTTGTTGCCAGACTGGACTGCAATGGCGTGATCTCGGCTCTCCGCAACCTCTGCCTCCCATGTTCAAGTGATTCCCCCTGCCTCAGCCTTCTGAGTAGCTGGGATTACAGACCTGTGCCCACCATGCAAGGCTAATTTTGTATTTTTAGAAGAGACGGGGTTTCTCCACGTTGGTCAGGTTGTTTTCAAACTCCTGACTTCAGGTGATTCGCCCGCCTTGGCCTCCCTAAGTGCTGGGATGATGAGCCACCGCACTCTGCCCTCCTCATGTTCTTTTCTATAGATGCACCTGCTGCTCTGTGGCCCTGGAGAAAAACGTGAATCCCCTTTGAGTCAGGAAACGTGTGTCCGACCTGCAGCTCAGGCAGAGCAGGCCTGTACCTACCTCTTCCCTCTCCTAAGCCGGCATGTCCTATTCTCCGCCGATTCTCTGCTCCGCGGAATTTCTAAGCAAACAGCTCTCCCCTCTCTTCATGATAGCCGTATCCACCTTAGACCTGTTACCATAAAGCACAGCAAGAGCTGCCTCTACGCTGTGAAGCAGGACACACAGCACAGGCAGGAGCGACACAAGGGCCCCAACGCGGTGGTCTCTTCTGTGAAAAGCAGTGCACTATGCAATTTTATTTTAGAAATGCCACTTGTAGGCCAGGTGCAGTGGCTCATGCCTGAAATCTCAGCACTCTGGGAGGCCAAAGCAGGAGGACTGCTTGAGCCCAGGAGTTTGAGACCATCCTGGGCAACGTGGCAAAACCCCATTTCTGTTTCACTGGAGAAAAAAGCCACTTTTGTGATCCACTCAATTCTCCAATCGGCAGCTAACAGTGCAGACTCTTGGCTTGAAAGGCCCTGCCCTGGGGCCATGCGGGGCTTGCTGCATACTGTGGCCCTTGCCCTGGAGGGCAACTCCTTATGCAGGAAGTGAGACCCCAGGGCTGTGATACAGCAGAAGGCTTTATAATAGCACCCTGCCACCTTCAACCCCCACCTCCATCAGGCTAATGAGAAACAGCTACACGCAGCAAAAAACAAGGCACCCCGGGTGCAGTGGCTCATGTCTGTAATCCCAGTACTTTGAGAGGCCAAGGTGGGTGGATCATGAGGACTGGACTTCAATACCAGCCTGTCCAACATGGTGAAACCGTATCTCTATTAAAAATACAAAACTTAGCTGGGCGTGGTGGTAGGAGCCTGTAATCCCAGCTACTAAGGAAGCAGAGGCAGGAGAATCACTTGAATCCAGGCGGCAGGGCTTGCAGTGAGCCGAGATCGTGCCACTGCATTCCAGCCTGGGTGACAGGGTGAGACTTTGTCTCAAACCACCCACAAAAAACCAAACCAAGATGCAAGAGCGCCCCCTTCCTGACCTCTAGGAGAAATTACATTCTAGATAATAAAGACCACCCAGCCGCCTGTCCCAGGATTCTGCTCTGGTACAGAGTGCCCTGAAGGCCCTGTCCTCAGGCTTTGCTGCAGCAGGAAGGGTGCCAAGGGCCTCCTTCACCTCTGTATTAAAGAGGGATACGCTGCAGCCTCCCTTCAGTAGGAATGAAACCCGGAGTCCTCCAGATAGGCGCCCATCACCTCTGATGTCAGAGCCCCTACCTCTGCTCCCATGCTCGTATCCGGCCCCACAAAGGGGATATCCCTCCATGGGAACTTCAGTGCAAGGCTAAAAATCTGCTCCTGTCTTGCTTCCCCTAGGGGGGGACCCTGGGCTGAGGTTGGCTGCTTCTTGAACTTGGTGATGTTGAAGCACACAGGGGACCCCCCCATGCCTGACCTGGCCTAAGCCCTCCTTGCTGTCCCTGTTGCCAAGTGCAGCAAAAAGGTCCCGAGGTGCACACACCAGCCATGCCCAGTTCCCACTGCTGGACATGTGGTCTGTGCACACTCAGGAACATGTGTTTGGTTTGTAGTTCTCCTGGGAATTTATCTGGGAGAAGAAACTCTGGGTGACAGGGCGGGGACATGCTCTGCTTGGTAGATACCGAGCCAGCGTGAGCAGTCCTTGTCCTTCCAGCCATTCTACAATGTGGCACTCAGCACGTTTCCTTGCTGTGCAGAGAAGCCAAGCACCGTTTCACAGGCTCTTCCAAACAGCGCCTGTTCCCATCTTTTGCCCATTTCCCTCCCCCGGGGCGTCCTTTGTTGGACACGTTATTGCAAACACCTGCTCCAGTCTAGGAACTGTTTTTTTCTCGCTTTTTTGAGACGGAGTCTTGCTCTGTTGCCAGGCTGGAGTGCAGTGGCATGATCTTGGCTCATTGCAACCTCTGCCTCCCGGGTTTAAGGGATTCTCCTGCCTCAGCCTCCTGAGTAGCTGGGACTACAGGTGTGTGCAACCACGCTGGGCTAAGTTTTGTATTTTAATAGAGATGGGGTTTTGCCACATTAGGCAGGCTGTTCTGAAACTTCTGACCTCAAGTGATCTGCCCGCCTTGGCCTCCCAAAGTGCTGGGATTATAGGTGTGAGCCACCGCGCCCGGCCCACATAGTCTTTATTATAGCAGCATCTGCCCTATCACTCTCGCAGGTAGGCTGGCGGCCGGCGCGGTGCACTTTTGCAGCCTGCCTGCTGAGACTGCGTGTTCCAGCAGATACCCTTCTCTGAGTCATTACAAAGCATACCAAGGGGGGTGCCCCCAGACACACATGCAGCCTTGACACTTGGAGACAGTGCCCAAATGCCTCAGCCACCAGCTGCCAACTGCTATAAAGAAGCCAGCAAAGAAGGTACTAACAGGTAATGCACAGCCCCACAAGGCCAAACCTAGCCCGGAGCCCACAGCAAACATTTCTGCACGTTCTGATTTTAAAGTAAAATCTCCTACTTGCAACTTCACTTCTTCATTCTGGTTTCGATTTTGGGAGGTTCCTCAATGTGGTTTGAGATCTCAAACCACTAACGAGAAAGGCCCTTGGCCTAGGACAGGTGTGTGGCCCAGGGCCCCTGTGAGGCTGGCGCAGCCCCACTCAAGCCCCCAACCTCCCTCCAACCTCCCAGCCTCTGCATGCACTGTCCTCTCCTCCCAGGGTGACTGCTCACGCCTCCTATTCTGCTTATGTGGCTTTTCCCACTAGAGCCACCACAAGTCCCTGGACCACCAGGGCAGCACTCCCCGCATGGTACCACAGAACACTCCAGCCTGTTCCCACTGCAACCCTGAGGAGGACGTGCGTGTCACTGCACTCTGCGTACACAATGGAAAGCACTGTGGCTGTGACGACCAGCAGTGCCACACTCCGGAGCCTTGTGAGGAGGGGCCTCGTGGCTGTGAATCTGAGTGCAGAGGGGACAGAGTAAAATATTTCCAGACAAGACAACTGTCCACGTATGATAAAGTCAACACAGAGGGCAGGTCAAACACAATCCCCCAGTATAAAGTACAACCTAGGGGGGGGATTGCGAGTATCTCCAACGACCAATGGCAGTACTCGAAAAGATCCACCTGACGGGAAGGGCGTCCCTGCCTCTCCAAAAGGGTCTGGCCCCAACACCGCAGCGGGTGCCCAGCTTAGCCACTTCTATCCTCAGGTGTCGCCACCTAGGGCTCCTGGGAATTGATCTCTGAGCCCTTAGAATGTCACATCTAATTGGTGTCTTTGTTTATGAGGGGTCTGGGGCCAGTCTTAGGTGAGGTTTTGGGGTATGTAGTCTCTCCTCAGCCTGCATAGGGGGTGGAGATGAAGGTCAGCCACATGAACAGCCAGCTGTCTTTGTGACCAAGTCCCAGTAAAAACGCTGGACACAGGGTGGGTGTGGTGGCTAACCCCTGTAATTCTAACATTTTGGGAGGCTGAGGCAGGCAGATTACCTCAGGTCAGGAGTTCGAGACCAGCCTGGCCAACATGGTGAAACTCCATCTCTACTAAAAATACAAAGACTAGCCAGGAGTGGTAGGTGAGCCTGTAATCCCAGCTGCTCAGGAGGCTGAGGGAAGAGAATTACTTCAACCCAGGAGGCAGAGGTTGCAGTGAGCTGAGACTGCACCACTAAAAAACTCCGGAGATGGAGGCATCTCTGGTTGGCACCTGCTCTTTATAGCAATCCCTGGGTTCTCTACAGCAATCGGCAGCTAGTGGCCAAGGCATTTGGGGCACAGTCTCCAAGTGTCAAGGCCACATGTGTCAAAGCCACTCTGTGTCAATGTCACCAGGAACATCACACCTCAAGTGATCTGCCCGTCTTGGCCTCCCAAGAGGCCCCATGCACCTTTTGCCTTGATTTTAATCTGCAGCCTTGAACTGTAATAATCGTAACTGCAAGCGCAACAGCTGCTGGAGTTCTTGACTGTAGTTGAGGGTGATCATGTGTACTTTTTGCAAACTGTGGAATAGGGTGGACCCTGAGGCTGTTTTCCCTCAGAGCCTCAAATTTAGTTAAGAATATCAGAAATATCCATTAAGCATACCAATTTTGTAACCAAACATCATGTGTAAAATTATTGCTAAATAGAAGCAGCTTTACTTTTTTCTTTTTCTCAAAAAAATTTTGAGACAGAGTCTCGCTCTGTTACCGAGGCTGGAATGCAGTGGAGTGATCTTGGCTCACTGCAACCTCCACCTCCCGGGTTCAAGCAATTCTCCTGCCTCAGCCTCCAGAGTAGCTAGGATTACAGGCGCCCACCACCACACCTGGCTAATTTTTCTGTATTTTTAGTAGACATGGGGTTTCACCATCTTGGCCAGGCTGGTCTTGAACTCCTGACATCGTGATCTACCTGCCTCGGCCTCTCAAAGTGCTCAGATTACAGGTGTGAGCCACTGCGTTGGCTTTTCCTTTTTTTTTGAAACAGGGTCTCACTCTGTCACCTACCTGGAGTGTAGTGGTGTGATTATAGCTCACTGTGGCCTTGACCTCTTGTGCTTAAGCGGTCCTCCTGCCTCAGCTTCCTGCATAGCTGGGACAACAGGTGTGCACCACCATGCCTGGCTAATTTTGTATTTTGGGCATAGGCAGGGTCTCCCTAGCTTGCCGAGGCTGGTCTCGTACTCTTAGTCTCAAGGGATCCACACACCTCAGCCTTGCAAGTTCTGGGATTACAGGAGTGAACCGCCTCACCCGGCTGAGGTAGCTTTGCAACAACTATCTTTCCTGAGTTGACGTGCCCTGTGTGATGTTTTCCTGTGCGAGTCACATTACAGTGAGCGGACAGACCCAGGCCTGCCGTGCCTCCAGCGCTCAGGAGGCTTTAACAGCCATCCTTGTTGTCCTGCTTGTAATCGCAACATCGTCACTCCCAGTCTAAGGGACAACTCCCCAGCCTGAGAATCCACCCATTCCAGGAAGATGTGATGCTAAACTGAAAACACAGATGAAACCCCCCACTGAGACATCCCGTCACTTTGGTCCCAGATAAGACAGGGGCATTGCTGTGTGACTGAAATGTTGGTGTTCTTTTCAAAGTGAGTCTCAAAATCTCTACCAGAATCACAATGTCCTGAAATAAAAGTTTTGATAAAGTAGTCACTTAGCAATAAGAGTTAGGATTTGGGGGGGGGTTATTCTCTTTCTTTTTTAAATAGAGACAGGATCTCACTATGTTGGCCAGGCTGGTCTTGAAGCCCTGGGCTCAAGTGATCCTCTGCCTCGGCCTTCCAAAGTGTTGGGATTACAGGCATGAGCCACCATACTGTTTTGCTTTTTTTTTGAGACAGGGTGTCGCTCCAGTTACCCAGGCTGGAATACAGTGGCATGATCAAGGTGCACTGCAGCCTCGACTTCCTGAGCTTAGGTGATCCTCCCACCTAAGCCTCCCATGTAGCAGTGACTATGGGCACACACAACCAAGCATGGCTAAATTTTGTATTAATTAGCCTAATTTCTGTTAGATTGCTTCATGACTAACAGCAAACTGTTACTTTAAAATCAAGCAGTACGGTGTTTCGCCACACTGCCCAGGCTGGTCTTGAACTCCTGGACTCAAGAGATCCACCCACCTTGGCCTTCTAAAGTGCTGGGATTATAGGCGTGAGCCACTGTGCCTGGCTGAAAGTTTTAATTTATTGCATCATTCATCCTGGGTGAACCATTTCCTCCTTTGTCAGATGATATACAACTAAATATGACCCTAAGAGGGCTTTTTATGTGAGTCTCAACTAAAAACAAAGGGACTAACACTGAACATATCTTTTTCCGTGAAAATATTCTGAAATAAAACATGGGGAGGGTCTGTCACCATCATTAGATTTTTGCAAATTCCAATTTGTGTGTGTGTGTGAGACAGAATCTCAATCGGTCACCCAGGCAGGAGTGCAGTGGTGCCATCTTGGCTCACTGTACCCTCTGCTTTCTGGATTCAAGCAGTTCTCATGCCTCAGCCTTCCGAGTAGCTGGGACCACAGGCACACATCGCCACACCTGGTTAATTTCTTCTTTTGTATTTTTTTGTAGAGATGGGGTTTCACCATGTTGGCCAGGCTGGTCTCAAACTCCTGACCTCAAGTGATCCGCCCACCTCAGCCTCCCAAAGTGCTGGGATTACAGGCATCAGCCACCATGCCTGGTCTGCATTGTAAATAAGTATTCTGTATTTTTTTTTTTTAAGAGACAAGGTCTCACTCTGTCCAGCCAGGCTGGAGTGCAGCTGCGTGATCACGGCTCACTATAGCCTGGACCTGCTATGCTCAAGTGGTCCTCCCACCTAAGCCTCCAGAGCGGCGGGGGACCACAAGCATGTGTGACTGCCCCCAGCTGTGTCCTGCACTTTAAGTAAATGAAGTCCTCCACTGGCTTTCCTCTTTGAGGACTTAGCCTCGGGGTTAGGTTTGTAAATCAGAGTCAGTATTTTTTCTCAATACTGACAACACATGACATTTTCGCATCTAACACTGAACTTGAATATGTCTCCTTTCATTCATCATCTGTTTCTCCTGCAATAATAATAAAACCTTTTTAAGCAGTACTTTGTTTTTGTTTTTAGATCCGGAGTCTTGCTCTGTCACCCACGCTGGAGGCAGTGGTGTGATCTTGGCTCACAGCAACCTCCGCTTCCTGGGTTCAAGTGATTCTCCTGCCTTAGCCTCAAGTAGCTGGGATTACAGGCACACACCACCATGCCCAGATAATTTTTTTTTTTGTATTTTTAGTAAAGATGGGTTTTCACCATGTTGCCCAGGCTAGTCTCAAACTCCTGACCTCAAGCGATCCTCCTGCCTTGGCCTCCCAAAATGCTGGGATTACAGCCACCACACCTGGCCTTATGTGGTAATTTTTACCCATTAATTTAGGCACTACAGTTGTTACCATCCTCTAAAATTTCATGCTTGGTAAGATTCTCTCCAAAGGATACATGTGGGCTCCCGCCACTTTCCCCTCTGACAGATACAATTCCCCCCCGCTCTGCTTCATGACTAGCAGCAAACTATTACTTTAAAATCCAGCAATACAACCCTCCCATTACGGGGCCAGTCATACCAAGAAGTGGAATAAGACCTTGGGGGAGTGGAAGACGGTGCCAGTCCTAGGCCAGGCGTGGGCCTCACACCCCTCACTGGCTCCTGCCCAGCTCTGACCCCTGTCCTGGGCTGCTAGAAGGCGCACATGTCTCCCTGGGGAGCGACTCAGAACCATTCCTTTCTTCTTAAATGGCACTCATATACAGTGGCTCACGGAAAAGAATATTAGTGAATAAAAAAATATATAAGCGGCACTCGTGATCCACCAGCGCGTTATGATCCACCACTGGGCCGTGGCCACAGCTGGAACCGCATGCTGCCTCGGATAGAGGACATGTCTGTGAGGACAGGGACCTCCAGGCCCAGAGCAGGGCCTAGCAGAGGGCAGGAGTGTGGCCACCATCTCAGCAACAGAGAGATGGCGCAGGTATCCCAGGAGGGTGCAAGGACAGGAGAGGGCTGCCACTTTCTCTGCTCTAGACACACCAGACTCTTGTCCCCGTCCCCCTGGCCGCACAGGCAGCATGAGTCCCCTCATCCCACCTCTCCCCTTGAGGCCACCAGGCCTCAGCTTTGGCAGAGCCTCTCTGCCTGCTGTGGCCTCTGCTGGTGCGCTCTCCGCAACCTCCCGTCTCTCAAGGCTCTGCTCCAATGTCCCCTTCCCTGAGACCCGCACCCCTGCCTCTCCTTCCGACCCCATGTGACATTCCCTCTCAGACATGGATAACACATGTGTGCTTCCGTTCCAGAAAGCATGTTTCTCAGGGCCAGGCTCAAAGACACAGAGATTCAGTCAGTGTTTGTGAATGAGTGAAAGAGTGAGCGGCCCCCAGCCTGAGTGTGCAGGGTCAGAGTGCAGAGGCCAGGCCTGCTCCCACAAGGACCCCCGTGGTCCCCACCCGCCCTGCCTCCTCGTTTACCTGTCCTTATACTTGATCACGGCATCCACGATCTTCTTCATCTTCTTGGTGAGGTTGGGCGGGTTCGGGGAGAGCTTCTCAGCGGGAGAGCCGCCCGCGCTTCTTCTGCTTCTTGCTCTCATCGTCCTTGTCACGGCTGCGGGTGCTGGTGGTCGGGGTGGAGGAGCCGGCGTCGCTGTCTCGCTTGCGCTTCCGTGACGATTTCTTCTGCCGGACCTCCTCTTCGATCTCCTCCAGCGTGCCCTCCTCGATGGCCTTCAGGGTCAATAGTAGTAAAATAGGACAGCCAGCACCCAGGTCGACAAGCAGAGGGCGCGACGCAATCCCAGGGGCCGGGCTGGGACACGGAGGAGGGCCCCTGCACCCGCTCTCCCTCCAGCGTGGCTGGCTCAGGGCGTAACACATACTGGGACTACCAGCACTGCCCCAGCAGCCACCCCACTCAACCTTGTCCTTGAAAAACTAACGGCTAATTTCTTGACCAAAAAAAGACATATCTTCTCTGTACAGAGAAGAATGTGATCCTGAAATCCCTTCACCCACAGGTGATGTTATTGACACATCTGTTCCATACTCTCCCCATCTATTTCTTTTCATTATTTATTTTTAGAGACAGGGTCTAGCTCTGTCGTCCAGGCTGGAGTGCAGTAGCACCATCATTGCTCACTGCAGTCTTGAACTCCCAGGACTCTAGAGATCCTTCCACCTCAACCTCCTAAGTAGCTGAGCCTACAGGCACATGTCACCACACGCAGCTAATTTAAAAATTTTTTTGTAGCTATTGGGGTCTCATTATGTTGCCAGGCTGGTCTTGAACTCCTGGTCTCAAGCAATGCTCCCATCTTAGCCTCCCCAAAGTGCTAGGATTACAGGTGTGAGCCACCTTGCCTGGCCTCCATGTATTTCTTGTTTTCAATACTTTAATTTTTTTTTTTTTGAGAGACAGAGTCTTGATTTGTTGCCAGGCTGGAGTGCAGTGGCATGATCTCGGTTCACTGCAACCTCCACCTCCTGAGTTCACATAATACTCCTGCCTCAGCCCACCTGCCTCAGCCTCTCAAAGTGCTGAGATTACAGGCATGAGCCACTGCTCCTGGCGTTTTTAAGATATTGTAAACATTATTTTTATTTTTTTGAGACGGAGTTTCGTTCTTGTCACCCAGGTTGGAGTATAGTGGTGTGATCTTGGCTCACTGCAACCTCCACCTCCCAGGTTCAAGTGATTCTCCTGCCTCAGTATCCCAGGTAGCTGGAATTACAGGCACCTGCCACCACAATCAGCTAATATTTGTACTGAAAGTTATTTTTAAATTTTCTTAGACATGGGGTCTTGCTACATTGTCCTGGTTGAACTTCAACTCCTTGGCTCAAGCAATCCTCCCATCTCAGCCTCCTGAGTAGTTGGGCATTTTTAATTAAAAAAAATTTTTTTGAGACAGAGTCTCGCTCTGTTGCCCAGGCTGGAGTGCAGTGGTGTGATCTTGGCTCACTGCAACCTCTGCCTCCTGAGTTCAAGTAAATCTCCTGCCTCAGCCTCCCAAGTAGCTGGGATTACAGGTGCGTAACACTGTGCCTAGCTAATTTTTGTATTTTTAGTAGAGATGGAGTTTCACCATGGCCAGGCTGGTCTGAAACTCCGGACCTCGAGATCCACCCACCTTCAGCCTCTGAAAGTGCTGGGATAAGTGGCATGAGCCACCATGCCCGGTCTGGGCATTTAAAAAATTATCAGAAATCATATGTAAGATAGAATTTACCATGGTAGTCAGGTTTTAGTACCTAGTTCAGGGCATTAGGCACGTCCCCAGTGTTGTGCAGCCCTCAGCGCCACCCACCTCCAGAACTCTCCCCCACCTTTGACGCACGTGTGCAGAACTGAAGGCCACGCTGGAATTGTAGCCCCCCGTGCCGCACTGCTGGCTGTGTCATGGATATCTTTTCCTGTCATTTTCTACAACAAAATGTTTTAATGTCTGTTTAGTGTTTCCGTGCACGACGTGCCCTAATTGAGCCTCCCCTTGTTCTTGGGCATTTGGGTCATTTCCCTTTTTTTCTGAGACAAGGTTTCATTCTGTCACCCGGGCTGGAGTGCAATGGTGCGATCTAGGCTCACCACAAACTCCACCTCCCGGGTTCAAGTGAGAGTGTTTCAGCCTCCCGAGTAGCTGGGATTACAGGCGCCCGCCACCACACCTGGCTAATTTTTGTATTGTTAGTAGAGACGAGGTCAGGATGGTCTTGAGCTCCTGACCTCAGGTGATCCGCCCACCTCGGCCTCCCAAAGTGCTAGGATTATAGGCATGTACCACTGTGCCCAGCCTTTTTTTTTTTTTTTTTTTTTTTTTTTTAATAGAGACAAAGGTCTTGCTATTTTGGTCAGGCTGGTCTCAAACTCCCAAGCTGAAATGATCCTCCCGCTTTGACTTCTCCAAGTGCTAAGATTATAGGTGTGAGCTGCCAGGTCTGACCGCTTTTTTTAAAAATTGTTGTTGCTATTTTAAGTAATGCTATTGACAACTGACTTTTTTTTTTTTTGACACGTAGTCTCACTCTGTTGCCAGGCTGGCGTGCAGTGGCACGATCTCAACTCACTGCAACCCCCCACCTCCCAGGTTCAAGCGATTCTCCAGTCTCAGCCTCCCTAGTAGCTGGGACTACATGTGCCTGCCACCACGCCCAGCTAATTTTTTGTATTTTTAGTGGAGACGGGATTTCCACCGTGTTAGCCAGGATGGTCTCAATCTCCTGACCTCATGATCCACCCGCCTTGGCCTCCCAAAGTGCTGGGATTACAAGCATGAGCCACCGTACCCGGCCGTCAGCTGACATTGTTTAAGACGGATTCCTTATGGTAACATTGCTGACAAGGACATGAATAGGAACAATATTAGAGAATCCCTATGTATTAATTTTCAATGGCAATAACTAATAACTTATTCCAATGGCAAAAAATGCAGTCATGGGAGCCAGGTGTCCAAGGAATCTTGGAATTGGAAAAGGAAGTAGGGCCTGGACCCAAAAGCTGGCTGCTCCTCTCACACTGCAGCTGTGCCAGTGGGCTGGGCACTGTGCCTGGCTCTGAGCACACAGCAGTGACTCGAAACCTTGCTCCTGACCCTTTCCCCCCACCCCCTGGAAGGGAGATGGTGATCAGACGGCAACATCCCACAAGTGGGGTGGCAAATGTGTCAGGTGCCAGGAAAGAGGGGAAGAGAGATTCCAGAATGATAAAGCAGGTATGTCTTAGAGGAGGTAGGAAGCTGAGAGCCTGAGGGGGCTGGGAGGAGGTTAAGGCATCCGGGCCAGAAGATGCAGCAGGCAAGAGGCACTGGGAGAAGGCCCTCTACAGACCCAGAGAGGAGTGGTAGGTCCCCCCCAGATTCATGTCTACCTGGAACCTTTTTTGAAATGAGGTTTTTACATTTAGGATTAAGGTTGTTTTTTTTTTTTTTTTGGAGACAGAGTCTCAGCTGGAGTGCAATGGCATGATCTTGGCTCACTGCAACCTCCGCCTCCCAGGTTCAAGCAATTCTCTTGCCTCAGCCTCCTGAGTAGCTGGGATTACAGGTGCCCACCACCACGCCCAGGTAATTTTTGTATTTTTGTAGAGACAGGGTTTCACCATGTTGGTCAGGCTGGTCTTGAACCCCTGATCTTGAGATCCACCCACCTCGGCTTCCCAAAGTGCTGGGATAACAGGTGTGAGCCACCGCGCCTGGCAGGGATTAAGTTTTAAAAAACGTGCTTAAAAGAGACAGAAGGGGACACAGAGGAGAAGTCCCCATGCAGACAGAGGCAGAGACGGGATGACGGTGCACCAAGCCAGAAGGCTTCTGGAGCCATCAGGAGCTGGAAAAGTCAAGGAGGGGTCCTCCCCCAGGCCCTGGAAGGGAACACAGCCCTGCTCACACGATGGATTCAGACACCATGGATTGAGAATAGAAGAAAAATAGTACTGTTGCTTTAGGCTGCCACTGTCATGGCCATTTCCGATGGCAGTCATAGGAAATGAACATACAGGGTCAGCCCAGCAGGGCAAGGGCCAGGAGCATTTTGAAGGCTTTGAGTTCACTTGGCCACAGACTGGCTGCCAGCAACACGGTGCCAATGACATGGTGAGGAGAGCCTGTTTTATATAATATTTTTCACAACTGTAAATTTGAATATAACACGGAATAAGATGGGCTCAATGGGAAAAAATAGTCTCTTCAACAAATGCTGCTGGGACAACTGGATTTCCACATACAAAAGGATGAAGTTGGGCCCCAACCTCACATCACGTATCAAATTCAACCCAAAATGGACCTTACATGGATCTAGATGGAAGAGCTCAATTTATAACCCTCCTAGAAGAAAACACAGGGGCAAGTCCTTGTGACCTTGGATATGGCAATGGGTTCTTAGATAAAACACCAAGGCATAAGTAAAAAAGAAAAATAAACTGTAAGTACAATGAAAAACTTCCTGCTTCAATGGATATCAAGGAAGTGAAAAGACAACATGCAGAATGGAACAAAATATTTACAAATGATATCTGAGAAGGCACCTATAAATAACTTAAAACTTGGTATTAACATAAATGTATTTTAAATTTGGGTAAAGGATGTGAATAGACATCTCTTTACAGAAGGTATACAAATGGCCAATAAGCAGATGGAAAGATACTCCACGCTGTTTGCCATCAGGGGAAAAGCAAATGGAAGCCACACTAAGCTGGCACTTCCTACCTGCTGGGAGGGCAGCAAGGGCTGCTGAGGATGTAGAGAAACAGCAAACCTCGTACACAGCTGGGGGGGACTGTGAACTGGCACAGCCACCCAGGAAACCAGCCTAGGGGTCCCTCCAAAGGTTTAACAGAGAATTAACAGTGCTCCAGCAACTCTACGTCTAGGTATATATTGAAGACAAATCAGAACATGCGCACACAAAAACCTGTACGTGAATGTTCCCTGTAATATTATTTGTAATAGTCCGAAAGCGGAAATAACCCAAGTGACCATCAAGAATGAACAGAAAACCAAAATGTGACACATCTGTACGAGACAGGATTATTCCACCATCAAAGAATGAAGCACCGCCGTCTGCTGCATCACGGGTAAATATGTTACATTGCGAGAAAAAAGGCTGACACCGAAGAACCCCACACTGCAGGACTCCACTGACGGGAAATGCCCAGAAGAGGCAAAACCATAAGGACAGAAAGTTCATCAGTGGTTGCCTGGGGCTAGGGAGAATCCATGAATTAACAGGAAATGACAAATCGGGGCAGGGCTTCTTTTGGGGTGATGAAAATGTTCTAAAATTGACTGTAGTGATAGATGCACAACTGTTGGATACACTAAAGATGACTGTATCATGCACCTTAAAAGGGTGAACTATATGGTATGTAAATTACACCTAGAAAAAAATGTACATAGAACATCCACATATGAACTGATCTTAAATTTAAAAGGTACTCACTGCCTCACATGTGCAGGGCTGAGCCAGGCGCAGTGGCTCATGCCTGTATTCCCAGCCACTCTGGAGGCTGAGGCAGGCAGATTGCTTGAGCTCAGGAGTTTCAGACCAGCCTAGGCGACACAGTGAGACTCTGTCTTTACAAAAAATTTAAATGAGCCAGGCATGGTGGTGCGTGCCTGCAGTCCCAGCTACTCAGGAGGCTGAGGTGTGAGGATCACTTGAGGCCCCCAGGAACTGGAGGCCAGCCTGGGTAACATAGCAAGACTTTGTCTCTATTAAAAAAAAATGCAGGGCTGGTGACACTCATATGGCAGCCAAACAGCTCTGCTGCCACACAGGTCTGCGTGGCCCACACTCTCACCTGGACGCCTGATGCGTTTCAACAGCGCCCTCTGGTGCACAGCTTGGCAGGCAAGCTCATGAGTCTGGGCTGCTCTGAGGTAGGAGGAGGGGGCCAGGCTGCTTAGCCACATGGGCTGGGCCACATGGCTCATTCCTGGGTGTGGCACTTTGCACTGCATAGCCAAAAGCTGCCACCTGCCTTCTCGGAATTTTTGTTTCAGGGACATTTTTATGATACAACTTCAGGGATGGATTCTGAATCGTCATCTCTGTAATACAGAACTCAGAGCCCCTGAGCTGGGAAGGGGTCTGATTTGTCACTGTAACCCCAGTGAGGACGTCAGTGCCAGGCACCTGTCACAGTGTGCCCTGAGGCTGGGAAGGGTGGCGGGGGAGGCCCCAGGGGCACCACACAACTGACTCAGACGTCTGCAGCTGCTGTGGCAGGGCCAGATGCCATCTGCTGAAAACGAGCCCCACGCCAGCTCCACAAGCAGCTGCCAGCCCCGGGCAGCGCCTGCCAGGTTCAGAGGCCCTCAAGGCCTTGCCCACTCTTTCCTCTCCATAACCGAGTCTCCCCAGCTCGTGCAGGGGGGGACTTGCCCAGACTGAGGCTGCCTGCAGGACATCTTAATAGTCCACAATTCGCCCTTGTGCCTCCTTCTGGCAGGTACTGGGAACCCACAGAGATCAGCGATGTCATTTCTACCCTTAGGAAGAGGTAAACCCTTGACCTCAAAGACCAACCACACCCAGCAGCAGGTCGAGCTGCGCAGGGACTGTGGGCCCTTCCCGCCTTCCGAGGCAGAGCCAGGAGGACCTGACCATCCCCATTCCAAGTTGGAAAGCTCTGGGCTGTTCACAGATCATGACCAGGAGTGGCCCTAGGAAGTGTTTGGGACCCAGGCCCAAGTCCTGGCCGCGAGCCCCCTGTCTCTCCAGCCCTGCCTGGCGCCGGCCTGTGGGGGACTGCCGGGCCTCTCTGGCATATACCTTGAGCCACTGCTTCTCCGTCAGTGAGTCGCTGTAGTCCACCTCCTTGCGGTGGCGGGAGCCGCGGCCAAACATCTTCTCCTCCTCCTCCTCGCAGGTCAGCCGCTCCACCTCTGCGTCGTCCTTGATGATCCACGAAGGGAGCTCGTCCTCCTCCATGAGCCGCGGTTTCCGCTTGGGGTTGCGGGCCTCTTCACGCCTGCGGTCCAGGTCCATGCGCTGGTGGGTGGGGGAGGCAGAGGGAGAGGTATCAGCATGCGGGCGCCAGGGACACACTCGAGCCAGGATGCTGGGGACTCAGGAGGGCCTCTCTCTGTCTGTAGCGACCCACGCTGCTGTGAGAGTTAAATGCCAGCTCTTGATTTTTTTGGTGGCTGACCTTGCCTGGTTACGTCGGATCCTGACTAGGGGCTTTGCCTTGAGAGGCAGCAGAGACTCGAAAGGACGGAAGGCTGCATAAGATGAACCCAGCAGAGGGGCAGCAGCTGCACAGCACGGCAGCGCCGGAGGCATAAGGCCTGCGGGCCCAGAGGTCCTGCTCCAGTGGCTTCCTGTTTCCCACCCAGGGGCAAAGGGGCTCTCTGACTGAAGCCGTGGTCAGTCCTTGGCCTTGGACAGGACGAATTCCCTCTGAAAGGGAGTGCATGGAGCCCTGAAGAGCCGGTTAGAAAGCAGAGCTGGCAGGGCAGGACTAGGGCCACACGCAGAATGGCTGGGTGTACATCTCGCCCTCCAATGTCATGCTCAGAAGGCTGAGGTGGAAGACGGGTCAAGTCTGGAGACATGAGTGGGCTACACTGTGAGCTGAGCTATCCCTGGCTCCCTGATCTGCTGGGGACACCACCACGGGCACGGGCACGGGCACTAAGACCTCTGCTTTGCTCCTGGCGGCGGCAGAGCAGGATGCCTGAACCGCACTGTGCAGCCCGCGGTGCTTACCATGAACAGGTCAAACTCCTCCTCGTGCCGGGCGATCATCTGGTTGACAGTCTCGTCGTCGGGCACCTCATCTTCCTCCTACAAGATTGCAAACTGTCAGTGCCGCTGCGGAGAGGCCAGGGTGGGCGGCGGCCGAGCTCAGCGGTGAGCGGCGGCGTCCGTGGGAATGAGCTGGTGGTCCCGGTGCGGCTGCGGTGGATGGGGACCCACACGGCAGCGAGAGGCACACACACGCACACGCACACGCACGCTCCGTGGGACCAGGGCCCTTGCTGGCCATCTCAGCCGAGAAGCCGAGGATTGAATGGGCATGGAGACTGAACTACCCCTCTCACCTTTAGAGGTGGCTCCTCCAAGTCGGGGTTGACGCCCGCTGGCGGAGGGGCAGTGTGGGCGAAGCTGGCACTGCCGCTGCCCGTGCTGCAGTGTCTGCTCTGTGGATAAATAGAGGACTTCAGTCTCCAGGGCTGTCAATCCGGCATCTTTCACCAGCAGTTTAGAAAAAAAACCACTTCAAAGAAAAAGCAAGTACTCATCCTCTTTCCGTTCAGCCCACACTCCCTTTACTCCAAAGGGATGCAAAAAAAATAAGAGTGCAAAAAAGGTAAAAAAACAAAAATGAAAGCCGCTCATGCATCCACCACTCACGCTGGGGGGGGGGTCGGGGCCGGCGCTGGGCTCACCTCGTCCTGCTCCTCGTGCTCCAGGATGGCCTGCAGGAAGGCGCGCCGCTCATGGCTGGAGGACTTCTGGTCGAACATGCCGGCCTGGATCACCTTCTGGTCCACATTGAGCTTGTACTTGGCCGCGGCCAGGATCTTCTCCTCCACACTGTTGACTGTGCAGAGGCGGAGCACGCGCACCTCGTTCTGCTGCCCGATGCGGTGGGCTCGGTCCTGCGCTTGCAGGTCCTGGAGGAAGAGGTGCCAGTCAGTCCCAAAAGGAGCTCAGAAGGGAGAAGGCGGCCTCCGACATGAGCTGGAGAGATGTGGTGTGAATGCCACCCTCGGCCTGGCACTTCTGTCCAGCCCGACCTGCAACCACACGATCTGGGAGCCTGGGTCGTCATGTGTCCCTGGGGGGAAGGGGGCTCTCATCACGTTCCTCCAGAAGTGCCACCTTCTACCTTACTGGGACCTGACAGATACTCGGGAAATCACCAATTCCCAGGGTGTTATATGCTCAAGCAGCTCCTGTGGCAGCCGCACAGCTCCCCCCAGCGTGGCCTGGCACAGCTGAGCACCGTTTACAGGATGGGGTAGAAGCCCAGCTGCGCTCTGGCAGTGCTTGGTTTGGCTGCGGGCCCTGCCGTTCTCTCACTGTGCACACAAAACTAGAACCAGCTCTCACCTTTGTGAGCCTCAAAACTCCCTCTACTGACATCGGGCCCACCCCCGTGGCTACTGTGTGGCCTGAATGAGTTAATAAACACCTGGAGCATGGCCCAGTGACTGGTGCAGTCAGGTCCCGACAACGTGGGTGCCATGGCTGGGCTGTTAGTTTCTTCGTTTTTGGGGGGACAAAGTCTTGCTCTGTCACCCAGGCTGAAGTACAGTGGCGTGATCTCAAGTTCATTGCAACCTCTGTCTCCCGAAGTTCAAGCAATTCTCCTGCCTCAGCTTCCTGAGTAGCTGGGACTACAGGCGCACACCACCATGCCTGGCTAATTTTTGTGTTTTTAGTAGACACGGGGTTTCACCATGTGCTCGGCCTCCCAAAATGCTGAGATTATAGATATGAGCCATTGCACCCGGCCTGGGCTGTTAAGTTTTATCATCATGCCAGCACAGAGCAAGGAGGCTCCCCATGAAATCCTGTCTCTGCGCCCAGGAGCCGCAGGGCCAGACTAAGCACCAGTGATACTCCTAAACTCAAGACTGGCACCCATGTGGTGGCAGAAGCCACAGGTGGTGGGGTCCAGGAGTGCCTTGTGTCTGCTGCTCAGTCCTCCTGCCCTGTCAGCACGCTTCCTGGCAGGGCCAGCCTTCCCCAATGTGCCCCTGGCCCTGGGGTGCAGCCTCCGCCCACTGCCGTCCTGCCAACAGGGAGGCACAACCCCACCACCTCTCAGGAAACTGAGCAGTCACCAGGGTCTGGGCAGAAACTACACCCCAGCCTGATCACAGGAAGGGACACCAGTGACCACCAGGGCATTCACCCATCAGACGAGTGACAATTTGGACACGTAGAACACTGGCGCCCCCCAAGCTGCGGGGGAAGGGCAGGAAACATTCACACCCCAGCAGTGGGAGTGAAGCTGCTTTGGCAGAAGCAACCAGCACATGAAGGGGACAATGCTGGGGGTGGAGCGACCCCAGGTCTGACGGCTGAGCAGACCTTAGGGTATTGGCACAAGATGTCCTGGGGCAGCCATCTGCTGGGACGCCTCGTGGCCAATTAGACGGCCAGGCAGCTTGCGATGTGCACTTGGCGGTTGACACCCACTGCTCGGTGGAAGAGGCACCTGCCAGGCCACGCCGCCTCTGCTAATCTCAGTACACATGTTCACGAAGGCAGACAGGCTGGCAGAGGCTTGGGACACAGCAGGGTTGGAGAGGAAGGGAAAAGAGACTCCTGTGTGTCACTGGTGTTTACATATTAAAAATAACAAGAATGTATTAGCCTCATAATGAAACACAGAGAAAAATTTTGTGCATTTTAAAATTCTTGTAGCTACGTAACAGCATGACCTGGTATCCACCGACACTGAGGTCCATGGGGAGTACATGGTTATGGAACAAGAGGAGGAAGTAAACACGGGGCATGGAGTTCACCCCCAATTCTGTCTGAACAAGTGCCAGCGTGTGCACGCACACAGCATGCCTGCAGGGGCCGGCCCACAGTGACGGCACGGGATTGATTAGGGCACCTTTCACCTCCTTCTCATTGGGGCCATTCCAAGATTTAAGAAAAACTAGACCGACAGATGGCTTCTACACTGCTTTCCCAATCAGAGGGAAAGGCTGTTTGTACTTTGGGAAACAGGACCCCTTCTCTGCTGTCCCGATGACCTGTGGAGATATGGGTGTGGCTCTTCCCAGCTACTGGAGGCCAGGACAATGTGGAGGAGGCTGGAGGACCCTCAAGCCAGCGTCGGTGTTGAGGTTTTGCAGGCACCCCCTTCTTCTCCCCCAACCTGTGCTCAGCCAGCTTTTACCTGGTGAGGATTCCAGTCGCTGTCGAAAATGATCACAGTGTCAGCCGACTGGAGGTTCAGGCCGAGCCCCCCAGCCCGGGTGCTGAGCAGGAAGATGAAGTACTCAGAGCCGGGCTCGTTGAAGGTTTTTAGCAGCATGCCCCGGTCCTCCGCCTTTGTGGTTCCTGACAGGCACAGAGGAGAACAGGGTCAGTGGGGTAACCTCAGGGGTGGGGAGGGGGCGCCGGGGAAAACCTGCTTCTGATGCCGTAACAGAATCGGTGCCCGCCAGCGTCCCTAGATCCCTGGCTCCGCACTCTCCACACAGGCCTGTGGGCCACTGATGAGTACCCAGATTTCCAGTTTTACCACCCAACGCCTCTCCACCCATCTCAGAGATGAAAACAGGCCTTGGTGGGAGTACTAGAGGAGGCAGGCCTGGAGTGCAGAGCCTGGCACCCGACTCATAGCCACACCACAGGGTCAGCACGGCCGCCGCCACCACAGCCCTGGACTCTCCCCCTACTCTGCCCTGTGCCATTTCATTGGGAGCAGAGACACAGCGGCCAATGCTGGCAACATCGCTGCCCGAACACAAAGGACCTGGGTGTGGGCGGACAGTGACTGCGGGTGCACCTGCCTTCAGCCCTGTCTCAAAAGGTTTTGTGATTCACAAAGAAAATCCTCTACAGGAAAAAGAATGGGGCTCATGTCCCTTCTGGCAGGATCAGTGTCACCATGCCCGAGAAAACCCAAGTCAAGGAGCCAGCACAGGGCTCCCGGGTGACCACCTGGCATGCCCTCAGCATTGTGGGCACTAAGGCAACGTCAATACTCCCTGGGCTGCTGGGAGTTCAGATGGAGTTGCCCTTGGAACACTGAAGTCACTTTGGAGATGAAGTAAAAACTGACCACTTCCTGCTGCCGTCCTACGCGTGCTCAGGCACAGTGCGGAAGCCCACAGGAGCCTGGCCATCAGCCTACCATCCCCCCATCTCTCAGGCTCCAGATGTGCCCCTAGCACCCCAGCTTGGAGGAGGGGCTGAGGAGAGGGGCCGCCCAACTCCCAAATGCCAGCCCACCGGTGGGAGATACAGTCTCAGGAGACTCCCTGAGCTCCTGCCCCTCCTCCACTTCCAATGGATTGATTATCTGTCTCTGTGGCCATGACCACATCACAGGTAGAGGGCACCGCTGTGGTTGAACTGACCCAAGTCCTTGTCCTTATGGAGTAGCCATAGGGCACTGGGATGGGTGGGACTCAGGGTCTCTCCTGTGGGAGTCAGGGACACAACATAGACAGGGGCCGGCCCTCAGGAAGCCCTGGCCCGCCCAAGGATGGGAGAAGCCACTGGAGAGACCGAAGAAGAGCAAAAGGTGGGGGTGGCCCAGCCATGCAGACCCTGAAGGGTTTTGGTTTTCAGCCTCAAACCAGTGGGAAGTCCCCCAAGAAAGAAGGCAAGCTGGGGAGAACCCTGCAAGAGACTCGTGTCTGTAGAGTGGGCCTGGACAGAACCCCGGGGGGAGCTGTGGGCTGGAGGGCTGCACAGGGCACACTGCGGGTGGTGCTCGGGCAGGTCGGCCCAGGAAGCACAGGTCCGAATGATCAGTGGGAAGGGGGTTCAGAGGTCTGCGGTGTCCTACTGAGAGACAGACCTTGCGAGGGAGCTTCAACAAAGGCTCTGGGAGGTCATGTAGGGAGCAACGGACCGGCTGAGCTGTGTCTGTCCCAGCAGCTCACGCTCGTGTTTCTAGTAAGCCCCGTTCTAGTAACTCCCTCGGAGAACTCACTCCAGGGCCTCCCTGACCCACTGGGACTGAAAGACCACATGTGCCTCACAGCCTCTTCCTCCCTGACCTCCCACGTGCGGGGGCAGGCAGGCACAGAAACACACACGGTGACCTTTCCCCACCAGGGACCACAGGGCAGGGGGTCGGGCCGAGAGCCTCCCTATGGCAGCTGCTGCTCCTGCCCAGCAGTGCTTGCTCCCCTCCCTCCGTGCTCGCCAGAGTCTGATTCCCACTCCAGGACTGACCTGTGGTAAGGTGGCAGCTACTAGGCTGCTACAAATGGCCCAGGAATGGGCATGTGGCTCACAGCAGCTAAATGAGCACCAACCTGGGACCTGCCTTTGCTGGGGACACTGAGCAGATGGAAGGGAAGTCAAGATGGAAGAAGGCAGAGCCAAGAGCGGGAGAAAAGTGTCTGCAACATCACCTGTGCACCTCGATCCAGCTGTGCCTGAAGCATGTTCAACCCCTGGGGTTAGAGCTATGTGAGCCTATCAGTGCTTTTTTTCCTTATGTCCACATGGTATGGAATTCTGTCACTTCCAGCTAAAACAGTGTAGGGCACCCCCTTCCCCCAGTGTGCCCAGCATTGCAGTCAGGACATCTGGCATCTGATCCAGCCCTGATGCCTCCAGGGCCCCATCCAGTGCCGAGTGCCCGCGATGCTCAGTCTATGGCTGAGCCCACTCTGGCCGTGATACCCAGAGCGCCTGGGCCTCACCCTGCCTCACAGGAGGGCATACCAGCGAGAAGCTTCCGTGGCAGCCACGACAAAACCCTACAACTAACGTCTCACTCGGTCATACTCACCATCAAGCCTGAGGTATTTAAAGCCGCGATACGCAAAGTAATCTTCCATGATGGTCATGAGGGAGGTCATCTGGCAGAACAGCAGCACTTTGTGGTTGGTTGCTCGGAGTTTGGGAAGAATTCTATCGAGAAGCTCAAATTTACCCGAGGCTCGGTACAGGTCCAGCCTGGAGTGTGGAGGGAAGCGGGAGAGAAGGCGCAGGATGTTAAACCCGGCACCCTGCAGACGGGCAAGGCAGGAAGGGCATCACCCGCCTCCAGGTCGGGCGCCAGGTTCAAGGGAACAGAGGGGGCTTTCTAAGCAGACGCCACCCAAAGCATCGGCAAAGCTGTTTCCCTTAACCAAAATAAGCCCAGCCACCCACACTGGAAGGCACATCACCAGGGTGGCACATATATTTCTCATCTAACCCAGACACTCATGAGGATGAAAGGAGGTGCTGTGAGTCACGTGGCCAGGGCAACATGGGGGTGGGAACAGGGCTGCTCCGGGAAGCCAGATCTTATCCTCTCACCCAATAAAGAAGCCCCAGGAGCAAATACCACACTGGAGGCACCCGTGCCCTGCCAGGCCTGGGAGGAAGGGCCACCTCGGTTCTTACATTCCCTCCAGCCAACAGTCCCTGGTTTACAGATGTAGAAACTGAGGCTGGCGGAGGAACAACGTGAAATGGCTGATCACATGACCAAGCCAGGCCTCCAGCCTCCAACCCAGGTGTATAGGACCCTGCTACACAACTCAGTATAAAAAAACACATCAAAAAGAATTTGTTGGATGGGCGGTGGTGGCTCACGTCTGTAATCCCAGCACATTAGGAGGCTGAGGCAGGCAGGCAGATCACATGGTCAGGAGATCAACACCATCCTGGCCAACATGGTGAAACCCTGTCTCTACTAAAAATACAAAAATCAGCTGGGCATGGTGGTGTATGCCTGTAATCCCAGCTACTCAGCAGGCTGAGGCACGAGAATCGCTTAAACCAGGGTACTGGAGGTCGCAGTGAGCTGAGATCGCGCCACTGCACCCCAGTTTGTCCAGCCTGGCAACAGAGCGAGACTTTGTCTCAAAAAAAAAAAAAAAAAAAAAAATGTGTTATGTTTTCATTAGGTGCCTCTCTTCTTGCAAATGGCTTAATATCCCAGGAGGATTTAACGGAGACTTCAGCGTCAGAATGTTTTTAGCAAGATTATTTGCAATGGTGAAACTCCAGAGACAGCATCCACATCCATCAGGGGCTTAAAGGAGTCTGGGCTGCACCTTACAAAGCATGCTATAGAAAACACCCACACAGTGTCAAGAGTGCCTCTATACCAGTGAACAGAGTTTCGGCTCAGAGACGTTAGGAAAGCTCTCTAGAGTCAGAACTTGGAGGCAGTAGAGTGGGAGCTGTAAGCCAGGTCTGCCTCAGAAATCCTGTCTCTTGAGGTAATAGCGGTCAGCTCTCCGAGCACTAAAGATTTGTGTTCTAGCTGGGTGCAGTAGCTCACACCTGTAATCCCAGCACCTTGGGAGGCTGAGGCCAGTGGATCACTTGAGGTCAGGAGTTCGAGACCAGCCTGGCCAACATGGTGAAACCCCATCTCTACTAAAAATACAAAAAATTAGCTGGGTGTGATGACGGGAGCCTGTAATCCCAACTGCTTGGGAGGCTGAGGCAGGAGAATCGCTCGAACCCCGGAGGCGGAGGTTGCAGTGAGAAGAGATCACAACATTGCACTCCAGCCTAAGCAACAAAAGGGAAACTCCATCTCAAAAAAAAAAAAAAAAAAAAAGAGATTTGTATTCTTTGCTTTGGATTCTTCTGTATTTTCTAAATTTTCTGTTTTTGAAGTTGGACAAACAGCAGCAATAAAACCAAAAAACAACAGAAAACCTCAGTGTGGACCACCTGCCCACCCCATCCAGTTGGGAAGCTTCTCACCCTTGAACGATGCCACCAGTGAACCCCAAGTGCTCAGAAAAGGACTCCTGCAAGGGAAGGAGAGAGGGGTCAGTGCCAGGCAGGAACGAGCCACCGGGCCCCACTGCGGTCCACACACCTCTGGTGGTCAGAAGACAGAGCCCCCATACCATGCGCTCAGCATTCACTGGCCGCAGCTCTGAGTCCAGACCTGGATGCCAAAACCATCTTTCTCAGACCACTGACAACCTTTCCCTCATGCCCCTCCAACGAAGGAAAGGACATCGCAGTACAACACTCCTCACACCCTAGCGCAAGAGGACGGCATGGGGCCACAGCCACCAGGGGAGCTCAAACCGCCCCCGAGGGCTCTCCTGGTGGACATCACAGGGTCTCCCAACAACCCCAACACTTTACACCAAGAAACACGAACACATACACGCTCCTAAGAACCCAGATTCTCAAAGTCACCATGACCCAAAAGAGTTCACTGAAGAGGATGGTGACTCTTGACGCCCCATAATGTAAGAAAAGCCAGTGTGCCAAAAATACGCAGCAGGACCCCACGGGGCAGGGGGGGGACGACAACACATCCCCAGAGAAGTCTCCAAATGCTCCCGTTCTCTGAGAGTGAGCTTTCAGGGCCTTGCATTCCTATCGCACCTTGCACCCTAACTGCTGGGATTCTTTCCATAAGTCCTGGCAAAGTGAAGACCAAACAACAAACAGATGTACAGGCATTACCTAATGAAAAGGTTCAAATCTACTGTAAAGAGCTGTCCGGGAGGAGCAAGCCAGCTCTGCACAGGAGCCCGGCGGAAGCAGGCCCTGAGGTCCCGGCTGCGGTGGGCTCACCTCGATGTGCTGGAACATGTAGGGGTGGTTGCAGATCTTCCGCAGCTGCATGATAGTATTCATCAGGGTCTTGGTGCCACCTTTGCCCTAGGAGGCAGATGAGAGGGTCCCAAATGGGGTCTTGCCCTCCTGGGGCGGGGCGGGTTTCGTGGATGGGTAGGTGCTGGGAGAAGGGCCGTGGGGGATCAGTGGCTTTTGGCGCAGCAATTAAGAATGAGGAAACGGCTGGCTGGAGGCCCCTAACAAGCCCGGGGAAACACAGGACTGCCTGGCACAACAGAGGGCAGACGGACAGGACAAAAACAAGACTGGCAAAATGCTGAGGTAGGGTACCCGATGCTGTGTGATGCCAGCTTTGTCCTGGGCATTGTGGGGGTCCCTAGAGAGTCTCAGTTAGGTGAGCCATGACTCAGGAGGCTCCCTGGGCTCCAGGGTGAGGAAGGAGGCAGGGGTGGGGGGGTGCATGATTTGGGCTGGGAATGGAATAGGGAACACGCTGCTGCTCAGCACAGGGTAGGAGGGGCCCAGACACAATGTCTTAGCCAAAGTCGATGCCAGGCCAAAGTCAAGGCCTTGGGGATAGAATCAAGGGGTCTGGTGCATTCCCTTGGAGGACAATCTCACTCGTGGTAAGGAAAGCCTGGCAGGTGGGGCCTGGGATCCTCAGACAGCCCCTGAAGGCGACAGCCCACTCCTTCCCTTCACTTAATAATAAAGAGAAGGGGTTCAGAGCCTCGGCTGCAAAGGCTGCTCTTCTTAGCTGGGAAGGGGGCACTTTAGAATGCTCTAACCCTGCTGTGGTTAGTGTGGGGCCCAGGCTGCCAACTGCAGAAGCAGCCAGCGTTTCATAGGCAAAGGGAAAGCCACCAGCAGCTGAGTCAGTGTGTCCGGACCTGGGCCACCAGCCATCATAACCAGGGCTGACCAGATGCCCTGGGGATCACGACCAGGTCAGGCCTCAGCGAGAACGAGGCGTCGAATGGCCCCCGCTGGTCAGAGCTTGCTCTGCCCTGCCCGCCAAGCTGCCCGCCTGGACACCCGGAGGGGAATGCAGTTGGGGGACTCCAGGGCCCACCTTCTTGTCCTTCTCAGAGCCATCGGTCAGCAGCACGCCCTTGGCCTGCATGTGGCGGTAGAGGCACTCGCTGAAGCGCAGACATGTCGCATTTGATGACGTACTCCACCTGCAGGGGACACGCAATGCTCATGAGGACCCAAAGTAGCCTGAGGCCTGACCCCCACCCAGACCCAGCCCTGATCCCCCTGGCCCTGTCATATGAGCTCTGACCAGGGCATATACGGGTGAGAGTGAGGAGCCCCCAAGGTGGGGAAAGAGGTGAGACCTGGGCAATGAGAAGACACATAAGGCAGAGACACCAGGGGGATCCTGGGCCAGAAAGGGCCCCTTGGCCACCTTCCAGGGCCTCTCCACAGCTGTCCAGAAAACAAAGGGCAAAAGGGGCAACTGCGGCCGGGGACCCTGAGTCCATGGGTCTTGCTGTGAGGACTGGGCCCCAGGGTGTGGCTGCAGCAGGCCTCGAGAACCCAGAGCCATGACAGGGAGCTGGGGGCCACCCCAAGCCCACGGCCCCTCCCGATGTGGCCAGGAAAGCCCATGCAGGCACCTGGCCCCCGACAGGAACTGGGACTGTGTGCTCTCACCTGTCGTGAGCTATGTGAGCCTATGAGCGCTTTTCACCCCTACAGCAGAACAGGAGCATAGGGTTTTACAGACCCAGTGGCGCCATTGCCACCCCCAAGCTGGACTGACCAGGGCAGGCCTGGAACTGTGCGAAGAGGGCCTAAGCACGTCCAGCCCTGGGGAAAGCCCCCACATGAGGCTGCTTCCCCGGTGGCTCCCCCTCAAAACTCCGTTACCTTTTCGGGCAACTGGGCCTCGACTTCCTTCTTGAGCCGTCGGAGCAAGAGGGCCGTAGCACTTTGTGGAGACGCCGGATGATGAGAATGGTTTCCTCCTCATTCAGGTCCACCTGGAGCCCCACAAGACAGGAGAAACACACATTACCTCCAAAGGAGGGTGATGGAGGTCTCACTAGGTGTGGATGCGGGGACAGAGTAGACAGTGTCCCGTGGATGACCCTGCCCTCAGTACGTGGCTCTTCAGACTGCCTTATGCTTTCTGGGGGCCCAGCAGGGCATCCTCTTAGGAAACTGTAAGGATCTGATTCCCTCCACAGAATTCCTGGGACATGGAACCGCAGTACCCAGGGCACCCTGCTCCCTGCGCCTCACCAGAAAGACTCCCGGCAGCAGGCTTGCTGCCTCTCCATGAGTAACACAAACTGGAGTGTCCGCAAAACCCACCCCATACCCAGCTCACGCCGGGAGCACAGCAGGGGCCAGGCTGACCACGTGGGGCTTACAGAAGGTGATTCGCAGGGAGGGCTCTGCCATTGGGACCCTGCAGGGACTCTCATTCAGCCTATGTGGAACCAGGTGAAAGAAACCCTGACTTCCCACCACACCTGCTCCTCTACTAAGAAGTTTAACTTTGAAGTGTTTTTGAATTAAAAGAGGTAAAGGAAAGTGAGGCGATGCCTGAACTTCCCTTCTGACGCGGCTTCCCAGGTCATCTCTTGGCAGAGCTTTCGCTCAGCTCAGAAAGTGATGAAACTGCAGCATCAGATCCTGGCCTTTAGTGTGGGGTTCCCAGGAGTCTAAAAATTGGGGACTCCTTTATTACAAGGATTTGGGGAAAGCCTTGGTTTCTCTGTCACAAAGGTCTCTGCCTTGACCAGCAGCCGAGAGGGCAGGGATGAGGCCAGTGAGGCCCTAGCTGCCCTGGACCTGTCTAAGGTGGAAAGAAAGGGGTGGGCCCAGCCATCCCAGGCAGGGCACTTTGAGGCAATCTCTGTAGTTCTGCCCACACGTCAGCGTCTGGCTACTTAAAGCCTTCAGCAGGAAACATAGCCAGTCCCCCCCATTTCAATCTCCAACAGCAAGGGGGGCTCTAGGCTCAGGGATCAGTGCTGGTGTGGGACTGCTCACCAATGATGAAGCTGCCGGGTCACAGTCTGGCTGATGGTGCCACCCAGACACTGAGACAGACCAGCCACAGCACTCTATGAAAACAACCTAAGACAGAACCTGACCATGTGGCCCCATTAACTGCCATCTTCCAACCTTCCCACTGCCCTGAGGGTGAGTTCTGAGGGCTTCCCACTGCCCTGAGGGTGCGTTCTGAGGGCACCTAAAGGAGCCTACAGGATGCTGTGCCTCCAGCTGTGCTCTTCACACCCTTGCTGGACCCACAGCTGCCTCAGGGTCATATTCCTCACTATCCCCTCTCTGCACCTGGAGCACAGGGTCAGAGACGCCCCAAGCATCCTCAGGTTCATTGTCATGACCTGTGCCCTGCTGCCCTGGAGCCCTTCTGGCTGCCCAGCCTTGGGTGCCGGAGCTCCCCTGCTCCATGCAGATACGGACTCTCGCCAGGTACCCAGCACAGGCCCAGCCAGCTGTAGCAGGTGCTCAATGCGCTCTGATGCACTCTGACCACCAGAGTCGGCTGCACCCAGAACCGTCAGCGTGAGCACAGCTGGGCGCACCCACCTTTTCCCCCGGTCATGGCGAACGGTGCATTGAACCACTGCTCGAAGGTGCTGCAGCTCTTGAAGATGGTCGGCAGCAGGAAGTTGAGCAGCGCCCAGAGCTCGGGGAGCTTGTTCTGCAGCGGCGTGCCTGTCAGCAGCAGGCGGCGGGGGCGCCACGTAGTGCGTGTTGAGCACCTGCGTCAGCTTGCAGTGGTGGTTCTTCATGCGGTGACCTTCGTCCACGATCATGTACTTCCAACGGATCTGCGGGCCCCAGAGCGGGCAATCAGGGACAGGGCAGCAGGTGGCCCGGCACAGGGGGAGACTCGCCCACCCTGTGCCCAGGAGCCAGGAAGGCTCCAGGTGGAAGAGCACAGCCGGGTGAAGAGCACAGGCCTGGCACCCCACGGGGCCAACTCACCGAGTTCGAGCCACACAACGCAGCCTCTAGCAAGCCTGGGTAGAGACAGGCCCGTGACCCATGCCTATGTCAGGGGAACAAAGTGAGGTGCAAAAAGTCCTCTGCTTCCCCCCAAAATCATGCATATTAATCTACAGCACAGAAAAATGCGCAGTACATTCCGGCAGAAGATACATCTTGCTGACTGGGGTCTGTCCTGCTGGTGTGGAGGGTCTCAGGGAGACTGGGTTGGTGACAGGTACATTTCCAACGAGCAGGCTGTGATTCAGAATGTGCAATCCATGGGGTAGGGGCCACGCCACGACATACAGGGCCATGCGGGTCGGGAGGGGATGCGGTGGCAGCACTCAAGGAGCACTCCCACTGCAGGGTGATGACATCAACTCAACCACGGGCAGGAGGCATGGGGATTCCAGACCCCGGTTCTTGGGCCTGTGAAGGGCCTGGCTTTGTACAGTCAGCAGGGGTGAGCTGCAGAGGAGTATCTGCAGCACAGTCCTGAGGGAAGAGCCTGTACATGGGATACCCAGTGCCCCAGGCCTCAGTTTCCTCCCTTGTTGACTTAGGGATAAAGCACCCAGTCCTTGGAAGGCTGAGGCAAGAGAATCGCTTGAACCTGGGAGGCAGAGGTTGCTGCAGTGAGCTGAGATTGCTCCACTGCACTCCAGCTTGGGGTGACAGACGTGAGACTCTGTCTCAAAGAGAAAGTCCCAGCATTGTCACATAGCCAAGCACTGAGAGGCAGGGTGACCCGTAAACAGCTCCTCCATCCCTCCATCCCTGGATCAAGAACTCTACTATTAGGCCGGGCACAGTTGTCTGGTGCTTTGTGAGGCCAAGGTGAGAGAGGATTGCTTGAGGCCAGAAGTTTGAGACCAGCCTGGGCAGCACAGCAAGACCCCCATCTCCACAAAAAAAATTTAAAAAATTAGCTGGGCGTGGTGGCGTGCACCTGGATATAGTCCCAGCTATTCAGGAGAGTGAGGTGGCAGGATCACTTGAGGCCAGGAAATCAAGCCTACAGTGAGCCGTGATTGCACCACTGCACTCCAGCATGGGCAACAGAGTGAGATTCGGTCTCAAAAAAAAAAAAAAAAACCAAAACCCAAAAAATTCTCTACTGTTCAACACTCACTCAGCTGGATGTTTAGAGATGAGACCAGGTACATCTTTATGGGCAACCCCTCCTCAAATGAGGAGCATGAGTTTTGAAGGCAGAGGACTATGTTTTCTATCCGGGGCATATTCTCAGTCATCATTGATGGCCACGCTAGGATTCCCTTCGCAATTCGTCCCAGGAGAGGCTCCCAGGCCAGTAGGAAACTCACAGAGCAGCCTGACCCAGCTGCCCAAGGCCAAAGGCGGTCATGATGCTGGGCCCTCGAGCTCTCCCTCACATACTGAATCTCAGCTCATGGCCTGTGGTGAGAAGCTAGGGCCGCAGCGAGGGACGGCCGAGGCGATGAGAAACAGCAGGACACAAGGCCGGCCTGGCCAAGACCCCACGGGGACCCTGCAGGTGGATTAGGAGGCGACGTGGTGCTGAGGCTCTCTGGGCAGAAGTCCCAAGAGGAGGTAGAGCACCCCAGCTTCTACACGCCAGCTTCTATGCCCTGGCTTCTGTGTAGACGGCCCCAGCTTCTGTGCCTGACACAGGGCCAGCCTGGGGGATAGTTGGGGAGGTAAACCCAGGTCGCCCCCACCTGGGCCCTTCCCCTACATGGGACAGTTGTCTTCATGTGCATGCAGGTGGCACTCTGGGAAGTTACTGTAGGGGCTTTGGAGAAGATGGGCAGCGTGACACACACGTAAGCATCGTGGTGAGGCAGCAGCCCCTGAAGCACGTGACCCATGGCCTGGGGTTTCCCATGAGGACACACTACCTTGGCGAGAATGTGCTTGTCTTTGATGATGTACTCATACGTCGTCAGCAAGACGTTGAACTTCCCGCTCCGGAGCTGGGGGACAAAGGCCCGTCTTGCGGCCGGGGATCCCTGCAAGGGAAGCAGGATACATAGCTCAGCTTTTGGGGTCGGGTGGCCAGGTGAAAGGAGGGGCACAGGCACCCCCTGCAGCTGTCCAGCGACATGGTGGGGAAGGCTTGCCCTCACCAGAGGTAGTGAGGAAAGGTGCTGGCAGGGCTGCTGGCCCGTCCCAGACCTCACCATAAAGAACATGCACCGCAGGAAGAAGAGGAAGCAGTGCAGGCCAGCGGCGGCTGGGCCTGGGGGAACAACGGGGCATACACCGCCATCTGTGCATTCTTGGTGGCTGACAGGCTCCTCTCTTGCCAGGTCCCCATCTCAGTCCCCCCAAGCTGGCCTCTGAGTGCTGGCCACCATGCTCACTCCTGCCTCCTCCCCAGTGAGCACCCTGTCCCTGCCCAGTCCCAAATCCCGGACATATGTGACTGGAGTTCCAGGCTGTGGACCCAGCATTCTCCCCCAGGTTCACCATCCAGAGGTATGTGTGGACTTCCCACCCGACACCACCTGCACCTCCATGCTCCTGCCCCACCTACACCATGTGCCACAGCAAGAAAGCGGAAACCTGTATGGCTGTGACCTACCTTGTAGGACACCTTCACCACAGAGGGGGCCCACTTGTCGAACTCGTACGCCCAGTTGGACAGCGTTCTGACGGGACAAGGAAGTGAGAGTTAAGCGCTAGTCTCTCATCAATGGCTCACTGGGCAAACCCACAGCCACTGACTACCAGGGGCAAGGTCAACACCGCCATGGCGGTGGTGAAGGCTGGGGACGGGTCTTGAAAGAGCATGGGGAGCAAGGGACTCAGCAGCCATGCGCTTCCGCTGCCCTTTGCCCTGCCCACTCTGCTGGAACCTGGATGAGGCAAGGGAGGCAGTGCAGTCGTCTTGCAACTACGAGGTAAAGAGCCTGAGGGCTGGAGTCACCCAAGAATGACTGGACAGAAACCTGGGGGAGGCTGGGTCCCTAATGGCATCTTGGAGCTACTGGGCCTGACCCTGCACTTCCACTGACTTAGCAACAGCGAAACCTCCCTGGAGTGATAGGGACAGTCAGGGCACCGAGGGAGAAGCTGGAGGTACGGGGAGTATCTGCAGCGGAGGGAGAAGAGCCAGGAGCAAGGGTCAGGAGGGAACTGAGGGGACAGGTCCCAGAGACAGAGGTCCAAACAGAGGCAGGACAAGCAGCTCATGGCGGGAAGCGGCAAGTTCCAGTAAGAGGTCTGACATGACCAGATGCCTGTACACTATAAACATTCCTTAGGGCGCAGGCCCTCTTCTGGCCCGCAGGAGCTGACGCTCCACAGCGTGGACACCTGCCCAGGTGGGGTGCAATGTGAAAAGACTGCAGGTGCGCCCACAACACAACCTCACTGAAGTAGGGGAAGGAGCTGACCTCCATCCCTCTGAAAATGGAGTCTGACTGCAATCTGGAGGCCTGAAGACACAAGGAACTGGCCCCAAGGCCTGCACCCTAGTGGGTCAAGATGCTTCTCAGGGGTATGGGCGCACCACTCTGAAAGTGCTGTCCACGATGCTGAGAATGGGCAGACACAGGGTGGAAGTGTGAGAAGGAACCAGTGGTCCTCACTCAGAGCCACCGTCAGTAGCATGAACTCATGTTCGGCTTAACACAGAAAAACAGATACTGAGGCAGAGAACGCCTTTTAGACGGGTGTGCACATAGCATCAGCATGCAGGCAGCAGACATGAATCTCCTAGAGCTGACCACTGAGAGAGCCCGGGAACAATGACACCCCAGAAGCAACGGGCCCATCCAGGACCCAGGTCTTGGTTCCCAATAAGAGGGGGAAACCAGGGCTCCTTGGAGAAATGGCTGACTCCAGGGAGAGGGCGGGAAATGGACTACATGAGCGTGCAGCATCTCTTGGTGCCAAAAAGCAAGAAAGTCCTTGAAATTCACCACGATGCTGGGGGCGTGTCACAGGACAGAGGAGCAAACTGAAAGAGCTCCCAGGGACCAAAGCTGGATGGATTTGAGCCACAAAATGAAAAACCCAGCACTGGTGCATAGCCTGGAGTATAAAATAAACATCAATGGGTCCATACTCATGTTAAGAAATGACTGAATAAATCATAGAGAAAACACTATTCTTCCAGGGAGAATTCTCCCAGGCCAGATCTGAAACAACTGAAGCAATGAAATACATGTTTGTGCCTGTGAGTCCACACTCCTATAACAATTACCCGAACGAGCACACGGGGAAGAAGGGACAGATCTTCCTAACAGTGGAATTCCAATTCATTTATAGAGAAGGGTGGACAGAAACAGGTAACCACGTATTTGGCAACTCCTATTACTTTACCAGGCAAAACTTATCCGATGTCTGCTGCTATAGTTTGGGTATCTGGCGCCTCCAAACCTCAGGCTGAAATCTGATTTGGAGGTGGGGCCTTGTGGGAGGCATCTAGGTCATGGGGACAGAACCCTCATGAATGGCCTGTACTGTACTGGGGACCGGGGGATGAGTGAGATCTTGCTGTATGAGCTCCTGTGAGAGCTACTGTTAAAAGAGACCAGTACTCCCATCTCCCTCACCTCTCTCTCCACTGGATCTCTCCCCACTGGATCTCTCCCCACTGGTTCCCCTTTGCCTTCTACCAGGAATGGAATTTGCCTGAAGCCCTCACCAGATGCTCAATCTTCCAGCAGTCAGCAGAATCATGAGCCAAATAAACCTTTTTTTTTTTTTTTTTTTGAGAATGAGTTTCACTCTTGTTGCCCAAGCTGGAGTGCAATGGCATGATCTCAGCTCACTGTAACCTCTGCCTCCTTGGCTCAAGCGACTCTCCTGTCTCAGCCTCCTGAGCAGCCACGATTACAGGCATCTGCCACCACACCTGGCTAACTTTTTTTTTGTATTTTTAGTAGAGACAGGGTTTCACCATGTTGATCAGGCTGGTCTCGAACTCCTGACCTCAAGTGATCTACCTGCCTCAGCCTCCCAAAGTGCTGGAATTATAGGCGTGAGCCACCACACCCGGCTAAAGCTCTTTCTTTATCACCTAGCCTCAGGTATTCCTTTATAGCAACACAAAATGGAGTTGTACAGATGCTGAAATTATCGGGGAAAATACGAACAGAAATGGGATATTTACATAGTGCTGAAGTGCGTTCCCACGTGATAGTTATTAATGACAAAAGTGTAAATCCTCGGGTTACGGTGGGAAACCCAGCAGGCACCTGGCACGAGAGACCGAGGCTTCAACATCACATGCCTTCCCCTAAGGCACATCAAGCAGGGTGTGGCGTCACTCCCTGGTATCGTGTCAGACAAACCCAAACTGAAGGAAAGTCTACCAAAGGTCCAACAATAGCGTCAAGCTTGAGAAGGATGAAGAAGAAATGAGGAGCTGCCACAGACATGACCGTGTGAAGTCCTGGACCAGAACAAGGCCACTCATGCAAAAACTGACAAGATTGGTAAATAAGTCCTCTGGTTTGCTAACAGTATTACATCCATGTTATTTTCCTGGTTTTCATAATTGTCCTGGGGTTATGAAAGAATTGGGAAGATGGGTGAAGGGTGCATAGCAATTCTTTACACTAATTCTACAATGTTTTATTAGAATGAGATCATTTTGGCCAAGCATGGTGGCTCACTCCTGTAATCCCAGCACTTTGGGAGGCCGAGGTGAGTGGATCACGAGGTCAGGAGTTCAAGACCAGCCGCCTAACCGACATGGTGAAACCCCATCTCTACTAAAAATACAAAACGCAAAAATAAATAAATAAATAAATAAAAAATATAAAACTTAGTTGGGCATGGTGGCACGTGCCTGTATCCCAGCTACTCAGGAGGCTGAGGAGAACTGCTCCAACCTGGGAGGCAGAGGTTGCAATGAGACGAGATCACGTCAAATTGCCCTCCAGCATGGGTGACAGTGTGAGACTCCATCTCAGAAAAAAAAAAAAAAAAAAAAAAAAAAAAGAATGAGATCATTTTGAAATGAAAAGTTTAAAAAAATTTTATTCTGTAAGTAGATAACAAAGAAAAAAAAATTTAAAGCAAAAAAATTAACAACTAAAACCCAAGGCTGCAGAACAGCACCCTGGAGAGCGCCATTCCAGTAGAGACAGTGATCTGAGACGTCTGAAACACAAAGAGAGAAAACTGGGAACTGAAGAGGACGGCACCCATCAGCCTCTGGGGAAGAGGGGCAGAGGCGGAGCTGGGAGTGAGGTGGGTGGAGCTGTAAGGAACAGCCGCCAGACACAGACAAGGGACAGAGCTCAGGCAGGTGCAGCCAGAGGGGAACTCTACAGCAGTCTGGGTCTAAGCAAGAGGGGAGGTGAGGCCACCTACAGCACTGTGGCCAGGATGCCCTGCTCCTCCAGGGCAGTCTGTTTCACGCCATGTGTGAAGCCAGGGAACAAAAGAAAGAAACGGCTCCACGGTAAACCTGGGAGGGTCCTGGGGTCCCTGGCCTTTCCTCTAGTCTTCCCTGCAATCGTCAGGAGTCAGGCCCACCCTATGCGGGTGGGACCCATGGGGCCCAGCAGTCTTACAGCCATGAGGCCATTTTCCCATGGGCTTGGGGCATGGGCACACAGCTTGCCAGCCTGCTGGGGATGGGGATGTGCTGCTGACGCGCAGCAGCACTGGTCCCAGTGAGTGTCTGGTTGGAGTTAGGGGTTGTGCTCTAAGGCCAGACCAAGTGCCGTGCTGAGGTTTGGCCAATCACAGCAGACTAATCCCCAGGCCAGTGAGTGTGCGTGCTGGACATGTGACCTGAACTGGACCAGTAAAAGCCAGCCCTGGGCTTTCTGGGAAAACCCTAGGCAGGTCCCCCTTTCAGTGCAGGCGCTAAGCTGCATAGAGGGATGTCCAGAGAGGTGGGCGGGGGTGGGCTCTCGGTTTGCTGGGAGAGAAAGGCCAGAGGAGCCAGGCAGTGGCAAGTGACAGCCTCTTAGGGTGTCCAGATCCCACCATGTCTCAGCACCTGGGCCAACCAGGGATGTGCCCAAGCACTCTGGTGCCCTGCACACAGAAACTGCTTGTTCAGTGGAGCCTAAATGGCCTCACCCTATTTTTCTAGTGTGACGTTCTTATCTCCTATGACTCCCCTATGTGAACTTTGCTGGTTGTGGGACTTGAAAAGGACACCAAGGACATCCCAGGGAGAGGGACCCCAGGTCTCCCCCAGGCGTGGAAGGGACTCTCAGTCATGCCCCCACTTGCTCCTGGATCCAGAGGCAGGCTGTGACAGGTGGAACTGTGCACATCCCGGTGTAGCAGTCCTCACCCCCAGTAGCTCAGGATGACACTGTGCTTGGAGACTGGGCCATTACAGAGGCAGTAAAGGTAAAATAGGCCATTAGCGTGTGCCTTCATCCAATCTCACCAGTGTCCTTATAAGAAAAAGAGATGAGGACACAGACACGCACAGAGGGAGGACCACATGAAGATACAGGGAAGGCAGCCTCTCCAAGCCAGGGAGACAGGCCTCAGGTGGAAGCAATGCTGTTGACACTTTGACCCTGGACTTCTGGCCTCCAGGAAAATAAATTTCTGTCATTAAGCCACCTTGTTTGTGGTATTCTACTGCGGCAAACTTAGGAAACGAACACAGGAGCATGTGAGTGGCCTGTGGGGTGCTGTTGGCGCCGGGTACTCACGAGAGAGGCACGATGATGAGGAAGGGCCCGTTGATGCGTTTGTGCTCCATGAGGTACGTGATGAGTGCAATGGTCTGGATGGTCTTCCCCAGGCCCATCTCGTCGGCCAGGATGCCGTTCAGGTTGTTGTTGTACAGGGACACCAGCCACTCCAAGCCTTTGATCTACAAGGACAGACACGGCCACGCCAGGACTGAAGACTGAGTTGGACACCAGAGGGTTCCCCCACACTTCAGAGACTCAGACACCACCAACCACAAGTCCTGTCCGAGCCACATCGCACCCACAACTGCCTTTACCGAGTGTATTTCCTCTGAACCAACCCCATCCTTTATCGCTTAGCCTCATCCTTAGCAATAACGTCTATGAAACTGCAAGGTGACTGTGCTAATGATGGGTGTGTGTAACATTTCTGCTGCACATCTGAACAGCTCATTCCAACTGTTACACTGTCCGCCTGTTCCTGCCTGACAATGACCCACACAGCACACAGGAGAAACCTGCCCACACCACAAGACACTTGCACTCAGGAAACCACGAGGGCTTCAGGGTGACTTAGTGAGGAATTCACGGACTAAACATCATTTCATAATTAAGGGAGGGCTTTCCAAAGCCTGGGAGCTTTCTGAAATACAGGCATTAAAGAGAAGACTATCTGCAAATTGAATATAATGTTAGGAAGGAAAATTTGGAAATTTTCATAATGGATTAAGGAAATAAGTTCTGGCCAACTTCTAATTCTTTTTTTTTTTTTTTTGAGACGGAGTCTCAGTCTGTCACTCAGGCTGGAGGGCAGTCGCGCGATCTCGGCTCACTGCAACCTCCGCCTCCCAGGTTCAAGCAATTATCCTGCCTCAGCCACCCAAATAGCTGCGATTACAGGCGTGCGCCACCACACCCAGCTAATCTTTTGTATTTTTAGTAGAGTCAGGGTCTCACCAGCTTGGTCAGCCTGGTCTCAAACTCCTGACCTCAAGTGATCCACCCACCTTGGTCTTCCATAGTGCAGTGAGCCAGCACCCAGCCAAGTTCTAATTCTTCTAATTGCATGGAACTCTTGGAAAACTCCACTGACCATGAGATTTGCCTTCGTTTCATTATTGTTTTATAGACATGGGGTCTCGCTATGTTGCCCAGACTGGAGTGTGGTGGCTATTCACAGGGACTATCTCACTACGGATCAGCATATCAGTTTTGACCTGCTCCATTTTTGACCTGGGCTGATGTCCCTCTCCTTAGGCCACCTGGTGGCCCCCCACTCCTGGAAGGTCATCATATTCATGCTGAACTTGGTACAGACAACCGATTCATACAGGGCACTACAGCCTGGGCTTGGGTGCTCCTCCCACCTCAGCCTCCCAAGTAGCTGGGACTACAGATGTGTGCCACCACCCCCAGCTAATTTTTAAAATACTTTTGTAGAGGCAAGATCTCGCTATGTTGCTCAGGCCCATCTTCAACTTCTGGGCTCAAGCCATCCTCCCATTTCAGGCTCATAAGTAGTTGGAACTATAGGCACATGCGTAGCTTTGAATGTTGATATTAGCACAAAAGGTTTGAGAGTTCTCTTTAAGAAAGTTGGGGCTAGGTGCGGTGGCTCATGCCTGTAATCCCAGCCCTTTGGGAGGCCAAGGCGGGCTGATCACCTGAGGTCAGGAGTTTGAGACCAGCCTGGCTAACATGGTGAAACTCCACCTCTAATAAAGTCACAAAAATTAGCTGGGCATGGTGGCATGTACTTGCAGTCTCAGCTAGTTGGGAGGCTGGGGCAGGAAAATCACTTGAACCCGGGAGGAGGAGGTCACAGTCATGCCATTGCACTCCAGCCTGGCAACAGAGACAGAGAGAGATTCTGTTTAAAAAAAGAAAAAAGAACAGAAAGCTGGGAACAGGGATCCCAACCTGTTCTTTTGTTGGAGTTGTACTGGTTGTCTTGCGGGGCCTTGTAAATGAGCTTAGGAGATGTGGCCACATTAAGAGGCATTCATCCATGAACAGCTCTGTTTCTTGACTGTTCTAAGTCAGGCCCAGGTGAAGAGCCTCAGAGGCCCCGTCTTTACACCCTCACACAGGACTTCATCCCCAGAAGAAAGAGCTGAGTCCAGGGCTGCCAGCTCCTAGTGCTAACCTCCTGCCACTCGCCATTTCACAGCACGCAGAGCTCAGGTAACTGTCCTGAGCATGCAGATGCCCAGATCTCGGCTCCAGCCCTGGATGAGCCCTACGCACGGTGTGATGCTGAGGAGGTGCTGCACCTCCCTGCTCCTCAGGTGGCCCCATCTCCTCTGTGCGGCCCCTGCCATGTAAATTGCTCCCCACTCTGCCTGGCACATCAGGCACCCAGTAGACATTGACTTTCTGCAGTTTCACTTCCTCCTGGCGGCTAACCTACCAGACCACATCTCTGCTTTACACATGGGGAAACTGAGGCTCAGAGAGGAAGAGTGCACTGCCCACAGACAAAGAGCGGAAGGTGAACTCAGGTCTGCCTGAGGTCCGCATCCCCCATCACCTGGTAACACCTGCACCGAGGCAGCTATGTGGTGGTGGCCTCCCCGCCCCACACCTCACCTGATACTGTTTGAGGACACCATTGACCATAAGTGCCGACTGCTTGTCCACTCTCTCAGTGACAGCGTGGGCCACAGCATAGTAGGACTGCAGGCCACGCGCAAGGGCCTGGGACACGCCGTACTCGTCATCGACATCTTGCTTGGCATTCCTGGGAGTGAGATGGAAGTGGCAGGTGAGGACTCACATTCCTACCTGTGACAATGCTGCTCACTCCTGACATAAGCTCTGTCGAGTAACCCTTTCTGCCGAATGACCTGTGGCCTGCACTGTAACATACACACAGGTGCAGCCAGACAGTGTGAGGCCAGGTAGGACAGCCCATGCTAAGACTGAGGGGCCCAGACTGGACTCCTGGGAGCTCTGGGTCCTGACTGCACACCACAGAACAAGAATTCTGTCACTCAGATGGGCACGGTGGCTCACACCTGTAATCCCAGCACACTGGAAGGCTGAGGCGGGTAGATCACTTGAGGCCAAGAGTTCAGGACCATCCTGACCAACATGGTGAAACCCCATCTCTACTACAAAAAAAACAAAAATTAGCTGGATATGGTGGTGCATGCCTGTAATACCTGCTACTCAGGAGGCTGAGGTACAAGCAGCACTTGAGCCTGGGAGGCAGAGGCTGCAGTGAGCCAAGATCGAGCCATTATACTCCAGCCTGGACGAAGAGCAAGACTCTGTCTCAAAAAAAAAAAAAAAAAAATGCTGTCACTTGCCACAGCACAGAAAGAGACACTTCATCTAGCTAGATGCTGATCATATAACCCACCTTTCTAATAACAATTCACGAGCCTAAAGGTGAAATGAAACACAGACTGAGTAGATACATACAAAACGAGAATTGTCAAATGTTGGCAATTCTGTGGTCTAATCTGAACATTTTTCTTTTAAAAAGTGACTTTGGCCAAGCGAGGTGGTTCATGCCTGTAATCCCCGCTCTTTGGAAGGCAGAGGCGGGCAGATCATGAGGTTAAGAGATTGAGACCATCATGGCCAACATGGTGAAATCCCATCTCTACTAAAAATACAAAAATTAGCTGGGCATGGTGGTGCACGCCTGTAGTTCCAGCTACTTGGGAGGCTGAGGCAGGAGAATCTGTTGAAGCCGGGAGGCAGAGGTTACAGTGAGCCAAGATCATGCCACTGCACTCCAATCTGGCAACAGAGCAAGACTCTGTCTCAAAAAAAAAAAAAAAAAAAGTGACTTTTGACTACCTACATTTACTGCTATGTTAGATATGTATGATTTAACTTTTATCTTTTATTTTATGCCATGCTTTCTGTTCTTATCTCTTACAAACCGTTCATAGTGGGTTCTGTTTTCTTAGCTTAGTGGGTTTTTCCCCTGTATGTTTCTTCCATTGGTTTCCAAGTATTCTATCTTCGTTCTGGTGTTTGCCTTCATATCTATAGTGAATGTAATACCCTCGATCGTCTCTTGTTTTTTTTTTTTGAGACAGACTCTCTGTCTGTTGCCCAGGCTGGAGTGCAATGGTGTAATCTCGGCTCACTGCAGCCCCGTCCTCCCCAGTTCAAGCAATTCTCCTGCCTCAGCCTCCCGAATAGCTGGGATTACAGGTGCCCGCCACCACACCCAGCTAATTTCTGTATTTTTAGTAGAGATGGGGTTTCACCATGTTGGCCACTCCTGATCTCAAGTGATCTGCCTGTATCAGCCTCCAAAAGTACTGGGATTACAGGCGTGAGCCACTGCATACTCCTGCTTTTTAACAAAATCCATTAATTCCTTACCATAAGCAATAATGAGATTAGTGTGTTAACTGTGATATGTTACAGGAGCAAAAGATGAGAAATATAAGCTAAATGCCTGCCACCAAAGGACAGGCTAAGAAAATGAGAATATAACGTAACGCAGTAAGACTCTGCCCACTGAGGACCAGACTGGGAGCACTCTGCACGAACACAGGATCAACTCTGAGAGGGAAGGTTCAGTGAAAATAGCAAGGTGCACACCAGTGTACACTGGAGACATGTATGCAAATGAAAACACAAAAATGGCTGGGCACGGTGGTTCACGCCTATAATCCCAGCACTTTAGGAGGCTGAGGCAGGCAGATCATGAGGTCAGGAGATCAAAACCATCCTGGACAACACATTGAAACCCCATCTCTACTAAAAATACAAAAAATGGATGGGCACAGTGGCTCACACCTGTAATCCCAGCACTTTGGGAGGCTGATGTGGGCGGATCACAAGGTCAAGAGATCAAGATTATCCTGGCTAACACAGTGAAACCCCATCTCTACTAAAAATACAAAAAATTATCAGGCGTGGTAGCTCATGCCTATAATCCCAGCACTTTGGGAGGCCGAGGCAGGCAGATCACGAGGTCAAAAGATCGAGACCATCCTTGCAACATGGTGAAACCCCGTCTCTACTAAAAATACAAAAATTAGCTGGGTGTGGTAGTGCACACATGTTGTCCCAGCTACTCAGGAGACTGAGGCAGGAGAATCGCTTAAACCTGGGAGGCAGAGGTTAGGGTGAGCCAAGATTGTTCCACTGATTAACAGCCTGAAAACAGAGCAAGACTCCATTTCAAAAAAAAAAAAAATACAAAAACTTAGCTGGGCGGTCAAGCGCGGTCGTTCATACCTGTAATTCCAGCACTTTGGGAGGTCGAGGAGGGCAGATCACCTGAGGTCAGGAGTTGGAGACCACCCTGACCAACATGGAGAAACCGCGTCTCTACTACAAATACAAAATTAGCTGGGCATGGAGATGCATGCCTGTAATACCAGCTACTCAGGAGGCTGAGGCAGGAGAATCGCCTGAACCTGGGAGGCGGAGGTTGCAGTGAGCCAAGATCACGCCATTGTACTCCAGACTGGGCAACAAGAGCAAAACTCTGTTTTAAAAAAAAAAAAATTAGCTGGGCGTGATGGCACATACCTGTAGTCCCACCTACTCGGTATGTTGAGGCAGGAGAATTACTTGAACCCAGGAGACGGAGGTTGCAGTGAGCCAGGATTGTGTCACTGCACTCCAGCCTGGGCAACAGAATGAGACCTCATCTCAAAAAAAAAAATAAAGATAAAAAATAAAAATATGCACATTTTGCTTGCTAATGCAGAGAGCATCTCTGGAAGATGATACACAAGGTTCGAAAGTTTCCCCCAGAAAGGGCAGTGGACAGGGAGGGAACTGGGGGGTGGGGAGGGCTCTGCCACACACCCAACCATACCTCGTAAGCACATGGTGAACCCTGCGAATGCATTTGTTCTATTAAATCCCTATCAAATACATAAAATGTGAAGTAAACAAATTTGGTCTCTGCGGTTCCACAGTGGCAGCTGGCTGGACAGTGCTGAATGTCATCTAGGGACAGGCTGGGATTCTAGCCACTCCCCACCAGTGCCACCTCACAGGAATCTGGCACAGAACAGTGCGTGTTGGGACCCCTTACTCAATGATGTGCCGCGCGTCCACCTCAGAGACGTCGTCGCTGTCTGGATCTGGAATCTTCTTCTTCTCCTCCACGGGCAGGGTGGGAGGCTGCGCTGCCTGTGGCTGTTCCTCCTCCTCCTCCTACCAAGAGACAACCCGTGTCACTTCAGGTCATCCCCCACAGAGGGGGGGATGGGGCTCCCATGGAAAGAACGTCATTTTAGAAGCAAGTGATCTTCCAGCAGCCCTCACCCCCTCCACCTATCCTGGAATTTGTGATGTTTGTTATTTACATCTTCCTTTTAAATTATTTATTATTATTTTTTAATATACGGGAGTCTCGCTATGTTGCCCAGACGGCTTCAAACTCCTGGGTTCAAGTGATCCTCTTGCCTCAGCCTCCCCAGTAGCTAGAAACACAGATATGCTCCACCATACCCAACTCAAATTTTTAAAATTTTGGTAGATACGGGGTCTTGCTATGTTGTCCGGGCTCAAACTCCTGGCGCAAGCAATCCTCTTGCCTCTTCCAGTAGCTGGGACTACAGGCAAATGCCACCACACCAGCTACATCTTTTAATGTTCAGTAAATCTTTTTGTTGTTTTTGTTGTTTCGCGGGGCACATAGGGTCTTGCTGTCACTCAGGCTGGAGTGCGGTGGCGCTATCTCAGCTCACTGCCACCTCCACCTCCTGGACTCAAGCGATCCTCCCACCTTGGCCTCTCGAGTAGCTGGGACCACAGGCGTGCGCTGCCACACTCAGCTAAATGTTTTCATATTTTTGGTAAAGGCGGGGACTCGCTACGTTGCCCAGGCTGGTCTCAAATTCCTGAGCTCAAGAATCTGCCTGCCTCGGCCTCCCAAAGTGCTGGGATTATAGGTGTGAGCCACCGCACCCCACCCCAACACTTCTTTGTAAGGCTATCTCAGGGTATTTTGTACTTTTGTTACTAATTAGAAGTAGATTCCATATCCCTCCTACCCCTATTACACAATGAACGTTACAGATTTATTCTCTGCTAACCTACTAAAGCAGTTTTTCAGTTAATTCTCTTGGACTTCCCACATATTAAATATCTTAGAGCCTGCCACCATGCCCAGCTAATTTTTCTATTTTTTAGTAGAGACAGGGTTTCATGATGTTGGCAGGCTGGTCTTGAACTTCTGACCTCAGGTAATCAACCTGTTTCAGCCTCCCAAAGTGCCAAAATTATAGGCATGAGCCACCACGCCCAACCTTAAATGTCTTAGAGCCAACTTTCAGTATTTATTGCTTATAATTTACTTCCAACTTTACTGACAAGTCTCAACCATCTACGATATGTCTAATAATACTGGCGACAATAGGTTTCTCAGTTCACTGAAAGTTATCTATGAACTTGTTTAAGCATTAATGTGCCATGTATGGCTTTCCAGCCTTCACTGGGATTCTGCATAACACATATTGATAAAATACACATGAATGCATTTCCTTACCTTAAACTATTCTTATATCCCCATTTAAACCATACGAATACACCACAGTGGATTGTTTCTTCATCTGTAATGGAACTGCTACAAAGTTTTACAAATACGATCTATAATTAATCTGTTACATCATTCCAGTGGAAAGCCAATGGGATGTCCCTGGGATCACAAAAAAACGATTTTACAGATCACTTGGAATAAACACGTGGTAATCATACCGACATTTTAGGCAAGAAACCACAGCTGGTAGACATCCTGGAATTAAAATAGGAGGGAGATTTCTGGCTAAAGCCAAATCAGGAGGTGGACAAATCTCCTCCCCCGAAAAGCAACTTTAAAGCTGGACAAATTGACAAAGTGACCATTTCAGAGCTCAGGGAGTTGACCAAATGTCGACTAGAATCAGCCAACCTTGAAAAACTGAATTTCTGGTAGGAAGAGTGGGAGTCTGTAGCTCTTTTACTGGGGACCACTTTCACCTCTTCTACCTCATAGCTCCAGACACGAGAAGTTCTTATGGCAGGTTGGAGAGGGGGAGCAGGCTGTGAGGCTTGGCAGTGAGGTGGAAGGGGCTCAGTCACTTGTAGAAGGAAGCAATGCCCACGCCCAGTGGCACTACCAATGGAGGTGAGATGAGCCGTAGGGAAAAACATAACTGGCTGAGTCTGTGCACTTGCACAAAGATGCCAAAGGATCCAGTAGAGCGCAAGTGCCAGGGAGAACCCGACAACGGTCCGAATGTAAAATGCACCTCCTCATACAACTGAACCATCAGCAGGAGAAGGCAGGTGTCTCAGCATAAACTGTGCCCAATCTTCAGACGATCACAAAGTGATGAAGAAACACTACCTGCCCCTAATGATCCAGGGAAAACAAAAAACAAGGAAGAGACAACCAAAAAATGTTTCAAAGAAACATATACAAATCCTCATTAGTATAGCACTAAGAAAAAAAAAAAGAAAGAAAAAGAATTGAGCAAACACAGCAGAGGCCAAACACACTGTACGGGAACCAGATTTCACAGATTTAGCCCCAGGAAATTACTAAATAGACTACATGCCACCACAACCTCTCAGGGGTAAAAGTCAGACTCAGGGTAGCTAAAGTAGGCTTCAACTAAACATGAAGAAGAGGTAAGCAAAAAAAAAAAAAATAGGAGAGGTCAGGCGTGGTGGCTCACGTCTGTAATCCCAGCACTCTGGGAGGTCAAGGTCAGGGGGAATCACCTGAGGTCAGGAGTTCGAGACCAGCCTGACTAATATGGTGAAACCCTGTCTCTACTAAAAATATAAAAAATTACCCAGGCGTGGTGGCAGGGCCTCGTAATCTCAGCTACCTGGGAGTCTGAGGTAGGAGAATCGCTTGAACCCGGGAAGCAGATGGTGCAGTGAGCTGAGATCTCGTCATTGCACTACAGCTTGGGCAACAGAGTAAGAAGCTGAACAAACCCCAAGGAGAATAAATACAAGATATTTCACAGTCAAACCACTACAAGCCAAGACAAAGAAAATCTGAAGAGCAGAAAGAGAAAAAGGAATCATCAAATAAAAAGGGGCAACAATACAATTAATGGTTAAATTCTAAACTGAAACAAGATCAGAAAGTAGCAGGACATGTTCAAAGTGCTAAAAGGAAAACAAAAAACAGCCTCTCAAATGAGAATTCTATGTTCAGCAAACCTTCCCTTCCCAAAATGAGGGCTAAAGAGATCCATTCCAAGACGTAAATGGATTGACAGAAAGTACTGCTAGCAGATATGCCTTAAGCAAAAATACTATCCCAGCACTTTGGGAGGCCGAGGCAGGCGGATCACCTGAGCTCAGATGGTCGAGACCAGCCTGGCCAACATGGCGAAACCCCGTCTCTACTAAAAACACACAAATGAGCCGGGCGTGGAGGTGTACACCTGTAATCTCAGCTGCTCGTGAGGCTGAGGTAGGAGGATCACTTGAACCCAGGAGGCGGAGATTGTAGTGAGCTGAGATCTCGCCACTGCCCTCCAGCCTGAGAGACAGAGCAAGACTCCATTCCAAAAAAGAAAAAATATTAAAAGAAATGATCTAAGCTAAAAAAGGGCACAATAGTAGACAACAGTGCAAACTACAGGAAGAAATAAAAAACACTGAAAATTGTAACTACAGTATAGGAGATTCTATAAATATCTCTTCCCTTATTTCTTCTCTACTAACATGTTTAAAATCAACAGAATGTATAAAACGCTGATTGTAAGACTGTACTGCAGGGTTTATTCTATATGGAGAGGTAAAGCTGTGACCATAGCAGCACAAAGGAAACGGGAGAGAATGGAGTTACGCTGAAGCAAAATTTATTTTACTCAAATTGAGTTAGCATTAATCTGATGTACACTGTAGTAAGTTAAGATGCATACTGCAGGCCCGGCGTGGTGGCTCACACCTGTAATCCCAGCACTTTGGGAGGCCAAGGCAGGTGTATCGCCTCAGGTCAGGAGTTCAAGACCAGCTTGGCCAACATGGTGAAACCCTGTTATCTACAAAAATACAAAAATCAGCATTATGGCAGGTGCCTGTAATCCCAGCTACTGGCAAGACTGAGGCAAGAGAATCGCTTGAACCCAGGAGGTAGAGGTTGCAGTGACCCAAGATCACACCATTGCACTCCAGCCTAGGTGACAGAGCGACACTCCATCTTAGAAAAAAAAAGAAAAGGATGTACACTGTAATCCCCAGAGCAACTACAAAGAAATTAAAAAGGCACTGTAAAGGCTAGGTGCGGTGGCTCACGCCTGTAATCCCAGCACTCTGGGAGGCCGAGGCAGGCGGATCAAGAGCTCAGGAGATGGAGACCATCCTGGCCAACACAGTGAAACCCCATCTCTACTAAAAATACAAAAAAAATTAGCCGGGTGTGGTGGCATGAACATGTAGTCCCAGCTACTCAGAAGGCTGAGGCAGGAGAATCACCTGAACTCGGGAGGTGGAGGTTGCAGTGACCCGAGACTGCACCACTGCACTCCAGCCTGAGATTCAGTATCAAAGAAAAAAAAAAAAAAGCACTGTAAAAATAAGAATCTAAAAAAACAAAACAGTACACTAAAAATAATATTAAGCACCAAAGAAAGCAGTAAAGGAGAAACAAAAACAGGAGACATATAGAAAAGAAACAGGAAACGTAAGCCCAATCACATCAGAAATTACAGTAAATGTAAATGGTCTTAGAAACTCAGTCAAAAAACAGTCACTGTCATACTAGCTGAAAATGCAAAACCCTGTTTTAGATTCAAAGAAACAGGCTGAAAGTAAAAGAATGGGAAAAGATGTACCATGCAAACAAGAACCACAAGAGGCTAGAGTGACAAAGACAGAACAGACTTTCAAACAAGAAATAACACTGGAGGCTGGGCACGCTGGTTCACACCTGTAATCCCAATACTTTGGGAGGCCCAGATGAGTGGATAACCTGAGGTCAGCAGTTCGAGACCAGCCTGGCCAACCTGATGGACCCCCATCTCTACTAAAAATATTTCGAAAATGAGAGAGGTGTGTGGCAGGCGCCTGTAATCCCAGCTACCAGGGAGGCTGAGGCAGGAGAATCACTTGAACCTGGGAGGTGGAGTTTGCAGTGAGCCAAGCTCGTGCCACTGCACTCCAGGCCAAGTCTCAATTAAAAAAAAAAAGTGGCTCACACCTGCAATTCCAGCATTTTGAGAGGCCGAGGCAGGCGGATCACAAGGTTAGGAGATCAAAACCATCCTGGCTAACATGGTGAAACCCCGTCTCCACTAAAAATACAAAAAAATTAGCTGGGCGTTTTTTTTTAATGTAATGCAACTGATTTAATTTAAAATGGAAACAGTCATACGTTGCGAAAAGCTGCCGTATTGGATAGCACAGCTCTAAACCACCGACTTCAGCCAGGCCTGGGCCTCAGCTCTTCCCTGCCCTGCAAGATGCCCGGCCAGGGCAGAAGAGGGTCACAGCACACAAGGTAGAAGTCACTGCCAGCGGGCACTGGGAGCGCTGAAAGCCAGGAAGTGTACTCTTACCTCTTCCTCTTCTTCTGAGCCACTTTCCTCACTATCAGACCTCGGAGCTACTTCATACCTAGAAAAAATATAAGGGCTTTCATATAAGTCTGCTCAGAGCCAGCAGAATTCACTTTTCCTAACAAACCAGCCAGGGATCCAAATAAAAGTAAAATCACCCCTGGCTGCCACCTCCCTGGAATAAGGCCCACCGAGGACTTGGGATCCCAACTGCATCTGGAATGAAAGGCCCAACTCACCCCCGGGTTCATTTCCAGCCAGGCCTCCAGCTGCCCAGCTTTGGGGGCGTCCGTGCCTGTGAGGATCTTCCCGCTCTCCACGTGGATCACTTTCACCGGGAGGTCGCTCATCTGGCTGGTCTCATCCAGAGGCTGAAAAAGAGTAGTCATCCATGTGACATTGAGGTTGCGGGGCCTCCAGATCAATGGTTTACAGAGGCCAGGGTGGGAACCGCCCACTCAACTCTATACACTCATCTCTATACACATGCAAACATGGCCAGTGGTGGTGAAAGTGGGCAAACTATATATTCAATAGTTCAGTAAAAATATATAACCCATGAATCCTGACTAAGCGACACTTGTTTCTTTAAGGTAACTGACACGTACATTGTAATTTCAAACAGTCCAGACAGTCACACAGCTGAAAATTCAGGCCGGGCTGGTCTCAAACTCCTGGCTTCATGTGATCCACCTGCCTTGGCTTCCCAAAGTATTGGGATCCGGGCATGACCACTATGCCCGGCCCACTTTTTTTTTTTTTTTTTTTTAACGAAAATTGAATAATATAATATGGGTGCTCCCCTTTCTCCTGTTCTCCAGCCTAAGTTTTTCTCTTCAGAGGCGTCCACTGGTATCCGATTCCTGTACATCCTTCCAGATCAATTCCATGGATAAGAAATAAGGACTCAGACGTTTCCACTTTCTCCCTGTTTTTTACACTTAACAGCTATACTAATTCACATTCTTTGGACCTGGATATTTTTTACCCAACTTATACTCTATTTGTAGATTTCATCAGGGGTCCTCATTCTTTTTTGTTAAAAAGCTAACTGGAATATTTCAAAAATAAGTTCCTTTTAGCAACAAATACGAAACTCCTCCTGTTGACAGTCAATGGATAAACATTTCCTCCTTCATTGATTCTTTTATATTTCCTAGAGAAAACTTCCAAAATGAGGACAAAGTTCTCAGTTTGAATTTTGGTTTTTATCTTCCAGAAATTTATAACTACCTGCAAAACTGCTATACTCACTGTCAAAGCCATCCACGCAGTGGAGGGATATCAATCAGTCTCTACGTGTTAAAGCTCACTCTCAGAGTAGCCACCACAGAGGGTCACAGCAATCCCTTACCCCAACAATGGGCTCTGCAGGCTGCCTCAATCAGGGACTTTCAACTCCGCATTCTCCCTGGGATCACTGGGGAAGCGGTCAAAGATGCTGACGGCGAAATGCTCCCCCACACCCAAAACTCTGATTGAACTGCTCTGGAGTGAGGCTTGGGCATCCTTGCTTTTTTTTAATTTTTAATTTACTTTATATTTTTTGGAGACGGGTCTCACTATATTACACAGGCTCGGTATACTGGTCATTCACAGGTGTAATCAAAGTCTCAAAGCCCCAAGCTCAAGTGATCCTCTTACCTCTGGCTCCCAAGCAGCTGAGACCACAAGTACACACCACCATGCCCAGGAAATTATTTTATTTTTTGTAGAGACAAAGTCTCCCTATGTTGCCCAGGCTGGCCTTGAATTCCTGGACTCTAGCAATCCTCCCACCTCAGCCTCCTGAGCAGCTGCAACTACAGGCACATGACTTCACACCCTGCTACTACTTAGAAAAAGCTCCCTGGAGGATCACTTGAGCCCAGGATGTCGAGGCTGCAGTGAACCATGAACCCACCACTGGACTCCAGCCTGGGCAACAGAGAGAGAAAAGACACCCTGTCTCAAATAATAGTAATAATAATAAGAGAGAGCTCCCCAGGTGACTAGAACATACAACAGAGGCTGAGTACCACTGGCCGAGAACAGGAAAATCCACCACCAGCAGCAAGTGCCGGTACCTGTTATCAACACTAACAGGACGAGCAGCCACAGCAGGACTGAGCACAAGTTCCTGAGCTGCACTTTCCCACTTCATGACATTTTTCTTGAGTCCTCCAGATGGCTCTAGAACTGTGAGACAGAGACCCTGGCTGACAGAGACTCTGTCTGAAGTAATAATAACAAAAAGTTCCCCAGGCTGGAGTGCAGTAATACAAATGCACTGCACTGCAGCCTGGACCTCCTAGACTCAAGTGATCCTCCCACCTCAGCCTTTCAAGTAGCTGGAACGACAGGCGTGTGCCACCAAGCCTAGCTAATTTTCTGTAGAGATAAGGTTTCGCCACATTGCTCAGGCTGGTTTCAAACTCCTGGGCTCAAGCGATCCACCCACCTCAACATCCCAAACTGCTGGGATTACAGGTGTGAGCCACCGCGCGTGGCCCCAAGTAACTTCTTTTCTTTGAGACAGAATCTCTCTCTGTCACCCAGGCTGGAGTACAGTGGCTGTGAACCTGACTCACGGCAACCTCCACCTCCCAGGTTCAAGTGATTCTCCTGCCTCAGCCGCCCAAGTAGCTGGGAGTACAGGTGTGCATCACCATGCTCGGCTACTTTTTTGTATCTTTAGTAGAGATGGGGTTTCACTACGTTGGCCAGGCTGGTCTTGAACTCTTGACCTCAGGTGATCCACCCTCCTCGGCCTCCCAAAGTGCTGGGATTACAGGCGTGAGCCACCGCATGCAGCCCCAATAACTTCTGAACACAGTATTTGGAACACATACCCTGGGGTGGAGGAACTCTATAAACACTGGACTCTAGCAAGGAGGCTTCTGCATAGAGGTGCCCATTAGCACTGTGGAATGCACTTTCTATGTATTCTAGGATGGAGCAGATAAGTAACCCTATTGCTGCTAATGGAAATCAGGTTCCTGATTTTAGAATTATGGAAAGGGGGAAAGGATAAAATTAACCCTGTGCTGTTGGATTAGAACTGGGAGGTATCAGTATAACCTCAAGATTTTTTTTTTTTTTTTTTTTTTTGAGATAGGGTCTCACTGTCTTGACCAGGCAGGAGTGTAATGGTGAGATCACAGCTCACTGCAGCCTCAAACTCTTGGACTCAAGTGATCCTCCCACCTCAGCCTCCCGAATAGCTGGGACCACGAGTGCATGCCACTACACCCAGCTAAACCAAAATTTTTTTAATTTTGTTTTGTTTTTGGAGACAGAGTTTCAATCTTGTTGTCCAGGCTGGAGTGCAATGGTGCAATCTCGGCTCACCACAATCTCCACCTCCCAGGTTCAAGCAAATTCTCCTGCCTCAGCCTCCTGAGTAGCTGGGATCACAGGCATGCACCACCATGCCCAGCTAAGTTTTTATATTTTTAGCAGAGATGGGGTTTCTCCATGTTGGTCAGGCTGGTCTAGAACTCCAAACCTCAGGTGATCTGCCCGCCTTGGCCTCCCAAAGTGCTGGGATTACAGGCATGAGCCACTATGCCTGGCCTCTAAAATTTTTTACAGAGACAAGGTTTTGCCATATTGTCTACACTGGTCTCAAACTTCTGGGCTCAAGTGATCCTCCCACTTTGGCCTCCCAAAGTACTGGGAATACAGGCATGAGCCACCCTGCTCAGACAAGAGTTTTAATATATACAAAGAATAATGCAGATACTCATCTATTTCCCAGATCTGGCTGCTGAGTGGGCCTAGAAGCAGTGATGGCCCACCAGAAGGGGGGCACCCCCCAAAGTCAGATCTTAGCATCTAAATATTCTTCTGTAATAAAAGGATATATAGCTGGCACAGTGGCTCATCCCTGTAATCCTAGCACTTTGGGAGGCCAAGGCAGGCAGATCGCTTGAGCTCAGGAGTTCAAGACCAGCATGGGCAACATACCGAACCCTGTCTCTACGAAAAAAATACAAAAAACATAGCCAGGCATGGTGGCGTGCACCTGTAGCCACAGCTATTCAGAAGGCTGAGGTGGGAGGATCACTTCAGTCCAGGAGGTTGAGGCTACAGTGAGCAATGATCACACCAGCCACACACTCCAGCCTAGGTGACATAGGGAGACCGTGTCTTGGAAGAAAAAAGAAAGAACAAAAAAAAAAGGCCGGTCGTGGTGGCTCCCACCTGTAATCCCAGTACTCTGGGAGGCCAAGGTGGGCAGATCACAAGGTCAAGAGATTAAGACCATCCTGGCCAACATGATGAAACTCCATCTCTACTAAAAATGCAAAAATTAGCTGGGTGTGGTGGCGCACACCTGTAGTCCCAGCTAGAATCGCTCGAACCCGAAGGCAGAGGTTGCAGTGAGCCAAGATCATGCCACTGCACTCCAGCCTAGCAATGCAGCGAGACTACGTCTCAAAAAATAAAAAAAAGGGGAACCAGGACTCCCTGGAGAAAAGGGCTGGCTCCAGGGGGCTCGGCAGCGAAAGCAGAAGCCAAGCCTGGTGAGGAAGGAAGTGCTGCAGGAATGGTGGGCACATGCCAAAAGCAAACAGGGGCCAATGTCAAGGAGCAACTACTGGCTAAACCTAAATCACCAAAAGAAATCATGTTAAAGGATTAGAATCCATTCATTCAACTAAACAAGAATCCATGAGTCTACACCAGGGGTTGGCAGACCATGGCCCACAGGTCAAACAGGAGTAAAGAGAAAGCTTTTCCTACTATAGAAAAACAAATACATCAATGCAGAAGGAATGATGGAACTAAAAATCATCATCCTGAAACAAACACAGCAAAAACTGATACAGGAAAAAAAAAACAAAAGATACTAAAAGGTGGATTAGCTCGAATTTTGAGGAGTACAACACAGTTACAAAGTCTCAAGTATCTCCCTACTTACTGCTTACAAAAGTAAAAAAACAGTAACTGGACAGTGGCGGATCTCTTGGCAGACACCAAGGGTTCAAAGTCAGCATCACCAGTGACCTTCTTTATGAACCTACGCCATGCACTCCCGATGTGATGCCCTGAGAGGGACCCAAGGCCATGGCAGAGGTCTGCCTGCCAGAGACACATAACCTGAATCTAATCACAAGGAACATTAGACAAACCACAATCTGGAGCCACTGGGTGACACAGCTGGCCTGAAGGCAAGCATGGTGGCTCACACCTGTAATCACAGCCTTTGGAAGACCAAGGTGGGAGAATCACTTGAGCCCAGGAGTTCGAGACCAGCCTGGAAAACATGGCGAGACCCCTTCTATGCAAACCTCCCCCCACCACACACAAGGATTTATTTAAGATAGAAGTTGGCAGTGCACGGTGGCTCATGCCTGTAATCCCAGCACTTTGGGAGGCTGAGGTGGACGGAACACGAGGTCAGGAGTTCGAGACCAGCCTGGCCAACGAGGTGAAACCCTGTCTCTACTAAAAATACAAAAATCAGCCAGACATGGTGGTGGATGCCTATAATCCCAGCTACTCAGGAGGCTGAGGCAAGAGAACTGCTTGAACTCGGGGGGATGGAGGCTGCAGAGAGCCGAGATTGCGCCACTTCACTCTAGCATGGGCAAAGAGCGAAATTCCATCTCAAAAACAAAACAAAACAAAAAGCTGGGTGTGGTGGGGCATGCCTATAGTCCCAGCTACTCGGAAGGTAGGATCACTTGAGCCCAGGAGGTCGAGGCTGCAGTTAGCTAGCTGTGAGCCACTGCAGTCCAGCCTGGGTGACAGAAAGACTCTGTCTCAAACAAACAAAACAAAACACAAATAAGAAATAAGAATAAAAAGAAAAAAACACACACACAAAACATGAAAATGGAGACTCTGGGTAAAGAACACACAGAACATCTCTGGACGGTTCTTGTGCCTCTCCTGCAGGTCGGACATTATAGTAAAGTAAAACCTGAAAGATGAATAATGCATCACACGCATAGAAAAAGGCCTTGGAGAAAACACAGCATGTGGAATGGAGGGGCAGGTGGGATGGGGGGTCAGAGGACACGTTGGGATTCTCACCACCATCATATATCATTGTTCGTCATTTTAAAAGAATACAGGTTTTAAAGTTTGAAACAGACCAAAGCCTCGGGGCTGGGTTGGTACTTCCACAAGAAATCCTGCTTCCTCACCTCGCCATCCGGCCCAATAGCAGGCGTCTGTCCTTCTGCATTTTCTGCCTTCTGGAAATAGAGAGACACAATCAGGCCCTGACCCGCCAGGTCGACGCCACACACGCGAAGATGGCCGCCCCCATCCCACTCTGCAGCAGGCACCACACCAGGCCCAGCACACCTTCTTCTTCTTCTTCTTCTTCTTCTCCTTGGCGACCTGGGCGGCCTTGTGCTGCCGCACCAGCTCTGTGAGGTTAGCCACGTACTCGTCTGTCTGCTGCAAGAGGTAGGCCAGACGCTTGTCCTTCTTCTGGTCGATGAGCTTGCGGTACCCCTCCTCATCTTCAGCCTACAGAAGCGTGGGGGTTATGGCAATGTAGTGGTGCAACGTGCGGGTCTGTGAACAGCCACAGCTGGCAAACCCTGAGGGGCACTGAAGGCGTGCGTGGCTCACACGGGTGTCGTGCCGCCGGCCCTTCACACAGCAGTCGACTCCCCACTCAGGAACCATTTCCTCAAAACCTACCAAGGGCTAGGTTCCAAGGGCACCTGCTAGGCAGACAGTCCCACCAGGAGCCATTTACAGAGGCCATGAGCCAGTCCTATCCTCTCTGCCCAAGAAACACACCCCAAATCCAAAGCCTTCTCTCCACCAAGTCCAAGGCACATCCCTCTCAAAAATGCACATAACAAGCCCCCAACTTTCTGTTTTTTTGTTTTTTTTTTTCAAAAAAATAAGAGATGGGGTTTCTCCATGTTGGCCAGGCCGGTCTCGAACTCCTGACCTCAGGTGATCCGCCCACCTCGGCCTCCTAAAGTGATGGGATTACAGGTGTGAGCCACCGCGCCCGGCCCGAGCCCCCAACTTTCTAAGAATACATCACATCACGTCATCCCATGGCCAAAACCCTCCCGGGTGGGGTTCCCCTTCATGATCAGAATTCAATCCAGAGTCCTCCCAATGGTCTGAAAGGTCCCGCGTCCCACCTGACCCTGTGAGCTCTGACCTCACTTCCTCCCACATGACGCTGTTCTGGGAGCCCAGGGTTACCGGCTGTCCCTGGTACGTGGCTGCCTGCCACCTCAGCCTTCGTTCCCTGCTGCCTGGGACTCCACCCCTGGATCTCCGCGTTGTGCATCAGGGTCACCCTTCAGGCCTCTGTTCTGAGGCCTTCACTTACTACCCTGTCCCTCTCTTTCCATCATCCGCTTCACCCTCCTCACTTCAGCTGTCACCATCCACTACTCGGTTTCATTTGAGTATCTCCCCCTCAAGCACAAGCAGGAGCCCCGACAAGGGCAGGAAAGTATCCTGCTCCCCTTCTGTGTTCCCCACACAGAGCAGCACCTGGCCCAGAGCACGCTACCAATATCTGTCCAACCAGCGACTAGGCCACAAATACTCAGATGTTTATCCTAAGGGTTGGGGGAGCTGTATCGCACCACCTGTGGCTTTCACAGAATCAGGGGAAGGGGCACCACTTGCATTTTCCAGAGAAGGCAGAGGAGCTGGCTAAGTGGCCTGAGGTCACAGTCACCCTGACGGTCAGAGGGATCAGCAAAGATAAAAAGATCCGAGCCCAGGACTGACTCCCAAGCCCGCGCCTGCTCTTCCCTCCGCCCCACCTCTAACTCCAAGCTGTGAAATGCCTTGAGGTAACCCTGGGTGAGCAATCTCTGGAGCCCACAGCACCAAGTACACGTGTAGAAGGACACACATCAAAAGGTGGGACCATACCATGAGCCTCCGCATGCGCTCCTTCTCGATCCGCTCGTTCTCTTTCTTCTGCTCCCGCTCCGTGTTGGCGTGGTAAGTGGCCACTGCCTTGGTGAGCTTCTGGATTTTGCCTGTGACCGACCTGTGATATTCCTTGAAATCCTTGGCATGCTGGAGAATGCTATTGAGGTATTCCTGCAGGAACGCACGAAAGAGAAGGCTGACCACTCAGCAGCAAGGGGAACATGTCTCCCCCACAAGGCTTGTTTAAAACCTAGAATATCACTTTGGGAGGCCGAGGCAGGCAGAATGCCTGAGGTCAGGAGTTTGAGATCAGTCTGGCCAACATGGTAAAACCTTGTCTCTACTAAAACTGCAAAAATTAGCCAGGTGTGGTGGCACGCAAATGTAATCCCACGTACTCGGGAGGCTGAGGCAGGACGAATCACTTGAAACAGGGCCGAGGCTGCAGTGGGCCAAGATCGCACCATTGCACTGCAATCCTAGCACTTTGAGAGGCCAAGGCAGACGAATCAACTGAGGTCAGAAGTTCAAAACCAGCCTGACCAACATGGTGAAAGCCCATCTCTACTAAAAATACAAAAAAAAAATCTGCAGTGAGCCAAGACTGCACCACTGCACTTCAACCTGGGTAACAGAGCAATACTCCGTCTCAAAAAAACAGAAACACAAACGTTAACAGAGATTGCTGTGTTGATGTTCTAGGTTATTTTACAGTACACTAGTAATAGATATTAACTGTAGAAATCTTTAGAAAATATATAAATGACCAAAATAAGCACTATCATGCCCAAATCCTTAACTGATTTTAGATTTTAAGACTTTTATCTCATCAATTCATCTTGTGAAACCCTGAGTCACATCAGTCCCTGCACTGCCCAGAACCCTCTTTGGCTCCCACTGCACTCAGAGTGAAAGCCCTCCCTGCAGCTCACAAGGCCCTGCAACACCTGCCCATCACCTCCCAGCCCTCCCATCCTCCAGTTCTCCCTGCTACTCAGTCTACTCTGACTACACACAGGTCCTCGCTTTCCATAAAAGACACAGGCATGTTCAAGCCCAGGGCCCTTGTACCTTTCCCTTTTCCCGGAAAGCTCTTTGCCCACACGTGTGTGGCTCCCTCCCTTGGGGCTCTGCCCAGATGTTACCTCCAAAAGAGACAATTCCCTCAACATCATGTCTACAACAGCCCTTTCCTTTTCTCTACCCCGGCTTGCCTTTTCTTTGCGCCCTATTACCTTCCAGATGTGCTACGCATGGATTTGATCACTGTCTGTCTTCTCCCTATCATTGGGTGTTTACACCAATAAGCTCTCAGTGCCTAGAATACTGTTAACGATGAGCAAAAGGAGAGGCAAGCAGCATGTTTAAGAACAAAGCGAACACAGCCCCAGGGCAACCGCTAGGACAAGCCAGGTGGCCAGGTGGGCGGGCTGCAGGGCCTTCGGGCTGCCAGGGGCGTACCTGGTGTTTCTGCCGGCGCTTGCGCTCCTGCTCGATCTTCTGCTGCTTCTCCAGCTTCTCGGTGATGCGGGCCTCCCGCAGGGACTGGCGCTTGCTGCGCTTGTAGGCCTTGGCATTGAGGGCCGTCTCGAGCGCCGTGTCCCTCCGCATGCACACCACCACTTCCTGGCGCAGCTGTAGGAGGGAAGAGGACAAGCTTGCTCTCTACATGGCTCTGCGGCACCCACAATGATGAACACACATGGTGACATCACATGCTACATCGCTAAAGGAGCCTTGTAAGTGCCTTACACACTAGTCCGTGTGTGCAGGGGACGTCTAGTAGGTGCCCCCAGGCAGGGCAAGCACAGGACAGAAGGTGTTCATTTCTGGACACTCAGCCAGGGGGTCCTCTCGGACCTCTAGCTTGCCTCCCCCTACACCCCACACACAGCCTCTTAGGAGTCATTCAGAAGTACAGCACCCTTGGCTGTGTGTGGTGGTTTAACACCAGTAATCCCAAAACTTTGGGAGGCCAAGGATCGTTCGAGCCCAGGAGTATGAGATCAACCTGGACAATATTGAGAGACCTCGTCTCTACAAAAACAAAAAGAAAAATTAACCAGGTGGCCAGGAGCAGTGGCTCATGCCTGTAATCCCAGCACTCTGGGAGGCAGAGGCAGGTGGACAGCTTGAGCTCAGGAGTTTGAGACCAGCCTGGGCAACATGACAAAACGCTGTCTCTGCTAAAAATACAAAAATTAGCCAGGCACAGTGGTGCATGCCTGTAATCCCAGCTACGTGGGAGACTGAGGGGTCAGAATCACTTGAACCCAGAAGGCAGAGGTTGCAGTGACCCAAGATCGCACCACTGCACTTCAGCCTGGGCGACAGAGTAAGACTCTCTCAAAAAAAAAAAAAAAAATCAGCCCGGCATGGTGCCCCACTCCTGCAGTCCCAGATACTTGGTGGATGAAACAGGAAAATCACTTGAACCCTGGAGGAGAAGTTGCAGTGAACTGAGATAGTACCACTGCACTCCACCCTGGGCAGCAGAGTGAGACCCTATTTCAAAAAAAAAAAAAGAAAATTAGCCAGGTGTAATGGTGCATGCCTATAGTCCCAGCTACTCGGGAGGCTGAGGCGAGAGGATAACCTGAGCCTAGGAGGTTGAGTGTGCAGTGAGATGTGATCTCTCCACTGCACTCCAACCTAAGCGAGAGTGAGACCCTATCACACACACACAAAAAAAAATATATATATATATATATATAGCACCCTCAAAAATAGACCCGTGCAGGGCCCGGCGCAGTGGTTCACGGTGCAGTGGTTCACGCCTGTAATCCCACCACTTTGGGGGGCCAAGGCAGGCAGATCACTTGAGTTCCGGAATTTGAGAAAGGTCAGCCCACTGGTCACTCAGCAGCATACATCTGTGATTTTTGCAACCTCTTCCTCCTATACCACCTCCTACTCCAAGACAGGGTATAGTCAAATGGCTTCCTTCTCTTGAGTCAACCGGGAGCCAACATGGTTAAACTCCATCTCTACTCACGCCTATAATCCCACCACTTTGGGGGGCCAAGGCAGGCAGAGATCACTTGAGTTCAGGAGTGTTGACTGCCTGGCCAACATGGTAAAACTCCATCTCTACTAAAAATATAAAAATCAGCCGGGCATGGTGGCACACACTTGTAATCCTAGCTACTTGGGAAACTGAGGCAGGAGAACTGCTTGATCCTGGGAGGTGGAGGCTGCAGTGAGCCGAGATCGTACCATTGTACTCCAGCCTGGGCGACAGAGTGAGACTGTCTCAAAAAAAAAAAAAAAAAAAAGAAAGAAAGAAAAGAAAAAGGAAAAGACCCACTCGAGTCTCCTGGTTCAAGGAAGCAAGTGCTTTAGGGTAGCGAGGTCCACGTCCCCACCACTGTGCAGGCCACAAGAGGAAGGCTGTGAAGTGAGTGAACGCCGATGGGTGGCCACAGCTGCTTTTCACAGCCCAGGTACGTGTAATACGAGCCAGGCAAGCCCAACTTGGAGCCTTAGCAGCAGTGTTGGTAACAAGGGCCCTTTTCTGAAAGCCCGCAGCTGTGCCGGCACCCACCTGCCTCTGGAAGTTCAGCAGCCTGAGGGCCTTGAGCTCAATGGTCGCTTTGGTTCGCAAATCCCCGGCCAGGGACCCGGGGAAGGTTTTCAAGTTCCTGAATTCGGTGTGCGATGCGAGCCTGCAGCCTGGGAGCAGAGAGGAGAAGGAGCACAGGCAGTGAGAGGCTTGCCAGGACACCCGGTTACAGCTGGGGCTGCAGGGGCCCGTCTCTTGAGGGGGAAGCAGGCGCCAGTCACAAGGCAAGAGACGCCTCGGAAGAGGATGCTGGCTGCAGGGCAGAGCGGAGAGGGAGGCAACCCAGGGTACTCCTCAGGACTGGGGCTCCAGGGGCAGCAAACAAGATTCCTGATAGGGACAGCCAGGTCACAGCTTTTCAGTGGTGTGAGCCAGGCCCTACATCAGGCGGGCCAGGGTTTCCACCCAGCCCTGGTTTGATGAGACACGAGGCCGTGGGAACCTACTTCACCTGCGCACCTCAGTGTTCTCATCTCAAAACTCAGAAGACCCCTCCGAGTGACCTTACAGGTTTGGTCTGAAGGTCACGAAGGTTACATGGGAAAGTTATGCAGGAGTATCCTCTTAATCAGTCTTTCTGCACATCCTCATTGAGCACCAACTGTATGCCAGGGACCATTTTGAGTGCAGGGCCACTAAACAAGACCAATAAGGCTGTTTGTTGCTCTCGGGAAACTCTGAGCCTCATTAGAAAAAGCAAGCCATAAAAAACATAAAAATATAAAATATCCACTGCAATTCCAGAGAGTGGCTGGAAGTGACAGGAAGGGCCTCTATAAGGAGGGAACCCCAGCCATGAGGCCTGAATGGGCAGAAGGGGCCATGAACAGCCTGTGCAAAGGTCCTGGGGCAGGAACAAGCCTAACTTGTTAAATAAATGAAAAGAAGAACAGAGAGAGTGGGGTGGGTGAGGAAGGATGCTGGACAGGAGTGGATATTAAGAGAAAGCTTATTGGGCAGATAACTCGGAGGCTACAGGCAGGTTTGAATCCAGGGAGTACATCTGATGTTCATCAATCATAAAAAGAGAAATCAAACTCTTGTGTGGGAAACAGACTGCAGCCACGGTGGGAGCAGCGAGGTGAGGAAGGAGGTACAGGCCAAGTAGCAGTGGTGGGCACAGGGCACTATTTCCCAGGGTGGGGGGAGGAAGTTGAGTGGCTTCCCCAGGGGTACATGGGGGACAGAAGGGAGTGACCTTGGGAAGTGGGGCCGCGCCCTCACCTGTACTCACGCTCCTGCAGGATCTCCACAGGGTCCAGGCCCCGAGGCTTCTGGATGGGGGTGATGCGGCTCTGCTTCTGGTGGAGCGGCACCATGGGCGCAGGCTGGGCTGGCTGCCCGGGGGACTGGGTCTGGGGTGGCATCACAGGCGAGGCGGCAGGTGGGACGGCAGGGGGCGCAGGGGAAGGGCGGCCTGTTGGCTGAGGGGGGATCAGCTTCTGGGGGGTGCTCGTGGGGGCAGCAGCATTTGCCATGGGTCCTGGGAGGAAGCAAGAAGCCAGGGTATCATGTTGCACTCTGGGGCCCATCCTGGGCTGGAAACGGAAAGCTGCTGGTTACTCCAAGCCCCACCCTGCCCATCTCCCCACCTCTCACCCAGGGGGTGTCCCTCACACCCGCCTTGGGCTCCAACCTCCTCCAGATCTCAGCCTCACCCCTCACACCCTCCACTGCGCCCAGCCCCACGCCCCCCAAGGCTTTTCTGTTCTATCTGTGGATCTACAGCAACATTTCCTGTCACGTCCTCCTAGTGCCAGCTAAATCCAATGGAAGCAACTTGCCTTCAAAGCCCATCACTAAACGTCAGGCTCCAAGAGGGCAGGTGATGAATACCACTGCCTCTGAGCCCAACCGATGGGAGCCTGCAGTACTGACTGAGCAACTACACTGACAAGGCTCAGGGACTTGGCGAAGGCCACCAACTGTCAGAGGAGGGGATGAAATGAAAGCCTCTGGGCACTGACTGGGTACAGGGGAGACCCAGGGATGGCCACAAGAGAAGTGCAGGCTGCAGTTCCGCCTGACCACCCTCTCTGCGGGGCTCATCTCAAGGCCTGTGTCACCCAAGCTTGTGACAGGGAGTCAGGGCATGGGTGCACACCAGAGAGGAGGGAGCTCACCTTCAGGCCAGGGCTTGGGGGGCCCTCCAGGAGGCTGGCCCGGCATCCCGGGGGGGCACACCTGAGGGCCCTGGTGGGGGGCATGTTGGGCCCTCCCATACCTACACAGAGGGAGAAACAAAACAAAAGAGAAAACAGTGCATCCCAGGTTTATGCCCACGCCCAGCCCTGGTGGGCAGCCCTGGCTCCAAGGGGGACACAGCAGATACCTATCGACAAGCTCCCCCAGGGGAAGGGGGAGCTGGGAAAGCAGCATGTAGGACAGCCGCCACCCCCTGCACCCAAGCACCCGAAGTGCAGCGCGGGCCCCATGCAATCCCCCAAGTGGGGAAGCCAGTTGGCAGCAGAGCCCAGGTCTGTCCACCCCGCCACCCATGCCCCAACCATTCGCTCTGAGACACCTGAGGGCCAGGACAGCCAGCCTTACCATGAGGCCTGCTGTAATTTGGCGGTGCCGGGCCAGGACCCGGGCCAGGGCCGGGGCCAGGGCCAGGGCCGGGTCCTGTAGCGGACACCGAGGGTGGAGGTAGCGTTGGCATTTGCTGCTGCATCCCAGGCATCGGCCGCTTGCCCTGCACGGCCATCTGCAGGTGGTCAGGGAGGGGCTGCCCCCTGGCCAGCATCTTGTAGGCCATGATCTGAGCTCTGAGCTGGTGCAGCTGGTTCTGGTTAAATGGGGTTGGGCCTCGGTTCTGCTGCCCCAAGGCCTGGGGGTCAGCACCATCCAGTGGGGCCCCTCCTGGGCCGGAAGACATCTGGGGGCCTGAAGACGGGCCACTGGCTGGAACTGGACTAGAGGCATGCTCAGAGCCACCCAGGGGTGAGGGGTAACCTGCAGAGAAAGGCCAGCCCACTGGTCACTCAGCAGCATACGTCTGTGATTTTTATAACCTCTTCCCCCTACACCAGCTCCTACTCTGAGTCAGGGCACAGTCAGATGGCTTCCTTCTCTTGAGTCAACCAGGGGCGCCCGGAGGGCATGCGCTGGAGGCCCAGCACCTGCATGGTGGGTTTGGTTTGGCCCACATCTCAGTAAAGGGCTGCTGGTTAATGCCAAGAACCTGAACATGAAATCAGGGCTCTCTCCCGGCCTCCACCTGCCTGCACACAGACAGGGTGCACATCCTCGGGCCCACCCTCAACACTTCCACTCCCAGTGGAGCCCCTGAACTTCCCACCCCTGATGACAGCAAGCGCTTGGCAAGTCACCTACCATATCACTTCTCAACTGCCCTCGTACAGAAAAGGCACCTACTGGACTCATTAAACAGAGCCCCAGGCCCAGGAACCTACATTTTCAGTAAGCACCCGGGTGGCATAGGCTGCTGCCCTGCACAGCCCTCCTCTATCCCCCATGCTGAACATGGTCTGCCCCATAACCAGCATTTGCCCTTCTGGGGCGGCTCCAAGACAAGGTGGCCAGAACAGAGCACCAGCCACACCACGTTAGCCCTCTGTGGCGGGCCACCCACCCACTACATCAGCCTAGGCACTCCCTGAATCCATCTGTGGGAACCCAGGGGAGGAAAATGATCTGAGGACTCTGGTGTGTGGCAAACACAAGACAGGAAGGGACGCAATTGGGTACCTTGGGAGTGCTGGTCCATGGGGCTGGGCGGGGCCCCATCCCAGCATGGCCACCCGACCGCATCCCCCATTCCTTTCATCTGGTTGTAGCGCGGGTCATCCGACATGCCCTTCTCGTGCATGGACTCCATGGGCTGTGAGAAGGACAATGACAAGGTGGAACAGGGGGTGGTGGCTCAGCTAAGCCACCCGATGACGGCGCGCGTCTCCCCCATCCCCCAGCATAACTAAGTGGCTGGGCTCCAAGATACACAAAATAATGTCGCCCAGTGACGTGCGAGCACCTGAGAGACTGTGGTCAAGCAATCCTCATCTTCCACCGCCCAGGACCTCCTGTGGCCCCTTAGATTAAAGAGGCTTCTCCAACTCACTTGCTGAAGGCCCCGCTCAGCCCCAGTGAGTGGTAAGGAGAGTGGCTGAGAGACACGCCTTGGAGCAAAGGGTACCAACTGCTCTGCTCTGCGAGCTGCACAGGTGAGCCCAACAGCCAGAACGTGGGAGATGACGTGGCTAAAAGCCTTTTTAGGAATTCGGATGTTGTTCTTTATTACCGAAGAAAACTTTGGAGTGCTATTCCCAAATTTCCCACGAAGAAAGCAAGGGAGCAGGAAATGGTGGGGCAGGTACCCTTGGGGGCCAGGATGTGCTGCTCAGGCCCAGAACATGTGCCAGCGCAGGCTGGGGGTCCGACAAGCTGACCCCTCTGTTCACAGCAGTGGGTCCTGGGGTGGGGGCTGAGCCAAGGCAGGCCACATCCAACAAAAAGGCTTCCCCCTGGCCTCCGAGTAAGGGCCTCGGTCCAGAGGCTGCCTGCAGCCCTAGAGGGCAGGGGTCGTAAGCGCAAGGGGAGGAGGGCTCCCTACCTTGTGCATCTGGTGTATGTTGTCCTGAGGGTACCCTCCAGGCCCCTGGGTAGGGATGGGGTGTCCTGCTGAGGGGGGCCCTGGGCTGGGCCCCATCATGCTGTGGGCGGAGCCCGGTGAGGGACCCGGGCTAGGGCCCAGCATGGCTCCAGGGGAAGGGCCAGGGCCTGGAGAAGGACCTGGCCGAGGAGTTCCGCCCAGGGGTGGGTCTGGAGTGGACATCTTCACGGGAGCAGCAGATAGTGACCTCCTGCTGGAATAAAGTCCCCCGTCAGTCTAGGGGTCATGACCAAGGGGCGAGGCAGCACAGGGATAGCAAGGGACAACCACACGGTCACATCAGAATCTCTATTCAACAGGAAGCCAGCACTTTCCTCCCCAACCGCCCGAACCTTTTCTCCATGACCACTCTCAGAGGAAGTGCTATATCTCAGGCACACAAGATCAGACAGTCTATATTGCTTGAAACTGTCTCAAAAAAAAAAACAAACTTTTTTTGTATTTTTTGTTTGAGATGGAATTTCGCTCTTGTTGTCCAGGCTGGAGAGCAATGGCCTGATCTCAGCTTACTGCAACCTCTGTCTCCCAGGTTCAAGCCATTCTCCAGCCTCAGCCTCCTGAGTAGCTAGGATTACAGGCACACGCCACCACACCCAGCTAATTTTTGTATTTTTAGTAGAGACTGGCTTTCACTATGTAGATCAGACTGGCCTCCCAGCCTCAGGTGATCCGCCCACCTCGGCCTCCCAAAGTGCTGGGATTAGAGGCATGAGCCACCGTGCCCAGCACAGACAAAGTTTTAATCACCCAGGCTGGAGTGCAATGGCACGATTTCGGCTCACTGCAACCTCCGCCTCCCAGGTTCAAGCGATTCTCCTGTCTCAGCCTCCTCAGTAGTTGGGACTACAGGCGTGCACCACCATACCTAGCTAATTCTTTTATTTTTTAGAAGAGATGGGGTTTCACCACATTGGCCAGGCTAGTCTTGAACTCCTGACTTCATAATCTGCCCACCTCGGCCTCCTAAAGTGCTGGGATTACAGGCATAAGCCACCACACTCAGCTGCCTGGCTAATTTTTCTTAATTTTTTTTTTGTAGAGACAGGGGTCTCTCCACGTGGCCGAGGCTGGTCTCAAACTCTTGTTGATGCTGGCTCAAGGGATCCTCCAGCCTGGACTTCCCAAAGTGCTGGAATTACAGGTGTGAGATACTGCACCCTGCTGTAGAGATATATTCTTAGACAAGAGATCAAAAGCTCAAAATGACCTCATTCCACTTTCATGGCTAACAGCAGGAGAGAAGACCAGGAAACTCAGCAGAGAAGGAACCGGTGGCTGGCACTCCAGCCAATCCTGAAAAGATGGACCGTGACATAAACAAACCTAAATGTGTTACTGCGAGAAGATTCATCTGGAGGCAAAATCTGACCTGATTCTGCTCCGTGTCGATATTCACACATTCTGCTACAGAAAAAGGACCTGTCTGATTCTGAGACGCCACCCTCGCCTCTGCCATGTGACAACAGTCTGGACCTTGTGTTTACGTTACTAAGATGCTGATTCTGGAGCCTGAAGCCTCTGGTCCACAGGTGTGTCTGCAGGGAGGATGCACCTGCAGTTACCTCTACAGGTGGGAAGCCCAGCACCATGGGCACGGCCAGGGCAGGGGGAGGCACTGGCTCCTCGACGGTCGCTCCAGGCCTTTCATCCCTACCGTCCTCTCAGCCCACAGAATGCTGCAATGAGGTAGGAACACGGACAATAGGACTGCCACATACTTCACAGACCCTGTGATATTCAGGGACCTATAGCTTCTTCCTCATCTGAGGGTCTTCATTCTAAGTCAAATAAGCTGAAACTGACAGCAAAATAAAATCCAGCATGCCTATAAACCCAGCACTTCAGAAGGCCAAGGCAGGAGAATGGCCTGAAACAAGAAGTTCAGATCAGCCTGGAAAAACCTCATCTCTACAAAACATACAAAAATTAGCCACACTTGCATGCCTATAGCCCCAGCTACTCAGGAGGCTGAGGTGGGAGGGTTATCTGAGCCCAAGAAGTTGCGGCTGCAGTAAACCATGACTGTGCCACTGCACTCTAGCCCGAGCAGAAGACCCTGTCTCAATGAAAAAAGAAAAAAATATCCAGGTCATTGAAGGCAAACCATCTTTTCCCTCTCTAAAGGTGGGCAAGCCAACCAGCGTACACTGGGAAGTGACTGAAATTAAAGCTCTCCTCATTGTACCTTCTTTTTGAGACAGAGTCTCACTCTGTTGCCCAGGCTGGAGCACAGTGAGTGACGTGATCTCTGCTCACTGTAACCTCCGCCCCTGTGGTTCAAGCGATTCTCATGCCTCACCCTCCTGAGTAGCTGAGATTACAGATATGTGCCACCACACCCGGATCTCCTAATCATACTTTACACTCAGCATTAGCACTCCCTCCCTCTCCTTTCCGTCAAACCATCAAACTGTGGGATGCCGTCACAGCCTCCCGGAATGCTCCGACACACAGCAGTGCTAACTTCGTCACACAGAATGCACTGATGACGCTGCCTCAAAAAAACATTTTGGGCCAGGTGCAGTGGCTCACGCCGGTAATCCCAGCACTCTGGGAGGCCAAGGCAGGGGGATCACAAGGTCAGAAGCAGGAGACCAACTTGACTCTTGACTAACACGATGAAACCCCGTCTCTACTAAAAATTCAAAACATAAGCCAGGCGTGGGGGCAAGCACCTATAGTCCCAGCTACTCGGGACACTGAGGCGGAGAATTGCTTGAACCCAGGAGGCGGAGGTTGCAGTGAGCTGAGATAGCGCCAGTGCATTCCAGCCTGGATGACAGAACGAGACTCTGTCTCAAAAAAAAAAAAAAAGCTGAACCATGAAATGAATGATACTCCTGAGGGCTCATGTTCTAAATCAGTCTCCCCCAGCACAAACCTCCAGTAACACTCCTGCTCCGTAGTGTTCAGGAACAACAGACTGGCTTTCCCTCTTGGGGATGTACCAGGCAGAAGCAGCCGGCTGGAGAGCAACAAATCCCTAGGTGCAATCGAGGGCCTGCTGTATCCATGATGCACCCACCCTGGCAATCAATGCACACAGATTTTGGCGGCTGCCTACACTGTTTGTTTTGGAGACGGAGAGCTGCTCTGTCGCCCAGGCTGGAGTGCAGTGGTGCAATCTTGGCTCACTGCAACCTCCGCCTCCTGGGTTCAAGTGATTCTCCTGCATCAGCCTCCCGAGTAGCTGGGACTACAGCTGCACACCACCACAAGGTTTCACCGTGTTGCCCACGCTGGTTTCAAACTCCCGAGCTCAGGCAATCCACCCACCTTGGCCTCCCAAAGTGCTAAGATTACAAGCGTGAGCTGCCACATCCAGGCCACTTTTTTTTTTTTTTTTTTTGAGACAGGGTCTCACTCTGTCTCCCAGGCTGGAGTACAATGGCACCATCACACCTCAATGCAGTCTTGAACTCCTGGGCTCAAGTGATCCTCCTACCTCAACCTCCCAAGTAGCTGGGACTACAGGCTCGTGCCACTATGCCAGCTAATTTTTGTATTTGTACAAATGAGGTCTCGCCATGTTGCCCAGGCTGGTCTCAAACACCTGGGCTCAAGCGATTCACCCACCTCAACCTCCCAAAGTGCTGGGATTACAGGCATGAGCCACCGCACCTGGCTTAAGCCACTGTGCCCGACCTGTACACATCTCTTATCCCTCCTTGCTCCCACAATCATAAGCATGATATTGGTCTCAGCCCTCAAACTCCTCCTGGCCAGCTGACCCTTCCTAAAGGGCTGGGTAAGCCCGGCCCTGTAGAGAGCTGGATGGGGTGTGGCGCCAGGTGTCACCTTGCTCCAGCAAGATGTCTACAAGGGAGAGCTGAACGAGCATGGCCAGGAAAGGGGTCTAAGGACAAGGAACACCCCTCTCTCCACCCCTCCTTCCCCCATCACCAATCATCCCTTTCTATACAGGCACTAAGGATTTGGCATTTTCAGTAAAGTCCTTGGGTCCCCCAAAGGTTATCCCTAAGGTGTCTTACACAGTGCCGCTTAGACTCTTGCAAAGGGCCCTCAATGGTAAGTCACTAGCAGGGGAAATTCACACAGCACTGAAATCCATCGCAGACCAGAAGGCCACACCTACTCAGGCAGAAAAAGCAAAGGACAAGGGGATTCAGGGGCCGAAGGGCAAGAATAGTTAGTACATGTGTGTGGGAGCCAAATCCAGATGTGTGCGGCCCTTGGATATGGCGCTGCCGGGGCCTCCACAAGGAAAAAACAGAGCCTGGGAATCCAGGGCGGCAGCCAGAAGGAATGACCGGAAGTGAAACTACTCTGGCACAAGAATCTAAACGCTTAAAGCTAAAACAGTCAAACCCGTCCAGGAGGACAGGAGATGAAAATAAGCTCTCCGGTTCCCTGGCCCAAAGAGTCTGGAAGTGGCATGGCCATTTTACCTCAATTTCTCTTGAGAAGCTCCTTAAGTAGCCAGCAATCAAAATCCCCACACAATCCATGCTGCAGAAGTCTTGGCACCATTAAAAAGAATTGAGGCCGGGTGTGTTGGCTACTGCTTATAATCCCAGCACTTTGGGAGGCCGAGGCAGGCAGATCACTTGAGGTCAAGAGTTCGAGACCAGCTTGGCCAATGTAGTGAAACGCCATCTCTACTAAAAATACAAAAATTAGCCAGGCGTGGTGGTACGTGCCTATAGTCCCAGCTACTCGGAAGGCTGAGACACGAGAATTGCTTGAACTAGGAGGCAGAGGTTGCAGTGAGCCGAGATCATGCCACTGCATTACAACCTGAGCGACACAAGTGAGACCCTGTCTCAAAAAAAAAAAAAAAAAAAAGAAAGAACAACATATGCATGTTGGCTGCAGTGGTGGCTCACAGCTATAATCCCAGCATTTTCAGAGGCTGAGGCAAGTGGATCACCTGAGTTCAGGGGTTCGAGACCAGCCTGGCCAAAATGGTGAAACCCCATTTCTACAAAAACAAAATAATCAGCTGAGCACTGTGGTGTACACCGGTAACCACAGCTGTTTGGGAGGCGGAGGCAGGAGAATCACTTGAACCCAAGAGGCGGAGGTTGTAATGAGCCAAGATCGCACCACAGCTCTCCAGCCTGGGCGATAGGACAAGACTCTGTCTCAAAAAAAAAAAAAAAAAATATATATATATATATATATGTGCACATTAATCCATGCATAGAAGTTACCCCAAAGAAAACATGCACCAAACCGCTGTGAGCACACCCAGTAGCTCTCTCTGATGGCATGTGATGAGGAACTTACACTTTCCACATCACAGATGTCTGGTGCTTTTTGTTTTTATTTATTTTTTACAATAGCCATCTATTACTTTTTTATCCAGATCTTTAAAGAAAAACTTGCAAGAAAAAAAAAAAGCCTAAATCAGAAAAATACCCATGAAATAAATACTCACAAGAGATGCCCAGGAAGTGTCTTTGTGGAAATAAAAGAGAAAGATCAAAGGATGTGAGGATTACCATATTCTCATTACTTTCAACTTCATCATAATTATCACTAAAATAGAAACATCTGTTGACATTCAAATGTGGAACCAGACTACTTGAGGAAGAGAAGGTCTGGTCTCTCTTTCATGCCATCTCTAGCTTTCGTCTTCGGAATCAAAAGCACTGCGGTGACCAGCCCCAGGCAGGGCAGGTTGCTAAGTCGAGATAGGATCCCTTGGAAATCTGTTTATTGGAATTATGGTGGTTTTTTCCACCTTGCCTGAGAAACCAGCATTGTATTTACATTTGGCCCTAGGATATCTGCTATTTTGTTTTTGGGGGCTTGGGGAAATTTGTTCATGGACACATTTCAGCAGCAGATATAACATGAGTATCAGGCTATGGTGGGGGCCTGGGTGGATCAGCTGCAATGGGCAGGATGGCTTCTGCAACACCAGCCCCATTTACTATGCATGAACAACAAAACAAAACATTCTCCTCATCGGTCTATAAGAAAATCTTCCCCATCTGACCTGATGGTGCAGGGCACTCATCTGTGAACCCCAAAATTACGTATGCAGTGCGACATCTGTGGTCTTAGAGAACCGGTAGAAATGTGTTACTCCTGACAGCGACTGCACTTCTCCAAAGCTGACTGCTCTGTGGCATTTTACTTGGAATATAATTAAGTAGCAAAGTCCTGCCCTACATTTAAAAAGGAATACATTTCAGAAACCAAATCATATTATGGTGAAAAGTTACAATGTCTTCTCAGTTCCACTTATAAGGCACAAGTGCCAAATTGTTACAAAGTATTACTCTTAGCAATGGAAATTACATATGATTTTATTGGCTGAAATTTCCCCCTTTTTATTTTCATTCACTTGAAAACCACTTAAAAGCACCTACCCAAATGACCTAAAGGCATCCAGGACAGTTCTCTGCCTTAAGGGAGTGCCCTCTAACCCCTCGGGGATGTGTGGTGTCTACACTGCAAGCCTGCAAATGCTATCCTATCCATTAGATGGATGTTTTTCAAGCTCTTCTGACCACAACTAGGTGTAACAATGTGACCCAGCAGAAACACACAACATCAAGTAACTGCATCAAGTATCACAAGTCGTCCTGACCCATGCTCCCTCTGGAACACCAGTAGCCCCATTCTTTCTTTTAGACTGGCCAAAGCCTACTGGATGGATGTCCTGCGCCACCACCAGGTCTGCTGTGTTATCAGCTATATACGCAACACTGATCATGATGAGTGACACTGTGTGGAGAGGGCAAGAGGATCCCCATGACAGGGGCATGCAAAGGCGAAGAGTGGGCAGGGAGATGCAGAATCCATACCTGCCCAGTGCACTCATGACAGGCCCTCCCCACTGCCACAGCTAGGACTTACTGATGACTACCCCCGAATACTAACAGTGCTGACTGCACCAAAGAGTTTCCAAACGCCAGGCATCTAGCAGAGAGCAACATAGTTCCTTCCTGGTGGAGCGGACAGCAGAGTGACAGAAACAGACAAACACAATACAATGTCACATAGAGAGTGGAAGTGTTATAAACAAGTATTCAAGGCCGGGCACAGTGGCTCATGCCTGTAATCCTAGCACTTTGGGAGGCCAAGGCAGGTGGATTGCCTGAAGTCAGGAATTCGAGACCAGCCTGGCCAACATGGGGAAACCCCATCTCGGCCAAGCGCAGTGGCTCACGCCTGTAATCCCAGCATGTTGGGAGGCCAAGGCAGGCGGATCATGAGCTCAGGAGTTCAAGACCAGCCTGACAAACATGGTGAAACCCCGTCTTTACTAAAAATAAAAAATATTAGCCAAGCACGATGGTGCCCACCTGTAGTCTCAGCTACTTGGGACGGTGAAGCAGGAGAATCACTTGAACTCAGGAGGCAGAGGTCGTAGTGAGCAGAGATCGTGCCATTGCACTCCAACCTGGGCAACAGAGCAAGATTCCACCTCAAAAAAAAAAAAAAAAAGAAAAGAAAAAAGAAACCCCACCTCTACTAAAATACAAAAATTAGCCAGGCATGCTGGTGGGTGCCTATAATCCTAGCTACTCAGGAGGCTGAGAGGCAGCAGAATCGCTTGAATCCAGGAGGCGGAAGTTGCAGTGAGCCAAGATCACATCATTGGACTCCAGCCTGGACAACGAGAGCAAAACTCCGTCCCCCCGCAAAAAAATAAAGTATTCAAGGTGAGCATGGTGGCTCACGCCTGTAATCTCAGTACTTTGGGAGGCTGAAGCAGGTGAATCACTTGAGGCCAGGAATTCGAGGCCAGCCTGGGCAACATGGCAAAACCCTCTCTCTACTAAAACTACAAAAATTAGCTGGCATGAGGCTGTAGTCCCAGCTACTTGGGAGGCCGAGGTGGGAGGATCGTTTGAGCCCAGGAGGTCAAGGCTGCCATAAGCTATGATTGCACCACTGCACTCACTGCTGGGTGACAGAGCAAGACTCTGTTTTAAAGAAAAAAAAAAAAAAAAAGTGTAATCCCAGCACTTTGGGAGGCCGAGGCGGGCGGATCACGAGGTCAAGAGATCGAGACCGTCCTGGTCAACATGGTGAAACCCCGTCTCTACTAAAAATACAAAAAAATTAGCTGGGCGTGGTGGCGCACGCCTGTAGTCCCAGCTACTCGGGAGGCTGAGGCAGGAGAATGCTTGAACCCGGGCAGCGGAGGTTGCAGTGAGCCAAGGTCGTGCCACTGCACTCCAGTCTGGCGCCTGGTGACTGAGTGAGACTCTGTCTCAAAAAAAAAAAAAGAAAAAAAAAAAAAAAAAAAGACAGAATGTCACGTAGAAGGTGGAAGTGCTATAAAACGAATCAAGCGGAGTCCACAGGGTTAACAGACGAGAGACATCTTTCAACGGTGGCCTGGGACCATCTCAGCAATGGAGACATTTGAACAGAGGTCTGCAGTGACATGGGCACCATGCGGTTGTTTCCCACAGAGGAACAGCAAGGGCAAAGGCCCTGGGGTGGGACTGGGCTTGGCATATTCCAAGGCACAGCAAGTCAGCCAGTGTGACTAGAGCAGGGAGGGTGGGAAAACACGCTCCGTTTCTCTACACTGTCACACAGCACTTTGACACCAACTCAGAGAAAACCAGTTTTCTTCTACTATACTCTCACAACAGAGGGCACTTCTGTGACCAGATGCATGGGTCTTTCCCAAGCAATTCTCCAAGTCTCCAAACCCCAGCTGGGTGTCCTACAATTTAACTCAATTCAGACTCTATCTCCCACAAGTTAAGAACGTTATCGGCCAGGCTCAGTGGGCTCACATCTGTAACCACAGCACTTTAGGGAAGGCCAAGGTGGGAGTATTGCCTGAAGCCAAGAGTTTGATAGCAGCCTTGGAAGCATAGCACCTGTCTCTACAAAAAATGTAAAAATTAGCTAAGCCTGGCAGTGGGGCGCACCTGTAATTCCAGCTACTCGGGAGGATGGCATGAGTCCAGGAGCTGGAGGCTGCAGTGAGCTATGACTGCACCACTGAACTCCCGCCTGGGTGAGAGAGTGAGACTCTGTCTCTAAAGGAAACAGAAGAGCTCTGTCTCACAAGACTGCTCCCATTGCAAATGCCATGTGCACATCCCAGCCTCCGGTACTTCTGCCCAGCCAGCTATAAATCAGGAATTCCCACAACCCCCCTCTTCGGTTTGACTGACTTGCTAAAGCAGCTCACAGAACTAAGGCAGGCACTTCACTTCCCATTAATGGCTTATTATAAGGGATACGACTCGGGGGTCAACCAGAAGGGAGAGATGCAAAGGGCAGGGTACTGGGGCAGAAGGCAGCGCACAGAGCTGCGATGCCCCTTCTGCATACACCACCCTCTAACCACCTGGTCTTTCTGGTGACCAGCCCCATCCTAGGCTATCTAGGAGCCCCACTCTAAATCACCTCACAAGCATAGAACTCGTCTGTGATCAAAGGGGCACATTATGAATTTTAAAAGATACACCTATCGGGCCAGGCATGGGGGCTCAGGCCCATAATCCCAGCACTTTGGGAGGCTGAGGCAGGCGGATCACCTGAGGTCAGGAGTTTGAGACCAGCATGGCCAACATGGCAAAACCCCCTCTACTAAAAATACAAAAATTAGCCAGGCATGGTAGCAGGCGCCTGTAATCCCAGCTATTCAGGAGGCTGAGGCAGGAGAATTGCTTCAGCCTGGGAAGCAGAGGTCACAGTGAGCCGAGATCACGCCACTGCACTCCAGTCTAGCAGACAAGAGCAAGAATGAGTCTTTAAAAAAAAAAAAAAAGAAAAAAAAAAAGCTGGGTGTGGTGGCTCATGCCTGTAATCCCAGCACTTTGGGAGGCCGAGGTTGGCAGATCACCTGAGGTTGGGAGTTGGAAACCACCCTGACTAACCTGGAGAAACCCTATCTCTACTAAAAATAGAAAATTAGCTGGGCATAGTGGCGCATGCCTGTAATCCCAGCTATTCAAGAGGCTGAGGCAGGAGAATTGCTTGAATCTGGGAGGTGGAGGTTGTGGTGAGCCGAGATTGCGCCACTGCACTCCAGCCTGGGCAACAAGAGCGAAACTCCATCTCAAAAAAAAAAAAAGCCCAGTGCAGTGGCTCACACCTGTAATCCCAGCACTTTGGGAGGCTGAGGCAGGCGGATCACGAGGTCAGGTATTCAAGATCAGGCTGGCCGACATGGTGAAACCCCGTCTCTACTAAAAATACACAAATTAGGTGGGTGTGGCGGCTCATGCCTGTAATCCCAGCTACCTGGGAGGCTGAAGTAGGAGAACTGCTTGAACCTGGGACCGGGAGGCAGAGGTTGCAGTGAGCCGAGATCTCGCCACTGCACTCCACCCTGGGCTAAGAGACTCCATCTCAAAAAAAAAAAAAAAAATACACCTATCGCTCCTACAACACGTGGCACAAAGACCAAATATACTCCGTATCATACCTCAGAGGGTAAGTGGATGCCGCTGCAGGTGGGGTTTAGGGGAGAAGTCACAGGCCTTGAGGGCCACAGTGAAGGGGCTCTAGGGGCATCCAGTACAGTGGGGAACTGCTGGAAGGTTCCAGGCATGGGTGTACATGGTCTGATAATGACTCTAATTTCTCTGGACATGCTGACGAAATGGTTGTCCAGGTTAGGGCAAGAGAAGAGTCAAGGATGATCAAGGTGACCAGCAGGGTCTTGGCTGGGACATGCTTTTAGAAATAGAAAAAGGAGACTGGGCGCTGTGGCTCACGCCCACATCCCAGCACTTTGGGAGGCCTGTAATCCCAGCACTTTGGGATGCCGAGGCGGGTGGATCACCTGAGGTCGGGAGTTCAAGACCAGCCTGACCAAATGGAAAAACCCCGTCTCTACTAAAAAGACAAAATTGGCCAGGTGTGGTGGCGCATGCCTGTAATCCCAGCTACTCGGGAACAAAGGCAGAAGAATCGCTTGAACCCAGGCGGCGGAGGTTGCAGTGAGGCAAGATCGTGCCAATGCACTCCAGCCTGGGCAACAAGAGCGAAATTCCGTCTCAAAAAAAAAAAAAAAAAAGAAAGAAAGAAATATAAAAAGGGGGCCAGGCACAGTGGTTCATGCCCATAATCCCAGCACTCTGGGAGGTTAAAGTAGGCAGATTACCTGAGCCAAGAGGTTCAAGACCAGCCTGGGAGATAGCAAGACCTCCATCTCTAAGAAAGCAAAACATAAAACAAAATTTTTTAATAAACATAAAAAGGCCCCCTTCCTCGAGGCTGACCAAGCCCTAGAGCAAGATTTGGCAAAGCCAAGCAGGGCTGGGATTCAGCCCCTGGCGCCGGGGGTGGGGGCAGAGGCCAGGGAGATTCTGGGAGGAAAACGGAATTCTGAGTTCAGAGAGGTTAAGTCATGCAGAATAGAGTCCTGCCTCAAGTCTCTGACTCCAGGGCCTGAGTAAGTGATTCAGGCCGAGGATCAAAAGGAATAGGATGAAAACCTTGAAGGTCGAGGAAGGGCAGAGCCAAGAGGAAGGGAAAGCAGAGCCACTCCCACAGGCGGGAGCACCCAGGAGATGCCTCCAGGAGGCGGGCAAGACCTTCGGGTGCCCAGCCAGTCCGGGCTGCCCACAATCACATTTGATCATCACAGGGCCAGTTTGAGCTCCCTGGGCACAATGAGACATCCACTGTGTCCCTTTACTGGGACTTTCGGGACAAGCCAGGGTCGCATGCAGCACATCTTCCCCCTTAAGTCTCCCGCTGGAACAGGTGAGCAGCAACCGTCTCGTCAGCCACCTGCTTCCTGAGCCAGCGGGGCATGACTTGCCAGCTTCAAAGAGAGAACTTAAAAATCCCCCCAAGAGCTAGCACAGTGGATCATGCCTGTAATCACAGCTGGTCAGGAGGTGGAGGCCAGAAGATCACTTGAGTCCAGGAGTTCAAGACCAGCCTGAGCAACACAGCGAGTCTCCATCACCAAAAAAATAAAAAGTGGGCAGGCGCGGTGGCTCACGCCTGTAATTCCAGCACTTTGGGAGGCTGAGGCGGGCGGATCACCTGAGGTTAGGAGTTTGAGACCAGCCTGACCAATATGGTGAAACCCCATCTTGAAAAAAAAAAAAAGAAAAAATAATAAAAAGTAGAAAAAAAACTCACCTCAAAGAACCATTTTAAAGTCGACCACTATTAAGAACAGGGCTCGTGCTCCTCTATCACACTCGCAGCTGGCTGCACACAGTGCAAAACGGTTCCCAGTGACCAGTGTCCACATACACAAATGAAGCTATACCCCTTTAATAAGCAAAGCTCTGGAAACCACTCTGGAACTTAAGAAACATTTGAAAAGGGCCAGGGCTGGTTTACGCCCTTAACATTTACCTGTTTTCTAAAGAAAGCCTCCTTCCCTGAGGGAACTGAAGGGAAATTAATGCATCCCTTCTCTCTGTCCTATAAAGTTCTATCTCCCAGCAAACCCGGCTACACCTAGCACTTCCATCCAGGCCCTTTCCCATAAATGAAGAAGAGTTGGGGCCACAATTCACATGGCCGTCAATTCCACACCCTGAAAAATTAATGTCCTCAGGAAGCAGTTAACAGAAAACTTTAATCAAGGTATCACTGGGCATACTAATGAGCCTGGTATGTCTCCTTAGGGATGACACCTATGAGGCTGGCAGCAACTGAAGCTTGATTCAGCCTCAGATTTGATTCTGACCTGTTCCCTCTCATAACGTTCCCCCAGTATTCCAGCAGTTGTTGTCCCTCCCACCCTCCCCACTTTTTAAAGATAGGGTCTTGTTCTGTCACCCAGGTTGGAGTGCAGTGGTGCGATCACAGCTTACTGCAGCCTCCACCTCCTGGGTTTGATCACCTCAACCTCCCAAGTAGCTGGGACTACAGGCGTGCAACACAATGCCCAGCTAATTTTTAAATTTTTTGTAGAAATAGGGTTTCGCCATGCTGCCCAAGCTGGTCTTGGACTCCTGGGATCAAGCCATTCACCCTGCTCAGCCTCACAAAGTGTGGGGATCACAGGCATGAGCCACTGCACTCGGCTGAACATTTGATATTTTTAAAAACCCATTAACCCACACCACTAAGCACACTCTCCCCTTTCCAGTGCCTTATGGTGAAATTTCAAGCATGTTTTTTTCACCACATAACATTTTAGTCAATGACGAACCAAATATACAATAGTCCCATTATATTATACCTTCCTCCTTGAATTGTCTAATTAGAAAAAAATTTTAAAGATCATAATACTGTATTTTTCAGCTGGGTGTGGTGGCTCATGCCTGTAATCCCAGCACTTTGGGAGGCCGAGGCGGGTGGATCACGAGGTCAGAAGTTCAAGACCAGCCTGTGGTCTAGGAAGAAATTCTTGAATGAAAAAAATAAATAAATAAAAAATTAAAAAAAAAAAAAAAAGACCAGCCTGGCCAAGATGGTGAAACCCTGTCTCTACTAAAAATACAAAAAAAAGAAAAAAAAAATAGCCTGGTACAGTGGCAGGCACCTGCAATCCCAGCTACTCAGGAGGCTGAGGCAGGAGAATTGCTTGAACCTGGCGACAGAGGTTACAGTGAGCTGAGATCGCGCTGCTGCACTCCAGCCTGGGCGATAGAACGAGACTCCATTTCAAAAAAAAAAAAAAGAATACTGTATTTTTCCCATACGTTTTCTATGTTTAGATATACTTAGATGCACAAATACTCACCATCGGGTCACGATGGCCTACAGTGGGTACAGTGACATGCTGTACAGGTTTATAGCCTGAGAGCAAGAGGCTACCCCGCAAAGCCTACGCATGGACTAGGCTCCACATCTAGATGTGTGTAAGCACACTACGATCTTCACACAACCACAACATCATCTCGCAACGCGTTTCTCAGAATGTATCCCTGTTGTTAAGCAATGTGCGACCATTAAGGACAAAACGCAGGAGCTGATTCCTTTGCTACCACTTTGAAACACATAGAACTTATTACAAGAGGAAAAAATGTATTATCTATGTTGTCCCACCAGGCTGTTGCAGGAATCCTAATAAACGATTATAGCTAACAACTTTGGAGTACGACGTGCCAGGCACCACTGTAAGCACTTCGCATTTGTCCCTGGTTGTTGAGCTCTTGCAGCAATCCTACAAGCTGGGTACTAGCACTGTCCCCTTTGCAAATTAAGAGTGGGATGTGAGCTACTGAGAACAGGACCCTTGTCTGCCCATTCCCCCACAGAATCCCCAGCTCCCCAGCAATATCTGCCACATGGCAGGCGCTCAATGCACGCTTGTTCGCCACATAAAAGGGGAAGAGTAGCTGGGTCATCTCTTGCACAACTCCAGGGGGTGCCATTCACATTGTGTTCTGTCTATAGGAACCATGAATGGGTTTCTCTGTGCCATGGCAGCCCAGATGACTGAGGGATGGAAAAGGCAAACCCAAGAGTCAACCCCAGGAAGCTGACTTAAGAGCCCTTGCAGAAAGAAAATAACCCTGGGCCTCAGTTTCCTCACTGACAGAAAGTTCCACCAGGCTGGCCGGGTGCAGTAGCTCATGCCTATAATTCCAGCACTTTGGGAGGCTGAGGTGGGCAGATCACAAGAGGCCAGGAGTTCAAGACCAGCCTAACCAACATGGTGAAACCTCGTCTCTACTAAAAATACAAAAATTTGCTGGGTGTGGCAGCATGCACCTGTAGTCCCAGCTACTCGGGAGGCTGAGACATGAGAATCACTTGAGTCCAGGAGGCGGAGGTTGCAGTGAGCTGAGATCGCACCACTGCACTCCAGCCTGCGCAACAGAATGACTCTGTCTCAAAAAAAAAAAAAAAAAAAAAAAAGAGGCCGGGGAGGCGGCTCCCGCCTGTAAACCCAGCACTTTGGGAGGCGGAGCCCGATGGATCGGTTGAGGTCAGGAGTTTGAGAACAGCCTGCTCAACACGGTGAAACCCCATCTCTATTAAAAATACAAAAATTAGCTGGGTGTGGTAATGCATGCCTGTGATCCCAGCTATTCAGGAGGCTAAGTAAGGAGAATCGCTTGAACTCAGGAGGCACAGGTTGCAGTGAGCCGAGATCACGCCATTGCACTCCAGCCTGGGCAAAAAGGGGAGACTCCATCTGAAAAAAGAAGTTCCACCAGACATCTGCCCTAAACCCTAGTCCTTCCCATGCTCCCACCTCCCACAAACAACCAAGACACGGACTTGATCCAAGGTTATCTAAGGTTATCTTCTGGTGCTTCGAGGGTCCTGAGGGAGAAGCAAAGGTATGCAACTGTAAATAAATACAAACATGTTTGGGTGCTCCTCACTGACAGAAGGTCTGGAGACCACTGCACTGTCCTCTATCACAATTCTGAGGACATCACCTCCCCTGCTCAAAAGCCTACACAATCAACATTTACGTCTCCTAAAGGGCTGAACACAAAATAATTTTAAGTGTCCCATGAAAACCATTTATTACTTTCCTAATTATGTATGCATTAATTTTCATTTTTTAGACAGAGTCTCGCTTCGTCACCCAGGCTGGAGTGCAGTGGTTCAATCATGGCTCACTGCAACCTGGACCTCCTGCCCTCAAGGAGCTTGGGACCACAGGGGTACTGCATTCCAGCCTGGTGGACAGAGCGAGACTCCAGCTCAGAGGAAAAAAAAAAAAAGGCCAGGTGCAGTCGCTCATGCCTGTAATCCCAGCACTCTGGAAGGCCGAGGCCGGCAGATCATGAGGTTAGGAGATTGAGACCATCCTGGCTAACACAGTGAAACCCCATCTCTATCAAAAACACAAAAAATTAGCTGGGCATGGTGACATGTGCCTGTAGTCCCAGCTACTCAGGAGGCTGAGGCAGGAGAATTGCTTAAGCCCCGGGAGGTGGAGGTTGTAGTGAGCCAAGATCATGCCACTGCACTCCAGCCTGGGCAACAGACTGAGACTCCGTTACAAAAAAAAAAAAAAATCGAGTGCACACTATGCATCAGGTGCCCAGTGTGTTAGCAGCTTCCCACGTGACCTCATTCAACCCTCACAAGAAGCCTGTGAAGTTTCAGGCATCCTCGTCCTACCTGTTTCACAAGTGGGGGGGCCCTAGTGCTAAGCACCTCGCTTGAGGTTAAGCTAGGATTTAGAGAACCGGGTGTGAATTCAGGAGGTCAGATTACAGAATAAGCACTCCTTACGGCCACCCCACACTTCTTAGGGGAGAGGAGGACAACCGAGGTTTGGGAAAACAATGACTTGGAAAGTTCAAAAACAAACAGCTAATGTGCATCCCTTATAACCCATCCCCAGTCCTGCACCAAGCTTTTTCTTTTTCTTTTTTTTTTTTTTTTAAGACAGTCTTACTCTGGTGCCCAGGCTGGAATGCAGGAGCCGGAGAATGGCTCATTGCAGCCTCTACCTCTCTGGCTCAAGCAATCCTCCCACCTCTGCCTCCTAAGTAGCTGGAACCACCAGTGCATGCCACCACATTCAGCTAATTTTGGTATTTTTTGGAGAGATGAGGTCTCTCTGTTGCCCAGGTTAGTCTCAAACTCCTGGTCTCAAGCGATTCTCCCGCCTCAGCCTCCCAAAGTGCTGGGATTGCCCAAAGCCACTACACCCGGCCCTGCACCAGGCCTTGAACACAGATGCTCACGCGATCTTCCACAGGACCCTCTCATTCAATCCACAGATGTTCACTAAAGACCTATTATTCGTCAGGCCAAGGGTACTCTGGGGCTAGCCAGGTAGACACAGTCCCAGCTCTCACCGTGCTGGTGGTGACAGCTACACGAGAAAGGACTAAGGTGATGTGTGAGCGTAACTGACGGAAACAATGGCTAGTCCGAGGTGGCCAGGGAAAGTCAAAATACAATCCTGGTCGGGCGAGGTGGCTCACATATGTAATCCCAGTACTTTGGGAGGTGGAGGTGGGTGGATCACCTCAGATCAGGAGTGTGAGACCAGCCTGGCCAAAACGGGGAAACCCCATCTCTACTAAAAATACAAAATAAAAAAAAATTAGCCAGTCACGGTGGTAGGTGCCTGCAGTCCCAGCTACTTGGGAGGCTGAGGCAGGAGAATCGCTTGAACCCATAAGGCAGAGGCTGCAGTGAGCCAAGATCGGGATACTGCACTCCAGCCTGGGCAACAGGCGAGACCATCTCAAAAAAAAATGCAATCCGACATATCCTCCCTGATTTTGAGGCCCCCTCTTCCAGGCAGCCCCCATGATCTCCAGCTACCACCCATCCCCTGCATGTCTGCTGCATCCCTCTCACAGTGCAGGTTACAGGCATTAAATAACAGGCCAGGAGGGTTTGTTCCCACATTTACCACCTGCTCCCCTCCAAGACTGCAGACTCCCCCTCCAAGACAACCCCCGACCATCCAACACTCAGTAGGGCCTCAAAAAGTATTTGCTGAACAATGAAGGACACTGGACCAGACAATGACAATATTGCTTCCCACTTGCCAGGAACCATTTCACAGGCGTTCACCAATTCCATTTGTTAGATTACCCCCTTTCACAAAGGAGGAAAACTAAGAGGTTCAGAGAGGTTAAGCCACTTCCCTAAAGAGACAGTGTGCTAAGTGACTGACAGCACCAGGAATCAAACTTGAATGCAGCCTATCAATCCAAACTGAAAACTTGTTTCAAATTCTTGCGAAGTGTCTTTTCCGCTTACTCACTTTGCACTTTCCCCAAGGAGTCACTGACCAAAAGAAAAAAAAATCAAGACTGGTGTCTTCAAGATAGGGACAAAACACTCGCCTAAAAGGTCGACGTCGGGAAAAAAAAAAAGTCTTCACCTGAAAAACCAATTGGGAGGGAGGAAAAAGGATGCAAAAGCAAAGCACTGCTTTCATACAGCAAACGATTGCCTCCGTGGTCCCTACTTGCGGCCGACCCCATCCCCAAACTTCCCCAACCCCTATTCGGGCAAACATTCTGAAGTCACTAATTCCAAGGGATTGGGGGGAGTCCTTTACCTTTCCTTGAAAATCTGGAATGACGCGTTTTTAAGACAATTTGAGGTCGGCTAGCCCACGGGGGCCGCTAACGCCCGTGTCCGGGCGACGCCGGAAATATCTGGAGGTTTGGCTACTGAGCCCCAATCGCAGCTTCGCCAAAAAGGCAACATTCGGGTCTGACCCGTTACCACGCAGCCAGAAAAGCCCCAACGCCTGCCTATTGTTGCAAGCGCTGAAGTTGGGAGGGCGACTGTGGGGGTGCCGGGCAAGCGGGGCGAGCTTTGTACCGCGACCCCGGCGAGAGCGCGCGCGGAGGGGGATCGCGCGGCCTCCACGCGGCCCGGGTCCCCACCCGCCCCGCGGGGACCGTCCCTGCCGCGGCCTCGCGACGCTGTGGCCTTCCCCACGCGCGCGGCTGCCGGCCGGGCTTATTGACCCTCGGGCGCCGCCGTACCCCGGCCCCTCACCGGGGCGCGCCGGTGGCCCCCTCCCCCCTCAGCGCCCCGGCTCCATTCAAACCACCCTCCCCGGCCCCGCGCCGCGCTGCCCGCCACCCCCCCCCGCGGCCCGCGTTCCTTACCTGGAGCGGCCGGCGCCGTCGCCTTCCCGGCGCCGCCCCCGCCCCTCTGCGCGGGGCCGGGGGCAGAGTGAGCGTCTCGCGTCTCCTCACGAAACAAAGAAGCCGCCGCCGCCGCCAAGAGAGGGGAAGCCTCACGCGCGCACCCGCCTGCCTCGGCCACCGCCCCCCCTTCACACACAGACGCGCGCCGCCCGCGCCCCCGCTGCGCGGGCGCTCGCTGGCTCCCCTCCCCCCAGCGCTGCGGACGGCCTCTCCAGCTTCCGCCGCCCGCCCGGCCTCGTGCGCGCGCCAGTCCGCCCTTCCGCTCCCTGCGCGCGTGCGCTCCCGCCCCTAGGCTGCCAGAGATGGGCGTGTCTAGGAGGAAGCACGCGCGCCAGACGCACCGCCCCACTCGGGCCGCTACAGCCTGGCGCCTGCGTACCGGTAGCTTTGCCCTCTGCACGCCGCGCGCCCTGACGCCCTGGAGCATGCGCAGAGCGGGTGTCACTGCAGTGGCGGCGGCGGCAGTGGCGGAGCAATTGGGCGATGGGACTCCGGTGGCTGTGGGGTCCGTGGGGAATGGAGGTCCCTGAGGCTCGAAAATAGGAACCTTGAACCGTAGGACGGGCGAGCTGGGCCAAGACCAGGCAGTGGTTTCACGCGGGCCAAGGGGGAACCGCTTTGATCCCTGGCCTGGGGCGGCGGGGCCTGTTTGGCAAGGCCGGGTGGGACCCGACCGTGGCCGCCTTCTCTGCAGAACCTCCCGAGTGCCATTAATTAGCTTAGCAAATGTTTATTGAGCTGCTGCTGTGTCCAAGCCGCCGTGGAGCCCACGGTCTACTTGGGGAGGAGGACAAGAAGCAAGATTAATGAGCAAAATAGTGCAGTGTGAGAGGCCAGACTTGGTGGCTCACGCCAGTAATCCCAGAACTTTGGGAGGCTGGGGGGGGGGGGGGGCAGATCACCTGAGGTCAGGAGTTCGAGACCACCCTGGCCAACATAGCAAAACACTGTCTCTACTAAAAATACAAAAATTAGCCGGGCGTGGTGGCACACGACTGTATTCCAGCTACTCGGGAGGCTGAGGCAGGAGAATCGCTTGAACCCGGGAGTTGGAGGTGGCAGTCAGCCGAGATCGCACCATTGCACTCCAGCCTTGGCAATAAGAGTGAAACTCCGTCTCAAAAAGAAAAATAGTGTAAGATGGAGACTGGGAGGATCGTGAACATTTTAAATAGGGCAGCCAGGGAAGCCGTCATTGCAAAGAACATATTTGAGTGCAGACATGCCGGCAGTGAGGAAGAGAAACCCTCCGAGAGTGAAGGCCCTGAGCCTCTTGGCCTCCTCTCTGTGTTTTTGTTTCGTTTTGTTTGTTTGTTTTTGAGACGGAGTCTCGCTCTGTCATCCAGGCTGCAGTGCAGTGGCGATCTCGGCTCACTGCAACCTGCACTTCACAGATTCAAGCGATTCTCCTGCCTCAGCCTCCCAAGTAGCTGGGATTACAGGCGCCCGCCACTACACCCTGCTAATTTTTTGTATTTTTTAGTAGTGATGGGGTTTCACCATGTTGGCCAGGCTGGTCTTGAACACCTGACCTCAGGTGATCCACCCCTTGGTTTCCCAAAGTGTGGGGATTACAGGTGTGAGCCATCAGGCCCGGCCTCCTGTCTGTGTTTTTAAAATACTTGGTCTCTGTTAAGCATGCTCTGAATGAAGAGACCACCTAAACAGACTTTGTGTGAGCAACAAGGCTGTTTATTCACTCAGGTGTGAGCAGGCTGACTTGGAAAGAGAGTCCGAAGAGGGTGGTGGGACAGGAGCTGGTTTTATAGGTTTGAGGTAGGCAGAGGAAAGCTAGAGGTCAGGGTGGTTTTTGCAAGCTGGGGGGTTGTCACGGGCGAAGGTCACAAGGTTGGCTTATCGGTTGAGGAAGGAACGATGGCAGAATGTGGAAAGACCAGTGATTCGAGCACTGCAGGAGCTAGATCTTCTCCGTTTGCGGGTTTTCTGTCACCTTAGACTTTCCGGCTCTGGGAGGCCATCTGGAAGTGTACATGTGGGTCACAGGGGTCACCATGGCTCAACTATGGTGTAATCTATAGTGCAGTCAGTTCAAAGAACCTTGCAGTCTTCCAACTGGACATGCGATCCCCCAAGTCAGATCCTAGAGCCCGGGGTCTCTCAATCCCAGCAGGCCTCACCCCTGCTTCTCTCAGTCCTCTTCCTTGTTTTTCAGGGCTCAGCTGACTCACCACTTCAGCCCTGCCACCTTTTTTTTTTTTTTTTTTTTGAGGAGTCTCACTGTCACCCAGGCTGGAGTGCAGTGGTACAATCTTGGCTCACTGCAACCTCCACCTCCCGGGTTCAAGCAATTCTGCTGCCTCAGCCTCCTGAGTAGCTAGGATTACAGGCACGCACCACCACACCCAGCTCATTTTTGTATTTTTAGTAGAGATAGGGTTTCACCATGTTGGTCAGGCTGATCTTGAACTCCTGACCTCATGATCCACCCACCTCAGCCTCCCAAAGTGCTGGGATTACAGGTGTGAACCACTGTGCCCAGCCCCTTTACAAATAATTAAAAAGTTAGCCGGGTGTGGTAACTTTTATTACCACAGGCTGTGTTAACCATGCTGGTCTCAAACTCCTGGACTCAAGCGAGCCTCCTGCCTCAGCCCCCTGGTGTTGGGATTATAGGCATGAGCCACACTCAGGGCCACATTTCTTAGGTAGCCTCTTTATCATCTGTCTCCCCTCACCTCAGTTTAAATGGCAAAGATATTGTCAATCTCAGTTACTAGTGAATGCTTGGCATCACACGGTGGCCCCTCCACTACATACAGAATATTTATTTTTCCTTCCTTCCTTCCTTTTTCTTTTCTTTCTTTCTTTCTCCTTCCTTCCTTCCTTTTCTTTCTTTCTTTCCTTTTTCGTAAGGCAGAGTCTTGGTCTGTTGCCCAGGCTGGAGTGCACTGGCACAATCTCAGCTTACCGCAACCTCTGCCTCCTGGATTCAAGCGATTCTCCTGCCTCAGCCTCCTGAGAAGCTGGGATTACAGGCATGTGCTACCACACCTGCCTAAATTTTTATTTTTAGTAGAGATGGATTTCTCCATGTTGGTCAGGCCAGTCTCAAATTCCTGACCTCAGGTGATCTGCCCTCCTCAGCTGCCAAAGTGCTGGGATTACAGGCGTGAGCCACCTCACCCATATGGGATATTTTCTAACATTATGTTGCAAGAACAATAAAAACAGCTTGTGCATTTCCTGCCAGGCACTGCACCTCCCTCTGAACTTGAGTCTTCCCATTCCCAAGGTGGGTCACCTGCAGTACAGAGCAGGTGAGATGTCATGCTCGAGTCAGGAAGACCTGGGGAGGTCTGGAGAGCAGTGGTGCGATCTCAGCTTGCTGCAACCTCTGCCTCCCACTTCACGCCATTCTCCTGCCTCAGGCTCCTGAGTACCTGGGAATACAGGCATGCGCCACCATGCCTGGTTAATTTTTGTATTTTTAGTAGAGATGGGTTTCACCATGTTAGCTAGGCTGGTCTTGAACTACTGACTTCAAGTGATCCATCCACCTCAGCATCCCAAAGTGCTGGGATTACAGGCATGAGCCACCTTGCCAAGGCGGGTTTTTGTTTGTTTATTAGAGACAAGGTCTTGCTCTATAACCCAGCCTGGAGTGCCATGATGTGATCACAGCTCACTGCAGCCTCAAACCCCTGGGCTCAAGGAATCCACCTCAACCTCCCAAATAGCTGTGACTACAGGTACATGCCACCAGGCCTAGAATTTTGTTTTTCTTCTGTTCTATAGAGCTGAGGTCTGCTGTGTTGCCCAAGCTGGTCTCAAACTACTGGGCTCAAGCAATCCTCCTGCCTCAGCCTCCCAAAGTGCTGAGATTACGGGCGTGAGCCACCATGCCAGGCCCCAGAAGGACCCGGGTTTAAAACATGACTCCTTTGCTACTACCTGGGAGATGTCTGGGTAATAACAACAAGGTTTACCAGACCCGTCTACATCTCACTTTCTTCACCTGTAAAACAGAAACAATAGGGTCGGGCACGGTGGCTCACGCCTGTAATCCTAGCACTTTGGGAAACAGGCAGGCAGATCACCGGAGGTTAGCAGTTCAAGACCAGCCTGGTCAACATGGTGAAACCCTGTCTCTACTAAAAATACAAAAATTAACCAGGTGTGGTGGTGGGTGCCTACAATCCCAGCTACTCTGGAGGCTGAGGCAGGAGAATTGCTTGAACCCAGGAAGTGGAGGTTGCAGTGAGCCAAGATCATGCCATTGTACTCCAGCCTGGGCAACAGTGAAACTCTGTCTCAAAAAAAAAAAAAAAAGACCGAGCTCAGTGGCTCACGCCTGTAATCCCAGCACTTTGGAGGCCAAGGTGGGCAGATCATGGGGTCAGGAGTTCGAGACCAGCCTGACCAACATGGTGAAACCCCATCTCTATTAAAAATAAATAAATCAGCTGGTTGTGGTGGCACCCGCCTGTAATCCCAGCTACTCAGGAGGCTGAGGCAGGAGAATCAGTTGAACACAGGAGGTGGAGGTTGCAGTCAGCTGAGATTGTGCCACCGCACTCCAGCCAGGGCAATGGAGCTCGACTCCATCAAAAAAGAGAGAGAGAGAGAGGAGAGAGAATGAGAATGACCTATTGCCTTCAGATCTGGGCCTCAAAAAAAGATGATTTCTGTAAACCCAGCAGTGAGATGTACAGTGCAGAAAATAATTTTTCTGAGACAGAAACCCAGGGCAACAGTTTTATTTTAGCTGGTAGCTGTGGTTTTAATACAATTCAGGAAATAAACAGCATTTCACATTATGTTTATACTAAGCATGCCACTTCTACCAACTACATAAGGAAACCTGACTGCCCACACTTGTCGGAAATTTTGTAGGTGTTTTATTTTAGCTACATTGTTTTATTTTAAGTTGAATTTATTAAGCTCTTCTAAGATTACGGCTCTGAATTATGGCACTTTGGGTCTCCATCAGGAGTAATCAACAGACGGGGTGCAGTGGCTCATACCTGTAATTCCAGCACTTTGGGAGGCCAAGGTAGGAGGATCGCCTGAGCCCAGGAGTTTGAGATCAGCCTGGCCAACATAGAGAGACTATATCTCTAGAAAACTTTTAACAATGAGTCAGGTATGGTGGCACATGCCTGGAGTCCTAGCTACTCCGAAGGCTGAGGAGTGAGAATCACTTGAGGCCAGAGATCAAGGCTACAGTGAGTCATGATCACTGCACTCCCGCCAGGGCCACAGAGCGAGACCCAGTCTCAAAAAAATAAATACAAAGGAATGGACTAGGCCAGGCGCAATGGCTCACGCCTGTAATCCCAGCACTTTGGGAGCCTGGGTTGGGCAGATCACGAGGTCAAGAGATGGAGACCATCCTGGCCAACAAGGTGAAACCTTGTCTCTACTAAAAATACAAAAATTAGCTGGGTGTGGTGGCACATGCCTGTAGTTCCAGTTACTCAGGAGGCTGAAGCAGGAGAATCGCTTGAACTCAGGAGGCCGAGGTTGCAGTGAGCCGAGATCACACCACCGCACTCCAGCCTGGTGGCAGAGCCAGAATCCATCTGAAGAAAAAAAGGAATAAACTTGAAATACATAACAGCTGAGATGAATGAATCTCTAGGGAATTATGCTGTGGGTGGGTGGGTGGGGGAAGGCAATCTCAAAAATGTTACATACTATCTGATTCTTTTGTTTTGTTTTGTTTTGAGAAGGAGTCTCCCTCTGTCACCCAGGCTGGAGTGCATTGGTGCAATCTCAGCTCGCTGCAACCTCCGCTTCCTGGGTTCAAGTGATTCTCCTGCCTCAGCCTCCCAAGTAGCTGGGATTACAGACATGCAACATCACACCAGCTAATTTTTGGTATTTTTAGTAGAGACAGGGTTTCACCATGTTGGCCCGGCTGGTCTAGAACTCCTGATCTCAAGTGATCCACTTGCCTCAGCTCTGATCAGTATTTTAAATGTGGGCCATGAATATGCAAACCTTCATAGGAGAGCAAATCATATAAAATTTACTACACACACACACACAAATAAGTACAAGTAAATGGAGAAAATCTGCGTAAGATCACGTCGGGTATGGTGGCTCATTCCCGTAATCCCAGCACTTTGGAAGGCCAGAGGTGGCAGATCACTTAAGGTCAGGAGTTCGAGACCAGCCTGGCCAATATAGCGAAAACTGTCTCTACTAAAAATACAAAAATTAGCTGGGCATAGTGGCAGGCACCTGTGGTCCCAGTTACTTGGGAGGCTGAAGTAGGAGAGTCTCTTGAACCTGGGAGGTGGAGGTTAAGGTGAGCGAGATCCTGCCACTGCACTCCAGCCTGGGTGACAGAGCGAGACTCCATCTAAAAATAAACCTGGGAGTGGCATCCACCAGACAATGGCAGAACAGGTTTTCCAGCTCTGAACTGGAGCTACCAGAAGCCGTCCAGAGCCAAGCCAAGCCAGAGTTTCCCAAACAATCACTCGCAGATGTGCTCTCTGAGAGGAGTGAGCCCCGCCAGGTCTGGGCTTTAGCAGGTCTGCTCCTCACAGGGAAAGCATTTTGCTGTTCTGGGCATATCCAGCTGTTACTTTTCCCTGGGGCTGTACACCAATTCTTCTAATGACTTTATAAATAGATGCTTTTTTCTTTTTTTGAGACAGAGTCTTGCTCTCTCATCAGGCTGGAGTGCAGTGGTGCGATCTCAGCTCACTGCAATCTCTGCTTCCGGGATTCAAGCGACTCCTGCCTCAGCCTCCTGAGTAGCTGGGACTACACTCGCGTGCCACCACACCTGTATAAAAGTTACTACACACACACACACATACACACACACACAAATGAGTATAAGTAAAATAGAGAAAATCCACATAAGATCACGTCAGGCATGGTGGTTCATTCCTGTATCCCAGCACTTTGGGAGGCCAGAGGTGGGTGGATCACTTGAGGTCAGGAGTTTGAGACCAGCCTGGCCAATATGGTGAAACCTCATCTCTACTAAAAATACAAAAGTTACCTGGGTGTGGTGGCATGCACTTGTAATCCCAGCTACTCAGGAAGCTGAGGCAGCAGAATCGCTTGAATCCACGTAGCAGAGGTTGCAATGAGCCAAGATCGCATCATTGCACTCCAAACTGGGTGTCACAGTGAGACTCCGTCTCAAACAAAAAATACAAAAAATACAAAAAATCTTAAGTGGCAACTTTGGGAGGCCTAGAGGGGCAGATAACTTGAGGCAAGGAGTTTGAGACCAGCCTGGCCAACATGGCAAAAACCCATATCTACTAAAAATACAAAAATTAGCCAGACGTGGTTACACATGTCTGTAATCCCAGCTACTTGGGAGACTGAGGCATGAGAATCTGTTGAACCCAGGAGGCAGAGGCTGCAGTGAGCTGAGATTGTGCCACTGTACTCCAGCATGGGCGACAGGGTGAGACCCTGTCTTAAAAAAAAATCTGAAATGGCAGCCACTTCACACCATTAGTAGGGCTACTATTAAAAATAAAATAAGGCTGGGCGTGGTGGCTCACATCTGTAATCTCAGCACTTTGGGAGGCCCAGTTGGGGATCACTTGAGCCTAGGAGTTCAAGACCAACCTGAGCAACAGAGTAAGACCTTGTCTCTACTAAAAAAATTGTTCTGGGCACAATGGCGCACACCTGTAATCCCAGCACTTTGGGAGGCCAAGATGGGCGGATCACTTGAGTCCAGCCTAGCCAACATGGTGAAACCCCATCTCTACCAAAAATACCCAAAATAATCTGTCTTTACCAAAAATACTCTATGTCTAGAAAAATAAATAAATAAAAATTTAGCCAGATGTGGTGGTGCATACCTGTAGTCCCAGCTTCTCAGGAAGCTGAGACACCAGAATCACTTGAACCTTGGTGGCAGAGATTGCAGTAAGCCAAGATCATGCCACTGTACTCCAGCCTGGGCAATGGAGCATGACCCTGTCTGAAACAAACAAACAAAAAAGATTAAGAAGAGAAATTTTGCCGGGTGCGGTGCCTGTAGTCCCAGCTACTCGGGAGGCTGAGGTGGGAGGATCGCTTGAGCCCAGGAGTTCTGGGATGTAGTGCGCTATGCCGATCAGGTGTCCACACTAAGTTCGGCATCAATATGGTGACCTCCTGGGAGCGGGGGACCACCAGGTTGCCTAACGAGGGGTGAACCGGCCCAGGTCGGAAACGGAGCAGGTCAAAACTCCCGTGCTGATCAGTAATGGGATCGCACCTGTGAACAGCCACTGCACTCCAGCCTGGGCAACATAGTGAGACCCCGTCTCTAAAAAAAAAAATAAAAATAAAGATAAAAAAGGAATTTTATGTGATGTGTATTTTACAAATTTTTCTTTTTTTTTCTTTTTTTCTTTCTTCTTTCTTTCTTTTTTTTTTTTATAAAGACGGAGTTTCACCATGTTGGTCAGGCTGGTCTTGAACTCCCGACCTCAGGTGATCCGCCCGCCTTGGCCTCCAAAGTGCTTGGATTACAGGCGTGAGACACCGCGCCCGGCCAATTTTTATTTTTTTCTGTATTTTATTATTTATTTATTTGCACAGGTTCCCACTGTGTTGCCCAAGCTGGAATGTCATGGTGTGATCATGGCTTACTGCAGCCTCAACCTCCCAGGGCTCAGATGATCCTCCCACCTCAGCTTCTCGCTACAGGTTTGCGCCAGCACACCAGGCTAATTTTTGTACTTTTTTTTTTTTTAGAGATAGGGTCTTGCTGTGTTGGCCGGGCTGGTCTCAAACTCCTGGGCTTAAGTGGTCCTCCTGCCTTGGCCTCCCAAAGTTCTAGGATTACAGGCGTGAGCCACCGTACCGAGCCTTCTTTAGTGTTTTCTGTTTGTTTCTTTGTTTTTTGACAGAGTCTTGTTCTGTTGCCCAGGATGGAGTGCAGTTGATGCAGACACAGCTCACTGCAGACTTGAAGTTCTGGGCTCAAGTGATCTTCCTACCTCAGCCCTCCAGGAGCTGGGACTGCAGGTGTACACCAGCACATCAGGGTATATTTTTTAAAATTTTATTTAAGACTATGTTGCCCAGGCTGCTCCAGAACTCCTGGGCTCAAGAGATCCTCCTATGTCGGCCTCCCAAAGTACTGGTAATGAGATTACAGGTGTGAGCCACTGCGCCTGGCCTGCACAATTTTTTTTGTTTTCATATGGAGTTTTGCTCGTCGCCCAGGCTGGAGTACAGTGGCGCAGTATCAGCTCACCACAACCTCCGCCTCACAGGTTTAAGTGATTCTCCTGCCCCAGCCTCACATGTAGCTGGAATTACAGGCATGTGCCACCATGCCCGGCTAATTTTTGTATTTTTAGTAAAGACAGGGTTTCTCCATGTTGGTCAGGCTGGTCTCGAACTCCCGACCTCAGGTAATCCACCCGCCTCGGCCTCCCAAAGTGCTGGGATTACAGGCGTGAGCCACCGTGCCCGGCCCACAGTTTTTTAAAAAGTCATAAGCCAGGCACGGTGGCTCACCCCATGATTAAGATTGTGGCTTCTGGGCCAGGTGTGGGGCTCAAGCCTGCAATCCCAGCACTTTGGGAGGCCAAGGTGGGTAGATCACATGAGGTCAGGAGTTCAAGACCAGCCTAGCCAACATGGTAAAACCTGTCTCCACTAAAATATAAAAATTAGCTGGGCACGGTGGCAGTGTGCCTGTAGTCCCAGCTACTCAGGAGGCTGAGGCACAAGAATAGCTTGAACCCAGGAAGTGGAGGTTGCAGTGAGCTGATATCTCACCACTGCACTCCATCGTGGGTGACAGAGCAAGACTATGTCTCAAAAAAATAAATAAGGCAGGGCAAGGTGGCTCATGCCTGTAATTCCAGCACCTTGGGAGGCCAAGGTGGGCCGATCGTGAGGTCAGCAGTTTGAGACCAGCCTGACCAACATTGTGAAACCCCGTCTCTACTAAAAATACAAAAAAAAAGTGAGAAAAATTAGCTGGCCCTGGTGGCAGGCGCCTGTAATCCCAGCTACTTAGGAGGCTGAGGCAAGGAGAATCGCTTGAACCCAGGAGGCAGAGGTTGCAGTGAGCTGAAATCGCACCACTGCGGTCCAGCCCACGCAACAGTGCGAGACTCCGTCTCAAAAATTTTTTTTAAATAAATAAATCAATAAATCATGGCTTCTGTATTTCTCTGCGCTATTTCCAAAGCGAGAGGATGAGGAGGTGCTTGTCATGCTCTTGCACCGTTGGACCTTCTGAGGTTAGTTTCGTGTCCCATGGACAGAATGGAATTAGGAAGGCATCAGCGGCCTCAGTCAGCTAGCAGGCGCGGGAATGACCACCAAGAGGCCTCACTTGAAGAAAGCTGTCCTTTTGGTGGCGCCAAACCTGGTTTGCCTTTTAATGCTGGTTCCTTTGTTGTGCTGGCACCGAACATCACAGAGTTGCCGCAGTGCTGTGCTAGATTCCCCGAGGAGCCCAGAAGGAGACTTTTTTCTTTTATGGGGTCTCGCTATATTACCCAGGCTGGTCTCAAATTCCTGGGCTCAAGTGTCCCTCCTGCCTCGGCCTCCCAAAATGCTGGGTCACAGGCAGCAGCCACTTCCACCAGCCTAGATTTTCCTTTTTTTTTTTTTTTTTTGAGATGCAGTCTCCCTCGGTCGCCCAGGCTGGAGTGTGCAGTGGCACAATCTCAGCTCACTACAACCTCTGCCTCTTGAGTTCCAGCAATTCTCCTGCCTTAGCCTCCTGAGTAGCTGGGATTATAGGCATGTACCACCAGCTCTGGCTAATTTTGTATTTTTAGTAGAGACAGGGTTTCAACACGTTAGCCAGGTTGGTCTCGAATTCTTGGCCTCAACTGATCTCCGTGCCAGGAAGGTCTTGAAAAGTGCTGGGATTACAGGCATGAGTCACCACACCCGGCCCCAGGCTGGTCTTGAGCTCCTAGGCTCAAGCCATCTTACCTTCTCCACCTCCCAAAGCATTGAAATTAGAGATATGAGCCAATGTGCCCAGTCAAGATTTTTCTTTATACTTAAAATATCCAACACAATGGTGTGAAAGAAGTCATAAATTCTTTTTCCTTCCTTCCTTCTTTCTTTCCTTCTTTCTTACTTTCTCTTTTTTTGACAAGGAGTCTCACTGTCACCCATGGTGGAGTGCAGTGGTGATCTCGGCTCACTGCAACCTGTGCTTCCCGAGTTTAAGCGATTCTCCTGCCTCAGCTTCCTGAGTAGCTGGGACTATAGGTGCACACCACTGTGCCCAGCTAAGTTTTAAATTTTTTTTAGAGATGGAGTTTCACCATGTTGGTCAGGTCGCTCTTGAACCCCTGACCTCGTGATCTGCCCACCTCAGCTTCCCAAAGTGCTGGGATTATAGGTGTGAACCACTGTGCCTGGTCCCCATAAATTATTTTTCTGGTGCAAGGTGAAGACAGCATTTCTTGCCTTTGAAATCAGAGCCTCTGGAATTTTCTTGGGCCAGCAGCCACAGTGATCTAAGCCAGAAATGCCTACCAGGGCCCAGAAGGTCCCCCACTCTGCCTTCCCCTAGTCCCCATTCACTCTGGCCACACTGGTCTCATTGTTCCTCCAGCCTGCCAGGCATGGTCTGGCCATGGGGCCTTTGCACCTGCTGTTCGCTCTGTCTGAAGCGTTATTTCTCCCAGATGCCCATGTGGCTCCTCCTTCCTGTCTGTCCTTCAGACATTTGTTCCTATCTCACCTTCTCCTGTCACCTTATTCAGTAGGACAGCCTGTCTCTCTCCCCAGCACTAAGCTCTCCTAATAGCTTCTTACTCTACATTGTTTTTTTTTCTTGAGACAGAGTTTTGCTCTTGTTGTCCAGGCCGGAATGCAATGGCACAGTCTTGGCTCACCACAACCTCTGCCTCCTGGGTTCAAGTGAAAGTGATTCTCCCGCTTCAGCTTCCCGAGTAGCTGGGATTACAGGCATGCGCCACCATGCCCAGCTAATTGTGTACTTTTAGTAGAGACAGGGTTTCTCTACTGGTCTCAAACTCCCAACCTCAGGTGATCCACCTGCCTCGGCCTCCAAATGTGCTGGGATTACAGGTGCAAGCCACCACACCCGGCCTTATTTTAAAATTTTATTTATTTATTTATTTTGAGATGGAGTCTCGTTCTGTTGCCCAGATGGAGTGCAGTGGTGCGATCTCAGCTCACTACAACCTCTGCCTTCAGGGCTCAGGCAATCCTCCTACCTCAGACTCCTGAGTGGCTAGGACTACAGGCTCTACCTACCATGTCCAGCTAATTTTTGCATTTTTTTGTAGAGAGGGTCTCATTGTGTTGCCCACACAGGTCTCGAACTCCTGGGCTCAAGCGATCTGTCTGCCTTGGCCTCCCAAAGTGTTGGGATTATAGGCATGAGCCACCATGCCCAGCTTTGCTTTCTTGTTTTTTTTTTAATTTTTAAATTTTTTAAAATTTATTTTTATTTATTTATTTATTTCGAGATGGAGTTTCGCTCTTGTTGCCCAGGCTGGAGTGCAATGGCTGGATCTCAGCTCACCACAACCTCTGCCTCCCAGATTCAAGCGATTCTCCTTCCTCAGCTTCCTGAGTAGCTGGGATTACAGGCATGCACCACCACATCCAGCTAATTTTATATATATTTTTAGTAGAGACAGAGACTTTTTTTTTAGTAGAGATCTCCTGACTTCAGGTGATCCACCCACCTCGGCCTCCCAAAGTGCTGGCATTACAAGCATGAGCCACCACGCCTAGCCAATTTTTATTTTTATTTTTTTGAGACGAAGTCTTGCTCTTGTCGCCCAGGCTGGAGTGCAATGACAAGATCTTGGCTCACTGCAACCTCCGCCTTCCAGGTTTCAGTGATTCTCCTGCCTCAGCCTCCTGAGTAGCTAGGACTATAGGCGCATGCCACCATGCCCAGCGAATTTTTGTATTTTTAGTAGAGACGGGGTTTCTCCATGTTGGCCAGGATGGCCTTGAACTCCTAACCTCGAGATCTGCCCACCTCGGCCTCCCAAAGTGCTGGGATTACACGCGTGAGCCACCGCACCCGGCCTTATTTTGATTTCTAATGATGAAGATTTTTGTTTGTTTGATTGACTATGTGATAGCAAATCAGGTTGTGTCGTCTACCTTCCTGCTGAGAACTAGAAGAGCTATTCCAGGAATTTTAATTTTGGCATTTTAGGCATTTTGGCTTAGTTACTTCTTGGTTGTGGGGGGGATTTCCTGTACATGGTAGACTGTTTAGCAGCCCATTAGATTCCAGTAACACCCCTCCTCCACTCCAGTTCTGACAACTAGAAATGTCTCCAGATATTGTGAAATATTTCCAGGGGGTCAAAATTTCCCCTGCTTGAGAAATAGTGGACAAAACAAGATGTTTAATTTCTTTTCTCTTTTTTTTTTAATTTCTTTTTCTTTTTCTTGCTCTGTTGCCCTGGCTGGAGTGCAGTGGCATGACCTCGGCTCACTGCAACCTCTGCCTCCCAGGTTCAAACGATTCTCCTGCCTCAGCCTCCTGAGTAGCTGGGACTACCGGCATGCACCACCACACCCAGCTAATTTTTTGTATTTTTAGTAGAGTTGGGGTTTCACCATATTGGTCAGGGTGGTCTTAAATGCCTGATCTTGTGATCCGCCCGCCTCAGCCTCCCAAAGTGCTGGGATTACAGGCATGAGCCACCATGCCCGGCCTTTCTTTTCTTTTCTTTTCTTTTTTTTTTTTTTGAGACCAAGTCTTGCTCTGTTGCCCCAGCTGGAGTGCAGTAGTGCAATCTCGGCTCACTGCAACCTCTGCCTCCCAGGTTCTAGAGATTCTCCTGCCTAAGCCTCCCAAGTAGCTGGGATTACAGGCACTTGCCACCACACCCCAAAAGTTTTTTCTATTTTTAGTAGAGATGGAGTTTTACCATGTTGACCAGGCTGGGCTGGAACTCCTGACCTCAAGTAATCTGCCCCCCTTGGCCTCCCAAAGTGCTGGGATTACAGGTGTAAGCCACCACACCTGGCTTTTTCTTTTGTAGAGATGGATCTCACTATGCTGCCCAAGCTGGTCTTGAACTCCTGGTTTCAAGCAATCTTCCCACCCTGACCTTCTAATGCCGTAATCCCAGCACTTTGGGAGGCCAAGTCGGGCAGATCACTTGAGTTCAGGAATTCGAGACCAGCCTGGCAAACATGGTGAAACCCTGTCTCTACTAAAAATACAAAAATTAGCCAGATGGGGTGGTGTATGCCTAAAACACTGGAATTATAGGGGTGAGCCACCATACCCACCTCACTTTTTTTTTTTCTGAGTCTCATTCTGTCACCCTGGCAGGAATGCAGTGGTGCAATCTTAGCTTATTACAACCTGAGTCTCCTGGGTTCAAGCGATTCTCATGCTTCAGCCTCTGGAGTACCTGGAAATATAGGTGTGCACCAGCATGACCGGCTAATTTTTGTATATTTAGTAGAGAAGCGGTTACACCATGTTGGCTGGGATGGTCTAAACTCCTGACCTCAAGTGATTCACCAGCCTTGGCCTCCCAAAGTGCTGGGATTACAGGCATGAGCCACCATGCCCAGTCTTCACTTTAAAATATTTTTGAAGGCATCAGAGAAATAAGGCAATGAAAATTTGTGAAATCCAGGGCAGGCCACGACGGTTCATACCTGTAATCCCAGCACTTTGGGAGGCCAAGGTGGGGGGAATCACCTGAAGTCCAGAGTTGGAGACCAGCCTGGCCAACATGGTGAAACCCCATCTCTACCAAAAATACAAAAATTAGTCCGGGTGTGGTGGCTCATGCCTGTAATCCCAGCACTTTGGGAGGCTGAGGCGGGTGGATCAACCTGAGGTCAGGAGTTCGAGACCAGCCTGACCAATATGGTGAAACCCTGTCTCTACTAAAAAATACAAAAAATAGCTGGGTGTGGTAGCATATGCCTGTAATCCCAGCTACTTGGGAGGCTGAGGCAGGAGAATCACTTGAACCTGGGAGGCAGAGGTTGCAGTGAGTGGAGATCATGCCATTGCACTCCAGCCTGGGTGACCAAGTAAGACTCAGTCTCAAAGAAAAGAATTAGCCAGGCTTGGTGGCATGTGCCTGTAATCCCAGCTACTCAGGAGGCTGAGTCAGGAGAATTGCTTGAACCCAGGAGGCAGAGACTGCAATGAGCCAAGATCACACCACTGCACTCCAGCCTGGATGATACAGTGAGATTCCATCTCAAAAAAAAAAAAAGAATTTCTAAGTAAGAAATCTTTTCTCAACAGCACTTATCATTAGGAAAATGCACATCAAGACCACAGTGAGATACCACTTCCCACCCAAACAAAACACAACAGAAAAAACAAGCACTACTGAGAATGTGGAGACATTGGAGCCTCTGCAACATGTCTGGTAGGAATGTAAAACGGTGCAGCCACTGTGGAAAGCAGTATGGCACAAATAGAAAAAGACAGACACAAATGACCATCAGCTGACAGCAGACATCTGCACTGAAGGAAGCTAGTCTTTTTTTTTTGGAGGGTCTCCAAAAACACACAAAAAGCTCACCACAGCCTCAACTTCCTGGGCTTAAGTGGTTCTCCCTCTTCAGCCTCCCAAGTAGCAGGGACCACAGGCATGGGCCACCACACCCAGCAAACTAAAAAAAAATATTTTGGCCAGGCGAGATGGCTCATGCCTGTAATCCCAGCACTTTGGGAGGACAAGAGGGGGTGGATCACCTGAGGTCAGGAGTTCGAGACCAGCCTGGCCAACATGGTGAAACCCCGTCTCTACTAAAAATACAACAACTAGGCCAGGTGTGGTGGCTTATGCCGTAATCCCAGCACTTTGGGAGGCCAAGTCGGGCAGATCACTTGAGTTCAGGAATTCGAGACCAGCCTGGCAAACATGGTGAAACCCTGTCTCTACTAAAAATACAAAAATTAGCCAGATGGGGTGGTGTATGCCTGTAATCCCAGCTACTCGGGAGGCTGACGCATAAGAATTGCTTCAACCTGGGAGGTGAAGGTTGCAGTGAGCTGACATCATGCCACTGCACTTCAGCCTGGGCGACACAGTGACACCCTGTCTCAAAAAAAAAAAAAAAAATGGCCGGACATGGTGGCACACTTCTGTAATCCCAGCTATTTGGAGGGCTGAAGCATGAGAATTGCCTCAATCCACAAGGCAGAGCTTGCAACAAGCCGAGATCGTGCCACTGCACTCCAGCCTGGGCCGCAGAGCAAGACTCCATCTCAATAAAAAAAAAATTGTTGTTTAGAGATAGGGTCTCACTCTGTCGCCCAGGATGGTCTCAAACTCCTGGGCTCCAGCGATCCTCCTTCCTTGGCCTCCCAAAGTGCTGGGATTACAGGCGTGAGGCACAACAACCAGCCTTGTTTTGTTTTCCTAGCCAGTGTGTGACATGTTATCTCTCCCTTTTTTTTTTTTTTTTTTTGAGACAGGGTCTCACTTTCTTCATCCAGGCTGGAGTGCAGTGAGATGATCATGGCTCACTATGGCATCAACCTCCTGGGCTCAGGTGACCCTCCACTCAGCCTCCCAAGTAGCTGGGACTACAGGAGCACACTACTTCACTCAGCTAATTTTTTGATATTTATATATTTTATTTATTTGAGACAGAGTCTCACTCTGTCGCCAGGCTGGAGTGCAGTGGTGTGATCTCGGCTCACTGCAACCTTCGACTCCTTGGTTCAAGCAATCAAGCAATGCTCCGGCTTCAGCCTCCCGAGTAGCTGGGATTATAGTCATGCATCACCACATCTGCCTAATTTTTGTATTTTTAGTAGAGACGGGGTTTCACCACGTTCACCAGGCTGGTCTCAAACTGCTGACCTCGCGATCCGTCAACCTCGGCCTCCCAAAGTGCTGGGATTACAGGCTCGAGCCACCATGCCGGCCAGGAGTCTTTTCAAAGCATCACCACCTCAGCAAGGTCACAGATCGGAGCCCCAGCTGGGATGAAACAGAGCTGTGAACATCAGATGTGCCTCAACAATGACCAGTGCAGTCCCTGCAGGGGACTTCCAAGTTCAAGCGATTCTCCTGCCTCCACCTCCCCAGTAACTGGGATTACAGGCATGTGCCACCATGCCTAGCTAATTTTTTTGGTATTTTTAGTGGAGACAGGGTTTTGCCATGATGGCCAGTCTGGTCTCGAACTCCTGACGTCAGGTGATCCGCCTGCCCAGGCCTCCCAAAGTGCTGGAATTACAGGCATGAGCCAGGGTGCCCAGCCCCTGCACTGTATTTCAATGGAAGGAAGTCTAACTTAATCTTCCCACAAATGGTTTCCAGATCAACTCTCACTCAGGGCAAACACCAGATCAGGCCTCTCTGCAAGGAACCACAAATTAGTGCAGGTGGGAAAGGGGTAACGCCCACCTGGTAGAGAAAGGGGGTTCACGAGCCCTCTAGTGTTCACCACAAACTACAGACGCCCTGCTGTGCTCTGCAAGGGGACCAGTAATAATTACGTACCAGGTCAGATTTGAAGTAACCAAGATGTCGATAAGTAAGTGGGTGAATAAACCAACTGGGGGCCATGCAGACCATGAAATATGTTCCGCGAAGAATATATTCCACTAGAAAAGCAAAGAACTAGCTGCTCAGGAGGCTGAGGTTGGAGGATCACTTGAGCCCAGGGGTTCAAGACCAGCCTGAGACCCCAACTCCATGGAAAAAAAAAAAATTAGCTGAAAGTGGTGGCACCTGCCTGTAGTCCAAGCTACTCAGAAGGCTAAGGCAGGAGGATCACTATGGTCCAGGAGTTTGAGACAGCATAGTTTGAACTATGATCTCACTCCAGCCTGGGCAATGGAGCAAAACCCTATCTTAAAAAAAAAAAAAAAATTGGGCACGATGGCTCACACCTGTAATCCCAGTGCTTTGGGAAGCGGAGGTGGGCAGATCACTTGAGGCCAGGAGTTCGAGACCAGCCTAGCCAACATAGCAAAAACTTGTCTCTACTGAAAATACAAAAAACTAGCCAGTCGTGGTGGTGAACACCTGTAGTCCCAGCTACTTGGGAGGCTGAGGTGGGAGAATCCCTTGAACCCAGGAGGCAGAATTTGCAGTGAGCCAAGATTGTACCACTGCACTCCAGCCTAGCAACAGAGTGAGTCTCAAAAATAAAATAATAATAATAATAAAGTTAAAAGTCTCCATAGGTAGCTACTCTGTGTTCACTTTATCTTATGAAAAGTGACAATTTACTGGGCCTAGATGAATACCTAATTGACTATCCCCCTACCTGCTCCTTTTCTCTAGGAATATGTAAATTACATATGGATACATTGTGGATACATTACATATGTGGATTATATTACATATGGATACATTAGGATACATTACTTTCCCTCTTTCCCCCTCCAGCCCTCTTTCCCCTTTAAATACTGAAGCCCTCAAAATAATCTTTGGAGAAATACACAGATCATGAACTGTTTCTGTGATTCTGTGTTTAGTTCTTTCCTTTCCTTTCCCTCCCTCCCTCCCTCCCTCCCTCCCTTTGTTTTCTTTCCGTTTCTCTCTTTCCCCTTCTTGCTTGCTTGCTTGACAGGGTCTCCCTCTGTTGCCCAAGCTGTCGTACACTGGTGTGATCTTGGCTCACTGCAATCTCTATCTCCTGGGTTCAAGCAATTCTCCTGCCTCAGCCTCCTGAGTAACTGAGATTGCAGGCACCTGCCATCACACCTGGCTAAAATTTTGTATTTTTAGTAGAGACGGAGTTTCACCAGGCTGGTCTCAAACTCCTAACCTCAGGTTATTTGCTCACCTCGGCCTCCCAAAGTGCTGGGATTACAGGTGTAAGCCACCGCACCTGGCCCTGTGTTTATTTCTTCTGGGCATGTCCTAAACCTTGGCAAAATGAATTTCTAATTTGATTGAGACCTGTCTCAGATAGCATTCATTCTTAAATAATGAGTTGCTATTCATCATCGTCACTGTGCCTGCCACAGCATGGAAAAGGACACAGTATCCTTGTGGCTGCCCGGAGGGAAGCCTCAAAAGGCCAATCCAAGATGTCTTCTATGGATGGCTGTGAATTGTGAATTCCCCAGAAACTCCTTCTGGTAGGACAGGGTTGTGAACCAATGTTCTCTGAAAAGGAATTTGAAAAAAAAAAAGGAATTTGGAGGAAATAGTTTGTATTCCAGTCAACAGTTTGCAAACTGGGGGAGATGCAGTGTTTGGTATAAAATGAAGGTACATTTCAGAGAACAAAGGGAGGGTTCAGTTTTTTTTTTGACGGAATCTGGCTCTGTCACCCAGACTGGAGTGCAGTGGTGCAATCTTGACTCACTGTAACCTCTGCCTCCTGGGTTCAAGCAATTCTCCTGCCTCATCCCCCTGAGGGTTCAGGTTTTATAGCAAAAATTCCATCCCAGGTTCCCAATCAAGTCTGTTCATGCAAATGACGGAGGCAAACTCACCTAGTTCTGATTGGTCAACACGTTTGACTCTGACTGGTTCAGGAGATCTCTGAACCTCCCAGAGTTAAAACAGAGGTGTGAGTTTTGGGGGAACTTAGAGTACATGTATGATCTCTATTCAGCAACTGGCCACTTGGGTCTATTGAAGCCCAGTCAGCCACTCCAGATCCATCTTGAAGGACTGGCTCTTTCAGGTTTAAATTTGTTCACATGGTGAATCAGTAACAGCATATGCAAGATGCCTTTGGCTCACCAGCTCCAAGTAAGATTGCAAGAACAAAAGAACTGGCTTCATTGCACAGCCGCTAATAAAACGACTGACCTCTGCACCCATCAGAAATGATAAAAATAGGGCCGGGCAGAGTGGCTCACACCTGTAATCCCAGCACTTTGGGAGGGTGAAGCGGGCAGATCACTTGAGGTCAGGAGCCTGAGACCAGCCTGGCCAACATGGTGAAACCCTGTCTCTAAAAATACAAAAATTAGCCAGGCGTGGTGGGCTCCTATAATCCCAGCTACTTGGGAGGCTGAGGCAGGAGAATCACTTGAACTCAGGAGGGGGAGGCTGTGGTGAGCTGAGATCATGCCACTGCACTGCAGCCTGGGTGACAGAGACTCCATCTCAAAAAAAAAAAAAAAAAAAAAAAAGTGTTTTTCGGTAACACATCAAATGTGTATGCCTAGGGTGCACTCTTCTAGGTTAAAAGAGACTTAAGACCGGCCACGGTGGCTAACACCTGTAATCCCAGCACTTTGGGAGGCTGAGAAGGGAGGATCCCCTGAGGTCAGGAGTTCGAGACCAGCCTGACCAACATGGTGAAACCTCGTCTCTACTAAAAATACAAAAAATAGCTGGGTGTAGTGGTGGGTGCCTGTAATCCCAGCTACCTGGGAGGCTGAGGCAGAACAGCTTGAACCCGGGAGTTGCAGGTTGCAGTGAGCTGAGATCACATCATTGCACTCCACCCTGGGCAACAGAGTGAGAACTCCGTCTCAAAAAAAAAAAGAAAAAAAAAAAAGGCCAGGTGCGGTGGCTCACGCCTGTAATCTCAGCACTTTGGGAGGCTGAGGCAGGCAGATCACAAGGTCAGGAGTTTGAGACCAGTCTGGCCAACATGGTGAAACCTGTATCTACTAAAAATACAAAAATTAGCCGGGCATGGTGGCACATGCCTGTAGCACTCTAGCCTGGGCAACAGAGTGAGACTCATCTCAAAAAAAAAAAAGAAAAGAAAATGAAATTACAGGGGTGAGATGGCAGGATGTCTGGGATTTGCTTTAAAATACTTCGGTTGTCAGTGGTAATGTTTGAGACTAAAAGAAAACAAACAGAAACTTCTGCTGGCTGTGTGTGGTGGTTCACGTCTACAATCCCACCACTTTGAGAGGCTGAGGCGGGAACGTTGCTTAGGCCAGGAGTTCAAGATGAACATGGGTGACCACTGCCTCAACTTCTCAGCTCAGGTGATCCTCCCACCTCAGTCTCCCAAGTAGCTGGGACTACAGGCACGTGGTACCGCATCTGGCTAATCTGTGTATTTTTTGTAGAGACAGAGTCTCACTATGTTGCCCAGGCTGGTCTTGAATTTCTAGGCTCAAGCAGTCCACCCGCCTCAGCCTCACAAAGTGCTGGGATTACAGGTGTGAGCCAGGGCAAGCCCAGCCCATCTTACACATATTGACTGATGTCTCATGTCTCCCTAAAATGCATAAAAATGAACTGTGCCCCAACTACCTTGGGCACATGTTCTCAGGATCTCCTTAGGGCTGTGTCACAGGCCGTTGGTTACTCTTATTTGGCTGAGAATAAATCTATTCAAATATTTTCAGTTTTCCTCTTCTTATGGACATAACTAGGTAAAGGTGCAGGTTCCAGGGATGAAGTTGGCCTCTTCCTGGAGCCCCGACTTCTGCCATCATCCACCCAGTTCCAAGGAGCAGTAAACCAGGGCTAGTGGCAGCTGCACGACCTCCACTTGCTGCAGCACGCTGATGAAAGGAAGCTGTGTTAGTTATTACCACTGGGCTAAGTAAGGCAAGGCGGAGCCAGCCATGTTCTGTCTCTGAACTGAGTCTCTAATGCCCTCTGCTGGTCTTTCTAATCACAACAGTGGGAAAGATACCTTTATTTATTTATTTATTTTTGAGACTGAGTCTTGCTCTTGTCGCCCAGGCGGGATCCAACGGCACGATCTTGTTCACAACAACCTCTGCTTCCAGGGCACAATCTTGGCTCACTACAACCTCCGCCTCCCTTCCAAGTATTTTAGTTTCTGAGAAAGGCCTCACTATATTGCCTAAACTGGTTCTGAACTCCTGATCTCAAGCAATCCTCCTACCTCAGCCTCCCAAAGAGCTGGGAAAGGCGAAATGTTACTTTTCAAAATGAAAGGCCGGGTGTGGTGGCTCACGCCTGTAATCCAGCACTTTGGGAGGGCGAGGTAGGCGTTGACCTGCCTCACCTGAGGTCAGGAGTTCAAGACCAGCCTGGCCAAAATGGTAAAACCCTGTGTCTATTAAAAATACAACAGTTAGCTGGGTGTGTTGGCACACGTCTGTAATTCCAGCTACTCAGGGGGCTGAGGCAGGAGAATGCTTGAACCCGGGAGACAGAGGTTGTAGTGAGCCAAGATTGTGCCACTAGGCTCCAGCCTGGGAGACAGAGAGAGACCCTGTCTCAATGAATAAATACAAGAGAGAATAATATAAAACATTTCAACTAAAATTTTATTAAGTTAATTAATATTATTCCTTTTTTGTAGCGTTGGAGTCTTGTTACCTTACTCGGGCTGCTGTCAAACTCCTGGCCTCAAGCGACCCTCTTGCATCACTCTGTAAAATGCTGAGATTACAGACATGCACCACCATAACAGGCCACAACTCAAAACTCTAAGACCAATGCGGTACCTCCCTAAGGAGGGACTGACTCTGAGGCCCAATGAAAAACGCTTATATAAAAGGCTCAGGACCAGCTCTGGCAGTGATGAACATGGGTCAAGTCATTCTGCTGTCCCAACTCCTGGACCACAGTGGCTTTGAATTAGCTTCAGCTGATAAAGAACAACGACAGAGGGCAGAAAGGCTCCCCAAACTTGAGCAAACCCAGTGAGAAAACACTTTCCACATCATCTGTCTCAGTCGTTCTGGAGTTGAGGCTCATCAAAACTGCACCACCCCAGGCAAGCAGTTTGCCAGGACTCGGGGGTCTCAGGATTTCATCTCCGGGCCTCCGACTGTATCAGCGAGCGCGCCTGGTTCAGGGCGAGCCTATCCTTCTTCTCCTTCTGCAAGACCTGCTCCTCCCACAGCGCCTGGTCCACCTGATCGTCGGTGAGCACGACAGGCTTGTACTTCTCATCAAAAAGCCTCTCGTTGGTCTCGGAATGCAGCTGGTGGGTCCCGACCACCCGCAAATGCGCCGGCAGGTGCAGAAATTCGTCGTCGTTGATGTCGCAGTCGCGCATCCGGGCACCCAGCACCCACCAGCGGCCCACGAAGCCCACGTCCAGGATCCGTCCGGGGGAAGTCGGTCCAGCGGGGCTGCAGGTAGCGGCAGCGCGCCTGGTAGAGGCTGGCCTGGGCGTCGAAGGGCGCCTCGTACACCAGCGAACAGAGCCCCAGGTTCACGTGGCGCAGCCGGCCACGGCCCCGAAGCCAGAGCAGCCGCTGCACGAAGGCTTCGGACTCGCGGTTGCGCGTGGCCGGCGCCAGCAGCAGGAGGGTCCCCGACGCCTCCAGCAACGCCTCCTCGAAGGCACCCTCGCCCGGCGCCAGCGTGCAGCATGCCGCCGCGCCGCCCAGCAGCCCCACATAAACGGCCGCGCGCCCCGGCCGGGCACGAGCTTCCGCCGCCGCGTCCCTGCAGGCCTCGGCGTAGTCCCGAAGCAGCGCGCGGGCCCATGAGCCTGAGGGAAGAGGAGCGCGGTAAGAGTGATCCGGCGGCGGCGGGCACCCACCCTACCGCCTTCCGCCGCTACTCACCCAGCCGCGCCCACACTCCGGGCTTCGCCGCTACAGTGTCGCCCACTTCTGCGCGGCGCCGGGACCAAAGTCTCCTCAGAGCTGCCGCCGCCATCCTCTTCTGGCTTGGGGGTCCGTGCTCGGGGAAGAAACTCCTGATACCCGAAGTTAAGAACCCGGGAGTCTCTTCTGCGCAAGCGCCAACTTTACCGGAAGTGGCTTCCCAACGGTAGAGTATAGAAAGAGGACCGGCGCCGGATGTTGCTGTCGTGTCGGAGTGGGGTCGATCTGACGGGTAGGCAGGCCGCGCAGGCGCAGAGAGCCCCAGCCACGCCGACCCAGGTGGCTTCAGGTGAGGGGGGCGGAGCGCACCTTTGGAGACTGGGCGACGAGTTCAATCCTCCGTGGGTGCAGTTGGCCGCCAGGTAGGGCTGGGGGCCGAGGGACCGGCTCGGGGGCGCGGGGGAAGCGGACCTGATCGGCCTGTGTCCTCAGCGAGGGATGCGGAGACGCCCCTGAACGACCATGGCAGCGGCCGACGAGCTGACCTTCCACGGTGAGTGCGGCCCCGACATGGCGGGATGTCCTACTCCCGCCCCTCGCCAGTACCTCCCCGCCCATGCGGCTTCCAGCTTCTCTTACCCCGAATCCCAGGCGGCTGTGAACTCTGACCCAGGAGTGAGACCCATCCCTGACTCGAACACCGCTCTCTCCCTGAACTCAGACCTCAAACCCGAGCCTTTAGTCCCCAGACCCTGACCCCATCCCAGGGCCAATCCTAACTTGCAGTTCCACATTAGGAGGAAGGGAACAGGTGTCCTCCGGATGCCTCCAAACTGAGGAAGTTGGGGCCCCGGCCTTGGGGGTGATCAGTGGCCCAGCAGAGCCTCCGCCCCCAGAGGAGCATCGGCTTGACTTGGGCCCAGTCGAATCTCTTTCCCACCCCCCCCCCAAAGTGCGTGTGTCCCATATCCCCCCTCCACAGAATTCGAGGAGGCCACTAATCTTCTGGCTGCGACCCAGATGCAGCCACCACCAGCAGAAGCGATCAGCCAACCTCACAGGGGCACGTGGCTGTGGCTGTGGGCTCAGGTGACAGCTATGGAGCCGAGGATGAGGTGGAGGACAGTGACAAGGCTGCGGTGAGTCCCTGTCCTGCCTCCTGCCTCCGTGCAGCCCGCTGCTGACCCAGGCTGTTGGGGCAGGCACTGAATGTCTGTGCTGTGTGTAGCTCCTGCAGGAGAAGCAGCAGCAGCAGCAGCAGCCCGGATTCTGGACTTTCAGCTACTATCAGAGCTTCTTTGACGTGGACACCTCACAGGTCGGGCCCGGGGAGGCAGGTGGGATGGGGCTCAGGGTGCTGGTGAAGGAACCAGGGTGCCCTGGGAGGGGTTATGGTGGGACTGGTCATGGATCGGGACTGTGGGAACACAGGGAACACACACAATCTGGTGGGTTAGAGGAAGGCCTCCTGGAGGAGGTGAGGAATTGGCTGAGACCTAAAGGAGAAGGAAGGCAGCGTGGAGGGGGAGCAGAAGTATGTTCCAGGCACAGGGAACAGCATATGCAGAAGACCAAAGGTGGGCCAGGCACGGTGGCTCACGCCTGTAATCCCACCAGCACTTTGGGAGGCTGAGGTGGGTGGATCACCTGAGCTCAGGAGTTTAAGACCAGCCTGGCCTACATGGTGAAACCCCATCTCTACTAAAAAGACAAAAATTAGCCAGGTACAGTGGCAGGCACCTGTAATCCTAGCACTTTGGGATGCTGAGGTGGGCGGATCACTTGAGGTCAGGAGCTCGTGACCAGCCTGGTCAACATGGTGAAACCCCATCTCTACTAAAGATACAAAAATTAGCCAGGCATGGTGGTGTACGCCTGTAGTCCCAGCTACTTGGGAGGCTGAGGCATGAGAATTGCTTGAACCGGGGGAGGCAGAGGTTGTAGTGAGCCAAGATTGTGTCACTATGCTCCAGCCTGGAAGAGTGTGAGATTCCATCTCAAAAAGGAAAAGAGGGAAGGGCTAAGCTCTTTCAGGTGGGACATGGAGAGAGGAGGGTGGAGGTCAGCAGGGAAGGAGCCTCTCAGGATGAGAATCTCCTGGCAGGCCTCCATCTTTGACCTCGGCCTTGGCCCCAGGTCCTGGACCGGATCAAAGGTTCGCTGCTGCCCCGGCCTGGCCACAGCTTTGTGCGGCACCATCTGCGGAATCGGCCAGATCTGTATGGTGAGTGAGGTCATGCATTCGGTTCCTTTCATCAGTCACTCTACAAGTGTGGCCCGAGTTGCAGACCCCAGTGTGCAGCTGAGGACAAATGAGTCACTCAGAGAGTGTGACTTACCTTCTGTTCAGGGAGATGGAGAAATGGACTGCAGAGGGTGGTGGGTAGAGAGCAGCAGAGTGGAGAGGAGGAGCGGCCTTGCTGTTTTGCAGGGTGCAGCCAGGGCAGGCCTCCCTGAGGAGGGTGGGGGGAATGAGCCTTGTTGGCAACGGGAGGGGTGGGGGAGACCTAGGAAAAGATGGTTCCAGAAAGGGCGTGAGCTCCATGGCAGGAACTTGCATGAACTGCAGGGCAGCATTGCCACTGGAGCCAGTGAGCTGCAGGGAAGGGACGGATCACACAGGCCTCCCATGCTGTGGCGAGAAGGGATCTTTTGTTTTTTTTGTTTGAGATAGAGGCTTGTTCCGTCACCCAGGCTGGAGTGCAGTGATGTGATCTTGGCTCACTGCAATCTCCGCCTCCCGGGGTTCAAGCAATTCTCCTGCCTCGGCCTCCTGAGTAGCTGGGATTATAGGCACGCGCCATCACACGCAGCTAGTTTTTGTATTTTTAGTAGAGACAGTTTCACCATGTTGGCCAGGCTGGTCTCAAACTCCTGACCTCAGGTGATCCGCCTGCCTCGGCCTCCTTAAGTGCTGGGATTACAGGCGTGAGCCACTGCACCTGGCTGAGAAGGAATCTTAGTTATGTGTTCTCGGGTCCCTCTCACCATCATGGGGGGCGAGGGCAGAAGCCAGGAAGCTGGGGTGCAGGCGGCCACATGGTGGGGACTGTGGATGTAGAGTGGTGGATTCTGGAAGGTGCTGTGGAAGTAGAAGCAACTGGCTTTGCCACCAGACAGGTGGGGGTGGGGGGAGTGGGAGGGTAGGAGCCGAGGTAAGCTCTAGGGATGTCTGCCTGGACTACGGGATAGATGGAGTTGCCACTTATCCAGGGACCAGCTGGGCAGTGAGGGCAGAGGGCAAGGCCGGTGGGTGAAGCCAGAGATGCCCACCTGGGAGCTTGAACTGGAGGCTGCAGTTCTCAGGGCAGAGCCTCAGGCTCTAGAGGAGGTGCAAGGCCGTGGGCTTGGAGGAGGTCACAGCAGGAGTGGACACAGACATGGACTGGGCCCAGCTGCTTCCCATGGCCGAAGGGATCAGAGAGTCAAAGAGGAGGTGACAGGGATTGAGGAACTGGCACCAACGAGGTGAGACACAGGCTGAGGGTATACAGTCCTGAGTGTTCCAGGAGGGGGATGAGCTGAGAGCTGGCACTGGGCTTAGCCACTGGGAGGCTCCCGGTGACCTGGTGAGTCAGGCAGGGTGCTTAGGAAGAGGCTGGGGTCTCATACTTGAGTCAGGATACATCTGTCTGGTTGTCCTGGGAGCACAGGATCCGGGACCCTGACTGTGCCCCCTACCCCCCAGGCCCCTTCTGGATCTGCGCCACGCTGGCCTTCGTCCTAGCTGTCACTGGCAACCTGACATTGGTGCTGGCCCAGAGGAGGGACCCCTCCATCCACTACAGCCCCCAGTTCCACAAGGGTAAGCAGGTGGGCAGGCCCAATGCCTGGCAGGGCCCTGGGGGACAGGGGGGTGACTGCTTGCCTTGCCCTCAGTCACCGTGGCAGGTATCAGCATCTACTGCTACGCGTGGCTGGTGCCGCTGGCCCTGTGGGGCTTCCTGCGGTGGCGCAAGGGTGTCCAGGAGCGCATGGGGCCCTACACCTTCCTGGAGACTGTGTGCGTCTACGGCTACTCCCTCTTTGTCTTCATCCCCATGGTGGTGAGTGTGGCCCGGCGTGCAGTGGGTGGTGGCTCTGTGGGGCCCCCTGGCATGGTCACCTGCAGCCTGTGTCACTCCCAGGTCCTGTGGCTCATCCCTGTGCCTTGGCTGCAGTGGCTCTTTGGGGCACTGGCTCTGGGCCTGTCGGCTGCGGGGCTGGTATTCACCCTGTGGCCCGTGGTCCGTGAGGACACCAGGCTGGTGGCTGCAGCGCTGCTGTCTGCGGTTGTATTGCTCCACGCCCTCTTGGCCATGGGCTGTAAGGTACGGGTCTGGGGTGGCCACGGGTGGGCCGAGGGGCTGGGCGGGTCGGCTGGCCCTGCCGCTGACCCCAGGGATCTTGTGCAGTTGTACCTCTTCAGTCGCTGCCTCCGGAGCACGTGGCTCCTCCACACCAAGCCGCGTCTCTGCCCACAAACATCCCACTGCCCCCTACCCTGCCTCGGTCCATGGCTCCCTCCTAGGAAGGCCCAGGTCCCACAGGTAAGGGACTGTTCCCAGCTGGGCTGAGGGGGGCTACCCTTCCACCCCCCGTGAAGGCAAGAGGTCCTGGGGCCATTCTCAGGCAGTTCTCTCTTTTAGGCAATACCTAAGTGGACCAACCCCTCTGCCTGTCCTGCCCCCCAGACAGTGACTGAACACTCCCGACACCTTGGGGGTGACTCTGCTACTCTCCAGACTTTCTTACAAAGCAAACACTTTTATTTTCTATGCAAAGGTGATTCAGAGAATTTATATAAAGGCGGGCGAAGGGCAGCCGAGCAGGGAGCTTTGGGACAGGGCCGGGGCCCCAGCATTCCCCCTGGAGCTGCCTGGCTCTCCCCCCCCATGGCTTCCCTGGCACAGGAGGGAGAGCCAAGGGGGGCACCCCAGCCTGGACAGTGCCCGCTCCGCCTGGGCACACACACGGCGGGCCTGAGCTCCAGCATCTGAAATCGGGGCTGTGAGAAACGGGAGCAGAAGGAGAAGAAACTGCCTGTGCTGCAACACGTTTCCTCGTTTATTTTTTCTTTCTTTTTTGGAGGGAGAGGTCCCTGCAAGGCCCCTTCCTAGGCAGGGGAGGGACGGAAATGCCGTCACAGTAGTAGGGACTGGAGCGTCTACAAAGACCGAGGGGGAGATACTCAGGCCTAATGGTAGCTACAAGGAAAGAGGACACCTTCCATGACACATCCTTGAGGTGTCTGTGTCTGCCCCAAGCGGCTGGCGGTGGCCTTCCCCTCCGGGCCCAGGGTCTGCAGCCACCTGCTCTAACTGGGTGGGGGAGGTGGGGGGACCTGCAGGGGCTCAGGGACAGGACAGCAGCAAGAGGCAGGGGCCGAGGACGGAGGCCTTCCCAACAGCGGGGTGGGTTGTACATTCAAGTGTGAGGTGAACCCTTTGGTGGGGAGGGGGCCCCTGAAGCCTCGGCGGGGCCACCCCCTCCCCGCTGTGCCTCTGAGTCTGGGGAGAGGGGCTGCTGGCTCGGCCCGGCCGGCCTGGCTTCTCAAGAGGGTCTGTGGATTGACACTGGTTCTTTTCATAAAAAAATAAAATTAAAAAAAGCAGCATGTCACGTCCGTTGTGACCGAGGCCTGGTCGTCGAAGGGAGGCCCTGGCTGGCCAGGCCACCTTCCCACTGGAGACAGACAAGGGGACAGGTGCCGAGGGACCTGGCAGGCAGGGTGGGGCAGCCTGGGCTGGGTGGCAGCTGCTCCCCTCCCCGCAGCCAGTTCCAGCAGATGACAAGCCCAGGTCGGGGTGGAGCGGGCAGGAAGGGGGACGAGGGCTCCCACAGCATGATCTTGTGTAAAATACGGCAGCGACACGCGCTCAGGGCCGGGAGGTGGAGGTGGGGGTGAGGGTGGGGATGGCGGCAACGTCGTGTAAAAAGTGTCCCAGTTCCCATAGCAAAGAGGGCTGGGACCGGGTGTTCGGGCTTCTCCAGTACAAGGGGGGAGAGCCGCCCAGCGGGGGTCGGGCGGGAACATCATTTGGTTTCCTGGTGCTGTCAGTCCTCGGGGCAGGCCCCTAGCTCCCGTAGTGCATGGTGTTGGTTGGGATGGACATGGGCGACGCCATGGAGATGGCAGGGCCGCCCATGGTGAACTGGCTGTTGACTGCATAGTGGGCACTCGAGCCGCTACCACCGCTGCCCTGGGCGCCGGAGGACCCTGTGGGGCGGGCAATGGCACTGAGGGGCTGCTCTGGCCTGCCCAGCCCCCAGGCAGAGTCACAGAGAGAGAAAGGGTAGGCGAGAGGGCAGGCGGGTGGCAGGACAGAGGATGGCGACTCACGCTAGCTCGGCCCCCATGGGCCCTGCCCCTGCCACCTGCATTACCTTGGACAATCCCCGTGCTCATTATGGAGCCCATCCGGGAGTGGGTGTGATTGACAATCCCCGTGTTGGCTGCGCAGCGAGAGGGAGGAAAGAAGGAAGGGAGACGGCGTCACCGCCCCCAGCCACCCAGCCCATGCGCAGTGGCGGGCTGCAGAGCGAGGCAGAGAGGATGGAGGGCCTCGGCCGAGAGCCCCCAGGAAGAGGAAAAGGCGAAAGGACCAAGCACAGGCCGACCTGGTCGCCAGAGGCCCCTCCCGGCCCCCTGGCAGTCCTGGGCACGGCTCCCCCGCTGCCCCTGCCCCTGGGGAACACTCACCTAAAGGAATCAGGTTGTTGTGGCCCACGCTGGAGCCGCCGGCGATAACACTGCTCAGGTCGTAGGCGGTCGGCATCCCTGTGCCCAGAGAGGGAGATGTCAGGGCTGGGGGTAGAGAGGCCAGGCCTGTGGGCGGCCTCCCGGGTTGGCTAGGTGTGGGCGCGGGCCCTCCTCACCTGCCACGGCCATCCCGCTGCTGAGGTTGTAGGTGCTGCCCGTGTTCCACATGTTTTCGGAGGGAGATGTGTAGTGGGAGCCGGGTGGGGGTGAGGGCGTCGTGCCCGTGTATCTGTGGCAGAGACGGAGCTATGGGCAGGGGCAAGGGGGTTGCAGGCCTGGGGCGCCCCCCCATGCAGGCTGGGGCCCCCTCTTACCTGAAGAAAGGGTTTTTCAGATCCAGGAGGTTACTGGATTTGGAGCCGGTCTGGTCCACCTGCGCCACGATACTGATGTCGTAACTCTGTCTGCAGAGGGTGCGGGCAGCGGCGTGAGCGGCGGGCAGATGGACCCCCGCCCCCAGCCCCAGGCAGCAGTCGAACCTTTTGTTGGCAATAAGCAGACATGTCCCTGAGAGCGTGTCCCCTGCCTTGGCGAACAGTGGTGATTGGAACAGGCACCGCACCTGGTACCAGTGGGTCAGGGGCTCTGTCGGGGCTGTGGACAGCCACACAGTCATTCTGTGGAGCAGGAACAGGAGTGGACTTGAGTGGGCCAGCACCACCACCGGGGCTACCACCCTGTATGCCTTGAGCCCTCCCTGGGCACCTGCCCCCTCTGTCAGGGACTGCTGGGACCCTGGAGCAGACGGGCTAGTCCCCTGGCAGTCCCAGACACATACATGAGCACGCACACATGTGCATACGAGGGAGCCCCCAGCCACGAGATGCCTACTCACCCTGACATGTGCCGAGAGACGGACACAGGCCTATGAGGGACAGACACTGGGAACGTGGGACACACACACACACATACACCCCACCCAGTCTCTTGCTCTGAGACAGGCTCTCAATCCCACTAGAAGGGATGGTGGAACCTGGAGCCACGTTCTACACTCCTAGCCCCCAGCCAGATCATAGCTGCAGGAAGCCCTGGGTGGGGCGGGGGGGGGCAGCACGGGCTGCTCTGCTCTGCAGCACTCACATGGAGCCGATGAAAGCAACGTCAAACCAGAAAGCCAGGCCGTGGACCAGCCCTGAATGCAGCATGTGGAATTTGAATGGGATTTCTATCCTGGAAGGCAAAGGGCAGTGGCTGCTGGGAAAGCCAGGCAGGCGCTGCCGAGAGAGAAGACGGGGTGCCAGGTGCAGAGGCCCGGGGCCCCGCCCATCACCTGCCCTGGGACGGCAGGATGCCAGTGGGAGCCAGGGGTGGCCCGGACCTTCGGCCTGAGCCAGACCTGGGAGGATGGAGTGTGGGTGCCGGTACCTGTGCAAATCTCCTTCTTTGGCTTCTAAGAAGTTCACCGTGTACTTGACGGACTTGGCCATCAGGATCCGGATGTCAAATGTGTCCTGGGAGAGACCATAGGTGTAACTATCTGGCGCCAGGGCCAGCGTGGAAGAGAAGAGCCCTGCCCCCTTACCCCAGGTCTGGCCACCGCCTCTAGGCTGTGCAGCTAAAACTAGCTTGCCCCTTCTCAGACAAACTGCGAGGAGGGTAAGCTGGCACAATGCCACCGAGGGCAATTAGGTGGCAGCTCTCAAAATAACAAGTGTTTATTCACATACAAGATTTGGCACTACAGGAGTTTAACTTCCAGATACATGAACACATCAACAAACTTACATGGATAATTACAGACTGTCCGTGGCAGCAACACACTGGAAACCATCTAATTAAACCAATGATGGCCCACCCATCAAAGACCATGCGGATGTGAGAAAGAATGAAGAGACTCTTTATGAACAGGTGGGGAAAGATATCCAAGCTAAATCATTAAGCAAGTTAACAAAAAAAGCAAGTTAAAGAACTGGGTGCTAGCCGGTGTGGTGGTGCGTGCCTGTAACTCCAGCTACTCAGGAGGCTGAGGCAGGATGATCGCTCAAGCCCAAGAGTGTGAGTCAAGCCTGGGAAACATAGGGAGACCCTGTCTCTTAAAAAAAACAACACTGGTGCTGATGTCCACTCCCAGCGATGTTTATATCTGACTAATGCACCTGCTGTGAACGATGTGAAGCAAATAAAATACAAAGAAAAGAATAAACCAGTTGTTGGAAGCACCAAGGACCAACCAGAGCAGTCAGGACTTTGGGGGATCAAGCTTCTGGAAAGGAAGGAAATGCCCTTTCTGGCCTCTGCCTTTTTCCCAAGGGGGAGGGCAGAGAATGGCCACCTTGACGGTTCAGCAGCTTCCCTGGGTGGGGAAAGCAAAATGGGAGCTCATGGTTATCAAAATGGGAGCTCAGACTCAAGGGGCTGCAATGTCAAAGCAAAGGGAAGTAAGTGCAGGAGGGCGAGGTGGGTGGTGCGCACTCAGTGCACCTGTGAAATTGGCCAACTCCTGAGCTTTGAGGGGGGGCGGGGCATCAGAAGATAAGACACCAAGTGGAAGGCTGCTAGTAAGAGGTTCAAGGCCAGGCGTGGTGGCTTATGCCCATAATCCCAGCACTTTGGAAGGCCGAGGGGGGCGGATCACCTGAGGTCAGGAGTTCAAGACTAGCCTGAGTAACATAGTGAGAGCCCATGTCTACAAAAAATAAAATTAGCTGGGCATGGTGGTGCACTCCTGTAGTTCCAGCTACTTGGGAGGCTGAGGCAGGAAGATCACTTGCGTCTGGGAGGTCAAGGCTGCAGTAAGCCATGGCATGATTGAGCCATTGCACTCCAGCCTGGGCAATAGAGTGAGACCCTGGTTCAAAAAAAAAAAAAATACAAAAAAAAGCTAAGGGGAGGTTCAGAAGCATACTGGTGATGAGGCTAACCACTGGACTTGCAGTAAGATTACTGAAGGCAGCAGGCCAGGCGCAGTGGCTCACGCCTGTAATCCCAGCACTTTGGGAGGCCAAGGCAGGTGGATCACAAGGTCAGGAGTTTGAGACCAGCCTGGCCAAAATTGTGAAACCCCCATCTCTACTAAAAATACAAAAATTTTCCAGGCATGGTAGCGGGTACCTGTAGTCCCAGCTATTCACGAGGCTGAGGCAGAAGAATCACCTGAACCGGGGAGGCAGAGGTTGCAGTAAGCCAAGATTGCGTCATTGCACTCCAATCTGGGTGAAGACCGAGACTCCGTCTCAAAAAAAAAAAATATTACCGAAGGCCATACCCTGAAGTGGCAGTTTCTCCAACTGTGGTCCCTTCCAGGGCACCCTCTTAATGATACAACATTTTCATGATAACACCAAAATATTTCCAGCTTTTTTCATTCATTCACTCCCCCGAGGTGGATGGATCACCTGAGGTTAGGAATTCAAGACCAGCCTGACCAACATGCTGAAATCCCATCTCTACTAAAAATACAAAAATTAGCTGGGTGTGGTGGTGGGCACCTGTAATCCCAGCTACTTGGGAGGCTGAGGTGGGAGAATCACTTGAACCCGGGAGGCGGAGGTTGCAGTGAGCTGAGATCACATCACTGTACTCCACGCTGGGCAACAGAGCGAGACTCCATCTCAAAAAAAAAGGAAAAAAAAAAGGAAAAAACCGAAAGCTCAAGAGGATCCTCAATGTTTGAGTGTGTAAAGGGGTCCTGAGACCAAAATGTTTGGGAACAGTTGCCATACAGGGAATCCAGGAAAGAGATCAGCCAGCGGAGTCTGAAAAGCAGCCTCAAAGTATCTCAAGTGCCTGACAGGACCAAGGTGACTTCTCCATTTGCGATGTGCCTGAAGAAAAGCAAATCCTTGGAAGGAAAAGCATCATTCAGTGCCTGCATGCTTTTTCATTCTGGCATCCAATGATCAGGCACACCAAGAGGCAAGAACAAAGGACCAGCGCCCAAAACCCAGAGACTAAACAGATGAAAACATACCTACCACTCTTCCAGATAGTGAAAGTCACCAGAGGCTTAGAACTAGTATGTGCAAAATAACAGTTTAAAAAAAAAAAGAAAAATTTCATACAGAACTGCGTGGGCGCGGTCGCTCACGCCTATAATCCCAGCACTTTGGGAGGCCAAGGCGGGCAGATCACCTGAGGTCGGGAGTTTAAGACCAGCCTGGTCAACACAGCAGAGATGGTGAAACTGCACTCTAGCCTTGACAACAGAGAACAGGGGAAGACTCTGTCTCAAAAAAAAAAAAAGAAAATGCTGGGCATGGTGGTTCACCTGTAATCCCAGCACTTTGGGAGGCCCAGGCGGGCAGATCACCTGAGGTCGGGAGTTTGAGACCATCCTGACCAACATGGAGAGATCCCGTCTCTTAAAAAAAAACAAAAAACTAAAAAAAAAAAAGCCATTGTAGCTCAATCACTATCAGAAAAAAACAGATTTTAAGGCAAGAAGAAAATCTTTACTAGATATATCTAGAGATAAAAAGACCTTTTTATCTCTCGTACAGTACTAGAGATACTTCACTAGAGATGAGAGACATTTCATAACGACTGAAGTGTCAATCCAACAGGAAGAGACAATAATCCTAAACCTGTAGTACACCTGATAATACAATACAAAGTACATAAAGCAAAAACTATCAAAGTGGAAAAATCAGTACATCTATATTCAATGATAGGAAAAATAGAAAACAAAATCAGTAATGACAGAGAAGATATGACCAGTGTGACGAACAGGTGGCCTCACTGATGTGATGTGACACTGTGCTCGGCAGATTAGTGTATTTTCCAAAGGCATACAGAACATTAACCCAGAAAGACCAGATCCTGGACTGCCAACGACCCTGGACGAGTTTCAAAGGAATGAAATCATACAGTGTATGTTCTTTGAGCAAAGAGAAATCAGGACAGAACAGAATGTTGCTTATGCTGTATTTTGTGAGGAAAAAGGTTAAATAATACATGTATTTGCGTATGTATGTTTGGCAGTCATACCTCCAAAAGATAAGAAACACTGTTTGCTTATGGAAAACTGAACTGTGCAGCTGGGACAGAGGTTGGGAAGCTTTTCTCTTCTAGACGCTTTTGATTTTTTCTTTTTGTTTTTTTTCAACTTGAGTATCACAGGATTTTTTTTCTTTCGAATTCTAAACCATGGATCTTGTATCAAAAATCTCAAGTAAAATCAATCAATAAATCACTTCAGCTCACCAAAGATAAATTCATCTAGTAACGGTTATTTATTTTTATTATTTATTTTAATTTTTAAAAAGCAATGGGGTCTCTGTGTTGCCCAGGCTGGTCTTGAACTCCTGGGCCTATGTGACCCTCCTGCCTTGGCCTCATCTAATAATGGTCCACATGTATTGCATGTCTGTGTGCTAAGTATCTACATACATTGACTTTTTGCCCCCAAATCTCTGTGAGAGAGCTCTGTTCAGGGCTGAGGAGAGGGCTCAGAGAGGGCAGTCGCTTCCCTAGGGGTGCACAGCTGCAGAGCAATGCCACGTGGTAACTGCAGCAGGGGCCTGGAGGCCCTACTCACCACCACAGGCTGCCGGAAATACTCATCCACCGCGGCGCCTCGGAGGGCCGACAGGTCCACTCCGTGGAACGATGGCTGGTACCTGTGGACGAGCCCCACCCCCCACAGCAAGTTCAGTGCCGCAGAAGAGGCAGGTGGGATAGCCCTGCCTCTCCCCCCCAGTCAGCCCTCATCTAGCCCAAGTCTTTCAGAAAAAGAGGAGTGGGGGACCCCGTGGGGGAGCTGGGGGTTGTCCCTGAGAAGGCAGGCTGTGGGGCCCAGGCAGGATACCCAGGGCACACTCACCAGAAGTTGGCCTTGGTGAACTGCTCCATGTAGAGCTGCTCATCCGTGAAGGGTGCAAGGTGGACGTCACCAATGGTAGGGAACATGTTTCCTGGGAGTGGGCGCAGGGAGGGGTGCTGGCATCAGGTGACACATCCCACACTGCCTGGCAGAGCTTCCAAAGGAACCCAAGACCCCCAACTTTGGGTGTTCCCGGCCTCATTCATTCGATCCTGCACTCCTGCACAGCGGCACCCAGCGCCTATTCTGATGAGTGTTTCATCGCCACCTCGGGTACTGACTCCAGCTGAGACTGGGAGGCCAGTGGCTCATCTTTATGTACCATTACTAGACCTGGGAGGTATGAAGGGACCTGTCGAGGCCTCACAGAGATGTGACCAATGCCCAGGAGCCTGGGATGCGGCCAGGCGCTGCCTCTCAGGCTTGGCCATCTGTGCACATGTGCAGCCAGGAAAGCAAAGCAAAGTTGTTCTGGACAGAGGGAGGGTTGGCCCCACGCCACACCAACGCCACTGGGGGCCTCAGATGAGGCCGAGAGCTGGGTGGGAAGCTGAATCCACAGCACAGGGACTGCTGAGGTTCTAGCACAGGCGCCTGGCTGGGAGGGTAGGCCGCCAGGCCTCCCTGGTCTGGGCACACGGCCTGAGAGGGAAGGGCAGGGCCTCCCTCTGTGACTCAAGGGTAGATGCATGAGTCAGGGCCAGCGGCAGGGAGGGCCAGGGCCCCACAGCCCCGCCTCCCCCGAGGAGCACCTGGCCTCCAGATGTGGGACCCCAGCCTTGCAAGCTGATGGGGGAGGCCCTGAGGTACCAGTGGGACGCTGTCTCCTCCTTACGCCACCAGGCTGAACCCGAGGCAGGAGATGCTGGGCTGCAGCTGCTGGAATGAGGAGGGAGATGTACATGCTGTAGCCTGTGCCCCGGGGGACCTGGGGGCACCATGGAAAGTGACCCAGCCCGGTAGGCACCTCTGGCTCCTGCTGGTCAGGAGGCATGTGACTTGGGGAGGGAGGGCGGCCTTAACCCCTGGAAGTGCTTCCTGAGCTGGACAGGAGCCTGCTCAGCCTCCCGCTTCCCCCGAAGCGGGCTGCTGGGCCAGGGGAGGCTCGTGCAGCTGCCCATCTGGCCACACCCCTGTATCCTGTCAGGAGGGGCCCCCTCTGCTGGGGCTGTCCCTACCCCCATCCCCCACCATCAGGGCTGAAGGGGAGGAGGGTGGAGCCCACAGTCCCTGGAGCAGCCTTGCCTCCCACACTCACACTGGAGATATGGGACACAGCTGGGGGAAGCCACCTCCCCACCTCCAGCAGCAGAGCCAGGCAGGACTCTAGGGCCTGGATCCAGGGAGGGCCAGAGGACATGAGTGGGAACTTCCTCCGGCCCCTGCCTGCACAGGCCCCACCAGCCTGCTGCTGCCCATGCTCCATCCCACAGCTGCTACCCTGGCTGGGGACCCCCTGTTCTCCACGCACACGCACACACACGCACAGCTGCTTGCTTGTACAGAAATGCTCAGACGCGCATGTACCCAGCATGAGAAGAGCCACAGACACACGCCTCAGGCATCAGGGCTGCACAGACCTCTGAGACAGATGGGCAGATAGACTCACACAGGCAAGGCACAGTGACTCATGCCTATAATCCCAACACTTTGGGAGGCCAAGGTGAGCAGACCACGAGGTCAAAAGTTCATGACCAGCCTGACCAACATGGTGAAACCCCATCTCTACTAAAAATACAAAACTTAGCTGGGTGTGGTGGCACATGCCTGTAGTCCCAGCTACTTGGGAGGCTGATGCACGAGAATCGCTTGAACCCGGGAGGCAGAGGTTGCAGTGAGCCGAGATCCCGCCACTGCACTCCAGCCTGGGCAACAAGAGTGAAACTCCATCTCAAAAAAAGAAACAGACACCCAGTGACCAGAGGCCACACCCAGAGGCACAGATGGAAGGGGATGGATGGGCTTGACACACAGCTACCTCACCCCTCACACACGTACACACGCATCCACACCCCTGCATTCGTACGCACACTCGCCCCCCCCTCACCTCCTGGACTCTGAGAGCAGGGCTTGTTGGGGAACTGCTGACCACAGAACCTGTCCCAATCCCCACTCCCAGCCAGAGACTTCCCGCAGGAGCAGAAGATGGGATGGCAGAGGTGCCAGGAGCTCCTCCGGACCCTGTCCGGGTGGGTGGGCAGCTGGGTGTCTGGCCATGTTTGGGGCCTGGGGCTCCAGAAGGCACAGCTGGCAGGAGTGGGGTTGGGGGGGGTTGGGGTAGGAGTGGGGGGAAGGCCCAGGCTTCCCAGCACCCTGGGCACCGAGAGCAAGCAGGGAGCTGAAGCACTGACGGCCTGGCTCAGCGGTTCCACCGAGGGGCCCAGCCTGTGTCCCCCCAGTGCTCACCGCTGGGCTTCAGATACTTCTTGGCATGGAGGTAGCTCTCCAGCATGCGCTCGTTGAAGAGCATGTAGCCCATGGGCTCCGAGATGATGATGTCCACCTGCTCGGGGAGCGACACCTCCTCCACCTTGCCCGGGATGACCACGATGCGGTCTGTCAGGTTGTTACTCTTCACCAAGACCTGCAGGTAGGCGGGGCCACGTGGGCTTCCCTGTGCCTTCCTGCCGAGGGGCCCTCCCCAGTCCTCCTCTCAAGGGACGGCTTCCTTCTGCACATGGCCACTGAGTCCCCCTCTGCCTCCTTCGCTGGGGCCCCAACCATGGCTGCCATTGGCCCAGCCTGTTACGAGCTCACTGTGGGCTGGGCGCGGTGGTTCACACCTGTAATCCCAGCACTTTGGGAGGCCAAGGCAGGAGGATTGCCTGAGCTCAGGAGTTGGAGACCAGCCTGGCCAACATGGCGAAACCCCCACTCTACTAAAAATACAAAAATACTTTTTTTTTTTTGAGACAGATTCTCGCTCTGTTCCCCAGGCTGGAGGTAGTGGCACCATCTTGGCTCACTGTAACCTCTGCCTCCCAGGTTCTAGCACTTCAGCCTCCCAAGTAGCTGGGACTACAGGTGCCTTCCACCACACCTGGCTAATTCCTTGCATTTTTAGTAGAGATGGAGTTTCACCATCTAGGCTGGTCTCAACCTCAAGTGATCCACTGACCTCAGCCTTCCAAAGTGCTGGGATTACAAGCGTGAGCCACCGCACCCAGCCTAAAAACACAAAACTTGGCAGGTTGCGGTGGTGGACGCCTGTAGTCCCAGCTACTCAGGAAGCTAAGGCAAGAGAATTGCTTGAAGCAGGGAGGTGCAGGTCGTAATGAGCCAGGATCACACCACTCCACTCAAGCCTTTGCAACAGAGTGAGACTCCAAAAAAAAAATAGAGTTCACTGCGACCCCAGCCCTGCCTCAGGGCCCTCCCCCTGCTGCGGCCTCCTAGGTCCCCCACCCTGCGTTGACAACTGCAGGTGGCCACAGAGAGGAGGACGAGCTGACATCACAATTGCTAGCAAAGCTAAAACTGGAAGCACCCCCAACCCTGTGATTCCAGGGCTAGGATGTGTCCTACAGATACAACACACACGGGAGAGGGGCTCGGGACAGCAGCATTGGCCATGTGAAGACCTGGAAGGAGTCTGAGTGTCACTATGGGTGCAATGTAGCTAAAGCAACAGCAGCCCAACTGGGCATGGGGGTGCTCTGCGGCTGCAAGACAGAGCCAAGGATGGCCCCTCCATAACCCCGGCGACCCCAGATCCATGGGAGAGGCAGAGCAGGGAGAGGAGGGTGCAGCCTCTGCTGGTGCGAGACGATGCTTGCATCTATAGCCACGGAACAGCTCTGCTCAGAGTTCGTGGCCCCTCTCTCATGATGGGGCTAGGGGGTGAGGGCTAGGGGGCAAGGAGAGCATGCTATTTGCTCTTTTTTTAGCTTTTACATTTTGAACCTTGTGAGTGAAGGTTTCAGTGCAAAAAAGAGAAAGACGGGAGATGACACGTGCCCCTGACTGCCAGTCATGAGGGGAATCATCTCAGGCCCCGAAGCCCTCCCCCACAATGACTGTTTTGGGGACAACAAAGAGAGTGAAGCACAGAAGGAACGTTCCCCCAGGCCCCTCGGTCCCAGGCTTCTCTAGGCTGGGGCTGGTATGGCACTCAGGGGCGAGGATGAGGCCAGGTGGGCACCAGCGGGACACTGACCTCGGCATGCTGGGCCATGGTGCTGGCCTCCACCGCGTAGATTTTCCGTGCTCCAGCTTGGGCAGCGAAAAACGACAGGATCCCCGAGCCACAGCCAACGTCAAGAACAATCTGAGGAAGGAATGGGAGGTCAGAGCGAGACACAGGAGGTGAGGATGACTGGGAGGTGACAGTGATCATAAGGGATGTGCACGTCATGAGGCGTCAACACCTGGGTCTGTCTTCACTCTCAGTGTCTGCCCTTCATGGGCTCTGGGTCAAAATGAAGGGAGAACTAAAGATGAGCCATGGGCCAAGGCCTCTGGGAGGAGAAGCCTGGGGAAGCTCCCACTTTGGCCCCAACCCTGTGGCCTGCAGGCCTCTGGATCGTCTGGGGTGAGAGGCACGGGCCTCCCCTGGAAGCTCACTGGCAGCTGAGAATCATCTTTCGGGAGCCTCCATAGTTCTTGCATGGAGGAAAGGGGCCCGGGGTGTTGGTGGCAGCATCCCCCCAGCTCCACGCTGACTCGCGCCTGGAGAAACAGCCCCTGTCTTGGCTGGGGCCCGTGAGCTGGGCTGACTAGGCTCCCTGCAGGGATACTGGCCCCTGTGATGGTCACTCATGGCAGAGTCCAGGCCAGGGTCTGGAAGAACACACCACACATTCTGGATTTGTGGGATTGCTTCCACATGAGTAGACCAAGGGCAGACATTCCTGGTGGTGACAGGCATGAGCTTTCAAAGGACAAATGCTTTGGGCGCGGCGAGTGCCTGCAGGGGAAGCTGGCGTCAGGTGGGGAAGGCCTCGGGGTACTGTTCAGAGCTCCAGATGAACTAGGAAATGGATCTCCACCCTCGGGGAGTGAGAAGAGACTTTGCCAACGGAGGACACCCTTCCCAGACCGCAGTGGCCCGGCCAGGAGGAAGCTCAGGATGGCCCGGCCGGAGCAGACACTCTTGTGTCAGGACAACTCCTCCCCTGGGCCAGCATCCTCTTGGACAGTCATCGATGCTAGGGAGGCATGACCCAGGCACTGGATGAGACAGCTCCAAGCAGATCCATGTGGAGAGCCCCAAAATACTTGGAGGGGGAAAAAACAAGCTCCCATTTGATTCAAAAGAGAAAACAGGCTGGGTGCGGTGGTTCACACCTGTAATCCCAACACTTTGGGAGCCTGAGGTGGACAAATTGCTTGAGGCCAGAAGTTCGAGACCAGCCTGGGCGACATGGCAAACCCCCATCTCTACTAAAAATACAAAAATTAGCTGGGTGTGGTGGCGCACAAATGTAATCCCAGCTACTCGGGAGGCTGAGGCACGAGAATTGCTTGGATCCAGGAGGCGGAGGCTACAGTGAGCTGAGATTGTGTCACTGCACTACAGCCTCGGTGACAGAGCAAGAATCTGTCCCCCCAAAACAAAAAGAGAAAACAAAAACTCTGGCTGGCAGGGCATGGTGGCTCACGCCTATAATCCCAGCACTTTGGGAGGCCGAGGCAGGTGGATCACGAGGTCGAGATCGAGAGCATCGTGGCCAACATGGTGACACTCTATCAAAAATGCAAAAATTAGCTGTGTGTGGTGGTACGAACCTGTAGTCCCAGCTACTCTGGAGGCTGAGGCAGAAGACTCACTCGAACCTGGGAGGTGGAAATCGCAGTGAGCCGAGACGGCATCACTGCACCCCAGCCTGGGCAACAGAATGAGACTCCATCTCAGAAAAAAAAAAAAAAAAAGGTGGGGGGGAGACACCAAAAACTCTGGGTGATAGGATGAGAAAGGAATACATTTCTACTTTTTTTTTTTTTTTTTGAGATGGAGCCTCGCTCTGTTGCCCAGGTTAGAGTGCAGTGGCACGATCTCGGCTCATTGCAATCTCCGCCTCCCAGGTGCGACGGATTCTCCTGCCTCAGCCTCTTGAGTAGCTGGGATTACAGGCACCCACTACCACACTTGGCTTGTTTTTATATTTTATTTTAGTAGAGATGGGCTTTCGCCATGTTGGCCAGGGTGGTCTCGAACTGCAGACCTCAAGTGATCCACCTGCTTGAATTACAGCCTCCAAAAGTGCTAGGATTACAGGCATGAGCCACCACGCCCAGCCGATTTCTACTTTTGAATACAGACACTCTGCTCTGCTCTCTCTCTCTTTAATCATGAAGGTACATTATTTGGTAATATTAAAAAGCTTATTTATTATTTCGTGATTTTTTGAGGCAGGGTCTTGCTCTGTGGCTCAGGCTGGAGAGCAGTGGCACAATCACAGCTCACTGCACCTTCAACCTCCCGGGCTCAAATGATCCTCCTCCCTCGGCCTCCCAAAGTGCTGGGATTACAGACAGGTGTGAGCCACTGTGCCCAGCTCAATAAAATAATTATAAAACACAGGCTTATGTCTGCGTGGGGGAAAACCTGGAGGAAGAGACCTCATACTGAAAGGGCGGCAGCTGTCTTGGAGGGGACTGATAGAGGCCTGGCAAGCCCATAATGTACATGCTGTGTTACGTTTATAAATTAAATGCATTTTTCTTGCTTTTTCTGTTGTTGTTGTTGTTGTTTTTAAAGAGACAGAGTCTTGCTCTGTCGCCCAGGCTGGAGTGCAGTTGTGCAATCACAGCTTACTGCAGCCTCAAAGTCCTGGGCTGAAGCAATCCTCCTGCCTCAGCCTTCCGAGTAGCTGGGATAAATGCATTTCTAATCTGAGAAAATTAAAGACTAAATCAATGAGCAAAGAAAAACATAAAAACAGAGGCAGAAGCAGAGAGGTGGGTACATGCACAGGTGGGCTCACCTTGTCCTTGAAGTCGGTGTGGTTCTGCAGGATGGCGCGCTGGTAGGTGCCCGTCCGCACGTAGTCCTGCATCATATTCTGCTGCTGGGACAGGTAGCCATAAAACTGGAACAGAGACACACCAATGGCACGGGGCACGTGGCGGCATGAGGCAGCCAAGGCCCTGGCCAGCCCTGTGACAGAGCAAGGAGCCATCTCGGGCACAAAACTCCCTCAGGAGGCTGTGCACCCTCTGCCTGGGCCCCACTGGCACCTCCAGGAGAGGGAGCAGGAAGCTGGAGGGCAGCCCCCGAGGACACCGCAACTATCACTGCAGCTGATGGCAACAGCTGGATGCCACCTGGACCTGGAAGCCGCCCAGGAGAACTCAAGATTTGCCACAGGCAGGGTCCTGGCATCGGGGGCCACCTGCCCCATCTTGAGGGCCCCAAAGAAGAAGAGAAGCAGATCGAACAGAGCCCTAGAAATCAGAGCGCCAGGCAGGTGAGGTGTGGTATCTCTCTGTAAGACAACGGGCGATCGGGAGGCAGCGTGGCACCTGGGCAGGGGCACAGGCTTTGGCATCAGGCAGACCTGGCTTCCCATCTCGGCTCTGTTGCATAATAGCTGTGTGACTTGGAGCAAGTCACTTAACCTCTCTGAGCCTCGAGTTTTCTCATCTGTAAAATGGGGACAATAATAGCACTTACCTCCTAGCGTTGTTGGGAGGGTCCAAGTGCTTCTGTGCATGTGACAGCGCTCAGACCAGGGCCTGGCATGCAGGGAGCGCTCAGGGCATTGCAACTGCTCTACCATTATTCACAACGCCTGTGGCCCTGAGCTCCACCTCTGCTCAGATCCTTCCAGCAACCCTCTCAGGCAGGCACCTGCATCTCCACTTCACAGATGAGGAAACTGAGGCCCAGCCAGCAGAGAAAACCTGCCCAAGGCTACATGGCCAGTAAGGGACAGAGCCAGGACAGGAACCTGGGTGGGCCTTCCCTGTGCTGCGTGGCCTCCTGCAGGCAGGTGGCAGGGTGGCTGCCGGAGGGAGGCGGCCTGGCTGAGGGCGAGTGCAACCCACCTGGAAGTACTGCACGGCAGAAGACTCTTCTGTCCGCTCGCTGAACACAGACCGCTCCACAGTGTGGCCCCGGCAGGTTTTCAGGATGTTGTAGAAGGAACAGAAATCTGGAACGGGGAAGCCATGTCACCAGGGGGCGGTCAGCAACCCGGCACGTGGCCATCTGGGAGGGGAAGGTTCTGGATGGCTGTATGCCCTGACGTTTCTCCCTTGAACATACGGGGCTGGTTATTTCTCTTCCCCGAAAAACAATTTTCAAAGTTCAAAGAAAAGATGAAGGGCAGCTGTGCCTGTACCCTGTGACTGATGTGAGGATGACAGGTGTCCTGCATGTGGGGCTGGTGTCTGGTGGGAGTGGGCCTGGACATTCCTCAACAAAGGGCAGCTTGGTGCAGCTCTCTCAAGCACATGCCCACTGGCCCGGGAGTCAAAGCTCTGGCAAATAAGCCCAACTCCCCCCCAGAAGCTCAAGGCAGCATCTGTGTGGGGCTGGCAGACACTGCAATGTCCAGTAAGAGGGGACTGGACAAACCCTAGGGGCACAGAAAAGCATAGCAGAGGCCAAGTGCAGTGGCCCACACCTGTAATCCCAGCACTTTGGGAGGCTGAAGTGGGCAGATCAGTTGTCAGGAGTTCAAGACCAGCCTGGGCAACATAATAAGACCCTGGCTCGTTAAAATAAATAAATAAATAAATAAATAAAAATAAAAAATTAAGAAAAGCACAGCAGAGAATCACCAATCACCACCCTGCTCCGAAATGCCATGGTATATGGCCCTTTAAAACAGGCTCTATTTGGTTGGGCACAGTGGCTCTCAACCGTAATCCCAGCACATTGGGAGGCTGAGGCAGGTGGACTGCTTGAGCCCAGGAGTTTGAGACCAACCTGGGCAACATAGCAAGACCCTGTCTCTACAAGAAACAAATAAACTGGGTGTGGTGTAATCCCAGCACTTGGAGAGGCTGAGGTGGGCTGATCACTTGAGGTCAGGAGTTCGAGACCAGCCTGGCCAACATGGTGAAACTCTGTCTCTACTAAAAATACAAAAATTAGGTGGGGGTGGTGGTGGGCACCTGTAATCGCAGCTATTCAGGAGGCTGAGGTGGGAGAATCGCTTGAACCCAGGAGGCAGAGGTTGCAGTGAGCCAAGATTGTGCCACTGTACTACAGCCTGGGCAATGGAGAGGGACTCCATCTCAAAAAAAAAAAAAAAAAAAAAAAACCCCAAAATAAATAAATAAATAAATAAATGCTACATTTATTAACATAGAATAATGGCCACTAAATTATATCAAGTGAAAAACAAAACAATATTTAAAAGACAATCTCTTTAAAAATTAAAAGACACAACCAGGCGCAGTGGCTCACGCCTGTAATCCCAGCACTTTGGGAGGCCGAGGTGGGCGGATCACCTGAGGTTGGGGTTCGAGACCAGCCTGACCAACATGGTGAAACCCTGTCTCTACTAAAAATACAAAATTAGCCAGGTGTGATGGTGCATGCCTGTAATCCCAGCTACTTGGGAGGCTGAGGCAGGAGAATCGCTTGAACCTGGGAGGCAGAGGTTGCGGTGAGCCGAGACTGCACCATTGCACTCCAGCCTGGGCAACAAGAGGGGAACCTCTGTCTCAAAAAAAATGAAAAGACACAGTTCGGGACGATGAGCAAGTTCTGGAGACGAATGGCAGTGACAGTTGAACAACAGTGTGAATGTGCTGAATGCTACCAAACTACACACTTTAACAGGGTTAAAGCGACCAGATTTTGTTATAGAAATTTTAGCACAACTTTTAAAAACTGACAGAACTGAAATAAAAATTATTAAAATACAAATAGTCTTAAAAGTGGGAAGGGCTGGGTACGGTGGCTCACGCCTATAATCCCAGCACTTTGGGAAGCTGAGGCGGGTGGATCATTTGAGGCTAGGGGTTTGAGACCAGCCTGGCCAATATGGAGAAACTCCATCTCTACTATAATAAAAATACAAAAACTAGCCAGGCGTGGTGGCACACACATGTAGTCCTAGCTATCTGGGAGGCTGAGGCTGAGAATTGCTTGAACCCAGGAGGTAGAGGTTGCCCTGAGCCGAGATCTTGCCAGTACATTCCAGTCTGAGCAACAGAGTGACACTCTGTCTCTAAAAAAAAAAGCCAGGCACGGTGGGAGGCCAAGGCAGGCAGACTGCCTGAGCCCAGGAGTTTGAGACCAGCCTGGGCAACACGGTGAAACCCCATATCTACTAAAATACAAAAAATTAGCCAGGCGTGGCGGCTTCACACAGGTGGCCCCGAGGGTCAGGCTGCCCAAGGTGCATCTGGGTCACTGCACAGCCCCCTGACGAGGGAAGGAAGCTGGCCGTAGCGATGGGCAGGCAGCCTCCCCACCTCCAGCTGTCCTGCACCAGCCCCCGTGTCAACCACTGGGCTCACTTCAGCTCTCTGGTAACCAAGCCTGTAGCGGGACCTTTAGATAGTTTTTAGCCCTGGGCGTTCCTCGACACCTCCACTGCTTCCCGCACCTCCAAACCCCGGCTGCACCTGCCTGGGGTTCCCCTACCGCTAGTCAGGAATCTTGTATCCACCTTTGCCCCCAAGGTGGTCTGGTTAGGCCCCTCTGGTGGCTTCTCTGTGCCCTGGGCAAACTCTTCTGCCTCTAGGACCTTGTCTGACTCTATCCCCTAAACTCCATCCACAGCTGGCCCAGGGCTGGCCACTGTGGGAAGACTGGGCCCAGGTAGTCAGGATGGGCTTCTTGGAGGTGGGGACATAGGAGCCAAGCCCCTAAAGACCCAAAGGAGCCAGTAAGGGAGGGTCTGGGATCCAGTGTTTGCCCAGGCAGTGGAGTATATTCTGTACATATCTGCATGTGGGAATAAGGTTTTCAGGGCAGGGGCCAGTCTCAGGGATACACAGGCCGCCCCTTAGCCAGGCTTCACACCTCTGCCCAGCAGGGCTCTGGGCGCTCTGGGCTTATGTCACCGGAATGGACGAAGGGCCACGTACCGTTGGGTGTGGCGAACTGGATGAGGACGCTGTTGCAGCCCAGGGTGATGATGAAGGACTGCTTGCCCACACGGCTGCACTCTGTCTCTCGGGACACTGAGCACTTAAAGACACACACATCTTCATCTACAAGAGAACAGAGGCTGGCGTGAGCGGTGGCGCCCTATCAGCTGCCTTCTTTTGAGCAGTGTCTCTGTCGCCCTCCTGCTGCCTCCCCTTGGTGCCCCCAGATTCTTCCAGAGTACCACAAAACCACCTTGACAGCACTGCTGGGTGCCCTGCCTGCCCAGCCCACACTGAAGACAAGGGAGCAGCTCATCAGGCAGCAGGGACACAGTCTGTGTCCTCAGGACAACCAGGGGTGAGACAGGGGCAGAGTGAAGGCTGAGGTGGTCAGATGGGGCCACCAGGCATGGTGTCAGCCCACAGGGCCTCAGAGCCAAAGCTGCCTCTGCTCCACTTGGCTGAATCCTTCTGTTCTTGAATGTGTGCAGTGCAGTGACTGCATGTGGCCGGTGGAGCCAGACCACCAGGTTCACACCCCACCCACACCATTTGTTCACTGGGACACAGGCAGGTCCCTCAGCCTCTCTGGAACTCGGGTTCTCACCATCAGATGGGGCTGATGGCGGGGCAGTGGACTAGTTAGTTATGACACTGTCTCGCTGTACCCGTCATGATAGCTGTTACTAGTCATTCATTCCACAAACCTGCAGCCAATCCATGCAAGTCAAAAGTGAAATTTAGCAACATTAGCAACAGGTCAGCCCAACTGGGCACTGTGCCCCTGCACGCCATACCGCAATGAAATGGGTGTATCATCTGTAGTATTCTTGGGCAAAAATGTTTGCCCTAGTCCCGTCGTCAAGGGACAACAAAAGGACAGGTCATGGGGCAGGCTACCAGACAACCAGCCTGGTCTCCTCGACCGGCCATTGTCAGGAAAAAACAAAACGGCAGGAGCTATTCCAGAGTGCAGAAGTGCTTAACGCCTGTTATCCCAGCACTTTGGAAGGGCGAGGTAGGTGGATCACAAGGTCAGGCATTCAAGACCAGCCTGACCAACATGGTGAAACCCCATCTGTACTAAAAATACAAAAATTAGCTGGGCGTGGTGACATATGCCTGTAGTCCCAACTACTGGAGAGGCTGAGGCAGGAGAATTGCTTCAATCCGGGGGGCAGAGGCCACAGTGAGCTGAGATTGTGCCACTGCACTCCAGCCTGATCGACAGAACGAGACTCTGTCTCAAAAAATAAAAAAAAAGAGGTGAGCACACAATGCAATGCAAAGTGGGACCCTGGGCTCAAGCCAAATGAAAAACGTTTTAAAGTTATAAAGGTAGCTGGGCGTGGTGGCTCACACCTGTAATCCCAGCAATTTAGGAGGCCGAGGCAGGTGGATCACCTGAGGTCGGGAGTTCCAGACCAGCCTGACCAACATGGAGAAACCCCATCTCTATTAAAAATACAAAATTAGCTGGGTGTGGTGTTGCATGCCTGTAATCCCAGCTACTCGGGAGGCTGAGGGAGAAGAATTGCTTGAACCCAGGAGGCGGAGGTTGTGGTGGGCTGAGATCGTGCCATTGCATTCCAGTCTGGGCAACAAGAGCGAAACTCCATCTCAAAAAAAACGAAAAAGTTACAAAGGACAACTTGGGAGGCCGGGCTCACACCTCTAATCCCAGCATTTTCGGAGGCCAAGGCAGGAGGATCACTTGAACCCGGGAGATGGAGATCAGCCTAGGCAGCATAGCAAGACCCTGTCTCTACAAAAAAATTCAAAAATTAGACAGGCATGGTGACCATGTGCCTATTGTCTTAGGGACTCATGAGGCCGAGGTGGGAGGATCACTCGAGCCTGGGAGGTCCAGGCTGCAGTGAACCATGACTGCACCACTTCATTCCATCCAGCCTGGGTGGCAGAGCAAGACCCTGTCTCAAAAAAAATAAAGGACAACTGGGGAGCTGGATGGAGTGACTCACACCTGTGGTCCCAGCTACTTGGGAGGCTGAGGTGGATCACTTGCGCCCAGGAGGTTGAGGCTGCAGTGAGCTATGATGGTGCCACTGCACTCTGGTCTGGACAACAGAAGTGAGATACTATCTTAAAAAAAAAAAAAAGCCGGGCATGGTGGCTCACGCCTGTAATCCCTGTACTTTGAGAGGCTGAAGCGGGCGGACCACGAGGTCAGGAGTTTGAGACCAGCCTAACCAACATGTTGAAACCCTGTCTCTACCAAAAATACAAAAATTAGCTGGGTGTGGTGGCACACACCTGTAATCCCAGCTACTCAGGAGGCTGAGGCAGGAGAATCGCTTGAACCCAGGAGGCGGAAGTTGCAGTGAGCCGACATCTGGCCACTGCACTACAGCCTGGGCGACAGAGTGAGACTCTGTTTCCAAAAAAAAAAAAAAAAAAAAGGGGCGACTGGGGAAATGTGAGTGTGGACTACTATGCCATAATTTTAAGTTACTTTGATATGACAAGGGCATCGTGGTTCTGTAGAGAAATTCCTGTGTTCTTAGAAAACATATGCAGAAGTATTTATGGCAAATTCCCATGAAGTCAATAGCTTGCTTTTGAATGGCCCATCACAACAACAACAAAATCAATGTAGAGAGAGATGTATGAGTGCAAATATGGCAAAAGTGTTCCCAATCACCCTGAATAGCCAGAACAATCTTGAGAAAGAACTAAGTTGGAGGATGTCTCAATTTCAAATTTTACTACAAAGGTACAGTAATAAAAAGAGTGTAGTGGTACTGGCAGAAGAATGGAAACGCAGATCAGTGGAACAGAATCAGAGTCCAGAAATAAACCCTTACACTTATGCTCAATTGACTTTTTATTTTTTATTTTTTACAGAGATGAGGTTTCTCCATGTTGGTCAGGCTGGTCTCGAACTCCCGACCTCAGGTGATCCGCCCACCTCGGCCTCCCAAAGTGCTGGGATTACAAGCGTGAGCCACCGTGCCCGGCCTCAATTGACTTTTGACAAGGATGCCAAGAACATTCAATGGGGAAAGAATTGTGTCTTCAACAAACACTCTGAGAAAACTGGATAAACACATGAAAAAGAACAAAGTTAAACTCCTACCTCACACCATATGCAAACAAAACGTAACTCAAATGGAACAACGACTATAACAGCTAAAACTAGAAAACTCTTAGAACTATTTGCAAATCATCTTATTGTTTAGTATTTAGTGTCAAGAATATATGAAGAACTCTTTTAGGGTCAGGCACGGTGGCTCACACTTGTAATCCTATTACTTTGGGAGGCTGAGGTGGGCAGATCACTAGAACCCAGGAGTTTGAGACCAGCCTGGGCAATATGGTGAAACCCCATCTCTACTGAAAATGCAATATAGTCAGGTACAGTAGCGTGCACCTATAGTCCCAGCTACTTGGGAGGCTGAGGTGGGAGAATCACCTGAGCCCAGGAAGTTGACACTGCAGTGAGCCCAGATGGCACCACTGCACTCTAGCCTGGGCGACAAGAGTAAGACCCTATCCAAAAGAAAAAAAAAGAAAGAAAGAGGGAGAGGGGAGGGGGGAAGAAAGAAACAAACAATTATTTTATTTATTATTATTATTGAGATGGAGTCTCACTCTGTCACCCAGGCTGGAGTGCAGTAGCACAATCTTGGCTCACTGCAACCTCCTTCTCCCAGGTTCAAGTGATTCTCCTGTCTCAGCCTCCCGAGTAGCTAGGATTACAGGCGCTGCCACCATGCCTGGCTAATTTTTGTGTTTTTAGTAGAGATGGGGTTTCGCCATATTGGCCAGGCTGGTCTCAAACTCCTGACCTCATGATCCGCCTACCTTGGCCTCTCAAAGTGCTGGGATTACAGGCATGAGCCACCGTGCCCAGCCTATTTTATTTTTTGAGTCTCATTCTATCATCCAGCCTGGAGTGTAGTGGCACAATCTTGGCTCACTGCAACCTCCACCTCCAGGATTCTAGGGATTCTCCTGCCTCAGCCTCCTGAGTAGCTGGGACTACAGGTGTATGCCACCACGCCAGGCTAATTTTTGTAATTTTAGTAGACACAGGGTTTCACCATGCTGGTCAGGCTGGTCTCGAACTCCTCAGCCAAATGATCCGCCTGCCTTGGCGTCCTGAAGTGCTAGGATTATAGGTATGAGTCATCGCTTCCAGCTTCTTGTTTTTTAAGTCAGATTCTTGCTCTGTTGCCCAGGCTGGAGTGCAGTGGCACTATGCTGGCTCACTGCAACCTCCACCTCCTGAGTAGCTGGGTTCAAGCAATTCTTGTGGCTCAGCCTACTCTGAGTAGCTGGGATTACAGACATGTATCACCATGCCCAGCTAATTTTTATATTTTTAGTAGAGATGGGGTTTCACCATGTTGGCCAGGCTGGTCTCGAACTCCTGATCTCATGATCTGCCTGCCTCTGCCTCCCAAAGTGCTGGGATTACAGGCATGAGCCACCATGCCCAGCCAACTCTTTTAACTCAACAAAAAAGAGATAGCCAGGGCCAGGCACAGACTCATGTCTATAATCCTAGCACTTTAGAAGGCCAAGATGGGAGGATAACTTGAGGCCAGGAGCTCAAGACCAGCCTGGGAAACATAGCGAGACCCCCATCTCTACAGAAAAAAATAAACAAAATTAGCCAGGCATGGTGGTGCATGCCTGAGGTCCCAGCTACTCAGGAGGCAGAGGAGAGAGGATTGCTTGAGCCCGGGAGCTCAAGGCTGCAGTGAGCTATGACTGCCTGTGAACAGCCACCGCACTACAGCCTGGGCAACATAGCAAACCCCATCTCTTAAAAAAAAAAAAAAAACAGCTGGCTGAGCACGGTGGCTCATGCCTGTAATCCTAGCACTTTGGGAGGCTGAGGTGGGCAGATCACCTGAGGTCAGGAGTTTGAGAACAGCCTCGGCCAACATGGTGAAACCCCATCTCTACTAAAAACACAAAAATTAGGCCGGGTGCAGTGATCACCCCTGTAATCCCAGCACTCTGGGAGGCCAGGATGGGCGGATCACGAGGTCAGGGGATCAAGACCATCCCGGCCAACATGGTGAAACCCCATCTCTACTAAAAATACAAAAATTAGCCAGGCGTGGTGGCACATGCCTGTAATCCCAGTTACTCAGGAGGCTGAGGCAGGAGAATCGCTTGAACCAGGGAGATGGAGGTTGCAGTGAGCTGAGACTGCGCTATTGCACTCCAGCCTGGACAGCAAGAGTGAAACTTCATCTCAAAAAAAAAAGAAAGAAAGAAAGAAAGAAATATTCACAGAAGGCACATTGGTGGTGGCTGAGAGCTGGGAGAAGGCAGGAATTGGGAGCAACTGCTTAATGAAAGTGGGGTCTCCTTTTGGGGTGATGAAAATATTTTGGGAGTAGACAAAGTGATTGTTACAGAACATTGTAAAAGGGTTGATTTCGTGTTATAACATAACAGCTGTTGACCTCCCAAGCTCAAGCTATCCTCCCACCCCAGCCTCCCGGGTAGCTGGAACCTCACACGCATGCCTGTAATTTTGTTTACCACCTCTAGCTAATTTTGTTTACTTTTTTGGTGGAGATAAGGGTCTCACCATGTTGCCCAGGCTGGTCTAAAACTCTGGGGCTCAAGCGATCTGCCCACCTTGGCCTCCCAGAGTGCTGGGATTACAACTGTGAATTTTGTTTCAATAGAAAAAGAAAAATGGGCCAGGCGTAGTGGCTCACGCCTGTAATCCCAGCACTCTGAGAGGCTGAGGTGGGCAGATCACTTGAACCCAGGAGTTTGAAGCCAGCCTGTCCAATATGGCGAAACCCCGTCTTTACTAAAAATACAAAAATTACCAAGGCATGGTGGTACGCGCCTGTAATCCCAGCTATTACAGAGGCTGAGGCACAAGAATCCCTTGAACCCAGCAGGCAGAAGTTGCAGTGAGCCGAGATTGCACCACTGTACTCCAGCCAGGACGACAGAGGCAGACTCCATCTCAAAAAAAAAAAAAAAAGGGCCGGGCGCAGTGGCTCATGCCTGTAATCCCAGCACTTTGGGAGTCCGAGGTGGGTGGATCACGAGGTCAGGAGCTCGAGACCAGCCTGACCAACATGGTGAAACCAGGTCTCTACTAAAAATACAAAAATTAGCCAGGCATGGTGGTGCGTACCTGTAATCCCAGGTACTTGGGAGGCTGAGGCAGGAGAATTGCTTGAACCTGGGAAGCGGAGGTTGCAGTGAGCTCAGATGGCACCACTGTACTTCAGCCTGGGCGACAGTGAGACTCCATTTCAAAAAAAAAAGAAAAGAAAAAGGAAAATGTTCCTAACTGAAGAGTCCAGATATGAGAGCCTACAGATATCAGACCTGCAGGGCAGCTCCCCGGCCACACCCATCCAGCCCTGCCAGACTGTCCCATCCCAGCAGCCAGGTGCCGACCTCCTGAGGGGCAGATGGGTCCCAGGAAGTGACATCCAACCTTGGCATGGTGCCCACACTCACACCTGTCCTGGGGCAGGAGATACTGTTGATCTGTCGGCCACGCCTGGGCGACAGCAAGCAGACCCAGGGAGGCCCTGTTTACCAAGCAGCCTGGCAACCCAACCAGTTGCCTGAGGCACCCCTCTCCAACCTAGCACTGGGCGGGCAACACAGGACCTGGGGCCAAGTGAAGCCCGCTGCGCTCAGCCGGGGCTGGGGCTGGGCTTGGGCCAAGGATGCCGGGGCTAAGGGCAAGTGGATCACTTTATCACAGCAGTAGCTGCCAAAGCCCACGGAGCCGGCAGCTTCTGAAAGTCACAGCTCTATCCTCAAGTTAGTCCCTGGCACACAGAAGACACCTGGGAAATACTGACAAACCAATAAAGAAAAACAACAAGCTAGACCATGTTCCTCCCATTGCTCAGGAGACACCCAAGCATCTGAGCTCTGTACCCATCATTCCTCATGGCTCTCCCTGCCTTGGCCCCCTCCCCATGGCCACACTCAACCCTCTAGCACCTATATGGGCCAGGCCCCAGGCCTCTGCAGATGCTGTTCCTGCTTTCTCTCGTCCTCTCCCCCTCCCTCTGCTATTATGGGCTCAGTGGACCATAGCACATCTGGCCCAGGGTCACCTGTGAGCAGGTGGAGAATGCACAGCCTGCCTCCTAGCTTGCGAACAGCACCCCAGGAGGGAGCCTTGGGCCCGGGACCCACAGCCATCTGGATCCAGCAGTGGTGATTCAGTGCTCCCCACAGATGCAGCCCTGCCTGCGGGAAACTGACTGTGGCATCCTCTCACGGCCAGCAACCACCTCCCAAGGTGTCCATTCAGCTAGTGAGGGAGCAGTATGGTGCGGTGGAAGGGGGCAGGACCCCAGGATTCAGAAAGGCCCTGTGTGTCAGCCTCTAGATACTAATCCAAAAAGCACCTCTGTGACCGCATCACCCGGGGCATGTTGGGGACCGTGTGTGCATGTGGTCTGGAGAGGTAGGGACAGGACACAGGGCTGGCAGGCAAGGGCAACCAAGAAGCAGACTCTGGAGCCAGGTTCTGGGCAATTGAGGCCAGGCCAGAGCTGGGATATCTTTTTTTTGTTTTGTTTTGAGACGGAGTCTTGCTCTGTCACCCAGGCTGGAGTGTACTGGTACAATCTCAGCTCACTGCAACCTCCACCTGCCGGATTCCAGCAATTCTCCTGCCTCAGCCTCCTGAGTAGCTGGGATTACAGGCACTCACCACCATGCCCAGCTAATTTTTTGTATTTTTAGTTGAGACAGGGTTTCACCATGTTGGCCAGGCTGGTCTCGAACTCCTGACCTCAGGTGATTCGCCCACCTCGGCCTCCCACAGTGCTAGGATCACAGGTGTGAGCCAGCACGCCCAGCCTAGAGCTGTGATTTCTTTACCCTGCGGTAAAAAGAACAGGTCTGGGATCTCCAGGCGGAGTCTCAAACGGGGAATGTGAAGAACACGAACCCGGACTGAGTGTTATGCTTCGGCCACCCCGGGACTCAGCCTGGGCTGCTCACTGGCTGCCACGCTGCAGTTGGCCGTGCTGAAGCTCTGGGGCAAAGTGGGGGAGGGACTCTAATCATAGGGAAGGGGGGTAGAAAAATTACCCCATCTCTTGAGCCTGACTTCTCCCCAGGAAGCAGGCCCCTGCCATGTGAATCCAAGTCACAAACCCTTAGTTGCCATGAGCCAGGGCTGCCCACATTCTGTGGAGGCTGGGATGTCACATGACACAGGAGTGACAACAGTCTAAGGGCCAAGCTGTGTTCCAGTGCCTTATGTCAACCCGTTTCCTCTTCTCATCACCCCTGGGAGCATCTATTGTCACTACTCTCTCATTTGCTCAGAGAGGTTAAGTATCTTGCTCAAGGTCACAGAGTGAGAATGTCCAAGGTGACTGGGACCGGCATCCCTGCTCCTCACCAATGCACCACCTGATGTCTCTCTGCTTCCTAGAGCTGAGCTAGGCTGACTTTCTCTGTAAAGGACCAGACAGTAAATATTGTGTGCTTCCTGGGGGAATCTGATCTCTTGCTAGGCAATCTGATCTCTGCTACAATGATTCTATTCTGCCTTGCAGCAGACAATATGTAAACAAATGAGCATAGCTGTGCGCCCATAAAGCTTTATTTGCAAAACCCCCGCAGGATTATAGGTGCAGAGCAGAGGCTGGACCCTCAGCGCCACTGCCACCCACTTCCTTATTTGCTCACCAGGCGCTGGGCAATGGAGACACAGTTCCCATCCCAGAGGCGGCAAGGACAGCCGAGTGGCAGACTGACAGAGATCCCCAGGTGGTGGTGCCTAGCTGTAGGTGCCTAGAGGTAGCACCTGATCCAGCCTAGGAAGGAGACTGAGATCTGCCAATGAGGGAACAGCACAGGGAAGGCAGGGAAACAGGGGTGGTCAAGACAGTGCGGTGAACCCTGGGAGGCTGCTGGGACAGACCCCCAAGCAAGGTGGGTTGATGTGAGTGGGAGCACTGTGGAGAGACTGCAAGAGGCTCCGGCAGACTGGTGGCTTGGCCTTGGGCAGCACTAGGAGGGAGGTGGGGGAGAGACCTGCCACCACATGGGACAGGGCAGGAGCCAAGGGTTATGGCTGGGTCAGGCAGGAGGCAATGGGGGTGGGGAAGAGGGCAGCTTTTGGGGGACAGGCTGCTTTTCCCCACCTGCCTTAGAATCAGCACCCTGCACATTCCCTTATTGGCCCCCAGGGCAGCAGAATCTGGAGGACTCTAAGGTACAAGCATTCCCTAGCCCCAGACTTGAAGAAAATGCACTAGAGAATGGTGAGCCCCCGGGGCAGCAGAAGCTGCACCAAAGCCCTGGGTCCCAGTATGCAGGTGGGTCTTGAAAGAACAGGGAGACGTCTCTCAAGGGTCTCACTGAGCAGATGGTCCCGGGGATGTACCATGCCTCAGTCACCTCTCAGTCCAGCCTTCAAGCCACACGGTGTCTAACACACCAGCCTGCTGTGCTCTCTTGCCTGCTTCACACCGCCCCGTGGTTCCCTAGCACCTTCTGGAACGAGCCCCCTGCCAGTGTCCGCTGCTTTACTGCAGCTCCCTGGGTCACTCCAGACACACCCTGCTGGCCTTCAGCACTCCTTCCTGGTCAAGATCATGGGCAGAGGTTCTCTGGCCTCTGATGCTCCTTAGAGGGGCTCACCCTCCCTCTTCCCCTGCTTCCTTGCCACCTCCTCCTAGAGGTCCTCCAGCATTTCCCAGACAAGCCCCCATTGCTTTGCAGCTCCTTATTTAACGCCTGCCTGACCACCCCATGAAGCACAGATCCAGGGCTCTGGGCATGACCCACAGTACCCAGCACACAAGGGGAACTCAAGGGTACTGACCAGAATGCCCTCCCTGGGATAGGGGGAGGGGCAGCCCAGCCTCTTCCCTAAGCACAGGAGGCAGTGGGTGCCGGGGTCCAGGTGTCCAAGTCCAAATGCTAGCCTGCCCTCACCATGAGCATGGCCTTGGTTTGGGAAGTGGCTTCACCATGTAGACACGTTTAGCATCAGGTGGACGCACAGCAGCACTATCTGCTATTACTGTTCACCTCCTTCCCCCTCCCCCCTCGCTTCCAGAAAGCAATGGAACAAGCAGGGGGTCCTTGGGCCCCTGAGGTTGGTTAGACCTGGGTCAGGGGGACCTGGAGTTAAACTCTCTCCTCCTTAGAACCTCCTATCCCTAGGCCAGGCACAGTGGCTCACACCTGTAATCCCAGAACTCCATCTCAGAAAAAAAAAAGAGAGAGAGAGAACACAAGGAGGTGGAGGGCAAGAAGACAAGCAGCACCAGCTCAAGGGGGGAAAGGCCACATTTCAAGTTCTTGCATCTCCAGGAAGAATATAACTGCAGCCAGCAAATGGAGGCATAATTAAAGGTATTTATCTCGGCAGACTTGGGGAGGGGGGAGCAGCTGGTGGCTGGTGAAACTGTTGTGCAAATCTTACATCTTTTATTAAATCACCTCCTACTACCAAAGACAACATGGTCTCTTCATCTTCCAGAGGAAAATATCCCCCAGCAAGGAGGAGAGTCAGGTAAAAGAGGGAGACCCCCCGCCGGCCAACTCCCATCCCACTGGCAAGGAAAAAAACACACTTCCTGAAATCCACTCGACTGGCATCTCTCTGCTCAGCCTGCTCCGCCCAGATCACATGTGGGCACGGAGGATATGGCGGTGAACCAGAGCCAACCCCAACCCTCCCACGCTGGGAGTCCACAGTGGGGGGCAGACAGCACCCAGCAGGGCAGTGAGAAGCGCCTCTTGGGTTCAAGGGATTCTCCAGCTTCAGCCTCCTGAATAGCTGGAACTACAGGCACCTGCCACAATGCCCGGCTGATTTTTTGTATTTTTAGTAGAGATGGGGTTTCACTGTGTTAGGCCAGGATGGTGTCGATATCCTGACCTCGTGATCTGCCTGCCTCGGCCTCCCAAAGTGCTGGGATTACAGGTGTGAGCCACCGTGCCTGTACAACAGGAGCTGGCAGTAAGTGCTGAAAGGAAGGAAAGCATGGACACTGATGCATGCAGATCGGGCACAATTCAGATTCCAGGCAGACTCGGGAGGGGGCGACACCTGAGCCAGGCCCCATTGCCGTGGCAGTGGTGATCTCATTTCTAGACTGTGGACACCAGAAGCTTCCCCCCTGTTCCTGTGTGGCTTGGCCGCCCATGTGCCCAAGAGGCAGCAGAGATGACCCTGGGATCACCCAGCAGAGAGGAAGCTGGAAGGGTGGGCTTTGGCATCAAGGAGGACCTGGGTTCAGGGTTCAGAACCTGCTGTTCTCCAGCCCTGGCCCTGGCTTCCTCATCTGTCCAATGGCCACCCTGACACATTTCAAAGGCTGAGGTGATATAACCCACGTGGAGGGCTGGCGGCCCAGCCCCAGGGCACCATCCTGGAACTTCGCTAGGTCACAGCCCATGCGCAGCAGCACCTGGAAGGGCTCTGATCCCCTAAACTACCACCTGCCTTCACCCCTGGACTCAGGCGCCCCATCTATAAAATAGGCACAACGACCGGGCGAGGTGGCTCATGCCTGTAATCCCACGCTTGGGAGACTGAGGCGGGTGGATCACTTGAGCTCAAGATGGTGAAACCTTGTCTCTACTAAAAATAAAAAAATTAGCCAGGCATGATGGCATATGCATGTAATCTCAGCTACTCGGGAGGGTGAGGCAGGAGAATCGCTTGAACCCGGGAGGTAGAGGTTGCAGTGAGCCAAGATCGCACCATTGCACTCCAGCCTGGGCAACAAGAGCAAAATGCCGTCTCAAAATAAATTTAAAAAACATAAAAAATAAAATAAATAAATAAAATGGGTGCAACAGCCAGGTGCCGTGGCTCACACCTATAATCCTAGCACTTTGGGAGGCTGAGGCAGGCAGATCACGAGGTCATTGAGACCATTCTGGCTAACAGGGTGAAACCCCATCTCTACTAAAAATACAAAAAAATTAGCTGGGTATGGCGGCATGAGCATGTAATCCCATCTACTGAGGCAGGAGAATCGCTTGAACCCAGGAGGCGGAGGTTGCAGTGAGCCAAGATCATGCCACTGCACTCCAGCCTGGGCAACAAGAGCGAAACTCTGCCTCAAAAAATAAAATAAAATAAAATGGTAACAAAATGGGGATGAAAACCCCTCCCTGCAGCGAGGACTCCTAGGTAATGGAGAGAGCAGTGGGTGTTAAGTACTTCGTAAACAAGAGCAGCTGCTGTTAACCATCGTCAGCAACAGATCAACCCCAGCCTCGGAAGAGAATCCCAAACCCCAGAACCCTAACCCGGCCTGGCCTCCCTCTCCTGCCGTCACTTGAGTCGGATCCTTTGGAGAAGCTCTGGAGCAGCTGTTCCACGGTGCTACCCAGCCCCGGGTATCTGAGGACCATGAGGTCACCCTGGGCTCCTCTGGCCCAGCCCCGGCCTCTGGGCGAATCCCAACCCCCCTCCAGCGCCAGAGCTGGGTGTCCAGGAGCCCTGCAGCCATGGCTCTGAACAGGCACTGCCCCAGCACATAGGAGCTGTTTAGCAACCTAAGTCTGAGCAACTGATCAAAAACTTCCGGCCCAGAAATCCCTTTGCAGAGCCTTATGCATGCTACAAGCTCTACTTGCAAAGATATACCTAGATCTGGCTGGGCGCCATGGCTCATGCCTATAATCCCAGCACTTTGGGAGGCCAAAGCGGGCGGATCACAAGGTCAGGAGATGGAGAACATTTTGGCAAACATGGTGAAACCCCGTCTCTACTAAAAATACAAAAATTAGCTGGGTGTAGTGGTGCATGCCTGTAATCCCAGCTACTTGGGAGGCTGAGGCAGGAGAATTGCTTGAACCTGGGAGGCAGAGGTTGCAGTGAGCCGCGATTGCACCACTGCACTCCAGCCTAGGCGACAGATCGAGGCTCCGTCTCAAAAAAAGAAGATAAACCTAGACCCAAACGTGCCCAAAGCAGAAAACCAAAATACCCACTGAATTAATCAAAGAATGAATAAATGAAGATGTGGCAAATTAAAAGAAATCGATTTCCATCTGTACACAATGACATGTTAAATGGCCAAGCCACAAGGTAAGGGAGAGAGTGGTGTAAATCTGTGCACCACAGGTGTACAGAAGAGGGAGGAAGGGACAGAAGGAGGAGGGGCCATGCACACTGCATTCATGGGGCTTGTCTGGAAACACAATAAAGTGACTTCAGTGCTGCCTCTGGGAAGCAAGTCATACTTTTCAATCCGCACCCTCCTCTGCCATTGTGTGAACATGCATAACTTGAAGCCCAGCGGGTTTGAGAAGAGATTTATGCATGCACGCTTGTATGTGCCTGAAAAACCGAAGGTCACGGGCAGTGCGGAGGGAAAGAGAGACGGACTTTTCATGTTACACCCTCCTGAGTGGTTTGGATTTCTCCCTTGTACATGAAAGATAGCCAGACAAAAAGCAAGGGCGAAGGCTGGGGGTGGGAGGGCCGGTATCTACGCAAATTGTCTGGGCCCCTCCCTAGAGTGGGCAGAACGGACTGCGGACCACCCCCCAACACCCTTTTGGACCCTGCTGGCTGGGGGAGGGGGAGTGGGAACAGGCCCTGAGCCTCTTCCGTGACCCAGCTGGAGGCAGACAGATAGCCCTGCTTTCCTCGGCTTGGAATCTCTCAGTGCAAGCCCTGAACCCACCCCGAGGCCCTCAGTGGGTGTGATGGTGCCGAGGTCAGCCCAAAGGCAGCAGGGCTTCCTGACCTGCATTGCAGCAAGGGAGGCCTCCCAAACAAACCAGGTGCAATAAGATCCAGGTTTCCACCTGGGCTCTGCCACCTGCAAGCAAGGGACCAACACCTCCTGACACCTCAGCTTTAGTGTCTAGAAAAATAAAATAACACGTGGCTCAGCGTGTAGCCATGAGGATAAACCCATCCACGTCCAGCCCAAGACCCGTGGGCACACCGTAGCATGGCATTGGCACAAAACACCAGTCTTGGTCCCTGTGTCCCCAGAATGCTCCAACTCAAGGCAAAGGGTCAAGAAAAGGAGAGAGTTCTGGACACGAGGCCATGCTGGGCCTGGAACAAGTGTCTGGCCCTGTCACCCAGTGCTCACACCTGGGAGCCAACCCATCTGGCACGTGGCTGACAGAGGATCAGCTTCACACACTGCTTGGGAACACTCCTCATTTTTGGTCTCCCTGTCACTCAGGCTGGAGTGCAATGGCCTGGTCATAGCACACTGCAGCCTCGATCTCCTGGGCTCAAGAAGCAATCCTCCCACCTCAGCCTCCTAAGTGGCTGGAACTTCAGGTGGGACAGAGCTATACCAGGAAAAGAAAAAAAAAATACACACACACACACACACACACACACACACACACACACACACGCGTAAATAAAACAGAGTCGCTGGGATCACAGGTATGCGTCACCACACAAAACTAATTTTTAGGCAGGGTGCAGTGGCTCACGCCTGTAATCCCAGCACTGTGGGAGGCCGGGACAGGCGGATCAACTGAGGGCAGGAGCTCGAGACCAGCCTGGCCAACATGGTGAAACCTTGTATCTACTAAAAATATAAAAATTGGCCAGGCGTGGTGGCTCATGCCTGTAATCCCAATACTTTGGGAGGCTGAGGCAGGCGGATCACCTGAGGTCAGGAGTTCGAGACTAGTCTGACCAACATGGCAAAACCCCAGCTCTACTAAAAATACAAAAAAATTAGCTGGGCATGGAGGCACATGCCTGTAATCCCAGCTACTCGGGAGACCGAGGAAGGAGAATTGCTTGAACTTGGGAGGCAGAGGTTGTGATAAGGTAAGCCAAGATCGTGCGACTGCACTCTAGCCTGGGCAACAAGAACGAAACTCTGCCTCAAAAAAAAAAAAAAAAATTAGCAGAGCGTGGCGCCACGCACCTGCAATCTCAGCTACTCAGGAGGCTGAGACAGGAGAATCACTTGAACCTGGGAGGCGGGGGTTGCAGTGAGCCAAGATCACACCACTGCACTCCAGCCTGGGAAACAAAGAGCGAAATCTGTCTCAAAAAAAAAAAAAAAAGAAAAAGAAAAGAAAACCTAATTTTTAAAGTTTTGTAGAGCCAGGGTCTCCCTGTGTTGCCCAGACTGGTCTCAAACTCCTGGGCTCGAGCAATCCTCCCGCCTCAGCCTCCTGAGCACCTGGAGCCCCAGGCTTGCATGCACCACCATACAAGCTAATTTTTAATTTTTTTTTTATAAAGATGAGGTCTCACTATGTTGCCCAGGCTGGTCTGGTGATCCTCCCACCTCAACATTTACATCTCACCTCTAAAGCTCATGTTAAGCTTTAAAGGTTACAAGTGAGCTTTTCAGGCCATTTCCAAACGGCCCCTCCAAAAGCCGACCACCAGAGTCAGTGTAAGGCTGTTCCCGGGGGAGGAGACTGGATGGGGGGGCTTCATTCCATGGGCAAGGCCTCCTTAAAATGGGCGTGGGAAGTGCACAGGTGTCGGCTGCATTTGCCTTTATTCCTCCAAAAATATTTCATGAGAAAAAACAGCCACTTCTGCTGGCCCCAAAAGGCTTACTTTAGGATCTGGGTTGGAAACGTATGGGGCAGCTCACAAAGTCTAAGTGTTGCGTCTACTTCAGGAGTCCCCAAGAATGTAGGATTCCAGAAGGTATAAAACAACTCTGAGATCACGCAGTGGCACGGCACTGGGAGGCGTGTGGGCAGGGCTGAGAGTCAGCCACCTAGTGGACAGAGGTGTCTGTGGGTGTCCTGCTGGTATCTCAAGTAGGCCAAGGCCTCTGTGGTGTCCCCCACGCACTACTTGGGGCACCTGCCCTTTACCCCTGCCCTCAATTGCCAGGTCAGATCTCAGGAGTCAGGGCACTCAATGTGGGCCCCATCCAGGTGGGCTCTGGAGAAACCCCCTGAACTGAGGACACCCAAACCTCATAAATCAGTGTGCAGCTTCTTGAGTCAGAGGACTAGGGGGCACTAGTAGGGGGGTCCCTCTCAGGGCTGGTCCCCAAGCTCTACCTTCAAGGGTTGACAGCTTCCCCTGAAGTCCTAGCCTGTGGGTGACAGTCCACTCAGTTGTGGGGGTGTGCGAAGGGCAACCCCAGGAATAGAAGGCCAAGACAAAGAAAGAGCTTGGCATTTCTGACAAGGACACGGGGCACCCCCCTTCATTGGGAGCTATTACATGCAAATGTCTCCCCGCATCCATGCTAATCAGCTGCCACCGCCTGGGGCTTTGTGCACTACAAAAGAGACAGCAGATGTGAGCTGGGGTTCCACAGTCCCAGAAAGCGCAGGAGCTTAGTGAATAATTATGAAAAGCGGTGGTGGGGGGGGGCTGGAAGGGTTCGCGCAAAGCCACGAAACCAGCCTGCACCAGCCCCCTCGCTCCACGCTCTGGTGGCTGACCGAGCTCTCCCCCGCCTTTCTTCTCCCGCTGGCCAAGACTTTGAAGCTGTGACTTATGGAGCCCCAGGAAGCACTCTTACGTGTTGGCTGTGCAGGGCCTAGGTTAGTGCTCAAATCACCCACCAGGTCACCCTTAGTCCTATTTTTAAGAGGGGAAACCAAGAAACAGAGTGATGACAGGCTCTAAGTGGCTCAGCTGGGGCCCAGCAGCTGGTCCAAAGACAGCCAACTCCATTCCAGCCTCCAGGGGTGAAGGAGAATCCAGCCGGGAGGCAGTGGGGGCCACACTCAGGGGACCAGGTTTCACCTGCGCTCTGGGCCTGGGCAATGCCAGGCCAGGCTAGTTGACCCTGAGCCTCACCACTACAAGGAGGCCATCAAGCCTGCCTCCTGGTGCTAAGAGAGTCAGTCACATTGAGACACATGGCAGGAGCTGGGCGTAGCTTCCCTAGAGAAGCTCTTTGCAGAGGGGACACCCACAGTGACCTGGAAGGTGGGGCTGAATGAGGCACATCATGAAGCAGCAAGAAAGACCCCAGGCTGCCGAGGGGGACCATCTCCCGGAGTGACTGGGACCCTCCACACTCTGGCTCTCATTGCCAAGGACAGCGAGTTCAGTGCAGCAAGCTGGGCTGAAACCTGCCTTCAGGCTGGCTAAAGGGCCTCACCCAGAGGAGGCAGGTGCAGGGGGCACTCCAGAGAGGCTGGGGTAGAGGCAGCCTCCGTGGAGAATAGCCAACAGAGGAAAACAGAGGGAACTTGCAGTTGGGGAGGGAGAAACTGCCCTGGGGCTGAGGCCCACTTGAAGTCCCTGCCTAGTGCACATCTTAAAATGTTTTGAGGCAGCGCACGCTGGCACATGCCTGTAATTCCAGTGCTTCGGCAGGCCAAGGCAGAGAGATAGCTTGGGGCCATGAGTTTCAGACCAGCCTGGGTGACAAGGCGAGACCCCATTTCTACAAAAACTAAAACATTAAAAAAATAGAGAATAAGAAAAGGTTTTGACCATCAGCCAGAGAAACAGGATGTCCTGGCCACAAAGCTGCAGGAAGGAGCTCTGCCAGGTCCCAAGGCACTCCAGGAGCCCTTCTAGCCCCACTCAGGCTCAGAGAACAGTATGTTTGGGTTAGGAAGGTTGCCTTCCACCCCAGGACCTGCAGGCTGCTTCACCAGATGTGATTCCAGATGTGGGACAGGCGAGGGGGGCAGCACTGACGCCGCTAAGAAACTGGACACAAGGCAGCGACCATGGGAGATGGGAGAGTGGCTTTAGCGAGCTCTGAAAGAGGTCGCCATGGCCAACACAGTGACACAGGACAAGGACCAGGAGCAGCAGGGGTGGGCCTTGGGTGGGCACTTCCTCCACGGCCTTGTGCTGCCCTGTGAAGGAGTCAGGGACTGGGAAAAGTGGCAGGAGGGGCTGCAGGGCTGGGGGCCGAGTGAAAGGCTCAGGGCCAAACCTGGGTTCACATCCCAACTCTGCCACTGAACTTTTAGTGACTCAGTTTCCTCTTATAAAAATTAGGGAGTGAGCCGGGCATGGTGGTGCCCGCCTGCAGTCCCACCTCCTCAGGACGCTGAAGCAGGAGTCCCAGCTACTCAGGAGGCTGAGGCAGGAGGATCACTTGAAGCCAGGAGTTGGAGACCAGCCTGGGAAAATATTGAGACATCTCTAAAAAAAAAAAAAAGATAAAAAATAAAAATGAGGGAGCAGGTGGAGCGTGGTGACTCATGCCTGTAAACCCAGCACTTTGGGTGGTCGAGGTAGGAGGACTGCTTGAGACCAGGGGCCACAAGTTTGAGACCAGCCTGGTCCCTGAAGACGGACATTCCAGAGAATTCGCCACATTCTTCCTTGAGCCCAGGAGTTGGAGAGCATCCTAGGCAATGCAGTGAGACCCCGTCTCTACAAAAAATACAAAAATTAGCCAGGTATGGGGGCGCCTGCAGTCCCAGCTACTTGGGAGGCTGAGGCAGGAGGATCAACTGAGAAGCCTGGGAGGTCAAGGTTGCAATGAGCTGTGTTCACACTACTATATTCCAGCCTGGGCAACACAGCAAGAAATGAGGGAATGAGCTGGGGCTGCTGTGGCTCCCTGTGGGGGAGCTGTCCTGATAGTAAGGGCAGTCGATGAAGATGAAGCTCTTGGAACCAGGCCTGCCTGGCATGTCGTTCCTGCTCAGCAAACATTAGCTGTGGCAGTGCCTGGCAGCACTGATGAGCAGAGCTTGGGGTGTGTGAGGGGGAGTAAGGCTGGGCATCCCATCACCCCCCATGTAGGGGCTCCAGGGCTCAGAGGCAGAGGCAGGCTCCTCCTTGAGGGCACAGGATGGACATCTGGAAGCTCCAGCCTGTCTTCGGCTTCCCCTCCCACTCAAGGAAGAATGCGGCGAATTCTCTGGCCTGTCCCTCCTCAGTCTTTGATGATTTATTCACTTGCCCCCTGCCCAGATGGGTAATGAGAGCATCCCTCTTCGTGAGAACACTGATCGGCCAGGGGCCTTTCTCAGTCCTCGCCAGGAGTAACACCCATGCCTACACCGCAGAGCAGGTTTTCTATACGTAAAACCACTACGCTCGCACGTGTAACACATCCGGCAAAAGTGAACCCCGGCTCCGAGAAGACAATTAGCGGGAGAAAGATCTGCCAACAACTTAAAGAAAAACAGCTCAGACCCACGCCTGCCAAGGCTAATGAATCGATTTAAAGAGACAGACAAAAAAGAAGAATAAAGGGGGTTCTCCTGGCAGGGGTGGGGGGGCACAGAGTTCCCCAAACCAGTCTGGAACTGTTTATGATAATGCCCCACCTGGCAGCAGGGCACAAACGATGAGAGGAGCAGACAGGGAATAAGGGGCTGTCCCACTGAACAAAACCTACCCAGAGGGGGACAAGTTCCACATCTGGCTTTGGGTGATGGTGACATGGGTGTCCATAATTGTCAAAAGCATCAAACAGAACAACTAAGGCCTGGGCACCTGTGTGTGCTGACTGGACAACAATTAAACTGAAGTGGCTCTCGCCTGTGATCCCAGCACTCTGGGAGGCCGAGGCGGGCGGATCACCTGAGCTCAGGAGTTTGAGACCAGCTGGCCAACGTGGTGAAACTCCGTGTCTACTAAAAGCGCAAAAATTAGCTGGGCGTGGTGGCGCGTGCCAGTAATCCCAGCTACTCAGGAGGCCGAGGCAGGAGAATCACTTGAACCTGGGGGACAGAGGTTGCAGTGAGCTGAGATCACACTACTGCACTCCGGCCTAAGCAACACAGTGAGACTCTGCCTCAAAAAAAAAATTTTTTTTAATTAAAATAAAAAAATAAAGAAGGCTGGACGTGGTGGCTCATGCCTGTAATCCCAGCACTTTGGGAGGCTGAGGCGGGCAGATCACAAGGTCAAGAGAGCGAGACCATCCTGGCCAACATGGTGAAACCCCGTCTCTACTAAAAAATACAAAAATTAGCTGGGCGTGGTGGCACACGCCTATAGTCCCAACTACTCGGGAGGCTGAGGCAGGAGAATTGCTTGAACCCCGGGGGGCAGAGGTTGTAGTGAGCCAGGATCGCGCCACTGCACTGCAGCCTGGCGCCTGGTGACAGAGCGAGACTTTGTCTCAAATAAATAAATAATAAATAAATAAGGAAAGAAAGAAAGAAAGAAAGAAGGAAGCGATGCAGAGAATCAACACCAGAGGAAACACAGGAGGGGCCCAGAATCTCCAGACCCAACTCCTTCGGCCCTGTGTTAGGCCTGGTCTCCATTTGCTTCATGTAACTGGTTTTCAGTAACAAAGGCAGTTACGGGGGAAGGGGGGGACAATGGGGGACTCCAAATTCTTCAACCAAAAGTCAGAGTTGTGTAGTGTCAAAGCAGCAGGGTGGGCTGGGCATAGTGACTCAGGCCTGTAATCCAGGCCCTTTGGGAGGCCAACGAGGGGAGGATTGCTTGAGGCCAGGAGTTTGAGACCAGCTGGACAACATATTGAGACCCTATCTCTACATTTAAAAACAAATAAACAAAAAAAACAGAGTCTTGCTCTATCACCCAGGCTGGAGTGCAGTGGCATGATCTTGGCTCACTGCAACCTCTGGGATTACACGTATGAGCCACCACACCAAGCCAACCTTTTTTTAATTAGCCGGGCGTGGCGGTGCATGCCTATAGTCCCAACTACTTGGGAGGCTGAGGCAGGACTGCTTGAGCCCAGGAGTTCAAGGTTAACAGCTATGATTCCACCACTGCACTCCAGCATGGGGAACACAGCGAGACCTGAATCTTCTTTTTTTTAATTTTTTAATTTTTTTAAAAGACGGGGTTTCACCATGTTGGTCAGGCTGGTCTTGAACTCCCGACCTCAGGTGATCCACCCGCCTTGGCCTCCCAAAGTGCTTGGATTACAGGCGTGAGCCACCGCGCCCGGCCAGACCCTGAATCTTAAACCAAACAAAAAAGTGGCAAGGCAGGCACCGAGATTTCTTTGGGCAGATCTGGAGGCTGCTGAGGGTCCTCCCTGCGTGATTCCTGAGACTAAATCCTGAAGCTCCCCAAGCAGGTCCCCAGAGGGAGATCAGGAAGCAGGCCCAGAAGGTGCTGTAAAAGGCCCCTGGGACAGATAAATCACACTGGGAAAAGGGACTCCTCCTCAGACACTGTGGACGAGGGGGTCTTGGGCAGGATTCGCAAGGCTCCTGTGTCCTGTCTACCCCGACACCTGGCTGCCCTGGGATACATCTGATCTTCCAGGCCACACAGCAGGCTTAGGAGACCAAGGATTCACCTATGCTGGGTGTGGGCCAATCCTCGAAAACCCCCTCCATTTGACGGGAGGAAACTGGAGGGAGAACCACAGTTCCCTGGGCAAGGTTGCAAGGTCAAGCCAAGGTGAGGGTCCCATGTATGCTAATCAGGACCACCTGCAGCCTCTAACCCAGAGAGTGCTGGGGGAGCAGGGGTGGGGGCAGGGATGGCATTCCAGCCAGGAAAGGCAGAGAGCAGCAGGGCTGACCAGAGGCCCTGTGGACGCCTGGGTTCCTCTCCTTTGCAGTTCACATCTCTCTGGCCAGGCCAGCCTCTCCCCTACCTCTCTTTAGCTGCCATTCTCTTCAAGGTGCTCCCTGGGCCACTTCCCCAGCAGAAGAGACGGGCTTCTTTGTCTGCCGCCTCTCTGCTCCCCAAGACTGAGGTTGGGCGTGGTGGCTCACACCTGTAATCTCAGCACTTTGGGAGGCCAAGGCTGGGGGGATCGCTTGAGGTCAGGAGTTCGAGGCCAGCCTGGCCAATGTGGTAAAGCCCCATCTCTACTAAAAACACAAAAAAATTAGCGAGGCGTGCTGTCACACACCTGTAGTCCCAGCTACTCAGGAGGCTAAGGTATGAGAATCGCTTGAACCCGGGAGGCAGAGGTTGCAGTTAGCAGAAATTGCACCACTGTACTCCAGCCTGGGTGACAGAGTGAGACCCTGTCTCAAAAAAAAAAAAAAAGAAAAAAGAGTGCACTGGAGACAGGGGCTGTGTCTGACCTGGGCAGGGCTGTGTATACAGTCCAGGCACAGATGTCCACCCTGGCCAAGGCCACCATAATTACACCAGGGAAGCTGCTCACCGATTCCTCCCACCAATCAAGAAGCTGAGGTTTGGGGGACACTGAGGCATTTGCCCACGATCACCCTGCCAGGAAAGCACACGGCCCAGAGCTGGGCAGAAGCCTGGCCTCCATCACAGGCGTCCCTTGCCTCCTATCCCTCCCCCTGCATGCCCAGGCTGCCCTTGGCCATGCCAGGCCCGCAAGTTCCTTCCCAGAGCAGGTCTTCCCTCCTGCAGTGCCAGACACTATTTTAAGCACTTTCCTTCTTTCAGCTCGACACTCACAACCCTCTAAGGCAGACGCTGTCAAGATCCACAAATGATGGCCAAGGAAACTGAGGCACAAAGTGGTCACCGGGATGCTAAGGGGTAGTGTCAGGACTTGCCCGCTGGCCCCTGCTAGGGCTATCACCACAAGCACCACTCTGCCCTCAGCCTCCCTCTCAGCAGAGCCCCTCCCCCAGCATCCAGAAGCCCCTCAGCTCATTTTAAGTAATTGCTGATTTAGCACTGGTCACACAACGTCCCCAGGCCCGCAAATGTTGGACCTTGTGTTTATCTCCGGTGTCACCCCATCCCCGGGCCCTACAACAGTAACTGGTGCACAGCAGATACTCGGTGAATTTCTGCTGACCATTTAAAGCTGGCTGGATGGGAGCTACTGCACTGTGGAGACAGCGAGTCCGCTCTCGCTGTGTGTTTCTGACTGAATGAATGGAAGGGTGGGTCTCAGTGGGCTGGGAAAGGTTCGGCGCCCCCCCTGCTTTCTCTGCAGCTACACTGTCACCTCCCCCAAGACCTGCCATCTGGTGGCCCCTCCCCCGCCAGCCCCCCAAGGGGCTGCTCTCTGAGGTCGCCTGTGACCTCCTCATCAGAAATCCAGTGACTGCCCCTTGGTTCCCACTCTGTCCTCTCACAGCATCTGACACTGCTGACCTCTCCTTCCTGTCCTTTCAAAGCTCCTCTCCTATCCCTGGAGAGGTGTCCTGACCCTGCGCAGAGAGCCTCCCAATCCCTTACCAGCTGGGATTACCACTCCCCAATCTGGTGCTGTCCTCCAGGGACTGGTACCCTTTATCAGTCACAGATCCCTCTGAGAAGCTGACCGAAATCAGGGGAGGCTCTGCGCAGAAAAATGCGCAGAGAATCCCCAGCTACACCATGGCCAGTTATGGAGCGCTTACTTGGGGCCATGCACAAAGGGCAAAACTTTTCTTTTTTTTCCCTCGTTTTTACCATACCACAAGTCATCAAGCAAGAAGCACTTTTTTTTTTTTTTTTAGAGATAAGGTCTTGCTCTGTTTCCCAGACTGGAGTGCAGTGGTGTGATTATTCCTCACTGCAGCCTCAAGCTCCTGGGCTCAAGCAGTCCTCCCGCCTCAGCCTCTGGAGTAGCTGAGACTACAGGCATGTGCCACCATGCCGGCTAATTACTTTTTAAGAGAGATACAATTTCAGGCCGGGCGCAGTGGCTCATGCCTGTAATCCTAGCACTTTGGGAGGCTAAGGCAGGCAGATCACAAGGTTAGGAATTCGAGACCAGCCTGACCAACATGGTGAAACCCTGTCTCTACTAAAAATACAAAAATTAGCCGGGTGTGGTGGCGCGCACCTGTAATACCAGCTACTCAGGAAGCTGAGGCTGGAGAATCGCTTGAACCCAGGCGGAGGTTGCAGTGAGCTGAGATCGTGCCACTGCACTCCACCCTGGGTGACAGAGCGAGACTCTGTCTCAAAAAATATATATATAAAAATAAAAGAGAGATACAGTTTCACAGTGTTGCCTGGGCTGGCCCTGAATTCCTGGTCTCAAACCACCCTCCTGCCTTGGTCTCCCAAAGCCTGGGATTACAGGCATGAGCTACTGTGCTCAACTGAGGTGAACCACTTTACATGTGTTTCCTCCCCCTCCACAAAAAGCTCCAAGGAGGTGCCACTGTCACCTTCTTTCAAGGGTAAAAGGACAAGAATTGGTGGCTTGTCCAAGATCACAGACACCGATTCTTGTTCTTTTACCCCTTTGCAAAACTGTGTCCAGTTGTGAGGGGCTCATGGAACCACCCCCAGGGGCCATCTACAGACCAGATCACTTGAGGTCAGGAGTTCAAGACCAGCCTGGCCAACATAGTGAGACCCCATCTCTACTGAAAATACAAAAATTATCTGGGTGTGGTTGCCCACACCTCCAATGCCAGCTACTTGGGAGGCTGAGGCTTGGCTCACTGTAACCCAGGAGGCAGAGGTTGCAGTGAGCCAAGACTGAGCCACTGCACTCCAGTCTGGGCGACAGAGCAAGACTCCATCTTAAAAAAAAAAAATCCTCGATTCTGACACGGTCCTGCTTCCATGTTTAGCCCCTCCACTCCTCACAGAGGATCCTGTGCTCTAAGACAGGTGGCTGTCTCCAGCTCTGGCCCACCTGAGCTCCTCTATATAACCCAGAACGTCCTTCCCAACATTCTGGCCAGGTCCAGATCCTACCCACTGTGGCCAACATGACTCCCTGTATGTTTTCCCTTTGTCCATGGAAATTGGAGCCCTATATTCAGTGAGCACATGGCCGCTCAGACTGAAGACTACATCTCCCAGCGTCCCTTACAGCTAGCAGTGATCATGTGACTACATTCTAGCCAACAAAATGAAAGCAGAAGCACCTTGCATCAGCTACTGGGAACCTTTCTTAACAAACACCTGGATGTGACCTTTGTACCCTTTCTCCTTTGTCCCTTCCTTTGTCCTGCTGCCTGGAAGCCAGGGTGTAATGGCAGGACTCCAGCAGCCATGCTGAAACATGAGGACAAGCCCTCACCTTAAGAATGGTGGAGGATCAGCTGGGCACAGTGGCTCACGCCTGTAATCCCAGCACTTTGGGAGGCTGAAGCAGGTGGATTACCTGAGGTCAGGAGTTTGAGACCAGCCTGGCCAACATGGCGAAAACCCATCTCTACTAAAAATACAAAAATTAGCCAGGCGTGGTGGCACGTGCCTGTAGTCCCAGCTACTCAAGTGTGAGGCAGGAGAATCACTTGAACCCAAGAGGCAGAGGTTGCAGTAAGCCAGATCATGCCACTGCACTGCAGCCTGGGTGACAGAGTGAGACTCTCTGTCTCTCAAAAAAAACAAAAGAAAGGACTTTTTGGTTTCTCTAAAGTTGGCTGGGGCCAAGCTCCACACAGACCCCAACTCCTGCCTGCCAGGAGTCTACAGGCTTTTCCTACCTCAGGCCGATGAGTAAATATTTCAGGTTTTGCAGGACACTATAGTCTCAACTGAATATTCCTGTTTGTTGACTGAGTTTTAGTTTTTCTCCCTAATCAATCTTTCAAAAAATGTAAAAGCCTCTCTTAGCTTTGTCTGTATAAAGATAGGCCACACGAGGCGCAGTGGTTCGTGACTATAATCCCAGCTACTTGTGAGGTTCAGGCAGGAGGATGATTTGAGGTCAGGAGTTTGGGGCCAGCCTGGGAAACACAGCAAGACCCTGTCTCTTTTTTTAATTTTTTTTTAAATTTATTTTATTATTATTATTATTATTTTTTTATAGAGATGGGGTTTCATCATGTTGGCCAGGATGGTCTTGATCTCTTCACCTCGTGATCTGCCCGCCTCAGCCTCCCAAAGTGCTGGGATTACAGGCATGAGCCACCGTGCCTGGCAGCAAGACCCTGTCTCTAAAAAAATTCTTTAAATTAGCCAAGGGTGGTGACATGTGCTTGTAGTCCCAACTACTTGGGAGGCTGGCCAGAAGATCACTTGACCCAGGAGTTGGAAGCTGCAGTGAGCTATGATCATGCCACTGTACTCCAGTCTGGGTGACAGAGAGACCCCATCTCTAAAAAAATAATAAAATGGCCAGGTGCGGTGGCTTACGCGTATAATCCTAGCACTTTTGGGAGACTGAGGCCGGTGGACTGCCTGAGCTCAGGAGTTCAAGACCAGCCTGGGCAACACGGTGAAACCCCATCTTTACTAAATTACAAAAGAATTAGCCGGGCATGGTGGCATGTGCCTGTAATCCCAGCTACTTGGGAGGCTGACATAGGAGAATCGCTTGAACCTGGGAGGTGGAGGTTACAGTGAGCCAAGATGGCACCATTGCACTTCAACCTGGGCAACAGAGTGAGACTCCATCTCAATAAATAAATAAATGAATGAATAAATAAATAAATACAGGCCAGGAGCGGTGGCTCACACCTGTAATCCCAGTATTTTGGGAGGCTGAGGCAGGCAGATCACTTGAGGTCAGGAGTTTGAGACCAGCCTGGCCAACATGGTGAAACCTTGTCTCTATAAAAAATGCAAAAATTAGCCAGGTGTAGTGGTGCATGCCTTTAATCCCAGCCACTTGGGAGGCTGAGGCAGGAGAATCACTTGAACCTGGGAGATGGAGGTTACAGTGAGCCCAGATCATGCCACTGCACTCCAGCCTGGGCGAGAGAGTGAGACTCTGTCTCAAAAATAAATAAATAAATAGAATAAATAATAACAATAAAATACAGATAAAAATAAGCTACAGACTCAATTTGGCCCACAGGCTGAGTTTATACCACTACTCTTTCCCTAGCTGCCCCTCAAGGTCAAGCATTTTGAGTCAACACAAGCTTATGCACAGTCTGCTATGTAGTAAATGCTCAATAAAGGACAGTATCCATTAGCAACATGCAGGCACCACTGAGACACTGACGCCTTTCTGGGGTTACTAACTTTCCCTATTGTCACTCCAGCGTGACACCGAGATGTCCTAAAGATGGCACACATGACAAGCTTTTCTGTACCCCTGCCCCAGCTGTCAGGGGGATCCCAGGAGTGTAACTGAAGGAAGTCACAAGGACACCCAATTCGGTGACAGCAGGCCATTTTTTGCCTGCTTTGGACAAAGGGTTTTTCTCTGAACTTTCCATCCCGTGGCATACCCTCCACAAACTGAAGTTTAGCCCCAACAGAACCCATCCTACTGTAGGCCCCTTCCTAGCCAAGGGGACGGGAGAGTCTAGAGAACAGGCCACACAGACTTGCGCTGACCAAGAAAGAAAAGTGACACAGTCATCTCCAGAAAGGGCGCCACAGGGCTGGGGAAGTGAGAGTTTCTTCTGTTCTCTTACCCAGACACCCCTCCCCCAAGAAAGTGCCTCCTTTCCAAGGGAGGGCAGTCTATGCCCAGGCACTCCAGATGCCATGCCAAACCTTCCTCAAGGGCCAGGAACCCCACGCCAAGGGGCCTCCCCCTCTGCCCAGGGAAAATGGATTGGTTTTGGTAGCTGCCATTTGGCCAATCTCATGGACATAGGCCAGGGTGACTTAAGATGGCAAATGGGTTGGGGAGGGTTACTGTTCACTACAGAGTGACTGAGACAGTCCTTTCTGCAGCTGTCATCCTTCCCCTGGAGGGTGCTGACATCAAGGAACGAGGCTGGAAGTCCTCCTCCCCACATGCCTCTCCCGGCCCTCCTGTATTAGGTACAGGTCCTGGCCCACAAGTCCCTCCCATGGCCAGTGAGTCAAGACGGGGGGGCAGCCCTGGAGCATAGGGGACTCCTCCTAGAAAAACCAGCTCCTTCCTATGCAACACCAGTGGACACTGCTGTCAGTAACATGGACACAAATATTTACTGGCCAGGTGCAGTGGCTCACGTCTATAAGCCCAGCACTTTGGGAGGCCAAGGCAGAAGGACTGCTTGAGTCCAGCAGTTCAAGACCAGCCTGGGCAAAACAGTGAGACCCCCATTGCTAGAAAAAACTTAACAATTAGCCACGTGTGGTGGTGTGCACCTGCAGTCTCAGCTACTTGGGAAGCTGAGGTGGGAGGATCACTGGAGCCCAGGAGGCTGAGGCTGCAGTGACCCATGATTGTACCACTGTACTCCAGCCCGGGTAACAGAGCAAGACCATGTCTCAAAAAAATAAAAATAATTTTTAAAAACATTTTTTAATGGCCGGGCATGGTGGTTCACACTGTCAGTTCACGAGGCCAGTCTGGCCAACACAGTGAAACACCATCTCTACGAAAAACACACAAAAAAATTGGCTGAATGTGGTGGCTGGCACCTGTAATCCCAGCTACTTGGGAGGCTGAGGCAGGAGAATCGCTTGAACACAGGAGGCAGAGGTTGCAGTGAGCCGAGACCGTGCCACTGCACTACAGCCTGGGCAACAAGAGTGAAACTCTGTCTCCCCAAAAAAATTCTAATTTACTGTTTTCTGAATGCCTGGCTCCATGTCAGAACCCCTGCCCGACATCCTGGTCAACTTTACGCACATCCCTGGACCCTAAATGGCATTATTCCTGTTGCAGAGGGGGAAACCGAGACTGTGTGCAGCTAAGTGCTGCTGCAGGTGAGGACGCGAGGCTCAGGGAGGCAGAATGGCTAGTTCAAGGGCACGGAGCTGCTCAACAGCAGCTATCAGACTCCATGTTCAGGACCCTCGCCAGCACCCCAGGAAGACCCCGGGGGAGTTGTGTGGGTGTCCTGGCCAGCACGCCCTATGTCTCCACGCACACATGGATTTGGCTGTGTGTGTGGGTGGAGAAGCATAAGTAGCTCTCTGCATTCGACTTCCTGACAAACAGATGAGCATCAGGGATCCTGACACCCTCTCGGCCAAAGTGCTCAGGTCTTGGAAGTGTCCAGATGGGAAAATGGTGAAGCCAGGGAGAGAGAAGATGACTCCAGGAGAAGGCCTAAAGCTGCCAGCAGCTGGTTCACCCCCAAACGATAAGGCCAAGAGAGCTCCCCTTTGGCCTGCCCAACTACCACGCCCCTACCACTTTCCCCAACAGCTGGACCACCTCAGACCTTTCCCGGGGAACTGCAGGCCGGCACCCCACACCCAGCAGGCTGGCCCTGCTCTCCAGTCTGGACATGCAGCCTCATTGCGCAGCCCCAAGGGCTCTGCCCTCACCCAGTCCATTTCAGAGCAATTTCTCCCTATGTGCCCACTCCAGAACAAGTGCTCCCTTATCCCACGAAGTAACCCAGCCAACTCTGAGGCCACTGCCAGCCTGTTATGGGAGCAGGCGCTACCCTCAAGGAGGTGTTCTGTTCGTATTGAGCACAAGATTTATTGTGCTGTGGTGGGGGAGGTGGGGATAGTAAACAGGTACAAAAAAAGAAGAATGAATAAGACCATAGTATCTGATAGCCTTCCTTGGGTGCTGGCGAGAGTCCTGAACATGGAGTATGATAGGTGCTGTTCAGCAGCTCCATGTCCTTCAAGCAGCCATTCTGCCCCTCTCAGCCACGTGTCCTCACCTGCAACAGCACTTAGCTGCATGCTGTCTCGGTTTCCCCTCTGCAACGGGAATAGTATTTAACAAAGTGACTACAGTCAATAATTAATCGTAGGCCGGGCACGGTGGCTCAGGCCTGTAATCCCAGCACTTTGGGAGGCCAAGGCGGGCAGATCATGAGGTCAGGAGATCAAGACCATCCTGGCAATGGTGAAACCCCGTCTCTACTAAAATACAAAAAATTAGCTGGGTGTGGTGGCATGTGCCTGTAGTCCCAGCTACTCAGGAGGCTGAGGCAGGGGAATCACTTGAATCAGGGAGACAGAGGTTGCAGTGAGCCAAGATCGTGCCACTGCACTCCAGCCTGGCAAAAGAGCAAGGTTCTGTTCTCAAAAACAACAACAATAAAAAACTAAAAGAGTATATATAATTGGAGGCCAGGCACAGCGGCTCACACCTGTAATCCCAGCACTTTGGGAGGTTGAGGCAGGCGGATCACCCGAGGTTAGGAGTTTGAGACCAGCCTGACTAACATGAAGAAACCCCGTCTCTACTCTACTGAAAATACAAAACAAGCAGGGCGTGGTGGCGCATGGTTATAATCCCAGCTACCTGGGAGACTGAGGCGGGAGAATCACTTGAACCCAGGAGGCAGAGGTTGCGGTGAGCTGAGATTGTGTCACTGCACTCCAGCCTGGGCAACAAGAGCAAAACTCTGTCTCAAAAAAAAAGAAAGTATAATTGGATTGTTTGTAACACAAAGGACAGATGATTGAGGGGACGGATAACCCTTCTCTATAATGTGATTATTATGTATCATATGCCTGTATCAAAACATCTCAAGCACCTCATAAATATATATTCTATGTATCCACAAAAATTAAAAAGATTTATTGTGCCACAGATCTTGACATCACACTCCCATCTACCAATAAGAAAACTGAGATGCAAAGTCCCCCAGCTAATAGTCTCAGGGCCCAAAACTAGCCCACGTAGTGTGACCCAAGAAAGACAGGCCAGCGAAGTGGCTCATGCCTGTAATCCCAGCACTTTGGGAGGCTGAGGCAGGTGGATCACCTGAGGCCAGGAGTTTGAGATCAGCCTGGCCAACATGGTGAAACCCAGTGTCTACTAAAAACACAAAAATTAGCTAAGCATGGTGGCAGATGTCTGTAATCCCAGCTGCTTGGGAGGCTGAGGCAGGAGAATCGCTTGGATCTGGGAGGTGGAAGTTAGAGTGAGCCGAGACCTTGCCACTGCACTCCAGTGTGGGCAAAAAGAGCAAAACTCTGTCTAAAAAAAAAAAGAAAGAAAGAAAGACAGATATCCAAGTTGTAACGCAGATAAGGATCTTGGGATGAGATCATCCTAGAAATAAAGTGGGCCCTAAATCCAATGCCCAGTGTCCTTATAAGAAAAGAACAGCTGAGGTGGGAGGATCACTTGAGCATAGGAGTTGGAGATCAGCCTATAACAGAGCAGGACTCCATCACACTTAAAAAAAAAAAGTCTGGGCGTGGTGGCTCTCCCCTGTAATCCCAGCAGTTTGGAAGGTTGAGGTGGGCAGATCACTTGAGGTCAGGGGTTAGAAACCAGCCTGGCCAACATGGTGAAACCCCGTCTCTATAAAAAAAAAATTAAAAAATAAAATAAAATAAATTTTTTTAAAAAAAGGAAAGAAGAGGACACAAGACATAGGGGTGAAGGCAGAGACTGGGGCTTTGCTGCCACAAATCAGGCAACAGCTGGAGCCACCGGACTCTGGAAGACGCAAGGATTTTCCCCGAGAACCTCCCCAGGGAGTGTGGCCCTGCCAGCATCATGATTTCAGACTTCTGACCATGAAATGAGAGAGAATCCATTCCTGTTGTCTCAAACCATGAATTTGTCATAATTGGCCACGGCAGCCATGGGAAGTCAATACACCCAGTATTGATCACCTCCAACTCCAGAACCCATGTTTTTTTTTGGGGGAAGGGTCTCACTCTGTCACCCAGGTTGGCATGCAGTGGTGCAATCTCAGCTCACTGCAACCTCTGCTTCCCCAGTTCAAGCAATCCTCCTACCTCAGCCTCCTGAGTAGCTGGGACTACAGGCACATGCATCGTCACACCCAGCTAATTATTATTATTTTTGAGACGAGTCTCGTACTGTTGCCCAGGCTGGAGTGCAGTGGTGCCATCTCGGCTCACTGCAACCTCCACCTCCCAGATTTAAGTGATTCTCCTTAAGAAGCTGGGACTACAGGTGCCCGCCACCACACTCAGTTAATTTTTTGTATTTTTAGTAGAGAGGGGGTTTCACTATGTTGGTCAGGCTGGCCTTGAATGTATGTCCTTGTGATCCGCCCACCTCAGCCTCCCAAAGTGCTGGGATTACAGGCATGAGCCACCATGTCCGGCCCTAATTTTTGCATTTTTAGTAGAGACAAGGTTTCACCATGTTGGCCAGGCTGGTATCAACCTCCTGACCTCAAGTGGTTCACCTGCCTTGACCTCCCAAAGTGCTGGGATTACAGGTGTGAGTCACTGCACCCGGCCAAGAACCCATGCTTTTTATCTCCAAGCCAAAGTTACTTAAGGATAAAGAGGGCCGGTGTGGGTACTCACGCCTGTAATTCCAAGGCTACACGGGAGGCCAAGGAGGAAGGATCACTTGAGCCCAGAAGTTTGAGACCAGCCTGGCCAGCACAGTGAAAACCCTTTCTCTACAAAAAAATACAAAAAATTAGCTGGGTGTGGCACATGCCTGTGGTCCCAGCTACTTGGGAGGCTGAGGTAGGAGGATCACTTGAGCCCTGGAGGTCAAAGTTGCAGTGAGCCGAGACTGTACCACTGCATTCCAGTCTCGGCACTGAACAACAGAATGAGACCTTGTCTCAAAAAAAGAAAAAAAAAAAAAAGGATAAAGTGGAAAAAATTCTTTGACACCTCTGAGAATATATCATCTGGGACTGGGGATCTCTGAGGAAAAGGACTTTCTCCTTTTTTATGAATGTTTCAGGTCAGTGGGGTGGATCACACCTGTAATCCCAGCATTCTGGGAGGCAGGAAGATCACCTGAGCTTAGGAGTTAGAGAGGAGCCTGGGCAACACGGTAACATAGTGAAACCTAGTCTCTAATAATAAAAAATCTTTCCCTTGCAATTATCTCTCAAAGAGAAGTTCTGTCTTAATAATAAGCAATACTTTCGAGAGTAACAACAAAACAAAAAAACACAAAATGTTACTCCAGGAGTAAGAAAACACAAAACGTTACTCCGCCAGGCCTATGTTTCCAATATATCTATAAAACTAATAGTGTTCTAAAAATTTTTTGTTTTTGTTGTTTTTTGAGACAGTCTGGCTCTGACTCCCAGGCTGGAGTGCAATGGCTCAGCTCACCGCAACCTCTGCCTCCCAGGTTCAGGTGATTCTCCTGCCTCTGCCTCCCTAGTAGCTGGGACTACAGGCACATGCCTCCATGCACGGCTAATTTTTGTATTTTTAGTAGAGACAGGGTTTCACCATGTTAGTCAGGCTGGTCTCAAACTCCTGACCTCAAGTGATCCTTCCACCTTGGCCTCCCAAAGTGTTAACCCACGGCGCCTGGTCCTGAAAAAAAAAAATTTAAGGTTTATTTAAAAATCATAGCCAGGGCCGGGCACAGTGGGTCACACCTGTAATCCCAGCACTTTAGGAGGCTGAGGCCGGCAGATCATGAGGTCAGAAGTTTGAGACCAGCCTGGCCAGCACAGTGAAACCCCATCACTACTTAAAAAAAAAAAATACAAAAAATTAGCCGTGGCGTAGGCCTGTAATCCCAGCTACTCAGGAGGCTGAGGTAGGAGAATTGCTTGAACCCAGGAGGCAGAGGTTGCAGTTAGCCGAGATAGCACCACTGCACTCCAGCCTGGGAGACAGAGTGAGAATCTTTCTCAAAAAACAAAACAAAAAAAAAAAGATAGCCAGCTCTCCTGGAACTCCTTTGAGGATAAGCTTTGGGACCCTAGTTTTAGAAATGTTCCCCAACTTTGTTCTGTTCAGGACAGAACTATCTACCAATGCTTAACCAATGAATAGGTTTTGCTTGTGATCTGGGGTTCTACTGAGCTGAGTGTCTGCCTTGAACTCTGAAAGCCCCCTGAAATATCCTCCTTCCCCTCTCTTCATCTGGTTCAAGAGACCCAGGCTCTGCTCCAGCAAAAAGAGATGGCACCCTTGGGCAGCAGACACAGCTCCTTTAGTCCACGTTTTCGAAGTCGAGGTTAGGGAAAACCCAGTGTGAACCGACTGCTCCTCGGGATTTCCGTTAATCGGCCCATTCCCAAAGTGGCAAAAAATTCACACGGGACCGAAGCCAGCTAGAGGCCTCCTGAGGGGGCTCACCAGGGCATCAGTGCCAGAAGCCCAGAGAGACAAAGCCAAATGACACAGAAGAGCAAAATGTGAACCAGGAATCAAAGAGAAGAGATAAGAAGAGTAACAAGAAGAATGAACTACAAAGACTGGGGGCGGTGGGGGCGGGCGCAAACACATTTGTGATTTCTTCCCCGCCCCCCACCCCATGAAATGTCAGTTTTGAAAGCAGCTTCAGAAAATGTAACCAGCGCTCTCACATCCTCAAAAAGATGGGAGGGGAGCTGTGTTACCTCTTACTTCGAAGCCTGGCATCAAGAAGGGGCCCCGCCAGTCCACGTTTCCACCAGGAGCTCATCCTGCGGCTCCCACCGTCCACGCATGGGCCCTCTCCCCAGGTCCCGAAGTTTCCCTCTCAGGGGTCCTAAACACCATGCCTTTCACAGGGGTGGAATTGGGTCCTCCCGGGCAAGCAAACACTTTCCGACCGTCCTGAGCTGTCCAGGGCGTCCCCAGAGAGAATCCCAGGCCGCCCACGCCCCACCCTGCTCCCTGCAGAGGCGGCCACGCCCGCCCCCCAGACGCCCACCTCTCCCGCACCCCAGGCCTCCCTACCCCACGCTTAAGCCCCCGACGCCCGGCTTCCTCCAAATTCCCCTTCCACTCAGGGCCCCCCACTTCCTGCCCACCCTCCCCTCCCAAATCTCAGGCCCCTCACTCCCCATTTCCCGCTTCCCTGCTCACTCTGGGCACCTCGCCCCTCTGGCCACCACGCACGCCCTCTTTTCTCTGTCTGATCCCTGGCACCCGCCCTCCACGCGCCCTCCCTGCCGGTCACCGGCTCGGCCCCTGGGACCCATGCCAGGGCCCCACGCTCAGGGCCCCTCCCCGCCAGCCCCCGCCCGGGCCGGCCTCGTGCGCAGCCCCGGCCCTGCGCCTGCCCTGGGGCCCCGCACTCACGGCTGTAGAGGGCGATGCCCGCCGCGTCCGGGCCGGCGCGCACCTCGAGGCGCAGCGCCTGCTGCTCCGCGTGCCGCTGGATCTCGCCGTTCGCGTCGCCGATGGTGAGGAGGCGGGCGCCGGGGAACACGGACACCGTCGCGCAGGGCCCCGCGCCGCCCGGACCCGCCGCCCGCGCCGCCCGCGCCCGGCCCCACCGCCGCCGTCGCCACCGCTGCCATCTTAGATCCGGCTCCAGGCCCCGCCGCCGCCGCTGCGCCCGGGCCCAGGTCGCCGCCGCCGCTGCCGCCGCCGCCGCCGTGCAGGCCGAGGCCGAGGCCGAGCCGGGCAGCGCCGCCTGCCGGCCACGCTCCGCCTCGCCGCCGCCGCCGCCGCCGCCGCCGCCACCACCGCCGCCGCGGCCGGGCCGCGTGGCGCAGCGCCCCCTGCCGGCCGCCCTGGGCGCGGGGAGCGAGCGAGCGAGCGAGCGAGCGAGAGCGCGCCGGGGAGCGGGACCGCCCCGCCCCGCGAGAACGGTCGCCGCTTTGTGAGGTGGCTCCACCGCCCGGAACGGCGGGGCGGGGTGTGCGTCGGGGGCGGTGCTCGGGCGCGCGGACACGCCCCTCGGAGGCCTGGGCCCCGCCCCCCAAGCCCGCGCCTCCTTGACGGCCGCGCTGGGTGAGGCGGCGCGGGGGCGCGGAGACGGCGAGGCTTTGCTCGCTCGAGCGGACACGCCCTGGACCCGCCCTGGACCCGCCCCCACATGAACGGCCACCCTTTGTGATGCGGCTTCCCGGCCCCAACCTGGACACGCCCCTAAGACCGGGGCCCGCCCCCCGGGCCCGCCCGGCTTTGTGAGGCAGCCGGCAGGGAGGCGGGGCCCGGCCGCTACGATGCCCCGTACCTGCCCGCGCCCTCCCAACCGGACTCGCTTTGTGAGACGCCCCGCTCTGGGGACGGGCGGGGGAGGGCGTGGTCAGCACTCGGGCACGCCCCCCTCCTGTGGCCCCGCCCCCTGGTCTCCCCAACACCGACCGTTTCCGAAGGGCCTCGCCTCCGATTGCAACCTAAGCCTGGTTGAAAGGACCTCTCCCCGTCTTTCGACCGCCCCTCCTCCCTTCCTTATCATCTCTGCCCCCCCCACACTCCCTTCTTCATCCTTAAAGTTTAACTCCTTTAGCACAAGATATCCTTGACCCCCTCATCTCTGAGCCCCTTCTCCAACGATGCTAAGTCCAGCCCAGCCCGGCGCTGGCACCCTCTCCCGCAACACAAACCCCTGTGTCTCTCTGCATCCCCCCTCACTTTGGGTGGCCCCATCCCTTTTGGGCCACCCATTGGGCTTAGGCCACTTCCCAGCACCCCAGCTTTAACTCTTCCCGAAACCTCATTTACGCCTCATTCCTTTTTTTTTTTTAAAAAACAAAGTCTCGCTCTATGGCCAGGCTGTCGGTGCAGTGGCACGATCTCAGCTCACTGCAACCTCCGCCTCCCGGGTTCAAGTGATTCCCCTGCCTCAGCCTCCAGAGTAGCTGGGACTACAGGCGCCTGCCACCACACCCAGCTAACTTTTGTTGTATTTTAGTAGAGACGGGGTTTCAGCATGTTGGCCAGGATGGTCTCAAACTCCCAACCTCAGGTGGTCTGCCCGCCTCAGCCTCCCAAAGTACTGGGATTATAGTTGTGAGCCACTGCGAGGGGTCCTCATTCTACATGCCCCTCCGCCCCTACGTGCCCGTCATTCCACCTGCTAAACCCCCTAATTCAAGGACCGTTGCAGAGACCCCAGCATGGCAATGCTGCACTCCCCCACACCCCCAGGAGCCTCTGCATACACCACCCTGACTGCCCTTGAGGGGGTGTTTCAAATGCGGTGAATTCAGGCACGTCCCACCCCCTCAGCCATCCAGCCATGGGATCCAGAGGTCCCCAATTTGAAGGATTCCACTCTATAGAGGCCTGGGAACACCTTGACATGTGTTATAATTAATAACTTAGGCAAGCCAGCAGGCAGACACACTCAACACACCCAAGGGTGCCCTATGCTCAAAAACCAAGCAGGGAAGGGAGGAACTCCAGGGGTGTGCAGAGACTTGGGACCCCTTATGTCCCAGGTGGGGGACCAGAAGCGTCCTGATGTCTCCTTCTCTGATGGTCCTGAGGAGCTGAAGGTCGAGAGGGGGAACTTCTTGTTGCCTGTCCAGTGCCAGGCCCATGCCTGTGCCCTCTCTCCCACTCCTCTGTGATGAAAATCCTAAGGCCAGGGTTCCCCTTCATTTCCTGTCCAATTCCCTGAGAAAGCAGCCAACAGAGCCCCCCCCCACCCCAGAACTGGCTGGAGGGACCTCATGCCCTGAATGCCTGGAGACAGAGGGAGCCCCCAGTCCTCAGCCTCACTGGCAGGCCCGGAAAGTGCTGAACTCGGGGGAGCTCAGGTGAGGAGGATGTAGAAGTGGGCCTCTTCCGGGTCCTGGAGTTGCTGGGGGTGGCGGTGGTGCCTGAGTGATCAACCAAGCTGGCTGGGTCTTCTTCTGACGTCATTTTCTTTGTCCATGGAAGAAGACACAGAGAAGCGGGTGATTTGGGGTTTCAGGATCTAGGGATGCTCTATGTTCTGAGCCGAGACTGTGCCAGCCCAGCAAGTCTCATCTCATCCCGCACCCCCCACACCTACCTGTCCTTGTCTTCCCTTCTCCTGCCTTCCTCTCTGCTAAATCGGGGACCAGAGAGCCTGGATTCAAACCCCAGTTCCATCACTTCATAGCACTGTAACCTCACTTGAGTGGCTTAACCCCTCTACGCCTCAGTTTCTCCTTCTGCAAAATGGGGAAATGCTAGTACTCACCACTTCCTAGGGCTGCTGTGAGGCTTAAAGGAGTAAAACTGATAAATCGAATGGCAGGTCATAAGCTCTTCTTTGCTAAGTGAACACAACCATTAATATTATCTCCTCTGTTGGGCTTGGTGGCTCACACGTGTAATCCCAGCACTTTGGGAGGCAAAGGCAGGTGGGTCACCTGAGGTGAGGAGTTCGAGACCAGCCTGGCCAACACAGTGAAAGCCAGACTCTAATACAAAAATTGGCCAGAGGCAGTGGCTCACACCTGTAATCCCAGCACTTTCAGGAGGCCAAAGTGGGCAGATCACGAGGTCAGGAGTTCAAGACCAGCCTGGCCAACATGGCGAAACCCCATCTCTATTAAAATACAAAAATTGGGGCCGGGCGCAGTGGCTCATGCCTGTAATCCTAGCACTTTGGGAGGCCGAGGTGGGTGGATCACCTGAGGTCAGGAGTTCAAGACTAGCCTGGCCATCAGAGTGAAAACCCATCTTATTTAAAAATAAAAAATAAATAAATAAATAAAATACAAAAATTAGCCAGCTGTGGTGACAGGCACCTGGAATCTCAGCTACTTAGGAGGCTGAGGCAGGAGAATCGCTGGAACCTAGGAGGCAGAGGTTGCAGTGAGCTGAGATCACATCACTATACTCCAGCCTGCGTGATAAGCGCAAGATTCTCTCTCAAACAAAAGCAAAAAGAAAAGAAAAATACAAAAATTAGCCGGGTGTGGTAGTACATGCCTATAATCCCAGCTACTCAGGATGCTGAGGTAGGAGAATCGCTTGAATCCGGGAGGTGAAGGTTGCAGTGAGCCAAGATCCTGCCACTGCGGTCCAGCCTGGGCAACAGAGTGAGACTCTGTCTCAATAAATAAATAAATAAATAATATATGAATACTATTATCTTCTCCTCTCCTTCCATTCTGGGCAAAACCTTCCTCAAAGGTCTAATTCCTCCTCTGCCTTGAGGCTCCTGACCCTGATCCTAGTCAGGGTCTAGAACTTGATAGAACTGGAGCTAGTCAGCTGACAGCAGGATGGGGGTTCCAATGACAATCCTGTCCCTCCCAAGCTGGGTGACCCTAGGCCCATTATCAGCCTCAGTGTCCTTGTTTATAAAAAGAAAATAGTTGATCCCACCTCAAAGGGTGTTATAAAATTGCATTATCAGGCCCTCAGCAAGGTAACGGGGAAAGCCAGAAACAGGTCAGCTGCTGCCTTATCATTTCAGCCAACAACAAAGCTGTATAAGGCTTGGAAAGGAAACTAGAAGTGAAAGCAGAGCTCCAAAAGAAATTTGCATACCCATGGTCGCAGCAGGGTTCTGCACAGCAGCCAAAAGGTGGAGACAACCCAAGTGTCCATCAACAGATGAATGGATCAACAAACTTGGTGTATTCATACCATAGACTATGATTCAGCCTTAAAAAGGAAGGACATTCTGACACAGGCTATTCCATGGGTGAACCTTGAGGACATCGAGCTCAGTGAAACAGGCCAGTTACAAAAGGAAAAATATCGTGTCATCTTTCTTTCTCTCTCTCTCTCTCTGTCTTTCTTTCTGTTTTGTTTTTTGAGATAGAGTTTCGCTCTTGTTGCCCAGGCTGGAGTGCAATGGCACAATCTCGGCTCACTGCAACCTCCGCCTCCTGGGTTCAAATAATTCTCATGCCTCAGCCTCCCGAGTAGCTGGGATCACAGGCATGCACCACCACACCCAGCTAATTTTGTATTTTTAGTAGAGATGGGGTTTCTCTATGTTGGTCAGGCTGGTCTTGAACTCCCGACCTGAGGTGATCTGCCCGCTTCGGCCTCCCAAAGTGCTAGGTTAACAGGCGTGAGCCACCGCACCTGGCCTTTTTTTTTTTTGAGACTGAGTCTTACTCTATTGCCCAGGCTGGAGTGCAGTGGCACAATCTCGGCTCACTGCAACTTCCACGCTCCTGGCTTTAAGCGATTCTTGTGCCTCAGCCTCCCGAATATCAGGGATTACAGGCACCCACCACCATGCCCAGCTAATTTTTGTATTTTTAGCAGAGACGGGGTTTTACCATGTTAGCCAGGCTGGTCTCCAACTCCTGATTTCAAGTGATCCACCCACCTCAGCCTCCCAAAGTGCTGGGATTAAAGGCATGAGCCACTGTGCCCAGCCTATGATCTCATTTCTATGAGATGTCCAGAATAGGCAAATCCACAGAGACAGGAGAATGGTGGGTGCCAGGGGCTGGGGGAGGGAGAATGGGGAATGGGTATTTCAAAGGGAGAAGTTTGGGAGGATGATAAATTTCTGGGCCGGGCGCAGTAGTTCACGCCTGTAACCCCAGCAATCTGGGAGGCCTAGGCAGGCAGATCACTTGAGGTCAGGAGTTTGAGACCAGCCTGGCCAACTTGGTGAAACCCCGTCTCTACTTAAAAAAATACAAAAATTAGGCTAGGTGTAGTGGCTCACGCCTATAATCCCACTATTTTTGGAGGCCAAAGCAGGTGGATCACATAAGGTCAGGAGTTCAAAACGAGCCAGGTCAAAATGGTGAAACTCCGTTATTTACTAAAAATACAAAGCTTAGCCAGGTGTGTCAGACACCTATAATCCCAGCTACTTGGAAGGCTCAGAGGAGAGAATTGCTTCAACTGGGAGGTGGAGGCTACAGTGAGTCAAGATGGTGCCACTGCACTCCAGCCTGAGTGACAACTGTGATACTCCGTCTAATAATAAAAGAAAATTAGCCGGGCATCGGGCATCATGGTGGCATGTGCCGCCTGTGATCCCAGCTACTCGGGAGCCTGAAGCATGAGACATGCTTGAACCCAGGAGGCAGAGGTTGTACCAAGCCAAGATCACACCACTGCACTCCAGCCTGGGCAACGGAGTAAAATGTGTCTTTGAAAAAAGAGATGCCATGTGACATGCAAACAAAAGAAGAAAAACCAAAAAGAAAAAAAAAAGGAAAAAGAGAGGCCCAGCGTGGTGGCTTATACCTGTAATCACAGCACTTTGGGAAACCAAGGTGGATGGATTGAGATCAGGAGTTTGAGACCAGGCTGACCAACATGGTGAACCCCATCTATACTAAACACACACACACACACACACACACACAAAAAAAAAAAAAGCCAGGCATGGTGGCAGGCACCTATTATCCCAGCTACTTGGGAGGCTGAGGCAGGAGAATCGCTTGAACCCTGGGGGCGGAGGTTGCAGTGAGCCAAAATCATGCCACCCTTTACTCCAGCCTGGGTGAAAGGACGAAATTCTGTCTCAAAAAATTAATAAATAGAGCTGGGTGCGGTGGCTCACGCCTATAATCCCAGCACTTTGGGAGGCCAAGGCAGGTGGATCACCTGAGGTCAGGAGTTCGAGACCAGCCTGGCGTTGCAAACTAGTGAAACCCCATCTCTACTAAACAAAAAATTAGCAGGGCAGGGTGGCAGACACCTGTAATCCCAGCTACTTGGGAAGCTGAGGCATGAGAATCACTTGAACCCAGGAGGTGGAGGTTGCAGTGAGCCAAGATCGTGCCACTGCACTCTAGCCTGGTCAACAAGAACAAAACTCTGTCTCAAAAAACAAAAAAAAAAATTGGCCGGGCGAGGTGGCTCATGCTGTAACCCCAGCACTTTGCGGAGGCTGAGGCGGGCGGATCACCTGAGGTCAGGAGTTTGAGATTAGCCGAAGAATGGCTTGAACCTGAGAGGCGGAGGTTGCAGTGAACTGAGAACGTGCCATTTGTACTCCAGCCTGGGTGACAGAGCAAGACTCTGTCTAAAAAAAAAAAAATTAATAAATAAAATTAAATTTAAAAACAAATAAAAACTAGCTGGTCGTGGTGGTGCACGCCTGTGGTCCCGGCTATTCAGGAGACTGAGGCTGGAGGATCTCTTGAGCCCAGGTGATCAAGGCTGCAGCGAGGTATGATGGTGCCACTGCCCTCCAGCCTGGGAGACAGAGCAAGACCATGTCTCAAAAAAAAAAAAAAAAAAAATGATGGGTGTGGTGGGTGAAGGTATTGGTCCACCTCTGTGTGTTTGCCACGTGTAGCTGCAAACAGTGGTTGCCTGTATGTCTGTAGAAGGAAATTCCAACGGATGAAGAAGTGTGGCTTAGTAAGAAAACTTTATTGTATATTTTGACATGGGAATGTTTTTCATATTGAAATTTTTTGTTTCTTTGAGACAGTCTTTCTCTGTCACCCAGGCTGGAATGCAGTGATGCAATTATAGCTCACTGCAAACTCTACCTCCCAGGCTCAAGCAATCCTCCCACCTTGGCCTCTTAAAGTGCTAGGATTACAGGCAAGAGCCACCACACTTGGCCCTTAATTTAAGAAAAAAAAAGAAAAGAAAAAAAACAAAAGGCCTGGCACAGTGCCTCACTCCTGAAATCCCAGCATTGTGGGAGGCTCAGGTGGGCGGATCACCTGAGGGCGGGAGTTTGAGACCAGCCTGGCCAGCATGGTGAAACCCCATCTCTACTAAAAATACATAAATTAGCCAGGCGTGGTGGCAGGCGCCTGTAATCCCAGCTACTCCGGAAGGTGAGGCAGGAGAATCGCTTGAACTCGGGAGGCAGAGGTTGCATTGAGACGCCACTACACTCCAGCCTGGGTGATAGAGAAATACTCCATCTCAAATAAACAAACAAAAAACAAAAAAACAAACTGCCTCAAAAAGTGCAAAGGGGGGGCATCACAAGGCTGGTGTCCTGAGCGGTGTGAATTCTCATGGAAAGGTTTAGATCGTGCCCTGCCTGCTGGGGTTTTTATGGCCTCAGGACTTATTCTGGAAGCGGAGGAGACCTCAGAGGGCTGCACAGGCCCGTGCCAAGCCCCCTTCCTTCCCACCATCTGTATCCCGGGCACTCCTAGTCTATCTCTAGAACTGACCTCTCTCCGGAACTGCAGTCTCCCCCTCTCCATCTGCTCCCAGGCACCACAGGCTGCAGTGGCCAACTCCGCCCTTCTGACCCTCCAAGCCTCGCCCACGTTGGCCTCCCTCTACTCCCTTGGTCCACTCATCAATCAAAAACCAGCCCTGCGTTTTCTATCCCCCTGTATCTACCCTAAGCTGCATCTGATCGCTTCTTCGAACTCCACGGACTAAACCACCCACCCCTCGGTGCACGCTTGGCCCCGCTTAGAAACCTGCTCTTCAGTCTCCAGGCTCCTTGCCTTCCCCCATCTCCTTTCCCCCAAATCTGTCCTCCCTGTAGAAGCCACCAGAGGGCGCCTGTGTGCACCTGAATCCAGTCCCCCTCCCTCCCATACTGGGAACGCTCCCTGACTCCCAGCTCAAAAGGGGAAAAGTCAAAGTTCTCCACGGGTCCCCTTGGACTCCTCACTCCACCCCAGCTTACTGGGCTGTGCCAAAAATGTGTCCTCAGCCTGGATCAAACATCCCAAATCTTCCCCAGCTCCTGTTTGTCACCCGTCTCAGACTTTCCTGATCTCCTGCATAAAACAGCTTCCATAGCCAGCCAGTGTGGTGGCTCACGCCTGTAATCCCAGCACTTTGGGAGGCTGAAGTGGGTGGATCACCTGAAGTCAAAAGTTCAAGACCAGTTCGACCAACATGGTGAAACCCCATCTCTACTAAAAATAAAAAAATCAACTGGGTGTGGTGGCACGCGCCTGAAATCCCGTCTACCCAGGAGGCTGAGGCATGAGAATCACTTGAAACTGGGAGGTGGAGGTTGTGTGAGCCAAGATCACTCCACTGAACTCCAGCCTAGGTGACAGAGCGAGACTCTGTCTCAAAAAAAAGAAAAAAAAATCCCCCTCTCTGCTTTTGAGGGTATAATTTCCCAATGTCACAGAGTGTCAGGGCTGGATTCAAATCTAGGTCCATGGGACTCTGCACAGCTGCATTTTGGGGTAGCCTAGGCATTTGTACTTTTAAATTTGTATTTATTTATTGATTTTTCTGAGACAGAGTCTCACTCTGTCTCCCAGGCTGGAGTGTAGCAGCGTGATCTCTGCTCACTCCCCTGCAACCTCCGCGTCCTGGAGGTTCAAGCAATTCTCCGGCCTCAGCTTCCTAAATAGCTAGGATTACAGGTGTGTGCCACCATGCCCAGCTAAGCTTTGCATTTTCAGTAGAGATGAGGTTTCACCATGTTGGCAGGGCTGGTCTCGAACTCCTTAACTCGTGATCTGCCCGCCTTGGCCTCCCAAAGTGTTGGGACTACAGGCATGAGCCACTGTGCCCTGCAACTTCAGGCTTTTCTTTATACCTAGAGGGGGACAGACCATACCATGCATCGGATTGCCACGAGGCTCCATGAATAACCTGAGAGAGGCCACCAGGTCACCCTGAATCCTCTGTCACCATTCTGAGGGGCTGTCACAACTGAGACCAAAGGCAGCATGGGCCAGGCCAGGACATAACCTGGAGGGGCCTGCCTGCGGCCACATGACAGCCCAACAAGGTTGCCACCTTCAATGGCCAGACCCCTGGGGGATTTTTCAGAGCCAACTCTTGGTTCACTAATGAGTTCCTGTTCAGTGATTCTGGGCTTTTCCCAGCCCCCCCACAGCTCAGAGATGGCAGGTCAACTTAGCCTCCCGGCGCCCCCCTCAGCCCATCGCATCCTCCAGGTAGGATGATCAGCAGAAAACTGGCTCCAAGAAAAAGAACCACTCACCGGGGGAGATGGTAAACAGGGAGTTATCGAAGGACATGTCTGAAACAGAAAGAGAAAGAAAACCCAGGACTGGGGACCAGTCATAACTTCCCTGTGCTCTGCTGTCCCCATGCCTCCCCCCAGCCCACAGGGAAGCAATTGGGGTTCATCTCCCAGCATCCTCTCCGGCGCCCTTCCAACCCATTCTGTATGGTGAACTGTTCACAGCTACAAACTAAACCATGTTGGCCAGGTGTGGTGACTCACGCCTGTAATCCCAGCACTTTGGGAGGCCAAGGTGGGTAGATCACCTGAGGTTGGGAGTTTGAGACCAGCCTAACCAACATGGAAAAACCCCATCTCTACTAAAAATACAAAATTAGCTAGGCACGGTGGCATATGCCTTTAGTCCTAGCTACTAGGGAGGCTGAGGCAGAAGAATCACTTGAACCCAGGAGGCAGAAGTTGCGGTGAGCTGAGATTGCACCTTTGCACTACAGCCTGGGCAACAGAAGGAGTACCTGCCAGCTCCTCCACCTCCTCCCCACCCCGATTTCCTCCAATTGCTCCATCACCCATTTTTTTTCTTGTTTTTGAGAAGAAGTCTCCCACTGTCGCCCAGGCTGGAGTGCAATGGCGCAGTGTCGGCTCACTGCAACCTCCATCTCCCGGGTTCCAGCAATTCTCCTGCCTTGGCATCCCAATAGCTGAGATTACAGGCATAAGCTACCACGACCAGCTAATTTTTGTATTTTTAGTAGAGACGGGGTTTCATCATGTTGACCAGGCTGGTCTCAAACTCCTGGTCTCAAGAGGTCTGCCTACCTGAGCCTCCCAAAGTGTTGGGATTACAGGTGTGAGCCACCACGCCAGGACTCCATTACCCATTCTTGTAGGTCTCTGCTTAATCATCACTTCTAGACAGGCGAAGTGGCTCACATCTGTAATCCCAATGCTTTGGAAGGCCAAGGAGGGAGGACTACAACATAATTTTTTGTCTCTACAAAAAAAAAAAAAAATTAAAAACTAGCTGAGTGTGGTGGTGTGCGCCTGTGGTCCCAGCTACTCAGGAGGCTGAGAGGGGAGGCTCACTTGATCCTAGGAGGTCAAGGCTGCAGTCAACTATGATTGTGCCACTGCACTCCTCTCTGGGTGACAGAGCAAGACTCTGCATCAAAAAAAAAAAAAAAAAAAAAAAAAAGGCCAGTCGAGGTGGCTCATGCCTGTAATCCTAGAACTTTGGGAGGGGCTGACACGGGTGGATCACATGAAGTCAGGAATTTGAGACCAGCCTGGCCAACATGGTGAAACCTCGCCTCTACTAAAAATACAAAAATTAGCCAGGCATGGTGATGTGTGACTGTAATCCCAGCTACTTGGGAGGCTGGGGCAGGAGAATCGCTTGAACCTGGGAATGGAAGGTTGCAGTGAGCTGAGATCGTGCCATTGCACTCCAGCCTGGGCAACAGAGCAAGACTCCATCTCAAAAAAAAAAAAAAAAGCACCACTTCCTCTGGGGACCAGACACAGTCTGGTGTCACCATGGGGTGTTTCCCACTGGAGAATAGGCTTGTGGGCAGAAAGCACATCTGTCTTAGTTATGACAGGACCTTCCCAGATCTTAGCACATAGTATGTGCTCAGTAAGTATGTTGGACCAGGAATAAAATACAGAGAATACGTTTCTCTGCTCTGGGGTGCCTTCAAGAGAGCATCCTACATGACAGACTGGCTGCCTTCTCCCCCCCTGGCAGAATGACATGTTCTGGAAGGCAAGTGGGGCCCAGGAGGCCCGAAGATAGACAGTCCAGGAGTCCCCCGATATAAACATGGTCCTTTCCCCATGGAGCTGGCATCCGGCAGAGGAAATGAGCATCAAACATACAAGGACCCAATGATCACTGAATTCTGTTTCATTTTTGTTTCTTCTTCCTTTTCTTAAGACAGGGTCTCACAGAGTAGCTGGTATTACAATTACAGGCTTGCGCCACTACACCTGGCTAATGTTGAAGAATTTTTTGTAGAGACAGGATTTCCATCATGCCATGTTGCCCAAGCTTGTCTCAAACTCCTGGGCTCCAGCGATCCTCCCACCTTGGCCTCCCAAACTACCGGGATTACAGGTGTGAGGCACTAAGTCAGCCTAATTGTATTTCTACCAAAGGGTAGGAAGAATGGTGGGTCCTAGGGTCATGTAAGTGCAGCCACAGACCCTGTCTAGGGAGTCAGGGAAGGCTTCCCAGAGGAGGTGACCTTTAGGTTAAGTCAAAGGAGAGAAGGTGAGAACCCAGGAGAAGAGGTGGCGAGGGTGTGTTTTGACCCTCAAGGGAACAAGCAGTCACAGAAGAAGTTTGATTGGCATGTGACGAGGCCTGATGGCATTTGGAGGTGTAATCCTCTCCCCACCAGGGTCAAGAGTGTGGAGGTACACACCTGTGGTGTCGAAGTTAATCTGGGCCCAGCAGGATTCTCCATCTCTGCAAAGGAATTCAGGAGAAAGTGACAGAGGCCAGGGCTGACCTTTGAGTCAGGAGGCTTGATTGGGAAAGCCCTGGCCCCAGACCACACCTAAAACATCGCCTTTGCTCCCCACCCACTGACCCATGGGTCTTCTCCAAGGAAAGCAGTGACATCCTGGTATCTGGAGCTGCCACACTGTGGGACCACCCCTCGGCCGGGGAAAGAAAAAAAACAAGAAAATTCTCTTGGGTCCCACGCAGTGGCTCACGCCTGTAATCCCAGCACTTTGGGAGGCCGAGGTGGGTGGATCACGAGATCAGGAGTTCAAGACCAGCCTCGCCAAGATGGTGAAACCCTGTCTTTAATAAAAGTAAAAAAATTAGCCGGGTGCGGTGGCTCACGCCTATAATCCTAGCACCTTGGGAGGCTGAGGCAGGCAGATTACGAGGTCAAGAGATCGAGCCCATCTTGGCCAACATGGTGAAACCCCGTCTCTACTAAAAATACAAAAAAATTAGCTGGGCATGGTGGTGCGCACCTGTAGTCCCAGCTACTCGGGAGGCTGAGACAGGAGAATTGCTTGAACCCAGGAGGCGGAGGTTGCAGTGAGCCAAGGTTGCGCCACTGCACTCCAGCTTGGTGCCTGGTGACGGAGTGAGACTCTGTCTCAAAAAAAAAAAAAAGAAAAAAATTAGCTGGGCGTGGTGGCATGTGCCTGTAGTCCCAGCTACTCGGGAGGCTGAGGCAGGAGAATTGCTTGAACCCAGGAGGTGGAGGTTGCAGTGAGCTGAGATGGCGCCATTACACTCCAGCCTGGTGACAGAGCGAGACTCTGTCTCAAAAAAAAAAAAAAAAAAAAATTAGCTGAGCACAGTGGCAGGCACCTGTAATCCAAGCTACTCAGGAGGCTGAGGCAGAAGAATCGCTGGAACCTGGGAGGCAGAGGTTGCAGTGAGCTGAGATCGCGCCACTGCACTCTAGCCTGGGCGACAGACCAAGACGCCATCTAAAAATAATAACAATAATAAAAATTCTCTTGGGTAGGCGACCCACAGCCAGGTAAAGATAGATTCGATCCCCCAGAGCAGGTCTTCACCACCAGGCAGCAGGGCGAAGAAGAGAGAAGGCACTCTCAGAGGAGAGAAACTAAGGCCGGGGCCAGTTAGGACATCCTGGCACCCAGGAGCCTGGGCCACCGCCTACAGTGTCATTGGGCACCGCACAACCCCAGGGACATTCATCAGAAATTGACTATGGGTATCTAGAGTGACTATGACCATTTTCTGGCAGCTGGAGTGTAAAGGGGTGTGGGGAAGGGCCTCTCCCTAGGCAAATTGCTCACTCTGTGACCGAATACTGAGCCTCAGTCCTCTCGTCTGTAAAATGGGGCTATTCATAGTGCCTGTTTCCAGGGATGCCATGAGGATAAGGAGCTCCAGCTTCAGAGAGTCCTAGCACAGTCCTCCAGGACACAATAGGCACTTAATACATGGCACCTGTTCCTATCATGCAGCATGGCCAGCAGCAGGTGCTGTTTAAGGGGGGCGTAGAGTGCCCACTCTGCCAGGGAAGTGTCCTTCTGTCCCCAAACCACACTCAGAAGGTCTCCAGGGATGGTCTCACCTTTTCTTCTGTAAATTTTTGAGTTTAACTGGAACAAAAGAAAAGCACATGTGTTAGATTTTGGTCCTAATTGCATCTGGCAATGTCTGGGCTTTTTGTTTTTTAGAGACAGTCTCACTCTGTCACCCAGGCTGGAGTGCAGGGGCAAGATCCTGGCTCACTGCAACCTCTGCCCCCTGGATTTAAGCGATTCTCCTGCGTCAGCCTCCCAAGTAGCTGGGATTATAAACACAAACCACCATGCCTGGCAAATTTTTGTATTTTTACTGGAGACAGGGTTTTGCCATGTTGGCCAGACTGGTCTTGCAGTCCTGACCTCATGACCCACCCACCTCAGCCTTCCAAAGTGCTGGGATTACAGGTGTGAGCCACCACACCTGGCCTGGAAGGCCTCAGGTGTCTTTCTTTCTTTTTTTTCTCTTTTTTGAGATGGCGTCTCGGTCTGTCGCTGCAACCTCCACCTCCCAGGTTCAAGCAATTCTTCTGCCTCACCCTCCCAAGTACCTGGGACTATAGGTGCGCACCACAACACCCACCTAATTTCTGTATTTTTAGTAGAGATGGGGTTTCGCCATATAGGCCAGGATGATCTGGAACTCCTGACCTCGTGATCTGCCTGCCTGGTCCTCTCAAAGTGCTTGGATTACAGGTGTGAGCCACAGCGTACAGCAAGGCCTCAGATTTATAAACCCACCCCCCACTCCATTCATTTGCAACCCAGATTTGCCTCTCCTCAGGCAAATTTGCACCCAACACAAGAACTACTGCAAACATTTATTTTTATTTTTCAAAGGTACTGCAAATTAAAACATTTCTTTTTTTTACATGTGCAGGTTTGTTATATAAGTAAAAAAAATAAAAATAAAAATTTCCTTTTCAATTACAAGAGTAATAGGTGTCAGTAAAAACATCAAACAAGGGGCAAGCGTGTAAAATTGGTTTTCTTCAAAAATATTAATTTCAGGCTGGGCGCGGTGGCTCACACCTGTAATCTCAGCACTTTGGGAGGTGGAGGCAGGTGGATCATGACATCAGGAGTTCGAGACCAGCCTGGCCAACACAGTGAAACCCCATCTCTATTAAAAATACAAAAATTAGCTGGGTGTGGTGGCGCATTCCTGTAGTCCCAGCTACTCAGGAGGCTGAGGAAGGAGAATCACTTGAACCTGGGAGGTGGAAGTTGCGGTTGCAGTGAGCCGAGAGATCGCCCCACTGTACTTCAGCCTGGGTGACACACAGCAAGACACGGTCTCCAAAAAAAAAATATATATATATATATATATAATATATATGTATATATGTGTGTATATATACACACACACATATATAGTTTGGCTGGGCATGGTCACACATGCCTGTAATCCCAGCATTTTAGGAGGCTGAGGCAGGAGGATCACTTGAGCCCAGGAGTTCAAGACCAGCCTGGGCAACCTAGCAAGATCCTATCTCAACGAAAAATATTTTTCTTTTTTTTTAAAGCCAGTCAAATTTAGCAGTGGGGGGTTGTATACCAACTTTAGTGACACTAATGTTAATAAGTTCTGATAACCCACTACCATCGGACCAGCCACGAAAATAATTTTTAAAAAATTACCTAGGGTCGGGCGTGGTGGCTCACGCCTGTAATCCAAGCACTTTGGAGGCCAAGGTGGGCAGATCACCTGAGGTAGGGAGTTCAAGACCAGCCTGACCAACATGGTGAAACCCCGTCTTAAAAAAAAAAAAAAAGAAAGAAAGAAAGAAAAAAAATTAGCTAGGTATGGTGGTGTACGCCTGCGGTCCCAGCACTTTCGGGAGGCTGAGGTGGGAGGATTGCTTGAGCCCAGGAGTTGCCCAGCCTGGGTAACATAGCAAGACCCTGTCTGTTAAAAAAAAAAAAAAAAAAAAAAGAATTAGCTGCGTATGGTGGCATGCACCTGTGGTCCCAGCTACTTGGGAGGCTGAGGCAGGAGAACTGCTTGAGCCCAGGAGGTCAAGGATGCAGTGCTATGATCCTGCCATTGCATCCCAGCTTGGGTGACAGGGTGAGTCTCCACATAAAAAATTTTAAGGACAGACACTGTGGCTCATGCCTGTATTCCCAGCACTTTGGGAAGCTGAGGCGGGTAAATCACCTGAGGTCAGGAGTTTGAGACCAGCCTGGTCAACATGGCGAAACCCCATCTCTACTAAAAATATAAAAATTAGCTGGGCGTGGTGGCGCATGCCAGTAATCCCAGCTACTCAGGAGGCTGAGGCAGGAGAATTGCCTAAACCTTGAAGGTGAAGGTTGCAGTGAGCCAAGATCGTGCCACTGCAGCCTGTGTGACAGAGTGACACTTCATCTCAAAAATCATAAATGAATAAATAAATAATTTTAAAATGGGTGTGATGAACAAATTACTGAACCTGAAAACAAAATGGTGTAAGTGTATGAATGTAAGCACATTTTCACGTTCCAGAAGTTGCACCCTGGCAACTGGTATGCCATGTGTGTGTGTTTTTTTAGAGGAAGTTTTTGCTCTTTTTGCCCAGGCTAGAGTGCAATGGTGAGATCTCGGCTCACTGCAACCTCCACCTCCCGGGTTCAAGTGATTCTCCAGCCTCAGCTTCCCGAGTAGGTGGGATTACAGGCACCTGCTACCGTGCCTGGCTAATTTTGTATTTTTAGTAGAGACGGGGTTTCTCCATGTTGGTCAGGCTGGTCTGGAACTCCCGACCTCAGGTGATCCACCCGCCTAGGCCTCCCAAAGTGCTGGGATTACAGGCGTGAACCACCCCACCCGGCCCAGGCCCTGCCGCGCTCTCTTTGCATGCTGTTACCTTTTCTGACCACGAGGGCAACAGCCACCAGCACAGTGAGGAAGAGGAGGGCACCAGCCAGGCTCAGGGAGAGCTTCAAAATCCAAGTGGGCACTGGAGAAAAATCAGAAAGAGAGTAGGGAGGTCAGTGTTGTCTCTCCAGGTTACCCTTGCGTAGCTAGCCCTTACCCCATAACCGCCAACAAGGAACATGAATGCAGTTGGACCCAGGAGATTTAGCAAACTTTGTGTCTGGCCAATTAGTATATCCCCTCCTCCTGGCTATTGTGATTGGGTCCGGATGAGCGTGTAACCCCAGTGGAGCCAATGAGAGCTAACTCTGGGACTTTGGCAGGACCACTGGGAAAAGAGGTTTACTCCTCAGGCTAGCACTGCATTCCTAGGATAGCTACCTTAGGCCAGGTGTGGTGATTCATGCCTGTTATCCCAACACTTTGGGAGGCTTGGTGGGAGGGGTATCACTTGAGAGCAGGAGCTCAAGACCAGCCTAGCCAATACAAGGAAATTCCATCTGTATTAAAAATATAAATAATTGGTGGGACTCAGTGGGTCACACCTGTAATCCCAGCACTTTGGGAGGCCGAGGCAGGCAGATCACAAGGTCAGGAGATAGAGACCATCCTGGCTAACACGGTGAAACCCGGTCTCTACTAAAAATACAAAAAATTAGCCGGGCGTGGTGGTGCATGCCTGTAGTTCCAGCTGCTCAGGAGGCTGAGGCAGGAGAATCGCTGGAACCTGAGAGGCGGAGGTTGCAGGGAGCCGAGACTGCTCCACTGCACTGCGGTCTGGGCGACAGAGCCAAACTCTGTTTCAAAAAAAAAAAAAAAAAGAGAATATATATCTGAAGCTTCAGGGCACAATCTTCCCACCATGTAGGGGAGAAACTACCTGAGAATAAGACAGAAAAAAGAGGAGCTGAGAGGACAAATGCTTTCTGCCATTCTTCATCACCTACATCCAGCCATAGCTGAAGTCAGCCATGTAAACTGACTTCAGCTCAGTGAACCAACAAATCCCCTCTTGTTAGTAGAGCCAGTTTGAGTCAGGTTTTTCATTACTTGCAGTCCGGGGTGCCAGTGGTCAGATGACATCCACCCCTAGCGCAACGGTAGACCCTGAGATCCACCCAGAAGCCAGCCACACAGGCATGGGAGTGGCAGTCTCAGAGCCACCTTCTCAGCAAAGGACTCCGCTTCCCCCTTCCTGAAGAAAAAGGAGATACCCCGACCCCAGGGGAGGCCAGGAGCTAAGCCAGGAGTGGGAAGAAGACAGGCGCTTGGTATTCTCACAATGTCAGGCCTTGTTCACTGATTCGTCTGGGGCAGAAGGGGTGTTGTCAGCTCCCACTCCAAGACCACAAGGCCAAGGTGAGAGAAGGGGCCTTTGATGGAGGAGCCAGCAGCATGGAAGGACAGAGGACTGCTCTGTCATCACCACACGTAGGCCCTGGCTGGCAACAAGACACTTTTTTTTTTTTGAGATGGAGTCTCGCTCTGTTGCCATGCTGGAGTGCAGTGGTGCGATCCTGGCTCACTGCAACCTCCACTTCCTGGGTGGAAGCAATTCTCCTGCCTCAGCCTCCTGAGTAGCTGGGACTACAGTGTGAGCCATGCACCCGCTGATTTTTGTATTTTTAGTAGGGATGGGGTTTCACCATGTTAGCGACGACGGTCTTGATCTCTTGACCTCGTGATCAACCTCCCTCAGCCTCCCAAAGTGTTGGGATTACAGGCATGAGCCACAGTGCCTGGCCCAAGATTCTTTATTGCAATGAGAAAGTTCTTTTTACTTTATTTTTTATTTTTTTAGAGATGGGGTTTCACTTCACTGTGTTAGCCAGAATGGTCTCGACCTCCTGACCTTGTGATCTGCCCTCCTCAGCCTCCCAAAGTGCTGGGATTACAGGCATGAGCCACTACGCCAGGCCTGAGAAAGTTCTTTTTTTTTGTCTTTTTGTTTTTTCCTTTTTGTGGAGAAGGGGGTCTCGCTGTATTGCCCAGGCAGGTCTCGAACCCCTGGGCTGAAGCTATCCTCCCACCTCTGCCTCCCTAAGAGCTGGGATTACAGGCATGAGCCACAGCGCCCGGCTCTTTCTTTTTTTTTTAAGACGCGGTTTCACCCTGATGGTCAGGCTGGTCTTGAACTCCCGACCTCAGGTGATCCGCCCGCCTTGGCCTCCAAAGTGCTGGGATTACAGGCGTGAGCCACCGCGCCTGGCCGAGAAAGTTTTTTTTAAAAAAATTTTTGGCCAGGCATGGTGGCTCACGCCTGTAATCCCAGCACTTTGAGAAGCCAAGGTGGGCGGATCACTTGAGGTCAGGAGTTCAAGACCAGCCTGGCAACATGGTGAAACCCCATCTCTACTAAAAATACAAAAATTCGGGGCTGAGCATGGTGGCTGATGCCTGTAATCCTAGCACTTTGGGAGGATCACCTCTTCGGGTGGATCCTAGCACCACTTCGGGTGGATCACGAGGTCAGGAGTTCGAGACCATCCTGGCCAACATGATAAAATTCGTCTCTACCAAAAATACAAAATTTAGCTGGGTGTGGTGGCATGTGCCTGTAATTCCAGCTACGAGAGGCTGAGGCAGGAGAATCGCTTGAATCAGGGAGTCGAAGGTTGCAGTGAGCCGAATTGCACCACTGCACTCCAGCCTGGTGACAGAGCAAGACTCCATCTCAAAAAAAACACAAAATTAGCCCCAGTCACTGAGCCACTGCCGAGGACTCAGCAGCCTCCCCCTGGAGCCCCCCTCGATTCCCGACATTCCATCCCCCCCGCCCGCCTTCTCCCACCGCCACCTTCCGTAGGCCGTTTCCCACCGAGGAAAAGGAATTGTATCGTATGTCCACTATGCAGAACCTCCACTCTTTCGACCCCTTTGCTGATGCAGGTAAGGGTGGTGACCTGCTTCCTGTCGGCACTGAGGATTATATCCATATAAGAAGTCAACAGAGAAATGGCAGGAAGACCCTCACTACTGTCCAAGGGATTGCTGATGATTACAATAAAAAGAAACTAGTGAAGGCATTTAAGAAGTTTGCCTGCAATGGTACTGTAACTGAGCACCCAGAATATGGAGGAATAATTCAGCTACAGGGTGACCAACGCAAGAACATATGCCAGTTCCTCGTAGAGACTGGACTGGCTAAGGACGACCAGCTGAAGGTTCATGGGTTTTAAGTGCTTGTGGCTCACTAAAGCTTAAGTGAGGATTTCCTTGTAATGAGTAGAATTTCCCTTCTGTCCCTTGTCACAAGTTTAAAAACCTCATAGCTTGTATAATGTAACCATCTGGGGTCCGCTTTTAACTTGGACTAGTGTAATTCCTTCATGCAATAAACTGAAAAGAGACATAAAAAAAAAAATTAGCCAAGGATGGTGGCCTGTACCTGTTGTTCAGCTACGCAGGAGGCTGAGGCAGGAAAATCCTTTAAGCCTCACAGGTGGAGGTTGCAGTGAGCCAAGATTGTGCCACTGCACTCCAGAAAAATTCTTTTTTACATACAGGGTCTCGGTCTGTCACCGAGGCTGGAGTGCAGTGGTGCGATCACGGCTCACTATATCCTCTACCTCCCTGGCTTAAGTGATCCTCCTGCCTCAGCCTACTGGCACATGCCACCAAACCCCGCTAATTAAAAAAAAATGTGGAGGAGCCAGACGCAGTGGCTCATGCCTGTAATTCCAGTAGTTTGGGAGGCTAAGGTAAGCAGATCACCTGAGGTCAGGAGTTTCAGACCAGCCTGGCCAACATGGTGAAACCCCATCTCTACTGAAATACAAAAATTAGCTGTGCATGGTGGCTCGTGCCTGTAATCCCAGCTACTCGGGAGGCTGAGGCAGGAGAATCACTTGAACCCTGGGAGGTGGAGATTGCAGTGAGCCAAGATTGAACCACTGCACTCCATCCTGAACAACAGAGCAAGATTCAGTCTCAAAAAAAAAAAAAATTGGTGGAGAGCCCGGTGCCGTGGTTCATGCCTGTAATTCCAGTACTCTGGGAAGCTGAGTGGCAGGATCACTTGAGCCGAGTTCTAGACCAACCCGGACAACATAGTGAGACTCTGTCTTTATAAAAAATAGAAATATTAGCCAGGCATGGTTGTGCATGGCTGCAGTCCCAGCTATTAGGGAGGCTGAGAGGGGAGGATTGATGGAACCCAGGAAGTGGAGGCTGCAGTGAGCTGTGATTGCACCACTGCACTCTAGCCTGGTCAACAGAGCAAGATCCCCATCTAAAAAAAATTAAAATGGGCCAGGTGCTGTGGCTCACACCTGTAATTCCAGCACTTTGGGAGGCCGAGGGAGGTGGATCACTTGAGGTCAAGAGTTTGAGACCAGCCTGACCAACATGCTGAAACCCCATCTGTACCGAAAATACAAAATTAGCCAGGCATGGCAGTGTAGGCCTGTAATCCCAGTGACTTGGCAGGCTGAGACAGGAGAATTGCTTGAATCCTGTGGGCAGAGGTTACATGAGCTGAGATCATGCCATTGCACTCCAGCCCAGACAACAGAGCGAGACTCCATCTCTAAATAAAATAAAATAAAATAAGTAATCCTTTTTTTTTTTCTTGGAGACAGGGTCTCACTATGTTGCCTAGGCTAATCTTGAACTCCTTGGCTCAAGCAATCCTCCCTCCTCAGCCTCCCAAAGTCCTGGGCTTACAGGCATGAGCCACTGTACACCTAGCCAGGAAAGCTGTGACTGATGGTGACACAGAAGGCCACCGAGGGCTCGTCTTTCTAATTCTTAACCTGTAACCCATGCCCAGCCTCCTCACTTAAAGACCAGAAGAGGACTTCAGCCCTGCCAAGGGTGCCATCTCACTCGGATGAAAAGCTAAACCTTGCTATGGTCCACAAGGCCCCCCTCAATCCTCCCGGTGGCCTCCCTGGCCTGCCTCTCCCCCATTTTCCCCTTGTTCGCCATCCTACAGCCATACTGGGCTCCCCAGACACACCAGGGAAGCTCCAGCCTCAGGGCTTTTGCACAGCCTGTATCCTGTGCCTGCAGCATGCGCCCTGGATATCCACGTGGTTGGCTCCTACTCATCATTCAGGTCTTTGCTCAAATGCCACCTCCTCAGAGAGGGCTTCCCTGATTGCTCTGTTCTACTTCAGAGTCCAGAGTGCTGACCATTACAACATGGGGCCAGTTGCCCTACTCTGCTTCAAATGACATCCTCACCCAGGTGGATTTTATCTGGTGCCCTGCTGGCAGGTTGAATATATATTGGATTTCATGTTTATCATCTGTCCTTACCTGCCTGGAATGTCAGCTGCAGGAAGGCAGGTCCAAGGACAGTGCCTGGTGCATAGTAATTGCTCAGATATCTTATGTGGCTGGTGCTGGGCATGGTGGCTCGAATCTGTAATCCTAGCTACTCCTGAGGCCAAGGTGGGAGGATCACTTGAGGCTGAGTTTAAGACTAGCCTGGGCAGCATCTTTTCTTTTTTTTTGAGACAGAGTCTTGTGCTGTCGCCAGGCGCCGGGCTGGAGTGCAGTGGCATGATCTCGGCTCACTGCAACCTCTGCCTCCCCAGTTAAAGCAATTCTCCTGCCTCAGCCTCCCGAGTAGCTGGGACTACAGGTGCGTGCTACCACGTCCAGCTAATTTTTTTGTTTTTTTAGTAGAGATGGGGTTTCACCATGTTAGCCAGGATGGCCTCGGTCTCCCAAAGTGCTGGGATTACAGGCGTGAGCCACCGTGCCCAGCCTTTTTCTTTAAGATAAGAGTCTTGCTCTGTTGCCCAAGCTGGAGTGTAGAGGCACCATCTTGGCTCACTGTAACCTTTGCCTCCCAGGTTGAAACGATCCTCCTGCCTCAGCCTCCCCAGTAGCTAGGATTACACATGCATGCCACCATGCCTGGCTAATTTTTGTATTTTTAGTAGAGACAGGGTTTCACCACGTTGGCCAGGCTGGTCTCAAACTCCTGACCTCAAGTGATCCACCTACCCCGGCCTCCCAAAGTGCTGGGGTTATAAGCATAAGCCACTATGTCTAGCCCTGGTCAACATCTTGAGATCCTCATCTCTAAAATAATATTTTAAATCACCTGGGCATTATGGTGCACACCTACAGTCCCAGTTACTTAGGAGGCTGAGGTGGGAGGATCGATTGAGGCCAGGAATTTGAGGATGCAATGAGCTATGTTTGTGCCATTGCCCTCTAGTCTGGACAACCTTGTCTCATTAAAAAAAAAAACAAGAAAAAAAGTATGTGGCCAAGAGGGGAAGTAATGTGTTTCACAGAGGGTACAATTCGTGGTTTTTGGAAGGCAATGGCATTCCAGATTGGTTACCTTTTACCTGTGTACAAGGTGTACCTCCTGTGCCTCAGTTTTCCTTATCTGCAAAATGGGAAGAATCACAGCACTAATTTTGCCACCAGGAGGGAGATGGACTGACTGACAACAAGACAGAGAAGAATGTGGAGTGGAGATGGGGCAAATGGTTCTTGACAGCTTTTAGCACCTGGATCTCAGCCATACCTGAAGTCAGCCTTGTGAACTGAACTCAGCTCAGTAAAACAACAGATCCACTTTGGGGCTGGCTGAGAATATGGAAAAGGAAAGACGAGTAAGTCCTGGCAGGGTATAAGCCTGGCTCTTTTTGGGAAGGCCTCCGAGCAAACAGTACATACAAGACGTCCGTGTGAGGAAATGAAGCTCTTGGCAGTGAGATCCCACAGGAGGATCTTACCTGGAAAGGAGATGTTCACGGGCTCGCTGAGGTCTGACAGCTGGGGCTGGTTGTGCTCGCCTATCACTCCATACTGGCAGTGAAAGGGTCCCCCTGGAGCCTCACTGCCGCCGCCACTCAGGTTGACGTCACTCCGCGCTGATTCGTGGGGGCCTGCAGGAGCTGGACCACCTGCCCCCCTCGATACAGTGTGAAATTAGCTCCCGGGAAGTCCCCCGGGCCACGCATGAGATGTGGATGGGATCCTCTTGGCTGCTTGGGTGCGGGGGCACCAGCCGGATGGATGGTGGTGGGATCGCCAAGGAGCCTGCGGTGCAGAGGGTAAGGAGGTGGGTGGGTGCGTGATGAGCGTGGAGGCTGACCTGGCTGTGTGGCCTTGGGCAAGCAGATCACTGTCTCTAGGCCTTGTGTGTTCTATATGTTGGGAGGCTAGCGACCCTACCCCACACTGCCTGGAACATGGTGAGGGCTCCCTGCAGTTGAATCAATTTTCTTTTTTTTTTTGAGTTAAGAGTGTCACTCTGGTGCCCAGGATGGAATACAGTGGCATGATCTTGGCTCACTGCAACCGCCACCTCCTGGGTTCAAGTGATTCTCCAGCCTTCCAAGTAGTTGGGAATACAGGCATGTGCCAACGCGCCCAGCCAATTTATATATATATATATATATATATATATATATATATATAACACACACACACACACATATACATATATATGTACTTGTATATATATATAAATTTTTTTTTTGAGACGAAGTCTCTGTCACCCAGGCTGGAGTGCAGAGGTGCAATCTCGGCTCACTGCAACCTCCGTCTCCCAGGTTCAAGTGATTCTCCTGCTTCAGTTTCCTGAGTAGCTGGAATTACAGGCACTAGCCACCATGCCTGGCTAATTTTTGTATTTTTAGTAGAGACAGGGTTTCACCATGTTGGTCAGGCTGGTCTCGAACTCCTAACCTCAAACAATCCACCTGCCTCGGCCTCCCAAAGTGCTGGGATTACAGGTGTGAGCTACCACACCTGACCCCAATTTTTATATTTTTAGTAGAGATGGTGTTTCACCATATTGGCCAAGCTGGTCTCAAACTCCTGACCTCAGGTGATCCACCCACATTGGCCTCCCAAATTGCTGGGATTACAGGGTGAGCTACCATGCCTGGCCATAAATTTTCAATAATAACAATGGTTATTACACAGCAATACGACTACACTCTTATTTACTTATTTATTTAGAGGCGGATTCTTGCTTTGTCACCCAGGCTGGAGTACAGTGGCCTCAGCCTCCTGAATACCTGGGACTATGCGCCACCATGCCTGGCTAATTTTTGTATTTTTAGTAGAGACAGGGTTTCACCATGTTGGTCAGGCTGGTGAACCTGGCTAGCTAATTTCGCTTATTTTCTGTAGAGATGACATCTCACCATGTTTCCCAGACTCTTCACCTCAAGTGATCCTCCCACCTTGGCCTCCCATGAGCTGAGTCCTGAGTGGTGAGGAAGGATCCATTTGGAGAGCTAGGGAAGGGCATTCCAGTAGAGGGGAAGCATAGGCAAAGGTCCAGGGCATAGAAGGGGCATGGGGGTATTTTTCAGACGGAGTCTCACTCTGTTGCCAGGCTGGAGTGCAATGATGCGATCTTGGCTCACTGAAACCTCTGCCTCCTAGGTTCAAGTGATTCTTCTGCCTCAGCCTCCCAAGTAGCTGGGACTACAGGCGTGTGCCACCACATCCAGCTAATTTTTGTATTTTTTAGTAGAGATGGGGTTTCACCATGTTGGCCTGGATGGTCTCTATCTCTTGACCTCGTGATGCACCCACCTTGGTCTCCCAAAGTGCTGGGATTACAAGCATGAGCCACCGTGCTTGGCCCGAGGGGGATGTTTAAGGAGCAGCCTACGCCGGATGTGGTGGCTCATGCCTGTAATCCCAGCACACTGGGAGGCTAAGACGGGAGGACTGCCTGAGCCCAGGAGTTTGAGACTAGCCTGGGCAACAGAGTGAGACCCCATCTCTATTAAAAAATAAAAATAAATATAAAAAATGGAGCAGCGAGGAGGCCATCATGGCAGGAGGGAGGGGGTGAGGGAGCGGGGAGGGCAGGAGAAGGAAGGGCAGAGGACTTTTATCTCCTTTCCCAGGCTGGGGTGAGGAATATGGTTGCTGGAGCATGGCTTTCTGCAGGATGAAGTCTCCTGGGGGACCCACCTCTCGCCCGACTGCCCACAGGCTTCTGAGCGGAGTGTCTGGCCAGGTGAGGTCTACACAAGCCTTCCCTTGTCCAGCCTCCAACCCTTACCTACCCCTGCCACACTGATATCCCCCTAGGTAGACCCTCCTGCTGCCCTAGCCCTCAAGGAGCCTTCAGAGACCAAGCCGGGCTGAGTCATGGGGTGTGGGCACAGCTGACTCCAGAGGGGTAGAATTTCTGATATTCCTGAACTTGGGGGTAATGAGGAGCCTAAAAAGAAAAAAGCAACACTGCCGGAGAGTTTCCAAGGCTCATGGGCAAACCCATCTGCCCAGGACTCGGCCTCCTCGATGCCCTGGGAATGACAGCCCCTGCACTGGTTTCTGCCCCCAGAGCGGTGAGGTGGACAGGGGATGCGGGAAGAGGCATGGGGGAACTGAAAGGGGGGCTTCAGACTCACCAGCTGCAAATAGCAAGATGGTCCAGGGCATCTCTCCCCGGCGTTTGGCTGGGAAATCCGGCTGAGGCCAGAGGGGCCCAAGGCTCCCCGCCAACTCCTCCTGTGAGGCCAGATCGGGGAAAGGAGAACCAGGGCTGATTCTCGAGCTGAGTTTCCTCACTGGCAGGAAGTTGCACACACAGGCTTGGGCAGTGAAAGCGACTCTCTCCTCTCCCCCACCCCTTCCCCAAAGGCACATCAGACCCGCGCATCTCTCTGACTGTGGTTCTTCAGATTAGAGGGGGGAAAAAAATGGATGAGATGGTTAGGTGGTTTTCACATTTTTTTCTCCTTTTTTTTTTTTTTTTTTTTTGAGACGGAGTCTCATTCTGTTACCAGGCTGGACTGCAGTGGCACGATCTCAGCTCGCTGCAACCTCTGCCTCCCAGGTTCAAGCCATTCTCCTGCCACAGCCTCCTGAGTAGCTGGGACTACAGCCATGTGCCACCATGCCCAGCTAAATTTTGTATTTTTAGTAAAGACAGGGTTTCACCATGTTAGCCAGGATGGTCTCGATCTCTTGACCTCATGATCCACATGGCTTGGCCTCCCAAAGTGCTGGGATTACAAGCGTGAGCTACCACACCCAGCCTTTTCTCTCTTCTAAAAGAACTCCTGGGAATGAGACAGGGTAACAGCAGTGGAGTGTTTGTGAAACTCACGCCCAAGACACAAACCACAGCCTAACCAGCACCAACATTTAAACAAATATGGGCAGGAGTGAGATGGTATGGTAGGTAGGGCTTGGCCTCTATGACCTCAGGCATGGCTTGCCTTCTTTGAGGCCTCAGTATACTGCTCTGCAGAATGGGGCTAAAAGTAGCAGACATTAGGCCTAGAGCAGCAGCTCACCCCTGTAATCCCAGCACTTTGGGAGGCTGAGGCAGGTGGATCACCTGAGGTCAGGAGTTTGAGACCAGCCTAACATGGTGAAACCCTGTCTCTACTAAATACAAAAAAATTAGCCGGGCGTGGTAGCACATGCCTGTAATCCCAGCTACTCGGGAGGTTGAGGCAGGAGAATCACTTGAACCCGGGAGGCAGAGGCTGTGGTGAGCTGAGATTGCGCCATTGCACTCCAGCCTGGGCAACAAGAGCGAAACTCCATCTCAGAAAAAAAGGGTGGGTGTGGTGGTTCACACCTGTAATCCCCGTACTTTGGGAGGCTGAGGCAAGCGGATCATGAGGTCAGGAGACTTGAGACCATCCTCCTGGCCAGCATGGTGAAATCCCATCTCTAAGGCTGGGCGTGGTGGCTCATGCCTGTAATCCCAGCACTTTGGGAGGCCAAGGCAGGCGGATCACCTGAGGTCAGGAGTTCGAGACCAGCCTGGCCAACGTGGTGAAACCCTGTCTCTAAAAAAAAAAAAAAAAAAAGAAATCCCATCTCTACTAAAAATGCAAAAATTAACTGGGTGTGGTGGTGGATGCCTGTACTCCCAGCTATTCGGAAGGCTGAGGCAGAAGAATAGCTTGAACCTGGGAGGCAGAGGTTGCAGTGAGCTGAGATTGCACCACTGCACTCCAGCCTGGGTAACAGAGCAAGACTCTGTCTCAAAAAAAAAAAAAAAGAGTAGTGGAGATTAGATTCAAAGAACTTGTAGTATGAAGTGCAATGCCTAGTGGGTAGTGAGTACTCATAAGGAAAGTTACATGGAGGAAAAAGGCTCCGAAGTTTGATCAGCCATCTGAAAGGGAGTGCTAGTTCCAGATCATTGCTGGATAAACTGCCTCCTGTTTCAGTCCAGAAACTTCCACGTTTCTCTTCTTACTGGGTTTGCATTCATCTTTTCTGTTTAAGCTAAGCAGGTCTGCTGGGAGGTTTGGATCCAGGAAGGATGTGGCGTGTGGTCATCAAATACCAAAAAGTGTCATTAGAGTGAAGTTTTTTCTTTGGACACAGAAAGCTCATTCCAACCTCAGGGCTTTTGCACATACTACTTCCCCAGTCTGGGATACAATTCTATCAACCCTAGCAAATCCTACTTCTCCTACAGGTCTCAGTTGAAAAGTATCACTTCCAGGAAAACTTTCCAGACCCTCTGGACTTAGAACAATCCCCTAGCTAAATTCTCCTACAGTGCCCTGTACTATCCTTTATTCCAATTGGCATGCTTGTATCTTCAAGGAGTTTGCTCATTTCATCAAAGTTGTCAAACGTATTGGTGTAAAGTTGTTCATATTTCCTTACTGTCCTTTTAATCTCTGTAGGGTCTGTAGTGATGTTCCTTCTTTCACTCCTGGCAACAGAAATTGGTGAAGTCTATCTCCTTGTTTCTTTTTTTTTTATTTTTTATTTTTTTTATTTTTTATTTTTTTTATTTTAAAGATGGGGTTTCACCATGATGACCAGGCTGGTTTTGAACTCCTGACCTCAAGTGATCCACCCACCTTGGCCTCCCAAAGTGCTAGGATTACAGGCGTGAGCCACCACGCCCGGCTCTAGAATTATTTTCTAGTTAGAACATCTTTGTCCTTCCTCTCTTTTCTTTTCTTTCTTTTTTTTTTTTTAAGACGGGGTTTCACCATGTTGGTCCGACTGGTCTTGAACTCCCGACCTCAGGTGATCCGCCCGCCTTGGCCTCCAAAGTGCTTAGATTACAGGCGTGAGCCACCGCGCCCGGCTCTCCTTGTTTCTTAACAGTCTTGCTGGAAGCTAATCATTGCTACTGACCTTTCCGAAGTGTCAGTTTGGCTCTGTTGTTTTATTTTCTGTTTTCTATTTTATTGCCTTTTGGCATGATTTTGTTCTTTTCTTTTTTCTGGTTCCCTTATGTTCAATTAGCTCTTCTTTTCCTAGTTCACTTTTATTTAATTTGAACTTCACAAGCAGGCATTTGTATTAATAGCTTCTTAAGATAGATGCTTTAAAAAGTGTGTGCTGAAGAAAAGAAAATAAAAAAAAGACAAAAGTTTGTTTTTTTTTTTTGAGACAGAATTTCGCTCTTGCTGCCCGGGCTGGAGTGCAGCGGCACGATCTCGGCTCATTGCGACCTTTGCCTCCCAGGTTCAAGCGATTCTCCTGCCTCAGCCTCCTGAGTAGCTGGGATTACAGGCATGCACCACCACACCCGGCTAATTTTGCATTTTCAGTAGTCATGGGGTTTCTCCGTGTTGGTCAGGCTGGTCTTGAACTCCTGACCTCAGGTAACCCACCTGCCTCAGCCTCCCGAAGTGCTGAGATTACAGATGTGAGCCACTGCACCCGGCCAACTCTTTTTAAATTTTTTTGTTTGTTTGTTTTCACCTGGGTGCAGGTGACCTAAGGCCGAAAAGGGCCTGCTTGTTTTTTGGATGGAGTTTCGCTCTTTGCCCAGGCTGGAGTGCAGTGGCATCATCTCTTGGCTCACTGTAACTTCTGCCTCCCAAGTTCGAGTGATTCTCCTGCCTCTGCCTCTGGAGTAGCTGGGATTACCGGTGCCTGCTAATTTTTTGTATTTTTAGTAGAGATGGAGTTTCATCATGTTGGCCAGGATTGTCTCGATCTCTAGACTTGTGATCCGCCCACCCTGGCCTCCCAAAGTGCTGGGATTACAGGCGTGAGTCACTTTCATGATTTCATTCTTTTTTAAAATAGAGATGGGGACTTGATATGTTGTCCAGGCTGGTCATGAACTCCTGAACTCAAGCAATCCTCTTACCTTGGCCTCCCAAAAGTGCTGGGATTACAAGTGTGAGCCACCATGCCTGGCCTTCATAATTTTTTTTCTTTTTGAGACAGGGTCTCACTTTGTTGGGCTGGAGCACAGTGGCGTGATCTCAGTGCGCCACAACATCCACCTTCCGGGTTTAAGCAATTCTCCTGCCTCAGCCTCGTGAGTAGCTGGAATTGTAGATGTGCGCCACTACGGCTGGCTAAGTTTGGATTTTTAGTCGAGACAGTCGAATTTTGTATTTCAACATGTTGGCCAGGCTGATTTTGAACTCCTGACCTCAAATGATCCACCGAACTCCTGAAGTCTTAGGATTACAGGCATGAGCCACCATGCCTGGCCTTCATGATTTCTTAACACAGCTTTCCTCCTCCTCCAGCAGCACAGGGATGGGGTCTGTGTTGTCACCTGCGGTGACCCCAGTGTCTCTCACCGTGCTAGGCACATCATAAATATTTCTCCATCATCTGACCTGACAGTGAAAAAAACATCCATTCAAGCCACTTTCATGGCTGTATGCTGGGTGCATAGGAGATGGAGTTAAAACAGATTCCTGGCTTATTTTTCCCCCCCAATTGAGTACTGAGCATCATAACATTCCCAGAATTGTGCCAGAGACATCAGGATGAATGCAAACAGCTCCTGCCCTCAAGGAGCTCAGAGTTCAGGAAGAGCCAGACAAGAAGACAAGGAGAATCCAGTGGTGAAATGCAGCAACAGAGGCAGTGGCTGAGGGGGCCCAACCCAGCTACAGCCGGGTCAGGGGAAGGCTTTTGATTGACATTGACAGCAGCAGGAGGCCAATGCCTAGGCACATAGGGGCGGGTCCCCGGTTGAAACCCCATCTCCAAGGCAAAGACAGTTTAAAGCCTGAAAGTCAAGCTACAAGTCAAGTCCAGGCAGTGGACTGAGAACCTGTCTTCCTGTTTGGCACGCTTTCTTCTGATTGATCCCCAGCCTTCACCTATTTTACATGTACCTACACTTTCCTAATTGCGTTTTCTTATACTGATGTGCCCACTTTGGAGTGGTGTCTTTGCTTTAATCTCTTTGCATATTCACAAACCAATCAGCACACACTCCCCAGTGTGAGTCCATAAAAAGCCGAGGACCCAGCCACACTGAGAGAGAAACCACACCCCCACCACCCCCACGTCTCCTCTATGGTGAGAGCCATTGTTTCGCTTGAAACAATTCTCCCATCCTCACCCTTCAGTTGACAGTGTTTCCTCATTCTTCTTGGATGCAGGACAAGAGCTCGGGAACCACTGACTGCAGGTACAAGCTATAACACAGGAGGGCTGAGAGGGCAGGGTGCCTCCAGTGGCAGGCCCTCCTGGGTGTGTGTGGGGTGGAGGCATCACCCACCGTAGATGTCCCTGGTTGGCAAAGTGGCTGAGAAAAATCCTGAGTCAATATGGTGCAGGAATCTACAACCTGGAATTCTGGGTATTGTTTTTTTTTTTTTTGAGACAGGGTCTTTCTCTGTTGCACAGGCTGGAGTGCAGTAGGGCAATCATGGCTCACTGAAGCCTCAACCTCCTGGGCTCAAGCGATCCTCCTGCCTCCGGTTCTTGTGTTGCTGGAACTACAGGTGCGTGCCACCATGCCCAGCTAATTAAAAAAAATTTTTTTTTTTGTAGAGATGGGATCTCACTCTGTTGCCCAGGCTGGTCTTGAACTCCTGGGCTCAAGCAATCCTCCCAACTTGGCCTCCCAAAGTGCTGGGATTACAGGCATGAGCCACTGTGTCTGGCTTGGACAGTGTCTGTTTTATTCACTGTCAGATGCCCAGTAAATATTTGGTGAATAATTAGGGAGGATAGTTTTTGGTTTTGTTTACTCAAGGGATATGAATCGCCCATTCATACTCCAGAGGTCAGTGAGAATAGTGGAGAGCTCCAGGCACCCGACCTTGCACAGAAACACTGAAAAAACAGGCAAAAAAAAAAAAAAAAAAAGACCTGTCAGAATTGACTTTATCTGAGCTCTAGTGTTAAGTAAAAGCGACTGGAGGACATTGTTTTAGACTGTTTCTACACTGAGCCCCAACAGAGAAGACTAAAAATCAAAATGGAGTCACTCATGCTAAAGCTGTACCTCACCAAACTGAATCTGTTTTCTGATCTTCCTCATGATGGCTGCCTGATTCTAGTCTATGATCACAAATAAAGCCAACTGAGATATCTAACTGAATTAGTTGTGATTAATTGTAATTTTGTCCTTTGACACTGGAGAATCAAGGTTTTTGTTTTTGAGACGGAATCTTGCTTTATTGCATCTCAGCCAGAGAGCAATGGCACGATCTCGGCTCACTGCGACTTTCGCCTCTTGGGTTCAGGCGATTCTCTTTTTTTATTTATTGTTTTTTTTTATTTTTTATTTATTTTTTTTACAGAGACAGGGTTTCACCATGTTGGCCAGGCTAGTCTTGTACTCTTGGCCTCAAGTGATCCACCTGCCTCGGCCTCCCAAAGTGCTGGGATTATAGGCATGAGCCACCATGCCCGGCCTCAGGTGATTCTCTTGTCTCAGCCTCCTGAGTAGCTGGGATTACAGGTGTGCGCCACCATACTTGGCTAATTTTTGTATTTTTAGTAGAGATGGGATTTCACCATGTTGGCCAGACTGGTCTTGAACTCCTGACCTCAGGTGATCTGCCCTCCTCAGCCTCCCAAAGAGCTGGGTTTACAGGCATGAGCCACTGAGCCCAGCTGGGAAAACCAAGGTTTGTGCCAATCGAACGAAAACTGAATTGCGAAAAAAGCAGCTTGACTGGCAGGAAAGCTCCATGGTGTTTTCACCTGCCCTTGACCCATGTCCTTCACCAGCACTGCAGAAGTCTTGAAGACAGGCTGGGCACTGTGGCTCACGGCTGTAATTCCAGCACTTTGGGAGGCTGAGGTGGGTGGATCACGAGGTCAGGAGATCGAGACCCTCCTGGTTAACATGGTGAAACCCCATTTCTACTAAAAATACAAAAATTAGCTGGGCATGGTGGTGTGTGTCTATAATCTCAGCTACCTGGGAGGCTGAGGCAGGAGAACTGCTTGAACTAGGGAGTCAGAGGTTGCAGTGAGCGAGATTGCGCCACTGCACTCTAGCCTGGCAACAGAGCAAGACTCCGTCTCAAACAAAAGAAAAGAAGTCTTTAAGACAGTGGCCTGTGTTCCCAGTCCTGGTACCTTCAAGAGCAGAGCAGCCCCCATTCGCAAAGCAGTCACGTGTCACACGATGACAACTCCATCAGTGGTGCGTCACACGGGCAGTGTTCTCACAGATGACCTTGCCGTATTTTTACTGTATCATTTTACGTTTAGATATACAAATACATTAAGTGTTACAGTTACCTACAAACTTCAGTACAGGAACATGCTAGAGGTTTGAATCCTAGAATAGGCCACACCTTATAGAAGTGTAGTTGGCTACCCCATCAACGTTAGGTAGGTACAGTCCATGATGTTCGCACAGTGATGAAACTGCTTAATGATGTATTTCTCAGGAAAAAAAAAAAAAAAAAAAAAAAATATATATATATATATATATATATATATTTGAGACACGGTCTCACTCTGTCACCCATCTAGGAGTGCTGTGGTGTGATTATAGCTCGCTGCAGCCAGGACTCCCAGGGCTCAGGCGATCCTCCCACCTCAGCCTCTCTAGTAGCTGGGATGATAGATGTGCATCACCGTGCCCAGATAATTTTTGTAGTTTTGGTAGTCTTGTGGTTTCGCCATATTGCCTAGGCTGGTCTCAATTCCTGGACTCAAGTGATCTGCCTGCCTCAGCCTCCCAAAGTGGTGTTAGTCTTCAACTCAGAGAGCCTGGGGTGAAAAGCTACGGTGAAAGTTTCTTCGGGCAGGCCGGGTACAGTCATGCCTATAATCCCAATGTGAGCCACCATGCCCGCCCGCCCACCCACCCCTTTTTTTTTTTTTTTTTTTTTTTTTGAGACAGAGTTTTGCTCTTGTTGCCCAGGCTGGAGTGCAATGGCACGATCTCAGCTCACCCCAACATCCACCTCCTGGGTTCAAGCGATTCTCCTACCTCAGCCTCCCCAGGAGCTGGGATTACAGGCATGTGCCACCAAGCCTGGCTAATTTTATTTTTTTTTTTGAGACAGAGCCTCGCTCTGTTGCCCAGGCTGCAATGCAATGGCATGATCTCGACTCACTGCAACCTCTGCCACCTGGGTTCAAGTGATTCTCCTGTCTCAGCCACATGAGTAGCTGGGATTACAGATGTGTGCCACCACACCCAGCTAATTTTTGCATTATTAGTAGAGACAGTTTCACCATGTTGGCCAGACTGGTCTAGAACTCCTTACCTCAGGTGATCCGCCCACCTCGGCCTCCCAAAGTGCTAGGATTATAGGTGTGAGCCACTGTGCCCGACCTAATTTTGTAGTTTTAGGAGAGTTGGGATTTCTCCATGTTGGTCAGGCTGGTTTCCATCTCCCACCCTCAGGTATCTGCCTGCCTCAGCCTCCCAAAGTGCTGGGATTATAGGCATGAGCCACTGCACCTGGCCTTTTTTTCTTTTTAAAAGTATCCCCCATTGTTAAGCCAAGCATGACTATATTGTGTTGGTCTGTTCTATTTTTTTTTTCTTTCTTTTTTTTTTTTTCACATTGGACATTTGTACAATTTTTTTTTTCTTTTTAAAGACGGGGTTTCACCATGTTGGTCAGGCAGGTCTTGAACTCCCGACCTCAGGTGATCCGCCGGCCTTGGCCTCCAAAGTGCTTGGATTACAGGCGTGAGTCACTGCACCCGGCCTTTTTTTTAATCTAATTTTATTTTTTTTCTTTTTAGGTCTGTTCTAATGTGTCTGGAAGCTACAGAAAGATTGACTCAAGGTCCTTGTCTTCAATTCAGAATGCATTCCTTGAAAACAATGTCCCACACCCGCCTGGGACAAAGATTACGATGGAAGAAAACCACAGATGAGCCAAAGCCTGGGGTGAAAAGCTGTGGTGAAAGGTTCTTTGGGCAATGAGAGCCTTCTAAAGGTACCCATATATATGGAATTATTTATTTATTTATTTATTTTAGACGGAGTGTCGCTCTGTTACCCAGGCTGGAGTGCAGTGGCGCAGTCTTGGCTCACTGAAACCTCCCCCTCTCGGGTTCAGGCGATTCTCCTGCCTCAGCCTCCCTAGCTAGGATTACAGGCACCCATGTATTGGCACCATGCCCAGCTAATTTTTGCATTTTTAGTAGAGACAGGGTTTCACTATGTTGGCTAGGTTGGTCTCTAACTTCTGACCTCAGGTGACCCACCTGCCTTGGCCTCCCAAAGTGCTGGGGTTACAGGCGTGAGGCACCACGCCCAGCCTACACTGAAGAATTTAGAATGCAATGTGCATGCCCCCTGAAGTCCCTAAACTGTCGCCTCTGGCGGATCACTAGGCTCAGCATTAGCAGGAAGTAAAGGCCGAAGTGGAGTTGTCAGCATCCTGCTTAAGCCCTGGAGTACCCCTCACAGATCTGCAGACAGCGGGAAAGGGTATTTTGTGTGTGTGTTCATGAGACAGGGTCTCACTGTCACCAAGGGTGGAGTGCAGCGGGCCCATCATGGCTCACTGCAGCCTTGAACTCCTGGGCTCAAGCGAGCCTCCCACCTCTGCCTCCTGAGTAGCTAGGACTACAGGTGCATGCCACCACACCTGGTTAATTTTTTAATTATTTTGTAGAGATGGTGGGGCGTGGGCGAGAGTCTCTCTATGTTGCCAAGGCTGGTCTCAAATCGCTCAAGCAATCCTCTCACTTCAGCCTCGCAAAGTGCTGGGATTACAAGCATGAGCACCCAGCTAGAAGTTTTTTGTTTCATTTTTCTATCTTTTCCTCTCTGCAACATAAATTTAAAAAACTCCTACAACAAAAAGACAACCTAATTTTTAAATGGGCAAAAGACATTAACAGATTTCTTTCCAAAGAAGATACACACGTGACCAAGAAGCAGATAAAAAGATGCTTAACTTTTTCCAGGAGTATGTAGAGAAGGTTAAAAAAAAAAAAAAAAAAAAAGATGCTTAACCTTACTAGTCATTAGGAAAATGCACATACACTAGGTTGGCTATTAAAAACAAAACGAAACAAAACAAAAACAGGGCTGGGCGGGGTGGCTCATGCCTGTAATCCCAGCACTTTGGGAGGCTAAGGTGGGCAGATCACTTGAGGCCAGGAGTTCGAGACCAACTTGGGCAACATGGGATAAACCTTGTCTCTATTATAAATACAAAAATTAGCTTGGCGTGGTGCTGCGAGCCTATAATCCCAGCTACTTGGGAGGCTGAGGCATGAGAATCACTTGAACTTGGGAGATGGAGGTTGCAGTTACTGCACTCCAGCCTCAGTGAAGGAGTGAGACTGTGGCAAAAAAAAAAAAAAAAAAAAAAACGAAACAAAACGGAAAATAACAAGTGTTGGTGAGGATGTGGAGAAACTGGAACCCTCATACATGGTTGGTGGGAATGGAAAACAGCAAGGCTGCTGGGAAAAACACTTTGGTTCCTCAAAAAGTTAAACATAGAAATACTATAGGGTACAGCAATTCCATCACTAGATCTATACCCCAAAGAACTGAAAGCAGGTACATACATGTTAACAGCAGCTGTACTCACAATAGCTAAAAGGTTGAAATAACCCTACTGTCCATCAATAATGAATGGCTAAAGAAGTTGTGGGGCCAGGCACAGTGGCTCACAACCTTACAGCGGGGGCAAAGTGGAATGAGGAGTTGATACAGGAGGTAGGAAGAAATTATTTAGGCAGATACTGAGGGCAAAGAGTCCTCAGCAGAATTTCTTTTCTTTTCCTTTTTTTTTTTTTTTTGAGACATTCTCGCTCTGTTGCCAGGTGCCAGGCTGGAGTGCAGTGGCGCGATCTCGGCTCACTGCAACCTCCGCCTTCCGGAGTTCAAGCAATTCTCCTGCCTCAGCCTCCAGAGTAGATGGGACTACAGGCGCACACCACCATGCCCAGCTAATTTTTGTATTTTAGTAGAGACGGGGTTTCACCATGTTGGCCAGGATGGTCTCGATCTCTTGACCTGGTGATCCGCCCACCTCGGCCTCCCAAAATGCTGGGATTACAGGCGTGAGCCACCGCGACTGGCCCAGAATTTCTTTTCTAACAGAAAGTAGCCCCACCTCGGACAGGCGCGGGGGCTCACGCCTGTAATCCCTGCACTTTGGAAGGCGAGGCGGGCGGATCACGAGGTCAGGAGTTTGAGACCAGCCTGGCCAATATGGTGAAACCTTGTCTGTACTAAAAATACAAAACTTAGGCAGGCATGGTGGTGCGCGCCTGTAGTCCCAGCTACTCGGGAGGCCGAGGCAGAAGAATCGCCTGAACCTGGGAGGCGGAGGCTGCAGTGAGCCGAGATCGCGCCACTGCACTCCAGCCTGGGCGACAGAGCGAGACTCTTGTCTCAAAAAATAAAATAAAAATCCATTAAAAAAGGAATCACCCTTAAAGTGCTTATAGAGAAGGTAGAAAAAATAAAAAATAAAAAAAAAAGGAATCACCCATTCTCCACTATTACTTCAAAATGTCCAAGCAGCGAGGAAAATGATGGAAAAACTTGGAGTGAAAAGGAATACCAAACCGATATTACAAAGAGCTGCTACTTCCCCAAATTTTCTAAAAGTAAGAAAGTGCCGACAACAACCAACTGTATTTGAGGAGTGTTTGTCATCACCTGCCAACTTTTTCTGGGTCTATCTTTGAAGACTAAACATTTCCACATACACTGTTTATGTTTCGACGGGAACCAAGTAACAGATTATTACTTACTGAGGGCCTACGATGTGCCACGCATTGAGGAAGTAAGCACTCAACAGGCATTTCACCTATCCCACGACAGCCCAGTGGGGTAGGCCTATTATCCCCACTTTGCAGAAGAGGAAACTGAGGCTCAAATAATGGGTGGGGTGGGAGCTGAACCAGGCAAAGTGGCTCCCATTCCCACACTCTCCTCACCTTTTCCTACCTGGGCTGTCGTTTTTCTGACCCGCGGCTACTGTAATGACTCTGTTTACCTGCTGGCCCTTGAGTTTTGAGACCGTTGGGGTGCATAGTGTGGCTACACCCCTCCACTGTCTATAAGCCAGGAAAGCCGAGCGTTCAACAGGAACCGAGCCTCATCTCAATGCTCACAGCCGCCCTATAGGGTGGTCGTTCCAGCACTCTCAACTTACTAGTAAACTGATACACTGATGCTTCTAATGCGCAAAAGGCGTCGAAACTGGGGCCACGCTCCCAGACCAAGCAAAACACCACGCCACGGGTATCTCCGCCCGCCCTAGCTGAGCCTTTTTATAAGCGAGCCCTATGGGTCGCGTACAGGGCCACGCCCAGTCGCTATTTTTTGGTCCACTGTACCCCGTGGATCCAGCCAAAGGTTGTCACGCGCGGCGCACTCTGGGAAAACAGCAGGGAGATGCCTAAGAGGACCCTGCCGCCTCTAACTTTAGTTGTCTTAGCTATTGCCTACAAAAGATGCGCCATCATGGCACTTATTTTTGTCATTTTCCTCCACCAGGGGCCGAGACCAGAGCCGAACCCTTTGAGAAAAATGTTTCAAGACAGCTGAGTGTCTCCCGAGCGCCTAAGGCATTCATTCGGGCAGCCTGCCTCTCTCGGGGTCCTTCACTTTTGGCACTGCTGGTTACAGACAACCGACAGAAGCGGCTGCCAATGAGCTCCGCCGAGTAGGACGGGGGCAGGGCTAGTGCTTAAAGGAGCCGCGACCCCTTTGCAGACCAGAGGGTGACCCGGATGATGGCGGCCGGCGCGGCCCTAGCCCTGGCCTTATGGCTACTAATGCCACCAGTAGGGGTGGCAGGGGCGGGACCCCAGCCAATCCAGGACGGTGAGTTCACGTTCCTGTTGCCAGCGGGGAGGAAGCAGTGTTCTACCAGTCTGCGCCGGCCAACGCAAGCCTCGAGACCGAGTACCAGGTAGAGGGTCGAGGGCTGGGCAGCCAGCGGAGTCAGGGAGAGGGGGCGTGGCCAAGCCGCCCAGGCGAGGCGCGCTTTAGGGGGAAGAGGGAGCGGTCCGTGCGTGGGAGCGCGGGGGCGGAGCTGGAAAGAGATGGACAGATGGGGCGGGGACGGCGTGTGGGAGCGGAAGGGGAGTAATAAAGAAGGTGGGGCTAGAGTGATACATCCAGAGGGGGGCGGGGCCAACGAGAAGTGTAGGTAGCCTCTGAGAGGACAGGACTCTCGCTGCTGGGCGTGGCGATAATGCTGATAGGTCGACGACGGGGGCGTTGCTGACAAGCCTTTTTCGGGGGTTAGACTAAGGAAAAGGCAGGGCCTATCGTCTTTTGGAGGCGGAGCTAACCGGGGGCGTGGCCAGGTAAACGTCCTTCAAGGACTTTTGATAGGTGCGTGGTCAGCAGAGCTCAAAGTATGGAACCCAAGCTGTCATATCAATGAGGGTGGAGGCGAGGGGCGCAGCCATTGGGACAGGTTGGGGCGGGACCGGTTGTGGGTGTTCCGGCATTCAGGTAAGCCCTTGGTGGTCTGTATGGGTCAGTGTGTGGTTCAGCCATAGTCCTCTTCGGCAGGCGCCCTTGGCCTACCGATAGCCCTTCATCCGCTCTTACCTGTCCCCCAGGTGATCGGAGGTGCTGGGCTGGACGTGGACTTCACGCTGGAGAGCCCTCAGGGCGTCCTGTTGGTCAGCGAGTCACGCAAGGCTGATGGGGTACACACGTGAGTTCAGTCCGGCTGCCTGCCTAGGTTCAGTTACAGCCCTGCCCCTCCCAGGTGGCCTCAGGTTACCGCCCTGACTGCCCCACTGAGTTGGCTGGCTGGCCACCCTGGGTCATGTTTGTGGGTCTGTCTGTCTGCCCAGGGTGGAGCCAACGGAGGCCGGGGACTACAAGCTGTGCTTTGACAACTCCTTCAGCACCATCTCCGAGAAGCTGGTGTTCTTTGAACTGATCTTTGACAGCCTGCAGGATGACGAGGAGGTCGAAGGATGGGCAGAGGCTGTGGAGCCCGAGGAGATGCTGGATGTTAAAATGGAGGACATCAAGGTATGTCTAGGCTGCGCTGGGGCCACTCCTTCCAGATCTCTAGGATTCAGCTGGGGTGCCCCTCCTTGGCCTGACCCACCCTCCCGTCTGTATCGGTGCCCTCAACTGAACTATAGTTAACAGTAGCAGCAATTAAAATAGTTCATTTCAGGCCATGCATGGTGGCTCACACCTGTAATCCCAGCACTTTGGGAGGCTGAGGCGAGTGGATCACCTGAGATTAGGAGTTCGAAACCAGCCTGGCCAACATGGTGAAACACCGTCTCTGCTAAAAATACAAAATATTAGCCAGGTGTGATGGCAGGCACCTATAATCCCAGCTACTTGGGAGCCTGAGGCAGGAGAATCACTTGAACCCAGGAGCAGAGGTTGCAGTGAGCCAAAATCACACCATTGCACTCCAGCCTGGGGAATAGAATGAAACTCTGTCTCAAAAAAAAAAAAAAAAACAAAAAAAACAAAACAGCAGTTCATTTTTAGGTGTAAACCTGGTTTAAAGGTTTAAGGAACTCATATCATAAATAACTCATACTGTAAATCTCCATAACCATCTTGTGAAGTAGACCCTATGGTCAAATTATACCCATTTTACAGGTGGGAAAAGTGAGATACAGGATGGCTGAGCAACTCAAGGGTACACAGACCAACTATCAGAGTTGGTACTGAACCCAGACTGGTTTCAGCAACTGTGCTCTTAAACCACAAGCAAATATGTTCTGTACGTTTATTACTGTTCTAATTAACTATAGTTTTATTTTTTCAGACAGATCTCTCTTGGTTACCCAGGCTGGATTGCAGTGGTGCGATCTCAGCTCACTGCAACCTCTACCTCTCAGGTTCAAGTGATTCTCCTGCCTCAGCCTCCTAAGTAGCTGTGCTACCATGCCCAGCTAAGTTTGTATTTTTAGTAGAGACAGGGTTTCACCATGTTGGCCAGGCTGGTCTTGAACTCTTCAACTCAGGAGATCTGCCCACCGCAGCCTCTCAAAGTTCTGGGATTACAGATGTGAGCCATAGCGAGGCAGGGTCTTGCTCTGTCACTCAGGGTAGAGTGCAGTGGTGTGATCATAGCCCACTGTAACCTCAAACTCCTGGGATCAAGCAATCCTGCCACCTCAGTGGGACTGCACATGCACACTACCATGCCTGGATAACGTTTTGTTTTCTGTACAGATGAGGTTTCACCAGTTGCCCAGGGGTGGTCTTGAACTCTTGGGTTTAAGTGATCCTCCTGTCTTCGTCTCTTAGTGTTTTGATTACAGGTGTAATCTTCCCTCAGCCTCCTGAGTAGCTGGGATTACCGTTGCACACCACCACCCGTCTAATTTTTTGTATATTTTGTAGAGATGGGGTTTTGCTATGTAGCCCATGCTGGTCTCAAACTCCTGGGCTCAAGTGATCCTCCCACCTCAACGTCCCAAAGTGCTGGGATTACAGGTATGAGCCACCATGCTCGTCCTTGTACATTTATTTAGGCATTAAATTTTCACAGCAATTTGGAAGCTTATAGAAGAGATAACAGGCTCAGAGAGGTTAAGTTGCTCACAGTCACACAGCCAGTGAGTGGCAGAGTGAGGACTTGAACTTAGCCTGAACAAGTCTGTGTTTGCAGCTGTACCTCCCTGGGCTAACACAGCCTCCCTCCATATCCCCCAGGTTTTTTGGGTCTCTGCTCTCCAACGGGCGGAGGCCTGACCCTTCCACTCCCTCTGCCCTGCAGGAATCCATTGAGACTATGCGGACCCGGCTGGAACGCAGCATCCAGATGCTGACGCTGCTGAGGGCTTTCGAGGCACGTGACCGCAACCTGCAAGAGGGGAACTTGGAGCGGGTCAACTTCTGGTCGGCTGTCAACGTGGCGGTGCTGCTGCTGGTGGCCGTGCTGCAGGTCTGCATGCTCAAGCGCTTCTTCCAGGACAAGCGCCCAGTGCCCACGTAGCCCCTGCCGCGCGCAGAAGGAAGAACGGGACGAAGGAGGGGCAACGGGGCGTGCACATAGGAGACTTGGGGGTCCCTCCCCAATTTTAGTTTCCTGCCAAAGCAGGAGTGTGCAGTCGGGGCCCTCGGTCTGGCCCTGTGAGTCTCCTTCCGTCCTCAGCGGGCGGGGAACGCCTCTGGCTTGAAGGGGCGGCTCAGCGGCTGCACTCATGTTTCTGGAAATCTCACAGGGTGGGCACTGCAGCGTTGGAATGGGAGCCTCGGGTTTCCTGGCCCCTTTACTGTAAATGTGCCTTAATCTAAGCCTTCCATCTTGTATGAGCGTTGCCTGGTGCGGGGCAGGGCCTAACAAGGACACCTGGGTCCTCCAAGCCAGGTTGAGGTCTGGTATATAACACCAGGAAGGGGCCTGCAAGACCACCTGCCCCGGCCCCTCTCCCTGCAGGGGCCCCACACAGGCATGAGTGGTGGCCCCACCAACGTCTAGGCAGAAGCCTCCTGGAACAAAGGGTGGTGTGGCCTGGGCATCGAAGTCAATAAATTATGGTCAGAAAATCACAGAGCCTGCTGACTGGGGCTCAGGGACACCAGCTGGGACAGATTGGCCCTGAGAGGGCAGCCAGACAGGCGGGAGGGGCCTCCCACGAAGCTCAGAAGAAAGGTCGTGCGGGAGCCGATGGAGGTGGTCGCCTGGCACAAGAGAAAAATCAGAAAGCAAAGTTTAACTGAGCCCTGGCTGGGCCATGAGGCCTGGGCTTCCCCATGAGAGGGTGAGAAGCAGGGACCGAGGATAGGAAGGGGGTTAAGTGCTGGGGTCCCTGCTCCACCAGGCAGCGGCCAGGCCTGTGCGCATGGGGGTGTGTGGGGGAGTGGAGAAGATCTGCTCGCACTCCTGATGTGCTAAAGAAGGTAAAAGCTCTCCCGTGTATTGAGTGGCTTCCTCCGAAAGGTGACCTCCCTGAAAGCAGAGCCCTCAGGGAGTGAGGTGTGAGGTGCTTATGATTGTAGGGACCTGGGCATCCTTGTGGGAGGCCTGATGGGGGAGGTGGTGCCCACATCCCCAGCCTAAACACCAACACGAGGCCCACACAGCAGCCACCAGCAGCGTCTTCCCTTTATTTTAGTTTATTAATAGGATACAGAGTGCAGGCACTTACAGTGGTCAAACTGAGCAAGGAGTGGGTGAGGTCTGCTCAGAGGCCGCCCAGGGCCCACCCTGTCAGGATGGCATGGGCGGGAGCTGAGAGGCCACCAAAGTCCCCCCCTGCCACCACCATCCACATAGCCCCAAGCCCAGCCACCCTCGGGGACCCGGGAGGAGGAGGAGGAGAGGAGTAGGGCAAGGCCGGCCCGGGCCAATGGCTCCGGGCCTGGCAAAGGCACCTATGGCAGCCGAGGCTGGGCCGGGCTCAGGCTGTGTGGTTAATATGGCCAAGAAGGACTATGTACAACTCAGGCCTGGCAGCCGGGCACTGCCGAGCCCACAGGGCCAGGCTTACCACTGGGGAGCTCCTGCTGATGAGAAGCTGACGTGCCCCTGTGCCCCAGCAAGGCCTGGGGACATATGCGCCCTTGGTGCCCCCCACTTCTAGAAGGCCCCTGCCCTACATGGGCTTTCCCAGCCCAAGAAGACCCTGGCAGAGTCCCCCTGGCTGGACTCCTCATGCAAGATGGTGTCGAGGGTGCAGGTCCCCCCCTCTGCCACCCTGTGACCCCATCCTCCAAAGTGCAACACCCCAGTGCCCCCTGCCTGGAGCTCCAGGGCCCTTTCTCGCAGTGCGGTGTCCAGCCAGGCACAGGGGCCGGCCCTGGACCCGGGCCAGGGTAAGGGAAGAGGCCGGGGCTGCCCACTGGGAGCCTGGTCCCGGCATAGGGGTGGCGGAGGGCCCCAGACCACCGAAGCTCCTGCGCCATGGGTGCGCGAGGCCCCCGGAGAGCATGCCCCCCACTCGAAGCCTAGTCGAGCAGGGATGGCTCGGCTGGGCGGATAATGGTGGGCCGGCTGGGCGCAGCAGGGGGTCTTCTGCTGCAAAGAGAATAAAGACAGGTGGGGAGGGGGAGACGGCAGTGAGGCCATGAGCCAGAGGCAGGCCTGGTCGAGGACCCAGCCCCCACCCACACGTCACCCCAGGGTGCTCCCCAGGCTGACGGCTCCACAAGCCACCAGGGTGCTAGGGAGGTGTTTGCTGAACCCAGGAATCGATTTGCCTGCTGTTGACCCTCGGTGAGTTTCCTGCCTTCCCTGGGCCTCAGCTTCACCACTGGATAAGTAGAGAGAATAAGGCCTGGCACACAGGATAGGGTGAGGCAGGCAGAGGCAGGAAGAAGAAGGTAAACAGTGAGAGAAGGTGCCCAGCATGAGGGATCCCCAGCTGCCTGGTAGGGCACCTCAGTGGGCAGAGGGCAAGCTGGGAGCCCTGGAGTCACCGGGCTCCCCTACTCTGTGACGCCGAACAAGCCTCTTGGCCTCTCTGGGCCTGTTTCCTGGCCAGCCAAACGGGGATGAGGACAATTCCTCCATTCCAGCAGCAGGGCACGTAGGGAGAGCTCACTGGGAGGCAGTGAGACTGGAGGAGAGACCCCAGGGTGCAAGCAGTTGGGGTGGGGACAGGGGGTTGGCCTTACCTGGGCACTCCTGGGGGATCCCTGGGGGATCCGAACTGGCCGCGATGGGATCTAGGTGGGGCCGGGAAGAGGTCATTGTTGGCAAACACGCTCTGGGGTCCAGGCCGGTACGGGATTGGGGGTGGTAAGGAGGCTGTTGTCCCCACGGGCACAGGAATCATGGGGGGGCCCTGGAGTGGGACCCCTCACCGCTGGGGGCCGGCCTGGGGGGTGCACGCTGGACACGGGTCGGCGTTGTGGAGTGGGGCTGTGAGGAAGGAGAGGGTGTGAGCTACAGATGGAGTGGGAGTTCCAGCCATGCCAATTGTGGCTGCCAGAGCCCAAGGCGGGGCAGGCTGGGGGACAGCGCAGGGGCAGGGCAGCTCTGGCCACGCCTTCCATTTGCCCCACCAGAGCCTCCCACCCGCCATTCTCTGTGCTCCAGGAGGCTCATCTCTGTTCTGTGGCTGCTGCCCCCTCGAGCCTCTTACCCTGGCTTCCATTTGTGCAGTGCCGATGGAAGGCACCAGCAGAGGGCAGACAGGGTGTATTTATTCACGGCTTCCAGCCCTAGAGCTCCAAGGCTGGCTGGCCCCTGTTGCCCATCTCTCCCTTCTCAGGCCTCAGCAGGGCAGCAGCTCCCACTGTGCCCAGCCTGGGGCCGCCCCTTCTCCTACCCACCCTTGGGCTGTGTCCCATTTCCTGCCAGGACCCTGAAGGACACGTGGGGAGGACAGGAACCCGCAGGCTGCACGCTTGTGGGTAGGGGAACCAGGCTCCCGGACCTGTGGCTGCTGGGGCTCTGGAGCCAGGTGTCGTCGACGGGCGGGGGCACGGGCGTGGACACGGTGCTGGTGCTGATGTCACCGATGATGTTGAGCGCCTCCTTGAGGGCGTGGTACATGCGTAACATGTCGTCCCGCCGCTGCGCCTGGTCGGCTGACTCCTCCATGAGGCTGCTCTGGTCCGCCGAGGAGTACAGGTAGGCCAGCAGCTCATGGTGGATGAAGGCCTTTGTCTGTGGGCAGGGGTTGGCGGGGGAGGCTCAGGCTTCTGCACCACCCCAACCCAGAACCCATAGTGACTGCTGGAAATACATCTCCCACAGGGCAAGGCCACCCCCAGACTTCTTTGAGAAATCTTGCTCTGTCGCCCAGGCTGGAGTATAGTGGCTCAATCTTGGCTCACTGCAACCTCTGCCTCCCAGGTTCAAGCAATTCTGCTGCCCCTCCAGCCTCCCGAGTAGCTGGGACCACAGGCACACACCACCATGTTTGGCTAATTTTTGTAGCGATGGGGTTTTACCATGTGGCCCAGGCTGTTTATGAGATTCTTATTCAACTTATTCCAAGTACCTTGTCTCTTCTATTGATATCTTTTCTCCTGTCTTAGCTTCTTATTTCCTTAACCTTGGCAGAACAATCAATCCTGTTATATTTCCATTTGTTTATGTTTTTGTGACAGTCTCACTCTGTCACCCAGGCTGCAGCACAATCTCGGTTCACTGCAACCTGCATCTCCTGGGTTCAAGCAATTCTTGTGCCTCAACCTCCCAAGTAGCTGGGACTATAGGTGTGTGCCACCACCCCCATCTAGTTTTTTGTATTTTTAGTAGAGACAGGGTTTCACCATGTTGGTGAGGCTGGTCTTGAACTCCCAACCTCAGGTGATCCACCTGCCTTGGCCTCCCAAAGTGCTGGGATTACAGGCGTGAGCCACTGCCCCAGCCCCAAAGCCGGTTTATAAAGCTTTTTGAGTGGCTAGTGCCAAGCCAAAGGCATGACTCACAAATGCCCTGAACCCTCCAGCAGCCTGAGCTGGAGATCGTATCAGCACAGCTGCATTTCACAGAAGAGGAGCTCAGAGCCCTGAGAGTCTCCAGGGAACCTGGGGCCAGGCAGGTGACGCCCATGAGGAAGACAGGCTGTGCCACCAGCCCATCAGGACACCGCAGCTGCCCAACACGACCTGAAGGCATGGTTGCAACCAGAGTGAACGTGGGTTTGAATCCCACTTCCTACTCTCCTAAGGGAGCTGGGGCAGGTTACTTTATCTCTCTGGACTCCAGTTTTCTGTCTGTGAAATGGAGTGCAGTGGCACGACCATAGCTCACCGCAGCCTCAACCTCCTGGGCTCAAGTGATCCTTCTGCCTCAGCCTCCCAAAGTGCCAGGACTACAAACTGGTGTGAGCCAGGGTGCCTGGCCTCCTTCTCATTTTTTTTTTTTTTTTTTTTTGAGATGGAGTGTCACTCTGTTGCCCAGGCTGGAGTGCAACGGCATGATCTCGGCTCACTGCAACCTCTGCCTCCCAGGTTCGAGCCACTGTCCTGCCTTAGCTTCCCGAGTAGCTGGATTACAGGTGCCCACCACCATGGAGAAGATAGCATTTCTCCCTCGTGCAGTTATTCTGAGGCCGGCATAAAGTAATTGAGAGAAGGTGCACATCTGCGGTGTTCATTCCAGTTAGTGGATTCGATGGGACCATGGACCCAGTATGGCTCGGAAGCCCTAGGGTTTCCCAAAGAGATTGGCCATGCAGATTCCGGTGTTTAAAGGGTGGTGACTTGTTCTAATTTGTTGTTGTTGCTGTTGTTGGAGACAAGGTCTTGCTCTGTTGCTCGGGCTGGAGCGCAGTGGCATGACCACAGCTCACTGCAGCCTCAACCTCCTGGGCTCAAGTGATCCTCCCGCCTCAGCCTCCCAAAGTGCTACAAACAGGTGTGAGCCACGATGCCTGACCTTCTCATTTTTTTTTTTTTTGAGATGGAGTCTCACTCTGTTGCCTAGCCTGGAATGCAATGGCATGATTTCAGCTCACGGCAACCTCCGCCTCCTGGGTTCAAGTGATTCTCCTGCCTCAGCTTCCCAAGTTGCTGAGATTACAGGCATATGCCATCATGCCTGGCTAATTTTTGTATTTTTAATACAGACGGGGTTTTGCCATGCTGGCCAGGCTGGTCTCGAACTGACCTCAAGTGATCCACCCGTCTTGGCCTCCCAAAGTGCTGGGATTAAGCGTGAGCCCCCGCGCCCGGCCGCCTCCGTCTCATTTTCAGTGCTCCACTCACATTGTTGATCATGAGGTGCATGATGGTCTTTGGCATGAGGTCGCGGATGGACTTGTTGATGATGGCCACGTATGAGTCCACCAGGTTGCGAATGGTCTCCACCTGCCGCTCCAGCTGGGGGTCCATGGAGAAGGTGTTCTCCTGGGCCCCGTCCTCGTTTTCTGCCTGCAAGTGGGAGGTGAGGTGCTTAGGGGTGACCTTGGCCTGGGGCGAGTCCTGGTTCTCTGGTAACCATCTGCCCTACTGTCCCACCAATAACTGACCTCAGGCTGGCCCCTGACAGCCCCACTGGTACCAGGCAGGCTTGCTTGCCCTGGGCCAGAGCTGCCCAAACAATGGGGTGATCCTGGCTGATGCTGGGGTGAATCTCCTCACCTGGGCATTGGAACATGGTTTTTTTTGTTGTTGTTGTTTGTTTTTTGATACAGTCTTTCTATGTCACCCAGGCTGCAGTGCAGTGACACAAACACAGCTCACTGCAGCTTCAACCTCCTGGGGGCGCTCAAGTGATTCTCACACCTTAGCCCCCTGGAGTAGCTGGGATTACAGAGGTGCACTGCCATGCCTGGGTATGCTTTGTATTTTGTGGAGAGACAGGGTTTTGCAACATTGCCCAGGCTGTTCTTGAACTCCTGGGCTCAAACGATCTGCCCGTGTCAGTCTCCCACAGTGCTGGGATTACAGGCGTGAGCCACCGCACCTGACCTTGGGACATTTTATTTTATTTTATTTTTGAGATGAAGTCCTGCTCTGTCGCCCAGACTGGAGTGCAATGGCGTTATCTCAGCTCACTGCAACCTCCGCCTCCTGGGTACAAGTGATTCTCCTGCCTCAGCCTCCCGAGTAACTAGGATTACAGGCGTGCACCACCATGCCTGGCTAATTTTTGTAGTTTTAGTAGAGTTGGGGTTTCACCATGTTGGTCAGGGTGATCTCAAACTCCTGAGCTCAAGTGATCTGCTCGCCTCAGCCTCCCAAAGTGCTGGGATTACAGGTGTGAGCCACCCACTGTGCCCGGCTGAGACATTTTAATATTGGGGCCAAGGGTGGCCATGTTCACTCTACCTCAAGGATGGAAGGGGAAAAGAGGAACAAAGCAGGTGGAACCCCATCCCCTGCGTGCCCCGGTCACTGGCTTCAGCGAGGGAACTTTCTGGGCCCTGATGACACAAGTGCCCCAATTTCTCCTTTGCTTGCTCAAGTGGGCATCTGCCACATGACTTCAGAGACTCCTGGCTAATGTGGCCTGGAAATGATCTGTCTTGGGGAAAGCCAGCCCTGCTTCCTCTCCTGGGTGGGGGCTGCTGGGCCTGAGGTATGCCAGCTGTGCAGGGCAGCTCCTCACCTGGTCCTTCTCGGGGTAGACGCCGGCTCGGAGGAAGGAGGCCTTCCAGCTGTCCACGTCCTCCTGGGAGTCACAGGCCAGCTCGATCTGCCGCAGGTCCTTGTAGACATTTCTGCGGGGGTGGGGGGGGCATGCTTGACCCTGACCATGGGCCTGGCAGACCACCCAGAGGCATGGGCTCTGGGGGGTCCTTCTAACTGATTAGGAACCCAATCCTAACCCAGGTTTCACCAGGTCATGCCGAGGGGTCGCTGTGAGTGATGCCTACAGCACATAGAAGAGTGCGGTTCACAAGCTCGCCAAGTGTCTACGTTTGTTTCTGTTGGACCAGCCGACTCCTCTCCTTTCCTGGTCCCCCAGAGGTGGGCATGTGTCTCCCGACACCCACTGTGGCTGGGGAACTCCCACTGGGGCATTTTCATGAAAGCCCAGAGCAGCGCTGTCCACCAGAACTTTATTTGCATTTTTCTGTGTTTTTTAAAAAAAATGTTGGCCAGGCACGGTGGCTCACACCTGTAATCCCAACACTTTGGGAGGCCGAGGTGGACGGATCACCTGACGTCAGGAGTTTGAGACCAGGCTGGCCAATATGGTAAAACCCTATCAATACTAAAATACAAAAAATTAGCTGGGCGTGGTGGCAGGCGCCTGTAATCCCAGCTACTCAGGAGGCTGAGGCAGAAGAATTGCTTGAACCTGGGAGGTGGAGGTTGCAGTGAATTAAGATTGCACCCTGCTCTCCAGCCTGGGCAACAGAGTGAGACTCTGTCTCAAAAACAAAACAAAACAATTTTTGTAAGGGTTAGGCGTGGTGGCTCACACCTGTAATCCCAGCACTTTGGGAGGCTGAGGCAGGGGAATCGCTTGAGCTCAGGAGTTAGAGACCAGCCTGAGCAACACATCAAGACCCTGTCTCTACAGAAAATACAAAAATTAGCCAGGTGTGGTGACGTGCGCCTATAGTCCCAGCTACTCAGGAGGCTGAGGTGGGAGGATCACTTGAGCATGGGAGGTGGAGGCTGCAGTGAGCCAAGAAGACACCATGCACTCCAGCCTGGGTGCTAGAGTGAAACCCTGTCTCCCCGGTCCTCAATTTTTTTTTTTTTTTAGACAGAGTCTCACTCTGTTGCCAGGCTGGAGTGCAGTGGTGCGATCTCGGATCACTGCAGCCTCCGACTCCATGGTTCAAGTGATTCTCCTGCCTCAGCCTCCTGAGTAGCTGGATTACAGGCATGCACCACCAAACCCAGCTAATTTTTTATATTTTTAGTAGAGATGGGGGTTTCACCATATTGGCCAGGCTGGTCTCGAACTCCTGACCTCGTAATCCGCCTACCTCAGCCTCCCAAAGTGCTGGGATTACAGGTGTGAGCCACCACACCCAGCCCCTAATTCTTTTTTTTTTTTTTTTTAAATAGAGATAGAATCTTACTTTGTTGTCTTGAATTCCTGGCTTCAAGTGATCCTCCCACCTTGGCTTCTCAAAGTGTTGGGATTACAGGCATGAGCTATTGTGCCCAGCCCCAAACTTTCTTTTTTTTTTTTTTTTTTTTGAGACGGAATCTTACTCTGTCACCCAGCCTGCAGTGCAGTGGCGCCATCTCGGCCCAGTGCAACCTCCCTCTTCTAGGTTCAAGTGATTCTCCTACCAAAGCCTTCTGAGAGGCCGAGACCACAGGCACACAGCACCACACCCAGCTGAATTTTTCACGGTGTTGCCCAGGTTGGTCATGAACTCCTGAGCTCTGGCAATCCACCCACCTTGGCCTCCCAAAGTGCTAGGATTACAGGCGTGAGCCACCGTGCCGGGCCCAAATTTTTTTTTTTTTTTTTTTTGAGACAGAGTCTTGCTCTGTCACCAGGCTGGAGTGCAGTGGCACAATCTTGGCTCACTGCACCCTCTGCCTCCTGGGTTCAAGTGATTCTTCCACCTCAGCCTCCCGAGTAGCTGGGACCACAGGCGCATGCCACCACGCCTGGCTAATTTTTGTATTTTTAGTAGAGACGAGTTTCACCATGTTGGCCAGGATGGTCTCGATCTCTTGACCTTGTGATCCACCCGCCTTGGTCTCCCAAAGTGCTGGGATTACAAGCATGAGCCATCGAGCCTGGACCCAAATTTTCTTTAATAGTAGAAATACTGTCTACCTGCATCATCCATTGAGGTAGCCCCAAGCCACAGATGGCTTCTGAGCCCTAGGAATGGGGCCAGATTTATGGAGGAGGTAAGTTTCAACTTTTATTTGAAGTCAATTAATAATATTAAGTAGCCACACGTGGTTAGCAGCTACTGCTCTGCACATCAAATGTCTAGATATGCTGAATTCCTGGGGGCAGGTGGGGGATGGGGAGTGTCTGGGGGACAGGCTTGGGACCTCCAACAAAAGCTTGTGAAATGCTGGGCACATGTGGGTCCCTGTGTGGAAGAAAGAACCAGGGTCTCAAAGCTGGAATGGATGGTAAGTAATGCTTGCAGATGGTGGTCTACAGGCCAGGCGCTGTGCCACACGCCATGCACGCTTTCCTTCCCATGGCCAGGTGGGGTTGAGACAAGCCAAGCTGCCCCCAAAGCCCTCAAGTGAGACTTGGGTTTGTGGTCAGCACATGGCTGTCCTGAACGACTTCTGGATGGAGTTGTGAGGGGAGGGGCATGCCCTTGTTGTTCCACTATCCTCCTTCCTGCTGCTGCCTGGAACATCATCACAATGGCTGGAGTTTGGGCAGCCATTCTGGACAAAGAGATAGAAGTCAGGGTTTTACGGAAGGCCTGTCCCACTGCAGAGCTCAGGTTCTGCACACCAGGTGGAAGGCTGAGGAAGAGTAGGGCCTGAACCCTGATGCCTGTGGAGCTGCTCCACTTGCCTAGGATACTCAAGTCCGGACTCGATTTACACAAAAAATCTTCAACCATCTATTTTGTTTTTGCAGCCATGACTCTGGGTTTCCTGAACCTGCTCCTGAAAGATGTATCAGGTAATATCGTCATACCCCCCTGCACAAGGGTCACAGGGCTCAGGGACCTCGGACAGCTGCCAGGTATCAATGGCCAGGGGCAAACCTCAGAGAGCTACGGAGGTTTTCAGGGACAGCTGGTGGACAAATGGGTCTCGGAGCTTTAGGCCAGCCAAAGCAAAGCAGGAGGGAACCAGGAGAATCAGCTGGAGTTGGTGGATGCAGCCAAGCAGTAGGCAAGGAGGTTCTGGGGCCAGCAGGGAGGACATCAGCTCCTGCCTATGCGTCTCAGGGTACCCCCGGCCTTTGCCAACAGCCAAGCCCTGACTCGGATGGGCCCTGCTTCCTGGATGAGCGCAAGTATGTGGGCGTGGGAGGAGCCCTCCTGCCAGCTGCGCCTCTTCCTGAGAGCAGTGTCTCTGCTAAAGTCTGCAGCCAGTGCCTCATGGAAGACATATACTGCGAGCTTCCTGGGGCCTCTCCTTCCTTTTCCAGCTTCACTCTCCTGGGAGCTCATCTGGGTTCATCACTTGAAACACCGTCCATGCAATGGCGACTGCCCAGTTCACACGCTAGCCTAGAGCTCGTTCCTGGACATCACACTCCTGGACATACCCAGGTGCCTCCCTGATGCGCCCTCTCCCTTGGCCTGGCCTAAACTGACCCCCCAGGCTGTCCCCAGGCCTACCCTGCCGCTGCCTTCCCCCACTTGGCCGATGGCAGCAGACGGGCCGTGCAGGAGCTCAGGCCCAGGTGCTCAGGGTCACCGTCAGCCTTTCTCTCTCGTATCCATACCCACCAGGACTTCGCCTGACTCCTCCACCCAGCATCTGCACCCTCCTCCCCTGTGTCCTTAGCCCCACCAGGGTCTGGCCCCATCATCACCCACTTGGACAAGGCAGTGGCCTTTGCCCTGATCCTGTTTCCCACCCCCTCAGCCTGCTCCCCCACCCCCCTCAGCCTGCTCCCCCCTCAGCCACCAGAGGGCGCCTGCGAGCACCTGAGCCAGGTCCTGGTCCCCCTCTGCTAAGAATTCTCCGTGGCTCCCACCTGACTTGGACTCTGACTTCAACCCCGTCTCTGCCCAGAGAGGTTGCCTCTGACCCAGCACTGGAAGCATCCCTGGGTGCAGATGCTGGGTGGAGGAGTTTCTCACTCGACTCCCCTTCTAGCAGGTGGAACCCCAGGGCAGGGACTGCTGAGAGCAGGTGCTCAGTGAAGGCTGTGGAGTGTGAATGAGGCCATTGGTCTTCACCCTGAGCCCTCCCCGGGGCCCAGGGCCCCCTCACCTCTGCTCCGTGTTGAAGATGGCGAAGACGTGCTTGTTGGACATGAAGCCCTTCTCCACATCACGGATCTTGAGGTTGTCCAGAGGCAGCATGTACTTCTTCTCTTTCTCCTGAGGGCAGAGGGAAAGGACTCACCCCGAGCTGTCCACGTGACAACTCAGGATGCCCCAGGCCAGAGCGTGCAGCGTGCGCCACCACCAGCTGGGGGCTTCGCATGCTGGTCACTGCTGCAGATGAGTTCATCTGCCACCCCCTCCCCATCCCTCTCTCTGTCCCGGTCATGCTGCCCTCCGTGATGATCCCTGAGTAACCCAGGTGGGTTCCTACCCCAGGACCTTTGCACGCCTCAGGCCACTGTCTGATCCTGACACTGGCATGGCTCCCTCCTGCCCTAACTCCACCCCGCACCCTCCCCACCTTTTCCCTCACACAACACATCATGTATCCTGTGCTTACTGACCTGGGTGCCTGACTGCCACTGGACTGACTCAGTTTCTCCAGGGCAGGGACTCCTGTTTAGTTCACTGCTGACATGTGGCTGACTGCACGCACAACACAACCGCTCCTCTCCTTATGTGGAGTGAATGGAACCTTTAACTGGGCTCCATCTTTGAAATAAGCCTAGGAGTGAGTTGCCTCTCTGATGCCATTTTACAGAGGGGGAAGACTGAGGCAGAGAAAAGCAGGGCTGGGTTTTAAACCTTGGCTGCCTCAGGACATCTCAGGGCTGGATAGCTGATGCCTGGGCCAGGTGCTGCAGAAGCCTCACTCCCTTTCTTTATTATTATTCTCATTATTATTTTAATAGAAATGGGGTCTCACTATGTTGCCCAGGCTGGTTTTTGTTTTTTTGAGACAGTCTCTCTCTGTGGCCAAGGCTGAAGTGCAGTGGCAAGATCTTGGCTCACTGCAACCTCTGTCTCCCTCATTCAAGCAATTCTTCTGCCTTGGCCTCCCGAGAAGGCAGGACTACAGACGCACACCACCACGCCTGGCTCATTTTTTCGTATTTTTAGTAGAGACGGGGTTTCACCATATTGGCCAGAATGGTCTCGAACTCCTGATCTTGTGATCCGCCCGCCTCAGCCTCCCTATCATTTGCTTTCTAAGGGTGGCCCTTCAGGAAGGACCAACCAAGTGCCAGGCATGGCTGTCCTAACTGCAGGGGAGGCAGCTTGGAGGAGGAGGGCCCCTCGGCCAGGGACAAAGGGCTGGTGAGTCATGAAGCTGGGGGTGGCACCCTGGAACCTCACGCTCACCCAGTGATGTACATGCCCACCATGCCACAGCAGCAGCAGCGCTCTTGGGGACCCATGCCAAGCACTGCTCAGCCTCAGTTCATGGATCCCTCCCAGCTCAGAGAGGGAAGCTGGCTGCCCAAGGCCACACAGCAGGCGGTGCAAGCCACAGCAGGACTTTGGAGGCCACGCCCCCATGACCCAAAGCCCGGTCCTCTCCACAGTGCCCCTGGCCCTTCTCTTTCCTGGCCCGTCTCTGGAAACTCCTCAGATCCCCTTACTGGGCTGCCCCAGCACAAAGCCTAACCTGGTTGCTGCCTCCAAGTTGAAGAGCAGCCACAGTGACTGTGGAGGAGGCTGGGGCTCCCTGGCAAGTGGGGGATCGGCTAAGTGTCGGGACTTTGTGAGGGGAGCCAGGGTGGAGCAGTGGGCTTGGCACATGGGCTCAGCCTCAGGGCGTGAGGAGTTTAGCATGCCTGAGGTAATGCCAGCCCTGCCCCTTCCTGGCCATGTGCCCCTGGGCAAGTCACTTCCCCCCCACCCCCCATCTGCATCTCGGTTTCCTCATCTGTCCAAGGAGAGGACGGAGGAGCTTGGTGCCCACTGAAGAGCTGATGCCCAGGAGCACCAGGGATTTTCTCTGGCTGCTCTTGTGAGCAGCTCTGGGGTCAGCCTGCCAGGCTCTAGGCAAGGAAGAAGCAGGGCAGAGCGCAGGAACAGGGGACGGGCGGCCATGGAGGGAGGACGCCGCCGTGGACCCAAGGGAGGGAGGGTGGTGAAGAAAGCCCGCACCCCTCATCCCAGGCAAGCCTGGGTAACACAGGGCCTGGGTCCCTCCAACCTCTCAGGGAAGAGTTTTGGGGGCTTTAAAAGGGGCCAGGGGAGGGGGCTCTGCAGGCGTCCTGCCACTCACCCTGACATTTGCCCAAGGGCCTTTGCTGCCCTGACCCGATCGTGTAATAAGGCCGGAAGCTTCCAGTCAGTGGGGCCAAGTAACTGAGTCACAGGCCTTTCTGGTTCATGCCACATCTGGAACTGTTTATAGTAGGATTCTGCCCAGAAAGTGGCGGCCGCCTTCCTGGTGCTGCCGGCACGCACACTCTTGAGCGCACGCGCGCGCGCACACACACACACACACACACACACACACATGTACACACACACACGCAGACACTGAGGCATGTGTGAACCCCCTCCTCCCCACCCCCGACCCCCAAAGAGTCAGACTTTCTCCTGAGCCCAGAAGCTACGATCCCAAACCCTGCCTCCTGCCTCCGCCTCCCCCACTCTTTAGGAGTTCCTGAAAACCCAGAACTTTCTCCAGATGCGAGCCGGCCCCAGCCTTGCCACGTCAGAAGGGACAGAGCGGATCATCTCGGGAGGAGCGGGGGGCTTCCCTGGCTGCTCAGAGGTGCTGAGGCACGGCCTGGCCTTGTGGCCCCGGCGTCTGCCTGGGGGCGCCTGCGGGATGGACAGCCGGCCCCGCCAACCCAGTGTTCAGACTACCTGTTCAGGAGGCTGTCAATGTGTACAGTAGTCTGCACATTGGTTAGGCTGGGCTTGGGCAAGCGGCGCATTGAGACAGGCCCCCCAAACTCGCCAGCATCCTCGGAGTAAGGCAGATCTGGAGGTGAGTGTCATTTTCCACCACCCCGTTTCCCACTGTGATGGAGCCTTGCGCATAGAAGGTTCGAGGGCGTGGGTGGGAGAAGAGGTGCTGGGGAAAGGCAGAGGGAGCCCCAAGACTGGCCGAGGGATTGGGGGCCCTGGCCCTATGAGTCCGCCATCCCCACCCCATGGCTGTAAATGTCTCCTCGTTTATTTTTTAAATAAATAATGATGTCTTGCGTGTCACCAAGGCGTCTCTAAGAGGGTGGCCTGCTCCTTGGGGGTGGCTGCCACGTGTGGGACTCCAAGGGTCCCTGTGGTGGTGGGGGTCAGATTCCATGGCTGCCCCTCCCGACTAGAGCCTGCTTTGTGTCTGGGGCACACACAGAGCCTCTTTCACAGGTCTGCAGCTTCTCATTACAGCCGGCACCTGGCCCTTCTCCTACTGCTGCTCCACACTCCGATCAGGGGGCCCCATGGGAGGGTTGGGGGCTCTGGCTTTCAACCCCCAGTTCAGTGTGAAAGAAGAGGCGATCTGAAAACTAGACCTGCAATGCTGCTAGGCAGAGAGCCACCAGGCTGAGGTTCAGGACCAGAGGTCCCTCCAGGGCTCACTGCCCGAGGCCTAGCACTCCAACCCAGGGGACCCTGGAAGGTCCCCACAGCCCTGAGCTGAAAGGCAGGGGACCAGCTCTTAGCTTGTCTGACAGCTCACACACAACAGCGCAGGCTGGTTTCTGACTGCAAGGTGGAAGAGGGGGAGAAAAAGTGATAGGGTGTCCCACCCCACCCCACCCCACCCCATCCCGGCCATTTTGAGAAGCCATCTGATCTGGACATGTGAGTTCCTAGAGAAGCCTGAGGCAGGGAGGAGGCTGCAGACAACGCCTGGCCCCACACTCCTCCCACATCCCAACCCCATGAGGTTCGCTGGATCTGAGGTTCTGGAAGCTTCCACAGGGATCCCAGAAATGCTTGTATGGTGGCTCAGCAGACTTTACAACCCTGGGTTTAGAAACAGTGTCCCAGGCCAGGCGCGGTGGCTCATGCCTGTAATCCCAGCACTTTGGGAGGCCGAGGTGGGTGGATCACTTGAGGCCAGGAGTTCGAGACCAGCCTGGCCAACATGGTGAAACCCCAACTCTAAAAAAAAAAAAAAGAAATAGTGCCCTAAACTGAATCCCACAGAGGCCTCAAGGATCCCGAGGCTCCACAAACATTCCAGAGATGAGCCTCTGGCCTTGTGTGGAGTGGGATGATCGCCTTTCACCCCAATGCCCTTGGTCAAAGGGACATCAGGCCTGGGTTGCAGTGGAGGTGTCTGGATGTGGGGCTGGGGTGCCCCTCAGGTCAGGGGGCATAGACTCGCAGACATGCACTGGGGAAACGTCCATCCCTAGGGGACCCTCTACTGGTCCCCGACGTGGGTCAAGTCACCACTCAGAGCCTTAGTTTCCGTACCTGGCAGACTATAGAGCTACCCCCATGGCAAGTGTGAGGATTTCCTCATGGGGAACAGGGTTTGCCTCAGGTGTGGCCTCAGTGGGCTCTCTCAGCAAATGAGCCCAGCACAGACCAGGGGTTTACAGTCACAAGCCCCACCCACTGCTCCTCCCTGGGGCCAGTTGGGGTCCCCCAACCTGCCTTCTCTCTAACCCTGGGACTTCGAAACCCAGTCCTGCCTGTCCTGGGGCTGGGTTGGCTGCCAGCAAGCCCCCAGTGGGAGGCACTCCTACAGGGCATCCCTCCAAACCTGAGGGGTGGAGAGCCAGGCAGGGCAGCTCCAGGGGCCTCAGGCAACCCCGGCCTCTCCACTGAGGTCGCTTGGACTGAGTTGGTGGCTGTGCCATCCCAGGGACCACGGGGACTGGCGGCTGGCCCTGCACCTGACACAGCCCACGCTCAAGGTCATGGATAGCCTTGGAGCCAGCCCTGGGCCCACGGCGGGATCTGGGACAAAAGTGCATCTCTCTGAGCCTCCAGCTCCTACTCTGTGCACTGGGAGCAGGTGGGTAGGTTCCCGCCTACAGAGAGGAGCTGGGAGGACTTGGTGGTGGTGACCACCAGGAAAAAACCTGGGACACATGCTGCGAGCCAGGCACAGTGCTGGGATCAAGTACCAGACCTCCCCTGCTGGCTCCCGCAGTCCAGAGGGGAAGGCCACAGTCCTGACTTTATAGGTAGGGAGATAAGACATGAAAGGCTGACGCCATGCAACCAATATCCTGGTGAATCCTGGTGTCAAGCCCCAGCTGTCACGCTCAGAAACAACCAATACCCACCTCTTTCTTAGAAAGCGCTAGAACTGTTAGCTGGGCGCACAGTTCTCACACACAGGGGCCCTTCTTTCCTTTCTTTGGGCTGCTAGAGGCTACATGGTGATGGGCATGGGGCAGCCATTTTAAACTATGAAGGGAACCCTCTGTTAAGTTGGCAACAGGGGAGGCGGAGCCAGGCCCTGGACAGTCTCACAGCACAGCACCACCAAGCTCACTGAGACATGAGCAAGAAACAGACTTCATCTCTTTAAGTGCCTTCATTTTGGGACTCTGTTACAGATGCAAATCCATAGCCCGCATAACACAGCCATGGCTCACGGGACAACCTGTGGTCTTCTCCCAGAGTAACCAAGACAATGAGAGAAACACAGTTCCCTTTGCCAGGGACCCTTGAAAGTCAACCTGGACTGCATCAGAGTAGCAACAAGCTGTCACACGGAAGTGGCTTCCCTCCCAGGCCACTAAGCCATGGTTACGTCAAGAGAATTAAGCAAGAAATGGGTTCATCAGGGCCATAAAAAAGAATGAGATCCTGTCATTTACGCAACGTGAATGGAACTGGAGATGATTAAGTGAAATAAGCCAGGCACAGAAAGACAAATCTTGCATGTTCTCACTCATTACATGGGAGCTAAAAAAGGTAGAAGAGGAGATCTCACAGAGCTGGAGAGAAGAAAGATACTAGAGGATGGAAAAGGTGGGGATAGGCAGGGGGTAAAGAGAGGTGGGTTAATGGGTACAAATATACATCCAGAGAAAAAGCATTAAGTTCTACTGTTCAACAGCAGAGCAGGGTGACTGTAGTTAAGACTATAGTTAACAACAATTGTCTGTTTTTTGTTTTTTTTTTTCAGAGGGGAGTCTCACTCTGTCGCCCAGGCTGGAGAACAGTGGTGTGATCCTGGCTCACTGCAACCTCTGCCTCCCGGGTTCAAGTGATTCTCCTGCCTCAGTCTCCCAAGAAGCTAGGATTACAGGCACCCACCAGCATGTCCAGCTAATTTTTGTATTTTTAGTAGAGATGGGGCTTTACCATGTTGCTCAGGCCTGTCTTGAACACCTGACCCCAGGTCATCCACCCACCTCAGCCCAGAGTGCTAGGATTACAGGCATGAGCCACTGCACCTGGCCAACAATGTACTGTCTATTTCTTCTTCTTCTTTTTTTTTTTTTTGAGACAGGGTCTCGCTCTGTGGCCCAGGCTGAAGTGCAGTGGTGAGATCATAGCTTACTACAGCCTCTATCTCCTGGGCTCAAGTGATCTTCCCACCTCAGCCTCCTGAGTAGCTGGGACTACAGGCACACGCCGCCATCCCCAGCTATTTTTTTTTTTAGTTTTAGTAGAAATGGGGTAATGCTATATTGCTCAAGCTGGTCTTGAATGTCTGAACTCAGGCCATCCTCCCAATTCGGCCTCCCAAAGTGCTAGGATTACAGGCCTGAGCCACCGTGCCTGGCCTTGTATATTTCAAAGTAGTTAGAAAGAGGACCTCAGCTGTTCTGAACACAGAGAAATGAGGAATACCAAGGTGACAAACACCACGAACACTCTGCTATGATCATTACATATTCTGTGCATCTAAGAAAACATCAGAGGGACCCCATACAAACGCCAAACATTATCTTTTTTTTTTACATGGGACAATCAGGAGGGATGCCGGATCAGCGTGGAGAGCGGGGGCTGGTCGGCAGCGTCCCCGCGCAAGGCTGCCCTCCCACTCGCAGTGAACGAGTCCCTCCCACGACTCAGCACCCAGGGGCCTCTCCACTTTCTTCCTGTAACGACAAGCATGTAGGGATCATTCTGCACACCGTGGCCAAGCACCGCACAGTGGGCAGGGACCGTCCTAGCCCACTTCGAAGATAGAAAGACTGAGGCCCAGAGAGGTAAAGGGCCTGGCTGAGCCTGGAGGTGATGGAACTCCAGCACCCCTGCAGCCTGGCCACACGCCTGAGCCCCTGACCCTTGGGCATGGCCCCTTCTCTTGACCATGGGGCAGTGAGGGTCTGTTTCTAGCCTGCCGGTGACTCTGTCACCCACTATCTTCCTTTTGGATTCTAGGAGCTGATCCCATGGGGGATGGGTACAATTCGAGCCTCCTGGCACATGGTGGCTGCTCTCCCGCCCCTGAGTGATGGTTCTCATGATGAGTCTGAGGCAAAGTGGTGCAGTGACTGAATGAGTGCTGCCCAGAGGGAGCGCCCATACGCTCTTCCCCCGTCTGTCCCACCACCCATAGCAGCCCACTCCCGCCTGCCACTCACCTCCTCATCCTTGTACCAGGACAACGACTCAGCAGTCAGCACAAACCAGTACTCCTTGGAGCCGCCCTTCATCAGGCTGATGTTGTTGATGGTCAGCCAACCCCTGCGGATCACCTGAGGGGAAGCGCAAAGCTTAGTGGGGGAACCCCGCTCCGCAGCCCCGGCCACCCCCAGCGCAGTGGCCTTGCCCACAGCTCAGTGGGAAGCTGGAAAACGTGACAGAGACACTTCCAGCCCAAAGCCCAGGAAACCCAGTTCTGCCCTGCCCCAAGCATTTCCAGCTGGAAACCAACATGGGTGCCATCTGGACAGGTGGGCGGATAGACTCACTGGGACAGGGCCTGATAGGGGACAGGGACACGAAGGCCTGACGGAAAGGGCCCTGGGGATGGAGGAGTCCTCAGGGCTTATGTGGGGGGCTGTGGCACATGAAATGTGACATCTGAGGAACTGCACTTGTTTGAGTGAGACAGGGTTCCAAGGGGTGCTATCCACACAGAGAGCTTGGGTCAAATATGTGAGCCCAGGGGCCCTGCCTAGGGACACTGAAGGAGCAGGGCTCATGTCCCAAGCTGGCTACAAGCCTGGTGGTCACCCTTTTGACCGACACATCAGGGTTCTGGGCTGGGAGATCCCATGGATGGAGCTTATGTGGCTGTGGCTGTAGTCTGAGCGGGGTCAGAACCCAGGCCTGCGCAGGGGACTCACCTGACAGCTAAAGGCAGGTGGCCTGGGGGCTGTGCTCCCACGCTCCCTGGCCGCTGGAAGCGTGTGTGGGCCGAAGCCCCCCACCCCACTCGGGACTGGGGCCCTGGGAGCTGCAGGAAGCACACAGAGGCACGCGCAGGGCGGCCTGGGACCCAGGCACTGACAGACTTGGCCAAGCTACAAAGGGTGGGCTGAGCATGGCCACGGACAGCTGCGAAGGGCTGGCCTGCACCCCCCCCATGGCAGGGCATGGCGGGGTATGGCACGGCATGGCAGGAGCACCAGAGATGGGGCCTCCAGGAATCCATCTGTGGCCCAGATGCTGTCCTAGTGGGGGGCAGCCCTCTGGAGGGGCCTCACCTGGACTACCCCGACCCACCCCAGGCCTGTCAATCTGAACAGGGCCACCAGCCCACAGCTCCAGCAGCTCCTTGGTGGCTGGATGTGAATTCTAAGCCCCAGGAGGCCATGAAGATGGAGGTGGATAAAGAGTGCCCAGGGACCCCTGGGCCAGGCAGAAGTCACTGCCCAGGCTGGGGATAGCATGAGATGCCACTGGGCACACCTTGTTAAGGCCAAGGGTACAGACTTCTCCCCTCCCTGGGATGAGCAGATAGGACTCTCTCAATTGTTTGGAGCAGGCAGTGACCCCTGGCATCTGGCCATTCATGGGCTGCCTGGTGGTGGGTGAAGGGGCCGAGGCTAGCAGCCCTGTGAGGTCACAGCATCCCCTCCAGGAACTCAGTGACGAGCTCTCCCTGGTCTGCCCAGGATGTCCTGGTGTTAGCACTAAAGGCCTGGCGTTCTCGGAATGCCTTCATTGACCCAGGGGGGAGCGGGGCGGGGGCACTGCCTTGTCTCAGCCCAGGGTTGGGCACAAAGTGAATACTTAGTAGACCCTGGTTCAGTGACTGAATGACAACCAGGGAAAATAGAGAGACAGGCTGTCAGTGGTCCCCCCAGAAAAATGTGGGGCCTCTGTACTCCTAGGCCCGGCCCAGTTCCTAAGGAGAGAGATGTGCCTGTGTACCCCTTGGTGGCCTGGCTCTCCTGCCTCCAGCCAGCCGGGGTTAGTATCGGTCAGAGCTGGAGGACAGGGCCCATGCTATGCTTTGGGGTACATGGCTGGGGTACATGCCCTAACCAGGGCACTGATTAGGGCACAGCCGAGCCTCGGGGGCGGGAGGTCTGGCAGAAGGCCTGAGGTGCCCTTCTCCATGTGGGTTCAGAGACAAAAGCCCACCCCAGGGAGCTGCCAGCTGTGGGTAGCAAAAATAGGCACTGTTAGTCACCCACAACTTGTGACCCAGAGAAAAGGGAGGGGCCAGGCCTCAGCAGAAAGTCACATTTGCATCCAAGGGACGCCTCCCAAGGAGACTGGGCTTAGAATGAAGTGGGGGGTGGGAGAAACAGAAAAGGTGGCAAGGCATCGCGGGCTGGGGTGCACAGTGACAGGCAGGCAGGCACATGGGGCGGCATGAGTGGCAGGGCAGGCAGGGGGTGGAGGGCAGGGATCCCCTGGCAGGCTGGTCCAGCCTCTTTCCTGGGTGAGGGTCCTGGCCCAAGTCTCCCGGGGAGAGATGGAAATCACAGCTGGGAAATGCAGAGGCCACGGCCACGCTCATGGCAGCACTGGGCTATGTGGCCTCTGGTAAGAAAAGATGAACCCCTAAACCTCTTGGGGGAGAAGGCAGGTTCCTGGTCTTGGCCTGGCAAATTCAAGGGGACTGGGGGGAACATGTGAGGAACCTGAATACCACAAGCCCGAGGCTGATTAATTCCTCCCGTCACTGCCCCCGCCCACGGCCCTATCTGCACCACCCAGGCCCTGGGAGCAGCAAGGCCCTGGCACAAGATCAGCTCAGCTACAATAAAGATCCCAGGATTGCCAGAAGATTCCTGCCCGAGGGCAATGGCAGGGGTGATCAATGCCTTGGTGGCTGGCAGTGGGAGAATGTCCCAGAGAAGGGAGCCCCTGCTAGGACTGGAGGCCCAGGCTGTGCTGTCCAAGCTTGAGAGCCAGGCTGAGGCCAGTTGCCTAGAGGTGAGCTCCTTGAACTGGGCTCAGCTCTTACATATGAGCAGCAGCTGCTTCCCACTGGGCTGGGCTGGGCCTCATACCTATCTCATGCCCCATACCAGGCCCCAGCCGAGGGCTGTGCACAAAGGAAGGAGGTGTTACCCACAGCAGGGACGGACAGCAAATATGATTCATCTTGGGGGCCATGTCAATCGATTGGTACGAGATACCTGGAGCACTGTGGTGAGAATTCTGGGCGTGGCAGGAAACGGTGCTAGGATCAATTAGTGTTGCCCATCACAGGCAAAGGACAGGAGAAAGGGACAAGTGGAACAGAACAGCCTTGTCTATTTTATCTGGAGGACAAGAGGCAGCATCTAGGAAAGGGGCTCCTGATAGATTAGTCATGCCTGCCATGCATACAGGAGAGGGTATCATATGAGGAAAAAAATAAATACCTTGATCACTTAGCCACATCTGCTGTAGAACACCCATGCTGGCATGCTTATTTGGAAATAATGCCAGGATTGATTAGCAATGTCTGCCATGGGCATGTGCTAGAGGAGCAGCACAAGGCAAAGAATGCTAGATCAACTAGCCATGTCTGCCATGGGCACAAGAGGGGAAGATTTCTGCCATGTGGAAAAATAACCTCTGATCCACGAGTGACATCTGCACAGGAGACAGAAGGAAGACGGGCAGTGCCAAGAATGACGTCTGGTCTGGCTTAAGTGAGATCTTCCTGGCCAGAGATGTGAGGGGAGGCAGGGGCGGTATGTAAGTATTTGCCATCCCTAACCTACAGTAAACCATAAACACCTGCCAGAAACTGGCTGCAGGAGTGCGCCTTCAAGGGTGGCGTTCCAGTTAGTGCCTGTGTGAGTCAACTTACGCCTGGGGCAATGCGAAGTCTAGCAACGGCTGTGGCATGGGGTTTCCAGGTTAGCTCAATTTTTAGTATTTTTGTTATTTGGAGGGGGTGGGGAACAGGAAATGTTAGGGGAGGGCAGGGTCTCCATCACCACTAGATTCTCTAAAGTTTGCTACCACACCAAGTATGTACTTACCAGGATCTCCCCCTTTGAATATGCAAAGTTAGGATTGTGGGTAAATCAGGGAAGAACAGGCAGAGGAAAAGAGATGGAAGGGACATGAAGGGGACAAAGAAAAAGCAGGAAAAGCACAAAAACAGGAGAAGAGAAGAGCAGGGGAAAAACAGCAAAAGAAAAAAATTACATGCTATTAATCATATTCATGGTGTTAATATTTAATTCATTATCATCTCTTGAAACAAAAAAAGCAATAACATATGTATTACCTATGGCAAGCGCAAAAATAAATCATGCAATGGTTACGTTTCTCCTTCCTGTGGGTTCTACGATCCTGCAAGGTACAAGGCGGAGTCCCCCGCCCCCACCCCTGCCCAACAGGGAGAAGGGAGAGACATAGGCGGAAATTTTGCAAAGATTATGGGTTTTCTTTTCTTTTCTTTTTTTTTTTAAGACAGTCTTGCTCAGCCGCCCAGACTGGAGAGCAGTGGTATGATCTTGCCTCACTGTAACCACCGTCTTCTGGGATCAAGCAATTCTTCTGTCTCAACCCCCTGAGTAGCTGGGATTACAGGCACCCACCATCGCACCAGGCTAATTTTTTTGTATTTTAGTAGAGATGGGGTTTCACCATGTTGGCCAGGCTGGTCATAAACTCCAGACTTCAGGTGATCCCTCTGCCTTGGCCTTCCAAAGTGCTAGGATTACTGGCATGAGCTACTGTGCCTGGCTGGGTTTTCTTAAAAATTAATAATAAAGGCTGTGTATGGTGGCTCAAGCCTGTAACCCCAGCGCTTTGGGAGGCTGAGGCGGGTGGACGGCATGAGGTCAGGAGTTCGAGACCTGCCTGGCCAATATGGTGAAACCCCGTCTCCACTAAAAATACAAAAATTAGCTGGTTGTGGTGGTGGGTGCCTGTAACCCCAGCTACTTGGGAGGCTGAGGCAAGAGAATCACATGAAGCCAGGAGGTGGAGGCTGTGATGAGCCAAGACCGTGCCACTGCACTCCAGCCCCAGCGGCAGAGTGAGACTCTGTCTCCAAAAAAATAAACAAATATAATAGTAATAATAATAGAAAGGCACTGAAGGCAGGCACTGATAAAGCCATTCATATTTTACAAGGCCTCTAGCTAGGTTAAGATGTTTAGGTACAACCCTTTGTGGCTCACGGCTTCTCCAGGTGTGGGGCTCCAACTATCCTAGGCTCCCTTGAGTTGCTGGCGACAATGTAGTTTCCAGCGGCTCTCACCTACGGGCTCCTAATCCCAGGGGCTGTGTTGGAAAGCCCAAGAGGTCACAGACCCCTCCTCAAGGGAAAAAGTTCTTTTATTTATTTATTTATTATTTTTTTAAATTTTTTATTTATTTATTTTTTTAGAGATGGGGTTTCACCATGTTGGCCAAGCTGGTCTTGAACTCCTGGCCTCAAGTGATCCACCCACCACGGCCTCCCAAAGTGTTGGGATTGCAGGCGTGAGCCACCGCACCCGGCCCTTTCTTTTTTTTTTTTTTAAGAGACAGGGTTTCTCCATGTTGGTCAGGCCGGTCTTGAACTCCTGACCTCAGGTGATCCACCAGCCTCAGCCGCCCAAAGTGCTGGAATCACAGGCGTGAGCCACTGCACCCGGCTAAATTCTTACTACTTTTCTTTTTCTTTTTTTTTTTTTTAATAGAGAAAGGGTTTCACCATGTTGGCCAGGCTGGTCTCAAACTCCTGACCTCAAGTGATCCACCCGCCTCGGCCTCCCAAAGTGCTGGGATTACGGGCATGAGCCACTGAGCCTGGCCCTAAATTCTTATTTCTTTATTATTATTATTATTATTGGAGACAGGGTCTTTTGCTCTGTCACCCAGACTGGAGTGCAGTGGCGCAATCCCAGCTCACTACAACATCTGCCTTCCAGGTTCAAGCGATCCTCCTGCCTCAGCCTCCCGAGTAGCCAGGATTACAGGCACGTGCCACCACACTCAGCTAATTTTTTGTGTTTTTAGTAAAGATGGAGTTCTGTCATGTTGCCCAGCCTAGGCTGGTCTCAAGCTCCTGAGCTCAAGCAACACGCCTGCCTCGGCCTCCTTAAGTGCTAGAATTACAGGCGTGAGCCACTGTGCCTGGCCTGATACTATTTTTTAAGACAAGGAGGTCTCACTGTATTGTCCAGGATGGTCTTGAACTCCTGGGCTCAAGTGATCCTCCTGCTTTGGCCACCCAATTAGTTGGGATGACAGGCATGAGCCACCATGCCCAGCTAATTTTTAAAAATTATTTGTAGAGACAGGGTCTTTATATGTTGCCCAGACTGGTCTCAAAGTCCTAGCCTCAAGTGATCCTCCCACCTCCGCTTCCCAAAATGCTGGGATTACAGGCAAGAGCTACTGTGCCTAGCCAAGAGTCAAGTTCTAACCCTGGTCTTGGATGTCACATAGGGCCTTCCGGGTGGGTAAAAATTTGCCCACTAGGCCCTGCCTGAGTGTTGGTTCTCAGACCATCTCCCAGAAATGTCAACATCTAAGTGGCCTCTAGAGGCCGAGAGCAGATGGCCTGGTACTAAGGCTGTGGGGGGGGCATTCCACTGGTCGATCTCCATCACGGGGGCTTGCTGTCACTCAGCGTTCTCCCGCCCCCAGGGTGGAGTGGCAGGCTGCAGAGGGGTGCGCTACCTGATTGGGGATGGCCCTCTTCTTGTTCAGCTGTGTGCTCCTCTGTTGGGCACTGAAACCAAAGAACAGACAGGATTCATGTAGACAAGATGCTGGGAGGGAAGAAGGGCAAGAGGCGCGTGTGGCCGTTCTCTCCCCTGGGGACCAAGTGAGCAGCTACAGGCAGAGGCAGAGAGAAGCCCCCTGCACACAAAGAGCTGCACAAGGGAAACGGCCTGGGCACACTGAACAAGAAAATGTATCTGGTTCAACTGAGGCTTCTAGGCCCTCATCTCACCTGACTTACTAAAGTGTTGGTTATTTCCAGACGTCACTAGAATCCTGGAGTTTCTAAGAGGAAGTGTGAGAAGGTGTTGCCTAAGCTGCACGCAGTGGCGTGATCACAGCTCACTGCGGCCTTGACCTCCTGGGCTCAAGTAATTCGCTTGTCTCAGGCTCCCGAGTAGCTGGAACCACAGGCACACACCATGCTCAGCTACTTTTTGATGTTTTTGTAAAGAAGGGGTTTCACTACGTTGCCCAGGCTGGTCTTAAATTCCTGGACTCAAGGGATCCGCCTGGCTCTACCTCCCAAAGTGCTGGGATTAAAGGCGTTCTGAACCACCGCGCCCGGCCCTTCTTCCTACTCTTCCCATCTCTTGATCCCAACACCAGCCTGTAAGTGGCATCATAATGTAGGACAGCTACTGGCCATGAAATGACACTCATCTTGCACAACTCCTGACCCAAATTTAGAGGACATGCAAGGTCGACAGGGCATGTTTCTATAAGATTCCTTATTTATCCACAATCCGAAATCTCTTTTCTTGTTTATCCATCTTACTCCCTGGCTAGTTCATGCTGGCACAGACAAATCCCACTATATTTTATATGTGGACACCTACTCCACCACCTTATGGTTCTAATATATTTTCTACTCTGACAATCATATCACCGCTTGCAGATGGCACATATCTCCTGTTACTTATCTGTCATATTTTCTTTTCTTTTCTTATTGCTTTGGCTGAAACTTTCAGAACAATATGGAAAAGCAAGTCAGCTTGGTCACCTTCCTTTCCTGACTACCTTGGGGGTTTTGTTTTAAAGTCCAAGTTGGCTGTAGGATAAGGGAGAAGTAGGCTTCTGTTTCTGGATCAGTAAAGGCTGGAAAACTAAGAACAAAGGCAGAATTTTATCCAGTGATACTCCCAACATTCAGTAAATTTATTACAGGGCTTCTTATCTGGGCTATTTATTTACTTATTTATTTTTGAGACAGAGTCTCACTCTGTCACCCAGGCTGGAGTGCCCTGGCGTGATCATGGCTTACTGCAGCCTTGACTTCCCAGGCTCAGGTGATTCTCCCACCTCAGCCTTCCGAGTAGTTGGGATTATGCCCCACCACCATACCCAGCTAATTTTCGTATTTTTTGTAGAGACAGGATTTCACCATGTTGCCCAGGCTGGTCTCAAAACTCCTGGGCTCCAGCAATCCACCCACCTTGGCCTCTCCCAAAGTGCTGGGATTACAGGTATGAGCCACTGTGCCAGGCCTGGACCCTGTTTCTAATATACACTTGGAGGGCAATGGGAAGCCTGGAATATCCAAGCACAAGAAGGATTCTGATCAAGAGCATCTGAAGGAGGTGGCACTGAGCTGAGCCAACCTTCTCAGTGATGGCTGGGTGACAGCGAGGCCCCAGAGTTGCTATTTCTTAAGGGCCTCCTGGCTCCCACCTTTGCCAGGCCTCCCTAAAATAGCAGCCACACGGTGGACCCTCTCCTAAGCCTGGACCTCATCAGAAGCATCCTGCTGTCTTGGGGCAAAATCCAAAATCCTCCCCTGGGTCTGCAGGGCCCTCCTGGTGATGGGGCCTGGCCTCTGGCTCTCTTACCTCCACCTGCCTGGTCTTGTAGCCTTCCTTCCGGGGGTCCAATTCTCTGGGGTACCCCCATCACCTCACTTCTTTGGGAAGATCTCTCCAGGCCATGTCCCTGGCTCCCCTTTCCCACAGGCTCTCCCCTACCCTCTCTTCCTACTCTCACCATCCTTGTGACAGTTTGTTGAAGGATCCCGTCCCCTAGCCCATGGGCTCTGAAACAGCAGGGGCTGCCGCCGGTGCGGTCAAAATCCTGGCTCTGGCTCTGAGGGAGTGCCCTGTAGCTCTTCAGCGGGCCCCAGGGACGTCCCACCCAGGGCTGGGGCCACCCAGCCAGGGCGTACCCGTTCACACACCAGGGCAAAGGCACACAGCAGGCAATACCCACCAGGTCACCAGCTGCTCAGTATAGTAACAGCTGGGGTAAGTGGGAAGGCCCAGGAATCCAGAGCAAAGAGTGGAGTGGTCAAAGGAAAAACAGGAGAGATTGTGAGAAGGAACTGTGGATGAAGTGTGATAAGCAGAGACATCAAGGTGAGGAAAACAGCAGCAAACCGGAGATGGGGACCAGTGCTGTGAGCCCACACACCCAGTGGCCAGGAGAACAGAGCTGGGGGCTGCCTCCCACAGGCAGCCCACTCTCTGCAGGGCACAGGGCCCTTGGCTCATCTCTAGGAGGGGTTCTGATGAGGCCCTCATCCCTTCCTCCCTTCCCCTCACCTACCTGGTGCCCAGCACAGAACAGATCCTCAATCAGCTTTGTCAGGTGCACCAATAAATGTTCTATCTGGTAACTACATAGCCTGAGATTTGGCTCTAGAGGCCCTCCAACAGGAAGCCTGCCTGGGCCCTCAAAGGCAAGCCCCAAGACCACCCTCTGGTCTCCCCACGGGCCCTGCACGGCCCCGCCCAACACTAAGTACACTACATCTTAAAGGCTTGGGTGCCTGTGGGTTCTCTGCATAGGGCCTTTCTCTGAGGGTGAGGAGCTGGGAGTAGGTTTGCCCACTGCTCTGTCACAGGGCCCAGCAAGGGGGCATACCAGCGGCAACATCCAACCAGCCTCAGGCAGGAAGGCCTGCGTGAGCCACCCCAACAATCTGAGTGAGGCGCAGGTGTGCCAAGGGGCTGGACGCGAACAGCAGGTGATACCCGAGACCACCAGCACTGATGTCGCAGTCCTGCTGAAATCAGAGCTCCCCACTCTGGGCCCTCATCTGGGTGCCACTGAAGGTTCTGCTTTAAATCTACAGAGTATGCCTTGAAGCTAGGGAGACTCCAGGTAGCACTTCCCAAAGAGCAGCTTCCGGAGCCCTAGAACCGATGAGATGCTGTCCAGGAAGGGGCAGAATCTGGGAAAAGCTGCACATGGGTCGATAAAAGCTCTGAGAAGTCCTGCAGGAGAGGAGGTGCAGCAGCTTTGCCTCTCCCTGCAGGTCTGGCCATAGAACTGCCCTCTCCCTAAACTAACCACTAGGAGGCCTCACAGAAGGTATGTTTGTTGGGGACAGTGGAGCTAGGGGCCACTATCAGCCCAAGAGAGCTTCCAGATATTCTCAGGTGGCTCTGCTTTCACACCAGGACCCCCGACAGAGACTGACCCCTGCTCTCTCAGAGAATCCCAACTCAATCACCTCCTTGGCTGCTGCCCAACTAGCCACTATTCCCAAAAGTACCTACTTGGCAAAGCCGATGAAGTCCTCGTGGTTCGTGTTGATGTACGACTGCTCGATGTCGATCAGCAGAAGAATCTGGGGAAAGCAGGGGGTCACTGTGAGTACAGGGGCAAGCCTGGCAAGTGGGGGCTGTGGCAGGAGCATTTCCCAGACTTGCCAGCAGGGAAGGCGTGGGAACCAGGAAGCTTCCCAGACAGGAGAACAGGGGGTTGGTGTAGCACTCCCTACAGCCTCACAGGCAAGAGAGCCCGGGACAGCAGAGCACAGCCAGGTAGCCCAAGATGGCAGTCACAGGCAGAGCCGCTGTCCCCCAGGTCTGGAGTCTTGATTCAGCCACTAACTGGCCATATGATCCTGGGCCTCATGTTACTGAGCTGTAGAATGGAGGGACAGGAGGCAACTGCTAAGAGTTTTAAAATGTGCTGTCAGATTGTTTTTTTGTTTTTGTTTTGTTTTTTTTTGAGAAAATGACTTACTCTGTCTCCCAGGTTGAAGTACAGTAGAACAATCATAGCCTCAAACTCCTGGGCTCAAGCAACCTCTCTGCCTCAGCTTCCCAAGATGCTGGGATCGCAGCCATGTGCCACCACACCTGGCTGATTTTTTTTTCGGTAGAGATGGGGTGTTACTATGTTGCCCAGGCTGGTCCTGAACTCCTGGACTCAAGTGATCCTCCTGCCTTGACCTCCCAAAGTGCTGGGATTGCAGGTGTGAACCACTGCAAGCCACTAACTTGTAAAGTCTTTTTTTTTTTGGAGACAGTCTCACTCTGTCGCCCAGGCTGGAGTGCAGTGGCGTGATCTCAGCTCACTGCAACCTCTGTCTCCCAGGTTCAAGCAATTCTCCTGCCTCAGCCTCCTGAGTAGCTGGGATTACGGGCACATGGCACACTGCCTGGCTAATTTTTTGTATTTTTAGTAGACAGGTTTTCACCATTGTTGCCCAGGCTGGTCTCAAACTCCTGAGCTCAGACAATCCACCCACCTTGGCCTCCCAAACTGCTAGGATTACAGGCATGAGTACCGGCGCCTGGCCTGTAAAGTCTCTAGCGCCTGGCGTGTTCAAAATGCTGCATTAAAACTGCGAAGCTAATTTGGCCAAGTATGAACACTAAAATAAAACACACACACGTGCACACACACACACACACACTCTCAAGCTAGAAAGATAAAGTCTCAGATAAGGAGCAGGACTTGTGAGTCCACTGCACTTGCTGAAAATCTCCCTCCCTCATCTTTCTTGTCCTATTTTGCCTAGAATAAGTTGGGTCTATGGGAACCATGGATCCAGGCAGCTCACTGACTTGTTTTCCATTCATAACAGGCCAGGCTGCTGGGAGGAGGGGCTCAGATGCCCCCTACTAGATTCTCCTGGCCCTGGGCCAGTCACTTCCCCTGGCTGTACCTCCAAGTTCCTGAGAATGAAGTAGAGCAAAGCACTCGGACCTGTAGGCCTGCTAGAAAATGAGCCGGGCGCGGTGGCTCACGCCTGTAATCCCAGCACTTTGGGAGGCTGAGGCGGGTGGATCGCCTGAGGTCAGGAGTTCAAGACCAGCCTGACCAATATGGTGAAACCTCATCTTAAAAAAAAAAGAAAAAAAAAAAAGAAAATGCCAGCATGCTCCATCTGTGGGAGCAACCGCGGCTAGTTTAGTAAAGCCTGAGTCTCCTCAACCCAGCACTCTCAGATCCAGTCTGGCAGCATGGTGGGTGGGGCACCAGGGGCTGTGGAAGGGCTGGCAGCATTCTTGCCAACAGTAACAACAAAAAGAATCAGACTCTTCCAGGCTTTTGATACAATTTCCAAGCTCCAGCAGCTACGAGGCATAGGCAGACCTGTGCCCTGAGGGTGCAATTGGCCAAATCAAAACTGGGCACTTCTCTGCAGGACAAATAAGCCAATTTCATCGCATCAATGGCAAGGGGAGAGAGACCGTTCTTAACAAAGTGACATAACAAGCAAGGACTTAATTCAGCTCTGGTTTCAACAAACAGTTGTAAAAAGACCACAGAGAACAACTGAGAGAAAGTCACTCAAAACAGATCTGGGTGCAGTGGCTCACGCCTGTAATCCCAGCAGTTTGGGAGGCCGAGACGGGTGGATTACTTGAGCTCAGGAGTTCAAAGCAGCCTGGCCAATATGGCGAAACCCCATCTCTACTAAAAATAAAAAATTAGCCAGGCATGGTGGCTCACACCTGTAGTCCCAGCTAGTTGGGAGGGTGAGGCTGCAGGAGAGTCTAAGGATGGCCCAGCGCTTAGCAGGTGACAGTCTCAGCTGCCGGGGGAGGCAGCGACTTGGGATATGTGCTCGCATGCCTTTCCAAGGAAGTGTTAAATGCTAAAACAGGAAAAGCAGGTCGGGCGGGGTGGCTCATGCCTATAATCCCAGTACTTCGGGAGGCTGAGGTAGGTGGATAACCTGAGGTCAGGAGTTCAAGACCAGGCTGGCCAACATGGTAAAAACTTGTCTCCACTAAAAATACAAAAATTAGCTGGGTGTTGTCGCATGTGCCTGCCTGGCTACTTGGGAGGCTGAGGCACGAGAATCGCTTGAACCTGGGAGGTGGAGGTTGCAATGAGCCGAGATTATGCCACTGCATTCCAGCCTGGGCGACAGAGAAAGACTCTGTCTCAAAAAAACAAACAAACAAACAAAAAACACAAAACAATAAGCATTCCAAACACCTTCCAGCAGGCAAGTGGAGGCCCATGCTATGCTCCATCCACTCCCTGGAAGACTGCTTAGTAATCAAAGCAGCAAACTACAGATACAACTGACAACACTCTTGGCTCCCAAATGTACGACGCCAAGGGCAGGAAGGAAGGAAGTTAAGAGTCAATGGGCCTCACGCTGTGGGAGTCCACTTGAAAGACTGTGGGACGGGGCAGACCGGTGGTGACCAGGGCCTGCAGATTTCCTTTTCTTTCTTTTTTTTTTTTTTTAGATGAAGTCTCGCTCTGTCGCCCAGGCTGGAGTACAGTAGCACGATCTTGGCTCACTACAACCTCCGACTCCCGGGTTCAAGCGATTGTCCTGCCTCAGCCTCCTGAGTAGCTGGGATTACAGGCACGTGCCACCACGCCCAGCTAATTTTTGTATTTTTAGTACAACAGGGTTTCACCATGTTGGTCAGGCTGGTCTCAAACTCCTGATCTCGTGATCCACCTGTCTTAGTCTCCCAAAGTGCTGGGATTACAGGCGTGAGCCACCACACCTGGCCCTTTTTTTTTATTTTAAAGAGACAGGATCTTGCTCTTTCTCCCAAGCTGGAGGGTGATGGCATGACCTCAACTTTCTGAAGCCTTGATTTTCTGGGCTCAAGTGATCCTCCCACCTAAGCCTCCCAAGTAGCTGGGACCACCATGCCTGGTTAATTTTTTTATGCTTTTGTAGAGACAAGATTTTGCTATGTTGCCTGGGTTAGTCTCAAACTCCTGGGCTCAAGGAATTCTCCTGCCTGAGCCTCCCTAGGTGCTGGGATTATAGCCATGAGCTACCACACCCAGCCTGGCCTGTGGGTTTTTGAGGGGTTGACTACAAAAAGGCACAGGGACAGAGATTTTAAGGGGTGGTAGAACTGCTCTGTATCTTGAGGTGAGGGTTACTTTGCCATATGCAGTTGTCAGCACTCACAGAACAGTACACTTGACATTTACCGCATGTAAATGATACCAAATAAAGAAGATAAAAGGCCAGTACCTGGTCCTTGGTTCTCCCCCTCCCGTTCCCGGATGTAGGTGGTGACAATTCGCTCTGTCTCCTCTCGCAACCGGGGGTAGGAGCTGAGCTGGGGGAGCAAGCAGAGAGGCCGCATTGGTGGGGTCCTCGTGGCACGGGAAGCAACGTGAACCACACAGGTGGAAAATGTGCAGGGGGGTGGGGAATGAGATATGAGGGGGCCCACCGAGCCCCCCACCTTAGTCCTGGCTCCCAGCGAGTCCAGCTGGGAGCTAAGAGCAGAAAAGTGGGGGCGCCGTGGACCAGAGAGAGCAGAAGAGCAGAGCTGCTTTTCCAGCCAGCAACCAGGAGGCAGGAGGTGGCATGAAAGCAGAAAAGCAGGGGAAAGTTTGCCATCCAGGGCTTCAGGGCATCCCCCTCCTGCCCAGCACTGGGTGAGAGCAGGAACCCTGAAGGCCCACAGCAGTGTGAGTGAGTAGCGTCTGTTCTAGAATGTTAAGGGTGGCATCTGGGCCATCAGCCTCGGTGGGAACTCCTTGCAGAAAGCCACTCCCGATCTGTGGCACCCATTCCCCAAGTGCCCCCACCTCCCCCGCCTTCATCTGCAGCACTAACTTAACCAGACCTCATGTGCGGGGGAGTCCCATCTTCCGCAGTCTGGGTCAAGTCCTTGAGTTGGGGAAAAGGGAATGGTTAGTCTCATGTGGCCTAGACTGTGAGAACATGCAGGGCTACACACTGATGATGTGTTTCCTGTGTTTTGCTGCTTTGGCGCTGGCTGGGAAACCCCTTTCTGTAGGGGTTCCAGAAAAAGGCACTGCTTAGTAAATGTGATGCGTTTGGCAACATCAAAGGCTGACCGCCCCCAAGGGCAGCCACAACCCGCGTGCCATGCCACTCTCCCCATTCCATCTGCCAATGCAAGGTGGAGACATCTCTAAGTGACAACTGGTATGCGGAAGGGGTTTCCTGCCGATGCTGAATGTTCCAGATGCTCGGGCTGAGACTAACACATGGAGGGGGAAGACCGGGACAAACGCGGAGATGAGAAGAAAGAAACCTGTTACCTTCTCGGCACACTTTTTAATGACTGTGGCCAGCTCTGAGACCACGAGATCAACACACTTCAAACTCGGCTCTTTGAGTTTTACAATCTGTTTTTTCACAATGGCTTCAAAGGCCATGTCGGGGGGTGAAGAGCCCCGTCCTGGGTCATGCGGAGGGTGGGACGAGGCAGAAAGACACCCAGGGACAGTGCAGGCCACACACGCGAGACAGGAGACAGAGAAGAGAAGAAACGAGAGTCATCTGATTAGTCCGTGCATGGGGGAGCCTGTGCCCGCATTTGCCCCGGAAGCTGCTTCGGATCAAAGAGGTCTCGGGTTTAGGGGTGTGGGCTCAGACTGGGTGTAGTTACAGAAGGGCCATGGGTGGTTGTCACTACACGGACAGACAGCCAAGGTGTGTGGGAGGCCTCTAACGTTCATGTTAGTAACACCTGGCTCTGGGATGAGTGTTTGCAACCTGTATGGGCTGTTTTCCCCTCCCTTTTCTAATCGAAGAAGCTTAAGCAGCAAATGTGGGCTTTTCCAGACTGAGAACAGAGGGGCTCAAGCAGAAATTCCCTGGCAACCGGAGCGCTGGGGACACTGTGGTCGCGCAAGCACAGACCGCCCACTGGGAGGCATTTCAGCTGCTTGGCCAAAGCGTGCTGCCCTGGGGAACCAGGCCCTCAGCATTGAAGCGGGTTGGGGGAGCCCGGCACATCCTGCCGAGTGGAGGCAGTGGCTCATTGAGGGCGCATAGAGGCACTGTGACTGAGTGGATCCAAAAATGGGCTGCCCCTGGGGGGATTGCATGGGGTACAGGGGGTGGGCAGGGGCACTTAGGAGCCCTGCTGGCCCTCATGATGCTGCTGGCATTCAGGCCTTTCCCAGAGCCGAGGGACAGAGAAGTTGGTGGCTCCAGGGAAGTCAAGAAGGGGTGATAGCCAGGGAACTTCAAGGAGCTCGGCCTCCAGCAGGTGACGCGGGGTCCCACTTTGCTTCCCAGGAGGCAGCAAAGCAACAGCCCAGTGAAACCCCAATTTCATCAGACACATGCTAGGCTTGGTATCAGGGTCCCAGGGACAACTGTCCAACCGTCTGGCCAGTCCAGGAGGCCCGACACACCCTTGTTGGGTCCAAGCTGACATGCTCCCGCCCCAGCCTCTGGGGGAGAGGCCACGTTCATGGACACAAGGCGATATGGAGAGAAAAGGCACCCGTGGGGGCCAATGAGGTGCTGGGAGCCTGATACCAAACCCCCATACCCCCGTTTCCACAAGGCCAGGAGTCACCCTGCCAAGGGAGCAATACCTTACTGGTACACTGCCTAACTGTATTGATTAGCTCCTGGATAACCAGGTCAACACATTTCAGACAGGGCTCTTTCAGCTTGACGACCTGCTTTTTCACAATGGCCTCGAATGCCAAATCCGGGGTGAAGAGCCCGGTCCTGAAACCGTCCAGACCCGGGGGCAGGGGAGATAAGTCAGAGAGAAACAAAGCATGGTCAGCAATTTCATCGGCCCTGGCCAGGTCCCCAACAAGGAACGAAGGCTGCATCATGTGTGGGGTCGGACACCTGAGTCCACTGCCTGGAAACCCTCAGGGTGACCCGAGGACCCCATGGCAATGCAAGGTCAGACACCTGGAGTGACTACCTTTGTTAGAATAAGAAGGGGACCCAAGAGGCTCACGAGGGACCCGTGATGGGGACTCATGCTGGCTTCCCGGAACCCTGACTCAGCTCCACCCCACTCCTCCCCAGGCAAATCTGTAGCGAGCTTTCTTAGTTTAGCAGGAGGTTCATGCCAACCGATAGGGCAGGAGCCCAGCCCTGTTTGAGGAGGAGCTGTGGACAGCCCTGAAGCCTGTGACAGATGCAGGACTAAGACACATCCACCCTCACGTGCCCCTGGAGACCCACAGGGAGGGGCTCACAGCTACGAAAAACTACCTGAGAGCCCTCTTCAGGCCTAACGATTAGGGGGCTCAGAGGTTTGGGGGACCCAATTAGCTAGGGGGTGACACCGTGGAGAGGAAGGGACAGTGGTTAACTCTCTTCGTGGAACTTGCCTGACTCCGTGGATGTTCTTAATAGCGTAGCTGATCTCCCGTCTTAAGTCCTTCTCGTCAAACTCCATCTGAGAAGAGACAAACCATGCACATGCACGGAGGTACCTGGGGCATCGCCACGGCAGGCGTGCATTTGGGGAACATCATCTCCCATGCGTGGCTGCATTCACAAGGCAGAATATTTTACTGGTCAAAATTTTATAAAAAATTGAAATCTGGCCGGATACAGTGGCTCACACCTGTAATGTCAGCACTTTGGGAGGCCAATGCAGGCAGATGGCTTGAGCCCAGGAGTTTGAGACCAGCCTGGGCAACACAGCGAGACCCCCCATTTCTACTAAAAATATAAAATATAAATAGCCAGGTGTGCTGGTGCACGCCTACAGTCCCAGCTACTCGGGAGGCTGAGGTGGGAGGAGACAACTGAGCCCAGCAGGCTGAAGCTGCAGTGAGCTGTGATTGCACCACTGCACTTCAGCCTGGGTGAAAGTGCGAGGCCCTGTCTCAAAAATAAAATAAAATAAATAAATAAATTAAAACCCAGTTCCAGAAAGCATGACATGAAACCAACACTCTCATTATACTGGTGGGAATATAAATTAATGTAAACTTAATTTTTTAGACTATTGGCATGCACCACCACATCCGGTTATTATTTTTTTTTTGAGATGGAGTTTCACACTGTTACCCAGGCTGGAGGGCAGTAGGGTGATTTCGGCTCACTGCAACCTCTGCCTCCTGGGTTGAAATAATTCTCCTGCCTCAGCATCGTGAGTAGCTGGGACTACAGGCGTGCACCACCTGACCGGCTAATTTTTTTTTGTATTTTTAGTCGAGATGGGGTTTCACTGTGTTGGCCAGGCTGCTCTTGAACTCCTGACATGATCTGCCCTCCTTAGTCTCCCAAAGTGCTGGGATTACAGGTGTGAGTCACCACACCCAGTCTTTTTTTTTTTTTTTTGAGGTAGGGTCTGGCTCTGTTGCCGAGGCTTAAGTGTGGTGGTGTAATCTTAGCTCACTGCTGCATCCTCTGCCTCCTAGGCTCAAGCGATTCTCTTGCTTCAGCCTCCCAAGTAGTTTGGACTACAAGCACATGCCACCACACTCAGCTAATTTTTGTATTTTCAGTAGAGATTGGGTTTCACCATGTTGGCCAGGCTGGTCTTGAAATCCCGGGCTCAAATGATCAGCCCACCTTGGCCTCCCAAAGTGCTGGGATTACAGGTATGAGCAACTGCACTTGGCCTTGCTCCTTTGATTTTAAAAAACTCCTGTGTTTTTTTTTTTTAATAACAATGCTATGTGCTCATTGTAAACGGTATAAAACTTCAACCAAGTCACAAAAAAAGGGAAAAGAAGTCCCAGATCCTAGCACCCAGAGCTGACATTTTGGCAAACATCCTTGCAAATACAAAGTAACACTTGTAGACATCTGTGTTCAGTTTCATACATAAGGATGTTGTATATATCAGCTCAGTGCTACATGGCACGTGATGGCTCCAATGCCTATTTTTTCCTTCCCTTTTTTTCTTTTTTTTGAGACGGAGTCCAGCTCTGTTGCCCAGGCCGGAGTGCAGTGGCACAATCTTGACTCATTGTAACCTTCCGCCTCCGGGGTTCAGGCAATTCTCCTGCCTCAGCCTCCCGAGTAGCTGGGATTACAGGTACCAACCACCACGCCTGGCTAATTTTTGTATTTTTAGTAGACACAGGGTTTCACTGTGTTGGCCAGGCTGGTCTCAAACTCCTGACGTCGTGATCCACCCGTCTCAGCCTCCCAAAGTGATGGGATTACAAGCGTGAGCCACTGCCCCCGGGGTTATTTTTCCTTCCTTCAATGACATGATAGGGACATTTTCTTATATGAATTTATCTATATTTTCTGTGTATTTTGCAAAGAATGTATATTGGCTTTTGTCAGAGGAAAAACACAGGAGTTTTCATATTGTTCTGCCCAAAACCTCAAACCTGAGTGTCTGGGAAGGCAGGCCAGGGGGACACCTCATCCAGACCACGCCCTGCCCACCACAGGTTTAGGCTTAGAGTTAGGAGGTTGAGACCGTATTGCCTGGGAGAAGGCCTGGCTCGAGGCCAGGAGGAGGGTGCCTGACCAGAGATGGGAGGGCCCAGCCCTGGGGGCGCTACCTTCACCAGCTCAAAAGGGAACCGCTCGTGGAAGATGCGATTGATTCGGGCGCCCCCGGAAAGCTCCAGTGTGTCCACCTGATCTCCTGAGCCCTCGATCCTCTTCTCAAAATCCACCCCAAACTGCTGGACCATCCTATGAGGAAAAGGAAAAAGCCAGTGTCAAAGCGAGGTTTCCACGCTGCTCTGGAATGACGTTCCATCTCAAGCCAGGACTTATTGTCCTTTTCCATTTGTCAGCAGCAAAATGTCTTCTGTCTATGTTAAAACAAACAAACCAAAGTCAAGAGCTCCCTATGGCAAATCTGGCTACGAGTCAGGCTCAGGCTAAGTCTGTTCCGATTATTCACCCATTCGATCCCAGAAGAGCTGCTTATTCCTCCTACTTTGCAGAAGACAAGAGTGAAGTTCAGCGGTCAAAGCTCAGCAACCTCTGCCCTGAAGCTCAACTTGATTTGCAGGATGGTGGGAAGGAAAGGCAGCCACCTCCGCACAATTCAGGTGGCTTCCGCAGGTTCCCGCCACCTCCTAGCCTGCTGGAGTTGGTCCTCCTTCATTGACGGGATGTGAGGGCGTAGACAGGATTTTGCCCCTCTGAGCCTCCGATTCCTCATCTACAAAACCGGTTGAGGGTACAATGTCTACCTCCTTCATGGGGTCATTGTGAGCCCATGATGTTTCTAGATCTCATCACCTCCACGAAGTCACTGATCCCAAGACGCACTATTATTTTGCGTGCCCACAAAAAAGAAAAAACGCTGCCATTAATGGGAGTTCAGCAAAGATGCCTGGTTTCGGACAAGTTAAAATGTTCTCTTAGCTGGGTGCAGTGCCTCACGCCTGAAATCCTAGCACTTTAGGATGCTGTGGTGAGAGGATTGCTTGAGTTTGGGAGTTCGAGACCAGCCTGGGCAACAGTGAGACTTCATCTTATTTAAAAAAAAAAAACAACTGCTGGGCATGGTGGTTCATGCCTATAATCCCAGTACTTTGGGAGGCTGAGGCAGGCAGATCACCTGAGCCCAGGAGTTTGAGACCAGCCTGGACAAGATGGCAAAACTCCATCTCTACTAAAAATACAAAAATTAGCTGGTGTGGTGGTGTGCACCTCAAGTCCCAGCTAATTAGGACGCTGAGGCAGGAGAATCACTTGAACCTAGGCGGTGGAGGTTGCAGTGAGCTGAAATCACACCACTACACTCCAGCCTGGGCAACAGAGTGAATCCTTGCCTCAAAAAAAAAAAAAAAAGAAAAAAAAATTTTTCTTAGTAAAAAATTGCTCATATAATGGACGGAAAGAGGTCGTAACAGGTGTGGCCCCTTAGCATGGGCCTGGCCCTTAAAAAGAGTCTCTCAGCATTGCTTATTGGCACTGTGAACAGTAAACAAGTGAGACGATCTTTTTCGTGTTTTAGTTTTCCTAAGCATTTATAATTGCTCTCCCTAGTGTCTTGGGGTGTCTCCCTTCATCAGTGTCACCCCCGAAATTCATAATCTACTGAAGTACCTGGGGACGGACTTGCCCCTAAAGGTGAGCTGCTTGAATGGTGACCACTGCCAGGGTGATCAAGGCTGGGCTGCCGAAGAAAGGGGAGTCTCCCTTCATACCCCAAGTTGGAGAGGCAAGCACAAGCCGCCCAGATCCCCAGTATCTCTTTCCTTGCATGAAGCAAAGGGTGTGCACATTTAATTTCCTTCCAGGAGACACACAAACGCCTGTGTTAATGCTTCACCTGGAATTTTTTTTTTTTTTTTTGAGACGGAATCTCGCCCCGTCGCCCAGGTTGCAGTGCAGTGGCGTAATCTCAACTCATGGCAACCCTCACTTCCCAGTGAGCCACCACGCCCAGCCAAACAAATAAAAATTTAAAAGACAGGGCTGGGCGTGGTGGTTCATGTCTGCAATCTCATAGCTGGAAAGCCCAGGCAGGCGGTTTGCTTGAGGTCAGGAGTCTAAGATCAGCCTGGGTAACAGAGAGACCTCGTCTCTACAAAAAATACAAAAATTAGCCAGGCATGGTGGTGCACACCTGTATTATTCCCAGCTACTCCGGAGGCTGAGGAGGGAGGTTCACCTGAGCCCAGGTGATTGAGGCTGGAAGGAGCTGGGATCGCACCACAAATACATAAGGGTGAGGCGTGGTGGCTCACGCCTGTAATCCCAGCACTTTGGGAGGTCAAGGCAGGCGGATCACGAAGTCAAGAGATCGAGATCATCCTGGCCAACATGGTGAAACCCCGTGTCTACTAAAAACACAAAAATTAGCTGGGTGTGGTGGTGCACACCTGTAGAACCAGTTACAAGGGAGGGTGAGGAAGGAGAATCGCTTGAACCCAAGAGGTTGCAGTAAGCCGAGATCATGCCACTGTGCTTCAGCCTGGGAGACAGAGCGAGACTCCATCTCAAAATAAATAAATAAAACAAAATGAAAGATAAAAAATCAGTTTTAAACATGTACATTCCTTAACCCAAGATCCCTCTGCTGGGGTTTTTGCCCTGCAGGAATCCTCGCCTGTACAGTCACAGATGAACATACAAGCATCTGTTAAAGAAAAACCCTGGGTGTCCCCCGATTTGGGCACTGGGATACATTTACAGTCTATGGGCTGAGCCAGGTGGAAACAGAAGGCGCCAGGCTTTGCTTTAACAAGAAGGGAAAAGCCAAGTGCAAAATTCAAGCTGGAGATTGTCTATGACCATAATTCCCATTCGCTTGTAAGGCCCATGTCTGCATGAGGACCTCGGACCCTCAGATGAAATGCTGAAGAAAGAAGGCCCAGCTCTTGAGAGGGGCTGCAGTGGTGCTTCTCCATGGTAATGTCAACACTACCTGGGCAGGAAGGGCCCTGCAAGGCACTGGTTACAAATGTTATAACATGCTAAGCTCTGGGGGTCAGGGACTGTTTGTGAAGGGCATCCCCTGGCCCAGTCCTGCCATGGGCTTAACAAGTAGCATTTAAATTTGTTTATTTATTTATTTTTGAGATGGAGTCTCACTCTGTCTACCCAGGCTGGAGTGCAGTGGTGTGATCCTGGCTCACTGCAACCTCTGCCTTCCAGGTTCAAGTGATCCTCCTGCCTTAGCCTCCCAAGTAGCTGGGATTACAGGCGCCCACCACCATGCCTGGCTAATTTTTGTATGTTTTAATAGAGACAGGGTTTCCCATGTTGGTCAGGCTGGTCTTGAACTCCTGATCTCAAGTGATCCACCCACTTAGGCTTCCCAAAGTGCTGGGAATACAGGCGTGAACCATCGTGTCCTGCCTAATTTTTTTTTTTTTAATTTCATAGAGACAGGGTCTCGCTTTGTTGCTCAGGGTGGTCTCAAACTAGCTTCAAGTAATCCTCCTGCCTTGGCATCCCGACATGCTGGGATTACAGGCACCTTGTAATTTGCCAGTTTGTCCTCATCACCATGTGAGATGACAGCTGCTTTGACCCTCACCTTAGAGGTGTGGAAAGTGAGGCTCAGAGCGTTCCAGCCACCTGCCTGTGGTCACCCAGCAGGCCCAGGTTCACCCTCAGGCTCAATCCTCCACAGCAAAACTTCCTTCAGGCCAGTAGGCTGAATCTCTTTCCTTTTTTTTTGAGACACAATCTTGCTCTGTCAACCAGGCTGGAGTGCAGTGATATGATCTTGGCTCACTGCAACATCTACCTCCCAGGCTCAAGCAATTTTCCTTCCTGCCTCAGCCTCCCGAGTAGCTAGGATTACAGGGGCACACCACCATGCCCGGCTATGAATCTCCTCTTGAAGCCTGCAAAGGGCCAGTATCTGCTCTGTAGCAAGCGTTTTGGAACACAGTCAAGGATGTCTGAGCATAAAGGCACTCTGGTCCCTCGGCCAACAACCACACACTGCTGCCTGGCAGAGGGGGTGGGGGGATGTCAGGGATATGCCAGAGGAGGCAGTGTTCTCCTAGTGTCCCTGTGAGAAGTGCCTCAAGCATGGCACCGTCTGTGGTAAGAGCCATCCAGGAGTCCCTGTCACCTGATCTGGCCCAGCTGTTCCTGTGTCTTAAGGTCCCTTGCAGGCCAAAAGCCAAGAGGTCAGAGACAGAAGAGACCCCGAGTGAGAATTTGGGGTTGGGGGGCACACCTGCTCCCCCAACCTCACACCTGGGCAGCTGCACCAACTCAGAGTCACGGGGCAGACCTTAAGAGTCCAAGCTGGAGAGGGACCCAACCCGGGCTCTGGTTCCCCTCCTCTCTACCATGTCTCTTCTCCCGCTGCGGCCAGGGGAGCCTGTGAGCGCCTGAGTCAGTCCATGAACTGCTCAGAACTGTCCATGGCTCCCACCTCACTCACAGCAAGAGCCAACGTCCTCCCCTGAGGCCCCACAAGGCCCCACACAGACTGCTCTATTACCTCCTCCCACCTCCTCACTCACTCCATCCAGCCACCCGGTCCTCCTCTGATATCTGGGGCATGGTCCTGTCCCAGGCCTTTTGCAGGCCAGACTCCATCCCACACGGCTCCCTGCCTCACCTGCCTCAGGTCTTCACCTGACACTCAATTTATTTTATTTATTTTTTTGAGACTACGTATCACTGTGTCTCCCAGGTTGGAGTGCACTGACAAGTTCTCAGCTCACTGCAACCTCCGCCTCCCAGGTTCAAGCAATTTTTTGCCTCAGCCTCCCAGGTAGCTGGGATTCCAGGCACCCGCCACCGCGTCCAGCTAATTTTTGTATTTTTTGTATAATCAACGGGATTTCACCATGTTGGCCAGGATGCTCTTCAACTCTGGACCTCAAGTGATCCTCCCACCTCAGCCTCCCAAGTGTTGGGATGACAGGCGTGAGGCTGCCCAGTGACGCTCAGCTTCTAAGGGAGGCTGTTCCTGATGACTCCCTCACCAGCACCCTTGAGCCCCTTCCCTACTTTCCTATGCTGGCATGTAACACACTATCCATCTTCTTTCTTATTTTTTGTCCCATTCATCCCATGTCCCCCCATTCTGAGCACTCCAGGGAGCAGGGATGGGCACCTGTCCCCTCCACAGCAGTGACTGCAGTGCTTAGGATGAAGCCTGGCATGCAAGAGGCTTGCAGTGGACGTCCGCTGAATGAATGAGTGGACGAGTGACGAGTGGTGCCCAGTCTAGGGGGCCCTGTGGCTGGTGGCCGGCAGGAGCCAGGCTGGTGGCGGGGCAGGCACTGGGGTACGTACTGCAGCAGGGCTTTGGTTTTGCGAGTGGGGTCGTCGGGCCGGAAGTTCTTGTACTCCTCCACCTCCTTCTCCAGGGACAGCAGCTGGCTCTGGAGCTTGCTGCGCAGCGCCGGCAGCGACTCTCGGATGTGGTTGGTCAGTTGCTGCAGGCGAGAGGTCAGAGATCAGGAAGGGTGGCATGGGCAGGAGGCCAGGGCATGGCAGACACACTCCCCCGACCAAGGGCCCAGGTCAGGGTGCCACACCACACAGCCTTGAGAGACAGCAACAGACACATCGAGCCACAGACACACTCATGTTTGGGAAAGCAGAGGGGATGGGGCTGCCCATAAGTGTGATAAGTTACAAACGGCCCATGGAATGGACATCAGGCACTGGACAAATCAACTGGGGTGTCCACGCCGCAGAGGAGGACATGCAACTGCTTGCAAGGACAGTCCATGGGACCATGGAACATGGGGTCCAATTCACACACAGGGACAGGCCCTATAAACTAAGATGGAAAGATCTCTCCTGAAAAGGTATGGAACACACTCAAGACGGGCTCCCTGGCTGCAGCTGCATCCACAGAGAGAAGCAAGAAAGATTCAAAATAGACAAATGTGGGCTGGGCATGGTGGCACATGCCTATAATCCCAGCACTTTGGGAGGTTGAGGCAGAAGGATCACTTGAGATCAAGAGTGTGAGACCAGCGTGGCCAACACAATGAAACCCCGTCTCTACCAAAAAATACTAAAATTATCTGGGTGTGGTGGTGGGTGCCTGTAGTCTCAGCTACGTGGGAGGCTGAGAAGGACAGTCGCTTGAACCCAAGAGGTGGAGGTTGCAGTGTGCCGAGATCACACCATGGCACGCCAGCCTGGGTGACAGAGCAAGACTCTGTCTCAAAAAAATAAATAAACAGGCCGGGTGCGGTGGCTCATGCCTGTAATCCCAGCACTTTGGGGGGGCCAAAGCAAGTGAATCACAAGGTCAAGAGTTCAAGACCAGCCTGGCCAACATAGTGAAACCCCATCTCTACTAAAAATGCAAAACAATTAGCCAGGTATGGTGGCGGATGCCTATAATTCCAGCTACTCAGGAGGCTGAGGCAGAGAACTGCCTGAACCCAGGAGGCAGAAGTAGCAGTGAGCCAAGATCATGCCACTGCACTCCAGCCTGGGTGACAGAGCAAGACTCCATCTCAAAAATAAATAAATAAATAAATAAATAAATAAATAAATAAATAAATTTTAAATTAAAAAAAAAAAGCCATAAAATCAGCCTATACTTTCAAAGTATAAAGCAGAGTTTTGCTATCTGTCCTACAATACAGAAGAATTTAAAAAGTGTTCATCAAGGCTGGGTGCAGCGGCTCACCTCTGTAATCCCAGCACCTGGGGAGGTTGAGACTGATCACTCCAGGATAGGAGTTTGAGACCAACCCAGGCAACATGGTCTGACCTTCTCTCTACAGAAAATAAAAAGCTTTTACAAATTAGCTGGGTGTGGCAGCACACACCTATAATCCCAGCTACTTAGGAGTCTAAGGCAAAAGGATCACTTGAGTACAGCAGGTTGAAGCTGCAATGAGCCATGTCTGTGCCACTGCAATCCAGCCTGGACAACACAGTAAGACCTTGTCTTACAAATCATCAAAAAGCCCAGGCACAGTGGCTCATGCCTATAATCCAGCATTTTGGGAGGCTGAGGCGGGCGGATCAGCCTGGCCAACATGGTGAAACCCCATCTCTGCTAAAAATACAAAAGTTAGTTGGGCGTGGTGGTGCACACCTGTAATCCCAGCTACTTGGGAGGCTAAGGCAGTAGGATCACTTGAACCTGGGAGGCGGAGGTTGCAGTGAGCTGAGATCATGCCACTGCACTCTAGCCTAAACAAACGAGTGAGACTCTATCTAAAGAAAAAAATAACCTTTTTAAAATAAAAATAAAAACTGTCCGGCGAGCTAAAAAAGCAGCATGAAGGAACCTCACATCTATGGCATGGAGCCAGTGGAGTGCCCCAAAGACTTCCATGACCAGGGGGACATAGGACCCTGTCTGCGTGGGCTGCCTAGAAAGGCAGGGAGCCACAGTGGCCTTCCTTGGTCTGTGACAGGATCCTAAAGCACTTAAGTCCAGCAAATGGAGAGGAAGAGGCACTGCTGCTCTGGGAAGCAACCCACGTGGAAGGAGGCTGAGCCCCTCCAGACTCCCTGAAGGCCAGCTGGCTCTCTGCTGCTGGCTCTCAGGAGGCCCCAGTTGGCTGTGGACTTTTATTTCCCTTCCTCTCCCTACTCCTGTTTGCAGGCAAACCCCAGCTTCCTCTCCTGGAGGGCCCCTCCCTCTAGATACTGACTTCCCGCTTTGCTCTCCTGGGCTGCTGTCTCTGGGCCGCTCTTTTCCTGGCCCCTGCCCCTACTGGATTCAGGATCCTGCATTTATCTGGTGGTTTGTTTGATGTCAGTCTCCCCCATTAGAATTATGCCTTCCATAAGGACAGGGACTTGCTCGCACATGCACACTGTGTTCCCCTGATATGTGCATGAAAGGATGACTCCTGGAGTGCTGCTAAGACCCTGCTGCCAACCTGGAAGGTGCCAGAAAGCAGCGAGGAGGAATGTCTTGCCCCTGCTACCAGGCACTGCAAAGGCAGGCCCAGCCAGGCAAGCCACTGTCACAGCTAACGATGGGCAATGCCTGTTAGGGGGTCCCACCTAATCCTAGAGCAGGGACACCACCCCCTCAGAGAAGCCTGCACACAAGCAAAATGATGCTATTAACGGCAGCCTTTTGTTGACTAGGAGGATTAGAAACAATCCCAGCGGCCCTGCCAAAGAGACCAGACTCAGGGCCCGGGGCCTACCACACAGCTACAGAAGAGAGCGAGGACGGGCTCTCTGCTGCGGGGACGAAGCTCCACGACACTGCTGGGCGGACAAAAGCAGGTACGGGGGAGATCCATGGCACTGTCATTTACGGTAAGAAAGGTTGAAATGTGGCTCTCAGGCAGGATAAGGACAGTCATGACAGTGGTACCTGTGGGGGTGGAGGGGGAGATGGGACGCATCACTGTATACCTTTATTCCCTCCCTGAGACAGGGCCTCGGTCTGTCGCCCAGGCTTGAGTTCAGTGGTGCCATCACAGCTCAATGAAGCCTGGAAATACTGGGTCCAAGTAATCCTCCTGCCTCAGCATCCCAAGTACCTGGGACTATGGGTGTGTGCCACCATGCTTAGCTAATTTTTTCTAGAGATGGGGTTTCCATATGTTGCTCAGACTAGTATTGATCTCCTAGGCTCAAGTGATCCTCCTGCCTTGGCCTTCCAAAGTGCTGGGATTACAGGTGTGAGCCACTGCGCCTAGCCAAGTACATTTATTACAGCAAAAATAAATGCGGACTGAACTCATTTTGCTAAAACAAGTGCTGCTCTACCTGAAACAAGTGCCAGTGAGGACTGCAGCTGTTGTGCAGTACACAGCCTATGCACTGCACATGGCTGTGCAAACCCTTGCAGTACCTGATTCAGCGTCTTCTGCAGATGCGGCGTGCCCATGCGGTCGGCCATGTGCCGGTAGGCTGGGTGGGAGAGGAAGAACTTCCTCTCAGCTGCCAGTGCTGCACGGATGTCCTTCTTGCCCTCAATATCCTTCTGGCTGCGGTTCACCACGCCAATGTAGCCTGTTGGGAGAGGGAGTCAAGGCAGGGGCAAAGCCAGGTGAGCCAAGTGGACCTGGCACAGGGATGGGCAAGGTTCAGGTACAGAGGTGGATCCTATCCCATGAGGCACTCACAGACTATGTTACAGGACGTTACTCAGAAACAACACAGAGGGTGCGAATGCACATGGCAGTCACGAAGAGCAACAGAAGTATTTCGGGGAAGGAGAGATCACATCCAGCCTGGGACAAAAAAAAAAGCATTGGGGCAGATGAACTCTACTAGCTGAGAATCAAAGAGAGGTAAGAAAAGGCTGTGGTGGCTCACGCCTGTAATTCCAGCACTTTGGGGGGGCCAAGGCAGGTGGATCACAAGTCAGGAGTTCGAGGCCAGCCTGGCAACCATGGTGAAATCCCATCTCTACTAAAAATACAAAAAATTAGTCAGGCATGGTGGCATGTGACTGTAGTACCAGCTACTCAGGAGGCTGAGGCAGGAGAATTCTTGAACCCAGCAGGCGGAGGTTGCAGTGAGCCAAGACCACGCCACTACACTCCAGCCTGGGCAACAGAGCAAGACTCCATCTCAAAAAAAAAAAAAAAAAAACCCTCAAGGCCAGGTACAGTGGCTCACATCTGTAATTCCAGCACCTTGGGAGGCTGAGGCGGGTGGATGGCTTGAGCCCGAGAGTTTAAGACCAGCCCGGGTAACATGGCGAAACCTCATCTCTACAAAAAAAAAATACAAAAATTATCGAGGCGTGGTGGCATATGTGCATAGTCCCATCTACTTGAGAGGCTAAGATGGGAGGATCACCTGAGCCTGGGAGTTCAAGGTTGCAGCAAGCTGTAATCACCCCACTGCACGCCAGACTGGCAACAGAGCGAGGCCTTGTCTTAAAAGAAAAAAAAGAAATAACATCTCAAAAACAAGAGCAATGGGGAAGAGCTAAAATCCACTATCAAGCGAGTATATTTTAAACAGTTGGGTACATCAGGGTATTCATGCCCAGAGAGATAAATGGAACTGAAAAGAAAGTCTAAAAATACACTGAGAAGGAGGCAGAACTGAAAGTCAACACTTCAATCTATGCGGGAGAAAAGCTGGATGAAGATTCAATGCATGCCGCCGGCAAAGAATCCAAGTGGAATGCCTACCAAAGTTAATTCTCAAGGGATCACAGACTTAAGAAAACATGAATCTAAAAGAACCTGATGAAAAAATGAATGATTTTTTTTTTTTTTAAGAGACAGGGTTTCACCCTGTTGGCCAGGATGGTCTCCATCTCCTGACTTTGTGATCTGCCTGCCTTGGCCTCCCGAAGTGCTGAGATTACAGGTGTGAGCCGCCACGCCCGGTCTGATTTTTTTTTTTTTTAAAGACGGAGTCTTGCTCTGTTGCCCAGGCTGGAGTGCAATGGCACAATCTCGGCTCACTGCAACCTCTGTCTCCTGGGTTCAAGTGATTCTCCTGCCTTAGCCTCCCAAGTAGCTGGGATTACATGCATACACCACCCATGGCCAGCTAATTTTTTTATTTTTAGTAGACACAGGGTTTCACCATGTTGGCCAGGCTGGTCTTGAACTCCTCACTTCAGGTGATCCACCTGCCTCGGCCTCGCAAAGTGCTGGGATTACAGGCGTGAGCCATGGCACCCCGCCTGAAAACATGGATGATTTTTTTTTTTTAATGACAGTACTTACATTAAAATTTTCCGGAGGAAAACACAAGCAGCAGTGAGTGGAGGAGAAATGGGACTGAGGGCAAGGAACTGGGAGAGACTCTCCTCGATTTATAGCCTTCACTATCATTTAAAATTTGTGTGTGTGTGTGTGAAACAGCGTCTCACCAAGGCTAGAGTGCAGTGCAGTGATCTTGGCTCACAAAAGCCTCAACCTCCCAGGCTCTAGCGATCCTCCTAACTCAACCTCCCAAGTAGCTGGGACTACAGGCGCATAACCACCATGCCTAGCTAATTTTTCTGGACACGGGCTTTCACCATGTTGCCCAGGCTGGTCTTGAACGCCTGGGCTCAAGTGATCGTTCTGCCTCAGCCTCCCAAAGTGCTGGGATTACAGGCAGGGGCCACTGCACCTGGCCCATTTTTGAATTTTCTAATCAAGGAAAACTACTTTTAGAGTTAAAATACTAGTTTGAAGAAAATACTTACGACATTTGAACATAAAGAAATTGGGAAGGTGAAGGGTAGGGAGATAGCATTCAAAAAACCCGAACGGGCTAGGCGCGGTGGCTCACGCCTGTAATCGCAGCACTTTGGGAGGCTGAGGCGGGTGGATCACGAGGTCAGGAGATCGAGACCATCCTGGCCATTCTGAAACCCGATCTCTACTTAAAAAAAATAAAATAAAATAAAAAAAAGCCAGAACGGAAAGCCAGGCCCACTGCCATGCGTCTGTAGTACCAGGTACTCAGGAGGCTGAGGCAGGAGGATCACTTGAGGCCAGGACTTGAAGGCCAGCCTGAGAAACATAGTGAGACCCTGTCTCAAAAAATAATAAAAATAAGTGAATGTTTTTCTAGAAAGGAACGAAACGCCAGAGCAGCCAGGAGCCCCTAAGCATGGACATGAGGCATCCAACAATACGGATGCACAAATGGGTAACATGGGAAAGAAAGATCGTAGCCAGGTGCCAGATAAATGGTAATTGCTTAATAAATAGATGCAGTTATTGCTATTCACTGTTTTTGTTTTGTTTTGTTTTTTTATGAGACAGAGTCTCGTGCTGTAGCCCAGCTGTAGCCTAGGCTGGAGTGTAGTGGTGAGTAATCTCAGCTTACAGCAACCTCTGCCTCCAGGGTCCCAGTTCAAGCAATTCTCCTGCCTCAGCCCCCAAATAGCTGGGATTACAGGTATGAGCCACCTTGCCTGGCCTATTATTGCTATTAGCATAAATAAGGATGGAAAAGTAGGTTGGGGGTAAGTGGCAAGAAGCCAGAAGTGAAAAACGTGTATTTATGCTCCGTTTTCTTTTTTTTTTTTTTTGAGACAGAGTCTCACTCTGTCGGCCAGGCTGGAGTGCAGTGGCCTGATCTTGGCTCACTGCAACCTCTGCCTCCCGGGTTCAAGTGATTCTCCTGCCTTAGTCCCCTGAGTAGCTGGGATTATAGACATGTGTCTCCAAACCTGGCTAATTTTGTTATTTTTAGTAGAGACGGAGTTTCAACATATTGGACAAGCTGGTCTTGAACTCCTGACCTCGTGATCTGCCCACGTCAGCCTCCCGAAGTGCTGGGATTACAGGCATGAGCCACCGTGCCCGGCCTATGCTTCATTTTCTTTGCAGTGGGGTTGTCCATGTTTCTCTGGAGAAAAAGGGGAGAAGTTCCTGTCATCTATCCTGCAGGGTCTTGACTGCTCTTCATCCTCTCCAGATCTCCCTCGGATCCAAGACAGAGGAGGGAAATGGAGGCATGCCAAAAGGTGAGGTCACAGTAGGAGACCCAAGATCTGAACCCAGATCCCTGTGAAGCCAAAGTCACTATCACTTGTGTGACAGCAAAAAGAAGGAAACAGCAGGGGCCAGCGAAAAGCATCTGGCTTGGATTTGGGTTGATTTACTTATTTAAGAGATGAAGTCTCACTCTGTTGCCCAATCTGCATTGCAGTGGCATGAACACAGCTTACTACAGTCTTGAACTCCTGGGCTCAAGCCATCCTCCAGGCTCAGCCTCCTGCGTAGCTGGGAGTACAGGCTCATGCAACATCACACAAGGATAATTTTTTGAGACAGAGTCTCACTTTGTCACCCAGGTTGGAGTACATACAGCGGTGCAGTTCCAGCTCCCTGCAACCTCCACCTCCTGGGTTCAAGCGATTCTTGTGTCACAGCCTCTCAAGTAGCTGGGATTACAGGTGTGTGCCACCATGCCCAGCTAATCCTTTATATTTTTAGTAGAGACAGGGTTTCACTATTTTGGTCAGGCTGGTCTCGAACTCCTGACCTCAAGTGATTTGCCCACCTCGGCCTCCCAAAGTGCTGGGATTACAGGTGTGAGCCACCGTGCCTAGCCTGGATAATTTTTTTAAGAGAGAGACGGGGTCTTGCTGTGTTGCCCAGGCTGGTCTCAAACTCTGGGCCTCAAGCCATCCTCCCAACTGAGCTTTCCAAAGTCCTGAAGTTAAAGGCATGAGCCACCGTGCCTAGCCTGGGTTCCCATAAAGGACAGGAGTTGTGAGTCATTAGCACGCCAGGAAAAAGGGTCCAGTGGGAGGGCTTCTGAAGCCTGAGGTCACAAGACAGGAGCAGGCTTACAAGTGAGCTGAGAGCAGAAGCGCCTTCATTCTTGGAAACAGGAAGGAAGGCAGAGAAGGGCAGCCGTTGACATCAGTGAGTCAGGAGGAAAGGGGAAGAGGCCCATATCACCAAATCCTCAGCCCAGCTAGTGCCCACAGACCTCAAAGCCCCTTAGGATCCAAGGTAAAGGCCTAACCATGTCCAAGAGCAGCCAGGTCGGGGTGGTTTTAGGAGGGTGTAGGGGTGGATAGGGTCTGCTTTCCTCTTTAGCACGAGCAAATCCTCCCCAAACCTCAGCTAGCCAGATTTGCTTCTCAGCCCCAGATCTTCACAGTCAAACAGGTTTTTGAATTTAGCCCCAATCACATACCCCTGGGATCTGGGGTCACTTCACCCAATGTCTCAGCAGTGCTGGGGGATGGTGGCAACCAAGGTCAGAACTTTTCCCCATGTCTATCTCAGACATCAAAGTGGGAAACCAGGAGTAAAAGAAATGGTCCAAGTGACTGTGGCTAAGCATGAAGGGAAAGGCCAGGAGTTGTCAACAGATTACAGCTGATCCCAGAGGGCAGGAATGGCTTTAAAAAAACACAAAACAGGCTGGGTGCAGTAGCTCACCCCTATCATCCCAGAACTTTGGGAGGCCGAGGCAGGAGGATCACAATATCAGGAGTTCGAGACCAGCCTGACCAACACGGTGAAACCCCGTCTCTACTAAAAATACAAAAATTAGCTAGGCATGGTGGCACATGCCTGTAATCCCAACTACTTGGGAAGCTAAGGCAGGAGAATCGCTTGAATTCCAGGGGGTGGAGGTTGCAGTGAGCTGAGATTGAGCCACTGCACTCCAGCCTGGACAACAGAGTGAGACTCTATCTCAAAACACACACACACACACACACACACACACACACACCAAGGCCGGGCATGGTGGCTCACATCTTTAATCCCAGCACTTTGGGAGGCTGAGGTGGGTGGATCACCTGAGGTCAGGAGTTCGAGATCAGCTTGGCCAATATGGTGAAACCCCAACTCTACTAAAAACACAAAAATTAGCTGGGTGTGGTGGTGAGCACTTTGAGACCAGCTTGGCCAACATGGTGAAACCCCATCTCTACTAAAAACACAAAAATTAGCTGGGTGTGGTGGTGAGCACTTTGAGACCAGCTTGGCCAACATGGTGAAACCCCATCTCTACTAAAAACACAAAAATTAGCTGGGTGTGGTGGTGAGCACCTATAATCCCAGCTACTCAGAAGGTGGAGGTTGCGGTGAGCTGCGATTGCACCACTGCACTCCAGCCTGGGCAACAAGAGCAAAACTCCGTCTCAAAAAAACCCCACAAAACCACAAAAGAACAATCTAGCCAGGAGTAACTGCACATGCCTGTAATCCCAGATACTTGGGAGGCTGAGCTGGGAGGATCACTTGAGCCTGGGAGTTTAAGGCTACAGTGAACTATGATCACCCTAGTGCACTCCAGCTTAGGTGACAGAATAAGACATCATCTCAAAAAAAAAAGAAGAAGAGAAAAACTTCTTTTTTTTTGAGATGGAGTCTCTCTGTCTCCAGGCTGGAGTGCAGTGGCACAATCTCGGCTCACTGCAACCTCCACCTCCTGGGTTCAAGTGATTTTCCTGCCTCAGCCTCTCAAGTAGCTGGGACTACAGGCACTCACCACCACCATGCCCAGCTACTTTTTGTATTTTTAGGAGAGACGGGGTTTCACCATGTTGGCCAGGATGGTCTCGATCTCTTGACCTCATGATCCACCCATCTCAGCCTCCCAAAGTGCTGGGATTACAGGCGTGGGCCACTGGGCCCAGACTGAAAAGAGAAGAACTTCTAACAGCAAGGGTGAACCCTAACGTAAACCATGCATGTGCGGTGGTGACCATGGGTCAATGTAGACTCATCAGTTCTAACAAATGCACTGTTCTGCTGAGCATGTTGATAGTGGGGGAGGTTATAGATGCATGGGGCTACAGGGCTTATGGGAAATCTCTGTATCTCCCTCTCAATTTGGCTATGAACCTAAAACTGCTGCTCTGATGAAATACTTAAAAAAAATATATATATATATATATTATATATTTATAGAGACAGGGTTTCACCATATTGGTCAGGCTGGTCTTGAACTCCGAACCTCAGGTGATCCGCCCGCCTTGGCCTCCCAAAGTGCTGGGATTACAGGCATGAGCCACCCCACCCGGCCAAAATATTTTTAAAATAAAATAAAAAATACCTAGGTTACTCCTAACAAAAGGTTTGAACCTGAACTTGAACCTGAACCTGATCAGGCCTCTGTCTTGATCTACTTACCAACTAACAGGGAACAGTTATTGGCCAAATCCCCAACGTGGAATGTGGTCTGGTTTCTTCCACAAATGAATGGTACAGAAAAAAACAAAGGGGGCCAGGTGCGGTGGCTCACGCCTGCAATCCCAGCACTTTGGGAGGCTGAGGCGGGCGGATCACCTGCAGTCGGGAGTTCGAGACCAGCTTGACCAACATGGTAAAGCCTGTCTCTACTAAAAATACAAAAATTAGGTGAGCATAGTGATGGGCACCTGTAATCCCAGCTACTTGGGAGCCTGAGGGAGGAGAATTGCTTAAACCCGGGAGGCGGAGGTTTCAGTGAGCAGAGACCGGGCCACTGAATTGCACTCCAGCCTGGGCGACAGAGTAAGACTCCGTCTCAAAAAAAAAAAAAAAAAACAAAAAGGGGATGCCAAGGAGAGGTGTAGGTATTTATGTGTAAAATTTTACAATGCCTAGGATTTGTAGAATTTTTTTTTTTTAGAGGCAGGATCTGTTGTGCAGGCTGGAGTGCAGTGGTATGATCACAGCTCAATGCAGCTCCAAACTCCTGGGCTCAAGCAATCTTCCCACGTCAGCCTCCTAAGTAGGTGGGACTATAGATGTACCACCGTGCCCGGCTAATTTTTTAATTTTTAGTAGAGGTGGGACTTGATATATTGCCCAGGCTAGTCTTGAACTCCCAGCCTCAAGGGATCCTCCTGCCTCAGCCTCCCAAAGCACTGGATTACAGGCGTGAGCCATCTCGCCCAGCCAATGCCTAAGATTTGTTTTAAAATCTTCATGGAAGAAAATAACAGCAGGTGAGGATATTTGGGGTAATCACTATTAGCCAGATATTAGTAACCAGAAGCTAAGGAAGCCATCCATAAGGGCTCTTTGAACATTTTTCTGCACTTTTGGGAATGTTTGAAAATGCTCATAATAGGCTGGGTGTGGTGGCTCACGCCTGTAATCCCAGCACTTTGGGAGGCCGAGGAGGGTGTATCACCTGAGGTCAGGAGTTTGAGACCAGCCTGCCCAACATGGTGAAACCCCATCTGTACTAAAAATACAGAAATTAGCCGGGTATGGTGGCATGTGTTTGTAATCCCAGCAACTCGGAAGGCTGAGGCGGAAGAATCACTTGAACCCGGGAGGCGGAGGTTGCAGAGAGCTGAGATTGTGCCACTGCACTCCAGCCTGGGTAACAAGAGCAAAAACTCTGTCTCAAAAAAAAAAAAACAAAACAAAAAAACAAAAAATGCTTATAATAGAAAGTAATTAAAAAATTAAAGTTATAAACCCCAGGGAGCTGGGAGTTGAGGAAGAGTAACCAGTGGCTGTCTGGGGGAAGTGTGGCTGCACGTGAGTTTAGTTTCCTCTTTCTACATGCTTGTTTTCTAATGTTCCAGAAACCAGCAGGTGTTAACTGTGCACTTGAAAACTGAACAAATCAGAAGAAAAATATACATATGTTCAAAGGGAAAAGAAAGAAGGAATTACGGTGAAATGGAGAAGCAGTGACTTCCGGGCAGGCAGGGAACAGGTGCCAGGGTTTCAGTCATGATAAGGACATGCCACTAGACCCCACCCATCCTCCTGCCTCACCACCACCCCCAAAGCCACACCTCGTCTCAATGGGAGCAACTTGTTCTCCAAGACATCCCTGGCGTCCGTGCCCTCATCCATCAGGTCAAGCTTGGTGATGACACCAATGGTCCGCAGGCCTGAAAGAGCCCAGAGGTCAGAGGTCAGAGGTCAGAGCCTGCCACCAGGAAAGAGCATCAGCTGGCAGCTGCAGGCCACCTGGGGTCCAGTCAGCCCTGAAACTTCCAGGTCACACCTGGCAAAGCTGTAATGTCACTGGCCTGGACCCCAATTGCCCATGTGTCAAATGAAGATGGTCACAGCCCTGATCTCAGAGGGTGGTCATGAGGGTGAGCCTGGCACATGGCAAATAATAAATGCTGGCCCTTATTGTCACTTGTGTTATCAAGGACAACCTCTGCTGCTGCAGGCTTGGGGACACCTCGAGGAAACATGATTCCTGGGCCAGATTTTGATGCTGGACTCTCCAAGTGGCAGCAAAGTCCCCCAGGTAACATTTGAGCCTGAAAGTGACTGTTTCCAGGGCTACCTCTTGCCCTGAATGGCTAAAATTCCACTCTGAAAATGATCCCATCCAATTTCACCTCTCTACAAGTCATTCCAGAGTCAAGGATGTCCTCTTAGCAAAGCCTCACATCTGCAGATCCACTGCTCCTCCATGGGGGCTGAGGACTGGCTCTGTGCTAACCGGGTGTGTTACATGTGTGGCATGTGCATGAGACACTGGGGACAATGGAAGCCAGAGCGAAGATCTCTGGCGGATGCGAACTTGGGCATCATGGGAGCCACAGCTGTGCCCTCCCTGAGACTCCTTCCTGCTCACATTCTGCAGTGAGGGTTGAGTAGAGGGATCTGACTAGAGGGACCCAGGGGCGTCAACTCGAATGGAAATAGATGATCTCACCATGCAGAAGACCAGAAACAACCCAAATGTTCAAAAGTCCTCACATCAGCAATCTGGGTTAAGACTGAAATTCCCATTCTGACTAAGAGGGGATCATGCCTCAAGGAGTAGAGTAACATCTATATGGGACCTGAGGAGTGCTGGGCTCTTCCTTCAGCCCTAGACCAGCTTCCCGCCCCAGCAACATGGGCACTGCCATGTCCAAGGAGAAGGAGTGTCCAGCTGCCACACAGTGACTTCCCAGAGATGCCCCCCAGCACAGCTGGTTGTTGGAGAAACTGCTGTGTTCAGGAGGTCTTTTCCTAAAGCAGCCATGTATCAAAGAGAATGCCAGTGACTTGGAACCAAGAATGCTGGGCACGACCCATGCTCACAAGCACCTCAAAGAGGAGGCTGCTGCCTTGGGCTTAGGGTTACCTTGGGGATCGACCTCCTTGGCCAGCTTGAGGGCGTCTGAATTGGCCAGGTCCATGTTGGCAGGCGTGACGGCCAGGATGAGGCTGCTCTCCCGGCTGATGAACTGCAGGATCATGTCCTTGATCTGGTACTCGATGTCTGGAGGCTGGTCTCCAACAGGCACCTTGGTGATACCCGGGAGGTCGATGAGGGTCAAGTTCAACACTGAGAGGGAAACCAGTGGGAAAGGCAGTCAGAGCTAGGAGAGGGGAGACACACACAGGCCTGGAGCCACCCAGCTGAGTACCAAAGTTCCTGAGTGGGGCTCAGACCTGAGGATGTCGCCTGACACGCCACCTGAACCACACCTCTGATTTAATAACTCCCCTTCTAGGATCCCATCCTACAGATACCTCTACCTACTCCATTTCAATGACACAGTTGTAAATCAGCACAGCTCAGACTGGAATAGATCTAAATGACTAAGTAAATTTCAGCCTATCCATTCAGCTAATACCAAAGAACCATTATGGACAAACAGATGAGGCTGGGCACAGTGGCTCACGTCTGTAATCCTAGCACTTTGGGAGGCTGAGGCAGGCGGAACACGAGGTCAAGGGATCGAGACCATCCTGGCCAACATGGTGAAACCCCATCTCTACTAAAAATACAAAAATTAGCTGGGTGTAGTCCCAGCTACTCATGAGGCTGAGGCAGGAGAGCCACTTGAACCCAGGAGGTGGAGGCTGCAGTGAGCTGAGATCACACCACTGCACTCCAGCCTAGTGACAAAGTGAAACTCTGTCTCAAAAAAAAAAAAAAAGAAAAGAAGAAAAAGTAGCTGGGTGGGCTAGGCATGGTAGCTCACGCCTATAATCCTAGCACTTTGGGAGTCTGAGAAGGGCTGATTGCCTGAGCTCAGGAGTTCGAGACCAGCCTGGGCAATATGGCGAAATGCCATCTCTACTAAAAATACAACAACAACAACAAAAATTAGCCAGGCGGGGTGTTGCATACCTGTAATCCCAGCTACTTGGGAGGCTAAGGCAGAAGAATTGCTTGAACCCAGGAAGCGGAGGTTGCAGCAAGCAGAGATCGTCCACTACACCCCAGCATGGGTAACAAAGCGAGACACTGTCTCAAAAAATAAATAAATAAATAAAAAATAAATTAGCTGGGTGTATTGGTGCAAACCTGTGATCCTGCTTGAACCCAGGAGGTAGAGGTTACAGTGAGTAGAAATCACGCCACTGCACCCCAGCCTGGGCAACAGAGTGAGATAAGACTCTGTCTCAAAAAAAGAAAATCAGGATATTTTACAAAAGTCTGGTTCTGGCCTCTCTTGATGTAACAGCAGATCTGGCTGCCTTGAGCCAAGTAGTGGCTGTCCTTGGTAAAGGGGCAAACGGCTGCAATCCCGTGCTGGGGATCGTGAGACTCCAAATATCTTCCTGGCATGCTCTGTCTTTCTTTGAGCTAAGACAGAGGTCTGGGTACTACATACCTAGCACAAGTGGGAAGAAACAGAGCCGGGGGCTATGTGCGTGTGAATATCAACTGTTTGTGAATGGGCACATGCTAACCATGAGTGGAAGTACACAGTCTCACCATAGCATTGTCCACGAATGACCAGAAACAGTCAGCAATGCGTCCCCACCCGTGCTGCCTACCGTGTGGCGAGTAGACCCGAAGGTTGATGGGCACTGGGGAGATGCCTTTGTTGGTCCCCGTGACCCTGTCTGTCTCTGCTTCAATCTCCTGCCGGACTTCATCAAAGTCTGTAAACTTTTTGGACTTGCAGTGCAAAAACTCAGCATATTCTGGAAAGGGAAGAGAGATGCTGAAAATGAGAAAGTGCTGTGGGCGGGGCACACGCAGACTGCGGGCAGAAATGCTTTGCTGAGTGAAAGTAATGACCCAGTCATCGTCACTCTAGGAATGGGGAAGTGACAGATTCATTCTTATGGCAAGTGTTCTGCAGGGGGGTGGGGGGGGGGTTTCCCACAGACTGAATAGACTGAGCCCTTTCCAGATCCTGAAGAGTACATTCCCATCTGGCACCCTGCAAAGTATTAATATATGTCATGACATATTATGAATTAAAAAAAAAATCAGCAGGTAGACAAGACCAATGACCAATGTTTCTTTGTTTTGTTTGTTTTGTTTTTTACAGGCAGGACCTCACCGTGTCACCCAGGCTGGTGTGCAGTGTTGTGCTCACAGATGACTGCAGCCCTGAACTCCTGGGCTCCAGTAATCCCCTGCCTCAGCCTCCTAAAGCACTGGGATTACAGGCATGTGCCACCATGCCCAGCCGGTTATTTGTTGACTTTTTTTTTTTTGAGACGGAGTCTCACTCTGTTGCCCAGGCTGGAGGGCAGTGGCACAATCTTGGCTCACTATGACCTACACCTCCTGGGTTCAAGCAATTCTCCCATCTCAGCCTCCCAAGTAGCTGGGATTACAGGCACCTGCCATCAAGTCTGGCTAATTTTTGTGTTTTTGTTGAGGCAGGGTTTCACCATGTTGGCCAAGCTGGTCTTAAACTCCTGACCTCAGGTGATCCACCCACCTCAGCCTCCCAAAGTGCTGGGATTACAGGCATGAGCCACCACGTCTGGCCTATTTGTTGACTGACTGACGAACAGAAGAGGAAGTATCGGGATGCATCACCCAGAGAGAAGGTGAGTCCATCTGATTAAGGTGATGCCGCAGAACCTCCCTCGCTGTGAGTCCTAATCAAGGGAGTCCGATGCCTACATCCTTATGGGATCGTGGGGCCACTAGCACATTCCAGCTCCACAAAATCCCGAGGGGTATTTCCCATGGCATTCACTTGTCCTTCTTCCCCCAAGGAACCCATAAGGTATAGGGAAGGGGCATCCCCACTGGCCTCCTCAAAGCCAGTATTGCGTCTTTCCTTCTCCCCCCTGGCTATTCAAGGGGGTCCTCTACCTAGACACAAACCCCTCAGGAGAAATGCTTTCTGGGCATGACCCTGAGTATATGTAAGACCTGGGGGTGTCTGAAGCCACAGCAAGACTGAGATGAAGGGAAACAAGATAAGTAACTGACAAGCAGTGTGGGTCCCTCCAGGAAACCAGAGAAATCCAGTCCTGAATCACAGATTAAGGACAAAGCAATTATAAAGCATGCTCATCACAGAAGGTGGCTGCCAAGCACACAGGTATCCACTGTAGAAAGCCTTGACGTTTCCAGATGTTTGAATTTTCACAGTAAAATGTTGGGGGAGGAGAGATCCCCAAAGCTCAGAGTTCACAGCTACTGTAGTGATGCTACAAATAAGGGAGAAATGCCTTGGCACGGTGGCTCACACCTGTTATCCAGCTCTTTGGGAGGCCGAGGGTGGATCACTTGAGCCCAGGAGTTCAAGACCAGCCTGGGCGACACAGCAAGTCCCCACCTCTAAAATTTAAAACATTAGCTAGGCATATTGACACGCACCTGTAGTTCCAGCTACTTGGGAGGCTGATATGGTTTGGCTCTGTGTCCCCACCCAAATCTTATCTTGTAGCTCCCATGATTCCCATGTGTTGTGGGAAGGACCCAGTGGGAGATAACTGAATCATGGGGGCAGGTCTATCCCTGTGCTGTTCTTGTGATAAAGTCACATGAGATATGATGGTTTTAAAAATGTGTTTCTGGCCAGGCATGGTGGCTCATACCTGTAATCCCAGCACTTTGGGAGGCTAAGGCAGGCGGATCACTTGAGGTCAGGAGTTCGAGACCAGCCTGAACAACATGGTGAAACCCCATCTCTACTAAAAACACAAAATTAGCCAGGCGTGGTGGTGCACACCTATAATCTCAGCTACTCAGGAGGCTGAGGCAGGAGAATGGCTTGAACCCAGGAGGCGAAGGTTGCAATGAGCTCAGATCTGCCACTGCATTCCAGCCTGGGCAATAAGAGTGAGACTTTGTCTCAAAAAAAAGGAAAAACATGGGAGTTTCCCTGTAGAAGCTCTCTCACTCTCTTTGCCTGCTGCCATCCATGTAAGACGTGTCTTGCTTCTCCTTGCCTTTCACCATGATTGTGAGGCTTCCCCAGCCCAGCTGCATGGAACTGTTAAGTCCATTAAATGTCTTTCTTTTGTAAATTGCCCAGTCTCAAGTAAGTCTTCATCAGTAGTGTGAAAATGGACTAACAACAGAGGTTGAGGTGGGAGGATCACTTGAGCCCAGGAGTTGGAAGTTGCAGTGAGCTATGATCTATGATCCCACCACTGCACTCCAGGCTGGGCGACAGAGCAAGACACTGTCTCAAAAAGAAAAAGAAAAAATGAAAAGGGTAATAAGTCACACTGGCAAGTAAGTCAGAGACCTGACCCACCACAGAGATGCATTAAAAATGTGCACTGCCTTGTCGTTTCTAAGAGTAAAAAACCGAAAACAGCCTCAATGTCCACCAGGAGGAGACCTGGTGACGTGAATAACACAGCCATGCCACAAACTGCCTCAAGCAAAGGCAAAGAGAGAGAGGAACCCCTGGCCAAGTGTAGAATCAAGGCAGAAGAAGAGTGAGAAGGTTCGCCATCCCATCATGGCAACCTAAGAAGCTACGGCTCTCTGGCCAGGCCCTGCATGTGACCCGGTTGCACCTCAAAAGTCCCTTGACAGGTAGGCATCTCCAAGATCCTCATTTCAAAGATAAGGAAACTGAGGCCCAGAGGGGTTAAGGGCCTTGGCCCAAGTTCTGTGATGGAGCTGGGACTGGGAACTCATAAATTCTGGCTCCTGGTAGTGGCTCCCAAGCCAGATGGCCTTTGTGAGGCCACCGGAAGGATTGTCGCCTCTCTGAACTTCTCTCGCAGGGTCAGGGACAGACTCAGTGAGCTCTGATGACTGAGGACCGTGGCCAGAACAGGCACTGGCCACCCTGATCAGGGGCAATGAGGACGTCTGCCGGAGGATTCAGGATCCCCACCCCCACCCCAGCCCTGCTATCAGCTGACCCAGTTCCCAAGGACAGTCACACTCCAGCCTTCTGAAGGGACAAGAGGAAACACTCGGCTGCTCTTCCTGTAGCAGTCACTAAAAATGGAACAGCTCCCAACCCCCCCACAGCAAGTATCAGTTCTCTTCCGGCTCCAGGACCCCAGCTCAGCCCCAAAGAGACCATCTCCCTTCAAAGAGTGCAGGGGGACATGGCATGGAAGACGGGCTGGGGGGAAGGATACAGGCCCTCTCCCCAGTAGGCCTCTGCCCCTCCAAGTGTGGTGTCTGCAAGGCCCAGCCCCACCTCCTCCTACTCCCGGGCTTGCCTGGCTGCCGCCTCTCCCAGGCAGGCTTCCCCGAGTGGGGCATCTTGGTCCCCTTCCCCATCAGAACCAGCTCACTTTGGACTGTAATGATGGGGCCAGGACCTGTGGCTGCAGCACCCCAGAGCCCAGCTGTGTGCAGTAATGAGCTCAGTCTGCAGTCAGAGAGCCCGCCCAGGTCTCAGTCTGCTATCTATAAAACGAGCATTATAACACGTTGTGTGAGGACTCGAGTCAATACCTGCACAAGAAGAGCAGAGCCAGCACAGCTACCGTCTGAGCAGCTGGTGGGCAGAAGGCCCCAAAGACTGATGTGGCAAAGGGAGCACCAGGGCAGTGGGCCGTCGCTCCCCGGCACGCACAGGCGGGCGCCGAGAGGGCAAGCGACTCTCTCAAGTCACGTAGCATCCCCCACCTCCTGTAGCTCTCTCTCCCCACAGCAACTACTTAACCCACCGCCCCTTTCCCCCGTCTTTGTTTCCCCATAACACTTACTACCATCTGACAAAGTCTAATATAGAGGTTTGCCTTGAATGTCCATGCCACCAGGGCAGGGACGCCCATCTGCCTTGGTCGCTGCTGTGTCCCAGGGGCACACTCATGCATGTTAGGTGGGAAAATGGAAGCTCTGCCTGCCCAGCTGCCATAGGCTTCAGGGGCACTTACAACTCCCCACCCCCAACAAGCTGAATCTAGGTTATCTGAGCTGCAAAGATTCCACTGGAACCTCAGGCAATCCCCAAAGGCAGGGACTGGGAAACAGGCCCGGGAAGGACCACCTGCCTGACCCAAGTCTGCAAGGTCAGGGGCAGCCACAAGGAGGAGCTGGAACCTGGTGGCCGGACGCACACGCTGGGCTTAGGAGCACAGCACCTTCCCTGGTTGCCACGTGCAGGCTGGGAACTGACAGGGGATCAGAGAAGGCAGGGGCTTGTTCTTTGTGATCTCCCCCTCCGAGATCCTTCTGCTGTCTGCCAACCCCTCCATGTGGGTGAAGGATGTGGAGAACGGATGCCAGAAAACCATGGTTTCTTCCCTAGTGGGTCAGTGAGCGACAGAACCACACCTGAGAAAAAGGCCCAGCCACTGACCAGTTCTGCTCAGCGGTTTGCCTTTCTTCACAGGGTTCCTTGGCACAGTGGAAGTAAATGCTGGTTGCCAGATCAATAGGTTTTTTTTTTTTCTTTTTTGAGACTGAGTCGCTCTGTCCCCTAGGCTGGAGGGCAGTGGTGCAATCTCGGCTCACTGCAACCTCTGCCTCCCAGGTTCGAGCTATTCTCATACCTCAACCTCCCTAGTAGCTGGAATTACAGGCACATGCCACCATGCCCAGCTAATTTTTGTATTTTTAGTAGAGACCAGGTTTCACCATGTTGGCCAAGTTGGTCTCAAACTCCTGACCTCAGGTGATCCACTCACCTCGGCCTCCCAAAGTGCTGGGATTACAGGCGTGAGCCACCATGCCCGGCCCAATAGAGGTTTAAAAGCTTCCACCAGGCCGGGCACGGTGGCTCACGCCTGAAACTCCAGCATTTTCAGAGGCTGAGGTGGGAGAATCATTGGAGGCCAGCCTAGGCAACATCGCAAGATCCTATCTCTACAAAAAAATTAAAAAGTTAGGGTGGGCACGGTGGCTCACGCCTGTAATACCAGCAATTGGGAGGTCAAGGCAGGCGGATCACCTGAGGTTGGGAGTTCAAGACCAGCCTGACCAAGATGGAGAAACCCCATCTCTACTAAAAATACAAAAAATTAGCCGGACGTGCTGGTACATGCCTGTAATCTCAGCTACTCGGGAGGCTGAGGCAGGAGAATCACTTGAACCCGGGAGATGGAGGATGTGGTGAGCCAAGACGGTGCCATTGCACTCCAGCCTGGGCAACAAGAGTGAAACTCCATCTCAAAAAAAAAAAGTTAAGTGGGTGTGGTGGTGCAAGCCTGTAGTCCCAGCTACACGGGTGGCTGAGGCAGGAGAATCACTTGACCCGGGAGGTTGAGGCTGCAGTGAGCTGTGATCATTCCACTGCACACCAGCCTGACTGACAGGGGGAGACGCTGTCTCAAAACAACGACAAAAGAGAAAGAGAGCAGAGGGCCTACCCCGGGGCTCTGGAGCGCTGCATGTGCTCAAGTGCTGGAGATGAAATAATGTTTTTTTAAACAATCCACTGACCCAAAAAGTCAGTCAGAGGCCTTAACACTGAGCTCCCTGTCAACATGTCTCCAGTAGCTGAGGTCAAGCCACCAAGCCACTGAGCCACCCCTGGCTCTGCCTGTCCTGGTCTCTGCCATCAAGCTGTACCACACAGCCATCCTCCGCAGACACGGAATTTCCAGATACCAAAGCCTGTTCCTCCAGTTCCTGGGCAAACAGCAAAACGTTCTGACATCTCCACACACACCCCCACCGTCGCCAGGCACCCTGAGCCAGGAGGGCTCCCTGGGAGGCGGGTCAGCCCGGGCCCCCTCTGAGAGGCTTGCAGCTGGCATGTGATCAGGCCCTGGGGACTCCGAGGGACCCAGTCTGGTGCACAGCAGGAATAAAGCAATAAACCAGGCGGTCGTCCAGCAATCACGCTGTCAAGGCCAGGGAGTCAGCCGTCCTCACCCACCGCAGGGCCTCCTAACTGTGGGCCCAGTGGTTGCACTTGGGGGTTTTTCCAGAGAGGTTCTGCCTCCCTCTAAGCCTGTGTCCTGCTACTGAAGCTGGAGCTCTGAGAGAGCAGGGACGGACTTGGTGTGAATCATGGTTCCCCCAGCATCTCAGATACAGTAGCTGCTTAATTAAAATCCATTAAACAAAGCATATGTGCTCTAACCTAGGAGGACATAACCCCCCAGGAACTCCCACTGAGGCCCCAGTCAATTCCCCACCTCAGGCTTTTTGAGAGGTGTCCCCAGAAGGGAGCCACAAGTGCAAGCTGCCACCTTCTCAGGGTCAGGGGGCCTAGAACAGGAAGAAGCAGCCCCTTGCCAGAGGTCACAGTCACCTATCTCTACAAAAAAATTAAAAAGTTAGGCCGGGTGTGGTGGCTCATGACTATAATCCCAGCAATTTGGGAGGCCAAGGTGGGCAGATCACCTGAGGTTGGGAGTTCAAGACCAGCCTGACCAACATGGAGAAACCCCATCTCTATGGTGACGCGTGTCTGTAATCCCAGCTACTCAGGAGACTGAGGCAGGAGAATCGCTTGAACCCTGAAGGTGGAGGTAGTGGTGAGCCGAGATTGCACCACTGCACTTCAGCCTGGGCAACAGAGCGAGGCTCCTAGTGATTCTGGAGGTCTTTGGAGCCTCTGGTTTCAAAGGAGCTTGTGGAAGCCCAGAGTGACTGAAGGCTGTTGGTTAGAAGATGGCCCTCCCAATCTTCAAAGCACACCAGTCATGTGCCTGCTCGCATTGGTTAATAATTTTGAAATGCCCAGGTCCTGCTGGGAAGACCTGCCTTCAGCCAGACAGGCAAAACAGCAGGGTTTGGGGAGGTGATGAGAGCGAGAGAGGGAGGAGAGTTTTCAGGCTACCTCAGGGCTTCACAGCCTAGCCATGCCCAGCTCCGGGTTCTTAACCTTCTCTAAGCACCTGTTTCCCCAAAATGCAATGACACAGAACCCAGTGCCGAGGGTCCCATAAGACTGTGATCAAGCAGGGCATGGTGACTCATGCCTGTAATCCCAGCACTTTGGGAGGCTGAGACGGGTGGATCACCTGAGGTTGGGAGTTGGAGACCAGTCTGACCAACGTGGAGGAAACCCATTTCTACTAAAAATACAAAATTAGCTGGGTGTTGTAGTGGGCTCCTGTAATCCCAGCTATCTGGGAGGCTGAGGTAGGAGAACTGCTTGAACCTGGGAGGCGGGGGTTGCAGTGAGCCAAGACTGTGCCACTGCACTCTAGCCTGGGCAACAAGAGTGAAACTCCGTCTCAAAAAAAAAAAAAGACTGTGATCAAATCCCACTGGGAGCACACAGGCGGCTCAGCCATTAGCCTCAGGGAATCTTAAGGGGCCGGGCTAGGGTCCCAGTGCTTTGCACACCAGGGTTGGCCCTGGATCTTCTCATCGTCCCCCTAGCAAAGAGCACAATGACCAGGCTGTCCCTGAAGGCAAGGAGAGGAGATCTGCCTTTCCCAAACCTGGCGTAGGCAGGCATGACTGCGAGCAACAACTTGGGGCTCAGCCACCGTCAGGAGAGCCTGGCTACCATGCCAGCAGGCAGGATTCACTCATGCAGGACTTTTCCGAGCCTTCAGCGGGCACAGCACACAGCACTCCCCACGCCCATTTAGCCCTTGGGCTCTCTGATCCGAGACAACAGGCAAGCATGTCCCAGTCCAGGACACACTGCCACAGGAAAGGTGACAGCCTGGGCTGGCATCCCAGCCAGCCCACAGCCTGACGCATGCCAGCTTGGCTTGCTCTCCAGACACAAGGCTGCAGATGGAATGGTAGAGTGATAGGCAGGGCTCACTAGGGGAAGGAACTTGGTAAAGTAACCCCATCACTTCCTGCCCACTAGACAAGAAGGGGCACAGGTGGGCAGGGCACAGTGGATCACACCGGTAATCACAGCACTTTGGGAGGCTGAGGCGGGTGGATCACCTGAGGTCAGGAGTTCGAGACCAGCCTGACCAAAAATGGAGAAACCCCGCCTCTACTAAAAATACAAAATTAGCCAGTGCATGTCTGTAATCCCAGCTACTCAGGAGACTGAGGCACGAGAATTGCTTGAACCTGGGACACGGAGGTTGCAGTGACCTGAGATCGTGCCATTGTACTCCAGCCTGAGCAACAAGAGCAAAACTGTGTCTCAAAAAACAAAACAAAACAAAACAAAAAAGGAGCACTGCACCAACTTTTTAAACTCCCTCACTTGGCCCGTGCCTGCAGAGCATCTGCTAAGTGCCAGGCCCTGTGCTGGACAGAGCCGATTGCCGTGCCTGCCCTCATGGTGCTGGTGCAGAGAAAGACCTGAAGACAGGAGTTTGAGACCAGCCTGACCAACATAGTGAAACCCCATCTCTACTAAAAATACAAAATTAGCCGGGCGTGATGGCGCATATCTGTAATCCCAGCTACTCAGGAGGCTGAGGCAGAAGAATCGCTTGAACCCAGGAAGGCGGAGGCTGCAGTGAGCCGAGATCACGCCACTGCACTCCAGAGTGGACAGCAAGAGTGAAATTCCGTCTCAAAAAGAAAAAAGAAAAAGAAAAAGCAAACAGCGTAACTTGTGCTGCCGGGTACGAAGGTGGCAAGTGACTGAGTGGGGGTGAGCGGCAGAGACAGCGGCACGTAGCGGACCGTGCGTTCTGGGTAGGCAGCACAGTGAGCACAGAGGCCCGGCAGTGGGAACCAGCAAGCTGGGCCTGAGAATCAGGAGGGAGATGGATCTTGGCAGCAGCTGGGGACCAGGAGGAGGTGAGGATCCCAGAGACTGGCAAGGGCCACAAGGCCTGGAGCCAGGTCCTGACATCTCTTCCCTGGTTCCTGTGAGCAGACCAAAGTCCAGTTCAAGGCCAAGGGCAGTGGGGACAGGTGGCTCACAGGGCCTTGCCGTGCACATTCCACACAGGAACAGTCCCAGGCACCCAGAGTTTATGGGGCTGCTTCCCAATGAGGGCAAGGTTCACCCGTGGGCCACCAAACTTCCTGTTGGCTGTGGTCTTAGGTAATGTTTAAACTTCTATGGCTAGAAGTTGTGACTCACTGGGAACGGTCAGAATGAGGGCAACCTGGGCCACACCAGGCATCGCCGAAACCAGAAGGGGACAAAGCCGAGCTGCAGGGGCCTTGTCTTTGGACACCAGACCCCACAGGAGGAGAAAGCCACACCACAGCCAGTGGGGTGCCACGGCCACAACGGCAGCACCACCATCACCCTCATTTTACAGATGAAGCCACCAAGGCACAGAGAGGGAAGTCACTTTAACTTAAAGTCCCGGGCCAGTAAAGGGTGGCAGCCTGGCTCTGAGTGTGGTCATGGAGAGTCAGCTTCCAATCCCTAGGAACCGTGTGGTCCAGGGTATCCCCCAACAAGGCCCCACAGGCCCCAGCAATCATCCAGAAATGAAACGTGTTCATTTTCCTCTCCTGTTAGTAGGGCATCCTACATCCCACCCACCTCCTCCAGCCGGGCGCCTATGCTGCTTAATACTTGGCCTGGAGGACACTCTGGACTGCCTATCATCTGCCAGCACCACCTCTTGCCTGGCACCATGCCAGCCTCCCTGCCACTTCCTGCCTCCCCCACTTGCATTCTGCTCCCTGCCTGTCCCTCCTGAACACAGCAGCCAGTGGTCTCCCACCATCAGCTCCCCGATGCCTGAATCCTCAAAATGCCTGCCAGTCCCAGTCCCCTCCTGCCTCCTGGCCCCTCCCCAACCTCAAGCCATCCCCTCACTGCTTTGCTAATGCTGTTTCCCTACCTAGAATGGTCTCTCTGGGCCCCCAACCCAAAGGTGAATCCAACAGACACTCACAGGCTGAGGCTCAGGGGCTGAGACCATGTCAGGTACTCACACTGCCTCCCTGGCGATCAGCTGAGGCCCAGCACAGAGTGGGCACCTACTTGGAGCAATACAAGACTGGAGCCTGGCCACGCACAGTGGCTCACCCCTGTCACCCCAGTATTTTCAAGGGGCCGAGATGGGAGAATCGCTTGAGCCCAGGAGTTTGAGACCAACCTGGTCAACACAGCAAGACCTCATCTCAATTTAAAAATTTGCTGGGCACAGTGGCTCACGCCTCTAATCCCAGCCCTTTGGGAGGCCAAGGTGGGGGGATCACTTGAGGCCAGGAGTTCGAGACCAGTCTGGCCAACATGGTGAAACCCCCATCTCTACTAAAAATACAAAAATTAGCCAGGCTGGGTGGTGTGCGCCTATAGTCCCAGCTATTTGGGAGGCTGAGGCAGAAGAATTGCTTGAACCTGGGAGATGGAGCTTGCAGGGAGCCGAGATTGTGCCACTGTACTCCAGCCTGGGTAACAGAGCAGGACTCTGCCTCAAAAAAACAAAACAAAAAAATAAAACAAAACAAAAAAAGACTGAAACTGCCATGATCAGGCGGGGATGGGGGTGCAAGCTGGGAGGCAGGAAAGGGCCCCACCCATGTGGGACACCCCTGGAACTCCCTTTTCCTGCATCCCCTCAACCAGCCCAACAGGATGCAACTATGTCTCCATCGATACCACAGCTGCCACACCCATCCCCCGCAACCCTCCCAGCACCTACTTCTGCCTCTTCCAGGTCACCGCCCCAGCACTGGCCCCAGCAGGTGGCCCTGTGGTCCCTTTTCTTCCAACAGCCACAGGGATCTGGTCAAGCCACACCCTGGCCTAAGGCTACATTCCCCCAAGAGTAGGCTCAAGGGTGGGCTTTAAAGATAATGCTCCCCATGTGCCCTAAGGCAAGTGGTGAGGAAGCCTCAGCTCCCTTGTCTATAAAGTGGGGACAGATGTCAGGAAGCCATCATCCGTTCATCCAGGTCAGACACTGGTCAGGTCTGCCCTCCATGCTCCCGCCTGGCCAAGGCTCTTTGCTTCTTCTCTCCCCTCCTCCCCAACATGTATTAAATAACGTGTTCTTCAAGGCTAACAACAAGGTGATGTTATTATCTTCACTGCCCAGACAGGAAACACAGTGGCAGTCCCTCCCTAGGAGCCAGGATTGGAACCTGGGCAGTCTCTGCTCCAAGCCTCCACCCAGCAGTTCAGGCTCTCCCAGTGGTGTGGCCAGGGACTAGAAGCATCACCAGGGACTCATTAAAAAAGCAGTTTGTGGCCCAGCACAGTGGCTCATGCCTGTCATCCCAGCACTTTGGGAGGCTGAGGTGAGCAGATCACTTGAGCTCAAGAGTTCCAGACCAGCCTGGCCAACATGGTGAAACCCCGTCTCTACTAAAAACAAAAAAAAATTAGCCAGGTGTGGTGGCTCACGCCTGTGGTCCCAGCTGCTCAAGAAGCTGAGGCACGAGAACGCTTGAACCTGGAAGGTGGAGGTTGCAGTGAGCCAAGATCACGCCATTGCATTCCAGCCTAGGTGACAGAACTCCATCTCAAAAAAAAAAAAAAAAAAAAAAAAAAAAGCAAGGTCAGCACTTTGGGAGGCCGAGGTGGGCGGATCACAAAGTCAAGAGATGGAGACCATCCTGGCCAGCATGGTAAAACCCAGTCTATACTAAAAATACAAAAATTAGTTGGTCATGGTGGCACACGCCTGCAGCTCCAGCTACTCGGGAGGCTAAGGCAGGAGAATCACTTGAACCCGGGAGGCAGAGGTTTCAGTGAGCCGAGATCGCACCACTACACTCCAGACTGGTGACAGAGTGAGACTCCGTCTCATAATAAATAAATACAATAAAAAATAAAAAGCAATGGTCAAGGGCTAGCACGATGGTTCATGTGCCTATAATCCCAGCACTGTGGGAAACTGAGGCAGGAGGACTGCTTGAGGCCAGGAGTTCAAGACCTACCTGGGTAACATAGTGAGTTCCCATCTCTACAAAAAAAAATCAGCTGGGTGTGATGTTGTGTGCACCTGTAGTCTTAGCTACCGAAGAGGCTGAGGTGGGAGGATTGCTTGAGCCCAGGAGGTCCAGGCTGCAGTGAGCTACGACTGCACCACTGCATGGCCTGGGGAACAGAGTGAGACCCTGTCTCTTAAAAAAAAAAAAAAAAAAAGCCAGGCACGGTGGCTCACACCTGTAATCCCAGCATTCTGGGAAGCCAACCCGGGTGGATCACAAGGTCAAGAGATCGAGACCATGCTGGCCAAGATGGTGAAATCGCGTCTCTACTAAAAATACAAAAAATCAGCTGGGCGTGGTGGCGCGCACCTGTAGTCCCAGCTACTCGGGAGGCTGAGGCAGAAGAATTGCTTTAACTTGGGAGGCGGAGGTTGCAGTGAGCCGAGATCGCGCCATTGCACTCCAGCCTGGGTAACAAGAGCGAAACTCCATCTCAAAAAAAAAAAAAAAATACAAAAAATTAGCCGGGTGTGGTGGTGCTCGCCTATAATCCCAGCTACTCGGGAGGCTGAGGCAGGAGAACTGCTTGAACCCAGGAGGCAGAGGTTGCAGTGAGCTGAGATTGCGCCACTGTACTCTAGCCTGGGAGACAGAGCGAGTCTCTGTCTCAAAATAAAAAGAAAGCACCTGGCATGCTGGTCACAGCTGAGGGCTTGCAGTGTGGGTGTATAAGTGTTCACAGAGCCGTTTTTCAACTTCCTCACACATGTGGAACACGTGAATTCAATGTCCAATGACAGCCTGGGACCCAAGTTCCACCCTCCGCCTCTGGCTCCTCCTGGTCACCACACCTACGTTCACTTCCTGCTGTTCCTGCTGAACCTCAGGCCGCTCCACCTTACCTGTTTTGGAGAAGATGAGCTGCAGAATGAGAGGCCGCCGAGTGACGATTCCTGACCCGCGGGGAAGGAAGTCCCTGTGACAGGGGAAAGGGATAGAAATTACTCATTCATCCGGATCAAGGGACAGGAAGTGTGACAACACGTGGTAGAACAACTCTGTCTTGCAATTTGGGCGACCTCAGCAAAGACTCCAACCCCAACTAGGCCCTGGGGGAATGCTCTGGTCTTGGAGGGTCCTCAGGCCTGAAGAGCTCAGGAGGGTCTGCATCAAAAGTCATGGTGACCAGAACCATTTCCCTCTGGCAGGCTGTGCCCCACCCCCAGCACTCCCAGGGGGCCCATTCCCTGACATGTATTTGTTAAATTTCCCCCCATACCCAAGAGATCAATGCATTTCCTACGTGTTTAAATCAACATAATGCCACATGTATGTATACACGTAAAATACAAGGAAAGTTATTGATGACAAAATAGTTTGTTTCATGTCCAGAAAAGTTGTATCTACAGAAGCAGAAGGTGGATCAGTGGACACCTGGAAGTGGGAACAGGGAGTGACTGCCAATGGAGGGAAGGAGCTTTCTGGGGTGATGAAAGTGTTCTAAATCTGGACTATGGTGATGTTTACTAAAATTTACTGTAAAAGCCTGGACAAGATAGTAAGACCCCATCTCTACAAAAAATAAAATGAAATAAAATAAAATTAGCTGAGTGTGGTGGCCCATGCCCATGGTCCTGGCTACTTGGGAGGCTGAGAGAGGAGGATGGCATGAGCCCAGGAGGCTGAAGCTGTATTGAGCCATGACTGCACCACTAAACTCCAGCCTGGGCAACAGGGCGAGACTCTGCCAAAAAAAAAAAAAAATTACTATAAAATGACTGAAGACCACTAATTCTGAAATGCATCCATTTCTAAGAATGTAAATTACCACTCAATAGAGCTGTTTAAGAAAATACATAACCTGGTGGGGCACAGTGGCTCACACCTGTAATCCCAGCACTTTGGGAAGCAGAGGTGGGCGGATCACTTGAGGTTAGGAGTTCGAGACCAGCCTGGCCAACATGGTAAAACCCCATCTCTACTAAAAAATACAAAAATTAGCCAGGCGTGGTGCCAGGCGCCGTAATCCCAGCTACTCGAGGGCTGAGACAAGAGAATCGCTTGAACTCGGGAGGCGGAGGTTGCAGTGAGCCAATATCAGGCCACTGCACTCCAGCCTGGGCAACAGAGCAAGACTCTATCACCAAAAAAAAAAATAATTATTAAAAAAAGAAAAATACATATCCTATGTCTTTCACAATGGAAAAGTGTCAGGCGCAACAACCCCAGAAGATGTTAGCAAGTAGCCTGCACTGACTTACAGTGAATACACCAGGATTCCAACAGGAAGGAAGACAGGACGTCACCAGTACCCTCAGAAAGGAAAATGAAAGCTTCCAGTTGGGCACTGAAGTAGGAGCAGTAGGCTCAGAGTACATTAAAGGCTCAAAAGGAATTCTGCTGTTTCACATAAAATGGTGAAAGGTTCTAGGCAATTTCTTTCTTTCTTTTTTTCTTTTTGAGATGGAGCTTCCCTCTTGTTGCCCAGGCTTAAGTGCAGTAGCACAATCTTGGCTCACTCCAACCTCCGCCTCCGGGGTTCAAGCGATTATCCTGCCTCAGCCTCCCAAATAGCTGGAATTATAGGCACATGCCACCACGCCCAGCTAATTCTTTTGTATTTTTAGTAGAGACGGGGTTTCACCATGTTGGCCAGGGTGGTCTTCAACTCAACCTCAAGTAATCAACCCGTCTTGGCCACCCAAATTGCTGGGTTTACAGGTGTGAACCACCACACTCAGCCGGCACAGAGAATTTCAAACAGGTTTTATACCAAGATGAATGTCTGCATTGTTGAAAATTTATACAGGACACAGGACCATTGGTACTGTACAGCTGTGTCCTGTATAGAACGAGACAGATCCAGGGTCCCTGACCAAGCATCCTAAGTCTCTGACCAAGTGCCACTAATACTACAACCATTCCCAGCTGGTGGGTGGCCCTATCCATGCTGGGAACCCCCTGAAGCGGGTGCTGGAGGGTTCCAGGAGAACTGTTTCTCAGCCAGGGCTGGGCACTGGAAATTCCTGGGGATGTATTACCCAGCGGGTAGAGTCAGGGGAGATGATGTTCTCTTGCCACACACCCTGAATGATGGGTTCCAGCCCCGTCAGCTGGGAGGCTGTTCCACCTCTTCTGAAGCACTTCCTCTGGCTGGGTGCAAAGACACAGCAGTGACCACACAGCAGGTCAGTCCAAGCACTCAGGGGGCTTGCAGCCTGGACTGCATGAAAAAAGGGATCTTGACGGGCAACAGGGCTATGAAGGCCCCCACGGGGCGCTCCTCACAGAGTAGGGCAGTGAAGTATTAGAAGCAGCCTCCAGTGGTCAGCACTGGGGGTTGTGGGGGAGGCGGTGCTGGGGATTATTATGAGGAGGCTGGTCATTACTGTTACAGCAAGGCCACCAGCTGGAATTCAGGGATGGATTATAATAAATGCAAGCTTTGGCCAGATTATCAACAAATGTAAGCTTTGAAAACGCCCCTCTGGCTGATGCAGGGAAGAGGATGGGAGCAGGAAGCAGGTTGGGGGACGGCTGTGGTTCAGGTGAGTGACATCAGGGGCAAGACCAGGGAGATGGCAGGTAGGGGCACGGAAGGCAGTAGACAGGCCCTAGGCAGATCCAAGGGTGGTTTGGGAGGTGGACAGCCACTACCTAGGAGGAGGCTGGAAGGAGAAGAGCCAGGAGGGTAGAAGGAGGCAAGACAGAGGGGAGACCCTGGGGGACAAACCCTGGCCTTTGCAGCCACAGGCAGCACAGTCCACTCTCCAGGCCTGGGATGCTACCTGTCCTCAAGCCGCACTCCTGAGGATGACAAAAGCCCGAGGGCCCTGCCTGTCACGCAACACGCCAAGTTCACGCTGATGCCTGAGCTGTACTCTCCTCCCATCAGCCTCCCATTTGGCTGATGAGGAGCCTGAGGCACAAAGAGGATACGAGAGACTTGGACAAGGTCACAGCTCGAGGCTTGCATAAGAAGTGAATCTTTGTCACTGGCTCCTGAGCACTTGGGAGGTGCTGGTGACACTGGCACCAACATTCTGATGGGGTGGGTGCAAGGAAGACACACCTTGGGGTAAGAGGGGTTGGGGGCTGGGATAACTGGAGAGGGCTCTCTGAGCAGGGGACGGAGGGAACAAGCTACGTTAATCGGAAGGTGGAGTGACTGCAGCGAGGCAAACAGTGAGGGGATTCCCCCAGTGCAGGTAACAGAACCCAGTCATCTCTCAGCACGGGCCCTTGCCTCCCCTTCACAGCAGACACAGTAGACACCAGGCCCTCCCAGGGGACTAACCCTATGAGCAGCACACGGAGCCCTGGCCCTCCTAGAGCCCAGGCCACCTAGCTCACAGGTAGGGACCTGAGAGGCAGGGACACTTGGCATCTTGCACATCAGAGATGCAGCGCCTCAGGCAGGGCATGGTGCTCACACCTGTAATCCCAGCACTTTGGAGGCTGAGGTGAGCAGATCACCTGAGGCCAGGAGTTCAAGACCAGCCTGGCCAACATGGCAAAACCCCGTCTCAACAAAAAGTACAAAAAAAGGTTGGGTGGGTGCAGTGGCTCACATCTGTAATTCCAGCACTTTGGGAGGCCAAGGCGGGTGGATCACCTGAGGTCAGGAGTTCGGGACCAGCCTGGCCAACATGGTGAAATCCTGTCTCTACTAAAAATATAAAAATTAGCTGGGCGTAGTAGTGGGCACCTGTAATCCCAGCTACTTGGGAGGATGAGGCAAAAGAATCGCTTGAACAGGAGTGGGTGGGTAGGTTGCAGTGAGCCAAGATCACACCACTGTACTCCAGCCTGAGTGACAGAGTGAGACTCTGTTTCAAAACAAAAAACAAAAACAATACAAAATACAAAAAAAAGAAAACCCTAGCTGGGCATGTAATCACAACCACTTAGGAGGCTGAGGCAGGAGAATTCCTTGAACCCGGAAGGCAGAGGCTGCAGTGAGCCGAGATCGTGCCACTGCACTCCAGCCTGGGCGACAGAGCAACGTTTCAATAAAAAAAAAAGACAAATGCAGCGTGTCAGAAACCATGGGCACTGGCTAGACACAGAATCACCAGCGGCAGCAGTGACATCATGTGCCCCTCGAAACAGTGCCCCTGCTCCACCCTTTCAATGACTATCTCTGAAGCGTGCAAATGGAAGATGTCCATGATAAAACACGAGAGCGGCGTGTGATAAAATCACATCCTGTCTGCCCAGTGTGTCTGACGTTCATTCTTTTCATGGTCGAATCTGTCCGTTGCACCAATGGACTACAGTTTGCTTGTCTATTCACCACTTGATGGACATTTGGGGTCTTCCTATCTTGAATTTATTACCAGTAAAGCTGTTCTGAGCATTCTCGTATGTGCCTTTTGTAGACACATGTCCTTGTTTCTCTTGCTGAGTCACAGGGTGGACCTGAACTTGAACCAGCAAAGCTCGTCTCTGGAGATAGTAATCAGGGCAGTGGTTCCCTTTTGGGAAATGGACTGGAAGGGGCATGAGAAACTTCTGAGACTAGGAAGAAGTCCTACATCTTGATCTAGCCAGTAGGTCCCAAGGTACAATCATTTATTAGAAAATCAAAACTTGGGCCAAGCACCGTGGCTCACGCCTGTAATCTCAGCACTTTGGGAGACCAAGGCGGGCAGATCACGAGGTCAGGAGTTTGAGACCAGCCTGGCCAATATGGTGAAACCCCATCTCTACTAAAAATACAAAAATTAGCCGGGTGTGGTGGCGCTCGTCTGTAATCCTGTTATCCTCGGGAAGGCTGAGGCAGGAGAATTGCTTGAACCTGGGAGCAGAGGTTGAAGTGAGCTCAGATCGCACCACTGCACTCCAGCCTGGGCGACAGAGCAAAACTCTGTCTCAAAACCAAAAAAAAAAAAAAAGAAAAGAAAAGAAAAAGAAAATCAAAACTTGGAGCAGTGGCTCACACCTGTAATCCCAGCACTTTCGGAGGCCAAGGTGGGTGGATCACTTGAGGTCAGCAGTTCGAGATCAGCGTGGGCAACATAATGAGTTCCTGTCTCTACAAAAAGTAATTCACTGCACATGGTGGCATTCCCCTGTAGTGTCAGCTACTCGGAAGGCTGATACAGGAGGATCACTTGAGCCCAGGAGACTGAGGCTGCAGGAGACTGAGGCCATGATTGCGCCACCGCACTCCAGCCTGGGAAACAGAGGGAGACCCTGTCACCAATAAAAAAAAAAAAGAAAAACAAAATCAAGATATACATTTAAGATTTATGCGATTAACTATATCTAACTGAAATCTCAGGAAAAGGTCACAAGTCGAGGAGAACATGTTTGTGAAGATTCAGATAAAAAGTACAGGGTAGAAATTCCATTAAAATTTGCCCACAGATTTGTTACAATCATGTTAGTTTCCCAATAAGGTGAAAACTTCCGCTCTCAAAGAATTGTAAAGCCCAGAAAAGGGGAACTAGTTAAATATAAATTACGTTCAACCTAAGGAAGCTGACTGTAAAAAATGTATTTTCAGAAATAAAAAATATATTTTCATTCAGCTTATATACAAAATACATGGCTGGGCACAATGGCTTACACCTGTAATCCCAGCACTTTGGGAGGCTGAGGTGGGTGAATTACTTGAAAGACTGTCTCTATAAAACTATAAAAATTAGCCAGGCCTGGTGGCAAGTGCCTGCAGTCAGCTGCTCAGGAGGCTGAGGCAGGACAATCACTTGAACTAGGGAGGTGGAGGTTGCATTGACCCAAGATCACGCCACTGCACTCCAGCCTGTGCAACAGAGTGAGACTCTGTCTCAAAAAAATAAAAATTAAAATTAAAAAATGTTTGTTTATATATAAATTATGGCATATCCATGCCACGATGCAGCAATAGACACACAAAAAGAAGAGCCTGTCTTTTCTAGACATGTAACTCCCTTATGGGTGTACTAAGTGAGAAAAAAAGACAAGGTTGATACTAATCAGTTTTACGGCAGAAAGAAAAAAGAAAAGGAAAGGAAGAAGGAAAGGAAAGGAGGAAGGAAGGAAGGGAGGGAGGGAAGGGAGGCAGGGAGAGAGGATGGGAGGATGGAGGGAGAGAGGAAGGAAGAGAGGGAAGGAGGGAGGGAGGAAGGGAGCAAGGAAGGAAGGAAGGGAGTAAGGGAGGAAGGTAGGAAGGAGAAAAGGTACAAAAGAAAGTCTGTACTCTGTGCCTAAGACAACCAAAGAGAAACAAAACAGGACCCGAGGAGGCCGGGGCCTGCTGGAGAGGGAGCCACTCCACGTTCGCCGACATCTTTGAATTCTGCATCATACGCATTACTGAGTCCAAAAAAATTTAGAGTAGCTAATAGCTATTCAACACTGACTATGCCAAGCAAGGCACTGAGAACTTTTCATGAATTATTAAACTTTTTGTGTTGTTTTTAAAGAGAGACAGGGTCTCACTCTGTTGCCCTGGCTGGAGTGCAGTGGTAAGTAAGGTCACGGCTCACTACAGCCTCCAACTCTAGGACTCAAGTGATCCTCCCACTTCAGCCTCCCAAGTAGCTGGGACCACAGGTACCTACCACCACCTTAAGTTTTTGTTTTTTGCTTCTGTTTTTAAAGAGACAGAGTCGGCCAGGTGTGGTGGCTCACACCTGTAATCCCAGCACTTTGGGAGGCCAAGGCGGGTGGATCATGAAGTCAAGAGATTGAGACCATCCTGGCCAACATGGTGAAACCCTGTCTCTACTAAAAATATAAAAAGTAGCTGGGCGTGGTGGTGTGTGCCTGTAGTCCCAGCTACTCAGGAGGCTGAGGCAGGAGAATCGCTTTAACCCGGGAGGTGGAGGCTGCAGTGAGCTGAGACTGCGCTCTTGCACTCCAGCCTGGTGCTGGCAACAGAGTGAGACTCTGTCTCAGAAAAAAAAAAAAGAGAGAGAGTCTCGCTGTCACCCAGGCTGGAGTGCAAGAGCGCAATCTCAGCTCACTGCAACCTCTGCCTCCCAGGCTCAAGCGATTCTTCTGCCTCAGCCTCCCAAGTAGCTGGGATTATAGGTGCCCACCACCACGCCCACATAATTTTTTTATTTTTGATAGAGACGGGCTTTCACTATGTTGGCCAGGCTGGTCTCGAACTCCTGACCTCAAGTGATCCACCCACCTCAGCCTCTCAAAGTGCTGACTGCAGGCATGAGCCACCACACCCAGCCTACTTTAAAAGTTTTTGTAGAGGTGAGGTCTCACTATATTGCCCATGCTGGTCTTATATTGCTCCCTGCAACGACCTCACTGCACCTGCCTATTAAGCCATGTAACCATGACCAGATCCATTAGGATGGGCCTGTTGGTTCCATTTTATAGATCCAAATGAGGCCCAGACGGTGGGGGCCTGCCCAAGGTCACACAGCATCTGGGGGTGGCCTGAGCTGTCTAACCACCAGGCCACCTGGACTTCTGAGCGAGAATGTCTTAAGCGGACTCTCCAGTAACTCCCAGCCAGGGCCCAGCTTTGAACCTATGGTGTTTGCCTGATGCTGTCCTGTGACTCTGCTTTGGTTGTGTCTGAGGCGCCAGGCACGGTGAGGACAATGGTGATGCCCCAGACGCCACCAGCGCCCAGCACAGACAAGGGACAATCGCAGCTTCAGAAGACTCTCTCTTGGGCGGGAGTGACGCCCAAGAGAGTACATAGAGCTGTGGGCACACGCAGGAGAAGGCGAGCTTCTGCGCCTGGGGTACTGTAATGAGCCGGGTGCAGGAGGGCACAGCCTGGGCGACAGAGATGCAGCTCTCAGGGCAGAGTCTGAGGACGGGGCAGGGCAGGTGCAGAGGACCTTGCATGCCAGGCTGAGAGCGCCAGGAGCCCTGGGACTCATCCGATTTTGCTTCTAAAAGTTCCCAGACTGCTGCGTGCAAAGGGCAGCAACATTCACCATCAGCCTGGACTGCATCCAAAAGAGCCCCCCAGAAATCTCCTAGGAGCTTGGTGAGGAGGGCCTGGGTCTTCTGGGACACAGCAGCAGGAGTACTCTGAGCCTTCCAAACACCGCCACCAAACCGCTTCTGCCCGGAACACTGACCAGCCTCTTAGCTGGAAGAGACATTCTAGCCTCTGTCATCTACTTCCTCTTCCCTGATCTCATCCACGTTCTGAGAGTACTGAAAGCTGCCTACCCCTCTGCTATCTCTTTGCTGCTGCTACAATGCCCTCTGTGTACCCTGGCTGCCCTGTGTTCCAGTCCCTGTTCGGCCACCTCTGTGCTGTGTGACCCTGGGCAGGCTGTCTTGCCTCTCTGGTCTAGGTTTCCTGGTCCGTAAGACAAGGTGACCTCACCAAGCTCAGAGTGATCCCACTCGAATGACATTTTCTCAGAAACTTGTCTCACCCTCATCCACAACTCTGCCTCCTTCTCCCCGTGTGCCTCATGGTTCTCTGTAGAACGTGCATGCTAAATGTCACTGAGCAGTGTTTTGTTCTAACTCACACACAGACTCCACACCCACATCTCAGCTCCCCAAGGCAGGATCCTCCAACACAGTATCCCAAAGCATACAGTAGGGCTGGCATACAGGAGATGCACAATTAACCATGTATTTTATTAACTTTTTTTGTGTGTGAAATGGAGTCTCCTTCTGCCACCCAGGCTGGAGTGCAGCGGTGCAATCTCAGCTCACCCCTGCCTCAGCCCCCGGAGTAGCTGGGATTACAGGCGCCCAAAACCATGCCCGGCTAATTTCTTTGCATTTTTAGTGGAGACAGGGTTTTGCCATGTTGGCCAGGCTGGTCTCAAACTCCTGGTCTCAGGTGATCTGCCTGCCTCAGCCTCCCAAAGTGCTGAGATTACAGGCGTGAGCCACCATGCCTGGCCTTATTTATTTTAGAGGCAGGGTCTCACTCTGTGCCCAGGCTGGTTCAGCAGCACAATCACAGCTTACTGCAGCCTAAAACTCCAGGGCACAAGCAAGCCTCAGTCTCACTCTCCTGAGTAGCTATGACTACAGGCAGGTGTCACCATACCTGGCTAATGTTTTTTTTTTTTAGAGATAGGGTCTTGCTATATTGTTCAGTCTAAAGTGCAGTAGCATAATCATAGCTCACTTTAACTCCTGGACTCTAGTGATCCTCCCACCTCAGCCTCCCAAGTAACTGGGACTGCAGGCATTCATGACCACGCCTAGCTAATTTTTTTATCTTTTGCAGAGACAGGGTCTCTCTAAGTTGCTCAGATTGGTCTTAAACTTCTGGCTTCAAGCAATCTTCCTGCATGGGCCTCCCAAAGCACTGGGATTACAGGTGGGAGCCACCGCACCTAGCCTAGTACCATTATATCATTTCAGTACCTGGCCTCTTATCCACGGGCCCAGGCTGGACTCCAGAGTCCTGGCCCATCCTCCCACCTTCCCCAGTGACCTTTCTTTTTTTTTTTAGATGAAGTTTTGCATTGTTGCCCAGGCTGGAGTGCAGTGGCGTGATCTCGGCTCACTGCAACCTCTGCCTCCTGGGTTCAAACAATTCTCTGCCTCAGCCTCCCAAGTAGCTTGGATTACAGGTGCCTGACACCATGGCTGGCTAATTTTTTTATTTTTAGTAGGTTTCACCATCTGGGCCAGGCTGGTCTTGAACTCGTGACCTTGTGATCCACCTGCCTCAGCCTCCCTAAGTGCTGGGACCCAGTGACCTTTCTAAAACGAAGATCCTGCCTCCAAGCCTCTCTCTTGCAGAAGCCAAGTGACCGGTCCTAGCCCGACCTGTTCAGTCCTACTCCCCTGTGTTGACTGGGTTCCCCAGCCCCACCCCCTGCACCTGAGTCCTCTGAGTTCTCTCTGGCACTGCTGGCCGTCGAGTCTTTGCAGGGGCTATTCTCTGCCTTCCCCATAGGCGCTGCCTACCTGGCCATGGGCAGGTGTGATGGGTTTCGCCCCTCCCTCCCAAATGCACATCCCTTCCCACTCTGAGCAACACGGCCTCTGATGGAGGTCTAGTCCTGTGGTATGCCAGGACCTTTGCACTTGGCTGGTCACTGCTAGATCCCCAGTACCTAGAACAGTGCCTGGCAGACAGTGGGTGCTCATTAAGTGTTTGTTGAATGGGTGGGAAGGATCCAGACTGTGGAGCCAGGCAGTCTGGGTTCAAAGTCTACCTTGGTCCCTCCTGGGCTGTGTGGCCCTGGACAGGTCTCCACCCTCTGTGGGCACTGACTTGGTCATCCATGAAATGGGAGGATACTTCCTGTCTGCCACAGAGGGCCCCGCCACCTGCTTGGCCTGGCTCAAGTCACTTCACCCCACCAGAGTGGGTTTCTGAGCTCTAAAATGGGCCACCTCTCCCTGGAAGGGGATAAGGGCTCCAGGAAGGCAGTAAGGGACAAGCAGGGAAGGGTGCAGGTGGGAGGTGGCACCCAGCAGCGATGGGAGAGGTGCCAGGTCGAGTCCGGCAGATCAGAAGCCCAGGCTGTTTATTTACCGTCTTTTGAACAGACCACAAGGCTCCACCAGGCGCCTTTTGACTTTCAGCCCCCATGAAGGTGGCGACGGCTACGTGCAGGAATGATGCAGGCTCAAACCCCGAGCCTTCCCATGGGAGGGAGAATCAACAGATAAGCCCACAGAGGTGAGTCAGCAGCATGACCCAGAGCCAGCGCCCCAGGGCCACCCACCCCTCACCTGTGCAGCCTGGTGCTGGCAGGGCCTGGCCAGGACCCTGGGCTGAGATCCCTTCCTTGTCTCTTCAAGTCGGAATGTGGCTGGGAGGTCTCACGTAACACCACAGCCAGCCTTTAGCATGGTGCTGGCCACAGGAAGAGCCACTGGTAGAAGCCCACACTCCAGGGTCCATTCGCACCCTGGCCTCTCAGGACTCTGATAAGAGCCACACAAGGAACGCTGGCCTCCCGACAGGCTGCCTCTAACCCCATCTTGGGCAACATCGCAGCAAACTCTCTGACAACCACAGCGGTGTTGGAAGTCACAAAATTGCCAGGGCCAAAAGCCCCATTTCACAGATGGGTAGACTGAGGCTCAGAGTCTTGGGACTTGCCCAGGATGCTCATCGAGGGAGGAGTAGAGCCAGGATGCGAACGTGGGTGGGACACCAATGAGGCAGACTTGCAGTCACCCGCATCCACCTCGGGAACTTCTCTGTGGCGCCACTGGAGCAGAAGTGGGGCTCCACGCCCAGCCTCCTGTGCCCACCTCGGTACCTGGCTCATCCTTTCAACAATAGCCATCGATCACCCAGCAAGGATACCCAAGCCTTATAGCACCTGGCCCACACAGTGTCCGCAGGTAGGCACCACTGCATCCTTGTGGTCACCCCAAAGGACAGGGAGGGGGACACACCCGTCCAGAGGCTGCAGACCTGGGCTCCCCCCTGGCCCTCACACCAACCCCGTCCAGTCTCCAGTCCTGCCAGCTTCACCTCCACATCAGGCCTGATTCTGCTCAATTCCCTCCACGTTCAAGGCTGTCGGCGTGTCCCAGTGTCACCTGCCTACACCAGTGCAGTCGTGCCCTTGGTCCCCACAATCTGCCTCCCACAAAGCAGCCACAAGGTGTCTGTGCACATAGTGTCATTGTAAACCCCTTCTTTGTTAAGAACCCTCCCCGGGGTCCGGCTTCACTTAGAATAAAAGCCAAACTTGGGCCGGGCGCGGTGTCTCACGACTGTAATCCCAGCACTTTGGGAGGTTTTGAGGCAGGCAGATCACCTGAGGTCAGGAGTTCAAGACCAGCTTGACTAACATGGCGAAATCCTGTCTCTACTAAAAATACAGAAAAAATTAGCGGGCTGTAGTGGCATGTACCTGTACTCTTAGCTACTTAGGAGGCCGAGGCACGAGAATCGTTTGAACCTGGGACGGGGGAGGTTGCAATGAGCCGAGATCATGACACTGCACTCCAGCCTGGGCGACAGAGTGCGACTCCGTCTCAAAAAATAAAAAAAGAAACAGCAAGGAGGCCAGACATTCCTGTCACAGGGCCTTTGCACATGCTGGCCCCCTGCTTGGAACGACCATCTCATCTCCTCCAAGTATTTCCACAATCCTGGCTACCACCGGTCACTGAGGACTCAACTCAGATGTCACCTCCTCAGAGAGGCCTGTCCCCCTTCTGACACTGCCTCCTCCTCGTGCTGCCCTGTTTTCCTTCTGCACACAGCACTGCCCACTAGCTGGTACTTTTCTGGTCTATTTGCACTTTTTTTTCAGACAGGATCTCACTCCGTCATCCAAGCTGGAGTGCAATGATGAAATCATAGCTCACTGCGGCCACAAACTCCTGAGTTGAAGCCATCCTTCTACCTCAGCCCCCCGAATAGCTGCGACTACAAGAACTTATTTTATTTTTATTTTATTTTTTGAGACGGAGTCTCACTCTGTCGCCAGGCTGGAGTGTAGTGGTTCAGTCTCGGCTCACTGCAACCTCCACCTCCCATGTTCAAGTAATTCCCCTGCCTCAGCCTCCCGAGTAGCTGGGACTACAGGCGCGCACCACCATGCCCAGCTAATTCTATGTATTTTAGTAGAGACGGGGTTTCACCATGTTGGCCAGGATGGTACTGATCTCTTGACCTTGTTATCTGCCCACTTTGGCCTCCCAAAGCGCTGGGATTACAGGTATGAGCCACTGGGCCTGGCCATGGTTTTTTATTTTAGTGATATGTTGCCTAGGCCATCCTCCCACCTCAACCTCCCAAAGCCCTGGGATTTCAGGTGTGCCCAGCCTAATTGCTTATTTATCTGACAGTCCCAACTAGAAGATCAACACCTTGAGGGCAGGGGTCTTAAGTGCCCTTTCCCCAGTATCCAGAAACATATAGTGCAGTGGTTTTGCAAAGACAGCCAACTCCCTGAGGGCAATACTTCGTGGAATGAAAACCAGTAATGACCTAAATGTCCACTGGCAGGGAACTGATCAGTCAATCTCGGGAGCTAGTCCGGGAAGCAATGCAGGCTGTAGTGCTGAAGGTCAAGTGCGATGCAGGGACCGGATCATATGTGGAGGATGATGTCCTCCACTTTGGGTTTTTTTTGTATACATCCCCCATTTCCTGGGTATGGACAGTAGGCTTGAGGTCATGTGAGGCGTGCAAATGAAAACTTGCTGTTTTAAAGTCTTCAACGTGATCTGAATGTCAGGGTTTTATAACTTTTTTATAACTGTGATCACAGGCCAGTGTTGACCTTGTGACTTTCACCTGTACTCAGAAGCCCCCAAAAAACTGGCCGGCCAAGCGGCACTTTCAAGAGTGTCAGGGAAACTGCTCAAATGTGGGGTCCTGGAGCTCACAACTCCACCCTCCTAGGGGTACCCTCGGTGTCATCCTAACTGCTCCCCCACTGCAGTGGGCGACCTGAGTTCCCCAGCCAGCCTGGTGCATGCCAGCTGTGGGGACCTTGTCAGCAAAGTCTCTCCCATCTTGCGACAGGTGTCCTGCTCTGTCAAATGGGGTGTGGTAAGGACTGAAGGAGATAGTTTAAGAGGCCAGGGGCAAAGTGAACGCTCACTGTGTCTCTGTAGCCCTCGAAGAGTGGTCAGCCATGTGTGGATTTCCAGCTCTGTAGCACCCTGAGGGCCCAAGTGAACCAGATGCAGGCAGGAAGGCACCACCCACAGTCTGCATTCCACAGCCAGCCTCCTGAAGGCCCCTTCCTTAGAGGGGGAGTAGGTAGTGACCTCCAGGCAAACACGTTCCAGTTCCCTCCAACCCTGAGACTCTCCCAGCGTGATGGCGAGCCAGGCCATAAGGAACTATCCAGGCAGACACAGTCCACAATGTCGCATGTGACAGGAAGAGCCCCGTCCCCTTCTTGGGGTCTCTGTGCTACTCCTACAGCACATCTCTAGGCATATCCCGCCTTGGACACCCAGACCCACCCCCTCCTCCTCTGTTTCACCCTAATGTCCTGAGGCCAAGTCTCTTGCCTCAGGGCAAAGCCTTCCCCCCAGGCTCCCTGCCCCCATCCCTGCCCCATGGGCTTGGAAAACTGCAAGTCAGACCACACCGTGTGCCTGATGTTTAAAGAATTTTTTGGCTGGGCACAGTGGCTCACACCTGTAATCTCAGCAATTTGGGAGGCTGAGGCGGGCGGATCACCTGAGGTCAGGAGTTAGAGATCAGCCTATACAACATGGTGAAACCCTGTCTCTACTAAAAACACAAAAATTAGCCAGGCATGTTGAAGTACACCTGGAGTCCCAGCTACTTGGGAGGCTGAGGCATGAGAATCACTTGAACCCAGGAGGCAGAGGTTGCCGTGAGCAGAGACTGCGCCACCGCACTCTAGCCTGGGTGACAGAGCAAGACTCCGACTTAAAAAAGAAAAAGAAGCCAAACAAATAAGTGTAAGAATGACAGGAATGACAAGTGCTTCCAAGAAAAATTAAGCAGGGGGAAGAGGACAGAGAGAACAGGGTGGGCGTTTTAGCAAAGTGGCGGAGGGGGTAGGGGGTGGGGGGGGGAAGAGCTGCTTGAGGGCAGAGGCCTTAGAGTGCAGATGAAATGAGCCATAGGGTTATGGGGCAGGGAGTCGAGCAGGGCAGGCGGTGGAAGCAGCATGTGAAAAAGCCCTGAGGTGGGACTGAGGCTCACCTGCTTGAGAACATCATGGCACCTCAGGGAGGACTTTATTTTTACCCTGAGGGGAACTAGGAGCCAAGGAGAGGAAGGATACAGGGTCTCCCAGGCTGGAATGCAGTGATAGGATCACAGCTCACTCCAGCCTCCAATTCCTGAGTTCAAGCAATCCTCCCACCTCAGCCTCCTGAGTAGCTGGGACTATAAGTATGCACCGCCATGCTTTCCTAATTTTTAAACGTTTTGTGGAGATGGGGGTCTCAGTATGTTGCCCAGGCTGGTCTCATACTCCTGGGCTCAAGGGATCCTTCCACCTCAGCCTCTCAAATTGCTGAAGTTACAGCGTAAGCCACAGCGCCCAGCTAGGAAAGATATTCTTTCTTTGTTTTTGAGACAGAGTCTTGCTCTGTCACCAGGCTGGAGTGCAGTGGCACGATCTCGGCTCACTGTAACCTCTACCTCCCAGGTTCAAGCGATTCCGTTGCCTCAGCCTCCCAAGTAGCTGGGACTACAGGCAAGCGCCATCATGCCTGGCTAGTTTTGTGTATTTTAGTAGGGACAAGGTTTCACCATGTTGGCCAGGATGGTCTCGATCTCCTGACCTCGTCATCTACCTGCCTCGGCCTCCCAAAGTGCTGGGATTACAGGCGTGAGCCACCACGCCCAGCAGGAAGGATATTCTTAACAGGGTCCCTCTGTCCACCGCAGGGAGAACAGCCTGGGGGTTGAGGACACTGAGGTTAAAGGTGCAAGACTGAGGAGGCAGAAACTGCACTGGTCCTGGGGGTAGTGACAGTGGATGGAATAATACACAGTTATAAAAACTAGTACCAGCTGGGCACAGCGGTTGACACCCATAATCCCAACACCACTTGCACACCAGCCTGGGTGACAGAGAAAGACTCTGTCTCAAAAAAAAAAAAAAAAAAACGAATACGGCAGCTTTCCAGGTACTGATACACAATGATCTTTCTATGAAATCAACAAGCTGATTCTAAAATATATATGTGGAGGCAAAGGAACTAGACTAGACAAAACAATTTTGAGAAACAAGAACAAAGAGGACTCACATGGCCTGATTTCAAGTCTTACCGTAATGCTACAGCAATAAAGAAATGAGTGGGCGTGGTGGCTCATGCCTGTAACACCAGCACTGTGGAAGGCTGAAGTGGGAGAATCACTTGAGTCCAGAAGTTTGAAACCAGCCTGGGCAACACAGCGAGACCCCATCTCTATTTTTTTGTGTTTTGTTTGTTTGTTTGTTTTCAGGCAGAGTTTCACTCTGTCGCCCAGGCTGAAGTGCAGTGGAGTGATCTCGGCTCACTGCAACCTCCACCTCCAAGTTTAAGAGATTCTCCTGCCTCAGGCTCCCAAGTAGCTGGGATTACAGGGGCCTGCCACCACACCCGGCTAATTTTTTTGTATTTTTAGTAGAGACGGGGTTTCACCATGTTGGCCAGGCTGGTTTCGAACTCATGACCTCAAGTGATCCACCTGCCTCAGCCTCCCAAAGTGATGGGATTACAGGAGTGAGCCACTGCGTCCAGCCCCCATCTCTATTTAAAAAGAAAAAGAAATGTGGTTTTGGCAAAAGGACAGAGCCACACGTCAATGTTAGAGAACAGAGAGTTCAGGATGGACCCACACAAATATGGCCCAACTAACTTCAGACGAAAGCAACTTGAGGGAGAAAAGGTGGTCTTTTCAATAGTGTCAAAAAAGGCCAGGCACGGTGGGGACATGCCTGTAATCCCAGCACTTTGGGAGCCTGAGGCAAAAGGATTACATGAGCCCAGGAATTTGACACTAGCCTAGGCAGCATAGTGAGACCCCATCTCTTAAAAAAAAAAAAAAAAAAAAAAGAGCCTGCTGTGGTGGTGAGCACCTGTAGTCTCAGCTGCTCAGGAGGCTGAGCCAGGAGAATCCCTTGAACCCTGGAGGCGGAGGTTGCGGTGAGCCAAGATCACACCACTGTACTCCAGCCTGGTTGACAGAGTGAGACTCTATCTCCAAAAAAAAAAAAAAAAAAAAAAAAAAAAATTATCCAGGCCTGGTGCGGATCACACCTGTAATCCCAGACTTTGGGAGGCTGAGGTGGGTGGAACACCCGAGGTCAAGAGTTCGAGACCAGCCTGACCAACATGGAGAAACCCCGTCTCTACTAAAAATACAAAATTAGGCATGGTGGCACATGCCTGTAATCCCAGCTACTTGGGAGACTGAAGCAGAAGAATCCCTTGAACCTGGGAAGCAGAGAGTGCGGTTAAGTTGAGATGGCACCATTGCATTCTAGCCTGGGCAACAAGAGTGAGACTCCATCTCAAATAAATGAATAAATAAAATTCTCCATGATCCCAAAGGATAAAGTATGAAAAGAACAAAAATACAGTAACTTTCCAGTGGGAAAACCTAGCAAGCCTACCTCAGCCAAGAGACCAAGGTCAACATCACCAGTTATCACTGTCAATAATTTATCAAACTTGTTGGTATCATATACTTCTTCTGATAAGATTCACAGAGGAGGAGCATACCTCACCAATGTGGCCTTCTTCCCCAAAACTCACAACCCCAGGCTAACCATGAGAAAATAACAGATAAGCCCTAATTGAGGGACATTCCATGACTTCCCAAGATCATAAAAAACAAGGAAGGGCTGAGGTGCTTCCCAGACCAGAAAAAGGCTTAAGGAGCTCTTACAACTAAATGTGATGTGCGATTCTGAGGCAGGAAAAGGGGTCATTTTCTTTGAAAATTAAAATTTCTCATTATATATACTTCCAGAGAGCAAGATCCCATCTACACAAAAAAATTAAAAAAAAAAAAATTAGTCCCATGTGGGAAAAAATGAAGAAATCTAAATATTCTGACCTTTTTTTTTTTTTTTTTTTTTGAGACAGGGTCTGGCTTTGTTGCCCAAGCTTGTGTGCAACGGTGCAATCATCACTCACTGCAGCCTCGACCTCCAGGGCTCAAGTGATCCTCCTGCCTCAGCCTCCAGAGGAGCTGGGACTCCGGGCAAGCACCACCACGCCAAGCTAATTTTTTTTTTTTAACACATGAGGTCTCACTATGTTGCCGAGGCTGGTCTAAAACTCCTAGGTTCAAGCAATCCTCCCACCTCTGCCCCCCCAAAGTGCTGGGATTACAGGTGTGAGCCACTCTACCTGGCCTCCCTTTCTTTTTCTTTTTTGAGACAGAGTCTTGCTCTGTCACCCAAACTAGAGTGCAGTGGCTTGATCTGGGCTCACTGCAACCTCCACCTCTCAGGTTCAAGCAATTTTCCTATCTTAGCCTCCAGAGCAGCTGGAACTACAGGTACATACCACCACACTCAGATAATTTTTTATGTTTTTAGTAGAGACGGGGTTTTGATATGTTGACCAGGCTGGTCTCAAACGCCTGGTCTCAATGATCCGCCCACCTTGGCCTCCCAAAGTGCTGGGATTACAGGTGTGAGCCACCACACCTGGCCAGGCCTCATGTATTTAATAGTAGTATACCAAGGTTAATTTCATTCATTCATTTTTTTTTAATTCTTTTATTTTTATTTTTGAGACAGAGTCTAGCTTTGTTGTCCGGGCTGGAGTACAGTGAGGTGATCTCAGCTCACTGCAGCCTCTGCCTCCCAGTTTCAAGCAATTCTCCTGCCTCAGCCTTCCAGGTAGCTGGGATTACAGGCACATGTTACCATGCCCGGCTAATTTTTTGTATTTTTAGTGGAGACGGGGTTTGCTATGTGAGCCAGGCTGGTCTTGAACTCCTGATCTCAGTTGATCCACCTGCCTCAGCCTCCCAAAGTGCTGGGGTTACAGGCGTGAGCCACCATGTCTGGCCTCATTCATTTATTTTTAGACGTTATGTTGCCCAGGCTGGACTTTAACTCCGGGACTCAAGCAATCTTCCCACCTCAGCCTCCCGACTGGCCAGGAAGTTAATTTCTTGGTTTTAAGAAATGTACAATTAGAGGACACCGGTGAAGGATGTACAGGAGCTCTCTGGATTATCTTTGCACTTTCTGTAAATCTGAAGCTTATTTATTTTCTCTAAATTTAAAATTATTTCTAGGCAGAGCGTGGTGGCTCATGCTTACAGTCCCAGCACTTTGGGAGGCTGAGGCAGGCAGATTACCTGAGTTCAGGAGTTCAAGACCAGCCTGGGCAACAGGGCAAAACCATGTCTCTACCAAAAATACAAAAAATTAGCCAGCCATTGTGGTGCGTGCTTGTGGTCCCAGCTACTTGGGAAGCTGTGGTGGAGGATCACTTGAGCCCAGGAGGTGGAGGTTGCAGTGAGCCAACATCACACCACTGCACTCCAACCTGGGTGACAGAGTGGGACCCCATCTCCAAAAAAAAAAAAAAAAAAAAAAAATTTCAAAATGAAAAGTTTATTAAAAACAAAAGCTAAGCACAGTGGCTCACGATTATAATCCCTGCACTTTGGGAGGATGAGGTGGACAGATTACTTGAGCTCAGGAGTTCAAGACCAGCCTGGGCAACATGGAGAAACCCCAACTCTACTAAAAATACAAAATTAGCTGGGTATGGTGGCGGGTACCTGTAATCCCAGCTATTCAGGAGGCTGATTCAGGAAAATCACTTGAACCTGGGAGGTGGAAGTTGCAGTGAGCCAACATCACACCACTACACCCCAACCTGGATGACAGAGTGGGACCTCATCTCCAAAAAAAAAAAAAAAAAAAATCCAAAATAAAAAGTTTATTAAAAGCAAAGGCCGGGCATGGTGGCTCACACTTGTAATCCCAGCACTTTGGGAGGGTGAGGCAGGTGGATCACAAGGTCAGGAGCTCAAAACCAGCCTGATCAACATGGAAACCCCCTCATCTCTACTAAAAATACAAAATTAGCTGGGCATGGTGGCAGGCGCCTGCAATCCTAGCTACTCAGGAGGCTGAGGCAGGAAAACTGCTTGAACCTGGGAGGAGGAGGTTGCAGTGAGCCAAGATAGTGCCATTGCACTCCAGCCTCGGCAACAAGAGCGAAACTTCATCTCACAACAAAACAAACAAACAAACAAAAAAACCCACAAAAGCCAAACACACTTGGAGGCACTAAATACAGCAGCGATGTGGTGCAGGACAGTCACATTCTGTAGAGACTTTGGACTGTGGAGCGGGAGCGTGTTTTGCTAGACTTCTAGGCTCACTGGATAGATGAGTAGGGAGTATTCACACCTAGAAATATATTTTTTTAAAAAACACAGAACTAGCAAGAGCCACACACCGATAGAGGTCGTTCCCATGCAAAGGACACTCAGACTTACTCTGCACTTTCAGACAGAATGAATTTTTTTTTTCAACAATGAGTAAACAGTTAAATAACGCCTTTAACAGAAAAGAGTTTAAAAATCAAGCTGGAGCCGCGCGTGGTGGCTCACGCCTGTAATCCAAGCACTTTGGAGGCCAAGGCGGGCGGATCACCTGAGGTCAGGAGTTCAAGACCAGCCTGACCAACATGGTGAAACCCCGTCTTTATAAAAAAATAAAAAATAAATCAAGCTGGTGCACCAGATGCAGCGGCTCATGCCTGTAATCCCAGTACTTTGGGAGGCCAAGGCGGACAGATCACGAAGTCAGGAGGTTGAGACCAGCCTGGCCAACATTGTGAAACCCTGCCTTTACTAAAAAAACAAGAATTAGCCGGGCATGGTGGCATGCGCCTGTAATCCCAGCTACTCGGGAGGCTGAGGCAAGACTCTGTCTCAAAAAAAAAAAAACATCAAGCCAGTGCATCAATTTTCACCCAGTGCTGGGAGCAGATTCCAGGTGGGGCCTCCCCACCTCAGAAAGCAGCCTGCCCTGAGCTTCCCAGCAACCTGTGCCAGGCGCTGCCACCAGGGCAGGCACTGCAGAGGCTGGGCTTCTGTCTGACTGGCTTCCGCCCAGACGACAGGGAACTCAGTGTTGCAAGACAGGGAGATATATCAGCCCAAACCACAGGAAGCCTTCCTCAAGCTGAGCCAGTGGCTTGTGGCCTCTCAGTCACTGTCCCCTGCTGTTGATGGAGCTCTCCAATGCTCCAGCAGGTAGACAAGAACAACATGCAAAGGCACTGTCCTGGTGGCCAAAGGATCCTGGCTGTGCAGCCAGCTGGGAGGCCTCCCGGGCGTGGAGGCTTCGACCCTCTAGAAGAACCCTGTGTATACACATAGAAGACAGAGGTCTCATGGCCAAGACAGCTGTGTCCCTCCCTGATCTGCCCTGGGGGCTTCCTCCAGGGCCGGCCTGGTCGTGCCAGGGCGTATCACCCGGCAGGCGGGGTCACGCCAGCTGCGGCTGCTCCTACCCGCTTGACTTGCCCGCCAGGATTGCAGCCCTGAAAGGCTGTCATAGCTTCGATGAAAGTGTGTCACAGGGCAGGCTCCAAGTCGCCTGCTCTTCCTTCATCTGGGCGTAGAGGTGTCACCAGGGCCTGGGACAGCTCTGCTGGCCTCTTGTCTACCATCCCATAAGTCTGCAGTGGGAGTGGGTTCAGACCTCCTTTGGAGGTCTCTTGTAACAGAAAGAGCAGTGGTGCCCGCCCCTGCCAGGGCCACTGAGCAGCCAGGCAGGAAGCGAAAGTCAGAGGGGCATTCCAAGAGTTGCCATACAGGGCCTCCCTCTCACCCAGGAGGGGGACACTGCTGGCCCCATCTTACAGCCTTCAAAGCCAGCCCAGAGAGACACCCACGCTGCCCAACCTCAGGGTCTGAGCCTGTTACTGTTAGTGTTCTTTGTATAGACAGGAACAAATCTCCACTTGCTACCCTCCTCCAAAGGAAGATGTCCTTGCTTCAGGGTCCCTGAACTCCCAGGCAGGCTGTGAGTCCCCAAAAGCAAGACCAGGACTGTCCTCTGACATGCAAAGACACTGTCCTGGTGGCTGCAGGATCCTGGCTGCTCATCTCCCTTTGTGACTGTGCAGTGAAATTCATTCAAATCTGGGTTGTAGCTACATTTTTTTTTTTTTAAGGCAAGGTCTCACTCTGTCACCCATGCTGGAGTGCAATGGCACAATCTGGGCTCACTGCAACCTCCACCCCTACTCCAGCTCAAGCGATCCTCCCACCTGAGCCTCCTGAGTAGCTGGGAGTACAGGCATGCAACACCATGCCTGCTAATTTTTGTATTTTTGGTAGAGACGAGGTCTCGCCATGTTGCTCAGGCTGGTCTCGAACTCCTGAGCTCAAGCCATGTCGTCTGGGCCTCCCATATAGTACTGGGATTACAGGTGTGAGCCACCACTTCTGGCCTTTAGCTACTTTCACACAACAAATATATGCATATGGCTGGGTCAAGTGGGCTCATGTCTGTAATCCCAGCACTTTGGGGGGTCAAAGTGGAAGGATCGCTGGAGCCCAGGAGTTTGAGACCAGCCTTGGCAACATAAGAGAAACCCAATCTGTACAAAAGATTATAAACATTAGTTGGTCATGGTGGCATGCGCTTTTGTCCCATGTACTCAGGAGACTGAGATAGGAGGACTGCTTGAGCCCAAGACGTTGAGGCTGCAGTGAGCCATGACTGTGCCACTGCATTCCAGGCTGGGTGACAGAGTAAGCCCTGTTTGAAAAAAAAAACACACCCGTAATGGTGCCATGTATTGTCCATAGGTACCAGCATGTACCTAAGTACAGAAACATCAGAGAGGTCTGGCTAGATATTCCCTAAAGTAACAGTGGTGTTCCCAGGGGGGAGCTGGGGAGGAAGGGACGGGGTGGGCGGTGTGCTCTTCCTCATCTGTAATGGTTTCCCCTTTTTCCAGAACACTGTCTCCACGCTCCACTTGCGTAATTAAAATTTAGAAAAGTTGGCATTCCACCGGCAGTGTCCTCTCATGTGCCTACTGGTTCTTTGCAGTCTGCAGGGGGCACTCAGCTGGCCGGGTGCGTACGGGGCCTCTGCACCTGCTTCTCCCTTGGCCTTCGGTGCTGTTCCCCACAAGTCCTGGCGGGGCTATTACACAGCAGGACACCATCCCACCAAGGCCCATGTGAAGCAGCCCCTACAGCCATTCCCCGACTCAGTGCAGTGCACAGCAAATCACTTCCCACTCTTCAGAATATTTTTCTTTTTTTTTTTTGAGACGGAGTCTTGCTCTTTGCCAGGCTGGAGTGCAGTGGCATGATCTCGGTTCACTGCAACCTCCGTCTCCTGGATTCAAGTGATTCCCCTGTCTCAGCCTCCTGAGTAGCTGTATCTACAGGCCCATGCCACCATGCCCGGCTAATTTTTTTATTTTAGTAGAGACGGGGTTTCACCATGGCCAGGATGGTCCCGATCTCCTGACCTCATGATCCACCCACCTTGGCCTCCCAAAGTGCTGGGATTACAGGTGTGAGCCACTGTCCCCGGCTGTTTTTTGTTTTTTTTTTTTTAATACAGATGGGGCTTCTCCATGTTGGTCAGGCTGGTCTCGAACTCCTGACCTCAGGTGATCTGCCCACCTCGGCCTCCCAAAGTGCCGGAATTATAGGCGTGAGCCACCATGCCCAGCCGCTTTTGCTTTTTTTTGAGACGGAGTTTCACTCTTGTTGCCCAGGCTGAAGTGCAGTGGCCTGATCTTGGCTCACTGCAACCTCCGCCTCCCAGGTTCAAGCGATTCTCCTGCCTCAGCCTCCTGAGTAGCTGGCATTACAGGTACCTGCCACCACGCCTGGCTAATTTTTTGTACTTTGAGTAGAGACAGGGTTTCGCCATGTTGGCCAGGCTGCTCTCCAACTCCCACCTCGGCCTCCCAAAGTGATGGGATTACAGGCGTGAACCACCATGCCCAGCCTTTTTTTTTGTTTGTTTGAGACAGGGTCTTGCTGTCACCCAGGCTGGAGTACAGTGGTGCAATCATAGCTCAATGCAATCTGGAAGTCATGGGCTCAAGAGATCCTCCCACCTCAACCTGATAAGTAGCTGGGATGACAGACACGTACCACCATGCTCAGCTAATTTTTGTATTTTTTGGTAGAGAGGAGGTTTCACCACGCCAGCCAGGCTGGTCTCGAACTCCTGGCTTCAAGTGATCTGCCTGCCTTGGCCTCCCAAAGTGCTGGGATTACAGGCGTGAGCCCCTGCACCTGACCCAGAATGTTCTTGCTCATTTAAGTGTTCACCTGTCCCATCAGTCCCAGTCCTGGCTGGGTGCACAGCAACTGGTGCAGAGTAGGAGCTGCTTACAACATGCCGGTTGGGGCTGGGTACGGTGGCTCATGCCTGTAATCCTAGCACTTCAGGAGGCTGAGGCAGGTGGATTAACTGAGGTCAGGGGTTCAAGACCAGCCTGGCCAACATGGTGAAACCCTGTCTCTTAAAAAACAAAATGCTGGTTGGACATACAACCTTGATGCATCCCCAACGCCCCAAAGCCACGAGTTGCTTGCTCCCTCTATACAAACGCCATGGTGTCCACCGTTCAGGCCCGCTCTCAAGAACCAGGCCCATATCTTCCCACCCCTGAGGCACCCAGATGTTTGGCTCTAGAGGACTCACATCCAGTTCAAGCTCCCACTCCTGTGTCCGCCTCCCTGTGTGACTTCAGGCCAGTCTCCCTCTCTGGTCTCAGTTTCTCTACCTATAAAGCAGGGATGCTAAGAGCAGTAGCTGCCACCCCTGGACAGAGAGGACATTGGTCAGGTTTTGCACACGTGGCACATGGTGATTCTCCATAAACACTGGCTTTTTTTTTTTTACGATGGAGTCTCTCTTTGTCGCCCAGGCTGGAGTGCAATGGAGCAACCTCAGCTCACCACAACCTCCACCTCCCAGGTTCCAGCGATTCTCCTGCCTCAGCCTCCCGAGTAGCTGGGACTACGGGCCTGCACCACCACACCCAGCTAATTTTTGTATTTTTTTTTTTTGGTAGAGACATGGTTTCACCATATTGGCCAGGCTGGTCTCGAACTCCTGACCTTGTGACCTGACCGCCTCAGCCTCCCAAAGGGCTGGAATTACAGGCGTGAGCCACTGCACTCGGGCTAACATTGGCTCTTAACATCATAAACATCAAGCAGCAGATGAAACTGAAACAGTCATCCAGCTCCCGGTTCAAGCTACAGGTGATGACACAGGGGAAAACTCCCCCACCACCCAGCAGGGACCTAGTTGCCAATATTCAGAGAAACCCAAAACGCACTGGGAAACAGCCGCCTTTCCTCTCTTTGCCGTCCTGCTTCAGAGGCAGGGCCACATTTTCCCTTTATTCAGATCGTAGCTAATGCCCTATAAATATCTCATTATTGGCCTGGATTTTTCCAAAGCTTTAACACAATAAGGGCTTAATTACAGCTTGTAGTTGGCAACTCCAGTAAATTATGGTTTAGATGATGTTCTCACTTTTTTTCAGCAGTCAAGAAGCCTATAATTTCAGCACTTTCATTCAAATCAGGCAGAAGTTTGGCAGATGTGGCTGTGAGCCAAATGTAAACGCTAGAGAGAGCGCAAAAGCGAAACAGGCTTCCTCCACTCAATGGTCAGCCGGCCTCTACCTCCCAAACCAACTCTGAAATCTCTAAATCTAATCTAAGTTGGGCGCAGTGGCTCATGCCTATAATCCCAGCACTTTGGGAGGCCGAGGCAGGAGAATCACTTGAGCCCAGGAGTTTGAGACCAGCCCTGGGCAAAAAATAGTGAGACCCTACCTCTATGAAAAATGTCTTAAAATTAGCTGGGGATGGTGGTGCACATCTGTGGTCCCAGCTACTTAGGAAGCTGAAGTGTGAGGATCATTTGAGCCTGGGAAGTTGAGACTACATTAAGCTGTGATCACACCACTGCATTTCAGCCTGGGTGACAGAGTGAGATCCCATCTCTAAAAAAAGAAAAAAAGAAAAAAGAAAGGTAGGCCAGGCGTGGTGGCTCATGCCCGTAATCCCAACACTTTGGGAGGCCAGGAGATCGAATCTATCCTGGCCAACATGGTGAAACCCCGTCTCTAAAAAAAAAAAAAAGAAAAGAAAAGAAAGGAAAGAAAAGAAAAAAAAGAAAACCTCTCTAAATCTAGAACTGTCCACAAGGCCATCTTCTGCCCTCATCCAGAAACAATCCAGCTTAGTACCGGGGGGATTTTAATGTTACGAACCTAGCAAGGGCCATTATCCCTCAATAAACAACTGAAAAAGCACCTGGACAGCCTAGAGCAAAGCTTTAGAGAAATCTGTCTTCCTGGTTATAAACCTAATCCCCAAACCAGCAAAAACAAACCAAGAATCACATGGGGAGACAATTCACATGTGGGGTGAGGGCAGAGTATGTCTTTCCAGTCTTTTCACTGAGCAAATACAATTGTTTTAAACAAGAAGGGATCCCACAGCCCATTTCATCTAGTACCTAACAGGTCTTGTGCAGCTTTCCGGGTCATTAAAGATTCTTTTAGATCCCTCTGAGTAGCCAGTTGATAGCTGGTGGTCTGGGCATGCTCATCCGGCCAAATCTCCTATCTTTGGGCTGTTTTTTGGGGAGACAGAGTCTCAATCTGTCACCCAGGTGGGAGTGCAATGGCACAATCTTGGCTCACCAAAACCTCCACCTCCCGGGTTCACGTGATTCTCCTGCCTCAGACTCCCAAGTAGCTGAGATTGTTACAGGTGCCCACCACTACGCCCAGCTAATTTTTGTATTTTTAGTAGAGATGGGGTTTCACAATGTTGGCCAGGTTGGTCTCGAACTCCTGACCTCAGGTGATCCACCTGCCTTGGCATCTCAAAGTGCTGATACAGGCGCCCACTGCCACACCCAGCTAATTTTTGTATTTTTAGTAGAGATGAGGTTTTTTGTATTTTAGTAGAGACGAGGTTTCACCATGTTGGTATCAAACTGTTGACCTTAAGTGATCCAATGCTGGGCATTTTTTCTCCCAATTTCTCACCACCATACACAAAATGGGTGTAGATAACTCTTCACGGCCAATTATTTGTTTGCAGCCATGATTCCCCGCGTAGAAAGGAACCAGGAACAGCCTCTGGTCGACATTTCAGGATCTGGGGAACAGGGCGTGGCTGCGTGTCCAGGTCCTGGCGGTATCCCCAGAGCTAGAACATTGCCTGCACTGACAGACACTCCATTTATATCAACAGAGTAATGATGAATTCCTTCTCTTTACGGAAAAAGAAACTAAAGCCAGGTTCGGTGGCTCACACCTGTAATCCCACTACTTTGAGAGGTCAAGGCAGGAGGATCGCTTGGGCCCAGGAGTTTGAGACCAGACTGAGTAACAAAGTAAAACTCTGTCTCTACAAAAAAAAAAATTTAGCCGGGCACGGTGGGTGGCACACACCTGTAGTTCCAGCTACTCAAGAGACTCAGGTGAGAGGATCACTTGAGCCCAGGAGTTGGAGGCTACAGTGAGCCATGATTATGCCACTGTACTCCAGCCTGCGGGACAGAGCAAGAAAAAAGAAACCCAACAACTGTCATAAGAGTCCTAATCCCAGATAAAAGGAGACAAGAACCAACCAACAAGACCACAAATACTACCTGCTTCACAAGGATTTCCTATGTGATTCTCAGTCCACTCCCAGGAGGCAGAGACCACCATGCTCCCATTTTCCAGATGAGGAAACTGAGGTTCAGAGAAGTGAGGTCACTCTTTTGGTGTATGGCAGCATCAAGACTTCCATATTCCCACAGATGCCTCTGGACTGTCCCAATTCCAGCAGGCCCAGTACTGAAGACCACCCTGGCGGAGCCTTGCATGGCCTTCTCTTTCTCTTTGAGATGGAGTCTCACTCTGTCACCCAGGTTGGAGTTTAGTGGCATAGTCTCGGCTCACTGCAATCTCCACCTCCCAGGTTCAAGTTATTCTCTTGCCTCAGCCTCCTGAGTAGCTGGGACTACAGGCATGTACCACCACGTCTGGCTAATTTTTACATTTTTATTTATTTAATTATTTATTTATTTTGAGACGAAGTCTCGCTCTGTCACCAGGCTGGAGTGCAGTGGTGCAATCTCCACTCACTGCAACCTCCACCTCCCAGGTTCAAGCAATTCTCCTCACTCAGCCTCCTGAGTAGCTGGGACTACAGGGGCATGCCACCACGCCCGGCTAATTTTTGTGTTTTTCATAGAGCTGGGGTTTCACCATGTAGGCCAGGATGGTCTCGATCTCTTGACCTCGTGATCTGCCCGCCTCAGCCTCCCTCCCAAAGTGCTGGGATTACAAGTGTGAGCCACCACGCCCAGCCTATTTTTTGGATTTTTAGTAGAGATGGGGATTCACTACATTGGCCAGGCTGGTCTCAAACTCCCAACCTCATGATCTGCCCACCTCGGCCTCCCAAAGTGCTGGGATTACAGGTGTGAGCCACTGCAGTTGGACATGCACGGCCTTTTCAAGACGCAATTTGTCACTGCCCAGAAGGAAAGTCAGTGGAAACAGAAGTTGTCATTTCCAAGTGGCTCTAAACTAATAAGATTCATTAAGGGACAAACCAGCCCAGGGAGCACAACACATGCCCCTCCATCTGGCAGGGACAGGAGCCAAGGGGCATCCAATGTATACCGGTGCAGCACCCACCCACCCACCGACGCAGCGGCACTGCCTGGACATCTCATCCACATCTTCCTGGGGGGGGACTCATCCCCAAAGGCCAAATAAAAATACAGCTGGAAATGCCAGCATCCCTGGCACAGCTGCTTCTTATTAAAATTAAAATGGCGTGCGGCAACTACACATGTTGGGAGTCTGCTCACTGAGAAAATCGAGTGGAAGCTGGAAATCAAAGGGGAGAGCCCTCAGCCTGACCAGGTGCACAGGGACAGTAACAGAGCCACCAGCTCTCCCTCTGCTCAGACAGCCGCCCTGCCCCCAAGGTTCGTGGCCTGGTCCCACCGTAATGCCTCCCAGATCTCATCTCCCTCCACAGGCCTGCAAAGCTGGCCTCCCGGCATCCTCCCACATCAGGACCTTTGCACTAGATGTTCTTCCCCCAGTCTCCAAAGGTTCCTTCCTCACCTCCTTCAAGGCTCTGCTAAAACGTCACCAACTTCCCTATTTAAAATGTGTCCCCTGCAACTGTGTTCTCTCTCTCATCCGGCTCCCTTGATCCTTTTTTCCATCATAGTTATCATCTTCAACCATGCTTCTCGTTTCTCGCTCTTTCGCCCAGGCTGGAATGCAGTAGCGTGATCACAGCTCACTGCAGCCTTGAAATTCCAGGCTCAAGCGATCCTCTGGCCTCAGCCTCCTGAGTAGCTGGGACTACAGGCGTCACCCAAGTGATCCTCTGGCCTCAGTCTCCTGAGTAGCTGGGACAGGAGCCATGGAGCTGGGCATCACCATGCCCACCTGATGTTTTTTATTTTTTTTGTAGAGACATAGGGTCTCACTATGGGTCTCACTATGTTGCCCAGGCAGTCTCCAACTCCTGAGCTCAAGCAGTCCTCTCGCCTGGATCCCGAAGAACTGGGATTGTGGGCCTGAGACACAGTGTGGTCCGTGTTTCTCCTTTATCTGCTTCCTGCTGAAAGCCCAGCAGGGGTTTTGGTAACTTGCTCAGGGCCATGTCCCCAGGCACACAGTGAAAGTGCTCAGGAAACATTTTTCAATGAACAAATGAACAACACCTAATGTTTTAAGCACTTCTTCTATGCCAAGCCCTCTAAACTGTCTCATTTAATCCCTACTCAAGAAAGGGAAAGAAATGCTATTATAACTCATATTTTAAAGAAGAGAGGGCTGGGCACAGCGGCTCAAGCCTGTAATCCCAACGCCTTGGGAGGCCGCGGCGGGAGGATCACTTGAGGTCAGGAGTTCGTTACCAGCCTGGCCAACATGGTGAAAAACCCATCTCTGTTAAAAAGACAAAAACTGCCAGCTGCAATGGCTCCCACCTGTAATCCCAGCACCTTGGGAGACTGAGACGGGGAGGATCACTTGAGGTCAGGAGGTCAAGACCAGCCTGGGCAACACAACAAGGCCCTGTATCTATAAAAAATGAAAAATTAGCCAAGCTCGGTGGCATGTGCCTGTAGTCCCAGCTACTTGGGAGGCTGAGAGGTGGGAGAATCACTTGAGCCCAGGAGGTCAAGGCTGCAGTGAGCAGAGATCGTGCCACTGCACTGTAGCCTGGGTGACAGTGTAAAATAAAAATAAAGTAGAGGGATTGAATCCCCTGCCCAAGGTCTCACAAGTATCAAATGACTGGCACCAGGTGACTTTACCTGCCCTATGAGTTGAAACAGATAAATCAGGTCTATCAACAGCCCCATTTCCTAGCTGAGGAAACTGAGGCTTGCAGAGGTAAACTGCACGGGACCAGGCCCGTCCTGTGCAACTGAAGCTGGAGGCCTCAGCCTCTTCCTGCTCTGGCTAGGGTGAGGGAATGGCCAAGGCCTTCCCTCTGGCCAGCTCCTGAGGCTAAATGACAAGGGTCAAGAGGGAGCAATGCCCTCCTCTCTCCTTAGGGCCACAGTTCTATCTGCTGGTGCGGGGCAGACAAGCCAGGGGTCTTAAACTCAAAGGTGCCAGGGCCAGGAGGTTCCACAGCCAAAGGCTCCTGGGCCTGGGTGAGTGCCAGGGAGTAGTGGGGACTGTGGCAGCTGGAGTGGCCTTAGTCTGATGGGACAGTGGCTACTGCTTCTGAAATCGAAGCCATTAGTGCCACAAGAGACAAAGGCTCAGCAAAGGCAGGTAATACTGATTATAAAAACAGCAACCATGCTTATAAGACCCTTGCACTTGGCACACACTCACCCATCCAGGCCCCAGGGTACCAGTTACCACCCTCAGCTTACAGAAAAGGAATGTGAGGCCCAGAATGCCAAATCCACGTGGCTGAGTCACACAGCCAAACGTGGTGGAACCGGGCCTTAGGCCCACACCCTGTGCACGACACCTCTAAACGCTATAGATCTGCCTGTCTTAGGGCTACAAGAAATCCGGACATTGATTGGAAATCTAACTTTTAAAAGTTGGCAGCTCACTAAAAACAAAAGCTACGAAGGTAAAGCAAAAGACCCAGCAGGCAGGCCTCCGCCTCCAGAGCTGGTGATCTATACCTCCAGCTACAGGGCTGAACTATCTGGGCCGTTCCCACTCGGACCATATCCTTAGAAAATTCAGGCTGGGTGTAATGGCTCACACCTGTAATCCTAGTGCTTTTAGAGGCTGAGGCAGGAGGATCACTTGAGCCTAGGAGTTCGAGGCTTCAGTGAGTCAGGACTGCACCACTGCACTCCGACCTCAGCAACAAAGAGAGATCCTGTTACCAAAAAAAATAAAATAAAATATAAGTAAGCCTTGTTTGAGTCCCTCATACCCAAAGACAGGTGTTTTTGCAACTTTGGTTTTCAGGCACTGAATTAATACTCTTGACGTGGCCAGGCATGGTGGTTCACGCCTGTAATCCCAGCACTTTGGATGGCTAAAGCGGGCGGATCACCTGAGGTCAGGAGTTCAAGAACAGCCTGGCCAACATGGTGAAACCCCATCTCAGCTAAAAATACAAAAATTAGCTGGGTGTGCTGGCATGCACCTTTATTCCCAGCTACTTGGGAGGCTGAGGTAGGAGAATCACTTGAACCCAGGAAGTGCAGGTTGCAGTGAGCTGAGATCACACCACTGTACTCCAGCCTGGGCAAAAGACTGAGACTACACTTAAAAAAAAAATACTTGTAACAAGCAACTCCCGCACTGCAGGATTCCAGGAGGTTGCCACAGGAGCCAGCTCCACACTGACCAGCAGCTGCCAGATACCATGGTGGACAGGAGGGAACGCAAGGGGTAGAGGGACTGAGGAGAGGTAAGGACAAGAGAGACCCAGGTTCCCAAACAAGAGCACCTAACTCCTCCTCACTTAAGAATGTTCTCCAGGAAGAATGTTCTGCTAAACTATCTGAGCCTCAGTTTCCCACTCTGTAAAATGGGGGATCATAGTAATGCTGCCCTCATAAGGCTTAAGTGTGTCACTTGAAAGCACTTTCATTCTGGTTAGCTTTCATCACTGAGAGGAAAGGAACCAGCCGGATAAACAGCAACAGCCCCATCCATGTAGACCTACTGTGTGCCAGACACTGCAATAGGTAAGCACTTTCTTTTCTTTTCTTTTCTTTTTTTGAAACAGGATCTGGTTCTGTCACCCAGGCTGGACAGTAATGGTGTGATCACGGCTCACTGCAATCTGGACCTCCTGGGCTCAAGCAATCCTCCCAGGACCAGCTTCCTGAGTTGCTGGGACTACACGTGTGAAACTATTACCCTACCCAGCTAATTTTTTTATTTTTTGTAGAATGGGGTCTTGTCATGTTATCCAGACTGGTCTTGAACTCCTGGGGCTGAACGCGGTGGCTCATGCCTATAATCTCAGCACTTTAGGAGGCCAAGGCAGGCAGATCACCTGAGGTCAGGCATTCGAGATCAGCCTGACTAACATGGTGAAACCCTGTCTCTACTAAAAATGTAAAAATTAGCTGGGTGTGGTGGTGCATGCCTCTAATCCCAGCTACTTGGGGGGCTGAAGCAGGAGAATCACTTGAACCAGGGAGGCAGAGGTTGCAGCAAGCCGAGATTGCGCCACTGCACTCCAGCCTGGATGACAGAGTGAGGCTCTGTGTCAAAAAAAAAAAAAAAAAAAAAAAAAATATTTTTTTAGGAGAGTAAACCAAGACTTAGGCCAAGACAACTGTGCTAGGTCACAAGGCAAATGAAAGAGATAGAGCTTTGCAAACACCCCCAGCAGAAGCCTGGGCAGGCAGGAAGACGGTCACTCACTCCAGCCAAGATCAGGCCAGCCCCAGCTGGCTGCCAAGTCCACACCTTTCCACTACGGTAGACAGAAGGCAATGCGCCAGAGACAAGGCAGCAAAGGAGGAAATTCGTGCTGCTGGAAGCAAAGCCCCCCCAAGGCTCTGGGATAACAGACACAGGGCCTTACCAGCCAGGTGGCCTTAGGTGAACAGAGTCCCTTCTGAGCCTCCCAGCTCAGCTAAGGTGGGGGATGACAACAGAGCCTCCACCCCTGTCCTCACTTGGGATTCAAGATGTTGAATCCAGAAAGAACATTATCCCTTGACACTGACAACAACAATAACAATGACAATAATGACAGGAGGCGGATGTTATCACTTGGCAGCCACACCACTGCAAATGAGTCGTTCCTGGAATGGTGAAGTGGCCGCCCATCTGGGAGACAAGAAAGGCCAGAGGGTTGGTGGGAGGGAGAGGTGGCTGCAAGGGCTATTCCCATTCATTTGCTTCCTGAATCCTGGAAACAGCTCAGAGGGTGGAGTTTGCCCACCGGGCAGATCGTGGCTTCTCAGGGCTGTCCAGAGAAGGCTCCATCCCAGTGCTAGCTGCTGAGGCCTGATCAGGCAAGAAGCCCCTTCCCAGGCTCCAAAGGAGGACCCCAATTTGCAGGCTGTAGCTAGGAGGTGGGCCCCGGTGTTCTAGCGCCCTGGAAGGAATCCTGAAGTAAGGTACCCCCCAGGGTCCCCCTACCAACTGAGAGGGGAAGTGGGGTTCAAACCTCATCCTTCAGCTCCCGTTCTCCCCTCTACCCTCCAGCCACCCCCTTACAGAGGCGTTAGGCCAGACAATCGGGGTGATCATGAGCAGACTAGAAGATGGACAGACAGAAGAATTCACTTGGAAGAGAGAAGCCTGTGCTAGCCAGGAACCAAGCTATAAGAGTCAGCCTGAGAGAACCAGACAAGGTCCCCTAGTAGCCAGTTAGCCAGTCAGACAGTGGAGGCCAGCTGGTGTCACCCAACAGAGGGACTGCTCAGTATTAAAGTCTGTGAGGGGCAGCGATGGGCGACCAGACAGCAGAGGTCACCATGGACAGCTAGCCAGACAGCAGGGGGCTGCCAGGTGGGACTGGACAGATGGACAACCAAATGGTGGTGGCAGGGAGGCTTGCCCAGGACAGAGAGACAGCCAACCAGACAGCGGGGGCAGCTCCAGATACAAGAACAAGCCAGCCTGACCGCAGGGGTCGCCCCAATAGATAACTAGATGGCCGGTTTCACCTCTGATAAACGGACAGCCCAAAAGAACAGAAGGGGGATCTACCCCAGACGCACGGGCAACCAGATGGCAGAGTTCACCCACGAAAGCTGGGACCAGATGGACCCCAGGGATCCAGCGCACCTCCGGTCCTACGGCCCCCCGGCCCATGACACCGCCGCTGGGGCCCCGGCCCGCTCTCCAGACCCTGCAGGGAGACCTCATCCCAGGGCGTCCCACAGGGCCCGCCTCCCCCGTCCCCGTCCCCCGCCGCGGGCACGCAAGCGCCGCAGTTTACGCCGGCGGCGCAGGGCGCGCCATTCCCTCCGCACCCTAGGCCGCCGCCCGCCCGCGGTCCCCGCCGCGCCCGCTCACCGGCCCACGAAGTTCTCCAGCACTGAGCTCTTGCCGGCACTCTGGCCTCCTACCACGGCGATCTGTGGCAGGTCCAGGTGGCAGCTCTGGCCGATGGAGCTGAAGGCGTCCTGCAGCTTGTTGACCAGCGGGATCAGCTCTTCCATCCCGCGGTTGCCCATGGCGCCGGCGGCCCCCGGCCCGAGCGCCCTGCGCTCCCTGCCCGCCGACGACCCTCAACGACCTGTCCCCCGCGGCGCTCTGTACCGTTGCTCCCCCACCTGCCCGGGCCTCGGCGCGACGCCCGCTCCCGGCTCGGCCTCACGGTCGCCGCCTCATCCGGTTCTCAGGAGACACCCGACCCGAGCGACCTCCCGCCCCGGCCCCGAGGCTGCGCCCAAAGCGCTCTTTCCGCACGGGATTGGCCCGCTGCGTTGCCACTCGGGCACATGAGCCAATGAAAACGAGGCACGGGCCTATGGTTGATAAACCTCCCCCTGGGGACCGTCTTGCGGGCTTATTGGACAAGAGAATCGTCACTGTTGTTCAAGAGCCAATAGCGGCAGAAAGCAAGTTGTCAAGAGAGGAAGGAGGTGTTTCAGAAAAAATGCACGTTGGCTCCGCCCATTGACAAAGTTACACCATCTTACTGGCAGGGAGAGATGCCAGTCGACAATGTGGACCAATGGCGTTAGGAATTGAGCTACTACCTAGTTCCCTGAGAATTTTCCATTGGTTCGTATAAATATCACTCCGTTGCTCCAGCCATCCAGGCAGAAGAGGGCGGGCTTTAAAAAATCCGAATCTTGATTCTGATTGAGAACCATACGTACCAATCAGAAAAACTCAAGTTCTTCCTTGTGATTGTTGGATATCTGCAACAGCCTTCTAAGTACAGGATAGGTCCCACCGTACTCGCTCAAGGGCGACACCTCGTGGTGGGATCCAATGTTCCTATTTTGAGTTTCCGGTCACTGGGGAAAACTACCAGTCCCAGAACTCATCTCACTGGCAAGCCTTCAAACCAGCTCTGGAAGCAGGGTCCCAGTGCGCTCTGTAGATGGGCGAGGCGAAGCCAGTGCTTCCTAGGGAGAGAACGCAATAAAATCACGCCTCCACGCCTTTGCAAATGCTGTGCCCTTTCTGCTCTGCTCACGCCCCATCTTGACGCCGCTAACACTCCCAACCTTTCTTTTTCTTTTGAAACGGAGTCTCTGTCACCAGGCTGGAGTGCAGTGGCGCGATCTCGGCTCACTGCAACCTCTGCCTCCCAGGTTCAAGCGATTCTCCTGCCTCAGCCTCCCAACTAGCTGGGACTACAGGTGTGTGCCACCATGCCCGGCTAATTTTTGTATTTTTAATAGAGACGGGTTTTCACCATGTTGGCCAAGATGGTGTCATCTCTTGAACTCGTGATCCGCCCGCCTCGGCCTCCCGAAGTGCTGGGATTACAGGTGTGAGCCACTCCAGCGTTTTCCCCTGCTTCAACTTTAGCACAGCAAGAATCTTTTTTTTTTTTTTTTTTTTTTTTTTTTTTGAGTCAGAGTCTCATTCAGTCGCCCAGGCTGAAGTGCAAGGCACAATCTTGGCTCACTGCAACCTCCACCTCTCAGGTTCAAGCAATTCTCCTGCCTCAGCCTCCCGAATAGCTGGGATTACTGGTGCGCACCACCACGCCTAGCTAATTTTGTATTTTTAGTAGAGACAGAGGTTTCACCATGTTGGCCAGGCTGGTCTGGAACTCCTGGCCTCAAGTGATCTGCCCATCTCAGCCTCCCAAAGTGCTGGGATTACAGGCGTGGGCCACTGTGACCGGCCAATGAATCGTCTTTTCTTAGAGACTGGGTCTCATTCTGTCACCCGGGCTGGAGTGCAGTAGTGCACTCATAGCTCAATTCACCTGTGCTAAAAAGATCCTCCCGCCTTAGCCTCCGGAGTAGCTGGAAGCACAGGTGTGCGCAACTATGCCCAGCTAATTATTTTTATTTTTGTTTGTTTGTTTTGAGATGGAGTCTTGCTCTGTTGTCCAGGCTGGAGTGCAGTGGCACGATCTCGGCTCACTGCAACCTCCACTTCCCGGGTTAAAGCAATTCTCCTGCCTCAGCTTCCTGAGTAGCTGGGGGATTACAGGCATGCAACACCACGCCTGGCTAATTTTTGTATTTCTGCTAGAGACGGGGTTTCACCATGTTGGTCAAGCTGGTCTCGAACACTTGACCACAGGTGATCTGCCCGCCTCAGCCTCCCCAAGTGCTGGGATTACAGGCTTGAGCCACTGTGCCTGGCCTATTTATTTTTATTTTTCGAGACCAAGTTTCTTGTTGTCCAGCCTGGAGTGCAAAGGTGCAATCTCGGCTCACTGCAACTTTTGCCTCCCAGGTCCAGGCAATTCTCCTGCCTCAGCCTCCTTAGTAGCTGGGATTACAGGTGTGCACCACCACACCCGGCTAATTTTTGCGTTTTTAGCAGGGAGGGGGTTTTACCATGTCACTCAGGCTGGTCTCAAACTCCTGACCTCAGTTGATCTACCCACCCCAGCCTCTCAACATGCTAAGATTATAGGCGTGAGCCACCACGCCCGGCCATTTTTGTTTTTGAGTCAGAGTCTCACTCTGTTGCCCAGCCTGGAGTGCAGTGGTTCGATCTTGGCTCAACCTTGTTGGCTCAAGTGCTTCATCCTCCCACCTCAGCTTCCTCAGTAGCTGGGAGCACAGATGCACATCACCTGTATTTTTTGAAAAGATGGGAGTTTTGCCATGTTCCCCAGGCTGGTGAAGATCACCAGTCTCAGAAAAAAAAAAGGCGGGCTGGGCTCAGTGGCTCACACCTGTAATCCCAGCACTTTGGGAGGCTGAGGCAGGTGGATCACCTGAGGTCAGGAGTTTGAGACCAGCCTGGCCAACATGGTCAAACCCTGTCTCTACTAAAATTACAAAACTTAGCCAGGCGTTGTGGCACATGCCTGTAGTTCCAGCTGCTTGGAAGGCTGAAGCAGCAGAAGTGCTTGAACCCAGGAGGCAGAGGTTGCGGTGAGCCGAGATTGCGCCACTGCACTCCAGCCTGGGTGACAAAGAGAAACTCTGTCTCAAAAAAGAAAAGAAAAAAAAGGTTCTCTAAAAGTCAGACTACGAGAAGTATAAACCTTAAAGCCAAGATACCATTTCTTTTTTTTTTTTTTTTTTTTTTGAGATGGAGTCTCCCTCTGTTGCCAGTGCAGTGGCACAGTCTTGGCTCACTGCAGTCTCCACCTCCCAGGTTGAAGCGATTCCCCTGCCTCAGCCTCCCAAGTAGCTGGGACTACAGGTGCGCCACCACCCCCAGCTAATTTTTGTATTTTTTTAGTAGAGACGGGGTTTCACCCCGTTGGCCAGGATGGTCTTGATCTCTTGATCTCATGATCACCTGCCTCAGCCTCCCAAAGTGCTGGGATTACAGGTGTGAGCCACCACACCCAGCCAAGATATCACTTATTTGATGGTGATGACCTTGGGCAAGTTACCTCCCTTCCCTGAGCCTGTTTCCTCAGCTGTGAAAATAGAGAGGCCTCCATGGTGTCTAGGGGGCCTGGGCCCCAGGAACCAGGCTGCTGCTCCCACTCTGGGGCACCCCCTACACGATGGGCACTGGCAGGTGATTTCCAGTTATCAGCCGCTGCCACGGTCACGTGTTATGATTGGTCAGGGGGATATATTCAACCGCACTGACACTCAGACCGGGGACGGGGGACCCAGACAGGCCACCTCCCCCAAGAAGACACAGACACACTCTATAAGTTACAATTAAAAAAAGGCAAACTTCCAAAAAGAAATCCTTCAGTATCTTCTAATACCTCCCTCCCTCCCTCCCCTCCCCCCAATGCCAGGTCAGCCCAGTGTGATTCCCACGGAGGCCAGGGCGTCAGTGGCCCAGGTGGGACAGAGGGTGGGGTCCCCATACATAGTGCCCATGAAGTCCCGCACGAAGTCCGGGAAGCGCTTCTCCACGATGCTGGTGCGGACGGCGCTCATGAGCTGCAGCTGCGGGGAGGGGAGGTCAGCGTGGGGCGTGGGCACCTGGGACACATCGCCGCCAGCTCTGCCCTGGGCGCTGGCTCACCTGGTAGGCGATGTTGTGCACCGTGAGGTGGTGCAGCGCGGCGGTGTTGTCGCTGTGCAGGAGTGCGTGCAGGAAGGCGCGGCTGTGACTGTAGAGCGTCAGGGGAAAGCTCAGCACAGCCACCCCGTGCCCTCCGCGCCCCACCCCAGCTCCCCCATCCTGCCTACTTCTGGCACGTGGGGCAGGTGCACTCCGGGTCTATGGGGCCGAAGTCCTTCTCGAACACCTTCTTCCTCAACTGCAGGTTCCCGGTGGGCACCAGGGCAGAGCCAAAGCGCTTTGGGAGAGGAAGTGTGAGGGAAGGGGCGGCGTCACACAGAGCTTCATTCTCCCAGGCCCTCCCACCCCCAAGCTTGCCTCCCCAGTCCCCCACCCATCTCCCGCCCTGACCGCCTTCTGCCAGAGCCTCACCGCTGTCCGTGTAGGGAAGACACAGTCGAACATGTCACATCCAAGGGCCACGCAGACCACCAGATCGGTGGCATAGCTGGGGTTGCAGCCATGGCGGGAGGGGGGCAGAGAACCTCAGGGGCTTCCCAGGGCCCCTCCCACCCCCTCACATGGTCCCGACTGGGCCATATTCCCTCAGAACAGCCTTCAAGGGACAGCCACGTCCTCCTAGTTCCCCAGATCAGAGCTGTGTCCGTTTCCCCCCAAATGCCACCCCCCCAAGCAGGGTAGGGGTCCCCAGGAATCCACTCCCCCACAGGTAGGGCTCTGGCTCCCCTATCCACAACATACCCAACCCCCATCAGATATCGGGGCTTGTCCTTAGGCAGCCGAGAGGTGCTCAACGCCACCATCCGCCAGAACTGTGCCTTGCTCTCACCCCCGCTCAGGCCCCCGATGGCGAAGCCAGGCACGTCCCGCTTGGTCATCTCTGAGGGTACAGGGTAAGGTGAGGGCAACCACAGAAGAGGAAATGCAGCTGCTCTTCAATCCCAGAACAGACCCTGCCTAGACTTCCAGAGTCCCTCAGGGAGAGAGACAGAGAAACACGCAGAGACAGAGACAGACAAAGACAGAGATGGGTTAGGCATGGTGTCTCACACCTGTAATCCCAGCACTTTGGGAGGCCGAGGTGGGTAATCACCTGAGGTCGGGAGTTCGAGACCAGCCCGGCCAACACAGTGAAACCCCGTCTCTACCAAAAATATAAAAATTAGCCGGGTGTGGTGGTACATGTCTGTAATCCCAGCTACTCAAGAGGCTGAGGCAGGAGAATCTTTTTTTTTTTTTTTTTGAGACAGAATCTTGCTTTGTCTCCAAGCGCCAAGCTGGAGAGCAGTGGCACAATCTCAGCTCACTGCAACCTCTGCTTCCCGGGTTCAAGCAATTCTCCTGCCTCAGACTCCCGAGTAGCTGGGACCACAGGCATGTGCCACCACAGCCAGCTAATTTCTATATTTTAGTAGAGACGGGGTTTCACCATGTTGGTCAGGATGGTCTCGATCTCTTGACCTCGTGAACCGCCCGCCTCGGTCTCCCAGAGTGCTGGGACTACAGGCGTGAGCCACCGCGCCCGGCCAGGAGAATCTCTTGAACCTGGGAGGTGGAAGTTGCAGTGAGCCAAGATCACACCACTGCAATCCAGCCTGGGGGACAGAGCAAGATTCTGTCTCAAAAAACACCCAATAGCCTGTCATCAAACACTGTAACATTTCTGCCACAAAATAAGTGAAGACTTCCGGGGGTAAGGAGCAAGGGTAGCAAGAGCATTAGGACAAATACCTAACGCGTGTGGGGCTTAAAACCTAGATGACAGCTTGGTAGCTGCAGCAAACCACTACGGCAAATGCATACCTATGTAAGAAACCTGCACATTCTGCACATGTGTCCCGGAACTTAAAGTAAACATTTTTTTTTTTGAGATGGAGTTTCACTCTTGTCATCCAGGCTGGAGAGCAATGGCACAATCTCAGCTCACTGCAACCTCCGCTTTCCAGGTTCAAGCACTTCCCCTGCCTCAGCCTACGGAGTAGCTGGGATTACAGGTGCCCAACTGATTTTTTCTATTTTTAGTAGACACAGGGTTTCTCCATGACGGGCAGGCTGGTCTCAAACTCCTGATCTCACGTGATCTGCCAGCCTCGGCCTGTATGCCCGGCCAAAGTAAAATTTAAAAAATATAAATAAAAATAAATAAAAATATGTGAAGATTTATAACAACTGGGATAAAAATGAGAGATCCAGGTTAGCCATGAAATGAGCTGGCTGGGAGCAGTGGCTCACACCTGTAATCCCAGCACTTTGGGAGGCCAAGGCAGGCGGATCACCTGAAGTCAGGAGTTCAAGACTTGAGGTCATCACCCTGGCCAACATGGTGAAACCCTATCTCTATGAAAAATACAAAAATTAGCCAGGCATGATGGCAGGTACCTGTAATCCCAGCTACTTGGAAGGCTGAGACAGGAGAATCGCTTAACCCTGGGAGGTGGAGGTTGCAGTGAGCAGAGATAGCGCCACTGCACTTCAGCCTGGGCTTCGCAATGCAACTCCGTTTCAAAAAAAAAAAATACTACAAGACCGTGAGCTACTGGAATTACAGCCATTCTCTCAATACAGTCTACTGCACATGGCCTGAGAGCCTTTGCTTCGGCTGTTTTTTCCACCGATGTGCCCTTCCACCCATTAGCAATCGAGTGCCGCCATGTGCCAGGCCCATGTGGAGACCTCCACAATGGTCAGGCCCTGGGCCTGCCAGTGCCCAGCTCTACCTTCAAGGCAGGTGGCCCGGAGATCTGTGTCCAGCCCACCCTGGATAATGGCGAAGAGGTTCTGCTTGTCCGGCCGCTGATGGGCTGCAATGCACCGGTCCAGCCAGCGGATTGACCTGCAAGGGGGCCCCAGGCACAAGCCTCAGGAGCCTGGTGAGGTGATGGGAGACAAGGCTACGGGACCAGGATCCCCCACCCCACACATGCCCCACACATGCACACAGCATGCACACACCTGTACATGGCCTCCTCCACGCGTGGCCCGGTCACGGTGCTGCTGACCACGTCATCCAACTGCATAATGATATCTGAGCCTGACAGTGAGACAGGGGGCAGCATCACTGGGAAAGCCCCCAGTGCTTAAAAAAGCCTCCTGTCACATGGGGACAAGTGAGGCTTCCCCAAGAGCACCCCCAACCCCCGTCTTGCTACCCCCCACATAGCTGTCCCAATCTGTTTATGCAGCAGCCAGAAGGAGCGCTACAAAATGTGCCTTTGATCCTGCCTCTCCCCAGCTTAAAATCCTATGGTGTTACACTGAATAAAAATCCTAAAATGTACAAAGGGATTCCTTAGTGCATGGTGTGCCACAGTAAGATTGGGAAACCAAACTTCCATCAGTAGGGCTCAGCTGGCCAGGCATGGCGGTTCATGCCTGTAATCCCAGCACTTTGGGAGGATGAGCGGGCAGATCATCTGAGGTCGGGAGTTTGAGACGAGCCTGGCGTGGTGGCAGGCGTCCGTAATCCCAGCTATTTGGGAGGCTGAGACAGGAGAATCGCTTGAACCCAGAAGGAGGTTGCAGTGAGCTGAGATCGCATCACTGCACTCCAGCCTGGGTAACAGAGCAAGACTCCATCTCAAAAAAATTAATAAATAACTAGAGTTTTGAACACTGGCCAGATATTTGATGATGTTAATGAATTACTGTCAACTGTTTTTAGATGGAGTGATAGTATTGTGGCGATATATATATATATATATATATACATACATACATATATATATATATATATATACACACACACATATACATATATATATATACACATACATATATATATATATATATATATATTTTTTTTTTTTTTAATAGAGACGGGATTTCATCATGTTGGCCAGGATGGTCTCGATCTCCTGACCTTGTGATCCACCCGCCTCGGCCTCCCAAAGTGCTGGGATTACAAGCGTGAGCCACCACGCCCGGCCTCTATGCATGTGTTTTTTTATTTAAAAAAACAACTCTTATGTTTTAGAGAGAGGGGATTTGCTGCAATATACTACAGATGATCTAAGATTATGAAACCAACCAAAGGACGAGTGCAATGGCTGATGCCTGTAATCCTAGCACTTTGAAGCTGAGGTAGGCACATCACTTGAGGCCAGGAGTTCGAGACCAGCCTGGGCAACATGGCAAAACTCCATCTCTTCAAAAAAATACAAAAATTAGCCAGGCATGGTGGTGTACACCTGTTGTCACAGCTACTTGGGAGGCTGAGGTAGGAGAATCACTTGAGCCCAGGAGGGAAAAGTTGCGGTGAGTGAGATCATACCACTGTACCAACCAGCCTGGTTGACAGAATGACACCTTGTCTCAGGAAAAAAAAAAAAAAGCATGAGATATCACTGCAGATCTTACAAAATCAAGAAGATAAGAAGAGAAATATATATACTTTCTTTTTTTTTAAAGAGACAGGGCCTTGCTCTGTCACCCAGAAAGGACTGTAGTGGAGGAATCATAGCTCAGTGTAACCTGCAACTCCTGGGTCTCAAGCAGTCCCCTAGTCTCAGCCTCTGGAGTAGCTAGACTATGGCTGCCTGCCACCATGCCTAGCTAATTGTTTTAATTTTGTAGAGATGGGGTCTCATCATGTTGCCCAGGCTGGTCTCAAACTCTTTTTTTTTTTTTTTTTTTTTTTCGACAAACTCTCACTTTGTCGACAGCCTAGAGTGCAGTGGTGCAATCTTGGCTCACTGCAACCTCCACCTCCCAGGTTCAAGTGATTCCCCTGCCTCAGCCTCCCAAGTATCTGGGACTATAGGCACGCATCACCATACCTGGCTAATTTTTGTATTTTAGTAGAGACGAGGTTTCACCATGTTGGCCAGGATGGTCTTGATCTCCTGACGTGATCTGCCCCCCCTCGGCCTCCCGAAGTGGTGAGATTACAGGCGTGAGCCACCGTGCCCGGCCGGTCTCAAACTCTTGAGCTCAAGTGCTCTACCTGCCTCAGCCTCCCGAAGTGCTGGGATTACAGGCATGAGGCTGCCTGTGCTTTCTCCCCGCTAATTGTAACATTTTCACCAATACTTGTCTCTCTTGTGGACTATAAGCTCCAAGAATGGTATATCACCAGCCTGAAGCCCCACAGGGAGTAGAGGCCACGGAATCTCTACATAGAGGGGCCTAAGGACACCAACAGGGTTCAGGACATGCCGCCCCAGGAAGGTCAGTCTTACTTTCCCTTCTTCCTTGAAGCAGGTCATAAAACTAGAAAGAGGCTGGGAGCGGTGGCTCACGTCTGTAATCCCAGCACTTTGGGAGGCTGAGGGGGGTGGATCATGAGGTCAGGAGTTCAAGACCAGCCTGGCCAATATGGTGAAACCCTGTCTCCATTAAAAAAAAAAAAAAAAAATTAGCTGGGCACGGTGGCTGGCACCTATAATCCCAGCTACTCGGGAGGCTGAGGCAGGAGAATTGCTTGAACCCAGGAGACAGAGGTAGTGGTGAGCCGAGATCGCAGCACTGCACTCCAGCCTGGGTAACAGAGTAAGACTCCATCTGAGAAAAACAAAAAAAACCTAGAGAGAATTCTGTGACCTTCTCCACTGAAGGAGGCTGGCTATAAAACCTAGCTGAGGCCAGGCACGGTAGTTCATGCCTGTAATCCCAGTACTTTGGGATACAGACAGGTGGATCAAAGGTCAGGAGTTCAAGTCCAGCCTGACCAACATGATGAAACCTGTCTCTATTAAAAATACAAAAATTAGCTGGGGGTGGTAGTATACACCTGTAATTTCAGCTACTCAGGAGGCTGAGGCAGGAGAATCACTTGAACCCGGGAGGTGGAGGTTGCAGTGAGCCGAGATCATGCCACTGTACTCCAGCTTGGGCGACAGAGCGAGATTCTATCTCAAAAAAAAAAAAAAAAAATACATAGCTGCTCTTCACTTGACATCACAGATGATCATGAGACCCTCATGGGAGAGGTACCCATCTTAGTCCTGACCTCAAGGAACAAATGTCCTTATTTTTTTTATTTTTTATTTTTGGTGCCATGACTCAGATGTCCTTATTTTTGAATACACAATTCCCCCAAGCTTATCACAATTAGCTCATATTCACTTTGTCCAATCCTGTTTCTTCACAACTATCCACTTCTTCATCAAACATAAAAACATAAAGGGGTGAGGCACAGTGGCTCATGCTTTTTTTGTTTTGAGACAGAGTCTCACTCCGTCACCAGGCTGGAGTGCAGTGGCGAAATCTTGGCTCACTACAACCTCCACCTCAAGCGATCCTCCTGCCTCAGCCTCCTGAGTAGCTGGGACTGCAGGCACATGCCACCACGCCCAGCTAATTTTTTGTATTTTAGTAGAGACGGGGTTTCACCGTGTTGGACAGGATAGTCTTGATCTTTTGACCTTGTGATCTGCCTGCCTCGGCCTCCCAAAGTGCTGGGATTATAGGTGTGAGCCACCGTGCCCAGCCTCATGCTTGTAACACAAGCACTTTGAGTGGTCAGGGCAAAGGATCGCTTGAAGCCAGGAGTTCAAGACTAGCCTAGGTAACGTAGTGAGACCCTCATTGCTACAAAAATTTTTTAAATTAGCTGGGAGTGGTGCTGTGCACCTGTAGTCCCAGGTACTCTGGAGGTTGAAGTGGGAGAATCACTTGAGTCCAGGAAGTGAAGGCTGCAGTGAGCTGAGATCACATCACTACACTCCAGCCTGGGTGACACAGAGATCCTATGTACAAAAACAAAAACAAACAGGCTGGGTGCAGTGGCTCATGCCTGTAATCCCAGCACTGTAGGAGGCAGAGGGTGGCAGATCACTTGAGGCCAGGAGTTCCAGACCAGCCTGTCCAACATGGTGAAACCCCATCTTTACTAAAAATTAGCCGGGCATGGTGGCACGCATCACCTATAATCCCAGCAACTTGGAAGGCGAGACAGGAAAATTTCTTGAACACGGGAGGCAGTGGTAGCAGTGAGGCAAGATCACACCATTCCACTCCAGCCTGGGTGACAGAGCAAGACCCTGTCTCAAAAAAACACAACAAAACAAACAAACAAAAAAACCCCTATATATATATGGGTCTTCCTGCATCTTTGGGTCTCCACTTCTAAAGACTCCTGTGTCACATAAAACAAATATTAAATAAACTTGGGCCTGGTGCAGTGGCTCACACCTGTAATCCCAGCATTTTAGGAGGCCAAGGCAGCCAGATCACACGGGTCGGGAGTTCGAGACCAGCCCGGCCAACATGCGAAACCCCATCTCTACTAAAAATATAAAAAACTAGCCAGGTGTGGTGGTGTGTGCCTGTAATCCCAATTACTCAGGAAGCTGAGGCGGGAGAATCACCTGAACCCAGGAGGTGGAGGTTGCAGTGAGCCAAGATTGTGCCACTGCACTCCAGCCTGGGCAACAGAGCAAGACTCCATCACAAAAATAAACAAACAAACAAACAAACAAAGTTGTAGAGAAGTAAGGTCAGGGCTCTAAAATAAGTAAAAAATTGTAGTAATAAATAGTCAAATTAATTTGTAGGCTTTTCTCTTGTTATAGAGGCTTTTTTATCGGTGCTTCTTTGTTATAGGGGCTTCAGCCATAAATCTAAGATAACAACAACAAAAAAATTTCTCGTGGTGGCTCACACCTGTAATCCAAACACTTTGGGAGGCCAAGGTGGGCAGATCACCTGAGGTTGGGAGTTCAAGACCAGCCTGACCAACATGGTGAAACCCCATCTTTAAAAATAAATAAATAAATAAATAAAATTAAAAAAAAAAATTTCTTCCGCCCTACAGTGTCAATCTATTAGGATGATGAGGGGAAGAGGGGTGTTGACCCTGTGTTTCCATGGTTCAGAAAATGTTAATTCTCTTTGTCAAGAAATGGGGATATTGGGCCGGACACAGTGGCTCACGCCTATAACCCGAGCACTTTGGGAGGCAGAGGCAGGTGGATCACCTGAGGTCAGAAGTTCGAGACCAGCCTGACCAACAAGATGAAATCTCGTCTCTACTAAAAATATAAAAAATCAGCCAGGCCTGGTGGTGGGCGCCTGTAATCCCAGCTACTCCGGAAGCTGAGACAGGAGAATGGCTTGAACCCAGGAGGCGGAGGTTGCAGTGAGCTGAGATCATACCACTGCACTCCAGCCTGGGCAATGGAGAAAGACCCCATCAAAAATAAATAAATAAATAAATAAATAAATAAAAGAAAAATTGCAATAATAATACTTAAGCTACTACATGGCCAGCGTGGAGATTTGCTGACATCATCTCATATGCACTTGTCAACAATCCTACCAAAGACCTGCTATTATGTATCCCTGCTTTGAGTTGGCTCAACTCAAGCTCAGGGAGGAGTGACCTGTTCAAAGCCACACAACACCCAAAGAACAGGACCTGTGTCACCTTCACCCCCTAACCGACAGGGTAAGGGGAGGTTCCCCGGAGTCCTCTCACCCAGCGCGTTCTGGATCTGCACGGATTTCTCCGGGCTCAGCAGGGTCTCATTGCCGTCGTAGGGGGAGCGGAAGCGGACGCCTTCCTCCGTCACCTCGGACAGAGACACCAGCGACACCATCTGGAAACCGCCGCTGTCCTAAGGGAAACCCCACCGCAAGGCTGTCAGCGGGTGGAGATGGGGGACTCCTCACTCCAGAGAAGTACTCTGGGACGCCGGCACTCTCCTCAGCTCACCGTTAGCAGATTATGAGGCCAATTCATGAAGCCGTGGAGACCGCTGGCTTTCTGGATCAGCTCGGGTCCCTGGGTTGATGGAATACAGTGTCAGATTAGGAGTGAACGCGTTCCTGGGGGCTCTTGTTGGAGGACAAAGCTGGCCAGCTTTAGTCCCTACTGCTCTTTCACGCCCACCCCAAGGCCCAGTCATGGGGGGCGCTCAATACGGCTGATCGATTGACTTTGGGAGGAGTGTCCGGGTCTGGGGGACGTTCCATGGCTCCCCAGGCCTCGCTGCTTCCCCGCGAGGGCAGACCCCACCCACCGGCCTTAGACCCAGATGGTAGGTATTGCCCAGACAGATGCGGCAACCCAGAGCGTCCAGCTGCTCGGTCGTGATGCCCTTCATGGTGGCCTGCGTGCCCACTGGCATGAACACAGGAGTGGCCACTGTCCCATGCGGCAGCCGCAGCTCGCCTGCGCGGGCCCTGGAGCGGCTGCATTCGGCCACCAGCCTCATGATCCTTGGGGCCGACTCCAGAGAAGCCTGGGTGGCCGCTCCCGCCATCTTGACTGCCGGAACCACGTGGGCAGTACCACACTGTGGGCGGCGCCATGTTGGCTGCTGTCACGTGACCGCGCGATGCTTTCCGGAGCCCGGGAAAGCGTCGGGTGACCATGGCAACGGATTTGAACCGCTGGTCCTGGCTGGGTGCCCACTTAACTCCTACCCGCAGCACGCTAAAGCGAAGAATCAAAATTGAGCTGGGAACGAATCCCATCCTTAGCGCTTTCGAGCTACAATCAGACTCTTTTAGCCATAATTTCTCTTGCATAAAATGTGACGAATTACAGCATCTCGGCATAAAGACGTTGTAAATATTGAATCAGGATGTTGTATAGATCTTTACACAGTGGTTGGCCCAAGTTGCAGTGAGCTATTGATGGCGCTTTTGTTGCATCTTGTTCATTGCTTTGTACCAAGAGATCAGTACAGGACCTAGCACATAGTAAGTGCTCTGTTAGCAATAGTTTATTCAAAGAAGGACGCTGAGCGAGAAGTGACTCTCGCCTGTAAATCCCATCTATTTGGGAGGCCAAGGTGGTAAATCAGTTGAGCCCAGGAGTTGGAGACCAGCCTGGGCAACATAATGAGACTTCGTCTCTACAAACAAAACAAAAAAACAAAATTTAGCCGGGCGTGCTGGCGCTTCCTGTAAACCCAGCTACTTGGGAAGGTGAAGCGAAAGGACCATGTGAGCCCAGCAGACAGAGGTTACAGTGACTTGTGATCACTCCAGTGCACTGCAGCCTAGGAGACACAGTGAGACCTCGTCTCAAAAAATACAAAAATTGAATAAGGAATCCTAGATTTATAGAAGAGGCTAAGGCTCAGAATCTGGCCACAGTTATTCCTTCATTCATTCAGTCTACACCTATATATACATACCCGACTAGTGTCAGACTCCATGCACGCAAGGGGAGGAAGGGTCACAGATAAATTGAGTGCCAGTTGTTTTCCATTTATAATAATAACAAAGCCTGGCACAGTGGTTCTTGCCTGTAATTGCAGCATTTTGGGAGGCCCAGGAGGGTGGGTCATTTGAGGTGAGGAGTTTGAGACCACCCTGGGCAACACAGTGAGATCCCGTCTCTACAAAAGTAACAAAATATTAGCCCAGTGTAGTGATGCGAACCTGTAGTCCCAGCTACTTGGGAGGCTGAGACGGAGGATCACTTAGGCCTGGAAGGTGGAGGCTGATGAGGCTACAGTGAGCTGTAATATTGCCACTGCATTCCAGCCTGGGTGACAGAGTGAGACCTTGTCTCAAAAACAAAACAAAACTTAATGTAATATATAAACTATATAACCCCTGGCAGGTGCGGTGGCTCAAACCTGTATCCCAGCACTTTGAGAGGCCAAGGCAGGAATTTCACTTAAGGCCAGGAGACTGACAGCAAAACCCTGTCCATAGAAAAAAAATTAAAATATTGGCCAGGCACAGTGGCTCATGCCTGTAATCCCAGCACTTTGGGAAGCTGAGGTGGGTGGATCACTTGAGGTCAGGAGTTCGAGACCAGCCTGGCCAATATGGTGACACTCTGTCTCTACTAAACATACAAAAATTAGGCGGGGCATGGTGGCTCATGGTTGTAATCCCAACACTTTGGGAGGCCGAGTCAGGCAGATCACGAGGTCAGGAGTTCAAGACCAGCTTGACCAATATGGTGAAACACCGTCTTTACTAAAAATACAAAAAATTAGCTGGGCATGGTGGCACACACCTGTAATCCCAGCTACTCAAGAGGCTGAGGCAGAAGAATCACTTGAACCCGGGAGGCGGAGTTTGCAGTGAGCCGATATTGAGCCACTGAACCCTAGCCGGGGCGACAGAGCAAGACTCCATCTAAAAAAAAAAATTCGCCAGGCATGGTGGTACCTGCCTGTAGTCCCAGCTACTTGGGTGGCTGAGGCAGGAGAATTGCTTGAACCTGGGAGGCAGAAGTTGCAGCGAGTTGTGATCATGCCACTGCACTGCAGCCTGGGTAACAGAGCAAGACTCTGTCTTGAAAAAAAATAAAATAAAAAATTAACAGGGTGTGGTGGCATGCACCTGTAGTCTTAGCTACTGGAGAAGCTGAGGCAGGAAGATCACTTGAGCTGCAGAGTTGAAGCTGCAATGAGCTATGATCTGGCTACCGTACTCCAGGCTGGGCAACAGAGTGAGACCCAAACCTCCCAAAAAGAATAATAATGTATGATGTTACATAGTAATTCTTTTTTTTTCTTTTTGTTTATTTTTCTTTATTTTTTTTCTTTTGTTACATAGTCATTTTTTTTTTTTTTTTTTTTAAGACAGGGTTTCACCATGTTGGTCAGGCTGGTCTTGAACTCCCAACCTCAGGTGATCCGCCCGCCTTGGCCTCCGTGAGTCACCACGCCCGGCCGTTACATAGTAATTCTTATCATTACAACTGGAACTGGCCAGTAGAGTGTGCTGTTGTCCCAGAAGATGTCCTCTCCAGTTGCAATTGCCTTAAACTGGGCTATTCTGGCCAAGAGGGTGTTTCTGGGAGCCTTAAGCCTCCTAACCTGTAAGAAAGGCTAAGGATGCCAGTTTCCCAGAGGCTGGGGCATCCTTAGTAAGGCCACACCTGGAAAACACCCCTGTCCACCAGCAAGGCAGCCTCTGGGCCTTTGCACCTGCCTTTGTCTACAACATTCATTCTTTTTCTTTTATTTTCTTTTCTTTTTTTTGAGATAGAGTCTCACTCTCTTGCCCAGGCTGGAGAGTAGTGGCCAGGTCTCAGCTCACTGTAACCTCTGCCTCCCAGGTTCAAGCAATTCTCCTGCCTCAGCCTCTCAAGTAGCTGGGATTACAGGAGACTGCCACAACGCCCAACTAATTTTTTGTGCTTTTAGTAGAGGCAGGGTTTTGCCATGTTGGCCAGGCTGGTCTCGAACTCCTGACCTCAGATGACCCGCCCACCTTGGCCTCCCAAATTGCTGGGATTACAGGCGTGAGCCACTGTGCCCGGGTGATCATCTCTTAAAAAAAAAAAAAAAAAAAATCTATGGGGATGAGAGTCATCAATATTGTTTTGTTTTTTTAAGCCTCAGGGGGATTTCCGTGTGCAGCCAATTTTGCCTCTCAGTGGTTTAGGTTCCAAAACAGCATTTCATTATCTAATCCAATGTGAGTCTCTTTCCTTTCTGGGCGACCTTCTCTTGGAGCTCTGACCTGACTGCAATTCTTGGTTATCCGAAGCTTCGCGAGTGTTGGAGGGAATTCTCTGGGTTTTAGAATGCAATCACCATGATTGGATGAATGGCTAATTGGATTAGGGGTTACCTGGATTTGCTGTTCTGAAGCTAGTATAGCCCCTGTTTTTCTGGGCAACCTAACACCTGACCCCCCCTAGTACTCCCCTGCTTTGAGGGAAATGTCATATCTGTTAAGGCTAAGCCTGCCTTTCTATAGGAGTTATAATTAACAGTTACTTTCCCAGCCTGCCCTGCAGTCAGTCTGCATAAAGCTCAGGTTCTGCCAATCACAATTTGGATCAAAGCCCGTGATAAGGAGACACAGGCCCTTGGGCTAGAATCCGTTAGGGATAGGGGTTGGTGGCAGCTACATCCATGCTGCAGAAATTCATGAAAATAAGAACAGTGTATGTCAAAACTGAAGCCACACTCAGGAAATTTATAGGTGGTTGCACACTGGTGTCCAGCCGCAGTAATCCCTGTAGCATCAACTACAGTGTCTGTACTTAGTCATTGTGACAGAGGCTTCTTCACTAGGTTGTGTTTGGGGTGGGCATTGGGGTATCATCACTGGCTGTGTAGCCCCCAATGCTGGTTCTCTGCCCCTCTTGGAGATCACTGTGCCACCTGACATTATTACACACTTTCCATACATAGACAAATGTACAGAGAATTGTATAGTTATCACGTTGTAACCAATGACCCAGTTTCAACAATTATCAACAAAGGGCTTAATCCATCCACTTAAAAAATATATTCTAGGCTGGATGGACTGGCTCATGTCTGTAATTCCAACACTTTGGGAGGCTGAGGCAGGTAGCTCACATGAGCCCAGGAGTTGGAGACCAGCCTGGGTAACATGGCAAAAACTCCATCTCTACTAAAAATACAAAAAGTATATGGGCACAAGGTTACACACCTATAGTCCCAGCTACTTGGGAGGCTGTGACAGGAGGATCACTTAAGCCAGGAGGTGGAGGCTGCAGTGAGCTACGATTGCCTCACTGCACTCCAGCCTGGGCGACAGAGGAAGACCCTGTCTCAAAAAAATAAAAATAAAATTATATACATACATACATATAGAGAGAGGTCAATGTGTTCAGTAGGACAGGACAGTCGGGGCTGGGCTCACTGAGAAGGTGGGATTTGAGTTAAGGCCTGAAAGTTGGGCAGAGTCGTCACTCCGAATCTGAAAGAGCATTCCAGGCCACTGGAACAGTTCAGAGCAAAGGCCTGGAGGTGGGAATGTATCTGGATTGTTTGCTGTGCAGCGCGGAGGTCAGCGTGGCTGGAGGGGGAGCAGATGAAGGTGTGGAGGTGACGGCACGAGGTCGTGGGAAGCTTCAGGCTTTCCTCTGAGCTGGATGGGACGGTGGGGCTTTCTCACCGTGGAGATAAGTGGGCTCTACCTATCCCCAAGAGGCGAACTGGGGACAGGGTGCAGCGGAGGCTTAGTGGCCCGTGCTTTAGGGTGTTGGCGCCGCCCCCTTAGGAGAGCTGGGGGTGCCGTGAGCCTGCAACTTGAGGCGGCGCTCGGTGTGCGGCTTCAGCACAGCGGACAGCGCCGTTGGCGTTGCTTGGAGACAAGGAAAGCAGCCGCTCAGGGGGCGGAGCCTGCGCAAACGCCCCATGAGAAGCGGTGCGCGCGCTCCACGCTGTGGCGCGCGCTCCCCGGGGGCGGGACCTGAGAGCGCGCCCAATTAGAAGAGTTTGTTGTCGAGCGCGGTGGCTCACGCCTGTAATCCCAACACCTTGGGAGGCTGACGCGGGCGGATCACGAGGTCAGGACCATCGTGGCCAATATGGTGAAACCCCGTCCCTACTAAAAATACAAAAATTAACTGGGCGTGGTGGCGCGTCCCTGTAATACCAGGTACTCGGGAGGCTGAGGGTGGAATATTGCTTGAACCAGGGAGTTGACCTTGCAGTGAGCCGAGATCGCGCCTCTGCACGCCAGCCTGGCGACAGAGCGAGATTCGACTCCGTTTCAAAAAAAAAAAAAGTTTGGCGGGGCGCCGTGGCTCACGCCTGAAATCCCAGCACTTTGGGAGGCTGAGGCGAGCGGACCACCTGAGGTCGGGAGCTCGAGACCAGCCTGACCAACATGGAGAAACCCTTTAAAAAAAAAAAAAAAAAAAAGGTTTGATGGCCCTAGGACAAAGCGAGCTTACACACAGGGCAGGGGTGCCCGGGGCGGGGCCTGCGAAATCCCATCCGGAGGCGAGGCTTGTTGATTGCCCAAGGAAGCGGTGACAGGCAACCCAGAGCCTAGAGGCCGGCAGGAAGTTCGGAAGTGGTGGTTTGCAGCGGCTGGTCCTGGGGCGATTTCCGCGTTCTTCACGTGAAAGCTTGCGCAGCATCCCAGGTGCGTGACCGGGGCTATCGGATCCCCCAACCTTGCCTTCTCTGGGATCGCCCGCAGCTGCTCAGGGGAGCTCCCAAACGGGGGACTATGTGGTTGGCCTTAGGGAGCGGGTGCTGAGGTCCTGGGACCCACACAGGCAGGACACGGACTTCGGAGCACTGACAGGAATACAGAACCTCTAGGAGAGTTAGGAGTTTTGCTGAAATAGGGGTCCTTGGAGCAAACCCTGAGTTCGGGTGATCCTCTCGGTAGCCTGGAGGATTTCTCGTTTATCCATCAGACGTGTGGGGACTGGCCGTCTGTGACACTGCCACCCACCTACTGGCCCGTTGCCAAGCAAGGTGACCTTAGGCACCAACTCTTTCGAGAAGACAAATGCAATGGCCCAATACTTGGGAGTTCATGCACTTCTTGGCTACTCAGTGGAGAGACTGCTGGTCTCCCTGAGTATGAGAAGGATGGATCCCCTTATTCTTGGACATACCGTTTTTAATCCTCGAGTCTAGGAGCTGTTCCCTTATCAAGACCAGTGGACTCAGCCGCAGAAATCACTCTACACCTCAGCTCTGATGTTCCAGAACTCAAGCCTCTTTTGTCTCTAGGCCCCATTCTCACCTCTCCCACACACCTACTTCGCTAAGCAATCAAAACAACTGTCCCAAGGTGCGGTGGCTCACAACTGCAATTCCAGCACTGTGAAGCTGAAGAGACAATTGCCTGAGGCCAGGAACTGGACACCAACCTAAGACCCTGCCTCTATGAAAAAACAGGGAACATTAACCAGGCAGTGTGGCCTGCAGTCCTAGGTACCCAGGATGACTGAGCCATGATAGCAACACTGCACTCCAGCTTGGGCAGCAGACCGAAACCCTGTCTGAAAATACTGTTGTGAAGCCTGAATTGGCCTGAGGTCTTCCCAGGTCAGAATCCATCCATGGCTCCCCCACTGTCCTTAGAAAGGCGGCAAGAACTCCTGTGCCAGGTCCTGCACTTGGGGGCCCTCAAGATCCTCATGACTTCCAGTCTCACTTCCCACCATTCCTTCATTTTGCATCCAAAATGCCCCACCCACCTGATTTCAACGTCTCGAAGCGCATCCTCATCCCTCAGCTGAATTTTTGCCCAAGCTATTCCCTCTGCCTGACCTAACCTTCCTTCTTCCTTCCTAACACTCCTTCTGGGTCCAACTCACCTATGCTTTCTCACCTGAGGGGAAGCCTTGACAGGCACTCCCTGTCCAGCTGGGGACACAGCCCTCTACATGCCGGGAAGCTCCATGAGCATGAGGGTTGGGAGCAGGTTCACCACTGCTTTCCCAGCAACCAGCACCAGACCTGACACATAAGCACCACCCAGTAACAAACATGACAGCAAGGCCCAGTGGCGCTGCCTGTCATCCCAGCCACTAGGGAGGCTGAGGCAGAGGCTGGGCTCCTTAAGGCCAGAAGTTCAAGACTAGGATACGTGGTTCACCTCTACAAGAAAATTAGGTATGGAGACACACCCCTGTAGTCCCAGCTACTTCCAGAGGCTGTGGGGGCATGATTGCTTGAGCTCTCAGGAGTTCAAGACTACAGTGAGCTATGATGTCACTACTGTACTTCACCCTGGGTGACAGAGCAAGACCCTGTCTCAAACAAAATGAACGAACGCATGTTGAGTGAATGAAACAATGAACACGTGAAGTCTCCGTTTATTCTGGGATGGGTTAGAGCGAGCATCTGACCTGCCATCAGGCTGGCTGAGTTGTTGCCCAACATTGTGTCCAGCGGTCTCAGGCCATGCAGTGCACAGCCACAGTGGGGCTCACAGCTGCTGATGGAATCCAGAGGCTACCACCTCTGCTGCTAAGGCCAAGCCTGGAGGTCCGGGAACATGCAGTGAGTCCCTGGGGCAGGGCCAGCCCTGCTGACTACACAAGGAAGGTTGGCACTGAGACAAGAGGTCTACATTTCCCTGCCAGGACAGAGAGCCACACACAGGTGGGTGGCGACCCTTGGGGCTGACTGCATCCCTGCCCAGTGACAACCAGGGCCTGGTGGCTTTCCTAAATCCAAGGTGGCGAAAATCCTGAATGTGCCCCTTGTTATGGCTCAGAGGCCCCCTTTTCATCCTAGGTCATGAAGCCCCAGTACTTCCTCCCTGGGATCAGTGCCAATCCCGTGCAAAGCCCTGCCCCTCCCACCAACATCATCCCAGCCAACCACACACGTCCAATCATGTGGTCTGTTGCCCTTCTTTCCCTCCTGGGGCATCCTGAGCCCTCTGGGATGGTGTAGGCCCAGTCCCCAGTCACAGACCCCCATGGCTCATCCACCAAGCACCCCATCCTATGAATTCATCATGTAAGGGTGTGGGCCCCTGCCGCACTCACGGATGCTCCTGGTGGTCTCCACTGAACATGTAGGACACCGTCCACACAAAGCACATTGGTCGAGGTGTCTCATCACAAGCCAGCTGTTGCCCGGCTAAATTTTTGCTAGGCCCATGAGTAGGCCCTCCTGCAGGTCGGTTTCCTGGGTTTGGAAGGCCGCTGGTCAGCCCTCAAGGTGACAGCCACAGCTTCTGGAATCCAGTGTCCTGGTGTAGCCAGGATACTGTCATGGGCCAGCGACATGACGGCATCATCAGCACTGGCAAGGCCCCTGAAGTGGAGTCAGGGCTCCAAGGGCACTGTGCTCAGGAGCTGTTCTCTCCAGACACACACCTGCTGTGTTGCAGATCTGCAGCAGGACGGGCGGGTGGAATCCGTCCCTTGTGGTGGGTCTGCATTCACAAACTTGCAACGTGGTGGTGGTGGTCACTCATCAGGAAACTGTAAGGAAAGGCCTGTGTTGAGAATGTGGGTGCCCGCCTGGAGTTTGGAGGCATTTAGCAGGTGGGACCTGAAGTGTCCCTCTCCGTGGGTGTTGCAGGCTGGTATCCTCTCCTCAAGCACAACGTCTGCTGATCTCACAGGGGTCTCTTCTTGTCCCAATCCCTTAGTATGTCCAGGAGAGGAGACGGGACATGAACGCATCCCATCACAATCAGAGATGGGACTCATTCATCCTCATCCCTCAACTGTGTGCGCTGCTGGGATCCCAGGGTGCTTCAGGCCACCTCTTCTCCCAGCCTTTCCTGGGAGGGGCCACGTGGTATCTGGGACCTCCTCTGCTCTAACACAAATGAGAATTCCTCGAAAGTTTTCTAGCACAGAACTCGTTCTTTCACCTCTCCAAGAAAGCAAATCTGCATCCTCTGAAAGCACACTTGATTTTCTACATTAGCTGGATGATTCTGAGTCAAAAATGGTCCTTGCTTCTCCCAGTGGCCATGGTTATCCAAGCACAGGAGGTGAAGGCCTGGGACTCAGGCCAGCAGAGCACGGTCTGTGTAGACCTGTGGTCCCAGGCCTAGCAAGTACAGCTCTTCCCGGACAGCTGCCATGGAAGGAGCCTGGGGCAAGGCAATCCCAGCACTGCCCTGAAACCAGGGTTCCTCCTCCCTCCCTAGGCAGGGCAGAGCTGAGAAGGGCTGCTCTGGTGTCCACCTCCACACACCTGCTATTTTGGTAAGGCAGGTCCCTCTTATCGGACACTGTTCTGGGCAGCATAGTATGCCTGGCAGCATCCTTGGCCTGTGTCCACTAGATACCAGAGCACCTGCTAGCTGTGACAACATCCTCCAAACGCTGCAAAATTTCCCCTGGGAGGCGAGATTGCCTCAGACGGGAGAATCACGCTGTAGGGAAATCTGCTGGTGTGAGAACCCCAACTCCCCAACCTCAACTTCCGTGAGCCTCCAGACGACGAGCAGGCTGAAGCTGCAGCACAGACATGAAGCTCCCTCCAGCTAGTAGGGAGTCCGTGGCTGCAGTTACCCAGGCCTCACCTGCCCATTCTGTTCTAAATGGATTATGTGTTCCACCACAGGCCCGTCCCTACAAAGGACTGGTGTACTTACAACTACACCAGAATCAGGGAGCAGAAAAAGCCTGCCTGTTTTGTCACGGGTTCCCCAAGAATGGGCACTGTAAGCCCCTCTGTAGATGGTGGGAGCCTGGAGCCTGATGGGACACTGGGTCTACGCAGCCCAGGAGACCAGGAACTGGCCTTTGCTGAGCATGAGTAAAGCGTCTATAAGCCTGGAACTGGATCCTCTCTAGGGACCAGGGACCATCATGATGGCCCACCTTGCTTTCCCAAGAGTGGGAACAGAGCAGGGGAACCTGCCCATCGCACTGCTGGTGGGTCAGACACCCAGGCCTAAGACGGGCGCAGTTTTGTTTTTCTTTATTTGTCTACATTCAGCTTAATTCAGATGTACTGCCTGAATGACCCAGACATAAAAGAAACCCCCCACTCTTTCCCACTGGTTTTTAAAATAAAATCTTCACTTATAAAACTGAAACACTAAAGCATTAAAATACAGAAGCTCGTTTAACTCACTTCACAAAAGCATTAACAGATGACGTATCCCTTCCTTAACTATTTAAAGACAAACTGAGTTACCACTAACACCAAGTGTGAATAGACAGAGGGATACTGAACTGCAAGAACTCAAAAACTCTACCCAGACAAAGTTGTAATGGCAACTAACAAACCATTGAAGACACGGAGTCCCAAACACGGCTAAATATGGGTCACAGGACAGGCCACAGGGTGACCCGCTGCACCTCACGACACAGCAGCGCGGACGGGTTGAGGGAGGGAGCCTGGAGGGCCAGCTGACATGTTAACTGTGATGCATAAAACTCGATCTTCCGACGGGGAGTAAGTGCAGAAGGCAGAAATCTCCGCCCCTCGGGGGCTTATCTGTATTGGTAGTTCATGCTGTGGTCTGCGTTTCTGCCATAGCCGCCTTGTGAGGACTGGTAGGAGCTGGGAGGGCCACTGTAGTTCTGGCCAGACCCGGGGGAGTTGTAGTTGGACTGTGAGTAGCCTCCTAGGAGAGAGAGTGGTGAGTTAGAGCCGAGGGGCCCAGCTAGCGGGGCTCGGGGAGGCAGCCCACTCCCAAGCCTCAGCCAGGATGCAGATGGGCGAAACACGCGGGCTCCCCGCGCAGCTCTGCCTGCCTGCCACGCATCACCGGATCAGGCTGGCACCAAGACTCTCAGAGGTGGGACCACTGTGACCCTCATTTCTGGGGAAAGCTACCTGAGCCCACGGCTGAGCTACTGGCCAGAACCAGGGGGAACAGCTATTTGGCCTCGGTGTCACCCACATTTCATGCAGGTACCAGGGGTTAAGAGTGGGAACACTGCTGGCTCATTGGCCGCTCCCAAAAGCCGTAGCAGCTGCCAGTGCACCTGAGTGCGTGTTCTCACAGAGCCCACCTGCCACTGCAGCCCTGCCTGTGCCGCCGTCAGCTCCCACCAGGTCCACATCCCGCTTCACTGCAGCTGCCGGGCCCCCCATGCTGTGCCACCCGGGGGCTCCAAGCCCACCTTGTTTGCCTTGGTATGAGGAGCCGCCCCCCAGAACCTCCGCCGTAGCCCCCGTGTGACCCTGGGTTGTAGGACGCCCCGCCTGAGCCGTAGCTGTTCCCCGCCGCTTCGGCCTCCACTACCACTGTAGTCTGGGGGAGAGAAGACAGGGGTGGTTAAGGGGCCCCAGAAAGACACGAGTGGGGCGGCCGAGGGGCCTTGTGGTGTACCTTGGATGCAGCTGGCCCCTAGCTCAGACCCTGGGCCTCTATCCCGTTCCATGCCTGCTTCAATGTCACACATAAGCCCAACAGACAAGTGCTAGGCATCAGCTGGAGCCCTGCAGGGTCACCTGGCCCTGGGCTGGGCTGGGCTGGTTCACCAAGCTCCAAAGCCCTGCTCTGGATTGCGTTCCCATCTGCTCCTGCAGCCCAAGCTTCCCAGCAGCAGCTGAGGAAGCACACAAAACCCCAGCAGCCACCTCTCCTCAGCCAGCAGCATCAGACACACAGCACCCCCTTCGGACCCACATACCCAGCGCAGCCTCTGTCAACTCCCCGGCCTGATGCTGATAGCTGCTGGGTCCCAAGGACACACCTACTCAGCCCCACCAAGCCACTGGTGCAGCCCCGGCCTGCTGGGTCTGCGCATGAGGAAGAGGGACAGGCGGTAGCAGAGAGGTCAGGCTCTTTCAGGGGCTGGATGCAAAACTCTCTAAAGCCAGTCCCAGATCACCTCGAGGCCTCATCCACAGCCAGGGCCTCAGCACAGAGGCCTCAGCTAACTCTGCCTTCGGAGAACACCAGAGGGAGTGGCAGAGATGGCACCACGGGGCCCCGAGCCCCCATCTTCCTAGCACCCACCCACAGCCAACACCACTTGTCCTCTGCCTAGTAACTCGGCCAGAGGTCTGGGCAGTGCCAAGCATCCGCCACTCTATGGGCTGCCCTGCTGGGGCCTGGATCCCAGCCTGGCCGAGGGGGCTCTGGGAGCCAACTCACTGAATTTGCTCTCGTAGTTGTAGTCCGATCCGCCCCGCCCCCGGGAGAGTTGTAGGAGTTCGAGTAGGAGGAGTAGTTGCCTTGTCCATGGTTATAGCCCTTCTGCTTGCCCTGTGGAGGGCCATAGTTGCTGTAGGGGCTCTGGCTGTAGGACTGCTGCTGGCCCTGGTGGGACTGGTAGCCTGAGCCGTAGGAGGGCTTCTGTTGGCCCCCGTGCGGCTGCTTCTTCCCAACGTGTTTTGGGGGCACTGGTGAGTTGTAGTTGTCACCTTGGTAGTAGGAGCCGTAGCCGGAGGAGCCACCACCGCCCCCGCCGCCACCGCCACCAGCATTCCCAGAATGCCCTCCGTTGCTGTAGAACTGACCTAACAGGGAGGCAGGGGGTCAGGCGGAGGATGGGAAAGGGCAGGGGGGAAGGGGAGGCAAGGGCAGGTGGCAGCCATGGGCTCTGAAGGCTGACTCTCAAGCCTGGGTCAGAGGCAGCAGGACGAGGAGGGCGAGGAGCAGTGGCTCCCGTCCTTAGTGCAGCTGTTCGGGCCGGCCCAGCCTTCAGCTCCACTCACCCAGCAACTGGTGACAACAACGGGGCTTTGCCAAGCAGCACGCGCCAGCAGCTTTTGCAGGGGGATGTCAACATTACAATGAGATGGACTCCGAGCGTGAGACGACATTCACGGCTAGCTGACGGCTACCCCAGAGGTCCCCAATGGTGACAGAAAAGCAAAGCCCCAGAGAAGCAGTGGCCACCCCCCCTCCTCCCTGCTGTGCTAGGAACAGGCTCCATAGGCACAGGCCTGGAGGCCCCCAGGAGATGCTGTTTAAAGAGGTCCCTGGACCGTCATCATCCTGGGAAGACCAACTGGTCTGAGCCGGTTTGGTTCTTGGAAGACAAATCGAGACTCAATCAATGGTGCAGGCACCTCCCTTGCGATACTCGTGCAAGCATACGACTCCAGATGTCCGCGAGCCCCAGCCTGGCAGGGGGGGTAGTGTGTATGTGTTGGGTGGGGAGAGACTGGCCATCGCTGGGGCCAGGACAGCTGAGTGAGGCCTAGACCTACAGCCCTGGTGACTCCTGAGGCCCCTTTCTTGTCCTCAGCACAGCTGCTAGGCACAGATGGGACTCAGCGGCAGGGCTGAGAGCATGCAGTGCAGCCACCATTCTCAGCCACAAGCTGAAAATGTAGCAGCAAGACTCCACTTCTGGTCAGTAGGTTTGTCAATACACAGCCCCTCCAGAGGCTCAGGTGGAGCAAAGGGGATGGCACCGGCTGAGGAAATGCTACATCCCAAGCCTTGCAAGGGAGCCCCACACAGGGGGGTCTCCACAGCGGGTGTGGGAAGGCTCAGAGGGTGGGTGAGGCTGGAGGCCAGGCCATGGTGGTGGCTTTCCAGCCCAGCTGGGCAACACCCAAGCACTCAGCAGGCGCAGCTGAGCTCCTGGGCTCTCAGAGCCGGTTTGTGAATGCAGCCACCTCTGCTCAGCCAGCCAGGGTACCAGGAACGCTGGGTCCAGGGTGGGTGGGAGGGAAGGGGAGGCTCCCACACAGCCTGTCCTTCCTTCCCAGATTGAGGACACCAAGGATCCACTGACTCCTGGGTGGGGTAACTGAGAGTCCCTCATATGCCTCCACCCATGGGAGATGTGTACCCCACGCTGGTGTGGTGGGCTGCCTGCATGACAATGTGGACAGAACTATCTGCAACCTTAGGTCTTTTTTTTTTTTTTTTTTTGAGACCGAGTCTCGCTCTGTTGCAAAGGCTGGAGTGCAGTGGCCCAATCTCGGCTCACTTTAACCTCTGTCTCCCAGGTTCAAGATTCTCCTGCCTCAGCCTCCTGAGTAGCTAGGATCACAGGCACAAGCCACCATGCCCGGCTAATTTTTGTATTTTAGTAGAGACGGCGTTTCACTTGGTTGGAGGCTGGTCTCGAACTCCCGACCTTGTGATCCGCCTGCCTCGGACTCCCAAAGTGCTGGGATTACAGGTGTGAGCCACCGCGCCTGACCAGTTTGTGTTCTACAGGCAGGCGGCCTCCCTCACCCCCCATCAGAAAGCCAAGACACCAAGGGGGAGGATGTGTCCCACAATGCCAGAAAGCGAACATGCGGCAGCTCAGCGAGGAGACTGAGAGGATGGGATCTTCAGAAACCCCCCACCAGGACTCGTACTCCCACAGCCCACAGTCCCAGCTTCCCCAGTGTCCTGCACTGAGCACACCACCTCGCCTCGCCTGAAGCCGGGAATGAATGAAGACGCAAGGGCCGAGGGCTTGTTACTTTCACATGTATTGATTAAAAAAAAATAAAAGGGGAGGGGGGAGTTTTCAATGTCATTCAGGATAACTATTTCCTGGTATAAAAAAGACATTATTCTCAAACAATAACTTTCTAAAAAAAAATACATCATGCAATCAAAGTTTTAAAAAGTTTCACTGAATGTTTCAAACCTCTGGGAACAAATCATGTAGTAACCATTTTGACCAATTTTTGCCCGAATAAACGCAAAATCTTGCAAGTCAACACAGAGGCAGGCTTTGCTGCAAAAAGAACCGCTGACTAGAGCCAAAACCAGTTTTCAAGGAGGGCACCTGCCAGAAAATAGGGGCCTCAGTCAATGACTCCATGTGTGTTGCAAAGACGGAAACTTCTATGCCTTTGGAGTATGTGGCAGCTTCGGACCCAGCAGCACCAGCTCTGCCCAAGCAAAAGCCAGCCCTTTACTGGAGAAGCAGGGGACATCACGGTTCTTCTCCTTGATTACTTTTAAAGTCCCATTAAACTAAAAACAAAAAAAAAAATCCAGAATCCCACGCATCTGCAGCTGTAATTGGACTTGCAAAATTTCACGTCATCTACCCCTTAAAGCCTGTCTGCTTCTTGAACTAATAATGGAAGCACAGTTTTGATACCTTTGAGAGTTCACTCTCTAGCTAAACCAGCCACAAAATATTGCATTCCCAAACAAGAACCCACCAGGGCATTACAAGAGGCGGGAGAAGTTAACTCAGCGCAATATACAATTCCCCGTAAGTTCCCCAACGTTTTAACATGCTTATAAGAAATAAGAAAAAAGCCGGTTTCTCTGGATTCAGATGTGGTGAAATCGTTTTCATCACTGTCAAAGGCATCAACCAGATTTGGGAGTTTGTTAAAAGGTTAAAAATTCATACAAAACCTGCTGTAAATTAAGACAAAGGTAGATTAAAATGCGTCATTGTCTGTCTCTTTAAATAAAGTAATGCTTTCCATAAAAAGCAAAGGTGGGCTTTTGCCTTGATGCCGAACAACGCTGTCTCTAGAATTCTGTGCAATTCTGCACAAAAATACATTCTCTGAAAAAATTGTTTTCCACTTATTGTGAACTTCAATAGAACCAAGTTCAAAGGCAAATCACGATAAAAACTGCCATTGTCTTAAATTCTGCAGGCTAAGAGTTTCAGACAAGCTGCGGTGAAAAGCCACGGTTGAGAAACCCAGTGAAGCACAGGGACACAGCACGGACACTTTGGGTTTTGGAGTTGGAGGAAATTGGAGTAAAAAGTTGATTTTGTGTGCAATACTTTTAGACGCTCTAGGAAGACCCAAAATCATGATAGCCGTAGCAGTCTGTGAAAAAGTCACCTACAAAGGGGGGAGACAGAGCAGAGAGAAGAAATTAGAATTCTTTTGAAAAAGGGCACAGAGCGCCACATTTGAAATTCATGTTTTAGATTTCTCTGCTCCTGTAACCCCCCCAATGAAGGCTCCTTCTCAAGACAAGAGCTGTGCACTGGCCGGAAAAGCATATTCACAAGATTGGTGCTTCGCATGGCTTAAAGCAGAGAAATTTAAAATGCTAACTTTTAAGGAACTTTGCAGTCACACGAGTTTGTGTGTTAACACAGAATCAATTCCACTGTGGGACGGGGGGCTCAAGGGCCATCTGACCTAATCACCGCAAAAAGGTTGTGTGCCCCCTAAAGCCTCCACGAGTCTGCTCTAGCCGCCCTGCGCTAACTCAGGCCCAGAAGCTACACTGCAGCTGCTTCCCACGTCAGACAGAGAGAAACGCACACTTACTGTAGCCCGCCGTTGCCGAGTTGCCTCCGTACCCGTAGCTTCCATACCCAGCGCCTGGAAGGAGACAGACAGGGTTACCGGGGACCAGTGGTGTCTCAGGCCCACCCCAGGAGTACCACAGGCTTATTCCCAGAGCATGCATGTGGGCGAACTCGAGTCAGTGCAGCACGAGGGCCCTTACCAGCATTCATGTAGCCTCCATGGTTGGCGCCACCAAATCCCTCTCCCCTCGCCCTCGCCCCCGGATGTTCCCCGCCTCTTCCCCCGACCTCGAAGGTTGGGGGGTGGGGGCACTTCATTGTGCATGGGGCCTCCCATGCCAAAGCCAGGATTATGTGGCTAAGAGGAGAGAACACAGGGAAGAGACAGTCCCTTCATGCTCAGGTTGCAGGAGAACCTATGTCCAAGGCTAGGAGGTTCAAGGGCCACTGCTCACCTTAGCAGGCAAATTTTGGCCCCCCCTCTGACGGGTACTGGGGCTCTCTTCTTTTATTGGCATCAAGGGCGAGAGGGGTGTCAGGGGAAAAGCTTTTCTAGGGCAGCAAGGGCAGCGTAGGCCTTTGCCACCTTTTTGTTGGAACCAGCACCTTGGAACTTCTGTCCATCAACTTCAACCTGCAAAGTGCAGACGGGGGGGTGACCCAGTGCCTCCCTCCGGGGGCAGGGGGACCCCAGGCCTCCCCACGGATCACCCCAGCGGGCAGCTCCAGGTCGCGCACCTCCATGACGAAGCGCTTGTCATGGCTGCCCCCAGTCTCGGAGATGAGCTCGTACTTGAGCCCGCGCCTCTTCTCGTTCAGCTCCATGACCGGGTTCTTGCCGTGCTTTGTAGGATCGGCCCCTGCTGTTTTACGTTCTCAGGGAAAACAGAAAGAAAACCAACAAACTCAGCTATGGGCTTTCCAGCCACACAGGAGTGACAGCACCAAAGCAGAGCCTCTGCTCCTTGCACCCTGCCAGCCCTTGCCAGAGTCTCCACTGACTCTAGTGAGGACTTCCAACCCGCCCCAGCAATGCACCCCCTGCCCGTGCCTCCCCTCTGAACAGCAAGTTCTCAACCCAGAGCCACCCTGGAATAGCCTAGGATGCTGGGAAAACATCCACAGGCCCTCCCAAACATGGTTCAGAGGACAGCACTATGGGCTCCTGGCCTCAAAGAGTGGCTTCTTGGGGAAAATTAACAAGGACCAGTAACCACCTTGCTGATGGGACACAGGGCTGCCTGCTCTGTTCTGGCAGTCACTCACAGCGCCCACCATGTGCTCACCTCGGCAGTGGCATCTGAGGGGAAAGGCAGCGCTGGGGGTTGAGACAGCTTCTACCACTGGGGCAGGGGCCACCACTGCTGGCTTCGCCTCAGTCTCCTCGGCTGAGTCCTCCCCCTTGCTCGAGTCCCTGCCTTCGGCACCCGTCGGTAAGCCCATGTCCTGTAACACCTGCAGAGGTGGCCAGACCCCCAAGGTCCCTATCAAGAAGGGCTCAGCCTGGAAGCCATGCACACAGGGCCTCCCTATGCCCAACAGGCACCTGGCAAGCCATCTGGAGGGCTTTTTCCTTTCAGCTCCTGCCCCCAGGAGGCCATAATGCTCAACTACGTTTGGGCACCCCTCTGCCTGCCAGCCACAATGTAGGTGTTCCTGCCACATGTGACTTGGTAACTACGCACCCCCATCTAAGCATTTGTTTTTTAGGATCTACAAGCCCTCCCTGAGAGACAATGGCTCAGGAGGGGCCCAAAACAAAGACCATGGTTCTGCTCCCAGAAGACGGTGATGTTGGCCATACTCACCTTAACAGCCACGTGCAGCTTGGCCGTCTTTTTGGAGGGCCCAGAGGCCTCAAATGAATTGCCATCAACCTCCACAGACATGGTAAAGATGGGTGCATGGACAGGCCCGGTCTGGGACACCAGCTTGTACTGCAGCCCTGGCTTCAGCTGATTCAACCGCATCAGGGCGTTCATAGCTTGGGGGGGCCTCTGCCTTCTCCTCTACAGAGAGAAAAGCAAGGTGGCTCTGATGAGCATGATAGCAGGTCTCCACGAGAGACAGCTCTGTCAATCCTAACCCCCCGGGGCTGCCTCTGTAGGGTAACAGAGTGGGTGGGGCAGCAAGGCACACTGAGCCCAGCTTGCACCTCTCCTGGGTCCTCCAGCTGTGGCACCACCATCCTACTCATCTTCCATATCCCCATCATGCTTAATCATTGCTAAAAGAACTTAGAAATCATAGCTGAGAAAAATAACGAAAAAGCAGGCGCCCCACAGCTGCAGGGTGAGCCTTCACAGGACCAGATGGATAAAGCAGCAGCACTAGCGGAGGTCTGCGCCTTCCGTTCTGTTTTCTTATTTAGCTTTTATAATTTTTCAACACTGATTTTAAGCAATTCTTGCTCTGTTGCCCAGGATGGAGTGCAGTGGTGCCAGACCGGCTCACTGCAACCTCTGCTTCCCAGGCTCAAGCCATCCTCCCATCTCAGCCTCCCAAGTAGGTGGCACTACAGGTACGCCACCACACCCGGCTAATTTTTGTATTTTTTGTAGAGACGGGGTTTCGCCGCGTTGCCCAGGCTGGGCTCAAACTCCTGAGCTCAAGCGATTCTCCCGCCTCGGCCTCCCAAAGTGCTGGGATTACAGGCGTGAGCCACCGCGCCCGGCCTGTACCTTTCTTCTGAATCTTCTTCTTCTTTTTGCTGGGAGACTTCTCCTCCCCGTCCTCCTCCATTGGGCGTTTCATGGGCGTAATGGCATAGGTGGTGCTAGGTGGGATCTGAACTGCAAGGAGAAAGCAGGGCATAGCTGAGGGATGCAGGTGGCCACTCTTCCTGGAGCCCCAGCCATCAGGCAACCACCACAAGCTTACCGGTGTAGTCCACTGGGTTTTCATTCTTTGGTTTCTTGGGCATCTTGGAAGGCAGAGGGTCCATGCCCAGGACTTTATGGAGCTGGCCGAAGGCAGCAAGCCGCAGTGCGTGCTGGAGAAGGGGGAAGAGGCTCTGACTCAGCTGCCCTGTGCTCCTGGCCAGGGAGTGTGCGCTCACTACTGCCTTCTGAGGAGGGGGTAGAGCTGAAGGGCTGCTAATGGTCTCCCCCTACAACAGCATGGGGTTCCCCAAGAGCCAGGGGGAGAGCCTGACTGCTCAAGCCCAGCCTTGCTGTGGAGGAAGGCCAGCCTGTGACCATCCCCCTTCCAAAGGAATACAGGAGACCCCAACCTGGGGACTGGTTGCCACACGGAGCCATGTGGTGGCCTGCAGGGGAAGGTCCCCAGAGCAGTCCGCACAGCAAACACATCTCCCAGCACCACTCGGTGTCTGAAAATGGCACTCAAGCAGGCCAAGGGAGGGGGCAGACGACAACCACGCATGGCACCAGGGGAAGAAGCAGCCCAGATTGGGCGCCCTGTATCAGACACAATCCCTTTGCCTTCAGTCCCCAACCTGAGCCTATGAGTCCAGGGGCTACCCTGGGAATACCCAGTAATGGAACTGGAAGCCAGTGATTACAGACTGGGTAAGGGCGTACGTTGGCAATGGCGATGACTATACCTGCGCACTCTGTGTGATATCTTCCCGTTGCTGTCTGTCTAGATGCCCAATAGCATCAGTGGCTTCTTTTTCACAAGGGTCATAAATGCCAGAACCATCTGAAGGCAGGAAACAAGGAAGATATGCAGAGGATTATCTTTTAGCATCTCGGAAGAGGTGTGCTGGCAGAGGGAACTAGGTGTGTTACCCCCCGCGCCCCATCCACACCCAGCTCTGGAAAACACGCCGAGCTCGGTGACCCACTCGGCGTCCAGACCTTGACAGAAATAATTCACAAGTGTCTCAGAGCAAGAAATTCACGTGGGAGTGGGTCACCACTGCCCCGGATCCGCCCTCTGAATGACAGCTGCGGACCCGGTCAGGGCTGGATATGATGGTGCCAGAGGGTAGTCACATGCTTCAGCTCTAGGGAATGGACACGGGGCTGCTGCTGCCCTAACACAGTCAGTGTACCCGCCAAGAGGCGGCCTGGAACCCTGTCCTTTCCCTGCAACCTGCAAAGCACAAGGTCCCCCAACCTGGCATCACGATGCCCGACGCCAGGCACTCCAGCACTCTCCGCAAGGCCTCGCCAGCACCCATCGGTCTGTTGGCCGTGCCAATGGATTTCTCACACAGGAGCTCGAGAGGCTGAAAGGCAAGAGGAACAGTGAGCCAAGAGTCTACAGGATGGGGCTGGCCATCACTAGAGAGCTGTCACTGCATGAGTGGATGGGGGTACACATGCAACTCACAGCTATCCACCTGGGTAAAGTCAAAGCCTTGGGGCTAAGCATGAGCCAGGGCACCTAGGGCAGGGGACTTCAAGGACCAGACATGACACCGTTCAGGCTGTGTGTGCTCAGAGACCAAGCTGAGGCTATAATGTAGTCCCTCATACTTAAAAAAAAATGCGTGGGGGGGGGCGGAGCTGGCCAGAACTGGCCCTGTGTGAGAGCACCTGCAAACCTTTCCAGAGTGATCATTCCCACCTCCTGGCCAGCCGCCTCCTGGGACTGAGCTGTGTGACCTCCACAGAGGGCCTCGACCCACACTGCCCCAACCCAAACCCCAGGTGTGGAGTGCAGGAGTTTGTACACCCTTCACGTGTGTCTGGTGTGTAACCCTTCAGTGCTCCACAGGCAGCTCTGAAGGGTACACACCAGACACACGTGAAGGGGCCACTCCTGCCCCGTGACCATCAAGTGTTCTGGGATATCAGAGAGTCTCTGCACACACCACCCCTAGTAGCCATAGCAATATGCCTTACCCAGCCTCGGAGGGGACCCCAGGTGGGCACGCGAGTGCACAGGTCCCTCAGGACCCGGATCACAATGACACATGACTTCAGCCCATTGGCTCTGGCCTAGGGGAAGAAAGCACAGGCTCTTCAGTCTGAGGCACTGCCTGGACAAAGGTCAACATGAACACCACGAGAGTCACGGTGCTGCTTTGCCAAGGGTAAACAGTCAACACTTGGCGACCACCAAGAGTGTGGCCAGCCGGATCTCACCACGTGTACAAGGGTGTTACTCTTAACACAAAGCAGCAGCAGCAGCAGCAGCAACCCACCGACTCGCTCTCAGCCTCTTTTGGGGTTGAATTTGTTGAGGTGCGCTCCTTTAGGACCTGCACAGCCGCAGGTGCTAAGTTCGGCACGGCTATCGTCAATGTTAAGAAATCTTTACGGTGACAGTTAGCCAAGTTAAAACTTAGGAATTCTCTACCAAAAGACAAATAGAAGAACAAAATGCAAACCTGGAACCACTTGGCGTGTCGGAGGGGACGCCAGGGCAGCAAGGCATTTCTGCCTGTCCAGAACGTCCGGGGGGTCGTTGACTGATAGCGTTTCTATTCATGGATGGAATAAGAAGACAAGGCACAGTTTGACCAAGGGGTTTCTGTCAGGTGGAAAGGGGATGTGGCAGCTTTCTAAAGGGCAGCTGAGTTTCCCAGAAGCTGAATTCATCTCCACCCTGGACCAGGGAAGGAGAAACTAAAGCGCATTGAACTCTGCCCTGTGAGGAAATAGTAAAAATTGGAGGCCCCCTCCAAAAATAAAAAAGAAAAAGAAAAAAGAAAAAAATAAAACAAACACAAAAACAAAAGTGGGGAGTTATTCTAAAAGGAATAATCTCATGAGGGAGGGGGAGAGATAGGTGGAGCCTATCTTCTAATTCTCTTCCCTTGCCTCCTCCCCATGTTTTCCCAATAAATTAGCTATGCTAAAATGTTCAATAGGAAAAAAATTAAAAAGGTCGGGGGGAGAGGAAATGAACTCCCTCTCTGCATCCCACAATAGCCAACCCAGGGCAACTGCAGCAAAGGGGACCAACTCCGCCCACCAGGCGGGACTGCCCTAGCCCCAGCCCTTGACAGAGAGTGTCCTGTTGGTCAAAGGTCCAGCGTCCCTACGTTGATCAACTAGAAGGGCTTTGGTAGTCGGAATCAGCTATGAGAACCAAAGGTAAACAGCAACAAGGGCACTACAGCAGCCTATGCTGCGGCCAAGCTGAGCGTTGATTTCTCTGCCATCTGCATGCCAGGGATTTGGATAAGGCCTGAAGAGAGGCACACAAGGGGCGGGCCATGGACTGCGAGCACATTATTAGTGCAAGGTCCAATGATGTGGTTTGAAAATTGGACAACTGTTTAAAACTTTATCCAAAACTCTGTATCAGCTCTTTGTGCTTCTGTCACTTTAGATGATAGAAGAGCCATGGCAGAGAAAAAACGAAGAGGCCCTGAGCTCAGCTGCAACACAGGTTGTTGGTAAATTCCAACCTGATGCTCATGCAGAAACCATCTGCTTGTCTCTAGTCACCTTTAAAACCAGAAAATCACCAGCGACACACTTCTTCACAGCCAGAGAATGGCTTCATGAAAAAACAACTTCCACATTCACATTTGAAAACATTCAAGGATGAAGATAAAGGAAAATGGTGCAATCCCCTCTGAAAAGTGCTACTCACTTTTAGTGCGACCGTTTTGTCAAACTCCCAAGTACTCAAAGCCAACGGGAGATGTGATCTCAGAGTAAAGGTGGTCAATCTACACCGTAGCCTTTTACCAAAGCAGTCTAAAACTGAATAGCACATTTGAATAGTAAGGGAACACCACGTTTTCGAAGTCCTGCCGGCCTGTCTTGGCCTCCCTACCTCCAGCTAATACTTTCTCCATTTCTTCTCTGACAACAGGGGGATGTCAGGTGGATGGTCAGTGACAACGGAGGCTCTTTTGTATTTTTTATCAGAATTGCAGCATCATCGACGGATTGCAGTATTTCATACTTGTCTTCTGTTACAGCCTAAAATATAAAAAGCAACTTTCAAAACACTTTCTCCTCAAAGCAATCAACAATTCTATCTGGCTCCACCCACGCCTACAGCCAAAAGGCCAACTTCTTGTGTGTGATATCCCGGAATTGCCTTCACCTGGGATATCAGCATCTCTCTAACTGGCCAGGTCTTTGGCCAAGTTTTGGATACTCAAGGGAGTGGGGTAGCTAGTGAAAGAAGCGATTTCCATAAGGTGCTTAAAAATGCAATGGTAGGCCAGGTGCAATGGCTCACACCTGTAATCCCAGCACTTTAGGAGGCTGAGATGGGTGGATCATAAGGTCAGGAGTTCAAGACCAACCTGGCTAACATGGCAAAACTCCATCCCTACAAAAATGCAAAAATTAGCCAGGTGCAGTGGCAGACACCTGTAGTCCCATCTACGCAGAAGGCTGAGACAGGAGAATCACTTACACCTGGGAGGCAGAAGCTGCAGTGAGCCAAGATCGCGCCACTACAGTCCAGACTGGGTGACAAGAGTGAGACTACATCTCAAAAAAAAAAAAAAAGCAATAGCAAAGAGTTTAGGATCCAGGAGGAAATCGTCTTTTTGTCCCTTAGGAGGTGATTAACTCTGGATAAATGATTCTCATTTAGACTGAGGGGTCTAATCTGTATAATGGACTTAACACGAACTATACCACAAGGCTGCTGGAAGCCTCAACCAGACACCGCATAGAAAGCAAGCAGTGTCCACTGCAGAGTGGCCATCTGACCACTGCTACTTCCACGCTGGGGTGAGCAGCCAGACAGTGTGAAATGAAAACTGTGTGCAATAACCTATGATGCCATCTAAAAGTATGTACTTACTGCAAATTCACGTCTACAGGGATGTTCACAACCATCTTTCTTCTTGATACCAGTGTGTATAACATGACAAAGAAAATTCAAGCTTTTGGCTGAGGGCAGTGGCTCACGCCTGTAATCCCAACACTTAGAGAGGGCAAGGCGGGCAGATCACTTGAGGTCAGGAGTTTGACAGTAGCCTGGCCAAGACCGTGAAACCCTGTCTCTACTAAAAATATAAAAAATAGCTAGGCGTGGTGGCGGGCGTCTGTAGTCCTAGCTAACCGGAAGGCCGAGGCAGGAGAATTGCTTGAACCCAGGAGGTGGAGGTTGCAGTGAACCGAGACTGCACCACTGCACTCCAGCCTGGGCAACAGAGTGAAACTCCATTTAAAAAAAAAAAGAAGAAGAAAAGAAAATTCAAGCTTTTAATACTTCTGCTAAAGGAAGCTAAGTAAATACGTTGGGAGGAGGATAAACACATTGGAAAAATCTCAACTAGGATTTCTCAAAGTCAGCACAACTGACCTCTGGGCTGGGAAATTCTTATTTGAGGAGGGCTATTCTGCGCATGATAGGGTGTTTAGGAGCATCTCTGGTCTTCACCCAACAGGTGTTGACAGCACCCTACCACCCCACAACCAACCATGCCGTTAACAGACACTGCCAAATATTATCAGGGGAGGGGGTGAGTCAACCCTCTTAAGGAACCACTGAAAATGAGAAAAATACCCATTATTTTCATCTTTAAGAACTACTTCTTGGCCGGGCTCAGTGGCTCATGCCTGTAATCCCAGCACTTTGGGAGCCTGAGGCGACTGAAGAGCTTGAGGTCAGGAGTTCAAAACCAGCCCCGGACAACACAGTGAAACCCGGTATCTACAAAAAATCTTTTAAAAATTAGCCAGACATGGTGGCAACATGCTTATGGTCCCAGCAACTCAGGAGGCTGAGGTAGAAGGACTGTTTGAGCCCAGGAGGTCAAGGCTGCAGTGAGCTATGATTGCGCCACTGTATCTGAGGCTGGGCGACAAAGCAAGAGACTCTGTCTCCTTTAAAAGAGAGAGAAAAAAAGAAATAAAAAGTTTTCCACAAATGTAGGTTTTACTCTAGAAACATTTATACCAATTTGCTTCACTTAATATCCTTGTTACAGAGACAAGAATGAAGTTAATTTAAGAATTGCCACTATGAGGCCGGGCACGGTGGCTCGTGCCTGCAATCCCAGCACTTTGTGGGGCCGAGGTGGGCGGATCACGAGGTCAAGAGATCAAGATCATTCTGGCCAACATAGTGAAACCCCATCTTTACTAAAACATAAAAATTAGCTGGGCATGGTGGCGCACGCCTGTAGTCCCAGCTACTGGGGAGGCTGAGGCAAAAGCATTGCTTGAAGCCGGGAGGCGGAGACTTGCAGTGAGCTGAGATCGTGCCACTGCACTCCAGCCTAGCACCTGGCGAAGAGCGAGACTCTGTCTTTAAAAAAAAAAAAAAAATTGCCACTATGGTCTGGGCGTAGTGGTTCACGCCTGTAATCCCAGCACTTTGGGAAGCCAAGCTGGGTGGATCACCTGAGATCAGGAGTTCAAGACCGGCCTGGCCAATATGGTGAAAACACTGACTCTACTTAAAATACAAAAAAAAAAAAAAAAAAAAGTAGGCTGGGTGCAGTGGCTCACATCTGTAATCCCAGCACTTTGGGAGACTGAGGCAGGCAGATCACCTGAAGTAGGGAGTTCAAGACCAGCCTGACCAACATGGTGAAACCCCGTCTCTATTTAAAATACAAAATTGGCCAGGCATAGTGGTGTATGCCTGTAATCCCAGCTACTCAGGAGGCTGAGGTAGAGACTGCATTGACTCGAGATCGCACCATTGTACTCCAGCCTGGGCACCAAGAGCAAAACTCTGTCTCAAAAAATAAAATTACCACTATGGGCAAGAGTGGTGGTGGCTCATGCCCGTTAATCCTAGCACTTCTCGAGGCGGAGGAGGGCAGATTACCTGAGGTCAGGAGTTTGAGACCAGCCTGGCCAAAATGGTCTCTACTAAAAATACAAACATTAGCTGGGCATAGTGGCGGGTCCCGTAACCCCAGCTACTCAGGAGGCTGAGGCAGGAGAATCGCTTGAACCTAGGAGGCTGAGGTTGCAGTAAGCCGAGATCACTCCACTGCACTCCAGCCTGGGTGACAGAGCAAGACTCTGTCTCAACAAAGAAAAAGAAAAGGGGAAAAACAAAAAAAACCCAAAAACTCACTATCCTGATGTACCTTTAAAAAAGGAAAAAACAAAAGAATTATCACTGGAAAAACTTCACAGCTTCGTGTTGAGTAGCTCCTCAGAAATATCTAATGCATTATATCAGCTCTATATTTTAATTCTTATCTCTGTCCTCAACGAATGCATTGTGAAAGTAAATCAGGTTTTTCTTTCTAAGGAATAAGATTAAAAGGCTGTGATGGCTCAGGCCTGTGATTAACAGTTCAAGAACAGTCTAGCCTGGGTAACATGGCACGTCTACACACATGCACCCACATACACACAAATACAAAAAATAACTGGCTGTGGTGGCATGCGCCTGCAGTCCCAGCTACTCAGGAAGCTGAGGTGGGAGGAACGCTGGAGCCAGGGAGGCAAAGGCTGTAATGAGCCAAGATCCTGCCACTGCACTCCAGCCTGGATGACAGAGCAAGACTATCAAAGATTCAAAGATCCTGGTACACGTCTTTTTTGCTTATCCTATACATAAATACAGGGGGGGCCGTGTCCTGAGGAGGCAACACCTGGCAGAGGTTCTGATGCCTCCAAACACCCAGCCGTGGGTCTTTCAGTCCATTCCTCGCTGCCCTGCAGCTCTGCCACATCATCTGTCCCACTTAATTGAAGGATGAAATAACAAACATAAAGAGCACATCTGGCTGAGGGCCTGACTTTAGCACTCAATAAACACCACAGGCCACTATTTATACAATAGTTTTACAATCAAACAAATATATGTATGTGTATATATATAAAGATATTTTAGCTGGAGGTGGTAGCATATGACTGTAGTCCTAGCTACTCAGGAGGCTGCAATGGGAGGATCACCTGCGCCCTGGAAGTAGAGGCCGCAGTGAACTGTAACTGCAATACCACATTCCAGCCTGGGCAACAGAGTGAGACCTTATCTCAAAAAAAAAAAAAAAATTTTTTTTTTGACTGGGCATGGTGGCTCACACATGTAATTCCAACACTTTGGGAGGCCATGGTGGCTCAATCACTTGAGGTCAGGAGTTCCAGACCAGCCTGGCCAACAAAGCAAAACCCCATCTCTACTATCTACTAAAAATACAAATATTAGCTGGACGTGGTGGCACGTCTGTAATCCCAGCTACTCAACAAGATGAGGCAGGAGAATCAATCACCTGAACCCAGGAGTGCGCCATTGCACTCCAGCCTGGGCAACAGAGAAAGACTCCATCTCAAAAAAAATAGTAATGATAATAATTGTGTGTGATGGCTCACACTTCTAATCCCAGCACTGAGGGAGGGGGGGGCCGGGGGCAGTACTGCTTGAGGGCAAGAGTTTGAATTCTGCCAGGGCGATACAGCAAAATCCCGTCTCTATTTATAAAAATAAACATATAAAAAAGATTTTTGGCCAGGCACCATGGCTCACACCTGCAACCCCAACCCCAGCATTTTGGGAGGCTGAGGCGGGTGGATCACTTGAGGTCAGGAGTTCAAGACCAGCCTATCCAACATGGTGAAACACCATCTCCACTAAAAATACAAAAATTAACTAGGAGTGGTGGCAGGCGCCTGTAATCCCAGCTAACCGGGAGCATGAGGCTGAAGCAGGAAAATCACTTGAACCCGAGGCGGGGGTTGCAGTGAGCAGAGATCAAGCCACTGTATTCTAGTCTGGGAGACAGAACAAGACACTGTCTCAAAAAAAAAAAAAAAAAAAGATTTTCTTTCTGCTTTGGATCCGATGGAAGAGATAGTAACTGCTAACTATCTAGCTATCCATCCAATGGAGCCTAAACGTTGAAGTTCATGCCCAATGACTTCGGGCTGGTACAGTATGGCACACAATAGGCACAGGGTCCTTATGACTGCCAGAGTATCTGGGCACCCCTGCAGTCAGGTTCCACAGAGGCTCAGTGGCTAGGTGGTGCCCTGCTCATTACCTACTTAGAAGGTGCATGCACCTCAAGGGCAGGGACAAGTCTGGTATGTGCTTCCTGGAACACGACCTAGTTGGACACATCTTCCTAGGTGCCACATCCTTGACCAGCAGGCTCACCCCTGTCCCCGGCTCCAGCAGTGGTGGTCATACTTACAGCAAGCTGGATGGCCAGGTTGTCGGCCACCTTGTCCAGGAGGGCGGTGGTGGGCTTCTCCTTACACAGCAGCACCAGCTCCAGATCCAAGTCCCCCTTTGAGTAGAAGACCCTTTGCCACAAGGCCCACCCGCATCACTCCCCGCAGGGTTCTGGTCATGTGCTCCGTCTTCTGTTCCCTGAGGGACAGACCAACATCCAGCTCAGTGAGGAATTCAGTCTGACCAGGACCTAGAAGCCCCAAGAGAGACTGGAGTTTCTTAGAAAAAACAGATGTCGACCCCTACCCTGGCTACCCTCTCTAAAAGAAAGAAAACAACAACAGAAAAACATCACTTACCCAGCCCCTTCTTTACTGTCGTCCTCCGGGGGTACATCCATGTTATCAGACTCTGCTTGCTCGCTGCTACCCTTTTCCTGCTCATCTATCCAGTCGGACACAGCTTTGAGTGCCCGCTCCGTGTGGGATACCATGTTCTGGACTGCCTCCAGTTCCTCTTGCGTTGGATAAACGGAAGAATGCTTTGCCATCACATGGCGGTCATCATTCACAAAAATTCGCATCGGACGCTAGGGATGTGAGAACTAAGTTAAAAATCATGTAAAGAGAGCAAGCAGCCCAACGTTGATCTTTTAAGCTGCACAATTCAGAATGATGCTATATCAGTCGTGTAAAAACCAAGCCTGCACAAGCACAACTGAAGGACTGAGGAGGGGACAAGCAAATTGAACAGCTGTTGTCTCTGGGCAGTGACAGCAATGGGGAACTGACTGTTTCTATACTATCAGAAGGGAATATGGAAGAGATAATAGTATTTTATAATCCTAAAGGACCAACAAAAATGGTAATGGAATCAAATGCTTTGGAAAAGGCTACAAAACATTTCTGTACATGAGTAAGAAACAGTATCCGTGATCAAAAACAAACTTACCATTTTTACTTCTGTAGTGTCTGGAAGTCAAACTTTTGCTTATCTTTTCAAATTGTGATAGATTTCCTTGGTGCTGTCAATACTTCAACTCTATAAGATCAGAAAATCTTTTCAGTTTCAAATAATTTATAGTTGGATTCATTTCAGCAGCCAGGTACTCAGTAGTGGTAATGCCATGTGTGCTGCCTCACAAAGGGCCTGTTGACACAGCAGGACACAACTTTACTTCCAAGTAACCACTGCTAAGCCAAGGCATTAACTACGTAACACACTAAAAAACAAAACAGATGGTTTCTAGAACCCAGATCTGACTTCAGGCCCACTGCCACTTAGATGGTATTTTACATTCTTTTTAAATCTTTCTTTACACATAAATGCCCATTTTTACAAGTATGAAAGTAATAACAGGTCTCCAAAAAACACTACAGATAGAAATGTTCACATCAGGCTGTGCAGTGGCTCATGCCTGTAATCCTGGCACCTTGGGAGGCCGAGGCGGGTGGATCATTTGAGGTCAGAAGATCAAGACCAGCCTGGCCAACACGGTCAAACCCCAGCTCTACTAAAAATACAAAACTTAGCCAGGCATGGTGATGGGCACCTATAGTCCCAGCTACTTGGGAGGCTGAGGCACAAGTATCACTTGAGCCCAGGAGGTGGAGGTTGCAGTGAGCCGAGATGGCGCCACTGCACTCCAGCCTTGGTGACAGAGCGAGACTCCATCTCAAAAAAAGATGTTCATATCAAAATCTTGATGCTTGGAGAAGGAAAAGAGAGGGAAGGAGCTGACCTGTCGGTCATGAAGACATGGAAGAAAGGCATGAGACAAAGGGCCCCAAAAGGCTTCTGTAAAATGAAAGACAAGAAAGAACCTCCTAAAAAGTGAACATTTAAAATATCAGGTGGATGATGACAACCAAATCAGCTTCAACTCTGAAGAGGCTGAGACAACTGAAGTACACAACAATCCTTCAGGACAAACGAAGCCATAATTACTATTTCGGTCTCTAAATATCATGCCGACTCCAACCTACTCAATTCTCACTCTACACAAACAGTCTGGTCCATACTGAAATCTTCCAAATGCGTAAACAACCAAAAAACCCCATCAGCATAATACACACCAGATGAATCTACCCTGCACAGGCAACTGCCAAGCCCTTCCAACTACACTAGTTCCGAGCCAGCCCGCAAAGACTCGAGCATCAAGCATCACTACAGTGAGTGGAGATCGTGCCACTGCATTTTGACATGCTGGCCAAAACAAGAACTTCCCCAAACACCCAGGACGACCCATATCTAGCAAATCCAACTGCAAATTTAAACATCCCGAAGTTAAACTTTAAAACCTAAGGGTGTGGCCGGGGTGCGCCAGCTAATGCCTATAATCCCAGCACTTTGGGAGGCCGAGGTGGGCAGATCACGAGGTCAGAAGTTTGAGACCAGCCTGGTCAACAAGGTGAAACCCCATCTCTACTAAAAATACAAAAATCAGCAGGGTGTGGTGGCACGCGCCTGTAATCCCAGCTACTCAGGAGGCTGAGGCAGGAGAAGAATTGTTTGAACCTGGAAGGGAGGGCAGAGGTTGTAGTGAGCCGAGATCATGCCACTGCACTCCAGCCTGGGTTTGACAGCAAGATTCCATCTCAAAATAAAAAAATTATATATATATATATATATATATATATATATATATTTTGTTAGCCAGGCGTGGTGGCAGTTGCCTGTAATCCCAGCTACATGAGAGGCTGAGACAGGAGAAATCACTTGAACCTGGGAGGCAGAGGTTGCAGTGAGTGGAGATCGCACCACTGCACTCCAGCCTGGATGACAAGAGCAAGACTTCATCTCAAGAAAACAAACAAAAAACCTAAGGGTGCTTGGGCAGGTGGCTCATGCCTGTAATCCCAACACTTTGGGAGGCAGTGGTGGGTGGCTCACTTGAGGTCAGGAGTTCGAGACCAGCTTAGCCAACATGGTGAAATCCTGTCTCTACTAAAAATACAAAAATTAGCCAGGCGTGGTGGCACACACCCGTCATCCCAGCTACTCAGGAGGCTGAGGCAGGAGAATCACTTTAATCCAAGAGGCAGAGGTTGCAGTGAGCTGAGATTGCACTACTGCACTCCAGCCTGACTGACAGGGCAAGACTCCATCTCGAAATACATAAATGAATGAATAAAACCTAGGGGTCGCAGGGCAAGGTGGCTCATGCCTGTAATCCCAGTACATCTAAAAGGCCAAGGCAGGTGGATCACCTGAGGTTAGGAGTTCAAGATCAGCCTGGCCAAAACATGGTGAAACCCTATCTCTACGAAAAATACAAAAAATTAGTCGGGCGTGATAGTGCACGGTTAATCCCCCGCTACTCAGGAGGCAGAGATAGGAGAATTGCTTTAACCTGGGAGGCGGAGGTTATGGTGAGTCGAGATCGTACCACTGCACTCCAGCCTGGGCAACAGGAGGGAAACTGTCTCAGAAAAACCAAAAACAAAAAAACCTAGGGGTCAAATGGCAAGTAATGCCCCTGCAGAGCCCGGCAACAGTATAGGATGGGGTCAAAGGCTTCCTGACAGGGGAGGGAAGCAGAAGGGAAGGAGTCTGAGGGAACATGGGATGAAAAGGGTGAAAAGTTATTCCCTAGGCTCAGTGGTTTAACGTGCCCTGGGACTCACACCATTGGGTGAGCCACTCGATAGATCACTCAGGGAAAGCTTCTACAGTCTTGAAAATCTGCTTGCCTAGCCACTAGCTTCCTCTCTACCTGGGCGGGAGGACTATGAAAATGAAACAAGTCAACCTACTTGAGACATGCAGCACATATCCCACAGACCTCACAAGTGGTGCCAGATCCTACTGTCGAAAACACCTGCCTCCCCAGGTTGCAGTGAGGGCCAGGCGTGAGTGATGTGTGAGCAAAGGGCATCCTCCCCCTCCGCCCGCCATGTCTCTTCACTAAGCCAGAGCAGAGTCAAGCTCCACAGGGTCTTCTTTCCCCAGTGATTCTGCCAAGCCTGTTCCCTTGGCTGTAGTTTCCCTGTATAGTTGTAAGGACACTGGGAATCTTGTTCATGAAGTGAATCCTTATGAAGGAATTACAGTTAATTCACTTAGGAGAATAATACTGTGGCTGTGTTGAAAAGAACCACCTTTATCTGTTCCACACATATTTAAGACAAACTTATGGCTGAAATTATATACCTGGTATTTGCTCTGAAATGTACCAGGGAGGAGAAAGTAGAGAAGGATGAAACAAGACTGCACAACACTGACAGCTGTTGAAGCTGGGTGATGTACTGGAATTCTTTTGTGCATGTTTTATAAGTTCCATAATGGATTAAAAAAATATATATTTGTAGAGAAGTGGTCTCACCATGTTGCGTGGGCTGATCTCAAACTCTTGACCTCCCACCAGAGCCTCCCAAAGTGCTGGGATTACAGGCATGAGCCACCATGCGTGACCAACAGTTTTTGGAGTTTTCCTTTTTTTCAGACAGCCTCTCGCTCTGTTGCCCAGGAGGGAGTGCACTGGTGCAATCTAGGCTCACAGTAATCTCTACCTCCCAGGCTCAGGCAATTCTGCCTCAGCCTGCCAAGTAGCTGGGACTACGGGTGCGTACCACTAGGCTCGGCTTTTTTTTTTAATTTTTTTTTTAAGTTTTTTAAAGATGAAGTTTTACCATGTTGGTCAGGCTGGTCTTGAACTCCTGACCTCAGGTGATCCGCCCGCCTTGGCCTCCCAAAGTGCCTGGATTACAGGTGTGAGTCACCACACCCGGCCTGCTGGGCTGATTTTTGTATTTTTAGTAGGGATAGAGTTTCACTATGTTGGCCAGGCTGGTCTTGAACTCCTGAACCTCCTTGAACCAGGGAGGTGGAGACTGCCATGAGCCGACACTGTGCCAATGCACTCCAGCCTATGTCACAGACCGAGAGTGTGTCTCAAAATAAAGAAATAAAAAAAAATAAAACAACAACAAAAACCTATTGAACGAAGCTCCTGGGAGAAGTTGATTTGTAATCTGCAGCAGGGTGGTGAGCCTAGATCCTACTGGAGCGCCAGAAAACAACGAACGAAGCGCTGGTGACTACAGCAGTCTTGTCCTGAAGACAAGGGAGCTGACTTGTGTGAGGTCCCACTGGCTATGTTTGGGACAACCCTAATTCAAAAAGAATCATGCTTCCACTTATATGAAGTTCTAGAATAAGCAAAATTAATCGGTGACAGGATTGCTTCTAAGGGACAGTGGCAGGGATCACACGGGAAGGGGCCCTCCCAAGCTTTCTGGGTGAAGGTCACTCTCCCTCCTAACAAGGGTTGGCAATATGCAGTGGCCAGAACTCACTGACTGGTATACCAAAGATCTGCATTATTTAAAAAGTAAAAGAGGCAGGGCATGGTGGCTCACCATGTTGGGAGCAACACTTGCGGTCAGGGGCTAAAGACCAGCCAGAGTGAGACTCCGTATCTACACAAAAAATTTTCAAAGAAAAAAGTAAATAAAAACCCAACTGCAAAAAAATACTAAATTCTAGTTAATATGTAGAGGGAAGATTCCAACTTCCTGCTATTTATTTGGAAACACATCATAAAAATTAAGTGAGGCAGGAGCAGTGGCTCATGCCTGTAATCCCAGCACTTTGGGAGGCTGACGCGAGCAGATCACTTAAGTCTGGCGTTCAAGACCAGTCTGGCCAATGTAGTGAAACCCTGTCTCTACTAAACACTTTGGGAGGCTGAGACTCGAGGACTGCTTGAGCCCAGGAATTTGAGATAGCACTAAGTTATGACTACCACGGCACTCCAGCCTGGGCAATGAAGTGTGACCCTGTCTCTAATCAATCAATAAAGTGACTGCAGAGCACAGAGAATATAGGTAGACAGACAAATATATGAAACACAAGCAGTTAAATGACCACAGCACAACCTAGGCTGTGTTATTTTTTTGAGACAGAGTTCCATTTTTGTTGTCCAGGCTGGAGTGCAATGGCATCTCAGCTCACTGCAGCCTCCAGCTCCCAGTTTCAAGTGATTCTCCTGCCTCAGCCTCCTGAGTAGCTGGGACTACAGGCATGAGCCACGCTTGGCTAATTTTTTTTGTATTTTTAGTACAGACAGAGATTCACCAAGTTGGTCAGGCATGTCTTGAAATGGCTGACCTCCAGTGATCCACCTGCCTTGGCCTCCCAAAGTGCTGGGATTACAGGAGTGAGCCACCACGCCCAGCCTAAATTTTTTATTTTTTGATAAAAAAAATCACTTTGTCACCCAGGCTAGAGTGCAGTAGCGCGATATCAGCTCACTGCAACCTCCGCCTCCTGTGCTCAAGCGATTCTCCTGCCTCGGCTTCCCAAGTAACTGGGATTATAGGCACCTGCCACCACACCCGGCTAATTTTTAAATTTTTGGTAGAGACAAGGTTTCACCATGTTGACCAGGCTGGTCTTGAACTCCTGACCTCAAATGATCTGCCTGCCTCAGCCTCCCAAAGTGCTGGGATTACAAGAGTGAGCCACTGTGCCCGGCCTAGGTGGTCACAAAATTATATCACCCTTTTTTGTATGTCTGAACATTTTCAAAAGACGTTATTAAAACAGGTTCAACACATTAAATTTATATATATCCACAAGCCCATAAAGACACTTAAAAAAATAATTTCCCACATTATAAGTGTTGATATTCAAACTTCATACTCTGAACACTGTTAAAAGACTAAGGTTCACCCCCAGTTGATATAGACAATCTCTAATAAAAACATGTGGCACATTAGAGAGTTAGAGGTATAAAACCACCCCATCAACCACTCTGGGGAACAAGAAATCACTGGGTCAAAATATCACCCCATCCAAAATGCCTCAGAGGACACACACGCCCCCAACACACCTGTCTTCAGCAAACGTCCTGCATGTGGCTTTCCATCTGCTCTCTTTGCTGTTCAAAACGAGAGACGTGGGCGTGCCCTTGCTATAATGGCTGCCTCACTTTATCTTCCCCTGCTCCCAGAGGCAGACCCTTGAAAAGAACCATGAAGGGCCTTGCTCTCCTCCAGCTGCTCTGACCACAATTGGCCGGCATGCAGTCCGTTACACGTCTGGGTCCTCCTCCCCTAGATCAGGCGATGGCAGTAATGCTTTCTGACCCACATGGACAAAGTAAGAGTAGTAATTATCTGAGCTAAAACAAATGTTTAAAAACTGGAGTTATCGCTTCTTTGCTGGGCAACAAAACCCATTTCTCTATATAAGCCCAAGACCAATTTGACATCCAAGCCTGCTTCTTAGAATTTGTTTCATTAACCTATCCAGGAATCTATAGGGTGAGCAGAAACTTCCCTTTCAAGAGGATTTTTAGTGAGGCACACTGCTGGCAAGAAGCCTACAGCACCCACCCACATGCAACACTCCACTGCCCCTACCGATCTAACTTTAAACAAAAGCTGTAAAACGAACAATGTGGCTCTTGCAACCACGTTTATTCAAACCTGGCAACAGCAAAGCCTATTCTTACAATTTTTATGATTCAGTCCTGGGCACTAGCAACATGCAGCTTCTCTGGAAACAAACCCAAGGCAGGATCAAGCGGTAAGTGGTTTGGGATGGTTTAACACACAGGGATCGGTTTCTTTCTTTTGTTCCTGAATTCAGCCCACCCATGGCATGCACAAAACATTATGCTTGTGGCTCAGCGGCCATCTTTCTGACCTCTAACTAATTACACTATGAAGTCCATGGCACTTGTTGTTGGAAAGAAACATGCCCCAACTTAGTTGAGCATGAGTGGGTTAACAGATGTTTGTAGAATGGACAGGTACAGTGGCAACACCCTCACAGACAAGGTTTAACCATGTGGACCAGGCTGGTCTTGAACTCCTGACCTCAAATGATCTGCCTGTCTCAGCCTCCCAAGGCCAGCTTCTTGGAATTTGTCTCATTAACTGATCCAGGAATCCCCCAACTGTCTTCAGGGTATTTCATAAATCCTACAGCCTTCCCAGCAACTCTTCAGAATGATCCTGAAGTGGATATTCACTTTAGAGAGGCCAAATTAGGCTTTAAATTTACAGACTCCACCCGGCTACTGGTTTCCTGACCTCTGGAGCGGGCCTATCCTGGGCTGTGAGGTGAAATGAGACTCTCCAGCCAGGAGTCTTGGTGATTCCTTGAACTTTGACAGATTCACACCATGAAGGGCACATTGAAAATTCTTAAAAAGCAACCTAGCCAGGTGATGTCAGTCTAAAATCTGGCTATCATAGCCATTCTGAAATATTTAAGAATCTGCAGCCCAGTGCAATGGTTGTTTTGACTCCCAACAGTGTTACTGCGCCGAAGTTAGGAATAAAGTTTTTATTTTGTTTTTTGGTTTTTTTTTGAGATGAGTCTTAGGCCGTCAAGGCTGGAGTGCAGTGGCGTGATCTTGGCTCACTGCAACCTCCGCCTCCTGGGTTCAAGCAATTCTCCTGCCTCAGTCTCCCAAGTAGCTGGGATTACAGGCACGCACTACCACTCCTAGCTAAGTTTTTTATTTTTAGTAGAGATGGGATTTCATCACGTTGGCCAGGATAGTCTCAAACTCCTGACCTCAAGTGAGCCGCCTGCCTCAGCCTCCCAAACTGTTGGGATTACAGGCATGAGCCACCACGCCTGGTCAGGAATAAAGATTTTAATAAATGTTTTCAACTTAAAGAACTGTCCTGGCCGGGCGTGGTGGCTCATGCCTGTAATCTAAGCACTCTGGAGGCCAAGGCGGGCGGATCGCCTGAGGTCGGGAGTTCAAGACCAGCCTGACCAACATGGTGAAACCCTGTCTTATTAAAAAAAATAAATAAACAAATAAAAAAAGAACTGTCCTTTATTTTATTCCTATAGTTTTGGTGATAAAGACAAACTTGCTACTTATGAAAAATAAAAATGGTGCATGATCACTAATTTAAAAAGATATTCGCCTTGACAAAATAACAAGTTGGCAAATACCCAAGTTGTTCCCCCAAATGCTTCTGGAGACCCAGGACTCCAGGCTCACTAGCGTTGTAGAGTGCCACAAGTCCTAGAGTCACAAGCCTGGGGTTTGCCCCTGGGGTCCCCCACAACCCCGGCAGCTGTAGGACCTCCAGCAAATAAATCACTCACCTTTCTGGAACTGGGTGAAAAATTAGGATGAAAATACCACCTGCCTCAGGCTGCAGACAGCAAGGATTAAAGGTGGCACTATGGGAAAACGTTCTGTGAACCGTAATACAACAAATGCAACGTATGAAAAGGATTAAATTGGGTACAAATGTGCATGCCGGTAGTACCAGCTACTCGGGAGGCCAAGGCAGGAAGATTCGTTGAGCCCAGGAGTTCAAAACTGGCCTGGGCAACATAGTGAGAGCTGGTCCTTAAGGAACAAAAACTGCTCTTGGATGAACCAACAGAAATGCTTTAAAATCTGCTATCACAGAAAAACATTCAACATGACTTCATGTGGGGATTATCAAACCCTCTTTCCAGCATGCTCTCAGGCAGCAAGGAGGTGAGGGAAGCACAGCTGGGAGATACTCCCGTATCTGGCTGGAGGCAGAGACAATCTCTCCCAGTGGATTCCCAGAGTGAAGCTTTGGATTTTTTTTTTTTTTTTTGGAGATGGAGTTTCACTCTTGTTGTCCAGGCTGGAGTCCAATGGCAGCATCTCAGCTCACAGCAACCTTGGCCTCCCCGGTTCAAGCGATTCTCCTGCCTCTGCCTCCGAGTAGCTGGGATTATAGGCGCATGCCACCATGCCTGGCTAATTTGGTATTTTTAGTAGAGACAGGGTTTCTCCATGTTGGTCAGGCTGGTCTTGAACTCTCAACCTCAGGTGATCTGCCTGGCTCGTCCTCCCAAAGTGCTGGGATTACAGGCATGAGTGACCGAGCCTGGCCAATTTGTGGTGGCCCATGCGTGTAATCCCAACACTTTGAGAGGCTGAGGCGGGGCAGATCACTTGAGACCAGTTCAAGATTAGCCTAGCCAACACGGTGAAACTCAGTCTCTACTAAAAATACAAAAATTAGGCTGGGTGCTGTGGCTCACACCTGTAATCCCTGAACTTTGGGAGACTGAGGCAGGGGGTCATTTGAGATGAGGGGTTCAAAACTAGCCTGGGCAACATGGTGAAACTCCATCTCTACTAAAAATACAAAAAATTAGCCAAGCGTGGTGGCAGATGCCTGTAATGCCAGCCGCTCGGGAGGCTAAGGCAAGAGAATCACTTGAATCTGGGAGGTGGAAGCTGCAGTGAGCCAAGACTGCGCCACTGCACTCCAGCCTGGGTGACAGAGTGAGACTCTGGTCTCAAAAAACAAACAACAAAAACAAACCACATTCTGATATGAGAAAGTAGTTTTACAGGGGAAGTAGCAGAAAAGCAAGTGGCCTGGAAGATTGATTCATCTCCAAGACCTTTTATCTTTATCTAAGACCTTAGCCTTGAACAAAACTCTTAAAGATAACGTAACGTATATGTTCAAGGAAAATTATTTACTTCACGCTGCCAAGTAGAACTTTTCATTATCACTTAAAATTATAAAAATAATTTAGAGCAAATTTACACACTGTAATAGAACACACATTCAACTGTGTGATTAAATGATCCACAGCGATCATATATTCCTCAAGAGAATGGCCCTTAGAGAGTAAACACATTTTCGTCTCAAAACTAGTGCCAGGGGTCAAAGAGGCTCACATCTGTAAATCCTAGCACTTTGAAAGGTTGCAGCAGGAGGATCACTTGAGCCCAGGAATTTGAGACCAGCCTGGGCAACATACTGAGACCCTGTCTCCAACAAAAAGATAAAATTAGATTTAAAAAATTTTTTTGAATAATAACCTAGTAGCTACACTCTCAGTTTATTCACTATGTAGACATTTAATGAGAAGATAAAAAAATTAAAATTCTAGCCAGGAGTGATGGATTACTCCTGTAACTCCAGCTTTTTGGAGTCAAGCAAATTGTTTGAGTCGAGGAGTCTGAGACCAGCCTGGGCAATATGGAAAGACTTGTCTCTACAAAAAAATTCAAAACATTAGCCGGGTGTGGTGGCATGCACCTGTGGTCCCAGCTACTTGGGAGGCTGAGGTGGGAAGATCACTTCTTGAGCCTGGGAGGTGGAGGTTGCAGTGAGCCGAGATCACACGACTGCACTCCAGCCTGGGTAACAAAGGGAGACCGTCTCAAAAAAAATAAATAAATAAAAATATTAAACTGTAACTGGACATCACTTTTACTACACGCCTAAATATATTTGATGCTAAAAGTATCTGAATTTTTAACTGCTATTTGTAACGCAATCAACTGTGAAGTATTCTCATGGAAAAGTCTCACAAGTATTTAACATCATAAATAACATAAAAATTTCTTCAAAATCAGCACACCAATGAGGTTCCTGCCTATCCTCCTTTCACAGTCATTTCAATATCAACTTACTCTATATAACAGACAGGCAACCTACTTGTTTCAGATGAAACGGACAAATGCTTCAGCAGGAAACTAAAGTTTGCCACATGCCTCTCAGGCCCCAAATCTTTTCTTTTTCTTTTTGAGATGGAGTTTCACCCTTTTTTGCCCAGGCTGGAGCGCAATGGCATGATCTCAGCTCACTGCAACCTCTGCCTCCAGGGTTCAAGCAATTCTCCTGCCTCAGCCTCCTGAGTAGCTGGGATTACAGGTGCCCACCACCATGCCCGGCTAATTTTTGTATTTTTAGTAGAGATGGGGTTTCACCTTGTCTGCCAGTCTGGTCTCGAACTCCAGACCTCAGGAGATCTGCCCACCTCAGCCTCCCAAAATGCTGAGATTACGCGCGTCAGCCACCAAGCCCAGCTGAAAATCTCTTCACTTATTCATTGTGTGAAGATGGCACTCAAATCCACTATCTGCCTCTGATTCCAAACCTCCCAATCAAATCTTTCAAGGACATGACACTTGTAAGGACAAGGCACTGAAATCTGCCAGGACTTTGCTAAGATAAAAAAGCATCCAAGGCCGGAGTGGTGGCTGGTGCCTGTAATCCCAGCACTTTGGGAGGCCGAGGGGGGGGCAGATCACAAGGTCAGGAGTTTGAGACCAGCCTGGCCAACACAGGGTGAAACCTCATCTCTACTAAAAATACAAAAATTAGCTGGGCTTGGAGGCAGGTGCCTGTAATCCCAGCTACCAAGGAGGCTGAGGCAGGAGAATCGCTTGAACCTGGGAGGTTGAGGTTGCGGTAAGCCGAGATCGTGCCATTGTACTCCAGGCCTGGGCAACAAGAGTGAAACTCCATCTCAAAACAAAACAAAAAACACAACTCCACAAGGTGAATTAACTTGCTAACAAAATGTAGCAGAATGGCAAGTTCAAGAGGTATAAATGAGTGAAGGAATCACTCCTCTGGGGCCATGGAAGGTAATCAAAAGAAACTGAGAAAGAGGATGAAAGCAGTCCATAAAGAGAAGGGGCCCCAGCCCAAAGAACACTGACTAAACCCTTCTAAACCCCACATCTTGCTAAATCCTGTAAGATACATAAGGTAGTCTACTGTCTACCTAAAGAAAAGGGACTGACTTATGGAAGAGTCCTTCCCCATCACTGATTCTACCTTCCCCTAACTGAGGCCTTAACCAGGCCTTAACATCACATAGATGTATACATCTATGTGATCAAAATATTAGCATCTGTCCTTCAATGTGGTATTTAACATGAAGAATTTAGGAAAAACAAGCAGCAGAGTTTCAATTCCTCATGCTCGGGAATATGGGCCTCCAAGATTCTAAGAATACTAGAAAGAGCAAAAGGAATTTTTGCCTAGAGGCACCAAACAAGTTCAATCAGGGAAACAAAAAAACAAACCCCACAAACAATTAGGCACCTCTCCTACAGGAAGAGGTGGCTCAGCTCCCGCAAGATAGGGATACTGATAAATATGCCCGGTGGCGGCAAGGCCAAGCCTGGCAGTCATCACAGACCCTAATCTGAACTACAGACTATTCCAAACAACATTGGGGCCTCCACAGATTTCATTCACAAATCCCAGGGACCAGGAGCCACCCACATAGGCAAGAGGTCCCGACACCACCGGACAGGGGAGAGGAGCACCTGCCAGTGTCGTGCGGCCTCCCCCGTTTTCCAGCTGTGAATGAGGCCCTGGTTCCCACACTTCATTCACAGTCTGGGTGGCTGCTGTAACTACATCCCACGAGACCACACACAAAGCATCATGCACAAGCATAGTGGCAGCACTCTCAGCAATCCATGGACATTCCCAACCACAAACACCTGAGAAAAAGAGAGCTTCAAGTCCTACATTTGAATCCTAACTTTGGATGGCGCCTTGCGATTCCATGTGGACCACAAATATGCCATCACACCACTCATTTAAGAGAGCAAAACCTTGAAAGAGATTCAGCATCACTGAAATACCGGAGTCCAGAAAAGGAAGCCACTGAAACCGATGCTTCGTTGATCCATTTCACCTAAGCAGCAACTTGCAATCAATGTTGGAAATATAAAGAGATCCCTTACTCTCCCGAAATTTGGCCACTGAACTGGGGGAGAGCATGCAGACTGCCGTACAACCAAATAATTCACTCAGGCAGTGGATTAACTGGGGCAGAACCTCATGAGTAACCTCGAGAATCACAATCACTCAACTACGTGAGAAAATAAAAGGTAGAAAGGGGTTTTAAGTACCCACGTTTCGGGGCTCACGCTTGCACTCAAATTTCGCACTAGAATGTCGTTCCACGAAGGCAAATACTAGCAATCTGGAACAACATTCAACAACGAAAACAAATAAGCTAAAAGAAAGATGAAACCCTCCCAAGTTTGAACCCTGATCTGGGGAAGGCATGGCTGACCAGAAATTTGGGAACCGACGAACCCATAAAAGCTTCCTCTGCAATCCGCGTGGGAAGGGGCTTCCAAGGAAGGGATCCGCCTCTCCGCGCCCAGTGAGGACAAAGGAGGCGACGTTTCCCGCCTCGGGAACCTGGGACTCTCCTGCAACCGGGGGCGGGACCGGGACAAAGAAGAGGAGGGAGTAGGGAGGGGGTGAGGAAGGGGGGTCGCCCCGCCGCGATGCTTAGGGCCGGAGGGGGTGTGTGCTCCCCGCACGTGCGCACGTCTCCCGAAGACCACAACAGACAAAGCCCGGCCCGGGGGAGGCGGCGGCCCGCAGCCCGGTGCGCGCGCACCCCCCGCGCGTGGCGCCGACGCCGGCCGAGGGGCCGCGTAGGGGGAAGCGGCTGCGCGCGCACCGAGTTCTCGCCGCCGCCGCGGCCGCCATTTTGTTTCCTCCGCACAATGGGGGAGAGTTAACGGCCGAGCGCGGGAGCGACGCCGGCGAGGGAAGAAGGGCCAGGCGCCGGGACGAGAGCACCGGGCGGAGATGGCGACCGCGGGACCCCTCCAACCTTGTCACCGCGAACCGTCAGCGAGGAACTCGCTGAAGAGGGCGGCCGGGGGGAGGGGCAGAGGCGGGAGCGGGCCCGGCCGCCGCCACACTGACGCTTACCTTGTCGGCGTCCCCTTCTCCGACCGACCGCAGCCGCCGCCACCGCCCTCGTGCCACAGCCCGCCGGGGTCTTCCCCCAAAAGCCACGCGCTGCGCGCCGGGCTGCTGAGTCCAACTGCAATGCCGAGAAGAGGAGGAGTCCGGGCCGGGGGCGAGCGGGCGGGCTGGCGGGCGCGCGACGGGGAGGTGCGGGAACACGTGACCTGCCGAGGCCCCGCCCCCTTGACGCCGCGTTGCGCCTCGACGCAGGCCCAACCCAAATAAGAGGGAGAGGCGGAAAACGATAAAGGAGGGGTAGGGGCGTGCGTTATCACGTGATGCAAGCGTGGGTGTTTGCGTGTTGGTCACGTGACGTCCTCACCTTTCCCCTCCGCTTTCGATAGGTTGCTCGATCATGTGACAGTGGCGAAGTGAGCGGCTTCCTTCGCCATCTGACAAGGATTTCTGGCGCCTTCCCTTTGCCGTATTGGGAGTCCTCAGTCACGTGATGAGGTCGCGCTCTAGTTTTCGCTAAGGCGGTTTTAGAGCGGCCATTACCACGTGATGGAAGACAAGGGTGAGGGGCGGAGCTTCCCCACGGCTGCAACATTCCGCGCCTGCGCAGCCGCCATCTTACTCCCGTCGCCCTGAATACGTTGGCGGAAATGGCTCTGAGAGGCACATGTGTCCCTTTTTAGCGGCAGGATCTCCGCCGGAGATTTTAAGGCTCCTGTGGAGGTGGCTACGCATCCCGCATCTCCCTTGAGACGCAAAGGAGATCAGAGATGTGTACGAGGAACGGCCAGGTCCGGCGCCTCCTCGTTGCTGCCTGGGATCGGCGCCACCGAGCCTCCGAGTTCTTCCGTCCCGCAGATTTGCCTTGGTGTAGCCTCCCCCGGGCCGTAGTTTCTGAAGACCACAGCTGAGCTGGTCGGGATCCTCCAGCCCCTTTCCCCCTCCCCCATTGACGGAGAAACTGAGGCCAGGCACAGAAAGATCTCACCAGAGAATTGACGGCCAGTTCCTGGGAAAGCAGGGGCTGGGACTCAGCGGACCCTCGGCCAACAACAGCGCGGGGCTCCGAAGTAAAGGCGTCCGTGACCGAGTGCTTTGTCCTTATAAGCGTGGTGTCCTTGAATATTCCCAGGCGCCTTGTGAGGTCCCTGATGTACAATCGGTGCTTCAACTAAACCCCACTCTGCCAGGGTCAGGTTGGCGCTCCGCAGACATAGTAGCTAGGCAGCTTTGACAGATGCCCGCCTGTTGGTTCAAACGTTGCCAGGATTTGGAGCAAGAGAGCAAGATGCTTCAAGGCTTAGCTTTCTTCCAGAAAAAAAGAAAGAAAAAAAAAAAGAGCAAGGAGATGTTGAAAATGGATTTCCTGGCCGAGCGAGGTGGCTCACGCCGGTAATCCCAGCACTTTGGGAAGCCGAGGCGGGCGAATCACTTGAGTTCAGGAGTTGGAGACAGCCTGGCCAACATGGTGAAACACCGTCTCTACTAAGAATGCAAAAAATTAGCCGGACGTGGTGGCAGGCGCCTCTAATCCCAGCTACTCCGGAGGCTGAAGCAGGAGAATCGCTTGAACCCGGGAGGTGGAGGTTGCAGTGAACCAAGACTGTGCCACAGCACTCCAGCCTGGGCAACAGAGCGAGACTCCGTCTCAAAAAAAAAAAAAAAAAAGTAAAAAAGGGCCCGGCGCGGTGGCTCACGCCTGTAATCCTAGCACTTTGGGAGGCCGAGGTGGGTGGATCACCTGAAGTCAAGAGTTCAAGACTAGCCTGGCCATCATGGTGAAACCCCATCTTTAAAACAAACAAACAAAAAAAAAAGTAAAAAAGAAATGAGTGTATGCTGTACCCTCTGCTTTTCTATTTTAGTTACATTTTACTGTGGATTTTAAATAGGTAGAATAGTCACATAATATGTCAAATGTGCCAAAGACATGAAAGCACACAATCAGTCTCCCTCAGACACCCAGTTCCCTCCCTCATAGGAGCCATTGTACAGTTTTTTGTGTAACTCGACAGAGTTGTTCTATTTTCAGAGATGCATAATTGTATTCTTGTTTTTCACATACCTTGATAAGTTATTCTGCACCTGGCTTTTTAACTTCATTTCCTATGCCTCAGATCTATCTCACAAATAGAGCTGGAAATTGAAGAAAGGTTTGGTAAGATGATTGGGGCATGCATGGAGATAAAATTGGTTAAAGTAGCTGGGCATGGTGGCGCACATCTGTAGTCTCAGCTACTCAGGAGGCTGAGGTCGGGGGATCACTTGAGCCCAGGAAGTGGAGGCTGTAGTGAGCGGAGATTGTGCTACTGCTTTCTAGCCTAGGCAGGACAAAGTGAGGCCCTGTCTCAACAAAAACAAACAACTGGTTAAAGTAAGCTTGAATTGTTCAAGGTCACTGTGATAATAATGAATGCTAATAACAGGCTAGACTGGCTTTTTTTGGAACAGGTCAGTGGTGTAGTGACTTGTTTGAGCTAACAGCGCTGCCAAGTGGCAGGACAAGGATGCTTACTAGTTTTCTAACTCCAACTCCCGAGAGCCCAAGATTACTTAAAATGCTTTTGAAGATCCATTTCATTAAGGCGTTTCCTGCCACAGGGACCCCAAACACAGTAAAGGACAGATGGGGTCTTGGTGACAAGCACAGTCTTTGAATCAAACCCAAACCTCCTAGGTTTTGACTTGGAGGAGGACTGATGGGAGTTAGTTAACCTCAAGGGGTTGCTTCAGCACCTGGCATGGAGTTGAAGCTTCAGAAACAGTCATGGTTGTGATTGTTCCCCTCTTGAACTGATGCCCCATCCAACCAGAACTTCCTTAAAAGTGCTATCTTGGCTGGGCACGGTGGCTCATGCCTTTAATCCTACACTTTGGGAGGCTGAGGCAGGAGAGGAGCCCAGGAGTTCAAGAGCAGCCTGGGCAACATAGAGCCCATCTCTATATATTATTTATTTTTGAGGCAGTCATGTTCTGTTGCCCCAGCTGGAGTGCAGTGATATGCTCTCAGCTCACTGCAACCTCCACCTCCTGGTTCAAGCGATTCTCCTGCCTCAGCCTCCCAAGTCACTGGGATTGCAGGTGTGCACCACCACGCCCAGCTAATTTTTGTGTTTTTAGTAGAGACTGGGTTTCGCCATGTTGGCCAGGCTGGTCTTGAACTCTTGACTTCAACTTATCCACCAGCCTTGGCCTCCCAAAGTGCTGGGATTACTACTGCACCTGGCCCAATCTCTACATTAAAAAAAAAAAAAAAAAGTTTTCAAGAATAACAAAAAAAATTTTTTTTTTTTTTTTGAGATGGAGTCTTGCTTTGTTGCCCAGGCTGGAGTGCAATGGTATGCTCTCGGCTCACTGCAACCTCTGCCTGCCCGGTTGAAGTGATTCTCCTGCCTCAGCCTCCCAAGTAGCTGGGATTACAGGCATGTGCCACCACGCCTGGCTAATTTTTATATTTTTAGTAGAGACAGGGTTTCACCATGTTGGTCAGGTTGGTCTTGAACTCCTGACCTCATGATCCGCCCAGCTTGGCCTCCCAAAGTGCTGGGATTACAGGCGTGAGCCGCTGCGCCTGGCTCTTTCTCTCCTTTTTCTGTTTTATTGGAGCCCCAGCAGATTGGATGGTAATGCTTTATGAGACAGGGTGTTGCTCCGTTGCCCAGGCTGGAGTACAGTAGTGTGATCTCAGCCCACTGCACCCTCAGCCTCCTGGGCTTAAGTGACCATCTCGATTCATCTTCCTTTTTCATTTCATTTTTTTTTTTTTTAAGATGGGATTTCACCATGTTGGTCAGGCTGGTCTTGAACTCCCAACCTCAGGTGATCTGCCCGCCTTGGCCTCCAAAGTGCTTGGATTACAGGCGTGAGCCACCACGCCCGGCTTTTATTTTCTTTTATTTTTTTCAATTTTTATTTTTAAATCGATTCATCTTCCTAAGTAGCTGGGACAACATGCACACGACCACCACACCCTACTAATTTTAGTTTTTTTTGTTGAGATAAGGTTTCCACACATTGCCCAGGCTGGTCTTAAGCTCAAGTGATCTGCCCACCTCAGCCTCCCAAAGTGCTGACAGTAGGCCTGAGCCACTGCACCCAGCCACTATTTTTTTTTCTTTGTCTTATTTTTACCACATCACAGCTCAAATCTGGGTATTTTCTAATCCAGCCAAGTTCACGCCTAAAATTAACCAACACAGTATAGTGTGGTTGGAGGCAGGGAATATACCCAGATAAAGGAACTTGGCAGAGAATGAAGCCAACCCTGAAGAAAGTGGCGCCAAAGCACGAAGCCAGAGAACACTTTGGTGATTCCTCAGAAAATTAAACATAAGCCAGGCACAGTGGAGAGTGCCTGTCATTCCAGCTACTTGGGAGGCTGGGAAGGGATGAAACCTCAGTCCAGTAGTTCGAGGCCAGTCTGGGTAACATAGTGAGACCCAGTTGCTTAATAAGAAAGAGATGGATATGGCAAATTTTATGCTATGTGTATTGTACCACAATTCTGGGTTTTTTGTTGTTGTTGTTTTTGAGACAGAGTCTCACTCTGTTGCCTATGCTGGAGTGCAATGGCACAATCTCAGCTCACTGCAGCTTCCACCTACCAGGTTCAAGCGATCCTCCTGCCTCAGCTTCCTGAGTAGCTGGGATTACAGGCACCTGCCACCACCTGCCTGGCTAATTTTTGGATTTTTTTTAGTGGTAATGGGGTTTCCCCATGCTGGCCAGGCTGGTCTCAAACTCCTGACCTCAGGCCTTGGCCTCCTAAAGTGCTGGGATTATAGGTGTGAGCCACCACAATTATTTAAATTTTGAAAAATGGCCAGACGCAATGGCTCACATCTGTAATCTCAGCACTTTGGGAGGCTGAGGTGGGCACATCACTTGAGACCAGGAGTTCAAGACCAACCTGGCCAACGTGGCGAAACCCTGTGTCTACTAAAAATACAAAAATTAGCCAGGCATGGTGGCTCACGCCTGTAATCCCAGCTACTCAAGTGGCTGAGGCAGGAGGATTGCTTGAACCCGGGAAACAAAAAAAAAAAATTAAGGAGTGAAAGCAAGACCAAATTGTAGCCACATCATTTAAGCCCCAGGATATTGAGACTTGTGGCAAAAAATTCCCAGGACCACGCACACTGATGCCAATATTTGGGACACATGTAGGACCTTGACCTCCTTAAATTTACCTTCACCTCTCCAGGACCTCCCTGGGGCCCTGAAGTCCGTCTGGCCACTTCTCCATCTTTTATTATTATTACTACTTTTTTTTTTGAGACTGTCACCCAGGCTAGAGTGCAGTGGCAGGATCTTGGCTCACTTCATTCAACCTCTGCCTCCTGGGTTCAAGCCATTCTCCTGCCTCAGCCTCTCAAGTAGCTGGGATTACAGGCACGCACCTGTAATCCGTCTCATCCACCCTGATGACTGGCTCAGAGATGGCATCTCACCAAAATAGATAGCAAGAGAGGCAGCTCTAGACCTTGCCTCTGATCACGTGAGAATATAGGATCTTTTTTTCGGGAGCAACTGGGCTGGCAGGCTGTACTCCCAGGACATATGTTCAACTTCATGTGTCCTTTCACACTATGCTCCATTCATTAGTTCATCCATTCATTCACTCACCCAAAGACGCTCTCCGTTTTTAGTTTTTGGTTTTTATTTTTATTTTTTTAAAGACGGGGTTTCACCATGTTGGTCAGGCTGGTCTTGAACTCCCGACCTCAGGTGATCTGCCCGCCTTGGCCTCCAAAGTGCTTGGATTACAGGCGTGAGCCACCACGCCCAGCCTTGTTTTTGTTTTTTTGAGATGAGGTCTCACTCTGTCGCCCAGGCTGGAGTGCAGTGGTGTGATCTTGGCTCACTGCAACCTCTGCCTCTTGGGTTCAAGCAATTCTCCTGCCTCAGCCTCCTAAGTAGCTGGGATTACAGGTGGGCACCACCATGCCTGCTAATTTTTTGTATTTTTAGTAGAGATGGGGTTTCACCATGTTAGCCAGGATGGTCTCTATCTCCTGACCTCGTGATCTGCCTGCCTCAGCCTTCCAAAGTGCTGGCATTACAGGCATGAACCACTGTACCTGCCGCGCCCCCCCCCCCCTTTTTTTTTTTTTTTTTTTTTTTGAGATAGAGCATTGCTCCGTTGCCCAGGCTGGAGTGCAGTGGCGTAACCTCCTCTGCCTCCCAGGTTCAAGTGATTTTCCTACCTCAGCCTCCTGAGTAGCTGGGATTACAGGTATGCGCCACCACGCCCGGCTAATTTTTGTATTTTTTGTAGAGACAGAGACTGGGTTTTACCATGTTGGCCAGACTGGTCTTGAGCTCCTGACCTCGTGATTCGCCCACCTCTGCCTCCCAAAGTGCTGGGATTACAGGCATGAGTCACCGCACCCGGCCCTTCTCTGTTTTTGTTTCTTTGTTTGTTTGTTTGAGATAGAGCCTCTCTCTTGTCGCCCAGGCTGCAGTGCAGTGGTGCAGTCTCAGCTAACTACAACCTCTGCCTCCTGAGTTCAAGAGACTCTCTTGCCTCAGCCTCCCAAGTGGCTAGGATTACAGGCGTGCACCACCATGCCCAGCTAATTTTAGTATTTTCAGTAGTGATGGATTTTCACCATGTTGACCAGGCTGCTCTTGAATTCCTGACTTCAGGTGATCCCGGCCACCTCAGCCTTTCAAAGTGCTGGGATTACAGGCGTGAGTCACTCTGCCTGGCCTCCATCTTTAAATCATATTTAAAATTGAAACACTTTTCTTTATCTTCACTATGGTTGCCTGAGTGCAATACACCATCAGCACTTACCTGGTTTGGTGCAGTACCTTGTCAATGGTTTCCCTGCCTCTATGCTTGCATTGTAAGAGCTTTTCCCACACAACAGTCAGAAGGCTTTGGGTACATAAATAAGGGTGAGATCTGGGCGGGGCACGGGGAAGCTGAGGTGGGAGGATTGCTTGAGCCCAGGAATTCGAGCCTGCAGTGAACTATGATTGCACCACAACAGGCTACCCTAGGTGACAGAGTGAGACCTTATCTTTCTCTCTCTCTCTTTTTTTTTAGATGGAGTCTTGCTCTTGTTGCCCAGGCTGGAGTGCAATGGTGCGATCTCGGCTCACTGCAACCTCCACTTCACAGGTTCAAGCAGTTCTGCCTCAGCCTCCTGAGTAGCTAGAATTACAGGCATGTGCCACCACGCCTAGCTAATTTTGTATTTTTAGTAGAGACAAGGTTTCTCCATATCGGTCAGGCTGGTCTTGAACTCCCGACCTCAAGTGATCTGCTTGCCTTGGCCTCCCAAAATGCTGGGATTACAGGTGTGAGCCACTGAGCCCGGCTGAGACTTTAATCTCTTAAAAAAAAAAAAACAAAAAACCCAAGCACAGTGGCTCACGCCTCTAATCCCAACACTTTGGGAGGCCAAGGCAGATCACTTGAAGTCGGGAGTTTGAGACCAGCCTGGCCAACATGGTGAGTGGTGAAACCCCGTATCTACTAAAAATACAAAAATTAGCTGGGTTTGGTGGTGCACACCTGTAATCCCTGCTACCCGGGAGGTTAAGGCAGGAGAATTGTTTGAACCTGGGAGGCAGAGGCTGCAGTGAGCTGAGATTGTTCCACTGCACTCCAGCCTGGATGACAGAGTGAGACTCTGTCTCAAAGAAAAAAAAAAAAAACCACTAAATAAATAAGAAGACTTGGGGGCGGGCTTGGTGGCTCACGTCTGTAATCCCAGCACTTTGAGAGGCCAAGGCGGGTGGATCACAAGGTCAGGAGTTCCAGACCAGCCTGGCCAACATAGTGAAACCTGTCTCTACTAAAAACTAAAAGTAGCCAGGTGTGGTGGCACACGCCTGTAATTCCAGCTATTCAGGAGGCTGAGGCAGGGGAATAGCTTGAACCTGGGAGGTGGAGATTTCAGTGAGCTGAAATCACACCACTATACTCCAGCCTGGGACACAGTGAGACTCTATCTCAAAAAAAAAAAAAAGAAAAAAAAAGAAACAAAACAAAACAAAACAAAAAGACTGGGAGCTTAGAGGCAGGTATAACTAATGCATAACAATTGCTAACACTATGCACTTCCTCCTGGTGCCAGGCAGGTTAAACCCTTAACATCAGGCCAAGAGCAGTTTCTCATGCCTGTAATCCCAGCACTTTGGGAGAATCTCAGCACTTTGGGAGACTGAGGAGGGCAAATTGCTTGAGCCCAGGAGTCTGAGATCAACCTGGGGAACATGGTAAGACTCCCACTTACAAAAAATACAAATATTAGCTGTACATGCAATGGTGGATGCCTGTAGTTCCAGCTGCTGGAGAGGCCGAGGCAGGAGGATCACTTGAGCCTGGAGGTGGAGGTTGCAGTGAGCCAAGATTGCTCCACTGCACTTCAGCCTAGGTAACAGAACAAGACCCTGTCTCTAAATAAATAAACCCTTATTATTCATTCAGCTCTTCCATGCACATGTACGGTATGTCTGCTGTGTGTCAGGCACTCTGGCTCACCCTGGGATAAGGTGGTAAACAAAAGACAAGGTCTGTGTCTTCCTTGAACTGACATTCTGGTTGGGGAGGCTGACAGTAAGTGAAAAGACACATAAGTTATGTAATTACAGATGGTGGCAAGTGCTAAGGAGAAAAAGATTGTCACCCAGAGAGCCAACTTAGGTGAGCAGGGTAAACTTCCTGGAGGAGGTGATCGCCAAGTTGGAAGTAGAAGGAAGCAAAGAGGTGAAAGAAAAATGGAAGGCATTTCAGGCATCAGTGCTGGGATCTGAGTGGCTGGAGTGCGTGAGTGCGTGGGAGAGTGAAGGGAGATGAAGGTGGGAGGTGACAGAGCAGATGGTGCTGGGCCTGTGGGCTGCAAGGAGGACTTGGGATTTGATGTGGGTAAAGTGGGAACCATGAAGGGTTCTTGAGCAGAGGAGGGGCATGGCCTCACTCTGATGTTTGCAAGTGTCTCCCTACCCCTACTGGGGGAATGGGAATAGGAGCTGGGGACCAAGGAGGCAGGGTGGCACTACCTCAGCTCAGTGATGATGGGGTCTGGGAACTGATAATGTGGACAGAAACAAGTGGGGTTTGGGAGTTGGTTTTTTTTTTTTTTTTTTTTGAGACAGAGTTTTGCTCTGTCACCCAAGCTGGAATGTATTGGCACAGTCTCAGCTCACTGCAACCTCCACGTCCTGGGTTCGAATGATTCTCGTGCCTCCTGGCCAAGTCAGGAGCTATTTTTTTGGTGGGAAGGGAGCTGGGGCTAAAGAAAATGCCAGACTCAAAGGATCCAGGGGAACAAACGCATTGATGGAGGGGTCAGTGTCAGTATAGGGTAGAACTTGGGGTCTCTGGAGCCAAGACCTGGGTTCAAATGCCGTCGTGGAAACAAACAAACAAAATGCAGGCCGGGTGCAGTGGCTCACGCCTGTAATCCCAGCACTGTGGGAGGCCGACGCAGGTGGATCACATGAGGTCAGGATTTTGAGACCAGCTTGGCCAGCAAGGCGAAACCCCATCTGTACGAAAAACACACAAATTAGCTGCATGTGGTGACTCACACCTGTAATCCCAGCTACTCAGGAGGCTGAGGCACGAGATTCGCTTGAAGCTGGGAGGTTGCAGTGAGCTGAGATCATGCCACTGCACTCCAGCCTGGGCCACAGGGGGAGACTCCATCTCACAAAAAAAAGAAAAGAGCCTTCTTAGCCCCTTTCCTGTTGGGCAATCTATAGATAGCACTTTGCGAGGCCGAGGCAGGGGATAACTGGAGCCTAGGAATTTTAGACCAGCATGGGCAATATGGTAAAACCCCATCTCTACAAAAAAAATACAAAAATTAGTCAGGTGTGGTGGTGTGCACCTGTAGTCCCAGCTACTTGGGAGGCTGAGCTGGGAGGATCACCTCAGCCTGGGAAGGTTGAGGCTGCAGTGAGCCATGACTGCACCACTGCACTCCAGCCTGGGCCAGAGTGAGACCCTGTCTCAAAAAAAAAAAAAAAAGAAAAAAGCTGGGGTGGTGGCTCACACCTTTAATCCCAGCACTTTGGGGGGCCCAGGTGAGTGAATCAACTGAGGTCAGGAGTTCAAGACCAGCCTGGCCAATATGGCGAAACCTCGTCTCTACAGTAAAAATACAAAAATCAGCCAAATGTGGTGGTGTGCGCCTGTAATCCCAGCTACTTGGGAGGCTGAGGCAGGAGAATCACTTGAACCCAGGAGGTGGAGGTTGCAGTGGGCCGAGATTGCACCACTGCACTGCAGCCTGGGTGACAGGCCAAGACTGTCTCAAAAAAAAAAAAAAAAAAGTGGCTATTGAAGAAAAATTCCCTGAGAGGGGGAGGGTGGAGAGGAGACAGTTAAAATCTTGGGGCAGATCGCCAGGAGGCGACTGACACAGGCAGCTGGCACCAGGGGGCAGCAGCGAGCCTATGGGCAGCAGGGTCCACCCCAGGGGCTGTCCCTTCACAGATTCAAAGTATCTGGCGAGCACAGTGACTGCAGGACCTCAGGTGCCTGGGCCCTGGGAGAGAGCAGGCCTGGGGGGAGGGGGTGTCCAGGACGGGTGATGGGGGAGGTGGACAGGCTGCTTGTGCCTTCTGGAGTCCAGGGATTAGGGCCTAATCAGGGGAAATCTGAGCTGCCTCAAGGTTGGGATTCAGGCAGAGCTGCCAGCAGCCAGTGGGTTTCCTGCCCCGCCTCCTTCCTTTTGAGAGAATTGCCCCAGCTCAGAGAATTCAAGAGCCTTGGAAGCTGGGGTGCCCCCCACAAACACGCCAGGCCTGGACCTGTACAATAGGCACTTTATTAGTGGTTGGAATGCAGTTACACGCAGGGTTGTGCAGACGCAGTGGGGGCAGGGCTGGCGCAGGTACAGGAAACGGGAGACCCCCCCTTTCTCCTGGGGCCGGGGTTCTCCCTCTCCAGGATCCTGGGACAGTGCTGATGAGCAGAGACGTTAAGTCTGAGGGGCCCTTGGAATATGGCAAAGGGGCCACTGGGAAGCCAGGTCCCCCGAGATCAACAAGTTTGGCAAAAGGATCATCAAGTGAGGTGCGTGGGCAGGCCCCTGCCCTCCACCTCTCCCCCTGAAATCATCCCTTGGGTGGGTTCACTTTCTTTCCTCTCTTACAAAGAGAGCTGTGTCAATAACTGGCAGAGGAAGTCGGGAAATTCAGCCTAACTCCCTCCAGCCCAGCAGTTTTCCATTAAACAGCTACTAGCGATCTCCTCTCCAGCCCGCTCCCCCACTGCCAACCACCTCCGTAAAACCTCCCTCCCTCGCCCTCCTTCCCAGCCAGGAGACACCCCCACCTGGGCACACACACTCCCACCCCAGCCACTCCCAGCTAGGAGGGAGCAAAAGAAAGGCACTCCTTGGCGGCCCCATCTCAGCTGTTGAGACAGATGGAAAAAAAAGCTAATAGACCCTTTAATGCACGTCCAGGTTAAAAAATAATAATAATAAAGAAATGCTTCTGGTGGCTGTTGCGCCAACTGTTCAGGTGTGGAGAAGGGGTTCAGTCCTGGCTGGAGCAGGCAGGAGTAAACGTGGGTGTTCACTGTGGCCAGCAGCTCCCTCAGACACAAACACTATCCTTCCTATGGTCTGGCCCGTTGTCATGTAAGCAAGAACAGGAAGCACGAGGGAGCTCGCGGAGGTCGGACAACATGCCGGACATCTAGAGGCCCCACTGGATCTGACCTCGTTTCTGGCAGTCTTGGGGGCAGCCGTGAAAACTCCAAGCGCCCCTTGGCATAAGAAGGAGATGCCCCAGACTCTCCACATCCAGAAACTGGTGGGATCTGGCTCATGGGGACGGGCAGAGTGGCAGTGATAGGACTTTGGGTGAGCCCAGGGGGTCGGGGGAACAGACCCTGCTACTGAGCACCCTGCGGCATGAGGCTCCTCGAGAAGTGGGGAGCACGGGGCCTTCAGGACTCCGCTACCTTCTTGTTGGTCTTGTTCAAGAGTTTCTTGAGGGTGGAAGACATGAAGTAAGGCCTCTCGGCCGAGCCATCATTCCTCTCCAGGTCCTCCACTGTGGAGAGAGGTCCCAGAGCAGGAGGCGTGAGGGGGAGCTCACGGGCAGGGGCCACCGGGGGACAGGGAGGGTGGACAAGGGTCACAGAGAAGCCTCAGAGGGTTAGAAAGCAGACACACTGGGACCAGAGAGGGGCAGACTGTGACGGGCTCCGAGGAACACACAGGATCCCCACACTCCCAGGCCAGGAAGCCCCCCACTTCATGCACCCCCAATCTACACGGAGGAAACCTGGCCCCCACGCCAGTCTCCCTCACTGTCTACTCCTCATCTTCTGCCTGCTTCCCCTCCTCCGCACTCCCCTTCAACAGGATGTCTCTCAGCTCGGGCGACATGAAGTAGGGTCGCTCCTGAGAGCCGTCATTCCTTTCCAGGTCCTCACCTGGGCTCCCCCCGGGGAACCGGCAGGGGGGAAAATGGGGTGGTCGGGAAGGGAGGGAAAGAGAGAGGCAGGGAAGAACAGGGGAAGCCAGCAGGCATGGAGGAGAGGAAGAGAGAAGAAAAAACAAAACAAACAAAAACAGATGGAGAGACCAGAGTTAGTGGCAGCCACAGATCCACCCCCCCCATCAAAGCCAGAAACTGAGAAGCGAGGGCTTGAGGCCAGCGTCTGGGCTGCAGCCGGGGTCAGTGGACAGGAGGTCAAAGCTGCTTCTAAGCGCAAAAGGAAACCAAGAAGATGGGCTGGGGACCCAGGACGAGGGACAGCCAAGCCCCAGGGAAGCTGGGGGCAGGCAATCGTGTTGCCCCGTTGGAGGGGGATGTGATGCCCTGTGGAAAGATGGGTCTCGGGGCCCCGCAAGATTTGGGGTGAGGGGTCACTCACAGAAGCAGAGGAACAGCGTGTCCACACACATGCCATAGACGCTGAAGAAACCGTGTGCAATCAGGTAGGCGCCGATGATCACCGTCTGGGCGAGGAGAAGCAAGCTGTCCTTGCTCCATGTTCTTCCCAGAGAAACCCCCACCCACTGTGTCCCTCCTACGCTGGGATCACGTCATTCCTCTGCTGAGAAACCCTCTTTGGAATAACGACATCTTAACCCCTCACCTCCACCGGCCGGGCCCTGCCATCCATACAGCCCTCTTCTCTCCCTTTCTTTCTTTCTCTTCTTTTTTGGAGACGGAGTCTCACTTTGTCACCCAGTCTCCCTCTGTCGTCCAGTCTGGAGTGCAATGGTGCGATCTCGGCTCACTGTAACCTCTGCCTCCTAGGTTCAAGTGATTCTCCTGCCTCAGCCTCCCAAGTAGCTGGGACTACAGGCATGCACCACCACACCCGGCTAATTTTTATATTTTTAGTAGAGATAGGGTTTCACCATGTTGGCCAGGCTGGTCTTGAACTCCTGACATCAGGTGATCTGCCCACCTCGGCCTCCCAAAGTGCTGGGATTATAGGCATGAGCCACCACACTCAGTCTGATTTTTTTTTTTTTTTTTTTTTTTTGTATTTTTAGTAGAGACGGTGTTTCACCACATTGACCAGGCTGGTCTCAAACTCCTGACCTAAGGTGATCCACCTGCCTCGGCCTCCCACAGTGCTGGGATTACAGATGTGGGCCACTCTCCCCTGCCTTTTTTTTTTTTTTTTTTTTTTGAGACAGGGTCTCACTCTGTTGCCCAGGCTGGAGTGCACTGGTGCGATCTCAGCTCACTGCAACCTCTGCCTCCTAGTCTCAAGTGATCCTCCTTCCTCAGCCTCTGGAATAGCTTGGATTACAGATGTGTACCACCATGCCCAGCTAACCTCTGTATCTCCCCGCCCCTCCTCCAGAGATGGAGTCTTGCTCTGTCGCCCAGGCTAGAGTGCACAGGTTAGATCTTGGCTCACTACAACCTCTGCCTCCTGGGTTCAAGCAATTCTCCTGCCTCAGCCTCCTGACTAGCTGGGATTACAGGCACGCACCACCATGCCTGGCTAATTTTTGTATTTTGAGTAGAGATGGGGTTTCACTATATGGGCCAGGTTGGTCTCAAACTCCTGACCTCATGATCCACCCACCTCGGCCTCCCAAAGTGCTGGGATTACAGGCGCAAGCCACTGCACCCAGCCAACCTCTGTATTTTTTGTAGAGATGGGTTTTTGCCATGTTGCCCATTACCCAGGCTGGTCTCAAACTCCTGGGCTTAAGGGATTCGCCTAACTTGGCCTCCTAAAGTGCTGGGACTACAGGTATTAGCCACTGCACCCAGCCTCACCCTTGCTTTCTTTAACCCCTGGTCCTTTGCATGTGCTGTTGCCCTGTTTAATTTATGCCTCATCAGCCTTCTGCTTTCAGCTCAAAGAGCAAGTCCTCCCCAGGCTGGGTGCGGTGGCTCACGCCTGTAATCCAAGCACTTTGGAGGCCAAGGTGGGTGGATCAACTCACGTCGGGAGTTCAAGACCAGCCTGACCAACATGGTGAAACCCCGTCTTTATTTCTAAAAAAAAAAACACAAAACAAAGAGCAAGTCCTCAAGTTCCACCTCTTCCAGGAAGCCACCTGTGACATACAGAGCCGGCTTTTTTTTTTTTTTTTGGAGACAGGGTCTCACTGTGTTGCTCAGGCTGGAGTTCAGTGGCACCATATCAGTTCACTGCAGCCTTGACCTCCCAGGCTCAAGTGATCCTTCCACCGCATCCTCACCAGTAGCTGGGACTACAGGCACATGCCACCATACCCAGCTAATTTTTGTATTTTTTTGTAGAGATGGGGTTTTGCCATGTTGACAGGATGGTTTCAAACTCCTGAGCTCAACCAATCTGCTTGCCTCCCAAAGTGCTCAGATTTTACGTGTGCCCCCCTGCATCTGGCCTAGAGCCTATTTTATGTCCTCCTAGCACTGGGCACCCCCTCCTCAGCTCTTGGTTCAGCTGCAATTTTATGCATATTTAGGTGCTTTCCAGGTTTAAAGCCCATATCCTTTTTCTTTTTTCTTTTTGTTGAGACAGAGTTCTGCTCTTATTGCCCAGGCTGGAGTGCAACGGCGCAATCTTGGCTCACTGCAATCTCCGCCTCCCGTGTTCAAGTGATTCACCTACCTTAGCCTCCCTAGTAGCTGGGATTACAGGCACCCACCACCACACGTGGCTAATTTTTGTATTTTTAGTAGAAATGGGGTTTCACCATGTTGGCCAGGCTAGTCTCAAACTCCTGACCTCAAGTAATCTGCCCGCCTCAGCCTCCCAAAGTGCTGGGATTACAGGCGTGAGCCACCACGCCCAGCCTAATTCGCACATCCTCACTACACCCAGTCCCATTTACTGCTACATCCCTAGCAATCTGGAGACTCCGAGGGCCTCGGTAGCTGCTTGATAAACATTTGTCGACATAAGTCAGTGGAGCTGGCCAGGCGTAATAGCTCATGCCTGTAGTCCTTGCACTTTGGGAGGCTGAGGCAGGAGGATCCCTTGAGCCCAGGAGTTCGAGACCAGCCTGGGCAATAGGGAGACCCTGCCTCTATTATTATTATTATTATAGTAGAGCGTGAGCCGCCAGACCCAGCCTATCTTTGTTATTTTAAAGTAAAAATTTTTAAGAACTAAAGCCATGGCCGGGCAGGGTTGCTCACTCCTGTAATCCCAGCACTTTGGGAGGCCAAGGTGGGTGGATCACCTGGCCAATAGTTCAAGATCAGCCTAGCCAATAGGGTGAAACCCCGTCTCTACTAACAATACAAAAATTAGCTGGGCAGAGTGGTGCATGCCATGAGTTCGAGACCAGCCTGGACAATAGGGTGAAACCCTGTCTCTATTAAAAATTCACAATTAGCCAGGCATGGCTGTAATCCCAGTTACTCGGAAAGCTGAGGAAGAATTGCCTGAACCTAGGAGGCTGAGGTTGCAGTAAGCCGAGATCACGCCATTGCACTCCAGCCTGGGCAAGAGCAAAATTCCATCTCAAAATAAAAAGAACTAGCAAATAGAGGAACTAAGATAAGAAACTAGGTCACTGGGCTTCAAGACCTGCACTGAGATACAATACTGCCCTGGCAATGAAGGCTTATTCCCTCCACAGCCTCATTACCTCCTTTTTTTTTTTTCTGAGACAGAGTCTCACTCTATTACCTAGGCTGGAGTGCAGTGGTGCGATCTTGGCTCATTGCAACCTCTGCTCCTGGGTTCAAGCAATTCTCCTGACTCAGCCTCCTGAGTAGCTGGGATTACAGGCACCTGCCACCATGCCTGGCTAATTTTTGTATTTTTAGTAGAGATGGGGTTTCGCCATGTTGGCCATGCTAGTCTCAAACTCCTGACCTTAAGTGATCCACTCACCTCAGCCTTCCAAAGTGCTGGGATTACAGGCATGAGCCACCATGCCCAGCCCTTATCTCCACTTCTTTAGTCTCTCCCACATGCCCTACTGCTCTCTTTACTGTTCCTGGCACAGTCCCACCCTAGGGCCGCTGTACTTGCCATTCCCCTCTGCCTGGATATTGTCTACAGCTTCAGATCTCAGATCCAACATCACCAGCATGGTGACACCACCTGGACTCCCACACCTGCCACAGGTTCAAACAGTTCCCTGTGCTATACAGACATACAGACATTCTAATGGCATGTCCCAGTTTGCAATCATACATTCACCAATATCATTATGGAGGAATATCTGTATACCCCCAAACTGTAAGGCCTCGAGAGGAAAGCCCTCCCTCTCAATGCCTGATACACAATAGGTGCTTGATAATGTTTGTGGTCTGAAAGTCGGGCATGGCGGCTCAAGCCTGTGGGAGGCTAAGGTGAGCGGATCACTTGAGGTCAGGAGTTTCAGATCAGCCAAGACAACACAGTGAAACCCTGTCTCTATTAAATACACAAAAATGAGCCAGGTGTGGTGGTTCGCACCTATAATCCCAGCACTTTGAGAGGCCAAGGCAGGTGGATCACCTGAGGTCGGGAGTTTGAGACCAGCCTGGCCAACATGGTGAAACCCCGTCTCTACTAAAAATAAAAAAATAAAAAATAGGCCTGGTGAGGTGGCTTATGCCTGTAACCCCAGCACTTGGGGAGGCTCAGGCAGGCAGATCACCTGAGGTCGGGAGTTCGAGACCAGCCTGACCAACATGAAGCAACCCCGTCTCTACTAAAAATACAGAATTAGCCAGGCATGGTGGCGTATGCCTGTAATCCCAGCTACTCAGGAGGCTGAGGCAGGAGAATCGCTTGAACCTGGGAGGTGGAGGTTGCAGTCAGCCGGGATTGTGCCATTGCACTCCAGCCTGGGCAACAAGAGCAAAACAACATCTCAAAAAAAAAAAAAAAAAAATTGGCCAGGTGTGGTAGCGTCTGCCTGTAATCCCAGCTACTCAGGAGGCTGAGGCACAAGAATCGCTTGAACTAGGGAGGTGGAGGTTGCTGTGAGCCGAGATCGCTTCACTATAACCTGGGCAACAGAGTGAGACTCTGTCTCAAAATAAATAAATAAAATGAAAATTAAAAAATAAATAAATATACAAAAATTAGCCAGGTGTAGTGGCAGGCACCTGTAATCCCAGCTACTCAGGAAGCAGAACCTGGAGAACCTGCTTGAACCCGGGAGGCAGAGGTTTCAGTGAGCTGAGATCTCACCACTGCACTCCAGCCTGGGTGACAGGGCAAGACTCTCATTCGAAATCAAACAAACAAAAGTCTGTAGTCTGAATAGATAATCAATTCCCCACCTCTGACCTCTATCCCCATTTATCTAGTCAAAGAAGACCAGCAAAACATCTCTTTCTTCTCAAACCCCCATCTCTCCCCCAGCGGTCCATACCAGTATAGGAACCCAGTAATAATTGAGGGGTGGTGCTGTATCCTGCACGATCCTAATACGGTGAGTGAAGAAGAAGAAAGCCAAGATCCCTGGAAAAAGGAGAGGAAAGCAAGATGTGAAGGGTTCTGGGTACAGGAAACAGCTTCCCAAGAAGACACCCATCACAGAAGACAGAAATCAGGCTCCCATACCCTGAGAGGCTAGGTGGGCGGCACTTACCCACACTACCCACGATCAGAAGTTTGCCCAACAGAAAGAGGAAGTCGGTAACTTTGTCCAGGACAGCCACTCTGCAGGGGATAGTGAGGGGCAGGTGTGAATGCTGGCTTCAGGGACTAGGGGAAGAGGTGGGGTGGCAGGAGGAAGAGGTCTTCCCTGACCTGATGATGTTTCTCATGAGCAGAAAGAAGGCATTCCTGGCCGAGGTGCAGAAATTGGTGCCATAGATGGCAATCTGGAGGAGAGTGGGAGGGAGAGATCACACTCACTGAGTGGACATGGTGGTGGCGGGGGGCTGTCACCCTGCAGGAGCTGTTGGGTTGGTTGGGGGTCCCAGGCCCACTCACCATGATATAGGCATTCCTATTGAGAAATTTGATGAACTTCTCCAGGCACCAGAAGCAGCATTTGAGACAGGTCATGAGGTACTTGGCAAACCTGTTCTCCGCAGCTGGAAAAGAAGGGAAGGGATGTGGAAGTGAGGGGACACCCAGCCTGGCCTGGAAGGGATCCCCTCTTCCCTATCACACACATTTGCCACCATCCAGGTCTCCTGAGTCCATGTTGTCAAAGAGACAGGGTCTTGAGCCCAGGATTTTGAGGCTCCAGTGAGCTATGGTGGTGCCACTGCACTCCAGCCTGGGCAACAGAAAGATCGTCCTAAGTCTCTAAAACAAAGTGCAACCAATCTCAGCCCCACAGCCCCTCTTCTGCCATTTTTTTTTTTTTTTAAACGGAGTCTCGATCTGTTCCAGGCTGGAATGCAGTGGCTCGATCTTGGCTTACTGCAACCTGCACCCCCCGGGTTCGACCAATTCTTCTGCCTCAGCCTCCCAAGTAGCTGGGATTACAGGCATGCGCCACTACGCCCAGCGAATTTTTGTGTTTTAGTAGAGACGGGGTTTCACCATGTTGGCCAGGCTGGTCTTGAACTCCTGAACTCCAATTTGGCCTCCCAAAGTGCTGGGATTATAGGCATGAGCACCGCATAAACCCATAAACCAGTTTTATTCCTGCTCTGTTGAGCGCAAATAGATCTCACTTCTACTCTCTCTAGTAATACCCAGCGGTGGGCCAGGCCTCTTGAGCCTGCCTTCTCCGGTAGGCTCTCCGGACTGCTTCTCCATCGCAGGACCCAATCACGTGAACTCCCGAACGCCACCGTCACAGACAGAAACCAATCACTCCCCCTATTCTCTTGTCCCCCGCCCACCTCCAGGCAAGAACCAATCCTGGCTTGCTATTCAGCCTCGCCCCCCAGCAGGAGCCAATGCCAGCGGTGGGTGGGCCGTACCTTTCAGCCGCTGATCCAGGTACTCGAGTATCACTCGGATGATCTGCACAATGGCCAGGATGAGCGCGCCAAAGGCTAGGGAGCCTGTGTGGTACCTGCGGGCCGAAGGGGTGGTTGGTGGCCGGGCCAGGCCTCGTCCTCCACCCCATCCTGCCCGCAACGCCAGCCTACCTGAGCGCCCGGCCAAAGGCAGAGAAGAGCGGGAAGGCCGGCAGGTCGTCTGGCTTGCGCAGGGCCCAGTAGTAGGAGGCAAAGGCCCCAGCCAGAGTGACTTGGCCCAGCGCCAGCACGAAGTTGGCCAACCAGAAGAACATGAAGGCATTGAAGATCTGCAGGCCCAGCAGGGCCCGGTGGTAGCCCGACTCACCACCGTAGAAGGCGAACTGGCAGCGGGCATTGGGGCATAGGCGGGACTCATTGGAGGAGGGGAAGGTCTGTGGGAGAGAAGGGAGAACCGAGTCCAAAAAGAGGAAGTTCAGAGTGGGCTCTGAGCATCAGATGTGGGGCCAGGGAAGCTAGGACAGGAGACATGGGGATCAGAGTTAAGTGGAGGAATTAAGGGTTGCGAATACGGGCTTGTGCAAAAAAAGGGATTCTAGAAACAAGAAGTGGCCATCACCAGGGTCAAGAAGAAGGCATGGAGACAGGAAATGAAGTGGGGAAAATGAGTGATTTAGCACTTGGGGTGAAGGCCAGGTCAAGTTGGAGAAGTCAGCCTGTCCCAGGAAGTTGTTTGATCCTCCCCCCGGCTCCTCCCGCCACACACACCCAGCACAGGGCATGCAACAGGGGACAGTTCCTTGCTGAATAATCTCTAAGTGGACTTGAGAGGTTTCAAATTATCTGGGGCCTGCTGAGGCAATACCTGCCCTCTCCACCCTGGGGACGCCCACCTCTGGGTTGCAGGTTTTCGCAGTAAGTGGGCAGGGGCCATCATCAAAGATCTTATAGACCGCTTCGTTGGAAGTGGACAGGAAGCTAGAGGCTCGTTAAGGAAGTGGAGGTCTAGGACTGAGGACCCCAGGGACTTGTGGTAAAGAATCGATTCTCCCACCAGTTTCCAGCCCTGTTCCTAAGCTGCAGGTTACTTCTGGGCAAAGTTGGTCTTAGCCATCCCTGGGGTCAGAGATTGGTGTCTGGGGGGTGGATACACAGCAGTGCTGGCCCAGTAGGCAATGCAGAGGCACAGCAGGAAGAAGGTGACCAGTGGGTAGAGCATGGAGCACATGACGTATCCCACAGCCCTAGGGAGGAGCAGAGACACAGGCATCAGGGCAAAGATATGACTCTAGGGATAGGTCCATCCTGGCCCCTGATGCCCCGGCCCCTACCTGCTGGCTTCTTTGATGAGTGCGATAGCGATGAGAATTCTCTTCCGGAGAAAGATGAGCAGTAAGATGATAATGACTTCGAGGATACTCAGAATGATCACTGCAAAGGGCAAAGGCTGAGCCGCCTGGGCTCCCCACTCCCTCCAAGGCCTCATGTAGGGGCAGGATTGGGAGACTGGGACTCACTAAAGGCCAACCAGGTCTGCCGTAAATGCAGGTACACCCGGAAATCCGTCTGAAAGCCGAGGTCCACCAGAGAGACATCAGAGCCAGCCTCACCACGCAGTCGGGAGTACTCCATGTAGCAGTGAAATATGCCTGCATGGGGGAAACACAAGCTCAGTCCACCAGTGCCTCCTGCAACTTTGCAAAGCAGCTACAACTGCCCCCATTTAACAGAAGCAAACACTGGCCAGGCTTGGACGCTCACGCCTTAAACCCAGCACTTTGGGAGGCTGAGGTGGGCAGATCACCTGATGTCAGGAGTTCGAGACCAGCCTGGTCAACATGGTGAAACCCTGTCTCAACTGAAAATATAAAAAATTAGCCAGCCGTGGTGGCAGGTGCCTGCAGTCCCAGCTACTCGGGAAGCTAAGGCCAGTGAATTGCTTGAACCCAGGAGATGGAGATTGCAGTGAGCTGAGATCACGCCATTGCACTTTAGCCTGGGCAACAGAGCAAGACTCTATCTCAAAACAAAACAAAACAAAAAAACAGAAGCAAACATTGAGGCTGAGAGGCTGTCTTTTTGTTTTTTAGATGGAGTTTCACTCTTGTTGCCCAGTCTGGAATGCAATGGCATGATCTCGGCTCATGGAAACCTCCGCCTCCCAGGCTCAAGCGATTCTCCTGCCTCAGCCTCCCGAGTAGCTGGGATTACAGGCAAGTGCCATCACGCCCAGCTAATTTTGTATTTTTAGTAGAGACTGGGTTTCTCCATGTTGGTCAGGCTGGTCTCGAACTCCTGACTCGGGTGATCCGCCTGCCTCGACCTCCCAAAATGCTGGGATTACAGGTGTGAGCCAGCGCGCCCGGCAGAGGCTGCCTTTCTTGCCCCTGCCTCAGGTACTTTACACTTGCAGTTCCCACTGCCAGGTACTTTCTCTCCCCATGGCTGGATCCCACACATCCTTAGGTCTCTGCTCAAGTGTCACCTTCACAGGAGACTTTCCAGAACCCTTTCCCCCTACTTGGAATCATAACCATGCTGCCATGCTCTAACTTCTCTCTCTCTCTCTCTTTTTTTTTTTTTTGAGGAGTCTCACTCTGTCGCCCAGGCTGGAGTGAAATGGCACGATCTTGGCTCACTGCAACCTCTGCCTCCCAGGTTCAAGAGAACCTCTCTGCCTCAGCCTCCAGAATAGCTGGGATTACAGGTGCCTGCCAAAATGCCCGACTAATTTTTGTATTTTTCAGTAGAGACGGGGTTTTGCCATGTTGGCCAGGCTGGTCTCGAACTCCTGACCTCGGGTGATTTGCCCACCTCGGCCTCCCGAAGTGTTGGGATTATAGGTGTGAGCCACCGCACCTGGCTGAGTCACTTTTTTTTTCCATCTTCGCTCCCCCTCCACTTTTTTTCTTTCTTTTTTTTTTTTTTTTTAAAGACAATGTCTTTCTCTGCTGCCCAGGCTGGAGTGCAGTGGCAGGATCACAGCTCATCGCTACCTCAAACTCCCAGGCTCAGGCAATTCTTCTACCTCAGTCTCCCGAGTAGCTGGGACTATAGGCTTACACCACTACACCCAGCTAATGTTTACATTTTTGGTAAAGATACGGTCTCATTATGTTGCCCAGGCTCACCCAAAACTCTCGGGCTTCCCAAAGTACTGGGAGATTACAGGCATGAGCTACTGTGCCTGACCCAAGCAGCTTTCTTGAGAATGCCTTTTGCTGTTGATAAAGTACAGACCTAGACCCTGGATTGGAGGGCAGTGGTGAGCCTGGCTTAACCCAGCCACCACTGAAGGATGCTGAGGCTGTTATCACAGGAATCTGCTCTTGGCCTGTAATCCCGGCACTTTCCGAGGCCAAGGTGAGAGGATCACTTGAGGTCAGGAGTTTAAGACCAGCATGGCCAACATGGTGAAACGCTGTCTCTACTAAAATACAAAAATTTGGCTGGGCATGGTGGCTCATGCCTGTAATCCCAGCACTTTGGGAGGCAGAGGTGGGCAGATCAGCTGAGGTTAGGAGTTCTAGACCAGCCTGGCCAACATGGTAAAACCCCATCTCTACTAAAAATACAAAAATTAGCTGGGTGTGGTGGTGCATGCCTGTAATCTCAGCTACTGGGAGGCTGAGGCAGGAGAATCGCTTGAACCCAGGAGGTGGAGGTTGCAGGGAGCCAAGATCAACCCACTGCACTCCAGCCTGGATGACAGAGCAAGACTTTGTCTTAAAAAAAAAAAACAGAGCCAGGCTTGGTGACTCATGCCTGTAATCCCAGCACTTTGGGAGGCCGAGGTGGGTGGATCACCTGAGATCGAGAGTTCAAGACCAGCCTGACCAACATGGAGAAACCCCATCTCTACCAAAAATACAAAATTAGCTGGGTGTGGTGACCCATGCCTGTAACCCCAGCTACTCGAGAGGCTGAGGCAGGAGAATCATTTGAACCCGGGAGGGGGAGGTTGTGGTGAGCCAAGATCGCGCCATTGCACTCCAGCCTGGGCAACAAAATGAAACAAAAGAAAACTCTGTCTCAAAAAATGAAACAAAAGAAAATAAACAAACAAAAAGAATCTGGTCTTCTCAACAACACCAAGATGAACATTTTCACAAATATGTCAAGTAAGCGATGAAGTATGTCTGATGGCTTAGGATAAATTTCCTGATGGGCTATTTCCATGGGAAAGGGAAGGGCGGTGTGCAGATTCAGGAAAGAGGTGTCTCGACGAGGGGGTGACGCACCGTAGCCCAGCACCAGAATCACCATGATGATCATCACCCAGACCATAATACCAGCCAGGAAGCGCAGCAGGATGATGAACAGGAGGCTCATCACCATGGCAATGACCAGGCCTCTGGGGAAAAGAAAAGGGTCATGAACAGAGGCCACCCCCAGCCAGGCATAGAGGGGGCAGCCAGGGGAGAGGCCCCTTCCCTCCCAACTTACATGATAATCCAGTACCAAGACACGGTGTAATCTTCAAATATGCGCATGGCGAGTTGCCGCGCCTCTAGGACCCCATTGGCTTTCCTGGGGGAAAGAGAACGAGGCTCGGATCAGACCCTTTTCCATGATCGGGCCAACCCCAGGGATGCCTGTCCCACCCAGGAAAGCGCGACCCCAGCATGGTGCGCCAACATCCTCACTTAGCGCCCTCCACCAGGTCTGTGATGTTTTTCCGGGAGCCGTGCCCATCCTCATAGGTCGTCTCATTGCCCACCATCAGGACACCCTTGCGGGTGTGGATGGCGGGGAAGCATCTCCGGGCCACTGTATGGAGCAGAGGATAGGACCAGTCAGGCTGAGCCTCTGCACAGCCTCCCCATCCCCACCTGAGCCTCCTGGGATCCCCTGACTCACAGGGTTTGCTGGGGGTGAGGACAGCGGGGCAGTCACCATCTCTAAGCACCTCAGCGACTCCCTGCCGAGAGAGATGGAGGGAGGTGAGTCCCCAAGGCTAGCACCCTACCACTGCCTGTGCCTAGGCTCCTGGGGCAGGCTACAACTCACTTTATTGTTCTTGAAGCCAGGAACACAGAACTGCTTATAGTACTCAAAGTCCCGGGAGCTTCGGGCATTCAGGTACGTGAGGTAGCGGTCGGGGCATTTTTCCACGCAGATCTGGGAGGGGAGAAGGAAGGGATTGGGTGGGGTTGGGACAGACCGCTCAGGACAGAGGTCCCAGCCCACATTCACAGGGGGAAAAGGATGGAAAGCAGGGAGAGGAAAAGGGGGAACAGTGGGCACAGGTTACCTGGGGAGTAGGACATTGGAATTCCAGCAAAACCAGGGGGCTGGCACACTTCACAATGTTGAAATAAAACAAGAAGGGTTTGTTCCTGGAGTTAGAGAAGGGAGAATGGAAACTGTTAAGACTTCTTAACCACCCAACAGAAAACTTCTTTGCTTCTTTTTTCCTTTTTATTTTTTTCTCTCTCTTTTTTTTTTTTTTTGAGACGGACTCTTGCTCTGTTACCCAGGCTGGAGTGCAGTGGTGAGATGTGGACTCACTGCAACCTCCACCTCCCGGGTTCAAGCGATTCTCTTGCCTCAGCCTCCCAAGTAGTTGGGACCACAGGCACTGGCCATCACGCCCAGCTAATTTTTGTATTTTTAGTAGAGACGGGGTTTCGCCATGTTGGGCAGACTGGTCTTGAACTCCTGACCTCAGGGGATCCTCCCGCCTTGGCCTCCCAAACTGTTGGGATTACAGGAGTGAGTCACTGCGCCTGGCCTCTTTTTTGCTGTGGTTTTTTGGAGACACAGTCTTTCTCTGTTGCCCAGGATGGAGAGCAGTGGCACAGTCCTGGCTTGCTGCAGCCTCAACCTCCTGGGCTCAAGTGACCCTCCACCTCATCCTCCTGAGCACCTGGGGTGACAGGCATGCACAACCACACCTGGCTAATTTTTTGTAGTGACAGTGCTTGAACCCAGGTAGTGGAGGCTGCAATGAGCCAAGATCGCACCATTGCATTCCAATCTGGGCGAAAAAGCGAGACTCTCTTTAAAAAAAAAAAGATATTTTGTATAGCGCCAGGCAGGGTGGCTCAGGCCTGTCTTATGCCAGCACTTTGGAAGGCCCAGGTGGGAAGATCACTTGAGCCCAATTTCAGGCTGTAGTGAGCTATGATCCTGCTACTGGCTGACAGAGTGAGACACCGCCTCAAAATAATAATAACAATAAAACTGCAGCAGCAGGAACTCTATGGCAGGTGCCATTCTAAGCTCTGTACAGGTACTGGCACATCTGACCATCAAAATAGCCCCATGAGGGTGGGACTGTCATGATCCTCATTTTAGAGATGAGGAAAATGAGGCTCAGAGAGATTGAGACACCTGCCCTAGGTCACAGAGCCGGGAAGTGACGCCACTCACACCGTACTTGCTCTGCTGTCTCACCTGCCCATCACCACCTGACGTCTGATCCAGGACCGTCCCCTCTCTGTCTCTCCTGCTCTTAAAATGTGAGCTGCCAGAGAACAGGACACTTACTATCTCATTTAGAGTTGTGTGTCCCCAAGGCCTAGGTTGGTGGCTGAGGCTGGTGAGACTTTGATCAGTACTTGCTTTCTTTTGATGTTTGTTTTGTTGAGACCAGGTCTTGCTCTGTCGCCCTGGCTGGAGTGCAGTGGTACCATCGTACCTTACTGCAGCCTTGACCTCCCAGCTCAAGCAATCCTCCCACCTCAGCCTCCTGGGTAGCTGGGACTAGAGGTGTGCCCCACCATGTCCACCTAATTTTTTTGTTTGTTTCTTTTGAGACAGTGTCACTCTGTCACCCAGGCTAAAGTACAATGGCGTGATCTCAGGTCACTGCAACCTCTGCCTCCCGGGTTCAAGTGATTCTCCTGCCTCAGCCTCCCAAGTAGCTGGGATTACCCAGGCTGGAGTGCAGTGGTGAGATGGTGGGACTCACTGCAACCTCCACCTCCCGGGTTCAAGCGATTCTCTTGCCTCAGCCTCCCAAGTAGTTGGGACCACAGGCACTGGCCACCACGCCCGGCTAATTTTTGTATTTTTAGTAGAGACGGGGTTTCGCCCTGTTGGCCAAGCTGGTCTCAAACTCCTGGCCTCAAGCGATATTCCTGCCTCGGCCTCCCAAAGTGTTGGGATTTGGGGCATGAGTCACTGCGTCCAGCCCTGTAAACACTTGTTAACTGGACTTAAGGAGATGGGGAATGCCTAGAATCTTCCGCCCACTCCTCCTCAGCCCCGCCAGGCCCGAGGGAGGACTCACTCGTTTTTGGTGCCCTTCTGCCCGCAGAACTCGCCCCGGCTATCCGTGGGGTAGATGACCTTTCGAGGGTCTCCATGAGTCCAGGCTGTGGAAAGATCCGGGGATACTGAGACGCTGCCACTCCTCAGAACCAGCCCTGTTCCCACTGCAGAGGCTGGGGCTGTGTGGCTGCCCCCTCCTATCCTGGAACCCCAGGTCCCGTCTCATTCTCTACTCACCTATAATGCCCACAGCCACGTAGCCCACAATGGCCAGGAGCAGAAACACACAGCAAATGACGTCTGTGCAGCCCCTGGGGAGCAGAGGGGCAGTGTTGAGGGGAGTCTTGGTGCCGTGTGCACCATGGGCATATCTGCACTCCGCAAACACCCGCATCCAACACCCGCGTCCAACACCCGCAACCGTGTGTTATTTGGACACATTTTCCTGAGTCGTTTGAATGCCGTACCAAATGGCACATGCATTTTAATTTTTATTTCATTTCACTTTTATACTGGCTCCTTTTTTTTTTTTTTTTTTGAGACGAAGTTTTGCTCTTGTTGCCCAGGCTGGAGTGCAATGGCACGATCTCGGTTCACCACAACCTCCACCTCCCAGATTCAAGTGGTTCTCCTGCCTCAGCCTCCTGAGTAGCTGGGATTATAGGAATGCGCCACCACACCCAGCTAATCTTGTATTTTTAGTAGAGGCCAGGTTTCTCCATGTTGGTCAGGCTGTTCTTGAACTCCCGACCTCAGGTGATCCACCCGCCTCGGCCTCCCGAAGTGCTGGAATTACAGGCATGAGCCACCGCACCTGGCTTTTTATTTTTTATTTTATGTTTTTGAGAGCAACTCTCGCTCTGTCGCCCAGACTGGAGTGCAGTGGCACGATCTCAGTTCGCTGCAACCTCCGCCTCCCAGGTTCGAGTGATTCTCCTGTTTCAGCCTCCCAAGTAGCTGGGATTACAAGCACCCCCACCACGCCGGGCTAATTTTTGTATTTTTAGTAGAGATGGGGTTTCACCATGTTGGCCTGACTGGTCTTGAACTCCTGGCCTCAAGTGATCCACCTGCCTTGCCCTCCCAAAGTGCTGGGATTACAGGTGTGAGCCACCGTGACTGGCTACCTTTTATTTATTGTTATTATTATTTTTGAGACAGAGTCTCACTCTTGTCATGCAGACTGGAGCGCAGTGGCACCATCTCGGCTTACTGCAACTTCTGACTCCCAGGTTCAAGCGATTCTCCTGCCTCAGCCTCCGGAGTAGCCTCCAAGTAGTCACAGCTACTCTGGAGGCTGAGGCAAGAGACTCGTTTGAACCGGGAGGGGTAGGTTGAAATGAGCTGAGATTGGGCCACTCCAGCCTGGGTGACAGATGGAGACTCCGTCTCAAAAATAAATAAATAAATAAGAGCATGGTAAAAATTAAGTCCAGGCCGGGTACAGTGACTAACACCTGTGATTCCCAGCACTTCGGGAGGCCAAGGCAGGTGGATCACTTGAGGTCAGGAGTTCAAAATCAGTGCTTTGTGCTCAGGAGGTCAAGACCAGCATGGGCAACATGGCAAAACCTGTCTCTGCTAAAAATACAAAAAAAAAAAAAAAAAGAAAGAAAGAAAAAAAATTAGCCAGGCATGGTGGCTTGCGCCTGTAACCCTAGCTACTCAGGAGGCTGAGGTGGGAGCATTGCTTGAACCTGGGAGGTGGAGGTTGCAGCTCCTGCACTCCAGCCTGGGCAACAGAGCAAGATTCTGTCTCAAAAAAAAAAAAAAAAAAAAAAGAAAAGTTGCAACTATTTGTCACCAGTCTGTTGGAGAACAGATGGGAGTGGGTGTGAAGAGACAGGGATTGGAGTAGTATTATCTGGGAGAATCCCCTAAAACCCAGAGCCCTTACCTGTTGTAAATGGGTCCTTTGAAAGTGGGATCATACTTCTGTGGCGTTCCTGAAAGTGGAGAAGATTATGATGGATGGGGTTGGAGACCCGAACCAAGACAGCGCTGGGAGAGCACCTCTCCCCAAAGCCCCTAGGGGTGTCTTTGCCTTGGTAATAATAAAATTCAGAGACCTGTGGAATTTCTGCCCCATCCACCTCCAGGTGACCACACCCAAGCCCCCAGTCCTGGCAGGCCAGGACAGTGGGGGAGGGATCACTAATTGTGAACAAATTCATTAAGTGGCAGCCACCTACTGGGAAGAGGGCTGAAATGGTGGCCACCCCGGAACCAGGTGGAGACGGGGAAGGTCTGAAGTGGAATAGGGGAAGAGGGAGCCGGCACCAGTGGCTGGCAGAGGGACACAGGGGCAGGTCCTTCAGGTAGGGGAAAGAAAGGAGGGTCACCTGCGAGGCTCCGGGGGACAAGTGGGGTGAAGGGGGCTGGGTGACGGTGGGGGGCTCTAGGCGCAGATTTGCAATTGCGCTCCCCCTCCAGCCCCCTTCCCTGCGCCCCAGCTCCTCTTGAGGCCCCCTCCGAGGGGCCGAGGGGTCGGCCCGGGGCTGCAGGCGGGGGTCGCTGCCTACCGTGTTTCCCGTAGTAGTGGGGCCGCTCGTTCCCCATTCTGCAGGCGCCCAGCCCCGGCGGCCGCTTGAGCTCTCTCCCGCGCACCCTCGGCCCTCCGGAGTCTGGAGGGAGGCACTGACCGCGCGGCTGGCGGCGGCTCCTCCCAGAACAGCGCCAGGCGGGGCGGCCCAAACCGGTCAGGCCGGCCCGAGCTGGACGGCTGCCCAGACGGAGGGACCCGGGAGGGCGCGGGCGGGGCGCAGCTGCTCCCGCCACTCACCGGCCGGCAGAATTTAGCCCTCCCCGCCCCCACCGGGGAACCCTGCGGATTCACCCCGGGACCACCCCGCCACCGGGCGACGCCGCTTAGAACCCCTGGTCACCCTAAAGGGCGCTATTGTGGCTCCGTTTTGTAGGTGTGGAAACTGAGGCACGGGGGAGGGAAAACGGCCCACGGCCCAAGCCCAGACAACCAACTGTGGAGTGTTGCGGCTGAAAACTCCTCAAACCTGTGCATGAGTTTTCTGTCTGCTGCTTTTTTTTTTTTTTTTGAGACTGGATCTCCCTCTGTTGCCCAGGCTGGAGTGCAGTGGTGCAATACACAGCTCATAGCAGTCAGGCCATTCTCCTGACTCAGCCTCCCAAGTAGCTGGGACTACAGGTGCTCTACTGTACTCGGCTAATTTTTAACTTTTTTGTAGAGATGGGATCTTGCTATGCTGCCCAGGCTCATCTTTAACTCCCGGACTCATGGGCTCTTCCCACCGTGGCCCCTCAAAGTGCTGGGATTATAAGCATGCACTACTGGGCCTGGACTTAGAACAAGTATTTATTCAGCCCTTACAGGGTGCAGGCCTTGGACTGGGCCCTGCATGCAGTGAGGAATGAGAGACCCAATCTCAGAGGGTGCAGTGGCTCACGCCTGTAATCCTAGCACTTTGGGAAGCCGAAGTGGGTGGATCACAAGGCCAAGAGATGGAGACCATCCTGGCCAACATGGTGAAACCCCATCTCTATTTAAAAAAAAAAGTGGGGGGGGTGGGACCCAATCTCCACCCTTGTGGAGCCCACATCCTCCTGGGTCACCCTGAATTCAAATGTTCCTTCTGTGCCCTCTGGACTAGATGATACTTAACAAAGGCCTTGTCTTCCCTGAGCCTCAGTTTCCTCAACTGCAAAATGCCGCTAAAGTATGAAACCAAAAGTGACCTCAAAGAGCAGGCATAGGCCAGGCATGGTGGCTCACACCTGTGATCCCTACACTCTGGGAGGCTGATGTGGGCAGATCACCGGCCATCAGGAGTTCGAGACCAGCCTGACCAACATGATGAAACCTCATCACTACTAAAAATACAGAAATTAGCCAGTGTGGTGGCACATGCCTGTAATCCCAGCTACTTGGGAGGCTGAGGTTGGAGAATCTCTTAAATCTAGGAGATGGTGCCATGCCTGATCTTAGCCAGTGTTTTTTTTTTCTTTCTTTCTTTCTTTCTTTCTTTTTTTGTGACGGAGTCACTCTGTCCTCCAGGTTGGAGCGCAGAGAGGCGCAGTGGCTCACGCCTGTAATCCCAGCACTTTGGGAGGCTAAGGTGGGCAAATCACCTGCGATCAGGAGTTCGAGACCAGCCTGGCCAACACGGCAAAACTCCGTCTCTAAAAATTAGCCAGGCGTGGTGGTGGGCGCCTGTAATCCCAGCTACTCTGGAGGCTGAAGTAGGAAAATTGTTTGAACCTGGCAGGTGGAGGTTGCAGTTAGCCAAGACTGTGCCACTGCACTCCAACCTGGGTGACAGAGTGAGACTCTGTCTCAAAAAAATAAAATAAAATGACATAAAAATAGAGACAGGGTCTCACTGTGTTACCCAGGATGGTCTCAAACTTCCCGTCTTAAGCAATCCTCCCACCTTGACCTCCCAAAGTGCTGGGATTGCAGGCATGAGCCACTGCACCACAACCTGCCCCTACTTGTATATTTATAGATACTTATAAACATAAGTGCAGCTGATTACTCGGTTAACATGGCATTATACAGGTGGCATGGAGGTGTCCTCAGCAGAAATACACATTTAGTGTGGGGGGGGTACACAGACAGCCTGGGGTTATACAGTCAGTGTGACCATATGCAGTTGGTGTCCAATAATTGTAGCTGCTGCCTTAGACTCTAGGACTCACAGGCAGGGCTCTGGTCACTAACTCAGCTTATCCTTAAAGAAACGCCCTCTCCGCTGGGCAAGGTGGCTCATGCCTGTAATCCCAGCACTTTGGGAGGCTGAGATGGGTGGATCACAAGGTCGGGAGTTTGAGACCAGCCTGACCAACATGGTGAAACGCCGTCTCTACTAAAAATACAAAAATTAGCCAGGCATGGTGGTGCGTGCATGCCTGTAATCCCAGCTACTGGGGGGCTGAGGCAGGAGGATCGCTTGAACCTGGAAGCTGGAGGTTGCAGTGAGCCAGGATCATGCCACTGCACTCCAGGGAAACAGAGCAAGACTCCATCTCAAAAAAAAAAAAAAAAAAAAAATCGCTCTCCCTTTATTAGTAGCCTCCAGCAGAGGAGGCTCCATCTAAACTAAACACCTGGACCACAGGCAAGGCCCAAGGCACCAAGTCATGCCCTTGGATGACCCAGACTCCCAAAGAAGCCCTGTGGTTCTTTCTTGAAGTCTCTGCCAGCCCAAAGCCTGGCTGGTCCCACCCTACCCATTCCAAGCAGTGGAGAGAGAGCAGGACACAGGCCTCTTCTCTTCCCAACTACACTGGGTGCCCTGGGGACATTCTGGTTTATTCGTGCCCCACCCACCAGCTCCACACTGAGGAATCCCAAAAGTTGAGCTCTTAGGAAGCCGTTGTCTCTGAGCTGCACACCCATGTGACATCCGTTTTCCCCCAACACACATGGGCATCTCATACTCAGTGTGGCGGCATCCAAACTTTTTTTGAGACAAAGTTTCGCTCTTGTTGCCCAGGCTGGAGTGCAAATGGCAGGATCTCGGCTCACTGCAGCCTCCGCCTCCTGGGTTCAAGCGGTTCTCCTGCCTCAGCCTCCCGAATAGCTGAGATTACAGGTGCCCACCACCACACCCAGCTAATTTTTTTTTTTTTTTTTTTAATAGAGATGGGGTTTCACCATGTTGGCCAGGCTGGTCTCGAACTCCTGACCTCAGGTGATCCACCCGACTCGGCCTCCCAAAGTGCTGTGATAATAGGCATGAGCCACCACCCCTGATCTAATTTTCTATTTATTTATTTTTTTTTACAAAATACGTGTTGGTCAGGCTGGTCTTGAACTCCTGACTTCACACACAGGTGATCCACCCACTTCAGCCTCCCAAAGTGCTGGGATTATAGGTGTGAGCCACCGTGCCTGGCCAGCTTTTTTGTTTTTGAGACAGGGTCTCACTCTGTCACCCAGGCTGGAGTGCAGTTGCACAATCACAACTCACTGTAGCTTTGACCTCCTGGGCTCAAGCGATCCTCCCACCTCAGCCTCCTGAGTAGCTGGGACCACAGGCATGCACCACCACACTCAGCTAATTTTTTGTATTTTTAGTCGAGATGGGGTTTGGCATCGTCGCCTAGGCTGCTCTCAAACTCCTGACCTCAGGGATCCTCCCACCTCAGCCTCCCAAAGTGCTGGGATAATAGGTGTGAGCCACTGCACCTGGCCCATCCAAACTTCTGATTATCCAATGATTCAGGAACAGCAGCTCCATCCTCCCACGTGGTCAGGCCAGGAACCTGGGGCTGCTTCTCTGCTTCAGATCAGTTTTGCCTTCAGAGCTGTCCAGAATCCAACCTCGTTTCACCTGTTCCTCAAGCACTCACCCTTTCCTTTTTTTTTTTTTTTTTTTGCTCAGCCACCCAGGCTGGAGTTCAGTGGCTGGATCTCAGCTCACTCCAACAACCATCTCCTGGGTTCAAGAGATTCTCCCATCTCAGCCTCCCAAGTAGCTGGCATTACAGGCACCTGTCATCATGCCCAGCTAAGTTTTGTATTTTCAGTAGACATGGGGTTTCACCATGTTGGCCAGGCTGGTCTTGAACCCCTGACCTCAGATGATCCGCCCACCTCGGCCTCCCAAAGTGCTGGAATTACAGGCGTGAGTCACCACGCCCGGCCAACAGCCGGCCTTTTCACATAGCCCTGTCATCTCCTGCCTGGACAAACACAGGCACCTTCTATCTTCCCTATAGCTGTCAACATGGTGAAATCCATCTCTACTAAAAAAACAAAACAAACAAACAAACAAAACAAAAATTAGCCGGATATGGTGGTGCATGCCTGTAATCTCAGCTACTCGGGAGGCTGAGGCAGGAGAGTTGCTTAAACCTGAGAGGCAGAGGTTGCAGCGAGCCGAGATCGCACCCACGCCATTGCACTCCAGCCTGGGCGACAAGAGCAAAACTCCATCTTAAAAAAAAAAAATTCCACATGGATTAATCATGCAAATAAAACTCAAAACTATTATAAGTATGAAGGGAAAGCTTAAGAGAATACTTCTACCATCAGATAGGCAGTAAGACTGGTAAAGCCAGAATGCAGAGATAAGGGAGTACCAAAAGTTTCTGGTGTTAGCGAGAATGGCAGAGGGTGAGCGGCTGCAATAGAAACAGCCAGTGCTGACCAAAGAGAACTTGTTACCTTTCAGATCCTCCCCACCACACTGGAGGCCATTTCATCAACCCATTTTATAGCAGAGGGAATGGAGGCTAAGGGAAGGCAAGGGGCTTTGCTAGTCAACTGAGTGATCTGTCCCCAGTCCAGGTTTGATGGGTAAGTGGGAGCCATGGAGGGTGTTTGGGCAGGAGCATGACAGGGCCTCGCTGGGGAGGGGAGAACACATGGGGGAGTCTCAGCTGTCTCGGGAGAAGACTGGGGAGCCTGAGGGTTTGGTGCCATGAGTGGGACAGCTAGGCCATGCCTGGCTGTGTGAACTTGAGTTACTCCTCTGTGAGACGGAACTAAAAATGCAGAGAGAGGTGCCTGGCATACACTTGGCTCAAGGCCTGGCTTTGTGGGCTCTCAGGAAAGAGGGAACATTGGTATCATCTTGTGATGGTTTCCATTAGCTCTCATTAATGTTAGCTGGGTGGGGAAGGGAGGGGAACAGCAAATACTAATGGTTTCTGCTCGTGGTGCCTGATCTAAACTCTGAAGATGGGAACTTGCTGTATCTCTGCAACAATACTGCAAGATAATAATAAGCACAAGCTGGGTGCGGTGGCCAGTGACTGGTGCCCGTCGTTCTGGCTACCAGGGAGACTGAGGCAGGAGGATGACTTGAGCCCAGTTACAGGCAGCAGTGAACTGTGATGGCACCATTGCACTACAGCCTTGGCAACAGAACAAGACACTGTCTCTAAAAATAAAAGTAAAATAGAGACGGAGCATGGTGGCTCAATCCTGTAATCCTAGCACTTTAGGAGGCTGAGGTGGGTGGATGGCTTGCGTCCCGGAGATCAAGACCAGCCTGGGCAACATGGCGAAACCTTGTCTCTACAACAACAACAACAAAATTAACTGGGCGTGGTGGCATGCCTTTGTAGTCCCAGCTACTTGGGAGGCTGAGGTGAGAGAATCTTTGAGCCCAGGAAGATAGAGGTTGCAGAGAGTTGAGATTCCACCACTGCCCTCCAGCCCAGAAACAGAGTAAGACCCTGTCTTTTTCACTATGTGTATGGAAACAGAGTTTTACTCTGTTTCAATAAATAAATAAACATAGTAATAAAATGTTACACAGTTCACCTCATTTCATCCTTTTTTTTTTTTTTTAAGACGGGGTTTCACCATGTTGGTCAGGCTGGTCTTGAACTCCCAACCTCAGGTGATCCGCCCGCCTTGGCCTCCCAAAGTGCTTGGATTATAGGCGTGAGCCACCACACCCAGCCACTTTTCTTTTTGGGGGGGGGGGGACAGGGTCTCACTGTCACCGAGGTTGGAATGCAGTGGCACCATCTTGTCTCACTGCAGCCTCGACCTCCCAGGCTCAAGTCATCCTCCACTTCAGCTGGGACTACAGGCACATGCCCCCATGCTTGGTTAATATTTGTATTTTTGGTAGAGACAGGGTTTCGCTATGCTGCCCAGGCTGGTCTCCAAATCCTGAGCTCAGGCGATCCTGCATTGGCCATCTAAAGTGCTGGGATCACAGGCATGAGCCACCATGTCCAGCCTGCCTCATTTCATCTTTACAGCAGCTCCTGTCATCCCCATTTGAGACAGAGCAACTGAGGCCTAGAGAGAAACAGATGCCCATGGTGTGAAAGATTTCAACGAGCAGACCCAGGCCGTCGGGAGGACAGTTAACCTTCAAACAACACAGGCTTGAACTTCATGGTTCCCCTAAAACACCAATTTTCTTCCGCCTCTGTTACCCCTAACACAGCAAGACCCACCCCTCCCCTTCCTCTTCCTCCTCAGCTCACTCAATGTGAAGACCTTTTTTTTTTAATTTTTTTTTTTTTTTTTAAAGATGAGGTTTCACCATGATGGCCAGGCTGGTCTTGCACTTCTGACCTCAGGTGATCCACCCACCTCGGGCTCCCAAAGTGCTAGGACTACAGGCGTGAGCCACCTCGCCCAGCATTTTTTTTTTTTTTTTTTTTTTTTTTGAGACAGAGTCTTGCTTTATCGCCCAGGCTGGAGTACACTGGTGCGATCTTGACTGCAACCTCAGCCTCATAGGTTCAAGCAATTCTCGTGCCTCAGCCTCCTGAGTAGCTGGGACTACAGGTGTGAGCCACCACGCCCAGCTAATTTTTGTATTTTTAGTAGAGATGGGGTTTCACCAGCCTCTGCAGCCTCTGAGGCGGGAGGATGACTTGAGCCCAGGAGTTACACACACCAGTGAGCTGTGATGGCACCACTGCACAACAGCCTTGGCAACAGAGCAAGACCCTGTCTCTAAAAGCAAAAGTGAAACAGAGATGGAGCGTAGTGTCTCAATCCTGTAATCCTAGCGCTTTAGGAGGCTGAGGTGGGTACCCCCTCCTGCGGCTGTCCCAGAACCTGGGAGGGAGGCTGCTGTGAAGGGTAGTACAGGGAACAGGAGACCCATCTGAGGCTCAGCCCTAGCCATCAGCCCTGCTGTGGGGAAGTTTCCTGCCTGGAGACCCCCTTTCCCATGCCTCCAGCTACACAACAATTCAATTGCTTTTTTTGTTTGTCCAAAATAAAACCTCAGCTAGCTCTACCAAAAGAAAAAAAAAAGAAAGAAATGGTGTTTCACCAAGTTGGCCAGGCTGGTCTCAAATTCCTGACCTCAAGTGATCTGCCCACCTAGGCCTCCCAAAATGCTGGGATTACAGGTGTGAGCCACTGCGCCTGGCCCCTAATTTTTATTTTTATTTTTAGTACAGACAGGGTTTTTGCTATGTTGGCCAGGCTGCTCTTGAACTCCTGACCTCAAGTGATCCACCTGCCTTGGCCTCCCAAAGTGCTGGGACCACAGGTGTGAGCCTCTGCACCCAGCCTCTGAAGACCTTTTTGATGATCCACTTCCACTTAATGAATAATAAACATATTTTCTTTTCCTTACGCTTTAATATTTTTTGCCATTAAAAGGAATGGCAAAAACTGCAATCACTTTTGACTTTTGCACCAACCCTATAATATTTTCTTTTGCTTTTCTTTCTTTCTTTCTTTCTTTTTTTTTTTTTTTTTTTCGAGATGGAGTCTCACTCTGTTGCCCAGGCTGGAGTGCAGTGGCACAATCTCAGATCACCGCAACATCTGCCTCTCAGGTTCAAGCATTCTCCCACCTCAGATTCCCGAGTAGCTGGGATTACAGGCACACGCCACCACACCCAGCTAATTTTTGTATTTTAGTAGAGACAGGGTTTCACCATGTTGTCCAGGCTCGTCTCAAACTCCTGACCTCAAGTGACCCACCCACCTCAACCTCCCAAAGTGCTGGGATTACAGGCATGAGCCACCTCGACTGGCCTTCTTCAGCTTGCTTTATTGTAAGAATAAGATATATATATAATACATAGACACAATACATATACATTGTTATGTTATCAGTAAGGCTAAGGGTCAATAGTGGGCTATCACTAGTTAAGTTTTTGGGGGAGTTACATGCAGTTATATGCAGGCTGAATGTGGTGACTCACACCTGTAATGCCAGCAATTTGGGAGGCTGAGGTGGGAGGATCGCTTGAGCCCAGGAGTTTGAAACCAGCCTGATCAACACATCACAACCCTGTGTCTACAGAAACTTAAGGCATAGGCAGATTTCTAAATGCACACGGGTTGGTGCTCCTCATACTCATGTTGTTTGAGGGTCAATTACATTATTTCCTATGGTTGCTGTAACAGGACACCAATGCGTTGGTGGCTTAAAAACACAAATTTGGCCGGGTGCGGTGGCTCAGGCTTGTAATCCCAGCACTTTGGGAGGCTGAGATGGGCGGATCATTAGGTCAGGAGTTTGAGACCAGCCTGGCCAACATAGTGAAACCCGGTCTCTACTAAAATTACAAAAATTAGCTGGGCATGGTGGTGTGTGCCTGTAGTCCCAGCTACTCAGGAGGCTGAGGCAGGAGAATCACTTGCACCCAGGAGGCGGAGGTTGCAGTGAGCCGAGATCGCGCCACTGCACTCCAGCATGGGTGACAGAGTGAGACTTCATCTCAAAAAAAAAAAAAAATACACAAATTTATTACCTCACAGCTCAGGAGGGCAGAGGTACAAAATATATCTCACTAGGCTACAATCGAGGTGTAGGCAGTGCTGCGTTTCTTTCGGAGATTCTAGGGGAAAATCTGTTTCCTTGCCTGCTTCACCTTCTCGAGGCCGCCCACATTCCTTGGCTCCTGGCCTCTTCTTCCATTTTTAAAGCCAGCAATCACATCAAACCCACCTCGCTTCCGTTGTTTCGTGTCCTCCTCTGACTCCACTATCTCCGTCTTCCATTTTTTTAAAGAGACAGGGTCTTACTATGTGGCCCAGGCTGGTCTCAAACTCCTGGGCTCAAGCAATCCTCCCACCCTGGCCTCCCAAAGTGCTTGAACTACAGGCATGAGCCACTACACCCAGCCAAAGTCTTCAACTTGGTAAGGCATAGTAATCAGCTTATGCCTGTAATCCCAGCACTTTGGGAAGCCAAGGAGGGCAGATCACTTGAGGTCAGGAGTTCGAGACCAGCCTGGCCAACATGATGAAACCCAGTCTCTACTAAAAATACAAAAAAATAACAGGGATAGTGGCAGGCATCTGTAGTCCCAGCTACTTGGGAAGCTGAGGTAGGAGAATCACTTGAACCCAGGAGGCGGAGGTTGCAGTGAGCCAAGTGCTTACCACTGCATTCCAGCCTAGGCAACAGAGCAAAACTCCATCTCAAAACAAAACAAAACAAAACAAAAAAAAGAAAGAAAAGAAAAAATAACTATATTAGCTGAGTGTGGTGGTGCACGCCTGCGGTCCCAGTTCACAGCTCACTGCAGCCTACCACTAGGGAGGCTGAGGTGGGAGGATCACTTGAGCCCAGGAGACAGAGGCTACAGTGAGGAGTGATCACGCCACTGCACTCCAGACTGGATGATGAGAAACCCTGTCTCTGAAAAAACCAAAAGCAAACAAATAAAAATAACAAAACAAAAACAACCCTTCCCATCCCCCACTAACCGTTAGTGTGATCGCATTTCACGACGGGCACACCGAGGCTGCTTGCTCAGACCACACAGCTGGTGAGGGACACAGCCAGGAATCAAACCAGTCCCTGCTGGAGCCAACCCAGGCCTTTTCCTTGGCAGGTACAGGGAGAAGCAGAGATAACATTGCAGCAATGGTGGGGAAGAACATCTGGGAAAATGGGGCTGTTGGACAAGGCCGGGATTGAGGGCGGCAGCCTTCAGGTTACAGCCTTGCTGGCGGTGGTGGCCGAGCCCGCCCAGTGCAGTGGGCGTGGGCGATAAGAGAACTGCCACAGCCTGCCCAGTCACAGTGCTGGTGCCAGGACATCAAATGCCACCCAGCCCCCCACAGCTTCCGGACACTGGCCAAGTCCCCAAGAGCTGCAGCAGCCCAAGGCCTCACCCACACAGCCAGCCACTGGCCTCTGCCTTCCCAGAAGTCTGTGCCTGCGAAATGAGCATCACCAGCTGCCCAGACACCTCCTTTTGACAAAGGGTTTGAGGACAGCATCCAGGTGGGGAGGCGCAGAAGGGTTAAGGGCAAAAGATAAGAGCGCCTACTGTATGCACAGAGCACCTACTGTATGCTGGACTGTGCTAGGCACCAAACCAGACTTTGCTTCTAAAAATAGTTAATCTTTTTTTTTTTTAAAGACAGGGTCTCCTTTCTTTCTTTCTTTTTTTTTTTTTGAGATGGAGTCTCACTCTGTCGCCAGGCTGGAGTGCAGTGTCGTGATCTCAGCTCACTGCAACCTCCGTCTCCTGGGTTCAAGTGATTCTCCTGCCTCAGCCTACCAAGTAGCTGGGACTACACTACAGGCGCGCGCAGCCACGCCCAGCTAATTTTTGTGTTTTTTTATTAGAGATGGAGTTTCACCATGGTGGCCAGGATGGTCTTGATCTCTTGACCTCATGATCTGCCCTCCTCAGCCTCCCAAAGTACTGGGATTACAGGCATGAGCCACCGTGCCTGGCAAGACAGGGTCTCCTTCTCACCCAGGCTGAAGTGCAGGAGTACAATCATGGCTCACTGCAGCCTTGACCTCCTGGGCTCAAGTGAGCCTCCCACCTCAGCCTCCCAGGCATGCACCACCACACCCCACTAATTTTTAATTTTTTTGTAGAGACAGAGTCTCACTATGTTGCCCAGGCTGGTATAGAATTCCTGGGCTCAAGTGATCCTCCCTTTTCAGCATTTTGAAGTGCTGGATTAAGGAATGACCCACCACACCTGGCTCAGCCTAAGAAGCTTTAAAATATCCAGATGCCACACACAAACAGAAATTAATAGGCCACAATCTAGAAGGAGACATTTTGGCTGAGCTGCCTCTGAGGTGAAAACAGCTAGCCGGAGATTTCTAGAAGATTCTTTCACATGGAAAGCTAAAATCTTCCATGCGGTTGAGGGCTTACTTATATTTAGTTTTTAGTCCCCCTGCCAGGACAGAGGGGATTTCTTTATTTTATTACATGAGTTTACTCATTTACTTGTATTTTTGAGATGGGGTCTTATTCTGTTACCTAGCTTGGAGAGCAGTGGCACAATATCGGCTCATTGCAACCTCCACCTCCCGGGTTCAAGCAATTCTCCTGCCTCAGCCTCCCCAGTAGCTGGGATTACAGGCACAAGCCACCACACCCAGCTAATTTTTGTATTTTTAATAGAGACGGGGTTTCACCGTGCTGGCCAGGCTGGTCTTGAACTCCTGACCTCAAGTGATCTGCCCACCTCGGCCTCCCCAAGTGCTGGGATTACAGGTGTGAGCCACTGCGCCCGGCCTAAAATAATATTTTAAAATAATGCTCTCTAGCCTGGCAATAGAGGCACATGCCTATAGTCCTAGCTACTCAGGAGGTTGTTGGGGGAGGAGCGCTTGAGGGCTTGAGCCCAGGAATTCAGCTAGCTTGGAAAACATTGTGAGACTCCCATTCATTTTTTTTTTCTTTTTATTAACGAAAAGTTTTTTTTTGTTAGAAATGGGGTTTCACCATGTTGGCCAGGCTGGTCTTGAACTCCTGACCTGCAGTGATCCACCCACCTCAGCCTCCCAAAGTGCCGGGATTACAGGTATGAGCCACCACGACCAGCCAAGACTCCCATTCATAAATAAATAAATTTTTAAAAATCATGCTCTCATGGGGATTGATTGGGAAATGGCAAAAAAGTCTCAGCGGGGTGTAGTCGTTTATGCCTGTAATCCCAGAACACTGGGAGGCAGAGGCGGGCGGATCACCTGAGGTTGGGAGTTACGGACCAGCCTGGCCAACAAGGTGAAACCCAGTCTCTATTAAAAGTACAAATATTAGCCAGGCGTGGTGGCTCATGCCTGTAATCTCAGCTACTTGGGAAGCTGAGGCAGGAGAATCACTCGAACCCAGGAAGCAGAGGTTGCAGTGAGTCCAGATCATGCCACTGCACTCCCCGCTTGGGCAATAAAAGTGTAACTCCATCTCAAAAAAAAAAAGGAAGAAAGAAAAGCAAAGTCTCTAGGGAGAATTCTTTACCAGGGCTCTGCAAATGTTTTTCGTTTTTTGTTTTGTTTTGTTTTTAATTTTTTTATTAAGATGGGGTTTCACCATGTTGGTCAGGCTGGTCTTGAACTCCCGGCCTCAGGTGAATGTTTTCTGTTAAAGACCAGATATTAGAGATTTTAAGCTTTGTAGTTCACATATCATCTCTGTCATATATTTTTTTTTTTACAACCATTTAAAAATATAGCAGCCATTCTTAGCCCACTAGGCTTATAAAAACAGGCCACCACCCAACAATCTAAATATAAGTAACATTAGCCATGTGCGGCGGCTCACGCCTGTAATCCCAGCACTTGGGGAGGCCGAGGTGAGCGGATCACTTGAGGTCAGGAGTTCAAGACCAGCCTGGCCAGCAAGGTGAAAACGTCTCTATTAAAAATACAAAAATTAGCTGGGCATGGTGGCTTGTGCCTGTAATCGCAGCTACTGGGGAGGCTGAGGCACGAGACTCACTTGAACCCCGGAGGCAGAGGCTGCAGTGAGCTGACATGGTGCCCCTGCCCTCCAGCCTGGGCAACAGAGGGAGACTCCGTCTCAACAGATAAATAAATAAGAGCAACAGCATAGATGTGCACATTTAAAAAGAGTTACGGGCCGGGCGCGGCGGCTCACCTCTGTAATCACAGTACTTCCAGAGGCCACGGTAGGAGGATCACTTGAGCCCAGGAGTTCAAGACCAGCCTGGGCAACATGACAAAACATGGTCTCTTCAAAAAATACAAAAATTAACCGAGCATGGTAATTGGAACCTTGTAGTCCCAGCTCCTTAGGAGGCTGAGGCAGGAGAATTGCTTAAACCCAGGAGGTGGAAGTTGCAGTGAGCCGAGACTGTACTATTGCACTTCACCCTGGGTGACACAGTGGACCCTGTCTAAAAAAAAAATATAAGTATATACTAATAAAATAATAATAATACACATTGGCCCTTCTTGGGCATGACAGGGCCCTGGAAATGTTCTTTTTTCCTCATCTGGGTGCTGGCTAGATGAGGTGTTCACCTTGTGAAAACACCTTCAGCCTCATATATTTAGGATCTATGCCCTTTTATGTATGTATTTCCTACTTCAAAAAAAAGTTTAAAATAAATATTCCCTTTGATTGGTTAAATAAAAGACGGTCCATCCACAAATGTGCTATTCTATGCTACTGTGCAAAAAGGTTGTGCTGGGCACCATGGTACACACCTGTAATCAGTGCCAGCTACTGGGGAGGCTGAGGCGGCAGGCTCCTTTCAATCCAGGAGTTCCAGGCTAGCCAAGGCAATATAGCAAGACCCTGTATCTTTGCTTTTTATTTTAACCCTCTCTTAAAATAATAATAATAATAAATGATTGAGGAAGCTTTGGGGGTGTTGACATGAGATCATCTCTAATATATATTAGGTAAAACAAAAGAAACAAAAAAACACTAGGTGCAGTGGCTCGTGCCTGTAATCCCAGCACTTTGGGAGGCCAATACAGGAGTATTGCTTGAGCCCAGGAGTTCACAACCAGACTGGGCAATAGGGTAAGACCCCGCCTCTTAAGAAAAAAATTAGTTGACTATCATGGTGCACACCTGTAGTCTCAACTATGTGGGAGGCAGAAGCAGGAGGATCACTTGAGCCTAGGAGTTTGAGGCTGCAGTGAGCTATGATCATCCCACTGCACTCTAGGCTAGCCTAGCGATAGAGTGAAACCCTGTGTATAAACAACAAAAATAACAACACAGACTAAAGTATGGTCCAGGGTGACAGAGCAAGAGGGAAACTTTCATCATAAAGCCGTAACATCTTTTGTATCTTTTAAATTTAAAGCATGTGAATGTATTATGCCTTTCAAAGAAAACAGCCGCAAGTAACCTTTTCATGCATACATACATATATATGTGCATGTGTGTATATATATTTTAATATTATATATATACATATTTTTTTTGAGATGGAATTTCGAGCTTGTGGCCCAGGCTGGAGTGCAATGGCATGATCTCAGCTCACTGCAACGTCCGCCTCCTGGGCTCAAGCAATTCTGACTCAGCCTCCCAAGTAGCTGGGACTACAGGTGCACATCACCACACCCAGCTAATTTATTTATTTATTTATTTTTTGAGAGGGAGTCTCTTGTCGCCCAGGCTGCAGTGCAACGGCGTGATCTTGGCTCACTGCAACCTCTGCCTCCTGGGTTCAAGTGATTCTCCTGCCTCAGCCTCCTAAGTAGTTGGGATTACAGGTACGCACCACCATGCCCGGCTAATTTTTGTATTTTTAGTAGAGACGGGGTTTCACCATGTTGGTCAGGCTGCTCTCGAACTCCTGACCTCGTGATACACCCGCCTCGGCCTCCCAAAGTGCTGGGATTACAGGCATTAGCCACCACGCCCGGCCCTAATTTTTGTATTTTTAGTAGAGACGGGGTTTCACCATATTGGTCAGGCTGGTCTCCAACTCCTGACTTCAGGTGATCCACCTGCCTTGGCCTCTCAAAGTGCTGGGATGACAGTAGTAAGCCACCACACCCAGCCATGCGTATATATATTCAAATCAGGTGCCAGGGCCTTAGTGCAGGCTGAACTGTGTTCTAGCGAATGGAAACAGGAAATCTGCTTTTTGAGACAGGGCCTTCCTCTGTCATCCAGGCTGGAGTGCAATGGCATGATCTTTGCTCACTGCAATTCTGCCTCCTGGGCTCAAGTGATTCTCCCACCTCAGCCTCCCAAGTAGCTGGAACTACAGGTGAGCACCGCCATGCTCAGTTAAAATTTTTTTTTTTTTTTGAGATGGAGTCTCTGGGATTATAGGCATGTGCGACCACACCCAGCTAATTTTGTATTTTTAGTAGGGACAGGGTTTCACCATGTTGGCCAGGCTGGCCTTGAACTCCTGACCTCAAGTGACCCACCCACCTCAGCCTCCCAAAATGTTGGGATTATAGGCGTGAGCTCACACCTATAATGCACGCCCGGCCGAGAGTCCGTGTTTTAAATAAGCATCACTACTGTCCCCTCCAACCTCAGTTTTATTTCTCCCTGGCCAGAGTCTATTGTTTTGGATCCAGAATCTTTTTCTGCACTGCTCTTACCACGGGTGGGCTGGCTGGAAAGGATGGCAGTGCCCATTGCTGACATCCTCCGGGGGCCCACAGCCATTTCCCCATTTCCCTTGGAACTGCTGCCTTCCTCTAGATATGATCTCTGCTGAGGAACGCGCTTCCTGCCCGACCTGGTCTTGCCCAAGTCAATGCCTTGGGTTGCTTCTCCATCAGCTCGTGGGAAAGCCCTGTCCACAGTAACACCAGCCCTGGCGGCCTCTTGGCACACTGTGTTTGCCAGCCTATGCAAAACGCTTCCTCCACCAGTGAGTGTGGTCAACTGAACCCTACAGACAAAGACACAGAGCATGAGAGAGGTCACGGACTCACCCAGGGCCACACGGCTCCTAAGTGTCAGAGCCAGGATTTGGGCCTGGGTTTGCCTGACATCAGTCCCTAAACTCCTGCGGGATGGGAAGCCATTAGAACAAGGGGGTAGGCTATGGGAGCCACTCTTCCACACCATCCCCCAGGAGAAAGTTCCCTTCATCCATCAGGGACTTCATGGGGCAGTCCAAGGCCCCCAGGTTTTTGGTTCTGATGTGAAGGAACTACTTCCAAGCTAAGCAAAACCCCTACTTCAAGCAATCAAACCAGATGGCCCCTCTGGCCCCAAGGCAAAATATAATTAAGTAACTATGTGGTTTGTTTGCTGTTCTTTCTGCCTGAAGCACACTTCCCCTAAATCTTCCCACGGCTGGCTCAACCTCCAGCCCTTAGTAACCTAAAATAATCGCTGATGTGTCTGCCACACAAGATCACACGATGTCCCGTTCTTTGCTTCACAATTTACAGCAACCTAAAATTACACATTCCTTCCCTTAACTACTCCCTGCGGTCAAAGATTTCGCTGCTATATTCACTGCTGGGTTCCCAGGGTCTAGACCCCTGCCTAAATTGTGCTCAATAAATGTTGATTGAAGGTACTCCCTTGAGCCCAGCACAAGGTCTGTCTGGCGGGGTCCCCTGTCTCATGTGTGGGCCTGGGAGGTCTGCCTAGCTCCACCCATGGCTCAGTTCCATCCTTTGGCCAAATTCAAGGCTGGGTGAATCCTATCATTGTCTACTCTGCCCCAGCCAAACCTCATAGAGACCCGAGACCCTTCATATGCTGCCCACAAGCAGGCAAGACCTGGCTGGAACCCCAGACTGAGACTCTGAGGTCAGAGACGGCCTGTCACACCCAAGAGACACACAGCACCCCGCAGCCACTGGGGCTGGGGTTTGAGCCCAAATCAAGACCAAGGCGGTCCCTCCAGGGGACTGGGCTGGGCAGCTTCAGTCGGGGAGCGGGTGCTGGGAGGCGGCCAGGTCCTGCTGCCTCCCCTTGGCTGGGCTCTGCAGGGAAGGTCCCAGCCTCCCCCATCTATCTCTCCCGGCAGCCTCCTGAGGCTACAGTCCCTGGGGGCAGGAAGGCACAGCTCTAGCCAACTTGTTTGTCTTGAATATTTTTGAGCAGTTTCCGGCCCCCTCCCCAAGGCCCTTCAGTGTCACAGTTTCCAGGAAGTTCTTGTCACACAAAGAGGGGCGATATACAGTGCCTCTTTGCCCCCAGGGTAGTACCACGTGGGGCTGGAGCTGAGTGGGGTCTTGGAGACCCAAAATGGAGAAGAGAAAGGAGAAACTGAGGATGGCCACTCTCCCCACCGTGGGAATCCAGGGGAGGGCGGCACCACACGGCGCTAAGGATGGAGAAGCCCACATCCTGGCCCTATCCCCGGGGCCAACTGACTCAGGCCGCCCCCAGAGGTTCGCGGGAGGGAGTTCCAGTCGCCAGCACCTCTCGAAATGGGAGGTGGGTGTCCCCATCCCCTTGCACAGGGCGGGGAAAGTTTCTCAATTGTTTCCTGCTTTCTTCTTGCCCCCTTATCAGAGACGCCCTTCTTTCCGCCGTTTCCAGGCGGCTGGCCAGACCCGGTAGGCTCCCAGCTTGGGTATTCGGTCTGCCCAGTCTTGCCTCAGTTTCCCCATTTGGCTAACAGCCCTGGTGGGCTACTTCTGGCGGTAAGGTGCAGGAGGAAGAAGTGGACAAAGGGGTTCAGAGAGGAAGGGGATTTGGGGAGGTCGGGGCCCTGTCTATTTTCCGAGCCCGCATCGCCGCGCCTCCCCCTCCCCCGCCCGCCATCTGAGCCGCCCAGATAACGGGACCTCCCCGGGCGGAGCATGCGCCGTGCACCCCGGCCCATCAGCCAGAGGGGGGAGCTGGGGCTCCCGGGAGGGGGACGCGGGGCGACCCGGGTGGAGCAGGGGGCGTGGGATCCGCGCAGCGTGGGATGCGGGGGGCCGAGTCCGCAGGGCTCTCCAGCGGCAGCGCGGGTGCCTAGGGTCTCAGATGTTCCCCTGGCTCAAGGTCCCCCCAGCCCCAGGTCAGCAGAGGCGGCCCCTGACCGGAGGCGGCTCCTACCGTAGGCTCCGTTTTTCCGCTCGTCCTCCATGGCCGCGGCGGGCGGGAGGCGAAGTCCGAGCCAACGCGACCCCAGCCCGGGCGGGCGGGAGGCTCCGCGGGCTACAGCGCCCCGCCCCGGGCCCCGGCCCCGCCCCGCCCGCCGGCCCCGCCCCCGCGCGGCTCCTCCAATGGGAGCCTCAAGCGGGCAAGGGCGGGGCCCAGAGGCGGGACCTGGAGTGGGAGGGGTGGAGCCCCAACCTTTGTTTCCAGTCTTGGCTCTCAAGTAACCCTCTCGAGGGTGTGCACCGTGGGCAAGAGAGGTCTATCATTGGTTCATTTATTCATTTATTCATTCATCTATGCATTTCATCGTCAAGGAGATATTGAGACTGGGTGTGGTGGCGCTGGCCTGTAATCCCAGCCACTCTGGAGGCTGAGGCAGGAGGATAACTTGGGCCAGAGTTCCAGACCAGCCTGGGCAACATAGTGAGATCCTGTCTCTAAAAGGTACATTGGCCGGGCGCGGTGGTTCACACCTGTAATCCCAGCACTTTGGGAGGCCTAGGTGGGAGGATCGCATGAACCCAGGAGTTTGAGACCAGCCTGGGCAACATAGGAAGACCCTCGTCTGTAGAAAAAAATGTAAAAAATTAACCGGGCTTGGTGATGCACACTTGTAATTCAGCTACTCCAGAGGCTGAGGTAGAAGGATCACTTGAGTCCAGGAGTTTGAGGCTGCAGTGAGCTATGATTGTGCCACACTGCATTCCAGCCTGGGCAACCCTGTCTCAAAATAATAATAATAATAACTAATAGTAATAATAACAAAAGATGGATAGATAATTAATAGGTAACTATTGATCACCATGTACCACTGAACATACCAAAAGATGCCATTTTCTTTCTTTCTTTATTTTATTTTATTTTTTGGAGATGGAGTCTTGCTCTGTCGCCCAGGCAGGAGAGCAGTGGCACAATCTTGGCTCACTGCAACCTCTGCCTCCTGGGTTCAAGCGATTATTTTGTCTCAGCCTCCCAAGTAGCTGGGATTACAGGGGCCCGCCACCATGCCCAGCTAATTTTTTGTATTTTAGGAGAGACGGGATTTCACCGTGTTGCCCAGGCTGGTCTCAAACTCCTGACCTCGTGATCTGCCCACCTCGGCCTCTCAAAGTGCTGGGATTACAGGCGTGAGCCACTGCGCCCGGCCAAGATGCCATTTTCGTTCACTAGATTAGTAAGAATTTTAGAGTTTGATAACATGAAATCAGGTGAGTGAGTGCTTTGAAGCAGAACGTTTTCTGGCAGAAAGAGTAAGTCCAAGTCATGTTCACCTGGTGCCATTCCTGCCTGGCACTGACCGGTGTGTGTACATGGAATGTAGTAACCAAGGGGTGTTCCCTGCAGCCTTGACGGTTTTGTGAAAAATGGGTGAAAACATCACTGCACTCCAGCCTGGGTGACAGAGTGAGACTCTGTCTCAAAAAAGAAAAAAAAAAGAATAAAGCATAAAGCACGAAGTCATCAGGGACATGTAAATTAAAGCCTCAATGAGATACCATTGCACACCCACCTGAGTAGCTAAAATTAAAAAGTCTGGTCGAACCAAGTGTTGAGGAAGATGGGAAACATATGGAGGCTCTCCTACTCTGTTGGTGAGAATGTAAAATGGCACAACCACTTGGAAAATAATCTGACAGTTTCTTCTCTCTCTCTCTCTCTCTCTCTCTCTCTCTCTCTTTCTTTCTTTCTTTTCTCCATGTTGGTCAGGCTGGTTTCAAACTCCCGACTTCAGGTGATCCACCTGCCTCTGTCTCCCAAAGTTCTGGGATTACAGGCGTGAGCCACCGCACCTGGCCTGATCTGGCAGTTTCTTGCAAAGTTAATGCCCTAGAAATTGCACTTCTAGGTATATACCCAAGAAAAGTATAAGTGAAGAAAAGAAAAAACCCACAGAGACTTTCATACAAATGTTCATGGCAGCTTTATAGTATCCTTATTCATAATCCCAAAAAAAAAAAAAACACAAAAAAAAAACCAGGGGCCGGGTGCGGTGGCTCACGCCTGTAATCCCAGCACTTTGGGAGGCTGAGGTGGGCAGATCACAAGATCAGGAGTTTGAGACCAGCCTGACCAACATGGTGAAACCCCGTCTCTACTAAAAATACAAAAATTAGCTGGGCATGGTGGCACCCGCCTGTAATCCCAGCTACTCAGGAGGCTGAGGCAGGAGAATCGGTTGAACCCAGGAGGCAGAAGTTGCAGTGAGCCGAGATTTTGCAACTGCACTCCAGCCTAGGCAACAGAGTGAGACTCTGACTCAAACAAACAAACAAACTAGAAGCAACCTAAATTCCCATTAACGGATCAGTGGTGAAGCAAACCATTGTGGGTTTCACCCCTACCATGGGATTCTCCTTAGCGATGAGGAATGCATGTTTTATTCTTCTTCTTCTCTTCCTTCTTCTTTTTTTTTTAGGGACAGGATCTTTCTCTGTTGCCCAGGCTGGAGTGCAGCGGTGCAGTCATAGCTGACTGCAGCCCTGATCACCTCAACTCAAGCGATCCTCCCGCCTCAGCCTCCCAAGCTGCAGGGACTACAGAAACACACCACCATGCCCGGCTAATTTTTTAAGTTTTTGGAGAGTTGGGGATCTCCCTAATAGGTGCCCAGGCTGGTCTCAAGAGATCCTTCTGCCTCAGTCTCCTAAAGTGCTGAAATTACAGATGTGAGCCACAGCGCCTGGTCTAGGAGTAAACTATTGATACAGGCAAAAATATGGATGAATCTCCCCAAAAGCATAATGTTGTGTGAAAGAAGCCACCCACTTTTTTCCAAATTCTAGAACAGGCATAGCTAATCAACCTATAGCAACAGAACATAGATAGTAACAGAACATAGATCATTGGTCGACTTTTGGGACAGTAATAACTGCTAGGATGAGAGGAGCAGCTTCTGGGAACTGGAAACAGGATTGTAGTGACGTAGCTTAGTTCAGTTTGTGAATACTTGATACTTGATCTTTCCCCTTCCATCTCCCCAACTCCTTTTTTTTTTTTTTTTTTTTTTTTTTTTTTTGTGACAGAATCTTGCTCTGTTGCCCAAGCTGGAGTGCAGTGGCAATTTTTGTATTTTTACTAGACACGCAGTTTCGCCATGTTGCCCAGTATGGTCTCGAACTCCTGACCTCAAGAGATCCACCCACCTCAGCCTCTCAAAGTGCTGAGATTACAGGTGTGAGCCACTACACCTGGCCTCGACTTCTGCCCTTTTAAAATATGTTGCTCAGCTGGGTGTGGTGGCTCATGCCTGTAATCCCAGCACTTTGGGAGGCTGAGGTGGGAGAATCACCTGAGGTCAGGAGTTCGACACCAGCCTGGCCAACATGGAGAAACCCCATCTCTACTAAAAATGCAAAAAAATTAGCCAGGTGTGGCGGCACAGGCCTGTAATTCCAGCTGCTCAGGAGGCTGAGGCAGGAGAATCGCTTGAACCCGGGAGGTGGAGGTTGTGGTGAGCTGAGATTGCACCATTGCACTCCAGCCTGGGCAACAAAAGCGAAACTTCGTCTAAAAAAGTTAAATAAATAAATAAATAAAATATGTTTCTCTTCCCGGTCCAGTCGCCAGCATTATGCTCTTTTATTCCTTTTTCAAGTTCCTCATGGGCAGGCATGTGGTCATGGAACTCAAGAATGACGTGGACATCTGTGGCACCCTTCTTTCAGTAGATCAGTATCTCAACATCAAACGAGCTGACACAAGCGTCATACGCTTTGAGAAATATCCTCACAAATTTTCAGTGAAGAACTGCTAGGCTGAGCTTGATGGCTCACACCTGTAATCCCAGCACTTTAGGAGGCCGAGGCAGGTGGATCACCTGAGGTCAGGAGTTCGAGACCAGCCTTGCCAACATGGCAAAATCCCATCTCTACTAAAATACAAAACCTAGCCCGGGGCAGTGGCAGGCGCCTGTAATCCCAGCTACTCGGGAAGCTGAGGCAGGAGAATTAGTGGAACCTGGGAGGCGGAGGTTGCAGTCAGCTGAAATCACTCCACTGCACTCCAGTGTGAGCAACAGAGCAAGACTCTTGTCTCAAAGGAAGAAAAAAAACAAGGACTGCTTCATTCTGGGCTTAGTGGTCCCATACAGACAGTTCCCAGCAGAGGAGGTGAACACACGTTGCCACAGCGTGCAGCAAGGAAGAAGTCCGGCAGCAGTAAGTGACGACCCCTCCTCCTCCTCCCCCTCCCTCTTCCTTGGTGACCCGTAACCCCAAGTCCCAGCCCAGGACCCCTAACTCCCAACACTTGAAAGTTTTTTTTTTTTTTTTTCACTAATGATGGTTTTGTGAGTTTTTTTTTTTTTTTTAAAGGGATGAGTGGATAAGAGGAATAATAGGGAACAGGTATCCTTTCTGAGCAGGGGAGAAGAGGTAGGCTGGGAAACTTCAAAGCCTTTCCAATCCCCAGCACCTGGAGATGGTGGGAGGGAGGGCTTCCTAGGTCTTCCCAGGGCAGCATATGAATCACTTGGGGGATGGAAGGAATCTGTCCCACATCAGGAATAAAATTTATGATGCAAATATATATATATATACACATACACACACACAAGCATATTTATACACAGGCTATATATATAATGTAACACACACACACACGTATAACATATATATAAGCCAAACGCGGTAGCTCATGCCTGTAATCCCAGCACTTTGATCCCAGGGCGGATCGCCTGAGGTCGGGAGTTCAAGACCGACTTCACCAACACGGAGAAACCCTGTCTCTACTAGAAATGCAAAATTAGCTGGGCGTGGTGGTGCATGTGTGTAATCCCAGCTACTCAGGAGGCTGAAGCAGAAGAATCGCTTGAACCCGGGAGGTGGAGGTTGTGGTGAGCTGAGATTGTGCCATTGCACTCCAATCTGGGCATCAAGAGCAAAATTCTGTCTAAAATAAATAAATGTGTGTGTGTGTGTGTGTGTGTGTGTGTTACGTGTTGCTCGGTGCCATGTCTCACACACATTGGGAGGCTAAGGCAGGAGGATTGCTTGAGCTCAGGGGTTCCAGATCAGCTTGGGTAATCAAGTTAGACCTCATCTTTAATAAAAAATAATAAACAAATAAATAACAATACGTTACATTTTGGCCAGGCGAGATGGCTCACACCTGTAATCCCAGCACTTTGGGAGGCCAAGGCAGGTGGATCACGAGGTCAGGAGTTCAAGACCAGACTGGCCAACATGGTCAAACCCTGTCTTTACTAAAAAACACAAAAATGCTGGGCGTGGTGGCTCACGCCTGTAATCCTAGCACTTTGGGAGGCCGAGGTGGGTGGATCACCTGAGGTCAGGAGTTTAAGACCAGCCTGGCCATCATGGTGAAACCCCATCTTTAAAAACAAAAACAAAAACAAAAATTAGCTGGGCATGGTGGCTCGTGGCTGTAATCCCAGCTACTTGGGAGGCTGAGGTAAGAGAATTGCTTGAACTGGGACCTGGGAGGCGGAGGTTGCAGTGAGCCGAGATCACGACACTGCACTCCAGCCTGAACTATAGAGCGAAAATCTATCTAAAAAAAAAAAAAAAGGTTACATTTGGTGGAAGAAAAAAAAAATAAAAAAGAATAAGAAAAAATATGTTACATTTGGAAATGGGAATTTAAAAAAATAGTTTAAGAAAGGAGGTGGCCCTGCAGATTATAACAAGAGTGAATGTTTACAGCCAGGTCAAGTGGCTCACACATGTAAACCCAGCACTTTGGGAGGCGGGAGGGTCACTTGAGGTCAGGAGTTCAAGACTAGCCTGGATAACATGGTGAAACCCTGCTTCTACTTAAAAAAAAAAAAAAAAAAATAATATATATATATATATATATATATATATATATATCTGGGTGTGGTGGCATGCGCCTGTAATCCCAGGTAGTTGGGAGGCTGAGGCAGGAGAGCTTCTTGAACCCTGTAGGCCGAGATTGCAGTGAGCCAAGATCGCACCACTGCACTCCAGCCTGGGTGACAGAGTGAGACTCTGTCTCAGAAAAAAAAAAAGAAAATTAGCCAGGTGTGGTGGTGCACACATGTGTTCCCAGTTACTAGGGAGGCTGAAGCAGGAGCATCACTTTAACCTGGGAGGCAGAGGTTGCAATGAGTCAAGATTGCACCACTGCACATGCCAACCTGGGCAATGAAACGAGACTTGGTCTCAAAATAAAAGAAAAAGAGTAAATGTTTATAGAAAGCTTAGTCAGTGTCAGACAAGGCATTAAGTGCTTTACATTTATTATTACTATTTTATGTATTTATTTTTGAGATGGAGTTTCACTCTTGTCTCCCAGGTTGGAGTACAATGGTGCCACCTCGGCTCATCCCAACCTCCGCCTTCTGGGTTCAAGCGATTCTCCTGCCTCAGCCTCCAGAGTAGCTGGGATTACAGGCATATGCCACCATGCCTGGCTAATTTTGTATTTTTAGTAGAGAAGGGGTTTCTCCGTGTTGATCAGTCTGGTCTCAAACTCCTGACCTCAGGTGATCCTCCTGCCTTGGCCTACCAAAGTGCTAGGATTACAGGCATGAGCCACCATGCCTGGTTTTACTTTGTTTTTTTTTTTTTTTTTTTTGAGACACAGTCTCACTCTGTCGCCCAGGCTGGAATGCAGTGGTGCGATCTCTGCACACTACAACCTCCGCCTCCCAGGTGTAATCGATTCTCCTGCCTCAGCTTCCCGAGTAGCTGGGATTACAGGTGTGTGCCACCACACCCAGCTAAATTTTTTTTTTTTTGAGATGGAGTCTCAGGGTGGGGGGAGAAAAAAAGAGATGGAGTCTCACTCTTGTTGCCCAGGCTGGAGTGCAATGGCACAATCTCGGCCTACCGAAACCTCTGCCTTCTGGGTTCAAGTGATTTTCCTGCCTCAACCTCCTGAGTAGCTGGGATTACAGGTGCCCGCAAGCACGCCCGGCTAATTTTTTGTATTTTTAGTAGAGATGGGGTTTCACTATGTTGGTCAGGATGGTCTCAAACTCCTGACCTTAGGCGATCCACCTGCCTTGGCCTCTCAAAGTGCTGGGATTACAGGCGTGAGCCACCGCACCCGGCCTCCAGCTAAATTTTTATTTTTAGTACAGATGGGGTTTCACCATGTTGGCCAGGCTGGTCTGGAACTCCTGACCTCAGGTGATCCGCCCACCTTGGCCTCCCAAAGTGCTGGGATTACAGGTGTTAGCCACCATGCCCAGCCCACCTTTTTTTTTTTGAGTCGAGGTCTGGCTCCATTGCCTAGGTTGGAGGGCAGTGGCACGATCTTGGATCACCCGGTCAAGCACTCTATATTAAACCATTATAATCATTTTCCATCTGGGGAAAGTGACATGAAAAGGTGAAGTAATTTACCCACAGTAACACAGTGAGCACCTGACTGTGCAAGAATCTGCACCCGGAGAGTTTGGCTTTACACCACAGACACACTTCCTTCCCCGTCAACCACGTGCTTTCAAGAGCAGCCTCCAGGTCATATTGTTGAGTGATAATAGCAAGTTGTATTTACTTTTTTATTTAAGACAGAGTCTCGCCAGGCACGGTGGCTCACACCCGTAATCCCAGCACTTTGGGAGGCCGAGTTGGTAGGATCACCTGAGGGTGGGATTCTAACCAGCCTGGCCAACATGGTGAAACCCAGTCTCTACCAAAAATACAAAAATTAGCCTGGCGTGGTGGCAGATGCCTGTAGTCCCAGCTACCCGGGAGGCTGAGGCAGGAGAATCGCTTGAACTGGAAGGCAGAGGAGGTTGCAGTGAGCCAAGATCGAGTCGCTGCACTACAGCCTGGGCACTCTATCTCAAAAAAAAAAAAGAAAAAGAAAAAAAGGCCAGACACAGTGGTTCACTCCTGTAATCCCAGCACTTTGGGAAGCCAAGGCAGGTGGATCATGAAGTCAGGAGTTCGAGACCAGCCTGGCCAATATGGGGAAACCCCATCTCTACTGAAAACAGAAAAATTAGCCAGGCATGGTGGCACGCACCCATAATCCCAGCTACTCGGGAGGCTGAGGCAGAAGAATCACTTGAACCTGGGAGGCGGAGGTTGTGTGAGCTAAGATCGCACCACTGCACCCCAGCCTGGGCGACAGAGCAAGATTCTGTCTCAAAAAAAAAAAAAAAAAGAAGAAGAAGATGAAGAATGGTGGGTGCCAGGAGCTGGTAGTGGCAGTGGGAGTGTTTCATGGGGACAGACGAGAAAGTTCTGGAGATGGACGGTGGTGATGCCTGCACGACAGTGTTAATGTGCTTAATGCCTCTGAACTGTGCACTTCAAGATGGCTAAGATGGCCAGCTGGGGTGGCACCTATCTGTAGTCTCAGCTACTTGGGAGGCTGAGGTGGGAGGATGGCTTGAGAGAGCCAGGAGGGGAACTGAAATTCGGGGCAGCAGATTCAGTGATTTCCTGTGGCAAAGGTCAGCAGGTGTCTGACTGTGCCAGGTGGGGTGGTTGAGGGTCAATGGGGAGCCATAGAGGATGTGAGAGTGAGTGAGAGTCAAAAAGTCACCGGGAGTTTCAGAGATCCCTTTAGTGGTATGGAGAAAGGACTGAAGACAGGGCCTAGAGCCATGGTCCCTGGGAGAGGCTGGGGGAGGCTCCAGGCATCCAGAAGGAACTAGGACAAAGCCATGGCCTCAGGGGACGGGGGAGGTCACCACTGAGGCGAGGCAGGCTGGGCAGAGCCTGGACACAGAGAGCTGCTCTGTTCTCTGACCCCACGGAAGCTTTTGGGCTCATGAATTTTTCATGCCAAACAGGCCTGGAGTTTCAGATTCCAGGGCGCTGGGCCCAGGCTTTCGGGTTCTGTTTACTGCCTCATCTCAGGGCCCAAGAAGACGAGTTATTTATTTATTTATTTATTTGAGGCAGAGTCTCACTCTATTGCCCACCGAATTTTTTGTATTTTTAGTAGAGATGGGGTTTCACTATGTTGGTCAGGATGGTCTCAAACTCCTGACCTTAGGCGATCCACCTGCTGGAGTGCAGTGGCGTGACTCTGGCTCACTGCATCCTCTGCGTCCCAGATTCAAGTGATGCTCCTGCCTCAGCCTCTCAAGTAGCTGGGGTTACTGGCATACGGGACCACACCTGGCTAATTCTGTATTTTTAGGACAGACAGGGTTTCACCATGTTGGCCAGGCTAGTCTCAAACTCCTGACCTCAGGTGATCCACCCGCCTTGGCCTCCCAAAGTGCTGAGATTACAGGTGTGAGCCACCACCCCGCCAGGAGACAGTTCTTTTGAGGTTCAGCAATGCCTAGGCTGGGGTGAGGGCCTGGCAGTGGCTGTATCCACGTAGGTGATCTTCTCAGCAGGTGGCTGCTGGAGCCTGAAGGACACCCCCTCTCCTTTGGGCAGAAGCAACATAAAGTCTTGGGCTCTGGGCCGGGTGAGATGGCTCATGCCTGTAATCCCAGCATTTTGGGAGGCCAAGGTGGTTGGACCACTTGAGCCCAGGAGTTCGAGACCAGCCTGGGAGACATGGTGAAACCTGTCTGTACCAAAAAATATAAAAATTAGCTGGGTGTGGGTTTGGTGGGTCATGCCTGTAATCCCAGCACTTTGGTAGACGGAAGCGGTGGATCACCTGAGGATAGGAGTTCGAGACCAGCCTGGCTAACATGGTGAAACCCTGTCTTTACTAAAAATACAAACATTAGCTGGGTGTGGTGGTGGGCACCTATAATCTCAGCTACTCAGGAGGCTGAAGCAGGAGAATTGCTGGAACCTGGGAGGCAGAGGTTGCAGTGAGCCGAGATCGTGCCATTGCACTCACTCCAGTCGGGGCCGACAACAGCAAGACTCTGTCTCAAGAAATAATAATAATAATAGGCCAGGCATGGTGGCTTATGCCTGTAATCCCAGCACTTTGGGAAGCCGAGGTGGGCGGATCACCTGAGGTCAGGAGTTCGAGACCAGCCTGACCAACATGGAGAAACCCCATCTTTAAAAAAAAAAAAAAAAGGCCGGGCGCGGTGGCTCACGCATGTAATCCAAGCACTTTTGAGGCCAAGGAGGGCGGATCACCTGAGGTCGGGAGTTCAAGACCAGCCTGACCAACATGGTGAAACCCCGTCTTATTTAAAAAAAAAAAAAAAAGAAATAAAAAATTATCATCTTGCATAGGTCTCCTTCGTGTCATCTTATAAAGGCAGAAGCAGGGACACAGAGAGGTAAAGGCCCTTGCCCAAGACGACGGTGACACAGCCAGGAGGCAGTTAACCCAATTCCAATCTTAGTCCTGGGATTTAAGAGTCTGGTCCTTTGGTAAAAAATAAAAAAATAAAAAGAGTCTGCTCCCTCCCACTCTTGTGTGTAGTTTGGAAAAGAACAAATAGAAGAAAAAAGAGTCTGGTCCCAACCTGCTTCCATCTGCCTTGCTATATTGCTGGATGCAAATACTACTATTAGTAACATTACCTCTGGCTTGACTGGTCCTCAGCGTAAGTGAGGGTGGCCCTGAATGTCTCCCATGCAGTAATCCTCAAGACAACCCCTTGAATTAGGGAAGCCTTTTATTTGTTTATTTATTTATTTATTGAGACAGAAACTTGCTTTATCAACCAGGCCGCAGTGGAGTGGTGCAGTCAAGGCTCACTGAAGCCTCAACCTTTTGAACTCAAGAGATCCTCCCACCTAGTCCTCTTTGGTAGCTGGGACTACAGGTGAGCACTACCACTCCCAACTAATTTAAAAATTTTTTTGTAGGCCGGGCACGGTGGCTCATGCCTGTATGGGAGGCCGAGGTGGGCAGATCACGAGGTCAAGAGATCAAGACCATCCTGACCAACATGGTGAAACCCCTCTCTACTAAAAATACAAAAATTAGCTGGGTGTGGTGGCACACACCTGTGGTCTCAACTACTCGGGAGGCTGAGGCGGAAGAATCGCTTGAACCCAGGAGGCGGAGGTTGCAGTGAGCCGAGATTGCACCACTGCACTCCAGCCTGGCGACAGAGCAAGACTCCGTCTCAAAAAAAAAAAAAACAAAAAAACAACAACAACAAAATTTTTTTTTGTAAAGACAGGGTCTCGCTACATTGCTCAAGCTGGTCTTGAACTCCTGGTCTCAAACCGTCCTCCCACCTCAGCCTTCCAAAACACTGGGTTTGGCTGGGCAAGGTGGCTCATGCCTATAATCTCAGCACTTTGGGAGGCTGAGGCAGGTGGATCACCTGAGGTCGGGAGTTCAAGGCCGGCCTGGTCAACATGGTGAAATCCCGTCTCTACTAAAAAAAAAAAAAAAAAAAAAATAGCCGGGCGTGGTGACGCATGCCTGTAATCCCAGCTACTTGGGAGACTGAGGCAGGAGGCTCCTTTGAACCTGGGAGGTGGAGGTTTGGTGAGCCGAGATTGTGCCATTGCACTTCAGCCTGGGCAACAAGAGTGAAACTCTGTCTCAAAAAAAAAAAAAAAAAAATTAGCAAAATTTGCTAGGTGTGGCAGTTTGTGCCTGTAGTCCCAGTTACTAGGGAGGCTGAGGCAGGAGGATGGATGGAGCCCAGGAGGTTGAGGCTGCAGTGAGCCATGACTGCATCACTGCACTCCAGTCTGGGGTACAGAGTGAGACCCTGTCTCTACATAAAAAGGTTTTTTGGCTGAGTGCAGTGGCTCACGCCTGTAATCTCAGCACTTTGGGAAGCCGAGGCAGGTGGATCACCTGAGGTCAGGAGTTCGAGACCAGCCTGGCCAACATAGCGAAACTTTATCTCTACTAAAAATACAAAAATTAGCTGGGCATGGTGGTGGGTGCCTGGAATCCCAGTTACTAGCGGTGCTGAGGCAGGAGGATCGCTTGAACCTGGGAGGCGGAGGTTGCAGTCAGCTGAGATCATGTCACTGAACTGCATCCTGGGCAACAGAGCAAGAATCCATCTTTAAAAAAGCTTTTTTTTGGAATGAATAAGAGTAAATTAGTAAGAATAATAAAAGCTACATTTGTCCTGCTCGGAATGATATTCACAGTTCCTGTTACTGAGTGAATGAATATTTCAAATTCACTCAGTAAAATTTATTTATTTATTTAGAAACAGCAACGGTGCGATCTCGGCTCACCGCAACCTCCGCCTCCTAGTTCAAGTGATTCTCCTGTGTCAGCCTTCCAATTAGCTGGGATTACAGCATGGGCCACCATGCCAGGTTATTATTATTATTATTTTTTTGTATTTTCCGTAGAGATGCAGTTTCTCCCTGTTGGTCAGGATGATCTCAAACTCCCGACCTCAGGTGATTCACCCCCCTCAGCCTCCCAAAGTGCTGGGATTGCAGGCATGAACTACCATGCTTGGCCCACCAATAAAAGTTATTATATGAAACAGTGAATGAATGAATTGGACAAATTTTGAACACCCAGTGCTGAGCACTAGGGACATAAACATGAACAAGACAAAGTCCCTGCTGTATTGGGGCTGACATGTGTGGGAGAGACAAGATGAATGGATGGATGAATTAATGAGAGGATGAATGAATGGATGGATAGATGGGTGGATGGATAGATAGGTGAATAAATTAGTGAGTGCAAGAATGGATGAATGGATGGATGGATGGACCAGTGGATGGATGGATAGATGAATAAATTAATGAATGCAAGAATGGATGAATGGAGCCAGGGATGGTGGCTCACGCCTATAATCCCAGCACTTTGGGAGGCTGAGACAAGTGGATCAGGAGGTCAGGAGTTCAAGACCAGCCTAGCCATATGGTGAAACCCCGTCTCTACTAAAAATACAAATATTAGCCACCTATAATCCCAGCTACTCAAGAGGCTGAGGCACAATGATTGCTCCAGCCTCGGGGGCAGAGGTCGCAGTGAGCCAAGATCGCACCACTGTACTCCAGCCTGGGTGACAGAATGAGACTCTGTCTCAAAAAAAAAAAAAAAAAAAAAAAAGATTGGGTGAAAGGATGGATGAGTGGAATGATGGATGGATAGATGAATACAATTATGAATGCAAGAATGGATGAATGGATGGATAGATAAAATAAATTGATGAATGTAAGAATGGATGAATGGATAGATGAATGGATGGATGGACGGATGGATGGATAAATAAATTGATGAATATAATAATGGATGAATGGATGAATGAATGGATGGATGAATAAATTAATGAATGCAAGAATGGATGGATGGATGGATAGATAAATAAATTGATGAATGTAAGAATGGATGAATGGATGGATGGATGGACAGATGAATAAATTGATGAATGTAAGAATGGATGAATGGATGGTTGAATGGAAAGATGAATAATGAATGAATGTAAGAGTGGATGAATGAATGAATAAATGGATGGACGGATAATGGATAGATGAATAAATAAATGAATGCAAAAATGGATGAATGGATGGATGATGAATGGATGGATGGATGAATCTATGGAACATGGATTAATGAATGGCCAAATGAGTGGATGCATGGATGGATTAATGAATGCAAGAATGAATGGATGGATGGATGGATGGAGAGAGGAATGTAAGGAAGGATGAATGAATGGGTGGAAGGATGGATGATTTGTCTGGGTCTCCACCCATCAGTACTCCTGGGTGGGTAGGGAAAGTGAAGCGGGACAGCAGACCCATCTGAATCCGCAGTACCTCTCCGGGCCTCGCAGCCGTCCTCGCGTCTGCCGACAGCGCTGCTCACCTGGCGGCCTCCCCTTTAAGACGCACACACCTGGGCGCTCACCTGGGTGCAGGCGCTTCCGCAGGAAGAAGGAAGCGGCGCCGCCGTCGCCTCCCCGCGCTCCCTCCCCGCCTCCTAGGTCCCTCGGCCGCCACCATGTCCGCCTCGGCTGTCTTCATTCTCGACGTCAAGGGCAAGGTGAGGCTGGGCATGAGGAGATGGGAGACTGACTGGTGAGGTCTCGCTCCCGGGGATTCAGGGGCGACTACTCTGCGCAGGCCAGGGAGGGAGGCCCCAGAAAGGGGCCTGGGAACACCCCCTCCTCCTGCAGTCCCTGGGAATCCGGGGTCAAATCCCACCTCCAGCATTCACTCACCTTATGCCAGAGGCCAAGGGCTTCACCTCTCAGGGCCTCAGTTTCTCTGTATGTAAAAATGGGAGCAACAGAGTTCCCCACCCAATGAGAATTAATACAACTCGCTGCGTGTAAACGACTTAGCACAGTGGCCTTTCTGCAAATATTAGGAACTCAGCAAATTGAAATTATCTCCATCACCATCGGCATCCACAGTGTTAATACCTGGGTAAGGCGGCTGGGGCAGGAGCCTCTAACTCCCCTCTGTGGCTGCCTTGTGTCTTTCTGAAGTCCTTTGATTCCTCTTGCCTTTTTACATTTTCGAGACAGGGTCTCTTGCTGTCACCCAGGCTGGAGTGCAGTGGTGCGGTCATAGCTCACTGCAGCCTGGAATTCCTCGGTTCAAGGGATCCTCCTGTCTCAGCCTCCAGAGGAGCTGTGAATACACAAGTGCAGGCCACCATGCCTGGCTAATTCTTGAAATTTTTTTGTAGCGAGATCCCGCTATGTTGCCAAAGCTGGTGTCAAACTCCTGAGTAGCTGGGGCTGTGGGCTGACTCCACCCTCCACCGTGCCTGGCTATTTTTAATTTTTTTTTTTTTTTTTGAGATGGAGTCTTGCTCTGTCACCCAGGCTGCGATTCTCCTGCCTCAGCCTCCTGAGTAGCTGAGACTACAGGCGCCTGCCACCATGCCCAGCTAATTTTTGTATTTTTAGTAGAAGTAAGGTTTCACCATCACGGCCAGGCTGGTTTTGAACTCCTGACCTCAAGTGGTACACCCACCTTGGCCTCCCAAAGTACTGGGATTACAAGCGTGAGCCACCGCACCCAGCCTTTTTTTTTTTTTTTTTTTTTTTTTGAGATGGGGTCTTGCTATGTTGCCTAGGTTGGTCTTGAACTCCTGGTCTCCAGCAATCCTCCTGCTCAAAGTGCTGGGATAACAGGTGTGAGCCACTGCAGCTGGTGTGTCTTGTCATTTAATAGCCAAAATAACAGTGGTGAAAATAAGATTCCTGTTAATATTAATAGCGAGAGCTAAGATGTTTGAGAACCTGCCAAGAGTCCTCCCTGTTCAGAAACTAGATGAAACTATCTTAAGAAGTGATTACTGGCCGGGCGCGGTGGCTCACGCCTGTAATCCTAGCACTTTGGGAGGCCGAGGTGGGTGGATCACCTGAGGTCAGGAGTTCAAGACCAGCCTGGCCATCATGGTGAAACCCCATCTTAAAAAAAAAAAAAAGTGATTACTATTATGGGCGGCTTCCTGACTACCGGCACAATCATATGAGCTTCTTTCTTTCTTTCTCTCTTTCTTTCTTCCTTCCTTCTTCTTTTTTTTTTTTTTTGAGACAGGGTTTTACCATGTTGATCAGACTGGTCTCAAACTCCTGACCTCAGGTAATCCACCCACCTCCGTCTCCCAAAGTGCTGGGATTACAGGTGTGAGCCACCTCGCCCAGCCTCTCTTTCTTTCTTTCTTTTTTTTTTTTTTTAAGATGTGGTCTCACCATGTTGGCCAGGCTGGTCTTGAACTCCCGACCTCAGGTGATCCGCCCGCCTTGGCCTCCAAAGTGCTTGGATTACAGATGTGAGCCACCACGTCCAGCCGCCCAGCCTCTCTTTCTTTCTTTTCTTTTTTTCTTTCTTGTCACCCAGGCTGGAGTGCAGTCATGTGATCACAGCTCACTGCAGCCGTGGCCTCCTAGGCTCAAGCGATCCTCCTGCCTCAGCCTCCAGAGTAGCTGTGACTACACAGGTGCAGGCCACCATGCCCAGCTAATTCTTGAAATTTTTTTGTAGAGGGATCTGGCAATGTTGCCAAAGCTGGTCTCAAACCCCTGGCCTGAAGCGATCCTCATGCCTCGGTCTTCCAAAGCAGTGGGAGTGGATTACATGCCTGAGTGATTGCACCATTGCACCTGGCCTCCTCTTTGCTTTTTTTTTTTTTCCCAAGAATCCCACTTTGGTGCAAATGAAGTCTGGGGCAGCAGCAGGAATTCTGGACTCAGGATGCCTTAGATCAATCCCCAGTTTCCATGCTTCCAATGGACACGGTTTCTGACCTCACTTCTCTTGTGTAAAATGAGGATGATGATAATGTCTACCCCACAGGGTTGTGGCGAGAACTAATAAGTTAGCAAACATCTACTCTTTTTTCTTTTTTTTGATAGTTCGTTTGTTCTTTCTTTCTTTCCTCTCTTTCTTTCTTTCTTTATTATTATTGTTTTTTGAGATGGAGTCTTGCTCCGTCACCCAGGCTGGAGTGCAGTGGCGTGATCTCGACTCACTGCAACCTCCGCCTCCTGAATTCAAGCGATTCTCCTGCCTCAGCCTCCTGAGTAGCTGACATTACAGGCGCGTGCCACCATGGCTGGCTAATTTTTGTTTTTTGTTTTTCTACATTACTTTTTTTTTTTAAGGCTAGTCAAGTGAAACAGTGGGAGTGGAGAAGGAACAAAGAAATCTGGCCGGGCGTGGTGGCTCATGCCTGTAATCCAAGCACTTTGGAGGCCAAGGCGGGTGGATCACCTGAGGTAGGGAGTTCATGACCAGCCTGACCAACATGGTGAAACCCCGTCTTAAAAAAAAAAAAAAAAAGAAATCTGTAACTGGTTGTGATCAATTAGTTGTAAACACCACTGCACTCGGACCAGCCTACTTTTTGTATTTTTAGTAGAGATGGGGTTTTGCCATGTTGGCCAGGCTGGTCTCGAACTCCTGACCTCAAAGTGTGGGGATTACACACATGAGCCACCACAGCCTCCTTCCCTCCCTCCCTCTCTCCCTTCCTTCCTCCCTTTCTCCCTTTCTTCCTTTCTCTCTCCCTCCCTCCCTCCTTCCCTCTCTTTCTCTCTGGAGTCCTGCTCTGTTGCCCAGGCTGGAGTGCAGTGGTGTGGTCTCGGCTCACTGCAACTTCCACCTCCCGGGTTTAAGCAGTTCTCCTGCCTCAGCCTCCTGCTTGCCACCATGCCTGGCTAATTTTTCGTATTGTAGTAGAGATGGGAGTTCACCACATGGGTCAGGATAGTCTTGATCTCCTGACCTCGTGATCTGCCCACCTTGGCCTCCCAAAGTGTTGGGATTACAGGTGTGAGCCACCATGCCCGGCCTCTTTTCTTTTCTTTTCTTTTTTTTCTTTGAGAGGGAGTCTCACTCTGTCACTCAGGCTGGAGTGCAGTGGCGTGATCTCAGCTCACCGGAGTCTCAAATTCCCGGTCTCAAGTGATTCTCCCACCTCAGCCTCCCAAATAGCTGGGACCATAGGCACACACCAACATGCCTGTCTAATTTTTGTATTTTTTTATAGACACAAGGTCTTGCTATGTTGCTGGCTGACAATCACTTTTTTTTTTTTAACTTTTAAGTTCAGGGGTACTTGTGCAAGTTTGTTTTATAGGTAAATGCATATCATGGGAGTTTGTTTTACAGATTATTTCATCACCCAGGTATTAAGCCTAGTATCCATTAGTAATTTAAAAAAATATATTTTTATTTATATATATATATTTTATTATGGAATGCTTCACGAATTTGCATGTCATCCTTGCGCAGGGGCCATGCTAATCTTCTCTGTATTGTTCCAATTTTTAGTATACGTGCTGCTGAAGTGAGCACTAAAATTTAAAAAAAAATTTTTTTTTTAAATAATAGAGATGGGGTTTCACCATCTTGGCCTGACTGGTCTTGAACTCCTGACTTCATGATCCACCCGCCTTGGCCTCCCAATGTGCTGGGATTACAGGAGTGAGCCACCGTGCCCGGCCTCCATTAGTGATTTTTGCTGATCCGCTCCCTCCTCCTACCCTCCACCCTCCAAAGGCCCCGGCATCTGTCCCCCTCTGTGTGTCCATGTGTTCTCATCATGTAGCTCCCACTTATAAGTGAGAACATGCAGTATTTGGTTTTCTATTCCCGTGTTAGAGGATAACGGCCTCCAGCTCCATCCATGTCCCTGTGAAAGACGTTATCTCTTTCTTTTATGGCTGCAAACACCCACCCTTTTTCTTTTTTTTCTGTTTTTCTTTTTGTTTAATTCAGTCCCTGTAGAGACTGCCAAAAATTGCCAATGCCGACTATATTTCAAGTCATCATGGCGGGGTATTGGGAAAAGTTTTCAATTAGCAATAATCGCGCCTCAGCTAAACCTCATTGGCTACGATAATGCCACTATGCAAAGCTCCCTTTTTTTTTCAAGACAGAATCCACTCTGTCGCTCAGGCTGGAGTGCAGTGACGCGATCTCCACTCACTGCAATCTTTACTTCCTGGTTCAAGCGATTCTCCTGCCTCAGCCTCCCAAGTAGCTGGGATTACAGGTGCCTGCCACCACGCCTGGCTAATTTTTTTTTTTTAAGGCAGAATTTCACTCTTGTTACCCAGGCTGGAGTGCAATGGCGTGATCTCGGCTCACCGCAACCTCTGCCTCCCAGGTTTAAGTGATTCTCCTGCCTCAGCCTCTCAAGTAGCTGGGACCACAGGCACATGCCACCACACTTGGCTAATTTATTCGTATTTTTAGTAGAGATGGGGTTTCACTGTGTTAGCCTGGATGGTCTCAATCTCCTGACCTCGTGATCTGCCCACCTCAGCCTCCCAAAGTGCTGGGATTACAGGCGTGAGCCACCACGCCTGGTCTAATTTTTGTATTTTTAGTAAAGACAGTATTTCACCATGTTGGCCATGCTGGTCTCGAGCTTCTGACCTCAGGTGATCTGCCTGCCTCATCCTCTCAAAGTGCTGGGATTACAGGTGTGAGCCATTGCCCCTGGCTGTCACCTACTCTTCTTTTTTCTTTTTTTTTTTTTTTTTTGAGACAGTATCAATCTGTCGCCCAGGCTGGAGTGCAGTGGTGCCATCTAGGCCCAGCTCACTGCAACCTCCGTCCCCCGGGTTCAAGCGATTCTTCTGCTTCAGCCTTCTGAGTAGCTGAGATTACAGGTCTGCGCCACCATGCCCGACTAATTTTTTTGTATTTTTGGTTGAGACGGGGTTTCGCCATGTTGGTCAGGCTGGTCTCGAACTCCTGACCTCTGGTGATCTGCCCACCCCATCCTCTCAAAGTGCTAGGGTTACAGGTGTGAGTCACCGCACCCGCCCATCACCTACTCTTAACTAGAACACGGCCTGGCACTTAGTGAAGACCCTAGACCCATTAGCTATTGTCAGTCATCACACTCCCATTTTACAGAGTGGGAAACTGAGGCACAAGGAGGCAGAGCCTTGCCCGGGTTCCTCAGCTAGGAAGTAGGGTCAGAACCGGACACTGTGCCCCCCGCAGCGTGGTAGGTTCCTGGATGCTGGTGGTGACCAGGTCCTTTCCTCACACCCTCAGCCCCTGATCAGCCGCAACTACAAGGGCGATGTGCCCATGAGCAAGATCGAACACTTCATGCCTCTGCTGGTGCAGCAGGAGGAGGAGGGCGCCCTGACCCCGCTGCTGAGCTACGGTGAGGTCCACTTCCTATGGATCAAACACAGCAACCTCTACCGTATCCACCCCATGTGGCATCCCTGGAGGCGGGTGTGTAGGGGTGGCGGCGATGGTAGTGGCTTAGGCCGAGAGGGTGGCTTGAAGACAGGAGTTGCGCAGCGTATCTGTGTGGCTCAGGCTGGGGGCCAGGGACAGGGGCCGGTAGAGATGGAGGTGGTGGCAAGGGACAGGGTGGAGGTTCAGGGTCTGTACTCCATTTACGCCTCCATAAATGGGCACCTTTTCCTGAACCTTGCTGCCCCCAGTGGTGGCCACCACATTGAAGAATGCCAATGCCTCCCTGGTGTACTCCTTCCTGTATAAGACAATAGAGGTAGGTACTGGCCTCCCATTGGCTGACCGGTCTATCTGTCTACCCCTCTTGCCCGCCTCTTTCGAGATCCTTTTCTTTCTTTCTTTCTTTCTTTTTGAGACAGTCTTGCTCTGTCACCAGGCTGGTGTGGTCTCGGCTCACTGCAACCTCTGCCTCCCAGGTTCAAGCAGTTCTCCCAAGTAGCTGGGATTACAGGCGTCTGCCACCACACCTGGCTAATTTTTGTATTTTTAGTAGAGACAGGGTTTCACCATGTTGATCGGGCTGGTCTCGAACTCCTGACCTTGTGCTCCACCTGCCTCGGCCTCCCAAAGTGCTGAGATTACTGGCGTGAGCCACCGCACCTGGCCTTGAGATCCTTTTCTGATAGGAAGACTTCCCAGCTCTCCCCTGGGCCTTCTTTTTTTTTTTTTTTTTTTTTTTTTTTTGGTAGAGACAGGATCTTGCTGTATTACTCAGGTTGGTCTAGAACTCCTGAATTAAAGCAATCTTCCTGCCTCAGCCTCCCAAATTGCTGTGATTACAGGCATGAGCCGCCACGCTCAGCCCTTCCCTGGGCCTTGTCTGAGTCCCTGTGCATCAAAGCCCTATCACGCTGCACCTCATCAGCTGCTTATGAGGTACTCTCTCCCTAAAGGGCAGGAACCAAGAATGTCTCAGAGAGTGTACAGCTCAGCTAAGCCCAAGAACTTGCATCCAGTCCCAGCTTCCCTATTTCCTCACTGTGTGACCTGGAGCAAGTGAATTCTCATCTCTGTGCTTTAAAAAAAAAAAGAGTCTGGAAATTATTTTTTTGTTTTATTTCATTTTTGAGACAGGGTCTCATTCTGTCACCCAGGCTGGAGTACAGTGGCGTGATCTTGGCTCACTGCAACCTCCGCCTCCTGGGTTCAAGTGATTCTCCTGTGTAGCTGGGATTACAGGCGCCTGCCACCATGCCCGGCTAATTTTTCTATTTTTAGTAGAAACAGCGTTTCACCATATTGGTCAAACTGCTCTCAAAATCCTGACCTCATGATGCCCCCGCCTCAGCCTTCCAAAGTGCTGGGATTACAGGTATGAGCCACCAAGCCTGGCCTTGTCCAGCTAATTTTTGTATTTTTAGTAGAGACAGGGTTTCACCATGTTGGCCAGGCTGGTCTGGAACTCCTGACCTCAAGTAATCCACCCGCCTCAGCCTCCGAAAATGCTGGGATTACTGGTGTGAGGCACCGCACCCAGCCTCATCTCTGTGCTTCTAAACTAGGGGTTATAACAAGCCCTGCCTCAGGGTTGTTGTACAAATAAATTAATACCTGTCAAATCCCTAGAACATTGCTCAGTGTATAGTAAGTGCTCAACAAAGGTTTACTGCTATTGTTAGATTATCACAAATATTATAATAATCATATAATAATGTATTGAATATTTGTAATATGCCACTGGTTTTTGTTTGTGTGTTTGTTTTTTGAGATGGAGTTTTGCTCTCTCGCCCAGGCTGGAGTGCAATGGTGTGATCTCGGCTCACTGCAACCTCTGCCTCCTGGGTTTAAGTGATTCTCCTGCCTCAGCCTCCCCAGTAGCTGGGATTACAGGCATGCGCCGCCACGCCCAGCTAATTTTGTATTTTTAGTAGAGATGGGGTTTCTCCATGTTGGTCAGGCTGATCTCGAACTCCCGACCTCAGGTGATCCGCCCACCTCGGCCTCTCAAAGTGCTGGGATTACAGACGTGAGCCACTGTGCCCGGCCTTTTGTTTGTGTGTTTGTTTGTTTTTTCGAGACAGGGTCTTGCTCTCTAACCCAGACTGGAGGGCACTGACGCAATCTCAACATGCTACAGCCTTGAGCTTTCTTTTTAAATTAAATTAAATCAAATTAAATTAAAATAAATTTTTTTTAGATAGAGTGTCTTTCTGTTGACCAGGCTGGAGTGCAGTGGCACAATCTCAGCTCACTGCAACCTCTGCCTCCCAGGTTCAAGTGATTCTCAGGCCTCAGCCTCCTGAGTAGCTGGAACTATAGGTGCATGCCACCATGCTAGGATAATTTTTGTATTTGTAGTTTTTGAGAAGGAGTCTCACTCTGTCTACAAGGCTGGGGTGCAGTGGTATAATCTCAGCTCACTGCAACCTCCTCCTACTAGGTTCAAATGATTCTCAGGCCTCAGCCTCCTGAGTAGCTGGGACTCAGGTGCATGCCACAATGCCCAGCTAATTTTTATATTTTTAGTAGACATGGGGTTTCTCCACGTTGGCCAGGCTGGTATCAAACTCCCGACCTCAAGGGATCCACCTGCCTCAGCCTGCCAAAGTGCTGGGATTATAGGCGTGAGCCACTGTGCCCGGCCATTTTTTGGTATTTTTTGTAGAGACAGGGTCTTTCTGTGTTACCAGCTGGGGATTATACGTGTGAGTGAGTCACTGCACCCTGCCTATAAATACTCTTCCACGAACAAGAAATATTTATTGATTTGCCTTCTCTCTCTCTCTCTTTTCTTTTTTTTTTTTTTTTAAGACCAAGTCTCACTCTTGTCCCCCAGGCTGGAGTGCAATGGCATGATCTCAGCTCATTGCAACCTCCACCTCCTGGGTTCAAGTGATTCTCCTGCCTCAGCCTCCTGAGTAGCTGGGATTAAGGCGCACCACCACACTTGGCTAGTTTTGTATTTTTAGTAGAGATGGGGTTTCACCATGTTGGTCGGGCTGGTCTCGAACTCCTGACCTCAGGTGGGCCACCCGCCTTGGCCTCGCAAAGTGCTGGGATGACAGGTGTGAGCCACCGTGCCCGGCCTGATTTGCCTTCTCTTTGCAAAATGGGATACACAGCTATGGACGTAGTAGGCAGAGCCCTGGTCCCCTTGTTCACTGATGCTAACAGAGGGAATGAGACACTACACTGTGGAGTTATAGGGCATTAAGGAGGCCGGGTGTGGTGGCTCACGCCTGCAATCCCAGCACTTTGGGAGGCTGAGGCGGGTGGATCACGAGGTCAGGAGTTTGAGACCAGGCTGGCCAACATGGTAAAACCCCGTCTCTACTAAAAATACAACAATTAGCCAGGTGTGGTGGTGCGCACCTGTAATCCCAGCTACTCGGGAGGCTGAGGCAGGACAATCACTTGAACTCGGGAGGTGGAGGTTGCAGTGAGATGAGATCAAGCCACTGCAACCCAGCATGGGCAACAGTGTCAATTCTTCTAAAAAAAAGGGAGGGGGGGGCATTAAGGAGATTAAACAGAGGATTGTGTTAACCCATGACTTTAGTGCTGATCTCAAGGGAGGGAGGGCTTTGTCAAAGAAAAAGCCTGGAGCTGAGGTTTGAATGACAAGGGCCCCACTGTGAGGTGAGCTGGGGAAAAGTGTTGAATGAGTGATAGTTTCTCTGCTGAGGTCATACATAAGTGTTCTCAGGGGATCTTAACCTGATGCTAGCTCCAGATTCACGGGGCCAGTGGATAAAATTTAGAATGTTCATGAACTTGGATGTTTCTTTCTTTTCTTTTCTTTTTTGAGACAGAGTTTCACACTTGTCACTCGGGTTGGTGCAATCTCGGCTCAACCTCCACCTCCCAGGTTCAAGCGATTCTCCTGCCTCAGCCTCCTGAGTAGCTGGGATTACAGGCACCTGCCATCATGCCCATCTGTTTTGTATTTTTAGTAGAGACGGATTTCACCATTAGGCTGGTCTCAAACTCCTGACCTCAAGCCACCCGACTGCCTTGGCCTATCAAAGTGCTGGGATTACAGTCATGAATCACCATGCCAGGCCTTTTTTCTTTTTGAGACAGGGTCTTTTTTTTTTTTTTAATTTATTTATTTATTAATTTATTTATTTTTTCTTTTTTTTTTTCACATTGGACATTTGTACAATGAGACAGGGTCTTATTCCGTTGCCCAGGCTGGAGTGCAGTGCATTATCATGGCTCATTGCAGCCTTGATCTCCTGGGCTCAAGCAATCCTCCTGACTGAGCCTCCTGAGTAGCTGGGACTATCGGTGTCCACCATCATGCCGAGCTAACAAAAATTTTTTTTTGGTAGAAGTAGGGACTTACTATGTTGCCCAGGCTGGTCTTGAACTCGTGACCTCAAGTGATCCTTGTGCCTTGGCCTTCCAAGGCGCTGGGGTTACAGTCATGAGCTACTGTGCCCAGCCCATAGCCACACTTTGTGAGTATCTGTCTCCCCCAACCCCCAGGTATTCTGTGAATACTTCAAGGAGCTGGAGGAGGAGAGCATCCGGGACAACTTTGTCATCGTCTATGAGTTGCTGGACGAGCTCATGGACTTTGGCTTCCCGCAGACCACGGACAGCAAGATCCTGCAGGAGTGAGTGGAGCCCTGGGGGTAGCCATGGACTGGACCATGGGTGTAGGGAACTGGAGAAGGTCCAGGGAGGTGTCCCTGGGTCCAGCTGCTTGTCCCTGCCACCCTCCTCCCAGGTACATCACTCAGCAGAGCAACAAGCTGGAGACGGGCAAGTCACGGGTGCCACCCACTGTCACCAATGCTGTGTCCTGGCGCTCTGAGGGTATCAAGTATAAGAAGAACGAGGTCTTCATCGATGTCATAGAGTCTGTCAACCTGCTGGTGAGTCTACACACCTCCCCCTGGACCCTTTCCAGGGCCTGGCTGCAGGAGAGGGGGCTGGATGCCTGCTGACCACCCCCCAACGTCCATCCTCAGGTCAATGCCAATGGCAGCGTCCTGCTGAGCGAGATCGTCGGTACCATCAAGCTCAAGGTGTTTCTGTCGGGAATGCCTGAGCTGCGGCTGGGCCTCAATGACCGCGTGCTCTTTGAGCTCACTGGCCGTAAGTGTTTAGGGGACCTGTCTTCTGGGAAGTGCACAGGGGAGCCGTGAACCCATCCCCACGTGAGGACCTAGAGAATGGCAGCCAGTTTTGAAATAAGCACTTGCTCACCCTCTGCTGGTCACGGCCAGTATTGCAGCCATTGGTTGACTGCAAAGGTTGTTTCATGGAGCGACTACTGGGTGCCAGGCGCAGTTTTAGGGTCTGAGGACACAGCAGAGAAGAAAAAGACAAACTCATGTTTTTACGGAGCTGACATCCTGCTGAGGTGAGGAGACAGAATAGTATCATACGTATTCATTTGTTTTGGCACGGGGTCTCGCTCTGTCGCCCAGGCTGGAGTGCAGTAGTGTGATCGTAGCTCATTGCAGCCTCGACTTCCGAGGCTCAATTGATCCTCCTACCTCAGCCTCTCGAGTAGCTGGGACCACAGGCAAGCACCATCTAATTTTTAAATTTTTTTATACAGACAGGGGTCTCATTATATTGCCCAGGTTGGTCTAAACTCCTGGCCTCAAGCGATCCTCTTGCCTTGGCCTCCCAAAGTACTCGGATTACAGGTGTGAGCTACTGTGCCTGGCTTAGCATCGTATTTAAAAGCTAGATGGCTGGGCATGGTGGCGCACGCCTGTAATCCCAATACTTTGGGCGGCTGAGGAGGGTGGGTCACGAGGTCAGGCGTTTAAGACCAGCCTGGCCAACAAAGTGAAACGCCATCTCTACTAAAAATACAAAAAATTAGCTGGGCATGGTGGTGGATGACTGTAATTCCAGCTACTTGGGAAGCTGAGGCAGGAGAATCGCTTGAACCTGAGAGGTGGAGGTGGTAGTGAGCCGAGATCACGTCACTGTACTCCAGCCCAGGTGACAATATGAGACTCCTGTCTCAAAAAAAAAAAAAAAAAAAAAGCCAAGGTTCAGATTCCAGCTCTACCCTGCCAGTTTTTACGCACCCTCTCTGGGCCTCGGTTTCCCCATATGGGGTGATAGTGGTGGGCAGGGAAGGTGGGGGATAGGAATTCTTCCCCTGGCCCCCAGGGTCACTCTGCACCCTCCACTCTGAGTTTCAGGCAGCAAGAACAAATCGGTAGAGCTAGAGGATGTGAAATTCCACCAGTGTGTGCGGCTCTCACGCTTTGACAACGACCGCACCATCTCCTTCATCCCACCTGATGGTGACTTTGAGCTCATGTCCTACCGCCTCAGCACCCAGGTGAGGTAGGGTCCAGCCCCATGTGGGTGGGGTAGGACGGGGTAGGCTGAAGAGTAGCCCTGAGCCAGGCGTGGTGGCTCACGCCTATAATCCCAGCACCTTGGGAGGCTGAGGCGGGTGGATCACTTGAGGTCAGGAGTTTGAGACCAGCCTGGCTAACAGGGTGAAACCCCATCTCTACTAAAAATACAAAAATTAGCTGGGTGTGGTGGCACATGCCTGTAATCCCAGCTCTTGTGGAGGGTGAGGCAGGAGAATTGCTTGAACCTGGGAGGCGAAGGTTGCAGTGAGCTGAGATCATGCCATTGTACTCCAGCCTTGGTGAAGAAGCCAGACTCTGACTCAAAAAAAAAAAAAAAAAAAAAAAAAAAAAAGGGCTGGTCTTGGTGGCTCATGCCTGTAATCCAGCACTTTGAAAGGCCAAGGTGGGTGAATCACGAGGTCAAGAGATCAAGATCAGCCTGGCCAACATGGTGAAATCCCATCTCTATTAAAAATACAAAAATTAGCTGGGTGTGGTGGCATGTGCCTGTAGTCCCAGCTACTCAGGAGGCTGAGGCAACAGAATTACTTGAACCCAGGAGGCATAGGTTGCAGTGAGCCGAGATCACGCCACTGCGCTCCAGCCTGGGTGACAGAGCGATACTCTGTCTCAAAAAAAAAAAAAAGAGAGTGACCCTGGAGTCTCCAAGAACTGCTCCCATCTTTTGCCCACAGGTGAAGCCACTGATCTGGATTGAGTCTGTCATTGAGAAGTTCTCCCACAGCCGTGTGGAGATCATGGTCAAGGTGGGCCTTGGGAGAACGCTTATTAACAATGCATGAGCTCAGGTGGGTGCAGTGGCTCATGCCTGTAATCCCAGCACTTTGGGAGTCTGGAGCAGGCAGATCACTTAAGCCCAGGACTTTGAGACCAACCTGGGCAACATGGTGAAACCCTGTTTCTACAAAAAAATACAATTAGCCTGGCATAGCGGTGAGTCCTTGTAATCCCAGTTACTTGGGAGGCCGAGGTGGGAGGATTGCTCGAGCCCAGGAGGAGGAGGTGGTTGCAGTGAGCCGAGGACTCTAGCCTGCATGATGGAGCTAGAACCCATCTCCCAAAAAACATCGGTTACCAGGTAAAAACTTCACTGGGCGCGGTGGCTCACACCTGCAATCCCAGCGCTTTGGGAGGCCGAGGTGGGCGGATCACCTGAGGTCAGAAGTTCAGGACCAGCCTGGCCAACATGGTGCAACCCTGTCTCTACTAAAAATACAAACATTAGCCAGGTGTGGTGGCGCTCCCCTGTAATCCCAGTCACGCAGGGGGCTGAGGCAGGAGAATCGCTTGAACCCCAAGGCGGAGGTTGTGGTGAGCCGAGAGCACGCCATTGCACTCTAGTCTGGGCAATAAAAGTGAAACTTCATCTAAAACAACAACAACAAAACAGGCCAGGCAAGGCGGCTCACGTCTGTCATCCCAGCACTTTGGGAGGCCAAGGCGGGTGGATCACGAGGTCAGGAGCTCAAGACTAGCCGGACCAACATGGTGAAACCCTGTCTCTACTAAAAATGCAAAAATTTGCACGTGGTGCCGCGTGCCTGTAATTCCAGCTACTTGGGAGGGTGGGGCAGGAGAATTGCTTAAACCTGGGAGGTGGAGGTTGCCGTGAGCTGAGATTGCGCCACTGCACTCCAGCCTGGGTGACAGAGTGAGACTCCGTCTCACAAAACAAACAAACACACAAAATAAAACCAAAACAAAAAACAACTCTTCTGTCATGGACTGAAGGGTTTTTTTGTTTGTTTGTTTGTTTTGAGGCAGAATCTCCCTCTGTGGCCCAGGCTGGAGTGCAGTAGCATGTTCTCGGCTCACTGCAACCTCTGCCTCCTGAGTTCGTGATTTGCCTGCCTCAGCCTCTGGAGTAGCTGGGATTATAGGTGAGCGCCCCATGCCCAGCTAATTTTTATATTTTTAGTAGAACTCCTGCCCTCAGGGGATCTGCCTGCCTTGGCCTCCCAAAATGCTGGGATTGCAGGCATGAACCACTGCGGCTGGCCATAAGGGGTCATTTTGAATCAGGCAGAGGTGTATGGTGCTGTCCAGATGGAAGCCACCGAGAGTGGGGCTTCTGCTGGCTCACGGGTGTGGCCCTGGCTCTACCACCTGTTGGCTGTGTATCTGCAGGGAAATGCCTTAACTTCCATGTGCCTCAGTTTCCTCATCTGCAAAATGGACAGGATAGCCAGGCATGGTACTTATTCCTGCAATCCCAGCACTTTGGGAGGCTGAGGCAGGTGCATCACAAGGTCAGGAGATCGAGACCAGCCTGGCTAATATGGTGAAACCCTGTCTCTACTAAAAATACAAAACAATTAGCTGGGCATGGTGGCATGTACCTGTAGTCCCAGTTACTTGGGGCGGGGGTATGGGCGCTGAGGCAGAAGAATCTCTTGAACCCAGGAGGCAGAGGTTGCAGTGAGCTGAGATTGTGCCACTACACTCCAGCCTGGGCAACAGAGCGAGACTCTGTCTCAAAAAACAAACAAAAACCGGACAGGATAATGTCGCCACCTTAGAATTGTGGAGCCCTGGCTTAGATGGCATAGGAACGGGCTTGGTGAATATTTGCAGGATGTGCAGTCGAATTCTTCATGCTCCATGCTCTCTCCTCTGATAGGCCAAGGGGCAGTTTAAGAAACAGTCAGTGGCCAACGGTGTGGAGATATCTGTGCCTGTGCCCAGTGATGCCGACTCCCCCAGATTCAAGACCAGTGTGGGCAGTGCCAAGTATGTGCCAGAGAAAAATGTCGTGATTTGGAGTATTAAGTCTTTCCCGGTAAGCACTAGGGACTGGTGGGGCATCTGGGGGTAGGGGTGGCTGGAGTAGCGTCAGGGCTGGCCAGGACGCATGAGAACAAGGCAAAGAAGAAATCAGAGATGCAGTCAGGTGTGGTGGCTCACGCCTGGAATCCCAGCACTTTGAGAGGCTGACATGGGCAGATTGCTTGAACCCAGGAGTTGGAGACCTGCCTGGGCAACACAGTGAGACCCTGCCTCTATAAAAAGATTCGGAGAGGTTGAGTGTGGTGGCTCACGCCTGTAATCCCAGCACTTTGGGAGGCTGAGGCAGGTGTATCAAGAGGTCAAGAGATGGAGACCATCTTGGCCAACATGGTGAAACCCTGTCTCTACTAAAAATATAAAAATTAGTTGGGCATGATAGTGTATGCCTGTAAACCCAACTGCTTGGGAGACTGAGGCAGGAGAATTGATTGTACCTGGGAGGTGGAGGTTGCAGTGAGCTGAGATCGAGCTACTTGACTTAAGCCTGGGTGATGGAGTGAGATTCCGTCTCAAAAAAAAAAAAAAAAAAATTAAGAAGAAAGAGGCCGGGTGCAGTGGCTGACACCTGTAATCCCAGCACTTTGGGAGGCCGAGGAGGGTGGATCACAAGAGGTCCAGAGATCGAGACCATCCTGGCCAAAATGGTGAAACCCCGTCTCTACTAAAAATACAAAAATTAGCTGAGCATGGTGGCATGCACCTGTAATCCCAGCTACTTGGGAGGCTGAGGCAGGAGAATCACTTGCACCCGGGAGGTGGAGGTTGCGGTGAGCCGAGATTGCACCACTGCACTCCAGACTGTCAACAGAGTGAGACTCCATCTCAAAAAAAAAAAAAAAAAAGTAAAGAAATAAAAATAAATCAGAGAGGTACATATGCAGGTGATGATTCTTTGGGAGTGATCAAGCTGGAAACCAGGCCAGTCTATTTCACAGAGGGGTACACTAAGCCTCCATGATGGGAAGTGGGTTTAAGTGTCCCCCTGCTAAGGTCTCGAGGAAACAGGCCCTGGGTTCAGCTTCCTCACCCTTGCTTTGCTGAGCTAGGTGGGCTTGGGAAATGCATTTCCCCTTAAGGAGGCTCAGTTTGCCTGTCTGTGAAATCCCTGGGCTGCTAAAGGTTTTGGCTTGTCCCTGTGATCTGGGGAGAGGTGGATCATCAGTGCCTGTAAAACAGGACATGGTAGTTTTTTTAAAAAAAATTGGGTTTTGCAGTCAGAATCTTCCCTGGTGAATCTCTGTCACCCAAGCTGGAGTGCAGTGGTGTGATCATAGCTTACCACAGCCTCAAACTCCCAGGCCCAAGGGATCTTCCTGCCTCAGCCTCCCGAGTAGCTGAAACTGCAGGCATGTTCCACTGCACCCAGCTGAATTTTTTGTTTTTTTGAGATGGAGTTTCGCTCTTGTTGCCCAGGCTGGAGTGCAATGGTGCGATCGGGGCTCACCGTAACCTCCACCTCCTGGGTTCAGGCGATTCTCCTGCCTCAGCCTCCCAAGTAGCTGGGATTACAGAAATGCACTACCACGTCTAGATAATTTTTTTTTTGTATTTTTAGTAAAGACGGGGTTTTTCCATGTTGGTCAGGCTGGTCTTGAGCTCCTGACCTCAGGTGATCACCCACCTGGGCCTCCCAAAGTGCTGGGATTACAGGCGTGAGCCACCGTGCCCGGCTTTAATTTTTAAATTTTTTGTAGAGATGGGATCTCACTCTGCTGCCCAGGCTGAGGAGCCATTATTTTCCTGCCTGTGAAATGCGCTGTGAGCGCGTCTTGCTCCAGGGGTTGCTGTAAGGAAGGTCTGAGAAGGGGTAGAGGGACCCTGGTGTGTCTGATGCCCCCGTGTTCCCTCAGGGGGGCAAGGAGTACTTGATGCGAGCCCACTTTGGCCTCCCCAGCGTGGAGAAGGAGGAGGTGGAGGGCCGGCCCCCATCGGGGTCAAGTTTGAGATCCCCTACTTCACCGTCTCTGGGATCCAGGTGAGAGAAGCAGGTGGGGAGGCTCCTCCCCTTGACTTTGGTGTGTTTCTTTCTCTCCTGTCCCTTGGCTCAAGTTACCTCAGTCCCCTGGCCTATGTCCACTCCTCTGATGGCTTCCTGGACTTTCCCGAGAGCAATGTTACCTCTACCTGCTCGCAGCCTGGGCCTCCACTCCCCCAGCCTGTGCCACGGTGTTCCCCAGTGGCTTGTTCATTTCTCTTCCTTCTCCACTTCCAAGCCATTCACCATTCCCTTACCTGTGCCATCTCGTCCCCCAAGACCATGTCATGTTCCCTCAGTGATCCCAGCCTGTGCCACATAGCCCCTTGGCCTAAGCCATCTCTTTCTCCCTGGCCCTGACACCTCCCTCCCCACAATCCTGGACCACCTCTTTTCATTCCCTTCCAGGTCCGATACATGAAGATCATTGAGAAAAGCGGATACCAGGCCCTGCCCTGGGTTCGCTACATCACCCAGAGTGGCGGTAAGGCAGCCCGGCTTGCGGGGACAGTGGGGTGAGGGAAGGGCAGTGGGTAGGAACTCAGGGCTTTCACCACATTCTGGTTCAGAAAACTCAAGAAGGCAGCCGGAAGAGGTGGCTCACACCTGTAATCCCAGCACTTAGGGAGTCCGAGGCAGGTGGATCACCTGAGATCAGGACTTCGAGACCAGCCTGGCCATCATGGCGAAACCCCGTCTCTACTAAAAAAAGACAAAAAATTATCTGGGCGTGGTGGCACATGCCTGTAATCCCAGCTACTTGGGAGGCTGAGGCAGGAGAATTGCTTGCATCTGGGACGGAGAGGTTGCATTGAGCTGAGATCGCACCACTGCACTCCAGCCTGGGCAACAAAGTGAGACTCTGTCTCAAAAAAGAAAGAAAATAGAAAAGAAAAAAAGAAAACACAAGAAGCGTTGGGTGCAGTGGTTCACACCTGTAATCTCAGCACTTTGGGAGGCCAAGGCATGTGGATCTCTTGAGGCCAGGAGTTTGAGACCAACCTGGCCAACATAGTGAAACCCTGTTTCTACTAAAAATACAAAAATTAGCCAGGTGTAGTGGCGCGTGCCTATAATCCAAGCTACTTGGGAGGCTGAGGCAGGAGAATTGCTTGAACCCAGAAGGCGGAGGTTGCAGTGAGCTGAGATTGCGCCATTGTACTCCAGCCTGGGCAACAGAGACTCTGTCTCAAAAAAAAAAAAAGAATTGCTGCTTCTTGTCATGGCACTGTGAACCTTGGTTTGCCCATCTTTAAAATGGGGGCCGTTGACCCAGGTGTGGTGGCTCACATCTGTAATTCCAACACTTGGGGAGGCTGAGGTGGTAGAACCGTTGGAGCTCAGGAGTTCCAGACTAGCCTTGGCAACACAGGAAAACTGCTTCTCTACAAAAAATAGAAAAACTAGCCAGGTATGATGTGTACACCTGTAGTCCCAGCAATTGACCAGGCTGAGGTGGGAGGATCGTCTGAGCCCAGGACGTTGAGGCTGCAGTAAGCCATGACCGTGCCACTGCACTCCAGCCTGGGCAAGAGTGAGACCCTGGCTCAAAAAAAAAAAAAAAAAAAAAAAAAAAAAAATTGGGGCAATTGACAGCTCTAGGGTGGTCGTGATTTGGAGAAGGGGCTGAACATATAGAATTCTCATCTGCTGTCTGGACGCCAGCTTGTCGCTATGGTTACAGTAACTGTCTTTAGCCACAGTCTTTTTTTTTGTTCTTATGACAGTCTTGCTCTGTCACTCAGGCTGTGCAATGGCATGATCGCAGCTCACTGCAACTTCTGCCTCCCAGGTTCAAGCAATTTTCCCTGCCTCAGCCTCCTGAGTAGCTGAGATTACAGATGCCTGCCACTACGCCGGGCTAATTTTTGTATTTTTAGTAGAGATGGGGTTTCGCCATGTTGGCCAGGCTGGTCTCAAACTCCTAACCTCAGATGATCCTCCCACTTCAGCCTCCCAAAGTGCTGGGATTACAGGCGTGAGCCACCGTGCCCAGCCTATTAGCCCCATTCTTAGCCTTGTTGATCATGAGTGCTGAGGTCAGGGATAAATTGAAGTGGCGTGGGAGGCCGTCCCTCTTCCTTACCCCCTCATTTCTTTTCTTTTTTGAGATGGTAATCTCGCTCTGTCACGCAGGCTGGAGTGCAGAGGCACGATCTCAGCTCACTGCAATCTCTACCTCCCAGGTTCAAGCGATTCTTCTGCCTCAGCCTCCGGAGTAGCTAGGATTACAGGCGTGCCCCACCGTGTCCAGCTAATTTTTGTAGAGATGAGGTTTCACCATGTTGGCCAGGCTGGTCTGGAAATCCTGACCTCAAGTGAACCGCCCACCTCGGCCTCCCAAAGTGCTGGGATTACAGGCGTTAACCACCACGTCCGACCTCCCCCTTCCCATTTCTGAGACGGCCCCTGCTCATTCTTTCTCTGCAGATTACCAACTTCGTACCAGCTAGAAGGGAGAAGAGATGGGGGCTTGAACAGGAGCCTTCCTTACAGCCCCGGCTGGCTTTGCGTGTCTGTGAGAGCAGGCCTGGACTTGGCAGTTTCGCGCTCCCAGCACCGGCCCCTTCCTCACCTCTTCCTTACTCCATAGGCTGGGAGAGAAACTCTCTCTGCTTCCCTCGCCCTTGGAGCTTTCCTCATCCCCCTGATTTTATATGAAGAAATAGCAAAGGGGCTTGAAGTCCCCGTCGTGAGTGCCTTTTTGCAATGCCTTGCCTGCCGTAGCGGGTGTTGCGGGTCCCCCCTCCTTCACAGCTGCTGAGCCAAGAGGCCCGGCTGGCCCCTCCTCTGAATTTTAGGATGTCATTAAAAAGAGGAATCTAGCCGCTGTCTATGTGCTTTTGGATGGGGACATTGCTCAAGTGCTGCAGTGGGAGCGGGCAACAGTCCCCGGTCATTGCTCACCTGGGACCCGGGGCAGTCAGTTTCCTTCCTGGTCCACTGTCGCTGCCTTTGCTTCCCACCTCCAGTCTGTTCCCCCCCATGGCCGCTAGAGGGCGCCCGTTAGCTTCGCGTCTTTCTTTTTTTGAGACAGTCTCACTGCTGCCCAGGCTAGAGTGCAGTGGTGCAATCTTGGCTCACTGCAACCTGTGCCTCCCGGGTTCAAGTGATTCTCCTGCCTCAGCCTCCTAACTAGCTGGGACTACAGGCGCCCGCCACCACGCTTGGGTAATTTGTGTGTGTGTGTGTGTGTGTGTGTGTGTGTGTGTGTTTGAGGCGGAGTTTCGCTCTGTCGCCCAGGCTGGAATGCAGTGGTGTGATCTCGGCTCACTGCAACCTCCACCTCCTGGCTTCAAGCAATTTTCCTGCCTCAGCGTCCCAAGTAGGTGGAACTACAGGTGCCTGCCACCATGCCTGGCTAATTTTTCTTGTATTTTTAGTAGAGATGGGGTTTCACCGTGTTACCCAGGATGCTCTTGATCTCCTGACCTCGTGATCCGCCCGCCTCGGCCTCCCAAAGTGCTGGGATTACTGGCGTGAGCCACTGCACGCGGCATTCCTATCTTATTAAAGCCATAGCCTGGGCCGGGCACAGTGGCTCACGCCTGTAATCCCAGCACTTTGGGAAGCTAAGGCAGGGGGATCACTTGGGGTCAGGAGTTCAAGACCAGCCTGGCCAGCATGGTGAAATCCTGTCTCTACTAAAAAATACAAAAATTGGCCGACCGTGGTACCGGGTGCTTGTAATCCCAGCTACTCAGGAGGCTGTGGAACAAGAATCGCTTGAACTGGGAGGTGGAGGTTGCAGTGAGCTGAGATCGGGCGACTGCACTCCAGCCTGGGTGACAGAGCGAGACTCTGACTCAAAAAAGGAAAAAAAGAAAAAAAAAAGCCATAGCTTGATCTGCACAGTGCCACCTCGATCCCCCACTACCTGCTGCTCTCCCCTCCTCTGTACAGGCACACTCTCACGTCTGGGCCTTAGCATCTGCTGTGTTTCCCACCTGGTGTGCTTTTCCCCTTATAACCACAAGTCTCGCTCCCTCACCGTTACGTCTCAAATCAAATGTCACCTCTTCAGGGAGGCCCTCTCTACCTTTCCATTTCAACGGCTCATCTGGTCAGTCGCCTCTACCACTCTGAAAAGATTTAACTATTGGCCGGGTATAGGGGCCCATGCCTGTAATCCAGCACTTTGGGAGGCAGAGGCAGAAGGATCCGTTGAGCCCAGGAATTCGAGACCAGCCTGGAAAACATAGCAAGACCCCCAACATTAAAAAAAAACAAAATCTGGGCCGGGAGCGGTGGCTCATGCCTGTAATCCCAGCACTCTGGGAGACTGAGGCCGGCAGATCACGAGGTCAGGAGATCGAGACCATGCTGGCTAACACGGTGAAACCCTGTCTCTACTAAAAATACAAAAAAATTAGCCAGGTGTGGTGGCATGCACCTGTAGTGTCAGCTACTCGGGAGACTGAGGCAGGAGCATCGCTTGAACCCAGGAGGCGGAGGTTGCAGTGAGCTGAGATCACGCTATTGCACTCCAGCCTGGGCGACACGGCGAGACTCCGTCTCAAAAAAAAAAAAAAAAAAAAAAAAAAATCTGTATTTAAAAACAAAAAACAAACGAACCAAAAACACCAGCCTGGGCAACATGGTGAAACCCAATCTCAACTAAAAATACAAATTAGCTGGGCTTGGTGGTGCGCCCTTAGTCACAGCTACTCCGGAGGCTGAGGTGGTTGGATCACTTGAGACCGGGAAGTCGAGGCTGCAGTGAGCTGTGATCTCGCCACTGCACTCCAGCCTGGGTGACGGGAGTGAGACCCTGTCTCAAAAATAAATAAAAATTAACTATTGTCTCCGGCCCCAGACCATAGGTGTCCCTACAGCAGGGGCTGCCTGGCGTGCTCTCCACTCGGGCACCTCTAGGAGGTGCCAAATAAATCTTTGAGCGAAGACCTTGAGTCCCTGTCTGGCTGCGACTCTGTCCTCCCAGGCCTTCCCACGTGGCAGCTGCAGGCTCCTTTCCTCCTGGCTCAGTCTGAGCCAGGCAGGGTGATCCCTTCCTCATCTACCCCGTCTCCCCATTTCCTTTTCTTCACAGTGCTTTACGCTATCTAATATTATTTAGATAATTGAATGTGCGCGTGCAGCGCCCAGCAACGCTCCCTGCACACAGGGAAAGATGAATGAATGAAATAAATCGCCCAGCGTGTAGTAAGGGCCAATCAATGTCTATTAGTAGTGGAACCCCGGATTGGGTGGCCCCAGCCCTGCCTCCCTTCCCCCAGGAGGCGCAGAGGTCCCGGAGCAGACCGCGCTACCCTGTCTTTGACCTTTCTCCCTGGGTCAGTTAAACCGGCCGTCTTTCCCGCCCGCCGAGTACATTTGAAAACCGAAAACCCCGCCATTGCTGGCGGGCCACCCGGTTGCCGCACTCTGACCAATCAGGAGCGGCGCCTTTCACCCCGAGCCCGAAATTACCCCGGCGACGCGCATCCATTGGTTACGCAGGCCCTGTGGGCGGAGCGCCGTAAGGTCGCGCCACGGGCAAAGCGGCGTGGTTATACAGCAGCGAATTTGTAAGAAACAAATCCCCGGCGTTCGGGGCGGGGCCGGGAGCACGTTGGCTCCGCCCCCTGGCGGCTGCCCTGGCTGCGGCGGCGGCGCAGGCTCAGAGCAGACCCCGCCCGGCGAGGAGGAGGGAGGGTGAGTTGGGGGGGAGACCCGGCCCCCAAGGGGCGGGCGCCGGGCAGGGCCCAGCGGGCGACCGAGGGTTGGGCCGGGCTCCCGGCCCCTCACCGCCGGCCGGCTGACAGGGGAGGAGCCCGCTGGGAGGGCCGGGGTCTCGGGCTGGGAAGCCAGGCCGGGAGTGCAGCGCAGCAAGGCGCACCGCGGCCGCGCCCCGGGAGGGCTGTTCGGGCCAGCGCCCGCCGGCTCCTCAGTGCTGACGGCCCCGGGCTGGGGCGGGGGTGGGGGACTTCGCAGGCCGTCAGTGTCGACATGCTGCTGGAGGAGGTCCGCGCCGGCGACCGGCTGAGTGGGGCCGCGGCCCGGGGCGACGTGCAGGAGGTGCGCCGCCTTCTGCACCGCGAGCTGGTACATCCCGACGCCCTCAACCGCTTTGGCAAGACGGCGCTGCAGGTGAGGCCGGGCTGGCTCAGGTTAGGGGCGGGGCGGCTCAGCGAGGTGAGGATCGAGACCCCAGAGCCCCTCTCCTCTGGTCTCTTGGCCCTGGTGGTGACCCACTGGGGACAGGTCCTTCTTCTCTAGGCTTTCATTGTTCCCCCCACGGTCCCCTTTCGAAGGTGGGTGGTGGGTGAGGCTAGGTTGGAGGGGGAGGGGAGAGCTTTCCAGATTCTTCTCTGGGAGGATTCCTGCTTCTCTGAGTGCAGGGGATTCTTTTTCCCTGGGGAGGTTCTTTCTATTCGGTGGGTGGGGGTTCAGCTTCTTTGGATGCCTTTTCCCTGGGGGACGGCTCACATTTCTTGGGGCTTCTATGGGGAGATCCGATCTCTGGAAGGAGTGGTCTGGTCTCTAGGGGTTCCTCATTTTGTAGGGGGCTCTCTGAGACATATTTGGTTACTTGGGGGTGGGGTCTTAATTCCCAAAGTTTATGCGGATCTTTGGTATAGTGTGGGGGCCCCCGGAGGAGAAACAGTGTCAGATTGTAAGAGTCCCTGTATTCCCTTGGGAGACATGTTACAGAGGAGTCTCCTTTCTCTTATCTTATTACTTTTGGAATCCTCCTTTCTTTCCTTTTCTTTTCTTTCTTTCTTTTTTTTAATGGAAGTTGGAGTGCAGTGGCACGATCTTGGCTCACTGCAGCCTCCACCTCCCGGGTTCAAGCGATTCTCCACCCTCAGCCTCCCGAGTAGCTGGGATTACAGGCCCCCGCCACCACACCCGGCTAATTTTTGTATTTTTAGTAGAGGCGGGGTTTCGCCAAGTTGGCCAGGCTGATCTTGAACTCTTGACCTCAGCTGATCCACCCTCTCGGCCTCCCAGAGTGCTAGGATTACAGGGTTGAGCCCTGAACTGGTCAGAATCCTGTTTTTTGAAAGGAGCTCTCAGGTACCCTGAAGTGACATCATCATTATATAGGAGGAAGCTATTTCCTGGAGAATGGCGGGGGTTCACTTTTCTTTGGCATCTCTTTTTCCTTTTGAGGACTATCAAGTTCTTTGGGGGTAGTTCTCAGTCTCTTGGGGCTCATTTCCTGGAGGAGATTTTATATTTCCTGGTGATTACCCATGTCTGCGGGGTGTCTTTGGTCCCTTGGAGAAGAGTCTTAGGTTCCTTGAAAGTCTCCATGGGGGCTGTTCTCTGGGTTGGGGGTCTCATATTATTCTTGAGGGAGTGACCAGCTTCTGGGGTGCAGGATGGGGGTGAGGGTGGGGGGGGGGAGGGAAAGTGTTCTCTATTCCCAGGAGAACTTTTTCTCTGCGTTCTCAAACAGTTCCCCTGGAGGCTTATGCAGCTTCCCCGTTCACTAGAGGACCCCTCCTCTGGCGTATCCTGTTCCTAGGAGACACCTCTTTCTGGATGACCCTTCTCTCTCCCAGTGACCCCTTTTCGGAACCCCCTCCCTTGAAGACCTCCTGATCCTCTGTCCCTCACACAGGTCATGATGTTTGGCAGCACCACCATCGCCCTGGAGCTGCTGAAGCAAGGTGCCAGCCCCAATGTCCAGGACACCTCCGGTACCAGTCCAGTCCATGACGCAGCCCGCACTGGATTCCTGGACACCCTGAAGGTCCTAGTGGAGCATGGGGCTGATGTCAACGCGCCTGATGGCACCGGGGCACTTCCCATTCATCTGGCGGTGCAAGAAGGTCACACTGCTGTAGTCAACTTTCTGGCAGCTGAATCTGATCTCCATCGCAGGGATGCCAGGGGGCTCACACCCCTGGAGCTGGCACTGCAGAGAGGGGCTCAGGACCTCGTGGACATCCTGCAGGGGCACATGGTGGCCCCGCTGTGATCGGGGTCACTCTCTAGCAAGAGGACTCCATGGGGTTATATATCAGGAGAGAGGGGAAGAAACACTTTCTCTTCTTGTTTCTCCTGCCCACTGCCGCAGTAGGGGAGGAGCACCAGTTTGTGGCTTATAGGTGTTGGTTTTGGGGGTGTGTGTGTGTTTTGGGGACGTTTCTCATTTGTTTTTCTCACCCCTTTTGGTGTGTTGGACAGAGAAGGGCTCCTGCAGGCCACAGCCACCTAAACGGTTCAGTTTCTTCTGTGCCTCAGACAGGACCCAAGGGCCGAGCATTTAAGAGTGAGGTCATCACCTCCAGAGCTCCTGGAACCTGGTGACCTTGGCCGGCTGTGCTCAGAGACCTGAAGTGACATTGCTTCAGGCATGGGGGGTGGGAGAGCATCTCAAATCAATAAGAAGGTAGCATGAGTTTATATTCTCTTGGAAGCTTGTTTTCCAGTCTCTTGTACAGCGTTTTAAAAGATAGATTCTATTTATTATGCTTTATTGGAAAAAAATGTTGTGTGTAATAATTTAATGTTTTTATCCATTAAATTAAGACTTGTGCATGATCACAGCGCGGGTGGCTTCTGATTTTTGAGTCTGGGATGGGGAGTCATCTCGGATATTGATGGGGATGAGGACGGGGGTCGAGGATCGTGGATGCCGTGGGTGAGGGGGAGAGAATAGTAATTCCCAGGGCGCCGGAATGAGTGAGCTGGGTGGGGCAGCGGTTTTCTCTGTCGGAACGGAAGGGAAGCAGGAAACCGCGAGTGGAGAAAGGGCCCCCAGATGTCAGCTGGGTGCCCGGAGCCCCGGGGGTGGGGCGGGTGGGCGGTGGCCGCGGTCCCTTTCCCGCAGGGGCGTAGCCGTGGGTGGTGACTGCGGTCACGAGGCGAAAGAGATCCCGGAAAAGCCAGGGGCGGGATTAGGCGCGGTCCGCCTCCTTTAAAGGTGGATGTGGGCGGGGCCGAGGGCGGCCCCACCCCTCCTGGACATTCTCAATGCGCGTGCGCAGTGGGCCACAGAGCCGCCATGCCGGAACCGCACGGGTCGTCGCAGCTGCGGGTGAACTCGGCGTTTGCCGCGCGGTACAATCGCTACCGGGAGCGCGAGGAACTGCAGCGGCGTGAGTGTGGAGCGCATGCGCGCGGGACTGTTGGGAAGTGGGGAGTCGAGCTGGCCCCGCCGGCTGACCTGGAGGGCATTCCGTCTGTGCCCCGCAGTGAAGGATCGCTACGGGGACCGGGACAGCGGCGGCGACTCTAGCTCCGAGTCGGACTCCAGTGACGAGCGCGTGGTGCGTGTCCTCTTCCCGTCCTGGACATGCAGAGGAGTCCAAGCCCCCACTGGCCCCGACGTAGACGCCGGGGTTAACCCTCAACCCCAGAGCGCTCTCGGGAGCGTCCAGCCCCCGCCCCCCCATCCCATGAGGGACAGAAAGCTCCCTTCCTCTGCCCAGGGGAGCCAAATCCCCCCCCATTCTCTTTCCCTTGCCACGGCCCACCTGCCCACTTTGATTTTGGGGCGACTCTCTGTCCCCCCCAAGAACCCCCTTCCCCTTTCATCTTCAAGAGTCTAGCCATTTTTCAGTGTACCCCTTGTGTCACGTGGGGCACCCAACTTCTGCCCACATCAACCCTGATCTTGGCCCCACTGTGCGGCCTGGCTCAGCCCCTCCCCGCTGTCTCCCTTGCGCCCTCAGCCCACCTGCTCCTTGTCAAGTCCTTGTCTTCCCCAGTAATTACCTTCTCCTTGCCCCTCGCCTTCCTTTACCCATATCCTGTACACCTGCGGCCTGCCCTTGCCTACCCCAAGAGGGCCCCTCCCTCCTGCTGTTCCACCACCTGCCTGTCTCCCCCAGCCAGATCCCCCCTCCCTCCCTCCCCCTCCATCGTAATCCCTATGCTGAGCTCACCTGCTGGTGCCAGGGCTCTTAGTACCTCCCTTCTGAAGTCTGTCCCCAACCCTTTTCCTGCCCTAGGAATTTGACTCCCAGCAGGAGCGGGACTTTTACAGAACGCTCTCCTTGTTGAAGAAGAAGGACCCCCCGCATTTATCAGACAGATGCCACCTTCTATCAGAGAACAGGTCTGGGGGCTCTCCTGTCAGCCTCTCCTTCGTTCCTCAGGAACGGAATCCGGGGTCCTTTCCTGTGTGGAGTCAGAGAAGTGACTTGAATTCTCTGAGCCCCTTTCTCCTATCTGTAAAGTATATCTAATGGTACCATCTATCCTCAGGGCTGTTTTAAGGATAGATTTGGATTTACCCAGTTTACACAATTCATCTGTTGTGATTATTGAATGAATTGCTTCACAAGTCCTTAGCAAGAGCCTAGGTTATTACCTGGTGGTGGGGTTAATGACTGTGTGCTTGGCACTGTTCTTGGTGGGAGTTGCTGACTGAGTGATTCCAACTCCACTAGGCTGGGCAGATGGTTCAAACCTCTGATCCCAGCACTTTGGGAGGCTGAGGTAGGAGGGTCACTTGAGGCCAGGAGTTTGAGACCAGTGTGGGCAACATAGCAAGACCCCATTTTTTTTTTTCCCTTGGAGACAGAGTCTTGCTCTGTCACCCAGGCTGGAGTGCAGTGGTGCAATCTCGGCTCACTGCAGTGTCCACCTCCCCGGTTCACACAATTCTCCTGCCTCAGCCTCCCGAGTAGCTGGGATTACAGGTGCCCACCACCAAACCTGGCTAATTTTTCTATTTTTAGTAGAGACGGGGTTTTACAGTGTTGGCCAGGCTGGTCTTGAACTGGCTGGTCTCAAACTCCTGACTTTGTGATCTGCCCACCTCAGCCTCCCAAAGTGCTAGGATTACAGGCATGAGCCACTGCACCTGGCTGCAAGACCCTATTTTTACAAAAGATACAGAACTTAGCTGGACATGCTGGCATGTGCCTAGCGTCCCAGGTATTTGGGAGGCTGAGGTGGAAGGATTGCTTGAGCCCATGAGTTTGAGGCTGCAGTGAGCTGTGAGTTAGGATCTTGACACTGCACTCCAGCCTGAACAACAGACTGACACCCCAACTCTCAAATAACTAATTATAATAATTAATCAGGCTAAGTGTGGTGGTTCATGCCTGTAATCCTAGCACTTTGGGAGGCTGAGGTGGGAGGATCACTTGAAGTTAGGAGTTGGAGATCAGCCTGGCCAACATGGTGAAACCCTGTATCTACTAAAAATTCAAAAATTAGCTGGGTGTGGTTTTGCACACCTGTAATCCCAGCTACTCGGGAGGCTGAGGCAGGATAATTGTTTGAACCTGGGATTCAGAGGATGCAGTGAGCAGAGATCACGCCATGCTCTCCAGCCTGGGAAACATAGACTGTCTCAGAAAAATAATAATAGTCAAAGCAGGAATTGCTGACTGAATGGCCCCAACCCCACCAGATGGTGACAAGCACAATACTCAGACAGCTGGCTGGGAATTTGAATCCTCTGTCTAACCCTGGCCCTGCCTTTTGGGATTCTCTGCCAGGGGAAAGAAGGGGGTTGTGGGTGATGGCAGGTGTCTTGGTGGGTTAACAGCGTCGTCATCAGACAGCGAGGAGGAGCCAGCAGCTTCCGAGAAGCAGAAAAAAGTACGGCCCATGTACCTGAAGGACTACGAGAGGAAGGTCATCCTGGAGAAGGAAGGGTATGGAGAAGGCCCACATCTTCACCCCCTGGTCCCCAGCCCTCTCAGGTTTATGGGGGTCTTGGGGCAGGAGAGGAAAAAAGCCAGCAACCTGGGCCAGGCGTGGTGCCTCATGCCTATAATCCTAGCACTTTGGTAGGCCAAGGCAATAGGATCGCTTGAGGACAGGAGTTCGAGACCAGCCTGGGCAACATACCTGTCTCTACAATAACATTAAAAATTAGCTGGGCATGATGATGGGTCTCTGTACAGTCCCAGCTCCTCAGGAGGCTGAGACAGGAGGATTGCTTGAGACCAGATGGAGGCTGCAGTGAACTATAATCAGGCCACTGCACTCCAGCCTAAGCAACAGAGCAAGACCTCTTCCGAAAAAAAAAAAAAAAAAAAAAAAAGGCAGCCTGGCACGGTGGCTCATGTCTGTAATCCCAGCACTTTGGGAGGCCGAGATGGGTGGATCACCTGAGGTCAGGAGACCAGCCTGGCCAACATGGCAAAACCCCATCTCTACTAAAAATACAAAAAGGTGGAAACTCAGCAGAATTGCAGATACTCCTGAGCACAGGAGCCTCAGTGACTCCATAAACCTCCCAGGACCCCCGCCAGCTGTTGCTTGGAACAGCTGCCTCGCATAGGCATGGGCACAGGCGGGCCCTGGAAGATACTGTCTGAAGACCTCACTTTTCCTGTACAGCAAATATATTGACGAGGACAACTCAGACGGGGAGACTTCCAATCACAGACTCCAGGTGTGTGGGGTGGAGACTGGGTCAGGGGGCTGCCAAGCCCGGGGCTGGCCTGAGACCCACGGCCCTCTCTTCCTCTGCAGCGGACCTCGTCACAAAGTTATGTGGAGGAACAGAAACAGCTCAAGGAAAGGTGAGGCTGGGCCGTCAGGAGTGGCCAGTGGAGGAAAGTTGAGGCTCAGGTTGGACAGGCAGGTGTTCAAATTGAGCTCTGTCACTTTCTATCTACCTACTTCTGTTTCCTCATCAGTTAAATGAGGCTAATGACATCACAGCACGACTCTGAGCTGGTTGAGAGGAGAGGTCAGGGCTTAGTAAATGGGGTTCATCTTGGGGCAGCTGGCTGGGTGAGGTGGCTCATGCCTGTAATGCCAGGACTTTGGGAGGCAGAAGAGGGAGGATCACTTGAGCCCAGGAGTTCAAGACCAGCCTGGGCAACATACGGAGACTCCATCTCTACAAAATAAATGTTGCAGCAGCAGACAGGGGCTACCCCGTCCTGAGGCTTTTCTCTCGTGCAGCTTTCGGGCATTTGTGGAGGACAGTGAGGACGAGGACAGCGCTGGGGAGGGCGGCTCTGGTTTGCTGCAGAAACGTGCCAAAACCAGGCAGGAGAAGGTGGGTATTGAGGCCCGGCTGTACCACCGGGGGGCAGGGTGGTGGGTGGCTGAGTGTCTGCAGGTGCTTAGTGCTGGCCTTCCCCCAGGCCCAGGAGGAGGCCGACTACATTGAGTGGCTGAAGGGACAGAAAGAGATTCGGAACCCAGAGTCCCTGAAGGAACTGGTGAGTTCTCGCATGTGGTCACCAATGGAGTAGACCGCGTGTTCTGCCTCCATCCAACTATTTACAGAAAGTAGCCCACTGAAAATGAGATGTGTGCATCTCTGGGCCTCAGTTCCCCACATCTTGTAATATGGGGATAGGCTGGGCACCGTGGCTCACACCTGTAATCCCAGTGCTTTGGGAGGTCAAGGCGGGAGGATTGCTTGAGGCCAGGAGTTTGAGACCAGCTTGGGCAACACAGCAAAACCCCTCTACAAAAAAATGAAAAAATTAGTCAGGCGTGGTGGCACGTGCCTGTAGTCTCAGGTACTCGGGAGGCTAATGTGGGAGGATCGTGTGAGCCTGGGAGGGGAATCTGCAGTGAGCTATGATTGCACTACTGTGCTCTCACCTGGATGGTAGAGCAAGACCCTGTCTCGAAATTTAAAAAAAAAAAAAAATGGAGGGGGGCACGCTAATGTCACCTACTCCAGATGCTGGCTATGAGGTCCACGTGGTGACCATGCCTGTTCTCCTTCCCTGTACCCCATTGACCGAGGTCTTGTCTTCTGTCACCCCAGACCCATCTCAAGGAATACTGGAACGACCCTCAGTTGGATGAAGGGGAGCAGTTCCTGCGGGATTACATCCTGAACAAACGCTACGAGGAGGAGGAAGATGAGGAGGAAGAGGAGGGGTGAGCCGCTGTGCCTCTCCAGGGCCTAGATTTAGGGTGTCCTCCTGAAATACCCCAGGCGGCACCGACCAGGAGGCAGAGGGCACCACGTGTGTATTTTCTTCACAGATGGTGGCAGTCTTCTGCAAGACAGAGCCACAGAGTGTGGGCTCTGGAGCCAGGTGGCACTGCCTCAAATCCTGGTTCTGCTGCGAGACTTCCATGCCTCAGTTTCCCCATCTGTAAAATGAGGACAATGGCAGTGTGCACCTTGTAGGGTTGTGAGGATTAAATGCCTTCATACATTTCGTACCCAGGCGTGCAGGAAATGTGGGCTCAACCTCCCTTGGCTGGCCCCCCCCAGCCTCACTGCATCTTGTGCTTCAGGGTCCCGGGTCCCCCCAGTCCAGTTGGCTGTGGACGACTCCTCAGACGAGGGAGAGCTGTTTCTTAAGAAGCAGGAAGACTTCGAACATAAGTACAACTTCCGTTTCGAGGAGCCAGACTCGGCATCGGTGTGTGGCCGGGAGGACTCGGCCCCCGGGATCCATGCCCAGAGAGCCCCACATCATCTCTGTGGCCCTTCTGGGCTTTTCTGCTCCCCCCAGGTCAAGACCTACCCACGCAGCATCGCGTCCTCCGTGCGCCGTAAGGATGAGCGCAGGAAGGAGAAAGGGAAGAGACTCGGGAGCGCAAGAAGAGGGTGAGTGTGGGGACGGCCAGCTGGGGAGGACCTCTCAGCCCTGCAGGAAAGCCCATGCCCTCCCCTCCCTCTGCCTGGGCCTGCAGGAGAAAGCAAAGAAGCAGGAAGAGCTCAAGCAGCTGAAGAACCTGAAGAGGAAGGAGATTCTGGCCAAGCTGGAGAAGCTGCGGAAAGTCACGGGCAACGAGACGCTGGGGCTCGAGGAGAGGGACCTTGAGGACGACTTCGACCCAGCCCAGCACGACCAGCTCATGGAGGTGCGGCCCCTCATCCCATGACGCTGACCTCACACAAATGTGGCTCTCGCTGGGCACAGTGGCTCACGCCTGTAATCCCAGCACTTTGGGAGGCTGAGGCAGGTGGATCACTTGAGGTTGAGAGTTCAAGACCAGCCTGGCCAACATGGGGAAACCCTGTCTCTACTAAAAACACAGAAACGAGCCAGGCATAGTGGTGGGTACCTCTAATCCCAGCTACGTGGGAGGCTGAGACAGAATTGCTTGAACCCGGGAGACAGAGATTGCAGTAAGCCGAGATTGTGCCACTGCACTCCAGCCTGGGTGACAGAGCGAGACTATTTAAAAATAAAAAGACTTAGGCTGGGCGCGGTGGTTCATGCCTGTAATCCCAGCACTTTGAGAGGCCGAGGCAGGCAGATCACCTTAGGTCAGGAGTTCAAGACCAGCCTGGCTAACATGGTGACACCCCATCTCTACTAAAAATACAAAAATTAGCCAGGCGTGGTAGTCGGTGCCTGTAATCCCAGCAGGCTGAGGCAGGAGAATCGCTTGAACCTGGGAGGTGGTGGTTGCAGTGAGCTGAGATCGCACTGTTGCACTCCAGCCTGGGGAACAAGAGCAAGACTTCATCTCAAAAAATAAAAAGACCTGGGGCCTGAGTAGTGCAGTGGGTGTGGGCACCGCAGGGGCAAAGGCCTGCAGGAGGGCAAAGAACTGGATCTGTGGAACTGAATGGTGGCCAGTACATCATAGGGTAGAGAGTGGGGGAGTTGGCAGAGGAGCCTGGACATGCAGGGGCCCCCCCACCTCAGGAGCTAGGTCCTGGGAGGGCTCTGGGGAGCCCCACGAGGTGCAAGACTAAAGCTGCCACAGAGGGGTCATTGGCGGTATTGTTGGGGGCTCAGCTCCTCCGCCTTGAGTGGGCCCTGGTGACTCTAAGTCCTGACCCTCCAGAAGTGCTTCGGGGACGAGTACTACGGGGCAGTGGAGGAGGAGAAGCCGCAATTTGAGGAAGAGGAAGGGCTTGAAGGTGAGATCAGCTGGGGTACCAGGCTGGGGCTGGGGGACTGGGGACTGGGCCTAAAGCCGAAGGTCCAGCGCTGACCCCCACCTGTCTGTTCTGTCTGCATCCAGATGACTGGAACTGGGACACATGGGATGGGCCTGAGCAGGATGGAGACTGGAGCCAGCAGGAGCTGCATTGTGAGGACCCCGACTTCAACGTAGGTGTCACAAGTTGGGGGAGTCCCAGGGGCCTTGACTGAGGGCTGGCAGGATCTGACCTGTGTGTCCTGGCAGATGGACGCTGACTACGACCCCAGCCAGCCGAGGAAGAAAAAGCACGAGGGCCCCTTTGACGGGCAAGAAGAAGCGCAAGTCACCCTTCGCTGCAGCTGTGGGGCAGGAGAAGCCCGTGTTCGAACCCGGTGAGGCCCAGGTGGGCAGGCTGTGGGTGGGGAAGGGGCTCCACAGGACCTGGCACAGCCTGGCAACCTGGCTCTGTCTTGAACAGGGGACAAGACGTTCGAGGAGTACTTGGATGAGTATTACCAGCTGGACTACGAGGACATCATTGACGACCTGCCCTGTCGCTTCAAGTACCGCACCGTGGTGCCCTGCGACTTTGGCCTCAGCACTGAGGAGGTAGGTCCTAGGCAGGCGGGGACACTGCAGAGGGTACCAGGTATACCGGAGGGGCAGGAAGCTGGCCCTGAGCCCTGATCTCTGTTGCTCAGACATGGTACAACATGGCGGCCTGTTTCTTCATCTTGAAAATGAAGGGCCGGGCACGGTGGATCACAAGGTCAAGAGATCAAGACCATCCTGGCCAACACGGTGAAACCCCGTCTCTTACTAAAATACAAAAATTAACCGGGTGTGGCAGCACACGCCTGTAGTCCCAGCCACTTGGGAGGCTGAGGCAGGACAGTCACTTGAAGCCGGGAGGCAAAGGTTGTAGTGAGCTGAGATCGTGCCACCGCACTCCAGCTTGGGTGACAGAGCAAAACTCCGTCTCCAAAAAAAAAAGAGATAGGCAAGGTGGCTCATGTCTGTAATCCCAGCACTCTGGGAGGCTGAGGTGGGCGGATCACCTGAGGTCAGGAGTTCAAGACCAGCCTGACCAACATGGTAGAACCCCATCTCTACTAAAAATACAAAAAAAATTACCCAGGTGTGGTGGCAGGCTCCTGTAGTCCCAGCTGCTTGGGAGGCTGAGGCAGGAGAATCCCTTGAACCTGGGAGGCGGAGGTTGCAGTGAGCCTCTGTGTGTACTGTCATTTGGACTGTCATCTTTTTTTTTCTTCTGAGACAGAGTCTCACTGGGTGACAGAGTGAGACTGTCTCAGAAAAAAAAAAATAGTCCAAATGACAGTATTAATAATATTACCTTGCCTCAAAGGTAGTATTATTACCTTCTACACGGTGGGGCCTCAAAACAGAGCCTCACCTATGGCATGCCATGCCCCATAAATATTACTTTTCTTAAGACAGAGTCTTGCTCTATTCCCCAGGATGGAGTGCAGTGGCGCCAACCTCCTGGGCTCAGGTGATCCTCCCAAGCAGCTGGGACTACAGGAACGTGCCACCGTGCCCAATTAAATTTTTTGGCCGGGTGCAGTGGCTCATGCCTGTAATCCTAGCACTTTGGGAGGCCAAGATAGGTGGATCACCTGAGGTCAGGAGTTCAAGACCAGCCTGGCCATCATGGTGAAACCCCATCTTTAAAAAAAAAGAAAATTTTTTTTTTTGTGCAATGTTTTACTATGTTTTGCAGGCTGCTCTCGAACTCCCTGGGCTTAAACAATCTTCCTGTTTTGGCTTCCCAGAGTGCTGGGATTATGGGTGTGAGACGCACCTAGCCAATATTACTTTTTGTTTTTTTATTTTTTGATTGAGACGGAGTCTTGCTCTGTTGCCTAGGCTGGCATGCACTGGTGTGATCACTGCTCACTGCAAACTCTGCCTCCCAGGTTCAAATGACTCTCCTGCCTCAGCCTCTCAAGTAGCTGGGACTACAGGCATGCACCATCATGCCCAATTTTTATATTTTTAGTAGAGACAAGGTTTCACCATGTTGACCAGGCTGATCTGGAATTCCTGGCCTCATGTGATCTGCCCTCCTCTGCCCCCCCAAAGTGCTGGGATTACAGATGTGAGACAGCGTGCCCAGCCAATATTATGCTTTTAATTCTGTCAATATGTATCAGCAGCAGTCTGGCTGGTAAGACTTGGTAGCAGGACTGGGCACACTGGCTCACACCTGTAATCCCAGTACTCTGGGAGGCTGAGGCAGGAGGGTTGCTTGAGTCCAGGACTTTGAGGCTGCTGTGAGCATGCCACTGCATTCCAGCCTGGGCAAGAGGGAGACCCTGTCTCAAAAAGACTTGATGTCCTCTGCAACTAGGGGGCCCAGGTGGGTTCAAGCCCTGGCTTGGCTATTCGCCAGCTGTGTCTCTGGACAGGTGATTCCCCCATCTGTGCAACTCCCCATCTGTAAAATGGGACAATAATTGATAACACCCCAACTTCGGTGACTTGGAAGGAACAGGCATAAGATCAAATGTGTGTGGCACATGGCAGGCTGTGGGCACCTACTCTTCCCCACTTACGACAGCTGAAGGTGTGCGACTGTTTGCATGGTCAGTAAAAATAGCCAGTGTGTACTGAGCCGATACCATCAGCACTCACTCACTTCCTCTTTCTGATGGCCTTCCAGTAAGTTTGGAAACTGAGGCCCAGAGACTGGGAATGAGAGCCTCATGTGTAATTAGGAAGCCTTGTGGTTGGTAGTGACCCCTGCCTGTTTTGAGGCTTTGGGGATAACTGGGAATGGGTGACAGCTCAAGAGCTCTGGGGCTCAAACTGAAATCAGTTCAGCCAACTTCCTAGCCATGTGGCCTAGGGCAAGGATCCGTTCTCTGAGCCTCAGTTTCCCTATCTTCTGACCTCTGCAAAAAATATTGGCCTCTGTAGAAATCAGTCTCTGGCCATGATGGCAGCCCTGCTTGGTAGTAGCAGCATTACCATTTTGACTAATGAGGTGACTCGGGCTCAGGGAAGAGTCAGGCCCCCCCATGGGGAATATCACAGCAGGTCCCACCCTCCTTTCCCACGCAGATCCTCGCTGCTGATGATAAGGAGCTCAACCGGTGGTGCTCTCTAAGAAGACCTGCATGTACAGGTGACAAGTGGGGTGGGGCCAAGTGTGCAGGGGCGGGCAGCCCGGGGGCACTTCCTGGAGCACCCAACAACAGGCCCCTCTGCCTGCCTGCAGGTCGGAGCAGGAGGAGCTGCGGGACAAGCGGGCATACGGCCAGAAGGCCCAGAACTTGTGGAAAAGCAGCAGATCTTCAGGTCACTCTGCCGCGAAGAGTAAGCAGTGCTGGCTAGGGAAGTGTGGGTCGGGAGCCTGCTAGGCGCCGCCTTGAGTCTTGGCTACCTCAGCCTCTTGTTGCATGACTTTGGGAATACAGCACCTCTCCCCCGCCTCTCCCTCTCTCCTCCCCATCCCCGCCCCCATTCCCCCACTCTGAGACCTGGGTTCTAATCCTGGGTGCCATCACTGTGTGACCTTGGGCAAGTCGCTGTGCCTCTCTGGGTCTGCTTCTCATTTATAAGATGGAGATAGAGGTTCTGCCTCATAAGGTTGCTGAGAATGAAGTGAGTTAATTCACGTAAAGTGATGAAGAGATGGTAAATGCCTGATAGGTCTCCACTGTTATTATGATTGTTTTCGCCCAGTCTATAAGGCAGGGGTGATAGAAGCACAGAGGAGTTTACTTAAAGCCCTGCGCGTGCTCCAGCCTATAATCCCAGCACTTTGGAAGACTCGGGCGAAAAGATTACTTGAGCCCAGGAGCTGGAGGCTGCAATGAGCTATGATCACGCCACTGTACTCCAGCCTGGGTGAAAAAGCAAGACCCTGTCTCTAAGGCAAAAAAAAAAAAACCTAAAATGAGTTAACTGATGGGAATAGCTTAGGGCAGACCCAGGCACAAATATCAGAATTCTCAGCCTCACAATCTAGCCTTTGGGTTCAGCAGAAAAGCCCCAGACTGGCTTTGGCATGAGACTCGGGTCTGAATCCCAGATGGGCCCTCCGTCACTGCTTCACCATGCCCCTCCTTACCCCGCCTGTAAAATGGGGCACGCAAGCTCAGGAACGGGCCTGATCTTGACAGGCCTGGGCTGAGCCCTGACTTTTCTCCTTCAGGACAGAGATGCCCTCGGAAGCCACAGGGAAGCCACAGAGAAACGAAGCCGGCCCACAGAGGCAGCTGCCAATGCTTGATGGGGCTGGTGGGAAGCGGCCCCAGCCAGAGAGTCTCCCAGCACAGGAAGAGGAGGCCCCTGTGTTACCCCCAGAGAAGCTAACCCTGCAGAGGCGGAGGAGGGCCAAGAAGGCACGGCTGCTGGGCCCCACTGTGACGCTTGGTGGACGCGAGTTCAGCCGCCAGAGACTGCAGGCCTTTGGCCTCAACCCCAAACGGCTGCACTTCCGCCAGCTGGGCCAGCAGCGGAGGAAACAGCAGGGGCCCAAGAGCAGCTCCTGAGCCCCAGGGAGCAGGCAGGGGTCTCTGGCTCCTCCCCCTCCAGTCAAGCCCTGCACAGGTCTGGCACCCACAAGTACTATCTGCTATAGAGAACCTCACATCTATGGCCAGGCACGCAGCTCACGCCTGTAATCCCAGCACTTTGGGAGGCCAAGGAATTCGAGACAAGCCTGGGCAACATATTGAGACTCCATCTCTACAAAATGGTGGCACGTACCTGTAGTCCTAGCTACTCAGGAGGCTGGGGAAGGAAGATCACTTGAGGCCAGGAGTTTGAGGCTACAGTGAGCTGTATGATTGCACCACTGCACTCCAGCCTGGGCAACAAAGCAAGACCCTGTCTCTTAAAGAAGCACGTGTAACTGCGGGTAAGGAAGTTGTCCCATTTTATGGACGTGGAAACTGAGGCTGATTTAAACTTCTCAAGTGACTTGGAACGCTCACCTCAAGATACTTCCCAGAACTCACATCCCCTCAGAATGCTGCACCCAGCCACAGCCATGATCTAGTCACACAGCTTTATTGGCCCCCAGAGGCCAGTTTCCCTATGGCAGCTTTGGGACAGCGAGGGCCCGGGCGTCCAGTGCAAACTACAGTACTTGAGTCAGGCCCTGAGGGGGGGTGCCCGGGGTCCTCCCTGCCCTGCCAGGAGGGCCCCACTGATGGGAGACAGGTACATGGGCTCTGTCCCTGACTGGTCACAGCTGGGCTTGTTGAGGGGGGTGAGAACAGGAAGTACCATCATCATTGCCAGAGCTCAAGATCCCACACCTGACATGACATAAATAAAAAAATAAATAGTGTTGCATCTTCCCCCCCAATCCCCTCCCTTTATAAAAACACAAAGTCCTCGGAGCTGGGCCGTTTGGCTCTGAGGAGCCGCCCTGCGCGAGGGAGCCGGAGTGTGGGCTGGGACAGCTGGGAGCAGAGGTCATCCAGGCTGTGGTCCTGAGCGTGGCCCTCGGCCAGAGTGAACATGGGGTACCGCTCCGTGGCTGAGGAGGAGCTGAGGACCTGGTGGGAGGAGGGGGACGCTCAGCCACAAACTGCCAAGCCATATTCCTTAGCCCTGGTTTACTTAGCAGGTGCTTCTCAGGACTGCCTCTCCAGGGCAGGCCAGCCAATCAGCACTTTCCATCCCCTGGCCACAGGTGGCTCAACCATAAGCGTGTGACTCAGCTCAGCCACTCAGCCAAACACTGGGATTTTTGCTGCAAAAACGGAATTCCCCTTCCAGTGACTAGAGAGTGGGTGCCCAGAAGGAGTGGTGGCCATCTTTTGCCACCGTAAGGTTAAAGCCCTAGTCAGACAGCAAAGAGACAAGAAGGGTTCTCCCCCACTTGACCCCCTGGATACAGCTGCCTCCAAGGCATGACACCCTCAACTTGCAGGACAGCAAGTTGACCTGACAAGTAGCCTTGGCCTCCCCTCACATTTTCAGGGGTGACGTTCTTCACATTTCCCAGATTAGGACCCCCAGCCTGGAAGCAGCACCCCAGCTCTACTGGACTCCAGGCCTCTGTTCCTGTTTCACCCCCAGCCCTGCCTGCCCACCCTCCCTCCCCCAACTCCAGCTTTCCTCTTTCTCACCCTGGTCAGCTCTGAGCAGAGTGTCTCAAACTCCTTCCTGTCTCCAGCGTAGAAGCCCACAGTACAGCTTGGGTCCATCTTGGCGAAGGCCATCTTGCGGGGCGAGGTGCAGTGGAAGGACTGGGGCAGACAGACGAGGGAGGCTTAAGAGGCCCTGGCTGCCCACCCGCCACGGTCCCAGTCACACGCTGGGGCTCCTACTCACCTCCAGGGGAAAGTTGGCCTGGCTGACGTCCACAGTGGGCTGGCAGTAGTGAGGGTCCAGGTACAGCAGGAAGTCATCTGCAGGGGGCGCAGGTGTGAGTGGGGGATGGGGTGAGGGTTGGGGACTGAGGAGGGGGCGGGCCTACCTTGGTAGCCAATGAAGTACAGCGAGTGCCGCGGTTTCCCGCCCATGATGCCCAGGCACAGCTCACAGCGCAGGAGCTCCTGCAGGGAGGAGGGTGCGCAGGTGCTGTGACGCAGCCACTCAACAAACGCTTAGCAAACGCCTGCTCGGTGAGAACCCAGCCTCTGAGGGCAGCAGTGAAAGCACAAAACCCCTGCCCTCAGGAGTTGACATCCTAGTGTGGGAGATGATTATTTTTTTTACAAGGAAGATGATTACATGGGTGTTTTGTTTTTTTCTTTTTTGAGATGGAGTCTCACTCTTGTCACACAGGCTGGAGTGCAGTGGCATGATTACGGCTCCCCGAAACCTCTGCCTCCCGGGTTCAAGTGATTCTCTTGCCTCAGCCTCCTGAATATCTGGGATTACAAGTGCCCGCCAGCACGCCTGGCTAATTTTTGTATTTTTAGTAGGGACGAGGTTTCACCATGTTGGTCAGGCTGGTATCAAACTCCTTAGCCTCCCAAAGTGCTGGGATTACAAGCAGAGATCCACCTGCCGCAGCCTCCCAAAGTGCTGGGATTACAGGCGGAGATTCACCTGCCGCAGCCTCCCAAAGTGCTGGGATTACAAGCAGAGATCCACCTGCCACAGCCTCCCAAAGTGCTGGGATTACAGGCGGAGATCCACCTGCCACAGCCTCCCAAAGTGCTGTGATTACAGGCGGAGATCCACCTGCCGCAGCCTCCCAAAGTGCTGGGATTACAAGCGGAGATCCACCTGCCACAGCCTCCCAAAGTGCTGGGATTACAGGCGGAGATCCACCTGCCGCAGCCTCCCAAAGTGCTGGGATTACAGGCGGATATTCACCTGCCGCAGCCTCCCAAAGTGCTGGGATTACAGGCGGAGATTCACCTGCCGCAGCCTCCCAAAGTGCTGGGATTATAGGCGGAGCTGATTACATGATTTATCTCATGTGTTAGAGGTGATAACTTTATGGAAAAGAATAAAGGAGGGAAGGGAGCCTTGTGATTTTAAGTAAGGAGGTCAAACATTACAGTTCCTTTAGAATTTGTCTCATAGGTTTTCTGATTCTCACTGGAAAACCTCCCAATGCAAAAAATATTTTAAAATAGAGGCCAAACAGTGGCTCATGTCTCTAATCTCAGTACTTTGGGAGGCCGAAGTGGGAGGATTGCTTGAGCCCAGGAGTTCAAGACCAGCCTGGGCAACATAGTGAGACCCTGTCTCTACAAAAAAAAAAAAAAAAAAAAGAGCTGGTGTGGTGGTGACTGCGCCTGTAGTCCCAGATATTCAGGAGACTGAGGTGAGAGGATCATTTGAGCCCGGGAGGTTGAGGATGCAGTGAGCTAAGACCACACCACTGCATTCCAGCCTTAGTAACAGAGTGAGACTCTGAATCGATCAATCAATCATAAATAAGAGAGTCAGGATAGGCCCTATTGAGAGATGATGGAAATAACTGAAGGATTTCTTTTGATGGTTAGTGTTAGTAAAATAACAAATTTTTAAATAGAGCTGACTGTGGTGGTGCCTGCACCTGTAGTCCCAGCTACTCAGGAGCCACATGCAATACAGCTGAAAGAGCGCTCCAAGCAGCAGGAGCCGAAAAAGGCCCTGGGGCAGGAGTGTTCTGAAATCAGGGAGGAGGCCCCTGTGGCTGCAGCAGAGTGTGGGAGGAGGATATGAGGTCAAGGCGGGAGATGACCTCCAGAAGGTGATGGGGACAAAGTGTGGGGCTCTGTGGGCCCTGGGGACACTTTGGCTTTTATTCTGATGCAAATACATAGGGGCCTTTCCAGCCTCAGGGCATCTGTCTCGCTGTTCCTTTTGCCTGGAGCACTCCTCCTCTGGCTCCTCATTTGCCTGGTGGCTGCAGAGGGCCTTTTCTGGGCTCTCCTGCTACCCTCATCATCTGCTCCTACCCTTTGGGAGGCCGAGGCAGGCGGATCACCTGAGGTCAGAAGTTCAAGACCAGCCTGACCAACATGGAGAAACTTGATCTCTACTAAAAATACAAAATTAGCCGGGCGTGGTGGCACATGCCTGTAATCCCAACTACTTAGGAGGCTGAGGCAGGAGAAGCACTTGAACCCAGGAGGCAGAGGTTGCAGTGAGCTGAGATCACGTTACTGCACTCCAGCCTGGGCAACAAGAGTGAAACTCTGTCTCCAAAAAAAAAAAAAAAAAAAAGGGCTGGTAGCTCACGCCTGTAATCCCAGCACTTTGGGAGGCTGAGGCAGGTGGATCACCTGCAGTCAGAAGTTCGAGACCAGCCTGGCCAACATGACGAAACCCCGTCTCTACTTAAAATACAAAAATTGGCTGGGCATGGTGGCAGGAACCTGTAATCCCAGCTACTCGGGAGGCTGAGGCAGGAAAATCACTTGAATCTGGGAGGCAGAGGTTGCAATAAACTGAGATTGCGCCACTGCACTCCAGGCTGTGGAACAAGAGCAAAACTCCGTCTCAAAAAAAAAAAAAAAAAAAAGAAAAGAATGAAGGGATGAGGGACAACATAAACAGCAGCCCTAACCCAAGCTAAACAAGTCTGGAGGGCTCCCGGGTAGAGGCGTCCTGGAACTCGGCTGAACCTACCTTCACGCAGGGCACATACACGGGATTGAGAATCTCGCCACCCAGTCGCACGGGCACCAGGATGACCACAGACTTCCACTCGGCTGTGGGGTCTGGCCTGGCCACCAGGCGTGCCACATCTGCCTTGTACACTGGAGGGACAAGACAGCGGCAGGTCACCTTCTTGGCAACCCTTCAAGCCCCAGATTGTGGCCCTCTAACCCCAGGAGCCCAACCTCAATCTTGCAATTTCTCAGTGGGCAGCACTGTCACCAGCCAAAAACACTGTTCTAGTGTCTCTCAGACACGCCCAGAAAATCCCAGGACCTCCAGGCAAGTGTGGACATCCCCATTTTACAGAGTGGGCAACTGAGGCCCTGGGATGTAGACCAAAAGTATATACAGCTGGGAGAGGTGGAGACTGTTCTCTCAGGCTCCTCCCCCAGCCCCAGGCCTGATGGGTCCTCAGTGACTCCACACCTTGGTTTGCCAATACAGAAACAGAAGCACTGGGTGCTCAGTCCTTGAACCAAACACCCCGGGTGTGTCCCCTCCTCCTCCAGTCCCATTTACTTGGGCCTATTCTCCTCCCCCTACCTTGCAGCTACATAAGCTCATTTCGCACTCCTAGAGAAGTAGACCCGTTTTGGAGATATGATTCTCTGAAAATCAACTCTTGTCCCAAACACCTACAATTTTGCATAAAGAACTTACAGGGGTTGGGCACAGTGGCTCATGCCTGTAATCACAGCACTTTGGGAGGCTGAGGTGGCCAGATCACCTGAGGTCAGAAGTTCAAGACCTTCCCAACATGGTGAAACCCCGTCTCTACTAAAATACAAATTAGCCGGGCATGGTGGTGCGCACCTGTATCCCAGCTACTTGGGAGGCTGAGACACAAGAATCACCTGAACCCGGGAGGCAGAGGTTGCAATGAGCTGAGATCATGCCACTGCACTCCAGTCTGGGTGACAGAGTGATCTGACCTCAGGTGATTCACCTGCCTCAGCCTCCCAAAGTGCTGGGATTACAGGCATGAGCCACGGCACCTGCCCTCTTTTTTATTTTATTTTTTTAAGACAGGATCCTACTCTGTCACCCAGGCTGGTGTACAGTGGCAAAATCACAGCTCACTGTAACCTCGAACTCCCAGGCTTAATCAAGCAATCCTCCCACCTCAGCCTCCTGAGTAGCTGGGACTACAGTATGTGCCACCACACCTGACCTCTATTCTATCACTCAAGGTGTGGTGGCACCAGGTGTGGTGGCACTATCACCCTGAAGTTTCTTCTCCCAGTTCCAGAAGGAGAGGAGAAGAGGAACTGTCTTCCACTACACAGGACTTGCATCCTTCCCCAATGTCCCTCTGCCCCAGAACTTGCTCCAGCCTCTGAGGAAGGTGCATTCTAAGAAGCAGGTGAGGCGAGTCTGGCTCAGGGTGGGACCCCTATGATCTCGGCTCCTAGCCCCTTACCTGTGCAGTCCTGAGAAACATACACCACCAGGCGGGTGACCTCGGAGGAGCTCTCCACAGCTTTCCTGGGGGCAGAAGGGAAGGCCTTAGTGCCTGTGGGTACCCAGCAGCTCCCGTGATCCCTGCAGCAGCCCTTACCTGAGGATGTGTGCCACCAGCGATGGCCCATACCAGTCACCTGCCTTCTTGCCTGAGCTCTGCCCAAGCTCCACCAGCCGGTGTAGGCCAAAGGGGGCCCGGGGGTGGTCGGCGAACCAGGACACAATCTGCCGGTGCCGGCGTTCCTGCTCCAGCTCAGGGGCACCCTGGGCCCAGCATGGGGGCATCCAGCGGGCAGGGCCATGGTACCGGCTGGGAGAGGCTGGCCCTGACAGCTCAGGGGGGGCCCAGGCCTGTGCCCTCGGCCCATGTCCAGTCTGGTGGAATGGAGCACACGGTCAAACAGTGCTAGTGTGTTGGGGGGCAGAGGTCCCATCTACACATGTACCACATACAATGCTAATGCCCCTGAACCTGGTGATTCAACAGAATTTACATACTCCTGAAACTTATCCTTATTTATTTATTTACTTTTTATTACTTAAAGACAGGATCTCAGCTGGATGTGGTGGCTCACGCCTGTAATCCTAGCACTTTGGGAGGCTTAGGCGGGGGAGGGGAGTGGGGATCACGAAGTCAGTAGATCGAGACCGCCTGGCCAATGTGGTGAAACCCCATCTCTAATAAAACAAAAATACAAAAAGCAGACAGGCATAGTGGCAGGCACCTGAAATCTTAGCTACTTAGGAGGCTGAGGCGGGAAAACTGCTTGAACCAGGAGCAGGGGTTGCAGTGAACCAAGAATGTTCTACTGCACTTCAGCCTGGATGATGGACGAAACTTTTTAAATTAAATTAAATTAAATATTTATGTATGTATTTATGTATGTATGTGTGTGTGTGTTTATTTATTGATTGATTGATTGATTGATTGATTGACAGACTCTTGCTCTGTCGCCAGGCACCAGGCTGGAATGCAGTGGCGCAATCTCAGCTCACTGCAACCTCCGCCTCCTGGGTTCAAGCAATTCTCCTGCCTCAGCCTCCCAAGTAGCTGGGACTACAGGTGCATGCCACCACGCCCAGCTAATTTTTGTATTTTTTTTAGTAGAGACGGGGTTTCACCATGTTGGCCAGGATGGTCTCGATCTCTTGACATAGTGATCCGCCCACCTCAGCCTCCCAAAGTGCTGGGATTACAAGTGTGAGCCACGGCGCCCAGCCTATTTTTTTATTTTTAATTTTTTGACACAGAGTCTTACTCTGTTGCCCAGGCTGGAGTACAGTAGTGTGATCTCGGCTCACTGCAACCTCCAACTCCTGGGTTCAAGCGATTCTCCTGCCTCAGTCTACAGGCATGTGCCACCACACCCAGCTAATTTTTGTATTTTTAGTAGAGATGGGGTTTCATCATATTGGCCAGGCTGGTCTTGAACTCCTGACCCCAGGGATCCACCTGCCTAGGCCTCCCAAAGTGCTAGGATTACAGGCATGAGCCACCACACCTGACCCCAGCTGAAACTCCTACAAACAACTCTCCTCTCTCCAAAATTTACTTGACACACAATTCCAACGTGACTTTGAACTCTTAGTAGTTTGCAAGTAATTCTAACACTGCTGATAGACGGCGATTGACCCTGTACTCCTAGTCCACCCCTTCCCCCGCTCCCATCCCCGGGGCTCACCTCTAGGCAGGAAGTGCAGCAGCAGGCCCTGTGCCAGCATCATCTGGCCGCTGCGTAACATGCACCCCCAGCCACAGTCCGAGGTCAGGCAGCCCCCAGGAAGGGGCGGGAAGTCCCGGCGGTATGTGAGCCACAGGCGGGACACAAAGTCACGCTGGAAACGCTGGATATCACCTACAAGAGTGGGTCTGTCAGCTGCCACCAGGGACACTGGGGCAGGCATAGAGAGGTCTCCCCCCCAACCCTGGTCCCAACCACCAGCTCACCCTCGCCCTCGAAACGGTAGCGGCGGCCACAGAGGTGGATGCTGGAGATCTTGCTAAAGCTGGTCCGGCTTTAACCGCCCAACCTGGGGAGACGTGGGGGCAGCGCCCAGCGAGATGAAGCACTCGCATGACAGCAACAGCTATTCCATTCCCCCATCTGTGAAATGGGCACGATCCTAGTTCCTATCTCCGAGGTGGCTCTGGGGGACTCCGTGCAATAGCCCTCTCAGTCGGAGGTGGGGCCCCCCGGTGACAGCTACAGGAATGTCCACCATCAATTCAGGATGAAGGAAGGCAGCTCTGATTATTGTACCCATTTTACGGAGAGGAGTAAAAACAGAGGCGCCAGGAAGCAAAGGATTTTGCCCAAGGTCAGACAGGGGAATGGGCGGAGCTTGAAAACACTGCCTATTGGACCTGCCACAGGTTCACCCTGGGCCGGGCAGGGCGGGGCACCCCACAGGTGACTCAGGACGGGAACAACGGTGGGATAACTGGCAGGGCCGAGGTCTGGTTTTCCTCGACGGCCCCCCCGACAACCCCAAGATCTCCAAGCCCCCTCCTCACCATACTTCACGTTGTTCCAGGCTGTCAGGAACTTGGCTTTAAACTTGTCCACTTCGTCCGGCTCACTCAGCCAGCCCCGGGAGAGCCAAGAGCGGGCCCGCTGGCTCCGGAGGGCCCCAGGCCGTTGGGGTCTGGGCCTCGGGAACCCCGCAGCCTGCGGGCCTCGGGCCGGCGGCGGGCGTCCTCCGGGCTGCTGCTCCGGTACTGCGCGGCGGCCGGCGACACCGAGTTCATGGACGCGCCGGGAGGGCAGACCGAGGGCCCAGGTGGGGGGCTGCGGACGCTGCCCCCCCCCAGGTGCCCCGCGGCCGGTTCACGGGGCCCGGGGAAGGCACTACTCGGCCCCCGTCCCCAAGCTCCCGAGCCCTGCAGCAGCAGCCCCGGCAGCTGCCGTAGCCAACGCCATCTTAGCGGCCTAGGACCCCGGATGACGGTGGGCGTGGCCAGGCCCGACGCCCCGCCCCTCTCCGCCCTCTCCCCGCCCCAGACGCGTTTCTAGCCCGGATCCCAGGTCGCCAGGCGGGGATCTCAAACCCAGACACCTCTCCGCGGCCTCCCCCCACGCCCTCCTTATCACACTGCCAGGCGCGCGACAGTCCCTGCAGGTCCTTATCGGAGGCCGCAGAGCCGGGGGAACACCCGCCCCTGGCCCCGCCCCTAGTCCTGCCCCCCCAGGGCCCAGGACTGACCGCCTGGCAGGCTCCCAGGTGTGACTCACTGCGCACCTGCCACGCCCGTCCCGCCACCCCAGCGCACGTGCGCGGGCTGCCGACCCAGAACCGGCCCTCACCTGGGACCAGATCGACTAGTGTGACCTCCGGGGCTAGCCACGCCTCTCTATGCCTCAGTTTCCTCATGTGCAAAACAGGTCTGGAATACAGCCAACAACATAGAGAAATCTTCATGTGAATTATGCTCAGGGACAAAATCCAGACGCCCCGCCTCCAAAAAGAAAAACAATATATACCCTATGGTCCCATTTATTAAAAAACTCCAAAAATGCAAACTTATCTATAGTAACCTAACCAGACCAGTGGTTGGTTGCTGGGGGGTGAGGGTGGGCAAGCACGGGAGGGAGGGATGAATAAAGTGCGCTAAGTTTTTTTCAGTGTTTGTTTTGTTTTTTTCAAGATCTGGCTCTGTTGTCAGACTGCAGTGCAGTGATACTGTATAGCTCACTGCAGCCTCCAACTCTGATCCTCCAACCTCAGCCTTCAGAGTAGCTGGGACCACACACAGGAGCCACCATGCCTGGTTAAATAAAAAAAAATTTTTTGTAGATACAGAGTCTTGCTATGTTGTCCAGTCTGGTCTCAAACTCCTGGCTTCATGAGTTCCTCCCGCCTCAGCCTCTCAAAATGCTGGGATTACAGGCATGAGCCACCACCTCAGGCAGAAGGAAATTTTTTGGAGCTGTGGATAAATTCTGTATCTTGACTGTAATAGTGGCTTCATAGCTGTGAAAACTCATGAGATTGTATGCTTAAAATGTGCATTTTTTATGTCTATACCTCAATAAAGCTGTAAAAAAAAACCAAAACTTTATTTTAAAAAGCAATCAATTAACTTTTTATAGAGACAGGGTCTCTCTGTGTTGCCCAGGCTGGCCTGAAACTCCTTAGCTCAAGTGATCCTCCTGCCTCAGCCTCCCAAGTAGCTGAGACTACAGGAAAATATTTTATTTGATTTTTACTTTTTTATTTTTTTTCTCAAAACTTACAAGGCCCAAACATTTTTATTGTTGTTAAGACAGGGTCTTGCTCTGTCAATCCCAGCCGCCCAAGTAGCTGGGATTACAGGTGACTGCCACCACGCCCAGCTAATTTTTTTTTTTTCCCCGAGATGGAGTCTTGGTCTGTCACCCAGGGTGGAGTGTAGTGGCTCAATCTCGGCTCACTGCAACCTCCACCTCCCGGTTGAAGCAATTCTCCTGCCTCAGCCCCCTGAGTAGCTAGGATTACAGGCACCAGCTGCGACGCTGGTGCTAATTTTTGTATTTTTAGTAGAGTCTAATCACGGCTCACTGCAGTCTCCACTGCCCAGGCTTAACCAAGTCTCCTGCCCTAGCCACCTGAGTAGCCAGGAATACTGGCACGTGCTACCACACCTGGCTAATTTTTTTTTTTTTTTTTTTTTGAGAAGGAGTTTTGCTCTTGTTGCCCTGGCTGGAGTGAAACAGCATGATCTTGGCTCACTGAAACCTCCGCCTCCCAGGTTCAAGCAATTCTTCTAACTCAGCCTCCCGAGTAGCTGGGATTACAGGCACATGCCATCATGCTCAGCTAATTTTTTGTATTTTTAGTAGAGATGGGGTTTCACCATGTTAACCAGGATGGTCTCAATCTCCTGACCTCATAATCAGCCCGCCTCAGTCTCCCAAAGTGCTAGGATTACAGGCATGAGCCACCGCGACCGGCCTACACACCTGACTAATTTTAAACATTTTTCTGTAGAGACGGGGTCTCCCTGTGTTGTTCAGACTGGTCTTGAACTCCTGGCCTGAAGCGATCCTCCTCAGCTTCCCAAAGTGTTAGGATTACAGATATGAGCCACTGCACTGAGCCAGGGACAATTTATTTGAGACGGAGTTTCACTCTTGTTGCCCAATGCAGTAGCCCAATCTCAGTTCACTGCAACCACCACCTCTCAGGTTCAAGCTATTTTCCTGCCTCAGTCTCCTGAGTAGCTGGGATTACAGGTGCACACTACCATGCCCAGCTAATTTTTGTATTTTTAGTAGAGACAAGGTTCCACCGTGTCAGCCAGGCTGGTCTCAAACTCCTGACCTCAGGTGATCTGCCCGTCTCGGCCTCCCAAAATGCTGGGATTGCAGGCATGAACCACCTCACCCAGCCAGGAAAAATGTTTAAATGTATCTAACTCATAAAGATGTATGGGAGTGAGCTGAATTTAACAATGTAAAGTGTTTAGAGTGGTGTTTCAGGGACAGCTGGGGCTCAGTGAGAGGCAATTACGTGAGGACAATGCAGTGACCCTGTGAGCCATGGAGAGGGTGGCCTCTAGTGGCCAGCCCCGGGGCTCTATCCAGCTCTCTGGAGGAAGTAAGAGAAAGATTAGAATGAGCGTGTGGTCCAAGAAGGAGAAAGCACAAAAGGGGCAGTCACCTCCCTGACTTGCCTATTTTCCCCTCTCCTCTCAGTCCCCTTAAAGCACAATTGACCCCTTTCTCTCTCTTTCTTTTTTTTTGAGACAGAGTCTTGCTCTGTCACCCAGGCTGGAGTGCAATGGCGAAATCTAGGCTCACTGCAACCTCCACCTCTCAGGTTCAAGCCATTCTCCTGCCTCAGCCTCCTGAGAATCTGGGATTACAGGCATTCATCACCACACCTGGCTAATTTTTGTATTTTTAGTAGAGACGGGGGTATCACCATGTTGGTCAGGCTGGTCTCAAACTCCTGACCTTGTGATTCCCCTGCCTTGGCCTCCCAATGTGCTGGGATTACAGGTGTGAGCCACTGCGCCTGGCCATGGCATTGACCACTCTGAACTCAGTGTACAGGCCAGGGGTCTTCGGCTTCTGCACTCAGTCTGCTGAGACTGACCCAGGTCTCTCAACATTTTCTTCCCTTCCTCGTCTGTCTTCCTCCTCCAGCTCCTGCAAGGTCTGTCCCCTTAAACAAACCAGTCACCAGGCACCTGCACCCCAGGAACCCCCTGACTGGGCTGTCCCAGGCTCTCCAAGATCAAACTGATGGCCACACCTTGGATACCAAATAACTGTGACTGTCACAGGTCAGCTCGCATTGTGGGTTGAATTCCCTGTCCTCCAAAGATTCGTGTGGAAGTCTTAATCCCTTCCTACCTGTGGGTGTGCCCTTATTTGGAAATAGGGTCTTTGCAGATTGACTGATGGATTTTTAGAGACTGGATCTCGCTCTGCGGCCCGGGAGTGAGTGGTGCGATCACAGCTCACTGCAGTCTCCAGCTACCAGGATCAAGCTATCCTCCTGCCTCAGCCTCCCGAATAGCTGGGTGACAAGTGCACACCACCACGCCCAGCTAATTAAAAATTTTTTTTTTGTCAAATGGGCCAGGCACGGTGGCTCCTGCCTGTAATCCCAGCACTTTGGAAGGCCAAGGTAGGCAGATCACTTGAGGCCAGGGTTTCAAGACCTGCCTGGCCAACATGGCAAAACCCTGTCTCTACTAAAAATACAAAAAAATTAGCCCGGCATGGTGGTGCATGCCTGTGGTCCCAGCTACTTGGGAGCTTGAGGCAGGCAGGAGAATTGCTTGAACCCTGCAGGCGGAGGTTGCAGTGAGCTGAGATCACGCTATTACACTCCAGCCTGGTTACAGAGCAAGACTCTGTCTCAAAAACAGAAAACAAAAAACAAAACACGGCAAGTTAGGAAGGACCCAAGTATGAATTCCCCTCTAGAGCCTTCAGACAGGGCAAAGCTCTGCCACCACCTTGACTTTGGAATTCTAGCTTCACAAGCTGTGAGAGAATACATGTCTGTTTTAAACGCCCAGTTTGTGCTAATTAATTTCTGCAACCTGGGAAATGAATGCAGTCAGTTTCTCCCTCTTCTCCAGCAGGCCTCAGCTTGCCCACCCACAGCTCAGAGGCCTGTCCCCCACCTCCAGCTTGAGCAAGTCCCCCTGTGTGTGTCTCAGCTCCGCCTGATCACACATGCCGTCATTCCTAATCAGCTGTGTCATTGCCTGTGAATCCCTAAGTCGGCCAAAAGAACAAAACTCTCAGCCAGGCATGGGGGCTGAGGCCTGTAATCCCAGGACTTTGGAAGGCTGGGGCAGGAGGATCACTTGAGCCAAGAAGTTTGAGACCAGGGTGGGCGATACAGTGAGACCATAGTCTCTACAAAAAAAAAAAAAAAAGCTGGGCAGGGTAGCACTCATCTGTAGTCCTAGCTACTCAGGAGACTGAGGTAGGAGGACTGATTGAGCCCAGGGGTTGGAGGCTGCAGTGAGCTATGAGTACACCACTGCACTCCAGCCTGGGTGACAGATAGAGATCCTGTCTCAAAAAAAAGAATATCCGGCCCGGCACAGTGGCACATGCTTGTAATCCCAGCACTTTGGGAGGCCAAGTGAGCGGATCACCTGAGGTCATGAGTTCAAGACCAGCCTGACCAACATGGACAAACCCTGTCTCTACTAAAAATGCAAAATTAGCCAGGCATAGTGGCATGAGCTTGTAATCCCAGCTACTCAGGAGGCTGAGGCAGGAGAATCACTTGAACCCAGGAGGCGGAGTTGCCATGAGCCGAGATTGGGCCATTGCACTCCAGTCTGAGCAATAAGAGTGAAACACCATCCAAAAAAATAATAATAATAATATCCATGTGGCCAGGCACAGTGGCTCATGCCTGTAATCCCAGCACTTTGGGATGCTGAGGCAGGAAGATTGCTTGAGTCCAGGAGTTTGAGTTTGAGACCAGCTTGGGCAACATGAGGAGACTCTGTCTCAACAAAAATAAAAATAAAAAATAGCAGGGCTTGGTGACAAATTTCTGTAGTCTTAGTTACTTGTGAGGCTGAGGTGGGAGGATCTCTTGAGCCCAGGAGCCAGTGGTTGTGATGAGCCAAGATCGTGTCACTAACTCCAGCCTGGGTGACACAGCCAGACCTTGTCTCTACTTAAAAAAAAAAAAAAAAAAGGCTGGGCACGGTAGCTCACACCTGTAATCCCAGAACTTTGGGAGGCTGAGGTGGGAGGATTGCTTGAGTGCAGGAGTTGAAGACCAGCCTGGGCAGCATAGTGAAACTCTCTCTCTACAAAAAGGAAAAAAAATTGGACTTGATGGTTCTTTGGAAACAAACAAACAAACAAAAAAACCCACAAAAAAACAAAGAATCTGAACATCATTATCCATCAGGGAAATTCAAAATAACGTGAAAATCAGATACTGCCCAAAATCTTTAGAACATCTAAAATGAAAAACACTGACCTTAACAAGCGTTGAAGAAGATGTACAGGAACTAGACTATTTTATTTTATTTATTGATTTTGAGACAGGGTCTCACTCTGCCACCCAGGCTGGAGTGCAGTGGTACAATTTCAGCTCACTGCAACCTCCACCTCCCCGGTTCAAGTGATTCTCCCAATTCTTCTGCCTCAGCCTCCTCCAGTGGCTGGGACTACAGACATGCACCACCACACCCAGCTAATTTATTTTATTTTTGTTATCGCCTCACTCTGTCACCTAGGCTGGAGTGCAATTGTGCTATCACAGCTCATTGCAGCCTCAAACTCCTGGGCTCAACTGATCCTCCCTCCTCAGCCTCCCGAGCAGTGTATGAGATAGATTACAGGCACATATCCCCACATTCTGATATAGATTTTTTTTTTTTTAACGGAGACTCACTCTGTCACCCAGGCTGGAGTGCAATGGCCCACTCTGGGCTCACCACAACCTCTGCCTCCGAGGTTCAAGTGATTCTCTTGCCTCAGCCTCCTGAGCAGCTGGGATTACAGGCGCACAGCACCATGCCCAGCTAATTTTTGTATCTTTAGTAGAGACGGGGTTTCACCATGTTGGTCAGGCTGGTCTCGAACTCCTGAGCTGGCGATCCACCGGCCTTGGCCTCCCAAAGTGCTGGGATTACAGGTGTGAGCCCCCGTGCCCGGCCAGAATATTTTTTAAGTATGTGCAGCTTATTACATGTCCAGTATTGGTTAATAGAGTTGAGAAAGCAAATCATATGGTGGCATTAGGGCACTGACTCACAGCTGCCCTTGAGTAGAACCCAGTAAGGTAACATTTCCTCCTACTGACTGCGTTGTGGCGTCTGTGCAGGAATTTTGTCCTGGGCCTCTCAACAATTCAAAAAATGTTTCCATGCATCTCCACCCAGTTCCCATGCCTCTTAGTGAAATAAATCATGCCGGAAATCCCTCCCAGGCAGAGTGGTTGCTGGAATAAATTACAGTCTTGAAGAAAACATAACTATGTGGATAGGCACTTTCTCACGATAGATCATGTTCCTTGTCAAACTTCCCCTGTTTCTTGGGGCCATCCAGTCCTGTCTCTCATGCATCTATTACCCCGTGGGCTACATGAATGATGCTCTAGAAATGAGTTCTGTTAATTGCTGCCTTTTTTTTTTTGAGATGGAGTCTCGCTCTGTTGCCCAGGCTGGAGTGCAGTGGCGGGATCTTGGTTCACTGCAACCTCCACCTCTAGGGTTCAAGAGATTCTCTTGCCTCAGTCTCCTGAGTAGCTGGGATTACAGGCTTACATCACCACCCCCGGACTAATTTTTGTACTATTAGCAGAGACAGAATTTCACCATGTTGGCCAGGCTAGTCTTGAACTCCTGAATTCAGATGATCGGCCCGCCTCGGCCTCCCAAAGTGCTGGGATTACAGGCATGAGCCACTGTGCCTGGCCGTTCTGCCTCTTTGGCTGAAAGGATTCAAAACTGTTTCATTCAACAAATGTATCCTGAGTACCTATTATGCACCAGACACTATTTTGAGTCCGGGCTGCAACAATGGAAAATCCACACTGTTGTCTCCCCTGGGGGTTTTGGAGATGTTGTGGAGCAGACAAATGAGGAACTTATTACACAAATAATTACACAGTTATGATTGCACTAATGTAGAAATATACAAGTAGGAATATACAAGCTTACAATAGGGGGAAGAAACTGAATCTAGGGCTGTGATCCAGGAGGATTTCTATGAGGAAGCCACATTCAGGTTGGGTTCTGTATTAGGCAGAATAGTCCAAGATTTGCTGCAGTAACGAATAAGCCCAAAGCTTAGTGGTTTAACACAATCAAAGTTGATTTCTCCCTTGGGCTATGTATCCTATATGGACTGGCAGTGACTCGGCTCCACACAGTCATTCAGGAGCCCAGGTTGACAAGTCTCCCATCATCTTGTGACTGCACTATCTGAAACTCACCGCTTCGGTTATCACAGAGGAGCAAGAGGGAGACAGGAGAGGCATGTATGAGTTTTTGGATGCCTCTGTTCAGAAGTGACTGACATCCAGAATAATGTATGTCAACTCTACTCCCACTTCAATGGCCAGAATTAGTCAAGAGAGCCAGCTCTCTGGAAAGCACAGTTTTTCCGCCGGGCGTGGTGGTTCACGCCTGTAATCCAAGCACTTTAGAGGCCAAGGCGGGCGGATCACCTGAGGTCGGGAGTTCAAGACCAGCCCGACCAACATGGTGAAACCCTGTCTTAAAAAAATAAATAAATAAATAAAAAAGGGAAAACACAGTTTTTTATTCAATGGATTGTTGTCTACACTAAAAGGGTCTATCATGGAATCTAATGGATGAGTAGGCATTAGCCAAAGAGAGAGAGGAAGGAAACGTATTCCTGGTAGGACAAACAGCATGTTCACAGACATTGGAGGCTGGGTCTGGTGGCTCATGCCTGTAATCCCAGCACTTTGGGAGGTTGAGGTGGGCATATCATAAGGTCAGGAGATCAAGACTGTCCTGGCTAACACAGTCTCTACTGTCTCTACTAAAAAATACAAAACATTGGCCGGGCATGTTAGCACACATCTGTAGTCCCGGCTACTCAGGAGGCTGAGGCAGGAGAATTGCTTGAACCCAGGAGGCAGAGGTTGCAGTGAGCTGAGATTGTGCCACTGCACTCCAGCCTGGCAACAGAGAGAGACTCCATCTAAAAAAAAAAAAAAGCAATAAAAAGAATGTGTACTGTTTGCCAGGCATAATAGTTCACACCTGTAATCTCAACATTCTGGGAGGCCGAGGTTGGAGGATCCCTTGATGCCAGGAATTCAAGACCAGCCTGGGAAACGGGCAATCTCATGTCTGTAATCCCAACACTTCAGGAGGCCAAGGTAGGTGAATTACTTGAGCCCAGGAGATCGAGACCAGCCTAAGTAACATGTGGAGACCCCATCTCTACAAAAAATAAAAATAAAAAAAATTATCTGACCATGGTGGTGCATGCCTGCAATCCCATCTACTTGGGAGGCTAAGGGAGGAGGATCACTTGAGCCCAGAGGGTCAAGACTGCCATAAGTTGTGTTCCACTGCACTCTAGCCTGGGCGACAGAGACCTTACCTCAAAAAAAAAAAAAAAAAAAAAAAAAAAAAAAAAGCCTGGGCATGGTGGCTCACCCCTGTAATCCCAGCACTTTGGTAGGCCGAGGCGGGCTGATCACTGGGTTAAGAGGTTGAGACCATTCTGGTCAACATGGTGAAACCCCGTCTCTACTAAAAATACAAAAATTAGCTGGGCTTGGTGGTGCGTGCCTGTAGTCCCAGCTACTCGGGAGGCTGAGGCAGGAGAATTGCTTGAACCCGGGAGGCAGAGCTTGCAGTGAGCTGAGATCGCGCTACTGCACTCCAGCCTGGTGCCTGGCGACGGAGCGAGACTCTGTCTCAAAAAAAAAAAAAGAAAGAAAGAAATAAAGAAGATGGACTGCACTGTGGGTGGTGTGATCAATAGAGACTTGTCCAGGCTGGAGTGCAATGGCGCAATCTCAGCTCACTGCAAACTCTGCCTCCTGGGTTCAAGCGATTCTCCTGCCTCAGCCTACCAAGTATCTAGGATTACAGGCATGCGCCACTACACCCAGCTACTTCTGTATTTTTAGTAGAGACAGGATTTTACCATGTTGGTCAGGCTGGTCTTGAACTCCTGACTTCAGGTGGTCCACACACCTTGGCCTCCCAAAGTGTTGGGATTGCAGGCGTGAGCCACCGCTCCCAGCCTGTTTCTAATTTTTTTGGAGACAGAGTCTCTTCTTGTTGTACAGGCTGGAGTGCAGTGGCACGATCTTGGTTCACTGCAACCTCTGCCTCCCATGTTCATGTGAGTTTCCTGCCTCAGCTTCCCCCAGTAGCTGGGACTACAGGCACACACTGCCACACCCAGCTAATTTTTTTAATTTTAGTAGAAACCGGGTTTCACCGTGTTGCCCAGGCTGGTGTTGAACTCCTGAGCTCAGGCTTCCCAAAGTGCTAAGATTACTGGCATAAGCCACCACGCCCCTCCCTGTTCCTCTTTTCTTTCTCTTTTTTTTTTTTAGACGGGGTTTCACCATGTTGGTCAGGCTGGTCTTGAACTCCTAGCCTCAGGTGATCCGCCCGCCTTGGACTCCAAAGTGCTTGGATTTCAGGCGTGAGCCACCACGCCCAGCCTCCTCTTTTCTTAAGACAGGATCTCACTCTGTTGCCCAGTTGGAGTGCAGTCACATGAACATGGCTCACTGCAGCCTTGAACTCCCGGGCTCAAGCAATCCTCCCTGCCTCAGCCTTCTGCGTAGCTGGGACTGCAGGTGCCCCACCACCACACCACCAGGCCTGGCTATTTTTTTTTTTTCCTTTTAGAAGTGGGGTCTCACTTTGTTTCCTAGGCTGTTCTTGAACTTTGGCTTCAAGCAGTCCTCTCTCCTGTGCCTCTCAAAGCGCTGGGATTACAGATGTGAGCCGCCACGCCCAGCCAGGAACAACTATCCAAACTACAGTTAGATACCCCTTCATGTCTTTTAGTATGGCCATAATAAAAGTCAGAAAATAGGCCCGGGCGCGGTGGCTCACGCCTGTAACTCCAGCATTTTGGGACGCTGAGGTGGGCAGATCACCTGCGGTCAAGAGTTTGAGACCAGCCTGGCCAACATGGTAAAACCTTGTCTCTACTAAAAATACAAAAGTTATTTCTTTGTTAATAAAACCGAATGTGGTGGCGGGCACCTGTAATCCCAGCTACTCAGGAGGCTGAGGCAGGAGAATCGCTTGAACCTAGGAAGTGGAGGATGCAGCAAGCTGTGATCCTGCCACTGCATTCCAGCCTGGGTGACAGAGGGAGATCCTATCTCAAAAAAAAAAAAAAAAAAAAAAAAAGAAGAAGAAGAAGAAGAAAATAACAAGCGTGTCAAAGATTCAGAGAAATTGGAATCCTTACACATTGCTGATGGGAAAGTAAAATAATGTCATTGTTTTATTTTTATTTGTTTACTTCTTTTTCAGATGGGGTCTCGCTCTGTTGCCCAGGCTTAAGTGCAGTGACGTGATCTCCGCTCACTGCAACATACACCTCCTGGGTTCAAGCAATACTCCTCCTCAGCCTCCCAAGTAGCTGAGATTACAGGCGCCCACCACCATGACTGGCTAGTTTTTGTATTTTTAGTAGAGACGGGGTTTCACCATATTTGTCACGCTGGTCTTGAATTCCTGTCCTCAAGTGATCCACCTGCCTTAGCCTCTCGAAGTGCTGGGATTACAGGCATGAGTCTTACAGCTGAGATTACAGGCGCCCACCAGCACACCTGGCTTTATTTTATTTTATTTTTGAGATGGAGTCTCAATCTGGCGCCCAGGCTGCAGCGCAGTGGCGTGATCTCAGCTCACTGCAACCTCAGCCTCCCAGGTTCGAGCGATTTTCCTGCCTCAGCCTCCGGAGTAGCTGGGACTACAGGCATGCACCGCCACATCCAGCCAATTTTTGTATTTTTAGTAGAGACGGGGTTTCACCATGTTGGCCAGGATGGTCTTGATCTCTTGACCTCATGATCTGCCTGCCTCCGCCTCTCAAAATACTGGGATTACAGGCGTGAGCCACTGCACCTGGCTTTATTTTTTTAAAATGAGTTTCTTCCTTCTTATTCTTTTTTGTTTTTTTTTAGAGACAAGGTCTCAACCTGTTGCACAGCCTGGAGTGCAGTGGTGTGATCATGGCTCACTATAAACCTGAACTCCTGGGTTTAAGTGATCCTTCCACATCAGCTTCCTCAGTAGCTGTGACTGCAGGTGCACATTACCGTGGCTAACTTTTTATTTTTTGCAGAGATGGGGGTCTCGCTATGTTGCTAAGGCTGTTCTAGAGCTGCTGGGCGCGAGTGATCCTCCCACATCAGCCTCTGAGAGCGCTATATATATATACATATATATATATTTTTTTAAAGATGGGGTTTCACCATGATGGCCAGGCTGGTCTTGAACTCCTGACCTCAGGTGATCCACCCACCTCAGCCTCCCAAACTGCTAGGCTTACAGGCGTGAGCCACCGTGCCCGGCAAGAGCACTATGTTACAGGCATGGACCACCATGCCTGGCCAGTGGTGCCATTACTTTAGAAAACAGTCTAGGCTGGGTGCAGTGGTTCATGTAATCTCAGCACTTTGGGAGGCTGGGGCAGGTGGATCAACCGAGCTCAGGTGTTTGAGAACAGCCTAGCCAACATGGTAAAACCCTGTCCCTACAAAAAATAGAAAAAAATTAGCCAAGTGTGGTACATGCCTGTAGTTCCAGCTAATCAGGAGGCTGAGGTGGGAGGATCACTTGAACCCAGAAGTTTGGGGTTACAGTGAGCCATGACCATACCACCACTGCACTCCAATCTGTACAACAGAACAAGACCCTGTCTCAGAAAAAAAAAGAGCTGGGCGTGGTGGCTCACACCTATAATCCCAGCCCTTTGGGAGGCCGAGGGAGGTGGATCACGAGCTCAGGAGTTCAAGATCAGCCTGGTCAAGATAGTGAAACCCCATCTCTACTAAAAATACAAAATTAGTTGGGTGTGGTGGCACGCGACTGTAGTCCCAGCTATGCTGCAGGCTGAGGCAGGAGAATGGCTTGAACCCGAGAGGCGGAGTTTGCAGTGAGCCGAGATCGAGCTACTGCACTCCAGTCTGGCGACAGAGCAAGACTCCGTCTCAAAAAGAAAAAAAAAAAAAAAAAAGGCCCTTTCCTTCTCACTTGATTTTGTGGGTGAGAATGTAACCTGGTGTACAGCACATTGCCCAGCCTCGAAACAACCACTTGATAAATGTCAAATATTTTTTAACAGCTTTATTGAGGTATAATTCAGATACCATCAAATTCACACATTCAAAGTATACAACTCTGGTTTTTAGTGTATTTTACAGAGTGGTGCAACCATTACCACATTCGAATTTTAAATTCTTTTTTTTTTTTCTGAGATGGAGTCTCACTCTGTAGCCAGGCTTGAGTGCAGTGGCACCATCTCGGTTCACTGCAACCTCCTGCAACCTCCGACTCCCTGGTTCAAACGATTTTCCTGCCTCAGCCTCCGGAGTAGCTGGGACTACAGGCACACGTCACCAGGCCCAACTAATTTTTGCATTTTTAGTAGAGACAAAAATGTTTGTATTATTGGGGGTTACACCATGTTGACCAGGATGGTCTCGATCTCCTGATCTCCGGATCCACCCACCTCGGTCTCCCAAAGGGTTGGGATTATAGGTGTGAGCCACCTTGCCTGGCCAGTTTTGTTTGGAGAATTCAATCTCTGTCACCCAGACTGGAGTGCATTAGGAGATCTCTGCTCATGATCTCGGCTCACTGCAACCTCCGCTTCACAGGTTCAAGCGATTCTCCTGCCTCAGACTCCCGAGTACCTGGGATTACAGGTGACCACTACCACGCCCAGCTAATATTTGTACTTCTAGTACAGACGAGGTTTCACCATGTTGACCAGGCTGGTCTCAAACTCCTGACCCCAGGTAATCCACCTGCCTCAACCTTCCAAAGTGTTGGGATTACAGGCATGAGCTGCTGCACCTGGCCGTATTCTGGCGTTCTATTGGTGATTTTGTGTTTCATCATTCATTCAACATTTATTTACTTATTTATTTAATGTGTTTATTTGAGACAGGGTGTTGCACTGTCACCTGGGCTGGAGTGCAGTGGCATGATCTTGGCTCACTGTAGCCTTGAACTCTTGGGCTCAAGCAATCCTCCTACCTCAGCCTCCTGAGTAGCTGGGACCACCGGCATGTGCCACCACACCCAACTAATTTTTAAATTTTTTGTAGAGATGGACTTTTGCTATGTTGGTCAGGCTGGTCTTTTTTTTTTTTTTTTTTTTTTTGACCAAGTCTTGCTCTGTCACCCAGGCTGGAGTACAGTGGTGTGGTCTCAGCTCACTACAACCTCCACCTCCTGGGTTGAAATGATTCTCCTGCCTCAGTCTCCCAACTAGCTAGGATTACAGGTGTGCACTACCATGCTCAGCTAATCTTTGTATTTTTAGTAGAGACGGGGTTTCACCACGTTGGTCAGGATGGTCTCGATCTCTTGACCTTGTGATCCGCCTGCCTCGGCCTCCCAAAGTGCTGGGATTACAGGCGTGAGCCACCTCCCTGCCTCTCTGGTCTCTGGCCATGGGAAAGTTGCCACATTTAAGTCTCAGGCCTGTGAAAAAGGGAGCATGGGCCGGGTGCGGTGGCTCATGCCTGGAATCCCAGCAATTTGGGAGGCCGAGGCAGCAGGATCATTTGAGCCCAGCAGTTTGAGACCAGTCTGGGCAACATGGCGAAATTCCATCTCTACAAAAATAGAAAAAAAGTAGCTGCGCATAGTGGGGCATGCTACTTGGGAGGGTGTGGTGGAAGAATCCCTTGAACTCAGGGGCAGAGATTGCGCTGAGCCCAGATCATGCCACTGCACTCCAGCCTGGGTGGCAGAGCCAGACCTGCCTCAAAAAAAGAAAAAAAAAGATCAGGCACGGTGGCTGTTGCCTATAATGCTGGCACTTTGGGAGGCTGAGGCGGGTGGATCACAAGGTCAGAAGTTTGATACCAGTCTGACCAATCTGATGAAACCCCATCTCTACTAAAAATACAAAAATTAGCTGGGCATGGTGGTGGGCGCCTGTAATCCCAGCTACTCAGGAGGCTGAGGCAGGAGAATCCCTTGAACCCAGGAGGCAGAGGTTGTAGTGAGCCGAGATTGTGCCACTGCACTCCACAGAAAATACAGAGTGAAACTCTGTCTCAAAAAAAAATAAGTGGGGAGAGTGGGGAAGGTGGGAATGGGAAATGGAGACCATGGGAGGCAGTTTGCCCTCTTGAAGGTGCAGACCCAGCTCTGCAAGAGTGGGCGCTGGGTGGAGCTGCCCCTGTGGGCGAGGGTGCTGGCAGCAGAACCGGCCAGGCAGGTGTGCTGGTCTAGGCATGCTTCAGGCAGGCGGGCTGCTGTGAGGTACAGTGAGAACACAGAGGCCAGGGGTGCCCTGCGTCTGGGAAGAGACAGTTTGGCCTGCAGGGTGTGGGAGGAGGGATGGGGTGGGGCAGGTGGTGGCAATGCCTGGGGCTTATTCCTTGTGAGCCCATTGCCCTAATTCTTCTTTGGGGGATACAGTGGTGACCAGTAATACCTGCACTAATGTTGGTGGAGCTCTCACTATATGCCCTGCCTCTGTTCCAGCTGTTCATTTCATCGTCGACAACAGCCTTGGAGTGGGCTCGGTTATCTCAATTTGTTTTTTTTTTTTTAGACAGAGCCCCACTTTATCGCCCAGATTGGAGTGCAGTGGCTCGATCTTGGCTCACTGCAACTTCTGCCTGCAACGTTCAAGTGAGTCTCCTGCCTCAGCCCCCGGAGTAGCTGAGATTACAGGCATGAGCCACCATGCCCAGCTAATTTCTGTATTTTTGGTAGAGACAGGGTTTCACTATGTTGGGCAGGTTGGTCTTGAACTCCTGACCTCAGGTGATCTGCCCGCCTTGGCCTCCCAAAGTGCTCAGACTACAGGCGTGAGCCATTGCACCTGACCTATTATCTCAATTTTACAGGTAAGTCCATTGAGGCTCAAAATGGGCATCACTTGCCTGCCTCCAGACCTTGAGTCCTTTGGGAGGCCAAGGCGAGAGGATTGCTTGAGCCCAGGAGTTCAAGGTCAGCTTAGGTAACATGGTGAGACGCTGTCTCTACAAAGAATTTTAAAAAGTAGCCAGGTGCAGTGGCTTGCGCCTGTGGTCCCAGCTACTCAGGAGGCTGGGCAGGAGGATTGCTTGAGCCTGGAAAGTTGAGGCTGCAGGGAGCTGTGATCATAGCACTGCACTCCAGCCTGGGCAATAGGGCAAGACTCTTGTCTCAAAAAAAAAAAAAAAAAGGCCAGGTGTGGTGGCTCACGCCGGTAATCCCAGCACTTTGGGAGGCCAAGGCAGGAGGATCATGAGGTCAGAAGATGGAGACCATCCTGGCTAACACAGTGCAACCCCCTCTCTACTAAAAATAGAAAAAAATTAGCCAGGCATGGTGGCACGTGCCTTGTGGTACCAGCTACTCGGGAGGCTGAGGCAGGAGAATCGCTTCAACCTAGGATGTGGAGGTTGCAGTGAGCTGAGATCATGCCATTCACTCTAGCCTGGGCGACAAGAGTGAAACTCCATCTCAAAAAAAACAAAAAGAACAAGGTGATTTCAGATAATGCCAATTGCCATTTGAGATAAGGGACAGATCACTGAAGACCTCTCTGAGGAGGTGACCAGGTGACCAGCTGACTAGCTGGGAAGGGGTGCGGAGAAGGGTGCCCCAGGCCACCTGGTCCTCAAGTTCAAAGGTCTTTTTTATATTTTTTTTATTTTACATTTTTAAATTAATTTTTTTTTTTTTTTTTTTTAGAGACGGGATCTTGATATGTTGCCCAGGCTGGAGTGCAGTGGCTATTCACAGGCGCGATCCCACTACTGATCAGCACGGGAGTTTTGACCACTTCGTTTCCGACCTGGGTGGGTTCATCCCCCTTAGGCAACCTGGTGGTCTCTCGCTCCCGGGAGGTCACCATATTGATGCTGAACTTAGTGCGGACCCCCGATTGACATAGCGCACTACAGCCCATAACTCCTGGGTTCAAGCGATCCTCCCACCTCAGCCTTCTGAGTAGCTGAACTACAGGCACGTGCCACTACTCCCAGCTCAAAGGTCTTGAAGTGTATGTGGAACTCAGAGGAGCCCGGCAGCCAGAAGCAGAGTAGAGCAGAGAGAGACACAGAAGCAACAGGAACAGACAGATCGGGACTGCATATGGCCTTATCCTTGCGGTGGGGGAGGTCCCCCGCTGAGGACTTGATCACTTACTCTGAGAGACACAGGGAAACTTGGGAGGGTTGGAGCAGGAGAGAAAACGCGATCTGAGTTTTAAGAACGGTGGCCAGCGGGCCGCGATGGCTCATGCCTGTAATCCCAGCGCTTTGGGAGGCCGAGGCAGGCGGATCACGAAGTGAGGAGATGGAGACCATCATGCTTAACAAGGTGAAACCCCTTCTCTACTAAAAATACAAACAATTAGCCAGGTGTGATGGTGGGCGCCGGTAGTCCCAGCTACTCAGGAGGCTGAGGCAGGAGAATCACTTGAACCCAGGAGGCAGAGGTTGCAGTGAGCTGCGATTCCCTCCGGCCTGGGCGACAAAGCGAGACTCCATCTCAAAAACAAAACAAACAAGACAACAACAACAACAAAAGAACCATGGTCGGGAGTGCAGAGTGGCAGTTAGGGATGGGACTCCTGACATCTGTCCAGGTCCTGGAGGCTGAGTCCCCAGGGTCCCAATTCGTGGGAAAGAAGTGCAGGGAGGCAGCGGGAGCGGCGGGTTGCTAGGCTGGGGACCCGCATCCGCAGCCGGAAGAGCTCCACTTCGTGAGAGGCGAGATTGGCGCCTGGGAGGTGTGAAGGGGCCACCTTCCCACCCTGGGGCGTGGCTTCCCCTTTACAGAAGGAGGTCATTTATTGAGCGCCTACTGGGTGCCAAGCGCAGCCATGTTGGGAGATCTTCAGGGCTCATCCCAGCGGGCACCATTGGAGTGGACTTAATTCACAGGACTGTGGCAGACCTAGCACCGAAGGGTTAACACCATCCCACCCTGTGCGTCCCGTTGGCTGTGTCTTTGAGCAGAACAGGCAAGAAAGGTTCTGCCCACCCAGGGAACAGTGGGGGCGGGAGGGCCAGGACCCCCAAGGGGCTATATGGGGGTGTGACACGGCCTGAGTGTCCCCCGGAGTTTCCTTCCACGAGGGCATCCCCGATCCACGCTTATTCTCAGTCTCTGGCTCATTTCTCCTGGGGCGCTCTCACCCCACCCGCGGCCAGCAGGGCCTGAAGCATCAGGGGCAAAGGGCACAGTCCTGGAGAAGGTCGCAGCAGCGGGACCCAGACCCCCCTTCCTGAGTCTGAGGGTGGAAGAGCTGAGACCATTTGGAAGCTCCTGGGAAGTGGGGCTGGAGGCGTCTAGGGGCCAGGGGGGACGGGTCGGTTGGAGGAGCAGTGGCCTGGGAGAGGCATGGGAGAGTGACACAGACAGCAACAAAGAGACACACAGAGACAAACAGACACGCAGGCAAGAGACTCTAAGATCCTCCTGAGAGAGACACAGAGGACGTGAGGGAGACACTCATTCATTTCTTCATTCATTCATGCAGCAGACACTACTGGGCACTGGCTGTGTCCTGGCAGTGCCCAAGATAGACTCAAACCCCTACCCCAATGGACTGGGTGCAGTGGCTCACACCTGTAATCCCAGCACTTTAGAAGGTTGAAGTGGGAAGATAGCTTGAGTTCAGGAGTTCAAGACCAGCCTGGGCAACATAGCAAGACCCTGTCTCTATTTTAAAAAAATTATCTGGGCATAGCGGCAAGCAACTGGAGTCCTGGCAGCTATGTTCAGGGGGCTGAGATAGGAGGATGGCTTGAGCCCAGCAGGTCGCGGCCGCAGTGAGTTATGATGGTGCCACTGCTCTCCACTCTGGGCGACTGAGGGAGATCCTGTCTGGGACACACATACAAAAATCCTTACATTGGTGGGGTTTACTGTTACTGACACAGTCCAGAAACACCATTAATGAGCAAATCACTTCGTTCTCAGCGATAAGGGTGGGAGAGAACCAGTCGGGGAACGCGGAATCCAGGGGATGGGACTGGACAGACCCTCCTTATCTAAGGATCAGCAACTTCCCAGAACAATCTTGCCCGTCCCTGTCTCACCCCCACTCGCCCTGAGCCGAGGGCGGGAGCGGGAAATTGGGAGGGGCCTGTGCCCGGGAGCAGCAGGGACCTATCTGCCGGTGGGGATCGAACTCAGGCTAAGGTGGCCCCCGCTGAAGACTCCTGCTAAGCAAGCACTAAAGACCCCTCCGAACCATCGACGGGGCGTCCTTGGGGTGCAGCCCAGGAAGCTCAGTTCACAGGTGCGTGGGCAATGGGGAGAGCGCAGTGCCTGGACACCCAGGACAGAGGAGACCCCATCGCTGGAGAGAAGAGGTTCAGGCTGCGACCGTCCGGCCGCAGAACCCTCCCTTTCCCGCCTCTCCGAGTCCTCCCATCGCGACGGAGCGTCCCTGGGAGGGGGCAACCCAGACCCGGAGCGGGGAGCTGAGGGCTCGCCTGTGCCAGTCGCCGCCGGGGCGCGTTACGGTGCCGCGGCGGGTGGCACAGGCTGGCAGCCACGGGCTGAGTGCCCGGGAGTCAAGGGGAGGGGGCAACTGCTGGCGACCGCCGGCCCTTTGCGTCGCTGGCCCGCCCCTCGCCTGCCCCGGCGAGGCTCCAGCCCCGCCCCCGGAGCGGCTTCGGCTCACTCGGCTCAAGGCAGCGCGACTGCGGGGGGGCGCACGACCAGGGCGCAGGGTGAGTGGAGCGCACTGGACCCTTGGGGGCGCAGGGCTGGGCCTGATCCGGAGGGGGGTCGCCCTGGCGGCCACTTTCCCTGTCTAAAAAGGCGCACCACCCGTTGCAGGGAGTTCCCTGATCTTTTCCTGGAGGCCTCTGGGGAGGGGGAAGCTGGGGACTCACCGGCTGGGTGCAGAGCCTGGGATACAGGGTGAAGGTGGCTGGAATCACCCTGGCCTCACCCCCTCCTAGCTGGGCCACTGCAAGTTTCCACACTTCAGTCCTGTTGCGGAGCAGGCTGGGCCGATGGGGGTGGCCTCCCATCAGAGCACGTGTAAACCTTGTCTCCCCTGAATTTGGGCTCCCCACCTCCAGCTTGGGTGAGCTAGAGACTTCCTGTCTGTCTATATTTGCCTGCCTCGATTCTCTGTGTGTGACCGAAGCTCTCTGGGGGCGAACGCATCTCTGCCTTGTGCAAAAGAGGTCCATTGCCCTCCCTAGGCCTTGGTTTTCTCATCTGAACTTGCATGGGGACCATTTCTGCATGGATGTTTGTGTGGGAGCGTGGAAACATTTGTGCCTGCTTTGATACGAAGCATTTCTTTTGAGCCTCAGTTTTCTCACCTGTAAATTGGGACTAGAGGAAGCAGGGATTAATAGGGCACAGAGGGCAGGGTGTGGTCCCTCACGCCTGTAATCCCAGCACTTTGGGAGGCTGAGGTGGGCTGATCACAGGATCCAGAGATCGAGACCATCCTGGCCAACATGGTGAAACCCCTGTCTCTACTAAAAATACAAAAATTAGCTGGGCATGGTGGAGCATGCCTGTAGTCCCAGCTACTTGGAAGGCTGAGGCAGAAGAATCACTTGAACCTGGGAGGTGAGGGTTGCAGTGAGCCAAGATCACTCCACTGGCACTCCAGCCTGGTGACTGAGTGAGACTTCATCTCAAAAAAATAAATAAATAAAAATAAAAAATAAGGGCACAGAGGCAGGTGAGGAGTGTTATTATACTTTAATGATATGTGTGCCCATCTGCAAGAGCCTGTCTGCCCGGTGTGGATTCTCTCTCCTGTCCTCAGGCTCTGCCTTAGTAAAATGAATGAAAAGGATCAATTTTCCTTTTTTGAGACGGAGTTTCATTCTTGTCGCCCAGGCTGGAGTACAGGGGTGCGATCATGGCTCACTGCAGCGTCTACCTCTCAGGCTCAAGTGATCCTTCTGCCTCAGCCTCTTGAGTAGCTGGGATATAGGCACATGTCACCACACCTGGCTAATTTTTAAATTTTTTGTAGAGATGGAGTCTTACTATGTTGCTCAGGCTGTTGTCAAACTCCTGGGCCCAAGTGATCATCCCAGCTCAGCCTCCCAAAGTGCTGGGATTACAGGAGAAAGCCACTGTGCCTGGCCAAGGAGCAACTTTCTCATGGGGTTTTTGGGTGGGTGAGGGGGTTTTGGCAGGAAAAAGCTTTGTGTGCAGTGAGACAAGAGTGTGGAGTCTGGTGTTGTGGGCCCCAGGCTAGTGAGAGTGGAGTTGTGAAACTGTGGCCTGTGCCACTGGGTGGGAGACCCCATATTCGTGTGACTGAATTTTTGTTGTTGTTTGTTTTTTGAGACAGAGTCTTACTCTTGCCCAGGCTGGAGTGCAGTGGCGAAATCTTGGCTCACTGAAACCTCTGCCTCCTGGGTTCAAGCGATTCTCCTGCCTCAGCCTCCCGAGTAGCTGGGATTACAGGCATGCACCACCACGCCTGGCTAATTTTGTATTTTTAGTAGAGATGGGGTTTCTCCATGTTGGTCAGGCTAGTCTCGAACTCCTGACCTCAGGCAATCCACCCACCTCGGCCTCCCAAATTGCTGGGATTATAGGCTCCATGCCCTATAATCCTATTTTTTTATTTTTTAAAGATAGGGTCTTGCTCTGTTGCCCTAGCTGGAGTACAGTTACACAATCAAGGCTCACTGCAGCCTTGACCTCTGGGGCTCAAGTGGTCCTCCCACCTCAACCTCCTGAGTAGCTGGGACTACAGGTGCACACCACCTTGCCCAGCCAATTTTTGTATTTTTTGGTAGAAACGGGGTCCTCCTATGTTGCCCAGGCTAATCTCCAACTCCTGGGCCTCAAGCAATCCGCCAGCCTCTGCCTCCCAAAGTGCTGGGATTACAGGAGTAAGCTACCACACCCAGCTGTGTGTGTGTGTGTGTGTGTGTGTGTGTGTGTGTGTGTGTGTTGCATTTGTTTGTTTTTTGAGACAGAGTCTTGCTCTGTCACCCAGGCTGGAGTGCAGTGGTGTGATCTCAGCTCACTACAACCTTCCTCTCAAATGATTTTCTGCCTCAGCCTCCTGAGTAGCTGGGATTACAGGCGTGCACCACCACGCCCAGCTAATTTTTGTGTTTTAGTAGAGATGGGGTTTGCCATGTTGGCCAGGCTGGTCTCCAACATCTGACCTTAGGTGATCCACCTACCTCGGCCTCCCAAAGTGTTGCGATTACAGGCGTGGGCCACTGCGTCCAGCCATGCCTGTGTTATAATGTCCCTTTTTTTCGAGACTGTATGTCACCTTGTCCCCTTGTGATATTATTTGTGTGTCCGTCTGTCTCCATGGACTCTATTCCTCCATCCTGAACTCCCCCTTGGGCTCCATGTGTGGTCATGGGAGTAGGTGATGGTCAGGGAGTAGGATCCATTTCCCACGGCTTAGCCGGCTGCCGCGACCGTGCTCACGGGGACAGTGGGCTGACACCGTGTCCTGCCTCTCCACAGCCTTGGGGCGCGCGGCCCATGGAGTCGGGACTGCTGCGGCCGGCGCCAGTGAGCGAGGTCATCGTCCTGCATTACAACTACACCGGCAAGCTCCGCGGTGCACGCTACCAGCCCGGGGCTGGCCTGCGCGCCGACGCCGTGGTGTGCCTGGCGGTGTGCGCCTTCATCGTACTAGAGAATCTGGCTGTGCTGTTGGTGCTCGGACGCCACCCACGCTTCCATACGCCCATGTTCCTGCTCCTGGGCAGCCTCACGTTGTCGGATCTGCTGGCTGGCGCCGCCTACGCCGCCAACATCCTGCTGTCTGGGCCGCTCACGCTGCGACTGTCGCCTGCGCTCTGGTTCGCGCGGGAGGGAGGCGTCTTTGTGGCACTCGCGGCGTCCGTGCTGAGCCTCCTGGCCATCGCGCTGGAGCGTAGCCTCACCATGGCGCGCAGGGGGCCGGCGCCCGCCGCCAGTCGGGGACGCACGCTGGCTATGGCAGCCACGGCCTGGGGCATGTCGCTGCTCCTCGGGCTCCTGCCGGCGCTGGGCTGGAACTGCCTGGGTCGCCTGGACGCCTGCTCCACTGTCCTGCCGCTCTACGCCAAGGCCTACGTGCTCTTCTGCGTGCTGGCCTTCGTGGGCATCTTGGGCGCGATCTGTGCGCTCTACGCGCGGATCTACTGTCAGGTGCGCGCTAACGCGCGGCGCCTGCGGGCCCGGCCCGGAACTGCTGGGGCCACCTCGACCCGGGCGCGCAGCACGCCGCGCTCGCTGGCCCTACTCCGCACGCTCAGCGTGGTGCTCCTGGCCTTTGTGGCGTGTTGGGGCCCCCTCTTCCTGCTGCTGTTGCTCGACGTGGCGTGTCCCGCGCGCGCCTGTCCTGTGCTCCTACAGGCCGATCCCTTCCTGGGATTGGCTATGGCCAACTCACTTCTGAACCCCATCATCTACACTCTCACCAACCGCGACCTGCGTCATGCGCTCCTACGCCTCGTCTGCTGCGGCTGCCACCCCTGCGGCCGAGGCCCGGGTGGCTCCCGGCAGTCCGGGAGCGCGGCTGAGGCTTCCGGGGGCCTGCGCCGCTGCCTGCCCCCGGGCCTGGATGGGAGCTTCAGCCGCTCGGAGCGCTCGTCGCCTCAGCGCGACGGGCTGGACACCAGCGGCTCCACAGGCAGCCCCGGTGCGCCCACAGCCGCCCGGACCCTGGTACCAGAACCAGCTGCGGACTGACACCCGCGGCCCACAACTGTCCTCCCAAGTTTTACAGACTTTTTCTTTTTATGTAAAGGAATGTGTAGGGAATGCGGCCGAAGGTGCAGTCGGAAAAGACGCAGGGGAAATGTGTTGGTGGAGCAGTGAACAAACAGACAAACATCTGTGCTCTCGCGGAACTGACGCTCTGCTTGGGAACACAGAAAAGAACTCGGTGACGAAATAATGGAGATAATTCCAGTGACCACACCGAGATGGCGATGGTGGTCAGGGGAAGGCCTCTCTGCAGCGCTGGTGACTTGTGATGTGAGCTGAGACCTCTGTTCTGGGAAGACCAAAAGAAAAGGCATTTCCGAGCCAGGCGTGGTGGCTCACCCCGGTAATCCCAGGGCTTTGGGAGACTGAGACGGGCGGATCACCTGAGGTCGGGAGTTAGAGACCAGCCTGACCAACAAGGAGAAACCCTGTCCCTACTAAAAAGGAATAAAATAAACCAGGCATGGTGGCGCATACCTGTAATCCCAGCTACTCAGGAGGCTGAGGCAGGAGAATCCTTTGAATCCAGAAGGCGAGGTTGCGGTGAGCAGAGATCCCGCCATTGCATGCCAGCCTGGGCAAAAAGAGAGAAACTCGGTTTAAAAAAAAAAGAAAGAAAAAGCATTTCCCGAAGAGGGAATGGCATTCACAAAGTCCCTGAGGCTTAAATGCCCCATGTGGTCTAAGAAATGCAGGGATGCCGGTGTGCCTGGAGCAGGGGTGGAGGGGAGAATGGGCGGAGACAAGGAGCTGAAGGAGTAGTTCCCAAAGAGCCTTGTGGGTGACACAGAGGACTTCCCTTTTGCTCTGAGTGAGGTGGGAGCCATAGAAGGTTCTAAGCAGAGAAGGGATTTGCGCTGATTCAGGTGATGAAAGGTGTCTGTCTCTTCAGCCAGAGAAGCTGAAGAGGGGCTGCACTGAGCCACAGGAACAATCAAGGAGATTCCAGTTATTCCCAGACCCTGAGGATTCCAGATAGATTCTGTCTGGAGGCAGCAGATAGAATTACTGAGGAATTGAGTGTAAGAGGGGGGATACAGTTGTCAAGGACAATGCCAAGGGCAGAACACCCCCAAATTTGACTCTGGGAGACTCAGCCAAATCCTATCTGGTAATACAATTTCTTCTTTTTCTTTTCTTTCTTTTTTTTTGAGGCAAGGTCTTGTGCTCTATTACCCAGGCTGGAGTGCAATGGCACAATCATTGCCCACTGCAGCCTGGAACTCCTGGGATCAAGCCTGGAGTCTCCTGCTTCAGCCTCCCTAGTAGCTGGGACTACAGGTGTGCACCACCATGCCCAGCTAATAAAATTTCTTCAAATGCAACAAAATTTCTTCAAATTTAGTAGAGATGGGGTTTTGGCACATTGGTTCATTTTTTAAAAAAGATAATAGGCTGGGCGCAGTGTCTCACGCCTGTAACCCCAGCACTTTGGGAGGCCAAGGTAGGTGGATCACCTGAGGTCAGGAGTTTGAGACCAGCCTGGACAACATGGTGAAACCCTGTCTCTACTAAAAATACAAAAATTAACCAGGTGTGACTGGGTCTCAGAAAAAAAAAAAGATAACTATTAGGCCAGACACAGTGGCTCACACCTATAATCCCAAAACTTTGGGAGGCTGAAGCAGGAGGATCGCTTGAGGCCGAGAGTTTGAGACCAGCCAGAGCAACATAGTGAGAACTCATTTCTACAAAAACTTTAAAAATTTAGGTAGGTAGCTGTGGTTACGCATGCCCATAGTCACAGCTACTGGGGAGGCTGAGGGAGGAGGATTTCTGGAACCCAAGAGCTCAAGGCTGCAGTGAGCTATTTTTGGATCACTGCACTCCAGCCTGGGTGACAAAGTGAAATCCTGTCTCAAGAAAAACAAAATAAGAGGTTATTTCGTTTCTTTTTTTATTCCTTGAGATAGAGTCTCTCTTTTTGACCCAGGCTAGAGCGCAGTGGCGTGATCTCGGCTCATTGCAATCTCTGCCTTCCCAGTTCAAGCAATTCTCTGCCAAAGCCTCCTGAGTAGCTGGGATTACAGGCACCCACCATCACACCCGGCTAATTTTTGTATTGTAGTAGAGATGGGGTTTCGTCATCTTGGCCAGGCTGGTCTTGAACTCCTGACCTCATGAACCATCCTCCTTGGCCCCCCCCAAAGTTCTGGGATTACAGGTGTGAGCCACCATACCCAGCCTTTTTTTTTTTTTGAGATGGAGTTTTGCTCTTGTTGCCCAGGCTGGAGTGCAGTGGCATGATCTCAGCTCACTGCAACCTCTCCCTCCCAGGTTCAAGTGATTCTCCTGCCTCAGCCTTCCGAGTAGTCATGTGCCACCATGCCTGGCTAATTTTTGTATCTTTAGTAGAGATGGGGTTTTACCATATTGGTCAGGCTGGTCTTCAACTCCTGCCCTTGTGATCTGCCCACCTTGGCCTCCCGAAGTATTGGGATTACAGGCATGAGCCACCGCGCCCACCCCTTTTTTGGTTTCTTTTTGAGACAGGATCTTGCTCTGTTGCCCAGGCTGGAGTGCACTGGGATAATCGCGTCTCACTGCAGCCTTAAACACCTGTGCTCAAGTGATCCTCTTGCTTCAGTCCCCCCCAGTAGCTGGGGCTCCTGGTGCACCACACCAAACTAATGTTTTGAATTTTTTCCTAGAGATGATTTCTCACTATGTTGCTCAGGCTGGTCTCAAACTCCTGGGCTCAAGCAACCCGTCTTGGTCTCCCAAAGTGCTGGGATACAGGCCAGGCATGGTGGCTCACACCTGTAATCCCAGCACTTTGGGAGGCTGAGGCAGGCAGATCTCTAGAGATCAGGGGTTCGAGACCAGCCTAGCCAACGTGGTGAAACTCCGTGTCTACTTAAAAAAGAAAATTATCTGGGCATGGAGGCACACACCTGTAGTACCAGTTACTCAGGAGTCTGAGGCGGGAGAGTCACTTGTACCCGGGAGGCTGGAGGTTGCAGTAAGTTGAGATCGCGCCACTGCACTCCAGCCTGCGCCACAGAGCAAGAATCCGACTCAGAAAACAGCAACAACAACAAAACCACAGTGCTGGGATACAGGTGTTAGCCTCCGCACCTGGCCTAAAATAAGAATTCATTTTGCCTGGCTAGTCCTCTGCACAGGTCTGGGACACACCTATTTTTCAGCCTTACAGCAACCTTGCAAGGTAGGTTTCTTAATCCCCATTAGAGAGATGAGGAAATTCCAGACAGTGAGTACCTTGTCCCAGTGTCTAAGCCAGGACTTAGCCTAAGCTTCAGGCCCCAGGAGGCCCTAGTCTGGTATCTGGCCCCTCCAGATGGGTCTGGCCAGGCCCACAGTCCCTACCATGGGGGTCTGCATTCTTGATTGGAACGATGCCAGGGCGACGTTTGTGCCCATAAAAGGCTCCAGATGCACTGGCCCCAGCCCCGGGCGTGTCCCCCAGGGACATTCTTGACCCCTGCACGGCTGGATGGGTCCCGGGCCTGGTCGGGGCGTCTGGCTTCAGGTCCCAACTGCAGCGCTCCATCTTTCGGGAGACCTCGGAACTGCAGGCAGCCATTAAACCTGGTGTTTTAAGGACCCCTGACCCAGACTGGGGGAACCCCAAGTCCCCCGCTGGCCACGCTCAGAGTGCCCCTGGAGGCCACACACATGGAAAACCAACCAGCTGGAACACAGGCACACTCGATTATTAGTTTTCTACAAAATTTTAAAAGCACTCAGTTTGGGCAGGCGCAATGGCTCACGCGTGTAATCCCAGCACTTTGGGAGGCTGAGGCGAGTGGATCACTTGAATTCAGGAGTTTGAGACCAGGCCAACAGGTGAAACCCCGTCTCTTCTTAAAATATAACATTAGCCGGGCATGGTGGCGTGCCACTTGTAATCCCAGCTACTTGGGAGGCTGAGGCAGGAGAATCACTTGAACCTGGGAGACAGAGATTGCAGTGAGCCGAGACTGCACCAGGTCTCCAGCCTGGGCAAAAAGAGTTTTTTTTGCCCAGGTTGGAGACCTACTGCATCTGAAAAAAAAAAAAAGCACCCAGTTTCCCTTCCTTGCGGCGATCATACTGGGATTCCTGGGGGCCTTCCAGAGCTAGTCTGTGCATTTGCCTTGCCAAAATGAAATGTAAATACGCCTCCCGTCTTTTTGCACAAATTGATTGCTGTTCTGCATGTTGTTTTGTTTACTTAATAATACATCTTGATCGGACATGTTGGCTCATGCCTGTAATCCCAGCACTTTTGGGGGCTGAGGCAGGAGGTTCGTTTAAGCCTAGCACTTGGAGACCAGCCTAAACAACATAGGGAGACCCAGTCCCTAGAAATGATTTAAAAATCATCCAGGCGGCTGGGCAAGGTGGCTCATGCCTATAACCCCAGCACTTTGGGAGGCCGAGGCTGGAGGATTACTTCAGGTCAGGAGTTAGAGACCAGCCTGGTCAACACTGTGAAATTCCGTCTCCACTAAAAATGCAAAAAATAGGCAGGGCCTGGTGGCTTACACCTGTAATCCCAACACTCTGGGAGGCTGAGGCCGGTGGATCACTTGAGGTCAGGAGTTCGAGACTAGCCTGACCAACATGGTGAAACCCTGCCTCTACTAAAAAAAATACAAAATTAGCCAGGCGTGGTGGCACATGCCTGTAATCCTAGCTACATGGGAGACTGAGGCAGGAGAATTGCTTAAACCTGAGAGGTGGAGGTTGTGGTGAGCCAAGATTACGCCACTGCACTCTAGCCTGGGCAACAAGAGCAAAACTCGGTCTCAAAAAAAAAAATGCAAAAAATATTTCGGCATTGTGGCGGGTGCCTGTAGTCCCAGCTACTCATGAGGCTGAGGCATGAGAATTGCTTGAATCCAGGAGGCAGAGGTTGCAGTGAGCCGAGATCATTTCACTGCACTCCAGTCTGGGTAACAGAGCAACACTCTGTCTCAAAAAAAAAAAAAAAAAAAATCACCCGAGCGGGGTGGCACATGCCTAGGGTTCCAGTAGCTGGGGAGGCTGGAGCGGGAGGATCACCTGAGCCTGGGAGGTAGAGGTTGCAGTGAGCTATGATTGCACAACTGCACCCCAGCCTGGGTGACACAGCAAGACCTGTCTCAAAAAAAAATTATATCTTGGAAAATATAGTACACCCACACATTCTCTTGTTTGTTTTTGAGACAGGATCTTCCTGTGTTGCCCAGGTTGGAGTATAGTGGCACAATTATGGCCCACTTCAGCCTCCACCTCCTGGGGTCAAGTAATACTCCTCCTACCTCAGCCTCCTGTGTAGCTGGGACCACAAGTCCCACAGCACACCCAGCTCACAACCACAGAGCTCACCGCCACAGCACAGCTCACAAACACACCCGGCTAATTAAAAAAAATTTTTTTGTGTGGAGATGAGGTCGCCCTTTGTTGCTGAGGCTGGTCTCAAACTCCTGAATTCAAGTGATTCACCTCCCTCAGCCTCCCAAGTGCTGAGATTACAAACATGAGCCACAGTGCCTGGCAATATCCACATATTGTGTGATGTCTTGCTCTTGGTTGGCTTGGGCTGCATAACAAATACCATACAGGGGGTGGCTTCAGTCCCAGTAATTACTTTTGCCTAGTTCTGGAGAGTAGGAAGTCCAACATCAGAATTCCAGCATGGGGCCGGGCACAGTGGCTCACCCCTGTAATCTCAGCACTTTGGAAGGCTCAGATGGGCAAATCACCTGAGGTCAGGAGTTTGAGACCAGCCTGGCCAACATGGGAAACCCCATCTCTACCAAAAAAAAAAAAAAAAAATTAGCCAGGCGTGGTGGCAGGTGCCTGTAATCCGAGCTACTGGGGAGGCTGAGGCAGGAGAATTGCTGGAACCTGGGAGGCGGAGGTTGCCGTGAGCTGAGATCATGCCACTGCACTCCAGTCTGAGCCTGGGTGGCAGAGCAAGACTCCGTCTCAAAAAAAAAAAAAAAAAAAAAAAAAGAATGTGAGTATGGTTGGGTTCTAGTGAGGGCTCTCTTCTGAGCCTGCAGACAGCCGCCTTCTCACTGTGTTCCCACATGTTGGGGAAAGAAAGAGAGCAGGCTGGTCGAGGTGGCTCACGCCTGTAATTCCAACACTTTGGGAGGCTGAGGCAGATGGATCAACTGAGGTCAGGAGTTCGAGACCCGCTTGGCCAACATGGTGAAACCCCATCTCTACTACAAATACAAAAATCAGCTGGGTGTGGTGGTGCACATCTGTAATTCCAGCTACTCGGGAGGCTGAGGCAAAAGAATTGCTTGAACCCAGAAGGTGGAGGTTGCAGTGAGTGGAGATTGAGCCATTGCACTCCAGCATATCTCACAAAAAAGATAAAAGGAAGAGAGAACACTCTGTGGTGTGCCCTTTCTATAGGGACACTAATCCCATCATGAGGGCCCCATCTTCATGACCTCATCTAGACCTAATCACCTCCCAAAGGCCCATCTCCCAGTAGCATCACATTGAGGGTTAAGGCTGCAACACGTGAAAAGGGAGTGGGGTGAACAATTCAGTCCATAGCACTTGTTCTTTTTTACATTTAAAAAATGGAGGCCTGGAGGCCAGGCGCGGTGGCTCTCATCTGTAATCCTCCCACTATGGGAGGCCAAGGCAGGCGGATCACAAGGTCAGGAGATGGAGACCATCCTGTCTAACACAGTGAAATCCCGTCTCTACTAGAAATACAAAGAATTAGCCGGGCATGGTGACACACACCTGTAGTCCCAGCTACTTGGGAGGCTGAGGCAGAAGAGTCACTTGAACCTGGGAGGCGGAGGTTGCAGTGAGCTGAAATCACGCCACTGCACTCCAGCCTGGGCCACAGAGTGAGACTCCATCTCAAAAAAAATGGAGGCCTGGGCCAGGCATGGTGGCTCACTCCTATAATCATAGCACTTTGGGAGTCCAAGGCAGGTGGATCACCTGAGGTCAGGAGTCCGAGACCAGCCTAACCATCATGGTGAAACCCCGTCTCTACTAAAAATACAAAATAACAGCTAGGTGTGGTGGTGGGCACTTGTAATCCCAGCTACTAGGGACGCTGATGCAGGAGAATTGTTTGAACCTACTCGGGAGGTGGAGGTTGCAGTGAGCTGAGATTGTGCCATTGCACTCCAGCCTGGGCAACAAGAGTGAAACTCCGTCTAAAAAAAAAAAAATGAGACCTGGCCAGGTACAGTGATTCATGCCTGTAATCCCAGCACTTTGCAGGGCTGAAGCAGGAGGATAAGTTGAGCCCAGGAGTTTGAGATCAACCCAGGAAACACAGTGAGACAAAAAAAAAGAAAAAACTTAGCTGGGTGTGGTGGCATACACTTGTGGTCCCAGCTACTCAGGAGGCTGAGGCAGGAGAATCGCTTGAACCTGGGAAGTGGAGGTTGCAGTGAGCCAAGATTGTGCCACTACACTCCAGCTTGGGTGACAGAACGAGACTTCATCTCAAAAACAAAAGTCAGCTAGGTGTGGTAGTGAGTGACTGTAGGCCCAGCTACTTGGGAGGCAGAGGCAGGAGGATCACTTGAGCCCAGGAGGTCAAGGCTGTAGTGAGCTATCGTTGTGCCACCGCACTCCAGCCTAGGTGACAGAGCAAGACCCTGTCTCAAAAAAAGAAAAATAAATAAAATGAAAAAAGAAAAAAAATAGAAGATCTAAGTAAATATCCATACAGTAAATGTGTTGCTCCTTTTAACTGGCTGCATAGTATTTCTCCGCAAGCGTGTGCCACCACTAATTAAGCCAGGGCTCGACAGAGGGACTTGTGAATGAGATCCACTCCTTTGCCGTGATATGCATTACAATGCAATAAATGTGTGTGCACATGCTTCCTTCCTCCTGTATGTGTGCGAGTGCACCTTGGGTAAATCTCTACAAGCACCTGGCTCGCTGCACCTGTAGGTTTGATTTTGAGACATGAAGAGGTTGTCTTCCGCAACGTGACAGGAGGGTGCTGGTTACAACCTCAGGCACTCAGCTTATTCACGGATTATCTAGGGCGCCCCCTCAGGAGCTGTCTGGAACTGCAGCTACCCGCAACAAGGATTTGGAGTAGGGGGGGAAAGGCCACTGCAGCCCTACACGTGATTCCTTCCAGACCCTCAGCCAGGACGTTGAATCTTTCAAATTCACCGCGAAGGCTCCAGGGGCCTACCGTTTTCATTTATTATTCACTTACTTTAAATTTAGCTGGCCTCTGGCTGGGCGCAGTAGCTCGCTCCTGTAATCGCAGAACTTCGGGAGGGCGAGGTTGGCCGATCCCTTGAACTCAGGAGTTCGAGGCCAACCTGGGCAACATGGCACATGGTGAAACCCCGTCTCTCTCTCTTTTTTTTTTTTTCCTTTTGAGATGGAGTCTTGCTCTGTCGCCCAGCTCACCACCACACCCGGCTAATTTTTTGTATTTAGTTAAGACGGGGTTTCACCGTTTTGGTCAGGCTGGTCTCGAACCCCTGACCTCAAGTGATCCACCTGTCTTGGCCTCCCAAAGTGTTGGGATTACAGGCGTGAGTCACCGCACCCGGACTGTCTATCTTTTTAAAGTATTAACAACTTAGATGAATTATTTAAAATAAATCTACATACGTTTATTTAAAGGGTAATGTTACATCGTAAACGGTGTACATGACAAATCAGTATCCCGAGCAACGAAAAATAGCAATCGTGGGTGCCTCACACCTGCAATCCCAGCACTTTGGGAGGCCGAGGCGGGTGGATCATCTGAGGTCGTGAGTTTGAGACCAGTCTGACCAACATGGTGAAACCCTGTCTCTACTGAAAATACAAAATTAGCTGGGCATGGTGCCACATGCCTGTAATCTCAACTACTCGGGAGGCTGGGGCAGGAGAATCGCTTGAACCCGGGAAGTGGAGGTTGCAGTGAGCTGAGATGGTGCCATTGCACTCCAGCCTGGGCAACAAGAGCAAAACTCCGTCTCAAAATAGCATTCGCATTTAGCTAACGATAATCTGGCAGACAGATGCCATTATATTATTGCCTTTTACAGAGAGGAAACTGAACCATAGAGAGTTAAGGAAGCGCCCACCGGCAGTGTTGATAATAGGCAGATCCAGGGTTTGAACCTCCCAAAAAAGCAGGTGCCACGCGCCTCTTAATAGGAGGTAAATCGAATATAAAGACAAGGCAGGCCGGGCACAGTGGCTCACACCTGTAATCCCAACACTTTGGGAGGCTGAGGTGGGCAAATCACGAAGTCAGCAGTTTGAGACCAGGCTGGCCAACATGGTGAAACCCGGTCTCCACTAAAAATACAAAAAATTAGCTGGGTGTGGTGGCGGGCGCCTGTAATCCCAGCCACTCAGGAGGCTGAGGCAGGAGAATCTCTTGAACCCCGGAGGCGGAGTTAGCAGTGAGCCCAGATCACCCCACTGTACTCCAGTCCGACGAACAGTGCAAGACTCCGTCTTAATTAAAAAACAAAACAAAACACAAAACCAAGGAAAACCTGGGGCTAGGCGCAGTGCCTCACACCTGTAAGCCCAGAATTTTGGGAGGCTGAGGAGTGGGGATCTCTAAGCCCAGGTGATCAAGACCAGCCTGGGAAACATCGCGAGACCCCGTCTCTACAGGAAAAAAAAAAAAAAAAAAAAAAAATTAGCCGGGCGTGGGGGTGCGTGTCTGTGGTCCCAGCTATTCAGGAGGCTGAGGTGGGAGGATCGCTTGGGGCCAGGAGCTCGAGGCTGTAGTGAGCCGTGATTGACGGCCACTGCACTCCAGCCTGGGCGTGCAGACCAGAGCGAGACCTTGTTTCTAAAGGAAAAAAAAAAAAGAAAACCCAGGGGAGGTAGACAATTTTCCCTAGATCCTGCGGCCGCCGGACCACGAGGCCTGCGCTGTGCGATGTTAAAGGGAGAATAGCAGGTGGTGGCGCGCAGCCCGGCGAGTAAACGCCCGGCGACGAAACCCGGAGATGGAAGGAACAGAGAGAGAGGGGCCTGGCTGTGCGCCCCCGCCCAATGCCCCTCGCCGACGGGCGCCAGGCACCTGCGGGAAGGGCGGGGGAATCGCCGTTCCTTCCCCCGCCGCGCCCTCTCCGCCTTCTCCCCGCCTCCTTTTCGGGAGTGCGGAGGCCGCTCCGCAATCGACGACCGAGACCCCGCAGGCCACGCAGCCCTGGAGCCGAGGCCCCCCGACGGCGGAGGCATCCGCGGGTCCCCTACAGCCAAGGTTAGGCAGGAATCGCCCGGACCGGGCCACGGCCCCCGGGCTTCCCGGAAGCGCAGTGCGCGGGTGGCACCACAGTGCCTAGAGCTGTTGCGCGCCCCGGGCGTCCCCACCCCAGGGACCCCTACGGAGGCGACCCGAGGGCTGAGGTGAGCGTTCGGGCAGCAGCGGAGAGGAGGGGCGTCTACCCCATCCCCGGTGCAGGCCGGGGCGCGCGGGCTTGGAACTCGGGGTTCAGACTCCCCGCGACTCGGACCACGCGGCTGAGCGCGCCCAGCGCCGCGTTCCCCCACCCCGCCGCCACGCCAAGCGCCGTGGTGGCCGCGCTGGGGCTGCGCAGCTCGGCGACAGCAGGCGTGGGCGGGGGGTGGGGAGCGGCCCCTCCGCGGTCCTTACCGCCCGAGGCCAGGGCCCGGGGACTTTTATTGTGACACGGCGGGCGCCCGGCTCTGCTTAGTCATGGTGACCTGCGCGCGTTCCGCGCCTCCCCCCACGCGCAGCGATGGAGGCGCCGGGGCTCGGGCGGCGGAGGCGGAGCCGGAGCGCGGCCATGGCGGGGTGAGTGAGGCGGGCTGTGCCCGGGCTGCGGGCGTCGCGGGCCGCGAGCGCCCCTGCGGTCAAACCCGGGGACCGGGAAACTGGGCGCCATGGCCCGGGGCGCTTCTGAGTTCCCGGCCCGGACTCGGAGGGCCAGGAGGGCGCGGCCTGGGTCCGATATTTTTGTTGGACGGCGCGAGTCTCGGGGTGGCCGAGCGAGAGAACCCAGGAGGCGCGGCGCAGACGGAGGCTCTGGGGCTCTGGGGCGTGGCGGGCGGGGGGGGCTTGACCTGTGTTCTGGGGTTGGCAGCCGAGCGGCCGCGGCGTGGTCACTTCCTCGCTTCTCCGGGCCTGCTGGCGGCTCAGGAGGGGCATGCGCAGTCGCCCACTTGTCGCTTTGTAGGGTGGGGGAAGTGCCCGGTGCCCAAGGGGCATCGCTGACCGATTGGCCAAAGGCCAAGAGGCAAGCCCAGCGCCTTGGCACCGGAGTGGGGCCGAGTGGCACCCAGGGAGTGTGGAGGAGGGCGCTCTGGCAGGCCTGGTGGCACGGGCAGTTAGCCAGCCACCCATTTATTGACCCCTTCGCAGTGCCAGGCCCCAGGCGTGAGGCACAAGAGAGGGTTGGCCCGACGCCGACCTACATAGGGCTCCCTGCCATTTGAGGCGCTGGGGTTGGGGACAAGAGACAGTCGATCAACAAACAAGCAAAGGAGGTCATTTCAGTTCCTGACAAGTGCAGTGATGGCAATTTAACAGGGAAGACGAGACTCTGAATCGAGCCCCAGAAAGAGGGGGAGTGAGAACTTGCAGATCTGCTTGGGGGGGCCACTTGGAGATCCCCCACACCTTTCAAAACATAACTCACGTCTGGGCACAGCAGCCTGTGCCTGTAATCCCAGCATTTTGGGAGGCCGAGGAGGGGGATCACTTGAGGCCAGGAGTTCGAGACCAGCCTGGCCAACATGGTGAAACTCCATCTCTACTAAAAATACAAAAAATTAGACCATCCTGGTGGTGAGTGCCTGTAATCCCAGCTATTCAGGAGGCCAAGGTATGAGAATAGTTTGAACCTGGGAGGCAGAGGTTGCAGTAAGCCAAGATCATGACACTGCACTCCAGCCTGGGCAACAGAGCAAGACTGTCTTGAAAAACAAAACATAAAACACATAACTCATCTGGTCCACCAGGCTCCAGGGGTTTGCATGAAACCCTTCCTTAAGTCCTTAGCTCTCACTGCACTCCTTCCCAATTCTCCAGATTGGCTGTCTCAGCCTCTGAGCCACTGCACTTGCTGTTCCCTCTGCCTGGAAGACTGCTCCCTGGCCTCCCACTTTATAATAATTTTCATCCTTGTCTCAGCTCCAACCTCACCTCAAAGAGCCTTGCTCTGTTTGATTTAAAAAAAAAAAAAACAAAAAAAAAACTGCACCCGAGGCCAGGCCTGTAGTCCTAGCACTTTGGGAGGCCGAAGCAGGTGGATCACTTGAGGTCAGGAGTTCGAGACCAGCCTGGCCAACATGGTGAAACCCTGTCTCTACTAAAAATACAACAATTAGCCAGGCATGGTGGCGTACCCTTGTAATCCCAGCTACTTGGGAGGCTGAGGCAGGAGTATCGCTTCAATCCAGGAGGCAGAGATTTCGGTGAACCGAGATCATGCCATTGCACTCCAGCCTGGGTGACAGAGTGAGATTCTGTGTCAAAAAACAAACAAACAAACAAACTGCACCTGATTCTCAGCCCGTTGTGGTGGCTAGTGCCTGTAATCCCAGCTACTCAGGAGAGTGAGGTATGAGAATAGCTTGAATAGCTTGTCACAATGCCATTGTAATTTTCTTTATGAAGCTGGATTTTGCTTAATTTATGATTGTTCCTCCCTGCAGTCGTCAGCTCCAGGAGGGTAGGGTTTTTGTGTGTTTTGCTCACTGCTGTGTCTTCAGCACCCAGTCAGTGCCTTCTGTACAGTAAATGCCCGATAAATGGTGAGGCAAATGAAGGAATGAGCTTGACATGCTCTAGAAAGGGAAAGGCCACCAGATCACTGAAACAGAATGAGCCAAGGGAAGAGGTGGCAGGGGCCAATTGCATAGGGCTTTGCAAGCTGTTGAGGAGTTCTATTTTACTAGGTAACTGTGGGAGGTGTTGGAGGATCCAGAGCAGGGGAGAGACGTGACCTCACCTGTGTTTTAAGATGAGCTGTTGGGCTGGTCCGGTCAGAGGGAAGTTTGCAAGTTTGCAAATGGACTCTGCTTCACCTACTTTGCAGGAAAACTGACCTAGGAATTGCTTTCTCTTACAAAAGGAGGCCCAGCAGGTGCTGGCCCAGCCCCAACCCTACCGCCTTCCCTGTGCTCTCTCCCCCTCCAGGCCCCTGAGTGCCACAGGTGGTGGTGTTGCTTATCTGCTGGAACCCCATGCAGCCAGAATCCAGGCCTAGGAGGGCTGGGGCCTGCAGCAGATTCCTGCCCCTGCAGTCACAGTGCCCCGAGGGGGCAGGGGACGCAGTGATGTACGCCTCCACGGAGTGCAAGGCGGAGGTGACGCCCTCCCAGCACGGCAACCGCACCTTCAGCTACACCCTGGAGGATCATACCAAGCAGGCCTTCGGCATCATGAACGAGCTGCGGCTCAGCCAGCAGCTGTGTGACGTCACCCTGCAGGTCAAGTACCAGGACGCGCCAGCCGCTCAGTTCATGGCCCACAAGGTGGTGCTGGCCTCTTCCAGCCCCGTCTTCAAGGCCATGTTCACCAACGGGCTGCGGGAGCAGGGCATGGAGGTAGTGTCCATCGAGGGCATCCACCCCCAAGGTCATGGAGCGCCTCATCGAATTCGCCTACACGGCCTCCATCTCCATGGGCGAGAAGTGTGTCCTCCACGTCATGAACGGCGCTGTCATGTACCAGATCGACAGCGTTGTCCGTGCCTGTAGTGACTTCCTGGTGCAGCAGCTGGACCCCAGCAACGCCATCGGCATCGCCAACTTCGCTGAGCAGATTGGCTGTGTGGAGTTGCACCAGCGCGCCCGGGAGTACATCTACATGCATTTCGGGGAGGTGAGCTGGGAGGCGGGGCTGGGGGTAGTGTCAGGCGAAGGACCAGGGATGGAGGAGTGCCCATCACCGTCTCCCCTTGAGATGTGAAAGGTCACTGTGTCCCATTGAGATATGAAGGCAGGAAACTGGAGAAAAAGGAGGTTCTGGGCTGGGCATGGTGGCTCACATCCGTAGTCCCCACACTTTGGGAGGCCGAGGTGGGAGGATCACTTGAGGCCCAAGAGTTCAAGACCAGCTTGGGCAACATAATGAGACCCTGTCTGTAAACAGACAAACAAGAAACAACAGGGGCTGGGCACGGTGGCTCACTCCTGTAATCCCAACACTTTGGGAGGCCAAGGCGGGTAGATCACATGAGGTCAGGAGTTCGAGACCAGCCTGGCCAACATGGTGAAAACCTATCTCTACTGAAAATACAAAAATTAGCTGGGTGTGGTGGCACGCCTGTAGTCCCAGCTGCTTGGGAGGCTAAGGCAGGAGAATCTCTTAAACCTGGGAGGCGGAGATTGCAGTGAGCCGACACAGAGCCACTACACTCCAGTCTAGGTGACAGAGTGAGACTCAGTCTCAAAAAAAAAAAAAAAATTTAAAAAACAACTGGAGTTCTGAGTTGTCTACACATGTGGGGAGACTCGTGAACAGCTAGGGGAGATGAGGTCTTCTTGAGTCTCTGGGCTCCCCTGGTTTCTCTGGGGTCAAAGGTGGGGACAGAGTGCAGTGAAAGGCAGCCAAATTCTGGGGCAGCCCAGCCTTTTGGGCAGTCCGCAAATGTTTATTACACACCCATGACAGGCTGCAAGCTGCAAGTCTGAACCTTAGTCATGTTTTCTTTGGTGCACGAAATTTCCTTACACTGTTTTTGGTTTCATTTTCATTTCTCAGTGAAGGAAATTATCTACACAAATTGACAAGAGAGGGCCAGGCGCTGTGGCTCAGGTCTGTAATTCCAGCACTTTGGGAGGCTGAGGCAAGCGGATCACTTGAGGTCAGGAATTCAAGGCCACCCTGACCAACATGATTATACCCTGTCTTGGCCAGGCACCATGGCTCACGCCTGTAATCTCAGCACGTTGGGAGGCCGGGGCAGGTGGATCACCTGAGGTCAGGAGTTTGAGACCAGCCTGACCAATATGGTGAAATCCCATCTCTACCAAAAATACAAAAAAGGAAAATTAGCCAGGCATGCTGGCATGTGACTGTAGTCCCTGCTACTTGGGAAGCTGAGACAGGAGAATCCCTTGAACCTGGGAGCTGGACGTTGCAGTGAGCCAAGATCGCACCATTGCACCCAAGACTGGGCGACAGAGCGAGATTCCATCTCAAAAAAATAAAAATAAAAATAAACTCAGAAAAAATAAGTAACATATTCTTAGAGTTCAAAAACCAAGCCAGGTATGGTGATGCACACCTGTAATCCCAGCTACTCAGGAGGCTGAGGTAGAAGAATCATTTGAGCTTAAGAGTTCGAGACCAGCCCAGGCAACAAAGTGAGATCACACATCAAAAAACTACAAGGCTGGGTGCAGTGGCTCCTGTCTGTAATGCCAGCAGTTTGGGAGGTCAAGACGGGTGGATCACTTTAGGTCAGGAGTTCAAGACCAGCCTGGCCAACATGGTGAAACCCCATCTCTACCATAAAAATATAAAAATTAGCTGGGTGTGGTAGCACACACCTGTAGTCCCAGTGACTCAGGAGGCTGAGGTGGGAACATCGTTTGAGCCCAGAAATTTAAGGCTGCAGTGAGCTATAATCGTGCCACTGTACTCCAGCCTGAGCAACAAAGCAAAACCCTGTCTTAAAAGCAAAAACAGGTCTGGTGCGGTAGCTCACACACCTGTAATCCCAGCACTGTGGGAGGCTGAGATAGGCGGATCATGTAAAGTCAAGAGTTTGAGACCAGCTTGGCCAGCATGGAGAAACCTCATCTGTACTAACAATACAAAAATTCCAGCCTGACCAACATAGTGAAACCCCGTCTCTACTAAAAATAAATACAAGGCTGGGTGCAGTGGCTCACGCCTGTAATCCCAGCACTTTGGGAGGCCAAGGCAGGAGGATCACCTGAAGTTAGGAGTTTGAAACCAGCCTGGCCAACATGGAGAAACCCCATCTCTACTAAAAATACAAAAAAATTAGCCAGGCATGATGGCAGGTGCCTGTAATCCTAGCTACTGGGGAGGCTGAGGCAGGAGAATTGCCTGAACCCGGGAGGCAGAGTTTGCATTGAACCAAGATCGCGCCACTGGACTTCAGTCTGGGTGACAGAGTGAGACTCCATCTCAAAATAAATAAATAAATACAAAAAAAATTATCTGGGTGTGGTGGCACACTCCTGTAATCCTAGCTACTTGGGAGGCTAAGACAGGAGAATTGCTTGAACCTGGGAGGCGGAGGTTGCAGTGAACCAAGATTGCACCACTGCACTCCAGCTTGGGGGACAGAGTGAGACTCTGTATCCAAAAAAAAAAAAAAAAAGAGAGAGAAAGAAAGAAAGAAAATTAGCTGGGCATGTTGGTGGGCGCCTGTAATCCCAGCTACTCAGGTGGCTGAGGTGGGAGAATAACTTGAACCTGGGAGGCGGAGGTTGCAGTGAACCAAGATTGCACCACTGCACTCCAGCTTGGGGGACACAGTGAGACTCTGTATCCAAAAAAAAAAAAAGAGAAAGAGAAAGAAAGAAAGAAAATTAGCTGGGCATGTTGGTGGGCGTGTAATCCCAGCTACTCAGGTGGCTGAGGTGGGAGAATAACTTGAACCTGGGAGGCGGAGGTTGCAGTGAGCCGAGACAGTGCCACTGCACTGCAGCCTGGGTGACAGAGTGAGACTCCGTCTCAAAAAACAATCAAAAACAAAAAACAAATGACACTGCAGGGTACACTATCGAGTCTTTGCCCATTTCCCTGAGTCCTGATGACTCTTGGTACGTAGTATTAACTAATTTAATGGTCACAGTGTATGCAGTTCCTATTATTCAGATCCCCATTTAGCAGATGAGGAAGCTGAGACTCTAAGCGGCAGTGGTGAGCTACTTGTCCCCTGGGTCCTGCTTGGTGAGGGGTGGGGGCGACTCAGGAGTCAGCCGTCCCACTGTTGCCCTCTGCAGGTGGCCAAGCAAGAGGAGTTCTTCAACCTGTCCCACTGCCAACTGGTGACCCTCATCAGCAGGGACGACCTGAACGTGCGCTGCGAGTCCGAGGTCTTCCACGCCTGCATCAACTGGGTCAAGTACGACTGCGAGCAGCGGCGCTTCTATGTCCAGGCGCTGCTGCGGGCGGTGCGCTGCCACTCACTGACGCCGAACTTCCTGCAGATGCAGCTGCAGAAGTGTGAGATCCTGCAGTCGGACTCCCGCTGCAAGGACTACCTGGTCAAGATCTTCGAGGAGCTCACTCTGCACAAGCCCACGCAGATGATGCCCTGCCGGGCGCCCAAGGTGGGCCGCCTGATCTACACCGCGGGCGGCTACTTCCGACAGTCGCTCAGCTACCTGGAGGCTTACAACCCTAGTGACGGCACCTGGCTCCGGTTGGCGGACCTGCAGGTGCCACGGAGTGGCCTGGCTGGCTGCGTGGTAGGCGGGCTGTTGTACGCCGTGGGTGGCCGGAACAACTCCCCCCGACGGCAACACCGACTCCAGCGCCCTGGACTGCTACAACCCCATGACCAATCAGTGGTCACCCTGCGCTCCCATGAGCGTGCCCCGCAATCGCATCGGGGTGGGGGTCATCGATGGGCACATCTATGCCGTCGGTGGCTCCCACGGCTGCATCCACCACAATAGTGTGGAGAGGTGAGTGGCAGGGCCGGGGGTGGGCTCTGAGGCTCCTGCTCCTGGCAGGTCCCAAGATGCTGAGACCCGGGGATTCTTCCTGAGGCTGAGTGCCTGTCTCCTCTTGTTTTCTGCAGGGAGTGGAGGCCTCAGGATGAAGCTAAGTTCCTGAGACAGTTCTAGTCAGTGACCTTGGATTCTGTGCCTGGGGCTGGGAAATGCTTAGAGGACTGACTGTCACAAACCCACATGGTTTCCTTTGTGTAGATTTGGAAAAAGTTCCATCAGTTTGAAATAGTTGAGCCAGGCACTGTGGCTCATACCTGTAATCCAGGACTTTGGGAGGCTGAGGTGGGGAGGATTGCTTGAGCCCAGGAGACTAGCCTGGGCAATATAGTGAGACCTTGTCTCTACCAAAAAAAAATTTTTTTTTTTTTTTTTTTTTTTTTGAGACAGTGTCTTGCTTTGCTACCCAGGCTGGAGTGCACTGGTGCCATCTTGGGTCACTGCAGCCTCCGCCTTCCAGGTTCAAGTGACTCTCCTGCCTCAGCCCTGCCCCGAGTAGCTGGGACTATAAGACCCACCACCATGCCTGGCTAATTTTTGTATTTTTTGTAGAGATGGGGATTTGCCATGTTGGCCAGGCTGGTCTTGAACTCCTGTCCTCAAGGGATTCTCCCACCTCAGCCTCCCAAAGTGCTGGGATTACAGGTGTGAGCCACTAGGCCGGACCTAAAGGACTTTTTGAGCATCAAAGAGTGATGCTGAATGTGCCATTTCTCCTTTCTGAGATGTTATCTTGTCATCTGTGAAGTGGGGGATCTGGCTGAGCCCTTAGGGGTCCATCCGATGTGTTTTTGAACTTGAGCAGTTGATGGCTAGGAGGCTCAGTTTCTTCGTCTGGAAAATGGAGCTGCTGATACCTCAGTCCTTGGAGAATGACTGCAAGCATTGACGTTTGAGGGTAGGTGGGCACAGTGGCGTGCACCTGTAGTCCCAGCTACTCAGGAGGCTGAGCCAGGAGGATCCCTGGAGCCCAAGAGTTTGAAGCTGCAGGCTGAGTGTGGTGGCTCATGCCTGTAATCCCAGCACTTTGGGAGGCTGAGGCAGGTGGATCACTTGAGGTTAGGAGTTTGAGACCAGCCTGGCCAACGTGGCAAAACCCCATTTCTACTAAAAATACAAAAATCAGGCCAGGTGCAGTGGCTCACACTTGTAATCCCAGCACTTTGGGAGGCCAAGGCAGGTGGATCATGGAGGTCAGGAGATCAAGACCAGCCTGGCTAACACAGTGAAACCCCATCTCTACTAAAAATATAAAATTAGCTGGGCGTTGTGGTGGACAGCTATAATCCCAGCTACTTGGGAGGCTGAGGCAGAACAATCACTTGAACCCAGGAGTTACAGGTTGCAGTGAGCCAAGATTGTGCCACTGCACTCCAGCACCTGGGTGATAGAGCTAGACTCTGTCTCAAAAAAAAAAAAAAAAAAAAAAAAAAAATTAGCCAGGCAGGTGGTGGGTGCCTGTAATCGCAGCTAATCAGGAGGCTGAGGCTGGAGAAGCACTTGAACCCAGGAGGCAGAGGTTGCAGTGAGCTGAGATAGCGCTGTTGCACTCCAGCCTGGGTAACAAGAGCAAAAACTCCATCTCAAAAAAAAAAGAAGAGTTTGAAGTTTCATTGAGCTGTGATGGTGCCACTGCACTCCAGCCTGGACAACAGAACAAGACCCTGTCTATTTAAGGGAAACAAAAGAGTGAGCAGGGTATCGGGCCCTTACTTAAGTATTCCACAAAGGTCAGCTATAATGACCATTGTCACCATTGTTCTCACACCCTTGCAGGTATGAGCCAGAGCGAGACGAGTGGCACTTGGTGGCCCCAATGCTGACACGAAGGATCGGGGTGGGCGTGGCCGTCCTGAATCGTCTGCTTTATGCCGTGGGGGGGATTTGATGGGACGAACCGCCTTAATTCAGCTGAGTGCTACTACCTAGAGAGGAACGAGTGGCGAATGATCACACCCATGAACACCATCCGGAGCGGAGCAGGTGCGTGAGGACGGCAGGGAGGGGAGCGTCCAGGAACACCACCCCCTCATCATCCTGGGGTGAAACTGAGCCAGGCCTGGGAGAGACCCCTTGTTGTGGCCCTCACCCTGGGGTACCCACAGAAGCACTGGATTCTGATGGAGTCCAAGCTTCTCTCTCTCCCCCACTTCATTTCTGAGGGTGAGAAGGTAGAAGAGAGAGGAAAAGTCTCCCTCAAGGAGGTGATGGCTGGGGTTCCCAAAGCCAGACCCCCGAGTCACCTTCTGTGCATGGTGTCCTTTAGGCGTCTGCGTCCTCCACAACTGTATCTACGCTGCTGGGGGCTATGATGGTCAGGATCAGCTGAATAGCGTGGAGCGGTATGACGTGGAAACAGAGATGTGGACGTTCGTAGCCCCGATGAAGCACCGGCGAAGTGCCCTGGGGATCACTGTGCACCAGGGGAAAATCTACGTCCTTGGTAAGGCCCTGGGGCTGGGGAAGAGTCCTGACTAGCCTCATCTGTTGTGGACAGGTGGCTGCTTTTGCTTTTCTTTTTTTTTTTTTTTTTTTTTTTTGAAACAGTGTCTCATGGCTGGGCATGGTGGCTTTTGCCTGTAATCGCAGCACTTTGGGAGGGTGAAGCGGGTGGATCACCTGAGGTCAGGAGTTTGAGACCAGCCTGGCCAATGTGGTCTCTACTAAAAATACAAAAATTAGCCAGGCATAGTGGCGCATGCCTGTAATTCCAGCTACTCAGGAGGCTGAGGCACGAGAATTGCTTGAACCTGGGAGGCAGAGGTTGCAGTAAGCTGAAATTGTACCTTGTACTCCAGCCTGGGCGACAAGAGCAAAACTCTGTCTAAAAAGAAAAAGACAAGAAACAGGGTGTCGCTCTGTTGCCCAGGCTGTAGTGCAGTGGTGTGACCACAGCTCACTGCAGCCTCAACCTCCTGGGCTCTAGCCATCCTCCTGTCTCAGCCTCCCAAGTATCGGGGATCACAGGCATGCACCCACCACACCTGGCTAATCTTATATTTATTTATTTTTATTTTATTTTGTTTTGTTGAGGAGTTTCACTCTTGTTACCTAGGCTGGAGTGCAATGGTGCTATCTCAGCTCACTGCAACCTCAGCCTCCCAGGTTCAAGCAATTCTCCTGTCTCAGCCTCCCAAGTAGCTGGGACTACAGGGGCATGTCACCACACCTGGCTAATTTTGTATTTTTAGTAGAGATGGGGTTTCTCCATGTTGGCCAAGCTAGTCTCAAACTCCTGACCTCAGGTGATCCACCTGCCTCGGCCTCCCAAAGTGTTGGTATTACAGGCGTGAGCCAATGTGCCCAGCCTTTATTTTATTTAAAATTTTTAGCTATTTTCTACTTTTGAGAGAAAGTCTCACTCTGTTGCCCACACTGGGGTGCAGTGGCATAATATTGGCTCATTGCAATCTCCTCCTCGGTTTAAACGATTCTCCTATCTCCACCTCCCAAGTAGCTGGGATTATAGGCATGCGACACCAAGCCCAGCTAATTTTTGTACATTTAGTACATACGGGGTTTCACTATGTTGTCCAGGATAGTCTTGAATTCATGTGATTTGCCCGCCTCAGCCTCCAAAGTGCTGGGATTACAGTCATGAGCCACCATGAGCGGCCTATTTTTATTTATTTATTTAGAGACAGGGTCTTACTCTGTTGCCAGGCTAGAGTACAGTGGTGCAATCTCTGCTAACTGCAACCTCAGCCTCCCAGGCTCAACTGTTCCTCCCCACCTCAGCCTCCCTAGTAGCTGGGACTACAGGCGAGCACCACCATGCCTGGCTAAATTTTTGTCTTTTTTTGTAGAGACAGGGCTTTGCCATGTTGCCCAGGTTGGTCTCAAACTCCTGGACTCAAGTGATCCACCCGCCTCAGCCTCCCAAAGTGCTGGGATTACAGGCCTGAGCTACCATGCCTGGCCTTTTTTTTAGGAAGAGTCTAGGATTTTGCTATGGCGCCCTGGCTGGCCTCGAACTCCTGGCCTCAAGCAATCCTCCCGCCTCAGCCCTGCAAAGTGCTGGGATTATAGGTGTGAGCCACCATGCCCAGCCTGCTTTTGTATCTTGCAGCTGCTTCTCCCCGTTTCTGTCCCCTGCTCTTGGATGTGGTGTGACAGGTGGTGACCATTCCTTCTGTTCTCCCTGTAGGAGGCTATGATGGTCACACGTTCCTGGACAGTGTGGAGTGTTACGACCCAGACACAGACACCTGGAGCGAGGTGACCCGAATGACATCGGGCCGGAGTGGGGTGGGTGTGGCTGTCACCATGGAACCCTGTCGGAAGCAGATCGACCAGCAGAACTGTACCTGTTGAGGCACTTTTGTTTCTTGGGCAAAAACACAGTCCAGTGGGGAATATCATTTTTGTACAAAAACCGGGACTAAAAGAAAAGACGGCACTGCAAATAACCCATCCTCTGGGAAGGGAGGCCGGGATGCCTCAGTGTTAAAATGACATCTTGGCCGGGCATGGTGGCTCACACCTGTAATCCAAGCACTTTGGAGGCCAAGGCGGGCGGATCACCTGAGGTTGGGAGTTCAAGACCAGCCTGACCAACATGGTGAAACCCCGTCTTAAAAAAAAGACATCTCAAAAGAAGTCCAAAGCAGGAACCATGTGCCCCTCAGCAGAGCCCCAGGAGTGTCCAAGACAGCCCGGCTGGGAAAGGGGGTGTGGGAAGAACAGGCTTCCAGGAGAGAGGCCCCCAAACCCTCTGCCCAGCAGTAGGCCTGGGTCCGACCCACTCCAGCAGCCGTCACCTTGTGATTTGTTCTTGGATACCTGGGAGGGCGCCAGGGGGGCCTCGGGGGAGGCCCCCTCTGGAAATACAGTTCCCAGGGGATGGACCTGTACATAGAAGCCACCAGATGGCACTTCCCTGGACAGTTATTTTGTTGATAAGTAACCCTGTAATTTTCCAAGGAAAATAAAGAACAGACTAACTAGAGTCTTTCACCCTGGCTCTCAGCTGAAGGTCTGAAACCCGGAGACAGAAAGGGCTCTTCTCCTGAAATACACTTCTCTTTGACTTACGGCTGGTAATTGAAACCAGTTTGGAATCTTTACCCATCTCATTTTGATATGTAGGGCATCTTTCTCCCCCGTCAGCAAGCCACACAGTTGTCCTTCAGTTTCAGCTGCCTTGGAAGACAAAGGAGCTAATTCTTGTGACATCTCCAATCTCCTAGGGCTCCCCAAGGTCAATTTTTTTTGAGACAGAGTTTCACGCTTGTTGCCCAGGCTGGAGTACAATGGCTCGATCTTAGCTCACTGCAACCTCCGCCACCCGGGTTCAAGTGATTCTCCTGCCTCAGCCTCCCAAGTAGCTGGGATTACAGGTGCCCAACACCATGCCCAGCTAATTTTGTATTTTTAGTAGAGACAGGGTTTCTCCATGGTCAGGCTGGTCTTGAACTCCTGACCTCAGGTGATCTGCCCACGTCAGCCTCCCAAAGTGCTGGGATTATAGGCATGAGCCACCACGCTCGGCCATTTTCATATTTTTAGTAGAGACGAGGTTTTGCTGTGTTGGCCAGGCTGGTCCCGAACTACTGACCTCAGGTGATCTGCCCGACTCAGCCCCAAAAAGTGCTGTGCCTGGCCAAGACCTTGTTTCAAAAAAAAAAAAAGTTTAGCCAATTCAATTAAGCAATTTTGGTATCAGCTGTTTCTTTTTTCTTTTTTTTTTTTTTTTTGAGACAGTCTCATCTGTCACCCAAGCTGGAGTGTAGTGGGGTGGTCATGGCTCACTGCAGCCTCAACTTACTGCAATGAGGAAATCCTCCCAGCTGAGCCTCTTGAATAGCTGGGACCACCATGCCCCCGATAATTTATTTTTTGTAGAGATGGGGTTTTGCCATGTTGCCCAGGGTAGTCTTGAACTCCTGGCCTCAAGTGATCCACCTACCTCCACCTCACCAAAGTGCTGGGATTACAGGTGTGAGCCAGCGTGCACGGCCTACACTCACTTTCCAACTCCACAAAAACCAACTTCTTTTGAGTCCCTATTCTGCTGGGCTTTGGGGAGATGGTGGTGAACAAACCTGCAGTGATGCCTGCCCTCAGGCTGGGTGACCCATTTATCCAAGTTTGCCTGGGACTTTCCCAGTTTGAGCATAGAAAGGCTGGCAGCCCCCAAACCCATGGGTCCACGTAAACCAGAACTGTTGGCCACACCACAGGTAAGCCAGATGCTGCAGCTGAGGGACTACAAATGTGCTGAGGGACCAGCAGGCGGGGTTCTGGTGAAGTCACATTTTGATTGATTGATTGATTTTGAGACTGAGTCCTCCTCTGTCAAGCTGGAGTGCAGTAGCTCGATCTCAGCTCACTGCAACCTCTGCCTCCCAGGTTCAAGCAATTCTTGTGCCGCAGCCTCCCAGGTAGCTGGGACTCCAGGCGTCTGCCATGGTGCCTGGCTAATTGTAAAATAGTACATCTTACTCTCTCCTCCATTCCCGCCCCACTTTAATCTTAAGACAAACAAACAAAAAAACTTTGCAGTAATGTTCTGTTCCTTTACATAGATAGACGATGCTGCCTATATTCTGCAACTTGCCTTTTTTCCTTCAGATCTTCTAGATCCATCTGTGAGGTCACATTCCTTTAACCAGCTGCCTGGTGTTCTGTCTTTTCCATTAGGGACAGATGGTTAAGTTGTTTCTGTTTTCTCAGAATTATATACAAAGGCTACAATGCCCTTTTGTAGTTGTGTCTCTGTAGGCACAACTGTGTTCTCTCAAGGTGGATGCTAAGAGGTGGAATTTACTAGGTCATCAGAGAGGCACAGCCTTAGCAGATGCTGCCAGATTCTCCACCAAAGCACTTGACATATTACAGTCCTGCTGTTTTCCTGGGAGTTCTTCATAAATTCATTTATTTAATTATTATTAATTTATTTTTTCATTTTTTTTTTTGAGATGGAGTCGCTCTGTTGCCCAGGCTGGAGTGCAGTGGTGCAGTCTCGGCTCACTGCAACCTCTGCCTCCTGGGTTCAAGCGATTCTCCTGCCTCAACCTTCCCAGTAGCTGGGATTACAGGCTACCATTCCTGGCTAATTTCTGTTTTTTGTTATTATTATTTATTTTTTAAAGAGACAGGGTTTCCCCATGTTGGTCAGGCTGGTCTCGAACTCCTGACCTCCAGTGATCCACCCACCTTGGCCTCCCAAAGTGCTGGTATTACAGGCGTGAGCCACCACACCTGGACCAGCCTGTGAATTTTAAATTATGCAGCTAAGGTGTTCTGGTGTTAAATGTTACCATGATCATTCTAACTTCAACAATCTTGACAATTCTGCCTAATTTCAGCATTTCAGGTTTCCAGTACTTACCTCATTACTAAGCAAATATTACATTACTAGGCAAGGTGACTCACCTGTAATCCCAGCACTTCAGGAGGCTGAGTCAGGGGATCCCTTGAGCCCAGGAGTTCAAGACCAGCCTGGGAAATAAAACAAAAGATCCTGTCACTGCACTCCAACCTGGGTGACAGAGTAAGACTTTCTCAAAAATAAAAATAAAAATAAATAAATAAAAATCACAGGCTGTCCAGGTACAATGGCTCATGCCAATAATCCCAGCACTTTGGGAGGCTGAGGCAAGAGGATCACTTGAGCCCAGGAGTTTGAGGCTCCATTGAGCTATGATTGCACTACTGTACTCTAGCCTGGGTGACGCAGTGATGTACCGACTCTCTAAAATAAAATAAGGCCAGACGCAGTGGCTCACACCTGTAATCCCAGCACTTTGGGAGGCCGAGGTGGGCGGATCACTAGGTCAGGAGTTCAAGACCAGACTGGCAAACATGGCAAAACCATGTCTCTACTAAAAATACAAAAATTAGGCGGGTGCAGTGGCACAAGCCTGTAATCCCAGCTACTCGGTAGGCTAAGGCAGGAGAATCACTTGAACCTGGGAGGCAGAGGTTGCAGTGAGCCAAGATTGCACCACTGTACTCCAGCCTGGGTGACAGAGCAAGACTTAAATAAATAAATAAGCTGGGCTCGGTGGCTCACACCTGTAATCCTGGCACTTTGGGAGGCCAAGGCAGGTGGATCACTTGAGATCAGGAATTTGAGACCAGTCTGGCCAACATGGCAAAACCCTGTCTTTACTAAAAATACAAAAAGTAGCCAGGTGAGGTGGTGTGTGCCTGTAATCCCAGCTAGTCAGAATGTATAGCTCTGTGATGAATAGCCTCAGGCTGATTCAGGAAGTTCCATCTAAAAGGCAGATAGCACCCTCTTGTGGGCCTCTGGGTGAAAGAGGAACTATTTCCAGAGAAGGAAAGTTAGAAAAGGAACAAGATTGATTGAGTTCCTGGCTTGTTCCTATTTTTAAAAGTAGCATTCTTAAGGCCAGGAACGATGGCTCATGCCTTTGATCCCAGCACTTTGGGAAGCCATGGCAGGCAGATCACTTGAGGTCAGGAGTTTGAGATTAGCCTGGCCAACATCGTGAAACCCCATCTCTACTAAAAATACAAATATTAGCCAGGCATGGTGGCAGGTGCCTGTAATCGAAACTACCCAGGAGGTTGAGGCAGTAGAATCACTTGAACCCAGGAGGCAGAGGTTGCAGTGAGCCGAGAGCCTGCCATTGCACTCCAGCCTGGGCAACAAAAGTAGCATTCGTCAAAACTTCGGAACAAATGATATTTCTTATAAATCAAATAAAACTGCACATGCTTTGAGGAAGTTTAAAGGACCCGCCCTCCTGTGAGCACCAACACCATATCCACTGCTCAGGGTTGTAACTGATTTTATGGTGCCACCTTTTTTTTTTTTTTTTTTTTTTTTGACGGAGTCACTCTGTCACCCAGGCTGGAGTACAGTGGCACAATGCCGGCTCACTGCAACCTCCCCTCCCAGGTTCAAGCAATTCTCCTGCCTCAGCCTCCAGAGTAGCTGGGATTACAGACAAGCCCATGCTCAGCTAATTTTTTTTTTTTTTTTTTTTTTAATTCTCGGAGAAAAATTTTTTTTTTCCAGCTAATTTTTTTTTTTCTTTGAGACACAGTCTAGCTCTGTCACCCAGGCTGGAGTGCAGTGGCGCAATCTTGGCTCACTGCAACCTCCGCCTCCCAGGTGCAAGCGATTCTCCTGCCTCAGCCTCCGGCATAGCTGAGATTACAGGCGCCACCACCAAGTGCAGCTAATTTTTGTGTTTTTAGTAGAGGCGGGGTTTCACCATCTTGGCCAGGCTGCTCAAACTCCTGACCTCAAATGATCCATCTGCCTTGGCCTCCCAAAGTGCTGGGATTACAGGGGTGAGCCACCACGCCCGGCCCTAAATGATTTCTCATGTGACATAGTGAATTTCTTTATCAGCTGGTTTTGGTTCCCCCCATCTTCTCGGGGTGAGCTGAGTCTTGCCTTCCACTCTGCTCAACTGGGGGGCAAGGAAGCACAGAGAAGGGGGTCTTTGGGCCTTCTCCCATCTTTGGGTCCACTGAAGACTTTGCTTTAAACTGGGAGGAAGGGACTGATCTCAGAAAAAGGGGGGATGACAGATCCCTTCTGAGTGTGGGAAAGACAATGAAAAGGAAACACTCTGGAAACGGGGGGAACAGCACCAGGCTCCTTATCGGAAGGCGTAACAACGCTGGGAAGCCTTGAGGGAGGGGGGGACGGCTCTGGGGTCCCCTCAGGAAGGGATAATGGCATGGGGGTCCCTCCAGGAAGAGGGGATGATGTCCGGGTTTCCCGCAGGAGGAAAGGACAATGCGGTGCCGGCCATCAGGACGGGACTGACAACAGGGTCCCCCTCAGGAAGGGGGATGACGCCAGGATTCCCCTCAGGAAGTGAGGACGACTATGGGATCACTCAGAAAGAAGGGATGACGCCAAGCGTCCCCTTCAGGAACGGGCGACTGCTGCCAGGATATTCTCAGGAAAAGGACGATGCTGGGGTCTGCCAAAGAGAGTAGGAACGACGCTGGGGCCACTCTCAAGACGGAGTGACACCAAAGTCCCCTCACCCGCGTCGGGGTCCGTGGCTCCCGCTGTCGCCCGAGCGCCTTGGGTTCCGCCGCACCTCACCTCGCTCAGCCCTCGGCTTCGAATGGCGAAGCGGCTGCGCCTCTCATTGGCTGCCTTTTCAAGGGATGACAATTACACCAGCCAATCGTAGTGGGGGAAAAAAACTCCCGCTAGTTCTCGCCACGCCTCCCACCCGTTCTGCGTTTGCGCTGCGTCCCAATTCTACTGTAGCTCCCCCAGCTCTACTCCAGGGGGCGCTCATGGTCTCGGACTACCTGCCCTGCCTCCCTCCCTGCCTATGCCTGTGACCCATTTTGTAATAAGAGCACCTACTTAATAGGGCTGTTGTAAGCATTCAGCCCAATGATTAACGTAAAACAAACTGCCTGGCACATAACCTCTCAGTAAACCTGAGCTATGGTTATTTGGATTTTACAATGAGGGAAACTGAGGTACGGTTTCCTCCATTGGCCAGTAACCTGCCCAGACTAACTCAGCCATTAAGTTGGCTGAGTTGAAGCAAAAGTCCAGGAAAGCTGAATCTAGAATCTGTGTGCTTATCCACACGTTTTTGTGCCTGGCAGATAACAAATACCAGATGTTTTTTATTTCTCCTGATTGTAAAATAACTTTCTGATTATACAAAGAATATAGACTGGGGGCAGTGACTCACGCCTGTAATCCCAACACTGAGGTAGGAGGATCGCTTGAGCCCAGGAGTTCGAGACCAGCTTGGGCGACATAGTGAGATCCCCATCTTCAAAAAAAAATTTAAGTAGCTGGGGGCAGTGGCAGGTGCCTGTCAGCTATTCGGGAGGCTGAGGTGGGAGGATTGCTTGAGCCCAAGAAGTCGACTGCACTCCAGTCTGGGTGACAAATAAGACCCTGTCCCAATCAATCAATCATGGATCAATCAATGTAATATACGCTCATTGCAAAATGTTCAGAAAATGTCAAAGACTACAGAACAGAAAACACAGATCTCTCTTAATCCCACCACCGGAAACACTGTTAATATTTGGATGGGTACTGCCTTTTCTCTGCATGTTACTTTTCAGTAGGATCATAAAATACAGAACGTTTTGAAACCTGTTGTTCTGACTATGAACGTCTCTGGTCATTGGTCATTTCATAAACATAGATCCACCTGAATTTTTTCTTTTCTTTTTTTTTTTTTTTTTTTTTTTGAGACAAGCATCTTGGTCTGTTGCCCAGGCTGGAGTGCAGTGGCATGATCTCAGCTCACTGCAACCCCCGCCTCCCAGGTTCAAGCAATTCTCCTGCCTCAGCTTCCTGAGTATGCCCGGCTAATTTTTTGTATTTTAATAGAGATGGGGTTTCACCATGTTGCCCAGGCTGGTCTTAAACTCCTGAGCTTAGGCAATCTGCCTGCCTTGGCCTCCCTAAGTGTTAGGATTATAGGCGTGAGCCACTGCACCAGGCCCACCTGACCATTTTTAATGGTTGCATATTATTCCACCATATAGGTGAAGTGTAATTTAATAACTCTCTAATAGTGGACACTACTGAGTTCTTAATAATTCTTCACTCTTCTGACCAATGAGAGTAGAGACATTTTTTTACTTTAGGTATTTGAGCATTTACATCTTTAAAAAAATATTTTTTGGCCAGGCATGGTGGCTCACGCCTGTAATCCCAGCACTTTGGGAAGCTGAGGTGAGTGGATCACCTGAGGCCAGGAGTTCAAGACCAGCCTGGCCAACATGCTGAAACCCCGTCTCTACTAAAAATACAAAAATTAGCTGGGCGTGCTAGTGGGCGCCTGTAATCCCAGCTACTTGGGAGGATCACCTGAGCTTAAGCCTATGTGGTCAAGTTGCAGTGAGCCACCTTGGTGCCACTGCACGCCAGCCTGGAGCCTGGATAACAGAGTGAGATCCTGTCTCAAAAGAAAAAAGAAAGAAAGAAAAAAGACATGTCTCACTATGTCACCCAGGCTAGCTTTGAATTCCTGGGCTCAAAGATCCTCCCACCTCAGCCTCCAAAAGTGCTGGGATTACAGATGTGAGCCACCACGCCCAGCTGGTTATGTTTTTGATAAATATTGTCAGACCATTCCTGGAAAGCTGTATGTTCTAGATTCCATGAACAGAAATGAGCTGTAAAAGTGCTTCGCCTATCTGAAAGATGGTCCATCTTTCCATTATTTACTACTAGACGAAAATAAATGTGTCCTTGCACAATGACAGATAGGCTAAAGAAAATAAAAAATAAATGTCTTATTTTGATTTGCATTGACTTTCTTTTTGAGATGGAGCTTTGCTCTGTTGCTCAGGCTGGAGTGCAGTGGCATGATCTCAGCTCACTGCAACCTCCACCTCCCGGATTCAATCAATTCTCCTGACTCAGCCTCCCAAGTAGCTGGAATTACTGGCATGCGCCACCACACCTGGCTAATTTTTGCATTTTTAGTAGAGATGGGGTTTCACTTTGTTAGTCAGGCTGGTCTCGAACTCCTGACCTCAGGTGATCCACCTGCCTTGGTCTCCCAACGTGCTGGGATTACAGGTGTGAGCCACCATGCCTGGCCTGCACTGTCATGTTTTTATGCTGTTAGAGAGAAATATTACCCACATCTCAAGATTTCGTGCACCTGAAATAACATAAAAGTATGGAGAAGGCTGTCACTGTTGAACAGGCACTGGGTGAGGTGAGGCCCTCGTCTTATTTCCTCAAATTTTCTCCATATTATACAATCTCATGCCAGCCCTCAGTTTGCTCAACTGCAAAACGGAACCAATGATAGTCCATGTCTCAAGAACAGCTGGAGAGTCAATGAGATAATCTTCTTAAAAAGCTTAGCACGGGGCAGAGCCCTCTAAAGGCTGGAAGAAGCGGAGCCATTTGCCCAAGATCACTACAGGGAAGCCTGTAAGCCTTGATGTCAATATCAGAGAATGGGCCAACTCCACGCCTTCCCCAGGTCCCCCTGGCCTCCTTCAGATTACGTGGCCTCCCTGCTGTGCCCCACTGCCCTGGTTCACCTTTGCCTGAAGAAAGGTGAACTCCCGCCCCGGAGAATTTTAAAGAGCTACCTGATGGTCACATGTCACTACCATTTTTGACCCACATTTTCAGTCTGTCCCAGGCTGGAGTGCAGTGGTGCCATCTCAGCACATTGCAACCTCCACCTCCTGGGGTTCCAGCGATTCTCCTGCCTCAGTCTCCCAAGTAGCTGGGATTACAGATGCCCAGCTAATTTTTGTATTTTTAGCAGAAATGGGGTTTCACCATGTCGGTCAGGCTGGTCTTCAACTCCTGACCTCGGGTGATCCACTCACCTCAGTCTCCGGAAGTGCTGGGATTACAGGTGTGATCCACCACGCCTGGACTTTTTTTTTTTTTCTTTCTTTCTTGAAATAGAGTCTCACTTTGTCGCCCAGGCTGGAGTGCAGTGGCATGATCTCAGCTCACTACAACCTCTGCCTCCCAGGTTCAAGCAATTCTCCTGCCTCAGCCTCCCGAGTAGCTGGGACTACAGGCGTGCACCACCACATCCAGTGAAGCTTTTTGTATTTTTAGTGGAGTTGGCATTTCACCACGTTGGTCGGGCTGGTCTGGAACTCCTGACCTCAAGCGATCTGCCCACCTCGGCCTCCCAAAGTGCTGGGATTGCATTGAGCCACTGCACCAGCCCGCCCTTTTACACTTGGGGAAACTGAAGCCTGGAAGAAGTCTCACCTAGGGTCACCCATAGTTCACTGCAGGCTAGAATTGGTGCTGTCGTCTCCTGACCCTCAGCCCAAAGCCCTTTCCCCGACTCTGCCTCCCTTTGAAAGCCCCTGGGGAAAATTTCTGTGTCTCTTTCTTGCCTCTTGCACAAAGTTCAGATTCCCTGAAAACTTCTACCTAGTTTTGAGCTCTGCTTCTCCCCTCCCACTTTTCTAGGCTGTATCTACTGTGAATCTTTACAGCTGTTGTCAAACAACTCTTTGTATAGCCTAAGTGCTTTCCATTAACTCTGGCTGAAGTTTTATAACTTAAGTCTAATACAGTAGCCCCTGGCTACCACTGTGGCTTGAAACTAAAACTGGCCACATTTCAAGGGCGCAATAGCCACATGTGACTAGTAGCTAACTTGTTGGATAGCATAGATACAGAATATTCTCATTACCACAGAAAGTTTTACTGAGGCCAGGTGCGATGGCTCACGCCTGTGATCCCAGCACTTTGGGAGGCCAAGGTGGGTGGATCACCTGAGGTCAGGAGTTCAAGACCAGCCTGGCCATCATGGTGAAACCCCATCTTTAAAAAAATATATATATATATATACAAAAATTAGCCGGGTGTGGTGGTGCGCGCCTGTAATCCCAGCTACTTGGGAGGCTGGAAGCAGGAGAATTGCTTGAACCCAGGAGGCGGAGGTTGCAGTGAGCCGAGATGGCGCCACTGCACTCCAGCCTGGATGACAAGAGTGAGATCCTGTCTCAAAAAAAGAAAGAAAGAAAGAAAGTTTTACTGGACAAGCCCGACTATAGAGCAACCCTTTAACTCTGGAACTGTTGTCCCATTTTATGTAAATAATTGACTAATTTTTTTTTTTTTGAGATGAAGTTTTGCTCTTGTTGCCCAGCCTAGAGTGCAATGTTGCAATCTGGCTCACTGCAAGCTCTGCCTCCCAGGTTCAAGTGATTCTCCTGCCTCAGCCTCCCCAGTAGCTGGGATTATAGGTGCCCCCAACATGCCTGGCTAATTTTTGTACTTTCAGTAGAGACTAATTTTTGTATTTTTAGTAGAGACGGGGTTTTGCCAAGTTGGCTAGGCTGGTCTTGAACTCCTGACCTCAGGTGATCCACCTGCCTCAATCTCCCAAAGTGCTGGAATTAGAGGCGTGAGCCACCACACCTGGCTGTATTTTATTTATTTACTGTTTTGTTTTGTTTTGTTTTTGAGACAGTATCTCACCCTGTCACCCAGGCTAGTGGGCAGTGGCACAACCACAGCTCACTGCAGCCTTGACCTCCTGGCTCAAGTGATCCTCTTGCCTCAGCCTCCAGAGTATCTGGGACTACAGATGCGTACCACCACACCCAGCTATTATATCCCCATTTAATAGAAGAAACAAGTGAAGCTCAGAGAGATCACCCCCAAGGTCACCAGTCAGAGTCCCTCTTGAGACCAGTCTGGTCAGCATAGGGAGGCCTCCATATCTACAGGAAAAAATTAGCTGGGCTTGGTGGTGCACATCTATCATCCCAGCTACCCAGGAGGCTGAGTAGGGAGTATCACTTGGGCCCAGGGGGGTCGAGGCTACAGTGAGCCCTGATCATGCCACTGCACTCCATCTTGGGTGACAGAGCCAGGCCATGTCCCCCCCCCCCCCCCCCCCCCAAAAAATTGGGCATGTGCAGTGGCTCACTCCTGTATTCCCAGCACTTTGGGAGGCCGAGGCAGGTGGATCACGAAGTCAGATTGAGACCATCCTGGCCAACATGGTGAAACCCCATCTCTATTAAAAATACAAAAATTAGCTGGATGTGGTGGCACATGCCTGTAGTCCCAGCTACTCGGAAGCTGAGGCAGGAGAATCGCTTGAACCCGGGAGGCAGAGGTTGCAGTGAGTCGAGATTGTGCCACACGTCACTGCATTCCAACCTGGCGACAGAGCGAGACTCCGTCTCAAAAAAAAAAAAAAAGTCTCAGAGTCCCTGAACTAGAAACAAATGGCAGAGTAGGTAGGCAGACTTTTCCTTGGACCCAGGCTAGATGCCCTTATTTGTTTCAGAACATGCATGGTATAAATATATATGTCTAGTGCCCCCTCGTGTATACCTACTCAAGCACTATGTGTTTTTATGTGTATCCTTGTTTAAGTACCAGAGGCAGCCAGTATTCTTTTTTTTTAGACAGAGTCTCACTCAGTCACCCAGTCTGGAGTGCAGTGGCGCGATCTCCGCTCACTGCAACCTCCAGCTCCTGGATGCAAGCGATTCACCTGTCTCAACCTCCCGAGTAGCTGGGACTACACAGTGTGTGCAACCACGCCTGGCTAATTTTTGTGTTTTTAGCAGAGATGGGGTTTCACCATATTGATCAGGCTGGTCTCGATCAGGTGATCCTGAAGGACATTAGACCTGCCTTGGCCTCCCAAAGGACTGGGATTAAATGTGTGAGCCACTGCACCCAGCCAATGCCGCCAGTATTCTAATCAAGGTCTGTATCACGAACATTTCCACTATCCATATCTTTATCTATATTGAGAAGTTTTGCTCATTAGTATAATGAATATCAGAAACCTTCTATTGGTGAAACCAGGGAGCTTGTTAATAGGCCTAATAGGGCTGGGTGTGGTTCACCCCTGTAATCCCAGCACTGTAGGAGGCCAAGGTGGGAGGATTGCTTGAGCCCAGGAGTTTGAGATCAGCCTGAGCAACAAAGCCAGACTCTGTCTCTACAAAATAAAAAATAAATTAGCTGGGCATGGTGGCACCCACTTGTGGTCCCAGCTACACGGGAGGCTGAGGCAGGAAGATCACTCCAGTCCAGAAGGTCTACCAAAGTGCTGGGATTACAGACGTGAGCAGTATAGTCTTTTTTTAATGTACTATGAAAAGTGGCATCACCAACATGAAAACAATGCTGGGAATTCATGGACCTTATAGGTGTAAATTCTTTTGTGGCTGTTAATATCTGCTTGGCAGAATCTGGCCTGGTACCTAGCTAGATGGCAGAGGCATCATCCATCAGGCTCTCTAAATGTTTCCGGGACTAGGTATCAGAAAACCTGAGTTCTATCAGACGTGCTCCAAGCGGCAGAAGCAAGGCTTCTTTTGACTTAGAGACAAGGTCTCACTTCGTCACCCAGGCTGTAGTACAGTGGCATGAGCAAGGCTCACTGCAGCCTCTACCTCCCAGGCTCAAGCGATTCTCCTGCTTTAGCCTCCCAAGTACCTGGGACCACCAAGCATGGGCCACTGCCACGGCTAATTTATTTTTTTAATTTAATTTATTTTTTAAATTTATTTTATTTTTTTAGACATAGTCTTGCTCTGTTGCCAGGTGCCAGGCTGGAGTGCTGTGGTGCAATCTCAGCTCACTGTAATCTCCACCACCTGGGTTTAAGCAATTCTCCTGCTTCAGCCTCCCAAGTAGCTGGGACTACAGGCGCACGCCACCACATCCAGCTAAATTTTGTATTTTTTTAGTAGAGATGGGGTTTCACCATGTTGGCCAGGATGGTCTCAATCTCTTGACCTCATGATCCGCCTGCCTCGGCCTCCCAAAGTGCTGGGATTACAGGCGTGAGCCACCGCGCCTGGCCTAATTTTTAAAATTTTTAACAGAGACAGGGTCTCACTATGTTGCCCAGGCTTGTCTTGAAGTCCGGGGCTCAAGTTCAAGTGGTCTTCCCATTTCACCCTCTTCACATGCTGGGATTACAGGCGTCAACCTCTGTGCTGGGTAGTCTTTTGCTTTTTAAATACTGCTTGGGGCCAGGTGAGGTGGCTCATGCCTGTAATGCCAGCACTTTGGGAGGCCAAGGCAGGTGGATCACCGGAGGTCAGGAGTTTGAGACCAGCCTGGCTAACATGGTGAAACCTCATCTTTCTCTCTCTCTCTCTTTTTTTTTTTAATAGAGACGAAGTTTCCTTATGTTACCCAGGCTGGAGTGCAGTGGCTATTCACAGGCACGATCCCACTACTGATCAGCATGGGAGTTTTGACCTGCTCCGTTTCCGATCTCGGCTGGTTCACCCCTCCTTAGGCAACCTGGTGGTCCCCCGTTCCCGGGAGGTCACCATATTGATGCTGAACTTAGTGAGGACACCCGATCGGCATAGCACACTACAGCCCAGAAATCCTGGGCTCAAGCGATCCTCCCACCTCAGCCTCCAGAGTAGCTGGGACTACAGGCACGCAACACCACTCTCGGCGAAACCCCGTCTCTACTAAAAATACAAAAAACTAGCCGGGTGTGGTGGCGGGCGCCTGTAATCTCAGCTACTTGGGAGGCTGAGGCAGGAGAATCGCTTGAACCTGGGAGGCAGAGGTTGCAGTGAGCCAAGATCCGGCCACTGCACTCCAGCCTGAGTGACAGAGTGGGACTCCGTCTCAAAAAAATATGTATATACCCTGCATGGTTTGAATTTAACCAGACTCAGACTTGGTGACTGTCTTTGGCTGAGCTCTACTTCACAATTCCATCTGCTGGAGAAGGAGGGACAGAACTCCTCCCCCAACCCAGGCAGATGGTGCATGGGGGGAGACACCTCAACTGACAACATGGGGAATGAAGCCACATCAGCCAGGAAAATCGGTGAAAGCCTTGTTTTAATTGGAGACAAGATCGAAGATTGATTATTGATCAATGGACCAAATGACTCATCGTCAAAGTGGACAAGACACAAGCAGCTTACAGAGGTCCTGTGCCCACACTGGGGAGGGGAGCCCTGCTTGGGGGTGGGGTCTGTCTCACCGGTCACCCCCTGGCTCCTGGGGAAGGGGGAGGGGACAGGCTCTGCCCAGCCCCCACCCCTAGGATGACACGACTTCCCATAAAACGACAGTGGTGAGTCCACCCTTTTCCCGGGACTATGGTACAGTTTGTATAATACAGCAGGAACGGAGACTTTCCCAACGGGAGGCCCCCTTCCCCTACCTTCCTGACTGGATCAGCCAGGGAAGGCAAGTTTTTATTTTCCCTTTTTGCCTCTGTAGAATAATTTACAAACCAACCTTACAGTATGTACAAAAAAAAAAAAAGAAAAGAAAAGAAAAGAAAAAAAGAATGAACAAAAAGAAAGAAAAGGCCCACTCCGATCGCCGGCTGGGACAGAAACAACTTTCGCTACAAAATATGAACCCTGTACAGACAGCATCAAGGGAGTGCGCGTGGGGGAGTTACTTCCCCTGGGGTGGACAGACGGATGGAAGGCTAGGGAGGAACTGGGGCTACAGTACCGTGACCGTGTGCTCAGAACTGGGTGGGGGGCAGGTGATGGAAGAGATCAGCTCAGCTGCAGAACCAGGCTGAGGGGCGAGGGAGGAGGGAGAGAGGGGGTCTTTCCTTCCAAACAGTCTCCCATGGCTTGGAGAAAAATGGCCTTGTATCTGTTTGCCATATTGCTGAGGGACTAGCTGGGGGAGAGGGAGAGGCCTGGCAAGGTAGAGAAGGAGGAGAAATTATTTTGGTGCCAGGGTGGAAGGAAGGGTTGCCCAGGACTGAGAATGAGGGGTATACACCATTATTGCTTCCTCCTAGGGCAAAAGGATGGGGCTGTGGTCAGAGTGTGGAAGGTGGGATCTGGAGGACACGGGAAAGGTGGGTGTGGGCAGGATGGGGGTTGTGGGCGCCTGGCCCTGCCTCACCCAAGGTGCAGGCGGAAGCCACTGCAACCCCTTTCCCTGTGGCTGTGGGAATCATTAAGGCAGAAACAAGAGGAGAAGCAGCTGGAAGTGGGGTAGTGGGGGGAGCTGCGTGTGAATCAGAGCCACCGCCCCCCAAAATGGAGAAAATTCAAAGTGAACCCAAAGTGAAAGGGAGAGGGGATGGAGAGTGGAGGAGGTCTAGGACCCTCCTAAATCCCAGGCCTGAGGCTGGCTGTGTGCATGCCCCTTCCCCATCACCCCCTGAATCCTAAGTGAAGAGCTCCCAGGCTCCCTGACTCCCTAGCCAGGATTGCCGGGATTGTGCAAAATCAGGTGGAAGACTTTTTTAGGGGGAAAGGAGGCAGCAAACCAGAGGGGGGCTGAAGCTGGGACCTCCCACAGTGACTGCCCCTCACCCAGCCCCAGCCCCGCCTAGAATGGCTATTCCTGACCGGGTTCTAGAAACCCTCTAAAATTCAGAAGAAAAGCCCAGAAGAAGGCCCCATGCCTGCCTGGGCCCAGGTAGAGATGCCCAGGTGGCTGGAAGACTAAGCCTGGAACTTGGGGGTCATTGAGGGGAGGGGAGGGGTTTGGAGGTGGAAAATGGGAACCAGGAACAGGAGCATCTACAGTTGCTGTGTTTCTTCTTCTTTTTTTTTTTTTTTTGTTCTTTTTTCTAAAAATGTTACAATTAAAATTCAAAAAAATAAAATCCCTTCCGGGACCTCAGCCCCTGTCTCCCCAGCCCCCACCTCCAAAAAAGGGCCCCGTGGGTGGGGGCGGGGGGGGAAAGGGGAAAAAAGAAAGAGAAAAAAACCCCACTTTTCTGTTTTCTTTTTCTCAGGAGGGCCAAGAGTCTTTTTGAGGCAGCGGAGGAGGTGATTGGGGGAGGAGAGGAAGAGCGGAGGGGAACAGGGACGGAGGTCTGGGGATCAGGTAGGGTCTCCACCTCACCCCCACCCACCAGGAGCTGGGAGTGCTGATGTTTCCTCCCCAGATGTCCCCGCACAGGCACTGCAAGCCCTCTTGGCAGCCTGGTGCTCTCGTTGGGCCTCCACCTCGGCCGCCGTGGAGGGGGGAGGCCCGGGAGGCCCGGGGCATCCTCTGAAACAGACAGGGTCCTCCAGGCAGGGAGAAGGGGGCTTTGAAGAGACAGGGCAGAGGGGCTGCCATGGCTTACAGAAACCACGGATTCCTCCTGCGATGAGAACTCATCCCGAGCCACAGGTGCACTGCCGGTGGACTGTGTCTGCTGCGTCAAATCCACTTCCTCCAGCTCCGCCTCCAGGGGCGTGTCCTGTGCCATGACTTCCAGTGACTCCTTGGCTGGGGATGGGGCCATGGTTGCATCCCAGAGCGCCCCGGGCGGCGGACAATCCCTGCGGGGTCAATGCCTCCTGGACCACTGATGTTTCTTCCTCTTCTTCCTCCTCTAGCGTCAGCTCAAACTGAAATTTGTCAGGCGGGGGTGGGTGGCCAGGCCCCCTTGACTCCCCCTCGGGTGGTGGCGATGGGCTCTGCCGGATGGCGCTGTAGTACCAGTCCCGGTTGTCCTCCAACGTGTCTAGGATCTCCTGGGCATCTGGGTGGACGAGATCCGCCCAGGTCTCCCACAATGGGTGCACGATGTAGTCAATAAAACCCACCTGGTCAAGGGGAAGAAATTAAGAACGGGTGGTCTACAGGGTGGATGGTACCACCACGCTGCGGGAGCTAATGAAATGAAAAACATGCTCATGGGCCAGACGCGATGGCTCACGTCTGTAATCCCAGCACTTTGGGAGGCTGAGGCGGGCGGATCATTTGAGGTCAGGAGTTCGAGACCAGCCTGGCCAGCATGGTGAAACAGCGTTTATACTAAAAATACAAAAATTAGCTGGAAATCACTTGAACCTGGGAGGTGGAGGTTGCAGTGAATCAAGGAGATGGTGCCACTACACTCCAGCCTGGGGGAAAGAGCAAGACTGTCTCAAAATAAATAAATAAAAAGAAAACCATGTTTATGTTATTTGACCCAGCCATTTTCTTTTTTAATCGACATTAAGTCTTGCTCTATTGCCCAGGCTGGAGTGCAGTGGTATGATCTCAGCTCACTGCAACCTCCGCCTCCTGGGTTCAAGTGATTCTCCTGCCTCAGCCTCCGGAGTAGCTGAGATTACAGGCACCCGCACTACGCCTAGCTAATTTTTGTATTTCTTGTAGAGACAGTCACCCAGGCTGATCTCAAACTCCTGACCTCAAGTGATCCACCTGCGTCAGCCTTCCAAAGTGTTGGGATTACAGGTGTGAACCACCGTGCCTGGCCTATTTTTTAATAAGCTAAATCGAATCCCAGCTATTCGGGAAGCTGAGGCAGAACTGACTGAACCCAGGAGGTGGAGGTTGCGGTGAGCTGATTGGGCGACTGCAACAGAGCAAGACTCCGCCCCCCCCAAAAAAGCTCAGTCCACAAACTATTGCTGTGAAGTTGCCTGTGAACATAATAACTACATTATAAAGAGTATAAAATTGGTTTTCCATGGGGTGTGTGTGTGTGAGTGATTCTGTGCTCCCAGGGGACATCAGGCAATGTCTGGAGACATTTTTGGTCTTTACAAATGAGTGGGGGTGATGCTTCTGGCATCTAGTGGGTAGAGACCAGAGATTCTGCTGAAAACCCTATAATACCCAGGGCAGCTCCTAGCACAAAAAATAATTCACCCTGCCATGCCTGGTGGCTCATGCCTGTAATCCCAGCACTTTTGGAGGCCAAGATGGGCGGATCATCTGAGGTTGGGAGTTCAAGACCAGCCTGACCAACATGGAGAAACACCGTCTCTACTAAAAATACAAAATTAGGGTAGGCACGGTGGCTCACGCCTGTAATCTCAGCACTTTGGGAGGACGATGTGGGTGGGTCATGAGATTGGGAGATCGAGACCATCCTGGTTAACACAGTGAAACCCCGTCTGTACTAAAAATACAAAAAAATTAGCCAGGCATGGTGGCACATGCCCATAGTAACAGATACTCAGGAGGCTGAGGCAGGAGAATCACTTGAACCCAGGAGGCAGAGGTTGCAGTGAGCCGAGATCTCGCCACTACACTCCAGCCTGGGCGACAGAGTGAGACTCCATCTCAAAAATTAAGAAAGAAATAAAATAAAATAAATTAGCTGGGCATGGTGGCACATGCCTGTAATCCCAGTTACTCGGGAGGTTGAGCCAGGAGCATCACTTGAACCCAGGAGGCAGAGGTTGTGGTGAGCCAAGATCATGCCATTGCACTCCAGCCTGGGCAACAAAAGCAAAACTCCATCTCAAACAAACAAACAAAAAATTCACCCAAATGTCAACATTGGTGAGGCCTAGAAACCCAGGTCTGGAAGAGCCAAGTCATCAAACTCAGATGGTCGGGTTTCACCAGGGAGGATATAAAGTGGAGAGGGGCAGGGCAAGGTGGCTCATCCTGTAATCCCAGCACTTTGGGAGGCTCAGGTGGGTGGATCATGAGGTCAGGAACTCGAGATCAGACTGGCAAAAATTAGCCAGTCACAGTGGCACAAGCCTGTAATTCCAGCTACTCGAAGGCTGAGGCAGGAGAATCACTAGAACCTGGGAGGTGGAGGTTGCAGTGAGCCGAGATCGCACCATTGCACTCCAGCCTAGGCAATAGAGTGAAATTCCATCTCAAATCAAAAAAAGGAAGAGAAAACAAACAGGAAAACTTGGCATTGTGGAGAGGCGTGGGAGGGGCTCCTGGACCTCAAAACTTCAGGCCAAGATGGGCTGGGGAGACCTTCCTGTCCGCATCCATTCGTCAATGCCCTGAGCCTGTACCTGAGACTTCTCCACGGAGGCCGTGTGCTTGTCGCACATGGGGCTGATTTCCATGCCACGCTCCCGCTCGCGGTCACCCTGCTGGAAGAACTCAGCCATGATGCGGTCTGTCCACTGGCGGTACAGCTCCAGTGGCTTGGTAGGGTTGCTGAGGTCTGCACAGTGGACCATGTTCCGGAGGACCTGCAGGGGGTCAGTGGACAGGGGGAAACTTCAGAGCCTATGCCTGTGTCCCAGGCTGAGACCTCAGGCATTCTTTCTTTCTTAAGAAATGGGGCCTGGGTGACAAAGCAAGACTTCATCTCAAAAAAAGAAAAAAAAAAAAAAAAATAGGGCCAGGCAAAGGTGCATGCCTGTAATGCCAGCACTTTGAAAGGCCAAGGCAGGTGGATCATGAGGTCAGGAGTTCAAGACCAGCCTGGCTAACATGGTGAAACCCGGTCTCTACTTAAAATACAAAAATTAGCTCAGCCTGGTGGCACATGCCTGTAATCTCCGCTACTCCAGAGGCTAAGGTAGGAGAATTGCTTGAACTCAGGAGGCAGAGGTTGCAGTGAGGTGAGATTGCACCACTGCACTCCAGCCTGGGCAACAGAGCAAGACTCTGTCTCAGGAGAAAAAAAAAAAGAAGAAATGGGGCCTCCTGGCACGGTGGCTCAAGCCTGTAATTCCAGCACTTTGGGAAGCCGAGGTAAGTGAATCACTTGAGGTCAGGAGTTCAAGATCAGCCTTGTCAACATAGCGAAACCCCATCTCTACTAAAAATACAAAAATCAGCCAGGTCTGGTGGTGGGTGCCTGCAATCACAGCTACTCCAGAGGCTGAGGCAGGAGAATTGCTTGAGCCCAGGAGGCAGAGGTTGCAGGGATCCAAGATCCTCCACTCTAGCCTGGGTGACAGAGAGAAACTAGGTCTCAAAAAAAAAAAAAAAAAAAAAGAAAGAAAGAAATGGGATCTTGCAATGTCGCTCTGGCTGGACTCAAACTACTGGCCTCAAACAGTCCTCCTGCCTCAGTCTCAGTAGTTGAGATTATAGGTGTGAGCCACCACACCTAACTCTCAGGCTTTCTTAGCTCCCACCTGGGGAGGAAGGGTGTGGGGGAGTGGGGAGAGGAGGTGGGGACAAGAGAGAATAGAGGAGGTAGCAGGGAGAGGTGTGCGGGAGATGGAGAGAATATGGGGGGAGTGACAAGAGGGGGGTGAGGGAAGAGAAGATGGTGAAGGAGAGGGACAGGGGACCTGGAAGAGGTTGATGAGAAGAAAGGAGGAATTGGGGGAAATGGGAGGGAATGGTGGGGGAGATAGGAAGAAGAGATGGGATGGGAAAGTGAAGATGAGGAGGGGACAGACAGAAAGAAAGAAGTCAGATGCGGTGGCTCATGCCAGCTATCCCAGCACTTTGCAAGGCCAGGATGAGGAGATCACTTCAGCTCAGGAGTTTGAGACCAGCCTGGGCGACAAGAGAGACCCCAGTTCTCCTTTAATCATACAAAGTAAATAAAAATAAATTTTATAAAACGAAAGAGATAGGAAGATGGGCTCCATTGAAGAAAGAGGCTGAGGAAGGGGCAGCTAGCTACCCAAACCTAAAGGTGTGGCGGAGGGAGTGTCCTGCCTCCTCAGATGATGGGGCATGGGGGCACCTGGATGCGGTCAGAATAGTTATCCAGCAGGAGGACCCCCGAGCTGGTCACTTTCTTGGTCTCCACCATGGTCTTCAGGTCAGCCAGGAGGGTCATGTGCTTGGACATGTCCGTGGCCAGCACCTGCAGGGCAAGGTGGCGTCACTAGGCCCGCTGACGCCTGCCCCCCAGACTGACCCAGGCCTCTGAAGTTTTCACCAGGTAGAAGCCTCCCACTCTGTCCAGGTTGAGGGTTCCTCTGGGACTCGGACCCACTCCCTCCCCAACGCCCTCAACTCCAAGGCTTCCTTTCCCGCTCCGTCCCGCCCCAGCCCCGCCCACCATGTCGATGACCATCTTGCGTAGGCTCTGCCGCTGGCGCTTGCTGAGGTTCTGGAAGATGTCGCAGTTGTCCTCCTGCAGCAGCTTGAAACCCACGGCCAGGTGGTGATTCTCGAGCACCGACTCATCGTTGTACATGAGTGCCAGCTCCGAATCTGCAGCCCGGCCCTGGAGGTCAGGGGAGGGCCCACGTGTGCCGCCCTAGCCACAGGAGGGCCACCTCCACCTGCAACTAGCTAACCCCTCCCCAGCTCGGCCAGCCCCGCCTCCAGCCCAGCCAGCTGTTCCCCAGCCTGGCCAGCATTGCCTCCAACCCAGCCAGCCCCGCCTCCAGCCCAGTCAGTTCCGCCCCTAGCCTGGCCAGCCCCGCCTCCAACTTAGCAAGCCCCGCCCCCCGGCGAGGGTCACTCACTGGTGTTGATAAGGAGCTGGTTGGGAGACCCCAGGGTGATCCACATCGTGGATGGCAGCCGCGAAGAGGGCAGCGAGAATCTCCAGGTCCGTGAACACTGCCTGGGAGCAGAGAGACAGACGTTAGAATAACAGAGTTGAAGCCATGCATGGCGGTGAGTGCCTGTAGTCTCAGCTACTTAGGAGGCTGAGGTGGGAGGATCGCTTGAGTCTAGGACTTCGAGGCCAGAAGTTGGAGGCCATCCTGTCCAGCCCAATAATTTTTTAAATTTAATTTTAAGTTATGAGGTACATGTGCAGGATGTGCAGGTTACATAGGTGTGCCATGGTGGTTTGCTACACCTATCAACCCATCACCTAGGGGTTAAGCCCTGCATGCATTAGCTATTTATCCTGATGCTCTCCCTCCCCCTCTGGCCTCCGACAGGCCCCAGTGTGTGTTGTTCCCTTCCCTGTGTCCATGTGTTCTCATTGTTCAGCTCCCACTTATAAGTGAGAACATGTGGTGTTTGGTTTTCTATTCCTGCGTTAGTTTGCTGAGGATAACGGCTTCCAGCTCCATCCATGTCCCTGCAAAGGACAGGATCTTGTTCCTTTTATGGCTGCATAGTATTCTATGGTGTATATGTACTACGCTTTCTAAAACTTTTCTTTTTCCAGCCTGCCTTGCAGGCTGGAGTGCAGTGGTATGATCTCGGCTCACTGCAAACTCCACCTCCTGGGTTCCAGCGATTCTCCTGCCTCAGCCTCCCGAGTAGCTGGGATTACAGGCGTGCACCACTGCACCCAGCTAATTTTTGTATTTTTAGTAGATACAGGGTTTCACCATGTTAGCCAGGCTGGTCTTGAACTCCTGACCTCAGGTGATCCACCTGCCTTGGCCTCCCAAAGTGCTGGGATTACAGGCGTGAGCCACCACACACAGCCTTAAACATTTTTTTAAAATAAATGAGATTTTTAAAAAGAAGAATGATGGAGATGAAAGAGATGGGGTAAAGGATGACAGGGGGGGATACAAGGAAGATTAGGGGGTTGGAGTCAGGAAGGAAAGATGAGGATTAAAGAGTGGAACAGGGCTGAGCATGGTGGCTCCTGCCTATAATCCCAGCACTTTGGGAGGCAGAGGCAGGCAGATCATGAGGTCAGGAGTTCAAGACCAGCCTGACCAACGTGGTGAAACCCTGTCTCTACTAAAAATACAAAAATTAGCCAGGCATGGTGGTGTGCACCTGTAATCCCAGCTACTCAGGAGGCTGAGGCAGGACAATTGCTTGAACCCGGGAGGCGAAGGTTGCAGTGAGCCAAGATCGTGCCACTACACTCCAGCCTAGGCAACAGAGTGAGACTCTGTCTCAAAAAAAAAAAAAAAAAAAAATTAGCTGGGTGTGGTGGTGGGCACCAGTAGCCCCAGGCTGAGGCAGGAGAATCGCTTGAACCCAAGAGGCGAAGGTTGCAGTTAGCAGAGATCGTGCCACTGCACTCCAACCTGGTTGGCAGAGTGAGACTCCCTCTCAAAAAAAAAAAAAAAAGAGAGGCTGGGCACGGTGGCTCACGCCTATAATCCCAGCACTTTGGGAGGCTGAGGCAGGTGGATCACAAGGTCAAGAGATCGAAACTATCCTGGTCAACATGGTGAAATCCTGTCTCTACTAAAAAAACTACAAAAATTAGCTGGGCATGGTGGCGCGTGCCTGTAGTCCCAGCTACTCAGGAGGCTAAGGCAGGAGAATTGCTTGAACCTGGAGGCGGAGGTTGCGGTGAGCCAAGACCACACCATTGCACTCCAGCCTGGGTAACAAGAGCGAAACTCTGTCTCAAAAAAAAAAAAAAGGAGATAAATGGGGGGCAAAAAGAGATGGAGGTCAGAGACACGGGGTCCGAGAGACACACAGAAGGCTGAAGAGACAGTCACAAAGAGAGACAGGGACCTGGAGACGGGACAGACACTAACATCTAGGGGCAGGCGTGGCCAGCAGTACGTGGGTGGACTGCAGCACGTCGGCTGCATGCAGGCTGTTGTGGTAGGCCACGTCAGCGTGGTAGTGATCCTCCAGCGTCAGCATGTATGTTACCATCGTGTCCACAGGGATGCGGAATTTCTTCAGCAGGTCCCGCTCCTGAAGCAGGCAGGGGCAGGGTGGTGACCTCCGCCGGCCCCCAACGCCCTAGTTCTGAGCCCCTCTCACCCGGGCCCACTCCCCGGCTGTCCCCATCACCTGGAATATCATGTACATGATGCAGGTGAGAGAGCGTCCTCCGGCGTAATCCGACACGCAAAAGATGTTCAGGCCCCATTTGTTCAGGTTCTCCAGTTCCTGGTGGAGATGGAGGCCAGAGGTCAGGAGCCTGTAAGGCCCAGGGCCCTGGAGAACATTTCTTAGGAGTTTGAGCCTTGGTCTGAAGCGAAGCACCTTTACTGCTCACCCAGTGGGTGACAGGTTCAACAGTACAGAATGTATTGCCCTCGTCCTACTGGGCTGCAAAATAACAAAAGCAACCATAGCCACTGTCTTTTGAGCACTTATGATCTGCCAAGTATTGCTCTTAGCACTTGATCTCATTTGGCAGGTGAAGGAACCAAGTCTCAGAGAAGCGATGTGACTTCTCCAAGATCGTGCAGCTCATAAGTGGCAAAGCCAGGATGGAAACCCAGCACAACTGGCCCTAGCACAGCTCAGCTTCTTAGCTAAGCTGTTCACAAGCCCCAAGGGAGAAAAGAAGAAGGGTTTATTTTCCATGTCGCTCCAGAATCCAGAAAAGGGCCAGCACATAGTAGCTGCTTAATAAACAACAGTTGGCTGGGTGTGGTGGCTCACACCTGTAATCCCAGCACTTTGGAAAGCTGAGGCAGGAGAATCGCTTGAACCCAGGAGGTGGAGGTTGCGGTGAGCCGAGAGCGCGCCATTGCACTCCAGCCTGGGCAACGGAGCGAGACTCCGTCTCAAAAAACAAAAATTAGCCAGCTGTGGTGGCACACGCCTTTAGTCCCAGCTACTCAGGAGGGTGAGACAGGAGAATCGCTTAAACCTAGGAAGTGGAGGTTGCTGTGAGCTGAGATACAACCACTGCCCTCCAGCCTGGGCAACAGAGTGAGACTCCATCTCAAAATAAATAAATAAATAAACGTCAGGTGACTGAATGGAAGATTCACTGGAGGAGGTGGCTCAAAGAGGGTTACAATAAGTCTCAGCTGAGTGAGCCACCAAAGATTAATCACTTCCACTTCCCACTGTTCCCTGAAGAGCTAGGACTGAAACCCAGGTCTGGACTGTTGTGGACACTATGAGGGCGCAGTCTGGATCAGTGTCACTGGTCTGTACACCAATCCCTCTGCAGCTGGAAGTGCTGCCTGCTAAGGCTCATGGCCGGCTGCTTTTCTAGAAGACTCTAACCCTAACAGGAGCTACACGGAAGAGGTGATAGTCTACCCCTGGGGACAGCCCCCAGGCAATGGATGATACAGAGGTGCAAAGAGCCAGCATGCTTGCCTCAAGATGGGCTCAAACCCTCACTCAGGCTCTGCTTCTAGGAAACTTGGCTTAAGACATAACCCAATGCCCAGTTCTTTTCAGGGTCCCAGGAGACCATCCCCCTCCAGCCCTGCCCCTACTGAACCCCCACCCACTTGGGCCAGGAGCTCTTCTTGATCAGTCTTCACCCCAAATCGGGGAATGTTAGAGTTGTTCAGGCTGTTACTGTGCATCAACTTTTTCACCCCTGTGATTTGGGACATGGGCTGTAAGTGTGGTACAGGGGGGCGGGGGCGGCTGGGAGGGTCTTGGTCTCGGCACTTGCTGTTTTTCCTGTTCCTTCATCGTGGGTGATGGGATCTCCACTTCATTCTGTTTGTCTGCAGAAGATGGGGGCGGGAACAAGTGTGAACACCCCCTCCACCCCTGGAGGCTCCCTAATCCCTCAGCCCTCTACTGCCTATGGGGAAGGCTTACCCGTAAGGGCAGAACCCTTCTGGCATGTGGGCCAAGAGTGCTGATGGGGCGGGGGACATCACCAGGAAGAGAGAGGGAAGGATGGTCTCTGGCTCCATGTCCCCGCCCCCCGCCCACCTTCGCACAGCCTGCCTGGGGGACAGCCCCAGAAGCCCTTTTCCTGAGCTTTCAGGGGCTTCCAGAGCTCAGCCAAGGCCACCCATTGTGACCTGGAGCTAGCTAGTCAATGACGGGGCCTAATCGGGGTCATTTGCATGCTATGCTCCCATTGGCTGGATCCTCAGAACACAAAGACACACCCCACCCTCACTGGTGGGAGCACTGGAAATTCCCAACACTTTTTTTTTTTTTGAGACAGAGTCTCTTTCTGTCACCCAGGCTGGAGTGCAGTGGCAAGATATCTCGGCTCACTGCAGCCTCTGCCTCCTGGGTTCAATGATTTTCCTGCCTCAACCTCCCGAGTAGCTGGGATTACAGGTGTGTGCCACCATGCCAGCAAATTTTTGTATTTTAGTAGAGACAGGGTTTCACACCATGTTGGCCAGGCTGATCTTGAACTCCTGACCTCAAGTGATCCGCTCACCTCGGCTTCCCAAAGTGCTGGGATTACAGGCATGAGCCATCACACCCAGCCCCAACACTTTTCTTGAGCTTGCCTGGGCAGCTCCTGAATTTGAGGGCCTTTGGGATGTGATGACAAACTGCAAGGATAAAATTATCCTGAGTTTGGGGGACATCTTTAGCTAGAGGGTTCTGAGGTACCCATGAGCTTAAGGGTTCTAATGAATCTGGAGTATTCTGGTGCATTTGGGGTTCTACTGAATTAGGAATCTTACAGGTTTTTGTTTGTTTTTTTGAGACAGGATCTCAGCTCTGTCACCCAGGCTGGAGGGCAGTGAAGCAATCATGTCTCACTGCAGCCTGGAACTCCTGGCCTCAAGTAATCCTCCTGCCTAGACTCCCAAGTAGCTGGGACCACAGGCACATGCCACCATGCCCGACTAGTTTTTTTATTTGTTTGTAGAGACAGGGTCTCACTATGTTGCCCAGGCTGGTCTTGACCTCCTGGGCTCAAGTGATCCTCTTGCCTCAGTTTCCCAAAGTGCTGGGATTACAGGCATGAGCTGCCCTTTCCGCCTCTTACAGGTTCTTAAGCTTGAGAACCTTCTAGATATTAGGGTTCTCACATTTTGGGGAGTCTACTGAATTGGGGGAGTCATACCAAGTTTGGGGGATCCTACTGAATTTGGGGGTTTTTCAGTTTGGAGGTTTGCTTAAGTTTGGGGGCTTTTATGGGCTCGGAAGCACAGCGCTTCCCTTACATTTGAGCATTCTACTGACTTTGGGCATCTCTCTTGAATTTAGGGGCTGTACTGAGTTTGGAGGGGAAATCAATCCAAGTTTGGAAAATCTATTGAATGTGGGGTTCTACTCAGTTCAGGAGGCTTTTCAGCTTGGAGGTTTTTTTTTTTTGCTTATCTTTCGAGACAGAGTCTTGCTATGTCGCCCAGGCTGCAGTGCAGTGGCGAGATCTCGGCTCACCACAAACTCTGCCTCCTGGGTTCAAGTGAGCACCTAAGACACAGAGGTTTTTTGTTTGCTTGTTTGTTTGTTTGTTTGCTTGCTTTTGAGACAGAGTCTCACTCTATTTCCCAGGCCAGAGTGCAATGGCGAGATCTCGGCTCACTGCAACCTTCGTCCCCCAGGTTCATGCAATTCTCCTGCCTCAGCCTCCCGAATAGCTGGGATTACAGGCATCCGCCACCACACCTGGCTAATTTTTTGTATTTTTAGTAGAGATGGGGTCTCACCATGTTGGCCAGGCTTGTCTCGAACTCCAGACCTCAGGTGATCCACCTACCTTGGCCTCCCAAAGTGTTGGGATCACAGGTGTGAGCCACTGTGCCCAGCCAATTTTCTTATTTTTAGTAGAGACCGGGTTTCACCATGCTGGCCAGGCAGGTCTCAAACTCCTGATCTCAAGTGATCTGCCAGCCTCCGCCTCCCAAAGTGTTGGGATTACAGGCATGAGACACCATGCCTAGCCTCTGGAGGCTTTTTAAAGTTTACAAGGGTTTTAAGTTCACAGATGATTTCAAATGTTGGGTTCTATAGAAGTGGGGTGTTTCACAGAGTTTGGGGGCATCAGGAGTGAGGGGCACTTGGGTAGAGTGACTTTGACCTTTGGGGAGTTGAGAGTCAGAGTCCCTGGAAAAACCTGAGCAACAGGACCCAGGGTCAGGGGCAGTCCCCTCTCTACCCCAGGGGCCCCCCCACCAATCCCATGTGCTGCCCCTCACTCACCCAGGAATGTTGTGGAAATGTACTCTGAGACCTGGTTTCCTGACCTGCTCATTTCTGACAGGTGTGTGAGTTCACGGTTCAACATCCTCTTGAACTAAGGTGAAGGAGTCAACAAGGAAGAAATGATGGGGGAAGCACAGTGGTGGGGGAGGGTGTCAGTCCTTCCCGTGAATGCCAGAAGACCCCATGAGTCCCTCCTATTTTTCTGCTCAGCCAACAGAGCCCCTGTGAGGCTACTAGAGGGGTGGGGTCAGCCCTTCCTCTCCTCCCCAGCTCTGGATGGAGGTCCCCAGGTTTGGGGGAGTCACGATCAGCACAACCCTTCCTGCCCGAGGAAACAGGGGCTCCCCTCCCCGTTCACCCCAAGGAGGAGCCAGAGGGGCACCTGTGGAAGGGAGGGGCTCCTGCCGAACAGGGAGCCAATGGGGAAGCAGGAGAACTCCGTCGCCATGGCGATGGGAGTCTCCTTAGCAACTCTCCCCTCCAACCAGCTGCTGAGCTGGGGAAAGGGGGGCAAGCAAAGGCCCCTTAACCCCTGCCTTCCCAGAGCTGCCCCTGATGCAAGTCTTCCCAGACACGGACCTCAATCCTGGGGGTCCTGGGTCCTGGCCCCCAGCTCAGTTTGGGAAAGAGAACGCAGTACCCAAACTCTGGGGGACAAAAAGGTTTGGCCAGGGCAGGGGAGAATGGTGAGCTGAGGAAATCCCAGTTCGATCATTCAGGGTAGGGGGAGGAGTGTTCCTATCATAGCCCCCTCTCCCCCAACCCCAGAGAGGTAGACAAATGCACGGATGAACGGAGTATACCCAAAACCTGGCTTGGAGGCCCCCTCCTGGTCCCCCCCATGTCACTCTGCACAGGCCTCTGCTGTGACATTGTACACAGAGGAGAAAGGGCATTGGCGCCCCACCCCCAAGCTCTGCCACAGCACCCCAAAAGCAGAAGCAGACTCTGTCCAGGGAGGCACGAGGGACACTTGGCAGGAGGGGTGAGCCTGCATGGCTCATGCTGGGACAGGGCACTCCCTCTTCCCGGTGCCACCCAGAGACCCTGAGTACAGAGACACACATTCACACAAGATGGACCCACAAAACCTCACACAACCACACACACGGTCATAGGCTCTCAGTCCTACACAGCGTCACACAAGCCAGACACACAGATCAAAGGGTATGCAAAATAAGGCAGTCACTGACATTTGGGGTCACATGTCCCCGAAATATCAGGCAGCTCTGGGCTCAGACACACAGCCCAACACACAACACCACGGTCAGAGCCAGATGATCTCAGACAGGGCCACACCGTGACCCAGGCAAACAAGCCTACAGTCAGGCAGACACACACACACATCCAGACACTGACACAGTCACACCCAGTGAGGAACCCACAGTCCCCCCCCAGGGAGAGTCACACACCCCCAGTCACCCACCATCCACGCCCAGCCCTGGCCACACACAGAGACTGTCACAAGGCTTCATCTCCAGGCCACGCACGTGCACAGCTACACACACAAGCCCACACCAGGGGCCCAACTGGCCGGGATGCCTGCCCACCCAGTACCCTGCACTCTCCTACCTGGTCCCCACCAGCCCACCAGCCACGGCTTGGAGCAGGTCTCGCAGAAGAAATCCACCAAGGGCATCTTGGAGACTTAGCCCGCCTAGGGCTGCTGCACACAGAGGCTGGGCTTGGGAAATCCCAGGGTTGACAACCACCCGGGTGGGGGTGCTGGGCAGGTGGGTAGTGTAAGGGGGAGCTGCGGAGGGGCCTGGGCCGGCCCAGCAGGGCTGGGGGCTCCCTCCCCTCCGCGCTCCCGGCAGCAGCCCTGGTTACATGGTCCGCCAGCCCTGGGGCCCCAGTGGGCCCCCCACGCAGCAGTGGGTGGAGGTGGTGGGGGGTCCGTGCCCATGGGAGGGAGGAGGGCAAGGGTCCCAAGAGGAGGCTGCAGAGCTCCTTGTGTGCACCCGTGTGTGTGCGTGTGTGCTCACTGCAGCACTGGCAGGCTGCATGGGATGTCAGGTGGTGCTGGGGGTGGGGGGGGGCGTTAAAGGGGCATCAGAGCCCCACGGGCCTCAGCCAGACCCAGGTGGGCTGTTCCTGTGAGGACCCGTCCCTTTCATGGACAAACCCAGAGACAGAAACACACACCCACTGTACACTCACAGACGTACAAACACTCTGAGACACACCTTCCAGGGACACCCACACACATCCAGGCACTTGACACTTGAATACACCCAGATACCCAAATGCTTTCTGCTGTACACTTACAGCACACACACACACACACACCCCCAAAGCAGTGACAACTCAGATGTCCAACACATTTATAGGTCCACAGCTGAGCATATAGCAGATGCCTCCAGACATGCCCCATCCAAGGGCACAGACCCACATCTAGGGACAGACACTGATGCCAGCCACACTTACAGACACACACTAGGCACACCCACAGATACACTTTTCAACCATTGCGAATATCCATTGCCCTTGGACACAAACATACCCTGATAAATCCATAAGGATATACACTCACAGATGCAAAAATTCACACACACACACACACACACACACACATACACACACTCACACACCATTCACTCACGCAGAAAAACCCTCAGACCCATACCCAGAGGCACAGCCACATTTCAGATGCCTGACCCACCCTCAGGGGACACAATTGCCCTCGGACTGGTATGTTCCCATACAAGTTTCCACCCACCAATGTAAGCACTCCCCCCAACAAAGACACTCCCACCTCCAGATCATGTCTTGATATGCACCCACCCACAAGGGCTGCTACCACTCTCTCCAACTCCAGGAAGCATCACTCACACATACTGCCTGTTTTCTGAATGGTGTCCCCTGGGGTTGTGCAGCGCATAGTCTGAACAACTGTACATGGGGGCCTTGCACTCACCCTTGCAGCCCTGCAAACACACACATATTCACAAACACACAGAGCTACACACTCAGATTCCCATCAGGTCCAACTCTCCCCCTGCAGACATGCGCACCCCTGTGGTACAGCCCCCACATATCTATAGCCCTGCATAATCACCGTGCGCACCCATATACCCTCCACAGGTACACAATGGCGTACCACTCCTTAGAGTCCACTCCAAAAACACCAGCGCTGCACATGCATAGCCAATAGACCAGCAGCTACACAGACCCACAGCCACAGATACACCCCCACAGACCATAAAAGCATAAAACCCCCCCAACGGAATCGGTCACCTACTGACATCTGTATAACCCGGCAGACACACCCCCCCAACACACACCAGGCTCCTCCACCCCTGGGGAAAGTCCGAATCTACAGGAGCTTCAAGCCTTGAAGCTGCCGCCCAAGGATTGGCCCCACCCAGGGACTGACCCCACCCAGTGACTGACTCCATCCCATAGGCCCTACCCAGAGATTGGCCCCGCCCTCATGAGCCATGCCCAATAGTTGGCTTCGCCTACAGGCCCAACCTAGTGGTTGGCTCCACCCATAAGGCCCATCCCCCACCAGCCCCACCCAGAGATTGGCCCTGCCCTAGTCAGCCATGCCCAGTAGCTATCTCTGCTGGCTCCAACCGCAGGCCGCGCCCACTGGTCCCATCCACTGGTTAGCTCTACCCACGGGCCCCGCCCCTACCGGCTCACCACCTGCGCACCTTGTGCGAGGCCATCTCGCTGACAGAGCGATAGGTCTGCATGGTCTCCAGCTGCTCCAGACACCAGTCCAGCTCCTCCAGCGTCTCCCGGGCCAACTGTTGACACGTTTCTTCTAAGGAAGGAGCAGCCAGGATGGTGACTAAGAAGGTCTATAGGCAGAAGCCCAGAGGCCCCAGCCCGCGGTGACAGGGTTCACCAGATGAATGGACTCCTGGGTGGGGAAGGGGCTGAGGGACTGGGGCAGCAAGAGGGGCCCCTTCCCACCCCTCTGGGCTTAGCTACCTGACAGCGTGGCCTTGCAGACAGGGGTGGGGCCGCCCAGCGGGGACCGCCTGCAAAAAAAATGGGGCTGCAACGTCAGCCTGGGTCCCCCCACCAGGTCCCACCCTCCCCCTTGCCAATTTTCATTTTTCTGTTTTTTGTTTTTTTTTGGAGACAGAGTTTCGCACTTGTTGCCCAGGCTGGAGTGCCATAGCGTGATCTCGGCTCACGGCAACCTCCGCCTCCTGGGTTCAAGCGATTCTCCTGTCTCAGCCTCCCACGTAGCTGGGATTACAGGCATGCCCCATCACACCTGGAAAACTTTGTATTTTTAGTAGAGACGGGATTTCTCCATGTTGGGCAGGCTGGTCTCGAACTCCTGACCTCAGGCGATCTGCCCATCTCAGCTTCCCTGTAATGCTGGGATTACAGGCGTGAGCCTCTGCGCCCAGCCAATTATCATTTTTCTGAATGCTCACTCTGTCCTAGGGACGCTGCCATGTACTCTGCCTGCAGCCTCAATGAGCCCCAGAAAAATCCGTTACAGATGTGGAAACTGAGGCTCAAGGAGGTGAAACAGCTTCTTCAAGACCACGTGGCTGATCTGCCTTAAGGTCAGGTCCTGGGTTTCCAAGGTCTCTGCTCTCCTAACTCCCTACAAATCCTCCAAGCCTCTAAGGATGTCTATGTCCCCCACCCCCAGAAGGACTGGCAGCTCTCAGCCACACCTCTTGCCCTAAAACAAAGTAAGAACCACTCCTGTATATTGAGCACTTACTATGTGTAGGACCATATTCTAGCACATTCTAGACATCATCTGTCCTCACAGCAGTTACCTAAGGGAGGCATTATTGTCATCCCCCACTTTATTATTCTATTTATTTTTTGAGCCAGGGTCTTGCTCTGTCATCCAGGCTGGAGTGCAGTGGTGGGAACACAGCTCACTGCAGCCTCAACCTCCTAGGCTCAAATGATCCTTCTGCCTCAGCCTCCTGTTTAAATGGGAACCACAGGCACATGCCACCATGCTGGGCTAATTTTTTTTTTTTTTTTTGTAGAGACAGGGTCTCACTTTGTTTCCCCCAAGGTGGTCTTGAACTCCTGGATTCAAGTGATCCTCCTGGCTTGGTCTCCCAATGTGCTGGGATTACAGGCATGAGCCAGCATGCTTGCCTGTGATCATCACTTTACAGAGGGGCAAGAGAAGCCCCATGGAACGCCATCTGCCCAGCAACTTGGTGTCAAGTCCCAGGGTGGCCCTGGCGACTGTGGCTGTGACCTTACCATCATGCATCCAGACCCCCAATATTTATAAAAACCTCTGAGCAGGGCACGGTGGCTCACACCTGTAATCCCAGCACTTTGGGAGGCCGAGGCGGGTGGATCACCTGAGGTCAGGAGTTCGAGACCAGCCTGGCCAACATGGTGAAACCCCATCTCTACTAAAAATACAAAAATTAGCCGGGTATGGTAGCGCATGCCTGTAATCCTAGCTACCCAGGAGGCTGAGGCAGGAGGATCAGTTGAACCCGGGAGACGGAAGTTGCAGGAGCCGAGGTCGTGCCACTGCACTGCAGCCTGGGTGACAGAGTAAGATCCCATTTCAAGAAAAAACAAAAACAAAAAAACAAAACCCTGTGTCTTAGGTGCTTGAGCTGCAATGGTTCTCTGGCTCTCTGGGAGCTGTTGTCTGAACAGAGGTTCAGGGAGGTCACCGGCCTGCCCGAGGTCACACAGCAGGGCTGAGAGCAGAACCCGGGAAAGCATCACCTTATGATCACAGCTGTTGCAACTCAGCCGTCACTTACTTGTTACTGGGAACGGGCACATTGGTCAGGAGTGAGAAGTTGCTACGGACGCTTCGGAGGCTGGCCAGCACCTGGGATGGGAAGTGGCAGTGAGGAGGGGGGTCCCCCCGAGACCGGCAGCAGGGCTGGGCCCTGCCCCCAAGTGTGGTGGAATGTTGGGGCCTCTTTCTCCTTAACCATTTGGGGAGGCAGTCTCACCTGAGCAAATGGTGTTACGATGAGGTCTTCAGCGTGCCTGTGATTGAGGACAGAGACAGGTCAGGGGTCTGCAGAGAAGCAACTCTCTGGGGTGGATGCTCTGTGAGGCTGGACCCAGGGAGGCTGAGAGGGAGGGAGGGGGCTTTGTGGGGCCCAGGGAGAGGACACTTATACTGCATAAGGGTGGACATGTGTCCAGGGCTGATCATGGAAGAAATAAATGGCAGTCAAGGAGTGGGGCTCAGGTGGATCAGGGGAGAAAAGACAAAGTGGTGAAGGGGAGAGAGACGAGAGGTGAATATGGGTTTTTTTTGTTTTTTTTTAGACAGAGTCTTGCTTTGTCACCCAGGCTGGAGTGCGGTGGTGTGATCTTGGCTCACTGCAACCTCTGCCTCCCTGGTTCAAGCAATTCTCCTGCCTTAACCTCCCAAGAGGCTGGGATTACAGGCATGCACCACCTCGCCCCACTGATTTTCATATTTATTTATTTTTTACCTCCCCGCCCCCTCCTAATTTTTGTATTTTTAGTAGAGACAGGGTTTCACCATGTTAGCCAGGCTGATCTCAAACTCCTGGCCTGGAACAACCCACCCACCTTGGCCTCCCAAAGTGCTGAGATTACAGGTGTGAGCCACTGTGCCCAGCCCCCACTATTTTAATATATTTTTAAATAAAAGAACTGAGGCCGGACACGGTGGCTCACGCCTGTAATCCCAACAGTTTGGGAGGCCAAGGTGAGCAGATCACCTGAGGTCAGGAATTCGAGACCAGCCTGGCCAGCCTGGCAAAACCCCATCTCTACTGAAAATACAAAATTAGCCAGTGTGGGTGGTAGGCGCCTATAGTCCCAGCTACTTGGGAGACTGAGGCAGGAGAATCGCTTGAACCCAGGAGGCGGAGGTTGCAGTGAGCTGAGATTGCGCCACTGTACTCCAACCTGGGCGATAGAGTGAGACTTCATCTCAAAAAAAAAAAAAAAAAGGAACTGAGCCCTTTATAGAAGGGACAGGGGGCTGCTTACCCTTCACTGGGGGAGGACAGGTTGGGGGTTGCTGAGCAGGATGGGGGTGGGTCCCCCTACTCCTTTCGGGGAAGGGCAGCTTGCAGCAGGACCGGGCCTGGGGGAACTGGGATGTGGGGGAGGGGCATGCTCACGCCTCACTGGTGACCGATGAGTTCCGGGACATGGTCTTGGGTGACATGTCATAGTCACTGTCTGAGCGGTACAGGAAGGATTCCCGGCGCTGGCTGGTGGCCCCCCCCAGCGTGGAGCACAAGTCCTGGGCTCGCCTGCGAGTCCAGGGGGCTTCGGCCGGGAGATGGTGTTGGCCCATTCTCTGCATCGAAGCTGCAGGGGATGGGCGAGAAGAGGGGTCAGGAGGCTGAAACGGTGTTAAGGAGGTCAAGAGGAATGAGGAGGCCAGGCGCAGTGGCTCACACCTGTAAAGCCTGTAATCCCAACCCTTTGAGAAGCTAAGGTGGGTGGATCACTTGAGGTCAGGAGTTCGAGACCAGCCTGGCCAACATGATGAAACCCCATCTCTACTAAAAACACAAAAATTAGCCGGGTGTGGTGGCGGGTGCCTGTAATCCCAGTTACTTGAGAGGCTGAGGCAGAATTGCTTGAATCCTGGAAGTGGAGGTTGCAGTGAGCTGAGATTGCAGCACTGCACTCCAGCCTGGGCGACACAGCAAGACTCCATCTCAAAAAAGAAAAAAAGAAGAGGAAAGAAGAAACCAAGGGAATTCCTGGCAGAGATTCAGGTGGAGAATTTTTTTTTTTTTTTGATACATGGTCTCTCTCTGTGGCCCAGGCTGGAGTAGTGCAGTGGCACGATGTCGGCTCACTGCAACCTTCGCCTCCTGGATTCAAATGATTCTTGTGCCTCAGCCTCCTGAGTAGCTGGGATTACAGACATGCACCACCATGCCTGGCGAATTTTTGTATTTTTAGTCGAGTCAGGATTTCACCATGCTGGCCAGGCTGGTCTTGAACTCCTGGCCTCATGTGATCCACCTGCCTCAGCCTCCCAAACTGCTGGGATTACAGGTGTGAGCCACCATGCCCGGCCAAGTGGAGGATATTAAAGAAAGACAGGAGGCAGCAGCAACGCGGGGGAAATGGGAGTGAATCGAGAGCTTAGTGACCAACATGAGACTCCTCAACAAGCCCAAGAGTGAGATGACCCCAGAGGAGCTGCAGACGTGAGAGGAGGAGGAATTTAACACAGGTCCACTCTCTGTGTTCACTCAGTCCGTCAGAACAACGCCCAAGTGCTCATCAACTGCCGCAACAATAAGAAACTCCTGGGCCACGTGAAGGCCTTCGATAGGCACTGCAACATGGTGCTGGAGAACATGAAGGAGATGTGGACTGAGGTACCCAAGAGCGGCAAGGGCAAGAAGAAGTCCAAGCCAATCAACAAAGACCGCTACATCTCCAAGATGTTCCTGCGCGGGGACTCAGTCATCGTGGTCCTGCGGAACCCGCTCATCGCCGGCAAGTAGGAGCCACCCATCCCTATCAGTCAACAGAACTCACTCCCCTGTCCTATGGAGACCGCTGCCGCTGCTGTTGAGAATAATAAAGCTCTGTGTTTTTTTCTAAAAAAAAAAAAAAAGAAAGAAACACAGATATCTAAAAGTGATGGGAGACACAGAACTGCAAAGATGGAACACTTCTTAGCACCGGGGGTGCACCCGTCCCTACTGCTGTGCTGGGGACACCAAGGCCAAAATATGTGGGATCATTCACTCTTTCCTTTGCACCTCAAATCAGCCTTGCTGCCAACATTTATCCAGAATGTGTCTACTTCTCACCCACTCCTTGGCCAGCTCCCCTCATCCCTAGCCAGGACCGGCTGCATTCACCTCTGCCCTGGTCCCTCCTCCTGTTTTCAATCCCAGTCTTCCTTCAACGGCCACCAGGGGAGCTTGGGAACACCTAAATGAGGTCCAGTCCTCCCTCTGCTCAGAACCTTCTATGGATCCCACCTTACTCGGCAAAATCCAAAGTCCTCACTGCAGCTCACAGGTCCTGTCCCATAACTTCCCGTTTCCCCCCACATTCATTCTGCTCCAGCCATAATGGCTTCCCTCACTGTTCCCTAAAAATCTGAGACACAGGCCAGGTGAGGTGGCTCACACCTGTAATCCCAGCACTTCAGGAGGCTGAGGTGGGTGGATCACTGGAGGTCAGGAGATCTCCACCAGTCTGGCCAACATGGCAAAACTCCGTCTCTACTAAAAATACAAAAATTAGCCAGGCATAGTGGTGGGTGCCTGAAATCCCAGCTACTTGGGAGGCTGAGGGAGGGGAATCACTTGAGCCCAGGAGTTGGAGGTTGCAGTGGGCTGAGATCTCGCCACTGCACTCCAGCCTGGGCAACAGAAGTAGACTCCATCTAAAAATAAATAAATAAATAAATCTCAGACACAGTCCTGCTTCAGGGCCTTTGCACAGGCTGTTTCTCCAGCCCAGATTTTCAGCGGCTCCTCCTTCTCTCCTTCAGGCCTCTGCTCAAATGTCACCACCACAGAGAAACCTCCCCTGACCAACTCAGCCAAAATTTCAAATTTCAACCTTAATACTTTTTTTTTTTTTTTTTTTGAGATGAGGTTTTGCCCAGGCTGGAGTGCAATGGCGCTATCTTGGCTCACCGCAACCTCTGCCTCCCAGGTTCAAGTGATTCTCCTGCCTCAGCCTCCTGAGTAGCTGTGATTACAGGCACCTGCCACCATGCCAATCTAATTTTGTATTTATTTATTTATTGAGACAGAATCTCGCTCTGTCGCCAGGTGCCAGGCTGGAGTGCAGTGGCGCGATCTCGGCTCACTGCAACCTCTGCCTCCTGGGTTCAAGCGATTCTCGTGCCTTAGCCTCCTGAGTAGCTGGGACTACAGGCGTGCGCCACCACATCCAGCTAATTTTTTATATTTTTAGTAGAGACGGTTTCACCATGTTGGCCAGGATGGTCTTGATCTCTTGACCTTGTGATCCACCCTCCTCAGCCTCCCAAAGTGCTGGGATTACAGGCATAAGCCACCACACCCGACCTTATTTATTTATATTTTAGGAGGGAGCCTCACTCCGTCACCCAGGCTGGAGTGCAGTGGCACGATCTTGGCTCACTGCAACTTCTGCCTCCTGGGTTCAGGGGATTCTCCTGCCTTAGCCGCCCAGGTAGCTGTGATTACAGGTACATGCCATCATGCCCGGCAAATTTTTGCATTTTTAGTAGAGACAGGGTTTCACCATGTTGGCCAGGCTAGTCTTGAGCTCCTGGCCTCAAGTGATCCACCTGCCTCCACCTTCCAAAGTGCTGGGGTTTCAGGCGTGAGCCACGGAGCCCGGCCCATTATATATTCTAGATACAAATCCCTTATCATATATTTTTCTCCAAGTTTGCAGATTATCATTTAATGGTGGGGTCTCACTCTGTTGCCCAGGCTGGAGTACAGTGGTGCCATCATGGCTTACTTCAGCCTCCTGGGATTTAGTGATCCCCCAACCTCAACCTCCCAAGTAGCTGGGACTACAGGCACGTGCCACCACACGCAGATAATTTTTGAATTTTTTGTAGTAATGGGGTCTCCCTATGTTGTCCAGGATAGTCTGTAACTCCTGGCTTAAGAGATCCTCCCACTTTGGACTCCCAAAGTGCTGGGATTACAGACAAGAGCCACTATGCCTGACTGGAAGCTTGTCTTCTTACATTTTTGTTTTGCTTTGTTTTGTTTTTGAGACAGGGTCTCACTCTGTTGCCTAAGCTGGAGTGCAGTGGCGTGACCTCGCTTCACTGCAACCTCTGCCTCCTGGGTTCAAGCAATTAATTCTCCTGCCTCAGCCTCCCGGGTAGCTAGGACTACAGGTGCCCACCATCAAGCCCGGCTAATTTTTTGTAGTTTTAGTAGAGACACGGTTTCACCATGCTGGCCAGGCTAGTCTCAAACTCCTGGCCTCAAGTGATCCACCCACCTCAGCCTCCCAAAGTACTGGGATTACAGGCACTTGGCAGGCCTAGCAGATTTCAAACTTATCTCTTAGTCGAGATACTAAGAAAAGTCTTATGCTGACTCCACAAGCTGACCTAAGAGGGGAACGGGGGGCTCCTATCCTCTCTCCCTCTCCACTTGCACCCAGTCAGAGCAGAGCCTGAAATCTACCTACCAGTCTACCCCAAAGACTATTCAATGGGGAAAGAACAGTCTTTTCAAAACGATGGTGCTGGGAAAACTGAAGAAGGCGTATACAAAAATTAACTCAAGGCCAGGCAGTGTGGCTCACGCCTATAATCCTAGCATTTTGGGAGGCCAGGGCAGGTAGATCACTTGAGGTCAGGAGTTCAAGACCAGTTTAACCTACATAGTGAAACCGTGTGTTCTCTAAAATACAAAAATTAGCTGGGTGTGGTGATGGCCACCTGTAACCCCAGCTACTCGGGAGGCTGAGGCAAGAGAATCGCTTGAACCCAGAAGGTAGAGGTTGCAGTAAGCTGAGATGGTGCCACTGTACTCCAGCCTGGGCAACAGAGCAAAACTCCCTCTCAGAAAAATAAAAAATAATTAACTCAAAATGAATCAAATACCTAAACATAAGAGCCAAAACTATAAAACTCTTAGCAGCTTCACAACATTAGATTTGACAATGATTTCTGGGATTTGACACCAAAGCACAGGCAACAATAACATGTGGACTTCATCAAAATGAAAGACTTTTGTGTATCAACAGGCACTATTCTGGCCATGCCTATAATCCTGGTGATTTGGGAGGCCGAGGCGGGAGGATGGCTTGAGGCCAGGAGCTTGCCGCCAGCCTGGGCAATATAGGGAGACCCCATTTCTTTAAAAACCTTTTTAAATTAGCCAGGCATGGCAGTGTGTGCCTGTAGTCCCAGATACTGGGAGGCTAAGGCTGGAGGATCACTTGAACCTGGGAAGTTTGAGGCTATAGTGAGTAAGCTGTGATCACACCACTATACTCCAGCCTGGACTACAAAGGGAGATGTTGTTTCAGAAATAAATAGGCCAGGCGCAGTGGCTCATGCCTATAATTCTAGCACCTTGGGAGGCTGAGGTGGATGGATCACTCAAGTCTAGAAGTTTGAAACCAGCCTGGGCAACATGGTAAAACCCAGTCTCAACCAAAAAATACAACAACAAAAAAATTAGCCAGGCATGGTATCTCGCGCCTGTAATTCCAGCTACTAGGGAGGCTGAGGTGGGAGAATCACTTAAACCTGTGAGGCAGAGATTACAGTGAGCCAAGATCGCACCACTGCACACTAGCCTGGGTGACAGAGTGAAACCCTGGCTCAAAAAAAAACCCTCGCAGGTTCAAGCAATTCTCCTGCCTCGGCCTCCCAAGTAGCTGGGATTACAGGCGCGCACCACCACACCCAGATAATTTTTGTATTTTTTAGTAGAGACAGGGTTTCACCATATTGGCCAGGCTGGTCTCAATCTCCTGACTTTGTGATCTGCCCACCTTGGCCTCCCAAAGTCCTGGAATTACAGGTGTGAGCCACTGCGCCCAGCCATAACTGGCCTTAACCCATGTCCTGTTTCCCAATTGCTCTCCCTTCCAGACAGCTGGTCTCCTCACTCCAAGAGAAGGGACTATGCAGCCAGGGGGCACTCCTACCTCCATCCACCCATCTGTCAGCCTCTGACCTGCCTCCTGGGCCTCAGATTGGAGCTCCAGAGAGACACCTTGTTGAGGGCCTGGACTCTGCATCCCTGAGGTCACACAACCTCCTCTCCCACCTGCTGCACTCTCTGCTCTGCTGAGTAGGTAGGTCTCTCTGCCGCTCCGATTCCTCTCGACTCAGAAACAATCCATTCCTACCTGGTGTTGACAGAACAACTGTAACACCAATCAAAAATGTCTGCAGGCCAGGGGCAGTGGCTCACACCTGTAATCCCAGCACTTTGGGAGCTGAGACCGGCAGATCACGAGGTCAGGAGTTTGAGACCAGCCTGGCCAACATGGTGAAACCCCATTTCTACTAAAAATACAAAAATTAGCCAGGTGTGGTGGCGCGCGCCTGTAGTCCCAGCTACTCGGGAGGCTGAGGCAGGAGAATTGCTTGGGCCTGGGAGATGGAGGTTGCAGTGAGCCAAGATCGTGCCATTGCACTCAACCCTAGCCGACAGAGCCAGACTCTGTCTCAAAAAAGAAACAAACAAAAAACCCTTAAAACAAACAAACATATAGAATTACCATACAACCAGAAATCACATTCTTAGGTCTATCCCCAAAAGTATTGAAAGCAGGGATCTCAAACAGATATAAGGACATCTGTATTCACGCCAGCATAATTCATAATGGCCAAAAGGTAAAAGCGACCAAAGTGTCCATCAACAGATGAATGAATCAATAAAATGTGTTATATCCATTCAATGAAATATAATTCCGCCTTAAAAAGGAAAAAATGGCTGAGCGAGGTGGCTCACACCTGTAATCCCAGCACTTTGGGAGGCTGAGGTGGGCAGATCACCTGAGGTCGGGAGTTTGAGACCAGCCTGGAGACCAACATGGAGAAACCCCGTCTCTACTAAAATTACAAAATTAGCCGGGTGTGGTGGTGCACGCCTGTAATCCCAGATACTCAGGACACTGAAGCAGGAGAATTGCTTGAACCTGGGAGGTGGATGTCGTGGTGAGCTAAGATCACACCACTGTACTTCAGACCGGGCAACAAGAGCAAAACGTCTCAAAAAAAAAAAGGAAGAAAATTCTGACACAGGCTACACCATGGATGAACCTTGAAAACATTATGCTCAGTGAAATAAGCCAGTCAGAAAAAGATAAATAGTGAAATAGTGCACAGGAAATTCCACTTATGTGAAGTCCCTGGAGTACTTAAACTTGGAGACAAAGAAGAGCAGGCACCAGGGGCTGGTGGTGTGTTTGTGTGTTTGTGTGTTTGTGCTTAAAGTTTCAGTCTGAGAACATTAAAAAGTCCTGGCCGGGCGTGGTGGCTCACGCCTGTAATCCCAGCACTTTGGGATGCTGAGGCGGGCTGATCACGAGGTCAGGAGATGGAGACCATCCTGGCCGACATGATGAAACTCCGTCTCTACTAAAAACACAAAAATTAGCTGGGTATGATGGTGCATGCCTGTAATCCCAGCTATTCGGGAGGCTGAGGCACAAGAATCGCTTGAACCCAGGAGGCAGAGACTGCAGTGCGCTGAGATCGCGCCACTACGCTCCAGCCTGGGTAATACAGTGAGACCCTATCTAAAAAAAAAAAAAAAAAAAAAAAAAGAAAACAATGGGTAAAATGGTAAATTTTGTGATGTATATTTTACCATAAACAAAAAACCTCATAGGATGTAAACTTAAAAGGGTAGGCTTTACTATACGTTAATTTTTTCAAGTAAATTTTAAAAAACACTCTTGGCTGGGCATAGTGGCTCATGCCTGTAATCCCAGCACTTTGGGAGGCTGAGGCAGGTGGATCACAAGGTCAGGAGATTGAGACTAGAATGACCAACATGGTAAAATCCCGTCTCTACTAAAAATACAAAAATTAGGGCATGGTGGCATGCACCTGTAATCCCAGCTACTTGGGAGGCTGAGGCAGGAGAATTGCTTGAATTGAATCTGGGAGGCAGAGGTTGCAGTGAGCCAAGATCACGCCACTGCATTCTAGCCTGGGCGACAGAGCAAGACTCCATCTCAAAAAACAAAAAACATAAAACAAAAAAACACTCTTAAGGTGAGATACTCATAGATCATCAGCTTGGGCCTTTGATGATAATGTCCATTTATTTATTTATTTATTTATTTATTTTTGAGACAGACTATCGCTCTGTCATATAGGCTGGAATGCAGTGATGTGATCTCAGCTCACTGAAACCTCTGCCTCCCATGCTCAAGCAATTCTCTTGCCTCAGTCTCTCAAGCAGCTGGGGCTACAGGTGCATGCCACCACGCCCGGTTAATTTTCGTACTTTTAGTAGAAATGGGTTTCACCATGTTGGCCAGGCTGGTCTTGAACTCTTGACCTCAGGTGATCCACCTGCCTCAGCCTCCCAAAGTGCTGGGATTACAGGCTTGAGCCACCGCACCCGACCAATAATGTTCATTTATTTTTTTATTTTTATTTATTTATTATTATTTTTTAAAAGATGGGGTTTCACCATGATGGCCAGGCTGGTCATGAACTCCTGACCTCAGGTGATCCACCCACCTCGGCCTCCCAAAGTGTTAGGATTACAGGCATTAGCCACCGCGCCCGGCCCTATTTTTTTATTTTTATTTTTGAGATGCAGTCTCTCTGTGTTGCCCAGGCTGGACTGCAGTGGTGCGATCTTGGCTCATTGCAACTTCCGCCTCCCGGGTTGAAGCAATTCTCTGCCTCAACCTCCCATGTAGCTGGGATTACAGGCACACACCATCATGCCCTGCTAATTTTTGTATTTTTAGTAAAGACGGGGTTTCACCATCTTGGCCAGGCTGGTCTTGAACTCCTGACCTTGCGATCCACCCACCTCCACCTCCCAAAGTGCTAGGATTACAGGCATGAGCCACCACATCCGGCCGATGATGTCCATTTATTGAGCACCTGCTGTGTCCTGGGGTGCCAGATTAGATCCTTTCAGGCATAAAGTAGTAATAACAAGACATTATATTGAGTGCTTGCTATGTGCCTGGCACCATGAAAGTGGTTTATACACATTAACCCATAGAGGGCTCCAACCCACTCTATAAATTCACATATAGTAGGTCCTCTTAACATTCCCATGCCTAAGGAGACAAGGGGTTGGTGGCTTCACTGTCTGAGAACCATGTCCTGTCTCTAAGGCCCAGTGTAGATGTTTTTTCAGCTCCAGAGAAGGGGAGAAGAACATAGCTACACACAGAGGATGCCTCACCTCCAACTCCCTGGCCCAGGAATTTAAGCCGAAGTTTAGGAAGGTGACACCCTGTTCCCAATCAGGTACCCTGCTAGCATCCCAGCAGATCCACCAGCCCCAGGGGACTCAGCTCACGTCATCAGGAGCCCAGAGGCCTGGATGGGGAAGAGGACGCTCCCTGGGGCCCTGCTGTTTGTGCTGTTTGTGCTTCAAGAGCCGATGTCCCCTGGGCTGTGAAAGGACAGAGGGGAGGAGACGGGGCTACAGAACTGCTGCCTCGGAGATCGTGGGGATCGGGGAGAGCCAGGGCCCCACTATGCCCCAGAATCAGACCCCTGAGCCATGGAGAGTCACCCTCCCTGGCTTGCCACTGACTGCTCAGGGTGGCCCAAAGTTAGGCCAGAGGCCACTCCAGCGACATCCCCCACGGGCTCCAAGGCTGGGACCCAGAAACAGGGGTAGCTGGCAGCCTTACATCACAGCCACATGCCCAGACACTCCATTGGAAGTGAAATGACCTGCCCAAGACTCCCCCTTAGGAAGGCTAATCATTTGTGGGGTGTGTGTGTGTGTGTGTGTGGTGTGTGTGTTGATACAGGGTCTTGCTCTGTCATCCAGGCTGCAGTGCAGCCGTGCAATCATGGCTCACTGCAGCCTCCACCTCCCAGGCTCAAGCTATCCTCCCACCTCAGCCTCCCGAATAGCTGGGACCACAGGCGCATACCACCACACCCAGCTAGTTTTTGTATTTTTTTTAGCAGAGGCAGGGTTTCACCATGTTGCCCAAGCTGATCTTGACTCCTAGACTCAAGCAGTCTGCCTCCCAAAGTCTCACTCTCCCAAAGTGCTGGGATTATAGACGTGACCACCGCACCTGGCTGACCATTTGGTGATGCTTTTTTTTTTTTTTTTTGAGACAGAGTCTCGCTCTGTCACCTGGGCTGGAGTGCAGTGGCGCACTCTTGGCTTACTGCAACCTCTGCCTCCTGGATTCAAGCAATTCTCCTGCCTCAGCCGCCTGAATAGCTGGGAATACAGGCATCCGCCACCATGCCCAGCTAATTTTTGCATTTTTAGTAGAGATGGGGTTTCACTAGGTGATGCTCTCAAATGAAGTTGCTACCTGTTTCCCCCTCTAAGCGGCCCCTAGACCTGCCCACCAAGGCTCTTGGGAGCATGAAATTGGGCCTGCTGAGGACTGTGCAGCCCAGGGACAGTCTAGGCCTTGGGGATGGCTACTGCAGGGACTGATGGGAAACAAACAAGTTGGGGGGGGGGGGGGCAGGGGAAAGGAACACATTGGTACAGATTATAATAACAAGAACTATGGCCAGGCTCAGTGGCTCATGCCTGTTGGAGGATTGCTTGAGCCTGGGAAGCAGAGGTTGCAGTGAGCAGAGATGGTACCACTGCACCCCAGCCTAGGTGATAGATGGGGACCTTGTCTAAAAAAAAAAAAGGAAGGCCGGGCACGGTGGCTCACACCTCTAATCCCAGCACTTTGATGGGAGGCAGAGGCAAGCAGAGCACTTGAGTTCAGGAGTTTGAGACCAGCCTGACCAACATGGAGAAACCCCATCTCTACTAAAAATACAAAAATTAAGCGGGCATGGTGTTGGGCATTTATAATCCCAGCTACTCGGGAGGCTGAGGCAGGAGAATTGCTTGAACCCAGTAGACAGAAATTGCAGTGAGCCGAGATCGTGACACGGCACACCAGCCTGGGTGACAGAGTGAGACTCCGTCTCAAAAAAAACCACTTAAGTGAAGGCCACACATTAGGCATTGTGCTATACTATAACATGCATTCATGATCCATTTTCCAGACAAAGAAACTGAGGCTGGGTGCAGTGGCTCACGCCTGTAATCCCAGCACTTTGGGAGACCGAGACGGGTGGATCACTTGGGCCCAGGAGTTCGAGATCAGCCTGGCCACCATAGAGAAACCTCATCTCTACTAAAAATACAAAAAAATTAGCTGGGCCATGGTGGCGTACGCCTGTAATCCCAGCTATTTGGGAGGCTGAGGCACGAGAATTGCTTGAACCTGAGAGGCAGAGGTTGCAGTGAGGCAAGATTGCTCCACTGAGCTCCAGCCTGGGTGACACAGTGAGACCCTGTCTCAAAAAAAAAAGAAAAAAACTCAGGCCCAGAAAGGATGAATACCATGGTTATTAGTAGTAGAACATGGATTTCTTTTAAAATTTATTTATTTTGTAGAGACTGGGGTTTTGCCATGTTGCCCAGGTTGGTCTCGAACTCCTGGGCTCAAGCCAAAAACATTCTCCTGCCTCAGCCTCCCCAAGTGTCAGGAGTACAGGCGTGAGCCACTACACCAGGACTAGAACGTGGATTTGAACCTGAGCAGCTGAGCTACAAAGCTGCGTCGAGAGTCTTCCCGTGGGGTACACACAGCAGGCAGGCCTGGTGTCTATCCCGCTCCCTGAGCTTTTCCACCTGACTCACTTGTAGGTGGTGCCAGGCAGCCTTTATGGAAAGGCCTGGCATTTGCTTTGTGAAGGTCACACGGAGGTTGAAGGCGGGTGCTGGTGTGTGTCTCCCAGGCAGGCTCATGGTGCCAGGTGACACAGCTGTCTGGGGGGCTGAGTTTGCAAGAAGGGATGGGGTATGTAAGAGTCTGGGGGAGGGGGAAGGTCTGTGTGCCCCGGGCACTGCACATAGACATCTCTGTGGCATGGCACGTCTGCGTGTGTGAGCAGGGGCTGGGTGTTCATGGGCGTCTGTCTGCATCTCTGTGTATTTCTGAGTCTGGGTGACTTCATGAGACTGTCGCACTGATACTGTGACAGTCCCTGACCCCTGTGTGGGCATGAGGTGCATTCCTGTGTGTATCTGGTGCAGGTAGGAGTCCAGCTCGCAGGAACATGCGTGAGCTCTGGGTGTGTATTTTGGTGAGAGTGTCTCTCACTCTCACTCTCACCCCTCACTGTGGGGGAATGCAGTGTAGACACAGATGTGCGAGGGGTGGGCCAAGGTTGCTGTGGTCTGTGTGCCACCTGTGTGTGGCCATGAGTCAACTGCAGGGTGCTCTTGATGCAGCCAGGAGACCCACACCTAATACGGTAAACACCAGGTGATCCGGATTGCCCCATGTGTGGCTGTGTGTGTGTGTGTGTGTGTGTGTGTGTGTGTGTGTGTCTGTTAGAGACCACCGGGCAGGAGAGAGCAGGAACAAGGCTAGGAACCCCCCGAGAATTCTGAGAACTTAAAGACTACCCACAGGCCCAGTTCAGTCCAGATTCTAAACACCCTCCAGGCTCCCAGAATCTGCCCTCCCCACCCCCCACCCCAGCTTAGTTTTCAGCCTGGCCGCCCCAGCAGGAGAGGGGGTGGGGAAGGTAAGGCTGGAGACACTGAGCCAGGCAGGGACTTAGAGACCTGGTTCTAGGCCAGTGGCCTGGGAGTGGAGCCCAGGTGACGCTGGACACCCATATTTGCAGCCAAAGTGAATGCTGGAAGCCCTGGTTTAGGGGCACGAAGAGGGTGCCGGGTCCTACCTTGGAAAGGCAGGAATGGGGAAAGGACCTAGCACCCACTTTGGGGGCTGCCACCTTCAAGAGGCCCTCAGCAGCACCCCTGGCCTTTGGGGACAGGAAAGGCGGTGGGGCCGCAGCCAGATCCTGGACGCCACTTAGGGGACCCCCCCCCAGGTAGACTCAGCACACCACCCCCAACCCCCAGCACAGCCAGTGCCCTCCGGTATTAAAAGGACTGACTGGCCATGGGCCACCCACCTGACAGTTCTGCCCAGAGGGTGCCGACGGGTGTCCTCATCGCTGAAGGAGAAGTGGGTCAGGGACTCGGGGCCTGTGGGGGGGCAGTGCCAGGGCAGGGGGCCGGGGTCGGCTTCGAGGCGCTGCACCGGAGCGCATGGGAGCCAAGCGCCGTCGTCTGGGCGAGCATGGGGACGGTGGCAGGGCGGTGAGGCGCGCGCTGCTGGCCAGGCCCAAGGTGTCTGCGGCCTCCACTGCCGGCACCGCCTCCACGCCTCTGGTGACCCCCCCCCCGGACAAACTTGGGGGGTCGGGCGTTCCCGCGTCTGCACGCGGGAGGGGGGCCGCACAGGCGCTCTGTACGTCTCCCCCTGCAGGGGTCCTGCGGAACTGGGCGCACACCTCCCCCGCTCCCTCCCAAGCCTCTGGGGTGCCCCGGGGCTCCAGTTTCCCGGCTCCGGGCCCGCCCTCCTGCCACCGCCTCCGGCCCCGCCTCTCCCCCTCCCCTGCCCTGACGTTGAGCTGGGCCCGCGAGGTCTCTGATCGCCGTGCGCCCCCGGGTGACATAAACCCAGGGGAGGGGAAGGTGCAGCTGTGGAGAAGTGAGACAAAACAGAGATAGAAGAGACAGAAGTGGAGACAGAGACTCAGGACGCAGAGAGAGAGAGAGACCCGGAGAGAGGCAATGACTTCCCTACACACACCCTGCGGACCCCACGCGGGGCTCCCAAAGGCCCCAGCCCCTCCTCCTCTTCTGTCCCCGCCCCATTTGTTCCCAGGGCCAGTCACTGGGCCGGGTCCTGCCCCGCCAGGCCCTCCTTCAGTCTGTGCCTCAAGTGCACACGGAAAGTAGGTGGAAGACGGGGAGGCAGAGGACCCTGAGAAGCGCCCGTGCCCAATTCCGGGCTGCCAACCTCTGCCTCCAAGATACACTGACATTAGAAAGCCAGACCGGATGTGACCTCGGGGCCTGTCACCCCCAGACTTCCCGCCCCCCACAGCCCACCGCCCGTCTGGCCAGAAAGGGAACTTCCATTTGCCCTCCGTGGCCCGGTGCAAGCAATGACACCGAGTCTCACCGCAAGGCCACCCCCATAGGGCACGGCTGTCCCCATTTCACAGGCCAGTAGACTGAGGCTAACAGAACGGAACACACGACCCCAGGATGAACGCATGACCTGGATAGCAAGTCGCCCTCACTCCTCCAAAGCGTGACCACAGCTTCAGGTTTGCACAGGAAGTGGGAGGGATGCAACATTTATTAAACGTCTAATGCATGCCCTATCAGAGGTCTCCACGGCAACCCTGGCGGGCAAAGATGACTTTGATCGCTGCTATGTGACAGAAGAGGAAAGTGAGGCTGGAGTGAGCGAGCTACGAACCGCAGACCCCGGCGGTCGCCAGGGGTGACTCGAACCCACGGTCACCAGTGCTGCACTTACCCAGCCCCAGCCCATGCGTGGCGGCCCAAATCCTGGAAGCTGCGGAGAAGTCGAAGGCGCCTGCGGAAAGTTGGGGACTGGCTGGAGAAGAAGACAGGCGAGGAAGGCGGTGAACGCGGGCGGCGGGACGCGCGAGGGGCCAGGGGCTCGGGCAGGAACGCCTCGTCCTCTGCCGCCACCGCCGCCGGGAAGGCCACCAGCTGCAGCTCCGGGATGCGGCCTAGGCCGCGGGGCCCCGCCATGGCCGCGGGGCGGCCCGGCCTCGGCGGGCGCTGGGGAGCTGCGCCGCCCACCCCGCGAGGCCCACGAAGGCCGCCCGCCCAGCCCCGGGCCCGCGGGCCCCACCCCGCCCCGTCGCCTCGGCCCTTCCGGCTTCGCGCTGGAGCCGCCCCCGGGGCGGGGCGGGTCTGGGGCGCCCGCAAGGCTTCGGCGGGGACTCCCCTGCATTCCCCGCAGACCCCAAGGCCGCCCCTCATTGGCTCTGATGTCCTCACAATATCCGGTCGCGTCCCCCACAAACACCAGGGACACCTCCAAATCTCTGGGGGACACTTCTGCAAACTCCCCGTGGAGTTGACAGGTCCCGCAAGCTTAGGAGCGGCCCCACAGTCCCTCAGAATGCTAAGGTGCACCCTCACTGTCCCTGAGACATCCACACACAAGAAGTCCAGGGGTACCCTCCAAATCCCTGGGCTTCTCAACACAACTTAGAGGTGTTCTGAGATGGCCTCATAGACCCTGGGGCACTCCTATAGCTCCCCCAGATGTCCCCATATCCTACCAGTGTCCTCAATGTTTCTGAGACATGCCGCAAGCCCCAGGAGTGCCCCAAGAATCCAGAGTGCACCCACAAATACCAGGGACACCCCTGCATTTCTGGGAGTGCTCCTACAAACTCCCTGCCAGTGGTGCTCTGAGGGCCAGGGGGACCCTTCAGATCCCAGGCCCCCTGCCACAGTTCCTCAGATTCCTCCAGGGCCCCCCCATCATCCCCGACTCTCATCATCCCATCATGCATAGACCCACCCAGAGCACCTCCAGCATCCCCCACACCCACAGGGCCATTTTCATAAACCAAATATAGGTCCCCCTCAAATCCTAGAGTCTTTCACAGACCCCAGGAACCCCTCCACAGTCCCTCTGATGTCCTGTAATCCCTGAATGGCTCTATAGCATCCCTGAGATGCCCCCACAAGTGCTGAGACCCTAAGACAACCTCAGGAGCGCTGTCAGACTCAGGGGATGCCCCAGTAACCATGGAGATGCCACCAAAATCTGGTGTGCCCCAACAGACCCCAGGGGCACAAATAGACTCCTCTCCATCTCCTAAGACAGTCTCACACCCTAGGACAGACTCCCAAGATGCACCCACAGTCCTTGGGGATAACCTAGAATGCCACCCACAGTTCCTGAGATGTGTCTTAAAACTCTTAAAACACCCTTAGAAACTGGGCGTGGTGGCTCATGCCTGTAATCCCAGCACTTTGGGAGGCAAAGGCAGAGGATCACTTGAGCCCAGGAGCTCCAGACCAGACTGGGCAACATGGTGAGACCCCCATCTCTATAAAAAATTACAAAACTTAGCCAGGCATAATGGCATGAGCCTGTGGTCCCAGCTACTCTGGAGGTTGAAGTGGGAGGATCACCTGAGCCAACAGGCTGAGGTTGCAGTGAGTTATGATGGTGCCACTGCACCATCTTTGAGACAGTGAGATCCTGTCTCAAGAAAACAAGAAAAAAAGGGGTGACCCTCTATTTTATTTCTTTTCTTTTTTTTTATTTTTTGAGATGGAATCTCACTCTGTTGCCCAGGCTGGAGTGCAATGGCGCCATCCCAGCTTGTTGCAACCTCTGCCTCATGGGTTCAAGCGATTCTCCTGCCTCAGCCTCCTGAGTAACTGGGACCACAGGCGCGTGCCACCACACCTGGCTAATTTTTTGTATTTTTAGTAGAGATGGGGTTTCACCATGTTAGCCAGGATGGTCTCGATCTCGTGACCTTGTGATTCACCCACCTCAGCCTCCCAAAGTGTTGGGATTACAGGTGTGAGCCACCACACCTGGCCTCCTTTTTTTTTTTTGAGACAGTCTTGAACCATCACCCAAACTGGAGTGCAGTGGCACAGTCTTGGCTCACTGCAACCTCTGGTTCTGAGGTTCAAAGGATTCTCGTGCCTCAGCCTCCCGAGTAGCTGGGATTACAGGCGTGTGCCACAATGCCTGGCTAACTTTTTGTATTTTTAGTAGAAATGGGGTTTCACCATGTTGGCCAGGCTGGTCTCGAACTCCTGGCCTCAGGTGGTCAACCTGTGTGAACCACCGCACCCAGCTGTGACGATTTTCCAAGTTCACCTCTGTGAAGTATTTGTCCTTCTCTAGCACTGGCTCTGATGCCATGGGCCCGAGTCACGAGGACCGGGTTTGCATGTGGCCTCTGGCACTTCTTAGCCATTTCATCTTGGACTAGTCACTTTATTTCATTGAGCCTCAGTTTCTCCAGTTGTAAAATGGGTATAATACTACCACTCACCCCATGGATGGACACATAAAAGGCTCAAAAAAGTGTCTGAACCTAGTAAGCACTTACTTAATATGAGTTACAGTTATTATCATTATTTGACAAACATTTACTTAGGGCTTATAATACGAAAGCCACTATACTAGCCGGAGGATACATATGTTGATGATAATGACGATGACGGTGATGATAGCAACTAACCCTTTAGAAAGCCTCCTGTGCACCAGTGCCTCTAGCAATGATCTCTCTCTCTCTCTCTCTCTCTGTCTCTCTTTTTGAGACAGGATCTCACTCTGTTATCCAGGCTGTAGTGCAGTGGCATGATCATAGTTCACTGCAGTCTCAGCCTCCTGGAGTCAAGTGATCCTTCAACCTCAGCTTCCTGAGTAGCTGAGTAGCTAAGCAGCATGTGCGCCACCATGCTCGGCTAATTTTTGTTTGTTTGTTTGTTTTGAGATGCAGTTTCACTCCTGTCGCCCAGCCTGGAGTGCAATGATGCAATCTCAATGCAAACTCTGCCTCCCGGGTTCAAAGGATTCTCCTGCATCAGCCTCCTGAGTAGCTGGGATTATAGGCACCTGCCACCACACCTGGCTAAGTTTTGTATTTTTAGTAGAGATGGGGTTTTGTCATGTTGGCCAGGCTGAAACTCCAGACCTCAGGTGATCCGCCCACCTTGGCCTCCCAAAGCTGGGATTACAGGCATGAGCCACTACGCCCGGCCTGTGTGTATGTGTGTATGTGTATTTTTTCTAGAGATGGGGCTTTCCCACGTTACCCAGAATGGTCTTGAACTCCTGGGCTCAAGCAATCCGCCTGCCTTGGCCTCCCAAAGTACTGGGATTATAGGCATTAGCCACCTAACCTGGTCTTATGATCTCATTTAATCCTCACAAAATACACACCAAATACCTACCGGTGATACCCCCTTTTTTTTTTTTTTGTATTTTTGTTTTGGCAGGGTCTCAGTCTGTCACCCAGGCTGGAGTACAGTTGCATGATCATAGCTCATTGCAACCTCGACCTCCTGGTTCAAGTCATCCTCTGACCTCAGCCCCCCAAGTAGCTGAGACTACAGGTGCGTGCTATAACACCTGCCTAATTTAAAACTTTTGTAGAAATGGGGTCTTTGTATGTTGCCCAGGCTGGTCTCAAACTCCTGGCTTCAAGCGATCTTTCCACTTTGACATCTGAAAGTGTGGGATTATAGGCATGAGACACCGCACCTGGCCCCAGTTGATATTATTGTTCCTATTTTTTTTTTTTTAAAGACAGGGTCTCACTCTGTCACTCAGGCTGCAGTGCAGTGACATGATATTGGCTCACTGCAACCTCCACCTCCCAGGCTCAAGTGATGTGCCCCCGCCTCAGCCTCCCAAAGTGTGCTGGGCATGAGCCACTGTACCTGTTCCAGAATTGCAGTTTTGTTCACTGACCAGCTAAGGCTTCAATGCCCTTAGCTTCCCTGAATTGTTTTGCCAGTTCATCAGATCAGCCCTTAGGAATACAGTTCTTACTAGACCCATTTCAAAGGAGGGGGAAGCCGAGGCCCAGAGAGAAGTGATTTGGCCAAGGTCTCCCAGCCTAGGAAGATCAGAGCTGGATTATGGACCCAGCTTGCTGGCTTCAGAGACAGGAATTTTAGCCACGAGGCTACACAAGCCCTTCATGGATGAGTTCCCTTCCTAGGAAGCCAGATGTAAACTGAGGCCTAAAGCCAACCTTGACCATGGCCTCATGATCTACTAGGCCTTACATGAGATGCCTGTCACCTCCCTGCCCCCTTTTCTTCCACTCCCTCCTCGCTCACTCTGCCTCAGGCACACTTGCCTCCAATGTATCAGACACACTCCCACCATAGGACCTCTGCACTGACTCTTCCCTCTGGTTGGCACCCTCTTCCATCAGATACCCACATAGCATCCTCCCTCATTTTATTTGGGTCTCTGTTCAAATGTCACCTCCTCAGAGAGGCCTTCCCTGACCTCAGGATCCCTTTTTTTTTTCATATCCTGTGTGACCATCTTAAATTATCATACAGCTTTACTTACTTTTTTTTTTTTTTTTTTTTTTTTGATACAGTCTCACTCTGTCACCCAGGGTGGACTGCAGTGGTGTGATCTCAGCTCACTGCAACCTCTGCCTCCTGGGTTCACGCAATCCTCCCATCTCAGCCTCCCAAGTAGCTTGGATTGCAGGTGTGTGTCCAGCTAATTTTTGTATTTTTAGTAGAGACAGGGTTTTGCATTGTGTTGGCCTGGCTGGTCTCGAACTCCTGGCCTCAAGTGATCCATCTGCCTCGGCCTCCCAAACTGCTAGGATTACAGGCATGAACCACCGTACCCAGCCCTTTACTTGCTATTTCTGCTTCACCCTCTAGTCTGACAATTTCAGGATGGCAGGGATTGTATCTATGGCGGGAGTGTCCAGTCTTTTGGCATCTCTGGGCCACACTGAAAGAAGAAGAATTGTCTTGGGCCACACATAAAATACACTAACACTAACAATAGCTGATGAGCTAAAAAAAAAGAAAGAAAGAAAGAAAAGAAAAAGGAAAAAGAAATTTAAAAATCACAAAATAATCTCATTGTTTAAGAAAGTATACGAATTTGTGTTGGGCCGAATTCAAAGCCATCCTGGGCCATGGGTTGGACAAACTTGGTTTACAGCATTCTCAGCCAGTTCTGAAGGTGCTCAGTGTTTGCGGAGTGAACGACTCTGCTACAAATGAGGAAACTGAGGCTCTGACAGATGAAGATCACACAGCGAGTAAAGGACAAAAGCTGGATTTATTTATTTATTTATTTTCTTTTTGTAGAGACAGGGTCCCACTATGTTGCCCAGGCTGGTCTCAAACTCCTAACCTCAAGTGATCCTCCCACTTCAGCCTCCCAAACTGCTGAGATTACAGGTGTGAGCCACCTCACCTGTCCAAAAGCTGGATTTGAACTATTTCTTTTTCTTTTCTTTCTTTCTTTTTTTTTTTTTTTTAAGACAGGGTCTTACTCTTTTACCCGGACTGAAGTGCAGTGGCCGAATCTCGGCTCACTGCAATCTCGGTCTCCCAGGCTCAAGCGATTCTCCTGACTCAGCCTCCTGAGTAGTTGGGATCACAGGTGCCTACCACCACGTCGGGTTCATTTTTGTATTTTTAGTAGAGACGGGGTTTCACCATGTTGGCCAGGCTGGTCTCGATCTCCTGACCTCAAATGATCCACCTGCCTCGGCTTCCCAAAGTGCCGGGATTACAAGCGTGAACCCGAGCCGGGCAGATTTGAACTCTTCATACTCTGTAGTGAAGAGTGGGCTCAGATGCCCTCACAATTCTGTCCTCACCCTGCCAGACTGTGGCTCTCCCAGGCCCAAAGCCCCAGTTTCTCTAAAGTCATAAGAGCCTGCAGTCAATCTGTTACCAATAAAATATGGGGCATCCTCCCCGCCATCCGGGTTTGCGGTTTGGGGGACGCCCCCTTTCTCTCTGCTGATGTCATTTGAGGAAGTACTTTCTCAGAACATCAGCTCCTGGCTGCCCAGCGCCTACGTCAAACATATCAGCCTCACCACAGCCCTGGGGGTGGGCAGTTCTTATTTTTCAGCCTGGCTTGACTGATGAGGAAACTAAGGCTCAGAGAGGTACAATCGCTGGCCCCAAGTCACACAGCGAGTCAGCGGCCATGTGAATGTTACCGAGCAGTCTGGAGTGGAGGAGATCTGATTTTTAACTCCAATTCTGCCCTTCCTAGCTGTGTGACCTTGGGCAAGTACTATGGTCTCTGTTTCCCGGGCAGACGCGCAGAGCCAAGGATGCTAGAGTTCCTCAGCCTGCCGGGCAACCGCGCGGAGGTGGGACGGAAACTCCATGGACGCAACTTTTCGACCAGGTTCCTCCCTGTCCTCCAGGCAGCAGTCCCTGCAGCGCGTAGCAGCGGGTGGCACCTGAGGACAGCGGCCTGGTCCCAAGCCCGGGAGGATGAGGACCCCACTCGCAGTCTGCGGTCGGCCGGCCTGGCGCCCGCCCTCCAGGATGCTCAATAAACATGAAATAATAATACGGGGTGCCGCAACGGCGGCGGCGACTTTGCTTTGCTTCGGGACTGGCGTCTCTGGGGCAGGTCCGCGCTCGGAGCGCACGCTCAAACGGTGCCTTCCTCGTCGTCCGGCAGAGGGCGCGCGGGGAGACCCGCTCCCAACCCACATCCAGGGACTTGGGACCGTCAGGGACAAGGGGGAGGTGAGGACCAAAGTGGAGACAGAAACTAGAGACCAAAGACCCTAGCTGGCTGCCTCCACCTGCTCCTGGGGCCACGCTGTGGCCTCACCTTGATGGGGAGAGTTTAAGGGCCCAGGGAAGGGGGAACGCAGGGCCTGTACGTTGGCCCCATCCCCGGTTCAGACAGTTCCCCCACCCCCCACCACCAAAGTCCTCCTCTTCCTCCCTCTCCATCTGCCTCTTGACAGATCGTGGCTGTGCCGTGACTCAGCCGTCTCATACATCCTCAGGTCTGGAAGGGAGGTTTGGATGACATCTCGGAGAGTGGGGCGGGGGGGCAGTGCCCTCTCTCTGGGGGATTCCTTTGACGCAAATGGGGGAGCTGGCTGGACTCCTTTTGTGGTAGCTGGATGAACACCAATGTGGGGGAGCACTGAATCCTGTGTGTGCCCTGGTAAAACCCCCTTCCTGAAGAAATGCCCATTCTGAGCATTGAGGTTGCCATGAGAGACCTTCCTCCTTCTCTCTGGGGCTGGGGGAGGACCCTGGAACCGACGCCAGCCACAGCCCACCCACCAGTCCCAGCTGCGGACCTCAGCACAGACACTGAAGGTTGCGCAGACCCACAGTGAAACAGAAACCCGAGTCTATGTGGGGGATGTGGTTAAGGTTCCTGTTTGTCCTTGTCACCCTGGAGAAATGGGGTCTACCCCAGACCCCTCTGCCTTAGTCCAGGTCCCTGAGTGGAGATTTACTTATGTTTAGTCCTTTACACACATCCCCAAGCTCACAGAACCCTCAAACTCACCCCCACACGGCAGTGCCAACAACAGCCCCACTTTACAAACTGGAAAATTGAGGCTCAGGGAGGGCAAGAGACTTATACAAAGATGCACAGGAGGCTGGGTGCAGTGGCTCACGCCTGTAATCTTAGCACTTTGGGAGGCTGAGGTGGGGGGATCACCTGAGGTCAGTAGTTCGAGACCAGCCTGACCAACATGGTGAAACCCTGTCTCTACTAAAAATACAAAATTAGCCAGTTGTGGTGCTGCACGCCTGTAATCCCAGCTACTTGGGAGGCTGAGGCAGGAGAATCGCTTGAACTCAGGAGGCAGAGGTTGCAGTGAGCTGAGACCGTGCCATTGCACTCCAGCCTGGGCAACAAGAGTGAAGCTATGTCACAAAAAAAAAAAAAAAAAAAAAAAAAAAGATGCACAGGAATCAAGGGGACCTGCGTTGCAATTCCAGCTCCGCTATCTCCTGGCTGTGTGAGCTTGGGTAAGAAGATAAAGGCTTTTGTCTCTGGGCCTCAAGTTTCCCCCATATGCCGGCAGGAATACCCTGCTGCAATACCCAGGGCACTGGAGATGAGGAGTACATGGAAAAGTCCCTGGCATGGAGCCAGTGGGTGAAACATTGCAAAATGGATACCACTAAAATAATAATGATTATTACCACTCAGCCACGTCGCCTAAGACTCAGGGCCCCAGAGACCAGCAGAGGAGGAGTCCCTGGAGACTTGCATAGGAATGGGGCCCAGATCCTACTGCATTTCACTTGTCCCTTGGTGTCTTTTTTTTTTTTTTTTTTTGAGACGGAGTTTTGCTCTTGTTGCCCAGGCTGGAGTGCAATGGAGTGATCTCAACTCACCGCAACCTCTGCCTCCTGGGTTCATTCTCCTGCCTCAGCCTCCTCAATAGCTGAGATTACAGGCACGCAGCACCACACTTGGCTAATTTTGTATTTTTAGTAGAGACAGGGTTTTTCCATGTTGATCAAGCTGGTCTTGAACTCCTGACTTCAGGTGATCCGCCCACCTCGGCCTCCCAAAATGCTGAGATTACAGGCATGAGCTACTGTGCCCGGCCCCTTGGTGTCTTAGGACAGTGACCTGTGCCAGTTTGGCTCCCTGCCCCCTGGTTTTAGCATTTTCTGTTGATTCCAGCTTTCTCTTCCTTCAGCCTCTCTCCAGTTCCCTTTGGGAGATATCAGCCCATGTGTGCTGGGCCCAAGACACTTGCTTCCTGGTAGGGATGAGGGTGCAGGGTCCTGGGGCTGGGGGTGACCAGAACAGAGGTAGGGTAGCCTGGAGGGGCTTCAATGACTGCTGAAGACTCCCAAAGAGACTTAGGAAGAGTAGGGCTACATCTTAGAGGGGCCTCACTCAGAAGCTCCAGGGATAAGAAGCCCAAATCTGATCATCTTGGTGATATCCCCAGCAGTGGGGCAGCCATGGGCATCAGGTAGAGCACACGGGCAAAGCTGTCAGTTGTACACATCACTGGAGCACACACCATCAGACCCTGGAGCACCATCAGAGTGGGAGCAGTAACTAAGAATGCCAGGTGGTTAGAGGACACCAGTTCTTAGGATACACCAGGCAGAGGGAACACACAGACCACATGTCAGAGCGCCGACTCTCAGATGTGAGCACCTGGCGAAGAGGAACACACAGCCAGTGTTTCAATCCAATGTCCAGGGAGCACAGACTGTTCCACCGACTCAATCACAGTGTTCCCTGGGTGTAGACATCCTAGTGCCACAATCACTGAATGGCAGAAATGCACACTGACACAATCACATTGTCCCTAGAGCACTGACACCATTGCACAATCACTGTCCTAGGAGCAGACAGTCACTGTCCCAGTCACTGCATCCCATGAGGCCCCATAGTCACCCTGTGACAGTCACAGCATTCCTGGAGCACACACAGTCACTGTCACAAACACTGTTCCAGAAGCACACAGTCACACTGCCCTGTCACACTGTCACAATTACACTGTCCCTGGAGGGCACATAGTCACTGTGTCACCATCACAAGACCCAGAAACTCATGCAGAACACACAACTAAGGCAGCCACAGCTGGTCATACCCAGACCACTGGAGCAAATGCAGGACTGTTGGAGGAGACCGTCGGAAGAGACCAGGCTCAACATGCACACCCTCACTGTACTGTCACCTCTGCAGTCAGGGACTCCTTCCCTCTGTGCTGGGACTGTGCCCCCTCCACTGTTTCCTGCCTCTGAGCAGCTACTGAACCCTAACACTCCTGCCCTGAGAGGGGAACTCCAATCTAACAGAAGCCTCCCAAAACAGTGCTCCCCAAAGAGGCACCCTCTGGATTTCTGACCCCAGCTGCTACAGGAAGAGTCCACTAACATCCCTGCAATAGAGTCCTCCACCACCTAGAAGGACTCTGAGAGCAGCCCAGCCTAAACTCAAGATCCTGGTCCCAGCAGGCACCCCCTTACCGAGTGCCCCAAGGGTACCCAACACTGCGAATCTAGCCCTCAGCATAATGCCCCCAGGAAGGTCCCTCCAAGTGGTTCCCAGATTACCCGCTGTACTGCATTGTCACCAAGAATACGGACCCCTAAAGTTGCAGCCCCCTTCCCCAACCCAGACTTCGTTAACACCACGCGCAGCATGGCGCCCCCTAAATGGACCCCAAGATGGGCTTCAGCAGGAAGCCTCCCGTAGCGCGCACAACCTGGGGCCAGGTCCCGGATGCCCCCGCAGTTGAACTCCCTCTTCCGCCCCCGCCAGTCACACCGACCCCACCCGCATCCTAGCGCCCCCTGCGGCCGGCGGCTCGAGTTGCCTCCTCCCTGCGCGCCCATCCGCTCCGCGCGCAACCGCCGCGGGGTCTTACCGCCTGCTGCTGCCTCCACCCGCGCCACCGCTGCCAGTGCCAGTGCCATGGAAGGACGAGGGCCAGGACATGCGGGTCGTGCGCAGGCCGGGCCGGTCACTGGTGTCCATGGCATCGGCGCGCTCTATGGGCCGGTGCAGCGGCCGCTCCGGCTCGGCGCGCTCCGCGCTGTCGGAGTAGCCACGCTGCTGGATACGGATGGGGGTCCGAGGCTGCCGCCACAGGTGCTGGGGGGGGGGAGGCTTCAGGGTGGCCTGGCCCTCCCGGGGCCCGGGCAGTGACAGAGACAGGCTCCTTTCTGAGGGGACGGTCGGGGGCTCCATGGCGCCGGCCCCCACTTGCGCCCCAGGGGGCCTGGCCTTTCCAACCTACACCCCACTCAGCTGCGCGCAAGCAAACAAGCCCAGGGCCCCGCGGGTGCGCCCGGCCGCAGTAGGGCCATGGCGCCCCGGGGGACAGACCCGGGGGCGCTGCGGGCCAATCGCCCCCGGGCCGGGCTCTGCGGCTTCCTCTCAGCGCTTGGAGCTCTGCTCCGTGCCGGGCGGCGCTCTCCGCGCTCCGCGCCAGCCCCGGCTCCCCCGCCCCGTCCCGCCCCTCCCCGGCCTCCGCCCGCCGAGGCTGTCAGCGCCGCCCCCCTCCTCCTCCGTCCGGGCCAGTGGGGGGGCAGCCACCTAAGGAGGGGGGGCCCTCCCCGCCCACGCAGAGCCCCGCTCCGGGCGGGGAGGGGGGCGCTGGAACTCGGCTCTCTCCAAAGCACCCTGCTTGGCCGCGGCGCGCACGGGCACGAAGGAGTTAAACGGTTAATCCGATCTGGAAGAAGACACCGGACTGGTTGCCAGAGTGTCAGTCAGTTGGTCCATCATGGCGAGGGCGGAGTCCGGTGCTGGAGTGTCCTCGCCGCTACCCCTGGCCTGGGGGAGCTTTTAGGGAGTGGTCCCGGTGCCACCGGCGCGGTGCCTGCAGCAGGCGGTGGCAGAGTGTGTGGGATCTCCTGTCTGTGCGTCGGAGGATAGTGATGGTGCGGGCCCGGGGCGGGATGTGCGCGCACGTGGCCTCTTCCGAGGGTTGTCTGTGTTTTCAGTATCTGCTGGAAGTGTGTGTGCGCACGTGGTTGGCTGCTGTTGTCTGCCCGTTTCTCTGGATTTGGCTGTGTGTATATCTGTGTGTGTCTGTGGGTGAAGGATGTGTGGGCACATGTGCTACCTATTTGGATGATGTGCATCCCTACGGGGTCTTTTTTCAGGTGGCCTGGGGACTGTTAACGTGTTCTCAAGCGCTTGGATGCATTTGTGGTCTGTGCGTGCTTGCGGAGTTGTGCACCCGATTCTGCCTCTGTCGTCTGACTGTAGTGTCCGAGGGCGTCTATGTATGTTCGTGTGTGTGCGTGTGTGTGTGTGGTCGGCCTGGGGCCTCTTTGGGGTGTTTCTGGGGTGTGTCCCATTGGTTCCCTTGTGGCTCCAGGAGGACACCCTGTGGGGGGATACCCCGGCTGCCCGCCCGCCGCTCTATACATCGCTGCCTCTTCTAAAGCGCTTCTGCGGGAGGTAAACTGAGGAAGGTCCCGGGTAGCCGCGGAGCGCACCCCCGTGCCCCTTTCAGGCGAGTAAACAGGCGAGCCTCCTCCCGGCGGCCCCCGCCGGCAGAGCCCCCCCTTCCGGCACCTAAATCGGGAGTCGCCGTGACTCACGCTCCCGCCTCCCCCAGCGCCGCGCCGAGCGAGCGAGCAGAGAGCGAGCGGGATCCGAGTGCGCCCCCATCCCCCTCAACCCCCCCCCCCCCAAGGCTGGCTGCTGGGCGGGGGGGAGTGCACGCACCCCCGTGTCCCGCCCCCACCACGCCCATAAGAGCTTAAACGCGAAACTGCTCTGCTGCGCGACCCAGGGACCAGGCCCCCGCCCCAGTGCGCCCCCTCTCACGGGCTCCCCAGGGCAGGCGATGCTGTCTGCCACCGCCCTCCCCCCTCGCCCTTCGCCTTATTTAAAAAAAAAAAAAAAGACTGCCCGTCTTTCAACCCCCACAGCCACTTTCCTCCCCGCCAGAGGGGGGCTCCCGGCGTGGGCGAACGCCGAGCAAAAACCGGTCCCCTCATCAGCAGCCGCGGGGTATCCCAGGGGCCAGCACTGTGTCCCCCACTTCTCTCAGGAACACCCCCCTCAATACACACTCAAAACGGCTTCTAGGGAATTTGCAGGGGCTGCGAGTTCTCCCCGGATCATATTTGAAAGTCCTCGGCTGGGCCAAATTCTGGGGGGGGGAGGGGGTGCTGTAACGTTGGTTAGAGATCTGGAAGGGGGTGTGGGTGTGTAATGTGAGGTGGGTGGGGGTGTCAGGCCACAGCTGGGGTTGTAGAAGAAAGAGGAAACGAGGAGCAGTGGGGTGAGTGGGGGGATAAACCGACTGAACCTGAGGCTCCTGGGATGGGCGAGGGGGAGGTATAAATAAGTAGCGCAAGGGGCGCGTGACAGCCACTTGCTCTCCCTATCTGGAAATGAACCATTGGACCATGACGGAAACAGAGACCCTAGAACCCTCCAATTGAGTAGATGGGGGTGGGGGTGGATTGGAACTGCAGAGAGCAGAGACCAGAGGAGGGCATGGGGGCGGGGTGCAGGGGCCGGCCAGAAGCCAGGACCAGCTCAGCTGTCTGACTTTACTGGTCATTCTTGAGCCAAATGGAGGGTTGATTACCCTGGGAAACTGGTTGGGTACCTGGTAGGTCCCCAGATGAGGATCAGCAAGAGATGCTGTGTGAACCCAGAGCTCACAGATATTTCTCACATCTCCCCCAGGAGAAAGAAAAATGCCAATTCAGACTCCTTCCAAGACCCCACCATCCCCTTCAAGGCGTGGAAGAAACCTGATTCTCCCAGGAGGGGGACACAAAGGCGGGTGCACAGCCGCCTGATCAACCTGCCCCAGCTCTGTGAACATGGGGGCATCTTGGGGGTTGGAGACATGACACCTCTTTCCTCAGTCCTGCCCCTTGCTGACTCAGGCAGCTGGACAATGAAAGAAGGGGTTCCTAGAGCCTGCAAAGGGTGCCTTGGGGGAGGGGTGTCACAGCCCGCCACTGGACAAGTTTCAGCTAGTTTTGCAAACCGCAGGAGCACGGAGATCGGGAAGCGCTGGTGGCTGGACCTAGCCCAGTTGGCGCGGTGACTTCCCAGCCCACCTCCCACTCTGCTCCCTCCCCCACCTACCTGTCGTTCTCCGCCCTGGTGATGGAAATCCGCGGCGGGATCAGCAGCGGCAGCGTGGTGGGCCGTGGCAGCAGAGGGACCCCAGGGTCCGAGGGCTCAGGCTGGGCCCAGCCCAGGCCAGGACCGGACGAGAGGCGGCGGCGAGGGCGACGCAGGTCGGCCCCCAGCATACTGGCACGGCTGGGTTCGGGGGTCTCCCTGGGTCTCTGGGGGAGGGACAAAGTGGAATGGGGGCGTGGCCTGGCTGGGAAGCTGTGAGCCCGTCTCCCCAAGAACACCCCTACCTATCTAAGGGAGTAGCTAATGGGGGTATAGGCGCCCTTCTTGTATGAACCACTCGCTGACCCCTCCCACAGAGGGTTCCCTAACCATCCCTTATGGCTGCCCCTTCTCAGCCATAATTTTTGTGGGGTCCCGCCTCGATGCCCCAGCCTTTGGGTCTGTCACATCTTTACATTCTGTCTCACGTGTGAGACCTCTCAAACACATCACCTTTTTAGGGTCTCTTCCCACCCTCCAGGTCTAACAGGCTCCCTCTTGGTCTTAATGTCAATGGCCCCCTCCCATCTCCTCGCCAAAATCCTCTCCTCATTTTTCCCTGAGCCGGCTGAGAGCTTCTTAATCTGGTCAGCAGGAGAAAAATGGTATCAAGGAGGTAAACTGAGGCACAAGGGGACCAAATTCCTTGCAGCTTGGAGGTAGTGAAGCCACGTTCAGGAAGTAGCCATAGTCACTAGAGGGCGATACCAGGGGGAGCGAAGCCCCGCCCCCCAGCCCAAGCCCCTCCCCCTCGCACCTCGTCCCCGGACCCGGCCACGGACAGGGCACTGCGACTCCTCTTCATCTCGCCAACCTAGCGCGCCGTTGGGGATGCGGGGGCCATGTCGGCGGGGCCAGGGCCTCCTGCAGGACCAAGCCAAACGCATCTGCCCTCAATGCCCCAGGGCTCCCCCTGCCGGCCGGGCCTAGACCCCCCCCCGCCCCTTGCCTGTTGCCTCTCCTGGGGCGTGACGTAAGCGGGTGGCTGACGCACCACCATAGGTGACGTTGCCCGCCCGTTGCCAGGGCGACAACTGACGCACGCTGGACTCCTGACGGCGTCAATGCCTGGGTTGGCCACTGGGGGGCCGAGACCTCCGGGCCCGGGTCGCCCCAGCCCCCACCCTTCCTCCCGCGGGGGGCTTCCCCGGCTCGGGGATCCCGCAGAAAAAACTGGGAGCTCCCAGAGCTGGCCGCGTGCGGCGCGTGGTCCGAGCCGGGGGCCGGAGGAAGCGTCTCCTCCGAGCTGTTGGGCTTTTAAGCCTTAAACCCGAAATAGCTCCGATGTGCGGGGGCCGGGCGCAGAGAGACGGCGGCTTAGGCACAGATGGGGGACGCACAGGCAGAGGCGCGTGGAGACAGACAGGGACGTGTGGAAATAGAAACAGACAGACAGGGACACAGACGCCGTTCCCGAAGACGGGTGCGCTCTGCAGCCACCGATCCTTGTCTGAAATGCTTGGGGGGAGGGGAGAGGCTGGCTTACTTTACCTTGGCACCCAGGCGCTGAAGATTATTGCTGTGTGGCCATGGGTCAGTGTCTTAAACTCTCTGAGCCTCAGTTTCTCTTCTGTGAAATGGAATGATATTCCCTATAGGGTTCATGTGAGAATTAAATGAGATCAAACCATATTGAACAGAATAGTGTCTGGCACTCAGTAAATGTTTAATAAATGCTAACATCTGACCCTGTGGTAGCCTGTTAGAACTGGATTGAGATCATGACCTTCCTCTGCCCAGAGCCCTCAATGGTTCTTACCTCACTCAGAGGAAAAGTCAAAGTCCTCACGTGGCCCACACAGTCCTGCCTGATATGCCCAGTCACCTTCCTGCCCTCAGCTCCGGCCACACTGGTCTAGCTGTTTCTGGACACAGCAAGCATGCTGGTGCCTCAGCCCCTTTGAGCTTCAGTTCTCTCCACCTGGAACTCTTCCCCGAAATATCCGCAAGTTGGCTCAGGCCTGTGATCCCAGCACTTTGGGAGGCCAAGGCAGGCAGATGACTTGAGGTCAGGAGTTTCAGACCAGCCTGGCCAACATGGTGAAACCCCATCTCTACTAAAAATACAAAAATTAGCCAGGCATGGTGGCGGGCACTTGTAATTCCAGCTACTCAGGAGGGTTAGGCAGGAGAATCACTTGAGCCCGGGAGGCGGAGATTGCAGGGAGCCAAGATCTGGCCACTGCAATCCATCCTGGACGACAGAGGGAGACTGTCTAAAAAAAAAAAAAAAAAAAAAAAAAATCCACAGGTCCCTTACCTCTTTTAGGTCTTTGTTCATATCTCATCCTTTCAGGCATTTCTTTCTTTCTTATCCCACCCCATTTAAAATTATAATACAACTCCCAGGACTTCTGGTTCCTCTTTCCCGATCTTCCCCCCTCATACCACACTATGTAATTTATTTATTACATTTGTTGTGTCTGGGCGAGGTGGCTCACACCTGTAATCCCAGCACTTTGGGAGACCGAGGCGGGCAGATCACCTGAGGTCAGGAGTTCAAGACCAGCCTGGCCAACATAGTGAAACCCCGTCTCTACTAAAAAAATACAAAAATTAGCTGGGTGTGGTGGTTTGTGTCTCCTCACGCTGGAATATTAGCGGCAGGAGGGCATGAAAACTTGTTTGATTTTTTTTTTTTCTAGGATGCAGTATTGCTCTGTCGCCCAGGCTGGAGTGCAGTGGCCCGATCTCGGCTCACTGCAACCTCCGCCTCCCAGATTCAAGCAATTCTCCTGCTTCAGCCTCCCCAGTAGCTGGGATTACAGGCGCGTGCCACTGCACCCAGCTAATTTTTGTATTTTTAGGAGAGATGGGGTTTCATCATGTTGGCCAAGCTGGTCTCAAACTCCTGACCTTGTGACCCACCCACCTCGGCCTCCCAAAGTGCTGGGAGTACAGGCCTGAGCCACCATCCCTGGACTAATTATTATATTAATAAGAATATGGTATTATTCATTACTATCTCCCGAGTGTCCAGAACAGAATCTGAAACATAATAGGCTTTTAACAACCTGTTCAATGTCAGGTTATTATTGAGAACCCAATAGTATGCTGTTCCTAACTGTTCTACTACGTGCTAGCCGGTTTGCCCCCTACTTTGGTTCTTTCCTTTTGTTTTTTTGAGATGGAGTCTCGCTCTGTCACCCGGGCTGGAGTGCAGTGGCATGATCTTGACTCACTGCAATCTCCGCCTCCCAGAGTTCAATCAATTCTCTGCCTCAGCCTCCCGAGTAGCTGGGATTATAGGCGCCTGCCACCATGCCCGGCTAATTTTTGTATTTTTAGTAGAGATAGGGTTTCACCATCTTGGCCATACTGGTCTCGAACTCCTGACCTCAGGTGATCCACCCACCTCGGCCTCCCAAAGTGCTGGGATTACAGGTGTGAGCCGCTGCACCCCACCTGTTCTTGTTTTTTAAATAGAGAAGGGGGTCTCGCTATGTTACCCAGGCTGGTCTCGAACTCCTGAGGTCAAACTAAAGCTCAAACTCAAAGTGCTGGAATTACAGGTGTGAGCCATCACATCACACTCAGCCTGTTTTTTTTTTTTTTTTTTTTTGAGACAGGGTCTCACACTGTTGCCCAGGATGGAATGCGGTGGTACCATTGCACAGCTCACTGCAGTCTCTGTCTCCTGGGCTCAAGCTATCCTCCCACCTCAGCCTCTAGAGTAGCAGCTGGTACAACAGGCACACGCCATCATGCCTGGCTAATTTTTGTTGTTGTTGTTTTGTAGAGATGGGGTCTTGCCATGTTGTCCAGGCTGGTCTCAAACTCCTGGGCTGAAGTGCTCCTCCCACCTCAGCCTCTCAAAGTGCTGGGATTACAGGCAGGAGCCACTGCACCCAGTCTGGTTCTTACTTCTTTTTCTTCCCTTATTGCCTTAGCTAGCACTTCAATTCAATGGCAATTAATGGAAATGAATGTAAACATCATCTCTTCAACCTAGCCTTTAGCACCTGGTGGGCCCTCAACAGACATTTGTTGAACAAATGGATGAATGTATAAAGATAGCTTAAAGATCACCTCCATTTGTCAGCCAGACTCCTCCAGTCCTTATTCTGGGCCCCACTGCAGGTTTTCTACCCCCGTTAAAGTACTCACCACTCTGACTATAACCTGTACTCTCCAGCAAACAGAGCAAGAAATGGTACCCATTCATGGCCCCCAGCCTCGACCTCCTGGGCTAAAGCAATCCTCCCACCTCAGCCTCCTTAGTAGCTGGGATTACAGGCACACACCACCACGCCCAGCTAATTTTTGTGTTTTTTTAATAAAGATGGAGTTTCACCATGTTGCCTAAGCTGGTCTGAAAATCCTGGGCTCAAGCAAACCTCCCACCTCGACCTCTCAAATTGCTGGGATTACAGGCGTGGTACACCGTGACTGGCCTAAAAAATAGCAATTTTTTTAAAAAATCAGTCTCCGTAGAAACTGTCAAAAATTGCCAGTGCCGACTGTATTGCAAGTCGTCACGGGGGGGTATTGGGAAAAGTTTTCAATTAGCAATAATCGTGCCTCAGATAAACCTCATTGGCTACGATACTGCCGCTGCACAAAGCTAGCAATTTTTTTTTTTTTTTTAAGATGGAGTCTCACTCTGTAGCCAGGCTGGAGTGGAATGGCATGATCTCGACTCACTGCAATCTCTGCCTCCCAGGTTAAAGCTATTCTCCTGCCTCAGCCTCCCGAGTAGCTGGGACTACAGGTGTTCCCACCACGCCCAGCTAATTTTTGTATTTTTAGTAGAGACAGGATTTCACCATGTTGGCCAGGATTGTCTCAATCTCTTGACCTCGTGATCTGTCCACCTCAGCCTCCCAAATTGTTGGGATTACAGGCGTGAGCCACTGTGCCTGGCTGTAAAAGTGTTTTAATAAGAAAAGTTATTCTTTAGAAAGAAAGAAAAAAAAAGATAAAAAAGAAAAAAAAAAAAAAGAAAAGTTAGGAAAAAAAAAAAAGCAGCTGCAGCAAGTTACCCAGAAGATTTAGCTAAAATCACTGATGAAGGTGGCTACAATCAACAACAAATTGTTCGGTGTAGACAAAATAGTCTTTTTTTTTTTTCTTTTTGAGACAGGGTCAGGGGGATGGGAAGAGCCCGTTGCCCAGGCAGGAGTGCAGTGGTGCGATCTCAGCTCACTGCAGCCTCCACCTCCCAAGTCAAGTGATTCTCGTGCCTCAGCCTCCGGAGTAGTTGGAATTACAGGCTCGCACCACACACCCAGCTAATTTTTTGTGTTTTTATAGAGAAGGGGTTTCTCCATGTTGCCCAGGCTGGTCTCAAACTCCTGAGCTCAGGCAATCCTCCTGGCTCTGCCTCCCAAAGTGCTAGGATTACAAGTGTGAACCACAGCACCCACCCAACAAAATAGTCTTCTATTGGAAGTAGATGCCAGCTAGGACTTTTGCCCTAGAGAGAAGTCAATGCCTGGCTTCAAAGCTTCAAAGGCCAGGCTGACTCTCTTGTTAAAGGCTCATGCAGCCGGGTGCGGTGGCTCACGCCTGTAATCCTAACACTTTGGGAGGCTGAGGCAGGCGGATCACCCAAGGTCAGAAGTTCAAGTCAGCCTGACCAATATAGTGAAACCCTGTCTTAAAAAAAAAAAAGGCTGATGCAGCTGGTGGCTTTCAGTTGAAGCCAACGCTCATTTACTATTCTGAAAATCCTGGGTACCTTAAGAATGATGTTAAGTGTGCTTGGCCTCTGTGCTATAAATAGAACAACAAAGCCTGACGACAGCACATCTGTTTACTGAATATTTTAAGCTGACAGTCGAGACTTCCTGCGCAGAAAAAAAGATTCATCTCAAAATATGACTGCTCATTGTCAATGCAACTGGTCACCCAAGAGCTCTGATGGAGAGGTACAAGGAGATGTTTTCATGCCTGCTAACACAGCATCCGTTCTGCAGCCCATTGATCAAGGACAACATCTGACTTTCAAGAATGATTAGTATTGCCTTATTTATTTATTTATTTAGAGACTGAGTCTCACTCTGTCACTTAGGCTGGAGTGCAGTGGTACCATCTCAGCTCACTGCAACCTCTGCCTCCCAGGTTCAAGCAATTCTGCCTAAGCCTCTCAAGTCACTGGAATGACAGGCGCCCACCACCACACCAGGCTAATTTTTGTATTTTTAGTAGAGACAGGGTTTTACCATGTTGGCCAGGCTGGCCTCAAACTCCTGACTTCAAGTGATCCACCTGCCTTGGCCTCCCAAAGTGCTGAGATTACAGGTGTGAGTCACTGCGCCCAGCCTGTTTCCCTATATTTAAAAATTGCCACAACCACCCCAGTCTTCAGCAACCACCACCCTGCTGAGTCGGAAGCCATCAACATTGAGGCAGGTCCCTCCACCAGCAAAAAGATTACTGCAACCTCTGCCTCCCAAGTTCAAGAGATTCTCCTGCCTCAGTCTGCTGAGTAGCTGGGACTACAGGCACCTGCCACCACACCCAGCTAATTTTTTGTAGTTTTAGTACAGACAGGTTTTTACTGTGTTAGCCAGGATGGTCTCAATCACCTGACCTTGTGATCCGCCCGCCTTGGCCTCCCAAAGTGCTGGAATTACAGGTGTGAGCCACTGCGCCCAGAGATTGTTACCTTTTTTTTTTTTAGCAATAAAGTTTTCTTTGTTTTTGTTTTTTGTTTTGTTTTTGATTTTTGGGTTTTGTTTTTGTTTTTTGTTTTGTTTTTGATTTTTGGGTTTTGTTTTTGTTTTTTGTTTTGTTTTTGATTTTGGGGTTTTTTTGTTTGTTTGTTTTTTGAGACAAGCTCTCACTCTGTCACCCAGGCTGGAGTGCAGTGCTGTGATCATAGCTCACTGCAACCTCATCTTCCCGGGCTCAAGCAATCCTCTCACCTCAGCCTCCCAAGTGGCTAGGACCACAGGCGAGCACCAACATGCCCCGCTAATTTTTAAATTTTTTGTAGAAACAGGTCTCACTATGTTACCCAGTCTAATACAGTATTTTTTTTTTTTTTTTTTTTTTTTTGCGACGGAGTCGTGATCTGTTGCCCAGGCTGGAGTGAAATGACTCGATCTCAGCTGACTGCAACCTCCACCTCCCAGGTTCAAGCGATTCTCCTGCCTCAGCCTCCTGAGTAGCTGGGATTACAGGTGGGCGCCACCAAGCCCTGCTAATTTTTGTATTTTTAGTAGAGACAGGGTTTCACCAGGTTGGTCAGGCTGGTCTTGAACTCCTGACCTCATGATCTACCCGCCTCAGCCTCCCAAAGGGCTGGGATTACAGGCGTGAGCCACTGCGCTCCGCCTCTGTTTTCGTTTTTTAAGAGATAAGGGTCTCAGTTGCCCAGGCTGGAGTGCAGTGACGCGATCCTAGCTCAGGGCAGCCTTGAACGCCTGGGCTCAAGTGATCCTCTCGCTCGGTCTCCCAGGTAACTGGGACCACAGGCGACACCACCATGGCCTGCTAATTTTTAAATTTTTTGTAGAGAGGGGGTCTTGCCATTTTGCCTAGGCCAGTCTGGAACTCCTTGGCTCAGGTTATCCTTCCACCTCAGCCTCCCAAAGTACTGGGATTACAGGCATGAGCCACCGTGTCTGGCCAAGCCACCAGCCTCTTTGCTGTTCCTCAAACACCTAGAAAATATTCAGACCTCAGATATCTATCGCCCTGACTCTAATTTTTGTGTTAATTTCTTTTCTTTTCTTTTCTTTTCTTTTTTTTTTTTTTTTGAGACGGAATCTTGCTCTGTCTCCAGGCTGGAGTACAGTGGCGCAGTCTTGGCTCCTGCAACCTCCGCCTCCTGGGTTCAAGCGATTCTCCGCCTCAGCCTCCCGAGTAGCTGGGACTACAGGCGCGTGCCGACGCCCGGCTAATTTTTGTATTTTTAGTAGAGAGGGGGTTTCACCATGTTGGCCAGGATGGTCTCGACCTCTTGACCTTGCGATCCACCCGCCTCGGCCTCCCAAAGTGCTGGGATTACAGGCGTGAGCCACGGCGCCCGGCGTTAATTTATTTTCGTTTAAAAAAAAAAGATTTTTTTGAGATGGAATCTTGCTCTGTCACCCAAGCTAGAATGTAGTGGTGCGATCTCAGTTCACTGCAACCTCCAGCTCCCAGGTTCAAGTGATTTTCCTGCCTCAGCCTCCCTCGTAGCTGGAACTACAGGTGCATGCCGCCACCCAGCTAATTTTTGGTATTTTCAGTAGAGACAGGGTTTCACCATGTTAGCCAGGATGGTCTTGATCAATTAACCTCGTGATCCACCTGCGTTGGCCTCCCAAATTGCTGGGATTACAGGTTTCAGCCACTGCACCCAGCTTGTTTTTCTTTTCTTTTTTTTTTTTTGAGATGGAGTCTAGCTCTGTCGTGCAGGCTGGAGTGCAGTGGCATGATCTTGGCTCACTGCAAGTTCTGCCTCCCAGGTTCAAGCAATTCTCCTGCCTCAGCCTCCCAAGTACTTGGGATTACAGGCGCATGCCACCATGCCTGGCTAATTTTTTGTATTTTTAGTACAGGCGGAGTTTCACCATGCTTGCCAGGCTGGTCTCGAACTCCTGACCTCGTGATCCACCCGCCTCAGCCTCCCAAAGTGCTGGGATTACAGGCGTGAGCCACCACGCCTGTCCTAATTTTTAAATTTTCTGGTAGAGATAGGGTCTCGCTATGTTGCTCAGACTGGTGGGCTGGAACACCTGGGCTCCAGTGATCCTCCCACCTCAGCCATCCAAAGTGCTGGGGTTACAGGCATGAGCCACCACACCTGGCCATCAAATATCTCTTGAATGAATAAATAAATGAATGACTCTGCTTGACTCCCTTACCTCTTTGAGGTTCCTGCTCAAAGTCTCGTCCCTCCAGAAGCCTTCCCTGAGATAGATGCCTCCCCCACCACACTGTTACCCTCAACCTCTCATTCGGCCCCCTTTATTTTTCTTCTCAATTCTCACTGCCCCTGACATTCCCCCCTCTCCCCCAGCCCCTCTGTTCCACCAGGGCAGGAGTTTCTTATTCTAAACTGTATCCAGGGCCAGCTTCGTGTATCTACAACCTGTTCCACACTCCCAGATTTAATGTACTGATGTCATTGTCTTGAAATTATTATTATTTTGAGACAGAGTCTCGCTCTGTCACCCAGGCTGGAGTGCAATGGCGCAATCTCGGCTCACTGCAGCCTCCACCTCTCCGGTCACAGTTCAAGCAATTCTCTTGCCTCAGCCTCCCAGTAGCTGGGACTACAAGCGCACACTACCACACCCAGTTAATTTTTATATTTTTAGTAGAGACGGGGTTTCACCATGTTGGCCAGGATGGTCTTGAACTCCTGACCTCGTGATCTGCCCATCTTGGCCTCCCAAAGTGCTGGGATTACAGGCATGAGGCACCGTGCCCAGCTGAATTTATTTATTTATTTATTTATTTATTTATTAGAGACAGGGTTTTTCTCTGTCACCCAGGCTGAAGTGCAGTGGCACGAACATAGCTCACTGCAGCCTCGAACTCCTGGGCTGAAACTGTCCCCCCCACTTCAGCCTCTTAAGTAACCTGCTAGTCTTGAACTCCTGGCTCCAGAGATCCTCCGCCTCCACCTCCCAAAGTGCTGGGACTGCAGGCCTGTGCCAGCAAGCCTTGCTAAACTTTTTATTTTTTGTAGAGATGGGGTCTCCCTGTGTTGCCCAGGCTGGTCTCAAACTTCTGGCCTCAAGCAATTCCCCTGCCTTGGCTTCCCAAAGTGTTGGGATTACAGGCGTGAGCCACTGCGCCCGGCCTATTCTTTGTAATTTTGTTTCTTTATTTATTTATGTACTTTCTTTGAGACGGAATCTCACTCTGTCACCCAGGCTGGAGTACAGTGGCGCGATCTCAGCTCACTGCAACCTCCACCTCCTGGATTCAAGTGATGCTCCTACTTCAGCCTCCTGAGTAGCTAGGACTACAGGCACGTGCCACCACGCCTGGCTAATTTTTTGTATTTTTAGTAGAGATGGGGTTTCACAGTGTTAGCCAGGATGGTCTTGATCTGCTGACCTCAAATTGTCTGCCAGCCTCGGCCTCCCAGTGTTTCCAAAGTCCAGGCGTGAGCCACCTCGCCCAGCCTATTCTTTGTAATTTTGAAGAGGAACCCTGCCTGTGCGCTTTCCCTAGGCTCTGCAAATTCTGTTGCCAGCCTCAGTGATTTGTGAAGTGAAGAAAGTAATGAAGAAGGCGATGTTGGAGGAGTCCAGCAGGGCAGGGGAGAGAGGCAGAGACATGCCCCTTCCTGCTGTCAGGACACAAGTGCACATTGGCGGCCATCAGCCCTGGCTGCAACCCAGGCGCGGGAGGCAGGCCCAGGAGTGCTCAGCGTGGAGGGATGCCTGTAAGCCTGCCTTCTCCTCCCCTGGACAGCAGGCCAGTGGGGAGGGGGTCCAGATGGCAGCACAGGCTGCTCTGGACAGCTGGCATCGGGCTCAGGCTGCAAGAGTCCTCTTCCCCCACCCATCTTGTCAGTGACCCAGAGAGCCACTGGCCTGGTCTGGCCTAGGAGAGCTGATGTCACCCCGACATCCTGCCCACTCCCCATTTCCCTCAACAGAAGGATGTGGGGATGTGCAGCCAATAACAGAAAAGTGAGAATCAAAGCCCCTGCCCACGCCAGGGCCCTGAATATTGACAGCTGCCCCAGCTCCACGCTCAAAGCTGACAAAAAGGTCTTGGAAAGATTGTGAAGGGCTCCAGGCATGTGTGCACGTGAGTGTAAATACGTGCATGTATGTGCATGAACTTCATACATGGGTGTGCGTGTGCCCTGGGCTGGTGGTACTTTCTATGAGTCTAAGTGTTGCAGAGTTGAGACCAAATTGTACCCACAGGAATCTATGTGTCAGGGCAATACCTCAGTCTATGGGAATGAGAAAGAGGTTGGGCCGGGCATGGTGGCTCACGCCTGTAATCCCAGCACTTTGGGGCAGGCAGATCACAAGGTCAAGAGATCAAGACCATCCTGGCCAACATGGTGAAACCCCGTCTCTACTAAAAATACAAAAATTAGCCAGGTGTGGTGGTGTGTGCCTGTAGTCCCAGCTACTGGAAGGCTGAGGCAGTAGAATCACTTGAACCCAGGAGGCGGGTGTTGCAGTGAACCGAGATCGTGCCACTGCACTCCAGCCTGGCGACAGAGTGATACTCCGTCTCAAAAAAAAAAAAACAACAAAGAGGTTGCTGTGCCTGTGTGACTGCAATATGAATGTGTAGGTGTGTGTGTGTGGGTGTCCTGTGTATAGGTGCAGTGGGAAACAGTATTTCACAGTGCCTAGAAATGTAGGTTCAGGAGGCTGGGTGCAGTGGTTCATGCCTATATTCCCAGCACTTTGGGAGGCCAAGGCAGGGGAATTGCTTGAGGCCAGCAATTTGAGACCAGCGTGGGCAACATAGCGACACCCCACTTTTTTTTTTCTTTTTTGAGGTAGAGTCTCCTGCTGTCACCCAGGTTGGTATGCAGAGGTGCAATCATAGCTCACTGCAGCCTCCAACTCTTGGAGATCCCATCTTTAAAGTAAAATGAAAAAAAAAAAAAAGCCAGGCGTGGTGGTGTGTGCCTGTAATCCCAGCTACTCAGGAGGCTGAGGCAGGAGGATTGCTTGAGCCCAGGAGTTTGAGGCTGCAAATGAGCGTGATTGCCACTGCACTCCAGCCTGGGTGACAGAACAAGATCCAGTCTTTAAAAAGAAAGGAAAAGCGGGAGCAGTGGCTCAGGCCTGTAATCCCAGCATTTAGGGAGGCCGAGGTGGTTGGATCGCCTGAGCTTGGGAGTTCTCAACCAGCCTGGCCAATGTGGGGAAACGCTGTCTCTACTGAAAATACAAAAAATCAGCTGGGCATGGTGGTGCACACCTGTAATCCCAGCTATTCAGGAGACTGAGTCGGGAGAATCACTTGAACCCGGGAGACAGAGGATGCAGTGAGCCAAGATCGAGCCACCCCACTCCAGCGAGAGCATGACAGAGGCTCTGTCTCAAAAAAAAAAATAAAAGAAAGAAAGAAAGAAAAAGAAATGCAGGTTCCAGGTTTAAATCTCTGCTCAGTCACTCAGTACCCATGGGGCCTCAGGGCATTGTTCAGACTCTTCGATGGCCGCTCGTCTGTGATGTGTGTTAGTGGGATTACGTTTGTCTGGGTTTGAATGTGTGTGCGCTGAATTCAACTCCTCCAGGCCGTCTTTCTAAATACCAGCCACGCCCTCTATTTCCATCAGTATCCTAGTCACAGTGTGTCGCGCTATCTTTTTGATCATGGTATTTCGTTTCAGTTTCCTCCACTAAAAGTCAGCTCCACTGGGGCAAGGGGTTTTGCTCTGTTCGTTGCTGTGTCCCTGGCACCTGGTACATAGTAGGTGCTGAATAAAGATTGAATAGATGAATGCAGTGCTGTGTCTATATGCTATGTGTGGAAAGGTGGGCACTGGCAGGACACCATGAGTTCCTAGAGGGCCCAGTGCTCAGTTCTGGTCTCTGTCCTCAGCTGTGCACAACCCTTGCTTTCACCGTCTTCTCTTTTTTTTTTTTTTTTTTTTTTTTTTTTTGGTGAGACAGAGTCTCACTCTGTCTCCCAGGCTGAAGTGCAGTGACGTGATCATGGTTCACTGCAGCCCGGATCTCCTGGGCTCAAGCGATGCTCCCACCTCAGCCTCCCAAATACCTGGGATTACAGACGTGAGCCACTGTGCAGCGCCCATCTTTGATTTTGTAGAAATGTTGACATTCTGAGACTCACTGTCTCTTGTATCAAATTCAAAGCGGAGGTGGTGGTGGACTGGTTTATACTAAGCCTTTTTCCTAATCTACAGTTCTAGAATCTAGTCTTACATCTAATCCCCTCTTTAATTCATTTAAGATTTTTTTTTTTTTTGAGATACGGAGTTTCGCTCTTGTCACCCAGACTGGAGTGCATTGGCACTATCTCGGCTCACTGCAACCTCTGACTCCCAGGTTCAAGCAATTCTGAGGAGCTGGGACTACAGGTGTGTGCCACCATACCCAGCTAAGGATTTATTTTTGTTTTTATCTTTTTTTTTTTAGAGATGGGTTTTGCTGGGATCCTCCAGCCAGCCTCCTGAGTAGCTGGGAATACAGGCTCACACTACAGTGCCAGGCTCATTCAACTTTTCTTGAGCACCTACTGTGTGCCAGGCACTATTCTAGACCTGATCCTGCCCTCTTGGAGCTCAGACCCAAGAAGGAAGGCAGGCAGAATCCAGAAAGCTCATTTAATGTTTTCTTTCTTTCTTTCTCTCTCTCCCCTCTCTCTTTCTTTTTGAGACAGAGTCTTGCTCTGTCACCCAAGCTGGAGTGCAGTGGCACGATTTTGGCTCACTGCAACCTCCTCCTCCCCCAGTTTAAGCGATTCTCCTGCCTCAGCCTCCTGGGTAGCTGGGATTACAGGGGCGCATCACCATGCCCACCACCACGCCCACCTAATTTTTGTATTTTTAGTAGAGATGGGATTTCACCATGTTGGCCAGGCTGGTCTCCAACTCCTGACCACAAGTGATCTGCCCGCCTCAGCCTCCCAAAGTGCTGGGATTACAGGTGTGAGCCACCGTGGCCTGCCCCTCCTTTAATCTTGAGTGCCTTTCTCCCCTAGTCTCTCTGAGTCCGAGGACAGAATTTTAGTCTTCACAGTCTGAAATCACCCTCGGGGATCTGTCTGCTTGTACAGGGATCCTGCTCCCTCACCAGCCAGGAGCAGGGACCCCTGCTGGGTTTGTAGGTTGCTGCTGCCCCAAAGCCTTGCCACAGTGCCCAGCACATAGTAGGCACTTGGGAAACAGATGTAAAATGAGCTAATAAATAAAATGATGGCGCAAAAGCAGGCTCTGCGCGCAAGAGATCTTGGAATCCTAGGTGTGTGTCATTACCCACTTTGCAGATGAGGAAACTGAGACTCAGGAAGGCAAAGCTGCCTGCCGGGCCCGAAACTCAGTGGTACGTGGCTATGGGATGTAGCAGAAGCAGCAAGAGTGGCCCCCAAAGCGTTCCCAATTCCCCCTACCCCCCACCCCACAGGCAGGAGAGACACAGCAGGGTTTGCACAAATGGGGGTGGGTGGGGGACCGGGGACAGAGGGACAGTGCAAAGCAACTTAGGAGTGTCTCTCCTTCTCAGTCCCCCAGGGCTGGAGGTGCTGTGTTGGCAAATTAGGAAATGCTTGGCGTTGATGGGGACGCTTCCGGCGCCCTGTCCCCAGTTCTGGAAGCTGAGGCTCCGGGGACCCTGTTTTGCTAAAGCTGGGCAGCTCCAGTCTCCAAAGCCGGGAAGAGAGACCCCGCGCATATCCGGGAATCCCTGACATCCACACACCCACAGCCCGATAACCGGGCCGAAGCCCTACAGGGCTTACGGTGGGGGGTGGGGGTACGGCTTTCCTGGGGAGCCGGGGGAACTCCGTACCGTCCTGGCCCCCTCCCTCCATGGCACTGGGTCCCCCTCCCCACCGCAGCTCGCAGCCCCAAGCTTACCTTGTGGGGGGGGGCTGGGGGAGGGGATGCCCTGCCCTCTCCGGCCTGAGGGGCGGGAGGGGACGGGGGGTGTCCAGACCCTTTGTTTGCTGGTGTGTGAGCGTGTATGTGTGTGTGCGATTGTGAGAGCCACCGGGGTGTGGGTCCGTGCGCGCGCGTGCTCGGGCTGTGACGGCCTCTGATGTGCTGGACTGCCAGGGTGGAGGGGAAGAGGGAGGGGGAAGAGAGGGGGACTCCCCCCGCCGCTGCCCTCCCACTCGCGGGTTTGAATGAAGCGCGAGGGGGAGGGGCTGCGGCGGGAGGGCGTTTTTGTCCGACGGCCCCTCCCACTCAATGCACCGGGAAATCCCCCCCCCCCATCTGGAGACCTTCGCTCGCTCTCTCCAGGCCGCACCTCCAACGTCTGCTCCAGGGGAGACTAGGAAGAGGCGCCCCTCACCCCGGGCGGCTGGAGCTCCTCCTATCCAGCCTGCCCCACAACGGAGCACCAGTTAATCAGAGATAATCCTGGCCCGAGGCTGCAACACGGCCCATTATCCCGGTATCAAAGCGTGGATTGGGATGCATGGAAGTGTGAGGCTGGGGCCCGGCATGCTTAGAGTAATGGAGTCCTTAGAGCCCCAGCGGAGGAAGGGGACCCCCAGACGAACGGGGAGGGGCTACGCGTGGCCTTAGACTGTGACGACAAGGAAAGCCCCCTTCCACCCCTCCACGATCCCCCCCCCCCCCACCAAGCGCGGGGCCAGGAGTACGCGCTGCGGGCTAGACTCTAGCGACACCCAGCGGCCACGCGGGGAGGGGCGCCGAGACCCGCTGGGGGTCTCCCGGTGATTGTGTGTGTGTGCGCGAGTTCTCGCTGCGAATGGCAGGAGCTGGAGGAGGAGAAGAAGGCTGTTGTCCGAGGAGGGGGGGAACCCCAGCTCCCAAGGCAGGGCCACAATCTCCACTCCACGTTTTACCCCGCAAGAGAAGGGCCATACCGCCCTCGATTTTAGACACCCCGAGGGCAGGTCAGTCCTCGAACTGTAGAAAGTCGGAGTCATCAAGCGCCCCTCTCAAGCGCAGGCTTAGGTCCCCGTTTACGAGGGGGCGGGGGGAGGGCCTTCCCCCCCATGTCCCTACCCCTTGCAGACGTCACTGCGGCGTGGCTGAGGGGACAGTCCTCTCTGCCTCATCAACCGTCCCCACGCTGCCGCCCCAAACGCCCACCGCGGGGCGGCGGGAGATGAGGGGGCTTGGAGTTGTAGTGCCCACACGTTTGCCCCTCCCCCCCCGAGGAGGCCTAGCTGAGACCTGGCGCCCGAAGAGGTAGCCTCTGCGGGAACTCCAGGGGTCCGGAACACTTGCGCAGGGCCCTTTAAGGCAGGCTGGGTAGCCAGTGCCGCTGCCGCGGTTACTAAGGTTGTGACGTCATGGGAGGGCGGGGTTTCCCGCACTCGGGCGGAAGCGGAAGGGGCGGGGCTCCGCTCACCGAGTCTCCAGCGCTGCTGCCACCGGCGCCACCCGAGCGGGAGCGGGCTGGGCCGCCGAGGCAAGATGGTGGACTACAGCGTGTGGGACCATATTGAGGTGTCTGATGATGAAGATGAGACGCACCCCAACATCGACACGGCCAGCCTCTTCCGTTGGCGGCACCAGGTAAGACGCGCGCGCCCATCCCTTTCCCCACTCCGGGGGAAGTTGTGATCCCCAGAGTTGTGATCCCCGATACTGCCCAGGGACCCCGCTGTTCACACCTAGGATTCTCACTCCCACATTCTGGACTTTCAGAAGCCTCGATTAAACTCCGGGACCCCAGTACCACGGGGACCCTGAGTCTCTGCCCGGGATCTCCACCACCCCTCACCCCCCACGCTCCGATTTTTTTCGTGGGATTCCCTATTCACCCTATAGAAGTTCTTTATAGTCTAGATTCCCCTAGACCAGTTTTGGGGGGGATCTCCCTAATTCTGTCTGGGACCTAACGTTTACACCCAGAACTCTGCCTCGAGGTTTGGACCCCCAAATTCTTCTGGATGATCCTGATCCTATTCGGGTATCCACTTCCTATCTGGAATCTCCCATCGCCCCCTCCCCCACCCCTATAAGTTTGGAACCCAAGCCACTGGAGTGTCCTGGGATCTACTTTCTGGGATTTTGATCCCAGGTTCCCGTTCAGATCCGAGTCACCACTCCTTTTCTAAACAGAACAAGGAACTCTGTGCTACCCTGATATTCTTGTTCCTGGCCTGGGACTTCTGCCGACGCCCAGGACCCCCTTCCTAGAGTGTAGACCCTTGCCCCCTCAGGGTCCTTAGTCTCACCGAGGACTTGGGTTTTGGAACCTGGTTCCCCTCTGAATCTAACTACCAGCTCCACCCCGATGGAGCCTCACATTCCAGCCTCTCCTTTGGCCTCTGGTAGAGGCATTTCCCATTGTGCCAGGAAATCCTGCCCACATGGCTTCCGGTCCAGCCAGAGCCCCTGCCCCTACTTGGTATTGCCGACTCTGTCACCACCCACCTTCCAGACTGGCTTCCTGCATGAGCTTTGGCCAGCATTGGAAACTTTCCCCTAACTCAAGCCCAGGATCCCAAATCCACCCCCACCTTGTGTCCCCAGCCTGATGAGCTACTCTCTGATATCTAAATTGTCCCAGCTTTTATCCAGGGAGTCTCCTGGTCTGATTCTAAATTCACTAACCCTTCTCCTGTCTGTCTGCCCACAACAGAACCCCCAAATCCAGACCCCAGAATCCCTGGGTGATCCATATACTGCCACCCCCCTCAGTGCTCACAAGCCAATGAGGTGACTAAGACTTAAAGGTTTAACCTCTTGCTCCAAATCAGAGCGCCTGCATCCACTTACCAGTGTCTGTTGTACTCGTTTTTGTTTTTTTTTTTGAGATGGAGTTTTTCTCTGTCACCCAGGCTGGAGTGCAATGGCGCTATCTTGGCTCACTGCATCCTCCACCTCCCAGGTTCAAGCGATTCTCCTGCCTCAGTCTCTTGAGTAGCTGGGATTACAGGCATGGGCCACCACGAGAGGCTCATTTTGTATTTTTAGTAGAGACGGGGTTTCTCTATGCTGGTCAGGCTGATCCTGAACTCCCTACCTCAGGTGATCCACCTGCCTTGGCCTCCCAAAGTACTGGGATCACAGGCGTGAGCCACCGTGCCCAGCCATATTGTACTCTTAAACTACAGGCATATACCTTTCAGAACCTTCTAGTGAGGATCTCTTACCCCATCCTCCCACAGGCCAACTCCCCCATCATTTATCCAGAAACAACTAGAAGGTCCCTTCTCCATCCTTCCAGAATACACCAGAATACACCAGAATACGACATTAGTTTCTTCATCTGGCTCCCAGTCCCACCTCCAGACCTATTCCTTAAATCCTGAGTCTCCTGGGTAGTGTACCTGCCAAGCGAGCCACTGGAGTGTGGGAAGAAAGTTCTAGCGCTTCTATTTCTTGCCGTGTGTAACATTTTATTATGAAATATTTAAAACTTCTGCAAAGCTCTAGAGACTATTCTTGGGAAGACCTATTTCTGTCACATAAAGAGGTTAATCTTTACTACTGTGGAGAATGGTTTGGTCCTGCTGGGTGGGAGGGCCCCCTCCTGCAGCGTAGTGTACCTGCCACACCCTCCTCCCTCTGGCACAGAGCTTTCCCCTGTCCTGCCGCTGAGAACCTGGTGGCTGTAGTGGTGCGTAAGGGAGGCAGGGGGCTTCAGCGTCTCCAGCACAGGTTCAAGGACAGGCAAGCTTGGGTTCCAATCCCAGCCCTGCCCCTTGCTGCTTATTTCTTTGATGCAGCAAGACTCAAAAGAAACCCCTTTGAGCCCGTGTGAAACCTGGGATAATACGGCCCCACCTCTTTTGAGATCTTTGTTAAGAATGAATTAAGACTGGGTCAGGAAAGGGCAGGTCTGGAAGGAAGCATTGTGGAGGGGGAAGGAGAGATCTTTGTGGTTCTGAGCACAGGCCTGACTAGGTTCAAATTTTGGCTCTGTCTGTATCACTCACGTGCTGGTGACTGCCAGGGAATTGTTTGTTCACTGTGCCTCAGTTTCCCCCACCTGAGATCTGAATGATCTCCACCTCACAGGGTTGTTGTAAGGATTACCTTATTCATTTAATATTTGTAATACTTTTGGGGCCGTAGCTATTATCATCATCATTTAAAAAATTCTTGCTTGTCGTTAAAAAAAAAAAATTCTGTAGTCTAATGTGGTGTTGCATGCCTATAGTCCCAGCTACTCAGGAGGCTGAGGCAGAAGGATCACTTGAACTCAGAAGTTGGAGTCCATCCTGAGCAACAGCAAGGCCTTGTCTTTTTTTTTCAATTTTTTTTTTTTTTCCCCCCGAGACAGGGTCTTGCTGTGTCACCCAGGCTGGAGTGCAGTGGCGCCATCTTGGCTCACTGCACCTTCCACCTCCCAGGCTCAAGTGATCCTCCTACCTCTGCCTCCTGAGTAGCTGGGACCACAGGTGCACACCACAATGCCCAGCTAATTTTTGTACGTTTTGGTAGAGATAGGGTTTCATCATGTTGCCCAGGCTGCTTTCAAATTCCTGAGCTCAGGCAGTCCACCTGCCTCAGCCTCACAAAGTGCTGGGATTATAGGTGTGAGCCACCAAGCCCAGCCTAAGACTTTGTCTCTTAAAAAAAAAATTCCACAGGTTCCAGAAGGGGACAAATGAGTCCTTTTTCCCAGCCCCAGCTAGCCAACTATCCTGCCCAGAGACAGCTGCTGTTAGTGTTTTCTTCTAATGAGTTGTATGACATTGAGATTCTGTGAGCCTCAGTTTCCCTAACTGTAAGGCAGGAGGGTAGTGACTCCTGTGGGCCCTGCTTACTGGGGTGGCTTCTCCCCCTGCCCAGCCTGCTGCAGCCTCTCCCAGATGGGAGGTGTAAAGCCAGGCTGGGCAGGCTGCCGCCCTCACCAACTCCAAGAGGCCTTTTTTAGCTGCGGCCTCCCTGGCGGCTGCTCAGAGGACATTGGGGAGAGTGGTGGCTGCCCAGCAGTGTCTTGCAGGGTGGCAGGCGGGCTCCAGGGTGACATAGGCCCATCATGGAGAAAGGGAGGTACAGAGGCCACAAGCTGCTTTTTTTTTGAGGTGGAGTATTGCTCTGTTGCCCAGGCTGAAGTACAGTGATGCCATCTTGGCTCACCGCAACCTCCGCCTCCCGGGTTCAAGCAGTTCTCCTGCCTCAGCCTACCAAGTAGCTGGGAATATAGGCACACGCCATCATGCCTCGCTAATTTTTGTGGGTTTGTTTTGTTTTGTTTTTGAGACAGAGTCTCGCTCTGTGGCCAGGCTGGAGTTCAGTGGTACAATCTCAGCTCACTGCAACCTCCACCTCCTGGGTTCAAGCGATTATCCTGCCTCAGCCTCTCGAGTAGCTGGATTACTGGCGCATGCCACCACACCCTGCTGATTTTTGTATTTTTAGTAGAGATGGGGTTTCACCATGTTGGCCAGGATGATCTTGATCCCTTGACCTTGTGATCTGCCCGCCTTGGCCTCCCACAGTGCTGGGATTACAGGCGTGAGCCATTGCACCAAGCAACTTTTTTTTTTTTTTTAAAGATGGAATCTCACTATGTTGCCCAGGGTGGTCTCAAATTCCTGACCTCAAGAGGTCTTCCCACCTCGGCCTCCCAACTCCTGGGATTAGAGGCATGTGCCACTGTGCCCAGCTGCTCTTTCTTATCTCATGAGGTGTAGCCTTTTTTTTTTTTTTTTTGAGACAGGGTCTCACTCTGTCACCCAGGCTGGAGTGCAGTGGTGTGATCTTGGCTCACTGCTACTCTGCTTCTCGGGTTCAAACAATTCTCCTGCCTCAGCAGCTGAAGTAGCTGGGATTGCAGGCACCTGCCACCATGCTCAGCTAATTTTTGTATTTTTAGTAGAGACGGGGTTTCGCCATGTTGACCAAGCTGGTGTCAAACTCCTGATGTTAGGTGATCCACTTGCCTCGGCCTCCCTGAGTCCTGGGATTAGAGGCGTGAGCCACCACTCCCAGTCAGGTAGGCCTTCTTTTTGTTTTTCAAGGCAACAAACGGGGGTTTACCTTCAATTTTTTTTCTTTTTTTTTTTTCAAGCATGTAGGCCTTCTTGACCCCTTATCCTTATGGGGGAAACTGAGGCTCATGCTGGCTGTGTCAGTCTCCTTTGGCATTAGAATAGGGGCCAGCTCTGCCTGGCCCTGCCCTAGAACCTGGGAACACAGCCTCATACAAGGCACAGAAATGAGTCAGCAGACCATTCGGTTGGCAGTGACAAGGACGGAGGTGGTAACAGTGGGACTCACCTACCGAGGGCTGTGTTGGAAGCATGTTCCATAGAGTTACTCATTCAGTCCTCACAGCGATCCTGGGAGACTCCGTTTCACAGAGGGGGAAGACCCAGGCCAGGAAAGGTTTCAGTGACATTGCCAAAGTTCCATCTCCCGTCAGTGGCAGAGCTGGGTGCTGTGACCTCGTAGTAACCACCACTCCCAGTTATTGAGCATGTACTCTGGGCCAGAAATCAAGCTAAGCATTTGAAGGACATTTCCTTTTGTAAGCCCCAGAATAGTCCCTAGAGAGAGAGAAAAGAGAGGAAGAGAGAGAGGAGAGAGACAGAGAGAGAGAGAGATTGTCTCTTTGCACAGATGGTAATGTCCCTGGCCAGCACAGGAAGGGTGCGTGTCCAGGGCCCGCATGGCTCTGGACATTTGACTTTAATGATCTCCTTTGTTTCTTCCGATACAAGCTTGTGCCGTCAGCATTATTGACTGTGTTTGACAGATGAGGAAACCGAGGTTCCAGAAGGTTAGGAGATGGCCCAGGGACACTGAGCCAGTACATGGTGGCTGTGGGCTAGGACCCTAGGGCTGGTGCCCCAAGGCTGTCCTCCAGAACCCTCACCACATCACCAGATGGTCACAGTTGGTCCTTTGGGGGATCAGTGGTGCCCTAGCCAGAAGGCATTTGGGGAAGGTTCTGTTGAAGCTGAGGTTTGGGTGCAAAGCAGGTGAGGGGACTGCAGAGGCCAAGAGGCAAGAGAGAGCCTTTGCTTTTCGGGGAACCATGAGGACCAGCATCTGCCTGGGACCCAGGACCAGGATGTGGGGGATCAGGAGTCCCATCTGAATTCAGACCCCGCCAAGGCATGGTAGTGGGGAAGGCTGTGGTGATGCATGGGCTTCACAGGCTTCTCTGGCGGCAGCTGTGCCTGGATTGGGGGAAGGACAGTGATCGAAGGTGGTGGCACATTTCAGAGTTTGATTAGTGGCTCTGGATAGAGCAGGTCCCACTGAGAGTCACGAGAGATGATAGTGGAGCACGCAGGGGTCTCAGGAGAGGCCTGAACAATCTGATGGGGCCCAGGTGGAGGTCTAAGCGAGATAGGGAGTGAGGCACTATTATCAGCAGAAAGAGGAGGTGCCTGGGGCTGGGGTACTCGGGAAGCCGCTGGACACCAAGCTGGGGCTCAGCAGGGCACGCTGGGCTGGAGACAGAGCCAAGGGGTCCTTGACAGTGATCCTGGGGGCAAGGCTATGGGTGGACCAAAGAAACATCTAGAAGGGGGCCCGGTGCGTTTAGATGCCTGTAATCATGCCTGTAATCCCAACAGTTTGGGAGGCCCAGGTGGGTGGATCACTTGAGGTCAGGAGTTCAAGACCAGCCTGACCAACATGGTGAAACCTCATCTCTACTAAAAATACAAAATTAGCTGGGAGTAGTGGCACATGCCTGTAATCTCAGCTACTTGGGAGGCTGAGGCAGGAGAATCGCTTGAACCCGGAGGCGGAGGTTACAGTCAGCCTAGATGGCGCTGTTGCACTTGAGCCTGGGCAACAAGAGCGAAACTCTGTCTCAAAAAAAAAAAAAAAAAAGAAAGAAAGAAGAAAGGGAAGAGAGGCAGGGCCTTTGTTGAGGGAGAATACCGCAGAGGACCTGGTTCTGGGGAGGAAAGATGGTGAGTTCGGTTTTGGGCATGGAGTTAGAAATGCCTGCAGGGACACCAGGCAGAAGCAGCTTGATGGGGGTGGGGGGGTAGGGGGAGGAGCAGGGAAGGGGACCAAGTGTGGGTAAGGGCGGCTCCAGGTCGGAGGGGGAAGGCTGACAGCTGGAGACAGTGTTTAGGCCTCCACTGGGCATCTCATTACTTATTCACTCAAGAAGCATTTCCTGGCCAGGCACAGTGGCTCACGCCTATAATTTCAGCACTTTGGGAGGCCGAGGCAGGTGGATGGCTTGAGCACAGGAGTTTGAGACCAGCCTGGGCCACATGGCAAAACGCCATCTCTACAAAAAATAAAAAAGTTAGCTAGGCAGGGTGGTGTGCACCTGTAGTCCCACCTACTTGGAAGGTTGAGGCAGGAGGATTGCTTGAGCCTAGGAGCTTGAGGCTGCAGTGAGCCAGGGTCGCACCCTGCACTCTAGTCTGCATGACGACGAGACGTTCAAACAAAACCGACAAAACAAAAACAAAAAAACAAGCATCTGCCGAGTCCCTGCCTTGCACCAGGCCAAGTTCCTGGCTCTGGGGACAAAGTGGTGAACACATTCCCACATGTTTAGAGCAGGGCGTGGAGGGGAGGCAGTACGAAGAACATGATAAACAATTGTCATACGATGTTAGCGGTGGCTGGTGCTGAGGAGGCAGGGAATGCCAGGCAGGGGTGGGGGGGAGGTTACCATCATCAGGAAGGTGGTTGGGGAAGGGGTCCTTGCTAAGGCAACATGGAGCCCAGATGGCTCGGGTGCCATGGAGTCAGCTGTAGGGGGATCTGAGGGAAAAGCACACCAGGTAGTGGGAAAAGCCAGTGGGAAGGCCTTAAGGTTCAAAAAAGAAGTGGGGTCCGCAGAGTGCAGTGGCTCCTGCCTATAGTCCCAGCACTTTGGGAGGCCAAGGTAGAAGGATTGCTTGAATCCAGGACTTCAAGACCAGGCTGGGCAACATGGTGAAACCCCGTCTTTACTGAAAATACAAAAATGAGCTGTGCATGGTGGTGCATACCTGTAGTCCCAGCTACTCAGGAGGCTGAGATGGGAGGATCGCCTGCGAGGCTGCAGTGAGTCATCTTCTGGCCCCTGCACTCCAACCTGGACAACAGAGCGAGACCCTGTCTTTAAAAAAACGGGCTCGAGAAAAGTGAGGGGCCAGTGTGGATGGAAGGAGGAGTGACAGGGCAGATTGTGCTGGCCCACGTAAGCTGTGGTGACGACTTGGGCTCTGCTCTGAGTAAAATGGGAGCCGCCAGGGTTCTCAGCAGAGGATGGAGGGACCTGACCCCACTTGGGTGTGCACTGGCACCTGTCGGGGCAAGGACGGAATTTGGGAGACCAGGGCACTGGAGGTGGACGCAGACTTTTTCCCAGGGCTATCTCAGGTGCAGGGGTTGAGTATGGGGCCAGGGGTAAGGGGACAGGCCGCTCCCCAGAGTGACAGGCCATCCCTGCCCGCAGGCCCGGGTGGAGCGCATGGAGCAGTTCCAGAAGGAGAAGGAGGAACTGGACAGGGGCTGCCGCGAGTGCAAGCGCAAGGTGGCCGAGTGCCAGAGGAAGCTGAAGGAGCTGGAGGTGGCCGAGGGCGGCAAGGCAGAGCTGGAGCGGCTGCAGGCTGAAGCGCAGCAGCTGCGCAAGGAGGAGCGAAGCTGGGAGCAGAAGCTGGAGGAAATGCGCAAGAAGGAGAAGAGCATGCCCTGGAACGTGGACACGCTCAGCAAAGATGGCTTCAGCAAGGTGTGCGGGGCGGGCGGGGCGGGCAGTGCACATGCGCAGCCAGCGAGCGTGCAGCCAGAACGCATGCGCACCCAATGCCAAGTCAGGGGAGGACCCCGGTGGTGAAACTGAAGAGTGTGGTGTGGGGGTTGGGGGATGGACGGGGGCCACGTGGGGAGAGGGGGACAGGCTTAGGGGGCCAGGCGGATGAAACACCCCACCGGTCCCCCTCCTCTGATCTGCCCCAAGGCCCATGCCCACGCTCCCGCCACCTTGATGCTCATGGCTTCGTCACCACCTCCGCCGTGGATGGGATGGGCGCTGCGGCCACGGCCCGGCCGGCCGCGCTCGAGGCGCTCCGCAGCCTTGCCCCAGCCCACTCCCCTTCTCACCCTACCACAGAGCATGGTCAATACCAAGCCTGAGAAGGCAGAGGAGGACTCAGAGGAGGTGAGGGAGCAGAAACACAAGACCTTCGTGGAAAAGTATGAGAAACAGATCAAGCACTTTGGTGAGTGGGGCGTGTGGGTTATAGGGGAGCCAGGTCAGGGCAGGCCCTTTGCCTCCAGGGCCCTCCAGCACCTTGCCAGCATCTTCCCGCAGGCATGCTCCGCCGCTGGGATGACAGCCAAAAGTACCTGTCAGACAACGTCCACCTGGTATGTGAGGAGACGGCCAATTACCTGGTCATCTGGTGCATTGACCTAGAGGTGGAGGAGGTGAGTAGAGCTTTCCCCAGGGCTGTGAAAAGGTGCTGTCACACGCCGCCACTTGGTGACACTGCCTGTTGTCCCTGGCAGAAATGTGCACTCATGGAGCAGGTGGCCCACCAGACAATCGTCATGCAGTTTATACTGGAGCTGGCCAAGAGCCTGAAGGTGGACCCCAGGGCCTGCTTCCGGCAGTTCTTCACTAAGATTAAGGTAGGGTCTCTGAGCTGCCAGGTGGCCGGAGGCCCCCTCCTCAGGGGACCAGCCCACAGTGCTCTGGGCAAGGCCAACTCCTGTCCACAGTGACTCAAACCCCTCCCAATCACAGCATCCTAGATTAGGAGGCGGTGGGGGCAGGGACGGGAGAGAGGTGGGCCGATCCTGCCAGACTTTAAAAGTGGACGTTAGGCCAGGCTTGGTGGCTGAGTACTGTAGTCTCGGCTATTTGGGAGCCTGAGGTGGAGGACCACTTGAGCTCAGGAGTTTGCGAGCTATGGTGTGCCACTGCATTCCAGCCTGGGTGACAGAGCAAAACCGCATTTTTTTTAAAAAAAGTGGAGACTGGGCACAGTGGCTCATGCCTGTCATCCCACCGCTTTGGGAGGCCGAGGCAAGCGGATCACCTGAGCTTGGGAGTTTGTGACCAGCCTGACCAACATGGAGAAAAATATAAAATCTACTAAAAATACAAAATTAGCTGGGCATGGTGGCGCATGCCTGTAATCCCAGCTACTCAGGAGGCTGAGGCAGGATAATCACTTGAACCTGGGAGGCAGAAGTTGCGGTAAGCTGAGATTGCGCCATCGCACTCCAGCCTGGGCAACAAGAGCAAAACTCCGTTTAAAAAAAAAAAAGTGGGGGGCAGTAGGATGTGCTGAAGGTCCCCATGTGGATATGGGGGTAATATGGGTGTCTCTAGGATTTTGAGGGTTTTTTTTGAGACAGAGTCTTGCTCTGTCACCCAGGCTGGAATGCAGTTGCTCGATCTCAGCTCAGTGCAACCTCTGCCTCCCAGGTTCAAGTGATTCTCATGCCTCCGCCTTCCAAGTAGCTGGGATTACAGGCACCTGCCAGCCTCTAGAGTTTTTAACCTGCGCACCTGCAGGAACAGGGCTACTCTTACCGAGCTTGCGGAGACAAGGACAAGGCAGGCTGGAGGGACACTCGGAGGCTGGGAGGTGGCTGTGTTGAGTTAGAGGCGCCTATGTAGGGACACTCAGGACGTGAGTGTTGCACATCTGCAGTAGAGCAGGGCTCCCAAGCAGGTGGTCTTCAGCAAATGCCAGATGACGTCCCTGGCTGGGGGGAGCCCAAGCCTTGAGGAGCCCCCTCATGTAGGTCAGGAACAGACTTGGGACACCTCTGAGGAGCTGCGGCTGGAGGGTCCTGGGCTCCCCATTCTCTTCTGAGCATTGGGCTGGGTCCAGTGAGCACTGCCCAACCCCCATAGACAGCCGATCGCCAGTACATGGAGGGCTTCAACGACGAGCTGGAAGCCTTCAAGGAGCGTGTGCGGGGCCGTGCCAAGCTGCGCATTGAGAAGGCCATGAAGGAGTACGAGGAGGAGGAGCGCAAGAAGCGACTCGGCCCCGGCGGCCTGGACCCCGTTGAGGTCTACGAGTCCCTCCCCCGAGGTGCGGTTCCCCCGGGCCAGGTGGGCAGCAGGAGGGCCCTAGCGAGACCCCCAGGGCCACAGGGACCCAGCCCCTGACCCCAGCTCCTCTGCACCCCCAGGAACTCCAGAAGTGCTTCGATGTGAAGGATGTGCAGATGCTGCAAGACGCCATCAGCAAGATGGACCCCACCGTGAGTAACCCCCGCCTCCCATGCCTTTTCAGCAGGCCACGTGTCTCCCCCAGCGCTGCGTCCCAAGTCTCCGAAGCCGGCTGGTGAAAGTGCTCCTCTGAGCCTTCTCCAAGGAGTCGGGGGTTGTGTCACCTTGGCATACACCCACATTTATTGAGCACCTAGTGTATCCCAACATCCAGCAGATGATTGCCGAGCTTTCAGCGCATGTCCCTTGTGACTGACAGTCACTGTTACTGTGACGGAGTCCAGCCTCAGTTTCCTTATCCAAACCATGTTTTCTCTCAATATCAGCCCACAAAAATGTGTGGGGAAGGGAGCTGAGCACATGGCAGGGAGTGGTAAATCTGGATGTTAATTGGATTTTGACTGCTTGTTTTTGAGAGACAGGGTCTTCCTCTCTTACGCTGGCTGCAACTTTGACCTCCCCAGGCTTGTGATTCTCCCACTTCAGCCTCCCCAAGTAGCTGGGATTATAGGCTAACACCACGACATCTGGCTAATTTTTTAAAAAAATGTGTTTTTATAGAGACAGGGTCTCACTGGCTATATTTTTGGAAGTGGTGATAGACTTTGAATCTAAGTGGGACACACTTTAACCCTATTCCTACCACTTGGCTCACTGGTTGGCCACACCTGGTTTTCTCAGTGTAAAATGGGTCTAGTTACAGGACTGGCCCTGAGGTTCTAGAAGCTTCTGTGGTCATAGCCATCTAGACCAGGTTCTGCAAACCGCAGCTCGCGGACTCACTGCCTATCTTTTATAATAAAGTTTTATTGGAACAAAACAGCCACGCTCAATTGTTTCCCTGTCACCTACAACCGATCTTGCTCTGCCGCAGCAGAGCCGAGTCGTGACGGAGACCATATGGCTCGCGGAAACAGAAATACTTAGTCTGTCCCTTTACCAAAAAAATTTGCTGCCTTTTTTTCTAGATTGCACTATCTAAATTAAAGTTAAATAAAATTTAAAATTCCAACTGGGCAGCACTTTGATAGGCTGAGGTGGGCAGATCACCTGAGGTCAGGAGTTTGAGAGCAGCCTGGCCAACGTGGCAAAACCCTGTCTCTACTAAAAGTACAAAAATTAGCCAGGCGTGGTGACAGGTGCCTGTAATCCCAGCTACTCGGGGGGCTGGGACAGGAGAATCACTTGAACCTGGGAGGCAGAGGTTGCAGTGAGCCGAGATCGCACCACTGCATTCCAGTCTGGGAGACAGAGCGAGACTCCATCTCTAAATAAATAAATTAGTAAAATAAAATGAGCAGGAAGCCAGCTTGGGGATGTGCAGGGGACAACAGGGTGGCCACCAGGTGGCAGCTCTGCCTCACCTGCCTGCTCTTCTTGCAGGACGCAAAGTACCACATGCAGCGTTGCATTGACTCCGGCCTCTGGGTCCCGAACTCTAAGGCCAGCGAGGCCAAGGAGGGAGAGGAGGCGGGTCCCGGGGACCCGCTGCTGGAAGCTGTTCCCAAGACGGGCGATGAGAAGGATGTCAGCGTGTGACCTGCCCCAGTTGCCACCACCACCTGCTTGCAGGCCCCTATGCGCCCCTTTTCAGAAAAACAGATAGATGCCATCTCCCCCCGCTCCTGGCCTCCTCCACTTGCGCTGCTCAGCCCAGCCTGGGGGGCCCCGCCCAACCCTCCCCGCCCTCCCCCACTGTCCCCACTCTCCAGTGCCCATTCAAGTCTCTGCTTTGAGTCAAGGGGCCTCACTGCCTGCAGCCCCCCATCAGCATTATGCCAAAGGCCCGGAGGTCCGGGGGAGGGGGCAGAGGTCGCCAGGCTGGTCCATCAGGTAGTAGGGGGAGGGTCCCCAGCCAAGGGGCTGGCTCTGGTCACTGGGCTCTGTTTTCACTGTTTGTCTGCTGTGTGTGTCTGTTATTTGGCAAACAGCAGTGGTGTTCCAATAAAGGGTTTCAGATGCTCTCTGGGCTCTGCGAGGGCCGTTGAGGCAGCCCCGTCTCTTGTGGGTAAGAGGGAAACCTGGTGGAATATTGGAAGCTGAGTCTTGGTGCTCTAGTCCTTTGCCCTCAAGCCATTGTGGGTACTTGCCTCGCACATGCTGTTCCACCACTTGGAACAATCTCCTCCAGAGGCCCCAGAAGCCTGCAGCCTTCAGTTCTCACCCACCCACTCCCCCTGTCCCTACATTGGACCTCCAGAATGCGGGTTGTCCAAGCTGATCACCACCAGAGGGCAGTAGTGATCTGCAAACCAAGTCATATTTTCTAGGGTTTTGCAGATTTTGCCTGCCCATGCCCACCTTTGCCCCCTGCCACCCACTTCCAGCTTCCTACCACCATTTGGGGCAGCATCCTGGGCTACATCTCTCTGCTTTATGGCCAGTGCTGCCCCCAAACTTTTTTGTTGTTGAGACAGTCTAGCTGTTGCCCCAGGCTGCAGTACAGTGGTATGGTCTCTGATCACTACAACCTCTGTCTCCCAGGTTCAAGTGATTATCCTGCCTCAACCTCCCGAGTAGCTGGAATTATAGGTGCCCGCCACCACACCCAGCTAATGTTTGTATTTTTGGCAGAGATGGAGTTTCACCATAGTGGCCACACTGGTCTCAAACTCCTGACCTTAGGTGATCCACCCACCTTGGCCTTCCAAAACGCTGGGATTAGAAGTGTGAGCCACTGCACCTGGCCCCCCCACAAACATCTTGATTCTGACCGCTGCCTTTTATCCCCATGGCCTCCAGGTCCCCATCCCCCTCTGGCTCTAATACCTGCCCCAGCCTCTTTCCCATTGCCCACTCCAAGCCAACCCTTCCAACAGGCAGCAGCCAGAGGGCACCTGTGAACATGGGGGTCAGGCCAGGTCCCACCTCTGCTCCAAAGCCTCGCAGGCTTCCCCCTCCCCTGGGAGCAGAAGCCAAAGTCCTCCCCTGCAGCTGGCCAGGCTCCAGCACCATCTGCCTGTTACCTCCCTGCCCTGTTGTCCCCAACCCCATACTGGCCCTTGAGCACTTGAAATTTCTCTTCTTGGTGTGGCCTTGGGTGATGTACTGAGCCTCAGTGTCTCTGCTGTTAGTGATGGCTAACATCATCACACTAGTGTCCTCCTCAGGCTGTAGTGAGGGGAAAAGTGAGGTAAGAGTTCAGACAACAATCACCTGGCACTCAGATCCTTTGAATGTGGACCTGGGCACTTGGTGTCCCTCTGCAAAAGTCACAAATATTTCTGCCATAGGAAAAGGCTTAAAGAAGAGTGCATGGCCAGGTGCAGTGGCTCACGCCTATAATCCCAACACTTTGAGAGGCCAAGGTGGGAGGATCGCTTGAGCTTGGGAATTCAAGACTGGCTTGGCTACCGTGGCGAAACCCAGTCTGTACTAAGAATACAAAAATTAGCCAGGCATGGTGACGCATGCCTGTAGTCCCAGCTACTCAGGAAGCTGAGGCAGGAGAATTGATTGAACCCAGGATGTGGAGGTTGCAGTGAGCCGAGATCACACCACTGCACTCCAGTGTGGGTGACAGAGTCTCCACCTCAAAAAATAAGTGCAGCCCTGGGCGAACGGGGGCACACCTATAGTTACAGTTACTTGGGAGGCTGAGGCAGGAGGATTGCTTGAGTCTGGAAGGTCGAGGCTGCAGTGAGCTACAATCAAAGTACAGTAAACACCCAGGTACACATCAGTTTAAGACATGAAATATTGGCTGGGCGCGGTGGTGGCTCACACCTGTAATCCCAGCACTTTGGGAAGCTGAGGCAGGAGGATCACAAGGTCAGGAGATGGAGACAATTGTGGCTAACACGGTGAAACCCTGTCTCTACTAAAAACGCAAAAAATTAGCCGGACATGGTGGTGCACACGCCTGTAACCCCAGCGACTGGGAAGGCTGAGGCAGGAGAATTGCTTGAACCTGGGAGGCAGAGGTTGCAGTGAGCCGAGATTGCATCACTGCACTCCAGCCTGGGCGACAAGACTCCGTATAAAAAAAAAAAAAAAAAAAAAAAAAAAAAGACACGAAATAGCTCAGATCCAGTAGAGACTCTGTCCACCTCTCCTGGGGGACATCACCTCTGAGGGGAACTGCTTGTCACTCAGACCACAGATCAATGCCACTTCTCAGAGGCCCTCCTTGATCTACTTGAATTGCCCTCATGCTCAGCCACCAAACCTGCCCTCACATGCCCTGCTTTGCACCGACCTGTGTATTGTCACCTCCCACGTACCATGGGTGCCACAAGAGCACAGACCTTCTCTTGTAGCATCCACAGCGCCAGAAAGGGGACCTTTCGGAAACATTTGCAAAAAACACTGGATAAAAACCCCTGGAAAGCTGTTGTGCCCAAGCCCATTACCACCAGGGGGCAGGAGTGAGCTGCAAATCTAGTAACTTTCCTTAGTGCTTTGTACATTCAGTGAGAACAGCAGGTTGGGGGCTGTAGGGGGACTCCTGGAACCTTGAATGAGCCTCACACATCGCCCAAGATCTTTTATTTTATTTATTTTTAAGGATCAGGGGTCTCTCCATGTTGCTCATGCTGGATTTGAACTGAGCTCAAGCAGTCTGCCAGCCTTGGCCTCCCAAAGTGTTGGGACTACAGGTCAGTGTGCCCTGCCAAGCTAACATTTTAACTTTTGTTCATCATAGACATTTTGGTGTTAATTTCGGTTTTTCAAAATATTGCATTCCTGGTTATTGAAGGTTTTGTTTGTCTTTTGTGAGACATCCGTCACCCAGGCTGGAGTGCAGTGGTGTGATCTCGGGCTCACTGCAACCTCTGCCTCCTGGGTTCAAGCCATTCTCCTACCTCAGCCTCCCAAGTAGGTGGGATTACAGGCACCTGCCCACGATGCCTGGCTAATTTTTGTATTTTTTGTAGAGACGGGTTTCACCATGTCGGCCAGGCTGGTCTCAAACTCCTGACCTCAAGTGATCCGCCCACCTCAGCCTCCCAAAGTGCTGGGATTACAGGGGGTGAGCCACCGTGCACAGCAGCTGGTTATTGAAGTTCCTGGCACCCTTTTTACTTTTGTGCCTCACCTTAGCACTGGCACTGGTCCTGGTAGAGACACAGGGATCAAGGCGTCAGATTTTCTCTCAGGAGGTAGAGTGGCACAAACTCATCCTCCCTTCCCATCCGCCCACCCAGTTCCCTGCCACTCCTTTCAGAGTTTCGTTTTGGAAAATTGCATATATTCTTATCCATTCCCCTTCTCCATTTTTTTTCCAAACAGTGTCTCATTCTGTCACCCAGGCTGGAGTGCAGTGGTGGGATCACAGCCCACTGAAACCTCCACCACTCAGGCTGGGGCTGCCCTCCCATCTCAGCCTTTGAGCATCTAGGACTACAGGCGAGTGCCGCCACACCCAGCTAATGGTTAACTTTTTGTAGAGACATAGTCTTACTATGTTGCCCAGGCTGGTCTCAAGCTCCTGGGTTCAAGGGATCCTCCTGCCTTGGCCTCCCAAAGTGCTGGAATTACAGGCATGAGCCACCTTCCCCAGCCTTTTTTTTTTTAAGATGGGATCTCCCTCTGTCACCCAGGCTGGAGTACGGTGGCACAGTCAGCTCACTGCAGCCTCTAACTTCTAGGCTCAAGTGATTCTCCTGCTGCAATCTCCTGAGTAGCTCAAATTACAGCCAAGAGACACTGCATCTGGCTATCCACCACCAGTCCTTTTTTTTGAGATGGAGACCTGCTCTGTTGCCCAGGCTGAAGTGCAGTGGCACTATCTTGGCTCACTGCAACCTTAACCTCCCAGGTTCAAGCGATTATCCTTCCTCAGCCTCACATACAAGCATGCACCACCACACCCAGCTTATGAAGTGTATTAACTCATTTGATGCCCCCATATGCCTCTGAGTTTGGGACTCTAAATAACCACATCTTGCAGTGGAGGAAGATGTGCTCCACCCACGAGCACACAGTGATGGAGCTGGGACTCGAACTCAGCCCGTCTGGTGCCAGCCTTCATGTGTATAAGTTACTTCTCTGTATCCTTTCAGGCCAACACTGAGTGTCCCGTTTGGGGCTGCTCCTGAGAATTTTCTAGAGAACACAGGTTCGCACACGTGCCTAAAGGAGCATAGAATTTTTGTGGAAAGATTCCCAGGAGGCCAGGCACAGTGGCTCAGGCCTATAATCCCAGCACTTTGGGAGGCCAAGGCGGACAGATCACCTGAGGTCAGGAGTTTGAAACTAGCCTGGCCAAGATGGCAAAACCCCATCTCTACTAAAAACACAAAAATTAGCTGGGCATGATGGTGGGCGCCTGTAATCCCAGCTACTCGGGAGTCTGAGGCAGGAGAATCCTTTGAACCCAGGAGGTGGAGGTTGCAGTGAGCTGAGATCATGCCATTGCATTCCAGCCTGGGCAACAAGAGTGAAACTCCATCTCAAAAAAAAAAAAAAAAAAGAACAATTCCCAGGAAACCCATCCCATTGAGGAGCAGACTGTTCCCTCAACTATCCCATACATCAAAACACAAAGGGATTTTACTTTTAATTCATCAATTCTCGGCTTTCCCACGTCCCGTGGGGGCTCTGAGGAGGCCCCTCCCTGCAGCCCCCAAGGACCAGGGGGAAGCCCCCAGCTTTGTTCCTTCCTGAAAAAGGAAGTGGTGTGGCCAACTATCCTGGCTTGCCCCAATGCTATCATGGAAAGCCCCCCATTGGGGAACCCCCTCAGTCCTGGGAAACCCCAGCCTGTTAGTCACGTGTGGGCCAGGTCTGGGATGTGGGAGCTTGGGAAGGAGACCCCAGGCCTGGGCAGAATAGCCTCCGTAGCCTCTTTCTTCGGTTGTCAAGTGTGGGTGCTGATACCACTCACAAAGAATCTGAGAAGTCCCAGGGATTGCTAAATCCCCGCCCTAGGCGCAGTGTCCAGGCTGGGAAAACGTCAGCTATTCCATTTATTATTTATTTATTTGACAGGGTCTTGCTCAGTTGCCCAGGTTGGAGTGCAGTGACACAATCATAGCTCATTGCACTTCAACCTCTGGACCCAAGCGATCTCACCCCAGCCTCCCCAGTAGCTGGGACTACAGGCATGTATCACCACGCCCTGCTAATTTTTAAATTTTTTGTAGACACGGGGTTTCACTATGTTGTCCAGGCTGGTCTGGAACTCCTGGGCTCAAGCGATCCTCCTGCCTCTGTCTCTCAAAGTGCTGGGATTACAGGCGCCAGCCACCACACCCAGCTTATTGTTAGAATGTATTATTATTACTGGGAGTATGACTAGCATTGTTATTAGTAGTCCGCCCATGTGGCATTTCCTGCTAGTTCCTTCAGGAGTGGGGGAATACCAGGACTCAGGCCCACCCGGCTCGCCGTGGTCTAGTGTCTAATTGCAGAGCCTCGCCCTGGACGGCTGTTGAAGAATCTGGCACTCTCAGCTTCCTGATGCTGTACCCAGGCGGCAACAGAGAGGAAGCTCACAGCCAGCCCTCCGGCAGCAGGCTATACAACAGCCAGGGATTCCTGGCTCCCAGGCCATTCATTCCCCCCAGCGCTGGCTTCTTAAGCCATCTACTGGGCTCGAGGCACAACCCCAGATGCTGAGGGCACATCTGACAACCAGACAGACCTCTTTCTGGTGGGGCTGATGTCCTAGAACCACAGACAGGCAATAGAACGGGTGCTCAAAGAAACTTCCCAAGGCCAGGTGCGGTGGCTCACACCTCTGGGCATTTGGGAGGTCAAGGAGGGAGGATCACTTGAGTCCAGCAGTTTGAAACCAGCCTGGGCAACATGGTGAAAACCCATTTCTATAAAAAATACACGAACACACACAAATTAGCCAGGCATGGTAATGCACATCTGTAGTCCCAGCCTCTCGGGAGGCTGACGTAGATTGTGAATGCTAAACCTGGGAGGTTGAGACTGCAGTGAATTGAGATCATAGCACTGCACTCCAGCCTAGGCAACAGAGTGAGACTCTGTCTCAAAAAAAAGAAAAGAAAAGAGCTGGACGCAGTGGTTCACACCTGTAATCCCAGCACTTTGGGAGGCCGAGGTGGGAGAGGAACACCTGAGGTCGGGAGTTCAAGACCAGCCTGACCAACATAGAGAAACCCTGTCTCTACTAAAAAAATACAAAATTAGCCAGGCATGGTGCTGTATGCCTGTAATCCCAGCTACTCAGGAGGCTGAGGCAGGAGAATTGCTTGAACCCGGGAGGCGGAGGTTGTGTGAGCCCAGATCGTGCCACCGCACTCCAGCCTGGGCAACAAGAGCAAAACTCCGTCTCTAAATAAATAAATAAATGAAATAAACGAAAAGAAAAGAGAAAGAGAAACTTCCCAGCTGGGAGTGGTGGCTCACATCTGTAATCCCAGCACTTTGGGAGATAGGTGAATCACCTGAGGTCCGGAGTTCCAGACTAGTCTGGCCAACATGGTGAAACCCCGTCTCTACTAAAAATACAAAAATTAGCCAAGCATGGTGGACGCCTGCAATCCCCGCTACCAGGGATGCTGAGGCAGGAGAATTGCTTGAACCTGGCAGAGGTGAAGGTTGCAGTGAACCAAGACTGCTCCACTGCACTCCAGCTTGAGCAACAGAGTGAGACTCTGTCTCAAAAAAAAAGAAAAAAAGGAAAAGAAAGAAATTTACCATGAAATTTCAGGTTTCGGCCGGGCGCGGTGGCTCACACCTGTAATCCTAGCACTTTGGGAGGCCGAGGTGGGTGGATCACCTGAGGTCAGGAGTTCAAGACCAGCCTGGCCATCATGGTGAAACTCCATCTTTAAAATAAATAAATAAATAAATAAAAAGAAATTTCAGGTTGCAATAAGGACTCTGAAAAAAATACAGCAGAGCCCAGGAGGGCAAGTTACCCGGGCTCAAGCAATCCTCCCACCTCAGCCTCCAGAGTAGCTGGGACTACAGGCACATGCCACCATGCCAAACTTTTTTTTTTTTTTTCCGAGAAAGAGTCTCACTCTGTAGCCCAAGTTGGAGTGCAGTGGCACGATCTCGGCTCACTGCAACCTCCACCTCCCGGGCTCAAGTGATTCTGAGGCCTCAGCCTCAGACTAACTTTTCTATTTTGTGTAGACAAGGTCTTGCTATACTGCCCACGTTGGTCTCCAACTGGACTATCCTCCTGCCTCAGCTTCCTAAAGTGCTAGGATTATAGGGATGAGCCACTGCGCCCAGCCAGGCCAAGTCTCTATCGGCATTCTCTATCAGCATTTTCTTTCTTTTCTTTTTTTTGAGACACAGCGGGGATTTGAACTCACATAGGGTGGGATGTCCAAGCCGCTACCCTGACCGCTAGGGAGCTTTAGAGGGCAGGGCTGCAGGTGATCAGGAAGAGGACAGAAGCAGGTGGGCCAGGAAAGCCTCTCGGGAGTGAAGGAGGGGGAATTCCAGCCAGCAAAGTGGAGTCGGCCAGGTAGAAACGAGGGAAGTGAGATGGGACTGGATGGAATGGGGGAAGCCACAGGGCAGGGCGTCGGAGGGTTGAATGGTGGCCGCTGCAGCCTTGAACGCCAAGGTGAGGACATGTACCTGTGCCCTAGGGTCAGAACCGTACACATCTGACCCAATTCCACAGCACAGAGGGGGAACTCCAAGACGCGGCCACGTTGCCTACACATTTCGCTCTCCCGCCCGCCCCTCGCAGGCCCCTCCCACGTCTCCGTTCACCGCGTGACAGCCAATAGCAGAAGCGAAAGCGCATCCGGGGTGCCGAAGCAGCCAATCGTGGCTGAGCGACGAGTCCGAGAACCAATCAGAGCGCCGCCGCCATGGCAAAAAAAAAAAACCAAAAACTTCCAATGGTGACTGCGAGGAGAACAGAGCAGCTGCCAATCGGTGTGCGCGTTTCAGGCGGCCAATGGGAGGAAGTGTCTCGGCGGGCAACAAGTAGGGGCTGCCCGCGGGGGACGGGGCGGGCTTCGGGTTCGTGCCTGAGTGCCCCCGGAAGGGTGAGTCCGGACGCGAGCGCGGAAGGGGCGCGGCCTGAGGTCCTCAGGAAGCAGACGCGGGGACTGGCAGCGCTTGACAGGCTGAGCTTGGATGGGAGCACCTGGTGCCTCGGGACTGCTCCAATGCCCGGTGGGTGCACATCCCAGTTCCTGCCCCTGCCGGCCGGATTTAGAGGTTTGGGGGGGGGGAGGATGTGAGGGGTGTAGCCTTCCCAGTTGCAAACCTCACCCCGACCCCGTCTTCAAAGCTGGGTCCGGGTCCAGTGGAAATGAGCAAGGAGGAAGTAGGCTCCCGGAAAGCCCCATCCCCAGGATTTCACCTGAAACATGAATAGGTATTAATGGCAAAAGTTAGTTAAGCTATTACTGTATACCAGACACTTTCTCTGCCTCCTCGTGTTGAATCCTCCTGGCAACCCTTTGAGGTAGAGACTGTTACACGCCCATTTTCCAGAGGAGGGTGCAATCAGCAACATGGGTAGACTGACAGCCCCTCCACTTCTATACTGGCGCCCTCAGGAGGCTCAGGCGCTGGACTGTGGGGGATAGAGCTGGACATAAATTCTTCTAGGCTTGAGGGAGTCAACAGGGACTGGGGTCACTCATGGGGGTACATGTGGGGGAGAGAATTGTGGCGTGAAAGAGAAAGGCCATACCACGATGAAACGAGTGACAATGATGTTATTCTTGTTTTAGTCACATATGTTATTTTTGTGTGTGCTTGTATCAAGGTCTGCGCTGAATGTGCAATATGCGGAACTGCATTGAAACATCACAACCGTCTTTTGATGGCAGCGCCCCTGAGGACCTCCCTTTTCCAGATGGGGAAACTGAGGCCCAGAATCGCTAAGTGGGTTGCCTGAGTTGACACAGGGAGCTCCAGGACTCGCCCTCAGGTCTGTTTGACCACAACTGCCTCTCCGGTTGTTTTGGGGAGGTGTGTTAAGAGTAGATTTTTATTTTACTTTTTGTTCGTTTTTATTATTTATTTCTTTATTTATATTTTTAGAGACAGGGTCTTACTTTGTCACCCAGGCTGGAATGCAGTGATGTGATCACTACTCACTGCAGCCTCCAACTCCTAGGCTCAGGAGATCCTCCCACCTTGGCCTCCTGAGTAGTTTCAATACAAGTGTGCACCACCACACCTGGCTAAATTTTAAAAATTTCTTGTAGAGGCCGGGCATGGTGGCTCACGCCTGTAATCCCAGCACTTTGGGAGGCCGAGGTGGGCGGATCACCTGAGGTCAGAGATTGAAGACCAGCCTGGCCAACATGGCAAAACCCCATCTCTATTAAAAATACAAAAATTAGCTGGGCATGGTGGCGAATGCCTGTAATCCCAGCTATTTGGGAGGTTGAGGCAGGAGAATTGCTTGAACCAGGAGAATTGCTTGAACCAGGGAGGCGGAGGTTGCCAGCCGAGATCGCACCATTGCACTCCAGCGTGGGCAACAAGAGCAAAACCCCATCTCAAACAAACAAACAAACAAACAGACAAAACTTCTGGTAGAAACAGGGTCTTGCCCTATGGACTAGGCTGGTCTCCAGCCCCTGGGCTCAAATGATCCTCCTGACTCAACCTCCCAAAGTCCTGGGATTACAGGCGGGAGCCACTGTACCTGGCTAGAGCAGATTTTTATATCAGTGTCAATTTGTGGAAAGAGGAGAGGGGTCAGTGTTATCATTGATGAGAGATCTACTAGGTGGGGGATGCATACCCCAACCCCGTCCAACAAATGTGGAAACCGAGGCTCAGAGAGGGAATCGGGTCCTTAATGTCATGCCAAGATGGGAGCCCAGGATCTTCCCCTTGGGCCTCAGCTGGGGGTGGGTGGAAGGTTGAGGCACTAATGGTGAGGGGCCTCTGGGCTGAGAGTTGAGAGTTGATAGATTGTCCCCTTTCTAGCCGAACCACCTGCCGGGAACATGCCTCTGCGCCATCGGGGGACGGCCAGGGGCGGCAAGCCTGTTGGGGGATGGAGCCCAGCCTATGGCTGCAATGGGAGGCCTGAAGGTGCTTCTGCACTGGGCTGGTCCAGACGGCGGGGAGCCCTGGGTCACGTTGAGCGAGTCATCGCTGACAGCTGAGGAAGTCTGCATTCACATCGCACATAAACTCGGTGAGTCCGGGACGCTGGCACCATGAGGACTGTCATGGGCGTCCAGGCAGCAGCTGGGCCCCATCCATCCATCTGTCCACCCACCCACCCATTTACCCATCCATCCATCCATCCATCCAACCATCCAACCATCCATCCATCCATCCACCCATCCACCCAGCGACCCACCCATCCACGCACCCATCTCCCATCCATCCCCCCATCCATCCATCCACCCATGTACCCACGTACCCATCCACCCACCCATCTGCTGACCCACTTATCTACCCACCCACACATCCGTCCATCCATCCATCCATCCACCCACACACCCATCTACCCATCCATCCATCCACCCACCCACGTACCCAGCCACCCACCCATCTGTCCATCCATCCATCCATCCACCCACCCACCCACACACCCAGCCACCCACTCATCTATCCATCCATCCATCCACCCACACACCCAGCCACCCATCCACCCATCCATCCATCCACCCATGTACCCACCCACTCCTCCACCCACCTACTCACCCATCCATCCATCCACCCACGTACCCAACCCACTCCTCCCCCCAGCACCCATCCATCCATCCACCCACACACCCATCTACCGGTCCATCCATCCATGCACCCACCCACCTACCCACCCACCCATCTGTCCATCCATCCACCCACCCACCCAGCCAGCCACCCACCCATCTATCCATCCATCCATCCACCCACACACCCAGCCACCCATCTCCCCATCCATCCATCCACCCACATACCCACCTACCCATCCATCCATCCACCCACACACCCATCCACCCATGTACCCACCCACTCCTCCACCCACCCACCCATCCATCCATCTACCCACATACCCACCCACTCCTCCACCCAAGCACCCATCCATCCCGTCCACTCACGTACCCAACCCACTCCTCCACTCAAGCACCCATCCATCCATCCACCCACGTACCCACCCACTCCTCCACCCAAGCACCCATCCATCCATCCACCCATGTACCCACTCACTCCTCCACCCACCTACTCACCCATCCATCCATCCACCCACGTACCCAACCCACTCCTCCCCCCAGCACCCATCCATCCATCCACCCACATACCCACCCACTCCTCCACCCCAAGCACCCATCCGTCCATCTACCCACATACCCACCCACTCCTCCACCCAAGCACCCATCCATCCATCCACCCACGTACCCAACCTACTCCTCCACTCAAGCACCCATCCATCCACCCATGTACCCACCCACTCCTCCACCCACCTACCCACCCATCCATCCATCCACCCACCCACCCACCCATTCACCCATCTACCCATTCATTCATACATCCACTCACTCACCCATCCATCCACCCATCTACTCATCCATCCATCCATCCATCCATCTACGCACGCATTCATACAGCGAACGTTTTGTGAGCATCTACTGTGTGGCAGCTACAAATCACTGCCTTTGTAGAGCTGAAATTTTAGTAAGGAAGATAGCAAGAAGTATAATAAATCAGAAAACTTGCCCAGGTGCAGTAGCTGACACCTGTAATCCCAGCACTTGAGGAGGCCCAGGCAGGAGGATTGCTTGAGACCAGTAGTTGGAGACCAGCCTGGGCAACATAGGGAGACCCTATCTCAACAAAACAATTTTAGAAATTAGCCAGGCATGGTGGTGCATGTCTGTAGTCCCAGCCTTGAGAGGCTGAGGCAAGAGGATCGCTTGAGGCCAGGAGTTCAAGCCTGCAAGAGCTGTGGTTGCATCACTGCACTCCAGCCTGGGGGACAGAGTGAGACCCTGTGTCAGTAAGAAAAAGTCTGTAGTCTGCAGTAGATATATTTGGAAGTGCAATTTCCTCTGCTGGAGGAGACGTTTCTTTCTTTCTCCCCTTTCCCTTTCCTTTTCTTCCCCTTTCTTTCTTTCTTGACGGAGTCTTGCTCTGTCATCCAGGCTGGAGTGCAGTAGTGTAATCTCAGCTTACTGCAACATCCATGTCCCAGGTTCCAACAATTCTCCTGCCTCAGCCACCTGAGTAGCTGGGATTACAGGCACACACCATCACGTCAGTTAGTTTTGTTTTGTTTTTTTGAGGTGGAGTCTTGCTCTGTCACCAGGCTAGAGGCTGGAGTGCAGTGGCATGATCTCAGCTTATTGCAACCTTTGCCTCCCGGGTTCAAGCGATTCTCCTGTCTCAGCCTCCCGAGTAGCTGGGACTACGGGCAGGCACCACCATGCCCAGCTAATTTTTGTATTTTTAGTGGAGACAGGGTTTCACCATGTTGGCCAGGATGGTCTTGATCTCTTGACCTCATGATCCGCCTGCCTCAGCCTCTCAAAGTGCTGGAATTACAGGCATAAGCCACTGTGCCCAGCCCTTAGTTTTTGTATTTTTAGTAGAGATGGAGTTTTGCCATGTTGGCCAGGCTGGTCTTGAACTCCTTACCTCAAGTGATCCACCTGCCTCAGCCTCCCAAAGTGCTGGGATTACAGGCGTGAGCCACCATGCCCAGCCGAGAGAAGACCTTTCTAAGGTAACTTTGGTTACATATACCTTCCTCCAGAAACTCCTCTTACTTCCCCCCATTCCCAGCTTTCCATGACTGGACGGGGGCACTGCAATAAATTTCTATACCACCTCCTACTTCCCCATCCATAGCTGAGTCTTTTTTTCATTTTCTTTTTTCTTTTGCAGAGACAAAGTCTCTCTCTGTTACCCAGGCTGAAGTGCAGTGGTGCTGTCATGACGCATTGCAGCTTCTACCTGCCAGGCTCAAGTGATTCTCCTGCCTCAGCCTCCTGAATAGCTGAGACTACAGGCACAGGTCATCACGCCTGGCTAATTTTTATATTTTCTGTATAGATGGGGCCTCACCATGTTGCCCAGGCTGGTCTCAAACTCCTGGGCTCAAGTGATCCGCCCACCTCGGCCTCCCAAAGTGTAGGGACGCATGAGCCATTACACCAGGCCATGACTGATTCTTCTTTTTTCTTTCTTTCTTTTTTTCTTTTTTGAGTTGGAGCCTTGCTCTGTTGCCAGGCTGGAGTACAGTCACACAAAACTGGCTCACTGAAACCTCCGCCGCCTGGGTTCAAGCGATTCTCCTACTTCAGCCTCCTGAGTAGCTGGGACTACAGGCGTGTGCCACCATGCCCAGCTAATTTTTGTATTTTTAGTAGAGGCAGGGTTTTACCATGTTGGCCAGGATGGTCTCGATCTCTTGACTGTGTAATAAAGGTCACGCCTGGCCAGCTCTTTTTTTTTTTTGAGATAGAGTTTCACTCTTGTTGCCCAGGCTGGAATGCAATGGTGTGATCTTGGCTCAATGCAACCTCTGCCTCCCGGGTTCAAGCAATTCTCCTGCTTCAGCCTCCTGAGTAGCTGGGATTACAGGTGCCCACCACCACGCCCAGCTAATTTTTGTATTTTTAGTAGAGACAGGGTTTCACCATGTTGGCCAGGCTGATCTCGAACTCCTGACCTCAAGTGATCTGTCCAGGCATGGCTGATTCTTAAAGGACTCAGACAGGTGTGCGGGGGGGGCGGTGTGAAACATGCTCAGCAGAGGGAACAGCATGCATGGAAGCCCGGAAAGCTTGATCTGTTTGAGAAAGCAAAAGACCTTCAGGGTGACTCGGGCATCAATTTTGAGAGTTTAGAAGGGGAAGTAACAATTGAAACCAGGGCATAGCAGGCAAAAGCCAGGGTGGGGGTGCTCAGAGTCAAGGGGTTGGGCATTCTCTGGGAGCAGTGGGGGAGCCATGGAAGGATTAAGCCAGAGAGTGTAGTAGTCTAACTGTTTTTTTTACTTTTTACTCTATTTTTGTTTTGTATTTTTGACTGGTTCTTTTTTTTTTTTTTTTTGAGACAGAGTCTCGTTCCGTTGCCCAGGCTGGAGTACAGTACAGTGGCACCATCTCAGCTCACTGCAACCTCTGCCTTCTGGGTTCAAGTGATTCTCCTGCCTCAGCAGCCTCCCAAGTAGCTGGGATTACAGGTGCACCAGCAGCCCAGCTGATATTTTTTGTTTTTTGCATTTTTAGTAGAGATGGGGTTTCACCGTGTTAGCCAGGATGGTTTCAATCTTCTGACCTACGATCGGCTGCCTCAGCCTCCCAAAGTGCTGGGATTATAGGTGTGAACCACCACACCCAGCTTTTTTATTTTTTAAGATGGAATTTTACTCTGTTGCCCAAGCTGGAGTGTAATGGTGCAATCTCGGCTCACTGCAACCTCTGCTTCCCAGGTTCAAGTGATTCTCCTGCCTCAGCCTCCCGAGTAGCTAGGATTACAAGCACATTCCCACCATGCCCAGCTAACTTTTTATATTTTTAGTAGAAATGGGATTTCACCATGTTGGCCAGGCTGGTCTTGAACTCCTGACCTCAGGTGATCCACCCGCCTCGGCCTCCCAAAGTGCTGGGATTACAGGCGTGAGCCACCGTGCCTGGCTTCAGATAGAATTTTTAAATGATGTGAATAGAAAGAAAGACGCACTGGGTGGCTGGCGGGGAATGACAGCAAGTCTGTAGACTGGATTGGGATTGGACTTTGCATTTGAAGATGGTGGATGGATCCCCAGGACGTGGAGGGTGCAGGAGGACCAGGTCTTGATGGCCAGTCTGTTGTGGAGCGGGTGGAGAAGTTGAAGATAGAACCAAGTTCTTGGCCGGGCGTGGTGGCTCACGCCTGTAATCCAAGCACTTTGGAGGCCAAGGCGGGCGGATCACCTGAGGTCGGGAGATCAGGACCAGCCTGACCAACATGGTGAAACCCCGTCTTTAAAAAAAAAAAAAAAAAGAACCAAGTTCTTGGTTTGAAGAACTGGGCAGAAGCCACACACAGTGGCTTATACTCATAATCCCATCAACTCCAGAGACTGAGATGGGAGGATCTCTTGAGCCCTGGAGGTTGAGGCTGCAGTGAGCTAGGATTGCACCACTGCACTGCAGCCTGGGTGGCAAAGAAAGACCCTGACTCTTTAAAAAAAAAAAAAAAAAAAGCAAAAAACAGGCCAGGTGCAGTGGCTCACACCTGTAATCCCAGCACTTTGAGAGGCTGAGGCAGGTGGATCACGAGGTCAAGAGATGGAGATCATCCAGGCCAACATGGTGAAACCCGTCTCTGTTAAAAATACAAAAAAATTTAGCTGGCATGGTGGTGCATGCCGGTAGTCGCAGCTACTTGGGAGGCTGAGGCAGGAGAATCGCTTGAGCCCGGGAGGCAGAGGTTGCGGTGAGCTGAGATTGTGCTATTGCACTCCAGCCTGGGCAACAGAGTGAGACTCCGTCTTAAAAAAAAAAAAAAACTGGACAGAGGAGGGGAGGTTTGGGGTTTGGGGGCCACAGATAAGATGTGTTGTTTGGAACACGGCACATCTAAGGGGGTGGTCTGTGATGTCCAGGGGAACACAGCCAGGAGGTGATTGGATGTTTCTTTGGGGCTGGAGTTCAGGGAGATGCCAGGTAATTCCAGCAGTTTATACAGTTATGTTGGTCCGGCTAGGAAAACTTTTGATGCAGAAATAAACCCCCCAAATCTTTTTTTTTTTTCCCCCCAAATCTTAAGACAATCAAGGTTTACCTAAAATCGGCCAAGCATGGTGGCTCATGCCTGTAATTCCAGCACTTTGGGAGGCTGAGGCGGGCAGATCACCTGAGGTCAGGCGTTTAAGACCAGCCTGGCCAACATGGCAAAACCTCATCTCTTCTAAAAAAACAAAAATTAGCCGGGTGTGGTGGCAAGCACCTGTAATTCCAACTGCTTGGGAGGCTGAGACAGGAGAATCACTTGAACCCAGAAGGCAGTGAGCCAAGATCGAGCCACTGCACTCCAATCTGGGCAACAGAGAAAGACTCCATCTCAAAAAAAAAAAAAAAAAAGGTGGCTGGGTGTGGTGACTCACACCTGTAATCCCAGCACTTTGGGAGGCCAAGGCGGGCAGATCACGAGGTCAGGAGTTTGAGACCAACCTGACCAACATGGTGAAATCCCGTCTCTACTAAAAATACAAAAAAATAGCCGGGTGTGGTGGCACACACCTGTAATCCCAGCTACTCGGGAGGCTGAGGCAGGAGAATCACTTGAACCCGGGAGGCACAGGTTGCAGTGAGCCAGTATCGCACCACTGCACTCTAACCTGGGCGACAGAACAAGACTCTGCATCAAAAAAAAAAAAAGGTTTACCTGAAATTAAGTGCAGGTTGGATGGTTTACCTGTATCTTATAGTTTCACCACCTGTCACAGGAAGCCTTCAGCCTACCTCGGGTGTTGAAGGTGGCAAGAGGATTTATTTCCAGGCTTGGAAATGTGCCCATCCCTTTGGCCAGAAACCAGTGCAATGGCCCCATCCTAGCTGCAAGGGAGGCTGGGAAATGTAGTCCTCCTGTGAGCCACAGCATGGTCAGCATATGCACTATCCTCTCCCCAGGGGCAACATGAGACTGAAGCTGCAGGCGAGGGAGGGGGCCTCAGAGGGAGTGTGAAGGCAGACATTGGGTCTGGGGGATCTTCGGGCTGACGGTAGAACATGATGTGACTCCTGACCTCGTTTCTCCCCTGTTCCAGGTATCACTCCTCCCTGTTTCAATCTCTTCGCCCTCTTTGATGCCCAGGCCCAAGTCTGGTTGCCCCCAAACCACATCCTAGAGATCCCCAGAGATGCAGGCCTGATGCTGTATTTCCGCGTGAGGTGGGTGGAGACCCCTTTGCAAAGCTGGTCCCCTCCTGTGGTGGAGCTGGTCTGACTGTGCTAAGCCCCAGCTGTGTCCCTCCCTTCCTGCAGGTTTTATTTCCGGAATTGGCATGGCATGAATCCTCAGGAGCCGGCTGTGTACCGCTGTGGGCCCCCAGGAGCTGAGGCATCCTCAGATCAGACAGCACAGGGGGATGCAACTCCTGGACCCAGCCTCATTTGAATACCTCTTTGAGCAGGTATGAGCAGGGCTTCGGGGGAGGACCATTTATGGGAGACTTAGGGGCAGTTGAGGAGCCCCTACTTCTTTCCCTGGTTGAGTATAGTTAATAGGTTTCAATTCATGCCATCTGGGGGTCTTTTTTTTTTTTTTTTTTTTTTTGAAATAGAGTTTTGCTCTGTCCCTCAGGCTGGAGTGCAGTGGTGTGATCTCAGCTCACTGCAACCTCCAACTCCCAGGTTGAAGTGATTCGCCCACCTCAGCCTCCTGAGTTGTTGGGATTATAGGTGCCTGCCACCATGCCTGGCTAATTTTTGTATTTTTAGTAGAGACAGGGTTTCACCATTTTGGCCACGCTGGTCTCAAACTCCTGACCTCAAGTGATTCGCCTGCCTCAGCCTCCCAAAGTGCTGGTATTACAGGTGTGAGCCACCATGCCTGGCTCAGGTTGAAGGGGAAAAAGTGCTGTGATTCATTAGTGATGTCTGCCATAGGCACAAGATTGAGAAGAGGAGGGTTGTATGCTATATTTGGCCTTTCTAGGAAATGCTAGTCTCTCTCCTCAAGGTAATGAGATGCAGGAAATTAGGGTTCCCTGGCTAGAGCAAGCTTGTCCATCTCATTGCCTGCAGGGCACATGCTGCCCAGGATGGCTTTGAATGTGGCCCAATACAAATTCCTAAACTATCTTAAAATATTATGAGATTTTGCTGAAAAATTTTTTTTTTGAGACTGAGTTTTGCTCTTGTTGCCCAGGCTGGAGTGCAGTGTCACAATCTCAGCTCACTGCAACCTCTGCCTCTTGGGTTCAAGCGATTCTCCTGCCTCAGCCTCCCGAGTAGCTGGGATTGCAGGCATGTGCCTCCATGCCTGGCTAATTTTGTATTTTTAGTAGAGGCGGGGTTTCTCCATGTTGGTCAGGCTGGTCTCAAATTCCTGACCTCAGGTGATCCATCTGCCACAGCCTCCCAAAGTGCTGGGATGACACATGTGAGCCACCATGCCTGGCCTGCAATTTTTTCTTATTTTAAAGCTCATCAGCTATCATTAGTGCTGGTGTGTTTTATGTGTGGCCCAAGACAATTCTTTCAGTATGGTCCAGGGAAGCCAAAAGATTGGATACTTCTGGGCTAGAGCGTGAACGAATTCTCATACCACCCTTTCTGCTCAATTTCGCATTCCCAGGGCAAGCATGAGTTTGTGAATGATGTGGCATCACTGTGGGAGCTGTCGAGCGAGGAGGAGATCCACCACTTTAAGAATGAGAGCCTGGGCATGGCCTTTCTGCACCTCTGTCACCTCGCTCTCCGCCATGGCGTCCCCCTGGAGGAGGTGGCCAAGAAGACCAGGTGTCTGGGAATGGGGTGGGGATGCTGTTAGGCAGGGGGGAAGTGCCCCGAGCATCTGGGATCCAGGGTAGACTTCACATATTGCCATGCCTCTATTTTTTTTTTTTTTTGAGCCAGAGATCTCGCTCTGTCTCCCAGGCTGGAGTGCAGTGGTGCGATCTCAGCTCACTGCAACCTCTACCTCCTGGGTCGAAGAGATTCTCCTGCCTCGGCCTCCCAAGTAGCTGGGATTATAGGCCCCGCCACCATGCCTGGCTAATTTTTGTATTTAGTAGAGATGGGGTTTCACCATGTTGACCAGGCTGGTCTCAAACTCCAGACCTCATGATCCTCCCGCCTCAGTGGATTTTTTTTTCGTATGTAGAATTTTTATACTTTGATTTTTTTTTATTAAAAAATACAAACAAGAAAAAAATAGTACCATGAATACACACATAACCTTTATCTAGATTCACCAGCTGACAGTTGCCTCATTAGGTTTATAAGTTTATGTGTAGTTTTTTAATTGAGCCACAGTGCTAGGATTACAAGCGTGAGCCACCATGCCTGTCCGAAACACATATTTTTTCCATCATTCTGAAGGGTTAGGGCTGTGGCAGTGAAATCCCGGGTACGGGGAAGCCTGGAGGTGGCGGCCTGTCTAGCCTGTACATCAGAGTGCTTCCCTGAGGGGGTGACTTCCTTTAGAAGAACTCCGCTTGACTTTGCAACACCTTCTCGGCAGAGGGCACAGTGCCATACAAAGGCCCCGGGGCAGAAGGCAGCAGAGGCCTCTTTCCAGGGGAAGTGAATGTGGATTTATTTTATTTTTTATTTTTATGTATGTATGTATGTATGCATGTATGTGTATATATATTTATTTTTCTGAGATGGAGTCTCGCCCTGTCACCAGGTTGGAGTACAGTGGCGCAATAGTGGCTCACTGCAACCTCCGCCTCCCGGGTTCAAGTGATTCTCCCGCCTCGGCCTCCTGAGTAGCTGGGAATACAGGTGCACGCCACCATGCCCAGCTAATTTTTGTATTTTTAGTAGAGTCAGGGTTTCACCATTTTGGCCAGGATGGTCTCGATCTCTTGACCTAGTGATCCGCCTGCCTTGGCCTCCCAAAGTGCTGGGATTACAGGCATGAGCCACGGCACCCGTCCCTCTGTATTTATTTATTGATTTATTTTTTCCAAGATGGAGTTTTGTGCTTGTTGCCCAGGCTAGAGTGCAATGGTGCAATCTTGGCTCACACAACCTCCGCCTCCCGGGTTCAAGCGATTCTCCTGTCTTAGCCTCCTGAGTAGCTGGATTACAGGCATGTGCCACCACGCCCAGCTATTTTTGTATTTTTAGTAGAGATGGGGTTTCTCCACGTTGGTCAGGCTGGTCTCAAACTCCTGACCTCAGGTGATCCACCTGCCTCAGTGTGCTGGGATTACAGGCATGAGCCACCTCGCCCAGCCGTAGTTATTTATTTATTGAGATGGAGTTTTTGTTCTCGTCACCCAGGCTGGAGTGCATTGGTGCAATCTCCACTCACTGCAATCTCCACCTCCCGGGTTCAAGAGATTCTCCTGCCTCAGCCTCCCAAGTGGCTGGGATTATAGGCTCCCGACTAATTTTTGTGTTTTAGTAGAGACAGGTTTCACCATGTTGGCCAGGCTAGTCTTGAACTCCTGACCTCAAGTGATCCACCTGCCTCGGCCTCCCAGAGTACTGGGATTACAGGCGTGAACCACTGTTCCAGGTCCTGAATGTGGAATTTGATTGCCTGAGTGCAGGAGTCAGCCAGGCATGTGTAGGGAGGTCTTATTCCTGGGCTTTTCCAAGGCAAGCCTTGGAAAGCCTGGATGTGGGAGCAAGGAGCAGTTGGAACCTCAAGCTTTAGAGTCCCTCTGGGCAAGCGGTGACAGAGAGAGGCTTGGAAGTAGAAATTGAGTTGGGGAAACCTGGGATCTAGGTGCACCATCCTGGCCATCGGCTGCAGGCAGGTGATGGGGTGAAGGAGATGGACTGGGGAGGGCAGAGGGGCAGGACTTTGTGAGAAGCACAGACCTATGCCTCTTGGTGTTTTTTTTGTTTGTTTTGAGATAGGGTCTCACTCTGTTGCCCAGGCTGGTGTGCAGTGCTACAGTCTCAACTCACTGCAACCTCCACCTCCCAGGTTCAAGTGATCCTCTGGCCTCAGCCTCCTAAGTAGCTGGGACTACAGGCATGCACTATGCCCAGCTAATTTTTAAAATTTTTTGGAGAAAGGGTCTTGCTATGTTGTCCAGGCTAGTCTTGAACTCCTGGCCGCAAGCGATCCTCCCTCCTTGGCCTCCCAAAGTGCTAGGATTACAGATGTGAGCCACCACATCCAGTCTCTTTTCCTCTTTTCTTTTCTTTCTTTCTTTCTTTTTTTTTTTTTTTTGAGACAGGGTCTCACTCTGTTGCCCAGGCTGGAGTGTAATAGTGCGATCATAGCTCAGGGCAGCCTTGAGTACTTGGGTTCAAGCTGTCCTCCTGCCTCAGCCTCCTGAATAGCTGCGATTATAGATAGGCATGTACCACCAACTTAGCTAATTAGTTTTTAAACATTTTTTTGTAGAGGTAGGGTCGTGGCATGTTTTTCAGGCTGGTCTCGAACTCCCAGCCTCAAGCGATCCTTCTGCCTTGGCCTCCCAAGTAGCTGAGACTACAGGTTTATGTTACCACACCTAGCTGGTGTGCCTGTTTTCTAGATGAGACAGCTGAGGCTTAGAGAGGTTAAGCTGCTTGCCCTGTGTCACCCATCTGGGCCTGCAACCCAAGTCCCTGACTGTCTGCTCCCTGTGGTCCCCTCAGCTTCAAGGACTGCATCCCGCGCTCCTTCCGTTGGCAGATCCGGCAGCACAACGCCCTGACCCGGCTGCGCCTTCGGAATGTCTTCCGCAGGTTCCTGCGGGACTTCCAGCCGGGCCGCCTCTCCCAGCAGATGGTCATGGTCAAATACCTGGCCACACTCGAGCGGCTGGCACCCCGCTTTGGCACAGAGCATATACCCGTGTGCCACCTGAGGCTGCTGGCCCAGGCTGAGGGGGGAGCCCTGCTACATACGGGACAGTGGGGGAGGCCCCTACAGACCCTGGCCCTGAGTCTGCTGCTGGGCCCCCCACCCACGAGGTGCTGGTGACAGGCACTGGTGGCATCCAGTGGTGGCCAGTACAGGAGGAGGTGAGCAAGGAGAAGGTAAGCCAGGTGCCTCTTCTGTCCTGGGGGTCCAGGTTGGGCTGGGGTGGGGGTCTCTGCTCATCCTTGGCCCTAGACTGAGGGTGGCTGACCTGAGCCCTCTCCTGACATGGCTCTGGGGTATCTGTCCACTGAGGTTAGTTTCTTGGAGAGGGTCTTCCATCTGCTTGCCCCCTGGGGGACCTGATTTCTGGGGTCTGCAGGGTGCTATGAGGGGGCAGCATCAGGAATCTCCAAGCCAGCCTGTCTGGGAAGAAAGCCAAGGCTCACGAGGGCAATTGCCCAGCCGGTGGACAAGCCAAGGGAGCCGCCTCGGGTCTACTTCTGCGACTTCCGGGACATCACCCACGTGGTGCTGAATGAGCGCCGTGTTAGCATCCACCGGCAGGACAACAAGTGCCTGGTGAGGCCCGGGGGTGGGGGCCGGGCTAGGGGCCATCATGGCCTTCGAGGACGCCTGCCTGATGCGCCCCTGGCCGGCAGGAGCTGAGCCTGCCTTCTCGGGCTATGGCGCTGTCCTTCGTGTCACTGGTGGACGGCTATTTCCGCCTGACAGCTGACTCCAGCCACTACCTGTGCCACGAGGTGGCTCCCCCACGGCTGGTGATGAGCATCCGGGACGGGATCCACGGACCCCTGCTGTGAGTGCTGGGTGGGGGGCCCCAGGGGGCATCTCTAAGGCTACCAACTAGACTGTGAGCCCTAGGGGCTGTGCAAGGTGTGTGTGTGTGGGGTGCATGTCTTATTTTATTTTATTTTTTGTCACCCAGGCTGGAGTGCAGTGGCGCAATCTCAGTTCACTGCAGCCTCCGCCTTCCAGGTTCAAGCAATTCTCCTGCCTCAGCCTCCCAAGTAGCTGGGATTACAGGCATGAGCCACCATGCCCGGTTAATTTTTTTTTTTTTAATAGAGATGGGGTTTCACCATATTGGCCAGACTGGTCTCGAAGTCCTGACCTTGTGATCCACCCACCTGAGCCTCCCAAAGTGCTGGGATTATAGGCGTGAGCCAGCGCGCCCAGCGAGGTTCAGGCACCACATCTGTGTGTCAGCCACTGAACATGTAGGTTTCTGGGCCTGTGTAGCCATGACACCTTCTAGTGCATGTTTGTGTCACCTCTGCATCTGCGATGCCCAGGCCCCTGTGTGGCCCTGTCACACCGGGCAGCGTCTGTGATTGTTGTTCTTCGCAACATGCTGGGGGGGAACACAGGGAGCAGACAGTCAGGGACCTGGTGTGTCACCCTTGTGAGTGGTGGTGGCCGTGGTTGGGTGTCTGCCCATCCGGCTCCTGATGGCTGTTTCCTATCTTAGAGTGTGTGTCACCTTGTCAGGGTGTCAAGTACAAGAGCAGGGATAGGCTGGGTGTGGTGGCTTATGCCTATAATCCTAGCATTTTGGGAGGCCGAGGTGGGAGAATCACTTGAGCCCAGGAGTTCAAGAGCAGCCTGGGCAACATAGCAAGGCCTTGTAACTACTGAAAGTACAGAAATTAACCGGGCGCACCTGTAATCCCAGCTCCTCAGGAGGCTGAGGTGGGAGAATCGCCTAAGCCTGGGAGGTCAAGGCTGAAGTGAGCTGAGATTACTCCACTGCACTCCAGCTTAGGCAACAGAGCAAGACCCTGTCTCTGAAAAAAAAAAAAAAAAAAAAGAGAGAGAGAGCAGGTAGCCGGGCATGGTGGCTCACGCCTGTAATCCCAGCACTTTGGGAGGCCGAGGCAGGTAGATCATTTGAGGTCAGGAGTTTGAGAGTGGCTAACATGGTGAGAACCCCTCTCTACTAAAAATAAAAAAATTAGCTGGGCATGGTGGCAGGCACCTGTAATCCCAGCTACTCGGGAGGCTGAGGCAAGAGAATCTCTTGGACCCAGGAGGCAGAGGTTGCAGTGAGCCAAGATTGTGCCATTGCACTCCAGCCTGGGTGACAGAGTGAGACTCTGTCTCAAAAAAGAGTGGCTGTGTCTGACAATTATCCTAGCTGTGTGTGTGCCCTCTAAGCAGGTAATGAGTATCCTTGTTCCCGGGTGTGGGTCCAGCAGTGGCCCCAGGTGGCCTGATGGTCCCTCTGGACCCCCCTCCAGGGGAGCCATTTGTGCAGGCCAAGCTGCGGCCTGAGGATGGCCTGTACCTCATTCACTGGAGCACCAGCCACCCCTACCGCCTGATCCTCACGGTGGCCCAGCGTAGCCAGGTGGGCCCAGGGCTGGGGTCCAGGGCTGCGGCTGGTCACGCTCCATGCCTGGAGCCCTGCTCACCACTTCCACCTCTGCCACCTCCTGCCAGGCACCAGATGGCACGCAGAGCTTGCAACTCCGGAAGTTCCCCCATTGAGCAGCAGGCTGGGGCCTTCGTGCTGGAGGGCTGGGGCCGGTCCTTCCCCAGTGTTCGGGAACTTGGGGCTGCTTTGCGGGGCTGCTCACTGAAAGCTGGGGGATGACTGCTTCTCTCTGCGTCGCTGTTGCCTGCCCCAACCGGGAGGTATGACGATGGAGGACCTCTGGGTGGGGGTGTGGCATCCCTTCCCCAGCCCAGCCCTCCATGACTTCACACCTGCCCCCAGAAACCTCTAACCTCATCATCATGCGGGGGGGCTCTGGCCAGCACCAGGCCACTCAACCTCAGCCAGCTCAGCTTCCACCGGGTCGACCAGAAGGAGATCACCCAGGTAGGGGCAGGGAAGGGGCCGGGGCGAGGGCAGGGCCCCTGGAGATGTGGGTGCTGGGGGCCCTGCGAGATCAGCTGCCAACTGTTGCCACAACGGTGTTCTATGCCACACGGTCCCACAGCTGTGCCACTTGGGCCAGGGCACAAGGACCAACGTGTATGAGGGCCGCCTGCGAGTGGAGGGCAGTGGGGGCCCTGAGGAGGGCAAGATGGACGACGAGGACCCCCTCGGGCCCAGCAGGGACCGTGGGCAGGAGCTGCGAGTGGTCCTCAAAGTGCTGGATCCTAGTCACCATGACATTGCCCTGGTGAGTGGGCAGGGCCAGGCCTGGATGTGTCTGTGGAGGAGGTGGCCGGTTGGGATGGGAGGAATCAGCTTTGCACCCCACCTGACCTGCTTGGTCCCCCACAGGCCTTCTACGAGACAGCCAGCCTCATGAGCCAGGTCTCACACGTGCACCTGGCCTTCGTGCATGGCGTCTGTGTGCGTGGACCTGAAAGTGAGTGGGTCCTGCCATACCCACCCTCCTTGGCAGGCCATCCCCTACTTATACCCACTCCCTGATCTGTACCCCAACCCTTGACCTATACCCCAACCAATGCCTATTTCTTGATTCTCACCTATACTCTGATCCCGGGCTACACCTTGACCTTCAATCTAGACACCAACCCCTGACAATATTCCAGCCCGTAACTTACATCCCAACACCTCGACCCTCGTCTGCCCTCAGTCTCAACCCACTCCCTGATTCCCAACTATATTCCCATTTCCATCTATCTCCCAAACAACCTCTACAATCCAGCCCCCATCTGACCCCGGCCCCATCAGCATGATGGCCCTAGCCAGACTCCAACACTGATGTGTCCCGATCCTCCCGGGCCTCAGCCCCTGCACATCCAACTCTGCCTAACCCCACCTCTTCCTTTCCTCTGCTGGTAGCTCAAAACTTGTAGTATAGGCCGGGTGCAGTGGCTCACACCTGTAATCTCAGCACTTTGGGAGGCTGAGGTGGGAGGATCATTTAAACCCAGGAGTTTAAGACCAGCCTGGGTAACATGACCAGACGCTGTCTTTACAAAAAATGTAAAAATTAGGGCCAGACATGGTGACATGTGCCTGTAGTCCTAGCTACGTGGGAGGCTGAAATGGGAGGATTGCTTGAGCCCGGGAGTTCAAGGCTGCAGTGAGCCATAATTGCACCACTGTACTCAAAAATAATAATAAATAAAACATAATAAAGCCCCATACAGAACAACCCTAGACTCACCCATCCCATAACCCCATGTGTGTGTGTGCGTCTCCCCTCAGTTTCCCCAGACCCTGGCCAACACCCTCACCCATATTCCCCTGACTACCCTGACTGCATCACTTACACCCCAACCTCAAGCCCCTAACCTTTGCTTATCCATGCCCGTCCCCCATTGCTAGTTGCTCACTTTCAAGGCTCACCTTTATTTCTTTTATTGTGAGATGCGGTCTCCTTCTGTTGCCCAGGCTGCAATGCAGTGGCGCCATCATGGCTCACTGAAGCCTCGACCTCCTGGCTCAAGCACTCCTCCTACCTCAGCCTCTTGAGCACCTGGGATCACAGGCATGTGCTACCACATCTGGCTAATTTTTTAAAAAATTTTTAAATGGGGTCTTACTATGTTGCCTAGGCTGGTCACTCCTGGGCTCAAGGGATATTCCTGCCTCAGGGTCCCAAAGTGACGGGATTACGGGTGTGAGCCACTGTACCCTGCCACCTTTATCTCTTTTTTTTTTTTTTTTTTTTTGAGACGGAGTCTCACTCTGTCTCTGTCACCCAAGCTAGAGTGCAATGCATGATCTCGGCTCACTGCCACCTCCACCTCCCAGGTTCAAGCGGTTTTTCTGCCTCAGCCTCCCGAGTAGCTGAGATTACAGGTGTGCACCACCATGCCCGGCTAATTTCTTTGTATTTTTTTTTTTTTTTTAGTAGAGATTGGGTTTCATCATTTTGGCTAGGCTGCTCTTGAACTCCTGACCTCAGGTGATCCTCCTGCCTCAGCCTCCCAAAGTGGTGGGATTATAGGTGTGAGCCACCGCACCCGGCCCACCTTTCTGTCTTGAACTTCGACTTCCTTCTTGCCCCACCCTACATGGACCCCAATGCCCTGATCCTCTGCTGCCTGTCCTGCATTCTGCATTTCTCCTCTCCCCAAACTCACTTTCAACCCAGACTCCACCCACACCTCTGCCCTGACAGCTCCACAGCCATATGCACCCAGCCACATGCCAATCCCTCCCTGGCCCCTCCCCCCGAGCCCCCACCATCCAGAGGGCAGGAGCAGGCAGGTCGTCCCAGAGCAGCTGTGTCTTTGCAGATATCATGGTGACAGAGTACGTGGAGCACGGGCCCCTGGACGTGTGGCTGCGGAGGGAGCGGGGCTGTGTGCCCATGGCTTGGAAGATGGTAGTGGCCCAGCAGCTGGCCAGCGCCCTCAGCTACCTGGTGTGTGGCCTGTGTGCCGGGCCTGGGTCGTTCAGGGGAGGGCCAGAGATTCAAGACCAGCCTGGAGAACATGCCGAGACCCCATCTTTAAAAAATAAATAAAGCCGGGCGCGGTGGCTCACACCTGTAATTCCAGCACTTTGGGAGGCTGAGGCAGGTGGATCATGAGGTCAAGAGATCGAGACCATCCTGGTCAACATGGTGAAACCCCATCTCTACTAAAAATACAAAAAATTAGCTGGGCATGGTGGCGCGCGCCTGTAATCCCAGCTACTCAGGAGGCTGAGGCAGGAGAATTGCTTGAACCCAGGAGGCGGAGGTTGCGGCGAGCCGAGATCGTGCCATTGCATTCCAGTCTGGGCAACAAGAGCGAAACTCCGTCTCATACATACATACATACATAAAGGTGCTGAAGGAATTAAGAAAAAGAAAATTAAAAATTAAAGATATTTAAAATTTATTTTAAAAAAGAAAAAAAAGATTAAAAATAAATATCCAGGCATGGTGGCTCACTCCTATAATCCCAGCAGTTTGGGAGGCTAAGGTGGGTAATCACTTGAGGTCAAGAGTTTGAGACCAGCCTGGCCAATATGGTGAAACCCTGTCTGTGCTAAAAATACCGAAAAATGGCTGGGCACAGTGGCTAACGCCTGTAATAATCCCAGCACTTTGGAAGGCCAAGGCGGGCAAATCACCTGAGGTTGGGAGTTCAAGACCAGCCTGGCCAGCATGAGAGAAACCCCATCTCTACTAAAAATACAAAAAATAGCTGGGCATGGTGGTGCATGCCTATAATCCCAGCTATTTGGGAGGCTGAGGCTAATTGCTTGAACCTGGGAGGCAGAGGTTGCGGTGAGCTGAGATCGCGCCATTGCACTCCAGCCTGGGCAACAAGAGTGAAACTCCATCTCAAAACAAACAAACCATACACACACACACACGCCCAGCAAAATTAGCTGATGTGGTAGCTTGCACCTGTAGGCCCAGTTACTCAGGAGGCTGAGGTGGGAAGCTCGCTTGAGCCCAGGAGTTTGAGGCTGTAGTGAGCTATGTTCTTGCCACCATACTCCAGCCTGGGAGACAGAGTGAGACCCTGTTTCAAAAAGGAAAAAAAAAAACACCCCCCCCCCCAAAAAAAAAAAAACCCAGTGATGGTCACTGTTGTCCTTTTCACATTGGCTGTCCCTATGGGGGCCAGGTTTAGGGTTGGCATCTGTGTCCCTCCTGATGGCCTCGCCCCCTCTCCTGCCTACCCCAGGAGAACAAGAACCTGGTTCACGGTAATGTGTGTGGCCGGAACATCCTGCTGGCACGTCTGGGGCTGCAGGAGGGCACCAGCCCCTTCATCAAGTTGAGTGATCCCGGCGTGGGCCTGGCGCCCTCTCCAGGGAGGGTGAGTACTCGAGGGGACCTGGGCACAGTGGGGCCTTCCCCTGTTCCTTTCACCCTTGGTGACTTCTGACCTTGGCCCCCAGAGCGCGTGGAACGGATCCCCTGGATGGCCCCCGAGTGCCTGCCAGGCGGGCCCAACAGCCTAGGCACCGCCACGGACAAGTGGGGCTTTGGTGCCACCCTCCTCGAGATCTGCTTTGATGGAGAGGCCCCCCTCCAGAGCCGCAGCCCCTCCGAGGTATGTCTAGGGGACCCCTGGGCCCTCCCCACAAAGGGGCCCCTCCAAGGAGTCCAGAATCAGAGCTCAGAGCTGCCTCCCCCTCTGGCTGCGTGACTTTAAGTCTCTATGGGCCATCTGCAGGCGGTCCACTCGGGGGCTCACTGTCGTCCCAGCCTTTTGTTTGTTTGTTTGTTTTGAGATGAAGTCTCCCTCTGTTGCCCAGGCAATCTCGGCTCACTGCAGCCTCTGCCTCCCGGGTTCAAGCAATTCTGCCTTTGCCTCCCGAGTAGCTGGGACTACAGGCGTTCGCCACCATACCTGGCTAATTTTTGTATTTTTAGTAGAGATGGGGTTTCACCATGTGGGCCAGGCTGGTCTCAAACTCCTGACCTCAGGTGATCCACCCGCCTTGGCCTCCCAAAGTGCTGGGATTACAGGCGTGAGCCGTCATGCCCAGCCAGTCCCAGCCTTTTTAGGTCCTTGTGGAAGTCACTTGTACCTGGCACACAGAAGGCAAGTAAGAGACTTGGCTTCAGTTTTAGGCAGAGTGACCAGGGCAGTGATGGGAGATACCCAGGCTGCAGAGAGGGGAAGAGGGACGGAGGATGTACCTCACTCAGCATTGGGGTCAGATAAGGTTTCCCAGAGGAGGTTTGTGTGTTGTTTTTTTGTTTTTTTGAGACGGAGTCTCGCTCTGTCCCCCAGGCTAGAGTGCAGTGGCATGGTCTCTGCTCACTACAACCTCCACCTCCCAGGTTCAAGAAATTCTCCTGCCTTAGCCTTCTGAGTAGCTGGGATTGTAGGCACCCACCATCATGCACAGCTAATTTTTGTATTTTTAGTAGAGACGGGGTTTCCCCAGGGTCCCAGCACTGGGATGGATCTCAGTGTGCTGCTGCAGCCGGGTGCAGAGCTAAATGTTGACCAGGCTGGTCTCAAACTCCTGACCTCGAGTGATCCGCCCTCCTCGGCCTCCCAAAGTGCTGGGATTACAGGTGTGAGCCACTGTGCCCGGCCCTGGAGGAGGTTTTATCTAAATGTAAAATTATGCCAATGAGCCTGGCTAGGAAGGGCAGCTTAGGCAGAGTGCATGTGCTGTGCAAAGGCTGAGGCTTTGGTGTATTGAGGAGCTGTGGTCTATAGGAGGGGCAGGAGGGAACCCCAGGCGGGAGCCTAACTGTGACACCCCAGCGCTGCATCATCACTGGACCTGGGTCCCAGTTCTGGCTTTGCAGCTGTGAGCACATCCTCCCATTTTGTAGAGCCTCAGTTGCCTCATCTGTAAAATGGGACTGATAAGAGCGGGCACCTGGCCAGTCCAGCCCTGCAGCTCTGGGGGCTTGACTCTGCCTCTTGGGGGAAGGGGTGGGGGCGAGGGGGAGGATGTTGACTCCTCTGGGTCCCTTCCCCAACAGAAAGAGCGTTTCTACCAGAGGCAGCACCGGCTGCCCCAGCCCTCCTGCCCAGAGCTGGCCACGCTCACTAGCCAGTGTCTGACCTATGAGCCAACCCAGAGGCCTTCATTCCGCACCATCCTGCGTGACCTCACCCGGCTGCAACCCCACAGTGAGTTCCATCCCAGCGCTGGGACCCTGGGGAAGCAGGACGGGGATGGGATCCCTGCTCTATTTCCGTAGTGCATGTGAGGTGTCTGCACTGTATTTCAGGGTGTGTGCCAGTTTCTTGCAGTGGCGTTCACAAGTTCGCCCTGCCTGGCTGCCCTGAGCTCTCCTTAATGTATTTATGTATTTATTTATTGTAATGGAATCTTGTTCTGTTGCCCAGGCTGGAGCACAGTGGTGCTATCTTGGCTCATTGTAACTTCCACCTCCTGGGTTCAAGCAATCCTCCCATCTTAGCCTCCCAAGTAGCTGGGATCACAAGCATGTGCCACCATTTCCAGCTAATTTTTGTATTTTTAGTAGAGATGGGGTTTTGCCATGTTGGCCAGGCTGGTCTCAAACTCTTTTTTTTTTTTTTTTTCCCTTGAGATGGAGTTTTGCTCTTGTTGCCCAGGCTGAAGCGTAATGGTGCAGTCTTGGCTCACTGCAACCTCTCCCTTCTGGGTTCAAGCAATTCTCCTGCCTCAGCCTCCTGAGTAGCTGGGATTACAGGCGCATGCCACCACATCTGGCTAATTTTTGTATTTTTAGTAGAGATGGGGTTCCGCCACGTTGGCCAGGCTAGTCTCAAACTCCTGACCTTGTGCACCACCCACCTTGGCTTCCCAAAGTGCTGGGATTACAAGCGTGAGCCACTATGCCTGGCTTCCTTAATGCTTTGTTTGGGGGAGAGATACAACTTCTTTGGATTAATTAGAGAATTAGACCATTGCAGTTTTTTCTTTTAAAAAATTTTTGTATTGTTTTCTTAAAAAAATTAATATGGTATTTTCAACTGGCCATATCACATTTTTCTGTTTTTTGTTTTAAAGACTAGGTCTTGCTGTGTTGCCCAGGCAGGAGCGTGGGGGCTATTCACAGGCATGATCATGGCTCACTGCAGCCTCGAACTCCTGGGGTCTAGGGATCCTCCCGCCTGGGTCTCCCAAAGTGCTGGTATTACAGGGGTGAGCCACCATGCCTGGCCAGTTTTTCCCTTTTCTCTGTGAAACATCTGTGTCCTCTATCCAATCTCAGAACATCCAGATGTCAGGTTTGTTTTTTATTTTTAAGAGACAGTCTCTCTTTGTGGCCCAGGCTCACTGCAGCCTCAAACTCATAGGCTCAAATGATCCTCCTACCTCAGCCTCCCAAGTAGCTGGCACAACAGACACACGCCACCACACCTGGGTAATTTTTTTTAAGCTTTTTTTTTTTTTCAGAGATGGGTTTTCGCCATGTTGTCCAGGCTGGTCTTGAACTCCTGGGCTTAAATGATCCTCCCGCCTCGGCCTCCCAGACAGGTATCAGTTTTGATGCAGCTGACTCTGCATCACTTTGGACAGAAAGTGGACTCTTTCGGCTGTTGCTGAAAAAGTCTTACCTCTGGGATCGGAGGCTGGGGTAGCTGTGGCCAGCTTGGTGACTCCCAAGTGTGGGCCTGCTGGAAAAGGGTCGGGGTCAGGCCTTACCCACCGCAGCTCTTCCAGATCTTGCTGATGTCTTGACTGTGAACCTGGACTCACCTGCGTCAGACCCTACTGTTTTCCACAAGCGCTATTTGAAAAAGATCCGAGACCTGGGCGAGGTGAGGTGTGGGCCTGGGCTGCTAAAAGGCCTGCCTGGTAGGGGAGGAGTTTGGGGATTGAGGATAAATTCCTACGTAAGGTGATTCTCAGGAGATCTAGGTGCCAAGGAGTCTTAAGAGCATGGAGTAGTTTGAGCGTGGGGTATTCCAAAGGGATCTGCCTGGAGGAGTGGCCTGGGAAATCGGGGGTTGGGGGAGGGGGTGCAGGGATTGGGGATGTCGAGCTGATGATTCTCATGGGCGCCCGACCAGGGCCACTTCGGTAAGGTCAGCTTGTACTGCTACGATCCGACCAACGACGGCACTGGCGAGATGGTGGCTGTGAAAGCCCTCAAGGCAGACTGCGGCCCCCAGCACCGCTCAGGCTGGAAGCAGGAGATTGACATTCTGCGCACGCTCTACCACGAGCACATCGTCAAGTACAAGGGCTGCAGCGAGGACCAAGGTGGGCGGGACCCGGCGAGCCCCAGAGACCCGAGGGGGCGTGGTTAGAGCGTGGGTGTGGCGTTGTGGGCGGGGCCAGTCTGGCCCAACCAATTTGAGCCTCAACCTCAAGCTGCTGGACGCGGTTCTTGGCAGCTGGGTGGGCATGGCCAGGCTGCCTCCTTCCCTTCTTGAGGGGCGCTACCTGCTGGGGCCAGGATGGATGGGAGCCACCAGCAGCTCCCTCAAGTTAGAATGGGGTTGTGGACGGGTCCATCCCACCTGAGGAATGGGTCTAGTGTGTGCGGGTCTTGGCCCTCGCTCCCGACCTTGGAGGGCCACTGCTGGGCTCAGGGTAGGAGGTCCCCCGGTCCTCCCTCTATCGTCCCCCCACCGGGGCCGCCCCTCTCCGCGGCAGGCGAGAAGTCGGTGCAGCTGGTCATGGAGTACGTGCCCCTGGGCAGCCTCCGAGACTACCTGCCCCGGCACAGCGTCGGGCTGGCCCAGCTGCTGCTCTCGCCCAGCAGATCTGCGAGGTGGGTCGGCCCCGCCCCTGCTTCCGGAGCTTGCCCTTTCCTCTTCAGCCTGGGCTGGCCTGAGCTGTCCGGTCCCGTCTGCTCTCACGCCCCGCCCCTGCTCATTTGCCCAGGACCGCTTGTCCTTGCGCTGAGCTCCCAATTGGCCGGCTCACTTGGCCACACTCCCCCCCAAGGGACCACGTGCGGCAAGCTGTGCCCCTCCCAACTCGCCCTCCAACCCAGTGTTGCTCTCCCAGCCCCGCCCCTGCTTTCTGGCTCAGATTCCTTTTGCTTGGTGCCGCCTGCTATCCCGCCCTCTACAGCGGCCGGGTCGCCACAGGCCTGACCTGACTGTCTCCCAGCCCTCCTGGCTGCTCAGGTCCTGCCGCCGCTCCCGGCCGAACCCCGCCCTCATTGAAACTCACGAGCCCCGCCCCGCCCCCCCAGGGCATGGCCTATCTGCACGCGCAGCACTACATCCACCGAGACCTAGCCGCGCGCAACGTGCTGCTGGACAACGACAGGCTGGTCAAGATCGGGGACTTTGGCCTAGCCAAGGCCGTGCCCGAAGGCCACGAGTACTACCGTGTGCGCGAGGATGGGGACAGCCCCGTGTTCTGGTGACCAGGCGGGGTGCAGTCTGACGGGGTGTTGGGGTCACTTGGAACAGGCAGGGTGGAGTAGAAGGATGCTGGGTCTCATGACAGGGCGTGGTTCCAGTGAAGCGGGGGCGGGGCTTAGTTGTGCGGGGGGCGGGGCCTATGGTTGCAAGGGGCGGGGCATGGAGTGCGGCTTGGCTTGGTGGGCGGGGTTAACCCGGCCTAGCCTATAAGCGCCTCACGCCGCTCAAGTTGCGCTGTTAAGGATGAGTCCCAACTGAGCCCGGAAGGGTCCTTCAGTCCTAGGTGAGGGCTTCAGCCTGGTGTGACCCCCAAACCCTCAGTGCAGCACATCCTCAGTGAAGCCTCCCCCAGGCCTAAGTGTCCTTCTCCCCCTAGGTATGCCCCAGAGTGCTTGAAGGAGTATAAATTCTACTATGCGTCCGATGTCTGGTCCTTCGGGGTGACCCTGTATGAGCTGCTGACGCACTGTGCCTCCAGCCAGAGCCCCCCCCCCACGGTGAGAGCCAGGCCCGCAGCCTCACCTGGAGTTTGCTAGAGGAACTAGAAAGCCATGCAGTTTACCTAGTCCATAGCAAGTGTTAAAAAAACAACAAAACGCTGGGCGCGGTGGCTCACGCCTGTAATCCCGGCACTTTGGGAGGCCGAGGTGGGCAGATCACTTGAGGTCAGAAGTTCGAGATCTGCCTGACCAACATGGTGAAACCCCGTCTTTATTAAAAATACAAAAATTAAAAACAAAAAAACAAGAAAAAAAAAAGAAAGAGAGAAAAAAATAAAAATACAAAAATTAGGCTGATGCCCTTTTCGGCCTCAGCCTGCCCACACCCGGGTGAATTAAAAAAAAAAAAAAAATTAGCTGGGCGTGGTGGTGGGCGCCTGTAATCCCAGCTACTTGGGAGGCTGAGGCAGGAGAATTACTTGAACTCGGCAGGTGGAGGTTGCAGTGAGCCTAGACTGCCCCACTGCACTCCAGCCTGGGCAACAAGAGTGAAACTACATTTCAAAACCAAAAAAATTGAAAAACATGCGTTCACATCCCAACTCATCACTCTCGCGAGTGCTCACTCACTGAAGCTCGCAGTCCTGATCTGTAAAATGGCCCATCTACAGTGCAGGGAGCCACAGATTGTGACAGAAACCCTTAAACGGAGGTAGGCAAAATAGGAACAGTTTATTCTGCTATTTGCACACTCCATGGATGGGGGAGGGCCGGGAACTTCAACCTGGACCCTCAGATGTCATCAGGAATCCTATTTCTCCATCGGATCTACTGTTTGTGGTGGTATCTGTCAGGGAAGATTTCCCTCTGTGTGGCAACAGTGCCCCCTAACCCTCAAGGAACCCATACCTCTGGCTTAGGGTCCCAGTGGTCCTTTTACTTGCTTTTCTCAGAACTTGCTCCGCTTGGTCCAGCCTGGTTCCTGTGTGCTCTTCCGAGCCAATCACTGTGTAGTCACGGACCACAGGGATTGGCCAGTCCTGACCTTGGGGGAGGAGCCAAGAGTGTGCTGGGGTTTATTCTTTTTTTTTTTTTTTTTTACCAGAACAAGAAGTCAGAAGGGTGACGTTGGGGCTTATTCTAAAGCGCCTTTATGAGACGGGGGAAAAGGCTGGGACGGTAGCTCACTCCTGTAATCCCAACACTTTGGGAAGTCGAGGTGGCAGCATCACTTGAACCCAGGAATTCGAGACCAGCCTGGGCAATGTAGTGAGACTTCATTTGTTTTTCTTTTCTTTTCTTTTTTTTTTTTTTTTTTTTTTTTTGAGACAAGAGTCTCACTCTGTCCCCATGCTGGAGTGCAGTGACGCGATCTCGGCTCACTGCAACCTCCGCCTGCGGGGTTCAAGTGATTCTCCTGCCTCAGCCTCCTGAGTAGCTGGGATTACAGGCATGTGCCACCACACCCGGCTAATTTTTGTATTTTCAGTAGAGACAGAGTTTCACCATATTGACCAGGATGGTCTCGATCTCCTGACCTCGTGATCTGTCCGCCTTGGCCTCCCAAAGAGCTGGGATTACAGGCCCGAGCCACCGCACCCAGCTTTTTTGTTTGTTTTTGAGATGGAGTCTCGCTCTGTTGCCCAGGCTGGAGAGCAGTGGTGCGATCTCTGCTCACTGCAGCTTCCACCTCCCAAGTGCAATTCTCGTGCCTCAGCCTCCTAAGACCTCGTATCTTTAAAAAAAAAAAAAATCAGCTGGGCATGGTGGTGGGCGCCTGTAATCCCAACTACTCGGGAGGCTGAGGTAGGAGAATTGCTTAAACCTGGGAGGTGGAGGTTGTAGTGAGCCGAGATCGTGCCACTGCACTCCAGCCTGGGCAACAGAGCAAGACTTCGTCTCAAAAAAAAACAAAAAACAAAAAAAAAAGCCTGGTGTGCTGGCTCACGACTGTAATCTCAGCACTTTGGGAGGCTGAGGTGGGCGGATCATCTGAGGTCAGGAGTTAAAGACCAGCCGGGCAAACATGGTGAAACCCTGTACTAAAAAAAAAAAATACAAAATATACAGTGGCCGCAGAGGGGGCCTCCTGCTCCCTAACCCAGGAGGAAACCAAGAGGGGTAAGACACCCTGTGCCTTACTTCTATCTGGAGACCCCCACCTCTGTGAACCTATTTTTCTTCCATGGCCTTTGTGGCGGGTGCCTGTAATTCCAGCTACTCAGGAAGCTGAGGCAGGGAGAATTGCTTGAAACCAGGAGTTGGAGGTTGCAGTGAGCAGAGATCGTGGCCACTGCACTCCAGCCTGGGTGACAGAGCAAGACTCTGTCTCAAGAAAAAAAAAAAATCTGGATGATAAGAACAACCTGCTGTAAGGCTTAATAACAGCAAACACCTGACTCAGGCTTGCTCTATAAATATTACTTCCACGTTCACAGTCATCCCAGGTGGCAGATGTTATCCTGTTTTAGGGATGAGAAAACTGAGGCCCAGAGAAGTGAACTCAGATTCAAAGTCACACGGCCGAAAAGTGTAGGAGGTGGGATTAGAACCCATGCAGTCAATTTCATGAAGTTGCAGAGTGACTTCTTTTTTTTTGAGATGAAATTTCGCTCTTGTTGCCCAGGCTGGAGTGTAATGGTACAATCTCGGCTCACCACAACCTCTGCCTCCCAGGTTCGAGCAATTCTTTTGCCTCAGCCGCCCCAGTAGCTGGGATTAAAGGCATGCAACACTACACCTGGCTAATTTTGTATTTTTAGTTAAGATGGGGTTTCTCCATGTTGGTCAGCCTGGTCTCTAACTCCGGACCTCAGGTAATCCGCCCACCTTGGCCTCTCAAAGTGCTGGGATTACAGGCATGAGCCACCGCACCCGACCTTTTTTTTTTTTTTTTTTTGAGACAGAGTTTTGCACTTGTTGCCCAGGCTGGAGTGCAATGGTGCAGTATCGGCTCACTGCACCCTCCGCTTCCCAGGTTCAAGCAATTCTCTTGCCTCAGCCTCCCAAATAGCTGGGATTACAGGTGCCTACCACCATGCCCAGCTAATTTTTGTATTTTTAATAGAGACAGGGTTTCACCATATCGGCCAGGCTAGTCTCGAACTCCTGACCTCAGGTGATCCACCTGCCTCAGCCTCCCAAAGTGGGATTACAGGGCATGAGCCACCTTGCCTGGCCTTCATTGCCTCTTGAAAAGAGCTTGTCTTGTTTCTACTGTAGAAATTCCTTGAGCTCATAGGCATCACCCAGGGTCAGGTGACAGTGCTGAGACTCACCGAGTTGCTGGAACGAGGGGGAGAGGCTGCCACGGCCCGACAAATGTCCCTGTGAGGTGAGACTTCCTTTGTTTTTCCGCTGCCCCTGCCATCCTGCTGTGGAGAGGGCAACCCCCACCTGCTCTGGTTTTTCCTTCTAGGTCTATAACCTCATGAAGAACTGCTGGGAGACGCAGGCGTCCTTCCGCCCAACCTTCCAGAACCTCATACCCATCCTGAAGACAGTCCACGAGAAGTACCAAGGCCAGGCCCCTTCGGTGTTCAGCGTGTGCTGAGTCACAGTGGCAGCCCTGCCTGGGAGGACTGGGCCAGGCAGCGGTCGCAGAGGGGGCCTCCTGCTCCTTACCCCAGGAGGAAGCCAGGAGGGCAAAGCCATCACCCACACGTTGTGCCTCACTCCTATCTGGAGACCCCACCTCTGTGAGCCGACTTTCTTCCATGGCCGTAAGCCTAACCATGATCTTGAGGGACCCAAGATGTGTGGGGGCACTAATCCAGCCCCTGAATCCCCAGCTCCCAAACTTGAGCCCACCATTTCCACCATCTGGTAATAAACTCCTGTTTCCTCTGCTGGAGCCCGTGATTCTTGGAGCCCTGTTTCAGCAAGGTGGGTTAGCTGGGGGTCTGGTCTCCTGTGGGCTGCAGCTAGCATGAGACACTGAAGAGGTAGCTGGATTCAACTATTTATTTATTTTTTGAGAGAGTTTTGCTCTTGTTGCCTAGGCTGGAGGGCAATGGCATGATCTTGGCTCACTGCAACCTCCGCCTCCTGGGTTCAAGCAATTCTCCTGCCCCAGCCTCCCGAGTAGCTGGGATTATAGGCACTGGCCACCACGCCCAGCTAATTTTTTGTACTTTTAGTAGAGACAGGGTTTAACCACGTTGGTCAGGCTGGTCTTGAACTCCTAACCTCCGGTGATCCACCCGCCTCAGCCTTCCAAAGTGTTGGGATTACAGGCATGAGTCACTGTACCCAGACAGGATTCAACAATTTAATTTTTTTTTTTTGGACAGGGTCTGGTTCTGTCACCAAGGCTTAGAGTGGAGTGGCTTGATCTCACTCAATGCAACCTCTGCCTCTTGGGCTCAAGTGATCCTCCAGCCTCAACCTCCCCAGTAGCTGGGACCACAGGCATGTGCCACCACACCAGGCTAATTTTTTTCTGGTACTTTTGTAGAGACTGGGTTTTGCCGTGTTGTTCAGGCTGGTCTCAAAATCCTGAGCTCAAGCCAGGCATCCATCTCAGCATCCCAAAGTGCTAGGATTACACAGTGGTGAGCCACCGCACCAGGCCTCAACGATTACACTTTTACCTACTTCCAAACCAACAGCCAGTCCAGTACCTGGCACACAGAAGTCACTCAATAACTACTTGTTTGTTTGTTTTGAGATGGAATCTCGCTTGCAGCCCAGGCTGGAGTGCAATGGCACAATCTCGGCTCACTGCAACCTCCACCTCCTGGGTTCAAGAGATTCTCCTGCCTCAGCTTCCTGAGTAGCTGGGATCACAGGTGCCCACCACCATGCCCTGCTAAGTTTTCTATTTTTAGTAAAGATGAGATTTCAGTACATTGGCCAGGCCGGTCTCGAACTCGTGATCTCAGGTGATCCACCTGCCTCGGCCTCCCAAAGTGCTGGGATTACAGGCGTGAGCCACCGTGCCCGGCCAATAACTAGTTGCTGAATGCACAAAGTATTTGGTTGGGGCGGTCACATGCTACGTAGATTGGACTGCCAGTTTCACCCTTTCACATTTCTGTGTGACCTCAGGCAAATGGCTTCACCTCTCTGGGCCTTAAGGGTCCATTATGGGACCTTCACACTTGTTACTTCATAGGACTTATGTAAAGAGCTCATGAGGTGGTGTCTGTAAAATGCTTAGCAGAAAGACATGCAAACAAGTGCTTAATAGTCAATATTATAGTTGGGTGGACACAATGAGTCATGCCTATAATGTCAGCACTTTGGGAGACTGAGGCAGGAGGATTCCTTGAGCCCAGGAGTTCAAGACCAGCCTGGGCAACATAGGAAGACCCTATCTGTATTATTTTTAAATGAAAATTTTAAAAATGAGGTTGGTTGGCTATAGTGTCTCACGCCTGTAATCCCAGCACTTTGGAAAGCCAAGGTGGGCAGATCAGTTAAGGTCAGGAGTTTGAGACCAGCCTGGCCAACATGGAGAAACCCTGTCTCTACGAAAAATACAAAAATTGGTGGGGCACGGTGGCTCACGCCTGTAATCTCAGCACTTTGGGAGGCCAAGGCAGGTGGATCACCTGAGGTCAGGAGTTCGAGACCAGCCTGGCCAAAATGGTGAAACCCCTTCTCTACTAAAAATACAAAAATTAGCTGGGCATGGTGGTGGATGCCTGTAATCCCAGCTACTTGGGAGGCTGAGGCAGGAGAATCACTTGAACCCAGGAGGTAGAGGTTGCAGTGAGCCGAGAGCATGCCATTGCCCTCCAGCCTGGGCAACAAGAGCAAAACTCAACTGAAAAAAAAAAAAAATTTAGCCAGGTATGGTGGCACGTGCCTGTAATCTCAGCTACTGGAGAGGCTGAGGCAGAATTGCTTGAACTGGAAGGCAGAGTGCAGTGAGCTGAGGTCACACCACTGCACTCCAGCCTGGGCAAGAGAGCAAGACTCTCTCAAAAAAGAGAAAAATATATTGGCCAGGTGTGGTGGCTCACGCCTGTAATCCCAGTACTTTAGGAGGCCGAGGTGGGTGGGTCACGAGGTCAGGAGATGGAGACCATCCTAGCCAAGATGGTGAAACCCCATCTCTACTAAAAATACAAAAAAATTAGCCAGGCGTGGTAGAGTGTGCTTGTAGTCCTAGCCACTTGGGATGCTGAGGCAGGGGAATTGCTTGAACCCAGGAGGCAGAGGTTGCAGTGAGCCAAGATCACACCACTGCCCTGCAGCCTGACGAAGAGGAAGACTTTGTCTCACCAAAAAAAAAAAGTATTATTGTTATTCTGGTGTTGGCAAAGTGTTTCTACTTAACCTATGTGACTTGAGATGGTGAGATAGATTATAAGTCAGACACATTTGTGAAAGGCAGTTAAATATCCCCCAAAAGGACTTCTTTTTATGGGGGGTGGGAACTGAGTCTCGCTCTGTCACTCATACTGGAGGGTAGTGGTGCTATTACAGCTCACTGTAACCTTGACTTCCCAGCCTCAACTGATCCTCCCCACCCCAGCCTCCCTAGGAGCTGGGACTATAGGCTCCTGCGGAGTCTGGCTCTGTCATCCAGGCTGGAGTACAGTGGTGTGATCTCGGCTCACTGCAACCTCAGCCTCCCGAGTTCAAGCAATTCTCCTGCCTCAGCCTCCCGAGTAGCTGGGATTACAGGTACACATCACCACACCTGGCTAATTTTTGTATTTTTAGGAGAGACGGGGTCTCACCATATTGGCCAGGCTGGTCTCAGGTGATCCACCCACCTCAGCCTCCAAAAGTGCTGGGATTACAGGTGTGAGCCACTGTGCCCGGCCATCTGGCTAATTTTTTAATTTTTTGTAGACAGGATCTCACTCTGCTGCCCAGCAAACTGCTGGACTCAAGCGATCCTCCCACCTTAGCCTCTTGAATAGTGGGATAACAGCTCAATTTGTTTAGAGCAGTTTTAGGTTTATAGCAAAGTTGAGTGGAAAATACAGAGTTCTCCTATACCCCCTGCCCCTCTATCCCCCTGCACAACCTCCCTTGCTGTCTACATCCTGTGCCACAGTGATACATTCGTTAGAATCTATGAACCTCTACAGTCACAGTGGCTCACGCCTGTAATCCCAGCACTTTGGGAGGCCAAGGAGGGTGGATCATTTGAGGTCAAAAGTTCGAGACCAGACTGGGCAACATGGTGAAACCCCATCTCTACTAAAAATACAAAAATTAGCCAGGCGTGGTGGCGGACACCTGTAATCCCAGCTATTCAGGAGGCTGAGGCAGGAGAATCACTTGAACCTGGGAGGTGGAGGTGGGTGGAGGTGGAGGTTGCAGTGAACCGAGATAGCGCCACTGCACTCCAGCCTGGGCAGCAGAGCGAGACTCTCTCACACACACAAAAAATCTATGAACTTACATTTACATATCATTTTTCCCCCGAAGTCTGTACGTGAGGGTTCACTCTTGCTGTTGTACATTCTGTGGGGTTGGACAAACGTATAAGGCATGAACCCACCATTATAGTATCGTGTGGAGTAGTTTCGCTGCCCTAAAAGTCATTCATGCTCTGCCTATTCATCCCTCCCATCTCACTAATCCCTGGCAACCACTGATCTGTTATTTACTGTCCCCATAGTTTTGAGACAGAGTCTTGCTCTGTTGCCCAGGCTGGAGTGCAGTGACGCAGTCTCTGCTCACTGCAACCTCTGCCTCCCACGCTCAAGCTAATTTCTATATTTTTTGTAGAGGCAAAATTTCGCCATGTTACCCAGGCTGGTCTCAGAGTCATGGGTTTAAATGATCCTCCTACCTTGGCCTGCCAAAGTTCTGGGCTTTCAGGCATGAGCCACCACACCCAGCCAATAGATCATTTCTTTTCCGTTTTGAATAAAAAATAAATAAAAATACAAACAAGGTCCCCAATTGCATTTGGTTGAGGCCAGTTTTCTGTAAATCTATTTTTTTTTTTTTTTTTTTTTTTGAGACGGAGTCACTCTGTCGCCCAGGCTGGAGTGCAGTGGCACAACCTCAGCTCACTGAAACCTCTGCCTCCCCGGTCAAGTGATTCTCCTGCCTCAGCCTCCCGAGTAGCTGGGATTACAGGTGCCTGCCACCACACCCACCTAATTTTTGCATTTTTAGTAGAGATGGGGTTTCACTCTGTTTCCCAAGCTGGTCTCCAACTCCTGACCTCAAGTGATCCACCCGCCTGGCTTCCCAAAGTACTGGGATTACAGGCGTGATTCACCATGCCTCACCTGTAAGTCTCTTTTAGTTCTAAAAAAAGAAAATGGAATAAAAAAATAAAAATATGGGCCAGGCTCGGTGGCTCACGCCTGTAATCCTAGCACTTTGGGAGGCCGAGGTGGGTGGATCACCTGAGGTCAGGAGTTCAAGACCAGCCTGGCCATCATGGTGAAACCCCATCTTATAAAATAAAATAAAATAAAATAAAAAATAAAAAATACAGGCCAAGGATGGTGGCTTACACCTGTAATCCCAGCATTTTGGGAGGCTGAGGCAGGAGGATCACCTGAGGTCGAGAGTTCAAGACCAGCCTGACCAACATGGAGAAACCCCGTCTTTACTAAAAACACAAAATTAGCTGGACGTGGTGGCACATGCCTGTAATCTCAGCAACTCTTGGGAGGCTGAGACAGAATTGCTTGAACCCAGGAGGTGGAGGTTGCCATGAGCTGAGATCGTAGCCATTGCACTCAAGCCTGGGCAACAAGAGTGAAGCTCTGTCTCAAAAAAAAAAAAGGGGGATTCTGTCTCTCAGTTTTGGAGCCCCCCTCCCTCTGGCTCTGTACAGGGGGAGCTGCTTCTTTCTTTCTTCCTCATTAAACTCCCTGCTCCTTAAAACTAATTAATAATAAAAATATGAACAAGGACCCCAGTTGCACTGGTGGAGGCCAGTTCTCTGTAAGTCTCTTTTGGTCTGTGGGTTCCTCTTTTGCCCCCTTGCAACATATTTGTTGACGAAACTATGTTTTTTTGTCCTATTGACTTTCTTTTTTTTTTGAGACAGAATCTTGCTCTGTCACCCAGGCTGGAATACTGTGGCACGGTCTCGGCTCACTGCAACCTCCACCTCCTGGGTTCAAGCACTTCTCCTGTCTCAGCCTCCCGAGTAGATGGGATTACAGGTGTGGGGTCAGCACACCTGGCTAATATTTATATTTTTAGTAGAGATGGGGTTTCACCATGTTGGCCAGGGTGGTCTCGAACCCTTAACCTCGGGTGATCCATCTGCCTGTGCTTCCCAAAGTGCTTCCCAAAGTGCTGGGATTACAGGGATGAGCCACTGCGCCTGGCCTGTACTGTTGACTTCGCCAATGATGTCATCTTCATGGCGTGGAGTAACGTGTTCTCTGTCAGCTGAACTTGACTTGCTGTAAACTGTTAGATTCACTTTCGACTTTTTGGTGAGATTGCTTCCTGGAAGGCATTCGTGCCCTCAGAGAGAAGCACACAAGTTCTGCTTGCTCTTCCTTTTTGCGACATGAGTCGCCACCACCCAGATCCATCAAAGATGCAGTTTGTATTTTCCTTTTTTTTTTTTGAGATCGAGTTTCTCGATTTATCGCCCAGGCTGGAGTGCAGTGGCAGAATCTCGGCTCACTGCAACTTCTGCCTCCCGAGTTGAAGCAGTTCTCCTGTCTTAGCCTCCCGAGTAGCTAGGACTACAGGCAGTTGCCACCATGCCTGGCTAATTTTTGTATTTTTAGTAGAGATGGGGTTTCACCATATTGGTCAGGCTAGTCATACGTGGTGGTGGCAAGTGCCTGTAATCGTAGCTACTCAGGGAGGCTTAGGCAGGAGAATCACTTGAACCTGGGAGGTGGAGGCTGTAGTGAGCCAAGGTCTCGCCACTGCACCCCAACCTGGGAAACAAGACTCCATCTCAAAAACAAAAAAATCTTTCAACATGTACATAGCCGAATGTGTCCCATGTTTTTATTGAGGATTCCCAAAAGACTTTTAGAGGATTTTTTCTTTTTTCTTAATTTTTTTTTTTTTTTAAATAATAGAGACGGGGGTCTCCTATGTTGCCCAGGCTGGTCTGGAACTCCTGGGCTCAAGCAATCCTCCCAAAGTGCTGGGATTATAGGTGTGAGCCACCGTGCCCAGCCAAGTTTAATTTTTTCACAATAAAGGAAAGGAACAGTGTTAATCTATGATTGTCAGGACAGCAATTTAATACGATCATCTTCAGCAGGGCCCAGTGGCTCACACCTATAATCCTAGCACTTTAGGAGGCTGAAGCAGGAGGATCACATGAGGTCAGGAGTTCAAGGCCAGCCTGGGCAACTTGGTGAAACCCCACCTCTATTAAAAATACAAAAATTAGCCAGACATGGTGGCAGGCGCCTGTAATCTCAGCTACTCAAGAGGCTGAGGCAGGAGAATCGCTTGAACCCAGGAGACAGAGGATGCAGTGAGCCACAATCGCACCACTGCACTCCAGCCTGGGCAACAAAGTGAGAACCTATCTCAAAAAATCATGATCATAATAAGACAATCTTCAGAGCTCAGTTCCTGGTGCATGAAGAGACTCAATACAGTCCTCTCACTCTCAGTTCTTAGAAGAATATGAAAGAGGTAAGATCAATAACTACCTTCAATGTTTAATAGCCGAAGAGTGAAAGCCAGGCACAGTGGTTCACCCCTGTAATCCCAGCACTTTGGGAGGCTGAGGTGGGAGGATTGCTTGAGCCCAGGAGTTCCAGACCAGCCTGGCCAATGTGTCAAAAGCTCATCTCTGAAAATTAGCTGAGTGTGGTGGCATGCACCTATAGTCCCAGCTACTAGGGAGGCTGAGGTGGAAGAACCACCTGAGCCTGGGAGGTCAGGGCTGCAGTGAGCCATGATCACGCCTCTGCACTCCAGCTTGAGCAACACAGCCAGACCCTGTCTCAGGGAAAAAAAAAAAAAAAAAGAAGCCAAATCTTTTCATCCCAGGATATCTGAAAAGGACAGATTCTATAAAGTATGGATGCAGAAAAGGAGTTATTCCTTCCAGAAAAAAAAAATGAATTGTGGACACAGCCAATCAAGATCAGATAATCAACCAATGAAAGCAATTAGCTTCAATTTCATTGTCACCAGGAGGGCACACACCAGAGAACCTGGGAGAAAGCCTGGGCTAAAGTCCTTAGCATTCTCAGTGTTACTGGTGGTGTGGGTTCAACAGCCTCTGTGGGTTGCTGAACCAGAGACCATCGCCATCAGGTGGAGAAAGGATACTACAGCAACAATGTGGCTGTCAAAAATCAGCTGGAGGCCAGGTGTGGTAGCTCCTGCCTGTAATCCTAGCACTTTGGGAGGCCAACGAGGGCAGATCACTTGAGGTCAGGAATTCAAGACCAGCCTGATCAACATGGTCAAACCCATCTCTACTAGAAATACAAAAAGTTAGCCAGGTGTGGTGGTGGGCACCTGTAATCCCAGCTACTTGGGAAGCTGAGGCAGGAGAATTGCTTGAACGTGGGGAGGCAGAGGTTGCAGTGAGCCCAGATAGCACCACTGCACTACAGCCTGGGCAACAAGTGAGACCCTGTCTTAAAAAAAAAAAAATCAGCTGAAGCTTAACTTATACAGTTTGCAATCCAGACTATACTTGCTTTCTTGTAAAGGTTTTGAGAAATGTGCAGAGGCTGCCCCCATGTTCTTTTCTTTTCTTTTTTTTTTTTTTTTTTTGAGACAGAGTCTTCCTCTGTGGCCCAGGCTGGAGTGCAAAAGCACGGTCTCGGCTCACTGAAACCTCCACCTCCCGGGTTCAAGAAATTCTCCTGCCTCAGCCTCCCGAGTAGCTGAGATTACAGGGGCATACCACCATGCCTGGCTAATTTTTGTATTTTTAGTAGAGACGGGGTTTCACCATGTTGGTCAGGGGTGGTCTCAAACTCCTGACCTCATAATCCACCTGCCTCAGCCTCCCAAAGTGTTGGGATTACAGGCATGAGCCACCACGCCAGGCCGCAGAGGCCCCTTAAACATGTGTAGGTGACCTTTCTCTGTCACCCAGGCTGGAGTGCAGAGGTGCAATCTCAGCTAACTGCAACCTTGATCTCCCAGGCTCAAGCAATCCTCCTGTTGCAGCCTCCTGAGTAGCAGGGACTACAGGTGTGTGCCACCACTCGTGGCTGATTTTTTGTATTTTTAGTAGAGACAGGGTTTTGTCATGCTGCCCAGGCTGGTCTCAAACTCCCAACCTCAAGGGATCTGCCCACCTTGGCTTCCCAAAGTGCTAGGATTACAGGCATAAGCCACCATGCCCAGCCCAGAAATATTTCTTTATCAGAATTATTACTGGTGGGTGCAGCTGCAGTGGGGCATACCTATAATGCCAGCACTTTGGGAGGTCAAGGCAGGCAGGTCCCTTGAGCTTAGGAGTTCCAGACCAGTCTGGGCAAAATGGTGAAAGCTGTCTCTACAAAAAATTAGCCAGGCACAGTGATGTGCACCTGTGCTTCCAGCTCTTAGGGAGGCTGGGCTGGGAGGATTGCTTGAACCTGGGTGGCGGAGGCTGCAGTTAGCTGAGATTGCATCCCTGCACTCCAGCCTGGGGACACAGTGAGAACCTGTTTCAAAAAAAAAAAAAAAAAAAAAAGGGCCGGGCATGGTGGCTCACACCTGTAATCCAAGCACTTTGGAGGCCAAGGCGGGTGGATCACCTGAGGTCGGGAGTCCAAGACCAGCCTGACCAACATGGTGAAACCCCGTCTTAAAAAAAAAAAGAAAGATAATTTATTTTTATTTTTATTATTATTTTTTTGAGACAGGGCCTCACTCTGTCACCCAGACTGGAGTGCAGTGGTGTGATTTCGGCTCATTGCAACCTCTGCCTCCCAGGCTCAAGCAATCTCCTGTCTCAGCCTCCGGAGTAGCTGGGATTACACGTGCACGCCACCATGTCTGGCTAATTTTTTTTGTATTTTTAGTAGAGATAGGGTTTCACTATGTTGGCCAGGCTGGTCTCCAACTCCTGACCTCAAATGGTCCACCCGCCTCGGCCTCCCAAAGTGCTGGGATTACAGGCATGAGCCACCCGGCCAGAAATATGATTTATTGACAAACATTTCTTCCTTTTTCATTTTTTACAGACAGGGTCTCACTATTATATAAATATTATAATTATTTTAAAATAGAGTCTTGCTCTGCCGCCCAGACAAGAGTGCAGTGGTGCGATCTCAGCTCACTGCAACCTCCACCTCCCGGGTTCAAGCAATTCTTGTGCTGCAGCCTCCTGAGTAGCTGGGATTATAGGTGCGCGCCACCACGCCCAGCTAATTTTTGTATTTTTAGTAGAGACGGGGTTTCATCATGTTGTCCAGGCTGATCTGGAACTCCTGACCTCAAATGAGCTGCCCGCCTCCACCTCCCAAAGTGCTGGGATTACAGGCATGAGCCACTGAGCCCAGCATCTTTGTTTTTTGGAAACGGGGTCTCACTGTATCGTGCAGGCTAGAGTGCACAGGTGCAATCTCGGCTCATTGCAGCATCAACCTCCCAGGGTCTGCTCCTCTCACCTCAGCCTCCCAAGGAGCTGGGACTACAGGCGCCAGGCCCATGATACTGGGCCCTGCTATTTACAAATACTTCGGACTTGAATTTAGTTGCTCTCTCAACACCAGGTGGGAGATGGGATGTCAGGAAGGCAGAGCAATAGAAGAGGGACCTCATTAGGAAGGCAGGGGAGCTCCAGATGAGAGAGGAGGTGCTGTGACCTCAAGGTCTGGGGAAAGTGGGTGAATACAAGGCCCCATCAAGGCTCTCAACAAGGTCCCTCTCTGGAGCTCAGATATGAGGCCCAGGAGGCAGATCAGAGGTAGGAGTCCCCCACCTCATTGATGCCTCCCCTTGGAATGAAGTGACCAGCTGCCTGGAGGGGTGAGCAAGGGGGCAACAGGATGGAGTAAAGGCCAGTTACAAATAGAATTCTGGAAGGCAGGGTGAGGTGGCTCAGGCGTGTAATCCCAGGACTTTGGAGGCCGAGGCAGGTGGATCACTTGAGGTTAGGAGTTCAAGACCAGCCTGGCCAACATGGTGAAATCCCATCTCTACCAAAAAGTGCAAAAATTAGTCAGGCATAGTGGTGCACACCTGTAGTCCCAGCTACTCAGGAAGCTGAGGCAGGAGAATTGCTTGAACCCGGGAGGAGGAGGCTGTGGTGAGCCAACATCCCGCCACTGCACCCCAGCCTGGGTGACAGAGTGAGACCCTGTCTCAAAAAAAAAACCAAGTAGAATCCTGGAGCGACAGTGGCTCAGGGACTCAGCTGTCCCCAAAACATCTGCCTCCTCTCTTTGTGCAGGGGATGGTGGGTCCCCCAAGATCTTGAAAGATAGGGAGGTGTCCTCAAGATCTTCAAAGGTAGCCAGGCAAGGTGGCTCAAGCCTGTAATCCCAACACTTTTTGGGGTCAAGATGGGAAGATCAGCCGTGCGCAGTGGCTCATGCCTGTAATCCCAGCACCTTGGGAGGCCAAGGCGGGCGGATCACTTGAGGTCAGGAGTTCGAGACCAGTCTGGCCAACATGGTGAAACCCTGTCACTACTTTAAAAAAAAAAAAAAAAGGCCGGGCACGGTGGCTCACGCCTGTAATCCCGGTACTTTGGGAGGCCAAGGCAGGTGGATCATGAGGTCAAGAGATCGAGACCATCCTGGCCAACATGGTGAAACCCTGTCTCTACTAAAAATACAAAAAATAGCTGGGCATGGTGGCACGTGCCTGTGGTCCCAGCTACTCGGGAGGCCGAGGCAGGAGAATCACTTGAACCAGGAGATGAAGGTTGCACCACTGCACTCCAGCCTGGGCAACAGAGAGAGACTCTGTCTCAAAAAAAAAAAAAAAAAAATAGGGAGGATCACTTGAGGCCAGGAGTTCAAGACCAGTCGGGGCAAAATTGTAATACCCTGTTTCTGTGTGTTGTTTTTTTTTGATGTTTCCTCAAAATCCTGCCTTTCGCCTAAACAATGGTGCTGGCAGGTTTCCCCATTAATTTCCTCTCTGGGGACCACATATTCCCCTCCCCCACCTAAGTTCAACCGGAAGGAGGTGTCTCATCCCCCCTCTACCCCAGGCTCCCCAGTGCTGAGAACATAGGAAGCCAGTTTAGTTAGCATTTCCTGTGAATTGAACTGGGGCCAAAAGTGCAACTGAGGCCAGCCCTGTCCCTGGGGGGAGACTCAGCAGTGCTGGTCACTTTGCTGGGCCCCGTCTGGGTCCCCGACCCTAGCCCTCCGGGCCACAGCATCCCCTTCCACCCGCAGGCCTGGGCAAGGTGCAGACCCCAGACTTCTGCTATCTTAACCGCTATGCTTCCGTTGCGGTGGGAGGCCCCGCCTCCCCCCACCCCGCCCCCGCCTGCCCTTCGGTACCTCAAGAAGGCATCTTCCTCTGTCAGAATCGCCACCATGATACTGGCCGTGTCATGGCTCCGGGCCTGCTGGACTCTGCTGGTCTGCTGTCTGCTGACCCCAGGTGAGGCCAGTCAAGCCAGGGAGGGTTGGAGAGGGCTGGGTTTTGGGGATCAGTAGAGGGTGAAGGAAGAGAAAGCAACTTTCTTCGCATCCTGCCACACTGTGCCCTGGCTGCTGGCCCTGTATGTTTGGGAGAAAGTTCTGGTTCCTCAATTCAGCCTTCAGGTGGTCAGGCCCCAGCATGCGGCTTGTACGCCACCCCTCTCCCCCAACACACACACACACCCCACGCTTCCTGCTCCATCTGAACTCCAGACATTTGCCCTTTGAGTATGTGGTTCCCTCTGCCAGGATCACCCTTCCCTTTCACTTGCTAACTCCTACTTAGCCTTCAGTTTCAGGCTGGCATGGTCCCCCCTCCTCCAGGAAGCCTTCCCCTGACTCACCTCCTCCTATGCTGGATCAGAGCCTCTTCTGGCCTCCTTCTGAGTTCTCCCCGGTCCCTGCTGGATCCTGCCTTTCCCCCTGGACCATGAGGGCAGGAACCCTTCTATCTTGGCACAAGGAAAGAGGTGTTAAATGGTGGGACCTGCTGGTGCTTGGGTTGGGGGGGCAAGGAAACAACCCCAGGACTTATTCGTGTTCCTGAAGGTGTCCATGGGCAGGAGTTCCTGTTGCGGGTGGAGCCCCAGAACCCGGTGCTTCCTGCTGGAGGTTCCCTGTTGGTGAACTGCAGTACTGATTGTCCCAGCGCTAAGCAAATCACCTTGGAGACGTCCCTATCAAAGGAGCTGGTGGACAATGGCACGGGCTGGGCAGCCTTCTGTGTCAGCAATGTGACTGGCAACAGCCGGATCCTCTGCTCAGGGTACTGCAATGGTTCGCAGATAATAGGCTCCACTGGCATCACCGTCTACAGTGAGTCAATGTGTCTGGAGGTGGGACTGTTCTCGGGCAGTGGTGCGCGCAGGAGGCCAATGGCTCAGGAGAGTGGGGACCCTGAGTATGCAAAGAATAGACTAGGGCTCTAACCCAGAGCTCAGACCTGGACATTTCTGTGTGAGATACAAAGACAGACAGAAGGCTGGGTGCGGTGGCTCACGCCTGTAATCCCAGCACTTTGGGAGGCTGAGACAGGTGTATCATGAGGTTATGAGTTCAAGACCAACCTGGCCAAGATGGTAAAACCCCATCTCTACTAAAAATACAAAAAAAATTAGCCAGGCATGGTGACAGGAGCCTGTAATCTCATCTACTTGGGAGGGTGAGGCAGAGAATCACTTGAACCCGGGAGGCAAAGGTTGCAGTGAGCCAAGATCTCACCACTGCCCTCCAGCCTGGGCAACAGAGGAAGACTCCATCTCAAACAAACAAACAACAACAACAAAAAAAAAACAAAGAGAGAGACACACAGAGACATAGAGACAAATTTCAATCTCATGCCAAGGCAGCAGTTGTGAAATCAATTAACTTCTGCCTCAACAACTTTTTTTTTTTTTTTTTGAGATGGAGTTTGACTCTTTTTGCCCAGGCTGGAGTGCAGTGGGGCGATCTTGGCTCACTGCAACCTCTGCCTCCTGGGTTCAAGTGATTCTCCTACCTGAGCCTCCCCACGTAGCTGGGATTACAGGTGCATGCCCCTACACCCAGCTAATTTTGTATTTTTAGTAGAGACAGGGTTTCACCATATTGGCCAGGTTGGTCTTGAACTCCTGACCTCGGGTGATCCACCCGACTCAGCCTCCCAAAGTGCTGGGATTACAGGCATAAGCCCCATTGCCCAGCATCCCAACAAGCATTTTCAGTATGTGCTGGCCAGGTGCAGTGGCTCATGCCTATAATCCCAACACTTTGGGAGGCCAAGGTGAGAGCACTGCTTGAGCCCAGGAATTTAAGACCAGCCTGAGCAACATAGGGACACCCTCTCTCTACAGAAATACATTAAAAAAAAAAAATTAGCTGGGCACGGTGCACATGCCTGAAGTCCCAGCTACTTGGGAGGCCAAGGTGGGAGAACTGCTTGAGCCCAGGAGTTTGAGGCTATAGTGAGGTATGACTGCATCACTGCACTCCAGCCTGCATGAAAAGCAAGACCCTGTCTCTTCAGCCAAAAAAGCGGGTACCCCTCTCAGCCAGCAGGTGAATGGAGGTTTTTACATTTATGCTTTTTTACACTTTTATTTTAGAGACAGGATCTCCTATGTTGCCTAAGTTGATCTCAAACTCATGGGCTCAGGCAGTCCTCCACTTCAGTCTCTCCGGTAGCTGGGATTACAGGCCTGAGCCACTGTCCCTGGCTATTTATTTATTTATTTTTGGAGATGGAGTCTCACTCTGTTGCCCAGGCAGGGGTGCATTGGCATGATCTTGGCTCACTGGAACCTCCACCTCCCAAGTTCAAGAGATTCTCCTGCCTCAGCCTGCTCAGTAGCTGGGACTATGGGTGTGCACCACCCTGCCCAGCTAATTTTTGTATTTTTAGTAAAGACAAGGTTTCACCATGTTGCCCAGGCTGTTCTCGAACTCTTGGCCTTAAGTGATCTGCCCGCCTTGGCCTCCCAAAGTGCTGGGATTACAAGCATGAGCCACTATGCTTGGCCTACTTTTTGATTTTTTTTTTTTTTGAGACATTCTCGCTCTTGTTGCCCAGGCTGGAATGCAGTGCAGTGGCGCAATCTTAGCCCACTGCAGCCTCCGCCTCCCAGGTTCAAGTGATTCTCCTGCCTTGGCCCCCTGAGTAGCTGGGATTACAGGCATGTGCCACCACGCCCGACTAATTTTTGTGCTTTTAGTAGAGAGTAGTTTTGCCATGTTGGCCAGCCTGGTCTCAAACTCTTGATCTCAAGTGATCTGCCCACCTCAGCCTCCCAAAGTGCTGGGATTACAGGCATGAGCCACCTTGCCTGGCTTTGTTTTTTTGTTTTGTTTTGTGTTTTTGAGACAGAGTCTTGCTCTGTCACCAGGCTGGAATGCAGCGGCACTATCTCAGCTCACTGCAGCCTCCGCCTCCCGGGTTCAAGCGATTCTCATGCCTCAGCCTCTGAGTAGCTGGGATTACAGGCACATACCACCACACCTGGCTAGTTTTTGCATTTTTAGTAGAGATGGGGTTTCACCACATTGGCAAGGCTGGTCTTCAACTCCTGGCCTCAAGTGATCCACCCGCCTTGGCCTTTGAAAGTACTGGGATTATAAGCATTAGCCACCATGCCTGGTCTGAGGCCAGGGTTTTGTAGGTATACCTGGGAGGGCACCCAGCCTGGGGGTCAAGTCTCCTGTGACTGTGCTAGAGTATCCTGAGAGGCCGCCACAGGGCTGGTGAACCAGGAAAGCCCTGAGTGCTCGAATCTGATTGGAGAGAACTGAACTAATCTCTGGTAGAGGCCAAACCAGCTGTTCAGGCCAGAGGCTAGGAGGAGAGGCCCACAGAGTCCCTAGACATGACATCCAGGAGGCCTGTCTGTGGTCTGGGAGACTCACATTCTAGCCTGGGATCTGCCACTTACTGATTGTGTATCCTTAAGCAATTCATCTTCCCTCTCTGGGCCATATATTTCTCCATCCATCCATCCATAAAGAGAAAAAGGCCAGGTGCAGTGGCTCACGCCTGTAATCCCAGCACTTCAGGAGGCTGAGCTGGGTGAATGACTTGAGGCCAGGAGTTCAAGACCAGCCTGGCCAACACAGTGAAACCCCATCTCTACTAAAAATACAAAAATAGGCTGGGCGTGGTGGCTCAGGCCTGTAATCCCAGCACTTTGAGAGGCTAAGGCAGGCAGATCACCTGAGGTCAGGAGTTCGAGATCAACCTGACCAACATGGTGAAACCCCGACTCTACTAAAAAAAAAAATGCAAAATTAGCCAGGATTGGTGGTGGGCGCCTATAACCCCAGCTACCTGGGAGGCTGAGGTGGGTGAATCGCTTGAACCCAGGAGGCGGAGGTTGCAGTGAGTCGAGATCATGCCACTGAACTCCAGCCTGGGCAACAAGAGAGAGACTCTGTCTCAAAAAAAAAAAAAAAAAAAAAAAAAACAAGAGAAAGGGCTGGGCACAGTGGCTCACGCCTGTAATACCAGTACTTTGGGAGGCCAAGATGGGTGGATCACCTGAACTCAGGAGTTCAAGACCAGCTTGGGCAACATGGTGAAATTCCATCTCTACTAAAAAAAAAAAAAGACCGGGCCTTGTGGCTCACCCCCTGTAATCCCAGCACTTTGGGAGGCTGAGGAGGGCAGATCACGAGGTCAAGAGATCGAGACCATCCTTGCTAATATGCTGAAACCCCCATCTCTACTAAAAATACAAAAGTTAGCTTGGCGTGGTGGTTCAAGATTGTAGTCCCGGCTACTCAGGAGGCTGAGGCAGGAGAATCGCTTGAACCTGGGAGGTGGAAGTTGCAGTGGGCCGATATGGTGCCACTGCACTCCAGCCTGGCGACAGATGGATGACCCCTTAAAGGTCTAAGGAGAGATATAAACAGGAACTTTTAATATTAATACCTTAGTCATACACGTTAATCCCTTCCTTCCTCATTTTGTTTTTTAATTAACTGTGACATCCTTGAGAACAGAAAATTTTGTTTAGCACCTGGCAAGGTGTCTGACAACATAGGAAATGATCATCACGACGCTAATGATAATAGCAGACACCTCGACTGGCCCAGTTCTAAGCCCTCTAAGTTTATTAACTCAAAGCTCAAAGTTCTCAGCAGGGCCGCTCTGTCTCCACCCCCACCCCTGGGGGGATGGGTTGCAGGACCCCCTAAGTGCCATCCTCCCTTTCTCCCTCAGGGCTCCCGGAGCGGGTGGAGCTGGCACCCCCTCCCCGCTTGGCAGCGAGTGGGCCAGAACCTTACCCTGCACTGCCAAGTGGAGGGTGGGTCGCCCCGGACCAGCCTCACGGTGGTGCTGCTCCGCTGGGAGGAGGAGCTGAGCCGGCAGCCCGCAGTGGAGGAGCTCGCGGAGGTCACTGCCACTGTGCTGGCCGGCAGAGGTGACCACGGAGCCCATTTCTCATGCCGCACAGAACTGGACCTGCGACTCCAAGGGCTGAAACTGCTCGTGAACACCTCAGCCCCCCGCCGGCTCCGAACTTTTGGTGAGAGAAGGGGCTTCAGACGGTGGGTGATTAGCTGAGCCACGGAAGAGGGTGCCCTGGCTTTGGGATTCCTGAGTGGGGTGCCCTGGACCTCACAGGCTTCTGGGAAGGAAAGCCCCAGGCTACTGGGCAGGGTGGCCCCAGAAGGGAGGCCTGAGCCATCGGATCTTTGGAGAAAGCGATTTTCAAGGCTGTGTGGGTGTGTCCTGGAAAGAATGAGTGACCCAGTCAGCAAAATACCCTGATTAGGGGGGATGAGGGGTGTCCTGGGGGAAAGGCACAGTCCTGCGGGTTGTGCTAATGCCTACCTTTCTCCCCAGCCCTGCCAGTGACACCACCGCGCCTCGTGGCTCCCCGGTTCTTGGAGGTGGAAACCTCGTGGCCGGTGGACTGCACCCTAGACGCGCTTTTCCGGCCTCAGAGGCCCAGGTCCACCTGGTGCTGGGGGACCAGGTGCTGAATGCGACAGTCACGAACCACGGGGACATGTTAACGGCCACAGCCACAGCCACGGCGCGCGCAGATCAGGAGGGTGCCCGGGAGATCATCTGCAACGTGACCCTAGGGGGCGAGAGCCTCGAGGCCCGGGAGAACTTGACAGTCTTTAGTAAGAGGGGGCGTGGAAAGGGGGCGCGGCCTCAGCAGTCTGGGGGCGTGGCAGAGGGGGGCGGAGACTAGCTGAAAAGGTGGGGCCTGACTTGCCCCAGTAGTAGTTGCAGCGTGGGCAGGGCCCGAGTGCCCGGAATTGGACAAAGGCCACAAACAGGGCGAGGCTTGAAACGCCGAAAGCGTGGCCCGGATATCCTGAGAGGAAAGGGGAGGGCGGAGGGCTCGGCTAGATCCACGGGAAGGTCCTGTTCATTAAGCTCCTGGGCAATGCCCCGCCTTTAGGTTTCCTAGGACCCATTCTGAATCTGAGCGAGCCCAGTGCCCCCGAGGGGTCCACAGTGATCGTGAGTTGCATGGCTGGGGCTCGAGTCCAGGTCACGCTGGACGGAGTTCCGGCCCCGGCCCCGGGGCAGCCAGCTCAACTTCAGCTAAATACTACCGAGAATGACGACGGACGCAGCTTCTTCTGCAGTGCCACTCTCGAGGTGGACGGCGAGTTCTTGCACAGGAACAGTAGCGTCCAGCTGCGTGTCCTGTGTGAGTCGGTCACCCTAACTTTTAATCCCTCCACTCCTGCCCTGGAAAGATTAGATGCTCCTCTGCCCCACTGTGCCTTGCGTGTGTTGGGTGTCTGATCACACATGGTGGTTCCACAGACGGTCCCAAAATTGACCGAGCCAAATGTCCCCAGCACTTGAAGTGGAAAGATAAAACGAGACACGTCCTGCAGTGCCAAGCCCGGGGCAACCCGTCCCCCCAGCTGCGGTGTTTGAAGGAAGGCTCCAGCCAGGAGGTGCCCGTGGGGATCCCATTCTTGGTCAATGTAACACATAATGGCACTTATCAATGCCAAGCGGTCAGCTCACGGGGCAAATATACCCTGGTCGTGGTGATAAACATTGAGGGTGAGCTAACACGGGGCCACGGGGCTGGACTGGCAAGCCCGGGAGGCGGGAGTGTTAGAGACAGGGGAGACGCATATTGACTTCGCGCTTTCTCTGCACAGCTCGGAACTCCCACTTTGTCCCCGTCTTATTGGCGGTGTTAACGACCCTGGGCGTGGTGACTGTCGTAGTGGCCTTAATGTACGTCTTCCGGGCGCGGAAACAGAGCGGTTTGTACCGTGTTAGGCAGGAGAGCCCCTCTCTGCCCCTCACGTCTATGCCCACAGAGGCAATGAGGGAAGAACCGTCCAGAGTGGAGTGACGCTGGGATCTTGGGCCAAAGTTGGCGGGAGCATGGCTGTACCCTCAGATTCCTCACCAATAAAGCATTCAAATTCCCTAATCTGTGGTTTGATTCCACCCGCGCTGCAAGGCTCTCCCACCCAGGTGCACATCCACTGAGTGGCGTCGCTGAGGCGGAAGGGGACGGGATCTGTGGCGCGCAGACGCAGCTTGAACTCTTCAGAAGCGGGCTGGGGTTTAGCCAATGGGCTGAGGGGGGGAGGGAGAGGAGGTGGGGGCTTTTCCCAGCCAATCGCCGGGCGCGCCCTCGTTGCCGCTCTATCCCGCTCCGCCCGGCTCGCTGGTCCCAGAAGGCGCCGGGTTTCCCAAGATGGCGGCGGACGTGTCCGTTACTCACCGGGCCCCGCTGAGCCCGGAGTCTGGGGCCGAGGTCGAAGCCGGCGATGCTGCAGAGCGCCGGGCGCCCGAAGAAGAGCTGCCGCCCCTAGATCCAGAAGAGATCCGGAAACGCCTGGAACACACCGAGCGCCAGTTCCGTAACCGCCGCAAGATACTGATCCGGGGCCTCCCGGGGGACGTGACCAACCAGGTATGGGGGGGGGCGGTGTGGGAGCGTGGCGGGAAATACCACGGTGCGCGTGCGCGGGGGGGGGAACCGGGCGACACCAACACTGAGGTGCGCGGGGGTCGTTGACCGGGGGCGTCCAAACACCGTATCCACGCGGGATCGGGAGAGACCAAAAGCGGGATGTGGGGGGGGCGGTGATGAAAGGGGAGACTGACTGTGATGTGAGGGAGGGCGTTGCTAGGGGCGACCACAGGCTTGGGCGACACCAAGTGATGGAAGGGGGCGGGGAATGGAAGGGGGCGGACAGCTTTGGCCTTGTTGGGGAATTGTGAATGGGCTAGTACGTTGGGCCACCTTTGCCCCCTGCTGGGATGGTGCTTTTCTGCACCCATTCTAGCACAGGGTGGCGGGACCTCAAATCTAGAAGTTTCAGGACTGCGGAGAGTATGCCCCTTCATATCACGCGTGTATTCACTGCTCTCAGATAAATCCGGAAGTTACAGCAGTCCCTGGGTCTCGGCCCCCACAACCTCAGGATTAATTTGGGAAAATGGGGTCTCCTGTCACCAGCCTACAGACCTACAGGAAGGAAGTGAGGCCTGTGTTCTATGGAGCCCCTCGTGGCTAATCTTCCTGCTTGGAGTGCCTTCATGGGGCCAGCATGGGGCAGCGTTTCCCATTGCTCTTTGGACCCAGGGAAATGGCATCTATACTGCCCTGCCCTATGGCAGTGAAGTAGCTTCTCGCTTCCTGCTACTGAGATTCCCGGCTCTCTGGCCCATCAGCACACCTGCCACTGGCCCTCCCTGCCCATTGGTGGGCATGTGGCTAGTGGGACCCCAGGATTTTGGGAGGGGCTGAATTTGGGGACAGATCGGGGCAGGCATCATTAAGGATGGTCAGGTTTCTTTCTGGGTCTTCCTCCCAGTGTCTACAGTCTCTCAGCTGGGAACACATTTTTGTTTCTCCCGAAAGATGCACAGTGTGTCTGGCCCCAGCACTTTGCCTTCAAAGCTGGCTTGAGAGGCTGGGCACGGTGGCTCATGCCTTTAATCCCAGCACTTTGAGAGGCTGAGGTAAGAGGCCCTCTGGAGCCCAAGTGTTTGAGACTAGCCTGGGTACCATAGTGAAACCCCTACTCTACAAAAAATTTTAAAAATTAGCCAGGCATGGTAGTGTGTGCTTGTAGTCCCAGCTGCTCACCAGGCTGAGGTGGGAGGATTGCTTGAGCCTAGGAGGTTGAGGCTGCAGTGTGCTATGTTCGTGCCACTACACTTTAGCCTAGGCAACAGAACAAGACCCTGTCTGTAAAAAAAAAAAAAAAAAAAAAAAAAAGGAAGAAAAATAAATGAACTGGCTTGCAAGAGCGGAGCCTTGTCAGCAGGAGGAAATTGGGAGGCATGTGCACCCACACAATGTGGGGCTAAGTATGTGGGCTCTATAAGTCAGGTACCCGTGGGCGGCATCTGGCCACTGTGCTGCCCCCACTGTGCTGCCCAAACGCAGGGCTCCAGCAGGTCTCTTCACTTGGCCTAGCCTCAGGTTTCTCATGTACAAGATGACTTTGTTAATATCACTTACACAGTTGTTGGAAACAGTGACTCTTACAAAAGGAGGTTCATGCAGGTTAAATGACTTCCCTAAAGGCACACTCTTGTTTTTCTTTTGAGACAGCGTCTCCCTTTGTCGCTCAGGCTGGAGCGCAGTGGCGTACTGCAACCTCCGCCTCCCGGGTTCAAGCAATTCTCCCACGTCAGCCTCCCTAGTAGCTAGGATTACAGGTGCGTGACACCATGCCTGGCTAATTTTTGTATTTTATTTTTAATTATTTATTTATTTATTTTGAGATAGAGTCTTGCTCTGTCCCAGGCTGGAGTGCAGTGGCGCCATTCAGCTCACTGCAACCTCTGCCTCCCTGGTTCAAGGTCTTCTCCTGCCTCAGCCTCCTGAGTAGTTGGGATTACAGGTGTGCGCCACAATGCCCGACTAATTTTTATATTTTTTTTAGAGATGGGGTTTCACCATGTTGGCCAGGCTGGTCTTGAACTCCTGACCTCGTGATCCACCCCCACCCCCGGCCTCCCAAAGTGCTGGGATTATAGGCATGAGTGACCGTGCCCGGCCTAATTTTTGTATTTTTAGTAGAGACCAGGTTTCACCATGTTGGCCAGGGTGGTCTTGAACTCCTCACCTCAGGTGATCTACCTGCCTCGGCCTCCCAAAGTACTGAGATTACAGGCATAAGCCACCCTGTCCAGCCAGCTAAAGGAATTCCCTCTACGAGAGTGTTGTACTGGGTAACAGCACAGTCTGTAGCCAGGTTCTGAATCCCAGCTCTGCCAGGTATGGGCAGAATGACCTCGGCCAAATTATTGCATTGAGCGTCAATTTCCTCATCGGTAAAATGGGGGGGTGGTAACTGACCTGCCTTCAGAGCTGGTGGCAGCTATGGGTTGCCCCCTTCCATCTCTAGTAACTCTGTCTTTTCTCTTCTGTCTCCACAGGAGGTGCATGACCTGCTCCATGCCTATGAGCTCAAGTACTGTTTCGTGGACAAACATAAAGGGACAGGTTTGTGGGGCCATGGGGTGGGCCAGGGCAGGGGTGACTGTCCCTGAAGATGGGAGGACCCTGGCTTGGTGTCTGCTGCCCTGAACTGTCGACATTGCTGCAGGCCCAGTATTGCCCCCCCAGTCCAGCATGGCTGGTTGCCCCCCATCTGCCTGTCATCCTGGGTGCCTATCTTGGGACAGCCTTCATGTTCTGGAGAACATTTGGCTGATTCTTTTCCTACTCCACTTGCTTGACATTGAAGGAATAATTAACGCTTGGCCTTGGGTTCATTCTCTTCCTGCCCCTCTGGGCTCACCCAGCCAGTCACCCAGTTACCCCCGCCTGTATAGTCTTTTTTTTGAGCTGGAGTCTCACTGTCACCCAGGCTAGAGTGCAGTGGCACGATCTCAGCTCACTGCATCCTCTGCCTCCTGAGTTCAAGCCATTCTCCTGCCTCAGCCTCCTGAATAGCTGGGATTACAGGCGTGTGCGACCATACCCGGCTAATTTTTGTATTTTTAGTAGAGATGGGGTTTCACCGTGTTGGCCAGGCCGGTCTCGAACTCCTGACCTCAAGTGATCTGCCCGCCTCGGCCTCCCAAAGGGCTGGGATTACAAGGATGAGCCAGCATGCTCGGCCCTGTGTGGTCTTTTTAAACGCTCTATTCCTTTGGCTTCCACCTGGGCCGTGCCCCTCCATCTCTGCCTAAATGGCTGCCTCCCCCCGACCACCATGATTTCATGTTGCTACTTGTTCTCTCCCCAGGTGGCAAGCTCCGATCTTGCTGCCAGTGTGATCAGACTTACTCCTAACCTTGATCATTCTTTTCTTCTCAAAATCTGAGGCTCCTCCTCACGCTGCCTTGGGAGGATGTGTTTCAGTCTTGCCATCGTCTTCTCAGGTGCCCATGAGGTTCTGGGCTGTTCGCTCTGCCACTGTTCTTTGCTGTTCTCTCTTCTATCCAGGCCCCACCCACGTGGGGTTGGGCAGCTCCCCCATTATAGCACTGAGCAGGCTGGGCTGTTGTTGCTGGCCCGTCCAGCTAATAAAATACAAAAATAAGCTGACTTCTCTACGGAGTGGTCAGCTGCACGAGAATGGGGACAGGTCTTGTCAGCCGTGGTTCCCCCCAAATCGGACGCCCTCAGTGCCTCAGTGGGTGTCTGTGTCCACCAGAGACCTACCTGGCAGGCTAGGGTAGTGATTAAAATTTTGGGCCCTGAAGGCAAAAAGACCTTGAGTTTGAATCCTGGTCTGTGGCTGTGGGCAAGTAATTTACCCTTCCTTGGGCTCAGTTTTCTCACCAGCAAATGAAGCATGACGGTAATGTGTCTCCTAACATGTTATGACCTGCCTGAGTTGGCCATGGAACCAAATACATTAAAATGCCTAAAGGCCGGGCGCAGTGGCTCATGCCTGTAATCCCAGCACTTTGGGAGGCCAAGGCAGGTGGATCACGAGGTCAAGAGATCGAGACCATTCTGGCTAACATGATGAAACCCCATCTCTACTAAAAATACAAAAAAAAAAAAAAAATTAGCTGGGCATGGTGGCGCACACCTGTAGTCCCAGTTGCTCGGAAGGCTGAGGCAGGAGAGTTGCGTGAACCCGGGAGGTGGAGGTTGCAGTGAGCTGAGATTGCATCACTGCATTCCAGCCTGGAGACAGAGTGAGACTCTGTCTCCAGAAAAACCCCTAAAACACTGGGATTCCAGCACATAGTAGTAGGCTCTTGGTAAACAGTGGCAGGGTCAACAAGTCAAATGTTTGCTGAGCACCTAGTATGCTCTGGCACCAGGGATCCAGATGTCGAGTGACACTTTTGTTTGAATAGTCTTTCAACGTGTATTTATTGAGCACTTACTATGTGCCAGGTGCAGGGGACATAGCTCTGAACCAGACAGAGACAGTCTGTTCTTGGGAGGAGGATGTTATTCAAACAACTGCAAATATGAAGGTGAAATGGTCCTTGGGGTCCAAAAGCTACAGGGCACAGTGGGGGCACAAAACCGGGATCTGACACAGGAGCAGTCCAGGTAGGCTTCATGGGAGAAGTGACGTTTGAGGTCTGATCTGTGGATGGGTACAGGTTAACAGGTGAGGAGGTGGGGCTCAGTGTTCCACGCTTGGGAAACAGCAGCTACAAAGGCCTCTCTGGAGCTTGCCTGGTGTGGTCCGGGGAGCAGGGGTGAAATGAGGGGAGGTCAGCGAGCCACGCAGGCTGCCCTGCACCCTAGAGAAGCCACCAGATAGGTGCAGAGTGATTGGGTTATCGTTTTGAACAAAGCTTCCTGAAGCTGTTGGGGTGGGTCACAAATCTGGGGCAGCACGTGGCCTCAGGGTTGAGGGGCACTGGTGGCCTGGAAAGGTGGCAGGGGTGGGCAGTTTGTAGAGCGGGGCTCTGGAGCCTGGCTGCCTGGGTTCAAGTCCAGGCTCTCCTACTCAGGCACAGGGGTGCTGCTCTGGGTCCATTTCCTTGCTGTCAAAATGGTGGTTGTGATGATTAAGTTATATCCATTTGACAGATGAGGAAACTGATACCCCCAAAGCCACCTGGGGCTTGGGGTTTAACTCCAGGCTCCAATGAACATGGGCTTAACTACTGCCCTTGATATCACCCGAGTGATCCATGGCATTCTTAGGACAGCGCCAGGCCCACAGTTGGTGGGTGCTGCTGTGGATGCAGGTGGATGTGGGGCTGGGAGAGGGAGAGGGCTTCGTGGAGTCCGGAGTCAGTGGCAGGCGCACTTGCCTGTGTGAGTCACCAAGGCTGACACCTGTTCAGATCACAGGCACCCGAGATGCCCAGCATTTGCAGGTCCCACCTGGTTTGGAGGGTGGCGGGTGGGAGGGGGCAGGCCTTCGGGGCTCCACTGACCTGGAGCTACTCTCCTCCCACCACAGCCTTTGTGACCCTGCTGAATGGGGGAGCAGGCCGAGGCCGCCATCCGTGCTTTTCACCAGCGCCGCCTGCGGGAGCGCGAGCTGTCAGTGCAGCTGCAGCCCACGGATGCCCTGCTGTGCGTGGCCAACCTGCCTCCCAGCTTCACGCAGCAGCAGTTCGAGGAGCTAGTGCGGCCCTTCGGCAGCCTGGAGCGCTGCTTCCTGGTCTACAGCGAGCGCACCGGCCACTCCAAGGGCTATGGCTTTGCTGAGTACATGAAGAAGGACTCAGCCGCCCGCGCCAAGTCGGACCTGCTGGGCAAGCCACTGGGCCCACGCACCCTCTACGTGCACTGGACGGATGCCGGGGCAGCTGACGCCTGCCCTTCTCCACTCCCGCTGCCTCTGTGTGGACCGCCTGCCACCTGGCTTCAACGATGTGGACACTCTGCGCCAGGCACTGTCGGCTGTCCACACCCCCACCTTCTGCCAGGTGAGCCCTGTGGGGAGCACTGGGGAGCAGGCGCCAGGCCGGAGCACCAGAAGGAGTCATCTGCTTGTTTTCTTTTTCTTTTTTTTTTTTTTTTTTTGAGATAGAATCTCACTTTGTTGCCCAGGCTGGAGTGCAGTGATGCAATCTCATCTCACTGCAACCTCTGCCTCCCGGGTTAAAGTGATTCTCCTGCCTCAGTCTCCCGAGTAGCTGGGATTACAGGTGCCCGCCACCAAACCTGGGTGATTTTTATATTTTTAGTAGAGATGGGATTTTGCCATGTTGGCCAGGCTAGTCTTGAACTCCTGACCTCAGGTCATCCATCTGCCTCAGCCTTCCAACGTGCTGGGATTATAGGCGTAAGCCACTGCACCCAGCCTCATCTGCCTTTTCTAATCTCCTAGATCCTTTTGCAGTAAGGCACTGGTGACATCATACAGCTTTGAATGAGGTTCTTGCTAAGAGGCCATGTCGGTGCAGTGGGTGAGAGTCCTGGGATTTGTTTTTTTGTTTGTTTGTTTGTTTTTGAGACAGAGTCTTGCTCTGTTGCCCAGACTGGAGTGCAGTGGTGTGATCTCGGCTCATCACAACCTCCACCTCCTGGCTTCAAGCGATTCTCCGGCCTCAGTCTTCTGAGTAGCTGGGATTACAGGCACGTGCCACCATACCTGGCTAGTTTTTGTGTTTTTAGTAGAGATGGGGTTTCACCATGTTGGTCAGTCTGGACTCGAACTCCTGATCTTGTGATCCACCCGCCTTGGCCTCCCAAAGTGTTGGGATTATAGGCATGAGCCCTGTGCCCGGCCACTTGTTTTCTTTTTTTGAGACAGAGTCTTGCTCTGTCGCCCAGGATGGCATGCAGTGGCCCAATCTCGGCTTACTGCAACCTCCGCTTCCTGGGTTCAAGTGACTCTCCTGCCTCAGCCTCCTGAGTAGCTGGGATTACAGGTGCCAGCCACCATGCCCAGCTAATTTTTGAATTTTTTGTAGAGACAGGGATATGCCTTGTTGACCAGACTGGTCTTAAACTCCTGACTTCAGGTGATCCGCCAAGTGCTGGGATGACAGGCGTGAGCCGCCGTGCCCGGCCAAGGGATTTAAGTCCCTGTGCAACCTCCGGCCTTACTGTCCCTCTGTCAGATGCAGAGGAGGTCACCCTTGTAACTGTGGATCTCAAGGCTTGCTCACCACTCACCTCCTCATTCGCTAGTACCCTCATCAGACCTCCCATGGGGTCCCTGACTCAGGCCAGGCATTGAGGAGGCTGCAGAGGAGCCCACAGTCTATTTGAGCCTTGAGGTCAGAGACTGAGGCTTCCCCCAGATCCCAGCCCTGCCCTTGAGCTCAGGCCAGTCACTGGCTCTCTGATGTTCAGTTTCCCTTCTCCGTATGCAGGGACTCAGTACTTGCACAAGGGGTTGGCAAACAGTCCCTCGTTCATTCAGGCCACACATGCCAGACACTTCTGTGTGTGTGCCTCGCCCTGAGACAGGCACAGTGGGGCAAGAATAGGCCAGATTCGCTCTCTAAGAGCCCCCAAAGGTCTTGATCCCCCAGAGATCCCGAAGGGGTCATTCCTTCAGCAATCGCTGTGGATTCTGAGTACGTAACCTTTGGTCGCTTTATCCGATGTCAACCCTGAGAGGCAGGTAGCTCATTTCTCATTTTCAGGTGAGGATACCAAGGCACAGAGTGGTCAAGTAACTTGCCCAGGGTTTAGTAGCCAGGGTCTGGCAGAGCTGGGATCAGAATGCTGCAGCCTAGCTCCAGAGCCTGGGCCAGCCAAGAGAAGGCCAGTGCAGAGGCTTAGAAGGGATAGTTCTGGCTGGGCGGAGTGACTCAATGCCTGTAACACCAGCACTTTGGGAGGCTGAGGTGGACAGATCCCTTGAGCTGAAAGAGTTCGAGACCAGCCTGGGCAATATGGTGAAGTCCTGTCCGTACAAAAATTAGACAGGTGTGATAGCACGCCTGTGGTCCCAGCTACTCGGGAAGCTAAGGTGAGAGGATCGCTTGATCCTGGAAGTCTGAGGCTGCAGTGAGTCATGATCGCACCACAGCACCATGGCACTACAGCCTGGGCAACAGAGCTAGACCTCCATCTCAAAGAAAAGAGAGACAGTCCTGGGCTCAGACCCTCACCTCTGTGGCTTTGAGTGGGTCCCTCTCGTGTTAAGTGGGGTATTGGTGCCCCATTTAAATTAGGTATCTGTTGGGAGGCTGAGGCAGGAGGATCGCTTGAAACCAGGAGTTCAAGACCAGCCTGGGCGAGATAGTGGGACCCCATCTCTATATTTAAAAAACGTAACAGGCTGGGTGTGGTGGCTCACGCCTGTAATCCCAGCACTTTGGGAGGCCGAGGTGGGTCGGCCACTTGAGCTGAGGGGTTTAAGGTCAGCCTGGCCAACATGGTGATACCCTGTTTCTACTAAAACAAAACAATTAGCTGCATGTGGTGATGCAGGCCTGTAATCCAGCTACTCCAGAGGCTGAGGCAGGAGAAGAGCTTGAACCTGAGAGGCAGAGGTTGCAGTGATCCAAGATTGCGCCACTGCACTCTAGCTTGGGAGACAGAGTGAGACTCCGTCTCAAGAAAAGAAAAAAAGGCCAGGAGTGGTGGCTCACACCTATAATCCCAGCACTTTGGGAGGCCAAGGCGGGTAGATCACCTGAGATGAGGAGTTTGAGACCAGCCTGATCAACATGGTGAAACCCTGTCCCAAAAAATAAATAAATAACAACAACAAGAAAAACAGCAGGGGCGCGGTGGTCAAAAAGTTCGAGACCAGCCTGGCTAACATGAACCCCATCTCTACTAAAAATACACACACACACACAAAGTAGCCAGGTGTGGTGGCACATGCCTATAATCCCAGCTATCAGGAGGCTGAGGCACGAGAATCACTTGAACCCAGGAGGCGGTGGTTACAGTGAGTCCTTCGCATCACTGTACTCCAGCTTGGGTGACAGTGCTAAACTTTGTCTCAAAAAAAAAAATGGATATGATTGTGGGAGATCCATGCCTAGACCTTGGCACAGAGCATGGGCAGAGGTGAAGGGGTGCTACCTATACCTTCCCTGCCCCGGCAGTCGGCAAGTGCGGGGGCCCAGGCCCAACTATTTCCCATAGCATTGCTGTCTTCTTGGTCACTGTCTGGAACGAGGGCCCTTCCTTTCACCTCATGGATGTCCTGGAAGAAAAAAAAAAGAAAAGAGAGCCCTTCCTTCCCTACCCCTTGCTGATTATCTCTTTTTTTTTTTTTGAGATGAAGTTTCACTCTTGTTACCCAGGCTGGAGTGCAATGGCCCAATCTCAGTTCACCGCAACCTCCGCCTCCCGGGTTCAAGCAGTTCTCTTGCCTCAGCCTCCTGAGTAGCTGGGATTACAGGTGCGCGCCACCATGCCCAGCTAATTTTTGTGTTTTTAGTAGAGACGGGGTTTTACCTTGTTGACCAGGATGGTCTCGATCTCTTGACCTCGTGATCCACCCGCCTCAGCCTCCCAAAGTGTTGGGATTACAGGCGTGAGCCACCGTGCCCGGCTTTTTTTTTTCGAGACAGAGTCTTACTCTGTCGCCCACACTGGAGTGCAGTGGCTCGATCTTGGCTCACTGCAACCTCCGCCTCCCAGATTCAAGTGATTCCCCTGCCTCAGCCTCCCAAGTAGCTGGGACCACAGGCACATGCCACCACACCCAGCTAATTTTTTGTATTTTTAGTAGAGACGGGGTTTCACCATACTGGTCAGGATGGTCTCAATCTCCTGACCTCCTGATTCGCCCACCTCAGCCTCCCAAAGTGCTGGGATTAGAGGCGTCAGTCACCGCACCTGGCTTTTTTTTTTAAGCAACAGGGTCTTGCTCTGTCCTTGGAGTGCAGTGGCTCAATCATAGCTCACTGCAACCCTGAATTCCTTGGCTTAAGCAATACTCCCACCCCAGCTGGATCTGTAGCCCGGTGCCACCTCATCCAGCTGTAGCACTGTTTCTTGGGACAGCCGTCACCACCACCCTGATGTGGCTGGTCCCATGAAGGCCGTCAGTCCGGCCTTGTCTGATCCCAGCTCTAGACTGTGGCCTGTACAAGTGTCTATCCATCTCTGAGCCCCAGTTTTCTCTCCTACAAAGTAGGGGTGCTGACAGTGCCTGCCTTTTTTCCTTTTTTTTTTTTTTTTTGAGATGGAGTCTCACTCTGTTGCTCAGGCTGGAGTGCAGCGGTGTGATCTCAACTTGCTGCAACCTCCGCTTCCTGAGTTCAAGTGATTCTCCTGTCTCAGCCTCCCAAGGAGCTGGGATTACAGGCATGCACCACCACACCCGGCTAATTTTTTATTTTTAGTAGAGATGGGGTTTCGCCACGTTGGTTAGGCTGGTCTTAAACTCCGACCTCAAATGACCTGCCCACTTTGGCCTCCCAAAGTCCTGGGATTACAGACAGCCTGGAACCCAAGCTCGGAAGCCACCTGCTTCAGCCACAGGCTGGGCTCCTCCCCCTCCCAGCCCCAGCTAGTGTCCTTGGCCTGAGGCTGGTCGTCGGGTGGCACCCCAAAGCCACGTGCCTCTTCCCGCACTTTGCACCTTGGTGTACTCTGAAGTCCCAAGTCCCTTTGTGGCCTTGGCTTTGGTGGTGAGGCGGCTCTCAGCTCTGCCCTCCCTCTAGCTGCCTGGCCTTGGGTGTGCTGAACTCTCTGTGACTCATTTGCCTCCTCTGAGAAATGGGTATGATGCAGCCTCCGAGGGTCGTTGGGAAGATCAGAGGAGCTGATGCCAGAACGAGGGACAGGACAGAGCCTGGCGTGGAGTTCACCCCCCACATCTCGTTACAGTTGTCACTTCCTGGGGTGGCGCAGTCACTGCTGCCCAGGTGCTCATGACCATCTGCCTTCCCCCCGCAGCTGGCATGCGGCCAGGACGGGCAGCTGAAGGGCTTCGCGGTGCTGGAGTATGAGACGGCTGAGATGGCAGAGGAGGCGCAGCAGCGGGCGAACGGCCTGGCCCTGGGGGGGCAGCCACCTTCGAGTCTCCTTCTGCGCCCCTGGGCCCCCCGGCCGCAGTATGCTGGCCGCGCTCATTGCTGCCCAGGCCACGGTGAGCGTGTGCGGGTAGGGGTGGCAGTGGGGATGGGTGCCCTGTGGGGATGTGAGGGCCCCAGCGGCGTGCTGAGCTGGTTCTGCCCCTTCCCGCAGGCCCTCAATCGGGGGGAAGGGGCTCCTCCCCCGAGCCCAACATCCTGCAGCTGCTCAACAACCTGGGTCCGTCCGCCTCCCTCCAGCTGCTGCTCAACCCCCTGCTCCACGGCAGCACCGGGGGGAAGCAGGGTAAGTCGGGGCTGGGCAGGGACCCAGTGTGCAGAACACGGGCTTCAGCCCTGTCCCCGGCACTCCCCAAAACTGCTCATCTCGGCCCCAGTGACTGGAGCCCCAGGAGTAGGGCTGAGGGGGGAGAGTGGAGTCGTGGGGGGGGAGCTGCTGCTGTCCACAGCTGGGGGCCAGGACCAGGGCCACACAGCGGCCTGCAGTGAGGTGGGTGCTGGTGAGAGGGGGGTCACCCTTTACTGGAGTAGCCACTGCCCGTTCTAGGCCCTTCCTTTGGGCAAGTCCACTGCCCACCCCACCCATGCCTCAGAGCGTCAGTTTCCTGCCCCATCAATGGGTTCATCAGGGCTGTGTGTCATGAGGCAGGAGGGAGGACACGGGCACCCCTGCCAATGCCCCTGTGTCTCTCTCCAGGCCTCCTGGGTGCCCCCCCCCAGCCATGCCGCTGCTCAGTGGACCAGCCCTATCCACAGCACTGTTGCAACTCGCCCTGCAGACCCAGAGCCAGAAGGTAACACACGTGTCCCCCCTCACCCACTGCTCCACAGCCCCTCCACACTCTTTGCAACACAGCTGGCGTGATCGGTGGAGTCGGGGGACTTCTGGCTGTGCCCGGGGGGGGACTCTGGCTGTGCCCTGGGGGCCCAGAACCAGGGTGAGGCTGACTACCCCCAGCCCCTGCCTTTCCCACCCACATCCCCAAACCCTCCGGCAATCGCTCATGACAGGGTTTGCCTTCTTACCCTCCATTCTGGAGAGGGCCCCTGGCCTTGGTGCCTGGGGTGGGGTCAGGGGACCTGGACACGCCCATTTACAGCCTGTAACTGGGTGTGGGCCAGCTGCAGGGCACCAGGTTGTGAACAGAACCTGCTCGGAGCTCCCCTGTGGAAGAGCTACCTGGAGAAGAAACTCCAGGCCCACCCCCCTCAGTGCGCACGTGTGCACACACACAAGTCACACATAAACACAGGTATACACAGACTCACAAAGATGCTATACACACACAGAGACATAGACACACAAAGACATAAGACAAAGACACATGTAGACGCAGACACACAGAGACATGAGACATTCACAGACACATAGAAACAAAGACACAGATCTACACGCACAGCCACACACACAGATCCACGAACACACTCATGCTCCGCCTTGTTTGGTGTCTGGATTCTAAGTCAGTAGCGTCGGTGTGTCTGTGTCTGGTGGTAACTGATGGTACATGAGCTTGTGGGTCTGGCCTTCTGTGACTAAAAGTGGCTGAAATCCTGTGCGGCTGACCCACTCCATATGGCTGCAGTTGATACTGTGCTGTGATCATCAGCCAGGGTACTGGGCCGGTTGCTCAGGACACCCTCGGTCACCATGGCTGATGGGATGAGTGATGGGGGTGAGGGTGGTGGGCAGTGGGGAACCTCATGCCTGTCTGCCCAGGCCTGGCTGTGCTCTGGGAGTCCAGGTGTGTCCGCAAAGACTCTGGGCCACCCCGCCCCCATCTGCAGCTGTCTGTGCTCTGTCCCTAGAAGCCCGGCATCCTGGGAGACTCACCCCTGGGCGCCCTCCAACCTGGGGCCCAGCCGGCCAACCCCCTCTTTGGGGAGCTGCCTGCAGGTAATGCAGACCCCACCCACAGTGTCCCCCAGGCCCTTCCCCTTCCTTCCCTGCTATGTGGCCTTGGGCGAGTGACCCAACCTCTGTGGGTCCCAGCGCCCTTGTCCCATCAGTTGGGTGTCCCCCACCCCAGGCCCTGGCATGAGCTCTGTTCAGTGGCCAGCATGGATTTGTTCCTTGAGCACTAGGCCCTGGTCCAGGTGGGAGCTGGAGAGCCCTAGGGAGAGGGGTCTATGTGCCTGGGCCCCTGAAATCCTCCTTCCCTCCCTAGGAGGGGGCCTGCCCCCGGAGCTGCCACCCCGGCGAGGGAAGCCACCACCCCTGCTGCCATCTGTGCTTGGCCCTGCTGGGGGTGACCGGGAGTCCCTGGGCCTGGGTCCCCCAGCGGCTCGGCTCACTCCTCCCCCTGCCCCCGTGGGGCTCCGAGGCTCTGGCCTCAGAGGCCTCCAGAAAGACAGTGGGCCTCTGCCGACGCCCCCTGGGGTAAGGCCCTGCCCTGCGCGCGGCACCACACAAGCCTCCTGTTCTGCAGGGTCCCCTCTCCCGGGGGCCTTCTCGAACCCAGCCCTCCCGCTGCAGGTCTCACTGCTGGGGGAGCCCCCCCCAAGGACTACCGGATTCCCTTGAATCCCTACCTGAACCTACACAGCCTGCTCCCGGCCAGCAACCTGGCGGGTAAGGAGGTCCGGGGCTGGGGAGGCGCCGGGAGAAGCCGCCACCCAGCTGAGGGCCCCCCCACCTAACCCCCCAGCCCCCGGAGGTGGCGGCAGCAGCAACAGCAGCAAAGCCTTCCAGCTCAAGTCCCGCCTGCTCAGCCCCCTCAGCAGCACCCGCCTGCCCCCCCGAACCAGGGCTCTCTGACAGCTACGGCTTCGACTACCCCTCGGTGAGTGCCTGGCTGTGGCTCTCTGTCCCCTGAGGCCAAATCATTTTCCAAATTGATACTTCTCTAGGACTGACTGTGCTGGGCCACATGCTAGAGAGGCAGCAGGGAACGTGCCGGATATGGTCTCCTTTCTTTTTAGAGACAGGGTCTCCCTCTTGCCTGGGCTGGAGGGGAGTGGTGCGATCATAGCTCACTGCAGCCTCTGCAGTCTCAACACCCTGGGCTCAAGCAGTCCTCGCACCTCAGCCTCCCAAGGAGCTGGGACCACAGGCATGCGCCACCATGCCCAGCTAATTTTTAAATTTTTGGTAGAGACGGAATCTCACTGTGTTGTCCAGGTTGGTCTCAAACTACTGGCCTCAAGTGAGCTGCCCGCCTCAGCCTCCCAAAGTGCTGGGATTACAGGCAGGAGCCACCTCGCCTGGCCTCATGCCCTTCGTTTCCTGTTTCTGCATGTCAGCCCCTGCTTCCTGCCCGTCTGCCTGTCTGTCCATTCCCAAGACCTGGAGGATCTTTCATCTCAGTCTATCTGTCGTCCTGCATCTGTTTGTCAATCTTTCTCTCCTGAGAGGCCACACTGTCTCTCCCCCAGATATAGGGCTTGCCCTTTCTTTCCCCTCTCTCCCACCTTTGATTCCTGTCTGTACTCCTGGGGATTTGGTCCTTCTATGATGCCAACCTCCTTCGAGGTCAGAAATTGCAAACTGGCCACCCACATGCCACCTGGGTGATGTTTGGTCCCCACTGGGTTTCAAACAAATAACCAAAATTAATGCCAACACAGGAAAACCACAAGAATCCACACGGCTCGAATTCCCAGTTTGCCTGGAAAACTGCAAACACCTAGGCCCATGGGGGGGGCACCCCCTGTACAGCAGCCATCCCTGGCTGGAGCCGAGCTGCATCCAGCCCCAAATTTGCCCCCTCCTAGTCCCAGAGTGGTATCTCCCTGATGACAGCTCTGCATGGAATTCAGCTGGGGGTGAGGCTGGTACATACCCCAACCCAATGTGCTTCTCCACTTTCATTCAGGACATGGGACCTCGGCGGCTCTCTCCCACCCACGGGAACCAGCCCTTGGGCCTCACGGACCCAGTCGACACAAGGTAAGGGCCATCCTGGTATGGCATGTGTAGCAATCAGCTTTTACTGCATGACAAGCCAGCTGTGCCATGACTTAGTAGCCTCGAAGAGCAGGCCTTGTATTTTGTGTGTTCTTTGTGGGTTATTTTGAGACAGGATCTCACTGTTGCCCCAGACTGGAGTGCAGTGGTTCCCTCGTAGCTCACTGTGGCCTCAGACTCCTCTCAAGCGATCCTCTCACCTCAGCCTCCTGAGTAGCTGGGGCCATAGAGACTCACCACCATGATGACTAATTTTTGTACTTTTTGTGGAGATGAAGTCTCCCTATGTTGTCCAGGCTGGTCTGGACCTCCTAGGCTCAAGCGATCCTCCCACCTTGGCCTCCCAAAGTCCTAGAATCACAGGCATGAGCCACCATGCCATGCCAGGCGTTGTATTACTTCTTGCTACTCTACAGGGCAGTGGGCGGTCCACTCCACTCTCCTGGGCCTCAGTGAGCTACGTGGCCTCATATCTGGCGTCCATAGCCTGCACAGTGTCCCTGTGCCCATTCGTGCAGTGTTGATCCCTGGGTTCCTGGAGGAGGAAGAGGAGGCGGGCACCCTCGTGCCAGCTCTCTTCACTCCTATTAGCCAAAGCTAGTCTTTGCAGAGCCCAGAATTGTTTGGGGAGGATCCTATGCAAAGGGCTGGGTCCTACAGTTGTCTGCTTCACTCCACCGACCCTTCTTCTACAGATGTCCCCCCCCGCCCAGTGGCTTCAGCGAACGGAGCAGTGGTGGGAGTGGCGGGGGCCCCTGTCTCACTTCTATTCAGGCTCGCCCACTTCCTACTTCACCAGCGGCCTGCAGGCTGGCCTCAAGCAGAGCCACCTCAGCAAGGTGAGGAGCCTCTCTGGCTGAGCAGGGCCCCCCTGGGACAGCCACGATTCGGGGGGCGCCTGCCGCTGGGGCTCTGACCCTCAGTGCCCAGGCCAAAGCCGGGGTGGTGGCAGGGGTCAGTCTTGCTCAGGGTAGAGTAGAACAGCCTGTCGTCCTCCATCCACCCCTGTGCGTCAAGCACCCAGCACTGCCAGCCTTCCAGGCTTCCTGGTACTTCCTCCCTCTACAGCCCGGGCTTTGGGTGCTGTTGGCCTCATTGACAGATGAGAAAACTGAGGCTCAGATAAAATGGAACAGTCAGCCCCAGGTCTCATAGCTAGAAAGTAGCAGAAGCAAAATTTGAACCTGAAACCCCTTGAACCCCTCGCTTTTCCTTGGGCAGGGGGTTGCCTCCGGCCCCCCAGGGAGTGACCTGTCCCCCTCTCTCCATTTCTCCCAGGCAATCGGCTCTTCCCCACTGGGCTCCGGAGAAGGGCTCCTGGGCCTCGGCCCTGGGCCTAATGGTCACAGCCACCTGCTGAAGGTACGGGCGGGGGGGTGGGGACATGCAGGGCTGGGGAGCCCCGGCCCCTGGCGGCCCCTGACCCGCCCTGCCCTGCCCTCTGTCTCCAGACCCCACTGGGTGGCCAGAAACGCAGCTTGCCCACCTGCTGCCCTCCCCCGAGCCCAGCCCAGAAGGCAGCTACGTGGGCCAGCACTCCCAGGGCCTCGGCGGCCACTACGCAGACTCCTACCTGAAGCGGAAGAGGATTTTCTAAGTGGCTGGTGCCAGGAGAACTCAAGGGCTTGCACCAAATCGCTTTTGGGTTTTCTGGTGTTTTGTTTTGTGTTTTTTTAAACCATCTTCTCTCTTCGGTAATAGAAAAATCTCTGAAAGACTTTACTGACCAACTAGCCGGAGCCCCAGGAGCCCAAGGGGTATGGGGGAGTTGGGAGGCTTCACTGTGCCTCTGGCCTGCTCCCCACGCCGAAACCCTGCAGCCTTAAGGAGAGGGGCCCTGGCCTGCTCTCCCCTCCCCCTCATCTCCTCCTCTGCTGTGCCCGTCTCTCTGGAGCCCTCCTGCCTCCGTTGCTCCTGTAATTTTGGCCTTTCGAGTGCCTTGGAGGTTTCCCTGACCTCCCATGAGGATACAGAGACTGTTTCCTTTTTTTAACTTTGAAAGCTGACTTCTGTTTCCTTTTCTAATTTTTATTCTTCAGACCACCCAGGACAACCCCCAGCTCTGATTCTTTCAAGGTCTGGCCTGTCCGGGCCACCATTCCACACTTTGCGGTTTGAAACAGCTCTTTTTCCCACATCTGCTGCAGGCATGCTGTCTCCTGTCCCCGCCTGCCCATCTGGCCTGTACCCCAGCCCCGGGGTCCCTGCCGTAACCGCCTCCCCTTCTGATGCCTTAAAAGCTGGGCCCCAGGCCCTGCTGGCCAGAGCCACAGATTCGGAGCTCTGGGAGCTCGACTATGGACCAAACAGCCCTGGCCTAGGTATCGGGCCACCCTACCCCAGGATCTCCACGCTAGGGACAGTAGAAGGCCAAAGTCTTCATTTTGGTGAACCAGCCCCATCACCCCTTCCTGCCCGGGTCTTGGAGCAGAGATGGGCTTTCTCTGCCAGTCCCCCTGATGTCTATCTGTGGGAGTCGGGCATTGTGCCCATCTCCCAGAGCCTCTGCTGTCACCCCCTTGTTGAAGATGAATTCTTGAAATCTGCCTGCCTGCCTGCCCCAGGTCAGAGCCCTGGAGCTGGCCTCCTTTCAGCCCTTTGCCAGAAACCAGCACTCCATGCAGATAAGCTCTGGGCCTGTCCACCAGCAGGACCTGTCGAGCTGAGGTGACCCTGGGCCCTGCCGCAGGCCAACTGGGCCACCAGCTTCCCTCCCCTGACTCTGGGGACCCACATCCACTCCACGGGGATTTTTCCCCCCCAACCCCAATCTCCCCCACATGGACCTTTGCTGAATTAAAGTTTGTAAGTAAATGGTTTTAAAGAAATCAAAGCTGGCTGGTTCTTGGAACAAACAGTGGGTTTTGAGTGGGAGGTTTGTGACGGCCCCGCAGGATTATCTGCGTTGGATCCTGCCCCTGCTCTTCCCTTATGGTAACCGCAGGCATTAAGCAAATATCTGCGCTTATATTCTGGTAATTAGGAGCCCTTCGCTAAAGTGTCCAGTAGGGTGCATGCTCAGTCGCCGGGTCACGTGACGCATGTCATGGCCGCCTCCATGGCCCGGGGCGGCGTGAGAGCCAGGGTTCTGCAGGCTGCCAGAGGCACCTGGTGGAATAGACCTGGGGGCACTTCGGGGTCCGGGGATGCTGTGGCGCCGGCAATCAGAAAGTTTCAGGCGACAGGTACTTGGGACGCCCGGAGCGGGCGGCATTAACCCATCCGATGCCGGTGGGGCGGGGCTCGGTGCAGCCGCTCACCCAACCGTGTTTTCCAGGCTCGCGCCCGGCGGGAGAAGAGGCGGGCGGCCCGAGCGGCCCGGGGACGTGTGAGTGCAGGGGGCCAAGTCCCTCATTCCTCATTCCACGAAACTCCTTCGGTCCCCATCTTGCCCTGTAGCTTCATCTCGAGATCCTCCTTCTGCTTTGCCCTATTCAGTCCCTGTCCGTCAAGCCTCAACCCCGACTTCCTAACTCTAGAGTCTACCCGGGCCCTAAGCCCATCATCCAGTTCGGCATTCGCACCTCCATCTGTCCCCAGGGTGAACGTGGTGTTCGTAGACCGCTCAGGCCAGCGAATCCCAGTGAGCGGCAGAGTTGGGGACAATGTTCTCCACCTGGCCCAGCGCCACGGGGTGGACCTGGAAGGTAGGAACCGGGCACGGGGAATTAAGGAGGTCTTTATCCATTTGTCCAAAAAAACACAAATCAGGTGTGTCTCTTCATGGCTTTTCCGACCAAATATGGACTAAAATCCAAACCTCTCACTGCGGCCTCATCCGTTGCCCATCTTATTTATTTATTTATTTATTTGAGATGGAGTCTTGCTCTGTCGCCCAGGCTGGAGTGCAATGGCGCGATCTGAGCTCACTGCAACCTCCGCCTCTGCATGGAGTGCTGGTTTCTGGCACTGGGCTGAAAGGAGGCAAGCCCCAGGGCTCTGTTCTGGGGCAGGCAGGCAGATTTCGAGAATTCATCTTCAACAAGGGGGTGACAGCAGAGGCTCCGGGAGTTCAAGCAATCTGCCTCAGCCTCCTGAGTAGCCCAGCTCTTATTTATTAAGCATTTATTAGAGGTCACTAGGACGCCTCCCTGGAATTTGTGTTCTCTTGCCCCTGCCTCCCTGTATTCTAGCTACCTTGGCTTTCTTTTTGTTGTTTTTTTGTTGTTTTGAGATGGAGTTTCACTCTTGTTGCCCAGGCTGGAGTGTAATGGCTCACAGCACCTCAGTTCACTGCAATCTCCACCTCCCAGGTTAAGCGATTCTCCTGCCTCAGCCTCCGGAGTAGCTGGGATTACAGGCACCCACCACCAAACCCCACTAATTTTTGTATTTTTAGTAGAGATGGGGTTTCACCATGTTGGCCAGGCTGGTCTCAAACTCCTGACAGGTGATCCACCCGCCTTGGCCTCCCAAAGTGCTGGGATTACAGGCGTGAGCCACCGCACCCGGCCCACCCTGGCTTTCTTGTAGTTCAAACAGCCAACCTCATTCCTGCCTCAGGGCCTTTGCATTTGCTGTTCCTTCTGTCTGAAGTGCTTTCCCAGCAAACATTCTGGCTCTTTCTCATCCTTTAGACCTCAGTGTACATGCCATGTCCCTAACAATCCCATTCCCCTCAGCCCAGCTGAAGTACCCATGCCCCCCTAGTCACTCTGTCTTATCAGTGTGATATGATATATAGCACCTCTCACTTTTTTTTTTTTTTTTCAGAGATGGAGTCCTGCTCTGTCACCCAGGCTGGAGTGCAGTGGCACGATCTTGGCTCACTACAACCTACGCCTCTTGGGTTCAAGCAATTCTCCTGTCTCAGCCTCCCAAGTAGCTGGGACTGTAGGCACACACCACCACGCCCAGCTAATTTGTGTATTTTTAGTAGAGACGACGTGTTGGCCGGGCACGGTGGCTCACGCCTGTAATCCCAGCACTTTGGGAGGCCGAGGCAGGCAGATCACGAGGTCAAGAGATCGAGACCATCCTGGCCAACATGGTGAAACCCTGTCTCTACTAAAAATACAAAAATTAGCTGGGCGTGGTGGCACGCACCTGTAGTCCCAGCTACTCGGGAGGCTGAGGCGGAGAATCGCTTGAACCCAGGAGGCGGAGGTTGCAGTGAGCCGAGATTTCGTGACTGCACTCCAGCCTGGCGACAGAGCAAGACTCTGTCTCAAAAAAAAAAAAGAGAGACGAGGTGTCACCACATTGGCCAGGATGGTCTCAGTCTCTTGACCTGCCCACCTCGGCCTCCCAAAGTGTTGGGATTACAGGCATGAGCCACCTCACCCAGCCAACTCTTTTTTTAAGAGACAGAGCCTTCGGGAGGCTGAGGCAGGAGAATCACTTGAACTTGGAAGGCGAAGGTTGCAGTGAGCCAAGATTGTGCCGCTGCATTCCAGCCTGGCAACAGAGTGAGACTCTGTCTCCAAAAAAAAAGAGAAAGAGAGTCAGAGCCTTGCTGTGTCACCAAGGCTCACTGCAGCCTTGAACTCCTGGATTCAAGCGATCCTCCGAAGTAGTTGGGATTACAGGCACAAGCCACAATGCCAGGCTGTTTTCTTTCCTTCTTTGTCATCTGTCCCCTAGTAAGATCGGAGACCCATGTTCTTGTTCATGCTTATCTCTTGCCTGTCAGGATGTAACAGGTGTTTCATCATTCGCTGAGAGAAAAATAATAATAAAAATTTGTTGTCCAGGCACAGTGGCTCACGCCTGTAATCCCAATACTTTGGGAGGCCAAGGCAGGTGAATCACTTGAGGACAGGAGTTCGAGACCAGCCCGGCCAACATGGCGAAACCTTGTCTCTACGAAAAACAGAAAAATTTGCTGGGCGTGGTGTCACATGCATATAATCCCAGCTACTTGGGAGGCTGAGGCATGAGAATCACTTGAACTGAACTTGGGAGGCGGAGGTTGGGCAGTGAGCTAAGATGGCACCACTGCACTCCATGCTGGACGACAGAGCAAGACTGTCTCAAAAATATATATATGTGTTTCTTTAAGCATGTTAATGCATATTCACTGATTGAATCTTCATGACAACTTTATTCAGTAGTAGAGACTGTTATTCCATATTGTAGATGAGGAAACTAAACCCCAGGTTAAGTAGACCTGGTATAAGGTCAAGTGAGTGACAATGCTAGATTCACCCGCCCATTTTAGCCACTAATCTGCGCTGCCTTTCTGTGAACACCTGTGTGGCGTCAGGCAGCAATATCCAAAACAAATAAGGCCTCTGTCGTCTTACACCAATTTCAGCCTAATAGGGAGAAAAATCCCACAGGTAAATATATAATTATGTCATGAGCAACTTGGGAAGGGTTGTCTGGAGGAAAATATACAGGGTTTGCTTTTAGGGTGAATATATCAGGGACCTTTATTTTATCATTGAAGGGGAAGATATGTTGGGAGGGGTTATGAAAGGCCTACCTAAAGTTCTGTTCTGGAGTCTAGTGGCCTGCAGTCTAGGACAGAGATTGGAATGTGAGATTGATTGATTGATTGACTAATTTGAGACAGAGTCTTGCTCTGTCCCCCAGGCTGGAGTGCAATGGCATAATCTTGGCTCACTGCAACCTCCACCTCCTGGGTTCAAGTGATTCTCCTGCCTTAGCCTTCCGAGTAGCTGGGATGACAGGCGCCCGCCACCACACCTGGCTAATTTTTTTTTTTGTAGTTTTAATAGAGACAGGGTTTTGCCATGTTGGCTAGGCAGGTCTCGAATTCCTGACCTCAGGTAATCTGCCTGCCTCAGCCTCCCAAAGTGTTGGGATTACAGGCATGAACCACCGTGCCTGGCCAGAATGTGAGTTTTAGCGGTAAATGGCCTGCCCAGGCATGAATTACTCATGCCTGTAATTCCGGCACTTTGGGAGCTGGAGGTGCTCAGATCACCTGAGGTCAAGACCAGGCTGGTCAAAATGGTGAAATCCTGTCTCTACTAAAAATACAAGTATTAGCTGGGCGTAGTGGCACACGCCTGTAATCGCAGCTCGGGAGGCAGAGGCAGCACAATCACTTGGACTGGGAAAGCAGAGGTTGCAGTGAGCAGAGATTGCACCACTGAACTCCAGCCTGGCTGACAGAGAGTGAGATTCTGTCTCAAAAAAAAAAAAAAGAGGTAAGTGGCTTGTGTTCAAAGTTTGCCTCTTAGCAGATACATAACCCTGAGAAAGGGACTTAGCTTCTCTCGCCTCTGTTTCCTCGTCTATGCAATGGATAATTTAATTCCGATCTCACTGGGTTGCTGTGAAGATTAGACAGTGTTTAGTAGCTTTTGGTAGCTGGCATGAAGTCAGTGTGAAGTGAGTGAGTGGTTGGAATTACTAGATTAGATTATCTCAATCTCATGTGATGAGGATGCTAACGAGGTGGGTAGCGGGGCTGACGAGGTGGGTAGCGGGGCTGACGAGACGTGCAGGGACTGACGGGAGTTCAAGGTCCAGACAAGTTTCTCTCCAAGCGATAGAGACAGGGGGCAGATTAGTCAGAGTCCTAACCGTGACAGTTGAAGCAAACAGGGAGGCGATGCCAGGTCAGGAGGCTGCCGTCCAGATCCACCCTCATTGTCTGACAAGTCTAGAAGGGGGGAGGAAAATTCTTAGTTTAACATCTTCCTGTGGACTGAGGACAGATGTTTTTTCTTTTTCTTCTTTTTTTTTTAGTGTGTGTTTTTTTGATTTAAGCTCTCTCTCCATTTCCCAGACTGGAGTGCAGTGGCACAATCACGACTTACAGCCTCAAACTCCTAGGCTCAAGCAATCCTCCTGCCTCAGCCTCCCAAGTAGCTGGAACCACAGGCATGCACCACCGTGACCAGCTAATTTTTTGTAGAGACAGGACCTCCCTATGTTGCCCAGGCTGGTCTTGAACTCCTGGCCTCGAACTCCTGACCTCAAGTGTGATCTCCCATCTCAGCCTCCTAAAGTGCTTGGATTGTAGTCATGAGCCACCATGCCCAGCTGATAAATGCTGCTTTTTGTTGCTATTTTTTGAGACAGGGTCCCTGTGCTGCCCGGGCGGGGTGCAGTGGTGTAAACATGGCTCACTGCAGCCTCGACCTTCCCAGGCTCTGCCACTTAGCTGGGACTGCAGGCGCATACCACAACGCCTGGCATTAGCAAGATGCTACTTATTTTGTATTTTTCGTAGAGATGGGTTTTCTATATATGGCCCAGGCTGATCTCAAGTTCCTAGGGCTCAAGCAATCCATCCGTCTGGGCCTCCCAAAGTGCTGGATGACAGGCACCCAGCCTGACACATGTTCCTTGCGCATCTGTAACATGCCAGGCTGAGTGCAGACAGAGGAGGGCAGGCCGATGGGGGAGCAAGGCAAGCCAGAGAGGAAGACGGTTACTTCTGACTGATAAGTGCAGAAAGTAAAAGGGAGAGAGACAAGAAATGGGAGATGTGGGAATCAGGGGACAGGTGAGTGGAGTCCCTGAAGACAAGAAGGGTCCAGCCAAGGAAAGAGCCTGGTGTGGTGGTGGGCGCCTGTGGTCCCCACTTCTCAGGAGACTGAGGCAGGAAGATTGCTTGAGAGATGGAGGCCAGCCTGGGCAACATAGCAAGACCCTATCTCAAAAAAAAAAGAGAAAGAATACAAAAGAACCGAAACAGACCAGGATCAAAGCCTGTAAGCCCAGCACTTTGGGAAGCTGAGGTAGGCAGATCATGTAAAGTCAGGAGTTCAAGACCAGCCTGGACAACATGGTGAAACCCTGTCTGTACTAAAAACACAAAACAATCAGCCGGGCAGGGTGGTGGGCACCTGTAATCCTAGCTACTCAGGAGGCTGAGGCAGGAGAATTGCTTGAACCCCGGAGGCGAAAGTTGCAGTGAGCTGAGATCACACCACTGCACTCCAACCTGGGTGACAGAGCATGACTCCCTCTCAAAAATTTACAAAAAAAAAACGGAAACAAAAAGTAGAAAGGAACGTACTTTAGGCCAGGGATACAGTCAGTGCAAAGACCCTGTGGCGGGGGTGAGCTTGGTGGGTTCCACTTGCATCAGGGAGTGAATTGTACAGTTCTTGCAAAGCAGGAAAACACAAAAAGCAAAACAAGGCCAGGCGCGGTGGCTCACGCCTGTCATCCCAGCACTTTGGGAAGCCAAGGTGGGCAGATCACCAGAGGTCAGGAGTTCGAGACCAGCCTGGCCAACATGGTGAAACCCCGTCTGTACTAAAAAATACAAAAATTAGCTGGTCGTGGTGGTGGGCGTCTGTAATCCCAGCTACGTGGGAGGCTGAGGCAGGATAATTGCTTGAATCCGGGAGGCGGAGGTTGCAGTGAGTAGAGATCACGCCACTGCATTCCAGCCTGGGTGACAGTGAGACTCTGTCTCAAAAACAATAAAAACAGAACAAAAAAACTTTAAAAGGTAAAAAAGAAAAGGAATGAACGAGGGAGATGGGGGAGATGAAGGACTAAGTGGAGGAGTTTGGATTTGATTCTGGGTGTGAAAACCTTTTGGAAGGTTTTAGGCCAGGAGGGACATGATCCCCCAGGCATGAGTCTCTATGATCAGAGGATGTGGGGGCAGGTGGTCAGCAGGAAACCTCAGGTTCTGTCTCTTTCAACCCTAATTCCTGGCCAGGTACAGTGGCATATACCTGTAGTCCCAGCATTTTGGGAAGCCAGGGCAGGCAGATTGTGTGAGCTTAGGAGTTTGAGACAAGCCTGGGCAACATGGTGAACCTCATCTCTTAAAAAAAAAAAAAAAAAAAAAAGGGGGGGGGCTGGGCATGGTGGCTCGGCTCACACCTATAATCTCAACACTTTGGGAGGCTGATATGGGTGGATCGCCTGAGGTCAGGAGTTTGTGACCAGCCTAGCCAACATGGTGAAACCCCATCTCTACTAAAAATACAAAATTAGCTGGTTATGGTGGTACATGTCTGTAATCCCAGCTACTTGGGAGGCTGAGGCAGGAGAATAGTTGAGAACCTGGGATGGGGGAGGTTGCAGTGAGCCGAGATCGCACCATTGCACTACAGCCTCGGCAACCAGAGCGAAACTCAATCTCAAAAAACGAAACAAACATGGACTGCAAGTCCATATAAAAAATAAAAAAAAAATTAGCCAGGCATGGTGGTGTGGTGTGCACCTGTAGTCCCAGCTACTCAGGAGGCTGGGGAGGAGGATTGCTTGAGCCAGGAGATTGAGGCAGTAAGCTATGATGGAGCCAGAGCACCCCAGCCTGGGCAACAGAGTGAGACCCTGTCTCAAAAACAGCCCTAATCCCTGACTCCTTCTCCCACCACACTGACTGCTGAGTCAGCTGGTCCATCCTCCAGGAGCAGCCAAGAGGTGGGCACACATTTGCCTAGCACAGTGATAGGGTCATAGCCAGGGCTCACAGGCTGCTGGGAGCCTGCCTGGCCTTCCCCTCTCAGCTCCCTGGCAGCCAAGTCCATGCTCCTTAATGGTTCTGTATCGAAGCCTCCTGGGGAGTCCCTGGGAAATGGGGCACCCCCGCGTGTCCCTTTGTAAACCCTACATGCAGCTGGGGAACGGCTAGCTGAGGACATGACAGTGCCTGGTGCACACAGTGGGGCTGCAGGCCCGGGAGGGAGACATGAGGCACGTGGTGGAAGAGAGGGCTTCTCTTGCCCTTCCCTTCACAGAGCGGCCCCCTCCTGACTGTGCCACTCACCTGCACCCCCTTCACTTCCCCACCCCTAGGGGCCTGCGAAGCCTCCCTGGCTTGCTCCACCTGCCACGTGTATGTGAGTGAAGAGCACCTGGATCTCCTGCCGCCTCCCGAGGGAGAGGTGAGTAGGGCAGCCCTGCCTGGCTGGGAGCTGCAGTTTGGACTTCTGGACAGCCCCCACTGTCCTCCCCACTTCCAGCTCCTGGAAGAGGAGCTGCCTCCCCCCACCACCGCCCCCTGCGCTCAGTCAGCCTCCCCCACCCCACCCCGCCCCACCCCACAACCAGCATGCCCTTGGCTAACACTGCCCATGTCACCACCCCAGGGAAGACGACATGCTAGACATGGCCCCCCTCCTCCAGGAGAACTCACGGCTGGGCTGCCAGATCGTGCTGACTCGGGAGCTGGAAGGAGCGGAATTCACCCTGCCCAAGATCACCAGGAACTTCTACGTGGACGGCCACGTCCCCAAGCCCCACTGACATGGGTGCCTGGACCTTTCCACGTTGCCAAGGCCCCAGGGCCCAGACTGAGGGAATAGCCACATGCCAGCCCCGCCCAGAGCTCGGACAGGCCCGGGAGAGATGTGGAAGCCCCCGAGAAGGACAGCACCCCTGCTTGGGAGAGGTTCCCATGTCCAGGCTCTGGTGGGGACAGGGCACCTTGTTGGGTGGCCTTCCCAAGCCCCTGAGAATCGGGGTGTGAGTAGGAGTGGACTCAGATTGGAGCTGCAATAAATCGGTATCACAGGCCCCAGCATGTTGAGTGTCCTTGGGGGGACAGATCTGGGGTCTACACGGCTCACACCTGTAATCCCGTCCTCCTTTGGGAGGCCAAGGCGGGAGGATCACTTGAGGCCAGGAGCTTAAGACCATCCTGGACAACATGGTCAGACCCTGTCTCTATAAAAAAGTAAAAATTGGCGTGGAGTGGTGGTAAGTGCTTGCGGTCCCAGCTACTCGGGGGACTGAGATGGGAGGATCACTTAAGCCCAGGAGATTTAGGCTGCAATGGAGCAGTGATCGGGCCATTGCACTCCAGCCTGGGTGAGAGTGAAGCTCGGTCTCAAAAAAAAAAAAAACAAAAACACACACCTGCATCTGCTGTTTGCTGGGACCCCGGCTCTCCTCTCTCTGGGATCTGAGATCCCACTGGGGATATGAGGCAGAGGCCTGGGAGCCCCCATTTCCGAGGGGGAGGACCAGCATGGGAGGCCCCGCCCCCCGCAGTTGCGGAGGGATTTGGTGGGGTCCAGGCCGCCCTTAGCACGCAGGGGTGCGCAGATGACCTGAAGCCAGAAAAGGGAAGGCGCCGCCAAAGCTGGTCGCTGTCAGCTGGAACTCATCATATCCTCAGTCAGGAGCGCCCACACCCCGCAGGTCCCGCCCCTCCCAGGTGGGTTTCATCGGGTGGGCTCAGCGGGGTGGGGCCGAGTGAAATTAGGGAGGGGACTGGGCTGGGGCACAATGGAGGCCAAGCCAGCGTCGGACTCCTCAATGCCAGCAAAGCTGCTGGCGTCGCCCTGTCTGGACCTGGAGCCACTGGGAGGATCCCCCTCCCAGGAGAGGCCGAGGACCCTAGGATGCCGCAGAACCAGTGGGAGGTGCGTAAGGCCAAACCCTTTTCCCGGACCCTTCACCACCTGGCCCAGTGATCGAGGGGTCATGACCTCTTGTTGCTGGGGTGATAGAAAAGTGGCAATTTTATAATAGTTACTGAAACTTACAAAGAGGTTCTGGTTCCCAGAGACACTTGGGGTCATCTCCGGGATCAGAGGCCATGCAATTCCATGTCTCTGGGGCTGATGTAGGCACTCCCCCAGGAGTTATCCAGGGGTTATGGAGGGCAACGCAGTAAGAATGAAAATGATAAAAATCGTAATCATATTATAGCAAGCCTGCCGGCGTGGTAGCGCGTGCCTGTAAGTCCCAGCTTACTCGGGAGGCTGAGGCGGAGGATCGCTCGAGCCCAGGAATTCTAGGCTGCACTGAGTCCTGCTCACGCCCCTGCACTCCAGCCGGGGCTACAGAGTGAGGCTCGGTCTCTAAAAGAAACACAAAGAAAAAAAGTAACCTTTTTCTCAATCGTGCAGCCAGAGGCTTGAAACCCTGCCTCGGTCACCTAGGGCGGTCCCTGCCTGGGTGATCTACGGGTGCCTTAAGGGGTTGATTGATGTGGAGGGCTGAGAATGTGCCTGGCCGGCCCACAGTAGGCAAGGTGAGTTGCAATTACTTTGCAACTTGTAAACCTTCCACCCAAAGTTAGAAATGATTGAGCCTCAGGTGGGGTGTGTAGCCTGCCCAGGAGTACACAGCTAGCAAAGAGACGGACCCTAGTCGGCTGAACCCAGGAGTCACCCAAGAGTCGACCCCACTGCCCTTGTCCCCAGGTCCCTCTGGCCTGCATGCCAGAACTCCGTCACCGCTCTGCGCTTCCTCCAAGGGACAGTGGAGGGGCTGGATGAGTCCCCTGCTCTGGACACCCAGGTCCTGGGGCCTTGCTGGGAGCTGATGGCCCTGGGGACTCAGGGCCCCCTGCCGCTGGACAGGGATTCCAAGGACACACAGACCCGGATCAGCCAGAAGGGCCGCCGCCTGCAGCCCTCAGGAACTCCCCCTGCCCCACCCCAGAGAAGGCCCCGGAAGCAGCTGAACCCCTGCCGGGGCACCGGAGAGTGGACCCCAGGTTCGAGGGGGGTGACTCTGAGGTTTCAGATAAAGCCGGACGCCAGCCTGCTGATCATCCCCTCATACAGGTAGGGGCTGGCTGAGGCCAGGGCACCCTTTCTCCCTGTAACAATGCAAACACCAGTGTGGGAGGCAGGGGCGCTCTCTGCCGTCAGTGTGGACCCTCACACGTGCCCTAGTTACACGTGGCCCAGTCTCTGGATGACACCTTGAACTGGTGCCAGATCCAGGCCTGCCACTCCTGACTCAGCCGTCTGTCCCCACTCCCCGCTTCCCCAGTGTGAGACCCGGTGTGTCTTTATGAATCAGGCAGGACTGGCCCTGCTTAGGCTGCAGCTGCAGCTGTGCTGATTTTTTCCCAATAATGCTAACAGCTACAATTTGTTGGTGATGACAACAGTAAGAGGTAGGCTGGGCACAGTGGCTCACGCCTGTAATCCCAGCATTTTGGGAGGCTGAGGCTGCTGGATCACGAGGTCAGGAATTCGAGACCACCCTGGCCAACATGGTGAAACCCGTCTCTACTAAAAATACAAAAATTAGCTCAGCATGGTGGTGGGCACCTGTAATCCAGCTACTTGGGATGCTTAGGCAGGAGAATTGCTTGAACCTGGAAGGCGGAGGCTGCAGTGACCAAGATTGCACCACTGCACTTTAGACTGGGTGACAGAGCAAGACTACGTCTCAAAAAAAAAAAAAAAAAGAGGTTAACAGGCAGTATTTGATGTGTATGGGCTGATTCAAAAGCCTTGGGAGGCTGAGCACAGTGGCTCACGCCTGTAATCCCAACACTTTGGGAGGCCAAGGTGGGTGGATCACCTGGGGTCAGGAGTTTGAGACCAGCCTGGCCAACATCGTGAAACCCCGTCTCTACTAATAATACAAAAAATTAGCTAGGCGTGGTCAAAGGCACCTGTAATCCCAACTACTTGGGAGGCTGAGGCAAGAGAATCGCTTGAACCTGGAGGTGGAGGCTGCAGTGAGCTGAGATAGCACCACTACACTCCAGCCTGGGTGACAGAGTGAGACTCCATCTGAAAAAAAAAAAAGCCTTGGGGGAGCTGGGCGTGGTGGCTCACGCCTGTAATCCCAGCACTGTGGGAGGCTAAAGTGGAAAGATCGTAGGAGCCCAGCCTGGGCAACATAGCAAGACCTCACCTCTAATTTTTATTTACTTATTATCATTATAAAAGTTATTATTTACAACCCCCAGAAAATTTTTATGCACTAAAAAAAAATTATAATGATGACTTTTTAAATCATGCTGCCAAAACAAGTTCAAATATATATATTTTTTGAGATGGAGTTGCACTCTGTTGCTTAGGCTGGAGTGCAATGGCAGTCTCGGCGTACTGCAAGTTCTGCCTCCCGGATTCAAGCGATTCTCCTGCCTCAGCCTCCTTAGTAGCTGGGATTACAGGCGCCCGCTACCATGCCTTGCTAAATTTTGTACTTTTAGTAGAGACAGGGTTTCACCATGTTGGCACGGCTGGTCTTGAACTCTTGACCTGAAGGGATCCGCTTGGCTCAGCGTCCCGAAGTGCTGGGATCACAGGTGTGAGCCACCATGCCTGCCGGGCCTTTTTTTTTTTTTTTTGAGACAAGGTCTCACTCTGTCACCCTGGCTAGAGTGCAGTGGCACAATCAAGGCTCACTGCAGCCTTGACCTCCCTGGCCCAAGCCATCCTCCCACTTCAGCCTCCCAAGTAGCTGGGAGCAGAGAGCGGAGGCCTGTACCGCCATTCCTTGCTAATTTTTTATGTTTGTAGAGATTTGGGTCTCCTGTGTTGCCCAGGCTCCCATCTCTTTTTAAAAATCAATAAATTTTTCAAAGAAAAAAAAACCATTGGGAAGCCAAGGAAACTGAGGCACTCTTTGGGGTGGGAGGTAATGTGTCCAGGCTCACACAGCAAGGACATGGAGAACTGGGATTGGAACCTGGCAGGCTGTCCTGTGCCTACTATTTTTCAAATAATAATAATAATTAGGTTGGGCGCAGTGGCTCATGCCTGTAATTCCAGCACTTTGGGAGGCCTAGGCGGGTGGATCACTTGAGGTCAGGAGTTTGAGATCAGCCTGGTCAACATGGCAAAACCCGGTCTCTACTAAAAATACAACAATTAGCTGGGTGTGGTGTCGCACACCTGTAGTCCCAGCTACTTGGGAGGCTGAGGCACAAGAATTGCTTGAACCTGGGAGGCGGAGGTGGCAGTGAGCTGAGATGGCGCTACTGCACTCCAGCCTGGCGACAGAGCGAGCCTCCATCTCCAATAATAATAATAATAATATTACTAATGAGAGGCAAAACCAGGCCGTTCAAATATTAGTTGCTTCCTCGGGGGGATGCCTGATACCTTGATACTAAATCTTCGTTTTGGGGGGCTATGGGGACAAGCTGTGGACCCCCGATGCTCATACTTTGTCTGCCCCACAGCCTTCCCTGTAGTAGCCGCTCTGAGGAACCCCCTTCAGACGCTGTTGAGGGCCCCGCAGCCCACCCAGGAGACACGGAGGCCCTGGGTGAGTCCTGAAAGCCCGAGAGCTATAAATATTTTGGGGGGCCAATTTCCTGCCTTCCCTGCCTTTCTCCCTGCCCCCCCTTCTCCATCTTGCTTCCCCATTTAGAGGCCTCTGGGAGGAGTCACAGCGCCCCCTCCACTCGGGCTGAGTCACCCCCACCCCCAGCTTCCTCCTCTGCGGAGCGCTGCCATCTGTCTCCCTTCCTGGCTTTTGCTGTAGCTTAGAGCTGGCAACTCCCAGGGCTGGCTCAGAGCCAGCTGGGGCCTTGACAAAGACCCCCACAAAATGCCTCTCCCTGCACAGGCCTCCTGAGCTCACATGTGTCACCTCTGACCCCTGCCCTTTGACCTGTCACCCTTCAGGGCTCCGACGCTGTGCTTCCTGTCGGACCCAGAGGACCCCGCTCTGGAGAGACGCTGAAGATGGGACCCCTCTCTGCAACGCCTGTGGAATCAGGTCCTTAGAATGGTGGAGGGAGAGGTGGAGGTCCCCAGATCAGTACATGTCACACCAGCGTGGGGTTGGGGGAAAGCAAAAAGCAAAACACCTACCTCTGGCCAGGCGTGGTTTTCACGCCTGTGATGCCAGCACTTTGGGAGGCCGAGGCAGGTGGATCACAAGGTCAGGAGTTCGAGCAGCCTGGCCAGCATGGTAAAACCCTGTCTCTACTAAAAATACAAAAAATTAGCCAGGTATGGTGACAGGCACCTATGGTCCCAGCTACTTGGGAGGTGGAGGCAGGAGAATCGCTTGAACCTGGGAGGCGGAGGTTGCAGTGAGCTGAGACCGCGCCACAGCACTCCAGCCTGGGCAACAGGGCGAGACTCTGTCTCAAAAAAGACAAACAAAAACAAAATAAAAAAACACCTACCTCTTGGGAAAGGTGGTTTGCTGCAGTGGTTTCTGGGCCCCCACTGCATCTTAAATGGCAGTTTCTTGTCCCCAACCCTAGGTACAAGAAATATGGCACTCGCTGCTCCAGCTGCTGGCTGGTGCCCAGGAAAAATGTCCAGCCCAAGAAGCTATGTGGCAGATGTGGAGTGTCCCTGGACCCCATTCAGGAAGGTTAAACTTGCCTTCCCCCTGCTGAGCCGCTTCTTCTGCCTCAGTTTCATTAGTGGGAGAATGGGCAGAAGCAGCAATCCTAGGAGGACCGGGGGAAGGAGCTGGCCTGCCTCCTCTCTGCCATCTCTAGATTCAGGAACCCTGGGAGAAGACCCAGGCCTCAGGCAGCAGAGCCTGCTAGGGGTCACTGGCCCCCTCTTCTCCAGTCAGCCCCGGCCGAGGCCCCCTCAGGAGACGTTCTCAGGAATGATGAGCATTGTTACAGCAGGGACAATAAAGTACAGAGAGATACTCAGAAAGAGCCTGTGATTCGGAATCCCACCTCCTGTGCCCCTCCGCCAGCCGGGAAGGTGGACAGGTGTTTGCTCGTTTGGGTTGTGAGGGGCACACACACATACACACGCACAGACACACAGTCTTTTTTGTTCTAGCTGGGACTACAGGCGCGTCCCGCCATGCCTGGGTAATTTTTGTGTTTTTTTAGTAGAGATGGGTTTTCACTATATTGGCCAGGCTGGTCTTCAACTCCTGACCTTGTGATCTGCCCTTCTAAGCCTCCCAAAGTGCTGGGATTACAGGTTTGAGACACCATGCGCTGCGAAGACACAGTCATATACACAGGCAGCAGCCCCCGGCCTCACAGGGAATTAGCCACATTCACCACAACCTCCCATGCAGAGAAACAGCTGATACCCCCCAGAGACACATAACAGACACAGAAAGACACACACAAGTCAGGTGCAGTGGCTCACGCCTGTAATCCCAACACTTTGGGAGGCCGAGGCAGGCAGATCACTTGAGGTCAGGAGTTTGAGCCCAGCCTGGCCAACATGGTGAAACCCTGTCTCTACTAAAGATACAAAAATTAGCCAGGTGTGGTGGCATGGGCCTGTAATCCCAGCTACTTGGGAGGCTGAGGCAGAAGAATTGCTTGAACCTGGGAGGCAGAGGTTGCAGTGAGCCAAGATCATGTCACTGCACCACTTTGGGAGGCTGAGGTGGGTGGATCACAAGGTCAGGAGTTCAAGACCAGCCTGGCCAAGATGGTGAAACCCCGTCTCTACTAAAAATACAAAAATTAGCCAGGCATGGTGGTATGTGTCTGTAATCTCAGCTACTCAGGAGACTGAGGCAGGGGATTGCTTGGACCTGGGAGGCAGAGGTTGCTGTGAGCTGGGATCATGCCACTGCACTCCAGCCTGGGCAACAGAGCAAGACTCTGTCTCAAAAAAAAAAAAAAAAAAAAGACACATGCAAGACAGACATTTGCAGACAGAGCCATGCATGCTGGCAAACACATCAGCAGACACACATCGACAGGGATGTGCTGACACGTGGCTGAGTCATAGATACAGACAGCCCACACAGGACACACCCACAAGACACACGTGAAACACATAACCTGTAATCCCAGCACTTTGGGAGGCCGAGGTGGGTGGATCATGAAGTCAGGAGTTCAAGACCAGCCTGGCCAAGATGGTGAAACCCCGTCTCTACTAAAAATACAAAAATCAGCAGGGGATGGTGGCATGCACCTGTAATCCCAGCTACTCAGGAGGCTGAGGCAGGGAATTGCTTGAACCCGGGAGGTGGAGGTTGAAGGGAGCCAAGATTGCGCCACTGCACTCCAGCCTGGGTGACAGAGCGAGACTCCGTCTCGAAACAAACAAAAACACACACACACATAGATGCCACACACTGGCAGTGTACATGAGTGGACCCTTCATCTGTCACCCAACTCCTGCCTGCAGTATGTCACTCCTTATTCAGTCCCTGCTGTGTCCCCCACCACCTTTAAGATCTCCCTAACCCAGCCAAAGGGTGTCTCCTAGGCCTGAAGTCAAAAGCCACAAGTCAGAGGCAGCCCTGAGCAGGCGGGACACACAGGCCACCAGCACTTGGAGGGAGGGAGGAGAGAGAGTCAAGGCTGGGTGGCGGGCTGGGCGCAGTGGCTCATGCCTGTAATCCCAACACTTCAGAAGTCTGGGGCAGGAGGATCGCTTGAGCCTAGGAGTTCGAGACCAGCCTGGGTAACAGTGAGACCCCGTCTCTACCAAGTGTCAGCTACTCAGGATGCTGAGGTGGGAGGATCTCTTGAACCCTGGAGGTCAAGACTGCAGTGAAATGTGATCATACCACTGCACTCCAGCCTGGGTAACAGAGGGAGACACAGTCTCAAAAAACAAAAAAAAGTGTGGGTAGGATGGACATGGTCCCTGCTGTGGGCATGAGTGAGCCACAAAGTCACACACCCTTATGAGATCCTCTTTGTCTCTCCTGGGAAGGCCTGAATGCGAGGCCTGGAGTCCAGATTCCTCTGCCTTTAAATCCCTGAATTACTTGATCTTACCCTTCTTGGCCTGGAATACCCTCCCTCCACATCTCCCCATGGCTGACACTTTCCAATCACTTGGGGGAGGCCTGGCCCCAACATCACCTCTTCAGAGAAGCCTTCCTTGACCGCTCAGTCTAAAATAGACACTTCTCCCTGCTTAGGCCAGGTATGGTGGCTCATACCTGTAATCCCAGCACTCTGGGAGGCTGAGGTGTGAGGATCACTCAGGAGTTCGAGGCTAGGTGCGGTGGCTGATGCCTATAGTCCCAGTACTTTGGGAGGCTGAGGCAGGCCGACCCCTGATGTCGGGAGTTTGAGACCAGCCTGACTGACATGGTGATACCCCATCTCTACTAAAAATACAAAACTTAGCCGGGTATGGTAGCAAGTGCCTGTAGTCCCAACTACTTGGGAGGCTGAGGGAGGAGAATCGCTTGAACCCAGAAGGAGGAGGTTGCAGTGAGCCAAGATCTAGCCACTGCATTCCAACCTCGGCAACACAGACTCCATCTAAAATAATAATAATAATAAACCAGGGACCAGGCGCAGGGGCTCATGCCTGTAATCTTAGCACTTTGGGAGGCCGAGGTGGGCGGATTGCCTTAGCTCAGGAGTTCAAGACCAGCCTGGGCAACAAGGCAGTCTCTACTAAAAATAGAAAAAAATTAGCCGGGCGTGGTGGTGCATACCTGTAGTCCCAGTTACTCGGGAGGCTGAGGCAGGAGAATCACTTGAACCCAGGAGGCAGAGGTTGCAGTGAGCCGAGATTGGGCCACTGCATTCCAGCCTGGGCAAAGAGCCAGACTCCATCTCAAAAAAAAAAAAAAAAAGTACTCAGAGGCCAGGCAGGGTGGCTAACCCCTGTAATCCTAACACTTTGGAAGGCCAAGGTGGGCGAATTGCCTGAGCTCAGGAATTCAAGACCAGCCTGGGCAACACAGTGAAATTCTTGTCTCTACTAAAATGCAAAAAATTAGCCAGGCATGGTGGTATGTACCTGTAGTCCCAGCTACTCAGGAGACTGAGGCAGGAGAATTGCTTGAACCCAGGAGGCGGAGTTTGCAGTGAACTGAGATTGCCCCATTGCACTCCAACCTGGGTGACAGAGTGAGACTCTGTCTCAAAGAAAAAACAAACAAAAAAACTCAGGTATATGTCTACTAAGATGTTAAGTTGTGACTGGGCCACAGAGAAAAAATGTGCAAGGAGATAAAAGAGTTAAGGAGGTCGGACATGGTGGCTCATGCCTATAATCCCAGCACTTTGGGAGGCCGAGGTGGGCAAATCACTTGAGGTCAGGAGTTTGAGACCAGCCTGGCCAACATAGTGTAACCTCTTCTCTACTAAAAATACAAAAATTAGCCAGAAGTTATGGCTGGCGCCTGTAATCCCAGCTACTCAGGAGGCTGAGGTGGGAGAATCGCTTGAACCCAGGAGGCGGAGGCTACAAAGGGATCGAGCCATTGCACTCCAGCCTGGGCGACACAAGACTCCGTCTCAGGAAAAAAAAAAAAAGTTGGGTGCTGTGGCTCATGCCTGCCTGTAATCCCAGCACTTGGGAAAGCTGAGGTGGGTGGATCAGGAATTCGAGACCAGCCTGGCCAACATGGTGAAACCCCATCTCTACTAAATATACAAAAATTAGCTGAGCATAGTGGTGAGTGCCTGTAATCTCACTGGGAGGCTGAGACAGGAGAATCGCTTGAGCCCTGGAGGCAGAGGCAGCAGCGAGCCGAGATCATGCCACTGCACTCCAGCCTGGGTCATAGAGTGAGGCTCCATCCCCCCCCCCGCCAAAAAAAAAAAAGAAAAGAAAAAAAAAAGTAATTGCAGTTTTTGCCATTACTTTCTCCCCCCCCCCACCAAACCCCCGTTGCCACCCGGACAGAGTCTCACTCTGTGGTCCAGGCTGGAGTGCAGTGGCTCAATCTCAGCTCACTGCAACCTCTGCCTCCAGGGTTCAAGCAATTCTCCTGCCTCAGCCTCCCAAGTAGCTGGGGTTACAGGTGCATGCCACCATGCCCAGCTAATTTTTTTGTACTATTAGTATAGACAGGGTTTCACCATGTTATCCAGGCTGCTCTTGTGAACTGCCCGCCTCAGCCTCCCAAAGTGCTGGGATTACAGCGATGAGCCACCAAGCCTGGCCTTTGCCATTACTTTCAATGGCAAAAACAGCAATTACTTTTGCGCCAACCTAATAAAATCAATATCTCATCTGAAGGCTCTGAAAGAGACCTTGAGGGCAGCAGGAGTGGAGAGATCATTGAGCGGGGGTGGAGGGGCACAGGCAGAAAAGTTGAGGTGGCTTGAGTGGCAGGGCTGCCACTGGCTGTTGCCTTTTTGGCTTCTTTTCGGCTCCAGCACCCAGCACTGGCCTGCCCTCTTGTGTCATTTCCCTGTCTCATCTTTGCTTATTACATGTTTGCATGGGGCTGGCTTCCTTCTCTAGGGCTCTCTGTTCCTACTTTTGAGGGAGGAGGGGGAGAGAAGGAGGCTGGGGGGGGAGGCCCAGCTGTTGTGCCTTATGCTGTTGGGGGTGAGGCGGATGGTGCCGTGTGATGGGGGTGCAGCGGATACCCTGCATGTGTCTGTTCTGAATCATGATGGGCCCAGCGGAAAGGCAGGGTGGGGGTAAACTGAGGCACTGTGGGTGGACACAGGATGAAGGATGCTTTGAAGGTGGGGCAGGGGTGCACCCTTTAACAGGGTGACGTGGTGAGGGCTAACACCCACAGCATCAGCCACCGCCCGCCCAGGGAGGTCTCACCGAGGTCTCAGGACAGGGGGGGCGATGGAGAGGGGGCTCCACCCATCTTGGCAAGGCGGCCTCAGCTCTGCCGGTAACTAGGCCTGGGGAAAGCACCTAGCTCCCCACCTTCTAGAGTGACCCGGACCAGAGGGCAGTGCTGGGCGGAAGAGATAAGTGGCAAGGAGGAGGAGGGAGGAGTTAGGCCCCCACCCCTCCCCAGGAGTTCAAAAAGAGCAGGAAACAGGCACCGAGAGATGATGAGCTCTAAGTCATGCTGAGAAAAGACAGCTTGGATTGTGCCTGACATATAGTAGGTGTTCAAAAAAAGTTTTGGGGCTGGGAGAGGTGGCTCACGTCTGTAATCCCAGCACTTTGGGAGGCTGAGGAAGGCATATTATGAGGTCAGGAGTTCAAGACCAGCCTGACCAATATGGTGAAACCCTGTCTCTACCAAAAATGCAAAAAGAAAATTAGCCAGGTGTGGTGGTGGGCACCTGTAATCCCAGCTACTCAGGAGGTTGAGGCAGAAGAATCGCTTGAATCCAGGAGACAGAGTTTGCAGTGAGCCGAGATTGTGCCACTGCACTCCAGCTTGGGCGACAGAGCAAGACTCCATCTCAAAAAAAAAAAAAAAAAAAAAGTTTTTGGTTTTTTTTGTTGTAGTTTGTTTGTTTTTAGGGTCTTGCTCTGTCACCTGGGCTGGAGTGCAATGGCGATATCATAGCTAGCAGTGGCTTCGACCTCCTGAGCTCAAAGGATCCTCCTGCCTCAGCCTCCCAAGTAGCTGGGACTACAGGCATGCACCACCATGTCTGGCTAATTTTTGAAAAATAGGCTGGGCACAGTGGCTCACACCTGTAATCCCAGTGATTTGGGAGGCCGAGGCAGGTGGATCATCTCAGGTCAGGAGTTCGAGACCAGCCTGGCCCACATGGTGAAATCTCATCGCTACTAAAAATACAAAAATTAGCCCCGTCTCTACTAAAAATACAAATATTATGCCTATCGTCCCAGCTACTTGTGAGGCCGAGGCAGGAGAATTGCTTAAACTTGGGAGCCGGAGGTTGTAGTGAGCTGAGATTATACCACTGCAATCCAGCCTGGGTGACAGAGTGAGACTCCATCTCAAAAAAAATTTTTTTTGGAAACATTTTTTGTAGGGTCTCACTATGTTGCCCAGGCTGGTCTGAAACTTGTGGGTGCAAGGGATCCTGCCACCTGGGCCTCCCAAAGTCCTGGGATTACAGGCCTGAGCCACCATGCCTGGCCCCCTCAAAAAACACTTTTTTTTTTAGATGAAGTTTTGATCTTGTTGCCCAGGCTGGAGTGCAATAGCATGATCTTGGCTCACCGCAAACTCCACCTGCCAGGTTCAAGCGACTCTCCTGCCTCAGGCTCCTGAGTAGCTGGGATTACAGGCACCCACCACCACGCCCAGCTAATTTTTTGTATTTTTTGTAGAGACAGGGTTTCTCCATGTTGGTCAGGCTGATCTCGAACTCCCGACTTCAGGTGATCCACCTGCCTAGGCCTCACAAAGTGCTGAGATTACAGGCATGAGCCACTGCACCTGGCCCACTTTTTTTTTTTTTTCCTGAGACAGAATCTAGTTCTGTCGCCCAGGCTGGAGTGCAGTGGCAAGATCTCCACCTCCCGGGTTCTAGCAATTCTCCTGCCTCAGCCTCCTGAGTAGCTGGGATTACAGGCATGTGCCACTACGGCCCAGCTATTTTTTTTTTTTTTTTTTTTTTGCGATGAAGTCTGGTTCTGTAGCCAGGCTGGAGTGCAGTGTCATGATCTCAGCTCACTGCAATCTCTGCCTCCCAGGTTCAAGCCATTCTTCTGCCTCAGCCTCCCAAGTAGCTGAGATTACAGGTTCGCACCACCACACCCAACTAATTTTTGTATTTTTAGTAGAGAAGGGTTTTCACCATGTTGGCCAGGGCGGTCTCGAACTCCTGACCTCAGGTGACCCACCGCCTTGGCCTCCCTAAGTGCTGGGATTACAAGCGAGAGCCACCGTGCCCGGGCCTGGCTAATTTTTGAAAAACATTTTTTGTAGGGTCTCCCTATGTTGCCCAGGCTTGTCTAAAACTCTTAGGTGCAAGGGATCCTCCCACCTGGGCCTCGCGCAAGTCCTGGGATTACAGGCGTGAGCCACTATGCCCGGCCCCCTCAAAAATCGCTTTTTGAATGAATAACTCGGGAGGTCACATTGGAACCCTGGGCTTGTTCCACCTTGCAGAAACAGAAGCGGAGACTGGAATTCCTTTATAAAAACTTTATTGGGGGGATGGGTAGAAAATGGGGGTGACGCCCTTGGAGTTAAATACATAAATAAATAAGTAAATAAATAAAGCAATAAATAAGCCCCCGTGTGTGGCTAGGGGGCATCCCCCGGCCCGCGGGGAGAGGGGGCGCGGGCTCACGCCGAGGTCAGCTGAATGGCGAAGACCTCGCCCTCCGCCGGCGACTCGGCCCCGCCCCCGGCTGCCTCGGGTCCGCCCTCCGCGCCCGCCGCCCCGCCGGCGCCGCCGCCCGCGCCGTTGAGACACACGGCCTCGCCCGAGCTTTCGGCCTCCTGCACGTTGTACTCTCCCTTCTTGCAGGCGGTGGACTGCACGTAGAAGGCCAGGCCGGCCCCCGCGGCCAGAAGCGCCGCGCCCCCAGCCGCGCCGCCCACGGCGACCCACAGCCACGGACCTGCGGGGTGGAGACCCTCGCGGAGGGTGGCCAAGCTCCGGGGGGCTTCCCCCACCGCCCCCTGCACCCTCACAGGCACAAGGTGAGTCCTCATGCCGGGGGGAACCCACTGTCTGGCCTTTGGAGAAGGGAGGGACCCCACGCACTAAGGCCACTCCCAGTGCCAGGGCGACCCCAGACCCAATTTATATCGCACTTAAGCCCATGGGGATATAAATCCGTAACCACACTTAGCCCGCTAGAGACAAGTAAACTCTCCTCATCCCCCCAAAAATGAGGGTCAGCAGGACCAGGTCAGTTTCCCCCGACCCAGAGAGACCCCAGCCCCAGGAGCTTCAGGAAGTGAGAAGGCGATCTTGTCCCCCTCCCCACGCAGAACCCACGCCAAGTTTTTAAGTCCTTTCCTGCAGCAGTGACAGCCCTGGAGGGTCCTCTCCTTGAATTCAGTTCTCCCCCACCTCCATCTCCCACCCCTCAACGTGCGATCAACAGCCCCACCCACTCAGGCAACTTTTGATTTCTACTGCGCCCCACTTCCGTCTCAACTGCTGGAACTGAGAAGTAGGCAGGCGGGATCGGCAGCCCGCAGACCCGGGTCACGCCCCCTTGCTGATCCCTCGCCCCGCCCCTCCCCAGCTGCTACTTACCCGCCACGCGCACCGTAATGCGCCGCACGTGGCGCCCGTGCGCGTTGGTGGCTGCGCACTCGTATTCGCCGCCGTGGCTTCCCATGGCGCCCGCCACGCTCAGTGTGCTGTTGTTGCTCGACAGGCCGATGTTAAGCGCCCCCGGAGGCGCGCGCCAGCTGATCTGGGCTGGAGGCCAGGCCTCCGCGCGGCAGGTCAGGGTGAAGTTGCCGCCTGGGCGCACGCCTCCGGGGGGCGAGGCAGCAAGTTTGGCCACCACCGGCCGGTCTGAAGGGCACAGAAGGTGCAGGGGGGGCTTAGCGCCGGCCCAGCCGCTGATCAAATGCCCTGCTCCTGCCCACCACGATCGATGAGAGACCACCCCGCCTCTAATGGGCAGAAGAGGATCCTGCCTCCTATCAGAGCCTCCTCCCCCCCAACAATCAGGTTGTCGTTGGGACTAAAATTCCGCGCCCCTTCTTCACTGAATGGGAGGTGAAGCCCAGGCCAGTGATCTAATCCAGGATTTGAGGAGTGCCGTGCTCCTATTCCCTAGAATTTTCTTTTTTAAAAATTAATTAATTAATCATATTTTTAAGACAGAGTCTCACTCTGTCGCCTAGGCTGGATTGCAGTGGCGCGATCTCGGCTCATTGAAACCTCCGCCTTCCGGGTTCAAGCGATTCTCCTTACTGGCTCCTGCCACTAAACCTGGCTAATACATACATATATATATATTATATTTGTATTTTTAGTAGAGAGAGGATTTCACCATGTTGGTCAGGATGGTCTCGAGCTCCTGACCTTGTGATCCGCCCACCTCGGCCTCCCAAAATGCTGGGATTACAGATGTGAGCCACCGTGCCCAGCCTTATTTTCTTTTCTCTTTTATTTTTAATTGTTCTTTTTGTTTTTTTATTGGCTACATCTAAGAAGATAATCCCCCCCCCCCTTTTTTTTTTTTTTTTTGAGATATTTTCTTTTTTCTGAGAAAGACTCTCACTCTGTCGCCCAGCTGGAGTGCAGTGGCGGGATCGCGACTCACTGCAACCTCACCTCCCAGGCTGGAGCGATTCTCTTGCCTTGGCCTCCCAAGTAGCTGGGGACCGCAGGCGCCTGCCACCATGACCGGCTAAGTTTTATATGTTTTGTAGAGACGAATTTTCACCATGTTGGCCAGGCTGGTCTCGAACTCCTGGCCTCAAGTGATTCAACCTTCCAAAGTGTTGGGAATTACAGGCCTGAGCCACTACCCCTGGCTAAAATTTTCATTACCCCCTGGTTTAGGCTGGAATTCCCTGTCCCAGAGAATGAGACCGGAAAGGTGCCCTCCCACCGCTGCGGGCCGTTCTTGTGAGGACCGTGTCCCCTCCATGCAGTGCTGCCCCCACTCACATTCCACGCCCACAGTGACGGTCCGGGAGTCCGTGCCATGCGCATTGGTGGCCACACAGTGGTAGGTGCCTGCATCCTCTCGGGACACGCGCTGCTGCTCAGGCCATGGAGTGCCTTCCCGAGAGCAGCGCACTCCTGGGGAAGGGCGACCCCGGGCGGCGCAGGCCAGCGCGGCAGCCTCAGCCCCTTCCAGCCACGTCTGGTGACTTGGGCAGGTAGATTCATCCATCTCCGGCGGCGCTGCAAAGCAGTCATGGGGGGGTGTCAGGGAGGTGCCTAGACCGTGGGATACCCCTGCTCCCCTGCCCACCTGGGCCTCGCTCACACTCCGCGCTCACGATGACTGTTTTGGCCGCGGAGCCATGGCGGTTGGTGGCGTTGCAGATGTAGGTGCCGGGTGCCAGGTCACTAGGGATGCTGGGGGCTCTGATACTAGGGTCTGGGGGTGCCAGCGGCAGCAGCACCCCCTCAGTGGCGCCCCCGGAGCCCATGCACTCCACGCTTGGTTGTGGCTTCCCATCGACCTCGCAGGAAAAATAGGCGCCCGATCCTTCCACCCATGTCCAATTGCTGGGGCAGCTTGGCTCCTCAAACCTGGGGCCATCTGGGGAACAGGATTACTGGGGGTTCACGTGGGGGCCAGGAAGTCCAGCCAGAGTTGTCCCACAGATCCCTGGCTAACCCCCACGCTGCCCCTACTCACATTCCACCGTGATAATCACATTTTTGGCAGCAGACCCCCGAGCGTTGGTGGCTTCGCAGCGGTAAGTGCCTGCATGCTCCGGAGCCACAAGCAACAGCCCCTCGAGGACGACCCCGAGCTCCCCAGAGCGCACGCAGCTCACATCAGGCGGCGGGAGCCCCGTGCGCCACACAGCTCAGCGAGGCTTCTGTTCCCTCCACCCAAGTAATGCGTTCTGGGCAGCCCACGCTGTCCAGCGCGGGTGCATCTAGAGGAGGGAGTGTATTGTTGGCTCTGGGGTTTGGGGGCCATTCTAACGTCCCTAGACCCTCTTTGGAGTTTCAAGCCTTCCACAAAGGATTGTCCCTGCACAACCCTTGGACGTGGATCCAGGAGGGTGTCACGCTAGTCAAGCCAGGCACTCTGGGAGCTCCCTGAGCCACCAGGGGCGCCTTTTTCGGTCTAAAAATTTCAACACTCTGGACTGCCTACCTTTCCAAGACTCCGCCCAAATACCATGCCCCGGCCTACGGACATGCCCACCTGGTCTCTTCATCCTCTGAGATCTTTCCCCAACCCCACCCAAAGGGACACCTCATACCCTACTCCTACTCTTCCCTGTAGGCCTGCCAGCCACCAGACCCTGAACCAGACAGAGATGCACCCTGCGCACCGCGACTTCACACTCCACCGTCAGCGTCACGTCCTTGACCGCCTCGCCCTGATCATTGGCCGCCTTGCAGCGGTAAGTGCCTGAGAGCGCCCGAGTGACCGGACCCAGCAGGCCCAGAGCCAGCACGGCCCCGCCGTCGGAGCGCACACAGTGTACCGAGGGTTCTGGGTTCCCGCGGGCCTCACAGCGCAGGGTCTGCTCTGGGCCCTCAGGCCACGTCCAGCTCCTGGGGCAGGCCGAATCATCTAGCCGGGGGCGCCTGTGGGCAGGCCGTGGGGTTACAGAGGCTTAGATGTGGACCGTGAGAAATGGCCCTGCCTCCAGGACAAGGCCAGGGATCAGGCGGGTCCTTGGAAGTTACCAGTAGAGAGGGTGAGGGGTTATCACCAACTCACATAGGACGCGAAGCTCTGCGCTCCTGTTCTTGATCAGGGTCTCCCCCGTCCACGTCAAGGGTGGCGTTGCAGAAGAAGCTGCGCCTGTCGTCATTCTCGGTGGCATTTAGCTGAAGCTGGACGGGCTGCCCCGGGACCGCGGCTGGAACTCCCTCCAATGTGACCAGGGCTTGGGCCCCGGCTGCGCAGGTTATGTCACCATCTGCCCCTCGGAGATGCTGGGTTCACTCAGGGTCAGGAGTGGTGCCGGGAAGCCTGGGCGGGAGCATTGGTCGGTGTATACTACCAAACCCCTCTCGCCAGTCAAGGCCCCCCACCTTGTCTGCCCGAACCCTCGGGGTGCTGAGGCCAAACTAGGGTACCGCACCCGGCCTCTCAGGCTGCACAGGCTCCTTCCCCACCAGTGGTTACGTCTCCGCCCCCACATGCCCCGCCTCTTCGGGACACTCGGGCCACGCCTGTCCCGGTACTGAGGGTCCCGCCCACTCGTCGCCCCGCCTTCGCGTTCCTCTGGCCCCGTCTCCGAGCCGCGGAGACCCCTCTTCCCTCCTTACTGTAGATGGTCACGTTCTCCCGGGTCTCCCGGTTTTCGCCCCCCCAGGGTGACGTTGCAGACCAGCTGCCTGGCACCCTCCTGCTCTGCGCTAGCTGTGGCTATGGCAGTGGCCACGAGTGCGTCCCCGTCGAGGGTGACATCAGGACTCAGATTCTGGTCCCCCAACGCGAGGTAGACCCTGGCCTCTGTGGCTGGAAATAGTCGGTCCAGGGCGCAGCTCACGGGCCTTTCCGAGCCAACTTCCAAGAACCGGGGGAGCAGTGAGGCGCGGGGGGGATCCGGAGACAGGGCTAGGGGTCGAAGAACCAAGTTTGAACGAACTTGTGTTCCGAGAGCTCAGTATGTCCAAAGCACTTGACATGCACTATCTTAACGTGTAATCATCCTCAAGGCACAGAGAGGGGAAACAGCTAAGCCCGTGGGGGTTGAAGTCAGGACCAGCATTCAGATGTATCTGCCTCTAAACCTCATAAACACCGACCTGACCCCACTTGGTCCCATCTCTGCACATCCACTCACAGAAGGTTCGGAGCTCTCTGGGGGCCGAGCTGTTTTCAAACAGTCCCAGGCCGTGTGGCCGCAGGTCCAGCTCCGCGCGACACGAGAAATTGGCCCCATGGTCCTCCCTCCGAGCCAGTACCGTGGCTGTGAGCACCGCGCCCCGCGCTCGGGGTGGTTCGCCGGCGAAGCTGCGGCGGATTAGCTCCCTGGGCGCCCCCGCAGCAGGGTCAACGTGAGACTCGCACGGGGCCCAGCGCCCGGGACCCTACAGCTCAGGGTGAAGTTCTCGCCCACCGGCTGCCAGGAAGGCAGCTGCACCAGCTCTACGCGATCTGGTCGCTCTGCAAGTGGGAAGAGTCCGCGGCTCTTGGAAAGCCAGGACTTGGAACCCAGGGGGAGAGAGTGGGGACATAGAGGGTGGGGCCTGAAGGGGAGGACCCTGAGACCCAGAGGGCGGTGCCTGGGAGGGAGGGAAAGTAGTGGAGTACGCGCGGGGCCACCCAGAACTCACGGAAAGTGCGAATGAGCCCACGCGCCTGTAGTGTGCGCCGCGCGCAGCGGAAGAAGCAGACGGGCTGGGTCTCCGGCTCCCGAATATCCACCAGCTGCCGCGCCAACCAACGCAAACCCCTCTGGGTCCCGTTTCGGCGCAGCGAGGTCTCCAGGCCACCGCGTTCCGGCCGAGGGCAGTTGGTGCTGCAATTCAGCCACAGCGAGCCCCCGCGCTCCACGAACGCCACGCGGGGTTGCAGGTCCGCCCAGAAGGGCTCCTGCGAGACCGCTGCCCAGGGAAACGCGGGCTCAGCCTGGGGAGCCAACTCCCTGACATGTTAGCGCCCTTATAACGAGTCAAGGGTTCTCAGAGGGCGGGGAGGAGGAGGAGAGGCTGCAGCCAGGGAAAGAACCCAGGCGTCCTGAGTCCTGCCCAGGCCTCGGGTTTAAAGGTGCGCTCCCAGAGTCTAAACCTGGAGGATGTCTCTGGGACGTGGTACCAGAGATCCCTGGTCTCCAAAGCGCCGATGGAGCGGCGGGAAAAACATGGGACGGGGGAGGGGGTAGAGGAAAGGAAAGGTGGGGTCTTCGATGCACACAGCAAGGCCGAGAGCAGGGGACCCGAGGTGGGGGGATGGGGGAATAAACCGGTTCTCAGGGTCCTGGCAGAATCTCGAGATACGGGGAGAGTGCGTTTGCCGCAAGGGCAGAGGAGAGATGGGCTCCAGATAGGTGGGTCAAGGATCAGGAAGGACCCTACACCCGGTGAAGAACACGGAACCAGGACGCAGGGCTGGGCTCATGGAAAGAACCGCGGGAACAGCCGAGGGGCCCGGTTGTCAGGGCTCCGGGCGGAGCGGGAACAGCGTTTCTGAGTCACGGTAGTTGGAGAGATGGAGTCTTCGCGGACCACGAGTGGGGAAGATGCCAGTCCGTGGACCATGGTGCACAGCAGAGCATGAGGAGGTACCCGGGGAGGGGACAGGAGAGACTCCGGGTCTCCAGGGCGCAGGGCTGGGTGCGGAAGAGCACCTAGGAGCTCGAAACGGGTAGGGGCGATCGAGGGGTCAGGAAGCTGGGGCTCGGGTGTGTATTTGGGAGGAGGGGGGAGGGGAGAAGACTCAGGCTCGAGGTGGGGGCAGAGGCGTGGGAGAGGCGAGGGCGGAGCCAGGAGCGACAGGAGGCCGCTTCTCATGTCCGGGAACTCCGCCCCCGCCCTGTCCACCCCGAGCCAGAGCGGGGCTCTTACCTGAGAGGCCGAAGAGCCCCAGGCCCAGAGCAGCCCAGAAGCCGAGTAGCGCCCGGTGCAGCCCTGGCGAAGGCCCTGGCATCGCCGCGGCGGGGAAAGCGCAGGAGGCGAGGGGGAGCGCGAGCCGAGGTGCTGGGCTAGAGGACGGCTCGGCACGGCGCGGCGGGTGGGGTGTGGGGGAGGCAGAGTTGCGCTCGGGGGATTGGTTTAACGTTGGTAACTTGGTTTCCAAGGAGGGGGCGGCGACAGAGGCGGCGGGGGGCGGGAGGCGAGCGTGCGCTAAGCTCCTGGCCTTGGTGAAGGCGAGCTGGCAGGAGCGAGCGACCCCCGGGGTCTACGTGGAGGCCGGCATGATGGCCCAGAGCCTTCTGGGGGCGACCACGCTCTCCCGCGTCATCCTCGGCCGCGACTCTGGGATCGGGGGGATGCTGGGTTGCCCTTCTCAAACCCCTACCTCAGCCCTGGCTGAGATGCCGTGATAATGAGCTGGACTCCGAGCTCCGCCCTCACATGTAGCTCCTCCCACCAGCGCCCCTTAGGGCGGGGATGCATGTGGGGACTGAGAGAGGTTTGGGAGGCACTGGATGGGGAAAGGACAGTTCTAGGGAAGGATGTGGGGATGCCTCTCTCACCCGTCCTTCTCCTTTTGACCCCGCGGAGCCTCACCCCTAAGCCCCCCCTCCCGCTCAGCCCCGGCTCGCGACGGAGGGGGGCGGGACGAAATGCCAGCGAGCCGGGGACACGTGTGCGTGCGCGCAGCGTTCGCGGGCGTCTAAATTAGAATCCGCTCGGCTCCGGGTCTGTATTTACCCAGCGTGCAGCGGGCACGTGTCTACTCAGCGTGTGTGAGCGCCAGCCGCCCAGGAGCGCCCGAGTCCGCCTTCTGCTCGGTGGGCTGGGGCCCTGGTCCTCCACGCGAGAACAAGGGACCGGGGGTGACTTGACTCCGCATCCGGGCCCCAAGCTTTGACAACCCCCCCCCCCCCAACTCCATGTGCTCATCTGGCCGGGTGACTACCAGAACATCGTCAGAATTCGAATTTGTGGACCATCTGATCACCCCTTCCCGGCTGCCACTACATGGGTACCTCTTTTGCGTATCCACGTCCCTCAATATGTCCATGGGACCCTTCCCTCTCTACCACTCATAGTCTCACCCTAGCCCGGTGAGCTATTTTGGAGATATAAGTTCTCACTCCACAGTTGCTGGTTCTCCAGGAAAGCACAGGTTCTGAAGGTGGGGCTAGGATAGGAAACTTAACATCCAATCAGAGCTGCCGCGCGGTGGCGGCGGCGCCAATCAGGAAAGCCAGACCGTGAACCCCGCCCCACCCCTGCCCGTGGCCCTCCGGGACCGCGCTGATCCTGTCTGTACAGCGTCGATAATGCCAGCAGAAGGAAAGGTTTCTGTGACACCCGGTGAGGATACACAACGTCTGCGGCTTCGGGACCTCAGGTGGGCCCTGAGTGAGGAAAACTCAGGTGCCCTCAGGGAGTCAAGGAACTTGGAGAAAGTGATCGCAAAAAAAAAGACCAGTTCCTCCGAAGAAGGGCAGTAATGGGAACCCGTAGGTCACAGGACAGAGGCTGGTTAAGGAAGCCTTTATTGATTTCTGGAGGGTCTCCCCCGCCAATATTTATTTTTAATTTTGAGACAGGGTCTTGCTCTGTCGCCCAGGCTGGAGTGCAGTGGCACGATCAAGGCTCACTGCAACCTCGACCTTCAGGGCTCAAGCCATCCTCCCATCTCAGCCTCACGAGTAGCTGGGCCCACAGGCGCGCGGCACCAAGCCCGGCTAATTTTTGTATTTGTTGCACAGATGGGGTCTCACCATGTTGTCCAGGCTGGTCTCAAACTCCTGGGCTCAAGCAATCCTCCTGTCTTGGCCTCCCTAAGTGCTGGGATTATAGGCGTCAGCTACCGTGTTCGGGGGGGTTCCCCAAATTGTTCCAAACTCCTCTTTTGTCTCGCTCAGCCGGCATAGAACACTCCCCTTTACTCCGGAGACTTCATCGCTAGGTACTTGTACAGGTACGCAGCGCCCACGACGAGGAGGATCCCCACAAGGGCAGCGATGGAACAGGAGGCCAAAGCTGTGGGCGCGGCGCTCCAACCTGGGAGCAGGAGGCGGGAATTAGGAAGGGGACACGGGGGAGGTCTGTCGACCCGCGTGGAACTCACGCTTGGTCTGTGCGCCTTCTTGGGGTTATAAACCGCTCTGCTACCTTCCTCCTAGTCCCCAGTATTACAGGGATGCCTCACCGATCATCAGTGTAATGGGTGCAGAGCTGCTGCGGACCACCAGGCCGTCGAGATTGAGGCGCGTGTGGCAGATCACGGGCTGCCAGAAATCGCGGGGTCCAGCAGGAAACTCGTAGGTCAAGGTCACATTGGCCAGATCCAGGCCGGTGAAGCGCTCCAGGCTTTCGGAATAGATGATCCGGCCGCCGCACCTCAGGGTCACCACCAAGTAGCCCACGGGGAACACGTGTGTCACGTGGCAGCGCAAAATATATTTCCTGTCCTCTAAGACCGGAGGCTCCAAAATCACGCTGTGGGGCGGTTCTAAGGCAAGGGGGACCTTCTGAGTGAGGTCCGCGGGCGCCCCCTACAGAGCGATTGTCAACTACCCTCCCCCCATCTCTTCCAGCCCCCTCCCTTCACCCCAGCCGGACCAAGCCCCTATCCCTCACTGTAGGCGGTGATCCTGGCGGTGGCCCAGCGCGTTTTTCCTGCGCAGGTGACAAAGCAGTGCGCCTGGGAGCTCCAGGCCCTCACGTCGAGCAGCTGGTAAAGCACCCAACCCGGCCCTCTGAGCGTCTTGCCCTGCTGCAGCCGGGTGCGGAGGCTGGAACTCTGCGGCTGGGGACAGCTGTTGCTGCAATTGAGCCACACTGACCCTCCCGGCGGCACAGCCACGAACTCTGGGCTCACGCGCACCCAGAAGGGCACTGAGGTCCCCGAGGGCGTGGGAGAGCTACCCTTGGAGCCTCGCGCCCGCTCAGTCCCGTGTCCCAGCGCACTCCCAACTCCCGGGTAGGCGGCCGCCAAAAAAAGCAGCAGCGACAGGGGAAACAGAGACCCCATGGCAAAAAGCCTGGACTGAGGGGCCCCGCGCCAGACAGCCAGGGCTGGCTCTGGAGATAAGGAGGCACGCAGCCCCGCCTCCTCGACTCCGCCCTGGAGAGGGAGAGGAGGCCCCAGGAGAGGGCCCAGGAGTCCCGCAAAAGAGAATCTCCTCTCCGGGTAAATATTCCAGGCCGGGTCAAGAATGGGATTCCAGGCCGGGCACAGTGGCTCAAGTCTGTAATCCCAGCACTTTGGGAGGCTGAGGCGGGCGGATCACGAGGTCAGGAGTTTGTGACCAGCCTGACCAACATGGTGAAACCCCGTCTCTATTAAAAATACAAAAAATAGCCAGGTGTGGTGGTGCCTGCCTGTAATCCCAGCTACTCAGGAGGCTGAGCAGGATTATTGCTTGAACCCAGGAAGCAGAGGTTGCAGTGAGCCGAGATCGCCCACTGCACTCCAGTCTGGCGCCTGGTGACAGAGTGAGACTCTGTCTCGGGGAAAAAAAAAAAAAAAAAGGAGGCGGGGAGCGGGATTCCAGGCCTCATTGGAAACCAAATATTTTTTTCTGGAGAGGAGTCTTCAGTTTTCACTACAGACCTAAAAGGTCATAAATAGTCCCAGATTTGGACCAGAACCTCAGGGTATGGCCATGAGTTCACAGTGTTTTTCTTGGAGGAAGTGGGAGGCTCGGGCTGCGGCTGCTTAGAAAGGACTCCAGCTGGATGTGACACCTCCCTCAACTCACACGAGGCTGAGGCAGATGAGAAAAGCTTTATTAGCACAAAGAAGTCCGGGCAATATCATGACACCATGTCTCCACAAAAAAGTCCAATTTGCCAGGTGTGGTGGTGTGCATCTGTGGTCCCAGCTACTCAGGAGGCTGAGGTGGGAGGATCACTTGAGCTCAGGAGGTCAACGCTTCAGTGAACTATGATTGCACCACTGTACTCCAGCCTGGGTGACAGAGCGAGACCTTGTCTACACACACACACACACACACACACACACACACACACACACACGGAAGAGGCTGCCAGAGCTGGGATGGAGTCCTCCATTACCTTGGCCCCCTTACACACACACACACACACACACACACACACACACACACACACGAAAGAGGCTTCTAGAGCTGGGAGGGAGTCCTCCAATACCTTGGCCCCCTCCCCCCTGCTTGCAGGGCTCTGATCACCTGCAGGAAGTCGGAGCTGTGTAGTGCGAGGTCCCACTGAGTTGCAAACATGACAAGGCAGAGGTCGGGCATATTCTCTGGGCACTCTCCAGGCATGACCACTGTCACTGTGAACGCTGGCAGGAATGTATGTGGGTGGGGAGTGGCTAAAAAGGCATCCGGTTTTTGAGGGGAGGGAGGAGTAAGGCCTCACTGGGTCGCTCCAGTTCTGAACCTGTAACCATTACTAGTCCATATAGTGCTTTCGTGCCAAATAGAAAAATCACTCCTTCTGGGGAAAGGCAGGTTGGTCAATGAGAAGTCCCAGCCCCATTTGATCTTTTTGCCAGGCACTCTTATGCAGCGTACAACCTGTACAACTGTACCTGGTGACCCTGAATGTGACTGTGGCTGGGAGCTCTGTGAGGCCAGAGACCTACGTTCATCTTGTTCACCATCCTAGCCTACATAAAAAGCACTCAATAAATAGCTGATAAAAAATGAATAAATACATATCAAGGGTTGGGGACAGTCAATAGACAGCAGTGCCCAAGCTGGCATCTGTCAGGAAGCGCGGGCATTTATATTTTGATGCGACACGTGTCTGTGCAGGGCCACTTCTTCCGTAGGGCTGTGGGGCGTTAGCATACCCCATGGCCAGCAAATTTCAGTATTTCCTGGCTGTGTGTCCTTATGGTAGGGGTATGTTTCCCCCACCCCTTCCCCTCTTGCCAGGCTAGACTTTGACGTCCATCACAGTCATGTCTTGAGTCTTGCCCCTTCTGCTTGGCTTAGTCACGTGACTGCAGATCACATGCCTGGCCTAGTGTTTTTGGTGTGCAGCAGGTGCCATGGCCCCAAATGCCGTCTGCATCTGACTGAGACCAATGCCCTGCCCTCTGGCATCCCAGGGCCACTGGGTGCAGCTGTATGGCATACGTCTGCCACTCTGTTCTGTGTGGCACCACTACCACCAGATGGGAGGGCCGAGGAAGAGGCCCCGTTCTGGGGTAGGTTCAGGGAGGCGTGGCTTGTGTGATGGGTTTCATGGGGGTCCTGTTCTGAGCCTGTTGGAGTCTGTATTTCCTGATCTTCCTCTGGCGGTTATAGAGGTACATGGCGATGCCTGCAGTGCCCAGGATGGCTGCGGCCACCACTACAGCGATGATGACCATCTCATGCTGGGGGGCTGTGGGGGAGGAAACAAGGGGTGGTGAGGATTGCAAGGGACCCATGGCCCCTGCCCCACCCAGTCCTGCAGGCGGGATCACTCACAGGGCACATTCACCACGTTCACGGTCACCTCGCAGGTGACCTCCCCCTCGAGTGCTCTTGGCCCGACAGAGGTAGGTGCCTGCAAGATCCCGTGTGACAGTCACTGATTTCCCAATGGGCAGTCGCAAAGTGCCATCTTTTAGACACTCAAGCTGGGGCAAGGGATTTCCCCAAGCCTGGCATGTCAGAGTCTGCTGGGAGTTTTCTGGCCACGTCCAGTTTCTCGGACAACCCTTCTCGTCCAGTTGGGGGCCATCTGGAAACACAAGATGAGACGGAGGTTGGGGACCAGGACACCCCCTCCCCATCTAGGACTGCAGGACTTCAGGGAGGGCTCCTCTTATGGGTGGGGGTGGGACTTAGAGGGCAAGAGCTTATGGGACGTCAGGGGTTGGGCCTTGGGGGGGACAGGGGTCTTTGTCCAGCAGCCTCACTCACACAGCACACGAAGCTCCCGGGTGTGGTTCTTGTGTACAACCTGTCCGGCCACCTCTAGGGTTGCAGAGCAGGAGAAGTTGCGTCCATCGTCCTCGGGCCTGGCCTTCAGCCGTAATTGGGCCCTCGGGCCCGGTGTCTGGGCTGGGACCCCATTCAGCATCACCATGGCTCTGGGGTGGGCCTCACACTTCACGATCACCTCGGTCCCTTCTGAGACCTCAGGCTCCGTCAGAATCACTTTGGGTGCCGGAAAGCCTGAGGGCGGGCACACAGTAAGCCCCGCCCCTGGTTCAGGTCACACCCCCAGGAAGCCCCGATCTGTCCCCTGCCCGTTCTTACTGTAGACGGTCACTGTCTTCCGCGTCTCCTGGCTCTGGTTCCCTAGTATTACTGCACACAACAGCCGCTGGGTGCCCTCCTCCTCTGCAGTCCCCTTGACGGAGGCCTTGGCCGAGAGGGAGTCGATGCCATAGGTGATTGTGTGGTTCAGTTTTTGGTCCCCCAGCACCAGGTGGACCTGGGCCTCCGAGACTGGGAACAGCCCATCCAGGGAACAGACCACGGTCCCCTGCGTGTCCACCTCCAGGACCGAGGGGCTGAGAAGTTGTGGGGGGAGTCGCTGGCAGGACTGGGGAGAGAGGGTAAGTGTGAGCAGACAGGGATGGATGCCCCGAAGCCCTTCTCAGGGTATTTCATTCCCCCTCCTGCAAGATCCTCTTCCAGAGCGACTCAGCAGCCTAGGTCACATATGCCTAGAACACATGCACCACCCTTCAGCTGGGGCCACACCTTTTTTTTTTTTTTTTTTTTTTTTTTGAGATGGAGTTTCGCTCTTGTTGCCCAGGCTGGAGTGCAATGACACCATCTTGGCTCACCGCAACCTCTATCTCCTGGGTTCAAGCGATTCTTCTACCTCAGCCTCCCAAGTAGCTGGGATTACAGGCATGCGCCACCACACCTGGCTAATTTTGTATTTTATTCCATGTTAGTCAGGCTGGTCTCAAACTCCCAACCTCAGGTGATCCGCCCACCTCGGCCTCCCAAAGTGCTGGGATTACAGGCGTGAGCCACTGAGCTAGGCAGGCCACAGCCTTGTCAGAAGATTCTGAGGCCAGGGGCATCCCATTCCAGGATACTCCACCCTCTCCCTGCCGGCTTCCTCAATCCTCACCAAAGGTTTGGAGCTGGTGGGTGGCCGAGGTGTTCTCAAACAGCTCCAGCCCTTGGGACCGCAGGTCCAATTCAGTGCGGCACGAGAAATTGGCTCCGTGATCATCTCTGCCTGCCAGCACCATGACCGTGACTTCAGCGGGCTCCCCCACCACTGGCTGCCGGCTCAGCTCCTCTTCCCCACGGAGCAGCACCACAGTGAGGTTGGCCCGAGGTGCCCCGCCCTCCACCTGGCAGCGTAGGGTAAGGTTCTCACCCACCGGCTGCCAAGCAGGGAGGGGGTGCCAGCTCCACCCGTTCTGGAGTCCCTGCAGGAAAACAGAGGGGGTGTCTGGTGAACTGGACCTTGCTGCCTGCCCAGCACATGAACTGCACCTGTCTGGGAGCCCCAGCTCTTCAATATCTCCCCCAAACACGCCCAAATACCTCAGCAGATAGGAATGTCAAGATCTTCAGGGAAAGCTGGTAAGAGGGCCCCAAGTGTTTATGAAGGGGGATCAAAAAATTCCTTATTCATGACAGCAGCATCTTAGAGTGAAAAGTGGAAAAGAACTTTTTTTTTTTTTGAGATGGAATGTCACTCTGTTGCCAGGCTGGAGTGCAGTGGTGTGATCTCAGCTCACTGCAACCTCTGCCTCCCAGGTTCAAATGATTCTCTTGCCTCAGCCTCCCGAGTAGCTGGGACTACAGGCACTTGCCGCCATGCCCAACTAATTTTTGTATTTTTAGTAGAGATGAGGTTTCACCATGTTGGCCAGGATGGTCTTAATCTCCTGACTTTGTGATCCACCCACCTCGGCCTCCCAAAGTGCTGGGATTATACAGGTGTGAGCCACTGCGCCCGGCCTGTGAACTTCACAGTCTATTGCTAGGGGTCTGGTCAAATAAGTTCAGCAGCCCAGTGCACTAGACTGAGCAAACAGCCGTGTGATCTCAGCTCACTGCAACTTCCACCACCGGGGTTCAGCCGATTCTCCTGCCTCAGCCCCCTGAGTAGCTTGAATTACAGGCACACACCACTGCACCCGATTAATATTTTTATTTTAATTTTAATTTTATTTATTTGTTAGACTGAGTCTCCTTGGTCACCCAGGCTGGAGGACAATGGCTCGATCTCAGCTCACTGCAGCCTCTGCCTCCTGGGTTCAAGCAATTCTCCTGCCTCAGCCTCCCGAGTAGCTGGGACTACAGGCATGCACCACCACACTCAGCTAATTTTTGTATTTTTAGTAGAAACCGGGGTTTCAGCATGTTGCCCAGGCTTGTCTCGAATTCCTATCTCAAGTGATCTTCCCATCTCAGCCTCCCAAACTGCTGGGATTACAGGTGTGAGCAAACACACCAGGCCTAGACATCTTTAAAAAAACAAACAAACAAACAAAAAAAAAACAGTCCAGGCGCAGTGGCTCATGCCTTTAACCCCAACACTTTAGGAGGCTGAGGTGGGAGGATCACGAAGTCAGGAGATCGAGACCATCCTGAGGCCAGGAGTTCAAGACTAGCTTGGGCAACGTTGTGAGACCCCATTTCTGGGGGAAAAAAAAAACATTTAAAAATAAACCAGGCTTCGGCCAGGCATGGTGGCTCATGCCTGTAATCCCAGCACTCTGGGAGGCCGAGGTGGATGGATCACCTGAAGTCAAGAGTTCAAGACCAGACTGACCAACATGGCAAAACCCTGTCTCTACTAAAAAAAATACAAAAATTAGGCTGGGCATGGTGGTTCACACCTGTAATCCCAGCACTTTGAGAGGGCGAGGCGGGCAGATCACAAGATCAGGAGTTGAAGACCAGCCTGGCCAACACAGTGAAACCCTGTCTCTACTAAAAATACAAAAATTAGCCAGACATGGCGGCACGTGCCGGTAGTCCCAGCTTCTCAGGCAGGAGAGTGGCTTAAACCCAGGAGGTGGAGGTCGCAGTGAGCTGAGACTGCGCCACTGCCCTCCTTCTTGGGTAACAGAGTGAGACTTCATCTCAAAAAAAAAAAAAAAAAACCAAGAAAACAAAAATTAGCTGGGTATGGTGGTGGATGCCAGTAATCCCAGCTACATGGGAGACGGAGACAGGGAGAATCACTTGAACCTGGGAGGTGGAGGTTGCAGTGAGCTAAGATTGTGCCACTGCAACTCCAGCCTGGGCAACAGAGAGAGACTCTGTCTCAAAAAAAAACAAAACAAGCTGGGCTTGGTGGCTCACACCTGTAGTCCCAGCTACTCAGGAGGCTGAGGGTGGGAGGAGGATTTCTTGAGTCTGGGAGTTTGAGGCTGCAGTGAGCTATGATTGTGCCACTGTACTCCAGCCTGGGTGACAAAGTGAGACTCTGTCTCTAAAAATAAAACAGAAAGCTGTTAAGCTGTTAAACAATATATACGTAAGGTCAAGAAAACTCTGACCTCCAGCTCTTACCTCTCACCATCTCCTACAAACTCTTGCAGAATTTGAGGTGGCCTCAAGCCTCAGCCCCGAGAGGAAACCCAGCTCGGCTGCCTGGTAGTAGGGTTGGGGGAATGTCTGTTCTGCTCTCACCTCTTCTTGACCCTGGCCTTCAGTCCTTTTCCAAATCCTGGTCACTGAACTATTCAAATATTTGCCTGTCCTTCCCTTCTTGGATATGGTCACTGCCCACAACGTGGGCCTCCTGGACAAGGACCATAGCCAACTGCTCTGTGGTTTCCTGTAAATCTAGCCTTCAGCTTATCTAATCCTTGGCCTGCGCACAAACCCTCGACCACACCCCAAGGAGGAGAAAGTCCTGGCTCCTCCACTTGGCATTCAAGGCCCTGCCAACCTCACCCCGCCTCCCATCAATCTTTTTTTTTTTTTTAAGAGGCAGGGTCTCACTCGGTCACCCGGACTAGAATGCAGTGACACAATCATAGCTGACTGTAACCTCCAATTCCTGGGCTTGACCAGGCTCAGCATCACACCTGTAATCCCAGCACTTTGGGATGCCAAGGAGGTGGATCACTTGAGGTCAGGTACTCAAGACGCCGTCTCTACTAAAAATACAAAAAAAATTTAGCTGGACATGGTGATGGGCACCTGTAATCCCAGCAACTTGGGAGGCTGAGGCAAGAGAATCACTTGAACCCAGGAGGCAGAGGCTGCAGTGAGCCAAGATGGCACCATTGCATGCCAGCCTGGGCCACAGATGGAGACTTCATTTCAAAAAATAAAAATAAAAAAATTTCTGGGCTCAAGTGATCCTCCCACTTAAACCTCCAGAGTATTTGAGACTACCAGCATATGCCACCATGCCAGGCTATTTTTTTTTATTTTCTTAGAGACAGGGTCTCCCTGTGTTACCCAGGCTGGTCTCGAACTGCAGGGCTCAAGCAATCCTCTTGCTTCAGCCTCCCAAAGTGCCAGGATTACAGGCATGAGCCACGGTGCCCAGCCCACACCAACTTACTGCTGTTGGGCTCCTCCTGCCCCCATCAAGATTTCTCCCTGCTCCAAACTTTTGCCCAGGCTGTTCCCCTGCCCAGAATGCCTGTCTTCTACGAACTCCTACACATCCTTTAAAGCCCAGCTGGTGGTTACCTCCTTTAGGAATTACACCTCTAACCTTTTTGGAGAAGATTGAGCCATCCAGGGAGGCTTCTTTCTGTTTACACCACAGGTGGGGCAAGGCCAAGCTAGAGTCTCTCTCAAGTGACACATCCCCCACACACCTTTTACTCCTTTGCTACCTATGCCAGCCGTCTGCTCCCTTTCACAGAAGTAAGAACTAAGGCAAAGTGGGCACCCACAGTCACAGAGGAAGAAATATGGCAGAGCCAGGTGTCAAACCTGGAGTTGTACACTTTCAACTACCAGGCAGAGCTGGGCACGGTGTGCTATGCCTGTAATCCCAGCACTTTGGGAGGCTGAGGTGGGTGGATCACCAGGGGTCAGGAGTTTGAGACCAGCCTGGCCAACGTGGTGAAACCCTGTCTCTACTAAAAATTCAAAAATTAGCCAGACTTGGTGGCGGGTGCCTGTAATCTCAGCTACTCGAGAGGGAGGATGAGGCAGGAGAATTGCTTGAACTTGGGAGGCGGAAGTTGCAGTGAGCCGAGATTGTACCACTGCACTCTAGCCTGGGCGACAGAGTGAAATTCTGTCTTAAAAAAAAATAAAGCCTATCAGGCAGAGATGCAGAAAAGTCCTTCAAAGAGCTTTCTCTGGGGTTTTTAGAGGCTGCTGGGAATGTTTGGGGACTTCCCTCACCTGGGAAGGTCAGCATCTGCTCACCCACCCTTCAAATCATAAGCAAAGCTGATCATTTACCCAGAGACTTCCTTGCCCTGGCACAATGACAGCAGAATGTCCTTTCTCCCTCACTGTGTCATTTTACCCATCAAAGGAGGTCTCACCTGATCGCAAAGTAAACCCAGAAGCCACATCCTCCAAGCTATTAAGGGCCTTGCTGGGACTGGGACCCAAGGCTAATCTCGCAGCTACTTGGACAGTTTTTATTTTTTAGAGACAGGGTCTTGCTCTGTCACCCAGGCTGGAGTGCAGTGGTGTCATCACGGCTCATTGCAGCCTCGACCTCCTGGTCTCAGGCGATCCTCCCACCTCAGCCTCCTGAGTAGCTGGGACTATAGGTATACCACCACGCTTGGCTAGTTTTCTTATTTTTTGTAGATATGGGGTCTTGCTGTGTTGATCAGGCCAGTGTCCAACTCCGGATCCTCCTGCTTTGGCCTTGGGCTATATCACGGCGATTATAGGCATGAGCCACTGTGCCTAGCCTGCCCAATTCTCTTCTGTTTTTCCTTCTTTGATTTTGTTTTGTGTTCATTTGAATTTCTTTTTTGCCTTGGTAACTCATTCCCACCATTCAAAGTCTCCAAAGTAGGAAGAACAGAGAGAGAGAATTGTTGGCCAGGTGCGGTGGCTCACACCTGTAATCCCAGTACTTTGGGAGGCTGAGGCGGGTGGATCACCTGAGGTGAGGAGTTCGAGACCAGCCTGGCCAACACGGTGAAACCCCTTTTCTACTAAAAATATAAAAATTTGCTAGGGATGGTGGTGGGTGCCTGTAATCCCAGCTACTTGGGAGGCTGAGGCATGTCGATCACCTGAGGTTGGGAGTTGGAGACCAGGCTGACCAACATGGGGAAACCCCGTCTCTGCTAAAAATACAAAATTAGCCAGGCATGATAATGCATGTCTGTAATCCCAGCTACTCAGGAGGCTAAGGCAGGAGAATCCCTTGAACTTGGGAGGCGGAAGTTGCGGTGAGCTGAGATTTCGCCATTGCACTCTAGCCTGGGCAGCAAAAGAGAAACTCCATCTCACAAAAAAAAAAAAAAAAAAAATCTCCACCCCAAGCCCTCTCCCAGAGCCTCCCAGCCTCTCTTCTCATAGCCAACTAATATTATCCTTTCTCCCACTTCCTTTTAGGGCTATTTTATACACAAATACATCCTCCTGAAACTGCCCCTCTGCCACTCCCTAACGTGAGGGTGGCATGCCACTCATATTCAACATACTTTCTTTCATTTCGACTTTACAATACACCCCAGAGCCGACTCTCTTTGAGTTCACTGGAACTTCCTGATTCTTCTACACGGTCAGATGCTATTCTGTGTAATGGACAAGCCACAGTTTCCTTCTCTAGCCCTTCCCATTTGAGTGGTTTGCAAGCGTTTGCCCTTCATACAAAGTGACAAAGTGTCAGTGAATGATGCCATAGCCCTCACCATCTCCCTTGTAGGCAGCGACGCCTATAGACCACTTTCCAGGACTGCGTTTCTTTTTCTTTTTCTTTTTTTTTTTTTTTTTAAGATGGGGTTTCACCATGTTGGTCAGGCTGGTCTTGAACTCCCGACCTCAGGTGATCCGCCCGCCTTGGCCTCCAAAGTGCTTGGATTACAGGCGTGAGCCACCGCGCCCGGCCTCTTTTTCTTTTTTTTTTTGAGACAGGATCTCACTCTGTGTCCCATGCTGGAGTGCAGTGACATGATCATAGGCTCACTACAGCCTCCAAATCCCTGGACTCAGCTGATCCTCCCACCTCAGCCTCATGAGTATGTGGGATTACAGGCGCAAGCCAGCATGCCCAGCTAATTCTTATAAATCTTTTTTTTTTTTTTTTTTTTTTTTTTGAGACAGAATCTCACTCTGTCACCCAAGGCTGGAGTGCAGTGGTATGATCTCAGCTCACTGCAATCTCTGCCTCCCAGGTTCAAGTGATTCTCCTGCCTCAGCCTCCCTAGTAGCTGGGACTACAGACATGCTCCACCACGCACGGCTAATTGTTGTATTTTTAGTAGAGATGGAGTTTTGCCATGTTTGCCAGGCTGGTCTCAAACTCCTGACCTCAAGCGATCCACTCGCCTTGGCCTCCCAGAGAGCTGAGATTACAGGAATGAGACACCATGACTGGCCAGGTTTGGGGTTTGCCACAGGATACACACACATGGCATTAAAAAAAAAATAGGGCCGGGCACGGTGGCTCATGCCTGTAATCCTAGCACTTTGGGAAGCTGAGGTGGGTGGATCACCTGAGGTCAGGAGTTCAAGACCAGCCTGGCCATCATGGTGAAACCCCATCTTTTAAAAAAAAATAGAATGGGGGCTGGGTGCGGGCGGCTCATGCCTGCAATCCCAGCACTTTGGGAGGCTGAGGTGGGTGGATCACAAGGTCAAGAGTTCAAGACCAGCCTGACCAATATGGTGAAACCCCGTCCTTACTAAAAATACAAAAATTTAGCCGGGCATGGTGGCGTGCGCCTATAATCCCAGCTATTCTGGAGGCTGAGACAAGACAATAACTTGAACCCGGGAGGCTGAGGTTGCAGTGAACTGAGATCGCACCACTGCACTCCATCCTGGCTGACAGAGCAAGACTCCATCTCAAAAAAAAAAAAAAAAAAAAAATACAATGGGGCTGGGCATGGTGGCTCACTCCTGTAATCCCAGCACTTTGGGAGGCTAAGGCAGATGGATCACTTGAGGTCAGGAGTTCAAGACCAGCCTGGCCAACATGGTGAATCCCCGTCTCTACTAAAAATACAAAAATCAGGTAGGCCTGGTGGCGGGCACCTGTAATCCCAGCTACTCCGGAGGCTGAAGCATGAGAATCGCTTGAGCCAGGGAGGCGGAGGTTGAAGTGAGCTGAGAGTGCACCACTGCACTCCAACCTGGGCAACAGAGAGAGACTCTCTCAAAAACAAACAAACAAACAAAAAAACCACACTTTGGGAGGCCAAGGCGGGTGAATCAGTTGAGGTCAGGAGTTTGAGACCAGCCTGGACAACGTGGTGAAACCCTGTCTCTACAAAAAATACAAAAATGAGCTGGGCATGGTGATGGGCACCTGTGATCCCAGCTACATGGGAGGCTGAGGCAGGAAAATCGAATGAACCTGGAAGGCAGAGGTTGCAGTGAGCCAAGATAGCGCCAATGCACTCCAGCCTGGACAACAGGGAGACTCCGTCACATTAAAAAAAAAAAAAAAAAAAAAAGGATTCCACTATGTTGCCCAGACTGGTCTTGAACTCCTGGCCTCAAATGACCCTCCCACCTCAGCCTCCCAAAGTGTTGGGATTATAGGCATAAACCACCACGCCCAGTCCATTACATTTTGAGAACCGATGCCCAATTTCCCACCACAGGGTTGGGCTTATTTACGGTCCCAACAGCAGTGTCCTAGCAGTGAACAAACCGCCTGTGTCCCACAGCCTTGCCAGCACAGCTGTTAGCAATTCTGTCCATTGTTGCCAATATGTGAAAAATGCCATCTAGGGCTAGTTTTAACTCATATTTTTTAAAATAAAAATGTTTTTATTAAAACATTTAATAAAATGGTTTTGCTATGTTGCCCAGGCTGAATTCGAAGTCCTAGGATTCGAACCCCTGGGTTCAAGCAATCCTCCCACCACAGCCTCAGGAGTAGCTGGGATAACAGGTGCACACCATGATGGCCAGCTAAATTATTTATTTACTTATTTTTGTTTCTGGTAGAAACAGGGTCTCGCTATGTTTCCCAGGCTGGTCTCAAACTCCTGGAATCAAGCCATCCTTCTGCCCAAGCCTCTGGAGTAGCTGGAATTATAGGTACAAATCACCACACCTGGCTTAATTTGCATTTTTTTTTTTTTTTTGAGACTGAGTCTTGCTCTGTTGCCAGGCTGGAGAGCAGTGGCGCAATCTTGGCTCACTTCAACCTCCGCCTCCCAGATTCAAGCGATTCTCCTGCCTCAGCCTCCTGAGTAGCTGGGACTACAGGCATGTGCCGCCACGCCCAGCTAATTTTTGTATTTTTAGTAGAGACGGGGTTTCGCCATGTTGGGCAGGATGGTCTCGATCTCTTGACCTTGTGATCTGCCCGCCTTGGCCTCCCAAAGTGCTGGGATTACAGGCGTGAGCCACCGTGCCCGGCCAATTTGCATCTTTTATTAAAGTGTCCGATCCAAGACCTTGTCATACCTTCAAAGAGTGAGGCATAGAGAGATGGCATTCTCGAATGTCCTGAATTCCTGTTGATACCTTTTTTCTTTTTTTGAGACAGAGTCTTGCTCTGTCACCCAGACTGGAGTTCAGTGGTACAATTGTGGCTCACTGCAATCTCTGTCTCCCGGGTTCAAGCAATTTTCCTGCCTAAGCCTCCCGAGTAGCTGGGATTACAGGTGCCTGCCACCACGCTGGGCTGATTTTTGTATTTTTAATAGAGACGGGGTTTTGCTATGTTGGTGAAACTGAAACTCCTGGTCTTAAACTCCTGATCTCAGGGGGATCCTCCAGCCTCACCCTCCCAAAGTGCTGGGATTACCGGCATGAGCCACTGCGCCCCCACCTGTAGATACTTTAATTACACCCAAAGAGATTCCAAAGGGGCTTTCCAAGGGTGTCCCCCACCTGCCCTTCAAGGAGTCCCTCCCTGACCCTACCAGCAAGTGATGAAGATTCTCCCAGCCCACTGCAGGTGCCCCTGTGCGTCTGCTCTACCCAGTCTGCCTAGCCCAGACCTCTGGGCTTAGTCACTTACAGTACACAGTGAGGAAGGTTTTAGCTGTTGACTGTCTACCACCGCAGTTTGAAAAGCATATTGGCTGGCTGTCTCCTTGCACATTGCTCAGTTCAAACATCTTCCAGTTGTTCCCGCCTGGGAACACCTCCCTTTTAGTCAATGGAGTCTCCAGGCCCAAGAAGGGGCTCTGATCACAGGAGCTGCTGCAGTTCACTAGCACGGAGCCACCCCGGGGCAGGATGACCCCTCGGGGGGGACACAGACGTCTGGGCATCGCTAGGTCCTAGAACAAAAGGGGAAGATGTGACAGGCATTACAAATCAGGTTCATCAGGCCGGGTGCAGTGGCTCACTCCTGTAACCCCAGCACTTTGGGAGGCCGAGGTGGGCGGATCACGAGATTAGGAGTTCAAGACAAGCCTGGCCAGCATGGTGAAACCCCGTCTCTACTGAAAATACAAAAATTAGCTGGGCATGGTGGTGCATGCCTATAATCCCAGCTACTCAGGAGGCTGAGGCAGGAGAATTGCTTGAACTGGGACCTGGGAGGCGGAGCTTGCCGTGAGCCGAGATGGCACCACTGCACTCCAGCCTGGGCTACAGAGTGAGACTCCATCTCAAAACAAAACAAACAAAAACCAAATCAGGTTCATCAATGGGAATGTGCACTCAGCCTGTGCTGGGTGCTAGAGGCCCAGCCTTAACAAGACAAAACATTGCCTTCAATGTGGAAGTTAAAGAGAAAATTCATAAGCACGGTGGCTCATACCTGTAATCTCAGCACTTTGGGAGGCCAAGACAGGCAGATCACCTGAGGTCAGGAATTTGAGAACAGCCTGACCAACATGGTGAAACCCCGTTTTCGCTAAAAATGCAAAAGTTAGCTGGGCATGGTGGCATGTGCCTTTAGTCCCAGCTATTTTGGAGGCTGAGGCATAAGAATCACTTCAACCTAGGAGGTGGAAGTTGCAGAGAGCTGTGGTCATGCCACTGTACTCCAGCCTGAGCAACAGAGAGACTCTGTCTCAAAAAAAAAAAAAAAAAAATTCATGAGCAAACAAGATAATTAATAACTGATGTTAATAAGAGCTTTGACAAAAACAAAACAGGGTGATAGAACAGACAGCGCCTTGGTTACAAGTTAATGTTTGAGCAGAGATCTGAATGACCAGAAAGGGCTGGCTGTCCGGAGAAAGGGAAGTGAATTCCAGGCAAGTACAAACGTCCTGGCGCAAGGTGGCTGGAACGGAGTGAGCAAGGAGGAAGAGCGGGGGAGATTAATTCAGGAAGATCCTGTGAGCACTGAAGGCCCTGCTCAAGATGTGTTCTTTTTTTTGAGATGGAGTCTCACTCTGTTACCCAGACTGGAGTGCGGTGGCGCCATCTCTGCTCACTGCAACTTCTGCCTCCTGGGTTCAAGTGATTCTCCTGCCTCAACCTCTCAAGTATGTGGGACTACAGGTAGGTGCCAGCCACCATACCCAGCTAATTTTGGTATTTTTTGTATTTTTAGTAGAGATGAGGTTTCGCCATTTTGACCAGGCTGGCTTCAAACTTCTGACCTCAAGTGATCTGCCTGCCTCTGCCTCCCAAAGTGCTGTGATTACAGGCCTGAGCATCCTTGCCCAGCCAGATGTATTCTTTATTCTGAGGTCAATAGGGAGCCATGGGAGGATTTTAGCTATCACTTTTTTTTTTGTTTAAGGACAGGTCGGGGCTGGGTGTGGTGGTTCACGCCTATAATCTCAGCACTTTGGGAGGCCAAGGCGGGCAGATCACAAGGTCAGGAGATCGAGACTATCCCGGTCAACATGTGGAAACCCCCATCTCTACTAAAAAATAAAAATACAAAAATTAGCTGGGCATGGTGGTACGTGCCTGTAATCCCAGCTACTCAGGAGGCTGAGGCAGGAGAATCACTTGAACCAGGTAGTCGGAGATTACAGTGAGCCGAGATTGCACCACTGCACTCCAGCCTGGTGACAGAGCAAGACTCTATCTCAAAAAAAAAGAAATAGTTCTCCCTCTGTCACCCAGGCTGGAATGCCGTGGTGCAATCACAGCTCACTAACCTTGAACTCCTGGGCTCAAGTGATCCTCCCATCTCAGCTGCCCAAGTAGCTGGGACTACAGGACACCACCACATCCAGCTAATTTTTGAAAAACATTTTTGTAGAGATGGGGTCTCACTATATCACTAAGGCTGGTCTCAAACTCTGGCCTCAAGCGATCCTCCCACCTTAGCCTCCCAAAGTGCCGTGATTACAGGTGTGAGTCACTGTGTCCAACCAGATTTTAACGTGAAATCGGTACCCTCCTCCCTCTCAAGAAGTCAGGTGGAGAGAGTCAGCTCTCCAGGAATCAGACTGGGTCCTCACTCCCTGAGACACGTACCTTCCCCCTCTTTGGGCCTCAATTTCCCCATCTGTAAGGTGGGTGAGGTATAGCCACCCCATCCCTTGCTAATACAAGTAACTCAGCACAGGGTGGGCAGCAACTGGCTACCTTGCAGGTAAGTGCAGGTAAGAAAGAAGGAGCTTATGGGGTGGGCACTGTGGCTCACACCTGTAATCCCAGCACTTTGGGAGGCTGAGGTAGGCAGATCAACTGAGGTCAGGAGTTGGAGACCAACCTGGCCAACAAGGTGAAACCTGTCCCCACTAAAAAAAAACAAACATTAGCCGGGTGTGGTGATGGGTGCCTATAGTCCCAGCTGCTCAGGAGGCTGAGGCAGGAGAACTGCTTGAACCTGGGAGGTGTAGGTTGCAGTGAGCCAAGATTGCACCACTGCACTCCAGCCTGGGCAAAAGAGTGAGATTCCGTCTAAAAAACAAAACAAAACAAAAAAAGAAAGAAGGGGCTTATTTGGATTAAGTCCCTTAGATTCCGCTGCCTCCAAAGGTGGGAAAAAAATGTCTGAGTCCAGCACTGCCCACCTCAAAGATTCCTGTTCTCAGGTTTGTTCTATCTGGGATGGGGATGTGAGACCATCGGCTCCATACATTTTCCAAGGGAGAGTCTGGGATCATTCCCATTTCACAGAGGGAAACAGTTACTCAGCTAGAAAGCAGTGGGATCTGGGTCCAGATCAGAACACTTTTTGTTTGTTTGTTTGTTTTGAGACGGAATCTCGCTCTGTTGCCCAGGCTGGAGTGCAGTGGCACAATCTCGGCTTGCTGCAACCTCCACCTCGAAGGTTCAAGGGACTTTCCTGCCTCAGCCTCCCGAATAGCTGGGATTACAGGCGCCTGCTGCTATGCACGGCTAATTTTTCTATTTTTAGTAGAGACGGGGTTTTGCCATGTTGGCCAGGCTGGTCTCAAACTCCTGACCTTAAGTGATCTGCCCGCCTCAGCCTCCCAAAGTGTTGGGATTACAAGCGCAACCCACCTGGCTTGGATCAGAGGCTTCGTTGAACTGTTAACCAAGCTGTCAATCTCCCACCCTCTGCTTCCCAAAACTCACACCATCATGAGACCCTCTGACCCCTTCCCTCTTCCCTAGCTGGGCTAGAGCGGGGGAGGGTGTGCTGGGGCGTCCCACTTCTCAGCTTTGGGCTACGGATAAGTCAGCTCTGGAATTCCCCTGAGCAGAAGCAGCCCTGGACTTCCCCAGGGGGAAGAGAGGATGAGGAACAGAATATACATCTTGAGGGGGGTGGGAGTCCCTTAAGCCTTGATGCATTGGCACAGGGCCAAGTTCCCAAACCATCATGATCGGGTCCTGGGGCCAGGTGCTGTGCTGGGCCAAGCTACACCTGGCAGGTGGCCGCTATAGAGTTTCCTGTTTTACAGCTGAGAAACTGAAGAGACCCAATTTAGCCGAGCAAGGCGGGGGCTCACACCTGTCATCCCAGCTATTCCTGAAGCTGAGGCAGGAGGAAGGCTAGACCCCAGGAGTGCAAGACCAGCCTGGGCAACAATAGGCGGCCCACCTCTCCCCTCCATCTCCAATCCCTCACCCGTTTTTAAAGCTGCAATTCACAGCCCGAAGCCACACGTGGAGGTGATGCAGGGTCTGGATACAAGGCTGTTGCCTTTTAATCGCTGTCTCTAATCCCACCTTCCCATAAACAGCTAACTAGTTATGCATGACCTGATCTCCGGCGAGCTGGGAATCGATCCTCCCGGGGATTCGGGTAGTTGGCCCGACGGCAATCCCCACCCCCGACTCACCTGGGAGCAGAGCCGCGAGCAGGACCAGGAGCGCACGCAGCGCGGGCCAGGGGCCGCTGGGAGCCATAGCAAGGCAGAGGTTGCAGCTCCGAGGCGCAGAGTTGCTCAGCGCCGACTGGGATGCAGTGAGGCGCGTGGTCCTTTATAAACGCTGGCCACCTAGGGGCCAAGGGGCGGCGCTGCTTTCCGGGAAACCTCGCGCTTTCCCCTCCGGAACAAGGGCTGAGGTATTTCCGGACTGAGAGGGTGCCTGGCCCGAGCAGGGTCTTCGTCCTCGCTGGCCTCTCCAGCTCCGGAATTTCCAAGCTAAAGCAATGGGGCGGCGGTGGCGGATTGACGACCCCGGGGGCTGCTCCCGGCCCCCCACGCGTTCCGTTCCCCGGCCAGGCTAAGCTTGCATCACTGTCTACACCGCCCTAAGAGGTTTATTAAGTACTATTAAGTATTGCCAACTTCCCCGGACAGTGGGGACTGTTACTGTGTTCATTTCACAAAGCGGCAAAGTGAGGCTCCGAGCTGCGAAGGGATCCGAACTCAGGTCCTCCCTCCCCCAGCACACGCAGGCCTCTTCCATCTAGTGGATGAGCCCCCTGCCTGGCTGGGGGCCCAGGAATCCTCCCAGGCTCCCTCCACTGAAGGGCCCCCCTCCCACTAGGGTCATGTACCCGCCAAGCTGACACGGACTTTTCTCGAAAAGCGGCCGGAGCAGAGCCAGGCACCTCACCGGGCCCGCGAACCGTGAGTGACGATGCGCGTCTCACCACGTCCGGGGGGAATCGGCGTCCTCTCTCCACACCCGAGGGCGCTGACACCCCCGCGGCCTCCTCGCTTCCCCTTTCGGCCTTGGCCGCGGGGCCGTCTTACAGCTCCCAGAAAAAAGGAAGGAAGCTGCGCGATACCCACGCGCTGAGCCCCTCCGCCGGCGTCCCAGGCTCCGCAGGGAAAATGAGGCAGTTAGCCTGGACCTTGACGAGGGAGGGGAGAGGGGGGCGCTCGAAACCCCAGCCTGCAGCTGGGAAACTTAGCTCCCCAGGCGCCAAGGCGAGGCGGGGGAGAGGGGGTGCTGGGACCCCTGCCTGCCCCTGGGAAACCGAGGCAGCTCCCAGGCGCCGAGGCGAGGCGGGAAAAGGGGGGCGCTCAGATCCTTGCTTGCTGTTGGGAAACTGAGGCAGCCCCCAGGATCCCAGGAGAGGCGGGGAGAGGGGGCACTCGAACCCCTTGCCCTCCGCGGGAGGCTCCTCGAACCTAGGCGTGCACTAAATATGGGCGGGTGTTTGCCCACCGCCTGTGCGTGTGACCCCAAGATTCGTCATCCACCACGTCGAGGCTGTGGACTCTAAAGTCTCAGAGCGCCGAGCCGCGCCCCTAAGGCTTTCCTGTTGTGGGACGCGGGGGGGGCGTCGCCATGGGGATCTCAGAGGGGCCAGGTAGGTCGCGCAGCAGAAAGGGGAAGGGAAAGGTCCCGGGACGCGCGAGCCCTTCCTATCTGGGAAAGGGGCTACGAGTCGCTGGCCATGCAGAGACGCATATTTCCCCCGCCTCGGTCATTCCCAAGGAATTTCCACGGGGATGTTTTTTCTTGGGGAGTTAAGGGGTACTGAATCCCCGCCCCGGAACGGCCTGGGCAAAGTCACAGAGTGGGACCGGGGACGCCCCTACTCCGCAGACGGCCTGGGAAAATCCTGCGCCACAGGTTTTTCTCGGGCGTGTTCCACGGAGCGCTTGTCCCGGCCCGAGGTGCGCGGCCAGCGAGCTCCCCCGCGCGGCCCAAGTCCCATTTGCAGCCACAATGCCGCCATTCTTTTCTCAACACGTGACTCCGTGTTTATTAAGCACCTATTGGGTGCTGGGCATCCTTCCAGGTACTGGAGACACAGCAATGAACAGAGTCAGACAAAAATCCAGCTGGGCGCGGTGGCTCCCGCCTGTAATCCCAGCATTTTGGGAGGCAAAGATGGAAGGATCACTTGATCCCAGGAGTTCAAGACCAGCCTGGGCAACCTAGGGAGACCACATCTCCACAAAAAAAATGCAAAACTTAGCCGGATGTGGTGGTGCACGTCTGTAATTCCACCTACTTGGGAGGTTGAGGCAGGAGAATCTCTTGAACCCGGCAGGTGGGAGGGGGCAGTGAGCCAAGATGGAAGCACTGCATTCTAGCCTCGGAGTGAGACTCTCAAAATAACAAAACAAAACAAACAAAAAACGGAACAGCCAGGAGACCAGTGTGGCTGGAGCAGGCTTAGCAAAGGAGAGATTGGAGGAGAGGAGCGGGCAGGGAAATGACAGGGCAGATAGGTGCAGGTGCCTGTCACCTGGGGAGGACTTTGTTGTTTTGATTTTTCTGAGACCCAGTCTCGCTCTGTCACCCAGGCTGGAGCGCAGTGGCACGATCTCGGCTCACTGCAACCACTGCCTCCTACGTTCCAGCGATTGTAGTAGCTGGGATTACAGGCACACACCACCACACCTGCCGAATTTTTGTGTTTTTTGGTAGAGACAGGGTTTCACCATGTTGGTCTCAAACTCCTGACCTCTGGGGATCCGCCCACCTTGGCCTCCCAAAGTGCTGGGATTACAGGCGTGAGCCACCATGCCCCGCCAGGACTTTGGTTTTTATGCCCAATGAGGTGGGAGCTACAGAGGGTTCTGAGTGGAGGAAGGACCTTGCCCCAACTCAAGTGTTCACAGGGGCCCAGTTGAGGCTGCGAGAGCTGCAGACAGGAGATAGGAGAGGAGGTGAGTGTTCTGGTCCAGGTGAATGATGATGGGTTCCCACCTGGGCAGTGTCCTTGGAGAAGGGGCTGAATTTGACATTCATCTTAGAGGCTTGGCCAACTGGAGGTATTGGGACAAGAGGGTGACTCCCTGATCAGGGTCTGAGCCTTTTGGAGGTTGGAGGGCCACTTTCTTTTTCTTTTTTTTTTTTTTTTTTTTGAGATGGAGTCTTGCTCTGTCATCCAGGCTGGAGCACAGTGGCATGATCTCAGTTCACTGCAACCTCCGCCTCCCAGGTTCAAGCAATTCTGCTTCAACCTCCTGAGCAGCTGGGACTACAGGTGCATGCCACCATGCCCAGCTAATTTTTTGTATTTTTAGTAGAGACGGGACTTCACCATATTGGCCAGGCCGGTCTCGAACTCCTGACCTAATGATACACCTGCCTCAGCCTCCCAAAGTGCTGGGATTACAGGCATGAGCCACTGCGCCTGGCCTTTTTTTTTTTTTTTTTTTTTTTTTTTGAGGCAGAGTCTTGCTCTGTTACCCAGGCTGGAGGGTAGTGGTGCGATCTAGGCTCACTGCAACTTCTGCCTCCTGGGTTCAAATGATTATCCTGCCTCAGCCTCCTGAGTAGCTGGGATTACAGGCGTGCATCACCACACCAAGCTAATGTTTTATATTTTTGGTAGAGGTGGGGTTTCACCATGTTGGTCAGGCTGGTCTCAAACTCCTGACTTTGTGATCTGCCCGCCTCAGCCTCCCAAAGTGCTGGGATTACAGGCGTGAGCCACCACTTGCGGCCAGAGGGCCACTTTCTGATGGAGATGGGGCGGCTATGGTGGGGCAGCCTGGCAGAGGGAGGAGGCAGCTCCCAGTCCTCCGCTCCTTTAATCATTTTCTCAAGGAAAAGGGAAGCAGATCTTCCCCAGCCCTTTGCTGGTAACTCCAGGAAGGGCATGGCTTCCTCCCAGGTGCCAGGCAGTCTCAGGCAGGCCGAAGAATGGCCTCAGACCAGAGGCTGCCAATCTGGGGCAGAGCCAACAAACCCCATCCCATGGTATCCCATGCAGCCGTCTTGCAGTTCCCTTAGCCTGGAATGCTCTTCCGTTCATCCCCAGCAAGGCTGGCTCCTCTTTCTTGTGACCTGAGCTTTCTCCTATGAATGGCTCCCCTACTCCATCCTGGGCCACACCCTGGGCACTCCTTGTCACCCGCCTTAATATTAGAATTCCTGAATTCATCACTTGGTGAATTTCTTTTTTATTTTTTTGAGACAGAGTCTTGCTGTGTCACCTAGGCTAGAGTGCAGTGGCATGATCTTGGCTCACTGAAACCTCTGCCTCCTGGGTTTAAGCAATTCTCCTACCTCAGCCTCCCCAGTAGCTGGGATTACAGGTATGCGCCACCAGGCCTGGTTAATTTGGGTATTTTTAGTAGACATGGGGTTTCACCATGTTGGCCAGGCTGATCTGGAACTCCTGACCTCAAGTGATCCGCTTGCCTTGGCCTCCCAAAGTGCTGGGATTACAGGTCTGAGCCACTGTGCCCGGCCTGTTTATTTATTTATTCTTTTTGAGACTGAGTCTTGCTCCTATCACCCAGACTGGAGTGCAGTGGCACGATCTTGGCTCACTGCAACTCCTCCTCCTGGGTTCAGATGATCTCCTGCCGCAACCTCATTTTTTTTTTAATTTTTTTTATTTTTTGAGACGAGTCTCACTCTGTTGTCCAGGCTGGAGTGCAGAGGCTCGATCTCAGCTCACTGCAACCTCTGTTTCCCGGTTTCAAGCGATTCTTCTGCCTCAGCCTCCCAAGGAGCTGAGATTACAGGCACCCACCACCATACCGGGCTAACTTTTGCATTTTTATTTTAATTATGGTTTTGTTTTTGTTTTTGTTTTTTGAGATGGAGTCTTATTCTGTTGCCCAGGCTGCAGTGCAGTGGTGCAATCTCAGCTCACTGCAACCTCAACTTCCCAGGTTCAAGCAAGTCTCCTACCTCAGCCTCCCAAGTAGCTGAGATTACAGGTACCCGCCACTACACCCAGCTAATGTTTGTATTTTTAGTAGAGACGAGGTTTTACCATGTTGGCCTGGCTGGTCTGGAACCCCTGACCTCAGGTGATCTACCCGCCTCGGCCTCCCAAACTGCTGACATTACAGGCGTGAGCCACTGCCCCGGCAGAGCTTATCTTTGATTACAGACTTCTGGGGAATAGCTGAGTTTGTGGTTTTGTTTTTCAAAACTCTGCTTCAGCAAAGACGTGGAGAAAAAAAAAAGGCTACAGAAACTCATCTGATTCCAGTTATGATGATGGAAGACAGCCAGCAGGAAAACCTTCCCAGAAGAACGGGTCAGGTCATCTTCTCCATGATCCCAGTCCTCCTCCAATGCCCACTGGATTAGTAAAGTAAATATCTGTCCGAAGAAGCAGAGAACTGGACATGCACATCCATAGCAGAAGGAAACCATCAAGAAGTAGAGGGAAGATGGGGTGCAGTGGCTCACCCCTGTCATCCCAGCCCTTTGGGAGACCAAGGTGGGAAGACTACTTGAGGTCAGGAGTTCAAGACCAGCCTGGGCAACACAGTGAGAGCCTGTCTCTACAAAAAACAAAATAAAATTTAAGGCCAGGTGCGGTGGCTCACGTCTGTAATCCTAACACTTTGGGAGGCCGAGGCGGGTGGATCACGAGGTCAGAAGTTCGAGACGAGTGTAGCCAACATGGTGAAACCTTGTCTCTACTAAAAATACAAAAATTAGCTACCCACCGCGTGGTGGTGGGCACCTGTGATCCCAGCTATTTGGGAGGCTGAGGCAGGAGAATCTCTTGAACTGGGGAGGTGGAAGTTACAGTAAGCCAAGGTCACAGGCCACTGCACTACATCCTGGGCGACAGAGCGAGACTTTATCTAAAAAAAAAAAAAAAAGTATATGTCTAAACAACAGGCAGGGTGACTCACACCTGTAATCCCAACACTTTGGGAGGCTGAGGTGGGTGGATCAGTTTGGCCAGGCTGGAGTTTGAGACCAGCCTGGCCAAACTGGTGAAACCCCGTCTTTAGTAAAAATACAAAAATTAGCCAGGCGTGGATGCACACGCCTATAATTCCAGCTACTCGGGAGGCTGAGGCAGGGGAATCTCTTGAACCTGGAAGGCGGAGGTTGCAGTGAGCTGAGATTGCGCCACTGCACTCCAGTTTGGGCCACAGAGCGAGACTCCATCTCAAAAAAAAAAAAAGTGCAAGGATTGCTGTGTCTCACAAATGAATGAGGTCATGCTGTGAATTCCCTCTGCAGGGACTGGCCTGACCCACAGGCAGTTCCCTAAGTAAATGCACGTTTATCTCATTATCTTTTTTGAAGATAATGAGATTTACTTGAAGCATTAACATAGTTTTAATAAATATTTTTGGTTGCAAAACCGACTCATCTTTATATAATGAAACAAAGAATTTTCAATCTGAAAAACACAAATCAAAATCTGTGTATTCAGTGGTCTTAGTGTCACCTTCTCCAAATTCTGAAATACAGCTCATTATTTATTTATTTATTTTTGAGACAGAGTCTCGCACTGTCGCCAGGCTGGAGTGCAGTGCTGCGATCTCAGCTGGCTGCAACCTCTACCTCTAGGCTTTAAGCGATTCTCCTGCCTCTGCCTCCTGAGTAGCTGGGATTACAGGCACCTACTACCATGTCTGGCTAATTTTTTTGTATTTTTAGTAGAGATGGGGTTTTACCATGTTGGTCAGGTTGATCTCAGGTGATCCACTCGCCTTGGCCTCCCAATGTGCACTGTGCCAGGCCTATAGCTCATTATTAATTTGTTCTCATTCATAAGTAAATCTCATTGTATTTATTTCAGTAGGCTTGCAAAAACCAAAACATTTTAAAAATAAAAAGGAGAGGCACAGGCGCGGTGGCTCACACCTGTAATCCCAGCACTTTGGAGGCTGAGGCATGCGGATCATCTGAGGTTGGGAGTTCAAGACCAGCCTGACCAACATGGAGAAACCCTGTCTTTACTAAAAATACAAAATTAGCCGGGCGTGGTAATACATGCCTGTAATCCCAGCTACTTGGGAGGCTGAGGCAGGAGAATCGCTTGAACCCGGGAGGCGGAGGTTGTGGTGAGCCGAGATCACACCATTGCACTCCAGCCTGGGAAACGAGAGCAAAACTCTGTCTCAAAAAAATAAAGAGGAGAAATTTGGACACAGAAACAGACACACACCCACAGGGATGACATCACGTGAGGATGAAGGGGGAGACTGAAGCACGTGGCTACTAGCCAAGGAATGTCACAGACTGCCAGCAAAGCAAACTGCCAGAAGCTAGGAGAGGGGTCTGGAGCAGATGATCCCTGGGAAGCTAACCCTGTTCTTGACCTTGGACTTCCAGCCTCCAGAAACAGAAGAGAATAAATTTCTGTTGACTCACCCCCCCCCAGCGCCACAGTTTACGGTATTCCTACAGCTGTCCTAACAAACTCATATACCCCAACTTATTTACTTACTTTTTGAGATGGAGTCTCACTCTGTCACCCGGGCTGGAGTGCAGTCGCACGATCTTGACTCACTACAATCTCTGCCTCTCGAGTTCAAGCAATTCTCCTGCCTCAGCCTCTCAAGTAGCTGGGACTACAGGCACGTACCACCACGCCCAGCTAATTTTTGTATTTTTAGTAGAGACGGGGTTTCACCATATTGGTCAGGCTGATCTTGAACTCCTGACCTCATCCTCCCACCTCAGCCTCCCAAAGTGCTAGGATTACTGGCGTGAGCCACTGAGCCTGGCCTATTTATTTTTGAGACCGAGTCTTGCTCCATCACCCGGGCGAGAGCTCAGTGGTGTGTTCTTGGCTCACTGCAACCTCCACCTCTTGGATTCAAGTGATTCTTCTGCCTCAGCCTCCCGAGTAGCTGCAATTACAGGCGCCCGCCACCAAGCCTGGCCAATTTTTGTACTTTTAGTAGAGACAGGGTTTCACCATGTTGGCCAGGCTGTTCTCGAACTCCTGTCCTGTAGTGATCTGCCCACCTTGGCCTCTCAAAGTGAAGGGATTCCAGGCATGAGCCACCTGGCCTGTTTTTTGCAGAGATGAGGTCTTGCTATGTTGCCCAGGGTGGACTCAAACTCCTGGCCGCAGCCTTCCAAGTAACTGGGACTGTAGCTGTGTGCCACCGTGCCCAACTATGCCAATTATTTTAAAGCACATTCTAGACAGTGTATCATATCTTTTTCTTTTTTTTTTTTTTTTTGAGACAGGGTCTTGATCTGTTACCCAGGCTGGATTGCAGTGGCACAATCTCAGCTCACTGCAGCCTCCACCCCCAGGGTTCAAGCAATCCTCCCACCTCAGCTTCCAGAGTAGCTGGGACCACACCTGCACCACCATGCCCAGCTAATTATTCTATTTTTAGTGGAGATGGGGTCTCGTTATGTTGCCCAGGCTGGTCTCAAACTCCTGTGCTCAAGCGCTCCTCCTGCCTCAGCCTTCCAAAATGTTGGGATTATAAGCATGAGCCACCAGGCCCAGCTGTATCATTTTTTCTGATGCCTGTGAAATCCTCAGTCTGGCTGAAGGATTCCGGCGTGGAGGAATACGTTCTGACCCGTTTCTTTGAAAATCCATCTGGGCAGCAGTTGGTCTCACCATGTTTCCTGACAGGTAAGACGCAGACCTGATCCACGTTTATACTCCTGGCTGCAACTCTCCAGGCTGGGCCAGGCACTGTCAGGCCAACAGCTGGGTGTGACTCTAGGCATCGGTGCCCCCACAGGACTGGCAAGAGGAACGGTGGTGAGGTGGCATTTTCTGCAGAGCTTTGGCATGCCTTTAACTGGTTTTAATAGCTTTTTCTTTTTACTTTGTCAAATCTGCTGCTTCAAGGATCAAAGTCTGTGTCCTCTGACGATGTTCGGAGAATGTGTTGCAATCTCTGAAGGCAATCCCAAGAGAGGCATTCCAGAGGTGTTTTCAGCCAGGGTTGGCCCAGCAGGTAGGGATGGTTGTGTAACTGCTTAGCCTGGCCAGGTCCACACACACAGAAAGCAGTCCTGATGGACCCTGCTCCCTTTCCTTTCCTTTCCTGATCTTCTTCCTTTCCTTTTCATTCTTTCTCCTTCCTTCCTTTTCTTTCTCCCTCTCTCCCTCCCTCTCTTTTCTTTCTCTTTCCTTTTTCTCTTTTCTTTCTCTTTTTTTCTTTTTTTTTTGGCCAAAGTCACTGCAACCCAAGTTCAAGTGATTCTTCTGCCTCAGCTTCCCAAGTAGCTGGGATTACAGGTGCCCGTGACCACTCCTGGCTTGGCCAGGCTGGTCTCAAACTCGTGATCTTTGGTGATCTACCTGCCTTGACCTCCCAAAGTCCTGGGATTACAGGTGTGAGCCACTGTGCCTGGCTGGTTGACTTTAAATAAATCGATCACATTGTCTTACAGTCTGTTATGGCTATTAAGAACAATTAACTTGGCAGGCAAACAACCTCAGCAAACTCAAGAATTGGGATACTGGGTTTTTGTTTTTAAGACAGTGTCTCACTTTGTCACCCAGGCCAGAGTGTGATGGCTCAATTTCAGCTCACTGCAACCTCTGCTTCCTGGGCTCAGGTAATCCACCTCAGCCTCCCGAGTAGCTGGGACCTTGGGGTGGGCACCACCATGCCCAGCAAATTTTTGTATTTTTAGCAGAGACGGGGTTTCGCCATGTTGCCCAGGCTGGTCTCGAACCCCTAGGCTCAAGCGATCCTCCCACCTTGACCTCCAAAGTGCTAGGGTTACAGGTGGGACTCACCATACCCAGGTGTTTTCTTTCCCAGGTGTTTTTAAACAGGTGCTTATCCGCTCACTTACAGCAAGACATTTACTTTTCTGACTCTGTGCTTACAGGAAATCATTGCGATGAAGTCAGGTTTGTGCATGACATCTACTTGTACAATCACGCAGGCACTCAGGCTTCGTGAAGTACGGTCGAAGACAGGACTGCAAACCCTCTCAGGGACGGGAACACCCGGCGGCGCTCAGGAGGTGGACCTGCCAGGAGTCAGCTTCTAGGAAGTGCGGGCACCCACGCACCTGTGAGGTCCTGGAGTCTGACTCACCAGCTAAGTGAATTCTTGTAATTTCCACAAATAGCACTGGGGTTCCCTTAAACCAGATCCCCAGTGGTGCCCAGAACCCAGGAGGGAGCCCAATGTGTCCAACGCAGTTATTAGAAATGACACTTTATCCTCCTTTATTTAAAAATACAATTTATTTTAAAAACAAAAAGAGAGAATGGAGGTAGGAGCCTGTCTGGGCTCTCCGTGGAGTTGCCCCTTCCCAGTGGTGATGGCTACTCCACATGGCCTCAGCTTCCTCCCTGGGATGAGGGGGGTCCGGGTGGTACCTCTCTCGAAGGGTGGGCGTGGGTGTGAGGCTCCCAAGTCGGCCAGGGGCTCGGCCTGGCTCAGAACAGGCGCTTCACATCGACAGTGGAGTGGGGGAGGCCCTGGGTGGCTCGGGGTGGGGGTCAGGGAAAGTCACTGTAGGGCAGGCTGAGGGGGTAGAGCGGCCTGTAGCGCACGTCCTGCCAGAGCAGCTTGTCCTCCAGGAAGGCGATGGTGGGCAGCGTCAGGACCAGGGTCTGGTGCTTGAGCATGCTGTACACATTTAGGCCTGGAGGGGTTGGGGGATGGTCAGGACGGGACTGCCTCTCTCACCCCACCCACATCAGAGTCCCTCCACAATTACAGAGACCCTCACTGTGCTCTAGTGTGACTTTGTGAACCCAGCAGCCCAGGACAGACCCTGCCTGGTCGCTTGTTGCCTGTAAGCCTCTGGCCAAGGAGCTGTTCTCAGCTCATCACCTGCTGGCTGACAGCCCCCAAGTTCAGCCTGTGCCTGGGTGGGACTCCTGGCTCCCATTCTCGCAGGGGAGACCCAGGGCAAATGATGGGAGGGCAGGGAGGTGATAAGGCTGGTCGTGCAGGGCCTGCCATGCCACCCTGAGGACTTGAGCTTTCATCTTGAGGGAGGTGGGAGCCAGTGAGGGCTGTGGGTTGAGGAGGGACAGGACCTGACTCAGGCTCACGGGCGCCATCTGGTGGCTATGGAGGGAACAGACTGTGGCGTTGGCAGAGGTGACCTTGGAGCTTTTTGGGGGGGGGGACAGAGTCTCGCTGTCACCAGGCTTGAGTGCAGTGGCACGATCTCCGCTCACTGAAACCTCCGACTCCCCTGCCTCAGCCCCACCCCTGAGCAGCGGGGACTATAGGCACGTGCCACCACTCCCAGCTAATTTTTTGTATTTTTTAACAGAGACGGGGTTTCACCCTGTTGGCCAGGATGGTCTCAATCTCTTGACCTCGTGATCCACCTGCCTCAGCCTCCCAAAGTGCTGGGATTACAGGTGTAGCCACCATGCCCGGCCTCTTTTTTGTGAGACAGAATCTCGCCCTCTCCCCTAGGTTTGGGTGCAGTGGTGGGATCATGACTCACTAGTTTTTGGCCCCCTGAGCTCGAGGTATCCACCTGCCTCAGCCCCCTGAGTAGCTGGGACTACAGGTGCACACCACGCCTGGCTCGTTTTTTTATTTTTAGTACGGATGGGAGCCTCACTATGTTGCCCAGACTGGCCTCAAACTCTAGGCCTCAAGCAAATCTCCTGCCCTGGCCTCCCAAAGCACTGAGATTGCAGGCAGGCACGAGCCACCACACCCAGCCAAGCACTTCTTTAGGAAAGGTTATTGCTTTGGGCAAGCTGAGGGCTGGGTCCGGGACACTGCCCAAGGCCAGAGACCAGATGCAGGATTTGAACTGCCCTGTGATTCTAACAGCAGAGCCTGCTCTGGGGGCCTGGGAGGTGGGCTGGGCCCTTTGCTCACCAACAGCTGGGATCAGGGTGAAGGTCTTGAGCCTAGAGGTGGCCTCCATGATGCTCTGTGGCATCTCCTCGTGTGTCCTGTAAGAGAGACCGGGGGAGTGGGGCTTGAACCCTCATAGTATGGGGCTCAGGGCCCCCTGCCCCTGCTCCGCCCTGCGCCCTCACAAGTTCACGAAGAGTACGGAGTCCCCCCCAGCGGCGGTAGCGGGCCAGGTCTGTCAGGTACTGGGGGTCTGGGGTCGGCAGCTCTAAGGAGTCCACAATGTGCAGGTCGTCCTGGCGGGAGGAAAGGATGATGTGAGCCCTGGGGCCGGAGCAGCCCCACCTCCAGCAGCCATCTGGGCCCCCATGGCTGTACCTGGGCCAGCTTGACGGTCAGTGCCACTTTGAGGCCCAGGGCCCGCACCTTCATAGGCAGCATGTAGTAGTAACTCGTGGGGCCCCGGGGGCCGTGGGCAACGCCTCCTGCAGGGACAGATGCATGTGAGCAGGTGGGGGGCCGCTACAGAGCTTGGAGGTCAGCAGTCTGCTGCAGTGATGGGTATGGGGTGATAGAACAGAGGGGGTGCTGCCAGGAACCAGGCAGAGAGGGCGGGGCCTCAGGGGGATGCTGGATCAGGGAGAGCTTGGGACCAGTGACTTTGCTTTACTCGGCTTCAGTTTCCCCCAGCTGTCACATCTGAGACAGGGCTCATGGTGGCTCACACCAGCACGTTGGGAGGCTGAGGCTGGACGATCACTTGAGCCCAGGAGCTCAAGGCTGCAGTGAGCTATGAATGGGCCACTGCACTACAGCCTAAGCAACAGCGAGATCCTGTCTCAAAAGCAAACAATCAAAAAACAAACCACCTTAAGAGCGGACAGTTCCTGCCTCACAGGACGCCATCAGTTACGGTGTGGATTCCGTAGAGAGGCGTAGAGTGTGAACTTAAGCACAGCTGTTCATGCTGAAATTATCACGAGGTTCTAACTTTCAGGTCTAGAGAGACAGGCAGGCATCAGGCACACACTCCGATGGAGCAAGCAGTGTGATTAGGGAGCAGCAGCACTTGGGGAGATGCCCTAGCAAGCCCCTCATGTTGGTGTCCGCCCTCACCTGGGCCTTCGAAATGCAACAGAGAAGACAATGGACACAGCAGAGAAGACAATGGACACGGTGGCTGCCCTCAGGCGGTTCACATTCCGGTAAGGTCAGAAAACAGGCTCAACTGCAGAGGGAATCAGGGTAGCCCAAGGGGATGCAGAGGCAAAGGAGGTCAAGGAGGGCTGCTTGGAGGAGGTGTGGCCTAGAACCCTGAAAGGTGAGGAGAGCTGGCCAGGTAAACAGCTGACGGGGCGGCTGGCACCACCCTGAGTCATCTTGTTAGTAACCAAAAAAATAAGAGGTTAAAAACAAGGCCGGGCGCAGTGGCTCACGCCTGTAATCCTAGTACTTGGGGAAGCCGAGGTGGGTGGATCACCTGAGGTCAGGAGTTCAAGACCAGCCTGGCCATCATGGTGAAACCTCATCTTTTTAAAAAAAAAAAAAGAGAGAGAGAGAAAAAAACAAGGTTAAAAACAAACCAACAACTACAACCAAAAAAAAAGCCTTCTCTGCCTGGTCAGAGAGGGAACGGAGGGGACGACGGGGAAAGGTGTGCAGCCACCGGGGCCCTCGATGACAAAGCCAGGAGTTCAGGTTCCACACAAACGCCGAGGGAGTTGAGAGATTTAGGAAGAGCTTTCTGGGTGCGTGGGAAGTGTGAGTCAGGAGAGGGAGGTGGGTGGTGGGGTGAGAGGGGCTGTGGCTACGAGCTGAAGAGAGAGGGCATTTGAGAGGGAGGAATAGATGGCTCCCAGGTCCATTTGTGTCCCCCTACATGGGCCGCCAGGTCTGAGGGCCTCAGTCCCAGTGTCACCAACGCAGGTGGTCCCATGAGGTGGAAGGAAAAGGGCAGACATGATACAACGCCAGATGTGGGCAGCTGTGTGAACACCCAGGCCCTTCCCTGGTCCCCCCACCCCTCCCCACCCCCCTCCATCCTGTCTCCAGTTACCTCCTCGCCAGAGCGGAGAGCGGATGCTGCCATGCCGGGCCCGCCCGGTGCCTTCTGCGGCCAGGGCTTCCGGCCACCGCCCCGCACCTCGGCCCTCGTCTTGGTCTTGGCATAGCTCTGGAGGCACAAAGTGAGGAGGGGGTCAGGGAGCCAGGAAGACCAGTCCTGCCACAGGGGGAGCCAGGCAGGACACACCATGATGAGAGGCTCTCTTGAGCCAAGCACAGAATGCTTGGGGAGCGTAAAGAAGCAAGCTCCTGCCCCATGCCAGCCTCAAAAAGGCAGGGGCCCTGCCTCTGGGCACGCAGCAGGTGCTTGGTATTTTTTTGAATGATTAATTTTTTTCCTTGAGACAGTCTCACTGTATTCACCCAGGCTGGAGTGAAAGTGGCGCGATCTCGGCTCACTGCAACCTCTGATTTCTGGTTCAAGCAATTCTCCTGCCTCAGCCTCCCAAGTAGCTCAGATTACAGGTGTCCGTCACCATGCCCAGCTAATTTTTTTTTTTTAAAGGGAGTCTTGCTCTTGTCACCCAGGCTGGAGTGCCGATGGCATGATCTTGGCTCACTGTAACCTCTGCCTCCCGGGTTCAAGCGATTCTCTTGCCTCAGCCTCTCGAGTAGCAGGGATTACATGTGCCTGCCATCATGCCCAGCTAATTTTTGTATTTTTTTTAGTAGAGACGGGGTTTCACCATGTTGGCCAGGCTGGTCTTGAACGCCTGACCTCATGATCTGCCCACCTTGGCCTCCCAAAGTGCTGGGATTACAGGCGTGAGCCACCACACCCGGCCTAATGTTTTTTTTGTTTTGTTTTGTTTTTTGAGACAGTTTCGCTCTGTCACCAGGCTGGAGTGCAGTGGCACAATCTCAGCTCACTACAACCTCCGCCTCCTGGGTTCAAGCAATTCTCCTGTCTCAGCCTCCAGAGTAGCTGGGACTACAGGCACCCGCCACCACACCCGGCTAATTTTTGTATTTCTGGTAGAGACAGGGTTTCACCATATTGGTCAGGCTGGTCTTGAGCTCCTGACCTCGTGATTCGCCCACCTTGGCCTCCCAAAGAGCTGGGATTACAGGTGTGAGCCACCGTGCCTGGCCTATTTTTTGGACAATTTTAATGTGGCTGTAACTGCCCATTTCCCGTGGTGGGGAAATGACGTGAACTGGAAGAATCCAGGAAGAGGAGCAGGGCGAGGAGATCAGGAAGGGCTCAGAAGAGCAGACCGATGACTTTGTTCCTAGGGTGATGGGGAGCCAGGGGAGGGCGTGAGCAGGAGGAGGACTGGCCAGACCACTGGGGTGGGAGGATGAGACCCCGACTGGTAATGGATTCTTCAATGTTCTTGGCATAAAACCCAGACTCCTTCCCACTGCTCCCATTGGCCTCTATGGCAACACTGGGCTCGTTATGGTCCCTGCCACAGGGCCTTTGCACGCCCCATTCCTGTTATCTCCACCCCAGCTCCGCTGTGTCCTAGATCTCGTTACCTTCTACAGTAGACCTGAGGTTAAACGTCCCATTCTCTGGGACAACTGCTTATAATTACACATTTATGGCCAGGCACGGTGGCTCATGCCTGTAATCCCAGCACTTAGAAGGCTGAGGTGGGCGGATCATGAGGTCAGGAGTTCAAGACCAGCCTGGCCAACATGGTGAAACCCCATCTCTACTAAAAAACTACAAAAATTAGCCGGCTATGGTGGCACATGCCTGTAATCCCAGCTACTCGGGAGGCTGAGGCAGGAGAACTGCTTGAACCCGGGAGGTGGAGGTTGCAGTGAGCCAAGATTGGCCCCACTGCACTCCAGCCTGGACAACAAGAGCAAAACTCTGTCTCCAAAAATAATAATAATTACACATTTATAGGCATAACTATCTGACTCACCTTCACTTCTCCCATGAGACTGTGACCTTCATTAGAATAGGACTTTGCCCATCTTTTTTGGTGGGGGGGTGGAAAGGGAAGGGGCAGAGATTGGGTCTTGCTGTTTCCCAGGCTGGTTGTGAACTCTTGGCCCAAAGAAACCTACACACCTCGGCCTCCCAGTGCTGGATTACAGGCCTGAGCCACTGCACCCGGCCTGACCTTGCCTATTTTGTCCACTGCTATATCCTCTCACCCACCACGATGCCCACATCAGTGAGTGATCTGAAAATGAGCCAGGCGCGGTGGCTCACGCCTGTAATCCCAGCAGTTTAGGAGGCCAAGGCAGGTGGATCACTTCAAGTCAGCAGTTTGAGACTACCCTGGCCAACATGGTTAAACTCCATCTCTACTAAAAATACAAAAATTAGTTGGGTGGTGGCGCATGCCTGTAGTCCCAGCTACTCAGGAGGCAGAGGCAGGAGAACCGCCGGGAAGTGGACATTGCAGTGAACCAAGATTGCGCCATTGCACTCCAGCCTGCGGGACAGAGTGAGACTCCATCTCCATCTCACAAAAAAAAAAAAAAAAAGAAAAGAAAGAAAACTAAAGAATGGACTCATCGGTGAATGGTTCAGGAGACAGATGAGGCCCCAGCCGAGCAGTCCAAAGAAAATCCAGCCATGGGCTTCCTCTGGACCCCACCCCCAACCTCCCCAGGAAGCTCCTTCGCTCCACCTTGCTCCACCTTGCTCCATTAGGCACTCACAATTCTCTTGAAGTTCTTCTGCCATATGGCAACCTGGTGCAGGATATCCAGCCTGGGGGGGAGGAGGGGACGCATGAGAAGCCCATCTCTACTTCAAATGCTCCCACCCCACTACAGGAAAACCCAGGATTCTCCCTTCCGCCTCCGGGGCCCTGTGTGATTTGCTGTTCCCCTCTGCCTGAAACACACTTCCCCTGGATGGTTCCTTCTCAGCCTACAAGTGTCAGCTCCAATAATTGCTGAAAGGAGCTCCTAGCTAACGAAAGAGACACACTGGCCAGGCGCGGTGGCTCACGCCTGTAATCCTAGCACTTTGGGAGGCCAAGGCAGGCGGACTGCTTGAGGCCAGGAGTTTAACACAAGCCGAGCAACATGAGGAAACCCTGTCTCTACAAAAAATACAAAAATTAGCTGGATGTGGTGGTACATGTCTGTCATTCTAGCTACTCGGGAAGCTGAGGCATGAGAATTGCTAGAACCCGGGAGGCAGAGGCTGAAGTGCGCCAAGGTTGTGCCATTGCACTCTAGCCTGAGCAACAGATCAACACTCTATCTCAAAAAAAAAAAAAAAGCCATCCCTTCTTCCTTGTTTTTTCTACCATTATTTTTTTCCTGCTATTACAGTTCACCTATTGCCACCTTCTTCGGGAACTGGTTTGCTTCTCTAGTTCTGTACCACTCCATACAGTCACATACTCAACACCTGAAACATGGCCAGTGCCCCATGCTAAAATGTGATTTCAATATAGTTTTAAATATAGGTTAAATACATTACTGAAATCAATTTCACCTATTTTTTCTTTTTGAGACGAGTCTCACTGTGTTGCCCAGACTGGAGTGCAGTGGCGGGATCTCGGCTCACTGCAACCTCCAACTCCGGGGTTCAAGCAAGATTCTCCTGCCTCAGCCTCCCAAGTAGCTGGGACTACAGGTGCCTGCCACCAGGCCCGGCTAATTTTTGTAGTTTTAGAAGAGACGGGGTTTTTCTTCACTATGTTGGCCAGGCTGGTCTTGAATTCCTGGCCTCGTGATCCACCTGCCTTGGCCTCCCAAAGTGCTGGGTACAGGCTGGGTACACACCCAGCCTCCTTTTTTTCTTTTTTGAGATGGAGTGTCACTCTGTTGCTCAGACGGGAGTGCAGTGGTACAATCTTGGCTCACTGCAACCTCTGCCTCCCAGGTTAAAGCCATTCTCATGCCTCAGCCTCCTGAGTAGCTGGAATTACAGGTGTGCCACCATGCCTGGCTAATTTTTGTATTTTTAGTAAAGACAGGATTTTGCCATGTTGGCCAGGCTGGTCTTGACCTCAAGTGATCCACCCACCTCAGCCTCCCAAAGTGCTGGGATTACAGGTGTGAGCCACCGCAGGCAGCCCCTACATTTTCTTAGAGATGTTATGAACAGTCAGTTAACTAAAATACAAACAGCCTCTTCCAGGCACCTAGGAATGGTTGTCTTCCTTAGTGCTCTTATTTGCAAAAACCAGTTAACAAATGATTACCAACTTTTCTATAGAACTTATTACGTGCCAGAATGAAGTCATTTACTCATCACAGCAACCTCCCGAGCGCTGACAAAATAGGACACTGAGGCACAAGAGTGGAAGACAGGATTTGAACCTAATTAGTAGGGCTCCAGAGTTCTGTCTCCCTAACCCCTAGAGAATGTCACCTCTCAGACTTCAATCTCACACAGCGTTACATCAGGGGAAACTATCATCATCCCCCTTTGACAGGTCTCGAGAAACGGAGGCTGTAGAAATTGAGCACTCTCCCGAAGGCACAAGCCCAAAGTCATCCTGACTCTTTAACTCCCGCTCTTCATCCCTCTGCCACTCAGTTCAGCATTTCAGCCCGCGCTCACCTGGGCGCGGTGGCGAAAACATCCGGGTGCAGGTCGGCCAGGCCCACTCGCTCCTGCTCGAAGCCCCGCAGGGACTCGACCCAGGCCTGCACTGGGCGTCGAGGAGCGGGTACCGGGAACTCGACTTTGCGCAGCACGGGCTCCAGGAGACCTGGAGCGATTGCGGGGATCAGGGGTTAGGGTCAAGGGGCAGACCGCTCCGTCGCCGCCCCCTCCTAGGGCGACCCCGGCTGCCTCACCCTCGCTCGCCACTTGCTCCGGCTTCTCGGTCGGAGGCGCTGCCTCTTCCGCCAGCGAACTCAGGGCCTGCAAGGGGTGGGCGAAAGTGAGAGACGACCCCTGAACACCCCCCACATTTCATCCTTCGACCACGCCTCCAGCCCTTGGCCTCACCCGGCAGCCCGCAGGGCGAAGCCAGGCCCGCGCCCCGGCCCGGAACAACTGCAGCATCCCCGCGAAGCCTCCCCACGCCACGGGAGGTCAAGGCCACTGGAGTCGCGCGCGCCGCCGCCGAATGACGTCACGCATGCGACGCCGCCCGACCTGCCGCAACTCCACGCTGGAAAGCAAGGTATGCAAAACCAGATGGGGGGGTCCGACCCAGCGTGCCCCGACCTCCGCCCCAGGACTAATCCCCAGACCCCAATTTTCACTCCTGGCTTAAGGACCCTCTGCAACACTGGGTAACGCGACCTCACAGCAAGAAGCTCCAGCTTCCGTAGGCCTTTCCTATTTTGGGTCCCGCCCGCGGCGAGCTCAGCCAATGGGCGTTAACACTGAAGGAGTGTCCCCGCCCATAACTGGGCAGTTCTGGGGCGAGCAACTAAGGAATACAGCCAATAACGCTTAAGCTTTTGCTGTTGGTCACGCCCAGCGGGCCACGCCCTCATTTCGCCTCCAAGGCTCTCCGAGGTGGTTTTTCTTAATCTAATTATGTGGTTTTGTTTTTTTTTATTTGTTTAAAGACAGGGCCTAGTAAGCCTGTCCCACAGAAGCCTTCAGGGTTGGGCCTGCCAGACCATGCCTCCCACTTTAGATTCCCCAGGGCAGGGCCATGTCCTCCTGAAACCCCTCTGATTAGGGCTGTGTGTCCCCACCCACTAGACCAGGGTCCTGTCTCCTCTCAGACCTTCCAGGGCTCTCCCAGGAAAGAACAAAGTCGGACACAGATCCTGGACTTCCTCCCCTGTCACCTCCTAACAAATCCAAACGCTCATTTGAGATTCTTTATTTTGGTTTTTAGAGACAAGGTCTTGCTCTGTCGTCCAGGCTGGAGTGCATTGGGCAAGATGAAGGCTTGTTGCAGCCTCAAGCTCCTGAGCTCAAGGGATCCTCCTGCCTCAGTCTCCCGAGTAGCTGGTACTACAGGCGTGCACGCTCGGCTGTTTGTATTGTGCTTTTTAATTTTGTATTTGTATTTTGAGAAGGAGTCTCGCTTTGTCACCCAGGCCTGAGAGCAGTGGTGCGATCTCCACTGACTGCATCCTCCGCCTCCCGGGTTCAAGCGATTCTCTGCCTCAGCTTCCCGAGTAGTTGGGATTACAGGCGCCCACCACCAGCTAATTTTTGTATTTTTAGTGGAGACGGGTTTCACCATGTTAGCCAGGCTGGTCTCTAACTCGTGACGTCAGGTGATCCACCTGCCTTGGCCTCCCGAAGTGCTGGGATTACAGGCCTGAGCCAGTGCGTCCGGTCTAATTTTTTTTTTTTTTTTTTTTTGTAGAGACGGAGGCAAGTGTCTCCCAGTGTTGCCCAGGCTGGTCTGGTCTGGAACTTCTGGGCTCCAGCAATTCTCCCCCAGTGGCCCACCAGAGTGCTGGGATTACAAGCCTGAGCCACCGTGGCCCACCCATTTTTAAGTTCTTTACCATATTTCCGATAGACCTCAGGGGGGCGCCACCGGACCATAGCAGGCTTTCTCAGTGGTCCAGGGCTGTCTACTTGGAGGCCAGTGCATTCTGGACAGAGCACAGCTGCTGACAATGTGGTCTGTGAACCAACCTCATTTTTCTCTGCTGGAAAAAGGGGAATTTATGAGATTTCAATGATATAATGGAGGCAAAGCGTGCTATGCTTGGTAAAAGGTGAAAACTCAATAAATAGAATTATTATTATTTTTTGAGAGAGTCTCTCCCTGTTGCCCAGGATGGAGTGCAGTGGCTCAGTCTTGGCTCACTGCATCCTCCGTCTCCCCAGGTTCAAGCGATTCTCCTACCTCAGCCTCCCAAGTAGCTGGATCACAGGCATGTGCCACCATGCCTGGCTAATTGTTTGTATTTTTACTAGAGACGGGATTTCACCATGTTGGCCAGGATGGTCTTAAACTCCTGACCTCATGATCCGCCCACCTCAGTCTCTCAAAGTGCTGGGATTACAGGTGTGAGCCACCGAGCCTGGCCTATTATTATTATTATTTTGAGATGGAGTCTTGCTCTGTTGCCCAGGTTAGAGTACAGTGGCACGATCTCGGCTCACTGCAACCTCCACCTCCCCGGGATCAAGCAATTCTCCTGCCTCAGCCTCCCGAGTAGCTGGGATTACAGGTGCCTGCTACCTCGCCTGGCTAATTTTTGTATTTTTAGTAGAGAAGGGGTTTCACCATCTTGGCAGGCTGATCTCAAACTCCTGACCTTTGATCCACCCGCCTCAGCCTCCCAAAGTGCTGGGATTACAGGTGTGAGCCACTGTGCCTCATCACATTATTATTATTATTTTCTTTTTTCAGATGGAGTCTCGCTGTGTCGTCCATGCTGGAGTGCAGTGGCGCGATCTTGGCTCACTACAATCTCTGCCTCCCAGGTTCAAGCGATTCTCCTGCTTCAGCCTCCTGAGTAGCTGGGATTACAGGTATGCGCCACCACGCCCGGTTAATTTTTGTATATTTAGTAGAGACACGGTTTCACCTTGTTGGTCAAGCTGGTATTGAACTCTTGACCTTGTGATCTGCCCGCCTCAGTCTCCCAAAGTGCTGGGATTACAGGCATGAGCCACTGCACTTGGTTGCATTATTATTATTGATTGTTATCAGAGACAAACAAGGGCCAAGACAAGTGTGAGTGGGGGCAGAGACTGGAGGACTTGCACATTGTGCTAAAGATATGGGCTCTCTCTCGGTATCTGGTATATAAATATTTTAGAAACATTTTTGTGAAGTACTAATGAAAATTTTGCTGGGCGCTGTGGCTCACACCTGTAATCCCAACACTTTGAGAGGCAGAGGTGAGAGGATCACTTGAGCCCAGGAGTTTGAGACCAGCCTAGGCAACATGCCAACACCCTGTTTCTACCAAAAATTTAAAAATTAGCTAGGTATAGTGGTATATGCCTGTGGTCCCAGCTACTGGGGAGGCTAAGGCAGAGGATCACTTGAACCCAAGAGATTCAGGTTATGGTGAGCCATGTTCATGCCACTGCACTCCAGCCTGAGTGACAGAGTGAGATCCTATCTCAAAAAAAAAAAAAAAAAAAAAAAAAAAAAAAAAAACGTGGCCAGGCGCAGTGGCTCACGCCTGTAATCCCAGCACTGTGGGAGGCCAAGGCAGGCTAGTCACGAGGTCAGGAGTTTGAGATCAGCCTGGCCAACATGGTGAAAACCCATTTCTACTAAAAATACAAAAAATTAGCTGGGCATAGTGGCATGCGCCTGTAATCCCAGCTATTCAGGAGGCTGAGGCACGAGAATCACTTGAACCCAGGAGGCGGAAGTTGCACTGAGCCGAGATTGTGCCACTGCACTCCAGCCCAGGTGACAGACTGAGACTACATCTCAAAAAAAAAAAAAAAAGTATAGCATATTGTGTATTTTATCCTTGCAAGAATAACTGTGGTTGCATGTTTAGGACTCCATGTATTTTGCAACTTTAAAAGGTCTTTTAATCCTTTATTTTGTTCCTGTTGTTTTTGAGACAGGATCTCACCCTGTTGCTAGTATGTAGTGCAGTGGTAAGATTATAGTTCACTGTAGTCCTGAACTCCTGTGCTCACATGATCCTCTGCCTCAGCCTCCCATGTAGCATGTAGCTAGGACTACAGGCGTGTGTCACCATGCCTAGCAATTTTTTTTTTTTTTGAGATGGAGTCTTGCTCTGTTGCCAGGCTGTAGTGCAGTGGCTCAATCTCGGCTCACTGCAACCTCCACCTCCCAGGTTCAAGTGATTCCCCTGCCTCAGCCTCCTGAGTAGCTGGAATTACAGGTGCCTGCCACCACACCGGGCTAATTTTTTGTGTTTTAGTTTTTAGCAGAGATGAGGTTTCACCATGTTGTCCAGACTGGTCTCAAATTCTTGACCTCAAATGATCCGCCTGCCTCAGCCTCCCAAAGTGTTGGGATTATAGGGGTGAGCCACCACACCTGGCCGCCTGGCTTAATTGCTTAGTGATTTATTAGGCACCTGCTGTTCACCACTGGGACACCAGCAAATCCAGCAGACGCTTTTGAGATATTCACAGTCCAAAGGACTGAAGGATCAGAGTTTAGGAGGGGGAGTCTATAGGGTCTGTGGGCGTCCATAGGAGGAATTCCCAACCACAGGGGCAGGGTCTTGGAGTGGTCTTGTGAAGCTATAGCCTGAGAGCTAAGGCTTGAGGACTTTGTCCAGAGGAGAAAGTGTGTTTCAGGTTGAGAGAACAGCAGTTGCAAAGGCCAGGAGCAAGGAAAGACTGACGGGATAGAGGTGGCTGAACCTTTCCGACTACCCACCACAAGCTTCCTTTGTTTTTCTTCTTCTTATGGTTTCTGAGACAGGGTCTTACTCTGTCACCCAGGCTGGAGTGCAGTGGTGTGATCTTGGCTCACTGCAACCTCCGCCTCCCAGGTTAAAGTGATCCTCCCATCTGAGCCTCCCCAAGTAGCTGGGACTAGGCACACACTACCATGCCCAGCTAATTTTTGTATTCTTACTAGAGACAGCGTTCTGCCATGTTGCCCAGGCTGGTCTTGAACTCCTGACTTCAGGTGATCCCCCCACAGCTTCCGTGATTATCCTATTTAAAATAGCAAATCAGCTGGGCACTATGGCTCATGCCTGTAATCTCAGCACTTTGGGAGGCTGAAGCGGGTGGATCACCTGAGATCAGGAGTTCGAGACCAGCCTGACCAATATGGTGAAACCTGTCTCTACTAAGAATACAAAAATCAGTCAGGTGTGGTGGTGAGTGCTTGTAGTCCCAGCTACTCAGGAGGCTGAGATGGGAGGATCACTTGAACCCAGGAGGCGAAGGTTGCAGTGAGCCGAGATTACTCCACTGTACTCCAGGCCAGGTGACAGATTGAGATTCCGTCTCAAAAAAAAAAAAAAAAAAAAAAAAGCAAATCTTCACCCCTGACCCTTCTGACCCATTGTCTTGCCCTACTTTTTTCTATTAATATTTATCTTTTTTTTTTTTTTTTTGAGACAGTGTCCCACTCTGTCACCCAGGCTAGAGTGCAATGTCACAATCTCGGCTCACTGCAGCCTCTGCCTCTGGGGCTCAAGTGATCCTCCCACTTCAGCCTCTTGAGTAGCTGGAACTACATGTGTGTGCCACCACAGCCGGCTATTTAAAAACGTTTTTGTTTTGTAGACACGGGTCCTACCACATTGTCCAGGCTGGTCTCAGACTCCTTGGCTCAAGCAATCCTCCCACCGTAGCCTCCCAAAGTGCTGGGATTGCAGACGTGAGCCACCACATCTGGCCTAACGGTTATCTTCTTCTTCTTTTTTTTTTTGAGAGCAAGTTTTGCTCTTGTTGCCCAGGCTGGAGTGCAATGGCACGATGTCGGTTCACTGCAAACTCCGCCTCCCAAGTTAAAGCCATTTTCCTGCCTCAGCCTCCCAAGTAGCTGGGATTACAGGTGCCTGCCACCATGGCCAGCTAATTTTTTGTATTGTTAGTAGAGACAAAGTTTCACTATGTTGGCCAGGCTGGTCTCAAACTCCTGGCCTCAAGTGATCTGCCCACCTCGGCGTCCCAAAAGTCTGGGATTACACATGTGAGTCATCTCACCCAGCCCGAATGTTTATCTTCTAATATCCTATATAATTTCCTGGGGTGCATGTTAAAAATGCTTTTTGTCTGCCTCTCCCATTAAAGTGTAAACTCACCCAAGGCAGGAATTTCCCTCTATCCTATTCCCTACTGTACCCTCACCACTCAGTGCAGTGCCTCGACCACAGTACGTGCTCAATCAATGTCTCTTTCTTCCTTTCCTTTTTCTTTTTAGAGACAAGGTCTCACTCTGTCACTTAGGCTGGAGTGCAGTGATATGATCATAGCTCACTACAGCCTCCAACTCTTGGGCTCAAGTGATCCTCCTGCCTCAGCCTCCCAAATAGCTTTGACCACAGGCATGCACAACCACACCCAGCTAATAAATGTTTCTTGAGTAAATTCCTTCGTTCATCCCGTTGCAGAGATATTGCTAAAAACAGAGGACTTTCTGCGTATGTCCCTGGGTCTCAGGTCTCTGTCCGCCTGAGGTCACTGGGCACATAAGGTGCCCATACATGAATCACTCAATAGCACTGGTTTGAATCCAGGCACTGCCACTGATTGGCTGGATGCCTTTGGGAAAGTGGTGTGCTCCTTTGAAGCTGTGGCCTCCTAATCTGTAAGTGGAACACACACAAACCCTTCCCTGTTGGGCTGTGTTGAGGACAAATTCTTCCTTCTAGCCTCACTCCTCATCATCTGTTACCCACCCCCTAGAGGTAAGCTGTAAACACCTGAGTCAGGTCACGTTCCTCCTCTGCTCAGGACCCTCAGTGCCTTCCACTGCAGTTAGCACTGAAGCTAAAGTTCTCTTCCATCCCTCAAGGCTCCACGGGACCTGCCCTCACCTTCCATTCTCCTGTTCCATTACTCCGTGGCTTCAGCCGCCCTGGCCTCCTCAGCAGAACCCAGAACCCACCAATCACTTTCCATTTCCCCCTGAATATCTGGGTTTTTTTTAGAGATGAAGTTTCACCATGTTGGCCAGGCTGGTCTTGAACTCCCGATCTCAGGTGATCCACTCGCCTCTGCCTCCCCAAATGCTGGGATTACAGGTGTGAGCCACCGCGCCCGGCCTGTTTTTGTTTTTTTATTATTATTTTTTCTTTTTAAAAACATGATGGGGGCCAGGCATGGTGGGCCATGCCTATAATCCCAGTACTTAGAGAGGCCGAGGTGGGCCGATGACTTGAGGTCAGGAGTTCGAGACCAGCCTGGCCAACATGGTGAAACCTCCTCTCTAAAAACACAGAAATTAGCCAGGCATGGTGGTGGGTGCCTATAATCCCAGCTACTTGGGAGGCTGAGGTAGGAGAATCACTTGAACCCGGGAGGCGGAGGTTGCAGTGAGCTGTGATTTCACCACTGCACTCCGGGGTCTCACTATGCGGCCCAGGCTGGTCTCCAACTCCTGGCCTCCAGTGATCCACCACTTCAGCCTCTCAAAGTGCTGGGATTACAGATGTGAGTCACCACGCCCGGCCTCCCCCTCAATATTTGTGTGTCTCACTCTTTCATCTCCTTTGACTCTTTGCTGAAATGCCACCTTCTCAGGTGACAGTGCATCTAAACTCATCCTTCTCTTCCTACTCCAGTTTTTATTTTTTATCTTTTAGAGGCAGAGTCTCCATCTGTCACCCAGGCTGTAGTGCAGTGGCAGAATCATAGGTCATTGCAGCCTTCACCTCCTGGGCTCACATCGTCCTCACACTCAGCCTCCTGAGTAGCTGGGACCACAGGCACGCGCCACCACACTGGGCTACCTGAGTAGCTGGGACTACAGGTGCCGCCACACTGGGCTGACTTTTTTAATTTTTGGTAGAGACGGAGATCCATGACACTGCTCAGGGTAGTCTGAAATTTCTGGCCTCAAGCTGTACTTCTGCCTCGGCCTCCCAAAGTGCTGGAATTACAGGCATGAGCCACTGCACCTGGTCCCTACCCCAGTTTACACAGCACTCCCCAACCAGTATATTGATTATGAGTCTTTTTTTTTTTTTTCCTAAGATGGAGTTTTGCTCTTGTTGCCCAGGCTGGAGTGCGGTGGCACGGTCTCGGCTCACTGCAACCCCCGTCTCCCGGGTTCAAGTGATTCTCCTGCCTCAGCCTCCCAAGTAGGTGGGACTACAGGCGCCTACCACCATGCCCAGCTAATTTTTGTATTTTTAGTAGAGTCGGGGTTTCATCATATTGGCCAGGATGGCCTCGATCTCGTCACCTCGTGATCCGCCCACCTCGGCCTCCCAAAGTGCTGGAAATACTGGCATGAGCCACCACACCTGACCCCCAATTATGAGTCTTAACAAAAGGGCAGTAACAACCAGGAGACCTGCACACCAAAAGGCTCAAAGTTCGACCATTTTGAGCCAAACCTGGGGACAGGTCAAAGGTTGATGCAACCAGCCCTCTCCTGTGGATCAAAGGTTCAATTGCAGGTGACCTCTGTTACTGGTAGCGTGGGACCAGCATCAACTCTGCAGCCCGGAGAGGGCCTTTGCTGGTTGTGGGTATCACAGCAATTTAGGGGGCACACATCAGATGTCGGATGGCCCCTCAACATCTGGACTTGTCTTTTTCTCCTTTACTGAAGAGGGGTTCTCATGAAGGCCACGGTTCAGAGCTGCAATACTGGGGGGCAGCCCCCCAAAAGAAGATACAGGGCATGAGGTTGGAGGCTCAAGTGATCTGCTCACCTCAGCCTCCCAAAGTGTTGGAATTACAGGAGTGAGCCACTGTGCCCAGTCAATTTTCCTCATCTTTAAAATGGGATCGGCCGGGCATGGCGACTCACGCTTGTAATCCCAGCGCTTTGGAAGGCCGAGGCAGGTGCATCACTTGAAGTCAGGAGTTCGAGACCAACCTGGCCAGTATGGTGAAATCCCATCCCTACTGAAAATACAAAAATTAGCTGGGCGTGGTGGCGGGTGCCTGTAATTCCAGCTACTCAGGAGGCTGAGGCAGGAGAATCACTTGAATTCAGGAGGCAGAGGTTGCAGCGAGCCAAGATCATGCCACTGCCCTCCAGCCTGGGTGACAGAGCGAGACTCTATCTCAAAAAAAAAAAAAAACAAGAAAGGTACAGGGCATAGCTGGATAATATAGGTCTATCGCAGGAGATGAGGATGGTCTCGTATACTGACAAGAACTGCCTAAAGCTCCCCTCCCCCATGAACTGTCTAAACATCTGCTGTGTGTTTGTTTTCAGCTCAGCTTGTGTGTAACTGCCAAGCCCCGTGAGGGGGTGGAGCCTCCAACTGAGGGCCCCCTACTCCCACAGTGGGGCTGATTTGCATGATTATTTTCATTTCCTTCATATTTTCATTTCCTTCAGTTCCCTGAGCAACCAGAACAGGGGTGCAGGGTAGTAAAAAGCCACAACTAGCCCTCCAGGCAGGTGTTGGCGAGAACCAGACGGTCCCACCGCCTTGAGGGCTTGAGCCCCTGGGCAGGTCACTTTGGCTCTCCAGGCCTCAGTTTCCTCCTCTGTAAAAAAAGAGAGTCTAATCGCCCCTACCCACATGGTTCGCACAGGGCCCGAGCCTGCGTGCCTTGGCATCATACACTCCCTGTGCTATTCTCCCTGCATGGCTAGGGGCCGGCCTCTGCACACGACATCTCCCTTGCCCACTAGCTTCTGGCCACAGTTAGTCAATGGGAGACGCTGGGAGCAGATTGTCGGAGAGGAAGGTGGGAGAAGCCAAGATATTTCTTTTCATCTTTTTCAATTTTTTTTTTTTTTTTTTGGGATGGAGTCTTGCTCTTCACCCAGGCTGGAGTGCAGTGGTGCGGTCTTGGCTCACTGCAGCCTTCGCCTCCCAGGTTCAAGTGATTCTCCTGCCTCAGCCTCCCAAGTAGCTGGGATTACAGGCACCCATCACCACACCTGGCTAATTTTTGTACTTATTTATTTATTTATTTATTTTTGAGACAGAGTCTTGCTCTGTTGCCCAGGCTGGAGTGCGGTGGTGTGATCTCGACTCACTGCAACCTCTGCCTCCCAGGATCAAGCGATTCTCCTGCCTCAGCCTCCTGAGTAGCTGGGATTACAGGCGCATGCCACCACACTTGGCTAATTTTTGTATTTTTAGTAGAGACAAGGTTTCACCATGTTGGTCAGTCTGGTCTTGAACTCGTTGTATACACGCCTCGGCCTCCCAAAGTGCCAGGATTACAGGCATGAGCCACCACGCCCAGCCCCTAATTTTTGTATTTTTAGTACAGATGGGGTTTCACCATGTTGGCCAGGCTGGTCTCAAACTCATGACCTTGTGATCTACCTGCGTTGGCCTCCCAAAGTGCTGGGATTACAGATGTGAGCCATTGCTCCCAGACTCCTTTTGTTTTTTTCTTAAGATAGGGTCTCACTCTGTCACGCAGGCTATAGTGCCATGGCACAATCATAGCTCACTGCAGCCTTGACCTCCTAGACGTGATCCTTTTGCCTCAACCTTCTGAGTTGCTGGACCCACAGATATGCGCCACCATGCATGAATACTTTTTTTACAATTTTAAAAATAGAGATGGGGGTCTTCTATATTACTCAGGCTGGTCTCAAACACCTGTCTTCAAGTGATCCTCCCACCGTGGCTTCTCGAAGTGCTGGGATTACAGTTGTGAACCACTGTACCCGGCCCAAGATATTTCTCCCCATACGCCGTTGGTAGCACCTCCCATTAGACATAGTCTCCCTGTGTGGTAATTTTTTTTTTTTTTTTTTTTTGAGACAGAGTCTCGCTGTGTTGCCAGGCTGGAGTGCAGTGGTACAATCTCAGCTCACTGCAACCTCTGCCTCCTGGGTCCAAGTGATTATCCTGCCTCAGCCTCCTGAGTAGCTGGGATTACAGGTGCACGCCACCACATCCACCTAATTTTTGTATTTTTAGTAGAGACAGGGTTTCACCATGTGGGCCAGGATGGTCTTGATCTCCTGACCTCGTGATCTGCTCGCCTTGGCCTCCCAAAGTGCTGGGATTACAGGCATGAGTCACTGTGCCCAGCCCTATGTGGTAATCTTTATTTAAAATTTTTTACATGATCTGCCATATCCTTTATTTTTATTATTTTATTTTTTTGAGAGATGGGGTTTGGCTACATTGCCCAGGCTGGACTCCAACTCTTGGGCTCAAGCCATCCTCCTCTCTCAGCCTCCTAAGTGGCTGGCACTACACGAGTACACCGCCATGCTTGGTTTATGCTAATTTAAAATAATCTCTCCATCCTTTTTTTTTTTTTTGAGACAGAGTCTTACTCTGTCGCCTGGATTGGAGTGCAGTGGCACCATTTTAGCTCACTGTAACCTCCCCTCCTGGGTTCAAGCAATTGTCCTGCCTCAGCCTCTGGAGTAGCTGGGAATACAGGCGTCTGCCACTACGCCCAATTAATTTTTTGTATTTTTAGTAGAGACAGGGTTTCACCATGTTGACCAGGCTGGTCTCAAACTCCTGACCTCGTGATTTGTCCTCCTTGGGCTCCCAAAGTGCTGGGATTACAGGCGAGAGCCATCACACCCGGCCATCCTTTTTTTTTTTTTTTTTTTTTTTTAATCTGTGTATTAAATGGACCCCTGTATTAAATCCCCCTCCATTGGAGACACTTCTGTTTCCCTGCTTAGACCAGGTAAATGTAAAGCTGCTGTCAGAAGGCCAGGCACAGTGGTTCACGCCTGTAATCTCAGTGCCCCGGGAGGCCAAGGTGAGAGGATCACTTGAGCCCAGGAGTTCAAGTCCAGCCTGGGCAACATAATCACACCCACCTAACTCTCTTCAAAAAATTTAAGTTAGCTGTGGGCATGGTGGCTTGGGCCTGTAGTCCGAGCTACTCGGTAGGCTGAAGTGGGTAGATTACTTGAGCTCACAAGCTTGAGACTACAGTGAGCTATGATTGCACCACTGCACTCCAGCCTGGGTAACAGAGCAAGATCTTATCTTTAAAGATAAAAAGTAGGCCGGGAACCGTGACTCACGCCTGTAATCCCAGCACTTTGGGAGGCTGAGGTGTGTGGATCATGAAGTCAGGAGTTTGAGACCAGCCTGGCCAAGATGGTGAAACCCTGTCTCTACTAAAATACAAAAATTAGCCAGGCACGGTGGCAGGCACCTGTAATCCCAGCTACTCGGGAGGCTGAGGCAGGAGAATCGCTTGAACCCGGGAGGCGGAGGTTGCAGTGAACCGAGATGGCACTGCTGCACTCTAGCCTGGGCGACAGAGCAAGACTCCGTCTCAAAAAAAAAAAAAATTTCCCTTTTTAACATACAGTTGTGCAAATTTCAACCAACATATATAGTCACATAACCAAAACCACAATCAAGATGCAGAATGGTTCCATCACTAAAAAAAAAAAAAAAAAAAAATTCCCTTGTGTGTGTGTCTCTCTCTCTCTCTTTTTTTTTTTAAAGACATTGTCTTGCTCTGTTGCTCAGTCTGGAGTGCAGTGGTGCAATCATATCTCACAGTAGTATCAAACTGCTAAACTCGGGATCCTTCTTCCTCAGCCTCCAGAAGAGCTAGTACAGGCGTGTGCCACTGCACCTGGCTCATTTTTTTTTTATTTTTTGTAGAGATGGGGTCTCACTCTGTCGCCCAGACTGGTTTCTCTGACTCCTGGATTTAAGTGATTCTCTCACCTCGGCCTCTGAAAGTGCTGGGATTACAGGCATGAGCCACTGCACTCCGACCCACCATGCCCTTTTGCAGGCAACCTCTTGTCCCAATATTTCACTGTACCTATAGTTTTTCTTCTCCTAGAACATTGTAGAAATAGAATCAGGGCTGGTCGCGGTGACTCACGCCTGTAATCCCACCACTTTGGGAGGCTGAGGCGGGAGGATCACGAGGTCAGGAGATCCAGACCATCCTGGCTAACATGGTGAAACCCCGACTCTACTAAAAATACAAAAAATTAGCCGGGCGTGATGGCACGCGCCTATAGTTCCAGATACTGGGGAGGCTGAGGCAGGAGAATTTCTTGAACCTGGGAGGTGGAGGTTTCAGTGAGCCAAGATCACGCCACTGCATTCCATCCAGCCTGAGTGACAGAAGGAGACTCAGTCTCAAAAAGTAAATAAATAAATAAATAAATAAATAGAATCACACAGTATGTGACCTTTGCGTTCAACTTCTTTCCCTCATCCTAATGCGTTGAGAGTTCTCCACGTGGCTAGGTATATAAGTATCACTACTTCCTTCTTTCTGATTTTGATGTAGTCTTTTTTTTTTTTTTTTTTTTTAGGTGGAGTTTCATTTGTTCTTGTCACCCAGTCTGGAGTGCAATGGCACACATCTCGGCTCACTGCCACCTCCACCTCCTGGGTTCAAGCGATTCTTCTGCCTCAGCCAGGATAATCTAATTTTTTTGTTTTTAGTAGAGATTAGGTTTCGCCATGTTGGCCAGGCTAGTTTCGAACTCCTGACCTCAGGTGATCTGCCTCCCTCAGCCTCCCAAAGTGCTGGGATTACAGGCGTGGTGTTCCGTCATGAGGATGGACTGCAACTTGTCTCTCCTTTCCCTAGCTGAGGGAGCTGCTGTGAGCTATTGAGGGTGAGTCAACATTTGTAAAGCGCTTAGGGCAGTAACTGGCACGTTATACACATGTCAGCTGTCATGACCACACTGGGGTGGGAGAGGCTTGCTGAGAAGTTGGCTTTTTTGGGGTTCCTCTGTCCCCTAATTGTCCATACTTCCTTCAGCTGGAAGAGAGAGAGCCCACCCTTCCCCAGCTCAAAGGAACGAGACTGCTTCTGGTGCAGATGTGGCAGAGGCTGGCCTCCAGCGGGGAGCCTCCCCACCCCATTGCTGAAGCTGAAAGTGGGCCCTGAGCCCGTGGTGGAGATGAGGCAGCTGCAGTTCAGTTCCCCTCGCCTGCCAAGATCAGCATCTGGGAAGCTTCTCTGCAGCCTGGGGCCCCTTCCCCCCAGCGCTGGGGCGATGAAGAGAAAGTTGGGATCCGTCTCAGACAATTCCCAGGCAGTTCCTCCTGCCAGAGTTGAGAGTCAGGGGGTGGGGGAGACAGTGGAGGCCCAGGGAGGGTGGAGAATAGGCCTGGGCTGCTCGTGGATTTGGGAGCCATGGGGCCAACCACAAGATCTGGGGTGAAGGGCTGGACCTCCTGGATTTGGGGGAGTTCACAATATCCGGGGTGAAGGTGGGAATGGGAGTTGGAGGACATCCCTTCATCTTTTCCTATCCACTGGGGCAGAGATGGGGGTGGCTGCCTGGGGACTGGGTTGGCGAATGAATGAACAAGAGGACAAACAGCCAGGGCTGCTGGACTGATAGGAGCCAGATGAGTCCAGTTCAAATCTCACCCCTCCTGTGTGCCTCAGTTTTCTTTTCTTTTCTTTTTTTTTTTTTTTGAGACAGAGTCTTGCTCTGTCACCCAGGCTGGAGTGCAATGGCTCACTGCAACCTCTGCCTCCCGGGATCAAGCGATTCTCCTGCCTCAGCCTCTCAGGTAGCTGGAGTTACAGGCACGCGTCGCCGTTGCCGGGCTGATTTTTGTATTTTTAGTAGACACGGGGTTTCGCCATGTTGGCTGGACTGGTCGAAGTCCTGACCTTAGGTGATCCACCTGCCTTGCTCTCCCAAAGGGCTAGATTACAGGCATGAGCCATGGCACCCAGTCAATTTTTCTCATCTTTAAAATGGGATTGGCAGGGCACAATGGCTCACGCCTGTAATCCCAGCACTTTGGGAGGCCGAGGCGCATGGACCACTTCAGGTCAGGAGTTTGAGACCAGCCTGGCCAACATGGTGAAACCCCGTCTCTACTAAACATACAAAAATTAGCTGGACGTGGTGGCACACACCTGTAATCCCAGCTTCTCAGGAAGCTGAGGCAGGAGAATCGCTTGAACTGGGGAGGTGGAGGTTGCAGTGAGCCAAATCACGCCACTGCACTCCAGCCTGGGCGACAGAGTGAGACTCCATCTCAAAAAAAAAAAAAAGGGGGATGATGGTTATCATAATAATACCCACTTCCTTGGGTTGTGAGGACTCACAGCGCCACACCTAGCACACAGTCGGTGGCTGCGAGTGTTAGCCATTATTGTCACTGCCCTATAATTAGTGGAAGCTAGTTCAAGCCTCTTCCTTCTCCTCTATTTCCCCTGCTGGGAGTTCTCCAAGAAAAGGGCCCTGTTTCCTTCCTCTTCCACTGTTCTCTCACTCAGGGGCCCCCCCGAGGGTCGGCCAAGCTCTCCTCCTGACCCCCCCCCCCCACCAAGACCATCAGGAAGTCCAGGCCTCCAGTGTTTCCCAGTCCTCTGTGCCGCTCCCTTGGCTGACCTGCAGAAGACATTGTGTTGACCCAGGAGTGGGAGGGAGGCGGAAGTTGCATGTCGGTGTGTCTGTGTGTCCCTGGGGATATCACCTTTGTCTGGGAGCCTCGGTTCCCCCGGCAGAGGGCCGGAAATGTCTGTGGCCTTGACATCACCCCCAGCCAACCCCCCAGTCCCAGGGGAGACTGCAAATTGCTGAGCCAGCCCAGGCACTTCCTCCCCAGCCTTCAGGTCCCCACATAGGCTGAGATTTCCGCTCCGATAGCTCTCCGACAAGCAGAAAACCTAATTTTCTTGGTGCCTCCTCCTTTTCGGGTCGAACACCTGGTTTCTAGAGTGTCCAGGCAACACTTCTCACTTGGTAGAGGAGGTGGTGAGGTTTTGCCGAGGTCCAAGTGCACCCAAAGGTCTCACCCAGAACCCCATAGACCCTGAAATCGAACTCAGGAAAAGGAGCCAAGTCTAGAATGACTAGTCACTTTCTGACTTTCTTTTTCCTTTTCTTTTTTTTTTTTGAGACAGATTCTCACTCTGTCACCCAGGCTGGAGTGCGGTGGCGCGATCTTGGCTCACTGCAATCTCTGCCTCAGCCTCCTCACTAGTTGGGATTACAGGCACACGCCACCATGCCCAGCTAATTTTTGTACTTTTAGTAGAGACAGGGTTTCATCCATGTTGGACAGGAAGGTCTCAATCTCTTGACCTCGTGATCTGCCTGCCTCAGCCTCCCAAAGTGCTAGGATTACAGGTGTGAGCCACTGAGCCCGGCCCACTTTCTGACTTTCTTTGTATTCCCGGCTCAAAGCTCCATCACCCTGTGTTAGAATTGTCTGGTTTCGGCCGGGCACCGTGGCTCATGCCTGTAATCGCAGCACTTTGGGAGGCTGAGGCGGGTGGATCACCTGAGGTCAGGAGTTCGAGACTAGCCTGGCCAACATTGTAAACCCCCGTCTCCAGTAAGAATACAAAAATTAGCCAGGTGTGGTGGCTTGTGCCTGTAATCCCAGCTACTTGGGAGGCTGAGGCAGGAGAATGGCTTGAAGCCACCAGGAGGCAGAGGTTGCAGTGAGCAGAGATCTTGCCAGTGCACTCTAGCCTGGGTGAGAGAGCAAGACTCTGTCTAAATAAATAAATAAATAAAAATAATTGTCTGGTTTCTACTCTGTCTCCTCCATCAGACTGTCAGGTTTGTACAGCAGCAACCATCACCAGGCTTAGCACACAGCATTACACATTGTGTTACATGCACACACATGTTGCATGCCTATATGTAGCATTAATGTGTTGATTTTTTTTAAATGGGGTCTTACTGTATTGCCCAGGCTGGTCTCAAATTCCTGGCCTCAAGCAATTCTCCCACCTCTGCCTTCCAAAATGCTAGGATTACAGTTATGAGTCATCGTGCTTGGCCTGTTGAGTCTTCATCTATTTATATATTTTTTCAGACAGTGTCTTGCTGTGTCACCTAGGCTGGAGTGCAGTGGTGTGATTTCAGCTAACTGCAACCTCCACTTCCCAGGCTCAAGTGAACCTCCCACTTCAGCCTCTTGAGTAGCAGGAACTACAGGCACACACCACCATGCTTGGCTAATGTTTAATTTTTTGTTTTGTTTTCTTTTGTACAGATGAGGTCTCACTGTATTTCGCAGACTCATCTCACACTCCTGAGCACAACTGGTCTTCCCACCTTGGCCTCTCAAAGTGCTGGGATTACAGGCATGAGCCACTATGCATGATTGATTTTTAAAATTTTGTAATATATTTTTTGAGATGGGAGTTTCACTCTATTGCCCAGGCTGGAGTGTAGTGGCACGATCTTGGCTCACTGCAACCTCTGCCTCCCAGGTTTAAGTGATTCTCCTGCCTCAGCCTCCCGAGTAGTTGGGACTACAGGTGTGCACCACTGTGCCCAGCTAATTTTTTAATTTTTAGTAGAGACCCGGTTTCACCATGTTGGCCAGGCTGGTCTTGAACTTCTGACCTCAGGATCCGCCCACCTCGGCCTCCCAATAATTTTTGTATTTTTAACAGAGATGGGGGGTTTCACCATATTGATCAGGCTGGTCTCCCACTGCTGACCTCAGGTGACCCACTCGCCTTGATCTCTTTGTACATTTTTTTTGAATTAGTAATAGAAACTAATGATTTCAAACAGCTGGCCGGGGCTCATGCCTGTAATCTCAACACTTTGTGAAGCAGAGGCGGGCGGATCACCTGAGGTCAGGAGTTTGAGACCAGCCTAGCCAATATGACGAAACCCCGTCTTTACTAAAAATACAAAAAATTAGCTGGGCGTGGTGGCGTGCTCCTGTAATCCCAGCTACTCAGGAGCCTGAGGCAGGAGAATCGCTTGAACCTGGGAGGGGGGAGGTGGCAGTGAGTCGAGATCGTGCCAGTGCACGTCACCCTGGGCAACAGAGTGACACTCCATCTCAAAAAAAAATAAAATAAAATTCAAACAGCCCTCCAGGGTATACCATAAAAAGCTGTCCCTTCTTACCTCATTTCCCTGCACCCTGGTTCCTCTCCCTGAGTAACCACTGTGACTAGGGTCTGGTGCCTTCTCCCGGAGATGGCCCACGTGTCACAGGCAAATGTGTATGTATTTATACAGTTCTTATTAATACACCCAGAAATGCAATGCATACTCGTCTACACTGTACTTTTTCAACTTAATATGTTGAAGACCATTTCCCATCAGTACACACAAGACTACTACATTTATTTGTTTTTTTATTTTTATTTTTATTTATTTATTTGAAATGGAGTATTGCTCTGTTGCCCATGCTGCAGTGCAGTGGCGGGATCTCAGCTTACTGCAACCTCTACCTCCAGGGATCAAGCAATTCTCCTGCCTCAGCCTCCCAAGTCGCTGGGACTCCAGGCACACGCTACCATTCCCGGCTAATTTTTGTACTTTTAATAGAGATGTGGTTTGTCATGTTGGCCAGCCTGGTCTCAAACTCCTGACCTCAGGTGAGCCACCTGTCTTGGCCTCCCAAAGTGCTGGGATTACAGGCATGAGCCATCACACCTGGCCTCTTTATTTTTATTTTATTTTTTGAGACAGAGTTTTGCTCTTGTTGCCCAGGCTGAAGTGCAGTGGTGCCATCTTGGCTTACTGCAACCTCCACCTCCCAGTTTCAAGCGATTCTCCTAACTCAGCCTCCCAAGTAGCTGGGATTACAGGCGCCCACGACCACGTCCAGTAACACTTTGCATTTTTAGTAGAGATGGGGTTTTGCCATATTGGCCAGGCTGGTCTCAAACTCCTGACCTCAAGTGATCCACCCACCTCAGAGTCCCAGAGTGCTGGAATTACAGGTGTGCCACCGTGTCCAGCCAATTTTTGTATTTTTTTGTAGAAATGGGGTTTCACCATGTTGCCCAGGCTGATCTAGAGCTAATGGGCTCAAGTAATCCACCCGCCTTGGCTTCCCAAAGTGTTGGGATTACAGTCATGATGTGTATGTTTTCACAAACGGCACTCTCATAAAATGCCATGTCTCCCACCTGAACATAAGGTCACTGGGTCAGGGAGTTTTTCTTTTTTCTCTTTTGTTCACTGCTGTTCCCAGTAGGTGCATCAGAAATATTTGTTGCCAGGCAGGGTGGCTCATGCCTGTAATCCCAGCACTTGGGGAGGCCAAGATGGACGGATCGCTTGAGGTCAGGAGTTTGAGACCAGCCTGGCCAACATGGCGAAACCTTGTCTTTACTAAAAATGCAAAAAAAAAAAAAAAAAAAAAAAAAAAACACCAGCCAGGTGTGGTGGCATGTGCCTGTATTCCCAGCTACTCAGGAGGCTGAGGCGCAAGAATCCCTTGAACCTGGGAGGCGGAGGCTGCAGTGAGTCGAGATTGCACCACTGCACTCCACCCTGGGGGGGGGAGACAAAGTGAGACTCTGTCTCAAACAAACAAACCAAAAAGTCTGTTGGAATGAGGGGCTCCCCTATCCTTTTGTCGAGCTGCTGGTTACACACACACACACACACACACACACACACACACACACACACGTACACAAACATCTTTCAATGAAGGTGTATATCATTTGTGCAGGCAAGCACACAGAAACACCCAGGAAAGAGTGGAAATTGGAAAACTGAATAGAAGACTGGGCCCAACGCTGGAAGGCAGGAACAAACTGGGCCTTGCTGGTTCCCCTTGCCAGAGGGGACAGTGATCTACAGAGGCAGGGTAGACTGTGGAGTGTCCCCAGTCCCCTAAGGAAGAGAGGGCAGCAGCTGAATTCTGGAGTCTTATCAGGGCAGAGATCCGCTGGGCGCAGTGGCTCACGCCTGTCATTCCAGCTGTTTGGGAGGCCGAGGCGGGAGGATTGCTTGAACTCAACAGCTCAAGACTAGCCTGGGCAACATAGCAAGCCCCCATCTCTACAAAAAGTTTCAAAAAATGAGCCAAACATGGTGGCACATCTGTAGTCCCAGCTAGTCTGGAGGCTGAGGCAGGAGGTTGAGGCTCCAGTGAGCTATGATTGCGCCACCGTACTCTGGCCTGGATGACAGAGCAAGACCCTGTCTCAAAAAAAGAAAAGAAAAAGGGAGAGACCAATTTTGTCTTTGGGACAGGGTATTGCACTTGGTAGGAATTTCATTATTTTTTGGTTGGACATACAGCAGGCACTTTTTTTTTCTTTTTTTTTTGAGGTGAAGTTCTGCTCTTGTTGCCCAGGCTGGAGTGCAATGGCTCGATCTTTGCTCAAGGCAACCTCCACCTCCCGGGTTTAAGCGATTCTCCTGTCTCAGCCTCCCAAGTAGCTGGAATTACAGGCATGCACCACCATGCTTGGCTAATTTTTGACGGGGTTTCTCCATGTTGGCCAGGCTGGTCTCAAACTCCCAACCTCAAGTGATAGACCCGCCTCAGCCTCCCAAAATGCTGGCATTACAGGAGTGAGCCACCCAGCTGGGCCCACAGTAGGCGCTTAAAGCCTAATTGCAGCGTTGACACCTAGTAGGTACTTCCAAGGCTCTTTGTTGAGTAAATAAAGGTAATCTCGTGTTTTCTTCCAAGTCCAGAGTCCCAGGGGTGAGCCCAGAGTTAATCTGGAGTTGAAGATAGTTGTTTCAGGTTGAGGCCACCTGATCAGGAACACTGTGATGTCACCAGGCCAGCGTTACGTCTCGCGCGGGCCAGTTCTCACGGGTGGGGGCTGGGAGGGGCAGACCGAGAGGTGGGGGGGCGGACAAAGGGGCCCTCGGTGCAGCTCCTGCCAGCCCAAGCGTGCGCCCCCGGCCAGCCGGCCTGCCACATCTGGAATTCATTGCAGCCGCAGCCGGAAAGAGGAGAGGAGGGCGGGGCGAGCGGGGGGCAGAAGCGGTGGCTTTCCCCGCCCCCACCTCTGCCCCTGGTCCCAGCCCCGGGACGCTGCCGAGCCCGGCGGGCAGCCCTAGCCCCAGCCGCGGCCGCCCCGGGGACGCAGACGCCAAGGCCCCTCCGGCCAGGGCAGGGAGCCGGGCCGGCCTAGCCAGGTGAGCGCGCGTGGGGAGGAGGAGGTAGAAAGGGCGGGCCCCGGTCCCCCTAGAAGTCTCGGGATCCGAGCTGCGGGGCCCGATTTGGGGGGTTGGGGCGCGCACGCGCCGCGCGGGTTCCCGCTGCACGGAGCGGGTGGTCACCGTGGTGCGCCCTGTCCACGACTCCCGGCAGCCCCCACTGTCTCGGCCGCGAACCACCAGACTCCGCTCCCCGCCTTTCTCAGCGGCAGGAAGTTGGCGCTGGGGAGAAGGCAGAATCCGAGCGCTTTCGACTGGAGTCTGGGAGGCAGGACACTGTGCCCGGCGACTAGGGTTTTGGGGAGCGTGTTTGGGGGAGGGGTGCAGCACCCCCTCCTGGCTGACTCCGGCTATTGCTAGGGCAAAAGGAGGTGCGTGCTGGGGAGCCTCCAAGCCAAGGGGCGGGACCCCCAGGGGAGGGCGGTCGCACTTCGGGCTTTCTGCCTCGGTTTCCCCAAGTTGTTTGCCTCTCCCAGACTCCCGCGGGGGCGTGGCTTTCTTTTGGAAGGAAAAGGAAAGTCATTGTGTGGCTCAGACGCCTCCTATTTCAATTCCGGCTCAGGGATGGGGCGTGGGTGAAGGCGTGCGTGGCGCGGACCCCGCGTGTTCCCGGGCCCGGCGGAGAGTCGGAACTCGCTCCCTTCTCCGGCACGGGTTGACTCACCCGGGGATTTCCACCCCCTCCTCTGTCTCTGCCCTTGTCTGATGCTCTGGACACCACGCGCTGAGCCCACGGTCCCCCGCGTGGGGCCACTCGGGCAGGCGCGGAACTCGGGGTGCAGCTGCTGCTGGGATCTGGTCACCCACCCCCAGTCTTCCCAGAATCTCGAGGCGGGACCCCTGGAGGGCCGGAGAGGAATCCTTCCAGTCCAACTTGGAGACGTGGGGGGTCCCGCGCGTGTGGCGGTCTGGGGTCTGGGAGGGGAGAGGAGGCGTGGCTCCAGCGCGAGCGAGTGTGGATACCGCGCATTCCTAGGCCAGATAAGGAGGCCGAGAGTGCGGGCCAGCGCGGGGGCGGGTCCTGCTGTCGTCTCCATGGAGACACGCTGGGCTTTGCCTGGTTGTTGGTGGTGGTGATGGTGGTGGTGGTGGTGGTGGTGGTGGTGGTGCTGTCCAGGGACCAGAGGTGTCTACAGGCTCCTTTATTGTTGTTTGGGTCTGGGCTGAGCTTAGGAGTTTCCACCCTTGGGAACCCACTAGGGGTCTCCTTCGTTGGTTGGTTCATTCATTCATTCATTCATTTGCCCATTCCACACGTTTTCTGAGGGCTTTCTTTGTGCCAGGCATCCCTGTAGGGGCTGATAACAGACTTGCTTCTTGGCCTTCCGCATTGACATTCTAGGTGGAAGGCCAGACAGAAAAGGAGAAATACCATGATAGTTTCTGATAGTGGCAAGTGCTGTGCAGATAATAAAACAAAATTCTGCGGTTAGGAAAGGCTCCAAGACGGCTGCTACGGTAGACTGGGAGTCAGGGGAGTCCCCCTCTGAGGAAGTGACCTTTAAATAGAAACCTGAAAGATGGGGGAGACAGTCATTCAAAGATTTGGGGAACGGTCAGGGGCAGTGGCTCATGCCTGTAATCCCAGCACTTTCAGAGGCCTAGGCAGATGAATCACCTGAGATCAGGAGTTCCAGACCAGCCTGGCCAACGTGGTGAAACACTGTCTCTACTAAAAATACTAGTTGGGTGTGGTGGCGGGCGCCTATAATCCCAGTTACTTGGGAGGCTGAGCCAGGAGAATCGCTTGAACTCAGGAGGCAGAGGTTGCAGTGAGCTGAGATCACGCCACTGCACTACAGCCTGGCCAACAGAGTGAGACGCTATCTCAAAACAACAAAAAAACAAAACAAAAGCTCTGGGGAGGGCCAGGCAGGGTGGCTTATGCCTGTAATCCCAGCACTTTGGGAGGCCAAGGTGGGTGGATCAGGAGATTAGGAGTTTGAGACCAGCCTGGCCAACATGGTGAAACGCTCCCTCTACTAAAAATGCAAAACTTAGCCAGGCATGGTGGTATGCGCCTGTAATCCCAGCTACTCAGGAGGCTGAGGCAGGAGACTTGCTTGAACCCCGGAGGCAGAGGTTGCAGTGAGCCGAGACTGCGTCATTGCACTCCATCCTGGGCAACAGAGAGAGACTCCGTCTCAAAAAAAAAAAAATTGGGGGAGGGTGTGCCCCAAGAAGAACAGCAAGGGCAAAGGCTTGGAGGTAGGGGTGGGGGTGGCATGGAGGAAGCTTCGAGTGGTTGGAGTGGAATGGCTCTGGGGGAGAGTGGGAGGAGCCTTCATGGGCAGGGGCCATGCTACTTGGGCCATAGGGAGCCATGGAAGAATGGAGTCATGGAGTGACATGGGGTTATAAATTTAAAAGCTCCCCCTGGCTGCTTGGTAGAGAACGGCAGGGTAGGGGATCCTGACAGCCACAGGGAAACCAAAAGGTAGGGTGGCTGTCAGGCACGGTGGCTCACACCTGTAATCCCAGCACTTTGGGAGGCTGAGATGGGTGGTCACCTGAGGTCGGGAGTTCGAGACCAGCCTGACCAACATGGAGAAACTTGTCTCTACTAAAAATACAAATTTAGCCTGGCGTGGTGGCACATGCAAAAATCGCTTGAACTTGGGAGGCAGAGGTTGCGGTGAGCCGAGATGGCGCCACTGTACTCCAGCCTGGGCGACAGAGTGAAACTCCTTCTCTGGGGGACCGGGGGAAACTGTAACCACAGGGCCTGCCTCTCTGGAACTGGGAGGGGGTGGGGAGGAGCTCGGAAGCCACTGAGGCTTCCTCTAGCCTTCCCCCTCTCCTAATCTCCAGCCAAACACTCGTCTGAGTCTATCTCTTCCCTTGCTTCCAAAGCCCGTCTCTTGTCCCTCCTGTTCCATTTGAGTCAGGATGGCCTTGGTGAAGGTGACCAGGAGACAGGCTCTGTCTCCTTCTTAAAACCTGGTAGTCTGACGCAGTCAAGGAACACAGGCCAGGCCACCATCCACCTAGAGGTTGACTCTTCCGCCAGCTCCAACCTCAACGCCTGCTTCCTCTTTCTGGGAAGTGTCAACCGCCTAAGTACTTGCTCAGTAAAGTCCTAGTGGTTAAAATGAGGCTTGGCTAGAATGTGGACCTCAGTTTCCCCTTCTCTGGGCAAGCTGCCTCTCCCTCTGTGGCTGCCTTAGCCTCCTGGGGCTGCATAAGGTGAGAGTGCAGCGCCCCCAGTTTTCCTCTAAGGGAAGCAGACAGACTTTTTGGTCAGTCCCTGGGGTGCAACAGCTGAACACATTTATTTGTTTTGAGACAGAGTCCAGCTCTGTTGTCCAGGCTGGAGTGCAGTGGCATGATCTCAGCTCACTGCAACCTCTGCCTCCGGGGTTCAAGCAATTATCCTGCCTCAGTCTCCCGAGTAGCTGGGATTACAGGCGTGCACCACCATGCCTGGCTATTTTTGTTGTTGTTGTTGTAGTATTTTTAGTAGAGAGAGGGGTTTCACCATGTTAGCCAGGCTGGTCTCGAATTCATGACCTCAGGTGATCTGCCCACCTCGGCCTCCCAGATTGCTGGGATTACAGCCGTGAGCCACCGGGCCCGGCCTGAACACATTTCTTATTTCTCCAGGAAGCCACAGTAAATCTTTTAGTGAGCAGCAGGCGGGGCGGCTGCACTGGCGAGTGTGCTTCCCAGGCCTGCAAAGGGACCTTGATTCTCACTTATGAACTCCAGGAGGGGCTCAGCAGGCCAGGGCAGCCTGGGGACGTCTGGTCGGGGTGACCCAGCGGTCAGGCCCAGTTCAAACTCCCTCTAGGGACGTCCACATAGTATTAACTCTATCCTTGGAAAGCGCCGAGTTCCCGTTGCCTTTAAAGGACCCCATCAGTAGGTCTGGCCGTAGAGCGCCCTCAACTGGACCAATCAGAGGCCGAAGATGGAAAGCGCGAGCCAATAGGCAAATCGCTCAGCGCCCTGGGATTGAAAATGAGCCAATCAGGGCGCGGGCTGTTTCCGGTCCGACGGCCGCGTCTGATCTGGCTGCAGTCTGGGCCCAAGCCTGCCTGGGACTGGCTGCAGCGTGCAGAGGGCATCAGGATGCCTGGGGCTCCGTCCAGCAAGGGAACAAGGGGCCTCTGTGTGGCGATCTGGGAGGGGCAGCAGTCCCCGGGGGACGTGCACAAGCTCTTGTCTGTTCCCAAACTAGGACGGATGTCTCTCCGCCCTTGAGAGAGCAGCTGCCTCTGTCCAGCCAGGGGCCAGAATGCCCCTTGGAGGGGGCGGCCAGGGACTGCAATGGCTGGGTGACTCCGGAAGCCCCCATCACTCCTGGGCTCAGGAGAACTGGCCTAACCAGAATTTTCTGGAAGGGTGCACATACTCCTTGCCAGATGTGTTTCTAGGGACCTGGGGAGGACTGCCCATATTCTCCCCCCGCTCCCTGCCATTTAGCTACGGGCTGGAACTTCCTCCCTCTCCCTTCATGAAAGGCATACACTGCACTGGCTGTTCTGACACCCCCCTAACCCTACCCCCAAGCTGGGGGAAGGCCATGGTGTCTGCCTCTCATCCTCTCTGCCCAAAGGCGCCTCTTCCCGCCCTTTCCCTGCCCCTCCCCCCCACAGCTCAGTTTTCCTTGGTGGTGGTGGTGGGGGTGACTCAGGCTTTCATGGAACAAATGTCTTACCCCCTCCCAGCGAGGCTGCACGCCCCTTCACAGCTCACATGACTTCAGCAAATCTGCCCCATCCTCCCAGCCAGGACCTCCCAGTTTGGGTCTCTCCCATCCTGACTCCCCCCCTCCCCCGCCCCCCCACATCCCCGCCTTCCTCACACCGGATGTGACTGCAGAGTGAGGACTCCGCCCTCTTTGTTCGGGAGGCCTCACATCTGGATTTCATCCTGGCTGAGGGGGGGTGCCAGGGCTCTGCCCATCCCCATGGGACCTTCTGTCCCAGGGCAGAGCAAGATGGTGCTGATGAGAACAGGCTGTTGGAGATCGCGCCTGGTTGGTTTACATCCCTTCCCTTCCCTTCCCAAAGGATTGGAGGGAAGAAGGGAACCAATAACATTAGCCAGTATTTGTTGAGTGCTTACTATGAGCTAAACGTGCCTCATGCGTCATTTAAAAGGATTTTCCCAACACGCCACAAAGTGGACTTTCTTCTCTCCATTGCACAGACGAGGACGTTCAGGCTGAGACAGCGTCTAGGGACTTGGCCAGTGTTTCAGAGGTGGAATGGGAGCAAACTCTGGATTGCCTCCAAGGTCTACGTCCTTGAAGATGGTGTGACCTCTGGGATGTTTGAACCTCAGGGCCGCCCTGGTGTCTCCCCCAAGAACTTATCTTGGGAGCACCAGTGGCCTCAAGGCTTAGACTCAGCCTGAAATCCAGGGTTAGTGGGTGGTAATGAATGAGCAGGGGTAGGAGTTATCAGTGGTGAACCAGGTCAGCATGAGGCCCCAGGTGCCTGTGTGTTCCAGAAAAGAAATCATCCAGGCCCTACCTAGGGCTTGCTTTCTGGGTAGCTGGGCAAGGTTTCTGGAAGTCCACATATTTTTCTTTTATCTTTTCTTTTTTTTTTTTTTTGAGACAGAGTTTCACCCTTGTTGCCCAGGCTGGAGTGCAATGGCGTGATCTCGGCTCACCACAACCTCCACCTTCTGGGTTCAAGCAATGCTCCTGCCTCAGCCTCCCAAGTAGCTGGAATTACAGGCATGCACCACCATGCCCAGCTAATTTTTGTATTTTTAGTAGAGACTGGGTTTCACCATGTTGGCCAGGCTGGTCTCGAACTCCTGACCTCGTGATCCACCCGCCTTGGCCTCCCAAAGCGCGGGAATTACAGGCGTGAGCCACCATGCCCGGCCCCACATTATATTTTTCATGCAATTTGGGGAACTTCTGTCCCTTTGAAAGCGTGTAGCTACTCAGGAGGCCGAGGTGGGAGGACCACTTGAGCCCAGGAGTTGGGTCAACTGTGAGCTATGATCATGCCACTGCACTCCAGCCTGGGTGACAGAGCAAGACCCTATCTCTAGAAAATAATAATGAAAATTAAAATAGGCAAGGCATCATGGCTCATGCCTGTAATCTCATTGCTTTGAGAAGCCAAGGAGAATTGCCTGAGGCCAGGAGTTCAGGACCAGCCTTGACAACACAGCAAGACCCAATCGTTAAAAAAACAAAAATCAGCCAGATGTGGTGGCATGTGCTTGTAGCTGAAGCTGAGGTGGGAGGCTGAGGTCAGAGGATCATTTGAGCCCAGGAGTTTAAGGCTGCAGGTAGCTATGACTGTGCCACAGCACTCCAGCCTCAGTGACAGAGCAAGACCTTGTCTCGAAAAAATAGATAAATAAAATAAATAAGAAAGTGTGTAACCTAGGGCTTACAGAGGCTGCAGAGCCAGTCTCTCTGGCCCTGCCGCCGGTTAGATTTGAGACTTTAGGAAAGTGAATTAACCTCTCTGGGTTTCCTGTCTATAAGTGGGGGATGATGATGATTCTGAATTCCTGTGGCCATGCCACGAGGATTAACAGAATGGGAAATTGAGTCTCAGCCCATCCGAGGCCAGAGCCCAGGGACAGCCACAACTCTGACCTGTTGTCTGTCTGTCTGTCTTCTCTGCAGTTCTGACAGCCCCATGGCCCCAGCGGGCCTCTGAGCCCCACCATGGGCAGCTTGTACTCAGAGTACCTGAACCCCAACAAGGTCCAGGAACACTATAATTATACCAAGGAGACGCTGGAAACGCAGCAGACGAGCTCCCGCCAGGTGGCCTCCGCCTTCATCGTCATCCTCTGCTGCGCCATCGTGGTGGAAAACCTGCTGGTGCTCATTGCAGTGGCCCGCAACAGCAAGTTCCACTCGGCCATGTACCTGTTCCTGGGGGAACCTGGCCGCCTCCGATCTGCTGGCAGGCGTGGCCTTCGTAGCCAATACCCTGCTCTCCGGCTCTGTCACGCTGAGGCTGACGCCTGTGCAGTGGTTTGCCCGGGAGGGCTCCGCCTTCATCACGCTGTCTGCCTCCGTCTTCAGCCTCCTGGCCATTGCCATCGAGCGCCACGTGGCCATTGCCAAGGTCAAGTTGTACGGCAGTGACAAGAGCTGCCGCATGCTGCTGCTCATCGGGGCCTCGTGGCTCATCTCGCTGGTCCTTGGTGGCCTGCCCATCCTTGGCTGGAACTGCCTGGGCCACCTCGAGGCCTGCTCCACTGTCCTGCCTCTCTATGCCAAGCATTACGTGCTGTGCGTGGTGACCATCTTCTCCATCATCCTGTTGGCCATCGTGGCGCTGTATGTGCGCATCTACTGCGTGGTCCGCTCAAGCCACGCTGACGTGGCTGGCCCACAGACACTAGCCCTGCTCAAGACGGTCACCATCGTGCTAGGCGTCTCTATCGTCTGCTGGCTGCCCGCCTTCAGCATCCTCCTCCTGGACTATGCCTGTCCCGTCCGCTCTTGCACGATCCTCTACAAAGCCCACTACTTTTTCGCCTTTGCCACCCTGAATTCGCTGCTCAACCCCGTCATCTACACATGGCGCAGCCGGGACCTACGGCGGGGGGGTGCTTCGGCCGCTGCAGTGCTGGCAGCGGGGGGGCAGGGGTGCAAGGACGCAGGCGGGCCGGGACCCCAGGTCACCGCCTCCTGCCACTCCGCAGCTCCAGCTCCCTGGAGAGAGGCATGCACATGCCCACATCGCCCACATTTCTGGAGGGCAACACGGGGGTCTGAGGGGCGGGTGGAACAACCACCAGGCCAGGGGACAGAGGGGTTCACAGAGAGGCCACTGGGTGACCCCAGACAGAGATGAGGGGCTGCCGAGCCAGATGCCCCACCCCACAGACCTGGGTGATGTTATATGTATTTCACACCTGGAAAGGCCAGATAAGGCACTGACTAGTTACATAGCAGTGGGGTCCTGAAGTCCAGTGTAGTGGCCAATGTGACTCCTTTAGAACTGGATCCTGGGGAGGCCAGGGCAGGGCACCTGTGAAGAGCCAGGGTGACGGCAGGTAGAATTTAGGGAAGCTCAGGGCAGGAGCACTTTACTACCTGGTACAAAGGATTTCTCTTTTCTTTTCTCCTTCCTTCACTCCTTCCTTCCTTCCTTCCTCCCTCCCTCCCTCCCTCTCTCTCTTCTCTCCTTCTCTCCTTCTCTCTCTCTCTCTTTCTTTCTTTCTTCTTGCTATGTTGCCCAGGCTGGAACTCAGTGGAGAGGTCTCAGCTCACTGCAACCTCTGCCTCCCGGGTTCAAGCGATTCTCCTGCTCCGCTTCCGAAGTAGCTGGGATTACAGGCGCCCGCCACCGTGCCCAGCACATTTTTTTTGTATTTTTAGTAGAGACAGGGTTTCACCATGTTGGCCAGGCTGGTCTTGAACTCCTGACCTCGTGATCTGCCTGCCTTGGCCTCCCAAAGTGCTGGGATTACAGGCGTGAGCCACCACGCCTGGGGGTACAAGAATTACCACGTTTTCCTTTTCTGGCCCCCAGCCCTGCACTGATGTCTCCTCTTCAAATGTATCCCCTCCTGCCACCCTCTCTGGGTAATTTCATGCCGCTTCGGAGCCACTGTCCCAAAGAGCGAGAGGCCTCCTCCCTGACCCTCCGGAGCCCAAATCCACAGCTTCCCCCAATTTCATCAGCTTCCATTTCGGACTTCTTCCCTTCTCTCTGAGTCTCGGAAACCACAGCTAGAAGTGGAAAGGGGATGGCAGCTGAGGCCCATTCCTCATTCTCAGACCTCATTGGTCGATTGCACTATTTGGGGCACAGAGGAATCACCAAAGATGGGAAAATCAGTTTAGGGGTGCTGTGGAGGGCTTTGGGAGTTTGATGTGGGGCAGGGTGCAACTTGAGAAAATTCTGGGGGGTCAGTGTTTGCACAGACATCCCCCTTTGAAAAACAGCCACCCTTAAGCTATTCTCAGCTCCACACCTGCAGCCTCAGCTGAAGTACCCGGTCTTCCAAGCAAGGCAGAGAGAAGTCTTGAGCCGGAACCCCGCTGTGTCTTCTTTCGAGATTTTTTTTTTGAGACAGTTTCAAGATTTTTGTTTTGTTTTGTTTATTTGAGACAGAATCTCACTGTTGCCCAGGCTGGAGTGTAACAGCACCATCTCAGCTCACTGCAACCTCTGCCTCCCAGGTTCAAGCAATTCTCCTGCCTCAACCTCCTGAATAGCTGGGACTACAGGCACCTGTCACCACACATGGCTAATTTTTGTATTTTTAGTAGAGACGGGGTTTCACTTTGTTGGCCAGGCTGGTCTCAGACTCCTGACCTCAAGTGATCCGCCCACCTCAGCCTCCCAAAGTGCTGGGATTACAGGCGTTAGCCACCACGCCCAACCTTCTTCTTTCAAGTTATATTGAATGGAGCATGGGAGTGGTGGTGGCTAGGGACATTTCCTGGGGACACTCTCCCCTAATCTGCCCCAGAAGGACTTCACTAAACCCTGTGGATAATGGAAGGTTTGTTACGGTACAAACGTATATTTATGTGTGTCTGTGTGTGTGCATAGGTGTGATGTTTGACCCCTCTCCCCATCACGTTTCCCCTGGAATGAATGCTGTCGGGTCTTCTCAAGTTCGTGTTGAAGCTGCCAAAGTCGGGGGGGATCTGGTCCTGCCCAGACCCCTTTGGAATTGCTGGCCCATCCCCCCCACGGGAGAGCTGGGGTGCAGCTCACCTTGGGGAAAGAAAACCTCATGCCTCAAAGTAATTTCTTGTGAATGCAAAGGCTGGGGGAGCAGGTCTTTGGGGGGCAAGGAGCCAGTCAGGGGCTTGTCTCCCCCTCATAGAGCTCCCCCAGACACGCCCCCAACCCCAATGCCTGAGAACCAGATCTAGGCTAATAAATGGTTCAGTTTCTCTTTCTGGTGGTTGGTGTGTCTTTTCAGGCTTAAGGGAAGAGTTTCCCCCAGGAGTGCCCCATGACTAGGCTGGATGGGATGGGAAGTGGGTGGTTGTCCAGGTAACTCATTCTTTACCAACCTTCCCTTTCTGTGCCCCCAACACCCTTAACCCAGCCTGAGCCAGGAGAAACAGGTCAACCACGATCTTTCCCAGGGGCAGCTTTCCTGCCCCTCCCGGGAATTAACTAGACCTGGGATCTCCCTGCTTTCCCTGAAAGAGACAGCCTGGCGGGTGGTAGGAGGCTCCTTCTTCCTCCCAATTTTGTGTGCCTACTGGGGGAGTTGGAGAGATGGCTTGAAGGGGATACAAAGAACCCAGATACCCACCCTGGGACTCAGTGTTCCCAAAAGTAATGACTGATCTTCACCAAGCACTTTCTAGGCATGAAGACCTGACTGCTCAGGAGGCGGAAGTTATTATAAACTCTTATGGAGGTGTGAGTTCAGAGACGTCAAGCAAACTGCTCAGAGTCACACAGCGCTAATTGGGACAATGCCTGCCTGGATTTGAACCCAAGCAGGCTGACTCCAGACCACACTAGACCCACCGCTGGGCTGGAGAGAGGCCACTCAGCCGAGTGTGCTGGCTCATGCCTATTATCCCAGCACCTTGGGAGGCTAAGGTGGGCGGATCACTTTAGGTCAGGAGTTTGAGACCAGCCTGGCCAACATGGTGAAACCTCGTCTCTGCAAAAAATACAAAAATTAGCTGGGTGTAGTGGTGGGCTCCTGTAGTCCCAGCTACTTGGGATACTGAGCAGGAGAATCGCTTGAACCTGGGAGGTTGAGGTTGAGGTTGCGGTGAGCTGGGATTGCTCCACTGCACTCTAGTCTGGGTGACAGAGCCAGATTCTGCTTCAAAAAAAAAAAAAAGAGGGACAGAGAGAGAGGCCACTCAGCCCCCTCTTTGCAATGGAAGGAGGAGCCACGAGGTTCATCAGGAACGAGAAGAAGCCAAGATGGGATGCAGCTGGGGGTGGGTCCCTCAGTGGCTCCCTATACTCTTTTGTCTGCAGGCAGGCGGCTCAGTGACTCCTTTGAAGGCAGGTCTAGAGCTTTTTTTTTTTTTGAGACAAGGTCTTGCTCTGTCACATAGGCTGTAGTGCAGTTGGTGCCATCATGGCTTACTTCAGCCTCCCAAGTAGCTGGGACCACAGACGGGCACCACGATGCCTGGCTAATTTTTGTGTATATATATTTTTTTGTTTTGTTTTATTTGTTTGTAGAGAGGGGCGTCTATGTTTTCCAGGCTGGTCTCGAACTCCTGGGCTCAAGCGATCCTCCCACCTCCACCTTCGTCTCCCAGAATACTGGGATTTCAGGCATGAACCCTTTGATGGAGGACCCTAGGCCCCCAAGCTGGAGCCCCACACAGCAACCCCAGCTCAAAGACTAGGACAGCCAGTGGGAGAGAAGGCAGATGGCAGAGGCTGAGGGCCTGCAACCCCCATCGGAATTCCCCTTCTCTAGCAGTTGAGAAAACAACCTGTATTTGGAAACCTGAACCCTTGATGGGATGGGGGGCGGGGTGGGGGGAAAGAGGCACAGGCCAGGCCAGGGCCAGTAGATTTTCCCCAACTATCCACAGGCTTCTCCATTTCCGCCTTCAGGACTCTGCTCAAATGCCACCTCCTCAGAGAGGTCCTCCCTGGCCACCCCCTTATAGCGCCTGGTGGTATAGTATTATGTTGGTGCAAAAGTCATGGCGGTTTTTGCCATTAAAGGTAATGGCAAAAACCAGTAAGTTTTTTTTTGAGACAGAGTTTCACTCCTGTCGCCCAGGCTGGAGTGCAATGGTGCCATCTCAGCTCACCACAACCTCCGCCTCCCAGGTTCAAGCGCTTCTCCTGCCTCAGCCCCCCAAAGTGCCAGGATTACACGCATGAGCCACCACGCCCCCAGAAAAAAACAGTCACTTTTAATGGCAAAAATCACAATGACTTTAGCACCAACCTAATATAAATCAATTTATCTGTCTCTACCTTCATTAAAATACAGGCACCATGAAGGTAGGACTGCACCTGGCTTATTTACTAATGGATCTCTAGCATTTTTTATTTTTATTTTTATTTTTAAGACAAGGTCTCACTCTGTTACCCAGGCTGGAGTGCAGTGGTGCAATCACAGCTCACTACAGCTTCAACCTTCTGGGCTCAGGTGATCCTTCCACCTCAGACTTCCTAGTAGCTGGGACTATAGGCTTGCTAATTTTCTTTTTTTATAGACACAGGCTTCTGCCATGTTACCCAGGCTGATCTTGAACTCCTGGGCTTAAGAGATCCGCCCGCCTCAACCTCCCAAAGTACTGAGATTAGAGATTAAGGTGTGAGCCACTGCCTTGCCTGGCTATCTATAGCTCTCTCACATCTTTTTTTTTTTCTTTTTTGATACGGGGTCTGGCTCTGTCACCCAGACTGGAGAGCAGTGGCGTAATCACAGCTCACTGCAGCCTTGACGTCCTGGGCTCAAGCCATCCTCCCACCTCAGTCTCCCAAGTAGGTGGAACTATAGGCATGTGCCAACACTCTGGGCTACTTTTTTGTTTTTTGTTTTTTTTGAGATGGGCTCTCGCTCGGTCGTCCAGGCTGGAGTGCAGTGGCGCAATCTAGGGTCACTGCAAACTCCGCCTCTCGGGTTCAAGTGATTCTCCTCACTCAGACTCCCAGTAGCTGGGACTGCAGGCACATGCCACCACGCCCAGCTAATTTTTGTATTTTTAGTAGAGACGGGGTTTCACCAGGTTGTCCAGGCTGGTCTCAAACTCCTGACTTTGTGATCCACCTGCCTTGGCCTCCCAAAGTGCTGGGATTACAGGTGTGAGTCACTGTGCCCAGCCACTTTTTTTTTTTTTTTTTTTTTTTTTTTTTGAGACCGAGTCTTGCTCCGTCGCCAGGTGCCAGGCTGGAGTGCAGTGGTGGGATCTCGGCTCACTGCAACCTCTGCCTCCCGGGTTCAAGCAATTCTCCTGCCTCAGCCTCCTGAGTAGCTGGGACTACAGGCATGTGCCACTACACCCAGTTAATATTTTTTTGTATTTTTAGTAGAGACAGGGTTTTGCCATTTTGGCCAGGATGGTCTCGATCTCTTGACCTCGTGATCCACGTGCCTCGGCCTCCCAAAGTGCTGAGATTACAGGTGTGAGCCACCTCGACCGGCCCCAGCCACTTTTTGTATATTTTTGTAGCGACAGGGTTTCACCATATTGCTCAGGCTGGTCTCAGACTCCTGGCCTCAAGCGCTCTCCCACCTTAGCCTCCCCAGAGTGTTGTGATTACGGGCATGAGCCACCGCACCCAGCTGTCTCCAGCATCTTAAACATTACTTGGCATGTTCCCACCCCCAGGGCCTTTGCACCTGCTGTTCTCTCTTGCCTGGAATGCCTACACACAGTAGGTGCTCAATAAATGTTTGTGGAATACATAAAGCAAAAGCAAACGATGGTCATTTTAGTGAGTGTTAAGTGCTAGGAAGAAAATAAAATAGGGCCAGGCATGGTGGTTCACACCTGTAATCCCAGCACTTTGGGAGGCCGAGGCAGGAGGATCACCTGAGGTCAGGAGTTTGAAACCAGCCTGGCCATCATGGTGAAACCCCATCTTAAAAAAAAAAAAAAAAAAAAAAAGAGTGATCCTTCTGGCAGGAAACACAAGATGACTTTCACCTCCTTCTTCCCCTAGGAAGGCTGTTTCCTATTAGCGAGCAACAAAGGAATGAACTGGAAGAACCTGCTCAATGCGAATTCTCAAGCTCTGTAGTCAGAGATTCTGACTAAGTAGGTCTGGAATGAATCTAGAAATATGTGTTTCTCACCAGGAATCCCTGGTAGTTAAACAATATGTATTCCTTGCACTATATTCTGTTTTGTTGCTGTTTTGGAGACAGGGTCTCACTCTGTCACCCAGGCTGGAGTGCAGTGGCACCATCTCAGCTCATCGCAGCCTCAACCTCCCAGGTTCAAGTGATTCTCTTGCCTCAGCCTCCCAAGAAGCTGGGAACTATAGGCACTCACCACCAAGCCTCACTACTTTTTAAAACTTTTATTTGTAGTGATGGGCTTTTGCCATGTTCCCTAAGCTGGCCTCAAACTCTTGGGCTCAAGCAATCCTCCTACCTCAGCTTCCCAAAGTGCTGGGATTACAGGCATGAGCCACTGTGCCCAGCCCTTGAACTTATATTCTAGAAGCATTCTAGGCTGGGCATGGTGGCTCATGCCTGTAATCCCAGCACTTTGGGAGGCCAAGGCAGGCAGATCACGAGAGATCAAGACTATCCTGGCCAACATGGTGAAAATCCTCTCTACTAAAAATACAAAAATTAGCTGGGCATGGTGGCATGTGCCTGTAGTTCCAGTTACTTGGGAGGCTGAGGCAGGAGAATCACTTGAACCCGAGACGCAGAGGTTGCAGTGAGCTGAGATCGCACCACTGCACTCCAACCTGGTGACAGAGCAAGATTCCATCTTAACAAAAAAAAGAAGAGAGAAGCATTCTAGACTCCATAATTCAGAGCAGCACTGTCTATGAGCACTACAAATATGGCTAATGTGAGCCAGGGACTGAATTTTACATATTATTGAATTTTAATTAACAGAAATCTAAATAGCTACATGTGCTCATTAGCTAGAGTACTGGGCAGTGCAATTCTAGATTTCACATTTCTAGTTTTTGCAGCCTCGGAGCAACTGTATCCTCTGAGCAACTGGACTCTTCCGGCTAACATCTCAACACCTTTTTTTTTTCTTTTGAGACGGAGTCTCCTCTTATTGCCCAGGCTAGAGTGCAATGGCACAGTCTTGGCTCACTACAACCTCTGTCTCCTAGGTTCAAGTGATTCTCCTGCCTCAGCCTCGCAAGTAACTGGGATTACAGGCGCATGCCATTATGCCTGGCTAATTTTTGTATTTTTAGTAGAGATGGGGTTTCACTACGTTGGCCAGGCTAGTCTCAAACTCCTGACCTCAGGTGATCCGCCCACCTCGGCCTCCCAAAGTGCTAGGATTACAGGTGTGAGCCACCACGTCGGTCCAATTTTTTTTTTTTTTTTTTTTTAATTTTTAGAGATGGGGTTTTGCTGTGTTGCCCAGGCTGGTCTGGAAGTCCTGGGCTCAAGCAATCCCCCTGCTTCAGCCTCCCAGATAGCTGGGACTACAGGTGCACACTACTGAGCCCAGCTACAAAAATTCTTAATTTCTACTACCATTACTCTTATTAATGATCTTGTAACTTTCACATATTTCTTCCTAAGTTTTGGAATATTTCTTTCTTTTTTTGAGATGGAGTTTTGGTCTTGTTTCCCCAGGCTGGAGTGCAATGGCACGATCTTGGCTCACCAAAACCTCCGTCTCCCGGGTTTGAGCAATTCTCCTGCCTCAGCCTCCCAAGTAGCTGGGATTACAGGAATGTGCCACCATGCCCAGCTAATTTTGTATTTTTAGTAGAGAAGGGATTTCTCCATGTTGATAAGGCTAGTCTCAAATTCCCGACCTCAGGTGATCCGTCTGCCTTGGTCTCCCAAATTGCCGGGATTACAGGTGAGAGCCACTGTGCCTGGCTGGAATATTTCTTTTAATAATACCAAGATTAGACTCAGCTGGAAATGACAATCAATACAATATATTAGTGACTTAAATGAGAGATAAATTGATGATTCGTGAGTTGAATGAGAGAGAAAAGGACAGATGCCCGCCTAACCAGTCCTGTATAGGTTCCTATCTGTCCATCCTTCCACCCATTTAAATACTTTACTGAGTTTCCTATGAACAAGACATTCTCTTTTTTTTTTTTTTTTTTTTTTTTGAGATGGAGTCTCGCTCTGTTGTCCAGGCTGGAGTGCAATGGCAAGATCTCAACTTCTGGGTTCAAGCAATTCTCCTGTCTCAGCCTCCTGAGTAGCCCGGGACTACAGGCACGTGCCACCATGTCCAGCTAATTTTTGTATTTTTAGTAGAGACAAGGTTTCACTATGTTGGCCAGGCTGGTCTTGAACCCTTAACCTTAGGTGATCCGCCTGCCTCAACCTCCCAAAGTGCTGGGATTACAGGTGTGAGCCACTGCACCTGGCCAGAACAAGGCATTCTCTAAACATAACCTCAGTAAAATGATGAAAAGCAGGAAATCTGGAAACCTAATCAGATTTCACCCATTGTCACATCACTGACCTTTATGGCAAAAGAAATCCAAGATCACTTGTTGCTTCCAATTGTCTTTTCACTAAGATCAATTTCTGAGCCTTTTTGTCTTTTGTGACCTTGATGTTTTAACAAAGTGTAGGTCAGTTATTAGGCAGAACGTCTTTCAACTTGGGTTTGTCTACTGTTTCCTTATAATTAGATTCAGTTTGTGCCTTTTTGGCAAGAAGACCCCAGCCTGCCACCAATTGGACCCATCACTGGTGATGTTAATTTTGACCACTTGGTTAAAGTGGTCTCTGCCAGGTGACTCTGCTATAAAGTTACTGCTTTCCGGTTTGTGGGAGGTACGTGGAGACTCTGTATCCTGTTACTCATCAGACTTTCACTCTTTCAGCATCTATTCTTGCCTGAATCAATTATTACTCAATGGAATTTTTTTTTTTTTGAGACAGTGTCTCACTCTGTCGCTCAAGCTAGAGTGCAGTGGCGTGATCACAGCTCACTGCAGCCTCAACCTCCCAGCCCCAAGTGATTCTCTTGCCTCAGCCTCTCAAGTAGCTGGGGCTACAGCGGGCAAGCCAGTATGTGTGGCTAATTTTTGTAAAGAAAGGTTTCGCAGGGCTCTGCCCTGTGACGTACAGTCCCTTTCCACAACGTTGGAGATGAAGCTGGGCCTCGTGCCTGCACCTGCATATTCCTACAGCTTCCCAGAGTCCTGTGGACAATGACTGGGAAGACAAACCATGCAAGAAACATGTCTAGGGCAAAAAAATAATAACAAAAATAAATAAATAAATAAAGGTTTCGCCATGTTACTTAGGCTGGTCTCCAACTCTTGGGCTCAAGCAATCCACGCACATTGGTCTTCCAAAATTCTGGGATTACAGGTGTCAGCCACCACACCCAGGCAGCCTCGCTGGATATTTGGAAGCAAATCTGAGACCTCAAATCATTTCATTTGTAAATACTCCATTTTTTTTTTTTAATCTCTAAAAGGTAGCAACACTTAAAAAAAAAAAAACTATGCAATACCTTTTTTAGGCAGGGCATGGCGGCTCACTCCATAGTGCTAGCACTTTGAGTGGCTGAGGCGGGCAAATAGCTTGAGCACAGAGGTAGGAGACCAACCTGGGCAACATGTTGAAACCCTGTGTCTACAAAAAAAAAAAAAAAAAAAAAAAAAAAAGCTGGGCATGCTGGGGGTGGTGGCATGTGCCTGTAGTCCCAGCTACTCAGGAGGCTGAGGGGGGAAGATTGCTTGAGCCCAGGACTCGGAGGTTGCAGTGAGCCGAGATCGTGACCCTGCACTCCAGCCTGGGTGACAGACTGAGACCCTCATCTGAAAAGCAAAACAAAACAAAAAACCTTTTTGTAGAACCAAGGTCTCACTATGTTGCTTAGGCTGGTCTGGAACTCCTGGGCTCAAGCCATCCTCCTGCCTCAGCCTCCCACAGTGCTAGGAATACAGGTGTGAGCCACTGCACCTGGCCTGTCTTTCCATTTTACTGATAACTAAGAATGATCCATCCAGGGGTTCAGATGCCATCTGCCTGACCCTGCCTTTGTAAATTCCCCATTTGGCATTTCCCTAAGGGTTTGATCAACCATGGCTAACTATTTCCTGGACCCATTGTTTCATTAGCAATCTTCAAAGGGTTTCTGGCTGGGCGTGGTGTGGTCCATGTCTGTAATCCCACCACTCTGGCAGGCTCAAGCGGGAAGATCACTTGAGCCCAGGAATTCGAGACTAGCCTGGGCAACACAGTGAGACAACCCCAGCTCTACAAAAAATTTTAAAAATTAGTTGGGCGTGGTATCATGCACCTGTAGTTCCAGCTACTTAGGAGGCCGAAGCAGGAGGATCACTTGAACCCAGGAGTTGGAGGATGCAGTGAGCTATGATGGCACCACTGCGTTCCAGCCTGGGCAACAGAGTGAGACTGCCTCTCTAAAAACAAACAAACAAAAACCTACAAAGGGTTTCTAAACCATCTCTCCATCCTCATATCTAGACATTTGTTCTCATTTGTCTGCAAAGCTGACATACTTGCCCAAAATTCAGACACCCAGTACCACCATCTTCCCCCTTTTTTGAACAGATTTAACTATTCCCGGATAAGACATTCAAAGAAACCCAATACCACCTCCTTTCCTTGAATGTCTTGTCCAGGAATAGTCAAATCTGTCCAAAAACAAAGGGAAATGAAGTGAGTTGGATGTGATTCATTTTTGTCGGCAATTGTGGTGGCATAACTGTTAAAAGTGCATACTATCAAGTTAGGAAAAGCAGATTTGAATCTTACATCCAACACTCAACAACCCATGTAGACTTCAGGCATGGCACATGACAACCGTCAGCTGGCTTCCTCATCTGTAAAATGAGTATGTAAATTTTTTGAGGGGGCGGAATGGAGTCATTACTCTGTCTCCCAGGCTGGAGTGCAGTGGCACAATCTTGGCTCACTGAAGCCTCTGCCTCCCAGATTCAAGCGATTCTGCAGCCTCAGCCTCCCAAGTAGCTGGGATTGCAGGCGCCTGCCACCATGCCCAGCTAATTTTTGTATTTTCAGTAGAGACGGGATTTCATTATGTAGCCAGGCTGGTCTCAAACTCCTGGCTTCAAGTGATCCACCTGCCTCGGCCTCCCAATGTGCTGAGATTACAGGTGTGAGCCATTGCACCCAGCTCATTACTGTTAATAGCAAAGACTGAAATTACCTTTGCACCAGCTAATGATCCCCAAGTTGCCGATTGCTTTTGGAGAATCAGCTGTGGGTGATTGGTGGTCTTTTGCAGGAAGGAGCCTCCTCATGTGAGATCCCTCTGGCTTAATTTAAGGCCAGGGCAGGCTTAGCTTTTTTTCCTGCTCACTGTGGTGGTGTAGAGAGGGAAACTTTCTCTGTGATTCAGGAGCAGACACTGTGTGTTTCACATCGTTCTTCAGAAGGTGGGCAAGTCTCTGGGCTGTGACCGGCGTTTTTCTCTAGGGCTTGTGGCTGTTATGGACCGTGGCCATGTCAGTGTCCCCCCCCCAACCCTGCCGGCAGGCTGTAGGGGGCTGGGAAGAACTGAGGGAGGAAAGCAGGGTGTAAGTGGCCTGGAAAGAAGGAAGGAAGGAGGCCCAATTTTGAAGTGGGTGAGAGAAGTGAAGATAAGTGCCTTGGCAATTTCTATAAACAGAACTACCCAGTATGTATTCTCCTATGACTGGTTTCTTTCATGCAGTGTAATGTTTTTGAAATCCATCTTTTTTTTCTGACATGGGGTCTTGCTCTGTTGTCCAGGCTGGAGTACAGTGGCATAATCATAGCTCACTGCAGCCTTCACCTCCAGGGCTCAAGCGATCCTCGCACCTCAGCTTCCCGAGTAGCTGAGACCTCAGGTGTGTGCCACCATGCCCAGGTAGCCTAAACTTTTATGTTTATTTTTTGCTGGGCATAGTGGCTGATGTCTGTAATCTCAACACTTTGGGATTACTAAAAAAAAAAAAAAAAATAGCTCTTTGTGGTGGTGCATGCCTGTAGTCTCAGCTATTACTTGGGAACCTGAGACAGGGGGATTGCTTGAGCCTGGGAGGTTGAGGCTGCAGTGATTTGTGATGACGCCACTACACAGCAGCCTGGGTGACAGAGCAAGACCCTATCTCTGAAAAGAAAGTCTATGGGCTGGGCATGGTGGCTCGCACCTATAATCCCAGCACTTTGGGAGGCTGAGGCGGGTGGATCACTTGAGGTAAGGAGTTTGAAACCAGCCTGGCCAACATGGTGAAACCCAGTCTCTACTAAAAATACAAAATTAGCCAGGCGTGGTGGTGCATGCCTGTAACCCCGGCTACTTGGGAGGCTGAGGCAGGAGAATCGCTTGAGTCCAGGAGACAGAGGTTGCGGTGAGCCAAGATCGTGCTATTGCACTCCAGCCTGGGCAACAAAAGAAAAACTCCATCTCAAAAAAAAAGAAAAAAGAAAAAAAGTCTATGGCCCCTGTGTATGTATCCCATGTAAATAACTAACTATTCTATTATGTTTTCAGCTTTCGGCTATTGTGAGTAAACTACTGTGAACATTTCTTGTACATGTTACTTGGTAAATATATGCACTCATTCCAGGCATGGGATGGGTGGGTCCCGTGCAGCAGTAAACTTAGCTTTAATAAATGTTGACTAATCATTTTCCAAAGCGGCTATACTATTTGGGACTTCCTCCAGCAACACAGAGTTCTGGTTTTGCCAACACTTGAAAAGTGTTTTTTCACTGGTGCGTGTGAGGGTGATACTATATTGAGATTTTAGTTTGTATTTCCCTAATGACTAATGAAGTTGAGCAGCTTCCCATGTTAGCCTTGGCCATCTGGGCTTCTTTTGTGAAGTGCCTATTTAGCTCTTTAGCCACTTAGTAAAAAAGTGATTGTCTTTTATTAAATTGAAGGAGTTCTCTATGTATTATAGATATGAGTCTTTTGTCAGACATATGTGTATGGCTTTTTCTTTTTCTTTTTGAGATGGAGTCTCACTCTGTCACCCAGGCTAGAGTGCAGTGGCACTATCTTGGCTCACTGCAACTTCCAGTCTCTGGGGTTCAAGCGATTCTCCCGTCTCAGCCTCCTGAGTAGCTGGGATTACAGGCACCTGCCACTACGCCTGGCTAATTTTTGTATTTTTTAGTAGAGATGGGGTTTCCCTATATTGGCCAGGCTGGTCTCAAACTCCTGACTTTGTAATCCACCCGCCTTGGCCTCCCAAAGTGCTGGGATTACAGGCATGAGTCACCATGCCCAGCCCATGGCTTCCTTTTTAATTGCATCTTTTGATGAACCAAAACTCGTTTTCAGCTGGGTGCGGTAGCTCGCACCTATAATCTCAGCACTTTGGGAGGCCAAGGTAGAAGGGTCACTTGAGGCCAGGAGGTCAAGACCAGCCTGGGCAACATAATGAGACCCTGTGTGAACCACAAAAAAAAAAAAAAAAAAAAAAAAAAAAAGGCAGGCGTGGGTGGTGCATGCTTATAGCGCCAGCTACTCTGGAGGCTGAGGTGGGAAGATCACTTGAGTCCAGGAGTTCAAGACTGCAGTAAGCTGCGATTGCAACACTACACTCCAGCCTGGGAGACAGAGTGAGCCCCGTCTCAAAAACAACAAAAAGCAAAGACTTCTTTCTTTTTTAACTAGGTGGGTGGGTGGGTGGGGACGGCAGCAGGGTGGGCTGGTGGAGGTGGCCTTTTTTCTTTCTTTTTTTGTCAAAACTCATTTTCATAGAGTCCGGTATATTTTCCTTTATGACTGCTGTGCTTTGTGTCCTATTAAACACTTTCCACATGTCACATAGATGTTCTATGTTTTATTTCAAAAGCTTTCTTGACTTTCCTTTCTTATTAAGATAAGCAAGTTGTGTGTTTTGTTTCGTTTTGAGACAGGGTCTCACCCAGGTAGGAGCACAGTGGTACGATCACACTCAATGTAGCTTCGACCTCTTTGGGCTCAAGTGATCCTCCCACCTCAGCCTCCGGAGTAGCTGGGACTAGAGGCACCTGCCACCATGTCCAGCTAATTTTTTTTTTTTTTTTTTGAGATGGAGATTCCCTCTTGTTTTCCAGGCTGGAGTGCAATGGCACAGTCTCGGCTCACTGCAACCTCTGCCTCCCAGGTTCGAGCAATTCTCCTACATCAGCCTCCCAGGTAGTTGGGATTACAGGTATGCGACACCATGCCTGGCTAATTTTGTATTTTTAGTAGAGAAGGGGTTTCATCATGTTGATCAGGCTGGTTTTGAACTCCTGACCTCAGGAGATCAACCCTCCTTGGCCTCCCAAAGTGTTGGGATTACAGGCATGAGCCACCACACCCGGTCTGTTGGTAGTTTGGAAGGATATTTGTAAACCGAGTATTTAGTGTGGGGAGAACAGGCATCATACCTTCTCCATCTTTGTAGGGCTCCGTAATTCTTTATAGGGTATTAACTATGTCCTGGGGTGCTTTGCTAAGCACTGGGAATAGGTAAGGGTATGGCTGATGTAAATCTCAAAATATATGATCACCAGCTGGGGTGAAGGCTCTGCAGGAAAGGACTTTGCTTCTGAAACACCTGAAAGGGCTAGGGGAGGTCAGGCAAGGCTCCCTTGAAGGAGGTCATGGTTGAGCCACAATAGGGAGAGTAATTGGAGATTATCCAAGCAGGAGAATTGGGCATGTAGAATAGAAGGACTTTCCAGGCTAAGGAAACAGCACATGCAGAAGCCTTGCAATTAATATCTATGGCTGCATTACTGACAAGCCTCAAAGCCTAGTGGCTTAGAACAACACCCATGTGTTATATCTCATGGTTTCTGTGGGCTGGGAATTTGGGAGCAGGTCTGTTAGGGGTCTCTCATGAGGTTACAGTCGGATGTCATCCAGAGTTACAGTCGGATATCATCCAGGGTTCCACTCATCCAGTCTGGTGAGAGCTAGGCAGCCACTACTAGTGTGGCTCACTCACCTGGCTGCTAGTTGGTTTCTCTCCTAAGGCCTCCCTGCAGGGCTGCTTGAGCACCCTTACAATATGGTGACTGGCTCCCAGGGAACGCAAGGTGGTGCTGCAATGCCTTTTATGATCTAGCTTTGGAAGTCACTCGCCTCTTAGCCACATAAAGTGGCCCTGACTATGGAAGAAAGCTTCACAGGGCATGAATACCAAGAGGCAAGGGACATTGGGAGCCTTCTTGGAGGCTGGCCACCACAGGTCTTAGGCAGAAAGAGGCTGGGACTGTCCATGATGTAGCTCAACTGGAGTGGGTTGATAGGTGAGTGGCAGGAGCTGAATGGACAGGGCTGGGCACTGAGGTCTTGAGGGCAGCAGTGGTTTTGGGGGGGGGGGGGGGGGCGTTTACCCTAAGAGCCCTGGGAAGCCATTCAGGGGCATTCAATAAGGTAGGGAGGAGCTAACATCAGATTTGGGCTCTGATGGGCTTCCTTCATGGTGAGTGGGATGGTGAGAGGGCCAAGTAACTGCCCAGGAACGAGGCTGGGCAGGCATCCAGAAAAAGGTGAGGGTGACCTGGGCTAGGGGCCTGGGAGGAGCAGATCAGCTGACTCAAGGGCTCTTTGAAGGAAAAACCCACAGGGCTTGGCAACAAGCCTCTTGTGATCTCCAACAGAGAGCTGGCTGCTTGCTCAAAGGCCCCACAAGGAGTAGGCGGCTCTACCTAGCACATATTACAGGACTTGGGTTTCTGCAGAATTCAGTTCCTGGCTTGGGCAAGTCACTTAAGCCTGGAGAGAGTGCTTCTGAAGCCCTTCCGGGTGAGGGTGGTAAAGTGTCACCATTGTAACTGAGTGCTGCCGTTCCTGCCCAGGGCCTCTGCTGGGATGACTCAGCTTCAGCCTTCTGAGTGACCATGGCTCAGGACACGTGGCCAGCTCTCCACCAGCCCTCGTGCTCTGGGCTGTTTGGACTGTTGGACTGATCTCTGGGCCTCTCTTGGCCTCCCTGGAATGTGGCCTGGGAAGCAGGGAGCTATGGCCTGGCATATTTTTCCTTTTCTCTTTTTTCTTTTTTTTTTTTTTTTTTGAGACGGGATCTTGCTCTGTCGCCCGGGCTGGAGTGCAATGGCATGATCTCGGCTCACTGCAACTTCCGCCTCCCGGTTCAAGCATCTCTTACCAGGTTAGGAGTTCAAGACCACCTGGCCAACATGGTGAAACCTTGTCTTTACTCAAAATACAAAAATTAGCCAGGTGCAGTGGTACGTGCCTCTAATCCCAGCATCCCAGCTTCTCGGGAGGCCAAGGCAGGAGAATTGCTTGAATCCGGGAGGTGGAGTTTGCAGTGAGCCAAGATTGTGCCACTATATTCCAGCGTGGGCAACAGAGTAAGCCTCCATCTCAAAAATAAAATTTTCTAGCCGCAGCGTTTGGAAAGGATTTTCCAGGGCAGCTGGGAGGTCAGGGAGGAGGCTTCTAGAATGAAGTCCAGGTGGGTGATGATGGCAGTTTGGGCTGGGGAAGCAGGTAAGTGGATAAGCAGAGAGACTTGGATTGTATTTTAGAGGAAAACATCAGAGCTTACTGATGTTTTGCATCTGAGTCAAGGAGAGGCACGAAGGAGATGCCTAGATTTTTTGCCCAAACAACTTGGAAGCAGATTCCAACTTGCAGGGTGCCCTTAAGGCAAATCGTTTCCATATCTCTGAGCTTTTTTCCCCTATCTGGGAGATGGGTCAAGCCATCTCTTCCTAACAAGGTTGACAACGCCTTTGCAAAGGAAATCTAGCCAACAGGAAGTCCCCAATAAATGCAGCTGGTCTCCTTGTGTTGAAGTCCCTGAATAGGAGGTCTGTTAGTCCATCCCCTCTTCTGATCCCTTCCCCTGGCTCTAAGGTGGGTAGGGGCCTTGATCATGGATTCTGACAGGTTTATGGGTCACTCTGTCATTCCCTTTCTGATCCTACCCTAGTCCAGCTTCCTTCAAGTGCTAACCCCTTTGGTTTCCCATGGCCTGGACAGCTGGTCATCCCTGGGGCCACTGTTGTGCCTTCCGGTTCTGGATGAAAGACAGTTGGATTCATGATCCTTACTGCTGAGTGAGACTATGGTCTTGGGTAAGTGGCCTCTGAGAGTCCTGTGTGACGAATATTTTAGGCCATGGGAAATAGGGTCCTGCTACCTCCCTTTACGGTTGTTAAGGATTAAATGAAATAATTCCCAGCCTGGGCAACATGGGAAAGCCCGTCTCTACAAAAATACACAAAAAATTAGCCAAGCCTGGTGGTGTGTGCCTGTGGGTCCCAGCTACTTGGGAGGCTGAGATGGGAGGATTGCTTGAGCCTGGGAGTCTGATGTTGCAGTGAATGGTGATCATCCCACTGCATTCCAGCCTGGGTAGAGTGAGACCCTGTCTCAAAAAAAATAAGACAAAAAAAATCGCAGCGCTTTGGGAGGGCGAGGCAGGAGGATGGCTTGAGCTCAGGAGTTTGAGACCAGCCCAGCCAACATGGCGAAACACTCTCTACTAAAATACAAAAAACTAGGCTGGGTGTGGTGGCGGGCGCCTGTAATCCCAGCTACTTGAGAGGCTGAGGCAGAAGAATTGCTTGAACCCGGGAGGCGGAGGTTGCGTGAGTTGAGATTGCGCCACTGCACTCCAGCCTGGGAGACAGAGACACTGTCTCACAAAAATAAAAACAAAACAAAAACAAAACTTAGCCCTGTTTACTAATAGTATTTTATTTACCCTCTTAACAATCTTTCAGTGTACAGTTCAGTATATGCACATTGTTGTGCAACAGATCTCTGGAATCTTCATTTTGTAAAACAGAAACTCTATACTTTGAATAATAACTCCTTTTCCTCCTTCCCACAGTCCTTGGTAACCACTATTCTACTTTCTGTTTCTAATGTTTTGATTACTTTAGATACTTTGTAAGTGGAATCATTCTGTTTGTCTTTGTGTGATTAAGCTCTCTCACTGAGCGTAATATCCTCGAGATCCATGTTGTAGCATAATATATTTCTTTTTTTTTTCTTTTTTCCTTCTTTTTTTGAGACAGAGGCTCGCTCTATTGTCCAGGCTGGAGTGCAGTGGCACGATCTCAGCTCGCCTCATCCTCCACCTCCCGGGTTCAGGTGATTCTCCTGCCTCAGCCTCCCAAGTACCTTGGATTACAGGCGCGTGCCACCACATCCACCTACTTTGTGTATTTTTAGTAGATATCAGGTTTCTCCATGTTGGTCAGGCTGGTCTCTAACTCCTGACCTCAGGTGTTGTGCCTGCCTTGGCCTACCAGAGTGTTGGAATTAGAGGCGTGAGCCACCTCGCCTGGCCATTTTTCCTGTTTCAAAGACAGAATTAGGCTGGGTGTGGTGGCTCATGCCTGTAATCCCAGTGCTTTGGGAGTCCGAGGCTGGCAGATCACTTGAGCTAGTTCGAGACCAGCCTGGGCAACATGAAGAAATCCTGCCTCTACAAAAAAATATGAAAAATTACCCGTTGTGATGGCACATACCTGTAGTCCCAGCTACTTGAGAAGCTGAGCTGGGAGGATGCCTTGAGCCCAGGAGTTTGAGACCAGCCTGGGCAACATAGCAAGACTTGTCTCTTTAAAAAAAAAAAAAAGACCCTGTTGCTTCTACCTTTTGGCTGTTGTCACTAATGCTGCAATGAAGATGGGTATGCAAATATCTTTAAGATCCTCTTTTCAATTCTTTTGAATTTATATCCAAAAATGGGATCGCCGGATCATATGATGATTCTATTTTTAGTTTTTTGAGGAACTTCCACGCTGTTTCTCGTAGCAGCTCCACCATTTTTACTGGATTCTTAACTGTGCACAAGGGCTCCAACTTCTCCACATCCTCACCAACGCTTTTTGACAGTGGCCATTCTAAGGGGTGTTAGGGGGTATTTCATCACGGTTTTGATGTGCGTTTCCCTGATGACTAGTGATGTTAAGCATCTTTTCACATGCTTGTTTTGCGTTTGCATATCTTCTTGGGGAAAGTGTGTAGGAAAATCATTTGCATTTTTAAATCAAGTTTTTGTTGTTGGACTGTAGTAATTTACTTTTTTTTGAGAAGGAGACTTGGTCTGTCGCCAGGCTGGAGTGCAGAGTTGCGATCTTGGCTCGCTACAACCTTTGCCTCCCGGATTCAAGCGATTGTCCTGCCTCAGCCTCCTGAGTAGCTGGGACTGCAGGCATGCGCCACTATGCCTAGCTAATTTTTGTATTTTTAGTAGAGATGGGGTTTCACCATGTTGATCAGGGTGGTCTGGATCTCGACCTCCTGATCGGCCCACCTCGGCCTCCCAAAGTGCTGGGATTACAGGCGTGAGCCATTGAGCCTGTCTGGCAGTAATTTATTTTTTATATAAGTTTTTTTGTTTTTTTCTTCCTTTTTGGTAGAGATGAGGTTTTGCCATGTTGCTCAGGCTGATCTGAAACTCCTGGGCTCAAGCGATCTGCCTTCCTGGGCCTCCCAAAGGGCAGGAATCACAGGCATGAGCCACTGCGCCTGGCTGTAATTTTTCATATATTCCGGATATTAACAATTTACCAGATAATATAGTTTGCAAATTTTTTTCCCCATTCTGTAGGTTGCTTTTTCACTGAATTGGTTGTTCCTTTAGCTGTATAGCTATCCTTAAGTTTTATGCAAACTCATTTGTCTATCTTTTCTCTTGTTGCCTATGTTTTGCTGTCATATCCACGAAATCATTGCCAAATCCAATGTCACGAAGCTTTTCCCCATATTTTCTTCTAGAAGCCCTATATTTTCAGGTTTTACATTTAGGTCTTTAATGAGTTTTGACTTAGTTTTTGTATAAGGTGTAAGGTAAGGCTCCAACTTCATTCTTTTGTATGTGGCTCTACGGTTTTCCGAGAACCATTTGTAGAAGACATAATCTTTCCCCATGCTCTGGTGCTTTAAAAAAAAAATTGGCCTGGCCGAAGTGGCTCACACCTGTAATCCCAGCACTTTGAGAGGCCAAGGCAGGCAGATCACCAGGTCAGGAGTTCGAGACCAGCCTCACCAACATGGTGAAACCCCATATCTACCAAAAGTACAAAAATTAGCCAGGCTTGGTGGTGCGTGCCTATGATCCCAGCTACTCGGGAGGCCAAGGCAGGAGAATCACTTCAACCTGGGAGGCAGAGGTTGCAGTAAGTCAAGATTGTGCCACTGCACTCCAGCCTGGGATGGAGTAAGACTCTATCTCTCAAAAAAAAAAAAAATAATTCCAGCTGGTTGCGGTTGCTCACGCCTGTTTAATCCCAGTACTTTGGGAGGCTGAGGCAAGCAGATGCTTGAGGCCAGGAGTGCCAGACTAGCCTGGCCAACATCGTGAAACCCTGTCTCTACCAATAAAAATACAAAATTATCCAGACTCAGTGGAGTGCACCTGTAATCCCAGCCTTCTAGGGAGGCTGACGCACGAGAATTGCTTGAACCTGCTAGGCGGAGGTTGCAGTGAGCCACAATCTCGCCACTGCACTCACGCCTGGATGACAGAGTGAGACAGGGTCTTACCCTGTCACCCAGGTGGGAGTCCAGTAGCCCAATCATGTCTCATTGCAGCCTCCACTGCCAGGGCTCAAGCCATCCTCCCACCTCAGCCTCCGGAATAGTTAGGATTACAGGTGTGTGTCACCACACCCGGCTAATCTTGGTATTTTTGTAGAGATGGGGTATCCCTATGTTGCTCAGGCTGGTCTTGAACTTCTAACCTAAAGCAATCCTCCCACCTGGGCCTTTGAAAGTACTAGGATTACAGGCATGAGCCACTGCGTCTGGCATGGTGCTTCTTAATATATTTTGACTTTTTTTTTTTTTTTGAGACAAGGTCTTGCTCTGTTTCCCAGGCTGGAACGCAGTGCTGCAATCATGGCTCACTGCAACCTCCACCTCTCTGGTTCAAGCAATCTCCTGCCTTAACCTCTGGAGTAGTTGGGACTACAGGCACATACCACCATGCCTAGCTAATTTTTTTTTTTTTTTTTAGAATGGTTTCTCCATGTTACCCAGGCTCCTGGACTCAAGCGATCCTCCAGCCTCGGCCTCCCAAAGTGCTGGGATGACAGGCATGAGCCATGTGGTGCTTTAAAAAAAAAGGAACAAAAAACACACTGGCTATAGAAGTGGCACGGGCCTCTATACACTGTGAGATTCTTGGTACTAGCTACAAATTCTGTGCATACTCAAGATTTTCTGGAGTAGGTGCAATTACCCGGTTTTACAGGCAATGCTGCAAAGGCTGAGCCCCAAAGACCGACCCAAGGTCGTATGGCCGGCAAATAGATGGAGGTTGGATTAGAACTGAGGACTTTATTCAAGAGCCCCTATTCTCATAACCCCATGGGGGGCTTCTCGCTGCTTTATTCCCAGCACGCCCGAAAGAATGAATGAATGAATGCCTCGGGCACTGTGCCCACCTCCCAGCAAACTGTGGAGCTTGGACGAGCCCACTGTTTCGCGCGGGGGTGCCTGTCCGCGTTGCGCATGCGTGGTCCATCGGCATGGACCGCTCCTCTCCGTCTGCCTGCACAGAGTATCGCCTCTCTCTATTTGGTATATCCCCCTCTCCCCCTGCGCCACGGCCAGGGTGGTACACGCCGCCTCCGCTCGTCGCCCCTCCCCATCGGTTTCCGCGCGAAAAGCCGGGGCGCCTGCGCTACCGCAGCTGCTTCTGCTCTAACCTCCGAGATGCCGGCGCGCACCACCCCAGCCCGGGTGCCCACGCTGGCTGCCCCAGCCATTTCGCTGCCCGACGATGTCCGCAGGCGGTAGGTACCGTGGGGGGGGAGTGCGGACTCTGGGGGACCAGGCAGGGCGCTGGGTGGGGGGTCGCTTCCCCTCGGGGTGGCCGCTGGCCGCTGCTGACAGACGGGCGCGCATGCGTGGGGTGGTGCGGCGCGCAGCAGCGGTTGGCGCGGGCAGGGTGGCACTTCCGGTCCCGCGTGCCCGGGCTGTTTGGCGCCAAAATGGGCCGTGGATTCCCCCGTAGCTCCCTAGTGGCTAGAAACCAGGTAGCGGGAGAGGTCTCTTTTGATCCCCAAATCGAGCAAGGTTTGGGTTTGTCTCCAGGGTCCCCTTCTCCACGCAGCGGCGTGCCGGGCTCCTGCCTCCAGCCTGGTTGCACAGGAAGTGGGCAGCCCACGGCCAACGGACACCCCTCGGGCACGGGCACTTCGGCCTCCACTTCCGGTGTCCGGCCGGGTTCCTGGGGGTGCTCCTCTGGCGGGAGGGGGGTGCCTCAGTGCTTTCCCCCAAAAGCTGTGCATCCCGGTAGCGGCCTCCAGAGACGGACGTCATCGGTCGGGCCTGGGCTGAGCTGGCTCCCGTTTGCGAGCCCAGCTTTCCGTCCAGGGGGACTCATTCTGTGACTTGGGACTGTGTGGTCCTTGCTCCTTGGGAAAGTCGTGTTTTGGCAGGAACTTTAAGCATGCAGCGCAGCGCAGGGAAGCGTGAAGGATGCATGGTCGGTCTTTCTAGTAAATCTGAGCCTTTGAGCCGTGGGCATCAGGGAAGCCTTGCTAATGAGAACTGGCTACACTTTGTGTGTGTGTGTGTGTTCATGTTTATGTGTGTGTTCTTTAGTGTGTGTGTCTAATGTTGGGGGCCCTGGCTATAGCAATTCATACCTCTGTCCAACTTCCGTGCACAAGTATCATTGGGAGCACTGGTCCCAGCCCCTTGTTCATGAAATTCATGCCTGAAAACTTGTTCAAGTGAGGTGTGCATTAGTCATCGGAACCCTCACCAGACCTGGACACTTCCAACTGGATTTGCAAAATCACTCCTTGCCGTTTTTGTTTCCTTGGGCTTAAGTGGCCTGGTTGGGCCAGGCCAGTACTGATTTGGGTCTTTGGGGTGGGATGGATATTTGGTTTGACCCCCCCTTCTCTTTTGAAGGCTGGGTGCTGTGGCTCACGCCTGTAATCCCAGCAATTTGGGAGGCAGTGGTGGACAAATCTCTTGAGCTAGGAGTTTGAGACCATCCTGGGCAGGGTGGCAAAACCCCATCTCTACTAAAAATACAAAAATTAGCCAGGAGTGGTGCCATGCGCCTGTAGTCCCAGCTACTGGAGAGACTGAGGTGGGATTATCGCTTGAGCCCCAGAGGTTGAGGCCGTAGTGAGCCGAGATTGTCCAACCTGGGTGACAGAGTGAGACCCTGTCTCCAAAAAAACCACTTTTTAATTTTATTATCATCATCATTATTATTATTTTTTGAGACGGAGTTTTGCTCTTGTTACCCAGGCTGGAGTGCAATGGCGCAATCTCGGCTCACTGCAACCTCCGCCTCCTGGGTTCAAGCAATTCTCCTGCCTCAGCCTCCCGAGTAGCTGGGACTACAGGCGTGCGCCACCATGCCCAGCTAATTTTTGTATTATTAGTAGAGGCAGGGTTTCACCATGTTGACCAGGATGATCTCGATCTCTTGACCTCGTGATCCACCCGCCTCGGCCTCCCAAAGTGCTGGGATTATAGGCGTGAGCCACCGCGCCCGGCCAGTTTTATTATTTTTAGAGATGGGTCTCTGTTGTCCAGGCTGGTGTGCCCTGGCACAACTATAACTCACTGTAGCCTTGAGCTCCTGGGCTCAAGGGATCCTCAAACCTCCTGAGTGTCTGGGACCACAGGCCACTCACCACCATGTCCAGCTGACTTGCTTAGTTTTTGTTTCTGTATACACAAGGTCTCACCATATTGGCCAGGCTGGTCTTAAACTCCTGCCCTCAAGCAGTCCTCCTGCCTCGGTGTCCCAAAGGTTAGGATCACAGGCGTGAGCCACCCTGCCTTAACTACTCCTTTTTTTTTTTTTTTTGAGATGGAGTCTCGTTCTGTCGCCCAGGCTGGAATGCAGTGGTGTGATCTCAGCTCGCTGCAGCCTCCACCTTCCGGGTTCAAGTGATTCTCCTGCCTCCGCCTCCCAAGAGGCTGGGATTACAGGTGTACACCACCATGCCTGGCTCATTTTTATATTTTCAGTAGAGACAGGGTTTCTCAGTGTTAGCCAGGCTAACTCCAGGTCCCAAACTCCTCACCTCAAGTGATTCACCTGCCTTGGCCTCCCAAAGTGCTGGGATTGTAGTCAAACCACTTCGTAACCAGTTGATAGGGATATATCTTCTTGAATATCTGTGCCAGTATCCTCCCAAGATAAAACTTGATTTAAAATGGGAGTGAAATTATGAAAGTGTCTAACTGCGTGATGTTAAATCCAATTCAGAGAAGCCTGGGCCCAGCCTTTTTTATTTCCTTTTATTTTGCAGAGATGGGGTCTTGCCATGTTGCTCAGGCTGGTCTTTGACTCCTGGCCTCAAGCAATCCTCCTGCCTCGGCCTCTCCAAGTGTTAGGATTATGGATGTGAGCCTGGCCTGCCCAGTCTTCTTGAAAACACAGCCTCCACTTTGAGGACCTTAAACAAGCATATGCCACCTCTATATTCGTAGTCTAGGCATGATGACGTGGGTTTTCAGCCAGTAATGGATAAATGAAAATATGCCTGGCTCATAAAGGCTCACATGCTAGTGACCAACTTAGCTTGCTTTTTTCAGTTTTTGTTTGTTTTTTTAAGAGATAGGGTCTTGCTGTGTCACCTAGGCTGGAATGCAGTGACACAGTCATGGCTCACTGCAGCCTCGAACCCCAGAGCTCAAGCCATCCTCTTGCCTCAGCCTCCTGAGTAGCTGGTACATGCCACCATGCCCAGCTAATCCTTAAAAAATTTTTTAGAGGTGAGGGTCTTGTTTCGTTTCTCAGGCTGGTCATGAGCTCCTGACCTCGTGATCCACCCATCTTGGCATCCCAAAGTGCTGGGATTACAGGCATGAGCCACTGTACCTGGCATTAATTCATTCTTAAGCCTGCTCATAGACAGCTAGGCTTCCCCCACAGGCGTGTTGAATTTTGTCAGTGCACCCTGTATGTTGCCATTATAACCCTAAAATTAGTGATTATTTCAGGGTCTGTTATCAGAGTGTGTCTGCTCTATTCACTGTACCTGCAGCTTGGGGCACAGTAGACTTGAATGCTTGCTTGCCAGCTCTTCCCCTGCACAGCCTGGATTAACACACCAATGCTAGCAGCCTCCTTGACAATTACTACAGCTTTCTTATCTGCTAGTTATTCTGTGATAAGATTAAGCTAGGTCTTGAACTCCTTACGTCCAGTTCCTTGACTACTACTAAGTACATACTGAATAAGGCAAAATTGACTTAACTCTTTTCGTTTTGCTCCCCCGTGGTAGGATTCTAGGGATGCAGACTGCTGAGGTTCAAATCCCACCCTACCTGCCAGCTGTATGGCTCAGTCATCGAATCTCTTGGTGCCTTGGTGTTTCATCTGTAAATACCTACTACCACAGGGATATTAGGAAGACGTGAGCTCATCTGTATAAATGTGTTAAGAGCAGCACCTGTCCACAGGACCGGTTATTACGTGGTCCTATGTGTACAGACTGAGCTCATCTGTATAAATGTGTTAAGAGCAGCACCTGTCCACAGGACCGGTTATTACGTGGTCCTGTGTTACAGAGGGCATGCTGTGAGTTTGGTTCCAGACCACCACGGTAAAGTGAATCTAGCAAGAAAGTGAGTGACACACACATTGTGGTTACTCAGTACGTGTAAGAGTTATTATTAGACTAGGCCGTGCACAGTGGCTCATGCCTGTAATCCCCAGCACTTTGGGAGGCTGAGGCGGGAGGATTGCTTCAGCCCAGGAGTTCAAGATCAGACTAGCCTGGGAAACATGGTAAGACACCCCCATCTCAAAAAAAAAAAAAAAAGAAACACACACACACAAAGCGAAAAGTGGTGGCATGCACCTGGGGTCCCAGCTACTCAGGAGGCAGAGGTGGGAGGATCGCTTGAACCCATGAAGAGGTCGAGGCTGCAGTGAGCCAAGATTGTGCCACTGCACTCCAGCCTGGATGACAGAGTGAGACCATGTCGCCAAAAAAAAGGTATACTATAGTTTTAACTATGCGGTAGTATTATATCTACAACATGGTACCTACCTTAGTAAAAAATGCTTTTTTGCTTAAAAAATACAGTCATCTAGGCCAGGTGCGGTGGCTCATGTCTGTAATTCCAGCACTTTGGGATGCTGAGGTGGGTGGATCACTTGAGGCCAGGAGTTTGAGACCAGCCTGGTCAACATGGTGAAACCTGGTCTCTACTAAAATATAAAAAATCAGCCAGATGTGGTGGTGTGTGCCTGTAGTCCCAGCTGCTCGGGAGGCTGAGGCAGAAGAATCACTTGAACCTGGAGGTGGAGGTTGCAGTGAGCCAAGATTGCACCACTGCGCTCCAGCCTGGGCATCAGAGTGAAACTCCATCTCAAAAATTACCAGCCTTCAGCCAATCATAATCTTTTTGCAGGTGGAGGGTCTTACCTCAAACTTACTGGCTTAAAGCACATAGATTAATTTTCTTACAGTTATGCAGGTCAGAAATCTGATGTGGGTCTCACCGGATGAAAATCAAGGTGTTGTAGGCTGCATTCCTTTCTGGGGGCTCCAGGGGAGAATCTGTTTCCTGTTTTGGGGTGTTGGCAGAAGTTGGTGGTTGTAAGACTCAAGTCCTGGTTTTCTCACTGGCTGTAAGCTGAGGGTCATTCCCCGTTTCTGGAGGCCATCTCATCCCTCAGTCCATGCCCCCTTCCTCTCCCTTTAAAGTCAGCAGCCGAGGGTTGCATCTCTCTCTGATCCCTCCATCATTATTGCTCGCTGTCTCTCGGTGCAGCTAGGAAGGTTCTGTGTTCTTAAGGATTCAAGTGATTAGATAGGACCCACCCAGATAATCCAGGATAATCTCCCCATCTCAAGGGCTGTATTCTTAGTTATATCTGCAAAGTCACTTTTGTCACATAGAATAACATATTCACAGGTTCCAGGGATTACAGCATGGACATTTTTTGGTGGGTCCGCTTTTTTTTTTTAAATGGTCTCACTGTCAACCAGGCTGGAGTGCAGTGGTGCAGTCTCAGCTCACTGCAACTTCTGCCTCCTGGGTTCAAGCGATCCTTGTGCCTCAGCCTTTTGGGTAGCTGGGATTACAGGCATGAGCCACCATGCCTGGCTAACTTTGGTATTTTTAGTAGTGGCAGGGTTTTGCCATGTTGCCCAGACTGATCTTGAACTCCTGAGCTCAGGTGATTTGCCTGCCTTGGCCTCTGGAAGTACTGGGATTATAGGTGTGAGCCTCCACACCTGGCAGGTCTACTCTTTTGCCTACTGCAGATGGCATATTGGGCAGCCCTGCTCCAGCTGCCATGCAGCCAGCCTGAAGAAGCTGGGTTAACAGACTTGTAACTTGTCTTGCATGGTCCACTGTATTTTATTTTTAGAGACAAGGTCTTGCTCTGTCACCCAGGCTGGAATGCAGTGACACAATTATAGCTCTCTATGCTCTAGTGATCCTCTTGCCTCAGTCTCCTGAGAAGCTGGGACCCCAGGTATGTGCTACCACACCTGGCTAATTACTATTTTTTGTAGAAGCAGGGTCTCTGCAGTGTTGCCCAGGCTGGTCTTGAATTCCTGGGCTCTAGTGATCCTCCCGTCTCAGCCTCCTGAGGAGCCAAGACTATAGGTGCATTCTACCACAGCCAACTAATTACTGTTTTTTGTAGAGACAGGGTCTCGCAGTGTTGCCCAGGCTGCTCTCGAATTCCTGGGCTCTAGTGATCCTCCGCCTCGGCCTCCCGAGCAGCTAAGACTACAGGTGCATGCTGTCATACCCAGCAAATTACTGTTTTTTTTTTTTTTGTAGAGACAGGGTCTCACTGTGTTGCCCAAGCTGGTCTCGAATTCTTGGGCTCTAGTGATGCTTCCACTTCGGCCTCCCGAGCAGCTAGGGCTATAGGTGCATTCCCACCACACCCAGTTAATTATTCTTTCTTTTAGAGACAGGGTCTCTGTTGCCCAGGCTGGTCTCGAATTCCTGGGCTCAAGTGATCCTCCTGCTTTGGCTTCCCAAGTGTTGAGATTACAGACATGAGCCACTGTGCCCAGCCATGGTGTGTTGTATTTCAGACCAGCATTTCTGGCAGAGGTATTGGAGTAATCTAACATTTTTGCAATTTCTTCCTGTCCAATCTGTATTAGATACCTCTGCTGGGTTAGTTTTCTTAAAACATGGCTCTGATAAGGGTCGGGCACGGTGGCTCATGCCTGTAATCCTAGCACTTTGGGAGGCTGAGGTGGGCGGATCACCTGAGGTCAGGAGTTCAAGACCAGACTGCCCAACATGGCAAAACCCCTGTCTCTATTAATAATACAAAAACCCCACAATTATGGTGGCGGGTGCTTGTAGTCCCAGCTACTCTGGAGGCTGAGGTAGGAGAATCGCTTGAACCCGGGAGGTAGAGGTTGTGGTGAGCCGAGATTGCACCACTGCACTCCAGCCTGGGTGACAAGAGCGAAACTGAGTCTCAAAAAAAAAAAAGAAAAAAAAAGGCTGATATCATGGGTCCTACTTCCCCTTGACTGGTTTGGTGGTTTGTTAACTCTGGAACAAGATTCATGAGCATGATTGATGCTCCTGCCCTCCCTCAGAGTGTCCACCTCTCTGGAGGTGCCTTCTCTCTCCTGTGTGTGGCCAGTCTCAAGTTTGTTTCTTGGGTGTTTCCAGAGCCAGCTGTCCCGAGATGGAGCCCCCTGTTTGAGCGGCTTCCTGTGCCGGGTTCACACAGAGCTCTCAACTCCTTCTTCCTGAGGCTGTTATATCCTTTCCCTTGGGATACCTGCAGGCATGAGCTGTATTTGCTTTGTTCCTCCATGGCTGTTTTTGTATATCTTATCTTCCCTCTGCGGAGGGCTAATCTCCGAGGGAAATACCGGGAATGAATCGTAGGGTCTCAGGCTGGGCCCTAAGCCGGCATTCTCAGTCCTCTGCTAGGTCCTTCACGGCCATCTGCAACCCTGCTGGCTTCAGCAGATGTGATCGGTGTCATCACAGTTTTACCAGGGAAGGGATGTCTCTAAAGTGACCCTCCCATGGGCTCCTCGGTGCCTGCCTGGGATCCCCACCTGCCACTCTGGTGCCAGGCAGGTTAAATCAGGTCTTCACTGGATGAGACATCCTAGGGGTTCTGAAGGTTTCTCTCGTCTTCTCTTTGCTGGGCTAAATATCCCAGTTCATAGGAAGGGTTGAAAGAAAGCAGACCCATTCTGCAGAGGACACCTTGGTCTCTGTAGTCAATTGAGCCTTGTCCTTCACACCCCAGGCAACCTCGGGATCAGGGACCGCGTTGGCTGGTCGAGATAGAAGCCAAGTCTTTCCAGTTTTCTCAGGGGGAGTGACTGAGAAGTCAGGTGTAACACTGCTACCACAGCGTGTGTGCCTCTGGCTGGAAGTACCTATTTCTGTAGCCCTCCTGACTTAAGGCTCTCCCTGGACCCCAGTTGCTGCAAGGGTGGAATGACTTTTGCCTGGAAGAGGTTCCCTGTGCTCCTGGAAATCCTGATGGTTTTTTCTTTTGAGACAGGGTCACACCCTATTGCTCAGGCTGGACAGGCTGGAGTGTAGTGGTACCATCATAACTCATTGCAGCCTCAGCCTCCCAAGTTGAGCCTCCCAGGCTCAAGCGATCCTCCCACCTCAGCCTCCCAAGTAGCTGGTACCACAGGTGCACATTACCACACCCGGCTAATTTTTACTTTTTTTTTGTGGAGATGGGATCTCTCAATATAGCCCAGGCTGGTCTCAAACTCCTGACCTCAAGTGATCCTCCTGCCCCAGCATCCCAAAGTGCTGGGATTACACAGTAGCTGGCATGAGCTATTGTGTCTTGCCTTGAGTCCAAGTGATACAGTATATATAATGTATAATATGCAGTCTCTATTACCATTCTGTCTGCAGGGTGCTAAGTATCTCTTCTACAGAGCGGCCTTGCCTGACCACCCAGCAAGCCAGGAAGTCTCTGCCTAGTGGCACCTACATCTAATCACTTAGTTCATTTCCTGGAGCAGGGCCTGGCATTCAGCAGGTGCTCAGATGTGAGCAGCACTGGTGGGGAAGCAGGGCCCGCATGTCCTGGAGCAGCCGTTGTATGACATTGGTTCAGCAAAGCATTCCTCATGCTGCTGCCTGCACTGGCCCTCTAGGAAGTCCAGCCTGGAGGAGCCGCTTCTGCCCTTCGGGGAAAACGATAACTGAGCGCCCGTCTGTGCGGATGCTGGGTGGGAAGGTCCAGAGATGGCAGTGGCCTGGTCTCTGCCTGGGGCACCTCTCCTTCCACCAACAGACGCTTACCCAGCTGGTTAGACCTGTTCTCACCCCCACAGTCTGCAGTTAGCACCCAGACTGGGAACAATAACCTCTGTGTTCGCCTCTCTTTCCTTGGTGCCTTCTCTTCTTGTTCTTTCATATTTTTCCTGAAGAGATAATCTCCCTATGTTCCCCAGGCTGGACTCGAACTCCTGGCCTCAAGCAGTCCTCCTGCCTCATCCTCCTGAGTAGCTGGGATGACAGGCGTGCACCACTGCACTCAGCTATTGTTCTTTTATTTCTTCCCTCTTTCCCCATAAAGAGTCAAGCCACTAATTGTCAGTAATCAGATCAGACCACAGTTTTCCAGGCAAACTCCTGGCAGTTCTATACTTAGGAATGATTAGTTAGAGACATCCTGAAGAATGTGTTCTTCGAGGAGGCACCAGCCACCTCCTCTAACTTCACCTGTGTCTGCCCTGTGTGTGGGCACCCCTTGCTTCCCTGGATGCCTTGACTCCCCCATTTCCTCCTTATTAAAATGCTACTACCTCCCACAGGCCTCTAGGAGCATGAGCTGGCTTCTCCACAGTATCCTGTGGCCCTAGGCTACTCATTCTCACACTGGCCCCTCTGTGGCACACCTTATTATGGGCTGTCATCAAATCCAGCTGGAGAAAGACCAGCTATAGGTGATTTCCCTTAGGGAAGGGCACCAGCTGTATGACCTGCGCCTTCCCTTTCCTGGTACCTTTTTGAGTCAGGGTCTCACTCTGTTGCCTAGGCTGGCGTGCAGTGATGCAATCATGGCTCACTGTGGCCTCGACCTCCCAGGCTCAGGTGATCTTCCTTCCTCAGCCTCCCAAATAACTACGACCACAAGTGTGAGTCACCAAATCCAGATAATTTTTTTTTTTTGAGACAGAATATTGTTGCCCAGGATGGAGTGCAATGGTGCGATCTTGGCTCACTGCAAGCTCCACCTCCTGGGTTCCAGCGATTCTCCTGCCTCATCCTCCCCAGTAGCTGGGATTATAGGCCTGTGCCACCACACCTGGCTAATTTTGTATTGTTAGTAGAGATGGGGTTTTTCCATGTTGGTCAGGCTGGTCTCAAACTCCCAACTGCAGGTGATTCACTGCCTCGGCCTCCCAAAATGGTAGGATTACAGGATTATAGGAATGAGTCACCGTGTGTGCCCAGCTTTTTTTTTTTTTTTTTTTTTTTGAGACGGAGTTTCACTCTTGTTGCCCAGGCTGGAGTGCAATGGCACAATCATGGCTCACTGCAACCTTCACCTCCCAGGTTCAAGCGATTCTCCTGTCTCAGCCTCCCGAGTAGCTGGGATTACAGGCATGTGCCACCACGCCCAGCTAATTTTGTATTTTTAGTAGAGACAGTGTTTCTCCATGTTGGCCAGGCTGGTCTTGAACTCCCAACCTCAGGTGATCCGCCCACAAGTGCTGGGATTGCACATACATATACATAGACATATATATATGTGTATCTATGTATATATCCTGTTACAGAGATGCTGTATAATCTCACCATCAGAAAAATCACCCCCAAAAGGGGAACCTCGTTCAGATCAGATGACTTCTTAGCATTAGGCATTTCAGTAGGACACTCTAGACAGTGGTGGAGAGACAAAAGCCAGCTTATTTTTTTCTAACTCTCAGATTAAACTTCCTTAGAACTGTGATATTCTTACAGGCAAATGAAGTTGCTTAACAAGCGTTTGTGTTTTCTCCCCTATTTTTTTCCCCCCCCAGGCTCAAAGATTTGGAAAGAGACAGCTTAACAGAAAGGTAATCCCTACCTTAAAGTTTTTCTTACTACCAAATGTGACTGACATGCTTCGTGCCTCATAAAAAGAGGTTTGTTTTCTTGAAGTGGATTTGGCACTTTTTCCCATGAAGTTTCAAAGATAATTGGGTAGTCTTGTTAAATGTTGGCACTAATTTACTGCTAATAGTTTTTTTTTAACCAATCTCAGTTACTAAACAATCCCTTTTGGATTGTAACTTGTCCTGGTAACACTGTTGTATTGTGTTTTTGTTGTTGTTGTTTTGAGATAGGGTCTCATTCTGTTGCCTGGGCCGGAGTGCGGCAGCAGTCTCGGCTCAGTGCTGAGACTCCCAGGCTCAAGTGATCCTCCCATTTAGCCTCCCAAGTAGCTGTACTACGGGCTCAAGCCATCACGCCCAGCTACTTTTTTATATTTTTGGTAAACATGGGATTTTGTCATGTCACCCAGGCTGCCTTGAACTCTGGGGCTCAAAGCAATCCATTGCCTTGAGCTCCCAAAGTGCTGTGATTACAGGCGTGAGCTACTGTGCCTGGCCAACACTTTTCAAAAGCGCAATATTGTTCATGTAAACCATGATAAATCTCCATTTCACCTCCAACTTTCCCATTTTTCACCACTTTGGAGACAGGAGTGAAGTGATCCTAATGGAAATAACCCTGAACATGTTTCGTGACTGTTTAGTTTTTTGGCCAAGACAGTGTTGCCTGCCATTCAGTCATTGTGATGTGACCAGGCAGCTCAGTAATTTGTGTATTAGTCCATTAGTGAATAGTTTGGGAATGTGGGAACTGCTAAACCTATACTCTTCCCTTAGGAATGTGTGAAGGAGAAATTGAATCTCTTGCACGAATTTCTGCAAACAGAAATAAAGAATCAGTTATGTGACTTGGAAACCAAATTACGTAAAGAAGAATTATCTGAGGTAAGTCAGTTTCCAGCATCTTAGCCTCTAGAAAAACGTCTCCTTCCTGTAACTTTTATGTGACCAGGGAGGCAGCACGATCCCCCAGTTGTCCTCGTTGCCTGATGATGATGATGATGGAAACGCATGTGTTTCCTTGTTCTCTTGACTGCCACTTGTTTACATTCACTGCTACTTAAATTATCCTTTCCTGCTGTAGGAGGGCTACCTGGCTAAAGTCAAATCCCTTTTAAATAAAGATTTGTCCTTGGAGAATGGTGCTCATGCTTGCAACCGGGGAAGTGAATGGACGTCTAGAAAACGGGACCCAAGTAAGAGGTGAACACCGTAGAGTGAGAATGGCAGATGCTAACAGCCCCCCCAAAACCCGTTTCCAAACCTCGCACGCCCAGGAGGAGCAAGTCTGATGGAGAGACTAAGCGTAAGAGTACGATTCATTTTCCTTTTAATTAGTTTTGAGATGGAGTCTCACTCTGTTGCCCAGGCTGGAGCGAAGTGGCATGATCTCAGCTCACTGCAATCTCCGCCTCCCAGATTCAAGTGATCCTTAGCCTCCCAAGTAACTGGGATTAGAGGCATGTGCTACCACACCTGCTAGTTTTTATATTTTTAGTAGAGATGGGGTTTCACCATGTTGGCTAGACTGGTCTCAAACTCCTGACCTAAGGTGATTCACCCGCCTCAGCCCCCAAAGTGCTGGGATTACAGGTGTGAGCCACCATACCCAGCTCTTTATTTTTATTTATTTTTATTTTTTTTTTGAGACACAGTCTTGCTCTGTTGCCCAGGCTGGAGTGCAGTGGTATGATCTCGGCTCACTGCAACTTCCAACTCCTGGGTTCAAGTGATTCTCCTACCTCAGCCTCTTGAGTAGCTGGATTACAGATGTGCACCACTATGCCCAGCTATCTTTTTTGTATTTGAGTAGAAATGGGGTTTTGCCATGTTGCCCAGGCTGGTCTTGAATACCTGAGCTCAGATGATCTTCCCACCTTGGCCTCCCAAAGGATTGGGATTACAGACACGAGCCACTGCGCCTGGCCCACTTCATCTTTAGATATTGTAAGGAAAGGTTCTATTTCTTGGCCTTCTTTAGCGTTTGGCCCCTCAAATAACTGATGTGATATGGCTCAGCAAACTGGCAGCTGCTAACTGCCAACATTAGCAAGCTGGTTATTGACTAGAATAAAAATGCAAAGATGCTTAGTCCTCAGAGCCTGGCTTCCTGCAATAACTTGGTAATGTTTAACTGTATCATTGCTGTGGGATTTCTATTCATAGTGGCTTTTTGCTTGTTGTTAATGCTTTTTTTTCCTTTAAACAGCTGAACCTTCACCTAGCCCCAGGATTACAAGGCAAAGCACCAGGCAGACCACTATCACATCTCATTTCACAAAGGGGTCAGTATCCGATAAATTGGCAGCTGGCTTTTTTAGGGGCCAGCTGTTTTGGGATGGAACTCGTAAGGTGTGAGGTGGCAATTCTGTCTTCCATGTTGATAGGTTTTTGTCTTGCAGTTCTGTCCAGTAGACATTCATGAATAGCATTTCTGAAAACCTTACCTGGTTTTACTCACATAGGAAAGTTCAAATGTACACAAAATCATGAGTTTTGCATAACGAACCCTGAAATACCCATCATCTAAAGCCAACAGTTACCCACTTACAGCCATTGTTTTATCTATGTCCCTGTGTTGTGTGTCCCCACCTGGATTACTTTGTCCATAAATATTTCAGTATATTTCTAGACAATGAGATATCTTTTGACAACTTTTTCTTTATTACTCATATTTTACAATAATTGCTAACATTTAACAGTCTTTTTTTTTTTTTTTTTTTTGAGACAGGGTCTGGCTCGGTTAACCAGGCTGGAGTGCAGTGGCGTGATCTTGGTTCTCTGCAGCCTCTGCCAGGCTCAAGCGACCCTCTCACCTCAGCCTTGCGAGTAGCTGGGACCACAGGCATGTGCCACCATGCCTGGCTGATTTTTTTGTGTATTTTTGGTAGACACCGGGTTTCATCATGTTGCCCAGGCTGGTCTTGAATTCCTGAGCTCAAGCACTTCTCCTGCCTCAGCCAGGCAAAGTGCTGGGATTACAGGTGTGAGCCACTATGCCCTTCACAAACAGTCTTTTTTTTTTGAGACTGAGTCTCACTCTGTCGCCCAGGCAGGAATGCAGCGGCACAATCTTGGTTCACTGCAACGCAACCTCTGTCTCCTGGGTTCAAGCGATTCTGCATCCTCAGCTTCCTGAGTAGCTGGGCCAACATGCCTGGCTATTTTTGTATTTTTAGTAGAGATGGGGTTTCACCATGTTGGGCAGGCTGGTCTTGAAATCCTGACCTCAGGTGATATGCCCACCTTGGCCTCCCAAAGTACTGGGAAGAGCAAGCCACCACGCCCGGCCAAAACAGTCTTTTTAACAAGACAAAGTATAATACTGTTCTGATGCCTTATAAAAATGTAAGAATTTCCTAATATCAAATATATAGTTGGTATTCACGTTTCTTCCTTTGTGGTGAACAAGCTTTTGTGGCAAACCAACAGCATTTGGTTGACTTGTTTCTTAAAGTTATAGATTCTTTTCCTCCTATTTTCCTGTGAATTCCTTAATTCCTTCTCTTCTCTTCTTGCTGTTTACTTGAAGAGACTCATTCATTTGGGGCCGGGCGTGGTGGCTCACGCCTGTAATCCTAGCACTTTGGAAGGCCGAGGTGGGTGGATCACCTGAGGTCAGGAGTTTAAGACCAGTCTGGCCATCATGGTGAAACCCCATCTTTAAAAAAAAAAAAAAAAGAGGGCACGCAGGAAGGGCTGCTCCCTTCCCTGCGGCTCCCACTTAAAAAAAAAAAAAAAAAAAAAAAGAAATTCATTCATTTGTCCAATAGTTTCTAGATTGGGCTGATTGCATTCTTGTGGTGTTCCACAGGTCCCTTTGTCTTATGTTCCCTTTAAACTGACCGAACTACAGGCCTGATCACATTCCAGCTTTTTATTTTTTACGGCTTTTTTTTTTTGGTGACGGAGTCTTGCACTGTTGCCCAGGCTGGAGTGCAATGGCATAATCTCGGCTCACTGCAACCTCCACCTCCTGGGTTCAAGCAACTCTCCTGCCTCAGCCTCCTGAGTAGATGAGATTATAAGTGCCTGCCACCCTAGCTTACATTTGTACTTTTGGTAGAGACAGGGTTTTACCATGTTGGCCAGCCTGGTCTGAAACTCCTGAACTCAGGTGATCTGCCTGCCTTAGCCTCCCAAAGTGCTGGGAATACAGGTGTGAGCAACTGTGCCCGGTCTGAGGCCAACTTTATGGATGGTACTGTGTCCTTCCATCAGAGAGTTGTGTAACGCCTCTTCTCTGACACCAGCAGCTGTTGGTCAGTTATGAAACCCATGATTTCTTAGGACTTGCAAGATGGCAAGACAGCATTCTAAGCCCATCATTCAGAGAAAAGTTAAATCTGAAGCCTCGTGCCGGGCGTGGTGGGTCACACCTGTAACCCAGCACTTTGGGAGGCAGAGGCGGATGAATCATCTGAGTCAGAAGTTCCAGACCAGCCTGACCAACATGGAGAAACCCTGTCTGCTAAAAATACAAAATGAGCTGAGAGTGGTGGCACATGTCTGTAATCTCAGCTACTCGGGAGGCTGAGGCAGGAGAATCACTTGAACCTGGGAGGCGGAGGTTGTGGTGAGCCAAGATCACATCTTTGCATTCGAGCCTGGGCAACAAAACCACAACTGTGTCTTTAAAAAATAAAAAACAAACTGAAGCATCTTTCAACATCCTGGTGAACGAGGGCCCTTGCTGGGAGAGAAGAAGGCATCCATGCCCTGAACTGTCCCTAAGGGAGTGCATTGAGGAATGAGGCCTGTCAGTCACTCCAGGCCCGCTGGAGGTCTAGGGTCTTGTTACACTAATGGTCGGCCTCACTGTGTGTGACAGCCCTGCCAAACGGAAACCTCAGGAAGAGTCTGAAAGAGCAAAATTGGACGAGTCCATCAAGGAAGAAGACAAAGACAAGGTAGGGCTGGCACTTACATTTCCTGACTCCAGCTGAACTTGGTGTATTTGATGATTGTGACCTCATATGTGATCTGTTCAAGTAAATAAAAACCCTGTCTAGTTCGAGCTCTGCAGAGAGACGGGACCAATTGAATGTATATGTGTGTATACAGATAGATAGATATGTTTATACATATGCACTGTATGTGTGTACGTATATATAATTTTATTTTCTTTTTGTGGGTACATAGTTGGAGTATATATTTACGAGGAGAGACATGCGTATTTTGAGGAAGTGGCTCACAAGATTGTGAAAGCTGGTAAATTTGAAATCCGAAGAGCAAGGTAGAAGCCCGGGGGAGAGTTGGTCACAGCTCAAGTCTGTAGGCAGTCTTATATACATATGTGTTATATATATGTATGTATATGTATTCTGACTTTTTTTTTTTGAGACCAGGTTTTGCTCTTACCACCCAGGCTGGAGTGCAATGGCGTGATCATGGCTCACTGCAACCTCCACTTTTCAGGCTCAAGTGATTCTCCTGCCTCAGTCTCCCGAGTAGCTGGGATTACAGGCACCTGCCACCACGCCCAGCTAATATTTTGTATTTTAGTAGTGATGGGGTTTCACCATGTTGCCCATGTTGGTCTCGATCTCCTGAGCTCAAGTGGTCCACCTACCTCGGCCTCGTAAAGTGCTGGGATTACAGGCATGAGCCACCATGCCTGGCCAAGTTTTTTTTCTTTTAAGCTTTTTTTTGAGGTGGAGTCTCACTCTGTCGCTCAGAATGGAGTGCAATGGCATGATCTTGGCTCACTGCACCCTCCACCTCCCAGGTTCAAGCGATTCTCCATCCTCAGCCCTTCTGAGTATCTGGGACTACAGGCATGTGCCACCACACCCAGCGAGTTTTTATATTTTTAGTAGAGATAGGGTTTCACTGTGTTGGCCAGGTTGATCTCAAACTCCTGACATCAAGTGATCCACCCTCCTCGGCCTCCCAAAGTGCGGGGATTACGGGTTTTGTTGTTGTTTCGTTTTTGAGACGGGTCTTACTCTGTCACCCAGGTTGGGGTGCAGTGGTGCAGTCATGGCTCACTACAGCCTCAACCTCCTGGGCTCAAGCAATCCTCCCACCTCAGCCTCCCGAGCAGCTGGGACTACAGGCACATGGCACTCAGTTAATTTTTCTAATTTTTTGTAGATTTGGGGTTTCCCCATGTTGTCCAGACTGGTCTTTAGATAAACAGATTTCTGACACAAGATGGAGAATTTTTGATTCTCTTATGTCGTATCACTAGGCAAACTCTAGTGATGGGCAGTGTGCCTGCCTACTTCTCGGAACTGCCTTTGTTTTGGGGTTGGTGGGGCATTAATACCGGAGTAAGAGTTTCTCAGGTCTTCTCCCCAAGACCCAAGCCCCCTCCTTTTCCACTCTTGTAACTGTGTCAAATATGTTAATATTTCAATTCACACTTGTGGTGTTGATCTTCCCTTGAAACCGGTATTCTTATCTTTTTTGTTCTTCATCCCTTCCCTCCACACAGGATGAGAAGAGGCGTAGAGTTACATCCAAAGAACGGTAAGAATAGTTACTATACCTTTCTTTTTCTATGAGTTGTGTAATCTTGATCACAAAATTACTGTTTTCGAAAGTTTAAAGCCGGGCACAGTGGCTCATGCCTGGAATTCCTGCACTTTGTGGGGGACCAAGGCAGGCTAATCATTTGAGGTCAGGAGTTTAAGATCAGTCTGACCAACATAGTCTTTAGTAGAAACCCTGTCTCTACTAAAAATACAAAAATGAGCTGGGCGTGGTGGTGGGTGCCTGTAATCCCAGCTACTCCGGAGGCTGAAGCAGGAGGACTGCTTGAACCCAGGAGGTAGAGGCTACAGTGATCCGAGATCATACCACTGCACTCCAGCCTGGGTGATAGAGCAAGACTCCGTCTCAAAAAAAAAAAAAAGTTTAAAAGCTTTATCGTCTCTAAAAAAGTTTAAGCTTTATCGTGAGTTTCCATGGCAACCATATCCTCATTAAGGATGTTGAATTTGGGGTCAGATCATTCGTGTTTAGATTGAAATTGAATTCTCCTCTTTCCTTGGAAGGAATGAATTGAGGACGGCTGACATTGGAACCATATGTAAAAATTGTATCAATTACTGAATGTTAAATGATCGTGCGTCTGTTAGGGCTCCTGAGATAATGAAGGTTGCTTTTGGGGTAGGAAAGAGGAGCTTTATGAGAACAGCTTCTGTTGTTCTTGGCGTTCACACTTGGGGTCTGTTGTTTTGCTTGACAGAGTTGCTAGACCACTTCCTGCAGAAGAACCCAAAGAGTAAAACCAGGAACGTGCACTGAAAAGGAAGAAGAAAGAGATGAAAAAGTAAAGCTCTGTCACCTCCAAGTTTGTTAATTCTCCTTTAATTCTATACAGTCCCAATTTCTTTTCAGGACGCAGGGACAGGGTGTGGGGAATGCGGAGGAACAAGATGGCTTTTGCCAGTGATCGAAATGGCCTTGACTTTGGCTCAAACACTTTTCAAACTTGTTTTTTGGTGGTTCTCTACATGGAAGGTGGGTTATGAGGTGATAGTGAGGATCTTTGCTACTTATTTGTGGTATTTATTTTATTTTCTGTGTGTGTGTGTGGTTTTTTTGTTTGTTTGTTTTTTTGAGATAGTCTCCTCTGTCACCCAGGCTGAAATGCAGAGGTGCAATCTCAGCTCACTGCAACCTCCACCTCCCAGTTTCAGGTGATTCTCATGTCCCAGCCTCCCGAGTAGCTGGGACTACAGGTGCCCACTGCCACGCCCAGTTTATTTTTGTATTTTTAGTATAGATGGGGTTTCACTGTGTTGGCCAGGCTGGTCTCGAACTCCTGACCTCAAATGATCCACCTGCCTCAGCCACCAGAGTGCTGGGATTACAGGCATGAGCCACCATACCGACCAACCTTTGCTAGTTTATCAACTAGTCACAGAGCTTCAGTTTGTTACCTCGCCCACTTGCTTCTCTGGCTGACGAGATCTTTGTAAAGATCTAATTTTCAGACATAGAAGGTGCTAATTTTTTTTTTTTTCTTTTTTGAGACAGAGTCTTGCTCTGTTGCCCAGGCTGGAGTGCAGTGGTGCAATCTCGGCTCACTGCAACCTCCGCCTCCTGGGTTTAACTGATTTTCTTGCCTCAGCCTCCTGAGTAGCTGGGATTTCAGGCGCCCGCCACCACACCTGACTAATTTTGTATTTTTAGTAGAGATGAGGTTTCACCATTTTGGTCAGGCTGGTTTCAAACTCCTGACTTGAGGTGATACACTCACCTTGGCCTCCCAAAGTGCTGGGATTACAGGCATGAGCCACTGCGCCCCACCTAAAACACTTTTCAAACTTGTTTTTTCATTGTTTTCTACATGGAAGGTGGGTTATGAGGTTGTGATAGTGAGGACCTTTGCTACTTATTTGTGGTATTTTATTTTATTTTGTGTTACTGTTTTTTTTTTTTTTTTTTTTTGAAACAGTCTCCCACTCTGTCACCCAGGCTGGCGTGCAGAGGTGCGATCTCGGTTCATTGCAACCTCCGCCTTCCAGGTTCAAGTGATTCTCGTGTCCCAGCCTTTCGGGTAGATAGGACTATAGGCACCCGCCACCATGCCTGGCTAATTTTTATATTTTTAATAGAGATGAGGTTTCACCATGTTGGCCAGGCTGGTCTCTAACTCCTGACCTTGAATGATCTGTCTGCCTCAGCCATCAAAGTGCTGGCATTACAGGCATGAGCCACCACACTGGCCAACCTTTGCTTCTTAATCAACTAGTCAGAGTTTCAGTCTGTCACCTCGCCCACTTGCTTCTCTGGCTGATGAGATCTTGGTGAAGATCTAATTTTCAGACGTAGGAGGTGCTAAAATTCTTTAGCATCATCCAGACATAAAATAGCATTTTCCTCTGTGAAGTCAGACCAGCTCTTTCCCCAGTCCCCCATCTTTTTTGTAAAATCTGAGCGTCTAAGGTTCTATGCAATACAGATGTTGGATCCTGTATTTTTTTTTTAATGCCTAAGGGCCGGGCATGGTGGCTCATGCCTAATCCTAGCACTTCAGGAGGCTGAGGTGGGTGGATCAGTTGAGCTCAGGAGTTCAGGACTAGCCTGGACAACGTAGTGAGACCCTGTCTCTACAAAAAATACAAAAATTAGCCTGGTGTGGTGGAGCGTGCAGCATGCAACGTGCCTGTAGTTCCAGCGTCTTGGGAGGCTGAGGCAGAAGATCACTTGAGCACAGGAGGTTGAGGATGCAGTGAGCCATTTTTGCCCTACTGCAATCCAGCCTGGGTGACAAAGGAAGACTGTCTCAAAAAAAAAAAAAAAGACTAGAAGTTACTTACCAACTTGGGTGGGTAGCAAGTGCCTTTCTCAGGAGGTTGGTAAAGGATAGCTGTCCATTGGGGGAATCAACTAAGATAATGCAATTTTTTTTTTTTTGAGACAATTTTGCTCTTGTTGCTCATGTTGGAGTGCAGTGGTGGGATCTTGGCTCACTGCAACCTCTGCCTCCCAAGTTCAAACTATTCTCCCGCCTCAGCCTCGCGAGTAGGTGGGATTACAGGAGCCTACCACCACGCCTGGCTCATTTTTGTATTTTTAGTAGAGACGGGGTTTCGCCATGTTGGCTAGGCTGGTCTCAAACTCCTGACCTCTGGTTCGGGAGTTCACCCACCTCGGCCTCCCAGAGTCTAGGACTACAGGCGTGAGTCACCGCATCTAGCCCAGGTTGGTCTTTCATTGATCACCTTCCTACCCTGATTCTAGTTAAATTAGACAGCAGTTGCAATTAGTGCATACCTGGAATTCATTTCAGAACAAGCAGTCCTAATGGGCTAGTTCAACCACCACCCTCCAAAGAAGGAACCTGGGGCAAGATTGAAATCGCTCGCCTATAGGCACACTGGAAGGATCTCTTCTTGGCAGTAGGAAGGTTTGCAATGTGTGTCTTAATACCAGCAACCTTTGTGATCTCTTCCCAAACTACCACATGGGGGAGTTTCCGAGGGTCGGATTTGATTTGCCTGGTTCTTCTATGGCAAGATGTGTCTAGTTTTTTTGTTGTTGTTGTTTTGAGACAGAGTCTTGCTCTGTTACCAGGTTAGAGTGCAGTGGTGCTATCTTGGCTCACTGCAATTTCCATCTCCTAGGTTCAAGCGATTCTCCTGCCTCAGCCGCCTGAGTAACTAGGATTACAGGCATCCGCCACCACACCCAGCTAATCTTTGTATTTTGAGTAGAGACAGGGTTTCACCATGTTGGCCTGGATGGTGTCGATCTCTTGACCTCGTGATCCGCGCGCCTCAGCCTCCCAAAGTGCTGGGATTAGAGGCATGGGCCACCACGCTGGGCCATGTCTGGTTCTTTAAATTCAGCCTCAGGCTGGGTGTGGTGGCTCACGCCTGTAATGCCAGCACTTTGGGACACTGAAGTGAATAGATCACTTGAATTCAAGACTAGTCTGACCTACATGATGAAACCCCATCTCTACCAAAAATAAAAAATAAGCTGGGCATGGTGGTGTGCACCTGTAAACTCAGCTACTTGGGAGGCCGAGGCAGGAGAATTGCTTGAACCTGGGAGGTAGAGGTTACAGTAAGCCAAGATTGCACCACTGCCCTCCGCCTGGGTGACAGAGCGAGGCTCCGTCTCATAAATAAATAAATGAATAAATGCAATCTCACCGGATGTGTTGTGTGTCTCCGTTGGAACTACTTTCCAGATTGGGCCATCCTACTTCATTCCTTTATATGGAAAGTGGAGATCTGTAATTAGGTTACTTTCTGTGTGGCCATCAACACTTACTGATGACAGGTGGCAGCAGAATTTCGAAGTAAAAATACTTAAATAGCAGTGTTGCAGTATCTCTTTTCTAAAAGTTTCATTTCCTATCTACTTACCCCACTGAAGAAGAAAAGTGCTGTCTTGAACACCTGGGCACAAGTGATCCTCCCACTTTAGCCTCCCAGAGTTCTGAGAGGACAGGTGTGAGCCGCTGTGCCCGGCTGGTAAACCATCTTTACTCCCACCAACTGGACTCTAGGATAAGTTCAGGTGTTTTATTTCTATAGGACGCTTTAATAGATCCAAACCAAATCAAAAAAATTAACTTTTTTTTTCCCCCCCCAACTTAGGAAGACAAGAGACTCCGGAGTCAAACCAAAGAACTGTAAGTACAGCGAACCTGCCTTTGTGCTTTATGTTGTGAAACTGAATTGCTAGCATAAGTATTCTGGTAAAGTAACGTGTTGGTGTGGAACAGTGGGCACTAATTATACACCTCTTATGTGGGCAACTTCTACTTGTGAAAGGCCAGACTACCCTGCAGCAAAGGCTGAAGTTAGCATCTTTAATTTTAATTTTATTTTGAGAAGGAATCTCGCTCTGTCACCCAGGCCGGTGTGCAGTGGCGTGACCTTGCCTCACTGTACCTCTACCTCCCAGGCTCAAGCAATTCTCCTGTCTCAGCCTCCTGAGTAACTGGGACTACAGGCACATACCACCATACCCAGCTAATTTTTGTATTCAAAAATATAAAATGCAAAATAAAAATAAAAGTACACAAATATTAAAAATATTTATATTTTAAAATATTAAAAAATAACACTTAAAAATAATAAAAGTACAAAAAAAATAGCCGGGCATGGTGGAGCATGCCTGTGGTCCCAGCTACTTGGACTAAGGCAGGAGAATCACTTGAACCTGGGAGGTGGAGATTACAGTGAGCCGAGATCACACCACTGCACTCCGGCGTGGGTGACATAGTGAGACTCTATCTTAAAAGAAAAAGAAAAAACAATTAGCTGAAGCAAATGTTGAGACTGAGCCTGAATCCAGAGACAGTGTTTCGCCATATTGGTCAGGCTAATCTTGAACTCCTGACCTCAGGTGACCCTCCCCCTTCAGCCTCCCAAATTGCTGGGATTACAGGGTGACTTTGGCTTCGATTTTTCCTCCTGACCCCTGGGCCCTCCTCAGGGTTGGTCACACAGCTGTGTGTTGTGTGGTAGTGAAAGGCCATCGAGTGAGCAGCTGTGTCCGTTACCTATCGCTGTGAAAATGCTGTGTGACAAATGGCCCCAAGGCCAGAGGCCTAGAATAGCATGCATTTGTCAAGCTCGCCTGTCTACGGCTTGGTGACTGTCGGCTGATCTTGAGCTGGCTTAGTGGGGGCGGCTGGGCTGACCTACCTCTGCCTTCACTACTTGGCCAGTCTGGATAGACGCTTGTGGCTGTGCAAGGGCACGAGGGCAGAAGTGAAAGTAGCACTTTTTCAAACCTCTGTTGAAAAAAAATTGGGCCAGGTGCAATAGCTCACACCTATAATCCCAGTAGTTAGGGACACTGAGGCAAGCGGATCACTTGAGGTCAGGAGTTCAAGATCAGCCTGGCCAACATGGTCTCTGTTAAAAATACAAAAAATTAGCCAGGCATGGTGGTGCATACCTGTGGTCCCAACTACTTGGGCGGCTGAGGCAGGAGAATGACTTGAACCTGGGAGGTGGAGATTGCAGTGAACTGAGATCATATCATTGCACTCCAGCCTGGGTGACAGAGCGAGACTCCATCTCGAAAAAAAAAAAAAGAACCATTAGCTGAAGCAGATGTTGAGACTAAGCCTGAATCCAGAGGTGGGCAGAGTACCCCACCTGAGTGGCAGGGCCCTGGCAGAGGAAGAGGTGAAGACTCGGACCCGTGTGTAGTCAGCTGTCTATGGTCACTGACTGACAGATTGCACATCAGCCCAGCTCTGCTAAACCTGGGCAGGCCAGTCATGAGTCTTCCTCCACTGCAGGCTGGGTTCCCATCAGGCCACAGAAATCAGGGCATTCCCTTGTCTGTTTTTTGCATTAAACCACTAGCATCTCTGACCAACATTTAGGTGGTATTGATGGTATTCCTGAGGACGGTGAGTCCTGAAGCAGTAGTAAATGCCCTCTGGGTTTCCTGCGGTGAAGAGAGGCCACCCGTCCTCTGAACCTGGAGGGGAGCCTCTGTCAGCCCTGGGAGCCTGTTGGTCCCGGTGCAGGGTCCCCGAGCTGATCAGCCTGTGCGTGTGTTGTCTTCTGTGACAGAACACCCAAACAGAAACTGAAGGAGGAGCCGGACAGAGAAGCCAGGGCAGGCATGCATGCTGATGTGGACGAAGATGGAGAGGAGAAAGTAAGGGCGGGATCTTTGTTTCTGAACTCTCCCCTTATTCTTCTGCTCCTGTTTGGTTGGGCAGGAGGGTGCAGGGTGGGGCTCTGGGTTCAAGTCCAGCCCCATCCACCCAGGCTCCATGGGGCCATCCAGACTCTTTTTCTCTGTCTGTGGGCTGGGATTTGTGGCTAGATCCCTGTGCCCGATGCCCAGTGAACACTTAGCTGTTCTGTCCTTTACACTAGAGAGGGTGTATGTGCGCCTGGGCTGAGACTTGTGTGAAGCATACTCTCTTAAGGCCTCATTGCTGAGAAGCCTTGATACACGTCAGCTCTGACGCACTTGTCAGCCACACCTCGATTTTTTACCAGCCTCCTACATTTATCTGAGTCTAGCTCTCCCCCCTGCCAGCCTCCCCAGTCTAGTTCAGCCAAGTGCATACATTGAAATCCTAAAGCATCATGTGGAGCACAGCTGGGCCTCTGTCAAAGTACAGGATGGCCAGGTGGGCTGCAGACTCTCCTGCCTGAACTCTAGGGAAGGGAGCTAGGTCATTGGTGGGGGGCGGTGCGTTCCTATCTAAGAGAGGCTGAAGACCCCAAGAGGGTCTCTGTGGGTTTCTGCCTGTTGTGTTCTAGAGAGTGGAGCCCAAAGTTACAGGCTTGGTAGGTGGCGAGTACCCTCACTTCTGACCTGGCTGCCGATGGGCCTCCATCCTCACCCCGTAGCAGGGGAACCTTTGGTATTGCCTCCAGCCTCCCACTGTGATGCCTTACTGTCCCTCACCTCTTCTGTCCAGATATTGGTCACCTTACTGTCAGTACTTGCCTGGGATCCCTTCAGACTGGAGAAAGCTTAGTAGCCTAATCACATTACTCCTTGCCCTCTATCAGAAACTGGCAGGGGCCTGAGCTCACACTGCCAGCACTTTTGCCTCATGGTAGAAAGGGATGTGAGGACCAGCATGGTGGCTCATGCCTATAATCCCAGCACCTTGGGAGGCTGAGGCAGGCAGATAACTTAAGGTCAGGAGTTCGAGACCAGCCTGGCTAAGATGGTGAAACTTCATTTCTACTAAAAATACAAAATTAGCCGGGCATGGTTGTGTGTGCCTATAATCCCAGCTACTTGGGAGACTGAGACAGGAGAATAGCTTGAACCCAGGAGACAGAGGTTGCAGTAAGCCGAGATCATGCCATTGCACTCCAGCCTAGGCAACAAAAGCAAAACTCCATCTCAAAAAATAAATATATATATATATTTTTGTAGAGACGGGGTCTCACTATGTTGCCCAGGCTGGCCTCGAACTCCTGGCCTCAAGCAATCCTCCCACCTTAACCTCCCAAAGTGCTGGGATTACAGGTGCACGCCACTGCACACAGCCTGTAAATAAAGTTTTATTGGAACAGAGCCGTGCTTTTCATTTACATTTTGCCTGTGGGTGGTATTGTGCTACTGTGGCGGAGACGATCATCCTGACACAGACCACGTGGTCGGCAAAGCTGAAAATACTTATCCTCTGGCTCTTTCAAAAACAGTTTGCCAAGCCCTAGTCTAGGAGGTTGTTTAGTGCCCGCTTGTTTGTATCCGGTAGGAAACTAAGTAGGGGAAGTGAAGCTTCATGTGTACCCGGTAGATCTTCCTAGGCCTGCCCGTCCTCCAGCTCCACAGTGCTGGGATCCATAACCTGTAATTTTGCTGTTTGCATTTTGTCTCACACTGGCTCAGAAACTAATTTTTTCCCTTCTTTCTCTCTCTACTTCCCTTCTATTTTTCCCTCTTAGGATGAGAAGAAGCACAGAAGTCAACCCAAAGATCTGTAAGTGGTTAAAATGCTTGTGCCTTTGTGTCGTCTAAGTCAGTAGAAAGCCTGCACTAGGCTGAGCGTGGTGGCTAACGCCTGTAATCCCAGCACTTGGGGAGGCTGTGGCGTGAATCACCTGAGGTTGGGAGTTCGAGACCAGCCTGGCCAACATGGTGAAACCCTGTCTCTACTAAAAATACAAAAATTAGCTGGATGTGGTGGCAGGCGCCTGTAATCTCAGCTACTTGGGAAGCTGAGGCAGAAGAATTGCTTGAAGCCAGGAGGCAGAGGTTGCAGTGACCCAAGATTGTGCCACTGCACTCTGGCCTGGATGATGAGAGTGAAACTGTTCCAAAAAAAACAAATGCCTGTTCTAGAAACCTGTGGTGATGTAGACAGGTGCAGGGACCCTGGAGCCTCTGAAGGCCTCATCTCAGGATGATAAGCCGGCAGTGTGCCTGTAGGGCTCCCATGGGTATCTTGCTTTCCCATGGGGGAGGCGTTAGTTTGTCATTTTCCGTGTTAGTTGGCGATGTGGTTAGTGTTTCTAAGCTGCTACTTGCTCTGTATCTGTTCACCTGTAGAGCTGCCAAACGGAGGCCTGAAGAAAAAGAACCTGAAAAAGCAAATCCACAGATTTCTGATGAAAAAGATGAAGATGAAAAGGTAAAGGCCTTATTTTTATTTTTCTTTTTTTTTTCATGATGGGGTTTCGCCATGTTGCCCAGGCTGGTCTTGAACTTCTGGCCTTAAGTGATCCTTCTGCCTTGGCCTCCCAAGGTGCTGGGATTACAGGCATGAGCCACTTGTGCCTGGCCTGTTTTTGACATTTTATTTGAATCAGGACCCAAACAAAGTTTATATAATGGATTTGGTTGAGAAGTATCCTAAATGTTTCATCTGTAGTTTTCCCACTCCTTCATATATTTGTAACTTGTGGAAGGTTATCTGTAGTTTCTGGGGTTCTAGACCTTTGCCTGTCACGTCTCCCTATAGCCCTGTCTGCTGCAGCAGGCTTGAGCACATGCCTGTCTTTGTTGTTGTTCTCAAGAGGACTTTAGAAATAGTTCTGTGTGTGTTCTGCATCACACAGGAAGCACAGTTGTCTTTCTTGGTGAAACTGATTGTTGAGCTAATGTACTGTCTGCCTGACCCATCCACAAAGTCCTCTCAGCTTCCCATCTAATGTGGTTTTTTTTGGTTTGTTTGTTTGGTTTTTTTTGAGACGGAGTCTTGCTCTGCCCTGAGGCTGGAGTGCAGTGGCAGGATCTTGGCTCACTGCAACCTCCGCCTCCTGGGTTCAAGCCATTCTTCTGCCTCAGCCTCTTGAGTATTTGGGATTGCAGGTGCCCCCCACCATGCCTGGCTAATCTTCGCATTTTTAGTAGAGACGTGATTTCGCCCTGTTGGCCAGGCTGGTCTGGAACTTCTGACCTTAAATGATCTGTGTGCTTTGGCCTCCCAAAGTGCTGGGATTACAGGCATGAGCCACCATGCCAGGCCTGGCTGTAAGATTTTTGATTATACAAGTTTAGGTGTTGGAGTGAGTAAGAGCACACCTGCTGGTCCTCTTACTGCCTCCCTTCCCATCTGTCTGTTTTATGATAATCACATACACAAAGTTCTTAACACCAAAGCCCTATCTGGGCGTAAAACTCCCTCGTATCCTTTACCCCTCTGTTTTCCCTGCAGGAGGAGAAGAGACGCAAAACGACCCCAAAGAACCGTAAGAATTGATTCCTGGCATTATCCAAAGCTGATGGTAATGTTAAAATGATGGTTCTAGAAGAAAAGGGAAGGGGTTTTAGTAATTGCCAGAGCAACCTTGGGGGAGCAAGCTTAGGCTCATTTTGGATTGGGCTGGTGAACATGGGACGAAGAAGCGTCAGGCAGGATGGCCTTGTGGCGAAGAGCCGCTGTGACTTCGTGCCTGGGCCTCACGGCAGCCAGGTGCCTCAGGCAGAAACCTCACAAGGGCGATGTTGATATTTTCTGAAACAATTAAATGATCTTGTGCTTTTCTCCCCCAGGACGGAGAAAAAAATGGCTCGAGCCAAAACAGTAGTGAGCTCCAAGGTACACGCCTTCCTGGGAATAAAGCTGGTGGCGGCGCTCACGAGGTGGCTGGGAGCGGCTCTCTGAGCGCCGTCATATGTGTTCCTGCTCCCACAGACCCACCCTCCCAAGTGTATTCAGTGCGGTCAGTACCTGGATGACCCCGACCTCAAATATGGGCAGCACCCACCAGACGCGGTACGTGCAGCTCTCTCTTCCCAGCCTTCCACCGCCCGTCCCTTGTCCCTCTGCTCACCGGCCCCATGTCCTTCAGGTGGATGAGCCGCAGATGCTGACAAATGAGAAGCTGTCCATCTTCGACGCCAACGAGTCCGGCTTTGAGAGTTACGAGGCGCTTCCCCAACACAAACTGACGTGCTTCAGGTAACTGCACTTTCGTGTGCCTGTTTGCTTTGTGGGAGGAGGCACTTCCCCAGAGGCCCCTATGGGCTTACGATTCTTTTAGTGCCTGACCTACAACATGTCTTAAGCTAACACTTCTTGGATAAGAGCCAATGTGGAGGGCTGGGTGTGGTGGCTCATGCCTATACCAGCACTTCAGGATGCTGAGGTGGGCAGATCACTTGAGGTCAGGAGTTAGAGACCAGCCTGGCCAACACAGTGAAACCCTGTCTCTACTAAAAATACAAAAAGTAGCCGGTTGTGGTGGTACACACCTGTAATCCCAGTTACTCGGGAGGCTGAGGCAAGAGAATTTCTTGAACTCGAGAGATGGAGGTTGCAGTGAGCCAAGATGGTGCCACTGCACTCCAGCCTGGGCGACAGAGTGAGACTGCATCTGAGAGAGCCACTGTGGAAAGCTGGTGAAGGGACAGTAGACCTTTGCTGGTTCTTTTTTGTTTTGGTTTGGTTTTTGGGTTTTTTACTACATGTATTACCTTTCCATTCTGCCCACACCCTGAAGGTCACACACTGAGATGAAGGCCTGCTCTGTGCTAGGTACCAGTGATAGGTGTTACAGATGTAGCTGCTCAGCTCCTGCCTTCATGGAGCCAGAAACAGGTGGTACCTGTCGGGTAGTCACAGCCACGACAGATTTAAAAAGCCTGGTGCCATGCAGAGAGAATGAGTGGGAGGAGGAAGTTCTGTTAAGACTGGAGAGGCAACAAGTTCAGGAAAGGCCTTGGTGACCTGCAAGAGAAGCGGCCGAGGGGATGGCAGAGTGGGGCCCCCCAGGTAGAAGGGGGCATGAGAACCAGGGCTCGGAGGGGCCTGTGCCAGCTGTGGAAGGTGAATGGCGAGGCTGGTGTTTGGTTTGGAGCCCACATAGGGCTTTAGTGTCCTCTGAGGGAAGGTGCCTGGAGCGTCCAGCCCATACCTTCGCCAAGGCTCACGTCAGCTCATGAGTGGGCAGAGGCCCAGGGCTCTGAGGCATCCCTGGCCTATTTTTTTCCCTTTCTCTGTGGGTGCAGTTACCCTCCAGGGCTTCACTTTGTTCTTTGTGGGAAATGTCTCAGCTCCAGGAATAGCCCTGCCTCCTTTTAGGCCTGGGTGTTGTTTTCCCTCTCTGTGAATGGGAGTGGGAGTGCCTTGGGGGCCCCTGTTGGAGGCACCCCCAAGCAGCAGTTCTTGCACCCACTTGGAAGGCATCCACACACTCTCTGTGCTTGGCTGATGGTGGTTCCCCCTCCCTTTCCTTCTTTGGGATCCTGATCCAGATAGAGATGCTGTTGCGTTTACCAGCAACCACTAGCCCCCCAGGCCTGGCCCAAAGCAGGGCCACACACCTCTTCTTGCTGGTGTGAGTGAGGTGTGCTGTGGTGGGCGGAGCTGGCAAGCACGCTGTCGGGCCTCCCTCTGGCCTTCGTCAGGACAGAGGCTTGGGGGAGCCTGGGGCTGGGCTGTCAGAGGCCTGAGTGTCTCAGCTTCCTCCCTGAGTTGAGGTCTGTTACAGGTTTGTTCCTGGAGGGTGGGATGGTGGCGTGGAGGACATTTCCCAGAAGTCATATTCCTCTCTCTACTGGAGCTGGACTGCCTGGGTTATTTAGGGACTCTCCATACTGTTACACTTGACCTAAAAGTGGCAGACGGAAGCCAGTCATGGGTGGGGTCTGGCCTGGGAACTGGTGGGTCCTGCCCCCGCCTGGGATTTAGAGCTTCTCTCCCCTATGTGTCTCCTATACGAAGAGAGCCTCTGGCTCACCTGTGAAGTGGGGAGGAGGATCCCCTCTTCTGTTGGCCTTCCCTTGACCCTCACTGTCTTTATCCGTCTGTCTCTTCTTCTGGGCCTTTCATCCTACGGGCGGGGCTGCCATCTCTTCTGTCTTTCTGTCTGCCGTGCCTGGCACACAGTAGGGGAGTTCCACTGGAGGTGTTCGTTTGTTGTGTGAGCGTTTCTGGTCTCCAGGGAACTAAGTTGAGTGAGTGTTGTGAGGGGTGTTGTCTAGACACCTGTGCGGACCGCTACATAGGGGCTCTGAGGGTAACCCAGAACCTTCGACTGGGAAGGGGTGGCCCTTGTGTCTGAATGAGCAGGTTCGTGAGCAGAACCGCCAGTTCCCATCTTTTTCCTTAAGTTTGACATCTGGCCTCTTTGTTTTCACTAAGCATCGTGCTCCCAAATGTCAAGGGTGCCCCCTTTGTGTTGGAGATTTATGCCCAAAAGGAGATAGAAATCCTTCCCTCCCACATCCCTTTTCCACACTGTTCTGTAACATGCTTTCTTTTTTAAATTGAGGTCTAACTCGTATAATATAAAATTAACCATATATGAGGTATCTTAAATCGGAGAATTCATAGGTATAGAAAGCAGATTGGTGGTTGCTGGGGGCCAAGGGCCGGTTGGGAGGAGTCTGGAGAGCCATGCTGCTTAATGGGAATGAGCCTTTATTAACGTCTGAGTGACGGAAATGTCCTGCAGCTGAATAGAGGTGCTGGCTGTGCAGCATAGTGGAAAGTTCTAGAAACCACTATTTCCCACGCTGTAAGTCTGATCTCTTGGTGTTGCTCTTGCAAACACACATACTCTTGATGCTTGGATGGGAGAATAAGGTAGAACTCCGGGGTGATATAACACTGTCTTAATCTAGTGTTCCTCAACCAAAAAATGAGCGTCAGGGCTGGGCACGGTGGCTCACGCCTGTCATCCCAGCACTTTGGGAGGCCAAGGCGGGTGGATCACTGGAGGTCAGGAGTTCGAAACCAGCCCGGCCTACATAGTGAAACCCTGTCACTACTAAAAATAGAAAAATTAGCTGGGCATGGTGGCACGGGCCTGTAATCCCAGCTACTTAGAAGGCTGAGACAGGAGAGTTACTTGAACCTAGAAGGTGGAGAGGTTGCAGTGAGCCAAGATCGCTCCACTGCACTCCAGCCTGGGGGACAGAGCAAGACTCCGTCTCAAAAACAAACAAAAAATGTCGGACTTGAATTGTCTCATTGCCTGGTGCCTGATCTGAACTCTGCACCGTGACCCGCCTTCAAAGCTTAGCTGATAAGCGTGTGCTTTGTTTCCTGTCTAGCGTGTACTGTAAGCATGGTCACCTGTGTCCCATCGACACTGGCCTCATCGAGAAGAATATCGAACTCTTCTTTTCTGGTTCAGCAAAACCAATCTATGATGATGACCCATCTCTTGAAGGTAAGTGGAATGGTCCAGGATTATGTTTGAGTACACTTTAAAAACAGCCAGGCATGGCGACTCACATCTGAAGTTCTAGCATTTCAGGGGTCTGAGGCCAGAGGATCGCTTAAGACCAGGAGTTTGAGACCAACCTGGGCAACATAGCAAGAGCCTGCCTGTACAAAAAAAAAAATAATAATACACACATATATATAAATAGAAACAGACAAAGCAATATTCAGCTGGAGCTACTGCCTTTTAAAATTAGGGCATGAGACTTTGTGCCAGGAACAGCTGTAGGCCAAGTCACCCTGGTGACTGAGGAGCACTGACCTGGCTGATGGGATGTCTGCTGAGCTGGGCACTTGGAGGGCCTCTGTACCCTCCTGGGTTTGAGATGTGAGTCAGAGCCCTTAGTCCATTTCCTTTGGGGAAACTTTTTCTTTTTCTGCTCTAGGTGGTGTTAATGGCAAAAATCTTGGCCCCATAAATGAATGGTGGATCACTGGCTTTGATGGAGGTGAAAAGGCCCTCATTGGCTTCAGCACCTGTAAGTGTGTGGCCCATCATAGGCTGGCCCGGGGTCTAAAAGGGGGCCTTCAGGTTCTCCTTCCTGGGGGTTGCCTGGGCTCTGGTGGGAATTCTCAACAGGCTTGCATAATGCCATGTGACTGTGTGGGAACCTTAGTGGGTTCAGTTGGGGTAGCCTCTTATATTAGTTATGACTGGCTCTGGAACAGACTCTCCAGTTGTAAGAGCAGGTCTTTGCTAGGTGTGGTGGTTTACACCTGTAATCCCAGCATTTTGAGAGGCCAAGGTGTGCAGATCATTTGAGGCCAGGAGTTCAAGACCAGCCTGGCCAATGTGATGAAACCCTGTCTCTACTAAAAATACAAAAATTAGCTAGGTGTGATGATGCACACCTGTAATCCCAGCTGCTTGGGAGGTTAAGGCAAGAGAATCACATGAACCCGGGAGATGGAAGTTGCAGTGAGCTGAGATCATGCCACAGCACTCCAGCCTGGGTGACGGAGCAAGACTCTGTTCCCAACCCCTCATTCCCCCAAAAGAGAGCAGGTCTTATTCTTGGAATCCAAACCCAGACTGAATTCCAAAAACCAGAGTTGAGCTTGTTGAAGGCCTACTCAGCTAGTCTTCATTCTCTGGCTGGCTAAGACAGGCTCCTGCAGAACAAGCCAGCTATGATGTGTTGTGCCTGTTTCTGACATTCAGGTACAGGATGACTTTTAGACTGTTGGGTGAGCTTGGTAGACTCCTCCCTGCCCTGTGGCCACCGTAGGTGCCATCAGATTCCAATTCCTTTTTCACAACTCCCCCTGTTCACCCCCAGCGTTCGCCGAGTACATTCTGATGGATCCCAGCCCCGAGTATGCGCCCATATTTGGGCTGATGCAGGAGAAGATCTACATCAGCAAGATCGTGGTGGAGTTCCTGCAGAGCAATTCCGACTCAACCTACGAGGATCTGATCAATAAGATTGAGGTAAGAGGTGGAGGTTCTTCACCATCCAGGATTCCCACCAGAAACTTGCCTTCAGAACCAGCAGACACCGTTTTTCAGCTCGTTCTAGGCCGGTTTGGCTTAAGCATGAGAGAAACCTGTTCTCTCTTTCAAGACCACGGTTCCTCCTCCGGCCTCAACCTGAATCGCTTCACGGAGGACTCCCTCCTGCGACACGCGCAGTTTGTGGTGGAGCAGGTAGAGAGTTACGACGAGGCTGGGGACAGCGACGAGCAGCCCATCTTCCTGACGCCCTGCATGCGGGACCTGATCAAGCTGGCTGGGGTCACGCTGGGACAGAGGTAAGGACACGGCGGGGACGAGAGTGAAGACCAGGGACCGGGAGGGTAGAGCGTGGCCCACGTCCTCTGTCCCACTCCTCTGAGATGCTGGAACCTCTCCTGTAGGCGAGCCCAGGCGAGGCGGCAGACCATCAGGCATTCTACCAGGGAGAAGGACAGGGGACCCACGAAAGCCACTACCACGAAGCTGGTCTACCAGATCTTCGACACTTTCTTCTCAGAGCAAATTGAAAAGGATGACAGAGAAGACAAGGAGAATGCCTTTAAGCGCCGGCGGTGTGGCGTCTGTGAGGTAACCTTGCCCGTGGGGGCTCCTGCTCCCCTAAAGTGGCTCAGCTTCTGGCCTGATCTGTGGACTGTTCCATCTTTCTCCCTGTGGCTTGAGACTCACTGCTCAAATGTGACCCCTGAGACAGAAGTTAGTTAGTGGTCTGGGAGGACCCTGCATGCTTCATGGAACAACGGTAGGACAGATACCCACAGAGGCGTGCTTGGGTGCTTTGCTGATAATTCCACTGGCCTTCACTGAAGAGCCTGGCTTCTGGGTGGCTCTGCTGTGCCTGCATCTCACTGTTCAAAGGATCCCGTGTGAGGGCTAAGGAGGGAGTTCACATCTAAGTGGACACTTTGTCCAACTTAGATTTAAGGCCCTTAGGAGGCCTCCCTTTTTGTGAGTTTTTAAAATCTGTATTACTTCACTCAGGAGGAACCAACCTCCTAGTCCTATGACCCAGAGACCAGGTATATTTTCATACCTATCACTTGACTTTCTTTTGGATGAACACTGGCTTCAGGTCTTTGCCTTTAATCCCCGTGGCATCCCTTAACAGGAGCCTGCATATCCTCACCATTCTTACTCTTCTCAGTTTACACATTTTTTTTTTTTGAGACAGAGTCTCACTCTGTTGCTCAGGCTGGAGTGCAGTGGCGCAGTCTCGGCCCCTCCACCTCCCAGGTTCAAGCAGTTGTCCAGCCTCAGCCTTCACCTCCCAAGTAGCTGGGATTACAGGCATGCACCACCACGCCCGGCTAGTTTTTTTGTATTTTTAGTAGAGACAGGATTTCACCATGTTGGCTAGGCTCGTCTTGAACTCCTGCCCTCAAGTGAACTGCTCACCTCAGCCTCCCAAAGTGCTGGGATTACAGGCGTGAGCCACTGTGCCTGGCCCTTAAATCTTTTGTTTTTAATTATGCAACTGTTAAGTGTTGACACAGGTAGATCTAGTTATTTCATTTTAAGTATTCTGTGGTATTTCATTAAATGAATATCCTAACTTACTCCTCAATGATAGGCACCTCTTGAGGATTATAAATATACAGCAGCATCCTTGAGCAAAGCTTCTTGTGAGTGTATCTGCTTAGAAGTAGTATTGCTGGGCTGTGGGTGTATATTCTTAACTTTGATCAAGAAGATTGCTATCCAAAATGGTTTTACCAACTTATCATTCAAGCAGTGTGCATTCTTGTTTCCTCACTCTGCCCATCTGGCTTCTTAACCTTTGCCCATCTGGAGAATGGGAAGGGAATTTTATTTCTCGCTCACCTATCATACTTTCAATGAGGTTGGATATTGCTTTTTTTTTTTTTTTTTTTGTAGAGACGGCGTCCTGCTGTGTTGCCTAGTCTCAAATTCCTGGCTTCAGGTGGTCCTCCTGTCTTGGCCTCCCGAACTGCCAGGATTAGAGGCATGAGCCACTGCACCCAGCCAAATATGCACATTTTTTAAAGTTGTCTTTGTTGTTGCTGAGATGGGTTTCACTCTGTCCTCCAGGCTGGAGTGCAGTGGCATGGTTGCAGCTCACTGCATCCTCAGCCTCCTGGGCTCAAGTGATCCTCCACCTCGGCCTCCCAAGTAGCTGCGACCACAGGTGCACACCACCATGACCAGATAATTTTTAAAAAAACATTTTGTAGATGGGATTTCGCCATGTTTCCTAGGCTGGTCTTGAACACCTGAGCTCAAGCAATCCTCCCACCATAGCATCCCGAGTTGCAGGGACTACAGGAATTTGTCACCACGCCTGGCTAATTTTTAGTTTTTTTGTAGAGATGGGATCTCAGTATGTTGCCCAGGCTGGTCTTGAACTCTTGGATTCAAGTGATCCATCTGCCTTAGCCTCCCAGTGTACTGGTTCAGACATGAGCCACCATGCCCAGCCTAAAAGTCTTAATTTACTATTTGTCTCATTGTTAATTGTTATTAAGGGCTGTGTGATTCACCTTTTTTTTTTTTTTCCTTTTTTGAGACGGAGTTTGACTCCTGTCGTCCAGTCTGGAGTGCGGTGATCTTTGGCTCACAGCAACCTCCACCTCCCAGGTTAAGCAATTATCCTGCCTCAGCCTCCCAAGTAGCTGAAATTACAGGTGCACCCCACCACACCTGGTTAATTTTTATATTTTTAGAAGAGATGGGGTTTTACCATTTTGCCAGGCTGGACTGGAACTCCTGACCTTAAGTGATCCGCCTCCTCAGCCTCCCAAAGTGCTAGGATTCCAGGCATGAGCCACTGTGCCCGGCCCTGATTTGCCTTTTTAATGCCATTTTTTTCAGGTGTGTCAGCAGCCTGAGTGTGGGAAGTGTAAAGCCTGCAAGGACATGGTTAAATTTGGTGGCAGTGGACGGAGCAAGCAGGCTTGCCAAGAGCGGAGGTAGGTCGGGCCGAGTCCCCCTCCTGTGGCAGAGGACTTGCCAGCTGATGGTGGATGTGCCGAGGCAGAAGGGCCCCACCATGTGTGGGACAACAGCAGGATTCCTTCGTTAGGCGTTGTCTCGGGGCTTGTCCCTGTTACGAGGAAAACAGCCCCGGTTGGTCTTACTTAGAAAAGTGGCCTTAGGTATAACCAGTGACATTGCAGGTGTCCCAATATGGCCATGAAGGAGGCGGATGACGATGAGGAAGTCGATGATAACATCCCAGAGATGCCGTCACCGAAAAAAATGCACCAGGGGAAGAAAAAGAAACAGAACAAGAATCGCATCTCTTGGGTTGGAGAAGCCGTCAAGGTAACCCTTGGAGCCCCTTAGTCAGCTCACTGCCATGCTCCCAATCAGCAGGTTGCCTCCTAGTATCTTGCCAACCTGACCTCTTGGGCAGCCTGAGCCCCGGCACCTGGAAACCTGCCTGTTTACCCCTGAGAGGAGCAGGACTGGCCAAGACCATGTTCCGTGGTTCAGGACCAGCAAGGCATTTTTGTGTGGCCACAAGACTCAGTTCTCCCTCATATTCCAAAATGGACATTTGACACAGTTCTAGGCGCGTCAGGCAGGTGAGCCCTCATAGCTTGTTTTTCTGTATTGTTTTGAGAGAGTCTTGCTCTGTCACCCAGTCTGGAGTACGGTGGTGCAATCTCAGCTTGCTGCAACCTCTACCTTCCAGGTTGAAGTGATTCTCCTGCCCCAGCCTCCTGAGTAGCTGAGATTACAGGCATGCAGCACCATGCCAGGCTTTTTTTTTTGTATTTTTAGTAGAGACTGGGTTTCATCAAGTTGGCCAGACCGTTCTTGAACTCCTGGCCTCAAGTGATCCACCCACCTCAGCCTCCCAAAGTGCTGGGATTACAGGCAGGAGCCACCATGCCTGGCCCCTCATAGCTTGTTTTCAAGAGAGCCATCACAGCCCCCTCAGGCCTGGGGTGGGTGTTTTTGGGGCACCGGCAGATGTCCTCCCATCTGTGGTCATCGGCCTCTCTGAGGGTCAGTTCCTTTACCACAATGTGAGGGAGAGGAGTGAGTATCCTCTGTGTTGCTTCTCTGATGTCTGTAAATTAAAGATGCAATCAGTTTGCGTAAGCATGAGGCTTGCCACCTGCTGGCTTCGTGGGCCATGGCTCAGCCCCTGCGGGAGGACAGACATGGGTACTGGTGCATGGCATTTGTGCACCTGCAGGGTGGGGGCTGGGGAGGAGGCTAGGACCTTTCAAAGGTGATACCTGGGTTGACATGGAGAAGGTGGGGTAGGAGCTAGCCACATGAAGACCTGGGGGAACGCTGCACTAAGGTGGCAGTCAGCTGAGCTGGTTGGAAAAAAGGGAGGCCCCTGCAGCTGGAGTGGCCTGAGCCAGGGGGTGACAGGTAGAACAGGGGTCAGGGGTCAGACTGTGGCCTTACAGACCATGATGAGGTGTTGGGGGCTGTGCTGTTAAAATTGAATGCTGGAACCCGAGTGGCAGAGCAGAGGTGGGAGGGATGGGAGCACCCTTGACTGCAGCACCCGGCCAAGGAAGGTGGAAGTTCTCTGATTTTTTCTTATTTACTATCGAAACCCTTGTAGAACAGGGTGCTCTCTGTAGCCACAACTCTTCATTGACTTCTTAATGAGACTGAGTCATGTTCTTATGTAAAGTAACAGAGGACCATGCTGGTCAAGCCCAGCAAAGATCCTCAAAATGATCCTCCCTGAACTTATCCTCTCCTTTTTTAGACCGACGGGAAGAAGAGTTACTATAAGAAGGTGTGCATTGATGCGGAAACCCTGGAAGTGGGAGACTGTGTCTCTGTTATTCCAGATGATTCCTCAAAACCACTGTATCTGGCAAGGTTTGCGTTGTTTTTTTTCTTGACTTCTGTGTGCACTTTCTCATCATCAAGACTGTTTTGCCAAAACAGCACCAGCAGCTTTTTGCCTTAGATGAAAACTGATTCCAGGATGAGTTCCCCTGCATAGACTCGGTCACATTCGCTGGCCAAGTTAGAACTTTCTCCCTGTGCCCGTGTTCCGATTCCAGGGTCACGGCGCTGTGGGAGGACAACAGCAACGGGCAGATGTTTCATGCCCACTGGTTCTGCGCTGGGACAGACACGGTCCTTGGGGCCACGTCAGACCCTCTGGAGCTGTTCCTGGTGGACGAATGTGAGGACATGCAGCTTTCATACATCCACAGCAAAGTGAGGGTCATCTACAAGGCCCCCTCTGAAAACTGGGCCATGGAGGTGAGTTCCTGGTGCCCCTCACGAGCCCCTGCCTTGCCATGCAGGGTCACTGCTGATGTGCATTATTTTGTTCTGATTTTTTTTTTTAATTTGAGATGGAGTTTCACTCTTGTTGCCCAGGCTGGAGTACAATGGCGCGATCTCAGATCAGTGCAACCTCTACCTCCCGGGTTCAAGTGATTCTCCTGCCTTGGCCTCCCAAGTAGCTGGGATTACAGGCACCCGCCACCAGGCCTGGCTAACTTTTTTTTTTTTTTGTATTTTTAGTAGAGAAGGGGTTTCACCATGTTGGCCAGTCTGATCTCGATCTTCTGACCTCAGGTGATCCACCTGGCTCAGCCTCCCAAAGAGCTGGGATTACAGATGTGAGCCACTGTGCCCAGCCTGACATGCATTCTTATCTCCCAAGGGAGGCATGGATCCCGAGTCCCTGCTGGAGGGGAACGATGGGAAGACCTACTTCTACCAGCTATGGTACGATCAAGACTACGCAAGATTCGAGTCCCCTCCGAAAACCCAGCCAACGGAGGACAACAAGTTCAAGTGAGCGCAGGCGCTGGGCTTGGGGACAGCACGCGCTTTGAGCTTGCATCGCTCCCCTTTCCTGTGCACTTCTGCATGGTTGGCTTCCCCAGAAGCCCCCCAGTTAGTGTTGCTTGCTCATCAAAGGCCAACCTGACTATGGATGAAGCTTCAAATGTGTAGTTGGCCAGGAGTTGCTTTAAGTGTGTAGATGATCTGGTGTTGGCTTTGTAAGAGGTGTCTCTATTCAGGAACAGGGTTCCTCTTCCCATTTCCAGACTTCCCATGTGTTCTTAGCACGTGTGCCCCAGCTCTGGCATGTTTTTGGCTGTTTCTTATTTTCCTCTGTAAATAAGACCTTTTATTTGATTCTGTTCTAACTGGGTGACTGCTTTGAGGGAGGCCTTTTTTCTTTACATCCAACGCCCCATACCTTCTTTCTAATCTCTGTACCTCACTTGTTTCAACTAAAAGCATCAGCCAGCATCCCCAGAGGAGCAGGCGGCAATCAGGGTGACCCGAGGATGCCAAGAGGGCTTCCCTGGGTGCATCTGCGCTTTTCCCATAAGCCTCGTGCTGGCTTTGGCTTGATCTCTATTTTTATTTTTTTTGAGATGGAGTTTCACTCTTGTTACCCAGAATCTCAGGTGGTGCGATCTCGGCTCACTGCAACCTCCGCCTCCTGGGTTCAGTTCAGGCGATTCTCCTGCCTCAGCCTCCCAAGTAGCTGGGACTACAAGTGCCTGCCACCATTCCCAGCTAATTTTTGTATTTTTAGTAGAGACTGGGTTTCACCATGTTGGCTAGGCTGGTCTGGAACTACTGACCTCAGGTGATCTGCCCCCTTTAGCCTCCCAAAGTGCTGGGATTACAGGTGTAAGCCACTGCGCCCAGCCTCTATTTTTATTTTATTTAATTTATTTATTTATTTAGAGATAAGGTTTCTCTCCATCACCCAGGCTGTAGTGCAGTGGTGTGGTCACAGCTCATTGCAGCCTTGACCTGCTGGGCTCAGGTGATCTTCCCACCTTAGCCTCCTGAGTAGCTAGGACTGCAGGCATGCACTACCCTGCCTGGTTAATTTTTTAAAAATTTTATGTGGAGACGGGGTCTCACTGTGTTGGCCAGGCTAGTCTCAAACTCCTGGGCTCAAGTGATCCTCCTGCCTTGGCCTCCCCAAGGGCCGGGATTATGGACATGAGCCACCATGCTGGGCCTTGCCCTCTATTTTTAAGGCCATCTTCAACTCTCCTTGAAGGGCTTACTAGTCAAGAATAATGTTGAATGTCCTCAAATACCTGTTGAGCCTTTATAGAGAGAACAGTAGGAGTCTCTGCTGGATTGAGTTCCTCACTGAGCCACTTGGGACTCTTGGTCATGGTGTGTTCTTTTTTTAAATTGCATTTTAGGTTTTGGGGTACATCTGAAGAACATGCAAGATTGTTGCATAGGTACACACATGGCAGTGTGATTTGCTGCTTTCCTCCCCATCACCTGTATCTGGCATTTCTCCCCCATGCTCTCTCTCCCCAACTCCCCACCCTCCCGCTGTCCCTCCCCTGTTTCCCCCCAACAGACCCCAGTGTGTGATGCTCCCCTCCCTGTGTCCATGTGTTCTCATTGTTCAACACCCACCTATGAGTGAGAACATGCATTATTTGATTTTCTGTTCTTGTGTCAGTTTGCTGAGAATGATGATTTCCAGGTTCATCCATGTCCCTACAAAGGACACGAACTCCTCGTTTTTTATGGCTGCATAGTATTCCATGGTGTATATATGCCACATTTTCCCTGTCCAGTCTGTCATCGATGGGCATTTGGGTTGGTTCCAGGTCTTTGCTATTACAAACAGTGCTGCAATGAACATTCGTGTGCATGTGTCCTTACAGTAGAACGATTTATAATCCTTTGTATATATACCCAGTAATGGGATTGCTGGGTCAAATGGAATTTCTATTTCTAGGTCCTTGAGGAATCGCCACACTGTCTTCCACAGTGGTTGAACTAATTTACACTCCTACCAACAGTGTAAAAGTGTTCCTATTTCTCCACATCCTCTCCAGCATCTGTTGTCTCCAGATTTTTTAATGATGGCCATTCTAACTGGCCTGAGATGGTATCTCAATGTAATCTTGCGTGGTGTGTTCTTAACCGTATTCTAGATCCTGTTTGTTGATATCTTAGGGTTTTTGTATCGATGACTCAAGGGGGATTGGCTTGATTTTCTTGCTATGTTCTTTTTGGGCTTTGGTCTCAAATAAGTACCTTCAAAATGTGAACACAAAGCACAAGAAAGCCACTTCCTTCGAGCATCTGCAAATAATTTCTCTTGGTCGCCAGAGTCTCTGGATTAAGCTGGCAGTAGCTGCTGCGGCCATGGCCGGCCACCTCAGGGCCTTATGTTTCTGTTCCTTTATTTCCTTCAGGTTCTGTGCGAGCTGTGCTCGTTTGGCTGAGATGAGGCAAAAAGAAATCCCCAGGGTCCTGGAGCAGCTCGAGGACCTGGACAGCCGGGTCCTCTACTACTCAGCCACCAAGAACGGCATCTTGTACCGAGTCGGTGACGGCGTATATCTGCCCCCTGAGGCCTTCACATTCAAGTGAGTGCCCCCTCGGAGCAGCCAGGGCCAGAGCACTCCAGGCAGAGTCAGGCTGGCTTTGTGGTGTCCCCCTCCTCACAGACATCCCCCACTCCTCCACACCAGCTGTTGTCCCAGCCGTCACATTGGCATAGCTGGCAAACATAGAACATGGAGTATAGACTGACCACAGTGCCATTGCAGAGCAAAGCTGAGTGTCAAAGTCAGAACTCAGTGGTGTGGCTGGGCGTGGTGGCTCACGCCTGTAATCCCAGCACTTTGGGAGGCCAACACAGTGGGGTGGGGGATCACCTAAGGTCAGGAGTTCGAGACCAGCCTGACCAACATGGTGAAACCCCGTCTCTACTAAAAATACAAAAATTAGCTGGGTGTGGTGGTGCCTGTAATCCCAGCTACTTGGGAGGCTGAGGCACATGAATCACTTGAACCTGGGAGGCGGGGGTTGCAGTGAGCCGAGATCGCACCACTGCACTCCAGCCTGGGCAACAGAGTGAAACATAGTCTCAGTAGCTGCTGTCTCGTTCACACGAGGTGCCCATCACAGGTCAGCAGAGGGCTTTGCCTGTTGTGTCCCTTGGATATCTGGGCGGCTGGAGTCAGAAGTTGCCAGTCTCCAAGCCCAAGAGAAAGCACACAGGACATTCCCCAGGCAGTGACTTGCTATTAGGTCACTTCTGCTCACTTCACATGCCAGGAAACACAAGATGCCAAGCAGTCGAGAGGCAGGAGCCTGGGGTATTTGAGCAGTGTCGGCCACCACCGTAGCCAGTAATGCACAGAAGGTGAATGCATGCTTCAAACTTTGACACTGAATCTCCAGCTAAATTTTTTTTCTCCCGAGACAGAGTCTCAGTCTGTCACCCAAGCTGGAGTGCAGTGGTGCGATCTCAGCTCACTGCAACCTCCACCTCCCGGGTTCAAGCGATTCTCCTGCCTCAGCTTCGCAAGTAGCTGGGATTACAGGTGCATACTACCACGCTTGGCTAATTTTTGTATTTTTAGTAGAGACGGAGTGTCACCATGTTGGCCAGGCTGGTCTCGAACTTCTGACCTTGTGGTACACCTGCCTTAGCCTCCTCCCAAAGTGCTGGGATTACAGGAGTCTGCCACAGCACTCAGGCTAAATCATTTCTTAGGGTACTCATCTGCCTTAATTCATCAGGTGTTTGACTTTCAGTGGTTATTGTCAGTCAGTCATGCCTAACTGAGCACTGCAAGGTGGAAGGTTCACTGATAGCAAATGGGTACTTCTCCGCAGCATCAAGCTGTCCAGCCCTGTGAAACGCCCACGGAAGGAGCCTGTGGACGAGGACCTGTACCCAGAGCACTACCGGAAGTACTCCGACTACATCAAAGGCAGCAACCTGGATGCCCCTGAGCCCTACCGAATCGGCCGGATCAAAGAGATCTTCTGTCCCAAGAAGAGCAACGGCAGGCCCAACGAGACTGACATCAAGATCCGGCTCAACAAGTTCTACAGGTCAGCCGAGGCCTCTGCTCTTCCACGAGGCTGCAGACTCTTCCAGAAGGCTCTGCCTGAAGCAGGGTTGTGACATAGCACCCATAATTGTTCTAAGTTAGGTTTAGGTAGCTGTTTTTGCAAGTGTTTCTGATGATCGTTGGACTGACAGTGACTAGAATTCTAGTTCCTAGCCCCCACTTTTAGGTCCTTATTGTAATGCTGCAGAGCCCTTCTTCCAAGAGAAATCCTTAAGCTGGCCAGGTGCTGTAGCAGAGACTAGCTTGGCTTGGTGGTACACGCCTGTAGTCCCAGCTACTTGGGTGGCTGAGGCTGGAGGGATCACTCAAACCCAGGAACTTGAAGCTGCAGTGAGCTATGATCTCACCACTGCACTCTAGCCTGGGTGATAGCCAGACCCTGTCTCAAAAGAAAAAGCAGCGGTAGAGTGTCTGGGCACCCCAGAGAACCTGCCAAGCTCCATCTGTGACTGTCCAGGTTCTGTCCCGCTGTCCCCACCTTTTCCCACGTCCTCCTTTCTGTCTCTGGGATTTTTTCTTTGCCAGGCTTTTGATCAAAGTCCATTTTCTTTTTCTAAGATCCAAGTAACTGGCAGTGATTATGCATGAACCTGAAACTAACCTATACAGAAAGGTATACACTTGCCTCACCTCTTAGCTAACGTAGATCAAAGATTTCCTGAAGCCTTTGTAATAACAGGAAACAAAACAGAGTTCTGAGTGGTACAGGCAAGAGAAACACACTCTGGAGAGGCTGCTAGCAGGAGGTGGGCAGCCAGGGCCTGCAGCAGGGCAGGGCCAGGAGTGCAGAGCAAGCAGCCAAGCTGACCTAATGGAGGAGGTTCTTTACCTGGTGGTTCCCTAACTGGGGGGTCTTTACCCTGCGGTTCTCTAACTGGGGGGGGTGTTTACTCTGTAGTTCTCTAACTAGGGCATCTTTACCCTGAAGTTCCCTAAATGGGAGTTCCTTACCTTGCAGTTCCCTAACCGGTGATGTCTTTACCTTGCAGTTCCCTAACTGAGGGGTTCTTTAACTGGTGGCTCCCTAACTGGGGGGGGGGGCACTCTTTACCCAGCAGTTCCCCTGGGCACCCCAGGAACGTGGTACTGTTTAGTTTGGCATAAAGCTCACCACAAAGGAGAGCTTCTAACGAGGCCTCTCCCACTCACAGGCCCGAGAACACGCATAAGTCCACCCCGGCGAGCTACCATGCAGACATCAACCTGCTCTACTGGAGCGATGAGGAGGCCGTGGTGGACTTCAAGGCCGCGCAGGGCCGCTGCACCGTGGAGTACGGGGAGGACCTGCCCGAGTGCGTCCAGGAGTATTCCATGGGCGGCCCTGACCGCTTCTACTTCCTTGAGGTGGTGCCCCTGCTTGCTAGAGGGAAGGCTTCGGGGTCAAAGTTGGCCAGAAAGGAGTCTGATACTGGGTTATGCACAAGGCGGCTTGGCCACAGGGTTTAGCTTTTGCAAGAAGTGGGTAGCTGGCTGAGGTGAGGCTGTTGTGCAGGAGCTTTGCAGGGGTCTGGGCAGTGCCTGTAAAGCTGCGGTTGTTGCAGGATTCTCCATAGAACAGATCTGTGAGATTCAAGTCGGTCCAGCATTTAACACTCCTGGTTTTTAAAAAATGCTTTGTTAGAGAATGTAATATTTTAGTATCCTGGTGCAACTAAATGTTAAGGACCGTGAGGCAGCCTCCAGCAGCCTGACTGTTGTCTTAGCATGAGTTGAAGAAGGTACCCCTGCACCTGGGTCCCTTGGGCCAGGCACCCACATCCAGGCCCAGCCCACATGACTGCATGTGGCCCTGGTTATGGAGAGGCCCCCGAGTCAGCTGATCAAGCTAATGACTTGTAAGTAGTTAGGGCTTGGCCTTTCCGTGTTATCTTAATACAGCCATGTTTCCCCAGGCTCAGATGAGGATAGCCCAGTTGGGCAGCAGACTCTGCATAGCACTTTCTCCTCTTCTAGAACAAGTAGTCCAAGTGCTTACAATTGCAGACATGTCAGCATCAGATCCAATGTTAGTGTTAATAAAATGGGTTGTTTTAAGTTTCCATTGTAGCAAAATCAAACTCCTTTTATTGGTGGCTAATTGGTCATGGCCCCACTGAGGGAGAAGTTAAGTGACTGTCAAGTTGCTGTCTCACTAGTCTGTGTTGGAGGGGACCAGTGCATTTCCCTCCTGAACGATTGCAGTGCTCTTTTTCAGGCCTATAATGCGAAGAGCAAAAGCTTTGAAGATCCTCCCAACCACGCCCGTAGCCCTGGAAACAAAGGAAAGGGCAAGGGAAAAGGTATGTCACTGTTGGGTTTCTTTTCAAGTCATTCTTTTGTAACTGGGAGGCTGCCTAGTGAATCACTCAGTGTAAAACCGCTTCTGGTGTCAACGACTCTGGGACAGCCAGGCCATCTCAATTAACAAGGCGCTGAGAGCAAGGTAGGACTTGGACTCTGACTAGGGTTTAGTCTCTGGCTTCTCCCCTCCAGGGAAGGGCAAGCCCAAGTCCCAAGCCTGTGAGCCGAGCGAGCCGGAGACCCAGATCAAGCTGCCCAAGCTGCGGACCCTGGATGTGTTTTCTGGCTGCGGGGGGTTGTCAGAGGGATTCCACCAAGCAGGTGAGCATCCATAGGCTCCATCTCTGAACACCTGGTGAGCCCAGATCAGGCAGGTGCTACCTGAAACACGTTCTGACCCCTTTCTGACTCAAGAATCTCCTTCTGAGGCTGGGTGGGGTGGCTCATGCCTGTAATCTCAGCAGTTTGGGAGGCGGAGGCGAGTGGATCACCTGAGGTCAGGAGTTTGAGACCAGCTTAGCCAATATGGTAAAACCCCGTCGCTACTAAAAATACAAAAATCAGCTGTGTGTGGTTGTGTGCGCCTGTAATCCCAGCTATTCAGGAGGCTGAGGTGGAAAAAATCGCTTTAACCTGGGAGGTGGAGATTGCAGTGAGCCGAGATCAAGCCACTGCACTCCAGCCTGGGGGACAGAGCGAGACTCCATCTCAATAAAAGAAAAAAAAAAGAATCTCCTCCTGGAGAGTTGAAAGTGTGCCTTCGTCCTTGGTCTGCCAGGCATCTCTGAGACGCTGTGGGCCATCGAGATGTGGGACCCCGCAGCCCAGGCATTCCGGCTGAACAACCCCGGCTCCACGGTGTTCACAGAGGACTGCAACGTCCTGCTGAAGCTGGTCATGGCTGGGGAGACCACCAACTCCCGCGGCCAGCGGCTGCCCCAGAAGGGAGACGTGGAGATGCTCTGTGGCGGGCCACCCTGCCAGGGCTTCAGTGGCATGAACCGCTTCAACTCGCGCACCTACTCCAAGTTCAAAAACTCCCTGGTGGTCTCCTTCCTCAGGTAAATGGGTAGAAGCCCCCAGTGTTGCCTGCCTGTGACCAGACAGCCGAGGGCTGTGCCACGTGTCAGCAGTGGTCATTTTCACCCTGCACTGAGGCCTCCATCCCCCAGAAGCTCAGAGCTCAGCTCTCGATAGGGAGAGACTTTGATAACATTCGTGAGGGACTTCCGGCACATTGGGTGGCTTCTCCCCTCTGTCTGTGGGGGGTGACTCCTGCAGTCTTTCCCACCCACTACAGCTACTGTGACTACTACCGGCCCCGGTTCTTCCTCCTGGAGAACGTCAGGAACTTTGTCTCCTTCAAGCGCTCCATGGTTCTGAAGCTCACCCTCCGCTGCCTGGTCCCGCATGGGCTATCAGTGCACCTTTGGCGTGCTGCAGGTGGGCCCCAGGGCCGGGATGGGCAGACAGATGTGGCCACTATGTAATGCGGCCTGCAGCCAACCATCCCTCACTGAAAACGGTTCAATGGCACAGGCCTGCCAACCAGGCAGCAGAGGCTGGCGTGATGCTCTGTCTTGCTGGCTGGGTCAGGAGAGATGCATGCTCAGCCATTGCCCAACCAGTCCACCTCTGGCGTCTTTACAGCTGTGTTCTCGTACATGCCCAGGAGGGTTGGCTGCAAGGGGCTTCTTGACATGTAGCTTCCGGACTCCATTTCGTTGATGGGAAGGGCAAGCAGCACACCACAGAGCACAGCATAGCATTGAGTCTGCACTGGGGAGGGGAAGCGAGGTGCTCAGAGCCGTGTGTAGGCGCAGCTGTTCGATTGGTTTGAAAGACAGTTGTGCTCTATGTAACTGCGCACACAAACCCCCCACAGGAGGCCAAGGGTTCGTGTCTGCAGGAGCAGGGATGGGATTGGTCTGTGGGGCCCAGGCCTTATCTGCAAAGTATCCTCAGTCCTCTGTATCAGCTCAGCGATTGAGGGCATAACTAAAATGGAGCAGCTAGGCCGTGTAAGGGTCACGCCTGTAATCCCAGCACTTTGGGAGGTGGAGGCAGGCGGATCACGAGGTTATGAGTTCAAGACCAGCCTGGACAACATGGTGAAACCCTGTCTCTACTAAAAATACAAAAATTAGCTGGGCATGGTGCATGCCTGTAATCCCAGCTATTCGGGAGGCTGAGGCAGGAGAATTGCTTGAACCGAGACCTGGGAGGCAGAGGTTGCAGTGAGCCAAGATTGTGCCACTGCACTCCAGCCTGGGCTACAGAGCAACACTGTCTCAAAAAAAACTAAATTTTTAAGAAGTAAATAAAAATAAAAATGAAGCAGCTACCCAGGTGCTAGCACAGGATGTCTACCTGAGTGGGCAAGCACTTCGCTGCCTGCCCCCCCAGTTCAGCCTCAGGGCGACTCAGGCTCACCAAGCAAGACTTGTTGCAGCTGGTTTCTCTGTCCTTGTGACCACAGTCGTCAGGGAAGCGGCAGGGATCCTGGTCTCTAATGTCCTTCTCCCCCAAATGCTAAGACCTCGGGGCCCTTGCAGTGCTCTCAGAGCTGGCTGCACTTGCCCGCAGGGTTTGCTCCCATCTTCCCCAGTGGCTGCCCCCTGGGCTCAGCTGCTTTTGTTCTTTATCTGCTCTGACCTCCTCTGACCAGGAGCACACCTGCCGGGATAACGGGATTCTGCAGGTGGGCTCCACACCGGCCAGCCACTCTTGAGTTGGGCTGCTGACCCTAGGCCTGGGTCTGGCCATTCCAGTTGGGGATGTCTCACTGATGGTGCGGGTGTCTGTCCTTCCCCCACAGGCTGGTCAGTATGGCGTGGCCCAGACGCGGAGGCGGGCCATCATCCTGGCCGCGGCCCCTGGAGAGAAGCTCCCCCTGTTCCCGGAGCCACTGCATGTGTTTGCGCCCCGGGCCTGCCAGCTGAGTGTGGTGGTGGACGACAAGAAGTTCGTGAGCAACATAACCAGGTAGGTGGCCCCCATCGCTCCTCCGTGCACTGCGGAGCAGGCCTCAGTAGCTCACAGGGCCCGTGAGTGCTCCCTGGTGAGTGAGGCTTGGGGAGGAGAGGATGCTATGGCATCCAGCCTGCCACATGGCACTCTGCCACCCCCCGGTTTCCAGTTCTAACCCTGCTTCATCTGCTCCCCCAGTAGATGCTGTGTGCAGAACAGTCGGCCGCACACTTGGCTGTGTTTGTCCGCAAAGCCCACACCATAGCCCCATCCCCCTTGCAGATGGCCTCCAGGCACACTGCCACCCATGTGACCTTGGGCAGCGCTGTGACCTCTGGAGAAGGCCATCTGAGCAGGCAGGGGCGGCCCCCGTGATGAGGGGACAGCTGCTCCGTGTGTCCCCAGTGGTGTCAACCTCCTGCTGTGTTGCAGGTTGAGCTCGGGTCCTTTCCGGACCATCACGGTGCGAGACACGATGTCTGACCTGCCGGAGGTGCGGAACGGAGCCTCGGCACTGGAGATCTCCTACAACGGGGAGCCTCAGTCCTGGTTCCAGAGGCAGCTCCGGGGCACGCAGTACCAGCCCATCCTCAGGGACCACATCTGTAAGGTAACGGCACCGCTACAGAGTAGCTCCTCCTTGAGGCCTAGCCCAGCAGCCTCAGGGGAATAGTCAGAGCCTGCCCAAGGCTCAGTGGGGACGTGGAATCTGATCCCAGGCTCTTCCTCCTGAGTCCTCAGCCCATGCATGACCCCTGGCTTCTCTCGCACAGTCATGGGGAGTGTCAGAGCTCCCACAGTCCTGAACTCGGTCTGAAAATGGTGTCTAGCCACTGCCCACCCACCTCTGCCTCCCCCTTCACTGCCTCTACCCACATGTTTTCCCAGGATGCCAAGACCCGCTCTTGACCCTCCCTCAGCACTACTCCCCCTCCTCCACCCTAAAGGCTCAGCTTAGATTCCCACACTGCCCCACCCCTGCACTGCTCCAGGTCCCTGCCATGGCCTCGAGTCAAGTGCGCCATCCCTGACTGTCTCTTTCCCAATGGGCATGAGCCCGAGGGGGCTTCCTGGTCACCATGGTGTTCCCAGCACCCAGCCCACCACGGATGCTTGGATGCTGCTAACACGGGGTGACAGCTGACCCCCACACTTTCAGGACATGAGTGCATTGGTGGCCGCCCGCATGCGGCACATCCCCTTGGCCCCCGGCTCAGACTGGCGAGATCTGCCCAACATCGAAGTGCGGCTCTCGGACGGCACCATGGCCCGGAAGCTGCGGTACACCCACCATGACAGGAAGAACGGTCGCAGCAGCTCCGGGGCCCTCCGTGGGGTCTGCTCCTGTGTGGAAGGTGCGGTCTGTAGGCTGTGGTTCCCGGTGGGCTTGGGAAGGACAGAGATCCCTGGGGCTTTGGCCCATGAACCTGGAGGCCAGGTCAGGGCACAGACACACCAAGACTGGGTGTCCCAGAGAAGGTAGCTGCTGACTGTGTTAAGTAATAAAAGCAGGCTAGGCCGGTGGCTCACACCTGTAATCTCAGCACTTTGGGAGGTCAAGGCAGGAGGATTGCTTGAACCTGGGAGGTTGTGGCTGTGGTGAAATGATTGTGCCATTGTCCTCCTGCCCTGGAGGCTGAGTAAGACCCTGTCTTACTCAGATCTCAGACTGACAAGCATTGGCAGGTCACTGGGGCGCGCCGCTGGGTCTGGACAGGAAGGAGGCTTGTGTGCCTGTCACTGGATGGAGCCAGGGACAGCACAGTCTCTTCCGAGGGGACACCTGCTGGCCACCGGGTAGCGCCAGCACTCGAAGTGGGAAGACGGCCCGCAGGAGGGACAGGGTTGAGACGTCTGAGTTGAGGCAGAGATTGAGCCAGAAGGAGCAGGCTACAACCCATGGGGGTGACAGAAAAAGAAAAAAGTCAATAATAAAAACAGGTCAGGCGTGGTTTAATTCCAGCACTGTGGGAGACCGAGGCAGGCAGATTATTTGAGGGCAGGATTTTGAGGACCAGCCTGACCAACATGGTGAAAACCTGTCTACTAAAATTATAAAAATCACTGGGGTGTGGTGGCACGCGCCTGTAATCCCACACTACTTGGGAGGTTGAGGCAGGAGAATCACTTGAACCCAGGAGGCAGAGGTTGAAGTGAGCCACGATCATGCCATTGCACTCCAGTCTGATGACAGAGCGAGACTCTGTCTCAAAAAATAAATAATAATAATAATAATAAAAGCAGCGCCTAGAGAATGAGGATTGTTAGTTGTTCCACCCCAGGTGACCCCTTGCACAGGAGATGCCATCTCTGCCTCCCAAAGCTCTAAGAGCCACTGTCCCCCGTCCCAAGCCTTCACCCCATCCCATAACTGCAGCCTCATCACTGTCCTCTCTTCCAGCTGGCAAAGCCTGCGACCCGGCAGCTAGGCAGTTCAACACCCTCATCCCCCTGGTGCCTGCCGCACACTGGGAACCGGCACAACCACTGGGCTGGCCTCTACGGAAGGCTCGAGTGGGACGGCTTCTTCAGCACAACCGTCACCAACCCCGAGCCCATGGGCAAGCAGGTAGGTGGGGAGGGGGTGTCACGCGGCCTGGGTCAGGCTCTGTACTTGGAGGCCCAGCTGGATGGAGGTATGGGCTTAGCCCAGTGGGAGACAGCAACCCGGGATCCCAGGTACCTGGCCTCCTTTTCCTCCCACCCCTTTCGTGTCCATGGGACAGGCTGGCAGGCCAAGGCCAAGTCTGGACTCTGCCATGGTGCCATTTCCCTCCCTGTCCCCCATGGTGACCCGGCCTGGGTGCTGCTGCCGTCACCCACCGCTTCTCTCCCCCGCAGGGCCGCGTGCTCCACCCTGAGCAACACCGTGTGGTGAGTGTGCGGGGAGTGTGCCCGCTCCCAGGGCTTCCCCGACACCTACCGGCTCTTTGGCAACATCCTGGACAAGCACCGGCAGGTCAGTGGGGTGGCGCCCGCCAGGTCTGGACAGGAAGGAGGCTTGTGTGCCTGTCACTGGGTGGGGCCGGGAACAGCACAGTCTCTTCCGAGGGGACACCTGCTGGCCACCGGGTAGCGCCAGCACTCGAAGTGGGAAGACGGCCCGCAGGAGGGACAGGGTTGAGATGTCTGAGTTGAGGCAGAGATTGGGCCAGAAGGAGCAGGCTACAACCCATGGGGGTGACAGCTCGCTTGCTGAAGGCTAAAATGAACCTGTACCTTCGTTCCTACCTGCTTCTCAGGTGTGAGGTTCGCTTAATGAGTTAGTCTTAGTTAAGCGTATTTTCATCAACACAGGGCACGCACATGGCTTAAAAACCAGTGTCCAGCGTTCTTTGAAAACCACGTTTCACCCCTCCCCCGCAAACCTGGTTCTCAGGAGCGGCCACTCTTTTTTTCCCTTTTTTTGAGATGGAATTTTCCTCTTGGCTCAGGCTGGAGTGAAGTGGCGAGATCTCAGCTCTCAGCTCACTGCAACCTCCAATTCCTGGGTTCAAGCAGTTCTGCCTCAGTCTCCCGAGTAGCTGGGATTACAGGTGTGTGCCACCGTGCCTGGCTAACTTTTGTATTTTTAGTAGAGACGGGATTTCACCATGTTGGCCAGGCTGGTCCCAAACTCTTGACCTGAGGTGATCTACCCGCCTCGGCCTCCCAAAGTGCTGGGATTACAGGCCTAAGAACGGTGCCCCGCCAGGGAAGCAGTGGGGGGTGAAATGTGTCTAGGTCATTTGTCTTTTTTTTATTTTTCCTGAGACAGGGTCTCACTCTGTCGCCCAGGTTGGAGAGCAGTGACATGATTTCTGCTCACTGCAACCTCCGCCTCCCAGGTTCAAACGATTCTCCCACTTCAGCCTCCCGAGTAGCTGGGATTACAGGCACATGCCACCACGCCCAGCTAATTAATTTTTGTATTTTTAGTAGAGACAGGGTTTCACTATGTTGGCCAGGCTGGTCTTGAACTCCCAGCCTCAAGTAATCCACTTGCCTTGGCCTCCCAAAGTGCTGGGATTACAGGCGTGAGCGACTGCGCCCAGCCCCATGTGTCTTTATCTTGAGTCTTTCTGAAGCTCTTTAAAGTCCCAGTGACACATAGCTGTGGGGTGGGATGATGGGCCAGTTGGAGCGTCTGAGGGCCTTGTGCTGGAAGGGCTTTGGGCCCATGTGAGCAGGACCAGAACCCCTCCCCCAAGGGGCACAATGCCCAGGTCGTCCTCCATGTAAGCAGGGGCTGGCAGCACACCTGCCCCCAGGACTGGCTGTCCACATCAGGCGTTGCCCTCTCCCCTTCCGCAGGTGGGCAATGCCGTGCCGCCGCCCCCTGGCTAAAGCCATCGGCTTGGAGATCAAGCTGTGTGTGTTGGCCAAAGCCCGAGAGAGTGCCTCAGGTATGGTGGGGTAGGCTGGGCTTCCTCTGGGGCCTGACTGCCCTCTGGTGGTACATGCAGGGGTAGCCGCCAGCCACTGCTCTATGCTCTGGGGTGGCCCTATCTTTCTCAAGGGGCTGCTGTGAGGACTGAGTGAGTTGCCTGTGTCGAGTCCTTAGAGCAGGTGCGCTGCACGCAGCAGGTGTGTAGTCGGGTTGGCTGCTGAACAGGCCCTGGGGCCATGTCCCTCACTCCTGCTTAGTAGGTCTGGCTTGTCAGGCAAGTGCCTCAGCTGCTCACTGGAGCCTCTGGGTCTAGGACCCTCAGGGTTTGAGGAGCATTCAGTCCCCATGAACTCCTTGGCACTCTGCCGCTCATCAGCCGTGCCATTGGCGCCTGGGCGTTAACCTTTCCCGATGGACTGTGTCTGTTGCATTCACCTGTTAAGTAGTGACACCGTGCATGTTTCCCAGAGTGACTTCTCCTTTTATTTCCCTTCAGCTAAAATAAAGGAGGAGGAAGCTGCTAAGGACTAGTTCTGCCCTCCCCGTCACCCATGTTTCTGGCACCAGGAATCCCCAACATGCACTGATGTTGTGTTTTAACATGTCAATCTGTCCGTTCACATGTGTGGTACATGGTGTTTGTGGCCTTGGCTGACATGAAGCTGTTGTGTGAGGTTCACTTATCAACTAATGATTTAGTGATCAAATTGTGCAGTACTTTGTGCATTCTGGATTTTAAAAGTTTTTTATTATGCATTATATCAAATCTACCACTGTATGAGTGGAAATTAAGACTTTATGTAGTTTTTATATGTTGTAATATTTCTTCAAATAAATCTCTCCTATAAACCACCCTGGGTGGGACTCGTGATTTGCACGGGGCTTCTGGCTGAGGCTGGACAGGATCAAACTCCTCCATGCTGAAGGCGACCCGCACAGAGTTTGAAGCTAGATACTCCGTGTGTCTCTGTGTCTGTTCAGAACAGAGTCACATGAGTTGATCCCCATGACAAGCAGATGGAACTTGATAGTGTTGATTCCAGGAAAGCCTTTTCAGGTAACGGTCTCGGCCAGCCTTGGGCATGGCTGCTGGCCCTCCTTTGGTCTGGAGTGGATCGTGATGCCTGGCAGCGGAACAGCCATCCTGTGACCATGAGGACAGAGCTCTCTGCAGCAACTGGTGGAGCAAGAGAGAAGTCATCACGGAGCTCCCTCGGAGCCCCGGTCGCCCTGTCCCCAGGCAAAACCCCTTTAGCTGTTTTTTTTCTTTTCAAATATTTATTTATTTTTAGACAGAGATTTGCTCTGTTGCTCAGGCTGCAGTGCACTGGGACAGTCTCGGTTCAGTGCAACCTCTGCCTCCCAGGTTCAAGAAATTCTCCTGCCTCAGCCTTCTGAGTAGCTGGGATTGCAGATGCCTATCGCCACGCTCAGCTAATTTTTATATTTTTAGTAGAGACGGTATTTTGCCATGTTTGCCAGGCTGGTCTCAAAATCTTGACGTGATCCGCCCACCTGAGCTTTTCAAAGCGCTGAGATTACAGATGTGACCCACTGCGCCCAGCCTTCTGTTAGCATTTTTTTTTTTTTTTTTTTAAGACAAGAGTTTTGCTCTGTCCCCCAGGCTGGAGTACAGTGGCGCAATCTTGGCTCTTCGCAACCTCTGCCTCCTGGATTCAAGCGATTCTCCCGCCTCAGCCTCCCGAGTAGCTGGGATTACAGGCATGCGCCACCACACCCTGCTGATTTTGTATTTTTAGTAGAGACGGGTTTCTCCATGTTGGTCCGGCTGGTCTCGAACTCCTGACCTCAGATGATGCATCCGCCTCAGCCTCCCAAAGTGTTGGGATTACAGGTGTGAGCCACTGCACCGGACCAGTGTTTTTTAATAGTGACATAACACTTTCATGTGTCTGGTGACCACTGGATGTACCCCTTCTCTGTGGAGGCCACATGACTCTGCTGGGAGCTCCCTGGGCGTTTGGGATGACTACCCCTGCCCAGTCATCCTGGCTCGTCCCAGCTCTGCCATACAGAGACTTCCTGTTTTTAGGAAGTTAATTTATTTATATTTGTCACTCTTGATTTTTGTAGCCTATTATTTATTTTTGAGATGGAGTCTCGCCGTGTAACCCAGGCTGGAGTGCAGTGGTGTGATCTTGGCTCACTGCAACCTCCGCCTCCCAGGTTCAAGCAGTTTTCCTGCCTCAGTCTCCCAGGTATGGAGGATTGAGCAGTGGGGATTACAGGCATGCACTACCAGGCCCAGCTAATTTTTGTATATTTAGTAGAGACAGGGTTTTGCCATGTTGGCCAGGCTGGTCTCAAACTCCTGACCTCAAGTGATCCTCCTGCCTCAGCCTCCCAAAGTGCTGGCATTACAGGTATGAGCCACTGTACCTGGCCTTTGTATCCTATTTAGAAATGCCTTCCCTCCCCTCATCAACAGATCTTAAACATATATTTTCTTCCACATTTCTGATTCTCATTTTAACACGTGAATCACTTTTCTAAGGACTAAAAATGGGAATCTCAGCTTATTTTTTGAAGACTGATAATAAACGCACAAGGCAAAGTGCAACAGCTCAGTTTGACAGATGGTGTAAAGTTCCCCCAGCCGAAATATTTTTTAAAATAAACTTTTTGCTGCTTTTTTAAGCTAAAAATTCATTTTAAACATATAATGAGTATAATGAGTTTTCTTTTTCTGGATTCCCAGGCACCTTGATTAAGGCAACTGAGTCCTTGTCTCCTCACAAGTTCACACTGTATATAAATAGAAGGATAAGAGCTCGTGTACCTATTGTCTTTTTTTTTTACTTCTTTGAGACAGGGTCTTGGTCTGTCACCCAGGCTGGAGTACAGTGGCCCGATCTTGGCTCATGGGGACCTCCACGTCCGTGTTCAAGTGATGCCCTGCCTCCAAGTACTGAGACTACAGGAGTGTATCAACTGTGTTTATTTATTCCGAGATGGGGTTTTACTCTTGTTGCCCAGACTAGAGTACAGTGATGCAATCTCAGCTCACTGCAGCCTCTAGCTCCTGGGTTCAAGGAATCTTCCTACCAGCCTCCCAAGTAGCTAGGATTACAGGCATGTGCCCGGCTAATTTTTGTATTTTTGGTACAGATGGGGTTTCACCATGTTGCCCAGGCTCTTCTCAAACTCCTGACCTTGAGTGATCCGCCCACCTCAGCCTCCCAAAGTGTGGGATTACAGGCGTGAGTCACCATACCCAGCCTAATTTTTATTTTTGTAGAGATACAGTCTCACTATATTGCCCAGTCTGATTTCAAGTGACCCTCCCACTTGGCCTCCCAAAGTGCTTGATTACAGGTGTGAGCACTACATCTAGCTGATAGTGTCTTTTTTTTTTTTTTTTTTTTTTGAGATAGAGTTTTGCTCTTGTTGCCTAGGCTGGAGTGCAATGGCTTAATCTTGGCTCACTGCAACCTCCGCCTCCTGGGTTCAAGCGATTCTCCTGCCTCAGCCTCCTGAGTAACTGAGATTACAGGTGCCTGCCACCACTCCCAGCTAATTTTGCATTTTGTATTTTAGTAGAGACGGAGTTTCACCATGTTAGCCAGGCTGGCCTCAAACTCTTGACCTCAGGTGATCCACCCGCCTCAGCCTCCCAAAGTGCTGGGAGCCACCATGCCCATTGATAGTGTCTATTAAGACTGCTTTTTACAAAAACTTACCAGGGCATGGTGGCGTGTGCCTGTAGTGCCAGCTACTCAAGAGGCTGAAGTGAGAGAATTGCTTGAACTCAAGAGGCGGAGGTGGCAATGAGCAGAGATTGTGTCACTGCACTCCAGCCTGGATAACAGAGCGAGACCCTGTCTCAAAAATAAACTGCTTTGCACCAGGTGCGGTGGCTCACGCCTGTAATTCCAACACTTTGGGATGCCCAGGTGGGTGGATCACCTGAGGTCAGGAGTTCAAGACCAGCCTGGCCAACAGGGTGAAACCCTGTCTCTAGTATAAATACAAAAATCAGCCAGGCATGGTGGCATGTGCCTGTAGTCCCAGCTACTCAAGAGGCTGAGGCAGAATCACTTGAATCTGGGCGGCAAAGCTGCAGTGAGCCACCATTGCAACACTGCACTCCAGCCTGAGTGACAAAGACTCTGTCTCAAAACATAAACAAACTGACTTGCACTTTGAAGGCTGTCTTACCTAGGAATCTCTCTTCTCCTCTATTTTAAAAATTGGGGTAGAATATGAAATATGCAGGTCCTAAATGTTCGGCTTGAATTTTGAGAAGTGAAAACAGCACTGCAGCCCACATCCTTCTCAAGACAGAATGTGTCTGTCACCTCAGGTCACCTCATGGCTCTTCCCACTTGATCTCCCCCTTCCCTGTCACTAGGCAGCTTCGCATCCAGTTTTATCTCCATAAGTGACATTTGCCTGTTGAGGCCAGCATAGGCTCTTGAGTTTGGGGTCTTTCTCTCAGCATAATGCCTTAGGGATTCATCCATGCCATTAATATATGTATCAGTTTTGTTCTTTTATTCTTTTGAGCCTGTCGCCAGGCTGGAGTGCAGTGGTGTAATGTCAGCTCACTGCAACCTCTGCCTCCTGGGTTCAAGCGATTCTCCTGCCTCAGCCTCCCGAGTAGCTGGGATTACAGGTGTGCACCATCACGCCTAGCTATTTTTTATATTTTTAGTAGGGGTTTCACCGTGTTGGCAGGGATGGTCTTGATCTCCTGACCTCGTGATCTGCCCACCTCGGCCTCCCAAAGTGCTGAGATTAAAGGCTCGAGCCACCGCAGCTGGCCAATTTTTTTTTGTTTTTGAGACAGTCTTACTCTGTCACCAGGCTGGAGTGCAGTGGCGTGATCTCAGCTCACTGGAACCTCCACCTCCCAGGTTCAAGCTATTCTCATGCCTAACCAAGTAGCTGGGATTACAGGCCCGCCACCTGGCCCAGCTAATGTTTGTATTTTTAGTAGAAACGGGATTTTGCCATGTTGGGCAGGCTGGTCTCGAACTCTTGGTCTGAAGTGATCTGCCCGCTTCAGCCTCCCAAAGTGCTGGGATTACTAACATGAGCTACCGCGCCTTGCCACTGATCATTACATTTTTCATAGAGACAGGGTCTCGATTTGTTGCCCAGGCTGCTGTCAAACTCCTGGGCTCAAGTGATCTGCCCGCCTTGGCATCCCCCAAATGCTGGGAGTTGAGGCATGAGCCACTGGGCCTGGACAAGAATACAACATACTAACTATACTCAATATGTTATACAGTAAAACTCTCAGAATGACTTTATTTAAACTTTTTTCTGGCCGGGCACGGTGGCTCACGCCTGTAATCCCAACACTTTGGGAAGCCAAGGAGGGAGGAACACTGGAGTCCAGGAGTTCAAGACCAGCCTGGGCAACATGGCGAAACCCCATATCTACAAAAAATAAAAAAGTTAGCTGAGCATGGTGGTGCACACCTGTAGTCCCAGCTACTTGGGAGGCTGGGATGGGAGGATTGCTTGAGCCTAGCAGGTGGAGGTTGCAGTGAGCCGAAATTGCACTAGCCTCGGTGACAGAGCAAGACTCTGTGTCAAAAAGTAAGGTACACAGGAGATTGTGTGTAGCCTATATGAAAACATTATGCCATTTTATTTCTGAAACAGTCTCGCTCTGTCGCTCAGGCTGGAGTGCAGTGGTGTGATCTCAGCTCACCGCAACCTCTGCCTCCCAGGTTTAAGCAATTCTCCTGCCTCAGCCTCCCCAGTATCTGGGATTGCATTAACTTTACAGGCTTCCGGAAGAATTGACATGCTTTCCTTTCTGAGAACAGGGGTTGTCCTCCTGTTTATTCAGGAATTCCTTTGTGTCCATCACAACTTTTCATGCCAATCTTGCAGACTTCGTAACTCAATTTTTAAATATTTAGTCCATTCATTACTAATATAAATGGGATGTTTTCTTGATTTTTTTTTTTTTTGAGACAGTCTCGTTCTGTTGCCCAGGCTGGAGTGCAATGGTGTGATCTCAGCGCACTGCAACTGTCGCCTCCCAGGTTCAAGTGATTCTCCTGCCTCAGCCTCCCAAGTAGCTGGGACTACAGGCATGCGCCACCATGCCCAGCTAATTTTTTGTATTTTTAGTAGAGACGGGGTTTCACCATGTTGATCAGGATGGTCTTGATCTCTTGACCTCATGATCCACCAGCCTCAGCCTCCCAAAGTGCTGGGATTATAGGCGTGAGCCACCGTGCCCAGCTATTTTTGTATTTTTAGTAGAGACGTTTCACCCTGTTGTTCAGGCTGGTCTTCAGTTCCTGACCTTGTGATCCACCTGCCTTGGCCTCCCAAAGTGCTGGGATTACAGGCGTGAGCCACCGCACTGGCCCGTTTTCTTGATTTCTAAACCGTGCTCCTTTGCCTATGGAGAGATGATGCTCCATTTGTATTGGCTCTGATTTTGTAAATTGATTGTGTGTTTTCTCCACCTAACCAACTTGTTGAAGTTTTTTTTTTTTTTTTCCTTTTTCGGAGACAGTCTCACTTTGTCACCCGGGCTGTAGTGCAGTGGTATAATCTCCGCTCACTGCAGTCTCCACCTTCAGATTCAAGGGATTCTTCTGCCTCAGCCTCCTGAGTAGCTGGGATTACAGGCACCTGCCACCACGCCCAGCTAGTTTTCGTATTTTTAGTAGAGCCGGGCTTCACCATTTTGGCCAGGCTGGTCTCAAATTCCTAACTTGGGGATGGCCCTCCCAAAATGCTAGGATTGCAGGCACAAGCCACCATGCCTGGCTGGAATTCCCTTGTTTTTAACGCCACTTTTTTCAGTTGTCACAGTTTCAGGTATATCATCCTCCACCAAGAACAACTGGAGGATGCACTTTGCTGTTAGAATTAGAAACCATGGTCTTTTCTGTTTAGAGACAGAGTCTTGTTCTGTCACCCAGACTGGAGTGCAGTGGTGCGATCATAGCTCACTGCAGCCTCGAACTCCTTTGCTCCAGAGATCCTCCCACCTCGGCCTCTGGTGTCGCTAGGACTACAGACAGGTATCACCATGCCTAACTGATTTTTATTTTCATTTTTAGTAAAGATGAGTTCTTGCTCTGCTGCCCAGGTTGGACTCAAACTCCTGGGCTCCACTGATCTTCCCTCCTCAGCTTCCCAAAGTGCTGGGATTACAGGTGTAAGCCACTATGCCTGGCTTTTTTTTTTTTTAATGTATTATTACTTTTTGTAAAGACCGTGTTGCCCAGGCTGGTCTCCAGTAAGTTCAGTTCTTGTAGGTATAAAGCAGAAGTGGAAGCGTTGGGTCATTTGGTGGTTCTGTTTTTAATTTTTTGAGGAAACGCCATACCATAGTTCGTAGTGGAAGGTTGTTTTTTTAAATGAAACGAACATGTAAGGCCTGTTTGTGGGCCACGCAGATACTTCCTACTTCCCTAGAAAACCACAGTAAAGACGTTGCTGTGTCTCCTTCTGTCCCCCGTTTCTTGACTGTTACCACATCTGCATGTTCATCAATTTAGTATTTCCTTTTTATTTTTCTTTATTTTTTTTTCCTTTTTTATTTTTTTTGAGATGGAGTTTCTCTCTTGTTGCACAGGCTGGAGTGCAATGGCATCATCTCGGCTCATCACAACCTCCGCCTCCCAGGTTCAAGTGACTGTCTTGCCTCATCCTCCCAAGTAGCTGGGATTACAGGCATTCATCCCCATACCCAGCTAATTTTGTATTTTTAGCAGAGACGGGGTTTCTCCATATTGGTCACGCTGGTCTCAAACTCCTGACCTCAGGTGATCCGCCCACCTCAGCCTTCCAAAGTGCTGGGATTACAGGCGTGAGCCACCGCAACTGGCCTTTTCTTTTTCTTTTTCTTTATTTTTTATTTATTTTTGAGATGGAGTCTCTGTTGTCCAGGCTGGAGTGCGGTGGCACAATCTTGGTTCACTGCAACCTCCACCTCCTGAGTTCAAGTGATTTTCCTGCCTCAGCCTCCTGAGTAGCTGGGACAGGCATCCACCACCATTTTCTTTTTTGGAAATAGAGTTTCGCTCTTGTTGCCCATGCTTGAGGGCAATGGCTCACGCCTGTAATCCCATCAGGTTGGGAGGCCAAGGTGGGTGGATCACCTGAGGTCAGGAGTTCGAGACCAGCCTGCTCAACATGGTGAAAACCCGTCTCTACTAAAAATACAAAATTAGCTTCACGTGGTGGCAGGCATCTGTAATCCCAGCTACTTGAGAGGCTGAGGCAGGAGAACTGCTTGAACCGCAGAGATGAATGTTTCAGTGAGCCAACATTGCACCATTGCCCTCCAGCCTCAGCAACAAGAGCGAAACTCCATGTCAAAAAAAGTCTCTGCTCCATCCCCCCTGTCCTGTTTAAGCCCCCCACTCTGTGGTATTTTGTCATGGCAATGTGAGAGAAAGTAACAGTTGTTAAGCTAGGTTTGTTCATTTCTGATTTCCAGCATAATTTCACAAAGCCCCTGACTCCGGGACATATCTCTGCAGCTCTCCAGAAAGAGGCTGTGAAGACAAAACAGGATAGAGCACAGGGCACCCTGTCTCTTGCCCGAGTCACTATATTCCTTAAATGAATCTGGGCGCGGTGGCTCATGCCTGTGATCCCAGGATTTTGGGTGACCAGGGTGACAGGTTAGCCTGGGGAGGTTGAGGCTGCAGTGATCTGTGATCGTGCCACTGCACTCCAGCCTGGGTGACAGAGCAAGACCCTGGTCCAGGCCTTTTCCTACATATAACATCTAATGCAGTTAGGGGATTACGCTTCTGTAGTCTATAACCGGATGTACTCTTGCACCCAAACCTTGATGTGGCCAAGCACGGTGGCTCATGCCTGTCATTGCAGCGCTTGGCTCACTGCAGTCCCCACCTCCCGGGCTCCAGCGATTCTCCCGCCTCAGCTTCCTGAGTAGCTGGGCTTATGGGCACACGCCACCATGCTCAGCCAATTTTTGTGTTTTTACTAGAGATGGGTTTTCACCACGTTTGCCAGGCTGTTCTCAAGCTCCTGACTTGAGGTGATCTGCCCACCTTGGCCTCCTGAAGTGCTGGGATTACAGGTATGAGCCACTGTGCCCAGTCTCCTCCTTTTTTAGAGACAGGGTTTTTGCTCTGTCACCAAACCCAGAGTGTAATGGCACAATCAGAGCTCACTGCAGCCTCAACCTCCTTGGCTCAAGCAGTCCTCCCACCTCAGCCTCCCAGGTAGCTGGGACTACAGGTATGCAATACCATACCCAGCTATTTTTTTGTGTGTAGTGATGGGGTCTCATGACATTGCCCAGTCTAATCTTGAACTCCTGGGCTCAAGAACACTCCCGCCTTGGCCTTCCACAAGTGCTGGGATTACAGGCATGAGGGACAGTGCCTGCCCAAGAAATAGATGTTACATCTCACATATGTTACATAAATCCATATTATATATTCATGTCCAAAAATAATCTTTCCTTTCTTGGTGCCTTCTTTCCAAAGCATTCCTCATCAACAAATTCTTATTCTTTCTTTCCAGGAAATGATTTGCATATTTGCATGTATCTGCATATCTATGTGCTATTATAGTTTTACACGAATTGGTTCCTATAATATATGCCATTTTATATATCACTTCCTCTTTTTTTTTTTTTTTTTGAGATGGAGTCTCTCTCTCTCTGTTGCCCAGGCTGGAGTACAGTGGCATGATCTCATCTCACTGCAACCTCCGCCTCCTGAGTTCAAGGGATTCTCCTGCCTCAGCCTCCTGACTTGCTGGGATTACAGGTGCCTGCCAGCATGCCTGACTAATTTTTTTTTGTATTTTTAGTAGAGACAGGGTCTCACCATGTTGGGCAGGGGCTGGTCTTGAACTCCTGACCTCGTGATCCACCCACCTCAGCATTCCAAAGTGCTGGGATTATAGACGTGAGCCACTGCACCCAGCCTTTGCTTCCTCTTTTTATCTTGAATGTTGTTTTTTACATGAGCACAAATGGATCTACCTCCTTAATGACCAAATAGCAATTTATAGATGATGGCATAGCATAACTGCCTCTTTTCCTGTGGGATGGGTGGACAAGTGTTTCCAGTTTTTGTATCATAAACAATACTACACGGACATTTTACTCTCATGTCTTTGCATATATTTACGAGTTTATTCACAGCTGGAATTATTAGCTGGTTCAAAAGGAAAATTCATACGTACTTTATTTTTTATTTATTTATTTTTCTCTTTTATTCTTATTTTTATTTAGAGATGGGGTTTCACCATCTTGGCCAGGCTGGTCTTGAACTCCTGGCCTCGTGATCCATCTCGGCCTCCCAAAGTGCTGGGATTACAGGTGTGAGCCACCGTGCCCTGCCCATACGTACTTTAAAATTTTTTTTGAGATGGAGTCTTGGTCTGTCGCCAGACTGGAGTGCAGTGGTGCAATCTCAACTCACTACCACCTCTGCCTCCTGGGTTCAGGCGATTCTCCTGCCTCAGCCTCCCGAGTAGCTGGGACTACAAGCACCCGCCAGTACACTCAGCTAATTTTTGTATTTTTAGTAGAGATGGGGTTTCACCATGTTGGCCAGGATTGTCTCGATCTCTTGACCTCGCAATCCACTTGCCTCGGCCTCCCAAAGTGCTGGGATTACAGGCAGGAGCCACCGTGCCCAGCCCATATGAGCATTTTAAGTTTTAGTAGATGCAGGCCAGGCAAGGTACCATGTGCCTGTAATCCCAGCACTTGGGGAGGCCAAGGTGGGAGGATTGCTTGAGCCCAGGAGTTTGAGAGCAGCCTGGGCAACATGGCGAGACCCAATCTCTGCAAGAAATATAAAAATTAGCCAGGCATGGCGGCACATGCCTGTAGTCCCAGCTATGTGGAAGGCTCCTGTAGGAGGATTGTTTGAACCAAAGAGATGGCGGCTACAGTGAGTTATGATTGCACCATTGCACTCCAGCTTGTGCAACAGAGCCAGACCTGTCTCAAAAAAAAGAAAAAGTAAAAACTTTTATTAGATGTCAAGATTCCATCCAAAAAGCTTGCATGATCTCATGCACTAACATTGTGTGTGAGCATCTGTTTCCCTATAACATCTTACGTATGTATTTATTTTTGAGATGGAGTTTTGCTCTTGTTGCCCAGGCTGGAGCGCAGTGGTGCAGTCTCACCTCACTGCAAACTCCACCTCCAAGGTTCAAGCAATCCTTTTTTTTTTTTTGAGGCAGACTCTGTCTGCCAGTCTGGAGTGCAGTAGCATGATCTCAACTCACTGCAACCTCTGCCTCCCAGATTCAGGTGATTCTCCTGCCTTAGCCTCCTGAGTAGATGGGACTAGAGGCGCGTGCCACCACACCTGGCTAACTTTTTTGTATTTTTAGTAGAGACGGGGGTTTCACCATGTTAGCCAGGATGGTCTCGATCTCCTGACCTCTTGATCCACCCGCCTCAGCCTCCCAAAGTGCTGGGATTACAGGCGTGAGCCACTGCACCCAGCCCGTGATCCTTCTGACTCAGCCTCCTCAGCAGCTGGGATTACGGGCACCCGCCACCACGCCCAGCTAATTTTTGTATTTTTAGTAGAGATGGGGTTTCACCATGTTGTCCAAGCTGGTCTCGAACTCCTGACCTCAGGTGATTCAGCGCTCTCGGCCTTCTGAAGTGCTGGGATTACAGGTGTGAGCCACCGTGCCTGTCCTGTTTCCCTGTAACATCTTTATTATCACTGGGTGATACTGAATTTTTAAAGCTTTGCCCAATCTGCTAGGTTGTTTGGATTTTGTGTTGCTCAGAGTACATTTGACTAAGCTTGTACAAATGTTTATCAGCCCTTTGGACCAGCTTCATATTTTCACCGATATAGCCAGGCCACCCTCTTGAAAGGCTGCAGAGGCCTCTCTTTCCTGCTCTGCAGCTACCGTTTTCCCTTCCACTCAGCTCTCTACAGGCTTCTAGAATAATTTTTTTCACAAGAAACGCTGGTGATATTTGAAACACTTGAGTGACCTCCTCACTCACACCCCAGAGGATAAAAAGCATAATTTTTTTTCCCTGTCTTATTTATTTTTCTCAAGCCACTCTCCCTAACAAGTTTTTGTTTGTTTTGTGTGTGTTTCTGTTTTTTTTTTTTTTTTTTTTTTTGAGACAGGGTCTCGCTGTGTTGCCCAGGCTGAAGTGCAGTGGCATGATCATGGCTCAACCTCCTGGGCTCAAGCTATTCTCCTACCTCAGCCTCCTGAGTAGCTGGAACTGTCACAGGCACACAGAAGTATGACCAGCTAATTCTTAAAAAGTTTTGTTTTAGAGATGGGAGGTCTCACTATGTGTTAGCCAAGCTGGTCTTGAACTCCAGGCTCAAGTGATCCTTCTGCTTCAGCCTCCCAGAGTGCTGGGATTACAGGCAAAGGCCACCACACCCAGCTAATTTTTGTATTTTTAGTAGAGACGGGGTTTTGCCATGTTGCCCAGGCTGGTCTCGAACTCCTGATCTCAAGAGATCTGCCCACTTTGGCCTCTCAAAGTGCTGGGATTACAGCCGTGAGCCACTGAGCCCCGAACTGTCAGTTTTTTTTGTTCACTATCAGCCTCCTTAGGAGAAAACCCAAATTATTCTAAAATTGAATTTAAATCAACTAAATTAATTTCAGTTTAATTACACTTAATATCTCCCTAAAGGCAGAAACTAAATACTTAGGAATAAGGTGTTGTCTGATAGAGCTGGCTTCGGAAGACCACAATATCTAAGTTTTTTTTCCCCCCCTCCCTGAAAACCAGTTTTTGCTCCTGGGGAGTCATCATGAATCACTCCAGCTGAGGATGGTTGTTCTTAGAGCAAGGAGCTGAGCAATAAACAAGTAAATGCACAAAATTATACCGGAAAGCCAAGAACACTACAAAGAAAAGAAGTAGGAGTGGCTCAGGGGGCCCCTTGACATCTGAATCTGTGGGATTGGGAAAGAAGGCAAGGAACAGTTTAAGCAAAAGGATTGTTTTCCCTGAGCCTCGGCTTTTCTTTTTAGAGACGGTGGTGGGTGGTGGGGTTCTCACCATGTTGCCCAGGCTAGTCTCGAACTCCTGCCCTCAAGCAACCCCCATGCCTCAGTCTCTCAAAGTGCGGGGTTACAGGCGTGTGACACCGCACCCCGTCTGAGCCTGAGTTTCTTGAGCTGTAAAATTGCAGTAATAGCCTCCTCACCGTGCTTCATATACAATAAGCACTAAGTGAACCTTGTTATTATTATGTCATTTTGTTTAATTTATTTTTCTGAGATGGAGTCTCACTCTGTAGCCCAGGCTGGAGTGCAGTGACGCGATGTCGCCTCACTGCGGCCTCTGCCTCCCGGGTTCAAGCGATTGTCCCGCCTCAGCCTCCGGAGTAGCTGGGACTACAAGCGCATGCTACCACACCCGGTTAATTTTTGTATTTTTACTAGAAACGGGGTTTCACCATGTTGGCCAGGATGGTCTCGATCTCCTGACCTCGTGATCTGCCCGCCTCGGCCTTCCAAAGTGCTGGGATTACAGGCTTGAGCCACCGCGCCCGGCCTATTTTAGTTTTTAAAGGTTAGTAGGACCGGCCCTGAAATCAGCCTCTGCGCCCCCACCGCCCTTCCCGCGCTCCTTACTCTGGTACCAGCAGCTCCCAGCAGCATTTACAGCCGCGTGCGCCTCCACCTCCGTCCGCAGGTGTCGCTGTGGATGCCGCGCCCTTCCCCCTCTAGGTAGTGTCGGCGGAACCGGAAGTCTTTTCCACCGACTTCCCTCTCTAGCCCGGGCTTGGGCTGCGTGAAGCGCGCTTTTGTGATGCCTACTGGAGATTTTGAGTGAGTTGGGGGATCACGGAAGCGGGCACGGGAGGCGGTTACGGGGTTCAGTGAAGTATTATGGGGCCTGGGTGCGCAGAGGCCGCGGGGGCCGGGCTTGGCTGACTTAAATCTTAGCTCCCCGCACGCTTGTTTCCGCAGTTCGAAGCCCAGCTGGGCCGACCAGGTGGAAGAGGAGGGGGAGGACGGTAAGTGAATCCGTTTGCCCCAGGTCATCGCGGCCAGGCCCGAGCCGGGTCACTGCCGCCTGCTTCCATCTCCCCAGCCTGGCATCGTGTCTGCCGTCACGGCCAGCCACTGCCCCGCGCCTTCCTCCTTGGGGCCCGCCTGTTGCCAACTCCACCTGTTCCCTGGCAGGTCCCTCTTCCTCCCATGCCACTGTGTTAGCCCTCCCAGCTGTTCCCTTACTCTAGGGAGAAAGTTGTAATTTCTTGTCTCTTGTTTCTCTGCTGGTGCCTGGATGGCTTCATGGCGTGGCCCCCACCTTCCTACGAGGGATTCCCCCATCCTTGCCACTCGGCGTCCCCCACAGGGCCATTCCAGTGTGCTGCCTGGCCAGCCCTCTGCCCCTTGGCCTCCCTTTCTCAGCTTTTGCTGTAGGCGTCATCCCAAAGGCCCTTCTGTCTCAGCTGGGGGAGCTCCTGACCCTGGAGCTGACCCCCCCCCCCCACGCTGCTTCTCGCAGACAAATGTGTCACCAGCGAGCTCCTCAAAGGGATCCCCCTGGCCACCGGCGACACCAGCCCAGAGCCAGAGCTGCTACCGGGAGGTGAGTGAGGACTGCCACTCCGTGTCCGAGCTGCCTCCCTCCCAGCCCTGCCGCTACCGATGTCCGTGACCCAGGGCTCAGTTTCTTGCTCTTTTTCCCCTTCTCCAGCTCCACTGCCGCCTCCCAAGGAGGTCATCAACGGAAACATAAAGACAGTGACGGAGTACAAGATAGATGAGGATGGCAAAAAGTTCAAGGTGAGGGTGGGAGGGGGCAGGGAGTGGGGACCCTGAGACCAGAAGGGGTTGGGGTGTGTTGAGGGGGTTGATAAAGGAGCTCCTTTGGTTCCAGGAGCCTGATCCTTCTCCCCTTGCATCCTCAGATTGTCCGCACCTTCAGGATTGAGACCCGAAAGGCTTCAAAGGCTGTGGCAAGGAGGAAGGTGAGACCCTCCCTCCCCAGGGTGATTAACGCAGAGGAATTGGAAAACTCTGTTCCCTGGACCTTTGTTTTTAGAGATGGGGCTTAACTCTTTGTACCTATTGTGAAGCTGAACTCAGCCTTGGGTGCTTGTGCTCTTGGGGCCTTGAAAAGTCCAGGTCACAGGAGTTGATGATAAATATCAGCTAAATAAATGATGATAAATAGTAAAAATGTCGATGATGGGCCGGGTGCAAAGTAGCCAGGTGTGGTGGTGTGCACCTATAATCCCAGCTGCGGGGGAGGCTGAGGCAGAACTTGCTTGAATCTGGGAGACGAGGATGCAGTGAGCTGAGGTTGCACCAGTGCACTCCAGCCTGGGTAACAAGAATGAAAAACCATTCCTGGTGCAATGCCTCCAGCCTGGGTGACAGAGCGAGACTCCATCTCACACACACACACACAAAGTTTGATGATAAATATCAAATCATAGTAATATCATCGAATAAATGCAATTAAAAATATCAGAAGTTAGATTTTTATTTTTATTTTAAAGACACAGGGTCTGGTCCTGTTGCCCAGTCTTGAGGGCAGTGGCACAATCAGAGCTTACTATAGCCTTGTACCCCCAGGTTCAAGCCATCCTCCCGCCTCACCCTCCTGAGTAGCTGGGATTACAGATGTGCACCGCCACGCTGGGCTAATTTTAATTTTTTGTAGAGGTGGGGGTTTCTCTATGTTGATCAGGCTGGTCTCCAGTTCCTGGGCTCAAAAGATGCTCCCACCTTCACCTCTCAAAGTGCTGGGATTACAGGAGGGAGCCCCCTGTGACCAGCCATGGTTAGATTTTTTATTCCTCTTAGCCTGTCAACCTGGAGGAATGGAGCCAGGAGGTGGTCGCAGCAGTTTCTAGAAGAAGTGATATCAATTAATACACTTGGGACAGTTTGCTGTGCGTTTAATTTGTACCATACCCCATGCCAAGCACCTCGCAGGGTGTTTCTCATTTGATGTCCTTAGAAGCCCAGGGAGGTAGGAAGCTTTTGTGGTTCCTCTTTTACAAGGGAGGAAGCCAAGTCTCAGGCTGTGTAGCTCAAAGGCCTGGAGGTCTCGGTGAACCCCTGCACATCCCTGAGTATTGAGCCCGAGTCGGAGCTGGTCTGCCAGCATGAACAGGCCCCAGGCTATGTAGCTGTCTGGGGCCCGATGCTGACAGCTGACCTGCCTCCTGGAGTTCAGGCCTGGCAGGCACTCAGGCAATAGGAACTGTCACCAGAACTGTTCAGGGAGTGGTTGAGGAGGATGAAAATGAGGTTCAAGGCCCAGACACTCTGGGGGAGGCTGTAGGTCTGGGGTACCCCACTGTGGAACCCTGCCTGTCCCTGCCCTCAACTGTTCCCCATCCCTCCCTGAGCCCAGAACTGGAAGAAGTTTGGCAACTCAGAGTTTGACCCCCCCAGGGCCCAATGTGGCCACCACCACTGTCAGTGACGATGTCTCTATGACGTTCATCACCAGCAAAGAGGTAAGTGGGGCAACCAGACCGGGCTGGTGTCCTGGGGTGGGGGCAAAGGGGGTGCCTTGGCCGCCTCTTTGAGTTCCCCCAAACCCGCCCCTGCCAGGACCTGAACTGCCAGGAAGAGGAGGACCCCATGAACAAACTCAAGGGGCAGAAGATCGTGTCCTGCCGCATCTGCAAGGGCGACCACTGGACCACTCGCTGCCCCTACAAGGACACGCTGGGGCCCATGCAGAAGGAGCTGGCCGAGCAGCTGGGCCTGTCCACGGGCGAGAAGGAGAAGCTGCCTGGAGGTGAGTGGGCGGGGGCGCTGGCTGCTGTTGCTGGCGTGGTGTGTAGCGGGGGTCCTTGGTCATTGCCTGCTGTGCATGCATGGGTTCTGTCCCCACTGCTGTTAATCTCCTGCATGACAGGGCAGTGGGTTTGACGGTGCCTATCATCTTGCCTTGAGGTACCTTTTGCCTTCCTAGTTGGCTGCATCTCCTGTAAGGTTGGGAGACAGGCGTCTCCTGTTTATATGCGACTTGGCAGCTGTGACTCTGCTGGTGGCCCTGTGACTGTCCTGTGTGTGTGGTGTCTACTGCACACCTGTGATTGCACCATCTGAATCCTTTCGTGGGATTAGCTGGTGGTGTGAGTGGGGGATGTGCACTTGTCGCCTGCCAAGTGAGGGTAACCTGGGCACTGTCCTGTGTGACCCATGACTGCCATCGCTGTAGATGTGAGGCTCCTCTCCCTGTCACCCCCCACCCTCTCTGGAGGGGGGTTGGGGCTCCTCCTCCTCTGCCTGAATTCACCAGGGTTGCTGGCGGGAGCTCAAATGGTATCAGCTTCCCGGGTGTGACCTTGGTGTCCTCATGGCCAACTGGCTGCCTGTGGCTTGGCAGACGGTGCCTGCACTGGAGCCCCAGCTTCCTGGGGCAGCTCTGTCCCCGTGCCTGCACCAGGGTGAAGCTGAACTGAGCTGTCTCTTGGTCCCCAGAGCTGGAGCCGGTGCAGGCCACCCAGAACAAGACGGGGAAGTACGTGCCACCAAGCCTGCGCGATGGGGCCAGCCGCCGCGGGGAGTCCATGCAGCCTAACCGCAGAGGTGAGGGTACCCCGACGCCGGGCTGGTGCATGGGCACCTCCTGGCACCCCGTGCTATTATCCCCGAGGTGCACACAAAGGCCTCCCACTCACAGCCACCTCCCCTCCCCCACACAGCCGATGACAATGCCACCATCCGCGTCACCAACTTGTCAGAGGACACGCGAGAGACCGACCTGCAGGAGCTCTTCCGGCCCTTTGGCTCCATCTCCCGTATCTACCTGGCTAAGGACAAGACCACTGGCCAGTCCAAGGTAGGCGGGCGGGCATGGCGGGGCTGTGCTGCAGGCGTTTGCCTGTCCCAGCTCTCGCCCCTGATCCCGCCCACACCTCCCCTCTGCAGGGCTTTGCCTTCATCAGCTTCCACCGCCGCGAGGATGCTGCGCGCGCCATCGCTGGAGTGTCTGGCTTCGGCTACGACCACCTCATCCTCAATGTCGAGTGGGCCAAGTAAGACCTGACCGCTGCCCCCGTCCCTGCCTTGTCCCAGCACTGCCACCGAGCCTGGGGCCAACCAGTAGTCCTATACCAATTTAATAGTCCCCAAGTTGGTTTTGAGGGGACAGTCCTTGTCTTTTTCCAAAACCTGGCAGAGGGGTACTGGGTGGCAGCTTGTGCCCGGGTCCCTGCCAGTCTTTGGGTCAGGCCTTGAGACTGGCCATCTGACTCTGTGCCCCCTTCGTCCTTGTATTACGCCATCTTTGCTGCCCCCATGAGGTGTCACGAGTCTTGGGGTACCCCCCCCCAAGGTCTCACACCATGCCACCTGCCTCCCCCCAGGCCATCCACCAACTAAGCCAGCTGCTACTGCGTGCTTGACCCAGAGGACCCTTGGCGACAGACGGCAGCTTCTGAGAGCGCAGACTCCAAGGGCAATAAAAAGGCTCCTCTTCTCTTACCCGATCCTGTTTATTCTTGTCTCTCCAATCCTGCGGGGCCAGCCCCTCCCCCTCCCCTGGGTGTGGGTTTGGTCCCTGACCCTGCAGCGTCCCCGTGGCCAGCACTCCAGGTGGGGAAAGGCGACTGCCGCCTAGGCTGCAGCAGGCTCAACCTGGCTCAACCACAGGCATTGCTTTCTGGGGGAAGTGGCACCTTAGAGTGACACCTGGAATAAGGGGTGGCTTCAGCCAGGCCACGTCACAGGCTCACCTCATGGTACAGACTCCGATGGTTCAGGAGTGGCTGTGGCATTGAGGGGCAGGGCTTGGCCAGTGCTTTTCGTGTCCTCTGGCCTCCAGCTGTCCCTGTAGCCGGGGCAGTGTTGGCGGCAGCAGCCGAGGCTGGGCACCGCGGCCATGTAGAGCAGCGGGTGGATGCAGAAGGCCAGGGGCATGAGGCCTCGCATCGCCTGGTAGCCCACGTAGGGCCCCAGCTCCAGGGCCGCCGTGGCCTGGCCCACATCTGCAAAGCTTGGGCAGCGGCTGTCCCAGCGTCGCCGAGCCTCCACGTTGAGCACCCCGCATGATGTGGTAGGGTATGTAGGAGCTGGCGTAGAGGGCCACACCACTGGCCACCAGCGCCGCCACGCGCAGCTTCTCGGCCACAGTCATGCCTGTGCTGCGCAGCACGGCCAGTCCAAGGGCACCATAGGCCGCCAGCGTGAGCAGCAGTGGCAGGACACAGCCTAGCCCTGCCAGTACCAGGCTGTACGCTCTGTAGGCCGCCAGCCTGTGACTGTCTGCTGTTCCCAGACACTTGATGCATGCCTCAGGCCTGGCCACGCTGCAGGTGCCCGCCCCCTGCTGTGGCCTCTTCAGGTGGGAGAAGCTGAGCGTGGGTGCGGCCAGCAGGGCAGCCAGGACCCAGCCTGTGGCACTGAGGGCCCAGGCGTGCTTGGGCCGCAGGTGGCTGCGGGTGAAGAAGGGGTGCACGATGCCCACGTAGCGGTTGAGGCTGATGCAGGTGATGAAGATGACGCTGCCCAGCAGGTTGCAGGTGAAGAGGAAGTGCTCCAGACGGCACATGGCCCCCCCGTAGCGCCAGTGCTTGGGGGGATAGAGGTAGGCAGCCAGAGGGGGGCAGCGTCAGGGCGCAGAGTAGGTCACTCACTGCCAGCTGGGCCGAGAAGACCACAGCGGGGTGCCACGGGCGCTGCTCCTGGGTGCTGAAACGGTATAGGGCCAAGCCATTGCTGGCCACAGCCACCAGGAACTCAACCACCAATATGGGCCACAGGAAGTCCCCCTGGAACGTACTGAGGATGTGGTCGGCAGCCACCAAGTAGTCAACAGGGCAGGTGTTGGCACCTGTGGGCAGAAGGTGTCACCAGCTGAGCCCTAATCTCCCATAAGGCAGCTCCTGCTGCCCCCAGAGCCCATGCCCACCATGGCATGCATCCCGACACGAGTCCTTTCAAACCCTTTCTGGAAGGGGACCAGGCTCCACTCCGTTACATGGCCAGGATCGGGACTCAGAGTCAGGGTTCTGCACGGGGCCCCAATGGACCAGCTGGGGCAAGCCAGTGGCCACCCAGCTCCCCCCGCCACTCTCGTCTACCAGAGTCCCTGGCCCCACTAGAGGCCTCCTCCCCGAAGTCCAGCCCCGGCAAGTCCTGCCAGCTTCACTTCAGATCTGTGCTGCCTGAAGCCCCACAGGTCCAGCCCTCACCTGCAGCCTCTTCACCCCGTGGCCACCAGAGGGCACCTGCGAGTGCTGGAGTCCTGTCCCCCACCCTCTGCTTCCAGCTCACCTGACCATGGAGTTGCCACCAAAGAGCCAGACTCACCCCCACAAGATCCCATGGGCACGCTCCCACCCGCCACACTCCCCAGTGCCATCCTCTCTGCTCCATGACTCCCTCCCTCACGCTAGCCCACTCTGGCTTCCCGGCTGCTCCTGCAGGCTTGTGCCTTGGGACCTTCCCACCCAGACTTTTTTTTTTTTTGAGTCTCACTCTGCCGCCAGGCTGGAGTGTAGTGGTGCAATCTCGGCTCATTGCAACCTCCGCCTCTCGGGTTCAAGCAATTCTCTGGCCTCAGCCTCCCCAGTATCTGGGATTACAGGCGTGCGCCACCACGCCCAGCTAATTTTTGTATTTTTAGTGGAAATGGGGATTCCCCATGTTGGTCACCACTGACTTCTAAGGATTTTTAGAAATCTCTGTACTGGAAAAACTTGAGTGGTGCTGGTGTTCCCAGCAGTGGGCACAAAGGTTGCCTCCGAGGGTTTAATGATTTGCTAAATTTGCATTTAGCCCGCCCACCTCTAGGACTTGGGAGCTTAATTATCCTCTAGCTCTGGTTTCCTCTGCCAAAACCAATGTTTGAACCACTGTGACCTCTGATTGCCTTTTCAGGCCGGTCTTGAACTCCTGACCTCAGTTGATCCACCTGCCTCAGCCTCCCAAAGCACTGGGATTACAGGCATGACCCACCATGCCTGGCCGCACCCCGACATTCTTGAGGCTCCCTCCCCTACATCCGTGGTCCTGCCTGTAGAGACCCAAAGCGTGACTGCAGCCTCGTGCCCTCCACTCTCCCTTCCCTGCGTTTCCCCATACTGTGCCCCCACCTAATGACAGAAAAACCTCCCTCCTCTGGGAGGATGAGGGGTTCTACTTACCCACTACTGGCACCAGTGCCCACCACAGTGCCCAGGGCACAGCAGCACAGGGGCGCTCACTCCTCATGTTCCCCCACTCCCGCCTCCGCAGACTGGGGACAGGCTCCTCTGGAGGTGCCTGCCCACTTCCAACCCCAGCCTGCTCAGGGAGGAAGTGCTATCTATACCTGGCTTTTTTCTGGAGACAGGATCTCACTCTGTCACTGAGGCTGAGGTGCAATCACAGCTCAGTGCAGGCTTGAACTCCTGCGCTCAAGCGATCTTCAGCCTCCTGACTAGCTGGGACCACAGGCTCCTGCCACCACATGCAGCCTCAAGTTGGGTTTTACCAATACCCATCCTCACTGCCCCCCACCTTCCACAATCTGCAGGGTTAACTGCAGACCCCTGGATAGGCCATCACGCCTTCTCCTCACCCGAGTGGTTGGCTGCCATGCTCCCGCGCCGTCCGTGCCGAGCCTGAGCCTGCGTCTGCTACCCAGTTCCGCTGTCCCTCCTGAGTCTCCTGTGGCCCAGCTCCAGTCCCACCCCCAGTTCCGGGGCCAGCCAGCAGAGCAGGCCAGAGCATCCTGTTTCCACCCACATTTCCTTCCTCCTCGTGCCACAGCCAGCCGGGGGTTCAGGCCCATCTGCTTACAGCGTGACCTCTGTCTGCTTGCAGGGCTCTTGGAGGCACCATGGGGAGGGGCTGCCCATGTCCAATGCTGCCACCAATGACACCACCCAACCCCATGCAGGAAGGGGGAGAGGGACCCAGCTTCCAAGAGCAAACCAGGTGGGAGGGACTCCCAGGTGTCACTGGCCCAGGCCTCTCTGGGTTGCTTTGTAGGGCTCCAGAATCCCCCCATCCCAAAAGCTGACATGGACCCTGGACAGTTCAGTCCTTTATTGGAGTGGAAGGGTTGGGTACACAACTCCTTTATGAAAGGAAACCGAGGGCTACGTCTCTCGGCCCCAATCTGGGGCGTTCAACCTATCCACTGCTCCAGCGCGGCTTGGCCTCAGGCTGCTCTCTTCCGTGGCCGACCCCGGCCCCGTCCACGATGCCAGGAAACCCCCTTGGGCCCCCGCCTGCCCTGGGCCCCCTGGGGCTTGTCCTTGGGCAACTTCCGGTCACTAAAGCGACCCTTGCCTCGGTCCGTTTCCCGCCGCTCCAGCCCGGACACTTGGCTGGCTGTTTCTGCTTTGCCTCAGGGAACAGGTCTGTGGGGGAAGAGACCATGTCAGGGCCCTAGGAACAAGGACAAGCCCCGGGCACCCCACTGCAGACCCCACTCCATACCCTCACTGGGCGCCTCGCCCACCGCCTGGCAGAAATACTCGATGTCATCGTCTTCCAGGTCATCATAATCCAGGTCATCATAATCCAGATCATCATAATCCAGGTCATCGAACTCCTCACTCAACCACAGGCTCGCCCTCCTCGGGGCCACTTCGTAACTGCTCCCAACCTCTGCCTTCCTCATGCCCTCCAGGCTCTTCTCCCTGAAGGAGGGATTGGGTGGTGGTCAAGGTGGCCGCCCATCCCCCACCCAGGACCTCTGGCCTGGCCCTACCAAGCCCCACCCAGACCTGTGGGCCTCCCGCTGCTCCTGCTTGCGCTGCACGTTCTGGGCCTGCTGGGCCTGCCTCTGTGCCTTCAGCCGTAGCCTCTTCTCCTTGGCTTCCAGGATGGCCTGCAGCTCCTCCTCCGTCTTGCGCACTGAACAGGGAGACGCGGGTCACCAAGAGTCGGGTGCAGCTCCCCACCCGTGACCCCCACCCTCGGGCCCGGGCCTCACCGAAACTATGGAACATCACTTTGCCCTCCCCCGATGCCGTCCTGGACCTTGATGAGTTGCAGCGTCATCCTTGGGCCGATCTGGGGGAATGAGAAGTGTCAGCCCATTGTTGGGGCTGAGGTCCCTAGGGGTCACCTGTCCTGGGCCTCACCTCAGTGAGCCGCACGGCGCTCTGTTGGGCCAGCATGTTGCCTCGGCCAGCGACGGCCTGGGGCAGCTCTGTGATGTTATGGTCGCCGTCGGGCTCCGCCTCGCTCTCTGACAGCCCTGCGCCCCTGTGTGGGGGAACAGTCGTGGCTCAGTGGGGGAGCTCAGACTCCCGGGCCCAATCTGGAGAACCCGGGCTGCAGGTGGCCTCCCGCCCTGTGCCCTCCTTACGTGGCCAGCAGCTCGCTGATGTCCTGCAGGCGGCTCATGTTGGGGAACTTCTCCTGGAGAAGCTTCTTCATCCCGCGACTCGCACCCACAGGAACAACCTTGATGCTACTGTGGGGGACATGAGTGGATGACAAGGGGGTGGTCAGGGTCTTGGGCTGGTGGTCCACATCTCGCCCCTTCCCACAGTGCGTCAGGGCGTTACTTTGAGACAGAGCAATCACAGAGTCTCAGCAGGAGTGCTGTCATCAGCCACACGCAGAGGCCCCCATCCCGTATCCCCTCATCCCTTGCCTGCCGGGATGCTCACTAGTGGCGGAAGTCCAGTTCCTGGGAGTCGGGGTTGTAGTCAATGAGGAGGCAGCGCTTGATGGTGTTCAGGTTTACCTGGGAGGTGAGGAAGAGAGCATGCTCCAGTAGACTCTTGGCAAAGTTTGGGGGAAATGGGGGCTTTAGGGGATACATGCACCGTTACACTGACTGTGCCGCTGGCTAGAAATCCTGCTTCCAGCTTGCACCTGTGGGTTCAGCTATTCTGGAGGCTGAAGTGGAGGGACTGCCTGAGCCCAGGAGTTCAAAACCAGCCCAGGCAACATAGAGAGTGTCCATGTCTACAAAAAGTAGATGTAAAAATGAGCTGGACACGGTGGTGCATGCCTGCAGTCTCAGCTACTCAGGAGGCTGAGACTATAGGATTGCTTGCACCCAGGAGTTCAAGACCAACATAGGGAAACTCTGTCTCTTAAAAAAAAAAAAAGTAAAGAAGAAATCCTGGTCCCAGAGCCCATATTAGACTCCCTGATAACTGGTATCTTATGTAAGTCCCATCTGAGAGTCAGTGGTGACAAGGATTAGGAGCTAGGACTCAGGAGACAAATTTAAACATCCAGTCCTGCCCCCTGGAATCTAAACTCAGCATCTCTGCCAGCCTGTTTTGCATTTTTTGGAGACAAGGTCTCGCTTTGTCACCTACGATGGAGTGGCATGAACATGACTCACTGCAGCCTCCACCTCCTGGGCTCAGGAGATTCTCCCACCTCAGCCTCCCCCAGTAACTGGTACTATAGGCATGTGCCACCACACCAGACTAGTTTTTAAAAATCTACTTTCTGTAGGTATGGGGTCTTGCTATGCTGCCCAGGCTGATCTCAAACTCTTGGGCTCAAGCAATCCTCCTCCTCGCCCTCCCAAAGTACTGGGATTACAGGCCTGAGCCACAGGACTGGGCCCTGCAGCTTTCCTCTGTAAAACAGGGCCACGAGAGATGCTACACTCAACAGACACAGAAAATAAAACTCTGGTAGTATGTCTTTCCACCTGCTGGACAAGGCGCAGCTCGCAGGGTGGGGAGTGCTGGGGACACCTCTGGACACTTTTGCCCAGCATCACAGGACACGAGTGGGATTAACCTCAGGACTCAGCAGATCCAGGAGCTGTCAGCCTCAGCACTAGGAGTAGTGAGCGATCCACCTGAGGGCCTGTGGCACCTCTACCCCCTGCACCCACCCATACCTGCCACCCCACTAGGCCAGGCCCACCTTGTGCACATTGATGGAAGGGAACAGGTTCTGGAACATGGTGGCCATGAGCTTCACATGCATGCCATGGGAACCAAAGCTGTTGAGCACCAGGAGGGGCGGGTGGGCAAACTGCTGCTCGTGCATGCGGTGCCGGCGCAGCGAGGAGACCACGTCACGCACCAGTGAGTACTGCAGGGCAGGAGTGAGGATGGGGTGACCATGAACCAGATGTGGCTGGGGCCACCCCCAAGTCCAGCTCCCGCCCACATGACTTTGTACCACCTCCCCACCTCACCTTCTTGACCTGGAATGTCAAGGTGGGGCCTCCTGGGAGGCGCATCAGCTTCTGCAGGGGAAGAAAAGATCAGTGAGGCTGGAGAGGCCTAGCAGAGGAGCCCAGGACCGGGCACCTTTGCCTCATCTCTTCTTCAGAGCGTTTACTTTGAAGCCAGAAATCACAGCAGCTCAGAGGCATATGTGTTCATCATGAGAGATGGGGAAAGTGGGGGGTATGGGGGAGATGAAGGGGTGAGGGTGTCTACTCACAAAGTAGACACTGGTCTCGGTTTTGCTCAGGATCAGAAAGTGTGTGACCCCAAGGGGCCCAGCCACTGCCACGCAGTCCTTCAGTGAGTTCTTCTTACGAACCTAGAAACGACAAACAGAAAAAAAAACAGCTTAGCCGGGCGTAGTGGTGCATGCCTGTAATCCCAGCTACTCGGGAGGCTGAGGCAGGAGAATCGCTTGAACCAGGGAGGCAGAGGTTGCAGTGAACCGAGATGTTGCCATTGTATTCCTGCCTGGGCAACAAGAGTGAAACTCCGTCTGGGGAAAAAAAAAAGAAAAGAAAAAACACAGCTATCCCTTATTGCAGTGACTACAAGCTGTTACTATAAACCCCGTTATGGTCTGCCTTGCACCTGACGCTTTCAACAAGCCCACACAGCTATCCCTTATTGCAGTCACTAAAAGCTGATAATGCAGATCCTGTGATGGTCTGCCTTGCACCTGACCCTTTCAACAAGCCCACACAGCTATCCCTTATTGCAGTCACTAAAAGCTGATAATGCAGGTCCTGTTATGGTCTGTCTTGCACCTGACCCTTTCAACAAGCCCACACAGCTATCCCTTATTGCAGTGACTATAAGCTGTTGCTACAAATCCTGTTATGCTCTGTTTTGCACCTGACCCTTTCAACAAGCCCAGAGGAGCAAAAGGATCTTAGCCTTGAGAGTCAACTGAACATGGATTTCAGTTCTAACTCTGTCTCTTGCTCACAGTGCATCTTCCCATGTGACAGATGAGCGAACTGAGTCCCAGCAAAATTAAGTAACTAGCTTTAGGTACTGGAGAAAAGTCAGTTTCCAACCCTGCTTTGCTGTCTCCAGACTCTAGCCTTTCTTTTTTTTCTTTTTGCAACATGGCCTCCCACTGTCGCCCGGGCTGGAGTGAAGTGGCATGATCCTGATTCACCCAGGAGTTCAAGACCAACATTGGGAAACTCTGTCTCTTAAAAAAAAAAAAGTAAAGAAGAAATCCTGGTCCCAGAGCCCATACTGCTGATACTGAGCCCTATAAGTTGATCCCGCAGATCCTGTTATAGTCTGTCTTGCACCTGACCCTTTCAACAAGCCCACACAGCTATCCCTTATTGCAGCCTTAATTTTCTGGGCTCAAGGAATCCTCCAACCTCAGCCTCCCGAGTGGCTGGGTCTACAGGGATACACCGTCATATCCGACCAACTTTTCTATTTTTTTTGTAAAGACGCCATACTGCCGAGGGTGGTCTCGAACTCCTGGGCTCAAATGATCCTCCCGCCTCAGCCTCCCAAAATGCTGGAATTACAGGCCGAGCCACCACGCCAGGCTCCAGATTCCAGTCTTAACCACCACGCTTAGGCAACTATCCCGCAAGCTGTGCGCCCTCGCTCCAGCCCAGGAAAGCCCTGAGGCACAGATGATACTCCCCCATGAGGGTCCCTTTCTCCAGCTGGGGAGACTAAGGCCTCCCACAGGGATGCATTACTGCAGCCGCGAAGACGAAGCTCAGGGTGGGTGGAGACGGGCTACGGGTGAGGTACAGACCTGCAGGCGGCTGGCAGTGAGCGGCTCCATGACCCGCCGCACGTCCAGAGTGAGCTGCCGGATGTTCTGACCTGCGCAGCCCCGCGTGAACACGAACGAGTGCGGGTTGGCGGCATAGGCCTCGAGGTTGTGGAGCTGCGCCTGGGCGCGCGCGCGCTTCTGGTGCCGGGACTACGGCGGCGAAAAACAAACAGTGAGCGCCGCGACCCGGGCCGAGACCCCGCCTGTACCCCCCGCCTCCCCAGCCACCGCGCCTTACCCTCCCTGACCGCCCCATGCTGCTGTGTCCTCCACGAGGCTTCCTCTGTCTGCCGATTCCGCGCCGCGCAGCTCACTTCCGGCGCCTGAGAGTCTTGACGGAAATCGGCACGGCGTGGTGACGTCATCAGGCGGACCTGCGCACTAGGTGGCCTCCGGGAGCGGGGGAGGGGGCAATCAAGTGGAGCGGTTGCTATGGAGACAGGGAGGCCTGTTTCTAGGGAGACGGGGCGGGGCTACGCGGCTCCCTGCTGCAGAGAAACTGATCTGCCAGTTCGAATCCTCCTTCGGCCCATTTCCTCCAGCTGGGCTAAAACCACTTTCTGCATTCCAAGGCTTCTAAAATATCCCAAAGTGAGGATGATAATGTCCTCCGGGCCCACGAATGAGGAGCGATCATGTATGCACAATGTGGGCGCTCTGGCGCCAGGTACTTGGGGGAGAAGCCACTAGAGGGAATAAGGACTGTGGCAATCATTCATTTTCATCCCGCAGCTCCTCTGGGCCAGCTGTCCTCCCCGGGTGCTCCTGTCTGCAGACCCGCTGAGGGATGGAAACTCCACATCACCTTCTGGAAACTCAGGGCAAGGCGGGCGCTTCGTGAATAACTCGCCCCCTCCTTCTTTCCGCTCAAAGCTTCAGTCTTGGCCTCAGGCCTCTGGCTTCTTCCTCAAAACCTTGCAGTTGGGGGAAGGGACACCCCCTCGCTGGGCTGAACATTGCTCTCCCCCTCCCCCATCGGCCTCCTCTCCCCTCCTGGCTCTCTCCAGCACCCCGATTCTTCCTCCTCTCCCCCTATACGTATCTGTCTTCCCTCTCATCTTCTCCCTGTCTCTATCTCCGTCTCCGTCTTGCAACTTTGTCTCTGTCATCAATTGTCCCTTTCGTCATTTATAACTAAAGATGGAAACTGAAGAAGTTTCCTTTCTCTGTGTCTGGCCCCATTCCCGTTTCTTTCCTCTCCTCTGCCTCCCTGTGTCTCTCCCCATCTCTCCCTATCTCTGCCATCTCCCTATGTCTCTCCCCCCATCTCTCCCTATCTCTGCCATCTCCCTATGTCTCTCCCATCTCCATCTGTCAGAGTCTGTCTTCTTCAGCCCTTCTCTGTGACTTAAGACGTTTACTCCCTCTCTACTGCCAATGGGGAAGCCAGAGGGGGCTGAGAGTGGGGTAGGGGGGGGTGAGGGGCCCAGCGTGGGGGGCCCCAGCTCAGGCCCACAGCCCAGCCTGGCAGCCTCTCTCAGATCTGGGACGACCATTTCCTCTTTCAACCCTGGAGTCCACTCGAGTTACTTGGGAGCTCAGGACGGTGCGGACCCGGGGGAAGGAGGCGGCTCTTCCAGCGTGTGGCTGGTTGTCGGTGGGGCCTTCGGACAGGTCTCGGACCCTGGGCCTGGGCTCTGCAGGGCTCTACGTGAGTTTCTTTGTACCCCTGGGAAATGACTGCATGGTTACTTCTCCCAGTTCCATCCTCGTGTGATTTGACTTGTGTGAAAATATGACCGAGTGTGTGGGATACAGATGGTGACCTCCGGGGGTGTGGTGGATGGGTGTCTGGGTGTCACCTGTGTGTACCTGTTTTGTATCTGTGCATCAGTGTGGTCACAAGAACCAGGGTGTGGACAAGTCTGACACACAGATAAAGACCCACTTAGGGCCAGGCTCGGTGGCTCACGCCCATAATCCCAGCACTGTGGGAGACTGAGGCAGGTGGATCGCCTGAGGTCGGGAGTTCGAGACCAGCCTGGCCAACATGGAGCAACCCCATTTCTACTAAAAGTACAAAAATTAGCTGGGTGTGGTGGCAGGCGCCTGTAATCTCACCTACTCTGGAGGCTGGGGCAGGATAGTCACTTGAACCCGGGAGGTGGAGGTTGCAGTGAGCTGAGATCATGCCATTGCACTCCAGCCTGGGTGAAAAGAGCAAAACTCCCTTTCAAAAAAAAAAAAAAAAAGAGGGGGGGGGGGAAAGAAAGAAAGAAAGAAAAAGACCCACTCAGCCCACCCCCATTTCCCTTTAAGTTGTGACGTATGTGTGACCATATTTGGAACATACAGTTGTTGCCTGAAACTGTGTTATGTTTCCAGCTGTCTTTTTTTATCAGTGGGATATCCTTTATTTATGAAAGCATAATTCCAATGCAAAAGTCAAGCTTTATGGTTACATATTAGGATAGGTTCAGATCCAATACGACAATGTTTAACACTAACTTTAACATGTTAAAGTTCTGATTCCTGAAAGTTTTTCTCACTTAATATATTCCCTCCGGCTGGGCACAGTGGCTCACGCCTGTAATCCCAGCACTTTGGGAGGCTCAGGTGGGCGGATCACGAGGTCAGGAGTTTGATACTAGTCTGGCCAACGTGGTGAAACCTCACTACTAAAAACGTAAAAAGCCGGGCGCGGTGGCTCACGCCTGTAATCCCAGCACTTTGGGAGGCCGAGGCGGGTGGATCACGAGGTCAAGAGATCGAGACCGTCCTGGTCAACATGGTGAAACCCCGTCTCTACTAAAAATACAAACAAATTAGCTGGGCGTGGTGGCGCGCGCCTGTAGTCCCAGCTACTCGGGAGGCTGAGGCAGGAGAATGCTTGAACCCGGGCAGCGGAGGTTGCAGTGAGCCAAGGTCGCGCCACTGCACTCCAGCCTGGCGCCTGGTGACTGAGTGAGACTCTGTCTCAAAAAAAAAAAAAAAAAAAAAAACGTAAAAATTAGCCGGCGTGGTGGCGGGCGCCTGTAGTCCCAGCTACTCCAGAGGCTGAGGCAGGAGAATTGCTTGAACCCAGGTGGGGGAGGTTGCAGTGAGCCAAGATTGCACCACTGACTCCAGCCTGGGAGAGAGAGCAAGACTCCATCTAAAAAAAAAAAAAAAAAAAAAAAAAAAGAGGGCTGGGCGGTGGCTCACGCCTGTAATCCCAACACTTTGAGAGGCTGAGGTGGGCAGATCACAAGGTCAGGAGTTCGAGACCAGCCTGGCCAACGTAGTGAAACACCATCTGTACTAAAAAAAAAAATAGAAAAATTAGCCGGGTGTGGTGGTGGGTATCTGTAGTCCCAGCCACTCGGGAGGCTGAGGTAGGAAAATTGCTTGAATGTGGGAGGTGGAGGTTACAGTGAGCCGAGATCCAGCCGTTTCACTCCAGCCTGGGCAACAGGGTGAGACTCTATCTCAAAAAAAAAAAAAAAGAAAGAAAAAGAAAAAAGAATACACTGTGGGCTGGGCACGGTGTCTCATGTCTATAATCCCAGCACTTTGGGAGACCAAGGCAGGCGGATCACGAGGTCAAGAGATTGAGACCATCCTATCCTGGCCCACATGGTGAAACCCCATCTCTACTAAAAACACAAAAATTAGCTGGGCGTGGTGGCGTGCGCCTGTAGTCCCAGCTACTAGGGAGGCTGAGGCAGGAGAATTGCTTGAATCTGGGAGGCGGAGGTTGCAGTGAGCTGAGATTGCGCCACTGCACTCCAGCCTGGCGCCTGGCACCTGGCGACCAAGTGAGACTCTGTCTCAAAAAAAAAAAAAAAAAAAAAGAATACATTGCTTTGACCACAATTAAAAAATTTCCAGCGGGTGGATCACCTGAGGTCCGGAGTTCAAGACCAGCCTGACCAACATAGAGAAATCCTGTTTCTACTAAAAATACAAAAATAGCTCGGTGTGGTGGTGCACGCCTATAATCCCAGCTACTTGGGAGGCTGAAGCAAGACAACTGCTTGAACCCAGGAGGAGGAGGTTGCGGTGAGCTGAGATTGTGCCATTGCACTCTAGCCTGGGCAAAAAGAGTGAAACTCTGTCTCAAAAAATAAAGTAAAAAAAAAAGTCCAACTGTGTCTTTTATACTTATTTTTTATTTTAATTAATTAATTAATTTATTTATTTATTTTGAGATGAGAATTTCACTCTTATCCCCCCAGGCTGGAGTGCGGTGGCTTGATCTCGGCTCACTGCATCCTCTGCCTCCTGGCTTCAAGTGATTCTCCTGCCTCAGCCTTCCGGGTAGCTGAGATTACTGGCCCACGCGACTATGCCTAGCCAATTTTTGTATTTTCAGTAGAGACGGAGTTTCACCATGTTGACCAGGATGGTTTTGAACTCCTGACCTCAAATGATCCACCCGCCTTGGCCTCCCAAAGGGCTGGGATTATAGGCGTGAGCTACTGTACCCGGACTTTTGCTGGGTGTTAATGCACGTGCGTGCGTGCGTGCATGTGTGCGTGTGTCTTTGTGTCTGCTCTGTTATGTGCCCATATGTGTATGACTGCTGTGGTATACATGTGTGAGTTTCTGAGTCAAGCTACTCGGCTAGTTCTCGTCCTAGTCTCTTTCCGGCTGTGTGACCGCAGGCAAGTCACTCACCCTCTCTGAGCCTGTTTTCCCTGCTGTAAAATGAGGTTACATACAGAGAAGCCAGCTCAGGTTGTGAGGATCAAATGACATAAAAGGTGTGGAGAGTTTAGAGCCATACCCTACACACAGTGAGTCCCCAGGGACGTTCCTCCTTCTATGTGTGGTGTGTGTGTCTGGGGCTGGGATCCCGCCTGGCTGCCCTGGGGCCTGCAGCCTCCCATGCTCTGGGCTCTGCAGTGGAGGGTGGCGGGAAAGGGGAGGGATGTCCAGGACACTGACCTGTGTTATCAGGCTCTGGTGGCCTGGGCAGGGGGATCTGGCAACTCTGTCTCATTTCTCATTTGAGAAATGCTAAATATTTATAGTTTGGCCTCCTGGGCCCAGCATCCCAGCTCCACTCCTAGGCTCTGGGGGCTGGGGAGTGGTTACCAAGCCTCCTCCTCTCTCCTGTCCCAACATTGCCCCCCCCCCCACCACACCCTTCTCTAGCTCAAAGGCTCCACTGGACTCCCTCGACTCTTCCTTGGACTTCTTGTGCGCCCTGTGAGCTTCGCTGGATTCAGGGTCTTGGGCGTGAGAGGTGAGAGGGTGGGGAAGATAGGTGGAGGTTGATTCTCACTGTCGGAAAACCCCAACCACAGCTTAGCTTGGGGCCCCCAGGCCATCCTGCCACCCCAGGCAGAGAGTGTGAAATGCAGTGTGAAAGGCAGCTGGAGGAGGGGAGTGTCAGTGATCAGGGGACAACAAAGAGAGGACACCCCACCCCCACCCCGCCACCCTTGGGAGCCCCCTGCTTGGAGTCCAAGTCCAGAAGTCAGTGTGGCCGTCTCCAGCCCAGAACCCTGCTCCCACCTGACTCAGAGTAAAACCCAAGTCCTCCTCTGGGCCCACAAGACTCTTCACATGTTGCCCTGTCACCTCTCACCCACTCCTGCTTTCCCTCCTCACTTACTCTGTTCCAGCTTCACAGACCTTTCTGTCATTTCTTTTCTTTTTTTTTTCAGTCTGTCTTTGTCACCCAGGCTGGAGTGCAGTGGCACGATCTCGGCTTACTGCAACCTCTGCCTCCTGAGTTCAAGCAATTCTCCCACCTCAGCCTCCTGAGCTCAAGCAATTCTCCCACCTCAGCCTCCTGAGTAGTATCTGGGATTACAGGCATCTGACACCACACCCAGCTAATTTTTGTATTTTTAGTAGAGACAGGGTTTCACCAAGTTGGCCAGGCTGGTCTTGAACTCCTGACCTCAGATGATCCTCCTGCCTTGGCCTCCCACAGTGCTGGGATTACAGGTGTGAGCCACTGCACCTGGCCCTGCCTCCTCTATTCAATGTCCCCAAACCCAAGGACTGTCACCTCCTTTCCTGTTCCATTTTTCTCCTAAGCACCATCACCCTCTGACTTATTTCTCTGTTCTCCCACCTTGAATGTCAGCTCCACAAGGGCAGACATTTTGTCTGTTTGGGTTAAGGCTGTGTCCTCATTGCCTAAAACAGCACCTGGCATAAAATAGGCACTTAAGGCATGTGTGATTGAATGAATAAATGAGGCAATGTGTGTGTGAGATGGAGAACCTCAGGATACGTGCTTGCACAGACATCAGGAAGTGTACGTTTAGGGCTGCTTGTGGCTGCTCACACCTGTAATTTCAGCACTTTGGGAGGCCAAGGTGGGAGGATCACTTGAGCCTAGGAGTTGGAGACCAGCCTGGGCAACATAGTGAGACCCCATCTCTACAAAAAAGTACCTGGGCATAGTGGTACACACCTGTAGTCCCAGCTACACAGGAGGCTGAGGCAGGAGGATTACTTGAGCACAGGAGTTGGAGGCTGCAGTGAGCTATGATTGCCCCACTACACTCTAGCCTGGGCAACAGAGCAAGCAAGTCTCTCTCTGTTGAGATGGAGTCTCACTGGGTCTGGGTCGTCCAGGCTAGAGGGCAGTGGTGCAGCCTCAGCTCACTGAAACCTCTACCTCCCAGGTTCAAGCCATCCTGCCTCAGCCTCTGGAGTAGCTGGTTTACAGGCACGCACCACCACGCCCAGCTAATTTTTTGTATTTTTAGTAGAGATGGGGTTTCATCATGTTGGCCAGCTCTCGATCTCCTGACCTCAGATGATCAGCCCGCCTTGGCCTCCCAAAGTGCTGGGATTACAGGTGTGAACCACTATGAGACCAGCCTGGCAAACAGGGTGAAACCCCATCTCTACTGAAAATACAAAAGATTAGCTGGGCCTGGTGGTGCGTGCCTGTAATCCCAGCTACTCGGGAGGCTGAGGCAAGAGAATAGCTTGAACCCGAGAGTGGGAGGTTGCAGTGAGCCGAGATCACACCACTCCAGCCTGGCAACAGAGGGAGACTCCGTCTCAAAAAAATTCCAGCACTGGGATTAAAAAATCGCAGGGCAGTGGAGAAACCCCATCTCTACTAAAAATACAAAATTAGCGGGGCGTGGTAGTGCACGCCAGTAATCGCAGCTACTTGGGAGGCTGAAGCAGAATTGCTTGCACCCGGGAGGCAGAGGTTGTGGTGGGCCGAGATCACACCCCTGCACTCCAGCCTGGGCGACAGAGTGAGACTCCGTCTCAAAAAAAAAAAAAAAAAAAAAAAAAAAAGTGAACAATGTTCCAGACGGCAAAACAGCAGAAACAAAGGCCCTGAGGCTGAAACTTGCTTGGTGTGAGGAGGAAGGCCGTGGGAGGAAGTGAGGGCAGGAGGGGATATGGCAGATAGCGCAAGTTTTTATGGGCCATGGGAAGATTTGGGCTTTTTCTGAAAAGGAGGTGGGAGCCAAGGGGGATTCTGGGCAGAGGGGGAAGGAGGGAGGGAGGTGAACTGACTCGGATGTTCACCGGCGCCCTCTGGCGGCTGTCGTGGGTAGTAGACCTGGGGTTGAGGATGGAAGTTCAGAGAGCAGGGAGGCAGCTGCTGTCAGAAAATCCAGATGGTGTCTTGAGCTGGGAATTCAGGGAGGGTGTGGGGGGGAGGGGGGGAGCAGCGGGGACGTGGAGGAATTCGGGGTATAAACAGAAGAGCAGACAGGCCTGGCTGATGGATTGGATCTGCTGGAGTTTTGGTCTGAGGATGTGGAAGATGGGGTTTCCAGTATGCGGGATAGGAAGACAGTGAGACGTTTCCCTCACTCCTCCTCACCTCCTTGCACCCCGCTCCCTTTGCTTTTATGTTTTTTTAGATGGAGTTTCGCTCTTGTTGCCCAGGCTGGAGTGCAGTGGTGCGATCTTGGCTCACTTAAACCTCCACCTCCCTGGTTCAAGCGATTCTCCTGCCTCAGCCTCCCCAGAAGCTGGGACTACAGGCGCGTGCCACCACGCCCAGCTAATTTTTGTATTTTTAGTAGAGACGGGGTTTCGCCATCTCGTGATCCGCCCGCCTCGGCCTCCCCAACTGCTGGGATCACAGGCGTGAGCCACCGCCCCCGGCCTCGCTTGTCGAATGAATGAATGCATGCGTGAGACCCGTTATCCTGCGGGGCGCCAGTAGCTCGGTGTTGAAGCCAGGGTGGGATCACCTTGGAGCCCTCAGCCGCGGGGGAAATGAGATGGTGACGGGAATCGTGGGCCAGGGACACCGCGGGTGTAGACGCACGCATCCCCCACGTGCAAGCGGAGGGGTCTGGCCGGGCCCCAGCACCTGGTCTTCCTCGCGTTCCTCCTCTGCCTGCAGGTCCGCCGCCATGGGGACGCCCCGGCTGCGCGCGCTGCAGCTGCTGCTCCTGCTGGGCGCGTCATGGGCGCGGGCGAGCGCCCCGCGCTGCACCTACACCTTCGTGCTGCCCCCGCAGAAGTTCACGGGCGCCGTGTGCTGGAGCGGCCCCCTGTCCACGCGGGCGGCGCCCGAGGCCGCCAACGCCAGCGAGCTGGCGGCGCTGCGCTTGCGCGTTGGCCGCCACGAGGAGCTGCTGCACGAGCTGCAGAGGCTGGCGGCAGCTGACGGCGCCGTGGCCGGCGAGGTGCGCGCGCTGCGCAAGGAGAGCCGCGGCCTGAGCGCGCGCCTGGGGCAGCTGCGCGCGCAGCTGCAGCACGAAGCGGGGCCCGGAGCGGGCCCGGGGCGGGCCAGGGGGTGGAGCCTGCCGCTGCTCTGGCGCTGCTCGGGGAGCGCGTGCTCAACGCATCCGCCGAGGCTCAGCGCGCTGCCGCCCGCTTCCACCAGCTGGACGTCAAGTTCCGCGAGCTGGCGCAGCTCGTCACCCAGCAGAGCGACCTCATCTCCCGCCTGGAGCGCCTGTGCCCGGGGGGCGCGGGCGGGCAGCAGCAGGTAACCTCGCAGCCTCCCCGGATAGCAGCATCGTCTGTGAAATGGGCTTTTTGCAACCCCACGATCTCTTATCCGCAGTTCTGAAATCTGCAAAACCCTGAAAATCAGATTCCTACTTGCCCCCTCTCGTAACGTATTTGGGTCAAAAAGTGACTGGTGGCTATTTATAGCCTTTACTTTTCCACTTAATGTGAATAGTCATAGGATCCTATAATTAAGCATATTATCACGTAAAGAGCAAAACCTCCTTTAGGGGTGTTATGTATGTTCCATACACACATGCATATACATGACACTCCCCTGAATCTAAATCCAGCCGTGTTGTTCTGAATTCTGGAACTTGTCTGGGTCTGGGTTTGGGATAAGAGATTGTTGCTCTGTGACAGTCCCTGCCTTACAGGATGGGTGGGAGGAGTCAGTAAGTTGGATATTGTTGGATGTGTTCTTACTATCTCTACAGAGAAGGAGGCTGGGGCACAAATCAGTTAAGCCGTGAGGACAAAGAGCGAATATTTAAGCCCAGATCTGTCTGCACTTTATTATTTTATTTTATTTTTGAGATGGAGTCTCGCTCTGTCTCACGGGCTGGAGTGCAGTGGCACGATCTCAGCTCACTGCAACCTCCACCTCTCAGGTTCAAGCCATTCTCCTACCTCAGCCTTCCAAGTAGCTGGGATTACAGGCGCACGCCACCACATCCAGCTAAATTTTTTGTATTTTTGGTAGAGACAGGGTTTCACCATGTTGGTCAGGCTGGTCTCAAACTCCTAACCTCAGGTGATCCATCCGCCTCGGCCTCCCAAAATGCTGGGATTACAGGCGTGAGCCACTTCGGCCGGCCTGTCTGCACTTTAAAGCCAAATTGTTTAGTCTTTGAGGAGGATCAATCCTAGGGCTGGGACACCCCACTGCCGGATGTCAGGTCATTTGGGAACTGGGAGATTTGTCCACCATCCCTGCCCCTGAGACCAGGCCTCCTGGCCTGACGGTTAGTGCAATTACACCTGACTTTCTCTGTTACCTTAGGTCCTGCCCCCACCCACCACTGGTGCCTGTGGTTCCAGTCAGTCTTGTGGGTAGCACCAATGACAGCAGAAGGAGGCTGGACTCAGCTCCAGAACCCCGGAGAGACCAAGTCCTGAGACAGCAGGAGCCCCTGGCTTCTCCCATGCCTGCAGTTGACCCTGCTGTCCCTACCAAGCCTGAGGGTAAGTCGACAGCAGGGCTGAGGAACTGTGGGTAGAGGGAAATTGGGGAGTCAGGATTTTAGTGGCAGATTTCTCTCATTGTGAGAAGACTGGAATAAATAATACTCTTATTCTGATTTTTAAAAAGACCAAACTTCTTACTAAGGTGTGAAAATAGGAAAAACAAGAAAAGGAAGAGGGGCTCTTATTTTAGTGAGGCAATGGTAGAGTTAGCACTGCTACTTTGGTAAGAGTTTGAGCTAGTTCAGAGTACTATGTTCAGGATTTATATTCTGGTGAGGAGACCATTAAAAAACCAGGGTTTAAGAATCCCAGACTTGACATTTCCTCTGGTTAGAGACAAGGGACCCAGGGTCTTAGGTAAGGAAATGGCTATTGAGGCTTGGATTCTGGTGAGGAAATGGGAGAGGCAGGTCTCTTATTGTGGTAAGGAAATGGGAGAGGCAGGACTCTGGTAGAAAAGTGGGAGAGGCAGGACTCTTATTCTGGTGAGAGGACCTGTGAGAATCTCAACTCTTGCTCCCAGAAGGGATTGGTCAGCCCATGCTGTGCCTCCCCATATCGCTGTGCCTACAGGCCCATGGCAGGATTGTGCAGAGGCCCGACAGGCAGGGCATGAACGGAGCGGAGTGTATGAACTGCGAGTGGGCCGGCATGTGGTGTCAGTATGGTGTGAGCAGCAGCTGGAGGGTGGAGGCTGGACTGTGATCCAGCGGAGGCAGGATGGTTCAGTCAACTTCTTCACTACCTGGCAGCACTACAAGGTGGGCACAGGTGGGCAGAGGCAGGGCAGGGGAGGGAGCCTGTTCTGGCCTCCTGACTCTCCTGCCCTTCAAGGTGGGCTTTGGGCGGCCAGACGGAGAATACTGGCTGGGCCTTGAACCTGTGTATCAGCTGACCAGCCGTGAAGACCATGAGCTGCTGGTGCTCCTGGAGGACTGGGGGAGGCCGTAGAGCACGTGCCCACTATGATGGCTTCTCCCTGGAACCCGAGAGTGACCACTACCGCCTGCGACTTGGCCAATACCATGGTGATGCTGGTGATTCTCTTTCTTGGCATAATGACAAGCCCTTCAGCACCGTGGATAGGACCGAGACTCCTATTCTGGTAAGGAGAAACTCTTATTCTGGTGGGAGGATAGGGAGACGGGACTCCTATTTTCGTGTGGGAATAAAAGGACATGGGGTAGGTAAGACGCCCCTCTGTTAAGTATTAGGATAAGCAAGCTTTTATTCTGTCAAGAGAAGAAGGGACATTACTTTTATTCTGGTGAGGGGACAGGGAACCCAGATTCCTTCTCTGATGAGGCAAAAAAAAAAAAAAAAAAGGGATCAAGACTCCTGTTTGGGTGAGGGGCAGAGGGTGAGAGCTAGTACTCTTATTGTAGAAAGGAAATAGATAATTACTTTCTTTTATTTGATAAAGGAATAAGCAGTAGACTCCTAGTTTGCAGAAAAGGTGGGAAAGATGTGACTTGTACTTTGGTAAGGAGATAGGGAAGGAATTAAGGCTATTATTCTGAAGAAAATTGGAGGGCCAGGGCTCCTATTTTGCTGAGGAGATGGAAGATCAGGGCTTGTATTGAATAAGCATAGGAGGGGCCAGGGGATGCCTGGCAAAAGCCTTACACTGTGAGGTGCAGCTAGAGGCTTTTATTCTGATAAGGGGACATGGACTCTCTCTCTCTCCCCTCCAGGTAACTGTGCCCTGTACCAGCGGGGGAGGCTGGTGGTACCATGCCTGCGCCCACTCCAACCTCAATGGTGTGTGGCACCGTGGCGGCCACTACCGAAGCCGCTACCAGGATGGTGTCTACTGGGCTGAGTTTCATGGCGGGGCGTACTCTCTCAGGAAGGCTGCCATGCTCATCCGGCCCCTGAGGCTGTGACTCTGTTCCTCCGTCCCCTAGGCCCCAGGGACATTGGTCAGCAGAAGCCCAAGTTGTCCTGGCCACACTTTCTTTGTGGCTCAGTGCAATGTGTCCCACGGAACTTCCCCCTCCGTGAATCTGTGACCCTGGGCGCTGCAAATGGGACCCAGGAATCCCCCCCCTGCCAATATCTTGGCCCCAGATGGCTCCCCAAGGTCATTCATATCTCGGTTTGAGCTCATATCTTATAATAACACAACGTAGCCACAGACCGTGTCTGGTTTGTGTCTGCACCTGGCAGGGGTCACTCCCTGGGCCCGCCCTCCTCTTCCTCCACCTCCTCTTCCTCCTCCTCCTCCTCCTCTTTCAGGTCCTCCAGGATGAGGTTGTCCAGGTCTTCCAGGAGGCCCCCCTGGCTCAAGCAGGTGGCCACAGTGGAGCCACTGCTGATGTGAGGGTTGCTGGGGTGGAGCACTTTGGGCAGGTGGTTCTGCTTCCGGCTCTTGGGGTGAGCACAGGACGTCCCAGGCACGTGGGGCTCTAGGGAGGGGAAGATATTGCTGGCATGGGGCTTGAGGTCCTGGGAGAGTCTGAGGAGAAGGGGGCTGAGGCCATTAGGGGCTGTAGGGAGGAGCTGAGGCCACAAGATACGGGGACCAGAGTGACCGGACATTCAGAGGTGTTGAAGATACAGGAGACCCAGAGACATGGGGAGTCACCTGAGACTACAGGGGACAAAAAAGGGGCCCCAAACCCAGAGACCATGGGGGCAGAGGCCATGGGGGACCCTCAGGCATGGGCCACTGGGGTGAAACCTCAGAGCCTCGTGGACAAGACCATGGAGACTGGAGGGCCACAGAGGCCACCTGGAAGCGGTGGCTGCTGCCGTGGGAGATGAAGTGGACTGAGTGGAGATTTGGGGACATAAAGGGACAGAAGGGGACGAAGACTGCCCAGGGTGTTAGGGGAGAAGAGCCTCACCTCGCCGGTTGTAGCAGTCAGCAGCCGAACAGGAGTGAGTGTGGGTGCTGCGGCGATCCGTGTCCCGATCCCAGCGCGGGGGGGAGGGATCCGTGTTGGATACACGGGGAAGCCACACCCGTAGCAGGGAGACGGGGACCCCATCTGTGCCCAGCCCCTGGGGGCGGGCAGGGCTGTGAGGGTCCGAGGGCGAGGCTGGGCCAGGGTGGGGCCAGGGCAGGGAGGGGCAGGGCTGGGGTGGGGCAGGGCTGAAGGGGGAGCTGGGGGTCAGCGCCCTCACCGGAAGTTGTGCCGACACTTCGGGCAGTGGAACTCAGCCAGGCCCCACATCTTGTCGGCTGGCACTGGCTCGTAGCGCTTCCGGCATTTCCGGCACCGGGATACCTGGTGGTGGTGGGGAGGGGGGTGTGGAGAGGGGACCAAGGGTTGTTAGAGGGTCAGGGGTAACTGTGCTGCAGCAGCTGACCTCAGCTTGAGCAAGCCAACTCAATCAGTGACTTTACATCCATAGCCTGATATTGACCATGGTGGGAATATTTACACCATGAAAACTGGCAAACACTACACATCTCCGCTTCGTGCCTCTTTTGCAAGACTTAAGCATTGAACAGAAGCAAACTACTGGTCAGGAGGTTCAGAGGCCAGATTTGGGGCTGTGTTTTTGAGGTCAAATTTGGTTTCTTTTCTTTTTTTTTTTTTTTTTAGAGAGAGTCTTGCTCTGTCACCAGGCTGGAATGCAGTGTTGTGATCAAGGCTCACTGCAGTCTCAACCTCCCGGGCTCAAACAAGCCTCCCACCCCAGCCTCCTGAGGAGGTGGGACCACAGGCACACACCACCACTCCCAGCTAATTAAAAAAAATTTTTTTTGCCAGGTGCAGTGGCTCATGTCTGTAATCCTAGCGCTTTGGAGGACAGAGGCAGTAGATTGCTTGAGCCCCGGAGTTTGAGACCACTTGGGGCAACATGGCAAAACCCCATCTCCACACACACACATACAAATATAAAAATTAGCCAAGTATGATGGTGCAGGCCTGTAGTCCCAGCTACTTGGGAGGCTGAGGTGGGAGGATCACCTGAGCCCAGGAGGTGGAGGCTGCAGTGAGCTATGATTACACTACTGTACTCCAGCCTGGGTGACAGAGCGAGACTCCCATCTCCTAAAAAATTTTTCTGTCTACGGCCATACCACCCTGAACGTGCCTGATCTCATCTGATCTCAGAAGCTAAGTAGGGTCCGGCCTGGTTAGTACTTGGATGGGAGACCGCCTGGGAATACCGGGTGCCGTTTTTTAAGTTTTTAAAGTTAAAAAAAAAAAAAAAATTTTTTTTTTCTTTTCTCGCCCTGTCACCCAGGCTGGAGTGCAGTGGCGCAATCTCGGCTCACTGCAACCTCCGCCTCCCAGGTTTAAGCTCTTCTCCTGCCTCAGCCTTCTGAGTAGCTGGGATTACAGGTGCCTGGCACCAGGCTCAGCTACTTTTTGTATTTTTTAGTAGAGACAGGATTTCCCCATCTTGGCCAGGCGGGTCTTGAACTCCTGACCTCCTGATCCACCCACCTTGGCCTCCCAAAGTGCTGGGATTACAGGTGTGAGCCACCGCAACTGGCCCAAAAAATTTTTTCTTTGGAGACAAGCTCTTGCTCTATCACCCAGGCTGGTCTCAAACTCCTGGGCTCAAGCAATCCTCCCTGCTTAGCCTCCTCAAGCACTAAGATTGCAGCAGCGAGCCACTGCACGTGATCAAGTTTGATTTCTGTAGTAGCTGTTCAACTGTGGGGTAGGGATCGGCTCTGGGGAAAGGGGTTATTGGGCTTGTCACATTGAAGGTCAGAAGTCTAGTCCTGGGTCAGGGGTTGAGATCAGAGATCAGGCCTGTGCTCTGAGTTTGGAGGTAAGGGATTGGACTCTCAGTAATTGAAACCCTTAGGTCAGAGGTACAGTCACCGAGGACGGGAGTTGGGAATGGAGTTTGGGACAGTCAAAGTCAAGGTTAAGTTGTGGGTCATCACCTCCTTCCGCTGGGGCACGCGGCGCCACCAGACATGGTCGCAGGAGGAGCAGGCGAATTGCCGGTCCACAGCGGGGGATGAGGTCATCCTGGGCCCGTTGAAACATGCGTAGGTTGGCTTCTGTCAGTGGCAGGAGGGGAGGTCGCCCACCGCCTGTGGAATGGGGCAGGTGGGAATGAGGCGGGGGTGGGGTCACCCCTTTCTCTTCTTCTTTTATTTTTTTTTTGAGATGGAGTTTCGTCGCTCTGTTGCCAGGCTGGAGTGCAGTGGCGCGATCTCACCTCACTGTACCCTCCACCTGGGGCCAGTCCTTCCGTATCAACATAAACATCAGCCTTTCTCTCCCTACAGACGGGTCTTCCTCCTGCCCCAGTGAATATCTCCCCTCCTTTCCTAATGGACATGCTTTTGTGCCTGCAGATGTCCTCCTCCCCCACTTCCCCATCCCTAGCCGCAGCCACCAACTCACCTCAATGTCCCGGTCCTGTTTCATGTCTTCTGGTGGGTCCTGGGTGGAGATAGCAGGGGCAGAAACTGGGGATGGGGCTCAGGCCTCTTCCACCCCTGTTTGCTGGGGTAGGGGCCTGGCTGCAAGGAGAATGGGGTGCCCCTAACTCGCCAGGAACTCACAGAGCACTGCCCATTTACTGAGAGCCAGGTGTGTGGCCTCAGTTGTCCTCATAGCAGCCCTGAGAAGTGGGCACACCTGTGACATTATTGCTGAGCTGGGGAAACTGAGGCTTAGCGGAGGACTTGCCTGAGTGAGGCCAGCCTGACCCCCATACTCACTTCCTGCCTGCAAATGCCACATGCTTGTTGGTGTTGTGACACATCACCCCTTTGAGGCCACGCTGTGCCAGGGATAAGTGGTGGGGATCTGGATTGAGAGAGATTCGGGTTTGAATCCTAGCTGTATCACTTCCAGCTGCGGGGACTTGGGCAAGCCACTCCCTGCCCCCTGGGTTCCCACTGACTGACAGGCATGTCAGAGCTCAGGCTCTGACTCCAGGTGGCCAGGGTTCAAATCTCAGCTGCCAGCTGCCTGCCGCATGAACCTGGCAAGTGACTTCAAGCACCAGTTTCTTTGTCTGTGAAATGGGGATGATAAATAATAGGACCTGTCCCTTGGGTCACTGTGGCAATGAAATAAATCAATTCCTGGAGTCTCGCCATGTGGGAAGTACTCAATCAATGCTACCCTCTGCTATTGTTATTATTATTATATTTTTGAGACGGAGTTTTGCTCTTGTCGCCCAGGCTGGAGAGCAATGGCACGATCTCGGCTCACTGCAACCTCCGCCTCCCGGATTCAAGTGATTCTCCTGCCTCAGCCTCCCAAGTAGTAGTTGGGATTGCACGCGTGCACCACCACGCCCGGCTAATTTTTTGTTTTTAGCAGATATGGGGTTTCACCGTGTTGGCCAGGCTAATCTCGAACTCCTGACCTCAAGTGATCTGCCCGCCTCTGCCTCCCAAAGTGCTGGGATTACAGGCGTGAGCCCCTGCACCCAGCCCCTCTGCTACATTTTTATCATACTTTTACATGTGTAAATGTGGACTATGTTACATATTTTATTATACCCTTTAACAGTCCTACACTGAGCCTTTCAGGCAGGTGAAATCCACAGTGTTCCCATCACCAAAGCTGTCAAAGAAGCAAAGTAGCCACGTTGTACCTGTGCTTCAAAGCCATTCATTCATTCATTCACTCACTCACTCATTCAACACAAGGGTTCCATTTCCCCAACTCTCTCTCCTCCCCAATCCCCTGCTCATCCCAGCCTTTTTAGGGACTGCCACTAACAACCCTTCCCCCACTTCCAGTCTTTGTTCATACCATTCCCTCCCCCCACCCCAAGACCCCTGGCTTCCCCCTCCCCTCCCAGGGCTCACTCCACCCCATCCTTTAAGACTTGGTACCTCCTCCTCCAGGAAGCCTTCTCTGACCTCTGGGGTTCCCCTACCATGGCAATAATCCTGGCTCCTTCATTGGCTAGTTTCATGGCTCTCTCTCCCCCATTGAATACAATCATCACATAATGAGCGCCTACTGTTTGCAAGCTCCCCTGGCCGCGCAAACGACGGAGAGGTGAAAAAGTGAATAAGATTGGGCGATGAGTTGCAGACGACAATGCCTGGTCCCTGCTGTTTCAGAGGAGGGTCACCATGAACGGGTCGGGTCCCCTCTTGCTCTCCCTGCCATGACCCGGTCCTTTGAGAGGGGAGGGGTTACCTGGGCATCCAGGTCGTTACTCAGTTCTTGGCCATCTTTTTGCTTTACCCCTGCGGGGGAGAGTGCGAATAAGGGAAGGGCCTTTGAAGGGTCTGTGGGAGTTCCAGGCCACCCAGAGCCGCGACGCAGAGCCTCCCCCAAGTTGGGACCTGCAGGGCAGGTGATCTCAACGCCTCTCCCTAGACCACGCCCCCTCGGCGATCCCACGCGCTGTCCCCGCACCATGCCCAGGACCCCTCAGCCTCACCGTACACGATGGAGCGCCCCACTCCCGTGTGGTCGCTGCCGAATTTCCTCATCAGAGCCCCGCCTTCTTGGAGGATACCTTCCCATGAAACTTCTCCCGGAGGCGCCGGACGCTCTTCTCCAGCTGGGATGGGGACACCGGGGCTCCGGTGGGGGAAGGGGACGCGCGATCTTCCCTCCCCCCATCTCTAGGCACCGTTCTCCCGGCCTGAACTTGACCCTTGGTTTTGGCCTCCGCCGCCCCCCCCCATCCCTCTACGGCATTTCCTGGAAAAAGCCAAAGTCCCCACAGGGCGTTGGGGGAGGGCGCGGGCTGGGGCGAGCGTCCCAGCCCAAGGTGGGGGGGTCGGCCAGGTTATCTCTCGCCTCTGACCTTTGACCCTGCAGCCCCCGCTTTTCCTCAGGGAGGCCTCATTTCGCTCTGGGGAAACGTGGGAGTCACTTTCCTTTTCAAGGGGGGCGAGCGCTAGGCAGGGGTAAGGATCTGGGGTTCTAGGATGGCGGTCCCCAGGAACTGCGAAGCCCCTTCCGCGCCTCCTGGCTGCTCCTCGGGTCTGTCGCGGCTCCCCCCCCGGGCCAGCCGTAGCCATCTCCTACCTCCACACCTTCCTGAGACATGGTGGCGGCGGCGCAGGTCCCCGCGAGGGTCCGCACTGCGCGGCTCAGCCGCCCCCCTACCTGGGCGCGCCCGTCGGTCTAGCAGCCGCGCAGGGCAGGGGGCGGTGCCTCGGGGCCGGCTCCGCCCTTCCTCCCCGGCCCCTGTTTCGCTTTCGGTTGGGGGGGGGACCCGGCTCCCTGGCTCCGCCCTGGCTCCGCCTCTGCTCTTGCGCCCCAAACCCAGGCGGGCGCCCCGGGTCTGCACCCTGCAGCGGAGCGCGCAGACCTCGGGCGGGGGAGGCGGCGCGGCCTCTGCAGTCGGTCACATGTCCCCACGCTGCGCGGGGTCCGCGTCTTCACGTCCCTCGTGGGGGGCGGGGCTGCATCGGAAGGCCGCGGCGAGGCCCCGCGCCCCCCACCTAGCGCGCTCTCCCCCCAGTCCATCACCCTCCTCTCGGTCCTCCCTCCTGCCCCGGGAATCTGGAGCTTCTGAGCACCTGGGCCCTTTTCCTGCCCTGAGTGTCCCGCTTCGGTCACCTCTTTGAGCCTCAGTTTACTCCTCTGTGAAATGGGGAGGATCCTGGTGTCCACACCATGGAGTGGAGCCTGTGCCAAGATTCCTGAGTGGATCGCGTAATAGCGCCTGGCTTGCAGTAGGCGCTCAACTAGCACTGGGCCGCCTGCTGTGTGCCCTTGATGGGGCAGGCAATGTGTGTGTGGTGCGGGGAGCGTTGCTTGAGAAAAATACAGATTCTTGGTCTCTAGCAGCCCGGTAGAATCCGGCTGTCTCAGGGATCCAGGGAATCTGCCATGGTTGAGAACGCGGTGGGCCGGGACAATTCGAATCTAGTACAGGACGCATCTGGGAGCCCTAAGGGTGGTGGGGCTCTGGCCCAGGCTGGGGACATCAGAGATGGCTGCTTCACTGGAGGAGGGGATGCTTTATACAGCGTCACTGGAATTGGAGGTCTAGGGGGAGGAATACAGTGGGGGAGATGAAGCAGCCTGCGGAGCTCCCAAAGCAAGACTAAGTCTGGGGCGCGCGGGAAAGGGCTTCTTAAGCCCAGCACGCTTGACATTTTGGGCTGTCTAGTTCTTTGTGTGGCGGACTGTCCTGTTATCGGGGATATTTAACAGCATCCCTGGGCTCCACCCACTAGATGCCAATGGCTCCCACTCTCCCCGTGGTGACTATCAAATATGTCTCCAGAGACTGCCAGATACTCTCTGAGTGGCAAAATAGCATTGTGTTCAACGACTCCAAATTTTTTTCTCCATTGGACACCCCTATAGGTAAAACTGTTAAAGCTTCACCCCCAGATGGATGTTTATTTATTTATTTATTTATTTATCTTTTGAGACAAGGTCTTGCTCTGTTGCCCCGGCTGGAGTGCAGTGGCTTGATCATGACTCACTGCAACCTTGAACTCCTAGGCTCAAATGACCCTGCTGCCTCAGCCTCCTAAGTAGCTGGGACTACTGGCTTATGCCACTATTCCTGGCTAATTTTCAATTTTTTTGGTAGAGACGGGGTCTTGCTATGTTGCCCAGGCTGGTCTCAAACTCCTGGCCTCAAAGATGGATATTATTTATAAATTATATACAAATACAATTGTATCAATATATTCTATAAATTGTTATATAACAGTATCTTTATTATAGAAATATATATACATATATATATATTTTTTGAGGCGGAGTCTTGCACTGTCACCTGAGCTGGAGTGCAATGGCGAGATCTGGGCTCACTGCAACCTCCACCTCCTGGATTCAAGTGATTCTCCTGCCTCAGCCTCCCAAGTAGTTGGTATTACGGGTGCCTGCTACCACACCTGGCTAATTTTTTGTATTTTTAGTAGAGATGGGGTTTCACTATGTTGACCAGGCTGGTCTCAAACTCCTGACCTCGTGTTCCTCCCCCTTGGCTTCCCAAATTGCTGGCATTACAGGTGTGAGCCTCTACATTGGCTGAAAGATATTTCTGTAGTAAACAAAAAACTAGTCCAGGCGTGTATCACGAGGTCAAGAGATAGAGACCATGCTGGCCAACATGGTGAAACCCTATCCCTACTAAAAATACAAAAATTAGCTGGGCATGGTGGTGCATGCCTATAATTCCAGCTCTTGGGAGGCTGAGGTAGGAGAATTGCTTGAATCAGGCGGGAGAGGTTGCAGTGAGCCGAGCTTATGCCACTGCATGCACTCTAGCCTGGGTGACAGAGCAAGACTCTCAAAAACAGACAGATGAAGCTGGGCATGGAGCACTTTGGGAGGTGGGAGAAACACTTAAGGCCAGGCATTCAAAAACAGCCTGGGCAACATAGTAAGACCTTGTCTCTTAAAAAAAATAGTTATTTTTAAAAAACTGAAAACAAGCAATAAACCCCCCAAATCTAGATCGTCTAATGTTTTCCAGTTGAACTCCAAAGCTTTGTTTATAGGGTGCATGTACTCCACCCTGGAGACTACTATATTTGCAAACTACAAGCAGTTCATGATTCTTCGTGGCTGAATGGTGCAATTCTAGGCATGGACGGGGGCTGTGGACTGCACAGAGGACCTGGGATTATCCTGAGGGAAGTGGGGAGGTTTGGAAGGGATCTCCCATCATAGTGGCCAGTTACTAATCTATTTGCCCAGTGTAGGGGGAGGTCATAGCTATGTCCCATCCACTGGTCGGGGTGAGCACTAAGTGGGCAGGAAACAGGTAAGAGTCTGATCTAGCCCTGATACAAATCAGATCTACTAGGTTTTTTAATTAATTAATTTTTTTTTTTTGGACAGAAAATGCAGATCAAAGGTCTGTTAGCTTGTAATCACTGTGGCAACCATATAGAGCGTTTACTCTGTTCCACATGCTGTTCCAGGCACTGTGGACATGGCAGCAAACAAAACGAAGATCCCTGCCCTTGTAGAGCTGGCATTTTTTTTTTTAAAGGGACAGGGTCTCACTCTGTTGCCCAGGCTGGAGTGCAGTGGCACAGTTATAGCTCTGTTTCAGCCTCAACCTCCTGAGCTCAAGCAGTCCTCCACCTTGGCCTTCTGAGTAGCTGGGACTGCAGGTGTGTGCCACCACACCTGGCTAATTTGTTTGTTTATTTTGTTGTTGTTTGTTTTGTATTTGTTTTGAGACAGAGCCTTGCTCTGCCACCCAGGTTGCAGTGCAGTGGCGCGATCTCAGCTCACTGCAACCTCTGCCTCCCGGGTTCAAGTGATTTTCCTGCCTCAGCCTCTTGAGAAGCTGGGACTACATGCATGTGCCACCATGCCCAGCTAATTTTTAATACTTTGTGTAGAGACAGGGAATCTTGCTATGTTGCCCAGGCTGGTCTTGAACCCCTGAGCTCAAGTGGTCCTCCCACCTTGGCCTCCCATAGTGCTGGGATTTCAGGCACGAGGCACTGCACCTGGTCAATCCTTATGATGTTATGTAGTCTTTGTAGCTCAGGCTTGAGAAATGGCTTTGCTGGGCTGTTCTGGCTCAGGGCCTCTCAGAAGGTTGCAGTTAAGGAGTTGGCCACGGCTTTCATCATCTGAAGATTTGACTGGGGCTGGAGAATCTGCTTCCAAGGCGGCTCACTCCCAGGGCATGGTGATGGCTGCTGTTATTGGTGGAATGCCTCGATTCCTCCCAATATACTTGAGTGGCTTGAACGTACTCCCAGCATGGCAGCTGGCCTCCTGAGCACACCAGAGAGCCAGGTGGAAATTGTATCATTTTATGATCTAGCCTGAACGTCACATAGCATCACTTCTGCCACATGGTGTACATTAAAAGCTCATTGGCCGGGCACAGCGGCTCATGCCTATAATCCCAGTACTTTGGGAGGCCAAGGCAGGAGGATCACTTGAGGCCAGGATTTCGAGGCCAGCCTGGGCAACATAGTGAGACCCCATCTCTACAAAAAATTTTAAAATTTTTGGCTGGGCACAGTGGCTCACTCTTGTAACCCCCAGCACTTTGGGAGGCCAAGGTGGCTGAATCACCTGAGGTCAGGAATTCGAGACCAGACTGGCTAACATGGTGAAACCCCCTCCCTACTAAAAGTACAAAAATTAGCTGGGTGTGGTGGTTGGTACCTGTAATCCCAGCTATTTGGGAGGCTGAGGCAGGCGAATCACTTGAACCCAGGAGGTGAATGTTGCAGTGAGCCAAGATTATGCCACTGCACTCCAGCCTGGGTGAAAGAGCGAGACTCTGTCTCAAAAAAAAAAAAAAAAAAAAAAAGCAACATATCTTGACCTGGAACTGGACCCTTGGAAGCTTAAGCTGAGTGACTGTGTGTTAATTGTGGAGGAAGGCCGGGTGCGGTGACTCACACCTGTAATCCCAGCACTTTAGGAGGCCAAGGTGGGCAGATCACTTGAGGCCAGCCGTTTGAAACCAGCCTGGCCAACATGGCAAAACCCTGTCTCTACTAAAAATACAAAAAGTAGCTGGGTGTGGTGGGCATGCCTGTAGTCCCAGCAACTCGGGAGGCTGAGGTGGGAGAATTGTTTGAACCTGGGAGGCAGAGGTTGCAGTGAGCTGAGATCGCACCACTATGCTCCAGCCTGGACGACAGCGTGAGACTCCATCTCAAAAAAAAAAAAAAAAAAAAAAAAATATATATATATATATATATGTATATGTATACATATATAGTGGAGGAAATGGAGACCACTGGAGCATGTGCGTGCTTTTCACAATCTAGTCAATTTCCCACTCCAGTTGAGTCAAATGAAGAATTGATCGGGAATGCGCAGACCTGGAGAAGGTGCAGGGAAATGAGAAACCTCCCGAAGCATCGGAGACAGCATCCACTGGTGAAAGCTTTTGGAAAGGGCACCATGGAAAAATCTACTACTAAACTATTAAGCATGCTGGATTAACTGAGTCTCTCATTTTCTGTCACCTTCTTCTTTTTTTTTTTGAGACAGAATTTCACTTTTGTTGCCCAGGCTGGAGTGAAATAATGTGATCTCGATTCACTGCAACCTCCACCTCCTGGGTTCAAGTGATTCTCCTGCTTCAGCCACCCAAGTAGCTGGGATTACAGGTGCCAGCCACCATGCCCAGCTAATTTTTTGTATTTTTAGTAGAGATGGGGTTTCATCATGTTGGCCAGGCTGGTCTGGAACTCCTGACCTCAGGTGATCCATCCACCTCGGCCTCCCAAAGTGCTGGGATTACAGGACTGAGCCATCGTGACTGACCTCTTTTTTTTGTTTGTCTTTTTAGACACAGAGTCTCACTCTGCCACCCAGGTTGGAGTGCTGTGTCAACATCAGAGCTCACTGCAGCCTTGAATTCCTGGGCTCGAGTGATCCTCCTGCCTCAGTCTCCCAAGTGGCTGTGATGATAGGCATGCACCATCCTGTCAGCTAATTTTTTTTTGTTTTTGACATGGAGTTTAGCTCTTGTTGCCGAGGCTGGAGTGCAATGGCACCATCTTGGCTCACTGCAACCTCCGCCTCCCAAATTCAAGTGATTCTCCTGCCTCAGTAGCTGGGATTACAGGCATGTGCCACCATGCCTGGCTAATTTTGTATTTTTAGTAGAGACGAGGTTTCTCCATGTTGGTCAGGCTGGTCTCCAACTCCCAACCTCAGGTGATCCACCCACCTTTGCCTCCCAAAGTGCTGGGATTACAGGTGTGAGCCACTGCTTCCGGCCATTTTTGTTTTTTTTTTTATTGTAGAAACAGGGTCTCATTATATTTCTCAGGCTGATCTTGATCTCCCGGGCTCAAGCGACCCTCCCTCCTTGGGCCCCCAAAGTCCTGGAATTACAGGCACGAACCATTGCACGTGGTTTGAATTTTTCTTGCAATAAGCATCTAATCTATCATTTTCATAATGAGAAAAAAATACCCAATAAGATAAAGCCAATTAATTTTAAAAAAGCATGGATGAAATCCTGGACACTATCTTTGACAATGAATGCCTAAGAGATAAGAAGCAATTTGGGATTTTATAATTTGAGTAGTTCTCAGTAAATGGATCATCCTTTGTAGCACAGACATCTATTGTTTGAGTCATGTGAAATCAGCTTCATATACTTTTCCAGGAATACCTTATGGGCAAAAGCTGAGGAACCTGTTTAGTGGAGCTCTACTCAAATGAGTTTGGTGAGTGGAGAAATTACAATGGCTAAAAGAAATGCCCTGAGTGTATCTGGGGTTCACTGGGTGTCAGGCTGTCTGCAGGCTACGCCCTCAGCCTTAGGATCTTCTGGCTTAGGCATGATTGGCCCTTACAGAGGAAGAAACTGAGCCTCCAAGAGATTAAGCAAATCATGTGGACAGCCAGCTTATAAGTGGTATAGCCAGGATTTGAACTCAGGCCAACTGACTGCAAACTCCTTCAAGCTGGAATTTAGGTTGAGAGTTGTAGATATGAAGGGGCATGCTTTGGAACCAGACAGTCCTTAAACAACCTCCCTCCCTCCCTCCCTCTCTCCTTCCCTCTCTCCCTTCCTTCTTATTTTCTTTCTTTCTTTTGAAACAGAGTCTTGCTCTGTCGCCCAGGCTGGAGTGCAGTGACATGATCTTACATCACTGCTACCTCTGCCTCCTGGGTTCAAGGGATTCTCATGCCTCAGCCTCCTGACTAGTAGCTGGGATTACAGGTGTGTGCCACCATGCCCGGCTAATATTGTATCTTTAGTAGAGACAGGGTTTTGCCATGTTGGCCAGGCTGGCCTCGAACTTCTGCCCTCAAGAGGTACGTCTGCCTCGGCCTCCCAAAGTGCTGGGATTATAGGCGTGAGCCACCACGTCTGGCCACTTTCTTCTTTTTTGGGATGATGGGAACTTGCTGCATCACCAGGCTGGAGTACAGTGGCGTGATCACAGCTCACCACAGCCTTGACCTTCTGGACCCAAGTGATCCTCCCACCTCAGCCTCCCAAAGTGCTGGGACTACAGGTGTGAGTCACCACGTCCACCACCTTGGTTTATCTTGCATTTCCTAAGGCGTGGCCTGTGGGAAACAGTCCTTCACTCCAATTTGCTGCCACATCTCAGCTCCTGACCACAGAAACATCCATTGTTAATCATTGGTCCTACATTCTGGAGGAAAACCAAGGCCAGAAGTCTCCAAGGCAAAGTACTGAAGAAAAGGCAGTTGGTGCAGACACCAGACCTGTAGCTCTGGGATATAGGATGGCCAGACAGCGTCACCTCTTTCTACTTTACATTTTGAAATTTTAAATTTGTGGCTAGCATTCCCTCCCCTCTAAGCATGACACTCTGCCCTTTTTTCCTTTCTGATTGCAAAAGCAAAGCGTGTTGGACCCCTCCTCCAAACAAGTTAAACATTAAGAAGTGTTTGATTTAGAAGGAGGAAGTCCCTGTGTACGCACGCACGGTAAAAACCATTACATACTCTGGTCCGTGGCCACTGAAGTGTTTTCCATGTTGAAGAACATGAGATGGAGGATGTGCACACTCTGGTTCTGGGGGCTTCTCTTTTCTTTCTTTCTTTCTTTTTTATTTCTTCTTTCTTTCTTCTTTCTTTCTTCTTTCTTCTCTCTCTCTCTCCTTTCTCTTTCTCTCTCTCTCCCTCCCTCCCTCCCTCCTTTCCTTCCTTCCTTCCTTTCTTTTTTTTGAGACAGAGTCTCACTCTGTTGCCCAGGCTGGAGTATAGTGGCGCAGTCTCAGCTCACTGCAGCCTCCACCTCCCGGGTTCAAGGGATTCTTCTGCCTCAGCCTCCCGAGTAACTGGGATTACAGGCACCTGCCACCACGACTGGCTAACTTTTTTGCATTTTTAGTAGAGACGGGGTTTCACCATGTTGGCCAGGCTGGTCTTGAACTCCTGACCTCAGGTGACCTGCCTGCCTTTGCCTCCCAAAGTGCTGGGATTATAGGCATAAGCCACCATTTTAGGCCACTATGCCCGGCCCCAGTTTTCTTTTCTATATGTCTGCCCTTGGGAGAATCTTCCTGTCTTCATGTATCCTAAAAAGATAGTAAGTATAGGCCAGGCTCAGCAGCTCCTGCCTATAGTCCCAGCTCCTTGGGGGCCCGAGGGAGGGGGATCACTTGAGCCCAGGATTTCAAGGCTGCAGCGAGCCATGATCATGCCACTGCACTCCAGTCTAGGTGACAGAGTGGGAACCCGTCCATAAAAATGAATAAGAGCTAAAATTTAAAAAGTAAACAGATTAGCTAGGTGTGATTGCTCATGCCTGTAATTGCCGCACTTTGGGAGGCTGAGGAATGGGAAATTACTTGATTCCAGGAATTCGAGACCAGCTTTGGCAACACAGCAAGAACTCATCTAAAAAAGAAAGAAAGAAACAAAACAGAAAAATAGTGGAGAGATTTAAAGACTCAATAAACCGAAAGTTGGTTTTTTAAAAAGATAAAGAAAATTGACAAACCTTTAGCAATACTGACAAAGGAAAAAAGGTGCAAATAACTAAAATTGTAAATGAAAATGGAGACATTACTACTGACCTTACAGAAATTTAAAGGATTATAAGAGAATGCTGTGAACAATTATTCACTGACAAATCAGATAATCTATCTAGATGAACAAATTTCTAGAAACACATAAAACTGAAGAAGAAATAGAAAATCTCAACAGACCTGTAATAAGAGCTAGAATTAGTAATCAAAAACCTCCAAACAAGGAAAGGTCATGACTGAATCGTTTAAGTGATGAAGTCTACCAGTAATTTAAGTACACATTATTTTCCAATGCTTCCAACAAGTAGAAGAGAAAGGAACCAACCTTCCTTCCTTTTTCCTTCCTTCCTTCCTTTTTTCCTGCCTGCCTTCCTTCCTTCCCCTTTCTCTTTCCTTCTTGTTTTCTTTTTTTTTGAGACAGGGTCTTACTCTGCTGCCCAGGCTGGAGTGCAGTGGTGTGAAAGATTCACTGCAGCCTTGACCTTCTGGGCTCAAGCAATCCTCCTGCCTCCCATGTAGCTGGGACTACAGGCATACACCACCACATCTGGCTAATTTCTTAATTTTTTTGTAGAGACAGGGTCTCACTTTGTTGCCCAGGCTAGTCTCGAATTCCTGGGCTCAAGTTGTCCTCCTGCTTCAGCCTCCCAAATTGTTGAGATTATGGGAGTGAGCCATCACACCTGGTCTCTCTCTCTCTCTCTCTCTCTCTCTCTCTCTCTCTCTCTCTCTCTTCCCCCCTCTTGGACACACTGTCACTCAAGCTGGAGTGCAGTGGTGTGATCACAGCTCACTGCAGCCTCAACCTTCCAGGTTCAAGCCATTCTCCCACCTCAGCCCAGGAGGAGGAGAGAATATTTCTTAATATTTTCTTAAATATTAAGAATTCTCTTAATATTTCTTAACACATCTTATGGGGCCAGCATTCCAGACAATGATACCACAAGAAGAGAAAACTACAGACCCACATCCCTTATGAATATAGATGCAAAAATCCTCAACAAAATGTTAACAAACCAAATCCTGCAGCACATTAAATGGGCTGGATACCACAGCCAACTAAAATGTATTTCCCTAGTGAACCCTGCCTCCCAGTAGTCATGCCTTGTGTAGTCTCCACCCATGCTAAATAATACTGGCTCATGTAACCAATAGGATGTTGCAGAAATGATGGTGTGTGACTCCCAAGGCTAGGTCATAAAAGGCACTGTGCCTCCCTCTGCTCTTTCTCTTGGGATATTGGATCTTGGAAAGCCAGCTCCCATATTGTGAGGAAGCTCAAGCAGCTTGCTCTCCATAGCCTCTCCATAGGGCTCTATGGAGAAATCTACATGCCATGGACCTGAGGCCTCTCACCACCAACCGCCACCAATTTGCCAGTCATGCGAGTGAAGTACCTTGGAAGTGGGTCCTCCAGCCCCAGTCAAGCCTTCAGATGACAGCCGCCCCTCACTGACATCTTGACTGCAACCTCATGGGAGACTCTGAGCCAAACTCTCCAACTAAACCACTGCCTGTGAATTCCTAACCCACAGAAATGAAATGATAATAATAATAAATATTTATTGTTTTAAGCCTCCATGTTTTTTGCTGGATACAAAAGAAAAAAAAAGCCTCTATGTTTTGAGGTGATTTGATAGATAACAAATGCCCTAACTCAGAAGTAGGCATTTTTTTTTTTCTGTAAAGGACAGAATAATAAGTATTATAGGTTTTCGGGCCACATAGGTTCTCTGTTGCACATTCTTCTTTGTTGTTTGTTTATATTTATTTATTTATTTATTTAAAGACGGTGTTTCATCATGTTGGTCAGGCTGGTCTTGAACTCCTGACCTCAGGTGATCCTCTCGCCTTGGCCTCCAAAGTGCTTGGATTACAGGTGTGAGCCACCACGCCCGGCCTGTTTATATTTATTTTTTAGAGACAGGTCTCACTCTGCTGCCCAGACTGGAGTCCAGTGGCGTGATCATAGCTCACTGCAGCCTAAAGCTGCTCAAGTGATCCTCCCTCCTCAGCCTTTCAAGTAGTTGGGACTACAGGTGCACACCACCACCATGCCTGGCTCTTGTCTAGGTGGATCACGGACTCCTGGCCTCAAGCGATCCTCCTACCTCATCCTCCCAAAGTGCTGGGCTTACAGGTAGGAGCCACCATGCCCAGCCTGTTGTTGTTGATCAATCCTTTAAAAATATATTTTTTAAAAAGACTGGGCGTGGTGGCTCACACCTGTAATCCCGGCACTTTGGGAGGCCGAGGCAGGCGGATCACCTGAGGTCAGGAGTTTGAGACCAGCCTGGCCAACATGGCAAAAGCTTGTCTTTACCAAAAATAGAAAAATTAGCCAGTCGTGGTGGCGGGTGCCTGTAATCCCAGCTACTGGAGAGGCTGAGGCAGGAAAATCACTTGAACTCGGGAGGCGGAGGTTGTAGAGAACTGAGATCACCCATTGCACTCCAGCATTCCAGCCTGGGGGACGAGAGTGAGACTGTCTCAAATAAATAAATAAATAAATAAAAATAAAAGTTAAAAAAAAAAGCCCTTAGCCGACGGCTGTACAGAAACAGACCATAAGCCAGTTTGCCTGCCCTCTTTCCTTCCTTCCTTTCTTCCCTCCCCCTCCCCCTCCCTTCCTGTATCCTTCTCTCTCTTTTCTCCCTCTCTCTCCCCTCCTTCCCTTTTTCCTTCCCTCTCCCTCCTCCTTCCCTCCTCCCATCTCTCTCTCCCTCCATCCTTTTATCTTTCTATCTTTCCCCTCCCTTTCTTCTTTCTCACTCTCTCTTTTACTCCTTCAGTCACTCATTGAGCAAAGTGAGCAGCTATTATGTGCCAGGCCCTGAGTGTCTGTGATTATAATTGTGGCTATGACAGGCAGCCTCCCTGCTCTCCTGGGGCTCCCAGCCTAGGAGGGGGAAACAGACAGCAAAAACACAGATAAAGAATCTAGTCTTGGTGCAGTGACTCATGCCTGTAATCCCAGCACTTTGGGAGGCCGAGGCGGGTGGATTACCTGAGGTCAGGAGTTCGAGACCAGCCTGGCCAACATGGTAAAACCCCATCTCTACTAAAAATACACAGAAAGTCGCTGGGCGTGGTGGCGGTGCCTGTAGTCCAAGCTACTCAGGAGGCTGAGAGAGAAGAGTCACTTAAACCCAGGAGGTGGAGGTTGCAATGAGCCGAGATCGCATCACTGCACTCCAGCCTGGGCGACAGAGTGAGACTCCATCTCAAAAAAACAACAGAAAACAATTAGCTGGGCATGGTGGTGTACCCCTGTAGTCCCAGCTACTTGAGAGGCTGAGGCAGGAGAGTCACTTGAACCGGGGAGGTGGAGGTTGCAGTGAGCCAAGATCGTACCACCGTACTCCAGCCTCAGTGACAGAGCAAGACTGTGCCTGAAAAAAAAACAGCAGGGTGAAGGGAGGGAGAGTGAAAGGAGGGAGTCTATTTTAGGTGTGTTATGAAAGAAGTACCTTTTTTTTTTCCTAGAGACAGGATCTTGCTCTGTCACCCAGGCTAGAGTGCAGTGGCATGATAGTAACTCACTGCAGTCTTGAACCCCAGGACTCAAACAGTCCTCCAGCCTCAGCCTCCCAAGTAGCTGGGACAACAGGCTTATGCCAACATGACTGGTTTTATATATATATATATATATATATATTTTTTTTTTTTTTTTTTGTAAAGATTGGGGTGTCACTATGTTGCCCAGGCTGGTCTCAAACTCCTGGGCTCAAGTGATCTTCCTGCCTCAGCCTCCCAAGTAGCTGGGTCTGCAGGTGTGCACCACCATGCCTGGCTAATTTATTTTTATTTTTAGTAGACACGGGGGTCTTGCTAAGTTGCCCAGGCTGGTCTTGAACTCCTGTCCTCAAATGATCCTTCCTCCTCAGCCTCCCAAAGTGCTGGGATTTCAGGTGTGAGCCACTGCAGTCTGCCCGAGAAGGTGTCTTTGAAGAGGTGACATACATTTATTTATTTACCTATTTATTTATTTAAGACTTAGTCTTGCTCTGTCGCCCAGGCTGGAGTACAGTGGGACGATCTTGGCTCACTGGAAACTCCACCTCCCAGGTTCAAGTGATTCTCTTCCTCAGCCTCCCAAGTAGCTAGGATTACAGCGTGTGCCACCATGCCCGGCTAATGTTTGTATTTTTAGTAGAGACAGCGTTTCACCATGTTGGCCAAGGTGGACTCGAACTCCTGACTTCAAGTGATCCACCCACCTCAGGCTCCCAAAGTGCTGGGATTACAGGCATGTGCCACCATGCCCAGCCAGAGGTGACATTTAAACAGAACCCACACAAAGGAATGGTTCAAGCCAAGCTGACTTTGGGGGAGTGGGGCACCTGGGTGAGGAATAGTGGGTGCAGAAGCCCAGCACTGGGAATCATCTCCCCCGCTGAGGTGGGTGTTGGAAGGATGCAAGGGAGGCCAGTGTGATTAGAATGGAGCAAGAAAGGGAGGAGACAGGAGACAGGTCCCCGCCATGCCAGGGCAGGTTGTGCAGGTCCCCTGGTGAAAGCTGAAACAGCGACAAGTGTCCAGGGTTTGCCTGTGACATCCTGTGCTCTTTATTTGGGGTTAAGCCCAGTGGCCCAGAGCTGCCTGGTGACACCTTCCTGAAAGCAGAAGAGGCTCAGGACTCGCAGCCGTGGGTGCGCATATATTCTGAAAATTCCTCCCAGTTGGCCCCGCAATTCTTCCTTGCTGGCATCTCTGTCTGCTGGCCAAAGCATGAGGAACGTCTCCCTGCCCAGGACGTAGCTGTAACTGTGGGCCAGAGACAGCAAGCAGCTAAGGAGAGCCTGGTGCCCTGGAGACACGGGACCTCCCTGCCCTGCCCTGTCTGACAGCCTCCCAGGGCCTCAGCCTGCAGTGTCCACACCCTAGGGCCCTCTCTGGTCTTCCAGCCTCTGAGCCCAAATCACTAGGAATTAGAAAATGCTTCCCTGGCTGGGTGCGGTGGTTCACGCCTGTAATCTCAGCATTTTGGGAGGCTGAGATGGGCGGATCACTTGAGGCCAGGAGTTTGAGACCAGCCTGGACAATGTGATGAAATCCTATCTCTATTAAAAGTACAAAAATTAGCCAGGAGTGGTGGCACATGCCTGTAATCCCAGCTACTTGGGAGGCTGAGGCAGGAGAACCACTTGAATCCAGAGATGGAGGTTGCCGTGAGATGGAGGTTGCACTGTATGAATGGTACTTCCTGGAGTTGTGCAGTGCACAACTTGTACCTCCATTCAGGGCCACCCTGAAATCTAACATCTCTTGCTGTAGGTCCAGCAAAAATTGTGGAACCGAAGGCTGGGTTGAGGGTAGGGAAGAGAGACCAGGCCTGAGTCTGCAGGACAAGGGGAGCCCCTCACGTACCCAGATTTGATTCTCCACAGGTCTGATGTCTGGCCCATGATGAGGTACGATTCCTGTTCTTGCAACCCCAGGGAGTCGTGGCAGGTGGCGTGGGAGACAAATTTCTTCACGGTGAGAGGTGTGGCAGGGTCCGTGCCTGGAGAAAACCCAGTGTGTGTGCATGCAGACGTTGGACCCTCCCCGCACACTGGGACCCCCAGGGTGGACCTCCAGCATGACTCCACACTGGGATTCCTCCTTTGTCACCTGGTACATACCACTCTTAATGATGTCTTCAAGTTGCATGTTGTAATAGATGTAAGGGCTGGAGGCAGAGACCTCCACAGATTCCAGCTTTGTCTTGTACACTAGGGAAAGGGGAGGGCAGGAGGGTGTCATGTTGGCATCTGGCCTGCAGGTGGGCTCTGCCTGTCCCCTGCTGCTCCCCCACACTCACCAAAATCCACGCCTGTCTCACATGCTGCTATCTGGAGCTCCTCCTGCCTCAGTTGGACACTGGGCTTCCGCAGGGATGGGCACTGTCCTGCAGGGTCAGGCGGGCGGCTGCTCTGGCTGCACTGGGACAGGGGACTTCCTCCTTTCGCCCCCCCCACCCTCTCCCCATTCAGCCCCCTGGCCTGGGACCCTTGGGTCTCTGGATCTGGCATTTCTAGTCTGTGGGGCTCTCTCTCTCTCTCTTTGTATTTTCTTTTTCCTTCCTTCCTTTGTTCCTTCCTTCTTTTTTTTTTCTTTCTCTTTTTTATTATTATTATTTTTTAATTCATTTCTTTCATTTTTTCAAAGGACACTTCAGTGCTACATTACTATTTTTTTTAAAGAGATGGGGGCCGGGTAGGGTGGCTCACACCTGTAATCCCAGAACTTTGGGAGGCTGAGGCAGGCGGATCACAAGGTCAAGAAATCGAGACCATCCTGGCCAAGATGGTGAAACCCCTTTTCTACTAAAAATACAAAAATTAGCTGGGTGAAGTGGTGCGTGCCTGTAGTTCCAGCCTCTCGGGAGGCTGAGGCAGGAGAATCGCTTGAACCAGGGAGGCAGAGGTTGCAGTGAGCCGAGATCATGCCACTGCACTCCAGCCTGGTGACAGAGCAAGACTCAGTCTCAAAAACAAAACAAAACAAAACAAAACAAAACAAAACAAAACAAAATGGAGTCTCACTATGTTACCCAGGTTGATCTCAAACTCCTAAGCTGAAACAATCCTCTCATCTCGGCCTCCTAAGGTGTTGGGATGACAGGCGCGTGAGCCATTATACTTGCCAATTTATTTATTTTTCGAGACAGAGTCTCGCTCTGTCACCCATGCTGGAGTGCAGTGGTGTGATCTCAATTCACTGCAACCTCCACCTCGCAGATTCAAGTGATTCTCATGCCTCAGTCTCCTGAGTAGGTGGGACTACAGGTGTGCACCACCACGCTCAGCTAATTTTGGTATTGTTAGTAGAGACAGGGTTTCACCATGTTGGCCAGGATGGTCTTGATCTCATCAACCTCGTGATTTGCCCGCCTCAGCCTCCCAGAATGCTGGGATTACAGGTGTGAGCCACTGCGCCTGGCCTGGTCATTTTGGTTTCATTTATTTCTTTATTTTTTGAGATGGAGTTTCGCTCTTGTTACCCAGGCTGGAGTGCAATGGCGCGATCTCGGCTCACTGCAACCTCCGCCTCCTGGGTTCAAGCAATTCTCCTGCCTCAGCCTCCTGAGTAGCTGGGATTACAGGCGCGCGTCACCATGCCCAGCTAATTTTTTGTATTTTTAGTAGAGACGGGGTTTCACCATGTTGACCAGGATGGTCTCGATCTCTTGACCTCGTGATCCACCTGCCTTGGCCTGCCGAAGTGCTGAGATTACAGGCATGAGCCACCGCGCCCGGCCTTTGGTCACTTTCTTGTCTATTTCTCCCTTCTTCGTCTCTTTGTGTCTTTCTGTCTCCATGTCATTTGATCTTTGGCAGTGCGCATGTGTGTGTGACAATCTTTGTCTCTCTGTGCCTTATTTCTGTCTCTCTTTGGCTCTCTTTCTGTCTAAATTCAGACCAGACTACAGACAGGAGGAGACTTGAAGGGGTCCTGGATCCACCCCCCAACAACCTGACAGCCCCAGCCCAGTGGCATGAGGCTCACTCTTGGTACATCTCACCCTCTGCACATCTGCAAACGTCTTTGTGGCAGATCTTTTGCAGGGAAGATTGCTCTGTGGGCAGGTTGTAGAAAGTGCTGCACCTCCGGGCTATGGGTGGAGGGTGCAGGGGTTGAGGGAGGGGTCGTTGGGCCAGAGTTCCTGGGGGTTCAGTGCCCACCTCTCCCCTCTGGGCCCTGGCCTTGCCCTCTCCATCCTCCAAAGGGCCGAGTCCAGGCTCTCTCCTGCCCCTCCTTGTCCCTGGGCTGTGCCCTCCAGGTGCTTGTAGACCTTCCCCTCTTCCTGGCCCTGTCCGCTGCAAACCTCCCTTTGAAGGGCCGTGCCCAGCCACCTCTGTCGACAGGCCACGCCCACTCAAAAGAGCCTGCCCCTTCCCCACCCATTCCCTGCAGGCCACGCCCAGTCCCCCTTCAACTTTGCCCCATCTCCTCCCTGGCCCCGCCCACCTGCGTCAATCACAGAAGACCACGCCCCTTATGCACACCCAGGCCCAACCCCCTTTTGGTAATGCCCCGTCTCTCATCCCCTGGCTTCTGGCCCTGTCCTTTGCAGGCCTCCTCCCCCTGCGCTGGGGGCCCCTCCTTACAGGTCTCGTAGTGGTCGTAGATGGTGATCAGGGCGGCCTGCAGGAACTCCGCCTGCAAGCATCCTGTGAACCCGAAAGTCCAGCACTGTGTTTTTCTCATGGGAGAGCTGGAGAGAACAGAGTCTTGTCTGAGCCGACCAGGGCCACTGACCGTGGGGCACTGACCTTGTGGCACTGACCACGAGGCCTTGGCTGTTGGCACTGGCCATGACCACAGACCATGTGGCCTCAACCATAGGAATTGCAACCAGAGGAGCTGACCTCAGAGGGCCTGGCTCTCTGCAAAACCCTCCCAGGGGACTGACCTTGGGTTCTCCAGCCCCGGGGGTGCCCACATGCCTCTGGTGGAGGGCACCCGGCTTTCCTCACCTTCTCCAGGTAGAGGACAACGGTGCTGTCGCTGGTACTTGTCTTGGTTTCATACTGAAAGGCGTACCTCTCCACATCACTCGTGAGCTATGGCAGAGGGCAGACACTGGAGGGTGCTGACAGCCTCGAAGGCCCCCAGCCCCAGAGCTCCAGCCTTTGTCCAATCAACCCCACTCTTGGGGAAACTGAGGCCCAAGCAGGAAAAAGATTTGGTTGAGGCCATGCAGGGAGTCAACCAGAAGGGACACTGGGGCATTATAACCCCGGAGTCTTGCCTTGAGTAGACACTGCCCCGCACCCACGTGGGAAGTATGGGAATGTTACTCAGGAAGCAGGCAGGTGGGGTCTGCATTACCTGTTTGAGGTCATCCTGGTTGGGGTAGAAGCCGGTGAGCAGGGAGACCTCCATGATGGTCATCGTGGCCTCTCGATCGTCCTGGAACCTGGGAGTTCACAGCCCCAGTCTCTTCCCACTGTCCTCCCCCACTGCTATCGTCCCTTGCTTGGTCCCCAGCAGCCTCCTCTCAGGTCTCCCCCATGTCCCCTTTGCCACGCACAACAGAGCTCTAGCAAGCAGAGATCTGACTATGTCGCCTCCTTGCTTCAATGACCAAAGGCCTTCCCTCAGTCCTGACACCCTTCCACGTCACCTCCTCCCACCTCAGCCTTCACTTGATCGCTGTTAACCTTGTTCCCTCTCCTGCCACCGGACCTTTGCACATGCTGTTCACTCGGCCTGGAATCCTCACTCCTGCTTTTCATCCTGAAACACCCCTCATGCTTTCCATCTTAGCTGATGCATCACTCCCTCTGGGAAGCCTTTCCCAACCTACACCCCAAACACACCAGATCATTCTTTTTTTTTTTTTTTTTTTTTTTTTGACACAGGGTCACCCAGGCTGGAGTGCAGTGGCTCAATCATGGCTCACTGTAGCCTCAGCTTCCTGGGCTCAAGCGATCCTCCTGTCTCAGCCTTGTGAGTCTCTGGGACTATAGGCATGCACCACCATGCCTAGCTAATTTTTGAACTTTTTCTTTTTTTAGAGATGGGGTCTTGCTATGTTGCCCAGGCTGGCCTCAAACTCCTGGGCTCCAGTGATCCTCTTGGCTTCCCAAAGTGCTGGGATTACAGCATGAGCCACCGCGCCGGGCCCAGATCATTCTCTGATTTGCTTCCCATGACTTTGTAAACCTCTCCTCTGCCACATGAAAATCATAGTTGCCATTTCATATTGGTTCTGTGTGATTATTTGATGATTGTCTGTCTCTCCTGATAGACTGTGGGCTTCCCCCAGGGCAAGGAGAGGCTGCCTTGCTCATAGCTGGGTCCCTAGCTCCAAGAACAGGGCCTGGCACACAGTAGGTGCCCAATAAGATTTGTATTTGAGAGCAGATCTGGGCAAGGGAGGTATGGGACAGGGCAGGACTGGGGTAGGGGCTGGGGTGCCTGAAGAAGATGAGAACCATGGGTAGAGCTTCAGGGCTTAGAACCAGCTCTGGGCATCTGAGTCACAGAGCATGTCATCTGAGGATATGCAGACATGGCAGGAGGCAGAGACAGAATGGGGGAACCGGCACAGAGGAGCAAGCTTGGCTGGTTTCCACCATCCACTCAGCACACAGGGAGGGCCGCTAAGGAATCTGGATAGCAGAAAGTGAGACCCTCCTCCCGCCCAGTCCAAGATCCTGGTGCCCTGACCTTGTTTCCATCCAGAGCCGAAAAGTCTCCTCTCCCTTTTTATTTTCTGCAGAGAGAAGGCAGCATTTTAGAGGTTCGGGAGCGCAGTGATCAAGTGCGGTCTCTGGAGCCGGCTTCTTGGGTTCAAATCCTGACTATGCTGTGTGACTTAAGCAAGTTGCTGAACTTCTCTGTGCTTCAGTTTACTCATCTGTAAGGGGGGATCACAACATTCCCAACCCAACAGGGTTGCTATGAGGATTAAATGAGTTAATATAAGTAAAGCCCTCTGCGTGGTGCCTGATCAGTTCTTTGTAACTATTATTATTAAGAAATCTGGCAAAAACCAAAGCCTCGGTCATGTTTAGTTCCTGCAATTCACGGGACTGGTGAGGTTTGTTCCCTTCCTTCACAGTGAGCTCCCAGTAGTCCTCTCTCCTTCTTGGTGCCCCAGACTGGGAACTGGGGAATCCAACTATTTCTGCTTTTTGTTTTCTTTTTGTTTTTTCTTTTAAGAGAGGGTCTCGCTCTGTTGCCCAGGCTAGAGTGCAATGGTGCAATCATGACTCACTGCAGCCTCAACCTCCTGGGCTCAAGCAATCCTCCCGCCTCAACTTGTTGAGTAGCTGGGACCACAGGCACACACCACCATGTCCAGCTAATTTTTTTGTAGAGATAGGGTCTCCCTATGTTGCCCAGGCTGGTCTTGAACTCCTAAGCTCAAGCGATACTCCTGTCTCCGCCTCCCAAAGTGTTGGAATAACAGGCATGAGTCACTTCCCAGCCCACTGTTTCTGATAATCTCCAGAGCCCCTAATCTGGCCCGGCCTCCACCATCTCCCGCAGGACCAGTGCAGTCACCTCCTTGCTGGTCATCTGGCTCCCCACCCTCACCCTCTACAGTCTATTTCCTCCACAGTGGTCAGATCAGAGGGAGCCTGTGCAAACCTGTGGTAGGTCACGTTCCTTCTCTGTTCGGAAACTTCTATGGCTCCCACCTTACTCAGAACAAAAGCCAAAGTCCTTGCTGTGGCTAACAAGTCCCTACACCATCTTCCCCCATCAGCTTTCCAACTTCTTCTTTAAAACTCTACCCTTGCCCCTCCTGTAGCTACACAGGCCTCCTTGTTATTTCTCAAACATGATGAGCTCATTTCTGCCCCCGGGCCTTTGCACCTGCTGTTCTGTCTGCCTGGAATGCTCTTCCCTCAGATCCTTCATGGATGACTCTCTCCCTTCTTTCTTATCTCAGCTCATATGCCATATCCTCAGAGGGCTTTTCCTGGATCATCCCAAAGCCTGCATCACTTTTTCTTACTTTTTTTTTTTTTTTTCCACTATCTCCAGTAATAACTATAAGCAACGACTTTATTTATTTATTTATGATGGAGTCCTGCTCTGTTGCCCAGGCTGGAGTGAAATGGCACCACCTCGGATCACTGCAACATCCACCTCCCAGGTTCAAGTGATTCCCCTGCCTCAGCCTCCCGAGTAGCTGGGATTACAGGATCCAGGCACCATGCCCAGCTAATTTATACATTTTTAGTAGAGATGGCATTTCACTATGTTGATCAGGCTGATCTTGAACTCCTGACCTCAGGTGATCTACCCGCTTCAGCCTCCCAAAGTGCTGGGATTACAGCTGTGAGCCACTGTGTCCGGCCTTTCTACTTTATTTTTTACAGACTTGTTATCACCTGCTATTATGCTATATACTGATTTTTTTTTTTTTTTTTGAGATGGGGTCTTACTCTGACACCCAGGCTGGAGTGCAGTGGCGTAATCTCTGCTCACTGCAAACTCTGCCTCCTGGGTTCAAGCGACCCTCCTGCCTCAGCCTTCTGAGTAGCTGGGACTACAGGCGCACACCATACCTGCCTAATTTTTTATAGAGATGGGTTTTCACCATGTTAGCCAGGATGGTCTCTATCTCCTGACCTCGTGATCCACCTGTCTTGGCCTCCCAAAGTTCTGGGATGACAGGCGTGAGCCACTGTGCCCGGCCTGATTGTTTTTAATATATATGTATTTATTTGTATTTCTTACAGACATGGTCTCACTCTGTGGTTCAGACTGAAGTGCAATGGGGCAATCATAGCTCACTGCAGCCTCAACCTCCTGGGCTGCAGTCCTCCTGCCTCAGCCTCCTAAGTAGATAGGACTACAGGACCTCACGACCATGCATGGGTAATTAAAACAATTTTTTGTAGAGATGGGATCTTGCTATGTTGCCCAGGCTGGTTTTGAACTCCTGGCCTTAAGCGACCCTCCTGCCCTGGCCTCGAAAAGTGCTGGGATTACAGGCGTGAGCCATGGTGCCCAGCCTAGATTTATTTATTTAGGTTATAAATAAATAATGGTATGAGTATAATATGTTACAATTTACGTATTGTTTGTCTCTCCCCACTAGAATGTGGCTTCTTGGAAAAAAAGGAATATTTTTCTTGTTCATGCCTATGTTGCCAGGGCTCATAAATGACGCAACACACAGCGAGTGCTCACTAAAATGTTGTTTCTTTTCAAAATTGTTTACAGACAGGTTATTACTCTATCACCTGAGCTGGAGTGCAGTGTGGTGATCATAGCTCACTGCAGCCTCTAACTCCTGGGCTCAAGCGATCCTCTTCCTCACCCCTCAGTAGCTGGGACTGCAGGTGCACACCACTACACCCAGCTAACTTAATTTTTTTTGTAGAGATGGGGTCTTGCTAGGTTGCCCAGGCTGGTCTCAAACTCCTGGCCTCAAGTGACACCCCTGCCTTGGCCTCCCAAAGTGTTGGGACTACAGGCGTGCACTACCACATCTGACTAATTTTTATTTATTTATTTACTTATTTTTAGAGATTGGGTCTTGCTGTGTTCACCAGGCTGGTCTGGAACTCCTGTCTCAAGTGATCATCCTGCCTCAGCTTCCCAAAGTGCTGGGATTACAGGCATGAGCCACCGTGCCTGTCCTCACTAAATATTTGTTGAGTGACTGCATTACATGATAAATGTGCTTAATGAATGATAGTCAAATAAAATAATAGGCTGGGTGCAGTGGCTCACGCCTGTAATACCAGCACTTTGGGAAGCCAAGGTGGGCAGATCACTTGAGGTCAGTAGTTTGAGACCAGCCTGGCCAACATGGTGAAACCCCATCTCTACTAAAAATATAAAAATTAACGTGGCGTAGTGGCAGCACCTGCAGTTCCAGCTACTCGTGAAGCTGAGGCACAGGAATCTCTTGAACTCAGGAGGTGGAGTTTGCAGTGAGCCGAGATCACACCACTGCACTCCAGCCCCGGTGACAGTGCAAGACTCCATCTCAAAAAAAAAACCCCAAAGACCAAAAAAAATAAAATAACGAAGAACAAGGATTAGGCATTCCTGGGTCCAGGCTCACCTTCTGGAACAGTGTGGAGAGTCGCATTCAGTTGGTACAGGTGGCAGTTTTCTTCCCAGGACACTGGGGACTTGTGGTACGTGGTCAGGATCTGCCGGGCCAGGAAAGGGGGCTGTCAGAGTCCTTCCCCACCCACTGCCTTTGCCCTGCACCCCAATCCTTGACTTCTCAGGTCTCTGGCCATGTGGGGAATTCACTGCAAGAATGCCCCCTGTCAATTCCTAGGTGCAGTGGCCACAGCACTGTCTGGAGTCTAGGTCTCCATCTCCTGGGTTCAAGCAATTCTCCTGCCTCTGCCTGCCGAGTAGCTGGGATTACAGGTGCCTGCCACCGTGCCTGGCTACTTTTTTTGGCATTTTTAGTAGAGACGGGGTTTCACCATGTTGGCCGGGCTGGTCTCAAACTCCTGACCTCAAGTGATCCGCCTGCATCAGCCTCCCAAAGTGCTGGGATTACGGGAGTAAACCACCATGCTCAGCCAGGAATATTTTTTGTTGTTGTTCATGTCTATGTTCCTGGGACTGATAAATGACCCCGCACACAATAAATGCTCACTAAATATTTGTTGAATGGGCCAGGCACAGTGGCTCATGCCTGTAATCCCAGCACCTTGGGAGGCCGAGGTGGGCGGATCACTTGAGGTCAAGAGTTCAAGACCAGCCTGGACAACATGGTAAAACCTCATCTCTAGTAAAAATACAAAAATTGGCTGGGCATGGTGGCATGTGCCTGTAGTCTCAGCTACTTGGGGGGCTGAAGTGGGAGAATCACTTGAACCCGGGAAGCAGAGGTTGCAGTGAGCTGAGATCATGCCACTGCACTCCAGCCTGGGCGACAGAACAAGACTCAGTCTCAAAAAAATAAAAAAGTGTTAAATGACTCTATCCAGCAATAAATGTGCTTAATGAATGAGTCAAAATAAAATAATAAAGAAGAATTAGACATCCCTGGGTCCCAATCACTGGCTGAGATTTTGGAGGAAGGGTGGAGTTATCTTCTGGGCCTTGAGAGGCAGGCTGGGGGAAAATCTCCCTTGGGGGAGACAAGGAAGGGGACATCTGCTGAGGGACTCCGCATGGTGGGAGGAGCAGAGGGGTCACAGGACAGCTGGCCCCCTACCTGTCCTGGCTCTTGATTTAGAACAAATGAAGGCCATTCTCATTCTGTCTCTCCAGCTGTGGAATGAACTTACCAACTTCCTAGGTAGCTTTGAGGTGTCCTTAGCTTGATACCTAGCAAATAGCAGTGCCCTAAATGATAGCTAAAATAATTGATGATTTTGAGCTTGTTGTGGAATCCAGGGCTTGCCTGTAGCCCCATCAACTAGGGAAGCCCTGGGCTCCAGCTAAGAATCTCAAGACAGGGCCAGGTGCTGTGGCTCACGCCTGTAATCCCAACACTTTGGGAGGCCGAGGTGGGCAGATCATGAGGTCAGGAGATCGAGACCATCCTGGCCAACATGGTGAAACCCTGTCTCCACTAAAAATACAAAAAGTTAGCCAGGCATGATGACACACACTGTAGTCCCAGCTACTCAGGAGGCTGAGGAGGGAGAGTACCTTGAATCCAGGAGGCAGAGGCTGCAGTGAGCCGAGATCGTGCCACTGCACTCCAGCCTGAGCGACAGAGTGAGACTCTGTCTTAAAAAAAAAAAAAAAAAAAAAAGAATCTTAAGATAGGGGGCTATGAGCTGAATGTTTGTGTCTCTCCAAGTTCACATGCTGAAACCTAATCACCAGTGTGATGGTATTTGGAAACAGGGTCTTTGGGGGGTGATTACATCACAAGGGTGATGTTCTCCTGCATGGGATTAGGGCTCTTGTAAAAACAACCCCAAAAAGCTTCCTCACACTGTGTTGCCCAGGCTGGAGTGCAGTGGTGCAATTACAGCTCACTGTAGCCTCGACCTCCTGGGTCAACCAATCCTCCCACCTCAGCCTCCTGAGTATCTGGCATTACAAGCACATGCCAACACACCTGGCTAATTTTTTATTTTTATTTTTGTAGAGACAAGGACCCACTATGTTGCCCAGGCTGGTCTTGCACTCCTGGCCTTAAATGATCCTCCCGTCTTGGTCTCACAAACTGCTAGGGTTATAGGCATGAGCCACCTTGCCTGGCCTTCCTGGCCCCTTCTATCCTGTGAGGACATAGCAAGAAGGCACCATCTGTGAAACAGAGAGTGTACCTTGTCTTCATCTTGAACTTCCTGGCCTTGAGAACTGTGAGCAATAAATCTTTCTTTTTTTTTCCTTCCTTCCTTCCTTCCTCCTTCCTTCCTTCCGCCTTCCTTCCTTCCTCCTTCCTTCCTCCCTCCTTCCTTCCTCCCTCCCTCCCTCTCTCTCTTTTTTTTAATTTTAATTTTTTTATTTTTCTCTCTTTCTTTCTTTGACTGAGTTTCACTCTTGTTGCCCAGACTAGAGTGCAATGTCACAATCTCAGGTCACCGCAACCTCTGTCTCCTGGGTTCAAGCAATTCTCCTGTCTCAGCCTCCTGAGTAGCTGGAATTACAATCCACCACCACGCCCAGCTAGCTTTGTATTTTTTACTAGAGACGGGGTTTCTCCATGTTGGTCAGGCTGGTCTTGAACTCCCGACCTCAGGTAATCTGCCCACCTCGGTCTCCCAAAGTGCTGGGATTACAGGCTTGAGCCACTGCACCCGGCCTCTTCTTTTTTCTTTTTTTCTTTTCTTTCTTTCTTTTTCCTTCCTTCCTTTGTACCTTTCTTTCTTTCCTCCCTCTCTTTCTTTCTTCCTTCCTTCTTGCTTTCTTTTCTTTCCCTCCCCCCTCCCCCTCCCCCCTCCCTCCCTCCCTCCCTTCCTCCCTTCCTTCCTTCCTTCCTGATAGAGTCTCACTCTGTTATCCAGAGTAAAATGCAAGGTCTTAATCATGACTCACTGCAGCTACCACCTCTTGGGCTCAAGCGATCCTCTCACCTCAGCCTCTTGAGTAGCTGTGACTATAGACATGTGCCACCATGCCCAGCTAATTTTCCCATTTTTTGTAGAGACAGAGTCTCACTCTGTTGCCCCGGTGGGTCTTGAACTCCTGGGCTCAAGCGATTCTCCCACCTGGGCCTCCCAAAATGCTGGAATTGCAGGCATGAGCCACATGCTGGGTCAATTCCTATTGTTTATGAACCACCCAGTCTATTTCGTTGTAGCAGCCAGAACAAACTGACATGGTAGAATATGAGACCTACCGAGATGGTGCCTCTCCCGCTGCCGCTGGCTTTGATCTCTAGATCGTCCTGGGGAAGGAACTGAAAAGAACAAAGAGGAAGATTTAAGGGCGGAGGAGAGCAGCAAAGTGAGGGTCAAGTGCAGGGGGCTGTGGAGCATGAACAGTCACCAGGGCCTCGGTTATTCCCTAGCCTGGGATCTGGTGATTCATTTTCCATCTCTCTCCATGCAGATGGTTTTTCTTTTCCCTCTTCAGAAAGCATTTGTGGTGTCTACACTCTCATAGATCAACTGGAACTGCTCATTTAGCCTATTTTTTTTTTCTTTTTTGAGACTGGGTCTCGGTCTGTAGCCTAGGCTGAAGTGCAATGGCGTGATCTCAGCTCACTGCAGCCTCTGCCTTCTGAGCTCAAGCAACCCTCCTGTCTTGGCCTCCCAAGTAGCTGGGACTACAGGCTTGTGCTACCACGCCTGGCTAATATTTTTTTGTATTTTTCTGTAGAGACAGGATCTAACTATGTTGCCCAGACTGGCGTTGAACTCCTGGCCTCAAGTGATCCACCCACCTCGGACTTCCAAAAGTGTTGGGATTACAGGTGTGAGCCACCGCACTCAGCCTTTTTTTTTTTTTTTTTTTTTTTTTTTTGAGGCAAGAGTCTCGCTTTGTCATCCAGACTGGAGTGTAGTGGCACAATCCCAGCCCACTGCAGCCTCTGCCTCCCAGGTTTAAGCAATTCTCTTGCCTCAGCCTCCTGAGTAGTTGGGATTACAGGCATGTGCCGCCATGCCCAGCTAATTTTGGTATTTTTAGTAGAGACAGCGTTTTACCATGTTGGTCAGCCTGGTCTCGAACTCCCAACCTCAGGTGATCCAGCCGCCTCGGCTCAGGCTGTGTCCTAATGTGCATCCCTGGAATCTGTTCTATTTGTAGTATTTCCAAGGTTCCCTGTGCATGGAGCTCCCATGAGCCCCTTCTCACTGGCACCTCTGCACCTCTCTATTTTTCTTTGCCTTTTCAAATTGATGCATAATGGGCCAGGTGCAGCGGCTCACGCCTATAATCTCAGCACTTTGGGAGGCCGAGGTGGGTGGATCACTTGAGGTCAGGAGTTCAAACAGCCTGGCCAACACGATGAAACCCTGTCTCTACTAAAATATACAAAAATTAGCTGGGTGTGGTGGCAGGTGCCTGGGAGGCTGAGGAAGGAGAATCACTTGACCCCAGGAAGTGGAGGCTGCAGTGAGCCGAGACTGTGCCATTGCACTCCAGCCTGGGCAACAGAGCGAAACTCTATCTCAAAAAAAATTTTTTTTTGATGCATAATGGATGTACATAGTTTCAAGGCGCATGTGATAATGAAACTCATTCATATAATGTGTAAAGGTCAGGTCAGTGTGCCTCAGATATCCATCACCTTAAATATTTGTCTTTTCTTTATGCTAAAATCATTCTAATTCTTTTCTTCCAGCTATTTTGAAATATGCAATAGATTATTGTAAACTACAGTCACCCTATTAATCTACCAAATGCTTGGTCTTATTTCTTCTATCTAACCATATGTTTGTATCCATTAATCAACTTCTTTTCCTCCCTCCCTTTCTTCCTACACTTCCTATCCTCTGGCAACCACCAATCTAATCTCTATCTTCATCGGCAGCTACTCTTGTTTTCCTCACTGCATTTTTCTTATATCAGCCAGAATAAAATTTTAAAAATTCACAGCCAAGCCATACGTAGTGGTTCACGTCTGCAATCCCAGCAATGCAGGAGGCCAAGGGAGGAGGAATGCTTGAGCCCAGGAGTTCAAAACATGCCTGGGCAATTTAGCTAGACTCCATCACTACAAAAAAAAAAAACCTAAAAATTGAGTCGGGCAAGGTGGTGCATGTCTGTAGTCCCAGCTACTCAGGAGGCTAAGGCAGGAGGATTGCTTGAGCCCAGGAATTCGAGGCTGCTGTGAGCTATGTTTGTGCCACTGCACTCCAGCCTAGGCAACAGAGTGGGACCCTGTCTCTAAAAAACAAAAAACAACAACAAAAAAAAAAAGAAAGAAAGAAAAATAAATAAAAAATAAATTACAGCCAATCACTCAAATCTCACTGCCTATAGGATCAAGTTCTAATTCTTGCCATGGCCTCACAGCCCTCACTGCTGAGCCATGCTAGCCTCAAAGCCTCCTGACAGCCTGCTTTATATGCTGTTCTCCCTTCTGACCACTCCTGTGCCTGACTGGCTCTGAGTCTCCACTCTATGCTGTTCCCTATATCAGAAACACTCTACCTCGGCCGGGAACAGTGGTTCATGCTTGTAATCCCAGAACTTTGGGAAGCCGAGGCAGGTGGATCACATGAGGCCAGTAGTTCAAGACCAGCCTGGCCACCATAGTGAAACCCCATCTCTACTAAAAATACAAAACGTAGCCAGGCATGGTGGTGCATGCCTGTAATCCCAGCTACTGGGGAGGCTGACGCAGGAGAATTGCTGGAACCCAGGAGGGTGGAGGTTGTGGTGAGCCAAGATTGTGCCACTGCACTCCAGCCTGGGTGAATGAGTGAGACTCTATCTCAAGAAGAATAAGGAGGAGGAGGAGGAGGAGGAGGAGGGGAAAGGGGAGGGGGAGAAGGGGAGGGGGGAGGAGGAGGGGGAGGAGGAGGAGGGGGAAGAGGAGGAAGAGGAAGAGGAGGAACAGTCTTCCTTTCCCTCCACTTTCTTCATCTTGACAACTATTTGTCCAGGACATCCACTAAACAATGCATGACCTTAGACTGGTTGTTTTACATCTCTTCTTTTTAGTAGAGATGGGGTCTCGCTATGTTGCCCAAGGTGACATTTCTTTCTATTTATTTATTTATTTTTATTTTTGAGACAAAGTCTCACTCTCAGGTGACCTCAGGTCACTGCAACCTCCGCCTCCTGGGTTCAAGCGATTCTACTGCCTCAGCCTCCCAAGTAGCTGGAATTACAGGCATGCCCATGTCCGGTTAATTTTTGTATTTTTAGTAGACATGGAGTTTTACTATGTTGACCAGAGTGGTCTCGAACTCCTGACCTCAGGTGATCCACCCACCTCGGCCTCTCAAAGTACTGGGATCACAGACAAAAGCCACCGCGCCAGGCCCATTTCCTTCTAGATCGTGCATTCCGTAAGAGCAGGGACCACGGATCTTTCATAACATAACCCCAATGCCTAGGAGATTCACTGGTACATAGTAGATGCTCAGGAAATGTTGGTAGAATAATTGAATCAATATATTGACGGTATAGGCACATTTCCAACCTTTATGATATCATCTTGAGGAGGGAGATGGGCAAGGACATGATACTTGGCCTCATCTCCAATGCCACCTCTGCGTGGACTCTGGTCTGCCCCTCAATGCCATACCTTTGCTGATCACTGCTGGTAGGCATTGTTGTCATGAATCTGCCAATTCACATTCAAGGCTGTCTTGGAGGCACTGATCTGGACACGGAGATCCTGGACGCCCTCGAAGGGAACATCTTCGCGGAAGCGGGCAGAGCTTCAGGGGCCACCACTGTGGTCTGGGTGTTGGAATGGGGTGGGGAGGTGGGGGCGGGGGGGGGGGGGGGTACGTGGATCAGCACCACAGACAGCACCCGAGGAGCCATTGGGCAGCGTGTCAGGACCAAGGACAGCCCCCCACTCCCTCCTCGGTCTGGGCGCGTCAGCACCTTGGCTAGCGACCCAGGCCCTCACCTCCCGGGGGATCCCCATCACCTGGGTGGACCCGAAGCCTCCTCCAAGCTCCCACTTCTCTAGTAGCCACTTGGCGATGGCATGTGTCTCATTGTGCCGGCCAAGCTCCAGCTTCTGCATGAGCGCGTAGGCCGTGGCCTCAACAGTGTACAGGGGGCCCAGCTTCTGCTCATCCACTGGCCAGTGGGTTTTGTCTAGAAATAGGGACGCCTGGCTTGTCACCCAGAGCTGGGCCTGCCCACCTTAACCTGCTCTCTCCTTGTGCCATCTGGCCCAGTTTTCTCATCTGTCATCTTATTGATCACCTACTTTATTTTTAGTTTTGTGGGGGTGGGGTGGGGGTGGTTCTCATTATGTTGTCCAGGCTGCTTTCGAACTCGTGGCCTCAAGCCGTTCTCTCACTTTGACCTCCCAAAGTGTTGGGATTACAGGCATGAGCCACCGTGCCCAGCCCTGATCACCTACTTTATGTGAAGCTCTTTCCTGAGGAAACGTGGACATTCAATTTTCAGAACGACCCTAGGAGACAGGACTCTCTTTACCAATGGGGAAATTGAGTTTAAAAAAAAAAAAGTTCCTGGCTGGGCGTGGTGACTCATGCTTATAATCCCAGAACTTTGGGAGGCTGAGGCATGCGTATCACCTGAGTTCAGGAGTTCCAGACCAGCCTGGCCAACATAGTGAAACCTGGTCTCTACTAAAAATACAAAAAAATTAGTTGGGCGTGGTGGTGGGCACCTATAATCCCAGCTACTCAGGAGGTTGAAGCAGGAGAATCGCTTGAACCCGGGAGGTGGAGGTTGCAGTGAGCCAAGATCATGCCATTGCACTCCAGCCTGGGTGACAAGAGTGAGATTCTGTCTTAAAAAAAAAAAAAAAAATTAAAAGTTCCTTTAGGTCCCTCCAGTCCCACTGCAAGCAAATTTACCTAGCTCCACTTTCCTTGACTTGTGGAATGTAGCAGATGGGATATGGACCCTTGAGGATGAGGTAGAATCAACCAGGGGAAGGTTTTATAACCTCTCCATCCTGCTGGGCTAGGTGGCTCACACCTGTAATCTCAGCACTTTGGGAGGCTGAGGCAGGCAGATCATAGAGTCAGGAGTTCAAGACCGTCCTGGCCAATCTGGTGAAACCCCATCTCTACTAAAAATACAAAAGTTAGCCGGACGTGGTGGTGGGTGCCTGTAGTCCTAGTTACTCTGGAGGCTGAGGCAGGAGAATAGCTTGAACCCAGGAGGTGGAGGTTGCAGTGAGCCGAGATCATGCCATTGCACTCTAGCCTGGGTGACAGAGTGAGAGACTGTCTCAAAAAAATCAAAAATCAAAAACAAAAGATAAAAACAAACAAAAACAAAAACAAAACAAAACAAAAAAATCCTCTCCATCCTTGACAACACCAAGCACTCTTTCCACCTCAGGGGTGTTTGCTTGTGCTGTTCCCTTTGCTTGGAATGTCCATGGTCTTTCAGAAGGTGTACCTTAAAAAAAAAGTTTTTTCTGAGACAGAATCTCACTCTGTCGCTGAGGCTGGAGTAGAGTAGCGAGATCTCAGCTCACTGCCACCTCTACCTCCCAAGTTAAAGTGATTCTCCTGCCTCAGCCTCCTGAGTAGATGGGATTTCAGGCGTGCACCACTATGCCTGGCTAATTTTTATACTTTTAGTAGAGATTGGGTTTCACCATGTTGGTCAGGCTGGTCTCGAACTCCTGACCTTGTGAGCCGCCCGCCTCAACCTCCCAAAGTGCAGGGATTACAGGCATGAGCCACCATGCCCAGCCTTTTTAATTTTTATATAGAGACAGAGTCTTGCTCTGTTGCCCAGGCTTGAGTGCAGTGGGGTGACCACAGCTCACTGCAGCCTTGACCTTCTAGACTCAAGTGATCCTCCTGCCTCACCCTCCCTAGTAGCTGGGACTACAGGTGCATACCACCACAGCCAGCTAATCACAAACTTTTTTATTTTAGGGATGGGGTCTCACTATGTTGCCCAATTTGGTCACAAACTCCTGGCCTCAAGCAATCCTCCTGTCTGAGCCTCCCCAAGTGGCTGGGATTATAGACATGAGCCACCACATCTAGCAGGTATGTCTTTCCATCTTTCATCTCGTCCCCCCAATCTGTACTCCCCTCCCATTGCTATCTCTCCTACCCAGCTTGCATGTTATCATCTCAGAGCTTGTCTCAGTTTGGAATTATTATTATTATTATTGTCATCATTATTTTGAGACAGAGTCTCCTTGTGTCATCCAGGCTGGAGTGCAGTGGTGCAATCTCGGCTCACTGCAACCTCTGCCTCTCGGGTTCAAGTGATTCTCCTGCCTCAGCCTCCTGAATAGCTGGGATTACAGGCAACCGCCACCATGCCTGGCTAATTTTTATATTTGTAGTAGAGACAGGGTTTCACCATGTTGACCAGGCTGGTCTCGAAGTCCTGACCTCAGGTGATCCCCCCTGCCTCGTCCTCCCAAAGTTCTGGGATTACAAGCATTAGCCACTGCTCCTGGATTCAGTTTGGAATTATATAGTGACTTGTCTGTCTTCTGATTGCCTCTCCCAAGGACTGTAGGACCATTGAGGGGCGGGGAACTTATCAGCGTTGCTTATCTTGGTCTCTCAGGGTCTGAGCTCAAGAGTTGACACACAGTGGATGCTCAGGAAACACTAAGTGATGAGTGACACCTTGCTGGGTTTGAGATCACCCCCTCCCCATTCCACGACTGAGGTTGACTAAGAAGTGCCCACACCCACCATCGCTGGCAAAGCTGTCCAGGCGGTCATTGGCCCAGGGACTGTTGGCGAGGGCCAGTGCGTAGGATACTGTGGCTATGGCGAAGGTTGTCTGAATGTCGGGGAGTTTTCTCTCCAGGAAGCCACGGGCTCGCTCGATGCTGGTCATCAAATTCTAGAGGGTCAGAGGGAGGAGGCCAGAGGGAAATCATCAGAGGAAAGAAGTCTGGGAGTTAGAGGGACCCAGAGGGACGTGAGGGTGGAAGAGTTTTCCAGGTGCTGGGGCTGGAGGAACCCCCAGATCCTGCCCTCCTCTCCGGGGTCCTACCGGTATCTCCTGGCTGCACAACTCCTTTCCCTCATCCAAGGCTATCACGACAAGAGACGTGAGGGATACGTTCACCTTGGAGCCTTGGTAGCCACCCTGTGGATGATGCAGAGTCTCCCATGTGATCCCCTCAGCATCTTGGAGATGCCTTCCTCAGCCTCTCCTGTCTGACCCTGAGAAGCTTTCAGGTACCCAGCTCTGGGCTGGATAATGGTGGAGGTGGGATGAAGACAGAGAGGAGAGGTTTCCCTCCCTGGGGTCTGCCCTACTAACAAAAGCCATCACCCGGGCGTGGTGGCTCACATCTGCAATCCCAGCACTTTGGGAGGCCATGGCAGTGGGATCACCTGAGGTCAGGAGTTTGAGACCAGCTTGGCCAACATGGTGAAACCCTGTCCCTACAAAAATATAAAAATTAGCTGGTCATGATGGTGAGTGCCTGTAAGCCCAGTTGTTGGGGAGGCTGAGGCAGGAGAATTGCTTGAACCCAGGAGGAGGAAGTTGCAGTGAGCCGAGATCGTGCCATTGCACTCTAGCCTGGATGACAGAGCGAAACTCTGTCTCAAAACAAAACAAGGCAGGGCGTGGTGGCTCATGCTTGTAATCCCAGCACTTTGGGAGGCCAAGACGGGTGGATCACCTGAAGTCGGGAGTTTGAGACCAGCCTTACCAACATGGTAAAACCCCATCTCTAAAAACAAAACAAACAAAAAGCTATCAACCCGAGAGGCTGAGCTCTGTACACCATCTCAGAGCATTCTGGCAACAGCCCCATTTTCCTGAAGAGAAAACAGGGTCAGAGTGGCAAAGACTTCCCATTTCTAGGAAATGGCCAACTCAGGGTTCAAACATCTCTTTAGTACCCCAGCTTCCACCCTCACCTCCTGTCCAGACTTGAATAGTGTCCCCCAAAATTCATGTTCACGCAGGACCTCAAGATGTGATTTTATTTGGAAATCAGGTCTTTGGGGGATGTGATTAAAATTAAGAAGAGGTCATACTGGATTAGAGTAGACCCTGTCTAATGACGGGTGTCCTTATAAGAAGGTCATGTCAGGGCTGGGGGTGATGGCTCACGCCTGTAATCACAGCACTTTGGGAGGCTGAGCGGGTGGATCACCTGAGGTCAGGAGTTTGAGACCAGCCTGGCCAACATGGTGAAACCCTGTCTCTACTAAAACTACAAAAATTAGCAGGTGTGGTGGTGAGCACCTGTAGTCCCAGCTACTCAGGAGGCTGAGGCAGGAAAGTCGCTTGAACCTGGAAGGCGGAAGCTGCAGTGAGCTGAGATCCCACCACTCCAGCCTGGGCAAAAGAGCGAGACTCTATCTCAAAAAAAAAAAAAAAAAAAAAAAAAATTAGCCAGGAATGGTGGTGGGCACCTGTAGTCCCAACCACTGAGGAGGCTGAGGCAGGAGGATCTCTTGAGCTCAGAAGTTTGAGGTTGTAGTGAGCTATGATTGTGCCACTGCATTCCAGCCTGGGTGGCAGAGCAAGATCCTGTCTCTAAAAATAATAATAATAGGCTGGGCACTGTGGCTCATGTCTGTAATGCCAGAACTTTGGGAGGCCAAGGCAGGCAGATCACTTGTGGCCAGGAGTTTGAGACCAGCCTGGACAACATGGCGAACACTCATGTCTACTAAAACAAAAATGTAAAAATTAGCTGGGCGCAGTGGCACATGCCTGTAATCTCAGCTGCTCGGGGTGGCCGAGGCATAAGAATCACTTGAACCCGGGAGGTGGAGGCTGCAGTGAGCTGAGATTATGCCACTGCATTGCAGTCTGGGTGACAGAGTGGAACTCTTTCTCAAAATAATTAATAATAATAATAATTTGGCCTGATGCATGCAGAGAGGACAGCAAAAGCCCTTTTTTGGGGGAGAGTTGGAAGAGCCCATGAATGGTTAAGTGTGCCTAGTGAGCAGGGAGTGGTGAGGTGAGGCCTAGGAGGAGATACAGATAAAGGTAGCTGTGAGCCACAGCAGGTGTTTGAGCAGGGGAGAGACCTGCCAGACTGCATTTGAAAGACTTCTTTGGATGCTGGTGTAAAGGGACTCTTGGTGGAGATGGGTGTGCAAGCTGGGGAGGACACAGTCTCCAAGGGAGGAGGGCCAGGGCAGTTCACTGCTTGATGTGGGGATGAGGAAGAGACGGGTTCCCAGATGTGCCCATCCTCACCCACATTCTAACAGAGCACGAGGCGGTTCAGACCAGGGCGGTGTGATCCTTGACACTGAGCCTCGGCTCTTTCCTGTTCTCATCTGCCCAAGAACAGATTGGGAGCCTGAAATCCCCCTCTTAGTGCACAGAGCCCTGCGGATGTGTTTGAATGGCCTGGGCAGGGAGGGCTGTGACTACCTGCATGGATGTCATGACCACAGGGCCCTTCTCCAGGAAGTGCCCATCCTCCGCCTGCCTGTCGACGATGATCCAATTGGCCATGGCACAGAGAGAGGGCAGGTCAAGCACTCTGATCGTCATCATAGGGTAGGCCAGGACAAAGACGCGGAACACATAGTTTGTGAGCCTGTGAGGAGACAGCGAGGGTGACACCTGCGAACAGCAGCCAAGGGGGCTCTGGGACAGGGGAGTCTACACCATGGGCCATACATACCCTCCCAGGTGGACCCCTGCCATTCACCACTGCCCAGGTCTGCCAGTGCAGAATGCCCCAGGCCCATGCGCTGGACACCCCAAGACCCCAAGACTCTGCAGCGTGGATGCTCCTGGGACATCAGGCCCCAGGCTGGCCCCTTGGGCTTCGAGGGTGGCGGTGGCAAGAGAGACAGGGTCATCCTTACCAGGTGCTTCCTGGGTTCCCCTTGGAGGTGTGGTAGGTGCCGTCTGAACTCCGGTGGGTTAGCATCTGGGGTGTACCCTGGGGAAACAGAGCAGGACTTGGAGGGACAATCAGTGTTATAGGTAGAACTGGTGGGCAGGGACTGGAGGTGACATGGGGGTGTCACACCTGGAGGTCATCTAGAAGGGGCGACCTATTGTCCAGGTGTACTCTGGAGGGGGTTTAGGGCCCAGGAGTAAGTGAAGGGCAGGGCTCAGGAATGACTTTGAGGGACCCAGGAGGCAGTTGTCTCTGGGTATAACCCAGGTGACCTTCACCTCGGGGACTCTCGGGCAGGGCATGTCAGCCTTGGAGTTGCTGCTGGAAGAAATCATAGAAGGTGTTGTCCACATACAATCTGGGAGGGGCGCTACCTGGGAGTTTTCCTTTTTCTTTTCTTTCCTTTATTTTATTTTATTTTTTTGAAAAAGACGGGGTTTCACCATGTTGGTCAGGCTGGTCTTGAACTCCCGACCTCAGGTGATCTGCCCGCCTTGGCCTCCAAAGTGCTTGGATTACAGGCATGAGCTACTGCACCTGGCCCCTTTCTTTATTTTTAATTTTTTTAATTTTTAAAATTTTTGCCCACCTTATATATAGCTTGGGAAGCAGATCTTTTTTTTTTTTTTTTTTTTTTTTGAGACAGAGTTTTGCTCTGTTGCCCAGGCTGGAGTGCAGTGGTGCGATCTTGGCTCCCTATAACCTCTGTCTCCCAGGTTCAAGTGATTCTCCTGCCTCAGCCTCCCAAGTAGCTGGGATTACAGGCACCTGCCATCAGGCCTAGCTAAGTTTTTTTTTGTATTTTTAGTAGAGACAGGGTTTCACCATGTTGGCCAGGTCTCCATCTCCTGACCTCAGGTGATCCACCCGCCTCAACCTCCCAAAGTGCTGGGATTACAGGTGTGAACCACCATGCCTAGGACTTCGGGAAGTTTTTTTGGGAGTTATATCTTGGATGTAAACCTGGGGTGTCAGTGTGTCTGTGTCACCCAGGGGAGGTTACTTTGGGGTGTAATCTTAGATGAGTACCTCGCTGGTGTACTCTTTATTTTCTATTATTATTTTTTTTTTTTTGAGATGGAGTTTCGCTCTTGTTACCCAGGCTGGAGTGCAATGGCGCAATCTCTGCTCACCGCAACCTCCACCTCCTGGGTTCAAGCAATTCTCCTGCCTCAGCCTCCTGAGTAGCTGGGACTACAGGCATGCACCACCATGCCCAGCTAATTTTTGTATTTTTAGTAGAGACGGGGTTTCACCATGTTGACCAGGATGGTCCCGATCTCTTGACCTCATGATCCACCTGCCTTGGCCTCCCAAAGTGCTGGGATTATAGGCGTGAGCCACCGCGCCTGGCCTATTTTCTATTTTTTTGAGATGGAGTCTGGCTCTGTCACCCAGGCTGGAGTGCAGTGGCGCGATCTCAGCTCACTGCAACCTCTGCCTTCCGGGTTCAAGAGATTCTCCTGCCTCAGCCTCCTGAGTAGTTGGGACTACAGATGCACACCACCGTGCCCAGCTAATTTTTGTATTTTTACTAGAGACAGGGTTTCACTTTGTTGACCAGGCTGGTGTCAAACTCCTGACCTCAGGTGATCCACCTGCCTTGGTCTCTCAAAGTGCTGGGATTACAGGCATAAGCCACCATGCCTGGCCCTCTTTTTATTTATTTTTATTTTTTTGAGACTGGGTCTCACTCTGTCACCCAGGCTGGAGTGTAGTGGTACAATTATATCTCACTGCAGCCTCAACCTTCCCAGATCAAGCTATCCTCCCACCTCAGTCTTCCAAGTAGCTGGGACTGCAGGCGCAGGCCACCACACCATGCTAACTTTTTAGACACGAGGTCTCACTATGTTGCCCAAGCTAGTCTCAAACTCCTGGGCTGAGCAATCCTTCCACTCAGACTCCTGAGTAGCTGAGACTGCAGGTGCTAACCACCATACCTGGCCAATTTTTAAATTTTTTGTACAGATGGGGTCTCACTATGTTGCCAAGGCTGGTCTCAAACTCCTGGGCTCAAGCGATCCTCCTGCCTTGGCCTCCCAAAATGCTGAGATTACAGGCGTGAGCCACTGCGCCCAGCCTTTCAGATGCATTCTCAGCCTCGCTACTTGGGTATTACCTGCAGTTCCCCTGGAGTTTTACTGTTTTGGGTTTTTTTTTTTTTTTTTTTTTGAGATGGAGTCTTGCTCTGTCGCCAGGCTGGAGTGTAGTGGCGCAATCTCGGCTCACTGCAACCTCTGACTCCCAGGTTCAAGCGATTCCCCTGCCTCGGCCTCCCAAGTAGCTGGGATTACAGGCGCACACCACCATGCCCGGCTAACTTTTTTTGTATTTTTAGCGGAGACGGGGTTTCACCATGTTGGCCAGGATGGTCTCAATCTCCTGACCTCGTGATCTGCCCACCTCGGCCTCCCAAAGTGCTGGGATTACAGGCGTGAGCCACCGCGCTCAGTGGTTTACTGTTTGTTTGGAGCATTGGGGTGACAGTATCTGGATGTTACCTGAGGGGTTACTGCTTAGAAGACCTGGAGGAAAAGCTGGAGTCTGAGGGTAACCTGGGACCAGTTAGCTCAGAGGTCTGTGGGTGTTAGCAGGGGTGTTCCTCTCTGGTTGCTCCCTGGCGTGTTTGGTTGTAACCTGGGGAGGTGTCGGCATCCAGGTGCAACCAAGAGGCCACTCCCTGGGGTTATTCTGGGGTTTGCTGCCTGGGTGTTCCCTGGGATTCCCTGGCAGTGGCACTGAGGGAGTGTAACCTGGAGCAGGGTCCGAATATAACATCCTCTGGCAGGATGGCTTTTGGGAGAAATGAGAGTGTCTGTCATAAGATTGAAGCCTGGAGGCTGTGCGCAGTGGCTCACATCTGTAATCCCAGCACTTTGGGAAGCCAAGGCAGGTGGATCACCTGAGGTCAGGAGTTCAAGAGCAGCCTGACCAACATGGCAAAACCCCATCTCTACAAAAAATCCAAAAATGAGCCGGCTGTGATGGCAGGGACCTGTAATTCCAGCTCTGCAGGACGCCAAGGCAGGAGAATCGCTCCAACTCAGGAGGCAGAGGTGGAAGTGAGCCGAAATTGCACCACTGCACTCCAGTCTGGGTGACAGAGTGAGACTGTATCTCAAAATAAATAAATAAATAAAAATGCAAAAATTAATGGGCATGGTGGCAGGCATCTGTAATCCCAGCTACTCAGGAGGCTGAGGCAGGAGAATGGCTTGAACCCGGGAGGCGGAGGTTGCAGTAAGCTGAGATCACGCCTGGGTGACAGAGTGAGACTCCACTGCGAAAAAAAAAAAAAAAAAAAAATTGAAGCCTGGGGAAGGGGTCAGGGTGAAGAAGTCCCACAGACGTGTCACAGTCACGGGATGACCTTGGGGAATTTAATATCAAGTTGTAGTCTGGAGGAGGAGTCACAGTTTGGGGGTTAGTGCCTGAGGCCGGGAGTCGTCCCACGAGGATTTCCCCAATCTTGGGGGGTGCCCCAGCCACCCTCCAGGAGAGCCCTAGGCACCCCCACGGAGGCCCCGGGAGGGTTCCCACTCTCACCGCTGACAATATTCTTCATCACCTGGTCCCTGTGCTCCACCCCGACCTTGCCCCACTGGCCGGTGGCATCCAAATAGCGGGTCAGGATGACGACGGGCATCAGGGAGCTCAGTGTCTGCTCCGGGCAGCCCTTGGGGCGCGCAGCAGCCGCTGCATCTCTTTGGGTGTCAGGCTGCCCACAATCGTCTCACCAAGGATGTCACCTGTCAGGTGGGTGAGTTGGGTGATCCTGGGAATGGCCTTTGCCTACGCCACCATGGTTCACTGATCACCCCACACTGCCACCCCCAGTTCCTCCGGCCCTGGTGCCTTGTGGACCTTAGAGGACCCAGCGCCAGCCCTCCCCACATCCCTGTGTCCCCCCAGCACCTTGAACGCTGATAAACACTTCTGCCTGCGTGTCGGGTACCATGTTCAGGAACTCCTGTCTTGGCACCAGTTCTGTCTGGGTCCGACCTGAAGAAGCATAACCTTCTGTGACAAGTAGGCTCTGGGGCTTGGGATTCCCACCTGGCACACCCCCTCAAGCCCACTCCCTCCTCCTTCCTAGCATGGCCCCAGGATCTCACAATGTCCCCTGCAGAGCTCACAAACCTTGGGGGTTCAGGAGGATGCTACGGGACATTTGCTGAATCTGACCCCCTGCCTGAGGGATGAGAGGAGGATATAAGTCAAAAGCAAAAACAGCAACCACAGTAATAATGACAATCGCAGTGACGGTGAGAGGAGGCATTGCTGGGCTATGATGAGCACAGACTCTGGAGCCCAAATACCTGGGTTCAAATCCCAGCTCTTCTGCTTCCTAGCTGTGTGTCCTTGGGAAAATTACTTACCTTCTCTCTGCCTCAGTTTTTTCATCTGTAAAAGGGGGGATAATAATTGCCCCTACCCCCACAGGGTTGTTTGGAGGACTGAATTAGTTTTTTTGTTTTTTTTTTTTTGAGACAGGTTCTCAAAAAATCCCGGGTTCAAGTGATTCTTGTGCCTCAGCCTCCTGAGTAGCTGGGACTACCGGTGCATATCACCACACCAGGCTAATTTTTGTATTTTTAGTAGAGATGGGGTTAAGCTATGTTGGCCAGGCTGGTCTTGAACTCCTGGCCTGAAGTGATTCACCTGCTTCGGCCTCCCAAAGTGCTGGGACTACAGGCATGAACCACCATGGCTGGCCCAGTTAATGTTTTTTTTCTTTTTTTTTTTTTCAGAGAAGGATTCTCTCTAGGTTGCCCAGGCTGGACTCAAATTTCTCTGCTCAAATGATCCTCCCACTTCAGCCTCCCAAATAGCTGGGAATACAGGAGGGTGCCACTACAGCTGACTGAATTAATATTCTTAAGCACCTATATCTTAAGTGTTAAACATGTGTTTGTAAAGTAAATAAAGTTTTTTGTTCGTTTGTTTGTTTTTTGGAGAGAGGGTCTTGCTCTGTCACCCAGGCTAGAGTGCAGTGGCATGAGCTCAGCTTCAGGCTCAGTTTCATGGGCTCAAGCAATCCCCTCTCGGCTTTTTGAGTAACTGGGACTACAGGTGCACATTACCACACCAGACTAATTTTTTTTTTTAATTAGACAGAGTCCTGCACTGTCGCCCAGGCTGGAGTGCAGTGGTGTGATCTTGGCTCAATGCAACCTCCGCCTCCCGGATTCAAGTGAGATTCTCCTGCCTCAGACTCCCAAGTAACTGAGATTACAGGCACCCACCACCATACCCAGCTAATTTTTTGTATTTTTAGTAGAGATGGGGTTTCACTATGTTGACCAGGCTGGTCTTGAACTCCTGACCTCATGATTCACCCGTCTTGGCCCGCCAAAGTGCTGGGATTACAGGCATGAGCCACTACACCCAGCCTAATAAAGTATTTTTGATGGGCCATACACTGGTTATTGGTCATTTTCGCAACTGTCTGATTATTCGTGGGTATGATGATTACCCTCATCCTGCAAACAAAGAAATGGAGGCTCAGAACAGAGAAGTTAAGTAAGTTGCCCAGGGTCACAAAGCAGAGACAAGATTTGATCCCAGGCCTGACTCCTTTGAAGTGCGGTCTTGTGAGCCCCTCACATCAGTCCACTGACTAAACTTGTTTCTTTTTCTTTGTTTTTTTTTTTTTTTTTTTTTTTTTTTTTTTAAGACGGAGCCTCACTCTGTCACCCAGGCTGGAGTGCAGTGGTGCCATCTTGGCTCACTGCATCTTCCACTTCCCAGGTTCAAGTGATTCTCCTGCCTCAGCCTCCCAAGTAGCTGGGACTACAGGCGTGCACCACCACGCCCAGTTAATTTTGTATTTTTAGTAGAGATGGGGTTTCACCATGTTGGCCAGGCTGGTCTCAAACTCCTGACCTCAGGTGATCCACCCGCCTCGGTCTCCCAAACTACCGAGATTACTGGTGTAAACCACCATGCTTGGCCAACCGACTGAACTTTCAGATCCGTTCTCTCTCACCTCACTCCCATCTAGGAGCCCCGTTTATCCATCCTGGGCCCACCTGCCCCATCCACGATCACACAGCCTGGACCTGGTGGAAGCCCCGCTGTCTGCACCAGCAGCTAGGGAGCTGGGGATGCCCATTACCCGGACCAAGAGCGTCTTCTTCATGTGGTCCTGGATCCCGTAGCCCACAGCCTTGACCTCCACGTCCACTTTGCCTATCTCCAGAGGGAGAAGCACAAAAGGTACCATCTTGGAGGAGGTGGGGGGCATGACCACCACCTGGCGGGACGGCACTCCTGGCTTTGACACGCTGCACAGCGGCTCCTTATGGGGGAACTCCACTCAGACCTAGGGCAGGATGGGCAAAGGGAGGGGGTATCGATGCATGGCATGGTCCAGGACCCTAGTGTCACAGTCCCCTCCCTGCCCTGAGATGCCCAAGTAGGTGACAGTGAAGTCTAGTGGTGGGGACCACAGACCCAGCCTGAGTCAGAGCCCCATCTTCCATTTATGTGCTGTGTGACTCCAGGCAAGCCCTTTAACCTCTCTGTGCTTCAATTTCCTTATCTCTAAACCAAGAACAATAATAGTACCCATCTGATGGGATTGTTATGAGGTTTAAATTAATTCCATCCCTCCTCCTTCCTTCCTTCCCTCCTTCCTTCCTTCCCTCCTTCCTGCCCTTCCTCCCTCCCTCCTTCCTTCTTTCCTTCATTCCCTCCCTCCCTCCTTCCTTCCCTTCCTTTCCTCCCTCCTTCCTTCTTTCCTTCCTTCCTTCTTTCCTTCCTTCCCTCCTTCCTTCCTCTTCCCTTCCTTCCTTCTTCCTTCCTTCCCCCTTCCCTCCTTCCTTCCCTCCTTCCTTCCTTCTTCCCTTCCTTCCTTCTCCTTCCTTCCCCTTCCCTCCTTCCTTCCCTCCTTCCTTCTTTCTTCCTTACTTCCTTCCCTCCCTCCTTCCCTCCTTCCTTCCTTCCCTCCTTCCCCCTTTCTTCCTTCCTTCTTCCTTCCCCCTTCCCCTCCTTCCTTCCCTCCTTCCTTCCTTCTTCCTTACTTCCTTCCCTCCCTCCTTCCCTCCTTCCTTCCTTCCCTCCTTCCCCCTTCCTTCCTTCTTCCTTCCTTCCCTCCTCCTTCCCTCCTTCCTTCCTTCCCTCCTTCCCCTCCTTCCTTCCTTCCCTCCTTCCCTCCTTCCTCCCTCCTTCCTTCCTTCTTCCCTCCCTCCCTCCCTCCTTCCTCCTTTCCCTCCCTCCCTCCTTCCTTCCTTCCCTCCCTCCCTCCTTCCTTCCTTCTTTCCTCCCTCCCCTCCTTCCTTCTTCCTTCCTTCCTCCCTCCCTCCTTCCTTCCTTCTTTCCTCCCTCCCTCCTTCCTTCTTCCTTCCTTCCTCCCTCCCTCCCTCCTTCCTTCCTTCTTTCCTCTCTCCCTCCTTCCTTCTTCCTTCCTTCCTTCCTTCCTCTCTTTCTCTCTTTCTTTGTCTTGCTGTGTCACCCAGGCTGGAGTGGAACAGCACAAATACGACTTCGTGCAGCCTGGAACTCCTGGGCTCAAGCGATCCTCCTGCTTTAGCTTCCTGAGTAGCTGGGACCACAGGTGCATGCCATCAAGCCTGGCTAACTAACCTTCTTAAAATTACTTTTTGTAGAGACAAGGTCTCACTCTGTCACCCAGGCTGGAGTGCAGTGGTGCAATCACAGCCCACTGCAACCTTAACCTCCTGGACTCAGGCCATCCTCTCACCTCAGCCTCTCAAGTAGCTGAAATACAGGTGTGCACCACTATGCCTGGCTAAATAAGAGAATACCTTAGATTTTCCAAAACAGCCTCTACTTCACTGACCCGTGGGAATAATAAATACACCTAATTTCCTTTTCTAAAACACACTAACAGGCTGGGCATGGTGGCTCCCACCTGTAATCCTAACACTATGGGAGGCCAAGGAGGGTGGATTGCCTGAGCTCAGGAGTTTAAGACCACCCTGGGCAACACAGCAAAATTCTGTCTCTGCTCAAAATACTAAAAATTAGCCAGGCGTGGTGGCACACACCTGTGACCCCAGCTACTGGAGAGGCTGAGGCATGAGAATCACTTGAACCTGTGAGGTGAGGTTGCAGTGAGCTGAGATCGCACCACTGCACCCTAGCCTGGGCGACAGAGTGAGACTCTGTTTCCAAAAATAAAATAAAATAGGCTGGGTGCAGTCGTTCACACCTGTAATCCCAGCACTTTGGGGGGCCAAGGCGGGTGGATCACTTGAGGTCAGGAGTTTGAGATCAGCCTGGCCAACATGGCAAAACCCTGTCTCTACTAAAAATACAAAAATAAGCCAGGTGTGGTGGCAGGCGCCGGTAGTCCCAGCTACTCAGGATGTTGAGGTAGAAGAATTGCTTGAACCCGGGAGACGGAGGTTGCAGTGAACTGAGATCACACCACTGCACTCCAGCCTGGGTAACAGAGAAAACTCCATCTCAAAAAATAAATAAATAAAATAGGCTGGGCACAGTTGCTCATGCCTGTAATCCCAGCACTTTGGGAGGCTGAGGCGGGCAGATCACTTGAGGTCAGGAGTTCGAGACCAGCCTGGCCGACGTGGTGAAACCCTGTCTCTACTAAAAATACAAAAATTAACCGGGCATGGTGGTGCATGCCTGTAGTTCCAGCTACTTGGAAGGCTGAGGTAGGAGAATCACTTGAACCCCGGAGGTGGAGGTTGCAGTGAGCCGAGATCACACCACTACATTCCAGCCTGGACAACAGAGCAAGACTCTATCTCAATAAACAAATAAAAATAATTTAAGCATAAAATAAAATACACACTAGCAGAGATTTTGGCAGGAAGTTGAGGGCTCAGGGGCTTCACCTTGGCCTGACGATTCCTGAAATTGTGCAACACGGCTTGGATCTGCACCTGCTCGTTCCTGATCACGGAGTGGGGCAACTTCAGGTCCACAAAGAAGGATTTCATAACTGTCAGCTCAAAGGGGTCTGAGACACAGAGACCTACAGCCAGGAGAGCACACTGGGTTTAAGCAGAGGCTGGGTTGGGGAGAGGGGCTGGGTAGGGTCTCCATACCCACATTCTCTTAGCACCGGGCTTGCTGGGGATCACCTTGACCAGCCTTGAGGCTGACTGCCACAAACTGCCACGTGGTAATGGAATCCGGCATGTTCACGGAGATGGGGTAGTGGGAGATGCTGCTGGGAGTGAGGGGACATCACTGAGTTTGTGCTGCATGGTTGGGAGTCACCATGCAGGGGTTATGGTCACCACTGAGAATCATCAGGTCATCCCATTAGTGACAGCATCACTAGAGGGTCATCATCTTTTTAGGGAACCCGTTAAGATATTTTCCCCATTGTGGGACTGTCCTGAGGCTCAATGTCACTGCTGGGGTCACTGTCCCTGACCAGCATCCACTGATGATTGCAATGACCTGGGACCAGATTCTGGCATGGGGGCTGATGTCCTACCCCAAGTCACTCTTTGGCAGAGTGAACTTCCTCCAGAGCCAACTCTTGGGGAACAGGGTCCGTACAGGCATGTCATCCTCAAAGAGGTCATCCAAGTCCTCCTCTTCATCCGCTGCAGGGAGCAGGTGCTGGATCCTCTTCTCCAATCCCCCATGGCCCATATCACCCCTTAGCCTGTCCTGTGTCACTCTATATCCCTCCACGAAACTCCCACCCTGCATCTCCTGCCACGGCCCCCTCACTTGTCCCCCAGAAGCAGCTGATCCTCTCGAGCCTCCCGAGTCAGGGTCTCAGACAGATGGCAGCAGTCCAGGAAAGCAGCCACACAGGCTGGACCGTGGCGGACATGCCAGGTTCTCTCCTCACAGGACAGCCCCACCGGGCTCTCGTGGAGCCCAGCCTTACAGCACTTTTGCTCCAGCTCTGTGTTAAACTTGTTCACTGCAGGTTAGAGGGAAAGAGGAGGGGTTGGGCAGGATCTATGAAGCTGGGACCCATTCACCTTGATGCTATGCACACCTTGCCTGTGGAAGATGCTATGTCTAGTGCCTTACCTGTGTTCTTTCTGAAGCCTCATATTGAACTCACATGGTGAGCTTCTGACAAGGAAGCTGAGCCACAGAGAGGTGAATTCATTTGCCTAAAGTCAAGGATCCCAAGTGGCTGAGCTGGGACCAGAATCCATACTGCTTTTTTTTTTTTTTTTTTGCGATGAAGTCTTGCTCTGTCACCCAGGCTGGAGTGCAGTGGCGCAATCTTGGATCACTACAACCTCTGCCTCTCAGGTTCAAGCGATTCTCATGCCTAAACTTCCCATGTAGCTGGGATTACAGGTGCCCACCACCACATCCCGCTCATTTTTGTATTTTTAGTAGAGACAGTGTTTCACCATGTTGGCCAGGCTGGTCTCGAACTCCTGACCTCAAGTGATCCACCTACCTTGGCCTCCCAAAGTGCTGGGTTTACAGGAGTGAGCCACCGTGCCAGCCTCAGATTCCATGCCTCTAACACCACCCAGTGCTGCCTCCCATCTTCCCCTGACTCCAGGCTCAAAGCCCCTTCTGGTCCACACTCTAGTCTTCAGGATGGCAGTTTAGATATTGTCCAATGACACTCAAGACCTCTTTCTCCTTTTGTCTACATTCCTTCCTGTACCACAGAGGCTAAACATCTGAAAACTACATTGCCCATACTCCCTTGCTGCTGGGGTTCTGAATGGGATTAGATGCAGCCACTGAGATGCTCTCATGAGAGATCTGGGAGACAGAAGAGAAGCAGAAACCATTTTTCCTGCAGCAGTGGTAGCTGATGGGTGGGCTCCAGTCTGTGTGTGTTTTTGTAATGGGCATGATTCCATGTTTCATTATCAACCTACCAGCCTTATGAGAGATATTGGCAGCAGTTTCTTGATATTTCATGGATTGCAAGACTGAAGTGGGGTTATCTTGAGTCCCAGCAAGCAGGCTTCCAACGTCCACCCCAATAGCCCATCTAGTGATTTTGTACGCACCACACTCCCCTCATTAGATCCCTCTCTGCTAGAAACACCTAGAGTGGTTTGGGTGTCCTGTTCTAAGCCCTGATGGATACAGTAGGTTAGGGATATGGAGGGAGACATGCAGCTTTGACACTGACCTGCATTCCTCTTTGTCTCCATCCTCTTCAGGGAGCGGTGATGGCGGCTGGGAGGAAGGTTCTGGGGGCAGGGCCAGTCTGGGGATCAGAGAGAATGATGATAGAACAATTGCCAAGATCATTATCAACATTCTTGATTATGTTTATTAGGTGTTTGCTGTATGTCCAGCGCTTCATATGTATCACTTAATTTCATCTGACAGCCTCCTATATTCAAGACTTGTTGCTCAAAAGCCGGGAGATTTTCAGCAAGTCACCTAACCTCTCTGGGTGCTAATTTCCCTAGTGACATAAAATGGGCATAATCATAGTTCTGTCAATGAGATCATGCATACACAAGTACTTAGCACTGAGTCTGGCATGTAATGAATAAGAACTGTTATTAATATTACTATTTATAGCTGAGAGAAGACACTCTTAGTTGTCTCCAAATCCATTATCATCCCTCATCTGTGGCAACTAAGCCTCCATTTTGTATAGATCACTCAGAATAAAGACTACATTTTCCAGCCTCTCTTGCACTTAGGTGGGCCACGTGACTGAATTCTGTCCAGTGAGATGTGGAAGTGTCCTCCCCCTTCCCACTTCCCTTCACCCTGCTGCCTGGCATGGATGGACTCCTACAAGGAGTCCAAGTCCCAAGATGACCTCTCTAGTGTTACTGAATGAGAAATAAACTACCTGTTTAACCTACTGTTAGTTTGTATCTTTGATACACATGGCTAACCCTGTGTTAACCAACACACTGTGAGTTAATTCTATTATTATCTCTATTTTATGGACAAAGAAATCAAGACTCAGAGGGAAATGTGACTGGCCCATGGTAAGTGACAGGATCTGGATTATAGCCCATATCTGTTTGACACTAAACCCCACTAGGCAGCACTGCCCCCATTCCTGCCCTCCTCCTGTCCACCCCTCCAAGCTTGTACCTGAGCTTGCCAGGCTATCCATTCCTGTGCTGATTTTCAGGTCCAATCGAGCACCCTTGAACACATCAAATCTGTCTTTCCCACTTCCTGCTGTGCAGCCAATGTCATGTTCTTCCAACACCTCCCAGACCTAGAGGACAAGAGAGGAACCTGGATGTGAGACCTGTATGACTCCTCCATGAAAGGAGCAGTGGTGTACTGGAACTGCAGGCTCAAATAATAATTCTCATACTATCTCCCATTTTTTGAGCTCTATCACCTTTCAGTCATTAGACTTTGCACCATCTCCTTGAATCCTTACATCGATGCTGTCCTCTTTATGAACAAGTTGAGGCTCCAGCTAGAATATCCTGGCAATAGCTTGGCCCAAAGACCACATGCTCTTACCTTCTGAGTGAGCTTGTGTTTCCTGTTCAAGGCATAGACAGCCTTGTCCACAGCCACCAGCCCCACTGTGGCTTCTGCATCACCTGTCACCTTCAGTTCCACTAGACTGTTGGGCTCCAAAGGCTGGAATAATCCATCATTCTTCAAGCCAACTTTCAGCTGAACCAAGAAAAAGAGAGATGTCAGGAAAAGGTAATCATAGACCATATAAGTCCACTTTCAAGTTTATGTCCCCTGCTGCTCTGGTGGAGCATCTGGGAACTCCACTAGGCTAATCCCAGCTCTATATTTATTTACTTGCATCTTTGCCATACTTCATGTTGAGCTCTTAAGGCCAGATATTCTCCCTCTCTCCCCTGGCTTCCAGTTTGGGAATGCCTAAACTTGTACTGACCCTTTCTAGGGCTTTATGATGCTGATGCACAACTATAAGGAGTTTGTCTTACCGTCCCCATGCATCTGTCATTCACATCAATCCATATGGAATCAGCCACCAACTCAGGGTTCTGGCTTACTCCTCTGGGAAGTAAATAAAAGGTCAGAATGTGGAAGGAGGGCAGCATCTCTGAAGTCACATCAATAATGGTTGACGTGTAGACACTCCCCTGGGCTTTGAGCTGATGTTTAGCACTCACAATCTGGCCCTTACTCAGGACCTTGGAGACAAGGTTAGACCAAGGATGAGAAGGGTAGGGCAGATTCAGTCTTTCCCTGAAGCTGTCCCAGCCCACAGTGGAGGCCCATAGTCTCTTTGCTTCAGCCTCTTGATCTGAGCCCACTCAAGATTTTCCCATCTTCACATATTTATTCATAGTTTCTCCAACCCAGCAAGCCAACGTTTTTCCAAGGAAAGAATTCCTTGACTCAGATCCCGGTCCTAGTCCCCTCACCAGGATGGTGAAGTGAGTAATCCTGTTCTTGGTTTCAGGGTTCCGATGCCTTGTGTTGAGGCTCAGCTGGATGCTGCTGCCAACCCCTGTGTCCAGTGTCTTTACTTCGATGTGTAGGAAGTTCCCTGATGAATCCTGAGTCAAGTAAGGCCAGGCTGTCATACTGGCTGAAGCCCGCTCTTCTGGCCGAAGAGATTCTTCAGTGTTCACCTGGGGAAGGTGATGTGCAAGTAAACCTCAACCCTTCCAACTCACACAGCTCCAACCCCACCCTCCTTACCTTGTCATGTTGGTACCTGGACGGAGAGCTTGTCCAGATTTACATCTGTGTTGATGGTCAGAATGGCCAAACCCTCAGTCCAGGTGTACACTTTTTGGTTTTGGGAGTGGACAAGGACTCTGGAAGCTGGGGGATCCATCAGGATTTGAGACGAAGACCTGAGGTGAAGAAAAGCCTGGGGTGGCCTGGTGTGAGAGGTGAGACTGGAATGTGATCTGAATAGGATTGCTTTGTACAACTACATAAGCGATGTACTAAACAACACCAGGGGCACCATTCATATTAGAGATTTTATGAATGGCGCCCCCTAGAGCTTTGCAGTGTACAACCACATGTGGTTACCTTGGGTGCTTGGGAGCTGGTGGTGAGTGGAAAGACAGAGTGGAGAGGGAGAGGAGGACACATGGAGAGCCTGCAGGAAATGTGGAGTAGGACTGATGCCAAAGGGTATTCCTGGCTTTCCTAATGCCCAAATTAACATATGTGAAAAGAACATGCTTTACTGTGCAAATGCAGCCTCTAGATAAACCCTCAGACACCACCTTCCAGCCTGATTGTGGCCTCTAATAGAGGTGATGGAGGTAATTTCTCCATAGAGAAATTCTGGAGCCATCACTGTGCTTTGGGGGTACCTGGGTTAAGGCTTGGGGGGGACTCTGGGATTAGTCTGGGGAACATGATAAATTCAATTTTCAGATGAGTTGGATGCAGGTGAGTCCAGTGTGGGTTTTTGTCTCCTTGTGGGAGGTCTGTTTTGGGGAGGGGGCCCTGAGTCCCTGGTTGTAGTGAGTCCAGATTCTGACCCGAAAGTGGAAGGGCATTCCTGGCTTGAAATACTGGGGTGTCCTGGTGAACTTGATGTTGTATGGGCTCTGGACGATCTTCACCCCTGAGGTCTCGGCTTGCACCATCTCACCACCTGTAGAGACAGGGGGGACCATAGAGTTTGTGAGGGGGTTCAATTTCCTGAGTGAGTGGCAGGATTAATATGGGAGCCCCATCTCAGTGAAGGCAGAGAAAGACAGTCATGCCATTTCAGCTCCTTCCACCCCTTCTGGTGTTTTCCCATTTCTCTAATGAGGAAACAGGCTGGGAGGTGGCCCAAGGCCACGTGGGTTGAGTGTCTGCATTGGGCAAGAACATAATGTCCTGTCCTCAGTCAGGGGCCTATGCGAGGGTGGCACCTGAGGAGAACACGGTGACATTGACAAAGATTGAGCCTCCAATGAGGTCCTTTTCTGTGCCTTGGAATGTGGCCATCAGCATGTCCTTCTGGAGACAGATGTGGCCCAGGCCTTCAGAGATCTGTTTGTAGGATAAGAGAGAGGAAGAGATATGGTTCCTTGGGGAGTGATAGAGGGTGGAGTGGATTGGAGGTCGGGGGAGGGGCCGGGATTCAGTCATCTCCACCCTCTGCAGGGAGCTTTGGATAAGGATCCGGCGGGAATCCAACTACACCCTGAAGATGACCAGAGCATGTCCGTCCACCGGCTTGTTAAATATATACCTGGGGGGGGATGAAGGATCATTCCACTGTCTCTGAAGCACCCACACACCTACCTCCTGTTGCTTCGGAGATGGCTGTACACAATTGGGAGGGGCAGAGGTGGCCCCTGGAAACTTAGATGGTTTCATTGATGACACACACAACTCTGGGAGGTGAAAAATATATCCCCATAAAGCCTTGACAGGTTGCAGATGTGGTCTGTGCAATCTCCCAAGATGGTAGAGGTGGACTTAAGACTATATAAAGCCACAAGGAAGTCTGGGCAACCTATGAAAGGCCACAAAGAAGGCTGGCCTGTGCAGCCTCACCAGGGAAACCAGGTGGCCTATGTGGCATGTCAGAGCTGCAGGAATGACTTGTGGACATTATATATAATGTCCAGAAGTGGCAGACATAGCCTGTACAACCTCTGGTGGACAGCATTGCCTGCATAACCTCATAGAGCTATGCAGATGGTCTGTAAAACACAAGGCAGCAAATGTGTCCTTTGCCATCTCGTAGAGCTGCAGAGATGGTCTGGACAATCTCACGACGGCAAAGGTAGCCTGTACCACCTCATGGACTTTCAGAGGTGGTCTAAACTGTGAAGTGGCAGGTGAGATGAGACTCAGTATAACTCCATCGGGTAGACAAAGTGGTCTGTACAGCTTTGCAGACATGGTCTGCACAACCTCACAGGACAACATAGGTGGCCCAGAATATCTCATGGGTGCAAGAAGAGTATGTCTGCCACCCTAAGTGCTACAGAAGTGGCTTCCTTCTTCTTTTTTTTTTTTTTTTTTTTTGCAATAGGGTCTCGCTCTGTCACCTGAGCTGGAGTGCAGTGGCACAATCTTGGCTCACTGCAACTTCTACCTCCTGGGCTCAAGTGATCCTTCCACCTCAGCCTCCTTAGTAATGGAAACAACAGGCACACACCACCATGCCTGGCTAATTTTTCTTTTTTTTTGAGACAGAGTCTCACTCTGTTACCCAGGCTAGAGTACAGTGGCGCAATCTTGGCTCACTGCAACTTCTACCTCCTGGGTTCAAGCGATTCTCCCACCTCAGTAGTCCTTGAGTGCCTAGGACTACAGGTGTGTGCCACCATGCCCAGCAATTTTTTTTTGTGTATGTGTGTGTGTGTATATATATATATTTGAGATGAAGTCTCACTCTGTGCCAGGCTGGAGTGCAGTGGTGTGATCTCCACTCACTGCAACCTCCACCTCCTTGTTTCAAGTGATTCTCCTGCCACAGCCTCCTGAGTAGCTGGGACTACAGGCATGTGCCACCACGCCCGCTAATTTTTGTATTTTTAGTAGAGACAGAGTTTCACCATGTTGGCCAGGATGGCCTCGATCTCCAAAGTGCTGGGATTATAGGTGTGAGCCACTGCACCCAGCCAATTTTTTGTATTTTTGGTAGAGACGGGGTTTTGCCATGTTGGCCAGGCTGCTCTTGAACTCCTGACCTCAGGTGATCCACCCACCTCGACTTCCGAAAGTGCTGGGATTACAGGCATGAGCCACCATGCCCAGCCAGCCAGCTAATTTTTTTTTTTTTTTTTTTTTTTTTTTTTTTGAGGCAGAGTCTTGCTCTGTCGCCAGGCTGGAGTGCAGTGGTGCATTCTCCACTCACTACAACCTCTGCCGCCTGGGTTCAAGTGATTCTCCTGCCTCAGCCTCCCAAGTAGCTGGGACTATAGGCACATTCCACCATGCCTGGTTAATTTTTGTATTTTTAGTAGAGAGGGGGTTTCACCATGTTGGCCAGGATGGTCTTGATCTCTTGACCTCATGATCTGCCCGCCTCGGCCCCCCAAAGTGCCGGGATTACAGACATGAGCCACCATGCCTGGCTGCTGCTTTTTTTTTTTTTTTTTTTTTTTTTTTTTTTTTTGAGACAGAGTCTCGCTCCATCACGGGGAGCCAGGCTGGAATGCAGTGGCAAGACCTCAGCTCACTGCAACCTCCGCCTCCCGGGTTCAAGCAATTCTGCCTCAGCCTCCCGAGTAGCTGGGACTACAGGCACGTGCCACCACGCCCAGCTAATTTTTGTATTTTTAGTAGAGATGGGGTTTCACCATGTTGGCCAGGATGGTCTTGATCTCCTGACCTCATGATCCGCCCACCTCGGCCTCCCAAAGTGCTGGGATGTATTTTTTTGTAGAGAAGAAATTTTGCCATGTTGTCCAGGCTGGTCTTGAACTCCTGGCCTCAAGTGATCCTCCTGCCTAGATCTCCCAAAGCTCTTGGATTGCAGGTATGAGCTACCGCCCCGGCACTTGTTTCTCTGTACTCAATTTTTGTGTCCCTGGTCCTCTGGCAGGGCTAGGAGGAAGGGAGCTCACCGAGCCTGGATATCAATGCCCAGAGCCTCATCGTTGAGGTAGAAGAAAGTCCTGTTTGGGATCAGCTGGACCTCAAAAGATGGGAGGACTAGGTGAAAAAAAAAGCCATGAGCACCCTCAGTATTGCAGCCGCTTCCTCATTCCTTCCCAGTCCTGCTCCTTCCTCAATGGCTCTCCCAACCCCCCAAGGGCTGGAACACCGGCACCCAGCACTCAGCACCCAGCTCAGGTCCTGGTTCACAGCGGAGGCTCCCCCCTGAAACCTCCCTTCCATTCCCAGTCCCGTCCCTGGCATGTTCATCTTGCCCACACCACCTGCACCCTTCTCACCATATTCCTTCACATTGAAGGCAGCCTTGAACCTCTGCTTAGGTGCACATTGGTACCGGGCTTCAATGGTCCAGGTCCCCAAACTGAGGCACAGAAAGTTAAGAGAAATGGAGACAGAGAATGACAACTTCCCTTGACACCTCTCGGGCTCCCAGACCTGACAAGGGCACCTGACAAGCTCTGGGAGGTAAAGGAGCTATAAAAGAAGCCGTCCTTGGCTAACACACCCTGGCTAGTCACAGTGATTCCATTTGGGTTCTGTGGGGGACAGGGGCTGGCGCTGGTGACTGCCCTCCGGGACAGTCCCGGGGGCAGCACACCGTGTAGCCTGCGTCCCGGATTCACCCCCCAATCGGGAAAAGCACCTTGATGTCCAGAGTGAATATCCTGGTCACAGGGTCCATCCTGTGGTTCACAGTGAACACCCGGTACTGAACTGGGGGAGAAGGAGAACTCTGAGTATTGGGTAGAGGAAGGGAGAGAGAGAGAGTTTGGATCTTGGGCTGTGGGGGGACCATTTATGCAGAGAGATATCTTGGGAGGTGGAGAAGGTTTTAGGGGACGGGAGTATCTCAGACACTGCGAGAGACTAGGGATGACAGCCAGTGACTGCCCGAGGCCAAGGGCCTCGGGGCTATACCCAAGTGCTCAGGGGTGTAGATGGTCTTGTCCGTCTGGATGAAGATGTAGCCAGCATGAGGAGCCACCAGCACCATCTTCTCCATGAATGAGGAGACTGAAGTGGGTGCCCAAGTTGCCCGGATGATGACATATTGCTGCCCTGGTTGTGGGGGGGTATACCAGGCTCTCAGGAACCTGAGAGAGAGAGATACTCATACTCCTCAGGCTCTGCTGGGGTCTCCCTGGCTGGGGGTGAAGCCCTGGGACAGATCCTGGAAGGGGCAATTGACTGAAGGTCTTGTGGCTCTGTCTTTGGGAGCTATGTTGCCATGTGCAGTTGTGTAGGTTGCTCACTGCACAAGAGCACCCAGCCAAGGGAAGGACAGAATCCAGTCCATGCTCAGCTTCCCAAGCTACCGACAGAAGGCACCTTTTATAATTCATGCAGAGGCATCAAATGGGCTAATGGAGGGTTCTTGGAGCCCAGGCTTAAGGACATTCGACTTCTAAATGGACAGGGTGTGAGAGGAGCAGTAAGTAGTTTGGGGCCTGCATCTACTCTCCAGACCAGAGTCTGCCCCTTTCTGCCTTTATTGCTGACCCAGAGCCTCCCTTTGTGGTCACCCGTGCCAGCCTGTCACATACCGTCACAGGTGCCTGGCCCATAAAGTCATTTCCTGGCGAGAGAATGAGCTGGCTCCTTGCCAACACCGTCTTCTTCTTGGGGAAGTCCCACACTGTGAGGTTCACCTCGAGGGTCCTCGTGAGGGGCTGCCTGGAGTCCAAGTGGGCCTGAATGTGGATGTTCTCCGGGCTGCCGACCCTCAGGACTCGGGGGGGTCACCAGGATGTACCTGCCGGTAGACAAACACAGGGGCAGTAAGGGACTTGCGTAAGGAAAGTGACACGGAACAGGAGTTACAAGCTGTAATCACAGACGTCGGACGTGCAGGAAGCCAGCTGAGCCCCCTCCATTTCCCAGACTCAGAGGCTCAGCATGGGTAAGGGGGCTTCCCAAGAGAAGCAGAATCCACCCCAGGGGCCAGGGCACATCCATGGCAGGTGGCAGGGTGATGGGTGGCCACAGGCTGCAGATGTCTGTCCTCTTGTCTGCCCCGGCCCTAGCCTGTTTGCCTTGGCTTGTCGTGGCTGAGTTAATATCTAAACAAGTGTGGGGCGAGAATTCCTGTAAATCCAATGGGGCGGAGTCGGGGGTGTTTCTCCCTTCCCAGCCAAGCCTCCAAAAGAAGCTTGGGTCAGATGCATTGAGAAGTACCCCGGTCCCTTCCTCAGGGGCCAGAGTGGTAGGAGAATTGCCTGCCCCATGAGCCATGAGGGTCTAATCCTTTTTTTTTTTTTTTTGAGATGGAGTCTGGCTCTGTCATCCAGGCTGGAATGCAATGGCGCAATCTCAGCTCACTGCAACCTCTGACTCCTGGGTTCAAGTGAGTCTCCTGCCTCAGCCTCCCAAGTAGCTGAGATTACACGTGTGTGCCAGCACACCTAATTTTTGCATTTTTAATAGAGACAGGCTTTTTACCATGTTGGCCAGGCTGGTCTTGAACTCCTGACCTCAAGTGATCCGCCCCACTTGGCCTCCTAAAATTCTGGGATTACAGGCGTGAGCCACCGTGCCTGGCCATGAAGGTCTTATCCAAAAGTCCTCCCCTCACCCAGCAAGGAGCTTTGCACACCCAGGACACAACTCAGGGCTTGGTTGCGATTGGCTGGCAGGAGGAGGGGGCAAACATCTTCTACCCTAGCCTGGATGGATTTTCCCTACTTTTGCCCTTGTGAAACTGGTAAAACAGGGCAGCTGCCCAAATAGGGGCAGTGCTGGCATTTTTTCCCCTATTTCCCAATTCCAGGCGTGAGCAGCCATGTGGCATTTGACCATCTGGCCGCGGACCCGCCATAACGGAACCTCCTGAGAAATCCAAGGGTCAAAGTCCAATTCCCGGGGTTCAAGTCCTTGCACTACATGGATTTCCCCATCCTTGCAAGAGGCAATTCTGCTTAGTAAATTGTGACCATTGTCTATTGTTCCTAAGTCATGCCAGAGTCTCTGGGTTCCTTTTCCAGAAGGCAAATTATACATATTAAACCAGGGGAAGAAAACACATCATGCTTGAAGCATTCCTGGAAAAAGGCTTTCTCTGTCTTCAAATAATTCTCACTGTTTAGTGGGCTTATTAAATACAACGTTGAGATGGCTTTGTGGTGTCTGCCTCTAAGAGGCAGCTGGGCTTGATGATGAGTCTGTTTGAATCTACCCCCCTATAGTGATGTCAATTCAGCAGCTTGGGAAATTTTGCCTATTGAAGGGCTCCTGATCCCCTTACCAAATAATAATATACTTTTTTTTTTTTTTGAGATGGAGTCTTGCTCTGTCGTCCAGGCTGGAGTGCAGTGGTGCAGTCTTGGCTCACTGAAATCTCCACCTCCCAGGTTCAAGCGATTCTCCTGCCTCAGCCTGAGTAGCTGGGATTACAGGCATGCGCCACCATGCCCGGCTAATTTTGGCATTTTTAGTAGAGACAGGATTTCACCATGTTGGTCAGGCTGGTCTCAAATTCCTGACCTCATGATCCACCCACCTTGGCTTCCCAAAGTGCTGGGCTTATGGGTATGAGCCACTGTGCCCAGCCACTTTTTTTTTTTTTTTTTTTTTTGAGACATCTCACTGTTGCCCAGGTTGGAGTGCAGGGGTGCGCTCTTGGTTCACTGCAACATCCACCTCTCAGGTTCAAGCCATTCTCCCGCCTCAGCCTCCTGAGTCATTAGGATTACAGGTGTGCATCACCCACACCCAGCTAATTTTTTGAATTTTTAGTAGAGGCAGGATTTCACCATGTTGTCCAGGCTGGTCTTGAACTCCAGACCTCAAGTGATCCACCCACTTCAGCCTCCCAAAGTGCTGGGATTGCAGGCATGAGCCACTGCGTCCAGCAGATAATATACATTTATCCAGCAAAGATTCATTAAGCGTTACTATGAGCCTGGCCCCTGCTTAGCATGCTGGGGACACAGCAGCGAGCATGACAGACAAAATCCCTGCCTGTGTAGAGTGGACATTTACTGCACACTTACTTGCCAAGGGCCTAAAGTGCATTTCTCCTGAAATCCCAGTCTCCCATTAATTGGGCCTTACTGTGCCCATTTTCTAGATCCTGCCTTTGTAGAGAGCTGAAACCAAGGGTGTCAGAAGCAAAGGGAGGAGTGGGGATCTAGTGATTTAGTCCTGGGCATTTGTTTCCAGACACTGCTCAATGTGTTCTTTGTCCCCTCATAGAAGGTTTGCAGCTGGCCCAGGAGTTGTGGCTCATGCCTGTAGTCCCAGTTACTCAGGACGCTGAGGTGGGAGGATTGCTTGAGCCCAGGAGGTCGAGGATGCAGTGAGCAGTGATTGCACCACTGCACTCCAACCTGGGCAACCCTACCTCAAAAGAAGAAGAAGGAGGAGGGGAAGGGGGAGGGGGAGGGGGAGGAGAGGGAGGAGTGGGGGAGAGGGGGGAGGAGTGGGGGGAGAGGGGGGAGGAGTGGGGAAGAGGGGGGAGGAGTGGGGGGAGAGGGGGGAGGAGGGGGGGGAGAGGGGGGAGGAGTGGGGGAGAGGGGGAGGAGTGGGGGAGAGGGGGGGGGGGGGAGGAGTGGGGGAGAGGGGGGAGGGAGTGGGGGAGAGGGGGGAGGGGGGAGGAGGAGGAAGGGGGAGGGAGGAGGAGGAGGAGGGGGAGGAGGAGGGGGGGAGGAGTGGGGGAGAGGGGGGGGAGGAGGGGGGAGAGGGGGGAGGAGCGGGGAGAGGGGGGAGGAGTGGGGGAGAGGGGGGGAGGAGTGGGGGAGGGAGGGGGAGGGAGTGGGGGAGAGGGGGGAGGGGGAGGAGGAGGAAGGGGGAGGGAGGAGGAGGAGGAGGGGGAGGAGGAGGGGGGAGGAGGAGGGGAGGAGGAGGGGGAGGGGGGAGGAGGAGGGGGAGGAGGGGGGAGGAGGGGGAGGAGGGGGGAGGAGGGGGAGGAGGAGTTGCCTTCCAGCCATGCTGAAGTAATTAGCACACATTTCACGGATAGGAGGCTGAGGCCCCAGGACGCTAAGCAATTTGCCCCGTGTCAGGCAGCTGGGGAGCAGTGAGGCTTCCGATAATGCTCTTAAGTTGATGTTTTAGGGAGCAAAGACTCAATATAATCAAATTTAAGCCTGGCTCAGATAAGCAGGTGACACTTAATTTGGAAGGTTCTAGAACATTAATGTCTATATTTACTGTCCCAGGGTTTCAGAGAATCTCCATTGGTTCTGCTCTTTTTTTTTTTTTTTTTTTTTTTTGACGGGGCTTCATTCTGTCGCCAGGCTGGAGTACAATGGCGAGATCTCGGCTCACTGCAACCTCCACCTCCTGGGTTCAAGTGATTCTCCTGCCTCGGCCTCCCTAGTAGCTGGGATTACAGGCGCCTGCCACCACACTCACCTAATTTTTGTACTTTTAGTAGAGACGGGGTTTCACCATGTTGACCAGGATGGTCTTGATCTCTTGACCTTGTTATCTGCCTGCCTCGACCTCCCAAAGTGCTGGGATTACAGGCGTGAGCCACTGTGCCCGGTCTTGTTTTTGTTTTTTAAAACGGAGTCTCGCTCTGTCACCCAGGCTGGAGTGCAGTAGCACAATCTTGGCTCTCTGCAATCTCTGCCTCCCAGGTTCAAGCGATTCTCCTGCCTCAGCCTCATGAGTAGCTGAGATTAAAGATGCCCATCACGACACCTGGCTAGTTTTTGTATTTTTAGCAGAGGTGAGGTTTCACCATGTCGGCCAGTATGGTCTTAAACTCCCGACCTCAGGTAATCCACTCACCTCGGCCTCCCAAAGTGCTGGGATTACAGGAGTGAGCCACCACGCCCGGCCTTCAGTGGTTCTGTTTATGTCTGCCTGGGGTGGGGGGTAAGAGCCCCCCCTTCAGCAGGTGTTCCCATTCCCCCCTCTGTTGGGGGCAGGGATTGCAGGTGTCTGAGTTAGGTGATTGCCCAAAGGCAAGGGGCGTCAGCTGGCTCTCTCCGCAGTCTCCTTCTTTTCCCCCAGTCTGGGCCCTGTCTCCCAGTACCAGTATCTCTATCGACACAGTGAGAATTGCCAAGTAGAACCATCTGAGCCATTTTTAAAATTTTTATTTTTATTTTTTGTTTTTAGAGACAAAGTCTCCCTCTGTTGCCCAGGCTGGAATGCAGTAGCACAGTCATAGCTCACTGCAGTCTTGGCTTCCTGGACTCCGGTGATCCTCCCACCTCAGCCTCCTAAGTAGCCTGGACTACAGGCGGGCACCACCATGCCCAACCAATTTGTTTTGTATTTTTGATAGAGACGGGGTCTCTCTATGTTGCCTAGTCTGGTCTTGAACTCCTGGGCTCAAGTGATCCTCCAGCCTTGGCCTCCCGAAGCCCTGGATGACAGGTGTGAGCCACCATGCCCGGCCCGGAGTGTGCATTTTTACTGTAGCCCCAGTCACCTGGACTGCCTCTTTAAATCCTCTCAGCAATCTAATGAATTAAGGATCACCTCTGGCCCGTTTTACAGATGAAAAAACTCTTCAGGCTCAGTGGCTGACACCTGGAATTTCAGCGCTTTGGGGGGGCAGAGCTGGGAGGATCGCTTGTAGACCAGGAGTTCGAGACCAGCCCGGGCAAAATAGCCAACTCTACTCTACAATTTTTTTTTTTTTTAAATTAGCTGGGTATAATGATGTTGGCCTGTGATCCCAACTACTCAGGGGGCTGAGGTGGGAGGATCGCTTGAGCACAGGAGTCAAGGCTGCCGTGAACAGCAGTACTGCCACTGCGCTCTGGCTTGGGTGACAGAGTGAGAACCTGTCCCCAAAGTTAAAAAATAAAAATACAGAAAGAAAAACAACAACAACGGAGGCAACCAGGGGTGGTGGCTCGCTCTTGTAATCCCAGCATTTTGGGAGGCCAAAGTGGGAGGATTGCTGGAGCTCAGGAGTTTGAGACCAGTCTGGGCAACACAGTGAGGCCCCATCTCTATAATAAATAGATAGAGAAAGAGAAAGAAAGAGAAGAAAGAAAGACAGAAAGAGAAGAAAGAATAAAGAGGAGACAGAAAAAAGAAGAAAGAAAGAAAGAAAACAGCAGCATTATAAATGTGAAGAATCCTATCCCAAATTGCACAGCTGAGAAACTGTGGCACAGGGAGGTTGAATGTCTTGCCCAGGGTCACACAGCAAGTTGAGTGATGGAAGCTGAGTTTGTGAACCCGGATGGTAAAGGGAACCCAAGAAAGGTAGAGGGTGAACCTAGAGCTCCACCCAGGTCCACCTGAGCTGCAGACAGTGAGCTGTGGCAGACTGGCGGCTCCTGCTCAAGTCCACGTGGCTTCTCGCACTTGGACACCAGAGGGCGCCAGCGAGCCTCCGGTCAGGCGGGCGGCTGCTCTCGGCCCCTCCCGCAGGAATGCCAGTGCTGGAAGGAGGGGACCTTGGCTGCCCGCCCGGAGCAGCTGCGCCTGCCGCTCAGATTCCGTCCGCCTTCCCCGCCCCCCGGGACCCGGAGTTTGCACCGAGGAGGCGCGGGCGGGAGGGGCGGCCTTGCAGGGAGGTGTCCTTGCAGAGATGCAGCCTCTGGTTTTACTCCGTCCTCCAGGGCTTTGAGCTCAGAGCTTCCTGGGAAAGGCCGGGCAGGACCCAGGAGACCAAGGAATAAGGCTACCATCAACATAACTATTAAGGTCTCTAATTTATTACTACATTCCCAGCACTTAGTAGAACTTTCTCCCTGGCAAGCTCCATTTCACAGATAAAGAAACTGAGGGTCAGAGAAGTACCCTGTCTTGTCCAGGTAGGAGGTGTCAGGAGCTTCTCAGTGTGGACTCTACTGCCAGGATGTGCCAGCGTGGTCACTTCCAGTCCCCAGCCCAGGCTCCTTGAGTCATTTTTTCATTTCCACAGTGCTGATGATGTGGGTAGAGCAAAGAGACAACAAACAGTCCCCTGCCCGTGGAGCTGACATTCTAGTGGGTGATGACTGTAAGAAACAAGCATAGCATAGTAGTATATGCTTGCCAGTCGTGGTGGCTCATGTCTGTAATCCCAGCACTTTGGGAGACTGAGGTGGGAGGATCGCTTGAACCCAGGAGTTCAAGAGCAGCCTGCTCAATAAAGCAAGGCCCTTGTTTATATATATATATATATATATATATATATATATATATATATATTGAAAGAAAGAGAAGAAAGGAAAAAGAAAAGAAAAAGGAGGGAAGGAAGGAAGGGGGGAAGGAAAGAAAGAGAGAGAACCATGTCAGATGATGGGAAATAAAACAGGTAACAGAATAAAGGGACAGTGTGCTATCTTATGGTGATCCTGGAGGGCTCCTTGGAGGAGGTGATATTTGAGCACATGAAGGAAGTGAGGGAGGGAGCCTTGTGGATATTTGGGGAAAACATTCTATGCAGAGGAAACAGCAAATGCAAAGGCCTTGAGGTTGGAGTGTTTAAGAAACAGCAAGGAGGCCAGGCATGGTGGCTCACACCTGTAATACAAGCGCTTTAGGAGGCCAAGGCTGGAGGATCACTCGAGTCCAGGAGTTTGAGGTTGCAGTGAACTATGATCATGCCACTGCACACCAGCCTGGGTGACAGAGAGAAACCCTGTCTCTAAAAAAGAGTGAAAGACAGACAGACGAAATGGCACAGTAAAGAGGTCAGTGATGCTGGAATGAGTGGGGGATGAGGAAAAAGTAGGAGATAATTTGAGACAAATATTCAGTGGTCAGATGATGTAGCTTTGATCTGAGTCTAAATAAGAGGGGGAAGCATGCGGGGCATGGCGGCTCACACCTGTAATCCCAGCATTTTGGGAGACCAGGGCGGAAGGATTGCTTGAGACCAAGAGTTCAATACTAGCCTGGGCAACATAGTGAGACGCCTTCTCTACAAAAAGTTTTTTAAAAGTTAGCTAGGCGTGGTGGCAGGCACCTGTGGTCCCAGCTACTCAGGAGGCTGAGGTGGGAAGGTCTTTGAGCCTAGCAGCTTGGGGCTGCACCACTACACTCCAATCTGATGACAGAGCAAGACCCTGTCTCAAAAAAAAAAAAAAAAAAAAATCTAAGAGAAGAAACCACTGGGGAGTTTTGAAAAGAGGGTTGATATTATCTTTGTAGTTTTTGGATTTTTTTGTTCTTGTTTTTTTGAGAAGGAGTCTTGATCTGTCTCCAGGCCGGAGTGCAGTAGCACAGTCTAGGCTCACTACAACCTCTGCCTCCTGGATTCAAGTGATTCTCCTGCCTCAGCCTCTCAAGAAGCTGGGACTGCAGGTGCATGCCACCACACCCGGCTAATTTTTGTATTTTTAGTAGAGACAGGTTTCATCATGTTGGCCAGGATGATCTTGATGTCTTGACCTCGTGTTCTGCCTGTTTGGCCTCCCAAAGTGCTGGGATTATAGGCGTGAGCCACCGCTCCTGGCCATCTTTGTGTTTTAACAGAATCAGTCTGGCTATGTCCTTTCTTATTTTATTTATTTATTTATTTGAGACAGGGTCTGTCTCTCTCAGCAGGCTGAAGTGCAGTGGTGCGGTCATAGCTCACGGCAGCCTCCATCTCCTGGATGCAAGGGATCCTCCCACCTCAACCTCCTGAGTAGCTGAGACCACAGGGGCATGCCACCACACTGGGCTACTTTTTAAATTATTTGTAGAGAAGGGGTTTCGCTATGCTGCCCAAGCTGGTCTCAAAATCCTGGCGTCAAGTGATTCTCTTGGCTTCACCTCCCAGTGTTGGGATTACATGTGTGAACCACTGTGCTATCAGTATGTCCTTTGTTTCTGGATCTTGAAATTTTAAAGCAAAATAATAATAATAATAATAATTCCACAACATAAAAATAAGCCTGGGAGGCTGAGGCAGGAGAATTGTTTAAACCCAGGAGGCAGAGGTTGCAGTGAGCCGAGATTTCGCCATTGCACTCCAGCCTGGGTGACAGAACAAGACTCCGGCTAGGAAAAATTTCAAAATTAAATAAATAAATAGAATAAGTCCAAACTTATTCCCAGCTACTATTTATTCCCAGCTACTCAGGAGGCTGAGACAGGAGAATCGTGTGAACCTGGGAGATGGAGGTTGCAGTGAGCCAAGATCACGCCATTGCACTCCAGCCCAGGCAACAGTGTGAGACTCCGTCTCAAAAAAAAAAAGAAAGAAAAAGAAAAGAAACACAAAAGGTTCTTTAACATTTGAAAAGATATTCAGCTTCTTTCATAGTAAGATAAATGCAATTTACAACCACACCGAGATACCAATTTTTATCTATTAGATTTGCATAAACTCAGAAGACAGCTAATGTGCTGTGAGCCAAAGCTGCCGCCAAGCAAGGAGGCGGACATATGGACACTGGTCCTCCAGGAAGGACGCGAATTGGATAATGTTCAGGAAAATCACAAATGCATAGATTCTTTGGCCAAATAATCTCATAACAGAAACTCTTGCACATGTGTGAGAGGATACAAGGCCTGCCATTGCAGTCATCTATGTAATAGCAAACATTTGGAGAGACCCAGAGATCTATCAGTAGAGGAAGGGCTGCATGAATTATTGTTCACCTACACAATAGAATATACTGCAGATCTAAAAAGAATGAGGATGTCTGCTTGGGCTGTTATGGAAAATCCTCTGGCTGGGCACAGTGGCTCACGCCTGTAATCCCAGCACTTTGGGAGGCTGAGGAGGGCGAATCAGTTAGGAGTTTGAGACCAGCCTGGCCAACATGGTGAAACCCCATCTCTACTAAAAATACAAAAATCAGCCAGGCGCGGTGGCAGGTGCCTGTAGTCCTAGGTACTCAGGAGTCTGAAGTAGGAGAATTGCTTGAACCCGGGAAGGGAGAGGTTGCAGTGAGCTGAGATCATGCCACTGCATTCCAACCTGGGTGACAGAGCGAGACCCTGTCTCAAAAAAGAAAAAAAAAAAATCCTCCAAGGTATACATGATTCAAGGAAACAAGTAAAGTTCACATCGATTTGTATAGTATGATGCTTTTACTAAAAAAGTTTTTTTAAAAATATATATTCAGTTTTTTTGTTTGTGTGTTTTTTGTTTTGAGACAGAGTCTCACTCTGTCACCCAGGCTGGAGTGCAGTGGGCAATCTTGGCTCACTGCAACCCTCGCCTCCTGGGTTCAAGCAATTCTCCTGCCTCAGCCTCCTGAGTAGCTGGGATTACACCACCTACCACCGTGCCTAGCTAATTTTTGTATTTTTAGTAGAGATGGGGTTTAGCCATGTTGGCCAGACTGGTCTCGAACTCCTGACCTCAGGTGATGCACCTGCCTCGGCCTCCCAAAGTGCTGGGATTACAGGCATGAGTCACCGTGCCTGGCCTATATTCAATTTGTTTAAACTAAAACTCTCCATGTCTGTTTTTAAAATTGTGGTAAAATATGTACTCTACAAAATTTACCATTTTTGGCCAGGTGCAGTGGCTCATGTTTGTAATCCCTGTACTTTGGGAGACCAAGGTGGGAGGATCACCTGAGGTTGGGAGTTTTAGACCAGCCTGGCCAACATGGAAAACCCCATCTCTACTAAAAATACAAAAATCAGCTGTGCGTGGTGGCACATGCCTGTAATTCCCAGCCAGGCGTGGTGGAGCACGCCTGTAGTCCCAGCTACTCGGGAAGCGGAGGCAGGAGAATCGCCTGAACCAGGGAGGCAGAGGTTGCAGTGACCTGAGATTGTGCCACTGCACTCTAGCCTGGGTGGCAGAGTGAGACCCTGTCTCAAAAAAAAAAAAAAAGTAACTACCATTTTAACCATTTATAAGTGTACAGATCAGAGGCCTTAGGTACATTCACACTGGGGTGCAACCCTCACCTCTGTCCATCTCCAGAACTTCATCCGCTTCCCCAAACAGAAACTCTGTCCCCATGAAACACAGATCCCCCATTCCGTCCTCCCTCCACCCTGGGCGCCCACTGTGTGACTTTCTAGCTCTGTGGATTTGACTACTTTAAGCCTCTCAGATAAGTGGAATTTTCTATCTGGTTTATTTCACTCAGCATGGTGTTCTCAGTACTCACCCATGTGTCAGAATTTCCTTCCTTTTTAAGGATATACAAAAGTCTGTTTATCCTTTTCATGAGTTCCTGTTTTATTTTTTTCAGACAGAGACTTGCTCTGCCGCCCAGGCCGGAGTGCAGTGACGCAATCCTGGCCTCACTGCAGCCTCTGCCTCCCGGGTTCAAGTGATTCTCATGCCTCGGCCTCCCAAGTAGCTGGGATTACAGGCGCCTGCCACCACGCCCAGCTGATTTTTGTATTTTTAGTAGAGAGAGCGTTTCGCTATGTTGGCCAGGCTGATCTCGAACTCCTGGCCTCAAGTGATCTGCCTGCCTCAGCCTCCCACAGTGCTGGGATTACAGGCGTGAACCACCGTGCCTGGCTTGCTGGCTTTCTCTCTCTTTCTCTCTCTGTTTGGAGCCAGTAGTTCAATTGGCTTTTTAATTTTTTATTTAATTTTAATAAATCAAGCTTCATTAAATAGTAAATGTAACTATGACTTGTGGTTATAAATACATATTTAATCGCAAAAATATACATACATTGCTGGTGTGTGCTCAAATACATTTTGCTGATGGGGTGTGTAACCAGGAGTGTCCCCTTGGTCCACAGAGCTCTGGGGTACGCACGGGGGGGGGGGGGGGGGGGGTTGTGAATCATTCCTGTATTCTCAGGCCCAGGATCATGAAGTCATGAGGTTGAATGAGGCAGAGTCTGTCTCATCCTTCAAGGGTCATAGCAATGCCTCTTCCTCTGGGAAGCCACTCTTGCTTTCCCAGAGACAGCTGCGGCTTCCTGCTCTGGGCTCCCCAGACCAAGTTCCTGGGGTCCCTCTCTCTATTCCAACTGTGACCACAGAGAGGTCTATGCCTGAAAACTGAGGCCTTTCTGGGATTCTAGCCACATCCAGGCACAGAGCAAGAGAAGAGGAGTTTGCAGAGTGAATGAATGTGTGGAGTCTGCTCAGCCTCTGAATTAGACGTGGAATGAAGAGGTCTGGTTGTTTAGGGGTGGGGATCGTGGGGCTCTGTTCAGCTCACCTTGGCCGCACCCGGGCTGGGAGGCAGCCGCAGGACAGACATCGAAGGCCCAGGCTGAGGAGGCGCGGACAGCGGAAGAGGAGGCGGTGGGTGGTTCGCACGTACAGGCTGCCGGAGGAGTCCACGGTTTTGAGCATGGTCAGCGGCGAGTAGCGGACGTTGGTCTGTTGGCGCAGGGGTGGTCGAGCCGAGCCGATGACCTTGACAATGGCCTGCAGGGTGGAGCCCCTGAGCCCTGGGACCCAGGGAGGGCCTCTCCCTGAAACATATCTGAGCCACGTCTGGGGCTCTGGGCCCTCACTCACCTGAACCACGTCCTGTGGGCTCTGTCCCACGGAGCGAAACAGCTCCCTGGAGGCTGGGAGGTAGAGGTCCCGGAAGTAGTGCAGGGTGTCAGGGTCAGCGCCTGGGAACTCAGCTGTAGAAACCTGCGCCAGAAGCTTCCCCTCAAACTCGGTGACCACGGGGCCTGGCTCCACCAGGGAGATGCTGTGACCGGGCAGGGGGTAGTGTGAGTCTGATGGCCCAACCACTCCCTTCCCTATTTTGTCCAATTTTTTTTTAAGAGACAGGCCTTACTCTGTTGCCCAGGCTGGAGTGCAGTGGCATGATCATAGCTCACTGCAGCCTCCAATTCCTGGGCTCAAGCAATCCTCCTCCCTCAGCCTCCCGAGTAGCTGGGACTGCAGGTACACACACCACCACCCTTGGATAATTTTTAAGTTTTTTTTTTGAGATGGGGTCTCGCTATGTTGCCCAGGCTGGTCTCAAACTCCTGGCCTCAAGTGATCCTCCCATTTCAGCCTCTCAAAGTGCTGGGATTACAGGTGTGAGCCACTGCACCCAGCTTCATTGTCTTCTCCCCCGTTTTGATTCCAACTCCCCAGCACTGCCTCCAGCCCCCATCTGCCCACGTGCCCGCCTCACAAGATGTTGAACTGCAGCAGCTGGATAGCCAAGCTTTCGAAGAATCCCTCCAGGGCGAACTTGGAGGCGGCATAGACATCGTTGAAGATGACACCTGTGAGGGTCAGAGGGAGGAAACCTCTTTGAGGGTCTGGGAGATGGGCTTTGTGGGTTCCAGGGTGATGGGTCTTTGGGAGACAGAGCAACAAGGATGTGGGGGACCAGACAGAGCAGATATCTGGTGCCAAGATGATGCCTGTATGGCATTGTGTGATGGGGTCGTATGGGGTCAGGACAAGGTTGTTCTCGGGTACTGGGTGCCACCTCCTCCCAGCTCCACTGGTCCCAGGAAACTCCCTATTTCCCTCCATTCTCTAAACCTTTGGGCCACGTGGGCATGGAATCCCCTCCATTTTCTCTTCAATGGGATCCTTGTCTCTTTCTTTCTCTCTTTCTCGTCTCTTTCTTTCTCTCTTCTGTCTTTCTTTCTCTCTTTCTCTTTCTGTCTTTTGTTCTTTCTCTTTCTTCCTCTCTTTTACTTTCTGTCTGTCTCTTTCTTTTCCTTCCTTCCTTCCTTGCTTGGTGTTGCTGTCCTGCAGGCTGGGCTGCAGTGGCACAATCACGGCTCACTGCACCCTTGAACTCCTGGGCTTAAGTGATCCTCCCACTTCAGCCTCCTGAGTAGCCGGGACTGAGGCACACACAACCATGCTTGGCTGATTTTTAAGTTTTTTTTTCTTTTTTGGAGACGGAATCTTGCTCTGTTATCCAGGCTGGAGTGCAGCCTCCGCCTCCCGAGATCAAGCAATTCTCCTGCCTCAGCCTCCTGAGTAGCTGGGACTACAGGCACGTGCCCACCACACTTGGCTGATTTTTTTGTATTTTAGTAGAAACGGGCTTTCACCATGTTGCCCAGGCTAGTCTCGAACTCCTGAGCTCAGGTAATCTGCCCGTCTCAGCCTCCCAAACTGCTGGGATTATAGGCGTGAACCACCACGCCGGGCTCCAGGCTAATTTAGAATATGATCTAAAACCCATTTGCCATCCTCCCAGTCAGGGGAGGGTCAGACACTGGTGGGATTTCCAGGGGCAGGTCCCCACAGCTCACCCTGCAGCCCCATGACACTGCTGACGACCACGATGTGGCCCTGCCGCCTCTTCTTCATGCCTGGAAGCACAGCTTTGACCAGACGGACAGCTCCGAAAAAGTTGGTGTCAAAGACATTCTGCATGGCAGCGAGGCTGAGCCCCTCCAGGGGCCCCACCAGGCCCATTCCGGCATTATTCACTAAGAGAAGAGGCACTAAGGGTTACCTCAAAGTCCCTCACTCTTCTATCATCACTTCCAGACACTCCCTGAATCACCCCATCCCGTACTCCACGTCCACGGTATCTTGAGTGGACAAATATGAAACCTTGGAAACCTGGTGATCTTTATTTATTTATTGAGATGGAGTCTTGCTTTGTTGCCCAGGCTGGAGTGCAATGGCACGATCTTGGCTCACTGCAAACTCCACCTCACAGGTTCAAGAGATTCTTCTGCCTCAGCCTCCCAAGTAGCTGGGGTTACAGGTATGCGCCGCCATGCCCAGCAATTTTTTTTGTATTTTTAGTAGAGACAGGGTTTCATCATGTTGGTCAGGCCGGTCTCAAACTCCTGACCTCGTGATCCACCAGCCTCAGCCTCCCAAAGTGCTGGGATTACAGGTGTGAGCCACCGAGCCTGGCTGAAACCTTGATGATCTTTAAACACAGTTTAGCATTTGTCATAGGGGATCCTCAGCCCTGGGTGGGGAGGAAGGGCTGCTGGGAATAGCGTCCCCCTTAATGTATGAGCAATTCAATTCTGACCCCAAATTGCATCAAGACAGCAATACCCACCCTCCTGCGAAGGTTTAGGGACTTTATGACTTATTTCTGCATCATACTGTCTTCCCCAAGTGACTCATCCAAGTAATTTTCTCAACCACATATGGCTTTCTCCATGTGTGAGAATTTCTACTCCATAAAATCCACCCCACCCAGGCCTCTGTTTGTTACTGGTGTCTCTAATATATATATATATTTTTTTAAGGCGGGGTTTCACCTTGTTGGTCAGGCTGGTCTTGAACTCCCGACCTCAGGTGATCTGCCCGCCTTGGCCTCCAAAGTGCTTGGGATTACAGGCATGAGCCACCATGCCTGGCCCTGTCTCTAATATTTTTATTCTTTTTTTTTTTCTTTCTTTCTTTTTTTTTTTTTAAGACGGGGTTTCACCATTTGGTCAGGCTGGTCTTGAACTCCTGACCTCAGGTGATCCACCCACCTTGGCCTTCAAAGTGCTTGGATTACAGGCGTGAGCCACCATGCCCGGCCCAATATTTTTATTCTTTAAAAAAAAAAATCATTTTTGGCCAGGCGTGGTGGCTCACGCCTGTAATCCCAGCACTCTGGGAGGCGGAGGTGGGCAGGTCACTTGAGGTCAGGCGTTTGAGACCAGTCTGGCCAACATGGTGAAACCTCGTCTCTACTAAAAATACAAAAATTAGCTGGACATGGTGGCAGGTGTCTGTAATCTGAGCTACTCTGGAGGTGAGGGAGAATCGCTTGAACCTGGGAGGTGGTAGTTGCAGTGAGCCAAGATCATGCCACTGGACGCAGAGCGAGACTCCATCTCAAAAAAAAAAAAAAAAAAATTATTTTTGAGACAAGGTCTTGCTCTGTCTCGCAGACTGGCTCTATCATAACTCACTGGAGCCTCAAACCCCTGGGCTCAAGGCATCCTCCCGCCTCGGCCTCCCGAGTAGCTGGGGATTAGGCAAGCACCGCTATGCCTGGCTACGTAGCTGGGATCAGGCAAGCACCACTATGCCTGACTACATTTTAATTTTTTTTGTAGAGTCAGAGTCTCATTATTTTGCTCAGGCTGTTCTTGAACTCCTGGGCTCAAGCAATCCTCCTATCTTAGCCTCCCAAAGTGCTAGGATTACAGGTGTGAGCCACTGCACCCAGCCCTTAGTAAATCAATTGGTAGGACCACCTGGTCTACCCATCTTGGCCAGCTGGTCTACCCCTTCTGTCCAGGTTTAGAGACTGCTGAAGAAGCCAGAGAGCTGGTGCTCAGACCTGGCCATATTGTAGGGTCTACACCAGACCAGGATGGGGCTTAGTGAACCAGGGGCTGTGACTCTCACCCAGCACGTCCACTTCTCCCTGGATGCAGCTGAGACACTGGGCCACTGACTCATCGCTGCACACGTCCAGCTGGGCCACGGTGAGGGTCTGCCCCAGAGCCTCCCCAGCAGCAGCCTCCAGTGTCTCCTTCTTCCTCAGGTCCCTCATGGTGGCCACCACTGGGGGCAGAGAGCAGAGCAGGGACAGGCACTGAGCTCCTTTCCCCTGGGTGAGGGCTTGCGCGTTTCTGTGACCTTGCATAAGAAGTCACAGTTTACACACCTACATTTATCACTCAGCCAACAAATGCATACTTGCGTACATGCATCTCCACATACCTATATCCGTCCTGCCAACCATGAGTTCAACAGACATTTATTGAGCATCTGCTATACACTACGCCCTATTCTAGGTGCTGAGGCTATAGCATGAAATAAGATAAACTCAGCCGGGTGTGATGGCTCACGCCTATAATCCCAACACTTTGGGAGGGCAAGGTGGGAGGGTGGCTTGACCCCAGGAGTTCGAGACCAGCTTGGGCAAGTATAGTGAGATCCCATCTCTACAAAAAATATATATACAAATTAGCCAGGTGTGGTGGGTGGCCCCCACCTGTAGTCCAGGCTACTTGGGAGGCTGCAATGGAAGGATCGCTTGAGCCCAGGAGGTTGAGGCTGCGGTGAGCCAAGATGGAGCCACTGCACTCCAGCCTGGGTGACAGAGTGAGACCCTGACTCAAAAAATAAAAGAATTAAGTCCAGGCGAGGTGGCTCACACCTGTAATCCCAGCACACTGGGAGGCCTGGGCAGGTGGATCACAAGGTCAAGAGATTGAGACCATCCTGACCAACATGGTGAAACCCCGTCTCTACTAAAAATACAAAACTTTGCTAGGTGTGGTGGCACGTGCCTGTAATCCCAGCTGCTCGGGAGGCTGAGGCAGGCATCCTCCCACCACTTGGGGAGGATGAGGCAGGCAGATCATCTGAGGTTCAAGACCAGCCTGACCAATATGGTGAAACTCTATCTCTACTAAAAATACAAAAAATTAGCTGGACATGGCGGCAGGTACCTGTAATCCCAGCTACTCAGGAGGCAGAGGCAGGAGAATCGCTTGAACCTGGAGGTGGCGGTTGCAGTGAGCCAAGATCATGCCACTGCACTCCAGCCTGGCAACAGAGTAAGACTCTGTCTCAAAAATCAATCAATAAATAAAGTGTCTGCCTTCATGGAATTTATAGCCTAGTAGGTAAGACAATAAAATATATAAACATAAAACAGATTGCCATAAAAAATGCATACACACCTATAGCCAACATATGTACATATATAAACACTCAAGTGAATAGCCACATTTTTTTTAAAGGAGATTCACTCTTGTTTCCCAGGCTGGAGTGCAATGGTGCTATCTCGGCTCACTGCAACCTCCGTCTCCTGGGTTCAAGCAATTCCCTTGCCTCAGCCTCCTGAGTAGCTGGGATTACACGCCCCTGCCACCACGCCCAGCTAATTTTTCATATTTTTAGTAGAGAGAGGGTTTCACCATATCGGTCAGGTTGGTCTTGAACCTCAGGTGATCTGCCCATCTCATTCTCCCCAAGTGCTGGGATTGCAGGCATGAGGGGCCAGAGAGCCACAGTGCCTGGTCAAGCTTATGCTCTTTTTTTTTTTTTTTTTTTTTAAGACAAAATCTAGCTCTTGTTGCCCAGGCTGGGCAGTGGCGCAATCTCAGTTCACTGCAACCTCTGCCTCCCGGTTTAAGCCATTCTCCTGCCTTAGCCTCCCAAGTAGCTGGGATTACAGGCACGTCCCACTATGCCTGGCTAATTTTTGTATTTTTAGTAGAGAAGGGGTTTCACCATGTTGGCCAGGTCTTGAACTCCTGACCTCAGGTGATCCACCTGCCTCAGCCTCCCAAAGTGCTGGGATTTAGGAGTGAACCACTGCGCCCGGCCTCAAGCTTATGCTCTTAAGCGGGAACTCAGAATATGTACTCTGTCTGCACCTGCCCCAGCGTACATGTTTGATATCCCCCAATGTGTGCACCCCACAATCACCCATGAACACTCTTGGAGCATTTGCATCTTGTCTTTGGGCCAGTGTGATTCGTGGGTAGCAGCTACATGAATGAGACCACTTGCATCTCCATGCGATATAGTGGTAAACACGGATGCAAGGGATGGGTTGCCTGAGTTCAAAGCCCAGCTCTGCCACTTTGCAGCTGAGAGACCTTGAGTAAAGACCTTTGACAGTCTGCGCCTCAGTTTCCTCACTTCTAAAATGGGGCAGCTGGGCATGGTGGCTCACTCCTGTAATCCCAGCACTTTGGGAGGCCGATGCAGGCAGATCAACTGAAGCCAGGAGTTTGAGACTGGTCTGGCCAACATGGTGAAACCCCATCTACTAAAAATACAAAAAACTAGCCGGGCGTGGTGGCGCGTGCCTGTAGTCCCAGATACTCAGGAGGCTTAGGCATGAAAATCACTTGAGCCTGGGAGGTGGAGGTTGCAGTGAGCTGAGATCGCACCACTGCACTCAGCCTGGGCAACAGCATAAGACTCTGACTCAAAACAAACAAACAAATAATAAAATAATAATAAATTGGGGTGGCTGATAGTGCCTGCCTCACAGGCATGATGTGAGGCTTGAATGACTTCCTGGATGCAGGACACTTAGAATGCAGCCTGGTGCATTGCAAAGGCTCAACCAGCATTAGCCCCCAGCAGGTTCACACGCTCATCTGCCTGCCCACAGGGACACACGTTCTTCCCTGCACACTGGCATTCAGGCTCTCACGCTCAAAGCTGTGAGTGTCTCTAACACAGAGGACAGAGGGCTGGGGGAAGTGGCCCTGCCAACTGGGGCAGTGCCCTCACCCCCAGTCGCCTCCTTGTAAGTAACAACCCTTTGCCCACTTCGACTGCAGCGTGCTCCGTCTGGGTCAGGGGTTCTCCTGGTTGGTTAGGATGCAGGTCCCAGGGATTTATGTCAGAGCTGCAGAGGGGCAAGTGCCTAGAATTAGAAGGCCATCCCTTCAACCCCCAAGGTCAGGAGCACTTAAGAAGCTTATCTCATTAAAAGCAGTAATCTGGGGAGAGGTGGAGGAGTGAGCTTCAGGGTAGTAATTATTCCAACCTAGGCAGTGCCCTAGTGAAACCCTTCTAAAAATACCACCCACCCACCCCCGCCACTCTCGGCATGCTTTATTTTGTTTCTTAGCACGTATTCCCCACCAGATATAGCAACAATTTCTTTTCATCTGTTTATCGCCCGTCCTCCCTCTCGTACCCCGCTCTATGACATGCATCCTGAGGGCTGAGATTTTCCGTCTATTTCATCCCCAGTTGTGTTGCCAGCATTCAGAACACCCAGAAGGTGCTCAAGAAATGTTTGTAGGATGAGGGGGATGATTCCTGGAGGGAGAGGAAGACCCCATGCCTGCTGGGTCCTCCCCAAGCCCACAAGCGCAGCTGGAAGGGATAGGTAGGGGAGACAGTACTGGGGGAAGCCATCTGCACCCTGCCGCCTCCTAGCGCCACCCTGCACCTCTTACCCTGGTAGCGCTTCTTGGGGTCATGGGCCAGCTGCACTGCAAGTTCCAGACCAATTCCTGATGAGCAGCCGGAGATCAGTACGGTCCGGGGTGCAGCGGCCATGTTGATCCCCTCCCTGGACGCGTGACCTCTGCCGGGCAGCACCTGACTCTCACCATTCATCCCGGGCTCATCTGCTCCCTCCTAACCCTCTCCCACAGATCCCCTGCAGGGAGAAGTCCCCACCCTCCCCCGGAGACCGTCAATTCTGGACTGACCCTGAAGAGGTAGTTAGAGAGAATCTCAAATCTTCTCTGCACCTCGTTTCTTCATCTGCCCAGAATTTCTTCTCCACACCTTTTATACGCATCACTGGTTTTTGTTTGTTTTTAAGAGACAGGGTCTTGCTCTGTCACTCAAGCTGGAGTGCAGTGGCACCATCATAGCTCACTGCAGCCTCAAGCATCCTCCCACCTCAGCCTCCAGAGTAGCTGGGGCTACCAGTGCACACTACCATGCCCAGCTAGTTTTTTAAATTTTGTTTTAGACATGGGATCTTGCTATCGAATTCTTGACCTCAAGCGATCCTCTTGCCTTGGCCATTTGTAAACTGTTTTCTTATTTTTTTATTTTCTTTTATTTTTTGAGACAGAGTCTCACTCTGTTGCTCAGGCTGGAGTGCAGTGGCACAACCTCAACTCACTGCCATCTCTGCCTCCTGGGCTCAGGTGATTCTCCTGCCTCAGTCTCCTGAGTAGCTGGGACTACAGGTGCGCCCCATCATGCCCAGCTAATTTTTTGTATTTTTAGTAGAGATAGGGTTTCACCATATTGGTCAGGCTGGTCTTGAACTCCTGACCTCATGATTCGCCCACCTTGGCCTCCCAAAGTGCTGGGATTACAGGCGTGAGCCACCGCACCCGGCCTGTTTTCTAATTTTTATTTTTATTATGAGTGTAAATTATTATTTTTTTTTTTTAATTTTTTTTGAGACAGAATCTTGCTCTTGTCACCCAAGCTGGAGTGCCGTGGTACAGTCTCGACTCACTGCAACCTCTTCCTCCGGGGGTCAAGCGATTCTCCTGTCTCAGCCTCCCGCATAGCTGGGACTACAGGGACTTGCCACCACACTCAGCTAATTTTTGAATTTTTAGTAAAGATAAGGTTTCACCATGTTGGCCAAGCTGGTCTTGAACTCCGCCAAGCTGGTCTTGAACTCCGCCAAGCTAGTCTTGAACTCCCGACCTCAAGTGGTTCAGCCGCCTCAGCCTCCCAAAGTGCTGAGATTACAGGGGGTGAGCCTCTAAGCCCGGCTGAGTGTAAATTATTTAGTACTGGGAGAATTTTTGTGAAAGCTGGGGGGAATTAGTGTCTGTATTCTCGGCGAAGAATCTCTGATTGAAGGGAGAGAATGAGAGAAGGTGACGGAGAATGTGGATCCAGAAGTGTGGTTTCATGGAGGGAAGGGGTGTAGAACTGTCAGAAGAAGCAGTTAGACTACGGGAAGAACTTCCAGCAAGGCAGGGCAGGGCAGGAATTTGTGAGAGCCTTTAGTTGGAGAAGTCTCAGCCTCGGATGTCCCTGGAGAGGAAGGAGGAGGAGCAGCTTACAGAGAGTCCCTCTCCTCCTCCCACCCTGGGGGGGGCCCCCAACTCCCCCATCAGGCCTGATGGGGCCCCACACCCTCCTATTCAGGGACACAGAGACTCTTTGTCTGGGGAGTCAGAGGCTCTGCCTGCGTCTCACTCTTCCCCTGGGGCAGGGGTGGGGGGGAGCAGGGTTTGGGGGAGCAGTTCAGGGCTCAGGATACGCCTTTTGGCTCCTCCCTTCCCTGGGGGAAGCACCTCTCATCCTTCGTGTCTGTGCTTGTCCAGTTGCACAAAATCTCTATTTGACCTCCTGGGGGAGCCTCTTCATGCTGGAGGTGGGGGTCCCAGCACAGTGAGGGGAGCCTCTGCCCCCACCCCAAGAATGGCAAGAATCCACCCCTTCCTTCCAGGTAGCTGTGCCCTGCTTTGAGACAGGGCCAGATTCTCACACCCCTGACCTCCTCGATGCCTTTTTTTTTTTTTTTTTTGAGACAGAGTCTTGCTCTGTCGCCCAGGCTGGAGTGCAGTGGCAAATCTCGGCTCGCTACAACCTCCACTTCCTGGGTTAAAGTGATCCTCCCGCTTCATCCTCCCAAGTAGCTAGGACCACAGGTGCCAGCCACCACGCCTGGCTAATTTTTGTATTTTTAGTAGAGATGGAGTTTTGTCATGTTGGCAAGACTGGTCTCTAACTCCTGGACTCAAGCGACCTGGCCGACTCAACCTCTCAAAGTGCTGGGATTATAGGCATGAGCCACTGCGCCCAGCTCAGACTCCCCTATTTGGTGGGGATTTGGGATTGGGGCCAGGGCATCCATTTGGAGGCCTGGCTTAGGGTCGCGGGAGATGAGGGTTAGAGATGGAGATGAGATCCTTTATTTGAGAAATCAAGAATTTGGGGGAAAGGGGAAACTGTGTTCTGGGATCTGTGGTGAGAATTTGGGGCCAGGATACATGACTCGGGGATTTGAGTGGAGAGATGAAAATTTGGGATAAGTCTGGGGACCCCATTTGGGATCTGGATGAGGTTTGAGGTGGGATGAGGACCCCTTAGGGACCTGAAGAAAGGCTTTGGGGCTGAGGCTGGTACCTCCTATTTTGTAGCTAAGGGACTGAGGATAAAGCAGGTAGGTGAGAGTTCGGGGTGAGATTGGGATCAGACTTGGGGGTCTGAGTGAAGCAGAAAGGACTTGGGGCCAGGTGGGGTGGTTCATGCCTGTAATTCCAGCCTTTTGGGAGGGCAAGGCTGAAGGATCGCTTAAGACCAGAAGCTCAAGACCGGCCAGGGCTGCATAGCAAGACCCCAGTCTCTACAAAATGCTTTTTTTTTTTTTTTTTTTGTACACAGAGTTTCGCTCTTGTTGCTGGAGTGCAATGGCATTATCTCGGCTCACTGCAACCTTCACCTCCCAGGTTCAAGTGATTCTCCTGCTTCAGCCTCCCAAGTAGCTGGGATTACAGGCACGTGCCACCACGCCTGGCTAGTTTTGTACTTTTTAGTAGACACAGGGGTTTCTTCTTGTTGGTCAGGCTGGTCTCCAACTCCCGACCTTAGGTGATCCGCCCGCCTCAGCCTCCCAAAGTGTTAGGCTTACAGGCGTGAGCCACTGCGCCGGCCAAAATGTATTTTTTTAATTAGCTGGGTGTGGTAGTGTGTGCCTGTGTTCCCCTGCTTCTCAGGAGGTTGAGGCAGGAGAATGGCTTGAACCCAGGAGCTGGAGGCTGCAGTGAGCTATGATTGCACCACTGCACTCCAGCCTGGGTGACAGAGCAAGACTCTGCCTCTAAAATAAAATGTAAAAATAAAAGAAAATTTAAAAGATTTGGTATAAAGCTGCGCCTCCCCCTAATTCTAGGGCCTGCATGGAGGCTGAAGGTTTGAATGAGGCTAAGGTCTCCTTTGAGGGGGATCTGCTAGGCGGAAAAGGTCTGGGGTAAGACTGGAACCCTCGAACTCTAGGGCTGGGTGGGAGTGACCCTTCTCCTCTATGGGGTGGGGCAGGAACAACCCAGCTCCTGGCGCTGGGCTCCACCCAGCCGGCCAATCAGCGCTCAGCAGTTTCCCCTTTCCCGTCCAGCTGTCAGCCGCCTCCCTCTAACGAGCCCCGCCTGGCTGGGCTCTGGAGCGCAGGGCGAGGCCGGGGCGGGGTCTCGGGCAGCAGTTTCCCGCGGACCCCAGAGGAGCGGCCGCCGCGAGTGACTGCACCGAGCCCGAGGAGTCGCCGCGCCCCGCTGCCGCCCCGTCCGGTCCCCCGCCTTGCCCGTGGGCTCCGCCGGGATGGGGAACCGCCGGGGCCTGGGCCAGCCGCGGGCCGGTCTCTGCCTGCTCCTGGCCGCGCTGCAGCTTCTGCCCGGGACGCAGGCCGGTGAGCCGGGAGGGAAGAGATGGGACCCAGGGTGCACCACTCAGAGAGGCCCTAAAGAGCGAGGGGCGGAGGGACGTAGAAGGGGAGGGTGTGCGTGCTGCGTGCGGCCCCGGTGTGATGTGGGCGCCTGAGTGTCCGACTTTGGGCGATTTGTGGGTGTGACAGCTCGGGGGTGGGGGTGGGGGTGGGGGGTGGGGATGAGTGACTGCGTTTTCTGGCGGGTGCGTGGGAATGCATGCAATGCGCAGGTGCGTGCGTGTGTGCATGTGTGTGTAGCCATGTGTGTGCATTTGAGTGAAGTTGCGTGTGTGCTTGCATGGGGGCTTGACGATAGTGTGACTATGAGTGGCAGGGCAGTGCTGAGAGTGCGTGTATTGCGACAGGTGAGTATGCACTTGTATTGCGACAGGTGAGTATGCACGTGTGTGCTTTTCTATGTGCTGATTTTCGAGGGTAACCGTGTGTGTGGTTGTGGGTGTGATTGTGTGTCTCTGAGTGCCCCTATGAGGGGTGTAGTTGTGATTTTGGGATGCAAATAATTGCCCATGAGGGTGAAGTTGAGTGGGGGACGAGTATAGGGTGCTCTTTGGGAACCCACAGTTTCCTTTGCGTCTCTTTAAATGGTTTCACCCCATTCTCCCTTTCCTCCTCTGCCCCCAAATTGGCGCGCGCCCATCTTCTCCCCTCCCTCTTGCCCCCTCCCCCACCCCCGCGTTCCCCAGAGCCGCTATCAGCACCATGGACAGGGCCTCGGGGGAGGGCCGCGGTGAGGGGCGAGGCGGGGCGGGGCGCAGGGCGGGGCGGAGTGGAAGTTGCTCCCCCCAACCCCAGCTGCTGGAGCCTTGGGTGTTTTTCCCGACGAGTTCTCAGGGGCCCCCCAGGGGTCCAGGGGGCCGCCGGATGGGTGAGTCAGCGCTGACGCACGCCCAGCTGTGCGCATCTGGCTGGGCGCCCTGTCCCGCCCCGCAGGATTCTGAGTGGGGGGGCGCTTCGAGAGTCGGGGGATGGCGTGACTTCTCAAGTGGTGAAGATGGGGCTTCCCTTATCTGAGAGAACCCAGACTAGGCCCTCCTGGAAATCCCTTTCTAAGGTGAGCTCAGTCTCCCAACACACACATACACACACACACACACACCACAGCACACTTCTCACTTTGGAGTCCAGGGAGGTGCCTGTACATGCGGTTAGTTCCTGCTTGGCCTATGCCCTATTCCCATGCTCACACATCCACAGGGTCGTGCAATCTCACGCTGAATATAAGTCCCCTGGGACACCAGGAATGTGAAACACCATGTCCAGGCAACCCCCCTTCAGCCACCCGCCACACGGACCCAGCTTTTATGACCCTCCCCACGCGCTCAAATTCTCACACATGCTGCCCCCTGGCATCCGAACAAATACGGTTAGCATTCACAACCCATCACCCACTTGCGGACTGGGTCATACTCTCACAGCAGCTCTCCCTCATCAGCAGTCTGAGGTGTTACAGAGTCACCTGCAGGCTCGCTGCAAGCATAGCATGGCCACACGTCAAGCAACTGCACCTAATCCCTCCATTAGAAGCCAAACATTTGCACACACTGACACCTAGAGAAATGACATGACCAGCCATTCTCTGCCTGGCCCATTCAGACTCACCCACGCTCACACAGTCTCATGCACATACACATATTTGCACACACACTCATGCTCATATTTGCAAATACACCAATGCTCTCTCACCTGCATACCTGGGGGGGGGATTCCCAGTCATGCCCTGACCCAGTCCCTGCCTCTGTCCCTCCACATCCCAGACCCCACCCAGCATCTCCCTGAGGGCCCTGACCAGCACAGGGGAGAGTGGCAGGCAGCAGACTGGGCCCCCGACAGACGCCCCCTCACGCCCGTCCCTGTAGGCAGGACTCAATGCCGCTTGTGTGCCTTGTTGTCATGAAGCCAGCTATGAAAAGAAAGGGCAGTCAGTTTCTGAAAGGTCATTCCAGAAGGGGCACAAGTTTCAAGCAGGAGATCTTTGAGTTGGATGCTGGGAAGGACTTTCTTAATGTAAATGAGTGGTAGTTGAGGGAAGACCCTCTTTACCCTGCAGAGGGGCTGGGGTCTGGGGTCTAGGGTCTGGGGTCAGGGGGAGGGCATCCAGGCTAGGTGAGGTCATTGATCTCAATCCTCCCCGGGGCCCCAGCCTGAGATGGCGCAGCTGGGATGATTGTTCCGTGGGGGGAGTGACTCTTGTGGTCAGCAGAGCCTGGGAGCCCAGATCTCAGCCCCAGGGGGGCTGCAACCCAGATTTCTCTTAATGACAGCTCAGCCACAAAACAGGCAATTAGAGATGGGGGCTGGGGTGATGGGTTGGGGAAGGAGGGTGGAGAGAGAGAGACTGAGAAAGAGAGAGAGAATGAAAGACAGACTTGGACACAGATAGAGGCCTGGAAAGACAGGCACAGAAAGTGGGACAGCCAGAGGGCGGGCAGGGATGGAGAGAGAAGGAGATTGGAGGCAAGAGAAAACAGAGGCTGAAACAGGCCTCCAAGGAGTCTGGAAAATGAGGGTTCTGACCTAGGAAGAATGGGAATGGGGTCCTTCATCCAAGCCCCTGCCTCCCCAACGTCTTGTACCGCTGCCCCTCAACCCCCAGCTCCCCATGGTGAGATCAGCAGAGCCACCCCCAGGGGTGAGGTCATGGCAGATTCGGCAGAATCCAGCTTCTGCACAATCCAGCTTCTGCCAAGAGGCTGGGGCAGGGGGGTCAGTGGGACAGTTTGCTGAGGGTGGGGGGAGGGGGGTCAGGCAGGGGCTTGGGGCCCAGGGGGAAGCCCCCACCCACCCCCTGCCCCAGCCATGTGGTTCCACTTAGCACTGGCTGGGCTGCCTGCTGGGGTGGGGCTGGTAGCATGGCCTAGATTAGGAACTGTTGGACCAGACCAGTCCTCTCCTTAGCTGGGTTGAAAGAGGGGAGAGGGTCAGAGAGGGGAGGCCAGGAGGTTATCAGAGACAGCTTGTCAGAAGGAGGTCAGAGAGATGAAATGGAGAGGTTACAGGTCAGATGGAAGAGATCTGAATAGGTAGTAAGAGAAGGTCAGGAGGTAGTCAGAGGGAGGAGATCAGAGGGGGAGTGTAAGAAGGAGGAGGTCGGAAGCAAATGTCAGAGGGAGGATGTCAGAGGGGAAAGTCAGAGGGAGGAGGTCAGAAGGGAATGTCAGAGGGAGGAAGTCAGAAGGAAAAATCAGAGGGGAGGAGATCAGAGGGGAAAGTCAGAGGGAGGAGGTTAGGGTCAGGCAGAAAAAGGAGACCAGAGGGAATAGGCTGGGGTCAGGCAGAAGATCAGAGGGTCAGAGGGGGTAACCAGAAAGAGAAGTTAGTGGGCACGGTCAGAGGAAGAGTGGTCAGGGGAAGGAGCTCCAAAGTGGCCGTAGTCAAAAGGAAGAGGTTATGGGTGATGGTGGTCAAAGGAGGAGGTTACAGAGAGGGAGGAGGTCGGGAAGAAACACACTAGAAGCCCCTCCTCTCCACGCGGGTTTCCCCTGGCATGGGGGCTCCAGGCCTGGGATCTAGCCCTAGGGAGGCTGTGCGGGGAGTGGGGAGAGGGGACAGTTCCACTCTGGGGCTTAGGCCAGGAAGCTTTCATTCATCCCAGAACTAGGTCAACTTTTTTTCTCACCAAAAACTGAGGGAAAAAAAACCCAGAGTCAACAGGCTGATGAGGTCGGAACATCTGTGGGGTGGTGAGGAGGCGGGGGGCTGAGGGCCTGGGCCTGCTCCTTATTCCTGAGCCACAAACAGATGGTGGGGGGAGGGAGGGAGAGTCTGAGCCCCCCAAAAACCGCTGAGCCTCTATCCTAGAGTCCTGGGATTGTTCTCAACTGCTCCCCACCTCTGCCCCCTCACCTTCTCTCTGCTGCAGATCCTGTGGATGTGCTGAAGGCCATGGGTGTGCGGGGAGGCCAGGCTGGGGTCCCTGAGGGGCCTGGCTTCTGCCCTCAGAGGACTCCAGAGGGTGACCGGGCATTCAGAGTCGGCCAGGCCAGCACGCTCGGCATCCCCCACGTGGGAACCTCTTCCAGGTAAGTTGGAGTAGAGGGCCTGGGGGGTCACCCTGGAGGGAGGCACTGCCCAGCCATCTGAGCTGCCCCATTCCCTCTGCCCACCCAGATGGCCACTTTCCTGAGAACTTCTCCCTACTGATTACCTTGCGGGGCCAGCCAGCCAGTCAGTCTGTCCTGCTGTCCATTTATGATGAAACGGGTGCTCGGCAGTTGGGCCTGGCACTGGGGCCAGCCCTGGATCTCCTAGGTGGCCCCTTCCGCCCCCTCCCCCAGCAGGTCAACCTCACAGATGGCAGGTGAGCATGGGGAGGGTGGGCAGGGTTCCATGGATGAGGGGTGGGGAGAGGAGACCCACACCGAGGCCATCCCCTTGCAGGTGGCACCGTGTGGCGGTCAGCATAGATGGTGGGATGGTGACCCTGGTCGCTGACTGTGAAGCTCAGCCCCCTGTCTTGGGCCATGGCCCCCGCTTCATCAGCATAGCTGGACTCACTATGCTGGGGACCCAGGACCTTGGGGGAGAAGACTTTCGAGGTAGGAGTTCAGTGATGGGGAAACCTGAGGCAGAGGGTGGGATATTTTGCCTACAGCCTGAATTTGGAGAGGATATTGGAGAAGGAAGGTGTCAAGCTTCTATCTCCAGGAAGCTGAGGGAATCGAGTGCACCCTTGTTATATATATGTTATATAAAACATATACATACGTATGTTTTTTTGAGATGGAGTCTCACTCTGTCGCCCAGGCTGGAGTGTAGTGGCTTGATCTCAGCTCACTGCAACCTCCATCTTACGGGTTCAAGTGATTGCCATGTTGGCCAGGCTGGTCTCAAACTCCTGACCTCAGGTGATCCACCCGCGTCGAACTCCCCAAAGTGCTGGGATTACAGGCATAAGCCACTGAGCCCGGCCAAGACCATAAATTGTGACGACACCTACTTGGCTTTTGTGGAAAGATCTGGTGGTGTCCTGCGTCTGAGTCTGTGACCTTAGATGGTCCTGATTGCTGTGATAGTGTATGATTGTGTGCGGGCAGTTATGACTTTGGGAGCTGGTAAGCAGCGGTGTTGTGTGGCTGTGTGATGTGTGTCTGGGCGTGGGGACCGTTGTTAGCTCTGTGTGACCATGATGTGTGTCACCTCTGGGAGGCCAGGGACTTGATCTATCTCATGCTCCTCCTTATCCCCAGTACGTAGAAGGGCACCTGGCTCACCTTGTTCCTGACAGTGAAGGGACCAGTGCACCTCCAGTGGGGCAGACATGTGCACTGTGGCTTGTGGTTGGGATCTGGTGTGCCCCTGATAGGATCTCTTCTCTCTTAGTTACAGGGGGTAGAGGGATTACTAGGACTGTGATGGGGTTACCTCCTTCTTTTATACTTAGCATGCTCTGAGTAGGGGAGCATCACACCTTGGTGCCAGGAGGTGGGCAGGACTGCTGGGGAATGGGGGTCAGAGTAAGCTTATGCCTGCCTTCCTTGACTTCTACACCCCCGACCCCCAGGGAGACATTCAGGAGCTGCTGATAAGTCCAGATCCTCAGGCTGCCTTCCAGGCTTGTGAGCGGTACCTCCCCCGGCTGTGACAGCCTGGTGCCGGCAGCCACAGAGGTGAGTGAGGGGCTACGTCACTCCTAACCTCAGGACACAGGCTGGGTCCTCCCTGGCTCCAGATCCCTGAAAAGAGTGAATTCTCATCCCCTAGACATGGCACTAAGTGGCCCATTACCTCAAACAGATCCCAGGCACGAATGACTTCGCCCTCAAGTCATATTTCTGAGCCACCCTTGACCCCCAAGTTACATGAATAACCTTGACTGCAGGTCACGGGGCTGAGTGATGACCCATGGGCCATGAGCAAGCCTCACCCCAGGTGACCTGAATGATGGGGTCTCTGCTGGCGGAATGCTCTAGACCTGACTGGGACCCTCCTCCCAGGCTCCCCCAGGGTGAACCAGAAACCCCTCGTCCTCGGCGGAAGGGGAAGGGAAAAGGGAGGAAGAAAGGGCGCGGCCGCAAGGGAAAGGGCAGGAAAGGAGAACAAGGAAATGTTGACCTCAAGTCCACCTCCTGACTCCCTGGAGAACCAGGTAAGAGCCCCGAGACCCCTCACTTCTGGTTTTGACCACTGGACTTCTGGTCATGGCCGCCTGACTTCTGGTCTTGGTGCTTGACTTCTAGCCTCTGATCCCCAGTAATCTCTGGTCCCTCAATCTATGATCTTTTTCTCGGTCTGTGATGCATGAGCTCTGACTTCTCTCAGCTGACTGATGACTGTCAGGGTGACTGATGACAGGGTGAGGGTGGGTCCTATCTCATGAGCTCTCCCATCTCTGAGGACGGTTATTCATTGGGAGTCATTAGTTGGGGGCACTATTTGGCTTCCCTGATAGAGATTGCTGGGTAAGGGGGAATAATTTAGGGAGATATTAATTGAGGTCAGTGTTTGGGGTGCACTTAGCTGGGGATCACTGTGGAAGGTCGTTGATAGAAACCATTATTGGTGTTACTTGATGTCCCTAGTTTAGGATCAGTGACTGGGGGGTTGTTGGTGGGTGGTCACTGACTGGAAGTCATATTGGGGTCTGTCATCGGGGCCACAGTTGGAAGAGTGATTTTAGGGGGTCGAGGATGGAGTAATTAGTTTGGGAGTCCCTGAGGGATTATTAGTTAGGACGTCATTGATAGGTGGAATTACTGTTGGGGGTCATTGGTTAGGATGCTTTTGTTGGGCTCATGTATGGTTGTTCATTGCTGAAGCATCACTGGTTAGAGGAACAATTGATTAGGGTCACTGATGGGGGTTATTAGTTGCAGAGTTACTAGTTAGTGCTAATAGTCAAGAGAGCGTCACTGGTTGAGATCACTGGTTGGGAAAATCACTGAATGGAGGAGTGATGGGTTGAGGCCATTGATGGGAGTGGGAGGGATTGTTTATGGGTCACTGGTTCTAGAATCATTGGGTTCTGTTGATGTAGGTCATTCTCGGTGGGTCACTGGGTTGGGGGGTCTGGGTGGGGTCATTGCTTGGGGTCTGTGGCGGGGGGAGTGATTGGTTGCACTGCATCTCAGTTCCAGATCTTCTTGGCCCAGAACACAGACACCAGGAGTAGTGGGCCCTTCTTCAGCCCCTTCCTCAGCCTCGTCCCCCTCACCTGGGACCCTACCACCCTCTTCCCAAGCCCCCCCGTCCCCGCCTTGACCCAGTTCCTCTGCAGCTGTCCAGGCCAGAAGGAGTCGCCACTCCCTCTCTGACTGTGGCCTGGCTGGCTGGCCGCTGAATTCTGCCCTGGGAGAGGACATGTGGGACAGGCTTCCGGGAGCCTGGCCCTGAGTGTCGGACCTTGACCTTGACCACTGGGCTCTGGGGCCAGCCTGTCTCAGCACCTCCTCCATCCACGATGGCTCCCCTCTGCTGGCAGCCCTGGTCCAGCCAGAACACTTCCGTCTCCACTGGTGCTCTTTGGGGAGCCTTCTCTTGGCCCTGTCCCCAGACTGGGAGCTCCTGGGGATGATGTCTTGATTGCCCTGACCCCAGGCCCAAGGCTGCCTCCATCCCTGTTCCAGACCTCCACTGACATCCCCCAAGACACAGACTCCAGCTCCAAATCTGCTTCCGACCCCCATGCCTTTGGTCATCACCTCCACTGTGACTACTGGCCTCAATGCCACCATTCTAGAGGTTGGTTGGGGCTGGAAGTGCGGAGACCCCAAGGGTTGGGGGTTGGCAGACAATAAGGAGGTTAGGGAGAACTTTGATCTGTCCTAATGTTCTCAGGGGAGCTTGGACCCTGACAGTGGAACCGAGCTGGGGACCCCAGAGACCGAGGCAACCAGGGAGGATGAAGAAGGAGGTGATTCCACCATGGGCCCTGACTTCCGGGCAGCAGAACAGCCATCTCAGACTCAGTTCCAGATCTTTCCTGTGAGTCTAGGTGGCTGGGGTTAGGTTTAAAAACCTGGGGATTCCTTTTTAAAATTTTTGAAAAAATTTATTTATTTATGCGGGGTGCAGTGGCTCCAGTCTGTAATCCCAGCATTTTGGGAGGCCAAGGCAGGCAGATCATTTGAGGTCAGGAGATTGAGACCAGCCTGACCAACATGGTGAAACTCATGTCTACTAAAAATACAAAAAATTGCCAGGCACGGTTGCAGCTGCTTGTAATTCCAGTTACCCGGGAGGCTGAGGCAGGAGAATCTCTTGAATCTGGGAGGTGGAGGCTGCAATGAGCCAAGATCGTGCCACTGCACTCCAGCCTGGGCAAAAGAATGAGACTCCATCTCAGATATATATATATATATATGTTTAATTTATTTTTAAATGTTTTTATTTTTTAACTTTTAAGTTCAGGGGTGTAAGTGCAGGCTTGTTACATAGGTAAGCTTGTGTCATGGGGGTTTGTTGTACAGGTATTAAACCTGGTACCCACTAGTTATTTTTCCTGATCCTCTCCCCTCCTCCCACCCTCCACCTCTGCCAGGCCCCCGCGTCTGTTGTTCCCTCTATGTGTCCATGTGTTCTCATCATTTATCTCCTGCTTATAAGTGAGAACATGTGGTATTTGGTTTTCTGTTCCTGTGTTATTTTATTTCTTTACTTTTATCACATCTTGAGGGCTTAGAAGGGATTTCTACCTGGAGCTATGAAAGGCCTCAGTCTCTCTTTTGACTTCTGCAGCTGCTCATGTCAGGCACTGTGCTGATAGTTGACTCTGGCTTTTTCGAGTTTTGGCTTTTAGTCCAAGTGCCAGAAGAAGCCACTTGAGCACTTGTGAAGGAATATATTAGAGCTTTAAAAGCTCCCCTCTGGGCCAGGGGCGGTGGCCCTCACCTGTAATCCCAGTGCTTTGAGAGGCTGAGACAGGAGGATCGCTTGAGGCCGGAGTTGGAGGCCAGCCTGGGCAACATAGTGAGACCCCACCCCCACCCCCAGCCCGTCTCCTGACAAAAAACTCTCTCTGGCTGCTGAATGGCACATGGACAGTAGGGGGAGCCAGAGGGACAGCAGGGAAGCCTGCAGTCTGCAGTCCGGAATGTGACCTGCTGGAGGAAGATGGGAGGGAGGGAGAGAAGTGGACCAATTTGGGACATGCTCATCTTGGTCTTGCTGCTGGAGGTGGAGAAAGGTGGATACACATTCGATGTAACAACCCAAGCTCAGTGGCTTGATGTTTGGAAGGAAAACAAGAGAGATGAGAATTGGTGGGAGGAAGAGCAGGTTCATTCCAACAGACAGCAAACCAAGAAGACGGTGGACTCTTCTGAAGCACCACCTTAAGTCAGTACAAACTTTTTTTTTTTTTTTGAGACGGAGTCTTGATTTGTCACCCAAGCTGGAGTGCAGTGGTGCGATCTTAGCTCACTGCAACCTCCACCTCCGAGGTTCAAGTGATTCTTCAGCCTTAGCTTCCTGAGTAGCTGGGATTACAGGCAGGTGCCACCACACCCAGCTAATTTTTGTATTTTTAAATAAAGACAGGGTTTTGCCATGTCGGTCAGGCTGGCCTCAAACTCCTGACCTCAGGTGATCCACCCACCTCAGGCTCCCAGAGTGCTAGGATTACAGGTGTGAGTCATTGTGCCTGGCCGGTAGGCTCTTTTTATGTTAAGGGCAGGGGGAAGAGAAGAGGGTAGAGATCAAGAGGTAACTGAGGCTGGGTACGATGGCACACACCAATAATCTCAGCAATTTGGTAGGTTGAGGTGGAAAGATTACTTGAGCCCAAGAGTTTGAGATCAGCCTGGGTAACATACCGAGACCCTATCTCTACAAAATATACAAAAAATTAACCAAATGTGGTGGCATGTGCTTGTGGTCCCGGCTGAAGTGGGAGGATTGCTTGAGTCTGGGAGGTGGAGGCTGCAGGGATCTGTGATCATACCACTGGACTCCAGGCTGAGTGGCAGAGCTAGACCCTGTCTCTAGAGAAAAGAAAAGAGGCCAGGCATAGTGCCTCACACTTGTAATTCCAACACTTTGGGAGGCTGAGGTGGGAGGATCACTTGAGCCAGGAGCTTGAATTCAGCCCAGGCAACATAGCAAGACCCTGTCTCTACAAAAAAACAAAAAACAAACAAACAACAACAAAAAACTAGCTGGACATGGTGATGTGCGCGCCTGTGGTCCCAGCTACTCAGGAGGCTGATGAGGGAGGATCACCTGAGTCAGGAGATCGAGGCTGCAGTGAGCCATGATTGTACCCCTGCCCTCTAGCCTGGGCAATGGAGTGACCCTGTCTTAAAAAAAGAAAAGAAAGAGAAGGAAGGAAGGGAGGGAGGGGGAAAAAAAAAGGAAAATCCTACCTGAGCAATACAGTGACTCTGTCTCAAAAACAAAAAGAAGAAATGAAGGAGCCAGGTGCAGTGGCTCACACCTGTGATCCCAGCACTTTGGGAGGCTGAGGTGGGTGGATCACCTGAGCTCAGGAGTTTGAGACCAGTCTGACCAACAAGGCGAAACCCTGTCTCTACTAAAAATACAAATATTAGCCAGGTGTGGTGGTGTGGGCCTGTAATCCCAGCTATTCAGGAGGCTGAGGCAGGAGAATTGCTAGAACCCAGGAGGCAGAGGTTGCAGTGAGCCGAGATTACGCCATTGCACTCCAGCCTGGGGAGAGAGCGAGACTCCAACAGAAAGAAAGAGAGAAAGGGAAAGAAGGAAGGAAGGAAGGAAGGAAGGAAGGAAGGAAGGAAGGAGGGAAGAAGGGGGTGAGCCTTGGTGTTCCACAGGGGAGGCACATGGCTGTAACTAACTTGCTCTTGTTACCTTGTTACCTGGTGCACTTGTTGTGTGCCAAGTATTGTTTGAATTCATTCATCTTTGCATGCGATATACACAGTCATCATTCATCCACTGGCTTTACAAGTGGACCAATGACCTGTAAGTGATCACAGGGGTTGACTAAGTTTCCCAACATCACTCGGTTAGTAAGAGGCAGATGCAGGATCAGTACTGGGCAGCAGGTCCTGGAGTTCATGCTCCTCACCTTGACGCAGGGTCGCCAGGTGGATTCGGGGGGCTGAGCTCAGTGCATATTGGTTACAGGAGAAGCTGAGGGGGCTCTAGGGTGGACCCCATGTGTGTGTGTGTGTGTGTGTGTGTGTGTGTGTGAGAGAGAGAGAGAGAGAAGAGAGAGAGATCAGATAGTTGAGGGGTTTATGTCCAAGTTCACATCTCTTTCTCATCTCCCCCAACCCTGCCCCAGGGTGCTGGACAGAAAGGAGCAAAAGGAGAGCCGGCAGTGATTGAACAGGTGAGGGGTCCGGACTGTGAGGGGGTTGAGGGGTTCATGATGACAGGGGTCACACTCATTTCTCCCTTCAGGGGCAGCAGTTCGAGGGACCTCCAGGAGCCCCAGGACCCCAAGTAAGTCCTGGCTGTTTCCTTCTTCCAGTCTTTCCCTTTCAGCGGAGGGTGTTTGAGCCCCCGGAGTGAGGAGCTGGGGTGTAATGTTGCTTGGCCAAGTGGAGGGTGGTGGACATTTGAGGCTTAAAGCATGAGTCAAAATAGGAAGGCTGAACAACATAGAGACTGGGCAATATAGCAAGACCCCATCTCTTTAAAAATAGCCACCTATTAAAAAAAATAGAGATAGTCACCTATACTCCTGGCTACTTAGGAGGCTGTGGCAGGAGGATTGCTTGAGCCCAGGAGCTGGAGGCTGCAGTGAGCTGTGATCATGCTGCTGCACTCCAGCCTGGGCGACAGAGTGAGACCGTCTCTAAAAAGAGTAGGGATGAGAGAGCAGTGTTGGGGGTAAGTGTGGGTCAGCATTGCATGAGGGGAGTTGGAGTGGGTCTGTAGTAGGATAGGGAGGTCAGCCTGAGGTCAGAGTCAGTGGTGGGCTGAAAGTCAGCCTGGCTCAAAGTTTGCACTTCCTGTACTCTTGTTTCTCTGTGCCCAACAGGGGGTGGTTGGCCCCTCAGGCCCTCCCGGCCCCCCAGGATTCCCTGGGGGACCCTGGTCTACCGGTAAGAGACTCCCCCTGGGGTGTATCCTTCTTAGAGGAGTGAGGTTTTGGGCTGGGAGCATGAGGGTCTGAGCACAGATCTCCGGGCATGGTACTCAGGAGCACCGTCCCAGGGCTGGCACTGACGTCTTCTGCTCTCTGTCCCCCATCTGTTAACTACTTCTCTGGCTCCCCTTGTGTCTCTGGGGCCTACTCTGCTTTTCTTCTGTCTCTCTCTGTTTCTGAGTGTCTTTCTCCTGTTGTGACTCTGTCTCTTCGTCTCTATTCTGTCTCACTGTTGGTCTCTGTCTCTCTCCCTCCCTCCATCTCTCTATCTTTGCCTCTATTTCTCCATCTCTGTCTCTCTTTCCCTGCCTTTTCTGTCTCTTTGTTTCTCTCTCTGTATGTCCATCCCTCTGCCTCCATCCTTCTCCATCTCTCCCTCCTCTTCTCTGTGTCTCTGTCTCCATCTGTCTTTTCCTTTCCCCTTCGATTTCTCTTTCTCTGCTGCACGACCCTCTCTTGATTCTGTCTCTCTCCATCTCTCCCTCCCTCTCTCTTTCTGCCTCATCCTTCTCTGACTTCCCTGTCCTCACTTTCTCTCTCTGTCTCCCTCTCTCTGTCTCCTCTCTCCCTGTCTCCTCTCTCCCTGTCTCCATCTCTCTGCCCCCATCCCTCTCTCAGGGCCCTGCTGGCCTTCCAGGAATCCCCGGCGTTGACGGGATCCGGGGCCCACCGGGCACAGTGATCATGATGCCGGTAAGAAGGAGATGGAGTGGTCCAGTCTTGGGGAGTGGAGTCCTGATCCAGGAGGGCGCCTCTCCCGGGGGCTTCCCTCACCACTAAATTCCCCCCCAGTTCCAGTTTGCAGGTGGCTCCTTTAAAGGACCCTCAGTCTCCTTCCAGCAGGCCCAGGCTCAGGCAGTTCTGCAGCAGACCCAGGTGAGTGGGGGGCATGGACACAGTGGGAGGAACCCCAGAGAGTGACAGAGCCCCGGTGTAAGGAGGGGCTGGGCAGGAGAAGGGGGATATTTTTCTCCTGTAGATGCCTCTGTGGGGAATGTTGGGGGTCTTGTGGAAGACCCCAGGCTCTGACTCCTCTGTCTTTCCAGCTTTCTATGAAAGGCCCCCCTGGTCCAGTGGGGCTCACTGGGCGCCCAGGCCCCGTGGTGAGTAAGGGGGCTGCATGGAGGAGGCGGTGCATGCATCTGAGGAGAAGGATCATTTCCTTCAAATCACACTCCTCCATCTCTCCTCCCTTAAGGGTCTCCCCCGGACATCCAGGTCTAAAAGGAGAGGCGGGAGTGGCAGGGCCACAGGTGAGACTCGCAGAGATGGGGTGGGGATCGGATGGAAAGCGCCTTCCCCCAGGACCACAGGATACGGTGCTGGATGGGAAAATGCCAAAGGGGCTGGGAATACCCTTGCAATTACTGACTTTCCTAGAGAACGGTGGCTCATGCCTGTAATCTTAGCACTTTGGGAGACCGAGGTGGGAGGATTGCTTGAGGCCAGGAGTTCAAGACCAGGCTGGGCAACATAGGGAGACCCTGTCTCTACAGTAAATAAATGTGTCCCTCCAAGCTGGGGAGGCTGAGGAGGGAGTATCGCTTGAGCCCAGGTGTCCAGCCTGGGCAGTATAGCAAGACCCCATTTCTAATTTTTTTTAATACCATAAAACAAGTCCCTTTTCCTTCTTATTTTCCTTTCCTTCCTCCTTTTCTCTTCTAGGGTCCCCGAGGCCTACAGGGACCTCATGGACCCCCTGGCAGAGTGGGCAAGATGGTGAGTGCCAGCCAGGTTCCCAGACCACCCGTTATCCATCCCTCAACACCCAACATGAGCCTTGGCTTTGTGACCTTGGGGTCTGCAGGTGTCATTAGTGGGACAAGAGTGTGGAAGGCAAGGAATGGCAGCTCCACTGAGTGTGTGGCAGGCTGCAGAGTCAGGAAGGACTTGCTGCAGGAGTGACGCTTGCCCTAGGATCTGAAATATAACCAGATGAACAGGTGGGGAAGTGGAAGAAACAGCATGGCAAAAACGAGGCCCGCCACACTGAAGGAAATGGCGAGGAAGCCAATTCCAGATCGAGTCATGCACCACATAATGATATAATGATGCTTGTAAGATGATTGCCCGGGCGCAGTGGCTCACACCTGTAATCCTAGCACTTTGGGAGGCCGAGGCAGGTGGATCACTTGAGGTCAGGAGTTTGAGATCAGCCTGGGCAACATGGGGAAACCCCGTCTCTACTAAAAGTACAAAAATTAGCCAGGCATGGCAATGTGCGCCTGTAACCCCAGCTACTCAGGAGGCTGAGGCATGAGAATGGTTTGAATCCAGGAGGTGGATGTTGCAGTGAGCCACTGCACTCCAGGCGGGGCAACAGAGTGAGACTGTCTCAAAAATAATAATAATAAATTAATAAATAAGGTGATGGTCCCATGAGATTATAATACTGCATTTTTACTGTACCATTTCTATGTTTGGATATGTTTAGACATACAAATACTTACTATAGTGTTACAATTGCCTGTGGTATTCAGTACAGTCGCCCATTGTCCGAAATTTGCAGCCCGACAGCCATAGGTTATACTACATAGCCTAAGGGTGTAGTAGGCAATACCATCCAGGGTTGCGTACGTGCATTCTATGATGTTCCCACAATGATGAAATCGCCCACCGATGCATTTCCAGAACATATCCCTGTTGTTCAGCAACATGTGACCATGGTTTTATATATATATATATATGTATATATATACATAATTCCAGCCTGGGCAACAGAGCAAGACTCCATCTCAAAAAAAAAAAAAATTAGCCATTGCATAGCAGCTCATATCTGTAATTGCAGCACTTTGGGAGGCTGAGGTGAAAGGATGGCTTGAGCCCAGGAGTTCAGACCAGCCTGGGCAACATGGCAAAACCTGGTCTCTACACAAAATAAAAATAAGAAATAAGCCAGGCATGGTGGTGCACACCTGTAGTCCTAGCTACTTGTGAGGCTGAGGTGGAAGGAGGAGTTCAAAGATGCACTGAGTCATGATCATGCCACTACACTCCAGCCTGGGCAAGAGAGCAAGACCTCAGCTCTAAAATACATAAATAAATTTTTAAAAATGATACCTTAGCCTAGGCGCAGTGGCTCGTGCCTATAATCCCAGCAGTTTGGGAGGCTGAGGTGGTGGATCGCTTGAGCTCAGGAGTTCGAGATCAGCCTGAGCAACAGGGTGAAACCCCCACCATCTCTACCAAAAGTACAAAAAAATTAGCCAGGTGTGGTGGCATGCAACTGTGGTCCCAGCTACTCAGAAGGCTGAGGTTGCAGTGAGCTGAGATCGTGCCACTGCACTCCAACCTGAGTGACAGAGTGAGACCCCATCTCGAAAAAAAAAATCTTGATGATGTTGATGATGAAGAAGCTGGGTTCCTAATTTGGGGGAGGGGTACAGGGGAGGTTCATCCTTGACTTCTGGGCTTACTTTCTCCATAGGGCCGCCCTGGAGCAGATGGGGCTCGGGGCCTCCCAGGGGACACTGGACCTAAGGTAGGCGATGGGGCTGAGATAAGGCTTGGTGGGGGCTGTCAGGCTTATGGGTTCAAGGCTCACTGGTGTCTCTGGACAGGGTGATCGTGGCTTTGATGGCCTCCCAGGGCTGCCTGGTGAGAAGGGCCAAAGGGTGAGTGAGGTCCCTCCCCCCAGGTCCAAGTCCTCCCCTCAATATTCAAGCCCCCTTCTCCTCCCTCAGTGTCAGAGTCATGATGCCTGTCTTCACTCCTCACACCCTGTCTGCCTTCCCAGGGGGACTGGTCTCTCCACCCACACCCTTGCACTCTGAACTCTTCTCTGTTCCTCGCTTCAGGGTGACTTTGGCCATGTGGGACAGCCCGGTCCCCCAGGAGAGGATGGTGAGAGGGTAAGTTTGGAAGATAATTAGGGCCTGGTTTGGAGGGTAAGTTTGGAAGCCTGAATGAGAATCAGAGAGGAAGATCTGGAGGTCTCAGTGGCCAGCTTGAGAGCTGGGGACAAATTGTGGGGTTAGGAGGTGAGAGTTGCTGTTCCAGGATTGGTGTCAGGGGCCTGAATGGAATCCCATGCACTTAGTCTGCAGGTTCCCAGGGATCTTGGTCTGACTCTGAGACCTCCTGCAAGGGGCTGCCCAGATGAGGGAGGTGGCTCTCCGAGCGTTGTACCTTCCTGTTCCCAAGTAATGATGCTTTCCCACAGGGACCAGAGGGACCTCCAGGGCCCACTGGCCAGGCTGGGGGAGCCGGTGAGTATCAGGGATCCCCCGGGCCCCTGGCTTGGTGCAGGAGAGGGAGTCAGCCCCAGGACTCAAAGGCCCCCTGGAACTCACAAGGCCATGTAGAGATAATTGGCCTGCTTCCTTTCAGGGTCCCAGAGGACTGATTGGCCCCAGAGGCTCCCCTGGCGTTGTGGGTCGCCCGGTGAGTGTCATTGGCTCTCTGCATCCCTGTCTGTCTTTTTGTTTGTTTGTTTGTTTTCTTGAGACAGGGTCTTACTCTGTCACCCGGGCTGGAGTGCAGTGGCAAGATCTCGGCTCTGTGCAACCTCCACCTCCTAGGTGCCTCAGCCTCCCAAGTAGCTAGGACTACAGGTGCCGCCACCATGCCTGGCTAATTTTTGTATTTTTAGTAGAGACGAGGTTTCACCACGTTGTCCAGGCTGGTCTCGAACTCCTGGCTCAAGTGACCCTCCCAAAGTGCTGGGATTACAGGCCTGAGCCACCGTTCCTGGCCGCTGTCTTTTTTTTCTCACTTTTCTGCCCTCTGCATGTCCATTTCTGTTGCTGGCTTCTCTGCCTGCTAACCTTTCTTTCTTTTTCTTTTCTTTTTGTTTCCAAGATGGAGTCTCGCTCTGTCGCCCAGGCTGGAGTGTAGTGGCGTGATCTTCACTCACTGCAGCCTCCACCTCCCAGGTTCAAGCTATTCTGCCTCAGCCTCCCAAGTAGCTGGGACCACAGATACGCGCCACCACGCCGGCTAATGTTTTGTGTTTTTAGTAGACATGGGGTTTCATCATGTTGGCCAGGCTGGTCTCAAACTCCTGACCTCATGATCCACCCGCCTCAGTCTCCCAAAGTGCTGGGATTACAGGTGTGAACCACCATGCCCGGCCTCCTTCCCTCCCTCCCTCCCTCCCTTCCTTCCTTCCTTCCTTCCTCCCTCCCTTCCTTCCTTCCTTCTTTTCTCCCTCCCTCCCTCTCTCTCTTTCTCTTCTTGTTTCTTTTCTTTCTTTCTTTTGAGTTTTGCTCTTGTTGCCCAGGCTGGAGTGCAATGGCGTGATCTCTGCTCACTGCAACCGCTACCTCCCAAATTCAAGCTATTCTCCTGCCTCAGCCTCCCGAGTAGCTGGAATTACAGGCATGCTCTACCACGCCCAGCTAATTTTTGTATTTTTAGCAGAGACAGGGTTTCACCATGTTGGCCAGGCTGGTCTTGAACTCGCAACCTCAGGTGATCTGCCTGCCTCAGCCTCCCAAAGTGCTGGGATTACACGCATGAGCCACCGCACCCAGCTCCCGCTCACCTTTCCACCTGCATCTCTCAGTGTCTCAGACTCAGGCTCCCAGCTTATTGCTCTGTCCTGGTCTCACATTCTTTTTCTCCTAGGGTGTAACTGGAATTGATGGTGCTCCTGGTGCCAAAGGCAACGTGGTACGTGCCCTGTGCCCTCTGAGCCCTGATCCTTCTGACACTCAGACCCCCTGATTGTCCACATGCCTATTCCCTTCCATGACTGAGGCCTCCAACACCATGATCCCTCTCAGCTTCACTGAAACCCCACTTTCTCCCCCAGGGTCCTCCAGGAGAACCAGGCCCTCCAGGACAACAAGGAAACCATGGGTCCCAGGTTTGAACTAGCTTTCCCAATAATGGGGCATGAGAATGGTCAGTTAAGACCTTAGACCATGCCCAGGCTTCCCAACCTCTGCACTCATCGCTTCTTTCTTTTCTTTTCTTTTTTTTTTTTTTTTATTATTGTACTTTAAGTTCCCGGGTACATGTGCAGATCTTGCAGGATTGTTGCATAGGTACACACATGCCATGCTGGTTTGCTGTCTCCATCCCCCCTGTCACCTACACAGGCATTTCTCCAAGTGTTATCTCTCCCCCAACCTCCCCCACCTCCTGCTGTCCCCTCCCGTAGCCCCCCACCCCCCCCAACAGACCTCAGTGTGTGATGCTCCCCTCCCTGTGTCCATGTGTTCTCATTGTTCAACACCCGCCTATGAGTGAGAACATGCGGTATTTGGTTTTCTGTTCTTGTGTCAGTTTGCTGAGAATGATGGTTTCCAGATTCATCCATGTCCCTACAAAGGAAATGAACTCATCGATTTTTACGACTGCATAGTATTCCATGGTGTATATGTGCCACATTTTCTTTGTCTAGTCTACCATTGATGGGCATTTGGGTTGTTTCCAGGTCTTTGCTATCGTAAACAGTGCCACAATGAACATACGTGGGCATGTGTCTTTATTATAGAACAATTTATAATCCTTCTTTCTTATGCCTTCCCTCATCTTCTTTTTCTGTCCCCAGGGAATCCCCGGCCCCCAAGGACTCATCGGCACTCCTGGGGAGAAGGTGAGTGACAGCTCCACCTACTGTGACCTCCTCAAGTCTCCTTCCTTCAACTCTGTTGCCAGGGGAAATCTTCCCATCAGGGCTCCTCTGTTAGCTCTGGATAGTGATAAATTGCAGCATTCCCTAAGCCAGCCCAGAGTTACAAAGTGTCCTTGTTGGGGGAAGAATTGGTTGCAAGAAACAGAAACCCACCAAGGCTAGCTCACATAAGGGATGTTGTCAGGATACAGAGAGCCCACAGAAGCCTGTTACAGAAGGTATTACCAAGATGCACAGGCCCTGTGGTCTCATCTTTGTTTCCTGCGACATCTGCTTCCGCCTTCCCTGGCAGACAGACTTCTTTCTGACATATCTTTTTTTTTTTTGGTGGTGGTGGGAGGGGGCAGGGTCTCATTATGTCACCCAGGCTGGAGTACAGTGGTGCAATAGTGCCTCACTGCAGCCTTGACTTCCCCGGGCTCAGGTGATTCTCCCACCTCAGCCACCTGCGTAGCTGGGACTACCGGTGCATGCCAGCATGCCTGGCTGTTTTTCTTTTTTTTACTTTTTGGTAGAGATAGGGTCCCCCCTATGTCGCCCAGGCTGCTCTTCAACTCCTGGGCTCAAGCAACTCATCCGCCTTGGCCTCCCAAAGTGCTGGAATTACAGGCGAGAGCCATTATGCCCAGCTGGCATTTTTAAAGAAAGGGGTGTGGTTGGGGAAGCCTCTGTTTCAACATGTCTCTTGCACTTTATTATTTTTGTGGGTACATAGTAGGTATATATATATATACTTATGGAGTACATGAGATGTTTTGATGCAGGCCTGCAATGCATAATAATCATGTCATGAAGAATGAGAATGGGGTAACCATCCCCTCAAGTATTTGTCCTTTGTGTTACAAATAGTCCAATTATACTTTTTTTTGTTTTGTTTTGAGACAGAGTTTCGCTCTTGTCGCCCAGGCTGGAGTGCAATGGTGCGATCTCGGCTCACCACAACCTCTAGCCTTCTGGGTTCAAGCAATTCTCTGGCCTCAGCTTCCCAAGTAGCTGGGATTTCAGGTGCCTGCCACCATACCTGGCTAATTTTTTGTATTTTTAGTAGAGACTGGGTTTCTCCATGTTGATTAGGCTGGTCTCGAACTCCCAACCTCAGGTGATTCGCCCACCTTGGCCTCCAAAAGTGCTGGGATTACAGGCCTGAGCCAACATGCCTGGCCTATTTTTTTGAGACGAAGTCTCACTCTGTTGCCCAGGCTGGAGTGCAGTGGTGTGATCTTGGCTCACTGAAATCTCCACCTCCCAGGTTCAAACAATTCTCCTGCCTTGGCCTCTTGAGTAGCTGGGATTACAGGTGCCCACCACCACACCCGGCTAATTTTTGTATTTTTAGTAGAGATGGGGTTTCACCATGTTGGTCAGGCTGGTCTCAACTGCTGACTTAATGATCCTCCCACCTCCACCTGCCAAAGTGCTGGGATTACAGGTGTGAGCCACCACACCCAGCCCGATTGTACTCGTTTAGTTTTAGTTTAGTTTAGTTTCGTTTTGGGGTTTTTTTTTTTTTTTTTTTTTTTTGAGACGAAGGTGCACTCTTGTTGTCCAGGCTGGAGTGCAATGGTGTGACCTCAGTTTACTGCAACCTCTGCCTCCCAGTTCAAATTATTTTCCCACCTCAGCCTCCTGAGTAGCTGGGATTACAGGTGCCCACCATTACACCCATCTGATTTTTGCAGTTTTATTAGAGAAGCAGTTTCACCATGTTAGCCAGGCTGGTCTCGAACTCCTGACCTCAGGTAATTCACTCTCCTGGGACTCCCAAAGTGGTGGTATTACAGGTGTGAGCCACTGTGCCTGGCTTCTTTTAGTTATTTTTAAATGTACAATTAAATTATTACTGAAGCTGGGCATGGTGGCTCACGCCTGTAATCCTAGTACTTTGGGAGGCTGAGGTGGGTGGATCACTTGAGGTCAGGAGTTCAAGACCAGCCTGACCAACATGGGGAAACTCCTTCTCTAATAAAATTACAAAAATTAGCCAGGCACTGCAGTCCCAGCTACTCGAGAGGCTGAGGCAGGAGAATCACTTGAACCTGGGAAGAGGTGGCAGTGAGCTGAGATCGTGCCACTGCATGCCAGCCTGGGGGACAGAGTAAGACTCCATCTCATAAAAAAATTATTGCTGACATAGTCATCCTGTTGTGCCATCAATCTTGTACTGTTTTTATGTTCCCCTTGCAACCCTCCCAGAGGCAAAGGATTTCTGAGGATCTGAGAGGGAAATGGGCTTGCCTGGGGTCACACAGCAAGCTTGGGCAGAGCTGGGGAGAGATTTCCTGGCCAGTGTGGGGTTTGCTTCTTCCTTAACCTTGCCCTGCTGTTCACCTTCTTTCAGGGTCCCCCCTGGAAACCCAGGAATTCCAGGCCTCCCAGGAGCTGATGGCCCTCCGGTGAGAACCAGGAGCTGGGAAAAGGAGGAAGGAGAAAGGGGAAGCTTGGGAATTGGAATGGCAAATTTTGGCCTCTGATAACTTAGGATGTTTCTTCCCCAGGGTCACCCAGGCCATGAGGGCCCCCACGGGAGAGAAAGGGACCCAGGTGAGTGACCAGGAGGTTAGGCTGGACTGGGACGAGGGTCAGGAGGCAGGCCCTAGAGTCAGGGGCCACAGAGGAGAGCGATGAGGGCTCTCAGAATGTGGAAAGGATTGGCTAGAATGGCACTGACCTTTTCTTCCTCCCAGGGTCCACCAGGGTCGGCAGGCCCTCCGGGCTATCCTGGACCTCGAGGAGTGAAGGTAGGTGATATTGGGGGCTTGCAAGTAAGAGTGATTTACCAGCTTTGGGTTCAGGGATGCAGCGCCATTGGAAACTTCTGGATGTGTGGAGAAGGGAATCACACAGGCCAGATGTAGTGGGAGTGGGGTTTGGAGGTGCACAGCCAAGGACAGCCTTACAGCGTGGTTGTCACCTTGTTGTTGACAACAGTTAAGCCCATTAGAGGCTGAACACATTTTTCTTCTTCTTTTTCTTTTTCTTTTTTTTTTTTGAGACAGAATCTCGCTTTGTGGCCAGGCTGGAGTACAGTGGAGCCATCTCGGCTCACTGCAACCTCTGCCTCCTCCCAGGTTCAAGGAATTCTCTTGCCTCAGCCTCCCAAGTAGCTGGGACTACAGGCATGTGCCTGCACGCCTGCCTAATTTTTGTATTTTTAGTAGAGAAAGGGTTTCACCATGTTGGCCAGATTGGTATCGAACTCCTGACCTCAGGTGATCTGCCTGCGTCGGCCTCCCAAAGTGCTAGATTGCAGGCGTAGACCATTGCGCCTGGCCCGAGGATTGTGTTCTAACCCAAGCTCAGAACCACATAATCTACAAGCACAGTAATGCTGAGTTAAGCCAAGAGCTGCACCCTGGCTAAATAGAGGTACAAGGGCATTAAAGTTCACGTTCATATGGAAGCTGAGTCCAGTGACATTGTAGCCAAGTACAAATGTAATTTACCTGAACATGTGTGCATTAGACAAGCTTAGTCACACTATAATCAAGGAACTGGCTACGCTGTAGCAGGCCACAGAGTCTGGCAAGCATCACCCTCAGAGTTACATTGAAGCCAGGCATAGTTACATTTTTAAAAATGTTTTACTTTATAGAGACCTGGTCTTCTCTGTTGACCAGGCTGGAGTATAGTAGCATAATACTGGCTCACTGCAGCCTTGAACTCCTGGGCTCAAGTAATCCCCCTCACTTCAGCCTCCTGAGTAGCTAGGACTGTAGGCGTGTGCCATCAGGCTTGGCAGTTTTTTCGTTTGATGATGATGATGATGATGATGACTGAGACGGGGCTGTTGTCCATGCTGGAATACAGGACCACCATCACAGTTTACTCATGAAGCCTGGAGTCCCAGCCTCAGTCAATCCTCCCACCTCACCCTCCTGGGTAGCTGGAAATACAGGTGCATGTCACCATATCCGGCTTTTTTTTTTTTTTTGTACTTTTTGTAGAGATGAGGTTTTCCCATGTTGCCCAGGCTGATCTGGAACTCCTGGGCTCAAGCCATCCTGCTGCCTCTGCCTCCCAAAAAGTTGGAATTACAGGCATGAGCCATCATGCACCGCCTGTAGTTACATTAATTGACCCCCATGTTGTAGTTGAGTTTGGTTACATTGTAGCCAAAGCTAAAGAGCAACTGTAGCCAAACTCAGTTACATTTCAATCAAGTGAATTTCTCTGTGACTGGAGACTAACCACGGGGATTATATTGTATCCAAGTGCCATTTCATTGTAGCTGCTGAGCTCAGATACATTGTAGCCAAGTGCAGTTTTCAGAGCTGGGTGTGAGCAGCATCCAGACTTGCATTGAGCATTCTCTCCTTAGCCAAGCACAGAGTCGTCTTGTTGCCAAGCACAGAGTCGCCTTGTAGCCGGCACTATGGGGAACATTCCTTTGCCTGTATAATGAGGTCCGGGCCTGGAATGTTCATCTTCCTTCTCCTGCCAGAAGGAACTGTGGACAAAGTGTCTCCAGGAGACCGGAATCACTTACTTGGAAATTTGGCCTTCCCCCGCACACCCCCGCACAGATGACCTTGGGAGGCCTCCAGTGGGGAGGGAGGGGCCTCCGGGGAAGATCATTTCTTCTGAAGCTGCCCCTCCCAGCTTCTGCCTAGTATCCTCTTGGGACTGTCCTGGCTGCTTTAGAGCAGGGGACTGAGTTTGGGGTCCTTCTTATAAGCAGGGCAGAGGCTTGAGAGCTTTTTTATTTTTCAGGGCACTTCAGGGAACCGGGGCCTCCAGGGGGAGAAAGGCGAGAAGGTGAGGAGAGAAGGAATTCATTAGACGAGCCGGACCCCAGTCATAGGGTCCTGGTTGTGTCCCTTCCCCGAGGCCCTCACTGCTGGCCTCTGTTTCTCCCACCAGGGAGAGGACGGCTTCCCGGGCTTCAAGGGTGATGTGGGGCTCAAAGGTGATCGGGTAAGACCAGCTGCAGATGAGGGGTGGTGTGGTTTTGTGGGGCTGGGGGAAGACAGCGAGGGGATGACCTGGGGCTAGACAGAGCAGGAAGGACAAAAGATTGGTATTAAAGATTCTTCTTTCTCTTCCAGGGGCAGCCTGGAGCCCCAGGTCCCCGGGGGAGAGGATGGTCCCGAGGGGCCAAAGGGGCAGGAGGGGCTGGCTGGCGAGGAGGGGCCCCCCAGGCTCAGCTGGGGGAGAAGGTAAATGACTCTCCACCCTCCAGCCTCCCACAGTCAGGGTGTCCCCAACCTTTTCCCCTCTGCCTTTTGCCCTTGCTTTTATTATACCTCCGACATCAGGAGGCTGCTACCAACCTTGTCATCTTAATTCCTCAGCTCAGCATTACAGAACAATTTATTGCACGTAACTTATGTGTTTATCTCCATAACCACCACATGCAATAAGCATTTTCATCCCATTTTACAGACAAGGAAAACTGAGGCTTGGAATGGCTGAATGGCCTGCCCAAGGGTGTGCCCCTAGCAGGCAGGAGCCAGGACTTGAACCTTGTTTCCCCAACTCCCATTCCACTAGCCCGTTCACCATGCCCCAGCCAGCCTGACCTTTCTGCCTTGGACCTCCAGGTTGCAATTTCTGACCTTTGTCCCATAATCTCTCTGCAGGGCAAGCTTGGGGTGCCAGGCCTCCCAGGTTATCCAGGACGTCCTGGATCTAAGGTAGGAAGCTGGGGTTGGTGGTGGAGTTGGAGATGGGCAGGATTCAGAGACTAACATCTGGGGGCCCAGGCTGTGGTCTTGAGGGATGAGCTGCCCACCCCAAGGGTCATTGAAAGAATGTAAAATGTGGGCTTTGCCCAGGCATAGTGGCTCATACCTATAATCCCAGCGCCCTGAGAGGCTAAGGTGGGAGGGTTGCTTGAGCCCAGGAGTTCAAGACCAGACTGGACAACAAGGCAAAACATTGTCTCTACAAAAACATACAAAAATTAGCCAGATGTGTCTGGGAGTGGTGGCTCATGCCTGTAATCCCAACACTGTGGGAGGCAGAGGCAGATGGATCACTTGAGATCAGGAGTTCAAGACCAGCCTGGCCAATGTGGTAAAACCCCATCTCTACTAAAAATACAAAAAAATTAGCCAGGCTTGGTAGCAGGCACTTGTAATCCCAGCTACCCGGGAGGCTGAGGCAGGAGAATTGTTTGAGCCCAGGAGGCAAAGGTTGCAGTGAGCCAAGATTGCACCACTGCACTCCAGCCTGGTGATAAAGGGAGATGCCATCTAAAAAAAAAAAAAAAAAAAAAAAAAAAAAGTAGCCAAATGGGGTCCCAGTTACCCAGCTACTTGGGAGGCTGAGATGGGAGGATCACCTGAGCCCAGGGAGATTGAGGCTGCAGTGAGCTATGTGGAGCCACTGCACCCCAGCCTGGGTGACAGAGGGAGACTCTGTCTCAAAAAGTTTTTCAAAAAGTGAGCTTTCGTGCTGGGCACAGTGGCTCCCAGCACTTTGGGAGGCTGAGGAGGGTGGATCACGAGGTCAGGAATTCAAGACCAGCCTAGCCAAGATTGTGAAACCCTGTCTCTACTAAAAATACAAAAATTAGCCAGGCATGGTGGCGGGTGCCTATAATCCCAGCTACTCTGGAGGATGAGCCAGGGAATTGCTTGAACCCAGGAGGCGGAGGTTGCAGTGAGCCAAGATTGCGCCATTGCACTCCAGCCTGGGCAATGGAGCGAGCCTCTGTTCGTCTCAAAAAAAAAAAAAAAAAGTGAGCTTTGGCGTCAGACAGACTTGGGTTCAAATACCCTCTTACCCACTACGTGATATTGGGCAAGTTTCTTGAGCCTGTTTTCTCTGCTGTGAAATGTCCCAGTAATTTCCACCTCATCAATTTGATTATAATAATGTTGATAATGGTGACAGTGACAATGATTATAAAACTGTAGAATCCTTTTATTTGGCATAAGTTTCATTCACCAACAGTCAGTTAAGGGGGAGAATCATAGAAATATAAAATACACATCTTACATATCTTGAATTAAATATAACTTGTAGTCAAATGTAACTATGCAGAAACATACTTACATAAAAACATAACATTTGTTTGCCAGTGTTTCAATGGGTGAGGATACTGATGAGGTTCATTTTTCTGCCTAAACTGTACCCATATTATATCACTGAGGAGTTCTGTTTCTACAGAGTAGTGCAGGAACCTAAAGACATTTGGAGCAAGACACGGTGGTTCACACCTCTAATTTCAGCACTTTGGGAGGCTGAGGTGGGTGGATCACCTGAGGTCAAGAGTTCACCACCCCCTTGGGCAACATGGTAGAACCTCATCTCTACTGAAAATACAAGAATTAGCTGGGCATGGTGGAGGGCGCCTGTAATCCCAGCTACCCGGGAGGCTGTGGCAGGAGAATTGCTTGAGCCCAGGAAGCGGAGGTTGTAGTGAGCTGACATCGTGCCACTTACTCCACCCTAGGCAACAGAGTGAGACTCTGTCTCAAAAAACAGACAAACAAACAAAAAAAAGACGTTTGGGAAGATATTTTAGTGCAGAATCCTCCCAGAGTTCCATATTTTTGCTCTATGGAACTACATTGAATTTGACGGCACTTTTGTGTGTGTGTGTGATTTCCCTTCACATTGAATCCTTTCCCTTTACTAGTTTTTTCTTTTTTTTTTTTAACGACTGGGAAAAATCTTTTAACTTAGTTTTAATAGATAACTTTTCCTTCCTTCCTTCCTTTCTTCCTTCCTTCCTTCCACCCTTCCTTCCTTCCTTCCCTCCCTCTCCCCCTCTCTTCTTTTTTCTTTCTTTTCTTTTTCTCTTTCTTTTCTTTCAGACAGGGTGTCACTCTGTCATTCAGGCTTGAGTGCAGTAGTACAATCATAGCTCATTGCAGCCTCCAATTCTTGGACTGAAGAGTCCTCATGCCTCAGCCTCCTGAGTAGCTGGGAACCACAGGCGCACACCACCATGCCTAATGATTTTTTTAAGTTTTTTGCAGAGATAGAGTCTTGCTATGTTGCCCAGGCTGGTCTCAAACTCCCAGCTTCAAGTGATTCTCCTACTTCAGCCTCCCAAAGTGCTGGGATTACAAGCATAAGCCACTGTACCTGGCATAGACTAAGATTTTAGAAAGTCTTTGTGTGCATGTGTGCAGGATTCTTGAAGAGTGTAGGGGCCAGGTGTGGTGGCTCACACCTGTAATCCCAGCACTTTCAGAGGCTGAGGTGGGAGAATCACTAGAGGCCAGGAGTTCAAGACCAGCCTGGGCAACATAGTGAGAGCCCGTATCTACTAAAAAATTATTTTAAAAATTAGCTGGGTGTGCTGACGTGCACCTGTAGTCCCAGCTATTCAGGAGGTTGAGGTAGGAGGATCACTTGAGCCAAGAAGGTGGAAGCTGCAGTGAGCTATGGTTGTACCACTGCACTCCGGCCTGGGTGACAGAGTGAGACTCTGTCTCTAAAGAAAAGGAAAAAAAAAAAAAATGAGTATAGGGACCATGGAGCCCCCAGATGGGAAGGGAGGGTAGAGGGAGCCGGGAATGGAATTTGAGGCTGGATGCCACCCCGCACCCGGGTAACTTGGCAAATCTCTTTTCTGATCTGAACTCAGTCTGCACAGTGAGGAGTGTGTGAGGATATCAGAGCCTCCGATGTCTTTCTCCAAGTGGAGGGGAGGTTCCTCCAGCATGGACTGGAGTCAGTTAACAAATATTAAAAAGCACTCACTGTGTGCCAGGCAGTGGGGAGTAAGATCAGTGAGCTATGTCCCAGTGAAGGAAAACAGGCACTGAATAAGTAAGTGAATAAGTCATTTCAATGCAAGAGTTCTTGGGAAAACAAAATAGCACAATGTGACAGACAGAGGGTGACTTGGGCAATGTGTGAAAGTCAGGATGGTGGAAGAAAGGCATTCTCAGGAGGTGACATCTGAATGAGACCTAAATGGTCAGGAGTGGCTGACTGTGTGGAGACCTAGGAGAAGAGCATTTCAGGCAAAGAGAACAGCCAGTGCAAAGGCCCTGAGGCAGGAACATACTGCTGTGCCCAAGGAACATTGAGGAGGCCAGTTTTGCTGGAGTGAAATGAGAAGGGAGGAGAGGAAGGGAGAGGAGAGAAGAGGGCTGCCTTGGAGGAGGCTGGGGCTAGAGACCAAGGAAGCTTCTGGAATCAGTGACCTGGAAATGCCCCAAAGGACGGTATGAGGGGTCAATTCCATGCACCACTCACTCTTCACCCTCATGTCTTCTTTCTAATTCTCTCCACTCAGGGATCCATTGGATTTCCCGGGCCCCTGGGACCCATAGGAGAGAAAGGGAAGTCGGTGAGTCATTACCAGGGGTAAGGGAGAGGGGCGACTTGTCCGAGGGGGAACAGCATGTGTGGATGTGCCTGATGATGGGTGGACCTTGGGTGTCTGTGTCTATGCCTGGAAGCACTTGTGTGCACACATGCTATTATATGCAATGCATGACACATGTAGGTGATCGCACATGGTATTACCGTAAATATGACTATAAGTACGTGTATGTGTGTTTCATGTGTCTTTCAATATAGATCAGACAGGGTTTGAGTACTGCAGCCTGCAGGCCTGTGCCTGGGCAAACAAGGGCATGATGGTGGGCATAAATGTGTGCAAGAAGCTTGTACACACAGGTGAAAGGACGTGTATACACACGTGTGTGCTTCTGTGCACACTGAGTGATGTGTATACAGGCATGTATTGTATTTGTGTTGCTACGTGTGTACTGTAACAGTGTTAACATTGTATATACGTACATGAGTGTATGTATGCTGCTGTGCCTACCAGGACAAGGTCCTCAGATGAATCCAGGCATGCATGTGTTTCCAGTGGGTATACATGTGTGCAAAAGATCTATTGCATGATGAGTTCTGTGTCTCATCTTCAGGCTGTGGGTTGCCAAATGCATGCCATGATTGCATGCAATCATGTATGCATATTGCACAGCTGTGATAAACACATGTCTGTGTGGGCAAACATGCTTGCACATTTGGACTCTGTAGATGTAATGATAGTTGTAATTGAGTGTTTGTGATCTTTGTGTGGTTGTGAGTATAAGTTGTATTTGTGTGCGTGTGTGTGACTGAAAGGCTTGTGAATAAGTGTGTGGCAGACACCTTTCTGGGTCTGTGACTAGGTGCCATTTTGTGTTTGTGCCATGCCTTTGCACTGTAATTCTCTTCTGCTTTCTCTCTTACAATTTATTTTCAGGGAAAGGCAGGACAGCCAGGGCTGGAAGGAGAGCGGGGACCACCAGTAAGAAAATAGAGAGTGCCCCGACCCTGCTGGGACTTTGGGACAGGGCTGGGAAGGAGAGGTGGTGGAGGGATCATCAGTGGGTAGGGAAAGGGTTTCGGTTATATCAATGACCCTGGTGGGGTCGGAGAGGGAGTCACAAGGTGAGGGGACCTGGAAGACTCAGTCCCATCTCCCAGGCTCCCCCACCCCCTCACATCTGATCTTTGCCTTTTTTTTTTTTTTTTGCTCAGGGCTCCCGTGGAGAGAGGGGGCAACCAGGTGCCACAGGGCAACCAGGCCCCAAGGTATGGGATGGGTGGGTGATCAAGGCCTCCCATGCCCCAGGCTCAGCTAGTCCCTCCCAGTTTTTCCCAGTTGAGTTTGTTCTGGGGCCTCAGTCTTTCACTCTGTCCTAGGGCGATGTGGGCCAGGACGGGGCCCCTGGGATCCCTGGAGAAAAGGTGAGTGTGTGTGCATGTGTGTGTGTGTGTGTGTGTATGAGAGAGAGAGAGAGAGAGAGAGATTCTGAGTGGAGGACAAGCCCAGGAGATGAAGAGACGTTATAATGCAGTGGGGAAGACTACAGCTTCATTGGGTGTGGTGGTGCCTGCCTGTAGTCCCAGCTACTCTGGAGGCTGAGATTAGAGCATCACTTGAGCACAGGAGTTGGAAGCTGCAGTGAGCTATGATCATACCACGGCACTCCAACTTGGGTGATGAGCAAGGCTCCATCATTAAAAAGAAAAAAGAAGGAGCACAGCCTCTGAAGTCAGAGAGCCATGAGTTCAAGTCCTGGCTCTGCCACTCACCTACTGTGTGACATTGGGCAAGCCACTTAACCTCTCTGTGCCTTGGTTTTCTCCTCTGTAAAATGGAAGTAACCTCAGTCTCCACCCCAGAGGGCCGCAGTAGTGAATGAAATGACTTGCTGTGTGGAAAATGCCCCGCCTCGTGCCTGGCATGCAGTAAGCACTCAGTATGTGCTGGCTCCTGTTGCTGTGTCGGGCTCAGGGAGTGGGCAGTCAGGCAGGAGGGATGAGATAATGACTTCGGTTCCATTTCAGGGCCTCCCTGGTCTGCAAGGCCCTCCAGGATTCCCCGGGCCAAAGGGCCCCCCTGTGAGTGACATCACCCTCATTGTGGGTCGGGTGGGTGGAGGATGTGGGAAGGGAGGAAGCCCTGTATCTGTGCCCCAACTCTTTCCTACCTCATCCCCCCAGGGTCACCAAGGTAAAGATGGACGACCAGGGCACCCTGGACAGAGAGGAGAATTGGTGAGTAACCCCTCAACCTTTGATACATGATCCTTTTTTTTTTTTAATGGGACAGAGTCTCGCTCTGTCGCTCAGGCTAGAGTGCAGTAGGGCAATCTCAGCTCACTGCAACCTTCGCCTCCAGGATTCAAGCAAATCTCCTGCCTCAGCCTCCCGAGTGGGACTACAGGCGTGTGCCACCATGCCTGGCTATTTTTTGTCTTTTTAGTAGAGATGGGGCTTCATCATGTGGCCAGGCCGGTCTCAAACTCTTGGCTTCGAGTGATCCCACCCACCTCGACTTCCCAAAGTGCTGGGATTACAGGCGTGAGCCACTGTGCCTGGCCAGATTCCTGATCCTATCAGGCCTTCCCCTGTCTCCCCCCTCCCCCATCCCTTCCCCATGTAACACCCCCCTTCCCCATTTAATTTTTCTCTCTAGGGCTTCCAAGGTCAGACAGGCCCGCCTGGACCAGCTGGTGTCTTGGGCCCTCAGGTCAGCGTGGACTCCTTAAACTTCCCTTGTTTTGTACCAGTTGGGGGATATTTAGAAGGAAGCTGGACTCCTGAGCGTCTCCCCCCAGGCCACCCTCACTCAAGAGGAGCCTTCTTCCTCACCAGGGAAAGACAGGAGAAGTGGGACCTCTGGGTGAAAGGGGGCCTCCGGGGACCCCCTGGACCTCCTGGTGAACAAGGTCTTCCCCGGCCTGGAAGGCAGAGAGGGAGCCAAGGTGAGACACTGTCTACTGGAGATCTTGGCTGAACATGCAAGATCAACCAGGGGCTCAGAATCAGTCTTGTGGGGGGAGGGGCCATGAGTCACAGACTGGAGGGAGACAGCCCCTCCCTGGAGCTTGACTTCCCTCCTTTCCACTCCTGCAGGGGGAACTGGGACCACCAGGACCCCTTGGGAAGGAAGGGCCAGCTGGACCCAGAGGCTTTCCCGGCCCCAAGGGGGCCCCTGGGGGACCCGGTGAGTATCTTTGGAGACCCTCCTGCATGTCCCTTAGAGAAGGAAAGGATAGGGGGCCGCAGGGGGATAGGGGAATGGCATTTGGAGTGGGGGAAATGATGAAAGAAAAAAAATGGTGGCGGGAACTGGGAAAGGCAGACCCCTCAAAGCTCAGTGTCCAGTCCCAGGAGAGGAGTGAGGACTGTGCGCTCCCCCCTAGAGGAAGGCAGGACTTGGGGACACCCTTGGGAGTCTCTTGACTGTGAATTATCTCCTCCTTCAGGGACCTACTGGTTTGAAGGGTGACAAGGGACCCCCAGGGCCCGTCGGGGGCCAATGTAAGTATAACCCTATGTGCTGGGTAGGGGGCAGGGTGGAGGGGACTCAAGGTGTCTTGGAAGCTTGACATTGTCATGATAAAACCCATGATGGAGGCCGAGGTGGGCGGATCACTTGAGGTCAGGAGTTTGAGACCAGCCTGACCAACATGGTGGAAACCTGTTTCTACTCAAAATACAAAAATTAGCTGGACATGGTGGTGGATGCCTGTAATCGCAGCTACTCTGGAGGCTGAGGCAGGAGAATCTCTTGAACCTGGGCAGTAGAGGTTGCAGTGAGCCGAGATCAGTTCTGTCGCTCACTGGCTGGGCAGTTGTATTCCTTGGCAAGCATCAGTTTCCTTGTCTGTAAAATAGCTATGATGAGAAGCCTCATCTCATGTATGATCACAAGCCTCAATGAGATGATTTATCCAACAAATACTTACCTGTGTGTTGGCCACCAACATATAAAAACCCTTTTTCTTGGGCCAGGCGTGGTGGCTCATGCTTGTAATCCCAGTGCTTTGGGAGGCTGAGGCTGGAGGATTGCTTGAGCCCAGGAGTTTGACACCAGCCTGGGTAACATAACCAGACCCTGTCTCTACAAATACATACATACATATATATACACATATACACACATATACACATACATACATATGTAAATACACATTTACATATGTATGTATGTGTATATGTGTATATATATATGTATATAAATACATATGTGTGTATGTATGTAAATACATGCATGCGTGTATATATGTATGTAAATACGTGTGTGTGTGTGTGTGTGTGTGTGTGTGTGTGTATAGGCCACCAGAAGGACTTTGGCTTTTGCTGTAAGTGAGATGGGAGCCATGGAGTGTTCTTGAGCAGGAGAAGAACGTGCCCTGCCCCTCACATGCTCACAGGCACCTCTGGCTGCTGCAGGAAGGGAACAAGTTAGATACCGTCCTGATAATCACAAAACTCAGTACCTCGTGGCTTAAAAACCCAACATAGCCGGGCGCGGTGGCTCACGCCTGTAATCCCAGCACTTTGGGAGGCCAAGGCGGGCGGATCACGAGGTCAAGAGATCGAGACCGTCCTGGTCAACATGGTGAAACCCCGTCTCTACTAAAAAAATACAAAAAAATTAGCTGGGCGTGGTGGCGCGCGCCTGTAGTCCCAGCTACTCGGGAGGCTGAGGCAGGAGAATGCTTGAACCCGGGCAGCGGAGGTTGCAGTGAGCCAAGGTCGCGCCACTGCACTCCAGCCTGGCGCCTGGTGACTGAGTGAGACTCTGTCTCAAAAAAAAAAAAACCCAACATAAAGGAGAGCTACTACTGGTATTATTCCTGACCTGTCACCTCTGTTTTCAGGGCTCCCCTGGTGAGCGGGGTCCTGTGGGCCCAGCAGGAGGCATTGGACTTCCTGGCCAAAGTGGCAACCAAGGCCCCGTTGGCCCTGCAGGCGAGAAGGGGTCCCCAGTAAGTGACCTGCCCATCCCATTCCTAGGGCCCCCTCAGGGTCTGGCCCTTCCACATCCCAGGACTGGGCTCCTGCAGTACATTCCTGCCCTGACATCCCCCTTTCCGTTCCCCCACAACAGGGAGAACGTGGCCCCCCTGGCCCCACTGGCAAAGATGGGATCCCAGGGCCCCTAGGGCCTCTGGGACCCACTGGAGCTGCTGGGCCTTCTGGCGAGGAAGGGGACAAGGTGAGGGGTTCACAGAGAGGAAGGGTCCAGGGGAGAATGGGGGTGAATGGAAGCTGGGTCCTTCATCCCATTTCCTCTACAGGGGGACGTGGGCGCTCCTGGTCACAAGGGGATCAAAGGCGATAAAGGAGATGCGGTGAGTGGAGATCCCCAGTGAGGTTGGGTGGGGCAGGTAGCAGAAGAGAGAGGAGGCCAGGGATGTAGAGATCATTCTCTATGGGGTAGGAGAGGCCATGGAGTTTTCTGCCTTCCCAGGCACCATCTTGATACCTACATGCAACAGAAGGTACTTGAGCTGCCTGGAGCAATGGGGCCACAGAACCCAACGGTAGATAGGATTAGGACAGCCGGGGGCTCCCGGAGAACTGGAAAGGCACTGGGGTGGGGGTGACCTCCTTCTCCCTTCTTAGTGACACGTCCTTCTCTCTGCCTGTGACTCCGCATGGCAGGCACTGGGGATCTGATTCCCAACTTCCCCCCCAGAATGTCAGCTCCAGTGTCTCCCATCATTGAGCCACCTTCACCCCTGGTCTTGGTAGAACTTGTGGGGGAAAGGTCCTGATGGCCAGGGCTGGGCTTAGGACAGATGTCTGTCTCTGGTCCCATTAGCTGGTGGCTGAGAAGACAGGATTTGGGGGGGATGCTGCTGTTGCTGCCGGGTAGGGGAAGTTGTTCTCATAAAGGGGTGTGGGTAGGGAGGCGGTGATTGATATACCCAGTGCCCTCTCTGATCTTAAACCTGAGGGATTTTTTATTCTGTTTTCCTGTTCTCCCAGGGCCCACCTGGACCAGCAGGGATACGGGGTCCTGCAGGACACCCAGGTCCCCCAGTGAGTGCTCACAGCTTTGTTGTCCTCCTCTGGATCCTTGATGGGAAGGGATATGGGGGAGCAAATGACAGTGGAAACACCCCGACTCAATCGCAACCCCAAACCCAACCCTGGTCCTCCCCAATGCCGACACCAGTGTGAACTCAACCCCAGAATCTGACTCAATTCCAACCCAACCATGTCTTTCCCCTCAATAACAACACCCAATATGAACTCACCCCCAGAATCGGATTCAGTCCCAACCCAACCATGTCTTCCTTTCATACCGACACCCAATAAGAACTCACCCCCCAGAGTCAGAGTCAGTCCCAACCCTGTCTTCCTCTCAATACCAATACCCAATGTGAACTTAACCCCAGAATCTGGGTCAATCCCAACCCAACCATGTGTTCCCTCAATACCAACACCCAGTGTGAACTCACCCCCAGAGTCTGATTCAGCCCCAACCTCATCCTCAACCTTTATCTGCTCCTCTATATCAATGCCCAATATGAACTCAGCCCTACAACTGGACTCAGTTCCAACCTAAGCCCAGCTCTGAACCCCATTTTAGCCCAGTCTCAACTCTGCTCATGACCTTAACCTCAGTCCTACTCAAACCTTATCTTCAGCCAGGTGTGGTGGCTCCTGCCTTTAATCCCAATACTTTCAGAGGCCAAGGCGGGTGGATCACCTGAGGTCAGGAGTTTGAGACCAGCCTGGCCAAATAGTGAAACCCCATCTCTACTAAAAATACAAAAAAAAATTAGTTGGACTTGGTGGCAGGCCCCTGTAATCCCAGCTACCAGGGAAGCTGAAGCAGAATTGCTTGAACTGGGGAGGCGGAGGTTGCAGGAAGCCAAGATCGCTCCACTGCACTGGAGCCTGGGCGACAGAGTGAGACTCCTTCTGAAAACCACGAAACAAACAAAAACAACCAACCAAACAAAATCCTTATCTTCAAATCTCCTAAACAAGCCGCGACCCAGACCTATCCTTTTTGTTTGTTTATTGCCATACTATAAGAACATACAGCTCTATTTTTAACCCCAACTCTGACCCACGCTTCCAATGCTGACCCCAGACCTGAACTCAAACTTTGAATATGACCCTGGCCCCAACCTTAAACCCAATGCTAAATTCCATCTCAACCCCATTTGAACCCTGCCGGTGACCTGAACCTCAGCTGCACATGTTTAACACCTTGACTCAACCCTTGACTTCATTCCCAAGCCCTGTTCCTTAACCTGGACCCAACTCCAAACTCAACCCCGACCCTCCCTAAACTTAATCTGAACCCTGACTCCAACCCTTAACCTCAGTCCTGACCCTTGAGCCTCACTCTACACTAATCCCTGACCCAGATCCTAAATATGACCCTGTCTGTGTTCTCCAGGGAGCAGACGGGGCTCAGGGACGCCGGGGGACCCCCAGGCCTCTTTGGGCAGAAAGGAGATGATGGAGTCAGAGGCTTCGTGGGGGTGATTGGCCCTCCTGGACTGCAGGTAGGTCTCTGGGTTTGGGGGTGGCACCGCTGAGCCTCCCTACCTGCTGCCCCAATCTTGATTCTTTGTTCCACAGGGGCTGCCAGGCCCTCCCGGAGAGAAAGGGAGGTTGGAGACGTGGGGTCCATGGTATGCACTCCCAGGGAAAGGTGGGGGTGGGGAGGATGGTGGCGTTATAGGGTTGGGGGAGGCATTAGATTCATTTGAGGGACACTGTCATTTTAAGGTCCTCAAGGGTAACCAGCATTGAGAGTGGTATCTGTGGTCACCGTGGCCTTTTGGGGGGCCATGGGGTCACTGGATACTATTCTGACCCTTCCACAGGGTCCCCCATGGAGCTCCAGGTCCTCGGGGGTCCCCAAGGCCCCAGTGGATCAGAGGTGAGAACTCTTGGGGGGCCAGGATGGCTCAGAGATGGGGACACCCATTTCCTCGTAAGAGGATGTTGGGATTCCACAGTCCCACTCCTATCCCTTGCTGTCTCTCCAGGGCATTCCAGGGCTGCCTGGAGGAGTTGGTGAGCCAGGCGCCGTGGGTGAGAAGGTAAGCGGGGGAAGGCAGGGGCTGCACAGGGGGGAAGAGGCAAATCCAGTCCTACAGGGCAGGGCCATTCTGGGAGCCCCTCCCTGTCTGCTAGGATGGGACCTCTCCCCATTCTCACTTTGCCTCCTGCAGGGTGAGCCAGGGGAGGCTGGAGATCCAGGGCCTCCAGGAGCCCCAGGCATCCCGGTGAGTGACTATGTGATGTGGTCCCTGCACTCATCTCAGGGAACCCCTGACCCCTGGGCATCTTGGGCCACCTTGACCTCTGTGCCGTCCAAGATCATCCACTCACCCCTGTCCTGTGGGCATCCCTGATTACCTTGAGGAAGGACACCTGGAAGGTCTCAGACAGGGCTGCTATGTACAGTTCTGCAGGTTGCACACTGCACAAGAGTGCATGGCCCAGAGGTTAGGTGAGGGCTCAAATCTGAGTCATGAGTCCTGACTTGAGGATGAGTTGCCCAGAGGGGGCCCCTCTTCTAATTCACTCAGGGGCAGCACATGGGCTAGGCCAACCTTGCACATAACCAGTGGGCACCTATACCATCCTGACCTTTCACTGTCTTAAGTCCTAGCTCCTTCTGACCTTTGATCCTTGGACAGCCTAGTCTAGTCTGAACCCTGACCCCAGAAAAGTCCCAGACCACCCCAATGCCTGAATCCAAGTATGCTAATCCTTGATCCCTGGAGAGTCCAGGCCACTCTGACCTCTGACCTGTTTCTGTGAAGGGGCCCAAAGGAGACATTGGTGAAAAGGGGGACTCGGGCCCATCTGGAGCTGCTGGACCCCCCAGGCAAGAAAGGTCCCCCCTGGAGAGGATGGAGCCAAAGGGAACATGGTGAGTCCTGGGGGGAAGTGCAGGCAGACGTGAAGGGGCGCTTGAGTGTGCTTGAAGCTCTCCCGAACTTTTATCCGGGGATTGCATCCTCTCATTTACTGATTTCATGAGCAACCCCCCAGAACATGGATGAATGAACAAATGGGTGGATGGATGGATTAATAAACAAGTGGCCAGGCTTGGTGGCTCACGCCTGTAATGCCAGCACTTTGGGAGGCCAAGGCAGGTGGATCACAAGGTCAGGAGTTCGAGACCAGCCTGGCCAATATGGTGAAACCCTGTCTCAACTAAAAAAGATACAAAAATTATCCAGGCATAGTGGCATGTGCCTGTAGTCCCAGCTACTCGGGAGGCTGAGGCAGGAGAAATGCTTGAACCTGGGAGGCAGAGGTTGCAGTGAGCCGAGATTGTGCCACTGCACTCCAGCCTGGGCGACAGAGTGAGACTCCGTCTCAATAAATAAATAAATAAATGGATGAATGGATGAATGAGTGAATTAATGAATGGACAAGTGAATAAATCAGTGGATAGATGAATATGTGAATGAATAAATGTGTATGAATAAATGAGTGAATGAATGAGTAAATTAATGGATGAACAAGTAAATTAATGGATGCATGAATGTGAATGAATGGATGAATAAATGAGTGGCCAAACGGACAAATGAGTGAGTGAATGAGTGAATGGATGACTGAATGAATGGATAAATGCATAAGTGAACAAAATGAGTCAATAGATGAGTGAATGGATGGATGGATGGAGAAGTGAATTAGTGAATAAATGTGTAAATGAAACAGAAACGGCTGGACACAGTGGCTCATACCTGTAATCCCAGCACTTTTGGAGGCTGAGGCGGGCAGATCACAAGGTCAGGAGTTCAAGACCAACCTGGCCAATATGGTGAAATCCCATCTCTACTAAAAAAAAAAATACACACACACACACCAAAGAAACATAAATGTACAGTGGTTATACATCATTGTATGGCTTGAAAGTTGATTTCACAGCAAATCATTCTAACACTCTTGTAAAGGTGAAGGTTGAATCGGGTCACATTTGGAGTGGATGTGGGATTTTGTGTTGAGGTGAAGGTTGAGGCCCTTCTGCCACCACAGTAGGGTTTGGGGTGGGTGGAGGTCAGGGAGGGGCTTTAACATCGGTGGGACCTCCACTTGAATCTCATCGTTCGGAATGTCCCTTCTCTGAGTGTATGGATGCATGAATGAATGAATGAATGAATGAATGGATAGACAAGGGAATGGCCAGTTTTATCTGTGAGTCCCCGAGCTGGGAGGCTGTGAGGAGGCTGCAGTGAGACCATGCATGCAGCATTCTTAGCTCAGAGCCTGCACCCATGAAACGGGAGAATGTTTGTTCTACCAGGCCAGGGATTTTATGTTTTGCTCACGAATGTGTCCCCAGAAAGCAAACTGTTCCTGGATACAATTGATCTGTTCATAAATGCATGATTGCTCAACAATTCAGAGATGTGATTATTAATCATTCTGTGTTCCAGGGCCCCCGGGGCTCCCTGGAGATCTAGGGCCCCCAGGAGACCCTGGAGTTTCAGTGAGTGTGACCCTTCCCCTCCCCAATCCTGGCATGTTTCCTGATTCTGTCCCCATCTCCCCCACCCCCCACAGACCTGGGCACTGACAGTGGAACCAATAACCTTCGTTTGCCTCCCAGCCCCACCCCCAAATTCTCACGTACCCTCATCAGCCCTCCCAACTCTGTCTTACCCCATGCAGGGCATAGACGGTTCCCCCAGGGGAGAAGGGAGACCCTGGTGATGTTGGGGGGCCGGTGAGTCGGGGGAACAGAGAGTGTGGTGCTGGGGCGGGGTTGGGGAGCTAATGAGTGAGTAAATTGGGGGGCAGGGGAGTGGGCTAGTGAGGTACCCAAGGCCCCTGCAGCTGCTCCTGCTTCACCTCTCTGGGGACCCCTAGGAATGTGAACAGCTTGAGGGAGCAGGTGGGAGGTGGGAGTGCCCAGTGCTGGGGTGATGCCTGGGGAAGGCTGTCCTCTGGTCCAAGGCATCCTAAACAGTCAGGCGCAAACAACATTAGCTGAGGCCACAGCTGGTGCCCTTGTCTCCTCCAGGGTCCGCCTGGAGCTTCTGGGGAACCCGGCGCCCCTGGGCCCCCCCGGCAAGAGGGTGAGTGATGAGCCACCTCCTGGATCCCTGACTTACTCACAGCCCCCACTCACCTTACAGACCCCACTCACCCCACAGACCCCATCGCCCACAGATCCCACTCACCTACAGCCCCCACTCACCTTACAGATCCCCACACCCACAGCCCCCACTGACCCCACAGCCCTGACTCACCCCTCAGACCCTCAGTCAGCCCCTAACCCCCCCCCTCACTGTCCTTCCCTTCCCAGGGTCCTTCAGGCCGCATGGGTCAAGAAGGCAGAGAAGGGGAGAAAGGTGCCAAGGTGAGTCCCCCTGAAAAGGGGAAGGGTCCCTGTGCTATCCTAGGCCAATAATGGGGCCATCGGGTGAGGATGGACCTGTGACCACCCACTCCTTCTGGGTCCTGGGTGGTTCTTGGCTGTGGGTCAGGAGACAGAAATCCTCTGACTCCGGCCCCCTCCCTTGCCTGTGTCCGTTTCAGGGAGAGCCAGGTCCTGACGGGCCCCCAGGGAGGACAGGTCCAATGGGGCTCGAGGGCCTCCTGGACGTGTGGGGCCCGAGGGTCTTCGAGGGATCCCCCGGCCCTGTGGTGAGTGGGGTGGAGCAGGGGTGGGACAGGGTGGGTCCAGCCCCTCCCCCACTGCCTGCTCCCAGCTTGCGATCCCATCACCATCTGGAGGGGCTGCCCCTGGTGCATGGTGGGGGTGGTCCACACTGGGTTTTGGCAGGGTGCAGCCCACCCCATGTTCTGTTTCATCCTCAGGGTGAACCAGGCCTCCTGGGGATCCCCTGGACGGATGGGCCCTCCCGGCCCCCCTGGTAAGAGACTTGCTTATCCCTGAGGTCCTGGCTCTGAGGACCAATCTTGGCACCCACTGGCCACCTAGTGAGCACTGGTGCAGGCTGACCCTCACTGACCATCTGAATGTCCATACTGTCTGTCTCTACTAACTTTCTGCTCTGACCTTCCACCCTGATGGTCTGCACTGCTGGTCTCTACAACCCTCTGCTCTAACACTCCACCTTGATGGTCTACACTGCCCGTCTCTACTAACCCTCTGCTCTGACCCTCCACTTTGATGGTCTACACTGACCACACGGACCCTCCATCTTGATGGTCTACACTGATCACCCATGCTGACCTTGGCCACTGACCACTGCCATTGTCCATCCTCCAATCAACCCCTCATTGGCTCTCACCGTCCCACCGTGGTGGCCTGTGCTGACCAGGCTTTGCCTCCATCCCTGATCATTCCCATTTGAAGTGTGCATAAGTTCCCATGTGAACATCCCCCAGCCACCCACACAGACCTTGAGCATTCACATTTGAGAATCCCTCACTGACCCTTGCTCTCCTCCCAGGGGCCCTCTGGCCTCCCAGGGCTGAAGGGAGATGCTGGCCCCAAGGGGGAAAAGGTAAGAATATCATTCCATTATTCTCTTCCCCCATCTCCTCCCCCTCTTTCCCTCCCTCCCTGGCCAGGGGCTGGGAGATTAGGGCATCCTTTGCTCCCAAACTCATCACCCTAAGGCTCTGGGAGAAAAATCTCCTGCATCCTCCCATGTCCTCCCCCTGTCTGTGCCTCTTTTGTCCTCCAGGGCCACATTGGATTGATCGGTCTCATTGGCCCCTCAGGGGAAGCCGGTGAGAAAGGAGATCAGGGGTTGCCAGGCGTGCAGGGACCTCCTGGCCCCAAGGGAGACCCTGTGAGTGTTCTGCCCTGAGTGGGAGAAATATGTTTGAAGGAGGGGGGTGGGTGGAGGACCTGCTGGGAGACTGTGGGTGTGGAGTCCAGGAAACGTGGGTCTGGATTAATAAGGGTGTGTCTGGGGAAAATAAGGGGCTGTATCTGGGAACTGGCTAGTTGGAGGCTGCATCTGGGGTTTGGGGTCTCTCTGCTGGGGAATTGGAGGCTTGCCTAGGGTTTGGGTCTTCCTTGGATGGGATTGAAGGCTTGTCTGGGGGATCTGTCAGGGCAATAGGGTGTACCCCACCAATACTGACCCTGATGTCCTTTCCCAAGGGTCCCCCCTGGTCCCATCGGCTCTCTAGGCCACCCTGGGCCCCCAGGCATGGTGGTGAGTATGAAGGGAATCTTTTGTGGGATGAGGTCACTATGGCGGACCAGGCCAGGACCTCAGCTCTCCCTGTCTGTGCCCCACAGGGCCCTCTGGGACAGAAAGGCTCAAAGGGGTCTCCGGTGAGTACACTCTGCTTCCCTGAGCTTGTGCAGCCCAGCTCCCATCCCCTCCACTGCATGAGCACCCTCCACCCTCTGCCTTCATTTCTTTACTTATTCAAGCCATCATGCCTTTGACAAATATTTATTCAACACCTACTGTTTTATTTCATCAGATCCAAAATGCCGTCAATTATAAGATGTACCATTATTTTATAAACTACTAGGAAAGAAAACAGTTCTGCCAAGTAAACGATGACTTGCCAAAGTTGTTAAGATGCTGATTTCAGAGACATTAAAACATGAAAATTTGTGGCTGGGCACGGTGGCTCACGCCTGTAATCCCAGCACTTTGGGAGGTTGAGGCGGGCTGGTTACGAGGTCAGGAGTTAGAGACCAGCCTGGCCAACATGGTGAAACCCCGTCTCTACTAAAAATACAAAAATTAGCTGGGCATGCTGGTGGGCACCTGTAATTCCAGCTACTCGGGAGGCTGAGGCAGGAGAATCGCTTGAACCCAGGAGGCAGAGGTTGCAGTGAGCCGAGATTGCGCCATTGCACTCCAGCCAGGAAGGAAGGAAGGAAGGAAGGGAGGGAGGGAGGGAGGGAAGGAAGGAGGGAAGGAAGGAAAGGGAAGGGAAGGAAGGAAAGGAAAGGAAGGAAGAAAGGAAAATTTGTGTTTCATAGTACTGAAAACTGTATATCGTTTCCCCAAGGCTGTGTGTGTGTGTGTGTGTGTGTGTGTGTGTGTGTGTGTGTGTGTGTTGGTGTGCTGGTGGGAAGGGTCTCCATAGACAGAGTTCACCCTCCAAGTGACTTTTCCCTACAGGGTTCCATGGGCCCCCATGGGGACACCGGACCTGCAGGCCCCCCAGGTCCCCCCGGTGAGTTCCCCCTGGGAGAGGGGGGTTGGGCACCAAGGCCTGTGGGGAGAGCAAGGACTATGTCTGGGAGTCCCCAGAGGGTCCTTCTGTGCCCAGCACTGGGCCAGGCACACACCGGTATTCAGGGGATGTAGGTGAAGAGGGCAGTTCCCTGCAAAACCCCAAGGAAGGTCTGGGTTGGGAGAGGGGGTTTGAGGGGACACCCATGGGGGCTCTGACCTGGGTCTTGTCTCTCGGACCCCATCTCTCCCTTCCTGTCTCTCTCCATCTCCTTTACCCGTCTCTGGTGCCCTCGTGCCACTATTTCATCTCTGCTCTCTTTCCTGCTCTCTCTCCCTCTGTGTCTGCTTTTCTTGCCGTTTTCTATTTTGTCCTCTTACAACCTGGCTTCTCCCCCACCTCTGAATTTGTCTCTTTCCTGTGTGTCTCTCCCTGTCTGCTTATCTCTCCTTTTTCTGTCTCCACCCCTTGTTTATCTCTCTCCCCTCCTCTTCCTCATTTGCGTCTCTCTGCCTCTTCATCTCTGCCTGTCTCTCTCCCCTCTTCATCTCTGCCTGTCTCTCTCCCTGTCTGTCTCTCCCCCATCTCCCCTCTCTTCTTCTCCTCGGTCCCCATCCCCCCACGCCCAGGGTCCCCCCTGCCGAGCTGCACGGGCTGCGCAGGCGCCGGCGCTCGGTCCCAGCTCCCTCTCCCATTCGTGGAGGGCGGCCTGGAGGAGGTGCTGGCCTCGCTCACGTCGCTGAGCTTGGAGCTGGAGCAGCTGCAGCGTCCTCCCGGCACTGCGGAGCGCCCAGGCCTCGTGTGCCAGGAGCTGCACCGCAACCACCCGCACCTGCCTGATGGTGAGGTCCGGTTCCCCCGCCACTGGGATGGGATGGAGGGGTGGGGGATGGGGCCCGTCGGGTCCACCCCGGACTCACCCACCGTGCCTGGCTCTGCGGCAGGGGAGTACTGGATTGACCCCAACCAGGGCTGCGCGCGGGACTCGTTCAGGGTTTTTTGCAACTTCACGGCGGGAGGAGAGACCTGCCTCTATCCCGACAAGAAGTTTGAGATCGTGAGTGCCCCAAACCTCTCATCCCCGCCCCCAAGAAGGGCTGTCCCCGGCTCCTCACATCCACCTCTACCTTGTCTGCGATGGTATCGTTCCTTCAACTGGCATTTATTGAGCACTTACTGTATACCTGTCTCAAGAGCTAAGTCCTGTCTCAAGAGCTAAGACTATAGCAGAGGATCAAAAAGAAAAAAAATCAGGCCAGTGTGGTGGCACAGGCCTATAATCTCAGCATTTTGGGAGGCTGAGGCGGGTGGATCACTTGAGTCAGGAGTTCAAGACCAGCCTGAGCAACATGGCAAAACCCCGTTTCTACAAAAATTAAAAAATTGGCCGGGTGCCTGGCACCACACCCAGTTCATTTTTGTATTATATTTTTTAGTAGAGACGGGGTTTCACCATGTTGGCCGGACTGGTCTCAAACTCCTGGCCTCAAGTGATCCTCCCATCTTGGCCTCCCAAAGTGCTGAGATTACAGGTTTGAGCCACCTCGCCCAGCCCCATGTTGTTATTTTTAACTGGTTTATCTTCCCCTTGTTTAATGGGAGCTCAGATGCCCAATGTATAGGAATTAAGACAAACTTGGACTTCTCACTTCCTGGGCCTGGAGTGTAGGCTTTGATCCCTAAACAACTGCTAACATCTGAGGGCCTCCTCTTCACTCACCTGCTTACTTCTACTAGCCTAAAGGGAGAGGCTGGGGCTAGGCACAGTGGTTCATACTTGTGATTTCAGCACTTTGGGAGGCTGAAGTGGGAGGATCACTTGAGCTCAGGAGTTCAAGACCAGCCTGGGTGACATAGAAAGACCCCAGCTCTTAAAAAAAAAAAATCTGGGCACGGTGGCATATTCCTATTGTCCCAGCTACTTAGGAGGCTGAGGTCGGAGGATGGCTTGAACTTTGGAGGACAAGGTGCAGTGAGCCAGTGATCACACCACTGCACTCTAGCCTGGGTGACAGAACAAGACCCTCAAAAAAATAAAAAAAAATTAAAAAGCTGGGCATGGTGGTGCACACCTGTAGTTCCAGCTATTCGGGAGGCTGCGGTGGGAGGATTGCTTGAGCCCAGGAGTTTGAAGCTGCAGTGAGCTAAGATTATGTCACTGCATTTCAGCCTGAGTGATAGAGCAAGATCCTGTCTCAAAAATAAATAAATAAATAAAATAAAATGGTACCATCTGGGGGACCCAGAGCTCAGTCCCACTGAGGAACCCTGGGAGACTGTGTAGCACAGGCACCTGAGAGTTATCCCCGCTTGGAGGCGAGGGAGCTGGGGTATTTATCCACCAACTCTCATCATTGGGTGAGGACTGCCTCGGGGGCATGAACCCCTTTCCCTGATTGTGCGCTGGCAGAGCCCATTTGTCCCAGGAGCCAGTGAACATCCTGACATAGTCACAGTCAGCAGCCTTTGGTGGAGGAGGTAAATGCAGATGGGATCTAGGTGGCACCAAGGGCATCTGCTACAGTGACCCTCCCCTTTCTCCTCCAGGTGAAATTGGCCTCCTGGTCCAAGGAAAAGCCTGGAGGCTGGTATAGCACATTCCGTCGAGGGAAGAAGGTGAGTCACCAGACGCCAAGGTGGGGGTGGCATGAAAATGGATGGGAACCAGCAGGTAGGGGGTTGAGGGATGGGTTCTGAGAGGGGGAGATGAACAGGACAGACTCTCCTCTACCTTCCTAGGGATTGCAGGCTGGAGGTGGGGTGGCAGCAGCAGCAGATGTGTAACAGGCAGTCAGTTGCCATACAGAATGATGGTGCCAGGACAGGGGAAGCACAGGGCATGGTGGAAATTCAGAGGCAGTGCTGGAAAGACCAGAAGGCTTCCTGGTAGAGATCACAGCTCATCCAAAGCCTAAAGAATGCGTGTGGCCGGGCACAGTGACTCACACCTGTAATCCCAGCACTTTAGGAGGCCAAGGCAGGTGGATCACAAGGTCAGGAGTTCAAGACTAGCCTGACCAATATGGAGAAACCCCGTCTGTACTATTAAAAAATACAAAATTAGCTGGGCATGGTGGCACATGCCTGTAATCCTAGCTACGTGGGAGGCTGAGGCAGGAGGATCACTTGAATCCAGAAGGCAGAGGTTGCGGTGAGTTGACATCGCTCCATTGCACTCCAGCCTGGGCAACAAGAGTGAAACTCTGTCTCAAAAAAAAAAAAAAAGCTGGACCTTGTGGCAGGAGCCTGTAATCCCAACTGCTCAGGAGGCTGAGGCAGAGAATTGCTTGAACATGGGAGCCGGAGGTGGCAATGAGCCAAGATCACGCCACTGCACTCCAGCCTGGGCGACAGAGCGAGACTCTGTCTCAAAAACAAACAAAAAAACAGAAGGCATTGTGTGTTAGCAAGCTAGCAAGGACAAGAACAAGTGTTCTGGGGAGAAGGAATGGCATATGCAAAGTCTCAGAGTCAAGACAGGATCTGGTGAATTTGAAGAAGAAAAAGCCACATGGCTGGACACAGTGGCTCCTGCTTGTAATCCCAGCACTTTGGGAGGCCGAGGTGGGCAGATCACTTGAGGTCAGGAGTTTGAGACCAGACTGGCCAACATGGTAAAAACCCATCTTTACTAAAAATACAAAAAATTAGCCGGGCATGGTGGCACAAGCCTGTAATTCCAGCTACTCGGGAGCTTGAGGCAGGAGAATTGCTTGAACTGAGGAGGCAGAGGTTGGAGTGAGCCAAGACTGTGCCACTGCACTCCAGCCTGGGCAACCGAGCAAGATTCTGCCTCAAAAAAAAAAAAAAAAAAAAAAAAAGCATTATTAAGATATTTTGTATTTTTTCATATTAGCTCTTCAAAATCTGATGCAGATTTTACATCACAATTTGAATGCTAAATTTTATTGGGAATACTTGATCTATATTTAGATTTCATAAAACCGTTGACAACAGTTCAAAAAGTAGTTTCAGACTCAAGTTGTTCCAAGCATAAGCTTTCTGATAACTGGATCGAAGCTCAGTCATTAGTTATGAATTTTTGTTGTAAAAAAAATTAAGTTGGAAAAAAAAAAGCCCCAGCCAGGCATGGTGGCTTACGTCTGTAATCGCAGCACTTTGGGAGGCCAAGGTGTGTGGATCACAAGTTCAAGAAATCGAGACCATCCTGGCCAACATGGTGAAACCCTGTCTCTACTAAAAATATAAAAATTAGCCAGGTGTGGTGGAGCACACCTGTAGTCCCAGCTACTCGGGAGGCTGAGGCAGGAGAATTGCTTGAACCTGGGAGGTAGAGGTTACAGTGAGCTGAGATTGCACCAGTGCACTTCTGCCTGGGCAACAGAGCGGGGGGGGGAAAAAAAAAAAGTCCCAGCCAGGCATGGTGGTATGCACCTGTAGTCCCAGCTACTTGGGAGGCTGAGATGGGAGGATAACTTCAGCCTAGGAGATGGAGGCTGGAGTGCGCTGGGATTGTGGCAGTCCACTCACCCCTGGGTGAAGAGCGAGACCCCAACCTCCACCCAAAAAAAAAAGGAAAAAAATTAAAGTTAAAAAAAATTCCCTTCTTCGAATCAGTCACATTCCGAGTGCTCAAAAGCCACATGGCCATTAGACACGTGGCTGCCATATTGGACAGGGCAGAAATCAGGTGTTCAGGAGATAGTGAGGTCTGTAGATCCAGCAGCTCACAAGAGTGGAGGTAGAGTTGTGGCTTCTGGGGTGGGGATGAGTGTGTTAACACCCTGAATTGTCTGGGTGCGGTGGCTCACACCTGTAATCTCAGCACTTTGGGAGGCTGAGACGGGTGGATCATGAGGTCAGGAGTTCAAGACCAGCCTGGCCAACATGGTAAAACCCCGTCTCTACTAAAAATACAAAAAATTAGCCGGGCATGGGGGCACACGCCTGTAATCCCAGCTACTCGGAAGGCTGAGGAAGAGAACTGCTTAAACCCAGGAGGCGGAGGTTGCAGTGAGCTGAGATAGTGCTACTGCACTCCAGCCTGGGCGACAAAGCGAGACTCGTCTCAAAAAAAAAAAAAAAAAAAAAACCCACAAAACCCTGGATTGGTGGATGAAGCAATCAAAATTTGGAAGGTCAGGTGGAGTGGGCATGGAGACCCCCTGGATGGAGAGGAGGACGGGGTGGATGTTCGGGTGACTCTTGCAATTCTGCCAGGGATCTCCAGGAGGCTGGTGGGACCTCCTCTGAGATGGCTACATGGGAGGGGTAGCTGCTCTGCCAGCGGGTGGAGATTGTGAGGGCAGTTCTGCAGAAAGAGTAGAGGCTCATGGAGCCCCCTTCCCCCTCTGCCTTGACCTCCTCCCACCCACCAGTTCTCCTACGTGGACGCCGACGGGTCCCCAGTGAATGTCGTGCAGCTAAACTTCCTGAAACTGCTGAGTGCCACAGCTCGCCAGAGCTTCACCTACTCCTGCCAGAATGCGGCTGCCTGGCTGGACCAAGCCACCGGTGACCACAGCCGCTCCGCCCGCTTCCTTGGCACCAATGGAGAGGAGCTGTCCTTCAACCAGACGACAGCAGCCACCGTCAGCGTCCCCCAGGACGGCTGCCGGGTAAGAGGGTGGGGCAGTGGCCGGCTGGAGAGGGGAGGCAAGACCTCAGCCACCCTCCCCCGTAACTTGCCATCCCTGTCTTCTCTGTGGACAGCTCCGGAAAGGACAGACAAAGACCATTTTCGAATTCAGCTCTTCTCGAGCAGGATTTCTGCCCCTGTGGGATGTGGCGGCCACTGACTTTGGCCAGACGAACCAGAAGTTTGGGTTTGAACTGGGCCCCGTCTGCTTCAGCAGCTGAGAGTGTTTGGGGTGGGAGGGACCATGAGGGAGCCCCAAAATGGGGTGCATTTGGTGCTGAGGCTTTGAAGCCGCCCTATTTATCGTTACCTGTGACTCTGGAGCCAATGGGATGTGACTTCGCTCATCACGGTCAGTCATTCCTTCTCCTTTCCAGGGCACTGGGGGCTGGGTTTCCCTGGCCCAAAGGTCCAGCCTCCTCCCACCCCATTTCAGGTGGCAAACTGCAGTCTGGCTCTTCCTCCCCTCCCTCCCCACCCAAGCCGCCACCCCCACCCCTTGAACTTCAATGCAATGAACTTCTAACTCAGAGCTGATGAATGAATGCCCCACCCTCACCCCCCAACGCCTGCCTCCTCACTCCTCTGTCACTGCCTTTCACACCTTTTGGTGCTACCCCTCCTCAGAGTTAAGCACTGGATGTCTCCTGATCCCAGGCTGGGACCCCCCCCCCACCCCCTTTGATCCTTTCTACTTCCACGGTGAAAGGACTGAAGTCAGACTACAGAGGGAAGTGGGACTTCCCTTCACTGAGCTGTGTTTCTTCTCCTGCCTCAGCCCAGCTCTGCAAATCCTCTCCCCGTTCTCCCCCACCTCCCCAGGCTCACCTTGCCATGCCAGGTGGTTTGGGGACCAAGATGGTGGGGGGGTGAATCAGGATCCTAATGGTGCTGCCCTATTTATATCTGGGTCTGTATTAAAGGGAAAATACCCCCCCTGTTGTAGATTTCATCTGCTTCCACCTTAGGGAAGGCTGGGATAGGATGAGAGATTCCAGCCCAAGCCCGGCCTCCCATCCCCAGGCCATAGGGCATAATTTGCATCTCAAATCTGAGAATAAACCGATGAACTGTGTTTCTGTCTCTGTTTCTTTTTTTAAAGCTTTTGTTTTTATTTATTTATTTATTTATTTTTGAGACAGAGTCTTGCTCTGTCATACAGGCTGGAGTGCAGTGGCACAATCTTGGCTCGCTGCAACTTCTGCTTCCTTGGTTCAAGAGATTCTTCTGCCTCAGCCTCCCTAGAAGCTGGGATTACTGGGGTCTGCCACCACACCCAGCTAATTTTTTGTATTTTTAGTATACACAGGGTTTCACCATGTTGGCCAGGCTGGTCTTGAACCCTTGATCTCAGGTGATCCGTCTGCCTCGGCTTCCCAAAGTGCTGGGATTACAGGCATGAGTCACCATGCCCGGCCTTTGTTTGTTCATTTTTAGAGATTGGATCTCACTTTGTTGCCCAGGCTGGAGTACAAGGGCATGATCCTGGCTCACTGCAGCCTCCAACTCTGGGACTCAAGTGATCCTCCTTCCTCAGCCTCCTGAGTACCTGGGACCACAAACATGCACCATCACACCCAGCTGGGATTTTGTTTGTTGTGTGTGTGTGTGTGTGTGTGTGTGTGTGTGTGTGTGTGTGTGTGTAGAGTTGGTGCCTTGCCTTACTTTGTTGCCCAGGCTGGACTCAAACTCCTGGCCTCAAGTGATCCCCCCTGCCTCAGGCTCCTGATCTGCTGAGATTACAGGCACCAGCCACCTCTCCCAGCTCCTGATCTCTTTCATCTGGTGTGCGCTCTCTCTCTCTTGGGGTCTTGCTCTTGTCTCATCTGACATACCTGTCACATAATCAGGTATGTCTTTTGAGAATCCAATTGTAATGAGACTCACTGGAGATTATAGGCCTATTTATTCACCCAGGCTCCTAGAGAAAAAGTTGAAAATAGCTTGAGCTGAGAGGTCCAAGTCAGCTTAAACCAAAAGTTTGGCCTCTTTATAAGATTTTTTTTTTTTTTTTTTTGAGACGGAGTCTTGCTCTGTCCCCAAGGCTGGCGTGCACTGGTGTGACCTCGGCTCACTGCAACCTCCATCTCCCAGGTTCAAGTGAGTCTCCTGCCTCAGCCTCCTGACTAGCTGGCATTACAGGCGCCCACCACCACGCCCGGCTAATTTTTGTATTTAAGTAGAGACAGGGTTTCACCATGTTGATCAGGCTGGTCTCGAACTCCTAACCTCGTGATCCACCTGACTCAGCCTCCAAAAGTGCTGGGACTACAGGCGTGAGCCATCTCACCCGGCGTATACATATATATATATATATAATTTTAATTAGCTGGGCATGGAGGAGCATGCCTGTGGTCCCAGCTACTCAGGAGGCTGAGGTGGGAGGATCACTTGAGCCTGGGAGGCAGAGGCTGCAGTGAGCTGAGATTGTACCACTGTGCTCCAGCCTGGGTAACACCGCAGCAAGACTTTGTCTAAAAAAAAAAAAGAGAGAGAGAGAGTTTGGTTTGGGATGATTTGAATTAGGAATTAGATGTTGGTTTGAGGTGTGTTCTTTAACTGATTTTTTATTGAGATAGAATTCACATACCATATAATTCACTCATCTAAGCTGTATAATTAAATGGTTTTTAGTACATTCACAGACTTGTGTAACCATCACCACAATCAGTTTTAGAATTTTCATCACCCCCAAAAGAAATCTTATACCCATTAGTGGTCACTCCTCGTCTCTTTCCAACCTCCCAGCTGTAGGCAACCACAAATCTGCTTTCTGTCTCTAAGGATTTGCCTATTCTGGACTGAAATGTCCATTTCATACAATGGAATCAGGCAGAGTGATCCCAGCACTTTGGGAGGCCAAGGCAGGAGGATGACATGAGGCCAGGAGTTCCATACCAGCCTGGGCAACATAGCAAGACCCCATCTCTACAAAAATAAAAAACAAAAACATATGCCAGGTACAATGGTGCACATCTGCAGTCCCAGCTACTCAGGAGGCTGAGGAGGGAGAATCACTGGAGCCCAGGAGTTGGAGGCTGCAGTGAGCTGTGATCATGCCACTGTACTCCAGCTTGGGCAACAGAGTGAGACCTTGTCTCTAAAAAAAAAAAAAAAATGAATAAATTGAATAAATAAAAATAAATGGAATCACACTATATGTGGCCCTTTGTGTCTGGCATTTTCAGCAAAATGCTTTATAGGGGTTTTTTGTTTGTTTGTTTTTGAGGCAGAATCTCCCTCTGTCACCCAGGCTGGAGTGCAGTGGCACAATCTCAGCTCACTGCAACCTCCACCTCCAGCGTTCAAGCAATTCTCCTGTTTCGGCCTCCCTAGTAGCTGGGATTACAGGCACGCAGCACCATCCCTGGCTAATTTTTATATTTTTAGTAAAAACAGGGTTTCACCATGTTGGCCAGGCTGGCCTCGAACTCCTGGCCTCAAGTGATCCGCCCACCTCAACCTGGGATTACAGGCATGAGCCACAGTGCCTAGCTGGTTTCCGGGTTTATTCATAGCATGCATCATCAGCACTTCATTCCTTTTTATTGTCAAGCAATATTCAGTCGTCTGACATGTTTGGCTCATTCATTCTTCAGTTGACGGACACTGTTGGACTGAGTTTCATTAGGAGTAATGGAGAACTGTGCATGTTGAGTTGGGTCAGGTGGGATTGGGTGGGCAGAGGCTTCGGACTGGGGTGAGTTCTCTCCCTCAAACCCAAGGCTGTCTTGCCCTACTAATCCTGCCACCAGCCCCCTAGGGCCACCTGAACACTGGTCCTGGACTCCCTCCTTCACTGAACCAACATTGCTAAGAGTCCTGACTCTAGGAAGACTGTTGGTGCCCAGGGGTTAATGATTCATTCATTATTATTTTTAAAAAAATATTTAAATTATTCAAATATTATTAAATACTATTTTTTAAAATATCATTATTTTTTAGAGGTGGCATCTTGCTCTGTTGCCCAGGCTGGAGTGCAGTGGTGCGATCATAGCTCACTGCAGTCACCAACTCCTGGACTCAGATGATCCTCCCACCTCAGCCTCTCAAGTAGCCAGCACTACAGGCATGTGCTATCACGCCCAGCTAATTTTTAAACTTTTTTTTTTTTTTTGAGACGGAGTTTTGCTCTGTTGCCCAGGTTGGAGTGTGCAGTGGTGTGATCTTGACTCACTGAAACCTCTGTCTCTAGGGTTCAAGTGATTCTCCTGCCTCGGTCTCCTGAGTAGCTGGGACTACAGGCACGCACCACCACACCCGGCTAATTTTTGTATTTTTAGTAGAGCTGCGGTTTCACCATGTTGGCCAGGTCTCAAACTCCTGACCTTGTGATCTGCCCACCTCGGCCACCCGAAGTGACTACAAGCGTGAGCCACTGCGCCCAGCCTAATTTTTAAACTTTTTTTAAAGACACAGGGTCTCACCGTGTTGCCCAGGCTGGTCTCAAGCTCCTGGGCTCAAGGGATCCTTCAACCTAAGCTTTCCAAAGCGCTGGGGTCACAGGTGTGAGCCGCCATGCCCGGCCTCAGCTAACACTGTTAAACCAAAACATAGTTGCCTTGTTGTCTGTATGCCAGACACTGTTCAGCAAATGTTTTACCTCGATTAACTTTTTTATCTCACGTAACAATGTTTGAGGGATGTTCTATTATTATCTCCATGGTACAGATAAGGAAACTGAGGAACAGAGAGAGGTGGAATAATTTATCCAAAATCTACAACTAGAAAGTGATGAAGACCACTAACAGATTCTGCTAAACAGAGCTGGGCATAATGACATGCACCTGTAGCCCCAGCTATTTAGGAGCCTACGAGGGGAGATCTGGAGTCAGGTTGAGCCCGGGAGTTCAAGTCCATATGGGCAAATAGCAAGATCTTACCTTACCTCTTTTTTTTTTTTTTTTTTTTTTTGAGACTGAGTCTTGCTCTGTTGCCCAGGCTGAAGTGCAGTGGTGCGATCATAGCTCACTGCAGCCTCCAACACCTGGTCTCAATGAACCCTCTTGCCTCAGCCTCCTGAGTAGCTGGGACTACAGGTGCGCTTCACCATGATCAGCTAATTTTTTTTTTTTTTTTTTTGGAGAATGGGTCTTGCTATGTTGCTCAGGTTGGTCTCAAACTCCTGTCCTCAGGCGATCTTCCCTCCTTGGCCTCCCAAAGTGTTGGGATTTCAGGCATGAGCCATGGGACACTCACCCCCATGCCCCCATCCCCTGTTTGTTTTCATTTTACAGGAAGAAACAGGCTCAGAGAGAGGAGGTGTCTGCCCACAGTACACAGCCAGGCATTTGAATGCAGGTCGGGCTGTCTCAAAAATCCTGGTGCAGGCGTTTTGGAAGGGAGGAACAATTTATACAGAATTTAATGAGGACTCTTTAATGAGCCCAAAGCTCGTTAATGAATGAGAAACCCGACCCCGTAAATGAAAGGTTAATTGACAAAGGTGTGAGAAGGGAATTCTGGGCCTTGTTCAGCTCCTTGTGTTTATTCAGCATCAGCGCCAGCACCCAGGCGGCTGCCGGGAAAACCCCCAGCTGATTTGCATATTTAGCCTCCGTAATTAATCACGCTGCTCATGCTCCCTGAGCAATTACTGACACCCAGTGTTCCAGGTAGGGGCGGGGCAGGGCAGAGCGGCCAGAGGAGGGGCTGCCTGTGGCTTTATACAGAGATGGTTGTGGTGTCGGGGGATATGGTAGGGAAGTTTATTTATTTAGGAGTTGGGGTCTTGCTGTATTGCCAGGCTGGAGTGCAGTGGTGCAATCATGGCTCACTGCAGCTTCAACAACCCCTGCTCAAGTGATTCTCCTGCCTCAGCCTCCAGGGTAGCTGGGGTCACAGATGCATGACACCACTCCCCCACTAATTGTTTATTTTTTTAGAGACAGGGTCCTGTTCTGTCAAGTTCAGTGGCTTGATCATAGCTCACTGCAGCCTCAAATTCCTGGCCTTAAGCAATCCTCCTGTGTCAGCCTCCCTAATAGCTGTGACTACAGGTGCACAGCACCCATGACCAGCTAATTCTTTTGTTGTTGTTATTATTATTTTTGAGACAGGGTCTTGTTCTGTTGCCCAGGCTGGAGTAGAGCCTCACTATCCCAGGCTCAAGAGATCCTCACATCTCAGCCTCCTGAGCAGCTGGGACCACAGGCTTGTGCTACTATGCCGACCTAATTTTTAAATCTTTTGTCGAGACAAGTCCTCACTATGGTGCCCAGGCTGGTCTGGAACTCCTGGGCTCAAGCGATTCTCCTGCCTCAGCCTCTCTAAGAGCTGGGATGATAGGTGTGAGCCACGGTGCCAGGCCTAGCAGAAAATTTTACACATGCATACTTACAACTTTGTTTCATTTTTTTGAGACTGAGTCCGGCTCTGTTGCCCAGGCTGTAGCGCAGTGGCACAATCTTGGCTCACTGCAACCTCCACTTCCCAGGTTCAAGAGATTCTCCTGCCTTAGCCTCCTGAGTAGCTGGAACTACAGGTGTGCATCACCACACCTGTTTTTGTTTTTTAATTTGTTTGTTTGTTTTTTGAGACCGAGTCTCGCTCTCGTTGCCCAGGCTGGAGTGCAATGGCGCCATCTCGGCTCACTGAAACCCCCGCCTCCAGGGTTCAAGTAACTCTCATGCCTCAGCCTCCCGAGTAGCTGGGATTACAGACACCTGCCACCACGCCCAGCTAATTTTTTGTATTTTTAGTAGAGACGGGGTTTCACTATGTTGGTCAGGCTGGTCTCAAACTCCTGACCTCAGTAATTCACCCTGAGGTCAGGAGTTACAGGCGTGAGCCCCCAGCCTGGCCACAACTCTGATGGAGACATTCACACACAATTACATACCAGAACCAAGGACCCTCAAAGTCAGACTTTTCTCTTGTCACCCCTGCCACACTGCAGGTCATGTCCCAGATCCCCACACACACCTGACATTCTCAGCCAGGTTCAGACACACTGGCACCAATAGCAAGGCACACACAGTCGCACACACCCAGCTGTGAAAGGAAAATTGAATCTCAGGGCTCCAAACTCAACTGCGGCAGAAGGGAAAAGTGAAGCTTGGGAACTGAGTCAGGCGAAAACTGCCTTCCTTTTGTTCCCAAGCAGATAGCTGTAATCTCACTTGCTTACTTTGTTTTATGTAAAATGTAGATTTACTGAGCTGGAGCGGGTTGCATAATCAACTTTTCCTCTACCCCTCTTTTCACATGTAAAATGCAGATTCACTAAGCGGTAATCAAAGCCTTACAAGAATGAAACCACTTGCCTCATTGCCTCCTATCTCACCAGCTATTTTTCCCTTCCTCCTTCCCCCTCCTTTTTGCTTTTTCCCCCTAAAATTGTTTTAATTCCTTCTCTCTTTTTTTTTTTTTTTTTTTTGAGACGGAGGAGTCTTGCTCTGTCACCCAGGCTGAAGTGCAATGGTGCAATCTCGGTTCATTGCAACCTCCGCCTCCCGGGTTCAAGCAATTCTCGTACCTGAGCTCCCCGAGTAGCTGGGATTACAGGCGGGTGCTGAGATGGAGTCTCGCTCTGTCACCAGGCTGGAGTGTAATGGCGCAATCTTGGCTCATTGCAACCTCCACTTCCTGAGAGCAAGTGATTCTTTTGCCTCAGCCTCCCGAGTAGCTGGGATTACAGGCATGCGCCACCACGCCCAGCCAGTTTTTGTATTTTTAGTAGAGATAGGGTTTCGCCATGTTCGTCAGGCTAGTCTCAAACTCCTGACCTCGTGATCTGCCTGCCTCGGTCTCCCAAAGTGCTGGAATTACAGGCGTGAGCCACTGTGCCCAGCCTGAACATGTTCTTTTGCCACTTGCTTTGTTAGCTCAACTGGAGGTTTTACATCTCCTTGTAAATACAAGTATTTCTCTGTCTCCTCTCTCTCTCTCTCTCTTTTTTAGACAGAGTCTTGCCCTGTTCCCCAGGCTAAAGTGCAGTGGTGCAACTACAGCTCACTGCAGCCTTGACCTCCCAGGGTCAAGCAACCATCCCACCTCAGCCTCCCAAGTATCTGGGACTACAGGTTCGCATCACCACCCCCAGCTAATTTTTGTACTTTTTGTAGAGATAGGGTCTCACTATGTTGCCCGGGCTGGTCTGAAACTCTTGGCCTCAAGCAATCCACCCGCTTTGACTTCCCAAAGTACTGGGATTACAGGTGTGAGTTACCACACCGTGGTGATACAAGTATTTCTTAGCCTGTTTTTTTTTTTTTTTTTGGAGATGGGGTCTTGCTTTGTCACCCAGGCTGGAGTGCAGTGGTGCAGTCTTGGCTCACTGCAACCTCTGCCTCCCAGGTTCAAGTGATTCTCCTACCTCAGCCTCCTGAGTAACTGGGATTACAAGCATGTGCCACCACACCTGGCTAATTTTTGTATTTTTAGTAGAGACAGGGTCTCTACTAAAGAGACCAAACTGGCTTCAAACTCCTGACCTCAAATGATCCACCCACCTTGTCCTCCCAAAGTGTTGGATTACAGGTGTGAGCCACCACATCTGGCCTTAAGCCTGCTTTTTAATTGCAGTGTGTGACCTTACCTCTGCATAGTTATTCATTCTATTCATTAACTCTTAAGTTTTCTTAATTTTGTTTCTACTTAAACATTCTGGCATGTGTCTTTTTTTTTTTTTTTAATACTTTAAGCTATGGGGTAAATGTGCAGAACACGCAGGTTTGTTACATAGGTACAGACGTGCCATGGTGGTTTACCGCAACCCTCACCCTGTCATCTACATGAGGTATTTCTCCTAATGCTATCCCTCCCCCATCCCCCCCTCCGCTCCCCTACATTTTTTTTAAAGAGACAGGGTCTTGCTCTGTTGCCCAGGCTGGGGCTGCAGTGTTGCCATCGTAGCTCACTGCAGCCTTCAACTCCTGAGCTCAAGTGATCCTCTCACCTCAGCCTCCCAAGTAGAAAGCGCAAATCACCATGCCCAGCTAATTTTTTTGTTTGTTTGGTTGGTTTTGTTGTTGTTGTTGAGACAGTTTCGCTTTTGTTGCCCAGGCTGGAGTACAGTGGCACCATCTCCGCTCACCAAAACCTCTGTCTCCTGGGTTCAAGTGATTCTCCTGCCTCAGCCTCCTGAGTAACTGGGATTACAGGCATGAGCTACCACGCCTGGCTAATTTTGTATTTTTAGTAGAGACGGGATTTCTACATGTTGGTCAGGCTGGTCTCGAACTCCTGACCTCAGGTGACCCACCTGCCTCAGCCTGCCAAACTGCTGGGATTACAGGCACGAGCCACCATGCCCGGCCAGTAGTTTTGTTTTTGTTTGTTTGGTTTTTTTGTAGAGAGGAGGTCTTGCCCTGTTGCCCAGGCTGGTCTAGAACTCCTGGGCTCAAGATATCCCCCGCCTTGGCCTCCCAAAGTGCTGGGATTGCAGGCATGAGCCACTGCACCTGGCCACCGAGTATGTCTTTTGCGCACACAGTTAAGTGTCTCTAGGGTGTACAGGTTGCTAAGAATGGAAATTCTGGGTTATGGGGGAAGCACATGTTCAGCTATCCTGGGTGTGGACTTCGTGCTGGTCACCCAGACCTCACCCTGTCCCTTTCCTCTCACCACTCTTCCAAGGCTTCCCTGTGGACCCAAAGTAAAACCCAAGTCCTCCAACCTAGAAGCTTAGGCCTCCCCCTGTCACCATCTCTCACCAGGTGACCTCGTCCTCTGAACCTTGCAGCCCCAGCGTGTTTGTACTGGGTCTTCTCACTGCCCACTGAGCCCTGCTAGCTCCTCCACATCCTTCAGGTGTCAGTGTCTGCCCCAATGCCAAACAACCCAGGCTACATTAGGGCCTCCTATACCTGCCCAGAGAACCTCATCCACCCATGCACACGCCACACTCTTGACTCTAAGTTATACGAGGATGGGGCTGGCGTTCTCTCTCTCTCTTTTTTGAGACAGAATCTAGCTCTGTCACCCAGGCTGGCATGCAATGGCACAATCTCGGCTCACCGCAACCTCCGCCTCCTGGGTTCAAGCAACTCTCTTGCCACAGCCTCCCGAGTAGCTGGGACTACAGGCACCCACCCCCATGCCTGGCTAATTTTTGTATTTTTAGTAGAGATGGGGTTTCACTGTCTTAGCCAGGCCGGTCTCGAACTCCTGACCTCGAGATCCGCCTGCCTTAGCCTCCCAAAGTGCTGGGATGACAAGCATGAGCCACTGCTCCTGGCCTTCTCTCTCTCTCTCTTTTTTTTTTTTAAACGAAGTCTCACTCTGTTCCCCAGACTGGAGTGCAGTGGTGTTATCTCGGCTCACTGCAACCTCCACCTCCTGGATTCAAGTAATTCTCATGCCTCAGCCTCCCAAGTAGCTGGGATTACAGGCACCTGCCACCACACCTGGCTAATTTTTTGTATTTTTAGTAGAGACGGGGTTTCATCATGTTGGCCAGGCTGGTCTCAAACTCCTGGCCTCAAGTGATCCATCTGTCTTGGCCTCCCAAAGTGCTGGGATTATAGGCAAGAGCCACAGTGCCTGGCTGGAGCTGGCTTTTTCATAGCCATAAATCCAGTGCAGCTGGGCCAGGCGTCAATGTTTGATCTCTACCTGCAGCTTAAATGGAGGAGTCTTTGCCTCTACCACAGGATGGGAAAGGAGGCTGCACAGAGACATGGGCTTGAATCCTACCTCCTCTGTGTCCTTGCTGTGTGACCTCAGGCAAGTTGCCTCACCTTTCTGAGCATCACTTTTCTCCCCTATGAAGCCCTTACCCAGAGGATCGCTTGCGCCCAGGAGGTTGAGGCTGCAGTGAGCTATGACTGCACCACTGCACTCCAGACTAGGCAACAGAGCAAGACCCTGTCAAAAAAAAAAAAAAAAGGTCAAGAAGGGTGGCTCATGCCTGTAATCCCAACACTCTGGGAGGCCAAGGTGAGTTATCACTTGAGCCCAGGAGTTCAAGACCAGACCAGCCTGGGCAACATGGTGAAACCCTATCTCTTTTTTTGTTTTGTTTTGAGATGGGGCCTCACTCTGTCACCCAAGTTGGAGTGCAATGGTGCAATCTCGGCTCACTGCAACCTGCGCCTCCCAGGTTCAAGCAATTCTCCTGCCTTAGCCTCCTGAGTAGCTGGGACTACAGGTATGTGCCACCACACCTGGCTAATTTTTTGTATTTTTAGTAGAGATGGAGTTTCACCATGTTAGCCAGTGTGGTCTGAGTCTCCTGACCTCGTGATCCCCCTGCCTCAGCCTCCCAAAGTGCTGGGATTACAGACGTGAGCCACCATGCCAGGCCTGAAACCTCATCTCTAAAAAAAAATGCAAAAATTAGCTGGGCGTGGTAGTGGTATGCACCTGTGGTACCAGCTACTCAGGCTGAGGTAGGAGGATCACCTGAGCCTGGGAATGTTGAGGCTACAATGAGCTGTGATCATGCTACTGCACTCCAGCCTGGGTGACAGAGTAAGACCCTGTCTCTAAAAAAGAAAGGGTCTGGGCTCAGTGACTCACAGCACTTTGGGAGGCTGAGGCAGGCAGATCACTTGAGGTCAGGAGTTCGAGACCAACCTGGCCAACAGGGAGAAAACCCATCTCTACTAAAAATACAAAAATTAGCTTGGTGTGGTGGCAGGTGCTTGCAATACCAGCTACTCAGGAGGCTGAGGCAGAAGAATGCTTGAACCCAGGAGGCAGAGGTTGCAGTGAGCTGAGATCATGCAACTGCATTTCAGCCTGGGTGACAGAGCAAGACTCCATCTTAACAATAAAAAAGAAAAAGAAAAAAAAAAGAAAGGAAAGGAAGACAAGGAGGAAGGAGAGGGAGAGAGAGAGAGGAAAGAAGGAGGGAAGGAAGGGAAAAGAAAGTAGCCTTTTCCAGGACTATGGGGGTGAAACCAGCCCCCCTGCTGGGCCTGGCTTGGGACAGATGACTCTGCCTTGGGACAGATGACGGCTGGCTGCGGTTCTGAGCCAAGTTCCGGCTGCATAGCCTCAGATCAGGGCCTTGCTCCTTCCTGCTTTGCTAAGGCTGGGAAGCGTTCCTGGGTCTCCTTGTCCCGCCAGCTCCTGCCTCAATTCCCAGGCCCCTAATAGGAACCAAATGTGCTGGATGCCTGCCCTCCTCCTTCCTTCCCTCCTCCTCCTCCTCCCCCCCAGAGGCCTCCTGAGTCATCCCCCTCCACCTCACTCCCTCCTCACAGCCTCATTCCCACGCTGCCCTGGCCTGGCGTCCCTGTGTCAGAGGAGGGCTGCATCGTGGGTCCCCACGGGTCTGTTAGTTTATGTGAACTCTCTGCCTCTGCTGTGCCTCTGTGGGCGTGACTCCATGTCTGAGTTACGGATCAGACACTGTGAGCGTGCTTTGTACAAATTCTGTGCTTCCGTGTGCGTGTCTGTGCAAGAGTGTGTTGGTGTGTGAACTGTCTGCCTGTTTTGTGTGATTGTATTGTGGGTGTTTGAGTAAATGGATGTCTAAATATGTCTATATTGGGGACCTGTGTGTGAGCTGCGTGTCTGAATTGCGGGTTTTGTGTATATGTGTGTATTTTCTCTTTCTCTCTTTCCTTCCTTCCTTCCCCTCTTTCTCCCCTCCCTCCCTTCTCCTCTCTCCTTTTCTTTCTTCTTTCTCTCTCTCTCTCTCTTTCTTTTGTCTTGCTCTGTCACCCCAGGCTGGAGTATAGTGATCTCAGCTCCCTGAAACCTCCACCTCCAGAGTTCAAGCAATTCTCCTGCCCTAGCCCCCAAGTGGCTGGGATTACAGGCACATGCCACCATGCCCAGCTAATTTTTGTATTTTTAGTAGACACAGGGTTTCACTGTGTTGGCCCAGCTAGTCTCGAACTTCTGACCTCGAGTGATCCACTCGCCTCTGCCTCCCAAAGTGCTGGGATTACCGGCGTGAGTCACCACGTCTGGCCCCTTTCTTTCTTTCTTTTTGAAACAAGGACCTCTCTGCAATGATGGCCCACAATTCACTCTTTTAATGTTGACCCCAGTGCTGACCTTGAAGCTGATAACAGTGCAACCAGGATGCCAAGTGTGACTTTGAATGCGGGATGACTCGATCATAATTTTGACCATAGCTTGGCCAGGTCTCTATCTAAAGCAAGCTCAGGACAAGGACCACAGCACTGGGACAGAGCACAGTGTAACCAGGAAACTGACTGCAGTACTAGTCACCACACTGACCACAACACAACCAAGAATAGCAGCTGCGTTCGGGAGTCCTAGACCAGCCCGACCAATATGGTGAAACCCCATCTCTACTAAATACCACAATACTGACCACAATGCTGGCCTCAGCAGAACAGATCCTGGTTCAATCGGATGCAAAGCACAGCAGCATCAGGACACCCAGAGGGCTGCTAACCATACCTGCCAATGGCCAATGCCATTGAATGCATTGGCTCAGGTCCCATCAGAAAAACAGCCCATGCCAGGAAATTCAATAGAGAGAATTTAATATGGGGAATTAGCCACACACAGAGGTATTAGGTAGTTTTTAATTACCATTTGTTTGTTTTTGTAGGGTTTTTTTTTTAGACAGGGTCTCACTCTGTTGCCGAGGCTTGAGTGCAGTGGAGTGATCATAGCTCACTGCAGCCTCAACCTCCCCAGTCTCAGGTGATCCTCCCACCTCAGACTCCTGAGTTGCTGAGACTACAGGTGTGCACCACTTGTATTTTTGGTAGAGACGGGTCTACACCATGTTGACCAGGATGGTCTTGAACTCCTTGGTTCAAACAATCCACCTGCCTTGGCCTCCCAAAGTGTTGGGATTAGAAGTGTTAGCCCTGGAACTCAGCCGATATTAGGTAGGGTTTTTTTTGTTTCTGTGCTTTTCTTTTTCGAGATAGAGTTTCACTCTTGTTGCCCAGGCTGGAGTGCAGTGGTGCAGTCTCGGCTCACTGCAACCTCCGTTTCCCAGCTTCAAGTGATTCTCCTGCCTCAGCCTCCTGAGTAGCTGGGATTAGAGGCGCCTGCTACCATGCCTAGCTAATTTTTTTGTATTTTTAGTAGAGACGGGGTTTTGCCATGTTGGCCAGGCTGGTCTCGAACACCTGACCTCAGGTGATCCAATCGCCTCAGTCTCCCAAAGTGCTGGAATTACAGGCATGAGCCACCGCACCCAGCCCTATTAGGTAGGTTTTAAGAGCAAACTGGAAAAGGTGAATTAACTCTAATTGCTAGCTATCATCTTTGCAAGGATTGAAACAACAAAGGGAGGTGGTAGTTACCTGAATCCAGGAGCTTCAATCACCTAGCCAGTCACCTGCCCCCACTCCATCATCATGGTGGGGGCTAGCTAATGGGACTGAGACCACTGAGGAGGCACAGCAGCCATCCTAGAGACACTCAAAGGGGAGGGGGAGGAATTCTCTGGTTTCTCTTTCTTGGCACCCTCCAGTCTCCCTCCAGACCTCCTATTGGCTGAGCCTAACCAGATGCAAGGAAGCTTCGGAGATATAGTTTGCAGAGAACCTCGGAAACAATTTGTAGGGGCCAGTTGTCAGTCACCTCGGTAGTCTACTTAGGCATTCACCTCACCCCCTACGACTAAAAGCCTAACAACAAATCGCCAAAAGGCACTCCTTTCGCTGCAGCCTCCAGAGACAGCTGACCAAATTCTCTCCTTTTGGGGTTTGTAGGGTTCTTCTGCCACTGGATACCTAATTTTGCTTCTCTAGCTAAACCTCTGTATGCAGCTGCTAAGGACACACCCACGGGACCCCTCTCCCGTCCTGGGGTAGTGAAGCGGGCTTTTAAAACCCTACAAACTACCTTTTCCACAGTCTCCCTGCTCCAACTACTGGATCTCAACCGCCCCTTCCACTTGTTGACTGACGAAAAACAGGGAATTGCGGTTGGGGTCTTAACCCAACCCCTAGGCCCCGTGTGTCATCCAGTAGCCTACTTATCAAAGAGCTCGACCCCACGGTCAGGGGGTGGCAGCCTTGCCTGCGGGCCCTGGGAGCGGCAACAGAACTCACCAAGGAATCCCTAAAACTTACCTTGGGCCAGCCCATCTCAGTGTTCTCCCCCCATCGGCTAACCGACCTTCTGTCTCACAAATCTCTCGCTCACCTAGGACCCTCTCGCCTACAGGAGTTTCATCTACTCTTTATTGAAAATCCTTCAGTCAGCCTTCATCCCACTTCTCCACTCAACCCCGGCTACTTTGCTTCCCCTTCCATCCCATTCCCCCCTCCCCAGCTCATTCCTGTCCTGAACTAATAGAAGCACTTGCTAAACCTCAGGAGGGCTGTCTGACCTTCCCCTGTCCAACCCAGACCTTACCTTTTATGTAGATGGAAGTTCGATAGTGACAGCCGAGGGGCGGCGAAAAGCAGCCTATGCAGTAGTTACAGATTCAGCCACCCTCGAGGCACGCCGCCTCCCCGATGGAACCACATCACAAAAGGCAGAGCTCATTGCCTTAACCCAAGCTCTCACGCTAGCACGGGGAAAGCGAGCAAATGTCTATACTGACTCAATGTATGCTTTTCTTATCACCCACTGCCACTCTGCCCTCTGGAGAGAGCGGGGGATTCCTTACTACAAAAGGGTCCCCCATAATCAATGCGACCCAAATCTCTAAACTCCTGCAAGCTCTGTCACTGCCCAAAGAGGTTGCGGTCATCCACTGCCGAGGGCACCAGGCCCAGCAGGATGCCGTTTCCCGGGGCAATGCAGGGGCAGACGCGGCAGCAAAATCCTTAACCAGTACCAGGCTGGCCCCCACTGCGAGCCTGTTCCTCACCACGGCCACACCTCCAGTTTACTCGCCATCAGAAAAACAGGCCCCTCATATTAAGAGGGGGAACCGAGTCTAATCAGGGCTGGATCTTCTTAAACAACAAAATCGCCCTTCCCCCGGGAACAGGCCCCTAAAATTATTGCTGAAATCCACCAGTCCTTACATATTGGGCCCAAGGCATTATATTGCTTTGTGCAGCCCCTCTTTTTTCTCACCAGGTCTACAACAAACAATTGAGCAGGTACACAAAGCTTGTGTTACTTGCTCTAAGATCTCACCTCAGGGAAGCTTAAAGCCACAGTTTCCTACCCATCAAATACGTGGCAACCTGCCGGCCCAAGACTGGCAGATTGAATTTACTCACATGCCCACTCACAAAAAACTCCGCTGCCTCCTAACCTTTGTAGATACCTTTTCTGGATGGATTGAGAGCCTTTCCCCACCTCCAGGGAAACCGCGGACACGGTGGCCTCCCTCTTAATTCAGGAAATCATCCCTCGTTTCGGCTTACCTGCAAACATGCAGTCAGACAACGGTCCAGCATTTACAGCTCAGGTGGTCCAGCTGGTCGCCGAGTCTCTCAACATCTCCTGGAAAATACACATCCCCTACCACCCTCAGTCATCGGGTAAAGTGGAACGGGCTCATGGCATCCTCAAAGACCATTTAGCCAAACTCACCATCGAGGGAAGGCACACCGATCGTACTCTCCCTTTGTCCCGGGACCAGGGGACCCCCATCCAGTGGCACTCCTCTAGCCAGGCGACAGTGTTCTCCTCCGGGAGCTCAAACCAGGATCTCTGCAGCCTAGGTGGTCAGGACCCCACGTCGTTATCCTAACCACCCCTACGGCCGCCAAGCTCCTGGGTCATACCCCGTGGTATCATGTGTCCCGCCTCAAACTGGCCCCCAAAATGATCAGTGGAGATCCAAGCCCTTGGGCCCCACTCGCCTCCGTCTCACCCGCAGCCCCTCCCCCGTCGACTCCTAACCCCTCAAATTCTCCTCCTAACAATACTTCTAGTGTCCCCTCTTAAAGCCAACCCCTACTACGTCTGGCGCTTCTACCTTCAGGGATCCTGGACGGAGGCCCCACCACTAAAACCCAATGCATTGCTCAAGCAGATTGCCGGCCCGCAGGCTGCCAATTAGCCATAAAACTTGAATTCCCAAAATCCAAGGCCAACTACCTTTTTCCTCAGGTTTTCACAGGCCCGCATAAGGAAAATTTCCCAGGGTGGCCGTAAACCAGATGCTGCTTCACCCCTATGTCCGACTCCCAACCAAGGCACCAGCCAGCTGACCCTTCCCCTCACTCCGCCCCTACTCAGCAGGAAGTAGCCAGAAGAAGCGGCGTCCTATATCATCAAAAGGGTCGGAATGTAAGGCCGGTTACCTCGCAGGGAGCTCGGACACGCCCATCCCTCTCCACGCCTGGAAACTCCGCACCAGGATCTGCACTCAACACTAACCTCTGCACACGACACTAACCTCTGCACTCGACACCCGCCTCTGCACTCGACACCCGCCTCTGCACTCGACACCCGCCTCTGCACTCGACACTAACCTCTGCACTCGACACCTAGCTCTGCACTCGACACTAACCTCTGCACTCGACACTAACCTCTGCACTCGACACCTAGTTCTGCACTCGACACCTAGCTCTGCACTCGACACCTAGCTCTGCACTCGGCACCTAGCTCTGCACACAGCCCTCCGGACAGCCCCGGCTGATGCAACCCTGGCCGGCTCTTGCACCAGAAAAACCCGCCCCACAACCTACCCACCAATAACAGCCCGCCCCATCTCCATCCCACTCCCCCGCAGCCAATTAGAACACCCAGCCACTCCTTGCTCTCCCAAAGCTATAAAAACCCCTCATTCCGGGAAGCCAGCACGACTTCTCTGGTCCCCTTCCCCCGCCCCCCACCTCACTACAGAACCTCGCCCGGGAACTTAATAAATTGGTATTTAATTTTCCTAGGCTGGTCCCAGTTTCCTCATTTTAAACTTGGCAATAACCCTTACAGTAACCGTGACCAACTCAGTGACCAGAGCCCAAGGAGGACACTGTTCATGGTCCTGAAATGCAGCACTCATGAGGCAAGCACCATGAGACCCATTCTTGGTTAAGAGCTTGTGGGTATCACCAAGCAATGTCCTCCTTCTGTGCAATGCCAACTGCAGGCTTGGCCTGATGGGCCCACAAAGGACCATCTCCGATTTGGGAAGAAGAAAAGCCTGGGTGTGGTGGCTCATGCCTGTAATCCCTGCACTTTACAGGAAGGGTGAGGCAGGCCGATCACCTGAGTTTGGGAGCTCGAGACCAGCCTGGCCAACGATGAAACCCTGTCTCTACTGAAAATCTAAAAAATTAGCCAGGTATGGTGGTAGGCGCCTGTAATCCCGGCTACTTGAAAGGCTGAGGCAGGAGAATCCCTTGAACCTGGAAGGTGGAGGTTGCAGTGAGCCGAGATTGAGCCACTGCAAAAAAAAAAAAAAAAAAGAGAGAGAGACAGAAGAATAAATGGGATGTCTTCCTAGGCTCGGACTATTTTGTGTGCATATCCCATGATGAGTGTCCTCAATCCAGCGCATGCTTGGTTGTTGCAATGCATGCTGGGGAGTGAGTGCTGGCTAGGTGCTCTCTTTGCTTAGATCATGGATGTCTCCCAATAACTCTGCAAAAAACAGGGCTTCTAAGAGAGGGAAAGCCTTTTCCCTGAGGTCACATGGCCAAGAAGTGGCAGCACCAGGGTTGAACCGAGGTCTGTGGGACACTAAGTGCTTTCTCATTGACTTGACAAAACCATCAGTAACATCTTTATCCCCAGTAGGGTTGAGACAGGGATGATACAGGGTGGTCACGTGACTAGAGGCTATGGGCTGATAAGACACTGAAAACCAGGTGTGGATCAAGCTGGCTAAGACCTACTGGACCCAATGTGGTGCTGGGTTCTACCTAGGTTTCACCTAGGAACTCATTAAAATACTAAATTTCCACCCACCAGCGCCTGTGACAGTTCCAGGGACACCCAAATTGGGTGTAAAGATGGGTGGCACCGCACTCCACCTATTTTTCCAGTTTTCATGAATATTCTGTCCCTTAGCTAAAGGGACACATGCAGGTGGCACCCCCAAACCACCTTGCACATCTCTCTCTTGAGTACCCTCGCTCCCTTTTCTTTTCTTTTTTCTTTTCTTTTTTTTTTTTTTTTTGAGGCAGAGTTTCGCTCTTGTTGCTCAGACTGGAGTGCAATAGCGAGATCTCGGTTCACCACAACCTCCACGTTGTTTAAGCAATTCTCCTGTCTCAGCCTCCTGTGTAGCTGGGATTACAGGCGTGAGCCACCACATCCAACTAATTTTGTATTTTCAGTAGAGACGGGGTTTCTCCATGTTGGTCAGGCTGGTCTCGCACTCCTGACCTCAGGTGATCTGCCCGCCTCGGCCTCCCAAAGTGCTGGGATTACAGGCGACAGCCACCACGCCCAGCCTCCCTTTTCTTAAGTGTAGACTTTTTTCTTAAAAAAAAAATCTCCGATCTTTCATTATTTTCTGATTCCTCCTTGAATTCATTCTTGCGACGGTATCAAGAGCCTAGACACCAGCTGGGGTCGAGGTCCCACCAGCGTCTGGGGAGACCTCTCTTAGCCCACTGGTATCAGGGTCACAAAATTGCCAGGCTTCCTGGTCTCGCATATTTTATGCTCGATTTCTTTCTAATCTGACTTACTTACCCCCCACCTCCCCCCTCAACACATCCGAATCCCAGGAGGGGTTGTGGGGAAGGAAGACGACTCGGAACACTTTGGAGGAGTGAGAGGCAGAGAAAGGCTGGAAAGCCTCCCGAAAGAGAGGCAAGACAAGGACGCCCTTCATATGCAAATGGCTTAGCGTGGAGGCGGTGTTAATATTTTGATTCTCCCGGGGGGATGTGGTCTTTCATCTTGGGCTATTGAAACAGGAGCTAGGAGAAACTCTTCCAGGTGTGGCGGAGGCGGGGGAGGCTTCCAGCGGGAGGGCCGGTGGGGGAATGGGGCGCCCGGGGAGAGTGAAAACGAGACACCCCCTTTGGGGGCCAGGCCCACCCACGTGGCCATCTCTATCGGCCTCTTGCCTGTTTCTCGGTCTCCTGTTCCCACAATCCCAATTTTTTCCTCTTACTCCCCGGTCTCCATCTCTGCCTCACCCCTCTTGTCCTGGCATTGACCCCTCCTCCAACTTCCAATTTCAGACCCTGCCTCAGTTTCCCTGTTGACTCTTGAGTTTCTAGGGAGGGGGCGTTCATCATTTCTCTTCTCTGCTACCAGGCCTTCCTCCCACTCCTCTCCCCCAACCATTCATCCCCCTCCCTCCTGCAAGGTGGGAAATGCCCCCTGGAGGGTGAAATTCCCAGACACGTGACGGGCACCCCCTCCCCCACCTCCGCGACCCGCTCCCAGAATGGCCTGGGGGTGGGGGGCGCTGCCGAGTCTTGTCCTCAGGTCCCCTCGCCGGTGCTGGCTCCCCACTTCCCCGTCCCGCGGCCCCCCCAACCCGACCCTGCTGGAGCTGCTCCCGAGGAGGAGCTGGGGGGCGGGGCGGGGGGCGGAGCCGGCAACAAAGACTCCGAGCGAGCGAGGGGGCGGGGGTGGAGCGGAATCCCGGCCGCCTGCTAGGCGGGGGGAGGCGGCGGCTCAGGGTCGCCCCGGCCGGGCGGGCGGGGTCGCGCCTGGTGGCGGTCCCCGCGCCGAGGCGCCGCTAGGGCGGGCGGGGTCGGGACGCCGGGCCGGGGGCGCGTCATGTGGCCGTTCACGGTCCCGCCGCCGCTGCTGCTTCTGCTGCTGTGCTCAGGCCTGGCCGGACAGGTAGGGGCCCGGCGGGCAGGTGCGGGCGCGGGCGGCTCCGGGAGGGAGGGGAGCGCGGAGGGTTCCAGGAGAAACGGGAAGGGAGGCTGCAGGAGCCCCCCCCAGCTGCTGGGCGGCGAGGGGCTGGGGTCGCAGCGGGGGAGGGGCCGGGACGTGCACTCTCTGGCTTGGGAGATGACAAGGGGGGGCTTCAAATCCAGCTTCAAGCTGAGCTGGTTTGGGGGGGGGTGGCAGCTTTGGGGTTCTCAACCCCTCCATGACCTGGAGCCCCCACCCCGCCATCTCGCTGGAGCTGAATGGGGTTGGGAGGGAAACTTCGGGGGGTTCTGGAGGGGGGATGGTCTCGTACCCTTGACTTCCTCATCAGGGCCGAGATGCCCAGTTTCTGAAGCCCCCTACTCCTCGCCTGCACCCCCCCCCCCAGTGTGGGGCTGGGGGCGGGACTCACGTGAGGGTGACTGACGGGGGACGCGTGTGAAATGCTGTGGGGGTGCAGGGTAAACGTGTGTGTCTTTGTGTCGTGGTTGGGTGTGACGGCGGGGCGGGGGGAGTTTGTGTGTGTGGCCGTAGCGGCGGGGGGGTGGCTTGTCCAACTAGTGCATGAGTTGGGGTGTGATCGGTACGTGAGACAGAGTCTGTGTGTGACCGTGTCCTCATGACTGACTCCAGATGACTGGGTGTTGTACAATACGTGTGTGGCCAGGTGTGTGGCTGTGTGAGAGCCTTGGAGTGAGCATGTGCTATTCTGTGCCTTTGGGTAAATCACTCTAAAAGGGTGTGTGTGTGTGCAAGCGCTGTGTGTGCAAACGTGTTCATCCATGCACGTGTGTGTGTGTCTCTTGGTGCCTCGCACACACCATTCATGCACTTACAGAAGCAGGTCTCTCTCCCCATGGCACCCCTCTCTTGGGCACGTTCAGGGAGCCTTGCAAAATGTGGGGCATCCAATCTCTCTCTTTTGCTATTGGAATCTAGCCCCTCTCCTCCTCCATCTTGGGGTTGAGAGCACCCCCAAGTTCTCAGATCTGTAGGAGTGCACAGGGAAGCTGGGATCAAAAATAATAAAATAGTCATTATAACAGTGATCATTCATTACGTGCTTATGTGAGGGGTGCTGTTTCAACCACACAGCACCCCTCACATAGGCATTTAACACTAAGGCATTTAACTCCCTCTGCCTCCTCTCTACTGGGACATGGTATTGTTACCCTCATTTTATAGATGGGGAAACTGAGGCACAGAAAAGTTAAATCACTTGCTCAAGCTCTAGAGTGACAGAGGTGGGACTGAACCAAGGCAGTCTGGCTCCTGAGCCCACACGATTACCCTCTTATTAAACAATCCACTCCGTGGGTGTGGACAGCGTCCGTGAAGGCGCTGGTTTTTAGGTAGGTACAAAGAGGAGAGGCAATCTGGGCACCTTCCCTTTCCTCATCAAGAAAAGAATCAGACGCTTGTACTCATCCGGAGGAGGAATGTTAGGAGGAACGGAGGTTAGACTCCAGATAGAAGGATTTCCTGGCCACGAGGAGAGGTTGTGGGGTCTCCTCCTCGCTCCTCCGTTTCCCCACGAATCTCAGCACCCACGCGCTGGGTGGGATAGGGAGTGTACCCCAGCGCCAGGCATCAGGCCGCACACAGTAGGTACTCAATGGATGTGTGAGCCGGAGAGAAGCAAAGAGACACACCTGAGAGAGACAAGAGACCAAAAGAGGCATACACTGAGAAACCGCTGGAAAAAAAAAATGAACCAGGAATCAAGTTGAATTATCCTTGGAGCCACCTCCCTGGGACTTCTCTCCTCCACCCCCTGCTAGGGGGACCCTAGATTCTCTGCCTTCTCACCAAGATTGGCTAGGGTGCCAGAGTTTGCTGCCAGAGGTGCAATGGAGGGTGAATCCTATAGCCCCCAGGGCTGGGAGGGAGCTGCTTGGGGGGGCGGGGCTAATGAGGTCAGTGGAGGCGGGGCTAAAGGGCAACGGGGGCGTGGCCAGATGAGGTAATCGTTAGGGCGGGGCTGGTGGAATCCTGCTGCAGGCTGCAGTGCCTCCCGGCGGCTACCGCGGGAACTACATGGTTGTGAAACAGCCCCGGCGCCCCATACACCCCTTGGCGTTGGCCCACCCAGCCTGGCACCCCAGGGAAAGAAGGGGTCTGCAGAAAGAATGCTCTGCCCCTCTTCGCCCCTCCATCACTTTCCAAAGACTTCTTCCCGGTCCCTGATGGGACCAGGGGTTCTTCCTGGAAATCACTCACTAATCCATTCAATGGACAGATATGATTATACAGCCACCAACCGAGTCAAATCTCTGCTCTCCCGGAGTTGACTTAGCAGAGGAGACAGAAAATAACAGAATAACTATGTAATAGTGTCAACAACTAAATACACATATAATACAATGCAGGTTGCACGAAGATATAGAAGATTAGGCCAGGCACGGTGGCTCACGCCTGTAATCCCAGCACTTTGGGAGGCCGAGGTGGGCGAATCATGAGGTCAGGATTTCGAGACCAGCCTGACCAACATGGTGAAACCCCATCTCTACCAAAAATACAAAGTTAGCCGGGTGTGATGGTGTATGCCTGTAATCCCAGCTACTTGGGAGGCTGAGGCAGGAGAATCGCTTGAACTCAGGAGGCAGAGGTTGTGGTGAACCGAGATCATGCCATTGCACTTCAGCCTGGGCAACAAGAACAAAACTCCGTCTCAAAAAAAAAAAAAAAGATTAGAGTGATAGCAGCCAGGCACAGAGGCTCATGCCTATAATCCCAGAACTTTGGGAGGCCAAGGTGGGTGGATCGCTTGAGGTCAGGAGTTTGAGACTAGCCCAGCCAATGTGGTGAAACCCTGTCTCTATTAAAAATACAAAAATTAGCTGGGCATGGTGCACCCCTGTATTCCCAGCTACTCAGGAGGCTGAGGCAGGAGAACTGCTTGAACTCAGGAGGTGGAGGTTGCAGCAAACCGAGGTCATGCGACTGCACTCCAGCCTGGGCAACAGAGCAAGACTCTGTCTCAAAAAATAAATAAATAAATAAATAAAATAAGAGGGTGGGGCTATTTTGAGCTGGTGTGCTCAGGGAAGGTGTCTCTAAGGAGATGCCATTTGAGGTGACATCTGAAGGAGGTAAGAGGGAGCCTTGTGAGTGTCAGGGGAAGAGCTTTCAAGGTGGGAGGAACAGAAGGTGCAAAGGCCCTGGGGTAAGAATAAGCTTGGTGAGTTTCAGGAGCAGTGTGGATGCTGGTGTGGCTGGAGAGGAGTGAGTAATGGGGAGGTGGGGGAGATGAGACCCGGGAAGCCAGACCACTTAGTAACTTGTAAGCTGTAGGCAGAAGTTTGGATTTGACCCAGAGAGCAGGAAGGCAGGGCCTATCAGAGGCCTTGTCCATCCATCCAGGGTCTATCCAAAATGTTCTGGGTTCTCGCCTGCGAGACGCTTCAGGCTACGAGAAAGTTTGATAGTTATGAGCCCCACTATTTTCCTTACGGAAACGATGCCTTCCTGATCCCTGGGAAGTCCTCCCTCAGATCTAGCTACATTATTGGCACTGTCTGGGTTTGGGGCCAACTCTTTCCTGGGGCCTGCAGAGGATGGGGAGAGGGGGATAATTCAGTTTAGATAACGTGCCTCAGGGAGTGTTGCAGGAGGAGGGAACTTCGCACTTGTTCCCTCTTCCTGCAACACTGTTCCCCCTAGTAACTATCTCTGATTTCTGCTTAAATGTCACCTCCTCCAAGAGGCCCATCTTGGACAGCTACGTAAAATAGTCCCCTTCTGCCACTCTCTGAGGACTTACTCCATGTTATTTTTCTTTTCTTTCCTCTCCTCCTTCTTCTTCCTTCTTCTTTCTTCTTTCTTCTTCTTTTCTGTGCTTGTATTTTTTGAGACGGAGTCTCAGTCTGTTGCCCAGGCTGGAGTGCATGGCATGACCTCGGCTCACTGCAACCTTTGCCTCACGGGTTCAAGTGATTCTCCTGCCTCATCCTCCTGAGTAGCTGGGACTGCAGGCACGTGCCACCCCATGCCTGGCTAGTTTTTTTTGTATTTTTAGTAGATGGGGTTTCACCACGTTGGCCAGGCTGGCCTCAAACTCTTGATCTCAGGTGATCTGCTGCCAAAGTGCTGGGATTACAGGCGTGAGCCCCCGTGCCCGGCCATATTTTTCTTTATAGCCCTCGTTTCCACATTTCTATGATTCTTCTATTCCGTCATTGTCTATTTCCCCCACTAGAGTGGCAGTTTATCAGGGTTCAGCCAGCTTTGTTGTTTCTCCAGTGTCTAGAACACAGGCTGACACACAGTAAATGCTCAAGAAATACCTGCTGAATGAATGGATGGATGGATGGACCCCCTCACACACACAGAGTGTCTTTCTCAAACCACAGGATTCTTGTATCAAGAGAGTGTCAGAGGTGCTCCTGGATCGAAGGCACCAAGAAACCTGTTCTTCAGGCCAGGTGTGATGGCTGACACCTGTGATCCCAGCATTTTGGGAGACCAAAGCCAGAGGGTCTCTTGAGGCCAGGAGTTTGAGACCAGCCTGAGCAATACAGCAAGATCCCATCTCTACAATAACCTTTTCTTTCTTTCTTTCTCTTTCTTTCTTTCTTTTTTATTTTTGAGATGGAGTCTTGTTCTGTCACTCCTGCTGGAGTATAGTGGTGTGATTATCTCAGCTCACTGTAACCTCTGCCTCCCAGGCTCATGAGATCTTGTGCCTCAGCCCCCCGAGTAGCTGGGACTACGGGGCTGTGCCATCACATCCGGCTAATTTTTGTATTTTTAGTAGAGATGGGGTTTCACCATGTTGACCAGGCTGGTCTCGAACTCCTGACCTCAAGTGGTCCACCTGCCTCGGCCTCCCAAAGTGCTGGGATTACAGGCGTGAGCCCCCGTGCCCGGTTTTTACAGTAACTTTGTAAAAAATTGGCCAGGCTTGTAGTTCTACTCAGGAGGATGAGGTGTGAGGATCACTTGAGCCTGGAAGTTCAAGGCTGCAGTGAGATATGATTGCACCACTGCACTCCAGCTTGGGTAACAGTGAGACCCTGTCTCCATAAAAACAAAGAAAGAAAACCCATCTTCTTTACCTGTGCCTGAAATTCCACCCTGATGGGGCACTGCTATTTAGGGGTAAGACGCTGTTCACCTGGGGCTCCTTTAGAGCATGTAAATGTCCCAGGGAAGGCAAGTAAAAGGAGATTTAAAGACTCCGAATTAGTGTAGCCCCCACTGGGGCTGTTTAATATTGTGGAGCTTGGGCGCCATCTGGTGGTAGAATGAGGTTTGTGCAGGGACTCTGTGCGTCTCTGTGACTAAGGTGAGTGAAGGTGTGTGGTTTTGCACCTGTGCATGTGCATGTATGTGGGATGGGTGTGCCCAGGTCAGGGTAAAACGAGTGAGATACTCGCCGCGGGTGCAAACATGTTTAAAATTTGATGATGATGATGATGATGATGATGATTTTTTGGAGATGGAGTCTTGCTGTGCTGCCCAGACTGGAGGGCAGTGGTGCAATCTCAGCTCACTGCAACCTTTGCCTCCCGGATTCAAGTGATTCTCCTGCCTCAGCCTTCCAAGTAGCTGGGATTACAGGCGCACGTCACCACACCTGGCTAATTTTTATTTATTTCTTTATTTGTATTTTTGGTAGAGATGAGGTTTCACCACGTTGGCCAGGCTGGTCCCGAACTCCTGACCTCAGACGATCCGCCCACCTTGGCCTCCCAAAGTGCTGGGATTACAGGCATGAGCCACCATGCCCGGCCTATTTCTACGACGGGGTCTTGCATGCTGGAGTGCAGTGGTGTAATCAGAGCTCACTGCAGCCTCCAACTCCTGGGCTCAAGTGATTCTTCTGCCTCAGCCTCCTGAGTAGCTACAGTGACAGGTACATGGTACAGTATTCAGCTATCGTGCAAAATTTAAGGGGATGCCAAAAAAAAAAAAAAAAAACCCAGTAACCAAAATAAATAATATTTTAATGGAACATTTTAAGAAAGTCCAAATTAATGCAAAAAAATCTATGATGAACAAAATCAAATTTTTAAATAAATGTGGGCTCCACCTCTGCACTTGCACAACTCGCCTCACTCTAATTTTGGCCCCTAAGCATGTGTCTATGGCGTCATGTGTGTATGTGTATGTTTGGTGGCTGTGTGCATGTTCAGGGACCACGAGCAGAGGGACATGTTTGTATCATCATCACACCAGTGACTGTATCCATGTAGGTATGTGTGGGTATGTGTGGATTTCTGATGAGCCCAGTGGCAGGTGTGAGTAGTGACTTTGTAGCTCCAGGATTTAGTGTCCGTGCTTGGGAGGCAGTAATGTGCTGTTTTCATTTGTTTATTTTATTTTTTATTATTTTTATTTTTATTTTTTTCAGACAGAGTCTCACTCTGTCGCCCAGGCTGGAGTGCAGTGGCACGATCTCGGCTCACTGCAACCTCCGCCTCCTGGGTTCAAGCGATTTTCCTGCCTCAGCCTCCTGAGTAGCTGGGACTACAGGCACGTGCCACCACACTCGGCTACTTTTTATATTTTTAGTAGAGACAGGGTGTCACCATGTTGGCCAGGATGGTCTTGATCTCTTGACCTTGTGATCTGCCTGTCTTGTCCTCCCAAAGTGTTGGAATTACAGGCGTGAGCCACCGTGCCCGGCCATTTCTCTAGTAATTTCTATGAGAAAGACCCTGATAGAGGCACTCACTCAGGAGGGAGGGACATGACACAGTCCGCTCTGAGTGGCTGTCGCATTGCCAAATTTGGGAGACAGATGCAGCAGATACATGGTACAAAGTGCCAGATGTCAAGAGTCAAGCGGGCTTCCTGGGGGAGGTGGCATTTGAGGTGGGCCTTGAAGGATGAGCGAGTGAAGACTGGAGGGTGGATGCTGAAGAAAGTCGTTGGTCATGCTGACAAGACCTGGTGGGTTTACTGTTATTTTACACATGATTCTAACCGTGTGTTCTAGAAATGGGATCTAGGGTAGCATGTGATTGATGCCTGTGGTGGGTGCAGTTAGGAAAGGGAAGTGAGCTTGAAAAGGTAGGTTGCGATTTGACTGTAAAGGCTTCAAAAGCTGTGTTAAGGATGTTAGAATTTATTTATTTATATTTTTTCGAGATGGAATCTCACTCTGTCACCCAGACTGGAGTGCAGTGGCACGATCTCAGCTCACTGCAAGCTCCCCCTCTCAGGTTCAAGCAATTCTCCTGCCTCAGCCACCTGAGTAACTGGGATTACAGGCGCCTGACACCATCCCTGACTAATTTTTGTATTTTTAGGGGTTTCACCATGTTGGCCAGGCTAGTCTCAAACTCCTGACCTCGTGATCTGCCTGCCTCGGGCTACCACAGTGCTGGGATTACAGACATCAGCCAACACGCGCAGCGCTATTTATTTATTTTTAGAGATTGCTTCTTGCTCTGTTGCCCAGGCTGGAGTGCAGTGGTGCGATCACAACTCACTGCAGCCTCAAACTCCTGTGCTCAGGCAATCCTCCCACCTCAGCCACCTGAGTCACTGGGACCACAGGCATGTGCCACCATGCCCACATAATTTTTTAAATATTTTTCTAGAGACAGGGTCTCACTATATTGTCCACGCTGGTCTTGAACTCCTTGGCTCATAAGATCCTCCCTCCTCAGCCTCCCAAAGTGCTGGGATTACAGGCACGAGCCACTGCACTTGGCCTGGAATTTATTGAGCTGGTAATAGTGACTCATAGAAGTGGGTGTGTGTGTTTAAATGGAAGACTTTAAAATTTCTTAATTGCGGTAAAACATACATAATATAAAATTTATCACCTTAGTCATTTTTTTTTATACACCTTAGTCATTTTTTAAGTGTACAGTTCAGTAATGTTAAATACACTCACATTGTTATGCAACCAATATCCAGAAATCTTATCTTGCAAAACTGAAACTCTGCCCCCATGAAACACTAACTCCCCATGCCCCTCCCTCAGCCCCTGGCACCCAGCATTCTACTTTCTGTCTCTATGAACCTGATGGCTCTAGGGACCTCATGAGTGGAACCACGCAGTGTTTGTCTTTATGGTGTCTGGTATATACCACTTAGCATAATGTCCTCAAGGTTCATCCATGCTGTAGCATGTGTCAGAATTTCCATCCTTTTTTTTTTTTTTTTTGAGACAGTCTCACTCTGTCGCCCAGCCGAGGCTGGAGTGCAGTGGGATGATCTCGGCTCACTGCAACCTCCGCCTCCTGGGTTCAAGCAATTCTCCTGCCTCAGCCTCCCGCGTAGCTGACAGGCACGTGCCACCACACCTGGCTAAATTTTTTTGCATTTTTAGTAGAAACAGGGTTTCGCCATGTTGGCCAGGCTGGTTTTGAACTCCTGACCTCAAGTGATCTGCCTGCCTCAGCCTCACAAAGTGGGAGGATTACAGGCGTGAGCCACCACACCCAGCCTAGAATTCCTGTCCTTTTAAAGGCTGAATCATATTCCATTTTATGGATACACCACATTTTGTTTATCCATTCATTCATCAATAAATAGACACTGGGTTGTTTTCACCTTTGAAAAAAAAGTTTTGGGCCGGGCACGGTGGCTCTTGCCTGTAATCCCAACACTTTGGGAGGCCAATGCGGGTGGATCACCTAAGGTCAGGAGTTCGAGACCAGCCTGGCCAACATGGTGAAACCCCATTTCTATTTTATATATATTAAAAATTTTAATTTTAGAGAGGAGGCATCTCTCTGTCACTCAGGCTGGAGTGTGGTGGCACCATCATAGCTCACTGCAGCCTTGATCTCCTGGGCTCAAGGGATTGTCCCACCTCAGCCTCCCAAGTAGCTGGGACTACAGGTGCATGCCACCATGCCTGGCTAATGCTTAAATTTTTTTTTTTTTTTTTTTTTTTTTTGAGACGGAGTCTCCCTCTGTTGCCCAGGCTGGAATGCAGTGGCACGATCTCTGCTCACTGCAACCTCTGCTTCCCGGGTTCAAGCAGTTCTCTGCCTCAGCCTCCCCAGTAGCTGGGATTACAGGTGGCCACCACCACGCCTGGCTATTTTTTTGTATTTTTAGTAGAGATAGGGATTCACCATCTTGGCCAGGCTGCTCTTCAACTCCTGACCTCGTGATCCGCCCACCTGGGCCTCCCAAAGTGCTGGGATTACAGGCGTGAGCCACCGTGCCCAGTCTCTCATTGTTTTTGTAGAGATGGGGTCTTGTCATCTTGCTCAAGCAGGTCTTGAACCCATGGCATGAAGCAATCCCCTCACCTCAGCCTCCCAAAGTGCTGGGATTACAGGTGTGAGCCCCTGCACCTGGCCTGTTTGTTTTCACCTTTGGGCTTTTTTTGAATAATACTGCTAAGATCATGGGTGTACAAATATCTCTTTGAGACAATGAATTCAATTCTTTTGTGTACGTATTCAGAAGTGGTATTGCTGGGCCAGGCATGGCGGCTCACACCTGTAATCCCAGCAATTAGGAGCCTGAGGTGGGTGGATTGCTTGAGCCCAGGAGTTTGAGACCAGCTTCAGCAACATGGTGAAACCCTGTCTCTACAACAAATACAAGAATTAGCTGTGCTTGTGGTCCCAGCTACTCGGGAGGCTGAGGTGGGAGGATCACTTGAGCCTGGGAGGGTCAGGGCTACAGTGAGCCATGATCATACCACTGCCTGGGTGACAGGGTAAGATCCTGTCTCAAAAAAAAAAAAAAAAAAAAAAAGTGACTATGCTTTAAGTTTTTGAGGAAGTACGATAATATTTTCCACAGCAGGTGCACTGTTTTACATTCCCACAAAGGGTTCCTATTTTTCCGTTTCCTCAACAATATCTGTTATTTCTGTCTGAAAGCTTCTGACCACAAGGTTTTTGTCAACTGAATAATATATAACTTGTTTTGTTTTGTTTAGACAGGGTCTCACTCTGTCACCCAGGCTAGAGTGCAGTGGCGTGATCTCGGCTCACTGCAGCCTCCACCTCCTGGACTCAAGCCATTCTCCTACCTCAGCCTCCCAACCCCTAGAAGCTGGGACTATGCACAGCCATGCCTGGCGAATTTTTTGTAGAGATGGGATTTCACCATGTTGCCCAGGCTGGTATCGAATTCCTGGGCTCAAACCACCCGCCTGCCTCAGCCTGGCAAAGTGCTGGGATTACAGGCATAAGCCATGGCGCCCAGCCATAACTTTGTTTTATGTGTGTTTCTGTTTTAGAATATCATATGTATATATATAAATCAGATATATATATATCATATATATATTTTTTGATTCATTAACATTGAACTCCCGGCCAATAGCACTAGATCTGACGCCTGAATGAAGCTTCTCTAACACGTTTTTTCTCTGTGAGATACATCACAGCCTTCTTGCACTTCGAAACACTAGACTACACTTTGGCACCGTGCGTGGGGGCCACTGAAGATAGCGAAGTCATCAACAAACAGCACAAAAATATGAAAAGCTTGGCACTAAATGGAGTGTAAAAAAGACGCTTGCGTGTAGTTTCGGAGCTGGAGCAAGAACGCAGCGCGTCTCATTAGACCTCAGCAGGGAAAGTACGTGTCGGGTGACAAGTATGTCGTCAGGCTGGGTGTAGTGGCTCACACGTGTAATCCTGGTACTTTGGGTGGCCAGGGTGGAAGGATGGCTTCAGCCCAGGCCCATCTCTACAAAAAAGAAAAAGACAGAGACGGTGTCTCACTCTGTTTCCTAGGCTGGAATTGAGTGGTGTGATCTCGACTCACTGCAACCTCTGCCTCCTGGGTTCAAGCGATTCTTGTGCCTCAGCCTCCCAAGAAGCTGGGACTATAGGCACATGCCACCACGCCCAGCTAATTTTTGTATTTTTAGTAGAGACAGGGTTTCGACATGTTGGCCAGGCTGGTCTTGAACTCCTGACCTCAGGTGATCCTCCCGCCTAGGCCTCCCAAAGTGCTGGGATTACAGGCATTAGCTAAGCATGGTGCTGCATGCCTGTAGTCCCAGCTACTTGTAGGGATGGGGTTTTGCCCTGTTGTCCACGCTAGTCTCAAACTCCTGAACTCAAGCAATCCACCTGCCTTGACTTCCCAAAGTGCTAGGATTACAGGTATGAGACACCATGCCTGGGCTTTTTAAAAAATTTTACACATTCTGATGGGTACCAGATAGTATTGCATTGTGGGTTTATTTATAAATTTATTTTTGTTTTTTTGAGTCAAGATCTGGTTATGTTGCCAATGCTGGTCTCTAACTCCGGGGCTCAAGTGACCCTCCCTCCTCAGCCTCCCAAAGTGCTGGCTGGGAACGTAGTGGGTTTAATTTCCATTTCCTGATGATGAAAGATGTTAAGTGCCTTTCCGTATGTTTATTGACAACTTGGATATCTGCTTTCGTGAAATGTCTAAGTCTTTTGCCCACTTCTCTGTTCAGCTATCTGTTTTTTTCCTCCCTGATTTGTAGGAACGTGTGTGTATGTACCCAGATTTTACATAGATACATATACATATTTTACATAACTATAAAATCAGGATATGAGGTTTTTTGGTTTTTTTTTTTTTTTTGGAGACAGTCTCACTCTGTCCCCCAGGCTGGAGTGCAGTGGTGCAATCTTGGCTCACTACAACTTCTGCTTCCCAGGTTCAAGCGATTCTCCTGCCTCAGCCTCCTGAGTAGCTGGGATTACAGGCACCCGCCACCACACTCAGTGAATTTTTGTATTTTTAGTAGAGACGGTGTTTCACCATGTTGGTCAGGCTGGTCTCAAACTCCTGGCCTTGTGATCCACCTACCTCAGCCTCCCAAAGTGCTGGGATTACAGGCATGGGCCACCATGCGCAGCCGTTTGGATATGAGTTTTTTATTGGACGTAAGAATTGTAAATATCTTCTCCTCTGTAACTTTTCATTCTCTTAGTGGTGTCTTTTAATCAATAGAATTCCTTCATTTCATTTCATTTCATTTTTTTTTTTTTTTTTTTTTTTTTGAGACAGGGTCTTGCTCTGTTGCCCAGGCTGGAGTGCAGTGGCACAATTAGGGCTCACTGCAGCCTCGATCTCCTGGGCTCAAGTGATCCTCCCACCTCAGCCTGCTGAGATGCTGGAACTACAGGTGCACACCACCACACCCAGCTACTTTTTGTAGTTTTTGTAGAGATGGGGTTTCACTGTGTTGTCCAGGCTGGTCTCAAATTCCTGGGCTCAAGCCATCCTTCCACCCTGGCCTCCCAAAGTGCTGCGATTACAGGCATGAGCCACTGCACCCAGCCAGGATTTCTTAATTTTAATGTGGTTCAAATCATTTTTTCTTTCATGGCTAGTGCTTGTTAGTGTCCTATTTTAAAAATCTTTGCCTAGCTGGGCACAGTGGCTCATGCGCCTGTCTTCCCAGCATTGTGGAAAGCTGAGGCAAGGGGATCGCTTGAGCCCAGGAGTTAGAGACCCGCCTGGGCAATGTGGCAACAACGTCTCTACGAAAAATAATTTTAAAAAAAATTAGCCAAGTATGGTGGCATGTGCTGTAGTTCCCAGCTACTTGGGAGTTTGATGCAGGAGGATCTCTTGAGCCGGGGAGGTCGAGGCTTCAGTGAACTCTGATCATGCAACTGCACTCTAGCCTGGGTGACAGGGTAGGCAAAACCCTGTTTCAAAACAACAACAACAAAAACTCAAAACAAACAAAAGGGAATTATAATTCTGTCTGTTGCATAGGGGTATTCTGAGGGTTAAATGAGTTATGACATGTACTTTGCTGCAAATGGTGTCTGGCACATGATAGTGCTGAATAAACCTCAGCAATTACTGATATTTTTCTGACAGTTATGAATTTTTTACCTCCTGGGAATTTCAAGGGAAATTTTTTTTTTTTTTGGGAGGTGGAGTCTCACTCTGTTGCCCAGGCTGGAGTGCAGTGGTGTGACCTCTGCAAACTCCATCTCCCAGGTTCAAATGATTCTCCTGCCTCAGCCTCCCAAGTAGCTGAGATTGCGGGCGTGCACCACCTCGCCCAGCTAAATTTCTTTTTTTTTTTTTTTTTTTTTGAGACTGAGTTTCTCTCTTGTTGCCCAGGCTGGAATGCAATGGCATGATCTTGGCTCACTGCAACATCTGCCTCCCGGGTTCAAGTGATTCTCCTGCTTCAGCCTCCCGAGTAGCTGGGACTACAGGCACTTGCCACCACCCCCAGCTAATTTTTTTGTATTTTTAGTAGAGATGCAGTTTCACCATGTTGACCAGGATGGTCTGAATCTCTTGACCTTGTGATTCACCCACCTCGGCCTCCCAAAGTGCTGGGATTACAGGAGTGAGCCACCGTGATCGACTTTTTTTTTTTTTTTTTTTTTTTTTTTAGCTGAGACAGAGTTTCACCATGTTGGCCAGGTTGGTCTCAAACTCCTGACCTCAAGTGATCTGCTTGCTTCAGTCTCCCTAAGTGCTGGGATTGCAGGCATGAGCCACCACACCTGGCCCCGGAAAAAACTTTTTTCAGTGGCTTACTAGTGTGATGCTCACAGTGATGATGATGGGGAAGAGGGGTCACTTTCTTGAGATATTTCTGCATCAGGATTAGCTGGCTGTGGTGCTGGTTTGGATAGAGGAGGAGCGATCGTGAAGGAGGGGTGAAAAGTAAATAATCTCTCATTTCTGACCATGGGTGCATCATTGCCAGGACCAGGGGGATACAAGGAAGGAATCCTGGGCTCAAAATTTAAGGAGACACTTATCTCGTGTTAGTACAGTGCAGGCCACCTCAAAAAGGGAGCTTGCAGGGAAAATTTAAAAATGCCTCCCTCAGCTGGGCACCGTGGCTCACGCCTGTAATCCCAGCACTTTGAGAGGCCGAGGTGGGCAGATCACCTGAGGTCGGGAGTTGAAGACCAGCCTGACCAACATGGAGAAACCCCCTCTCTACTAAAAATACAAAATTAGCTGGGTGTGGTGGCCCATGCCTGTAATCCCAGCTACTCAGGAGGCTGACTTCTTGAAGTAATAGGGGCAAAAAAAAAAAAAAAAAAAAAGGAGGCTGAGGCAGGAGAATCGCTTGAACTCAGGACGCAGAGGTTGCGGTGAGCCAAGATCAAGCCATTGCACTCCAGCCTAGGCAACAAGAGTGAGACTCCGTCTCAAAAACAAAAAATGCCTCCCCCTTTTGTAGAGACAGGGTCTTGGTCTGTTGCCCAGGCTGGAGTGCAGTGGGGCCATCGTTGCTCACTGCAGCCTCAAACTCTTGGGCTTAAGCAATCCTCCCACCTCAGCCTTTCAAGTAGCTGGGACTACAAAGACATGCCACCATGCCCAGCTGCTTAAAAAAATTTGAGGGGTGGGGCCAGGTGTGGTGGCTCATACCTGTAATCAAAATCCCAGCATTTTGGGAGGCAGAGGTGGGCAGATCACCTGAGGTCAGGAGTTTGAGACCAGCCTGGACAATAAGGCAAAACCCTGTCTCCACTAAAAAAGATAATACAAAAATTAGCCAGGCATGGTGGCACATGTCTGTAATCTCAGCTACTCAGGAGGCTGAGGCACCAGAATCACTTAAACCCTGGAGGTGGAGGTTGCAGTGAGCCAAGATCTTGCCACTGCACTCCAACCCGGGCGACAGAGCAAGACTCTGTCTAAAAAAAAAGATTTTTTTTTTTTTTTTTGGCGGGGGCCAGGTGTGGTGGTTCATGCCTATAATCCCAGCACTTTGGGAGGCTGAGGCAGGCAGATCACCTGAGGTCAGGAGTTCGAGACCAGCCTGGGCAACATAGCAAAACCCGTCTCTACTAAAAATACAAAAATTAGCCAGGCGAGGTGGCGCATGCCTGTAATCCCAGCTACTAGGGAGGCTGAGGCAAGGGAATCGCTTGAATTGGGAGGGGAAGGTTGCAGTGAGCCAAGATGGGGCCACTGCACTCCACCCTGAATGACAGAGCAAGACTCTGTCTCAAAAAACAAACAAAATTTGGAAGAGAAGAGGTCTCACTGTGTTGCCCAGGCTGGTCTCGAACTCCCGGCTTCAAGCAGTTCTCCCACTTCAGCAGCCCAGAGTGCTGGGATGACAGGCATGAGCTACCACACCTGGTGGATCTCCTCTTTTTAGCAGTTTTATGGAGGTACAATTTACAGACCATAAAATTCACCTGTGTAAGCGTGCAATTCAATGACTTTTCGTAAATTTACAGAGTTGTGCAGCCATCACCTTGATCCAATATTAGAACATTTTCATCCCCCCAAAACGTCCCCATGCCCATTTGCATTCCATCTCCACTGCCACCTCCAGTTCCAGGCAATCTCTTGTCTACTTTCTCTCTGTATCGATTTCCTCTCCCTGGACATTTTGTATAAATAGAATTATAAACTATGTGGCCTTTTGCATCTGACTCCTTTTACTTAGCAAAATGTTTTTGAGGATTGTCCACATTGTGGCATGTATCAGGAGCGTGTTCTTTTTTATGACTGAATGGCATTCCGTTGTATGGATGTACCACAATTTGTATTTACTCATTCACCAGTTGATGGGTATTGGGATTGTTCATTATAACAAATGCTGCTATGAATATTCATGTGTAGGTCTTTCCGTGGACATACGCTTTGGTTTCTCTTGGGTAGATCGAATTGTCGGGTCTTTAAAAAAACTTTTAGGGTCTGGCGTGGTGGCTCATGCCTGCAATCTCAGCGTTTTGGGAGGTTTAGGCGGCTGGATTGCCTGAGCCCAAGAGTTTGAGACCAGCCTGGGCAACATAGTGAGACTCCATCTTTACAGAAAACTTAAAAAATTAGCTGGGCAAGGTGGTGTGCTTCTGTAATCTCAGCTATTCCGGAGGCTGAAGTGGGAGGATCACTTGAGCCCAGGAGTTTGAAGTTACAGTGAGCTATGATTACACCACTGTACTCCAGCCTGGGCAACAGAATGAGACACCCCTCAGCCCCTAGCCTTAAAAAATAAAAAAGATGAAAGAACTAAAGTGGCTGGACAAGGTGGCTCACGCCTGTAATCCCAGCGCTTTGGGAAGCCGAGGTGGGTGGATCTCTAGAGGTCAGGAGTTCGAGACCAGCCTGGCCAACATGGTGAAACCTCATCTCTGCTAAAAATACAAAAATTAGCCAGGCATGGTGGCACACACCTGTAAACCCAGCTACTCAGGAGGCTGAGGGGTGAGAATCGCTGGAACCCAGTGTAAGGGTTATTGCTAAGTTTAAAATGAGGAAACTGAGGCCAGCCTAGGAAAATTAAATGCCAATTTATTAAGCTCCCGGGCTAGGTTCTGTAGTCTGGGAAAGGGGGCCAGAGACTCTCGCACTGGCTTCCCAGAACGAGGGGTTTTTATAGCTTTGGGAGAGCAAGGAGTGGCTGGGTGTTGTAATTGGCTGTGGGGGGAGTGGGATGGAGACGGGGCAGGCTGTTATTGGTGGGTAGGTTGTGGGGCGGGTTTTTCTGGTGCAAGAGCCGGCCAGGGTTGCATCAGCCGGGGCTGTCCGGAGGGCTGTGTGCAGAGCTAGGTGCTGAGTGCAGAGGCGGGTGCCAAGTGCAGAGCTAGGTGTCGAGTGCAGAGGTTAGTGTTGAGTGCAGATCCTGGTGCGGCGTTCCAGGCGCGGAGAGGCATGGGCATCTCTGAGCTCCTGGCGAGGCAACAGGCCTTACACCCAGGAGATGGAGGTTGCAGTGAGCAGAGATTATGCCACTGCACTCCAACACGGACAACAGAGCAAGACTCTGTCTCAAAACAAAACCAGTAAAAAAAGAACTAAAGTAGGGTAAGTGGCAGAGAGTGGTGGGGGGCTCCGATTGTAGATGAGGTGACCAGGGACGGTCTTTAGATAAGATCGCCATATTACTGAGGGTCTTGTTAGGGAAACAAACCACTCTACGTGTTTCAGAGAGGGGGAATTTATTTTATGTATATATGTATGTTTATATGTATTTTCATTTATTTTTTTTGAGACGGAGTCTCACTCTGTCGCCCAGGCTGGAGTGCAATGGCATGCTCTTGGTTCACTGCAAACTCTGCCTCCCGGGTTCAAGCAATTCTCCTGCTTTAGCCTCCCAAGTAGCTGGGATTACAGGTGTGTGCCACCACGCCCAGCTAATTTTTGTATTTTTAAGTAGAGACGAGGTTTTACCATGTTGGTCAGGCTGGTTTCGAACCCCTGACCTCATGATCCGCCCGCCTCAGCCTCCCAAAGTGCTGGGATTACAGGCATGAGCCACTGCACCCGGCTGTATTTATTTATTTTTTGAGACAAATTTTTGCTCTTGTTGCCCAGACTAGAGTGCAGTGGCACGATCTCGGCTCACTGCAACCTCTGCTTCCTGGATTCAAGCCATTCTCCTGCCTCAGCCTCCCAAGTAGCTGGAATTATAGGCATGTGCCACCACTCCTGGCTAATTTGTGTATTTTTAGTAGAGATGGAGTTTCATCATGTTGGCCAGGCTGGTCTCAAACTTCTGACCCTCAAGTGATCCACCCGCCTCAGCCTCCCAAAGTGCTGCAATTACAGGCATGAGCCACCGCGCCCAGCCAAGGGGGAATTTAACACAGGGAATTGGTTAAGTGGGAGAACAAAGAGTTGAGAAGCCACATGGGATGATGAGGAAATCCGGAATAAGCTACAGCAGAAAGTTATAGGAGGGACACGGCAAAGAGGGCATGTGATGAGGAAGGGACCCTTGGGTGGGAACTGGGATGATGGAGGAGGTATAGGCATTGTCGAGAAACACCCTCCACCCCAAGCAGTAACAGAGGGGGAGAAGCATCCTGGCTTCTCCCCCTCCTCTCCAACGTCCCATCTCCCTCTGTTGCCTCCCCATTGGATAAACCGAACAGGAAGCCAGTATGCAGTGAAATCTGGGAAATGTAGTTTTCTGGGGGAAGGACAGGGAATGGCTCTGACCCACACCATGACAGAGCAGAGATATAAATTAAATAAAGGGTTGGGAGTGGTGGTTTGCAACTGTAATCCCAGCTACTAGGGAGGCTGAGGTGGGAGGATCACTTCAGCCTAGAAGTTAAAGGCTGCATTGAGCTATGATCGAACCACTGCACTCCAGCCTGGGTGACAGAGCAAGACCCTACCTCTTAAAAACACATTAATTAGGCAGGGCATGGTGGCTCACGCCTGCAGTCTCAGCACTTTGGGAGGCCGAGGTGGGTGGATCACCTGAGGGTGAGGAATTCGAGACCAGCCTGGCCAACATGGTGAAACCCCATCTCTATTAAAAATACAAAAATTAGCTGGGCATGGTGGTGTGCACCTGTAGTCCCAGCTACTCAGGAAGGTGAGGTGGGAGGATCCCTTGAACCCAGGAGGCGGAGGTTGTAGGGAGCCGAGATCGTGGCACTGCACTCCAGCCTGGTGACAGATCGAGACTCTGTCTCAAAAAAGAAAAAAAAAAAAAAAAACAAGTAGAGGAACAAGCTCTGTGGGCATCCTTGGTAATAGTGTTTTGGGTAGAGGGAACAGGAAGTTCAAAGGTCCTGAGGTAGGAGTGTCCCAGATGGAGCCAAAACATTGAGAGTGGGTGTGGTGGTCCAGGCAAATGAGAGGGGCAGGGAACCTAGGACAAAGCCCTAAGAGTTACAGACTTTTAGGGAGCAGCAGCAGACAGCCACAGCACAGCCAGAGAGGTGCATGCAGAACTGGGAAGTGATACGTTGTCTCTGAGAGTCAAGGGAAAAAGGAGTTTCAAGAAGGTGATGGTGTACTGAGACCGACTTACTGTGAGAATGACCTAATGAGGACTGGCATGAGGGTGTGCACCTGGCAAATTGGCACCTTTGGTGAGAGGAGTTTCGGAAACATGGGGGAGGTGGCAGGTGAGGAATTAAATGCAAGCAAGTGCAAACTCACACTCCTTGGATAAGCTTGGATGCACTGAACTAAGGCAGTTTCCCACAGCACCCATGGCCAGAGGGTGAGAAAGTATCTCTGGGTTCCAATTGTCTAAGCCAGGAGGCCGGGAGCCCAGTTGGTCTTGGGATCTGAAATCAGACAGACCTGGGTTCAAAACCTGGGCCCCTACTTCCCTGCTGGGTTCCCCTGAACTGGGCACCTCTCCTCTCTGAGCTCAGTTTCCTCACCTGGAAATAGGGCTGTCACTGTACTGTTCATGGATGTTGCAGCAGTGGTTAACAATGCATCTGCAAAGTGTTCTGCACGCATCAATGAAAGCTTTGGAACAAGCTGGCAAGAACTCATCTTTTTTTTTTTTTTTTTTTTTGAGACAGGGTCTCACTCTGTTGCCCAGGCTGGAGTGTAGTGGCTTGATCTTGGCTCACTGCAACGTGCACCTCCCGGGTTCAAGCGGTTCTCCCGCCTCAACCTCCCAAGTATCTGGGATTACAGGCGTGCACCATCATACCCGGCTAATTATTGTATTTTTAGCAGAGATGGGGGTTTCATCATGTTGGCCAGGCTGGTCTCAAACTCCTGGCCTCAAGTGATCCACCTGCCTCGGCCTCCCAAAGTGCTAGGATTACAGGTGTGAGCTCCTCTGCCCGGCCTCAAATAATAACAATGGCAGCTACTATTTGAAAAACCTACCATGTCCCAGACACTCCTAAAGTATTTTACAAACATCATCATTTATTCTCCCCCTGGCTCACTCCAACCTCCCTGGCCTCCTTCCTGGTCCTTGAACACTCCTGCTTCAGGGCTTTGCACTTGCTGTTCCTGTTGCCTGGAACTCTGTTCCCCAGATATCCAGATGGTTCCCTTCCTCACTTTCTTCAGGTCTCTGCTTAAACACCCCTTTCTCCAGTCACCCTGTTTGAAGTTTACTTCCCCTTCCTCCTAATATCCTAAGTACTTAACTTTTTCCCTCTATTTCTTGACTGTCTCACCCCCTAGAATATTCATCTTTACATCTGGCCTGGAGGCTCACTCCTGGAATCCCAACACTTTGGGAGGACGAGGTGGGAGGATCGATTGAGGCCAGGAGTTCAAGACCAGCCTGGGCAACATAGCGAGATGCCCATCTCTACCTTAAAAAAAAAGAAAAGAAAAAGGGCTAACGCCCTTTCTGCCTTAGCCCACCTGCACCCAGGTGAATAAGAAAAAGAAAAAGAATATTCAGTTTCACACAGACAGGCATTTTTGTCTGTTGTTCACAGTGCCTAGGACGTAGTAGATGCTCAGTAAATTACCTGATTCTCAGGATAACCAAACCCTTTACAGGTGTTAGGTTTCCATTACCCACTTGGCAGATGGGGAAACTGAGGCAGAGACGAAGCGGCATCGCTGTAGGTTACACCTGCATCTCGGTGTTGTCCAGCTCAGAAAAAAAGACAGTTCCGGACCCCCTGCCCCACTCCCTCCTCATGTTTGGCGCTTCTCCCGAGCCCCAGCCCGAGGCCCGAGGCCACCGCCTGGAAAGGCCTGAGTCATCGCCGCCTCCAGACGGCGGCGTCCGCGGGCTGAGGGCGACGGCGGCGGCAGCGCGAGGTGATGCGGGGACGCCAGGAGGGGGCGTGAGTGCAGGCAAAACAGAGGAAATTAAAACCCGCCAGGCGCTCCTCTCCGCGGCCCCGCGGCCGCCGCCGCCGCCGGCTGGTGCGTGGGCGGACGGGTGGGCGGCGAGGGCACTGCGCTTCCCGCTCCCCCCGAGCGGGCAGGCCCGGAGCGGGTCCCCGGGGTCGCGAGGAAGGTCCGAAGTGTGAGTGCCCCGCCCGTACCCCCAAGTTCAAGTTGCCAGTTCACACCCGCCCGGGACTCGCCTCCTTAATGCGGCGTGCTGGGTCTCCGCGGTCCCTGGGTAGGAAGCTGCCCTTGGTAGTCGTGGGAACTCCTCCCCCGGCTGAAAATGACCCCACGACCGCACCTGCACCCAAGCGATTGCGTCTGCTGGCCCTGGATCACGCCACCCTGGTGGCCCGAAATGAGCGAGGGATCCCTAGAGTGATCGCGGGGACGGGAAGGAAGCCCCTTCCCCCAGCTAAAAGAGACCCTTGGCGACCCGATTCATGGGAGCGCACGAGCGTGTCGCCCCCCACGCCCCCCCAGTGTCGGCTCTCCGAGGTTTTAGGGAGCCAGGGTGGGTGTCCCAACAGCAGCTGGGTGGGGACTTGCAGCTCCGGCCCCCTGACCGCCTTGGGTGGCCGGGGTGGGCCGAGTGCGTCTTTATTCGCTGGGTCCCGCAGCTGGGGCTCCGAGAGGGGCTGCGCGCGGGAGGGGGCCCGGGAACACCGCCTGGGAGGGGGGGCGGGCATACCGCTGGGGGGGCGGGGCTGGGGATGCCACCGCGGTGGGTGTGGGGCGCTTGGGGAATGCCACCAGGGGGGAGGTCCCCCACCCCGTGAGCGGTCCCTGGCGAGGGGCGGGCGAGGCTGCCGGGTGGGAGGTGAGGGCAGTCTGGGCGCCCCCCCACCCCCTGCCGGGCTCCGGGCCGGAGTCGTGACGTCACGGCGGCTGGAAGTGCCCGGCACGGAGGCGCTGGAGGGGGCGGGGGCCGAGCCGGCGCTTTATAAGAGGAGCCCGCCAGACGCGTGGAGCCGCAGCCCCAGCCCCCCCATCCCGGCCCGGACCCCCCCCCCCCCCCCCCCGCAGCTCGCGCTCGGCCCCCTCTCCCAAGTCCCCCGGGGCGTCTGGGTGGCTAGGGTGGGAGCGCCCCGCGGCGGGCTGGAGCAGGGAAGAGCGGCGGGCGGCCGCGGGGCATGAAGCAGGGACGCGATGTCGGTGCCGCTGCTCAAGATCGGGGCCGTGCTGAGCACCATGGCCATGGTCACCAACTGGATGTCGCAGACGCTGCCCTCGCTCGTGGGGCTCAACGGCACCGTGTCCCGTGCGGGCGCCTCCGAAAAATCGTGAGTGGCCGCCGCGCGGGGGGGCGCTCCCGGGGGGGCGTGGTGCCCGCGCCACCGCCGCCGCCGCAGCCCCGGGGGCCCCCACCTGTTCCCCCCCCAACATCCGTGCTCCACATGACCCTGTCCGGCGCGCCTGGGTAGGGGACGCCCTCTCGGGGCTTCAGGGTCGGACGTGGAGGCAGAAGGAGCCCCAGGACCCCCAGCCACCTCCGCGCCATTTAGCATGGTTCTTGCTGTTATTATTGACTGTTATTATTAGTAGTAGTAAGCAATGTCTGAGCGCCAACAGCGTACCGGGCTCGCTCTGGCCCCAGGGCGGAGGCGACAAGGGCTGCGGAATTGAGCCGGGTCCGGGCTGAATGGGGTGCAGCGGAAGGGTGAGACTCAAGGGACCCTGGATCTGAAAAGAGGGGGAGGATCCAGGGGTCTCCGAGTGTTTCCACCTTCAGGGTCTCTGCCTGGCTGCGTCTCGGCGTCTCTGAGTAGTTCTGTCTCTATTCATTTCCCCTGCTTTGCGACTCTGGATCTCTTTCTATTAATATTTCTGTCTCTGTCTCTGGCTCTGGCTCTGTGGCACTGTCTGAGAGTTTGTATCTCTTTTTGTCTCTCTTTTTCTCTCCCCCTGCATCCCCGCCTCCATTCTTGCCTCGCCATGTGCTGAATATTTATCCCCCATAACTCACCCTCCCTGGGAGGTAGACTGGGCGCAGACTGGGGCCTGAGCTGACGCTGCCTCCAGGAGCTCCGGGATTGCGCCTTCTCATCCCATCCCCCCTTTGTGGCTTTATCTTCCAGCTTCCCCCACCACAGAGCTTCCCTGGGTCGGGGAGAAGGAGAGAACTCTGTCAGGTTCATGGTGGTGTCCTGGGGAGAGAGGGGGAGGGGCTTCCTGCATTGCAAACTTCCCTGGGCCTCCTCCAGATATGCCCCTCCCCCTCCCACTCCACCACCCTCTGGCAGCCACACTCCTCTTCCATCTGTTTGGGGGGCTTCTCCCAAATCGTCCCCCAAACTCAGGCTGGGATGCCTGGGGCTCCCTTTCTTTAGCTCCAACTTCACCAACCCTCCCTTGCTTAGCCCCGAATGGTCATCATGAAGCTTCTTTCTCTGTCTTTGCCAGGGGCAAAGAAGAATTTGCTCCCCTGGGGTGGTAGGCAGCTGTGTGTGGTGGTAGTGGGGACATCTGAGAAGGCTTTGTCCAGCCCCTGGTGGGGGGTGGTATTAGGCTTGACACAGGTGAGAGCTTTCAGGCCAGATTCTCAGACTTGCAACCGAAGTGTGAGGCGGTGTGTTTCTGTGTGTCTGTCACATCAAGTGCTGTTATTTGGGTATGTCCTGGTGTGTCTATATGTACGTGTTTCGGTGTGTATATGGGGGAATGGGAGTGGAGAAAGTTGATGTGCATTGCCGGCATGGGGTCTGGATGTGTCTTCTTGTGTGTGAGGGTGTATCCCAGAATGAGTGTGGGTGTGTCCCAGAGTGACTGTGTTTGGGTGTGGATGTATCTGTGTGTGCATCTGCAATTGCCTGTCCCTACTATGGGTTTGCATTGTTACAAGATTGCAGGTGTGCATGTGACCTGTTATACATGAGTATGACACAGGCTTCTTGCTGTTGTCATCTGAGAAGGGAGAGAGATGGTGTCTCATTGAAATCCAAAGCTAAATTTCCCTCCACCACCATTGAAAGCGTGTGTCTGTGTGCATGTGTTCTGTGCAAGTGTGTGTAAATGTGTGTTTATGGTGTGTCTGCAGAATGTATACATAAGTGTGTAAAAGCATGTCTATGAGTTATGGTTTTGTGAGTGTATATGTACCTGGGCAGATGTGTGTGTGCAAGTATCTTTGTGTGCATATGTGTGGACAGATATGTCTTTGTAAGTGTGTGCATATACGTGCAAGTGCGTATTTATGAATGTGTGCGTGTGCCTGCCTTGTAGGCATGCGGGTAGGGTGCTCTGTGTGCTGTGTGTTTTCCGTAAGTGTGTATATGTGTGCCCCAGACAGACCTGATCTCTACTCTGACTCATTCGTCGCTAACAGCACCTTCATCCAATGCTTCCATGAATTCGCCTGCTGAAAGCCAGTGGCTGTCCCATCCCTGATTCCACCCCATCCCTCAGTCTTACTATACTTTGTCAAAAGGGATCTGGGAAGTGAGATGTTAAGGTACTCAGGGTGAGAGCTGGGAGGGGACTGTGACATAAGGATGTCTATCTTGGGAGTCTGATAGACCTATGTTGAAATCTAGATTTTGTCCCCCAACTTACTCTATGACTCTGGCCAGTGACTTTGTCACTCTGAGCTATTGTTTTCTCATCTATAAAATGGGAATGATGTCTCACCTCACAGAATTGTTGTGGGTAGCAGAGATCTGCTGTTAAAATTCCCATCCTTTCACCCTTCCATATACCTCTTCATCCATCCATCCTTCCATCCATGATTTCATCGATCCATCTGTTTTTATGTACATCCTTCCATCTGTCTTGCTATCCATCTCCATTCATTCATTCATCCACCCACCTATTATTCCATCAGTCCATCCATCCATCCATTATTTCATCTACCCATCCATTTTCATCCCATCCTTCCATCTCCCTTGCTCTCCATCTCTCTATCCATTCACTCATACACCCACCCATTGTTCCATCTGTCCGTCCGTCTGTCCATCCATCCTTTCACACATCCGTCCCTTTATCCTTCCACCCTTCTCTTTCCATCTTTCCATGATTTATCATTTGTCTCTCTGTCCTTTCATGGATTCATTCTTCTATCCATCCATCTCTCTATCCATGCATTCATCAATCCCTCCATCCACCAATTATTTATCATCTAACCATCTCTATTTCTATATTCTATGCATCCATCCTTCCACCATCCATCTAACCTCTCCTTCCACTCATCTGTCCTTCCATCCATTTTATTTATTCCACAACACTATTTTTTTTAGAGATGGAGTCTCACCATGTTGCCCAGGCTGGTCTTGAACTCCTGGGCTCAAGGGATCCTCCAACCTCGGCCTCCCAAAATGCTGGGATTGCAGGCAGGAGCCACCAGCACCTGGCCTATTCCACAAGACTGTCAAGTGCCTCTCTGGCACTGAGCTGGGGGTTTTCATACATAAAAATGCTTTTGGTGGTTTTCATACATAAAAATGTCAAGCATTTTTATGTTTGAAAACCCCCAGCTCAGTGCCTAAGATAACAGATGCTCAGTTAGTGATAAGATGTTTGAGTTAAACATATCTATGGGTTTGAATTCTGGCCCTGTAATTTACTAGCTCTGTGACTTTAATTTCTCTAAGCCCCGGTTTCCTTACTGTGATTATTACTATTATTATTATTTTTAGAGAAAGAGTCTCACTCTGTCACCCAGGCTGGAGTGCAATGGTACAATCATAGCTCACTGAAATCTGGAACTCCTGGGCTCAAGTCATTCTCTGGTCTCAGCCTCCTGAGAAGCTGGGATTCTATTTCCTTATTAGTCAGGGGGAATTTAGAGTCTTCATGAGACTGTAAGATCCTTGAAGACGTCTGTGTTTTGCTCACTACTGAACCCTAAGGCATGACGCATAGTAGGTCTACAATAAGTATTTGTCAAATGACTGAATCTACAATCACATTTTCATAAGGATTTGTGGATTCCTCCTTCAAACGGAAATAAATAACGGGCACATAGTAGGTGTTTAGTAAGGAGGGGGTTGTTTTGTTTGCCCTTCTAGCCAAGCCTGGAATAAATGTTCGTAAGTGTCTAAATCAATTTCACCTTCCTCAGGACGGGGGAGAACAAATGGGAGGTGACCAGGCACATAGTAGGTGCTCAGTTAGGAGGAGATGTCAGAAGGTGAGCGCACCAACGTCGGGGGAGGCTGAGGGGTTCAGGAAACAAAACAGCGTGGATTCCCAAAGTCAGGAGGTGGAGGGTTGGATGCTGGTGTTTGGCTTTGAAAAGGACTCAGTGGTGTGGTGGGGGTGAGCCTAGAGCCTCTAAGGTCCTGCTTCTCTCTGGCTTCCTCCTCCTGAATTGCAGAAGCAGCTTAGCATTCCTGTGGTTACAGACCATCTCTGGGAAGGTGCAGGGAGGAAGCTGCCGCTACAACCTTTGGCCAGCTCCCAGCCATAAACCATCCCTGTGAGACTGGAGCCTAAGGCGGAATGGCTTCTCACCTGGGGATCATAAATCCAGGACCAGACTAAGAGCTGTCAGCTGTATTACCAGCCACGGCCATCATTTCGGGGCTTGACATGAAATACCTGAATCTTGCATGTTATACCCTTAACCACCCCCTCCTCCTGGAGAGAAGGAAGAGGTGATGGGGGAGGAGTGTGCTATTTTAGGGGGACCTTTTGCTTCATGGGAAGAATAGGGAGGGGCTGAGCAGCTCTCAGTAAAAAGCACTTAGAGTGACACGGGGGCTCATACCTGTAATTCTCAAGCTTTGGGAGGCAGGATTGGGAAGATTGCTTGAGGCCAACAGTTCGAGACCAGCCTGGGCAACATAGCAAGATCCTGTCTCTACAAAAAAATTAAAATAGGCCTAGCACAGTGGCTCACATGTGTAACCCCAGCACTTTGGGAGATCTAGGTGGGAAGATTGCTTAAGGCCAGGAATTCGAGACCAGCCTGGGCAATATAGCAAGACCCCCATCTCTACACAAAAAGAAAATAAATTTTTAGCTGGTTACGGTGGCTCACGCCTGTAATCCCAGCACTTTGGGAGGCCGAGGTAGGTGGATCACCTGAGGTTGGGAGTTCAAGACCTGCCTGCCCAACATGGTGAAACTCAGTCTCTACTAGAAATACAAAACTTAGCCAGGCATGGGGGCGGGGGCCACCTGTAATCCGGCTACTCAGTAAGGTGAGGCAGGGGAACTCAGGAGGCAGAAGTTGTAGTGAGCCAAGATCGAGCCATTGCACTCCAGCTTGGGTAACAAGAGCAAAACTCCATCGAAAGAAAGAAATAAATAAAAAAGAAAAAGAATTAGCTAGGCATCATGGTACCCACCTGTAGTCCCAGTCACTCAGGAGGGTGAAACACGAGGTTTGCTTGAACCCAGGAGTTGGAGGCTGCAGTGAGCTATGATTGCACCTGCACTTCAGCCTGGGTGACAGAGTAAAATTCTGTCTCAACAACAATAGCAGCAACAACAGGCCGGGCACGGTGGCTCACGCCTGCAATCCCAGCACTTTGGGGCGCCAAGGTGGGTGGGCACCTGAGGTCAGGAGTTCGAGACCAGTGGACTGACATGGAGAAACCCCGTCTCCACTAAAATTACAAAATTAGCTGGGCGTGGTGGCACATGCCTATAATCCCAGCTGCTTGGGAGGCTGAGGCAGGAGAATCTCTTGAACTCGGGAGGTAGAGGTTGCGGTGAGCCGAGATCGTGCCATTGCACTCCAGCCTGTGCCCAGGAACTCCATCTCAAAAAAAAAAAAAAAGAATAAGAGAAGAATTAGATACAGTGGTCTCTTTGAGGAAGTAACATATATGCAAGAGACAAAAGGCTGTGACGGGGTGAGGAAAGAGGGAGGATTTGGGGAGGCAGAGAGTTACAGGTGGAGGGGACAGCCCTGTAAAGGCCCTGAAGCAAGACTTTGCCTGGCGTATTAGAGGAACAGGGAGGAGGCCCATGTCTGGAGCATAGTGAGCAAGGGGAAGAGAGACAGGAGGTGAGGGAAGGGAGGTGATAAGAGCCATGTCATGTCATGGGGAGAGGGATCTTGCAGGGACCTTAGATGTTTTTTAATTTTAATTTTATTTTTTTGAGACAGAGTCTTGCTCTGTTGCCCAGGCTGGAGTACAGTGCCACAGTCTTCGCTCACTGCAACCTCTGCCTCCTGGGTTCAAGCGATTCTCCTGCCTCAGCCTCCCAAGTAACTGGGATTACAGGTGTCCGCCACCAAACCCGGCTAATTTTTTTGTATTTTTAGTAGAGACGGGATTTCACCCTGTTGGCCAGGCTGGTCTCAAACTCCTGACCTCAGGTGATCCACCTGCCTCGGCCTCCCAAAGTGCTAGGATTACAGGCATGAGCCACCATGCATATATCTGTCCCTTTATCTCATTCGGGTCTGTCTCTCTATGTCTCTCTGTATCTGTCTGTCTCAGTCTCTGGGATTCTGTTTCCATCTCACCACAGGACCCCAACAGGGACCATGGGAAACAAACCAGAATTCTTGGACCAGAAAGACTCTAGGGCCAGGACCTGTGTTGGATGTTAGGAAGGATTTGGTGATAGAGGCAGGATGACCCAGACTACTTCTCTCATTCATTCATTCATTCATTTTGAGATGAATCTCACTCTCACCCAGGCTGGAGTGTACTGGAAATATCTTGGCTCAATACAACCTCCCTCAATTGCCTCCCAGGTTCAAGTGATTCTCCTGCCTCAGCCTCCTGGGTAGCTGGGACTACAGGCATACGCCACCATTCCCTGCTAATTTTTGTATTTTTAGTAGAGACGGGGTTTCAACCATGTTGGCCAGGCTGGTCTCAAACTCCTGGCCTCAAGTGATCTGCCCACCTCAGCCTCCCAAAGTGCTGAGATTACAGGTGTGAGCCACCATGCCTGGCCTCAGACCACCTCTCTTGAAGGCCCCAGAGACAGGTGTTGGGGGTGTCTGGACCCCCTGGGTATGCTGGTGATGGAGCTAAGCATTGACTGGAGATGGAGGTGGGCTCCCACACTCCAGGTGACCCCTTACCTCCACTGCCCCCCAGCACCATTCCCCCTCCCCTGCTGCCACTCAGGAGGGCGTCCCTCTAGGACCCAGCCACCAGGCCCAGTACTGGCTCCGAGATGGAACAGCTGTCTGGGCTGCAGCTGCAGAGGCTCATTTTGAACAAGGGAGATGATTGCAGGACTGATTGGGTGAGGGGAGAGGGAAGGGGAGGGTAGCTAGGGCCAAAAGGAATCAGGCCTGATTGTTACCGCTGCCACTGCAGGGAATGGATTGCCCAGGAGATGGGGGAGGCCAAGCCAGGCAGGAAACGCAGAGGAGAGGTTTGTCTGCCCAGCCTCGAGTCCGTCTGTCCCCGCTCTGGTCCTCCCAGTTGCAAAGTTTCTCTGCCTGCGTCTCTCTCTTCCTGTATCTCAGAGTCCGCATCTCTGACTCTGCAGTGTGGTTTGTATTTCAGTTCCGCATCTCCCTTTGCCTGATCTCTCTGTCCCTCTGCCTGGATCTCTGTGAATCTCTGAGCCTTCCTGCCTGTCCCTCCGTGCCGCTGTCATGATCAGAAACACAGCTAAGATTCCAGCAGCTCTTGGGAGCGCTCTTTCTTGTCTTGTCATTTATTTCTGTGATACTCAGGGGCCAGAGACACATAGAGGCGACAAATTCCCAGGAAACAGATGGAATGGTGTCCTTCAATAAAGGGATATTTGCAAAGATATCTCAATTAGGACTAATTAATTAAGCGAGCCACTTCCCCTGCCCTCTCCCCCCACCCTGCGTGCCCGCAGCCTCCTCGGAGGGAACCATCCAATGAGTGGATGGCAGAGCCTGGTGCTCAGACAGTGTCTCAATGTTTAATTTATAGCAGCCTTCTCCCCGCCGCTCCATCAATCCATCTGGAAGGGCAAAGTGGCCATGGGCATGGAGATTCTGGCAGAGGCTGGAGACCTGCCTGGCCCCCGCAAAAGCGTGCTTGGGAGTGTGTGCACACCCCTGCGTGTCAAAGCATGTCATAGCATGTTTGAGTGTGTCTTCATGGTGAGCATGCCCCTTCATGTAAGGGGAATCTGATGGCCATCGGCTGTGTCTGGACCCAAGGGACGTGTTGGCGTAGATTAGAGCGTGTCTTGTGTGTGGAATGTCTGAGCATGGCAAAGTCAGGTCTGACTGTGTGGAGGTGCCATGGGGTGTGTGGTGCACATCTGAGGATGTGGCACCTGTTGGGGCTGCTCAGGGGATAGCTCCTGTGCCAGGCTGCCAAGGCATGTACTTGCAGGTAAAGCATCTCTTCTCAAGGGCATGGCAAGGTAGGTTTTTGGCAGGGGCTCCTGGGAGGAGCAGCAGAGACAGGACAAGGCTCTACCACTTCCAAGAGGAACCAATCTGAATCTTTCCAGCCCCTTCAGCTCTAGGGCTTAGGAAGGTTGAGTTCCAAGTTTTTTTTTTTTCTCTCAAGACAGGGTCTCACTCTGTTACCTAGACTGGAGTGCAAGGGCATGATCATAGCTCACTGCAGCCTTGACGTCCTGTGCTCAAGTGATCCTCCTGCCTGAGCCTCCCAAATAGCTGGGACTACAGGTGTGCACCACCACACTATGCTAATTTTTTTTTTTTTTTTTTTAGACAGAGTTTTGCTCTTGTTGCCTAGGCTGCAGTGCAATGACGTGATCTCAGCTCATTGCAACCTCTGCCTCCCGAGTTAAGTGATTCTCCAGTCTCAGCCTCCTGAGTATCTGGAATTAAAGGCACCGGCTACTACGCCTGGCTAATTTTTGGTATTTTTAGTAGAGACGGGTTTTCACCACATTGGCCAGGCTGGTCTCGAACTCCTAATCTCAGGTGATCCACCCGCCTCGGCCTCCCAAAGTGCTGGGCCACTGGCTATGCCCAGCCACCTGGCTAATTTTTAAACTTTGTATTGAGATAGAGCTCATATGTGGCCCAGGTTGGTCTCAAATTCCTGTCCTCAACTGATCCTCCCGCCTTGGCCTCCCAAAGTGTTGGGATTACATGCGTGAGCCAACATACCTGGCCAGAATTCCAACTCTTGATGTAATAGTTGCTTTTCTGTCCTCTGGCTTCCCTCCCCCAGTGTGTGGCTTCAGAATCCCCCAGTTTTCCTCATCTCTCTAGTTCTAACAGGCCCCTCAGAGTCACTTCTCAACCCCACTTCTGCTTGCCCCTTCACACCCCACTTAGGGGAGATACGAGTGCTGAGGGAAAGTGTTGCCTCTTAAATGTAGTTTTCTAGTTATGAAGCCCTCAGTATAATACTCAGCCTGGGCTGGGCACAGTTTCTCATGCCTGTAATCCCAGTACTTTGGGAGGCCAACGTGGGTGGATCACCTGAGGTCAGGAGTTCGAGACCAGCCTGGCCAACATGGTGAAACCCCGTTTCTACTAAAAATACAAAAATTAGCCGGACATGATGGTGCATACCTGTAATCCCAGCTACATGGGAGACTGAGGCAGGAGAATTGCTTGAACCAAAGTGACGGAGGTTGCAGTGAGCCAAGATTGTGCCACTACACTCCAGCCTGGGTGACACAGCAAGACTCCATCTCAAAAACAAAAGAAAACACACACACACGCACACACACACACACACACACACACACACACAATAAGGGTAGTTTAGACAGGTCTGATGATGCAACCCTCAGTGTAGTGCCATCATAGTGATGTGGGCTTCAGTATAATGACAAGTCTGGTAATGCAGCCCTCAGTGCAGTGCCCATCATAGTGATGTGGGCTTCAGTATAATGACAAGTCTGGTAATGCAGCCCTCAGTGCACTGCCCATCATAGTGATGTGGGCTTCAGTATAATGACAAGTCTGGTAATCAGCCCTCAGTGTATTGCCCATCAGAGTAATGCAACTTTCAGTAGAATAACAAGTAGACGCAGCCTTTAGTGTGATGCCAGGATAGTATTGGGGCCAAAAATGTATCTTGAAATGTGACTTTGTTTCTGCAGATAGATGCTGGCTGGGGCACTTGGTGCAGTGAGGAGAAAAGGAAATTTGTTTATTCTTGGGAGTGCGTTCTCTGGCTATTCCAGGAGTCCAGGGTTCCCTAAACCTGCTGGCCAAGGCTGGCTCCATTAGCCCTTGCAAGTGCCATGTGACCTCAGCAGGACATCAGGCTTATTAGGAGAGCAGAAGTTCTGCAGGAATATTTCAGGTCTCACTGTAATGCTAATGAGTTCGTTGGGGGAGATGGCAGCTGACAGATGCATACAGATGCCAGTTCCTCCAGAAAGGAGCATAGGAATGTTTGTGGATACGGGCAGCTGGACACAGATGAGTGTGGAGAGTTATTCATGGAAGGGCACGGTTGTTACTTGAATGGACCCAAGTGTGTGGCTTTGCGTGGATGGATAACATGTTAGTGAATAACATGTGTGTAGCTCCTGGTGGGCATATATGTGTGTACCTGGCTGTTCAGGAGAGCACACAGAGGGCCATGGGTGTTCCTAGGGAGGCATTCACCTGTGTGATGGGCTCACACACTGGCACACGTGGCAGAGCTATTTGTGCATATCGGTATGTGCACTTCTGTGCATGGCTGCAGAGTGGCACATGTATGCGAATTATCAAGGATAGAAGCAATGTGCAGTGGCATATACCTGTAATCCCAGCTCTTTGAGAGGCCGAGGTGGGAGGATCACCTGAGCCCAGGAGTTCACGACCAGACTGGGCAACATAGCAAATTCCTGTCTCTACAACACAATATGTAAACATTAGCCAGGCATGGTGGTGCATGCCTGTAATCCCAGCTACTTGGGAAATTGGGGCTGTCTGCACAAAAAGTACAAAAATTAGCTGGGCGTGGTGGTACACACCTGTGGTCCCAGCTACTTGGGAGGACTAGGTGGGAGGATCACTTGAGCTCAGGAGTTCAAGACCAGCCTGGGCAACATAGGCAGATCCTGTCTCTACAATAAAAAATATAAAAAATTTGCTAGGCATGGTGATTCATGCCTGTAATCCCAGCTACTCAGGAAGTCAAGGCTGCAGTGAGCTGTGATTGTACCAGCACTCCAGCCTGGGTGACAGAGTGAGAACTTGTCTCTAAAAAACACAAACAAACAAACAAGCAAAAACAAAAAAAAGGCTGGGCGATCCTCCCACCTGGTCTTGAACTTCTGGGCTTACACCTGTAATCCTAGCACTTTGGGAGGCCACGGTGGGCAGATCACTTGAGGTCAGGAGTTGAAGAGCAGCCTGGCCAACATGGTGAAAACCTGTTTCTACTAAAATACAAAAATTGGCTGGGTGCGGTGGTGGGCACCTGCAATCCCAGCTACTCGGGAGGCTGAGGCAGGAGAATCGCTTGAACCCGAAAGGTGGAGGTTGCAGTAAGCCAAGATCATGCCATTGCACTCCAGCCTGGATGGCAGAGCAGGACTCCATCTCAAAAAAGGGATAAAGGCAAGTAAACACAAATATATCCAGTGTACTCAATATAGAATCAGTATATAAAGTCATTACGCAGGTTGACTTGTGGGCTCATGAACTGTACACAGCAACTATGGAAATAGAATGGTCACGAACACCTATGAACAAAAGGAATGTTTATTGCCATCGGCAACAGCGCACAGACACACATCTCCTCTAATGCACAATGGCGTTTTCCTGGATTTCCACTGATGTGCACGTATGTACATGGCTAGTCACAGGCATGTCCAGATACCCCCACGTGTGCCCTGAACGGGGGAATTCACAGGTGCCTGTGTATAAACATCACAGGCGTCCATGGCTGGTTGCAGAAATCCCTGTGCGCTCAAATGCCTACATGCTACTCTTTTGGGATACGAATAACCAAATCTCCAGAAATTCTCTGAACTCCTGGCAAGGCCAGATCTCAAAGCCAACAAAAGTGGCCTCAGAAGCGCCCTCAGGCTCTTTTCAAAAGAGCACAGAGGGAAGTTTAGAGTCAGGTGCATGTCTGGGTACTCAGCCGTCCTGGATAGTGAGCCAGGAACACAGAGCCCCGAGCACAGCCTTGCTCACCACACCAACCTTTAGTTCATATACGGTCTCACTCTCCCCCAGGCTGGAGTATAGTGATGTGATCTCAGCTCACTGCAACCTCCACCTTCCAGGCTCAAGCAATTCTAAGGCCTCAGCCTCCCAAGTAGTTGGAATTACAGGCACAGGCCACTGTACCCAGCTTCCTACCTTCCTTCCTTCCTTTTCCCCTCCCTTTCCTTCCTCTTTCCTACTCTCCTTTCCTCCTTCCCCTCCTTCTTTCTTTTCTTTCTTTCTTTCTCTCTCTTCCTTCCTTCTCTCCTCTTCCTCACTTCGTTCCTTCCTTCCTTCCTCCCCCTCTCCCCCCTCCCCTCCCCCTTCCCTTTCCTCCCCCTCTCCCCCCCTCCCCTCCCCCCTTCCCTTTCCTCCCCTCTCCCCCCTCCCCTCCCCCTTCCCTTCCTCCCCTCTTCTCTCTTGAAACAAGGTCTTGCTCTGTCACCCAGGCTGGGGTGCAGTGGTGCAGTCATAGCTCACTGCAGCCTCAACCTCCTGGGCTCAAGCCATCCTCCTACCTCAGCCTCCTGAGTAGTTGGAACTATAGGCATGCACCATCATACTCAGCTAATTTTTAATTTTTTTGTAGAGACAAGGTTTTACTATGTTGTCCAAGCTGCTCTCAAACTCCTAGGCTCAAGTGATCCTCCTGTCTCAGCCACCGAAAGTGCTCCCCCAGCCTTTCTTAGGTGGGTCCCCCTGACCCTGTCACATTTCACACCTTCCCCCCACCCTGTCAGAGGGGCCAGTTCACAGAAAGGTGCCCAGTGCGCCGTGCATGGTAGAGAGCGTGGTTTTTATTGAGTCGAATCATGATTACTATCATGAATATTCTCCATCAGTGCAGCGCAGACATCCCAGCCCTTTTCTGTCCAATCTTCCAGGCTTTTCTCACACCTCTGCCTGTGCCTGCATCCACCTGATGTTGCTCCAGCCTTGCAGCTCCGTCAGTTTCTCTCCTTCCCTGCTCCAGCTGGAGAAGATCCATCCTTTCAGGTCGCCCCCACTCCTCCCCTTCCCAGGTTTCCTCTCTCAGCAGTTAGCTCTTCCTTGACGCTTCTCTTCATTTTCATTTGCCTCCTGTCGGCCAGGGGGTGGGTGGGGAATCAGAGAGTCTGTTGGGAATTGAAAGCCTCCTAACCAGCCCAGGGAAATAGGAGCTTTATGTAAGGAATACAGGGAATCTCACAAAACCCAGTAACTCAGACTCCAGGGACTCAGAAAGCCATTATTATGCACCTACTATGTGCTAGGTGGACATGTGAGACAAGGGCACTTGCTCTTGTGAAACTGGCATCGTTGTGGGAGGAGACCAGTAGCAAACCCAGTGTTGTCTGAACCAGAACAGTGGCAGCTGGAATGGTGAGTAGTGGGGCAGATTGCTACATCTCAGAAGTAGAGCCGTCAACACTTGCTGATGGATCAGATGTGACGAAATGGGGAAGAGAGGAACACAGGACCGGTGTGGTGGCTGGGGAGACATAAGTGATCCACTGCGCCCAGCCCCAGCTAATTTTTTAAAACAAATTTTTTTTGCCAGGAGCGGTGGCTCATACCTGTAATCCCAGCACTTTGCGAGGCCGAGGCAGGTGAATCACTAGAGGTCCAGAGTTGCAAAACAGCCTGACCAACATGGTGAAACCCCGTCTCTACTAAAAATACAAAAAATAAGCCAGGTGTGGTGATGGGCGCCTGTAATCCCAGCTACTTGGGAGGCTGAGGCAGGAATATTGCTTGAACCTGGGAGGCGGCGTTGCAGTGAGCCGAGATGGCGCCATTGCACTTCAGCCTGGGCAACAAGAGCCAAACTTCGTCTCAAAAAAAAAAAAAAAACGTTAGCTGGGCACAGTAGCATGCATCTATAGTCCCAGCTACTTGGGAAGGCTTAGGTGTGGGAGGATTGCTTGAGCTCAGGAGGCCAAGGTTGCAGCCTGGGTGACAGAGCGAGACCCTGTCTAAAAATAAAAAGAAAATAAAATAAAAAACAAGGAGAATCAAGGCAGAACAGACATCAGACAGGTTAATAGTCAGGAAGTAGCAATGATCCGAACCCCCTTCCATGACCCATGGAAAGAAAGCCAGTGTCTCCCCCAAGATTTACGTGGAGGGTCCTGAATTGTCTTGCTCACCGCGCTTCTGACTTCCTGCTTTTGCTGAATTATTATTCCCCACCTGGCATCTCATGCCCTTGGGCTTTTGCTCTGACCTTTACCGAGACCGGGAGGGAGCGAAGCCCCTGGGTTCTGGAGAGCCTCAAATGCCAGGCCAAGCCACTCAGACTAGATCCTGAAAACACTGGAGCTGTTGAGCCATCCGTGTGTTTATTTATTCAACACATATTTTGTCTTTATTTTTATTTCATTTTATTTTTGAGACAGGGTCTCATTCCGTCATCCAGGCTGGAGTGCAGTGGCGCCATCCCACCTCTCTGCAGCCTCGACCTTCCCCAGGCCCAGGCGATCCTCCCACCTAAGCCTCCCAAGTAGTTGGGGCTACAGGCTCACACCATCATGCCCTCTATTTTTTTTTTTTTTTTTTTTTTTTTTGAGATGAAGTGTCAGTCTGTCGCCCAGGCTGGAGTGCAGTAGCGCCATCTTGGCTCACTGTAACCTCTGCCTCTGGGTTCAAGCAATTCTTCTCCTCAACCTCCAGAGTAGCTGGGATTACAGGTACGCACCTCCACGCCTGCCTAATTTTTGCATTTTTAGTAGAGATGGGGTTTTACCATGTTGGCCAGGCTGGTCTCCAACTCCTGACCTCAGGTGATCCACCCATCTTGGCCTCCCAAAGTGCTGGGATTATAGGCGTGAGCCACTGCGCCTGGCCCACATCCTCTAATTTTTTGTAGAAACAGGGTCTTGCTATGTTTCCCAGGCTGGTCTTGAACTCCTAGGCTCAAGTGATCCACCCGTCTCAGCCTCCCAAACTGCTGGGATTACAGGCGTGAGCCACTGCACCCTCAACAAGTATTTCTGAGGACTTCTTATGTGCTTTTAAGGGAGAAATTATGTTCAACCAAAGAGATGTGGATTTGTGGCGTTCCTGACAAACAGGGAGGTAGGTGATGATTATGTACTTGCAAATAAATATAATTAGCAGCTGTGATAACAGCTTTGAGGGAAAGATTCTTGGTGCTCTAGGAGCTTCTAATAAGGAGATTTGATGTAATTTAGAAGTCAGAGGAAGCAAGAGCTGAGATCTGATGCAGACAGGAAAGGATGCTCTGGGCAGAGGGAATTGCTTATGCAAAGGCCCTGGGGTGAGAGGAGGGATGGAAAATGTGATGGACTAAAGAAGGCCTTGCAAGGCCACGTGAGGTGGCTCACACCTGTAATCTCAGCACTTTGGGAGGCCAAGGCCAGCGGATCACAAGGTCAGGAGTTCAAGACCAGCCTGGCCAATATGGTAAAACCCCGTCTAACTAAAAATACAAAAATTAGCCAGGCATGGTGGCAGGTGCCTGTAGTCCCAGCTACTCAGGAGGCTGAGGCAGGAGAATCGCTTGAACCTGGAGGCCGAGGTTTCTGTGAGCCGAGATTATGCTACTGCACTCCAGTCTGGGTGACAGAGACATTGTCTCAAAAATAAAAGAAAAAAAATTAAAAAAAATTAAAGTAAAGAAGGCCTGGGAGCAAGGAAGCAGAACCAGGTGAAAGCAGAGAAGTAAGTAAAGTGCAGACCCACAGGCTCTTGTTAAGGAGTTTTATCTCTATCCTAAGAATAAAAGGAATCCACCAATGTGGTTTTAGCTGGGAGGATAATATGATCACACCTGCATTGTGAAGTTTCCTGACTTTCGGAGGCCAGGGCGGTTAATGACCTGAGGTCAGGAGTTCGAGACCAGCCTGGCTAACATGGCGAAACCCCGTCTCTACTAAACATACAAAAATTAGCTAGGTGTGGTGGCAGGTGCCTGTAATCCCAGCTACTCAGGAGGCTGAGGCAGGAGAATCACTTGAACCTGGGAGACGGAGGTTGCAGCGAGGTGAGATCATGCCACTGCACTCCAGCCTAGGTGACAGAGCAAGATTCCGTCTATAATAAATAAATAAATAATAAACATAAATAAAATTTCCCAGAAGCTCCCATGTGTAGAGTTATTGACAAGAAAAAAGGTAGATTGAGGTAGACCAAATAGACTTTCTTTATTTTTATTTAAATTTTGTGTCATATTTTACAATTATTTATTTACTTGTTTTTGAGACAGGGTCTCACTGTGTCACCTAGGCTGGAATGTAGCTGTGTGATCACAGTTCATTGCAGCCTTGACTTCTCAGGTTCAAGTGATCAACCCGCCTCAGCCTCCCTAGTACCTGGGACTATAGGTGTTTGCCACCACACCCATCTAATTAAAACAAAATTTTTTTTTTTGTAAAAGTTGGAGTCCTAGTATGTTGCACAGGCTGGTCTCTAACTCCTGGGATCAAGCAATCATCCCACCTCTGCCTCCCAAAGTGCTGAGATTACAGGCATGAGCCACCACGCACAGCCTAGATTTGCTGAAGTGTCAAAGTGGCTGGGACCATTGTGTGGTGACAGAGATGAAGAGGGATGCATGAATTCTAAAGATATCTAGGAGTTAAGGTCAGCAGGATTTGGTGAGGGATAAAATGAGGGTGAGGATAATGCCTGGGTGTCTGATCCACTGACCCGGGGGGTGTGAAGGATGGAGATGGTGGCATAAGGAGTATCGGATAAGAACTAGTTTTGAGAGAGAAGGCTGTGCACTGCAGTTTGAGCATGTTGGGTTTGAGATGCCCAGATAAAGATATCTGGGGCAGGGGGAGCGGTCAAGGAGTCAGATGATTAATATATGCATTGGAGCTCTAAGGACATATATACACGCAGGTGTCGATGGACGCTTTGGTAAGGGTAAGACTCCTTAGAGAAAGATAAAGGTAAAGAGAAAATGCAAGGCTAAGTCTAGAGCTGTGGTTCTCAACTGGGGAGTGGGAATTGATCTTATTTTATTATTTTATTATTTTTATTTTCAAGAGAGAGTCTCACTCTGTTGGCCAGGCTGGAGTGCAGTGGCATGATCTCGGTTTCACTGCAGCCTCAACCTCCCTAGCCTCAGGTGACGGTAGGTTTTGTTTTCTTTGAGGCAGAGTTTCCCTCTGTCACCGAGGCTGGAGTGTGGTGGAGCCATCTCGGCTCACCACAACCTCCACCTCCCGGATTCAAGCAATTCTTCTGCCTCAGCCTCCCAAGTAGCTTGGACTACAGGTGTGCACCACTATGCCCAGCTGATTTTTGTATTTTTAGTAGAAACAGGGTTTTACCATGTTGGCCAGGCTGGTCTCGAACTCCTGGCCTCAATTGATCCGCCCACCTCAACCTTCCAAAGTTGCTGGGATTATAGGAGTGAGCCACCATGCCTGAAGGAGAAAACCCCCTTGAATGCTCTCTCCTGAACTCCTGACCTGAGGTTTAACGTCTGAGGCTGGGGAGAGCTCTAGAGAGATGTCCAACTCTAGTATCTATGAGGTGAGACTCAGGATGGGTACTTATAAAGTCTTGAAACCTCTTGAAGATTTATGCTGTGTGTAATAGCTCATCAAGAAACCCTGGTAATAATCCTTGAAATAGACTTGCGAAATCTGCTTTAATGAATTTTACATGATGGCATTGGAGAAATGAAATCCCCTTACCCTCATTAATCCTGAGACACAGCAATCATTTGCAGTAGGCATTCACCCAAGAGGCCCTGAGCACTTTAAGAGAAGTGCTCCACACATGAGAAGGTGCCCAGGAAGAGGAAACATCTGCTATGAAATTCCCACCTCATTGTGAACGTTCTACCCGGGCAAGGTGCACCCAGGTACTGAGATAGACCAGGCTCAGCTCAGGCTCAAAGATAGGGGATTCATTCAAGTCCTGGAACAGAACAGGGATATATCCCGAGGTGTTAAGATGCTCCATGGTTGGCTGGGCATAGTGGCTCACACCTGTAATCCCAGCACTTTGGGAGGTGGAGGTGGGTAGATCACCTGAGGTCGGGAGTTCAAGACCAGCCTGCCCAACATGGTGAAACCCAGTCTCTATTAAAGATACAAAAATTAGCTGCGCATGGTGGCAGGCCCCTGTTATCCAGGCTACTCGGGAGTCTGAGACAGGAGAATTGCTTTAACCCGGGAGGTGGAGGCTGCCGTGAGTTGAGATTGTGCCATTGTACTCCAGCCTGGGCAACAGAGCGAGACTCTGTCTCAAAAAAAAAAAAAGGATGCCTCATGGTTTGACTCTATGACAAACTAGAGTCAAGCCAGGCCCTGGACAGACAAAGGCTAAACTGGGATCTAGGGAGAGACCAAAGAGAATCTTGGTTCTAGGAGATGAAGGAGACCAGGACCAAATCTGAGTCCTGGGTAGATCAGGGCTACACTGTGGACTTCAGATAGACAAGACCAAACCCAGGACTGAGATAGACCGGAGTTTAACGTGAATCCTGAGACAGACCAGGGCTGCACCCACACCCTGAGACAGACCAGGGCTGAACCCACATCCTGAGACAGACTAGGGCTGAACCCACACCCTGAGACAGACCAGGGCTGCACCCACACCCTGAGACAGACCAGGGCTGCACCCACACCCTGAGACAGACCAGGGCTGAACTCACATACTGAGATAGACCACGGCTGAACCCACACCCTGAGATAGACCAGGGCTGAACCCACATACTGAGATAGACCAGGGCTGAACCCACATCCTGAGACAGACCAGGGCTGAACCCACACCCTGAGATAGACCAGAACCTCATGAGGATAGAACCAGAAAATGGGCTTCTCTTGGAGGAACTGTGGAACAGGTTTGCTCTCCCTACTTGCTGAGCCAAGACACCTAATTGTTGAGGGCCTCTGGGATGAATGGCCATTGCAGATGACTCGGAATGTCCCGAGACTCATGAGGGAAAGAGAATTTTATTTTTATTTTATTAATTTATTGGACACAGTGTCTCACTCTGTCACCCAGGCTGGAGTGCAGAGGTGCCATGTTGGTTCACTGCAACCTCTGCCACCTGGGTTCAAGCAATCCTCCCACCTCAGCCTCCTGAGTAGCTGCAACTACAGGCACCCATCACCATGCCCAGATAATTTCTTAATTTTTAGTAGAGACGAGGTTTTGCCATGTTGGCCACTCTGGTCCTGAACTCCTGGCCTCAACTGATCCACCCACCTCGGCCTCCCAAGGTGCTGGGATTACAGGCATGAGCCACCACACCCAGCCAGATTTTATTTCCTAAGATACAAGGTAATCCTAAGATCCAAGATTGAGCCAGCTCAGGCCCATGCGCCAACTGTACTAGGGATACCCAGGGTGGCTGTCCCCTCCCTCTGGTGTTGGCTTGAGTGATGCCACCACCCCACATAAGCTGTCACACCGTCACACCCAGGGTATCACATATTCACACAGCAGCAGATATGGACACATACACAGTCACACAAACCCATGCACGTGCCTCCGATACACAGCAATGCATGTGGCACAGACATGCACAGTGACAACCCAAACCCTTGCACACACATGTACAGACCACATCACGGTCTTATAAACACACCACTAGCCAACTGGTACACTCAGATGTAGCCTTCCTTACTATGCCAGTTTCACATCTGCAATAGCTCACGACTCCAGGGTCATGGTGTTCTCGGAGAACAGGTCCCTGGAGTTTTCTCACTCACATATACCATCTGACACCATCCTATTTTATACATTCTTATGCATTGTTTTATACACTTAAGCCTCACACATATAAGCCTATATACGGCTACATGCTCATGTGTGTTCTTGGTCACATAGACACAGACTGCCACACCTCAGTCTCAGTCACTGGCTCTGTGCCAGTCAGCATAGGCTAGGTTTTGCTGTGTAACAAAACAGCCCCCAAGTCTCAGAAGTACAACCAGATGAGCTTTTGCTCATGATACATGAGGGTTGGCAGGGTCTCTGTCTAGTCTGGCCATTCAGGGAACCGCCCCCCCGCCCCCCCCAGTGATGGAGGCTTCATACCAACATGCACTTTTTTTTTTTTTTGAGAGTCTCACTCTGTTGCCCAGGCTGGAGTGCAGTGGTGCCATCTCAGCTCACTGCAACTTCCGCCTCCCGGTTCATCCAATTCTCCTGCCTCAGCCTCCCAAGTAGCTGGGACTACAGGCATGTGCCACCACACCTGGCTAATTTTTGTATTTTTAGTAGAGACAGAGTTTCGCCATGTTGGCCGGGCTAGTCTTGAGTTCCTGACCTCAAGAGTGATCCAACTACCTCAGCCTCCCAAAGTGCTGGGATTACAGGCGTGAGCCACCATGCCCGGTCCCAACATGCACCTTTTTTTTTTTTTTTAAGACAGAGTCTGACTCCCATCACCCAGGCTGGAGTGCAGTGGCGCAATCTCGGCTCACTGCAACCTCTGCCTCCCAGATTCAAGTGATTCTCCTGCTTCAGCCCTCCAGGTAGCTGGGATTACAGGCGCCTGCCACCAGGCCTGGCTAATTTTTGTATTTTTAGTAGAGACTGAGTTTCACCATGTTGGCCAAGGTGGTCTTGAACTCCTGACCTCAGATGATCTGCGTGCCTCAGTCCCCCAAAGTGCTGGGATTACAGGCATGAGCCAACATGCACTTGTGCAGTCACTGAGGGAAGACTGTGGCATTGCACACTGGCTTGGCTTTTTTTTTTCTTCATTTTTTCAGAGACAGGGTCTTGCTCTGTGCCCAGGCTGGAGTGCAGTGGTGTGATTGCAGCTCACTGCTGCCTCCAGCTCCTGGGCTTAAACAATCCTCCTGCCTCAGCCTCCCAAGTAGCTGGAAATACAGTTGTTCACCTCCATGCCCGATTAATTTTTAAAATATTTTGTAGAATGTGGGTCTTGCTATGTTGCCCAGGCTGGTCTCAAACTCCTGGCCTGAAGTATTTCTCCTGCTACGGCCTCCCAAAGTGCTGGGATTACAGGTGTGAGCCACCACACCTGGTCCACACTGGCTCTTAAAGTATTCACCTGGAAGTCACTGCTGCTTATGTGGCGTTGGCTAAAGGAAGTCACGTGTCACACTGGGGAAGTCCTACAGACCCATCACGTGCCTAAGAGAAAAGAACTAGAAAATTTGTCAACAGTTCTATTGACTACTGCATTCTCTTACACGTTCCAAGAGTTACTCACTCCTGGAGATACGTCCACACACACACACTTTATTCCTTCTCACGGGCACCCATTCCCATGACCTGTTTCCTTCCTTGAAGTGAGGCAGGGCAGGAGCCACAGTGCCTCCCGCCTAGAGTCTTCCTTTAGCTTCAGATACATCAGAGGGATCTCCCCTGTCCTTGCTGAGCTGGGGGTCCCAGGGGTAATGAGTTTCCAAGCTGCAGCTAGAGCTGGAGCTGAGAAAACAGTGCAGACACCTCCTCTGCCCCCCGGAGTGGGTGGTATTTTTCCACAGACACTGGGGAAGAATAATAATAGGCGCTGGTAGATCTCTCTATCAGCCAAGTGCCTTCCCATCTTGCCAGCTGCAGCTTGGAAAGGGAGAGCCAAGGGAAGAGAAGGCAAAGCTCGAGGGGCCCCTGTTGGCCCGACCTGCATGATCTCCCAGTGCCACCGGGGACCCTTCATCTTCTCCTCTCCTCCCCACTCCTCCTTCTGACTACTCAAATATTCCAAGGCAGGAAACTCATGAATATTTATAGGGGCCTGGCAGTGAGAGAGATAAAAAAAAAGTTGGAATTTATGAACCAGGATTCGTCTATAAATAACAGGCCTGTGGCTGGTGGGGTTCTTCCCTCACCCACAACGTTGCTTCAACTGCGGCTCCAGCCCCATCCAAGGCTGGCAGAGCCTCCCCTTCACACATATACACACAGCTTCACTGTGGACGCACAATTTCCCATCCGCTGGTGCATTGGCACACACACACGCATTCATGCCCAACCGAACACACAGACACGTGTTCACACCTGCCTGGGTCTGGCCCACTGCCTCCCTTACACTCACAGACACCCTGATGCAAAGCGAGCCTGAACGCTTCCTCCTCTGTCCACATTCGGGCTGATGTAGCCACTCACTGCATCTGCACAAAACACACAGTTGGGCTGAGCTCAGTGGCTCATGCCTGTAATCCCAACACTTTGGGAGGCCAAGGCAGGAGAATCGCTTAAGCCCAGGAGTTGGAGACCAGCCTGGACAACATAGTGAGACCCCATCTCTAAAAAAAAAAATAAAAAATACAGACGTTTGGCACAGTGGCTCACGCCTGTAATCCCAACACTTTGGGAGGCCGAGGTGGGTGTATCACAAGTTCTGGAGTTCAAGACCAACCCGACTAAAATGGAGAAACCCCGTCTCTACTAAAAGTACAAAAATTAGTCGGGCGTGGTGGCACCTGCCTGTAATCCCAGTTACTCAGGAGGCTGAGGCAGGAGAATTGCTTGAACCCAGGAGGCAGAGGTTGCAGTGAGCTGAGATGGCACCACTGCACTACAGCCTGGGCGACAGAGCGAGACTCTGTCTCAAAAAAAAAAAAAAATGAACATTTTCTGGGCATGGTGGCATGCACCTTGGTCCCGGCAACTTGACTGAGGTGGGAGGATTGCTTGAGCCTGGGAGATTGAGGCTGCTGTGAGCTGTGATCACGTCACTGCACTCCAGCCTGGGTGACAGAGCAAGAGCCTATCTCAAAAACAAAAAGCAAAACCAAAAAAACACAGTTGCACACATACACACCATGGGGAAACACATGGCCACAGCGCACTCCCTGACCCCTCCCCCACGACCCAAGCACAGCTCCTCCCCCTCTCTGGGCCTCAGTTTCCTCACCCACATAAGGGGCACACCAAGAGTTCCTACCTCATATGGTGGTGTGCTGAGTTTAAAAATAACAAATGGATTCCAGGTGCTTGTTGTGTGCAAGGTGATCTATTTTAAGTGCTAGCAACACAGCAGTGAACAAAAACAGGTACAAACTCCTGCCTGACATTCTGGAGGGGAAGAAAGATAATTTGCAAAATTATGCATAAATGATGTGGCGGAAGCGGATGGAGTAGGGAAGTGGATGAGGGGTGCTGGGACACCCGTAGTTCTGGGGGGGGGGATCAGGAAAGGTTTTTGTTGTTGTTGTTGCTGTTGTTGTTGTCATTTTTTGAGACAGGGTTTCTGTCACCCAGGCTGGAGTGCAGTGGCACGATCTCGGCTCACCTCAGCCTCCGCCTCCCAGGCTCAAGAGATTCTCCCGCCTCAAGCGATTCTCCTGCCTCAGCCTCCCGAGTAGCTGGGATTACTGGTGCCCACCGTCACACTCGGCTAATTTTTGTATTTTTAGTAGAGACGAGGTTTCACCATGTTGGCCAGGCTGGTCTTGAACTCCTGACCTCAAGTGATCCACCCGCCTCAGCCTCCCAAAGTGCTGGGATTACAGGTGTGAGCCACTGCGCCCGGCCACCAGGGAAGGTCTTTTGAAAGGACGACATTTCAGTAAGGATCTGAAGGAGGTGGAAGGACATTCTAGTCAGAGGGAGCAGCCGGTGCAAAGAGGTGCTATAAAAGACGCATGTTTGGCGTTTTGCAGGAGCAATGTGACTGGAACAGAGTGAGCAAGAGGGAGAGTGGAAGGAAGTGGGGGGCAGGGAGGTGATGGGGGCAGATTGTGCAGGATTTATGTGCCTTGGGGAGAACTCTATTAAAGAAAAAGCTTTTTCTTCTTTTTCCTTTTTGAGACAAGGAGAGATCATGGCTTACCACAGCCTCAACCTCCCAGGCTCAAGCGATCCTCCTGCTTCAGCCTCCTGTGTAGCAGGGACTGCAGACACATGCCACCACGTCCAGCTAATTTTTAAATTTTTTGTAGACATGGGATCTCACTATGTTGCCTAGGTTGGTCTCAAACACCTGGGCTCAAGTGATCCTCCTGCCTGTTTCTCAAAATACTGGGATTGCAGGTGTGAGCTACTGCACTCAGCTGAGGAGTTGGGCTTTTAACCCCAGGGGGAGATGGGAGCCATGGAGGGCTCTCAGCACAGGAGAGACTCATCGTAATTCAGGTGTTCACAGGTGCTCTCTGGCTGCTGTGGGGAAAGCAGACTGTGGGAGCAAGTAGGGGGAACTGGGAGACCGTGGCAGGGATGAACTGTGCTGGTTCAAGTGAGCGATGCCAGGGGCTTGACCGTAGAGATGGCCATCGAGAGTGTGGAGCAATTGGTAGATTCTAAAGCGAAGGCTGTTGCATTGGTGTAAGAGAAAGAGAGCGTGAGCTGGGCGCAGTGGCTAATGCCTGTAATCCCAGTACTTTGGGAGGCCAAGGAGGGGGTGGATCACTTGAGGTCAGGAGTTCAAGACCAGCCTGGCCAACATGGCAGAACGTCGTCTCTACTAAAAATACAAAACTTGGCCAGGCGCAGTGGCTCACTCCTGTAATCCCAGCACTTTGGGAGGCCAAGGCAAGCGGATCACTTGAGGTTAGGAGTTCAAGACCAGCCTGGCCAACATGGTGAAACCCTGTCTCTACTAAAAATACAAAAATTAGCTAAGTGTGGAGGCAGGCACCTGTAATCCTGGCTACTTGGGAGGCTGAGTCAGGAGAATCGCTTGAACCTGGGCGGCGGAGGTTGCAGTGACCCAAGACTATGCCATTGCACTCTAGCCTGGTCAGCAAGAGCAAAACTCTGTCTCAAGAAAAAAAAATACAAAACTTAACCAGGGGTGGTGGCACGCACCTGTAATCCCAGCTACTGGGGAGGCTGAGGCAAGAGAATCGCTTGAACCCAGGAGGCGGAGGTTTCAGTGAGCCGAGATTAAAAAAAGAAAGAAAGAAAAAGAAACAAGATGAATGTAAGGTGGGACAGGGAGCGTGATGAGTCTCATGCAGAAAAATGCATCAGGGCTGGCCGTGGAGCATGACGGGGCCTGCACATGTAGATGAAGTGGACTGGGCAGAATTGGGAATGCATTTTGAAGCAAGGACTGCTCTCAGGGTTGTGAGGGATGTATTGCCTATTTAAGTGGAAATAGGATGGATTGCCAATTTAGGTGGAAATGACAGAACTCGGTGCCATTGTGTGAATGTGAGCTTGAAGGGACACCAACATAAATACCCTCTGAGGTTGAACGTTCATCATTTCCCCCATCTTAGGCTGGGTTCCTGAGAACCAGAACTAGAGACGTAGGTTTCCAGCACATGATTTTTTTTGTTTTTCTCAGACAGGGTCTTGCTCTGTTGCCCAGGCTGGAGTGCAGGCGTGCAATCATGGCTCACTGCAGCCTCAACCTTCTGAGCTCAAGCAATCCTCCCACCTCAGCCTCCCAGGTAGCTGCAACTGCAGATGTGGGCCACCACACTTGGCTAATTTTTTAATCTTTTGTAGAGACAGGGTCTTGCTGTGTTGCGTAGCCTGGTCTTGAACTCCTGGGCTCAAGTGATCCTCCTGCCTCGGCTTCCCAAAGTGCTGGGATTACAGGCATAAGCCTGGGATTACAGACATAATTGAAAGTGGGGGCAGGGGCGAGGGGGAGCAGGACCTGGAAGAGAATGGATTGAGCAAAGATGAGATCCTAGGTAAAGTCCTGGCTTGGCTTGATCTGCAAGGGTGAGGGGCACTGTGGAGTTATCCCACCATGAGACAAGCAGTAGACTTTTTACTCCTGCATCAGTCATTAGCTGCCCCTGGGGGTAGGTGACACATCCCAAGCATCCCCCAAGGCGTGGTGGCTCTCAAAAGCCATGGGCAGGTCTCCAGAGAAGATCACAGCTGCTAGCAATGAGCCTCCGTGCTGAGCAGCTGCAGGGTGGGTACATCTAGGCAGTCAGGATCTCCGGGCAGAGCCCCAAAAGCATCTCCCACACCCCCGGCCCTAACGAGGGGCGTCATAGGAGCACCAGGCATTTATGCCAATCACAGTGTGGATGTCTGACACCAGACCCTGTTCTCCGCTCTCTCGGGATGAAAACCAGGCCAACTTGGCACTGAGGCGCCTCTGACACAGCTGAGATTTTTCCGGATTCATTAACTGCCAGAGACTCAGCCCTCTGCCTCCCAGTCTGGAAATTGCAGAAGGGAGCAAAAGGAAGAGACATTGCCTCTAAACGGGTCAGAATCACTCACTCAACAGTAAGGCGCTACTATCACTCCCATTTTGCAGGTGGGGAAAGTGAGGCACAGAGAGGGTAAGTCATTTGCCCAAGGTCACACAGCTAGAAAGAGAAGCCGGCATTTGAATTTCAAGTTGTCAGCCTCTGGGGTCCATGTGCCGCAGAGCTACACTCAACTGCCTTTGACTCCATGACCTCTTCAAAACCCAGAGCCCCTATATCTACCCTGTGAGGGGAGCAGGAGGAAGAGAGCAGACAGAAGGGGAGTCGGGGGAGGAAGGGGCCACATGGAAAACTTGGAGTCTACAGGAAGCATTCATTCATTCATTCATTCATGCCTTGATGCCTGTCCATTCTCTGCAGTGTCTGCTGGTGTTGGGGCCATAGCAGAGAATAAGAAAGACTCAGCCCTGCCCTTTTGGAGCTCACATCCTAGTGGGGCATGCAAACACCCACCAGGCAAGGAAATGAATAAAACAGAAGGATCTTGTAAGAGAGAAGGGACAGGGACCTGTGGGAGACATGCACAGGAAGGAACATGGACCTATCTAAGAGGATGGAGAAGGCTTCCTGGAGGTGGTGATGTTTGCTATGAGCCCTGAAGGATGCCTAGAATTGGGGAGTCCTCGCTGTAGAAACACCAGTATCTCTACAGTTCCATAGACCTGGGGCTGGAGGGCAGTAGCACGATCTCGGCTCACTGCAACCTCCACCTCCTGGGTTCAAGTGATGCTCCTGCATCAGCCTCCTGAGTAGCTGGGATTACAGCCATGCACCACCACGCCTGGCTAATTTTTTTGTGATTTTTTAGTGACAGAGTTTTGCCATGTTGGCCAGGCTGGTCTTGAACTCCCGACCTTAGGTGATCCGCCCACCTCGGCCTCCCAAAGTGCTGGGATTACAGGTGTAAGCCACCACTCCTGGCCTCTACCACTTAATATATAAGGCAAACAACATTGCCTCAAGGTTAGAAAAATTATATAAATATTTATTGAGCATCTACTATGTATGGGATTACAGGCATGAGCCACCTCGCCTGGCCATCCCAAGGAGTTTGTGCCTAGGGTTTTTAAGGGTTTTGGAGGGGGCCGAAGAGTGGAGATCATGGTTTGGTGAGAGTGCCAGCTGAAGTCATAGGACAGGGAGAGGAAGAAGGTGTATTTTCATGCTGATCCTATTCCTCTGTGAAGGTCTTCAAACTGGTCGCCCAGGCTGGAGTGCAGTGGCACGATCACAGCTCACTGCAGAGTCAACCTCCCCATGTCAGGTGATCCTCCTCCATCAGCCTCCCAAGTAGCCGGGACTACAGGTGCGCACCACCACACCTGGCTAATCTATGTATTTTTGGTAGAAGTGGAGGTCTCACTATATTACTCAGGGTGGTCTCAAATTCCTGGGCTCAAGCCGTCCTTTTGCCCCAGCCTCCCAAAGTGCTACCATTATAGCCACCATGCCCACTCAAGACTGATTTTAAGCTGTGTGTGTGCAGGCATTCATTCAACCTCTGCGACTGCCCTGAGAGGTGGATGCTGCTGTTTGCCTCGTTTTACAGATAGGGAAACTGGCGTACCATGAGGTTCAAGTCACTTGTCTGAGGTCACAGCTAGGCGGTGGCGCGATGAGGTCCCCCCGTGCACACATCCTGCATGCAAAGCGCCTGGCACACAGGCAGTGCTTGGCAGGCTGGTGGAGATATTACTATGTGCTGGATGCTGCTCTTCGCTGAATGCCGCGGCTAGAGGTGATGTTGAAGCGTGTGCTCAGCCGGGGATGGATACAGGCGCTGGCGGGTACATGCAGGCTGATTGAAGGCCCGCTGAGTCCTGCCACCTGGCAGAACAGTCCTCGGCCTCCTCTGGCTCCACTCCCAGCCCTGGAGGGGCTGGGGGGCCAAGGGCCTCTCTCTGGCAGCTTCGGCTGGGAGCAGCTGCTCAGTGCTTAGCCAGGATTGATTTTCCTTCAAGTGGCCCATTCTCACTAACAAAGGGCTCCGGTGACCCAGGTGGCCGCCACTGCCCCCTCCCCCTCCAAACGGAGGACGGGCCTGCCTCCAGGCTGGAGCTGTTTTCTGCCTCTGAGATTGATTCCTTTGAAAGTCTTGGAATTACTCAGAGGGATGGGATGAGTTAGGCTGGATATGCATACCTGGAATTTGTTGGATTTCTCTGCCTGTGTTTTGCCCTGGCTGGTTCACCTTTCATGATCTCCTTCTTGGCCACATTCTTTTTCTTTTTTTTTGAGACAGAGTCTCACTCTGTCACCCAGGCTGGTGTGCAGAGTGCAGTGGCGTGATCTTGGCTCACTGTAACCTCCACCCCCGGGTTCAAGTGATTCTCCTGCCTCAGCCTCCTAGTAGCTAGGACTACAGGCACTTGCCACCATGCCTGGCTAACTTTTTTTTAGTAGAGACAGAGTTTTCCCATGCTGGCCAGGCTGGTCTCAAACTCCTAACCTCATGTGATCCAGCTACCTTGCCCTCCCAAAGTGGTGGGATTGCAGGTGTGAGCCACCATGCCCGGCTTTTTTTTTTTTTTTTTTAACAGACAGGGTCTTGCTCTGTTGCCCAGGCTAGAATGCAGTGGCACAATCATAGCTCACTCCTGAGCTCAAGCAATCCTTCCACCTCAGCCTCCTGAGTTGCTGAGGCCACAGGCATGCACCACCATGCCCAGCTAATTTTTTTTATTTTTTGTAGAGATGGCATCTCACTCTCACTATGTTGCCCAGGCTGGTCTCAAACTCCTGAGCTCAAGTGATCCACCCACCTCAGCCTCCCAAAGTGTTGAGATTACAACTGTGAGCCACTGCCCAGCCCCTGACCACATTCTTACCCCCACCCACACACAGCTATGGGCTGAATTGTGTGCTCCGCTCCCCAAAAATTAATGTGTTTTATTTTTATTTTTTCTTTATATATATATATGTGTATATATATATATATATATATATATATATTTTTTTTTTTTTTTTTTTTTTTAATAAAGATGGGGTTTCACCGTGATGGCCAGGCTGGTCTTGAACTCCTGACCTCAGGTGATCCACCCACCTCGGCCTCCCAAAATGCTAGGATTACAGGCATGAGCCACCGCGCCCAGCCTATTTTATTTTTTGAGACACAGTCTCACTCTGTCACCCAGGCTGGAGTGCAATGGTGTGATGACAGCTTACTGTAGCCTTGACCTCCTCGAGCTGAGGTGATCCTCCCTTCTCAGCCTCTGGAGTAGCTGGGACTACTGGTGCAAGCCACCATGCCTGGCTAATTTTTGTATTCTTGTAGAGATGAGGTTTTGCCATGCTGCCCAGACGAGTCTCAAGCAATTGCCTGGGCTCAAGCCATCCACCCGCCTCGGCCTCCCCCCACAGTGTTGGGATTACAGGCGTGAGCCACCACGCCAGCCCATATGTTTAATTCTTAACACCCAGTACCTCACAATGAATGTGACTGTATTTGGAGATGGGTCTTTTTTCTTAAGAGGTGATTAAATTAAAATGAAGTCCTTGAAATGGGCCCTAATCCAACATGACTCATGTCCGTATAAGGAAAGGAGATTGGGTCTGGGTACAATGGCTCACACCTGTCATCCCAGCACTTTGGGAGGCTGAGGTGGGAGGATCACTTGACACCAGGAGTTCAAGACCAGCCTCGACCACATAGCAAGACCCCCAACTGTAAAAAAAAAAAAAAAAAAAAAAGAAAAGAAAAGAAAAGAAAAATTAGCGGGATATGGTGGCATGCACCTGCAGTCCCAGCTACTCGGGAGGCTGAGCTGAGAGGATCCCTTGAGTCCAAAAGGTCAAGTCTCCAGTGCCTCGACCTCTTACTTCCAGCCTCCAGAACTGTGAGAAAATGCATTTTTGTTGTTCATGCCACCCAGCCTGGGATACTCAGTTAAGGCAGCCCGAGCAAACTCATATACATGCCCTTGGAAGTTTCCTACCCCTGAGTCCATCTCTCAGTAGCCCTGCCTGGCGAGGCTCCTGCCCAGCATCACTGTAACAGGCAGGGTCCCAGGAAAAAGCATAGTACCTTCAAAAAGGATTCCAGAGGAGAATTCAATGAAATGACTATTTTCAGAGATGTGGGCGGGGTTAAGAGAAGGAACAAGGCCAGGTGCAGGGGCTCACATCTGTAATCCCAGCACTTTGGGAGGCCAAGGAGGGCAGATCATGAGGTCAGGAGATTGAGACCATCCTGGCCAGTATGGTGAAACCCCGTCTCTACTAAAATATAAAACATTAGCCGGGCATGGTGGCGCACGCCTGTAGTCTCAGCAACTCAGGAGGCTGAGGCAGAAGAATCGCTTGAACTCAGGAGGTGGAAGTTGCAGTGAGCCGAGATCACAACACTGCAAGACTCCGTCTCAAAAAAAAAAAAGAAAAAAAGAAGAGAAGGAAAAAAGGGATGTTGAAAATCCCTGGGGTTGCTGGGCACAGTGGCTCATCCCTCTAATCCCAGCACTTGGGGAGGCTGAGGCGGGTGGATCACTTGAGATCAGGAGTTTGAGGCCAGCCTGGGCAACATGGCAAAACCTCATCTCTAGTAAAAATTCAAAAATTAGCCGGGTGTGGGAGCAGGTGCCTCTAATCTCAGCTGCTTGGGAGGCTGAGGCAGGAGAACTGCTTGAACCCGGGAAGCAGAGGCTGCAGTGAGCCGACATCAAGTCACTGCACTCCAGCCTGGGTGACGGAGCAGAACTCTGTCTCAGAAAATCCCTAGGGTCTGCAGCTGAGAGGAGCTATTGCTACCTCCAGGCCACAGAGAGAGGGCGGAAGCTGCAGGAAGGTGTGTGTGATTGCTAGGTCTGTTGTCATGAAGTGCTTCGGGCTAGGTGGCTTAAGCAACAGAAATCTAATTTCTCATACTCTTAGAGGCTTGAATTGTGAAATCAAGGCATGGGCAGCACTGGTTTCTTTTGAGGCCTCTCTCATCGACTTGCAGGTGGCCACTTTCTTATTGTATCTTCACTCTTTTCCTACGTGTGTCTGTGTCTTCATCTTTTTTTTTTTTTTTTTTTTTTGAGACAGAGCCCCACTGTGTCACCCAGGCTGGAGTGCAGTGGCGTGATCTCGGCTCACTGAAACCTCCGCCTCCCGGGTTCAAGCGATTCTCCTGCCTCAGCCTCCCGAGTAGCTGAGACGACAGGCGCCCACCACCATGCCCGGCTAATTCATTTTTTATTTTTTATTTTTAGTAGAAATGGGGTTTCACTATGTTGGCCAGGCTGGTCTTGAACTCCTGATTTTGTGATCTGTCTGCCTCGGCCTCCCAAAGTGCTGGGATGACAGGGGTGAGCCACCACGCCCGGCCCTCATCTCCTCTTTTATTTATTTGTATTATTTATTTATTTTTAGAGATGGGGTCTCACTCTGTTGCCCAGGCTGGAGTGCGGTGGTGTGATCACAGCTCACTGCAGCCTCACTCCTGGTCAAAGTGATCCTCCCAGCTCAGCCTCCTAAAGTGCTGGATTACAGATGTGCCCTACCACACCTTGCCTGAACTCCTCATTGAACAACTTTCAGGTCCCCCCATTTGCTGTGCCCCTTCCTACTAGAGCAAAAGCTTTGTGAGGGTGGGGGATGTCTGCTGGTCTCCTGGACAGTAGTGACCCCAATGCCTAGAACAGTGCCTGGCACATAGTAGGTGCTCAGTAAATATTTCCGGGGATGAACGGATGCTTTGCCCTCCCTGCCTTTGCCCATGCTGACTCTCACGCCTACATTCGTAGGCTTAGCTATTGCTTCTTCCAGCAGGCCATTGCTACACCCTCAAAACCAGGCTCTGGGCCAGACATGGTGGCTCACACCTGTAATCCTGGCACTTTGGGAGGCAGAGGTGGGAGGATCACTTGAGCTCAAGAGTTCAAGACCAGGCTGGGCATGGTGGCTTATACCTGTAACCCCAGCACTTTGGGAGGCCAAGTTGGGCAGATCACCTGACGTCAGGAGTTCGAGACCAGTCTGGCCAACATGATGAAACTCCACATCTACTAAAAATACAAAAATTAGCCAGGCATGGTGGTATGCACCTGTAGCCCCATCTACTCGGGATGCTGAGCCAGAAAAATCACTTGAACCCCGGAGGCAAAGGTTGCAGTGAGCTGAGATGGTGCCATTACACTCCAGCCTTGGTGACAGAGCAAGACTCCACCTCAAAAAACAAACGAAAGAGTTGAAGACCAGCCTCAGCAACATAGCCCAGGGTCTTAAAATTTAAATTTAATGTTTTTAAATTAAAAAAACTTAGCCAGGTGTGGTGGCGCACACCTGGAGCCCCAGCGTATTAGTTCATTCTCATGCTGCCCTAAAGAAATACCTGATACTGAGTAATTTATAAATAAAAGAGGTTTAACTGGCTCACAGTTCCACAGGCTGTCAGGAACCATAGCTGGGGGAGGCCTCAGGAAACCGACATTCATGGCAGAGGGTGAAAGGGAAGCCCGGGGCTCTTACACAGGAACAAGAGAGAGAAGTGGGAGGTGCTACACACTTTTATTTCATTTTATTATTATTATTATTTTTTGACGAAGTCTCACTCTGTTGCCCAAGCTACAGTGCAGTGATGCGATCTCGGCTCGCTGCAACCTCCACTTCCCGGGTTCAAGCTATTCTCCTGCCTCAGCCTTCCGAGTAGCGGGAATATAGGCACGTGTCACCATGCCCAGCTAATTTTTGTATTTTTAGCAGAGACAAGCCTTTCACTATGTTGGCCAGGCTGGTCTTGAACTCCTGACCTTGTGATCTGCCCACCTCGGCCTCCCAAAGTGCTGGGATTACAGGCGTGAGCCACCGTGCCCGGCGCTACACACTTAAACAAGGAGATCTCATGAGAACTCACTCCCTGGCACAAGAACAGCAAGGGGAAAATCTGGCCCCATGATCCAGGCCCCTCTTCCAACATTGGGGATTACAATTTGACACGAGATTTGGACGGGGACGTAGATCCAAACCGTATCACCCAGCCACTCAGGAGGCTGAGGTGGGAGGATCGCTTGAGCCCAGGAGGTTGAGGCTGCAGTGAGCCATGACTGCACCACTGTTCTCCAGCCTGAGCTACTGAGTCTCAAACAAACAAGCAAAAAACCCAGGCTCTCTGGAGCCAGCTCTGCTCCTCTGGCCTTGTATGCTTCCCCTTCCCCGGCAAGGCCACACTTGCCACACCCTGTTATAATTGCCTCTTCCCTTTTCTTTCTTCCTTGCTTATCTGTGAATGTGGGGGAAGCCCTGGAGGGTGCTGTCCTATCTGCCCTTGCAAGGAAAACAGCCGCTGGCATTTCCTGAGCAGTCCCTCTCAGAACCAATGCTTGAGGCACTTTCGGTGTATTGGCTCGCTGGATCCTCGAAAGCCGACAGGTTCAGCTCATCACCTACGGCCAGTTTCCCTGTTTGAGAAATGAAACTGATGTCGGGTGCAGTGGCTCACACCTGTAATCCCAGCCACTCTGGAGGCTGAGACAGGAGAATCGCTTGAACCTGGGAGGTGGAGGTTGCAGTGAGCTGAGATCGTGCCATTGCACTCCAGGCTGGGCAACAAGAATGAAACTCTGTCTCAAACAAAGAACAACAGAAAAAGAAATGAAACTGAGGCTCAGAGAGAGTCACTTGCCCGGGGTATCAGAGCCAGTTTTGAAGCTCAGACAGTCCGGCCCACCTTTTCGTGTTTCCAGTCAGCACCCATTTGCTTATTTTTATTCTATAAGCAATTCTGTCACACTCCCTTGAATATCTCGTTGCGTATGTGTCCCAGCCTGTTTGCTGGTACTATAACAGACTACACAGATTGAGTAATTTATAAAGAGCTGGGCGTGGTGGCTCACGCCTGTAATCCCAGCACTTAGACAGCCGAGGTGGGAGAGTTGCTTGAGCCCAGGAGTTTCAAGACCACCCTGGGCAATGTGGCCAGACCCCATGTCTACATAGGTTTTTGAATTTTAGCCAGATGTGGTGGCAGGTGCCTGTAGTCCCAGCTACTCAGGAGGCTGAAGCAGGAGGATCAGTTGAGCCTGAAATGTTGAGACTGCAGTGAGTCAGGATCGCATCATTGCACTCCAGCCTGGACAACAGAGCCAGACCCCATCTGTAAAATGATCAATCAGTTTATCAATTAATTTTTCTTATCAAAAGAAAAGAAATTTCTTTCTCCAGTTTTGGAGACTGGGAAGTCCAAGAGCACGCACCAGCCTCTGGCAAAGGTCATCCCATGGCCAAAGGGCTGAAAGTGGAAATTGAGCGAAACTCATTCTTTTTATCCATATCACACTCCTATAACTAACCCACTGCCCTTATAATGGTATCGATTCATCCTAACTTCCTCTTTAAAGGTCCTACCTCTCAACACTGTTACTTTTTTTTTTTTTTTTTTTTTTTTGAGACAGAGTCTTACTCTATCACCAAGGCTGGAATGTAGTGGCATGATCCTGGCTCACTGCAACCTTCGCCTCCTGGTTCAAGCCATTCTCGTGCCTAAGCCTCTGGAGTAGCTGGGATTACAAGCCCCACCATCACCCCCAGTTAATTTTTGTATTTTATCTAGAGACAAGATTTCGCCATGTTAGCCAGGCTGGTCTTGAACTCTGGCCTTAAGTGATCTGCCCGCCTTGACCTTCAAAGTGTTGGGATTACAGGTATAAGCCACCATATCCAGCCTCTGAAGTAGCTATTCTTCTGTTTCTTTTTTCTTTTTTAAGTTTTTTTTAGGGGAGACAGAGTCTCGCTCTGTCACCCAGGCTGGAGTGCAGTGGCACAATGTTGGCTCACTGCAACCTCCACCTCCTGGTTCAAGCGATTCTCCTGCCTCAGCCTTCCAAGTGGCCGGGACTACAGGTGCACACTGCCACACCCAGCTATTTTTTTTTTTTTTTTTTTTGTATTTTAGTAGAGATGAAGTTTCACCATGTTGCCCAGGCTGGTCTTCAACTCCTCAGCTCAGGCAGTCCGCCTGCCTTGGCCTCCCAAAGTGCTAGGATCACAGGCGGGAGCCACCTCGCCCAGCCTGTTTCTTTACTTCTCTAATAAACTTGCTTTCACTTTAAAAATAAATAAAATGGATTAAGTTTCGAACACATGAATTTTAGCGGGACACATTCAAACCATAACATGATGTGAAGCCATTCAAATTATATTAACCACCCCCCTCATGACATCATTAGTATTGTTAGCCATATATTCTAACTGGGGGAACAAAGGCACAGGATGGCTAAGTCACTAGCCCAAGGTCACACAGCAGAACCAAGGCTTGAACCTAGGAGACCCTTAATGATCACGTCCTCCCACCACCACTGGGGGAATTGAATGCCTTTGAGATTCATTTCTTTGAAAGCCGGGAATGTGTGTTGGAGATGTAGCCAAGAGACAAAAGGTCTGGACCCAGAATGGACCTGCCACACCCAGGGGCACACAGGGAACCAGCAGGAAGGAGCCCTTGGAGGTGGGTTTTCAGGAGTCCGGGTACCTGGCTGTCATTGTTATTAGCAGGCAGGTTGATCAATGTCACATCCTGGCTGTGCTGACCAGCCTTTGAGGCCTCCCTCCAGCCTGGGAGCCTCACAGCAAACACCTCCATTTTGTGCAGGGGTGTCCCTGGCTATTGGGGCGAAACGCCTCAGCCAGCCACGGAAGATAAATTTCCCCCCATGACGACCTTTTCCATGCGCTCACAGATTGATTTCAAAAATCCATCCTCGGCCAACACGCCCGGCCCCAGCCCCTACCGTGGGCGCTGATGGTTGCAAATTTATATCCAGGCCAGAAATTGAATTCCTGTGAGTAGAAGGAAATGTCTGAAAAGCTCACCCAGGCTCATTTTTACGTTTGAAAAACTTCAGGCGAGAGATTAAATTGGGGCCACAGCGTCTCCCAGCAGCAGAGACCTCGGTGGCGGGGAGATGACCTCGCCGAGGACAGCTTCTTTAGATTCTCTGCCTTCAGCTTGGCCTCTCGGGGCTGAGAAATAAAAAGCAGCGAGACCTGCAGGCCTGCGTGGCTAAAGGGATTCCCACTTCTGACCAGCTAATGCTAGAAAAGGGACATGGCTCTGTGTACCCAAAGGCAGGCTTTTGGTCCCCGTGGTAACTATCGAGCTATTCAGAGGGACGGGAAAGAAAACTGCTAATTCGGGCCAGGTGCAGTGGCTCATGCCTGTAATCCTAGCACCTCTGGGAGGCCGAGGTGGGAGGATCGCTTGAGCTCAGGAGTTCAAGACCAATCTAGGTAACATAATGAGACCCTGTCTCTACTAAAAAAAAAAAAAAAAAGAAAAAAGAAAACCAACCAGGTGTGGTGGTAAGTGCCTGTGGTCCCAGCTACCTGGGAGGCTGAGGTAGGAGGATCACCTGAGCCGGGGAGGTCGAAGCTGCAGTGAGCCATGACCTCGCCACTGCACTCCAGCCTGTCTCAAAAAATAAAAATCTGCTAATTCATCTTCATCCCCGGCCAGGCTCCTGCACCAGCTCCTAAGGCCACCGCAGTCCCGGCAAATTGGCGAGGTTCTAATTAAGCTTCCTTGGGCTGTGGCAGGGAGGACATCAGAGTCTGTGGATCATTCCAGAACCCTCACTCCTCCCTGCCCCCGCCAGAGGCCCAAAGGCTGGGGAAGGAGAAGCAGATAAATCAAGTGACAGCTCCGTGAAGGAAGAAACCCCATCTTGCTAGAAAGATCTCTCTCGCCTGCCTTGAAAAAAATGAGACTGATGCAAATGCGGCTGCTTCTCTTTGGTACAAAAGCCCTTAAATATTAAAGAAATGAATCCTTGATGTCTACAAAGAAAGGATCAAAAACGAATCTTTCTGAAAGGAGAAGAGCTTTTATTTCTCCGTCAACTCTTCTAGATCTTAGCCTCTGGCAGGGATGCCTGCTGAACAGGGAGGACAGGAAGATAAAGCTCTCAGTGATGGCCATTCAATATTTGTTCATTTAGGAAGTGTATGAAGCAGCTGCTGCATTGGGCTACAGCCTGGGGAAATGGCCAGGGAAGTGAGGCCCCAGTTCCCGCCCTCAAAAGCCAGTAGCGGATGGGCGCAGTAGCTCATGCCTGTAATCCCATCACTTTGGGAGTCTGAGGCATAGGGATCACTTGAGCTCGGGAGTTCAAGAGCAGTCTGGGCAACACAGCAAGACTCTGTCTCTAAAAAATAAAAATAAAAGGCTGGGTGCAGTGGATCACACCTGTAATCGCAGCACTTTGGGAGGCCGAGATGCGTGGATCACTTGAGGTCAGGAGTTTGAGACCAACCTGGCTAACATGGTGAAACCCTATGTTTGCTAAAAATACAAAAATTAGCCAGGCATGGTGGTACACACCTGTAGTCCCAGCTACTTGGGAGGCTGGGGCAGGAGAATCGCTTGAACCCAGAAGGAAGAGGTTGCAGTGAGCCAAGATGGCGCCACTGCCCTCCAGCCTGGGCAACAGAGTGAGACTCTTTCTCAAAAATAAACAAATAAATAAAAGCCAGTGGTGGCTGGGCATGACGGCTCACACCGTAATCCCCACCACTTTGGAAGCCTTAGGTGGGAAGATCATTTGAGGCCAGGAGTTTGAGTCCAGCCTAGGCAACATAGTGAGTGAGACCCCATCTCTTAAAAAAAAAAAAAAAAAAAAAAAAAAAGGCCAGTGGGGCATTCTCCAAAACTCCCTGGACAGTAATCCTCAAAACTGTCAAGGTCAGAAAAAACAAGACAGAGAAATAGTCATAGACCAGAGGAGTCTAAGTACATGTGATGACTCAATGCAACGTGGGATCCTGGATTAGATTCTGGACCAGAAAAAGGACTCAAGTGGGAAAACTGGGGAATCTGAATAAAGTCTGGAATTTAGTTAATAGTGATGCATGTATGTTGATTTCTTAGTTGTGACAAGTGTACCGTGGTTATGTAAGCTGTAATAACAGGGAAGGTAGGATGAGAGGTATGCAGGAGCTCTCTGTATTATCTTTGTAACTTTCCTATAAATCTAAATTTATTCCAAAAGTTAAAGTTGATTAAGTGGGTACAGTGGCTCACAGCTGTAATTTCAGCGCTTTGGGAGACTGAGATGGGAGGATTGTTTGAGGCCAGAAGTTCGCGACTAGCCTGGACAACATGGCGAGATCCTGTGCTAAAAATTTAGCAGGTATATCTGTGAAGGTGTTTGCTCTCTATCCCACTGGTCCAAAAAAAATTCGCCAGGCGTGATAGTGCACATCGGTAGTCCCAGCTACTTGGGAGGCTGAGGTGAAAGGATTGCTTGAGTCTGGGAGTTTGATGCTGCAGTGAGCCATGGTCACACCAATGGGGGGCACAGCCTGGGGGACAGAGCAAGACCTTGTCTCAAAACAAAAATTTTAAAAATGTATCAAGGTGTCAGGGTGTGATGACACACATCTGTGGTCCCAGCTACTCAGCAGGCTAAAGCGAGAGAATTACTTGGGCCTGGGACGCTGAAGATGCAGTGAGCTATGGTCATCCCACTGCACTCCAGCTTGGGCAACTGCCTGAGACCTTGCCTCTTAAAAACCAAAAATGTCGGCTAACACCCCTTCGGCCTTAGCCCACCTGCACCCAGGTGAATAATTAAAAAAAAAAATGTTAGCCAGGTGTGATGGCTCACGTCTGTAAACCCAGCACTCTGGGAGGCTGAGGCAGGTGGATCCCTTCAACCCAGAAGTTCAAGACCAGCCTGGGCAACATGGTGAAACCCCATCTCTAAAATAAATACAAAAATTAGCCCGGCATGGTGGTGTGCACCTGTGGTCGCAGCTACTCACGAAGTGAGAGGATGGCTTGAGCCTGGGAGGTGGAGGTCTGCAATGATTGCCCCATGATTGCAAAACTGCACTCCAGCCTGCGAGACAGAATGAGACCCTGAAGGAAGTGACTCTTGTCCTCCCAGCATAGTGGCTGAGAGACTCATAGGCTGGCATCCAAACCCCAGCTCTGTGAGTTTGGGCAAATTGCCCTTTCTCTATCTCAGTTTTCCCATCTGCAGAATGGAGCTAGTGTTAACACGTACCATGAGATGGGGCTCTAAGAATCAAATATTGGTAATATTTGTAAGGCAACTTAGAAGAGTGCACTTTGTATGTGTTAAGTAAAATATGAAATTCAGAATGGGAGTAGAACTTGGGGATGGATGGATGGACAGATGAATGGATGGATGGATGGATGGATAGATGGATGCTTGGTTGAATGAATATGAGTGAATGGATGATTGGCTGGGTGGATGAATGAATGAATGGGTAAATAGATAAATGATGGGCAGATGAATGAATGGATGGATAGATGGATAGATGGTTGGCTGTATGAATAAATATGAGTAAATGGATGATTGGATGGATGAATGGGTGGAAAGGTGAATTAATGGATGGATGAATGAATGAATGAAGGTGTGGACTCACAACCACTTTCTATCCTGACCCCTCCCCCAGTCACAAGGCTCTTCTAGGCAAAACCCCAGCTTCTCAGGCTGAGGGAGGCCCCTGGCAGTTCCCAGAATTCCAGCATGGCACAGGCAGGCTGATAACTTTTTTTTTTTTTGAGACAGGTTCTTGCTCTGTCACCCAGCTGGAGTGCAGTGCACTCAGCTCACTACAACCTCTGCCTCCCACACTCAGGCGATGCCCCCTCCTCAGCCTCCCGAGAAGCTGGGACCACACCTGGCTAAATTAGTTTTTATTTTTGGTAGAGACGGGGGTCTCACCATGTTGCCCAGGCTGGTCTCGAACTCCTCAGCTCAAGCCATCCGCCCGCCTTGGCCTCCGGAAGGGCTGGGATTGCAGGCATGAGCCACAGTGCCTGGCTGATACCTTCTTTAAGGTCTGTCAAGCTTATCACTCAGGGAGATTTGCCCAGTACCTCAAGGTTTGACAAGAGCAGGCTGCTATTATCTCAAGCTTTCCAAAGGGACATGGCCCCGTCATGCTCAGACGTAGCAGACAGGCATATCCTTCATCATTCATCACAGCCCTGCTGCCATCCCCCACAGACAGAGAGAAGCCACAGCCTCTGCCTAGCCTACTGGGCACCTGTCTGCAGCCTAATCTCAGGTATCCTTCCCCGGAACAAACAACAGAAGCCAGCTCCGTGGCAGAAGGGAAAATTCACGGTAGATCTGTGAAGGTGTTTGCTCTCGTCCCACTGGTCCATAAGCATCCTCATTCAACAAACGCTCCGTGCCAGATTCTGAGGATCAGGGATGAATTGTTTGCAAAGCAGACAAAACTCTCGCCTCCCTGCCGTTTCCTGTCCCAGGGCAGAGGCAGGCCTGGAGCCAGCGTTCCCACTAGTGAGGCCTTCTTCATGGTGGCTGTGATCAGGGCTTGGAGGAGAAGGACAGGAGTGGTGCCGCAAGCCAGTGTAGACTGCTGAGCCAGATGGCCTGTGTTCGAATTCCAGCTGCGCCACTTACAAGCAGTGATGCTTTGGCAAAGAGCCTTTTTTTTTTTTTTTTTTATTTGAGACAGAGTCTCACTCTATTGCCCAGGCTGGAGTGCAATGGCGTGATCTTGGCTCACTACAACCTCCGCCTCCCGGGTTCAAGCGATTCTCCTGCCTCAGCCTCCTGAGTAGCTGGGATTACAGGTGCACACCACCATGCCCAGCTAATTTTTCTGTATTTTCAGTAGAGACGGGGTTTCACCATGTTGGTCATGGTAGTCTTGAACTCCTGACCTCATGGTCTGCCTGCCTCAGCCTCCCAAAGTACTGGGATAACAGGTGTGAGCCACTGCGCCCAGCCTTGGTTTTTTTTTCTTTTTTTTTTTTTTTCTCAGACAGGGTCTCGCTCTGCTGCCCGGGCTGGAGTGCAGTGGCACCATCTCAGCTCACTGTAACCTCTACCTCCCAAGTTCAAGCGATTCTCTTTCCTCAGCCTCCCGAGTAGCTGGGATTACAGGCACTTGCCACCATGCCCAACTAATTTTTTGTATTTTCAGTAGAGACGGGGTTTTGCTATGTTGGCCAGGCTGCTCTTGAACCCCTGACCTCAAGTGATCTGGCCAACATGACCTCCCAAAGTGCTGGGATTACAGGCATGAGCCACCACACCTGGCAAAGAGCCGGGACCTCTCTGTTCCCTAGTTTCTTCACCTGTCAAAAGGAGATAATGACAGTGCCTTCCTCCCAGCCTTGCACTATGAGGAGTAAGGGCATGTGGCTCACGCCTGTAATCACAGCACTTTGGGAGGCCAAGGCAGTAGAATCACTTGAGGTCAGGAGTTTGAGTTTGAGATCAACCTGGGTAACATAGTGAGACCCCATCTCTACAAAAATTAAAAAAAAAAAAAAAAAATTAGTCAAGGGCCGGGCGCAGTGGCTCACGCCTGTAATCCCAGCACTTTGGGAGGCCAAGGTAGGCGGATCACGAGGTCAAGAGATTGAGACCATCCTGGCCAACATGGTGAAACACTGTCTCTACTAAAAATACAAAAATTAGCCGGGCTTGGTGGCACACACCTGTAGTCCCAGCTACTTGGGAGGCTGAGGAAGGAGAATCACTTGAACCTGGGAGGCAGAGGTTGCAGTAAGCCGAGATTGCATCACTACACTCCACCCTGGCGACAAAAAAAAAAAAAAAAAAGCCTGGTGTGGTGATAACATGTCTGTGGTTCAGGAGGCTGAGGCGAGGGGACTGCTTAAGCCCAGGAGGTCAAGGCTGCAGTGAGCCGAGATCACACTCACTGCGCTCTAGCCTGGGTGACAGAGTTGAGACCTTATCTCTGAAAACAAGAAACAAAACCGTTAGGGAAAATGCAGAAGATGCCTTGAGAGGTGGGTAACACATGGCAGGGACAGCCAAAGCTGCTTTTGGAAGAGACCTGGACGCTTGAGCCCCAGGGGTGGGGAAGAGTTAGCGTAGGCCTGAGATGGGGTGAGTGCAGGGATTGGCAGAGGGCCTGGCCAGTGCAAAGGTCTAGAGGTGAGAATAAGCATCCTGGGAGCTGGGACGGGAAAGACAATTAGAGGGGATGGGCCAGAGAGAACACAGCAGCGTGTGCCTGCATCCTGGTTCACTGCAAGCATGAAGAAGGACCATGGCTCCCCCTGCTTCCAGGTTACAGCGTGGAGACGTTCTGGGATAGGAAGCCAGCTGGGCCGCGTGGGGACTAGGATGAAGCAAGTGTCCCCTCTCATCCCTCACTTTCCTCTCTCCCTTGTTGGACTTTCTTTGCCTCATGATCTGGAAACCTCAACCCCGACTCCATGAGACTTTGCCAGATGCTTTTTATTGTGTCAGGACTCACACTGTTTGACCTCAGGAAGTTACCAAATGGGCCTTTTGAGTGTTATGAAGATAATAGTAATAGCAGGGCCAGGTGCGATGGCTCAGGCCATTAACCCAGCACTTTGGGAGGCTGAGAGGGAGGATCTCTTGAGGCCAGGAATCTGAGGCTGCAGTGAGTCATGATCCTGCTGCTGCACTAGCCTGGGCGACATAATGAGAGCCCGCCTCTACCAAAAAATACTTTAAAAAAATTAACCAGGTGCAGTGGTGCATGCCCGTAATCCTAGCCCTTTGGGAGGCTGAGGAGGAGGATTGCTTGAGGCCAGGAGTTCAAGACCAGCATGGGCAACACAGTAAGATCCTGTCTCTACAAAAAAAAAAAAAGAAAAAAATTTAAATTAACCAGGTGCAGTGGTGCATATCTGTAATCCCAGCATTTTGGGAGGCTGAGGCTGGAGGAACTGTCTGAGGCCACGAGTTCAACACCAACTTGGGCAATACAGTGAGACTCCCATCTTTACAAAAACAAACAATTACCTGGGCGTGGTGGCACACACCTGTAGTCCCAGCTGCTCAGGAGGCTGATGGCCAGAGGATCACTTGAAGGCCGAAGTGAGCCATGATTGTGCCACTGCACTCCAGCCTGGATGATAGATGAGACCCTGTCTCTTAAAAAATAAAAATAATAATATTAACAGACACTTGTGTAGGTCTTACTACATGCAGACAACTATTCTAATTGCTCTTATATATATTATGAATTCATTTGACCTTCCCAGCAACCCTAAGAAGTAGGTAATCATCATGTCCGTTGTACAAATGAAAAAACTAGAAGCCGGGCATGGTGGCTCATGCCTGTAATCCCAGTACTTTGGGAGGCTGAGGTGGGCAGATCACCTGAGGTCGGAAGTTCAAAGACCAGCCTGACCCACATGGAGAAACCCCATCTCTACTAAAAATGCAAAATTAGCTGGGCATGGTGGCACATGCCTGTAATCCCAGCTACTCAGGAGGCTGAGGCAGGAGAATCACTTGAACCCAGGTGGTAGAGGTTGCAGTGAGTGGAGATCACGCCATTGCACTCCAGCCTGGGCAACAAGAGCGAAACTTGGTCTCAAAAAAAAAGAAAGAGAGAAAAAAAGAAAGAAAAAACTAAGAAAGACACAGAGAGGTTAAGCTACTTGCTGCGGTCACACAGCAAGTGGAATGGTGAAACCAGAACTTAAACCTGGGCAGCCTGACTCCAGGACCCTGCTCTTACCAGTTGGCCCTACTCTACCATCCCAGGAGGAATGAGAAACATCTAGAGGAAGCTAGTCACTTCTATCGTAAGGATATTGCCCAGAGAGATGCTGGTGACATCACGTGGAATCCTTTTTGGGAGGACTGTGGGAGAAATCCCTGCCAAAAATAATTGAGCTTTCTCCTGAGCATCTGGTGTACTTTTGTTTCAGGACACTGAGAACCGCATAAATGACCAGCTTTCCCTTTTTGAGTTGGCTGCTAAGGAGCTTGGAGCCAAACTTATGGCCCGGCCATATGCTGATTGTTCAGGTTTTTAAGGGATGAGTTTTTCTAGCCTCGTTTCTGGCTCTGTCTTATGTCCCTGGTTTTGTTTTTCTTCTTTTTCTCCCTTGCCAAAAAAAAAAAAAAATTTAAAGGACTTTAAAAAATCTTTTTTTTTTCTTTTGAGACAGGGTCTCACTTTGTCACCCAGGCTGGAGTGTAGTGGTGCCTTCATAGCTAAGCAGCCTTGAACTCCTGGACTCAAGTGATCCTCCTACTTCAGCTTCCCGAGTAGCTGGAACTGTAGGCATGTGCCACCATGCTCAGCTAAATTTTAAATTTTCTGTAGAGACAGGGTTTTACTATGTTGCCCAGGCTGGTCTCAAACTCCTGGGCTCAAGTGATTCTCCTGTCTTGGCTTCCCAAAGTGTTGGGATTACAGGCGTGAGCCACTGGACCGGCCCTAAAAATCTTTATAAGAACAATATATTGGCCGGGCAGGGTGGCTCACACCTGTAATCCCAGCATTTTGGGAGGCTGAGATGGGTGGATCACCTGAGGTTGGGAGTTGGAGACCAGCCTGAACAACATGGAAACCCCATGTCTACTAAAAATACAAAATTAGGCGGGCGTGGTTGTACATGCCTGTAATTCCAGCTATTCAGGAGGCTGAGGCAGGAGAATCACTTGAACCCAGGAGGCAGAGGTTGTGGTTAGCTGAGATAGCGCCATTGCACTCCAGCCTGGGCAACAAGAGTGAAACTCCATCTCAAAAAAAGAGCAATACACGTTCATTGTAGAAAACTTGGAAAATAAGATAAATTGAAAGATGGTGATTAAAATCTCCATTAATCCCTAATTTTTAATGACTGCACAGTATCCCATTCTGTAGATGTATCATAAATTTGTAAATTGGCTGGGCACAGTGCCTCACACCTGCAATCCAAATACTTTGGGAGGCCAAGGCAGGAGAATCACTTGAGCCCAGGAATTTGTGACCAGGCTAGGAAACATAGCCAGACCCTGTCTCTACAAAAAATATTTTTAAAAACTAGCCTGGGCTGGGAGCAGTGGCTCACACCTGTCATCCCAACACTTTGGGAAGCTGAGGCAGGCAGATCACCTTAGGTCAGGAGGTGAAAACATGACCAACATGGTGAAAACCCTGTCTCTACAAAAATACAAAAAATTAGCCAGGCATAATGGCAGGTGTCTGTAATCCCAGCTACTGGGGAGGCTGAGGCAGGAGAATCACTTGAACCCTGGAGGCAGAGGTTGCAGTGAGCCGAGATCACGCCATTGCACTCCAGCCTGGACAACAGAGCGAGACTCCGTCTCAAAAAAAAAAAATAGCCTGGTGTAGTGGCTCACACCTGTAGTCCGAGCTACTCAGGAGACTGAGGTGGGAGGATCGTTTCAGGCCTAGGACATCAAGGCCACGGTGAGCTATGATCGTGCCACTGTACTCCAGCCTGGGTGATAGAGCAAGACTCTCTCAAAAAAAAAAAAAAATCTTTTTTTCTTTTACTAGCATGTGTAATAGCTTTTGATCAAAATAATTTCTAATTGTCCAATTTTAAGCAATGCTTAATGAATCTCCCTTGTGTTGTACTCGAGCGAGTCAAGGAATGTGCCACACTCTGAGAATAAATTATGAGCCCTTTATTGAGCCAGTGACCGAGATGGCTAACGCCCAAAATTCTCAGCCTTGAAGAAAAAGTTAGGTGGTTTTTATACACTAGTTTTAACAGGAAGGGGGGAACCTAGCTGAAACATAGTTTTCACAAAGGCAGAGTAAGCAAAAAATTAAAAAGAAAAACTGATACATAAGAAATAAAACAGTGCCAGGTGTGAGGAGTCAGCTGTCATGAAAGACATACAACTTATAGATAAGGCGGGCTCTGGGCGCTCACTGCAGCTGCATTTTCAGGCTCTGCTGATACCACTTTACTCGGCCATCTTATTAACAAAGGCATTTCTGGGTGCCGAGTCAGTCTGACCTTGCTTTATACTATAGTTACATACTTAATGGGAAGAAGGTTACTAAAATGCAGAAGCCAAGATGGAGTCTGTTCAGCTCAAAAGGCTAACATAAAGCCTGAACAGCTTTTAGTCAGGGAAAACGAGACTTAGTTTTAGCTGGCAAAAGCAGAGTATCACACTTGTAGCGATCAGATGCTTATCCACACAGTGTCCACGGGCTGAGGTCTTAGCTATGGATTGGCCGAATAACATCCAAATTGCAGGAACCTTAAAGGCTTGGCTGTGGACTGGCAGCCTGCCCTCCAAAAATATCTAATCCCTGCTCTCATATTTAATTGGAGCTATCTTACGGTATTTTACATATCCTTGTAAACCACTTAAGAGTCCTCTCTGGAACAAGGCAGGGCACAAATAAATATGTAAGCCCCAAGCTGCCTTGGCTTCCTGATTAAATTATCCAGCCTCAAACACAATAATAGCCTCATTTTATTAAGAGGCAGGCGCTTGCTCTCTTCCTGTTGGCCACTTCCTGATAGCGCATGCTCCTGCTGTCCCCAGGACCCTGTAGCAATGCCTCCATCCCCAGGGAAGCACCAGGAATTGTTTTTTGTTGTTGTTGTTGTTTTATTTTTTTATTTTTTTATTTTTATTTTTTTTCTTTTTACTTATTTCTTCTCATTCAACCCTATGTTTTTTTGTTTTGTTTTGTTTTTTTGAGATGGGGTCTCGTTCTGTCGCCCAGGCTGGAGTTCAATGGCACCTGCCACGACACCAGGCTAATTTTTTGTATTTTTAGTAGAGACGGGGTTTTACCACGTTGACCAGGCTGGTCTCGAACTCCTGACCTCAGGTGATCCGCCCACCCGCCCCAGCCAAAGTGCTGGGATTATAGGCGTAAGCCACTGCGCCTGTCCATCAGGAATTGTTTTTGAACCAAGATATAGGTGGTGGAGTGGTAGGAGGTGATGATCCCTGTTCTCAACAGCAAGAAAAACTTTTCCAAAAAAAAAAAAAAAAAAAAGGCTGGGTGCAGTGGCTCACACCTGTAATCCTAGCACTCTGGGAGGCTGAGGTGGGTGGATCACCTGAGGTCAGGAGTTCAAGACCAGCCTGGCCATCATGGTGAAACCCCATCTTTAAAAAAAAAATAAAATAAAATAAAAACTTTTCCTGCGTGTGTCCTACTCAGTTAATCCTGGACCTGTTTTAGAGGCTGGTGTTTAATTGGGGCAGCCTCAGCAAAAGTGTTTGAAAGATTTCAGCCAGAAAAGACGATTTGAGGAACAGCTACTTGAGTGCATAGGTTCACTCTGAAAGCCCAATAACAGGAATATTAAACCCTGAACCAAGAGCTCAGCAAAGAGAGAGCGGGTTGGCAGGGCTGGCGCGGTGGCTCACGCCTGTAATCCCAGCACTTTGGGAGGCCAAGGCAGGTAGATCGCTTTAGCCCAGGAGTTCAAGACCAACCTAGGAAACACAGTGAAACCCTCCCCATGTCTCAAAAAAGAGGCCAGTAGTGGTGTACACGCCTATAGTCCCAGCTACTTAGGAGGCTGAGGCGGTAGGATTGCTTGAGTAAGGGAAGTTGAGGCTGCAGTGAGCTGAGATCATGCCACTGCACTCCAGCCTGGGCAACAGAGCAAGACCCTATCTAACAAAAACAAAAGAGTGGGTGGCTTCTTTAGCACATCTGCCAAGTCCGAGGTGAGACAGGATGCTAGACCACAGAAAATGCCTGTGTTCTTAGACCTGCTGTGATACGCTTTTCCCTTAGAGTAGGACACTCTCTGTTCCTCCTTTGTCTTCTGACTGCCAAGAGCTCCTGACTTTGTTTCCAAGCTAGACCCAGTCTGGAAGAGCTAGCACATGGAACCTTCCAGAACATTCCAGCGGTTCCTAGGGACATGCATTGACAGCATATCTGAACTTAAACCCAATGGGCAAAACTCAGGACCTCTGCGTGCTGAGATCTGGCAGCCAAAACCCAGGCATTTAATTACACTGCCGCAGAGAACACTCTCGGCGAGATGCGTCCAACGCAGACAATTATTTTAGGAAAGCCATGGAGGCCTTCTCTCTGCACCACTTAAATCTTGCTTCTCTTTTACAATTCAGTGTTTCCTCTGTCGAGAGAAAATGGCTTGTTTGCTTCAAAGGACACGCTAGGAAATGTAGGAAGATGTTAATTACGTTGAACTGGGCGCTTTGTCTCTGCACGAAAGATATTCCTTGGGGGGTTCTGTCTAAATTGCTTGGGGACCAGAGCCAGGGGAGGAGGGGCAGGGATGCCTGGGCTCCTGTTTGATGTTTTTCTTTGTTGTTTCTTTTTTAAGAATTGGATTTATCAAGAAGGGAGGTCCAGGCTCGTTGGTTTATGCCTCTAATCCCAGCACTCTGGGAGGCTGAGGTGGGTGGATCACTTGAGGTCAGCAGTTCGAGACCAGCCTGGCCAACATGGTGAAACCCTGTGTCTACTAAAAATACAAAAACTAGCCAGGCATGGTGGCATATGCCTATAATCCCAGCTACTTGGGAGGCTGAGGCAGGAGAATTGCTTGAACCCAGGAGGCGGAGACTCCAGTGAGCCAAGATTGTGCCACTGTACTCCCGCCTGGGTGACAGAGTGAGACTCCCTCTCAAAAAAAAAAAAAAAAAAAAAAAAGATGTAATGGTGGCTCATACCTTGTAATCCCAGTGCTTTGGGAGGCCGAGGCAGGAGGATCACTTGAGCCCAGGAGTTTGAGACCATACTGGACAATATAGTGAGACTTCCATCCCTACAAAAAATTTTAAAAATTAGTAGGTGTGGTGGTAAGACTGAAGGCCTTTAGTCTCAGCTGCTCGGGGGGCTAAGATGGGAGGATTCACTTAAGCTGAGGAGGTTGAGGCTGCTGTAAGCCACGATGATGCGACCGCGCACCAGCCTGGGTGACAGAATGAAATTCCATCTCCAAAAAAAAAAAAAAATAAGGAGAAGAAGAAGGGAAGTGGAAGAGTTCTGGATTATCCCAGAAACAAAGAGCAGGCTTTCTTTGGGTTTTCCTCTTGTACTGAGCCATCCTTGTTGTCTTAGGCCATGCTCCTTCAGGGAGGATTTAAGTGCGAGTATTCACCTAAAAAACCCCAGGAAGAACCAGTAGGGGAGCAGAGAAGTGAGAGAGGAAGTGAAGAAACTCACGCAGGGAGAGTTAATGAGTACGCCAGGCGCGGCGGCTCACACCCGTAATCCCAGCACTTTGGGAGGCCGAAGCAGGCGAATCGCTTGAGCCCAGGAGTTCAAGACCAGCCTGGGCAACAAAGCGAGACTCCATCTCTACAAAAGTTAAAAAAACGAAAAAGGCTGGGTGGGGTGGTACCTGCCTGTAGTCCCAGCTACTCAGGAGGCAGAGGTGGGAGGGGATGGCTTAAACCCAGGAGTTCGAGGCTGCAGTAAGCTAGGATTGCACCACTGCACTCCAGGGCTGGGCAGCAACAAGACTCAGTCCTGGGTGACAGCAAGACCTCATCATAAGAAAAATAGGCCGGGCGTGGTGGCTCACGCCTGCAATCCTAGCACGTTGGGAGACTGAGGCGGGCGGATCACCTGAGGTTAGGAGTTTGAGACCAGCCTGGCCAATATGGTGAAAATCCGTCTCTACTAAAAATACAAAAATTAGCCAGATGTGGATGTGGGTGACTCTAATCCCAGCTACTTGGGAGGCTGAGGCATGAAAATCGCTTGAACCTAGGAGGTGGAGGTTGCAGTGAGCCGAGGTCGCACCACTGTACTCCAGCCTGGGTGACACAGCAAGAGTCAGTCTCAAAAATAAAAAAAAAATAATAAAATAAATAAACAAAAAGAGAAGTAATGAGCAGGTTACTGCTGTGGTTGACTGAGGTCACCAAGTAATGGTTTCCCTTGGGAGGTTTCATGGAACACACACCTTTGAGTTCTTTCCCACCAGAGAGGCGAGAGGGGTGGTGTTGATCACTAATGCTTGTGGGTCATCGTTGAGGATTGCTGGGTGTATTTTCTGCTGCCACCATGCAAGGACAGGGTGGGCTCTGACCATCAGAGAAAGCCCTTGGCCGTGGCCAACGCTGGGCACACCTGCAGTGAATGCTAGTTCCGTCCAGCTCCTACCTGAGTAAAAGGAAGGCGGAGAAAGTGAGTTACTGTGCTCCTCTGCGGGGGCTGAGGATGTGCAACTTACAAAGAGGGGGTTCCCCCCCATTTAGGAAGGGTGTATTAAGGCTCAAAGAATGACTAACTGCAATTGTTTCAGCTGGCATTTATGAATGGTTTGTTTTCCTTATAGATTAGTGGGGGAGTCAAGCTCATCTGTACAATTTGTACAATTATATCATTTGCTTACATTCCAATAAGGCTTAAAAAAAAAAGACTTGATTGAGTGGGAGAGAAAAAGGTGGGCTAATAGTTGGAGTCCCTGGGATTGCTCATAATTCATAGCTTGGTTTATCTGTGCTGCGGCTCACAGCACCAGTTCTGCTGGGAGGTCTGGTAACGGCTGTGCAAATGATCAATAATTGTGGTGCTTTGTTTCTCTGTAAAACACTGGGCTTTTTATGAGAATTTCTTCCATGCCTGTAAGAATGCATCCTGGAATAGGACCAGGATCTTCCATTTGCCACCTCTATGGCCACTACCCATCATTGCCTGCCTGGATCTGTGCAGTCACCCCGGCCCTGGCCTTCCTCCCGTGCCCCTAGAGCTTCCACAGGTCACTGTGAAGAACATCCAAGTAAGGGCACATCCCACCTCTGCTCAGAACTCTCCATGGCTCCTGCCTTCCTCAGAGCAGAACCCGAAGCCCTCACTGCCCTCACTGCTTCCCACAAGGCCTTGCCCCATCACCTCCCTTCCCTCATCTGCCTCCACTTACCCCTTACTCATTCTGCTCCAGCCACATGGGCCTCCTCCTTGTTTCACAGACACACCAGGCATGGTTCTGCCCCAGGGACTTTCCACTTGTTCTCTCTGCCTGGAACCCCTTCCCCAGACATCCGAATGGCTCCTCCCTCACTTCCTTCAGGTCTTGAACAAAGACTTTAGCTTTTGAACAAATGACGCCTAGGTCTGCCAACCCAAGCCAGTCACCCCACAACCCTCACATTCACCCATATCCTTTTTTCTTTTTTTTTTTTTTTTTGAGACGGGGTTTCACAGTGTTGGCCAGGATGGTCTCGAACTCTTGACCTCGTGATCCACCCACCTCGGCCTCCCAAAGTGCTGGGATTACAGGCATGAGCCACCACGCTCAGCCTATCCTTTTTTATTTTTTTGAGACAGAATTTTGCTCTTTTGCCCAGGCTGAAGTGAAGTGGGGCCATCTCAGCTCACTGCAACCTCCACCCCGCTGCCCCGGGTTCAAGCAAGTCTCCTCTCAAGTAGCTGGGATTACAGGTATCCACCACCATGCTTGGCTAATTGTAGTTTTAGTAGAGATGGGATTTCACCATGTTGGCCAAGCTGGTCTCAAACTCCTGACCTCGGGTGATCCACTCCCCTCGGCCTCCCAAAGTGCTAGGATTACAGGCATGAGCCACTGCACCTGGCCTCTTTCCTATTTTTTTAAGATATGGGGTCTGACTCTCTCACCCAGGCTGGAGTGCAGTGGCACAGCCATAGCTCACTGCAGCCTCAACTTCCTGGACTCAAGCAGTCCTCCTGCCTCAGCCTCCCAAGTAGCTGGGACCACAGGTGCATGCCACTACATCCAGCTAATTTTTTTTTTTTTTTTTTTTAGATGCAATCTCACTGTGTTGCCCAGGCTGGAGTGCAGTGGTGTGGTCTCAGCTCACTGCAACCTCCACCTCCCAGGTTCAAGTGATTCTCCTGCCTCAGCCTCCCGAGTAGCTGAAATTACAACCGCCCACGACCATGCCCGGCTAATTTTTATATTTTTACTAGAGACAGGGTTTCACCATGTTGGCCAGGCTGGTCTTGAACTCCTGAACTCAGGTGATCCACGTGCCTCATAGATACCTTCTAATCAGTTTGGAAGTTTATGACTGTCTTGTGTCTAGAGTTCTCCATGTTAGCATTTCTAAGGCTCTGATAAGTCCTGCAGTAACGAAATTCGTTTCACCCAGTAAGACGCACATTTATTTGACCACAGAGCATCCTTTTTCCAGCACACCTGGTAAGATTACCAGTGTTACAAGGAGCATGGCTTGGGAAACAAAGCTATAATTGATCACTGGATTATCTGAGCATTTTGTCTCACTTTGGCCATTACCTTACCTGGGCGGCTTCAGGTGGGGGTGGGGGCACAGCAGGGTTGCACTTAACATTTAGTGGCCCTGATGGCTGGGCACTGTGGATCATGTCTGTAATGCCAGCAGTTTGGGAGGCTGAGGGAGGTGGATCACCTGAGATCAGATCCTTTTTTTTCCTCTTGAGACAGTCTCACTCTGTTACTCAGGCTGGAGTGGAGGCCGGGTGTTGGAGACCAGCCTGGCCAACATGGTAAAACTCCATCTCTGCCAAAAATACAAAAATTAGCTGGGCGTGGTGGCGGGCGCCTGTAATTCCAGCTACTCAGGAGGCTGAGGCAGGAGAATCACTTGAACTCGGGAGGCAGAGGTTGCAGTGAGCTGAGATGGCGCCACTGCACTCCAGCCTGGGCAGCAGGGCAAGACTGTGTCTCAAAAACAAACAACAACAACAAAACATTACATGGTCCCGAGATAGCTCCAGAGCCTGTATGTGACGGTAGGCCGGGGAAGCAGAGAGGAGGTCCAGGTTTGGGGTTATTTGAGTGGATCTCTAACAGCAGTGATGGAGACAGTGTTGTGTGTGTGTGAGTCTGTGTGAGAGAATGAAATCTGGTCTGGGAGAAGGGTTGGGCCTCCAATTCCTTGCTGTGTTCCTTAGCCCTTCTGCACCTCATTTTACCATGTGTAAAATGAGGCTCCTTAAGGAGGGACTGAGACCACGCTGGCATAAGCCTGGAGCCCTGAGAAGGGGCTCCTCGGGCCCCCTTCCTGTCCCAGCGAGGGCGAGGCGAGACCCTTATTGGGAGGGATCCCACTCTTGACCACTCCCACACCTCTCCGCAGACTCTCTTCCAGAGCCCAGAAGAGGGCTGGCAGCTGTACACCTCGGCCCAGGCCCCTGATGGGAAATGCATCTGCACGGCCGTGATCCCGGCGCAGAGTACCTGCTCTCGAGACGGCAGGAGTCGGGAGCTGCGGCAACTGATGGAGAAGGTGAGAACCTTCCAGGTGCCCTGGGGACAGCTGGGAAAATGTCCCAGTTTTCGCCCCACCCTCAGGACCCATCCAGGTCAGCCAGTGGCCATATCCAGCTATGCGAATTATTCAGAGCTGGCTGATAATCCGGCTCCTCTTCAAGCAGATCCTTTTTTTTTTTTTCGTTTTGACACGGTCTCGCTCTGGTACCCAGGCTGCAGTGCAGTGGCACGATCCTCACTGAAGCCTCAAACTTCCGGGATCAAGCAGTCCCCCCTCCTCAGCCTCTGAGTAGTGGGGACTACAGGCACGCACTGCCACGCATGGCTAATTTTTATAGTTTTTGTAGAGATGGGATCTCCCCATGTTGCCCAGGCTAGTCTCAATCTCCTGGGCTCAAGTGATCCTCCTGCCTCAGCCTCCCACAGTGCTGGGATTATAGGTGTGAGCCACCGTGCCCAAATGGATACTTTATCCAGTATCTGTTCGATGCTTTTTTTTTTTTGAGATGGAGTCGCACTCTGTCACCCCAGGTGCTGGAGTGCAGTGGTGCAATCTCAGCTCACTGCAACCTCCACCTCTCAGGTTCAAGAGATTCTCCTGCCTCAGCCTCCCTTGTAGCTGGGATTACAGGCGTGTGCCACCACACCCAGCTAATTTTTGTATTTTTAGTAGAGATGGGGTTTCACCATGTTGGTCAGGCTGGTCTTGAACTCCTGACCTCAGGTGATCAACCCGCCTTGGCCTCCCAAACTGCTGAGATTACAGGCGTGAGCCACCGTGTCCAGCCTGTTCAATGGTTCCTACAAAACCTTCCTTCTACCTCTGATCATGGTCAATAGAAAACAGTGGCTCACACCTGTAATCCCAGCATTTTGGGAGGCTGAGGCAGGTGAATCACTTGAGGTCAGAAGTTCAAGACCAGCCTCTACTAAAAATACAAAAATTAGCCGGCCATGGTGGCACGTGCCTATAGTCCCAGCTACTCGGGAGGCTGAGGCAGGAGAATCGCTTAAACCCTGGAGGTGGAGGTTGCAGTGAGCTGAGATGGCGCCGCTGCACTCTAGCCTGGGCGACACAGCAAGACTCTGTGTCAAATAAATAAATAAATCTTACAAATTGTTTATTTATGGAATTTCCCACTTAATATTTTTGGACTGCGGTTAGCCTCAGGTAGCTGAAACGTGGAAAGTGAAACTGTGGAGAAGAGAGACTACTGTAAAAATGTTTTGTGGCATCCAGGGTGGGTATTAGGCTGCCGGGTTTCTGAGAGTTTCCAAGTGTCATGTGAATAATTGTACAAGAAAGTTTGTATTTCAACAAGCATCCAGTGGTGACTCTGACTGAGTTTCCCTCAGCCAGGCGGAGTCCACTTTAGTCAGGTGAAGCTGGTGGGAATCTGCCTTAGCCAGGTGAGAGTCTACTTAAGCCAGATGGAGTTCAGCTTAACAAGGTGGCTGCCTTAGCCAAACGATCACCTTAGTCAGGTGGAGTTCACCTTAACCAGGTGAGAGTCTGCCTTAGCCAAGTATGGTGTTCACCCTAGCCAGGTGGAGTCTACCTTAGCCGGGTAAAGTTCACCTTAGCCAAGTGAGTCTGCCTTAGCCACGGGAGTTCACCTTATTTAGGTGGAATTCACCGTAGCCAGGTGGAGGAGGGAGCTGGGGGCCCTCAGTTAGGGTGAGGAGAGGCCAGCATAAGGGAAGTTTATTTTACTCATTCAGCCAAAAAGTACTTATTGAGCCTCTACTCCAGGCCAGTGCTGGGCACTGGAGATTAAGTTGTGGACAAGCTAGATGCAGCCTCTGTCTCTGAGGGTCCCACCTGAAGGAGGCAGATGGATGAGAATGTTCTACATAGTCACAGCTGGGAAGGAAATGACCAGGCAAGAGCAGAGTGAGTGAGTGAGCGGCTACCTGGGACAGGGTGGTTAGGGAAGGATGCTTTGAGCCGGGGATGCTGGACCAGAACCCTGACAGATAAGAAGGAGCCACTCATGGGAACGTGCAGGCAACAGCACTCCAGGTAGAGAGACCAGCAAGTGCAAAGACCTGCAGAGAGAAGGAGCTTAGAGTCTGTGAGAATGAAGAGAGACAAAGTGGGTGGTGGGGGGCAGGACCAGCCAGCGCAGGATCTGTGGAGGAGGAAGGTGATCTAATCTCTGTTTTGAAAGTTCCTTCTGTCTGCTGTGTGGAGAATTGACTACCAGGGATGAAGGTGGAACTGGGAGACTAGGAAGGAGGTGAGAGGTGGTGGTGGGTGGACCAGATGGGAGCCAGTAGGTAGGAGGGAGAGATGGATGGATGGTTTGGCCAGGCGATTGGGAGGCTGCTGATAAGCTCAGGGGAGGAGAAGGTGGCCTCGTTGGTCTGGTGTTTGTGCAGCCTCTGGTCCCGCCAGCTCTTATCTGTAACATCTCTGGGTTGAGGTTTGGGGAAGGAGGTCTGGTCCCTTCAGTTGTCCCCATTCATAGGTCCAGAACGTCTCCCAGTCCATGGAGGTCCTTGAGTTGCGGACATATCGTGACCTCCAGTATGTACGCGGCATGGAGACCCTCATGCGGAGCCTGGATGCACGGTTCAGAGCGGCTGACGGGTCCCTCTCGGCCAAGAGCTTCCAGGTGGGTCCTCCTGGGTCCAGGCCAGACATCAAAGGAATGATTGGGGTTTGGTATCCATCAGTTCCTACAGTGGGGTCGTGTCTGGGAAGAATCTAGGGTCCAGTCTGAACCAAATGTCAAGGGCCAGGAGTGTATCAAAGACAAAGGGTGAAGTTATGAGTCAGAGGTTGGGGTTATGTCTGGGTCAAAGGCCAGGGGTCAGGCGTGGCCATGGTTCATCTTGGGGCACAGGAGCTGAAGGACAGGATGACGGAGCTGTTGCCCCTGAGCTCGGTCCTGGAGCAGTACAAGACAGACACACGGACCATTGTACGCCTGCGGGAGGAGGTGAGGAATCTCTCCGGCAGCCTGGCCACCATCCAGGAGGAGATGGGTGCCTACGGGTACGAGGACCTGCAGCAGCGGGTGATGGCCCTGGAGGCCCGGCTCCACGCCTGCGCCCAGAAGCTGGGTATGCCTTGGCCCTTGACCCTGACCTCTGATCTTTGATTGTCACACCCAACTCCAGTATCATCTGTTTGTGCCTAGAAGCTGGGCACAGTTTTGACCTCTAACTTCTAAACCTCAACCTCTGACCTTCCTACCTAAGGCCACACCTGAGCCCAGAAGCTGGAAATGGCCCTGGCCCTTGGCCTCCAACCCCTCACTCCCAACTCAACAACATATTGGGAACAGATTTTTGAATCTTCCCTCACCCCTGGTCCCACTCTCCCCAACTTGATCACAACACTTCATCTTTGTCCAGCCTCTCTTGGGCTGTTCCCTTTCCCATCCTCATTCCCCTTGTTCTTGCCTCACAGGCTGTGGGAAGCTGACCGGGGTCAGTAACCCCATCACAGTTCGGGCCATGGGATCCCGCTTTGGCTCCTGGATGAGTGACACGATGGCCCCCAGTGCAGATAGCAGGGTGAGTGACTGCGCCCACCCCCTGGGGTCAGGCGGGGAGAGACAGAGCCTCTGACTGCCTGCAGGTGCCCAGGGAGTCCACACTGATGACTGTCTTGTAGCCCAAAGCGTCCTGGATCCCCCAGGGCCATTGAACCTCCCTGTCTAGTAACCCCTACGTGACCAAGGGCTTTTCAGCCCTATGAATCCCAAAGTCTGTTGACCTCCAGGGACTAATGGTTACTGAGTTCTACTGACCAGTTCTCAGGGACTATTGATGTCCAAGTAACTACCCAGTGACCAGTGCCTTCCCAAGGACAAGAGATCTCCTCCACCAAACACTGCTGAGTGACATTTGGACTTCTAGTAGCTTCCATGGTCATGACTGCCCATCACCTAGACACACAAGAACCATCCACGAGGCCAGGCGTGGTGGCTCATGCCTATAATCCAAGCACTTTGGGAGACCAAGATGGGCGGATCACTTGAGGTCAGGAGTTCAAGACCAGCCTGGCCAACATGTTGAAACCCCATCTCTACTAAGAATACAACAAAAATAGCCGAGCATGGTGGTGGGCGCCTGTAATCCCAGCTACTCAGGAGGCTGAGGCAGGAGAATCGCTTGAACCTGGAAGGTGGAGGTTGCAGTGAGCCGAGATTGCGCCACTGCACTCCAGCCTGGGCTACAAGAGCGGGTCTCAAAAAATAAAAAAAAGAACCATCCATGAACTTGCCCAGTGATGATTCTGCAACAGTGACCTTCCCAGTGACTGCTATTGGTTTCCAGGTGGCCACTGGGATCAGAGATTACAAATAGTAACTAGCTACCATCCCACCAGAAGCGCTGGCCTCTCAGGGACTATGGGAATTCAACCAAGTGGCTGGTTTGGGATTTAGACTTAGATTTCCATTCCAGTTCCACCACTTAGCGAGGGAAATCTGGGCAGATTTCTTAACATCTCTGAGCCTCAATTTCCGTATCTTCAAAATGGGTCAGGATAATATCAGTCTTGCAATTTTTAAGATTCTTAGCTTGATAACCAGCACTAGTAAGGGCACTTAAAAATGCTAGTTAATGGTCAGGCGCGGTGGCTTATGCCTGTAATCCCAACACTTTGGGAGGCCAAGGCGGGCGGATCACCCAAGTTCAGGAGTTCGAGACCAGCCTGACCAGCCTGACCAACATGGAGAAACTCTGTCTCTACTAAAAATACAAAATTAGCCCACCGTGGTGGCTCATGCTGTAATCCCAACTTCTCGGGAGGCTGAGGCAGGAGAATCGCTTGAACCCTGGAGGCAGAGGTTGCAGTGAGCCATCACTGGACTCCAGCCTGGGTAACAAGAGCGAAAGTCCATTTCAAAAAGAAAACCAAAAAATCCACAGGTACTTCCCCCCCCCCACAAAAAAAGAAAGAAAACCAAAAAAAAAAAAACAAAAACAAATGCTAGTTAACATGATGACAACTACGATGATGATGAAAATGGTGATGACACACCTGGTCACCTCGTGGTGACACGGTTAACATGCAATGACTTCAAGTGATGTCTTATAAAATTCAGTGGCTGTCCAGTGACCGCTAACCATCCAGTATCCAATGACCAGGGAATTCCTGGGTCCAGTGAGTCCCCCAGGGGCTGCAGTTCTCTGAGTCCTTTGGGATGAAGCGTTGTCCACTTAGGGGCTGTTTTAAGACCACCAGTGGCCGTGTACAGTAGCTCACGCCTCCAGCACTTTAGGAGGCTGATGCAGGCAGATCGCTTGAGCTCAGGAGTTTGAGACCAGCCTGAGCAACATTGTGAGACCTTATCTCTACTAAAGATAGAAAAAATTAGTCAGACCTGGTGACATACCCACTATTCGAGGGACTGAGGTGGGAGGATTGCTTGAGCCTGGGAGGTTGAGGTTACAGTGAGCTGTGATTGTGCCACTGCACTCCGGCCTGGGAAACAGTGAGACCTTGTCTAAAAAAAGAAAAGACAAATAGCACTCACTGGGATTGTGGTCCCATTGGGGTCATGCAGTTCCCCAAGGAACTGAAACCCGTGGGGGACTCACTGGGCCCAGAAATTCCCCCGGTCTTTGGATATCGGATGGTTAGTGGTCACTGGACAGCCACTGAGTGATAAGACATCACTTGAATTCATTGCCCATGATTAATGCTGCCACCATGAGATGATCATGGTCCCACTAGAGCCATAATTGGTCATGAATTGTCAACAGAATTCCCATGACTAATGACCACTTAGTGATTGTTTATCTCTAATGGCTGTGGCTGGTGCTGGGACCCTTGGGTCATTGGTGGTGGTACCCCCAGTGACCAGCGGCTGCTCCCGTAGGTCTGGTACATGGATGGCTATTACAAGGGCCGCCGGGTCCTGGAGTTCCGCACCCTGGGAGACTTCATCAAAGGACAGAACTTTATCCAGCACCTGCTGCCCCAGCCATGGGCAGGCACGGGCCACGTGGTATACAACGGCTCCCTGTTCTATAACAAGTACCAGAGCAACGTGGTGGTCAAATACCACTTCCGCTCGCGCTCCGTGCTGGTGCAGAGGAGCCTTCCAGGCGCCGGTTACAACAACACCTTCCCCTACTCCTGGGGCGGCTTCTCCGACATGGACTTCATGGTGGACGAGAGCGGGCTCTGGGCCGTGTACACCACCAACCAGAATGCGGGCAACATCGTGGTCAGCCGGCTGGACCCGCACACCCTCGAGGTCATGCGGTCCTGGGACACCGGCTACCCCAAGCGCAGTGCTGGCGAGGCCTTCATGATCTGCGGTGTGCTCTACGTGACCAACTCCCACCTGGCCGGGGCCAAGGTCTACTTCGCCTATTTCACCAACACGTCCAGTTACGAGTACACGGACGTGCCCTTCCACAACCAGTATTCCCCACATCTCAATGCTGGATTACAATCCCCGGGAGCGCGCCCTCTATACCTGGAATAACGGCCACCAGGTGCTCTACAACGTCACCCTGTTCCACGTCATCAGCACCTCTGGGGACCCCTGAGCCACTGCCATGGCTCAGGCTGCTGCCTGGGGGGGGGCCTCTGGGGCCGGGGCCCCTTTCATTCTGCCTGTATCCCTCAAGGGTGATCTCTGTCTCTGTCACATCCTCTCTCCCCCACTTTTTGCCGGGCTTTTGTTCTCTGCCTGTGTATTTCTATTTTCTCAATACCCCCTCTTCTCCTTAATTGATCTCTGCTTTTAATACATCACTTCTTTCTTTCTGCCTTTTTATGGATGTCTTTTTCTTTTTATGGCTCTGGTTCTCCAGTTCTCTTTCCCTGTCTCTGCCTCTCTCTCACTCTGTTCTTCCATCCCTCCCTCCTTGCTTCCCCACCCATTCCTCATCCCTCACTCCACACCCCACCCCCCAGGAGTTGAGTGCATGGATCTGTTTCTTTTTTTATTTACACTTTTTCTTTCCGGTTTGCCGGAATAAACGGGACCTTTGACATTTGATGCTTCAGTGGTTCTGTGTCCCACGGGGGCAGAGGTGGAGGTGGCCACGAAGTCCAAGCCTGGAGATCCCTCTCCACTGAGGATCCCCTTATTCCATGACCCAAGCTGAAGCAAACTGGGGGCAAGGGGTTCCCCGGGCCAGCCCTTTGGGGAAATGGGTGAGGAGACTCAATCCAAAGTTGTTTTGATCGAAAGCAATTCATTTAAAAGCAGTTTGGTCAAAACAACTGAGAATTATAGCACAATGGTGAAAACTAGCCTCAAATGAGTATTCTCCTGTCACTGGGTTATCACTCTCCAATCACTCTTGATGCATTATTAAGTAGTCTGGACATTTTTTCTTTTTTGAGACAGTCTCACTCTACCACCCAGGCTGGAGTGCAGTGGCATGATCTCAGCTCACTGCAACCTCCGCTTCCCAGGTTCAAGTGATTCTTATGCCTCAGCCTCTCAAGTAGCTGGGATTACAGGCATGCACCACCACATCAGGCTAATTTTTGTATTTTTAGTGGAGATTGGGGTTTCACCATGTTGGCCAGGCTGGTCTTGAACTCCTGGGCTCAAGTGGTCCGCCCATCTCGGCTTCCCAAAGTGTTGGGATTACAGGTGTGAGTCACTGCGCCCAGGCAGTCTGGCAATTTTCTAATTTTTTTTTTTTTTTTTTTTTTTGAGATGGAGTTTTGCTCTTGTTGCCCAGGAGGGCAATGGCGCCAGCTCGGCTCACCACAACCTCTGCCTCCCGGGTTCAAGCAATTCTCTTGCCTCAGCCTCCCGAGTAGCTGGGATTACAGGCATGCGCCACCACGCCCGGCTAATTATGTATTTTTAGTAGACATGGGGTTTCTCCATGTTAGCCAGGCTGATCTCAAACTCCCAACCTCAGGTGATCTGCCCGCCTCAGTCTCCCAAAGTGCTAGGATTACAGGCGTGAGCCACCTCACCCGGCCTTTTAATGGATTTTTAACAATTGGGCTGGCTTTTAAGAAGCTGAGTATAAAGAGAAGGGGCTCCATTGAATAGAATGAAAAGATGCTGGAAAAAAAAAAAGGAGGGGCCAGCTGAACTTTTCCCTTTTTTTCTTGTTGCTTTGTAATTTCAGAATTCCCTTTTAAACAAGTCACATCTGTGCCGAGTTAACTAATCACAAAAAAGCTAGAAACAGCCTAAAAGGGCACTCAGGTGCCTTCAGTTGAACACACTCACACCCTACACTTGGAGCCCGTTTGCCTGGAAGAGGAATTGGGCAGGGAGAGTCCTTAATGGGGGACCAGAACTCTCAGAGGGGAAGGAGAGGAAAAGACCAAGTTTTGGAGGCAGGAAAGAAGACTATGGGGGAGGAGACAGAAAGGCACTGAACCAAGACAGCAGCTCGTGTGTGTCATCCCTGCACTTTGGGAGGCTGAGGTGGAAGGACTGCTTGAGCCCAGGAGTTCAAGACCAGTCTGGGCAACATAGCAAGACCATATCTCTAAAACAAATTTACAAAATTAGCCAGGTGTGGTGGTGTGCACCTATAGTCCCAGCTACTTGGGAGGCTGAGGTGGGAGGATCTCTTGAGCCCAGGAATTCAAGGCTGCAGTGAACCATGAGTGCCACTGCGTTGCACTCTGGGCCACAGAGTGAGACCTTGTTTCAATTTAAAAAATAAAAAAAGAGAAGCTAAGTTCTCAGCAGCCTTAGATATCTGGCTAAAGGCAGGGGAGGGGAAGTCACAGAAGGAAAAGAACCAGATGAGGGCTTTATGTGAGCCAGGTCTGTCTGAAGGCCTGTGTGAGGTGTACCTAAGGGGTACAGCCAGGCTAGTTGGGAGGGGTAGAAGAAAGGTGAGGAGCACCTTGGTGGCTCACGCCTGTAATCCCAGCACTTTGGGAGGCCGAGGTGGGCGGATCCCCTGAGGTCGGGAGTTCGAGACCAGCCTGACCAACATGGAAAACCCCGTCTCTACTAAAAATACAAAATTAGCCAGGCGTGGTGAGGCATTCCTGTCTGTAATCCCAGTAAGGGTTACTGCTGAGTTTAAAATGAGGAAACTGAGACCAGCATAAGAAAATTAAATGCCAACTTATTAAGCTTCCTGGCGAGGTTCTAGTGATCTGGGAAAGGGGAGCCAGAGAAGTCGCGCTGGCTTCCTGGAACGAGGGGTTTTTATAGCTTTGGGAGAGCAAGGAGTGGCTGGGGTGTTCTAATTGGTTGTGGGGGAGCAGGATGGAGACAGGGCGGTCCGCTATGGGTTGGCAGGTTATTAGGTGGGTTTTTCTGGTGCAAGAGCCGGCCAGGGTTGCATCAGCCGGGGCTGTCTGGAGGGCTGTGGGCAGAGCTAGGTGCCGAGTGCAGAGGCAGGTGTCGAGTGCAGAGCTAGATGTGGAGTGCAGAGGTTGGTGTCGAGTGCAGACCTGGGTGTCGAGTGCAGAGCTGGGTGTCGAGTGCAGAGGTTAGTGTCAAGTGCAGAGCTAGGTGTCGAGTGCAGACGTTGGTGCCGAGTGCAGAGGTGGGTGTCCAGTGCGAGGTGGGTGTCGAGTGCAGAGGTTAGTGTCGAGTGCACAGGTTGGTGTCGAGTGCAGAGGTGGGTGTTGAGTGCAGAGGTGGGTGTCGTGTGCAGAGGTGAGTGTTGAGTGCAGATCCTGGTGCGGCGTTTCCAGGCGCGGAGAGGGATGGGCGTGTCCGAGCTCCCGGCGAGGTAACCGGCCTTACATTCCGACCCTTTTGATGGTATAGGACGCCGCTTCTTCTGGCTACTTCCTGCTGAGTAGGGGCGGAGTGAGGGGAAGGGGCAGCTGGCTGGTGCCTCGGTTGGGAGTCGGACATAGGGGTGAAGCAGCATCTGGTTTACGGCCACCCTGGAAATTTCCCTTATGCGGGCCTCTAAAAACCTGAGGAAAAAGGGAGTTGGCCTTGGATTTTGGGAATTTAAGTTTTTATGGCTAATTGGCAGCCTGCGGGCCGGAAATCTGCTTGAGCAGTGCATTGGGTTTTAGTGGTGGGGCCTCCGTCCAGGATCCCTGAAGGTAGAAGCGCCAGACGTAGTAGGGGTTGGCTTTAGAGGGGACACTAGAAGTATTGTTAGGAGGAGAATTTGAAGGGTTAGGTGTCGACGGGGAGGGGCCGCGGGTGAGACGGAGGCGAGTGGGGCCCAAGGGCTTGGATCTCCACTGATCATTTTGGGAGGCCAGTTTGAGGCGGGACACATATACCACGGGGTATGACCCAGGAGCTTGGCGGCCGTAGGGGTGGTTAGGATAACGACGTGGGGTCCTGACCACCTAGGCTGCAGAGATCCTGGTTTGAGCTCCCGGAGGAGAACACTGTCGCCTGGCTGGAGGAGTGCCACTGGATGGGGGTCCCCTGGTCCCGGGACAAAGGGGAGAGTACGATCCGCATGTTCCCTAAGTAAGTGGCGGAGGAGAGAGAGGTAGGGGAGGTAGGAGGCTAGAGGAGGTGGTTGTACGGGGAGATTATGAGAGACCAGGAAAGGCTGTCTGAACAGCAAGTCAAGGAGGGGCCCCCGTGGGGTGGCTCAGACCCGGGCCAGGGCAAGGGGCAGGAGTGTGGGCCAAGAGAGTTTTACCTCGATGGTGAGTTTCGCTAAATGGTCTTTGAGGATGCCATGAGCCCGTTCCACTTCACCCGATGACTGAGGGTGGTAGAGGATGTGTAGTTTCCAGGAGATGTTGAGAGACTCGGCGACCAGCTGGACCACCTGAGCTGTAAATGCTGGACCGCTGTCTGACTGCATGTTTGCAGGTAAGCCGAAACGAGGGATGATTTCCTGAATTAAGAGGGAGGCCACCGTGTCCGCGGTTTCCCTGGAAGTGGGAAAGGCTTCAATCCATCCAGAAAAGGTATCTACAAAGGTTAGGAGGCAGCGGAGTTTTTTGTGAGTGGGCATGTGAGTAAATTCAATCTGCCAGTCTTGGGCCGGCAGGTTGCCACGCATTTGGTGGGTAGGAAACTGTGGCTTTAAGCTTCCCTGAGGTGAGATCTTAGAGCAAGTAACACAAGCTTTGTGTACCTGCTCAATTGTTTGTTGTAGACCTGGTGAGAAAGAGGGGCTGCACAAAGCGATATAATGCCTTGGGCCCAATATGTAAGGACTGGTGGATTTCAGCAATAATTTTAGGGGCCTGTTCCCGGGGAAGGGCGATTTTGTTGTTTAAGAAGATCCTAGCCCTGATTAGACTGGGTTCCCCGTCTTAATATGAGGGCCTGTTTTTCTGATGGCGAGTAAACTGGAGGTGTGGCCGTGGTGAGGAACAGGCTCGCAGTGGGGGCCAGCCTGGTACTGATTAAGGATTTTGCTGCCACGTCTGCCCCTGCATTGCCCCGGGAAACGGCATCCTGCTGGGCCTGGTGCCCTCGGCAGTGGATGACAGCAACCTCTTTGGGCAGCGACAGAGCTTGCAGGAGATTAGACATTTGGGTCGCATTGATTATGGGGGACCCTTTTGTAGTAAGGAATCCCCGCTCTCTCCAGAGGGCAGAGTGGCAGTGGGTGATAAGAAAAGCATACTTTGAGTCAGTATAGATATTTGTTCGCTTTCCCTGTGCTGGCGTGAGAGCTCGGGTTAAGGCAATGGGCTCTGCCTTTTGTGATGTGGTTCCATGGGGGGAGGCTGTGTGCCTCGAGGGTGGCTGAATCTGTAACTACTGCATAGGCTGCTTCTCTCCGCCCCTCGGCTGTCACTATCGAACTTCCATCTACATAAAAGGTAAGGTCTGGTTGGACAGGGGGAAGGTCAGACAGCCCTCCCGAGGTTTAGCAAGTGCCTCTATTAGTTCAGAACAGGAATGGGCTGGGGAGGGGGAATGGGATGGAAGGGGAAGCAAAGTAGCCGGGTTGAGTGAGTGGAGAAGTGGGATGAAGGCTGACTGAAGGATTTTCAATAAAGAGTAGATGAAACTCCTGTAGGTGAGAGGGTCCTAGGTGAGCGAGAGATTTGTGAGACAGAAGGTCGGTTAGCCGATGGGGGGAGAACACTGAGATGGGCTGGCCCAAGGTAAGTTTTAGGGATTCCTTGGTGAGTTCTGTTGCCGTTCCCAGGGCCCGCAGGCAAGGCTGCCACCCCCTGACCATGGGGTCGAGCTCTTTTGATAAGTAGGCTACCGGACAATACATGGGTGGGGTTGGGTTAAGACCCCAACGGCAATCCCGTTTTTCGTTAGTGAACAAGTGGAAGGGGCAGTTGAGATCCGGTAGTTGGAGCGGAGGGACTGTGGACAAGGCAGTTTATAGGGTTTTAAAAGCCTGCTTCACTACCCCAGGATGGGAGCGGGGTCCCGTGGGTGTATCCTTAGCAGCTGCCTACAGAGGTTTAGCTAGAGAAGCAAAATTAGGTATCCAGTGGTGGAAGAATCCTACAAACCCCAAAAAGGAGAGAATTTGGTCAGCTGTCTCTGGAGGCTGCAGCGAAAGGAGTGCCTTTTGGCGATTTGTTGTTAGGCTTTTAGTCGTAGGGGTGAGGTGAATGCCTAAGTAGACTACTGAGGTAACTGACAACTGCACCTTGGAGGGAGATACCCGGTACCCTTGAGATCCCAGAAAGTTAAGGAGAGTGGGGGGTATGCTGTTGAGACAGAGAGAGGGGAGGGGCTACAAAGTAACAGGTCATTCACATACTGAGGAAGGAGACTGGGTTGAAGGGGGCAGGAGCTAAGGTCAGCTGCTAAGGCTTGTCCGAAAATATGGGGGCTGTCTCTGAATCCCTGGGGCAGGACCGTCCAGGTGAGCTGTTGTGACAGGTTGGTGTCTGGATCGGTCCAGGTGAAGGCAAAGAGAAAGTAAGACTCGGGGTGTCGGGGAATGGTAAAGAAGGCATCCTTGAGGTCAAGAACCATAAAATGGGAGGTATTGGAGGGAATGTTGGATAATAGGGTGTATGGGTTGGGGACCACAAGGTGGAGGGGTACCACTGCCTCGTTGATAAGGCGTAGGTCCTGAACTAGGGGTAGTCCCTGGACGACTTCTGGACTGGCAAGATAGGAGTGTTACAAGGGGAAATGGTGGGGATAAGGAGTCCCTTGGCTAGGAGTTGGGTAATGATAGGCTTTAGGCCCTGGCGGTGGGTTTTGAGATAAGAAATTGGGGGCATGAGGGAAAGTGGATAGGATTTTTAGAAGTATCTTAGCTAGCGTGTGGTGTCTGGCCACTACAGGCTTGGAGTTGTACCATACCAAGGGATTAACTACCTCAGGAGGAATAGGGGGTTCAGGTGAAGGGTTAAGACAGGGCGTGGTATTGATTAAGAGTGGTAAGAGGAGGTGGGCTAGTGATGAGCTTGAGTGTGGGGGGGCCAGTGAGTTGGAGAGTAGCCCCCACAGTTTGGCTAATATCTCGTCTTAAAAGGGGGACTGGGTATGATGGCATGATTAAAAAGGAGTGGGAAAAAGGTGTCCTTCGAGGACACAGGCTAAAGGATGAGTTTGATTTGGACAGGAAGGCTTTCCATCAATTCCCATGACTGAAACGTGGGAAGGTATGCTAGGTCCTGAGTAGGAAGGCAATACAGAGTAGGTAGCCCTCATGTCCACTAAGAAGGAAATGGACTTACCCGCTACCTGTAGCGTTACCCTGGGCTCAGCAAGGGTGACGGGGGTCCTCGAGTTCGGGCTGTGTCAGTCATCCAGAAGGCCGAGGAGTTCAAGCGAAGGGACTGCTTCCTGTGGACTGGCTTGCCCCTCACATAGAAGTGTAGGGGGTGAGCCTGTAGTCCAGGACGGGCAGTCAACCTTCCAGTGTCCAGTCTGCTTGCAGCTCGGGCAGCATCCGGAAGGTGGGCGAGGACAGGGGCACTGCTGCGCCCAGTGTCCCTCTTGGCCACATTTGAAAAAGGGCCCGGGCGGGGCCTTTGAAGAATTTTGGGGGGGTTTCGATGGACCCCCTCCACCAGATGCTCGGTGGACTGCCGGCCTCAGGGCTGCTACAAGAGCTTGGGTTTGGAGGCTTACCTTTTGCTGTAAACAGGCCTGGCGGGTGGCCTCAGCCTTTTCCTCTTGGCCATTAAAAACTTTAAATGCCATGTTTACCAGGTCCCGTATGGGAGTTTGGGGGCCTTCTTCAGCTTTTTAAAGTTTCCTCCTTATATCAGCCGCTGACTGGGAGATGAAGTGGGTGGCTAGGACTGTAGCCCCCGCTAAGGAGGCCAGATCCAGCCGGGTATGGAGGATCATAGTATTAGTTAATCGGTCAAGTAAGGCAGCTGGGTTTTCATCAGGACCCTGAGTTATTTCCCTTAACTTGTCATAATTAATCACCTTTTGAGCTGCACTCTGCATGCCTGCTAGGAGGCACTGTAGCATTTGGTCCTGGCGGCAGCGGCCATCTTACCAGCTTGATAGTCCAATTAGGGTTGGCCTCGGGGACCGCCGCCACGCCTACCGGCATTTGATTGTGGAGATGTACCTGATCAGCATGTGTTTGGGCCGCTGCGAGAATGCGGTCACGCTCGTCTGGAGTAAGGGTGGAGGACAGGATTACATAGGTGTCATGCCAGGTAAGGTCATACGCCTGGGTGAGGTAACGAAATTCTTTGGTGTAAGCAGTAGGATTGGTGGAGAATGACCCTAGGCGTTTTCAATGGCTGATAGATCAGAGAGGGAGAAGGGAACGTGCACTCGGACAATGCCTTCTGCTCCAGCCACCTCGCGGAGAGGACAAAGGAGAGAGGTTTCGTCGTTGGAAGCGCAGTGCGAGCAAGTGTGAGCACTGACAGGAGAGGTCAGGTTGGAACCCGGAAGAGGAGGAGCAGGAGGGGGTTGGGGGCCCGCATAAGGTGGGAGATTAATGGGTCGGGCAGGGGATAGGGAGAGCTCTTCAGCCAGATTGGGGTCGGAGAAGGAGGAGGAGGGGGTTGGCGAAGGGGCCGAAGGGAGTGTGGGGGAGTTTTTTGCTAGGAGTACCTGGGCAGTATTGCAGGAGGAGCAGAGGTCGGGGTGGGAGCGGAGATGCCAGAAAGCCTGAATGTAGGGAACCTCCGCCCACTTGCTGTTCCTTTGGCAAAAGTTGTCTAAGTCTGTTAGGATATTAAAGTTGAGTGTGCCCTTTGGGGGCCACTTGGACTGGTTGTCTAAAGGATACTGTGGCCAGGCCACAGTGGAGAGGAAGAGTAGCCTTTTCTTTTTTTATAGAGAGACCCAGTTTGGGTAGATTTTTGGCTAGGCATCCTAGTGGCGACTTGGGGTCTGGGTGAGATTTCTGATTACCCATATTCCTGTTTTTTTTTTTTTTTAAATACCCAACACGGGCAGAAGAACTCTTTTTCCTGGAGGGGGTCGCTGAGAGAACTTACAGGCTGCCATGATTATAATGAGAAAAAAATAAAAAGAAACAGGTCTAGAGCTATTTGCCACATGGAAGAATTAGGGGAAGTGAAAAAGAGACAGAGATAGGAAGTGAGGTTTTAGTGGTAGAAGAAGAGTAGGAGGAAAAAGGAGAACAGAGTTATTTCTAGGGGCATGAATTCAGTAAAGATTCCCCTGCAGCCAGTGGTCTGTTACCCACTGTAGAATATCTGCTACTTCAAGGGAAGCAGGCCTAGACCACTGTACATCGGCTAACAGGAGTCTAACAAAACTGGCGAATCTACAATAAAGACAGAACCACATATAGGATTCACTGACAAAGGTTGGGTGCCCCGTAGATGGGAGACCAGTCTGATACCTTCTCGGCCACGTCCCCCGAAGGGATGTTTCAGGGCGTCTTGGCTAAGGTGTACCCGTATAACCCCCGGGGCCTGGTCACCTCAGAACTTTCAGTCAGTCCTGAGGTGAATCACCATTATGCCTTATGATGTCCCCGTGGAATCGCGGGTTGAGGCCCACACAAGCCCCGTAGCCATTAGGCCGTGGGACTACACATAAACTCACTCACTCACTCGTGCTGGCGGTAGGAAGAGAAACTGAAAGTACAGTTACTTAATTAACAGGAGCTTATATGCCAAAGGGCTGATTTGAGATAGACGTTTTAGTAGCGTAAGCCAGGGATTTGGTCCTGCTATTAGGCAGGGCCCGGGTTTGCAAACGGGGCTTCTGATTACCCAAACCTTGGCCACTGCTGCAGAGATGGTTGGAAGAGCAGCTCAGCGTCCTGGGCCGTGCCACCAAATACCAGAGGATACAAGAGTTTTCAGGAAGGTGGGACGATACGAGAGGGTTCAGGAAGGTGGGGACGTCTCCCTCAGAATCCTGACCCTGAGAAACCCCTCACAGGGAGAAGACCAGAGTGTAGGGACGTCTCCTCTATGCTCAGGTCCTCGAGATGAGGCCAGGGCCCCAGGCCCACGGCAAGAAACGAGAAGGAGTCCCTGATGCGGCCACGATTACGAGCAGGGAGTCCACGAGGCAAGCAGTGGGAGGGGCTGTGGGCAACAGAAGCCTTACCTTGTGGCAGAGTGGTTCCCTGGTCCAGCTTAGGGTGAAGGAGTCAGTTTCCCCCAGGAAGGGTCTTACAACTCCTCCCGGGTTTTGGCACCAAATGTAAGGGTTATTGCCGAGTTTAAAATGAGGAAACTGAGACCAGCACAGGAAAATTAAATGCCAATTTATTAAGCTCCCGGGCGAGGTTCTGTGGTCTGGGAAAGGGGGGGCCAGAGAAGTCGTGCTGGCTTCCTGGAACGAGGGGTTTTATAGCTTTGGGAGAGCAAGGAGTGGCTGGGTGTTCTAATTGGTTGCGGGGAGCGGGATGGAGATGGGGCAGTCCGCTATGGGTTGGCAGGTTATTAGGTGAGTTTTTCTGGTGCAAGAGCCGGCCAGGGTTGCATCAGCCGGGGCTGTCCGGAGGGCTGTGTGCAGAGCTAGGTGCCAAGTACAGAGGCAGGTGTCAAGTGCAGATTCTGGTGTGGAGTGCAGAAGTGGGTGTTGGGGAAGCCACGTGGCAGAGCTAGGTGTCGACCAGTGCAGAGGTTAGTGTTGAGTGCAGATCCTGGTGCGGAGTTTCCAGGCATGGAGAGGGATGGGCGTGTCCGAGCTCCCGGCGAGGCAACTGGCCTTACACCAGCTACTTGGGAGGCTGAGGCAGGAGAATTGCTTGAACCCAGGAGGTGGAGGTTGCAGTGAGCTGAGATCTCACTATTGCACTCCAGCCTGGGCAACAAGAGCGAAACTCCGTCTCAAAAAAAAAGAAAGTGGGGAGCATCATCCTTGGGGCTGAGTGACCAAGAATGAAGGTAGGGGGTGCTGCCCAGGTGATCCTGCCCCATGTTGACCCCAATGGGTGGTACCTATTGAATCCAGAGCAGAAACATCATTTAAAGAGCCCCACTGGCCCAGACCCCCACCCTGCTGAGGCCGCAGAGGGGGCGCTCTCCACTCCTCCTGGGAGAGGCTCTCCCTATCTCTAATTAATGGCTTCCCTGATTAAATTGTCTCCTATCCATGCTGGCATCTCCGGGAACTCGGATACTGGGGCCATATTGGGAACGAGCCAATGAGTAATAAATGGGACTGCCTAATGTACTCATTTAAAACCAATTTTTAGAGAAATCCCCAAGAAAAGCAATTAATTTCCATTTAAACGAATATGTTTGACATCAGAAAAAGATTCATTCCCAGATTAGCAAGTGGAGAGGCACTTTACTCTGTACCTGATGAAAAAAGTGAAATGTCCAGCTTTGTGCTGCTTTTCATCCAGAACATCTGTGTCCCCCCCCAGCTCCCATCCCAACTTACATTTATTTGGAGGCAGAGGGTCTCCACAGGGAGGGGACGGGGTGGTTTATTGGCCTTAGATACTGGATTCTCCCAAAGAAAGGTAGAGAAACAAGGCTGATGAGGTCCACAATCTTTGTCCACGATATGCTGAGTGCTGGGGAGCCACATTCTCACAGAGACTGGGGATGGGTGTTGGTGTGTCCATCATATCAGGTCCTGAGATCTCTCTCTCTCTCTCCTCTCTCTCTCTCTCTCTCCTCCTCTCTCTCTCTCACACACACACACACACACACACACACACACACACACACACACACACACATACACACATGCTCAGTGCTCCTTTTGAGTTTGTGGCTTTTGTTCCAAACAAGGATGGGCAGGCTAACACTTCCCCAGGCCAGGATCAATCTGTGTGCGTGTGTGCGTCTTTGGCTGTCCACTGTTAACTCATTGACTTTCCCCTCCCGTCACAAACATGGGAGCAGGGGAAGCCAACTCCAATCCTGGGGCAGTAACCCTGTTTCCCCCCAAGGTAACCTGCTCTAGCCCTTCCCAGCAGCCATAGAAGTCTGAGGCAGGTGGAGATTGGCCCCCTGGGGCGGGTCTGGCCTGGGAGGTGCCTGTAAAAGATGGCACTAGGGAAGACTACACTGTCGCCAACCTAAAGGCCTGGGATTTATGCCCCGGTTCCAGGCAGGAGGGGGGTTGGTGGGAGGCTAGGGAATGCGCAGCTGCTTGATAATGAATCACTGGCCCCGAAGTGGGCTCTGGTGGCATGTTTACCTAACAGTGACATTCTCATTTGGGTTTTGGCCACTGTACAGAGAAGTGGGGAGGGCCGGGAGAGGCAGGTGGTCACACCCAGACAGGGGGGACTCCCGGAATCACACAGGACACAGGGACAACCAGTGACATGGCCCCACACACTCTTGGGCAAACACACACACACACACACACACACACACACATGGGTGTGGGGCAGCGGCTCCCACACAGGATGATGCACAGCCTTCCCTGGACCCTGGTGCTGACACAGTCAGGACACAAAGCCCATTCTTCACCTAGGAGTAGACTCAGCGAACCCTCTGGGCCCCAGCCTCTAATTTCCGATCCTTCCAGACCCAGGGCCTCCACTGTTTCAGGAGGGGGTGTACTCTCTTCCCCCAACCCCACAGCCAGCTGTTGGTGTGAATGGTGAGGCTACTGCCTCACCCCCCACCCCGCTCCAGGCAAGGATGGGAGAACATTCTGCCTGATGGTGTAGCCATTGCAGCCGGTCTCCCCCAGCCCTCTGGAGCTGAAAGGAAACCCATTAAACCTTCTTAATGACATATGCTCCGGCAGGCAGGCAGGCAGGCAGGCAGTAGGGGGAGTGAGCGATTGCTCCCGAAGCCAGCCAGATGGGAGCGGGCGCAGGTGATTGTTTATGAGGCTCAGCCTTTATTAGAAACTCAGCACTTGGGGGAGGGGGAGGTCCCCTGGGGCTGGGCTTTAGTTGCTCAGGTCCCTAAGCAATGCCAGCCAGGCACCCCCCGCAATCTGGGCTGGTCCCCATCAAGTGGAGGGGGGATAGGGTGTGCAGGCATAACCACTTCTCCATCCGACAGACCCAGAGCCTACTGACTGAACAGGGGATGGGGATCAGGCAGCCCACACCCACAGCCCCCACACTGGTGGGGGACCCCATCTCCTCACCACCCACCCCAGGATCCCTGTCCCACTTCAGGCACTGGAAGCTGTGTCTGCTCCCATCCCCCCTCCCTGCAGAAGCCCCCTCCAGTCCGGGAGGGCCCTGTTGTCATGGTAACTGCAGCTGCAGTGAGTGCTGGGATGGGTGCTGGGCTGGACCCACGAACCTTCCAGAAGCACCTGAGATGCCAGGGAAGCAGGTCTCAGGGTGCTGGGTGGCTGAACGGTGCCCACATCCCTGAGATCCAGCTGCTGGGACTTCCCCCTGGCCCAGGGCAAGGGGGAGCCTCTTGGGGGAGAACGCACACCGGGGACCCTTAGGATAGGGGATTGTGATCCCCTTCCAGTGACATGGCTCCCCCCATGCTTCCCTGGGGGAGAAATGAGACACAAGAGAGCGGAGTAGTGGTTCTGGGTGTTTAATTGGGGGTAAAGGGTGCTGCACGGTTGCTCAGAGGGCCCACGGCTGGGCCGCAAGAGTGTTTGCTTTTGCAACTGAACAGAGGAGCGTGGCCTAACTAGAAACAACTCGGCCCTCGAGTCTGCCTCCAGGACCTGAGGGGGACACGGGGTGGCTCTGCTGACCAGGCCTTCTCTTTGGAACACCCCTCCCACCACACTGCCCTGGTTCTGGGCGCCTCCCACCCCTGCTGAAGTCAATTCCTCAAGGGAGAGCCTGGCGGTCGAAGCCCCAACTGGGGATGGACAGGGAGTGGGGACCCTAGGGCCCCCAATCTGGAAGGGCCCCTTCCCAGCCATTTTGGGAACAATAAATACTGTGTGACAGTGGCAGGGAGTAGGGGGTTTGACCACTGGCCGGCAGGCAGTGGGGGAGCTGGCGGGGCCCAGCCGCCCTGCCCCACCCAGAGGCCAGGCCTGGGCTCCCCACCCTCACTCTGTGCGGAGAATGATGTGGATGCCGGAATCCGTGAACACGGGCCCGCTCATCTCTCCTGTCCGCAGCGCAAACGAGGCGTCTTCAAATGGCTTCTGCATCTGACCTGGGAGCCGGGAGGGATGGTGGGGGTGTCATGGCGGGGTTGTCAGAGGCCAGGATGAGGCAGGGTGGGCGGCAGCCACAACAGATGGGGCTCCTGCCTGCGCTGAGCCTCACACTCGTCCACACTCTATCCGTCACCGTGTTTATTGCCGGTGCTGAGTGGCGGCCCAGCTGGGGGCTGCAGGGCCATTAAGGAGGCCCCAGGAAACCCGAGGACAGCATGAAGGATAGCAGGCAGGGCTGCAGCTGCTGCTGCGCGTTAGGGTTCGCTTTGGTAGTGAACTCATCTCCCCTGGGCCCGGTTCCCAGCCCTGCCAGGTCATCTGTCCCCGCCAGCCTCCTCGGAGCAGGTGGGAAGCTACTGGCCCCATGCTGGACCCCCACCCCCCTTCAGATGCCTGCACCCCACACCCCAGCCTGGCCTCTCCCTGATGTTTGCAGGCCCCAAGAAGGAAAAGGAGGAGGCCTGGCCCCTCTGCCCCCTGATTTCCACTGTCCTGGCCAGACAGGCCTAAACTCAGGGTCACCCTCCTCTCACCCCTGAGAGGGATTCTGGGGACATGCCCTGGGACTCTCAGGGAACCCAGCCTTAAACTCCAAAAGGAAGAGGCAGAGGACAGGACGTACCCCCCTTAGTGGGCCCGGGATGAGGATATCTGTGCGGAGACACACAGACCGTGCCCCCTGGGGTAGGGATGAGGCCAGGAAGAAAATTCTGCAGCCCCCACCCTGTGCGGCCCCAGCCTGCCCAGCAGAGCAGACTCTGAAGCCTGAGGAAGGGGCTGTGCTGCCACCTGCTGGACCCTGAAGGACCGTGTGGCACCCCGGACCCCAGTGCCCAGACCCTCCTGGCCTCTACCCCTCAGGGAGGTGAGGGTCCCCCCACACCTGGTAAAGCCCATTCCTTGCGCACCTCTGCTGAAGGCACCCAGGTCTCCCCCTGGCCTTGGCCGAGCTGCAGTCGCTGAATTGTGAGGCCAGAGACTCAAAGTCCTCCTCTCCTGACTTGATCTTCTGGATGTAGCCTGCGGACATGGAATGGAATGGGAGTGCCGGGGCAGGGGCAGGGGCACCTGACCAAACGGGATGGAGGGCTCCAGAGCTGGGGTGGGAGGCGGGCAAGCACTTCACTTGGAAAGCCTCCCCCTACAGGTGCACATGCTCCCCCACAACCCTTCTCCTCACATACACTTGCATCCGCGGTCACACCTGTCCTCACCCATACCCAGGAAGAGGCACCTTCACGTGCATCAGCACTTGGTGCACCCCACCAGTCATCCATGAGCCCCGCCACCCTGCGGGTCTCACACCCCTGCTCCCGCTGTCACTCTCTCAGCGCGCGCGTGCGCACGCGCGCACACACACATACACACACACACACACACACAGAGGGAAAATCTATATCCAAGCTGGACAGGCCAGAGGAGAGTGGGAGGCAGGAAGAGGCTGACCCAGGCAGGGGGCTGGGCCCCCAGGGTCCTCTGGGCAGAGGTAGGAGAGCTGTCCAGGGAGGGCCCAGCACTGCCACGGAAGCCCTCCCATGCTGTCTCATCTGGGAAGAACAGCCTGGCACTGGGAAATGCCTCCAAGGCACCCTGGTGGGCTTTGCAAGGGACACTCGCAGACCGTGGGCCCCAGGGTCCCAGAGGCAGGTGACAAAGCTTTTCTCCCAGCTCCCCACCTATAGTCTGCATGCTGGCAGAGCTAGGATGGCCCCACCCTGTGTGGCCCAAACCAGCCCATCAGGTCTGACTCTCCAGGAGGCAGGGGAGGCCAGGGCTGGTGGAGGAAGGAGGAACAGGGCTGCCAGCAGAGGGGGCAAGATGGCAACACAGTAGCATCTGAGTGACTCATGTTTCGACAGCCAAGTGGGGAGGGCTGAGTGTGTGTGCATGTGGTGTGGGGTGTGAATGCGTGTGAGCAACTGTGTGTACGCACACTTGTGCATGTGCCAGGAGAGGAGGAACGGCCTGCCGCCTTCCTGACTCCAGGCCGCCACCGGGCAGGTGCTCATGGGCCAAAGCCTGCCCTATCCCCAATCCTTTTGCTCTGACATGAACGGGTGTCCCTTCCAGCGTCCTCCCTAGGCCAGCAGTGCAAAGCCCCAGCAAGCCAGGGCAGCCCCCTGGGTGACCTGCACCCACCCTGTGTACCTGATGGTCCCTGCCACTCTCCAAGGACACCAGTTCTCGTCAGTGTGAGGGTCAACCTGACACATTCAGTAGGGGGTTTGTTAACGTCATCCTAACTTATACCCATTACTCCTCTGACCTAAATGAGGCTGTGACACACCTGCTGGCTGACCTGCCCAGGACACACAGCTGATACAACTGCCTGGAGCCTGCTGAAGGCCATGGGGACACTGCTGGGTGACCTAGCCAGTGCTGGGAGGCCTGGACACCCAGCTGTGGCATCTGCTGAACACAATGGACTCATCCAAGTGTCCCTAGGGCCCTTCGGCCTCACAGTCTGACCTGCTTGGGACTGCAGTAGAAATGGTACCACTGTGAGAGCACAGCCTTAGCTCCCTGTTGGGCTGCATGTCATGGCAGCCACCAGTGTCCCGGTATGAGCTGCACATCACCAGGACCTGCCACACCCACTGGACATTCCTTTGACCCTCCGCCTGTCAGTCAGTCTTGTGCCAGCAGCTGGACACACAGCACAGTGCCCAGCACCGAGCAAGACCCTGACAAACGTCCCTTGCTGTCATCATTCTTCTATCTGTGGGAACTGCATCCCAGGGATGACACAGCCTCTACTACTCTGCTCCCCCCATCCCTGGCCCTCCCAGCCCATGTGTCCTGGTCAGATCTGCCCACCACTGTGGGGCACTGTGTGGTGCCTGTCCGACAGGGACACATGCCATACAGGGTCCCAGCTTCTCTTGGGATGACACATTGCAGTGGCTTCTGCCCATGATGCCCTGGTTTGGTCAGAACACCCCCGCTTCCAGGGCTGCCAGGGGACCCCCTGTGTGCCAGATATATCTGCCAGTGACTCCAACCTGAACCAGATGTTGCTAGGACGCCCCCCCAACCCTCTTGTCCCTGGACTTCTAGGTATCTCGGCTTCTCTCTATTACACCGACATATAAAGCTAACAGGTGCCACTTATTGTGCTAGACGCCACACTGGGGCTGTGTGTATGAAGTAACATCCTAAAGGCCAGTAGTGGACCAAGTGATGAGAGAGTAAAACCACAGCCAACACTGACCGAGTATACACTCTGTGCCAGGCCCTGTGCTACCACAACCAACAACTGCAATCACAGTGACCACTAACAGTGACAGAACATTTACCGATGCCAGGAGCTGTTATTCGCGCTTTACTGTATTAGCTAGGAGTCCTCACAACAACCCTGTGAGGTGGGTCCTATTATTCTAATACTAATTTTATAAATGAAAAAGACTGATGGCCAGGCAGGTGGCTCATGCCTGTCATCCCAGCAGTTTAAGAGGCTGAGGTGGAAGGATCACTTGAACCCAGGAGTTTGAGACCAGCCTGGGCAATAGGGTGAAATCCTGTCTCTACTGAAAATACAAAAATTGGCCAAGTGTGGCGGCTCAGGTCTGTAATCCTAGGACTTTGAGAGGCCAAGGTGGGTGGATAACCTGAGGTCAGGAGTTCGAGACTAGCCTGGTCAACATGGGGAAACCCTGTCTCTATTAAAAAATACAAAAAATTAGCTGGGCATGGTGGTGGGTACCCCCAGCTACTCGGGAGGCTAAGGCAGGACAATTGCTTGAACCTGGGAGGCGGAGGTTGCAGTGAGCCAAGATCGCACCATAGCACTCTAGCCTGGGTCACAGAGCGAGACTCTGTCTCTAAAAAAAAACAAACAAAATAATTAAATAAATAAATTAGCGAGGTGTGGTGTTACAAGCCCACAGTCTCAGTTATTTGGAAGGCTGAGATGGGAATATCACCTGATCCCAGGAATGTGAAGGCCACAGTGAGGTATGATCACTGCACTCCAGCCTGGGTGACAGAGCATGACCCTGTCTCAAAAGAAGGAGAAAAAGATTGAGGTCCAGAGATGTTAAGTAACTCGCTCAAGATCACATAGCCAGGACCTGGCAGAGCTGCACAGGAACCCAGGCTGTCTGGATATGGTTGAGAGACGGGTTGTTTGAAGCAGGGACAGCCCAAGAGGGTTCTGGAGACTCTGAGAAAGGCTGTCAGACACAACTTGTTGCAAGAATGGAAATGTTTTATATTCCCACTGTCCAAGATGCCGGCCAGCAGCTAAAGTATGACCAGTGTAACTGAGAAACAATTTTTGATATTATTTAAGAGAGGGTTTTGCTCTGTCACCCTGGCTGGAGTGTGGTAGCACGATCTTGGCTCACTACAACCTCTGCCTCCTGGGCTCAAGGGATCCTCTCACCTCAGTCTCCCGAGTAGCTGGTACTACAGGTGTGCACCACCACGTCCAGCTAATTTTTGTATTTTTCGGGCTCAAGTGGTCCTCCTGTCTTGGCCTCCCAAAGTGCTGGGATCACAGGTGTGAGCCACTGCATCTGAGCAGTAATATTACTTTAATTAATTTACACAGAAATAGCACATGTGGGGGAGTGGCAGCCAAACTGGACAGCTTTAGACAGGGTTCTGCAAATGACAGCCTGCAGGCCAAATCCTGCCTGATTTTGTAAATAATAAAGTTTTCTTGGCACACAGCCATGACCATGTGCTTGGTTACGTATTGGTTATGGCTGCTATCCAGTTACAAAGCAGGACTGACAGAGACTGCATGGCCCACAAAACCTAAAATATTTATCAGCTGGCCTTTAAAGTTTGCCACCCCAGTGCCAGACTGCAGAGGAAAGACAGAACAGAGAAGGGAACAGCTTCCTCCCTTAGGTCAGAATTAACTCACTAGCTCTGCTGGCACTCATTACCCTTCTTTCTTTCTTCTTCTTTCTTTTCCTTTCTCTTCTTTCTTTCTTTTCCTTTCTCTCTCTTTCTTTTTTCTCCTTCCTCTCTCTCTCTCTCTTTTTTGAGATGGAGTCTCGCTCTATTTCCCAGGCTGGAGTGGAGTGGTGCTATCTCAGCTCACTGCAACCTCCGCCTCCCAGCTTCAAGTGATTCTCTTGCCTTAGCCTCCCTAGTAGCTGGGATTATAGGCATGCACAACCACGTCCAGCTAATTTTTGTATTTTCAGTAGAGACGGGGTTTTGCCACGTTGGCCAGGCCTGACCTCAGGTGATCTGCCCTCCAAGACCTCCCAAAGTGCTGGGATTACAGGTGTAAGCCACCGCACCCTGTATGCACTCACTACCCTTCTGACAGCTCTCTCTGGATCTACCTACGTATGTGACTCAGGCCCCTATTGGATGATATTACTATTGACAACGGTTCCCACAGCCTGAGGGCCCACTGTGCAAAATGCATTGCCTTATTCCCTGGAACTTTCACTGTGGTCCTCAGAGGATGCCCATTTTACAGACAAAGCTAAGTCTAGGGGAGGTGACATGAGTCCCCCCCCTAAAAGTCACAGAATTCACAGAGGCACACTACTACCTGAACCAGGGTCTGCCAGCCCCCAGGCTGCGTCCTCTGCCCTTACCTGGCTCACCCTCAAATGCCAGATGGAAGGGAAAGAGAACGGCCACTGTGAAGGTCAGGGTCACGTACTGGCATTTTTGTGTTGGCCAACACCACTCCTGGTAGCTGAGCAAGCTGGGGTGAGGGGTCTGATGTGACTTCTACAAAGGCCCATCTGGAACAAGACCCCCTCCCAAGCCCCTGCCCTTGCCCTGCTCACCGTTGATAAGCTCCAGGGCCTCCTCCTTGGTCCGGGGTGATCTTCTCCTGCCGCCAGGATGAGGGCCGCCTTGACTGGCTGTGCTTCACCAGCAGGTGTGAGCAGCGGACCCTGGCGGGCTCCCCCCTGCCCGTTTTTGCCACCACTGCTGCTGTTGCCGCTGGGCCGCTCCCACTGGCTGGCGTTAGTGATGTGGTTGAAGTAGTACACTCGGCCTGGAGAGGAGAGCAGGTGGGATTTCAGCTGGGGCTGTGCCCACAGGACACTACCTGGGCCCACAGCCAGAAGCCAGGGTAAGGGCCTGGCCTGGGGGAGTGCCTTCATTCAGTAAATCCGTGGTGGCATGTCCACCACGTGCCACAGGCTCTCCAGACATGGGCCAGTGTGGCAGAACACAGTCCCTGCCCTTAGAGAGTTAACATTCTAGATGAGAGCAGACAGGCACTAAACAAGCAAATGAAACACAGGATAATTTCAATCACTGATAACCACAAGGAGGAAAATAACCCAGGGTGATGGAAGAGAGGAAGCTAGGGGAGAGGGAGTGACTGCAAGCATGGACTCAGCAGCCAGACCACCTGAGTTCAAATCTGAACCTGGGTTCAAATGTGATCTACCTTCCCTAGCCTCAGTTTTCTCACCTGTCAAATGAGACAACAGTTCCTACCTTAGGATCATTGCAATAACTAAATAATATTTTTAAAAAATTTTAAAAAGGGCTAAGTACAATGGCTCTTGCCTGTAATCCCAGCACCTTGGGAGGCCAAGTGGGGTGAATAACCTGAGGTCAGGAGATTGAGACTTCCCTGGCCAACATGGTATAACCCCTGTCTCTACTAAAAATGCAAACATTGGCCGGGGACAGTGGCTTTTGCCTGTACCAGCACTTTGGGAGGCTGAGGCGGGCTGATCACCTGAGGTCAGGAGTTTGAGACCCACCTGGCCAACACAGTGAAACCCTGTCTCTACTAAAAATACAAAAAATTAGCCAGGCATGGCGGCGGGCGCCTGTAATCCCAGCTACTGGGAGGCTGAAGCAGGAGAATTGCTTCAGCTCAGGAGGTGGAGGTTGCAGTGAGCTGAGATTGCGCCATTGCACTCCAGCTTGGGCAAGAGAGGGAACTCCGTCTCAAACAAACAAACATTAGCCGGGTATGGTGGTGTATGCCTGTAATCCCAGCTACTTGAGAAGCTGAGGCAGGAGAATCGCCTGAATCTAGGAGGCAGATGCTACAGTGAGCCAAGATCATGCCACTGCACTCCAGCCTGGGTGATAGAGTGAGACTTTGTCTCAAAAAAAAAAAAAAAAAAAAAAAAACAGGCTGGCCACAGTGGCTCACGCCTGTAATCCCAGCACTTTGAGAGGCTGAGGCAGGAGAATCACTTGAATCTGGGAGGCGGAGGTTGCAGTGAGCCAAGATCGCACCACTGTACTTCATCCTGGGCAACAGAGTGAAACTCCGTCTATAAATATATAAATAAACAAATTAAAAACTGGGCCAGGTGCTGCCACAGTGGCTCATGCCTGTAATGCCAGCACTTTGGAAGGCTGAGGCAGGCAGATCACCTGATGTCAGGAGTTCGAGACCAGACTGACCAACACGGAGAAACCCCGTCTTTATTAAAAATACAAAATTAGCTGCACGCCAGGGCTCATGACTGTAATCTCAGTACTCTGGGAGGCTGAGGCGGGCGGATCACGAGGTCAGTTCGAGACCTGCCTGCCCAGCATAGTGAAACCCTGCCTCTACTAAAAATACAAAAATTAGCTGGGTGTGGTGGTGCTCGCTCTATAATCCCAGCTACTCAGGAGGCTGAGGCAGGAAAATCCCTTGAACCCAGGAGGTGGAGGTTGCAGTGAGCCGAGATCGTGCCATTGCACTCCAGCCTGGGCAACAAGAGTGAAAACTCTGTATTTAAAAAAAAAAAAAAAGGGGGGGGCATGGTGGCTCAAACCTATAATCCCAGCACTTTGGGAGGCTGAGGCAGGCAGATCAGGAAGTCAGGAGTTCGAGACCAACCTGGCCAACATGGTGAAATCCAGTCTCGTCTCTACTAAAGATACAAAAAATTAGCCAGGTGTGGTGCGCCAGTGGGGGCGCACCTGTAATCCCAGCTACTTGGGAGGCTGAGGCAGGAGAATAGCTTGAACCCAGGAGGCAGAGGTTGCAGTGATTGAGATTGTGCCATTGCACTCCAGCCTGGGTGATGGCGAGACTCCATCTCAAAATAAATAAATTAATAAAATAAAAGAAAATAAATTATCCATGCATGGTGGTGCACACCTGTGCTCCAGCTACTTGAAAAGCTGAAGTGGGAGGATTTTTTAAGTCTGGGAGTCAGAGGCTGCACTGCAGCCTGAGCCACAGAGTGAGACCATCTCCAAAAAATAACAGTAAAAAGAAAGTACTAAATTAGCTCACACATCTGCAAAATGGCTAGGATAGAAACTGGCACACATTAAGAGTGGGAATGCCTTTATTATCTCCACTGTATAGGTGACAAAATGGAGGCCTCACCTTTTGCATCTCTGGGAATGGCATCAATGGGTACAGCTTCCTGAGTGTTTACTCTGCTCCAGGCACACACAGGGGGGAGACAGGAACCGTACTCAGGTACGTCACACCTGAAAGCTCTGCTCTTAGTTACTACCCAGTGCACGGTGTTGCAGAGCTAGGAACCAGCATTATTGGTGGCGAGATGTTACCCAGGGAGTGAGGGGTTCAAAGGAGTGAAGAGTATGAACAAGAGGCTGGAAGTAAAGACCCTATTGGGTGTCATTCCAAAGGCTGACAGTTCGCCTGGGTGACATGGAGTGTCACCCATAAAGGAAGCCATCTGGGTTGAACCGAGCAGAAATAGCAGAAAGTGGCCCAGAGCATCCAGTTTATACTGGATGTCCCAGCCACAGGCCAGGGCTAGACAAGAGCAGAGTGGGTGAGAGCACGGATTCCAGGGGCAAATGCAGCTGAGCTACTGACTCACTCAAAAACCTTGGCAATGGGCTCTATCTCTCTGCACTTCAGTTTTCTCATCAGAAAAATGGGGATGAGAACATAAGGAGATCAAACATCATGGGGTTAATGAGGAGAGTCCATGTTTGCAAAGCGTTCACCAGAACCTGGCACTCAACCAAGGAGAATTATTACTGCAAATGCGATTGCTATGGGCTCTGGAGGCAGCAGAGTGACTCGGGTCCTGCCCACAGATGCTGGGCCTGCTCCTCAGGAGTTTGCGTGACACGGGCATGGGAATCTGTAAGTAAATTGCCTAGGTCCTAGATCCTATTCCAACCCCAGGCCCCTGAAGTGAATGATCTTGGACGAGCTCCTTCAGTTTTCTGACCTCAGTTTCCGAACTGTTAAGATGGAAGTAATAACTACCTGGCTCCCAGACTTGTGGCAATTCAGAGAGAACTTAAAGCGCCTGACATAGAGACAAACGTGCCCGGTTACCGGCAATATTATCATTGTGGCTAACTCTTAAATCGGGACTGAGCACAGGGGCCATCGTCTGGCAGAATGTCACCGGAGATGTCGCAGACTCAGCATTAGGTGTACACGGTAGGGGTGTTAGCAGTGGTAGGCTGAGGGACCCGAGGCTGGGCAACACCCCACGTCCTATGCAGGGTACTGGGGTGTCCCCTTCCCAGGAGTGTCCCCGGACCCAGCAAGTGCAGAGACGTCCCCCCGGGGCGTCAAGTGCATTAGGCCGAGAAGTATCAGCCGGGCCGGCAGGACCAAGGCCATCGCCCCGGTGTCCCCGGGCCCTCACCCGCCCAACCCCCTGCCTCAACTTCCTGTGGCTTCCCGGCGGCTTCTCAGGCTCGCTGCCCCCATAACAGGGCGGGCCGGGCCGTTACCCCCGGGACGACGCGGAGGAGCCAGGACCCCACAGGAGGGAGGCAGCGCTGCCGCCGCGCCTGAGGGGCGAGCTCGAGCCCTGCCTACGCGGGCCCGCGCGGTCCCGCCCCAGACCCGACCCCCGCGGCACCTGAGCTGCGGCTCATGCGCTTCTCCCAGCCGGGCGGCAGCTTCTCCTCGTCCGCCATCTTCCCTCCTGCCGCAACGCCTGCTCCGCCTCAGCCGCGCCGCCTGTCGCCCGCGCCCGCCCGCCGCCGCCGCCGATTGGCTAGGCGCGCTCTGCAACGGGGCCTGGCGGCAACGTCCATTGGATGTCCCAACCGTCCGGACTGGCTTTCTGGCCCTCTACTGGGTAGAAGAGAGGCTGGGCGGACCCTCCCACGTTATCCCCGAGCCCCGCCCCCGGTAAGCCTCAGCCCGGTCCCGCCCACTCGCTCTCACCGGCTCCTGAGTGGTTCGAAGCGAGGCGGGCCCGCCCTTCTCAACGCCCTTTGGCGAGCGCCAAAAAGCTCGCGACCCCTTCTTGGCGCGTCTCGCCGCAGAGCCCACTCAGGCGGGATATAACTTACGGATTGGCTAATGCAGCAGCAACTCCCGCCTTTCTGAGCTGTTCCCGGAGCTCCCCAAGCCCCTAGCCCTCCCTTGCGGAAGCGTCTGGCTGGTGCAGAGCTAACGGCGGCCGAGGAGGTACTTGGGCGGGGCGGGGCGGTGCTGCCTCTGCTGTTGCCATAGCAATGCAGTTGCCTTGGAGATGAGCACCTAAGTGCCCGAAGCTTAAATTTGGCTCCTCCATCCTCCCTCTTCCCCACCTGTTTCCCCCAGATGTCCAAAGCTAACCCAGCCCCTTTTATATTTTGCAGGGCTAACCTTTTCCCTATACTCTGGACCCAACGCCTTCCACGTCCTTTGAAACTTGTTTACTTCCCTTATTCCCTCGCAGTCTGGCTCCTTCCTCCATCCTGGGTGACCGGTGGGTGCAGACACTGACATTCATATAAGAACACGGAGGAGGTGCAGGTGGGAAGAGATGAGCTCAGTTTTAGCCAACTTAAAATAGAGTCTGCAGAGCCCGTGGGACACAGAGGAGGTATTTGGGGACCCAGGGATGGGGAACTGTGGGTAGATATGGGATTTGAAGACACTGACAGTGAAGAGTTCAACTACAGTTCACCTAGCATAGACCCCTATGTGACCATTAAAAAGAATGAGGTTCAGTGAAGTGAACTCATAGGGAAACCTGCCCACAACAAATGAGACGAAGGATGCAGAAGGCGGCTAAGAGAAGTCTGGAGCCAGACTTGGGTTTAAAGCGTGGGACTGCCACTTGCTATGTGACCTTGAACTGATTACTTAACGTTACTCTGTACTTTGGTTTCCCAATCTGCAAAGTGGAGATAAGCAATAATACATACTTCTGTTTAATGTGAAGATTAAATTAATCCACATAAAGCACTCAAGCCAGACTTGGTGGCTCACTCCTATAATCCCAACACTTTGAGAGGCTGAGGCAGGAGGATCACTTGAGCCTAAGTTTGAGACCAGCCTGGGCAACAGAGCAAGACCTTGTCTCTAACAACAACAACAAAAATTTTAATTAGCTGGGTGTGGCAGGGGGCAGTGGCTCACACCTATAATCCCAGCACTTTGGGAGGCGGGCGGATCACTTTAAGTCGGGAGTTTGAGACCAGCCTGGCCAACATGGTGAAACCGTGTCTACTAAAAATACAAATATTAGCTGGGCGTAGTGGTGGGAGTCTATAATCCCAGCTATTTGGGAGGCTGAGACAGGAGAATTGCTTGAACCCGGGAGGTGGAGGTTGCAGTGAGCCCGGATTGCACCACTGCACTACAGCCTGGGTGATAAGAGTGAAACTCTTGTCTCAAAAAAAAAAAAAAAAAAAAAAAGTAAGTTTTTTTATAGTGGCTCACGCCTGTAATCCCAGTACTTTGGGAGGCTGAGGCAGGGGGGATCACCTGAGGTTGGGAGTTTGGGAGCAGCCTGACCAACATGGAGAAACCTCATCTCTAAAAATACAAAATTAGCTGGGCTTGGTGGCACATGCCTGTAATCCCAGCTACTCGGGAGGCTGAGGCAGGAGAATCGCTTGACCCCAGGAGGCGGAGGTTGCAGTTAGCCAAGATCGTGCTGCTGCAATACAGACTAGGCAACAAGAGTGAAACTCCGTCCCAAAAAGAAAAAAAAAGTAAGTTTTAATAGAACATTTTGAGATTTTTACAGGGTTGTATTAGCATAATAATAAAGATACTTTTTTAAAAAGATAATTTTAGACATGAGGGAGTTGCAAAAGCAGTAGGGTTTTCATGTACTCTTCACCCAGCCTTCCCTAATATTGGGACTGAATAATAGAACAAAGTTCTCAGTCAGTAGCAATTTTGTTTCCCAAGGGACTTTTGGCAACATCTTGATATAATTTTGGTTGTTACAACAAACTCAAGACATTTTCAAGCAGGAGATGCTACTGGCTACTGGCATCTAGTATTAGACGCCAAGGATGCTGCTAACATCCTTCAAGGCACAGCCCCCCACAAAAAGAATTATCCAATGCAAGGGCTGGGAGTGATGGCTCACACTTGTAATCTAGGGCTTTAGGAGGCCAAGGCAGGAGGATCGCTTGAGCCCAGAGTTTGAGACCAGCCTTGGCAACACAGCAAGACCCCATCTCTACAAAAATTCAGTGGGTGTGGTGGCCGGTGCCTGTAATCCCAGCTACTTGGGAGGTTGATATGGGACAATCTCTTGAGTCTAGCAGTTAAGAGGATGCAATTCGCCGTGATCTTGCCACTGCACTCCAGCCTGGGCGACAGAGCGAGACTCTGTCTCAAAAAATAAATAAATAAATAAATAAATAAATCCAACCGGAAGTATCAACAATGCCAAAGCTCAGAAACCTTGCCATAAAATAAAATAAGTATAGACACTGAGAAACCAATATCAGGCTAGGCGCAGTGGCTCACACCTGTAATCCAGGCACTTTGGGAGGCCAAGGTGGGTGGATCACGAGGTTGGGAGTTCAAGACCAGCCTGGCCAAGATGGTGAAACCCCGTCTCTACTAAAAAAATACAAAAATTAGCGGGTTCGGTGGCAGGCACCTGGTCTCTACAACACAAAAATTGGCTGGGTGCAGTGGCAGGTGCCTGTAATCCCAGCTACTTGGGAGGTTGAGGCAGGAGAATGACTTGGACCTGGGCAGCAGAGGTTGCAGTGAGCCGAGACTGAACCACTGCATTCCAGCCTGGGTGATAGAGTGAGACTCCATTTTAAAAACTAAATAAACAAATAATAAATAAACAAATAGAACATGACAGGAGCAAGGCTGACACAAAGAACTGTCGCTAGGGGAACAGAGGGACAATTGGTCTCGTCTACCACACTTAAAGAATACAGTGAATAACATTATGTGCCAGGCATCCTGCTATTCTAATTGCATTATCTCATTGAGATGTGGGTGCCATGGTAGTGCTCCTTTTTAGAGGAGGAAACTGAGGGTGTGAGGGGCTGAATCCCATTGCTAAGGATCAATCAAAATTCAAATCTAGATGGTCTCACTGTTGAGGCTGGGCTCATGTAGCCACACTTACAGTGCCACACTGCCTCACTGTCCACTATAACCTTATTTTTGTCTTGATGACTCAACGCCTATAATCTCAGTACTTTGGGAGGCCAAGACTGGAGGATCGTCTGAGGCCAGGAGTTCAAGACCATCCTGGGCAACACAGGGAGCCCCTGTCTCTACAACAGTTTTAAAATGCCAAGTGAGGTGGCTCACACCTGTAATCCCAGCACTTTGGGAGGCCAAGTTGGTTGGATGACTTGAGGTCAGGAGTTTTGAGACCAGCCTGGCCAACATGATGAAACCCCATCTCTGCTGGGCACGGTGGCTCACACCTGTAATACCAACACTTTGGGAGGCCGAGGTGGGCGGATCACCTGAAGTCGGGAGTTCAAGACCAGCCTGACCAACATGGAGAAACCCCGTTTCTACTAAAAATATAAAATTAGCTGGGCGTGACGGCACATGCCTGTAGTCCCAGCTACTCAGGAGGCTGAGGCAGGAGAATCGCTTGAACCCGGTAGGCGGAGGTTGCAGTGAGCCAAGATCACGACACTGCACTCCAGCCTGGACAACAGAGGAAGACTACGTCTCAAAAAAGAAAAAAAAAAATTAGCAGGCTCCCTGCTACTTGGGAGGCTGATTCAGGAGGATTGTGTGAGTCCAGTTCAGGGCTGCAGTGAACTATGATTGAGCCACTGCATTCCATCCTGGGTGACAGAGTAAGACCCTGTCTCAAAACAAAACAAAACAAAACAAAAAAAGGTGCCAGGAACTGTGGGATGCTTAAACATGCTTTCAGCTCATCTACACCTCCTCACAATATACCAATGAAAGCAGACATGAAGTAAACACAATTATTTCCAGTGGATAAGGAAGTAAAGTCTTATGGAGGTTAAATAACTTTGCCTAGGGTCATTCAGCTGTTTGGTGGCAGAGCTACATTCCACACACGGTCTGTGTGATTTCAGAATCTGTATTCCTAACACTTATATCTATTGTCATTACCTGGAGGCTCTTTGATCTATTAGGGTAACTATAATCCTAGGGCCTGTTGACCTTCACACACCCACAGCAAACCCCAGAGCCCTCTTTGGGCTCCCACAGACTCCAGCCCTGCTGATCTACTCTGCCCTCATGGATCCAGTTGATTTGGAACCCTTATTTTAGCAGATGCACACCGATGATACAGAGATGACCAAACAGTCTACTCATCAGTAGACAGCTCTCATGCAAAGAGACAACAACAAAGCAACATCCAAGTCTTTATTAAGGTGAGTTTTTACAAACAAGCATCTATCCCAGTGTGGGGGGGTGAGGATGGGAGAGGAGAGTGGGGCAGCAGGAAGATGGGAATTCTCATCTATTGATAATAAAGCTCCAGGTTCATCCCATCGTGGATCTCATCTGAAGGAAAGGTGTTAAGGAATCCTGACTCTGGGTTCCATCCCCACCCCTTTCATCCATTCACAGCTGGGTCAGGGTGGCCTAAGGTCTCAGCCCAGGGCTTAAAAAGCCCGTTTTGGACTGGGCCATTTTTATTCAGAGAGAACTGAAACTTTACAAAAAAAATTTCTGGCTGGGCACTGTGGCTCACACCTGTAATTCCGGCACTTTGGGATGCGAAGGCATGGATCACTTGACATCGGGAGTTTGAGACCAGTCTGGCCAACATAGTGAAACCACATCTCTACTAAAAATACAAAAAATTAGCTGGACATGGTGGCAGGCACCTGTAATACCAGCTACTTGGGAGGCTGAGACAGGAGAATTGCTTGAACCCGTAAGTAGAGGCTGCAGTGAGCCAAGATTGCGCCACTGCACTCCAGCCTGGGCAACAAGAGCGAAACTCTGTCTCAAAAAAAAAAAAAGTTTCTGTTCCTTCTAGGCCAGGCGCAATAGCTCATACCTACAATCCCAGCACTTTGGGAGGCCAAAGCGGGAGGATCACTTGAGGCCAAACATGGTGGAACCCCATCTCTACTAAAAATACAAAAACAAACAAACAAAAAAAGAAATTAAAAAAAAAATACAAAAACTAGCAGGGAGTGGTGGCACATGCCTGTAATCCCAGCTTCTTGGGAGGATGAGGCAGAATTGCTTGAACCCAGAAGGTGGAGGTTGCAGTGAGCCAAGATCGCACCACTGCACTCCAGCCTGGGCGACCGAGCAAGACTGTCTCAAAAAACTAAATAAAATAAGGTTCTGTACCTTCTGCACAATAGATTTGCCTGAGTCTCACTCCACCCTGACCTACTGTCCAGCACTCAGGTGGAGCTCAAAATTAAGTATTTTGAACTTGAAGTCAAACTATTTCACCAGTCAACCACCCTCCTCCCCAACCAAATAATTACCTAGCTCCCATTTTTTAAGTGCTCACCATGTGCCACGTACTAAGTTAAACACTTAATATGCATAATCTCATGCGGACTTAGTTTTGAACAAAGATAACGGAGGCTGGGTATGTAGATGCTGCCTCAAAAAGTCACACAAAGGATACAGTCCCCTAGAGACACGTGGTCCTTAAAAATCGTGTACCTAAGGAAAAGAAACCTTTAAGGGAAAGGCTAAGAGGCTCTTCAGCCTGAAGGCAGACTGAGGTAGCGGAGCTTCAAGTAAAGAACTGCCTGCAGCGCTCCCGCAACCAAAACCTTCAGGCCTAGACCGGACCACCCCGTGGCTCTACCACTGCACTCACCACTTCTTCAGGACAATCTTGTTCCAACGGGTGCCAGTTGGGCTGCAATCAGCTTCTTAAGGTCCCCGATGGTATCATCCGTGCTGGGCGCAGAGGAGTTAAGGCAAATGGGAGCAGTACAACAAGGAAGAGGACATTCTGGGGCTGAATACCATCTGCCAGAACCCCATGCCCCCTTCTCCCGGTTTTTTTTTTTTTTTTTTTTTTTTGAGACGGAGTCTCGCTCTGTTGCCAGGTTGGAATGCAGTGGCACGATCTCGGCTCACTGCAAACTCCGCCTCCCGGGTTCAAGCGATTCTCCTGTCTCAGCCTCCCAAGTAGCTGGGACTACAGGCGTCCGCCAACACGCCCAGCTACTTTTTGTATTTTTAGTAGAGACAGGGTTTCACCATGTCGGCCAGAATGATCTCAATCTCTTAACCCCGTGATCAGCCCGCCTCGGCCTACCGAAGTGCTGGGATTACAAGGGTGAATCACCGCGCCCGGCCTCTCCCGGGTTTAACTAAAACCCTCCGACAACACAGATTGAGTTGCCCGCCTCACGTCAAGCACCCCCTGCGGGTACCACTGCCTCTCGGCTGCCAGTGGATACTTGCATTTAACGCGGACCTTCTTCCCCAGACGGTCGTTGCACACAACCTCGATCATCCTAGCTGGAGCTATACAGGAGCGCGAGGGTGGGAGACAGCAGAGTCAGAGTTTCAGGGGTCTCCCAGGCCAAAAAGCACCAGCTTACAAGTCTCCCAATCCCAGGCCCTAAAAATCCCGATTACTGAGCATTCCATTCTGCCCCCAACCCCCCGGACTCGAATACTCCCAGGCCCCAAATCCCGCGTCCCAAGACCGCGAACCCCAGGCAGCCGCGCCTCCGCTCCTTCTCGCCGCCAGAAGGCCCGGCCACAAAACTCCATGGCCTCACCTGTCACTGACCCCAGACCCTGAGTGGCGGGGTCGCGACAGCTTTCTCCGACTCTGGGCCTCTCCGCTTGACCCCCTTACCTCGAATCGCCTCGAACCTGCCGACGCCACTAGCTCCTCGTCCGAGCGCTGAACCCGGCCGCAGTTAACGCTGGGAGCCGGAAGCGGAAGTAAACGTGCGGAGCCGGAAGCCCCGCCCCTGGACCGGGGGTGTGGTCAACACTGGGTCAGGTTCTTCCGTGTCTGCGGTACGTTGTGTGCTTGCGGTTCCCAGGTACGGTTTCGGTGTCCCAAGCAAGGCTTGGCAGTGGGACGCCTGTGGTAGGCGCACGGGGTAGAACCGGGGGCTTTGGCGGATGTGGGGGACGGGGAAGGGGTGTGGAGCGAGAGCCAGAGGTCGGTGCCGGCTCCCAGCTTGTTTGAAGCCATTGTTCATTGCAGGGAGATTCGGTCGCATGGTGAGGACGCCAGAGGGTCCCGGGGTTGGGGGTGAGCTCCTCCTGATCCTGAGCCCGAAGCCTCTTGCTGCAGCTACGAGGAGCGAGGGCGGAGAGTGGGAGATGCGAGTCCTGCAGTTATCCCTTCTGACCCCCTGGGTTCATTCAGGGCTGGGCCTCGTGAGCATTTTGCTCACCTCTGCCCTCTGGCCATCGCGTCCCGCGAGGATTTGGACTCCAGTCAGTAGGCGAAGCCTGATCCTGGACTAGACTCCACGCTGCCCAACAGCTGCTGTTACCGCATGCTGCCTCACAGTTCCAGGCTCTCGGTGTCCCGAACAAGATTTGGACGAGACACACAGAGATAGCAAAGCAGCAACCTTAGTAAGCACAGTATTCCAGTCGAAGTGGGAGAGCAGACTGACCTCTGCGAGATGAGATCACCCCCAGCTTGGTGTAGTTTGGTTCTTTTTATGTGTTTTTTTTTTCTTTCTCTTCCCAAGGCTGCCTAATCTCTAGCCAGTGTCTACCTTTTTGATTGATAGGTGTGTTGCTTAGTTACTTTGGCCTCTGTGCGCTTGAGGGCCGCCTCCATGCGTTAATTTTAAGTTCTTGAGTGATATACTCTCCATATGCATCAGCGCTAATGAGCTGATTATCATCCTTATGTTAAGGGTGCTTTTTGTCTTTAATGCACTTGCCTATCCCTGAAGAGCTGCCCCTTACTGGTTTGGTCTGGATTTTGCCTACCATGGGATCCTTGGTCAGTTTTTTATTTTCCTTTTGTTTTGGCTGCTCAGCTTCTGCCTTTTATCTTCCTTCTTGCTCACCCGCCCCTTCACCTTGCTTCTGCTCTCTACTTATTTTGCCCTTTATCCAGCTTTTAATTCCCTTTGCTATTCTTCTGCTTTATTTTCCCTATTCTTATGCCTCACTACCAGTCACCAACCTTAAATGCCCAGGAGGAAGCTGGAAACTTTGCACAATTACACAATCTCCTGCCTCTATATCTTCAGGGAGCACTTTGTACCAGATTCTGGGTTCGTGAGGGCTGGTGAGACAAGGACACTCCTCCCTCAATTCAGTCAAACAATTCATAAACCAAAAAGTATCTGAAACAGGTCTCAGTAAATTGAGAGGTTTATGTAGACAAGGTTAAGGACATGCCTGGAAAAAAAGGAACACAAAACCCCAGGAACAATCTGTGATCCATGCTTTTTTACTAATATGATTTTGAGGGCTTCAGTATTTAAAAGAGAAAAGAGGGCTGGAGGGGGAAAGAGGGAGAGTATAGTCACATTACTGAATCCACATGAAGAATAGTCCATTCTGTATTCAGTTGGCGCTCAGTAAATCGGCACTTTCCATAACATAAAGTAACCATACAGTAGCTACCTGTGGCAATATCTGGCCTTTTAAAAAAATTTTTTTTTTTTTTTGAGATGGAGTCTCACTCTGTCACGCAGGCTAAAGTGCAGTGGTGCTATCTCAGCTCACGGCAACCTCCGCCTCCTGGGTTCAAGAGATTTTCCTGCCTCAACCTTCCGAGTAGCTGGGATTACAGGTACTCGCCACCACGCCTGACTAATTTGTGTGTGTGTGTGTGTGTGTGTGGTTTTTTTTTTTTTTTTTGACAGTTTTGCTCTGTCACCCAGACTGGAGTACATTGGCAGGTTCTCATCTTACTGAAACCTCCGCCTCCTGGGTTCAAGCGATTCTTCTGCCTCAGCCTCTCTGAGTAGCTGGAATTACAGGCATGCGCTACCACACCCAGCTAATTTTTGTATTTTTAGTAGAAATGGGGTTTCACCATATTGGCCAGGCTGGTTTCAAACTCCTGACCTTGTGAGCCGCCCTCCTTGGCCTCCCAAAGTGCTGGGATTACAGGCGTGAGCCACCACCCCCAGCTTAATTTTTATATTTTTTTAGTAGAGATGAGGTTTCACCATGTTGACCAGGCTGATCTCCAACTCCTGACCTCAGATGTTGTACCCATCTCAGCCTCCCCAAGTGCTGGGATTACAAGAGTGAGCCACTGCGCCCAGCCAGAAATTTTTTTTTTGACACAGTCTCGCTCTGTTGCCCAGAATGGAGTGCAGTGGTGTGATATCAGTTCACTACAACCTCCACCTCCTGGGTTCATAGGGTTCTCCTGCCTCAGCCTCCTGAGTAGCTGGGATTACAGGCACATGCCACCACACCTAGGTAATTTTTGTATTTTTAGTAGAGATGGGGTTTTACCATGTTGTCCAGGCTGGTCTCGAACTTCTGACCTCAAGTGATCCTCCTGACTTGACCTCCCAATGTGCTGGGATTATAGGCATGAGCCACCCTGGCCTATTATTTGCTTTTGAATGGCAGGATCCAGAAACTAAGACCTTTTAGTATTGTTGAAGTATACTGCTACAATAGTTTAAGAATTCTCCAACCCCCCCCCCCGGCCAGGTGCAATGGCTCACGCCTGTAATCCTAACACTTTGGGAGGCTGAGGCAGGTAGATCACCTGAGGTCAGGAGTTCGAGACGAGCCTGGCCAACATGGTAAAACCCTGTCTCTAGTAAAAATACAAAAAAAAAAAAAAGCCACAGGTGTGGCACGCACCCGTAAGTCCAGCTACTTGGGAGGCTGAGGCATGAGAATCTCTTGAACCCGGGAGGTGGAGGTTACAGCGAGCTGAGATCCCACCCCTCACTCCAATCTGGGTAACAGAGTGTGACTCTGGCCTCAAAAAACAAAATCCTAGGTCATCACACCCCTCTGCTCCAGGAGGTAGAGAACTGGGTTTTTAGCCTATTCTGGATACCTTCTAGAATTAAATCTCTCTACTTATTAAAGTTAGGGCTACCTGTATTACTAGTTATTCTTGGAATCTACCTTGGGGTTAAGCTAAACAATTTGTAACAAGTGCCCTTAATCCTGCCTCCCCGTAGAAAAGGGACCTAAACATTACACAATCCATCATGTCAATCTTTTTCATTCCGCAATTCCCAGTCAATGCCTCCATCGAGCAGAAAGTAACCAGACTGGAGTCAGCGCCCCATTTTCCCTAGAAATGGAATGAAAAATTGACAGTGAGGAAATCTGTAATTGAAAATGTGAGTCCATGTTGAGAAATAATTACTGTCTTCTGTTTCTCTTTTCTTTTCTTTTTATTTTTTTGGATGGAGTTTTGCTCTTGTTGCCCAGGCTGGAGTGCAGTGGTGCGATCTCAGCTCACTGCAACCTCTGCCTCCTGGGTTCAAGTGATTCTCATGCCTCAGCCGTCCCCATATCTGGGATTACAGGTTATAGGCATGAGCCACTGCGCCCAACCTCTCTTCTGTTTCTTTATGCTAAGCTCTCATAATGCTTAACCTGTGTACTTTGCTTAAGAATTCCAGAAACTGGCCTTGAAAATCTAAATATAGGCTGGGCATGGTGGCTCACACCTGTAGTCCTGGCACTTTGGGAGGCTGAGGCAGAATGATTACCTGAGCTCAGGAGTTTGAGACCAGCCTGGACAACACGGTGAAACCTCATCTCTACTAAAATACAAAAAATTAGCTGGGAATGGTGGTGTGTGCCAATAGTCCCAACTACTTGGGAGGCTGAGGCAGGAGAATTGCTTGAACCCAGGAGGCAGAAGTTGCAGTGAGCTGAGATCACGCCACTGCACTCCAGCCTGGGCAACAGAGCGAGACTCCATCTCCAAAAAAAAAAAACAGCAACAAAAAAGAAGATCTAAATATAGGACCAAGGTTGTGGAATGTCCCATCCCAGGGAAAGATTCCACATTCCTGTTTTGGTCAAGCTGACACCCACCAGACAAGCAGGTGGTCCGTCACTCAAAATAGTAATGGAAACCAGACATGCTGACCTGTGCATCTAAACTCCATGCCCTGACTCCCTAGCTGCAGCTGTAAGCTTGGTAGAATACTCCTTTTCTTTCCTGTCTGTCTGGATGATTGTTGGAGCACTCTGTAAGTTTCCCTAATAAATGCTTTGGACTGATTGCTCTGGTAATTAGTGTTTCCTTGAAATCTCCACTGGCCCCATCTTGGGATGATTTGAGTTCCTTTGTGGGATCCCCCTGCCTCTGGTTTTGGGGGAGACTCTAGCCAGGATAAAACAGATTGGAAGGTCAAAAGTGAGCTGAGGGGGCTGATGTGCTTGAGGAAGTTTAGAAGCAGCACATCTTTACATTCTCTTAGAAATACTGGGTCACAACCAGGCACAGTGACTCACACCTGTAATTCCAGCACTTTGGGAGACCACGTCGGGCGGATCACTTGAGATCAAGATTTTGAGACCAGCCGGGTATGGTGGCGGACATCTGTAATCCCAGCTATTTGGGAGGCTGAGGCAGGAGAATTGCCTGAACCTGGGAGGCGGAGGTTGCAGTGAACTGAGATCCCACCACTGCACCCCAGCCTGGTCAACAGAGTGAGACTTCGTTTAAAAACAAAGAAATACTGGTCACACAAGCATTTACTATAGTTACCATGCCTGGCAGGATTACTGAGAGTCTCATTCGAGTCAGTGTCTTACTCTGTCACAGGCTGGAGTGCAGTGGCATGATCATAGCTCACTGCAGCCTCTAACTTCTGGACTCGAGATCTTCCTGCCTTAGCCTCCCAAGTAGCTGGGACTTCAGGCATGCACCACCACGCATGGCTGATTTTTTTTACTTTTAGGAGAGAGACGGCCTCACTATGTTGCCCCAGGCTGGTCCCAAAATCCTGGCCTCAAGTGATCCTTCCAAAGTGCTGGAATTATAGGCATGAGCCACCACACCCGGCCTTATTTTCCTCTCTAGTGATGTTTTTCCAGATTTCCGACATTGAACATATGTTACTTTTGTAATCAGCAGGGGTGGAAAGGAAATGTTCTTTTTTTAAAAAAAGTTCTAATTTATCAGTGCTTGATTCAAAGATCGTCCAAGCACAGGGTCTTGGTGCTGAGCTGCGGGGTGAGGAGTTAGGAAAGGGATGCGAAGTGCTGCTGAAAGAGGAAAATGGGGCCTCGCCCCCTCCAGCCACGCCTTCCGGACTTGGTCGTTTCTCTAGCCCCGCCCTCGGGCCTCGCCCCGCTCCAGCCACGCCTTCTGGGCTTGGTTCTCGTCTCTAACCCAGCCTCCAGCCTCCCCCCCACCCCAGCCACGCCTTCCGAACTTGGTCCTAGTCTCTAGCTCCGCCCCCGAGCTTTGCCTCACCCCAGGCCCGCCATCCAGACTTGGTCTTAGTTCCCAAATCACGGCTCGGCCACGTCCCCCAGGCCTCTCACTGCCTCAGCCACGCCTTCCAGGCTGGGTTCTGGTCCCCCATTCGCACCTGGAGCCGGTCCGCATTCGTGGATGCGGTCCTGCCCTGGGACCCAATCACTTACCAGGGGAGAGGAAAGTCAAATTTCTCAGCGGGTTACGGGGGAGGTCGCGGCCACCGCCTTGTCAACCCCACCTCGGCGCCCCACAGGAGGACCCCTCGGGTCTCCTTAACCGGAAGCGGAAGTGCGCATCGGCGGGATCATGGCGACTTTGGTCGAACTGCCAGACTCGGTCCTGCTCGAAATCTTCTCTTACCTCCCGGTACGGGACCGGATCCGCATCTCCAGGTGCGGGGGGGAGGGCCGAGCGGAGGGTGGACCTGGCACCTGGAGATGCGGATGTGGCCCGGGACTGGGGTCGTTCTAACCGTGGGTCCCCCTCTCGCAGGGTCTGTCACCGCTGGAAGAGGCTGGTGGACGACCGGTGGCTGTGGCGACATGTTGACCTGACGCTCTACACGGTACGCGGGGGCTGGCGGGTCTGGCCTGGGCCGCGGTTGCGGTGGCCTGGACCCCGAAGACCACCTCTCCCACCCTAGAACAGTGTGTCGGGGCCCAGGCTGGGGATTTAGAGTCCGACAGTCCGGGGCCCATACCGGCATCATCTCTTACCTCCTCCTCTTCGACCTCAGGGCCTCAATTTCTGCATCCCTGCAATGGGGATAATATTGTGGGACTTCACCGAGATCATGCAGGGAAAGGGCTGAGAACAGTCTGGCACATATTTATCATTCGATAAATGCTAATTTATTACTATGTTATCAAGTGGGGTTTGTTGTTGTATTTTTCTGAGATGGAGTCTCACTCTGTCGCCCAGGCTGGAGTGCAGTGGCGCGATCTCGGCTCACTGCAACCTCCGCCTCCCGGGTTCAAGTGATTCTCCTGCCTCAGCCTCCCAAGTAGCTGGGACTACAGGCGCGCACCTCCACCGCCAGGCTAAGTTTTGTATTTTTTGTAGAGACGGGGTTTCACCATATTGGCCAGGCTGGTCTCGAACTCCTGACCTCATGACCTGCCCGCCTTGGCCTCCCAAAATGCTGGGATTACAGGCGTGAAGCACCGCACCCTGCCAAGTTTTTGTTTTGTATTGTTTTTGAGATAGGGTCTTGCTCTGCTGCACAAGCTGGAGTGCAGTGGTGCGATTGCATCCTCGACCTCCCAAGCTCAAGCGATCCTCTCGTGTCAGCCTCCCGAGTAGCTGGAACCGTAGTCACTCAACACTACACTCGCTAATTTTTTTATGTTTTGTGGATACATAGTCTCACTATGTTGCCCAGTCTGGTCTCGAACTCCTGGGCTCAAGTAATCCTCCCAATTTAGCCTCCCAAAGTGCTCAGATTACAGGCATGAGCCATGGCAACTGGCCCAAAACATTTATAGATATATTTGTTGCCCTTTTTGAAATCATCTTCATAGATAACTGCTATTGTAAAGTAGATTTGCACCCTTCCTTTTACCTTACTTCATACATGTGTGTCCGTAAACCATTACAGTATTATTAATGTGTTTCTTTTTGTTTGTTTGTTTTTTGTTTTTGTTTTTTTATTTTTTTTTTTATTTTTATAAAGACGGGGTTTCACCATGTTGGTCAGGCTGGTCTTGAACTCCCAACCTCAGGTGATCTGCCCGCCTTGGCCTCCAAAGTGCTTGGATTACAGGCGTGAGCCACCACGCCCGGCCATTAATGTGTTTCTAAACTTCAGGTAATGCTCTTCTACTGTTTAGATAGTATTCTACTATTTAGACTATTTTCCTGTATATATCCATCTATAACTCCCTTTCATACAATATTGCTTTTGAGGTTCTTTTCTTAAGGACACAGTCTTGCTATGTTATCCAGGATGATCTTCGAACTCCTGGTCTCAAACTGTTCCCCTACAGTCTCCTAAAGAGCTGGGATTACAGGTATGAGCCACAGCACCTGGCCTGATATTATGAAACTTAAAGAGTATTGTCAGTTGTTGGTTTTGTGAGGAAAAGTTGATTTATACATTGGTTTTGTGTGCATTTAAAATTTTATCAACTTTAACTGCTACCCTTGTGAGTTACCATTCAGTGGCCAGTATATCAGTCAGTTTCCCCTAACCTACACAGGTCTAAATTTTGCCAGGAAGATTTGATTCCTCTGTCAAAAGTAGCCCATAACATTTATGCTCTGCAGTTTATCTTTCTCTAATTTATTTTTTTGAGATGGGATCTCTGTCACCCAGGCCGTGGGGTATAGTGGCAAAATCATAGCTCACTGCAGCCTCAGTCTCCTGGGCTCACACAATCTTTCTGCCTCAGCCTCCTGAAAAGATTCATTAGAATATGTTTCTTTCTCTCTTAGTTCATAATGTGGTTTGACTGTGTCCCCACCCAAATCTTAACTTGAATTGTATCTCCCAGAATTCCTACATGTCTTGGGAGGGACCCAGAGGGAAGTAATTGAATCGTGGGGGCCTGTCTTCTCGTGCTATGTAGGATCCAGCCCTACAGGGTTCTGTGAGCCCATCCCTGCTGGTGGGGAGGTGAGAAATTTTAGAAATAAAAGACACAACACACAGAGATAGAGAAAGAGAGTTTGGGCCCTGTGGTTCACTGCCAACCAAAGGGGAGAGTCTGGCAGTAGCCCCGAATGCCTGGACGCTCTTACTTTTATTGAGTTGCAAATCTGTGGGCAGGGTAGGTAGGGCGCAGGTAGGGCATGGCCTTGGTGGTCTATGACTGGGGGGCAGGGTAAATAGGACGTGGCAGTGATAGGGTCAAATGCATCACATGTCTTACAGGAGGGGCTCAAGACTTTCAGGTAGCTGAGATGAGGTAAGGAGCATAATGCATCAGAACTTTTCTATACTTGTTAAGAAAGAACAGGCCAGGGGCAGTGGCTCATGCCTGTAATCCCAACACTTTGGGAGGCCTAGGCGAGTGGATCACAAGGTCAGGAGATCAAGACCATCCTGGCCAACATGGTGAAACCCCGTCTCTACTAAAATACAAAAAAACTAGCCAGGCGTGGTGGCACGCACCTGTAATCCCAGCTACTGAGGAGGCTGAGGCAGGGGAATTGCTTGAACCTGGGATGCGGGGGTTGCAGTGAGCCAAGATTGTGGTACTGCACTCCAGTCTGGGCAATAGAACGAGACTCTGTCTCAAAAAAAAAAAAAAAAAAAAAGAATAAAGACATTAAGATTTATATTACTTTTACTGACTATCTCTTCTAAGAAAAAAAGAACCAGAAGCGGAACATGAGAGTGGACATGGAACGTGACCACTGAAGCACAGCATCACATAGAGACAGTTAAGCCCCCGGATGTCTGCGGGCCTCCATGACAGCGTCAGGCCCACCACAAGAGCTATTTTGGACGTCTCCTTCCCTAGCTGACTAAACAGCAGGCACTTTCCTGGTGCTGGCACTGCCGCTCAGCCAAGGCACCCTCCAGCAGCCCTTAGGCAGGCATGACAGAGGGCTTAAAACGTCTTGCCTTAGAGTCATTCATTTCACAGTGTCGCCCCAGGTTCACACTTCTGACCTGAGAGGCATTAGTAAAAGAATTAAGATTACCTATGAATAACTAAGATCGCCTATGAATAACTAATAACTACCACGGTTATATCTCTAGTTACTTTCTTCTTCATTATTTATATCGAAATAGGCTGAGGCCTTTGGCTCCTGCCTTGGCACTTATGGGATCTCCCCACTTTAATGCTATTCTTATGATAGTGAGTAATTCTCACAAGATCTGATGGGTTTGTCAGAGGTTTCACTTTTGCTTCTTTATTTTCTCTTGCCACTGCCATGTAAGAAGTGCCTTTCGCCTCTCGCCATGATTTCGAGATTGCCCCAGCCATGTGGAACTGTAAGTCCACTTAAACCTCTTTTTCTTCCCAGTCTCAGGTATGTCTTTATCAGCAGTGTGAAACAGACTAATACAGTAAATTGGTACCAGTAGAGTGGGATATTGCTGAAAAGATACCCAAAAATGTGGAATCAACTTTGGAACTGGGTAACAGTTAGAGGCTGGAACATTTTGGAGGGCTCAGAAGAAGACAGGAAAATGTGGGAAAGTTTAGAACTTCCTAGAGACTTGTTGAATGGCTTTGCCCAAAATGCTGATAGTGATACGGAGGATAAGGTCCAGGCTAAGGTGGTCTCAGACAGAGACGAGAACTTTTTGGGAACTGGAGTAAAGGTACTCTTGTTATGTTTTAGCAAAGAGACTGATAGCATTTTGTCCCAACCCTAGAGATTTGTGGAACTTTTAACTTCAGAAAGGTGATTTAGGGTATCTGGTGGAAGAAATTTCTTTTTTTTTTTTTTCTTTTTGAGACACAGTCTCACTCAGCCACCCAGGCTAGAATGCAGTGACGCGATCTCGGCTCACTGCAACCACCATCTCCCCGGTTCAAGTGATTCTCCTGTCTCAGGCTCTTGAGTAGCTGGGATTACAGGTACCCGCCATCATGCCTGGCTATTTTTTGTATTTTAGTAGAGACAAGGTTTCACCGTGTTGGCCAGGCTGGTCTTGAACTCCTGACTTCAGGTGATCCGACTGCCTCAGCCTCCCAGAGTGCTGGGATTACAGGCATGGGCCACTGGGCCTTGCCTCTGGTGGAAGAAATTTCTAAGCAGCAAAGCATTCAAGAAGTGACTTGGGTACTGTTAAAGGCATTCAGTTTTAAAAGGGAAGCAGAGCAGAAATGTTGGGGGAGCAGCAATGGAGGAAGGATTTACAGTGTGCCTACATAAACTGGTTATAAGTAATGTATAAAAGAATTCATGAGCAATAAACTGCAGAAGGCCACAGGAGGCCTCTGGGGAGGAAGGCCGCTGTATTGCCAGCATGTTCCCAGGTACAGAGTGACCTAAGCTCTGATATTTTAAACATAGTGCCCAAGGACATAACACTCCCTTGAAGCACTGGAATGCAACCAGACATGTAGGCTCCTTGCTAAGCCTGCTCCCACCAGCTAAGTTGTCTATAGATAAGCATATGCTTTTAGCTCTTGAGAAACTCGAATAAACTGCCACTGCTATCAGTCTTATGTTTGACGCACAGCCTCCCTTTCACCAATTCACCCCACCATCTGCGCTATAGATTAAAGTGATTGTATTCAATAAATACTGTGGAAAACCAAAGCTTGGGGCCTTTGCAGCCTCCAGTTTTGCAGTTTATTGTTCCTGGCCCCCTGGTCCCACTTTATGCATTCTTAACCTGTCTTATTCTCATTCCTTTGTCACCACTGAACTCAGGGTATGCTGTGGGTGGTGTGTGGGGGGCTGGCACCCTACACAGAAAAGTTTGGAAAATTTGCAGCCTGACTATGTGATAGAAAAGAAAAACCTATATTCTGGGGGAAAATTTAAGCTGGCTACAGAAATTTGCATAAGTTGCAAGGAGCCTAATGGACCATGGGGAAAATGTCTCCAGGCCATGTCAGAGACCTTCAGAGCAGCCCCTCCCATCACAAGGCTGGAAGCCCAGGAGTCAAAAATGGTTTCGTGGGCTGGGCCCAGGTTCCCGTGCTGCATGCAGCCAGGAACTTGGTGCCTTATATCCCAGCCACTCCAGCCGTGGCTAAAAGGGGCCAACGTACACCTTGGGCTGCAGCTTCAGAGGGTGGAAGCCCCAAGCCTTGGCATATTCCACGTGGTCTTGAGCCTGCTGGTGTACAGAAGTCAAGAATTGAGGTTTGAGGCTGAGCGCAGTGGCTCACGCCTGTAATCCCAGCACTGTGGGAGGATAAGGCGGACAGATCACTTGAGGTCAAGAGTTCAAGACAAGCCTGGCCAACATGGTGAAACCCCGTCTCTACTAAAAATACAAAAAATGCATGGTGGCACATGCTTATAATCCCAGGTACTCAGGAGGCTGAGGCAGGAGAATTGCTGGAACTCGGGAGGTAGAGGTTGCAGTGACTCGAGATTGTGCCATTGCACTTCAGCCTGGGTGACAACAGCGAAACTCCGTCTCAAAAAAAAAAAGTTGAGGTTTGGGAACCTCTGCCTAGATTTCAGATGTATGGAAACGCCTGAATGTTCAGGCAAAAGTTTGCTGCAGGGGTGCGGCCCTCATGGAGAACTGCTAGGGCAGTGTGGAAGGGAAATGTGGGGTCAGAGCCTCCCTACACAGTCCCTATTGGGGCCTGCCTAGTGCCTACTGGACACTGCTTAGAGCTGTGAGAAGAGGGACACTGTCCTCCAGACTCCAGAAGGTAGATCCACCCACAGCTTGCACCATGCATCTGGAAAAGCTTCAGACACTCAACACCAGCCTGTGAAAGCAGCTGGGAGGGGAGACCATACCCTGTAAAGCCACAAGGGGTGGAGCTGCCCAAGACCATGGGAACCCACCTCTTGCATCAGCATGACCTGGATGTGGGACCTGGAATCAAAGGAGATCATTTTAGAGCTTTAAAATTTGGCTGCCCTGCTGGATTTCAGACTTGCATGAGCCCTGTAACCCTTTTGTTTGGGCCAATTTCTTCCATTCAGAATGGCTGTATTTACCCAATACCTGTACCCCCATTGTATCTAGGAAGTAACTAGCTAGCTTTGATTTCATAGGCTCATAGGTGGAAGGGACTTGTCTTGTCTCAGATGAGACTTTGGACTGTGGACTTTTGGGTTAATGCTGCAGTGTGTTAAGACCTTGGGGGACTATTGCATGATTGGTTGTGAAATGTGAGAACATGTGACTTGGAGGGGCCAGGGGTGGGATGATACGGTTTCGCTCGTCTCCACCCAAATCTCAACTTGAATTTTATCTCCCAGAATTTCCACATGTTGTGAGAGGGACCCAGGGGGAGGTAATGGAATCACGGAGTCTGGTCTGTCTCATGCTATTCTTGTGATAGTGAATCTCATGAGATCTGATGGGTTTATCAGGAGTTTCCACTTTCACTTCTTTCTCATTTTCTTTTTTTTTTTTTTTTTGAGCCTCTTTTGCGAGGCTGGAGTGCAGTGGTATGATCTTGGCTCACTGCAACCTATGCGTCCCAGGTTCAAGCGATTCCCCTGCCTCAGCCTCCTGAGTAGTTGGGCCTACAGGTGTGCCACCACACCCGGCTAATTTTTTGTATTTTAGTAGAGACAGGGTTTCATCATGTTGGCCAGGACGGTCTCGATCTCCTGACCTTGTGATTCACCCACCTCGGCCTCCCAGAATGCTGGGATTACAGGTGAGCCACCATGCCCAGCCTTCTTTCTGATTTTCTCTTGCTGCTGCCATGTAAGAAGTGCCTTTTGCTTCTCGCCATGATTTTGAGGTTTCCCCAGCCATGTGGAACTCTAAGTCCAATTAAACCTTTTTCTTCCAAGTCTCAGGTATGTCTTTATCAGCAGTGTGAAAACAGACTAATACAGTTCATATTACACAGGTTTACATATGCATGTATAAAAGGCAAATGAAGCATGCTTTCTTAAGGATTGATCATAAGCTGTTTTCTTTCAGTGAATGAAAGAGTTTGATGTAGAAACACCTTTGTAAGCAAACGTGAAGAATATGTTATTAGACAATTTTCCTTTCCGTTAGAATCTATGATGCCAAGTAGAGAAATCCAGCAATAAAAGGCAGATGTAAGCATGCTAATTTTTTCTTTTTAAGATAAAATGTACTGATAATGATAAGCCCAGTGCTATCAATTATATATATATATTTATTTTTTTCCCTACTAAGTCTAACTTCCCAGGGTTGATTTTTGCAGCTTTCACTGTACCAGGTTGTGATTTTTTTCCTTTTTTTTTTTTTTTTTTTTTGAGATAGTGTTTCACTTCATTCTTGTTGCCCAGTCTGGTGCAATGGTACGATCTCAACTTATTGCAACCTCCACCTCCCGGGTTCAAGTGATTTTCCTGCCTCAACCTTCCGAGTAGCTGGGATCACAGGCATGCGCCACCACGCCCAGCTAATTTTGTATTTTTAGTAGAAACGGAGTTTCTCCTTGTTGATCAGGCTAGTCTTGAACTCCTGACCTCAGGTGATCCGCCTGCCTCAGCCTCCCAAAGTGCTGGGATTACAGGCGTGAGCCACCGTGCTTGGCTGTGATTTTTTTTTTTTTTTTTTTGAGACAGTCTCGCCCTGTTGCCCAGGCAGGAGTGCAGTGGTGTGATCTCAGCTCACTGCAGCCTCTGCTTCCCAGAGGGTTCTCACGCCACCACCATGCCTGGCTATTATTTTTATTTATATTTTTTACATTTATTTTTTGAGACAGAGTTTCACTCTTGTCACCCAAGCTGGAGTGCAATGGTGCAATCTTGGCTCACTGCAGTCTCTGCTTCCCAGATTCAATCAATTCTCCTGTCTCAGCCTCCCAAGTAGCTGGGATTTCAGGCACCCACCACACCCAGCTAATTTTTGTATTTTAAGTAGAGATAGGGTTTCACCGTGTTGGACAGGCTCGTCTTGAACTCCTGACTTCAAGTGATCCACCCGCCTCAGCCTTCCAAAGTACTGGGATTACAGGCGTAATGAGCCTGTAATGCCTGGCTTTTATTTATTTTTAGTAGAGACAGGGTTTTTCCCATGTTGCCCAGGGTGGTCTTGAACTCCTGAGCTCAGGCAATCCACCCACCTCAGCCTCCCAAAGTGCTGGGACTATAAGCACGAGCCACCATGCCCGGCCTTTTTATCTGTTGTTTTGTTTTTTTAGCATAGGCTTAATTTACTCTGGGTAGTTTTCACCTTTTAAAATTTTATTCTGTGTTGCTTATTTCTACTGGTAATCATTAAGAAAGGGGTAACACAGGCTGGGCACTGTGGCTTACAGATGTAATCCCAGCACTTTGGGAGGCCGAGGTGGGTGGATCACGAGGTCAGGAGTTCAAGACCAGCCTGACCAAGATGGTGAAACCCCATCTCTACCAAAAATACAAAAAAAGTAGGCAAAGTGGCAGGCACCTGTAATCCCTGCTACTCAGGAAGCTGAGGCAGGAGAATCGCTTGAACTCCAGGGTGTGGAGGTTGCAGTGAGCTGAGATCGTACCACTGCATTCCAGCCTGGGTGACAAAGTGAGACTCCATCTCAGAAAAAGAAAAAAAGGGACAAAATATCAGTGGGTTGCTTTGCTTTCTTTCTTAGTCCAGAAAAACAATAAGAGAATGTATTGCTAAAGATAGATTCTGTTAGTATCTTTCTTTCCCCCACCAGATTATTCTAAGTGGCCGAGTGCAGTGACTCACGCCTGCAGACCTAGCACTTTGAGGAGCTGAGGCAGGAGGATCACTTGAATCCAGGAGTTGGAGACTAGTCTGGGCAACATATCAAGGCCTCGTCTCTACTAAAAATAACAAAAATTAGCTGGGCATGTGTCAGTAGTCCCAGCCACTTGGGAAGCTGAAGTGGGAGAATCACTTGAGTCCAGGAGGTCCAGGGTGCAGTGAGCCGTGATCTCGTCACTGCACTCCAGCCTGGGTGACAGGGTTGTCTCCAAAAAAAAAAAAAAAAAAATGATTTGTTCAAAGTCCTAGCAGACAAGATGGTGCACTGAAACTCTTGTTGAACCTGGGGAGGAGACTGTCTAGGGAAGGGCAGAAGCCCAACAAGGCACCAGAATCTCCCACCCCAGCGATGTCTGTCCAGCCTGGCAGGGGCTTGGAAGCTCCATACCTCTCACCCTGTCACCCCAATCTCTGGCTGTTACAGATGCGACCTAAAGTCATGTGGCATCTCCTTCGAAGGTACATGGGATCCCGGCTCCATTCCCTGCGGATGGGCGGCTACCTGTTCTCCGGCTCCCAGGCCCCCCCAGTTGTCCCCTGCCCTGTTGAGAGCCCTGGGCCAGAAGTGCCCCAACCTGCAGCGGCTCTGCCTGCACGTGGCCGACCTGAGCATGGTGCCCATCACCAGCCTGCCTAGCACCCTGAGGACCCTGGAGCTGCACAGCTGCGAGATCTCCATGGCCTGGCTCCTCAAGCAGCAGGACCCCACCGTGCTGCCCCCTGCTTGAATGCATCGTGCTAGACCGCGTCCCCGCCTTCCGTGACGAGCACCTGCAGGGCCTGACACGCTTCCGGGCCTTGCGTTCACTGGTGCTGGGTGGTACCTACCGTGTAACCGAGACAGGGCTGGATGCCAGCCTGCAAGAGCTCAGCTACCTGCAGAGGCTCGAGGTGGTGGGCTGCACCCTGTCTGCCGACAGCACCCTGCTGGCCATCAGCCGCCACCTCCGAGATGTGCGGAAGATCCGGCTCACCGTGAGGGGCCTCTCTGCCCCTGGCCTGGCTGTCCTGGAGGGAATGCCGGCCTTAGAGAGTCTGTGCCTGCAGGGTCCTCTTGTCACCCCAGAAATGCCCACCCCCCACTGAAATCCTCTCCTCCTGCCTCACCATGCCCAAGCTTAGAGTGCTTGAGCTGCAGGGGCTGGGGTGGGAGGGTCAGGAGGCTGAGAAGATCCTGTGTAAGGGGCTGCCCCACTGTATGGTCATCGTCAGGGCTTGCCCCAAAGAGTCCATGGACTGGTGGATGTAACTGCTCCACCGTCTCTAGGAACCCATCCCAGCTTTCATTGGTGAGCCCTAGCCCCTCTGAGCAGCACTTTGAAGAGGGCAGATAATCAGACTTGAGAAAACTGAAAGCCCCAGGTTTAGAGGACAGAGGCCCAGGGACTTCCAGACCATTGGAATCACTGTTTGCCAGCTGTATGGCCTTGGTCATATCATCAGCCTCTCGGAAGCTACACATCCTAAATAAGGACAATCATAGCTACCTCATAATTACATTGTAAAGCCTTACTCTAAAAGCTCTCGGCCTCCAGAGGCTCTCAATGAAGAGTCACCTTCAGGGTCGTCCTCAGGAACAGGATGGGTGAGGAAGGGGTGAGGTTAAGATTCACAGGCACCCAATGGGCCCCCTAAGAGTACCCAAGAAGGACTGTCTATGCATGCATACTCACACGCCTGTATACCATTTATATACCTACACGCACGCAAGAGACACTGAGAGACAGGGCAACGGAGACTCACGATTTGATGATTGAAATGCTTATAAAAGTTCTCAATTCTATTTTCTGTATTTTGTATGCTGTATTTTCCAAGACATATATTATTTTGCTATTAAAGAAAAAAAATTTTTTTCCCAAAAAGTATTCAGTTTATTCATTCAACCAGTGTTTCTTGAGCTCCGCCTATTTTGCAGGCACTGTTCTAGGTTCTGGGAAACTGGGGCCACAGCAATGAACAAACTGACAAGACCCTGCCCTCGTAGATCTCATAGAGAAGACAGGACAACAAACAGGTAAACTGATCCATGTTTTAATTTTTTGTGGGGGGGGACGGAGTCTCACTCTGTCAGCTAAGCTGGAGTGCAATGCTGCGATCTTGGCTCCCTGCAACCTCTGCCTCCCGGGTTCAAGTGATTCTTCTGCCTCAGCCTCCCAAGTAGCTGGGATTACAGGTGCCTGCCACTACACCTGGCTAATTTTTTTTGTATTTTTAGTAGAGATGGAGTTTCGCTATATTGCCCAGGTTGGTCTCAAACTCCTGACCACAGGTGATCCGCCTGCCTCAGCCTCCCAAAGTGCTGAATTACAGGCATTAGCTACCATGTCCAGCCACCGTGTTGTAATTTTGGAGACTCAGAGACAATACACCAGGGTCACATGATGGAGGCACACTCGCATGGTTGAGTGAGCAGGGCAGGCCTCTGTGCTGAGATCTGAGAGGTGAAAAAAAACATCAGAAGAGCTAGGGGAGAGAGGAAAGGCCAACACTGCTAAGATAAGAATGAACTTGGGCCGGGCACGGTGGCTCACGCCTATAATCCCAGCACTTTGGGAGGCCAAGGCGGGTGGATCATGCGGTCAAGTGATCGAGACCATCCTGGTCAACATGGTGAAACCCTGTCTCTACTAAAAATACAAAAATTAGCTGAGCATAGTGGCGCACGCCTGTAGTCCCAGCTACTCGGGAGGCTGAGGCAGGAGAATTGCTTGAACCCAGGAGGCGGAGGTTGCAGTGAGCCGAGATCGCGCCACTGCACTCCAGCCTGGGTAACAAGTGCAAAACTCTGTCTCAAAAAAAAAAAAAAAAAGAATGAACTTGACATTTTCCAGAAACAGAAAGAAGGAGGTGTGGCAGAGTGAGCAGAGAGAAGAGCCATTGAAAGTGAGGTTGAGGCCAGGCATCCTGGCTCACATCTGTAATCCCAGCAGTTCAGGAAGTCATGGTGGTTGGATCACTTGAGCCCAGGAGTTCAAGACCAGCCTGGGCATCTGAGGCAGGTGAATCACTTTGTGTTCAGGTGTTTGAGACCAGCTTGGGCAACATGGTGAAATCCATCTCTACAAAAAAAATTAGCCAGGCCTGGTGGTGTGCACCTACCCAGCTACTCCCTGCTATCCCAGCTATTCCAGAGACTGAGGTGGGGGGGATCACTTGAGCTTGGGACTCAGAGGTTTCAGTGAACTGTGATCACTGCACTCCCACCTGGGCGACAGAGTGAGAACCTGTCTCAAAAAAATAAACAAAATTGGGACAAGAGTGGGCAGGGCCTTGCAGATGGCTCAGGTTTTATGGGTTCAGTAAGTAACAACTCCTTGTCCTGCCTTTTGAGCCTGAGCCACTTGAAAGATGCAGGTGTCAGACTGTGATCAGGAGCGCCCACCCGTGAGATGAACGTTGTTGTGTGTGGCTAAGCCCCAGCTCTGTGGGCTCACCACCTGCTCAGCAGGCCAGGGTGCCTCCTCTGGTGGTTACTGCCAGGTTGGAGAAGAGGGATGAGCTAAGTACACTTGGTTTCTTATTCTAAGCTCACTCATCAGAGAAGAAGAGCTGGAGATGTTTCTCCCATGCTGTTCCCCACTCAAGAGTTGCGGGTTGCAGTAGAAATTCCTTCTCTCGCTCTCTTTCTCTCTCGCTCTTTTTTTTCTTTAATAGAGACAGGGCCGGGCACAGTGTCTCATGCTTGTAATCCCAGCACTTTGGGACACTGAGGCAGGAGGATCACCTGAGGTCAGGAGTTAGAGACCAGCCTGGCCAACATGGTGAAACCCCTTGTCTACTAAAAATACAAAAATTAGCCAGACCTGATGGCATATGCCTGTAATCTCAGCTACTTGGGAGGCTGAAGCGGGAGAATTGCTTGAACCCTGGAGGGGGAGGTTGCAGAGAGCTGAGATCACGTCACTGCACTCCAGCCTGGGCGACAGAGTGAGACTGTTTCAAAAATAAATAAATAAATAGAGACAGGGATCTCCTTATGTTGCCCAGGCTGGTCTCGAACTCCTGGGCTCAAGCCATCCTACTTCAGCCTGCCAAGTATCTGGGACCACAGCAGTGTATCACCACACCTGGCTAATTTTTTATTTTTTGTAGTGATGGGGTCTCACTGTGTTGCCCAGGCTGGTCTGTAACTCCTGAGTGCAAATGATTCTCCTGCCTTGCCTTCCCAAAGTCCTGGGATTACAGGCATGACCCACTTCACCTGAAATTCCTTTGCCATCTGGCCACATGAGGACTAGGGTATGAGTGTGCCCCTAATGTGGCCCTAGTCAGGGTCTGATTGTCCAATGCTGTGACCAACTCCGGTAGCTCCAGCCCAGGACAGCTGGAGGCTGGGTTGAATCAGGTAGAAACATAGAGACTGGAGAAGTCTCAAAACGTCTGGAGAGCTGGGGTCAGTTTGGGAGAATATGATGGGTGACTCAACACCAGGACTGTGCTGGACTCTGCAGGTGGTTCTGGAAGTGCACTGCTGATGCCCCAACCTGGAACAACTCCAGGGGAAAAAAGCTGCTTTCTCCTCCCTTTCTTGCTCCTCCCTGCCTTTTCAGTAGGAAGGGAGCAGCAGGCATTAATTTTAGTGTTTTTGTTAGTTTTTTGGAGATGGAGTCTCGCTCTGTCACCCAGGCTGGAGTGCAGTGGTGCGATCTCAGCTCACTGCAACCCCTGCCTCCCAGGTTTAAGCCTCAGCCTGCCTCAGCCTCCTGAGTAGCTGAGATTACAGGTACATGCCACCACACCCGGCTAATTTTTGTGTTTTTAGGAGATGGCGTTTTACTGTGTTGACCAGGCTGGTCTCAAACTCCTGGTCTCAAATGATCCGCCTGCCTTGGCCTCTCAAAGTGCTGGGATTACAGGTGTGAGCCACCGCGACAGGCCAGCAGACATTAATTTTGAAGCAGGTAAGTATTTATGGGCAGTGCCAGCAGGTGGGGGGAGGAAGGTCCTGAGCTGTAGCATTTGCCAATTACTACGGTGTAAACAGTCTCATCACAGCTGGTTTCAAGCTACCAACAATTTAACAACTGGCTCACAAAATAATTGAAGATTCAGCATTTGGCTCTCCTGAGCTGCAGTACACTGCCAGTTACCAGTGTCTTCCTCCCGGGCTAAGCCTATGGAGAACTCATTCTGCCTTAATGATTTCTAACATGGCCTTGCCCCGATGGGTGATGGGGTGATAGAACATCAGACAGAGCTGCTCTCCTTTTAAGACCTCCGTGCCCCTGATTATTGCCTTCTCCCAGATGAGGGGCTGGGGGCTTCAGGGCTGCCCTCTAATGAAGGCAAACCATAATCACAATAGCTGACATTTATTGCTTATTATTTTATTTTTTTATATTTATTTTATTTATTTTGAGACATGGTCTTACTTCATCACCCAGACTGGAGTGCAGTGGCGTGACTAGAGCTCACTGCAGCCTCGAACTCCTGGGCTCAAGCAATCCTCCCACCACAGCCTCCCCGAGTAGCTGGGAATAGAGGTGTGCACCACCACACCTGGCTAATTTTAAAAAGAATTATTAAAGAAGAAACATAACAAAAACAAGAATTATTATTTTTTGTTTTTGCAGAGATGCGGTCTCACCATGTTGCCCACGTTGGTTTCAAACTCCTTGGTTCAAGGGGTCTTCCTGCCTTAGCCTCCCAAAGTGGTAAGATTACAGGTGTGAGCCACCACACCCACCCTACTGTGTGCTTCTTATGTGTCAGGCACTGTGCTCAGTTTTTCATGCATGGATTCCTATCTGCAGCCCACCCAGGGAGGTAGAGATGAGGTAACTGAGGCACAGAGAAGTTAAATTGCCCAAAGCAACATAGTAAAGTAGAACCTAAGTAATTTTTTTTTTTTTTTTGAGACACAGTCTCGCTCTGTTGCCTAGGGTGGAATGCAATGATGCAGTCTCAGCTCACTGCAACCTCCACCTCCCAGGTTCAAGCAATTCTCCTGCCTCAGCCTCCCAAGTAACTGGGATTACAGGCACCTGCCACCACACCTGGCCAATTTTTGTATTTTTAGTAGAGATGGGGTTTCACCATGTTGGCCAGGCTGGTCTCGAACTCCTGACTTCGTGATCTGCCACTTCAGCCTCCAAAGTGCTGGGATTACAGGCGTGAGCCACCATGCCTGGCCTCCTTTATTTATTTATTTTTTGAGACAGAGTCTTGTTCTGTCCCTCAGGCCCAATCTCTACTCACTGCAACCTCCCTCACCTGGGCTCAAGCAATCCTCCCACCTCAGCTTCCCAAGTAACTGAGACTACAGGCACACACTACCATGCCTGGGTTTTTTTTTTTTTTTTTTTTTTTTTTTTGGAGACATGTTGCCCAGGCTGGTCTTAAACTCTTGGGCTTAAGCCATCTACCTGCCTTGGCCTCCTAAAGTGCTAGGATGCCAGGCATGAGCTACTGTGCCCAGCCAGGATTTCAACTTTATTTATTGTTCCTAAAACCTGGATTGCATAAGAACATGTACCCTCTATAGATCCTGTCCTTGGAGCAAAGCGACCTTGATGTTATCGTACAAATTATAGTCTATGACACACATCACATTTCTTGCCTGTCCTGGAGGGTTAATTTGGCCTAAACATTCTTTAAAATGATAACAAGCTTTTCCAAAACTCAACCGCTTTGGTAAAGCTAACGGGAGGGCATCAGACTGTGGCCTCGAATGAAGACCAGCCCTAGAAGGTGGGACTGGGAGACTGAGAATGCCCAGTGGGTGGGGCTGAGGCAGGATCCTTCGAGCCCAGGAGTTCTAGACTAACCTGGGCAACATAGAGAGACCCTGTCACTATAAAAAATTTAAATTTAAATTTAAAAAAGAAAAATAAATAACTCGGGCGCACTCTACTAAAATACAAAAAGTTAGCATCTCTACTAAAAATACAAAAAGTTAGCCAGGCATGGTGGTGCATGCTTGTAATCCCAGCTATTCGGGAGGCTGAGGCAGAAGAATTGCTTGAACTCCGAGAATGAAGTTTCCAGTGAGCCAAGATCACGTCACTGCATTCCAGCCTGGGTAACAGAGAGAGACTCCATCTCAAAAAAAAAAAGGAAAAAATAAATAAATCACAGATATAAAATACAGTGTGCAAACGATACGATAGATGCCCAACATCCTGGAATGGGACATTTTTTTATTTTTAAGATACAGTTTCACTCTTGTTGCCCAGGCTGGAGTGCAATGGCACGATCTCGGCTCACTGCAACCTCCGCCTCCCGGGTTCAAGCAATTCTCCTGCCTCAGCCTCCTGAGTAGCTGAGATTACAGGCATGCGCCACCACGCCCAGCTAATTTTTATTTTTAATAGAGATAGCGTTTCTCCATGTTTGTCAGGCTGGTCTCGAGATCCTGAACTCAGGTGATCTGCCCTCTTGGCCTCCCTAAGTGCTGGCCAGTTTCTGTTTTGAGAATTAAGGATTTACAAGGCAAAATAGGTGACGTGCTGCTCTCTTCTGGAGACCTATGATATTACATTTTATCTCAAGCAGGTGCTTTTTGAAACTTGCCAGCCACTATTTAACCTTTATTATTTTATTTCATTTTATTTCATTTCATTTTTGAGACAGAGTTTTGCTCTTGTTGCCCAATGGCGAAATCTCAGCTCACTGCAACCTCCGCCTCCTGGGTTCAAGCGATTCTCCTGCTTCAGTCTCCCAAGTAGCTGGGATTACAGGCACCACCATGCCTGGCTAATTTTTTTGTATTTTTAGTAGAAACAGGGGTTTCACCATGTTGGTCAAGCTGGCCTCGAACTCCTGACCTCGTGGTCCGCCCGCCTCGGCCTCCCAAAGTGCTGGGATTACAGGCGTGGGCCACTGTGCCCAACCGAAACTAACCTTTAGACCTTCCTTCCCTATTGGAAAGTTGTCACTTGAAAAACCATTTTCCTCATGCCTGTAATTCCAGCACATTGTGAGGCTAATGTGAGTGGATAACCTTAAGTCAGGAGTTCAGGAGCAGTCCGGCCAACATGGTGAAAACCCATCTCTACTAAAAGTACAAAAATTAGCCAGTGTGGTGATTCCTGCCTTAATTCCAACTATTCCAGTGGTTGAGGCATAACAATTGCTTGAACCCGGGATAGTTCAAATTGCAGTGAGCCAAGATCATGCCACTGCACTCCAGTCTGGGCAACAGAGGAAGACTCCAGTTTAAAAAAAAAGCATTTTCCTATTCCATTATATTATACCTTTGGATTATAATACCTGCTTACTGCTTGGGGTGGGGATGGAGGTGTTAGTTTAACAGATGAGAAACTAGCAGGAAGGAAGTCAGAGAATTAGCAGTCAGATGATACCGGGCCATGAGAACAACTAAAAATTTTGGGTTTTACTATGAGTGCAATGCAAAGTCACAGAAGAGTCTGAGTTACTGTAGCAATATTATCTGATGTATATTTTAATAATATCTATCTCTCATTTCTACAACTCTTGTGAATCAAAGGTAGAATTGGGGCAAAATTGGAAAGTTAAGGCAATAATCCTGATGAGAGGAAAGTGGTTTGAAAGTTAGTAGGAGGAGGTCAGGTGCGTTGCTCATTCCTGTAATCCCAGCACTTTGGGAGGCCGAGGCGGGTGGATCACGAAGTCAGGAGTTCAAGACCAGCCTGGCCAATATGAAACCCCGTCTCTATTAAAAATACAAAAATTAGGCCAGTGCGGTGGCTCACACCCGTGATCCCAGCACTTTGGGAGGCTGAGGTGGGTGGATCACGAGGTCAAGAGATCGAGACCATCCTGGCCAACATGGTGAAACCCCGTCTCTACTAAAAAAAAAATACAAAAATTAGCTGGGTGTGGTGGCGCGTGCCTGTAGTCCCAGCTACTCGGGAGGCTGAGGCAGAAGAATTGCTTGAACCCAGGAGGTGGAGATAGCAGTGAGCTGAGATTGCACCACTGCACTCCAGCCTGGCGCCTGGTGACAGAACAAGACTCTGTCTCAAAAAACAAAACAAAACAAAACAAAAATTAGCCAGGCATGGTGGCGTGTGCCTGTAGTCCTGGCTCCTTGGGAGGCTGAAGCAGAAGAATTGCTTGAACCCGGGAGACATACGTTGCAGTGAGCCAGACTCCATCTCAAAAAAAAAAAAAAAAAGAAAGAAAGAAAGAAAGGAAAGTTGATAGGAGGGGGAGAACAGAGAAGTTGTGGAATGGTCTGAGGCTAAAGTGAAGGCAGATCCAAGAGCTATCTGCGGATGGATTTTTTTTTTTTTAAGATGGGGTTTCACCATGTTGGTCAGGCTGGTCTTGAAATCCCAACCTCAGGTGATCCGCCCGCCTTGGCCTCCAAAGTGCTTGGATTACAGGTGTGAGCCACCACACCCGGCTGTTTTTTTGTTTTTTTTATAGATGGAGGTCTTGCTCTGTTGCCCAGAGTAGAGTGGCAAGCTCTCAGTTCACTGCAGTCTCTGCCTCCTGGTCACAAGCAATTCTTCTGCCTCAGCCTCCCAAGTAGCTAGGATTACAGGCGCGTGCCACCATGCCCGGCTAATTTTTATTTTTAGTAGAGACGGGGTTTCACCATGTTGGCCAGGCTGGTCTCGAACTTCTGACCTCAGGTGATCCACCTGCCTCGGCCTCCCAAAGTGGGGATGACAGGCATCAGCCACCTAGCTCGGCCTAACAGGTTAATCTTTTAAACAGGGTGTCGCTGGTCTCAAACTCCTGGGCTCAAGCAATTCTCCTGAATAGCTGGGACTACAGCAGGGTTATCTTTGTAAATATGATTATACCCCTGCAGAGGGTTGAAGAAACAAGGAGAAAACCCTGCAGAAAAGAATGTGCCTGGAGTGGTGGCTCACGCCTATGATTCCAGCAATTTGGGAGGATGATCCTTCCACCTTGGGGGTGGAAGGATCATTTGAGCCCAGGAGTTCCAGACCAGCCTGGGTAATACAGTGAGACCTTGTCTCTACCAAAAAATTAAAATAAAAATAAATTAGCCGAGCGTGGTGGCGCACACCTGTGGTCCAAGCTACTTGGGAGGCCGAGGCGGGAGGATCCTTTAGGCTAGACCAGCCTGGGGAACACAGTGAGACCCCCGTGTCTAGAAAAGATAAAATTAGCTGGGTGTGATGGGCTCAACTGTGGTCCAGGCTACTCCGGAGGTTGAGGCAGGAGGATAGCTTTAACGCAGGAATTCCAAACTGCAATGCGCTATGATCGCATCACTGTACTCCAGCCTAGGCGACACAGCGGGGCCTTAGCTAAAAAAATTAGGCCGGGCGTGCTGGCTCACGCCTGTAATCCCAACACTTTGGGAGGCTGAGGCGAGCGGATCACGAGGTCAGGAATTCGAGACCAGCTTCGCCAACATAGTGAAACCCCCTCTCTACTAAAAATACAAAAACTAGTTGGGTGTGGTGGCGGGCGCTTGTAGTCCCTGATACTCGGGAAGTTGAGGCAGGAGAACTGCTTGAACCCAAGAGGTGGAGGTTGTGTTAAGCCGAGAGCGTGCCACCGCACTCCAGCCTGGGCAACAGAGCGAGACTCCGTCTCAAAAAAAAAAAAAAGAAAGAAAAAAGAAAACGGAAAAGAAAAGCACTAGATGAGCATCCCGCTGTCTGCACTCCAAGTCTTGGGCGTCGCCTCCGCGCAAGCTCCGCTCCCTGCTTCGGTCACTGCCTCCAACCCGGCCCTTCGCTCTGGGTTTCCTGGGCTGGCCTCGTTCCAAGTATGGACAGATTGATTTAAATCCTGGTCCATCTTGGATGCGGGAAACGGGACTTTTCTGTCCGCGTCTCGAAGAGATGGCCGCAGCCCTTCACTCAGCTTCGTATTATCCTCCTCACGAAGCTCCTGCAGTTCGGCTCCCTACGCTGAAAGCGGTGCGCAACCGGAAGAGGAAGTGCGAGACGGTGTGTCGTAGTACGTAGTCCTCGCCGTCCCGCCGCTTCCTAGCTGGGTTTTTACCTCAGCTGGTGCTGCTGGTCAGCCTCGGCAGGGCCGTGAGGGAGGGCCTCGTGGGAGGCGGAGCTCGGGTCGGAGGGCGCCACCCCGCGCTCCGAGCTCAGTCTGAGAGGCACCGGCTTCCCGAGGCTGCTCCGGAGAAGCGGTTCCTGCTCCCCGCCAGAATCCCGAGGTGGGAGATTCCCCCTCTGCCTCCTCCCAGCGCTTCTTCCCGCTGTGCCCGCACCAGTCTGGGCCTGGGCCAAGGTCCTTAGTGCAAGCGGGTTTTTTTCTCCAGCCACCGTGCCCCGCTCTTAAAAAGCATCCAGTCAACCCTTGTGTCCTTTCTCCAGAAAGAAAAGCATCTCCGCTGTTGTGGAAAAGACCCCAGCGTCCTCCTGTTAGCGACCGGGCAGTTGCAGTGCGTTCCGGTGAGCCCTGGACGGAGAAGCGCTGGCTGGGGGTGGGGGTGGGGCATTGCTTATTGAAGTTTGAGAAATTGCTCAGCTGTTAAATGCTTTTTCAGGTGTGCAGGAGTTGTAGGTTTATAGAAACAAAAGCAGATATTGCCACAATTCTAAAGCAAAGTAGAAATGCTTCGCTGTTTTGTTTGTTTGTTTGTTTGTTTTTTGAGATCAACAGCTGCTGAACTTCCTAGGTCTGTACCTCCTCAAAGAGCGTCAAAACGGAGGGGCTTCCGGAAAGTAGGATGCAGCCTTCATTAGGCCAGTATCAGAAATTACAGTTGTATTAACTGTGAAAGAGATATGTTTTAAGTGGTTTCCCGTTCGTATATTTTTATTTATTTAATTTTTATTTTTATTTATTTATTTTTTTTTAAGACGGAGTCTCGCTCTGTTTCCCAGGCTGGAGTGCAATGGCGCGATCTCGGCTCACCACAACCTCCGCCTCCCAGGTTCAAGCAATTCTCCTGCCTCAGCCTTCGGAGTAGTACATTGAATATTCTAAACCAAAGAAAATGTGAAAGGCCAGAATACTGAACACCTATTATATAATATGTCCTTGTAGGTTGACCACTTGTTAATATTTTGCATGTTTTCTGCTTCTTTGCATCTCTTGTGTATAGATCAATGTGTATTTTTTTTTTTTCTTTTTTGAGATGGAGTTTCACTCTGTCACCCAGGCTGGAGTGCAGTGAGAAGATCTTGGCTCACTGCAGCCTATGCCTCCCAGGCTCAAGCAATTCTCCCACCTTAGCCTCCTAAATAGCTGGGACTACAGGTACATGCCACCACACCAGGCTAATTTTTGTATTTTTTGTAGAGATGGGGTTTACCGTGTTGCACAGGCTGGTCTTGAACTCCTTGACTCAAGCCGTCTGCCCGCTTGGCCTCCCAAAGTGCTAGGATTACAAGCGTGTGTCACTGACCCTGGCCTATTACAAATTTTTTTTTTTTTTTTTTTTTAATAGACGGGGTTTCACCTTGTTGGTCAGGCTGGTCTTGAACTCCCGACCTCAGGTGATCCACCCGCCTTGGCCTCCAAAGTGCTTGGATTACAGGCGTGAGCCACCACACCCGGCCCTATTATAAATTCTTTTCGAGTAGATTCAAATAAGTTGCAGATGTGATATTTGACTTTAATTAGGTGGCTAATTGTCTCACATTCAACAAAAAAGAAGTTATGTGATACCTCTCACAAATTAATGCCAAAAACAAAAACGCAATAGAAAATGCAGCAAGGTTTGGATAGGCTCTTCAATAAAGAACGTGTCCAAATGAACAATGAATTTTTTTTTTTTTGAGACAAAGTTTCCCTCTTGTCACCCAGGCTGGAGTGCAATGGCATGATCCCAACTCACTGCAACCTCTGCATCCCCCGGTTCAAGCAATTCTCCTGTCTTAGCTTCCTGAGTAGTTTAGATTACAGGTGCTAGCCACCACACTAATTTTTGTATTTTTAGTAGATAACGGGGCTTCATCATATTGGCTAGGCTGGTGATGAACTCCTGACCTCAAATGATCTGCCCGCCTCAGCCTCCCAAAGTGCTAGGATTACAGGCATGAGCCACCATGCCTGGCCAATGAACAACACATCTGTGAAAACAGTATCAGTAAGGAGGGAAATGCAAATGGAAACCACAAAATGATAGTACACACACAGCTGAATGGTTAAAAGTAAAACTAGGCCTGGCATGGTGGCTCACACCTGTAATCCCGGCACTTTGGGAGGCCTAGGCAGGTGGATCACCTGAGGTTGGGATTTCCAGACCAGCCTGACCAACATGGAGAAACCCTGTCTCTACTAAAAATACAAAATTAGGCATGGTGGCACATGCCTGTAATTCCAGCCACTTGAGAGGCTGAGACAGGGGAATAGCTTGAACCCAGGAGGCGGAGGTTTCGGTGAGCCGAGATTGCACCATTGTACTTCAGCCTGGGCAACAGGAGCAAAATTCTGTCTCAAAAAAAAAGTCGTACTAGGCCGGGCACAGTGACTCACCCTTGTAATCCTAGCACTTGGGGAAGCTGAAGCAGGAGGAGCCCCTGAAGCTGCAAGTTTGAGACCAGCTGGGGCAACATAGTGAGACCTCATCTCTACAAAATAAATAAATAAATAAATAAATAAAAGCATAACACAAAGTCAGTCACAGTACCAAGTCTTCATTAAGGTGTGCATGCATTGCTGATGAGGACACATTTTTAAACAGTATCAACTTAATATGGACTTGGTGATGCAACATGCATACGTGTGCCAGGATAAATGTAAAGGTTATTTATCACATTATTTGAAATAGCCCAAAATTGGAAACAACCCAAATGTGGAAACACAGAATGTGTGGCATATTTATTTCTGTGGCATTTTTTTTTTTTTTTTTTTTAGACAGAGTCTTGCTCTGTCACCCAGGCTGGAGTGCAGGAGCACAATCTTAGCTTACTGCAATCTCTCCCTCCCTGGTTCAAGCGATTCTCTTGCCTTAGCCTCCTGAGTAATTGGGATTACAGGCACGAGCCACCAGGCCCAGCCGGTTTTACTTTGTATTTTTAGTAGAGATGGGGTTTTACCATGTTGACCAGGCTGATTTTTTTGAGACAGAAGCTCGCTCTATCTCCCAGGCTGGAGTGCAGTGGCACGATCTTGACTCACTGCAACCTCCGCCTCCAGGGTTCAAGCGATTCTCCTGCCTCAGCCTCCCAAGGGTTTACAGGCATACGCCACCACGCCCAGCTTATTTTTTTAGTAAAGATGGGGTTTCACCATGTTTGATCAGGCTGGTCTCACTCCTGACCTCTTTTTTTTTTTTTTTAAGTTAAAGATGAGTTTCACCATGATGACCAGGCTGGTCTTGAACTCCTGACCTCAGGTGATCCACCCACTTCGGCCTCCCAAAGTGCTAGGATTATAGGCATGAGCCACCACGCCCAGCCCACTCCTGACCTCTTGATCTGCCCACCTCAGCCTCCCAAATGCTGGGATTACAGGCATGAGCCACTGCGTGTGGCTGAGCAGGCTGATCTTGAACTCCTGACCTCAAGTGATTTGCTTACCTCAGCCTCCCAAAGTACTGGGTTTACAGGCATGAGCCACCATGCCCGGCCTCTATGGCATATTCTTCAGCAAAGATATGAACCAAATCACAGGTAGATGAATACAACAAGTTGGGTGCGCCTCACGAGCATAATGATGTCTGAAAGAAGCCAGACACAGAAGAATGCATACTGTCTGATAGTTGCTAGGCAAAATCAACTAGAGTATTTTTTCTTTTATTCTTTGTTTTCATTCATTCATTCATTTATTAAAGAGACCTGGTCTCACTATATTGCCCAGGCTGGCCTCTAACTCCTAGCTTCAAGCCATCCTCCCACTTCAGCCTCCTGAAGAGTTGGATTACAGGCATGAGCCACTGCTTGGCCCAACTAGAGTATTAAGTGTCAAAAGAGTATTACAATGGGGAGGTATGTCATGGAAAAGACTTTGTATGAGATGTAGGGCATGGAAATGTTCTATTTTTGTTTTTTTTTTTAAAGACAGAGTCTCACTCTGTCACTCAGGCTGGAGTGCAGTGACATGATCTCGGCTCACTGCAGTCTCTACCTCCCTGGTTCTCAGCGATGCCCCCGCCTCAGACTCTCAAGTAGCTAGGATGACAGGTATGCACCACTACACCTGGCTAATTTTTTTGTATTTTTAGTAGAGATGGGGTTTCACCATGTTGGCCAGGCTGGTCTTAAACTCCTGGCCTCGAGCGATTCGCCTGCCTTGGACTCCCAAAGTGCTGGGATTACAGGTGTGAGCCACTGCGCCCAGCCTAAAATATTTTTTGTTTGATGTATCCAACTGACATGCCATTATTCTTTTCCCAAAGGTCATTTGTTCCAGGACACTGTCTGTCTTCATTAGAGGAACATCGAGGAGGCAAGGCTGGTGGCTGGGTGACTGATGGATTCTTCTCAGGCAAGTGGAAAGCAGACCTAATTTCAAAATGTTATGCTTGTTTTTATTAGGTAGCCTTGCCTCCTTGTCACATATTCAAGCTTCTTAAGTCAATGATGGTCCTGCTCAGGAAATAACTCTCCATGTGAATTTCTCTAGGAACCATGCCATGTCAGGATGTACAGAGATTGCAATGGAAATGACTGTTTTATTTCAATATTTACTAATTCTTTCTGATCCTTAATCATGCTTGTTGGCTCATTGTTTTGCTGAGTGTTATGACAGATTGTAAGAAGGAGATGAAGGTGTCTAATCTCAAGGAATTTGTGTGCCACTGTGGAGATAATTCTTTTTTTTTTTTTTTTTGAGACAGAGTCTTGCTCTGTCGTCCAGGCTGGAATACAGTGGTGCAATCTCAGACCACTGCAGTTTCTGCCTGCCAGGTTCAAGTGATTCTCCTGCCTCAGCCTCCTGAATAGCTGGGATTACAGGCGTGCACTACCACGCCCAGCTAATTTTTGTATTTTTGGTAGAGACAGGGTTTTATCATGTTGGTCAGGCTGGTCTTGAATTCCTGACCTCAGGTGATCCACCTGCCTCAGCCTCCCAAAGTGCTGGGATTATAGGCATGAGCCACCACGCCCAGCCTGAGATAATTCATTTGTTATCAGATTTTACATAGTGCTGGAACATACTTAGTGCAGACTGCAGCTATAAATAGAGGAGGACTAAACGCAGAAGAGTCCATTGTAAAGCTGTAGTAAGATAAGTTTAGTCATGTTTCAGTGATGTTGATATGTCCATGTGACTGGATGCAGTTGCAAGACAACATCTATATAGAGGAGAAAAGGTCTGAGGCCTGGGAGTACTGTAGGCTTCTAGTTTTCCTTAGTCCTTCATGCATTTTCCTCAGAACATCAAAGAAGATGGTACTTAGCTGAAGCCAGCATGTATTTAGTGGTTTAGCACTTAGTGACCTTTGAGGATGTGGCTGTGGACTTTACCCAGGAGGAGTGGACTTTGTTGGATCAAACCCAGAGAGATCTCTACAGAGACGTGATGTTGGAGAACTACAACAATCTCATTATGCTAGGTAAGACTGGCATAATTTCTTCACTGACCCCTTTAGGAAATGAATGGTTCTTAAATGTTTGCTGTGAAATGGGGGTACTGTAATAAGCAAGATAGGCATAGACCTTGGCAAGTGGGCATTACTTTTTTTTTTTTTTATAGACAGTGTTTTTTTTTTTTTTTTTTTTTTTTTTTTCCCAGACAGAGTCTGGCTTTATCACCCAGGCTGGAGTGTAGTGGCACGATCGCTGCTCACTGCAACCTCTCCTTCCCGGGTTCAGGTGATTCTCCTGTGTCTGCCTCCTAAGTAGCTGGGATTACAGGTGTGTGCCACCATGGCCAGCTAATTTTTGTATTTTTAGTGGAGTCGGGGTTTCACCGTTGACCAGGCTGGTCTCAAACTCCTGACCTCAGGTGATCTACCTGGCTCAGCCTCCCAAAGTGCTAGGATTACAGGCGTGAGCCACTGTGCATGGCCTGGGCATTACTTTATAGAACCAGCTTATAAACTGCCTTTTTTTTTTTTTTTTGCGCAATGGCATGATCTTGGCTCACTGCAACCTCCGCCTCCCGCGTTCAAGCGATTCCCTTGCCTCAGTCTCCCGAGTAGCTGGGATTACAGGCATGTGCCACCATGCCTGGCTAGTTTTGTATTTTTAGTAGAGATAGGGTTTTTCCATATTGATCAGGCTGGTCTCGAACTCCCAACCTCAGGTCATCCATCTGCCTTGGCCTCCCAAAGTGCTGGGATTACAGGCATGAGCCACTGTGCCCGGCCGAACTTCCATTTCTTATATAATAGGAATGAATTTAACATGGACACAAGTCCTAGTAATACAAGGAATAGGGGAGAGCAGTAATTTTTCACACCTTATAACGTGTAGAACTCACCTTTGGGAGAAAAGTCTGGTTCTAAGACGTGGTAAAGCCTTTGTTTCTTTATTTTTTTTCTTTTTTTTTTTTTTTTTTAACGCAGAGTCTAGCTCTGTTACCCAGGCTGGAGTGCAGTGGCACGATCTCAGCTTACTGCAGCCTCTGCCTCCTGGGTTCAGGCAATTCTTCAGCCTCAGCCTCCGGAGTAGCTGGGACTACAGGCACGTGCCACCACGCCCGGCTAACTTTTTGTATTTTTAGTAGAGATGGGGTTTTACCATGTTAGCCAAGCTGGTCTCAATCTCCTGACCTCGTGATCTGCCCACCTTGTAATCTCCCAAAGTGTTGGGATTACAGGCCTGAGCCACCGTGCCCGGCATACTATTTTTCATGCCAAAAAGTACTGTAAAAGCCAATTGAAGGTAAGAATGAGAGATAGCCTTAAAGTACTTCACAAGCCTTAATAGACTTCATAACACACACTGGAGAAAAACACTTCTGTATGTAAAGAAGGTGGTAAATTTTTTTTTTCTATTTTCTTTTTTTCTTTTTTTTTCTCTCATTTTGGAATGTAGTAAAATATTTACTTAGTGCTCAGGACTTAGTATCCACATGAGAATTCACAGTGGATAAAATCCTACAAATGTAAAGGCTACAAGAAGATCTTTACTTCCTTTTTCTTCTTTTTTTTCTTCACTTCTTTCTTATACCTTTTAGTAACTCAACATTAGAGAACTCACAGTAGGCAGATAGCCTGTATATGTAAGAAATCTGGGACAGCTTTCAGAAATTTCTGACAGTTTCAGGTATAAGAAACCTCATGAATTTAAGATAATGTTAAAAATTCTTCCAGTGTTACTAAGTCACTCAACGTGCATTGGAGAGAAACCCTATGAAGGTAAGATGTGGGAAAGCTTTACTTCTGTCTCATGTGTTAATATTTCATAATTTCAAAGAGGCTGAAAACATATGAATGTTAGAAATATGAGAATACCTGGCTGGGCGCCGGGGGCTCATGCCTGTAATCAATCACCTGAGATCAGGAGTTCGAGACCAGCCTGACCAACATGGAGAAACCCCATCTCTACTAAAAATACTAAATTAGCTGGGCATGGTGGTGGGCGCCTGTAATCCCAGCTACTTGAGAGGCTGAGGCAGGAGAATTGCTTGATCCCAGGAGGCGGAGGTTGCTGTGAGCCGAGATTGCGCCATTGCACTCCAGCCTGGGCAACAAGAGCGAAACTCGATCTCAAGAAAAAAAAAAAAATTCGTGAATGCCTTGTCATATATGTATATATATATACACACACACACACACACACACACACACACACACACACATAAACATACACATTCATATTATTTCATCCTTTAATATAAATGATAGATCACACTGGAGAGAAATCTTGATAATACAGAATGAGGGAAATATTGCGTCTCTTTTACAAGTCTTACTATACATGTGAAAATCCACACTGCAAAGAAGCTATATGAGTGTAAATATATGGGAATGTGCTGGGTGTGGTGGCTCACTTCTGTTATCCCAGCACTTTGGGAGACTGAGGTGGGCAGATCACTTGAGGTCAGGAGTTTTGAGACCAGCCTGCCAACATGGTGAAACCTTGTCTCCACTAAAAATATAAAAATTAGCCAAGGATGGTAGCAGGTGCCTATAATCCCAGCTACTGGGAGACTGAGGCAGGAGAATTGTATGAATCCAGGAAGCGGAGGTTGCAGTGAGCTGAGATCGCACCACTGTACTCCAGCCTGGGTGACAGAGCAAGACTACATCTCAAAGAAAACAAACAAAAACCTGGAATATTTTTAGCAATATGTATTTCTTAGGTGACTCAGAAAATACTCACTGGAAGAATAAACTATGAATCTGAGGTGTTACGGGAAGTTTTCAGATATTATTGTTCTTATACACAAGCAAATTCATACTAGAGAAGAAACTGCAATAAATGACATGAAATTGAGATTGCACTTTTTTTTTCTTTTTTAGATGGAATCTCACTTTGTCACCCAGGCTGGAGTGCAGTGGCGTGATCTCGGCTCACTGCAGCCTCTGCCTCCCAGGTTGAAGTGATTCTCCTCCCTCAGCCTCCCAAGTAGCTAGGATTACAGACACGTGCCACCACACCCAGCCAATTTTTTGTATTTTTAGTAGAGACAGGGTTTCCCCATGTTACCCATGATGGTCTCGATCTCCTGATCCCAGGTGATCCATTTGCCTCAGCCTCCCAAAGTGCTGGGATTACAGGCGTGAGCCACTGCACCCAGTCGTTCCTCACTTTAGATCTAAAGACAAAAAAGGTTGAAAGTTAACTAATGGAAAGAGATAATTTCATGCAAATAGTATCCTAAAGAGAGCTCGGCTGGACATACTCGTATCAGAGAAGTAAACGAAGTCAAAAACTGAAAGAAGAGACAGTGAATGACAGTATGTATTAATAGAAGGTAAAATTTATCAAGAAGATAAAAAATTATAAACATATGCATCAAACATCAGAGCCTAAAATACGTGAAGTAAATATTGGCAGAATTAAAGAGAAAAACAGACAATTCTGCATAACAGTTGGAGACTTCAATATACCACTTTGAATTTAATGGGTAGAACAGCCACACCTAGTATCAATAAGGAAACAGGACAAGTGCTATATAGCAGTTGGATCTAACGGGCACAACCCACCCAACAACGGAAGAGAACACGTTTTTTCAAGCATATGTGGAATAGTTTCCAGGAGAAACCATATGTTAGGCCACAAAACAAGTCTTAATGAAACTGAAAGTCTGAAATACATAGCACCATTTCTAGTTACGTAGAATGAAACAAGACATGAAAAACAGAAGGAAAACTGGAAAATTCACAAATGTTTTATTATAAGTAACACACTCCTCACCAACCAATGGGTGAAGCAAGAAATCATAAGGGAAATTAGAAAACATCTTGTGAAAAATGAAAACAAAGACATGGCATACCAAAATTTATGAGATGTTGCTGTGGTCTAAATCTTTTTGTCTCCTCAACTTGCATATGTTGACACCTTAACTCCCAAAGTTATTGTATTAGGATATGGGAACTTTGGGACGTGATGAGGTCATGAGGGTTCTGTAGAATGGGATTACCCCCCGACATGGAAGACACCCCAGAGAGATCCCATGCTGCTTCTACTGTATGTGGTTACTTCAAGAAGATGCCTGTCTGTGAACCAGGAAAAGGTCCCTTATCTGACACTGACTCTGATTGTACCTTGATCTTTGACTTCCTAATCTCCAGAACTGGGAGAAATAAATTTATGTTGTTTATTAACCACCAGTCTATGGTATTTTGTTATAGCACCCTGAATAGACAGATATAGTGAAAGCAGTGCTAATAGGGAAATTCATAGCAGTAACTACTCAAATTCAAAAAGAAAGATCTCAAAGATTAAGTCAAGGAATTTTTACAGGATTCAGTTTAAAAAGAACAGTGCTGGAAAGGATTTTTTTTTTTTTTTTAAGACAAAGTCTTCCTCTTGTTGCCCAGGCTGGAGTGTAATAGCATTATCTCAGCTCACTGCAACCTCCACCTCCCAGGTTCAAGTGATTCTCCTGCCTCAGCCTCCCAGTAGCTAATTTTATTATTTTTTTTTAGTAGATACAGGGTTTTGCCACATTGGCCAGGCTGGTCTTGAACTCCTGACCTCGTGAGCCGCCCGCCTCAGCCTCCCAAAATGCTGGGATTACAGGTATGAGAAGTTTTGTGTCCCTGACAGGTTCCAAATAGACAATTTAACTGAGAGACAGAATGAAGTCCTCAACTCCTTTTCAAATTCCAGTCCAACAAATAAACCCCTACATAAGTTTGTATTTTGCCCTAGGTCTTAACGAATCTTAAAAATTTTTTACTTTTGTCCCCCGTCTCTCAGGTGGGACAAAATTAGAGACCAGACTGAGGGTATATGCTTTCTTTTCTTTTTGAGAAGGTGTATCCGAACGAGTTGTTGGGAAAGCGTCACTCTCTGAGATCTGATTGTGAGTCCTTTATTGCCGGCGACCCGAGAGTCAGCTCATGCTCAAAATCTCTCAGCCCTGAGGAAAGGGCATGATTTCTTTTATACCTTGCTTAAGAAAGGTGGGGAGAAGCCTAGCTGAAGCAGAATTTTACAGAAGCAGAACAAGCAAGTTAGGGAAGGAGGCTGGTAACTAGGAGGCAGGAGGCTCTCATGATTGTTGATTAACTAAGGAGGGTATACACAAGCGGTTTCCATGATTGCTGGTTACGAAGGGGGGCATTTCAGTACTTTCCATAGGATCAGTCAAGGGGATATTCACAATAGCAAGTGAGTTTGTCAAATGGTATGGTTACAATGGTTGTGTGTTTCTATGGTTCTAAGCACAACATGACCCACCACTGTGTGACCCAGGTATGCACTCAAGGGAGGAATGGTGGGGGTTGGGGGAAACCAAGATGGAGTCAGGCTCACTTCTAAGATGGAGGTAATTTGGTTCACCTCAAAGGAGTCTGTATCTGTCACCCAGGCTGGAGTTCGGTGGCATGATCTTGGCTCACTGCTACCTCTGCCTCCCAGGTTTAAGTGATTCTCCTGCCTCAGCCTCCCAAGCAGCTGGGACTAAAGGCGCTTGCCACCATGCCTAGCTAATTTCTGTATTTTTAGTTGAGATGGGGTTTCACTGTGTTAGCCAGGATGGTCTCGATCTCCTGACCTTGTAATCTACCCACCCTGGCCTCTCAAAGTGCTGGATTTACAGGTGTGAGCCACTGTGCCCGGCCACAGGACCCATTTAAAACTAAATTTTGGCCAGGTGCGGTGGCTCACACCTGTAATCTCAGATCTTTGGGAGGCTGAGGCAGGAGGATTGCTTGAGGCCAGGAGTTCAAGACCAGCCATAGCAGCCTAGTGAGACCCCCATCACTACCAAAAAATTGAAAAATGAGCTGGGCACGGTGGCATTTGCCTGTAGTCTCAGCTACTCAGGAGCTGAGTATGGAGGACCCCTTGAACCCAGGGATTCAAGGCTTCAGTGAGCTATGATTGCACTCCAGCCTGGGCAATAGAGTGAGACCCTGTGTCAAAAAAAACCCCAAAACAAAAAGCAGCTAAATTTCCACCAAAAAGCTCCTCCAAAAGAAGAACTGCCAGGGACAGTTGCACACCATTTATGTTGACTTTTACTGTTATTACTACTAGTTTCTGTACTTTAACTGGTTTACACTCTGGAGGTCCGTATCAACTCAAGTGAGTATCACGTAAAAGGATGCCTCAGGCTGGGCATAATGGCTCACACTTGTAATCCCTGCACTTTGGGAGGCCAAGGCAGGTCGATCACTTGAGGACGGGAATTCAAGACCAGCCTGGCCAACATGGCAAAACCCTGTCTCTACTAAAAATACGAAAATTATCCTGGCATAGCAGCATGCACCTGTAATCCCAGCTACTTGGGTGGCTGAGGCATGAGAATAGCTTGAAACTGGAAGGCAGAGGTTGCAGTGAGCTGAGATCATGCCACTAAGCTCCAGCCTGGGCAACAGAGCAAGACTCCATCTCAAAAAAAAAAAAAAAAAAAAAAAGGATTCCCCCAGTTCCACATCCCAGATGACATCATGACATCACTCTGAGCCGAAATTTCACTGCCTGAGATGACCATTTCTCAGAAGACATTGCCCCAAACAAGAATTTTCCATCAGCGCTCAATTTGACCCCTTTGCTAGAAACTATACACCTCTTATCCAGAAATCTCCACCCAGTGATACTCACGGACTGCTTTTCCTAAGGTACAAAATGGACACAGACCATTTTTTGGTTTTCCTCCTGAGCTCTGCTTAGCCCAGGATACTGCTATACTCTTAACTCTCTCCTAATGTGGACCCCTACACTTCCATGCCTAAAGAAAAATCTGAGGCTGGGTGTGGTGGCTCACGCCTGTAATCCCAGCACTTTGGGAGGCTCAGGCGGCTGGATTACCTCAGATCACGAGTTCAAGACCAGCCTGGCCAAGATGGTGAAACCCCATCTCTACTAAAAATACAAAAATTGGCTGGGTGTGGAGGCGGGCGCCTGTAATCCCAGCTACTCAGGAGGCTGAGGCAAGGGAATCACTTGAACCCGGGAGTCAGAGGTTACAGTGAGCCGAGATCACGCCATCGCACTCCAACCTGGGCAATAAGAGCAAAACTCCTTCTCAAAAAAAAAAAAAAAAAAAATTAGCCGGGCATGATGGTGGCACGCCTGTAATCCTAGCTATTCAGGAGGCTGCAGGACAATCGCTTGAAACCGGGAGGGGGAGGTTGCAGTGACCGGAGATCGTGCCATTGCACTCCAGCCTAAGCGACAGAGTGAGACGCTGTCTCAAAAAAAAAAAGAAAAGAAAAAATCTGGTAGAAGTTACTAAAATTAATGAAGATCATTGCTTTTTCCAGCGTTTCGTTTTGTTTTTTTAACAGTGGCTTCTGGGCAGAAATTGATAAGTGAATCCTAAACTTCATATAGAAATGGAAAGAATGCCAAATAGCGAAAACAATTGTGAAAAAGGGGAACACAGTTGAAGAACTCCCATTTCTGGATTTCAAAACTTCCTACAAAGTTGCAGTATTCAAAACAATGTGACACTGGCTTAGGTTCAGATCTATAGATTAATGGTATAGAATTGAGAGTCCAGGTCCGGGCGCGGTGGCTCACGCCTATAACCCAGCACTTTGGGAGGCCGAGGCAGGTGACCACTTGAGGCCAGCCTCCAGCTTCCTTCCCACCCTTCTACCACCCACAGGCCTGGCTCTGATCTCAACAGGGTACTCATGGCTTGGCCCAACCTCCGCCCCACCCTCAAACATGGCTCCAGCCCGGCTGGAGGCCTGGCTCTAACCCCAACCTTGTCCTCTGGGCCTGGCCGCACCTTCCTCCCAGTCTCCGAGCGTGGGCCCCGCCCCTCACCTGTAGCTCCGCCCACAGCCCTGACTAACTTCACCCTTGTTCTCTGAACCTGGGGTCTCCAGCCTACACTGTGAGTCCACAGCGAGGCTCAGCTGCACCCACGCTAGAGGAAACTAGAATTCCTCGGCGTGAAGTCTTCCAGTAGGGCTGAAGCGCGAGCTGCAGAACCGCACCTGGCCGCAGGCTGTAAGCGGAAGTGACGATAAGAGGCACCGCCATCTCTTCCGGTACTGGCTCCGTGAGCCTGAACGAGGTTTCCACTTCGTTGGGTTTCGTTTAGGTTGGAGCGAGTGGACCGGTAGTGGAACAGGTGGTGAGAGTTCGAGTGTATCCCGAGGCTGTCGAGTGGCCTTCTTAGAGAGGCTTGGCCCGCACTGCTCGCGTCAGGTGGGTCCCCGAGGCCGCTCGGGCTACCGCCCGTCACGAAGATCGCGGTTGGTAATTGCCAGGCTCACCCACTGTGCTCCTTTCAAAAACCTCCAGAAAGACCATTGTGAGTTTTTTTCTATGAGGAAAAGAACTTCTTCCGCTTGAGCCACGTTAATTCAGCCCCCAGCGTCGTCCCGCCTTACAGACCCTGGGATTCCCGCTCGGGTGAGCACTGGGTGAAGGATGGTTCGAGGGGGCATCTTGTTAAATGAACGAATGTTTCACTTGAGAATGTTTCTTTGTTTATGCGTCATAAACTTACTTTTGACGCCTTACATTTTGTTAAAGACACTTTAATAGGTGTCTAGGGAGTGCGTATTTCTCTATGGAAATATAAAATTACGTAGACCATAAACAGGTCTTTATACTGAAGAAAAATAAGAAACTAAGCTATTTTGATCTGTACTTCGTAGGCCTGGACTTCCTACAGACTCTAAAAACAGGGGCCTGGCCGTATGTGGTGGCGCACGCCTGTAATCCCAGTACTTTGGGAGGCAGAGGCTGGTGGATCACTTGAGGTCAGGAGTTAAAGACCAGCCTGGCCAACCTGGTGAAACCCTACCTCTACTAAAAATACAAAAATTAGCTGGCCGTGGTAGCGGGGCCTGTAATCCAAGCTACTCCGGAGGCTGAGGCAGGAGAATCGCTTAAACCTAGGAGGCGGAAGTGGAGTGAGCTGAGATCCCGCCCTTGCACTCCAGCCTGGGCGACAGAGCGAGACTCCGTCTCAAAAAACAAACAAATGCCGGGGGCGGTGGCTCACGTCTGTAATCCCAGCACTTTGGGAGGCCAAGGCGGGCGGATCACGAGGTCAGGAGTTCGAAACCAGCCTGACCAACATGGAGAAACCCCATCTCTACTAAAAATACAAAAAATTAGCCGGGTGTGCTGGCGCATGCCTGTAATCCCTGCTACTCGGGAGGCTGAGGCAGGAGAATCACTTGAACCCAGGAGGCAGAGGTGTGATGAGCTGAGGTCCTGCCATTACACTCCAGCCTGGACAACAAGAGCGAAACTCCGTCTCAAAAAAAAAAAAAACGGGCTGGCTGGGCGCAGTGGCTCACACCTGTAATTCCAGCACTTTGGGAGGCTGAGGTGGGCAAATCACCTGAGGTCAGGAGTTTGAGACTTAAACTTACTTTTGACGCCTTACATTCTGTTAAAAAGACATTTTAATAGGCGTCTAGGGAGTGCATATTTCTCTACGGAAACATAAAATTACATAGACCACAAACAGGTCTTTCTAGTGAAGAAAAATAAGAATACTAAGCTATTTTAATTTGAACTTAACTTTCAAGTAGTTGAGCAACCTGGCCAACATGGCGAAACCCCATCTCTACTAAAAATACAAAAGTTAGCTGGGCATGGTGGTGGGTGCCTGTAATCCTAGCTACTGGGGAGGCTGAAGCAGGAGAATAGCTTGAACCTGGGAGGTGGAGGTTGCAGTGAGCCGAGATCGTGCCATTGCACTCCAGCCTGGGTGACAGAGCGAGACTCCCTCTCAAAAAAAAAAAAAAGACCCAAACAAACAGAAAACAAGGGGCCCACCTGGGAGTTCCAGACCAGCCTGGGCAACATAGCGAGACCCCATCTTTACAAAAATAAAAATAAAAAGTAGCCAGACGTGGTGGTGTATGCCAGTTGGAAGGCTGAGGTGGGAAGATCACTTGAGATGGAGCATTTGAGGCTACAGTGAGCTATGATCGTGCCATTGTACTCCAGCCTGGGCGACAGAGTAAGACCTCTCCTCTTAAACAAAAAGATGAAAACGGGCATCCAGAAGGAAAGGATGGAGGCTTTGTTACACTAGTATTAAGTATCAAATTTGTCATTTGTCCTCTCCCTAGAAAAATAAAATATCTTTTATGGTGAACTATTTGAGAATAAGTTGAAAATTGCAGGAAATTGGTAACTTGACTTTCAAGTAGTTGGTAATGCATTTTCTAAAGAAAAAGGATACTGGTCTGCTAAAACCACAGTACTTGTACTTCAACCAAGAAAATTTAACAACAAAAAAAAATGTTATTTAGGCCGGGCACAGTGGCTCACACCTGTAATCCCAGCACTTTCAAAGCCCAGGTGGGTTGCTCACTTGAGGCCAGGGGTTTGAGACCAGTCTGGCCAACATGGTGAAACCTCTCTACTATTAAAAAAAAAAAATTAGCCGGCACCGGTAATCTCACTGGCTGAGATGGGAGAATCACGTGAACTTGGAAGGTGGAGGTTGCAGTGAGCCGAGATCAAGCCACTGCATTCCAGCCTGGGCGGCAGAAGGAGACTCTGTCTTAAAAAACAACAAAAAAGTTATCTAGTATCTACTCTGTAAAAAACAAAATTGTCTATATTGTTCCAAACTAGGCTCTTAGTATCTAAGATCCATTTAAAGTTTATGGCTTGTAGTATCTTTGAACCTAGAGCAGTCACTGTTGTTTCTCTGTCATATAAACCTTTTGAAGAGTCACATATTCTTTCAGAAAGACACACATTTTAATATTTCTGATTCTATTCTTATGGTGTGTTTAAATGTTTCTTCCATTTTTGTTATTTCTTTTTTTCCCACCCTGTTTTTTTTTTTTTTTGAGATGGAGTCTTGCTCTGTCACCCAGGCTGGCACCATCTGTGCTCACTGCAACCTCCCCCTCCCGGTTTCAAGCGATTCTCATGCCTCAGCCTCCCAAATAGCTGGGATTACAGGCATGCACCACCACACCTGGCTAAGTTTTGTATTTTTATTTATTATTTTTATTTATTATTTTTGGGGGGACAGAGTCTCACACTGTTGCCAGGGCTGGAGTACAAGGCGCGATCTTGGTTCACTGCAACCTCCTCTCCCAGGTTCACAAGATTCTCCTCTCGGCCTCCCAAGTGGCTGAGATTACAGTCGCACACCACGACGCCCAGCTAATTTAGTAGAGATGGGGTTTCACTATGTTGACCAGACTCCCGACCTCAGGTTATCTGCCTGCCTCGGCCTCCCAAAGTGCTGGGATTACAAGTGTGAGCCACTGTGCCCAACCTATTACTATAAATTGATAAGAGAGTTTTGGGAGTAAAGTAGAAGACAAGCATTTGAGAACTCATACTGGAGAAAGGCCATTTGTATGCAAGTTACGTGGCAAAGCATTTACGTTTTCCTCAGGCCTTTATGTTCACCTGTGAACTCATACTGGAGAGAAACCCTTTGTATATAAAAAATGTGGGAAAGCATTTGCTGATTCCTCACACCTAAGTAGACAAAATAATTCACAGCCGGGTGCAGTGACTCATGCCTGTAATCCCAACACTTTGGGAGGCTGAGGTGGGTGGACTTCAAGATCAGATCAAGACCATCCTGGCTAACACAGTGAAACCTTGTCTCTACTAAAAGTACAAAAAATTAGGCATGGTGGCACATGCCTGTAGTCCCAGCTACTCGGGAGGCTGAGGCAAGAGAATCGCTTGAACCTGGGAGGCAGAGGTTGCAGTGAACTGAGATTGATCACACCACTGCACTCCAACCTGGGTGACAGAGTGAGACTCCATCTCAAAAAAAAGAATTCACACTGGGGAGAAATTCTGTGAATGTAAGGGTATGAGTGTTACCAGTTAGCCCATCTGTTGCCATCTTTAATTATTGGCAGTGACACCAAAGTTCATCATGTTGGAAAGAAATTTTTGCTACCGAAAAAGAAATAGCACTCTAACATAAATTTTCTCAGCAAGGCAATTTTCTTCTGTAGAAAGGTGTGTCTTGCAGATGGAGCAATGGCAAGAGCACACCTGAACAAGGGAAGGGATTCTCTTCCCTGATGTAGGTAGCTCCTACTGCTGTGTTGTTCCCATTCTGATTGCCTATTTTAAAGAGAGCAGGGGTGTGATCCAGAGTGGCAGGGGTGAGCAGTTTGGGCAGGAAAGGCGATTACAGAACAGGTAACTAAAAGTGACTCAGGTTAGAGCAGGTAACCAGGATGAGTCAGGACTCTCAATATGTGGGTTAGCAGGGTGATGTGTCAGTGGGACTTGTGGTTTCAGTGAGAGGAATAGGTGCAGGTAACCAGGGAAACAGATGTGAACCACTTATTAGAACTTGTGGGAAGATTGTTTACTGAAACTAGGGGCAAGTGGACAAAGAGAACAAGGAAGTTAAACTTTAAAAATGGAGAAGAAACAACAAGGGAGCTGAACATACTGACATACTGATTCTCTAAAGAGAAACTTGGAACTCACTGTATTTAACAATTCCCCCTCTTGAAATATACAGACTTTTCTCTTCTAACTTCCTTAACATGTCTTGGCTTAGTTGTTCTATCTGATTTTCGAAAAGAAAAAGCTTCTTGAATAAGGTGGAGGAGAGTTAAGGGAGATTTTAGTAAGTGCTGTTTTTATGAATCTTTGCACCAGCCCACAGATGCGTGGTATAACATAGTACCTGACATGAATGAGTATACCTACTACAGCTGTGAGACAAGTAAGAATTGAGGCTATAATTTCTATTTCTAGCCATCCTGAGAAAGGGTTATTGACTTTAGAATTTTTAGCTAATTTATTGGACAAAGTGGTAAGTTCTTGTAAGGCCCTCTTTATGCTCCCCTTGGGGGTAGTGTTATTTGGGATGAAGGTGCAACACGGGGTTTTAATCATATCACAAATCCCACTTTTTTTGGTTAATAATATATCTAGGGCCATTCTGTTGTCCTAAACCATCTGACTGGTGGGGCCTAATCGTTGAGCTATTCCTTTAATGGCATCTCTTGTATAGTTAACAAACCTTTGTTGATTATATTAAATGTAATTTATTCTATTTTACATTCTTCTTTATAGTTGACCACCAAAACAGCACAGATTTAAATTTTGCCGCTATTTGATTTTGGGCTTTAAATTCATCTGGTACGCTTCGTGGAACTCTAATAGTGCCTATATAGACCTGGGGGGTCAAAGGACCCATGTGGGGCACTACTTTTACGATTTTCTTTTCTATTGTGTTGATGGAATGCTCAGGTGAAAGGGATGGCCAACTGAACTAGAGCACAAGTGCCACTCTAATTACTTGGCAGAATACCCAGGAATAGTCCCCTGCAATACTGCCACCCATCTGCTTGGGGATGAACAAGGGCAGACTGATTGTTAAGCTCTTGAAAAGGCTTGGTTTCACTGCACCCTGTTAAGACTCCAAGGAATGCTCAGTTTTCCCCCTGCCATGAAAGGCATGAGGTAAAGTCAGCATTAGGAGCTGGAGGCCAGATGGCCCTCAGGGGCTGACCCACAGGGCTTTTGACTTCAGGGATCAGCAGTGAAAGAGTCTTGCATGACTCCTCACCCCAGCCTTTGGGGTTCTGGAAAGAGCTACCATACAGCTTATGCCCGGTCCGTGAGAGGACCACTCGTGGAAAGGGAACAGTTTGGGTCTCTGGCCTGCCTGTCACACAAGCATAACAGTTGCTTTTGTTTGGCATGGAAACAGAATATTTAATCCATTCCAGCCAAGCATTTGTATCTTCCTACCGTGTTTTATTTTATCATTGGGTATATAACGAGAAAAGGTTTGGTTAGCGGAGAACTTAGGAGAGGGAGAAGGGGGTGCAGGAGGTGGGGGAACAAATAAAGCACATTTCAAAGGATCATGTGGGCTCCTTCCCTGAGAGTTCTGCTCCTATGCTATAGAAACAACTTAATGAAAGGGAAGAGCTTTGGGGAGCAGCGATGGGCATCTGTACTGGATTACACTGGTTTAGCTGACAAGGGAAGCTCTTTGGTAAAATGAATGTATAGCTTTAGGAAACTACAGCTACTAGTTGGGGCAGTTCATCCTCGTTCTTCAGTAGTCCATAGAATGTTGGGCCAACTATGGTATAAAAGCTCTGTCTCAGGAGGGCAAGACTCCCAGTTGATACTGGGATCTTCATTGAAACCTTCCCAGACTAAATGATCATGATTGACTAATGTCCAGTCTGAGGAAAGCAAGGAAGGAGAGAGGCATTTTTCTGAAGTGGAGAGTTGTCTTCGACTCGACAAGTCTCCACAGGGTATAACAAGGCAAGCATCAAATGTGATAGTTTGAGGTAAATTGATTTGGTTACATTAATATCGAAGTGGTTGGCAATAGAGTGAGGAAAGAAGGAGTAATAAAATAGATGAAAGAGTTAAATTTTTCTCAGCTTTAGTTTGGCTGAGTTTTTCCTTGGGACTATGGCCCATGACTCTGGAGGGGGCGGCGCTTTCTTGACTTAAGTGTGATGGTGGTTTTTTTTTTTTTTTTTTTTTTGCTGTCTGGACTGCGGCTAGGAGTACTAGGTAAGGTCCTTCCCAGGCTGGTTCGAACTTTTTCTCCTTCCAGCTTTTGATGAGGACATGATCCCCAGGCTGATGATGTATTCGGAACTCTGGAGGTGGTACTTGTGCTAAAAGACTTTTAGTTCTGAGGGAGGAGAAAGTGGAAGATAAACCAAGTATATAATTTCTGAGAAACTGATCTTTTGTTTGAACTTAGGAATGTCAGCAGTGGAATGCAAATAGGGGGAACCCATACAACATTTCATAAGGGGATAAGCCAACATCTGAGGAGCAGTTCGGATTCTCAACAGGGCAATGGGAAGGCATCTAGTCCATGGCAACCAGGTCTCTACAACTAATTTGGTTAGGTGGCTTTTTAGAGTTTGGTTCATTCTTTCCACTCTTCTTAATGAAGGTGGGTGCCAGGGAGTATGATATTTCCATGTTATATCCTGTACCTGGGCTAATTTTTTAATGACTTGTGCAGTGAAATGAGTCCTGTTATCTGAATCAATGTATTTTTTAATTAATTTAAACCTGTGTATAGTATTTTTAAATAATGCCTGGACTACACTATGAGCAGTTGTACTTGAAAGGGAATAGCTTTTACCCAGTGAGTAAGGTGATCTACCATTACTAATAAATACTTCAGATGACCATTTGGAGGCATCTCTGTGAAATCAATGTGGATACGTTAAAATGGGTTTCAGCCGGGACTCCTTCCCCCAAGGGATAACCTTTTTATAGTGTGTTTATTAGTTTTCTTACATACTAAGCAACTGTGTAACCCATTTGGCCAGGGTATAAATTCCTGTGTACCCAAAAACTCTGAGGACTGTGCCTCACATGGCTTGGGGCCCCCAATGAGTCCCTTGATGCACTTGGGAGACTAGATTTCCCTCATAAGGGGTTTAGATAACATTTTTCTTTTTATTTTTTAATTTTAATTTTAATTTTAATTTTAATTTTTAAAGATGGGGTTTCACCATATTGGTCAGGCTGGTCTTGAACTCCTGATCTCAGGTGATCCACCCACCTCAGCCTCCCATAGTGCTGGGATTACAGACGTGAGCCACTGCGCCCGGCTAGATAACATTTTTCTCTGGTCTGGCAATATCCATTTTCCTTCTGAATTTTCTTTAGCACCTGTTTTTCTTTTTTTCTAGTGGAAGAGAAAATGGGGATCATGGTAGGAGGAAAAATGAAAAATAGGCATTTTAGAAGAAATGGTAGCTTGTTTGGCTATCTGATTTGTTAGGTTATTTGCTCAACTTTTAAAAGAAAGACTTTTTAGTATCCGGGGGACATGGACAATAGCTATTTCTTTTGACAGCTGAAGGTTTTGCAATACTTGGGTGATTAGTTCCTTATGAGCAATATCCTGACCTTTACTATTAATGAGACCTCATACAGTCCAAATTTTTCCAAATGTATGAGCCACTCCAAAGGTGTACTTATAATCAGTATAGATGTTTCCTTCCTGGTTCTGCAAGTACTTTGAGGTTTGGCTGAGTGCAAACAGCTTACCAGTTTGGGCAGACCAATTATTAGGCAATTTTCTTGACTATTTCTTCAAGAGTTTTTTTTTTAATCAATTACTGAATACTTACTGTGTCTTTTTCTCTCAGTCACCTGGGAGGAACCATCTATAAATAAGTGTTGTTCCATCCTGAAGGGAGTTGCTTCTAGGTCTGGTCAGACCTTTGTATGGTAATCAGTTACATCTAAACATGTGCTATCTCTTTAGATTTGGATTTCCTGTTAGGAAACCTGCTGGGGTTTTTTTTTTTTTTTTTTTTTTTGAGACGGAGTCTCCTCTGTTGCCCAGGCTGGAGTGCAGTAGTGCGATCTCGGATCACTGCAGCCTCCGCCTCCTGGGTTCAAGCCATTCTCCTGTCTCAGCCTCTTGAGTAGCTGGGATTACAGGCGCCCACCACCAGGTCCAGCTAATTTTTGTAATTTTAGTAGCTACAGAGTTTCACCATGTTGGCAAGACTGGTCTGGATCTCCTGACCTCGTGATCTGCCTGCTCCAGCCTCCCAAAGTGCAGGGATTACAGGCGTGAGCCACCGCATCCAGCCTACATCATCTTTTTCTAACAGAAAGCCTCATACTTTAAGATTCTTGAGTCAGTAAGCTACCTTTCTGCCTTCTGACTTAGGCTAGTTCTGCTCTCAATGAGGTTTTCTCCAAAAGTTTTTTTTTTTTCTGTTATTAAAGCAGTTGCTGCTATAGATTGAATGCATGTAGGCCATTCATGGATTACTGGCTTAAGAATTTTTCATAAGAAAGCTACGGGCTGCTAGTGGCCTCCGCTTTTGGGTAAGTACTCCTAAGGCTTCACCCTTGTTTACACTGACAAAAAGATGGAATAGATGTTTTTTTGTTTTTTTTTTTAGACAGGGTTTCACCATGTTGGTCAGGCTGGTTTTGAACTCCCGACCTCAGGTGATCCGCCCGCCTTGGCCTCCAAAGTGCTTGGATTACAGGCGTGAGCCACCACGCCCGGCCAACTAATAGATGTTTTAACCTTTCCACCTGTTGGATTTCTGGTAATTACCAAATGAGGGGGTTTGGCCCGTCTTGCATGAGCTTTTTGTGTAAGGGTTTTGTTTCTAGGGCATAAGAGTCTATCCAAAGACAGTATTCAACTAATCCTAAAATTTTGTTAAGTTCTTTAGTCTCTGGCAGATACAAGGATGTGATACCTTTAATCTGATCAAGCTCAATTTTCTGTTTACCTTTGCTAATTAAATGACTTGTTCTAATATTTGACTAAATAAATTTGGAGACTCCATACACCTTTGGAATATGGCTGTCCATCAGTATTGCTGTTTGCAACCGGAGTGAGGGTCTTCTCACTCAAAGGCAAATAGGTCCTGGCTGCCCTCTACTAACAAACAAGCCTAGGAGGCATCTTGTAAACCACTGTAAACCAGTGGTGACTGTATGGGATCCTACTGATATTAGTATGAGGATTGGGAACAACTGGGTGTGTAGTTTGGACTATCCTGATTAATACCTCTTAGGTCTTGCACTAATGGGTATGACCCATCTGGCTTCTTTACAGGCAGTTTTAGAGTGTTATAGGGGGACATACAGGGTTCAAGAAGCCTGTCCTGGAGAAGACCTTTAATTATAGCTGTTTAATTTACCCTGGCTTTTGAAGGTACAGGGTATTGCTTTCTCTTTACAATATCCCTAGTGGTTTTTAATTTAACATCAATCGGAGGAATCGGTAACTTTGCTCAATTCCTGTCTTTTGACCATACCTCGGGATGAATGTGTTCTTTGTCTGCAGTGGTGAGCAACTTTAGGGAAGGGAGGAATAATTTAACTTCTGTCTCCTCTAAGATTTTTTTTTGTCCTTTGATTATTCTAATATTTTAATATTAGGCCTAGGGGACTATTGGGGGAATATTATTGTTGCTAGCTCTATTTTTTTTTATCCCTTACTTTACTTTGGGGTATGGTTTTGGGGTGAGGCTCCATCTCCCCTGTTGGAGATTTCTCTCCTTTGGGGTAAGGCTCAATTTCCCCTACTGGAAATTTCTCACCTTTTGGGGTGAGGCTCAGTTTCTCGTATTGGAACTTTCTCACCTTTCCTACTACTGGAGGTCTGTGTGAGGCTTAATCTCCCACTACTGGAGATTTTTTGCCTGCCTTTTCACACACTTGTAACCCCGACAAAGGAATACTTTATCATCCCTGCAGCTTTTCTTGCCTCAGTATGTTCCAACCAAGGAATACTTCACTGCCTCCACAGCTTTTCTTACCTTGGTCCCAACCACCAAGGAAATACTTTGTCACAACTACAACTTTTCTTACCTTAGTCTGTGCACAGAGGTACCTGGTTGCCGTGGTATGCAAAGATCTTTTCCCCCAGGTCACCGGATGGTTTCTTTCCATGTTGCTGAGAGTCCAGTTTTATTCATGGGTCTTGATTCTTTACCATGGGTCTTGATTCTTTAGGCCACTGCAACAAGGCAGCAGGACACATCTCCTCATGAGAGAGGATTGGAGACCGCCCCTAGAGGAGAATGTCTTCCCCATACGAGCCACCAAAGTGTAAGAAACAAATTTTGGTGCCAAAAAAGAAGTAGCACTTGAACATACATTTTCTCAGCAAGGCAATTTACTTCTATAGAAGGGTGTGTCTCACATATGGAGCAATGGTTAGAGCACACCTGAACAAGGGAGGGGACGGGGCTCTTTTCCATGACACAGGTAGCCCCTGTATTGGGTAGTGTTGGCTCACACAGTCTAAGCTAATTCTGATTGCCTATTTTAAACAGAGCAAAGGTAGGATCTAGAGTGGCAGGGGTGAGCAGTTTTGACAGGAAAGGGAACAGGTAACTAAAGGTGACTCAGGTCAAAGCAGGTGACCAGGATGAGTCGGGGACTCTAAATGTGTGGGTTAGGAGGGGGATGTGTGAGTGGGACATGTGGTTTAGGGAAGAGGAATAGTTGCAGGTAACCAGGGGAACAGACGTGAACTACTGATTAGAACTGGCGGGAAGGTTGTTTACTAAAACTAGGAGCAAGGGGACAAAGAGAACAAGGAAGTTAAACTTTAAAATGGAAAACAAAGAATAAGGGAGTTGAACATACTGATACATGGACGCTTTGAAGAGAAACTTGGAACTCACTGTATGTAACAATTAGATTTGTCCTAAATGTCTTGTGGGAGTAGTGATGGCTCATGGATTGGCCTTATAGGTCATCTGGAGGGTCTGAAATTAAACCTACAGGTTCTGAATACAACTCCTTCATAGTTGCCTGAGTCTGGGCATCTGTGAAGAACGGTCATGGATGGTGAGGTCAGTACTGCAGGCTCTCTCACCTTGATGATTAGATTCCTAGAATCATGGCATTAGCAAGTTCTATATGAGATAAATCATGCAGATTGGTCTCAGACCCTGTTGTTTAGTGGCTGCAAGTGTGGCACATTCATGTCAAAATTTACCAGAAGTCAAGATGATGTAGGCCCCAGAGATAGGTTGTTGAAAGATGCTCCTCCAAGGGTCTCTTCTGTTCCCAGAGATCCTGCAGAGCATGGCAGGAATTAAACCATCCTTAACTGTCAGTGCACATTCACAGCAGATTATTTCTGTGTCCCCTTCCTGTGAAATTTAAGAAGTGTGACAGCCTTGTCTGTTCTGTTCTATTCTGTTCTGTTCTTCCTTCTCTGTCCATTTTAGGTGGCACAATCTAAGTGGCAGTGTCTCTTCTAGTATAATCCAGACTCTGTCCTCACTTCTGTTAAGATGGCTCATATAGTCCATGAATCCCACTCATATTCTCTTTATCAAATGATTGTTCAGCCACACTTTCAGCAGTCTCTTCAATACAAGTTTTCTAATTTTTGCAGTATGGATAGCTGAGAATTTTTGAAATCTTCAGCTTCTGGGTTTCTTTTTCCTTAGCAATTTCTTCTGCAATTCAAGTCTCCTGTTTTGCATTTTACTGTAAGCAGTCAGGAAGAATGAAGCTTCCTGCATCCTTTAACACTTTAATTACAGATCTTAGCGATAAATGTAAAAATGTCACCTCTCTCAAGCTCTACCTTCCACAAAATGCTAGAATGCAGTTCTGACAAGTTGTTCACCACTTCATATCAAGGGTTGTCTTTTCTTCATTTTCCAATAGCATGTTCCTCATTCCCAGTGACACCTTACCAAAATCAACCTTATCAACCTTATTTCCAGTGTGCACTTCAGAACTTTTCCAGTCTCTACTCATTTGTCAAGTTTCAAAGCTGCTTCACATTTTTACTTTTTTTGTTTTTAATTGCCCTACCTCACATCTAAGTACCAAAATCTGCCTTAGCTCAGGCCACCATATCAAAATACCACAGACCAAATGGCTTACAAATTCACTTAATTTTAAATAACTGAGGTTACAATCACATATTTATATTCTTACATTTCTGGAGGCTGGAAGTCTAAGATCAGAGTGCCAGCATAGTCAGCTTCTGGTGAGAGCTCTCTTTCTGGCATGTAAATGCCTACTTCCTCATGTCTTCACATGATGGACACTAATAGGTCCTACTCTCACTCTCCCACCCCACCCCCACCCGATGTCTCTTGACATCATTTAATGATACTTCCTAAAGATTGTATTTTCACATACAGTCACATTGGGGTTTGGAGCTTCAACTAATGAATTTTGGGGGTCATTGTTCAGTCCAAAGTACTTAATATGATTATTTTTCCTTTACGCATAGGCAGTCAGATAATCTGTAAATAATGACTCTTTTTCCCCTTCAGTCATTCGGAGATACATATATATGTATGTATGTATGTGTATGTATATATATATACACACACACACACACACACACATTTTTTTTTTCTTGCTTTACTGGACTGATTACAACCTCCAGCACACCACCAACTAAAAGTAGTAATACCAGTATACTTGTCTTTGCAGTTCTGGTGAGACATGAGCTCCATTTTATGACTTGGCTGTAAGTTTTTATTTGTTTTTTATTTTTTGAAGATGCTATTGCCTATAGGAAAGGTTTTTTTTGTTGTTTTTTTTTTTGTCTGACATTACCCTAGGCGTGTCAGTCAGGGTTTTTTTTTTTAATCCAGTTTTTAACATGATGAATGATTCCCAATATTTTACGATTTGTTAGGTTGAATTTCTTTTGAATTTATTAAATGCTTCCTGTGCATCTTCTGTGATTATCTTGTTTATTTACTGATAAAAACTCAAGTACCTAGAACTGCACCTGGCCCATGATGGTACATAATAAATACTTCAATGAAACTATGCGGTAATGGATGCCTGTAGTCCTAGCTACTTGGGAGGATTGCCTGAGCCAAGGGGTTCTAGACCAGCTTAGGCAACATAGCAAGACTCCATCTTAAAAAAACAAAACAAAAAACTTGAATGAGTGAATGCATGGGAGGACACTTTTCTAAACAAATGTGGTCAGACCGGGAGTGCTGGCTCATGCCTGTAATCCCAGCACTTTGGGAGGCGGTGGGGAGAATCACTTGAACCTGGGAGGTTGAGGTTACAGTGAGCCAAGGTCACGCCATTGCACTTCAGCCTGGGCAAAAAGAGCAAAACTCTGTTATAAAAAAAAAAATGTTATCCCTCTGTGAAGGGTAGAATTCATTACATAGATCTAGGGTATTCTTTTAGGTGCCTTTTTTCTGCAGCGATTTTAAGCTATTTTTGTTAATGGTTATAAGACAACCAAGGGCCCCGTGTGGTACTTTATGCCTATAATTTCAGCACTTTGGGAGGCCGATGCAGGCAGATCACCTGAGGTCAGGAGTTTGAGACCAGCCTGGTTAACATGGTGAAACCCCGTCTCTATTAAAAATACAAAAAATATCAGCTGGAAATGTTGAAGACAAAATGGCAAATAAATAGATAGATAGATAGACAGATAAATTAAAAAAAAATTATCTGGGAGAGGTGGTGGGCACCATTGCTTCAACCTGGGAGGGGGGAGGTTGCAGTGAATTGAGATCACACCAGTACACTCCAGCCTGGGCGATAGAGCAAACTCCATCTCAAAAACAAAACAAAACAAAAAAACAAAAGTAGGATTTGCCATATCTTTTAAGCATCTTTTTATTTTCCAATGTGTAGCAAAAATTTATACTTTTTATATTTTTCATGTTTGCTGGTTGTATAACTTCAATCTCCTTTTGCATTCTATGATGACTTATTAATTGTGCATTCTTTTTCTTCTTTGTGTGTTAATCTTTTTTAGAAAGTATCGAGTTTTGTGACTTCTTTCAGATAATACTTGGCTTGAAATGTCTACACTATTTCTAGTATGTTTTCTATTTCACTAATTCTGTTAAATATTTATATAGTTGCATCAGCTTGATTTTCCTTTACTTCTTATTCTTTCTGAACCCTTTTTTGAAAAGGTGTCTTTATACATACTTGAGCTGGAGTTTTAAAAAGTCTGAATACTTGAAAAATCCCAATTAACAATCATGATGCACACTTAGTGCCTTACATATAATTTCATTAGTAATAAATTGGGATTAATTTCTAGCATCATTTTTTCTGTTTGTTTCATTGTATTCCCCTCTCTTTGTATTGATCATATTTTAATTTAAATTATTTTTTCTTGATGTTTGAAATTTGTATATTACTTTTCATTGCCACCACAAAACAAGTTACAAATTTAAATTTAAATCTTCATTAATATTTTTTCTTTCCAACAAAGTGTACTAGGCTGTTTGAATAAAGTGATTCCCATATACACTTACTGCACTTGCAGAGAGACCCAGAAGGAAGTACATTGTCACCCAAGCCACTAGGCAGATCTGTTGACAAAAAGAATAAGCCCCTTGACAGTTATGCCAAATGACACCCTGTGGTAGATTACAGATGGCCACAAGTCTTCAATATTACTATCTGAATGTGAAATCTGTCTCTTTTCCTTTTTATGTGAGCCAGTCTTGTGACTTACTTTGACCAGTAGAAACCAGCAGAACTGAGGTTTGCAAGTCCATCCTCAAGGCTTCTGCTAACCAAGTAGCTGCTGGGTTTTCCCATGGTGTTCTTGTAACAGTGAATAAATCTCATGAGATCTGATGGTTTTATAAATGGAGTTCCCCTGCACAGACTCTCTTGCCTTCTGCCATGTAAGATATGCCTTTGCTCCTCCTTCACCTTCTGCCATGGTTTTGAAGCCTCCCCAGCCATGTGGAACTGCAAGTCTATTAAACCTCCTTTTCTTCATAAATTACCCTATCTCTGGTATTTCTTCATTGCAATTTGAAAATGGACTAATATGTTGGAGGTTAGAATTTAAAGACCTGCCAGGCATTTATTTCAGTGATTCTTCAAAGCAGTTTTAGACAGAACCCCCAGCCTCTCTGATTTTTTTAATTGGCCCCTGAACCTGGTTGGATGAACTGAGACAGAAGGGTATGCTGGAAGCCCTCAGAATGGCTCTCCTTACCTGAAAGCAGAAACTCAGCCATATCCAGAGTTGCAGAGGCCCAGATAATTGACTGGTGTCTTGTGTGGCTGCTGTCTGTCCCCCACTGCTTTCTCTAGTCAGTCAAAACACAGGGTTTTACTTGTCTTCCACTCAGGCTGCAGCTTTATCCTTGAGAACAGGAGAATGTTACCTCTTTGGGACAGAATGTGTCTGAAAGAGTCTTGAGCATCCCTGTGAGCAAATTCCAGGTATCATCCATAATGATAAGTGCACAAACACAAAGATACAAATCAGCCAGAGCTAAGCTTGCATTCCTGGAGTAGATGCCATTGGGTTTACTATTTTCTTATCATGGGATTGGAATTTGTTTGCTAATATTTTTTCATTTTTCCTTTCTTCCTTTCTTTCCTTCCCTTCCTTCCTTCTTTCCTTCCTTTCCTTCCTTCCTTCCTCCCTTCCTCCCCCTCCCTTCTGTGAAAAGTTAAAAGTTCCTCTTCAAAGTTTCCCTTTTTGTTAAAGAATAAGTGGTAAGTGTTAGAAATAATAGTCTGTTTTAATTATTATTATTATTATTACTTTTTGAGGCTTGGAAGCCTCCATCTAGATTTCAGAGGAAATCATCTCTTTTAAAAACTAATTCCCTTTAAGCTTCCTTGCTTTTTGCTAATAACTCTTTGTTAAGCCCTATGTAGCCATGAAATATAGTAAGGGAATAAGTATATTACATATCCTTGTACTTTAACCAAGTTATTATTATTATTATTTTTAAAGATGGGGTTTCACCATGATGGCCAGGCTGGTCTTGAACTCCTGAGCTCAGGTGATCCACCTACTTCGGCCTCCCAAAGTGCTAGGAATACAAGTGTGAGCCACCGCGCCCAGCCTAACCAAGTTATTTGTTCAGGCCTATAGCCTGCTCAGACATGTTTGAACATGTCCAGGCATTTCCTGGCTTATAGCGTATGCCTATTCCTTATGTGGAAATGATATTATTCTCCTAGTTTCCTGTAAGCAATCCTCTTTTTTTCTTTGGTCTCCATCGCGCTTTTACCTCTTTAGGAAAGTTTTTAGTTTTTAGCCAATCAGGATCAGGCTAGATTGTGCAGTTTAGCTCCAGCCAATGGAGAGTAGGACACAGTAGTCAGGACCCAGTGCATCAGGGATAAAATTTTCTCCTTTTCTTTGTTGGATGTGCTCTCGTGACAATCAAGCTTCTGAGAAGCACCCTTTCTGCAGAAAGTAAAATTGCCTTGTTGAGAAAATTCATATTCAAGTGCTATTTTCTTTGCGTCACCGAAAATTTTACCTCTAACAAATTTGGGAGTTCGTCCATGATTCCCATCCTCCTCTAGGGAACAGGGTTCTGGTCCTCTCCCATGAGGAGGTGTGCCTCGTGGCATCGTTGCAGCAGCCTCAGGGGTAAGAAATTGAGACCAACCCAGTACGATGAATAAACCTGGATTCTCAGCAATACAGCCGGCAACGTGGGGGAAAAGATCATCACCACAGCGATCAGGTAACTCTGTGCACAGACTAAGATAAGAGATGTTGTGAAGGTGGCAATCTATTTCCTTGGTGGTTGGGATATATCAAGGCAAGAAAAGCTGTGAGGTTTACAAACGTGAGCCACCTCACCTGGCCCTTGAGAGCTTTTAAACTGGAAGATAATGCTGCCAGGCTGCTGAGCATCGTCACTTAGTCATATAAGCCCCCTTTCATTCCCTTTCTCCTCTGGGAGTCTCCCTTCCTTTCTACCCTTTCTGAGCAGCAACCCTCCAGTAGAAGCCTGTGGATACTCTCCTGCTGTTTGCTACCTCCTGCCACTGCTAACCTGTCAAAACACATCGCAAATAAAGTTTGTGTGCTATTGCCACCTTGTGGTCACATCCTTTTCTTACTCAGCCAAGAAATCACTTGAACACCCTACATATGGGTAAGGTTTTATTTTTCACATTTAGATCCCTAGTCCATTTGGAGTTTATTCTTGTATATGCTGTGACGTATAGTTTTATCTTTTCTCAAATGGCTAACCACCTATATTAGACCTTACAAATGGCATTTTTTGCCCCATCAATCTGAGACATCTTTTTTTTTTTTTTTTTTTTTGAGAGTTTCGCTCTTGCCCAGCCTGGAGTGCAATGGCATGATCTTGGCTCACTGCAACCTCTGCCTCCCGGGTTCAAGTGATTCTCCTGCTTCAGCCTCTTGAGTAGCTGGGATTATAGGCATGTGCCATCACAGCCAGCTAATTTTGTATTTGGTCAGGCTGGTCTGGAACTCCTGACCTCAGGTGATTCACCTGCCTTGGCCTCCCAAAGTGCTGGGATTACAGGTGTGAGCCACCATGCCCAGACAATTTTTTGTATTTTTAGTAGAGATGGGGTTTCACTATGTTAGCCAGGCTGGTTTTGAACTCTTGAACTCAAGTGATCTTCCCACCTCGGCCTCCCAAAATGCTAGAATTACCGGCGTGAGCCACCACGCCTGGCGAAATATCACATTTACAAACGAAATTTCTACATGTTCATGAGTCCATTTTTAGATATTTTATTAGTCTGTTTCTGCTTCATGTGCTAGTACCACATAGTTTTAATTATAGAGGCTTTGTAGTATGTTTTATTTTACAATAATTTAATTCTTTCTGTCGTGTGAAAGCTGCCAATAGTATGTTTTAATATCTGTTATTCATCATTTCTTTTGTTTTTCTTTTGTTTCTTTTTTTCTTTTTTGACACGAGGTCTCCCTCTGTCCCCCACAATGGAGTGCAATGGCATAATCTTGGCTCACTGCAACCTCTGCCTCCTGGGTTCAAGCGATTCTCCTGCCTCAGCCCCCCAAGTAGCTGAGACTACATGTGCATGCCACCACGCCCAGCTAATTTCTGTATTTTTAGTAGCAACTTGGTTTCACCATGTTGGCCAGGATGGTCTCCATCTCCTGACCTCATGATCCACCCACCTCACCCTCCCAAAGTACTGGGATTACATGTGTGAGCCACCGCACCCAGTCTTGTTTTACTTTTCTTGGTTATTATCAGATTTTGTTCTTCCACATAAACTTTTAGTATCAATGTACCTAACTCCAGAAAAATACTTTTGGTATTTTTATTGGATTATGTTACATTTCTGAATAAATGTGGGGGAGTACGTCTGGGATCAGTGCTATTTTAAAACATAGGAAATGTGGTGCTGGCTCATGTGGTAAGATCAGAAAAATAACAATAGAAATACATATTTGTGGCTGGGCACAGTGGCTCACCCCTGTAATCCCAGCACTTTGGGAGGCCCAGGCGGGTGGATCACCGGAGGTCCAGGAGTTTGAGACCAGCCTGGCCAACGTGGCGAAACCCCGTCACTACTAAAAATACAAAAATTAGCCAGGCATGGTGGCGCGTGCTTGTAATCCCAGCTACTGAGGGGCCGAGGCAGGAGGATTGCTTGAACCTGGGAGGCAGAGGTTGCAGTGAGCCGATCGCGCCATCGCACTCCAGCCTGGGCAACAGAGGTAGACTCTGTCTCAAAAAAAAAAAAAAAAAAAAAAAAAAAAAGGAAAAGGGGCTTGCTATTTTGCTGAGGCTGGTCTCGAACTGTTGGACTCAAGCTATCCACCTGCCTAGCCTCCCAAAGAGCTGGAATTACAGGCGTGAACCACTGCGTCCGCCCGGGAAAAGCTTTGGAGGAGCATCTTCTGGGGTGCGTCCCAGGCCACATCCCGGCCCCCCAGCCCATCTGGTCACCTAAGCCGCGGGCTAGACCGGGTCCCACCTATAAACCGCTCCCGAGTAGGGGACCCAACCCACAGTTCCGTCCAGAGACCCGGTTCTAACCTCACCTTTTTCTCTGAACTTGTTTCTGCATCCCGCTCCCCAAGCCAACCAGAGGCCCTGTCCGCACCCACCTGGGAAGAAACTAGAATAGAAATTCTGTGTTCAATTGAGTTGTAAGTGGTTGAAACTCCAGCCGAGGAGCCTAGACCGGCCCGAAGCTCAGAACGGAAGTGACGTCAGCGCGCCACCGCCGTCTTTTCCGGCGCTGGCTCCGAGTGTTCCGTGCCGTTTAGCTTTTATGGTGGTGGAGTTCACCCGGTTGTGGTGAGTTCTGCCTGTTTCGGGGTCCCGGAGATAGCAGCGGGGGAGGCAAAGGAAGGATTGGGCCTGGTCGCCTAGGAGACTCTCGGATCCAGCTCGTTTCACTCGCTTCTCCGGGGCCTGTCCCTCCTCCCGGCGCGGCCAGTTCCGAGAGTAGGCAGGCTCGGTCGGTCCCTGTCAGGAGGCGGGTCGGGAAGTCTGTTTGTCCCGCCTCCGCGGGGTGTTTTCTGGAGTGCTTCCATCCTCTGTGCTCCCCCTCTTCAAAAGCTTGGAAAGCAGCCTTTGTGAATTTTTTCTGTCCGAAAGGAAGAGGATTTCTGTCTTTCTAGTGAGATTGGCTCCGGCCGCGCATCTTCCTGCCTCAGGAATCTGGCGATTCCGGCGTGTTCCTGGTGAGCACCGGCAGAAGACTGGTTTCAGGAGAGGTCTTCATTCTTTGCTAAAAAATGTCTCATCTGAGAATCTGGCGTTGTCTTGATGTCGTTTACTTATTTTTGACACATTACATTCAGATGGAAAAAATATAGTTGTTTAGGGTGTGCCTGTTTTTGTATGTATTATGAACACGTGTGGATTGTAAGCCTTTAGTTTTTAATTTTCATTTTCTTGGACTTTATTTTTTTCCCAGTTGTTACCAGCTCCAAGCCTTTCTACTAAAGAAACGCAGGCTGGGCACGGTGGCTCACGCCTGTAATCACAGCACGTTGGGAGCCGAGGCGGCGTATCACCCGAAGTCAGGAGTCCCAGACCAACCTGGCCAACATGGTGAAACCCTGTCTCTACTAAAAATACAAAAATTAGCAAGGCGTGGTGGCGGGCCCCTGTAATACCAGCTGTTGGAGATAAATAAAATGCTTGGTGCTGCAAAGTGAAACCAGCACTCAGGCAAAAGTTTTCTAAGCAAGGCATTTCTACAGAAGGGTGCGTTTCGCTGATGGAGCATTGGCGGGAGCACACCGGGTAAGGGAGGGTAAAAGGTTTTATCTCTGAGGCAGGGTTCCTACCTCCATGTCACTCCCTCAAGAGTTGAGGTCGGACCGCAGAGTGTAAACTGACCCTATTGGCTATTTGTGAATATTTTCCCCCAAATAAGGAAGGGAGGGGGGATATGTGAGTCACAATGTTGGGACATGCGGTTTTGAAGGGTGGAATAGTTGTAGAGTGGGTAGCCAAGGGAACAGATGTGAGTTATTGATTAGAGCTGACGGGAAGGTTGTTTATAGTAACTAGAGGCAAGGAGGCATGGAGAACAAGAAAGCTGAGTTTGAGAACAAAGAACAGGGAAGTTAACAGGCTGAACTTTTGAAGAGAAATTCAGAGAATATTATATCTTACACAGCTACTCCGGAGGCTGAGGCAGGAGAATCGCTTGAACCCGCGGGGGGGCAGAAGTTGCAGTGAGCCGAGATCCCGCCACTGCACTCCAGCCTAGGCGACAAGAGCGAAACTGTCTCAAAAAAAAAAAGAAAAAAGAAAGGCAACAATACTCAGGTGTTCTCTTCATGTGAAGTTGCCACAGAGCTTCAAAATAGGGGCCTCAAGGAAGAAAGGAGGGAGATTTGATTACACTGATACTAGGATTATTTATTACTATAATTAGAATATTATTCTAGTATTAGTGTAATAAAGTAGTATCTACAGAATTTATTCTTCTTAACAGCATGTTTGGTCTAAGTGTAGTTTTTACATTTTTTTTTCCAAAAATTTGATCCTAAGGAAAACTTGAACATGTAACACACCCAGCTTAGTAGATTTATTTATTTTTTTTAGTATTGTGCTTGTTTTCTTTCTCCTCAAGTAAATCTTATGGTGAACAATTTGAGTGTAAATTGAGCATGAATTGCACACATCATACTTGACCTTTAAATACTTGGTAATGCATCTCCTGAAAAAAAGGCATTGTCATACTAAAACCACAGTACTAGTATTTCACTTAAATAAAAAATAATGTCATGAAATGTCTACTTTGTGTAATAACTAAAATTCTCCACATTGATACAAGTGTTTTTGGATCTAAGATCCATTCAAGATTTTTGCATTGCAATTTCTAGTGTCTTCAGTGTCTGTTTACCTAGAACAGTTATTATTGTCTAGTATGTTGACTTTCACAGTCACATTCTCTTAGAAAGTCATACAATCAAATATTTTTTTGGATTCTCATGTTGTGTGTAAATATTCCTTTATTTCATGGGATTTCCTACAAACTTGCAATTGGATCCAGAGGAGGAGCTGACAACCTGTGTGTTTGGTAAGTATGTATGTACTTCATGCTTTGGAGACCATAAAATCTCAAATTACTCAGTTCTGCCTTAGTAACTTGATGTCCCATGATTTGTTGTTCATTCTCTGTCACGGAGCTAGTGGCAAACCACAAAAGAAAAGTTAATCTGCACAAGAGGCATGGATTGACTCTGGAATACCAGAGGGCTCTACTCTACATCTTCTGTTGGTGCCTGCCAGAGGCTTCCAATAAATAGCATGATATTTAACATGGACACGTTAAGTATCTTTGGGTTTGCTGGATCAGGTGGACCAAGTGCTTGGGAAGCCTGCACTGCAGCCTGAAATTGCTCTGGTGTACAGTTGAAACTAGAATCCCTACAGGGAAGTGTGTGGGGCATAAAAGCACGTGCAACTGTATATGTTGCCTCCAAAATTCAAGAGGCCTACGGATGGTATTTCTATTGATAGTTCTGTTTTTAGTTTTTTTTTTTTTTTGAGACAGTCTCGCTCTGTCGCCCAGGCTGGAGTGCAGGTGGCGCAATCTTGGCTCACTGCAACCTCTGCCTCCCAGGTTCAAGCAGTTCTCTGCCTTAGTCTCCCAAGTAGCTGGGATTACAGGCGCCCGCCACCATGCCCTGCTAATTTCTGTATTTTTAGTAGAGATGGGGTTTTACTGTCTTGGCCAGGCTGACTCTTGAACTCCTGACCTTGTGATCCACCCGTCTTGGCCTCCCAAAGTGCTGGGATTACAGGTGTGAGCCACCATGCCTGGCCTACTTTTAGTTATTTGAGATCAGGGATATTGCTAGTGATAATTTTACAGGCATGAGCCACCGCGCCTGAAATTGTTCTCTATAGTGGCTGTACTAATTTACATTCCCACCAACTTCATACAAGGATTTTCTTTTCACCACATCTTCATCAGCATTTATGATTCCCTGTCTTTTTTTTTATAAAAGCCTCTAAATGAGGTGAGATGATATCTCATTGTGGTATGTGTGATTTGTATTTCTCTGATGATTAATGATGTTGAGCATTTTTTCATATAGCTGTTGGCTATTTGTATGTCTCTTTTTGAGAAACATCTATTCTGACCTTTTGCTGATTTTTTTGGATCAGATTTTTTTTTGCTATCAAGTTGTTTGAGTTCCTTATATATTCTGATTATTAATCCTTTGTCAGGTGGATAGTTTGTAAATATTTTCCCCCATACTGTAGATTGTCTCTTCACTTTTTTGATATGTTTCTTTTGCCGTGGAAAAGCTTTTTAGCTTGATGTAATCTCATGCGTTTGTTTTTGCTATTGTTGCCTGTGCTGTTTTGTCTTACCAAAAATCTTTACCCAGACCAATGTCCTGGGTGTTTCCCCATTGTTTCTAGTAACTACATTGTTACTAGTCTTCCTCTAGTAATAATTTTATAGGTTTTTTATTTTTATTTTTTTGAGACGGAGTCTTGCCGGTCACCCAGTCACCAGGCTGGAGTGCCAGTTTTGCGATCTCAGCTCATTGCAACCTCCACCTCCCGGATTTAAGCAATTCTCCTGCCTCAGCCTCCTGAGTAGTTTGGACTGTAGGCACCCACTACCACGCCAGCTAATTTTTGTGTTTCTAGTAGAGATGGGGTTTCACCATGTTGGTCAGGAAGGTCTCAATCTCCTGACCTTGTGATCTGCCCACCTGGGCCTCCTAAAGTGATGGAATTACAGGCATGAGCCACTGCGTCCAGCGTTTTGTTGTTGTTGTTTGTTTGTTTTTTGAGATGGAGTTTTTTCTTGTTACCCAGGCTGTAGTGCAATGGCGCGATCTTGGCTCACCGCAACCTCCACTTCCATGGTTCAAGCCATTCTCTTGCCTCAGCCTCCTGAGTAGCCGGGATTACAGACATGCACCACTATGCCCGGCTAATTTTGTTTTTTTAGTAGAGACATGGTTTCTCCATGTTGGTCAGGCTGGTCTCAAACTCCCGACCTCAGGTGATCCACTTGCCTCGGCCTCTCAAAGTGCTAGGATTACAGGTGTGAGTCACTGTGCCCAGCCACTTAGATTATTTTTAATTTACCTGTTGATCTTTTTTTTTTTTTAAGAGACAAGGTCTCTCTCTGTCACCCAGGCTGGAATGCAATGGTGTCATGGCTTACTGCAGCCTCTACCTCCTAGGCTGAAGCAGTCCTCCGACCTCAGCCTCCTGAGTAGGTGAGGTGTATGCCACCACACCTGGCTACTTTTTGTGCTTTTTAGCAGAGATGGATTTTCATCATGTTGCCCAGGCTGGTCTTGAACTCCTGAGCTCAAGCAATCTGGGTGTGTCTGCCTCCCAAAGTGATTTTCTTGCTTTAAAATTTTTCTAGGTCACTGCCTTCTTTTCAGCACTAGATGGAATCTTAAACCCATGTTTGCCTCTGCTCTAGCAAACAATCAAGAATACTGCCATCTAGAATGGGGGAGTCCCAAAGGCATATCCCAGCAATGTGGGAAGGCTGGCTGTGTTCATGCCCAGGGGCCTGTGTAGCATACCCTATAGTGTGGTCCTCCTGAATAGCCATTCTGATTTGGTTTCTCCTTTGGCCAAGTTATAAACAGAGTTTCCAGGGCTGCGGATGGGAGTCCTGCCTCCCCCTCTTTGTCCCTGGATGTCCTCAGGGATATTTCTCCCTTTAGGCACTTGTGATGCTTCCTGTGGGTTAAGACAGGGAGGGACTGATCTTTTACCAGGGAACCCAGGATGATGGAAAAGGTGGTTGTCCACCTTGATCTCAATTATTTCCGTTGTAGAAACTGAATTGGTAGAAATTTTCCACATTCTTGGTGCTGGGCAGATTAAAGAAAAGGGTCGCAGATATGGAAATTTGATTCTCTTTCCGTCTCCTTGGAGTTTTTTCACTTTGTAGCCCCAGACACTGCCTAGTTTTTATATTTGAGATCAGGGATATTGCTAGTGATAATTTTCATAATGTGTATTTGGTTTTGGTTTTCTGGAAGGGAGTGAAACCAGTTAATTTGCTTCTGTACTACCATTTTGAAATCATAAATGCTGCATGTTTCTAATAAAGTCATCTGAGGTATTTCCAGTTAGGGCACAGTGGTTCATGCCTGTAATCCTAACACTAGGAGGATTGCTTGAGGCCAGGTGTTTGAAACTAGCCTGGTCAACATAGTGAAACCCGGTGTCTATAGAGGAAAAAAAGATTATTAGCCAGGTGTGGTAGTGTGTGCCTGTAGTCCCACATATTTGGGATTCTGACGAAGGAGGATTGCTTGAGCCCAGGAGTTTGAGGTTGCAGTGAGCTATGATCACACCACTGTAATCCAGCCTGGGTGACAGAATAAGACCCTGTCTCTAATTTTTTTTTCTTTTTCTTTTTTTTTTAAGACAGGGTTTTATCATGGCCGGGATGGTCTCGATCTCCTGGCCTCGTGATCTACCCGCCTCAGCCTCCCAAGTTCTGGGATTATAGGCGTGAGCTACCTCGCCTGGCTTTTTTTTTTTTTTTTTTTTTTGGTTTCCTGTCTCTAATTTTTAAAAATATATTTTCTACTTCCTACTCATTGGATATGATCAGTATAGTGGCGTCAACATGGTGTACCAGTGTGGTGTTTCATGGAATGTCATTTTCTCTGGGAACTATATTATGACAAAGACCTGGAGAACTGACACAGCCTGGGGGCAGTGCTGTGAAGATACATTGTTGGTCCTACCAGGTAAAAGGTAACTGAGTTTTGTTATTTTCAAATTGGTATGGGGAAAAGACATTAGCTGTGTCAGTACCTGCATACCACATGACAGGAATTAGGTTGATTTGTTCTAGTATAGACATCACAATTTGTAAAATGGCTGTAATTGAAGTAATCACCTAAGTTCATGATTTGTGAATGATTTAGGTGTGGTAATTGAATGAGAGGTCATGATTATCCACTGGGATAACTCAAGTTTTTGGCTACTGTAATTTAGACTTTTTTTTTTTGAGACAGGGTCTCACTCTCTCACCAGGCTGGAGTGCAGTGATACAATCTCGGCTCACTGCAGGCTCCGCCTTTCAGGTTCAAGTGATTCTCCTGCCTCAGCCTCCTGAGTAGCTGGGACTACAGGTGCCACGCCCAGCTAATTTTTGTATTTTTAGTAGAGGCGGGGTTTCACCATATTGGCCAGGATGGTCTCAATCTCTTGACCTTGTGATCCACCCACCTCCCAAAGTGCTGGGATTACAGGAGTGAGCCACCACCCCCAGCCTAGACTCCTAGACTTGTTTTACATAGAAAGAGCAGTATTCAAGTATAGAGATTGGCACACCATGGCCCATAAGCCATGTGTGTCTCTCCACTTGTTGTTCATATGTAAAGTTTAATCAGAATACAACCGTGTTCATTTGTTTATGTTTTCTATGGTGTTTTCCATGCTACAACAACAGAGTTGAGTAGTTAAAACAGAGACCATATGGCCCATAATGACTAATACATTTTGTGGCTCTTTAGAGTTGGATTTGTCAACTGCTTGTCTGTTTCATTTCTATGGACAACACGATTAGTTAGCCACCACCACAGATCTCTGTAGGTCAGGGCATTCTGATTACTGATACATTTCCACTGTCCTTGATAGTTGATTTGCTCACCTTGTCTTTGGTAATTAAATATACTCTTTTGATTTCTGCTATTCTGGGTCCTCTTCATCTCGATTGAAAGCAGGGAGCTCATCTCAGCAATGATATTTGTTGCAGTCATACCTGTCCTATGAAGAATACTAGCAGAGCTGTTCGAGGATTACGATACTCCTCTCCCTCCTCTCTCAATAACCTTTGTGAAGAGAGTGTCTTCTGCACTCTCAACAGAGGACGGGGAAGTGAGCTATACAGATGACACATAGTAAATCCAGTGACACTCCTGTCTCTAGGATTACCTCTTTCCCATTTTGCCAGGGAAGCTCTGGCATATGAGTCTCATTAATTATAACAATTTCAGTTCTGAGAACATAAGAAATAGCTTTATTTCAGGGGTGTTCTAAAGAAGCTCTCTGATTTTTTTTTTTTTTTTTTTTTGAGACAGACTCACTCTGTTGCCCAGGCTGGAGTGCAGTGGGATGATCTTTGCTCACTGCAGCCTCCACCTCCTGAGTTCAAGCGATTCTCCTGCCTCAGCCTCCTGAGAAGTTGGGACTACAGTTACATGCCACCACACCCGGTTAATGTTTGCATCACCTGAAACAGGTCAGGCGGCAGCAGAGGTTGCAGTGAGCTAAGATTGTGCCACTGTACTCCAGCCTGCGACAGAACAAAAATCCATCTCAAAAAAAAAAGAGGGAGAGAGAGATATATAATACATCCATGATATGAAAAAAGCTCCAAAAGACACAATATTCAAACTTTTGACAACACTGTGAAAAAAATAATGATCTCAGCCCAGCATGGTGGCTCAAGCCAGTAATCCCAGCACTTTGGGAGGCCGAGGTGGGTGGACCACCTGAGATCAGGACCAGCCTGGGCAACATGGTGAATCTCCCGTTCTCTACAAAAATATAAAAACATTTAGGTGGGCGTGATGGCGGGTGCCTGTATTCTCAGCTGCTTGGGAGGCTGAGGTGGGAGAATTGCCTGGATCCGGGAGGTGGAGGTTGCAGTGAGCCAGGATCTCGCCATTGCATTCCAGCCTGGGCAACAGAGTGAGACTGTCTCAAAACAAACAAAAAAAATAATGATTTCTCTTTGCACTTGCATTATTTCCTATTTGAATGAAAGTTTTAATGGTTTTTAACTGTTCGAGACAGGGTTTCACTCTATCATATAGACTGGAGTACAGTGGTGCAGTCATGGCTTCCTGCAGCCTCAGCCTCCTCAGGCTCAGGTGATTCTCCTGCCTCAGCCTCCCAAAGAGCTGGGATTACAGGCATTAGCCACTGCGCCCACTCTTTACTGGTTTTTAAATGTGTATTTAAGGGCCGGGCGCAGTGGCTCACGCCTGTAATGCCAGCACTTTGGGAGGCCGAGGCGGGCGGATCACCTGAGGTCAGGAGTTCAAGACCAGCCTGGCCAACATGGTGAAACCCCGTCTTAAAAAAAAAAATTTTTTTAAATAGAAAAAAATAAAAATAAAAATAAATAAATGTGTATTTAAGCCTGAATGGTGGGTATTGGGTCACAGATAACCAATCTCCTCAGGGCACAAAAAGATGTGATATATGAAATTTGAGCTCTTTTAAAATAGCTTCACTGCTCTCTTTAGGAATATAGTTATTTTTTCTTGGATAGATTTGTCATCTCTTGCATAAGCGTCTTCCATTGATGCATCTTTCTGTCTGCACAGGACCTGTTCAAACTCAGTCTGTGTCTTGACTGGAGGAGGAGAAGGAGGAAAAGTTGAGCACATTGCCAACAGGAGTTCTCCAAGGTGAGTGTGAAGAACATTCCTGGTCAATGAGAAGTTCATTGTGTTTGGAAGCATAATGAAGACATTTAAAAGATGTACTTTGTCACAGAACATGGGGCCTTTGGACTTGCAAGTTTTAGAGAATCTTCAACTTTCCATATTCCTCTCTTTTCATCTAACCCAGACTTTCATATGATTTTGCAAACAACCTGCTCTTTTTTCTTTTTATGATTTTAATGTGTGCTCTTCATCCAGATCGTTCCTACTTTTCTTTCCTAATGACACCACTTCTGTTCACTATCATTTAATTTCTATAGAATAAATTGTTTAAAAAATTACTAAATTGCCAGGCACAGTGGCTCATACCTGTAATCCCAGCACTTTAGGAGGCTAAGGCGGGCAGATCACTTGAGATCAGGAGTTGAAGACCAGCCTGGCCAACATGGTGAAACCCTGTCTCTACTAAAAATACAAAACTTAGCTGGGTGTGGTGGCAGTCGCTTGTAGTCCCAGCTACTCGGGAGGCTGAGGCAGGAGAATTTCTTGAACCCGGGAGGTGGAGACTGCAGTCCGCCGAGATCATACCACTACACTTCAGATTGGGCAACAGAGTGAGACTCTGTCTCAGGAAAAAAAAAAAAAAAAAGAACAGCTACAATTAGGGTGACCATGCAATTAAGTTTATGATAGTCCAGTCATTCTCTGAGATCAATGTGACTTCTGCACAGGGCAGAGTAGTGTGTGTTTAATGAGAATGAGGAGGTAGTAAGTATCATAACCCCTGGTCCTTATGGTGGCGTTATTCTTTGCAGTTCCCCAGGATATATTACTTCTAGTTTATTATCTTAGTGGATGGCTAATTCCCAGTGCCTCCAGTTTGCTTTTTTCTACCATAACAGTCCTCACCTTACTGATCAGAGAGCCAATTTTAGGGATGCTGCTAGCTCCCAGAAATTCCTGTCTTCCAATTATATATTCAGGAACTGGGGAAATAATTATGGAATAGGTACATAGTTCAAGTGGGCCCTCGATAAGTACAAATGTGTTAAGACACTATCTATCACTGGACTACCATAAGTCTTCACTTTGGTAGTGGCCCACAGTGGTGTTTTGGGTCCCCAGAATATGGTTTCAGCTCAGGGCCACTTTGTTAATTGTCTATATTTTCTTTTTTTCTCAGACGGAGCCTCTGTTGCCCAGGCTGGAGTCCAGTGACGTGATCTCAGCTTGATGCCTCCTGGGATCAAGCAATTCTCCTGCCTAGGCTACAGAGAGCTGTGATTGTGCCATTGCACTTCAACCTGGTCAACAGAGTGAGACCCTGTCTCATAGATAGATAGATACACAGAGTTAATGATAGGTGTTGGGAAAGATGGTTATGATAATTACGTGAGCATGTATATATAAAGCTACTAGAGCTACTTTTGACATACTAATCCTCAGTAAATGTCAGTTGCCATTATTAATAGTGTCGTTACTGAGTGACGATATCAAGTGGATATTTTGGTGGCTTTCACGTCTGTCACCTGCAGAGAGAAAGCTCATGCATAATGTTCGATGACTGATGTTTGATGCTTGCTGTTTGATGATTGATATGAACAGGACCACAAATAACCCTGTACACAGAGGAATGGAGATTGCCGCTCTCCACCTAGGCTCATAAGCTTCCCTGAGGCGAACTTGGCATGAAGGAAGAGAGAGCATTGAGGCACATCTCACCATCAGCTTCAGAGGATGGCAGCCATTGATTTGTCCTGTGGTAAGTCCTTGTTGATGCTCTTTTTCAGAGATTCTGCATTTGGTCGCCCTCCACAACATAACAGTGCAGTGAGCTGGGCTTGAGCAGGCATGCCGCTGATTCTCTTTTTTTGTTTCATTTTGTTTTGTTTTTTTGAGACAAGAGTTTTGGACTTATTGCCCACTCTGGAGTGCAATGGCGGGATCTCAGCTCACCACAACCTCTGCCTCCAGGGTTCAAGCAGTTCTCCTGCCTCAGCCTCCCAAGTAGCTGAGATTACAGGCATGTACCACCATGCCTGGCCAATTTTGTATTTTTAGTAGACATTGGGTTTCTCCATGTTGGTCAGGCTGGTCTCGAACTCCTGACCTCAGGTAATCCGCCCACCTCAGCCTCCCAAAGTGCTGGGATTACAGGTGTGAGCTACTGTGCTCAGCCACCACTGGTTCTTCTGGAGGAACTGAAGTGAGACACAGAATGCTGGTTTTTAAAATTAATTAATTAATTAATTTTTTGAGACAGAATCTCTCTATGTCACCCAGACTGGAGTGCAGTGGCATGATCTTGGCTCACTGCAACCTCCGCTTCATAGGTTCAAGCAATTCTCTGCCTCAGCCTCCTGTAATTTTTTTTTCCTCTGTAGAGATGGGGTTTCGCCATGTTGGCTAGGGTGGTCTCAAATTCCTGACCTCAAGTGATTTGCCCGCCTTGGTTTCCCAAAGTGTTGGGATTACAGGCATGAGCCACTGTGCCCAGCCAGAATGCTGTTTTAGAATTCAGCCCTGGTTTGTGTGCCTTAGGAAATGCTACGTAAACTTCATGAATTTTACTAGTATGGGCAGATAGTCACATTTTTCAGGGTGTAAGTTTCTTTGTAAAATGAAACTATTACCCTTTACCCAACAGGCAGCTCGGCCCACATCTGCTTTTCTGAGTCTAGGTGACAAGGACTGCTATGGAATTTCATGGGAGGAGTGTTGTCTGTCTGCAGTTTTCTCGAGTATGCAGGAGTATATGGGAATTTCAAACTGGGATGGAATGACTTCTAGGCATGTGAATGTGGGAAGTACAGGTAGCTCTGGCTTCTCATGCCTTCTTACTTTTCCACTAGGGTTTTTTTCCAGGGAACCAATCTGCCCTTTTGAAGAAAAGACAAAGGTAGAAAGGATGGTGGTGGACTACCTGGCAAATGGTTATCAGGTAAAGTGAAAATGTACTGTTGTACAAAATGTCATACTTATATCCAGTAGGTGGACACATTTCCTTCTAGACAGACTCATCTCCAGAGTTCTCTTAGAGCAAATGAAGCCTGACTGAAGGACGAGTCCCCACATGAATTTCCCCAGGGAATGAAATCTCCTATAGATAAAGTGTTAACTTGAAAATCATCCCATGATCTCAGTAATAACTAATTAAGCTTGACCTTTATGGTTCCAAGTGCATTTTTCTTTGATTGCTGGGTGCTGTGACAGATGATAAGGCAGATGAAAGCGTCCTTTTATCAAATAATTTATTCACGCATCAGCCTTTATCAGATATCTGCAGTGTGCTGAGGAGTGTGCTGCATAGAGACAAATGGGACAGGAAGAGCTTCTAGCCTGGTTGTGGTTGTGCTGAGATAAAGTGTAAGCTGTGTGCAGTGGCTCACGCCTGTAATTCCAACAACTCAGGAGGCAGAGGTCAGAGGAGCACTGTAGCCCAGAAGATCGAAACTTCAGTCAGTCACCAGTGATTGTGCCTGGGTGACACAGTGGGACCCTGTCATTATATGTAAATAAATACAGATTAGATGGATGGATGGATAGGTAGATAGCTGCTAGATAGGTAAAAATTAATGTTTAGGAAGTGCTATTCTAGTCAAAATAAAAATAAGAATTTAAAATTTAAAAGTAAAAATACTTACAAATTAAAAATAAATAGATTTAAAAAATGATTAAAAAAATTTTTTTTAAAGTGCTGTTTGGCCGGTCACAGTGGCTCATGCCTGGAATCCCAGCACTTTGGGAGGCTGAGGTGGGCAGATTACCTGAGATCAGGAGTTCAAGACCAGCCTAGCCAACATGGTGAAACTCTGTCTCTACTAAAAATAAAAAATTACCCAGGTGTGGTGGCACGTGCCTGTAGTCCCAGCTATTTGGGAGGCTGAGGCAGGAGAATTGCTTGAACCCAGGAGGCAGAGGTTGCAGTGAGCCCGAGATCGCGCTACTGCACTCCAGCCTGGGTGACTGTGAAACTGCCTCTCAAAAAAAAAAAAAAAAAAGTGCTGTTCAAGGCACATGCCTATAGGAGGTCAACTTTGAGTGTTTAGACACAACAGCTCCTGAGACACTGAACCCTGGAGTAGTTGTTGGGAGATCTCAGAACCATGTATAAGTTGAGTATAAGGTTCCCCTTCCTCATTCTCCAGTGAACATTGGTGGAAGTGTTCATTGGCTCAAACCAGCATGTCTGTGATGACTTAGGATTCAGTGACCTTTGATGATGTGGCTGTGGAGTTCACCCCAGAGGAATGGGCTTTACTGGACACAACTCAGAAATACCTCTACAGAGATGTGATGCTGGAGAACTACAAGAACCTGGCCTCTGTGGGTAAGAGTCACATCATTTTAGTGGGCATGGTGGCCTGCACCTTTAGTCCCAGATACTTGGGAGGCTGAGGTGGGAGAATCGTTTCAGTCTGGGAGTTTGAGACTAGCATGGGCAACATTGTGAGACCTGCTTTCTAAAAAAAAAAATGATTTAAAAAAATAAAAGATTAGGCTGGGTGCGGTTGCTCATGCCTGTAATCTCAGCACTTTGGAAGGCCAAGATGGGCAAATCACCTGAGGTCAGGAGTTTGAGACCAGCCTGGCCAAAATATTGAAACCTTTTCTCTACTAAAAATACAAAAAACTAGCCAGACGTGGTGGCAGGCGCCTGTAAACCCAGCTATTAGTTTGGGACAGAAGAACTGCTTGAACCCAGGAGGTGGAAGTTGTAGTGAGCCAAGATTGCGCCAAGGAACTCCAGCTGGGGCGACAGAGGGAGACTTTGTCTCAAAAAAATAAATAAAGACTAGCGGATGGGCACAGTAGCTCACGCCTGTAATCCCGGCACTTTGGGAGGCCAAGGAGGGCAGATAACGAGGTCAGGAGTTCAGGACCAGCCTGGCCAACATAGTGAAACTCAGTCTCTCCTAAAAATACAAAAATTAGCTGGTCGTGGTGGCACATGCCTGTAGTCCGAGCTACTCGGGGAGGCTGAGGCAGGAGAATCCCTTGAACCCAAAGGCGGAGGTTGAGGTGAACTGAGATGATGCCACTATACTCCAGCCTGGGGTGACAAAGTGAGACTCCGTCTCAAAAAAAAAAAAAAGACTAACATCATCTCTTATAGCCTGTTTTAGAACAAAAGTGTATTACATCCTTGCTTGTCAATTCTGAATACAGTGAGGAATAACAGAGACTGTCCCAAATAACAGTCCCTACTGTAGTATGCTTTAATTTACTGTGGTGATTCTTGAAACGTCATCAACTGCATCTGCTTCATGCTGTTAGAAATGTAGTTGTTTTTTTTTTTTTTTGAGACAGTCTCGTTCTGTCACCAGGCGCCAGGTTGGAGTGCAATGGCATGATCTTGGCTCACTGCAACCTCCGCCTCCCAGGTTCAAGCAATTCTCCTGCCTCAGCCTCCCAAGTAGCTGGGACTACAGGTGTGCGCCACCACGCCCAGCTAATTTTTGTATTTTTTAGTAGAGATGGGGTTTCACCATGTTGGCCAGGATGGTCTCGATCTCTTGACCTCATGATCCGCCCGCCTTGGCCTCCCAAAGTGCTGGGATTACAGGCGTGAGCCACCCCACCCGGCCAGAAATGTACGTCTTTATTCCCGTATCTTTGACTACTAAATTGGAAACTTTAGGGTTTGGGCCCAGTCATCTGTGTTTTTAGAATCCCTAAAGATGAATCTAATATACTGTCGTGTCTGAGATTCAGTGGCAGAGTTGTTTACCCATGAGAGCAAGCATCTTTTTCTTGTACTTACTTTTTTTTTTTTTTTTTTTTGAGACAGAGTCTCGCTCCATCACCCAAGCTGGAGTACCGTGATGTGATCTTGGTTTACTGCAACCTCAGCCTCCCAAGTAGTTGGGATTACAGGCACCCGCCACCACGCCCCACTAATTTTTTTTTATTTTTTTTTTACTTTTAGTGGAGACAGGGTTTTACCATCTTGGCCAGGCTGAGTCTTGAACTCATGACCTCGTGATCCAGCTGCCTCAGCCTCCCAAAGTGCTGGGATTACAGGCATGAGCCACCGTGCCTAGCCTACTTACATATAAAAGTTTGACCAGGTGTGGTGGCTCACTCTTGTAATCCCAGCACTTTTGGAGGCCCAGGTGGGTGGATCACCTGACGTCAGGAGTTCAAGACCAGGCTAGTCAACATGGTGAAACTTTGTCACTAGTAAAAATACAAAAATTAGCTGGGCATGGTGGGCATGCCTATAGTCCCAGCTACTTGGGAGACTGAGGCAGGATAATCGCTTGAACCTGGGAGGTGGAGGTTGCAGTGAGTCAAGATCGCAACACTGCACTCCATCCTGGTGACAGAATGAGACTGTGTCTCAAAAAAAAACACACACAGAAAAAGAAATAAAAGTTTTAGTGCTTTGTAAATGTGTATGTCAGCCTAAATTTGGGTTTAATTGGTCAGAGATAACCAATTTTTGGGGGCACAGAAATGGGGATCTTTGCTTGTTTAGCCCTTTTGTGTTAATTACATTGCTTTTATTAGAAATATATCTCCTGGCCAAGCGCTGTGCCTCATCCCTGTAATCCCAGCACTTTGGGAGGCTGAGGTGGGCGGATCACCTGAGGTTAGGAGACCAGCCTGGCCAACATGGCGAAACCCCATCTCTACTAAAAGTACAAAAAAAATTAACCAGCCGTGGTGGCAGTTGCCTGTAATCCCAGCTACTCAGGAGGCTGAGGGAGGAGAATCGCTTAAACCCAGGAGGCGGAGGTTGCAGTGAGTCAAGATTGCACCACTGCACTCCAGCCTAGGAGACAAGTAAGAGACTCTATCTCAAAAAAAAAAAAAAAAAAAGGTAGAAATAAACCTCCTAAATCGTAGAAAGGTTTGTCATTTCTTCCATGGGCCACTTCGTTTAATGTCTTTCCACCTGCACAGGTTGTCAGCTGTTCATACCCAACCTGACCTCTTGGTTAAAACAAGAAGAGTTGAAGACAATGGAGAGTGGAGTTCTTCAGCGTGAGTATTTATAAACAGAACTCTGGCCAGGCGTGGTGGCTCATGCCTGTAATCCAAGCACTTTGGAGGCCAAGGCGGGTGGATCACCTGAGGTCGGGAATTTAAGACCAGCCTGACCAATGAAACCCTGTCTTAAAAAAAAAAGAACAGAACTCTAATGAGAAGTTCTGTATGTTTTTGCAACTAGAAAAAGGAGATTTTTAGGCCAGGGGCAGTGGCTTATGCCTGTGATCCCAGCACTTTGGGAGGCTGAGGCGGGTGGATCGCCTGAAGCAAGATTTGCCTGGGTACAGTGGCTCACACTTGTAATCCCAGCACTTTGGGAGGCTGAATCAGGCGGGATCACGAGTTCAGGAGATTGAGACCATCCTGGCTAACATGGTGAAACCCAATCTCTACTAAAAATGCAAAAAATTAGCTGGACATGGTTGCACACACCTGTAGTCACAGCTGCTTGGAAGGCTGAGGCAGCAGAATTGCTTGAACCCAGGAGGCAGAGGTTGCAGTGAGCCGAGATTGCGCCACTGCACTTCACCCTGGGCGACAGAGTGAGACTTTGTCCTAAAAAAAAATAAAAGATTTTTAAAGACGCACTTGGCCTCAGAAGATTTAAGCTATTTTTATCAGAATTTCGGATATCTCTGACTTATTTTCCATCTAGTCACAAATTCCTATGATCTAACAAAACTACCTGTTCCTGGTTTTTTGTTAAGTTTATCGTTTTGATATATGCTCTTTATCCAGATCTTCCTGATTTCCTTTCCTGATAATCTTCGCTTCTGTTCACCATTGGTTTTAATTTTCACAGAAGCAGTGTATAATAAACTACCTAAACATATCAGTTGTGTAATAAACCCCACATCCTTATAGCCAAAATTTTGTTGTAATACCAAATCCTCAAGGTTCTCTGGCTTTTATTTTGTTACTGTGTTTAATTTGAAAACAAGTACTAATGACTCATTATTTTAAACCACTTCAGTATAACATTTCTTCTCTAAACCCTCACATTACTTTTTCTGCTTAACTTCAGAATGGGAATTACAACCTAGAACCCAAGGGTCATCACTTCAGCAGAGTTTTTTGAAGAATGAAATATTCAATGGGATACAAATGGTAAGATTGATGAGTGATGTTTCTTAGTTTCCTCTCTCAGAAAAGATTGAGAATTCCATTCTAGAAAATTAGCACAGTCAGAGCTGTGGCTTACATCTGTAATCCCGGCTACTTGTGAGGCTGACATGGATCATTTGAGCCCAGGAGTTCGAGACCAGACTAGGCAATATAGCAAGATCCCATCTCTGATTTTAAAAAGAGGCTGAATATGGTGGTTCATGCCTATAGTACCAACACTTTGGGATGCCAAGGTGGGTGGCTCACTTGAGGTCAGGAGTTCGAGACCAGCCTGGCCAACATGGTGAAACTCTGTCTCTACTAAAGATACAAAATTAGCCAGGTATGGTGGTGGGCACCTGTCATCCCAGTTACTCGAGAGGTTGAGGCAGGAGAATTGCTCGACCCAGAGGCGAAGGTTGCAGTGAGCCAAGATTGCACCACTGTATTCCAGCCTGGGTGATGGAGTGAGACTCCGCTTCAAAAAAAAAAAAACAACTGAGTCTGTAATCCCAGCACTTCGGGAGGCCGAGGTGGGTGGATCACTTGAGGTTAGCACTTCGAGACCAGCCTGGCCAACGTGGTGAAACTCTATCTCTACTAAAAATACAAAATTAGCTAGACGTGGTGACAGGCACTTGTAATACCGGTTACTTGAGAGGCTGAGGCAGAATTGCTTAAACCCGGGAAGTGGAGTTTGCAACGAAAAAAAACAGCACAAATGAGAAATACTTTAGAGAATTAGAGAAGTAGCCTGCATTCTTGAGGAACAGGGTCTCTGGAGAGAGAGTCTGAATGTGATAAATTTTCTGATGTTCCAAACCTGTATAACTTATCACTTCAAAATACCCAGAAGTACACATTCCCACATGTGTAACTAGTCATTGAGGATTTAAACAGTTTCATGAAAGTCTACACAATTTGGCTGGGTGCAATGGCTGATGCCTGTAATCTCAGCACTTTGAGAAGCTGAGGCAGGATAATCGCTTGAATCTGGGAGTTCAAGACCAGCCTGGGCAACAGGGAGACCCTGTCTCTGCAAAAAATTAAAAATGAGCCAGGCGTGTTGGCATGCAACTTTAGTCCAAGCTCCTTGGGGGACTGAGGCAGGATGATGGCTTGAACCTGGGAGATTAATGCTGCAGTGAGCTGTGATTGTGCCATTGCACCCAGCCTGGATGAGAGTGAGATCTTGTCTCAAACCACCCCCCCCACAATTAAAATATACAGTTTTCTTCTTTCTTCTTTTTTTTTTTTTTTGGAACAGTTAGAGCCAGTGGCATAGAATTATTGCAAAAGGTCCCTTTATTCAATCTGGAAGAAATCAAGAGTTCAGGAAATGAAACCATGAAAGAAAAATTATTAAAAATTGTAGTTGTGAAACCAGGCTGCCATGATAGCTCATGGCTGTAATCCCAGCACTTTGGGAGGCTGAGGCAGCTTGAAGAGATTGAGACCACTCTAGGCTACATAGCAAGACCCTGTCTCTATAAAAATAAATTGAGGCTGGGCTCAGTGGCTCATGCCTGTAATCCCGAAACTTTTGGAGGCCAAGGCAGGTGGATCGCAAGGTCAGGAGTTCGAGACTAGCCTAGCCAACATGGTGAAACCCCATCTCTACTAAAAATGCAAAAATTATCTGGGTGTGGTGGCACATGCCTATAATCCCAGCTACTCAGGAGTCTGAGGCATGAGAATCGTTTGAACTGAGGCAGTGGAGATTGCAGTGAGCCAAGATTGCGCCACTGTATTCCAGACAGAGCGAGACTCCATCTCATAAATAAATAAATAGAAAGTTTGGCCAGGCATGATGATGCATGTTGAAAGTTTTACCTACACAGGAAGCTAAGGCAGGATGATCACTTGAACCCAACCAGGAGTTTGAGGTTACAGTGAGCCATGATCACACCAGTGCACTATACCCCAGGCAATGGAGCAAAACCCCAGTTCTGAAAAAAGTAAAACATACTGGACATGGTGTAATCTTACCACTTTGGGAGGCCAAGGCAGGCAAATCACCTGAACTCAGGAGTTTGAGACCAGCCTGGGCAATGTGGCAAAACCCTGTCTCTACAAAAAAACCAGAAAAGTTAGCCAGGTGCAGTAGCACACACCTGTATTCCCAGCTACCCCAGCTACTGGGTAGGTTGAGGAAGGAGATTCACTTGAGCCTGGGAGGTGGAGGTTGCAGCTGGCTAAGACTGTGCCACTACACTCCAGATTGGGAGATAGAACAAGACTCTGAAAAAAAAAAAAAAGTAAAAAGTAAAATAATAATTGTCATCAAAATAATGTTTCTGTGTTTCAGTGAGTGAAATCTCTTAAAATATCTGAAAATGTTTTAAATCCTTTATCTGTTCATCAGCAGACGAGCTACAGTGGGTGGAAACTCTGTAAGAATTGTGGAGAGGTCTTCAGTGAACAGTTTTGCCTTAAGACACACATGAGAGCTCAGAATGGAGGGAACACTTCTGAGTGTAATTGTTATGGAAAAGACGTCCTCACTGTGCACAAGGAACCCTCTGTTGGACAGGAACTTTCCAAATTTAATCCATGTGGAAAAGTCTTCACCCTAACTCCAGGCCTTGCCGTACATCTTCAAATTCTCAATGCAAGAAAACCCTACAAATGTAAGGAATGTGGAAAAGGCTTTAAGTATTTTGCGAGCCTTGATAATCACATGGGAATCCACACTGGAGTGAAGCTCTGTGAATTTCAGGAATGTGGGGGGAGCCATCACAGCTTCCTCACATCTAAAGCAGTGTGTAACAGTTCATACTGGAAAGAAATCCAAAGAGACTGAGAAATGTGGGAAATCCTTCACTAATTTTTCTCAACTTTCTGCACATGTGAAAACTCATAAAGGAGAGAAGTTCTTTGAATGTAAAGAATATGGAAGATCCTTTAGAAATTCCTCATCCCTTAAAGATCACATTCAAATTCACACTGGAGTAAAACCACACAAATGTACAGAATGTGGAAAAACATTCACTAGATCAACTCACCTTACTCAACATGTAAGAACGCACACTGGAATAAAACCCTATGAATGTAAGGAATGTGGGCAAGCCTTCACTCAGTACACGGGTCTTGCTATACACATTCGAAATCACAGTGGAGAGAAACCCTATCAGTGTAAGGAATGTGGGAAGGCCTTCAATAGATCTGCAACCCTTACTCAACATAAAAGAATTCACACAGGAGAGAAGCCTTATGAATGCATTGAATGTGGAAAAACCTTCATTACTTCATCGCATCGTAGTAAACATTTGAGAACTCATACTGGAGAAAAGCCCTTTGTATGCAAGGTATGTGGGAAAGCATTTATGTTTTCTTCAGCCCTTAAAGTACACCTGCGAAGTCATACTGGAGAGAAACCTTTTGTGTGTAAGGAATGTGGGAAAGCATTTGCTGTTTCCTCACGCCTAAGTACCCATGAAAGAATTCACACTGGGCAGAAACCCTATGAATGTAAGGGTATGAATGTTACCATTTAGCCCATCAGTTGCCATTTTTAATTATTGGCAATGACACCAAAAATCATCAGATTTGTCCTATATACCTTGCGAAGGTTTGTAATGTAGATGCCATCCCGAGGGTCTGAAATTAAACCTACAGGTTCTAAATACAATTTCTTCATGGTTGCGTGAATCTGGGCATCTGTGAAGAATGGTCATGGATGGTTGAGGTCAGTACTGCAGCCTCCCTCACCTTGGTGATTAGATTCCTAGGATCATGGTATTAGCAAGTTCTGAATGAGATAAATCATGCAGGTTCGTTTTATCCCCTGTTGGTTAGTGGCTGCCAGTGCAGCACATTCATGTCAAAATTTACCGGAAGCCAAGGTGACGTAGGCCCAGAGGTGAACTGTTGAAAGATGTTCTTCCAAGGGTCTCTTCTGTTCCTATGGATCCTGCAGAGCATGGCAGAAATTAAACCATCCTCAACTGCCAGTGCACTTTCACAGCTGCTTATTACTGTGTCGTCTTGTAAAATCTAAGAAGTGTGACAGCCTTGCCTGTTCTGTTCTGCCTTCTCTGTCCATTTTAGGTGACACAGTCTAAGTGGCAGTGTCTCCTCTAGTATAATCCAGTCTCCTCACTTCTGTTAAGATAGCTAATACAGTCCATGAATCCCACTCATGATCTCTGTGCACAAACTAAATGGCTTACAAATTCATTTAACTTTAAATGAGGTTAAAAACACCAAAATTTATATTCTCACATTTTTGGATGTTGGAAGTCTGAGATCAGAGTGCCAGCATGGTCAGTTTCTTGTGAGAGCTCTCTTCCTGGCATGTAAATTCCTACTTCCTCATGTCTTCACATGATGGAGACCAATAAATCGATTTATTGGTCTCTCTCTCTTTCTTTTTCTCTCTCTCTCTCTCTCTTTCCTACCTTCCTTCCCTTCCTCCTGCTCTCCCCCACAAACACTGCCATTTCTCTACATCATTTAATGATACTTCCTAAAGATCCTATTTTCACATATAGTCACATTGGGGTTTGGAGCTTCAACATAAGAATTTTGGAGGTCATCGTTCAGTCCAAAGTACTTAATATGATTCTTTTCCCTTTCCACATATGCAGTCAGATAATCTATAAATAATGACTCTTATTTTTCCCTTTCAGTCATTAGATTATATATATATATATAGCTTTGTATTGTAAGAATATATATATACATTTTTGCTTTACTGGACTGATTTCAACCTCCAGCACACCACCAACTAAAAGGAGTAATATCAGCATACTTGTCTTTGCAGTTCTGGTGAGACATGAGCTCCATTTTATGGGCTTGGCTGTAGGTTTTTATTTCTTTTTTATTTTTTGAAGAGGCTGTCTCCTACAGGAAAGGTTTTTGCTTTATGTCCAGTTTTTGTATGATGAATGATTTCCCAATATTTCATAATGTGTAAGGCTGAATTCCTCTTGAATTTATTAAATGCTTCCTGCACATCCTCTATGATTATCATGTTTATTTATTGATAAAACTCAAGTACCTAGAACTGCACCAGGCCTATGATGGTACCTAATAAATACTTCAATGAAACCGTGTGGTGATGCATGCCTGCAGTCCTAGCTACTTAGGAGGATTGCCTGAGCCCAGGGGTTCTAGACCAGCTTAGGCAACAAAGCAAGACCCCATCTAAAAAAAAAAAAACTTGAGTGAGTGAATGTTTTGATGGACTCTTCCAGCTGGGAGTGCTGGCTTATGCCTGTAATCCCAGCCCTTTGGGAGGCGGGGATGGGTGGATCACTTGAGGTCAGGAGTTCGAGACCAGCCTGGCCAACATGGTGAAACGCCTTCTCTAATAAAAATACAAAAATTACCTGGGTGTGGTGGCGTGTACCTGTAATCCCAGCTACTCGGGAGGCTATAGCAGGAGAATCACTTGAACCTGGGCATTGGAGGTTGCATTGAGTGGAGATTGCACCATTGCACTCCAGCCTGGGCAATAGAGCAAGACTCCATCAAAAAATAAATAAATGTGGTCTTTGTATTTATTGCTTTTCTAATGTTAGTCAACCTTGTATTCCTTGGTAAGCTTTATTGTCCCTGAATATTTATATATAGATTATGACTGTCATATACTGTCCCTGGTGCATGTTCCTATTTATTCTAAATTCTTAATCTATATGCTATAAGAGTCATCAGCTGGGGCTGGATATGGCGGCTCATGCCTGTAATCCCAGCATTTTGGGAGGTCGAGGCAGGCGGATCCCGAGGTCAAGAGATCGAGACCATCCTGGCCAACATGGTGAAACCTTGTCTCTACTAAAAATACAAAAATTAGCTGGGCATGGGGGCATGTGCCTGTAATCCCAGCTACTCAGGAGGCTGAGACAGGAGAGTCGCTTGAACCCAGAAGGTGGAGGTGCAGTGAGTCAAGATTGTACCACTGCACTCCAGCCTGGCGACAGTGCAAGACTCCATCTCAAAAAAAAAAAATCATCGGCCAGGTGTGGTGGCTCATGCTTGTAATCTCAGCATTTGGGAGGCCAGGGCAGTTGGATCAGGAGGCTATGCTAAAAGTAGTGGCTCATGCCTATAATCTCAACACTTTGGGAGGCCAAGGTGGGAGGATTGCTTGCACCCAGGACTTTGAGACCAGCCTCAGCAACACAAGGAGATCTTTAAAAAAAAAGTTATGGCCAGGCACAGTGGCTCATGCCTATAATCCCAGCACTTAGGGAGGCCAAGGCGGGTGGATCATGAGGTCAGGAGTTCGAGACCAGCCTGGCCAATATGGTGAAACCCTGTCTCTACTAAAAATACAAAAATTAGCCGGAGATGGTAGTGTGCCCCTGTAGTCCTAGCTACTCGGCAGGCCAAGGCAGAAGAATCGAATGAACATGGGAGGTTGAGTTTTCAGTGAGCCAAGATCACACCACTGCACTCCAGCCTGGGTGACAGAGTAAGACTGTCTCAAAAAAAAAAAATAGAAAAGAAACATACCAATTAACAATCCTTTAATGTTGTGCATTTAGTGCCTTACATGTAATTAGTAATAATTTGGATTCAGTTCTAGCATCTTGTTCTGTGTTTGTCCCATTATGTTCAGCTCTGTATTGATCATAAATTTTTCAAATTATTTTATTCTTGATGTTTGAAATTTGTGTGTGTGTGTGTGTGTATATATATATATATTTTTTTTTTTTTTAGAGACGGGGTTTCACCATGTTGACCAGGCTGGTCTTGAACTCCTGAACTCAGGTGATCGACCCGCCTTGGCCTCCCAAAGTGCTGGGATTACAGGCGTGAGCCACCACGCCTCGCCCAATTTGTATATTTTTGTTGCTAACATAAAACAGATTACAATTTTAAATTTAAATGTTCATTAATACCTTTTCTTTCCAACAAAGTGTACTAGGCTGTTTGAATAAAGTGATTCCCATGTACACTTACTGCACTTGCAGAGAGACTCAGAAGGAATGCATTGTCACACAAGCCACTAGACAGATCTGGTGGCAAAAGGAATAGACCCCTTGACACAGGCCCAATGACACCTTGTGGCACATTACAGATGGCCACAAGTTTTTGAGATTACTATGTGAAGGTGGAATCTGTCTCATTTTTATGTGAGCCAGTCTTGTGACTTGCTTTGACCAGTAGAAACCAGCAGAACTGAGGTTTGCAAGTACATCCTCAAGAAGCTTCTGCTAACTAAGTAGCTGCTGTTTTCAGCTAGTTAGTTTTGGGGCTGTATATTACACAGTAAAGGCCAGCTGATACACATACCCCTTTGTACACAAGGCAATAAACTGTGGTTCTTTTTTTTTTTTTTTAATTTTTTATTTTTAATAGAGACGAGGTTTCACATGTCGGCCAGGATGGTCTCGATCTCCTCCTGACCTTGTGATCCACCCGCCTCGGCCTCCCAAAGTGCTGGGATTACAAGTGTGAGCTACTGCGCCCGGCCCTAAGCTGCAGTTCTGCAGGACACATGGGAGAGCCTCCAGAAGCAGGCCCACTAGTGTTAGCAGTAAAGAATTCTGGGCTGGGCGCAGTGGCTCATGCCTGTAAACCCAGCACTTTGGGAGGCCAAGGCGTGAGGATCACAAAGCCAAGAGATTGAGACCATCCGGGCCAACGTGAGACTCTGTCTCAAACAAAACAAAACAAAACAAAACAAAAAAACAAGTTACTTGGGTCAGTTCTTGTTTATTTTTTCCTTTCCATTATAGTCTATCTTGAGACCCTACCTATATTGGGGTTCCAACAGCAGAGTGATTAGCAACCCTGTCCTAACAAGAAATGAAGGGAGACAGATGTGGTATTTACAGGGTGCCTTTCTTATAAGGGGTACATTTTATTTTATTTTTGAGGCAGAGTCTTATTCTGTTGCCCAGGCTGGGGTGCAGTGGCTCCATCTCAGCTCATTGCCATCTCCGCCTCCCAGGTTCAAGCTATTCTCCTGCCTCAGCCTCCTGAGTAGCTAGGATTGCAGGCGTGTACCACCACGCCCAGCTTATTTTGTATTTTTAGTAGAGATGGGGGTTTTGCCATTTTGGTCAGGTTGGTCTCGAATTCTTGACCTCAGGTGATCTGTCCGCCTCAGCCTTCCAAAGTGCTGAAATTACAGGCATAAGCCACCATGCCCAGCCTAATGGATACTTTTTTTTTTTTTTGAGATGGAGTTTCGCTTTTTTTGCCCAGGATAGAGTGCAATGGCACGATCTTGGCTCACTGCAACCTCTAACTCCTAGGTTCAAGCAATTCTCCTGTCTCAGCCTCCCAAGTAGCTGGAATTACAAGCACCACCACACTCCACTAATTTTGTATTTTCAGTAGAGATGGGGTTTCTCTTCAGTAGAGATGAGAAGCCCTCCATGGGGTTTCTCAAACTCCCGAGTTCAAGTGATCTGACTGATGCAGCCTCCCAAAGTGCTGGGATTTCCGGCATGAGCCACCGCACCCATCCAGGGATACATTTTAAAAACCTGGCTAACAGCTTAAACAGGCTGTTCTATGCCCACGGCATCCCTCACCTGGGAAACTTACTTATACTGACAGATGACCTAGACTCTTTTTTTATGTATATATGGAGTCTCCCTTGGTTACCCAGGCTGAAGTGTAGTGGCGTGGTGTTATCTTGGCTCACCACAACCTCCACCTTCTGGGTTAAAGCAGCTCTCCTGCCTCAGCCTCCCTGAGAACGTGGTACTACAGGTGTGCACCACCACTCCCAGCTAATTTTTTTCTGTATTTTTAGTAGAGATGAGGTTTCACCATGTTGGCCAGACTTGTCTCAAACTCTTGACCTGAGATGATCTGCCCACCACGGCCTCCCAGAGTGCTGGGATTACAGGTGTGAGCCACTGCGCCCGCAACCTAGCCACTCTTGTCTAACCTGTGTTCCGTTTATGCCTGCCTGATTATCCTTCTGGCACTGGAAACCTGACCTTGTGTTCTCGCCAGTGTCCCCAGGAAAATCTCAGCCAGGGGGTAGCCCCTGGTTCTTCAGATGGTAGGTGCAAATTCAAAACACCACGAAAATAGGACATAATTTATTTCTTTTCTTTCCCTCCCTCCTTTCCTCCCTTCCTCCCTCCCTCCGTCCCTCTTTCTCTCTTTCTTTCTTTTCTTTCTTTCTGGAAGGCATTTCGCTCCACCTCCAGGGTTCAAACAATTCTGCCTAAGCCTCCTGAGTAGCTGGGACTACAGGCTCCTGCCACCATGCCCGGCTAATTTGTTCTATTTTTAGTAGAGACGAGGTTTCACTGTGTTAGCCAGGATGGTCTGGATCTCCTGACCTTGTGATCCACCTGCCTCAGCCTCCCAAAATGCTGTTACTACAGGCATGAGCCACTTCGCCCGGCCTAGGACGTAGTTCCAGATTTGTTGCTTACAGGTCCTGGGAAGGGAGGGCAAAATGAGCTGGGAGGATAGTCCTCCATCCGTGGGTCAGGCAAGGCAGGGATGAGAGGCAGAGAAGGAAATTGGGTGTGGCTGGCAGCTAGCTGTATACATAAGGGAATAGGGTGTTGGTTGCTTTAAATTTAGGAGCAGTAAAAACAAAACAGAAAACAAAGGAGCTGATGCCTGAATAGTCAGTTTAAAGGAAGAGGAGGAAAACAGTGTCCTGGGTCGGAATGATGTCTCTAGAGTGTTTCTAGATTCTTATCTCTGGCCACAGGCTCCAACTGATTGGGTAAGGTGTTCTATTTTTTTTTTTTTTTTTTTTTTTCAGAAAGTGTCTTGTTACGTCTCCCAAACTGGAGTGCAGTGGTGCAATCATAGCTCACTGCAGCGTCGACCTCCAGGGCTCAAGCAGTCATTCCACTTCAGCCTTCTGAGTAGCTGGGGGTACAGGCATGTACCACCATGCCCAGCTAATTTTTTTAATTTTTATTTTTGTTGAGACTGTGTCTCGTTATATTGCCCAGGCTGGTCTTGAAATCCTGGGCTCAAGTTATTCTGCCTCAGCCTCCCAAAATGCTAGGATTACAGGGGTGAGCCACTGTGCCTGGCCTCCATTTCTAATGTCTGGGCAGCAACTATTGCTATGTTGTTCCTTTACATGGTCTTATTACCCATTTGATAGAAAGCGCAGATTGATTGTTCCTGTTTATATTTCGTTTTGGGTTTTTCCTCTTTGTTGATTTTTTTTTTAATTAAATATGTAAAGGAATAAAGTACCAAGCACAGTGGCTCATGCCTGTAATTCCAGCAATGTGGGAGGCCAAGGAGGGAGGATCACTTGAACTCAGGAGTTCGAGAGCAGCCTGGGCAACATAGATCTTTTCTCTACAAACACTATTTTTAAAAATTAGCTGTATGTGGTGGTGCATTTTAAAAATTAGCTGTGTGTAGTCCCTGGTACTTGGGCAGGAGGATTGCTTGAGCCCAGGAGGTAAAGGCTGCAGTGAGCCATGAAATGCCACTACACTCCAGCCTGTGAGACGAAGTGAAACCGTGTTAATAAACAACAACAAAAATGAGTGTGATCTCCGAACATTGCAACCTCCGCCTCCCGGGCTGAAGCAATTCTCCTGCCTCAGCCTCTGGAGTAGCTGGGATTATAGGAGTGCACCACCATGCCCAGCTAATTTTTGAATTTTTAGTAGAGACAGGGTTTCAGCCCGGCGCAGTGGCTCACGCCTGTAATCCCAGCACTTTGGGAGGCCAAGGCGGGCGGATCACCTGAGGTCAGGAGTTTGAGACCATCCTGGCCAACATGGTGAAACCCTGTCTAAAAAAATTAAAAAGAGACGAGGTTTCACCATATTGGCCAGGCTGGTCTCGAACTCCTGACCTCAGTTGATCCACCCACCTCGGCCTCCCGACGTGTTTGGATAACAGGCGTGAGCCACCACACCCAGCCAAGAGAGATTTTAAGTGTTCTCTTTTTTTTTGTTTTTTTGAGATGGAGTCTTGCTCTGTCTTCCAGGCTGGAGTGCAGTGGCGCAAGCTTGGCTCACTGCAACCTCTGCCTCCTGGGTTCAAGCAATTCTCCGCCTCAGCCTCCCAAGTAGCTGGGACCACAGGCGCGTGCCACCACACCTGGCTAATTTTTTTTTTTTTGTATTTTTAGTAGAGATGGGGTTTCACCAAGTTGGCTAGGATGGTCTCAATCTCTTGACCTCGTGATCCGCCCACCTCGGCCTCCCAAAGTGCTGGGATTACAGGTGTGAGCCACCACACCCGGCTGATTTTAAGTGTTCTCAACACAAAAGGTAACTGTGGGCAAGGCACGGTGGCTCACGCACTTAGGGAGGCCGAGGCAGGCGGAACACAAGGTCAGGAGTTTGAGACCAGGCTGACCAATATGGTGAAACCCTGTCTCTACAAAAAAAAAAAAAAAAAAAATTAGCCAGGTGGCGTGGCATGCAGCTGTAGTCCCAGCTACTTGGTAGGCTGAGGCAGGATAATTGCTGGAAACTGGGAGGCAGAGGTTGGGTGAGCCAAGATCACGCCACTGCACTCCAGCCTGGGTGACAGAGCAAGACTCTGCCTCAAAAAAATTAACAGTGAAGTGATGGATGCATAAATTAGTATCATAGTGGTAATCATTTTACAGTGTTTACCTATACAAAACATCACATTATACACTTAAGTATATAAAGTTTTTATTTGTCAATGATGCGTCAGTAAAGATTGTGGTGGGGATGGGGGAAGTGGTAGTAGAAGTACTGGATATGGACATGCATAAGAATGGATTTGAACCCTAATGTTAAACCATATATGAAAATGTACTTACAGTGGATCAGTACTAGGTGTGGTGGCTCATGCCTGTAATCCCAGCACATTAGGAGGCTGAGGCAGGCAGATCTCAAGGTTAGGAGTTCGAGACCAGCCTGGCCAATATGACAAAACCCCGTCTCTACTGAAAATACAAAAATTAGCCGGATGTGGTGGTGAGCACCTGTTGTCCCAGCTACTCGAGAGGCTGAGGCAGGAGAATCGACTGAACCCAGGAAGCAGAGGCTGCAGTGAGCTGAAATCATGCCATTGTACTTCAGCCTGGGCAACAGAGCAAGACTCCATCTGAAAAAAAAGGATCAAGGCCGGGTGTGGTGGCTCAGCCTGTAATCCTAGCACTTTAGAAGGCAGAGGCATGCGGTCAGGAGTTCAAGACCAGCCTGGCCAACATGATGCCACCCCATTTCTACTAAAAATACAAAAGATAGCCAGGCATGGTGGCTTGTGCCTGTTGTCCCAGCTACTCAGGATGCTGAGGCAGGAGAATTGCTTGAACCCAGGAGGCAGAGGTTGCAGTGAGCTGAGCCACTGCACTCCAGCCTGGGCAACACAGCAAGACTCTGAAAAAAAAAAAAAGAATCAAAAGCTGTTCCCTTGCCTAATACAGCCATGGCTTGTGGTCCCAAGAAGCATCTGAAGGGGTTAGCAGCTCCAAACATTGAATGTTGGATAAATTGACCAGTGTATTTGCTCCTTGTCCAGTGACCAGTCCCCACAACTTGAGAGAGTGTCTCCCCCCTCATCAGTTTCGTAAGGAACAGACTTAAGTATGTCTTGACAGGAGATGAAGTAAAGAAGATTTTCGTGCAGCAGTTCATTAAGATCAATGGCAAGGTCCAAACTGATATAACCTACCCTGCCAGATTCATGGATGTCATCAACATTGGCAAGACGGAGAGAATTTCCATCTGATCTATGACACCAAGGGTCACTTTGCTATATATCACACCTGAGGAGGCCAAGTACAAGTTGTGCAAACTGAGAAAAATCTTTGTGGGCACAAAAGGTATCCCTCATCTGGTGACTCATGACGATTGCACCATCTGCTACCCTGATCCCCTCATCAAGGTGAATGATCCCATTCAGATTTGAGACTGGCAAGATTACTGATTTCATCAAGTTTGACACTGGTAACCTGTGTATGGTGACTGGAAGTGCTAACCTGGGAAGAATTGGTGTGATCACCAGCAGAAAGAGGCACCCTCAGTCTTCCGACGTGGTTCATGTGAAAGATGCCATGGCAACAGCTTTGCCACTTGACTTTCTACCATTTTTGTTACTGGCAAGGGCAAGAGACCATGGATTTCTCTTCCCCAAGGAAAGGGTATCCACCCCACCATTGCTAAGAGAGAGACAAAAGACTGGTGGCCAAACAGAGCAGTGGGTAAAATGGTTCCTGGGTGACATGTTAAGTCTTTGTAAGTAATTAAAAATAATGTGGCATGATTTAAAAAAATGAATCAAAAACCTAAGTATAAGAGCTAGAACTAGGAAAAAAAAAGCGATTAAACATAATTACCATATGATCCAGACATTCCACTTTGGCATATATATATCCAAGTGTTGAGAACAGGGGACTCAGAGATATTTGTATTACAGTGTTCATCCCACTAGTATTCACAACAGCCCACCCCTCCCAAACTGAAATTTTAACACACTTGATTGAAGCATAGCCTGAACAAGCCTATTTTTATCCATTTTCAGTGTGCCTGCTTTGTATTCTCTGAAACTATGTCCAGTATCTGCTAGCCATCAACAAGATAACTCCAGGGGCTATGAAAACCCCATCTCCCCGCTGTCCTTCAGAGCTTTATTTATTTATTTTTTGATACAGGGCCTTGCTCTGTCACCCAGGCTGGAGTGCAGTGACACAATCTCAGTTTGGCTCACTGCAGCCTCTGCCTCCCAGATTCAAGCAATTCTCCCACCTCAGCCTCCTGAGTAGCTGAGATCATAGGCCCCTGCCACCATGCCCGGCTAATTTTTGTATTTTTAGTAGAGACAGAGTTTCACCATGTTGACCAGACTTGTCCTTCAGTGCTTTTTTTTTTTTTTTTTTTTTTTTTGAGACAGAGTCTTGCTCTGTTGCCCAGGCTAGAGTGCAGTGACACGATCTTGGCTCACAGCAACCTCTGCCTCCCGGGTTCAAGTGATTCTCCTGCTCTCAGCCTCCTGAATAGCTGGGATTACAGGTGTGCGCCGCCAAGCCCAACTAAGTTTTGTATTTTTAGTAGAGTCGGAGTTTTACCATGTTGGACAGGATGGTCTCAAACTCCTGACCTTGTGATTAGCCCACCTTGGCCTCCCAAAGTGCTAGGATTATTAACATGAGCCACCTAGCCCAGCCCTTCAGAGCTTTTAAACTGGAAGATATGCTGCCAGGCTGCTGAGCATCATCACTTAGTCATATAAGCCCCCTCTTTCATTCCCCTTCTCCTCTGGGAGTCTCTCTTCATTTTCACCCTTTCTGAACAGTGACCCTCCAGTAGAAGCCTGTGGATACTCTCCTGCTGTTTGCTGCCTCCTGCCACTGCTAACCTGTCAAAACGCATCCCAATTAAAGCTTGTGTGCTACTGCTGCCTTGTGGTCACATCTTTTTCCTTACTCAGCCAAGAAAGCACTTGAACACCCTACATATGGGTAAGGTTTTATTTTTCACATTTAGATCCCTAGTCCATTTGGAGTTTATTCTTATATATGCTGTGAAGTATAGATTTAACTTCATCTTTTTTCGGATGGTTAACCAGCTATCTTAGACCTTCCATTACAAACGGCATTTTTTGCCCCGTCGATCCGAAATACTTTTTTTTTCTTTTTTTTTTGAGACAGAGTCTTGCTTTTGTCATGATCTCAGCTCACTGCAACCTCTGCCTTCCAGGTTCGAGAGATTCTCCTGCCTCAGTCTCCTGAGTAACTGGGATTACACACGCCCGCCACCACGCTTGGCTAATTTTTTTTGTATTTTTACTAGAGACGGGGTTTCACCATGTTGGCCAGGCTGGTTTCCAACTCTTGACCTCAAGTGATCCTCCCACCTCGGCCTACCAAAGTGCTAGGATTACAGGCATGAGCCACCACGCCCGGCAAAATAACAAGATTTATGAACCAAATTTCTGCACATTCTTGGGTCGATTTTTAGATATTTTATTAGTCTGTTTCTGCTTCATGTGCTAGTACCACATAATTTTAACTATAGAGGGTTTATGGTATGTTTTATTTTATATAAAATAAAACTCAAACTCCCGACCTTTTTAAAGTAGAGATGGGGTTTCACCATGTTGGCCAGGATAGTCTGGATCTCCTGACCTTGTGATCTGCCCGCCTTGCCTCGCAAAGTGCTGGGATTACAAGTGTGAGCCACTGCACCCGGCCAATATGTTTTATTTTTATTTTAAAATAATTATTTGCCTTGTATTTAAACTGTCAATAGTATGTTTTAATATCTGTTGCTCATCGTTGGTTTTGTTTTCTCTTTCTTTCTTTCAAGACAGAGTTTCCTTCTGTTGCCACGTTCGAGTGCAATAATCTTGGCTTACTGCAACCTCTGCCTCCCGAGTTCAAGCTATTCTTCTGCCTCAGTCTCTCAAGTAACTGCGATTACAGGCACGCGCCACCACGCCCAGCTAATTTTTGTATTTTTAGTAGAGATGGGGTTTCACCATGTTGGCCAGGATGGTCTCAATCTCCTGACCTCATGATCCACCTGCCTCAGCCTCCCAAAGTGATGGGATTACAGACCTGACACACTGTGCCCAGCTTCGTTTTGTTTTCTTGGCTATTAGCAGATGTTCATGCTTCCACATAAACTTTTAGTATCAATGTATGTAACTCCAGAAAAAACTTCTGGTATTTTTATTGGGATTATGTTACATTTCTGAATAAACTTGGGGGAGAATGGTATCAGTGCTATTTTACAGCGAGGTCCTGGCCCATGTGGTAAGACCAGAAAACAAATAGAAATACTTATTTTTGGCCAGGTGCAGTGGCTCACGCCTGTAATCCCAGCACTTTGGGAGGCCGAGGTGGGCGGATCACATGAGGTCGGGAGTTGGAGAACAGCCTGGCCAATATGGTAAAACCCCATCTCTACTAAAAATACAAAAATTAGCTAGGTGTGGTGGTGTGCGCCTGTATTCCCAGCTACTCGGGAGGCTGGGGCAGAAGAATCGCTTAAACCCAGGAGCAGGCCGGGCGTGGTGGCTCACGCCTGTAATCCAAGCACTTTGGAGGCCAAGGCGGGTGGATCACCTGAGGTTGGGAGTTCAAGACCAGCCTGACCAACATGGTGAAACCCTGTCTTAAAAAAAAAAAAAAAACCCAGGAGCAGAGGTTGCAGTGGGCTGAGATGTCACCACTGCACTCCAGCCTGGGCGACAGAGTGAGACTCCATCTCAGAAAAGAAAAAGAGAAAAATAAACACATTTTTTTAATTTTATTTTTTTCAGATACAGGGTCTTGCTGTATTGCCCAGGCTGGTCTCAAACTCCTGGCCTCAAATGATCCTCCCACCTTGGGCTCCCAAAGTGCTGGGATTACAGGCATGAACCACCGTGCCCAGCCAGAAATATGTATTTGATGGGAGACCAAAACAAAATCAAGATTTATAGAAAATATTATTATATTGAAAATGTGGCCAGGCACAGTGGCTCATGCCTATAATCCCAGCACTTTCAGAGGCTGAGACGGGTGAATCACGAGGTCAGTAGTTCAAGACCAGCCTGGCCAACATGGTGAAACCCCGTCTCTATAAATATAAGGTCCAGCCCTATAGGGTTCTGTGAGCCCCTCCCTGTTGGTGCTGAGACAAGAAACTGTAGAAATAAAAGACACAGAGATAGAGAAAGAGAGTTTGGGCTTGGGGGACCACTGCCAACCAAAGTGTGCAGACCTGCAGTGGCCCCAAGTGCCTGGACACTCTTATTGAGTACAAAGCAGGGGGCAGGGAACATAGGGTGAGGTAACGGTGGTTGGTGATAGGGTCAGGTAAATCACATGTCTTGAAGATATGGGGCCCAAGACTTTCAAGTAGCCAAGGCAAGGAAAAAGCTAATGCATCAGTACTCTTCGCATATTTGTTAGAAATATCAAGGACACTAAGATTATGTTACTATTATTAATTTTTATCTTTTAAGAAAAAGAGAAACCAGGTGCAGAAGCGCGGTGTGAGAGTAGACATGGAACGTGACCACTGAAGCCCAGCATCACATAAAGACAGTTAAGCCCGTGGATGTCTGTGGGGTTTCCTGACAGCCGTCAGGCCTTGCCCTTTTGGATGTCTGTGGGCTTCCCTGACAGCCGTCAGGCCTTGCCACAAGAGCTTGGAGAAGCGGAGTTTTCTCCTAACTTCCCCTGGAAGGAGACGTCTCAGTCACTTTGGACATCTCCTTCCCTAGCTGGCTTAACAGCGGGCACTTTCACAGCACTGATGCTGCCACACAGCCGAGGTGCCCTCCAGCAGCCCTTATGTGGGCATGACAGAGGGCTTAGAGCATCTTTCCTTAGGATCACTTTGTTTACAGTGTCACCTCAGTTGCATGCTTCATAACCCGATAGTCATTAGTAAAATTAAAGATTATATTGAATATATATCTTTATGATTAGAAGTAACTAGAAGATTATATATGGTTATATAAAGGAATAACTATGTGCCTACATTTCTAATTCTTTTCTAAATCAATATTTATATGGGAACAGGCTGAGGCTTCAGACCCTTGCCACAGCCCTTGTGGGGTTTCTCCCCTACAATAAAAAATACAAAAAATTAGCTGGGCATAGTGGCTGGCAGCTGCAATCTCAGCTACTCGTGAGACTGAGGCAGGAGAATCGCTTGAACCTGGGAGATGGAGGTTGCTGTGAGCTGAGCTTGTGCCACTGCACTCCAGCCTGGTAGACAGATGAGACTCCATTTAAAAAAGAAAAAAAAACGGAAAAGAAAAAAGAAAACGCAATGGAATCGGCAGGTTCTGAAAAATAACGAACGAAGAAATAAAGGCCTACTGAAAGCCTGAATGAATGGAAGAAATAGACCATGCCATTCACTGGCAGGTTTATCAATATGGAAGAATCATGGAAAGGCTCTAGGAACATGAGGAGAGACACACAGAAAAGTTTTATACACACACACACCCCCCCCCCCCCCCAATCACGAGGTCAGGAGATCGAGACCAGCCTGACCAATGTGGTGAAACCCCCGCCTCCACTAAAAATACAAAATTTAGCCGGGCATGGTGGCACACGCCTGTAATACCAGCTACTCAGGAGGCTGTGGCAGGACAATCGCTTCAAGCAGGGAGGTGGAGGTTGTAGTGAGCCGAGATCGCGCCACTGTACTCCAGCCTGGGCGACAAAGCGAGACTCCGTCTGAAAAAACAAAAAAACAAAAAACAACAAGCCAGGCGTGGTGGCGCATGCCTGTAATCCCAGCTACTCGGGAGGGTAAGGCAGGAAAATGGCTTGAACCCGGGAGGTGGAGTTTGTGGTGAGCCGAGATCGCGCCATTGCACTCCAGCCTGGGCAACAAGAGCGAATCTCCGTCTCCAAAAGAAGAAGAAGGAAAAAACAAGGGCTTCCTATTTTGCCCTGGCTGGTCTCGAACTCTTGGACTCAAGCTATCCACCTGCCTTAGATTTACCAAAGTGCTGAAATTACAGGCGTGAGCCACTGCGCCCGCCGGGGGAAAAGCTTTGGGGGAGCATTCCCTGGCGTGCATCGCATCCTCCATCTCCGCCCTTCAGTCCGCCCGGCCACCTGAACCGCGGGCTAGGCCGGGTCACCTCTAAACCGCCCCCGAGCACTGGCCGACTCCTTGCCCACAGTTCCGTCCAGAGGCCGGGTTCTAACTTCACCTTTTTCTCTAGACCTGTTTCTGCATCCCCCCTCCCTGAGCCAAACACAAGCCCCGTCCGCACCTATCCCGGAGAAAAGTGGAACGTCCGTGTTCCACCGGGTCCTAAGCGGCTGAAGTTCCAGCCCAGGAGCCCCGCCCGGCACCAAGTTCGGAGCGGAAGTGACGTCAACGCATCACCCCCCCCCCCCCCCCATCTTTTTCGGCGCTGGCTCCGCATGGTCTGTGCCGTTTCTTCTTAGTCGTGGTGGGGTACGTCTCTGCCGTGGTGAGTTCCACCTGCTTGGGGGTCCCAGAGATAGCAGGGGGCAGCAAAGGAAGGATTGCGCGCGATTGCCCAGGAGCCTCTCCGATTCGGCTCGTTTCACTCGCTTCTCCAGGGGCTGTCGGTCCTCCCAGCGCAGCCAGTTCCGAGAGGCCGCACGCTCGGTCGGTGCCTCTCGGGAGCCGGGTCAGGAAGTGTGTTTGTCCCGCCTCCGCGGGGTGTTTTCTGGAGTGCTTCCATTCGCTGTGCTCCCTTCTTCAAAAGCCTAGAAAGCAACCTTTGTGATTTTTTTTCCTTCCGAAAGGAAAAGGATTTTTGCTGTTCTAGTGAGGTTGGCTCCGGCCCCGCATCCTCCCGCCTCAGGAACCTGGCGATTCCGGCGTGTTCCTGGTGAGCACTGGCAGAAAACTGGTTTCAAGAGGGCTCTGACTTCCATTTCATTGGCAGGAAATGTTTCGTCAGAGAATTTGGCATTGTCTTGATGTCGTTTACCTATTTTTGACACATTACATTCGAATTGAAAAAACGTGGTTTAGGTTGTGCCTATTTCTGTATGTAAATATGAACACGTGTAGACTGTAAGCCTTTATTTTTTTATTTTTATTTTCTTGGACCTTATTTTTTTTTTCCAGTTTTTACCAGCTACAAGCCTTTCTACTCAAGAAAGGCAGGCTCGGCACGGTGGCTCACGCCGGTAATCCCAGTACTTTGGGAGGCCGAGGCAGGTGGATCACCTTAGGTCAGGAGTTCGAGACCAGCCTGAGCAACATGGTGAAACACCGTCTCTACCAAAATATAAAAATTAGCCAGGCGTGGTGGCGCGCGCCTGTAGTACCAGCTACTTGGGAGGCTGAGGCAGGAGAATTGCTTGAACCCGGGAGGTGGAGGTTGCAGTGAGCCGAGATTGCGTCACTGCACTCCAGCCTGGCGCCTGGCAACAGAGCGAGACTCTGTCAAAAAAAAGAAAAAAAATTAGCAGGGCGTGGTGGTGGGCCCCTCTAATCCCAGCTGTTGGAGATAAAAAAATAAAATGCAAAGTTTTCTCAGCAAGGCAATTTATTTCTATAGAAAGGTGCATCTTGCTGATGGAGCAATGGCGTGAGCACACCGGGTAAGGGAGGCGAAGGGGTTTCTCTCTCTCTTTTTTTTTTTTTTTTTTTTTTGAGACGGAGGTTTGCTCCTGTTGCCTGGGCTGGAGTGCAATGGCGATCTCAGCTCACCACAGCCTCCACCTCCCGGGTTCAAGCTGTTCTCCTGCCTTAGCCTCCTGAGTAGTTAGGATTACAGGTGCCTACCACCACGCCCAGATGATTTTGTATTTTTAGTAGAGACAGGTTTCTCTTTGTTGGTCAGTCTGGTCTCAAACTCCCGTGATGCTCCTGTCTCTGCCTCCCAAAGTGCTGGGATTACAGGCATGAGCCACCACGTCCAGCCAGGGGTTTTTCTCTCTAATGCAAGGTCCCTACCTCTGTTTCACTCCTCCATGAGTTGGGTTCCAACTGCAGAGTGTCAGCTGACCCTACTGGCTATTTGTGAATATTTTCCCCAAATAAGGAAGGGAAGGGGGATGTGTGAGTCACTGATGTGCGGTTTTGAAGGGGAAGGAGAATGTGTGAGTCACAATGGTGGGACTTGTGGTTTCGAAGGGTGGAATAGGTGCAGAGTGGGGCAGCCAAGGGAACAGATGTGAGTTATTGATTAGAGCTGACGGGAAGGTCGTCGATAGTAACTAGAGGCAAGGAGGCGTGGAGAACAGGAAAGTTGAGTTTGAGAACAAAGAATAGGGAAGTTAACTGGGTGAACTTTTTTTTTTTTTTTTTTGAGAAGGAGTCTCGCAATGTCACCAGGGCTGGAATGCCGTGGCACAATCTCGACTCACTACAACCTCCACGTTTCAGGTTCAAGCGATCTCCTGCCTCAGCCTCCCGAGTAGCTGGGATTACAGGTGCCCGGCACCATGCCCAGCTAATTTTTTGCATTTTTGATAGAGACGGTGTTTCACCATGTTGGCCAGGCTGGTCTAGAACTCCTGACCTCGTGATTCACCCTCCTCAGCCTCCCAAAGTGGTGGGATTACAGGCGTGAGCCACCACACCCCGCCTGGCTGAACTTTTTTTTTTTTTTTTTTTTTTTTTTTTCTGGCTGAACTTTTGAAGAGACATTCGGAGAACTGGATTGTATCTTACACTGCTACTTTGGAGGCTGAGGCAGGAGAATCTCTTGAACGGGAGAGGCAGAGGTTACAGTAAGCCCACCACTGCACTCCAGCCTGGGCGACAAGAGCGAAACTGTCTCGAAAAAAGAAAAGAAAGAAAGAAAGGCAATAATACTCAGCTCTTCTCTTCATCTGAGTTCCTAGGTCTGTACCTCCTCACAGAGCTTCAAAATGGGCCTCCAGGAAGAAAGGATGGAGGCTTTATTACACTGATAGTAGAATTATTTTTTATTACCAGAATATTATTCTAGTATCAGTGTAATAAAGTATTTATAGAATTTATTATTATTAACAGCATGTTTGGACTAAGTGTAGTTTTTCCTTTTTTGAAAAATTTGATTCTAAGGAAAACTTGAACATCTAACACACCCAGTCTAGTAGATTTATTTATTGTTAGCATTGCGCTTTTCTTTCTACTCACATAAATACATCTTAAGGTGAACAATTTAAGTGTAAATTGAGAATAAATTGCAAACGTGATACTTAACCTTTAAATACTTGGTAATGCATCTCCTAAAAAAAAAAAAAGGTATTGTCATACTAAAACCACAATACTAGTATTTCACTTAAATAAAAAATAATAATGTCATGAAATGTCTACTTTGTGTAATAAATAAAATTCTCTGTGTTGCTCCAACGTATGCTCTGGGTGTTTTTGGATCTAAGATCCATTCAGGATTTTTACATTGCAATTTCTAGTGTCTTCACTGTCTTTTTACCTACAACAGTCATTACTGTCTATTATATTAACCTTTCATACTCATTCTCTTGGGAATTACTAATTACTAATTCTCTTGGGAATTACTGTCTATTATATTAACGTTTGGAGAGTCATACCCATTCTCTTGGCAAGTCCTACAATCAGATATCTCTGATTGGATTCTCATAGTGTGTGTAACTATTCCTTTATTTCATGTGATTTCCTCCAAACTTGTAATTGGGTCCAGAGGAGGAGCTGACAGCCTGTGTTTGATAAGGGTGACAGTATGTACTTCATGCTTTGGGGACCATAAAAGTCCCAAATTACTCAGTTCTGCCTTAATTACTTAATGTCCCATGATTAGTGTAGATACATCTCTTCAAATATATTGATTTCCTTTCTTTTGGATATATACCCAATGGGATTTCAGATCATATGGTAGCTCTATTTTTTAATTTTTTGAGAAACCTCCATACTGTTTGTTGTTGTTTTTAAGACAGTCTTGCTGTGTCACCCAGCCTAGAATGCCAGGGCATAATCATGGCTTACTGCAACCTTGACGTCCTGGGCTCAGGTGATCTTCCCATCTCAGCTTCCTGAGTAGCCAGGACTACACGCCTGCACTAATTAACACCTGGCTAAGTTTTTTTGTTTGTTTGTTTGATTTTTTGAGACAGAGTCTCACTCTGCCACTCAGGCTGGAGTGCAGTGGCACGATCTTGGTTCGCTACAATCTCTGCCTCCCGGGCTCAGGCAATTCTCCTACCTCAGCCTCTGGAGCAGCTGGGAATACAGGCGCATGCCACCATGCCCAGCTAATTTTTGTATTTTCAGTAGAGAGGGAGTTTCACCATGTTGGCCAGGCTGGTCTCCAACTCCTGACCTCAAGTAATCCCCCCTGCCTCGGCCTCCTAAAGCAGTAGGATTACAGGCATGAGCCAGTGCTCCTGACGCGGGGGGAGGCGGGGGGTGTGTGTGTCCAGGCTGGTCTTGAACTCCTGGGCTCAACTGATCCTCCCACCACAGCCTCAGGTTGGGATTTGAGGGATTACAAGCATGAGCCACCGCACCTGAATATTGTTCTCTGTAGTGGCTGTACTAACTTACATTCCCACCAACTTCATACAAGGATTTTCTTTTCACCACATCCTCATCAGCATTTGTGATTCCCTGTCATTTTTGTAAAAGCCACTCTAAATGAGGTGAGATGATACCTCATTGTGGTATGTGTGATTTGTAGTTCTCTGATGATTAAGTGATGTGGAGCATTTCTTCCTATACCTGTTGGCCATTGCTGTGTCTTTTTTTGAGAAACATCTATTCTGACCTTTTGCCGATTTTTTGATCGGTTTTTTTTTTTTCTGCTATCAAGTTGTTTGAGGTCCTTATATATTCTGATTATTAATCCTTCGTCAGGTGGATAGTTTATAAATATTTTCCCACATACTGTAGATTGTCTCTTCACTTTGTTGATTGTTTCTTTTGCTGTGGAGAAGCTTTTTAGCTTGATGTGATCTTATGTGTTTATTTTTGCTCTTGTTGCCTGTGCTGCTGAGGTCTTAACCAAAAAATCTTTACCCAGACCAATGTCCTGGATTGTTTCCCCAGTGTCTTCCTCTAGTAGTTTTATAGTTTCAGGTGTTAGATATGAGTCTTTAATCTGTTTTGACTTTTGTTTATGCTGAGAGGTGGCATCTAGTTTCATTCTGCATATGGTTATTCAGTTTTCCCAGCACCATTTATTGAAAAAACTGTTCTTAGAGCCAGGTGTGGTGGCCCACACCTGTAATCTCAGCACTTTGGGAGGCTGAGGCCGGCGAGTCACAAGGTCAGAAGTTCGAGACCAGTCTGGCTAATATGGTGAAACCCCATCTCTACTAAGATACAAAAAAAATTAGCCTGGCGTGGTGGCACATACCTGTAAACCCAGGTACTCGGGAGGCTGAGGCAGGCGAATTGCTTGAACCTGGGAGGTGGAGGTTAGAGTGAGTCGAGATTGTGCCACTGTATTCCAGCCTGGGTGACAGAGCAAGACTCTATCCCAAAAAAAAGAAAAGACTATTCCTTCCCATTGTATACTTTTGGTGCCTTTGTTGAAAATGAGCTGTCTGTAAATGTGTAGATTTATATATAGGTTCTCTGTTCCCTTCCATTGATCTATGTGTTTATGTCAGTACCATGCTGATTTGGTTATGATAGGTTTGTAGTATATTTTAAAGTCAGGCACTGTGATGCTTCCAGCTTTTTCCTTTTTGGTCAATATTTCTTTGGCTGTTTGAGGTCTCTTGTGGTTGCATATGATTTTAGGATTTTTTTTCTCTATTTTTGTGATGAATGTCATTGATATTTTGATGAGGGTTGCTCTTAATTGTAAATTGCTTTGGGTAGTATTGTCATTTTAACAATATTCTCCTAATCCTTGAGCATGGAATGTCTTCTCATTTTTTTTTTCTGTATCCTCTACTATTTGTTTCATCAGTGTTTTATAGTTTTCCTTGTATAGCTCCTTCACACTTTTGGTTACTTTTTATCTTTTTCAGAGGTGAGGTCTCACTTTGTTGCCCAGACTGGAATACAGTAGTACAATTGTAACTCATGGAGCAGCCTTGAACTCCTGGGCTCAAGGGATCCTCCTGCCTCAGCCTATTGAGTAGCTGGGACTACAGCTGTGTGCCATCACGGCTGGCTAATTTTCTTTCTTTCTTCTCTTTTTTTTTTTTTAAATAGAGACGGGGCCTTGCCATGTTCCCCAGGCTGATCTTGAACTGCTGGGCTCAAGAAATCCTCCCACCTCAGACTCCCAAAGTTCTGGGATTACAACTGTGAGTCATGATGCCTAGTGCTGGCATTTTACAGTCTTTGCAGCTATTGTAAATGGGATTACTTCCTTGATTTCTTTTTCAGATTGTTCACCGTTGGTGTATATAAATGCTACTGATTTTTGTATGTTGATTTTGTGTCCCTCACCTTTACTGAATTTATCAGTTCTAACAGGTTTTTAGTGGAAAGTCTTTATGTTTTTCTAAATGTCAGCGTAGTGGCTCAGGCCTGTAATCCCAGCACTTTAGGAGACCAAGGCAAGAGGATCACTTGAGATCAGGAGTTCATGGTCAGCCTGGGCAACATAGTGAGGACCTCCCCCCACCCCCAACCTCTAAAAAAATTAGCATTGTCACGTGCCTGTGGTTCTGGCTCCTTGGGAGGCTGAGGCAGGAGTATCACTTGAGCTCAGGAGTTCAAGACCTGCCCGGGCAACAGAGGCAGTCCCTGTTTCTAAGGAGAGAAAGGTCATGTCATTGACAAACACGGCTAATTTCACTTCTTTTTTAGTTTGGGATGCCCTTTATTTGTTTCTCTTGCCTAATTGCTCTAGCCAGAACGTCTAGAATTGGGTTGAATAAAAGTGTTAAAAGTGGACATCCTTGTTCTGTTCAAGATCTCAGAGGAAAGACTTTCAGTTTTTCCCTATTCAATATGATGTTGTATGTGGGTTTGTCATATATGGCCTTTATTATTTTGAAGTATATTCCTTCTATACACAGTTTGTTGAGGACTTTTGTCAAAAAGGGATATTGAATTTTATTGAATGCTTTTCAGCGTCTATGGAAATCTCATATAGTTTTTGTTCTTGGTTCTGTTAATTTGGCATGTGACATTTATTGATTTGCATATGTTGAACCATCTTTGTATTTCTAGGATGAATTTCACTTGATTGTGGCGAGTGACTTTCTTACTGTGTTGAATTTGGTTTGCTGGTATTTTGGTGAGAATTTTCGCAGGTATGTTCATCAGTGATACTGGCCGGTAGTTTTGTTGTTGTTATGTATGCTCTTGTCTGGTTTCCATGTGAGAATAATGCTCACTCTGTAGATTTAGTTTGGAAATATTCTTTCCTCTTCAGTTTTTTTTGAGGAGTTTGAGTAGTATTGGTATTAGTTTTTTCTGGTTTTTTGTAAATTTAGCAGTGAAGTCATTAGGTCCTAGGCTTTTCTTTGATGGGAAACGTTCTGTTACGGCTTCAATCTTGTTATTGGTGTGTTGAGGTTTCCTATTTCTTCATGGTTCAATCTTGGTAGGTCGTATTTGCCCAAGAATTTGTCCATTTCTTCTAGACTTTTCAATTTGTAGACATATAGTTTTTCATGATAGTTTCTAATGATTCATTGTATTTCTGTGGTTTCTGTTATGTTTCCTTTTTTGTTTTTTATTTGGGTCATTTCTTTCCCCTTAGTCTAGCGGAAGGTTGATTTATCTTTTCAAGTAATAAACTTTATGTTTTATTGATCTGTATTGTTGGTTTTTTTGTTTGTTTGTTTTGGTGATGAAGTCTCACTCTTGTCTCCCAGGCTGGAGTGCAGTGGTGCGATCTCAGCTCACTACGACCTCCTTCTCCAGGGTTCAAGCGATTCTCTTGCCTTAGTCTCCCAAGTAGCTGGGATTACAGGTGCCTGCCACCACACCTGGCAAATTTTTGTGTTTTCAGTAGAGACGGGGTTTTACCGTGTTGGCCAGGCTTGTCTTGAACTTCTGACCTCAGGTAATCTACCTGCCTCAGCCTCCCAAAGTGCTGGGATTACAGGTGTGAGCCACCGCGCCCGGCCATATATATATATATATATATATATTTTTTTTTTTTTCTTCTTTCTTTTTTTTCTTTCTTTTTTCTCTTTTTTTTTCTTTTCTTTTTTTATTTACACACTGGTTAAAACAATATATATATATATTGTTTTAAGAGACAGGGTCTCCCTATGTTGCCAGGCTGGTCTCAAATTTCTGGGTGCAAGCAATCCTTTCGCCTTGGCCTCCCAAAATGTTGGGATTATAGACGTGAGCCATCACCTTCAGCCTATGAATCAAGGTTCCTCTTGTTACTAATTCCTAGTTTTATTCCCTTGTTGTCAGAAAAGATACTTGATATGATTTCTACATTTTTGAATTTATTGAGACTTGTTTTTTTTTTATTTTTTTTTAAAGACAGGGTTTCACCATGTTGGTCAGGCTGGTCTTGAACTCCCGACCTCAGGTAATCTGCCTGCCTTGGCCTCCAAAGTGCTTGGATTACAGGCATGAGCCACCACGCCAGCCCTATTGAGACTTGTTTTGTGGCCTAAGAAATATATGGTCTATTCTGGAGAATATTCTATATGCTGAGGAAAGGAGTGTATCTTCTGTAGCAGGTGGATGAACTGTTCTGTATCAGTTAGGACTTTCTGGTTTAGTGTATGGCTTAACTTCTGTGTTTCATTGTGTTCTATCTGGATGATCTGTCCATTACTGAAAGTGGGGTGTTGAAATCCCCTACTGTTACTGTATTGCAGTCTATATCGTCTTTTAGATTTATTAATGTTTGCTTTATATACTTGGGCGCTCCAGTGTTGGAGGCATAAATATTGACAGTTGTTATATCCTCTTGCTGAATTGACCCCTTTATCATTATGTAGTGACTTTTTTTTTTTAATCTCTTTTTACAGTCTTTGACTTGCAGTCTATTTTATCCCATTAGTATACCTACTGCTCTTTTTTGGTTTTCACTTGTGTGGAATATTTTTTCTCATTTCTTTACTTTCAGTTTATTTGTGGGTTTTCTGTAGGTATATAATTGGGCGTTGTTTCTTTTTCCATTCAGTCATTCTGTGTTTTTTAATGGGAGAATTGAGTTAATTTACGCTCAGTGTTACTATTAATAAGTAAGGATGTACTAGTGCCATTTTGTTGCCTGTTTTCTGATTTCATTTCTAACTCCGTCCTTCTTTGTCGTTAAGTGACAAAGTAGTATGGGGCGGGGGTTGGGGGCAGGGTGTCCGTGTTTTTTGTTTGTTTTCTTTGAAACAGGTGTCAGGCTGGAGTGTAGTGGCATGATTACAGCTTACTGCAACCTTGGATTCCTGGGTTCAAGTGATCCTCCTACCTTAATCTCCCAAGTAACTGGGATTACAGGCATGTGCCAGCATGCCTACTTAATTTTTTAAAATTGTTTATGCAGATGAGGTTTCCCTATGTTGTCCTAGCTAGTCTTGAATTCCTGGCCTCAAGTCATCCTCCTGACTTGGCCTCCTGAGGTATTTAAGAGGATAGGCTTAGCAGCCCTCTGGTAGTATGTTTTACTTTGTTGCATTTTACTTTTGTCACCTCTATTATTTTTTGGTATTGTGGTTACTGTGAGGCTTACAAAAAACATCTTATAAATATAACAAGTTACGTTAAAGAGATGACAGCTTAGTCACACAAAAAGAATAGAAATAAACAGAAAACTAAGCAAACAAACATACTCCAAAATTCTACACTTTAACTCCATGCCCCCACAGTTTTACTTTTTGTTGTCTTCATTTACATATTTTTATGTTGCTTTATACCAAGTTGCCTTACCTATTCATGTTTTTGATGGGTTTAAGCAATTTTCCTGCATCAGCCTCCCAAGCAGCTGGGATTATAGGCACGTGCCACCATGCCCAGCTAATTTTTGTATTTTTAGTAGAGACGAGGTTTCACTATATTGGCCAGGCTGGTCTTCAACTCCTGACCTCGTGGTACGCCCGCCTTGGTCCCTCAAAGGGCTGTGATTATAGACGTGAGCCACCGTGCCCAGCCTTTTTTTTTTTTTTTTTTTTTCAGATAGAGTTTTGCTCTTGCTGCCCAGGCTGGATTGCAGTGGGATGATCTCGGCTTACTGTAACCACTCGCCTCCCAGGTTCAAGCAATTTTCCTGCCTCAGCCTCCTGAGTAGCTGGGATACAGTTGCCTGCTAACACACGCAGTTAATTTTTTTGTATTTTTAGTAGAGACAGGGTTTCACCATGTTGGCCAGGCTGGTGTCGAACTTTGACCTCAGCTGATCCGCCTGCCTGGGCCTACCAGAGTTCTGTGATTACAGGTGTGAGCCACCGTGCCCAGCCTAGTTCCTTATTTGCTGTTTCTTGTGGATGTACATCTGTGTCTGTGCATTGAAAGATTAGTTATTTATTACAGTGTTTATCTTGCTTGCGGTTTTTATTGGGAATGTTTTCTTAGTTTTTTTTTTTTTTTGAGTCAGCGTTTCGCTCTTGTTGCCCAGGCTGGAGTGCAACGATCTCGGCTCACTGCAACCTCCAGCTCCTGGGTTCAAGTGATTCTCCTGCCTCAGCCTCCCGAGTAGCTGGGATTACAGGCATGCACCACCATGTTTGGCTAATTTTGTATTTTTAGTAGAGACAGGGCTTCTCTTTGTTGGTCAGGCTGGTCTCAGACTCCTGATCTCAGGTGATCCGCCGCCTTGGCCTCCCAAAGTTCTGGAGTTACAGGCATGAGCCACTGCGCCCAGCCTCTTAGATTCTTTTTAATTTACCTGATGATTTTTTTTTTTTATAAGATGTGGTTTCACCATGATGACCAGGATGGTCTTGAACTCCTGACCTCAGGTGATCCACCCACCTCGGCCTCTCAAAGTGCTAGGATTACAGGCGTGAGCCACCGCGCCCAGCCGATTTTTTTTTTTAAGACAAGGTTTTTCTCTGTTACCCAGGCTGGAGTGCAGTGGTGTGATCATGGCTTACTGCAGCCTCTACCTCCTAGGCTGAAGCAGTCCTCTCACCTCAGCCTCCTGAGTAGGTGAGGTGCAAGCCACCACACCTGGTTACTTTTTCTACTTTTTAGCAGAGACAGATTTTCATCATGTTGCCCAGGCTGGTGTGGAACACCCGAGCTCAAGTGATCCTCCTGTCTCAGCCTCCCAAAGTGATTTTCTTTCTTCAAAATTTCCCTAGGTCACTATCTCCTTTTGAGCTCTAGATGGACTCTTAAACCCACGGTTTTGCCTTTTATCTAGCAAACTATCAAGAATACTGCCCATCAGCTGGGCGTGGTAGCTCACGTCTGTAATCCCAGCACTTTGGGAGCCTGAGGTGGGTGGATCATGAGGTCAGGAGATTGAGACCATTCTGGATAACACGGTGAAACTCCGTCTCTACTAAGAAAAGTACAAAAAATTAGCTGGGTTTGGTGGCATGCGTCTGTAGTCCCAGCTACTTGGGAGGCGGAGGTTGCAGTGAGCCAAGATCATGCCATTACACTCAAATCCAGTGGACAGATTTTGGTGTCTTTCACATCTGTCACTTGCAGAGAGAAAGCTCATGCATAATGTTCCTTGACTGATGTTTTATGCTTGTTGTTTGATGATTGATGTGAACAGGACCAAACATAACCCTGTACACAGAGGAATGGAGATTGCCTTTCTCCACCTAGATAAGTAAGCTTCCCTGAGGCGATCTTGGCATGAAGGAAGAGAGAGCATTGAGGTGCCTCTCACTATCAGCTTCAGAGGATGGCAGCCATTGATTTGTCCTGCGGTAAGTCCTTGTTAATGCTCTTTTTCAGAGATTCTGCTTTAGGTCGCCCTCCACACCATAAGAATGCAGTGAGCTGGGCCTGAACAGTTGCCGCTTTTGAGACAAAGTTTCACACTTGTTGCCCAGGCTAGAGTGCAGTGGCGCCGTCTCAGGTCACCATCACCTCTGCCTTCTGGGTTCAAGCAATTCTCCTGCCTCAGCCTCCCGAGTAGCTGGGATTACAGGCATGTGCCACTTTCACTACACCTGGCTGATTTTGTATTTTTAGTAGAGATGTGGTTTCTCCATGTTGGTCAGGCTGTCTCAAACTCCTGACCTCAGGTGATCCGCCTGCCTCAGCTTCCCAAAGTGCTGGGATTACAGACGTGAGCCATCGCACCTGGCCTCTTCTGGTTCTTACAGGAGTAACTGAAGTGAGAAACAGAATGTTGTTTTGTTTTATTTTTATTTATGTATTTATTTATTTGAGACAGAATCTTGCTCTGTCACCCAGGCTGAGTGCAGTGGTGCAATACCTCTGCCTCCCAGGTTCAAGCGATTCTCTTGCCTCAGCCTCACAAGTAGCTGGACCCACAAGCACGTGCCTCCAGGCCTAGCTTGTTTGCTTATTTATTTATTTAGAGACGGAGTCTTACTCTGTCACCCAGGCTGGAGTGCAGTGGCATGATATTGGCTCATTGCAACCTCTGTCTTCCTGGTTCAAGCAATTCTTTGCCTCAGCCTCCTGTAATTTGTTTTATTTTATTTTTTTTAGTAGAGACGGGGTTTCACCATGTTGGCCAGGCTGGTCTGGAATTCCTGACCTCAAGTGATTTTCCTGTCTTGGCCTTCCAAAGTGTTGGGATTACTAGCATGAGCCATCGTCCCCAGCCAGAATGCTGTTTTAGAATTCAGCCCTGGTTTGTGTGCCTTAGGACATGCTAAACTTCATGAATTTTACTAGTATGGGCAGATAGTCATATTTTTCAGGGTGTAAGTTTCTTTGTAAAATGAAACTATTACCCTTTACCCAACAGGCAGCTCGGCCCACATCTGCTTTGCTGAGTCTAGGTGACAAGCACTGCTGTGGAATTTCATGGGAGTGTTGTCTGTCTGTAGTTTTCTCGAGTATGCAGGAGTATATGGGAATTTCAAACTGGGATGGAATGACTTCTAGGCATGTGAATGTGGGAAGCACAGGTAGCTCTGGCTTCTCATGCCTTCTTACTTTTCCACTAGGGTTTTTTTCCAGGGAACCAATCTGCCCTTTTGAAGAAAAGACAAAGGTAGAAAAGGACGGTGGTGGACTACCTGGCAAATGGTTATCAGGTAAAGTGAAAATGTACTGTTGTACAAAATGTCATACTTACATCCAGTAGGTGGACACATTTCCTTCTAGACAGACTCATCTCCAGAGTTCTCTTAGAGCAAATGAAGCCTGACTGAAGGACGAGTCCCCACATGAATTTCCCCAGGGAATGAAATCTCCTATAGATAAAGTGTTAACTTGAAAATCATCCCATGATCTCAGTAATAACTAATTAAGCTTGACCTTTATGGTTCCAAGTGCATTTTTCTTTGATTGCTGGGTGCTGTGACAGATGATAAGGCAGATGAAAGCGTCCTTTTATCAAATAATTTATTCACGCATCAGCCTTTATCAGATATCTGCAGTGTGCTGAGGAGTGTGCTGCATAGAGACAAATGGGACAGGAAGAGCTTCTAGCCTGGTTGTGGTTGTGCTGAGATAAAGTGTAAGCTGTGTGCAGTGGCTCACGCCTGTAATTCCAACAACTCAGGAGGCAGAGGTCAGAGGAGCACTGTAGCCCAGAAGATCGAAACTTCAGTCAGTCACCAGTGATTGTGCCTGGGTGACACAGTGGGACCTGTCTTTATATATAAATTAATAAAGAAATTAGATGGATAGATAGATAGATGGATAGATGCTAGATAAAAATGTATGTTAAGGACGAATTGTAATCAAAGCTTCAAAAATTTTTAAATTTTAAAATAAAAAATGTTTAAAAATTAAAAATAAATCAGGAAAATATTTTTAAAAAAATTTTAAAAAGTGCTGTTCAAGGCATATGCCTGAACAGCACTTTTGAGTGTTTAGACACAACAGCTCCTGAAACATTAAACCCTGGAGTAGATGTTGGGAGATCTCAGAACCACATATAAGCGAATATAAGGTTCCCCTTCCTGATTCTCTAGTGAACATTGGTAGAAGTGTTCATTGGCTCAAACCAGCATGTCTGTGATGACTTAGGATTCAGTGACCTTTGATGATGTGGCTGTGGAGTTCACCCCAGAGGAATGGGCTTTACTGGACACAACTCAGAAATACCTCTACAGAGATGTGATGCTGGAGAACTACAAGAACCTGGCCTCTGTGGGTAAGAGTCACATCATTTTACTGAGCATGGTGGCCTGCACCTTTTAGTCCCAGATACTTGGGAGGCTGAGGTGGGAGAATTGCTTCAGCCTGGGAGTTTGAGACTAGCATGGGTCACATTGTGAGACCTCGTCTCTAAAAAGAAATCATAAAAAGAGTGCTCGCTTCGGCAGCACATATGCTAAAATTGCAACGATACAGAGAAGATTAGCATGGCCCCTGTGCAAGGATGACAGGCAAATTCGTGAAGCGTTCCATATATATATTTTTTTATTATATATTAAAAAAAAAAAGAAATCGTAAAAGAGCGACTACGTCGGGTGCAGTGGCTCACGCCTATAATCCCAGCACATAGGGAGGCCAAGTCGTGCGGATTACCTGAAGTCAGGAGTTTGAAAAAAGCCTGGCCAACATAGTGAAACCTCTGGAAGCTGAGGCAGAGCTACAGAATTGCGTGCACCCGGGAGGCGGAGATTGCAGGGAGCCATTGCACTCCAGCTTGGGTAACAGAGCAAGATTTCATCTCAAAAAAAAAAAAAAAAAGAAATGTACATCTTCCTTCCCCTGTCTTTGATGTACTAAATTGGAAACTTTAGCGTTTGGACCCAGTCATCTGTATTTTCAGAATCCTTGAAGATGAATTTAATATACTATCATGTTGACATCCTATGGCAAGGATCTTTATGTTGTGCTGACTTTATTTCTTTCTTTTTCTTTTTTGAGGTAGAGTCTCGCTTTGTCACCCAGGCTGGAATGCAATGGTGCAATCTCGGCTCACTGCGACGTCACACCTCAGCCTTCCAAGTAGCTAGGATTACAGGCACCTGCCACCATGCCCAGCTAAGTTTTTAGAAAATTATTTTTAGTAGAGATGAGTATTGGCCATGTTGGCCAGCGTGGTATCAAACTCCTGACATCGGGTAATCCACTGGCTTTGACCTCCGAAAATGCTGGGATTACAAGTATGAGCCACGGCACCTGGCCTTATGTGCCGGGCCAGACTTTCATTTCAGTAAGAAATAAAGTAATTAGGCTGGGCGCTGTGGCTCACACCTGTAATCCCAGCACTCTGGAAGGCCAAGGTGGGCGGATCACGAGGTCAGGAGATTGAGACCATGCTGGCTAACATGGTGAAACTCCGTCTCTACTAAAAATACAAAAATTAACCAGTGTGGTGGCTTGTACCTGTAATCCGAGCTACTCACGAGGCTAAGGCAGGAGAATGGCTTGAACCTGGGAGGTGGAGGTTGCAGTGAGCCAAGATTGCGCCACTGGACTCCACCCTGGGCAACCGAGCAAGACTTTGTCTCAAAAAAAAAAAAAAAAAAGGCCGGGTGTGGTGGCTCACGCCCCTGTAATCTCAACTCTTTGGGAGGCCAAGGCAGGCACATCATGAGTTGAAGAGATCGAGACCATCCTGGCCAACATGGTGAAACCCCATCCCTACCAAAAATACAAAAAAAAATTAGCCAGGTGTGGTGGCACATGCCTGTGGTCCCAGCTACTCGGGAGGCTGAGGTGGAAGAACCCAGGAGGCGGAAGTTGCAGTTAGCCGAGATTGCGCCAGTGCACTCCAGCCTGGTGACAGAGCAGGACTCCATCACAAAAAAAAAACTTTTTTTTAAAGATGCACTTTGCCTCAGAAGATTTAAACTGTTTTTCTCAGAATTTCAGATATCTCTGACTTATTTTCCATCTAGTCACACTTTTCTATGATCTAACAAAAGTACCATTCTGTGTTTTGATTAAGTTTATCATTTTGATATATGCTCTTTTTCCAGATCTTTCCTACTTTCCCTTCCTGATAATCTTCTCTTCCTGTTCATCATGTTTTAATTTTCACAGAAGCAGTTTGTAATAAGCTGTCTAAACACATCAGCTGTGTAATAAACCCCACATCCTTATAGCCAACTTTTTGCCATACCAAAATCCTCAAGATTCTCTGGCTTTTATTTTGTTACTGTGTTTAATTTGAAAACAAGTATAAATGACTCATCATTTTAAACTATTTCAATATAGTAATTCCTCTCTAAACCCTTACATTTCTTTTTCTGCTTAACTTCAGAATGGGAAATACAGCCTAGATCCCAAGGGCCATCACATCAGCAGGGTTTTTTGAAGAATGAAATATTCAATGGGCTACAAATGGTAAGATTGATGAGGGATATTTCTTAGTTTCCCCATTCAGAAAAGATTGAGAATTTCATTCTAGAAAATCAGCCCAGTCAGAGCTGTGGCTTACATCTGTAATTACAGCAACTTGGGAGGCTGAGGTGGGAGGATCATTTTGAGTCCAGGAGTTTGAGACCAACCTAGCCAATACAGCAACATCCTATCTCTGATTTAGAAAAGACACTGAATATGGTGGCTCATGCCTGTAATCCAACACTTTGGGAGGCAAAGGTGGATGGATCATTTGAGGTCGGGAGTTGGAGACCAGCCTGGCCAACATGGTGAAACTCCATCTCTACTAAAAATACAAAATTAGCTAGGTGTGGTGGTGGGCACCTGTCATCCAAGTTACTCAGGAGGCTGAGGCAGGAGAATTGCTTGAACCCAGAGGTGGAACCCAAGATTGCATCACTGCATTCCAGCCTGGGGGACCCAGTGAGACCCTGTCTCAAAAACAAAAAAGGAAAGAAAGATGGTAAAGAAACTGAGTCTGTAATCCCAGCACTTAGGGAAGCCAAGGTGGGTGGATCACTTGAGGTTAGTACTTCGAGACCAGCCTGGCCAACATGGTGAAACTCTGTCTCTACTAAAAATACAAAAATAGCCAGGCATGGTGGCAGGCGGGCACCTGTAATCCCAGTTACTTGGGAGGCTGAAGCAGAATTGCTTAAACCTGGGAAGTAGAGTTTGCAGTGAAATAGAGCACAAATGAGAGATACTTGAGAGAATGAGAGAAGTAGCCTGCACTGCTGAGGGAGCAGGGTCTCCAGAGAGATAGTCTGACTATGATGAATTTTGTGATGTTCCATACCTGTATAAGTTGTCACTTGAAAATACCCACAATTACACATTCCCACATACGTAAGTAGACATGGAGGATTTAAACAGTTTCATGAAAATCTACAGAATTTGACTGGGTGCCATGGCTGACACCTGTAATCACAGAACTTTAGGAAGCTGACACAGGAGAATTGATTGAGTCTAGGAGTTTAAGACCAGCCTGGGAAACAGGGAGACCCTGTCTCTACAAAAATAAAAAATGAGCCAGGTGTGTTGGCATACACCTTTAGTCCAAGCTCCTTGGGGGACTGAGGCAGGATGATGGCTTGAGCCTCGGAGATTAAGGCTTCAGTGAGCTGTGATTGTGCCATGGTACCCAGCCTGGGTGACAGATTCAGAACCTGTCTCAAACTACCCCCCACAATAATAAAAAAAAGAACTACAGTGTTTGTTTGTTCTTTTAAACAATTAGAGCCAGTGGCATAGAATTCTGGCAAAAGATCCCATCATTCAAACTGAAGAAATGAAGAGGTCAGGAAATGAAACAATGGAAGAAACATTGTAAGAATTATACTTATCAAAGTAGGCTGCCATGGTATAGCTCATGGCTGTAATCCCAGCATTTTGGGAGGCCGAGGCAGATGGATCACCTGAGGTTAGGAGTTTGAGCCCAGCCTGGCCAACATGGTGAAACCCTGTCTCTACTAAAAATACAAAAATTATCTGGGTGTGGTGGCATGTGCCTGTAATCCCAGCTACTCGGGAGGCTGAGGCCTGAGAATCGCTTGAACCCAGGAGGCAGAGTTTGCAGCGAGCTGAGATCGGGCCACTGTATGCCAGCCTGGAGGCAGAGTGAGACTACGTCTCAAAAAAATAAATAAATTGAAAGGTTGGCCAGGCTTGATGGTGCATGCCTATAGTCCTGGCTACACAGGAAGGTAAGGTAAGATGATCACTTGAACCCAGGAGGTTGAGGTTACGGTAAGCTATGATCACACCAGTGCACTATAGCCCAGGCAATGGAGCGAAACCACAGCTCTTTAAAATACACTGGGGATGGTGGGTCATGTCTGCAGTTTCACCATTTTGGGAGGCCAAGCCGGGCAGATCACCTGAACTCAGTAGTTTGAGACCAGTCTGGGCAATTGGCAAAACGCCGGCTCTGACAAAAAAATAGCATTTTTTTTTTTAAAGACGGTGTTTCACCATATTGGTCAGGCTGGTCTTGAACTCCCGACCTCAGGTGATGCACCTGCCTTGGCCTCCAAAGTGCTTGGATTACAGGCGTGACCCACCACGTCCGGCCTAGAATTTCTTTTTGAGGTGGAGTCTTGCTCTGTCATTCACACTAAAATGCAGTGGGTTGATCTTGGCTCACTGCAACCTCCACCTCCCGGGTTTAAGCAATTATCCTGCCTCAGCCTCCTGAGTAGCTGGGATTACAGGTGCGAGCCACCACACCCAACTAATTTTTGTATTTTTAGTAGAGATGGGGTTTCACCATGTTGGTTAGGCTGGTCTTGATCTCCTGACCTCGTGATCCGCCCGTCTTGGCCATCCAAAGTGCTGGGATTACAGGCATGAGCCATCATCCCCAGCCAAAAAAATAGAAAAATTTTCCAGGTGCAGTGGCGCACAACTGTATTCCTAGTTGCTTGGGAGGCTGAGGCAGAAGAATTGCTTGAGCATGGGAGGTGGAGGTTGCAGTTAGACAAGATTGTGCCACTGCACTCCAGACACTGTCTCAAAAAAAAAAAAGAAAAAAAAGGACTAAACATAAAAAAGGAAAAATAATGAAATAATTGTAATCAAAGTAATGCTACTGTGTTCAGATGGGTGAAATCTCTTAATATGTCTGAAAACGTTTAAAATCCTTTATTCCCCTCATCAACAGGAAAGAAGCTACAGGTTAGGGAAACTCTGTGACTGTAAGAATTGTGGAGAGGTCTTCAGTGAATGGTTTTTCTTTGAGACACTCATGAGAGCTCAGAATGGAGGGAACACTTCTGAGTATAATTGTTACAGAAATGACGTCCTCTCTGTGCACAAGAAAGCCTCTGTTGGACAGGAACTTTCCAAAATTAATCCGTGTGGAAGAGTCTTCACCCTAACTCCAGGCCTTGCCGTACATCTTCAAATTCTCAATGCAAGAAAACCCTACAAATGTAAGGCATGTGGAAAAGGCTTTAAGTATTTTGCGAGTCTTGATAATCACATGGGAATCCACACTGGAGAGAAGCTCTGTGAATTTCAGGAATGTGGGGGAGCCATCACAGCTTCCTCACAACTAAAGCAGTGTGTAACAGTTCACACTGGAAAGAAATCCAAAAAGACTAAGAAATGTGGGAAATCTTTCACTAATTTTTCTCAACTTTCTGCACATGGGAAAACTTATAAAGGAGAGAAGTCCTTTGAATGTAAAGAATGTGGAAGATCCTTTAGAAATTCCTCCTGCCTTTATGATCATATTCAGATTCACACTGGAATAAAACCACACAAATGTACAGAATGTGGGAAAGCGTTCACTAGATCAACTCAACTTACTGAACATATAAGAACTCACACTGGAATAAAACCCTATAAATGTAAGGAATGTGGGCAAGCCTTCACTCAGTACTCAGGCCTTGCTATACACAAAGGACATCACAGTGCAGAGAAACCCTATCAGTGTAAGGAATGTGGGAAAGGCTTCACTACATCTACAAGTCTTACTCAACATACAAGAATTCACACAGGAGAGAAGCCTTATATATGTGGTGAATGTGGAAGAACCTTCATTACTTCTTCCCATCGTGCTAAACATTTGAGAACTCATACGGAGAAAGGCGCTATGTATGCAAGATATGTGGGAAAGCATTTATGTACTCCTCAGGCTTTAATGTTCACCTACGAACTCATACTGGAGAGAAACCCTTTGTATGTAAAGAATGTGGGAAAGCATTTGCTTCTTCCTCACTCCTGAGTAGACACGGAACAATTCATAGCCGGGCACGGTTGCTCACGCCTGTAATCCCAACACTTTGGGAGGCCGAGGCAGGTAGATCATGAGGTCAGCCGATCTAGCCTAACAGGATCACAAAGTCAGAAGATCCTGGCTAACATGGTGAAACATCATCTTCACTAAAAATAGAAAAAATTAGCCGGGTGTGGTGGCACGCACCTGTAGTCCCAGCTACTCAGGGTGCTGATGCAGGAGAATTGCTTGAACCCATGAGGCAGAGGTTGCAATAAGCTGGGATGGTGCCATTGCACTCCAGCCTGGGCAACACACTCTGTCCCGTTCCCCCCAAAAAAAATTCACACTGGGGGAGAAATCCTATGTATGTGAGCATATGAGTGTTAACATTTAGCCCATCGGTTCCCATCTTTAATTATTGGCAGTGACACCAAAGATCATCAGATTTGTCCTAAATGCTTTGTAGTGACTGTAATGGCTTATGGATTGGCCTTAGGTGCCCTCCCGAATGTTTGAAATTAAACCTACTGGTTCTGAATACAATTTGTCCATGGTTGCCTGAGTCTGGGCATCTCTGAGTCTGGGATGGTGAGGTCAGTACTGCATGCTGCCTCACCTTCGTGATTACATTCGTAGGATCATAGCATTAACAAGTTCTGTATGGGATAAATCATGCAGATTGGTCCCAGACCCTGTTAGTAGCTGCCAGTGTGGCACATTCATGTCAGAATTTACCAGAAGCCAAGATGATGTAGGCCTCAGAGGCGAGTTGTTGAGAAATGCTCCTCCAAGGGTCTCTTCTGTTCTACCGGATCCTGGAGAGCATGGCAAGAATTAAACCATCCTTAACTGTCAGTGCACTTTCACAGCTGATTATTTCTATGTCCCTTTCTTGTGAAATCTAAGAAGTGTGACCATCTTGCCTGTTCTATTCTGCCTTCTCTGTCTATTTTAGGTGGCACCATCTAAGTGGCAGTATCTCTTCTAGTATGATCCAGTCTTTCTCCTCACTTTTGACAAGATACCTGATACGGTCCCACTCATGATCTCTTTATCAAATGATGCTTTAGCCACACTTTAAGGATTCTCTTTAGTACAAGTTTTCTAATTTTTGGAGTATGGATAGGCTGAGAACATTCCAAATCTCCAAGTTCTGGTTCCTTTTTCTTTTCTTTAACAATTTCTTCTACAATTCAGGGTTTTTTTCTTTCTTTCTTGAGACAGAGTTTTGCTCTTGTGGCCCAGGCTAGAGTGCAATGGCATGATCTCTGCTCACTGCAACCTCTGCCTCTCAGGTTCCAGCGACTCTCCTGCCTCTGCCTCCCAAGTAGCTGGGATTACAGCATGCACCAGCGTCCTCGGCTAGGTTTGTATTTTTAGTAAAGACAGGGTTTCTCCATGTTGGTCAGGCTGGTCTTGAACTCCCAACCTCAAATGATCAACTCGCCTCCCAAAGTGCTGTGATTACAGGCGTGAGCCACTGTGCATGGGCAAAAAAACAGTGGGAGACTCCGTCTCAAAAATAAAACAAAAAACAGTAGTAGTTGGATTGAAGGAAAAGATCACCTGTTGGTTTTTTTTGTTTGTTCGTTTTTTTGAGGCATAGTCTCCCTTTGTGGCCCAGGCTGTAGTGCAGTGGCATGATCTTGGCTCACTGGAACTTCTGCCTGCCAGGTTCAAGCGATTCTCTTGCCTCAGCCCCCTGAGTTGCTGGGACTACAGGCACCCACCACCAAGCTCAGCTAATCTTTGGGAGGCCAAGATGGGAGGATGAGCATCATAGTGAGACCCATCTCTACAAAAAAATAAAATTGGGTAAGCAAGGTGTGCCTGTAGTCACAACTACTTGGGAGGATGACGTTGGAGGATTGCTTGAGTCTAGGAGGTTGAGGCTGTAGTGGGCTCTGATTGGGCCACTGCAGTCTCGCCTGGGCAGCCATGTCCCTAGAAAAAAACAAGAGGGCCTGGCGCGGTGGCTCACGCCTGTAATCTCAGCACTTTGGGAGGCTGAGGTGGGTGGATCACAAGGTCAAGAGATCGAGACCATCCTGGCCAACATGGTGAAACCCCATCTCTACTAAAAATACAAAATTTAGCTGGGCGTGGTGGTGCATGCCTGTAGTCCCAGCTACTTGGGAGGCTGAGGCAGGAGAATTGCTTGAACCCGGGAGGTGGAGGTTGCAGTGAGCCAAGGTCATGCCACTGCACTCCAGCCTGGTGCCTGGTGATGGAGTGAGACTCTGTCTCAAAAAAAAAAAAAAAAAAAAAAACGGGAAAAAAAAATAACAAAAGTTATAAATGGCCCTTCATGACAGACTCATCACAGCATTCATGTTGTGGTCACATCCATCAAGGCCTTCATACTCAGTACTCAATATTACTTAGATTACTGATTCTGTTCACTCAACAACAGATAAATAATTTGCCCTTGTAGATTGGTGTGATGGTTAATGCTGAGTGTCAACTGGACTGGATTGAAGGATACAAAATGTGGTTCCTGGGTGTGTCTGTGAGGGTGTTGCCAAAGGAGATTACCATTAGAGTCAGTGGGCTGGGAAAGACAGACCCACCTTTAATCTGGGTGGGTACAATCTAATCAGCTGCCAGGGAGTCTAGAACATAAGCAGGCAGAAAAATGGGAGAGACTGACTCCCAGCGTACATCTTCTCCTGTGCTGGATGCTTCCTCCCCCTCGAACATCTGACTCCAGGTTCTTCAGTTTTGCAACTTGAACTGGCTCTCCTTGCTCCTTAGCCTGCAGACAGTATTGTGGGACCTTGTGATCAAGTGAGTTAATAAACTCACACACACACAGACACAGACACACACACACACTTATGTACACACATTCCATTAGTTCTGTCTCTAGAGAACCCTAATACAATTGGCTAATATATTCTGTTCAGTGCCATCTCAATAGCTTCTGAGCCACAATTTGGTTCCACCTCCGAAGGGATACGACATACTTTTTCCCACTACTCATGGGGTACCTTAAACAGGTGAGTCATCATGCACAACCTTTGCAGAGAAGATCTTGATAACATCCACACCTTTCTCCAGAAATGACATTACATTAATAACGTCCTTCTCCAATACACTTGTTAAAAACACCTAAGTCCGATAGCTCCGAGTACCTTTTGAATGCTGGTAGCAACATATTCCTCATTTGCAAATTTTACTTGCCAGGTTTGGTGGCTTATGCCATTAATCCCAACTCTTGGAGGTTGAGGTGGGTGGATCTAGAAGTCGGGCATTTGAGACCAGCCTGGCCAACACAGTGAAACCCCGTCTCTATTCAAAATACAAAAACAGCCAGTCATGGTGGTGGGTGCCTGTAATCCTAGCTACTGGGGAGGCTAAGGAGAATCACTTGAATCTGGGAGGCAGAGGCTGCAGTAAGCCAAGATAACGTCATTGTACTCCAGCCCAGACAGTAAGAGTGAAAATCTATTATCAAATAAAATAAATAAATAGAAATACAAAAATTAGCCAGGCATGGTGGCATATGCCTGTAATTCCAGCTACTCGGGAGGCTAAGGCAGGAGAATCACTTGAACCCGAGAGGTAAAGGGTGCAGTGAGCTGAGATTGTGCCATTGTACTCCAGCCTGGGCAATAGGGCGAGACTCTCAAAAAATTATAAATCAACAGACATTCTTGTTCGTGACCATAAAAGAACTTCATGGTCGGCTGGGTGTGGTGACTCATGCTTGTAATCTCAGCAGTTTGGGAGATGGAGGCACGAGGATCAGCGGAGCTGAGGAGTTCAGGACCAGCCTGGGAAACAGAGTGAGACCTCATCTCTGTTAAATATATATTATAAAGGACAGAACCCAAGAAAAAATATGCTTGGCCATACATTGGGCAGCTGTTTTCACACTGCATGCCCTGGTCAAACTTACAGTCCCATCTTCATGTTTATTATACAGAACTGAGGCATTACCTAAAAATTGTCCCCATAATGTAAAAAAGAAAAAAAACTGAATCCCTTTTCTAACATATACCCAAAATATAGATCAAAACAACATATTGCTACATATACTGAGGCCAAATACCAGCCTTTGCCAGGCCACTCCTCATTCCCTTCGGAGCAACAGGCATTGCCGGTAGTAACTAAAACACACATTTTCCTTATTAAATTATACAGTGCTCTTGATAAAGTCATTCACTGGCTGAGCACAGTGGCTCATGACTGTAGTCTCAGCACTTTGGGAGGCCGAGGCGGGTGGATCACAAGGTCAAGAGATCGAGCCCATCCTGGTCAACATGGTGAAACCCCGTCTCTACTTAAAAAATACAGAAATTGCTTTTTCCGAGCTACCTGCCGTGGGTTCCATACGGCATTGTTCTGGATTCCCGTCTTAAAGGGAAACTTTTACAACGTCCAGTCCTTTGATGTCCTGCAAATGAAGGAGGATGTCCTTAAGTTCCTGGCAGCAGGAACCCATTTAGGGGGCACCAACCTTGACTTCCAGATGGAACAGTATATCTATAAAAGGAAAAGTGATGGCATCCACATCATAAATCTGAAGACGAACTGGGAGAAGCTTCTCCTGGCAGCTCGTGCCATTGTTGCCGTTGAAAACCCTGCTGATGTCAGTGTTTTATCTTCCAGGAATACTGGCCAGAGGGCCGTGCTGAAGTTTGCTGCTGCACTGGAGCCACTCCAATTGCTGCCGCTTTACTCCTGGAACCTTCACCAACCAGATCCAGGCAGCCTTCCGGGAGCCACGGCTGCTTGTGGTTACTGACCCGAGGGCTCACCACCAGCCTCTCACGGAGGCGTCTTATGTTAGCCTACCTACCATTGCTCTGTGTAACACAGATTCTCCTCTGCACTATGTGGACATTGCCATCCCATGCCACAATAACGGAGCCCACGCAGTGGGTTTGATGTGATGGATGCTGGCTCGGGAAGTTTTGGGCATGCGTGGCACCATTTCCCATGAACACCCGTGGGAGGTCATGCCTGATCTCTACTTCTACAGAGATCCTGAAGAGATTGAAAAAGAAGAGCAGGCTGCTGCTGAAAAGGCTGTGACCAAGGAGGAATTTCAGGGTGAACAGACTGCTCCAGCTCCTGAGTTCACTGCTACTCAGCCTGAGGTTGCCGACTGGTCTGAAGGCGTGCAGGTGCCCTCTGTGCCTGTTCAGCAGTTCCCTGCCGAACCTGGAGCGCCCAGCCTGCCACGGAAGACTGGTCTGCAGCTCCCACTGCTCAGGCCACTGAATGGTCTTAAGCTGTTCTTGTGTGAGCTCTTAAACAACATATAAGAATCATGGAAAATAAACATCAAGTTTCTAAAAAAAAGAAAAATACAGAAATTAGCTGGGTGTGCTGGTGTGCACCTGTAGTCCCAGCTACTTGGGAGGCTGAGGCAGAAGAATTGCTTGAACCTGGGAGGCGGAGGTTGCACTGAGTTGATATCGTGCCACTGCACTCCAGGCTGGTGACAGAGCAAGACTGTCTCAAAAAAAAGTCATTCAATCGAAATGTTATGTTCCTGACAGGTTCAAAATAGACAATTTAACTGAGAGACATAATGAAGTCTTCAGACAATTCCTTTTCAAATTTCAGTCAGGCAAATAAAACCCTACATAAGTTTATACTTTGCCCCAGGTTTTAACCAATCTTAATAAATTTTTAACTTTGCCCTGATATCTCAGGGGTTAGAGAGCAGAGTGAGGGTATGTGCTTGCATTTTTTTTTCCTCCTCAGAGTCTCATTATATTGCCAGGCTGGAGTGCTATGGCACTATCTTGGCTCACTGCAACCTCTACCTCCTGAGTTCAAGCAGTTCTCCTGCCTCAGCCTCCCTTGTAGCAGGGACTACAGGGTGTGCCACGATGCCCAGCTAATTTTTTTGTTTTTCGTAGAGACAGTGTTTCACCATGCTAGACAGTACGCTTGGCCTCCCAAAGCGCTGGGGTTAAAGGTGTGAGTCACTGCACGCAGAGGGTATACTTTCTTTGGACTCATTGACTGTAGATTGTTCCGCAGGCAGGGTAGCTGATCTGATAATGGGATTTATTTTATTATTTTATTTTATTTTATTTTATTTGTATTTGTTTTTTTTTTTTTGAGATGGAGTCTCGCTGTTGTTGCCCCAGCTGGGAGTGCAATGGCACAATCTTGGCTCACTGCAACCTCCGCCTCCTGGGCTCAAGCTTTTCTCCTGCCTTAGCCTCCCACGTAGCTGGGATTACAGGCATGCGCCACCACACCCAGCTAATTTTTTGTAGTTTTAGTAGAGACAGGGTTTTGACAGGTTGGCCTGGCTGGTCTCAAACTCCTGACCTCAGGTGCTCAGCCCGCCTCAGCCTCCCAAAGTGCAGGGCTTACAGGGAATTTTTGGATTTTTTTAGTAGAGATGGGGTTTTACCATGTTGGTCAGGCTGGTCTCGAACTCCTGACCTCGTGATCCTTCCCCCTCGGCCTCCCAAAATGCTGTGATTACAGGCGTGAGCCACTGTGCCCAGCCACAGGACCCATTTAAAACTAAATGTTGGCCAGGTGTGGTGTCTCACAGTCCTTTGGGAGGCCCTGGCAGGAGGATTGCTTGAGGCCATGAGTTCAAGACCAGCTCTAGCAACATAGTGAGACCCCCATCTCTACAAAAAAATTGAAAAATGAACTGGGTATGGTGGCATTCACCTGTAGTCTCAGCTACTCAGGAGCTGAGTAGGGAGGACCCCAGGGATTCAAGGCTGCAGTGAGCTATGATTGCACAACTGCCTCCATCCTGGGCAACAGAGTGAGACCCCGTGTCAAAACACCCCCCCAAACAGAGCTAAATTTACACACACACACACACACACTCTCTGTCAGGGAGAAGCACAGTTGCACACCATTCTGTTGACTGTTGTGGTATTACTATTAGTTTCTGTACTTTCACTGGTTTTCTTTCTGGAGGTCCACATCAACTCAAGTGAGTACCCAGGTAAAAGGAGTCCTCACGCTGGGTGTGATGGCTCACGCCTGTAATCCCTGCACTTTGGGAGTCCAAGGCAGGTGGATCATTTGGTGACAGGAGTTCAAGACTAGCCTGGCCAAAATGGAAAACCCTGTCTCTACTAAAAATACAAAAATTATCCTGGCATAGCAGCATGCGCCTGTAATCCCAGCTACTGGGCAGGCTGAGGAATGAGAATAGCTTGAACCTGGAAAGCAGAGGTTGCAGTAAGCTGAGATCATACCACTGAACTGCAGCCTGGGCAACAGAGTGAGACTCCAATCTCAAATGAATTTTAAAAAAGGATTCCCCAGTTCCACATCCCAGATGATATCATGACATCACTCTGGGCCCAAATTTCACTGCCTGACGTGACATTGCCTCAGAAAATATTGCCCAACCAAGAATTTTCCATTGGAGGTAAGTTTGACCCTTGTGCTAACAACTATACATCTCTTACCTCAAAATCTCCACCCAGCGATGCTTGTAGACTACCTTTCCTAAAGTACAAAATGGACACGGAATATTTTTTGGTTTTTCACCTCCGCTCTGCTTAGCCCATGATACTCCTATACTAACTCTCTGCTACTACAGAACCCTATACTTCCATGCTAAAGAAAAATCTGAGGCCAGGTGCGATGGCTCACGCCTGTAATTCCAGCACTTTGGGAGGCGGAGGCGGATGGATTACCTGAGGTCAAGAGTTGGAGACCAGCCTGGTTAACATGGTGAAACCCCATCTCTACTAAAATACAACAATTAGCTGGGTGGGGTGGCAGGCCTGTAATCCCAGCTACTCAGGAGGCTGAGACAAGAGAATCACTTGAACTCGGGAATCAGACTTTGCAGTGAGCCGAGATCGCGCCACTGCACTCCAATCTGGGCAACAAGAGCGAAACTCCTACTCAAAAAAATTAAAAAAAAACAAACCACCTTCCTCCCCGTCCCTGAGTGTGGGACCCGCCCCTTGCCCCTCTACCTCGTAGCTTCACCCACAGGCCTAAGTTCAACGTTGTTCAGTGAGCCTCAGGCACCAGCCTCGTCTGTGAGTCCACAACGAGGCCCAAGTGCACCCACACGGGAGGAAACTAGAATTGCTCGGCGTGAAGTCTTCCAATAGGGCTGAAGCACGAGCTGCGGAGCGACTGTTACCGGAGGCTGTAAGCGGAAGTGACGTCAGCGGGGCGCCGCCTTCTCCTCCAGTACGGGCTCTGGACGCCCGAGCTACGTTTTCCCTTGGTTGTCGTCGGTATAGGATGCAGCAAGTGGACCGGTAGCGGAACGGGTGGTGAGAGTTCGAGTTTTTCTCAGGCTGTCCGAGGCCTTCTCAGGCTTGGCCCGCTCTGCTCGCGTCAGGTGGGTCCCCGAGGCAGCTCGGGCAGCCAGTCCTCACGAAGGTTGCGGTTGATAACTGCCGCGCTCACCCACTGTGCTCCCTTCAAAAGCCTCAAGAAAGACCATTGTGAGTTTTTTTCTGTGAGGAAAAGAATTTCCTCCGCTTGAGCCACGTTAATTCGGCCCCCAGCGTCCTCCCGCCCTACGAATCCTGCGATTCCCGCGCGCTCCGGTGAGCACTGGGTGAAAATGGTTTCAAGGGGGCATCTTGTTACACGAACGAATGTTTCACTTGAGAATGTTTCTTTGTTTATGCGTCATAAACTTAGTTTTGACGCCTTACATTCTGTTAAAAGACACTTTAATAGGTGTCTAGGGAGTGCGTATTTCTCTATGGAAATATAAAATTACGTAGACCACAAACAGGTCTTTTTTGTTTGTTTGTTTTCCTTACCGGCTGTCAAGAACAAACAGGTCTTTCTACTAGAGAAAAATGAGAAAACTAAGCTATTTTGATCTGTGCTTCATAGGCCTGGACCTCCCTACAGACTCTAAAAACAGGGGCCTGGCCGGGCGCGGCGGATCACTCCCGAAATCCCAGCACTTAGAGAGGCTGAGGCGGGCAGATCACCCGAGGTCAGGAGTTTGAGACCAGCCTGGCTAACATGGAGAACCCCTGTCTCTACTAAAACTACAAAAATTTAGCGAGGCGTGGTGGCGCAGGTCGGTAATGACAGTTACTCGAGAGGCTGAGGCAGAATTGCTTGAACCCAGGAGAGGGACGTTGCAGTGAGTGGAGATCACACCACTGCACTCCAGTCTGAGCCACAGAGTGAGACTCTGTCTCAAAAAAAAAAGACCCAAGCAAACAAAAAACCAGGGGCCCACCCGGGGGTACGAGACCAACCTGGGCAACAGAGCGAGGCTCCATCTCAAACATAAATTTTAAAAAAGGATTCCCGGCCGGGCGTGGTGGCTCACGCCTGTAATCCAAGCACTTTGGAGGCCAAGGCGGGCGGATCACCTGAGGTCGGGAGTTCAAGACCAGCCTGACCAACATGGTGAAACCCCGTCTTGAAAAAAATAAATAAATAAAGGATTCCCCAGTTCCACATCCCAGATGACATCGTGACATCACTCTGGGCCCAAATTTCACTGCCTGACATCACATTGCCTCAGAAAACATCTTCCAACCAAGAATTTTCTGTCATAGATGAGTTTTACCCTTGTGCTGGAAACTATACATTTCTTATCCAAAAATCTCCATCCAGCGATGCTCATAGACTACCTTTTCTAAAGTAAAAAATGGACACAGAATATTTTTTAGTTTTCCACCTCATCTCTGCTTAGCCCATGATACTCCTATTGTGACTCTTTGCTACTATAGACCCCTATACTTCCATGGCTAAAGAAAATCTGAGGCCGGTCGCAGTGGCTCACACCTGTAATTCCAGCACTTTGGGAGGCCAAGGCGGGTAGATTACCTTGATGTCAGGAGTTGGAGACCAGCCTGGCTAACATGGTGAAACCCCGTTTCTATTAAAAATACAAAAAAAATTATCTGGGTGGGGTGTCAGGCGCCTGTAATCCCAGCTACTCGATGCAAGAGAATCACTTAAACCCGGGAGTCGGAGGTTGCAGTGAGCAGAGATCGCGCCATTGTACTCCAACCTGGCAATAAAGGCGAAACTCATTCTTAAAAAAAAAAAAACATCTTCCTCCCGGTCCTCGAGCGTGGGATCCACCCCTCGCCCCCTCTCGCTCGTAGCTCCGCCCACCGGCCTAACAAACTTCAACCTTGTTCTCCGAGCCTGGGGCACCAGCCTCCTTTGTGAGTCCACAGCGAGGCCCAGCTGCAACCCCGCGGAAGGAAACTAGAATTGCTCAGCGTGAAGTCTTCCAGTAGGGCTGAAGGTCCAGTCGCGGAGAGACTCCTGACTCGGGTGTAGGCGGAAGTGACACCAGCGAGGCGCCGCCTCTTTTCGAGTCTTCTAGTAGAGGCTCCGTGCGCCAGAGCGATGTTTTCTTTGGTTGTTGTTGGTATAGGATGCAGCAAGTGGACCGCTAGTGGAACGGGTGGTGAGAAAGTTTATCCGAGGCTGTCAAGGGGCCTTCTTAGAGAGGCTTGGCGCGCTCTGCTTGCGTCAGGTGGGTCCCGGAGGAAGCTCTGGCCGCTGGTCCTCACGAAGGTCGGGGTCCCTAATTGCCGCGCTGACCCAGTGTGCTCCCTTCAAAAGCCTCCAGAAAGACCATTGTGAGTTTTTTCTATGAGGAAAAGAATTTCCTCCACTTGCGCCACGGTAGTTCAGCCCCCAGCGTCGTCCCGCCTTATTCCCGCGCGCCCCGGTGAGCACTGGGTGAAGTATGGTTCAAGTGGGCATCTCGTTACGCGAATGAATGTTTCACTTGAGAATGATTTTGTTTATGCATCATAAACTTAGTTTTGATGCCTTATATTCTGTTATAAAGACACTTTAATTGGCGTCTAGGGAGTGCGTATTTCTCTATGGAAATATAAAATTACGTAGACCACAGCAGTTCTTTCTACTGAAGATAAAGGCTCCTTGTCCACGAAAGCACAGTATCTGTATTTCAACCTAGAAATTTTGTTTTTTTTAAGACGGGGTTTCACCATGTTGGTCAGGCTGGTCTTGAACTCCCGACCTCAGGTGATCCGCCCGCCTTGGCCTCCAAAGTGCTTGGATTACAGGCGTGAGCCACCGCGCCCGGCCAACGTAGAAAAAAATTTTTTTTTTTTAATTTCATTTAGGCCGCGCGCGGTGGCTCACACCTGTAATCCCAGCACTTTGGAAGGCCGAGGCCGGCGGCTCACTTAAGGCCAGGGGTTCAAGACCAGCCTGGTCAACGTGGCCAATAGCTATCTCTACTATTTAAAAAAAAAAAACTACCCAGCACTGGTAATCCCACTGGCTGAGACAGGAGGATTGCATTAACTCGGGGAGGTGGCCGTTACAGTGGGCTGAGATCGCACCACCACATTGCAACTTGGGCAGCAGAAATAGACTCTGTCTCAAAAAAAGAAAATAAAAAAGTCATCTAATATCCACTCTGTAAAAAAAACAAAATTCTCCACATTGTTCCAGAATAGGCTCTTGGGATCTAAGATCCATTTAAAGTTTATGGCTTGTAATATCTTTGAACCTAGAGCAGTCACTATTGTTTCTGTGTCATATCAGCTTTTTGAAGCATCACATATTCCTTCAGAAAGACACACATTTTAATATTTCTGATTGTATTCTTATGGTGTGTTTTAATGTTTCTTCCATTTTTTGTATTTCCTATAAAGTGTTGAATGCTAATGGTTCATTAAGGCACAATGAAAAAAGAAAATCCAACCTACAGCTGCTCTTAGTGGAGGGGGAGATGTCTAACCAAGCAATTGTGTTATTGCAATTTTTTTTTTTTTTTTTTTTTTTGAGACACAGTGTCACTCCGTCGCTCAGGCTGGAGTGCAGTGGTGATATCTCTGCTCATTGCAACCTCCACCTCCCAGGTTCAAGTGATTCTCATGCCTCAGCCTCCCAAGTAGCTGGGATTACAGGCGTGGGCCACCATGCCTGGGTAATTTTTGCATTTTTAGTAGAGACAGGGTTTCACCATGTTGGCCAGGCTGGTCTTGAACTCCTGACCTCAGGTGATCCGCCTGCCTTGGCCTCCCAAAGTGCTGGGATTACAGGAATGAGCCACTACGCCCGACCTATTATTATAAATTGATGATAGTTTTGGAAGTAGAGGACAGTATTGTTTTCTATGTGTATATATGAGAGTAGATGACTGTAAGAAAAGTGGGTTCTATTCAAAGTGAGACCAAAAAGAGGGTGCCTAAATTAGCCATATTGAAAGGAAAGGGTGTAGCAGGTAAGGAAAGGAGAATATAAATTGGCCGATTACATATCTATGGTGAGAGGTGAGTACATCAAGGGTTTTCCTTAGGTTTGACAGCAATTTTCTTTGATTGGGGATTACAATGAGAGATGAATCTAATCTTAAACATAACTGCAGAAAAAATAAGTGATGTCCGACCAAATGATGTAAACCAAGAGAAAATAGGAGAGAGTATGAATCTGTTGATTTTTATGAGTAGGAAATTAATTGAAAGAATCAGAATCAGTGGCTGACTGAGCACACTTGAAAATAAGTTCTGCATGAAAATTCACTTAATTATCAGTCTTAGCAAAGATGTATTCATATACAGAGGGTCAAGGCTCTTCATGGTTTTCAGTCCAACTTTGGATTCTTCCTACCCAAACTAGGAATCCAATTCCCAGAAGAAATGTACAGAGTAACCAATTCTGTGTGAGACTCCTATGTCACTGACACATCAAGGAGTTAGGTGGGCAGATCATGAGGTCAAGAGATCGAGACGATCCTGGCCAACATGGTGAAACCCCCGTCTCTACTAAAAATACAAAAAAATTAGCTGGGCGTGGTGGCGTGCGCCTGTAGTCCCAGCTACTCGGGAGGCTGAGGCAGGAGAATTGCTTGAACCCGGGAGGCGGAGGTTGTAGGAGCACACCAGACAGGGAAAGGAAGGGATTTTTAACCCTAATGAATCATAGCTTCTGCCTCTGTGCCCTTCCCTCATTGGCTGGGGGTTGGACGCACAATCTAAACTGATCCCAACTGGCTATTTCAAATAGAGGAGGGGTATGGGTCACAGTGGTGGAGAAGGGCAGTTTCAGTTGGAAGGAAAGACAGTTTTGGCAGGAAGGACAGTTTACAGAACAAAAGTTACAGAACAAAGGACAAAGAAGTTGGACCTTTGAAGAGGAACTCATTTTGTCTAATACTCCATGTGAGTTCATAGAGATCTTCATTCATTTCTAGAGCTGCGTGATACTCCATTGGTGGATATACCATATATTCAGATACTCTAATACTTTGAGAATATTTAAGGCATTCAAATTTGCAATTACAAACAGTGCTGCAATTAATGCTCTTGAATGTTTTTGAATTGTTAAAGATTTACCTTCAAGGCAAATTCTTAGAAGTTTAGACTGAATCCTGGACCTGGTTAAAAAAAAAAAAAATCTTAAAAGGAGGATTGAAAGCCAGGCACAGTGGCCCATGCTTGTAACCCCAGCACTTTGGGAGGCTGAGGCAGCCACATTGTTTGAGCTCTTTAGTTCCAGACCAGCCTGGGTAATCCTGTCTCCACAAAATATACAAAAATTAGCTGGGTATGGTGGCTCATGCTTGTAGTCCCCAGCTACTCTGGAGGGTCAGGTGGGAGAATCACTTGAACCTAGAAGGTTGAGGCTGCAGTGAGCCCAGATCGTGCCACTGCACACTCTAGCCTGGGTGACATACCATGACTCTGCCTCAAAAAAGAAGGAAAGAAAAGAAAGAAAAAAGAAAGGAAAGAAAGAAAAAGGAAATGAAAGAAAGAAAAGAAAAGAAAGAAAAAGGCCAGGCGTGGTGGCTCATGCTTATAATCCCAGCACTTTGGGAGGCCAAGGCAGGTGGATCACCTCAGGTCAGGAGTTCAAGACCAGCATTTAGGTCTACTAAAAAGAGATGGGGTTTCACCCAGGCATGATGGCACACGCTTGTAATCCCAGCTACTTGGGTGGCTGAGGCATGAGAATCACTTGAACCCGGGAGGTGGAGGCTGCAATGAGCAGATGTTGCCACTACACTCCAGCCTGAGTGACAGAGTGAGACTCTGTTTCAAAAAAAAAAAAAAAAAAAAATTGCAATAATACAATTGTTTGGTTAGACGTCTATCCCTCCACTAGTTTACAGGTTCCTTAAGAGCAGCCTTAGGTTGGATTTTCTTTTTACATTATGCCTTAATGAACCATTAGCATTCAACACTTTATGGGAAACACAAAAAATGGAAGAAACATTTAAACACATCATAAAAATAGAATCAGAAATATTAAAATGTGTGTCTTTCTGAAGGAATATGTGGTGCTTCAAAAAGCTGATATGACACAGAAACAATAGTGACTGCTCTAGGTTCAAAGATACTACAAGCCATAAACTTTAAATGGATCTTAGATCCCAAGGGCCTATTCTGGAACAATGAGAATTTCGTTTTTTTACAGAGTAGATACTAGATGACTTTTTTTATTTTCTTTTTTTGAGACAGTATATTTCTGCTGCACAGGCTGCAATGCAGTAGTGCAATCTCAGCCCACTGTAACCTCCACATCCCGAGTTAATACAATCCTCCTGTCTCAGCCAGTGGGATTACCAGTGCTGAGTAATTTTTTTTTTTTTAATAGTAAAGATGGCGTTGGCCACGTTGGCCAGGCTGGTCCTCGTCCTAAATGAAATTTTTATTTTAATTTTTCTTGGTTGAAATACAGATACTGTGGTTTTAGTGGACAAGTAGCCTTTATCTTTAGAAAATGCATTACCAACTACTTGAAAGTCAAGTATCGATTTCCTGCAATTTTCTCTCTTTTTTTTTTTTTTTTTTTAAAGACAGGGTTTCACCATGTTGGCCAGGCTGGTCTCCAACTCCTGACCTCAGGTAATCCACCCGCTTCTGCCTCCCAAAGTGCTGGAATTACAGGTGTGAGCCATCGCACCTGGCTTCAGATTTTTCTTTAGGCATGTAAGTATAGGGTTCTATAGTAGCAGAGAGTTAATATAGGAGTATGATGGGCTAAGCAGAGCTGAGGTGGAAAACCAAGAAATATTCTGTGTCCATTTTGTACTTTAGGAAAGGTAGTCTATGAGCATCGCTGGGTGGAGATTTTTGGGTAAGAGATGTATAGTTTCTAGCACAAGGGTCAATGACTCCATCTTGAATAGAGACTGGGTAAAATTAGGCTGACACCTGCTGGGCTGCATTCCCAGGAGGTTAGGCATTCTTAGTCACAGGTTGAGATAGGAGGCCAGCACAAGATACAGGTCATAAAGACCTTGGAGTCATTTTTGTTCAAATGCCTCTGACAGTATTTATTTATTTATTTATTTATTTATTTTTCTTTTTTTTTTTTTTCTTTTTTTTTTTTTTTTGAGACAGAGTCTCACTCAGTCACCAGGCGCCAGGCTGGAGTGCAGTGGCACGACCTTGGCTCACTGCAACCTCCGCTGCCCGGGTTCAAGCATTCTCCTGCCTCAGCCTCCCGAGTAGCTGGGACTACAGGCGCGCGCCACCACGCCCAGCTAATTTTTTTGTATTTTTAGTAGAGACAGAGTTTCACCATGTTGACCAGGACGGTCTCGATCTCTTGACCTCGTGATCCGCCCGCCTCGGCCTCCCAAAGTGCTGGGATTACAGGCGTGAGCCACCGCGCCCGGCCAGTATTTATTTATTTTTTACTAAAACTTATATACTATTTTCCACCATGGCTATACTCTAGCACCATTTCTTGAAAAGACTGCCCTTAGGCTGGGCACAGGGGCTCACGCCTGTAATCCCAGCACTTTGGGAGGCCGAGGCGGGTGGGTCACTGGAGGTCAGGAGTTTGAGATCAGCCTGACCAACATAGTGAAACCCTGACTTTATTAAAAATCCAAAAAAATTAGCCGGGTGTGGTGGCACACTCCTGCAATCCCAACTACTTGAGAGTCTGAGGCAGGAAAATCATTTGAACCCAGGAGGTGGAGGTTACAGCAAGCCGAGATTGTGCCACTGCACTCCAGCCTGCAAGAGTAAAACTTAATCTAAAACGAAGTCGAAATAATATTTCGACTTAACAAAAAGAAGGCAATCCTGTATAATCTCACATATATATGGGCTCTAACATAGCCACATAGCCCATGACTCATAGAGTCAAAGAGGAGAGGCCAGACACAGTGGCTCACATCTGTCATCCCAGCATTTTGGGAGGCTGAGGCAGGTGGATCGCAAGGTCAGGAGTTCAAGACCAGCCTGGCCAACATGGTGAAACCCCGCCTCTACTGAAAATACAAAAATCTGCTGGGCATGGTGGTGGGCACCTGTAATCCCAGCTACTCGGGAGGCTGAGGCAAGAGACTCACTTGAAGCCGGGAGTCAGAGGTTGCAGTGAGCCAAGATCATGCCTTTGCACTCCAACCTGGGCAATAAGAGCGAAACTCCTACTCAAAAAAAAAAAAAAAAAAAAAAAAAAAAAATTAACACCTTCCTCCCTATCCCTGAGTGTGGGACCTGCTCCTTGCCTCAGCTGAGGTGGGAGAATCACTTGAACCCAGAAGGCAGAGGCTGCAATGAGCCAAGATGTCACCACTGCACTCCAGCCTGGGAGAAAGAGTGAGACTCCATCTCAAAAAAAAAAAAAGAGGAGAATGTTGGTTGCCAGGGAATGGAACAAAGGGGAGAGACTGGGGAGATGTTAGTCAAAGTATACGAACTTGCAGTCACAAGATGAATAAATTCTGGGATTTTTTATTTTTATTTTTTCGTTTTTTTTTTTTTTTTACCACTATACTGACGAGGAAAATTCTCGGATTTAATGTACACCATGGAGATTTTATTTAACAGCACTGTATTGTATACTTGGAATTCGCTTAGATAGACTTTAAGTGTTCTCAACACAAGAAAAAAGGTAACTGTGAAGTGATGGATGCATGAATTAGTATGACAGTGGTGATCATCTCACAGTGTTTACCTATACAGAACATCACCTTGCACAATTTAAGTATATACAGTTTTTATTTGTCAGTGACGCTTGTGGTGGAGGGTGGGGGAAATTGGTAGTAGAAAAACTGGATGTAGACATGCATAAGAATGGAGCTGGACCCTAACCTTATACCATATATAAAAATGTACTTACAAAGGATCAAGGCCAGGCGTGGTGGCTCATGCCTGTAATCCCAGTACTTTGGGAGACAGAGGAGGGCGGATCACAAGCTCAGGAGTTTCAGATCAGCCCAGCTAATATGGTGAAACCCTGTCTCTACTAAAAATACGAAAATTATCTGGGCGTGGTGACAGGCACCTGTAGTCTCAGCTACTTGGGTGGCTGAGGCAGGAGAATCGCTTGAGCCCGGGAGGCGGAGGTTGCAGTGAACTGAGATAGCGCCACTGTACTCCAGCCTGGGTGACAGAGCAAGACTCCGTCTCAAAAAAAAAAAAAAAAAAAACAATCAAAAGCTTCTTCCTTGCCTAACGTAGCCATGGCCTATGGTCCCAAGAAGCATCTGAAGAGGGTAGCAGCTCCAAAGCACTGGATGTTGGATAAATTGACCAGTGTGTTTGCTCCTCGTCCATCCACCGGTCCCCCACAACTTGAGAGAGTATGTCCCCCTCATAATTTTCCCAAGGAACAGACTTATGCCCTAACAGGAGATGAAGTAACAAGATTTTCATGCAGCAGTTCATTAAGATCAATGGCAAGGTCCAAGCTGATATAACCTACCCTGCCAGATTCATGGATGTCATCAACATTGGCAAGACGGGAGAGAATTTCCATCTGATCTATGACACCAAGGTCACTTTGCTGTATATCACACCTAAGGAGGCCAAGTACAAGTTGTGCAAACAGAAAAATCTTTGTGGGCACAAAAGGAATCCCTCATCTGGTGACTCATGATGCTCGCACCATCTGCTACCCTGATCCCCCTCATCAAGGTGAATGATCCTATTCAGATTGATTTGGAGACTGGCAAGATTACTGATTTCATCAAGTTTGGTAACCTGTGTATGATGACTGGCGGTGTTAACCTGGGAATAATTGATGCAATCACCAACCGAGAGTGGCAACCTGAATCTTTTGATGTGGTTCACATGAAAGATGCCAATGATGGACAGGCGCCGTGACTCTCGCCTGCAATATCAGCACTTTGGGAGGCCGAGGCTGGGGGATCACGAGGTCAGGAGTTCAAAACCAGCCTGTCCAACGTGGTGAAACCCCGTCTCTACTAAAAATACAAAAATTTTTCTATTTAATGTGTTTAAAAAATACAAAAATTAGCTGGGTGTGGTAATGGGTGACTGTAATCCCAGCTACTCGGGAGCCTGAGGCAGGAGAATCGCTTGAACCCAGGAGGCGGAGGTTGCAGTGAGCTGAGACCGAGCTGCTGCACTCGTCTGGGCCACAGAGCAATACTGTTGTCTCAAAAAAAAAAAAAAAAATTAGCTGGGCGTGGTGGTGGACACCTGCAATCCCAGCTACTTTGGGAGGCTGAGGCAGGGGAATTGCTTGAACCTATGAGGCGGAAGTTGCAGTCAGCTGAGATCATGTCATTGCAGTCCAGCCTGGGCAACAAGAGTGAAACTCTGTCTCAAATAAATAAATAAATAAGAAAGATGTCAATAGGAACAGCTTTGCCACTTGATTTTCCAACATTTTTATTACTGGCAAGGGTAACAAACCATGGATTTCTCTTTTCTGAGGAGAGGGTATCCGCCTCACCATTGCTGAAGAGAGAGACAAAAGACTGGTGGCCAAACAAAGCAGTGAGTGGAATGGTCCCTGAGTGACATGTTAGATCTTTGTATGTAATTAAAAATAATGTGGCATGCTTTTTTTAAAAAAAGGATAAAAAATCTAAGCGTAAGAGCTAGAGTTAAAAAACTATTAGAGAAAACATAGGTGAGAAAGCTTCATGACATTGGAATTGGAAATGACTTTTTTCTTTTTTCTTTTGTCCAGGCTGGACTGCAATGGTGTGATCTCGGCTCACCACAACCTCCGCCTCCCGGGTTCAAGCAATTCTGCCTCGGCCTCCCGAGTTGCTGGGATTACAGGCATGCAGCACCATGCTGGGCTAATTGTGTATTTTTAGTAGTAGAAATGGGGATTGTTCATGTTGGTCAGGCAGGTCTCAAACTCCCGACCTCATGTGATCTGCCTACCTCAGCCTCCCAAAGTGCTGGGATTACAGGCATCAGCCACTGTGCCTGGCTGGAAATGACTTCTTAATCATGACATCAACCACACAGGCAATACAAGAAAAATCATGAGTTGAACGTCATCAATAGTACAAATTTTGTGCATCAAAGCATAATAATAAGAGAGTGAAAAGACAATCTACAAACAGGAGAAAATATTTGCAAGTCCTGTATCTGACTGGGGGACAAATATGGAGAGCTTATTTTTAATTTTTTTTTTTTTTTTTTTTTGAAACGGAGTCTCCCTCTGTTAACCAGGCTGGAATGCCAGCCTCCTGTCCCCGGCCTTTAAAATTCTTAGAACTCACCAGGCTCAGTGGCTCACACCTGTAATTCCAGCACTTTGGGAGGCCAAGGCAGGCGGATTACCTGAGGTTAGGAGTTAGACCAGCCTGGCCAACATGACAAAACCCCATTTCTACTAAAAGTACAAAAATTAGCTAGACATGGTGGTGGGCGCCTGTAATCCCAGCTATTCAGGAGGCTGAGGCAGGAGAATCACTTGAACCCAGGAGGTGGTGATTGCAGTGAGCTGAGACTGCACTACTGTACTCCAGCCTGGGCAGCAAGAGTGACACTCCCTCCGTCTAAAAAAAAAAAAAAAAACAAGAAAAGAAAGAAAGAACTTAAGATTAACAGCAACAAAAACCAATTCAAATGCAGAAAAAAGACTTGAATAATATCACCAAAGAAGATATACAGATGGCCAATAAATACACGAAAAGATGCTCAGCATCACTAAACATCATGAAAATGAAAATCAAAATCAGGCTGGATGTGATGGCTCATACCTGTGATCCCAGCACTTTGGGAGGCTGAGGCCGGGGGGGATTCCTTGAGACTAGGAGTTCAAGACGAGCCAGGGCATATGGTGAAATTTCATCTTTACAAAAAGAAGTTTACATTCAGCCAAACCTGGTGGCATGCACCTGTAATCCCTGCTACCCGAGAAGCTGAGGTGGGAGGATTAACTGAGCCCAGTAGGTTGAGGGCTGCAGTGAGCCATGATCACGTCACTGCATTCCAGCCTAGACAACAGAGACCCCATCTCAAACACACACACACACACACACACACACACACACACACACACACACACACACACACACAGAACGATTAAACAGAATTACCATATGATCCAGACATTCCACTTTGGCATATATATCCAAAAGTGTTGAGAGCACAGACTCAAAGAGATGTTTGTACACCCAAGTTTATCCCGCTAGTATTCACAATAGTCCACCCCTGCCAAACTGAAATTTTAACACACTTGTTTGAAGCATAGCCTGAACAAGCCTATTTTTAGTCATTTCGAGTGTGCCTGCTTTGTATTCTCTGAAATTATGTCCATTATCTGCTAGTCATTGATAAGATAACTCCAGGGGCTAAGAAAACCCCATCCCCCCTGCTGTCCTTCAGAGCTTTTTTGTTTTGTTTTGTTTTTGATATGAGGTCTGGCTCTGTCACCCAGGCTGGAGTGTACAGGCACAATCTCGGCTCACTGAAGCCTCTGCTTCCCAGGTTTAAGCAATTCTCCTGCCTCAGCCTCTCAAGTAGCTGGGATTATAGCACCTGCCACCACACCCGGCTAATTTTTGTATTTTTAGTAGAGATGGAGTTTCATCATACTTGTCCTTCAGACCTTTTAAACTGGAAGATCATGCTGCCAGGTTACTGAGCATCATCATTTAGTCATATAAGCTCCCCTCTTTCATTCCCCTTCTCTGGGCGTCTCTCTTCCTTTCCACCCTTTCTGAGCAGCAACCCTCCAGTAGAAGCCTGTGGATACTCTCTTGCTGTTTGTTACCTCCCACCACTGCTAACCTGTCAAAGCGCATCCCAATTAAAGCTTGTGTGCTACTGCCGCCTTGTGGTCACATCTTTTTCCTTACTCAGCCAAGAAATCTTGAACACCTACATGTGGGTATGGTTTCATTTTTCATTTAGATCCCTAGTTCATTTGGAGTTTATTCTTGTATATGCTGTGACATATAGATTTAGTTTCATCTTTTCTCAGATGGTTAACCAGCTGTCTTAGACCTTCCATCATGAATGGGATTTTTTGCCCCATTGTCTGAAACACCACTTTTTTTTTTTTTTTTGAGACGGAGGTTTGCTCTTGTTGCCCAGGCTGGAGTGTGCAATGGTGTAATCTCGGCTCACTGCAACCTCTGTCTCCTGGGTTCGAGGGATTCTCCTGCTTCAGCCTCCCAAGTAGCTGGGATTACAGCCACCCGCTACCATGCTTGTCTAAATTTTTTTGTATTTTAGTAGAGAGGGGGTTTCACCATATTGGCCAGGCTGGTTTCAAACTCCTGACCTCAAGTGATCCTCCCACCTCAGCCTCCCAAAGTGTTAGGTTTACAGGCGTGAGCCACCGCACCTTACAGCATACCACATTTATGAACCAAATTTCTACATGTTCTTGGGTCGATTTTTAGATATTTTATTAGTCTGTTTCTGCTTCATGTGCTAGTACCACATAGTTTTAATTATAGAGGCTTTATAGTAGGTTTTATTTTTATTATTAAAATAATTTTTTTGGAGGGATGGAGTCTTGCTCCATTGCCCAGGCTGGAGTGCACTGGTGCTATCTTAGCTCACTGTGAACTCTGCCTCCCAGGTTCAAGTGAGTCTCCTGCCTCAGCCTCCTGAGTAGGTGGGATTAGCCCTGTCAACACACCTGGTTGATTTTTGGATTTTTAGTAGAGACAAGGTTTTACCATGTTAGTTAGGCTGGTCTCGAACTCCTTACCTCATGATCTGCCTGCCTTGGCCTCCCAAAGTGCTGGGATTACAGGGGTGAGCCACTGTGCCAGACCTGAAATAATTTGCCTTGTGTGAAAACTGTCAATAGTATGTTTTAATATCTGTTGCTCATCATTGCTTTTGTTTTCTTGGTTATTATTAGATGTTTATTCTTCCACATAAACTTTAGTATCAATGTACCTAACTCAAGAAAAAACTTTTATTGGGATTATGTTACATTTCTGAATAAACCTGGGGAGAATGTCTAGTGTCAGTACTATTTTACAACATAGGAAATGTGGTCCAGGCCCATGTGGTAGTATCAGAAAAATAACAATAGAAATACAAATTTTTGATTGAGAGTGGTGGCTCATGCCTGTAATCCCAGCACTTTGGGAGGCTGAGGCGAGCCGATTACAAGTTCAGGAGTTCAACTACAGCCTGGCCAATATGGTAAAACCCCATCTTTACAAAAAATACAAAAATTAGCCAGGTGTGGTGGCACGTGCCTGTAATCCCAGCTACTCGGGAGGCTGAGGCAGAAGAATCACTTGAACCCAGGAGGCAGAGGTTGCAGTGTGCCGAGATCACACCACTGCGCTGCACTCCAGCCTGGACGACACAGCCAGACTCTGTCTCAAAAACAAACAAACACAAAAATAAATACAGATTTTTTAGATTTTATTTTTCTTTTATAGAGATGGGGTCTTGCTGAGTTGCCAAGGCTGGTCTCAAACTCCCGGCCTCAAATGATCCTCCCACCTTGACCTCCCAAAGTGCTGAGATTACAGGAATGAGCCACTGTGCTCAGCCATAAATACATTAGATGAAGACAAAAAAAATCAAGATTTATAGAAAATATTATTATATTGAAAATGTGGCCTGGGGCGTTGGCTCATGCCTATAATCCCAGCACTTTGGAAGTCCGAGGCGGGTAGATCTTTGAGGTCAGGAGTTCGAGATCAGCCTGGCCAACACGGTGAAATACTTCTCCAATAATAAAAATACAAAAATTAGCTGGGTGTGGTGGCATGAGCCTGTAATCCCAGCTACTTGGGAGGCTGAGGCAGGAGAATCGCTTGAAACCGGGAGGCATAGGTGAGCCGAGATCGCGCTACTGGAGTGTGACAGAGTGAGATCTTAAAAAAAAAAAAAAAAAAAAAAAAGAAAGAAAGGAAACGCAATAGAATTAGCAGGTTCTAAAAAATAACGAAGAAAAAAGGGCCTACAGAAAGCCTGACTGGAAGACAGAGACCATGCCATTTACTAGCAGGTTTCTCAATACAGAAAAATCATGGAAAGACTCTAGGAACATATGTATCACACACACATATATGTATACACATAATTTTTTTTAATGGAAACAGGGTCTTGGTATTTTGCCCAGGCTGGTCTCGAACTCTTGGACTCAAGCTATCCACCTGCCTTAGCCTCCCAAAGCGCTGGAATTACAGGGGTGAGCCACTACACCCGCCCGGGAAAGGCTTTGGAGGGGCATTCCCTGGGGTGCGTCCCATCCTCCATCCGGCCCTTCCAGCGCCTCGGTACACCTGAACCGCGGTCTAGGCCGGGTACCACTTCTAAACTGTCCCCCGAGTACGCGCCCCAATTCTCGCCCACAGTTCCATCCAGAGGCCCGGTTCTAACCTCACCTTTTTCTCTGGACCTGTTTCTGCATTTCCCCCCTCCCTGAGCCAACCAAGGGCCTGTCCGCACCCGCCCAGGAAGAAACTAAAACTTCTGCGTTCGACCAAGTCCTACGTGGCTGAAATTCCAGCCCAGGAGCCCCGCCCTACCCGAAGCTCGAAGCGGAAGTGACGTCAGCGCACCACCGCCATCTTTTTCGGCGCTGGCTCCGCATGGTCAGTGCCATTTCGCCTTTATCGTGGTGAAGTGCGTCTTGGCCGTGGTGAGTTCCGCCTGCTTGGGTGTCCCGGAGATAGCAGCGGAGAGGCAAAGGAAGGTTTGGGCGCGGTCGCGCAGGAGCCTCTCGGATCCGGCTCGTTTCACTCGCTTCTCCAGGGGCTGTCTGTCCTCCTGGTGCGGCCAGTTCCGAGAGGCCGCACGCTCGGTCGGTCCCCGTCAGGAGCCGGGTCGGGAAGTGTGTTTGTCCCGCCTCCGCGGGGTGTTTTCTAGAATGCTTTCATCCGCTGTGCTCCCCCTCTTCAAAAGCCTAGAAAGCAACCTTTGTGATTTTTTTTTCTTTCCGAAAGGAGAAGGATTTCTGTCGTTCCGGTGAGGCTGGCTTCGGCCCTGCGTCCTCCCGCCTACTTGGGGATTCCGGCTTGTTCCTGGTGAGCACCGGCTGAAAATTGGTTTCAAGAGGGCTCTGGCTTTCATTTATTTGCTAAAAAATGTCTCTTCTGAGAACCTGGCATTGTCTTAATGTCGTTTACTTATTTTTTGACACATTACATTCAGATGGAAAAAAGTTGTTTAGGGTGTGCCTATTTCTGTATGTAAATGTGAACACGTGTAGACTGTAAGCCCCTAGTTTTTTTTTGTTTGTTTTGTTTTTAAGTCGGATTCCGCCTCTGTCGCCCAGGGTGGAGTGCAAGGTTGCTATCTCGGCTCACTGCAACCTCCACCTCCCGGGTTCAAGCGATTCTCCTGCCTCAACCTCCCAAGTAGGTGGGATTACAGGCATGCAAATGCAACACCACGCCCGGCTAATTTTTTGTATTTTTGGTAGAGGCGGGGCTTCTCCATGTTGGTCAGGCCGGTCTCCGACACTCGACCGCAGGAGATCCGCCTGCCTCTGCCTCCCAGAGTGCTGGGATTACAGGCGTGAGCTACTGCTCGCGGCCGCCTTTAGTTTTTTGTTTTTATTTTCTTGTACTTTATTTTTTTTCCCAGTTGTTACCAGCCACAAGCCTTTCTGCTAAAGAAAGGCAGGCCGGGCGCACTGGCTCACACCTGTGATCCAAGCACTTTGGAAGGCCGAGGCGGGCGGATCATCTGAGGTCAGGAGTTTGAGACCAGCTTGGCCAACATGGTGAAACCCTGTCTCTACTAAAAATGCAAAAATTAGCCTGGTGTGGTGGAGGGCCCCTGTAATCCCAGCTACTCCGGAGGCTGAGGCAGGAGAATCTCTTGAACCTGGAAGGTGGAGTTTTCAGTGAGTTGAGGTCCTTCCACTGCATTCCAATTTGGGCGACAAGAGTGAAACTCCGTCTCAAAAAAAAAAAGGCAATAATACTCAGCTATTCTCTTCATCGGAAGTTCCTAGGTCTGTACTTCCCCTACAGAGCTTCAAAACAGGGGCCTCCAGGAAGAAAGAGTAGAGTCTATTACACTGATGCTAGAATTATTATTATAATCAGCATATTATTCTAGTATCAGTATAATAAAATATCTAGTCCCTGTAGAATTTATTAACAGCATGTTTGGACTAACTGTAATTTTTACATTTTTTCCCCCAAAAACTTTGATCCTAAGGTAAACTTGAATATCTAACACACCCAGTCTAGTAGGTTTATTTATTTATTTGAGATGGAGTCTCACTTTGTCGCCCAGGCTGGAGTGCAGTGGCACAATCTTGGCTCACTGCAACCTCTGCCTGCCGTGTTCAAGCAATTCTGCCTCAGCTTCCCAAGTAGCTAGGACTATAGGCACTCACCACCACACCTGGCTGATTTTTTTATTTATTTTTTATTTTTAGTAGCGACCAGGTTTCACCATATTGGCCAGGCTGGTCTGCAACTTCTGACCTTGTGATCCTCCTGCCTCGGCCTCCCAAAGTTATAAAATTACAGGAGTGGGCCACTGTGCCCAGCCTCATTTGCTTTTTTTTTTTTTTTTTAAGTAGCATTGTGCTTTTCTTTCTCTTCAGGTAAAGTACATCTTATGGTGAACAATTTGAGTGTAAATTGAGCATAAACCTAGAACCGTTATCATTTTCTGTTATATGGACTTTTGGAGTCACACTTATGCTCTTAGAAAGTCATGCAATCAGATATTTCTGATGAGATTCTCATGATGTGTTTCAGTATTCCTTTATTTCATGCGATTTCCTACAAACTTGTAATTGGGTCCAGAGGAGAAGCTGACAACCTTTGTTTGATAAGGGCTGAGGTCAGGAGTTTGAGACCAGCCTGGCCAATATGGTAAAACTTTGTCTCTAGAAAAAATACAAAAATGCTTTGGGAATCATAAAATCTCAAATTACTCAGTTGAGCCTTAGTTACCTCATGCTCCATGATTAGTTGCTCATTCTCTGTCATGTGCTAGTGGCAAACCACAACCTGTTTCTCAAAAGAAAAACAGTTAATCTGCACAAGAGGCATGGATTGACTCTGGAATACCAGAGGGCTGTACTCTACATCTTCTGTTGGTGCCTGCCAGAGGCTTCCAATAAATAGCATGATATTTAACATGGACACGTTGAGTATCATTGGGTCTGCTGGATCAAGTGGACCAAGTGCTTGGGAAGCCTGCACTGCAGCCTGAAATTGCTCTGGTGTACAGCTGAAACTAGAATCCTTACAGGCAAGTGTGTGGGGCGTAAAAGCGCATGCAAATGTAAATGTTGCCTCCAAAATTCAAGAGGCCTATGGATGGTATTTCTATTGGTAGTTATATTTTTAGTTTTTTGAGAAACCTCCATAGTGGGTTTTTTTCTTTCATTTTTGAGACAGTCTTGCAGGATCACTCAGGCTGGAGAGCAGTGGCATAATCAAGGCCCATTGCTCCTTACTAGTGGTACATTGCTCCTTATTAGTGGTAGGTGATATTAGTTGCAGTGACTTGGAGTGACATCTTGGAGGGGATGTCTTTACATGATCCAGACAAGGGAATATATTTACCCACAGACACGGTGGCCCCAGAATGTCCCACCTCTTATTTTACAATCCAAAACAATTTTTTGATTCATAATAGATGTACATATTTTTAGAGTACATGTGATAATTTGATATATTCATATAATCAAATCAGAGTAAGATATCCATCACCTTAAATGTTTATCTTGTCTTAACATCAAGTTATTCTCTTAGCTGTTTTAAAATGTACAGTAGATGAGTGTTAACTGTAGTCAACCTACTGATGTATTGAACACCAGTTCTTATTTCTTCTAACTGTATATTTTACCCATCAATCAACTTCTCTTTTTGTTTGTTTTTTTTTGTTTGTTTTTTTTTTTTGGAAATGGAGTCTCCCAGGCTGGAATGCAACCTCCACCACCTGGGTTCAAGCAAGAACATCCAGATAATTTTTGTATTTTTCCTAGAGAGGGGGATTTCACCATTTTGGACAGACTGGTCTTGAACTCCTGACCTCAAGTGATCTGCATGCCTCGACCTCCCAAAGTGTTGGGATTACAGGCGTGAGCCACTGCGCCTGACTGGTATGTGTGTGCAGATAGGTCTTGCTGTGTTGCCCAGGCTGTTCTCGAACTCGTGGGCTTAGTGATCCTCCCACGGAAGCCTCAGGTTTTGGGATTACAGGCATGAGCCACCGCGCCTGAATGTTGTTCTCTATAGTGGCTGTACTAATTTTTTTTTTTTTTTTTTTAAAGATGGGGTTTCACCATGATGGCCAGGCTGGTCTTGAACTCCTGACCTCAGGTGATCCACCCTCCTCGGCCTCCCAAAGTGCTAGGATTACAGGCGTGAGCCACCGCGCCCGGCCAGTGGCTGTACTAATTTACATTCCCACCAGCTGCGTGCAAGGATTTTCTTTTCACCACATTCTCATCAGCATTTGTGATTCCCTGTCTTTTTTATAAAAGCCACTCTAAATGAGGTGAGATGATAATCTCATTGTGATTATGTGATATTTGTATTTCTCTGATGATTAATGATGTTGAGCACTTTTTTTCATATACCTGTTGGCTGTTTGTGTGTCTTTTTTTTTTTTTTGAGACAGAGTTTCACTCTTGTTGCCCAGGCTGGAGTGCAGTGGCGCAGTCTTGGCTCACCGCAACCTCCGCCTCCCAGGTTCAAGTGATTGTCCTGCCTCTGCCTTCTGAGTAGCTGAGATTACAGGCATGTGCCACCATGTCTGGCTAATTTTGTATTTTTAGTAGAGACGGAGTTTCTCCATGTTGGTCAGGCTGGTCTCCAACTCCCGACCTCAGGTGATCCACCTGCTTCGGCCTCCCAAAGTGCTGGCATTACAGGCGTGAGTCACCGCGCCCAGCATATGTTTTTTTTTGGAAACATCTATTCTGACCTTTTGCCGATTTTTTTGCTATCAAGTTGTTTGAGTTCCTTATATATTCTGATTATTAATCCTTTGTCAGGTGCTAGTTTATAAATATTTTCCCCCATACTGTAGAATGACTCTTCACTTTGTTGTTTTTTTGTTTTTTTGTTTTTGCTGTGGAGAAGCTTTTTAGCTTGATGTGATCTCGTGTGTTTATTTTTGCTCTTGTTGTCTGTGCTGTTGCGGTCTTAACCCAAGAAATCTTTACCCAGACCAATGTCCTGGGTTGTTTCCCCGTGTCTTCCTCTAGTAGTTTTATAGTTTCAGGTGTTGGATGTGAGTCCTTAATCTGTTTTGACTTTATTTTTGTTTATGCTGAGAGGTGGCATCTAGCTTCATTCTGCATATGGTTATTCAGTTTTCCCAGCACCATTTATTGAAAAGACTGTTCTTTTCCCATTGTATGCTTTTGATGCCTTTGTTGAAAATGAGCTGTCTGTAAATGTGTAGGTTTATATTTATGTTCTGTGTTCTCTTCCATTCATCTATGTGTTTGTGTTTATGTCAGTACCCTCCTGATTTGGTTATGATAGATTTGTAGTCTGTTTTGAAGTCAGGCAGTGATGCTTTCAGCTTTGTTCTTTTTGGTCAGTATTTCTTTGGCTGTTTGAGGTCTTTTGTGGTTGCATGTAAATTTTACAGTTTTTTTTTTAGATGGAGTCTCACTCTGGCACTCATGCTGGAGTGCAATGGCAAGATTTCGCCTCACTGCAACCTCCACCTCCTGGGTTCAAGCGATTCTCCTGCCTCAGCCTCCCAAATAGCTGGGACTACAGGCGCCCACCACCACGCCAGGCTAATTTTTGTATTTTTGGTAGAGACAGGGTTTCATCATGTTGGCCAGGCTGGTCTTGAACTCCTGACCTTGTCATCCACCTGCCTCAGCCCAAAGTGCTGGGATTACAGGCGTGAGCCGCCTTGCCCAACCAAGGGTTGCTCTTAATTGTAAATTGCTTTGGGTAGTATTGTCATTTTAACAATATTCTTCTAATCCATGAGCATGGAATATCTTCCAGTTTTTTTTTTCTGTATCCTCTGCAGTTTGTTTCATCAGTGTTTTATGGTTTTCCTTTATAGCTCCTTCGCACTTTTGGTTACTTTTTATTTTATCTTTTTCAGGTGGGGTCTCACTTTTTTGCCTAGGTTTGAGTACAGTGGTGCAATCGTAATTCATGTGGCAGCCTTAAACTCCTGGGCCCAAGGGATCCTCCTGCCTCCGCCTCTTGAGTAGCTGGGACTACAGCTGTGTGCCATCATGCCTGATTAATTTTCTTTCTTTCTTTTCTTTTTTTTTTTTTAAATAGAGAGGGGCCTTGCCATGTTGCCCAGGCTGATCTTGAACTGCTGGGCTCAAGCAATCTTCCTACCTCAGCCTTTCAAAATTCTGGGATTACAGTCATGAGTCATGATGCCTGGTGCTGGCATTCTGTAGTCTTTGCAGCTATTGTAAATGGGATTTCTTCTTTGATTTCTTTTTCAGATTGTTCACTGTTGGCGTATATAAATGCTACTGATTTTTGTATTTTGATTTTGTGTCCTGCACCTTTATTGAATTCATTTATCAGTTCTAACAGATTTTTGCTGGAGGCTTTAGGTTTTTCTAAATGTAAGATTATGTCAGCTGAGCGTGGTGCATCATGCCTGTAATCCCAGCACTTTAAGAGGCCAAGGCAAGAGGATCAGTTGAGATCAGAAGTGCAGGCCTCCTAAAGTTCCCCTGCCCCCAGTCTCTAAAACAATTAGCATTGTCACGTGTGTCTGTGGTTCTGGCTACTTGGGGAGGCTGAGGCAGGAGTACCACTTGAGCCCAGGAGTTCAAGGCTGCAGTGAGCTATGATGTCAACTGCACTCTAGCATGGGCAACAGAGGGAGACCCTGTTTCTAAGGAGGAAAAGGTCATGTCATTGGTAAACAAGGGTAATTTGACTTCTTTATTTGTTAGGATGCCCTTTACTTATCTTGCCTAATTGCTCTGGCCAGAACTTCTAATACTAGGTTGAATAAAAGTAAAAGTGGACGTTCTTATTCCGTTCAAGATCTCGGAGGAAAGACTTTCCGTTTTTCCCTGTTCAGTATAATGTTGGATGTGGGTTTGTCATATATGGCCTTTATTATTTTGAGGTATATTCCTTCTATACACAGTTTGTTGAGGACTTTTGTCAAAAAGAGATACTGAGTTTTATTGAATGACTTTTCAGCATCTGTGGAAATCTCATACGGTTTTTGTTTTTGGTCCTGTTAATTTGGTATGTGACATTTATTGATTTGCATATGTTGAACCATCTTTGTATTTCTAGGATGAATTTCACTTGATTGTGGCGAGTGATTTTTTTAATGTGTTGAATTTGGTTTGCTGGTATTTTGGTGAGAATTTTTCCAGGTATGTTCATCAGTGATACTGGTAGTTCTGTTGTGCTCTTGTCTGGTTTTTATATGAAAGTAATGTTCACTTTGTAGACTACGTTTGCAAATACTCTCTCCTCTTTAATTTTTTTTGGGGACTTTGAGTAGTATTGGTATTCTTTCAGTTTTTGGTAGAATTGAGCAGTGAAGCCATGAGGTCCTGGGCTTTCTTTGATGGGAAACATTTTGTTATGGCTTCAGTCTTGTTATTGGTGTGTTGAGGTTTCCTGTTTCTTCATGGTTCAGGCTTGATAGGTTGTATTGCCCAAAAATTTGTCCATTTCTTCTAGACTTTTCAATTTGTAGGCATATAGTTTTTCATAATAGATTCTAATGCCTCGTTGTATTTCTGTGGTTTCTGTCATGTTTTCTTTTTCATTTTTTTATTTTATTTCGGTCATTTTTTTTTCTTTTAGTCTAGCCAAAGGTTGATTTTGTTTATTTTTTTCAAGTAATCAACTTTCTGTTTTATTGATCTTCTGTATTTGTAAATTTTTTTTTTTTTTTTAGATGAAGTCTCCCTCTTGTCCCCCAGGATGGAGTGTAGTGGCATGATCTTGGCTCACTGCAACCTCTGCCTCCCAGGTTCAAGCGATTCTCTTGCCTCAGCCTCCTGAGTAGCTGGGATTACAGGTGCCTGCCAGCATGCCCGGCTAATTTTTTTATTTTTAGTAGAGATGGGGTTTTGCCATGTTGGCCAGGCTTGTCTCGAACTCCTGACCTCAGGTGATCCATCCACCTTGGCCTCCCAAAGTGCTAGGATTACAAGCATGAACCACAGTGCCCAGCCAATATTTCTTTTTCATATTTGAAGAATAACTTTACTGAATGCGGTATTCTTAGATGTCAATTTTTTTTTCTTCCAGCACTTTGAAAATTCATCCCATAGCCAGGCAAGGTGGCCCATGCCTGTAATTCCAGCACTTTGTGAGGTTGAGGTGGGTGGATTGCTTGAGCTCAGGAGTTTGAAACCAGCCTGGGCAACATGGTGAAACCCCATCTCTACAAAAAATAGAAAGATTAGCCAGGCATGGTGGTGCACATTTGTAGTACTAGTTACTTGGGTGGCTGATGTGGGAGTATGGTTTGAGCCTGGGAGATCAAGGCTGCGTTGAGCCATGATTATGCCACTGTGCTCCAGCCTGGGCAACGGAGTAAGACCCTGTCTCACAAAAAAAGAAAGAAAGAAAATGTCATCCTGCTCCCTCTGGTCTGTGTGGTTTCCGTTGAGAAATCCTGTTGCCAGGACCAGTTGGGATCCTTTATATATTATTTGCTTCTTTTCTGTTACTGCTTTTAGGGTCCTGTCTTTGTCCTTGACCTTTGAGAGTCTGATTATTATATGCTTTGTAGTAGTCTTATTTGGGTTGAATCTGTTTGGTGTCCTCTTACCTTTTTTTTTTTTTTTCAGTAATGGGTATGCAATGGTGTCCCCTTATCTTCGTGTACCTGGATATTTATATTTTTCTCAGTTTTTGGAAAATTTTTTGTTATTTTTTGAATAAGCTTTCAAAGGTTACCCCTTGCCCTTGCTCCATTTTCTCTTGAACACTAGTGATCCCTATGTTTGGTTTTTCAATGATTTTCTGTATCTTGCAGACAAATTTAGTTCCTTTTCATTCTTCTCCTCTGGCTTTATCTTCAGATAGCCTCTCTTCAGGCTCACTGATTCATTCTGATCCGTTTTGCCGTTGAGAGACTCTGCTGTGAACTTTTGAATTGAACATACTTATTTCTCAGTTGTAAAATTTCTCTTTGTTGTTGTTGTTGATGTCTTCTAAAATTTTTTCTGATAAATTTCTGAAATGCTCTTCTGTGTTGTCTTGGATTGGAGATTACTGAATTTCCTTACAACTGTTATTTTGAATTCTTAGAGAGCTCACATATTGTCATTTCATTAGGTTCAGTCACTGATACTTGTTTTTGTCCATTTTGGGAGGTCATGGTTCCCCATATACTGTTGTTTCTTGTGGATATATACATTTGTGTCTGTGCACTGAAGGATTAGTTATTTATTACAGTCTTTATCTGGCTTGTGATTTTTACTGGGTATGTTTTCTTAGATTCTTTGTAATTTACTTTTTTTTTTTTTGAGACAAGGTCTCTCTCTGTCACCAGGATAGAGTGCAGGCAGTGGTGTGATCATGGCTTAGTGCAGCGTTACCTCCCAGGGCTGAAGCAATCCTCCCACCTCAGCCTCCTGAGTAGGTAAGGTGCATGCCACCACACCTGGCTACTTTGTACTTTTTAGTAGAGACGGGTTTGTATCATGTTGCCCAGGCTGGTCTTGAACTCCTGAGTTCAAATGATCTGTCTGTCTCAGCCTCCCAAAGTGATTTTCTTTCTTTAAAATTTCCCTAGGTCACTGCCTCCTTTTCAGCACTAGATGGAATCTTAAACTCACGTTTCCCTCTTCTCTAGCAAACAGTCAAGAATACTGCCCAGGTCAGGCGCTGTGGCTCACACCTGTAATCCCAGCACTTGGGGAGGCTGCGGCAGGAGGATCACCTGAGGTCAGGGGTTTGAGACCAGCCTGGCCAACATGGAGAAACCCCATCTCTACTAAAAAATATTAAAAAAATTAGTTGGGCATGGTGGCGGGTACCTATAATCCTAGCTACTGGGGAGGCTAAGGCAGGAGAATCACTTGAACACGGTAGGCAGAGTTTGCAGGGAGCCAGGATCACGCCACTGGACTCCAGTCTAGGAGACAGAGTGAGACACCGTCTAAAAAAAAAAAAAAAAAAAAGAATACTGCCCATTCTGAATAGGGGGAATCCCAAAGGGCGTATCCCAGTGGGGGAAGGCTGGCTGTGTGTTCATGCCCAGGGGCCTGTGTAGCATGCCCCTACAGCGTAGTCATCCTGAACAGCCGCTCTGATTTAGCTTCTCCTTTGGCCAAGTTATAAAACAGAGTTTCCAGGGCTGGAGATGGGAGTCCTGCCTCCTTTTTTTTTTGTCCCTGGATGTCCTTAGGGTATTTCTCCCTTCAGGCACTTATGATGCTTTCTGTGGGTTGAGACAGGGAGGGACTGATCTTTTACCAGAGAACCCAGGGTGATGGAGAAGGTGGTTGTCTACCTTGATCTCAATTTTTTCCAGTGTAGAAACTGTGAATCGATGGAAATTTTCCACATTCTTGGTGTTGGACAGATTAAGGAGAAGGGTGTCATGGATAAGGAAATTTGATTCTCTTACCATCTGTCTGGAGTTTTTTCACTTTCTAGCCCCAGAAACTGCCTAATTTTTATATTTGAGATCAGGGATATTGCTGGTAATAATTTTCACAGTGTGTATTTGGTTTGGTTTTCTGGAAGGGGAGTGAAACCAGCTTGCTTCTGTACTGCCATTTTGGAATCATAAATGCTGCACGTTTGTAATAAAGTTGTCTAAGGTATTTTCAGATAGGGCATAGTGGTTCATGCCTGTAATCCTAACACTGGGAGGCTGAAGTGGGAGGATTGCTTGAGGCCAGGTGTTTGAAATTAGCCTGGTCAACATAGTGAAACCTCACGTCTATAGGGGGAAAAAATAGCCAGGCGTGGTAGTATGTGCCTGTAGTCCCACATACTTGGGAGGCTGATGCAGGAAGATTGCTTGAGCCCAGGAGTTTGAGTTTGCAGTGAACTATGATCATACCACTGTAATCCAGCCTGGGTGACAGAGTAAGACCCTGTCTCTAATTTTAAAAAATGTATTTGCTACTTCCTACTTATTGGATATGATCAGTATAGTGGTGTCAACATAGTGTACCAGTGTGGTGTTTCATGGAATGTCATTTTCTCTGGGAGGCCCAGAGACCTGGAGAACTGACAGAGGCTGGGGGCAGTGCTGTGAAGATGCATTGTTGGTCCTGCCAGGTAAAAGGTAACTGAGTCTTGGCTTTTTCAAACTGGTATGGGGAAAAGACATGAGCTGTGTCTACCTGTGACGGGAATGCCAAGTGTCAGGAATTATGTTGATGTGTTCTGGTAGACATTACATTTTGAAAGTGGGCTATAATTGGAGTGATCACCTAAGTTCATGATTTGTGAATGATTTAGGTGTGGTAATTGAGTGAGAGGTCATGATTCTCCACTGGGATAACTCGAGTTTTTGGCTACGTTAGACTTTTTTTTTTGAGACAAAATCTTACTCTGTCATCAGGCTGGAGTGCAATGGCGCAATCTTGGCACTACCTCCGCCTCCTGGGTTCAAGCAATTCTTCTGCCTTGGCCTCCCAACTAGCTGGGACTACAGGCATGTGCCACCATGCCCAGCTAATTTTTTTTTTTTTTTGAGGGATAAATTATTTCTTTATATTTTTTCATAAAACACAAATGCTGATTCATCAGTGAGTCAGTATATGAAAAAGGCCCTCTTAAATATCTTATAAACACTAATTATTCCTTCCAACTCCGGATTTCCTTAAAATCCCATCACTCACAAGTAGGCTCATCTTCCACTTCTGCCATTTGAAGGCTGGTCTACTCCCAGCCTGAACCAGGGAAAATGTACAGAACTCACCAAAATTTTTCCAACACTCTGACAGTGTTTTATTTCAAACTCTGATCCCTGCCCTGTGATTACAAAGAGGATTGTGCTGGTTCTCTCTCAAAGTGCCTGCTGTGGGAAAAACTGGTACCCAATGTTCTGTGAAACATGCTGTCTTTCATCTAGACTCAGAAGCTAGACATACAATTTAAAAAAGAAGAGGGTCCGTGGCCATGTTATACCTGCCACCTACTGGGGCCCAGCCATCAGCCATGGTTGTTGAGGAGGACACTGCTGAAAAGATCTGAGCAGGATGGGAGAGAACAAAGGTAGTTCTTTCTATTGCATGATGGGGATGGAAGACTTCAAAGCTTCCAGCAACCTCATTACCCAGGCTTCACTCCAGAAGTCATTTTTGCCATCAGGCTAGCTGAGGCTTCTGGGCCTCTCCTTGTGCCTCTTCATATTCCTCTCCTGGTTTCAGCTGAGGGCCAGGGATCATCACCGTCTAAATGATGGGCTGCTTAGGAGGTGCCCATGAGGGAACGATCTTGCCATGCATTCTCCAGCTTCCATAGGGGTTTACCAACTGCTTTTCAAATACAACATACTCCAGGACATCCTTGGGTACATCTTCCTGTCCATACATCAACCGGCCAAACCGGTCATAGATGGCCAGAATCTGCCGGGTGTGCCTGCGCACAGTGACCTGGCCGTACGTGTTGCTCTGGTTCACCATACTTCAACAGCGAACTTGAACAACATGGGAGGGCTCTAAAGATTCCACAAAGCTCCAGCGGACGGTCTTATATTTGATGTCCCAGGTCATGTCTGGAAAACAGTGTTCGGTTACCAAGGTATGAAGTCGGTCGTGGTCTGAGTTGTTTAGACAAAGGTGAGCTTCAATAAAGATATCCTTAGCTTTTTCTTTTTTTTTTTTTTTGAGACAGAGTCTCACTCAGTCACCAGGCGCCAGGCTGGAGTGCAGTGGCGCGACCTTGGCTCACTGCAACCTCCGCTGCCCGGGTTCAAGCATTCTCCTGCCTCAGCCTCCCGAGTAGCTGGGACTACAGGCGCGCGCCACCACGCCCAGCTAATTTTTTTTTTTTTTGTATTTTTAGTAGAGACGGGGTTTCACCATGTTGACCAGGACGGTCTCGATCTCTTGACCTCGTGATCCGCCCGCCTCGGCCTCCCAAAGTGCTGGGATTACAGGCGTGAGCCACCGCGCCCGGCTATCCTTAGCTTTTTCAGGGAATTCTTTTATTTTAAAACTGACATCATGTTCTTTTATCCTCCGGATTGCCACTTATGATGCCATAGTCTTCTTCATTCGTTCAGTTTTCTATTTCAGTCCTTCCCTTGAAAGAAATGATATGCGAGCATCACCCTCAGGAGGAACATAGGCATCAAAGATACCAGCTGAACAGGCCAGATGTATAGGACGCTCCAAATGTTCTGGAGGAATAACCACTCCTGCTTTCCGGGCATGTTCCAAAAACTCCTTTTCTGTTTTGAATTTAGGTGGATAAGTAGGAGGTGTGAAACGTTTTTTAGTTCTTACTGGAACTATAGCTGCAGACTGAGTCACCAGAACTGGCTGCTGAGACCACCAACCCAAAACCCTCGATACACGTGACAACCCTTGAGCTATGGGGGCAGCCATCTTGTTCCCGCAGCTAATTTTTATATTTTTAGTAGAGACTGTGTTTCACCCTGTTGGCCAGGATGGTCTTGATCTCTTGACCTTGTGATCCGCCCACCTCAGCCTCCCAAAGTGCTGTGATTACAGGAGTGCTGGGATTACAGGAGTGGGCCACCACGCCCAGCCTAGACTTTTTTACACAGATAGAGCAGTATTCAAGTACAGAGAATGGCACACCATGGCCCATGGGCCATGTCTGTCCCTCCACGTGTTGTTCATATATATATGAAGTTTAATCAGAACACAACTGTGTTCATTTGTTTATGTTTTCTATGGTGTTTTCCATGCTACAACAGCAGAGTTGAGTAGTTGCAACAGAGACCATATGGCCCATAATGACTAACGTATATTTTGTGTCTCTTTAGAGTGGGATTTGTTAACTGCTTATGTGTTTCATTTCTAGGGATAGCACGATGAGTTAGCCACCACCGCAGATCTCTGTAGGTCAGGACATTCTGATTACGGATACATTTCCACTGTTCTTGATAGTTGATTTGCTCACCTTGTCTTTGGTGATTTCTGCTATTCTGGGTCCCCTTCATCCTGACTGAAAGCAGGGAACTCATCTCAGTGATGGTATTCTTTGCAGTCATGCCTGTCTTATGAAGGAGAATACCAACAGAGCTATTCAAGGATTGCGATACTCCTCTCCCTCCTCTCTCAATAACCTTTGTGAAGAGAGTGTCTTCTGCACTCTCAACAGAGGACGGGGAAGTGAGCTATACAGATGACACATAGTAAATCCAGTGACACTCCTGTCTCTAGGATTACCTCTTTCCCATTTTGCCAGGGAAGCTCTGGCATATGAGTCTCATTAATTATAACAGTTTCAGCTCTGAGAACATAAGAAGTAGTTTTATTTTGGGGCTTTCCTAAAGAAGCACTCTGATTTTTTTTCTTTCTTTTTTTTTTGTGACAGAGTCTCACTCTGTCGCTGAGGCTGGAGTGCAGTGGCATGATCTCGGCTCATTGCAGCCTCAGCCTCCTGAGTAGTTGGGACTACAGGCATGTGCCACCACACCCAGCTAATTTTTGTATTGCTTGAACCAGGGCGGGCGGCGGCAGAGGTTGCAGTGAGCTAAGATTGTGCCACTGCACTCCAGCCTATGCCAGAGCAAAAATCTGTCTCAAAAAAAAAAGAGAAAGATGTAATACTATCCATGATATGAAAAAAGCTCCAAAAGACACAGTATTCAAATTTCTGACAACACTGTCAAAAAAAAAAATAATGATCTCAGCCGGGTGTGGTAGCTCACGCCCGTGATCCCAGCACTTTGAGAAGCCAAGGTGTGTGGATCATCTGAGGTCAGGAGTTCAAGACCAGCCTGGCCAACATGGTAAAACCCCATCTCTACTAAAATACAAAAAACATTTAGCCAGGCATGATAGCAGCTGCCTGTACTCCCAGCTGCTTGGGAGGCTGAGGTGGGAGAATGGCTTGGACCTGGGAGGTAGAAGTTACAGTGAGCCGAGATTGCACCGTTGCCCTCCATCTGGGTAACAGAGTAAGACTATATCTCAAAAAAACAGCCAAAAAACAAAATAATAATGTATCTTTGCACTTGCATTATTTCCTGTTTGGATAAAAGTTTTAATGGTTTTTATTTTATTTTTTTGGAGACATGGTCTCACTCTGTCTTGTAGGCTGGAGTACACTGGCGCAATCATAGCTCATTGCAGCCTCAACCTCCCCAGGCTCAGGTGATTTTCCTGCCTCAGCCTCCCAAAGAACTGGGATTACAGGCATTAGCCACTGCGCCCAGTCTTTACTGGTTTTTAAATGTGTATTTAAGCCTGAATGGTGGGTATTGGGTCAGAGATAACCACTCTTCTCGGCACAAAAAGATGAGATATATGAAATTTGAGCTCTTTTAAAATAGCTTCACTGCTCTCTTTAGGAATATAGTTATTTTTTCTTACATAGATTTGTCATCTCTTGCATACGCCTCTTCCATTGGTATATTTTCTCGTGTATACAGGACCCTTTCAAATTCAGTCTGTCTTGTGACTGGAGGAGGAGGAAAAGTTGAGCACATTGCCAACAGGAGTTCTCCAAGGTGAGTGTGAAGAACATTCCTGGTCAATGAGAAGTTCATTGTATTTGGAAGCATAATGAAGACATTTAAAAGATGTACTTTGTCACAGAACATGGGGCCTTTGGACTTCCAAGTTTTAGGGAATCTTCAGCTTTCCATATTCCTCTCTTTTCATCTAACCCAGACTTTCATACGATATTGCAAATGTTCTGCTTTTTTTGTTATTGTTTATGATTTTAATGTGTGCTCTTTATCCAGATTGTTTCTGCTTTCCTTCTCTAATAATACTATTTCTGTTCACTATCTCGTTTAATTTCTATAGAATAAATTGTTTTACAAATTACTAAATTGCCAGGCATGGTGGCTCATACCTGTAATCCCAGCACTTTGGGAGGCTGAGGTGGGTGGATCACCTGAGGTCAGCAGTTCAAGGCCAGCCTGGCCAACATGGAGAAACTTTATTTCTACTAAAAATAAAAAATTTAGTCAGGCGTGGTGGCAGGCACCTGTAATCCACGCTACTCGGAGGCGGAGGCTGCAGTGAGCTGAGGTCGCACCACTGCACTCCAGCCTGGGTGACAGAGTGAGACTCTGTATTTAAAAAAAAAATTAACTAAATTTAGACTACAAGTCCTTAATTGGGGTCCATATTAGTCATGGATAAACTGTTCAAATCTGTGCTTAATTTTTTTGAGTGTGCTGAATATGAAAAATATAAATGAGCTTTTTAATTCTGCCTTATTTAACCTACAATTTTGTTCTCAGACCCCTTTTTTTTCTTTTTTTCTGTTTTACTTCAGAATGGCAAGTTAAAACCAAAGTGTCAGCACTTCAACAACCTTTTTTTTGGCTTAACAAAACATCAAACGGCATACAAATGGTAAGATTAAGATTTCTTATTTGCCACACTCAAAAAAGATTGGGAATTTCCATTATAAAATATCAGCAAAAATGAGAGATATTTGAGAGTGGTGGCATTTGCCCGAGCAGGAGGAATGTCTCTAGAGCAAGGTTCCCCCACTGGTACTGGTTAGGAACTGTTAGGAACTGGGTTGCACAACGGGAAGTGAGCGGTGCGTGAACAAAGCTTCATCTGTGTCTGTAGCCATTGCCCGTCACTTGTGTTACTGCCTGAGCTCCTCTTGTCAGATCAGTAGTAGCGTTAGATTCTCATAGCTCAAACCTTACTGTGAACTGCCCGTGCGAGGTTCTAGATTGTGTGCTCCTTATGAGCCTGATGACCTGTCACTCTCCCAACACCTAGATAGGACTGTCTAGTTGCAGGAAAACAAGCTCAGGCCTCCTGCTGATTCTACATTATGGGGAATTGTATAATTATTTCCTCATATAATGTAATAATGATAAAAATAAAGTCACAGTAAATGTAATGTGCTTGAATCATACTGAAACCATCCCTATCCTACCCCCATTCCGCCCCTGTTTGTGGAAAAATTTTCTTCTACAAAACCGGTCCCTGGTGCCAAAAAGATTGGGGACCTCTGCTCTAGAGGGATACTCCAAACATAATGAATTTGGGGATACCCTGATCCTATCTTAAAACTTGGTGCTTCGCATTCTCACAGATTATCACATATGTAGCTAGATAGTGAGATTATAAAAACAATTTCATGAAAATATACAGGAATTATTTCAAAGTTCTTAGAGCAGATGGTACAAGGTTCTTGCCAGCAGGTTTTCTTCATTCAACTTGTAAAAGTTACATAGGGCAGCAAACTGTATGCATGTGATGAAAATGGCAAAAATTACAATAAAGTATCTGATTTCAGATGAGTAGAATTTATTGATGTCTGAAAAATCATTTAATCATCATTCATCTCTTTATTAACAGGCTGAAATCCACAATGGAGGGGGAACTCTGTGACTTTATGGAAAATGGAGAAATCTTTAGTGAACACTCATGCCTTAATGCACACATGGAAACTGAAAATACAGGGGACACTTATGGCTGTGATGAGTATGGAGAAAACTTTCCCATGTTCCACAACAGTGCCTCTACTGGAGAGACACTTTCTGTGTTGAATCAGTGTAGAAAAGCCTTCAGCCTGCCACCAGATGTTCACCAGAGAACGTGGATAGGAGACAAATCCTTTGAATACAGTGACTGTGAGGAAGCCTTTGTTGATCAGTCACATCTTCAGCCAAATAGGATAACTCACAGTGGAGAAAATCTCTATGAGCAGAAGCAGTGTGGGAGAGCTTTTACTTACTCCACAAGCCATGCTGTGTCTGTTCAAATGCGTGCTGTAGAAAAACCCTACGAATGTAAGGAATGTGGAAATTCTTTAGGTATTCTTCATATCTTAATAGTCACATGCGAACCCATACTGGGGAGAAACCCTATGAATGTAAAGAATGTGGGAAATGCTTCACTGTTTCTTCACACCTAGTTGAACATGTAAGAATTCATACTGGAGAGAAACCCTATCAATGTAAGGAATGTGGAAGAGCCTTCGCTGGACGCTCAGGCCTTACTAAACATGTACGAATACACACTGGAGAGAAGCCCTATGAATGTAACGAATGTGGGAAAGCCTACAATAGGTTTTATCTACTAACTGAACATTTTAAAACTCACACAGAGGAGAAGCCCTTTGAATGTAAGGTATGTGGAAAATCCTTTAGAAGCTCTTCATGCCTTAAGAATCACTTTAGAATTCACACTGGAATAAAACCCTATAAATGTAAGGACTGTGGGAAAGCATTCACTGTTTCCTCAAGCTTACATAATCATGTAAAAATCCATACTGGAGAGAAGCCCTTTGAATGTAAGGACTGTGGGAAAGCCTTTGCTACATCTTCGCAACTCATCGAACATATAAGAACTCACACTGGAGAGAAACCATATATATGTAAAGAATGTGGGAAAACCTTTCGTGCTTCTTCACACCTACAGAAACATGTTAGAATTCACACTGGAGAGAAACCCTATATATGTAGCGAATGTGGGAAAGCCTACAATAGATTTTATTTACTTACTAAACATTTAAAAACACACTGAAGAAGAAAACTCTGAATGTAAGGAATGTGGAAATCTTAGGAATTTCTTATGCCATAACTACATTTGAAGTCACACTGTTGAGAAATCTTATTGGTGCAAAGAATGTGTGGAGGCCTTCACTTATCCCCATTCACTTTGAAGACATGAAAAAATTCACAGTCTCTGTGTCCCCCATAAATTTTAGAAATGTTAGGGAACCACTGGATTTTATTTTTATTATTATTTTTTGAGACAGTTTTGCTCTTGTCACTGGAGTGCAATGGCATGATCTTGGCTCACTGCAATCTCCGCCTCCTGGGTGCCAGCAATTCTGCCTTGGCCTCCCGAGTAGCTAGGATTACAGGCGCCTGCCACCCTGCCCAGCTAATTCTTGTATTTTTAGTAGAAACCGGGTTTCACCATGTTAGCCAGGCTGATCTCCCTCAGATGATCCACCCACCTTGGCCTCCCAAAGAGCTGCGATTACAGGCGTGAGCCACCATTCCCATCCTTTTTTTTTTTCTAAATAATTGTTGTTAATACACATTCTTAAGCAATTGGATTGTAATCACAAACATTTAAGAACTCACCCTGGGACATACAATGTAGGAAATAGCCCTTATTATTTCCTTAGGTCTTTCTAAGTATGTAAGATGTTGCAGTGGAGAGAGATCCTGTTGATACAAGGTACAGGCATGCCCGGAAGATACTGCAGGTTTGGTTTCAGACCATTGCAATAATATGAATCACAAACGTTTTGGTTTCCCAATGCGTATAAGTTAGGTTTACATCATACGGTAGTCTCTTGTGTGTAGTTGTGTTAGTCTAAGTAAAGTACGTTAGTTTAAGATACGTTAGTGCCAAAAACTGCTAATGATCATCTGAGACTTTGGCGAGTTGTAATCTTTTTGCTTGTGGTGGGTCTTGCCTCAGTGTTGATGGCTGTTGTCAGGGTGGCTGTGGCAGTTTCTTATTTAAAGACAGCAGTGAAGTGTGCTGCATTGATTGACTCTTCATTTCATGAAAAAACTTGTTTGTACCCTGCGATGCTGTTTGATAACATTTTACACAGAGTAGTGCTTCTTTTGGAATTGGACGAATCCTCTCAAACTTCGCCGCTGCTTGATCGGCTAAGGTGATGTGATATTCTAAGTCTGTTGTGGTTTCAGCAGCATTCACAGCATCTTCACCAGGAGTAGATTTCATCTCAGGAAACCACTTTCTTTGCTCATCTATGAAAGCAACCCCTCATCTAGTCAAGTTTTTTCATGAGATTGAAACAATTCTGTCACATCTTCAGGCCCCACTTCTAATTCTAGTTCTCTTTTTCCATCACATCCATAGTTACTTTTTCTACTGAAGACTTGAGCCCCTGAGAGTCAACTATGACAGTTGGAATTAACTTCTTCCAAACTCTGGTTAATGTTGGTTTTTATTTTTTTTATTTAAAAAAGCTTTTTTTAGAGACATGGTGTTGTGTTGCTCATGCTGGAGTACAAGTGGGTATTCACCAGCACAATGAGAGCACACTGTAGCCTTGAACTCCTGGCCTCAAGTGATCCTCCTGCCTATGCCTCCTGAGTAACTGAGAGTACAGGCACACACCACCACACCTGCCTTAATGTCAATATTTTGACGTCCTTCCGTGAATCACAAATGTTAATGGCATCTAGAATGGTCAAGCCTTTCTGCAAGGTCTGCAATTTGATTTGCCTAGCTCCATCAGAAGAAGCACTATTAGTGGCAGCAATAGCCTTATAAAATGTATTTCTTACATAATAAGACTTGAAATTCAGAATTACTCCTTAATCCATGGGCTGCAGTTAGCAGGCATGAAAACGTTAATCTTGTTTATAGTTCCGTAAGATGTTGGTTACTAGGTGCATTATCAGTGGTAATTTAAAAGGAATCTCTGAACAGTATGTTTTACAGTGGGCTTAAAATATTCAGTAAACCATGCTGTAAATAGATGTAAATAGATACCACAGGGAGAGTAGATGTAGCATAATTCTTACTGGCCCTTTGGTTTTTGGAATGGTAAATGAACATTAGCATTCATTTAAAGTCACCAACCGCATTGGCTCCTAACAAGAAAGCCAGCCCAGGCTGGGCACAGTGGTTTACACCTGTAATTCCAATGCTTTGGGAGGCTGAGGCTGGGGGATCACTTGAGGCCAAAAGTTGAAGACCAGCCAGCACAAAAGAGTGACCCTGTCTCTACAAAGTAAAGTAAGAGTCAACCTGTTCTTTGAAGCTTTGAAGTCAGATATTGACTTCCCTAGAGCTATGAAAGTCCTAGATGGCATTTTCTGAAGTAAGGCTGTTGTGTCTCTATTAAAACTCGAGTATTACTACCTCTGCCTGTTATCTAGATCTTTGGGAAATGCTTGCTGCAGCTTCGACATCAGCAATTGCTTCACTTTGTACTTTTATGTTATGGAAATGGCTTATTAAACCTCATGAACTGATCTCTGCCAGCTTCCAGCATTTCTTCTGCAGCTAACTCACCTCTCAGCCTTCATACAATTAACAGTGAGGGCCTTGCTCTGAATTAGCTTTTGTCTTAAGGGAATGTTGTGGCTGGTTTGATCTTCTATCCAGACACTAAAACTTTCTCTGTGTCAGTGGTGAGGCTGTTTTCCTTTCTTATTTGTGTGTTCAGTGGAATAGCAGTTAATTTCCTTCAGTAACTTTTCCTTTGCATTCACAACTTGGCTAACTGCCACAGGAAGCCTAGATTTTGGCCTATCCTGGTTTTTTTTAAGAGACATGGTCTCGCTTTTGCCCAGGCTGGAGCGTAGTGCAATTATAGCCCATTGCAGCCTCAAACTGATGGGTTCAAGTGATCTTCCTGTCTCCTGAGTAGCTAAGACTGCAGGTTTGCACCACCTTGGCCAGCTAATTATTTTTTTAGAGACAGGACTTTACTGTTTGCAAGGCTGATCCTGAACTTGTGATACCCCCACCTGTGCCTCCCAACATGCTGGGATTACGGGTGTGAGCTGCTGCACCTGGTGAGAAATGTGCAATTCCTCCTTGCCCTTGAACATTTAGGGGCCATCGTGGGGTAATTAATTGGCCTAATTTCAATATTGTTGTGCCTCAGGGAATTAGGAGCCCCAGGGAAAGGGAGAGAGAGTAGGGAGCAGCGAGAACATGGCATTTACTCAGTTTGCTGTCTTCCAAGGTTTTAGTTTGTGGTACCCCAAAACAATTAAAATAGGAACATCAAAGATCACAGAGTGACCGGGAGCAGTGGCTCATCCCTGTAATGCCAGCATTTTGGGAGGCCCAGGTGGGCAAATCACGAGGTCAGGAGTTTGAGAATAGCCTGGCCAACATAGTGAAACCCCATCTCTACTAAAAATAGAAAAAATTAGCTGGGCATTGCAGGCACCTGTAGTCTCAGCTACTTGGGAGGCTGAGATGGGAGAATCATTTGAACTCAGAAGGCAGAGGTTGCAGTGAACTAAAATCACACCACTGCTGTCCAGCCCGGGTGACAGAGTGAGACACTTGTCTTAAAAAAAAAATCACAGAGCACCACGATAAATATAATAATGAAAATATTTGAAATATTGTCAAAATTACCGGGATGTGAGAGAGAAAAAGTGAGCACAAGCTGTTGGGAAAAGTGTCACAGGACTTGTGCTTGTAAAAAACTACCTGCAAAGTGAAGTAACATGAGGTATGTCTGAAGCTATTGCTCTAGTGGTTGCCAAATGGTGGTTTTCTTTTTCTTCTTTTTGTTGGTCTGCGACAGGGTCTTGCTCTGTTGCCTAGGGTGGAGTGCAGTGGCACGATCATGGCTTACTACATCCTTGACCTGGGCTCAAGCGATCCTCCCACCTCAGTCTCCTGAGTACCTGGGCCCACAGGCACATGCTAACATGCTTAATTAAATTTTTTATTTGTAGAGCCAAGGTCTCACTATGTTGCCCAGACTGGTCTCAAACTCTTGGACTCAAGCAATCCTCCCGCCTTAGCCTCCCAAAGTGCCAGGATTACAGGTGTGAGCCACCGCACCTAGCCCAAAAAGTGATTTTCTAATTCCTTAGTTTCTTCTGCATTTCTTAACTGGAATTTTGTAAGGAAGAGTTATTCTTAATCGTTTATTTACCCATTTAACTTGTAGGAGCATGTATCATAAATTCTTATTCTATGGGGTATAGTTAGCTACTGTAAATTCGATGCACATATTTTTCCAGATTGAATAAGTAGGGTCTCCATCAAGCTGTCTTCTGAATCTTTAAAAATGTATTCTATATTTCATGGGTATATAATTATTTTCTGGGGAAGTTTGTTCCTGGTACATTTGTCTCCAGCCCCCGAATCAGAAAAATCTAGTTTTCTTTTAACAGAGAATACTATTTAGAAGCTGCAGTCTCTGTGAGCGGGGGTGTTCCTAGGTAATAGTGCCCTGGATTTTAGGTCCTCTATGTGGAAGATGTGGGAAATACATACATACTTATATATACGTAGCTATATATACGTATCCACACACACACTGATAACCTATATTTCTATATTAAAAACATGACCACATGCCAATACTTAAAATTCCACTGCAACACCCCTGGGTTATTTCTTGCCTTCCAAATTCCCTTGTCTGTAGCTACCTTTTATCACATGCAAAAAGTAGCACTTGCTCAATCCCAGATTAAAATATAATGTGGTCTCAGAATTGATAACTCATACCACTTTAAAAAAATCGACTAACCAGAATTCAGTTTTTATTCACAGTTCTTATCTTTAGCTCAGGGCTTAATATAAAAGCACTAAATTTAAAACTTAGTTGGTCAGCAGCAATCCACTTGTAGGTACATGTCCAAAGGAACTGAAGAAAGCATCTCAGTATGTGAATGCACACCTGTGTTCATTGCAGCAGCATTCAGAAGAGCCAAGAGGTGGAAGCAAAGTAAATGTCCACTGACGGATGAATTGGTAAACAAAATGTGTTATATACGTACAATGCAATATCATTTAGCCTTAAAAACAAAAATCTGCCATATGCCACAACATGGATGTACCTTGACATTATGCTAAGTGAAATAAACCAGTTGCAAAAGGACAAATACCACCTGACTCCACTTATATAATAGGGTATGTAACGGAACTCAGAAGCAAGAAAGTACTGCAGTATTTGCCACAAGCTGGTGGAGGAGAAAATGGATTGTTTAATGGGTGTTGAGTGTCAGCCATGCAAGATGGAAAAGCTTTTTGCAATTTGTACAAAAATATGCATATAGTTAACAATACTGTTCGGTACACACAAAATATGTGAAAGAGTAAGTTTTATGTGTTTTTATCATAATAAAAAAATTGTAATAAAAATTACTTGGGTCAGTTTTGTGAGGTTTTCCCCCCTCTTTGATGAATTTTTATCCGTTTGATACAAAGTTTTTTTTTTCAGTATTCCTGTTCGTTTTCCACTTTGTGTCATCCGTTATCCTCGTTGATTTTTTTTTTTAAATTAGATACGTAAAACAGGCCAGACGAGGTGGCTCATGCCTGTAATCCCAGCACTTTGGGAGGCCAAGGTGGGCAGATCACTGGAGACCAGCCTGGCCAACATGGTGAAGCCCCGTCTCTACCATAAAACAAAAATTAGCCAGGCATCGTGGTACATAACTCATTTCATCTGCTTTGGAGACTGAGGCAGGAGAATCGCTTGAACCCGGGAGACAGAGGTTGCAGTGAGCTGAGATCCTACCTCTATATACCAGCCTGTGAGAGAGTGAGACTATCTCAAAAAAATTAAAAAGTATGTGAAACAATAGGTGTTTGTTTTGTTTTTGAGAGAGTCTTGCTCTTGTCGCCCAGGCTAGAGTGCAATGGTATGATCTCAGTTTACTGCAACCTCTGCCTCCCAGGTTCAAGTGATTCTCCTGCCTTAGCCTCCCGAGTACGTGGGATTACAGGCGCCTGCCACCATGCCTGGCTAATTTTTGTATTTTTAGAAGAGACAAGAGTTTTGCCATGTTGGCCAGGCTGGTCTTGAACTGGGATCTCAGGTGTGAGCCACTGTGCCTGGCCAACAAGAGTGTTTTTTTTTTTTTTTTCATTTTTTTTTTTTTTAAGATGGGGTTTCACCATGATGGCCAGGCCGGTCTTGAACTCCTGACCTCAGGTGATCCACCCACCCCAGCCTCCAAAAGTGCTAGGATTACAGGCGTGAGCCACTGCGCCTGGCAAGAGTATGTTTTATTTGTTATACTGGTTTACCTTTTTTTTGGCGTCAAGGTCTTGCTCTGTCACCCAGGCTGGAGTGTAGTGGCATGATTGTAGCTCACAGCAGCCTTACACTTCTGAGCTCAAGCACTCCTCCCACTTTAGTGTTTCAAGAGGCTGGGAGTACAGGCATGGACCACTAAGTGCAGGCAGCTTTTAAATTTTTTCCTTTTTTTTTTTTTTTTTTTTAGGGAGGGTGTTGCTCTGTCAGGTTAGAGTGCAATGAGTGGCGCAATCATAGCTCTTTGCAGCCTTACACTCCTGAGATCAAGCAATCCTTCTGTCTCAGCCTCCTGAGTAGGTTTGGACTACCGGTGTGCACCACCAGGCCCAGCTAGTTTTATTAAATTTTTGTAGAGATGGGATGTGGCTGTGTTGCCTAGGCTAGCCTCAAACTCCTGGTCTTAAGGGATCCTCCCACCCTGCCTCCTAAAGTGCTGGTATAACAGGCATGAGCCAACGTGTCCACCTATTAGCATATTTTAAACATTAGAACTATACATAAAAGTTTTCCTTTCCTTATCCTTTCCACCCTGTTTTAATCTCACTGTCACTTACAGCCTGTTCCTATCCATCCCCTGTAGGTAATGAACCTTGTTTTCTGAATAATCCTGTATTTTCTTGTAGTAAAAATGAACATATAAATATATTTTTTATTGCTTTTTTTTTTTTTTTATATGGAGTCTCACTCTGTCCCCCAGGCTGGAGTGCAGTGGTGTAATCTTGGCTCACTGCAACCTCTGCCTACCAGGTTCAAGCAATTCTCCTGCCTCAGCCTCCTGAGTAGCTGGGATTGCAGGCATGCACCACCACACTTGGCTAATTTTGGTATTTTTAGTAGAGATGGGGTTTTACCATGTTGGCCAGGGTGGTCTGGAACTCCTGATCTCATGATTCACCTGCCCACCTTGGCCTCTGAAAGTGCTGTGATTACAGGCGTGAGCCACTGTGCCTGGCTATTGCCCATTTTTAAAAAGGTTTCATACTGTAGATACTCTTCTGCAGTTTCTATTTTTGCCTAACAGTTTACTTTGATAGGGACTCCATATAAATTCATAGATACTGGCCGGGCGTGATGGCTCATGCCTGTAATCCAAGCACTCTGGAGGCCAAGGCAGGCAGATCACCTGAGGTCGGGAGTTCAAGACCAGCCTGACCAACATGGTGAAACCCCGTCTTAAAAAGAAAAAAGAAAAAGAAAAAAAAAATTCATAGATATATCTTCCTTTTCCATCTTCATTTTATAGCTGCATAATGCTCCTTTTGTGGATGTAGCATGTAATATTCAGCTGCTCTACTACATGTCATCAGTTACAGAATTCGCAACCACTAACAGGGTTGCAGTTAAGTAATCTTGAACGTGGGTATTGTATATTTAGAGGTTTACATTCAGGACAAATTCCTAGAATTAGGATTCCGGATTAAATAGATAGCTTGTGAGATATTGCCAAATTCTCTGTGCTAGGCAGCCTCCAAATTGGCCTCCAGTCTCTGCTTCCTGGTATTTGAGTATTACCCTTGTGTAATCCTCTGATACTGTACCATGTTTGATCTGTGTAACCACCAGAATATGGCAGAAGTTCTGGTAAGCCAGCTCTGAAATTAGGTCAGAGAGACCACACATACGTGAAGCGCAAGTATTACAAACAATCTTCCTTTTTTTTTTTTTTTTTTTTTGAGACGGAGCCTTGCCCAGCCCCCTAGGCTAGAGTGCAATGGTATATGCTGCGCTCACTGCAACCTCCACCTCTCAGGTTCAAGAGATTCTCCAGCCTCAGCCTCTCGAGTAGCTGGGACTACAGCACCACCATGTCTGGCTAATTTTTTTGTATTTTTAGTGGAGACAGGGTTTCACCATGTTGGCTAGCATGGTCTCAATCTCTTTACCTCATGATCCGCCCTCCTCGGCCTTCCAAAGTACTAGCATGAGGCTCCCAAGTAGCTGGGACTATAGGCATGAGCTGCCACGCCCGGTTAACTTCTGTATTTTTAGTAGAGACAGGGTTTCACCATGCTGGCCAGGATGGTCTCCTGACCTCGTGATCTGCCCACCTCGGCCTTCCAAAGTGCTGAGATTACAGGCGTGAGCCACTGCTCCTGGCCAGCTTCTTAAAATTTCTAAAAAGACTACATATATTTTGGCCTTTTAATAAAATACAAATTTAGGGAAAAGTAATTTTTGTGTGAGAATCTTATGTGGTAAATTTTGTCCTAAGGTAACATAATTGGATGTACCAATATAAAAAGAGAAAACTATAAGACTAAGATAAGACTGAGGGTTTGAGGCCAGGCACGGTGGCTCACGCCTGTAATCCCAGCACTTTGGGAGGCCGAGGTGGGTGGATCGCCTGAGGTCAGGAGTTCAAGACCAGCCTGGCTAACATGGTGAAACCCTGTCTCTTAAAAAAAAAAAAAAAAACACTGAGGGTTTAAGAAAATGATTAAACGTCTAAACAATTGAATAGGATTTATGAAAGATGGGCCTTATGAACAGTTTAATGTATAATTGTGTTGGCTAGGATTGAAAAGAAATTGCATATAGGTGTTTTTCCTAAAAATTAAACTGGTTGGCTGGGCACAGTGGGAGGCTGAGGTGGAAGGATCACAAGGTCAGGAGTTGAAGATAAGCCTGGCCAAGATGGTGAAACCCTGTCTCTAATAAAAAATACAAAAAGGCCAGGCATGGTGGCTCACGCCTGTAATCTCAGCACTTTGGGAGGCCGAGGCGGGCGGATAACCTGAGGTCAGGAGTTCAAGACCAGCCTGGCCAACATGGTGAAACCCTGTCTTTAAAAAAAAAAAAAAAAAATAGCTAGGCATGGTGGCACACACCTGTAATCCCAGCTACTGGGAGGCTGAGGCAGAGAATTACTTGAACCTAGGAGGCGGAGGCTGCAGTGAGCCAAGATTGTGCCATGCACTGCAGTTTGGGTGACAGAGTGAGACTCTGTCACACACACACACACACACACACACAAATTTAAACAGTGGTGTTGGGTACACTGATACAGGATCAGATTCTGGTCCTCTATATTGAAAACAAGAAGGTTTTTTTTTGGACATATTTATCTGCTCTTAAAATGGCAAGACGTTTTGTTTGTTAGCTCTAAAATCAGTTAGCAGCCATCTTCTGAACTGTAGTTTCTATTTCTGCCACATTTTTCCTGAGATCAATTTAATGTCTGTAGTTTTCAGGTTTTAAATGCTGTTCTCATCATTTAAAACAGTAATTTCATTTATTGGGTGGAATTTTATACAGTTAAAAAAAATTTGGGCCGCACGGTGGCTCACGCCTGTAATCCCAGCACTTTGGGAGGCCGAGGCGGGCGGATCACGAGGTCAAGAAATCGAGATCATCCTGGCCAACATGGTGAAACCCCATCTCTACTAAAAGTACAAAAAATTAGCCGGGCGTGGTAGTGCATGCCTGTGGTCCCAGCTACTCGGGAGACTGAGGCAGGAGAATTGCTTGAAACCAGAAAACGGAAGTTGCAGTGAGCCGGGATCTCGCCACTGCACTCCAGCCTGGTGACAGAGCGAGACTCTGTCTCAAAAAAAAAAAAAAAAAAAAAATTTGTAGAGATGGTGATATAGTTTGGATATGTGTCCCTACCAAAATCTCATGTTCAACTGTAATTCCCAATGTTGAGTTAGGGCCTGGTGGGAGGTGACTGCATCATGGGGTGGGGGGGATCTCTAATGAGTGATTTAGTACTACCCGCCTGGGTCCTGTCCTCGTGATAGTGAGTTCTTCTCACTTGATTTGGTTGTTTCAAGATGTGTAGCACCTCCCCCTCTCTCCTGCTCATGCTTTGGCCCTGTGACATGCCTGCTCCTCTGCCTTCTGCTATGATTGTAAGTTTCCTGAGGCCTCCCCCAGAAGCCGAGGAGATGCCAGCGACATGCTTCCTGTCCAGTCTGCAGAACTGTGAGCCACAAACCTCTTTTCTTTATAAATTACCCACTGTTAGTTATTTCTTTTTCCTTTTTTTTTTTTTTTTAATTAAGACGGGGTTTCACCATGTTGGTCAGGCTGGTCTTGAATTCCCGACCTCAGGTGATCCGCCCGCCTTGGCCTCCAAAGTGCTTGGATTACCGGCATGAGCCACCACGCCCGGCCAAAAAAAGGCGTTTTAAAGCAAGGCAGAAAACCCAGAAACTTTTTTAAAAAACAATTCTTTTGGCTGCATAAAATGTTTTTTACATCAAATGTTGAAATAGTAACATAGCAAAATACCTAGTTATCATTTTTCTAGATACATAACACTGTGGCCCCTTCCCCTATGGCCCGGCCCCCTGTGGCCTCGCCCACAGGCCTGGCTGTGACTCCAACCTTGTCCTCTGGGCCTGGCCCCACCTTCCTCCCCGACCCGTGCCCCTGCCGGTAGCCCCGGCCGCAGGCCTGGCTCTAACCTTGAAATGCCCTCTGGGCTCCTTTCTGCCTACAGCCTGCTCCAAGGTCCTCCGCAGCCAAGCAGGAGGGAACTAGAATTCTGTGCCTTGACAGGGTCCTACGTGGCAAAGACCTTAGTCTCGAAACCCCACCGGGTTAGAGGCGGGGAGCGGGGGAGCGGAAATGACGTCATGGCGCGCCGTTCCGTCTGTGACGCCAGCTGTTCGCGCTTGAGAGCCTTTTTGCTTTCAGAGTTGGGGTCCCTCTGGCGTTGGTGAGTTCTGCGGAGATGAGGTGACGTTGGGGTGAAGGACGGGTTTGGCCCGGCCTCGCTCGCGTTCGTCGGTGCTGCTTGCTTCCGCTCCGTTCGTCACTCCCCGGGAGGAGCCGGGTCGCTGGTTGCGGTGTCCGCAGGGTGTTTCCATCCACTGTGCTCTCCTCTCCAAAGGTCTCCAAAGCAGCGTTTGTGAATGTTTTTCCAGGAGGAAAATGATTTCCGCTTTTTGCATCCACATTGGCTCCGTCCCCAGGGTCCTGCCGGTTCAGGGACCTGGCGATTTTTGAGTGTTCTGGTAAGCACTGGGTGAAAGTTGTTCTAGGTGGCCTTTTCTGTCTTTTCTCATGCAAATGAACGTTTCTTATGTAAATTTGATTTGGTCTTTGTGCGTTGTATTTTGTTTTTGACCATTACTTTCATGGAGAAAGATAAAGATTATTTTCTAGGTTTATAGGGTGTGCATATTTGTGTATGTGAATATAAACGTTTATAGACCGCAAGTCTTTCTGCTAAAGAATACTAAGAATAATAACTCATTCTCTTCGAATGAAGTTCCTAGCCCTGTACATCCCAAGAGAGCTTTATAATCAGAGCTCCAGAAGGAAAGGATGAAAGCTTTATTATTCTAGTATCAGAATCATCAAATTGACAGTTAACAGGATGGTTGGATTAAGTGTTTTTTCCCCCATATTTCTCTTTTGAAAAATCTTAAACGTACTCATAATTTGCCCATCCAATATCCATTGTAATAGATTCACCCATTTTTAGCATTTTGCCTGTTTCCACTCTCCCCCAGGTAAATACAGTTTATGGTGAATTATCTGATAGTAAATCGAAAGTAAGTACTAGACATAATACTTGACTAAATACTTGGCATTGCAGATGTTAAAGATGAGGGCATTGTCTTGGTACAGGTAGAATACTATTATTTCATATAAGAAAATGAAAAACATTAGTGTCATGCAATATCTATCTGTTAAAAAAAAAATCTGGGCCGGGCTCTGTGGCTCATGCCTGTAATCTCAGCACTTTGGGAGGCCGAGGTGGGTGGATTACTTGAGGTCATGAGTTCGAGAACAGTCTGACCAACATGGAGAAACCTGGTCTCTACTAATAATAAAAAAAATTAGCCAGGCGTGGTGGTGCATGCCTGTAATCCCAGCTACTTGGGAGGCTGAGGCGCGAGAATTGCTTGAACCCAGGAGACGGAGGTTGTGGTGAGCTGGGTCGGCCATTGCACTCCAGCCTGGGCGACAAGAGTGAAACTCCATCTCAAAAAAAAAAAAAAGAAAAAAATCTGTACATTTTTCCAAAATAGCGTCTTGGATATTTTTGGATCTAAGATCCCTTCAAGGTTTCTATATGGCATTTGTGTACACATTTCAGTTTCTTTGAACCCAGAGTAACTGGAGTTTTCACTTTTTGCAGATCAACAAATTTTTTTTTTTTTTGAGTCTCACTCTGTTGCCCAGGCTGAAACACAGCGATGTGATCTCGGCTCACTGCAACCTCTGCCTCCCGGGTTCAAGCAATTCTCCTGCCTCAGCCTCCTGAGTAGCTGGGATCAGGCGTGTGCCACCATGCCTGGGTGATGTTTGTAGTTTTAGTAGAGATGGGGTTTCACCATGTTGGTCAGGCTGGTCTGGAACTCCTGACCTTGTGATCCATCTGCCTTGGCCTCCCCAAGTACTGGGATTACAGGCATGAGCTACCTCACCCGGCCAAATAAAACTGAACTTTGATGGAAAAAGATCAACCAGATAAATACTATGAAAAGTTAGTTCTCTGTGAAGATGCACATAACAGACCAATTTTAGGCACAGAGTGGTTTGACTTTGCCTCTCTGACAGCATGAGCTGGGGGATGCAGATTTGTTTGATTTAAGTGTTTCCAATCAAGGCCCTGTTGAGGCTGTCCAGTACTTAAAGTGTATTGTGAGATTTTTTTTTTTTTTAAAGATGGGGTTTCACCCTGATGGCCAGGCTGGTCTTGAACTCCTGACCTCAGGTGATCCACCCACCTCGGCCTCCCAAAGTGCTAGGATTACAGGCGTGAGCTACCGTCCCTGGCCGAGATTTTTTTTTTTATGTGGTTGTGCAAAAATTGTACTTGAATTCAAGTTCTGGCTTACCACTTCAATTTTCTTTTCTTTTCTTAATTTACTTTTTAAAATTTCTTCAGATATAGGGTTTTGCTTTGTTGCCCAGGCTGGTCTCAAACTTCTGGGCTCAAGCAGTCCTCTCACCTTGGCCTCCCAAAATGCTGGGATTACAGGCATGAGCTACTGCCCCAGCCAATGTGTATGTTCGATGACTGATGATTAAGTACTGCTTGTTGATAATTGATTAATACCAACAGGAATCCCAATCACCCTACATTAAGAGGAATGGAGATTGCTGCTGTCCATTTAGATTAATGAGCTGTCCTGAAGTGATGTTGGCATGAATGAAAGCAGGGTTCTGGCACATTCTCACCTCACAGGATGGCAGCTGTTGATTTGTCCCATGGTAAGTCCTGTTGCTCTTTTTCGGATCCACTGCTCTAGGCTCCTTCTACAGTCCAGTGGTCCGGGCTGCTGGTCACGCTGATGATTCATTTGGGAGGTGCTGAGGTGGGCCAGAGTGTGCTGTTTTGTGAGTCAGCCCCAGCCTGGCTGTGAGTTTTGGAAAGAGGTACTGCATATTCTCCTTCATGAGTTTTATCAGTAAGATAGAGTCACGTGCTCTGGGTGTGTGTTTCCTTATCTGTGAAATGAGACCCTTGTACTTTTCCTGGCAGGCAGCATGGCTCATCACCACCTTTAGGTCTGCTCTGGCATTGTATGGCAGCAGGTTGTATGTTTGTGTTGCCTTTCTTTTCTTTTCTCTCTCTCTCTTCTTTCTCTCTCTCTCTTTTCTCTCTCTCTCTCTCTTCTTTCTTTCTCTCCTCTTCTCTTCTCCTCCCCTCCCCTCCTCTTCTCTTTCTCTTCTTTCTTTTGCAAGTCTTGCTCTTTTGCCCAGGCTGGAGTGCCGTGGTGCATTCATAACTCACTGCAGCCTCAAACTCCTGGGCTCAAGCAGTCCTTTCACCTCAGCCTCCCAAGTACCTGGGACTACAGGCACATGCCACCGCACCTGGCTGATTAAAAAAATATATAGGTGGGGTGCGGTGGCTCACGCCTGTAATCCCAGCACTTTGGGAGGCTGAGGTCAAGAGATCGAGACCATCCTGGCCAACATGGTGACACCGTCTCTACTAAAAAAAAATACAAAAATTAGCTGGGAGTGATGGCGCGCACCTGTAGTCCCAGCTACTGGGGAAGCTGAGGCAGGAGAATTGCTTGAACCCGGGAGGCAGAGGTTGCAGTGAGCCGAGATTGCGCCACTGCACTCCAGCCTGGCGACAGAGCGAGACTCTGTCTCAAAAAAACAAAACAAAACCAAAATACATATATATATATTTATATATATATATTTTATATTTTATATGTTTTATATATATATATTTTATATTTTATATATTTTATATATATATATTATATTTTATATATTTTATATATATATTTTATATTTTATATATTTTATATATTTTTTTATATTTTATATATTTTATATATATATTTTTTATATTTTATATATTTTATATGTATATATTTTATATTTTATATTTTATATATATATATATTTTATATTTTATATATTTTATATATATATATATTTTTTTTGGTAGAGGTGAGGAGGTCTCACTATGTTGCCCAGGGTGGCTCAAGCAATCTTCCTGTGTCAGCCTTGCAAGGAGGTGGGTCTACAGGTGTGTGTCACCACGCTGGGCTAATTTTTTTTTTTTTTTTTTTTTTTTGATACAGAGGCTTGCTCTGTTTCCCAGGCTGGAGTGCAGTGGTGTGATCTCAGCTCACTGCAACCTCCGTCTCCCGGGTTCAAGCAGTTCTCCTGCCTCAGCCTCCTGAGTAGCTGGGATTACAGGTATGCACCACCACGCCCGGCTAATTTTTGTATTTTTAGTAGAGACGGGGTTTCACCATGTTGGTCAGGCTGGTATCGAACTCCTGACCTCGTGATCCGCCCACCTTGGCCTCCCAAAGTACTAGGTTTACAGGCATGAGCCACTGCACCCGGCCACACCGGGCTGATTTTAAAATTTTTTGTAAAGCAAGGGTCTCACTGTGTTGCCCAGGCTGATCTCAAACTTGTCACCTCAAGCAGTTCTCCTGCCTCAACCTCCCAGAGCACTAGGATTGCAGATGTGAGCCACTGCAACTGGCGTCATGTGAGTTTTCTTGATTTTGCAGGAAAAATTTTGGGAATTTCATACTAGGAGGTAATGACCTCTAGGTAGGTGGATAAGGGGATTATGGTCAGCTTGGGGCTCTCATGCCTTCGTTTTCTTACAGGACATTATCTTTCTGCGTACCCAGTTTGCCTTCATGAAGAAAAGACAGCAGCAGGAAGGATAGTGGCTGATTGCCTAACAAATTGTTATCAGGTAAAAAGTAACTATATCCTTGTACATAGTGACAAACTTGCATCCACTAGGTAGACACATTTCCCTCTAGACAGACTTGTCTCCAGGCTTCTTAAAGCAAATAAAGTGTCTCTCAAGGACTGAATCCCCATTTGAATTTCCACAAGAATGGGGCCTCCCATATAGGGAGGTGTTAACTTGAAAATCATCCCAGGCTGGGCATGGCGAATTATGCCCGTAATGCTAGCACTTCAGGAGCCTGAGGCGGGCAGATTGCTTGAGTACAGGTGTTCAAGACCAGCCTGAGCAACATAATGAGACCCCTGTCTACTAAAATAAAAATTGGCTGGGCAAAGTGGTGCATGACTGTACTCTCAGCTACTTGGGAGGCTGAGGTGGGAGGATCACTTGAGCCCTGGAGGTTGAGGCTGCAGTGAACTGATTGCACCACTGTACTCTAGCCTGGGCAACAGAGTGAGACTGTCTCAAAAAAAATTTTTTTAATTAGAAAAGTAAAGTGTCCTGGCTGGGTGCGGTGGCTTATGCCTGTAATCCCGGCACTTTGGGAGGCTGAGGTAGGTGGATCACGATGTCAACAGTTTGAGACCAGCTTGACAAACATGGTGAAACTCCGTCTCTACTAAAAATACAAAAATTAGCCAGGTGTGGTGGAGCACGCCTGTAATCCCAGCTACTCGGGAGGCTGAGGCAGAAGAATCACTTGAACATGGGAGGTGGAGTTTGCAGTGAGCCAGGTTTGCACCACTGCACTCCAGCCCGGGTGACAGAGTGAAACTCTGTCTCTAAATAAATAAATAAAGTGTCCTTTGTTCAAGTTGTTTGTCAGCATTGATCAGATGTCTGGAATGTGCTGAGCAGTGTGCTGAAATAGATGGAAATAAGATGAGATCTCCTAGTCCGGTTGTGCTGAGATAAATTCATATTCAAGAAGTACCATCAATGGCCTATGAGTGGAGGAGATGACAGTGACTGTGTTTATGGAGCTTCTAGGACCCTTAAACCCTGGGGTCAGTAATTACAGCCCCTGGAATCCTGTATAGGCATTGCGCGTCCCTTCCTTATTCTCCAGTGATTGCTGATGGACATGTTACCTGGCTCCAACCAGCATGTGTGTGATGCTTTAGGATTCAGTGACCTTCGACGATGTGGCTGTGGACTTCACCCAGGAGGAGTGGACTTTACTGGACCCAACTCAGAGAAGCCTCTACAGTGATGTGATGCTAGAGAACTACAAGAACCTGGCCACAGTAGGTAAGACTGGCCTCATCCCTGGCAGCCTCCTGTGGGACTGATATATGTTATGTGCTTACTGTGTTGCAGCATTAGCAACGTCAACTCCGAACACAAAGAGAAATAACAGAGACATAGTCACTATCCTAAATAGGTTCTAATCTACTGTGACCACTCTCAAAATGTGGTCCAAGATTAATAGCAACACCATCTGTCTGTTAGAAATGTACATTTTCCGCCAGACACGGTGGTTCACGCCTGTAATCCCAGTACTTTGGGAGACTGAGGCAGGCAGACTACCTGAGATCAGGAGTTTGAGACCCGTCCAGCTAACATGGTGAAACCCCGTCTCTACTAAAAATACAAATATTAGCCGGGCATGGTGGCTTATGCCTATAGTCCCCGCTACTTGGGAGGCTGAGGCAGAAGAATTACTTGAACCCAGGAGGAAGAGGAGCTACTTGAGCCCGAGATGATGCCACTGCACTCCAACCTGGGCGACAGCAAGACTCTGTCTCAAAAAAAAAAAATGTACATTTTCATTCTCCACCCAGAAACCTGGAGTTGGAGCCCAGTCATCTGTGTTTCAGCCAGTCCTGTAGATGACTGTGATTCACAATAATACTTTGAAAACCACTGGTGTAGTTGTTTCCCCAGGAGAATGAGGATCTCTTTGTTACACTTTCTTATTTTGTATTCGTTGTTGTTATTTTGAGTCACAGTTTCGTTCTTTTGCACAGGCTGGAGTGCACTGGCTTGATCTTAGCTCACTGCAACCTCTGTGTCCTGGGTTCTAGTGATTCTTGTGCCCAGTCTCCCGAATAACTGGGATTACAGGCATGCACCACCATACCTGGCTATTTCTTTTGTGTGTGTGTTTTTAGTAGAATGGCGTTTCACCATGTTGGCCAGGCTGGTCTTGAACTCCTGACCTCAAGTGATCCACCTGCCTCAGCCACCCAAAGTGTTGAGATTACAGGCATGAGCCACCGCACCTGGCCGTTATTTTGTGTTTGAATAAAATCATAGTGCTTTTTAAATATGTATATAAGCCTGAATTTCGGTTTTAGGGGAAAGAAGTAACCAGACTGTTTGGGGCACAGACAGGTGTTATTTGCATTTTTAGCCCTTCTGAAATAACTTCGCCACTTTCATTAGATCTGTAGTTCCTGAATCATAGAAAGGTTTTTAATCTCTTTGTGTGTGTGTGTGTGTGTGTGTGTGTGTGTGTGTGTGTGTGTGCGCGCCAGAGATTTATTTATTCATTTCTTGCATTTGAGTACTCTTCAATGACATCCTTGGCCTGAGACTCCTTGCCGTAGTCTTAACTACTACACAACTGCAACCAACCACTTTACCGGGCTTCCCCTCTCTACCACTTTTAGAGAGGCCGACCCATTCCCCTAGTTTCTTGTCATCAGCCTTAATGAGGTTGATTTGGTGTTCAGCACAAAAGGCCTCCACCAGCTTGACACACATAGGCTCATCACAGTTGGATGCAAGCACACAAAGATGGGCTTGGCGCTTGTCTAAGGCTTTGGCAGCTTCGCAGATTCCACCTGCTAGGCCATCGTGGATGAGGGCGGTCTTCAGCACCTCTTGTAAAGCAGTATTGATGTCCATTACACCTCCAGCAGCAGTGCCTTCCTCGGCCATGGCGGTGGGTTAAGGGTGAAGCTGAATCTTGAACGCATCCAAGCCTCCGCCTCCGCATGACCTGGCGGCAGCAGGGAAAGAGCAGTTTGTAATCTCTTGTATGAGCCTCTTCCATCAATGTCTTTTTCTGTGCTCAGGAGGTCAGATCATCAAACCCAGTCTGATCTCTTGGTTGGAACAAGGAGAAGAGTCAAGGACAGTTCAGGGAGGCGTTCTCCAAGGTGAGTGTTCATGAAGAACAACTCTGGTTGATGAGAAGGTCATTATGTTTGGAAGCATAATTAGGAAACTTTTTTTTTTTGAGCTGGAGTTCCGCTCTTATTGTCCAGGCTGGAGTGCAGTGGCGCAGTCTCGCTCACTGCAACCTCCACCTCCCAGGTTCAAGCAATTCTCCTGCCTCAGCCTCCCGAGTAGCTGGGATTACAGGCGCCCGCCACCACGCCTGGCTAATTTTTGTATTTTTAGTAGAGATGGGGTTTCTCCATGTTGGTCAGGCTGGTCTCGAACTCCTGACTTCAGGTAATCCACCCGCCTCAGCCTACCAAATTCCTAGGATTATAGGCATGAGCCACCATGCTTGGCCTAGGAAACTTTTTTTTTTTTTTTAGAGACAGGGTTTCACCATGTTGGCCGGGCTGGTCTCGAACTCCTGACCTCAGGTGATCCGCCTGCCTCGGCCTCCCAAAGTGCTGGGATTACAGGCGTGAGCCACCACGCCCAGCCTAGGAAACTTTTTAACATGTACTTTCTCTCTGCTGGTTTAGATAAAGTTAGGAAATATTTATCTTCCCATACACTTTTACTTACAGCACGGTCCCCCCTTGTCTGTGATTTCATTTTTCACTGTTTCAGTTACCTACAGTCAACCATGGTCCAAAAAATATTAAATGGAAAATTCAGCCAGGCACGGTGGCCCATGCCTGTAATCCCCACACTTTGGACGGCCTAGGTGGGCAAATCATTGAGCCCAGGAGTTCGAGACCAGCCTAGGCAATATACCGAGAACCCTGTTTCTACAAAAAATAGAAAAATTAGCTGAGGGTGGTGGGACACACCTGCTGTCCCAGCCACTCAGGAGACTGAGCTTTGATGATCGATTTGACCCTGGGAGGTCAAGGCTGCGATGAGATGTGATTACACCACTGCACTCCAGCCTGGGTGACAGAGTGAGACCCTGGCCACTGCCCCTTACCCCGCAAAAAAAAAAAAAATTCCAGAAATAAAACAACATTCAAAGTTTAAAATTTTTCACTGTTCTCAATAGTATGATAAAATCTTATGTCATCCTGCCTGGCATGTGAATCATCCTTTTGTCCATATATCCACACTGTGTACACCAACTATCAGTCACATAATGGCCATCTCAGTTACTAAGTTGAAGAATCATAGTGTATACAGGGTTCAGAACTAGCCATGATCTCAGGCATCTACCTGGTGTCTTAGAACATTTTTTTTTTTTTTTTTGAGACAGAGTTTCGCTCTTGTTGCCCAGGCTGGTGTGCAATGGTGCAGTCTTGGTTCACCGCAACCTCCACCTCCCAGGTTCAAATGATTCTCCTGCCTCAGCCTCCCAAGTAGCTGGGATTACAGGCACCCACCACCACACCTGGCTAATTTATTTTTAGTGGCAATGGGGTTTCACCATGTTGGCCAGGCTGGTAGTAAACTCCTGACCTGAGGTGATCCTCCCACCTTGGCCTCCCAGAGTGCGGGGTACAGTAGGCATGAGCTACCTCACCTTGCCTAAGTCCTTTTATTTGTTTTTCTGTTTTATTTCAGGATGGGAATTGCAACTTGAAACCCAGTGCTCTGTACTTCAGCAGAACTTTTTGAGGGGTCAGACATCCATTGGGGTACAGTTGGTAAGATTTGCAAGGGATAGTTCTTATTTTCCATCCTCAGAGAAAATCAGGAATTCTGTTATGGAAAGTCAGCAAAAATAAGAGATATTTGAGAGAAGTTGCATACACACAAGAGAGAGTGACGAGTTTGGGGATGCTCCACATGTATCAGGAAACTTGTTTCTTCAGAGCTTCTTCACATTTCCACATCTGGAACTAGACACTGAGTTTTGTTTTGGTGTTTTCTTGACACAGGGTCTTGCTGTCACCCAGGCTGGAGTGCAGTGGTGCAATCATGGCTCATTATAGCTTTGACCTCCTAGGCTTAAGCGATCCTCCCACCTCACCCTCCCTAGTAGCTGGACTACAGATGTGCACCACCACACACAGCTAATTCTTTAAATTTTTTGTAGATACAGGATCTTGCTGTGTTGCCCAGACTAGTTTTGAGCTCCTGTGCTCAAGTGATCCTCTGCCTCAGTTTACCAAACTGCTGGGATTATAGGCATGAGCTACCATATCTGGCTTAGACTTTGAATTAAAAAATTTTTTTTTTGTTGAGATAAGGTCTTGCTTTGTCACTCAGGCTGGAGAGCAATGGCACAAACACGGCTTACTGAAGCCTTGACCCTTTGGCTCAAGTGATCTTCCCACTTCAGCTTCTTGTGTAGTTGGGACTACGGGAATGTACCACCATGCCTAGCTAATTTTTTAATATTTTTTGTAGAGAGAGGGTTTCATCATGTTGCCCAGGCTGCTCTCTAATTCCTAGGTTCAAACGATCCACCCACCTTGGCCTCCCAAAATGCTGGAATTACAAATGTGAGCCACTGCACCCATCTAGACATTGGATTTTAAAAACAGTATCTCAGAATTCTCCAGCAATCCATTATTATTATTATTATTATTATTATTATTATTGAGACAGAGCTTTGTTCTTGTTGCCAGGCTGGAGTGCAATGGCTCAATCTTGGCTCACTGCAACCTCTGCCTCCTGGGTTCAAGTGATTCTCCTGCCTCAGCCTCCCAAGTAGCTGAGATTATGGGCATGCGCCACCATGCCCGGCTAATTTTGTATTTTTAATAGGGATGGGGTTTCTCCATGTTGGTCAGGCTGATCTGGAACTCCCAGTCTCCCTCAGATGATCCACCTGCCTCGGCCTCCCAAGTGCTGTGATTACAGGCATGAGCCACAGCACCAAGCCTATGATTATTATAATTTTGAGATGGAGTCTCGCTTTGTTGCCCAGGCTGAAGTACAGTGACATCATCTTGGCTCACTGCAACCTCTGCCTCCCAGGTTCAAGCAATTCGATTCTCGTGCCTCAGCCTCCCACGTAGCTGGGATCATAGGCATGTGCCACCACACCCAGCTAATTTTTGTATTTTTAGTAGAGACAGGGTATCACCATGTTGGCCAGGCTGTTCTTCAACTCCTGACCTCATGTAATCTGCCCCCCTTGGCCTCCCAGACTGCTGGGATTACAGGCGTGAGCCACCACACCTGGCCAAGATTAAAGTAGATGGCACAGCATTCTAGAATAAGAGTTAAGTCATACCACTTAAAATAAATCTACAGGGCAGGACCTGAATGCATGTAATAAAAATGCCATAAATTATAATCATTATAATAATAATGTTTTTAGCTTCAGATGGGTGCATTCTGTTAATATGTTTGATAAAATTCTTATCATCCCTTCAACAGGAAGGAAACCACAATGGAGGGAAACTTTGTGACTATGAGCAAGGTGGAGAAGTCTTCAGTGAACACTCATGCCTTAAGACGCACATGAGCACTCAAAGTACAGGGAACACTCATGACTATAATCAGTATGGAAAAGATTTCCTTATTCTGCATGAGAAGACCTCTACTGGTGAGAAACTGTCTGAGTTTAATCAGAGTGAAAAAATCTTCAGCCTGACACCAAATATTGTATGCCAGAGAACTAGCACACGAGAAAAGTCATTTGAATGTAGTCACTGTGGAAAATCCTTCATTAATGAGTTATACCTTCAGGCACATATGAAAACTCACAATGGAGAAAAACTCTATGAATGGAATGGGCCAGGTTTTATTGACTCCACAAACCTTTCTGTGCTTATAGAAACCCTCAATGCAAAAAAGCCCTATAAATGTACGGAATGTGGAAAAGGCTATAGATACCCAGCCTACCTCAGTATTCACATGCGAACCCACACTGGGGAGAAACCCTATGAGTGTAAGGAATGTGGGAAAGCCTTCAATTATTCCAATTCATTTCAGATACATGGAAGAACTCACACTGGAGAGAAACCCTATATATGTAAGGAATGTGGGAAAGCCTTCACTCAGTACTCGGGCCTTAGTATACATATACGATCTCATAGTGGAGACAAACCCTATGAATGTAAGGAATGTGGGAAATCCTCCCTTACGTCCTCACGCCTTATTCAACATATCAGAACTCACACTGGAGAGAAGCCTTTTGTATGTGCCGAATGTGGGAAAGCCTTTGCAATTTCCTCAAATCTTAGCGGACACTTGAAAACTCACACTGAAGAGAAGGCCTGTGAGTGTAAGATATGCGGGAAAGTATTCGGGTATCCCTCATGTCTTAATAATCACATGCGAACGCACAGTGCCCAGAAACCATACACCTGTAAGGAATGTGGGAAGGCTTTTAACTATTCCACTCACCTTAAAATTCACATGCGAATCCACACTGGAGAAAAACCCTATGAGTGTAAACAATGTGGAAAGGCCTTCAGTCATTCCAGTTCATTTCAAATACATGAAAGGACTCACACTGGAGAGAAGCCCTATGAATGTAAACAGTGTGGGAAAGCCTTCATATGTTCCAGTTCCTTTAGAATTCATGAAAAAACACACACAGAAGAGAAACCCTATAAATGTCAGCAGTGTGGGAAAGCTTACAGTCATCCTCGTTCACTTCGAAGACACGAACGAACTCACTAGTGAGAAACTCTGTCCATGTAATAAATGTGGGAAAGCTCTAATTTGCTCTAATTCACTTCAAAGACATGAATGAATTCACACTGGAGAGAAGAAACTATGAAAATTATTTAATTCCTGTAATCCCAGCACTTTGTGAGGCTGAGGTGGGTGGATCACTTGAGGTCAGGAGTTTGAGACCAGCCTGACCAACATGGCAAAACCCTGTCTCTACTAAAAAATTAAAAAAAAAAATCCCAGTGTGGTGGCAGGTGCCTGTAATCCCAGCTACTTGGGAGACTGAGGGAAGAGAATAGCTTTAACCCGGGAGGCAGAGGTTGCCGTGAACAGTGTGCCACTACACTCCTGGGCGACGGAGTAAGACTTCGTCTCAAAAAAAAAAAAAATTATTTGATTAAATTGAGACTGCTGTCCCTATAAGAAGAGAAAGACACAAGTGGGACAACAAATAGAGGAGATGACATGAGGTCATCAGATGATGTCTATCTGCAAGCCAAAGACAGAAGGCTGGAACAGACCCTTTTATCAAGGCCACCAACCTTGCTTGCTGGTGCCTTCATCTTGGGCTTCCAGAACTTTGAGCAAATAAGCTTCTCTTGTTTGAGCCACCCATTCTGGTGTTTTGCTGTGGCGACTCTAGCAAGTGAATACGGTAAGCAATAAGCAAAAACATTTACAGATTGTCCAAAAGCCTTAATACTCACATGCAAAGCCACACCCGAGAGAGACTATATGAATGTAAGGCGTGGGAAAACCTTCATTGAGTCTTCACTTCTTTCTACACACGGGAAGTTACATAGGTGAGAAATTGTATGAATGTAAGGCACATGAAAAAGCCTGTGAATGTTCACTCTTTTAATATTCACATACAAGTTGTCTGCTCATAAACCGTGTGAAAATGGAGGGAGAAAAAAAGGAAAGTTTCTTTTACTGTGAAAGTAAGGAATGTGTGACCTTATATACCACATTGGAACTTGGAGCGGACCGAGACCCCATTAGGATTGCAGAAGAGCTTACATTAATGTTTTCTACCTTCTAGAAGGTGTAAGAAGTTGAACTGGAGAGAAGCCTTCTCCCTGTAATGCATGTAGGAAGCCTTACATTAACTCCACAGAATTTTTTTTTTACACCTCTAAAATTACCTCAAAACCCTGGGAAGGTAAGGAACGTTGTATAACGTTTAAATATTTTACACACCATAATATTTACATGAATTCTCATATTTATACTACTGTACTGTTTCATGAGTAGTGTTAGTACCTTATACTATCAAAATAATTCTAAATCCTCCCTCTCAGACCTTCCACCGTTACCATATCTCACTTGCCTGCATCCACACACGCGCACACAAAACCAGCGTATGTAATCTAGTACGTTGTAGCTATTTTTCAGAAGTTATCTGATCAATTAAGAATTACAAAAATGAACATTTTTATTTTACCTTCACTTCTTCCTTCTGTGCTCAAAGTTGGATGTAATTCTTGCACTTGATCCTCAAAACATAAAGCATATTCCCCTTCCGGCTTCTTTGAGGATTTTTTGTTATCTTTGCTATTCTGTTATTTTTAAATGATATGCCTAGGCGTAGGTTTTTTTGGTGCTTGTCCTGCTTGGTGTTTGCGTAGCCTTCTGGATTTGTGTTTTGGTGTCTGAGTTAATTTTGAGAAATTCTGTCATTATTGTTTCAAATATTTCTTTTCCTTTTTTTTTCTCCCCATCTGGTATTTCATTTATATGGAAGATACAACTTTTGTAGGCATCCCCACAGTTCTTATATCTCGTTTTTTATTCTTAGTTCTCTTTGCTTTTCAGTTGTGGATTTTTTACTGCTATATTCTCAAGCTCTTTAGTTGGCTGTTTCCTGGCCAATAATAAGCCTACCAAAGGCATTCTTCAGTTTCTGTTACACTGTCTTCAGTCTCTGGCATTTATTTGTGATTCTTAGAATCTCTGTCTCTGTATTTACACTGCCCGTCTGTTCTTGGATGCTGTCTGCTTTATCCATTGGAACCCAGGATGTACTGATCGTAATTGTTTTAAATTCCCAGTCTGTTAATTTCAACAATCCTGCTATATCTGGTTCTGGTTCTTACTCTTTCTCTTTAAACTAACTTTTGCCTTTTAGTATGCTTGCAATTTTTCTGTAGCTGGACGTGGCACACCAGATAAGAGGAACTGCTGGAAATAGGCCTCTAGTAATGGTGGTAAGTTGTGGGGGAGAGCAGCAGGGTTCTATTGTCCAGTCATTAGATGTCAGCCTTTTAGTGAGTCTGTGCCTCTTCTCTGTGAACTTCATAGTTTTTCCCACCCTGTAGTTGGGTCAGGATGTATAGAGTTGGCTGGAGTTGGTTATTTCCTTCCTTTGGGTCACTGAAGCTCTCATTAAAACCCAGAAGATTGGCCGGGCGTGGTGACTCATGCCTGTAATCCCAGCACTTTGGGAGGCCGAGGTGGGTGGATCACCTGAGGTCAGGAGTTTGAGACCAGCCTGACCAATGTGAAGAAACGCCCATCTCTAATAAAAATACAAAATTAACTGAGTGTGGTGGCGCATGCCTGTAATCCCAGCTACTCGGAAGCCTGAGGCAGGACAATCTCTTGAACCCAGAAGGTGGAGGTTGCAGTGAGCCAAGATTGTGCCTTGTACTCCAGCCTGAGCAACAAGAGCAAAATTCCATCTCAAAAAAAAAAAAAAAAACAGATTTTTCTTTTTTTTTTTTTTTTTTTAAAGACAGGGTTTCACTGTGTTGGTCAGGCTGGTCATGAACTCCTGACCTCAGGTGATCCGCCCACCTCGGCCTCCCAAAGTGCTGAGATTACAGGCGTGAGCCACCACGCCCGGCCAAAAAGCAGTTTTTTCTCTCGTGAACTAGTTTCTCCTGACGGCAGGCCTTGTTATGCAGAGAGCACTCTTTTTCACATTCTTCGCCAAGAGCGTGAGGGGATTTTTCTCTGATATTGACTGTGAAAACCTGTTTCAGCTCCTAGAGGTAAAACTCACAAAGTGCAAATAACCCCTCCCCTCCATGGTGGTTTGCCCTGCAGCCCCATTACTCTTACACATCTGGGAAGAGTTGTTGATTTTTGAGGCTGTTCATCTTTTTACTTCTTTCTGGGATCAAGTGACAAATTCCTTTTTTTTTTTTTTTTTTTTGAGACAAAGTTTTGTTTTGTTGCTCAGGCTGGAGTGCAGTGGGGCGATCTCAGCTAACCACAACTTCTGCCTCCCAGGTTCAAGTGATTTTCCTGCCTCAGCCTCTGAAGTAGCTTTAAATACAGGCATGTCCCACTATGCCCAGCTAATTTTTGTATTTTTAGTAGAGACAGAATTTCACCATGTTAGCTAGGCTGGTCTTGATCTCTTGACCTCGTTATCTGCCCACCTTGGCCTCCCAAAATGCTGGAATTACAGATGTCAGCCACTGCACCCAGCCAAATTCCTTTTTTTATATCAACAGCCATCAACAGCCAGACAGAGTGGCTCATGCCTGTAATCCTAGCACTCTGGGAGGCCAAGCTGGGTGGATCACTTGAGGCCAGGAGTTCGAGACCAGTCTGGCCAATGTGGTGAAACCAGGTCTTTACTAAAAATACAAAAATTAGTCGGACGTAGTGGCAGGCACCTGTAATCCCAGCTACTTTGGATGCTAAGGCAGGAGAATCGCTTGAACCTGGGAGGCAGAGGTCGCAGTGAGCCGAGATCATACCACTGCACTCCAGTCTGGGCAACAGACTGAGACTTAATCTCAAAAACAAAACAAAACAAAAAAAACTCAGCTTGACCAACATGGTGAAACCCTTTCTCTACAAAAAATACAAAAACTAGCCGCATGTGGTGGCAGGCACCTGTAATCCCAGCTACTCGGGAGGCTGAGGTGAGAGAATCACTTGAATCCAGGAGGTGGAGGTTGCAGTGAGCCGAGGTTGCAGTGAGCTGAGATTGTGTCACTGCACTCCAGCCTGGGCAAGAGAGACACTGTCTCAAAAATAAGTAAAAGGAAGCCATCATCAATGCTTAGCCCTTCTTAAACAAGATCTCATAGTGGACAGAGCCCTATGAATGTAAGAAATATTGAGAAGTCCCTTTCCTTCCCCTCCCTGGAGTAAAAAAAAGAAAGAAAAAAAATATTGAGAAGCCAGCACTAGTTAGTTACTCAAAGCTTAATGAATGTGCAGAATTTACACTGGAGAGATGCCCTTTCAGTGTAAAGAAATGTTGGAAAGGATTTATATAATCCTTCCTTTTTAATATCCACATGCGAGCTCACTGGAGAAAACCCCTAAAAATGTAAAGCAATATTGAAAAACCTACAGTTACTCTAATTTATTTCAAAAATATGAACTCACAGTTGTGGAAACCCTGTGAATGTTAGTAGTATGATCGATTCTTCAATTTTTTTTTTTTTTTTTTTGAGACAAAGTCTCACTCTGTCACCCAGGCTGGAGTGCAGTGGCATGATGTCAGCTCACTGCAGCCTCCGCCTCCCAGGTTCAAGTGATTCTCCTGCCTCAGTCTCCCAAGTAGCTGAGATTACAGGTGCATGCCACTGCATCCAGCTAATTTTTTTTTTTTAGAAAGAAGAAAGAAAGAAGAGAATGAAAGAAAGAGAAGAGGGAGAGAGAACAAAAATCTTGCTCTATTGCCCAGGCTAGAATACAGTCTATAGATGGGTATTAAACCTCTTTTATGTGAATAATTGTGTTTAACAGTGGAGACAGGAAGGAGTAAGGGAAGAAAATAACAAACAAGCAGCCAACCAATATTTCATTTAAGCCTGTGAGATGCTGTGCAATTGCTGAGGAATGATTTACTTCCAATTATGTGGTCACTTTCAGAATAGGTGTGATATGATACTGAGAAAAATGTATATTTTGTGGATTTGGGATGGAGAGTTCTGTAAATGTTTATTAAGATTACTTGTTCCGGGTCTGAGTTCAAGTCCTGGGTATCCTTGTTAATTTCCTGTCTCGTTGATCTGTCTAATATTGACAATGTAGTATTAAAGTCTCCCACTATTATTGTGTGGGGGTCTAAGTCTCTTTGTAAGTCATTAAGAACTTGCCTTATGTATCTGGGTGCTCCTGTATTGGGTGCATATATATTTAGGATCATTAGCTCTTCTTGTTACATTGATCCTTTTACCCTTATGTAATGTCCTGTTTGTCTCTTTTGGTCTTTGTTGCTCTAAAGTCTATTTTATCACAGACAAGAATTGCAACTCCTGCTTTTTTCTTTGTTGTTTTTTTTTGTTTTTTGTTTTTTTTTGCCCTCCATTTGGTTGGTAAATCTTCCTCCATCCCTTTGTTTTGAGTCTTTGTGTATCCTTGCATGTGAGATGGGTCTGGATGCAGCACACCGATGGGTTTTGGCTTTTTATCCAATTTGCCTGTCTGTGTCTTTTGATTGGGGCATTTAGTCCATTTAAATTAGGATTAATATTAATATATGTGAGTTTAATACTGCCATTTAATACTAGCTGGCTGTTTTGCCCATTAGTTGATGTAAATTCTTCATTATGGTGATGCTCTTTACCTTTTGGTATATTTTTGGAATGGCTGATACTGGTTATTCCATTCTATATTAATTTTTTGTATTTTTAGTAGAGACAAGGTTTCACCATGTTGTCCAGGCTCGTCTTGAACTCCTGACCTCAGATGATCCACCTGCTTCAGCCTCCCAAAGTGCTAGGATTACAGGCATGAGCCACCATGCCTGGTCAGATTCTTCAATTCTTATAGTCCCTTTTCATATACTTAAAAAACTCACACTGAGGAGAAACCTTATCAGTGTTAGAATTGTGGGAAAGCTCTCTGCGGTTCCCATTTATGTGGAGCACGTGAACAAAGCCACAGTGTAGAGAAATACTATGGGGGTTAATGTGGAACCAGTTCTTTATTATCTCAGGTCATAATGAACATGTAAGAATTCACAGTGGCGGGAAACTCTACGTACATGGAAAATGTGGGAAAGGCTTAATTTAATCCTTAGGACTGATACCACAAAACTCCCGCTAGGAGAAAACCTATGATTGTAAGGAATGTGGGAAAATCTTCACTTACTCCTCAGGCCTTAAGGTATATGTCAGGATTCCCAGTGGAGAGAAGCCATATTGATGTAAGGAATGTGGGGAAGCCACACTGCTACTCAGTCCTTGATAAACATTTTAGAACTCAAACTGGAGAGAAACTATGAAGTCAAGGAGCGTGGGAAAACTTTTTTTTTTTTTTTTTTTTTGGTGGAGTCTCACTCTGTTTCCCAGGGTGGAGTGCAGTGGCGTGATCTTGGCTCACTGCAACCTCTGCCTCCTAGGTTCAAGTGATTCTCCTGCCTCAGCCTTCTGGGTAGCTGAGACTACAGGCATGCACCACTATGCCCAGCTAATTTTTTGTATTTTTAGTAGAGATGGGGTTTCACTGTGTTAGCCAGGATGGTCTCTATCTCCTGACCTCGTGATGCACCCGCCTGGGCCTCCCAAAGTACTGGGATTACAGGTGTGAGCCACTGCGCCTAGCGGGAAAACCTTTTTATGTTTCACAGCTTTAATATGCACATGTCAATGTATGCTGGAGAATAACTTGATGGATATAAGTGGAATGGCCTAGATCAGGGGTCCCCAAACCCCTGGGCCATGGACTGGTACTGGTCTGTGGCCTGTTAGGATCTGGGCCGCACAATCGGAGGTGAATGTAGGGTGAGCAAACATTACTGCCTGTGCTCCACCTTCTGTCAGATCAGCAGCAGCATTAGATTCTCATAGGAGCATGAACTCTATTGTGAACTACGTATGCAGATCTAGGTTGCACATTCCTATGAGAATCTAAGGCCTGATGATTTGAGGTGGAACAGTTTAATCCCCAAACCATCCCCTACTCCAGTCCGTAGGAAAAATGTCTTTCATGATACTGGCCCCTGGTGCCAAAAAGTTAGGGGACTGCTGATCTGGATTGTGTCCCATGTCTCATCCACCAGTCAACATATTAAGGCTTTCTCCCCTGGGACCTCAAGATGAGGTGGCATTTGGAGATGTAGTTTTTTTAAAGAGGTGATTTTAAAATGAGGCAGTTAGAATGGGGCCCTCATTCAATATGACTGGTTTCCTTATAAGAAGTGAAAGAGATATCAGGGTAGCAGGAACAGAATTTTATGTGACATAACCAGAAACGGTATCTGCAAGTCAAGGAGAGACTCCTGGAAGAGATACTTCTTTTAAGGCTCATTATGGAGGAAACCATCCTTATCTACACTTTGATCCTGGAGTTCCAGCCTCCAAAACTATGAGCAAATAAATTTCTGTTGTTTAAGTCATCCAATGTGGTTTTTTTTTTTTTTGGTCAGCCCTAGGAAAATAATACAGTAGAGAATGTGAGAAAACCTTTAGATATTCCATAGTCTTTAATATTCATGTTCAGAGTTAAAATGGAGAGAAAACTTATGAATGTAAGGAATGAAATGATGTGTGTGTGTGTGTGTGTGTGTGTGTGTGCGCGTGCATGTGTTTAAGACAGTCTCCCTCTGTTGCCCAGGCTTGAGTGCAGTGCCATGATCTCGGCTCACTGCAACCTCTGCCTCCCGGGTTCAAGCAATTCTCCTGTCTCAGCTTCTGGAGTAGTTGGATTACAGGCATGTGCCACCATGCTCGGTTAATTTTTGTATTTTTAGTAGAGCTGGGGTTTCATCATGTTGGTCAGGCTGGTCGGAAACTCCTGGTCTCAAGTGATCTGCCCACCTTGGCTTCCCAAAATGCTGGGATTACAGGTGTGAGCTGCCGCACCCAGCCTCTTTTCAGTCTTTGGTCTGCTAAACATGAGAAGTCACATAGAAGACCATTTCAGTCAACCTAAGGCATGTGAAAAAGCATTTTGTGTTTATTATCCCTTAAAGCATCCAAACTCATCTGGTAAAAGAACTCACAAAACTCAAATGAGGCGGTGCACAGTGGCTCATGTCTGTAATCCCAGCACTTTGGGAGGCTGACGCAGGTGGATCACAAGGTCAGATATTGAGACCATCCTGGCCAGCATGGTGACACCCTGTCTCTACTAAAAATACAAAAATTAGCTGGGTGTGGTGGTGTGTGTCTGTAATCCCAGCTACTTGGGAGGCTGAGGCAGGAAAATCGTTTGAACCCAGGAGGTGGATGTTGCAGTGAGCTAAGATTGCATCACTGCACCCAGCCTGGGCAACAAGAGCGAAACTATCTCAAAAAAGAAAATAAAAGGTAGAGGCTGGGCTAATGCCTGTAATCTCAGCACTTTGGGAGGCCAAGACAGGAGGATCACCTGAACTAAGGAGGTCACAACCAGCCTGGACAACATAGCAAGACTCTGCCTCTATTAATAAAACAAAAGTTCAGGTAGGGACCTAGTACTCATCTCTATGAAACTGAATGCTTGACATCTCCAAAGAATTCAGTGACCAGCAAGGGAATGTCCCAGTAGGTTTTGCTGGTCAAATGGAAATGGAATGAGTGCAGCAGCCTGACATTCGCAGGCTTGTGGCTTTACCTATTGGCAGCTACATCTTTTGGGAAAACTTTATTGTAACTTTATCATGCATTTGTCCACCTGAAGCTAAGCTGCTAGCTCAAGGGGACCCGTAGTACCTAGCTGGGCCTCTTCAGTCATGTTTGGAATAAGCTGAAAGGTGAATGTGTCCACTGGGTTTCTCCAGACATCCAGCCTTGGAGACCAATCTGGAAGACTCACTGGGGTTAGGACACATTCCCTTGCTTGTCTTCACAGGACTGACTACCTATGTATGCATGCCACAAAAATGAGTACCATCTTTGGGGAATTTCTCCCCCTCCCTCCCTTCCTTCCTCCCTGCCTCCGTTTCTCCCTTCCTCACTTCCTTTCTTCTTTCCTTCCTTCCTCCCCCTCTCCTCCCCTCTTCCCTCCCTCCCTTCCTTCCTCCCTCTGTTTCTCCCTTACCTCCTTTCTTCCTTCTTTCCTTCCATCCTTCCTCCCTTCTTTCCTTCCGTCCTTCCTCCCTCTCCCCTCCCCTCCCCTCCGTTCCTGTCTTTTTTCGGGGTCTTGCTCTGTCACCTGGACTGAAGTGCATTGATGTGATCATGGCTTACCGTAGCCTCAACCTGGGCTCAAGCAATCTTCACTGGGGTTAGGACCTTGTTATTCCCTTGCTTTTCTTCATAGGACTGACCACCTGTGTGTATGCATGCCACAAAAACAGATGAATATTCTTCCCTTCTGTCCCCTCCCCCTCCTCCTCCTCCTCCTTCCCCCCTTCTCTCTTTCTCTCTCTCTCCCCTCTTTCTTTCTCTCTCTCTCTGTCTCTCTCTCTCTCTCCTCTTTCTCTTCCTCTTTTTCAGGACATGGTCTTGCTCTTGCTCTGTTGCCCAGACATAGTGCAGTGACACGATCATGGCTCACTGCAGCCTCAACCTCCCTGGGCTCAGTGATTGATTTTTCCATCTTAGCCCTTCAAGTAGCTGGGACTGCAGCCACGCACCACACAGCTAAGTTTTTTGTTTTCTATTTGGTTTCGTTTTTAATTAGAAACAGGGTTTTGCCATGTTTCCCAGGCTGGTCTCAAACTCCTGGGCTCAAGTGATCCTCCCACCTCGGCCTCCCAAAGTGCTGGGGTTACAAGTATGAGAGTATGAGCCACCGCAACTAACCCCTTGATCATTTCTTAATTGAATTTTGTTTTCTGTCAATAGAGCTGTTTGAGTTCCTTATATATTCTGGATATTAATCCCTTACCATATGTATAGCTTGCAAATATTTTTTCTCAGTCTGTACACTGTCTCTTCACTCTGTTAGTTGTTTCGTGGTGCAGAAGCTTTTTGTTTTTATATAATCCCATTTGTCTATTTTTGCTTTTGTTGCCTGCAGTTTTTGGGTCAAATCTAAATAAAAATATTATCGCCCAGACTAATGTGTAGTTTTTCTCCTGTGTTTTCTTTTAGTAGCTTTACAGTTTCAGGTCTTATGTTTTAGACGAATCATTTTGAATTCCAGGTATGTTAGAGACAGAATGCTTGTTCCTAGGTGACACCAGGAAAAAGCCTCTCTCTTGTCTCTCCCGGTCATCCCCTGTTTCCTCTCTCCCTCACACTAAGTCTGTTCCTCTTTCTCTCATTCTCTCCTTTGGATCTTTATCAGTTGTTCCTTTTTCTACGCCTAAGAGTTCCGGACTCTTATTGCCCTGCAGTGGAGATGGGGACTTTGTGGCCTGGGGCTGCTGCCGGGAACGTGGGGAGGCGGGGCGCTGGGGCCGCTCCTCCGCCGGGGGATACTCGGCCTTCCTCTCACGGGACCCAGTGGCAGCGGCGGGCCTCGTCCCACCTCCCCTCAGCGCCAGGCTGCTGGTGGTGCCTGCAGGACGCCTAGGGGCCTCAGGGGGCTGTTGGGGCTCCTCCAGAGCCGCCTTGGCTGCCTCCGCCTGGGCTTCCTCCATGCCCTCGCTCTTGGCGGGCTCCTCGGTCTTCCAACATGGAGGCTTGTCTGTCCCCCACCCGCTAGTCCTGCGGCAGGGTGGGCGCTGCACCCCCCGCCACACACTCCCTCACCTCCCGAAGCCTCCAGCTCACTCTCACCCTGCCCTCCCACCGTTTTCTCTTTCCTGTTCCCGACCAAGGAATACTTCACTGCCTTCCGTGGCTTCTCTTTCCTATCCCGTTGTGTTTTTTTTGTTGTTTGGTTCCTTTCATACAGAATTTCTGTTGCCCAGGCTGGTATGCGGTGGCATGACCTCGGCTCAACACAACTTTCATCTCCCGGGTTCAAGGGATTCTCCTCCCTCACCCTCCTGAGTGGCTGGGATTACAGGCACCCACCACCATGCCCAGCTAATTTTTTGTATTTTTAATAGAGATGGGGTTTCACCATGTTGGTCAGGCTGGTCTTGAACTCCTGACCTCGTGATCCACCTGCCTCAGCCTCCCAAAGTGCTGGGATTACAGGTACGAGCCACTGCACCCAGCCCTGCTATCCCTGTTTTTAGAAACATTCCCCATATTGGGTGCCAGTTAGACTCAACCCCTCTTGACCTAGAGGTTTCTTACCTATCCCGTTTTCCAGAGGCTTGCCCTCTTTTCCCTGGCGAGGATTCTATTACCGACCCCCCCCCCCCCCAACACACCACACACACACACACACACACACACACACACACACTTCTGGAAGTCTCTCATTCTTTCCCTCTCCACACACCCTCTCTGGCCTCTAGGCCATATGAAACTGTCACAGAACTTGCAGATCTGTTTGTTTCGCCCGTCTGGCCTCTAGGTTCTGTGAAACGATCACAGATCTTGCAGATCCGTTCCTTTCACCCTGTCCGGCCTCTACACTTGCAGAGAGGACTGCAGTCACGCATACACACCCACACTCACTTGACCTCCAGAATTTTGGCCACCAAAGAAGTACTTTGTCACCCCCTTGTGACGTTTCCTACCTTGGTCTGTGCACAGAGTTGCCTGGTAGCATGGAGCTGCAAGCCTTTCTCTTTCTTGCATTATTGAGAGCCTGGGTATATTCCTTGCATGGGTCCCATACAGGCCACCATTTGTTAGAGATAGAATGCTTGTTTCTAGGTATGGCAAGGAAAAATTAGCATTCAGACAAAAAGTTTTCTCAGCAGGGCAATTTTACTTTCTGCAGAAAGGGTACTGTTCGTCAGCAATCTTGCCACAAGAGCACAGTGAACAAAGGAAAGGCAGGCATATTTGTCCGTTAAGCATTGTGTCCTTACTGCTGTGTCTGATCTCCATTGGTTGGAGCCAGACCTCGCCGTCTAAGCTAAACCTGATTGGCTAATAACTTAAAACTTTCCTTTGGATGGGAGACTACCTGGGAATACCAGGTGCTGTAGGCTTTAAAAAAACAAAAACAAAAGCAAAACTTTCCTGAACAGGTAAAGCAATGGAGAACAAAGGAAAAGAGGAAGTGGCTTTCGAAAGGACTGAGAAAAGTGATAACATTTCCAAATAAGGAAGGGGCCTACGCTGTGAGCTGGGATGTGCCTGTGAGTATGTCCAGCACAAATATCGGTTAAAGTACAAGGACATAGAATGTACTTACAGCTACATAGGATAGGGCTTAACAAAGAGTTACTAGCAAAATGCAAGAAGGCTTTGAAGAAAGTCATTAAAAGAAACTATTATTTCTAACATTTATTATTATTATTCTTTAACAAGAAGGGAAACTTTGAAGAGAAACTTTTTTTTTCTTTTTTTTTTTTGTTAATTTGCTCAAGCAATTGAAGAGAAACTTTTTACTTTCTACAAGATATGATTGATGAACACTGGCATGTAATTTTTTTCTCCTGCTTTTTCCTTGAATGGTTTTTAGATTTAGATTATGATAGCTTTTTATACTTCTCCATGGAGTATTCCTACGTTTTCCAAAATTTAAAGTATTTCCATCTCATTTAAAATACAAAAATTAGCTCGGCATGGTGGCATGCACCTGTAATCTCAGCTACTCAGGAGGCTGAGGCAAAAGAATCACTTGAACGTGGGAGGCAGAGGTTGCAGTGGGCTGAGATTGCCCCATTGCACTCCAGACTGGACAGCAAGAGTGAAACCCTGCCTCAAAAAAAAAAAAAAAAGGTAAGAAATGAAAATTCATCTCCTTTAATAGAGACATCAAAATACACACTGGAAGGGTAAGCTGTGGGCCAGGTGTGGTGGCTCGCATCTGTAATCCCAGCACTCTGGGAGGCTGAGGCAGGAGCATCATTTGAGCCCAGGAGTTTGAGACCAGCCTGGGCAACAAGGTGAAACCCTGTCTCTACAAAAATAAAAAAATTTGCAAGGTATGGTGGCACATACCTGTCGTCCCAGCTACAGGGGAGGCTGAGGGGGGAGGATTGCTTGAGCCTAGGAGGTAGTGGTTGCAGGGAGCCAAGCTTGCAGCAGTGCACTCCAGCCTGGGCAACATAGCCAGACCCTGTCTCAAAATAAAAATAAAGAAGGGTAAGGTACAGATGTTATTAATTTGTGGAAGCATTTCTGTATCACTCTTCACCTGTTACAAACAAGATAATTTATTTTGGGGGTACATTCAAATAAATGACATGAAGATGAGATTGTCTTTCTGTGTGTCCTATTCTAAGATAAGACTTGTGGACCCTTAGTTTTCTGTGGTGGTTTTATATTATAAAAAATTTTTAAAAGAGTTTCTGAATATATTACTTGTTCTATTATGCACATTTTACATATTAATACTTCCATGACTCCATCTGTAAACACTTTCTCATTCACGTTATATGTTTATTTAACAGTGAGTTTTGTGAGAGTGTGTTTAACTGCCAACATAAGGGATTTTTGTTTGTTTTTTGCATAAAATCTAGATTCTGTAAAGTCTGGGAGATTTTTTGTTTTTGGTTTATTTTCAGATGGAGTCTCCCTCTGTCACTCAGGCTGGAGTGCAGTGGTGCAATCTCTGCTCCCTACAACCTCTGCCACTTTGCCTGGCTGTCATGAGGGATTATTAATTGATGCTTTTAGATGTTCCTCTCTAGTGTCTTTGATAATTGGTCATACTATGGGTCTTCATGCATTTCTTTACTTTTTTTTTAAGGTGTGCACTTCTACTCAACTGGTCTCAAGTCATTGTACAGGTAAGCCCTGGCTGCCTCCACACCTCCAACCACTCCCAGGGAGACCAAAAGCCTTCATACAGCTCAAGTTGGGGGACAAAAAAGGGGGGCCACGATGGCTGATCATTCAAAATAAAAATATAAAGGCAAAGATTAAAAAAAAATTTTGCACTATATAATTTACATGAAAGCAGTGCTATCACCTCCCCCATGTGAACTTGGGAAGGACTGGGCCATTCTTCTTAGAGAGAAGTGGGGTGGCTTTTGGGAAGGCAAGGAACTTCCTGTAAGAATGCACCTCCCAATATTTGGAATGAATATTAAAAAAAGAACAAAGTACAATCAAAGTCTTCGGCCACACTGTAGAACTTTGGGGATTGCTCGCTCCAGCCAATTGCTGTCACCTTCACCATTCCAGATTTTAAATCCTGAGTCAAACCAAAAACAACAACAACAACAAATAAATCCATGCCAATCTCACCTTAGTTTCTGCACAAATTAGGTTTTTGTCAAGAAAGCTTGTAATGTGGCTGGGCGTGATGACTCACGCCTGTAATCCCAACACTTTGGGAGGCTGAGACGGGCGGATCACCTGAGGTCAGGAGTTTGAGACCAGCCTGGCCAACGTGGAGAAACCCCGTCTCTACTAAAAATACAAAATTAGCCAGGTGTGGTGGGGCATGCCTGTAATCCCAGCTACTCAGGAAACTGGGAGAATTGCTTAAACCCAGCAGGAGAATCGCTTGAACCCAGGAGGTGGAGGTTGCAGTGAGCCAAGATCGCACCATTGCCCTCCAGCCTGGGCAACAAGCAGTGAGTGAAATTCCATCTCAAAAGAGAGAAAGAAAGAAAGGAAGATAGGTTGTAATGTAAGTAAGTCACAGTCCACCTAGAAGTATTTGCAGTGGGGTGAGCGATACAGAGGCCAGAATCCTCGTATGTGAGGGGCACACAGCAACATATTCAAGCTTATGTACAAGGCATTTGTGGTCGGGGCATGGAAAAATACTGAGGCACTGTGTATGTTATTTGTGCATGAAAATGAAACTCCTTAACCCTGAAAACAGGACAGGGAGTGGAGTGTGTGGTAGGAACACTGAAAGCCTCCTGAGGATGCGGTTTGTGTGTTGTGCACAGACACAGGTACCTCAGTAACTGACCTCAAATGGCCATCTAGTGGATATTTGTATCTAATACAAGCCCTTTCAATAAATACTTGGCAGATGGATACTGGGGCAGACTCTGTCAGAAGAGCTTCCCCTAGCCCCGCTCAGCTGCAATCGTCTGAGTATTTCATTCTCCACGTTCACTGCAAGCTATAAGCTTTGCAAGTGGTGACCCTGACGTGATCACCTTGAAGTTACATGTGAAGGAGGAGAGCTCATCAGTTTTCCGGGAATCCTGGTAAGGGACAATCCTGACTCCCATCAGGAGGATGGGAACCACGCGTAAAATATCAGGGGTTGGGTTATCATTGGTCAAGAAATGACCAAAGAGCAGAAAGTATTATTTAAAACAGCGCAACAGTTACTTAAGCCTATCTAGTGCACCGTAGAGCCTGGAGCTACACAAGCTTATGCTTTTAATTTGGCAGGAATGCCCTCTTTTCCTGACCAAGGAACCTTAGACTTAGAGTAATGGGAGCAGGTAGGTTGCTGCCTGAAAAGAGGATATGAGCAAGGTCATCTTACTACTGTTACTGTTGACCACCTGGGTGCTGGTGTGCTCTGCGTTGTATCCTCTCTATCTGCCAGATTGCAATGAGTCAGACCGCCTATTTTCTCTGCCTGAAGGGAATTCAGGAGATTTAAAGGAGAAGGAAAAACAGGAACCAGAACAACAGGGAGAGACTTCTCTCCTCCCTTCATTCCCTTCTATGGGGAATAAGGAAGAGATTTTTTCTAGTGATGCTAAGGATGGACCAGAGCCTTTTCCTCCCCCAATAGAAAAGCTATTGCCCTCTTTTCCTCCAGCCTTAAAGGGACCTGCATTCATTGGCCCCATCCAGGCAACTGTGCCTCCCAACCCCCTTAAGGAGATTGGAGGCCACCCAAGGGACAGTTCTTGGATAAGACCCCTGGTCAGCAAACATCTATATGACCGGGTGGCTGCGTTTCCTTGACAAGCTTCCCTGTTGGAGGGGTTCCTCCAGGAGGGAAGGGAAGTGGCTGAGGACGATTGTCTTCCTAATACGCAAGTGCTCACTTCCTATGTCCGGCATCAGCCTTTCTGGCCTTTTTTCTGTTTCCCTGGAGTATAAGGGAAAGTTGCATGCTGCCTCCTGGGTTTTATCCCAGAAAGCTCTGGCTTTCTGGCTGCCCACAAAGGCCTGGGGCAGGAGAGTTGCTAATATGCCATTGAGTGCCCGTTTAGTCACTGGCAGCCTGGGCAGGTTGCCCCTTTCTGGGTTTGTGGTGATGGAGGGGAGGCTAGGAGGCACAGACTGAGTCCCCAGGTGACTGCAGGCAGCTCTAGCCCGGTCCTGAGGAACCTCCTCACCATGGTCACGTGCCTTAGTAACTGTGCCCAGAAAGTGGCCTGCTACTTGCTGTGCTGCCACTTTTCCTACTTCTGCCCTTTGCTGCCATCCCTTACATGTCTCAGCTCCTGGTGTGTGCTGCGTCCCGCGCTGCACAAGAGTTCAAAGACCTAAGAGGGAACGGTGGGGGATAAAGAAAAACACAAAGACAGACATGGAGAAAAGCGGGGCCAGGCGGTCCGGGAAAGTGAAAATATCACTTTCTCCAGCCCCGTCATGCCTCAGATACTTTATTTTATATGTTCACAAGCACACAGCAGAGGGAGGGTGCCGTTACCAGAACAGCCTGTGCTTATAATTCTCATACTTCAGTTAACATACTTCAGCTAACAACTGTCTTGCAGCAAGGTCAGTGAAAGCTGGTTGTCTTTGGCTAGATCTGACTGCTCTTCTCCAAGACATACACATTCCCTATTATGGTTTCGCTTCTCCAAAGTTCACAGCAGGCTTGCTGCTGACCCTCCCAGACTGGGTGGGCTCCTCTGGCTCTCTACGTCAGCTAACGAGCAATTTCGTGTCTTCCTTGGCTTCCTAGGAAAAGGGCTAAGAAGTCCATGTGCACCCTGAGCTTACTAGCCTAAAGTGGGCAGAGGAGTGTGGAGCAGCCTAGAGTACAGAGCTCTGGGGGAGGAGCCCGCTAATAAGGGGCACTCTCCCACAGCCATGTGTTAAATGCTAACTAGGCTGAGGTGCACAAGCTCTGCCAGCTGCTGTCATCTTCAGAAGATAGACGCAGTGGTAAGGAATGTTTGTTTCACTTTTTAATAAAATGTTCAAAAACACCGTGGCTGGAAAACTTCAAAGCAGACCCTGTGCTGCATGTCTGCTCCTCCCCCGAGCCTCTCTGCTTGGGGGTGGTAAAATAATAAAAAGCTCAGTATATTTTCAGTACCTTACCTAACAGGATTGGCTCCAGGCATAGGTGGCTTGGAAGATAAGGGGCGTGGTCTTCTCCCAGCCTGTTACCCTCTTGCCTCCTGCCCCCAGGCTTACACACACACTTTCCCACCTCGTCATTCCCTGGCCTCTTGCTGCCACTTATAGTATAAGGGCAGAAGCAGGTGCCATGCTGTTAGAGAGGCTGCCTAAGGAGCCTGGAGCAGATGGGAAGAAACTGACCACAGCCCTACTTTCCCAAGCTCACTTCTAAGACATTCCCGCTAAAGGCTAATGCAAGAAAATGGCCAGCACCTAAGGACATTTAAAAGAGGTTTTTGTTTATTCTTTTCTTTTTTTTTTTCTTCACACTTAAGCTAACTCAATACAGGTTTGTTATCCTGGCAACTTGCAATCACATTCTAATGACTTTCTTTCTTTTCTTTCTTTTTTATTTTTGAGACGGAGTTTCACTTTTGTTGCCCAGGCTGGAGTGCAATGGCATGACCTCAGCTCACTGCAACCTCCACCTCCTGGGTTCAAGTGATTCTCCTGCCTCAGCCTCCTGAGTAGCTGGGATTACAGACAGGCACCACCACACCCAGCTAATTTTTGTATTTTTAGCAGAGACAGGTTTTCCCCATGTTGCTCAGGCTGGTCTCAAACTCTCGAGCTCAGGTGATCCGCCTGCCTCGACCTCCCAAAGTGCTGGGATTACAGGCGTGAGCCACCGCGTCCGGTCTCTAATGACTTTCTAAGGCCAGAAAATATGGTAAAAATCACTTAAAATATTCATCCCTTCTATGCCTTAGTTTAGCAGGTAGACTTTATCTTTTGCCCTTTTTGTATTTCATGTGCTATTTACCTGTCTCATAACCCCTCTAAACACATACAAAACACTACAGATTTTTTTTTTTTTTTGAGACAGAGTCTCGCTGTGCCACCAAGGCTGGAGTACAGTGGCATGATCTCGTCTCACTGCAACCTCCGCCTCCTGGGTTCAAGCAATTCCCTGCCTCAGCCTCCCGAGTAGTTGGGATTACAGGCACCCACCACCATGCCCAGCTAACTTTTTTGTATTTTTAGCAGAGACAGGGTTTCACCATCTTGGCCAGGCTGGACTTGAGCTCCTGACCTCATGATCCACCCACCTCTGCCGCCCAAGTGCTGGGATTACAGGTGTGAGCCACAGTGCCCAGGCTTTAAGACTACAGATTTAATAGCTTCTCTTAACGTTGCATCCAGTTAACAGGATATGACCCTGCTACTCTTTTGCTACCGTTAAGCAAGGAACAATTTCATACTCTCTTAGTTTGTGATTCTGATTGGCAAGTAGCAATGACTGACTTTATTGGTAGTATCAGCTTTCATTTACCTCTAAGCTCCTGAACTTGTTACAAACTATTAAGTTTGTATCTATTGTTGTCTCTGAGCCCTTGCTTCACGCCACTATTGTCTTTATAGACGGTTCAGGAAAAACTGAAAGAGCAGCTACAGTGTGGCAAGATGCCATGCAGAACTGGCAGCATAAAATCCAGGAGCATTTCAAAACTATGAAACAGGCCGAGTTAGGTGCCCTGATAATTGGCCTTATAAACTTTTCCTCACCAAGACATAAATGTAGTTAGCAATTGTGCTTATGCGGTGTATAGCATCACTCATTTAGATCTTGCACAAGTGACGGGCATTACTAATAAACCCCTGTTAGCTTTGCTTCTTACAGCGCAAGAGTTCCTCTGTGCCCGTCATCACCCTCTTTATATCATGCATATTCACTCTCCTTCGGGGTTACCTGGTCTCTTATCAGAAGGCAACGCTAGAGCTGATTCTCTGGTGTGACCGCAAATGTGGTTTGCAGACTTTCCTGCTTTTTTGCAAGCTCAAGCTGATCATGCTTTTTCTTATCAGAATGCCTGCCGTCTTAAACAACAATTTCATTTAACACTTGCTCAAGCTCACATAATTATTAAAACTTGCCCTGGCCAGTTGCGGTGGCCCATGCCTGTAATCCCAGCACTTTGGGAGGCCAAGGCAGGCAGATCACAAGGTCAAGAGATTGAGACCATCCTGACCAACATGGTGAAACCCCGTCTCTACTGAAAAATACAAAAATTAGCTGTGTGGTGGCACGTGCCTGTAGTCCCAGCTACTCGGGAGGCTGAGGCAGGAGAATCACTTGAACCCGGGAGGTGGAGGTTGCAGTGAGCTGAGATCTTGCCACTGCACTCCAGCCTGGCGACAGAGCAAGACTCTGTCTAAACAAACAAACAAACAAAAAAAGTTGTCCTAATTGCCAACAGCATTCTCTCTCTCTCCTTTTCCTTAGGGCTTGGTGCCGTCCCACGAGGTCTGGTGCCTAATGCTATCTAGCAAAATCATGTTACCTCAGTATCCACCCTTCGGACATTTTCAATATCTCCATGTTACTGTGAACACTTACACAGGTTTGATACATGCTACCCTCTGGACCGGAGAAAAAAACCAAAGATGCAGTTACTCATTTGTTTGAATCTATTATAACTTTAGGCCTTCCACAAACTATAAAAACTGATAACAGACCTTACTATCTTAGTACTCAATTTCCATATGCATTGCAACCTTAACACATACAACACAAAACTGGTGTTTCCTAGTACTCAACCAGCTAGGCCATTGTTAAATGAGCTCATTAAACTCTTGAATATGTCTTGGTAACCAAAAAAGGGGGAGTATGGGGCTCTCTCCTTGAGAACAGGACCTGTCCTTGGAGAATTAACCAACAATGCTGATGACGGCTCAGAAGGGGCCTGACATTACTTGAGGACACCTAAAGAGATTGTATCAACAAGCAGCTTGCCACCGTGGAAGCTCCTGCAACTGCAGAGAATTGGTTTCTTTCTTTCTTTCTTTTTTTTTAATTGTACTTTAGGTTCTGGGGTACATGTGCAGATCATGCAGGATTGCTGCATAGGTACATATATGGCAAGTTGGTTTGCTGCCTCCATGCCCCGTCACCTATATCTGGTCTTTCTCCCCCCCCCCATGTTATCCCTCTCCTACATCCCCACCCCGCGCTGTTTCCCCTTATCCCCCCCCCAACAGACCCCTGTGTGTGATGCTCCTCTCCCTGTGTCCATGTGTTCTCATTGTTCAACACTTGCCTATGAGTGAGAACATGCGGTGTTTGGTTTTCTATTCTTGTGTCAGTTTGCTGAGAATGATGGTTTCCAGATTCATCCATGTCTCTACAAATAACCCGAACTCATCCTTTTTTTATGGCTGTGTAGTATTCCATGGTGTATATGTGGCACATTTTCTTTGTCCAGTCTATCATTGATGGGCTTTTGGGTTGGTTCCAGGTCTTTGCTATTGTAAATAGTGCCTCAATGAACATACGTATGCATGTGTCTTTATAATAGAATGATTTGTAATCCTTTGGGTATATACCCAGTAATGGGATTGCTGGGTCAAATGGAATTTCTATTTCTAGGTCCTTGAGGAATCACCACACTGTCTTCCACAATGGTTGAACTAATTTACACTGCCACCAACAGTGTAGAAGTGTTCCTTTTTCTCCACATCCTCTCCAGCATCTGTTGCCTCCTGATTTTTCAATGATCGCCATTCTGAGAATCGGTTTCTTATGTATCTGGCAGTAATTGGGGAAACTTCTGAGAAAGACAGACAGACATGGATGTTGGGGTGGCTGGCAATTCTTGTCCTTTGCCAAGCGGGATCAGCTCAAGAACGTGTTTATTGGAGTCATGTTCTAAATACCCCTGTGTTTTTTTGTTTGTTTGTTTTTTAAAGATGGGGTTTCACCGCGATGGCCAGGCCGGTCTTGAACTCCTGACCTCAGGTGATCCACCCACCTCGGCCTCCCAAAGTGCTAGGATTACAGGCGTGAGCCACCGCGCCTGGCCCTAAATACCCCTGTTTTTAATGTTATTACATGGTGGAATGCTGACCTACCTTTGTCAACTAATGATACTTCTTGGACAGGAGGTCAATAGTTGCCCCTGTCTTACCCCTTAACTGAAAATTTGAGATGGATTAAACTTAATGACTCCTTGTCCAGTAATCCCACTCTTTGTTTTTCCACAATAGCACATGATAAGCATGTTACTCTCATTCCTCAGAAGTATCTTTACTATTAGCCTAAAAGGGATGCTAAGCTCACAAATTTGACCTTTATTTTTGCTGCTACTACTAATCTTTTTTTTTTTTTTATTTTTTTTTTATTTTTTTTATTTATTTATTTATTTTTTTTTTTTTTTTAAAGATGGGGTTTCACCATGTTGGTCAGGCTGGTCTTGAACTCCCGACCTCAGCTCATCCGCCCACCTTGGCCTCCCAAAGTGCTTGGATTACAGGCGTGAGCCACCGCGCCCGGCTTTTTTTTTTTTTTTTTTAATTCAGCAGCTTTGGGATGAGAGCTACTACTAATCTTACCTGAGGACTCTAATGAAGCTATACAAATGCCTGATCTTCTTATATGGCATCCGAGTAGGGACTGGTGATATAACTTTGAGGCTGTCCAGTGGGCCTCTGTTTGATAATGGCACTTTACTTGATTGGGGTCCCCATGGTTATCTTTTTCTTTTTTTTTTTTTTTTTTTTTTTTTTTGAGATGGAGTCTCACTCTTGTTGCCCAGTGCAATGGTGCGATCTTGGCCCACTGCAACCTCTGCCTCCCAGGTTTAAGTGATTCTCCTGCCTCAGCCTCCCAAGTAGCTGGGATTACAGACACCTGCCACCATGCCTGGCTAATTTTTTATATTTTTAATAGAGATGGGGTTTCACTATGTTGGTCAGGCTGGTCTCGAACGCCTGACCTCAGGTGATCCATCCACCTCAGCCTCCCAAAGTGCTGGGATTACAGGCATGAGCCACCGTGCCTGGCCCTTATGTCTGCAAATCCGACTGTTGGATCTGGGAGTCCCTCCAATAGTTCTATCACCTGGTCAGAGTATGGGCTTTCAGAACCAATATTACAACTAAAAGGGAAACAAGCTTTAATACCCAAATTTGGTATTATCACCCTGCTGATAATATTTGGGTATCACCCTGCTGATACCCAAATTTGGAGATTAGGACTTCCTTTTTTTGTTTTTGAACAGGTTCTTTCACATGGTGAGTATATTACTAGTGGTGGCAACTATACCCTAAAATTGGACTTGTCTATATCCAGCATGCTTCAAATCCAAAGTATAATTCTTTTTGTGCAAAGTTCTTGTCTCCTATTCATCACTCTTACATCCTGTCTTGTCCCATGAGCAGGGTATCAGCTCTGCAAATGTAGTATGATTAACAAGGTGTAGCACAAAAAGGTGAGGACAGAAAGAGAGCAAGTTTTCAAGTCACCTGTACAGGTGAGCTCCAGGCAGAAAAGTATCATTGTGTGGAACAGCCCTGGCCAGTGAGAAGCCAGTGGAGAAGAGATAAGAGAGAAATAAAGGGGAAGAAGTAAAATTTGAAGAAATAATAGGCAAAACTTTCCAAATTTGATGAAAGACATGAGTCTTTAAATCCAAGAAGCTCAACGAACTCCAAGTAAGAGAAACTCAGAGAGGCCCCCAGTGAGTCACATTATCATCAAAATGGCAAATGGCCAAGAAAAGAGTGCTGAAAGAAGGGATTTCTTACATAAAGGGATTCTCAATAGTGAAGATAAACACTATCACATGAGCTTTTCCACCTTTTCATTGTGTATCCATTTTGTCACATTTTCATTTATTCTCGGAGAAGGAACCATTTTAATTCCTTTTTAAATGTTTTAATTTAAGTGTTCTTTGTAAAGTTTTCTATACTTTGCGTTTTAGATTATATCCTTTTTTATTTCCTCTCCAAAATACTTTCTTTTTTTTTTTTTTTTAAGATGGAGTCTTGCTGTGTCACCCAGGCTGGAGTGCAGTGGCACGATCTTGGCTCACCACGACCTCCACCTCCTGGGTTCAAGCAATTGTCCTGCCTCAGCCTCCTGAGTAGCTGGGATTACAGGTGCGCGTGACCATGCCCAGCTAATTTTTGCATTTTTAGTAGAGACAGGGTTTCACCATATTGGTCAGTCTGGCCTCGAACTCCTGACCTCGTGATCTGCCTGCCTTGGTCTCCCAAAGTGCTGGGATTACAGGTGTGAGCCACTGCACCTGGCCGACAATACTTTCTAAATAAAATACTTACTAATTTTAAATAAGATAACATGGAACTATTTCCTTTGTAGAGCCAAACTCCTAACATTAGCTCTTTGGTCACTGGTTGCATCTTCTCTTTCACAGAAGATGTGAGTATGCAGAAGAAAGAATCCACAAATTTGAAGATAAAACTTTTATAAAATATCAACTCTGAGAGGCCTAAAGGAAAAAGAGTGAAGACTAAACAGAACTTAAGGAATCTGTAGCACACCACTAATCAGACCAACATACACGTTATGGAAGGTGGAGAAAGATAAAAGAGAAATAAAGAAGTACAATCAAATGTGAAGAAATAATAGGCAAAACGTTCCAAATTTGATGAAAAACATGAATCTTTAAATCAAAGAAGTTCAACAAACACCAAGTAAGAGAGGCCCACCGTGAGTCACATTTTCATCAAAACGGCAAATGGCAAAGATGAAGAGTGCTGAAAGAAGCGATTCCTTACATAAAGGGATTTTCAATACTATTAATAACAAATACATCATCAGAAATCATGGGGGACATAGTCAGGGAGATGACATATTTAAGAGTTGAGAAAGAAACCCTATCCCGGCTGGGCGTGGTGGCTCACGCCTGTAATCCAAGCACTTCGGAGGCCAACGCTGGCGGATCACCTGAGGTCGGGAGTTCAAGACCAGCCTGACCAACATGGTGAAACCCCGTTTTTAAAAAAAAAAAGAAAGAAAGAAACCCTATCAACCAAGAATTTTGTGGTCACCAGAAATGTTCAAAAATGAGGGAGAATTTAAGACATTCCTAGAAAAACTAATGGCAAGGAAATTTACCACTACACTTGCCATACCAGAAATGCTGCTGGGCGTGGTGGCTCACTCCTGTAATCCCAGTACTTTGGGAGGCCAAAGTGGGCGGATCATGAGGTCAGGAGTTTGAGACCAGCCTGGCCAACATAGTGAAACCCCATCTCTACAAAAATAGAGAAATTAGCTGGGAATGGTGGCGCATGCGTGTAGTCCCAGCTTCTCGAGAGGCTCAGGCAGGAGGATCGCTTGAACCGAGGAGGAAGTAGTTGTGGTGAGCCGAGATTGTGCTACTGCACTCCATCCTGGGCAATAGAGTGAGACTCTGTGTCAAAAAAAAAAAAAAAGAAAAAAGAAAAATACTAAAAGGAGTTCTTCAGGGTGAAATAAAAGGATGCTAGACAGTAACTCAAGCTATGTGGAGAAATAAAGATCTCTAGGGTAAAGGTAAGTACATTGGACCACATTTATGACATTTTTTATATAACTCCAGTTTTTACTTTTTCTTTTTGAGAAGGAGTCTTACTCTGTCACCCTGGCTGGAGTGCAGTGGTGTGATCTCAGCTCACTGCAACCTCCACCTCCTGGTTCAAGCAATTCTCCTGCCTCTGCCTCCCACATAGCTGGAACTATAAGCACATGCCACCATGCCCAGCTAATTTTTGTATTTATAGTAGAGACATGGTTTCACCATGTTGGTCAGGATGGTTTCGGTCTCTTGACCTCGTAATCCACCCTCCTCAGCCTCCCAAAGTGCTGGGATTACAGGTGTGAGCCACCGCATCCAGCCTGCAGTTTTTACTTCTTACTGGATTTTTAAAAATCAATAAAAATTGCCAGGCATGGTGTCTGGCTCTGTCCCCCAGGCTGCAGTGCAGTTGCACAATCACGGCTCACTGCAGCTTTGAACTCCTGGGCTCAAGCAGTCCTCTTGCCTTGGCCTCCCAAAGTGCTGGGAGTACAAGTGTGAGCCATCTTACCTGGCCTCAGTAGTAAATTTATAGCTGTAAATACCTACAAATAATTTTATATCTTGAGGAACTACCAAAAAAGAGGAAAGTAAACTAATCTTACAGAAGGAAAGAAATAAGAGGGGGAAATAGGTGAAATGGAGAATAGATGAGAATCTATTCAATGAGAATCAATGAAACTAAAAAGTGTTTCTTTGCAAAGATCAATAACATTGACAAACTTCACGTAGATTGCCAAAAAAGACAGAAGATGCAAATAATTAAAATTAGAAATGACACTGAGGCATACTACAACAAACTTTTCAGAAATAAAGATTAGAAGATGATACTATGAACAATTAATTGTACAACTTAGATAACCTAAATAAAGTGGACACATTCCTGGAAACAGAAATTATCTTAACTGGATTAAAAAGTAATGAAAAATCTCAACAGCTCTATAACAAGAAAAAATATTAAATCAGTATTTCAAAACTTTCCAACAATGAATTGTTAAGGACCAAAGAAGTGTCAATTCATGAATGAATTGTACCAAACATTTAAAGAATAATTAACACCAGTGTTTCTCAATATCCTCCAAAAAAGTAGAATAGGAGTCCGGGCGTAGTGGTTCACGCCTGTCCTCCCAGCACTTTGGGAGACTGAGGCAGGCAGATCGCTTGAGGTCGAGAGTTCGAAACCAACATCAGAAACCTGTCTCTTCTAAAAATACAAAATTAACCCAGAGTGGTCACGCATGCCTGTTATCTCAGCTACTCAGGAGGGCTGAGGCAGGAGACTCGCTTGAGCCTGGCGTGGTAGAGACTGTATTGAGCCAAGGAGGCAGAGGTTGCAGTGAGCTGAGATCAGGCCATTGCACTCCAGCCTGGGTAACAGGAGTGAAATCTCATCTCAAAAAATTAGAATAAAAAAAAAGAGAGAGAGAGAGACCATCCTGGCCAACATGGTGAAAACCCATCTCTACTAAAAATACAAAAATTAGCTGGGCGTGGTGGCATGAGCCTGTAGCATCAACTACTGTGGAGGCTGAAGCAGGAGAATTGCTTGAACCTGGGAGGTGGAAGTTGCAGTAAGACAAGATTGCATCACTGCCCTCCAGCCTGGTGACAGAGTGAGATTCCATCTCTAGAAAAAAAAAAAAAGTAGAACAGGAGAGAACACTTTTCTTTTTTTTTCTTTTATCTTTTTTTTTTTTTTTTTTTTTTTTTTTTTTGAGACAGAGTCTCTGTCACTCAGGCTGGAGTGCAGTGGCATGATTTTGGCTCACTGCAACCTCTGCCTCCCGAGTTCAAGCGATGCTCCTACCTCAGCCTCCCCAGTAGCTGGGGTTACAAGCATGTGCCACCACAGCCAGCTAATTTTTTTTGTATTTTAGTAGAGATGTGGTTTCACTATGTTGCCCAGGCAGGTCTCAAACTCCTTACCTCAAGTGATCTGCCTGCCTTGGTCTTCCAAAGTGCTGGGATTACAGGCATGAGCCAGTGTGCCTGGCCAGAGAGAAACCTTTCTAAATCCATGAGGCCATCATTCCATTGATACTAAAGCCAAATAAAAAACAACTCTTGCTGGGAGAGGTGGCTCATGCCTGTAATCCTAGCACTTTGGGAGGCCCAGAGTGGGTGGATTGCTTGAATTTAGGAGTTTAAGACCAGCCTGGGCAACATAGTGAAACCCCATCTCTGTGAAAAAAAAAATAGAAAAATTAGCCGGGCATGGTGGTGCGCCTGTGGTCCCAGCTGCTTGAGAGGCTGAGGTGGGAGGATGACTTGAGCCTGGGGTGGTAGAGACTGCATTGAGCCAAGATTGTGCCACTGCACTCTAACCTGGGTGACAGAGTGAGATCCCATTTCAAAAAAAAAAGCCTCAAGAGAAAGAAATTAGAGACTGTCTTTTGTGAATACAAATGCAAAAATCCTTAAAAAAATATTAGCAAATCATATCTAACAGCACATTAAAAGCACTATACACCATGACTAGTGAGATTTACCTCAGGAATGCAAGGTTGGTTCAACAAAAGGAAATTTTAAAAAATGTAATTCTTCACATTACTAGTACAAAAGACAAAAACCCCACAGAATCACCTCAACTAATGCGGGAAAGGCATTTGATGAAACCCAACACTTTTCCATGATAAAAATTAAGAAAACTGGTTGAGTGCAGTGGCTCACATTTGTAATCCCAGCACTTTGGAAGGCTGAGGTGGGTGGATCACGAGGTCAGGAGTTTAAGACCAGACTGGCCAAGATGGTGAAACCCCGTCTCTACTGAAAATACCAAAAAATTAGCTAAGCATGGTGGTGGGTGCCTGCAATCCCAGCTACTCAGGAGGCTGAGGAACCGAAGTGCTTGAACCTGGGAGGCAGAGGTTGTGGTGAGCCAAGATTGCGCCACTGCACTCCAGCCTGGGTGACAGAGCAAGACTCTGTCTCAAAAAAAAAAAAAAAAAAAAAATTATGAAAATCAGAAATAAAGGGAGTTTATTCAATGAGACAAAATGAATTTATGAAAAACACAGTTAACATCATACTCAATAGTGAATGTCTGAAAATTCTCCCTAAGATCAAGGAGAATCGAATGTTTGATTTCTTTGTTACTATTCAACATTCTACAGAAAATTCTAGCCAGAGCGATAAGAAAATGAACTAAAAGCTTTCCCAATTAGAAAAGAATAAATAAAACTGTATTTGTAGGTGATATTTGATATATAGAAAATTCTGAAGAATTTACAAGAAAACTAGTAGAGCTTGTAATAAATTCCATAAAGCTGCACAGTACAACAGCAACAGATGAAAATTAGTTATCTATCTATAGGCCAGCAATGAACAATCAGAAAAGAAAACTGAGAATGTGATCCTTTTTTATGAAAGCATCTAAATAAATTACATGGGAATAACTTTACCCCAAGAGGTAAAATATTTGTACACTGAAAATTTCAAAACATTACTGAAAGAATTTAAAGAAGACCTAAACAGATATTGACACATAGGGAGATTTAATATTATAAAGGTACCAATATAACGAGAAGAGTCAACTCAATCTCTACCACAAGTCCAACAGTCTTTTTTTTTTTTGGCACAAAATAAGTGAAGAATGCTTGGTATCAGTGGTATTTCATAATGTAGTAGGGGGAGGCTTTGAATCATTTGGTAAGATCTGAGAGATAATAACAAACACATAGTTGAAGAAGAAGAAAAAAATGCAATAAGGCCAGGCATGGTGTGTGGTGACTCACGCCTGTAATCCCACTTCTGGAGGGTAAGGCAGGCAGATCACTTGAGCCCAGGAGTTCCAGACTAGCCTGGGCAACATGGTGAGACCCCGTCTCTACAAAATAATAGTGATAATAACAACAATAATACAAAAATCAGCCAGGCGTGGTGGTGCGCCCATGGTCCCAGCTACTCTGGAGGCTGAGGTAGGAGGATGACTTCAGCCTGGACCGGTGGAGACTGCAGTGAGCTGTGTTCCTGCCACTGCACTCCAGCCCGGGCAACAGAGCCAGATTCTGCCTCAAAAAAAAAAAAAAAAAAAAAAAAGAAAAAGAAAAGAAAATAAAAGAAAAAGAAAAAAGAAAAAAATGCAATATTTGACTTGGCGCGGTGGCTCACACCTGTAATCCAAGCACTTTGGAGGCCAAGGCGGGCGGATCACCTGAGGTCGGGAGTTCAAGACCAGCCTGACCAACATGGTGAAACCCCGTCTTTAAAAAAAAAAAAAAAAAAAAAAAGCAATATTTACACAAAGTATCAGTACATTGAAAACGCAAAGGAATCAATGATTAGAGTTTAGCAAGGTCAAATAAATAAAAAGAAATAAGAGAAAATAAAGTTCTAAAGACGTGATCGAATGGAGGAAGCAGGTCATTTCATGGATTGGCAGGTTTATCAACTGCGAGAATCCTGAAAGGGGTTCAGGAACGTGGGGAAAGTTTTTAATGTGCGTCTTGAGGGGCGAGTCCCTCGACGGACGTTTCGCCCTTCTGGTCCACTCCGTCGCCGAAGCCACCTGCTGGGTCTGGCCCCCACCGTTAGCCCTGCCCCGGACATGGGCCCCGCCCACAGGCCTGATTTAACCCCCAACCTTGTCTTCTGAGCCCATTTCTCTCTGTCGACCCACACACGCACTGAGCCGACCCCTTGATACCTCCGCACCCACGCGGAGGAAAACTAGAATTATGCTGAAAGAGTCCCATCCTGGCCAACTGCCCACGCAACAGTCACAACCCCCGCCAACGTCCAAAACGGAAGTGACGTTAGCGGCGCGCCGCCCTCTTTTTTAGTCGCTGGCACCTTTTTCCTTTGTGTCCTCTGGTCAGTCACTGCTTTGGTGAGGCTTGTGTAGACTGGGGGGTTGGACGGTGTTTCGGGGGGCAGCAAAGGTTACATTCGACGCGGGGCGATCGAGGAACCTCGTTAGAGAGGCGCGGACCCTTCCATTCGCGTCCGCCGGAGCCACGGAGCCATCGGGGGAGGCCAGGCCCGAGAGGCCACTCGGACCTTGGGTGCCCTAGAGGAGCCGGGTGGGAAGTGCAGTATAGGCCCGCCCGAGGGGGTGTTTCCAGCCGTTGTGTTCCCGTCTTCAGAAGTCTCCAAGGGTTCTGAGGCCTTAGAAAATAAGTCTCCAAGGCAACCTTTGTGAATTGTTTTTCAGAGGGAAAAGAATTTTGCCGTTCGCGTTCGGTTGACTCAGTCCCCCAGATCCTGCAACCCCACGGACCTGGCGATTCCACCGCGTTCGGGTGAGCATCGGGAGATAGTTGGTTCAAGGGGCAGCTGCTTCCTTCGTTACGCAAACGAGTGTTTCGTGTGAGATTTTGTCATGTGGCCTTTGCGAAACCTGTGTATTTCTTATTGACACATTTCGTTGAGGTAGAAAGGTGCTTTCTTAGTATTTCTGTATGTGCATATAAACATTTGTAGATCGCGAGTCTTTCTGCTAAAGAAAGCTAAGAATACTCAGCTGCTCTTATGAAGTTCCTAGCTTTGGCTGGGTGCGGTGGCTCACGCCACCTAAGTGCACGGTAATCCTAGCACTTTGGGATGCCGAGGCGGGTGGATCACTTGGGGTCTGGAGCGGGAGTTCGAGACCAGCCTGACCAACAGGGAGACACTCCGTCTCTACGAAAAATACAAAAAATTAACCGGGCATGGTGGCGCATTCCTGTAATCCCAGCTACTCCGGAGGCTGAGGCAGGAAAATCTCGAACTCGTGGGCAGAGATTGCAGTGAGCCGAGATCGCGCCATTCCACTATAGCCTGGGCAAAAAGAGCGAAACTCCATCTCAAAAACAAAACAAAAACAACAAAATCCACAAACACAAAACGAAGTTCCTAGCGCTGTACATCTCCGAAGAACTTCATAACCAGCCGTCTGGGAAGAAAGGATGGAGGGTTTATACACTAACACTAAAATAATCGAATTTACCAGGATGACTGTATTAAGTGTATTTTTCTTACATTTTTCTTTCGAAAAAAGTTAAACCTGTGGGTATTTTGACCATCCAGTACGGCGAATAAGTATCCATTGTAGATGCACCTGTTTTTAGCGTTTTCTGTATTTGCTCTCTCGTAAATAAATTTTATGGTGGACTGTTTGAGAGTAAACGGGAAATACATTGCAGAGATGAAGCTCGACATTTAAGTAGTTGGTAATGCCTGACTCAATGATAAGAATGTTGTCTTGGCCGGGCGTGGTGGCTCACACGTGTAATCCAAGCACTTTGGACGCCAAGGCGGGTGGATCACCTGAGGTCGGGAGTTCAAGACCAGCCTGACGAACATGATAAAACCCCGTCTTATATTTTTTTAAGATAAATATTAAAAAAAAAAAAAGTGTTATCTTACTAAAACCATAGTACCATTTGCATCAAGAAAATGAAAAAAGTTATCTAATATTTACTCTGTATAATAAACGAAAATTCTTCAAATTGTTCTGAAATATAACAGTGTTTTTGGATCTGAGATCTAGTCAAGCTTTTTTTTTTTTCCCCCCCCAAGGCAGAGTCTCGCTGTCGCCCAGGCTGGAGTGCAGTGGCGCCATCTCGGCTCACTCCGCCTCCTGGTTTCAAGTGATTCTCCTGCCTCAGCCTCCTGAGTAGCTGGGATTACAGATGTGCGCCACCGCGCCCGGCTGATTTTTTTTTTTGTATTAGTAGAGGGGTTCACCATGTTGGTCAGACTGGTCCCGAACTCCTGACCTCGTCTTCCGCCCTCCTCAGCCTCCCAAAGTGCTAGGGTTACAGGCATGAGCCACCGCTCCCGGCCTCAGATTGTTTTTGAGACAGGGTGTTGCTCTGTCACGCAGGCTGGAGTGCAGTGGTAGGATCTCGCCTCACTGCAACCACCGCCTCCCACGCCCAAGCGACTCTGCCGCCTTAACCGCTCGAGTAGCTGGGACTACAGGTGCACGCCACCAGGTCTAGCTGATTTTTGTACTTTTTTTGTTTTTTTGAGACGGAGTTTCGCTTTTATTGCCCAGGCTGGAGTGCAATGGCGCGATCTTGGCTCACTGCAACCTCCACCTCCCAAGTTCAAGCGATTCTCTTGACTCAACCTCCTGAGTAGCTGGAATTACAGGCATGCGGTAGCATGTGTGGCTAATATTTTGTATTTTTAGTAGAGACGAGGTTTCTCCATGTTGATCAGGCTAGTCTCAAGCTCCTGACCTCAGGTGATCCCGCCGCCTCGGCCCCCTCAAAGTGCTGGGATGACTGGCGTGAGCCACTGCGCCTGGCCTCTACTTTGTATAGAGATGCAGTTTTGCCATGTTGCCCAGGCTGGTCTCAGGCTCCTGAGCTCAAGGGATCTCAAAGTGTGGGGATTACAAGCGTGAGCCAGTGTGCCCAGCCTATTCAAGCTTTTTGAATTGCACTTGTTATGTCTTCTTTTTTAACCTAGAGCCGTTGCTATTGTTTCTCCATTATGTTGGCTTTTTCAAAAGTCATACATTTTTTATTTTTTTTTGAGATGGAGTCTTGCTCTGTCACCCAGGCTGGAGTGCAGTGGTGCTATCTCGACTCATCGCAACCTCCAGCTCCTCGGTTCAAGCGGTTTTCCTGCCTCAGCCTCCGGAGTAGCTGGGATTACAGGCGAGCACCAAGTGTGCTCAGCTAATTTTTGTATTTTTAGTAGACATGGGGTTTCACCATGTTGGTCAGGCTGGTCTGGAGCTCCTGACCTCGTAATCTGCCTGCCTTGGCCTCCCAAAGTGCTGGGATTATAGGCGTGAGCTACCGCTCCCGGCTTTCCAATTAATTAATTAATTGATTAATTTTTTGAGACAGAGTTTTGCTCTTGTTGCCCAGGCTGGAGTGCAATGGCACGATCTCAGCTCACTGCAACCTCCGCCTCTCAGGTTCAAGTGATTCTCCTGCCTCAGCCTCCCAAGTAGCTGGGATTACAGGCATGTACCACCACGCCCGGCTAATTTTGTGTTTTTATTAGAGACAGGGTTTCTCCCTGTTGGTCAGGCTGGTCTTGAACTACTGACCTCAGGCGATCCGCCTGCTTCACCCTCCCAAAGTGCCGGGATTACAGGCGTGAGCCACCGTGCCTTGCACAATTTTTGTTTTAGAACGCCACACATTGTGATATTTCTTTTCTTTCCTTCCTTTTTTTATTTTTATTTTTTGAGATAGAGTCTTGGCTGTGTCACCAGGCTGAGGCTGGAGTACAGTGTCCCTATCACGATTCACTGCTGCCTCAAACTCCTGGGCTCAAGCAATCCTCCTGCCTCAGCCTCCCAAATAACTGGGACCACAGGTTTGAGCCACCATTCCCAGCTAATTTTTTGTAGAAATGAAGTCTTGCTGTGTTGCCCAGGCCAGTCTTGAACTCCTGGGCTCAAGGGATCTGCCTGCCTTGGCTTCCCAAAGGAGTGAGCCACCATGCCAAACTTGATATTTCTGAGTGGATTTTTATTGAATCTTTAAATATTTTCTCCATTTCTGCGTTTCCTATAAACAGATAATTAGGTCCTGATCAGAGGGTGGAAAACTGGAAAGGGCTGAATAGGAAAAACTTTATGCTTTGCTAGGTCTTTTTTTTTTTTAATTATTTGTTTATATTTAAAATTTTTATGGGTACATGTATATATTTTTGGAGTACATAATATATTTTGATGCAGGCATACATCTCTCCCTCCCCCTCCTCCTCCCCTTTCCCTTTCTTCTCCTCTCTCCCTCTCTCCCCTCCCTCTGTTCTCCCTCTCTCCTCCGCCTCTCCATCCCCTTCCCTTCCATCTTTTAATGGAACATGATAAAACTTAACATGTTCCGTTAAAAGATAAATGCTTAAAGAATGCATCCCTGGCCTGGCGCGGTGGCTCATGCCTGTAATCCCAGCACTTTTGGAGGCCAAAGCGGGCGGATCACGAGGTCAGGAGTTCAAGACCAGTCTGATCAACATGGTGAAATCTCGTCTCTACTAAAAATACAAAAATTAGCTGGACATGGTGGCACGCAACTGTAATCCCAGCTACTCAGGAGGCTGAGGCAGGAGAATCACTTGAACCCGGGAGGCAGAGGTTGTTGTGAGCCGAGATTGCACCACTGCACTCTAGCCTGAGTGACAGAGTGAGACTCTGTCTCAAAAACAAAAAAAGAAAGAATGCAGCCCTCTATTCCATAGCAGATATAGATGGTGAATTTGGAGCTGAGATGGGTAAATTGGGAACTAGCATATTTCATGCTTTGTCTACTCAGCATCCACATGTGCCCATCTACAGACACTTGAATTCTCTTATAATAATTAAGTCTGCATTTCCACCTAACAAAATTGAAGGCAGGAATTTCTCACCCTTAAGTGAGAAGGTACACAGCCCCTCATCACAGGCCATATTAATTTCTTCTTTTTTTTTTCACTCTGTCCTCCAGGCTGGAGTGAAGTGGCGATATTTTGGCTCACTGCAACCTCCGCCTCCCAAGTTCAAGCAGTTCTCCTGCCTCAGCTTCTTGAGTAGCTAGGATTACAGGTGTGTACCATCACACCCAGCTAACTTTTGTATTTTTAGTAGAGACAGGGTTTCACCATGTTGACCAGGCTGGTCTTGAACTCCTGACCTCAGGTAATCCACCCACCTTGGCCTCCCAAAGTGCTGGGATTGCAGTTGTAAACCACCACGCCCGAGGCCATATTAATTTCTACTGAAATTTAGTGATATTTTCACTGAATATTCTGTTACCTGAAGACTATTATAAATTTAACCTCTAGTAACTATATACAAGATAGAAATAGAGATAAAAGTAAATGATTGGTTTATATAAATACATGCTTAGAAACTAACACGTATACATAACAATCAAAGAGAAAACCTGGGGTTGGGTGCAGTGGTTTACACCTGTAGTCCCAGCACTTTTAGAGGCTGAGGCATGTGGATCACTTGAGGTCAGAAGTTTGAGACCAGTCTGGTGAAACCCTGTCTCTACTGAAAGAAAATACAAAAATTAGCTAGACGTGGTGGCGGGCGCCTGTAATCCCAGCTTCTCAGGAGGCTGAGGCGGGAGAATTGCTTAAACCTAGAAGGTGGAGGTTGCAGTGAGCTGAGATTGTGCCACTGCCTTTTTTCTTTCTTTCTTTCTTTCTTTTTTTTTTTTTTTTAGAGACGGGGTTTCACCTTGTTGGTCAGGATGGTCTCAAACTCCTGACCTGGTGATCCACCCGCCTCGGCCTCCCAAAGTGCTGGGATTACAAGCGTGAGCTACCACGCCCGGCCCAGTACTGCATTTTTTCTATTGTAATTTTTTGTTATCCTTTCTAAGTGGCATGGGAGTGCTAGGAGGTTCTAGACATCATCCTTTTTGCTTCAGTTGTATAGCAATACCCTAGTTTCCCTTTAGTAATTGGGATTAATCCTTTCAATTAGTAGATTATTCCCTCTCACCTTCTTATTTTTTTTTTCCTCTTGGTTTAGTGGATATGAAACTCATAATGGCCAGGTGTTAATCTCACTTTCCAATGTACTGGGACCAAATAGTTGTCGGTGGGGAAGCATTCTTCATTATGGACTCAGATCTCCAAACTTGCAGTGCTCTGCATTGCTAGGATTGGAAGCAAAATTTCTGTCGTGGAACTGATTCTGCCTTCACCCATCAATTCCTGGGCCTGCACGTTCTGACTGTAGTGAGATAGTAGCATGTAATGATCTCTGATTCAGTGCATGGTCTGTGGAACAGAATCCCATTCTTTCAGAGGGTGTCTGCCAGTTGGCCCTGTATCTGAATTTTCAGTAAGCCATTTCATCTTTCATTTAGATCAGCTGCTTCTGAGTGATGGGATGTGTGATGAGACCAGTTCCCACTGTTGCACTTCCTTTGCAGTGAAATGGGTTCCTTGATGAAAGACTGTATTGTGTGAATGCTGTGACTACAGTGAAAGCATTCTGCGAGTGCATGGATGGTGCATTGTATAGGCAGAAGCCTAGTGGATTTGCTCTCCCCTATACAAATCTGCCTCTATACAAACCCTATATGGATTTGCCTCTCTACTGGTTAGGCAGTAGGCAGAAGCATAACTAGTAGAGAGGCAAATCCATATCCAGAACATGGGTCTATTCCAGTGAGGATGAGTCATAGTCACCTTCATGGTACGAGTGATGCAACGTAATCATCTTGCCACCAGGTGGCTCCCCTGGTTGCTCTAGAAATTAATGCCCTTGGTTCAAGACCAACCTGGAGAATAGGGTGAAACCCATCTCTACAAAACAAAAAATCAAACCCTGCCCCCCAGAAACCCCCAAAATTAGCCAAGCTTGGTGGTATACGCCTGTAATCCCAGCTACTCAGGAGCATGAGGCAGAAGGATTGCTTGAGTCCAGGAGGTCGAGGTTGTAGTGAGCCATGATCGTGCCACTACACTCCAGCCTGGGTGACAGAGTGAGACCCTGTCCCCACCACCCCCAAGAAAAGAAAAGAAAAAAGAAGTTAATGCCCTTAAATATTCAGTGTTGGTTTTTGCTTTTAGCAGATTAGGCACCTAGCAGTAGTGTTAGCTACATCAGCTTTGGTAAGTGGGAGTCCATACTCTTGAGCCGTAAGTAGCCTTTATCCCTGTTTTTATGTCCATCTTATTCCAGGGCTTATGGAGCAAGCATTGAGGTGGCTGGGGAAAGCAATTGACTTCTATATAGAGTATCATTTTGTCCCTCTGATTATTAAAAGTCTCATTTCTAGTGGATTACCTTTGCTGGTCATTTACATGAGACACAAATATCTTCACAGTCCATGTCATTTAAGAGACTATCCGTATATATTTTTCTAGACGTACCAGTCTTGTTTCGTATACATCCTTGACCATTTGGTGAAACCATTAGCAACTTCTCGTGGATCATTGTCTACTTGTCCTTCTGGCCATGTTCTGTAGATCCAGAGAATAGTCAAATATACTGTGAGAAGTTCTGCCACTGGGATGAGATTCTTAGCTGAGCTGTTGTGTTTCTTCTCCCACTTTTGGGTGGTGCTAGCATATTGTGCAGACACATCTGTAAACAGGCTTTGTCTTGGATAGACATAAGAAATACCTCAGGAAGCCACAGGTGTGGATTGAGGGGAAAGGAGGTAGTGTGAATGGAGCTTGTGTTGAGTCTTTGCCATTTGCTCATGCAGTTTACTTGTACTCAGTGGAACTTCCAGAGCTCAATGTCTTCTGTGCCATTTCCATATCATGAAAGATTGCTGCTGCATTTCCCCCCCCCCCCCACCAAACTTGGGGTTTTGTGGGTCAGACAACCTCAAGTTCATGGTAGGAAGCTCAGGCCACTTGATCATTTGATATCCCTTGTACAACTTCTGTGTTGTGCCCAGTGGTAACTGTTTACTCAAAAGGAGACTAGTTTCCTGCAGAAGAGGGAATATACTTATTCTGAACTACTGCTATGATTTTCCTACTGGCACTTGCTAGAGCCTTCCAGCAATATCTTATTTGAGCATCGCTGTATCTGCTGGATTATTTCCACCATATTCTTAAAAACCTTGTACTGCAGCCTGAGCTTGGAGCACTGCAATCACTTGGTGTTCACTCACTTTTTGTTTGTTTGTTTTTGCTTTTGAGATAGAGTCTCGCTCTGTCACCCAGGCTGGAGTGCAGTGGCATGATCTTGGCTCACAGTAGCCTCTGCCCCCCTGGGTTCGAGTGATTCTCTTGCCTCAGCCTCCCCAGTAGCTGGGACTACAGGCATGCACCACCATTCCTAGCTAATTTTTGTAGTTTTAGTAGAGACGGGGTTTCACCTTGTTGGCCAGGATGGTCTCGATCTCTTGACCTTGTGATCCACCTGCCTCAGCCTCCCAGAGTGTTGGGAATACAGGCGTGAGCCACCACGCCTGGCCTTCACTTGTTAGCATTATAACCAACTCTGGAGATGGGTTAAAGCACACTGAAATGTGGTATATGTTGTCTAAAGAATCTTACAGATTTGCCAAGTGTTGCACCTAATTTTTGGAAGCACTGACTAGGAGTGACACCTTGGAGGGGATAATCTTGATATGGTCTAGACCACTGAACCCCCAAATTTGTATTAATTGGGTGGCTCAGGCCTGTAACCCTAACAGTTTGGGAGGCCGAGGCAGGAAGATTGCTTGAGGCCAGGAGTTCGAAATCAGCCTAGCCAACATAGTGAAATCCCATCTCAGGCAAAAAAGAGATACAAAAAAAAAATTAGCCTGGCATGGTAATATGCACCTGTAGTCCCAGATGCTTGCGAGGGTGAGGCAGGAGGATCACTTGAGTCTAGGAGGCGGAGGTTGTGGTGAGCTGTGATCACGCCACTGCACTCCATCCTAGGCAATAGAGCAAGACCCTGCCTGAAAAAATCAAAACAAAACCAAACTTGTTGATTTAGCTGGCTCTTGAACCTCCCATCTTCTACTTTGTAGCCTGTAAAGGTATCCGAACTATTTACTGTTTTCTGTTCATGGGATCCAGTGTAGAAAATATTATCAATGTGTTGGACTGTTGCATTGTTTTCTGTAATATCAAAACCTCTGACAACTCTATTTTGTTAGAAAACAGGAGAATTGATATGATAGTCCACAGCAGTTCTCCAGAGTCCATGTGACTTCTGCACAGTCCTGAGTGGTGTATTACCTAGGTCTGGTGATTGGGTGAGAGACTGTGAATCTCCCCTGTGGTGACTCTTACCAGGTTTTTGGCCACTAAACTTGAGACTTCTTGTTACATAGATGAAGCAATATTCCAAGACCCAGATTGGCAAACAGTGGCTTATGGGACACATCTAGTCTTAAACCTGTTTTTGTAAATTATAATTGGAGCAGAACAACCATGTTCATTTGTTTACACATCTGAGAATTCTTTATGCTACAAGCGCAGAGTTGAATATTTGCAACAGACTGTGTGGCCCACAAAGTATAACATTTACTATATGTCCCATTACAGCAAGATTTATTAATCCCTGTTGTAGGCTGCGTATCTATTTCATCCTAGGGATGAAATGTGATGAGTTTGCTAACACCAATGATGTGTCTGGGCCAAAGCATTCCAGTTGTTGGTACATTCATTGTGCCCTTGACACTTGATGTAGCCTCATTGTCTTTGATAGTTAAGTGCTACCCACCTGATTTTTGGCGCTCAAGGTTCTCATCATCCCTGTTGAAACAGAGAACTCATCTCAATGATTGTATCTCCTGTAGTCTTAACAAATGTACAAAAGAGAATAAACAGAACTTTTCAAGGATGGAGGTACTCCCTTCAGTTAACTATTTCTGAATGCCTTCATGAAGAGGGTGTCTTTGGGCCCTCAATGTAGTTGAAGAAGGGGGGCTGTGCAGATCACATGTAATAAATCCAGTGCAGCATTCCTGTGTGTCTAGGATTCTCTCTTACGTTAGCCAGGGAAGCTCTTGCATATTAACCCTGTTAACTGTAGGTCATGAGTACAAGTTTCAGGCATCCAACCAATTTAGCTGTTAGAATCATACCGTGGTCTATTAACTAATACGTAAAATCCAAAATGTCTAGTAAGTACCTGTATTAGGCTCTTCTCACATTGCTATAAAGAAATACCTGAGACTGGGTAATTTATAAAGAGGTTTAGTTGTCTCACAGTTCTGCAGGCTGTACAGGAAGCATAGTGACTTCTGCTTCTGGGGGAGGCCTCTGGAAGCTTCCAGTCATGGCAGAAGATGAAGCAGGAGTAGGTACATCTTATGTGGTGGGAGTCAGGAGCAAGAGAGATGAATAGATTAATGCTGTCAGGCAGAAGTGAATTTTAGCTCACACAGGACTGGATTAGTTCCCACATAACCCAAACATCTCTTGTTAGGCCCCTCCTCCCAGTGCTGTGATATTGAGGACCAAGCCTCAATAGGAATTTTGATGGGAACAGACCACATCCAAATCATAGCAGGGGTTTATTTATTTATTTATTTATTTATTTATATTTTATTGCGTTTTAGGTTTTGGGGTACACGTGAAGAACATGCAAGATTGTTGCATAGGTACACACATGACAGTGTGATTTGCTGCCTTCCTTCCCATCACCTATATCTGGCATCCCTTCCCATGCTATCCCTCCCCAACTCCCCACCCCCCGCTGTCCCTCCCTTTCCCCCCTGACAGACCCCAGTGTGTAATGCTCCCCTCCCTGTGTCCATGTGTTCTCATTGTTCAACACATAGCAGGGGTTTAAGATATGTCTTTCATTCAGATGTCTCCATTCCAGGTTCCATATTGTCATTCTTCCCTGATTACACTGTACGTTTTAAAAAATTTAGTTTCTTGATGCCTCAGCATTCTAACAGGCTGTGAGCTCCCTGCTCAAGTGACCAGTGTGATAAGGTGGGTTCCTGCTACAAGTTCTTCTGTTGGCCCTCCCCTGACCATGACCTAGTAACATTCAAATGCAACAATGAAATTGCATGCCTTTTGCTTTAGTACTATACCTCAGGCCCCTATAAAGGCAATTGCCCTTAAGGGAGGCCTCTCTCAGCTCCCTGACTGCTTGTGAGAGCCTCCTGCTTTGGTCCTCCTCCAGCACGGCCCCCTGAAGGCATGGCATGTCTCCCTCTCTAGAATCTATGAGTGTCATAAATCCTTTAATTTCTTGAGCCTCTCCAAGTGTAATTGCAGGAGTGTGTTGGAGGGATGCTGAAAGATCCCACAAGAGGGACTTACTGCCCCATTTACAACACAGTTGGTGAAAAGGGTGAGATCATTTTGAACTGGGGTGGAAAGTCTCTTGTAAGTGCCCTTTGACTTTTTGTGGCTTGCTGATTGACTGCCATTTGGGAAGGCGGCCTGTCTTGTTGGAGTTTATGTGTATTGCTATGCTGTGCTTTGTGTTGCCCTTTCCAAGTGTTGGCGAAGAGTCTTTGTCATAAAGTTTGGATCTTGTGCTAGTCCCAGTAATGCACCCCAGGATACTGCTTACCAGCCATGATCCCAGGAAGAGAGGTAATCATCCTGTTCTCCAGGATCTGGGGTCATTTGTTCATGCGAAGCTGGCACTACTTAGTGCACATACAAGTGACTGTGATTCGAAGAAGGGACCCTGGCAATAGAATTGGGCTCCTCTTCTGTATATTTGCACCAACTACACCTTGCGAGGTGCCTTGTGTGTTGCGATGCTATTCCGGTTTGGTACTGATGCTCCCTGCCCCTGCCAACTCCATGGAGAATGGTAGCTCAAGGTTTTTTTAAAAAATGAATGGAAGGAATACTTGATCCCTCCCTCGCTAAGATACTTGAGCATGTTTCTCAACTTATTTGAGGTTACAAATCTTGGGGCTGAGCGTGGTGGCTGATGTCTGTAATCCCAGTACTTTGGGAGATTGAAGTGGGAGGATCACTTCAGGCCAGTAGTTTGAGATCAGTGTGGCCAACATGGTGAAACTCTGTCTCTGCTAAAAATACAAAAATTAGCTGGGTGTGGTAGTGTGCACCTGTCATCCCAGCTACTAGGGAGGCGCAAGAGTCACATGAACCAGGCTGTGGAGGAAGCAGTGAGCTGAGATTGCACCATTGTACTTCAGCCTGGGTGACAGAGCAAGACTGTCTCAACAACAACACAAAAATATTTTTGGTTAATGTTTCAGCACTTTTTTTTCCGTAGTCTTGTTCTGTCACCCAGGCTGGAGTACAGTGGCACGATCTTGGCTCACTGCAACCTCCACCTCCTGGGTTCAAGTGATTCTCCTGCCTCAGGCTCCTGAGTAGCTGGGACCACAGGTGCCCACCACCATGCCCAGGTATTTTTTGTATTTTAGTAGAGACAGGGTTTCACCATTGCCAGGATGGTCTCAATCTCCTGACCTCATAATCCGCCTGCTTCAGCCTCTGTGCTGGGATTACAGGCGTGAGTCGCTGTGCCCGGTCTGATCATATGATTTTTATACTTTATTCTGTTAATGTGGTGTTAATCACATTGATTGATTTGCATATGTTGAACCATCCATGCATTCCAGGGAAAAATCCCACTTGATTATTATGAATGATACCTTTAATGTACCGTTTTTTTTTTTTTTCTGAGATGGAATCTTCTCTGTTGCCCAGACTGGAGTGCAGTGGAATTTTGGCTCACTGCAACTCTGCCTCCCAGGTTCAAGCATTTCTCCTGTCTCAGCCTCCCGAGTAGCTGGGACTACAGGCACTCGCCACCACGCCTGGGTAATTTTTGTATTTTTAGTAAAGATAAGGTTTCACCATGTTGGCCAGGCTGGTCTTGAACTCCTGACCTTGTTATCCCCCCTGCCTCGGCCTCCCAAAGTGCTGGATTACAGGCATGAGCCACTGTACCCAGCCTGATGTACTGCTGAATTCAGTTTGCTAATATTTTGTTGAGGATTTTTGCATCTGTGTACATTAGGGATATTGGCCTATACATTTCTTTCTTTGTAGCATCCTTCAGTTTTTTGGAATAATTTCAGGATTGGTTTAGATATTCTTTTTTTTTGAGACGGAGTCTTGCTTTGTTGCCAGGCTCCAGGCTGGAGTGCAGTGGCACAATCTCTGCTCACTGCAACCTCCATCTCCTGGGTTCAAGCAATTCTCCTGCCTCAGCCTCCTGAGTAGCTGGGACCACAGGCACGCACCACCACGCCCAGCTAATTTTTGTATATTTTAGTAGAGACGGGGTTTCACCATGGTCTTGATCTCTTGACCTCGTGATCCACCCACCTTGGCCTCTCAAAGTGCTGGGATTACAGGTGTGAGCCACCGCGCCAGGCCTGGTTTAGGTATTCTTATATGTCTTGTAGAACTCACCCATGAAGCAGTCAAGTCCTCAGTGTTTGTTTTACGGGTGATTTTAGCTAGTGATTCGGTCTCCTTCATTATTGGTCTATTCAGATTTTCTCCTTTTTAGGATTTTGTGTTGGTAGGTTATGTGTGTCTAGAAATTTGTACATCTCTGCTAGGTTATCTAGTTTGTTAGGATGTAATTGTTCCAGGTAGTCTTTTATGATCCTTTGTATTTCTGTAGTTATCAGTTGTAATGTTTCCTCTCTCACATCTTATTTTAAGTGTTCTTTTTTCTTTTCTTTCTTTCTTTATTTTATTTTATTTTCTATACAGGATCTTGCTCTTGCCTGTGCTGGAGTACGGTGCTGCAATCATGTCTCACTGCAGCCTTGACCTCCTGGGCTGAAGTGATCCTCTCACCTCAGTCTCCTGAATAACTGGGACTACAAGTTTGTGCTACCATGCCTGGCTATTTTTTTTTCTTTTTTTTGAGGCAAGCTCTGGCTATATTGCCCAGCTGGAGTGCACTGACACGATCTTGGCTCACTGCAGCCTCTGTCTCCTGGGCTCAAGCTATCCTACCTCAGCCTCCTGAATAGCTGGGACTACCGGTGTGCACCACCATGCCCAGCTAATTTTGTATTTTTTCGTAGAGATGGGGTTTTACTGTGTTGCCTAGGCTGGTCTCGAACTCCTGAGCTTGAACAGTCTGCCCACCTTGGCCTCCCAAAGTGCTGAGATTACAGGCTTGAGCCACCATGCCCAGCCCCAGCTATTTTTTAAAATATTTTTTGTACAGATAACGATCTTGCTATGTTGCTCAGGCTGGCCTTGAACTCCTGGACTCAGGTGATCCTTCTACCTCAGCCTCCCAAAGTGCTGCGATTACAGGTGTGAGCCACTGTGCCCAGCTTCTTCTTCTTTTTTCTTTTTTCCCCACCTCTTGATCTATCTAAAGGTTTGTTCATCTTTTCAGAAAACTTTTTAGTTTCCTTTTTTATTATTTTTCTTATTTCATTTATTTCAGTTCTGGTCTTTATTATTTCCTCACTTTGGGTTTAGTTTGTCGTTCTTCTAAGTCCTCAAGGTGCAGTGTTAGGGTGTTTACTTGTGATTTTCTTTCTTCATATAGGCATTTATTGTCATTAACTGACCTCTTAAATTCTTTGCTTGTTCAGGTATGTGTTACTTCATTTCCACTTTTTTTTTTTTTTTTAATAGAGATGGGGTGTCACCATGTTGGCCAGGGTGGTCTCAAACTCCTGACCTCAGGTGATCCGCCCATCTCGGCCTCCCAAAGTGCTGGGATTACAGGCGTGAGCCACTGCGCCTGGCCTTCATTTCCACTTATTTATGAATTTTCTAATTTTCTTCCTGTTACTGATTTCTATTTTCATACAGCTGTAGTCAGAAAAGATATTTGATATGACTTTAATCTTCTTAAATTTGTTAAGACTTGCTTTGTTGTTGTTGTCGATGTGGCCTATGATCTATCTTGGATAATGTTCTGTGTTCACTTGAGAAAAATGTGTATTTTGCTGCTGTTGGATGGAATGTTCTGTGTATGTCTGTTAGATTCTTTTGGTCTAAAGCGTAGTTGTAGTCTAATGTTTCTTTATTGGTTTTCTGTCTGAATGATGTGTCCATTGTTAAAAGTAGGTTATTCAAGTCCCCCATTATTTTATTGCAATCTGTCTCTGCCTTAAGATTGATTATTAATTTGCTTTGTATATTTATGTGCTCTGATGTTGTCGACATATGTAGTCAGCCTTTGGAATGTGGGGGGGGATTTGTTTCAGGGTGACCACTTTCCCACCTGTGGATACCAAAATATAGGCATGTTCAAGTATCTTATAAAATGATATTGTATTTATTTGAAAATTATGCACATCCTCTCATATACTTTAAAACATCTCTAGATTACTATAATACTTAAAGTAAATGCTATGTAAATAGTTGTTTTGTAGTATTATTTGGGGAATAATGACAAGGGAAAATATCTGCACATGCATAGCACAGTTGGACCCATCCACTTTTTTTTTCTGGATATTTTCAATCCATGGCAGGTTGAATCTACCCTAATCAGTGGAGATGTGGTACCCATGAATGTAGATGGCCAAGTGTGTATTTACAATTATTCTATCTTCTTGATGAGTGGATCCCTTTATTATTATTTATTATTATACAACGACCTTTGTCTCCTCTTACGGTGTTTGACTTAAAGTTTACTTTGTCTGATATAAGTAATACTTAACCTAGCTGTCTTTTGGTTTCTATCTGCATGGAGTGTTTTTCCCTCCTTCCTTTGTTTTTAATTTATGTATTCCTTAAGGGTGAAGTGAGTCCCTTATAAGCAACATATCATTTATGTCTTTTTTTTTTTTTTTTTTCCCATCCATATGTCTTTTTTCATTTCTTTTCTTTTTTTGAGATGGAATCTAGCTCTGTTGCCAGGCTGGAGTGCAGTGGCATGATCTTGGCTCACTGCAACCTCTGTCTCCCAGGTTCAAGTGATTCTCCTGCCTCAGCCTCCCGAGTAGCTGGGATTACATGCACGCACCACAACGCCCAGCTAATTTTTGTATTTTTAGTAGAGATGGCGTTTCACTATGTTGGCCAGGATGGTCTCAATCTCTTGACCTCGTGATCTGCCTGCCTCAGCCTCCCAAAGTGCTGGAATTACAGGTGTGAGGAACTGCACCCAGCAAAGTATACTTATTTTGTGTGATCAGTTAGTATCAATATCCTGCTATAAGGATAGACCTCTGCTTTTGTTTTTCTTTGAAAATCTTCATCTCTTTTTCATTTCTGAAGGACAGCTTTACTGGGTATGGTATTCTTTGTGTGAATTTTTTTTTTTCCTGAGAGCAGTTTATATATGTCATTCCATTCTCTCCTGGCCTGTAAGGTCTTTGGTGATGGGTCTGCTCATAACCTTATTGGAACTCCCTTATTGGAAAAAAGATTTGCATCTTTTTTCATGCTGCTTCCAAGATCCTCCACTTTGCTTTTCATTTTTGACTGTTTGATTATATTACACCTTAGGGTAGCCTTGTTTGGATTGAATGTGATTGGAGATGTTTGCCCTTCCTGAGTTTGGATATTTATATATTTTCCTGAGTGTGGAAACATTGCTGCTGTTTCTTTGTGTTCTCTTTGTTTCTTCCTTGTCTTCTTGCACTCCTGTAACTCAAAAATTTGCTCTTTTGATGATGTCCCATGAATCCTATAATTTTTCTTCATTTTTGTGTTTTCTCCTTTGTGTATTTCTAAATAGTCTTGTTTTCAAGTTCAAAGATTTTTTCTTTTCCTTCTCTACTGTTGATGATCTCAATTGCATTTTTCATTTCTTTTGTAAGAACTGTAAAGGAAGGAAGGAATAAAAATACAAGCAGACGTTTTAGGAAAAAGATAACTCTTGAATGATAATAAAAGGTGATTTTCTGAGAAGACCCATCAAATAGTCGACATAGGGCGGAGTCTGATTTGCCGCTGCTGTTCTGCATGTTTTGTGCCCTCTTGGAGGAGCAATGGGCAGAGCTTAGAATACTGATTTCAGTGTTTCTACTTGGAACCCTGCTGAGGCAACCAGAGATGGAAATGAGTTTTGACTTGTTTGTAAAACTAAAACATTCTGGTTCTAATTCTTTATAGACAAATAGAACAGCACATTTTAAGTAAGCCCGGTATCAATTCCCAGAGTCCTTTATATGGTGGTAATCATGAGGGAGTAACAAAAACCACAGAGGATCAGACATAGGGACGAACTTGACTGCATTCAAGACCTGGTTCACCACTTCCTAAGTAGATGATATTAGAAGAGTCATTTGTGTTTTCTGAATTTAGGTTTTTTCAGCACTAAATAGGGCTATTGTTCAGATAAATAAATGAGCATATATATATATATATATATATGTATATGCACCAATATATGTATATATATGTAATGTCTAACATATAACAGTCCCTAGTAAATAGCAGTTGGTATTATTAATACTCATTTTATATAGAACATATATCATTTCTAGTGGATTTCACACATATCACCAGCAGTAAAGATTTAATATATGGTATTTCATAAATGATAAGTAATGCTTGTTGATTAATTATTGATGTCTACATGAGTTCCGTTACTCTATATAAAGAGGAATAGATTGCCAGTTATCCACTTATATTTATAAGCCACGCTGACACGTCCTTGGAATCACAAAAAGTGTGTCTAGAGATATCTCACTGTCACCCTCACAGGATAGAAACCATGTGTTTGTCCTATGGTAAGTTTTTCCAAAAATCTGCTTTAGGTACCTATATTACTGTGTTCTCACGGCTATGCAGAAATGTGTAAGACTGGATCATTTATAAACAAAAGAGGTTAACTCACAGTTCTGCATAGCTGGGGAGGCCTCAGGAAACTTACAATCATGGCAGAAGGCACCTCTTCACAGGGTGGCAGAAGGAATAATGAGTGCAAGCAGGGGAAATGCCAGATGCTTATATAAACCATCAAATCTTGTGAGACTCACTCATTATCACGAAACAGCATGGGGAAACTGCCCCCATGATCCAATTACGTCCTCCTGGTTCTGCCCTTGACACGTGGGGATTATTACAATTCAAGATGAGATTTGGGTGGGACACAGAGCCATACTGTATCAGTACCCTATGCACAATATAGAGTCCAGTGCTCTAGGCCTTAATATTCACACTAGTAGTTCCTTTCTGAGGTGCTGAAGTGGGCCAGAGAGGGCTATTGTGTAAGTTAGCTCCCTTATATGTGTGCTTTGTGAAGAGGTGCTGCATAATCTCATTCGTGAGTTATATTACCATGGGCAAAAAAAGACTCACATTTTCAGGTCTTAAGTTTCTTTACCTGTACAATGAGGATATTATACTGTTACTTACAACAGCCTGGCTCACAGTTTCTTTTTCTGGCTCTAGGTGAGACAGAACTGCAATGGCATTTTATGGATGTAGTGTGTATTTGTGTGAGTTTATATGAATTATATGAGAATTTTGAACCAGGATGCAATGACTTCCATGCATGCGAATGTTGGAACTGTGATTGTGTTTGGGTTTTCTTGCCTTCTTTCTTTTCCAGGACTTCTTTCTAGGACCTCAATCTGTCTTCATGAAGAAAAGACAGAAGCAGAAAGGAAGATGGCTTACTGCCTGACAAATTGTTATCAGGTATGCAGAAAGTGTATACTTTCACAAAATTACATACTTGCATCACCAGTAAACACATTGCCTTCTAGGCAGATGTTTTTCCAGAGCTTCTTTAAGTAAATAAAGACTCACTCAAGCACTGAGTCACTAGTTGAATTTCCCCCAGGGAGTGGAGGTTCTCATACTGGTGAAGGATTACCTTGAAAAACGTTTCAGTATTTCAGTAAGCATTAATTAATATTGTTCCTTATGGTGCCAGATGTATGTTTCTCATTTTGCTGAGTGGTCTGGCAGATGTAAAGGAAGATGAAAGCATCCTTTACTCAAAGACTAATCTTGGCCAGGCACAATGGCTCACACCTGTAATCTCAGCACTTAGCACTTTGGGAGGCTGAGAGGTGGCAGTACTGCTTGAGCTTAGGAATTTGAGACCACCCTGGGCAACATAGTGAGACACCGTCTCTTAAAAAAAAAAAAAAAAAAAAAGCAAGCATAGTGGTACATGGCTGTAGTCCCAGCTACTCGGGAGGCTGAGGCAGGAGAATCACTTGAACCTGGGAGGTAGAGGTTGCGGGTAGCCAAGATCGCGCCATTGCCTCCAGCCTGGGTGACAGAGCAAGACCCTGCTTCAGCAACAACAAAAAGACTTAATTATTTATCACTGTTTGTTTATTTATTTATTTTTTGAGATGGAGTTTCACTCTTGTTGCCCAGGCTGGAGTGCAATGGCGTGATTTTGGGTCACCGCGACCTCCGCCTCCCAGGTTCAAGTGATTCTCCTGCCTTAGCCTTCCAAGAAGGTGGGATTACAGGTATGCGCCATCACACCTGGCTAATTTTGTATTTTTAGTAGAGACAGGGTTTCTCCATTCTGGTCAGACTGGTCTCGAACTCCCGACCTCAGGTGATCTGCCCGCCTCAGCCTCCCAAAGTGCTGGGATGATAGGCGTGAGCCACTGTGCCCGGCCATTTATCACCATTTTATCAAGTATGTGATGCAGTGTACTCTGGGGTATTTTTATTTTTTAGATGGAGTCTTGCTCTCACCAGACTGGAATGCAGTGGTGCAATCTCGGCTCACTGCAGCCTCCGCCTCCCAGGTTCAAGTGATTCCCCTGACTCAGCCTCCCGAGTAGATAGGACTACAGGTGTGCACCACCACGCCCGGCTAATTTTTTTTGTATTTTAGTTGAGATGGAGTTTCACCGTGTTGGCAATGATGGTCTTAATCCCCTGACCTCGTGATCCACCTGCCTTGGCCTCCCAAAGTTCTGGGATTATAGGCATGAGCCACCACGCCCAGCCTGGCGTAATTTTCAATAGAGGGAAATACGGTGAGAAAGTACACACAGTCTGCTTGTGATGAGAAGTTCATGTTTGAGATGTACCATTAAAGCCATACAGCTGGAATTGACAAGTAGTGAATGAGCAAGGATAGAGAGAGGAATATTTGGGATTTACCTGGGATTGTTGAGCCTTGGGTAGATAATGAGAGACCTCACAACTCTTTATAGGCATTGGGGTGTGTTAACTGATTCTTCAGTGAACGTTGGTTGATGTGTTACTTGGCATAAGTCAGCATGTGTGTGATGGTTTAGGACTCGGTGACCTTTGAGGATGTGAGTGTGGACTTCACTCAGGAGGAGTGGACTATATTGGACCCACTTCACAGAAACTTATACAGAGATGTGATGCTGGAGAATTATGAGAACCTGGCCAAAGTTGGTAAGACTGCCATCATTTTATGCAGCCTCTTATGGAAGAGATACACATTGTGTACTTGCTGTGTTACAGAATTCTTTTTGTCAACACTGAATAAAGCAGAGACACTGTCCCTGCCCTATAGGTCTTAATTACTCTGGTGGTTTTCAAAATGTGGTCCAGTTTCAGCAGTATCACTGTTACTCCCTCAGAAATGTACAGTCTTAATCTCTGCCTTTGACCTACTGAATCAGAACCTGTCCACCTGGATTGTCATCTGTGTTTTAACTGTCCTTCCACATGAATGTGATGCACTATCATATTAAGAATCACTGGTGTAGTTTTATTCTGCAGCTATACAAGGGTCTCTGTTTCACTTTCTTTTCTTTTCTTCATTCAAGAGTTTGACAACATACCTTATTTCTGTCACTACAAGGTTATTGCTTTGTAAATGTGTACATAAGATTGAATTTGCTTTTCAGAGGTCAGAGATAGCCAATTTTTGGGTGCATAAAAGAGGTATTTTCAGTTTTAGTCTATTTGAAATAATTTCACTGCTTTCTCCAGAACTATAGTTCCTGATTAATAGAAAGGTTTATCATCTCTTGTATGAGCCTCTTCCATTTATTTTTTTGAGATGGAGCTTTGCTTTTGTTGCCCAGGCTGGAGTGCAGTGGTATGATCTTGGCTCACTGCAACCTCCACCTCCCGGGTTCAAGCGATTCTCCTGCCTCAGCCTCCCAAGTAGCTGGGATTACAGGCACATGCCATGACACCCGGCTAATTTTTGTATTTTTAGTAGAGATGAGGTTTCACTATGTTAGTCAGGCTGGTCTCGAACTCCTGACCTGATCCACCCGCCTTGGTCTCCCAAAGTGCTGGGAGTACAGGTGTGAGCCCCCTTGCCTGGCCTGAGCCTCTTCCATTAACGTATCATTATTCATGTAAAGGATTTCAGCTCCTTAAACCCAGTCTGATCTCTTGGTTGGAAAAGAAGAAGAAGAATTGAGGACATTGCAGCAAGGACTTCTCCAAGGTGAGTATTTGTGAAGAACCGCCTTGGTCAGTGAGAAGTTAAGTATGTTTGGAAGCTGTGTTAGTCTGTTCTTGTGTTGCAAGAAAGAAATACCCGAGACTGGGTAATTTATAAAGAAAATAGGTTTATTTTGGCTCACAGTTCTGCAGGCTCTGCAGAAGGCATGGTGCTGACATCTGCTTCAGGTGAGAGCTTCAGAAGCCTTAGAATCATGGCAGAAGGCAAAGGGGGAGCAGGCAAATTACATGATGAGAAAGGGAGTAAAGAGAAGTTGGGGGTGGTGTCACAGTCTTTTAAACTAGTGGTCCCCAACTTTTTGGCATCAGGGACCAGTTTCGTGGAAGACAACTTTTTCACAGAAAATTCCTGGGTGGCAGGGGCATGGTTTCAGGATGATTCAGGTGCCTTACATTTTTGTGGACTTTATTTCTACTATTATTGCGTTGTAATATATAATGAAGTAATTATACAACTCACCGTAAGGTAGAATCAGTGGGAACCCTGAGCTTGATTTCCTGTAACTGGATGGTCCCATTTGGGGATCTGGGGGTGAGGGAGACAGTGACAGATCATCAGGCATTAGATTCTCATGAGGAGTGCGCAAGCTAAATCCCTCGCATGCACAGTTCATGATAGAGTTGGCTCTTCTGTGAGAATCTAATGCTGCTGCTGATCTGACAAGAGGCAGAGCTCAGGAGGCAATGCAGGATGGGAGTGGCTATAAATACAGGTAAGGCTTCACTTGCTTTCCTGCCACTCACCTCCTGTGGTGCAGCCCAGCGCTGGTCCGTGGCCTCAGAGTCGGAGACTCCTATTTTAAACTACCAGGTCTCACATGAACTCAGAACAAGAACTGACTCATTACTCCGAGGATGTCAGTAAGCCATTCATGAAGGATCTGCCCCCATGATCCAAATACCTCCTACTAGGCCCCACCCCAAATATTTGGTGTTATATTTCCATATGAGATTTGGAGGGAACTAACATCTAAACCATCAGAAACATAATGAGGAAACTTTTAAGATGTACCTTGTCTCACAAGGTTGAGGCCATTTAACTCAGAAGTTATAGAAAATATTCCATTTCTGATACTCTTTAAATTTCCATCTACTCCAACTTTCTATGATCTCTTGAAACTATGTATTTTGTTTCTTTTTCAGGTTCTTTGCTTTGAAGTATTTCTTAGTCCAGATCTTTCCTACTTTTCTGATAACATTATTTCTGTTTAACGTTAGTTTTAAACTAGTCAGTTTGTAGCAAATTAGCTAAAATTTTGACTCTTTATTCTCATCATTGCCAAATTTTTGACATAGTCTAAATGTTCAAATTTGGCTTTTTTATTCTTATGTTTATTTTGAAAACAAATGTGAATGAGGCCTATCATTTTTAACTCTTTCATTTTACCTTTTTTTCTTTCTTTCTTTTTTTTTTTTTTTTACAAACCTCAATTTATGTTTTTGTTTAATTTCAGAACGGGCTATAAAACTTCATACCAATGTTTCAGCAGTGCAGCAGGATTTTTGTAAAATACAAACTTCTAATGGGATACAAACGGTAATTTTAAGAAAGGGTATTTCTTATTTTTCACATTCATAGAATATTGGGACTTCCAATGAAGAAAATAAGCACAAAAGACAATTGAGAGAAATAGCGTTCACTCAAGAGGGAACAACGTCAGGCTGGGTGCAGTGGCTCACGCCTGTTATCCCAGCACTTTGTGAGGCCAAGGCAGGTGGATCACTTGAGGTCGGGAGTTCAAGACCAGCCTGATCAACATGGAGAAACCCTGTCTCTACTAAAACTACAAAATTAGCCAGGTGTGGTGGCGCATGCCTGTAATCACAGCTACGTGGGAGGCTGAGGCAGGAGAAGCACTTGAACCTGGGAGGTGGAGGTTGCGGTGAGCCAAGATTGCGCCATTGCACTCCAGCCTGGGTAACAAGAGTGAAACTCCGTCTCAAAAAAAAAAAGAAGAGGGAGCAATGTCTCTGGAGAGATACTCTGATAATGACGAATTTGGGGAGATTCAGAAACTTAGTGTGAAACTGTGTCCTTCTAAAAAAAAATGGAGTAATGATATCAAAGAGGAGGACACATTTTCTTGTAGGTAGACCTCTCTCTATTGTTCCTTAAAGCAAATACAAACTAGCTGAATTTTCCCCCAGAAAGTCATACCTCTCACATTGGTGAGGCATTACCCTGAAAATTATCTGAGTATTTTTGTAGTTGTGAATTAATGTTCATTTTCCCAGTGCCAACTGCATATTTTTTTTTCTGGGTGCCAGGACAGGTATGGGGTATGAAAGTGTTCTTTTTTTTTAAGGAATTTATTCATATCATCATTTATCAAGTGTTTCTTGTGTGGTCCAGCGTGTACTGCAGTAGAGAGGAAAGGAGACGAGCTCCCAGTCTAGTTGTGGTTGATAAGTTCACATGTAAGAGGTGCTGTTACAGCCATGTTGCTAGAGGAAATTGACAGTGAGTGAATGTGGATAGAAGAGTTCCTAGGACCATTGAACCTTGGGGTGTAGATGGTGGGAGCCCTCAGTACCCTGTATAGGCATTGGGTCCCCTTTCCTCATTCTTCAGCCAACATTGGTGGACATGTTACTTGGCTCAAACCAGCATGTGTCTGATGGTTTAGGACCTAGTAACCTTTGACAGTGTAGCTGTGGAGTTCACCCAGGAAGAGTGGACTTTACTGGACCCAACAGAGAGAAACCTGTACCGTGATGTGATGCTGGAGAACTACAAGAACCTGTCCTCAGTAGGTAAGTGTGGCATCATCCCTTGTGTCCTCTGGAACAAGAAACAAATTATGTACTTATTGTGTTCTAGGATTAGTGATTAGTGATGTCAAATCTGAATACAGCGGGATGTATACACATTGAAAAAAATTTTTAATGAATAAAATAGGAAATAACATACAGTTCTTATTCTAATGGGTTTTAATCTTGTATGTTTGTTTGCATCAATAGCATCACCACCACTCTCTCAGAATTGTGTACTTTCTCAGACTCCACATTTGCTGTATTAAATCAAAAAGTCTGCTGTTGGGGCCTTGTCTTCAGATGAGTAATTCACTTTAAAGTTGAGAACTACTGGTATGGTAGTTTTCCCAAGAGAATCAAGATCTCTCTTTGAGCTTCCATTCTCTACTTTAATAAAGGTTTTAGTGGTTTTTAAAATTTGAATTGAACATTTCCTGTTTAGAAGAAAAAGCGCAGCTCACTGCCAGTGCTTATTTCTTGGGGCAAACAGGAAATGGGTTAAGCTTGAATGTGAATTTCAGAAGTCAGAGATAACCAGTGTCTTTGGAGAACAGAGAGTAGGGATGTATGCAATTTAGGTACTTTTCGTTGCCTTAATTAGAAACGTAGTCCCTGTTTCATGGAAAAGTTTGCCATTTCTTGCATGAGCCTCTTCCATTGGTGTATCTTTCCCTGTGTACAGATTACCAGCTTTTCAAACCCAGTCTGATCTCTTGGATGGAGGAAGAGGAAGAGTTGAGCACATTGCCAAGAGTTCTGCAAGGTGAGTGTTGTGAAGAACAACCCTGGTGCATGAGAAGTTCTCAGTATGTTTGGAAGGATAATGAAGAAGTTTTATAAGATGCCCTTTGAATCAGAAGGCTGAGTCCACTGGATTTGGATTTTTTGGGGTTTCTTAACTTTTCATTCTCTGTTACTTTGCATCTATCCAGACTTCTGATAATAAATGACCTTACTTCTTCAAGTTTATGGTTTTATCATATGCTTTTGTTCCAATTTTTCCTCCTTTTTTTTCCCCTGATAGTAGTGTTTCTATTCATCATTATGTTTAATTTTCATAGAATAAGTTGTTTTAAAAATTACTAAAACTTGACCCGATATGATAGCCAAATTTTAGGTATAAGTAAATTGCTAAAATCTGTCTGCTTTTTATTTAACCTACCATTTTGTGTGTAAACTCTCATATATGTTCTTCTCTTCTACTTCAGAATGGAAAATGTGCCTGAAAACCAGTGGGCCAGCCCTTTGGCAAGATAATTTTTGTTTAAAAACATTAAATGGGATTCAGTTGGTAAGATTAACAAAATAACTTTCTTATTTTTCACATTCAGAGAAGACTGACATTGCATTGTAGAAATCAGCAGAAATGGCTAGGTGGGGTGGCTCACACCTGTAATTCCAGCACTTTGGGAGGCTGAGGTGGGTGGATTACGAGGTCAGGAGTTCGAGACCAGCTTGGTCAATATGGTAAAACCTCGTCTCTAGTAAAAATACAAAAATTAGCCGGGTGCAGTGGGGCATGCCTGTAGTCCCAACTACTCAGGAAGCTGAGGCAGAAGAATTGCTTGAATTTGGGAGGCAGAGGTTTCAGTGAGCTGAGACAGAGAGCTCTGCACTCCAGCCTGGGTGACAGAGTGAGACTCTGTCTCAAAAAAAAAAAAAAATCAGCAGAAATGATAGATATTTGAGAGAAGTGGCACTCACCCAAGAGGGAGAAATATCTGGAGAGATATCCCATACCTAGTGTGAAGCTTGTGAAGAACTTCCCATGAATGTTCATTCCGACATGTATAACTAGACATTTGAGTTTTTAAAATAACTTCATGAAAAGCTATAGGAATCTTTCCAAGATTAGAGCAGATGGCATAGGATTCTTACAGTAGGATTCCATTGTTCAAGTTGAAGGAAATCCAAAGGGTAGGAACTATATGCATGTTATAAAAGTGGCAAAAATAATGATCATAATGTTTTTTTGTTTTTTTGAGACAGAGTCTTGCTCTGTTGCCAGGCACCAGGCTGGAGTGCAGTGGCGCAATCTCTGCCTCCTGGGTTCAAGCAGTTCTCCTGCCTCAGCCTCCTGAGTAGCTGGGGCTACAGGCGCGCACCACCACGCCCAGCTAATTTTTGTACTTTTTAGTAGAGACAGGATTTCATCATGTTGGCCAGGATGGTCTTGATCTCTTGACCTCATGATCCCCCTACCTTGGCCTCCCAAAGTGCTGGGATTACAGGCATGAGCCACCATGCCCGGCCCATAATGTTTCTTAGATGAGTGATATCTATAATAAATTTGCTAAAATGCTTCCTTCATTATTCATTCCTGTATTAACAGGCAAGAAACCAAAATGGAGAGGAACTCTATGACTGTAAGCAATGTGAAGAAGTCTTCTGTAAACATTCATGCCTTAAGACAAACATGAGTACTCAAAATAGAGAAAACACGTCTGAATGTATTCAGTATGCAAAAGACCTCCTTTCTCTATACAATAAAACCTCTACCATAAGGAAAGTTTCTGTGTTCAGTAAGCGTGGAAAATCTTTCAGCCTGATGTTAAATGTACAGGTCGAAAGAAAGTGCACACAAGATAAATCCTTTGAATGCATTGACTATGGGAAAGTCTTTGTTCATCAGTCACACCTTGAAGCGCACAGGAAAACTCAAAGTGGAGAAAAACTCTATGAATGGAAGCAATTTGGGGAAGCATTTACTCACTCCACAAGCCATGCTGTAAATGTTGAAACACACGTTATTAAAAACCCCTATGAATGTAAGGAATGTGGAAAATATTTTAGATGCCCTACCCACCTTAATAATCACATGCAAACCCACTTTGGGATAAAACCTTATAAATGTAAGCACTGTGGGAAAACCTTCACTGTGCGGTCAGGCTTTCTTGAACATGTACGAACTCACACTGGAGAGAAGCCCTATGGGTGTAAGGAATGTGGTAAAGCCTTTCGTACATCTGCAGGCCTTACTGAACATATAAGATGTCACACTAGAGAGAAAACCCTTAAATGTGACCATTGTGGGAAAGCCTTTATTTCTTACCCATCTCTTTTGGACATTTGAGAACTCATAATGGAGCGAAGCCATATGAACATAAGAAATGTGTGAAGGCCTTTGGTACATTCTCAGGCATTATTGAAGATATAAGAAGTAACACAGGACAGAAACTCTTTGATTGTGACCAGTGTGGGAAAGTCTTTGTTTCTTTCTCATCTCTTTTTGCTCATTTGAGAACTCACACTGGAGCGAAGCCCTTTAAGTGTTACAAATGTGGGAAACCATTTACCTCTTCTGCCTGTCTTCATATTCACATGCAAACTCACACAGAAGAGATACCTATCAATGTAAGGAATGTGGGAAAACTTTCACTAAGTGCTCATATCTTACCAAACATTTACGAACGCACACTGAAGAGAAACCCTATGAATGTATGAAATGTGGGAAGGCCTTCACTGAGCGCTCATACCTGACTAGACATTTACGAAGACACAGTGGGAAGAAGCCCTATGGATGTAAGAAATGTGGAAAAGCCTTCACGGAACGCTCAGACCTTAATAAACATTTACGAACACACACTGGAGACAGGCCCTATGAACATAAGGAGTGTGGGAAAGCCTTTGTTACCTCCTCAAGTCTAACTTATCATTTAAGAACTCACACTGGATATAAACCCTATAAATGTAATACATGTGAAAAAGCTTACAGTAGGTCTTGTGTACTAACTCAACACTTAAAAACTCACGCTGCAGAGACGACTTCGGAATGTAACACATGTGGAAAATCCTTTTGAAATTCCTTGTGCTTTAATGATTGCTTACAAACTCACACCGAAATAAAACTGTATAAATGTAAGGACTGTGGGAAAGCCTTCACTTTTCATTCAGATCTTACTAATCATGTGCAAATTCACACCAGAGAGAAGCCCTATGAATGTAAGGAATGTGGGAAGGCCTTCCGTACATCCTCGGGACGTATTCAACATTTAAGGACTCATGGGAGAGAAACCATTTGAATGTGACCAATGTGGGAAAGCCTTTGCTTCTTTATCCGCTCGTATTGCACATCTGAAAACTCACACTAGAGAGAAGCTCTATGGATGTGAAAAATGTGGAAAAACTTTTGCTGTTTCCTCAAGCCTAACTGAACATGTAAAAATTCACAGGAGAGACTAACACTATCAATGTAAGGAATGTGAGAAAGCCTGAACTCTTGAATCTTTCTGGATTTGTACAAAGTCCCACTGGAGAGAAACCCTGTAAATGTAGGGAATGTGGGAAAACAGTTCCTTTTTTTGGAGAAGGAGTTTCACCCTGTCACCCAGGCTGGAGTGCAGTGGCATGATCTTGGCTCACCGCAACCTCCGCCTTCCAGACTCAAGGGATTCTCCTGCCTCAGCCTCCCGAGTAGCTGGGATTACAAGCATGTGCCACCACACCTGGCTAATTACTTTTTTTGTTTTGTTTTGAGATGGAGCCTCACTTTGTTGCCAGGCTGGAGTATAGTGACACCATCTCAGCTTGCTGCAACCTCTGCCTCCCAGGTTCAAGCGATTCCCCTGCCTAAGCCTCCTAAGTAGCTGGAACTACAGTTGTGTGCCATCACACCCAGTTAATTTTTTGTATTTTAGTAGAGACGGGGTTTCCCCATGTTGGCCAGGATAGTCCCAATCTCCTGACCTTGTGATCTGCCCACTTCAGCCTCCCAAAGTGCTGGGATTACAGGCATGAGCCACTGTGCCCGGCTCCTAATTTATTATGTTTTTGGTAGAGATAGGGATTCACCCTGTTGGCCAAGCTGGTCTCTAACTCCTGACCTCAAGTGATCACCAGCTTCAATCTCCTAAAATGTTGGGATTACAGGCGTGAGCCACTGCACCTGGTGTTCTTCTCATCTTATTGAACATGTAAAAACACCCCGCAGAGAAACCCCTTTTTTTTTGAGATGAAATCTTGCTCCGTAGCCCAGGCTGGAGTGCAATGATGCAATCTTGGCTCATTGCAACTTCTGCCCCCTGGGTTCAAGTGATTCTCCTACCTCAGCCTCCCAAGTAGCTGGGATTACTGGTGTGCACCACTGCACCTGGCTAATTTTTTGCATTTTTAGTAGAAATGGGGTTTCACCATTTTGGCAGATTACTGACCTCAAGTAATCTGCCTGCCTTGGCCTCCCAAAGTGCTAGGATTACAGGTGTGAGCCACCACACCTGGCTGAGAAACCTATTTTATGTAAGGAATGAGGAAAATCCTTTTGGAAGTCCATGTGCCTTTTTTTATTTTTATTTTTTGCACACAGGAGTAGGCTTTAGATAATGTGTGGTCCATGTGCCTTAATAGTCACGTTGTAATTCATACTGGTGAGAAAACTTATCAATGTAAGCATTGTGTCAAAAGTGCTCATTTGTCTCTGTTCACTTCAAAAATCGGAAAGAACTTACACTCTGAAGATGCTCCATAAAGTTAGAGGCATCTGGGAGAACCGTTGGAATCTCCTGACAATGTATTATGTAAGAGTTCACCCTGAGGCTGTACAGTGTTAGAAACAAAGCTTTCAGTGTTTCCCTGGGTTCTTGCAATGGAGATAAACCCTTTGGATATAAGATACGTTCAGAAGTATTCTTGCCAAATACTTTGGTGTTCGCCTGCAATTTCACAGTGGAGAAAAACTTCATGAAGGTAATAAATGTTGGAAAGTAATTCTTTATATTATTATTCAACCTTTAGTGAATGAGGTACATTCACACTTATGAGAAACGGCATGTATGGAATATCAGAATTGCTTTTCTGTTTACTGAAACCTGACAGAAACATGGCTTTCTAGGTGGTTCTATAGAACTATTTTTTTTTTTATCTTTTTTTTTTTTTTTTGAGATGAAGTTGTGTTCTTGTTGCCCAGGCTGGAGTGCAATGGTGTGATCTTGGCTTACCACAACCTCTGCCTCCCGAGTTCAAGCGATTCTCCTGCCTCAGCCTCCTGAGTAGCTGGGATTACAGGCATGACCACTATGCCTGGCTAATTTTGTATTTTTAGTACAAAAATACAGTACCATGTTGGTCAGGCTGGTCTTGAACTCTCGACCTCAGGTGGCCTGCCCACCTTGGCCTCCCAAAGTGCTGGGATTACAGGTGTGAGCCATCGCACCCGGCGTATAGAACTATTTTGAAAGTTTCTCACACCCCTCTGCTCATCCCTGGCATGGTATGTCTTTCTCCACACTACTCTAGTCTAGTTGCTACATCCTCTGGGTTACTACTGACCTAAAGTGGGTCTTCAGGATTCAGACAGTCCTAACAGTGTAGATTCTCTTTTGGTTTGTCATGGTCTTAGACATGGTCTACCTATAGTGGCTCACACTGGCCAAGGTAAAGGGTATGATACAGCTTTACAATGTATAAATACTCTTGTTCCTCTTTTCACACTTGATCTCAGATAAATGGTCAGGGTTGAAGGAGGATCTGAGTGGAGAAAGGTTGAAATAACAAGTAGCTTAAGATACTGTGATTTCATGGCCATGGAGGGAGACCCATAACCCTTCACCTGGAGAGGTGGGAACTCCTGTAACTATTGGGCAGTGCAGAGAGGTGGTAGGAACCACGAATGTTGTCTTTGATGCCACCGCTTGGCAAAGCAATCATACATGCCTGACTCAATTAACTGCTATGATTGGCAGTATGACCCATTTCTGGATTTTCATTTTGCCCATGTGCTATGAAAGCAGAGACTCCTGTGAACATGGATCGTCATATTCTGCTATGCTTGATACCGTCACTGGCACTTCCTGAATGTGGCCCTGGGATACGCACACACACAAGCTGCATAACCAGGTTCCAGTCTGAGTGGTACAAATTTAAATATTTCTGTTACATCATGTACAGCCATTAAGGCTCTTGTTGCTGGTGACTCATTCTGTGGTTCTTAATCCAACCAGTGTAATGGTAATCCAAAACTTCAGGTAAATTTGCCAATCCTGAATTGGCTGGGTGTCATGGCTTATGCCTGTAATCCCAGCACTTTGGGAGGCCAAGTTGGGCAGATCACTTGGGCTCAGGAGTTCAAGACCAGCCTGGGCAAACATGGTGAAACCCCATCTCTACAAAAAAATACAAAGATTAGGCTGATATGATGGCACATGCCTGTAATCCCACCTACTCAGGAGGCTGAGGTAGGAGTCTCACTGAGCCCAGGGAGGTCAAGGCTGCAGTGAGCTGTGATTGCGCCATTGGACTCCAACCTGGGTGACAGAGTGAGACCTTGTCTAAAAAAAAAAAGAAAAGAAAAACTGAATCGAGAAGGTCTGTCCGTTTTCATGTTACATGTTTTCGTATGGAGAGGAACGGGTTTTAGAGTGGTTCTCCTGTGGTATGAGTGTTATTATTTAGCCCATCTTTGTTGTCTTTGTTGCCAGTGACACAAAAGATGCAGATTAATCTTAAATGCCTTGTGTGACTTCTGTCGCCTGACAGACTGTCCTTAGATGCCATCCTGATTGTCTCAAATAAGACCTATAGGTTCTCCCTAAACTTTTTCACAGTTGTCTGAGAATGAGCACTTGTGGGTCATGGGTGAGGTCAATACTGCAGGTTGGCCTCATCCTGGTGCTTGGACTAGTGATGTGTCACTAAGAAATGATATCTTAGTTTCATAGCCTAGACATTGCCTAGCTTCAGAAGCTCATTCTGATTGTCAATATATAGTCACTTGAGCTGGGCATGGTGGCTCACTTCTGTAATCCCAGCACTTTGGGAGGCTCAGGTGGGTGGATCATGAGGTCAGGACTTTGAGATCAGCCTGACCAACATGGTGAAACCCCGTCTCTACTAAAAATACAAAAATTACCTGGACATGGTGGCGAGCGCCTATAATCCTACCTACTCAGGAGGCTGAGGCAGGAGAATCGCTTGAACCCGGGAGGCAGAGGTTGCGGTGAGCCAAGATTGTGCCACTGCATTCCAGCCTGGGCGACAGAGTGAGATTCTGCCTCAAAAATAAATAAATAAATAAAGTCACTTGATCTTTGTATACTACATTTTACTAGAAGTTTTATTCAACATTCTTTAACATTCTAGTTGTTTTTTTTTTTTTTTTTTTTGAGATGGAGCCTTGCTCTGTTGCCAAGCTGGAGTGCATGGAGTGCAGTGGCACGATCTCAGCTCACTGCAACCTCTGCCTCCCGGGTTCAAGCAATTCTTCTGGCTCAGCCTCCCAAGTAGCTGGGACTACAGGCACCCGCCACCACTCCTGGCTAAGTTTTTTGTATTTTTAGTGGAGACGGGGTTTCACCATGTTGGCCAGATGATCTCCATCTCTTGACCTCATGATCCACCTGCCTCGGCCTCCCAAAGTGCTGGGATTACAGGTGTGAGCTACTGCGCCCGGCCAAGATTCCGGTTTTTATGTATTTGGGGTTTTCCACATAGGCATACATATTATCTGTAACTGATAGTTTGATTTTTCCACTTCTCTTTGATCATTTATGTCTTGTGTAGACAGAAAAGACTAGAACAATAACTAGAAGTTGGCTGGGCGTGGTTGCTCACAGCTGTAATCCCAGCACTTTGGGAGGCCAAGGCGGGCAGATCACAAGGTCAGGAGTTCGAGACTAGCCTGGCCAACATGGTGAAACCCTGTTTCTATTAAATATACAAAAATTAGCTGGGCGTGGTGGCACACGCCTGTAATCCTAGCTACTCAGAAGGCTGAGGCAGGAGAATTGCTGGAACCTGGGAGGCGGAGGTTGCAGTAAGCCTAGGTTGCGCCATTGCATTCCAGCCTAGGGACGGAGAGAGTCTGTCTCAGAAAAACAAAAAAAACTACGAGTAGTAAAAGAAGCATAGTTTTCTTTCTAATCCTAATGGCAGATGTTTTCCATCTTTAGGAATCACTGTATTGGTTGCTGTAGCGTTTTAAAAAGTCGGTTTTTCTACCTTTCATTGTTTAGGGAGTCTTGCCCATGAATAGCATAAGAATTTATTTAATGCTTTCCCTTGATTCCTCTTTGTGATCTTGTTTACTCAGAACATTCAAGTACTTAGAACTGACTGTACCTGCCCTTGATAAATATCTGCCCTTGATAAATACCTAATATTTAAAAATATAAGTAAATAAAAGGAGTTTTTTAAAAGTGCGGAAAGTTAACTGATTGATATTCCAAGGTTATATCATCCTTGTAATTCCAGAAAAATGCAATTTTAGTATAATGGATTAACTTTTTGTTTGCCTGAATATTTCATATACCTATAATGTAAAGATTTTTAAAAAATTTACATTGGCATGTAATATTATTTTGTTAGCCTATCATTACCTGTTTTATTGTATGAAGATTGGAGTATTTTCTCCTTTCCTTAACTCGTACAGTACTTTCTTATTACAAGTATTGTTTTACCAGTCATAATTCACTGGCAGAATCAGCTGAATCTGGATTACTTGTTGCCATTGTTATGGGATTATTTTTATATTTTGTAGGCACTGGTAAGGTTTCCAATTTCATCTTTTTAAAATATTTATGTTTTCTTTTCTAATTTCTTCTTAAGTCTGTTTTGTCAAGAATTGTTTTTATAGGCTTTTTTGTATTTTAAAATTTATACTCAATGTTTATAATATTTTCTGATATTTTAAGTGTTTGTGGCTTTTGCTGTTACATACCTTTTACATACCCCTTTTCATTCCTGATACTTCTTTTTTTTTTTTTTTTTAAGATGGGTTTCACCATCATGGCCAGGCTGGTCTTGAACTCTTGACCTCAGGTGATCCACCCACCTTGGCCTCCCAAAGTGCTAGGATTGCAGGCGTGAGCTACTGTGCCCGGCCCATTCCTGATACTTCTTTGTGTCTTTTCTCCTTCATGAGAAACATTAATATTGCTAGAATTTACTTAATTTTGTTAATTTCTCTAAAAAAAAATGGGTTTGATTATTGTAGTATATTTTTGGTTTGTGTTCTGTAGTAGTCAAGTAAATTGTCATAGGATGGTTTAAGCAACTGAAATTAATTTTCTCAGTGTTACGGAGGTTGTAAAAGTTGTCAGGGTGCCAGCATAGTTGGTTTTTGGTGAGGGCATCTTTTCTTGTAGAGTACTGCCTTCTCATTATCTCTCATTATGCTGCCCCTCTTTGGCTGACAGATACATCAAGCTCTCTTGCGTCTCTTCTTTATAAGGCACTAATACTATCATGAGAGCCTCATCCTCATGATTTCATCCAACCCTAATTACCTCCAGAATCCCCCGTATGCAAATATAAACACCTTAGGAGTTGGGACACCAAGATATGAACATTGTTGGGGGAGGAGGGTATACACAGTTTAGTCCATAGTGTTCTATTTTGTTAATTTTTATTTTTAATTTTTGCTTTCAGCATAGTACATTATTTTTTCTGACTTTTAGGTTCAGGGCATACATGTGCATATTTGTAACATGGGTAAATTATGTGTTGCTGAGGTTTGGGATATGTGAGCCGAGATCACGCCACTGCACTCCAGCCTGGCGACAGAGTGAGACTCCCATCTCAGAAAAAAAAAAAGGTTAAATGGGTTTCCCATTCAAAGATTTCTTTTATGGTGATGAAAATGTTCTAAAATTATGTTTGAACAACACTGAATGTACTAAAAAATACTGAACTATATAGCTTTGAGTGAACTATGTTATATGTGAATTATATCTCAATAAAGGTGATCTAAAAACCGAAAGAGAAAATCATGATAATAGCTACATCATTGGGAGCATAAAACTTTAATGTCTATTAAGCATTTACGGTAGTAAGATACAAAAAACAGTTACCACCAGGTGTCATGGCTCACACCTGTAATCTCAGCACTTTGGGACACCGAGGTGGGTGGATCGCCTGAGGTCAGGAGTTTGAGACCAGCCTGGCCAACATGGTGAAACCCCATCTCTACTAAAAAACAACACAAAAATTATCTGGGTATGGTGGTGTGTGCCTGTAATCCCAGCTACTCGGGAGGCTGAGACAGGAGAATTGGTTGAACCCAAGAGGAGGAGGTTGCAGTAAGCAGATTGTGCCACTGTATTCCAGCCTGGGTGACAGAGGAAGACTCTGTCTCAAAAACACACACAGCTTTTTTTTTTTTTAAAACATGGAATATTAAAAGTTGATATGAAACCACTGGGATGAAAAGATTATGATCTGGATATTGGCATAAGTAAACATATTACTGACATAGAGTCTAGAATCAGATACAGGTATACATAGGAATTTGTAGTTTAATGAACATGGAATTTCAAATCAGTAAGTCAAGGACAGTTTATCAATATGTGATACTACAATAATTGGCCATCTTTCCAGAGGAAAAAAATATTGCATCCACTATTCCACACTACATGCTGAAATACATTCCATGAGTATGAAAGATTTCAATGTTTTTAAAGTAATATGCTGTAGAAGAAAATTAGGAAATCTGTATGTAATGTGGAGTTTATGGAGACTTCTTAATGCAAGACAGGAAACTTAAAAAATAAACTCCTTCTTTAGATGAAAAATTTATTAACTCCACAAAGGCCACCCACTACAAACCACAGCAAAGATGATTTCTGGAGAAACCAGAATCACTCCTGCATAAGTGAATGCCTGATATTAGAGCTATTTTGCAACGCAGTATCGCAGGCCCTGGAACTCGCGGTAAGATCTCAGAAAACAATACATTATTCAAAGAAAAAAAAAATTTTACAAAAAGTGTCAGTAGTTGAAAACACAAAAGAATCAACTATTTGACTTTAGAATGGCGTCCAGATCAATGAAATAAGGGAAAATAGAGGCCTAAAGTTGAATTGGGCCCAGCGCTGTGATGCACGCCTGTAATCTCAGCCTTTGGGGAGGCCTAGAAGGGAGGATCGCTTGAGCCCAGGAGTTTGAGGCTGCAGTGAGCCGTGATCGCCAGCCTTGATGACTCGGTGAGACCGTCTCAACAACAAAAAAAAGACAACATCGAATGAATGGAGGAGATAGACCAGATCATGGACTTACAGATTTAGCAAGGGAAGAATAATTTAAGGGTGCTAGGAACGTCGGAGGAGGCGAGAAGAAAAGCTTTTGTGAACATTGTGAGCATCCCGCGGAGGAGCCCCCACCTTCAATCTTGCCACCACCACCGGCCCCACCCTAGGTATGGGCCCCGTCCGCAGGCTTGGTTCTAACCTCAACCTTGTGCTGTGGGACCATTTTGGCCTCTATCTCCCAAGTTGAGCCGACTCCAGGGCCTCTCCGTACCCACGGGGGAGTAAACCAGAATTTCTCTGCCTGAGGATGTTCAGCTTGGGGGAGATTGCTGTCCCCCGAGCGCTCCTCCGCGTTTGGGTCTGGAAATGGAAGTGACGACATCAGCGGAGCGCCGCTGTCTTTTCCGGCGCTTTCTTCGCGCTGCCAAACCCGTTTTCTTTCTGGTGGTCTTCGGCCTTAATACAGCCTGTGGCGAGGCAGGTTAACGGTCGGGAATCAGCGGCGGAAGTGGTGGTGAAAGTAGCAGTTTGGCCCGCGCCCCCGAGGGTCCTCCTTAGAGAGGCCTTGCCCTCTCCGCTTGGTCCGCTGGGGCCGCGCGGGTCTTCCTGGCGCGGCCAGGTCCCAAATGCCACTGGAGCTGTCACTGCGACGGCCCTGGGCCAGGAGCGCTTTCGAGATCTGTCGTAAGGACGCTTCCTCAAGATTTTTGCAAACACGGAGATTGCCGGTTCATCTTCCTCCAAGGCAATCTTTGTGACTTTTTTTTTCCTGAAACAACGAATTTTCGCCGTTCGAGTTGATTGTGGTCCTTAGTCCCCCCATCTGGACCTGGCGAGTCCGGCGCGTGCTGGTGAGCACTGGGGTGAAAGTTGGTTTCAGGGGTTTCTTCCTTCTGTTTTTGCAAACAAGCGTTTCATCTAAGTATGTGTTTGCGCATCCTGTATTTATTTTTGACACTCTACTTCAGGTAGAAACATAAAGCGACTTTTAGGTATCTGGGGTGTGCTTATTTCTGTGTGATTATAAACGTTATTAAACCGCAAGTCTTTCTGCTGAAGAAAAGCAAGAATACTTAGCTATTCTTTTCATATGAAATTCTTAGGCCTGTACCTCCCCACAGAGCTTCAAAACCGGCGTATAGGAAGAAAGAATGGAGGCTTTGAAGTAAGTTGAACATTGCAGGCATGACACTTAAGGTTTAAATGCCTGGGAATACGTGTCCTATAGATAAAGACATATCCTTTTAAAAACCATAATACTATGATTTGAACCAAGAAAATTTAAAATGTTGTTAGTATGTACCCTGTGTAAAAAGGTACAGTTCTCCACTTTGTACCAATATATGTTTTTGATTGTTTTGGTATCTAATATGTACCCAAGTGTTTTTTGTTTGTTTGTTTGTTTGTTTTGTTGTTTTTTGAGACAGAGTCTTGCCCTGTTGCACAGTCTGGAGTGCATTGGCGCGATCTCGATTCACTGCAACCTCTGCCTCCCGGGTTCAAGGGATTCTCCTGCCTCAGCCTCCCGAGTAGTTGGGATTACAGGCGCCCGCCACCACGTCCGGCAAATTTTTTGTATCTTTTTAGTAGAGACAGGTTTCACTGTGTTGGCCAGGCTGGTCTGGAACTCCTGACCTCGTGATCCGCCCGCCTTGGCCTCCCAAAGTACTGAGATTACAGGTGTGAGCCACCGCGCCCAGTGAATATGTAGCCAAGTTTTATATATTGCAGTTGTTATGTCTTTTAGTCTCTTTGCGACTTTTTAGTCTCTTTACAACTAGAAGTCGCTGTTTATTCGTTATGTTGTCTTTTTTTGCCGAGTCACTCATGCTTTAAGAAAGTTATACATTTTGGTAGTTCTGATTGTATTCTGTGCTGTGTTGAAATGTATCCTTCATTTCTTGGTATATCCTGTAAATGGATGAGTGTCTGAATGGTTGATTAAGGCACAGCGAAAAATTCAACTTAGGGCTCTTGGGGAGGTTGTAAACTACTGGAGGAGGCTGTCATGTAACCAAGCAAATAAGTGTATTACAAATTGATGGGGGTCTGTAAGTAAAATAGAGAACAGAATGATTTTCTCTGTCTTTCTGTGGAATAGGCAACACTAAGACAAGAATGATATTCAAGCTGAGAACAAAAATATGGTATGATTTAGCTATGGTGAAGGGGAAGGAAATAAGAGCTGGTTAAGCATTCTGTGAATTGGCTGACTCCATTTCTATGGTGAGAGAGAGGAACGCATCACACATCAAAAATTACTCCCAGGTTTGACCTAGTCAGTATTCTTTCTTTGATTGGGGAAATAATGTGATAGGATAATTTAATCTTCAATATATGACTGACAGGAAAAAGCAAGTGATTTCTTTTTCTTTTTCTTTTCTTTCTTTTTTTTTTTTTTTTTTTTGGAGATAGTTTTGCTGTTGCCCAGGCTCCAGTGCAGTGGAGCTATCTCAGCTCACTGTAACCTCTGCCTCCTGGGTTTTGAAGCCATCCTCCTGCTTCAGCCACCCTAGTAGCTGAGATCACAAGCATGTGCCACCATGCCTGGCTAATTTTTTGTATTTTTTTTTTTTTTTTTTTTTTTTTTGTAGCAATGGTTTCACAGTGTTGGCCAGGCTGGTCTCAGACTTCTGACCTTAAGTGGTCTGCTCACCTCAGCCTCCGAAAGTGCTGGGATTGCAGATATGAGCCACTGTGCCCAGCCAAAGTAAGTGATACCTGACAAATGATGTAAATCAAGGGAAAATAGGAGAAGCATAAGGGTTTAATGAGAATCAGTGGCAGAGCATTGAAAAATAAGCTCTCCATGAAAATTAACTGATGTAAATTATCAAGTCTTAGGAAATGTGTATATTAATAAACAGACAAAACCTCTTTCAGTGGTTTTTTTTTTTCAGTTCACTTTTGGGCTCCTTCTACCTAAATTAGTTCTTTGCTTCCCTGAAGGAATATCCAGACTAAGCACTCTGTGTGACTCCTTATACTTACCCATCTGAAGGTTGGGTTGATACACTCCATATAAGTAAATGACCAGAAAACTCACCTGCCAATGTGGGCTGCCAAAAAACTGTGAAGGGGCCATATGGCTTGGAAGTACAACAGATCTTAGAATAATGTCTGTTAATTATAATGTCAATGAGGGAAAAAAAATCGATTTCCAGTAGGGCCACTCTGTAGATTCTGCACGTTCTTCCCATGTCTGCATGGGTTTTCTCTGGGTACTTTGGTTTCTTCCCACATCCCGGAGATGCACATGTTAGCTTAATCGGCGTGTCTAAATTGTCTCACTATGAATGTGTGAAAGAGTTTGAGAGAGTGCCCCGTGCCCTGGAATGGCATGCTGTTCAGGGTTGATTCCCCACCTTGTGCCCTGACTGTTAGTATGAGCTCTGGCCATTTTCGTCCTGTAACTGGAATAAGCGGATTGGAGAATGAATGAATGAATACAAAATGTTGTAAACTAAAAATTCCTGAAACATTTGATAATGATACAAATGTACAACAATAAATGATACCACTTAGCAAGCTTGCCCCATTTGTTACTGTTTGTTTTTTGAGCTTGTTGGTGGTCGGAGGTGGTCCTTACAGGTTTTGCTTTGGAAGCATTTCTTGATTTAACCCATCATTGTTAACTGCCATCACATACTGATTAACCAAAAATTGGATATTCTTTTTTTTTTTCTTTGAGATGGAGTTTCACTCTTGCTGCCCAGGCTGGAATACAATGGCGTGATTTTGGCTCACTGCAGCCTCCGCCTCCCAGGTTCAAGTGATTCTCCTCCCTCAGCCTCCCAAGTAGCTGGGATTACAGGAGCCTGCAATGATACCCAGCTAATTTTGTATTTTATTTTATTGTTATTTATTTATTTATTTTTAAAGACAGGGTTTCACCATGTTGGCCAGGCTGGTCTCGAACTCCTGACCTCAGGTAATCTGCCCGCCTTGGCCTCCCAAAGTGCTGGGATTACAGGTGTGAGTCACCGTGCCTGACCTAATTTTGTATTTTAGTAGAGGCGCGGTTTCCTCCATGTTGATCGGGCTGGTCTTGAACTCCTGACCTCAGCTGATCCTCTCGCCTTGGCCTCCCCAAAGTGCTGGGATTACAGGCGTGAGCCACCGTGCCCAGCAATATCCTATTTTTATTAGTCTTTCTTAAATGTATATGTAGCTCACTTTTTTTCAGTATTTAATATTAGAAGTGTCGGGGGTCTTTATTTAGAAGTTTGGTGATGTTTTTGTGACCAGAAATATGTTGTAGGAACTTAACTCTCTTATATCAATTAGCGTGTGAAAAAATTGGCTTCATTGTATGTCATTTCTCTTAAAGTCTCAGTTTCCAAGAACCTGTTGATGACTTTAAGTGAAGACTTAAATTGTATACGTTTTCTCTGCCACGTAGAGGTTCCAGTGAGCTAGCTGCACATAGTGAAATCATAGATGAGGGTTCTGATATAAAGTGTCTGAGGATGTGCATACGCTGCTTTTTGGAGAGTATATTGGAAAACCAATTTCAACAACTGTTGGCAGTACACACATAATGCCCTACAGCAACAGTCATGTGTGCAACATGTGTATCAAGATAAAAGTAGGCCAGACGCAGTGGCTCACACCTGTAATCCCAGCACTTTGGGAGGCTGAGGTGGGTGGATCACTTGAGGTCAGGAGTTCAAGACCAGCCTGGCCGACATGGTGAAACCCCGTCTCTACTAAAAAAAATACAAAAATTAGCCGGGCATGGTGGCAGGTATCTGTAATTCCAGGTGCTTCAGAGACTGAGGCAGGAGAATCGCTTGAACCAGGGAGGTGGAGGCTGCAGTGAGCCAAGATTGCGCTACTGCACTCCAGCCTGGGCAACCAGAGTGAGATCCTGTCCAAAAAAAAAAAAAAATCTAAAAAACCCAACTGACTTGGCCGAGCGTGGTGGCTCATGCCTGTAATTCAAGCACTTTGGAGGCCAAGGCAGGCAGATCACCTGAGGTCAGGAGTTCAAGACCAGCCTGACCAACATGGTGAAACCCTGTCTTAAAAAAAAAAAAAAAAACCCAACTGACTTGAGACCTGCAGTCTCTTCATTTTTGCTTATTCTTCTGTTAGAAACAGGTCAGAAGTCTTGCATACACTCAACAGAAGGGTGTTATCCAGGGGTGTGAATCTCTGGAGTCCTATTAGAGTATTTGACCACAGTGTGGCTGTAGCCCACTGGGTGATGAAGTTTGCTGGGTTAATCAGGCTGCAGTTGGTCATAGTCCACAGCCAAGATTGAAGCAATGTTCCAAGGCAAAGGCCAGCTGCAATGGGTGGGTCAGTCTGTAGGGGGAGTCAGGACACCACTGTAGCTGTGAGGCTTGGAGTGCTTCCTCTCTGCCCCGGAAGTGCTGTGACGGACACCTCTGGAGCACACTCACATTGATGGTAATGGGCAGCTGTGCAGAGGAAATTTGGATGCCACTTGGTTTGCAAGGCCTGGGACTTCAGTGTTCACATTTAGAGGCCTTTGGGAACAAACCTCTCGGGGGACAGGTGATGCAGCAGCATGCATCCTGGCATGTGCAGTGTCTATGTCATGAGGGGACACAAGCCACCAAGCCTGCTGGCACATGTGCAGAGGGTGCCTCTGCTAGTGAGGGTCCTTTGAGCAAGCGGCGTCCATGTTAGAAAGGCCACAGGGTGGTGGTGACTGGGCCAGGGTTTTGTGGTATCTTAAGACTGTGTTCTGGGCACATGGCATGGACAGAGCACCCTCCACTGCCCTCACACCCACACTGCTGACCACCATGCCGCAGTTGTATCCGGCAAGTGACCCTCCCTTGTTCAGTGTCTATTCCATGTCCCCTTTTTATGTGTTCCTCTAATTCAGTCCTGTGGTCTCTGTCACTGGAGAGTGGCTGTAAATTCTAGCCCTGTCCCGACCAAGAGGAGAGATGTTCTGATGTGTTGGGTAGGTTAGATACCGAGAAGGCAGCACACAGCAAGTAGCAGAAGCATTTTATTACTCACAGATCTGTGAGAAGAGGGTTGCCCTTGAGGTCCTGACGGGAAGTCAGGAGATAGCCAGGTGTTAACCAGTGGGTGGGGAATGAGACGGAGAGGATCTTTGGGACTGTGCCCTTTTTTTGGAGACAGAGTCTCGCTCATGTTGCCCAGGCTGCAGTGCAGTGGCGCCATCTTGGCTCACTGCAACCTCCGCCTCCCAGGTTCAAGTGATTCTCCTGCCTCAGCCTCCCACGTAGCTGGGATTACAGGCACGTGCCACCATGCCTGGCTAATCTTTTGTATTTTTCGTAGAGACGGGGTTTCACTATGTTGGCCAGGCTGGTCTTGAACTTCTGACCTCAGGCGATCCACCCACCTCAGCCTCCCAAAGTGCTGGGATTACAGGCATGAGCCACTGTGCCCGGCAGGGACTGTGCCTTTGTTAAGGTCCATGGGCCTCATCCCTTGGGCTTTCCCAGCGTGGTTGTGGATTGGCTAGACCTGAGCAGTGGGGGAGAACTGATTTACATGACTGGTGTTGGCCAGTAGGTCTCATTATCGTCAGCAGCTGTGTGGTGTGTTGAGTTTGGGGTCAGTCAGTGAGGTGAGGAACAAGTAGGCTATGTCACAAACAACACACAGGTAGGGGAAGTTTTAAGTAAGCCAAAGGTGATGGAGTCTGACTGTTCCAAATAACTTATGTCAGGCCTTAAAATGGATGTAGGGGCCGGGTGCAGTGGCTCACACCTGTAATCCCAGCACCTTGGGAGGCCGAGGCAGGCAGATCATGAGGTCAGGGGATCGAGACCATCCTGGCCAACATGGTGAAACCTTGTCTCTACTAAAAATACAAAAATTAGTGGGGTGTGGTGGCACCTGCCTGTAATCCCAGCTACTCGGGACGCCAAGGCACGAGAATCGCTTGAGACCAGGAGGCAGAGATTGCAGTGAGCTGAGATAATGCCACTGCACTACAGCCTCGTGACAGAGTGAGACTTCATCTCAAAAAAAGTGGGTGTGGGCTGTTACGTTGGAGGGTATGAGCTGATGATTCAGGAAAGTATACATAAAGGTTAGTGGTATTGTGTGTAACCTAGGGGCAGGAGTGGTTGTGGTTGGATACGCAAGGCTGGAGGTCAAGAGAGAAAGTGGGAGGGGTAGCAGAAGGCGTCAGGGAATAGGTGGTCCCCTCTGTCAGGTTAAGGAGTTGACTGCCTAGAGGCAGGTGCCTCTTGGGGAAAACAGTAATCTCCATTAATTGTAGTAACTGCTACCAGATTTTCCTTGAGGTATGGGTGTGTGGGTGTGCACCTGTGAGCAGAAAGCAAGTGCTCTACCAGGATCATGGGCTAAGCAGACAGTTCAGGAAGAAAAAAAGTTCTGTGTCCATTTGTGCTTTAGGAGAGGCAGGCCATGGGCATCGCTGTGTGGAGGTTTGAGTGCAATGGTGAAGTCATCTCCAACGTCAGAGTCGTGGGTTGGGGCTGTGTTGCTCGAGGCAATGTCATTTCCAGCGGTGATATTTTGGGCTAGGACAAAGTCATCTGGGATGTCACTGGGGTATCCTTTTAAAGTGGATATGCACTGAAGTAGATGTGGCCCTCCACGTTGTACACCAACAAAGCACCCAAACCAGTAATAGTAAGATGAACAATTAATGGAATGATATGTAGCTGTACCTGACAGTGTGTCTTTGTTTCTTTTGGCGGAAGTTTAGGTTCAGATGGGTTCCCTATCACATGAGCAGCTGCCGGGCCTCTAGGACAATCTAAGGTTAATAAGTCCCAGGAGACTAGCACCCTCGATTTGGCCTTCAACCCTTGTGGGATGGGGCAAGATTGGAAATAAGCTCTAGAGCATGATAGAGAATTTCGGAGCTTATTTGATGGACTGGAATTTGAAAAGTGGTTATTTGAGGACATTTTTCTGTTTTTCAGTGAAACCAGTTATCTGTGACCTATTAGTGAAATGAAAGTTCTATTGAATACATTTTTCAAGGGGTTAGCATTGTACATTTTAAGAAGGGAAACATGGGCTGGGCACAGTGGCTCACCCCTGTAATCGCAGCAGTTTGGGAGGCCAAAGTGGAAGGATCGCTTGAGCCCAGGAGTTTGAGACCAGCCTGGACAACATGGCGAGACCCTGCCTCTTTAAAAAAAAATTAAATTGACAGAAAAGAAGTGAAACATACATCTTGGTTACAAATCATATCTGTAAGTCTGAAGAGAGTAAGCAGTGTCCTGGCAAGGCCTTGTATTGTGGCCTTTAGTATATGGAGAGAGATGGGATTTTGCCTTATATTTTGGGTATTTTTCAGACGAGATTCCCAGGGTTTTTTTTGTTTTGTTTTCTTACCTTGAAAGGGACAATTTTTAGGTAATGACCCAATAGTTCATCGTAACTGTGAGGAAGATGGGACTATTTGTTGACCTGGGTATCCATTGCTAAGACAGCTGCCCAAAGTTTGGCCAGGCACGTTGTTTCTTGGATCCTGTCCTTTATTAGGGACATCCTGGCTAAGGGATGGAAGGGAACAGCATTCTGCTGAGCTCCATCACTTACGATGGCCAGCAGTGGCCTTTGCATGGTTTTTGAACTCCCATTACTGTTCACTTAGTTAATCCCAAGGGCTTTCCAGATAGTCAGGGGACCTGGGGGAAGAGGGGGTGACCTCCTTCAGCACCCTGGCATCAGGCAGGTGACTGAGGACAGGGGGAAGCTATGGCCTCCTGCAGGTGGATTATACCCAAGGGCCTGAGATTGGCTTCATCCTGGCTTAAGGAGGCCTCAGTGGCCACGCAGAGTTTGTGGGGTGTTGTTTCCATGACCCAAAAGCACAGTGAGCAGCTGGGTAGGAGGGTCACAGGCTCAGGGCCATGAGATCCTCTGTTTCCAGGGGAGCCCAATAGATGGCCCGTCACTTGTTTTACTGGAGAATAACAGGAAGTCCGGGGGGGCAGTGTCTCTCACTAGAGGCCCTGGGGCAGCTAATGACGATCACAAGTGGTCCAGACACTCTAGCAGGCATTTAAAAAGTTGTCAGTCTCTCTATCATGTTTTTTTCTTTTCTTTTTTCTTTTTTTATCTTTTTGTTTTTTAGAGATGGGGTTTCTCCATGTTGGCCAGGCTGGTTTCGAACTCCTGACCTCAGGTGATCCACCCACCTCGGCCTCCCAAAGTGTTGGGATTACAGGCGTGAGCCACTGCGCCCAGCCAAAAAAAGTTGTCAGTCTCTCTATCATGAAGGTTGTTTTAGGAGGTTTTTCTGTTTTCTTTTTTTTTTTTTTTAATTCTAGGCATTAATAGGAGCACTTGTTGATTTTAATTTATAAGTGTAACTTGTAAATCAAAAATATTGCCACCAGATCCCAAAAATTAGTAAAAGGTTGGAATTATCTTCCCTTAATGAGCGTGTCAAGAGTTTCCTTGGAGAAGGCTGTTATCAATGCAGTGCATGCCCATGTTCCTGGAGAAGGTGGATGTCGTTAAGATCTCGTTTGCAAAGATCTTACATGATGACAGAGCTGTTGGGTAGCCTGGAAGAGGTGTGTTGTATCCCATCAGAGGGAGAGGCAAGCTGCAGCTAAGAGGCTGTTGAATAGGACATGTTGGCCAGGCTGGATACAGTGGCTCACATCTGTAATCCCAGCACTTTGAGAGGCTGAGGGGGACGGATCATTTGAGGTCAGGAGTTCGAGACCAGTCTGGCCAACATGGTGAAACCCTGTCTCTACTAAAAAAAAAAGAAAAGAAAAGAAAAATTAGCTGGGCGTGGTGGCGCACACCTGTAATCCCAGCTACTCGGGAGGCTGAGGCAGGAGAATCGCTTGAAGCCTTGGAGGCAGAGGTTGCAGTGAGCCGAGATCACACCATTGCAGCCCAGCCTGGGTGACACAGCAAGACTCCATCTCAGGAAAAAAAAAAAAAGAAACATGTTGGCCAAATTTATAATTAAACGCACAATAGTTATTGGTTGTTTATTGAATCGAATCAGTATTTTTAATAGTATTGGATGTCGATGTCTTGATGGGTAGGACTGCAGTGTGAAGGCTGTAGTAATCCAGCATGAGGTACACTTTATTCTGTTTTCAGATTTAAGAGCAGCCACAACTGGGCTGTCAAATGGAGAAGCAGTAGGAATAATTATCCTGTCATTAATTAGGTTTTATAGTCATTTTAATCCTTGAGGCCCTGTTGTAACTTACATTGGGCCATGTGAAGTATCTTAACTGATTATCCATGGGGTCCCATTTTATCAAGCCAATTTTTAAGTGTCAAAGTCTCACTTTAATTTTAATTTGTTATTTATTATGTTCACCTATTTGTGCCTAATATGGAATATTTTAGGGCAATGGGTACAATGACTATGGGAAATTTAAGCAAGGCTACAGTTAAAGTGAGGCATACCTTTTTTTTTTTTTTTTTTTGAGACAGTCTCGTGTTGTCACCCAGGATGGAGTGCAGTGGTGTGATCTTGGCTCACTGCAACCTCTACCTCCTGGGTTCAAACAGTTCTCTGCCTCAGCCTCCCAAGTAGCTGGGATTACAGACACCCACCACCATGTCCAGCTAATTTTTGTATTTTTAGTAGAGATGGGCTTTCACCATCTTGGCCAGGCATGTCTTGAACTCGTGACCCCGTGATCCACCCGCCTCGGCCTCCCAAAGTGTTGGGATTACAGGGGTGAGCTACCTCGCCTGGCCATACCTTTTTCTCCCTCCTGTATTTAGTTACTCTTTTAAGATTTTAGGGAGCACAATGTTTAAATGTACTAGGATCCCCAGGTATAAGTGTAATTTGAACCCCAGATTGAGTAGGCCTATGCAGTTGTGTTAATTGGTACATTTTAGCAAGTGTTAGTTAAAATCTAATTACCTTTTATTTTTTTCCCCATGTCTCACGGTCTGGTTTAAATCATTAAGTAATCCAGGGCCAGCAGGATTAAGTTTGTTAGACCTGGTATTTGCTTAGTACTTAAAGTTCAAAAAATTCCTCTTTTTTTTCTTGAACTTGTAACCTCCTAAAGCCCAAGCCTTTGTTCCTTTTTTTTTTTTTTCTTTTTTTGGGGGAGGTCTTAGGCTTTTAACTGTCTGAAGGGTTCTTAGTTTCTGTCTCTGGTTGATAAGAGGAAAGGGAGGGGTAAGGGGCCTGGTGCTTCTAGGCAGTAGAGGACTGGGAAGTCCAGACCTCAAGATCATCAGTCTTTTTCCCTCTCCTTTTTTCTTTTAAGTACATTCTTTAGAATGGCTTGTATCTCCAGGTGGCTAAACTGTTTTTTCCTTTGTCTTTGGATGTTTACCTGACAAGTTCCTGGCGGTCCCGAGTGGCCCGTTGTGATCTCTGGCCTCCATTTGTGCTTCCTGTCTGCCCGGTTTGTAGGCAGCTGCCTCTCTGTCTAGGGTGTCCAGTTGACCTTGTCAGGGTAGGGCGTAGAGCAACAGATGCAAGGGAAGGCAGCCTCATGGGGATGGCAGACCCCGGTGGCAGCCTTGTCAGCGAGGTACCATCATCTCCCCAGTGAAGGAGCCACTCCTGTTGTCATGTTGGGAAGTCCACAGGCCTCCCTGGATACCGCCTCTCCACTCAGCGGGGCAGCCAGAATGCCAGTCTTCCTCTTGCACTCTGCTAACCCTCTGGTGTCTGCCTGACCCACTTCTGCCTCTCAGTAGCAAGCCCATCGTGCCAGAGTAAGGCCTTGGGAATACAATTGGTTTCCTCCAGCCCAACAGTTCCTGTTGGGGAAGTGACAGCAGCCTTGGATAGTGACTGTAATGCCCCTCCTGCCCTCTTAAGGCTAGCAGTTGGTAAGTCCCAGGGAGTGCTTGGACTATGGAGGACCCACGCAGTTTAGGGAGGGGGAGTTTTGGCAGCGCTCCACAAAGACAACAGGCAGCAGTGCGCAGCAGTAGAGAGGCGCCCCAGCGGGCCATGGAGCCCTCCCATGTGGCGTCAGCTGTGCGGGCAGGCCAGGAGGTAGGCAGGCCAGGAGCAATCTGAAGGCCTTGTGTTGTGTCCCTCGGGTTGTGACCACACACCCTGTTCACTGCCACCGAGTATATTTTCCTCTGTTTTGGTCTAGGGGGTCTCTCTCTCTGGAGGGTGGCTGCAAATTTTAGCCCTACCGGGACGGGGAGGAGAGTTACATTGCGGTATGTTGGGCAGGCAAGATACAGAGAAACACATGAAATGTCGGAAGCGTCCTCCTGCTCACAGATCTCCAAGACGGGAGGCTGCTCTCGAGGGCTGATGAAGTCCAGAGACAGCTGGGTGCTCAACCTGTGGGCTAGGAATGAGAGAGGGGGACCTGTGGGGCCATGTCTTTGTTAAGGTCCATGGACGTTATCCCTCAGGCCTTCCTTTGGGGGTTGTGAATTGGTTGCGCAAAGGGAAGGTCTTATTTATATGACTCTGGTGTTGGTCACTAAGTTTCATTGTAGTCAGCTCCTGTGAGATGTGTTGGGTTTAGGGCCGGTGAGGTGAGGAACAAGCAGGCTATATAAGAAACAGCTACATAGGGAGGGGAAGTTTGAACTAGGACAACGGCGATGAGGGTAGTGGAGCTGAGATAAATAAACAGCTGACTGGCATATTTCACTCTTTGGTTCCTTACCATCCATATGCATTCTTCTAAACCCATGGGAATGTAATAGTTAAACAAGTCTATATTCCTACCTAAGAAGATACGAGGGAAGAAGTCCTCACCCAGCCCCAGAGAGAAGATGCACAGTTCCGGTAGTCCTTCGTGTTCCCACTGCTGGCATGTCAAGTACTCCACACATTTAGTCACGTTCTAACTATTCTGTTTCCTAAAGACAAAACTATAAAGTTAACCTCTGATAATGTGTAAAATAATAAAATAAAAGTGAGAAGAAGAAGTAAATGGTTCATTTAAATAAATAAACACGGCTGGTCCGAAGGTAGTGAGTTATCTCAATTGATTGTTCACAGTCAGTTACAGATCGAACTCCTTGTTCTACTCTTTCCCCCTTCTCACTACTGCACTTGACTAATAAAAAAAAATAATAATAATAAAATAAATAAATAAATAAACACATGGATATAAACAGACACATACATATAACAAGCAGAGAGAACACGTGCAAAACCACATTTCTTGTTTCCGTCATTGGTCTTGAGGTTGTAGTGGGTATCCACGGTTTGCTTCTTCAGTGACTAACTCCATATTTTCCCTGCCATCCACTTGAACCTCAGCTGCTCTGGGTTTTATACCAGGGAGGAGTGCTCCAAACCTTCATTCGCTCAGAGTCCAAGCCCTTTGTGGTCCTGCCTTTGTCCAGTTGTGGTTTTCCATTAGCCTTTTCCATGTAGTATAGAAGTACCTGGAGGTTCTCCACGTCATCACTTCATCCTCCTTGCCTGGTCTGGCAGTGCCACAGTTTTCCTGGAGGTTCTCCACGTCATCACTTCATCCTCCTTGCCTGGTCTAACAGTGCCACAGTTTTCCTTTGATAATTGAGATTAACCACTCCACCCAGAAGAGTGATGTTTCTTTTTCTTTTTTTTCTTTCTTTCTTTCTTTCTTTTTTTTTTTTTTTTTTTGCCTCTTGGTTTAGTGGTACATGAAGCCCCAAATGGTTAAGTGGCAATCTCCTGTTCCAATGTATTAGAACTATAACTGTGCCCCCTAGGGGAAGCATTTTCCATTAGGGACTAAGAAGATCTCTGGACCAGCAGTGCTCTAAGTTTTTGGGAATGGAAGCAAACTTCTATCAGTGGAGCTAACTTCACCTTCACCATCAATTCTTTTTTTGTTTGTTTGTTTTATTTTGTTTTTTTTTTTTTTGAGACAGAGTCTTGCTCTGTCACGCATGCTGGAGTGCAGTGGCGCGATCTTAGCTCGCTGCAACCTCTTCCTTCCCAGTTCAAGCCATTTTCCTGCCTCAGCCTCCCAAGTAGCTGGGATTACAGGCATGTGTCACCACACCCAGCTAATTTTTTGTGTTTTAGTAGAGATGGGGTTTCACTGTGTTGGCCAGGCTGGTCACGAACTCCTGACCTCAAATGATCCTCCCACCTTGGCCTCCCAAGTGTTGGGATTACAGGTATGAGCCCAGCCCACCCGTCAACTCTTGGACCCATATATTCTGGCTGTTGGGAGACAGTACCATGGAAGGCTTTCTGATTCAAAGCATGTACCTTGACCTATGAGACAGAATTCCTTTCTAAGAGTTGTCTCCCATTTGGCCCTATAACTGAGTTTTCAGTATGCGATTCCACTTTTCATGTAGATCAGCTGCTTCTGAGCGATGTGGTGTGTGATGGTATCAGTCAGTTACAAGGACATGCTTCCACTGTTGCACTTCCTCTGCAGTGAAATGCCTTTCTTGTTTAGAAACTACATTGTGTGGAGGCCATGACTACTAATAAAGCATGTTGTAAGTCCTTGGATGGTGGTGCCAGCAGAAGCCTAACTAGCAGATCCACACCAAAACATGAGGGTTTTCTGGTGAGGATGAGTCTTTGTCAATTTTGTGATAGAAGAGGACCCATTACAGCATGGCTGGCTGGTCTCCTCTAAGGAATGGCACCATATTGGATGCTCAGTGTTGATTTCTGCCTTCAGGAGATTAGGCCCAGTAGTAATGTTAGCTGGGTCAGCCTTGGTAAGGCGAAGTTCTTATTGCTGAGCCCATGCATAGCCTTTACCCTGCTGTCATGAACATTTTTTAATGGGCCCATTGAGCAGGCACTGAGGTGGGTAGGAAAAGTGACAGGTATCTTTAGAGTGTGTGATTTTGTCCACCTGATTTCTAGTGCATCACCTTAGGTAGGCATTCACATGGGACACAATCCTTTCAGAGAGGTCTATCCGTGTACCCTTTTCCCAGGTTTCCTTGTTACCACTCTGGTTCCTTCCACATTTTTGACCATCCAGCCAAGCCATAAGCAACTTTTGATGAATCTGTGTGTATGCATGCGTCTTGTAAACTCTCACTCCAGACCCAGAAATAGGCCAATATACTGCCTTAAGTTCTACCACTGGGAAGATTTTCCTTTAGTACTGCCTTTCAGGGTCAGCCTTTAGCAGGGCTGTAGTGCTTCTGCTCTGTACTTTTGGGTGGTACTAGAGCTAGTCATCAGACTCTGGGGAAAGCAGGAAGCAGCCCTCTGGAATGCAGGCAACCCTGGCTGTTGGGCTCATGAGCTGAGGAATTTGGTGTACTAGTAAGGGTACAAGCGAGAGCACTAAGTATCCACATCAGGTGGCCAGGGGGAAACCAGTCTTTGGTATGCAGACAGGCCATGGGTGGTGGGTAAGCGCATAGAAGGAGACAGTATTCCTCTCACCCTTGCGTTCTTTGAGTAGTTCAACACATTTCAAAACTCAGATGGATATTGTGTTATGAATTGTGATGGAGCTGTAATCTGGGTGTACTTTAACAGTGTTGAGAAGGATCTCAGTTGTCTGTCCAGCCGTCACTAGGTACCCTCAGGCTCCATGCCAGGTAAAGGGGAACACTGGCACCCAAAGATACCTAAGGCTGCCCATGAGATGCAGAGACTCCACAAGGAAAAGCAGGCCCCAGTGTCACACAGCACCATCCAAGAATATTCCTAGAGACACGCAGAATTCCTTATGATAAAAGGTTTTGTTGCTCCAAAAATATGAAAGGTCACTGTGTGTATCTACCCAGTAATGTTACAAGATGTATAAAGGAGTATCTGTCACAGATACACAAGAAGAAACAGGCAAGTCTACAGTTGCAGTGGGAGATTTAGATTTTTTTTTTTTTTTTTGAGATGGAGTCTCGCTGTGTCGCCAGGCTGGAGTGCAGTGGCACGATCTCGGCTCACTGCATCCTCTAACTTCCGGGTTCAGGTGATTCTCCTGCCTCAGCCTCCCGAGTAGCTGGGACTACAGGCGCGTGCCACTACACCCAGCTAATTTTTTGTATTTTTAGTAGAGATGGGGTGTGGGTAATCCCCTTCTGGGCTCCAAGGAAGCAGAGCTAAGCAGATCCCCGGCACAATTAGTGCCTGAATAATATCTTAGTCTGTAGTGTTGCTCTTCGGTTATTTCCTTTTATATAATCCTTTATATATAATCTTATATTAGTTTATAGTCAGAACAATTAGTGCCGGAAGAATATCTTAAGCATCAGTTATTTCCGTGTGTGTGTGTGTATGTGTGTGTGTGTGTGTGTATACATATATACTTATATCTTAATTTATAGTCGGAGGAATGTCTAGAGCAGACACGGTACAGAGCATGAAATAAGGGAAAAACAGCTATATACATATATAAAATCATATCTTGTTTACAGTAGAAGGAATGTTTAGAGCAGACACAGTGCAGAGCATGAATTAAGGGAAAAACAGATCAGGAGAAGAATCTATGGCCCAAGCAGTAGTGGCCCTGCCTGAAAGGGCACACGCCACATGGCAGGCGGGCCCAGGCGGCAGCATTTAGTATTATAAAGATACCGCTGCATAGCAGGCTTGGAGCAAGAGTCACTCCTCCTACAAAGGAGTCGCAGTACCTTGCATCCAGTTCTTGTGGAAAGCTGGCCTCAGGTCGGCAAGCCCGCGAGCATCCGAGGGCTTAAAACCCCTCCGGTATAATCGTGCCTAGGTGGCTATATACCCTGACAGCTCTGTTACTCCTGTACTGACTCAAAGCATCCTCCTATAGAAATCACTGGAAGCTGCCAGCAGGTGGCTGTATAACCTGTCAGCTCTGTTGCTACTGTGCTGACTCAGAGCATTCTCCTATAGAAACTCTTAGAAGTTGCCTGCCCTTAGATAAGAGATGTTGCACAGCGCACCCGTCTTACTGTGCACTGCCCACCTCCTTGCCTTAGTGACCTAATAGGGGTGGACCCCTTGCTGCACACTGCCCACCTCCTTGCCTTAGTGACCTAATAGGGGTGGACCTCTTGCTGCACACTGCCCACCTCCTTGCTTCTATGACCTAATGGGGGTGGACCCTTTGCTTATCACACATGTGATTGTCTTGACCCTATCGCTGTACTTAAGATGATCTCACTCAAGACCCTTCCCCCTGTCTTGTACCTAATAAATACAGTCGTGCCCAGACACTCGGGGCCTTGCCTGTCTCTGCTTATAGGTGGTGTGGCCCCCCAAGCCCAGCTGCTCTTTTCCAGTCCTTTGGTGTCTTGTATTCTTCTTTCTCGGATCCAGCGCCTCAGCACAGCAATAGGGGACACCCCATGACTCTAGTAGGACTGGACTCTACAACAGGGTTTCACCATGTTAGCCAGGATGGTCTCGATCTCCTGACCTTGTGATCCACCTGCCTTGGCCTCCCAAAGTTCTGGGATTACAGGCGTGAGCCACCACGCCTGGCCTGAGATTTAGAATTTTTATCTCATGTTATTTAAATAGTAGAGAAAGATGAGGTTAGGAGATACATTTGCGAGAGATGAGCACACTGCCTAGTTTACCTGTCCACTGTAGTGTCTAGTAAATGAAGGGAATCACAGTGTTTATTTGGCATTGAGAGGGAAAGAATAGACTGGAAGGGGCAAGAAGGTTTTAGGGGGAGAGGACTAACCCTTCTTGTTTAGACTTTTGATTATGCAAGTGTATGCAGTTGTCAAATTCATCCACCAAATACTTAAGATCTGCACTTTTACTTGTATATTAAATATATTTCAAGTTCAAAGTAACATAATTGGTTTAGATTTCACCAAATGAAACACATTCGTGGCCCTCTTCAGCCCAAGGACCCCCGGTTTGAAACCCATGGTAGTAGGTACAATCTATACCAGGAGTCTAGACATGGGGTTTCTGTAACCCAGTGTGACTTCAGGGTTTCAGCCTTTTCATTCATAGAATAGAGGCTTTAATGTCCTTGTGGGGGTATATCTGCTTCATGGATAATGAATTGTTCAGTTTTCGGTGATTTTCATCATTCAGATACCATTCTGTCAATTAGCCTTTGTGCTGTTGTTCTGTGTTTGATGTATTTTATTTTATTTTATTTTTTCTTGATATAGAGCCTCACTCTGTTGCCAGGCTGGAGTGCAGTGGTGCAATCTCGGCTCACTGCAATCTCCGCCTCCTGGGTTCAAGCAATTCTCCAGCCTCAGCCTCCTGAGTAGCTGGTACTACAGCTGCGTGCCACCACGCCTGGCTAATTTTTTTTTTTTTTTTTTTAGTAGAGATGGGGTTTCACCACGTTGGCCAGGCTGGTCTCGATCTCTTGACCTCGTGATTCTGTTTGATTTATTAAACATTGTGATTAATTTTTATTAAATTTTTATTTCAATTGTATACATTTTATTAAATTAAAATGCATTCGGTTCTTCGGTTATACTAGGTTTATATGGAGTGACTGGTCAATAACACGTGAGGCTAGTGACTGTGGTGTTGTGCTATGCAGGTTTAGACCAGCGCTGGTCATGTGGGAAAGCCACAATAGCCACAGATTGGGTGTTAGGAACAAAATTGTCTGCATTCAGGTCCTGGTCCACAACTTCCAAACTGGATGATAGTGGACCAAATCCAGGTGTTGTCTGAATGTAGGCTTTTTCTTTTCTTTTCTTTTCTTTTTTTTTTTTTTTTTGAGACAGTCTCACTGTCGCCCAGACTGGAGTGCAGTGGCGCAATCTTGGCTCACTGCAACCTCTGTCTCCCAGGTTCAAGTGATTCTCTTGCATCGGCCTCCCCAGTAGCTGGGATTACGTATGCACCACCATGCCTAACTAATTTTTATATTTTCAGTAGAGACAGAGTTTCACCATGTTGACCAGGCTGGTCTTGAACTCCTGACCTCAACTGATACACCCAGCTTCCCAAAGTGCTTCCCAAAGTGCTGGGATTATAGCCATGAGTGACCTTGCCCGGCCTGGTTTTTTCTTTAACAAATAGGGGTCACTGATATCTACTGTAAAGGGTGGTTATGATAATTAAGCGAATATGTAAAGCTGCTAGTATGACTTCTGACACACACTGTTCCTCAGTAGTGGAAGCTGGTGTTCCCAACATTCCTAGTGTACACCGTTTTCAGTGGCTTTCACGTACATTCTCTGCAGACAGAGTGCTAATGATGTTTGATGACTGATAAGTAATGCTTGTTGATTAATGATTGATACAAACAGGACACCATTAACCCTGGATAAAGAGAATGGAGGTTAAGTCTGTCCGTGTAGATTCCTAAGCCACTCTGGAGTGATCGTTGGAGTAAAGGAAGGGCGCTTTGAAGCACATTCAGCCGTCAGCCCTACAGGATGGCAGCCACTGATTTGTCCTATGGTAAGTCCTGTTTCTGTTCATTTCCAGAGATTCTGCTTTGGGTGTCAGTATGGAGTCTAGTGGCCTGTCCCTGATCATTCACACTGCAGGGTTATTTCTGAGCTGCTGACACAGGCAAGGGAATGCTTTTTTTTTTTTTTTTTTTTTGAGACAGAGTCTTGCTCTGTTGCTCAGGCTGGAGTGCAGTGGCGCGATCTCAGCTCCCTTCAACCTCTGCCTCTGGGGTTCGAGCGATTCTCCTGCCTCAGCCTCCCAAGTAGCTGAGATTACAGACGTGTGCCACCATATCCGGCTAATTTTTTGTATTTTTAGTACAGATGCGGTTTCACCATGTTGGTCAGGCTGATCTCGAACTCCTAACTTCAAGTGATCTGCCCGTCTCGACCTCCCAAAGCACTAGGATTACAGGCATGAGCCACTGTGCCCAGCCGGAAGGCTTTATTCTTAATCAGCCCCCTGCTGTGTGTGCTTTGGGAAGAGGTGCTATGTATTTCCACGGTTCAGTTTCCTTATCTGTAAAATAAGACTGTTACCCTTTTCCCAGTGGGCAGTATGGCCGACCATCCCTTTTTTTTTTTTTTTTTTGCCTTTAGGTGAGGTAAGACTGCCCTGGAATTTATAGCAGTAGTGTGTATGTGTGTTTTCTTGAGTGTGCAGAGTATATGGGAATTTCAAAGTAGGATGGAATGACTTCTAGGTGTGTGAATGTGGGAATTATGGTCAGCCCTGGGTTCTCATGCCTTCTTTCTTTCCCATGAGGTCTTTACAGAGACCCAGTCTGCCTTCAAGAAAAGACAGAAGTAGAAAAGATGGTGGCTGACTGTCTGACAAATTGTTATCAGGTACGCAGGAAGTGCAGCCTTCTCCAAAACACAATACTTGCATCAGCAGGTAGACACATTTCCTTCTACACAGAATGATCTCCAGAGCTTCTTACCACAAATAAAGTCGCCTTCAAGGACTGAGTCCCTAGTTGAATTCCTTGAAGGAGTGAAGCCTGTCATATTGGTGAGGTCATCCCAGTATTTCAAGGTTTATTAATTAGTCTTCTCTCGTGATCCCAACTGCATATTTTTTATTTTGTTGAGTGTTCTGACACATGGTAAGGGACATGAAAGTATTCTTTGTTCAGAGAATTTATCCATTCATGAGCGTTTATCTAGCATCTGCTCAAGAGTGTGATGCAGTGGAGGGAACTAAGATGACCTCCCAGTCTGGGTGTGTGAGACAGGATCACGTGTGGGAAGTGCCGTTAAAGCCATGTCCCTGGAGGGGTCGGCAGTGAGTGGGTGTGGGTAGAGAAGGCTTCCTGGGTCCAGTGAACTCTGGGGTGGGCAATGTGAGCCCTCCGACTCTGTTGGTGTTGCATTTTGCATTGAACACTGGTAGACATGTTAGGTGGCTCAAGCTGGCATGTGTGTGATGCTTTAGGATTCAGTGACCTTTGATGATCTGGCTGTGGACTTCACCCCAGAAGAATGGACTTTACTGGACCCAACACAGAGAAACCTCTACAGAGATGTGATGCTAGAGAACTACAAGAATTTGGCCACAGTAGGTAAGACTGGCCTCATCCCTTGTAGCCTGCTGTTGGGACTGATTATGTTATGCACTTACTGTGTTGCAGATCAGAGACAGCAACTCTGAGCACAATGGGCAATAACAGTCCCTGCCCTAATGGGCTTTCATCTACTTGGTAGTTCTCAAATGTGGTGTGAGATGCACAGCATCACCAGCACTGTTTGAGATGTACGTTCTCAGTCTCCACCTTTGACATACTCAGTCAGGAACTCTGCACCACGGCCCTGTCATCTATGTTTTAACAAGCTCTCCTCATGAATCTGATGTGCTGTAATGTTGAAGAATGAGAGGTATCGTTGTTTCCAATGAAAATGAAGGTCTCTTTGTTTCACCTAATTTCCTATTAGGATAAAAGGCTTAGTGCTTCTAAGTATGTACATCAGCCTGGATGTGGGCTTCAGGGATCAGAGATAACTGATCTTTTGGGGGGCACGGACAGATGATATGTGCATTTTTAGCCCTTTTAAAATAATGTCACTGCTTCCATTGGAACTATAGTTCTCAGTTATAGAAAGATTTATTATCTCCTGCCTGAGCCTCTTCCGGCAATATATCTTTCTCTGTGCACAGGATGTCAGCTCTTCAAACCCAGTCTGATCTCTTGGCTGGAACAGAGAAGAGTCTAGGACAGTGCAGAAAGGTGATTTCCAAGGTGAGTGTTCACAAAGCACTGCCCTGGTCAATAAGTTCAGTATGTGTGAAGTATAATGAGGAAACTCTTCAAGATGTACTTTACTTCACAATGTGGAGGCCATATATATTTATTTATTTATTATATATGTATATTTATTATATATATATATTTATTTATATATATATATATATATATATATTTTTTTTTTTTTTTTTTCTGAGGCATAGTTTCACTGTCACCCAGGCTGTAGTACAGTGGTGCAATATCGACTCACTGCAACCTCAGTCTCCTGGGTTCAGGTGATTCTCCTGCCTCAGCCTTCTGAGTAGCTGGGACTACAGGTGTGTGCCATCATGCTTGGCTAATTTTTTGTATTAGTAGAGATGGGATTTCACCACGTTGGTCAGGCTGCACCTGAACTCTTGACCTCAAGTGTTCCACATGCCTTGGCTTCCCAAAGTGCTAGGATTACAGGCATGAGCCACCATGCCCAGCTAGGCCGTTTTTTCTCAGAAGTACTCGTTCTTTCCTGTGATAGGATCCATTGGTTTCTTCTTTTAAAAGTTCCTGTTTTGGCCCAGGTGTGGTGGCTCATGCCTATAATCTTAGCACTTTGGGAGGTTGAGGCGGGCAGATCACTTGAAGTCATGAGTTTGAGAACAGCCTGGCCAAGATAGCAAAACCCCATCTCTACAAAAATACAAATATTAGCTGGGCGTGGTGGCACATTCCTGTAGTCCCAGCTACTAGGGAGGCGGAGGCAGGAGAATTACTTGAACCCAGGGGCTGAAGGTTGCAGTGAGCCAAGATTGTGCCACTGAACTCCAGCCAAGGTGAGAGAGTGAGACTCTGTCTCGAAAAAAGAAAAAAAAAGGCTGGGATGGTGACTCACCAGTGGTTCATGGCTGTAATCCCGGAACTTTGGGAGGCCGAGGCAGGAGGATCACCTGAGGTTAGGAGTTTGAGACCAGCCTGGCCAACATGCTGAAACTCCATCTCTACTAAAAATACAAAAATTAGCCAGGCGTGGTGGCGGGTGCCTGTAATCCCAGCTACTCGGGAGGCTGAGGCAGGAGAATTGCTTGAACTTGGGAGGCAGAGGTTGCAGTGAACTGAGATTGTGCCATTGCACTCCAGCCTGATGACAAGAGTGAAACTCCATCTCAAAAAAAAAAAAAAAAACAAGTTCCTTGTTTGATGTGTGGTTACTGTCTTTTTTTTTTTTTTTTTAATTTTTTTTTTTTTTTTAAAGATGGGGTTTCACCCTGATGGCCAGGCTAGTCTTGAACTCCTGACCTCAGGTGATCCACCCATCTCGGCCTCCCAAAGTGCTAGGATTACAGGCGTGAGCCACCGCGCCCGGCGTGGTTACTGTCTTACTCTTCAACTTTCCTAACATGGTAATACTCTCTGTGCTCACCATCAGTCGACAGTTGTCGTAGAATCAGTTTGTGGTAAACTATGTAAAATTTTGACCCTACATCCTTATTATTGCCAAATTTTTGATATAAAATCTTCAAATCTGTCTTTGTGTTTGTTTTTGTTACCATGGTTAATTTGAAAACAAATACAAATGATCCCTCTCATTTTCAGCTCCATCTGTCTACCATGTATGTCTCTAAACCCTTATATTTCTTTTTCTCTTTAACTTCAGAATGGAAAGTGCAACTTAAAACCAAAGAGTTGACCCTTCAGCAGGATTTTTGGGGGAGCCAACCTCTAGTGGGATTCAAATGGTAAGATGAACAAGGGTATGTCTTAGTTTTCACATTTAAAGATGACTTTGAATTCCATTGTAGAAAATCAGCATGAAGCTGGCCATGGTGGCTCACACTTGTCATCCCAGCACTTTGGGAGGCTGAAGTGGGAGGATCTCTTGAGGCCAGGAGACCGAGACCAGCCTGGTCAACATAGCAAGATCTTGGCTTTAAAAACTTAATTAATTTAATTGCATTAAAGGAAAAAAGAAAATTAGCACAATGAGAGCTTTTTGAGAAAAGTAGCATTCCCAAGAGGGATAATGACTGGAGAGAGGCTTGGCATATGATGACGTGGGGATGTTTGAAACCTAGCTTGACACTTACTGGTGTTTTTTTCTTTTTTTTTTTTCTTGTTTTTCACATTGGACATTTGTACAAACTGGTGTTTTTTTCTTAGATGGAGTCTTGCTATGTTGCCCAGGCTGGAGTGCTGATCTCGACTCATGCAACCTCCACCTCCTGGGTTCAAGCAATTCTCTTGCCTCACCCTCCAGAGTAGCTGGGAGCACAGGCATGTGCCACCATGCCCAGCTGATTTTTGTATTTTTAGTAGAGACAGGATTTCACCATGTTGGCCAGGCTGGTCTCGAACTCTTGACTTGAGTTGATCCGCCCGCCTTGGTCTCCCAAAGCGCTGGGATTACAGGCGTGAGCCACCGTGTCCAGCCAACACTCAGTGTTTTAGAGTTCCCCCTCAAGTACACATTTATAACTAGATAGTGAGTTTTTAAAACAATTTCGCCGGGTGCGGTGGCTCATGCTTGTAATCCCAGCACTTTGGGAGGCTGAGGTGGGTGGATCACCTGAGGTCAGACGTCCAAGACCAGCCTGGCCATCATGGTGAAACCCTATCTTTAAAAAAATAATAATAATAATAAAACAATTTCATAAAACTCTACAGACATTTGAGATTAGAGTAGATGGCACAGCCTGGCAGGAGCTTTTCATCATTCTCCTGGAAAGAAATCAACAGGGCAGTACTTGTAACCGTGTAGTGAAAACGGTAAACATGAATATAGTCATCACAATGTTCCTCTGTTCAGATGAGTGGAATCTGTGAATGAGTCTGAACAGTCCTTCAATCACCATTCATTCCTTTATCAACAGATGGGAAGCCACAGTGGAGGGGAGCTCAATGACGTTAAGCAGTGTGGAGATGTCTCCAGTGAACACTCATGCCTTAACACACATGTGAGAACTCAAAATAGTGAGAGCGCATTTGCGTGTCATCAGTATGGAGTAGACTTCCTTACCCTATGCAAGAGAACCTCTTCCGGAGAGCACCGCTCTGTGTTTAATCAGTGTGGAAAAGCCTTCAGCCTGACTCCAGATATTGTTTACCAGAGAATGTGTATAGGAGAGAAAGCTTTTGATTGCAGTGACTCTGGGAAATCCTTCATTAGTCAGTCACACCTTCAGGGACATTTAAGAACTCACAATGGAGAAAGTCTCCATGAATGGAAGGAATGTGGGAGAGGCTGTATTCACTCCACAGACCTTGCTGTGCATATACAAACTCGCAGTTCAGAAAAACCCTACAAATGTAAGGAATGTGGAAAGGGCTTTAGATATTCTGCATACCTTAATATTCACATGGGAACCCACACTGGAGACATTCCCTATGAATGTAAGGAGTGTGGGAAAACCTTTACTAGGTCTTGTCAGCTTACTCAGCACAGAAAAACTCATACTGGAGAGAAGCCTTATAAATGTACGGATTGTGGGAAAGCCTTCACTGTTTCCTCATGCTTAAGTCAACATATGAAAATTCACATGGGCGAGAAGCCTTATGAATGCAAGGAGTGTGGAATGGCCTTCACTAGATCTTCTCAACTTACTGAACATTTAAAAACTCACACTGCAGAGGATCCCTTTGAATGTAAGACATGTGGAAAATCTTTTAGAAATTCCTCATGCCTCAGTGATCACTTTCGAATTCACACTGGAATAAAACCCTATAAATGTAAGGACTGTGGGAAAGCCTTCACTCAGAACTCAGACCTTACCAAGCATGCACGAACTCACAGTGGAGAGAGGCCCTATGAATGCAAGGAATGTGGGAAGGCCTTTGCCAGATCCTCTCGCCTTAGTGAACATGTAAGAACTCACACTGGAGAGAAGCCTTTTGAATGTGTCAAATGTGGGAAAGCCTTTGCTATTTCTTCAAATCTTAGTGGACATTTGAGAATTCACACTGGAGAGAAGCCCTTTGAGTGCCTGGAATGTGGGAAGGCATTTACACATTCCTCTAGTCTTAATAATCACATGCGGACCCACAGTACCAAAAAACCATACACGTGTATGGAATGTGGCAAAGCCTTTAAGTTTCCCACGTGTGTGAACCTTCACATGCGGATCCACACTGGAGAAAAACCGTACGAATGTAAACAGTGTGGGAAATCCTTCAGTTACTCCAATTCATTTCAGTTACATGAACGAACTCACACTGGGGAGAAACCCTATGAATGTAAGGAGTGTGGGAAAGCCTTCAGTTCTTCCAGTTCCTTTCGAAATCATGAAAGAAGGCATGGAGATGAGAAACTGTCAGGATAAGGAATGTGGGAAACCTAAAGGTGTCCCCGTTCTCACTGAATACATGAAAACTCACTGGGAGAAACCTTATGAATGTAAAAATGGGGAAGCAGCTTTGTATCTCAGGTCTTCATGAACGCGTATGAATTCACAGTGGAGAAGACCCTGCGTCAGTAGGGAATGTGGAAACCACTTCACTGAATTCCCAAGACTTATCAAACATATCAGAAATCTCACTGGAGGGAAACCCTATGAATGTAGAGAATCTGGGAATTCCTTTCTGAATCCCACAAACCTTAATGTGCAAATGTGAACTCACATTGGAGAGAAACCCTGCAATTTAAATGGTATGGTCTGGACAATGCCCCACTCCATATTTTTAAGCCCTAAGTCCTGGTTCCTTACAATATAACTGTATTTGGATGTAAGGTTTTCAAACAGGTGAGTAACTTCAAATGAGGCTGTTAGGTTTGATCCCTAATCTAACATCACTGATGTCCCGATAAGAGAAAGTGAAGGAAGGATACACATGGAGAAGACTGTGAATCCACCAGAAGGTGGCCATCTGCAGGCCAAGGACAAAGACCTGGAACAGATGCTTTCATTATGGCCTCCAGAGGAAAGCAACCAGTCTCCACCTCAATATTGGACTTGCAGGCTCCACAACTGTGAGGCAATAAATTTCTCTTGGTGAAATCATTCAGTCTGTGTTATTTTGTACGGCAACCCTAGGAAACTAATACTGTGAGGAACTTGGGAAAAGCTTTAGATCAAGCTGGTCCAACCCACAGGCCAGGATGGCTTTGAATGTGCACCAACACACATTTGTAAGCTTTCTTAAAATATAATGAAATTTTTTGTGTGATCTTTTTTCATTCATAAGCTATCATTAGTGTTATTGTAAACACAAAAGCAATCACAGGAGAGATGTTCTCTGAATGTAGGGCATGTGAAGAAGTCTGCAGGTGCTCATCAGATCTTAATACTCACTTCCACCTCCTGCGGTGATAGGCCCTGTGAAAATCAACATCAAGAAAAGAAAGTTTGTTTTACTGTGAAAGTCAGAAATGTGACCTCACCCAATTTAGTGACTTAGAGTGGACTGACGCTCCATTATTAGGAATGTGGAGAGATTTCATTGGATGTTTATACCTTTTATATAAGAAATAAAAATCCACAGTGTAGAGAAGATTTCAGCTTTAAGGCATGTGGGAAAGCTTTTGCTAATTCCATGAGGCTTATTTTACACATCTAGAATTAGACTGCAAGTGAGCCAAGACCACTGCACTCCAGCCTGGGTAACAAAGCAAGACTCCATCTCAAAAATAATAGTGATTAAAAATAAAATGACCAGGTGCAGTGTCTCACAGCTGGAATCCCAGCACTTTGAGAGGCTGAGGTGAGTGGATCGCTTGAACTGGGGAGTTCAAGACCAGCCTAGCTAACATGGTGAAACCCTGTCTCTACAAAAAAACAAAACTTAGCTGGGCATGGTGGCTCCTGACTGTAGACCCAGCTACCCAGGAGGCTGAGGCAGAAGAATCATTTTAGCCCAGGAGACAGAGGTTGAAGTGAGCTGAGACTGAGCCACTGCACCCTAGCCTGGGTGACAGAGTCAGATCCTGTCTCAAAACAAAACAAAACAAAACAAAAATTCCATGTTCTAGAGGAGTTTTAGGTTCACAGCAAAATAGCGTGGAAGGTTCAAAGACTTCCTGAATTCCTGCTGCCACTACACACGCGTCAGCTTCCGCCATCATCAACGTAATCAACGCAATCCACTAGAATGATACACTTGCTAGAATTCATGAACCTACACTGCCACTTCATCATCACCCGAAGTCTACAGATGATCGCGCTCCAACTATTCCTCCTCCCTCTCCCCAGCCCCTGACAACCACTCATCTTTTTACTGTCTCCATAGTTTTGCCTTTGTCAGAATGTCATAGAGTTGGAATCGTGCAGTATGTGACCTTTTCAGATTGGCCCAAAGTGAGAACTTTATGTCCTCCTTTTCCCATTAGAATGTTACCCTTTTCAAAACCCACTTATGGCCTCTCCCGCTCCCATCCTGCGCCCATGAAAACCGCAGGCTCCACCGGCAGAGGAGAAGAGGGTGGGGCTTTAGTTCTGTCTCCAAAGCAAAGCCCACAGTTAGTGGTTAATATATGCGTGAAGACATCCACACCTTTCACCAATGTTGAGCTGTGTTCATCCCATGGTGACCATTGGGGCAGTGGACTGCAGAGTGGGTCTGGAGTGCCATGTGACCGCTCTGCGGGGCTTGGAGACATTGGTGAAATTTGTGCACAGGTGGCTCCTGGAGCTCCTGGCCAAGGCCCACCTTTCCTCAACAGCCATCTGTGCACAGTGAGATCTGTCTACAGGACTCCCTGTTTGACCTACCCACTAGGGTCTGCCTAGTAACCGGCCATTTTGGTTTCCGCTTGGCTGTGGCAGCTGGTGCTTTGAGTCCAGTGACTCCTGGCTGCTTGGAATCTGCAGAGTGACACTACGAGGACATTTAAAAATGCTGTTTAGTGTTAGGGTTCTTTTTGTTTTTTTTTTTGTTTTTCGTTTTTGGTTTATTTGTTTTGAGACGGAGTCTCGCTCTGTCACCAGGCTGGAGTGCAGTGGTGTAATCTCGGCTCACTGCAACCTCCGCCTCAGGTTCAAGTGATTCTTCCGCCTCAGCCGCCCGAGTAGCTGCAGCTACAAGCGCGCACCACCACGCCCGGCTAATTTTTGTATTTTTTAGTGGAGAGGGAGTTTCACCATGTTCTCCAGGATGGTCTTGATTTCCTGACCTCGTGATCCTCCTGCCTCGGCCTCCCAAAGTGCTGGATTACAGGCGTGAGCCACTGCGCCCGGCCTAGTGTTAGGTTTTTAACTTATTATTTAATTCTCTGAAAGAGCAGCTGAGCAATTTTTAAAACCAATATATTCCTTTGGTGCAACATCTAATTTAATACTTATTTAAAAATCTAATCCTGGGCCAGGAGTGGTGGCTCATGCCTGTAATCCCAGCACTTGGGGAGGTCGAGGCGGGCTGATCACGAGGTCAAGAGATTGGGACCGTCCAGGCCAATATGGTGAAACCCCGCTCTACTAAAAATACAAAAATTAGCTGGGCATGGTGGCGGGCACCTGTAATCCCAGCTACTCGGGAGGCTGAGGCAGAAGAATGGCTTGAACCTGGGAGGTAGAGGTTACAGTGAGCTGAGATCACACCACTGCACTCCAGCCTGGTGACAGAGAGACTCCGTCTCAAAAAAAAAAAAAAAAAAAAATCCTTTAAAAATCTTTTATTTGCCAGTTGACTGAGAATGTCTGTTTTTTTTTTTTTTTTTTTTTTTTTTTTTTTGAGACAGAGTCTCACTCCATCACCAGGCGCCAGGCTGGAGTGCAGTGGTGCGACCTCGGCTCACTGCAACCTCCACTGCCCGGGTTCAAGCATTCTCCTGCCTCAGCTTCCCGAGTACCTGGGACTACAGGCGCGCGCCACCACACCCAGCTAATTTTTTTTGTATTTTTAGTAGAGACGGGGTTTCACCATGTTGACCAGGATGGTCTCGATCTCTTGACCTCGTGATCCGCCCGCCTCGGCCTCCCAAAGTGCTGGGATTACAGGCGTGAGCCACCGCGCCCGGCCTAGAATGTCTGTTTTAAACACACATTTCTGCTGTACAAATCTAATGTTAGCAAAACAATTCCAAATGCTTTAACTACTTACCAGTGGGTATTTCATTTAGCAGGGACTCTATAAAATGCACTGCCAGCCAAACTGCTTTTGAATTTCTTTTGCCCCAGATCTCTGGTTCCTGGAGGCTTCATTAAATAAAACTAGCAATAATCCTCTATTAACTTTTTAAAAATTGTGGTAAAGTATATTACATAAAGTTTACATTTTAACCATTTTAAGTGTCTGCTGGCATTAAATATACTCACATTGTTGGGCAACCGTCACCATCATCCCACTAATAAAAAATGTTTGCCTTCCCAAACTGAATGCATTGAACACTAACTCCCGAATTGTTCCCTTCCCAATCCCTGGCAAACACCAATTCTGTGTCTGTGTTCATCTCACTACTGTAGGTACCTCATAAAAGTAAAGTCACAGTATTTGATTTTTTGTGACTAGTTATTTCATTTAGCATAATATGTTCAAGGTTCATGTTGTAGCACATCTCAGAATTTCCTTTCTTAAGGCTGGATAATACTCTATTGTATGGATAGACCACATTTTGAGTTGCTCCCACCTTTTCAATATTGTGGATAAAGCTGCCATGAACCTGGGTGTACAAATATCTCTTCCAATACCTGGTTTCAACTTTTTGGTTAGTACACCCACAAGCGGAATTGCTGGATTATATGTTGGTGTCGTTTTTTTGTTTTGTTTTGTTTTGAGACAGAGTTTTGCTCTTGTTGCCCAGGCTGGAGTTCAATGGCATGATCTCAGCTCACTACAACCTCCGCCTCCTGGGTTCAAGCAATTCTCCTGCCTCAGCCTGTAAAGGCATGTGCCACCATGCCTGGCTAATTTTATTTTTCATTTTTTTAAATTTTTAGTAGGGGGTTTCTCCATGTTGGTTAGGCTGATCTCAGACGCCTGACCTCAGGTGATCCACCCACTTGGCCTCCCAAAGTGCTGGGAGTACAGGTGTGAGCCAATGTGTCTGGCCCAAAATAGCCACTCTCTAGGACAGCTGGTGGAGGATGTTAAGTTCAGATGTGTCAAGTGAGACACAATGAGAAAATGAAACCAAAATTAATGAAGAAAAAAGTTTATTGTAGATTTCAGAGAGGTTAGGGGTGCTGAATAATGGCCCACAGGAATTCCAGAGACAGCATGGTGCTTAACCTGTGGGTAGGTTACTGGAGAGATGGAGAGAGAGAGGGCCTGTGGGACTGTACCTTTTTTTTTTTTTTTGAGATAGAGTTTAGCTCTTGTTGACCAGGCTGGAGTGCAATGGCGAGATCTCAGCTCACTGCAACCTCTGCCTCCCGGGTTCAAGCGATTCTCCTGCCTCAGCCTGCAGAGTAGCTGGGATTACAGGTGCCTGCCACCATGTCCAACTAATTTTTTTGTATTTTCAGTAGAGACGGGGTTTCACCATGTTGGCCAGGTTGGTCTCGAACTCTTGACCTCAGGTGATCCGCCTGCCTCAGCCTCCCAAAGTGCTGGGATTACAGGCATGAGCCACTGCGCCCGGCTGGGGCTGAGCCTTTTTTTTTTTTTTTTTTTTTTTTTTTTGAGAAAGAGTTTTGCTCTGTTGCCAGACTGGAGGGCAGTGGCTCGATCTCGGCTCACTGCAACCTCCCTCTCCTAGGTCAAGCGATTCCCCTGCCTCAGCCTCCTGAGTAGCTGGGACTACAGGGGCCGCCACCATGCCTGGCTAGTGTTTGGTATTTTAGTAGAGACGGGGTTTCACCATGGCCAGGATGGTCTGGATCTGATCTCATGATCAACCTGCCTCGCCCTCCCAAAGTGCTGGGATTACAGGCGAGAGCCACCGCGCCCGGCCGGCGGTGCCTTTTTTTTTTTAAATGAGGTTATCTTAGGCTTTCTTCAAGTGATTGTTGATTAGCTAAGGGAAAAAATGTTGAAGGGGGAATTTATTTACATGATTCTGGTGTTGGTCATTAGGTTTTACAGTGGTCAGCAGCTGTGAGATGAGGAAAAAGTGGGTTATATCAGGAAACAACCACACAGGGAGAAGAAGTCTGTCAGACCTAATAATGACACCGACATAACAGCGTTATATTAAACGAATTATGACATATGGCAATTCTACGTTTATCCCCCATCGCTTTTTTATTTTTTAAGAGACGGGTCTGACCAGGCTGATTTTTTAACTCCTAGGCTCAAGCAAGCCTCCCACCTGGGTCTCCCAAAGTGCTGGGAATGCAGACGTGAATAAAACCCCTGCCCCAAATCACATTTAAATCCGACCTCGTCTTGGCAGGTGTTTTGTTCACACGGATATTTAGAAAATGCCGAAGAGGGCTGTGTGTGTGTGTGTGTGTGTGTGTGTGTGTGTGTGTGTGTGTGTGTGTTATAAAATGTTTCTGGTTTGGTTGTCAAAAACATAGAACAACTACAGTACACAGGGCTTGAAATTCCGAAGTTTTTCTTTGCTTGTAGACTGATATTTATCATCGTCCCCGGAGGAGGGTGTAAGTCCTCCAGCGACCCAGGATCCAGTTTCAGAGATTTATTTTATTTTATTATTATTTTTTGAGATAAAAATAATCTTGCTCTGTCACCCAGGCTGGAGTGCAGTGGCACAACCTCGGCTCACTGCAACCTCTGCCTGCTGGGTTCAAGCGATTCTCCTGCCTCAGCCTCCTGAGCAGCTGGGATTACAGGTGCGCCACCACGCCCGGCTAATTTTTGTATTTTTAGTAGAAACAGGGGTTTCACCAAGTTGGCCAGACTGGTCTTGAACTCCTGACCTCAGGTGATCCACCGGCCTCGGCCTCCCAGTGCTGCGATTACAGGCCTGAACCACCGCGCCCGGCCTCAGAGACTCCTTAATTAGGTCAGTGAATGTAGCCAAGTTCCACGGCCCGTCTATGCCTCTGTTTTCCATCCATAAAGCAGGCAACATAAAAATGCTCTTTTTTTTTTTTTTTTTTCCCCTCCCTATATCTCTGAGGGAGAAGAAGGAACGGTTCCAGGAACCCCCTGTGGTATTTCACCTGGGGTCTGCAGGGCCTACAGGGTGGCTCTCCGATTGGCAACACCCCCCTCCTGGGAATAGCCCAGTCCCTTTGTCTCCGCCCCTCTGCCTTTCCCGGCTGACCCTTGGATCTCTCTACCAGCTTTGGCTGTAGCGTCCGCCTCACGTCAGCACGCAACTGTAGTGAATCCTATTTCCCAGTCTATTCCGAAGCCCCGCCCATTGCCCGCTTGCCTGGAAAAGGAAGTGCCCTCCCGGAAACGGAAGTGAACGCTGCACTCCGCGTGCCCCCGCGTGCCCCCGCGTGCCTCCGTGTGCTGGCACTTCTACACCGACTAAAGTTCCTCCCACCAGACGAGAAGGACCGAACTAGGGATGGAGTCAAAGGGCGGTCTCCTGCAGGTCGCCTCCTCCGGTGCCTTTCCCGGACCTCGCACGTGGGGCCTCCTGCCGCTGCCGCACTTCTTCCGAGACTCCTGCTCGCGCTGCTCGCGGCTTGGGTCCAGGTGAAAGGGGGAGTCGGAAGTGCGGGCTGGGAGCTTCGGCGGGACTTTTTCGCCCGCACGCTCCATTTTCGCAAGCCTCTTCTTCAGCCTTTGCAGACTTTCTGCAGAAGGAAGAAAATTTTTTGCTGGGGTCGTGGTTATTTCAGCGGCTTCACGGACCTGGGGATTTCAGCCAGTTTGGGTGAGCACTGGGCTAATTTGTTCTTTGGGGGATGTTCTTTAAGTTTGGTAAATTATGTACAGGTGGAGAGATTAGAAACTCATTGCAGGGAGTTAAGGCGTCTCACACAATTTAAATGCATGGGTGAATGAATGCATGTAAATGCAAATTTTACTATCACGGAAAAGCAAAAAGCTCTGTATTCAGCTTAGAATACTGTAAATCTCTGAGCTTCAAAATACAAGCATCTCCAGGAAAAAAGAGAACATGCAGCCTTGTTTTTGTATCCCAGATTGGAATTGAGTTGACCGGAAACAGCAAGAGGCATTTTCCAAGTGGATTTTCCTTGCCTTATTAATTAGGAAATGTTCAAACACAAGAAAATGTCTAAGTCCAATACAACAAACCACCATTGCCCTGAATTCACTAAGTATTAATCTCTTGTCATTTCCTTTCATATTTCTTTCCACATTTGAGGTTTATAAGCTAAAAATAAGTTAAAGGTGAGGTAGGAGGCGGGGGCTAGACGCTGGAGTCAGGGCTTGGACACCCCCACCGAATTGAAGACTAGCTAAAACAGGTCTGGGGCCACGTGAATGTTGTTTTTGGTGTCTTCACTATTGAGTAGGTTCTCAGGTGGTCAGGGCCTCTGAGGTCTCCCTTTAGGCAATACTGTTTACGTACCCCCTTCCTTTCCTCCCTTCCACAGTCACCATTTGTTTAGCCCCTCTACCCAGCCCTCTGGAATTTAGGCTCAACATCTAACTGCGCATTTGTAGCTCCTAATCCACTTTTTTTTTTTTTTTTTTTTTTTTTTTTTTTTTTGAGACGGAGTCTTGTTCTGTTCCCAGGCTGGAGTTGCTGTGGCACGATCTCGGCTTACTGCAACTTCTGCCTCCCGGGCTCAAGCGATTCTCCTGCCTCGGCCTCGGAGTAGCTGAGACTACAGGCGCATGCCACCACGCCCAAAAATTAGTATAAAAATACTAATTTTTATATTTTTAGTAGAGACGGCGTTTCACCATGTTGGCCAGGATGGTCTCGGTCTCTTGACCTGGCGATCTACCCACTTCAGCCTCCCAAAGTGTTGGGATTACAGGGGGTGAGCCACCGCTCCCAGCCCCTAATCCACTTTTATAACACCCTATTTACACTTTCTGGAAGGTAGGAATTTAAAAGGGAAAATTGGCTAGACATTTGCTAAACTTAGCTGAAACCCCCTGTAGAGCTCCTTAGTCGACCTGGGGACAAGAGCAAGCATCCCAGAGGACTTGTCCACTGGGTGTCTTTTAGGCTATTGGAGCAAGTTCAAATTTGTCTTAAAGAAGAAACTGATTTTCTCTGGAACACTGGGTTCCATACAGATTAGAATACCAACAGATTTGGCCTAATATGGTTTTATACATTATAATGGTATTTTACAATTAGGCTTATTTTGTAAAAAGAAAAATGGGAAGAGGTCCCTTATGTGCAGGCTTTTATGGCCCTTTACAGGCTCATGTTACTTCCAGGAACCAGAATGCCATGCCTAAGGGATCCCCCTCCTAGCTGCCCCTTTTACAAGGCTTATGTTTTCCCCCAAGGTCTCCTCAGTCCCCCCAGTTCTGAGGGGCTTCCTGCCAGTTCTTCAGTGAAGAATTCCACTCCAAGGCCATCACTCATGCCTCCCCCTTATTCAAGTAGCCCCATCCTAACCCTCCCACTCCCCAGGGAAGTAAGCCCAGCCAGTACCACCTGGAGTGGGGCCCTGTATCAGCCCTTAAAGCCAAACCTGGGTGCATTGTGGGAGGTAGCTAATGGAAGTAAGGTAACACTTAGAGTACATGTGCCTTTTTCTTTTTTTTTTTTTTAATATCTTTGTGGTGTTCTCTGTATTACCTGGAGTTGAGTATTGTCCTGCCTTGCTAGGTTGGGAAAGTTTTCCTGGGTAATATCCTGAAGAATATTTTCCAGCTTGGATTCATTCTCTTCGTCACATTCAGGTACACCTATCAAACGTTGATTAGGTCTTTTCACATAGTCCCATATTTCTTGGAGACTTTGCTCATTCCTTTTTACCCTTTTTTCTCTAATCTTGTCTTCTCATTTTGTTTCGTTAGGTTGGTCTTCAACCTCTGAAATCCTTTCTTCTGCTTGATCAATTCGACTGTTAAAACTTGTGCATACTTCGTGAAGTTCTCGTATTGTGTCTTTCAGCTCCATTAATTCACTTATATTCTTCTGTAAATTGTCCATTCTTGTTAACATTTCGTCAAACCTTTTTTTCAAGGTTCTTAGTTTCCTTGCATTGGGCTAGAACGTGTTCTTTTAGCTCACAGAAGTTCTTCATTATCCACCTTCTGAAGCCTAATTCTATCAATTCCTCACATTCATTCTCCATCAGGCCTTGTTCCCTTAGTGATGAGGAACTGCAATGCTCTGTAGGAGAAGAGGCATTCTGATTTCGGGTGTTTTCAGCCTTTTTGCGCTGGTTTCTTCCCATCTTTGTAGATTTATCCACCTGTCGTCCGTGTAATTGCTGACTTTCAGATTAGGTCTCTGAGTGGACGTCCAGCTTGTTGGTGGCAGTTTCTTCTGTTTTTCAGTTTTCCTTTGGCGGACGCCCCTCCCCCACAGAGCTGGACCTTCCCGGGTTCAGTTGTACTTGCTGTGAAACTCTCAATCCTCAGCAGTTCCAATTGCTGTTTTTTATGGGGGGAGGGGGGACCAGCCTTCCCCTGCGGCGACCCACTACGCCGGCTGAAACAGCGGCGTTAAGATTTGTGGCCCTTTTCTGCCCGGGAATCTTCCGCTCTGGTTCCCCGCTTCAGTCCGCTTTTCAGTCAGCTGAATGGGGAGACTGTCTTCCCAGAACTCCAAATGCCAACCAAAAGGGCACTCAGTTCCGTATACTCCGGACTGAGAACCGCCACGCCGGGGCACCTGCAAAACGGCCATGCCGGCTGAAAGAGTCGTGCTGGCGACCCGGGGCTCCCCCGCCGGGAATCTCTTGGTCCGTGGGCAATAAAAATTCGTCTGAAAGTGTGGCGTCCACTCACTCTGCTTTCAGTGGGAGCTACAATCGTGAGCTGCTGGTAATCGGCCATCTTGGATCTACATGTGCCTTTTTCTATGTCTAATTTGGCTTTATGCAAGGAAGAAATTGGGCAATTTTTGGAGAATCAAGAAAAGTTTATAGAGATGTTTAAGTTGACCATGTTGTTTAATGTAACTTCTTACGACTCACAGATACTGTCATCTGCTTGTGTCGTGGGAAAAAAAATTGCAGAAAAAAAGATGTGGTATATACCTGTATATATCCTGTTGATCCTCTCTGGAAAATTCTGACTAATACAGGGGTGTAGATTTTTTTTTTTTTTTTTTTTAAGATTGTTGGATTCAATTTGTTAATGTTGAGAGTTTTTCTTTTTTAAGAGATGGGGTTTTGCCATGTTGCTCAGGCTGGTCTCGAACTCCCAGACTCAACTGATCCACTCACTTTGGCTTCTCAAAGTGCTGGGAGTATAGGCATGAACCACCATGCCTCACCTTATTGAGATTTTTTGCATGTATATTCGTGAGCTGTGGCATTGGCCCCTAGTTCTCTGTTTTTTGTTTTGTTTTTGTTTTTTGGGGTTTTTTTTGAGATGGAGTCTCGCCCTGGCTGGAGTGCAGTGGTGCAGTCTCAGCTCACTGCAACCTCCACCTCCCGGGTTCAAGCCATTCTCCTGCTTCAGCCTCCCAAGTAGCTGGAATTACAGGCGCCCGCCACCACACCTGGCTAATTTTTTGTATCTTTAGCAGAGATGGGGTTTCACCATGTTGGCCAGGCTGGTCTTGAACTCCTGACCTAGTGATCTGCTGGCCTTGGCCTCCCAGAGTGCTGGGATTACAGGCATGAACCAGCGCGCCCAGCCAGTTCTCTGTTCTTTTAATGTCTTTTGATATTAGGGTGATGCTGGCCTCACAGAATGTTAGGAAGTATTCCCTCTGCTTCTTCTGGAAGACATTGTAGAAAATTGGCACACTTTCTTCCTTAAACATTTGGTAGAATTCACCAGTGAGCCCATCTGGACCTGGTGCTTTCTGTTTTGGAATGTTACTCTTTTTCTTTATAGATACAGACGTGTTTAGATTGTCTGTTTCTTCTTGTGTGGCTTTTTGCAGTGATATGGTTTGGCTGCATCCCGACCCAAATTTCATCTTAAATTCCCACCTGGGAGGTAATTGAATTATGGGGGCAAGTCTTTCCATGCTGTTCTTATAATAGTGAATAAGACTTTTTTTTTTCTTTCTCACCAAGTCTGATGGTTTTATAGATAGTGAATAAGTCTAAGACTTCTGACTTTTAAAAATGGGAGTTTTTCTGCACAAGCTCTCTCTTTGCCTGCCACCATTCATGTAAGGTGTGACTTGCTCCTCCTTGCCTTCCATCATGATTGTGAGACCTCCCCAGCCTTGTGGAACTGTGAGTCCAATTAAACCTTTTTCTTTTGTAAATTGCCCAGTTTCGGTATGTCTTTATCAGCAGCATGAAAACGAACCAATACAGGTATATTGTTTCTTTGAAGTCATTGGTCTGTTTCATCTAGGTTTTCAGATTGGTGGATGGAGAGTTATTCATGAAATTCCTTTATTATCCATTTCATGTTTAGGAGATCTGTAGTGATGTCCCTTCTTAATTTCTGCTGTTAGTAATTTGTGTCTTCTGTTTTTTCTTTGTTAGCCTGTTGAGAGGCTAATTTTATTCATTGTTTCAAAGAACTAGCTTTTGGTATTACTGATTTTAGTCTATTTTTTCTGTTTTCAATTTCATTGACTTTGGTTGAGGTTTTTTGTTTGTGACAGGGTCTTGTTTTGTTGCCCAGGCAGGGGTGCAGTGTCATGATCATGGCTTACTGCAGCCTCCACCTCCTGGGCTCAAGGGATGCTCCCACCTCAGCCACCCAAGTAGAGGGGACTACAGGCATGTGCCACCAATTGTTAAATTTTTGTAGAGATGGAGTCTAGCTATGTTGCCCAGGCTGGCCTCAAACTCCTGGCCTCAGTGATCCTCCCACATTGGCCTCCCAAAGTGCTGAGATTACAGGCATAAGCCACCACGCTTGGCCTCAAATTTTTATTATTTGTTTTCTTCTGCTTGCTTTGGATTTAATTTGCTTTTTTTTTTGGTTTCCTAAGGTGCAAGCTTAGATGATCGACACAGATCTTCTTTCTTTTCTAACTAACCATTCAGTGCTATAAATTTCCCCCAAGAACTGCTTTTGTTGTACCCCACAAATCTTAAGTTGTATCTGCTGTCAGTGCAAAAATTTTTAACTTCTCTTGAGATTTCTTGTTTGACCTATTTGTCATTTAGAAGTGTGCTGTTTGATCTTTAAGTATTTTTGAGATTTTCAGCTCAGCGAGGTGGCTCACGCCTGTAATCCCAGCACTTTGGGAGATTGAGGCAGGGGGGGTCACAAGGTCAAGAGATCGAGACCATCCTGCCCAACATGGTGAAACTCCATCTCTACTAAAAATACAAAAATTAGCTGGGCATGGTGGTGCGTGCATGTAATCCCAGCTACTCTGGAGGCTGAGGCAGAAGAATCGCCTGAACCCAGGAGGCAGAAGTTGCAGTGAGCCAAGCTCACACCACTGCACTCCAGCCTGGCAACAGAGCAAGACTCCATTTAAAAAAAAAAAAAGGGAGATTTTCTAGCTGTCTTTGATTAGTTTAATTCTGTTGTGATCTGAGAGTATACATTGTATGATTTCAGTTCTTTCAGATTTGTTACGAGGCGTTTCATGGCCCACAGTGTGGTCTGTCTTGATGAGTATTCTATATGAGCTTGAAAAGAATGTATAATCTGCAGGTTTTGGATGAAGCAATCTGTATATGTTAATTATATACACTTGATTGATGGTGCTGTTGAGTTTTACTACATTCTTACTGATTTTCTGCCTGCTGGATCTATCCATTTCTGATAGAGGGGTATTTAAATCTCCAGCAATAATAGTGGTTTTATCTATTTCTCCTTGCAGTTCTGTTAGCTTGTATCTTATGTACTTTGATGCTCTGTTAGGTGCACACACATTAAGGATTGTTACGACTTCTTGGAATATTGACCTCTTTATCATTAAGTTATGCCCCTCTCTATCCCCGATAACTTTCCTTGATATGATGTCTGCTCTGGGCCAGGCACAGGGTCTCACATCTGTAACCCAGAACTTTGGGAGGTTGTGGTGGGAGGAGGATCGATTGAGGCTAGGAGTTTGAGACCAGCCTGGGCAATGTAGCAAGACCCTCTGTCTATAAAAAAAATTGGACAGGGTGCAGAGACTCAACGTTTGCAATCCCAGCACTTTGGGAGGCTGAGGTGGGCAGATTACGAGGTCAGGAGTTTGAGACCATCCTGGCCAACATGATGAAAACCTGTCTCTACTAAAAATACAAAAGAACTAGTTGGGCATGGAGGCATGTGCCTGTAATCCCAGCTACTCAAGAGGCTGAGGCAGGAGAATCAGTTGAACCCGGGAGGTGGAGGTTGCAGTGAGCCTAGTTCGCGCCACTGTACTCCAGCCTGGGGATAGAGCTAGACTCCGTCTCAAAAAAAAAAAATTCGAAGTGTACTTTGTCTGAAATTAATAGAGCTACTCCTCAATGGATTTAATTGTTAACATAATGTATAATGGCCAAAAAGTCTGAAATCTCAGGGTAGTATTCATTATACTTTATTTAGATTAATAATTAGACCCATTGATGCAAATATTAGAGGTGCTTCACCTATAAAGATATGTCATAGTTGAAAAAAGACATATGGGTGTGGTGGCTCACGCCTGTAATCCAAGCACTTTGGAGGCCAAGTCAGGCGGGTCACCGGAGGTTGGGAGTTCAAGACCAGCCTGACCAACATGGTGAAACCCCATCTTAAAAATAAAAGAAGAAAAAAGGCATATTAAACATGTACTTTAAGAATGTAATATAGGCTGGGCGTGGTGGCTCACGCCTGTAATTCAGGCACTTTGGAGGCCAAGGTGGGCGGATCACCTGAGGTTGGGAGTTCAAGACCAGCCTGACCAACATGGTGAAACCCCTGTCTTAAAAAAAAAAAAAAAAGAAAGTAATATATAGTGTGTGTGTGTGTGTGTGTGTGTGTGTGGTGTGTATAATTTTTTTTTAGATGGAGTCTCTCTGTTTCCCAGGCTGGAGTGCAATAGTGCAACTTGGCTCACTGCAACCTCTGCCTCCCAGGTTCAAGCGATTCTTATGCCTCAGCCTCCATGTTGGCCAGGCTTGTCTCGAACTCCTGACCCCAAGTGATCCGCCCACCTTAGCCTCCCAAAATGTTGGGATTACAGGCATGAGCGAGATCCAGAATTCAGAAAATGTAATTAACATAAATATATAGAAACTATAGTTCCTGACTTTTCATACACCTTGATTTTTTTTTTGAGCCTCACTCTAAACAGGCTGGAGTGCAGTGTCATGATCACGGCTCAGTATAGCCTTGAACTCCTGAGCTCAAGCCATCCTCCCACCTCAGCCTCCAGAACAGCTGGGACTACAGGCACACACCAGCATGCTGGCTAGTGTTTAAATTTTTGTAGCGATAGGGTCTCCCTTTGTTGGCAGGCCAGTCTTTTCCTGGGCTCCAGTCATCCTCCCACCTCAGCCTCCCAAAGTGCTGGGATTACAGGTGTGAGGCCCTGTACCCAGCCAATCTATTTGTGAATGAGATAGCTCTGTGGTTTTCCTTCTCTGTTACCATATCTGGTGCATAGCAAGGTTATGCCAGCCTCATAAGGGTGGTTGGGGGAAGATTTCCTCTTGACTAGTATTTTTTGTCAGAGGTAGATCAGGTTTAGGTTTTTCCGCCTGCGCTAATTGTGCTAATGATAATGAATGCTCTTATAACCACCACCCAGTTCAAGATGTTGAACTTTGCCTGTTTTCCTACCTGCCCCTCAAATACTGTGTCCTGGTCACAACTGCCTCTTTGTTCCCTCAAAGTAACCACTCTCATGACTTTTATAGTAATCATTGATTGCCTTTCACCCAGATGTGGAACCCCAAACGTTATTTAATTTTTGCTCATTTTTGGATGTCATTTTTACTCTTTCCCCTTTTTTTATTTTTTGAAGCTCCTGGGTTAAGATCCAGAGTTATGTATAGTGTGGATTTTGCTAATTGCATCCTCACAGGGTTGCCAGCATATTTCTTTTTATATTATAATTGTATCTGGAGATAAGATTGAGTTTCATTTTTGGGGAGGTGGTGGCACGTATCATCTTGGATCAGAAGGTACATAATGTACTGTTGTGTCTCTTTTGTGTTGGTAGTCGTTGGTGCTCATTTTCGTGCCTAGACACAAATTTATTTATTTATTTATTTTTGAGATGGAGTCTTGCTCTGTCACCCAAGCTGGAGTGCAGTGGCACGATCTCGGCTCACCACAACCTCTGCCTCCCGGGTTCAAGCGATTCTCCTGCCTCAGCCTCCTGAGTAGCAGGGATTACAGGTGTGTGCCACTGTGCCCAGCTAATTTTTGTGGTTTTTTTAGTAGAGATGGCATTTTGCCATATTGGCCAGGCTGGTCTTGAACTCCTGACCTCAGGTGATTGACCCGCCTTGGCCTCCCAAAGTGCTGGGATTACAGGTGTGAGCCATTGTGCCCAGCCGGATTTTAAATTTTTTTTTTTTTTTTTTTTTTTTAGAGAGACATGGTTTCATTCTGTTACCCAGGCTGTAGTGGAGGGGCACAGTCATATCTTACTGCAGCCTTGACTTCTGGGATCAAGCAGTACTCTCACCTCAGCCTCCTAAGTATCTGGGGCCACAGGGCATGTACCACCATGCCCAGCAGATCTTTTGTTTTTTGTAGAGATAAGGCTTTGCTTTGTTGCTCAGGCTGGTCTCAAACTCCTGGGCTGAAGGGATCTCCTCACCTCAGCCTCCCAATGTGTTGGGATTACAGGTGTGAGCCACAGTGCCTGGCCTACATCTATTCATTTTTTTTCTTCTTTTTTTATTACAAAGAGCTCCTGGCACGGAGATCCATTAATTTTTAATGAACTGGCTGGGCATGGTGGCTCACACCTGTAAATCCCAGCATTTTGAGAGGCCAAGGCGGGTGGATCATGAGGTCAGGAGTTCAAGACCAGCGAGACCAACATGGTGAAACCCTGTCTCTACTAAAAATACAAAAATTAGCCAGCCGTGGTGGCGTGCACCTGTAATCCCAGCTACTCAGGAGGCTGAGGCAGGAGAATTGCTTAAACCTGGGAGGTGGAGGTTGCAGTGAGTCGAGATGGCACCACTGTACTCCAGCCTAGGTGACAGAATGAGACTCTGTCTCAAAAAAAAAAAATTTTTTTTTTTCTTTATCCTTCTCCATCTCTTCAGTATTCTGAAAAAAAAATTTTTTTTTTTTTAAATAAACTGCTGAATGTGTTAGCTGGAATGTGTTCTAGTTACCATTAGGTTAGCTGGTGGTAGAGTTCATAGAATTCTGGTAAATTGGTACTAAGAAGTAGGGTGTTACTGACAATGAGAAATACCTGAACATGTGGAAGCAGCTTTGAAACTGGGTATAATGGGCAGAGGATAGAATAATTTGGAGGAGCAGACTAGAAAAAGCCCAGATTCTGATGAAGGCTTAGAAGACAAGAAAACTGAGAAAAGATTTGGAACTCCTTAGAGATTTATTAAGTGGCTATGACTAGAATGCTGATAGAAATATGGACAGTAAAGGCCAATCTGATGCGGTTTCAGGTAGAATTGAGAAAGGCGGCCTTGAAAACTGCAATAAAGGCTGTCTTTGTTATAAATTTGCAAAAGCCTGGCTGGACTGTATCCATGCCTGAGGGCTTTGTGGAGGCCTAATTTAAGAGTGATGAACTAGGGTATGTGGCAGTAGAAATTTTTTTTTTTCTTTGAGGTGGAGTTTTGCTCTTGTTGCCCAGGCTAGAGTGCAGTGGCGTGATCTCAGCTCACTGTAACTTCTGCCTCCTGGGTTCAAGCGATTCTCCTGCCTCAGCCTCCCGAGTAGCTGGGATTACAGGTGCCCACCACCACACCTGACTAATTTTTTGTAGTTTTAGTACAGACGGGGTTTCACTATGTTGGCCAGGCTGTTCTTGAACTCCTGACCTCAGGCCATCCACCCACCTCAGCCTCCCAAAGTGCTGGTATTACAGGCGTGAGCCACCATGCTCGGCCAGCTGTAGAAATTTCTAAGCAAAACATAGGAGGAGTTGCAGGCTTACTTTTGGCTATTTGTGCTGAGATTCAGAAGCAAAAGAGCAATTTACAGATAGAACTGATGTTAAAAGAGAAGCAGAGTGGAAAGAGTTGGAAAACTCTCAGTCCAGCCCCAAAGTGAAAAAATGTGCTCTGGAAGTGGAAGCTAAGGTTGTACCCTAGTGATCCTTTGCTAAAGAGATTAGCACAGACGGAAGGGTGCTGTTACTCAAAACAGTAGAAGAAAGACCCTGAAGGCATTTCAGAGATTTTCAAGGTTGCCCCTCACATTACAGGCTTAGAGGCCTAAGAGGGCACAGTGGCTTCAGGAGACAGACCAGTCACTCTCCACTGTTTGCTGCCTTGGGACTCTGCTCTCTGCACCTCAGCACAGTGCTCTGTGGCTGCTCAGCTACGAGTGACCCCAGGTGCAGCTCTTGCCCTCCAGAATGTACAAGTCATACAGTTTGGTGGCATCCATGTGCAGCTAATTCTGCAGACTTGCAGAAAACAAGAGCTATGGAGGTTTGGCAGTTTCCACCCTGATTTCAAAGGATGTCTTCAAAAGCCTGGAGGCCTAAGAATAGACCTGTAAGAATGGAGCAACTGCAGAGAGTCCCCACCAGAGCATGTGGGGCAGAAATGTGAGGTTGGGACTGCTGCAGAGTATTGGGCTGCTGCCCACCAGGGCAATACCTATTGGAGATATGGGAGCAAGAGTGCCATCAGGACCCCAAAACTATGGAGTAACCAGCAGCACGCAACACCCACCTAGGAAGTCTTTAGGCATGAGACCCCAAACCATATAAGCCACCATTTGGGATGCACCCAACAAAGCCAGAGGGGCTGGGCTGCCCAAGGCCTTGGGGTCAAACTGTGACCTCAGTGTGTCCAGGAGGCAGCACATGGAGTCAAAGAGACGATTCTCCAGCTTGAAGATTTATGGTCTCTGCGTTGCTGGGTTTCAGACTTCATTGGGGCCTCTTACTTTTTTGTTTTCTTTTGCTCATTCTCCCCTTTTGGAATGTGAATGTTTGTTTTATGCTTGTACCACTATTGTCTTTTTTTTTTTTTTTTTGAGACAGAGTCTTGCTCTGCCACCCGGGCTTAAGTGCAGTGGTGCAATCTTGGCTCACTGCAACCTCGCCTCCCTGGTTTAAGCAATTCTCCTGCCTCAGTCTCCCGAGTAGCTGGGACTACAGGCATGTGCCACCACGCCTGGCTAATTTTTGTATTTTTAGTAGAGATGGGGTTTCACCTTGTTAGCCAGGATGGTCTCGATCTCCTGACCTTGTGATACGCCCGCCTCAGCCTCCCAAAATGTTGGGATTGCAGGCATGAGCCACCTTGTCCAGCCCACTACTGTCTCTTGAGAGTAGGCTCACAGATGATACTCGGGACTTTGGACTTTTGAGTTGGTGATGTAATGACTTAAGACGCTGAGGCTATAGAGAGGGAATGAATGTACTTATATGTGAGAAGAACATGAGTTTTTGAGGCCCAGAGGTGGAATGCTACAGTCTGAATATTTGTCCCCTCCAAAACTCATGTTGAAATTTAATCCCCAGTGTGGCAGTATTCAGGAGTGAGACCTTTAAGAGATGACTGGACTTGAGGGCTCTGCGCTCTTGAATGGATTAATTCATTTATTAATTAATGGATTAATGGGTTAATAGATTAACAGGTTATGTGAGTGGGACCGGTGGCTTTTTTTTTTTTTAAAAAAGAGAGTCGGGGTCTTGTGCTTCATCGCCCAGGCTAGAGTGCAGTGGCACAGTCATGGTTTACTGTAGCCTTAACCTCCTGGCCTTAAGCAGTCCTCCCACCTCAGCCTCCCAAGTAGCTAGGACCTCAAGTGCACACCACCATGCCCAGCTTATTTTTAAAACTTTTTTTTTTTGTAGAGACAGAGTCTTGCTTTGTTTCCCAAACTGTTCTCAAAATTTTGGCCTCAAGCAGTCCTCCTACTCTTGGCCTCCCAAAGTGCTGGTATTACAGGCGTGAGCTCCTGTACCCTGCAGGACTCGTGGCTTTAGAAAAAGAGGAGAGCCAGGTGTAGTGCCTCATACTTAATAATCCCAGTGCTTTGGAAGGCCAAGACAGGAGGATCACTGGAGGCCTAGGTGAGATCACTTCAGTCCAGGAGTTTGAGACCAGCCTGGGCAACTTAGTGAGACCCCATCTCTACAAAAAATACAAAAATTTCCCAGGTGTAGTGGCATGTGTCTGCAGTCCCAGCTATTTGGCAGGCTGAGATGAGACGATTGCTTGAGCCTGGGAGGTTGAGGCTGCAGTGAGCCATGATCATGCCACTGCACTCCAGCCTGGGTGACAAAGTGAGACCCTGTCTGGGGAAAAAAAACAAAAACAAAGCTGGAGGCATCAAACTATCTGACTTCAAACTGTACTACAAGGCTTCAGTAAGCAAAACAGCATGTACTGGTGTAAAAGCAGATATATAGACCCTGGAACATATTACTGAGTTCACACTGTTACTGTTGCTTTAATCAATCAATAGTCTTTAAATTAAAAAAACAGCATTTCATCCACCTATTTGCCCTTCCATACTCCCATTTCCTCCCATCAAGCTGCATGCACCTCAGTCTGCGATTATTTCCCTTCACTATGAAACACTTCCTGCAGTATTTCCTGTAGCAAAAGTTTGAGTTTATTTTGTCAGCTTTTGTCTCAAAATGGAATTGTCTTTTATTTTTGAAGAATTTTTTTTACAAAGCATATAATTAGGTTTGAGTTGTTTTTCTCTTTCAGCACTTTAAAGATAACGTTTTCTTCTCCCTGTTAAGTCTGCCACATTTTTAAAAAATCCTGAACATAGTATCTTTTTCTTTTCAATTTTTTTTTTTTTTTTTAAACAGATTGACAAGTGAACTGTCTAAATGTGGCTTTCTTTGCATTTTATCCTGCTTGGATTTGCTGAGCTTCAATCTGTTGATGTTTTTAATCAGTTTTAGAAAACACTTTTTTTTTTTTTTTGCTATTTAAATTATGCATTTATTTTCTTTATTCTTTTTAAAATTTATTTATTTAAGTTTAGGTGCATACCCTATCTGGCATTTCTCCCCCGTGTTATCTCTCCCCCCTACCCTCCCAGCTGCCCTCAGTGTGTGATGCTCCTCTCCCTGAGTCCACGTGTTCTCATTGTTCAACACCCACCTATGAGTGAGAACATGCAGTGCTGCGCTTTCTGTTCTTGTGTCAGTTTGCTGAGAATGATGGTTTCCAGATTCAACCAAGTCCCTACAAAGGACACGAACTCATTGTTTTTTATGGCTGCATAGTATTCCATGGTGTATATGTACCACATTTTCTTTTTCCAGTCTATAATTGATGGGCATATGGGTTGGTTCCAGGTCTTTGCTATTGTACACAGGGCTGCAATGAACATACGTGTGCATATGTCTTTATAATAGAACAATTTATAGTTCTTTGGGTATATGCCCAGTAATGGGATTGCTGCGTCAAATGGAATTTCTACTTCTAGATCCTTGAGAAATTGCCACATTGTCTTCCACAGTGGTTGAACTAATTTACACTCCCACCAGCTGTGTAAGAGTGTTCCTATTTCTCTGCATCCTCTCCAGCATCTGTTGTCTCCAGATTTTTTAATGATTGCCATTCAACTGGCATGAAATGATAACTCAATGTGGTTTTGATTTGCATGTCTCTAATGACCAGTGAGGAGTATTTTTTCATGTTTGTTGGCTGCATATTTGTCTTCTTTTGAAAAGTGTCTGTTCATATCCTTTGCCCACTTTTGAATGGGTTTGCTTTTTTTCTTGTAAATCTGCTTTAGTTCTTTGTAGATTCTGGATATTAGCCCGTTGTCTGATGGATAGATTGCAAAAATTTTTTCCCCATTCTGTTGGTTGCCAGTTTACTCTAATGATTGTTTCTTTTGCTGTGCAGAAACTCTAAAGTTTAATTAGATCCCATTTGTCTATTTTGGCTTTTGTTGCCATTGCTTTTGGTGTTTTAGCCATGAAGTCCTTGCCTGTGCCTATGTCCTGAGTGGTGCTAAGTTTTTTTCTAGGGTTTTTATGGTGTTAGTTCTTATGTTTAAATCCTTAATCCATCTGGAGTTAATTTTTGTATAAGGTGTAAGGAAGGGGTCCAGTTTCAGCTTCTTGCGTATGGCTAGCCAGTTTTCCCAGCACCATTTATTAAACAGGGAATCTTTTCCCCATTGCTTGTTTTTGTCTGGTTTGTCAAAGATCAAATAGTTGTAGATGTGTGGCATTCCTTCTGAGACCTCTGTTCTGTTCCATTGGTCTATATCTGTTTTGGTACCAGTACCATGCTATTTTGATTACTGTAGCCTTGTAGTATAGTTTGACGTCAGGTAGCGTGATTCCTCCAGCTTTGTTCTTTTTGCTTAGGATTGTCTTGGCTATGCGGGCTCTCTTTTGGTTCCATAGGAAGTTTAAAGTGTTTTTTTCCAGTTCAGTGAAGAAGATCAATGGTAGCTTGATGGGGATAGTATCGAATCTATAAATTACTTTGGGCAGTATGGCCATTTTCACAATATTGATTCTTCCTAACCAGGAGCATGGAATGTTTTTCCATCTGTTTGTGTTCTCTCTTATTTCCTTGATCAGTGGTTTGTAGTTCTCCTTGAAGAGATCTTTTACATCCTTTGTTAGTTGTATTCCTAGGTATTTTATTCTCTTTGTAGCAATTGTAAATGGGAGTTTGTTTACTCATGATTTGGCTGTTTGTCTGTTATTGGTGTATAGGAATGTTTGTGATTTCTGCACATTGATTTTGTATCCTGAGAAAGTTGCTTATCAGCTTAAGGAGGTTCTGGGCTGAGACCATGGGGTCTTCTAAATATACAATCATGTCATCTGCAAATAGGGACAATTCGACTTCTTCTTTTCCTAATTGAATACCCTTTATTTCTATTTGTTGCCTAATTGCTCTGGCTAGAACTTCCAATACTATATTGAATAGGAGTGGTGAGAGGGGGCATCCTTGTCTACTGCCAGTTTTAAAGGGAATGCTTCTAGTTTTTGCGCATTCAGTATGATATTGACTATGGGTTTCTCGTAAATAGCTTTTATTGTTTGGAGATATGTTCCATCGATACCTGGTTTATTGAGCGTTTTTAGCATAAAGGCTGTTGAATTTTGTGGAAGGCCTTCTCTGCATCTATTGAGATAATCATGTGGTTTTTGTCTTTGGTTCTGTTTATGTGGTGAATTATGTTTATAGATTTGCATATGTTGAACCAGCCTTGCACCCTGGATGAAGCCTACTTGATCATGGTGGATAAGCTTTTTGATGTGCTGTTGGATTCGGTTTGTCAATATTTTATTGAAGATTTTTGCATCAATGTTCATCATGGATATTGGCCTGTAGTTTTCTTTTTTAGTTGTGTCTCTTACAGATTTTGGTATCAGGATGATGTTGGTCTCATAGAGTTATGGAGGATTCCCTCCTTTTGTATTGTATGGAATAGTTTAAACAGGAATGGTACCAGCTCCTCTTTGTATGTCTGGTAGAATTTGGCTGTGAACCCGTCTGGACCTGGTCTTTTTTTGGTTGGTAGGCTATTAATTGCTGCCTCAACTTCAGACCCTATTATTGGTCTATTCAGGCTTTCAACTTCTTCTTGGCTGTCTTGGGAGTGTGCAAGTGTCCAGGAATTTATCCATTTCTTCCAGATTTACTGGTTTATGTGCATAGAGTTGTTTGTAGTAATCTCTGATTGTATTTCCAAGGAATCGGTGATCTCCCCCTTTATAGTTTTTTATTGCATCTAATTGATTCTTCTCTCTCTTCTTTCTTATTAGTCTAGCTAGCAGTCTACTTTGTTGATCTTTTCAAAAAACCAGCTCCTGGATTTATTGATTTTTTTGAAGGGTTTTTTTGTGTGTCTGTCCCCTTCAGTTCTGCTCTGATCTTAGTTATTTCTTGTCTTCTGCTTGCTTTTGAGTTTTCTGGATCTTGCTCTTCTAGCTCTTTCAATTTTGACGATAGGGGTTGTCCTGTTTCTCATGTGGGCATTTATTGGTATAAATTTCCCTCTAGACACTGCTTTAAATATGTCCCATAGGATCTGGTACGTTGTGTCTTCATTCTTGTTGATTTTGAAGAACATTCTTATTTCTGCCTTCATTTCATTGTTCATTCATCATTCAGTTTCCATGTGATTGTGCAGTTTTGAGTGCTTTTGTTAATCCTGAGTTCTAATTTGATTGTGCTGTGGTCTGAGAGACTGTTATGATTTCTGTTCTTCTGCATTTGCTGAGGAGTGATTTACTTCCAATGATGTGGTCAATTTTAGAGTAAGTGCAATGTGGAGAAGAATGTGTATTCTCTGGATTTGGGGTGGAGTGTCCTATAAATGTCTATTAGGTCCGCTTGGTCCAGATCTGCGATCAAGTCCTGGATATCCTTGTTGACTTTCTGTCTCATTGATCTCTCCAATATTGTCAGTGGAGTGTTAAAGTCTCCCACTATTATTGTGAGTCTAAGTCTCTTTGTAGGCCATTAAGAACTTGCTTTATGTATCTGGGTGCTCCTGCATTGGATGCATATATATTTAGAACAGTTAGCTTTTCTTGTTGCATTGATCCTTTTACCATTATGTAATGCCCTTCTTTGTCTCTTGATCTTTGTTGGTTTAAAGTCCATTTTATCACATACTAGGATTGCTACCTCTGCTTTTTTTAGCTATTTGCCTGGTAAATCTTCTTCCATCCCTTACGTGAGTCTTTGGATGTGAGACGGGTCTCCTGTATATAGCACACCAGTGGGTCTTGACTTTTTATCCAGTTTGCCAGTCTGTGTCTTTTGATTGGGGTGTTTAGGCTATTTACATTCAATGTTAATATTGTTATGTTTGAATTTGATCCTGGCATTTTGTTACTGACTGTTGTTTTCCCCATTAGTTTACGTGGTTTCTTCATTGCCTTGTTGTTCTTTACCATTTGGTACGTTTTTACAGTGTCTGGTACTGGTTGTCCCTGTCTGTTTAGTACTTCCTTCAGTAGCTTTTGTAAGGCAGGTCTTGTAGCAATGAAATCTCTCAGCAATTGGTTATCTGTAAAAGACTTTATTTCTCTTTCACTTATGAAGCTTAGTTTGGCCAGTTATGAAATTGTGGGTTGAAAGTCCTTTTCTTTAAAGATGTTGAATATTGACCCCCACTCCCTTCTAGCTTGTAGGGTTTCTGCTGAGAGATCCACTGTGAGTCTGATGGTCTTTCCTTTGTGGGTGACTCGACCTTTCTCTCCGGCTGCCCTTAGGATTTTTCCTACATTTCAACCCTGGTGAATCTGGTAATTATGTGCCTTGGGGTTGGTCATCTTGAGGAATATCTTTGTGGTGTTCTCTATCTTTCCTGGATTTGAATGTTAGCCTGCCTTGTTACATTGGGAAAGTTCTCTTGGATAATATCTTGAAGAGTGTTTTCCAACACGGATTCATTCTCCCCCGTCACATTCAGGTATGCTGGTCAAGCATAGATTAGGTCTTTTCACATAATCCCATAGTTCTTGAAGGCTTTTTTTCAGTCTTTTTTCTCTAATCTTGCCTTCTTGTTTTATTTCATTGATTTGATCTTCTCTGATATCATTTCTTCTGCTTGATTGATTTGACTGTTGAAACTTGTGTGTGCCTCACAAAGTTGTCTTGCTGTGTTTTTCAGCTCCATCAAGTTGTTTATGTTCTTCTCTAAGCTGATAGTTCTAGTTAGCATTTTATCTAACCTTTTTTCAAGGTTCTTAGTTTCTTTGCATTGGGTTAGAACATGGTCCTTTAACTCAGAAGTTTGTTATTACTTACCTTCTGAAGCCTATTTCTGTTAATTTGTCAAATTCATTCATTCTCTTTTTTTTGTTCCCTTGATGGTGAGGAGTTGTGATCCCTGGGAGAAGAAGTGTTCTGTTCTTTGATGGTTTCATCCTTTTTGCGCTGGTTTTTTTCCCCATCTTCATGGATTTATCTCCCTTTGATCTTCGAAGTTGGTGATTTCAGGAGGAGTCTCTGAGTGGACTTTTTTTCATTGAGGTTGGAGCTATATCTTTTTTGGCTCGTAGAGGGCGTTGCTGGGCTCTCCCGGGTTCAGTCAGGTGGTTGGGTGGCTGGTCCTTCCCTGGAGTTTGTTTGCAGGTGAGATTGCAGGTGAGATTGGCCCCGCCTTCCCAATGGTGTCTCTTCCACAGCTCAATCTTCCTGGTTGGGGTCAAACTGCTGTATTTGCTGTCAAGCTCTCTAGCAAGGGCTTCAGTTTGAGTTCTGTTGAGGTGGGGCCTGCCAGGCCTTATGGTCTGTTTTGCTGCTTGCAACTCTGCCTCCCTCTGTGGGACTTTTGTCTGGTGGTGTTAGTCCAAACTTCTGCCCAAGTCTGTGTGACAACTTGCTGCGCCCAGCAGGAGCCGTTGCTCAGATTTGCATCAACTACCCATGGCGCCCCTCAGTCTGGCAGGGCTCTTGTGGATTGTGGGTTGCAGGAGGGATGAGGTAAGCACAGGATCCAAATCAGAGGAACGAGGGGATGAAGTCCCCCCTCCCCGACCCTCCAAGCCAGCTGCATGTTTCAAGTGGGGGACATGCCTCCCCACATCGTGATTTGGCCCCCTGGGTGGCTCTCACCCTGCAGTTTCGTCCCTGGGTTATTTTCAGCGCCCTATCAGTCCCACCGAAATGAACCTGGCACCTAGTTTTGAATCTTGAAGTCCTCTAGCCCTCTGCATCTCATTCACTGGGAATTGCATTCCAGTGCTGCCTTCTCATGGCCATCTTGGCGCTCTCCGAGATATTCCTTAACACTTTTTACATGCTGGTAAACCTACCATGTCAGCTGGTCTGAAGGACTCCAGTAACTCAGCTGGTCTGAGGGACCCCATGAGCTGACTTACTAAAGAATCCAGTTTCCACATCCTAATGACTTCATCCTGCTTGCTCTGACCATCAACAACCCTAATCCTCCAGTCTCTCATCCTCCCTGATCCCTTTTACAACTCCAGCCCAGAACTTCTTGGGAATACAGATTTGTCTCTTCCTTATCTTCTTGCTTGGCACCCTGTGGTAATTAAACTCTCTGCTTAATCCCTAATTGGTCTGCTACTGCACAGCAGACATACGAACCTGTTGGTTCTATAACAATTCTGAAGTCCTTGTCTGCTAAGTCCAACTTTTCATATAATTTATGGGTCTATTTCTGTTGGACATTTTTCTCAATGATTGGCAACATTGTCCTGCTGCTCTGCACATCATGTGAGGTTTTAAATTGTATGTGGATATTATGTTTAAAAGAACAGTAGAAACTGAAAAATCTTTTCACCTGGAAGTCACTCCCTTTCCTCTGTCAAGCAGAGTTCAGGTGAGAATCTCAACGTTGATCCAAGCAGAGGTTGAGATGTGAAAATTAGTTTTGGTTCATTTCTGGTTTCAAACATCTTGGGCAAGGTCTTCCTCAGGACTATTTCAGGCCACTCCCTCTAGCAGGACTGTGGAATCTAAGCACAACAAGACAACAGGGATATCCATTTTTTCCTGTTTAGTGCCCAGCACCAGCTGTTGCTACACACTCAGCAAATCATCATAGGGATATATAGCACTGGTAAAGAGCATCTGTTTTATATTATAGTATCGTACTAGCCTTGTTACCATTAATGACCCCCCAGGTCTCCCAATATTCCAGTAACTTTACTGGAATATGCCTGTGGCAGTCCTGGCCCTCCCCCCAGTCTGCTCTTAGACCAGGAAAATGCCTTCAGGGAAGAAACCAGCCACTGATTTCTTCTCTTTCTAGGAGGAGCTCATCATTCTCTGGCATTTAGTTCTTTCACCCTTTTTTTTTTTTTTTTTTTTTTTGGTTCATAGATCTCCAGGGTCTTTGAAGATGTTAGTTCACTGTTTATTCATGTGGGTTCAGCAGTCTGCTCTAAACGTCTACAGCCAATCTGGAAGTGGAGCTGTGTAACTTTGCAACTCTTTGAATCTAAATCAGTTTGGGAGATTGAATGTCTCATTTAGGTCATCTTTAATGTTTACAATACTGTCTTCAAAACAGTTTTGGTAAGTTTTTAATGTATTCTGTATGTTACACTATTATGGCTCTTTTTTTTTTTTTTTTTTTTTTTTTTTTTTTTATAGACGGGGGTTTCACCATATTGGTCAGGCTGGTCTTGAACTCCCAACCTCAGGTGATCCACCCGCCTTGGCCTCCCAAAGTGCTTGGATTACAGGCGTGAGCCACCACACCCGGCCCTATGGCTCTTATAAATGGTATTGACTTTTAAATATTATTTCAGCCAGGTATGGTGGCTCATGCCTGTAATCCCAGCAGTTTGGGAGGCTGAGGTGGGTGGATTATGAGGTCAGGAGTTTGAGACCAGCCTGCCCAACATGGTGAAACCCTGTCTCTACTAAAATTACATAATCAGCTGGGTGTGGTGGTACATACCTGTAATCCCAGCTAGTCAGGAGGCTAAGGCAAGAGAATCACCTGAACCCAGGAAACAGAGGTTGCAGTGAGCCGAGAGTGCGCCACTGCACTCCAGCCTGGGCAACAGAGACTCCCACTCAAAAAAAAATTATCTGATGTTCAGCGAGTCATAATCTTTTTGCAGGTGGAGGGTCTTACCTCAAACTTACTGGCTTAAAAAAATTATTTCTATTCCTGAGTATAAGTTGCAAATTGATCTTTATTAAGATACTAAAGTTGTATCCCGCAATTTTATTAAACATTTTTATTCTAATAATTTATATATAGAGCCTTTGAAATTTTCCATTTAGGTAATAATATCATTATAAATAACAGATTTACTTCTGCCTTTCTGGTCCTTAGGATTTTTTTTATATCTTTTCCTAGCCTGCCTCACTTTACTAAGAGTCCAGTAAAATACTAAGTAGTGTTTTTAATATTGGACACCCTTGTCATCTTCCTGATTTTAAATTCATGTTGTTTTCCACCATTCATTTATTGCTTACTTTTGCATTTTTTATACAATGTTTATCATATATTTTTAAGGATTTTTCTCAGTAATATCTCTGTGGCTTTATCTACTGAGAGAATCCTTTGAACACTGCCTCATTCATTTTAGGTGCCTAGTAATTATTAGTATGAGTGAATGAATAGTACAGCTCTTTTAAAAGTGAATTGTATTTATTGATTTTTAAAATGTAAAACCAATTTTGGATTTCTGGATAAATTTAAATTTAACATGATGGTTTCTTTTTAAAGAAATACCCAGTTTCCATTTGCTAATATGTTGTAAATTACTTTTGAAGGTTTTCAAGCTTCATTCTGTCCTTGTCTAAATTTGTTATGCTGGTTAGGCTGCTCTCCTATATTGCCAGAGTGTGTTCTAAATTCTCAAGGTGTTGTTATATTGCTTCTTTTCTGTAGGGTAGAAACTATTCACTAATGTAGCCATTTGCAGATGGGTCAATGTAGCACACTCAAATGTGTCATTATAGTGCCTGCAGAAACCAAAAAGCCGACCAGGCATAGTGCTCTTTGTGGTAAGTAGAGGGAATATCTTGGCAAGCTCCAGCCAACTGAACCCCTAGAAACTTCAGGTGGTTAGCCTGACTGGGTCTGTTCCCCCAACAAACATATTGTTCATTTATGTCTTACAGAAGAACTCCAAAGTATTTGCTATCTCTTTCTCATCACGTCTAACCAGCATAAAGGCATCGATAGAGAGGATAAGTTGTGAGATGTGAAGATGATGGTACCTAGCAGATGTTATTGCAAGCAACAGTATAACGAACTGATGTAAAGCTGAGAAACAGTAAGTTGCTCCTGGTTGTCCTTATACGATGAGAAAATGGCATTTCTAGGTCAGGAGGTCACATTTATATCAAGTAAATTAATGAACATTAATTTATTAGGGGAAAAGTATGGACACTACATAAGAAGAATAGGACAGTTTGCCAGAAACATATAAAATGAGTAAACTTACACGTACCCAAATAAAGTGCTCCTCAAAAAAAATTTTTTGTGTGTGAGACATGGTCTCCCTCTGTGGCCCAGTGCATTGGTAAATGATCTCAGCTCACTACCTCTGCTTCCTGGGCTCAGGTGATCCTCTTACCTCAGCCTACTGAGTAGCTGGGACAACAGGTGTACACTACCATACCTGGCTTTTTTTTTTTTTTTTTTGTATTTTTTGTAGAGATGAAGTTTTGGCTCATCGGCTGGGCTTGGTCTTGAGCTGGTAAGCTCAACTGACCTGCCCGCCTTGGGATCCCAAAGTGCTGTGATTCCAGACATGTGCCACTGCACCTGGCCTAGACAGATTAAGAAAAAAAACAATTTGGCTGGGTGTGGTGGCTCACACTTATAATCTCAACACTTTGGGAGGTCATGGCAGGTGGATCTCTTGAGGTCAGGAGTTTGAAGCCAGCCTGGCCAATGGGGAAACCCCACCTCTACTAAAAACATGAAAAACTAGCCAGGTATGGTGGCATGTGCCTGTAATCCCAGCTACCTGGAAGGCAGAGACACAAGAATCACCTGAACCCAGAAGGTGGAAGTTGCAGTGAGCTAAGATCACACCAATGCACTCCAACCTGGGCAACACAGTGAGATGACATCTCAGAAAAAAGTTTGACAAGCCATAGTTACAGTATGACATTTTAACATATCACTCTTGGTAAGTGTATAAATATACAACTTCTTTAAAGGGGGGCGTCTCACTATCTTGCCCAGGTGGTACAAACATGGCTCACTGGATTCTCAACCTTCTGGGCTCAAATGATCCTCCTGCCTCTGCCTCCAGAGTAGCTGAGACTATAGGTGTGCAGCCTGTAAAAGTAGCCACATCAAATTTTTTTTTGTAGAGACAGGGTCTCACTGTGTTGCCTAGGCTGATTTTAAGCTCCTAGGCTCAAGTGATCCCTCCTGCCTCAGAAAACACTGTTTTCAACCATACTTGAAAGATTCCTAAAACTTGACCATATATTACGAACAGTTGGGACTGAAATCAAATGAAAGAGGAATTTCCCAAAAGAGTGGTTTAAACCACGTGGTAGTTAAGCAGCACGGGATTAGCGCAACCAGACAATACTATATCTACCCTGTTTCATTTATTATCCTTTCTCTGTCCTAATCTTGGTGTATATATTTTCTAGGAAATAAGAAGGGATAAGACAAAGGGCAAATATAGTTGGGAAAAAAACACCAGATGAGGTACCCATTTCCATGAGCTTCCTTAGAAGCTGTATCCAGTGACCTCTGCCTACTTTGCATGGGCTAAAGATGTGGACACATTTGGCCACTCACAGCTGTAAGGAAAGCTGGGTGATGAGTACTTTAAAAAATGTCCATATTGCCAGCTTGAACTAAATGGTAAACTTTGTTACTTTAAGAAAGAAGGGCTGGGTGTGGTGCCTCACGCCTGTAATCCCAGCACTTTGGGAGGCCAAGGCAGGTCAATCACATGAGGTCAGGAGGAGTTCGAGATCAGCCAACATGGTGAAACCCTCTCTACTAAAAATACAAAAATTAGCCAGGCATGGTGGCATACGCCTATAATCCTAGCTACTCGAGAGCCTGAGACAGAAGAATCACTTCAACCTGGGAGGCAGAGGTTGCAGTGAGCCGAGATTGCACCCCTGCACTCCAGGCTGGGTGACAAGAGCGAAATTCCATCTCAAAAAACAAAAACAAGAAGTGAGGAATGGAACAAGGAAGGAGGAATGGATATTGAGACAGCAACTAGTTCTGTCTGCCACAGTATGTCCTGCTCCAGCAACTATGTTCAAATCTATGTCACATAGAATCTATATATTTTAGACCACAATGCAATTAAACTGCAAAGATAAAATATTCATAGGATCTGCATGTTAATAAGTTGTGACATGCATAAGGATGAAACACTCACTGTTTAAAACTAATCAGAGGCTGGGCATGGTGGCTCACACCTGTAATCCCAGTACTTTGGGAGGCTGAGGCAGGTGGATCATGAGGTCAGGAGTTTAAGACCCAGCCTGGCTAAAAATGGTGAAACTTTAAAAAAAATTAGCCAGGCATGGTGGCGGACACCTGTAATCCCAGCCACTCAGGAGGCTGAGGCAGGAGAATCACTTGAACCTGGGAGGTGGAGGTGGAGGTTGCAGTGAGCCAGGATTGTGCCACTGTACTCTAGCCCAGGCAAAAAGAGCAAGACTCTGTGTCCAAAAAAAAAAAAAAAGCGAGCTGTAACATTTATAAGGTTTGTGCCAGTAAAACATCCAGAGTTGGGCCAGAAGCACATGACAATTAAAGGGCTTCTCTCCAGCCTGTGTTCTAAAGTGAGAAAGAAGGCGTGAAGGACAACACTTTCCTGTAGTCATTTTCATTCATGGAATTTCTGGCCAGTGTGGACTCGCTTGTGCATTATAAGGTTAGTGCTTGTGCTAAAGGCTTTTTCACACTGAATACATTTATAAGGCTTCTCTCCAGTGTGAGTTCTCATGTGTACCCTCAGGCAAGAGGAATTCCTAAAGGCCTTCCCACATTCCTTACACTCATAGGTCTTCTCTCCAGTGTGAGTTCTCTTGTGCACAATAAGGTAAGAGCCTGTGCTGAAGGATTTTCCACACTGGTTGCACTCATAAGGCTTCTCTCCAGTGTGAGAGCGTGTGTGTTTCTTAAGGGATGACTGATCGATGAAAGCTTTTCCACAGTCACTGCATTCATAGGGTTTCTCTCCAGTGTGGGTTCTCACATGTTTCTGAAGGGATGAAGGAACTGTGAAAGCCCTCCCACATTCCCTACAGTCATAGGGTTTCTCTCCAGTGTGAGTTCTTTTGTGCACATTCAAATGAGAGCTCTGGCTAAAGGATTTTCCACAGTGATCACACTCATATGGCTTCTCTCCAGTATGAGATCTCATGTGTTTCTTAAGGGAAGACTGAAAAATGAAGGCTTTCCCACAGTCACTGCATTCATAGGGGTTCTCTCCAGTGTGAGTTCTGACACCGTTCTGAAGGGACAAAGGGTCAGTCAAAGTTTTCTCATGTTCATTACGTTCCAAACCCTCCTGCACACTATGAGTCTTTGTGTGGACACTAAGGGGAGATCTTTTGCCATAGTCACTGCCTTTCTCAGCATTCGGTATTTGCTCACGTACTGAGAAGGAAGAGTGTAGGCTGAAGGACATATCACATTGATCATACTCAGGAGAATTCTCTCCTGTGGGACTTAAGTGTTTCCTGAGGGATGACTCTTGATTGAAAGCTTTTCCACAATCAGTAAATTCAAGAGTATTCTCTCCAATGTGAATGCTCACATGACTCCTAAGAGTTGAGGGATGGTTGAAGGCTTTGCCATACTTAGTATATTTATAGAATTTCTCTCCCTTGCAATATCTTGTACAAATAAAGTGAGTGTTCTTTCTGAATTTCCCACAATGGTTACACTCCAGGGGGTTCTTACCAGGTTGAGTTTGTGCCTGTTGAAAAGGGAGTAAGTGGTGACTAAAGGCTTTTTCACTTTCATCATATTCACAGGAATTCTCTTACCTGTGGATTCTGCCATATATAGGAAGCACATGGTCATGACTGACATGTTTATTTTACCATTTTCAGTACATGCATACAACTTTTGCCCTATTAGTTTTTTCAAATTGAATAAGCTCACTGCTCTACCCAAGGCTCTATTGTATTCCTTCCCAACAAATGGCTTCTTTAATACAGAGTTTTTCTAATACTGAGTCAGTCAAGAATGAATTATATACTAAATACTTAAAGATCATATTTGAGTAAATGTTTACTTGTGGTTATTCTCTGTGAGGCAGCAAGTCTTAAACTATGTTTACAATTTTCTCCAATTTCATGAAAATCACTGAGACAGCTTTCCAGTGAAAGCTTGGTGCCTAAACTCTTACCCCTGATTTGGGGGTGCCGATGTTTAAACTCACTGAAATTCCCAGTTCTACTACAAAGACCAGGAGTAATTCCTACTAAGTCTTACCATTTTTATGTCATTAGATGTTTTTCCCCCAGGAATGTTTTGCATAGCAATCACATCTTTGGATTTAAGTTGAGTTTCCCACTCTGAAATAGCACAGGAAAATTTTTGTAATTATTGGGGGAAAAGGTAGGGATGAAAGAAAAAGGGAGGGAGACCCTATGGATTTGTTTTCAAATAATATCTCTAAGTAGAGAAATGTGAGAAAAGATGGAACCAGTGATACAAACAAGCAGTAGAAATGGGAGGTATTTTAGTTAGGATTGTGGAGTTTGGGAAGTAAGATAGTATTATCTGGAAAATGGAACTAAACCAAAAGCATTCATGGAAATAATAGCCTCAGATTTCTTTTCCTGCACCGAGTGACATTCCCAAATGTACCAACCCTCACTGGCCAAGGCTGCACCACGAGATGACTGTGTGCTGCCCAGGGCTCACCTGCACAGTCACTTTGTAGAATTCCTCTTTCATCTGTCTTCAGCTCTTGATCCACCTTGGAGATCAGATTGTGTCTGCAGAGCTGATATCCTACTCATGCAGAATGAGAGGGTGTGGGAGAAATGTGTGAGGATTGTTAAAATATTCAAGTGCAGCTTTAGGAACAGCAAAACAACTAGAGCAGAGCTCTTTCATGAGGACCATTTAAAAACATAGTCCATGCCCTATATGGAAGTGACCCTTGAAACTATACACAAGATCAGACACAGATTGCAAATTATCTAAAGCTATTAGTGATAGAGAAAATGAAATCAGTGCATTTTCATGGGAAGCCACTAGACTGCCCCCCCCCCCCCCGAGGGCAGGGACTGTTCATTTTGTGGGTAACCACTGTATTGCCATTCTTTTCACAGATTCTGCACACAATATGTGCTTAAAAACTATTTGCTACATAAACAAATGAAGGAATGAGGCCAGCCTTACCCACTGAGGCCAGGTTCCTAAAGTTCTCCAGCATCACATCTTTGTATAGATTTTTTTGAGCAGGGTCCAGCAATGCCCACTCCTCCTCGGAAAAGTCCACTGCCACTTCCTGGAAGGTCACTGAGTTCTAAAACATCACATACATATTCTGGCTCAGCCAATGTCTATTTTCGACAATGTACCAGGAGAATGGTGGCTGAGGCTGACAGGACTGGAGAGGAGACCCAGGGCATTGGAAGCTCAGACATGCATCAGAGGCCTTCTGTTATTTGCCTTATAGCTGAGTTCTCAGAACTCTCTTCTTTAAATCCTACTCCCTGGGCCATCTCATTCAGGATCATGGTCATAACAGCTTTTCTAATATATGGGTGGCTTAATCTTTGCACGGTTAGGTTGTGAGGACTCTTTTGGTCCTATTCAGATCTGGTATAGATAGGACATACTGTCAGAATGCAAGAAATACTTGAGTAATTCATACTAAAAAATATGGAAGAATATTTGGAAAAAGTTAACAAATGTGGGAACAGAGTCCTTTCCCAGATATTCCCTCTTCTATATGAAACAGCCTGGGAACTGCAAAGATGAAGCCAGCTCGGATTGGGCTGTCAAACTTCAGGTCAGGGGCAAGAGATGTGTTCTTTTCAGGAATGGCAGTGTGCTTTTGGAAATAGAGAAATTTCTTGTGTACCTGTGACCAGGCTGTCAGCCACCCTGCAGCCATTCTTCCTCCTCCTGTAGGTTTACTTCTTGGCTGGGCAGAGTCCTGAGCAGGCAGAGCTAGAAAAGAAGATAGAAGCCATAAAAGTCTAGGCCTGCTAGATATTCAGCACTAGCAGGCTCGGAAGCTTCTTCATACTAAACAGTAACAACATACACAGACAATATAGTTACAATTTGTCTCCCTATCCAAGAACACAGTATGTCTTCAAATTAGAAATATAGTATGCATTTATCATTTTTTCCTTGGACTTTTTTCTAGGCTGAACCACTGAAAAGGCTTATGACCGCTAACAGCTCAGGAGGAATGAGCCTCTAAAGTACAGAACTGTTCTGAATACCATTTACTCATGACAGAACACAGGACTCACTGGGGAAAGAGCTGGGTCTGACATAGAAGAAGAAATCTTCAAGATGAGGCTGCAATATCTTATGTCACACTCTCACTTTTCTCATTGTTCAAATGGGACAAACTTCATAGGGTTGGGCTGAGTTAATATCCCTAAATTACTAAAACAATAAGGAGTAACTCGTAATGACCATAAAGGTGAGAATATTTGCATTTCATAATAAAAGGGTTACATTTCAGAACATTTAGTACACTTAGCTGTATATATGAAGTCGTCAAAATCTAGTGCAGCAAATCTTAGAGCAGAGCTAGGACTGTCTTCTTAACTTAGTAGCCCACCTTCAAGGCCCTGTTTGCTTGCCCCTCATTTCTTTTACTTTTTAAACTTACTTATTGTAAACAAAGACACAAACATACACTTAATCTAGATCTACATAGAGTTAGGATCATGAATATTACTGTCTTAGACCTTCTATTGTGTCCCACTTAAGGTATTCAGGGGCAATAACATGCATGGAGCTGACGTCTCCTATGGTGACAGTGCCTTCTGGAATCCCTTCTGAAGCATCATGCTTTAGGCTGTTTTACAGTTAACTGTTTTTTTTTAGCAAGCAGAAGGAATATACTCTAAAACAAAAAATAATATGAAAATATATAAACCCGTAATATCATTTATTACTATTTCATTATTATGTACTATATATCATCTGTACTGTACATAATTGTATGTGCTAGACTGTTACATGACTGGCAGTGTAGCAGGTTTGTGGAGACCAGAGACATGTGAGTATTGTGCTCTACAGTGCTACAGTGGCTGTGTTACTAAGTGATTGGGATTTTTTAGCACCATTATAGTATTATGAGACCACTTATATATGGGTGGTCCATCACGGACCAAAATATCTTCATGCAGTACATGACTGTACTGCCAACCAAAAATGTTTTAGTTGGTAAAAATGGCCTTCAGTAATGAAGGAGACATAAAAACTTCCTTGGACAAACAAAAAATGAAGGGCTTCATCAGTAATAGAGCTGATTTAGTACAGTAAATTTTTCAGCTTAAAAGAAAGGCCACTTAGTAACATGAAAACATGAATTATAAAACCCACTGGGGTAAAGGTACTTACATACTCAAATCCAGATACCCTAATACTGTAACAGTGGTGTCTAAATAACTTATAACTCTAGTATAAAAGATTAAACATAAAATACGGGAAATGGAAGAGTATAAATTGTATGCTATTAAAGCTAAGTTGTTAACAGCTTAACACAAACGATTAAAATTACAACATGCACACGAATGTTCACTGCAGCACAGTTTACAATAGCAAAGACCTGGAACCAACCCAAATGCCCATCGATGATGGCCTGGACAGGGAAAATGTGGCACATATACACCATGGAATATTATGCAGCCATCAATAACGATGAGTTTGTGTCCTTTGCAGAGACGTGGATGAACCTGGAAACCATCATTCTCAGCAAACTGACACAAGAACAGAAAAACACTGCGTTGTTCTCACTCACAGGTGGGTGATGAATAATGAGAACACATGGACACAGGGAGGGGAGCATCGCACACTGGGGTCTGTGGGGGAGGATAGGGGAGGGACAGCGGGGGGGGGTGGGGGAGTTGGGGAGAGATAGCATGGGGAGAAATGCCAGATATAGGTGATGGGGGAGGAAGGCAGCAAATCACACTGCCATGTGTGCACCTATGCAACAATCTTGCATGTTCTTCACATGTACCCCCAAAACCTAAAATGCAATTAAAGAAAAAAAAACTACAAGATGCTTTAAGCTTCATAGTGGCCACAAAGCAAGAACCTGTATTATGGAGAAAGGAATCAAAGCATATCACTACAGAGTCATCAAATCACAAAGAGAGGAAGGGAGGAAGAAAAGAACAAAACGTGTAAAACAGCCACAAAAGAATGAACAAAATGGCAACAGTAAGTACTTACCTATCGATAATTACTTTAAATATAAACACACTCAGGAGGCTGAGGCGGAAGGATCACTTGATAGCAGGAGTTTGAAAACAGGCTGGGCAATACAGCAAGACTGCATTTCTACAGAAAATAATTTTTAAGAATTATCTGGGTGTGGTGGCATCTGCCTGCAGTCCTAGCTACTTGGTGGGCTAGAGTGGAAGGATTGCTTGAGCCTGGGAGTACTGGGAGTATGATCATGCCACTGTACTCCAAGCCTGGGTGACAGAGACCCTATCTCCTTAAAGCAAAAAAGTAAATGGATTAAATTCTCTAATCAAAACACACAGTGGCAGACTAGATTAAAAAAGAAGTATATGCTGCCTACAAGAAGCTCACTATAGCTTTAAGAATGCATGTAGCCTGAAAGTAAAAAGATGGGAAAAACATTCCATGTCAATGGTAACAAAAGAGAGCAAGGGTAAGTAGGAAAGATCTTAGCTTAACGTTAACACCTCAAGTTACTAGAAAAAGTGGCACCTAAATCCAAAGTCTGTAGAAGGAAAAAAGAAGAAACTAAGCCCAAAGTCTGTAGAAGGAAGGAAATAATAATAAAGATCATAGCAAAAATAAATGAGACTAGAAAGACAATAGATAAGATCGATGAAACTGAAAGTTGGTTGTATGAAAAGACAAACAAAAACCTTTAGCCAGACTACCTAACATTAAAATAGCTAAGACTAAAGTAAAATTAGAAATGAAAGAGAAGGAATTACAAGTGATAACCACAGAAATACAAAGGATAAGAGATTATAATGAAAAATTATATGCCAAAAAATTGGATAACCTAGAATGGAAAAATTCCTAGAAACATGTAACATGCAAAGACTGAAACATAAAACAGAAAACCCAACAACAAGATCAATAATGAGTAAGGAGACTCAATCAGTAAGGAAAAACCTTCCATCAAAGAAAAGCCCAGGACTTGGTGGCTTCACTGTTGAATTCTACCAAACATTTAAAGAATAATAATCCTTCTCAAACTCTTCCAAAAAAAATGGAAGAGGAGTCCAGCCAAGCTCCTCATTAAACTCATAAATTTTATGGGGTCAGCATTACACTGATACCAAAGCCAGACAAAAACACTAAGAGCAGAAAACTACAAGCCAATACCCCTACTGTAAATAGATACAAAACTCAAATGCTAGCAAACCAAATTCAACAGCGCATTAAAAGGGTCATACACCACGATCAAGTGGGATTTATCCCAGAAATTCAAGGATAGTTCAAGATAAACAAAATCATGGAGATATACAACATTAACAGAATGAAAGATAAATGATATTAGAATAGATGCAAAAAAAGAACTTGGTAAAATTCAGCATTCTTCTGTGATATAAAACCCTCAACAAATTAGTTTGTACTTCAATACCAATAAAGGCCATAGGTGACAAAGCCACAGTAGATTATAGTCAATTATGAAAAATTGTAAGCTTTTCCTCTAAGATTGGAACAAGACAAAGATGCCCATCCTCATCACTTTTATTCAACATACAACTGGAAGTTCTAGCCAGAACAATTATGCAAGGAAACAAAATAAAAGGCATCTATGTTGGAAAAGATAAAATTATCTGTTTGTAGATATACCTAGAAAACTCTAAAAACTCCATGAAAAAACTGTTAAAACTAACATGTAAATTCAGTAATGTAGGATAAAACAATCACACAAAAATTAAATGCATTTCTAAGAAACTATCTGGAAAAAAAGTGAAAATAATCTCACTTATAATATCAAAAAAGTAAAATACTGAGAATAAATTTAATGAAGAAGATAACTGATCTGAACACTGAAAACTCTAAAACACTGGTGAAAGTAGTAGAACACACATTAACAAATGGAAAGACATCCAGTGTTCATGGATTGTAAGAATCAATATTGTCAAATGTCATACTATGTAAAGGTGATCTACAAATTAATGCAATCCCTATGAAAATTCCAATGATATTTTTCACAGAAATAGAAGAAACAATCCTAAAATCCGTATGGACACACAAAAACCCCAAATGGCTACAGCAGTCTTGAACAAGAACAATGCTGGAGGCATCCCACTTCCTGATTTCAAATATATTACAAAGATACCATAATCAAATCAGTATGGTACTGGCATAAAAACAGACATAGACATAAATATAACAGAATAGGAAGACCAGAAATAAACCCAAGAGTCTATGGTCAACTAATCTTGGACAAAGATGCCAAGAATAAACAGTGGGAAAAGTACAGTCTCTTCAGTAAATGGTGTAAGGAAAACTAGGTATGTACATGTGAAAAAGTGAAACTGGATCCTTATACTACAAACAGAAATCAATTCAAAATGGATTAAAGACTTAAATGTAAGACCTGAGATCATAAAACTCCTAGAAGAAAATGGGAAAAGCTCTGTGATACTGGTTTTGACAATGTTTTTTTAAAGAGTTGACACCAAAAGTACAAGCAAGAAAAGCAAAAATAAGTGAAACTACATTAAACTAAAAAGTTTCTGCACAGCAAAGGAAATAATGAACAAAATGATAAGGCAACCTATGGAATGGGAGAAAGTATCTGCACAAGAAGTTAATATCTAAAATACATAAGAAATTCATACAGTTCAATAGATAAAAATGGATTAAAAAATGGGTAAAGGCTCTAAACAGACATTTTTCCAAAGAAGAAATAAAAATGGCCAATAGGCATATGAAAAGGTGCCCAAAATCACATTATTAGATAAGTACAAATCAAAACCTCAGTTGGCTGCTGCCTTACACTTGTTATAACAGCTAGTATCAAAAAGTCAAAGGATAAGTGTTGGATATGGACAAAGGGAACCCTTATACATTGTTGGTAGGAATGTAGATTGGTACAGCCATGATGGAAAGCAGTAGTGGAGGCCCCTCACAATATTAAAAATAGAACTACCATATGATCCAGCAATCCCGCTACTGGATATATAACCAAAGGAAGTAAAATCACTATCTTGAAGAGGAATCTGTGACCTAATATTCATTGCAGCATTATTTACAATAGTTGCTATATGGAAACAATGTGTTTGTCGATGGCTGAATGTGTAAAGAAAATGTCATATATGGCCAACTGTGGCAGCTCACGCCTGTCATCCCAGCACTTTGGGAGGCCGAGGCAGGCAGATCGTGAGGTCAGGAGATTGAGACCATCCTGGCCAACATGGTGAAACCCGTCTCTACTAAAAATATTAAAAAATTAGCTAGGTGTGATGGCACACGCCTACAGTCCCAGCTACTTGGGAGGCTGAGGCAGGAGACTTGCTTGAACCCAGGAGGCGGAGACTGCAGTGAGCTGAGGTCGTGCCAATGCACTACAGCCTGGGCAACAATGCGAGATTGTGTCTCAAAAAAAAAAAAGAAAATGTCACTCACACACACACACACACACACACACACACACACACACACACAGTGAGTGGGTTATTATTCAGTCTTAAGAAAGAAGGAAACCTGGAGGACGCTATGCTAAGTAAAATAAGGCAGACAGAGGTCATACTGCGTGACCACTTAGGTGAAATCTAAAAAAGTCAAACTCCTAGAAACAGGGTAGAAAGGTGATTACTAGGAGCCAAAGGGTGAGGGAAATGGGGAGATGTTGGTCAATGGTATATCTTTGCTATTATAAGATGGCTGAGTTCTGGACACCAGATGCATGAATTGGTGACTATAGTTAATGATGTACTGTATACCTGAAATTTTCCAACACAGTGCATCTTGCACACAAAAGTAATTAAACAAGGGGATGGATATATTAATTAGCTTGACTGTGATAATGATTTCACAATGGACAGGTAGATCAAAACATTATATTGTATACCTTAAACATATAATTTTTATTATTTGCCAATTATATACCTCAATAAAGCTGGAAAAAAATGCTTTAGAAAAACAAAACTGGCTGAGTGCGGTGGCTCACGCCTGTAATCCCAGCACTTTGGGAGGCCAAGGTGGGTGGATTGCTTGAGGTCAGGAGTTCAAGACCAGCCTGACCAACATGGTGAAACCCCATCTCTACTCAAACTACAAAAATTAGCTTGGTGTGGCGGCAGGCACCTGTAATCCCCAGCTACTTGGGGGGCTGAGGGTGGAGAACTGCTTGAACCTGGGAGGCGGAGGCTGCAGTGAGCTGAGACTGTGCCACTACACTCCAGGCTGGGAGACAAAGTGAGGCTCCATCTCAAAAAAAAAAAAAAGGAATTACAAAAGGAAGCAAAGGAGAGAATGGATGCAGTAAGAATGGCAAAATGGTGACAATCATTGAAGGTGAGTGGTAGGTACACAGTAGCTTCATCATAGCACTCTATTCCTGGGTATGATTGAAAATCCATAGTGAAAAGGTTTTTAAAAAGGAAGTAAAATTTCCATATGAAAGCGTGAAGCAAGGAACTGTACCTGTCAGGTATAGTAGAAAGAAAATCTCTCTTGAGGATTTGCATACACAAGTGCTCTCTTTTAGGTTTCAGTCCAAATTCATTTGTGTAGTTCAAGCAACCTCAAGAGAGAAATTTCATTTAAAGAGGGTCCTAAGTGGCATTGTCCCCAAACAACTAGTGCAAGCAAGTGGATCTCTGGAAAATCAACTTTAATTCAGGTCTTGAGAAAAAATCTTATATACAAAGTTCTAAGTACACTGAGGAAGGCACAGTTTAAGAAATTGTGAAACAGAAATACACAATGTACCATGTGTAAGACCCAGCTAAAACACAGGTATCCGGTGATAAAAAGCGTAACACTTCAGATACTACCCTTTTAGACATAAAATATTTTTTAAAAATAAAGGCTTAAAGAAATTAACAAAAATTTGAATGGATATGGAATAAGATGCTGTAAGATGGTTAGCTTTAAAAAACAATTTTTAGAAATGAAAAACTCACTGAAATGAGAAATTCAATGCCAGTATTAAAATACCAGATTAGAACTTTGATAGCACTATTAGATGAAAACCTAGCAATTTTATTGAAGTAGTGAAAGACACTAACCTTTGGGTACTGGAAGTATTGTAAGCTCCAAGATGAATACATAAAAGGAAATCCACACCTAGTTTGATTATAGATTTTTCTTCCTTGGTATTTGACTTTTTTCCCACAATTTCCAAAGCAGCCAGGGGAAAAATAGGTCACCTATAAAAGGAAAAACAGACTGATAGCTGACTTCTCAACACCAACAATGGACGTCAGAAGAAAGCAGGACAATGTCTTTAGTGTGCTGAGAAAAAGGTAACTCATCAACCTAGAATGCTAGACAGTTAAAACTAGCTACCTGTTATAGGAAATACAAAGATAAACAGGTTAAGCAATGAAAACAAACCACAGTCAGCAAAATCTGTGTATGATGTGGGACATTTTAAGAACAAGTAACTTTATTTCTTCAATAAATCAATGGATTAACAAATGAAAAGGGAAGAGGATACAACAGAAACTTAAGGGATATATATAAATATAAACAAAACAATGTGGGACGCTGTTAAGATCCTCATTTGAACAAACCAAATGTAAAAAGATACTCTGTAGAAGATCAGGGAACGTCAGACTTTGTTAGGTGGGATAATGGAGTAGTGGTGATGAACCAACTAGAGATGCACAGTTTAGAATTTACTGATAGCCGGGTGCAGTGTCTCACGCCTGTAATTGCAGCACTTTGGGAGGCTGAGGCAGGTGGATCAGGAGGTCAGGAGTTCAAGACCAGCCTGGCCAAGATGGTGAAACCTCGTCTACCAAAAGTACAAATATAAACTGCGCGCAGCGGCAGGTGCCTGTAATCCCAGCTACTTGGGAGGCTGAGGCAGGAGAATCGTTTGAACCCAGGGGGCAGAGGTTGCAGTGAGCCAAGGTTGTGCCACTGCACTCTAGTCTGGACGACAGAGCAAGACTCTGTCTCAAAAAAAAAAATTCACTGGTGAAATGACATGATGTCTGGAAGCTGCTTTAAAAACAAATGGGGGGTGGGGAACCTAACAGCATTATCTGTTAATATTTATTAGCAGTATCTAATAAAGTAACCACTAGTCATGTATGGATAGCTAATGAACACTTGAAATGAGGTTAGCGTTAAATTTTAAGCATTTAAACTTCAATAGCCACACAAGGCTAGTGGCTACTATATTGGACAGCTGAGGGCTAGATGATACAAGATAGGCAAAGTATTGGTAACTGTTGAAGCCAAGTGTTAAGGACATGAGAATTCATTATACAGTCAGCTCTCTTTATCTGCGGGCTACATGACCACAGATGAAAAATATGTGGGGAAAAAAGATGAATGCCTGTTTCTGTACTAAACATGTAGACTTTCCTCCTTGTCGTTACTCCTTGAACAATACAGCATGACTATTTATGGCCTGGCACAGTGGCTCACACCAGTAATTCCAGCATGTTTGGAAGCTGAGGCAGAAGGATGTCTTGAAGCCGGGAGTTTGAGACTAGCCCGGGAAAAAAATGTTTAGCTAGGTATGGTGGTGCATGTCTGTGGTCCCAGCCACTTGCGACCACAGACATGTGGTGGGAGAATTACTTGAGCCCAGGAATTTCAGGCTGCAGTAAGCTATGATCACATCACTGTACTCCAGCCTGAGCAACAGAGTGAGACCCCATCTCTTAAAAAAAACCCAAAAAACCCCAGCCAACTACTTACATAGCAAACATTGTACTAGGTATTGTAAGTAATTCAGGGATAACTTAAAGTAAATGGGAGGGAAAAAACAGCGTATATGGGAGGATGTGTGTAGGTTACATGCAAATACAGTGCTATTTTAAATAAGGAATTTGTGACTGTGGAGTTTAGAAGCCATGTAGAGGGTCCTGGAACCAGTCCCCCATGGATATGAGAGACAACTGTACTGTTCTACTTTTGAGGCGAATTAAAAATTCTCATGATTAAAAGCTTAAAAAATATACAAGGAGAGTTAAATAAAGGCATTTCAAAATAAAGACCTGAGACAACTTACCCATGGAAAAAGACCATCACTGAAGTAAATTAAAAGTATTTCAGGAGATAGGAACTCCAGGACCTGAGATAGGGACTGCAAGACCCAAAATGTTAAGTAGAATGAACAAAAATAAAATAGGTAAAACTAAGGAAACCTGTTTTATATAAAATGGTAATAATATCAAATTTGTGAGATGGAAAAATAAGCTCAATCCTAATACTAAATAATATATAAAGTGGGAAGGAGGTAATTGAGTTGAGTTGTATGCTCCTTGTATTCTTCCACTGGGAACTCACAGTATCAATTAGCTTTAGACTATAAGTATGCATGATAAAATAGCTAGGGTAACCATTCAAATAATGGACATAGTGAGTTTAACTCACAGTCTAGAAGAGAAAATGGAATTAGATTTTAAAAAAACAACCTCAACTCCAAAGGTAAGAAAAATAAGCGAAATGAAACAAAAAAAATTGGTCAAATGAAAAGCACAATGTAAAATACTAGATGGTAGAAAATGTCTGATTGTATCAATAACAGTAAGTGTACAAATGGGCTAAATTCTGCAGTTTAAAAACAGACCGTCATGGTAGATTAAGATAAACTCCAGCTCTATGTTATTTCATTAGATGCACTAAAATCCACAACGACACATAAAAACTGAGTCTCGGCCGGGCCCGTGGCTCATGCCTGTAATCCCAGCACTTTGGGAGGCCTAGGTGGGCAGATCACCTGAGGTCAAGAGTTCGAGACCAGCCTGGCGAACATGGTGAAACCCCATCTCTACTAAAAATACAAAATTACCCAGGCATGGTGGTGTACACCTGTAATCCCAGCTACTCGGGAGGCTGAGGCAGGAGAATCACTTGAACCCAGGAGGCAGAGGTTGCAGTGAGCCAACATCAGGTCATTGTACTCCATCCTGGGCAAAAGTGCGAAACTCCATCTCTAAATCAAAAAAGAAAACTGACTCTCGAAAGTAAGAAAGATATACCAGGTGAATATTAACGATATAAAGTTTGTTTGGCTAAATTAATTTCATACATTTTAAGACAAAGGGTACTATTAGAGGTAATGAAATGAGGATGTAAAGTACTAATTAATCAGGAAGATATAAAATTCTAGTCTCATAAAACTTATAAAGCAGAAGCAGCTACCACAATTAAAGGAGAAATAACACAAATCAGTATCGCTGTAAGAGACTTTGAAACACTGCTCAGCAATAGATCATATGAAAGAGGATATGAAGATTTAAACAATACAATGAGTATACTTATGGAACACTACTGAATATAAGGAGTATATATACACTCTTTTGAAGTACACATGGAATGTTTATAAAACTTGACCATACTGTATGATGAATATACTGTAAAGCTAGTCTTAAACCTTTCAAAATGTGGTATATAAAACATCTCATGTGCCTCTTAAATATACACACCTACTATGTGCCCACAAAAATTAAAAATAAATTTAGAAAAAGATTTGGCATACAGACATGTTCTCTGACGTGTTAATTACAATGTAATTAAGTTGTAAGTTAATAAAAAGATTATGCTGACTGGCTGTTTCTGTAGTTTAAAAATATCGTTGAATATTAGTGGTTTCATATTTTTCAAGCAAACAAAAAAAAGTAACACATTTGGAATTCAGAAAACATCACACTTCCAAAGAACTTACTGTTTTATTAGAAAATACATAATACTATGGTTATTGATTAGTTCTAAATACCACAACTTGTAGGATGTAGCTGATGTAGCTAAACTGGTCCTTAGGAAAAAAATAAGTTACGTGTTTATACTAGAAAAGAAGTGAGGTTAAAAATTAACTTAAGCAGTTGGAGCTGGAATAGCAAAAATAATACGATGAACTAGAAAACGACAGTATCACCCAACCTACAAACTGGTTCTTTGCAAACTACTAGGAAAAAAATCAGGCAAAATTCTTCAAAGAAATAAAGGAGAAACACAACTATAGATGTTGCAAAGATTAAACAAGACACGAATAACTTGAATCAAATTCAAAACTCTCAGGAAATAAACTGATTCCTACAGAATACAACTTACCAAAACTGACTATGTAGAAATTACAAGAAAAAGAACTAGCTGGTGATGGCTTAATAACATTGTGAATGCAATTAATGCCACTGACTTGTACATTTAAAAATGATTAAAATGGCCAATTTGGCTTTAGGTATTTTACCACAATTTTAAGAATGTAAAAGAAAGAAGAATCTAGACTACTCCCGTCAGCAAAGGCACTAGGTCTTCCCAGCTTAACTCACTGCCCAGATGTTCTTTTAAAACAGAAAACAAAACTAGATAATTTAAGTTTTCACCAACAAACACCATGTTCAAAGGCTTTATCAGTCAGTTATGCCACTCAAAGATAAAAGAATTCCAGTCTGGATGAAAATCTTCCAGAGATTAAGCATATTTATGAAGATTCTGGTTACTTCAACTACACTTCAAGGTAACTGGTCACTAATGTTTGTATTATATTAGGTATAGATAACTTATCCACTCTATAAGGCAAGAAGTGGGTACTTGGAAGTTTTATTTAATATAGCCTTTATGCAAACCCCAAAATTATGTATGATTCAATATGTCATGTTTGCATCTGATTATTCTATTACAGCAGTTTACAATGTTACAAGGGAAAAAAACATGGTCACTTTTAAACTAATTTCACTTATCAAAAAGGATTACAGTGATTAAGAATATTAAAGGAAGAATATTCTTTTTTTTAATTTATTTTTTAAAGACGGGGTTTCACCATGTTGGTCAGGCTGGTCTTGAACACCCGACCTCAGGTGATCCGCCCGCCTTGGCCTCCAAAGTGCTTGGATTACAGGCGTGAGCCACAGCGCCCGGCCTAGGAAGAATATTCTTTGAGATTGGCGTACTGATATCAAACATGACACGGCAACCATTGTAAGTAAACAAAATTATAGGCAAATTTCAACAAACATAGATTCAGATATTATAAGGAAACTAAGTCCAAACAAAAAATATCAATAAATAGGACAGTACAACAGAATTAAGTTAGGTTTACCAGAGGCATGCAAGAGATGTTTACTATTAAAAATCAATTAATATAATTTGCTTCATTAGACAAAAGAAAAATAGTATGATTAACTCAAAGTGATAAAACCAACATCACATAATGATTTCAAAATAAATTTTTTTCAGCCAAAAAACTTTCAGGCTGAATTTATTTCAGCCAGCTGAATTTTTAAAACACAATTCAAAGATGGGCAAATGATCTAAAGAAGATAAAAAGGTCAACTGCACATGAGAAGATGCGGAGCATCATTAGACACCAGTTAAATGCAAATCAAAACCACAGTAAGATACCACTGCACACCCTAAGGTGAGTGTAATTACACAAGACAGGTGTTGGTGAGGATGTAGAGAAATTCTCATTTTTTTATTGAGGGGAGTGAAGTGGTACTGCCACTTTGGAAAACAGCCTAGCATTTTACCAGAAGATCAAACATAAAAGTTCCGTCTCATGAACAAGTCATTCCACTCCTAGGTATATACCCAAGAGAAATACAGCAACATTATTCATCATAGCCAAAAAGGGGAAACAACCCAAAAGTCCATCGACTGATGAGCAGATAAATGAAAATGTGGTATATCCATACAATGGAGTTTCATTTGACAATAGAAAAGAATGAAGGGCCAGGCACAGTGGCTCATGCCTGTAATCCTCAGCACTTTGGGAGGCGGCAGTGGATGGACCACATGAACCCAGGAGTTCAGACCAGCCTGGTAACAAAATGAGACCCTATCTCTACCAAAAGTTAAGAAAATTAGGCGGGCTTCGTGGCCCACACCTGTGGTCCTACCTAGTTGGGAGGCTGAGGGCACCACTGCACACCAGCCTGGGTGACAGAGCAAGACCCTGTCTCAAAAAAGGAATGAATTAGCAATGCATGCTACAAATTAACCTTGAAATCATTATGCTAACTGAACGCAGTCAGTCGCAAAGGACTACACAGTTCATGATTCTCAGTTCATGATTCCACTTATACGAAATGTCCAGAATAGGCACATTCACAAACACAAAGTCTCTTAATGGTTGTCAGGAAATGGAGTGGAATGGGGGAGTAACTGCTGATGAGTATGGGGTTCCCTTTGGGACAATGATAATGTTCTAGAGTTAGATTGTACTGATGGTTGCACAACTTTGAATATACTAAAAACCACTGATTTATACACTTTAAATGGGATAAAATACATGATTTTATGTCAATAAAGCTGTTATAGAAGGGAATGTCCGTTCCGTAATCTATCAAAAACATACAACAAACGTAAATAGTGATAAGCTGAAAGCTTTCATTCTGAGATCTGGAAGGCAGCAAGGATTGCTCCTTCTAATGTTTTGGAGGTCACAGGCAGGGCAGTAAATTTGCGGGTCAGGAGGAGGATCATAATAGCATTATAAAGGAAGAATAAACTTCTTATTCCTAGATGATATGTCAATATGTAAACAACCAAAAGAAACTACAGGTAAACTGAAAACTAAGATCTGCAGCTTGCTGCATACAAAACATACACCCTGAAGGCGCAAAAAAGCACAAGTCCCATGGACGGGGATCTGGTCATACCTAGGAATTACACGCTCATTTGTCCTTTGACCCAACAATCTGACTTCTAAAAACAGGCATTGAAGACCTAAGTCAACAAACACAAACGAACACGCGCAAGCCCACTAAAATGGGAACAACTCAAATGCCTATCAGGCACTAGGGTGCATCCACGTAACAGGAAAAAAAAAAGGTGAGGGGGGGACGATCTCCACGAATCGATACCGCACATACCAAGATATATGCTTTGTGACAGTGGAAAGTGAAGCGTATGAGGGCATTTTCTTAAGAAAAAGGTCTCCCCCGGGCGCGGTGGCTCACGCCTGTAATCCTAGCACTTTGGGAGGCCAAGGTGGGTGGATCACCTGAGGTCAGGAGTTAAGACCAGCCTGGCCATCATGGTGAAACCCCATCTTTATAAAAAAAAAAAAACAAAAAAAGGTCTCAACTGGGAAGACTCTTAAGAGGAGAGTATAGAGGGTGGAGAAAGGCCCCGCCGACGCGCCCTGACTACATGAAACCACTCGCCTCCTCCCAGGGACCAACGCCTGGAAGAGCCGTGGCCCGGTGCTCTGGGAAAAACACTGCGACAGCCCGGAGGCTCGGACGGGAAGCGGCAGGCGAGGTCTAGAGCACTGCGCCCTAGACCCCTTCCCTCCCGACTCCTCCTGCCCGACTAGCGGGGCGCACCTGGGCCTGACACGCTGGGACAGCAACCAACGTGAAAGCCTTTCTCAGCTCCACACCGACAGCTCCAAGAGACAGTGCGGGCGGGACGCGCCCTTCCGGTTCCACTCACGGGCTGTGAAGGGCGGGCTCCCGAGCTCTAGCATTTGGCGCATTCGCCCTGAGGACTTCGGGACCGGACGGGACGGGGCGGGGCTGCGGCAGGCAGTCCTGCTCCCTTAGGGCGAAGGGTGGGACTCTCTATTCACTGAGTTAGAGAAAATAAAGGCGCAAGCCAAGTACTTGCTGGGGTCTCAAAGCTAAGTAAAAGGGATCCAGTTGTCCCCTCCCCCTCTTTCTGACCAAAGGAAGACCCCCGAGTACAGGGATACTTTGGTTCGGTCTCCAGTTTAAACGATTAAGTCCAAGTATTTAAACAAAAACTGAGGGTCTCTGTCAGTACTTGAAATTATCCGCCAAGAAAAGAGATGCTGTTTAGGACCAACAGGGTTTGATTCAAATCTGCACAATCGGAACCCTGGAATTAAAACTGAAAATCTCAACCCGGTGGTAGAGGAAAGATGGATTTTAAATGGCTTTGGAGCTGTTACTCCTGTATTCAGACATTCCAAAATTCAGACTTAAAAAAAGTCTCAATAGCCTCTAGTTGTCCCTTTTCCAGACACTCCCATGAATAAAACTCCTACCTAGACAGAAGGATTTAAGAATGGTTAAGAGAATCATTATTTTTAAAATTATTATTATTATTTTGAGTTTTGCTCATCATCTAGGCTGGAGCCATCTCTGCCTCCCAGGTTCAAGTCGATTCTCCTGCCTCAGCCTCCCAACTAGCTGGGATTACAGGTGCTCGCCATCACGCCCAGCTAATTTTTGTAGTTTTAGTAGAGACGGAGTTTTACCTTGTTGGCCAGACTGGTCTCGAACTCCTGACCTCAAGCAATCCTCCTGTCTCGGCCTCCCAAAGTGCTAGGATTACAGGCATCAGCCACCACTCCTGGCCAGAGAATCGTTAAAGTTATTCCATAGAGTCACTCAGAACTCAGAATCCTGATTAAAGGAAATCTCAACCCCTCCTGGCAGATTGTGCCTCTCACAGACACCAGCTCCATAAATAACTGCCTATAAATGGAAGACGCTTAAAGCACTAGGGATTAATTACTAACCTTAGATTTAGACATTAAGGCCATGTGTTTTAAATAAAAATTTCATTCTACATCCAAAAATAGCAAAGATTTTAAGAAGTTAGGTTCTTTTCTTTACCACATAATGATTACAGCCTAAAAAAGAACTACTAGGTGAAGTGTGAGGATATTTACACTTTCATTGACCAAGGACTCTGGGCTTTGTTCTGGGGACAAAGTGTGGCGGTCTGAGGCAGAAGTAAAATGCCCATTAGCCTTCCTGAGCTCCATGGCAAACACACAGCCTTTGTTAATACTGGTCCTGGCCTCCGCCTGTATTCATGCACGAGGTATAACCTCTTATTTTTCCTACAGAAAACGCCAAGGCTGCACGCATGCCGGGTGCAAGGGCAGGCTGCTTGTTCAATGGAGTACAGCTACTTCACTGATTACACTGATTCCATTTTTAAGTTATTTTTTTTCTGGAGAGGGAGGGTAGATAGAGAAGGAAATTCCAGGAAGCAAAAGGCCCAGAAACTCAGTGGAATGTCTCATCTCACCACAACCTATTCTGCTCCCTGCTGCTGACAATTCCCACTGAACCCTTCAAGGGTCTCCCACACACACACAGGACAAGGGCTGCTGTTCCTACCTCCCATGGTTGGAAACATTGGTGGGAACAATCACTTTATGTCAAAGAGAAGCCCTGAGGGGACCCCACATGGATGCTTTCAAAGTGACAAGCAGTGCCTGAGGCTCTGAAAGGGGCTGGCCTAACACTACTGCACTACACATGCATTTACCACTTGCCTATGCAGGGCCCTGTTGGCTGGCTCTGACTGCAGTCAGGTTTGGGGTACGAAGTGTACAAAAAAAACCCCAACATACCCTCACAGGCATCTGTAAAAGTCATGTTAGGGATTTATTTGTACTAAACCACACTAGGTTGATGCAAATGTAAAAACACTTTATGATGTGTTTGTGTTTGTCTAAAATCTTGGATCTCTTAAAGCAATTAACAAAAAACAAAAAAGCAGACCCCAAATTCAAAACAGGGTTTCCAATTTCAATGGGTAGCTTTTCCTGCATATGAAGAGTTTATATTTTTGAGTCCTGTATTATTACTGGCCAGATTTTCAGAATTTTTTAAAAGAATACTTCAGGATTTTCCTTAAAAGAAAACAAAGGATTCTGTCACCATTTATATATCAAAAACTGGCAAAATTGTGCCACTTATGGTCCAGAGCAGAAACATATTTGAATACAAATTCCCAATGAGACTAAACCTATGGGTTTTCAAGGTTAAAAATCAAAACCGATAGCCTTGTTAAATGCTCACATATACTTTTTTTTTTTGAGATAGAGTCTCTCTCTGTCGCCCAGGCTCGAGTACAGTGGCACGATCTCGGCTCACTGAAACCTCCACCTCCCAAGTTCAAGCTGTTCTCATGTCTCAGCCTCCTGAGTAGCTGGGATTCCAAAGCCCGCCACCACACCGGCTAATTTTTGCATTTTTAGTAGAACAGGGTTTTGCCATGTTGGTCAGGTTTGCCTTGAACTCCTGACCTCAGGTGATCCACCTGCGTTGGCCTCCCAAAGTGCTGGAACTGCAAGCGTGAGCCACTCCACACAGTCTCACATATACTTTTAACTTTTCATTCCTTTATCAACCGCAAGAATAGTAATATTTGACAACGCGGGGTTTTTTGGTCAAATATTAAGATTCTTGCAGTTGACAAAGGAACGAAAGTCTATTTTTTTTTCAGTAGCTTGGCAAAACACTTTGTCCTCTTATTTCTGATGACAGCAATACTCTCATTTTCTTATAATTCCTGAAAATCAACATATAGACATATTTCATTTTACTGTGTTTTGCAGATAATGCGTGGTGTTTTCTTTTATGACAGATTGAAGTCTGGTGGCAATCCTGTATTGAAGCAAGTCCACTCACACCATTTTTCCAATACACATACTTACTTTGTTTCTCTGTCAGCATTTTTAAGCAAAGTATTTTACAATTCAGGTGTATCCTTTGTTTTTTAGACATAATGCTACTGCACACTTAATAAACTTTTTTTTTTTTTTTAATGGGGTTTCACCATGACGGCCAGGCTGGTCTTGGAATTCCTGACCTCAGGTGATCCACCCACCTCGGCCTCCCAAAGTGCTAGGATTACAGGCGTGAGCCACCGCGCCTGGCCAAACTTTCTTTTAAGATGTAGTCTTGCTCTGTTGCCTAGGCTGGAGTGAAGTGGCACAATCTCAACTCCCTGCAGCCACTGCCTCCTGCGTTTAAGCAATTCTCCTGTGTCAGCTTCCAAAGCAGCTGGGATTATAGCTAATTTCTGTATTTTTAGTAGAGATAGCACTTCACCATGTTGGTCAGGCTGGGTTCTTGAAGTCCTGACCTCAAGTGATCCACTGGCCTTGGCATCCCAAGGTGCGGAATTAGTCATGAGCCACTGTGCCCAGTGGTTTTTTTTGTTGTTGTTGTTTTGAGACAGAGTATTATTACTCTGTTACCCAGGCTGGAGTGCAGTGGTACAGTCATAGCTTACTGTGGCCTTGAACTCCAGGGCTGAAGCAATCCACCTGCCTCATCAGCCTCCTAGGTGGCTAAAACTACAGTTACTCCACCACACCTGGCTGATTTCTAAAATTTTTTTTTGTAGAGATGGGGTCTTGCTATGTTGCCCAGGCTGGTCTCAAACTCCTAGACTCAAGCAATCCTCCTGCCTCAGCTTCTCAAACCACTAGGTTTACAAATGAGAGCCACCTCATCCGACCAACATAACTTTTATATGCATTAGGAAACCAAAACATTTGTGTGACTAGCTTACTATGATGATCTGTGGAAGCGAACCCACAAATCTCCAAGGTATACCTGAATATAACTGTGAAAACCTGAAATTAAATAAACTGTATTATCTACAGGTGCCAAAACAGTGGCAAAAAAATAACAGCCCTTATTTATATTTTCCTGAGTTTGGTTCTGAATTTGAAGATTGGTTATTCAGAGGCAAAGTACTGGGGGAAAAAAAGATCAGTCTAACTGTTGATACTATTTCACCTAGACTTAACAGGTCTCCAGGGTCAGCAATGGGGGAGATTTTGGGTTCATCACGGGATCTCTAAAGTAAGTGGTTTAATGACAATATTGCGAGTTTTATTACTATCATGCTTACACTCTGAAATACTTGATTCTAACAGGACTGTACATGACATACATGTCCAGTTAGACAGATGCAGCTTGCTGAGTAACTTCCGAAACAAGAGAGAGGAAAGAAATAGGACATTGAAAAAAAATTATTTGGGCATGGTGATTTGTGCCTGTAGTCTCTGCTCCTGGGAGGCTCAGGTGGGGGGACTGCTTGAGCCCAAGAGGTGGAGGCTGCAGTGAGCTATGATCATGCTATTGCACTCCAGCCTGGGTGACAGAGCAAGATCCTATAACAAACGGAAAAAAAACATATTTTTTGAACTATGAGTTCTCTGCCCAGAGGCACACAATAATTCTGAATATCTGGCCAACAATATAGAACCCAGAAGAATGCAAATTGGCTACTGTTAATTTTGGATGAGGCCAGAAAGCCTACAGTCAGCAACCAGCATTCCTCTGTTAACTCTAAAGACTGAAGAGACTCAAGTGAAACAAGGTAGGCTGGAATCCATCAGAGATGGTGGTGGATATTTCATGGCACATAGGTCACATAAGACAGTAACAATGGTGCTCCCCTCAGAGTTATAATGAAGATGAAATGAGAGTCAACCTAGGGAAAGCTCTTTGGGCATTTCATGGCATCCGTTAAGAGCAAAATAACTGTGAGGTCAGTTATGACTATTAGGAAGGTTCACTGGCAGTTAGCAACAAAATCATTTGCCTTATTAATGATGTCATTTAACAAATGGAGAATGAGACTTAGGAAAGGGGAAGGGGAAGGGCCCACATTCCAGAAGCTGGGCTCCGGAGTCTAAGCCCTCAACCCCTAGGCTCTATGTGAGCAAACAGTACCTCTAGAGGCTTTTCAATTCTGAAGGCAGTTAGGATCCTGGAATCTTCTCAGTCAGCCGTCTGGTCCACTGAAGAAACTAATAATCAAAAAGAAGAAGAAAAAAGGCATATGAGTCTGGTTCTGATTATTACTGCTGTGTAAAAAAACCACCTCAAACTTAGTGATACAGAATAGTGGTTCTCAGGGTTGGTAAACTGCTGAGGGACCCAAAACACTTTCAGGGGGTCTGTGAGATTAAAACTGTTGTTGTAATAGCAGGAATACATACTTGACCTCTTCATATCCACATTTATACTGATGACACAAATGCAACAGTGGGCAAAAGTGCTGGTGCCTCAGCAAAAATTAAGGGAGTGGGTCAGGTGCAGTGGCTCACAGCCTATAATCCCAGCACTTTGGGAGGCTGAGGTGGGCAGATCACCTGAGGTCAGGAGTTCGAGACCAGCCTGGTCAAAACCCTGTTTCTACTAAAAATACAAAAATTAGCTGAGAGTGGTGGCTCACAACTACCCATCGTGGCCTCTCAAAGTGCTGGGATTACAGGCATGAGCAGGAGGGCAGGAGTTTGAGAGCAACCTGGCCAACATGGTGAAACCCTGTCTCTACTAAAAATACAAAAATTTGCCGGGCATGGTGGCGGGCACCTGTAATCCCAGCTACTTGGGAGGCTGAGGCTGGAGAACTGCTTGAACCTAGGAGGCCAAGGTTGCAGTGAGTGGAGATTGCATCATTGCTCTCAAGCCTAAGCGACAAACTCTATCTCAAAAAAAAACAAAAAAAAAAAGTGCAAGACAAACGAATGGATTTTAAGGTACAGAAAAAATTCCTTGACAGGATTTCATATTCCACATTGCAACTAATCAATAAACTACCATTTCTTGAGTTTTGGTGTATTATCAAAGAAATCCAAAATTATCTGAAAATGCTTCTCTCTTCCAACTATATTATCTCAGCAAAGCCAAATTGTCTACATATACTTTAATCAAACAACTAATGGCAATAAATGTAAAAACAGGTATGAGAATTCAGCTGTCATCTATTAAGCTCTTAAGACATTAAAAATATTTGCAAAAGCATGCAATATGCCACTTTTTCCACATTATTTTATTGCTATTGTGGAAAAGTTACTTTTTTTTTTTTTTTTTGAGACAGAGTCTCGCTCTGTCACCCAGGCTGGAGTGCAGTGGCGCGATCTCAGCTCACTCCAACTTCCACCTCCCTGGTTCAAGCAATTCCCCTGCCTCAGCCTCCCGAGTAGCTGGGATTACAGATGACTGCCACCACGCCTGGCTAATTTTTTTGCATTTTTAGTAGAGACGGGGTTTCACTATGTTGGGCAGGCTGGTCTCGAACTCCTGACCTCAGGTGATCCACCCGCCTTGGCCTCCCAAAATGCTGGGATTACAGGCGTGAGCCACTGCGCCCAGCCAGAAAAGCTATTTTTTAAAAGCCTGTTATTTATATTACTAAAATATTTTAAAATTTTGCCAAAAAAAATTTTTTTTTCAGAGTCCCGCTCTGTCATCAAGGCTGGAGACTGGAGCGCAGTGGCGTGATGTTGGCTTACTGCAACCTCTGCCTCCTGGGTTCAAGTGATTATCTTGCCTCAGCCTCCTGAGTAGTTGGGATTATAGGCACGCAACACCATGCCAGCTAATTTTTTTGTATTTTTAGTAGAGATGGGGTTTCACCACGTTGGCCCAGGCTGGTCTTGAACTCTTGACTTCAAGTCGATCCACCCACCTCAGCCTCCCAAAATGCTGGGATTACAGGCAAGAGCCACCTCGCCCAGCCTGCCTTAATTTCTAATATGTTAAATATTCACAGATATAATGCCCATTGGCAAAAATTTTGGGGTGCTCAATTTTTGGAGTGTAAAAGAGTCTCAAAATAAAAAAGGAGGATCATCTGGGGCCAGGAGGTTAAGGCTATAGATAAGAGCTATGATTGTGCCACTGCACTCCAGCCTGGGCAAGAACAGCAAAAAAGACTCCTCCCTACATGCCCCCAGAAACACATGCTGGGTGTGGTGGCATGTGCCGGTAGTCTCAGCTACTCGGGAGGCTGAGGCAGAAGGACAACTTGAGCCCAGGAATTCAAAAGCTGCAGTGAGCTATGTTTGCATCACTGCACTTCAGGCTGGATGATGAAACGAGACCCTGTCTCAAAAAATTTTTTAGAAAGTGGCCAGGCACAGTGGCTCATGCCTGTAATCCCAGCACTTTGGGAGGCCAAGGCAGGAGGACAGCTTGAGCCCAGAAGTTTGAGACCAGCCTGGGCAAAATGGTGAAACCCTGTCTCTACAAAAAAAAAAAAAAAAAAAAAAGCTGGGTGTGGTGGCATACACCTGTAGTCTCAGCTAATCGGGAGTCCGAGGTGGAGGATCGCTCGAGCCTGGGAGGCAGAGGTTGCAGTGAGCCAAGATCACTGTGTCACTGGATTCTGGCCTGGGTGACAGAGTGAGACTCTGTCTCAAAAAATAAATAAAATTAAAATTAAAAATAAAAACAAATAAAAATCAGAAAAAGGGTCCTTGGGTTTGGTTTCTGAATATACTCCTGCTCCTCTAGATCTGAAGATTTGTAAGATAAAAAGACAAATTATCTGTTCCCCACACAACCAATACAGAGTTTGGGACAGGAATGGGATATTTAAAATAGACATTCCTATTAAAAAGATGTGGGTGGGGAGAAATGGAGTTCCACAGCAGCCCCTGACCCGCAGCAATTCTTAAATTCAGGCAGGAACATGTCTGTTCTTAAGTACCAGTGCAGTTCCACAGGAGTGATTCTTGTGAAGTTCTATACTCAATCACAGTTGCTTTCCCATAAAAAGTAGACATTTTCTACTGTGTAGCTTTGCAGGCCTATTTCATCTGTTTTCTATCTGCAGTTTGGGTGCTCAAAGATGTCTTTTCATTTTGTACTACCTTCTTTCCATTTTCTTTGGACAAAGTTGGCCTTGTTTTTGCTAGTGGAATAAAAAACCTTTTCCTATTTATCTCCTTTAATTTTACTGGGTTTGTGTAATTAGACAAAAGCCATGGCTAAAATCTCTTAGGCCCTTCTCTATCTCGGGCCCTGTCTGTAAGAAAGCAGGGGAACAATGCCCAGAAGGGATACTGAGATGTTCTTTTAGTTAATGAAGAGGCACCTTAAAATTCTAGATATAGTATCTATTCCTAAGACTATAAAACATCAAACTAAAGGTCTCTGAGGTTCTAAGAAACGGTTCTGTGATAAAAAGTTTTCATAAAAATCTCTCAGTAAACTACTGTAGTCCCAGCAAAAAAAAAAAAAAAAAAAAAAGATTGCCGGGCGTGGTGGCATGTGCCTGTAGTCCCAGCCACTCGGGTGGCTGAGGTGGGAAGATCACTTGAGCCCAAAGTTAGAAGCTGAAGTGAGTTATGATCTTATCAGTGCACTCTAGCCTAGGCAACAGAGACCCTGTTTCAAAAAAAAAAAAAAAAAAAAAAAAAAAATCAAAATGCATAAATGCTAAAAAATAAAAGGCCAGGCACAGTGGCTCACACCTGTAATCTCAGCACTTTGGGAGGCTGAGGCAGGCAGATCACAAGGCCAGGAGTTCGAGACCGGCCTAACCAATATGGTGAAACCCTGTCTCTACTAAAAATACAAATAGCCAGGCATGGTAACACATGCCTGTAATCTCAGCTACTCAGAGAGACTGAGGCAGGAGAATCGTTTGAACCTGGGAGGCGGAAGTTGTAGTGAGCTGAGATTGTACCACTGCACTCCAGCCTGGGTGACAGAGCAAGACTCCATTTCAAAAAAATAAAATAAAATCTCTCAGTGAACAAGAAGTGGAAGGGAACTTCCTCAATTTAATAAAGCCATCTTCAAAAGAACCTACAGCTAACATCATACTTAATGGTAGAAGATCGAATGCTTTCTGCCTAAGGTTGGGAATAAGATAAGGATGTATGTTCTCACCACTCTTATTCAACACTACAGGAGGCCCTAGCCAGTACATTAAGAAAATATGAAGAAATAAAAGGCACATATATCAGAAAGTGAAACTGCCTTAATACAGAGGATAGATTTGTTTATGTAGAATATTCCAAAAAGTTACAGGAACTAATAGATAACTATAGAAAGATTGCAGGATACAAGGACAAATATAAATTATATACAAATAAAAATAATTTATACACTAGCATTAAAAGATTGAAAATTTAAAACTATTATTTATAATAGCATCAATGAAATGGTACAATACAGAAAACCACAAAACACTGTTGAGAGAAAAAGACTTAAATTAACGGGGAGGTTGTCTTAGTCTGTTTGGGCTGCTAGAACAAAATACCATAGACTAGATGGCTTATAAACAGCAGAAATGCATTGCTCACAGTTCTGGAGAATGGGAAGTCCAAGATTGAGGTGCTGGCAGATTTGGTGTCTGATGAGGTCCCACTTCTTGGTTCAGAGATGGTGACCTCTTGCTGTGTCCTCACAAGGCAGGACAGATTAGCAGGTCCTCTGGATCTATTTTATAAAGACACTAATTTAATTCATTGGTGCTCTGCCCTCATGAGCTTAATTATCTCTCAAAGGCCTCACATGCCAGTATCATTGCATTGGGGATTAGGATTTCAACATACAAATTTTGGTGGTACACAAACATTCAGACCATGGCAGAAATATATTGTGTCTATGGTTCAGAACAGCCAATATTATTAAGATGCCAATTCTCTACAAGTTCATCTTTAGGTTTAACCGAGTCTCAATTTAAAAAAAAAAAAAAATCCCAGCAGGCTTTTTACGGAAACCAGTTAAGTTTACTCTAAAATTTATGTGAAAAAACAAAGAACATGGACCATCCCAAATGATTCTGAAAATTAACATCAATGTTGGAACTCTCACACCACTTGCTTTCAAGATTTACTGGAGAGTTACTGTAATCAAAAAAGTATAATATTAGCAGGCCGGGTGAGATGGCTCATGCCTGTAGTCCCAGCACTTTGGGAGGCTGAGGCAGGTGGATCACTTGAGGCCAGGAGTTCAAAACCAATCTGGCCAACGTGGTGAAACTCTGTCTCTACTACAAACACAAAACAGTCGGGCATGGTGGCATGCGCCTGTAGTCTCAGCTACTCAGGAGGCTCAAGCACAATAGTTTCGTACTTGGGAATCTGAGGTACAAGAATCAATTGAACCTGGGAGGTGGATGTTGCCGTGAGCCGAGATGGTGCCACAGCACTGTCTGGGCGACAGAGTGAGACTGTTTAAAAAAAAAAAAAAAAAAAAAAGGTATAGTATTAGCAAAAGGATAGACATATAGATTAGTTGAACTGAATAGATCCCAGAAACACATTTAAACATATGTGGTCAATATGATTTCAAAAAGGTGCAAATAAGGCCGGGCGCAGTGGCTCATGCCTATAATCCCAGGACTTCTGGAGGCTGAGGTGGGCAGATTGCGTGAGCTTGTCAGGAGCTTGAGACCAGCCTGGCTAACAGGGCGAAACCCAGTCTCTAGTAAAAATACAGAAAAATTAGCCGGGCGTGGTGGCGCACGTCTATAGTCCCAGCTACTTGGGAGGCTGAGGCAGGAGAATCACTTCAACCTGGGAGGCATAGGTTGCAGTGAGCTGAGACGAGATCGTGCCACTGCACTCTAGCCTGGGTAACAACAGGGAGGCTGTGTCTCCAAAAAAAAAAAAAAAAGGAAGAAAAAAGAAAAAAAGGTACAAATAATCCAACAGAGAAAACACTGTTTTCAACCACCTTGTCCAGAAAGAAAATTCAAAACATTTGCATCCCTTCTACCTCCTCCAAAAGAAACCGTGACCTGTGCACTGCAAAAAGGATCACAGAAGGGCTCACATGTCCCAATTTCAAAAACTACTGTAAAGCTATAGTAATCAGGACAGTGTGGTTATGAACAGAAGGTCAGACATGCACATGCAATGGAATGAAGCTGGATACACTGTACCCAGTATGCACAAACATTAGTTCAAAATGGATCACAGAACTAAATGTAAGAGTTAAAACTATAAAAATCCTCGAAGAAAATATAAAAGACTTCAAGACCTTGGGTTAGGCAGGTTTCTTAGATTTGACACCAAAGGCATAAGAAAATTAAAAAATTTAAAACTTCTGCACCTGAAAAGATGCCATCAAGAAGATAAAAAGACCAAAAAAAAAAAACAACAACAACAACAAAAAAAGGCCAGGCGTGGTGGCTCACACCTGTAATCCAAGCACTTTGGAGGCCAAGGCGGGCGGATCACCTGAGGTCGGGAGTTCAAGACCAGCCTGACCAACATGGTGAAACCCCGTCTTAAAAAAAAAAAAAAAAAAAGAAGATAACAAGACATCAGAGAATGTGTGGGAAAACAAACAAACAAAAAAAAAAGACAACACAAATAAAATACTTGTAAGCCATTTATTTGACATGGTATTTGTAGCTAGAATTTATAGAGCTCTTGAAACTCAGTAATAAGAACTCAATTTAAAAATGGCAAAGGATCTCAACAGACATTTTCCCAAAGAAGATAGACGGCTGGGCACAGTGGCTCACACCTGTAATCCCAGCACTTTGGGAGGCTGAGGTGGGTGGATCACCTGAGGTCAGGAGTTCAAGACCAGCCTGGCCAACATGGCAAAACCCCATCTTTACTAAAAATACAAAAATTAACTGGGTGTGGTGGCGGGTGCCTGTAATCCCAGCTACTTGGGAGGCTGAGGCAGGAGAATCACTTGAACACGGGACGTAGAGACTGCAGTGAGCCGAGACTGCACCACTGCGCTCCAGCCTTGGTGACAGAGACTGACTCAAAAAAAAAAAAAAAAAAAAAGGTAGACAGAGTCAACAAACTGATGAAGACATCATCAATATGTTTAGTTTTCAGGTGAGCTAAGCCCAGAAATAAAAAATGTATATATAAATATATAAAATAATAAAAAAATCTTTAGCCACCAGGGAAATACAAATAAAAAACAATGAATACTATTTCCCATCCAATAGGTGTATCAAAAAAAAGTTAGTAAGAAAAGACAGTCACTAAGTGGTGAAAGATTCAACACTTTACTCCCAAGACCAGAAAAAAGACAAGAATGTCTGGTCTCTCAACTTCTATTTAACAATACACTGCAGGTTCTAGTTACTGCAGTAAGAAAAGAAAAAGACAAAACACATACAGATTGGAAAGGAAGAAGTAAAAAATTTTATGTGCAGACAACAGAATTGTCCCAGTAGAAAATCTGACAGAATCTACTAAAAAGCTGCCCAAGGCTGGGTGCAGTGGCTCACATCTGTAATCCCACCACTTTGGGAGGCTGAGGTGGCTGGATTGCTTGAGCCCAGGAGTTCCATATCAGCCTGCGCAACATGGCCAAACCCTGACTCTACCAAAAACATGAAAAAATTTGGCTGGGCATGGTGGTGCACACGTGTAGTCCCAGTTACTCTAGAGGTTGAGGCATAAGAATTGCTTGAACCCGAGAGGCAGAGGTCGCAGTGAGCCAAGATCACGCCACTGCACTCCAGACTGAGCTACAGAGGGAAACTCAGTCTCAAAAAAAAAAGAGCATGGGTACACGCTTGGCACCCAGTGGAGACTGAGGCCGGCAGGATCTCAGTAGTGCAGTCAGGGTACCTGAGGAGGTCTGGGGCTGGGTCTGAAGGGCTCCTGCCAAATGGAGTTCGCAGCCAAACGGTGCTGGTGGCCCCTGAGCTGTGTGGCCGAGGCTGGGAGGCTGTGCTTCAAATAAGGCAAATGAGAATGAAAGATGTAGATAATCTCCAAAGTATAATAGACTGGGTTTGTGAAACAGGACCTGACAATGAACCTCTTGGTGATAATCAACAAATTGTGAATATCTTGTTAACAGCCTTTTTTTTAAAGCTCAGAAGGTTGGTTCCAAATGCTTGTCTAACACTGAACAGAAGAAACAGGTAGATGTAAACATAAACCTATGGGAAAATGGATTCACTGTCGATGATTTCAGAAGTTACTCAAATGGGGCAAGTCAGCAATTTTTAAACCATCAAAAAGGGGGGAATTACCCTAGAATTACAGGGAGTTTTTGATAAAGAAGAGGTGGATGTTGAAGACAAGAAAAATGAAATATGCAGGTCTTCAGCTCCAGCTCTTTTCAGGACAAGGTCACCAATCAGGAAGGGTATGCCGTATCAAAGACTGCACTGAAAAACGCCAAGGATCTCAAAGAAGTCCTCCCCTTTCCCTGGCAACAGCTTTTCCTGTCCTCAGATTGCTGGATGAGACACTAGAAGCAGTAGATTTACAGAATGCTGTCATCATTCAGAGACTCCAAAAGCCTGCTGCACCTTTTCAAAAACTTTCACAGCATTGAATTTTGATAGACTAAGCAGAAAATTTGCAGAGAAATGATGGTTGTAAGTGAACGTGCAAACCAAAACTGGGGACTGGAGAGGTCAGATTCACTGGACTTTTGGTTCAAGTGCTACTGAACTCTCTCTTGAGAGGTGTTTAGTAAGCACAAGTTAAAAAAGAAACATGACTGGAAACTCTATTCAGTGCACTTTATCCAAAAGGCTACCCAGAAAAATATACTTATTTCAGATACTAATTATCAAGATATATTAAATAGCAGTATTTAGAATCTTAATATGGTATCAATTAGCAAATATGTTCATGATATTATTCATTCAAACATTCTCAAACAGCAGACATTTATTTAAATGTTAGCTGTCTCAGAGTTTTTAAATGGCAAATACACTGAAAAATTATACATGGCAGGTTAGAAGCATCAATGTAATTATTTTGCAACTTAGATGCAAAGTTGGAGAGAACTGTTTTTACCACAGCTATGCCTAAACCTCAAAGTGTCCTTGGTTACCACTCTGTAATGGCAACAAATAATCGAACATTAATTTGGCAGCTGGGTGCCCATAGCTCACGCTTGTAATCCCAGCACTCTGGGAGGCTGAGGTGGGTGGATCACCAGAGGTCAGGAATTTGAGCCCAGCCTGGCCAACATGGTAAAACTCCGCCTCTACTAAAAATGAAAAAATTAGCTGGGCATGGAGCCGGGCACCTGTATTTCCAGCTACTCGGGAAACTGAGACAGGAGAATCACTTGAAACTGGGAGGTGGAGGCTGCAGTGAGCCGAGATTGTGCCATTGTACTCCAGCACTGGCAACAAGAGCAAAACTGTGTCTCAAAAAACAAACAATAACAAATATTAATCTGGCAACAATATCAAAGATATATTTTCATTTAACAGTAAAATTGTGACTGGGTGTGGTGGCTCATGCATGTAATCCCAGCACTTTGGGATGCCAAGATGGGAGGATGGCTCAAGACCAGGATTTCAGGAGTTCAAGACTGGTCAACACAGCAAGACCCCCACCTTTGATTTTAAAAATACAAAAAAAGAGGCGGGGCTCACGTCTGTAATCCCTGCTCTTTGGGAGGCTGAGGCAGGCAGATCACAGGGTCAGAAGTTTGAGACCAGCCTGACCAACAGGCTGAAGCTGGGCATGGTGCCACATGCCTGTAATCCCAGCGACTTGGGAGGCTGAGGCAGGAGAATGGCTTCAACCCAGGAGGTGGAGGCTGCAGTGAGCCAAGATCATGCCACTGCACTCCAGCCTGGGTGACAGAGTGAGACTTCTTCTCAAAAAAAAAAAAAAAAAAAAAAAGAATAAAATTGTATCGCTTAGTATAATGTTAACATATTAATAAAAGCTTCCAGAATAGGTTTAACAAGGTTGCAGCACACAAGATTAATATACGTACAAAAACTGTATTCTTTTATACTAGTAGTGAACTAGCAGAGAAACTGAAATTTTTAAAATACCATTTGCAATAATGTCAGAGAAAAAAATGCCTAGAAAGACCCAAACACTGAAAATACAACACAAATGATGCTGTCTGTCTTTTAAACAAATTAGATACAAAGAAAAAAAAAACCCAAAACTTTGATCCAATCTTTGTGCCACATAAAGATTTTAACTCAGAGTGCATCATGTACTAGTACCTGAAATACAACATATTAAATATATTGTAATACAGATACTCCTCAACTTATGACAGGGCTATGTCCTGATAAACCCACTGTAAGCTGAAACTATTGTTGACAATGTGTACCCCCATTGTAAACTGAGAAATGTATTGAATGCATAATGCATTTGCATCACTGTGAATTAAAAACATTATTAAGTCAAATTCTCATAAGTTGGGAACTGTCTGTATTCATGTTACCTGTTAAAATGTTTTGTTATTACATATTTAAATATACGTTTTGTTAATTATATTAAAGTATTAATAGATCAAATACACTATCAGATTTAATATTAAATACGTTAAAAATTTTAAACTCTCAAAATTCAATAAAAATTGCAAAACCACATCATCGTGCCACTGCACTTCAGTGTGGGAGACAGAGAAAAAAAAATCTGTTTCTATTTGGGGGGGAAAAAAAAAAAATTCAGGCTGGGCATGGTGGCTCACGCCCGTAATCCCAGCACTTTGGGAAGCCAGGGCAAGTGGATCACCTGAGATCAGTTCGAGACCAGCCTGGCCAAGAGGGTGAAACCCTGTCTCTAGTAAAAATACAAAAATTAGCTGGGCATGATGGCGGGTGCCTGCAATCCCAGCTACTCAGGAGACGAAGGCAGGAGAATTGCTTGAACCCAGGGGGCAGAGGTTGCAGTGAGCCGAGATCGCACCATTGTGTTCCAGCCTGGAGGACAAGAGCAAGAATTCTTCTCAAACAAACAAACAAACAAATAAATAAATAAATATCAAAGCCAACAGAAACAGGCAAAAGATTTGAAGACACTTTCCCAAAGGCTTAAAGAAGGCCAGTAAGCATGTGAAACCATATACAACATCATTAGTCACTGGAGAAAGGCAAATTAAAACCATGAGATACTACTGCACACCTATTAAAATGGTCAAAATAAAAAAGACTGACCATACCAATAATTGGCAAGGATGCAGAGGAACTGCAACTCTCATACACTGCTCACGGGAATGTCAAATGGCACAACCACTTGAGAAAGAGTTAGCAGTCTCTTAAAAAGCTAAATGTACACCAACATATTATGCGATCATTCCACTCTTACTTAAATAGAAGCATATGTTAAAAAAAATCTGCATATGGATGTTCAAGGCAGTTTTAATTGCATCAGCCAAAAGGCAGAAATAACACACGAATGGATACACAGCTTGTGGTACGCCTTACACTGGAATAGTATTCAGCACTGAAATGGACTACAACATAAATGAATCTAGAAACTACCCAGAATGAAAGATGCCAGATTGTATGATTCCATTTATATAAAAGCTCTACAAAATATAAAGTGGTCTATTCTAAGAGCAAATCAGTGGATCAGTAGAGTGATAGGCAGGAAAGGGTGAGAGGAGAAGAAACTACAAAAGGGCATGAGGAAGCCACCTGGTTTAACAGGTATGTTCGTTATCTTGATGGTGTGTATGTATACATATGTGTATGTGTCCAAACTTAAGCTGTATGCTTAAAATATGTGTAGCTTATTACATGGTAATTACACCTCAATAAACTTACTGAAACAACCTGTCTCAGTAATTCAAACCTGTCTCAAGAATTTCTCGGCAACAGTGAACAAGGATCGTTAAATGCACACTTCACCAAAGACTCATAAGCGTATGAAAGTGGTGCGCAGCATCAGTCTTTAAAGACACACACAAAGGCAAATTTATTTAAATAATTTATTTGGTTTTCTTTGCTAGCACCAATTTTTTTTTTTTTTTTTTGAGACAGGGTCTCATCCTGTTGCCCAGGCTGGGGTGTAGGGCTCACTGCAACCTCTGCCTCTGTGACCAGGCTCCAGCAATCTTCCCTCCACAGCCTCCTAAATAGCTAAGACTATAGGCACAAAACACCACAGTTGATTACTTTTATTTATTCTTTGTAGAGAGGAGGTTTCACTGTATTGCCCATGCTGGTCTTGAACTCCTGGGCTCAAGTGATCCTTCTGCTTTCACCTCCCAAATTGCTGGAATTACAGTGTGAGCCAGCACGCCTGGCCAGTACCAATTTTCTTGCACGCAAAAAGTGAAAACTTGTACCCCAAGATGTTCCTAAATTCCTTATTCTTATAACAAACTTTTTCAACAAAAAACCCTTTTAGGATATTTAAAATTTTTTTTTCTGTTTTTGAGACAGAGTCTCACTGCATCACCCAGGCTGGAGTGCAGTGGCATGATCTCAGCTCACTGCAACCTCCACCTCCCAGGTTCAAGCAATTCTCCTGCCCCAGCCTCTTGAGTAGCTGGGATTATAGGCATATACCACCATGCCAGGCTAATTTTTGTATTTTCAGTAGAGATGGAGTTTCACCGTGTTGGCTAGGTTGGTCTCAAACTCCTGACCTCAAATGATCTATCAGCTTCAGCCTCTTAAAATGCTGGGATAACAGGCATAAGCCACCGCCCCCAGCCTAAAATATTTTTTAAAGTCTAGTGAAGTGTAGTAGTGACAAATGGGGGGGAAAGAGTAGAGCCCCTAAATAATTAAGAGTGCCATCTTTAACTGTGAACAATCAAGATCACTATCTTCAGACCAGCTAGATATTTTTAATAAAAATATATACGTCTTTAAAACATGTATATTTACAAAAGCAGATTCTGATATAGCATTCCTCTGGTGTGACTTTTTGCATGTAAATTAATACAACCTTTCTGACCTTCCACACAGTCAGAGTTCCTCTGCAGTGTGGATCATGTTTACTAATGGCCAAGAATAATCAAGGGCTTTCCGACATCTCTTTCATTCATGGGACTTCTCAAAGTGTGCTTTGACACCTTCACAAAATGGAAGCTAAGAACAAGAAAAATCTCCACACATCTTACATTCGTAAGATTTTTTCACACTTGTGAAATAACAAGTTGAATATTAAGGTATAAGGAGAGCAAACAGTTTCAACACATTCCTTACATTCAGAGGATGTGCATTTATATCCAGTGTACTCACATGCTCAGCAGGGTCTGAGGAAAATAATAAAAGCTTTTCCACCTTCCTCACATTCATAGCATTTCTCTCCAGCACGAGTTCAGACTCAGTAAGATGTGAGCAATGATTGACGGTTTCCTATATTGTTTCCTAGGATGCACAGACACAGGAATAGTAAGTAAGGCCTATGCAAGGAGCCAAGACTTTCCCACATCCTTACATTCATATGGCTTCTCTTCCATTGGAATTGTTTAGATCTGTGACACCAAGGAAGGCTTCCCACATTCCTTATGATTGTGTACATTGCCACTGTGAATGAGTACATGTTAAGTGTGAAGTAGTAGTGGCTTTACCAGATTCTTTCCAAGTATAAGCTCAAGTGTGAATTCTTACACACTCAGTGAGGCATGAGGAATTACTAAAGGTTTACCCACATTCTTTATATGGTTTCTCCCCCACTGTGACTTCTTAGATGTTGAATAAGATATGTGGACCGAGTAAAGCCTTTCCCACATTCCTGACATTCAAAGGGCCGTTCACCAGTGTGAGTTCTCAGGTGTACTGTAAGGCCTGATGAGATAGTGAAGGCTTGCCCACATTTTTGACATTTATATGGCCTCTCCGCTGTGTGTGTTCTTTCATGTTGACTAAGGTGCGAAGAGTATCTAAAGGCTTTCCCACATTCTTCACATTCAAAAGGCCTTTCCGCACTGTGACTTCTTAAATGACGAATAAGAAATGAGGCTCGAATAAAGGCTTTCCCACACTGTTGACAGTCATAGGGCTTTACACCAGGGTGAGTCTGCATGTGACTTTAAAGCAAGAGGAATTAATAAAGGCTTTTCCACATTCCTTACTCTGGTAAGGCTTTTCACCAGTGTGAGTTCTCACATGTAAAGTAAGATGTGAAGAGTTAGCGAAAGCTTTCCCACATTCCTTACATTCATAAGGCTTTTCTCCAGTGTGAGTTCGCCTGTGTTTTATAAGACCTGAAGAATCAGTAAAGGCCTTTCCACATTTGTTACACTCATATGGTTTTTCTCCAGTGTGAACTCTTATGTGAATGTTGTTTTGAGAAACAAGTAAACTCTTTGCCACATTCATTACAAACATAGTGTTTCCCCCTAGTGCTAGGTCTTTTATGTTTAGCAAGATCTGGGGAATAAGCAAAGGCTTTGCCAAATTTCTTACATTCTATAGCTAACACTCTACTATGAATTCTTAAATGTTGAGTAAAAAATGAAGACTGAGTGAAGGGTTTCCCACATGCTTTACATTCATGGAGTTTTTCCTCCATCATGAGTTTGAATGTGTACAAAAAGGCCGATAGAATGAGAAAAGGTTTTGACACACTCCTCACAAGTATCTGGTCTCTCTCCACCATAAATTCTTACACATTCTCTAAGGTGTGAGGAGGAAGGTAAGCCTTTTTCACAGTCACTGCATCTATATAGTTTCTCTTGAGTGTGAGTTTTCCTGCAGACAAGATGTAGATGTTGGCTGAGGGCTGTTTCACATTGATTACAGTTGGGAAGTTCCTCTCCAGTATCAGTCTTCTTGTGTAAAGTAAAGGTAGAGCGTTTTGTGAAGGCTTTTTCACACTGATTATGCTCACAGGTTTTCTTTCTAAAAAGCTCTCCTGTGAGTCTTAAGGCATGCGTGTTCACGCAAGGTTTTTCCACATTGGTTAAAGTCAAACAGTTCCTCTCCAAAGTGGTTTCTCTCCTGTTGATGAAAATTAATGATGATTCATAGAAGTTTTCCAAATTTATTTCATTCAGAAATTCTCCCTTTACTCCAAATTCTGTTATAAAAGGAAATTAGTATAATTGAAATGCTTTGTTTGTTCCTGCCATTTTCATTGCAATGCATGTTTCAGACCTGAGGCTTTCAAGTGAAACAAAGTGACTGCAGAAAGTTCTGTTATATTCTTTACTTTCACACGGTTTCTAAAGAGTTTATCTGATAACTGCCCAAGAGTGAATTATTTATCAAAAACATCTAAGATATCTATATGGGAATATTTAGTTGAAGGAAATATGTAAACAAATATATTTTGAGGGATGTTTAGAGTGTTTGTCAAACTCACGATCCACAGTCTTTCGGGTGAAAAACACTAGTCTCAAATGTCTCAAGGTTATTGTGATACTTGTCTATTTTATGGAATTTCTAATCTTCCTCTAACTTGGAAGGCAAGAAATTATACCTTCTGAATCTTACCATTTCCACCATACTGGATGTTTTCCCCTGCGAAAAATTCTGCTGAGGTGCTGTCCATTTGGTATTAATATGAATCTCCCAATCGGAAATCAGAGGAAAAACAATTTTAAGTTCTTAGAAAAATAATGATTGAAAAAAGGGTGTCAGAAATGCAAGAGTAGTGTGTACTGTACTTTCAAACACCATCTTAAAACATAGTTTTGTTGTTGTTGTTGTTGTTTTGTTTTTAAAGAAAGGGAACCAGAAATTGAGAAATTTGGATGCAGTAAGAGTCTAGCAACAGTAAGGTACTGAAGTCAAGTTGGTAGATGATTCACTAAGAAATGGTTCTGCAAACATTGAGACTTTATAGTGAACAAAAAAGAGGTACAGCCAGAGAAACAAAGTGGAAAGGAAATGGATACAAAGCTAAATGCAAATCATAAATGTAAAGAAGAAATGAGACAGATCTTACCATCAGGCCACAAGAAAGTTTCCAAGATAGATGAGAAGTGAAAGAGAAAGAAAAGTTAAGGTACCCAAGGAATCTCAGCAACCAAATGGCCTTGATAGTCTCTCCAAAAAAATACAATTTCAAAACCTTCCTACTTAACACTTATAAACAGACTGTACCTCTCACAGATGAGGGCTATATCGCACAAATAATCCCATCTGTCTTTTCTCTCATCTTGGAGAATTTTCTCCACTGTCTTTAACGCTTCTTGTTTCACGTGAAAACTAAAACCATATTTGCACAACTCTCATAGAAAGATGAATGATGTAAGAATGTGCAAGGGATAACAAATACTTCCATGACTAAAGGGCCCAGATTTTGCTGTTTGGGCATTCTGAACGCTCTCAGGTATAACTTAAACAGCACAATGTTAATGACAAAAACTTTCAAATAAACCTAAACTGCAAATACTCTTTTTCACTCTGCACCACAAGGACTAGCAATCCTTCCCATGAAACACAGGCTCAAGCTCGTATACATACTCAAGAAGCTCTAAGTCTTTTATCCATGGAGAAAACAAAGCCAGAACAATGAACAGATCTTTGATTTCATCAGAAAAATCACTGGGCAGTAAGGTCTATGATACGGAAACAATGTCTGGCCTGTTTACCATTTCAGGGCCATTAACATTCAGAGAGTCCAGAATATAGTTACTTAACACATATCTGTTCTAGAAAAAAAAGCTAAATGAAAAAAATGGTACCAGCCTTACCTACTGCAACTAGATTCTTGTAGTTCTCCAGCATCACATCTCTGTATAAGTTTCTCTGAGTTTGATCCAGCAAAGTCCACTCCTCCTGGGTAAAGTTCACAGTTACATCCTCAAAGGTCACTGAGTCCTAAACCATCACACACATGTTGGCACCAGGCAAGTACATTCTCTCCCATGTTCACTGGATAATGAGGGACCTTGTTTTGGCATGCCTTGACAAGATTCTGTGGTCTTCTATCACTTGATGCTTCTCATTTTTTTTTCTTTGAGACGGAGTCTTGCTCTGTCACCCAGGCTGTAGTGCAGTGGCACGATCTCGGCTCATGGCATCCTCCACCGCCTGGGTTCAAGCAAGTCCCCTGCCTCAGTCTCCTGAGTAGCTGAGACTACAGGCATGTGCGACCACGCTTAGCTAATTTTTTTTTTTTTGTTTTTTTTGTATTTCAGTAGAGACGGGGTTCCACCATGTTGGCCAGGATGGTCTCGAACTGACCTCGTGATCCGCTCTCCTCGGCCTCCCAAAGTGCTGGGATTGCAGGCATGAGCCACCGCACCCAGCCGATGGTCCTCATTTTGTTCTCTGTCTGTAAATATTCATTGGTGATCTCATCTAGTCACATGGCTCGAAGAGCACCATTTTCACCTAACTGAATATTTCTCAGCATAACTAGATTCTGACTTCTTCTTGACTTATTTTTCTCTATTGACAGGTTTTAGCACAATCCTGAATACATTATAGACACTCAAATAAATGCTCCAGTGACAGCACAAATTTTGAGAAGCACATGTTGATTCTCTCTCTATCACAGCAAAAAGAGAGCACACAGTCAACATGGATGAGAGTCAGACTGAATTAGTAAACCCTGTGACAACAGGATCATTTCCCTGTGAAATCTGTTAACCACGTAAGAGGCATTGTGGTCTGAAGAAGTTTGATGAGAGACATAGCCCCTAAGCAGACCCTCTTTGCTTACAGGAGTTCTGTTCCACTAGGAGAAAACATATCTACTTGGTAGGAAGAAGCATATGCTTCTACAGAAAAATCAATTTCCTGTGGGTCAAGATGGCCAGGGGCAGACCTATGTTATCTCTAGCTAAATAATTTTAAGTTTGCTTTGCTTATTGTACACTGAGGTTTACACTCCCACCTAAGCTATATCAAATATTGGTGCAGTAAAACAGAAATCAAGCGGCAACAGGAGGCCTAAGGTAAAGACCATATGAGAGCGCTGTAAAACCGTTGAACACCGCGGGGTGGTTGCAGAGCAGTAAATACTGCTTTGGTCCCCACAAATGTCACCTCAACATTGAGTTTACATGAGGGTCTCGTGAAGAGGGCTTATGTAAGATCTCTGAGAAGGAAGGGAGGCGACCTCTGCTCACAAGATCTGGACGGTCTTTGCAGATGGCAGCTTGCAAGGAAGAAAAGCCTTGCAGGGCAGAGATTACCAGAATGCCACAGGCTCTGTCTAGGTTCTCAGAATATGGAGTAATTTTGATTGCTCTGTGTCTGCAATTCCCAGGAGATAAAAGCCCCTCAATGTGTTGGGTGTGGTCAGACCTGGTGGTGCCTTATGTGCTATGCTTCTGATGCAAATGCACCCTGACAGCAACTGGTGGTAGAATTTAGGGTTCTAGGTTTGCATAAGAATCATGTCTGCTACTGAATACTGCAGACCACATTTCTCTCCCTGGCTATCTTGCCCACATTAGTCTCAAGGCCTCATCCAGTAGTTTCAAGGCCTCCCCTGATCACGCCCCCCTCCCCCTCAATTAACAAGTGTATGCGCCTAATAAAACCCCGTGGAAACCAGAACTCAGTGCCAAGCGGTCCCCATGCTTGCATTGGTCCCTTGGACCCATGCCATAAAATTCTACTCATGTCTATTTCCTTTTCTCAATCCCTTGTCACCGCCAGGACTAACGGCACCCATGAACAGGATTGGGGTTGGTACCCAACAATTTCCTACTTACCTGAGAGTGATTTGTCAACCAGCCAGCCACCATCCTCTCCTCTTCAAATTTTGCCTCATGAAGACAAAGTCTTGAAAGAGATAATCTTGAGAAGAAGAAATAAAACTTAAGAATCCAGGCTGCCAACAGCTTCCATACTCACAAGCCGAGAAGCCACCTCATACTAATGCTAAATAGACACACACACATTGTTACAATAAAATGCCTCACCAGCCTAACTCACCTGAAGCAAGAAAATATGCTTCAGGCTTTGATGACCAGGAGAGAAGAATTTAACGATCCCATTTTATAAAGAAAAAAAAGTCCAGAGACGTTAACATTTTCCTTATTTGCCAAAAATAATGAAACTCATCATGTGACTAAACAGAACCTCTTCCACAAAAGCATGCATACTTACCCCCTCCTTCCCAAATCCCAGGATTTAGACCACAGACTATTCATATCTAATTTAGTCCCTCCTAGATATTTCAAAAGCAGGGCCACTTAGACCCTAAACCCTAATCACAAGACAAGCTGTTCACAGACTGGTTAAAGCAGGGTCTCAAAGGAGCATCAACACAAACTTACCACTAAGGGAAAGATCAATGGCTGGCATCCTGTGAATCTAACAGTGGAATGTGCCTGAATATCTTGTTCCTAAAGTCTCTTCAAGACACTGTCTGAATTTATGGGTAGGTCAATCTCGATTCTTCTTAAGTAGTAATGGGAGTCTTGCCTCATACTGTCAATCTTTAAGCAACAGACATTACTCATCTGTCATCAAGCGCCATTCATTAGCCAGCTCCCTGCAGAAGATGAAGTTTTCATGTGAATGCCACTGGAGTATACACAGACATGAACAATAACAAATGCCATTTACCTGGTACCCACGTGCCAGAAACAGTGGTAGTCTTAAGTTCATATAATTATCAAAGCAGTTTTTGTCACTATCATATTAGATGAGGAAATCTAAGCTCAGAAACTAATTGACCTGAACCAACCCAAATGCCCATTGATGATAGACTGGACAGCGAAAATGTGGCACATATACACCATGGAATACTATGCAGCCATAAAAAACGATGAGTTCGTGTCCTTTGTAGGGACATGGATGAACCTGGAAACCATCATTCTCAGCAAACTGACACAAGAACAGAAAATCAAACACTGCATGTTCTCACTCATAGGTGGGGTGTCTGAACAATGAGAACACAAGGACGCAGGGAGGGGGGGAGCATCACACACTGAGGTCTGTTGGGGTGAAATAGGGGAGGGACAGTGGGGGGTGGAGAGTTGGGGAGAGATAGCACGGGGGAGAAATGCCAGATTTAGGTGATGGGGGAGGAAGGCAGCAAATCACACTGCCATGTGTGTACCTATGCAACAATCTTGCATGTTCTTCACATGTACCCCAAAACCTAAAATGCAATTAAAAAAAAAAAAAAAGAAAGAAAGACAACTCAAAAAAAAAAAAAAAAAAAAAAAACTAATTGACCCAACATCACCAATTAGGAACTGGTGAGCCAGGGCATGAATGCAGGTTACTCTGATTAAAGAGCCTAAACTCCTGAGGTTCTTGTTATTCTCAAACATGACCATGAGATGGTCATGAAATGATGTGCAGAAAAGGTTAACTCAACCCCCGCAGAGAAAGATCTGTCCTCAGGACTGACACCTGGCTCAGTTTGTGAGAGATGACCTTTTAGCCTATGGAATATCTTGCCTGTTAAGTGTGTATTTTTATATGCTTAAGTTCTTGAGCCAAACTATACTAGTGTGACCACAGAGTGTATACTAATAATATGATTTATGCTGAAGGCCTGTTTTTGTATGTTGAGGCTTTTGGCAACAAAGTATGAGTTTTAACTGTCAGGGGGCTGGGCCTAAGTGTATGATGTAAGTCATGCAGGTGCTGTATGCCTATGGGACTGACCCTCAGTAAAAGTCCTGGACACCAAAAGCTCAGTGAGCTTCCCTAGTTGGCAACAGTTTGCATGGATATTACACACTGTTACTAGGATAATAAAGCACTGTCCATGTGACATAGGAGAAAACTACATGGGAGAGAAGCTTGGTTTCTTCTAGACTTCATCCCATTCATCTTTTCCTCTTGCAGATTCTAATCTGTACCCTTTTATTGTAATAAATCACAACTGTAGGTTTAATAACTTCTGAGTCCTGTGAGTGTTTCTATCATTGAGCATGAGGGTGGTGGTCTTGAGGACCCCCAAAACATATGGTTTATTGAATTCAGACGTCTTCAGCTCCTCCAGCTGGCAGTCATGTAGGCGAGGAGGTGTCCCTTCAAGTCCTTATCTCTAGCTTATGCTTGCATTCATTCTGCAAATATTTATAAAGGACCTTACCTTTGTGAAGTAATATACTAGACACTTAGGACACAGTGGTCAACTATATAGAAAATGTCCTAGACCTTAGGTATCTAACATTCTAAAGGGCTAAGCAGATAATAAACACATAAGTATGGTGTTTTTTTTTTTTTAAGATGGAGTTTTGCTCCTGTGGCCCAGGCTGGAGTGCAATGGTGCGATCTCGGCTCACCGCAACCTCCACCTACTGGGTTCAAGCGATTCTCCTAAGTAGCTGGGATTATAGGCATGCATCCACTATGCCTGGCTACTTTTGTATTTTTAGTAGAGATGGGGTTTCTCCATGTTGGTCAGGTTGGTCTCAAACTCCCAACCTCAGGTGATGTGCCTGCCTTGGCCTCCCAAAGTGCTAAGATTACAGGCGTGAGCCACCATGTCCACCCATAAATATGTATTATGTCAGTTGGTAACAAGTGCAATGGAAAAAAGTAAATGAATGGATAAGTCGTATCATCCTCCACCTCTCCTACCACACACACATATAAATGTATATTTGTAGACTCAAACCGTTCTGGGAAAAGAAAATAGAGGAAAATAAAGATAAGACACTTGAAAACTGACATCTGGCTTGCCTAAAAGTGACACTCAACTTTTTATCCAAAGCAATAGAGTAATACTAATGGTTCACAAAAGAAACTCAGAATACATTTGAAGTGCTAAGGCTAATGCCTACATGTAGCCAATTAAGTAATTTCTTTACTTTGCTTCCACAGTCAGTCTATAAAAGCCAGCTGTACATGCTGTTACAGCAGAGCCCTGGAACCACTTTTAGTATTGAGTGCTGCCTGACTCACGAATCCTTGAATGCTTAACTAAACTATTACATTTATCTAAAGTTTTTCTTTTAATTTCCCTAAGTCCGAGCAGAGAGTAGAAAATGTATGGGGTATGGCTCATGCCTGTAATCCCAGCACTTTGGGTGGCCAAAGCAGGCAGATCACTTGAGCTCACAAGTTTAAGACCAGCCTGGGTAACACGGTAAAACCCCATCTCTACAAAAAACGCAAAAATTAGCCAGGTGTGGTGGTGCATGTCTGTAGTCCCAGCTACTTGGGAGGCTGAGGTAGGAAGATGGCTTGAGCCTGAGAGGCAAGGGTTGCAGTGAGCTGAGATCACACCACTACATGCCAGTCTGGCCGACAGAGCCAGACCTAGTCTCAACAAAAAAGAAAAAAGAAAATGTACGGCATGGATGAAATGTTGAATCACATATTATGCAAAAGTTTGTTCATTTTATACTTTTCTGGGGGTATGAGGGAGACATGGCTTCTCTGTCACCAAGGCTGGAGTGCAATCATAGGATCAAGCTCACAGCAGCCTTGAACTCCTGGGCTCAAGCAATCTTCCTGCCTCAGCTTTGTGAGTAGCTAGGACTTCAGGTACAACCCACCACCACACCTGGCCAACTAAAAAAATTCTTTTGGTAGAGATTGGTGTTGGGGCTGGTGGGAGAAGGGGTTCCTCACAATGTTGGGAAGGCTGATCTTGAACTCTTGGGCTCAAGTGACCCTCCTGCCTTGACCTCCCAAAGTGCTGGGATTACAGGTGTGAGCCACCATGCCCAGCCAATTTATACTTCTAAAAAAACCTATCTCTTGGGTTTACTGATCAGTTCTACTTTTTTCCCATTAAATGTTGCTTTTAGTGTTATTGCTTATGTTTTCTTTATATTCATTTTGCTAATCTCTTTCAAACACTTGGAAATGACATCTGAATTTTTTTTTTTTTTTTGAGACAGAGTCTTGCTGTGTCGCTCAGACTGGAGTGCAATGGCATGACCTTGACTCACTGCAACCTCCACCTCCTGGGTTCAAGCAATTCTCCTGTCTCAGCTTCTGGACTAACTGGGACTACAGGCACATGCTGCCACGCCTGGCTAATTTTTTGTATTTTCAGTAGAGACAGGGTTTCACCATGTTCCCCAGGCTGGTCTCAAACTCCTGAGTTCAGGCAATCCACCTGCCTTGGCCTCCCAAAATGCAGGGATTACAGGCACCGTGCCTAGCTTACATCTGAATTTTTTAAACATGTAATTGAAATATGTATTCACAAAAATGTAGAATTACAAAGGTATAATGCATTATCATTAATTTCTACACCTTGATGCACACATGACACATCTAAATCATTACCCCTCTCTTCTCAAATGGAAGCACTATTCTCACTTCTAACAGTATAAATTAATTTTGTCTGTTTTTAAACTTTAAATGAAATTATCTTAGTTTATGTCTAGCTTTTTTGATTCAACATTATGTTTATGAGAGTCATTCCTATTTTTGCACATAGCTGTAGTTCTTTTCCTTTTTCCTAAAAGTACTCCATAATACAGGCTGAGTATCTTTAATCTGAAAATCTGAAATCCAAAATGCTCCAAAAAAAAAAAAAAAAACTTTTTGAGCCCAGACATGACTCTCAAAGGAAACGCTCACTGGAATATTTTAAATTTCAGAAGTATAAAGCAAATATTCCAAAATCTGAAACCCAAATTACTTCTGGTCCCAAATATTTCTGATACTTAACCAGTATACCACGGTTTCTTTATGTATTCTTGTAGACAGACATTTGAGTTAACTCTGGGCTATTTCAAATAATGCTGTTATGTGGTTGTATTTAAGGGTATATCCTCATGTTCAAACTTAGAACTTAATTGCCAAACCATTTTTCAAAACCCATGTCTACTTTACACACTAAAAGTATATGCAAACTCTAGCTTCTCCAAATTCTCAACACTTGGTATTATAACCCTTTTTGCATTTAGCCATTCTGATGTATGTGTAGTGGCAGATTTAATTTTCATCTGCCCGATTACAGATGAGGATAAAAACTTTTATTTTTTTATGTTTATTATCCATAGCACAGTTTTGTGAAGAGCCTGTTCTAGTCTCTAATTTTTCTACTGGATTGTTTGAATTTTAGGAATTAATGTATAAAAGAGTTCTTATATTTTGGATATAAGCCTTTTTTGTCAGTTACATATGTGGGAATTATCTCCTCTTATTCTGAGGCTTGTTTTGTTTTTGGGTGGAGATGGGGGACAGGGCCCTGTTCTGTTGCCCCAGACTGAAGTGCAGTAGCACAATCTTGGCTCACTGCAGCCCTAACCTCCTGGGCTCAAGCAATCCTCTTGCTTCAGCCTTCCAAGTAGCAAGGACAAGAAGCATGTGACATGTCCAGCTAATTCTTTAATTTTCTGCAGAGATAGGGTCTTGCTATGTTGCTCAGGTTGGAGCCAAGTGATTTGGCTGCCTTGGCCTCCCCAAATGCTGGGATTATAGGTGACAGCCACTATGCCTAGCTTCCTTTGGAATTATTTTTAACTTCATTAAAAAAAAAAAAAAAACTAGGGAATTTGGCAACATATAGTTAAATTGTATACACATTTACCCTTTGACTTAGAAGTCCCATTTCTAAATATCCTCCTGGATGTATAACTCTATAAATACATATTTTAAAATTTTCTGGCTGGGTATGGTGGCTCATGCATGTAATCCTAGCACTTTGGGATGCTCAGGTAGGTGGTTGCTTGAGCCCAACCTAGGCAACATGGTGAAACCCTGTCTCTATAAAAAATACAAATATTAGTCAGGTGTTGTTGCAAGTACCTACAGTCCCAGCTACTCAGGAGACTGAGATGGGAGGAACACCTGAGCCTCAGGAGGTCAATGCTGCAGTGAACCGTGATCTCACCACTGTACTCCTGCCCGGGCAACAGAGTGAGACCTTGTCTCAAAAACAAAACAAAGCAAAACAAAACAAAAAACAAAATATATTTTCTCATACATTCATATTAGTATGTAGAACTTCCAAGAGTCGATCCCCCCTCTTAATACACAAGCCACACAGCTATAAAATAAAAATAGCTTTTAAAAATACATAACAGAGCCAAGAATGCAGATATACGTAAATAATAAGCTTTGCTAAGAAAGAAGATATCTATGATTTTTCTCAATCTTGGATGAGTGATGAAGAAGGAATCTGCCACACATAAAGGTATAAAGAAATCATCATTGAATCTTACCAAAATTTGACAGCAGAGTGAGGGCTGATTGATTGACCACATTAGAATTCCCAGACATCTCAGTTACAGAATTCACAGTGCATATGAATCCATCTACAGACTCTTTCTCACAAGTCTTCACCTAATATTAGACAATAGTATATCAAACTGTTATTTTAACTACCAACTGTTATTTTGTTTAGTATTGAGTTTCTTGGTATTTCTTTTTGTCCTTACTAAGGATACAAAGTTCAGAGTTCTGTGCTCAAACATTTGCTTGAACTAAGTTTTTTTTCTCTCTGTGGTTAGGCTTTCAATTTGATATATTATGATGCTTGTTTCTCTTTGCACTCAATTTTAAGATTTGCTTTTTTTGAATTAACTTTTTTTTTTTTTTTTTGAGACGCAGTTTTTGCTCTTGTAGCCCAGGCTGGAGTGCAGTGTGCAATCTTGGCTCACTGCAACCTCCACCTCCGGGTTTCAAGCAATTCTCCTGCCTCTGCGTCCCGAGTAGCTGGGATTACAGGCATGCGGCACCACGCCCGACTAATTTTTTGTATTTTCAGTACAGACGGGTTTTCATCATGTTGATCAGCCTGGTCTTGAACTCCTGGCCTGGTGATCCACCTGCCTCAGCCTCCCAAAGTGCTGAGATTACAGGTGTGAGCCACTGTGCCTGGCTGATTTTTTTTATTAATAAAGTTCAATAAGCCCAAGAAAAATTTTCATCCTAATAAAGGGCATCTACAAAAACGCCAAAGCTAACATTATACTTTAAGGTGACAAAAACGGTTGCTTTTTAACTGTATTACACATAACAAAACCATATTTTGTTATTCATTACTGAATATATATAGGATATATATATTATATATATAATGAAGAACAAAACCATATTGAAAGATAAAAATAACTCAACTAAGTGAATTTGGAAAACAGTATTTTGAACATATAATCTAAGCCTAAATATAAAAGAATCACACAAAAATAACTCAGTTATAAATCTGTTTTCCACAGGTCTGAATTAGCAATTCAGAACTACCATACTTGTATTTTAAGACTCGATAAGTAATATATCACAGAGGATGTCAGTAAAATGGCAGAGTAAGAAGTCTTAGCTCTCTGTTCACTCATAAAAACACATAGTAACAATACTGGAACCAAAACATCCTGAAGAGAAATCCATAATCCAGTTAATAATTGCGAGCAACCCCAGAGGAGCACAAACGGAGAGCAGTTTCATTTATATGGGTAAGAACAATTTTCAACTTACCGTCATTAGCCTTTCCCCCAAACCAGCTCAGCTCAGTTGTCTTGGCTGATTTCTTCCATAGGAAGAAGTGACATTGACTGCTTGACCTCCTGACTTCTCATAGGGTCCTCCAAGGGGGGCTAGCCATCTCACCTCACAGTGAGGTGCTGATCAACTGAGAAAGAAATGGGGCAGATACCCTCTTACATCTGCTCTGTATGACTGACAAAAGCACAAACAGAGGCTTTTCCGGGGGATGTCGGGGGAAGAGGGAGACAGACAGGGAGACAGGGAGACAGGGAGGGGGGGGGGGGAGGGAGGGAGGGAGGAGAGAAAGAGAAGGTGTACTTGTCATCAACTTTATAGTATACTCCTGTAGGGGTCACTCCTAATCTTGTCTCATATAGAGCACTGCTAACGGATAAAGGTCTCTCCCAGACAAGACTAGTCCATAAAGACTGAGAGAAATACCTACTACTTCAATGCACAGACAGCAAAGCAAACTATGAATAGCATGAAGAGGCCTGGCGTGGTGGCTTACGCCTATAATCCCAGCACTTTGGGAGGCCGAGGCGGGCGGATCATGAGGTCAAGAGATCGAGACCATCCTGGTCAACATGGTAAAACCCTGTCTCTACTAAAAATACAAAAAAAAATTAGCTGGGCATGGTGGCACACGCCTGTAGTCCCAGCTACTCGAGAGGCTGAGGTAGGAGAATTGCTTGAACCTAGGCGGCGGAGGTTGCGGTGAGCCGAGATCGCGCCATTGCACTCCAGCCTAGGTAACAACAGCGAAACTCCGTCTAAAAAAAAAAAAATAGCATGAAGAATCAAGAAATTATGATATAAAGGAAGAAAACAAATATTCAATAGCCAAGCCGGGCGCGGTGACTCACACCTGTAATCCCAGCACTTTGGGAGGCCGAGGCGAGCAGATCAAGAGGTCAAGAGATCAAGACCATCCTGGCCAACATGGTGAAACCCCATCTCTACTAAAAACACAAAAATTAGCTGGGCATGGTGGCGTACGCCTGTAGTCCCAGCTACTTGGGAGGCTGAGGCAGGAGAATTGCTTGAACCCAGGAGGCAGAGGTTGCGGTGAGCCAAGAGCGCCACTGCATTCCAGCCTGGCGCCTGGCGACAGAGCGAGACTCTGTTTAAAAAAAAAAGAAAAAGAAAAAATATTCAATAGCCAACCGAAAAGAAATGGAGACATGTCAATCACCTGAGAAGGAAGTCAGAATAGTCATCTGAAAGATCAATCAGTTAAAAGACAGCAGAGATACATAACTATATGACGTCAGGAAAACAATACATGAATGAAGTGAAAAATTCAACACAGAGATAGAAATGATAAAGAACAAAATAGAAATACTGGCGCTGAAGAGTACAATAACTGAACTGAAATATTCATTAGAGCGGTCCAAGAGCAGATGTCATCAAGCAGAATAATCAACAAAATGAAATATAGATTATTTAAAGTCAGAGGAACAAAAGAAAAAACAATGAAAAAGAGTGAAGAAAGCCTAAAGAACATGTGGAATTCTGCCAAGTGAATACAAAGGTTAAAGAAGTTACAGAGGGAGGAGAGAAACTGGGTAAAAAGCCTATTTAAAGAATAGCTATAAATTTTCCAAATCTGAGGAGACACAGAGATACCTATATTCATGAATCCCAAAGCCCCCAAAAAGGTTCAACTGAAAGAGATCTAAACTGAGACACGTTATAGTCAACTTGTCAAAAGTCAAAGACAAAATGACTTACTACATACAAAGGAGTCTCCAGTCTCCATACTACCCATTGATTTCTCAGCAGAAACCTTACAAACCAAACATATTCAAAAAGTCGTAAAACAGAAAGGAAGACTGCAAAAGAAGACAAGAATAAAAGAACTACAAAACAGCCAGAGAACAATGAACTAAATGTTATTAACAAGTCATGATCTATCAACAGTTACTTTAAATGGATTAAATTCCCCAATGAAAAGACACAGAATGGCTGAATGTATTTAAAACAAACAAAACAAGATCCAACTATCTCCTGGCTACAGGAGACTCATTTTAACTTTAAGGAGCACAGATTAAATGTCAAGGGTTAAATAAGATTATTCCAAGCAAATGATAACCAAAACAGAGCAGGAGCACCTATTCTTGCATCACACAAAACAGACTTTAAGACAAAAATTGTCAGCCAGGTGCAGTGGCTCAGACCTGTAATCCCAGCACTTTTGGAGACAGAGGCAAGTGGATTACCTGAGGTCAGGACTTTGAGACCAGGCTGGCCAACAAGATGAAACCCCATCTCTAATGGTCATGGGTGCCTGTAATCAATCCCAGCTACTCAGGAGGCTGAGGCAGGAGAATCGCTTGAACCCAGGAGGCGGAGGTTGCAATGAGCCAGATCACGCCATTGCTCTCCAGCCTGGGCAACAAGAGCAAAACTCTCTCTCTCAAAAAAACAAACAAACAAAAAAGTCACAAGAGACAAAGGTCATTATATAATAAATGGACCAATTTATCAAAAAGATATAAAAGTTATAAGTACATGTACACCAGTATGTTTAGGGAGCTCATAATAAAGCAAATATTAATGGATCTGAAAGAAGAAAAGCAATACAACAATAGGAGACTTCAATATTCCACTTTCAACAATGACTAGATCTCTAGACAAAATATTAGTAAGAAATAGTGAAGCTGAAAAACAATATAGATGAAATGGATGTAGAAACACAGAACATTTCATCCAAAGTAGCACAAAATACATTCTTCTCCAGCTCACAGAAGAATATTATCCTGGAATATTCTCCAGGATAATAAAATGTTGGGCAACAAAAAAAGTCTTAACAAATTTAAGAAGACTGAAATCATAAAAACCATATTTTTTCAAAATAATGATATGAAACTAGAAATCAGTAACAGGCTGAAAACTAAAAAATTCACAAACAGGTGGAAATTAACCAATATACTCTTGAACAACCAAGGATCAAGGAATAAATTAAAATAGAAAACTCGTAATTATCTGGAGACAAAAATAGAAACTTGACATACCAAAACTTATGAGATGCAGTTAAAAGAAGTTCTAAAAGAAATGTTTATAGCAATACATACCTGTATTACAAAAAAAGATATCAAATAAACAACCTAACTTATGCCTCAAGGAATTAGAAAAAGAACTAATCCCAAAGTTGATGGAAGGAAGGAAATAATATAGAGCAGAAAGAAATAAATGAAATAGATACTAGAAAATAAAAGATCAACAAAACTCAGAGCTGGTTTTTCTTTTTTTTTTATGAGAGCTGGCTTTTTAAAAGCGTTAAACAAATGGAGAAATCTTTACCTAGCGTTATTAAGAGAAGGAAAACTCAAATAAGATTATAATCTTAAAGAAAGAGACATTAAAATGGTTGCCACAGAAAAACAGAGGACCAGAAGAGACTATCATGAAATTAAATCAGTAAACAACCATCCTACACCACCAAAGAAAAGTCCAGGACCAAAGGGCTTTACTGGTGAATTCTACCAAACATTTAAAGAAGAATTAATGAGCCAGGCACCATGGCTCACACCTGTAATCCCAGCACTTTGGGAAGCCAAGGTGCATGGATTACTTGAGGTCAGGAGTTAGAGACAAACCTGGCCAACATGGTGAAACCCCGCCTCTACTAAAAATACAAAAATTAGCCAGGTGTGACGGCGGGCACTTGTAATCCCAGCTACTTAGGAAGCTGAGGCAGGAGAATTCCTTGGACCCAAGAGGCAGAGGATGCAGTGAGCCCAGATCATGCCACTGCACTCCAGCCTGGGAGACAAGAGTGAAACTCCGTCTGAAAATAAATAAAGAACAATTAATGCCAACACTTCTAAAAATATTCCAAAAAGTTCAAGAAGGAAGACTTGCACACTCACTTTATAAGACCACCATTACCCCCGATACCAAAGCCAGACAAGAATCCTTCAAGAAAACTAGAGGCCAATAACATTGTTAAATATAGATGCAGGCCAGGTGCAGTGACTCATGCCTGCAATCCCAGCACTTTGGGAGGCTGAGGGGGGTGAATCACGAGTTCGGGAGTTCAAGAACAGCCTGGCCAACATGGTGAAACCTTGTCTCTACTAAAAATACAAAAAATTAGCTGGGTGAAGCGGCGGGCGCCTGTAATCCCAGCTACTAGGGAGGCCGAGGCAGGAGAATTGCTTGAACCGAGGAGGTGGAGGTTGCAGTGAGCCGAGATCGTGCCATTACGCTCCAGCCTCTTGCTCTGTGAGACCCAGAGACTTTTAAGATTCTGTCTCAAAAACAAAAAAATATACATATGCAAAAATCCTCAACAAGGCCGGGTGCAATGGATCATGCCTGTAATCCCAGCATTCTGGGAGGCTGAGGTGGGAGGACTGCTTGACACCAGGAGTTCGAGATCAGCATAAGCAACATAGTGACACCCCATCTATACAAAACAGTTAGCTGGGTGTGGCAGCACACTCCTGTGGCCCCAGCTACTTGGGAGGCTGAGATAGGAGGATTGTTTGATCCCAGGAGGACAAGGCTGCAGTATTGTGCCACTGTATTCCAGCCTGGGAGACAGAGTGAGACCCTGTCTCAAAAACAAAAACAAAAACAAAAAAAAAAAAGTCTCAACAAAACATAAGCCAACTGAATTCAACAGCATATTGTCATGTAGGATTTATCCCTGGGATTCAAGGACAGTTCAAAATATACAAATCAAGCAATGCGATATACCACATTAACCAAATGAAAGACTAAGTTCTTATAATCATCTCAATAAATGCAGACAAAGCTTGACAAAATAAAACATCTTTTCATGATAAAGACTCTCAGCAGGCCAGGCACGGTGGCTCACACCTGTCAACCCAGCATTTAGAGAAGCCAAGGCGGGCAGATCATTTGAGGTCAGGAGTTTGAGGCCCACCTGGCCAACATGATGAAACCCCGTCTTTACTAAAAATACAAAAATTAGCCAGGCATGGTAGTGTGCATCTGTAATCCCAGCTACTTGGAGGCAGAGGCACAAGAATCGCTTGAACCCAGGAGGTGGGGTTGCAATGAGCTGAGACTGTGCTACTGTACTCCAGCCCAGGTGATAGAGCAAGACTCCATTTCAAAAAAAAAAAAAAAGATTCAACAATTTGCGTAGAGAAGGAATGTACAACATAGTAAGGGCCACATGGCAAGACCACAGTTAACATCATATTCAACAGTGGGAAGCTAAAACCTTTCCTTTAAGATCAGGAACAAGACAAGGGTGCCCAATCCAACTACTTATGTTCAACAGTACCAGAAAACCTGGACAGAGCAATTAGGCAAAACAGAGAGACAGAGACAGAGACACAGAGAGACAGAGAGAGAGAGAAGGCATCCAATTTGGAAGGAAAGAAGTAAAATGTTTGCAGATCACATGATCTTGCATACAGAAAACGCAAAAAACTCCACCAAAAACTGTTAGAACAAGTAAGCAAATTTACTTTTTGTTGCAGGATACAAAATCAACCTATAAAAATCAGTTGTGTTCTGCCAGGTGTAGTGGCTCACGTCTGTAATCCTAGCATAGGGGGAGGCCGAGGCAGGTGGAACATGAGGTCAGGAGTTGGAGACCAGCCTGACCAACATGGTGAAATCACATCTCTACCAAAAATACACAAATTAGCTGGGTGTGGTGGCGCGCATCTATAATCCCAGCTACTCAGGAGGCTGAGGCAGGAGAATCACTTGAACCCAGGAGGCAGAGGTTGCAGTGAGCCAACAATGCACCACTGCACTCTGGCCTGGGTGACAAAGGGAGACTGCGTAAAAAAAAAAAACACGAGAGAGAGATCCAAGATGGCCGATTAGCAGCAGCTCAGGATTGTAGCTCCCACTGAAAGCGCAGAGAGTGAGTGGACGCCAGATTTTCAGACGAATTTTTGTTGCCCACGGACCAGGAGATTCCCTGCGGAGGAGCCCCACGGGTCACCAGCGCGACTCTTTTGGCCGGCGCGGCGGTTCTCAGTCCGCAGTATACAGGACTGAGTGCCCTTTTGGTTGGCATTTGGAGCTCTGGGAAGACAGTCTCCCATTCAGCTGATTGAAAAGCAGACTGAAGCGGGAAACCAGACCAGCAGATTCTCGGGCAGAAAAGCGCCACGAATCTTAACGCCACTGTTTCAGCCAGCGTAGTGGGTCACCGCAGGGGAAGGCTGGTCCCCCCCTCCCCCGCAAAAAAAAACAGCAATTGGAACTGCTGAGGATTGAGAGTTTCACAGCAAGTACAACTGAACCCGGGAAGGTCCAGCTCTGTGGGGGAGGGGCGTCCACTGAAGGAAAACTAAGAAACAGAAAAAACTTCACCACCAACAAGCTGGATGTCCACTCAGAGACCTAATCTAAAAGTCAGCAATTACACAGATGACAGGTGGATAAATCCACAAAGATGGGAAGAAACCAGCGCAAAAAGGCGGAAAACACCCGATATCAGAATGCCTCTACCTCCTACAGAGGATTGCAGTTCCTCATCACTAAGGGAATAAGGCCTGATGGAGAATGAATGTGAGGAATTGATAGAATCAGGCTTCAGAAGGTGGATAATAAGAAACTTCTGTAAGCTAAAAGAACATGTTCTAACCCAATGCAAAGAAACTAAGAGCCTTGAAAAAAGGTTTGACGAAATGCTAACAAGAATAGACAATTTAAAGAGGAATATAAGTGAATTAATGGAGCTGAAAGACACAATACGAGAACTTCGCGAAGTATGCACAAGTTTTAACAGTCGAATTGATCAAGCAGAAGAAAGGATGTCAGAGGTCGAAGACCAACTTAACGAAATAAAACGAAAAGACAAGATTAGAGAAAAAAAGGTAAAAAGGAATGAGCAAAGTCTCCAAGAAATATGGGACTATGTGAAAAGACCTAATCAACGTTTGATAGGTGTACCTGAATGTGACGAAGAGAATGAATCCAAGCTGGAAAATATTCTTCAGGATATTATCCAGGAAAACTTTCCCAACCTAGCAAGGCAGGACAATACTCAACTTGAGGTAATACAGAGAACACCACAAAGATATTCCTCAAAAAGAGCAACCCCAAGGCACATAATCATTAGATTCACCAGGACTGAAACAAAGGAGAAAATACTAAGGGCAGCCAGAGAGAAAGGTCAGGTTACCCACAAGGGGAAGCCTATCAGACTCACAGCAGATCTCTCAGCAGAAACCCTACAAGCCAGAAGAGAGTGGGGGCCAATATGCGACATTCTTAAAGAAAAGAACTTTCAACCCAGAATTTCATATCCAGCCAAACGAAGTTTCATAAGTGAAGGAAAAATAAAATTTTTTACGAACAAGCAAGTACTCAGAGATTTCATTACCACCAGGCCTGCTTTACAAGAGCTTCTGAAAGAAGCACTATATACAGACAGGAACAACTAGTATCAGCCATTCCAAAAAACCCATCGGTAAGCTGCATCCAGACCCATCTTACATGCAAGGATATACAGAGACTTAAAACAAAGCGATGGAGGAAGATTTGCCAACCAAATGGAGAGCAAAAAAAAAAAAGGAGTTGCAATTCTCGTCTCTGATAAAATACACTTTAAAGTAACAGAAACTAAAAGAGATAAGAAAGACATTGTATAATGGTAGAGGGATCAATGTAATGGGAAGAGCTAACGATCCTAAGTCTATGTGTACCCAATACAGGAGCACCCAGATACATAGAGCAACTTTTTGCTGACTTACATAGAGACTTGAACTCCCACACAATAATAGTGGGAGACTTTAACACTAATTGTCAATATTGGACAGATCAATGAGACAGAAGGATAACAAGGATACCCGGGACTTGACCTTAGACCTCGAACAAGCAAACTTAATAAACATTTACAGAACTCTCTACTCTAAATCCACAAAACATACATTTTCTTTAGTAACACATCACATCTATTCTAAAAGTGACCACATGGTTGGAAGTAAATCACTCCCCAGCAATTGCATAGCATTTCATAGGTTTAAATGAAATATTGGTTGGCTGTTATTTTCCTCCCTTATTCCTTCCTGTCTCCATTGTATAACACAATTATTAGTATAAAAGAGCTTTTCAATACCCATTTTTAGACTGCATTTTAGCCTGGGCAATAGAGCAAGATTCCCGTTCTCTCTCCTCTCTTTTCTTCTTCATTTTCCCTTTCTCTTTATTTTTCTTCTTTCTCCCTTTCCTTTCTTTTCTTTTCTTTCTTAAAAAAAACAAAAAACAAAAAGCCTAGGTGTGATGGCTCACGCCTGTAATCTCAGCCCTTTGGGGGGCTGAGGTGGGCAGATCACCTGTCAGGAATTCGACACTAGCCTGGCCACCCTGGTGAAACCCCATCTCTACTTAAAAAAAAGTTGTGTTTCTATACATAAACTATCCAAAACAGAAATCAGTAATTCCATTAAAATACCATTAAAAATATTTAGAAATAAATTTACCCGAGGTAAAAGATCTGAAAACTGTAAACACTGACAAAAGAAACTGAAAAAGACACAAACAGAAAGATATCCAGTGTTCATGTATAGGAAGAATACTGAAATGTAAACAGCACCCAAAGTAAGCAACAGATTCCATGCAACTCCTATCAAAATTCCAATGACACAGTCTTCAGAAATAGACTAAAATCTGATATACGGATATGATATCACGGTTTTTTTCTGTAAATTTTTTTCTTTATTGTGGTAAAATACACAGAATATTTAACATCTTAACCATTTTCAAGTGTATAGTTCAGTAGCATTAAGTATATGTTTGTACAATTATCACCACTATCCACCCTTTTCATCTTGCAAAACTGAAATCCCAATACCTATTAAATACATAATGGTTTAGGATTATATACAAATATATATAGACACAAACATGGTGTGTGTATAGACACAAACATTTCCAAGATGTGTCTACTCTGAGGGTCTGGAAGAAATAGGCACACCTAATGCCCAGATCTTGGTTTATGAGTTTGATTCTCCAATAAAAAAGGAAGCAGAGTTCTCCAGAGATCAATTCCAGGGCAAGAGCAAGGGAAGTACAAAATGAGTCTCAGCACTGCCAGAAAGTAAAGAAATTCTCCAAAAATGATGGGAAGATGTCAGAAAATATGCAGAAATCAACTTAAGGGAGTTCCCAATAACCAAGTCTGGGACAGTCTGAGCAAGAAAATAAAAAACAGTGGAAAAAGCCACTGGCCTATACTGATGCGAAGTAATTTAATAAACGGAGGAGAAAGTTTTTTGTTTTTTTTTTTGCAGAATTCCAATTAATAAATACAGAAGATATGACTGAAACAGAAACTCATAATTTGGACATATAGCACAATAAGTATTACAGGTAATAATTATCAATGGAAACTAAAATTAGTGGGCATATAGTAAGATGGAAACAGAATACTTGCATAGTCCTTAAGTATCTCCCTATTAGAAACTTTTCAATTACACAGAGTATATTAACTTTACAGTAGGGAAAAACACATTAAATGTGAGAAACAAAGACTCTCAAACTAAATACAAAAATCAATCTATCATATTGTATATAAATATTAAAAAATTAAAAAATACGGTGCCACATATACTCAAGGCTATGCCATTCATGAAACAGAAATAATAAACCATAATTTTTAAACTTTTTTAAATAAAATTTTATTTTTAATTCCCTGGCAACTTTCATTTAATAATAAACCATAATTTTTAAGAAGTTATATTGGGGCCGGAAGCAGTGGCTCACACCTGTATTCATTTTCTTTTTTTTTTTTTTAAAGCCAGTCGAATTTAGCAGTGGGGGGTTGTATACCAACTTTAGTGACACTAATGTTAATAAGTTCTGATAATGCACTACCATTGGACCAGCCGGCTCACACCTGTAATCCCAGCAATTTGGGAGGCGGAGGCAGGTGGATCATGAGGTCAGGAGATTGAGACCATCCTGGCCAACATGGTGAAACCCTGTCTCTAGTAAAAATACAAAAATTAGCTGGGTGTGGTGGCATGCACCTGTAGTCCCAGCTACTAGGGAGGCTGAGGCAGGAGAATCACTTGAACCCGGGAGGCGGAGGTTGCAGTGAGCCAAGATCGTGCCACTGCACTCCAGCCTGGGGACAGATCGAGACTCCGTTTCAAAAAAAAAAAAAAAGGGCTGTATTGAGTAAGCATAGGAATAAAAAAAAGTTTAAAACTTAAAGCTCAAAATCCAAAAAACAAAAAAAAGCTGTAGATACCATAAAAAGGAACAAAGGACTTCTAATGACTTTTTTGAGTTACTGTTGCTTTTTTACTCACTGTGAAACTTTGTTCTCTTAAATCAGTTATTAGAAATTTGCTGTTTGAAACTGTATCAGTAAGAAGTATCAGAAAGACTGAAATATGTCACTTTTGCCTGGAGGGTTTATGTAATTTTTTAACACCAATAAGAATTATCAATTTACAACCCAGGTGCTGAGTTTCAAATAAAAGATTTCTAACACAACATTCCACATCTACCCACATCCCACATTTATTGTTTCCAAGGAAATGCGACCCTGGGTTGTTTGTATCCAGATATGATGCTGACCCCTTTATAGAACCCTACACTTTCCGCTAAGACTATCAAAATGCTTCTGCATTTAGGCCGGGGCAGTGGCTCACGCCTGTAATGCCAGCACTTTGGGAGGCCGAGGCAGGTGGATCACCTGAGGTCAGGAGTTGAGACCAGCCTGGCCAACATGGTGAAAGCTGGTCTCTACTAAAACACAAAACTTAGTCAGGTGTGGTGGCAGGCACCTGTAATCCCAGGTATTCAGAAGGCTGAGGGGAGGCTGAGGCAAGAGAATCACTTGAACCACAGAGGCGGAAGTTGCAGTGAGCCGAGATTGCGTCACTGCACTCCAGCCTGAACAAGAGCAGAAACTCTATCTCAAAAAAAAGTTAATTCAAAAAAAAGCAAATCTTACAATTAAGTGTAAAGAGAAACAAGCATCATAGTATACAAATTGGTAACATAATCACACAGTGAAAAAAACTGAGTTCAAGCAAATGTTTGAGCACAGAATTCCAAACTTTATATCCTTAGTAAGGATAAAAAGAAATAAAGAAACTCAATACTAAATAAAGTAAGAGTTGGTAGTAATATTGGTCATTTGGTAATGCTGCCAAAACAAATAATATATGAGTGTTATTAGGAGTGAAGGTCTTTATTATAAGAGATAAAAATATAAAATAAGGAAAAGCAAAAAATTTCATAATAGTAAGTTTGTAATGGGAATTTGAGTATAAATGTATCATGTGAGAAAATACATATTTTAGGTGTCCACTGAAAGGCCTAGACACAATCATGCCTCAGTAGCAGTGGGCCTATCACACAGACCTTAGTGTCCCAAAGGAACATGGCTTTCTGGAGCAATCATTGATTCCAGGTCTGTAAGAGGAAAATACAAGGTGAACTGGGGTCTGATTTTGCACTCAAAGATTAGCAAAGTTGTGTCACAAGACACAGAGTCAAATTTAAAAGATTACCGTTGGTCAAACTTGGGGGACAGTTTGAGCATCAATGTGAATGACAGGAATTGATAATACAGTGAATGAAAAAAACAAAACAAAACTAGAATAAGTTGTGACATTCCAAAAAAAGAAAAAAGTGTATAGGGCAGTGAAAATGTAAAAAGAAAGCTCCTCTTCAGCTGACTGTCAGCTAAAGAATGACGGAACAACGACTGAACCATGAAAAAAAAAATTGTAACCTTTCAATGTAAAAACAGGTTCAGGAGAAGAGAAAAAAGTGATGTTAAAACCATTGGGTGAGGCCAGGCATGGTGTCTCACACCTGTAATCCCAGCCAAGGTGGGCAGATCACCGGAAGTGAGTTCAAGGCCAGCCTGGCCAACATAATGAAACCCCGTCTCCATTAAAATTACAAAAATTAGCTGGGTGTGGTGGTGCATGTCTATAATCTCAGCTGAGGCTGAGACAGGAGACTCACTGAACCCTGGAGGTGGAGGCTGCAGTGAGCTGAGATCATGGCACTACACTCCTGTCTGGGTGACTGAGCAAGACTCCATCTAAAGAAAAAAAAAAAAAAACCCACTGGGTGAAAGGCTGTTAGGGAACAGATTATTCCCCCTGTGGCCAAAGTATTACCTATAGATTACTATAAGAAAAATGTGACCATACAGAGATGAGTACCTTCACGAAATGCTTACCATCACTAACAAACTTGCATTATGTGACTACTGATGGGATACAATATGAATCCCAGTACATTGCCTAGAAAATTGAAGCCTTGGAACTGGGCAGTCTAACTCAATAGCCACTAGCCCCATGTGGCTATTGAGAACATGTGGCTAGTGCAACTGAAGAAATGAATTCTGAATTTTATTTACTTTTAATTCAACTTTAAAAATAAAATTGTTCTTGAAAAACTTTTATGTTTGGAACAAAATGGGTTCGTTAATCCACTTTTTCAACAGTAAATTTTACGAACTCTAAATACAGATCAAGAATTTCCAATTAAAATCAGCTCTACGTGTAAAATACGTGCTAGATTCCAAAGAGAGTACAAAAGAAGTGTGAAATGTCCCAGTTTTATACTGCCTACATTAGTCATTAATTTCATTAGTTTATATTGATAACTGAATATGCTGCATTTTTAATACATTAAAATGATTTTACATGTATATTTAAAATTTTCTAATTTGGCTAGTAACATTTTAAAAAATTACATCTGTGCCTTGCACTATATTTGTATTAGACAGCACTGCTCTAACCCCAACATCCACTTTACGAGAAATACAGGATACCGGTAAATTAAATAAAACCACAGGGAAAACATCACTGCATGAGAACCTCTGCATTTTTTATTTATTTTTTTATTATTTATTTATTTATTTTTTAAGACTGGGTTTCACCATGTTGGTCAGGCAGGTCTTGAACTCCTGACTTCAGGTGATCCGCCCCCCTTGGCCTCCAAAGTGCTTGGATTACAGGCGTGAGCCACTATGCCAGGCCGAACCTCTGCATTTTATAAGATAATGCTCCTGAAATCTTCAAGGATCAAAATTTCAGTTTTAAAAATTCAGGTGAGGCCGGGCAGGGTGGCTCACACCTGTAATCCCAGCACTTTGGGAGAACAAGTCAGGTGGATCACGAGGTCAGGGGTTCAAGACCAGCCCTGCCAAGACAGTGAAACCCTGTCATTAACTAAAAATACAAAAATTAGCCAGGCACGGTGGCACATGCCTATAATCCCAGCGATTTGGAAGGCTGAGGCAGGAGAATCTGGGCGGGGGGGGGGGGGGGGGGGGTTGCTGGCAGAGGTTGCAGTGAGCCAAGATTGTGCCACTGCACTCCAGACCAGGAGACAGAGTGAGACTCCATCTCGGAAAAAAAAAAAAATTTTTTTTTTCAGATGAATGGCTGGGTGCAGAGGCTCAGGTCTGTGATTCCAGCACTCAGGGAGGCCAAGGCCTGTGGATCACGAGGTCAGGAGTTCGAGACCAGCACGGCCAACAAGGTGAACCCGTCTCCACCACAAATACAAAAATAAGCCGGGCTTCGTGGCGCACGCCTGCAATCTCAGCTACTCGTAAGGCTGAGGCAGGGGAATCGCTTGAACCCAGGAGACGGAGATTGCAGTGAGCCGAGATAGAGCCACTGCACTCCAGCCTGGGACAGAGTAGACTCCGTCTCAAAAAAAGTAAATTAAAAAAAAAAATTTCAGGTGAATATACTACGTAAAAACAGATTTAACACATCTAAAAACATGCAAACAACCTGGAAACTATAACGGTGACTTTTGGATAGCTGAGGAAATTTGATTTGGGGGTGGGGATGGAAAATGAAGTCTTGTTGTTTTCTGTTTGGTAGAAGATTGTCTTCACTTTTAGGAGGTATAGGAGATACATGCTTAAGATTAAAGGGGAGGGCCGGGCGTGGTGGCTCACGCCTGTAATCCAAGCACTTTGGGAGGCCAAGGCGGGCGGATCACCTGAAGTCGGGAGTTCAAGACCAGCCTGACCAACATGGTGAAACCCCGTCTTAAAAAAAAAAAAAGATTAAAGGGGAAAGTATATTCACTTCCAATTTAAATGGCTCATCATAAAGTACACATAGAAAACAAATGAAACAAATCTTAACTAGTGAATGTAGGTTAAAGATTAAATCGAGCTACAGATTTTCTCTATATCAGTACTTTTTTTTTTTCTTTTTTCAGACAGAATCTATACTCTGTCACCCAAGCTGGGGTGCAGTGATGCAATCACAGCTCACTGCAGCCTCGACCTTCCAGGCTCAAGTGATCCTCCCACCTCAGCCTCCAAAGTGGCTGGAACTACTGACACACACCACCACCATGCCCGAGTAATTTTTTATTTTTAGTAGAGACAGAGGTTTGCCCTATTTTTTTCTAGGTTGGCCTCAAACTCCTAAGCTCCAGCGATCCTCCTGCCTCGGGCTCCCAAAGCGCTGGGATTATAGGCGTGAGGCACCCTGCCCCACCCTAGGTAAGACTTTTAAATGAGTACCTGAGAGAAAACGCACCTGTCAAAAGTTATCTTCGCATTCATTATCAATTAATCCCTCCTGCTAGCAAATCAGCCTGCAGAGTGTTCTAGGGACGCCCTCCTACTTTGAGGCTCTGGGGGGGAATCTACAGGACGCTAAGGTGAGATGGAGGTGATGGCCTGGAACCACGGCTGAGCAGTCCCGCTTTTCCTCGGTGGTAAACTGTACATTTATCTGCACTCATCCACTCATGCATTCGTTTATATCAGATCCATGTGCTCCCGAACAACCTGAAAATGTTTCTTTCCACCTCGATAGAACTTAAGACCCGACACCCACAGCCAAAAGAACTGCATGAAGTGCTCACCGAGACACGACAGAATTGCCAGGCCAAGAGGACTCCAAGCGAAAGGCACCGTCAACGGGAAGGCAGAGATGCTGCGCCTTCTGGAGAAAAGGCACAACGCTGGCTGTGGAGGCTGTTGTTTTTTTTTTTTGATTAGATATGAGGGTTTCCCTATGTTGTCCAGGCTGGTCCTCAACTCTAGCCTCAAGTGATCCTCACACCTCAGCCTCCCAAAGCTCTGCGATGACAGGCCTCAGCCGCCGCGCCCCGCCCTATGAGACTTCTGCAGAGGGGGAGCAGGAAGAACTGAAAGACCACGTACCCCGAGCCTCCTAGCGGGTGGAGGCCCCCAAAAGCCGCCCCCGACACCTGCGGACAGATCCAACCCGGGCTCTCAGAGGAGGCGCCGCGCCTTGGGAGCGCCCACAGGGTGCCCCAGATCCCCGACTGTGCACGAGGCACGCTGCATTTCACTGGGCACCTCCCCTTTGGGTCCTCCTAGTCCCGCGTGGCCGCACCGGGACAGGACGCGACACCTCGCAGGAACGAAAACTTACCTCAGACGCCACCGACCACTCGCGGTTAAGATGGCGGCCGCTATGCGCATGCGCATGCGCGCAAACGCAGCGCAAGCGCAGAGGCTAGGACCACATAAGGGGCGGGGCCTCGGGTTCTGGGCTCACCTGCGGTTATGGCTGCTACCAATCCAAAGCGGAGAGGAAAAGCTATTTGTCTCCCCAAAGAGGGAAAGTGTCACCGGTAGAGGGTCTTGACTACAAGTTGTCCAGGTTCTTGGCATTCTGAACAAAGAATTGGACAAAACGCCCAGCAAGGCAAAGAAAAAGCAACAAAAGAACAAAAGCAGGAATTTGTTGAAAACGGAAGTATACTTCACAATGTTGAAACTGACCAAGCAGCAGCTCAAGGGCCCTTATAGAGAATCTTCATGGGTCCAAATACTCACTAGAAGTTTCCCATTGGCCACTTCCTGCTCACCACATGTAAATGAAGTGGTAGCCCGCAATCAGTCTGGTTGGTTGGAGAAAGCAGCCAACCAGAGTTACAAAAGTCACACTCCTGTGCAAACATCTGATTGGTTGCAAAAAAACAACCAATCAAAGCCTAGGGTGAAGTTACAAAGTTATGCTTCTAGGCAAAGGAAGACTCAACAAAGTTATACTTCTAGGCAAAGGAAAACTCAACAAGCCATTAGTCTGATTTTTTGCAAACGGCCAATTTCCCATCTGCCAGGCAGAAAAGGTCAAAGGGAGTAGCCTCTGATCCTTTTGTTATTTAGGCGTGGACAGTTAGGGTTTTCCTTTCATTTTAGTTACAGGAAGTCGGCGTGAAACAGCTTTAGGTTCCCTGCCTCCAGACTCTATTCTGCCTCACAAGGACTTGATTTTTGGTCATTTCACACCCAGAGACTAGAATCTTCTATTACTTGGAATTTGTTCAAAAATTAGCACATAGAAGCAGGGCCTGATGGCTCACTCCGGTGATCCCAGCACTTTGGGAGGTCGAGGCAGGCAGATCATTTGAGCTCAGGAGTTCAAGACCAGCCGGGGCAATATGGCAAGACCCCATCCCTATAAAAAAGACAAAAAACAGAAAAATTAGCACATAGGTAAGAGCACATGGACCCTTCTGGGTTGTAACTAAAAATAAAATCGTAAGCCCCACACACACTAACGGAGCCCATCTTGGCCAAGAGAACCCCAGAAAAATCTTAAAAATTGGGCTCTAAGCCATATGGGAAGGGAGGTCAGAGAGGCCTCATAATACCCCCCTCACTTTTGGAGTTTAGGCTCAACTGACCAGCATTCATGTTAAAATAGACATCATAAACAGGACCTAAGGCCATGCCTGAGGAGGGGTTAAGTCACACACCCTTACAGGTCACTCTGACTCAGTGTACTGGGTAACGGATTTCCTTATCTTAAAACATCCCGTGCTGGGCGAGGTGGCTCACGCCTATAATCCCAGCACTTTGGGAGGCCAAGGCAGGCAGATCATGAGGTCAGGAGTTTGAGACCAGCCTGGCTAACATAGTGAAACCCCGTATCTACTAAAGATACAAAAAAAAAAAAAATTAGTTGGGCGTGGTGGCGCGTGCTTCTAATCCCAGCTACTTGGGTGGCTTAGGCAGGAGAATTACTTGAACCCAGGAGTCGGAGGTTGTAGTGAGCCGAGATTGTGCCATTGCACTCCAACCTGGGCAACAGGGCGAGACTTCATCTCAAAGAAAAAAAAATCCCTTTCTGCTGACTCCACAGTTTTAGACAAAGCTTCACTCCTTTAACCAATTGCAAGTTAACCTCTGTGCCCACCTACGACTTGTAAGCTCCCACTTCAAGATATCTCACCTTTTTGAGCAGAACTGTCAGAGGCATTTGAACCGGAGCAACTCCATCTTGAATAAGAGCTGGGTGAAATAAGGCTGAGACCTGTTGGGGTGCATTTTCAGGAGGTTAAGGCATCCTAAGTAGCAAGATGAGATAGGAGGTCAGCACAAGATACAGGTCACGAATCATTATTGATGAAACAGGTTGTGAAAAAAGAAGCCAACCAAAACCCACCAAGATGGCAACAAAAATGACCTCTCATCATCCTCACTGCTCATTATACACTAATTATAATGCATTGGCATGCTAAAAGACACTTCCGCCAGCACCATGATAGTGTACAGATGCCATAGCAACGTCAGGAAGTTACCCTATATGGTCTATAAAGGGGAGGAACTTTCAGTTCTGGGAATTGCCCACCCCTTTCCCAGAAAACTCATGAATAATCCACCACTTGTTTAGCACATAATCAAGAAATAACCATAAAAATAGCCAACTGGGGGTCGATGGCTCAGGCCTGTAATCCCAGCACTTTGGGAGGCCGAGGCAGGTGGATCACGAGGTCAGGAGCTTGAGACCAGCCTGGCCAATATGGTGAAACACCGTCTCTACTAAAAATGCAAAATTAGTTAGGCATGGTGGTGTGCACCTGTAATCCCAGCTACTCGGGAGACTGAGGCAGGAGAATTGCTTGAACCGGGAAGCGGAGGTTGCAGTGAGCCGAGACTGCACCACTGCACTCCAGCCTGGGCGACAGGGCGAGAGTTCGTCTCAAAAAAAAAAAAAAAAAAAAAATTAGCCAACCAGAGGCCCTTGGGGATGCTCTGCCTGTGGAGTAGCCATTCTTTTATTTCTTTACTTTTGTAATAAACTTGCTTTAACTTTATTCTATGGACTCAATCCCAAATTCTTTGTTGCACGAGATTCAAGAACCCTCTCTTGGGGTCTAGATTGGGACCCCTTTCCGGTAACAGAACCAATGTATTATCTTCCATAAATATATGGAATTCATGCCTTCTTTGCCTGTAGCTTCTGAAACGTACGAACCAAGTTGTAATCTGAGTGTCATGGGGGCACTTTCTCAGGATGAGAGACTGTGTTCCCCTGCCATGGTCACCCATAATGGCTCATCATAAATCCCCCTAATATAGTTTACAGAATCTGATTTTTTCATTAACAAGGTAATAATTTGAATCCTGATTCTATTGTCACATACTAGTGACAAAGATTCTTTGCTTGACCAAAGTTTAATTAATTTATTTATTGAGACAAGGTCTCCCTCTCTTGCCCAGACTGGAGTACAGCGGCATGAGCACGACTCCCTGCAGCCTCAAACTCCTGGGCTCAAGCCATTCTCCCCTCTCAGCCTCCAGAGTAGCTGGGACTACAGGCACATGCCACCATACCCTGCTCATTTTGTTTACTTTTTGCAGAGACAGGGGCTCACCATGTTTCCCTGGCTGGTCTCAAGCCATCCTCTTGTCTGTCTTGTTCGTCTACCAAAGCGCTGAGATTGCAGGCGAGAGCCACCATTCCTGGCCACTTGATCAAACATTAGTCAGTCTCCTGAACATTCTCTTAGGCCCATCTGTGCACCTCTAGGTAAAACCCAGTTTTAACAAGAACTCTACTTAGTAGCCAGGTTATTCAGAATCTATCCCTGCCCCACCAAATTCCTTGATTACTCTCAACATTTAATTGAATTCCTCATACTCCACTGAGGCAGGAGAATACGGTCTGTAGGCTTGGAACTTAAGGCCAATTCAAGCCGACTTCCTAAAGAGAAAACAAAGATCTGAGGTCAGGGAATCTAAGGCCAGTTAATAATTCCGTAAAGTTAAATCAAAGGAAAAACACCTGGGGCTGCGGGCAGGGAATCTAAGGCCAATTAATGGGAACTTTCTGAAGCTAAACCAAAAGGAAAAAAACCCCATCTTTCTAAGACCAAAGGCTACTCTCTATACAATCCTCCCTCTTCCACTACATCTCACGTGGAAAGCGGAAGTGCCTTGGAGTAGCTACGGGCCAAGCAGTGGCCATCCCCTTCATCTGTGTAGGCCACCAATCTGCTCTCGCCTCTGGTTGGCCGTGGGCCAATTCATCTCAGCCTTTAATTAGCCAGGGGCCAAATCATCCATCTAGATCAGGGGTAGCCAATAAGGACCCAAAAAAATTTTGTGACAGGCCTTTGAGCTGCTTGCTTAGACCCACTTCCACTTGGTGGAGTGCCTTCTTGCTTCAGTAAATCCCTGCTTTCGGCTAAGCATGGTGGCTCACACCTGTAATCCCAGCACTTTGGGAGGCCGAGATGGGCAAATCACTTGAGGTCAGGAATTTGAGACCAGCCTGGCCAACATGGTGAAACCCTGTCTCTCCTAAAAATACAAAAATTAGCCGGGCATGGTGGCATGTGCCTGTAATCCCAGCTACTCAGGAGGCTGAGGCATGGGAATCAATTGAACCTGGGAGGTGAAGGTTGCAATGAAATCACACAATTGCACTCCAGCCTGGGTTACAGAGCAAGACTTTGCCTCAAAAAAAAAAAATCCCGGCTTTTGCTGTTTCATTGCTTTGTTACTTCGTGTGTTTTGTTCAATTCTTTGTTCAGCACACCAAGAACCTGGACATCTGACACTCAAGGCCTGCCTTCCAGTAACACCACCATCCTCTAGGTGATGTCTGATCGCTCTGACTTGTTTTTAGCAAGAAACTTGTCACGTGGGTTTAGCTAAAATCCCCTTTACGCTGGATGTTTCTTTTCTCTTAATAATTTTCCATCCATTGGCCCACCCTGCTCCTTGTCTATGAATTCCCACCAGCCCATGTTTTGGGAATAGAGCCCAGTTTTCTTTTTATTTTGAGACAGAGTCTCCTTTCTGTCACCCAGGCTGGGGTTCAGTGGCGCAATCTTGGCTCACTGCAACCTTCACCTTCTCGGTTCAAGTGATTCTCCTGCCTCAGTCTCCCAAGTAGCTGGGATTACAGGTGTCTGCCACCAAACCTGGCTAATTTTTATATTTTTAGTAGAGACAGGGTTTCACCACGTTGACCAGGCTGGTCTTGAACTGCTGGACTCAAGCAATCCACTCGCCTTGGCCTCCGAAAGTGCCGGGATTATAGGCTTGAGCCACAACAACTAGCCAGAGCCCGGTTTTTTACAGAGGTTTGTTTTCCCCTATTGCAATTGTCCTGAGTAAAATTGTTTTCACTGCTTTAACTACTGTTCAGGTCTGGTTTTCTTTGATACTAGTTTTATGATTTCTATGCCTCAATTTCCTTATAAATTGAGACAATATTGCCTTATAGAAATAAATGAGAATGAACTGAATTAATGGTATATGAGTTTATGGCCTGGCGTGTTGGCTCATACCTGTAATCCCAGCACTTTGGGAGGCTGCGGCAGGTGGATCACCTGAACCTAGGAGTTTGAGACCAGCCTGAGTAACATGGTGAAACCCTGTCTCTACAAAAAATACAAAAATTATCTGGATGTGGTGGTGAGGGCTTGCAGTCCCAGCTACTCAGGAGGCTGAGACAGGAGGATCACTTGAGTCCAGGAGGTAGAGGTTGCAGTCAGTCATGGTTGAGCCACTGCACTCCAGCCTGGGTGACAAAGTGAGACCCTATCTCAAAAAAAAAAAAAAAAAAAGGTAGGGCCAAGTGTGGTGGCTCACACCTGTAATCCCAGCACTTTGGGAGGCCGAGGCAGGTGGATCACCTGAGGTCAGGAGTTCAAGACCAGCCTGCCCAACATGGAGAAACCCTGTCTCTACCAAAAATACAAAAATTAGCCGGGCGTGGTGGCACACGCCTGTAGTCCCAGCTACTCGGGAGGCTGAGGCAGAAGAATCGCTTGAATCCAGGAGGTGGAGGTTGCAGTGAACGGAGATCACACCATTGCACTCCAGCCTGGGCAACAAGAGCGAAACTCCATCTCAAAAAAAAAAAAAAAAAGGTAACTGAGTTTATTGAGTTTAAAACACTACCTGATACACAGTAAGCAATATTTTTCATTTTAAGAGAACAAAAGAAAGAGAAAACAGCCCCAATGTGCTCCCAGAACCAAGCCGGGTCCAGCTGCATTTTCTCAAGGCCCAATAATGAGAAGCAGACAAACTAGGAAAGAAAGGAATTTATTGCTGTAACTGGATGCAAGGAGAAGGCCGGAGATGATTCCACCAGACCAACTCAAAGTGTTACAATTCTCTTAGTCCTTATGTAGGTTGGGGTTATGTGCCTAGGTAAAGCATAGCATTCACCTAAGTCTACTGGTAACTAATTTTGTTTCAACTAGAAGGTCAGAGATTAAAAAAAAAAATTATTGCTAAGTCTAATTAAATGAGCCCCAATGCCTTCAAGGCTTGTCTACTGTGGTACTGGAGTGATTATTTCTTATCTTCTTTACAGCTTGGATAATGTGGGAAAGGGGAGAAGAAATTAAATTTTTCTTCTCTTCCTTTTTTTTTTTTTTAGATGGAATTTCACTCTTGTTACCCAGGTTGGAGTGCAATGGCGAGATCTCGGCTCACTGCAACCTCTGCCTGCCTGGTTCAAGCGATTCTCCCGCCTCAGCCTCCCAAGTAGCTGGGATTACAGTCATGCGTCACAATGCCCGGCTAATTTTGTATTTTTTTTTTTTAGTAGAAACGGGGTTTCTCCATGTTAGTCAGGCTGGTCTAGACTCCCAACCTCAGGTGATCTGCCCACCTCAGCCTCCCAGAGTGCTGGGATTACAGGTGTGAGCCACCGCGCCCGGCCTAAATGTTTCTTCTTTTCTATAAGCAAACTTCCCTGAGTTCTTTCCCTTCCTGTGGGATTGTATTCTGCTTTGTAAGTTTTATAAGTTTATAAATTCTTGTATTCATGTTCTCTATATCTGATAACTGTAAGTTGCTGTAACACAGCGAAGGTCATAAGAAATGCCCAAGCAGGCAGGACTCTGGCTTTCTGGGCACTGTAGCAGAAGGCAATAGCTAAGGCCCATGCTAGAATCTTTCAGCTCTACAGATAGCCAACATCTGGGTCAAACAGCAACAGTCATTTGTAAGCCTAAGTTAGGTGCGTATCATTACTTAATGAATTGTCTTTGTTCTACACCTGCAAACTTGTTTTAGCGCCGCTATGTACTTCATGTATAAAAAGCCAAGCCATGTCTTTGTTAGAGCTCAGCCTTGGGATGTTAATCCGCTGAGCTGGTGGCCACCTTAATAAAATCCTCCTGTTTCACCCATTGGTCTCTCCGGTCTCCTGAATGTTCTGCAACAGGTCCAGAGAGCTGCCTTAGACTCTCCAACAAATCTACAAACTCGTCTCAGATTTTGTCGACTCTGAGACAGGTCCTGGCACTAGGGATGTAAGGCTGTCTCTATTATTTTGGTTTGCTCCAGGGTAGGGAGCAGCTTATGCAAGGCTCCGATTGACCGTATGTTTCATTTCTAGCTTTGATGTCTGGGCTGTAAAAATACAAAAATTAGCAGGGTGTAGTGGCACGCGTCTGTAGTCCCAGCTGCTTGGGAGGCCGAGACGCGACAATCACTTGGGCTGGAGAGGTCAAGGCTGCAATGAGCCATGATTGCATCACTGCACTCCAGACTGGGCGATAGAGTGAGATATTGCCTCATAAAAAGAAAAAAAAATGAGTTATACATATTAAAACAATGAAAACATGCATAAAAATATTTATATTTGATGTTCCAAATAATAAACTGACAGCTATTAGAATTCAGCAAGTTTGCAGGTAAAAGGTTTTATTTATTTATTTATTTATTTATTTATTTATTTTTTTGCGCCCCCCTCAAGGTTCGATTTAAATAATTACCAATGGCTTCCCTCCACAGGAGAAGTTATCAATAAAACAATGAAAGGGAAAACTAAAAGGCCCAAAAGGACTGAGAGAATGGAAAGGAGAGTCTGTTTCATATTAGAGTTTAAAATATATGTGTCCTGTGTACAGGGCTGTAGCAACATGGAGGATAGGTATAAACCCAATTGATGAGCATCCTGTATCCGTGGCAGCTGAGGACCTGGTTGGGAAGCCCTAAACTTAGCCCCAACCCCAGGCCTAGTTACTTAAGCCCCGCCCCTAGCCCTCGTCCCCGCTCCCTAGGAATTTCAACCAAGTCCCGCCCCCAATCTGGTTCCACCTTTAGCCGCGCCCCTTGGAGTATTCAGAAAGCCACGCCCCTAGGTCCGGTCTAGCTCCAGCCTCGCCTCGCGCACAGAGTCAACCAAGCCCAGTCCAAGGTTCTGTTTCTTCTGTTTACTCTCAGTAATGAAGAAACTAGGATTTCTCATCCGCTTGCGGCTAGAACCAGTCTTCACGCTCCTTAGCAGTCCCCGCTCCTTCCCGCCCCACCTCCTTCACCTCAAGTCCCGCCTCTCAGGCCCCGGCCCATAGGGCGTCTGTCGTGCCGAACTAAGGACCGAAGTGCGCGTTTGCGCATGCGCGAGCAGGCAGCCATGTCAATCAGCGCTTCCCCGCGCGTCTGAGGTAAATTTTTGCCTCCGTCCGCTTCCTGCCCTGTCCTGCCCCACCCCGCCTGCCGCGGGTCCGGTCCGCGGGAGACGCAGGGCTCGGCCTGAGGATCGGTGGTCTAAGGGCGGCCTCTCAGCCGCTCCCTGCCTGGACCCCGCGCCTGGGGCCTCCCGCTACCGCTGTGCCTTCCCGGAGAGCCTGGGTCCGCTGCCCCTGCGGCGGCGGCTCGTCGCAAACTCACCGAATCGGGAACTCTGGTCTGGGTCCAGAAATCGGGGTGATTCTGATGCAGGCGAGAGTTGGAGAACCAGTGTCATAGTTCATCAGCCTCTGAAAGCATCCCTTGCTCTCTTTCTAGAAAGGAAGAGCATCTCTGCCCATTCGGGTCTCAAGGACAAGCGCCTCAGCCTCGTTCTCTGTGAGCAGATCTGTGGATCGCGGCGTGTCGGGTGAGCGCGGGGGTGACATTTGCCTCGGCTCGGTCCCCTCCTGTCCCTTCTTTATGCATTAGATAGTGTTTGGGCCAGGCGCGGTGGTTCACGCCTGTAATCCCAGCACTTTGGGCTGCCGAGGCGGGCGGATCGGTTGAGCCCAGGAGTTTGAGGCCAGCCTGGGCAACATAGCAAGATCCCCTCTATACAAAAAATAAAAAATAAAATAATAGCCAGGTGTGATGGTGTGCTCCTGTGCTCCCAGCTACTCGAGAGGCAGAGGTTGCAGTGAGCTGAGATCCTATCACTGCACTCCAGCCTGGACAACAGAGCGAGACCCTGTCTCCAAAAAAAAAAAAAAAACAAGATATTATTTGGTCTCTGGATTTTATACTCTGCCTGTGGACATCAGTTTGATACACTATATTCAAGTAAAAGTGAACTGATGCATTTTGTCATTAATGATACATTTGAATCGTTTATCTATAGATTGGTTACATTTCACAGAGACAATTTGGTCATCTGTCGGTTTCAATCTTTTCCCTTTTTATTCCTTGCAGTTTCCATTTCGTTACATTTCTTTACCGCACTTGCCAGGACCTCCAGTACAATGTCCGACAGAATAGCGTATAATTTACATCCTTGTCTTGTTTCTGATTCCAGAGGGAATTTTTCTATCATTTCACCATTAAATAGGATGTTTACTGTAGGTGCTTGTAGGGTTTTTTTTTTCTTTCTTTATTTCTATTTCTTTTTAGTAAAAAGGAGTCTCGCTGTGTTGCCTGGGCTGGTCTCATAGTCATGGGTTGTCTGCCTGCGAAAGTGCTGGAATTACAGGCATGAGCCACTGCACCTGGCCTGACCATGTTTTAAACTGCTAATTTTTTTTTTTTCATTGATTACTGGATGTAATCAAATTTTAGATCATTGCTGGAAAGTTGTACTACTTTCTAGAAATTCATTCATTACCTGTGCATTTTCATATTTATTCCTTAAATTTTTTCTATATTCTCCTTATGGTATCTGTAATTATGATTTATCCTTGTTCTTTTTTTTTTTTTTTTTTTTTTGTCTGCCCTGTTGCTCTTAAAATTGCTGAGTTTGTTGCTGGCTGCAGTGGTGCACATCTGTAGTCCCAGCTGGTGGGAGGCTAAGGCAGGTGGATCACTTGAGCTTAGCAAATGAGATCAACCTGGGTAACATAAGGAGAGTCTGTCTCAAATAATAAATTAAATAAAAAATAAAATCAAATAAAAGCTGAGTTTGTCAGTTTCATTAGTTTTTCTTTTCTCAAAAGATGCCTTTTTAGCTTTTCCAATTCTGTTTACCATGTTTTAAAAAATATTATCTTGTTCTATTTTCTTTCTAAACTTTTATGCTGGTCTTTATTCAACCTCATATATCAATAGTCTAGCCTATTGATACTGATTTTTTTTCCCTCTGGGAGTTGATAATGCTTACAAATATATAATAGATATACTAAACCCTCTGAATTTCCAGCATTATCTGAAACAGTTATTTTAATTTTCTGCTTCTACCTTGCCACATTACCAGTCCTGATTTGCTAAAGATAAATATGTTATGTGTCTCCTTATTCCTATAATGTACTACATTTTTTATATAGCATGTATCTCTATGTATTCATTTGCTTCTGGATTTTTCTGTTTTTTTTTTCTTTCTTTCTATGCCTTATTCCTTGTGACTTCATGTAGTAGGGTCAGGGTAAATATTACCTAAATAAATATAAAATGAAAGAGGTAAGGACCATAAGGGAAGAATCATTGCCCAAGACATAGGCCTTAGTCAGGAGAAGGAGCTCAGAGATAGCACATTTGATTATTTATTTATTTATTTATTTATTGACAGAGTGTGGCTCTGTTGCCCAGGCTGGAGTGCAGCGGCGCAATCTCAGCTCACTGCAACCTCTGCCTCCTGAGTTCACGCAATTCTCCTGCCTCAGCCTCCCGAGTAGCTGGGACTACAGCTGTGCACCAGCATGCCTGGCTAATTTTTGTATTTTTAGTAGAGATGGGGTTTTGCCATGTTGGCCAGACCGGTCTCGAACTCCTGACCTCATGTGATCCCCCTGCCTTGGCCTCCCAAAGTAATGGGATTACAGGTGTGAGCTACCACACCCAGCCAGCATATTTAATTAGAATGCTTCATTTGTCCACTCTCCGGGGGTGCCCAATAGGGTTCTAGGCTAAATCCTGGTAATACTAGGAATAAGGGGCTTACTAACAATTAAAATTTAAGGTATGTGTTCAGAAATGTACTCACTGGGTGTTTTGAAGACAAATAGGCCTGCATTCTTACCCTGCCTCAGCAGCTGTCTAATTAGGTAATATTGAACATGTGGTTAATTGACTCTTTCTAAGATTACTCAACTCTAAACTGGTTGTAATAATATTTGATTTGCAGAGTTTCTGTGAGAAGATTCTAAAATGTGGTCATTTCTTTGCAAAGTCATTCTCACATCAGGGTTGCCCAGATGGCATATATTGCTACTAATACAGTGAAGAATGTTACAATTTTTTATTGGCTTTTTTCTTGTTTTTTAAATAGAGATGGGATTTCTACTTGTTGGCCAGGCTGGTCTCGAACTCCTGACCTCAGGTGATCCACCCTCCTCAGCCTCCCAAAGTGCTGAGATTATAGGTGTGAGCCACCACGCCTGGCCTTTTACTGGCTTTTGAAGATGCTACTTGTTCCATTGCAGTGGAAGTAACTGTTAACATTTTCTTGCCTGAAATTTGTGAAACAGCACTGCAGATCCCACATCAGGGGTGATACAGGCCAAGTATTCTTATTCTGATACTACTGTACTGGGCAGGCAAATTTAGCATGTCCATCACAGCATAGTGGCCTCCTCTGCCTCCTGCATATGGAATTCAATAGGCTGATGCTCTTTCTCAGAAACCAAGGTTTTGGGGGAACCCTGCAGCTCATGGGGGCAGGGGCAATGGTCTAGGGCTAAGCAGTAATGCCAGTTAGCCAGCCAAGGGGTGCAGAAGTAAGAAATACTGGGAGTGGAACTCCCAGAAGCCTGGCCTATAAATCAGTGCTTTCTTGAATTTCAGACAGGGAGTGTATATTCATGTTGTTGAAGATACTCCCTAATACATTTTATACTTTTTGTTATCATGGGCAAATTGACAGCCAGACTTTTCTAGACTTTAGTTAATTTACAAAATAGTACTCTTAACCTCTTCTTTATGATCACCATGGACCAGAACACTGTTTTCTATCTCTAGGGGGACATAAGGCTGTTCCACTTTCCCACAAGAGCAGTGTATATTTGCTTGGGTGTCTTGGTTGTGTGTGTATGTGTGTGCGCACGCGTGTGTGTGTGTGTTTTGAGGGAGTTGTTACTTATAATTGATGGGGTGCAACATCCAGGTTCATGAGTGTGGGAATTTTGGGGGAGATCTGGATTCTCATGTCATCTTCTTTACTTCTAACTTCTCAATATCCGGCTTTTCTTTATGCAGGGGACATGGAGGAAAAAAGAACAACTGCTGAGTTACAGAAAAATAGGATACAGGTAAGTAAAAGGTAATAATTGTAAAAAAAAAAATTTCCATCGCACGAGGTCTCCTTCCATGTTTTAGAGCACAGGTCAGCAGCAATCTGTTTCTATATTGGACCACATAGTATTTTAGGTGCTGAAGGCTGTAGTGTTTCTATTACAATTCAGCTCTGCCATTTTAGTGCAAAAGCAGCCGTAGACAGTACATAAACACATGTTTTATTGTGTTCCAATAAAACTTTATGCATTCAAGTGGCAGCTTGGATGTAGTCATGTGCCATAGTTTGCTGACCCCTGGCCTAGAAGACAAGGAAGTATAACCAGCTGTGGGTCTGGCTTGAAAGTTGTGCTTGTGCAGCTCCTGGGCCTCTCAGGTTTGTGAGAGGGGGGAGAAAATGAAAAGCTTCTATTCTCTCAGTGGATTTTTATTCATTAAAACCCCATCTACATTTGACCCTGTGTTTAATGTTGTAGTGATTGCTATGGCGGGAGTAAACTAACAGGTGAAGTTATTTCTGTAATAAGGAATTGATGATGTCAATGTGGAAATTATTTCATTTCCAGAGCATTTCTCTCATTTCATCAATATGGTCTGGACTTTTCTAGGCCGTTGTAAGACTGGCATTGATCACCCTCTGTGATATTATGAAATATGTGTTTGGCTTTCATCCTGTTGCCTGGCACAGAGCTCCTAAAAACCCTTGTAATCTCTGGAGCAATAAGAGGGTCTTCTGTGTGCTAATGAGATGGTATCTGGAAGCCCCTGGAGAGCCTCAAGATGGGGGCTGGTTCAGAAAGACCCAGGCAAGGTCAGAGGATTGGGACTTATATCAACCATGTCATGGAGCCTCCTTAAAAACCCAAAGGACTGGCTTGTGGATAGCTGAACATGTGGTCGTTCCTGGAGGGTGGCATGCCAGGAAAGGGCATGGAATTTCTGCACCCCTTCCCACTATACGTTGGCTTGTCCATCTCTTCCTCTGGCTGTTTTATCTGTATACTTTGTAATATCCTTGCTGACAAACCAATAAACATATTTCCATGAGTTCTGTGAATTGTTCCAGCAAATTAATTGAACTCAAGGAGAGGGTAGTAGGAGCCCTGATTTTAGCCAGGCAGGAGTGTAGTTGACAACCTTATAACTTGGGATTGGCATCTGAAGTGGGAGGCAGTTAAGTGGGACCAAGCCCTGAATCTGTGGGATCTCCAGGTAGATCATATCAGAAGTGAATTATAGGATACCCAGCAGGTGTCCACTAGGGAATTGCTTGGTGGGTATGGAAAATATCCCCCACACATCTGGTGTCAGAAATGTTCTGTACGGTACTGAGTGACTATGTTAAGAGGGTAGGAAAACACTGTTTTTCCCTATCTCATTGCCATCAATTTGTAGGGAGATAAATTTAGTGTTTTTTTGTTGTCATTGTTCAGGCTAGAGTACAGTGGCATGGTCATGCTCACTGTAGCCTCAACCTTGTGGTTCAATGATCCTCCCACCTAAGCCACCACAGGTACATGCTGCCACATCTGGCCATATGTACTTTTAAATTTTGGCAGAGAATTGAGTCTCACTATGTTACGTTGCCTAGGCTGGTCTCGAACTCCTGGGCTCAGGTAGTCCTCCCGCTTCGGTCCCCAAAAGTGCTGGGATTACAGGTGTGACCCAATTTGCCTGGCAATTTAGTGTTTTAGAAGTGTTAAATCTATAAGACAGGATTTGACCAGTGATGAATTATGTGTAGATAGAAAGAGAGAGAAATTTGTTGGCTGAGACCTAGAGTAGATGCTGGGATCTTCTGAATTTCCTATGAATTGGCTCTCATTTCCTCAATATTGTCAGCCTCATCCGTCCTCTTGTACACATTGGAGGAACTGTACCTTTCTGAACAGAATTTATGGTATATTTTAGGACTCAGTAGTCTTTGAGGATGTGGCTGTGGACTTTACCCAGGAGGAATGGGCTTTGCTGGATCTTGCTCAGAGGAACCTCTACAGAGATGTGATGCTGGAAAACTTCCAGAACCTGGCCTCGCTAGGTAAGAATGGCAAGATTTTTTCATGTAGTTGTTTAGAAAGTGGTTTTAGGCTGGGTGCCCCTGGTGGCTCACACCTGTAATCCCAGCACTTTGGGAGACTGAGGTGGGTAGATCACGAAGTCAGGAGTTTGAGACCAGCCTGGGCAATATGGTGAAACCCTGTCTTTACTAAAAATACAAAAATTAGCTGTGCCTGGTGGTGCACGCCTGTAGTCCCAGCTGCTTGGGAGGCTGAGGCAGGAGAATCGCTTGAACCAGGGAGGCGGAGGTTGCAGTGAGCTGAGATTGTGCCATTGCACTCCAGCCTGCGCAACAAGAGTAAAACTCCGTCAAAAAAAAAAGAAAATATCTATATATTGAGCTGATGCTTTCTTTTTTTGTGTGGTTGAAAGTCTTGAGGCTTATTAAGTATTGAAAGTATGGGTGTAAACCTCAGCAATCACTATGGGACACAGGAAGGAGGTTTGTAGTTTTGACATTTTGAGGATTTTACTGCTGTCTATGCCCTTTACCCAATGACTACCAGGAACACACCTATAATTAAATAAGTTGGGTTTATTTCGCAGTGCAGCAATGGAGAATACATGTGTTAGAAAGAACCTGTTATAGGATTTGTGCTTCGGTTGAGTGATTTGGGGATAGGTCTATGGAAGCAGGCTGTGTTAGTTTCCTAGACCTGTAACAGAGCATCACACACTGGTGGCTAAAACAACAGATGTTTTTTCCTTTGCAGTGTTTGTGGAGGCTGGGTGTCTCAAATCAAGGGATCAGCAGGGCTGTGTTTTTTCTGAAGGCTCTAGGGGAAAGACTCCCTTTCTCTTCCTGGCTTCTGGAGATTGCTGGCAATCATTGGCATTCCTTGACTTACAGATGCATCATTCCAATCTCTGCCTTCATCTTCTTCCTGTGTGTCTTTCTAAATCTCTTTCTCCTTATAAGGACACCAGCCATTGGATTTAGGGCCCACCTTAATCTAGTATAACCTTGTGTTAACTTGATTATATCTATAAAGACCCTATTTCTAAATAAGGTAACATTCTGAGGTTCTGGGTGGACTTTTTTTTTTTTTTTTAAGTAGGCTTTATTTTTATTTTTAGAGCAGTTTTAGGTTCACAGCTGAATTGAGTGGAAGATACAGAGATTTCCCGTATAGCCCCTGGCTCTCTACATGCATTGCCTTTTCTAATAACAACATCCCCCACCAGAGTGGTAAATGTGTTATAACTGATGAAGCTACATTGACACATCATCATTGCCCAGAGTGCATAACTTACATTAGGGTTCACTCTTGATATTGTACATTCTATGCATTTGGAAGAATATATAATGACATGTATCCACTATTATAATATCACACAGAATAGTTTCACTGCTGTAAAAATCCTCTGTGCTCTATCAATTCATCCCTCCTTCCCTTTCTCTAAAATCTTGGCAACCACTGATATTTTTACCGTCTCCTAATGTTGTTGCCTTTTGCAAAATGTCATATAGTTGGAATCATGCAGTACATGGCATTTTCAGTTTGGTTTCTTTCACTTAGCAATATACATTTAAGATTCTTCCATGTCTTTTTATAACTTGAAAGCTCATTTCTTTGTCGTGCTGACTAATATTCTATTGTCTAGATGTACTACAGTTTATCCATTTACCTACTGAAGGACTTCTTGGTTGCTTACACGTTTCGGCAGTTATAAATAAAGCTACTTGCTGTAGTCAGCCCTAAGAAAAGAAAAAACAAAAAAAATAAAAAATAAAGCTACTATGAACATTGGTGTGCAGGTTTTTATGTGGACATAAGTTTTCAACTCCTTTGGGTAAAAGGAGTGCAATCCAGTTGCTGGATTTTATGGTAAGAGGATGTTGAATTTTATAAGAAAGTACAAAACTGTCTTCCAAAGTGGCTGTACCATCTTGCATTGCAAGCAGCAAGGAATGAGAGTTCCTGTTGCTCCTCATCTTCACCAGCATTTGTTGTTGTGAATGTTCAGGATTCTGGCCGTTCTAATACGTGTGTAGTGGTGCCTTGTTTTAATTTGCATTTCTCTGATGACTTATGATATTGAGCATCTTTTCATATGCTTATTTGCCATCTGTGTATGTTCTTTGGCAAGGTATCAGGTATCTGTAAAGGTCTTTGGCTCATTTTTTGTCCTCTTTTTTTTTTTTTAACACTGTTGAGTTTTAAGAGTTCTTTGAATATTTTTTTTCTGTATGATATCTGCTACAGTCTTTGTATATTTTTGATAACAGTTCCTTCTCAGATATATATTTTACAAATATTTTCTCCCAGGCTGTGGCTTATATTTCCATTCTCTTGACATTGTCTTTCACAGGGGGAGATTTTTTTTTTTTTTGAGTTGGAATTTTGCTCTTGTTGCCCAGGCTGGAGTGCAATGGTATGATCTCAGCTTACTGCAACCTCCACCTCCCGGGTTCAAGAGATTCTTCTCCTGCCTCAGCCTCCCTAGTAGCTGGGATTATAGGCATATGCCACAACGCCCAGCTAATTTTGTATTTTTAGTAGAGAGGGGGTTTTCTGTCCCAGGAGGCCAGAAAAAAAAAAAAAGAAAAAAAAAGAAAAAAAAAAAGAAGTAGAGAGGGGGTTTCTCCTTGTTGGTCAGTCTGGTCTTGAACTCCTGACCTCAGGTGATCCACCTGCCTTGACTTCCCAAAGTGCTGGGATTACAGGCATGAGCCATCACACCTGGCCCAACAATTTTAAATGTTGATTAAGTTCAGCTTATTCTTTGTTTTATGGCTCATGCCTATAGCATTATATCTAAAATGTCAGTGCCAGGATGTGGTGGAACTGGTAGTTCCAGTTACTTGGGAGGCGGAGGCTGGAGGATCACTTGAGTCCAGGAGTTTGAGGCTGCAGTGAGCTATGATCACACCACTACTACAGCCTGGGTGATAAAGTGAGACCATGGCTCTTAAAAAAAAATTAAAAAAATTAAAAATGTCATTGCCAAACAGAAGGTCATCTAGATTTTTTTCCCCTATTATCTTCTAGGAGTTTTCTAGCTTTGCTCTTTACAGTGAGGTCTGTGACCCATTTTGAGTTAATTTTTGTGAAGGGTCTAAGGTCTGTGTCTAGATTTTTATTTTGCATGTGGATGTTCAGTTGTTCCAGTACCATTTGTGGGGGAAGACTATCTTTTCTCCATTGTATTGCCTTTGCTACTTTGTCAAGGTCACTTGACTGTATTGGTGTGGCTTTGTTTCTGAGCCCTCTGTGCTTTTCCCATTGATCCATTTGAACATGAATATTGAGGGGACATTGTTCAGCATAGTGACACAGGCAGTCACTTTAGATTGGTTGCTGACAGAAAGTGGATAGTATTGCTAGTTGCGGATAGTATTATTCAGTCATGCTCTATTACTGAGTATGTGTGGGTGGCATAAAGTCTTTAGAAAAAATTAAAAGGTAACCTTGTTTTGTTTCATTTTATCATAATTTCATAGTAACTTTATCCAAGATTGGTATTCTGCAAGATTATTTATATTTGGTAGGAGAACAAAATGTCCTGGTTGTGACTGTCTGACCAGCTTGTAATGATATTGAGGTTTAGGTGTGAACATTAGATCAGTTCTGTGTGTCAGAGGCTGCTTCCTCCTGCTACCTCTCCTTTTTTTTTAAAAAAAAATAAATTTGACATTTTGTTGCAGTTAAACTCACAGTTGTCCATTTCTGGATTCAGAAGACTGAAGTTTTGTTTCTGTCTTATGGAAATGTTTGTGATTCTTCATCATTTTCCCTCATGATATGGCTTTCTGCTTGTGCAGGGTATCTGCTACACACACCCCATCTGATCTCCCAGTGGAAACAAGAGGAGGACCTGCGGACAGTGAAGAGAGAACTTATCCAGGGCATCTGTGTGAGAGAGCACCAGGAAGGCAAGAACCCTTGGGAGAAACTGTTTTGGTTGGGGGGAAGAAAATCAACTTAAAAGAAAATCAAAAACAAAAATAAACTTTGTTTTATATGAGGAAGCTCATCTTCCACAGATATCTCAGATCAGTATTTTGACTTTTTGTCAGTCCTGTCACATTTTCCTTGTTCTTGGCAAAGACCTTCCATATTTCCTCTTTGTAAGTTAGTATTTGGTCATATGCTTTTTTTTTTTTTTTTGAGACGGAATCTCGCTCTGTCACCAGGCTAGAGTGCAATGGTGCAATCTTGGCTCACTGCAATCTCTGCCTCTTGAGTTCAAGTGATTCCCCTGCCTCAGCCTCCTGAGTAGCTGGGACTATAGGTGTGCCCCACCATGCCCAGCTAATTTTTTGTATTTTAATAGAGACGGGTTTTCACCATGTTGGCCAGGATGGTCTCGATCTCCTTCTCATGATCTGCCTGCCTCGGCCTCCCAAAGTGCTGGGATTATAGGCAGGAGCCATCGTGCCCAACCTGGTCATGTGCATTTTGTCCAATTTTTCTTTGGTTCTCATAATACTATTCTAGTTATGTTAGTTTCAATCTTCATATAATTATTTCTTAGTTAATTGCTTACCATTTTGACCCTTGCATCTATCAATACCAAAGTCCTAAAATAGCCACTCTGCTAAAAGTCCTTTGTTCACAGAATCTTTCACTTTTTTTGTTTCAGGTTTTGAGACTCAACTTAAAACTAATGAATCAGTTGCCTCACCCGATATTTGTGGAGAAAAAATATCCCATGAACAGCAAATAGTAAGATTCAAAAGGAATGATTCCTGGTTCTCCAGTTTACATGAAAACCAGGAATCCTGTGGTATTGATTATCAGAACAAAAGCCATGAGAGACATTTGAGGTGAGTGCCATCCATGAGAAAGTAGTGCCTCAAGAGAGATCTTATAATATTATGAAATTTAAGAAATATATATATGTAAATAAGCCTAGATCAAAGATTGCGATTTGAGAATTTTTTTTTCTTTTTTTTCGAGATGGAGTCTTGCTCTGTCACCCCGGCTGGAGTGCAGTGGTGTGATCTTAGCTCGCTGCAACTTCTGCTGCCTGGGTTCAAGCAATTCTTCTGCCTCAGCCTTCCGAGTAGCTGGGACTACCTGCGCGCACCACCACGCCCAGCTAATTTTTGTATTCTTAGTAGAGATGGGGTTTCAGCATCTTGGCCAGGCTGATCTTGAACTCCTGACCTTGTGATCCACCCATCTCGGCCTCCAAAAGTGCTGGGATTACAGGTGTGAGCCACTGCACCCAACTGAGAATTTTCATGAGTTAATTTTTTCCGCAAATGAGACTGAGATTTTGAATGTTTGACACATACTTCACTTGTAAACAATTATCAGAAAAATCTGTGAGTCAAAAACGTGGTGACAATATTGGCTGTGGTAGAGCCCTCTGTGAGAACTTTCAACTTATAACTTGACAGAAGGCCAGAAAACATACACATTCACTGAAATTGGTAAAAACTTATTACTAATAATGTGTCTTTTATTTTTAAAAGAAATCCTGTGGTAGAGAACATCTATGAATGTAGTGAAGAAAATCAACATGGGCAGACCTTCAGCCAAGTTCCAAATCTTGATTCACTCAAGAGAACGACTGAAGTAAAATCCTGTGAATGCCACGAGTGTGGAAAGGCCTTCATGGATCATTCATCCCTTAAGAATCACATCAGGTCTCATACTGGAAGCAAACCCTATCAGTGCAAGGAATGTGGGAAGGCCTTCCATTTTCTTGCTTGTTTTAAGAAGCATATGAAAACCCCCACTGAAGAGAAGCCCTACGAATGTAAGCAATGTACCAAAGCCTTCAGTTGTTCCTCATTCTTTAGGGCACATATGAAGCTTCACGTGGGAAAGACGAACTATGAATGTAAGGAATGCGGAAAAGCTTTCAGTTGTTCCTCGTCGCTTACAGAACACAAAAGGATTCATAGTGGAGATAAGCCTTATGAATGTAAGGAATGTGGGAAGGCCTTCAGTTGTTCCTCCTCACTCTCCAAACACAAAAGGATTCATAGCGGAGATAAGCCATATGAATGTAAGGAATGTGGGAAGGCCTTCAGTTCTTCCTCTCACCTTATAATACATATAAGAATTCACACTGGAGAGAAGCCGTATGAATGTAAAGAGTGTGGGAAGGCCTTCAGTGAGTCCTCAAAACTCACTGTACACGTGAGGACACATACTGGAGAGAAACCCTACAAATGTAAGGAATGTGGGAAAGCCTACAATTGTCCCTCCTCCTTGAGTATCCATATGAGAAAACACACTGGAGAAAAACCCTATGAATGTCTGGAATGTGGAAAGGCCTTCTATCTTCCCACTTCCCTTAACACACATGTGAAAAATCAAAGTCGAGAGAAGCCCTACGAATGTAAGGAATGTGGGAAGGCCTTTAGTTGTCCTTCATCCTTTAGGGCACATGTGAGAGATCACACTGGAAAGATACAGTATGAATGTAAGGAGTGTGGGAAGACCTTTAGTCGTTCCTCATCCCTCACTGAACACTTAAGAACTCACAGTGGAGAGAAGCCGTATGAATGTAAGGAATGTGGGAAAGCCTTCATTAGTTCCTCCCACCTTACAGTACATATCAGAACTCACACTGGAGAGAAACCTTATGAATGTAAGAAATGTGGGAAAGCCTTTATTTATCCCTCAGCCCTTAGGATCCACATGAGAACGCACACTGGGGAAAAGCCCTATGAATGTAAGGAATGTGGAAAAGCATTTCGTCATTCTTCATACCTTACTGTACATACAAGAATGCACACTGGAGAGAAACCCTTTGAATGTCTGGAATGTGGGAAAGCCTTCAGTTGTCCCTCATCCTTTCGAAGACACGTGAGAAGTCACACTGGAGAGAAACCCTATGAATGTAAGGAATGTGGGAAAGCCTTTGTTTGTCCTGCCTACTTTCGAAGACATGTGAAAACTCACACTAGAGAAAACATACAAATGTAAGGAATATGGGAATGTCTGCAGAGCTTTGGATCCTAGGCAACTTGTGAGATCTCATACTGTGGAGACACCCTATGAATGTAAGAAAGTAGGAAATTGTTGCTTATCATTTTGAAGATTTGAGGACACCTTAGAGAAACCCTGTGTATGTAAATCATGTGCTAAAGCCTTTATGAACATTGCTTATTATGTATAAGAAAATTCGTACTAGAAATGAAGATCAGTGCCTCATCCTTAAAGTGAACTACTGGCTCGTTGATTACCAGTGTTTTCTGATAGGAACATTTAAGGTGATAAATTTACCTTTTCAGCTCTAGCCACATACTTTTTATTATGGGGTGCTTTAATTTTGGTTCTGATATAAATATAATTTCCGTTATAAAGTCTTTTGGATCCATGGAGGTTATGAAATATTTTTTCTGTATAGGCATGAGTGGTCTTTTTAAAAAAAGCGGTTTCTAATTAATGTTCATTGTTCTTTAAGTGGGTAGTCATTATAATATTGACATTTTGGTTTTTGTTGGTGTTTTGCTTTTAGTGTACATGGCAGATAATGGAAATTGCCCACTCAGTATTTTTCTTGTTCTTTTTTGCTAAGAGCCCTTAAGGTTTTGAGATGATCAATTTTTACTATTAAAAACCTTTCTTGTCTAGTGAGTAATTCAGCAGAAATTAATTTAATATACTGTTTTTATATTTTGTTCTTTGTCCTTGCTCATGGCTGGGAATTGGATCCAGTGTTTTGAGTATAAAAATTTTGTTACATCAACTACATTTCCCAGAATCACTTTGTTCTCCAGTTCTGTTAGACTTGTCTAAAGAGTTTGTATGAGATGTGGAAGGCATAAGGGAAGAAAAAGCCATTATGCTATGTTTAGTTGGGCCATCAGACAGGGAGACAGATGTATAAAGGCCTGGTGACCTAGTTTTCAGCTCATTTCTCTGATTTTCAGACTCATTGATCAATATTTGCTCAAAACTGAATTTTATAGCTGGATGTGTTGGTGTATACCTGTAGTCCCAGCTACTCAGGAGGCTGAGGCAGGAGGATCACTTGAGCCCAGGAGTTTGAAGCAGCAGTGAACTATGATCATGCCACTGCACTCCAGCCTGAGTGGCAGAGTGAGACCCTTTTTCAAAAACAAAATAAAACACTGAACATTAAATGCTTGTTTGACTTCAGTGTCCTCTGAGGCAGCAGCTCTACAGCTATCACCATATACAGCTTCTTGGATTTTCTGGCAAGCTCTGGGATTGCCATTTTGCTTATGTTGCAGTCTGTCTTACACAGTCCAATCACATCATGTCACTCTATTCATGGGGAAAGATATTTTTGCAAGTCTCAAAAGTAAGAGCTGTGGAGAGTGAGACAAGTTACCCTTGGTAATTGAGGTAAGCATCCACAGGGTGTCATCTCGTTTTAATGGAGGAAGATTTATACTTGACACCTTCAAACAGAAAAGATTTTACTGCTTTTTTTTCTTAATGTAAGAACATAAATTGCTTCAGGCACTTTTAGCTATAGTATTGTATTTTCCCTTTAAAGGTATAACTCTACTACTTTTATAGTTTACCTTTAAAAGTATTATTCTACTACTTCCCCTTAATCACTTTTTTTTTATTATGTTATACATACACTAACATGCATGAAGTATGCTAATCTTCAGTGTACAGTTTGATGAAATTTCATGTATGTATACGTCCTAGTAAACAGAGAACATTTCCAGGACATTAGGAAATTCCTTCATCCTCTTTCTCAGTGATTAATTACTCCACAGGGCAACCACAATTTTGACTCTTACTATAATTGACTTGGTGTGTTTGTTCTTGATTTTCATCTAAATGTGAAAATATATGTACAGCTAATATGTACAGTTATGTGTTTTGGCTTCTTTTGCTCAACAAAATGTGTAGTTGACTTTTAATTGCTCTTTTGGTAGATGTATGGGCTTATTTATCTTGGTATATGCTATATGTGCAGGAATGAATTTACTGAATCATAGGGTAGACTTTCAGTTTAGTTTTGGTAGGTATTCTAGTTTTCAAAAAAATACTGGTTCCACCAAGAATCCCCAAAACAATGTATGAAAGCTGAGTTGTTTCACACACCTGGCCAGCACTTTCTGATTTTAGTCATTCAGCAGAGCGTGCATTTACCTGATGTGTAATGATTTTGAGTACTTTTCAGTGTGCTTATTGGCTGTTTGGATTTTTTTTGTGAGGGCACCTGTTGAAACATTTCACTGATTTATGGTTCCTTTTTTAAAAGAAAAGTTGGGCCGGGCGCCGTGGCTCACACCTGTAATCCTAGCACTTTGGGAGGCTGAGGTGGGTGGATCACCTGAGGTCAGGAGTTCAAGACCAGCCTGGCCATTATGGTGAAACCCCATCTTTATAAAACAACAAAAAAAAGAAAAGTTGAAGGGTTTTCTTCTGGTTACGTGTCCTTTATTGTATATATGTGTATCTATATCTAGGTACACATGCATACATGTGTATAAACCATGTATTATATATTACATATATATATATAAAATATGTATATTATATATACATATATTACATATAACGTTTCCCAATCTCCATCTTGTCTTTTCACTCTTTAAAGGGAATTTGTTGGCTTAAATAATTTATTACTAAAAAGTCCTTGGGTAGAACAAACTTCAGGCATGGCTAAATCCTGGGACTAAATAAAATGTTATCTAGTTGAATTCTGTCTCCCTGTCTTGGCTGTGTATCCTCTTGCATTAGCTTTTGTTACAAGCAGGTTGTCTCTTCATAGCAGGCCCCAGAAACTCTGGCTGCTTTTCCCAGCTTAAAGTCTCAGGGAGAAAAGAGTGATTGTTTTTTTGAACAGTTCCAATATGATTATCGGAACTGAATCTGGTTGGCTCTGACTGGCTCACTTGCCTGCTATACTCTAGTCACTGGCCTGGGGAGTGTAATACTCTCATTTGTTTAGGGTTAGCGCCCGTGCTTATCCAGATACTGGGTTAGAGTCTACACTGACTGAATCAGAGTTCTGGCAGTTTTGAGGCATATGGAGAGGGGAGGAGGCAGCAGTGGGCAGGTAGGATCTAAAAATAGTGGTAATATTGTTAGCTATCGTGCTGGTCTTAGCAGCAAGTGGGAACTGTGAAGTCTGGGAACTCTGCTAGGGGTTCCTAGATAGCATTTTAGAAAAGTCAAGTGTCATCTGTTAACATGTCTTTAGATAACTAAAGATTGCTGCTCAATTTTTAATGAGCATAAAGATCAACTTGAGATCTGACACTTGTTTAAGAATCATTGACCTGGACCAAGATAATGAATCTATTCTCCTATATTTTCTTCTATATTCTTTATTGTTTTTATTTAGATCTGTGATCTACTTTGAATAACTTTTTTGTAATGCGTGAGGTGGGATCAAGGTGTGTATATATAGATTTATCAAAGAGACCATACTTTCTCCCTGCTTAGGCAATCTCTGCTCCTTGGTTCATTTGTCTTTCCTTGCACCATTACTGCACTGTCTTAATTTATGTTGCTTTGAAATATTTTTGGAAATCTGGTAGTGAGAGCCTTCCAGCTTTTTTATTCTTTAAGATTGTCTTGCCTTCTGTGTTCCCATGTTTTCTAAATTAATTTTGCAATCTCAGGATTAATTTTCACAAATAAATTTTTTGGTACTGTGCTTGTGATTGCATTGACTTTATAAAACAACCTAAGGATAATTGACATCTTTACAATATTGAGTTTTCCAATTAATGAATGCGGTATAGTTGTCCATTTACCTAGGTTGTCTTTAACTTTTCTCAACAGTGTTTTAAAGTTTTAATTGTAGAAGTCTTGATTTGTTTAATTTATTTCTAGGTGTGTGGAATATTTTGCTTTGTAAATATTTCAAATTTGTTTTTCAATATTTTTGGCTAGTACATAGAATTGCAGTATCTTTTTGTATATTGACTTTATAGCTGGTGACATTTATAAATCCAATTATTTATTCAAATACTTTGTGGATTATTTTGGATTTTTTATATATATAATCCTGTTAATACCAATAAAAGAAAGTCTTATCTAATTTCTAAACTTTATCTTTTGTTTATTTTTCTTGCTTTATTTCTTTAGAGTAATGACTAGAAATGATGAAAATGAATATCTTTGCCTTGTTTCTGAACTTAGGGAAACGTGTTTAATATTTCACCATTAAGTATGATACTACCTAGAAGTTTTTTTTTATAAATAACCTTTATCAAATTAAGAGAATTCTGTTTATTCTTGGATTGTCAAGATTGTTTTGTAAAAATCATGAGTGGACGTTTAGATTTTATCTAGTGCCTTCTCTGCATGTGTCAGGGGCTTTGAGAAATCCTTGTCATCCCTGAGAGGTCTGGAAAAAAAAATCCTTAAATCTCTTAATAAGGTGAATTATATATTATTTGATTTTCATATGGTAAAATAACATCTATTACTGGAATAAACCACACTTAGATATGGTTTATTTGCCTTTTCATTTTTGCTAGATTCAATATGTTACTTTAAAAAAAGTATTTCTGTGTCTATGTTGATGACAGGTTTGTCCTGTGATTTCTTTCTTTTTTTTTCTTTTTTTTTGTTTTTTTTTTTTTGAGACAGAGTCTTGCTCTGTCGCCCAGGCTGGAGTACAGTGGCACTATCTTGGCTTACTGCAACTTCTGCCTCCCAGGTTCAAATGATTCTCCTGCCTCAGCCTCCTAAGTAGATGAGATTGCAGATGTGCGCCACCATGCCCAGCTAATTTTTGTATTTTTAGTAGAGACAGGGTGTCACCATGTTGGTCGGGCTGATCTGGAACTCCTGACCTGGTAATCTGCCTGCCTCAGCCTCCCAAAGTGTTGGGATTACAGGTGTGAGCCACCGTGCCCGGCTGATTTCTTTTATCATGCTTGTCTGTTTTGTATCAGGTTTCTACTGTTTCATAAAAGTTTGAAATTATCCTGAAAGGCTGTATAAAATCACAGCTCACTGCAGCCTCCACCTCTTGGGCTCAAGTGACCCTCGCCTCAGCCTCTTGAATAGTTGTGACTACAAGCATGCGCCACCATACCCAGCTATTTTTTTTTTTTTTTTTTTTTTTTTTTGCTATTTTTTGTAGAGACGGGGTTTTGCTATGTTGGTCAGGCTGGTCTCGAACTTCTAGGCTCAAGTGATCTGCCCACCTTGGCCTCCCGAAATGCTAGGATTACAGGTGTAAGCCACCATGCCTGGCTGTGACCTTTCTTTCAGTAGGTCTTTTTTTTTCTTTCTCCTTAAGAAGGTGGTTTCATCTCAAGGTCCAAGTACCTTGACTTTCACTACCAGATTCTAGAAAATTAATGGCCCCATTTCCTTGTTCCTTTTCATGCCCTTTACTATGTGACTTGTTGTGGGCAATGGAATGTTAACCAGTAAAATATCAATAGAGGTTTTAAACATGCTTGTGTAGTTGGGTTTGCTCACTTTAGCACTTCTGGCACTACTACAGACACAAGAGTAGCTAAATGGCTCAGTGGAGCCCAATGCAGATCAACTCCCAGGTTTGTGAGCTAAATAAATACTTGATGTTTTGCCTCTGGGATTTTTGTGACCATTTGTTATGCAGCACATTGGAGCAATAGCTGACTGGGACACACATGGGCTAACAACTTCCAAATTCAAATCCCTGGGTCAGACTCCTCCTCTGAGCTCCAGACATCTATTTGCATAGCTAATAATCATCTTAAAAATAACATGCCCCAAATAGAACTTTGCTTTAGCAAGCTATCTTTATCATACCTGTTCCACCCTTATAAATGACACCCTTATCTTCTCCGTACTTCCAACTCAAATTTATGACTAGCCCTGCATTCCTTCCTTTCTTTTATGGTGACTGACACTTCATAATGACACAAATATTTGTAAAGTGAATGAGTAGTTATGTAGGTATTCTACTAGGGTATATATGACACAGTGTTCTGGTCAGATCTATCTTCAAATTCACTATACACACTAAGTCTTATGAAATACAATCAGACGGCTGGGCATGGTGGCTCATGCCTGTAATCCAAGCACTTTGGAGGCCAAGGCAGGCGGATCACCTGAGGTTGGGAGTTCAAGACCAACCTGACCAACATGGTGAAACCCCGTCTTTAAAAAAAAAAAAAGAAGGCTGGGCGTGATGGCTCACGCCTGTAATCCCAGCACTTTGGGAGGCCGAGGCAGGTGGATCACCTGAGGTCAGGAGTTCAAGACCAGCCTGGCCAACATGGTGAAACCCTGTCTCTATAAAAAAAAAAAACAAAAAAGAAATACAATCAGACTTCTAAACCTAGCACCCCACTCTAAGAGACCCAAAGTACCCAGAGAAGCTTCTCAATTAGTTGTGTTTCTGTTATCTTCTTCAATCATAAAATTTTTGGCTAATAATGTAAAAATCTGAAAGGTGTTAAAAAATAAACAAGGGATAAGAACCTGTCTGTGTTTAGTCTTGGGCAGATAAATTATCAACACTGGCTGTGCGTTAAAGCCACTCAGCCAGGCATAGGGGCTTATGCCTATAATCCCACCACTTTGGTAGGCCAAGGCGGGTGGATCACGAGGTCAGGAGTTCAAGACCAGCCTGGCCAAGGTGGTGAAACCCCGTCTCTACTAAAAAATACAAAAATAAACCGGGCATGGTGATGCATGCCTGTAATCACAGATACTCGGGACGCTGAGCCAGAAGAATTGCTTGAACCTGGGAGGCGGAGGTTGTAGAGAGCCGAGATCACGCCATTGGACCCCCGCCTGGGTGACAGAGCAAGACTTCATCTCAAAAATAAAATTAAAGCCACTCAGCATCACCAGAAATACATATAGGAAGTGATACTAGCATGGCTGGGGTGGAAACAGGGATTATATTTATGTGGGATCAGAAACACTTCTTCCGCTATCCTAAGTTTTTATTATTTTATTATTGTTTGAGACAGAATCTTGCTTTGTTGCCCCAGCTGGAGTGCCCACCACACCTGGCCATATTGATATATTGTTAGAAGTGTATAAATATTAATAGTTTGAGTCAACCAAAACAAAGTTTATTGAGAGATTATGCTGTGTCAGACACTATTTGAGGCACTTTGTGGCTATAATGCATTTACTCTTCACAAGAAAACCTTGACATAGATGCCATTGTTATCCACATCGACATCTGGGGCTGTCCAATCAAGATAAGGGCTGACAAGAGATACTGGTGTCCCTTTGCCCAACCTCTGGCTGGTCACACAGGACCATATTCACATGAGTGATAAAATGGTCAGGAGGTAGAGAAAAGACATTTCTGGGACTCTTGACGTGGGAACCTCACATACTCTGGTTCCAAGACCTGGTAATGGAGTCCTAACAGGGGCTATAGTTAGATTGGGAGGATATGGAAATACAATGGTTGATGGGATTATGGTGAGTATTTGAAAATTACTGTTTGAACCAACTTTATGTGAGATGGTTGTATCAGCATTGCCTGAATGTATTACAGAAGTCGATATTATGTCTGGGGAATGTTCTGTACCTTCTTACTGTAAAATAGAAGGCATGTATATTCACTCTTCTGCCAATATTTTCTCTTTTAACTTCTTTGAATTATTATTGTTACTATTGTTGAGACAGGGTCTCACTCTGTTGCCCAGGCTGAAGTGCAGTGGTGTGATCATAGCTCACTGCAGCCTGGAACTTCTGGGTTTAAGTAATCCTCCTGAGTGGCTGGCACTACAGGCACACACAACCATAACTGACTAATTTTTTACTTTCTTTTTTAATGTTTTACTTTTTGTAGAGATGGGGTCTTGCTATGTTGTCCAGGCTGGAACTCCTAGACTCAAGTGATTCTTTCACCTCAGCCTCTCAAAGTGCTGGGATTATAGACGTGATGTGAGCCACCACAGCTAAGGAATTTTTAAGTGGCAAATTATTAACTGTAGTCATCATGCCGTACAATCAAGCTCCAGAAATTTTCTTCCTGTCTAACTGAATTTTTGCACCCTTTGACCAACATCTTCTCATTTCCCTGTCCCATCCTCCAGCCTGTGGTATCCACCATGCTACTCTCTGCTGCCAAGAGTTTGACTTTTTCGATTCCACATATGAGTGAGAGCGTGCGTTATTATTATTTCAACAGCTTTTTGGGGAACAAGTGGTGTTTGGTTACATGAATAAGTTCTTTAGTGGTGATTTCTGAGATTTTGGTGCACCCATAACCTGAGCAGTGTACACTGTACCCAGTGTGTAGTCTTTCATACCTCACCTATCTCCCAACCTTCCCCCCGAGTCCTCAGAGTCCATTGTATAATTCTTATGCCTTTGTGTACTCATAGCTGAGCTCCTGATCATATGGTATTTATCTTTCTGTTCCTGTCTAGTATGTGAGGTGATGGGTATGTTATTAGCTTCATTTAATCATTCCATAATGTACACGTATATCAAAACACATAGTACCCCTTAAATATATACAATTACTATTTGTTGATTAAAAAATTTTAAAAAGAGGAACAAAGTTGGAGGTATCACATTTCGTGATTTCATGCTATATTACAAAACTGCTGAATCAAAACAGTATGTTAGTGCCATAATAGCAGACACAAGACCAATGGAACAGAATAGAGAGCCCAGAAATAAGTCCATATATGTGCGTCAACTATTTTTCAACAAAGACACTAAGAATATCCAATGGGGAAAGGACAGTCTTTTCAGTAAATGGTGGCATGAAAACTGGATATCCATATGCAAAAAAAAAAAGAAAGAAAAAGAAATTTGACTTTTATACCGTATACAAAAATCAACTGAAAATGCATGAAAAATTTAAATGTGAGACCTGAAGCCACAAACCTTCTCCAAAATATATATAGGGAAAAAGCTCCTTGACATTGGCCTCAGCAATGATTTTTTGCATTTGATCCCAAAAGCAACACGGAGCTGGGCATGATAGCTCACACTTGTAATCCCAGTACTTTGGGAGGCCAAGGTGGGATGATTGCTTGAGGCCAGGAGTTTGAGACCAACCTGGGCAACATAGTAAGACCTGCATTGCTATTGAAAGTAAATAAATAAAAGCAACATGATTGAAACTTGAAAACATTATGCTAAGTGAAATAAACCAGACACAAAATGACAAATATTGTATGATTCCATTTATATGAGGAAACATGAACAGGGAATTCATAGACACAGAAAGTGCAATAGAGGTTGCCAGGGCCTGGAAACAGAGGAGAATGGGAGGTATTATTTCATGCCTATAGAATTTTCGTTTGGGAATAATGAAAAAGAATGGGAGATGGATAGTGCTAATGGTGCACACCATTGTGAATGTACATACTGCCACTGAGTCTCTCTCTCTCTTTTTTTTTTGAGATGGAGTCTGACTCTGTCACCCAGGCTGGAGTGCAGTGGCATGATCTCGGCTCACTGCAACCTCCACCTCCCAGGTTCAAGTGATTCTCCTGCCTCAGCCTCCCTAGTAGCTGGGATTACAGGTGCACACCACCACACCTGGCTGATTTTTGTGTATTTTTCTAGTAGAGATGGGGTTTCTTCATGTTGGCTAGGCTGGTCTCGAACTCCCAACCTCAGGTGATCTGCCTACTTCATTCTCCCAAAGTGCTGGGATTACAGGCATGAGCCACCGTGCCTGGCAATGTGCTGTTGAGTCTTACACTTAAAATGGTAAATTTTGTTAAACATATTTTACCACAATAAAAATATTAATAAAGGCCAGGTGTGATGGCTCATGCCTATAATTCCAGCACTTTGGGAGGCTGAGATGGAAGAATTACGTGAGGCTGCAAATTCTAGATCAGCCTGGGCAACAGTGATGCCCTGTCTCTACCAAAGATAAAAAAATTAACAGGGTGTGGGGGTGCAGCCTGTACTCCCAGCTACTCGGAAGGCTGTGGTGAGTGGATAACTTAAGGCAGGAGGGTTGAGGCTGCAATGAGCTGAGATTGTGCCACTGCACTCCAACCTGGACAACAGAGTGAGACTTTGTCTCAAAAAGAAAAAAAATAATAAAAACTTTAAGTTAATAAAAACTTTAATAAATAAAACTTTTTTTTTTTTTTTAAAGTAGATTATTAGGTCCTCCCTCAGAGATATTGACAAGGTAAGTCTGGGATAGAGTGGGAAGCTGTACATTAACAAGAGCCCTCAGGGCAGCATGGTGAAACCCTGTCTCTAAAAAAAAAAAAATTAAAAATTAGCTGGGTGTGGTGGTCCACTCCTGTAGTCCCAGCTACTCAGGAGGCTATGGTGGGAGGATTGCTGGAGCCCAGGAGGTTGAAGCTGCAGTGAGCTGTGATCACATCACTGCGCTCCAGCCTGGGTGACGGAGTAAGACCCTGTCTCAAAACAAAAACAAAAAACTATAGTGCTTTTTTTTTAAAAAAGTAGATTCTTAGGTCTTCCTTTGGAGACCTTGACAAAGTAAGTCTGGGATAGGGTGGGAAGCTATCTGTTAACAAGATCCCCTCTTGATACCTTTGATAAATCTAAATTTGTGAAACACTGCCCCAGGACACTGGTTCCCAAGAAGATTGTCCTGGGGGAGCAAGCAATTCTCCTGCCTCAGCCTCCCGAATAGCTGGGATTACAGGCGCCTGCCACCACACCCGGCTAATTTTTGTATTTTTAGTAAAGACAAGGTTTCACCATGTTGGGCAGGCTGGCCTTGAACACCTGCCCTCAAGTGATCCACCCACCTCGGCCTCCCAAAGTGCTGGAATTACAGGTGTGAGCCATCGTGCCTGGCCCATTTCTTGTATATTTCAAAATAGCTAGAAGAGATTTTAAATGTTTTCAAGCAAAAGAAATGATAAATGTTTGAAGTGATGGATGTTCTAAATATCCTCAATGACATATTGTATGTTTATATCAAAATACCACATGTACTCTATAAATATATGCAATTATTACGTATCAATAAAAAATGCGATGGCTATTTTAAATGGCACTTTTGAAAATTAAATTGTAACTGTTTTAGTGCATAGAAGTAGATTTTTTTTGGCATAAAGAACTTCATGCAGTCACACAATATACCTATGTAACTGTTAAATGCAGCCTAAAGGCCAGGTGCAGTGGCTCACATCTGTAATCCCAGCACTCTGGGAAGCAGAGGTGGGTGGATCACCTGAGGTCAGTAGACCAAGACCATCCTGGCCAACATGGTGAAACCCTGTCTCTACTAAAAATACAAAACTTAGCCGGGCATAGTGGTGCATGCCTGTAGTCCCAGCTACTCAGGAGACTGAGGCAGGAGAATTGCTTGAACCCGGGAGGTGGAGGTTGCAGTGAGCCAAGATCGACCCAATGCACTCCAGCCTGGGCAACAGAGCAAGACTCTGTCTCAACAACAACAACAACAAGAACAACAACAAAAATCAGCCTAAAGCTGTCTCCTTATGTATTTTAAATTCAGCCTGAAAGTTTTCCGTGCATATGAACTTAACCTAATTGGATGTTCAAACAGATTGTACCCTACTCCTGAGCCAATGATCTGTTTTTGAGCCACCAAAGCTGGCCAACCTTTCAAACCATGTTCAAATTCAGCGAACGCTGAGCAGTAACCCATGCAGCTGTTTGTGTACCTCGTTTCCATTCTTTTGTACATCACTTTTCTTTTCCGTCCATAAATTTTCTTCCATCAAATGACTGCACTGGAGCCTCTCTGAACCTATTCTGGTTGGGCTTACCTGATTTGCGAATCGTTATTTGCTCAGTTAAACTCTATTAAATTTGACTGGGTAAGGTGTCTCATGCCTGTAATCCCAGCACTTTGGGAGGCTGAGGCAGGTGGATCACTTGAGGTCAGGAGTTCAAGACCAGCCTGGCCAAGATGGCAAAACCCTGTCTCTACTAAAAATACCAAAATTAGCTGAACACGGTGGCAGGCACCTATAATCCCAGCTACTCAGGAGGCTGAGGCAGGAGAATTGCTTGAACCCAGGAGGTAGAGGTTGCAGTGAGCCAAGATGACCCCATTGCATTCCAGCCTAAGTGACAGAGCAAGACTCTGTCTCAAAAAAAAAAGAATAAATAAAGGCCGGGCATGGTGGCTCATGCCTGTAATCCCAGCACTTTGGGAAGCAGAGGTGGGTGGATCACAAGGTCAGGAGATGGAGACCATCCTGGCCAATGTGGTGAAACCTCGTGTCTACTAAAAAAACCAAAAAACAAAAACCAAAAATTAGCTGTGCGTGGTGGCGCATGCCTGTAATCCCAGCTACTTGGGAGACTGAGGCAGGAGAATTGCTTGAACCAGGGAGTTGGAGGTTGCAGTGAGCTGAAATCTCGCCACTGCACTCCAGCCTGGGCAACAGAACAAGACTCCATCTCAAAAAAGAAAACCCTAACAACATGAACTAGAACAGATATTTGTACACCTACATTCATATCAGCATTATTCACAATAGCCAAAAAAGGGGGAAGCAATCCAAGTGTCAATTAGATGAATGGATAAACACAACACAATGTGGACCATTTGTACAATGGAACATTACTCAGCCTTGAAAAGGAAGAGAATTCCGACACATGTTACAACATGGATGAACCCTGAAGACATTATGCTAAGTGATATAACTTGCCAGGGGTTAGTGAGATGGAGGAATGAATAAAGTTCAAAGGGGACTGAGTTTCTGGTTTGCAAGATAGAAAAGTTCTGGAGATGGATGGTGGTGATGATTATATACCAATGTGAATGTACTTAATACCATTGAAATCTATGCTAAAAAAATGGTTAAACTTGTAAAATGTTTATATTTGACACTTTATATAAAATCATTTATATTTCTAGTTTTTATATTTATATGCAGTATATTTACCGCAATAAAAAATGAAAATTAAAAGCAGATAGATCTCTAAATAAAAGAAGTGAGTCATACAGATTAGCTTTCTTCTAACAAGAGAAAAGTTCTAAAATCTTCCAAGGACACTCGTTTTCTCATCTTGCATTAATATGAAGAAGTAATTAGAGACTGGGGAACATGGACCAGTTTGGCTAATGAGGAGCTCTGTGCCTTGAGCCCCGAAGGCAGTACGATAGTAAATTGTCAGCCTGGGCTTCCAGCCCTGCAGTGTGAGCTTCCAGTCCAGTGGGCTCCACACCTGTTGTCTGCATCAAGAGGCTCACGTCTGACCCTGTCTTCCTGCCAGTCCTGAGGACAGAGCCTGAGCCCCCATCGTGCCCCACGAGGGGGAGGACATCGGACCTGCTCTCTGTGGTCATGGCCCAGCAGACTGGAAGCACAGCTCAGTGAGTGCTAAGGGACGGTCGGGAGCCTTGCTTCCTCATCCTCAGCACAAACAGGACAGTGTGGTGGCAGATGGGAGTATACCAATGTGCGAAATGTCAGCTGAGAGGACTGTGGAGTTTTTGTTCTTGGTTGTGGTGGGGACTCAGAAATCTCATTTCAAGTTTTACTTTCCTCCCTGATTCAATGTTCCATGGAGATCTCACCGGTGACAGCCTAAAGTAGGTTCCTTTTAGCTGTTCCGTAAGCACTCCCAGAGGATTGTGAATGTGATAATGAGGCTGAGGAGGAAGATGGCAGTCCCTGTGACCTCATGACCCTTACTGAGGGATTCCTAAATGCCAGGCTTTGAGCTCTGTCTTCGATGCAGCATATTTCATTTCATCTGCATCATCTTCCGCAGGTTATAAATGCACACATTATTATTTTACAGAAGAAGAAAGATACAAAACATTGTTAATTAAAATAATCATTTATTCATTGCGTATTTTGTCTTTATAATTACAGACTATGACAGATTGAAGAGAAGAAATGTATATAAGTTATTTTCCATTGCTTTGTTCCTTGCTTTTCTCTTGTCCTTTCTGTCATTTACTTAATAATAATGTCTTGATGTAGAATCATAATTGCTAAGTTTCTTCACGGTAAAATATTTTAACCTTATAAAATGAATTCTACTTTGCTATTTTTGGCAAATACAGCAGATTGAAAGAATGCCAAAGAGAAACAAACTGTATATATATTTTTTGAGACGGAGTTTTGCTCTTGTTGCCCAGGCTGGAGTGCAATGGCGCAATCTTGGCTTACTGCAACCCCCGCCTCCCAGAAGATGACATTTTGATTGATCCAAAGTATTTTTATATAATTTGTACCAGCTCAAGTGGTAGGAAGGGGTGAAGCCATGTTCACACCAGGCAGTCTAACAACTTGCCCTGTGTCCAAGCGAGATTAAACAGATCACAGATGCTCCCTGGGTGACCTATATGCGATGGGTGCATAAAGTAGAGGCATAGTAAGTTTTATATACTGTTATGAATATTTTAAAGCTAGTCATTTCCATACCATTCAACTTAAATGTCCTGTTACCTGAAGATATGGCTTTCCTACATCTCTGACAGGACATATTATTTTTGTCCTAATAGAAGTATGCACTGAGTTTTGAAAGGAATGACTGAGTTTCTTTCATTTCTTATTCTTCAGGGCTTTTTTTTTTATTTTTTTACTTTTTCTTGAGACCAAGTCTCACTCTGTCACCTAGGCTGGAGTGCAGTGGTGCGATCTCGGCTCACTGCAACCTCCGCCTCCTGGATTCAAGCAATTCTCCCTGCCTCAGCCTCCCAAGTAGCTGGGATTACAGGTGCCTGCCACCACACGCAACTAATTTTTTGTATTTTTTTGTAGAGACAGGGTTTCACCACGTTGGCCGGGCTGGTCTTGAACTCCTGACCTCAGGTGATCTGCCCGCCTCGGCCTCCCAAAGTGCTGGGATTACAAGTGTGAGTCACCACGCCTGGCCCTACTCTACTTTTTTTCTAAAAAAAGTAGGCTGTATTTTACTGTGATAATATATTTGTTATCTCTACTATTTTTGCTCTTCTCACATTGTTTAGTCAAGTGTCTCTAAAGTAGATGTGCAGAGAAACAGGTGACTAACACAAAATCAATCATGAAAGAGTTCTTAGAAAACTGAGTTTGTCACAACTGAGAAATACTGCTGAGTGGGTATGGTCCTCACATGTGAAAACTTGTGAATTGCTTTTATTCAAAGAATAGACACAGTGCTGTGCTGGTTTACTTGTTTCCTATTTTCTAACCCTCTTTTCTTTTTAAAAGGTGTCCTAGCTACACAGAACTACAAAATCTAACAGATGTCTTGGAATTCCTGTTTATGGGGCTCCCAGACGATCCAGAACTGCAGCCTGTCCTCGCTGGGCTGTTCCTGTCCATGTACCTGGTCACCGTTCTGGGGAACCTGCTCATCATCCTGGCCGTCAGCTCTGACTCCCACCTCCACACCCCCATGTACTTCTTCCTCTCCAACCTGTCCTTGGTTGACATTGGTTTCACCTCCACCACCGTCCCCAGGACAATTGTGAACATTCAAACTCATAGCAGAGTCATCTCCTATGCAGGCTGCCTGACACAGATGTCTTTTTCAATCTTTTTTGCGTGTATGGAAGACATGCTCCTGGCTGTGATGGCCTATGACCGGTTTGTGGCCATCTGTCACCCCCTGCATTACCCAGTCATCATGAACCCACGACTCTGTGGCTTCTTGGTGTTGGTGTCTGTTTTTCTTAGCCTTTTAATATCCCAGGTGCACAATTTGATTGCCTTACAATTTTCTTGCTTCAAAGATACAAAGATTTCTAATTTCTTCTGTGACCCTTCTCAACTCCTCACCCTTGCTTGTTCTGACACCTTCGTCAATAATAACATAGTCATGAATTTCTTTGCTGCTGTATTTGGTTTTCTTCCCATCTCAGGGATCTTTTTCTCTTACTATAAAATTGTTTCCTCCATTCTAAGAGTTCCATCATCAAGTGGGAAGTATAAAGCCTTCTCCACCTGTGGCTCTCACCTGGCAGTTGTTTGCTTATTTTATGGAACAGTCCTTGGAGTGTACCTTGGGTCAGCAGTGTCATCTTCCCCCAGGAAGAGTGTGGTGGCCTCAGTGATGTACACAGTGGTCACTCCCATGCTGAACCCCTTTATCTACAGCCTGAGAAACTCAGACATCAAAAGTGCCCTGCGGAGGTTGCATAGCAGAATAGTCAAATATCTTTGTCTGATCCATCCTTTTTGTTATGTGGGTTAGAAAGGCAGCAAAATCAAATATCACAGACTGCAAATCCTGCTTCCTTGGCCACGTTATTTTTGTTGCTTTAAGGTTTTCATTCTTGTCCATGTTTCATACGTGAATATTGCTTCCTTTTTTATGTCTTGAATTAGAATGTGTAGCTATTCCGGTATCCTTTGTCCATCATAAACGTCATGACTGAATCCAATATACCTAGACAGCCTCCTTTAGCTTCTGAGCGACGACCATGGTATTCAGGTGAATTTCAACTCTCTTTTTCTTTTCTTTTTTTTTTTTTTTTTTGAGACAGAGTCTTACACTCTTGCCCAGGCTGGAGTGCAGTGGCATGATCTTGGCTCACTGCAACCTCCGCCTTGCGGGTTCAAGAGAATCTCCTGCCTTGGCCTCCTGAGTAGCTGGGATTACAGGCATCCGCCACCACGCCCAGCTTATTTTTTGTGTTTTTAGTAGAGATGGGGTTTCTCCATGTTGGCCAGGCTGGTGTCAAACTCCTTTCCTCGTGATTCGCCCACCTCGGTCTCCCAAAGTGCTGGGATTACAGGCGTGAGCCACTGCACCCCGGCCTCAACTCTGTTTTTATGTACAGGAAATCATCACTTAACATGTAACATGATTAATGGATTCTTGGAAACTGTGACATTAAGGGAAGGATATATGGCAGGTCCTTGAATAATGTTGTTTCATTATAATGCTGATGAGCAAAAAACTTGATTTCATTTATTATACATCATTTTACTTAAAGTTACAGTTTACAAGAACCTATCGAGAATGTTTAGTAGGGACCTGCTCTACTCAAATTTACATCCCTTCCCACAGTTCATGTGTAATTTCGGTACAAATTGCATTGATGAAATCTATTTAGGTAGACTATGTGTGAGGATTCATGTAATTGGTTCTTAAGCTAGGTTTTGTCTGAAATCTCCTGGAAAACTTACGAATGCTGACCAGTGGCTCTCATAGCCAGATATTTGGATGTACTTGGACATGTCAAGAAATGAGGACATTTAAAAACATGAGTGATGGTTCAGTTGATAAAGTTGTTCAACTTCAAATGAGTAAGTTACAAAAGAGTTTTTGTAGCACCAGGCAACATGATTTCTTCAAATATCTACTTCAAATAAACCATCCATCAATGCCATATAATTTGTTGTTAAACAGTTATTTTTTTACCACTTAGAATTTACAGCCAAAGGAATATAAATCGTTCTATCATAAAGACACATGCACGTGTATGTTCATTGCAATACTATTCACAACAGCAAAGACATGGAATCAACCCCAGCACCGTGACCAGGTACATGGACAGGAACAGCCCAGCGAGGATGGGCTGCAGTTCTGGATCATCCGTGAGTCCCATAAAGAGGAATTCTGAGACAACTGTTAGATTCTGTGGCTCTGTGTAGCTTGGACACCTTTTGAGAATAAAAGAGGGTTTGAAAGAAAGGAAACAAATAAACCAGCACCCAGCACTGTGCCTACATTTTGGATACAAACAATTTGTATCCAAACCACTTCCACAAGCAAGTAAAATGATCACATTTGAGAACCACACACCCCCAGCAGTATGTCTCAGTTGAGACTAACCCAATTTTCTTAGAACTCTTTGAGTTTTACGTTATTCACCTTTTGTCCATACTTTACAGATATTCAACTGAAGAATGTTAGAAGACCAAGACACTAGAGATTATTCATAATGTGTTAGTCCATTTTCACACCACTATAAAGAACTACTTGAGACTGGGTAATTTGTGAAGAAAAGAGGTTTCATTGTCTCACAGTTCTGCATGGCTGGGGAGGCCTCAGGAAACTTAGTCATGGCAAAAGGTGAAGGGGAAACACATCACACATGGTGGCAGGAGAGAGAGAGAGAGAGAAAAGGGGAAGTGCCATGCTTTTAAACCATCAGATCTCGTTAGAACTCACTCGCTATGACGAGAATAGCAAGGGGGAAGTTTGCCTCCATGACCTAGTCACCTCCCACCAGGCCCCTTCTGGCTAACACATGGGGATTACAATTCGAGATGAGATTTGGGTAGGGACAAAGAGCCAAACCCTATCACATGATCTCTTATATATATATATATATATAAAATATAAAATTATAATATATAGGATAATATATAGGCTGTAGAGTAAAATATGACCTAATGTTTTAGGATGAAATGTAGAATGAAAAAATCCTTCTTCTTTTAAGAAAAAATGATCATTCTAATTTAGGGCAATTAAAGAGCAGTCAAATATACTTTTTTTTGGTCTAATACAGTGCTATAGATTCCCTCAATTTACAATATACATATATATTCTATAAGCACTAGGACTACTTAATCTGGATACTCAAAGTTGATAGCTCATAATCAGACAGCATTTTAATATCCCATTTATGTGGTAGAATTTTCATCATTCTTATCTTTTGTGACTTCTTTGCTTTATCAAAGTAAGTGCTCACTCAAACATGTGGGCTTTATTTAAATTTATTTAATATATAACTCCAGCCAGGTGGGTGGCTCACGCCTGTAATCCCAGCACTTTGGGGGGGATGAGGTTGGCAGGAACCTCATCATCACTTGAGGTCAGGAGTTTGAGACCAGCCTGGCCAACATAGTTAAACTCTGTTTCTACTAAAACCACAAAAAATTAGCCAGTTGTGATAGCGAGTGGCTGTAGTCCCAGCTACTCAAGAGTTTGAAGCAGGAGAATTGCTTGAACTTGGGAGGCGGAGGTTGTAGTGAGCCAAGATCACGCCACTGTACTCCAGTCTGGGCAAAAAAATCAAATATATATAATACATTTTTCAATTAATTTTAAATTAATTACAATTAATGTTTATCAATTTTTAATTAATATATTTAATATATATATTTTAAAAGTATATACCCTCTTGTCCTTGCCCTAGGTGGACTTTGAGTTTTGATCAGCAAAGTTTAGGGAAACACACATAATCACAGGCCATCGCTGAGCACACATGTCGATGGTGCACAATGCACCTGTTGATGAAACAACAATGTGATTTTAAGAATATCTGTGGCCAGGCGCAGTGACTCAGCCTGTAATCCCAGCACTTTGGGAGGCCGAGGCGGGCGGATCATGTCAAGAGATTGAGACCATTCTGATTAACATGGTGAAATCCTGTCTCTACGAAAAATACAAAAAAATTTAGCTGGTTGTGGTGGCGCGTGCCTGTATTCCCAGCTACTCGGGAAGCTGAGGCAAGAGAATTGCTTGAACCCGGGCAGGAGGCGAAGTTGCAGTGGGCTGAGATTGCAACACTGCACTTCAGCCTAGCAACAGAGTGAGACTCTGTGTTAAAAAACAAAACAAAATGAAACAAAAAACACCTTTACCTGGAATGATGTCAAACTCTAAAATGTGTCTCGGTCCAACCGATAAAGTTTATCTGCCTCTTCCTTTCCTGTCTCTGTTTCTCATTATTATACCTATGAACTTTGCTAGCATGGTTTTTGAATAATTGACTGTTGTGGATGATATTAGATACAGTTATAGGGCCCATGTGACATGACGCAGATGTAAACAGAGCTATTTGATCTTGTCTCTAGTTCTAGGAGACCTTCCTGAAAGGGACGAAACAGACAGACAGGAAAGGACAAGCTAAGCTAAATCCAAAGTTATCACAGCCAATTTTTGGGAATGCAGGAAGGTTCAATATTTAACAATATCCAATATTTAACAAATGTTTTTGCACCTGATGCTTCCTCTGTGCCAAGGAAAATATCGGTTCTAGGGAATCAGAAACGAAAGAGACACACTACTTTCTGTGACTGTACTCAGGACTTACATAAGGACAAAAGTAAAAAATCCTGTAAGGAGCCAGGGGCAGTGGCTCACACCTGTAATCCCAGCACTTTGGGAGGCTGAGGTGGGTGGATCACCTGAGGTCAGGAATTAGAGACCAGTCTGTCCAACACGGTGAAACTAAAAATACAAAAATTAGCTTGGCGTGGTGGCGCTCACCTGTAATCCCAGCTACTTGGGAGGCTGAGGCATCAGAATCACTTGAACCCAGCAAGCAGAGGTTGCATTGAGCGGAAATCGCACCGCTGTACTCCAGCCTGGGTGATAGAGGGAGACCATGTCTCAAAAAAAAGTTCTGTGAAAAATGCAAAGGAATCGTAACATCAGGTCATGACATTTCAACTAAATTGTATGAAGATCAACCTTAAAATATTAGTATTAGCTTGGTGCAAAATGTATTGTGATTTTTGCCATTACTCTCAATATAATATTGAAATTATAATATGACTTTGTCTTTACTTCATGTATCTATCACTCAGGTAGCACCCATGATTTGTTTAACCATTACTCAGTGCAGTTAGATGAACTCGAAATCAACTCAGAAGACAGTGCTGACTCTCAGAGACAGTCACATTTTGCCTGTGTTGCACAGATAAGTGGAAAGAGTGAGACTCACAATAAAAGGGTCTGTCTCAGGACCCAGGAAATAAACTTCTTCATTGTTTTCAAGATTCCGGAAAGATTTAAGCGGAGATCAGAGGTCTTAACCACAGGTACGTCTCAGGTGCATTTTGAAAGTTTCCAACTTCCTGAATAAGACTGGAACCCAAGACCCTGATTTTATATCTCCTTGAGGAGGTGGAGAGCTGCAAGGAAATCCAGGGACAGGGGCAAGGGAGAGATGCGCCTTGAGAGTTCCTGTGCCAGCTCTTTCTGGGATCTTTGATATGATCTCAGCTGCCCTTTCTGCACTTGATACAGTGAAAGTGGCACCCCCTGGTCTAGCTGTGGTCTACCAGGAACCCCCAAAGGGAGAAGCAAAGTTAGCAGAGGGCATCTACCAGAAGTGACAGGCATTTTTCTTTTCTTCTTCTTCTTCTTCTTTTTTTTTTTTTAATGAGACAGTGTCTCACTCTGTTGCCCAGGCTGGAGTACAGTGGTGTGATCTCAGCTCACTGCAACCTCCTCCTCCTGGGTTCGAGTGATTCACCATGTCTCAGCCTCCCAAGTAGCTGGAAGTACAGGCAGGTGCCGCCATGCTCGGCTAATTTTTTGTATTTTTAGTAGAGAAAGGATTTCACCATATTTGCCAGGTTGGTCTCAAACTCCTGACCTCAGGTGATCCACCCACCGCGGTCTCATAATATATATATTTTTTGAGATGGAGTCTCCCTCTGTCGCCCAGGCTGGAGTGCAGTGGCATAATCCTGGCTCACTGCAGCCTCTGCCACCCAGTTTCAAGTGATTCTCCTGCCTCAGCCTCCTGAGTAGGTGGGATTACAGGCTTGCCACCACACCAGGCTAATTTTTATATTTTTAGTAGAGACAGGGATTCGTCATGCTGACCATGCTCGTCTCAAACTCCTGGCCTCAAATGATTCGCCCACCTCAGCCTCCCAAAGTGGTCCCTCAGACCCTCCCCTCAGACCCTCTCCTCACACCTTCACACCCTCCCCTCAGACCTTGTCCTCAGACCTTCAGACCGTACTCTCAGACCTTCTCTTCAGATCTTCAGACCATCTCCTCAGACCCTCTCCTCAGACCTTCAGACCCACTCCTCAGATCATGCCTCAGACCCACAGATCCTCCTCTCAGACCCTCTCCTCAGACTCTCTTCAGACTTTCAGACCCTCACCTCAGACTCTCTTCAGACTTTCAGACCCTCACCTCAGACTCTCTTCAACTTTCAGACCCTCACCTCAGACCTTCTGATCTTCTCAGACCGTCTCCTCAGATCAACATACTCTCCTCTCAGACCCTCTACGCACACATTCAGACCCTCCCCTCACACCCTCTCCTCAGACCCTCAGACCCTCCCCTCAGACCTTGTCCTCAGACCTTCAGACCGTACTCTCAGACCCTCTCTTCAGATCTTCAGACCATCTCCTCAGACCCTCTCCTCAGACCTTCAGACCCGCTCCTCAGACCATGCCTCAGACCCATAGATCCTCCTCTCAGACCCTCTCCTCAGACTCTCTTCAGACTTTCAGACCCTCACCTCAGACCCTCTCCTCAGATCTTCTGATATTCTTCTCAGACCGTCTCCTCAGATCAATACACTCTCCTCTCAGACCCTCTATGCACACGTTCAGACCATCCCCTCACACCCTCTCCTCAGACCCTCAGACCCTCCTCTCAGACTCTCCTCAGACATTCAAATCCTCTCCTCAGACCCTCTTCTCAGACCCACAGACCCTCCCCTCAGACTCTCTCCTCAGACCCACAGATCCTCCTCTCTGACCCTCTCCTCAGACCTTCAGACCCTCTCCTCTAACCCTTAGACTCCCCCCTCAGACTCTCCCTTAAATGCTCTCCTCAGACCCACCCCTCAGACCCTTTCCTCAGACCTCTGACTCTCCACTCACACCGTTTCCACAGACCCTCAGATTCTCCACTATGCCTCTCTTATCAAACTCTCAGACCTTCCCCTCAGACTCTCCTCTCAGACCTTCAGACCCTCCTCTCAGACCCTAAGATCCTCCCATCATACTCTCTTGTCAGACCCTCAGACCCTCCCCTCAGATTCTCCCCTCAGACCCTCTCTTCAGACATTCAGACACTCACCTCAGACCTTCTCCTCAGACCTTCTGATCCTCTACTCAGACTGTCTCCTCAGACCTTCACACCCTTCTCTCACACCACATACTCACCTCTCAGACCCTCTCCTCACATGCTCAGACTCTCCCCTCAGACCCTCAGACCTGCTGCTTGGACCTTTGGACCCTCTTCTCAGATCCTCTTTCTAGACCCTCAAATTCTCTCCTCAGATCCTCTTCTCAGACCCACAGATCCTCCTCTCAGACCCTGTCCTCAGACTCTCAGCCCCTCCCCTCACATCCTCTCCTCACTCCCTCAGACCCTCCCCTCAGACCTCAGACCCTCCCCTCAGACCCTCACCTGGGACCCACAGATACTCCTCTGAGACCTTCTCCTCAGACCATCTCCTCAGACCTTCAGACCCTCTCCTCAGACCTTCAGACCCTCTCCTCAGAACGTCTCCTCAGACCCTTAGATTCTCCTCTCAGACCCTCTCCTCAAACCCTCAGACCCTCCACTCAGTCTCTCTGCACAGACCCTCAGATTTTCCACTGAGACACTCTCTTCAGACTCTCAAACCCTCCTTTCAGACCCTCTCCTCACACCCTCAGACCCTCCCCCAGACCCTAGCCTCAGACCTTCAGACTCTCCCCTCAGACCCTCTCTTCAGACCTTCAGACCCTCTCCTCAGATCGTCTCCTCAGACCTTCAGACCCTCTTCTCAGACCTTCTCCTCAGACCCTCAGACTCTCCCCTCAGACCTGCTCCTCAGACCCTCTCCTTAGACCCACAGATCTTCTTCTCAGACCTTCTCCGCAGACCCTCTCCTCAGACCTTCAGACCCTCTCCTCAGACCTTCAGACCCTCTCCTCAGACCGTGCCTCAGAACCACATACCCTTTCCTCAGACCCTCTCCTAAGATCCTGACACTCTTCTTAGACCCTAAGAGCCTCCCATCATACCCTCTCCTCAAACCCTCAGACCCTCTCCTCAGATCCTCAGATTCTCTCCTCAGACCTTCAGCCCGTCTCCTCAGACCCTCTCCTTAGACCCACAGACCTTCCCCTCAGACCCTCTCCTCAGACCCTTCTTCTCAGACCTACGGACCCTGTCCTCTGACCCTTAAACCCTCCCCCTCAGACCTCAGACCTCCTCTCAGACCCTCTCCTCAGATCCTCTTCTCAGATCCTCTCTTCAGACATTCACTCACCTCAGACCGTCTCCTCAGACTTTCTGATCCCCTCCTCAGACCATCTCCTCAGACCCACAAATTCTCCTCTCAGACCCTCTCCTCAGACCCTCAGACCCTCCTTTCAGAACCTCTCCTCAGATCCTCAGATCCTCTCCTCAAATCCTCTCCTCAGACCCACATACCCTCCTCTCAGACCCTCTCCTTACATGTTTAGACCCTCCCCTGGGACCCTCTCCTCACACCCTCTCAGCCCCTCAGCCCCTCCTCTCAGACTCCTCAGACTCTCAAACCCGCTGCTTGGACCTTTGGTCGTTCCCCCTCAGACCCTCTTTCACACCCTCAAATCCTCTCCTCAGACCCTCTCCACAGACCTTCAGACCCTCCCCTGAGACCCTCTCCTCAGACCCTCAGATCCTCCCCTCAGACCCTCTCCTCAGACCCTCTCTTCAGACATTCAGACACTCACCTCAGATCCTCTCCTCAGACCTTCTGATCCTCTCCTCAGACCCACAGACCCTCCTCTCAGACCCTCTCCTCAGACCCTCCTCTCAGATCCTGTCTTCAGACCTTCAGACCCTCACCTCTGACCGTCTCCTCAGATGGTCTGATCCTCTCTTCAGATCATCTCCTAAGACCCACATACCCTCCTCTCAGACCCTCTCCTTACACATTTAGACCCTCCTCTCAGACCCTCTCCTCACGCCCTCTCCTCAGCCCCTCAGCCCCTCCTCTCAAACTCTCCTCAGACTCTCAAACCCGCTGCTTGGACCTTTGGACCCTCCTCTCAAACCCTCTTTTCAGACCCTCAAATCCTCTCCTCAGACTCTCTTCTCAGACCTACAGACCTTCTCCTCAGACCCACAGATTATCCTCTCAGACACTCAGATTTTCAGACCCTCTCCTCAGACTGTCTGCTCAGACCCTCAGACCCTCCCCTCAGACCCTCTTCTCAGACCCTCAGACCCTCTCCTCAGACTGTCTTCTCAGACCCTAAGACCCTCTCCACAGGTTTGAATACCTAGGTTGAATGGGTCAAATTTTTGGTACAAGCCTTCATTACATGCTGCATGAGTGCTGTGGGATGACCTCAGGCACAGGTGTTTCCATTTCCCCTAGGATGGGATACCAATCCTAAAGGAATGCATTGCATATCGGCTCTATACCAGGGCAAGGATGCATGGGGAAATGAGACTTGTAAGAGTCTGTCGTTGCTCTTTCCTGCATTGCGGAGGTCAGATCCCAGAGCAATCCCCTCGTTCTCTGTAGGGAATATGAAGCACTCCTCTTGCCTCTCTAGGCAGGGGACGGAGTTCAATAAACCCGTGGGAGAACTCTAGACTTGTACCTACATCCTAAACGTCACTGGTGAGTCAAGGAATGGCAGTTACTCAGCTCTCCATATACCCTGGGCTGATGTTTGATGTTATTATGGGAAAAGGAACCTCTGTAACCTGTTACCATCTGATTGGATCGGTGGGACTTGTGGTTTAGTCCAATTGGCCATTCCCTTCACCCTGGCATTTCATAAGATATCTGAAAATACACATGGCCACCAAAACCGAAGAGATTTGACCAATTCTTTTGATCCCAATATGTTGACTTGATAGGAGGCCCTAGGGGAGTACCTAATGAATTTAAGCAGCTTAAAACCAAATAGCTGCTGGGTTTGAATCAGCACTCTTCTGGTGATGAACTGTTATAAGAATGTGGGCCGGGTACAGTGGCTCATGTCTGTAATCCCAGCACTTTGGGAGGCCAAGGTGGGCAATTCACCTGAGATCAGGAGTTCGAGACCAGGCTGACCAACATGGAAAAACCCTGTCTCTAGTAAAAATACAAAAATTAGCTGCGTGTGGTGGCACATGCCTGTAATCCCAGCTACTCAGGAGGCTGAGGCAGGAGAATTGCTTGAACCCGGAAGGTAGAAGTTGTGGTGAGCCGAGACCACACCATTGCACTCCAGACTGGGCGACAAGCGAAAAACTCTGTCTTGAAAAAAAAAAAAAAAGAATCTGGATTGGATTAACTACATCTATTATAATCAACAGAGATTCATCACTTATATTCGGGACACCCTCAAAGGGGTGGCTAGACAGTTAGATGCCACCAACCAAATGGCCTGGGTAAACAGGTTTGTGTTAGACATGATACTAGCAGAAAAAGGGGGTATATGTATTATGCTGGATGGGAAATGTACTTTCATTCCCAGGAATACTGTCCCAGATGGGAGCTTCACAAAACCTTTGCAAGGACTGACAACTCTAGCTAACAAACTGGCAGAAAACGCTGGAATTGGTTGGTTAGAAGGTTGGTTTGGAAAATAGAAGCATGGTAGGTTCAGTACTTACATCTCTTATAATTGTGGCAAGAGTCTTAACAGCAGTGGGATGTTGTATTATCCCTGTGTGAGGGGACTGGCACAGAGATTAATTGAAACAGCTGTTAATAAATAAATGTCCATGATTTACCAGCGAAATAACCTGCTTCTATTAGAAACCAAATTAAACTCATTCTCCTGTGAGGAAGAAAGTAAATGGCTTTTAGAGTGATTTGAGAACCAGAAGGGTTTAGATGAAAATGAGACCAAAGGAAATAAATAGAAAAGAGAAGGAAGTTGGTGAGAAAACATTTTAAGAGGTCCATGAACCACACAGCTCATGCACCTGGAAGGTAACAATAAGTGAACAGAATGTAGAGAGGGGTCAGCCCATAAAAGGAAAGAAAGTTTCATTACTGGGATCAAAATTTAAGTGGGAAAGGGGACCAGGGTATAACCTTATAAGGGGGATAAGAAAATTTAGGCAACACCCTCTCCAGCATCTGTTGTCTCCTGATTTTTTAATGATCGCCATTCTAACTGACGCTCCTAAGTTTTCTTATAAAAACATTACAACTTGTACCAGACTCTAAATGCATCCAACCCCTTCTGTGTAGCTGGGTGCCCTTCTACCTTGGGCTCACCCACAATTGCACTGGCTGATGGGGTATGGACATACCCAATGAAGCTCTGCTGGAACACAGCCAGCCAACAGGCCTTACCTGGATGGCTTGGGGGGATGAGACCTTGAGCGAAGAACAATGAACCCCCAACCCACCTAGAAAATGACTGCAGAAGCCAGTCCAGAGAACTCTCAGGCCAAGCACAGCCCAAATTGTCAACCAACAGACTCTAAATAAATGGTGGTGGGGTGTTGTTGCTGTTTGAGAGACGGTTTCACCATGTTGCCCAGGCTGGTCTTGAACTCCTGGACTCAAGTAATCCTCCTGCCTGGCCCCAAAAATGATAGGATTATAGGCATAAGCCACTGAGCCCAGCCTGGTGGTTGTTTTAAACCATGTGATGTTTTGGGTGGCTATGAAATAAAAGCCCATAGAAACAGTACCCTTCATTCCATTCCCCCAATTGTTACTCTTGCTCAACTGCAAATTTCCTCAATTTCAAACTAACATTTACATTGGAACTGACAGACTAACATATAGATATATGTGCGTGAGTCGGGCACGGTGGTTTATGACCGTAATCCCAGCACTTCGGTAGGCTGAGGTGGGAGGATTGATTGAGCCCAGGAGTTTGGGACTAGCCTGGGCAACATAGCAAGACCAGATCTCTACAAATATAAAAAATAGCATGAGTCAGGCATGGTAGTGTCTGTAGCGTCTATAGTCCAGGTACTTGAGAGGCTGAGGTTGGAGGATGGCTTCAACCCGGAGGCTGGGGCTGCAGAGAGCTAGATCATGCCGCTGCACTCCAATCTGGGGGACAGAATGAGAGTCAGTCTTTAAAAAAAAAAAAAAAAATAGACGGCTGGGCGAGGTGGCTTACCCCTGTAATCCCAGCACTTTGGGAGGCTGAGGTGGGCAGATCATGAGGTCAAGATATCGAGACCATCCTGGCCAAAATGGTGAAACCCCGTCTCTACTAAAAATACAAAAATTAGCTGGGTGTGGTGGCATGCACCTATAGTTCCAGCTACTCGGGAGGCTGAGGCAGGAGAATTGCTTGAACCCAGGAGGTGGAGGTTGCAGTGAGCCAAGCTCACATCACTGCACTCCAGCCTGGCGACAGAGCAAGTCTCCGTCTCAAAAAAAAAAAAAAAAGTGTGTTCTATAATCTGTCCCATATTACCTTTCAAGCCTGCCTCCTACTCCAAAGATTGTCTTATCTACAGAATTTAACATACTATCATTTTTCACGGTGCCTTTGCACTCAGGATTAGCACGCTTAATTGATTCTGCTCCTGAACTCTTAATAATCCTTCTAAACTTAACTTGCATCATCTCTTCTACTTAGATTTTCTTGATGGCCCCAAGTTCAACATACTCCCCATTTGGGATCTCTCAAATGGATTCACCTGCTATACTAGGTATCTTATTTACTGTTGATATCTCTCTTCTCCTAGACCTTTACTCCCCGAAGGGCAGTACTCTGTCTTATTGATCTTCTTCCCCAAAACCTAATTAAAAGTGTAAGAGACTTAGCTGATATTCATTGGGTGTATATAGTAGGTTCCCTAGCAGGGAAGAATTCTCGAGTGGATTGGATGTTACCCAAATGTTACACAAGACAGAGATGGTCCCTGCTGGAGAATGTCCAAGAACTGAAAACAAGACTCAGACAAGAAGATTGTGTTCCTGTAATTAGAAGTTCCCTCCAGGGGCTGTGTGAGAGTTTCTGAGAATTGGCAGGGAAGCGCAATGAGATGAAACTGTCACGGGCCACTTAGGTTGTCTATGGAATTCATTATCGGGATGGAGAAATTGGGCACAGAGGGACCAGTTATGCTGGGTTCCCAAGGCTCATTTAAAAAATGGCTGATTTTACTCAATGCTGAGAGAAAGTCCTCTTTTCCCTTTGGGCCCGGCCTCTAGGGTACACATTCTTTTTTCTCAAACCCAGCAACAGCCAGTGAGTAATTGCTGTTTCTTCACTAATGAGCCTAGGAAATCTTTTGACCAAGGCTCACTGAACATTCAACATTTTCATGCAGGGATGTAAACTTCCCTGACTACACACTCAAAGTCCTGCATGGAAGCACTGCAAGGGGAAAGGGAGGGATTTCAGGAAGCCAAAGGCAACACCACGAGCCCCTCTGTGACGCGCTCTGCGCCCAACAGATCCACTGCTTGATGCAGGCATGCAAGGGGTCAAGAGGCGGAGCCAGGGCTGAATGTCAGAGTAAGCACTTGATACTGGTCCCAGTTTCCAGCTGGTAAGTTGACTCTTTGCACCTGTCTCTTTCTCTGCAGAAAGTAAATGACTCCCCTCCAGTGTTGCTGGGAAGACTGGTCAATCTAAGTAAAAAGAGCTCCAGTCCGCCATCTTCTTCCATGAGGTGGAGAAAAACTATCACCAATGTTAGTTCAAAATAACTGTCAAGGTCCAAGACCAGTATAATCCTAGCACTTTGGGAGGGCCAGGCAGGCATATCACTTGAGGCCAGTAGTTCAAGACCAGCCTGGCCAAATGGCAAAACGCTGTCTCTAAAAATACAAAAATTATCTGGGTGTGGTGGCGGGCACCTGTAATCCCACTACTCCTGAGTCTGAGGCAGGAATCGCTTGAGCCTGGGAGGCATAGGTCACAGTGAGCCGAGATCACGCCACACTCCAGGCTGGGTGACAGAGCGAGACTCTGTCTCAAAATAATAACAATAAATAATTCAGCTTTTATTCTGAATTCAGAAAAGTGCTAAAGACAAATCAAGGAACTCATGTTGCTTATACAGAAGGGTTTTCTTGGACAAAAGATTAAGATCTTGGAACCCAAACCAGACAGAAGGGAATGGACCGGAAGAAAATTCAGATCAAACTACCCTTGCAAACAGAAATAACCATCAAGTTTTGACAAGCGTCTTTCAAATCTTGCAACCTGAAAACCAAATACAGTGAGAGAAACAGGGTCTCATGGAGCAAACTGGAATTGCTTTTGTCATGATAGAAAGAAATGATTGGATGATTCCTCAGCAACGTTCCAAACCCTCTTCTGTTTTAGGAGAAACTGAAATGTACAGGAAGGCTGCGTCTTGATTTCTGTGATGATTTTATTTCCTAAAAAGGTAAAGTGGTCGAAAATGAGTATATGCTGTGCACTGCACAGGTTGAATGGGTCAGTCCTATCTGTCTATACCTCTGTGTGGGAAGTAGAAAAGTTCCTTTTTAAAGTTTCCTTTCTTGTTAAAGAATAAGTGTGCTAATAACTTTGTTAAGCCCTATCCTATGTAGCTGTTACATATGCCATGCTTACAGGCATACAGTACATTTTATATTCTTGTACTTTAACCAAGATATCTGTTCTGGATGTGCTCACAGGCATATCCCAGCTCTCCATTGCTTTTACCTGCTTAGAAAAATTTTAAGTTGTTAGCCAATTTGGTTATAGTTTAAATTGTGAGGTCTGGCTCCAGCCAACGAAGATTAGACACAGTAGTAAGGACGACCCCAAACGCATAAAGGATAAATTTGTGTGTTTTTCTTTGTTCATTGTACTCTCGTGGCAAGATGGCTAGTGAGAGTATCCTTCCTGCAGTCCAGGAAGTAAAAATTGCATTGCTGAAAAATCCTGTCTCAGTGCTAATTTTTCTTTGCGGCCCTGAGCATCTATTTCCAATACCCTGCTCAGCTATACTCTTCCTCATAGCGTTTATTCTTCCCCGCATTTACTTTTCTTCCTAGTGTTTATATATTGCTTGTACTCTGGCTCCAAAGTTTAACATCAAGATTATCATTAATGTGACCTGTTTTGTGTACTGCTGCATTGCCAAAGCCTGTAAAAACCTGGATGAGAAAGTCATCAGCTAATTCCCAGTATTTATGAGAATGTAGTATGACACTGGTGGCACTTTAATGTAGCTGATAAAAGTCGTTTTGTAAGAGATGGAGGCCAAATGGGCTTTCCATTCCGACGAGGTCTCTAAGTACAACACACCCTGCCACCACACAGATGGCAACTCTCAGACCTTCTCAAGAAACACAAATACCCTCACACTCACAGCTTCAAAAGGACTAGGGATCTCTGGTCTAAAAAACCCAAACCTAAGCTCAGACACACACTTAACAATCTTGCAAGGGCTTTTACAAAGAAGAAAGTTAGCATAATACATAAATATTTTGCAAGTATGACTGCAAACCCTTGGCCTCTCTACTCCAAATTCCAAACCCAAGGTCTTCCAGGACACAAGTATTGGGAATGCATGGATGTGTTCACTCAGGTGAGGAACGATGCCCGCAGTGGCCAATGTGTGCAGAGTAAGAATGTAAGGGCCAGGTGAGTTGGCTCATGCCTGTAATCCCAGCACTTTGGCAGGCTGAGGCAGGTGGATCACTTGAGGCCAGGAGATCGAGATCAGCCTGGTCAACATGGTGAGACTCCATCTCGACTAAAAATACAAAAAAAAAAAAAAAAAAAAAAAAAGAAAGAAAGAAATAAAAAAAAAAAAAAGAAAAAGAAAAAGAAATTAGCCAGGCATGGTGGCACACACCTGTAATCCCAGCTACTTGAGAGGCTGAGGCATGAGATTCATTTGAACCTGGGAAGTGGAGGTTCCTGCAGCGAGCTGAGATTGTGCCACTGTACTCCAGCCTCAAGGACAAAGTGAATTTGTCTATAAAAAATAAATAATAATTTAAAAAAGAATGACATTTTCCCTCTAGTTCAGGGAGGACGTCTCTCACATGTGTATCTCGCCTCCTTCTTTTAAGAACCAGCAAAAAGTTCAGAGTGATCTTCCTGTACCTGCTTTTTTCAAATGGCTTGGACTTAAATGATTGATATACTCGAATGGCATTTTTAAAAAAACTCCATTGACCAGGTGCAGTGGCTCACAACTGTATCACAGGGAGATACAGAATCAGGAGACTCTTCCAGAATCCACACAGACAGACAGAGGGGGAGGGGAGGGAGAAGGAGGGAGAGGGAGAGAGGGAGTGGAGAAAAGAGACAGATGGAGGAAGGGAAGGAGGGGAGGGAAGAAAGCAGGGAGGGAGGGAGGAAGGAAATGGAGAAAGAGACAGAATTTTAAAAATACAGAGAAAAATATAAAGAAAGAAAGAGAGATGGAAAGAGAAGATGAAAAAAAGAATGAGGGAAAGAAATGAAGGAAGGAAGAGAGGAAAGAAAGAAGAAAGAGAATAAAAGAAGAAAGAAAGAGAAAGAGAAGAAAAAAGAGAAGAACAGAACAGAACAAAGAGGGCAGGGCATGGTGGCTCACACTTATAATCTCAACACTTGCGAGGCTAGGTCAGAGAATCGCTTGAGCTCAGGAGTTTGAGACCAGCCCTGGCAACACAGCAAGACCCCATCTCTACTTAAAAAAAAAAAAAAAAAAGTTAGCCAAGCGCGATGGCACGCATCTGTAGTCACAGCTCCTGGAGAGGCTGAGATGAGAGCATCGCTTGGATTCGAGAGGTCGAGGCTGCGGTGAGCCGTGATCAGGCCAGTGCCCTGCAGCCTGGGTGACGGAGCGAGTCTCCATCTCAAAAAACTTGAATGAATGAAGGCTGTGAGTGCTGCAAGAAAAAGATAAAAAAGAAACAAAGAAGGAGATTGAGTTCTGCAAGGAAAAAGTATTTTAAAAATAAGAAACAAAGAAAAAGAGAGAAAGGAGGAAGAAATATGGAAAGAGATAAAGAAAGAAAAGAAAGAGAAAGAAAGAAATTAAGAAAGAAAAGAAGGAAGAAAGGGGAGAAAAAGAAAGAAAGAGAGAAAGAAAGAAAAAGAAAGAAAGAAAAGGAAAAGAAAGAAGGAAGAAAGGAAGGAAGAATGGGAGAGGCTGGGTGTGGTGGCTCATGCCTGTAATCCCAGCGCTTTGGGAGGCAGAGGTGGGTGGATCACCTGAGGTCAGGAGTTTGAGACCAGCCTGACCAACCGGGTGAAACCACATCTCTACTAAAAATACAAAAAATTAGCTGGGCATGGTGGGGCAGGGGCACCTGTAATCCCAGCTACTCAGGAGGCTGAGGCAGGAGAATTGCTTGAACCCAGGAGGCAGAGGTTGCAGTGAGCCAAGATTGCCCCATTGCACTCCAGCCTGGGTGACAGAGCAAGACTCTGTCAAAAAACAAACAAACAAACACACACACAAAATATATATACATATACATATATATATCAGCATGATCCACAATAGCCAAGAGGTAGAAACAACCCAGATGTTCATCAATAGATGGATGTATAAAACGTGACACATACATGCAGCAAAGTATTATTACACCATAAAAGGGAATGAACTTCTGATTATGCTACAACATAGATAAGCCTTGAAAACATTACTTTATGAAATAAGGCAGACACACACAAAAATACATATTTTATGATCCTACTTATGACAAAATTCATGGACACTACGTACAAGTTAGCAGGGGTTGAAGGCAGAAGCATTGAGGAGTGATTGCTTAATGGGTACAGAGTTTGTTGGACCCAAGAGCAAGAGCTGAAAATGGACAGTGGTTATAGCCAATATTGTCAATGCATTGTCAGTTGTCCGCAAGTTACTACTCCTTTTCTAGAGCTATCTGAATAACCCACCCCTTAATTTGCATGTAATTAAAAGTGGGTATAAATACTGCTAGCCAACTGCCCATACGCTGCTGCTCTGGGCATACAACCTGAGTCAGCCCTGCTCCGTAAGGGGCAGCCACTCTGCTGTGGCCTGCTGCTTCAATAAACCCAATTTATTTTACCGTCAGCTGGCTCTTGAATTCTTTCCTGAGCAAAACCAAGAACCCTCCTGGGCTAACCCCCCAATTTGGGGGCTCATCTGCCCTGCATTATTGGCAGAAAAAGGAAACTCAAAAAATCAGAAGGAAATATTAGAAATCAAAGCCACCATAAAGAAATGGAAGAATGCCTTTGATAGGCTAATGAGTCATCTGAACATGGCCAAAGAATCAGTGAACATGAACAGGCATGCCACAGAGTGGAGAAAATATCGACAAAACATATATCCACCCAAAGAGCTCACATGTGGAGTACACAAATCAATAAGACAAGGAGGGCAATGTGAGTATCGTCTTGTCTAATGCCACACAAGTTTGTTGGAATATAAACTGTCAAAAACTGGCAGCATCCACTGAAAATGAACAAATGCATCTCATATGCATTTTCTGTCAGGAACCCAGCAATTTCTATCCAGGGTATGCACCCCAGAGAAATACAGGCACAGTGCACAACCAGAAATATTAAAATGTGCTCATGGCAGTATTCATCACAATAACCCTGAACTGCAAAGTCCAATGGTCATCAATATAAGATGCTTAGATGAATTGTGGAATATTCAAACAAAGAAACAGAATAAAGTGTACTACTTAGAGATACCGGAAACAGTATGTATCATTTCACAAAAAATATTGGGCAAATTAAGACAGGCGAAAGGAAAAAAGAAAGAATGTGTACCGGATGGCAGGATTTGCACAGGACCTCAAAAACAAAAATCCAGGCCAGGTGCAGTGGCTCACGGCTGTAATCCTAGCACTTTGGAAAGCTGAGGTTCATGGATCACTTGCGGTAAGGAGTTCGAGACCAGCCTGGCCAACATGGTGAAACCCCATCTCTACCCAAAATACAAAAAGTTAGCTAGGTGTGGTGGTATGCGCCTGTAATCCCAGCTACTCGGGAGGCTGAGGCAGGAGAATCACTTGAACCCAGGAGGTGAAAGTTGCAGTGAACTGAGATTGTGTCACTGCACTCCAGCCGGGGTGACAGAACGAGACTCCATGTCAAAAAACAAACAAACGAATCACAACAACAAAAAAACAAAAACCAAACCACACTGTCAGTTGGAATACTAGTTACCAACAACAATTAGAAAGACTTCTCTCTTTATTTTTTCTCTTATCCCAGATTCGAGAGATTTTTCACCTTCTTGACACTAATGCAAAAGTTGTCCAACAACAACGTCACGGTTTCTTTCTTCTTTCACTCTGCAACCATGAGATATCTGCCTTCTTATCTAAAGCCAGTATCTCTTACTTTTCTATGCCAGGATTTCTCATCATTGGCGCAACCGATAATTCAGGGTCTGATATTTCTTTGTTAGAGGGAGTAGGGCATTCTATATTCTAACCACTAGATGGCAGTAGTATCCCGGGTAATGGTAAAACCAAAAATGCCTCCAGACATTGTCAGATACCCCCAGGTGGCACAATTGTCCCTGTTAAGAATCAAAACGGCAGAGGCGGGTGGATCACTGAAGGTCAGAAGTTTGAGATTAGCCTGATCAACATGGTGATATCCCGTCTCTATTAAAATTACAAAATTAGCCAGGTGTAGTGGCTAATTACAGGCTTCGTGCCTGTAATTCCAGCTACTCGAGAGGCTGAGACAGGAGAATTGCTTGAACCTGGGAGTTAAAGCAATTCTTAGAGGGAGGCGGAGGTAGCAGTGAGCCGATATCGCACCATTGCACTCCACACGGTCCCCAACATTCATCTCCTAACTTTTTGATAATAGCTCTCCTTAAGGATGAGAGGTGATATCTCATAGTAGTTTCAATTTGCATTTCCCTGATGATGATGTAGAGCACCTTTTCCTATACCTGTTGGCCTTTTTTATGCTTTCTTTGGAGAAACGTCTGTTCAGACCCTTTGCGCGTTTTAAAATCAGGTTATTTATTTTTCTGCTATTGACTTGAAAGAGTTCTTTATAAATTTTGGATATTAACCCCTTTTCAGATATGTGGTTTGCAATTGTTTTTTCCCAGTCCATGGGTTACCGATTCATTCTTTTGATTGTTTCCTTTGCTATGAAGAAGCTTTTTAGTTTGATGTTGTCCCATTTATTCACTCATTTTTGCTTTTGTAATCTAATCTTTTGGTGTAATATATATATATATATATATATATATATATATATATATATTATAAAATCTTTGCTAAGACCAAAATTGAGGAACTTTTCCCCCAGTGTTATCTTCTAGGAGTTTTATGGGTTCAGGTCTTACATTTAGGTCTTTTATCCATTTTGAGTTGATTTTTGTCTATGGTGTAAGATAAGAGTCAAATTTCATTCTTTTGTACGTGGAAATTCAGTTTTTCCAGCAGCATTTATGGAAGAGGCTATCTTTCCCATTTTGTCCTCTTGTGATGTCAATATTAACATCATATACTGTTTAATATTATATCTTATTAAATATTATATATGATTAACATATTCATATTAATATATGTTGCATATATAATAGATATTCTCATACGTAATATGTTATAGTGTAACATTATATGTAATAGATGTATGACATACATATGTACTATTATGTATGTATTATATATGTAACACATATAATATAAAACATATATTATATACACATATAATATATATTATATATGTTATATATTATGTTATATATTATGGAGTATATGTTATATATTATGAAATATATTATGTAATATAAAATATAGATTATATATATTATGTAAGCATATTTTATATCCATATATATTCCGTACATGTATTTTATGTAGGAAAATATATGTATGGAATATATATGGATATAAAATACATAAGAAGGAAATTTGAGGTTTTGGAAAATATACACATATAATATATAACATATAATATACACATATAATATATAACATATTATATACACATATAATGTATAACATTATATATTATATATTAAATGTTATATATTATATGTGTTATATATTATATATATGTTATGTATTATGTTATATATTATGGAGTATATGTTATATATTATGAAATATATTATGTAATATGAAATGTAGATTATATATATTATGTAAGCATATTTTATATCCATATATATTCCGTACATAGATTTTATGTAGGAAAATCTATGTATGGAATATATATGGATATAAAATACATAAGAAGGAAATTTGAGGTTTTGGAAAATATATTGTTGAGGGAATGGACCGTGGCATATACACCTGCCCTGGGTAATTCTAACCATCTGTTTCTCCTACCTACATAATTCTGCTCCAACTGGTTACATGGAAAGCGTTGGTTTCCTAAAGTGATGGGATTACAGGTGGGAGCCACTGTGCCCAGCCTGATTCTGGAATTTTGTATATGCAGACTCCTCTTGCTAAAATAATATGTATAATATGTAATATATATTCCATAACATATATAATATACATACATATATTTTGTACTATTTTCCAGAAAATAAATTATATATATCATGTTGGCATATATTATATAATGTATATTATCAATACATAATTATAATATAATATATAATATATATTCCAACATGTAATATATAATGGAATATTATTCAGCCTTGAAATAGAAGGCGATCCTGGCATTTATCACTATATGGGTGGACCTGGAGGACATTATGCTAAGTGAAATAAGCCAAACACAACAAGAAAAATATTGCATGGTGTCACTTACATGAGAAATTTTTTTTAATCGAAAGAGAGCTCAAATGCACAGAAATAAAGAATGAGACCACCATTATCACAGGCAAGAAGGTTGGGGGAAGGAAATGGGGAGATGTGGGTCAAAAAATACAAAATAGCAGATATGTATATGGACACCACACAGGTGATAGTAATGTTACGCACTTCCTAAGGTGTCATTCATAGGCACGTGGTCTCCATCTGATTCTCACTGGTGATATGATTTGATCACCTGGTCCAGATGTTGTCCAACTTCTTTGCTGTACAATTTCTGTGAACTTTTTCTCCATTCCAACATATGAGCAGTTTCTAGAGAGACATTTAAGGCAATACAAATATTCTGTTTGTCATGCAAATGTCCCCTAGTTATGTCATGTAGATGACAGTTCTTGCCTGGTTCAATCTTTACCACTATGATGGCTACAAAATGCTGTGGGTTGTGGCTGAAGATTTGAGTTTTGAGTGTACAGATAGTACTTAAAGAGATGAGATTCGCTGCTAACTCAAAGTGAATGATTATAGAACGAGTAGAAGGCTGAGGACGGAGTCCCGGGACACTCGAACAAGCAGAAATTGAAGAAATCTGCTGGACCGTCGATTTCACCTGGTCACGGCCGCCATGCCTATCCAAGCTTCAAAACTACACTTCCCAGCATCCTCTTCGCCCCTGCTTTCGTATTAGACGCAGCCAATGAAGTCCCGCGAGATTTGGAAGGCGGCAGTGAAGCGGAAGCCATTACTCTCTGGAGTCGATTGCTTCGAGACACATGGGCCAAGGAGGGGTGCGCGGCGAATTCTTTGGACCTGTTGGGAAACCCTCGCTTCCCCACGCCAGACGAGACCTCTCTTATGAACTTCTCTTCGCTGCAGCAGCTTCCGTCACCTCCGCTCCCCGATCTTACTCCCAGTCGTGTAAGCCCTGCTTTTCTTAACCCTTTTCCCCCCTCAGTTCCTGGGGTCACGGGAGGCCTATTTGGCGGAGAGGACTAAGGGGGACAAGGGTCGGGAACTAAGGGGGCACAAGGGTCGGGAACTAAGGAGCCAGGCAGCCAGACGAGGGGTGCATTTTAGATCTCGCGATCAGCGATATGAAACGCTGGGGACGGGAAGGATGAAATTGGACCACTGCAGTTAGTGATGAGAGGCATTGGTCACCTGATCCTGAAAAGCCCTGAGTCTCTGTAGGTGGGGGCGGAAAAGCCGGGCTGAAGTGAGTTGAAGAGTTTGGGAGCAGTTCAGGAGATTAGGGGTCGTCAGGATTTGGACATAGCGAGGAGTAACCACCTTTCTGCGCTGTAGTCAATTTTATCTTACTTGAATGTCAGCACACTGGTGTTCTTTTTAGCATTTACCTTGAGTACCTTTTGTACTTTTAAGTCCTTCTGGTTGCACTTTTTTATTTATTTCAATTTTAGTGGACTCTTGTAAATAGCCTATACGTAGATTTTCTACTCATTTCAACATTTTGTTAATTAACTTGAGAGTTAGTCCAGTCATACTTGAATTTTACCGTGTTATTTTGTGCTGTGTCCTTTACCGTGCAAATATGTTAACACTGGAAAATAGGACATACATGCAAAACAAAAGTACGATTACACGCACACAAACATACACACACACAGTTAAAAGGACAACCGTAAAGTGAATCTACAAACCAAGCCAAGAAGGAGATTATTAAATCTCAGGAAGCTGTGTGCCTTTTCTAAACTGCATCCTCCTCTCCCACCAATACTTGCTCTGGATTTGACTGCTTATACATCTTTTCCAGAAAATAAATTTCCTGATTTCGGTAATTATTTGTGAATGAACTCAGGCTCTGCAGTATTTTTGGAAACAATCTTTTTCCATTGATGCCAGCACACCTTTGTAATTTAGAGATTTCTAAATATCTTGTAGATGAAGTACTTACACCTAGCAATTCTTTTTCAGGAATGTCGTGGCTTAAATTCTAGAGTTAGTTCACCAAGTTCCACATGGTGGGCTTTAGTTTTCAAGCTGTGGTGAATCTATATTTCAACTTTGAGAATATTGGCGTTTTTATGCCGTTGAGTTGCAGTTAATTGATTTACATTTATTTACATCTTTGATGCCTTTCAATAAAGTTTTGTTTTTGTTGTTATTGTTTTTTGAGAGTCTCACTCTTGTAGCCCAGACTGGAGTGCAATGACAATCTTGGCTCACTGCAACCTCTGTTTCCTGAGTTCAAGCGATTCTCCTGCCTCAGCCTCATGGGTAGCTGGGATTACAGGTGCCCACCACCACGCACAGCTAATTTTTGCATTTTTGGTAGAAACAGGGTTTCAACATGTTCGCCAGGCTGGTCTCGATCTCCTGACCTCAGGTGATCTACCTGCCTCGCCCTCCCAAAGTGCTGGGATTACAGGGGAGACCCACTATGTCCGGCTCTATAAAGTTTTATAAGTACCTTCAAAAAGGATTTAAGTGGTTTTTGTTATATTTATTAGGAGCTTTGTTTTTTGGTACTCAGAAAAGTCTAACTTTTATGTAGTTTTTTGGAAGTAATTCGTAGACAAGAAAATGTACACAATTCAAAAGGAAATATAAATATTTTATACAGAAGATAAATTGTTTCTTTCTTTGCTGGACTGGCTGGGGACTTCCATTGTCGTTGACTGGAGTTTGGATGGCACTCTCTAGGCAGACCTGTTTTTTTTCCTGATCTTAAAGGGAATTGTCATTTGTGTTTGCCAAAGGCTTTTCTAAGATAGTTTTTATTAGGCCAAGAAAGCTTCCCTCTTTTCCTGCTTGAGTTTTTCTTGTGAATTGCTGCGGGCTTTTAACAAGTGATTTTTTTTTTTCTCACGGTCTACTTTTGTATCTGTTTACTGATACATTTCAAGTACTTTAAATGATGGCACTTGGTACTGCTGTGTAATGAATGAATGAGTGAAGAATACAATTTTGTTTTTTATCCTTTAGTGTGGCAAATTAAACCAATTGATTTTCTGTTATTACATTAAATTTGTATTGGTAACTAATTTGCAAAGGACATGTTACTATTTGTTATTTTTGGCTTCAGTTTGCTAATATTTTGTTTGGTGTTTTTAGATCTATGCTTGAGTGAAATTTTCCTTTTCTATTTCAGATTTATGCCAGCCTCATAAAATGGGATGAGAAGTATTCTCTTTTCTAAACTCTGGAATGTTTTGCATAAGAATAGAATCATTTGTACCTTAGAATGTGAGTGGTACCTGCAAAAACCATTTGGGTCTGGAGTTTTCTTTGTGAAAAGTTTTAAAGCTATTGTTTCTGTTCTTTTAAGGGTTGTGGGGCATCCAGGTTTTTTGTGTTATGATGAGTAAAATTTCTTTAGGAATTTATTCCATCTGAGGTTTAAATTGTATAGTCAAAGTTGTTCATAATATACACATTTTTAATGCTTGCTACATTTGTAATGTTATCCACTTTTTTATTTGTAATAATTATATGTTGCTTTTTACAAAAATAAATTCCATCCGAATGTTGTCAGTTTCCTTCTTAAAGAACTTCTGGCTTGATTGAACCATTTTATGATATATATATGTTTTCTATTTTATAACTTTCTGATTGGTATCATTTTCTTCCTTTTGGGATGTTTCTTTCCAGTTTCTTATGTTGAATGCCTGTCACATCCCCAAAGAATTGCAGTATCATACTTCATTGTATTTTAATTCTAAATATCAAATATCGTGGCTTCTTTGGCATGCAGACTTAGAATTTTTTTTTTTTTAATTTTCGTTTCTGTGACTTTTTTCCTTGTTATCTTTTGGTCATTGTTTGCTAACTGCATTGCTCTGTGGTCAAGCATTTTCTGAGACAAACATGGCCTCATGTGTGGTTGGAATTTATAGTTAGGAAATGCTATTTCATCACGTTCAATCTGCATGTAGTTATTGAATTGCCTGCTTGAACTGTATTTGTGAGAGCTCTGGTGGTGGCTTCATCCATTTCTCCTTAGTGTTGTCCCTTTATTTTTTATTTTTATGTTTTCATTTTTTTGAGGCTATGTTTTACACACACACACACACCTCTTTTTGGTTTATAACTTCATTACGTAATACTTCGTTTTTCTCTATGAGCCTTTTTGCCTTAATCTATTCTGATACTAACCAGCTTTCTTTTTTTCACTTGCCTTATATATTCTTTTAGTTCCATTCTTAACTGCATTCTTATATTTTAGATGTCTCTTGTACATAGCATATAATTGGATTAATCTATTCTGTGAATATGAGTATTTTAGTTAAAGCATTTATTCCATTAATATCTTCTGTATTAATATATTTGAATGTTACATTTGTCTTTTATTTTTTCTTTTCTCTAGCTTCTTTTGCGTATTTTTGTCATTCTCCTTTTTTATTTTCTGTACATTTTGAATTTATTTACTCTGTTATTCCAGTGGTTGTTCTAAGCCATTCTTACCCATGCTTGCTCGTTAAATCTAGATTTGGACGTATGTTACTCTCCTGATGTACATGGTTTTCTTATATGCATTTTTATTCTTTTTTTATTGATACATCATAGTTGCACATTTAGTTCTTTTTTTAAACCTCAAGAAATTACTATTGTAATTACATAGCGTCATTTCTTATTTCATTATACTCACCCATTTGCCACTTTGAGCACTTTTCTTGATTCTTACACTCTTTGCTTTGGTTCTTTGATTACTTCTTTCTCCTTGAAATATGTCTTCTATGATGTCTTTTTTCTGTGGGTTGCAAGCCCAAAGATACTGTTTTTCCCTCTTTCTCAGTGGACATTTTTGGTGGTTATAGGAGTTTATATTTTATTTCAGAACTATGAAGATGTTCCATTTTCTTCTGGCTTCCACTGTTACTAATGAGGAATCAGCTGTTGGTCTAATGTTTGTTTCTTTCCTTTTTTTTTTTTTTTTTTTTTTTTGAGACGGAGTCTCCCTCTTGTTGCCCAGGCTGGAGTGCAATGACATTATTGGCTCACTGCAATCTCTGCCTCTCCTAGGTTCCAGTAATTCTCCTGCCTCAGCCTCCCGAGTGGCTGGGATTACAGGCACATACCACCACACCCGGCTAATTTTTGTATTTGATTAGAGACAGGTTTCACATGTTGGCCAGGTAGTGGTTCTTGAGGGTGGTCTCCTGACCAGCAGCTTCAGCATCACCTGGAAACTTGTTAAAAATACATACTCTTTGACCCCACACCTTAGATCTTCTGAATTAGAAACCTGGGGATGGGGCCTAGAAATGTGTTTTTTGTTTTGTTTTGTCTGTTTTGAGATGGGGCCTCACTATGTTGCCCAGGCTGGTCTCAACCTCAAGCGTGCAAGTGGCCCACCTGCCTTGGCCTCCCAGCATGCTGGGATTACAGGTGTGAGCCACCATCCCCAGGCTTGGTTTGTTTCTTAATAGATATTTACAGTGTGTTTTAACAAGACCTCCAGGTGACTCTCATGTAACTTCAAGTTTGAGAACTATTGCTTAAATGGTAACCTGTCTTTTTTTCCTCTGGCTGCTGTTAAGATATTCTTTTTACCATTGGTAATTCTCTGGTTGATTGTGCCTAAGATTTCTTTTTATCTCTCATCAATCTGTTTATATTTTCCTTGCAAAATGAAAAATCTACAGCCACTATATTTTGCAGTAATTGCCTGGGCTCCTTCTCTGTCTGTCATCGGTAACTCCAGTTAGAAGTGGTTCATTTCTTATCTTCTGTCCCCACGTGATTCTTAGCTGTATTTCTATGTTCCTCAACTCTGTTCTGTGCTTCCCTTGCATTTATTGCTACAACTAGCTTTTAAACTTCAGCCTGCATAAAAATTTCATGTAGAGTTTGTTAAAGCACTGATTCAGCAGCCCACCCCAAAGAGACTTAGTTAATTTAATTGAGATAATGATCTGGGTGTCAGAATTACCTGAAGTGCTCCAGGGGACATTTATGCAGCAGACGATATTTAAGAGACAAATTCTTTTTTTTTTTGGCTGTGTGTAATCTAAAAGCTGTTTACTTAGGGCTTTTGTTGTTGGTTTCCATTTTGCTTTTATTTTAGGAATTGTAATTGCCCTTTAGAAATCATAAGTTTTTAATTTTCTTAATGTTAATTTCTGCCAGCTCATGACTTTGACAGCTATCATCTGTTGGTACTTTGTGCTGCATTTGAAATAGTTATGTGTGGAAGGTTTATTTGGGGCACCTAAGTTGCTTGTTGGAAACAGAAATCTTACCCTGCTCTCTGCCCCCTGGGACATCTCATCTAGTTGGTTGAAAGGAAGGGTGTATTTTTGATTTACTAGGGTAACACCTTTCTGGACCAAGAAAATGGCATATGATGTTCTCACAACCTTTGCTGCTGTCTCTCTCTCTCTCTCCATGTATGTCTATGTGTATATATGTGTGTGTGTGTGTGTGTGTGTATTTTTTTTTTTTTTTTTGAAACAGATTCTCATTCTCTCACCCAGGCTGGGAGTGCAGTAGCATGATCTTGGCTTACTGTAACCTCCGCCTCTAGGGTTCAACTGATCCTCCCACCTCAGCCTCCCGAGTAGGTGGGACTACAAGGGTGCACCACCATGCCCAGTAACTTTTTTTGTATTTTTAGTAGAGACGGGGTTTCACCACGTTGGCCAGGCCGTTCCTGAACTCCTGACCTCAAATGATCTGCCCGCCTCAGCCTCCCAAAGTGCTGAGATTACAGACATGAGCCGCTGTGCCGGGCCTATATTTACGTGAATTGACAGTGGTAGAAATAGCAAGGGCAGAAATACCAGGGAGTAAAAGTAACAAAAGACCTCTCTATAATATTTACATCTGCAAATTCTGAATATCCTGGGACACTATGATTAAGTTGAATATGGGGTTAAAATCAAATATTGGGAGAATTATCGTCCCGAGAGAGCTCCTCACGGAACAGTTTTGGGCAACATTTGTTTTGGACCACAGACTTGAGGAGGCAGATCTTCTAAAACTTGAGGAGCAGGGCTGGGGCGAGGGTGAGGTTTGCGAGTGCAGGGCCAGGGAGCAGCCACTCACTCTGAGCCAGCCCTGTTCGTGCTCGCTGGACGCCGGAAATGCCTCAGATACTACACTGTTGCTCAGTTGCTTCATCCCCGTCCTGGCCCTGGTGAGGAGAAAAACAGATCCCAATGAAAATAGAGTGAGATTTGTAGAAGTAGAAAAATAGAACTGCTTCCACCATGCTGCTAAGAAAATTAAAAGAGAAATTAAGCAACCTCAACAGCTCTGAAAAATGAACCTGTCCCTTCTAACCTCTCCATGGTGACAGCGTCCGATGATCCTGGTTTTGCTTCTTCATGTATCATGTTGAAACAGGGCAGAACGCCTCTGAGTTCATAGATCCTACACCTGCTCTAGAATCCCTGCTCCACATCCTGCTGGGTCCCTTAGATGCTGACATCTTCCTGCTGCATTGGTATTCCAGGCCACCAGTTCTTTGAGACCCTCTGATATGGTTTGGATGTATATCCCCGCCCAAATCTCATATGGAAATGTAATTCCCAATGTTGGAGGTGGGGCCTGGTGGGGAGGTGATTGGATTATGGGGGTAGATTTCTCATGAATGGCTTAGCATCATTCCCCTTGGCACTGTTCTCGTGACAGTGAGTGACTTCTGAGATCCAGTCATTTAAAAAGCGTGTGGCACCTCCCCCCTTCCACCCTTGCTCTCTTGCTCCTGCTTCACTGTGTGCCTTGCCTGCTTCCTTTTTGCCTTCTGCTGTGATTGGAAGCTTCCTGCGGCCTCCCCCAGGAGCAGATACCACTATGCTTCCTGTACAGCCTGCACAACTGTGAGCCAGTTAAACCTCTTTTCTTATAAATTACCCAGTCTCAGGTATTTTTTTTTTTTTTTTTTTAACCTATGTGTCCAAGGCATGAACCAGGCATAGGCACAGATCAAAAGCCAAGTGGGGGATGAACAAGGGGTTGCTTTGTCCCTGGCTGATCAGGTATTTCTTTATAGCAGTGCGAGAATGAACTAATACACCATCACCCAGCACTGACAACCTCTGAAAGCAATAGAATCACTCAGGTGAAAAATTGCCCACAAGTTCTACTCTGAGCTCTGATTTGCATCATTGCAAAACATCGGAAAGATTTCACAGACCCTTAACTGGTATGGTGCACTCTCTAAGCTCCAGCCCTCTGGATGGCTTGTCCCTCATGGAGAGTGGTGGTGGATGTTGGCCCGTGGGTTTTGGGCCAAGCCACAGGGCTGTGTCCTAGTACCTGGCTTACTGTTTAATTTCACAGGACTTTCTGAGGAGATCCCAGACCCCCCTACATTTCATAGGCCCCTTCCTTATGGTCCTCCCAAGGTGCCTTCCCCCTGGGTGTCTGTCTCAATATGAAGGCAAATGTGGATCAGTTTGCTCATCATTCATTCCTTCTTGCATTCCCTACTTATTGTCTTATTTATATCAGGCACTCAAATGGTGAACAAAATATCAGAGAACTTGAAAAATCTCTGGTTACCTAGAATGTATTTTCTAGCTGGGCACACAAGAAATCAAAACAAGTAAACTACATAGTGTGTGTGGAGGAGACAGCAGAGAGATAATAATGCTTAGCCGGTGTTCCCTGTGCTGTCCTGCATTTCCCAGGATCCTTGGAGCTGGCAGGGGCATGTGACTAGTTCTGGCCAATGGGCTGTGAGTGCTTCAGGGTCAAAATGTAGATTACAGAATGCACAGTTGTCCGCTTCCTGCTCATCATCTATGACCAAGATGGCAAGGGTATCAGCTGGTTCAGAGACAAGTGGCATCCCTGCACAACAGGAAAACTTTCGACACCAGTCTGGGTTGAACAAGTGACATGAGCAAGGCATAAACTTTCCATTTTATCGAGTTACCGAGATTTGCGCTTGACTGTTTCTGCAGTAAAATATAGCCTAATCTTACTTAAACACAATATTAATTGGAGATTAGTGCTTTGGGGAAAAAAAAAGTAGTGGGGAATTGGGATTGAAAGGAGAGGTTTGCATTTTTTTTTTTTTTTTTTAAGACAGTCTCACTCTGTCACCAGGCTGGAGTGCAGTGGTGTAGTCTCCACTGCAACGTCTGCCTCCTGTGTTCAAGTGATTTTCCTGCCTAAGCCTCCCAAGTAGCTGGGGCTACAGGCACATGCCACCACGCCTGGCTAATTTTTTTGTATTTTTAGTAGAGACAGGGTTTCACTGTGTTAGCCAGGTTGGTCTCAATCTTCTGACCTCACAATCCACCTGCCTCAGCCTCCCAAAGTGCTGGGATTACAGGCATGAGCCACCACGCCCAGCTGGGTTTGCATTTTAAAGAGTGGCCAAGGCAGGCGGATCAGCTGAGGTCAGGAGTTCAGGACCAGCTGGGCCAACATGGTGACACCCTGTCTCTAGTAAAAATAAAAAACTTAGCCGGACACAGTGGCATGTGCCTGTAGTCCCAGCTACTTGGGAGGCTGAGGCGGAAGAATCACTTGAACCCGGGAGGTGGAGGTTGCAGCAAGCCGAGATTGCAAACACTGCACTCCAGCCTGGACAACAGAGCCAGACTCCGTCTCAAAAAAAAAAAAAGAAAAGAGTGGCCAGTGAATGCCAGATCAGGACAGTTAAAGTTGAATAAAGATCTGAAGGATGAGAGGGGGCCAGGCACACTGAGAATGGTGGGGGAAACATTTCAAGCAGAGGAGCAGCAAGTCAGAGACCCTGAGGTGGGAGCGTGGCTGCTGAGGCCTGATGCACAGCAGCAAGGCTCGAGTGACTTGGGTGAGGGACCGGTGGCAGAGGGAGTTGTGGGTGAGGTGACAGGGACCTGGGCCCTTGGTACAAGTGAGATGTGGTTTTGATGTTATTTCCTTAATGATTGATGATGTTAATCATCTTTTCATGTGTTTACAGTACATTTGTATGGTATTTGGAGAAATGTCTGTTCTGTTCAAGTCCCTTGCCCACTTTTATATCGGGTTGTCTTTTTGTTGTTGAGTTTATAATGGTATTAAATCCATATCACATCCATGATTTCCAAATATTTTCTACCATTCTGTGTCTCATTCACTTTCTTGATGTTACTTCTGAATGTTTGGTAGGATTCACCAATGAAGCCATTTGGTCCTAGACTTTTTATCGTTTAATGGCTTTTGATGACCCACTCAGTCTCTTGTTATAGGTCTCTCAATTTTCTTTTTCTTCCAGAGTCTGTTTGAGTATGTCTCAAGGAATTTGTTATATCTAGAGCAGTGGTCCCCCAGCCCCTGGGCCACAGACCAGGCCGCGCAGCAGGAGGTGAGCGGAGGGTGGGCGAGTGAAGCTTCATCTGTGTTTACAGCAGCTCCCCATCACTCAAGTTACCACCTGACTTCCACCTTCTGTCAGAATCGGCAGCGACATTCGATTTTCATAGGAGCGCAAACGCTATTGTGCACTGTGCGTGCGAGGGATCTAGGTTGCACACTCCTTATGAGAATCTAATGCCTGATGATCTGTCACTGTCTCCCAAAACAAGCTCAGGGCTTCCACTGATTCTACAATTATGGTAAGTTGTATAATTATTTTACTGTACTATTTTACTATAGTAAAATAATTACTATATAATTTATGTATATATAGTAAGATAGTTACTATATATAGTAATTATATACATGTTTTTTGAGACAGAGTCTTGCTCTGTTGCCCAGGTTGGAGTGCAGTGGCACTTGGCTCACTGCAACCTCCACCTCCTGGGTTCAAGGGATTCTCCTGCCTCAGCCTCCCGAGTAGCTGGGATTACAGGTGCATGCCACCATGCCCAGCCAATTTTTGTATTTTTAGTAGAGATGGGGTTTCAGCATGTTGGTCAAGCTGGTCTCAAACTCTTAACCTCATGATCCAGCCGCTTCAGCCTCCCAAAGTGCTGGGATTACAGGCGTGAGCCGCTGCACCTGGCCTATTTTACTATATGTTATAATGTAGTAATAATAGAAATAAAGTACACAATAAATATAATGTGCTTAAATCATCCCAAAACCATTCCCCCTCACCTTACCATCCATGGAAAAATTGTCTTCCGTGATACCGGTCTCTGGTGCCAAATTGGTTGGGAGCTGCCATTCTTCACGATCTCCTGTGTTGGTGTACAGTTGTTCGTGGCATTCTCTTACAGCCCTTCCGGTTTCCATCAGAGCAGTAGTAATGTCCCAGCTCCACTTCTGATTTCAGTTACTTGCATCTTCTCTTTTTTATCAGTAATTCTAGCTGTACTTCTGTCACTTTTGTTGATCTTTGTGAAATAACCAGCTTTTGTTTTCATTAATTCTCCTAGTCTCGATTTAATTTATCTCTGCTTTAATCTTTCTTTCTTTTTTACTTTCCCTGGGTTTAGTTCACTCTTTTTTAGTTCTTTAATGTGTCAAGGTAGATTTCTGATTGAGAGCTTTCTTCTTTTAATGTAGGAATTTACAGCTGTACGTTTTCCTCTGAGAGCTACTTTTGCCACTTCCCGTAAGTTTGGATGTGTTTTCATTTGTCTAAAAGTATTCTCTAATTTCTGTAGTGATTTCTTTGTCCCATTGGTTAAGAGCATGTTGTTTAATTTCCATGTATTTGTGAGTTTTCCAATTTTTCTTCTATTGGTTTTTAGTTTTATTCATGGAGAGAATATACTTTGTGTGATTTCATTCCTTTAAAATGTGTTAATAATTATTTATAGCCTAACTTATGGTCTATCCTGGATAACCCTAATTTGGGTATAATTTGATTTTTTTTTTTTGTAAGCATAGTTTATTGGGTTTTGCTACACCTGTTTGGTTTTTTATGTGTTTGTTTTGAGGCTTAGACAATAGAAATTTATTTCTCACCATTCTGAAGTCTGATAACTCCAAGATAAAGGTGCTGGCTGGTTTGGCTACTGGTAGAGGCCCTCTTTCTTGCTTGGAGACAACTGCCTTCTCCCTGTATGCTTACATGGTTGAAAGAGCACCTGTCCACTTTTAAATGTAGGCACTTAAACATTATTTCCTCCTGAGAATGGGTTTAACCTCATCTCACAAGTTGTTTTTTTTCATGTAGCACAAAATATTTATTAAATTTACCTTGTTCCATCTTTTACATAGAGTTTTTTTGTGTTTAATTTCTAAATACTTAGGAATTTTCCAGATTCCTTAATGTTACTGGTTTCAATTTAATACATTTGCTGTCCTTTGAAATGTATTGAAGGTTTTTTTTATGGTCCAGCATATGTAATCCTGGTTCTCTTGGCTGTTGTATTGGAGAAAGTTAAATGATTCAGAGATATATGGGAGGTGTAATTCATTGATCCTTTTTAAAAAGTTGATTTTCTTTCTTTCTCTCTCTCTCTCTCCCTGTCTCTTTCTCTTTCTTTCTCCTTTCCTTCCTTTTCCTTTCCTTCTCTGACAGGACCTTACTCTGTGGCCCAGCCTGAGGTACGGAGGCACAATCCCAGCTCACTGCAGCCTTGACTTCATGGCTCAAGTGATCCTTTTCCTCAGGCTCCCAAGCAGCTTTGGAAACTACAAATGTGCACCACTACACCCGGCTAAATTTTTTTTTTTTTACCAAAAATACAAAATTAGCTGGGCGTGGTGGTGCGTGCCTGTAATCTCAGCTACTTGGGAGGCTGAGGCATCAGAATCACTTGAACCCAGGAGTTGGAGGTTGCAGTGAGCCGAGATCACTCCACTGCACTCCAGCCTGGGCGACAAGACCAAAACTCTGTCTCAAATAAATAAATAAATAAATAAAATTTCCATTAGCTGAAAATAAATAACAGAATTTCTGTCACCCTAGAAAGTTCCCTTTGCTTCTTTCAGTCTGTCCCTGTCTTGTGATCCTCCACTGAAGCAACCTTTTTTTTTCCCCCCCCCAGTTCTATCAGTTTAAATAAGTTTCACCTATTCATGGACATCATATTGGTGGAAGCAGAGTGTTTCTTATGTGTCCAGATTCTTTTGGCCAGCATCATAGGGATTTCTCCATGTTGCATGTCTGCATAGTTTCTTTTTTATTGCTGAGTAGTATTTCATTCTGTAAACATATCACAATTTATATGTATATCCATTCTCTGGTTGATAAAGGTTTAGATTGTTTACAAGCGTTGGCTCTGAGGAATCAGATTGCTACAGGCATTTTTGTATGAGTCTTTGTGGATATAAATTGTTTAAAATTTCTCTTATGTATCTAGGAGAGAATTGTTGGGTCAGATGGTCAGTGTGCTTGTTAAAAACTGCCAAAGTGTTTTTGAAAGTAGTGGAACTATTTCACACTCCCACCATCAGTATATGAGAGATTGCCCCTAACTCGGCAGCATTTAGTATTGGTAGTCTTTTTTATTTTGGCTGCTCTAGTCTTAATTTGCATATCTCTGATGACTATGATGTTGAGCACCACTGGACATGATTCTTCTTTTTTTTTTTTTTTGTTTTTTTTTCTTTGTGGACATGATTCTTATTGGTTACTTACATTTTGTGAAATGTCTGTTTATTAAAGTTTTTTGCCCTTTTGTTGGGTTGATGTTCTTTTTTCCTTTCTGTTTTGAAGGAGTTCTACTTGTTTTTTTTTTTTTCAGTAAGCCTTTTGCACTCTTATGTAGGAGTTCTTTATATAATCTGAATATGAATTCTTTTTCAGGTGCATGCATTGCATATTTTTTCCCCCAATCTGGTTCACTGTTCATTTTCCTTTTTTCGTTTTTAGAGACAGGATCTCACTCTATTGCCTAGGCTGGGGTGCATGATCATAGCTCACTGCAGCTGTTCTCTATTAATTTGTTAGTGTCTGATTCATATCAAAATATTTTTAAATTCAAATTCAGTGAGCAGAGGAGGATGGCCGTTAGGGAGCAAGTTGGCAGAAGCACAGGTGGCCGCAAATCTCTAAAGTGGGAGAGTTGATGTGAGAAGAAGGTTGTGTCGGAGATTTTGCCCAGAGAGCAGATTTCCAAATCATTGCCTGTGAGGTTAGGCTGATTCTAGTGATGATGCAGTCCAGGCTGTGGCCCAAGGATGTGTTTTTGGTGTGGAATGTGGGTGCAAAGGGCATTAGAGATTGGAACTCATGGTTAGGCCTGGGTGGACCATCTTCATGGATAAAGCCGTCCTTAATGATCGCAGGCCTTGACGGTGAAGGAAGACCAGAAGTCTAGGACCAGAGTGTTTAATGAGTGAGGGGGTTGAACACAATTGTGCTTGGTGGCAAATTACCTAGGAAGAGTAATTCTGAACCCACTTATAGCAGATCAGGGGCTGTCCCCCACCACATTGCTGGGAGACTTTACCTAAGAAAGGTGAAAGTCCGGGATCAGCCAGAACTTGCTGCTCAGAAGAGGAAATACCCAAAGGCAAAACTTGGATTTTTCTTCGGTGAGCAGGAGAGACAGATAGCCTTGGACTACTCCCCGGTGTTCTTTCCTTTGCTACAGATGCCGGCTTGGAGAGGCCCATGAGAGCAAGAGAGTAGCTTTCTGGTTGTCCCGGTGCCCTGTTCAGGCAAACTAACTGTCATTCTTTGAGGATGGCAGCTCTGTCCCCAACACTTGGTAAGTTCTTGGGTCAGTGCGTGCCCTGAGAAAGTGATCGTTAAGTGGCCCCTGCCACTCGGTGGGGTAAAAGATATGGTACACCGTAGAGGGCTGCTGAGAGAGGATGGCTGAGTGGAAAAGGGGTAGGAACAGAACCCCAGCAGCCACCCCAGTGACTGTGTCTGATGAGGGTCTTGGTGGATCTGGGAGTGGGGGGTAGTGTCTGTGTCATTGATTCATGAAGAGGGTGCAGGTAATGGGTAACTTGGCACCATCTCATTTATTATTTTGATCAACTTCAGCAAGGTCACAACTCTACCTCTCAGAACTTGCATTTCTTCACTCATAGGTTGGGTCTATGTCACTTCTTATGAGTATGTAGCCCACCACCCTCTTTCTGTTTTTAGTGGAACAGGGCTGTTCTGACTTGTTACGAAAGTGGTGTGTGCAAGAGAGATGAGAGAGAGGATTGAAGATGTGAGCACTCAGAGTCAGTGTGAAGCAGTTTCCTGGTTTGCAAGTGTTGTTATTATGAGTCAGGGGCAGGCTCTGATTCTCATGAACCCTCTTTCTCCTCCAGCCATGTCTCACCCAGGACTCCACCTATCTCCAGGAGTCAGAATTTCCTCTTCTTCAAAAGACTGTTCCTGTCCCCGAGAATTTGGACCTGTTCGCGTGCAGTGGTCTGGAGCCTCACACACCCAGTGTTGGTTCCCAGGTGTGCTAAGATCTCCAGGCCCCTAGATCAGGAGAGGCACTTCCTAGAAACACCCTCACCCATGCATGCTGGAATTCTTTCCGAGCTTCATCTCAGCCAGTGGATGCCAGAACAGGGCCTGAGAGAGAGCCGAGGAATATTGGGACTGTCCTGGTGTTGGGGAAGTTAGGGGGAAGTGATTTATGTAGCACCTGTTTCCCTCATGCTTGCAAAATGCTCAGGCCCATGCTCAATCCCAGAGACTGGGGGCAAATAAAGCGAAAAGCTCTCAGAGTAGGCTGGAAGTGGAGGGAGAGTAGTCTCTTGTCAGGGTGGCATGTGAAGTGATGGACAGGACAATATGGCCTCATCAGGGAGAGAAGATGTCTGAGGAGTGGCGCCTGGAGGAAATGCTGAGATCTCTAGCAGGCCATCTGGAAATCCTGCGTTGGGTCTCTCATGCCGGGTCTTCAGCCTCAGCCATCTTACCGTGCACACCATTCGGCCGGTTCCTCGCTGACCCCCAAGTTTGTGTGGCATTCCAGGAATCAGTGACTTTCCAAGATGTTGCTGTGGACTTTACTGAGAAGGAGTGGCCCCTGCTGGATTCTTCTCAGAGAAAGCTGTACAAAGATGTAATGCTGGAGAACTACAGCAACCTCACTTCGCTGGGTAAGGCCGGCGTCATTCCTTCTCTTATTCATTCATGAATTAGATGTTTTTGTTTGAGTATGTCCTGTGACCCAGGAACTATGCAGGGGTTCAGAACACAGCTGTGAACAAGCAGCCCTGGCACCCATGTTCATGGGGCCTCTCCTGGGTATTGAGGCCCGTCCATCACAAGGACCTTGGGTGTTCTCTGGTATGTGTCTGAGCTTGGGCATGGGCTTCTGAGATACAAAATCTCCATTCTTTTGGAGGGTCAGTGTGTGGGTATTTGTGATCTTATTTCCTATCTCGTTTTCTTTTATTTACTTCTGGTAATGAAGGGGTCTCACTATGTTGCCCAGATTGATCTTGAACTCCTGGCCACAGGCACGAGCCACCGTGCCTGGCCTGTGGTTTTGTTTTCTATCAATCAAAAACTTTTACTGTGTTCCTTAGAAATGTTGCCATCATCATGTTGCTGCTCCTAAGTCAGACTTGCCCACCTTCAGAACGTTGAGCCCAGGCTAATGGAAGGGGTTGTCCTCTGCATGGCCCTCCCTCAACCTGTGTCTTTCCCATGGGTGTAGGGTATCAGGTTGGCAAACCCAGCCTCATCTCACACTTGGAGCAGGAGGAGGAGCCGAGGACAGAGGAGAGGGGCACACACCAGGGTGCTTGTGCAGGTGAGCAAGCCCCAGGCGAAGAGCAGTGCTGTGACTCCCTCCTTCCATGATTGGGGTGGAGGGAGGGGGGTTAGGGAATGTCACCCAGAGAAACTGAGAAATGCTGTTTCCCTCTTTGTGCCCACCGATTCTCTGACAAATCTTTTGGTGCACACACTCCTTCATATTTGACTTCCACATTCTCATTACTGGGCTCTTTGTCCCATTCTTCCACACTTGATGTTCCTGATCATCCTCTTTCTGTCGCTATCAACATCTATCTGAATTGACTTACATTTCTTTTTTTTTGTTGTTTTTTGTTTTTTTGAGACAGAGTCTCACTCCCATTGCTCAGGCTGGAGTGCAGTGGTGTGATCTTGGCTCACTGCAACCTCTGCTTCCTGGGTTCAGTGATTCTCGTGCCTCAGCCTCCCAAGTAGTTGGAATTACAGGTGTGCGCCACACGTCCAGCTAATTTTTGCATTATTAGCAGAGATGGCTTCATCATGTTGGCCTGGCTGGTCTCGAACTCCTGAGTTCAAGTGATCCGCCCGCCTCAGCCTCCCAAAGTGCTGGGATTACAGGTGTGAGCCACCACACCCAGCCTGAATTGACTTACCTTTCTATCTGGCATTGCCATATATCTCACACGACCAGATTTTTTAACAATTGCGTTTGCACCACTTTTCCTTACATAGCCTTAGGATCTGTTGAGAAATCCACCTGTCATTATCACCGTCATCCCCACCATTTTCCTTTTCCAACAAATTAATACTTTCCAATTTGTTTTAGATTGGGGAGACTCCATCTAAAACCAAGTGGTCACTTCTTATGGAAGATATTTTTGGGAAGGAAACGCCCAGTGGTGTGACAATGGTAAGGTTTCTTTATGATGATTCTGGATCTTCCTTGCACATCCGAGGAGACTGGGGCAGCCTAGCTTAGAAGAGCAGTTCAAACACCAGGGCAAGCAGCTTCCCTCAGAGGAAGCTGTGTTTCAGAGACACTGGGTATTACCAAGTTGGGGGAACCTAAACCTAACCTCAGACTACTTCACCTAGAGTGTCTCTGAGTAAAGATTTTTATAGCTATGTCTCAGATATTGAGTGTTGGGGCTCAGTGCAGTTTTGTTTTATTTTATATTTATGTTTTACACTGACTTATCAATTCAGTTTTGGTGGTGTTTATTTAAATTTTTTGGGAGACAGAGTCTCGTTGCCCAGACTGGAGTGCAGTGGCACCATCTTGGCTCACTGCAACCTCTGTCCCCCCAGGCTCAAGCCATCCTACCACTTCAGCTTCCTGAGCAGCTGGTACTGTTGGCATGCGCCACCACACTTGGCTAATTTTTCTATTTTTTGTAGAGATAGGATTTCACCATGTTGCCCAGGCTGGTCTCAAACTCCTGGGCTCTATCTGTTCACAGCAGTGTATGTGGGGATGATGCTTAGGGTTGCAATGAATGGGAGAATTGCCTTAGTCAGCACGCATATCTTAACCAACAGGAAAGAGCCGGTCTTGGAGAGAAGCCCACTGAATACGCTCACTTGTTCGAAGTCTTTGGCATGGGCACTCATCTTACTCAGCCAATGGGAAGGCACGCTGGCAAGAGGCCCTATCACCGCCGTGACTTCGGGGTAGCGTTCAAGAGCAGGCCGCACCTCACTCAGCACTTAAGCATGTACGACGGGAGAAAAATGCATGAGTGTCATCAGTGCCAAAAAGCCTTCACTACGAGCGCGTCCCTCACACGGCACCGGAGAATCCACACCGGGGAGAAGCCCTACGAGTGCAGTGACTGCGGGAAAGCCTTCAACGACCCTTCCGCCCTCAGGAGCCATGCAAGAACTCACCTCAAAGAGAAGCCCTTTGACTGCAGCCAGTGTGGAAACGCATTCCGGACCCTCTCGGCCCTGAAAATCCACATGAGGGTTCACACCGGCGAGAGGCCGTACAAGTGTGATCAGTGCGGGAAGGCATATGGCCGGAGCTGCCACCTCATCGCGCACAAGAGAACGCACACTGGAGAGAGGCCCTACGAGTGTCACGACTGTGGGAAAGCCTTCCAGCACCCCTCCCACCTCAAAGAGCATGTGAGGAACCACACCGGGGAGAAGCCCTATGAGTGCACGCAGTGCGGCAAAGCCTTCCGCTGGAAGTCGAACTTTAATTTGCACAAGAAGAACCACATGGTGGAGAAGACCTATGAATGTAAAGAATGTGGGAAGTCCTTTGGTGATCTTGTGTCCCGGAGGAAACACATGAGAATTCACATCGTCAAGAAACCCGTGGGAATGCCGGCAGTGTGGGAAAACCTTCCGAAACCAGTCCATCCTTAAGACTCACATGAACTCTCACACCGGAGAGAAACCCTACGGGTGCGACCTCTGCGGGAAAGCCTTCAGCGCAAGCTCAAACCTCACAGCACACCGGAAGATACACACGCAGGAGAGGCGCTACGAGTGCGCCGCCTGTGGAAAGGTCTCCGGCGATTATTTATCCCGGCGGAGGCACATGAGCATCCACCTTGTAAAAAGCGCGTCGAGTGCAGGCAGTGTGGCAAAGCCTTCCGGAACCAGTCCACGCTGAAGACGCACATGCGAAGCCACACGGGGGAGAAGCCGTACGAGTGCGATCACTGTGGGAAAGCCTTCAGCATCGGCTCCAACCTCAACGTGCACAGGAGGATTCACACTGGGGAGAAGCCCTATGAATGCCTCGTCTGCGGGAAAGCCTTCGAGCGATCACTCATCCCTCAGGAGCCACGTGAAAACCCACCGGGGAGAGAAGCTCTTTGTATCGTCCTTGTGGAAACGGCTCCAGTGAGTGTGCCTGCTTTAAAGACACAGGATTACTCCGATGGGAAACAGACCTCCTGGGTGTAAGAGGAAGCCTCTGTGAGCTGGCACCTTACTGAGTGCAAAAGAATCCACGTAATTTGGGAGGAATCCAATTCCTGTAAAAACTGGGAAGATGAGGTGTCCTCATCCCATGGGAGATTTGTGAAAAATCACACTGGGGGTGAAAATGTACATCTGTAGTATGGAGAGGCCTTTGGGGTACATTCGGCTCTTAACAAACACTAAGGCGAGAAACCCCAGCTTGGCATTTAATGCCAAAATGGCTTCAGCACCATTTGTAGCCTTCTGGGCCCATGAGTAATAATAAGCACAGTAGGGAAAATCTCTGTACACGCAGTGGCTGGGGAAGCTCGATTCCTGGTCTCCATCGATTCCTCATGACGGAAATCACACTGAAGAGAGAAATTAGTGAAGTAAGGAATGTGGGAAGGTCATGAATGGGTCCGCACACCACGGCCAGCTGTCTTCTTGTGGCTTGCAAGCTAACAGCTGCTCCCATCTTTAAAGAGGAAGAATGTGCGTGATAGAGAACATCTGTGGCCCGTGAAGTCTGAAATACTTCCAGTCATCTGTCCCTTTCCAGAAAAACTTGGCCAACCCTTGGTCTACAGCACGGGTTCTCAGCTGGGCAGCGATTTTGCTATCCAGGCATCATTTGGCAATGTCTAGAGACGTTGGTGGTTAGAACTGGGGAAAGGTACTCCTGACTTGTAGTAAGAAGGCATCAGGGATGCTACTATGTACCCTGCAGCACATAGGAGCCCCCCACAACAAAGAGTGCCCCCAAACGTCACTGTTGCTGAGGTTGAAAACCTCAATTACTGCCTGCAGCAACCCCTAAGGTTTTATGAATCTTGTGAGCACTTATGCCAGGAGAAGTTTCTTCTATAAAACTTTTAAAATACAATCAGTGCTGATAATTCCTGTGTGGAAATGATTCTAGCCATGGTCCCCTCACTTGTGCATGTGAATATTCTCACTGGGAGAGAAGCCCCAGTGAGACTTTCCAGTGAATACGGGATTGCACTTACTCTCTAATCATGAAAACAGACCCCCACCCCCCACTCATAAATTTTTTATTTTTATTTTTAACGTTACACTCTTCTAAATGAACTCTTAAGCCTCATCAAGAAAGGTTTGTATATAGTATTTTTACTATAGCTTCATGCTTGATAACATCCGAATTTCCTTTTGGACAGCCTCCTTGACCAGTGGCATGTTTAGATCTGTGTGACGTGAGGGTGTTTCTCAGTACCGATTTGTTCCTGGTACCTGATTCACAAGCATTGTGACCAGAGCATGATGTCTCCATCAAGTGGTGGTATGTTTGCAGCTTGCTGTCTAGCCAAGAGTGACAGATACTTTTTTTTTTTGAGACTGAGTTTTGCTCTTATTTCCCAGGCTGGAGTACAATGACACGATCTTGGCTCACTGCAACCTCCACCTCCTGGGTTCAAGCAATTCTTCTGCCTTAGCCTCCTGAGTAGCTTGGATTACAGGTGCCTGTCTCCATGCCCAGCTGATTTTTTGCATTTTTAGTAGAGACGGGGTTTCATCATGTTGGCCAGGCTGGTCTCAAACTCCTGACTTCAGGTGATCCACCTGCCTCAGCCTCTCAAAGTGCTAGGATTACAGGCAAGAGTGACAGATACTTCTAGTGGCTTCCCCATTATCCACTCTCATCTTCCAATACCAAGAGAATCCAGGTTCTGTCAAATTAGTAAGGTGTGCTGTTTTTAAAAGTCTCTTCCAGGTTTTCTTGCAGCTAGTACCATCCATGTCCCACAGCCCTGGCCATTGACAAATCAGCAGATGTCACCGCATGGGCTTCTGAGAAAGCTCTTGAACAGGGGTCGTTCCTAAACCTGAATTCTTCCCTGTATGTTTTGTTCTTTGCTTTACCCCCTACTTTTCACCTTACAAGGAGTTCCAGTACCTAGTATTGGAAGATTCACCTTATGACCATGCGGATGAAAGTCAGGGTCTAAAGAAGTGACTACAGGAAGTCCACAGCAACCCTGGCCTCCCCTGTGGGTCCTGTGAGTGGCTGCACCAGCCCTGGACTTGTTACTTCCAGACTTCTATCACATGAGAAGAAATAAAACTGGTTTTGGTTTAAGCTGCTATGGCTATTTCATTGTTTTTCTTTTAAATTTATTTATTTCAAGATAGGGGTCAAGTAGCTGAGAATACAGGCATGAGCCACCACACCTGGCTTGTTTTTCTATTTATTTATTGATAGGAGGGATTTCTACACCCAGCTGGATGCTGCCTGGAGCCCATGCACCTGGTCATTGGTGAGTTTTATAAGTAGTACCTAAACGTGTGGGTATAACATGTCTACTTTTAATTGTGAGATACAGGTTTTTTCATTTGGTTAAACCAACCTTTTACATTGTATTTCAACGCTTTGTTATACCTTGATATTTTCTTGATTTATTGATAGAGATGTATTAGTTTTCACAAAAGCTCAAGGACAGGTCCCGTCAGCATCTCTGTTTTGCATATGGGGAATCAGGCAAGAAAGTTGAGGTTTACTTATCTGAGGTCAGCCTGTTAGCTGGTAGCAGAGTTTGCCTTTGAACCCTGTTGTCTGGCTCTGGAGCTTAATAACTCTTTGATGCCAGGCACAGGCACTGTTTTGTGGTCTTCAGGGTCTGCAGCAGTGATTCTAGATTTTTGCCCTGGTGATGCTTACACTGTATTTGGGGTGGGGCACCTGATAAACTAGTAAATACACGGTATATCAGATGGTGGTAAATGCAATGGAAACAACCATGGTGATGAGAAGGAACGTGTGGGTTGAAGGAAGCTATAGCGTGGGTAGAGAAAGCCTTGCATTTAAGCAGAGATGTCAGGGAACTGCATGCATGTGCCCTTAATCTGGGGAAAAACACCCTTGGCAGCTCAAAGGCCACAGAGAACTGTGCTTGGGGCAGCCATGCAGCAGCAGAGGGGCTGGTGTGGTGGGGTGAGGCAAGCTTGGGCATCGTAGAAGATGATGAAGTCAGAGCTGTATCAGAGACTGTTCACCGGGGCATCTGGCTGGTTAACAAGATCTTGAACAGAAGAGTGACAGCTATCCAATTTCAGTTTTCAAAAGGATCACAGTGGCTTCTGGGTTGATAGGCTAAAGAGGGAGGAGATATGAACAGAAACCAGGTAGAAGGCCATTGCAGAATTCAAGTGATATGTAATGGTGGCCAGATTAAGTAGGAGGAGGAGTGGTGTGAGAGAGGGTCACGTTGATGAATATAATCATAGTTTCATTTTCATGTCCAGACTCTGCTCCTTTTATTGTTATCCCACTATTACGCTGTGAACTGCTAATGAATAGTTGGATTTTCTCATTTTTCCCAATTACAAACAGTGCTGCTGTAAGGTGTGCATGCCCTCTGGAGTACTGGTAAGTTTTTCCAGGAACGTGAAGTTGCTGAGTTGCAAGTTCTCTGCATGTTCATCTTATCAGTGTAATGCCAAAGTCATTTCTACTGTGCAAAATATAATAGAAAATATAATAGAATACAGTGTAATAATACCATGTGTGTATGTGTTTTAAAACAGATTTTTATTGAAATGTAACATACATGTAGAAATATGCTTAATTCATAAGTGTACAAACAAGTTATCACATGAACACTTCCATGTAACCACCAAGTCAAGAAAGAATATTACCAGTATTCCGGATACCTCCTCATTTTTCCCTCCAAATTACACACTCTACTGTGTAGGTAACTAGTAGTATTCCAACTTCTAATTGCAGTGTTGTAAAATCATTTGTTATTAAATGGGGGAAGTTGAAGCCAGGCACGGTGGCTCATGCCTGTAATCCCAGTACTCTGAAAGGCTGAGGTGGGTAGATCACCTGACGTCAGGAGTTTGAGACCAGCCTGAAAAAGATGGTGAAACCCTGTCTTTACTAAAAATACAAAAATTAGCCGTGCATTTGAGACCAGCCTGACCAGCTTTCTTAAAGCTGATGAACAAATGAGAAACTACATATTCACTAGGAAAATGTTAAATACATTTTAATCCTAATAAAGTGCTTTTAGAGTTATCAGGATATATATTGGTGGGGAGTCCCAACTGATACAATGAATAGGAATACAATGATACTATTGATACTATATATACAATGAATGGCAAGAAGAACCAAAGGCAAGAATTGATACAATGAATATGATTCGTCTGTGGTCATTACTCATATTTAATTCTATTTATTTATTTATTTATTTTTGAAACAGTCTTGCTCTGTCGCCCAGGCTAGAGTGCAGTGGTGCGATCTCAGCTCACTGCAACCTCCGTGCCTCCTGGGTTCACATGATTCTTGTGCCTCAGCCTCCCCAGTAGCTAGGATTACAGGAGCGCGCCACCACACCCAGCTAATTTTTGTATTTTTAGTAGAGACAGGTGGGTTTCACCATGCTGGCCAGGCTGGTCTTGAACTCTTGGGCTCAAGTAATCTGCCTGCCTTGGCCTCCCAAAGTGCTGGGATTACAGGTGTGAGCCACCCTGCCCTGCCCACTACTCACATTTTAATCAACAAGGACAAATTTATGAAGGAAAACACATTGAATGTAATAAAATTGTTGAAGCCTTGAATATGAAGTCTAACATTACTCAGAATAAGCGAATTCATACTGGAGAGAACTGTTATCAATACCTTGACTTTGGGAAAGCTCTCAGATATGCAAATTAAATGGTGTTTAAAAGTATATTTACAGAGTTATATTACTCCTGTACCTACTATGTATAATAATTTGGCTTCTTCTATTTAATATTGTATTTGAGATGCATCCATATTGTTTCATTACCAGGTTATTCTTTTTTTTTTTCTTTGAGATACAGTCTCACTTTGTTGTCTAGGCTGGAGTGCAGTGGCACAATCTCAGCTCACTGTGATCTCCACATCCTGGGCTGAAGCGATCCTCCCATCTCAGCCTCCCAAGTAGCTAGGACCACAGGCATGCACCATCATGCCAGTCTAATTTTTTGTAAAGACAAGGGTCTCACTATGTTGCCCAGGCTGGCCTCAAACTTGTGAACTTAAGGAATCTGCCCGCTTTGGCCTCCCAAACTGTTAGGATTACAGGTGTAAGCCACCGCACCCAGTCATCAGGAGTTTATTTTTATTGCTGCATATTTTTCTAGTGTATAAATATGTCCAGTTTGTTCAATCAACTGTTGAGGGCATTTGTTGATGAATGTATTCCACAAATTGTGCTGCTGTGAACATTTGCTTTTGTTTTTTATTTATTTTTTAAAAATAGAAACAGGGTTGACTGGGCACGTTGGCTCACGCCTGTAATCCCAGCACTTTGGGAGGCCGAGGTGGGAGGATCACCTGAGGTTGGGAGTTTGAGATCAGCCTGACCAACATGGAGAAACCTCGTCTCCACTAAAAATACAAAATTAGCCAGGTGGCATGGTGGCGCATGCCTGCAATCCCAGCTACTCGGGAGGTTGAGGCAAGGGAATCTCTTGAACCCGGGAGGCAGAGGTTGCAGTGAGCCGAGATTACGCCATTGCACTCCAGCCTGAGCAACAAGAGCAAAACTCTGTCTCCAAAAAAAAAAAAAAAAAAAAAAAAAAGTAGAAACAGGGTCTAGCTATGTTGCCCAGGCCAGTCTTGAACTCCTGGCCTCAGGCCATCCTCCCACCTTGGTGTCCCAAAGTGCTGGGATTACAGGTGTGGGCCACTGCACCCAGCCCATGAATATTCTTGTACATGTTTTTTGTTTGTTTGTTGGTATACTTGTAAACTTTTTTTGGTGGGGATGTATATTTAGGATGGAGTTTCTAGGTCATAGGAAATACCTGTGGTCCCATTTATTCAATACTACCAAACAGTTTTCCGAAGGCATTATATCAGTTTACTCTCCTATTATCTTGCCAATATTTTATATTGCATATCTTTTTCATTTTGGCCATTATGATGAGTATGTAGTAGTACCATAATTTTGATTTTTAATTTTTTTAACTTTTTATTTTAAACTAATTTTAGACTTAAAGAAAAGTTACATAAATAGCACACAGACTTCCTATATACCCCTCAGGTTCCCATTGTTAATGCAGTCAACTTGTCTACCTTTCCTTTATGGTGAGGACTTTTTTAAAAACAAACAAACAAACAAACAAAAACAGAGTCGCTCTATTGTCCAAGCTGGAGTGCAGTGTTGCGATCTCAGCTCACTGCAACCTCTACCTCCCAGGTTCAAGGAATTCTTATGCCTCAGCCTCCCAAGCAGCTGATACTACAGGCATGCACCACCATGCCCAGCTAATTTTTTTTTTTTTTTTTTTTTTTTTTTTTTGTATTTTTAGTAGAGACAGGGATTTGCCATGTTGGCCAGGCTGGTCTTGAACTCCTGACCTCAAGTGATCTGCTTGCCTTGGCCTCCCAAAGTGCTGTGATTACAAGCATGAGCCACCTTGCCCAGCCAGGTCAGGCTTTTTTGGTGATCTCTTTAAGAAGGTTGGTTTTTATGCCTGTTTTTCAGGCAACCCCTGAAAACCTGTCCAAGTAACCAGCAAATTGTCTGGTTTCTTTGCTATCTCTTATCTATAATTTCTCTAGCCTTATTCATGCAGGGATTTTAAGAGAAACATTTCTTAGCTTAACTTTCTGGACATGATCTCACGGTGCACTCTCTGCATCCCCGAGTGTCTCTGTGGAGCTTACACTACTTTGGTTTGCTAGTCCTTCAACAGCAATCTCTGGGCCGGGCACGGTGGCTCATACCTGTAATCCCAGCACTTTGGGAGGCTGAGGCTGGTGGATCGCTTGAGGTCAGGAATTCGAGATCAGCCTGGCCAACATGGTGAAACCCCATCTGTACTAAAAATACAAAAATCAGACAGGCACGGTGGCGGGCATCTGTAATTCCAGCTATTCGGGAGGCTGAGGCAGGAGAATTGCTTGAACCTGGGAGGTGGAGGTTGCAGTGAGCCGAGACAATTGCACTCTAGCCTGGGCACAGAGCAAGATTTGATCTGAAAAATAAAAATAAAAATAAAAATAAAAAAGCAATCTCTGACTCAGAGAAAGGTGGGATTCTCTCTAAGGAGGATTTCACCAGCTCCCTTGAGGTCAGATCCTAGGGTCCAAGAATGAGATACTCTCAGGGTAAGAGGAAATGTGGTAGGACAGAGGATGACACATGGCTTGTCTCTTGGGATCAGGAAGTCAGCCATCCAGGAATTCCCCCCTTCGTGTTCACATCTGATCTGTGCTCATTCATTAAAGATTTGAGCTGCCTTAGGGGAAGAAATGAGAGTACTGCACACATTTGGCTAATGAGCAGCTTTGAAAATTAAGCTCCTAGGGGCCACAGAGACTGCAAATAATCTACCTGTGACCACGCCACTCAGCAGCCCCGCTCAGTCAGGAAACATCACACCTGAGTCTTGTTCCAGAGATGATCCCTCTTGCCCAAGAGTGCGTTGCCTTACTTGGTTCATCTGCCCTTTTTGGGGACAGACCTTCCATTTCTTCTTTCAATTTTCCAAGAAAAAAATGAAGAATTCCTCACTGATGTCTTCAAGGTAAATCTGAAGTGCCCCCAATAAATCCTGTGAGAAATTGAACAAGTTTTTTTTTTCTTTCTTCCTGTGGTATCTGGAGGACAACCATAAGGTAAGAGACATTTCAGTGGAATTGTTATAAGTGAGATTCCAAACTAATCTGTGACCCTTTTCTTGATATATTTACTTCCCTTGTTTTCATATACTTTGTAACCAGATTTCAGTATTTTTAGCTCTTGTTCCCTCTTCTAAATCCAAGGATGTTTTCCCCCACCTAAGTGTGAATTAGTCCCTTCAAAAGGAATCTGGCCAAGCGCGGTGGCTCACGTCTGCAATCCCAGTTCTTTGGGAGGACAAGGCAGGTGAATCACCTGAGGTCAGGAGTTCAAGACCAGCCTGGCCAACATGGTGAAACCCCGTCTCTACTAAAATTATAAAAATTAGCTGGGCGTGGTGGCACAAACCTGTAATTCCAGCTACTGGGGAGGCTGAGGCAGAGATTTGCTTGAACCCAGGAGGCGGAGGTTGCGGTGAGCTGAGATCACACCACTGCACTCCAGCCTGGACGACAGAGCAAGGCTCTGTCTCAAAAAAATAAATAAATAAAGTCATTGCAGGACCCCTGAGCGCTGTGCTAGGACACATGTATCCTAGCATCTATTCATTTTTCATCCCTGCAACACCCCGGTGCATTTTTATAGCAGTTCCCGTTAGAGAAGTGAGAAACGGAGTCTGCTCAGAGAGGTGCAGGGACCTTCCGACGTCACAGATCTATGTCACAATTGAGGCATTCATGACTGAACTGACAACTCTCTGAGTCCAAGTTTTGTTTTCTTCCTTTCTTTGCTTTTTGAGATGAAGTTTCACTCTGTCACCCACCCTGGAGTGCGGTGGTAAAATCTCAGCTCACTGCAACCTCCACCTCCTGGGTACAAGCGATTCTATGGCGTCAGCCTCCCAAGTGGCTGGGATTACAGGCACCTGCCACCACGGTCTGCTAATTTTTATATTTTTTTTTAGTAGAGACAGGATTTCACTATGTTGGCCAGGCTGGTCTCAAACACCTGATCTTGTGATCCACCCACCTCGGCCTCCTAAACTGCTAGGATTAGAGGCATGAGTCACCATACCCGGCCCTGAGTCCAGATTTTATGCACCAATGGTTGAAGCTTTTATAATCACTTGTCTTTCTCCAGTGAAAGCCAACTCCTGGTTGGGGGCCTGGATTTTGTTTTTGTTTGTGTGTTTATTTTAAGAGGCAGAGTCTTGCTCTGTTGCCCAGACTGGAGCGCAGTGGCCCTATCGAAGCTCACGCAGCCTCCAACTCCTGGGTTCAAGTGATCCTCCCATCTCAGCCTCTCAAGTAGCTGGGACTACAGACATGTACCACTGTGCCTGGCTATTTTTAAATTTAATTTAATTTTTAAAAATTTTAAGTAGAGATGGGGGTCTTGCTATTTTATTCAGGCTGGTCTCAAACTCCCGGCCTTGAGTGACCCTTCTGCCTCAGCCTCCCAAAGTGCTGGGACTATGGGTGTGAGCCACTGTGTCTGGCCAGGGCCTCAATTTGTGAAGCGAAGGGCTGAGATGGGCTCATTGTACCATGCAACTGTTCACATGCTGTGATTCTGTGGTAGGTTTGCCCCAACTCTTGAGTCATTATTACAGAATTTCCTTAACTTATGGGTTTATGAGAACAGCAGGCAGATGTTTTGACATTGCCAGCATGCATCAATTCTTTACTTCCTGTTTTGGGGGCTCCAGGATCAATTCTCAAGAATCTTGATAAGCCAGAGGGAATAGGAAAGGCTTGGTGCTGATTCACACGGGACACCTCCAGGAATCAGTGCTGAGGCTCAGGGTTTGCCTGCACCAGGGGCTGCACCAGAAATAATAGGAAGGGTGGGCGTGGTGGCTCAAGCCTGTAATCCTGGCACTTTGGGAGGCTGAGACAGGAGGATTGCTTGAGCCCAGGAGGATGAGGCTACAGTAAACTATGATCATGCCCCTGCAGAGACCCTGCAAAGAAGAAAGAGAGAAAGAAAGAAAAGAAAGGAAAGAAAAAAGAGAAAGAAGGAAGGAAGGAAAGAAAGAAAAGAAGGGAGGGAGGAAGAAAAATGAGGAAGGAGAAAGAGGAGGGAGAGAGGGAGGAAAGAAGGGAGGAACAGAAAGAAAGAAAGGAGAGAAGGGGAAAGAAAAAAAGGAAAAAAGAAGGAAAGAGAAGGAAAGAAGGAAGGAAGGAAAAAGGGAGAAGGGGGGTATAGGAGGTAGGGGAGAGAAAGGAAGGAGGGAAAGAAAAGAAGGAGAAAAAAAGGAAAGAAAGGAGAAAGAAGGAAGGAAGGAAAGGGAGAAAGGAAGGAAGGAAGGAAAGAAAAGGAGGGAGGAAGAAAAAGAAATGAGGAAGGAGAAAGGAGGGAGAGGGAGGAAGAAAGGGAGGGAGAGAAAGAGGAAGGAAGGGAAAGAAAGAAAAGGAAGGAAGAAAGAAGAAAGGAAAAAAAGAAAGGAAAGAGGAAGGAAGGAAAAGGGGAGAAAGGGGGATAGGAGGTAGGGAGAGAAAGAGAAAGGAAGGAAGGGAAAGAAAAGAGAAGGAGAAAGAAAAAGGAAAGAAGGAGAAGGAAAGAAAGGCAGGAAAAAGGTCTTTAATTTCTAACTGGTTTGGTTTTGATGATACAGACAAGATTAAAGAATTTACTCTTAAGTTTTGTTTTCTTAGCACTCCCCATCTTTTCCATCAGACTCATCAATAACATGAAAGCAGAAAACTTCTCAGACACTCCAGAATTCCTTCTCTTGGGATTGACAGGTGATGCCCGAGCTGCAGCCCATCCTCTTTGAGCTGTTCCTGTCCATGTACCTGGTCACGGTGCTGGGGGAACCTGCTCATCATCCTGGCCGTCAGCTCTGACTCCCCACCTCCACACCCCCATGTACTTCTTCCTCTCCTTCCTGTCCTCGATCGACATTGGTTTCACCTCCACCACGATGCCCAAGATGCTGGTGAATATCCAGGCGCAGACTCAAGCCATCAGTTACACCGGCTGCCTCACCCAAATCTGCTTTGTCCTGGTTTTTGCTGGATTGGAGAATGGAATTCTGGTCATGATGGCTTATGATCGATTTGTGGCCATCTGTCACCCACTGAGGTACAATGTCATCATGAACCCCAAGCTCTGTGGGCTGCTGCTTCTGCTGTCCTTTATCATTAGCCTTCTGGACGCTCTCTGCACACGTTGATGGCTCTACGGCTGACCTTCTGCACAGACCTGGAAATCCCCCACTTTTTCTGTGAACTGGCTCATATTCTCAAGCTTGCCTGTTCCAATATCCTCATCAATAACATCCTGGTGTATTTAGTGACCAGTCTGCTAGGGGTCGTTCCTCTCTGGTATAATTTTCTCTTATACACGAATCGTCTCCTCTGTCATGAAAATTCCATCAGCCAGTGGAAAGTATAAAGCTTTCTCCATCTGTGGGTCACACTTGATCATCGTTTCCTTGTTCTATGGAACAGGGTTTGGGGTGTACCTTGAGTTCTGCAGCGACCCACTCCTCCAGGAAGGGTGCAATAGCATCAGTGATGTATACTGTGGTCACCCCCATGCTGAACCCGTTCATCTACAGCCTGAGAAACAAGGACATGTTGAAGGCTTTGAGGAAACTGATACTTAGGATACTGTCTTTCCATTGAGGTCTCAGCTACTTTGGGCCAACACTACTGGAATATGTCAGGGAGAAAGAAGTAATGAGAAGTCTAGAAACCCTGACCAATGTCTTTGTTTTTTATTTGTTTTCATTTTGTTTGTTTGTTTGTTTTGAGATGGAGTTTAGCTCTTGTTGCCCAGGCTGGAGTACAATGGCACAATCTTGGCTCACTGTAACCTCCGCTTCCTGGGTTCACATGATTCTCCTGCCTCAGCCTCCTGAGTAGCTGGGATTACAAGTGCCCAGCACCATACCCAGCTAATTTTTTTTTTTTTTTTTTTTTGAGATGGAGTTTCGCTCCTGTCGCCCAGGCTGGAGTGCAATGGTGCGATCTTGGCTCACCACAACCTCCACCTCCCGGGTTCAAGCGATTCTCCTGCCTCTGCCTCAAGAGTAGCTGGGATTACAGGTGCCTGCCACCATGCCTGGCTAATATTTTGTATTTTTAGTAGAGATGGGGTTTCTCCATGTTGGTCAGGCTGGTCTCAAACTCCCAACCTCATGTGATCCACCCATTTCGGCCTCCCAATGTGCAGGGATTACAGGCATGAGCCACTGTGCCCACCTAATTTTTCTATTTTTAGTAGAGACGGGGTTTCTCCATGTTGGCCAGGCTGGTCTCAAACTCTTGGCCTCAGGTGATCTGCCCGTCTTGGTCTCCCAAAGTGCTGGGATTACAGGTGTGAGCCACTGTGCCCAGCCTGACCAATATCTTCGAATACCTGAGACCAGAGATCAGATGGTTCAGGGTGATCGTTTTGGAATCAGACCATCTGGACTTGAATTCTTTTTGGAGTGATTGATTAATTGATTTTTGAGACAGTCTCTCACTCTGTCACCCAGGCTGGAGTGCAGTGGTGTGATCACAGCTCACTGTAGCCTCGAATGCTGGGCTCAAGTGATCCTCTCGACTTAGCCTGCCGAGTGGCTGGGACTACAGGTGCATGCCACCACACCTGGCTATTTTTTTATTTTTGTATCAATGCATAAAAGATGGACATTGTTTCAGGATACAATGATAATGTAATTAATTCATATAATGTGCAAGGATCAAACTGGTGTCTACTAAAAATACAAAAATTAGCCAGGTGAGGTGGCATGCACCTTTAATCCCAGCTACTTGAGAGGCTGAGGCAGGAGAATCACTTGAACCCGGGAGGCAGAGGTTGGAGTGAGCTGAGATCTCACCACTGCACTCCAGTCTGGTGACAGAGCAAGACTCTGTCTCAAAAAAAAAAAAAAAAAAAAAAAAAATCTCATCCCTCACATATCTCCCCCAGAGGTTCAGAGTCACTAGTTCCTGGGTGACGATATATAGGAAAGCCTCAGGTGATTCATCTCTGCAGGTGTTCTATAGGCATCAGTAGAAGTTCTGCACTAGAGGACACCTTGGATGTCAGACAGGGAGCTGTATCCCAGATGTGGTGCTAAAAATAACCCCCGTCAACCTCCAAAAATGACCATGACAGAAGGCTCTCCAGTCAATCCTTTCTTTACCTTTGAGACCTCTGCTATTTTTGTTTTTGTTGTTATTGCTTTTACTTACAAATTTTCTGAAGCCTTTTTTTTTTTCTGTTTGTGTTGCCCAGGCTGGAGTGCAGTAGCACAATCATAGCTCACTGCAGCCTCAGTTCCTGCACTTGAGCAATCCTCCTGCGTTAGACTTCTGAGTAACTGGAAATACAGGTTTGCACCACCACTCCTGGCTGAGACCTCGGCCGTTCTAACCCCGGACCTCCAGAGACGATTCAGACTGGTGGCTCCCCCTCTTTAGCTTCCGTAGAGAGTGATAGCTTTAATCTCGTCAACCTGACTTTCATTTGTCTTACCCTACACTCAGCATCTTCTTCTCAAAGGAAATTAGTTCTGCATGGACTAACCTTCCTACAAAGGTGAATGTAAACGTTTTGCAAAGAATCCTAGACTGCAGTGAGTGCTTGAAGATATCAATGATACAATCCATTTAATAAATCATGATTCTCTATGTGGACTCCACTACAGAAGAGTAAGAAACACAACAAAACGACTGAAAAAGGTGAAAACTCAGATGCATTCTTACAAATAAATCAATATTGCTGTTTCTTCTTTTTAAAATTCTAAACATGGTAATAAGGTTTTGTTTAATGACTTTCCCAAAATACATTTTTGCAAAGACTATATTTCTTATTGTATGTGATCGATGAAATCTGTGTTCCGTGGTGTTCAGTTAGTGCTTTGGCAAAGATTTTCTTGAATGTTTGAAGCTAATACAAACACACAAATAGCACCTCTCTCTGTCTAGCTAAACACAGAAAAATTTTTATGGAAAGTTTTTATTCCTTTGGCAAGTTCATATTATATGAAATCCACTAATAGACAAATGTTGTACAAACAAAAATAAAGGTGAGTATAAGTGGTTTTTTAATACATTAAATACACTTTGGGAGGCTGAGGCAGGCAGATCACCAGGTCAGGAGTTCAAGAGCAGCCTGACCAATATTGCGAAACCTTGTTTCTACTAGAAATACAAAAATTAGCCCGGTGTGGTGGTGCACACCTGTAATCCCAGCTACTCAGGAGGCTGAGGCAGGAAAATCCCTTGAACCCAGGAGGTGGAAGTTGCAGTGAGCCGTGATCATGCCACTGCACTCCAGCCTGGGTGACAGAGCTAGACTCTGTCTCAAAAAAAAAAAAAAAAAGAAGAAGAAAAAGAAAATCTTTGGTGGAGGTGGTGGGGTTTGCTATGTTGCCCAGGCTGGCCTGGAACTCTTAGGCCCAAGTGATCCTTCCGCCTCCACTTTTCGAGGTGCTGGTATTACAGGCGAGAGAGCCACTGTGCTCCAGTCTCTTTCCCTTTTCAAAAACATGCATCTTCTCCCTCAGCCCTCAGTCCCCTCCTTCCTCCTCCATTGCCTGCTCTACCGTCCTCCCACCGTATTCACCTGTTTATTTTCCTGTCTCCTTCCCTCCAAGATCTTGTTTGCACACCTGATGAAGAAAGATAATAAAGCAATTGTTCTCAGTTGTTGTGACTAGGGAGCTATTGAATATCACACTTGCACCTTCAGGGGTGCATCCCCAAGTGTCTCTGTGGAGCTTACACTAGTTTGGTTTGCTAGTCCTTCAACAGCAATCTCTGGGCTGGCACGGTGGCTCACACCTGTAATCCCAGCACTTTGGGAGGCCGAGTGGGTCGAATCACGAGGTCAGGAGTTTGAGACCAGCCTGGCCAATGTGGTAAAACCCTGTTCTACCAAAAGTACAAAAATCAGCTGGGTGTGGTGGCGCGTGCCTATAATCCCAGCTACTCAGGAGACTGTGGCAGAAGAATCACTTGAACCTGGGAGGCGGAGGTTCCAATGAGCTGAAATCATGCCACTGCACTCCAGCCTGGGTGACAGAGTGAGACTGTATCTCAAAAAAAAAAAAAAAAGGAAAGAGAGAGAGAAAAAAAAAGTGAATGATGTACACCTGGCCTCTATGGCCTCTAGGGTCAGGGCAGCAGCCATTCTGAATTCCTGAATTTCTTCCTTGTTCTTCAAGGATTTGGATTTGAGTACCCTGGGATTACAGTGCCAATATAAATTCCTTGGCTAATGAGGAGCTTTGGCAATTAAGCCTCTAGGGAGGCAGAGGCTGCAACGTGCCTGTGACTCCCTCATTCAACAGTCATTCCTCAGAGAAGAAATAGCTCACTTGCGTCACTTCCCCTCAAATGATCTCTCCTGCCCAAAAGCCCACTGCCTCACTGAGTCCCTCTGCCCTTCCTGAAGACAGGCCTTCTTCTGTATGATACATCCAGAGGAGTCAAGAATAGCTCTTCCGTGACGTCAACCAGGTACACCAACGTCCCTTAGTAAATGTCTGGAAATGTGAGGAGGCAGGATTGCTTGAGCCCAGGAGTTCCAGGATGCAGTGAGCTATGATTGCACCACTGCACCACAGCCTGGACAACAGAACAAGATCCTGTCTCTTATATCATGCCTGTAATCCCAGCACTTTGGGAGGCCAAGGTGGGTGGATCACCTGAGGTCAGGAGTTTGAGACCAGCCTGGCCTGGGGTTCTGCAGAGAAACCCCGTCTCTACAAAAATACAAAAATTAGCTTGGCGTGGTGTTGCACACCTGTAATCCCAGCTACTCCGGAGGCTGAAGCAGGAGAATTGCTTGAACCTGGAAGGCAGAGGGTGCAGTGACCCAGATTGCACCACTGCACTCCCGCCTCCTGCATGGCAGAGCAAGACTCCATCTAAAAAAAAAAGTTTGGAAATGAGGGCAGGTGTTTTGCTACAATTTCATTCAGGGGAAGCTGTGAAGACAATGAAAAGATCAGATGATTAGACTCACGTCACCATGGGTCTCCTGCATAACCGTGTATCATTTTTACATGTTTCCTCTTACTTTTGCACAATATTCAATTTATTCTCATCTAGTAATCTGAGGAACAGTCTCTGCCATAGCCAGGAGCATTTTCCTCTTGAGAAGAAAGCTGCCTCTTCTACAACAAGATGACTATTATCAAATCCTTGACATTTACTTGCAATTTTGCATTGGTGGGGGGACAGAAAATTTTCTAAACTTCAGCTCATCTTTCTTTTACTGATTCTTGATAAATCTTTGTATTGTCCCTGGGCAACCAGGCGGAAATGTTCAAGATGTCCTGCCTCCTTAGTCTATCTGCTTCTCTATAAAACTACCAAATGGCTTAATAATCAAATAACATAGACAGTTTGGTTTTAAAGAAGCACCACCCTTAAAGTTTTTCCAGACTTAAAAATTACTGGCGCTCTGTTATATCAGATTCTCCTTCCTTCCTCCCACCCTCCTTTCCTTCCTTCCTACCTCCCTCCTTTCCTTCCTCCCTTTCTTCCTCCCTCCCTCCCTCCCTTCCTCCTTCCCTTCCTCCTTCTCTCCCTCCCTCCCTTTCTCCCTCCCTCCCTTCCTTTCTCCCTTCCTCCCTTCCTCCTTCCCTCCCTTCCTCCCTTCCTCTTTCCCTCCCTTTCTTCCTCCCTTTCTTCCTCCCCTCCCTCCCTTCCTTCCTCCCTCCCTCCCTTTAGTCCTCCCTCCCTCCCTCCCTTCCTCCCTCCCTCCTTCCCTCCCTTCCTTCCTCCCTTCCTCCCTTCCTTCCTTCCTCGCTTCTTCCTCCCTCCCTCTGTCTCTCTCTCTCTCTCTTTCTAGTTTTGCTCTGTTGCCCAGGCTGGAATACAGTGGTGCAATCTCGGCTCACTTCAACCTCCACCTCCCAGGTGCACGCGATTCGGCTCACTTCAACCTCCACGTCCCAGGTTCACGCGATTCGGCTCACTTCAACCTCCACATCCCAGGTGCACGCGATTCGGCTCACTTCAACCTCCACGTCCCAGGTTCACGCGATTCGGCTCACTTCAACCTCCACGTCCCAGGTTCACGCGATTCGACTCACTTCAACCTCCACCTCCCAGGTTCACGCGACTCGGCTCACTTCAACCTCCACGTCCCAGGTTCACGCGATTCGGCTCACTTCAACCTCCACGTCCCAGGTTCACGCGATTCGGCTCACTTCAACCTCCACCTCCCAGGTTCACGCGATTCGGCTTACTTCAACCTCCACCTCCCAGGTTCATGCGACTCGGCTCACTTCAACCTTCACATTCCAGGTTCAAATGATTCTCCTGCTTCAACCTCCTGAGTAGCTGGGATTACAGGCCTGCGCTACCACATCGGGCTACTTTTTATATTTTTAGTAGAGACAGTGTTTTGCCATCTGGGTCAGGCTGGTCTCGAACTCCTGGCCTCAGAGATCCGCCCACCTTGGCCTCTCATAGTGCTGGGATTACAGGTGTGAGCTACCATGCCCAGCCTCAGGTCGTTTCCAAAGTAACAAATAATGTGCATACAAAAGGCATCTTTTTGGTAGTCCCCCTTATTTATCTTCTTTCTTTCCCAGGGTGGTGAAATTCCACCCTGCTGGCCAAGGAAACATACATCGATGACCTTGCCACCACTCATATCTCCTTCATACTCATCAACATCATGAAAACCAGAAACCAAACAGCTGTTACAGAATTTCTTCTCCTGGAGGTGACAGAGGGTCAGAGCTGCAGACTGTCCTCTTCAGCCTGTTACTGTCCATGTACCTGCTCACCCTCCTAGGGAAGCTGCTTCTTGTCCTGGCTGTCATCTCTGACTGTCACTCCGCACCCTCATGTACTTCCTACTCTCCATCCTGTCCTTTATTGGCCTCTGCTTCAGCATCATCATTATCCCAAAGATGCTGGTGAACATCCAAACTCAGAATCGCAGCATCACTTCCACAGGCTGCCTCACCCAGATCTGCCTTGTCCTGGATTTTGCTGGCTTGGAAAGTTGCATTCTTGCAGTAATGGCCTATGACTGTTATGTGGCCATTTGTTACCCACTGAGGTACTCAGTTATCATGAATGTCCATCTCTGTGGCCTGCTGATTCTTCTCTCTGTGTTCATGAGCACTGTCGATGCCCTGGTTCAGAGCCTGATGGTATTGCAGCTGTCCTGCAAACACATTGAAATCCCTTTGTTCTTCTGTGAAGTGTTCCTCAAGCTCGCCTGTTCCGATACCCTCATTAATAACATCCTGATATATTTTGCAAGTAGCATATTTGGTGCTATTCCGCTCTCTGTAATAATTTTCTCTTATTCTCAAATAGTTGCCCCTGTTCTGAGAATGCCATCGGCAAAGGAAAGTATAAAGCCTTTTCCACCTGTGGGTTTGACTTCTCTGTTTTTTCCTTGTTCTACGGGACAGCTTTTGGGGTGTACATTAATTTTGCTGTTGCTGACTCTTCCCGAATCACTGCTGTGGCTTTAGTGATGTACACTGTGGTCCCTCAAATGATGAACCCCTTCATCTACAGCCTGAAGAATAAGGGCATAAAGAAATCCTTGAGGAAACTCACTGGTAGGCTACTTTCCCTTTTGGGATCTTTGTCCTCTGCTTTGAACTGGAACTTCTAAAATGAATCAACAAACAGGATTCTTTGGCAAGCCAGAGTGCCTGACTCTTGCATCGTCAAGATTTTCTTAAAGTGACCAGTCTACATCATGGATGTATTTTTCTTTGGAGTTGAAATCTTGCCTCTTGTGTAGCTCTGTCATGTGTCAAAAAGGAATTCCATTCTCAAAGCTCAGTTTCTTTGGATGGGGAATCTAAAAAGTTAAGCTGGCCGGGTGTAGTGGCTCATGCCTGTAATCCCAGCTCTTTGGGAAGCCAAGGTGGGCAGATCATGAGGTCAAGAGATCCAGACCATCCTGGCCAATATGGTGAAACCCTGTCTCTACTAAAAATACAAAAATTAGCTGGGCATGTTGGTGGGTGACTGTAGTCTCAGCTACTTGGGAGACTGAAGCAGGAGAATCGCCTGAACCAGAAGGCAGAGGTTGCAGTGAGACAAGATCATGCCATTGCACTCAGAGAGAGACTCCATCTCAAAAAAAAAAAAAAAAAAAAGTTAACCTGTGGCAAGTGTGACAGTGATTTGGTTGGGTAATATTCTCAGAATAAGGAAAAATAGGTCAGGGCAAGAATCTAAAGAAGATTGTGTTCACAACAGAGAATTGATTTTGCCTGATATTTGGCCAATATTTAGGGCCATATGAAATGCACTCCAGAGTGAAACCTATTGTGCAGAATGGGAGCTGATAATTCATACCACAATTCTGTAATTTTAGAGCCCAGTCACTACTAAACAATATCTGTGCAGGTCAACATTGCCATCTACTACCCTCAGTTTTATCATCAATAAAATTGCTATAATTAGATTATTTCAGTATGAGATATTCTATCTTGATCAGTGAAGAAGTCTGCTTCATTGAAAGAAATGTTGACTGTAAGGTATATTGTTGAGTCGAAATGAGGAAACTGAGGCCAGTATAAGAAAATGCAAATTCGATTTATTCAGCTCCCGGGCGAGGTTCTATGGTCCAAGTAAGGGCCAGAGAAGTCACACTTAACTTTTTAGGGTAAGGGGTTTTATAAGGAGTGAAGGCATTTGATTGACATAGGGGAGACAAAGCATAAGGCACTTGACTGGATATTGGGACCCAGGAAGTGGAGTGAAGGCAGTTATTACTGGTAGGTAGGCGGGATCTTTGGTGAGTGGGCCGTCTTGGGAAAAATGACCTTGACGGGGCAAAGTGCTTATCGGGCAAGGGAGTGTTATCAGGCAAGGTTTGTCGGGGCTTTCCAAAAATTTTTGGGCGGGGTTTCAGCGGGGGCTAGGTGTTGGGTGCAAAGTGGTGACGTAATTCCCTGTTGCCGGGAAGGATGGGCGTGTCTGAGCTCCCAGCGAGGCAACCGGCCTTACATTGACTATAATATGCTCAAATAATAAAGAGAGCTACATTTCTTTGCTAATATGTCAGAGGTAGGGAATGTAGAGAATAATTCACTTACTTCTCCATCTCGTGGCTTCCTTTTTTTTATTTTTGGAGACAGCCTCGCTCTGTGTCCCAGGCTACAGTGCAGTGGCACAATCTCAGCTCACTGCAGCCTCCGCCTTCTGGGTTCAAGTGATTCTTCTGCTTCAGCCTCCCAAGTTGTTAGGATTGCAGGTGCTTGCCACCATGCCCAGCTAATTTTTGTATTTTTAGTAGAGACAGGGTTTCACCATGTTGGCCAGTCTGGTCTCAAACTTTTGACCTCATGTGATCTGCCCACCTCGGCCTCCCAAAGTGCTAGGATTAGAGGCATGAGCCACCATGCCCAGCTGTGGCTTTCTTTTAGGGCTGGTTCCCCCTCATAGACCCAGATGGCTGCAGCAAATACAGACATAATACCCAGACATGATGCCCAGAGATGGAAATCTGTTTTTTCCCAGATCTATTGATAAATGGGATTGCATAGAGTAATCCAGAAGCTATCTCCTTTAATCTCATCACAGAGCGATCTTACTTTTTTTTCTTAATCTCATTCCTGGTGAGGGGAAAATGATTAGTATGAGAGTCTTAGACTGACCATATACAGTATAGTTCCTGTTGGGAAGTCCACTCTGGTATTCTTTGTTTTTGTTTTTAAGATGGAGTCTCACCCTGTCACCTGGGCAGGAGTGCGGTGGCTCCATCTCGACTCACTGCAACCTCCACATCCCCCAGTTCTAGAGATTCTCCTGCTTCAGCCTCCTGCATAGCTGAGATTCTAGGCACCTGCCACCACACCCAACTAATACTTCTATTTTTAGTAGAGACAATGTTTTGCCATGTTGCCCAGGCTGGTCTCGAACTCTTGACCTCAGGTGATCCACCCACCTCCGCCTCCCAAAGTGCTGGGATTACAGGCATCAGTGACTGCACTCTGTCTCAAAAAAAAAAAAGAGAAAAAAATTCTTATCTTACTCTTACTGTTACCCTGTTTTGTCTTGAGTCTAAAGCAAGTCTCTTGTAGATGCCTTGGTTTCAGTTTTTAGTATTCATGCTGACAAACACTGCCTTTTGTTTGAATAGTTTAATCCTCTTATCTTTTAAAGTGATTACTGATTAGGAGAGACTTAATTCTGCTATTGCTGTGTTCTGTGTGTTTTATACTATTTAGTTTTCTATTTCCTCAATTACTGCCTTGTTTTGTGTCTAGTTGATTTTTCCGTAGTGAGCCCTATTTTCAGTCATTTGGAGACATTCCCCATCATGGAATTACTGGATCACATAGTATTTCCCTTTGTATTTTTTGAGGAACCTCCGTACTGTTGTCCATAATGGCTCTTCTTTGTGGTTCTTGTTCTATAAGCGACTAGGAGAGACCGGAGACCAGATCTCCCCTGCTTCCAGTCACTGACCTTTGTTGTAGGCTAACCGTCTCCTTTACTGTCCTGTACCTAACTCAGACCAGATGGTACACAGGACACCATGACTGTTCTGTCTTCAATGTAAAATGTTAAATTCACCTTTTCTTTTTTTTTTTATTTCCTCCTTCTCGCCAATCTTCTAAATTCACCTTTTCTAAAAGAAAAGACCACCTGGAGTAATCAGTAGCATTAAAATGCAACACAATGTAATTGTTATTGTTTGGAAAAATAAGACCAAATATTGTATCTATTAAGCCTTAAACATGTTGAAATTCTGCTAAACTGGGCTGGGTGCAATGACTCACACCTGTAATCCCAGTGCTTTAGGAGGCCGAGGCAGGTGGATCTCTAAGGTCAGGAGTTTGAACACCAGCCTGACCAACATGGCAAAACGCCATCTCTACTAAAAATACAAAAATTAGCTGGATATGGTGGTGCGTGTCTGTAATCCCAGCTACTCAGGAGGCTGAGGCACGAGAATCACTTGAACCTGGAAGGTGGAGGCTGCAGTGAGCTGAGATCACACCACTGCACTCCAGCCTGGATGACAGAGCATGACTGTCCCCTCCCCCACAAAAAAAAAAAAAGAAAGAAAAGAAAGAAAGAAAGCAAAAAGAAATTTTGTTAAACTTTCCCAAACTTTGCCTACATAAACCATCCCAAACTTTTGCACTTTGAAACACTCACTTCCCTTCTTTGGAAGCTGTGCTTCCCTGGTGACTTCCTCTAAGACATTATGCTTGAATAAATTCTCTTTAGACTAGATTCTGGCTGGGCGTGGTGACTCTTGTAATCCCAGCACTTTGAGAGGCCAAGGTGGGAAAATCACTTGAGCCCAGGAGTTCGAAGCCAGCCTGGCTGACATAGAGAGACCCTATCACTATGAAAAAATAAAAATAGACTATCACTATGAAAAAATAAAAATAGGCTGGATATGGTGGCTCACACCTGTAATACCAGCACTTTGGGAGGCTGAGGTAGGCGGATCACCTGAGGTCGGGAGTTTCAGAGCATCCTAACCAACATGGAGAAACCCGGTGTTGGAAATAGATGTTTGGTGCTGCAAAGAAAAATCAGCACTGAGGCAAAGGATCTTTCAGCAACCCTATTTTTACTTCCTGGACTGCAGGAAGGGTACTCTCGCTAACCATCTTGCCACAAGAGTACAATGAATAAAGGAAAACACATAAATTTATCCCTTACGCCTTTGGGGTCGTCCTTACTGCTGTGTCTGATCTCCTTTGGCTGGAGCCAGACCTCACAGTCTAAACCTGATTGGCTAACAACTTAAAACTTTTCTAAACAGGTAAAAGCAATAGAGAGCTGAGGCATGCCTGTGAGCACGTCCAGCACAGATATCTTGGTTAAAGTACAAAGACATAGAGTGTACTACGTGCCTGTAAGTATGGCATGTGTAACAGCTACATAGGATAGGGCTTAACAAAGTTATTAGCACACTTTAACAAAAAGGGAAACTTCAAAAAAGGAACTTTTATACTTCCCACACCCCCATCTCTACTAAAAATACAAAATTAGCTGGACATGGTGGCGCATGCCTGTAATCCCAGCTACTTGGGAAGCTGAGGCAGGAGAATTGCTTGAAGCCGGGAGGTGGAGGAGTTGAGATCATGCCATTGCACTCCAGCCTGGGCAATACGAAACTCTGTCTCTAAATAAATTAATTAAATTAAAAAAAACAAAAAAATTAGCCAGTCGTGTTTGTGCACATCTGTATTCACAGCTGCATGGGAGGCTGAAGTGGGAAGATCTCTTGGGCTTGAGAAGCCGAGGCTGCAGTGAGCCATGATTGCACCACTGCATTCTAGCCTGGGCAACACAGCGAGATCCTGTCTCTAAAAATAATAAAACAAACTAGATTCTGACCCTTTTGATTATTTCATGTTGACAAATCAGTTGAGGGGAGACACAGATTGTTATCATTGACACAATGAACACAACATCTTGAAATTTCTGGTTGAATACTGTGTCTTGCCAGATACTACCTGTGTGGTCAGAGACTGAAGGACCTTAAAAGCCAGGCCACCAAGCAAGGAAAATTGGGGCAGCTTACACTTAAGACCCAAACTTGCAGATTGCTTATAGGTAAGGGTTTTTAAAGATGGGAGGCATCCTGGGTTCAAGCAATCCTCCCGCCTCAGCCTCCCAAAGTGCTGAGATTACAGGCATGGGACACCTAGCCTGATATCAAACCCCATCTCTACTAAAAATACAAAAATAATTAGCCAGGTGTGGTGGCACATGCCTGTAATCCCAGCTACTTGAGAGGCTGAGGCACAAGAATCACTTGAACCCAGCAGGCGGAGGTTGCAGTGAGCTGAGATCATGCCACTGCATTCCAGCTTGGGCAATAGGTGAGAGTCTGCCTAAAAAAAGAAAGAAAGAAAGAAAAGAAAAGCAAAGCTCCATATTGGTTATACCTGGCTTCTGGCACAGCTTCTGACATTCACCTGTGCAGGCTTCTAGCTTGCTTAGCTATGCTTGCAGCTTGATTTTTCAGGCTACTTTTTGTTCGAAAAGAAATGATTTGGGGGCTGCTTTTCATTAAAAGAAAAACCTTACCCAGGACTTCTGTACCCTCACTAACTGCCTACATAATTTGTTTTTAATTCCCATGTTATTATTAGGTTAATTTATAACTACTTGTGACAACAACAAGTATTTTTTTTTTTTTTTTTTTTTTTGATATGGAGTCTCACTGTCACCCAGGCTGGAGTGCAAAGGCGTGATCTCAGCTCACTGCAACCTCCACCTCCCAGGTTCAAGTGATTCTCCTGCCTCAGCCTCCTGAGTAGCTGGGATTACAGCCACCTACCACCACGTCTGGCTAATTTTTTTTTTTTTTTTTTTTTTTTTTTGTATTTTTAGTAAAGACCAGGTTTCACCATGTTGGCCAGGTTGGTCTCGAACTCTCGACCTTGTGATCTGCCCACTTTAGCCTCCCAAAGTGCTGGGATTACAGGAGTGAGCCACCATGACCGGCCAACAACAAGCAGTTTTATGAGATGAATACATAGTTCAAAGAAGGGGGAAGGGGTGTGGTTGCCGTCTCATTTTAATGTCCCTCTGGGCCTGACAATCAGAAAACTCACATTCCTCAGATCGAAGTCCTTTTTACTAGAGGGATGGTGTGTGTTGTGGGAGCAAGCTTCATGAAGTGGAGGTGAGCAGAAACAATGGAGAGAAGCGGATGGTGTACGCCTGGCCTCTGGGGACAGGGACTTGGCCATCTGGAATTCCTCACGTCTCTCATCTTGGTCTTTAAGGATGTGCACTCCTGGGATCAGAACGAAGGTAAAACAGCCAGGATAATGAGGAGTGGTGGAGATTGAGGTCCCAGGGATATAGACACTTCAGCAAATCAGCCTGTAACCACCTCACTGAACATCTCTCACCCAGCTAGGAAGCTGCATCATAGTCTCCTCCTAGGGACGATCCTTTTGGACCAGGATTCTAGTCTGTCTGCACTTCCTGAACATAGATCATCCTCTGCAATATCCACATGAGAGGTTGAGCCCCATTCTCGTGGAAGCCAATCAGATAACCTAACGCTCTTGAGTTAATGAATTCTTTGGAAATGAGGGCAGGTGGTTTTGTTTTTCTGGGGTTTTTTTGGAGACAAGTTTTCACTCTGTTGCCTCGTAGGAGTATGGAGACTCGATGATAGCTCGCTGCAGTCTCGAATTCCTGGGATCAAGCAATCCTGCGGCCTCAGCCTCCTGAGTAGTTGGGACTACAGGTACATGCCATTTGCAAATTTTTATTTATTAATTTATTTATTTAAGATGGAGTTTCACTCTTGTTGCTCAGGCTGGAGTGCAATGGCATGCTCTTGGCTCACTGAAACCTCCGTCTCCCGGGTTCAAGCAATTCTCCTGCCTCAGTCCCCCAAGTAGCTGGGATTATAGGCATGTGCCACCACGTCTGGCTAAGTTTGTATTTTTAGTAGAGACAGGCCTTCTTCATATTGGTCAGGCTGGTCTCAAACTCCCAACCTCGGTTGAGCCACCCGCCTTGGCCTCCCAAAGTGCTGGGATTATAGGCATGAGCCACCGTGCCTGGCCATTTAAAATTTTTTTTGTAGACATGGGTTGTCACTGTGTTGCCCAGGCTGGTCTTATACTCCTGGCCTCTTGTACTCCACCTCAGCCTCCCAAAGGACTGGGATTACAGATGTGAGCCACAGTGCCTGGATATATAAAGCTTTTAAAATGCAACAGAATGCAATTGTTATTATTTGGAAGAATAATACCAAATGCAATGAAAGGTATGGGAGAATAATATAGATTAAGCACGTGTACTGGTTCCCCTAGGGAAGGAAGAAAATCAAGATTGTGCATGTACATGAAGTAGGGGTTTTCAAATACACACGGTTTTTTTTTTTTTTTTTTTTTTTTGAGATGGAGTCTCGCTTTGTTGCCCAGCTTGGAGTGCAGTGGTGCAATCTCAGCTCACTGCAACCTCCGCTTCCACCTCCCGGGTTCAAGCGGTTCTCCTGTCTCAGCCTCCTGAGTAGCTGTGATTACAGCCACATGCCACCCCACCTGGCTAATTTTTTTTGTATTTTTAGTAGAGACAGGGTTTCAACATATTGGTCAGGCTGGTTTCGAACACCTGACGTCAGGTGATCCACCTGCCTCAGCCTCCCAAAGCGCTCAGATTATAGGTGTGAGTCACCATGCCCAGCCTTAAATACACACTTTATTGCAATAAAAATATTTATTACTTATTGCAATGAAAAGACCTAAAGCAAGGATGGTGAATTATGTGAATTTTATATTGTTGACTGATGGGTAGCCAGCTCTTCATTAGTCTCTGTACTTTCTCAATAATCTGCACATGAATAATCTATAATAAAAATTAACATACCTGTGCAGGTTCAAAAATATTTAGAATTTTCTCATGCTGTATACTGTTTATCATACAAAAATTTTCTTGCTTTCTTCCTCCCTTTCTCTCTTTCTCCCTTTCTTTTTCTCTCTTTCTCTTTCCTTTCCTTTTTTTTTTTTTTTTTTTGTGAATCGTATATCAGTTGTTAAAAAACAAGCTACATTTTTTATTTTGATATGGAGTCTCACTCTGTCACACAGCCTGGAGTGCAGTGACACGATCTCAGCTCAGTGTAATCTTTGTTTCTTGGGTTCAAGAGATTCTCCTGACTCAGTCTTCTGAGTAGCTGGGATTACAGGTGCATGCCACCATGCCCAGCTAATTTTTGTATTTTTAGTAAAGATGGGGTTTCACCATGTTTGTCAGGCTGGTCTCTAACTCCTGACCTCAAGTGATCCACCTGTCTTGGCCTCCCAAAGGGCTGGGATTACAGGCTGCACAGTTACTTCTGGAGAAGGATGAAGAGGACTAAGATGGCAGTCACAGTAAAAGGGACAGATTGATATATCATGTGTTAATTTTAACAAGGCCAATGCATTTAATGTGTTACGTAAATAATTAAAATTATTATATTTTAAATATAGTTTGGTTTTGAACATATCACTTTGAATAAATGTCTCAGAGGGAGAGAAAAAAAGAAAGAATTACTAGTTCTGGCCAGGTGTGGTGGTTCATGCCTGTTATCTCATCATTTTGAGAGGCTAAGTCAGGAAGATCACTTAAGACCAGGAGTTCAAGGTCAGCTTAGGTAACATAGCAAGACCCCAACTCAACAACAACAAAAAAAGTTAAAAATTAACCAGGCCTGGTGGTGCATGCCTGTAGTTCCAGCTAATTGGGAAGCTGAGGTGGGAGGACAGCTTGGGCTATCACGTTTGCAGTGAACTGTGATCACACCACTGCACTCCAGCCTGAGTGACAGAATGAGACCTTGACTCTAAAAAACAGAAGATCTGAGGCTGGTCACGGTGGCTCAAGCCTGGGATCAATCCCAGCACTTTGGCAGGCCAACGTGAGTGGATCACTTGAGGCCAGGAGTTGAGACCAGCCTAACCAACATGGTGAAATCCCGCCTCTACTAAAAATACAAAAATTAGCCAGGTGTGGTGGTGGGCACACGCCTGTAATCTTAGCTACTCAGGAGACTGAGACACGAGAATGGCTCGAGCCTGGGAGGCGGAGGTTGCAGTGAGCTGAGATCACACTTCTGCACTCCAGCCTGGGTGACAGCAAGACTCTGTCTTAACAGAAAAAAAGATCTGAGCTCATACCCAGTCTTTGCCAACCACTAACTGTGTATTTCAGTATTTCATATCCATGATGTAACCTCACCTTACCAAAGTGTCCTCATGGGTTAAAGGAAGTGATAGTATGAACCAATGCATCTGCCTTTTGACAAGCTCTTCAGATTATTCTAAAGCAAGTCAAAGTTTGGGAACCATTGCTCTAGGAGACAGATTGCATGACTTCATTTTCATCTTTTGGTTTAATTTGAAGGCATGGAATAATTCTGATTGAAAAGCCACATCCAGCCTGGCCAACATGGTGAAACCCCGTCTCTACTAAAAAACACAAATATCAACCGGGCATGGTGGCTCACGCCTGTAATCCCAGCATGTTGGGAGGCTGAGGCGGGCAAATCACGAGGTCAGGAGTTCAAGACCAGCCTGGCCAACATTGAGAAACCCTGTCTCTACTAAAAATACAAAAAATTAGCTGGGCATAGCAGTAGGCACCTGTAATCCCAGCTACTTGGGGAGGCTGAGGCAGAAGAATCGCTTGAACCCAGGAGGTGGAGATTGCAGTGAGCTGAGATGGCTTCATTGCACTCCAGCCCAGGCGACAGAGTGAAACTTCATCTAAAACACACACACACACACACACACACCACCACCACCAACAACAAAAAGCATAGTACCTCATAGGTAGTTTTCCAATCTCCATCTGCAAGTAGGCCCCAGTGTCTGTTGTTCACTCCCTTGTGTCTATGTGAAATCAATATTTAGCTCCCCACTTATAACTGAGAAAATGAAGTATTTGGTTTTTCTGTTCCTGCGTTAGTTTACTTAGGATAATGGCCTCCGGCTCCATCCATGTTTCTGCAAAGGACATGATCTCATTCCTTTTTTTATGGCTGTCTAGTATTCCAAGGCATGGTGTATATGCACCACTTTTTTTTTTTTTTTTTTTTTTTGAGACAGAGTTTCGCTCTTGTCACCTAGGGTAGAGTGCAGTGGTACAGTCTTGGCTCACTGCAACCTCTGCCTCTTGGGTTCAAGAGATTCTCCTGCCTCAACCTCCCAATTAGCTGGGATTACAGGTGTGCACCACCATGCCTGGCTAATTTTTATATTTTTGTTTTGCTTTTTGAGATGGAATCTCACTCTGTCACCCAGGCTAGAGTGCAGTGGTGTGATTTCGGCTCACTGCAACCTCCACCTCCTGGTTTCAAGCGATTCTCCTGCCTTAGCCTCCCGAGTAGCTGGGATTACAGGTGTGCACCACCAAGCCTGGCTAATTTTTGTATTTTCAGTAGAGACAAGGTTTTGCCATGTTGGCCAGGCTGGTCTCGAATCCCTGATCTCCACCTGAGGCAGGTGGATCATGAGGTCAGGAGTTCAAGATCAGCCAACATAGTGAAACCCGTCCCTAGTAAAAATACAAAAATTAGCAGGGTGTGGTGGTGCACGCCTGTAATCCAAGCTACTCAGGAGACTGAGGCAGGAGAATCACTTCAGCCCAGGAGGCGGAGGTTGCAATGAGCTGAGATGGCGGCACTGCACTCTACCCTGGCAACAGAGCAAGACTCAGAGAAAAAAATAAAAAAGATTTTGCCTTTCTGTCATGTTCCCCCAGTGATGCAACTGCAGCTGCTGCTTCTCCCATTTTATTATCTTTTCCATCAGATTCATCATCAACAGCATGGAAGCTAGAAACCAAACATCTGATTCAGAATTCCTTCTCCTGGGATTAATAGAGGATCCAGAACTGCAGCCTGTCCTCTTCAGCCTGTTCCTGTCCATGTACCTGGTCACCATCCTGGGGAACCTGCTCATCCTCCTGGCTGTCATCTCTGACTCCCACCTCCACACCCCCATGTACTTCTTCCTTTCCAGTCTCTCCTTTTCGGATGTTTGTTTAAGCACAACCACCATCCCAAAGATGCTGGTGAACATCCAAGCTCAGAATCAGAGCATCAGTTACACAGGCTGCCTCACCCAGATCTGCTTTGTCCTGCTTTTTGCTGGCTTGGAAAACTGTCTTCTTGCAGCAATGGCCTACGACCGCTATGTGGCCATTTGTCACCCCCTTAGATACACGGTCATCATGAACCCCTGCCTCTGCAGCCTGCTGATTCTTCTCTCTGCTGACTAGCGTTGCGAATGCCCTTCTTCTTGGCCTGATGGTGTTGAGGCTGTCCTTCTGCACAGACCTGGAAATCCCACTCTTCTTCTGTGAACTGGCTCAGGTCATCCAACTTGCCTGTTCTGACACCCTCATCAATAACATCCTGATATATTTGGCAGCTTGCATATTTGGTGGTGTTCCTCTGTCTGGAATCATTTTCTCTTACACTCAAATCGCCTTCTCTGTTTTGAGAATGCCATCAGCACATGGAAAGTATAAAGCCTTTTCCACCTGTGGGTCTCACCTCTCCATGGTACTCTTGTTCTATGGGACAGGTTTGGGGGTGTACATTAGTTCTGCAGTTACTGACTCACCTAGGAAGACTGCGGTGGCTTCAGTGATGTATTCTGTGGTTCCTCAAATGGTGAACCCCTTTATCTATAGTCTGAGGAATAAGGACATGAAAGGAACCTTGAGGAAGTTCATGGGGAGGATGCCCTGTCTTCTGTGGTGTGCCATTTGCTTTGGATTCGGGTTTCTAGAGTAAGTCAAAGTGACAGGATTCCTGGTGAGCTAGAATGCCTGACTCTTTCTTTCTTCCTTCCTTTCTTTTCTCTTCTTCCTTCCTTCCTTCTTTCTTTTCTTTCAACAGTTTCACTCCAGGCTGGAGTGCAATGGCATGGTCGTGGCTCACTGCAACCTCAACCTCCTAGGTTCTAGCGATTCTCCTGCCTCAGCCTCCTGAGTAGCTGGGACTACAGGCATGTGCCACCACACCCGGCTAATTTTTGTATTCTTAGTAGAGATGGGGTTTCGCTGTGTTGACCAGGTTGGTCCCCAACTCCTGCCTTCAAGTGATCTGCCTGCCTTGGCCTCTCAAATTGCTGGGATTACAGGTGTGAGCCACTGCACCCAGCCATCTGACTCTTTCTTTTCTTTTCTTTCTATTTATTAATTAATTAATTTTTTTTTTTTTTTTAGCTCACTCTCTTCTTTCTTGACTGAGTCTTGCTCCATTGGCCAGGCTAGAGTGCAATGGCGCAACCTTGGTGCACTGCAAACTCTGCCTCCTAGGTTCAATCCATTCTCTTGCTTCAGCCTCCTAAGTACCTGGCATTACAGGTGTCTGCCACCATGCCTGGCTAATTTTTGTATCATTAATAGGGATGGAGTTTTTTCACAGACAGGGTCTTGCTTTGTAGCCTAGGCTGGAATGCAATGGCGTGATCATAGCTCCCTGCAGCCTCAAACTCCAGGACTCCAGGGCTCAAACTCCAGGGACCCTCCCACCTCAGCCTCCTAGGAAGCTAGGACCCAGGCATGCACCACCATGCCCGGTGTGCTATGTGGTGTAGAGATGGGGTCTGGCAATGTTGGCCAGGCTGGTCTCAAAACCTAGGCTCAAGTAATCCTCCTGCCATGGCCTCCCAAAAATCTGGGATTAGAGGTGTAAGTCACCGTGCCCTGCCAGGAAAAGGATTTAAGTGAGGCTGTTGTTATATCTGGAGACCAGCTTCCACCTTATTGCATATTTAGGATCATATCAATTGTACCCCAGTGTAGACCTACAGTGCGTCAAGTGAGCTAAGTTTTCATATCCAATTTAGTAATTAGTGGGACCAGTCACTGGTAAACTATGTTCTCCCTACATAACGTTAGCATCTGTTATACTCAGTTTTATCATTAAAAAATTAGATTTATGAAAAATGTTTAGATATCATAAAAATTAGATTATCTTAGTGGTTTGAGATGATTGTGAGATATTTAAACTTCATAAATGAGGACCCCTTAGGTTCCATCAAGGATCTAGAACTAGAAATACCATTTGACCCAGCAATCCCATTACTGGGTATATACTCAAAGGAGTATAAATCATTCAGTTATAAAGACACATGCACACATATGTTTATTGCAGCACTGTTCACAATAGCAAAGACTTGGAACCAACCCAAATGCCCATCAATGATAGACTGGATAAAGAAAATGTGGCATATATACACCATGGAATACCATGCAGCCATAAAAAAGGATGAGTTCACGTCCTTTGCCAGGACATGGATGAAGCTGGAAACCATCATTCTCAGTAAACTAACACAGGAACAGAAAATCAAACACCGCATGTTCTCACTCATAAGTGGGAGTTGAACAATGAGAACACATGGACACAGGGAGGGGAACGTCACACACTGGGGCCTGTTGGGGAGTAGAGGGTTAGGGGGAGGGCTAGCATTAGGAGAAATACCTAATGTAGATGATGGCGTGATTAATGCAGCAAACCACCATGGAAAGTGGATAACTATATAACAAACCTCCATATTCTGCACATGTACCCCAGAACTTAAAGTATAATAAAAAAATAAAATAGGAAGCCTGGCCAGGCATGGTGGCTCACGCCTGTATTCCCAGCACTTTGGGAGACTGAGACAGGTGGATCACTTGAGGTCAGGAGTTCGAGACCAGCCTGCCCAACATGGTGAAACCCCTGTCTCTACCAAAACTACAAAAATGAGCCGGTCGTGTTGGCTGGAGCCTGTAATCCCAGCTACTCAGGAGGCTGAAGCAGGAGAATTGCTTGAGCCCGGAAGGTGGAGGTTACAGTGAGCCAAGATTGCACCACTGCACTCCAGCCTGGGAGACAGAGCAAGACTAAATAAATAAATAAATACATACACACATACATACATAAATAAATAGAAACCTTAACTCTGATATGCTCAAATAATGAAGACAGTTCTCTTTCATTACAAGTACCTCAGAATTAGGGAATGTGCAGGAATAGGATAGGGCATCATTCAGTCCTTTATGAGGTACCCTCCTGCCAGCACTGGTTTTCTTGAGTCAACAGGTAGTGACAGTCAATGCAGCAGCCATGTCTAGACCTGATTCCCAGAGACAGAAAACTGAGAACCCTTTCCTGGGTTCCTTGATAATAGATAATTTCACGTAGTCAACCAGAAGACATTTCTGTTATGAGTTGCCTGATGGCCCTCAGAAGACTATATCCACATTCTAATCCTCTCACTTGTGAATCTGAGCTTTCGTTCATTCATTCATTCACTTAGGAGACAGCGTCTCGCCCTGTCACCCAGACTGCAGTGCAGTGGCACAATCTTTGCTCACTGCAACCTCTGTCTCCTGGGTTCAAGCAATCCTCCTGCCTCCACCTCCCAAGTAGCTGGGATTACAGGTGCTTGCCACCACGGCCAGCTAATTTTTGTATTTTCAGTAGAGGCAGGGTTTTGCCATGTTGGCCAGGCTGATCTTGAACTCCTGAACTCAAAGTGATCCTCCCATCTCAGCCTCCCAAAGTGCTGGGATTACAGGCATGAGCCACTGCGCCTGGCCTTGAATCTGAGCTTATATGACAAAAATGGTGAATGTTACTTATTTGGGAAAAAGGTCTTTGCAGAGAGCTGCCCTGTTGAGGTTCAGTGATGAAAGCAGGCAACCTTGCGTCTTGGTGACAGATCACTGGGTGAACATGGGAAGATGCTTGAAGTGTTTCTTAGTTCTTCTTCGTTTTATATAAGACTCAGTCTCACTCTTGTCTACCAGGCTGGAATGCAGTGGTGCAATCTCGGCTCACTGCAACCTCTGCCTCCGGGTTCAAGCAATTCTCCTGCCTCAGCCTCCCGAGTAGCTGGGATTACAGATGCCTGCCACCACGCCCAGCTAATTTTTCTATTTTTAGTAGTGATAAGGTTTTACCATGTTGGCCAGGCTGGTCTCAAACTCCTGACCTAAGGTGATGTACCCGCTTTGCCCTCCCAAAGTCCTGGGATTACAGGTGTGAGCCACCATGCCTGGCCTCTTAGTTCTTTAAGTTGAGGAGAAACAATGGCTTCCAATAATAATGGAACCTTCTGATAGGAGAAGCCCTGGGCATTAGAAAGACTGAGCTTAGAAGACAAGGAGAGTTTGTTCCTGGAGGAGAGGGTGCAGAGAAAGTTAGGAAGCATGCATCTTACCCCGAAGAAGACATAAAATGGTTCTTACTGCCATGTCCCAGCCCCCCATAGGAAGCAGAACTATTCAGGGAATAGAGATGAAATTTAGACAATTTGCATAACAAGGAGCTCAGGGAACTGACTTCTGATTGGCCCAGAAATTGTACATATTCCCCTCAGTTCCTACAACTTATCCCCAACCCTGGCTTTTCTCTTTGGCCAGGAGGACATATTCCCAGTACTTCTATGTGGCATCCGCTGGTCCAAACATCTAACTTCATCATCTCATACCTACTGGGAGGACACTGAGCCATTTAACTCATGCCTGAGTGATGGTGACAAGAAGAGGAAAGACAGCCCAGTAAGTGAATTGAGAGAGAGAAAGAGATAGAGAGAGAGAGAGACTGAACAAATGTTGGTAAAATTGATGAAGGCCAAGTTCAATGATCTCAGATACACTGGAAGATACTTTTTTATTATTTGTGTTTGTTTATTTTATTTTTAAGAGGAGTGACTGGCATATTGTTATTATTAGTATCCTTTTGAGACAGAGTCTCACTCTGGCGCCCAGGCAGTAGGGCAAGTAGTGTGATCTCAGCTCATTGCAACCCCTGTCTCCCAGGTTCAAGCAATTCTCGTGCCTCAGCCTCCTGAGTAGCTGGGACCACAGGCACCCCCAACCATGCTGGGCTAATTTTTGTATTTTTAGTAGAGGTGGGGTCACGCCATGTTTGCCAGGCTGGTCTGAAACTCCTGACCTCAAATGATTCACCTGCCTCAGACTCCCAAAATGCTGGGATTACAGGTGTGAGCCACTGCGCCAGGCCCAAAATTTTTACCTATAAATACAACTACCCTGTGGTTCAGGCCAGGCATGGTGGCTCACGCCTGTAATCTCAGCACTTTGGGAGGCTGAGGCGGGCAGATCACCTGAGGTCAGGAGTTCAAGACCAGCCTGACCAACATGGAGAAACCCTGTCTCTACTAAAAATATAAAATTAGCTGGGCGTGGTGGCATATGCCTATAATCCCAGCTACTTGGGAGGCTGAGACAGGAGAATCTCTTGAACCCGGGAGGCGGTGGTTGTAGTGAGCTGAGATCGCACCATTGCACTCCAGCCTGAGCAACAAAGCGAAATTCTGTCTCAAAGAACAAAAAACAAAACAAAAAAAATTCTGACTTTTAGCTGAATTATGATGCTATGAGATAGAGTGATTTCAGTGCCACAGAGTGGCATAAATCCCTAACTGGATGTCAGGATACAGAATAAGAAACTACCTTTAACACGGAAATTCTGTAGAGGGGAAATTTGATAGAGGAGGGTAAAAACATAAGGAACTCCAGGAAGAGGCTGCAGAGAGGCATCACAGCTTGGTGGAAAAGCTGGGAGATCTGGACTCTGGCAGACATGCATTCAGAACCAAACTCCACCACTGAACACCTGCAGGAGCGTGGACACGCCCTGTCTCCTCTTATAGCCTCAGCCGCCTCATTTGTAAAATGGAAATGAAAACCCCTGCCTCATATTTTGTGATTAGGATGAAATGTCATTTAGGTAAAGTGTCCATCACAGTATTTACCAAAATTTTAGAATTAAATATGACAGCATGTGAAGAAGGAAGGAGGCAGGAAAGAGCAGGAAAGGATGGGTTTTGAGTGGGATCAGCATGTCATCCCAAGGAGCTGGAGTGAAATATATTTCTAGGAGGGTAGCACTAGCTAAGATAAGTAGCGAGTTGCAAAAAGATTGGGATATTTATTCATGTGAAGGTAAATATTTGGGCTTTGTTCAGTGGATAATGGTGAGCTACTCAAGGCTATTTTGTAGACATCAGATTTTCAAAAAATCACTGCCTTACTCATCTGTTTTCTTAGCGCTTTTATAATCTTCGGTGGGGATGGTGGGGCGATTCTCTGTTAAGGCAATTTCCTCATAATCTGATAAATGTCTCTTGGAGTCTGTCTCTCTCTACTACAATGTGCATTCATGAATTCATGCATGCTTCATGAGATACAGAGATTAAATTAGCCAGGTGTGGTGGCGTGCGCCTGTAATCGCAGCTACCCAGGAGACTGAGGCAGAAGAATTGCTTGAACCCAGGAGGCGGAGGCTGCAGTGAGCTGAGATTGTGCCACTGCACTCCAGACAGACTGGGCAACAAAAGAGAAACTCTGTCTCCAAAAATAAAAAGAAAGGAAAAAAAAAAAGAACCAACATGGTGAAACCCCATCTCTACTAAAAACACAAAATTAGCCGGGTGTGGTGCCGCATACCTGTAATTCCAGCTACTCGGGAGACAGAGGCAGAGGCAGGAGAATTGCTTGAACCTGGAAGGCAGATGTTGCGGTGAGCCAAGATCATGCCATTGCACACTTGAGCCTGAGCAACAGAATGAAACTCTGTTTCAAAAAAAAAAAAGAAAGAGAGAGAGCGAGCTGAAGGCGAGAGCTGAAGCGAAGAGCTTGGAAAACATTCAAGTTTAGGAGGTGTGAGATCTCAAGGAGGGGCTGGGCACGGTAATCCCAGTACTCTTAGAGACCGAGACAAGAGGTTTCCCTAAGCCCCAGAGTTCAAGACCAGCCTGGGCAACATAGTGAGATCCTGTTTCAAAAACAAACAACAAACAAACAGAGATCCCAAGAAGAGTGTAGACAGAGAGATGCTGGGAACAGACTCTAACCAGGACAGTCATTACAAGGACGATCAAGAACAGGGTCCAGCTGTGTTCCATTAACTAAGTCACTCCCATGTTGCCAAATTCAATCCTCTGGGAATCAAACTTTAACCCTAAGCTTAGGTCCTGTGGTACGTCTCTCTCTAATTTATTAAGCCCTATCTGGATTCATCCATCCTTGAAATCATAAAACAGCTATTAGTCCCATTAGCTTCTCTACATTCTAAATGCAAATTTCATATTTATATCTTTTTTTTTTTCTTTTGAGACAGGGTCTCGTTCTGTCATCCAGGCTGGAATACAGTGGTGTGAACATGGCTCATGCAACCTCAAACTCCCAGTCTTAAGCAATCCTCCCACCTCAGCCTCCCACATAGCTAGAACTATAGGTATGCGCCACCACACCTGGCTAATTTTTTTTTTTTTTTGTAGAGATGAGGTCTCACTATATTGCCCAGGCTTGTTGTAAACTCCTGGGCTCAAGCGAGTCTCCTGCCTCAGACACAAGGTCTCACTGTTACCCAAGCTGGTCATGAACTTCTGGGCTCAAGCGATTCTCCTGCCTCAGACTTTCCAAGTGCTGGGATTACAAATGTGAGCCAGCATACCCAGTCCTCTTATTTATGTCTTAATGGATCTTCCTACAATTCATTCATTCATTCATTCATTCATTCAGTGGGCTTAAGTCTCTCCTAGATGCCAGGCCCAGTGATAGATGCAGGGGATACAGTAGCAAGAAAAACCTGGTCCTCACTGGGTGCAGTAGCTCACATCTGTAATCCCAGGTACTTTGGAGGCCAAGATGGGAGGATTGCTTGAGCCCAGGAATTCAAGCCCAGTCTGGGCAACATAGCGAGACCTCTGTCTATAAAGAAAAAAGAAAAGCTGGCTGGGTACAGTGGCTCACGCCTGTAATCCCAGCACTTTGGGAGGCTGAGACGGGTGGATTACCTGAGGTCAGGAGTTGGAGACCAGCCTGGTCAACATAGTTAAATTCCGTCTCTACTAAAAGTAAAAATAAAATTTTAAAAAATGTCAGGAACTTAGAAAACATCCCAAGAAAACAAACATTCCAAGAAAAAAGAAAAAGAAATAAAAGAAAGCATGCTCTTACGATATTTACAGTTTACTTTGGGGAGATTTACAACAGCAACATAATTTTGTATAGCAGTAAATGTTATGAAGATAACAAAGGAAGATTATTCCTAGCTGCATAACTTCATCAAGCTATTTAATCACTGTGTGCTTCTATTTTCTGAAAGTCAGGATAATAATTATACTTAGGACAGTGCCTGGCACAGAGTCATGATGGGTGTTTGTGTTACTCTCTAAGTGTGAGAGCTAGTTAGGATGGCGGTGGTTAGAAAAAACTTCTCTGAAAATGCAGCTTTATTTTTCTTTTTTTTGAGACAGATTCTCTCTCTGTTACCCAGGCTGGAGTGCAGTGGCGTGACCATAGCTCACTGCAGCCTCAAACTCCTAGACTCAAGCAATCCTCCCACCTCAGCCTCCCGAGTGGCTGAAACCACAAGTATGCACCACCACCCCTGGCTAATTTTTAATATCTGTTGTTGCCCAGACTGATCTCAAGCGATCCTCACATCTTGGCCTCTCCAAAAGGTAGCTTATCCAGATGGAAAGTAAACCCCCAGAAAACAAAACAGCAGGTGCAAGGGCCCTGAGAGAAATGTGCACTGTGCTGGGAACAGGGTGAGCAGCATGGATGAGGTTGAAGATGGGTCAGGGCCAGTTCACATAGGATTTCACGACCCGTGTTCATAAAAGCTCAAGATGGGATGTTGAGCTTTTATTTGCTTATCTTAGAGAAAGGATCTCATTGTGTTGCCCAGGGTGGAGTGCGGTGGCATGATCACAGTTCACTTCAGCGCTGAATCCCTCAGTGTCTATTCACACCGAGGAGTTCACACGCACACAGAGCCATAAAAAAGAATGAAATCATGTCTTTTGAAGCAATGCGGATGGGACTGCAGGCCATTCTCCTAAGTGAAGTAACTCGGAAACACAAAGTCGAATATCACATGTCCTCTTTTTTTTCTTCTCTTTCTTTCTTTCCTTCCTTCCTTCTCTTTTCTTTCCTTCTTTCTTTCTTTTTCTTTCTTTCTTTCCTTTCTTTCTTTTTTTTATTGAGACAGAGTGTCGCTGTTGTTGCCCAGGCTGGAGTGCAATGGCATGATCACAGCTCACTGCAACCTCCGCCTCCCAGCCTTAAGCAATCCTCCTATCTCAGCCTCATGAGTAGCTGGGACTACAGGCGCATGCCATCATGCCTGGCTAAATTTTGTATTTTTGTTTTTGGTAGAGATGGGGTTTTGCCGTGTTGCTGAGGCTGGTCTTGAACACCGGCACTCAAGCAGTCTGTCCCCCCTCAGCTTCCCAAAGCGCTAGGGTTACAGATGGGAGCCATCGTGCCCGGCCCTAAAATTTGTTGATTAATAAAAAATAATTGGAATGAGCAATTTCCACAGGAAAAAGAAGAAGAACAAGAAGATGAGTTGCTGTAAATATTTTATCCATGGTTCAAGGAACTGTATATAAGCTGTTGTCAGGCCAAGTGCAGTGGCTCACACCTGCAATCACAGCACTTTGGAAGGCCTAGGTGGGAGGATCACCTGAGCCCAGGAGTTCAAGACCAGCCTGGACAATATAGCAAGACCCTGTCTCCACCACACCCCCCAAAGTAAATAAGCCAGGCTCGGTGGTGTGTGACTATAGACCCTGCTACTAGAGAGGCTGTGGCAAGAGGATGGCTTGAGCCTAGGAGTTCAAGGCCAGCCTGGACAATATAGTAAGACCCTATCTCCACCAAAAAAAAAAAAAAAAAAAGAAGGTAAATAAGCTTGGCATGGTGGTTTGTGACTATAGAACCCACTTCTAGAGAGGCTGTGGCAGGAGGATGGCTTGAGCCCAGGAGTTCAAGGTAGCAATGAGCTATGACTGCACCACTGCACTCCATCCTGGGTGACAGAGCAAGACCCTGTCTCTAAAAAATTATATATATATATATATATATATATATATATATAGGGCCAGGTGTGGTGGCTCACACCTCTAACCCCAGCATTTTGGGAGGCAAAGGCAAGTGGATCCCAAGGTCAGGAGTTCAAGACCAGCCTGGCCAACATGGTGAAAACCTGTCTCTACTAAAAGTACAGAAATCAGCCGGGTGTGGTGGCAGGGACCTGTAATCCCAGCTACTTGGGAGTCTGGTTAAGGAGAATCGCTTGAACCTGGGTGGCAGAGGTTGCAGTGAGCCGAGATCATGCCACTGTACTCCAGCCTGGGGGTTAGTAAGACTCTGTCTCAAAAAAATAAAAAAAACATTTATTTTATTATTTTAGATACCCTGTCTCTAAAAAATAATATTCTACATATAATATATATTTGTATATAATATAAAATTATATATAATATATATTTGTATATAATATACAAATTTTTATATATTATATATTAGTTTTTAGAGACAGGATCTGTAAAATTAAAACAATATATATATATAAAAACACCATATATACACATATATACATACACTATATATACATATATACACATATATATGTAGATATACACATATATGCACAAATATACATATATATGTGTGTGTGTGTACATATATATATATATATATATATATATATGGTGTCAGATGAGAACTGGGCTTCGACCTCATCTAACTTTCCAAAACCATCTCCCTGGCACTCCTGTAACCTTCACTTTCCATACTTCCAGAGAAATCACACCCATGGAGCCACGAAACCAAACTAATGCATCTGAATTCATCCTCCTGGGACTCTCAGAAAAGCCAGAGCAGAGGACACTTCTCTTTTCTCTGTTCCTCTGCATGTACCTGGTCACGGTCGTGGGGAACCTGCTCATCATCCTGGCTATCAGCATAGACTCCCACCTCCACACCCCCATGTACTTCTTCCTGGCCAACCTGTCCCTGGTTGATTTCTGTCTGGCCACGGACACCATCCCCAAGATGCTGGTGAGCCTTCAAACCAGGAGCAAGGCCATCTCTTATCCCTGCTGCCTGACCCAGATGTACTTCTTCCATTTCTTTGGCATCTTGGACAGCGTCTTAATTGCTGTAATGGCTTATGACCGCTTTGTGGCCATCTGCCACCCATTGCACTACGCCACGATCATGAGCCCACGCCTCTGTGGCCTGCTGGTTGGGGCCCCCTGCGCATTTTCCTTCTTCATCTCACTCACCCACATCCTCCTGATGGCCCGCCTTGTTTTCTGCAGCAGCCTCAAGGTGCCTCACTACTTCTGCGACCTCACTCCCATTCTCCGACTTTCGTGCACAGACACGTCTGTGAACAGGATTTTCATTCTCACTGTGGCAGGGATGGTGATAGCCACGCCCTGCATCTGCATCCTGGCCTCCTATGCTCGCATCCTTGTAGCCATCATGAAGGTCCCCTCTGCAGGTGGCAGGAAGAAAGCCTTCTCCACCTGCAGCTCCCACCTGTCCGTGGTTGCTCTCTTCTATGGGACCACCATTGGGGTCTACCTGTGTCCCTCCTCGGTCCACACCGCTGTGAAGGAGAAAGCTTCTGCCGTGATGTACACAGCAGTCACCCCCATGCTGAACCCTTTCATCTACAGCTTGAGGAACAGAGACCTGAAAGGGACTCTGAGGAAGCTGGTCAACAGAAAGATCACCTCATCTTCCTGACCACCAGGACTCGGGAACTTCCAGGGGGTAGAATATATACATCTGGGGGTCTTCAGCTAACATCTGGAATTGCATGAGTTGAAAGAGTAGACACTTTAAATTTTATTATTATTATTTAGAAATAAGATCTCACAATGTTGCTCAGGCTGGAGTGCAGTGGTGTGATCATAGCTCACTGCAGCCTCATACTTCTCTCTCTGTGTGTGTTGTTTTACTAGAGATGAGGTCTCACTAATTTGGCCAGGGTGGTCTGGATCTCCTGGGCTCAGGCAATACTACCCCCTTCGCCTCCTAAAGTCCTAGGGCCACAGAGTGAGACTCTGTCTCAAAGAAAAAAAAGAAGAAAGAAACAGAGAAAGAGAAGGAAAGATAAAAGAGAGAGAGAAAGAGACAGAAGGAAAGAAAGAAAGAAAGAAGAAAGAAAGAAAACAGTTTATCTCTGCCAGATTGGATTTGCCCTGGTTCAGAAACTCAGTAAATATTTGTTGAGTCACACTTCTGGGCTTCATGTTAGATGCTGGCCATAGAGTGGTGGCAAGGAAAGACAGGATCCTATAGTTTGGAGTTTACAGTTGAATGTGGGAGAAGATAATGGACATGGGATAATAATGGATGGGACTGTGAACCATGAACAAAATTATGGGATACAGCAGAGATACCAGCAGAGGCCAGGAGTTTGAGAACAGCCTGACCAACACAGCGAACAAAACTCTATCTCTACTAAAAATACAAAAATTCACTGGGCGTGGTGGCGTGCACCTGTAATCCCAGCTACTTGGGAGGCTGAGGCAGGAGAATCACTTGAACCCAGGAGGAGGTTGCAGCGAGCCGAGATCGTGCCACTGCTCTCTCCAGCCTGGATGACAGAGAGAGACTCCATCTCAAAAAAAAAAAAAAAAAAAAAAGCCAGGTGCAGTGGCTCACACCTGTAATCCCAGCACTTTGGGAAGCTGAGGCAGGTGGATCACAAGGTCAGGAGTTTGAGACCAGCCTGACCAAAATGGTGAAACACAGTCTACTAAAAATACAAAAATTAGCCAGGAGTGGCGGTGCGCGCGTGTAGTCCCGCTACTTGGGAGGCTGAGGCGGGGGAATGGCTTGAACCCAGGAGGCGGAGGTTGCAGTGAGCCGAGATGGCACTACTGCACTCCAGCCTGGCAATAGAACAAGACTCTGTCTCAAAACAAACAAAAACCCCCTGGACTTGGGTTGCTGCAGTTCCCAATGGAGACACACGAGGGCAGAAGAAACACACAGTTAGGACGTCTCAGGTGCTCCAGTCCCTAACGCACTTTTCCCATGGAGCGTCTTGGCACAGACACTTTGCTTAATCCTGGTCCCTTTCTCCACCTGACTGCAGTGCCTTTCACCACTGCGGAGCCACAAGCCCACAACCCAGGGGCTTCCCAAGTTAAGGCACGTTGGGAAAGGGTTTAAAAGTGGCCTTACGTGTTCCAAATTTCCCACCCCAGGCCCTGGGCTCGGTGAGTCCTTTCTCATCTAACCCAGGACTGGGACCATCTAGTTTCTGTTGTCCACAGAGAGATACTGAAGTTATGCAAGAAAAGGAAAGAGAGAAGGCCAGACGCGTGGCTCACGCCTGTAATCCCAGCACTTCGGGAGGCCAAGGCAGGCAGTTGGATCACCTGAAGTCAGGCGTTCAAGACCAGCCTGGTCAACATGGCAAAACCCCCTCTCTACTAAAAATACAAAAAATTAGCTGGGCATGGTGGCAGGCGCCTGTAATCCCAGCTATTCGGGAGGCTGAAGCAGGGGAATCATTTGAACCCAGGAGGCGGAGGTTGTAGTGAGCAGAGACTGTGCCACTGCACTCCTGCCTGGGTGACAGAGCGAAACTCCATCTCAATTTTTAAAAAGAAAAAGAGAGAGAGAGACAGACAGAGAGAGTGCTACAGAGGGAGGGAAAGAGAGAGATACTGCAGTTATTCAAGAAAAAGAGAGGAGGGAAAGAGACAGAGAGATGGAGAGAGACAGAGAGAAAGCTATAGAGAAAGATACTGCAGTTATGCAAGAAAAAGAGAGGCCAGGTGCAGTGGCTCACTCCTGTATTCCCAGCACTTTGGGAGGCTGAGACGGGGGGGATCAAGAGGTCAGGAGATTGGGACCATCCTGGTCAACATGGTGAAACCCCGTCTCTACTAAACTGCAAAAAACTAGCTGGGCATGGTGGTGGGTGTCTGTAGTCCCAGCTACTTGGGAGGCTGAGGCAGGAGAATCACCTGAACCTGGGAGGTTGCAGTGAGCAGAGATCACACCACTGCACTCCAGCCTGGGTGACAGAGTGAAACTCTATCCCAATTTTAAAAAAAAAGAAAAGAAAGCAGGAGAGAGAGAGAGAGAAAGACAAACAGAGAGTGTGCTACAGAGAATGAGAGAGAGAGACAGAGAGACTGCAGTTATTCAAGAAAAAGAGGAGGGAAAGAGAGAGATGGAGAGAGAGAGGGAGCTATAGAGAGAGATACTGAAGTTAAGCAAGAAAGAGGGAAAGACACACACACACACACACACACACAGAGAGAGAGAGAGAGAGAGAGAGAGAGAGAGTACTGCAGTTATACAAGTAACAGAGAGAGGGAGGCAAAGAGACACCGAGAGATACTGTGGCAGGCCAGGTCTCCCCTAACGCAGGCCTCTGTAACAACTGTTTCAGCACTGACTGCGTGGTTAAGTTAAATATTTAAAGCTGATAGAGCCAGCGCTCTTAGACAAAGGCTGGAAGGGAACAAAAGGCCACCAGGAATTTTGCCCAAGCCTCTCCTGGGCCTCGAAGCATGACAAGATAAAGGACTTCTTAACAGGATCTGTGTAGGATTAAACAAGTTTATTGGGGGTCTGAAGAAACTCCCCAGACTCTAAGATTGAGCAGGAGACAAGATAAGGGTAATCACCCCTGGCACCTGCACCCATCTAGATGAAGTAAATTTACTGAGGCTCCAGAGGAAGGTCTTCAGGGCTCCGACCTTAGTTATGGGTTAGGAGAAGTTAACCTGCCAGGAGTGGTGGCTCATGCCTGTCATCCCAACACTTTGGGAGGCTGAGGCAGGTGGATCACTTGAGGCCAGAAGCTCAAGACTAGCCTGGGCATCACGGTGAAACTCCGTCTCTATTAAAAATACATAAATTAGCCAGGCGTGGTCGTGCACGCCTGTAATCCCAGCTACTCAGGAGGCTGAGGCAGGGGGAGTCACTTGAACCCTGGAGGTAGAGGTTGCAGTGAGCTGAGATCGTGCCACTGCACTCCAGACTGGGCAACAGAGCAAGACTCCGTCTCAAAAAAAAAAAAAAAAAAATTAAAAATAAAACTACAGGCTGGGCGCAGTGGCTCATACGTGTAATCCCAGCACTTTGGGAGGCCAAGGCAGGCAGATCACAAGGTCAGGAGATAGAGACCATTCTGGCCAACATGGTGAAACCCGTCTCTACTATAAATACAAAAAAATTAGCCGGTGTGGTGGCGGGCGGGTGCCTGTAATTCCAGCTACTTGGAAGACTGAGGCAGGAGAATTGCTTGAACTCGGGAGGCAGAGGTTGCAGTGAGCCGAGATTGCCCCACTGCACTCCAGCCTGGGCGACAGTGCAAGATTCTGTCTCAAAAAAAAAAAAAAAAAAAAAAAAAAGATGGGAACGTTCTAGCTAAAGAATGATCCATTTGCGGCCTGGAGCGGTGGCTCATGCCTGTAATCCCAGCACTTTGGGAGGCCGAGGCGGGCGGATCACGAGGTCAGGAGTTTGAGACCATCCTGATCAACGTGGTGAAACGCCGTCTCTACTAAAAATGCAAAAATTAGGCGGGCATGGTGTGGGGTGCCTGTAGTCCCAGCTACTCGGGAGTCTGAGGCAGGTTGAACCCAGCAGGCGGAGTTTGCAGTGAGCGAGATCGTGCCGTTACGCTCCAGTCCAGTCCAGGCGACAGTGCGAGACTCCGTCTCAAAAAAAAAAAAAAAAAAAGATGGGAACGTTCTAACTGAGCTGAAGAATGACCGATTTGCTTATCATTGTAAGAAAATTGGAGCAGTTCCCAGAGATGAATAAGACCTAGGCCTGCAAAGCGTGAAGCCTGCAGGGAGGTGGGGGAAGGGAGGGGGAAGAACAAAGAACGCCCGGGAGGCTGAGTGAGTCATGGGCAGTGGAAACGGCCGTGTGGTGCGTGGCTGGCTGCAGGTGTTACCCGGGGTAGTGGCTAGGCCCAGGCGGGGAGGGTGTCAGCAGCAGACGGTTAGAGACCTCCCTCTGCGTCAGAAAGTGAAAGTGGTGCAGCCACGTCCCAGAACCCCCCCCCTCCCAGGAGCTGGAATCCCGGCCACCCCCTCCCCCTCTTCCTGCCATCTTTTCTTCCAGCTCAGACCTGAGCTTTAAAATCTTGCTTCTCAGGCCGGGCGCGGTGGCTCACGCCTGTAATCCCAGCACTTTGGGAGGATGAGGGCCGCAGATCACAAGGTCAGGAGTTTAAGACCAGCCTCACCAGTATGTTGAAACCCTGTCTCTACTAAAAATACGAAACTTAGCCGGGGGGTGGTGGCGGGCACCTGTATTTCCAGCTACTTGGGAGGCGGTTTCAAACTCTGGCATCAGGCTCCAGAAACTGTATGCTTAACCACGGGGCTTGAAGGCAGGGGGTAGAGGGTGGGGGGTTGAGGGTGGCGAGGGTGGAGGGTGGGAGGTGGCGAGGTGAGGTGGGGGAGGGGTCTATGATGTAGATAGCAAATGCATTAGAATTTGAGGAGACCACCCAAACCTGGGAAATTCATTTCCCTTTAGCCTGACTCTGGGGTCCCAGCTTATAGAACACAGAGCAGGTGTTTACTTCAAAAGGAGCTGAGCAGTCTCAGTACCTCTCCTCCACCCTCCCGGACCGTTTCCTGGTCCCTGGGAGAAGACAATGGAATGGTAGCTTAGGGACAATGAGAGAGCTCAGTTACTAATGCTGCTTCTGGGCAGGGTTCCTGCATTCCTCAGCGGGGAAGGGAGCAACGGCTGCTGGATTCCCCATGGGTTCAAGGAGCTGGAGGACCCAGAAGCCTGAATCTCTGCTCAGATTCTCTGAGCTCTGGGTCTGATTTTCCTAAAAAAAACAAATGTTACTGGACACAAGTCACCCGTGCCCTGGGGAGCTGCCTTTGAAAAAAGGAGCCTGGGCCGGGCTCAGTGGCTCACACCTGTAATCTCAGCACTTTGGGAAGCTGAGGCAGGCGGATCATGAGGTCAGGAGATCGAGTCCATCTTGGCTAACATGGTGAAACCCCGTCTCTACTAAAAAAAAAAAAAAAATACACACACACACAAAATTAGCCAGGCATGGTGACACGAGCCTGTAGTCCCAGCTACTTGGGAGGCTGAGGCAGGAGAACTGCTTGAACCCGGGAGGCGTAGGTTGCAGTGAGCCAAGATTGCGCCATTGCACTCCAGCCTGGGCGACAGAGTGAGACTCCGAAAAAAAAAAAAAAAGAAGAGAAGAGAAAAAGGAGCCTGGTGTTGAAGGTGCTGGCTCAAGCTTTGTAATCCCAGCATTTTGGGAGGCTGAGGCAGAAGGATTACTTGAGCCCAGGAGTTCAAGATCCAGCTTGGAGCCAGGCACGATGGTTCACACCTGTAATCCCAACACTTTGGGAGGCTGAGTCGGGCAGATCACCTGAGCTCAGGAGATGGAGACTAGCCTGGCTAACATGGTGAAACTTCTCAGAAATACAAAAAAATTAGTCGGACATGGTGGTAAGCACCTGTAGTCCCAGCTACTAGGGAGGCTGAGACACGAGAATTGCTTGAACCCGGGAGGTGGAGGTTGCAGTGAGCTGAGATTGTGCCACTGCACTCCAGCCTGGGTGCCAGAGCAAGGCTTGTTCTCAAAAAAAAAAAAAAAAAACAAAAAGAAAAAATGGTGCCTGGGTAGCATATCCAGACCTAGTCTCTACCAAAAAAAAAAAAAAAAAAAAAAAAAAGTAAAAATCGGCTGGGCATGGTGGTACATGCCTGTAGTCCCAGTTACTCAGGAGACTGCGGTGGGTGGATTGCTTGAGGCCAGGAGTTTGAGGCTGCAGTGAGCTATGATTGCACTATTGCACTCCAGCCTGGAGAAGAGAGAGCCTGCCTCAAAAAAAAAAAAAAAAAAAAAAAAGAAAAGAAAAAGGTTGTGGGGGATCGCTCCAGCATAGAGGCCCTCTGATTGTGCCTCCGCCATAATGTGAGCTTGAGCCCAGACATATTTCCCCCTCCTGGAGGCAGTCGAGCTAAGGGAAAGCAGGAACTAAAAGATGGATGATTTTGTAGAAGTTATCTCAGACTCCCTGACACTGACACAATGGCTCGGTGATGGCTGTGTGGTTTTACTAAGACATTGTGTTTTATCTTGGTACCTGTTTTGGGCTAGTTTTATGACTCTGTTTACTCTAGTTTTATGACTCTGTTTACTCTAGTTTCATGACTCTGTTTACTAAACATTATCTAAGCCCTGTAACTACTCACATGTCTCTTGGAGATTGTTACCTTTAAGATCTATGAGTTTTGCCTGACCTTAAAGAATGTTACGCTTCTCAAATGTAAATCCCTACACAATAGGTAAACAAAAATCTCCACCCTCGTGCTTACTTTTTATGGCCCCTAGTTATGTACTTCCCTTTTATTGGTATTTTATCTTCTCCTCCAGACTTGCGGTATTGTAACTTTTGTTCCTCTTTATTGTATAGAATTAACAATGTGGGTTGACATCAGCTACTGAAAGCTGACAGTATATATTGGGACCCTTTGCACAAATAAAATTGCTGTTTAGGCATTGCTGTATGGGCATTCTCTATTCAGACCTCCAGGCCCTACTTTTCTGTCTCCTCGTATTTCCGCACACTCTCTCTTCCAGGTATTGGGACCCACTCGCTGGCCGAGAGCTCCCTGGCAGACGTGCCGTTCCCGACAAAAAGGAGCCCAGTGTTATTTAAAATTTTTCTTTATTTTTAAAACGTTTAATGACAAATAATTGTGTCTATTGATGGGGTACAATCTGCTATTTTAATATATGTATGTATATCTTGTGGAATTATTTAGTCAAGCTAATTAACATAGTCATCACCTCACCTACTTATCTTGTGTGTGGGGGGGTGGGTAAGAGGGTTTAAAATAAACTCTTTTTAGCTATTTTGAAATACGTGGGCCAGGCATGGTGGCTGACACCTATAATCCCAGCACTTTGGGAGGCCAAGACAGGTGAATCACCTGAGGTCAGGCATTCGAGACCAGGTTTCACCTAATGGTGAAACCCCGTCTCTACTAAAAATACAAAAATTAGCCAGGTGTGGTGGCTCATGCCTATAATCCATCCCAGCACTTTGGGAGGCCGAGGCGATCGATCACCTGAGGTCAGGAGTTCGAGACTAGCCTGGCCAACATGGTAAAACCCTGTCTCTACTAAAATTATTTAAAAAATTAGCCAGGCGTGGTGATGCGTGCCTGTAATCTCAGCTACTCAGGAGGCTGAGGCAGGAGAATCGCTTGAATCTGGGAGGCAGGTTGCAGTGAGCCAAGATCAGGCCATTGCACTCCGGCCTGGGCAACAAGAATGAAACTCCATCTCCAAAATAATAATAATTAAAAAATAAAATAAAAAAGTCTTTTTTTTTTATTGCATTTTAGGTTTGGGGGTACATGTGAAGAACATGGAAGATTGTTGCATAGGTACACACATGGCAGTGTGATTTGCTGCCTTCCTCCCCATCACCCATATCTGGCATTTCTCCCCATGCCATCCCTCCCCAACTCCCCCACCCCCCCACTATCCCTCCCCTTTTCTCCCCCCCCCGACAGACCCCAGTGTGTGTTACTCCCCCTCCCTGTGTCCATGTGTTCCCATTGTTCAACACCCGCCTATGAGTGAGAACATGCGGTGTTTGAAAGTCTTAGAGACCTTGTTCCTTAGACATTGCTCCTTCCCACTATTTCTGTGTCCCCCCTCACTCCTCATTCTGCGGCCTCAGGCACATTGCCACCTCAAGTCATTTGCACTGGGTGTTTTCCGGGCATTGCTCTTTCCCTGGCATCTCATGGTTTGGGGATCTTTGTCATCTGGAGGTATGCCATTGCTCTATCCCTTCCCTGGCCATCCTGTCTTCATATCCATTCTACAGCCCTCCTGCTCTGCTTAGTTTCCGTCCCATCCCCCTTTCCACTCCCTGAAATTACTATGCTTGGATATATTTGCTTGTTTGGGATCCATTTACTCACTAGGCAGGGATGTGCGTCTCTTTTGTGTATTGGCTGCTGTGTCTGTTCTACCTAGAACAACCCCCCCCTCGACAACCAATCAAAACACCTACACACAGTAGGTGCTTAGTTATATATATATAATTCAAAAATTAATTAATTAATAGAGTCTAGCTGTCACCCAGATGGAGTGACATCTAGCTCTGTCACCCAGACTCCATTTGGAGATGGAGTCTAGCTCTTTCACCCAGGCTGGAGAGCAGTGGCTCCTCCTCTTTTTATAGGGACAACAGTCCTATCAAAGTTCCACCCATATGACCTTATTGAACCTTAAATACCTCCCTGAAAACTCTGTTTCTGAATGCAGTCACGTCGGAGGTAAAGGCTTCAACCTGTGAATTTGATGGGGACTTCAACCTCTGCCTCCTGGGTTCAAGTGATTCTCATGCCTCAGCCTTCCAAATAGCTGGGATTATAGGCATTCACTACCATGCCTGGCTAATTTTTGTATTTTTAGTAGAGATGGGGTTTCACCATGTTGGCCAGGATGGTCTCGAACTCCTAACCTCAGGTGATCCCCCCCCACCTCGGCCTCCCAAAGTGCTGGGATTACAGGCGTGAGCCGCCATGCCCCACCTCATATATACGTATTTTTGAGACAAGGTCTTGCTCTGTCACCCAGGGGGCAGTACAGTGGTGCAATCGCAGCTCACCGCAACCTCAGGCTCCCAGCTCAAGCAATCCTCCCACTTCAGCCTTCCAAGTAGCTGGGATTACAGAGAGGCAACAACTTTCTTTTTTTTTTTTTTTTTTTTTTGAGATGGTAACTTGTTCTGTCACCCAGGCTGGAGTGCAGTGGCATGATCTTGACTCACTGCAACCTCTGCCTCCCAGCTTCAAGCGATTCTCCTGCCTCAGCCTCCCCCTCCCAAAGTGCTGGTATTGCAGGTAGGAACCCCTACACCTGGCTCCTACTCTTTTTATAGGGGCAACAATTAGCTGGGATTGCAGGTGCCCACCACCATGCCCAGCTGACTTTTGTATTTTTAGTAGAGATGGGGTTTCACCATGTTGGCCAGGCTGGTCTCAAACTCCTGAACTCAGGTGATCTGCCTACCTTGCCTTCCCAAAGTGCCAGGATTACAGGCATGAGCCACCGCACCCGGCCTTTTTTTTTTTCCCAACAGAGATGAACCCTTGCTGCTCTGTTGTCCAGTCTGGTCTCAAACTCCTGAGCTCAAGCCACTACATCTGGCTCCTCCTCTTTTTATAGGGACAACAGTCCTATCAAAGTTCCACCCCTGTGACCTTATTGAACTTTAAATACCTCCCTGAAAACTCTGTTTCTGAATGCAGTCACATCGGAGGTAAAGGCTTCAACTTGTGAAGTTGAGGGGTGCACAATTCAGAATGTCACAGAGAAGGAACATGAGGCTGCTGTGAAGCAGCAGAGCCTACCTCTGGCAGCAGGACCAGAGACATGATTTGCAGGGCCCAGTGCAAAGTGAAAATGGGGGCCTTTGCTCAAAAATCATTGCAAATTATAAGTCATTTGGCCAGGCGCAGTGGCTCACACCTATAATCCCAGCACTTTGGGAGGATGAAGTGGGTGGATCACAAGGTCAGGAGTTCAAGACCAGCCTGGCCAAGATGGTGAAACCCTGTCTCTACTAAAATTAGCTGGGTGTGGTGACAGGTGCCTGTAATTCCAGCTACTCAGGAGGCTGAAGCAGAGAATTACTTGAACCTGGGAAGTGGAGGGTGCAGTGAGTTGAGATCGTGCCACTGCACTTCAGCCTGGGCGAGACGCAAGACTCCTCCGTTTCAAACGAACATTTAATGTTTTATTTGCCAGTCATTCCTCAATAAAGCTGGGTATGAGGGGCGGGGCGGAAATGAGAGTACAGGCCAGACGTGGTGGCTCACACCTGTAATCCCAGCATTTGTGAGGCCGAGGCCGGCAGATCACTTGAGATCAGGAGTTCGAGACCAGCCTGGCCAACAAGGTGAAACCCTGTCTCTACAAAAAATACAAAAATTAGCTGGGCGTGGGGGTGCATGCCTGTAGTCCCAGCTACTCGGGAGACTGAGGCACAAGAATAGCTTGAACTGAGAGGTGGAGGTTGCTGTGAGCCAAGATGGCACTACTGCATTCCAGCCTAGGAAACAAGGTGAGACTTCGTTTCAAAAAAAAAAAAAAAAAAGTCACAATGCAGCTCTGGGTCTGGGGAACATTCTTGGGAGACTTTTCCTGACACCCACGGCTGAGCCTGGTAGCTGAAACTCCCACACCCCTCAACACTCATGGATCCCTGTCTTTCTGGGAACTCAGGGAGGTTGAACCAAGGGTCCAGGGAGCCAATCGGGGCCTGGAAATAGGCTAGGGGATCCTTCCCAGCCCCGCCCAGGCTTGGAGGGATTAGGCCGACTGGGCACATCTGATACTCACCAGATCTCAACCACCTGGCCAGCCAGGCCCTGGAGAGGGGCTGCTGCGCATGTCTCTGGGCTCAGCCAGGGGCTGGAACGAAGGCAAAGAGCGACCCCTGAGTCTTCCTGATGCCGTGAATGGCCGGCCTGAGGCAGGGTGCCCCTGGGGGCCGGTGGTGGGTCCTGGTGTTACTAATGCTGAGATACCTGCTGCCCACAGGTAAGGGGATCTCTTGCTCCTGCTGGTCCTCCCGGGAGGAGGGAAATGAGTGCACACTCTCCCAGCCCATCCTCCAACAGCCTTGCATGTCAACCAACCAACTTTCCTTCCTTCCTCCCTCCCTACTTCCCTTCCCTTTCCTTCCCTTTCCTCCCTTCCTTCCCTCCCTTCCTTTCTTCCTTCCTCCCCCTTCCCTCCCTCCCTTTCTTCCTTCCTCCTCCTCCCCCCTCCCTCCCTCCCTCCCTCCCTTCCTTCCTTCTTTCCTTCCTCCTCTCCTCCCTCCCTCTCTCTCTCTCTCTCTCTCCCTCTTGAGACAGGATCTTGCTCTGTTGCCCAGGTTGGGGTATGGTGGCATGATCGTGGCTCGCTGCAGCCTAGACCTCCCAAACTCAAGTGATTCTCCCAACTCAGCCTCCCAAGTAGCTGGGACAACAGGCATGCACCTCCACGCCCAGCTAATTGTTTTTAAATATTTTGTAGAGATGAGGACTCCCTATGTTGTCCAGGCTGATCTAGAACTCCTGGGCTCAAAGGATCCTCCCACCTCGGCCTCCCAAAGTGCTGGGATTACAGGTGTGAGCCACTGCACTTGGCTTCTACTCGTCCCCCTTTCCAGCTTGAGTCTCTTAGTAGAGACAGCATTTTGCCGTGTTGGCCAGGCTGGTCTCAAACTTCTGACCTCAAGTGATCCGCCCACCTTGGCCTCCCGAAGTTGCTGCGATTACAAGCGTGAGCCACCACACCTGGGCCTAATTTTTGTATTTTTAGTAGAGACGGGGTCTCACCATGGCTGGTCTCAAACTCCTGGACTCAAGTGATTCGCCTGTCTCAGCCTTCTAAAGTGCTGGGATACCATGCCTGGCCTAAATCTCACCCTTTTTCTTTTCTTTTTTTCCGAGATGGAGTTTTACTCTTGTTGCCCAGGCTGGAGTGCAATGGTGCGATCTCAGCTCACTGCAACCTCCGCCTCCCAGGTTCAAGCAATTCTCCTGCCTCAGCCTCCCTAGTAGCTGGGATTACAGGCACCTGCCAACACACTCAGCTAATTTTTTTTTTTTTTTTTTTTTTTTTTTTTTAGTAGCGATGAGGTTTCACACCGTTGGCCAGGCTGGTCTTGAACTCCTGACCTCAAGTGATCCACCTGCCTCGGCCTCCCAAAGTGCTGGGATTACAGACATGAGCCACCGCTCCCGCTTAAATCTCATTTTTTTTCCTATAACCAAGCAGACACAATCTGTCACATCCATGCCTCGCGATAAGCAATCTTTGGTTCTACAGTAACAGGACTTGACAGCACCATTTATCAAATACACAGCTCATCCTGGAGTCACCCGGTCACTGTGATGACTGTGTGAGCTCATAGGCTTTATCCAGAGGAAAAACACATCTTTCATCATGTCAGGAGGGAGTTTTGCAATTTGGAACAAGGCATCCACTGAAGTTACACTTTTACTCTCCCCCCCTCCACCCGAAACTGGAATACAGGAAGAATTAGGCTTCTTGTTTCTTTTCTGTCTTCACACAGACAAGTTTAGGATGTAGTCAAAGAGAGGTGCTTACATATAGCAGCAGAGGGGAAGAGTTGGGGTAATTGGCCTTGTTTTTGTCATTCAGGGCAAGCAAAGACATCACAGGAATTGGTTCTTGCAGAATAGGGGTGATAAACATCCTAGAGGTCGGGCAGCTGGGACGTGAAGCTATTACCACACCACAGCTGGAATGCTCATAAAACGGCCTCCCAGTTCCCTGCTGTGCTCCTAGAATCCTGTCCTACTGGGGATATATAACCAGAAACAGCCTGGGCAACATAGCCAGATCCGGTCTCTACAAAAAACACAAACATTGAGGGCCAGGAGCGGTGGCTCACGCCTGTAATCCCATCCCAACACTTTGGGAGGCCAAGGTGGGCGGATCACCTGCAGTCAGGAGTTCAAGACCAGCCTGACCAACATGGTGAAACCCCGTCTTTACTAAAAATATAAAATATTATCTGGGCATGGTGGCCGGCGCCTGTAATCCCAGCTACTTGAGAGGCTGAGGCAGGAGAGTCACTTGAACCCAGGAGGCGGAGGTTGCAGTGAGCTGAGATCACGCCATTGCGCTCCAGCCTAGGCAACAAGAGTGAAGATCCATCTCAAAAAATAAAATAATAAAAAAATTAGCCAGGCATGATGGCACATGCCTGTAGTCCCGGCTACTTGGGAGGCTGAGGTAGGAGGATGGCTTGAGCTGAAAGGTAGGGAGGGCAGTGAGCTGAAACTGCACCACTTCACTGCAGCCCCGGAGACAGAGCCAGATCCTGTCTCAAAAGAAAATCAATGGAACGCTAACTCCTGCTGTGGCCTGAAGTCATCGTGCTCTGCTCTGTTGCCTCTCGACTCTTCCTTCCTACTACTCTGACCTCTGCTGCTTCTAAACCTTTTTAGGTGGTTTGCACCACAGGGCCTTTGCCCTTGCTTTTTACTCTATCTGGGTGTTCTGTCTGCAGCTCTTCCAAAGGTTAGCTCCTTCTCATCCTTCCAGGGATGACCAGGAAAGTAATACTGGAAATAACCTGATGTAGAATCTTCAGAGCATTTAAATATCTGAATTACCTTGTTTGTGTGATTATTATGTGTACCCCACTAGATTGTATATTTCATGAGAGTGGCAAGATGCAAGGTGTTGAAGAGCACCCGTCAGTGTGGGTTCAAATCCCAGCTCAGCCATATGACTTGGGAGCCTCTCTGAACCTCTGTATCCTCCTCTATAAAATGGGAGACATGGAAGGGTTTCACTCATTCATTCATTCATTCATTCATTCATTCATTTATTTCTGAGGCAGGGTCTTGCTCTGTCATCCAGGCTGGAATGCAATGGCAAGGTGATCTCAGCTTGCTGCAGCCTCAACCTCCTGGGCTCAAGCGATGCTGTCACCTCAGCCTCCCAAGGAGCTGGGACCACGGGGGTGCATCACTGTGCCTGACTAATTTTTTGATTTTTTTTTTTTTTTAACTAGAGATAAGGTCTTGCTACATTGCCCAGCCTGGTCTTGAACTCCTGGGCTCAAGCGATTTTCCTGCCTCAGACTCTCAAAGTGCTGGGATTACAGGTGCGAGCCACCACACCGGGTTTGAAAAGTTTCCGGAAGGATTAAATAAACAACTCCTAGAATACACAGTGGGCACAGAATAGGGACTATTTAAGTGTTTGCTGGCCAGACATGGTAGCTCATGCCTGTAATCTCAGTACTTTGGGAGGCCGAGGTGGGAGGATAGCTTGGGGCCAGGAGTTCGAGACCAGTCCTGGCAACATAGCCAGACCCCATCTCTACAAAAAAATGAAGAACTAGCTAGACACAGTGGCATGCACCTGTGGTCCTAGCTACTCAGGAGGCTGACGCAGGAAGATAGCTTGAGCCTGGGAGGTTGAGGCAGCAGTGAGCCATGATCTGCCACTGCACTCCAGCCTGGGCAACAGTGCAAGGCTCTGTCTCACAATAAATAAATAATTGCTGTTTTTGTTGTTATAATAGTAACAGTAATTATAATACTACAATCCTTAGCCTTTAGCAGAGAATTCAGCCTATATTAGATATTCAGTAGATATTTTTTGCATGGAAGGACAGATGGATGGCAAATTTTTGAGGAGAGAAAGGTAGTATGAAGCCCTTTCCAAGTTCTGGGCATGACGTGAATCAAAATCAGAGAGGCTGGGCGGGGTGCAGGGGCTCACACCTATATTCCCAGTACTTTGGGAGGCAGAGGCGGGTGGATCACCTGAGGTCAGTAGTTAGAGACCAGCCTGGCCAACATGGTGAAACCCTATCTCTACTGACAAAAAAAAAAAAAAAAAAAAAAAAAATTCAAAAAATAGGCGGGCATGTGGCTTGTGCCTATAATCCCAGCTACTTGATAGGCTGAGGCAGAAGAATCACTTGAACCCGGGAGGCACAGGTCTCAGTGAGCTGAGATCTGACCTTTGCACTCCAGCCTGGGTGACAGGGCAAGCCTCTGTCTCAAAAAACAAACTAAAAATAAAGAAAATCAAAGAGGGTGGCTGGGGATAGGGGAGCCAGGGGGCTGTTCTGCCCACGTCTTCTCAGTTTATACTTCCAGCCTCCACATCTCCTGACTTCAGAACTCAAAAGTCAGATAAAACAGAGAAATGGTGTTAGTAAACATGGTCCTCTTTGTCTGTGAGGAGTTGGAATGTCTAAAATTGAGTTTAATTTTAAGCCATCCCTGCTGACTCAGCTCTCAGCACCCACCTCCCCCAACCAGGTGCAGTCCTTGGCGCAAAGCCAGAGAATTACCATAGTAAAGCCTCTGTTTGTCCCAACTGACATTTTTGCTCCCCTTCCTTTTTTTCTGAGACTCGCTCTGTCGCCCAGGCTGGAGTGCAGTGGTGTGCTCTCGGCTCACTGCAACCTCTGACTCCCGGGTTCAAGCAATTCTCCTGCCTCAGCCTCCTGAGTAGGTGGGACTACAGGCACATGCCACCATCCCTGGCTAATTTTGTATTTTTAGTAGAGATGGGGTTTCACCATATTGGTCTAGCTGGTCACCAACTCCTGACCTCAGGTGATCCAAAGTGCTGGGATTACAAGCGTGAGCCACCTCTCCCAGCCTTCCCTCCAATTTTTGAAGGAGAAAAAGAAGAAATTCTCCCTGCCACGCAAGCTCCTGCCCTCAGCCCCCGCCCTCCACACTGTTTCATTGTTTTCCTCCAGGGCTGCCTCTGTGGTTTCGCAGGAGGAAAGGAACCTGAGGCGTCCTCTGCACACTGACCCTGGTGACAGTTCCTGTTTGGTTAGGAAGAAGGCCAGCAAGGCCTGCCAGGGTGGCATGTGTACACCGCAGGCCTGGGACGCTTTAGGGCTCAAGGGTTTGTGGAGGTGGGAAACAGAGAAGTTTGAGAGTAAACAGAGGGCGGTTGTCACCCACTCCCCACCTCCCAGCCCTGGTTGGGTGGAAGGGGTGAGAAAGCAGCAGATGGAAGGGAGAGGGCATCTGTGGGTCGCACCTGTAATCTCAGCACTTTGGGAGGCCAAGGCGGGAGGATCAGTTAAGGCCAGGCATTTGAAATCAGCCTGGAAAACACAGTGAAACCTCGTCTCTACCAAAAAATACAAAAATTAGCCAGGTGTGCTGGTGCACGCCTGTAATCCCAGCTACTCGGGAGGCTGAGGCTGGGGAATTGCTTGAACTCTGGAGGTGGAGTTTGCCATGAGCCAAGATCACAGCACTGCACTCCAGAGTGGGCAACAGAATGAGACTCCATCTCAACAACAACAACCACAACACACACAAAAAAGGAGAGAGGTGGAGAGAGAATGAGGGAAGAGTGAGGGGGAGGAGGAGGGAAGGGACTGTGAAGGGAAAATAAATTTGAGGCCCCCAAATCATTAAGCTGGAGGGGAAAAGTCAAGCTGGAAACTGCTCAGGGCCAACCTGCCCCTCATTCTATTCAAAGTCCCTGCTCTGCTCACTGAGATAAATGCATATCTGATTGCCTCCTTTGGAGAGGCTAATCAGAAACTCAGAAGGTCAGGCACAGTGGCTCGCGCCTGCAATCCCAGCACTTTGGGAGGCTGAGGCGAGTAGATCACCTAAGGTCGAGTTTAAGACCAGCCTAACCAACAAAGGTGAAACCCCGTCTCTACTAAAAATACAAAAAAATTAGCTGGGCATGGTGGTGCAAGCCTGTAATCCCAGCTACTTGAGAGGCTGAGGCAGGAGAATGGCTTGAACCTGGGAGGCGGAGGTTGCAGTGAGTCAAAATTGTGCCATTGCACTCCAGCCTGGGCGATAGAGCGAGACTCTGTCTCAAAAAAAAAAAAAAAAAGAAAAAAAGAAAAAAGAAATGGGCAACCTGAAGCCCTTGGGGCTTATCTGCCTGTGGAGTAGCCATTCTTCTGTTCCTTTACTTTCCTTATAAACTTGCTTTCACTTCATTCTGCAGACTCTTCCTGAATTCTCTCTTGGGCGAGATCCAAGAACCCTCTCTTGGGGTCTGGATTGGGACCCCTTTCCTGTAACAGAAGGAGAGAGAGGAAGGGAGGAGAGAGATAGAGACAGACACAGAGAGGGATAGAGAGAGAGGAGAGAGATGGAGAGAGAGTTATTGAGAGATACACAGAGACATAATGAGAGGGAGAGAGACACACAGAGAGTGTGAGGAAGATACCAACAGAAACCAAGTGAGAGAGAGACAGAGACAGAAGGAGAGAGAGACAGAGACAGAGGGAGAGAGAGAAAGGGAGCTGGGAGGAGAGGAAGAGATATTGAGAGAGAGAGAGACTCAGAGAGACATGAGAGAGAGATCAAGAGAGAGTGACAGAGACCAATGTTGACAAAAGAGGCTGGGCATGCTGGCTTATGCCTGTAATCCCAGCCCTTTGGGAGGCTGAGGCAGGTGGATCACTTGAAGTCAGGAGTTCGAGACCAGCCTGGCCAGCATGGTGAAACCTCATCTCTACTGAAAATACAAAAATTAGCTGGGCTTGGTGGCAGGTGCCTGTAATTCCAGCTACTGGGGAGGCTGAGGCAGGAGAATCACTTTGAACCTAGGGGGCGGGGGTTGCAGTGAGCCGAGATCTTGCCACTTCACTCCAGCCTGAGTGAAAGAGCGAAACTCTGTCTCGGAAAAAAACAACAACAAAACATATATATATATATAATATTTGTATATATGTATCTATATACATCTATCTATCTATCTATCATCTATTTATCTATCTATCTACAGGCTCATACCTGTAATCCCAGCACTTTGGGAGGCTGAGGCTGGTGAATTATAAGGTCAGCAGTTCAAGACCAGCCTGGCCAACAGAACATCCTGGCCAATACGTGAAACGCTGTTTCTACTAAAAATACAAAAATTAGCCAGGTGTGGTGGTGGGCACCTGTAATCCCAGCTACTTGGGAGGCTGAGGCAAAAGAATTGCTTGAACCTGGGAGGTGGAGGTCGCAGTGAGCCAAGGATTGCGCCATTGCAATCCAGACTGGGTGACAGAGTGAGACTCCTACTCAAAAAATAAAAAAATAAAAAATGCTTCCCACTGTGCTTCAGTTGCCTGCAGCATGCAGTACAGTTCCGTGCTGTATGGGTTTATAGCCTAGGATCCAGAGGTCATACCCTACAGCCTGGGTGTGTAGTTGCTATACCATCTAGGTTTGTATGAGCACACTCTATGGTGTTTGCACAGTGACAAAATTGCCTAATGATGCATTTCTCAGGGCATATCCCCGTTACTAAGTGAGGTGTGACTTGTATCTATAAGGTACACATTTTTCAGTCCATGCTGTATCTGGGCAAACTGAAGTTCAGAGAGGTTTTGTCACTCCCCAAAGGTCAACGGCACTGGAGAGGTGAAACTGCGAGTGGTCTGGGCTTGTTAGATTCCAATGCCCGAGTCTGTCCACTTGGTCATGAGCTCTCTTGAGGCAGAAGCCTGTGCAAGGGTCCTGGGGTGGACGTCACAGGGTGTGTCTGGCATGTGATGAATTGGTCAGTTTTGCAGGAATGTAGGGTATGTGGAAGGGAGGGGCGTGGTGGGGATGGATGAGAAATAGTCAGAAGAGTGGAGAGAAGCCAGTCAGACACTGAGCAACAACCTGTGGATTTGCAGCTCCATTAAAAAAACTCAGAGTGCTCTAAAAAGCATCTAATCTAAGACAGCCTGCCCCTTAGCTCCTGTTGGTAAAAACAGCAGTTCACATTTAGGGAGCAAGAACGATTGTGCTGGCCAGGTGTGGTGGCACATGTCTGTAATCCTAGCCCTTTGGGAGGCTGAGGTGGGCAGATCACTTGAGGTCAGGAGTTCGAGAGCAGCCTGGCTAACATGGTGAAACCCCATCTCTATTAAAAATACAAAAATTAGCCGGGCATGGTGGTGGGTGCCTGTAATCCCAGCTACTTGGGAGGCTGAGGCAGGAGAATTGCTTGAACTTGGGAGGCAGGTTGTAGAGAGCCGAGATCATACACTGCACTCCAGCCTGGGCAATAAAGTGAGACTCTGTCTCAAACAAACAAACAAAAAAGATTGCACTGGGACTCATGTCTGTGGTCCATTTCACAGAGTCCTTACAAGAGCCTTTTTTTTTTTCTAGTTCTTTCACCCCAAGCTGGAGTGCAGTGGCACGATCTTTGCTTCCTGTAACCTCCGCCTCCCGGGGTTCAAGTAATTCTCCTGCCTCAGCCTCCTGAGTAGCTGGGGCTACAGGCGCCCACCACCACGCCTGGCTAATTTTTCATATTTTTAGTAGAGAGGGGGTTTCACCATGTTGGCCAGGCTGGTCTCAAACTCCTGACTTCAAGTTCTCTGCCAGCCTTGGCCTTTGAAAGTGTTGGGATTACAGGCGTGAGCCATTGCGCCCGGCCACAGACCTGGTTTTTATATTTTTTACAAGAGGTCATGATCTTTCCCTCCTTACAAAAATTCAGTAACCATTCATTCATTCAATCATTCATTCAACAAATATTTGTTGATGAGCTATAATATGGTAAGAGACTAAGAGGTTAATATAAGAGGTAATTCAATTTTGGTTATTAGTAATTACATTAAGTATTGTCATTGTTAGCTGTATTTAGATAAGAATTGATTGCAACAGCTCCTCTGCCGTTTCTTTAATATTTACACTATGACATCACATGTGGGGAGCTTCACATGAATAATCTCATTTAATCCTCTTAACAGATCTGTGAGTTCAGATGTTCTTTTATTATCGTTCATAATTTTTGTTGTTCGCTACGTGACATGACGGGATACACGCAGACAGTGGAACAGTTGCTGTAGCGAAGCAGAGTCACGTATCCCTTTCTATTTGTGTATGTTTTGTAGTTGAGGAAACAGAGGCTTGGAGGGAGGATTAAGCAATTTGTCCAAGGAAATACAGCCATGGGTGACAGAGGTGGGGCTTGGGGGTTGATCCAGGGCTGGGGTGGTCCATACCCTTCATTCACCAGTAGCTTGAGGGTATTTTTTTTTTTTTTTGAGACAGAGTCTCGCTCTGTCACCCAGGCTGGAGTGTAGTGGCGTGATCTCAGCTCACGGCAACCTCCCCCCTCCCAGGTTCTAGTGATTCCCCTGCCTCAGCCTCCCGAGTATCTGGGATTACAGGCACACGCCACCATGCCTGGATAATATTTGTATTTTTAGTAGAGACAGGGTTTTGCCATGTTAGCCAGGCTGCTCTCTGACCACTGGTGACCCGCCCACCAAGGTCTCCCAAAGTGCTGGGATTACAGGCGTGAGCTGCTGTGCCTGGCCAAGGGTGGTTTTTCAATGGAAGGAGACAGGAGTAAGGAGAACATTTGAGAGTGGCTAAGGTGGAGAGAAATATCTGAGTTGAAGAGAGAGGGGGCCAGGTGCAGTGGCTCTCGCCTGTAACTCTAGCACTTTGGGAGGCCAAGGCAGGAAGATTGCTTGAGTCCAGGAGCTCAAGACCAGCCTGGGCAATATGGTAAAACCCTATTTCTACTAAAAATACAAAACATTAGCCAGGCATGGTTGTACATGCCTATAGTCTCAGCTACTCAGGAGGCTGAGGTGGGAGAATCCCTTGAGCCCAGAAGTTCAAGAGCAGCCTGGGCAACATGGCAAAACCAGAAAGAAATAAATAGAAGGAAAGATGAAAGAAAGAGAGAAGAGAGAGAGAGGAAGGAAGGAAGGGAGGGAGGGAGGGATGGAGGAAAAGAAAGAAAGGAAGGGAGAGAGGAAGGAAGGAAGGTTAGAAGGAAGGAAGCAAAGAAGGAAGAAAGGAGAGAAGGAGAGAGAGAAAGAAAAGGAAAAAGAAATAAGGAAAGAAAGAAAGAAAAGAAAGACAGACAGACGGATGGACGGATGGGCCAGGAGTGGTGGCTTATGCCTGTAATCCCAGCACTTTGAGAGGTTAAGGAGGGTGAATCCCATGAGGTCAGGAGTTCGAGACCAGCTTGTCCAACATGGTGAAACCCCGTCTCTACTAAAAATACAACAAGATTAGCTGGGTGTGGTGGTGCATGCTTGTAATCCCAACTACTCAGGAGGCTGAGGCAGGAGAATTGGTTGAACCCGGGAGGCGGAGATTGCAGTGAGCTGAGATAGTGCCACTGCACTCCAGCCTGGGTGACACAGTGAGACCTTGTTTCAAAAAAAAAAAAAAAAAAAAGAAGGGAGGGAAGGAAGGAATAAAGGAAGAAAGGAAAAGGAGAAAAAGTTTTGATCATGTTTTCATCCCAGAAACATTTACTGAGCACCTACTATGCCAAGAGAGATAGTGGGTGTTGGGGTTCAGGGATGAGGTGGGGCAGTCTCTGAAGAGGTGACATCTGAGCAGAGGACTTAGTGAGGTGAGGATAGAACTACTGAGATATTTGGGTGGGTGGAAGGATGCTGCATGCAATGGGAAGAGCAAATGCGAGGGTCTTGAGGCAGGAGTCAGTCTGAGAAACAGCAAAAAAAACCAGAGCGGCTGAGACAGAGTGAGCGAGGGAAGAGAGGGAAGCTCTCTTCCTTCTCTTGGGAGGGACATGAGGGCAGGGACGAAGCAATGGGTCCTTGGAGGGAATTTAGTTTTGACTCTGACATGCATGCAGAGCCATGGAAGGACATTAAGCTGTGGTCCATCATTTTCTTTGGTCAGGGTCTTGCTCTGTACCCCAGGCTGCACTGCAGTGCGCTGATCACGGCTCACTGCAACCTGAACCTCTCGGGCTCCAGTGATCCTCCTGCCTCAGTTTCCCAAGTAGCTGGGACTATAGGTGTACACTACCATTCTTGGCTCATTATTTTATTTTATTTTTTTTGAGGTGAAGTCTTGCTCTGTCACCCAGGCTGGAGTGCAATGGCACAATCTCAGCTTACTGCAACCTCCGCCTCTCGGCTTCAAGCGATTCTCCCACCTCAGCCTCCCAAGTAGCTGAGATTACAGGCACCCGTCATCATGCCTGGCTAATTTTTGTATTTTTGTAGAGATGGGGTTTCACCATGTTGGTCAGGCTGGTCTTGAACTCCTGACCTCAAGTGATTGGCCTGCCTCGGCCTCCCAACGTGCTAGGATTACAGGCATGAGCCACCGTACCTGGTATATTTTAAAATTTTTTTGTTGTTGTAGAGACAGGGTCTCACTATGTTGCCTAAGTTGATCTCAAACTCCTGGGCTCAAGTGATCCTCTCACCTTGGCCTCCCAAATTGCTGGTATTACAGGCATGAGCCACCACGCCTGGCCCATGCTTTGACTCCTTCCTCCTCCTTCCTTCCTCCCTCCCTCCCTCCCTCCCCTCCTCCTCCTTCCTCCTTCCTCCCCCCCCCCCTCCCTCCCTCCCTCTCCCTCCTTCCTTCCTCCCTCCCTCCCTCCTCTCTCTCTCTTTCTTTTTTTTGAGCCCGAGTTTCACTCTTGTTGCTGAGTCTGGAGTGCAGTGGCACAATCTTCGCTCACCACAACCTCCTTCTCCTGGGTTCAAGCAATTGTCCTGCCTCAGCCTCCTGAGTAGCTGGGATTACAGGCATGTGCCACCACACCTGGCTAACATTGTATTTTTAGTAGAGACAGGGTTTCTCCATGTTGGTCTGGCTGGTCTCGAACTTCCGACCCCAGGTGATCTGCCCACCTAGGCCTCCCAAAGTGTTGGGATTACAGGTGCGAGCCACCATGCCCCGCCGACTCATTTTTCACAACCTCCTTCTGGCTGCTGTGTGGAGAGCAGACTGTTAGGGCACAAGGTGGAAAGAATGCAGAGAGGCTATCTGGAGGCTGTAATTCAGGAGGAAGATGTGAATAGATTTTTTATTTATTTATTTTTTTTTTTATTGCATTTTAGGTTTGGGGGTACATGTGAAGAACATGGAAGATTGTTGCATAGGTACACACATGGCAGTGTGATTTGCTGCCTTCCTCCCCATCACCTATATCAGTTCAACCATTGTGGAAGACAGTGTGGCGATTCCTCAAGGACCTAGAAATAGAAATTCCATTTGATCCAGCAATCCCATTACTGGGTATATATCCAAAAGACTATAAATCGTTCTACTATAGGGACACATGCACACGAATGTTATTGCAGCACAGTTTACAATAGCAAAGACCTGGAACCAACCCAAATGCCCATCGATGATAGACTGGACAGGGAAAATGTGAATAGATTTTAAAGACCTTGAAGGATTAGCTTATGTGTGAAACACTGGGAAGGGAGTGGGTGCAGGGGATTCAGGAGATTCAGGTGATTAAGAAGTCAAGTCTTTGGTGTTCCAGTGGACCTCTGGAAGCCACAGCATTCAAGAGGTGGGTGCGAATATAATTGAGGGACTGGGCTGCCAGGGAGACTTGCAGAGAGAGCAAAACAGTTTTTGAATTTGTCAGGAGCTCAGTTAGAAAGGCAAAAAGGCATGGTGGCTCACGTCTGTAATCCCAGCGCTTTGGGAGGACAAGGCAGGTAGATCACTTGAGTCCAGGAGTTCAAGACCAGCCTGGCCAACAGGGTGAAACCCCACCTCTACTAAAAATACAATGTTAGCTAGGCGTGGTGGTGCACACCTGTAATCCCTGCTACTTAGGAGGCTGAAGCAGGAGAATCATTTGAACCTGGGAGGTGGAGGTTGCAATGAGCTGAGGTGGTATTGCACTCCAGCCTGGGCAACAAGAGCAAAACTCTGTCTCAAAAAAACAAAAAGACAATATATTTTGGGATAAAATACTTTTATTTCCTTTGGGGCCTGATGTCACAGGATGGTATACCAGAGTCAGGTTGGAGTTAGGTATCTTTTTTGTTTGTTTTTTAGAGACAGGGTTTTGCTCTGTCACCCAGACCGGAGTGCGGTGGCACAGTCATAGCTCTGCAGCCTCGATCTCCTGGGCTCAAGCCATCCTCTCACCTCAGCTTCCCAAGTAGCTAGAACTATAGGTGCACACTACTTATGCCTAGCTGGGAGATGGTATCTTATAGCTGCAGAGAGTCCGTTTTGTCAGTCTGAGGATCTCTGTTTTAAATATTTTGTTTTGTTTTTGAGATGGAGTCTTGCTCTGTTGCCATGGCTGGAGTGCCGCGGCGTAATCTCGGCTCACTGCAACCTCTGCCTCCCAGATTCAAGCAATTCTCCTGCCTCAGCCTCCCGAGTAGCTGGGGTTACAGGCGCCCACCGCTATGCCCGGCTAATTTTTGTATTTTTGGTAGAGAGAGGGTTTTGCTGTGTTGGCCAGGTTGGTTTCAAACTCCTGACCTCAGGTGATCTGCCCACCCCTGCCTCCCAAAGTGCTGGGATTACAAGCGTGAGCCACCTTGCTGGCCTCTGTTTTAATGTTAATGCTGCTCAGTTGTGCCCAAACTCCAAAGGGGAGGGGGTATAATCAGCGATGCCCAAACCGTCTTCTCATCATGGCCTCAACTAGTTTTTCGGTTCCTCTGGGTTCCTCTTGGCCAAGAGAGGGGTCCATTTAGTGTGTTGGAGGGGGGCTTAGAATTTTATTTTTGGTTTATAGGATGAGTTTTCTGGGATTATAATTTTCAGAAGGATCTGGAAGAGAGAAATTAGCGAGTGTTACTTTCTCTTTGTCACTTCCATAGAGGCAGGAAGAAGGGGATTTTGTCCTGGAGTTGTAAGAAATGCCCTGTATCTGGGTCAGGCGGTCCAAGAGGCCTGTAAGAAAAAGCTCAGGTTTGGGAGGCTGAGGCGGGCAGATCACTTGAAGTCAGGAGTTTGAGACCAGCCTGGCCAACACAGTAAAATCTCATCTCTACAAAGCACAGAAAAATTGGCCTGTCGTTGCGGTGGGTGCCTGTAATTAATTCCAGCTGCTCGGGAGGGTGAGGCACGAGAATCGCTTGGACCCGGAAGGCGGAAGTTTCAGTGAGCCGAGACTGCTCCGCTGCACTCCAGCCTGGGCAACAGAGCGAGACGCTGTCTCAAAAAAAAAAAAAGAAAAGAAAAAAGAAAAGAGACAAAGAGGGAATTAAAAGAAGATGCAGATCCTGTAGGGGGGGGGGGAACAGGTCCAGACGCAGCTTCAGCCAGACTCCATGCAGTCTCTTTGTCCACAAGGCTAAGGCCGGGCGCGGTGGCTCACGCCTGTAATCCCAGCACTATGGGAGGCTGAGGTGGGCGGATCACGAGGTCAGGAGTTGGAGATCATCCTGGCCAACATGGTGAAACCCCGTCTCTACTAAAAATACAAAAAGTAGCCGAGCGTGGTGGCAGGTGCCTGTAATCCCAGCTACTCGGGAGACTGAGGCGGGAGAATCGCTTGAACCTGGGAGGCGGAGGTTGCAGTGAGCCGAGCCTTCACCACTGTACTCCAGCCTGGGCAACAAAGCAAGACTCCATCTAAAAAAAAAAAAAAAAAAGACACAAGGCTAAGGCCCAAAATAATCTGGCAGAGAACTGAGCCAGGGACAAGGACTTCAGAGGTAAGAGGACGCTCCTTACTTGCCTGCCTGCACCCTTGATCTTAAGCATATTTGTTTCCTCAGTAAGGTCTGGATGTAGCTATGGGTGGTTAAGGGCGTGTGTGGGTATGTCCACGAACTTGTGTGCGTCAGTATGCACAGTCCTGTGTTTCTGTGGTTACATCTGTGCGTTTCTGTGGTTAAAATACACACACACACGCCTCTGTATTTCTGTGGTTAAATCTGTGGGCAGGTCCGTTGGTGAGTGTTGATTCTGTTTGCTTTTGGAACTTTGGAACTTTCCCATATTTGGGGGGTCAGTTCCTGGGGTGGCACATTTGTAGATGTCTACTCGGAAAACTATGGGTGCCTCTATAGCTGATCTACTGGGAACGTGTGTGTTTAGTCTCAGGAGGATGCACGTCTGTGTGTACGTTTGAGAGTAAGAGCTTGTGTATTGTGCTTGTTTATATCATTTCTGTTCAGTTATCTATTATAGAAGAAACAACCCCAAAATACAGAGGCTTAAATTAATAACCCAGCACATGCCTGTAGTTTCAGCTTTGGGTAGCTGAGATAGGAGGATCGCTTGAGCCCAAGAATTTGAGTCCAGCCTGGGTAATATAGTGAGACCCCCATCTCTAAAAAAAAAAAAAAAGAAAGAAAGAAAAAGCACACACACACACACACACACACACACACACACACCAACCACCCTCTAGCAAACACTGATTTGAATGACTGGATTTGTCATCAAAAACCATAGATTTTAGAACACAGTGGAATAATGTTTCTAAAATGCTGGGAGAAGATGATGATCCACTAAGAATTCTATGCCAGCAAAAATGCCTAGGAGGAATGATGGTAAAATAAATTATCAGGTAAAAGAAAATGAGAAGTCATCATCCACAGAATTGCTCTAAAAGAAACAGTAAAGAGAGTTATTGAGGCTGAAGGGAAATGATATCAAAGAGAAGACTGGAACTTCAAAAAGAAAGAGGAGCGAGTGAAGGCAAAATATATATATATATATATATATACATATTTGTATGTATATATATATGCCTGGCTAATGTTTGTATTTTTTGTAGAGATGGGGTTTCACCATGTTGCCCAAGCTGGTCTCAAACTCCTGGGCTCAAGCAATCTGCCCACCTTGGTCTCCCAAAGCGCTGGGATTACAGGAGTGAGCCACTGTGCCCAGCCCCTGGACCTAATTTAAATCATAGAAGACTTGACTACTTCCACATTGTCACCAGGATACTCAAGCAGCTCTATAGAGAGGCCTACATGGCAATGAACTCAGGTTTTCTGCCTACAACCAGCACTAATTTGCCAAGCGAATGAATGAGCCACCTTGGAACCGGATCCTCCAGCCCACATCAAGCCTTCAGATGACTGCAGCCCCAGGGGACATTTGACTTCAACCTCTTGAAAGATGCTAAGCCAGAACCACCCATCTAAGCTGCCCTTCAACTCCTGGCTCACAGGAATTAGATGAGAAAATTAATGTTTCCTGTTTTAAGCAAAACAACAATGACCATCTAGTATCAGGAGGGATTCCATAGTTTGGCTGGGCTCAGCTGGGAAGTTCTTCTGCTCCATGTCATGTTGCCTGAGGCTGCTGTCATTTGAAGACCCCACTGGGCTGGAACTTCTAAGTGGTTTGTCCCCATGGCTGAGAGCTGATGCTGGCTGTTGACTGGGGCTGTGGACTTCAGCCGTTGACTCTCCTTCACATAGTTTGGGCTTCTCACAGCACGGCAGATGGATTCCTAAAAGGAGCATTCCAAGCCCCAAAAAGGGGAAGCTCCAGATGTCCCCAGGCTCAACTTCAGCAATCCCACTGGACCATTTCTGCCGTGTCCTAAAATGCCTAAAGCAAGTCACATGGTTAAGCTCAGATTCAAGGTGAGGGGAAGTAGATTCCACGTCTCAATGGACGGAAGGATTTGTGGCTGTTCCAAGTCCACTGCAGCTACCTTGTCATTGCCACACATAGCAAAATTAACAATGCTCCCTTAAGATCCCTAACGCCCAGTCCACCTTGAAACACACCCATTATCTCTAATATGTATTTTTACAGCTGGTTTCTTTGAACACAAGAGCATAAGGTTCACCCATCTGATGTTTTTTTTCCTTAAAGCTTTATTATTGTTATTATTATTATAGAGACGGAGTCTTGCACTCTCACCTGGGCCGGAGTGCAGTGGCTCAATCTCGGCTCACTGCAACCTCTACCCCCCAGGGTCAAGCAATTCTCCTGCCTCAGCCTCCCAAGTAGCTGGTATTACAGGCGCACGCTGTCACACCTGGCTAATGTCTTTTGTATTTTAGTAGAGACAGGGTTTCACTGTGTTGCCCAGGCTGGTCTTGAACTCCTGAGCTCAGGCAATCCACCCACCTCAGCCTCCCAAAGTGCTGGGATTACAGGTGTGAGCCACAGCACTGGGCTATTATTATTATTATTTTGAGATGGAGTCTCACTTTGTTGCCCAGGCTGGATGGCAGTGGTGCGATCTTGGCTTACTGCAACTTCCATCTCCTGGGTTCAAGCAATTCTCCTCAGCCTCCTGAGTAGCTGGGATTACACCTACCCACTACCACGCCTGGCTAATTTTTGTGCTTTTAGTAGAGATGGGGTTTCACCATGTTGCCCAGGCTGGTCTCAAACTCCTGACCTCAGGTGATTCCCTGGCCTTGGCCTCCTAAAGTACAAGGATTCAAGGTGTGACGACAGCATGATTTTCAAGGGAATGCATGACTAGAAACAGACCTATAAAACTCCCCTGCAATTATTAAATTAAAAGAAAAGATAATTCTGTTGTAGAGCCAAATAACTAGTGATATGTTTATAAATAAGTGGATATCAGAGGGTCCAGGGGTTTGTGTGAAGACACTGTTGAAGTATATCTCTGAGCCTGCACATCCCTGAGGGAGAATACCAGTGGTAGGTGAGGGCTTGGGAATGGCTACATCTGGGTGTGTAGGATAGGTTTGGGGTGGGTGAGTCTGGGCATGAGTAACTTGACCATGGGTCAGTGTGGTATTTAGTGACAGGGGTGTGTGGCTCCAGATAGAAGTGTTCTAAAGGCAAAGAAAAGAGCTCACCTTCCTCTGCTATCTTCTACCTGGGAGGCTAGTCCCTGAAGTCCCAGGAAGGAGCCAGGTCTTGAGTCCCAGTGACTCCGATCCATTGAGGGCCCTTCTGCTGGAAATAGGTGTTTCTGGAAGCTGGGTGGTGGCCCCGGTTCTGTCCCTTGGGCCACACTCACAGAGAGTGAGTTTCGTTTATTTGAAACGCAACCATCCAGAAATACAATTGTTTTTTGTTCCACACCTTACTTTTTCTTCCACCTGATGCTCACAAATACTTTCCTCTTGCTTGTGTGACAGGAATGAAGAGTGTTATCCGCCCTGGTTGAGAATCTGTAGGGGGAGAGGCAGACAAGTCTGAACATGTGGCTTAACTCCTGTCCAGGGTGGACAATCGAGGGGAAAGGGCTTCCTTGGGGGAGTGGGTACCTGATCCTCAGTTACCCGTTCCCACAATGATGTATGAAGGATATGGAGACCATGGCACTCAGCTGGGTAGCCTAGTGGCTAAGTCCTCTGACTTTGGAGACACATGGTCTGGGTTTGAGTCCCAGCTGCACTACTAATCTGCTGTGTTACACTGGGAACTTACTTAGCCTCTCTGTGCCTCAATTGTATTTTTGTAAAATGTAAAATCTTGCAAGATAGCAGTGCCCAGTGGAAATATGCTGTGAGCCATGTGTGTAATTTTAACTTTTTTTTGAGATGGAGTCTCGCTCTGTCACCCAGGTTGGAGTACAGTGGTGCAATCTCAAGTCACTGCAGCCTCAGCCTCCCAAGTAGCTGGGATTACAGCTGTCCACCATCACGTCTGGCTAATTTTTGTATTTTTAGTAGAGATGGGGTTTCACCATGTTGGCCAGGCTGGTCTTGAACTCCTGACCTCAAGTGATCCAACCGCCTTGGCCTCCCAAAGTGCTGGTATTACAGGTATTGAACCACCATGCCTGGCCCTTAATTATCTTTTCTTTTCTTTTTTTTTTTTTTTTGGAGACGGAGTCTTGCTCTGTTGTTCATGCTGGAGTGCAGTGGCGCAATCTTGGCTCACTGCAAGCTCTGCCTCCCAGGTTCAAGTGATTCTCCTGCCTCAGCCTCCCCCAGTAGCTGGGATTACAGGTGTCCACCACCACACCTTGCTAATTTTTGTATGTTTTTTTAGTAGAGATGGGGTTTCACCATGTTGGCCAGGATGGTCTTGATCTTCTGATCTCATGATCCGCCTACCTTGGCCTCCGAAAGTGCTGGGATTACAGGCGTGAGCCACTGCGCCCGGCCTGAATTTTCTTAATAGCTACATATATTTTAAAAGTAAGAGGAAACAGGTGAAATTAACTTTAACATTATATTTTCTTTAGCCCAATTTATGCAAGACATTATCATTTCAACTTGTAGTCAAAATAAAAAAGTATTGATGAGACAGTTTACATGCATTCCTTTTCTCATATCAAGTCTTCAAAATCAGGTGTAACCTGGGCATGGTGGTGCACAGCTGTAGCCCCAGCTACTTGGGAGACTGAGTGGGGAAGATTGTTTGTGGCCAGGAGTTCAAAACCAGCCTGGATAACATAGTAAGACCCTGTCTCTACAAAAAACAAAAATAAAAAAAATTAGCCTAGCATGGTGGCCCAGGCCTGTAGTCTTTGCTACTCTCGAGGATGAGGTGGGAGGATCACTTGAGCCCAGGAGGTTGAGGCTGCAGTGAGCTATGATTGCACCACTGCACTCCAGCATGGGCAACCGAGAAAGACCTTATTCCTCACCAAAGAAAAAAAAAAACCAGGTGCATATTTTACGCTAAGAACACATCTCATTTTGAACTAATCACATTGTTATTGGCAATACTTGACTTTACAATTGAAAGAGTAGATTCACATACTCAGGTTGTCCCAACATACTTAAAAGTTTTCTAGACAGGTGTGGTGGCTCATGCCTGTAATCCCAGCATTTTGGGAGGCTGACGTGGGCAGATCATGAAGTCAGGAGTTTGAGACCAGCCTGACCAACATGGTGAAACCCTGTCTCTACTAAAAATACAAAACTTGGCTGGGCATGGTGGCGCATGCCTGTAATCCCAGTTACTCAGGAGGCTGAGGCAGGAGAACTGCTTGAACCTGGGAGGTGGAGGTTGCAGTGAGCAGAGATAGTGCCACTGCACTCCAGCCTGGGTGATACAGTGAGACTCTGTCTCAAAAAAAAAAAAAGGTGGGGGCAGATAGTAAATTGTATTAGTTTGTTTTCATGCTGCTGATAAAGACATACCCAAGGCTGGGGTTTAATTGGACCTGTGGTTCCACATGGCTGGGGAGGCCTCAGAATCACGGCAGGAGGTGAAAGGCACTTCTTACATGGTGGGGGCAAGAGAAAATTAGGAAGATGCAAATGTGGAAACCCCTGATAAACCGATCAGATCTTGTGAGACTTATTCAGTACCACAAGAACAGTATGGAAGAAACCACCCCCATAAATCAAATGATCTCCCACCAGGTTCCTCCCATAACACATGGGAATTCCAGGAGTACGATTAAAGATGAGATTTGGGTGGAGACACAGAGCCAAAGCATATCATAAATATTTTAGGCATTGGAGACCATATGGTTTATTTTGACAGTACTCTACTTGGCCGTTGTAGCGTCAAGACAGCCATAGACCTCACATAAACGAATGAACATAGCTGTGTGCTAATAAAACTTTACTGACAAAAACAAGCAAGGGGCCATATTTGACCTGTGGACTGTAGTTTGTCCAACCCTGTTATCTATTCTTCCTCTAATGTTAACATCTTCCATAAGCATGGAGTACTTTTCAGAAGTAAGAAAGTAACATGGGCATAATACCGCTAACTAAACCACAGACTTTATTTGAATTTCACCAGAAATCCCACAAATGGTTTCTGTGGTCCAGGATCCAATTCATGATCCCATATTGCATTTAGATGTTTTTCCTTAATCTCCTCCAATCTGTGAGAGATCCTCAGTCTTTTCTTGCTTTTTGTAATCTTTCTACTTTGGAAGAGTACTGGTCGTGTATTTTATAGAAGGTCCCTCAGTTTGGGTTTGTCTCAATTTTCAAAGGTTTTGAGGAAAAAAAAAAAAATAACAGAAGTGAAGAGCCCTTCTAATCACATTAGACCACTGGCGATGTGAACCTTGATCTTTAAGTTAAAGTGATTCCATCAGTTTTCTCCTCTAGAAAGTTACATTTAGTGTACATTTGATAAGCTTGTTTTACAGAGAGGAAGTGGCTTTTCCCGACAGCTTAGGTCAGAAGGTATAAATTAGTACCCAATGTATGCCTATTTTACTGGGTCCATAAGATATTGAAAAGGGAATAAATTACAACTATTTAAGAATACAGAGATTTCCTATGAAAATTGCATTTATGAGGCTAGGCACAGTGGCTCACACCTGTAATCCCAGCACTTTGGGAGGCTGAGGCAGGCAGATCAACTGAAGATGGGAGTTCGAGACCAGCCTGACCAACAGGGAGAAACCCCGTCTCTACTGAAAATACAAAATTAGCCAGGCATGGTGATGCACGCCTGTAATCCCAGCTACTCAGGAGGCTGAGGCAAGAGAATCGCTTGAACCCAGGAGGGGGAAGTTGTGGTGAGCCAAGATCATGCCACTGCACTCTAGCCTGGGCATAAAAAGTGAAATTCTATCAAACAAAGAAGGAAAGGAAGAAAATTGCATTTATGAAATTAAAAACTGCAATTATGGAAATGTATGACAATTGAAAACTTGGGGAATCGAGTCACTTTGCACCTCATTCTCACAAGGGAGTGATCTCTGGAAGGAGCAGAAGATCGGCCCTCCTTTTTTTTTTTTCTGATATGGAGTCTTGCACTGTCACTGAGGCTAGAGTACAGTGGCACAATCTTGGCTCCTGCAACCTCTACCTCCTGGGTTCAAGTGATTCTCCTGCCTCAGTCTCCCAAGTAGCTGGAATGACAGGCGTGTGCCACCAAGCCCAGCTAATTTTTGTACTTTTAGTAGAGATGGGGTTTCACTATGTTGGCCAGGCTGGTATCGAACCCCTGACCTCAGGTAATCCACCCACCTTGGCCTCCCAAAGTGCTGGGATTACAGCATTTGTGAAGTAAGCTCTCCCCAGTGGGGTTGCCAGAACCCCTACCCACTCCTTTCCTCCCTTAGGTTACCTGTCTGGTTCAGGAAGGCCTGGGAGTTGGGACCCTGCCCTAGGGGGCTTCGTAGTTCCACCTAAGCATTTTTATTTGTTTCTTCTGAGATGTGATCTTGCTCTGTTACCAAGGCAGGGGTGCAGTGATATAACCATACCTCACTGCATCTTCGAACTCCTGGGTTCATGTGATCCTTCCCCATCAGCCTCCCAAGTAGCTGGGACTACAGGCTGGTACCCCTATGCCTAGATCATTTTTGTGTGTGTTTTTCTGTAGAGACAGGGTTTCACCACTTAGCCCAGGCTGGTTTCGAACTCCTGAGCTCAAGCAACGGCCCCCTCCTTGGCCTCCCAAAGTGCTGGGATTGCAGGCCTGAAACGCTGCACCTGGCCAACATGACTCACCTTTTAGGCATCCAACCTCAGGTTGCATTGAGCCCCAGATCAGAGTAAACCCCCTGCTTGTGGGTACCGCCCGCTTTGTCATCTAAGGGGCATGTATCTATTTCTTATTCATCACCTGCCTCAACAGTGTCACTCTGAGCCCCTGGAAGCAGGGGCTGTGACTGTCACTCACTCTCACATCCTCATACCTGACACTCTCCCTGGTACCTGTCAGCCCCCAGCAAAAATCTGACAGTGTGAACTGAGTCATTGCCCCTTCTTCCCACCCACCACCAGCTTCCTGGTTACTATTTATAGCGTGTTTTAATTTCCTAGGGCTGCAGTGACACAGTATCACAGACTGGGTGGGTTCAACAACAGAAATGTCGTGTCTCACAGTTCTGGAAGCCGGAAGTCCTGGGTCAAGGTGTGTATAGGATCTGTTCCTTCTGGGGCTGTGGAGGGCAGGATCTGTCCTGTGTCTTTTTCCCTGAATCTGCATCTGGTCATTTGCTCACAAAATTTTTTTTTTTTTTTTTTTTTTTTGAGACAGAGTCTTGATCTATTGCCCAGGCTGGAGTGCAGTGGTACAGTCTTCGTTCACTGCAACCTCCGCCCCCTACGTTCAAGCAATTCTCCTGCCTCAGCCTCCTGAATAGCTGAGATTACAGGCACCCATCATGATGCCCGGCTAATTTTTGTATTTTTAGTAGAGATGTGGTTTCGCCACGTTGGCCAGGCTGGTCTCGAACTCCTGGCCTCAGGTGATCCACCCACCTTGGCCCCCCCAAAGTGCAGGGATTACAGGCAGGAGCCACCGCGTCCAACTCTTCTTTGAGACAGAGTCTCACTCTGTTGCCCAGGCAGGAGTGCAGTGGCGCCATCTTGGCTCACTGCAACCTCCACCTCCTGGGTTCAAGCGATTTTCCTGCCTCAGCCTCCCGAGTAGCTGGGATTGCAGGTGCCCATCATGATGCCTGGCTAATTTTTGTGTTTTTAGTAGAGATGGGGTTTCTCCATGTTCGCTGGGCTGGTCTTGAACTCCTGGCCTCAAGCAATCTGCCTGCCTCAGCCTCCCAAAATGCTGGGATTACAGGTGTGAGCTACCGTGCCCAGCCTCGTTTGCTGACAATCTTTGAAGTTTGTTGGCTTGTGGATGCCTCACTTCAATCTCTGCCGTCATCTTCACATGGGCTTCTCTCTGTGGATGTCCCGTCTTAGTGATCTTGTGATCCACGCACCTTGGCCTCCCAAAGTGCTGGGATTACAGGTGTGAGCCACCGTGCCTGGCCGCCAGGCTAATTTCTTAACTTTCTATAGAGACGGGGGTCTTGCTCTGTTGCCCAGGCTGGTCTCAAACTCTTGGGTTTACTGATCCTCCCACCTCGGCTTTCCAAAGTGCTGGGATTACAGGCATGAGCCACTGTAACAGCCCAGATGTGCGTTTGAAACCTCTGTGTTTCAGGTTGCATCACCTGGGAAAGATAAAAGCAAACAGATTTAGTAATTCCAAGTAATTGCAAGAAAATATTTCCTTGGCCCTGCTCTCCTCCCGCTTTTCTGAAGTCCCTCAGTCTCCCTCAGTGCGATCGCAGGTGTCTCCAGCCGTCTCGCAGATAAGCATGCTTGATGCCACTTCTCTAGCTTTGCTGGAAGGGCACTGGGAGTCCTCATTTCGGCCTCACAGTGATGCTGCAAAGCAGGGCTGTCATTACCCATTTCAGATGCACAAAAAAATGAACTCATCGTCCAAGACTGCACACCCGGGAAGTGGTGGAGTTATCATTTTTTTCTTTTCTTTTTTTTTTTGTTTTGAGATGGAATCTTGCTCTGTCACCCAGGCTGGAGTGCAATGGCGCAATCTTGGCTCACTGCAACCTCCACCTCCTTGGTTCAAACACTTCTCCTGCCTCAGTCGCCCGAGTAGCTGGGACTACAGGCCGGCGCCACCACACCTGGCTAATTTTTTGTATTTTTAGTAGAGATGGGGTTTCACCGTGTTAGCTAGGATGGTCTCCATCTCCTGGCCTCGTGGTCCGCCCGTCTTGGCCTCCCAAAGTTTCTTTTCTTTTGTTTTTAAATTTTGGATTGAGACTGGGTGCAGTGGTTCACACCTGTTATCCCAGCACTTTAGGAGGTGGAGATGGGATCACACCTGTTATCCCAGCACTTCAGGAGGAGGAGGTGGGATCACACCTGTTATCCCAGCACTTCAGGAGGAGGAGGTGGGATCACACCTGTTATCCCAGCACTTCAGGAGGTGGAGGTGGGATCACACCTGTTATCCCAGCACTTCAGGAGGTGGAGGTGGGATCACACCTGTTATCCCAGCACTTCAGGAGGAGGATCACTTGAGCCCAGGAGTTCGAAACTAGCATGGGCAGCACAGCAAGACTTTGTCTCTACAAAAAAATAAATAAAATTAGCCAGGTATGGTGGTGCACTTTGTACTTACAGCTACTTGGGAGGCTGAGGTGGGAGGATCACGTGAGCCCAGGAGGTCAAGGCTGCTATGAGCCATGATCGAACCACTGCACTCCACCCTGGGTGATAGGGTGAGACCTTGTCTCAAAATAAATAAATAAAATTGAATTAATTTTAGATTCAGGGAGTACATGTGGGGGTTTGTTATAAGCATGTATCATGTGATGTTGGGGTTTGGGCTTCCAGTGAATCCATTACCCAGGCTGTAAGCATAGTACCCAATAGGTAGTGTTTCAACCTCTGCCCCCTTTCTGCCTTTTGGAGTCCTCAGTGTCTACAGTTCCCATCTTTTTTTTTTGAGATGGAGTCTTGCTCTGTCACCCAGGCTGGAGTACAATGGTACGATCTCGGCTCACTGCAACCTCTACCTCCTGGGTTCAAGCAATTCTTCTGTCTCAGGCTCCTGAGTAGCTGGGACTACAGGTATCTGCCACCATGCACAGCTAATTTTTGTATTTTTAGTAGAGACAGGGTTTCACCATATTGGCCAGGCTGGTCTGGAACTCCTGACCTTGTGATCCACCCACCTCGGCCTCCCAAAGTGCTGGGATTACAGGCATGAGCCATTGCACCCAGCCTTCCCCCAAAATCTTATCACGAAAAAATTCAAACATAAAACAAAATTGAAATACTTTTGCAGGCCGGGTGCAGTGGCTCATGCCTGTAATCCCAGCAATTTGGGGAGCCAAGGTGGGAGAATGACTTGAGCCCAGGAGGTCAAGGGTACAGTGAACTATGATTGTGTCACTGCACTCCAGAGCCCAGGTGACAGAGTGAGACCCTGTCTCAAAAAAGAAAGGAGGAGGAGGAGGAAAGAAGGAAGAAGGAAGAGGAAGAAGAAGAAAGGAAGAAGCAGGAGGAGGAGGAAGAAGGAAAAGAAGAAGGAAGAGGCGGAGGGAAGAAGGAGAAGAGAAAGAAAGAAAAGAAGAAGGAGGAGAAGAAGGAGAAGAAGAACGGGGAGGCTGGGCAATGGAGCAGACCTCATGTCTACATCTTTTAGTCCCAGCTACTTAGAAGTCTGAGGTGGGAAGATGGCTGGAGCCTAGGAGGTCAAGGGTGCAGTGAACTATGATTGTGCCACTGCACTCCAGAGCCTGGGCAACAGAATGAGACTCTAAGAAGAGGAAGGAGAAGGAGAAAAATAATTTTGCAGTGAACTCTCATCTACCCATCCCCTAGATTCTGCAATCCACATTTTGTCAAACTTGCTTTACCACACATCTTCACATCCACCCATTCCTCTGTCTGCCTTATTCAACCATTTTTAGGTTGAATTTCAAGGAAGCTGCATTCATCAGTACCATCCTTTTCTAAATAGTTTTTCATGCAGGCTGGGTGCAGTGGCTCATGCCTGTAATACCAGCACTTTGGGAGGTCAAGGTGGGCCGATCACTTGAGGCCAGGAGTTAGAGACCAGCCAGGCCAACATGGCAAAACCTTGTCTTCAATAGGGGAAAACCCTGCTAAAAAAAAGCAGAAAAAAAAAACAAAAATTCACTGGGCATTGTGGTGCACACCTGTAATTCCAGCTACTGAGGTGACTGAGGCACAAGAATCGCTTGAAACCATAGGCAGAGGTTGTAGTGAGCCAAGATCATGCCACTGCACTCCAGCCTGGGTGACAGAGCAAGACTGTGTCTCAAAAAAAAAAAAAAAAAAAAAAAAAATTATGGGGCCTGGCACAGTGGCTTATGCCTGTAGTCCCAGCACTTTGGGAGGTAGAGGCAGGAGGACTGCTTGAGCCCAGGAGTTCGAGGCCAGCCTGGCCAACATAGCAAGGCCCTGTCTCTAAAAACAAACAAATAAATAATAAAAATAAAACTAAATAAAAAGTTCTTCATGTAGAGCATTAAGTAGAGGTCAGTATTCATGCATAGAATTTTATATTTTGAGGTCAAGTTTACACTCAATTAAATGTACAGATCTCAAGTGTACGTTGGCTAAGTTTGGACAAATGCATACAAATGCATCTGTGTAATCCAAATCCCTAGCAAGGTATACAGCATCAGCATCACCCCAGAAAGATATAGAATACTATCCTCCTCTGTTTTTTGCTTTATATGGAGGTATAACTTCAACTCACTAAAATCCACACATCTTAAGTGCTCAACGAATTGTTCCGAGAGCCATAGCTTTTAATCATTGGACTATACTCGAAGTCATTTCTCTTCTTGATAACTGGACTTTTTTTTAGACTCCTGTGGCTGGGTGCGGTGGCTCACGCCTGTAATCCAGCACTTTGAGAGGCCGAGGAGGGCGGATCACCTGAGGTCAGGAGTTCAAGACCAGCCTGGCCAACATGGTGAAAACCCGTCTCTACTAAGCATACAAAAATTATCTGTGCATGGTGGTGTGAGTCTGTAATTCCAGCTATGAAGGAGGCTGAGGTAGGAGAATCGCTTCAATCTGGGAGGCGGAGGTTGCAGTGAGCCGAGATCATGCCACTGCGCTCTAGCTTTGGGGACAGAGTGAGACCCTGTTGCAAAAAAAAAGAAAAGACTCTTTGGTATTGACATAAATCGGTAGTTCTCAATTAGGAGTCATTTTACCCCCAGTGGACAGTTGGCAATATCTAGAGACATTTTGGTTGTCACCCCTGGAAGGTGGAGTGAGGCTACCGGCATCTCATGGGTAGACGCCAGAGAGGCTGCTAACACCCTGCAACTCACGGGACAGCCCCTGCAGCCCCATAGCAAAGAATGATCTATCCTAAAATGTCAATGGTGCCAAGATGGAGAAACTTGATATTAATAGACCTCAACTCCTTCAATCCATCCATCCTCCAGAACTGCACATATGTGTCTGGAGACGGAAACTGACTCAGCTTGGGTCCTATCAAGGGGTCCTGCACCCCATATACAAGGAACTACACACCAAGGTCAGAAGGAGGATGACTCATCAAAGGGGTACAGCTAGGCCAGGTGTGGTGGCTCAGCCTGTAATCCCAGCACTTTGGGAGGCCAAGGCGGGCAGATCACTTGAGGTCAGGAGTTTGCGAACAGCCTGGTCAACATGGTGAAACCCTGTCTCTACTAAAAATACAAAAATCAGCTGGGTATGGTGGCGGGTGCCTACTTTGGAGACTGAAACAGGAAAATTACATGAACCCAGTGGGTGGAGGTTGCAGTAAGCCAAGATTGTGCCACTGCACTCCAGCCTGGGCAACAGAGCAAGACTTGGTCTCAAAACAAAAACAAAAACAAAACAAGGAGTACAGAAAATATACTGCATCTGCCTTGTTCATCTCTCTTTTTTTGCTTGTTTTAAGAATTGGGGTCTTGCCTTGTTGCCCAGGCTATAGTGCAATGGCGCAATCATAGCTCACTGCAGCTTCCACCTCCTGGGCACAGGCCATCCTCCTTTCTCAACATCTCAAGTAGCTGGGACTACAGGTAACAATATGCCTGGCTAAATTTTTTATTCTTTTGTAGAGACAGAATCTCACTATGTTGCCCAGGCTAGTCTCAAACTCTGTGCTCAAACAATTCTCCTGCCTCAGCCTCCCAAATAGCTAGGACTTCAGGCTGCTGCCAACACATCTGGCTAAGTTTTTAATTTGTTTAGAGATGGTGTCTCACTATGCTGCCCAGTCTGGTCTTGAACTCTTGGCCTCAAAGAGATCCTCCTCCATCAGCCTCTCGAATCTTGTTCTCTCTCTCTCTCTCCCTTTTTTCCCCTTTGAGACAGGGTCTTTCTCTGTTTCCCAGGCTGGAGTGCGATTTTACAAGGAGGTGCTTTGGGAACAGGGAGGGGAGTTCTGCCTTCTCTCTGGGGAGGGAGGCAGGAGAGGGAGGCCTGGAGAGAATTAGGGGACACAGAGTCAGGTAAAGGGAGGCAGGGCACTTCCGGCACAGGGAACAGTGGAGGCAAAGGCTTAGAGGTGAGAAGCGAAGTCATATGTTAGTCCAATGCAGGGCGAGTCCCGGCTCAAGGTGGGCCTAAAACGCCAGGCTGCAAGATTTGGACTTGGTCCTGAGGGCAGTCAGAAGGCACTGAAGAATTCAGACCAGCGGCGGAGCATGGCTGGTGCTGCATTTTTGAAAGGTCACTCTGTTGGCTGGGCAGAGGGGGAACTGGAGGAGGGTGGACCTGGTGGTAGAAGATGAAGATGAGTAAAGGAGCTGTTTCAGAATGTCAGGCAGAGAGAGGGGATGAAGCCATGAACGGAGGTGAGGTGGTGGGCAGAGTCAAGAATTACTTCGACGGGGTCGGGCGCGGTCTCACGCCTGTAATCCCAGCACTTTGGGAGGCCGAGGTGGGTGGATCTTGAGGTCAGGAGTTCGAGACCAGCCTGGCCAACATGGTGAAATCCCGTCTCTACTAAAAAAATATATAATATATATATAAATAAAAAAATGGTTGGGATAGGATAATCACTTGAACCCGGTGGGGAGGTGGAGGTTGCAGTGAGCTGCGGTTGTGCCATTGTACTCCAGCCTGGGTGACAGAGCGAGACTTCGTTTAAAAAAAAAAAATTACTTAGAAGTTTCCGGAAAGGAAAGGGGTCCAAGACAGCGTTTTGCAGAATGTGCCCTGGAAGGCTAGATGGCCCTCAGAGAGCTAAATTAAATGGAATAGAATTGCTTTCTCAACCCCATTGAAGAAATCCCAGAACTTTCTTATTTTATTTCATTATTACTGTTGTTTTTAACTTTTATTTTAGGTCTAGGGGTACAAGTACAGGTTTCCCTGTTTTTTATTTTTATTTGTTTATTATTATTATTATTATTTTTTGAGACGGAGTCTCACTCTGCCACCCAGGCTGGAGTGCAATGGCACTATCTTGTCTCACTGCAACCTCCACCTCCCAGGTTCAAGTGATTCTCCTGCCTCAGCCTCCCAAGAAGCTGGGATTACAGGCATGTGCCACCATGCCAGGCTAATTTTTGTATTTTTAGTAGATACTGGGTTTCACCATATTGGCCAGGCTGGTCTCAAACTGCTGACCTCAGGTGATCCACCTGCCTTGGCTTCCCAAAGTGCTGGGATTACAGGTGTGAGACACTGAGTCTGACCTGTTGTTTTTTTATTAATTAAAAAAAATATATTATTAGTATTTGATACCTGGTCTTGTTCTGTCTTTCAAGCTGGAGTGCAGTGGTGTGATCATGGCTCACTGCATCCTAGGCCTCCTGGTCTCAGGAGATCCTCCCACCTCAGCCTCCCTAGTAGATGAAACCACAGATGTGCACCACCATACCGTGATAATTTTTAAAATTATTTGTAGAGATGGGAGTTTTGCTCTGTTGCTCTGGCTGGTCTCAAACTCATGGGCTCAAGCCATCCTTCCACCTTAGCTTCCCAAAGTGCTGGGATTACAGGCGTGAGCCACTGCGCTCAGCCCAGGTTTGTTACACAGGCAAATGGCATGTCTCAGGGGTTTGGAGTACAGATTGTTTCACCACTCTGTCAATAAGCATAGTACCTGATAGGTAGTTTTTCAGTCCTCACCCTCCTCCCACCCTTCCCCTTCAGGTAGGCCCCATCATGTATTACTTCCCTCTTTGTGTCTATGTGTACTCAATGTTCAGCTCCCACTTATAAGTGAGAACACGTGGTATTAGGCTTTCTGTTCCTGCATTCATTCACTTACGATAACGGTCTCCGGCTCCAGTGATGTTGCTGCAAAGCGCATAATCTTGTTCTTTTTTATGGCTGCATAGTATCCCATGGTGTACATGCACCACATTTTCTTATCCAGTCCAACGTGGATGGGCGTTTAGGTTGATTTCATGTCTTTGCCATTGTGAATAGTGCTGCATTGAACATACACATGCATGTATCTTTTTGATAGAATAATTTATATTTCTTTGGTATTTAGGTTGATTTCACGTCTTTGCTAGTGTGAACAGTGCTGTCATGAACATACACACTGCACATGCAAAGGGCCTGGGGTGGGCAGAGCCTGTGTCTCTGTGTGAAAGGCCCAACAAAGAGCCCAGTCTGGTAGAGCAGAGCGAAAGAAAAAAAGACTGCAGAGAAAAGAATTCTTCGAGGTGGCTGGAGCCAGATCCCAGAGCAATGAGGCTCACAGTGGGGAATTTGGAGTGTCCTCCTGATGCGAGATTACTGGAGGGTTTTGAACAGGTGAACCGCAGAGAATGGTTTGGAAGAGGGTAAAAGGGAAGCACGGAGTGAGCATGGTGTTGTCATTATTCAGAGGGAAAAAAATATTATGCAGGCCGGGTGTGGTGGCTCACTCCTGTAATCCCAGCACTTTGGGAGGCTGAGGCAGGTGGATCATCTGAGGTCAGGAGTTCGAGACCAGCCTGACCAATATGGTACCCCATCTCTACTAAAAATACAAAAATTAGCCAAGTGTGGTGGAGTCCTGGGGCCAGTCTCCAGCTCTGTCGCTGATCTTGCCGGTCCTGGTATTTTTTTTTTTTTTGAATGGAGTTTCATTCTTGTCACCCAGGCTGGAATGCAGTGGTGCAATCTTGGTTCACTGCAACCTCCACCTCCCGGGTTCAAGTGATTCTCCTGCCTCAGCCTCCCAGGTAGCTGGGATTACAGGCATGTACCACTATGCCCGACTAACTAGGGTGGGAGTTTGGACAAAACTCAGGCTCAACTTTCCCCTTCCTGCCTTCCTTCCTGTTGCCTCCAGCCACTGTCTCCTCCTTGGGAAACTCCTTTCCCTTCCCTTCTCTCCACCTCCCCTGGTCTGTAGGACTCCAGCCTATCTTGATGCCCATACCACCTCCTCCAGGAAGCCTTCCCAGATTCCCTGCCTCCTCCCAGTCTGGCTTTGGCATATCCCACCTACCTCTGGATTCCAGCTTGATCACCTGTACTTGTTCGTTTCTCCATTTTGGCCAGACTGCATGCCCAGGGTGTTGTCTGGGGCTCAAGGTGTGTCTGCTAAAAGGAAGGAAAGAAGAGCAAGGAAGAAGAGAACTGGTTAATAGGAAATTGCACAGAGCATAAACCCCAGGGGTTGCTGACAAACTTCCCTGGGCCATGAGCCCAGCCATGGGGCCATGGAGTTTGGCTCCAGGTACAAGACACAGGAGAAGTGGGTGGCCCTGTGGTGTGTCTGGCATGCTGAGGTCCAAATCCCACTGCCTGCCTCCTTCACACTGGACACCTGCAGGTGTCTCCTCATTTTGAAGATGGATGATGACAGGCCCAGTGCGGTGGTTCATGCCTGTAATCCCAGCACTTTGGGAGGCTGAGGCAGGTAGATCACTTGAGGTTAGGAGTTCATGACCAGCCTGGCCAACATGGCAAAACCCCATCTCTACTAAAAATACAAAAAGTAGCTGGGCATGGTGGTGCACGCCTGCAATCCCAGCTACTTGGGAGGCTGAGGCAGGAGAACCTTTTGAACCCGGGAGGCGGCAGAGGTTGCAGTGAGCCCAGATTGTGCTACTGCATTCCAGCCTGGGCAACGGAGTGAGACTCTGTCCCCCCACCTCAAAAAAGAAAAATTTCCTATTAATGTTCACTATTTGGGTGATGGGTTCACTGGAAGCCCAAACCTCATCATTATGCAGAAAAAAAAAAAAAAAAGATGGGTGGTGATAAACCCACTTCCTCTGGCTGTTACAGGCTGGAGAGGTGGGAGTCTTCTGAGTACCTGGACAAAGGGGGACTGCAGGGGGAATGGCTTGAGGAGCATGGTACTTAAGAAAGATCACCCTGAGGCCAGGCACGGTGGCTCATGCCTGTAATCCCAGCATTTTGGGAGGCCAAGGAGGGTAGATTACAAGATCAGGAGTTTGAGACCAGCCTGGCTAACATGCTAAAACCCTGTCTCTCCTAAAATTACAAAAATTAGCCGGGCATGGTGATGGGTGCCTGTAATCCCACCTACTTGGGAGGCTGAGGCAGGAGAATCTCTTGAACCCGGGAGGTGGAGGTTGCAGTGAGCCAAGACTGTGCTATTGCATTCCAGTCTGAGTGACAGAGCAAGACTTTGTCTCAAAAAAAAAAAAAAAAAAAAAAAAAATCATCCTGCAATCTGTGCTGGGCCGATTTGTGGGGTAGAGCCTGCTTCTAGGGTGACTGTTGTAATCACTCGGGCCTGGGGTGGGTGGTAAGAAGCCGCTGGACGTTACAGGACTGGTGAGGAGGAGGAAGACCCCCAGACCCCTCCCTGTATCCCCCCACTAGCCCTTTCCTTGCCTCTCTCCCTGCTGTCAAGGGCAGTTAAAGAGCTTGACTGGGGAGTGAGTGTCTGCAGCCCCCGAGGTGGTTTTGTGGGGCTCAGAGCAGGGCTCAGAGCGGGTGTGGCTCTGTGGAACTTTGGAAAGGTACGAGAAGGCTGGCCTTCAGCTCCCCTGGCAGCCAGGGAGTTCCTGCGTGGGAATGCAGCCTCCCCTGCACTCCTGAACATTCCAGAACCCTCCAGAGGCAGCCGTGCCTCCCCCGAGGAGGGTCCACCCAACTCTAGTCTGGCGGTGCCAGTGTGCAGGAGGGAGTCAGGTAGAAGTTGGGGCTTTGGAGAACAGGACAGTTCTATGCCTGGGTCGCTGTTTTCCTTCAAGCCCAGAGGGACCCCCAGTTTGGCAACAGACTCTGGAGTCAGGCTGTGTTTGCCCGAGGTGGGGGTTCCCTTGGGCCACTGCTCTCGGAGGGCATCAGCCTGCGGGTGTCAGTCACCGAGTGCAGTGAATCATGCCAGCTGACGTTTGCCAGGAAGGCACCCACTGCTTCCCTCTAGGGCAAGCCCTGCCCCTCTTGAGAAGGTCAGCAAGGTGTGTTCTCACCGCCCTCCCTGCAGCTGGGGCCAGACTGGGCTGGGTTCAGTCTCAGGGACTCTCTCGGGGGTTGAGGAGCACAGCCTGGGCAGGCAGGAGGATGGGCCGGGAGGGCCCTGTACACCCAGGGCACCGACGCAGGCCTCTGCTAGCGCTGGCCATGAGCCTCCTCCTCACCTGCAGACCAGGTAAGTGGGACTGGGCTGGGGCTCATTGAGGAGCTGGATGGATTCCTGTAGGAGGGAGGCTGGTAGGACAGGTGCCTTGCGATTCCTAAGCCCCAGCCGGAATGGCCGGGAGGTCTTCTTTTGCTTTTCCTTTTCTGTAAATGCCTCCTCCACCCCCGCCCCCTCCGCACCCAATGAATCTGCATTTTCTGTAGTGATGTGGGCGAGTTCGCAAAACCGCTGTATTGTGGATTTGGTATCTGCCGAGATGGGTGTGGGAACGCCCCGGGGTTCATCCATCGCCCGCTCACTCACACGCTCACTCCCTGAGGGGGTTTTGGCGACACCGCCAGTCCCAGTACCTGTGCCCAGCTCTCAGGGAGAGAAATAAGCAGGTCACCACCGCAGGGTTCCAGGAGCTCCGTCTGGTGGGAGAGAGAGACTGGGGCATCCAGTCCCTCGGGGTACAGGGCTGAGCAGGAACTTTGCTAAGAGGCACTGATGGGGTGAGGGTGGCGGGGGGAGGGGTTTCTTAAACTGCAGAGTGGCATCTGAATTATACAGGGTTGGAATTTTACAGGCAGACTTAGGAGCAAAAGAGAAGGGTGTTCCGGCATGGGGGGGGGAGCGGAGTGGGCACGGGCCAGGAGGCAGGGAGCGGTCAGGTGTATCTGGGTCGTTTTGAGTGAGCTGCCTGTATATGGGCTGTGTGAAGGGGAGACGCTGAGGGAAGGACTGGAAGCAGAAAGGCAGCACGGGAAGGTTGTGGGAGGCGTGTTCCTGGGTCCAAAGGGGTCTTTCAGGCCTGTTGGTCATTTTAGGAGATTAGACTGGACATTACTGCCCAGAGAAAAGACCCTGGGCTCAGGGAAGGGCTGGCATCCAGCTTGGTGTTTCTGTGTGTTGTTGCTGGATTGAGGGAGCCAGTCTCTCTCCCCCACAGAGAAGTTTCAAGATTGTTCATACCTGGACCCAGGGCTGCCCAAACCCACCCAGGACTCATTTTACTCTGGTTGCCTCCGGAGGTAAGAAGTTGGGCTCTTTCACCAACAACCCTGGTGTCCAAGACAAACTGAGGCTTGCAGATGGGGAGATCTGTGATGAGCTGCCTGCTTAGGTGTCTGTTCATTTACTCAGAGGACGAGGAGGGCTGTTTCTCATGGCTTGGCCTGGAAACAGAGATGAGGCCTCGAGGGGCCTTGAAGGTTTGGGGTGGGGGATACAGGCAGCCTGTGATTCACCTGCCCGCATGCCCTTCCTCACCCAGGCCCCCGAGCTAGCCTGAGGAGCAGGTGGGGAAGGCACCCCAGTCCCCCAGCCCTGAGTCACCAGAGGCCGGGCAGCCCAGGGCAGCCAAGGACGGACGGAGAGTTTTGTGAGACACCATTGTGAGGCCTCCACACAATGGCCTGAATGGTGGGCGGGTTTATACAGGACAACCCCACCACCTCCAGTGGGGCGTGTCCCCCTGACCTGTACTCAGAGCAGGTCACCACCAACAGAGGCTGTTAATGGCATTTGTCCCCAAGGTTCATTCAGGGTCTGATGCTGGGGGCTGTCTGCATTGGGTAGATCCCTGCTCCTGTCCCAGGGAGGACACCCCGCTCCAGCCATATCAGTCCCTCCCCCAAGGGATTCCCCTGGAATCAGTCCAGATACCATGTAGGATTTTTGACATAAAATGCTGGAGAAGACTCTCTTAATCCCTGGCTGTAAATCTGAGTCCACTGCTGGCAAGCTGTGTGTCCTTGGGCCACACACCTAACTTCTCTGAATTTCCTTCTCCCTGGAAAGCAATTTTTAAAAGGATTCCAGAGCTGGGGGACATTCACCTAGCGCTTGCCTCTCCATCCACCCTGTGGCTGAGAACTCCAAGAGCCCAAAGGACCTCTGTGACCATTTTATTTTATTGATTTATTTATTTGAGATGGAGTCCTGCTTTGTTGCCCAGTCTGGAGTGTGGTGGCATGGTCTCGGCTCACTGCAACCTCTGCCTCCCAGGTTCAAGCAATTCTCCTGTTTCAGCCTCCTGAGTTGCTGGGATTACAGGCACCTGCTACCACGTCTGGCTAATTTTTTTTTTTTTTTTTTGTATTTTTAGTAGAGACGGGGTTTTACCATGTTGGTCAGGTTGGTCTCAAACTCCTGATCTCAGGTAATCCACCTGCCTCAGCCTCCCATAGTGCTGGGATTACAGGTGTGAGCCACTGCACCCAGCCCACCATCATTTTATATGGTACACCTTCTATGTAATATGTGCCTGTGCTTTACCTGTATTGTCTCAACTGAACGTGCCTGATGGGTGAACATGGGGGCACTGTTACCCCCTGATTTTGCAGAAGAGAAAACAGGCTCAGAGAGGTTAAGCCTTTTGTTTAAAGTCACACAGCCAGGATTCCAACTCCAGTTTCTGGATGATTCCTAAACGCTGCTTTCTATCCTTTGCCTGGGAAGAGACTGAAGGTTGAGGATTTCTCCTCTCCTGGCAGTTTCTGGGTATGTGTAGTCTCCCCCGGCCCGCTAAGGAAATGAGTCCTGTACCGCCCGTCCCAGCAGCAGGGCTGGGAAGACACAGAACATAGGGTGATCTCACTGAGCCCTGCTGAGCCCCTTCCTGGGTCCCAGAACAGTGGTGGTTGTCCCAGCCCAGGCCTGGCCAGGGGGGATGTGAAGTCTGGGGAGGTGGATTATCAAGGGAAGGGGGCATTGGTGGGTGTCGGTGTGTGTACTGGGGGAGATTGGAACTGTGAGGTGGGTTCTGAGTCTAACCTGCCCTTGCCAGAGTTAAGTTTTTCTTTCATCACTTTTGAGTCACCAAGAAGCAGAAAGGTTTGCTTACTGTTTCCTCCAATCCTGGAAAGATAAAGTTACCTGTCTTCCCAGTTGCTGGTTAACAAAGGAAGATGATGGGTCCAGGAGGGCTAGGCCTGGACATTCTCTCTCTGTGTGTTTCTTTCTTTCTTTTTTTTTTTTTTTAAGATGGAGTTTTTGCTCCTGTTGCCCAGGCTGAAGTGGAATAGTGCAATCTCAGCTCACTGTAACCTCCGCCTCCCAGGTTAAAGCGATTCTCCTGACTCAGCCTCCCAAGTAGCTGGGATTACAGGCACCCACCACCATATCTGGCTAATTTTTGTATTTTTAGTAGAGACAGGATTTCACCATGTTGGCCAGTCTTGAACGCCTGATCTCAGATGATCCACCCGGCTTGGTCTCCCAAAGTGCTGGGATTACAGGTGTGAGCCACTGCACCCGGCCATGTGTGTGTTTTGAGATGGAGTCTTACTCTGTCCCCCACGCTGGAGTGCAATGGTGCGATCTTGGCTCACTGCAACCTCTGCCTCCTCCGTTCGGCGATTCTCCTGCCTCAGTCTCCCAAGTATCTGGAATTACAGGTGTGCACCACCACACCTGGCTAATGTTTTTAGTAGAGACGAGGTTTCAACATGTTGGCCAGGCTGTTCGCAAACTCCTGGCCTCTAGTGATCTGCCCACCTCAGCCTCACTGGGATTACAGGCCTGAGTCACCGCGCCCAGCCGGCCTGGGCATTCTTTATGCTCAATGGGTTCTTCTGGTCACTTGGTTCTCCCAGGGTAGGTTGAGCAAGTGAAGAAGACTCTTCCTACCTCCCTGGAGACCCAAGGGCCAGAAGGCCAGACATAGGTTTATCCAGGGATGCACTCATGCTGACTGTAGACTCAGTGGTCCAGATGACTGTCCCCATTTTACAGATGGGAGGACAGAAGTTCAGAGGAAGGGCCAGGAGCAGTGGCTCACGCCTGTAATCCCAGCACTGTGGGAGGCTGAGGTGGGCAGATCACCTGAGGTCAGGAGTTTGAGAGCAGTCTGGCCAACATGGCGAAACCCTGTCTCTACTAAAAACATATACGAAAAATTAGTTGGTCAAGGTGGCGAGCGCCTGTAATCTCAGCTATTCAGGAGGCTGAGACAGGAGAATCGCTGAACTCGGGAGGCAGACGGTGCAGTGAGCCGAGATTGTGCTACTGCACTCCAGCCTGGGTGACAGAGCAAGACTCTTACCTTAAAAACAAACAAAAAAGCAACAGAAGAAAAACCATACCCATCATCACCTCACATCGTTTTTTTTTTTAATGTCTTGAGAACATTTAAGTTCAACTCTTATAGCATTTTTTTTTTTTTTTTTTTGAGACTGAGTTTCACTCTCGTTGCCCAGGCTGGAGTGCAATGGCACGATCTCAGCTCACTGCAACTTCCGCTTCCTAGGTTCAAGCGATTCTCCTGCCTTAGCCTCCCGAGTACCTGGGACTACAGGCTAATTTTGTATTTTTTTGAGATGGAGTCTCGCTCTGTTGCCCAGTTTTGCTGTTGCCCAGGCTGGAGTGCAGTGGCCCAATCTCGCTCACTGCAACCTCTGCTTGCCAGGTTCAAGCCGATTCTCCTGCCTCAGCCACCCAAGTAGCTGGGATTGCAGGTATGTGCCACCACACCCAGCTGATTTTTGTATTTTTAGTAGAGACCAGATTTCACCTTGTTGGCCAGGCTGGTCTTGAACTCCTGACCTCAAGTTATCCACCCACGTCGGCCTCACAAAGTACTGGGATTACAGATGTAAACCACCACCTGGCCTAATTTTGTATTTTTAATAGCGATGGGGTTTCATGATGTTGGCCAGGCTGGTCTCAAACTCCTGACCTTAGGTGATCCACCCTCCTCAGCCTCCCAAAGTGCTAGGATTACAGGCATGAGCTACTGCGCCCAGCCTTCTTTTAGCATATTTCAAGTATATAATACAGTGTTACTACCTAGACTCACCATGTGGTATATTAGGTCTCCAGAACTTGCTTATCCTCCATAACTAAACTTTATACCCATGTGCTGCTGGGAGTTGCTGGGAGGTTGGCGGCTTGGGGCTGAAGGCTCACAGGTGGAGCAGTCGTGTCGCACAAACAGATTCACTGTTCAGACAAATAGGACGATGAGGAGTTTGAGTCTCAGTTAGTGCCGGCGCATGGGCAATAGTGAGGTCGAGTTGACCACTGAGGCCACCAGGAATTAGTAACAGGAGTTAGGTGACAGAATTGGTGCATGAGTAAGGGATGTGAATGGGCACGGGTGTGATATTGGTAGAAAGCGTGAGGTGCATGCGTGAAGGGGGGGAGGCGATTGTAAAACAATAAAGTGGTTGCGAATTTGGAAAAACAAACAACAACACGGCCGGGCGAGGTGGCTCACCCCTGTAATCCCTGCACTTTGGGAGGCCTAGGCGGGCAGATCACGAGGTCAGCAGTTTAAGACCAGCCTCACCAACATGGTGAAAAGCCTGCCTCCACTAAAAGTACAAAAATTAGCTGGATAATTCCCGCTACTCAGGAGACTGAGGGCAGGAGAATCACTTGAACCCAGGAGGCGGAGGTTTCAATGAGCCAAGATCATGCCACTGCACTCCAGCCTGGGTGACAGCAAGACTCTGTCTCAAAAAACAAAAAAGACTTTATGCCCTTTCACCAACATCTGCCCATTTCCCCCACCCCCCCCACAGTCACCTGCAACCACCATTCTACTCTCTGCTTTTAGGAGGTTGATTTTATTGATTGACTGATTGATTGAGATGGAGTTTTGCTCTTGTTGTCCAGGCTGGAGTGCAATGGCACCATCTCAGCTCACCACAACCTCTGCCTCCCAGGTTCAAGCAATTCTCCTGCCTCAGCCTCCCAAGTGCTGGGGTTACAGGTGTGCACCACCACACCTGACTCATTTTGTATTTTTAGTAGAGATGGGGTTTCACTGAGGCTGATCTTAAACTCCTGACCCCAGGTGATCCACCTCCCTTGGCCTCCCAGAATGCTGGGATTACAGGTGGAGCCACCCTGCCCAGTGTGAGCTGAGGCTGACTTTTTTAGATTCCACATGTAAGTGAGATTATGCAGTAACTGCCTTTCTGTGACTGGCTTATTTCACTTAGCATAATGTCCTCCAGTTCATCCATGGTGTCATATATGGCAGAATTTCTTTCTTTTATATTCCACTCTAGATCAACTACAATTTCTTTGTCTGTTCATCCATTGGTGGACACTTAAATCTTTTTTTTTTTTTGAGACGGAGTCTCGGTCTGTCGCCCAGGCGGGAGTGCAGTAGCGTGATCTTGGCTCATTGCAACCTCCGCCTCTCAAGTTCAAGTGACTCTCCTGCCTCAGCCTCTCAAGTAACTGGAATTACAGGCACCTGCCACCACACCAGGCTAATTTTTGTAATTTTAGTAGAGACAGGGTTTGACCATGTTGGCCAGGCTAGTCTTGAACTTTTGACCTCATGATCCACCTGCCTCAGACTCCCAAAGTGCTGCGCCTACAGGTGTGAGCCATCCCATCTGGCCCTTAAATTGTTTACCTACCTTGACTACTGTGAATTATGCTATAATGAACGTGGCGGGGGTGCAGATGTCTCTTGGAGATACTGATTTGATTTTATTTGGATGGTGAACCCAAAGTATTTGAGACAGGTCTCCCTCCATTTAGAAAGTTTATTTTGCCAAGGTTGGGAACACACTTGTAACAGCCTTAGGAGGTCTTGATGACATTTGCCCAAAGTGGCCAGGGTTCAGCTTGCTTTTATACATTTTAGGGAGACATGAGACATCAGTCAATATGTGTGAGACATATAATGGTTTGGTCTGGAAAGGCAGGGCAATTTGAAGTGGTTGCGGGGGGATGGGGGTGGTTGGGTAGGCTTCCAGGTTATAGGTAGATAAGAGACAAATGGTTGCATCATTTTGAGTCTTTGATCAGCCTTTCAGTGAATACACAATCTACACGTGAGAGGGAGGTAGAGGAATAGTCACTTAGAGTGCAGTAGCACCATCTCGACTCACTGCAACCTCCAACTCTCGGGCTCAAGTGATTCGCCTGCCTCAGTCTCCCAAGTAGCTGGGACTGCAGGCATGCACCACCATGCCCAGCTAATTTTTGTATTTTTAGTAGAGACAGGGTTTTGCCATGTTGGCCAGGCTGGTCTTGAATGCCTGACCTCGTTATTCACTTGCCTCACTCTCCCAAAGTGCTAGGATTACAGGTGTGAGCCACTGTGCCTCGCCAGCTTGCTCTTTCTAGGGTAGGTAGCAGGACAAAGGAGGAGTTGGTATCAACACCCTCCAAGGACCTCCAGCAGTCCCTGTGGGGACAGGCTGGGCCAGGGGGGCTGAGTGGGGCCAGGGGACTCAGCCTATTGTCCAAGGTGGCTTAGCCCCCTCCTGGGTGGGAGAGAGGAGGTGGGCCGGGGCCGTCCTGGGCTGGTGGGCCGCACCCTGTCCCTCTCTCATCTCTGCCTGGGATGAGAGGTCCAGGGGGCTGCCCTGGCTGGTCTGGCCACATACCTGAGTGGAGCTGGGCCTCCCGCCTGTCAATGAAACAAACACTGCAATGCAGGGAGGCAGCCTGCCTGGTTGTCCCCACCCTCCCTGGACCTTCCATCCCACCCTGAACAATCCCATCTGCTTCATTTAACCCTTTGTCAGACCCGTTCTGGGGCATTTGTCCTAGTGCTTGCAGCTTTGCCAACCCTGCCCCCAACACACAGTGAATCTGAGCCTGTCGTTATTCTGCTTCCTGTTATTATTCTGGTTCTGATCCACCCCCTTTCAAAGATTCTGAACCCATGTGGCTCCCTTCCCCTAATAATAAAAAGAATGACACTCTGAGATAAGTGCTATTCTGGAGCAAGTCATGATAATAATAACAGCTAACAGGGAACACTAACATGTGCCAAGCACTCTTTTTTTTTTCGAAATGGAGTCTTGCTCTGTCGCCCAGTCTGGAGTGGAGTGATGTGATCTCAGCTCACTTCAGCCTCCACCTACTGGGCTCAAGCGATTCTCCTGCCTCAGCCTCCTGAGTAGCTGGGACTACAAGTGTGCATCACCATGCCTGGCTAATTTTTTGTATTTTTGGTAGAGACGGGGGTTTCGCCATGTTAGCCAGGCTGATCTGGAACTCCTGCCCTTGTGATCCACCCACCTCGGCTTCCCAAACTGCTGGGATTACAGGCATGAGCCACCACGCCTGGCGTGTACTCTTTTAAGCTCTTTGCAGATATGAATTCATTAAATCCTCATAACAATCTGGAGGATAATTGGAGGTATGTCATATTATCTTTTTTTTTTTTTTCAAGAAGAAGTTTTGCTCTTGTTGCCCAGGCTGGGGTGCAATGGCATGATCTTGGCTCACTGCACCCTCCACCTCCCGGATAGGTAGAGTAGGTAGAGAAGGCAGGTAGAACTAACGACAGCTATCACATGCAGGAGCTAATGTAGTCTTTTAGAGTGGGATCCATGGTAAGAAATACATTGCAGTTTTGCTTATAGATGCGTGATGGAAAATACTTTTTTCTTTCTTTTCTTTTTTTCTTTGAGATGGTCTTTCACTCTTGTTGCCCAGGCTGGAGTGCAATGGTGCAATCTCGGCTCCTGCAACCTCTGCCTCCCGGGTTCAAGCAATTCTCCTGCCTCAGCCTCCCGAGTAGATGGGATTACAGGCATGTACCACCACACTGGGCAAATTTTTGTATTTTTAGTAGAGACAGGGTTTCATTATTTTGGTCAGGCTGGTCTCGAACTCCTGACCTCAGGTGATCCGCCTGTCTCGACCTCCCAAAGTGTTAGGATTTCAGGTGTGAGCCACCGCGCCTGGCCGGAAAATACTTTTTTCTAATTGACAAAAAATAATTGTATATACTTATGGGTTACAATGTAATGTTTTAGTATGTGCAATGTATAATGACTAAATCAAGCCAACTACCATATTTTTGTTTCTGTTTTTGTTTTTTGGGACAGAGACTCACTCTGTCACCCAGGCTGGAGTGCAGTGGCGTGATCCCAGCTCACTGCAACCTCCGCCTCCTGGGCTCAAACAATTCTCCTGTCTCAGCCTCCTGAGTAGGTGGCATTACAGGTGTACACCACCATGTCTGGCTAATTTTATTTATTTATTTATTTGAGATGGAGTCTCTCTCTGTCGCCCAGGCTGGAGTGCAGTGGCGCGATCTCAGCTCACTACAACCTCCACCTCTCCGCTTCAAGCAATTCTCCTGCCTCAACTCCCTAAGTAGCTGGGATTACAGGCACCCGCCACTATGCCTATCTAATTTTTTTGTAATTTTAGTAGAGACAGGGGTTTCACCATGTTGGTCAGGCTGGTCCTGAACTCCTGACCTCAGGTGATCCACCCGCCTCGACCTCCCAAAGTGCTGAGATTACAGATGTGAGCCACCATGCCTGGCCCCCTATACCTTTTTATTCTATTATATTCTCTTTATTTATTTTGGATGCTGCTCTCAACCCACTGAACTGGTTCCTTATCTCCCTGTCTCCATGGCAACAACCTTGAATGCTACAACCTGGACCAATCCCCACCAAAGCGAAGTTTCTCAGTCCCAGCACAAACGTCAATGGATTTGGGTCTCACAATTCTTTGGGGAGGTAGGGTGGGCTGTCATGTGTATTGGTCCAGTGCTAAAGAGTATCCCAGGTTCCCTACCAGGTGATGGCAGCAGCACTCCCACCAACCAGAAATATCTTCTGACATTGCTAATCAGCCTGTCCCAGTACCTGGCATGTAGTAGTAAAGCAGGAAAGGCCTCGAAACAAACCTCTCGAACACCGAACTGGGAAGGAAGTGGTGATGTATTCAGCCAGGAGTTGTGGCGGGTCTGGATGCCCCAAATAGCCAGACCCTGAACAAAGAAAATCCCTGCCCTTATAAAGGCTTACAACTCTAGAAATTACATGTGAAAGGGTCTTGGGTTTACAACTCTAGAAATTACATGTGAAAGGGTCTTGGTCTGTGGAGTAGGCATGGGGTATGCTGCTTAGGTGGGGGTTTGATCCTGTTTAAGTAAAAACAATGCCTTCCAGAAAGATTCCCCTCCATATCATGCCTGTGATCTTTAGGAGGGCGATTAAGGTAGCGCCCAGTCTGCCAGCCTTTACTTCTCCTGTTAAAATGCAATGTGGAAGTCAAGGGGAGGTGGTCTTAGATGCTTAGGCTCCTTCCTCAGTAGTTGTGCAATAAATATGTGTGGCATGAATGAAGGGGGCAAATAGAGCTGGGGAAGGCCATGAAGGGAGGGTTCTCATGTTTTATGCCTGATAATGACTATCTCAAAAGACTCCAAAAACCATAACCTTGCACAAAGGCCATCTCAACTTTACGCAAAAATACTCCTGCAAGTGCACCTGGCCAGGAACCTCAGCACAGTGGCTCACACGTGTAATCCCAGCAGTGTGGGAGGCTGAGGCAGGAGGATCGCTTCAACCCAAGACGCTGTCTCTACAGAAAGGTGCCACCCTTGTTATGGATCTTTGTAGCCAAGGACAAATATTTCAAAACTATTATGCAGTTCTCCTCAATGTTTCCTTTAAAAACTTTGTCTTCCTTTACCTTCCTGAATATGCACGTAGTTTACAGTGGAATACATATTCCCACTGCAATGTTCTATTCCCAGATGAGCATATTTTCCTTTAGAGAGCCTCTCTCTGTTTGCTATTTTGGTTGACAGGGGTTTGGCTAGTTAGTCTGAGAAACTGGGATTGCTCTGTCTTATCATAAATTCCTCTCCTCCCTGGAGTCCTAGGAAGCTGATTTCTTCCATCTCAGAAGTTTGCAGGGAGTAAAATAATCTGTCAGAAGTATATGAAAAATTTACTGCCATTTAGTAGGACTGTGTATATGTGTGTGTGTGTGTGTGTGTGTGTGTGTGTGTGTGTGTGTTTTTCTTGGTGAGGACTGTAGCTATGAAATACACATCCGACAAAAGTTTCCCCAAAATTCAAAATTTCAATTTCAGTCATTCACATCCCATGGTCTTTTTTCCTTTTTTCTTTTTTGAGACCGAGTCCCATTCTGTCGCCCAGGCTGGAGTGCAGTGGCGCAATTTCAGCTCACTGCAACCTCTGCCTCCCGAGTTCAAGCAATTCTCTTGCCTCAGCCTCCCAAGTAGCTGGGATTGCAGGCATGTACCACCATGCCCAGCTAATTTTTTTGTACTTTTGGCAGAGATAGGAGTTTCACCATGTTGGCCAGGCTGCTCTCGAACTCCTGACCTCAGGTAATCCCACCTGCCTCAGTCTCCCCAAAGTGCTGGGATTACAGGCATGAACCACAGTGCCCTGCCTCATGGTCATTTTTAAATATTCTTGTAGCACCTGCATATTATGAATCTAAAGCTTTTCTCTTAAATTAGCTCATTTCTTAAAGTACCTATTATATTCAATAGCTATTTAAGTACTTATGATTGCCTTATCCTAAATAGTATTACCTTTAAGATCAGAGGTTTTATAGATGGATTAGTCCATTCTCGCTTTGCTACAAAGAAATACCTGAGACTGGGTAATTTATAAAGATAAGAGGTTTAATTGGCTCACGATTCCACAGGCTGTACAGGAAGCATGGTGGCACCTGCTTGGCTTTTGGGGAGGCCTCAGGAAATGTACAATCATGGTGAAGGCAAGGGGGGAGCTGGCATATCATATGTCCAGAGAAGGAGGTTGGAGGTGACATACACTTTTTTTTTTTTTTTTTTTTTGAGACAAAGTCTCGCTCTGTCATCCAGGCTGGAGTGCAGTGGGGTGATCACAGCTCACTGCAACCTCCGCCTCCTGGGCTTAAGCCATCATGTGTCTAATGAACAAAAAGTGTCTGTTCATGTCCTTTGCCCACATTTTAGTAGAGTTGTTTGTTTTTTTGCTTGTTAATTTAAGTTCCTTATAGATTCTGGATATTAGACCTTTGTCAGATGCATAGTTTGCAATTATTTTCTCTATTCTGCGGGTTGTCTGTTTACTCTGTTGATAGTTTCTTTTGCTGTGCCGAGCTTTGAAGTTTAAGTCTCATTTGTCAACTTTTGTTTTTGCTGTGATTGCTTTTGGTATCTTTGTCTTGAAATCTTTGCCAGGTCCTATGTCTAGAATGGCATTTCCTAGGTTATCTTCCAGAGTTTTTATAGTCTTAGGTTTTACATTTAAGTCTTTACTCTATCTTGACTTGATTTTCGTATATGGTGTAATGAAGGGACCCAGTCTCAGTCTTCTACATATGGCTAGCCAGTTATCCCAGCACCACTTATTGAATAGGAAATCATTTCCCCATTGCTTGTTTTTGTCGGTTTTGTTGAAGATCAGATGGTTGTAGGTGTGTGGCATTATTTCTGGGCTCTCTATTGTGTTCCATTTGTCTATGTGTCCATTTTTGTACCAGTACCATGCTGTTTTGGTTACTGTAGCCTTGTCGTATAGTTTGAAATCATAGCCTCTGATTTTGAGGACTTTGTTTGTTTGCGTATTTATGTATGTATGTGTGAATGTATTGAGACAGAGTCTGGCTCTGTCACCCAGGCTGGAGTGTATTGGTGCAATCTTGGCTCACCGCAACCTTCACCTCCCAAGTTCAAGCAATTCTCCTGCTTCTGCCTCCCAAGTAACTGGGATTACCCAGATAATTTTTGTATTTTTAGTGGAGACGGGGTTTCACCATGTTGGCCAGGCTTGTCTGGAACTCCTGACCTCAGGTGATCCACCCACCTCAGCCTCTCAAAGTGCTAGGATTACAGGCGTTAGCCACCATCCCCTGCCGATCTTGAGAACTTATAGCCTCTTCATTGTCCTTGTAACATCATCTCCTTAGTCTTTGAGCACTTCCTTGCTTTCTGGCAGAATTACCTCTTAATAATGCTAACCTGGTCACGACCCTCACCCTTTGCTTCAAATCCTCCAGTGACTTTCCATTGCACTTCCAAGAACATCTAAACTTCATACATCATTGGTTTACAACCCTTCCTCTTCTTCTTGTTAGGTCTGACCTCTGCTTACCTGGCTGGTCTCACCTTACACTCAAGCCATGCTTTCTCAGTGCACTCTGGCCACTCTGGCCTTCTTGAAATTCCTCAAGTGGGTCAGGTTTATTCCAGCCTCTGGGCTTTTGCATATATTGTTCCCTCCGTCACCAACACACTTCCCCTGTGATAAGTACCTTCTCATCTCTCAGGGCCCTCCTTAAATATCACCTCCTGTGAGAAGTCTTCCCTGATGACTCTATGGAAAATTATGCTTCTCTCCCATTAGTAGAGTTACTTCAAAATCCCCTTCACTCTCTGCAAGGACATTACTTTTTTACCTATGGGATGAATCACTGTCTGATTTCTCCACTAGGATGTAAACTTCTTGAGGGAGTAAAGACCTGTTTTGTTCCTCACTCTGTTCCCCAGACTTGGAATTGTTACTGAAACACCAGGGTTCCAGGCTAGGTCCTACTGCTCACCACACAGAAAGTCAATCACTGAGACAACAATTATTGCCAAGGAAGAAGGCTTTAATCTCCTCGGCTGCAGCCAAGGAGGCAGGAAATCAGTCTCAAATCCATCTACTGACCAACTAAAATTAGAGGTTTATATAGCAGGGAAGAAATGTGATTATGTGCAGCATAGCAGGAAATCAGGAGGGGCAAGGAAGCAATCATGATGAATGAGGGGTCTGGCATCTCATCGTCTGGGTGAGATAATCTGCTGAGTTTCTGTTCTTTGATACTGTTTGAGAGGCCTGAGGGTCCTGTAATGAGGAAGGAACTCAGATAAAACAAATGTAAGTTTCCCAGAGAATGGGAGAAAATATCTGTAAACTATGCATCTGACACAGGTCTAATATCCAGCATCTATAAGGAACTCAAGTAAATTTACAAGAGAAAAACAAACAACACCATTAAAAAGTGGGCAGAGGACATGAACAGACATTTTTTAAAAGAAGAGATACATGTAGCCAACAAGCATATGAAAAAAAATGCTCGCTATCACTGATCATTACAGAAATGCAAATCAAAATCACAGTGGGATACCATCTCATACCAGTCAGAATGGTTATTATTAAAAAATCAAAAAATAACAGAGGTGGTGGAGAAAACCTGTCAAGGTTGTAGAGAAAAGGGAACATTTGTACACTGTTGGTGTGAGTGTAAATTAGTTCAACCATTGTGGAAAGCAGTGTGGCAATTCCTTAAAGAGCTAAAAGTAGAACTACCATTTGACCCAGCAATCTCATTATTGGATATACGCCCAGAAGAATATAAATCATTCTACCATAAAGACACATGCATGTGATTGTTCATTGAAGCACTATTCACAATAGCAAAGACGTGGAATCCACCTAAATGCCCATCAGTGACAGATTGGATAAAGAAAATGTGATACATATACACCATGAAATACTATGCAACCACAAAAAAGAATGAGATCCTGTCTTTTGCGAGAACATAGATGGAGCTGGAGGCCATTATCCTTAGCAAAGTAACCCAGGAACAGAAAACCAAATATTGCATGTTCTCACTTGTAAGTGGGAACTAAATGATGAGAACTCATGAACACAAGCACTGAGGTCTACTTCATGGTAAACGTTGGGAGGAGGGGAGAGGAGCAGAAAAAATAACTATTGGGTACTAGGTTTTATACCTGGGAGATGAAATCATTTGTACAACAAACCCCTGTGACATGAGTTTACCTATATAACAAACCTTCACATGTAGCCCTGAACTTAAAATGAGAATTAAAAAATAACAAATGTCAGTTTCAGGTATTTAAACATATAAATATGTATAAATACTTATGTATATATACATATACATATATAAATACATATATACTTATATATGAATACTTATTTATACTTATATATAATATATAAAATATATATACCTATATATAAATATATAAAAATACTTATGTATATACACATATATATACTGTTTATGAGACTATTGCGTTGATTTCAGAATAAGCTGTCATATAAAAGGCACTCAAGACATATTTGCTGATTGGATGAATGAGTGACTGAGAGTCTGGACTAAATATTAAATAAATGAAATGGTAAATGAACAAATCATGCAGAGATTCTTAGGAAAGAAGAACAAGTTCAGAAGAAAAGATTTTGTTTTTTCCGTTCTACTTCCTGCTGTGATAACCGACCTGGTTCTTCCTCCACAGGGCTGCCTTTCAATGCAGTGGTCTTTGCCCAAACCACAGACCAAGGAACACTTGGAGCCACCAGACAGTTGACACATGACCCTTCCTCCCCGGCATCACTCATTAGCTCCGTGGGTAGGTAATAATAAAAACCAGTAGCAGGAGTTTATGAAGTTCTTATTCCCTCACCCTGCATGGTGCATCACTTCATTGCATTGTCACAACAGCCCTGTGCTGTTATCCCCCACTGGGCGTGTGAGGAGACAAGGCTCAGAAAGATTAAGTGACTTGCTGCAGATCACACAGTAAATAATTGGGAGTTGAATCTAGTGGAGTCCACTTTTTCCATTTTCGTCCCACTCTGCATTTTGTTTCCTGCTCTGGGAAGATTGCCATTGGCTTGATTTTAGAAAGAAAAGAAAATGAGTCTTCAAGAGGTGATTTGGGCCGGGTACGGTGGCTCACGCCTGTAATCCCAGAACTTTGGGGGGGATGAGGTGGGAGGATCATTGAGGTCAGGAGTTCGAGAACAGCCTGGCCAACATGATGAAACCCCATCTCTAATAAAAATACAAAAACTAGCTAGGTGTAGTGGTGCAAACCTGTAATCCCAGCTACTCAGGAGGCTGAGGCAGGAGAATTGCTTGAACCCAGGAGGCGGAGGTTGCACTGAGCCGAGATTGCGTCATTGCACTCCAGCTTGGGTGACAAGCGAGTGAGACTCCATCTAAAAAAAAGAGATGTGATTTGAATCTGAGTCCTGTGTAGGTAGACTCTGTGTCTTCTGCCTTACTGGCAAATACTGGCAGCCTGGCATGGCAGTGCATGCCTGTAGTCCCAGCTACTCAAGAGGCTGAGGCAGGAAGATTGCTTGAGCCCAGAGGTTGGAGAGTGCAGTGAACTATGATTGCACCATTGCACTACAGTCTGGGTGACAGAGCAAGACCCTGTCTCAAAAACAAAAACAAACAGGCCGGGCACAGTGGCTTACGCCTGTAATCCCAGCACTTTGGGAAGCTGAGGCAGGAGGATTACTTGAACCCAGGAGTTTGAGATTAGTTTGGGTACCATGGTGAAAACCCATCTCCATTAAAAAAAATTAGCTGGGCATGGTGGCATGCACCTATAGTTCCAGCTACTTGGGAGGCTGAGGCAGGCAGATTGCTTGAGCCTAGAATTGGAGGCTGCAGTGAGCCATGATTGCACTGATGCACTATAGTCAGGCAATAGAGCAAGACTGTCTCAAAAAAAAAAAAAAAATGAGCGAACATTGGCTTCCTCAAGAGTAGGCAGGAGAGACGGACAGGTCCTTATCCTCCCTCCAACCCTCTCATCTACCTGCCCACCTTCTCTCTCCATATCTGCAGTTCCTAGAGGCAGATGGCATTGATGGGGTTGCTGTGGGTGTGACCACCAATCTTGTCACTTAAACAGGCAGGTCGCCCATTGCTGGGAGATGATTCCCCAGGTATTTCCTTGGAGGGAACCAGCCTAGGCAGGGAGAGGGGGTTCAAGGCATGAGCCCTGTCGAGGTTCTTTCTACTGCTTCCTGTTCCTTGCCTCTGGGTGATAGGTCCTCCCTTTCCTCAGAGTCTAGTCCGTTCCCTGTATTTGAATGATGACTTTTTTTTTTTTTTTTTGAGACAGAGTCTTGCTCTGTTGCCCAAGCTAGAGTGCAGTGGTGTGATGCTGATTCACTGCAGCCTCCACCTCCCAGGCTTAAGTGACTCTCCTGCCTCAGACTCTTGGGTAGCTGGGATTACCCATGCACACCACCACACCACGTTAATTTTTATATTTTTAGTAGTGATGGGGTTTCACCACGTTGGCCAGGCTGGTCTTGAACTCCTGACCTCAAGTGATGCACCTGCCTTGGCCTCCCAAAGTGCTCCAATTATAGGCGTGAGCCACTGTGCCCGGCCTTGTATTGGGATGATGACTTTGTTTTTTAATTTAATTTTATTTTTTGAGGGGATGGAGTTTCACTTTTGTTGCCCAGGCTGGAGTGCAATGGCACAATCTCGGCTCACTGCCGCCTCCACCTCCCGGGTTCAAGCGATTCTATGATGACTTTATAAGCAGCACAACAGAGCAGTTAACAGAGGAAACACTGGTATTGGACAGCCTGGGTTCAAATCCCACCTCTGCTACTTTCTGGATAAAAAAAGAAACCACCTCTCTGAGCCTCCAGTGTCTTGGAAATAAATGCCGTATGTGACTGAGTAACTGTAAAATCTGAATTAAAGTAGATGATGCCTCCAAACAGTGGTTATCAACGAAATGTGGTTTTGTCTTCCAGGAGACATTGGTCATATCTGGAGACATTTTTGGTTGTCAGAAATAGGAGGGTGGGTGCCAGTGACATATAGTAAAACTCCTCTTCCTACCCCTAGGGAAAGCTGGAATTCTTTCTTTCTTTTTCTTTTTTTCTACACTCACTAGTAACGAACCAACCAAAGAATTCTTTCTTTCTTTCTTTCTTTTTTTTTTGACGGAGTCTCACTCTGTCACACAAGTTAGAATGCATTGGCACCATCTCAGCTCACTGCAACCTCCACCTCCTGGGTTCAAACAATTCTCCTGCCTCAGTCTCCTGAGTAGCTGGGGTTGCAGGAACCCCTCCATCACACCCAGCTAATTTTTGTATTTTTAGTAGAGATGGGGTTTCACCATCTTGACCAGGCTGATCTTGAACTCCTGGCCTCATGATCCACCCACCTCGCCCTCCCAAAGTGCTGGGATTACAGGCATGAGCCACCGCACCCAGCCTAAACTGGAATTATTTCTAAAAACCGATGTGCATCCTATGTGAATGCAACTTGCATTAACTAGTTAAGTGTGACTGCTGAAGGGACAGATTATTTGCCATATGAGAACTGTAAGTTTCACATCCATTAGGGTGGCTGCTACAAAAACAAAGCAACAGAGAAAACCAGAAACATATTATAATAAATGCTGCTGAGGATGTGCAGAAATTAGAACACTTGAGCACTGTGGGCAGGAATGCAAATGGTGCCGCAACTGTGGAAAAGAACATGGTGCTTCCTAAAAAAAAATTAGAAATAAAATTACCAGATGATCCAGCAATCCCACTTCTGGGTATAGATTCAAAAGAATTGAAAGCAGACGCTCAAGCAGATATTTATACACCAGTGCTCATAGCAGTATTGTTTACAATGCACCAAATGTGGAAACCATCCAAATGGCCATTGGCAGATAAATGGATACAAAGAATGTGGTCCATCCCCACAATGGTTTTTTTTTTTTTTTTGAGATGGGGTCTTGCTGTGTCACGCAGGCTGGAGTGCAATGGCGCCATCTCAGCTCATTGCAGCCTCTGCCTCCCAGCTTCAAGCGATCCTCCCACCTCAGCCTGCTAAGTAGCTGGGATCACAGGGCACCACCACAGCCAGCTAATTTATTATTATTATTTGAGGTGGTGTTTCACTCTTGTTACCCAGGCTGGAGTGCAATGGTGCGATCTGGGCTCACCACAAACTCCACCTCCCAAGTTCTAGAGATTTTCCTGCCTCAGCCTCCTGAGTAGCTGGGACAACAGACATGTGCCACCATGCCCGGCTAATTTTTTGTATTTTTTAGTAGAGACAGGGTTTCTTTATGTTGGTCAGGCTGGTCTCGAACTCCCGACCTCGGGTGATTCTCCTGCCTTGGCCTCCCCAAGTGCTGGAATTACAGGCATGAGCCACCACACCCGGTCATTATTTTTATTTATTTTTTTGATGTCCAGGCTGGAGTGCAGTGGCACAATCACAGCTCACTGCAATCTCTGCCTCCTGGGTTCAAGTGAGTCTCCTGCCTCAGCCTCCCGAGTAGCTGGGATTACAGGTGCCTGCCACCATGCCAGGGTAATTTTTGTATTTTTAGTAGAGATAGGGTTTCACCACATTGGCCAGGCTGATCTCGAACTCCTGACCTCATGTGATTTGCCTGCCTTGGCCTCCCAAAGTGCTGGGATTAGCTCGTGAGCCACTGCACCCAGCCAAATTATGCTTTCTTGAAGACCAGACCTATCCACCATGCCCAGAGAACTTTGAGAATCGTTCACTCAAGGGTTTCCCTTCTCCTTCTTGTTGCTCTCATGATGAGCTCCATCAGAGAGAACACTTCTTCAGCATCCGACACCTTCTCTCAGAGTCCCTAGTTCTGGCTTCCTTTGACCTGTACTCCATTAAGTATTAGAACATAGATCATCCATGGAACAGAAGTTCGATGTGATCTCCCTCTATGAGTAGTATGTTACTAGAATATATTTTCTTTGTTCATTTTTTCTTTCTTTTGTTCCTTCCCCTCCTTCCCTCCCTTTTTCTCCCTCTCTTTCTTCCTCCCCCTCTTCTTCTTCCTCTTCCTCCTCCTCCTCCTTCTCCTCTTCTTCTTCTTCTTCTTCCTCCTTTTTGACATAGGATCTCCCTCTGTTACCCAAGCTGGGGTGCAGTGGTGCAATCACAACTCGCTGCAGGCTTGATGTCCCCAGGCTCAAGCAAATCCTCCCACTTCAGCCCCCCAAAGGAGCTGAGACCGCAAGGATGCACCACCATGCACAGCTAATTTTTTATTTTTATTTTTGTAGACATGGGATCTCACTATGTTGCCCAAGCTAGTCTTGAGCTCCTGGGCTCAAGGATGAGGAATATTTCACTAGAACTTCCTTGGAAACAGAATGGTTAGCAAAATGTATAAACAGTAGATTTTCTTCGTATGTCTTCCTTCGGAGATTCTTTTCTTTTCTTTTCTTTTCTTTCTTTACTTTCTTTCTCTTTTTTAGAGACAAGGTCTCACTCTGTGGCCCAGGTAACAGTAGTGCAATCATAACTCACCACAGCCTTGACCTCCCTGGTTCAAGTGATCCTCCAACCTCAGCCTCCTGAGTAGCTGGGACCACAGGCGAGCACCACCACACCTGGCTAATTTTTAAAATTTTTGGTAAAGATGGGGTCTTGCTATATTGCCCAGGCTGGATTCGAACCCCTGGCCTCAAGTGATCCTCCTGCTCAGTGTCCCAATGTGCCGGGATTACAGGTGTGAACCATCGTGTTCTGTTCTGAGCTTCCTTGCTTAGGTGCTGTTTCCATCCTCTTCTCTCACAGGAACTCACAAGCCTAGGGAGAGTTCAGCATCCCCCACATGGAACCTCAGTGCGACCAACAAGCAGCCCTCTGGTGGAAAAATCAACAGTCGGTCCTGCTGGTAGGCTCCAATCTCATCTCCTTCACATTGTTATGGTCTCCTGGAGCTTTGTTCATCTCTTTGGAGACTAACATTTTGATCTTTTCCACAAAGGGAAATGAAAGGGATGCCCGTATTGGAGTTTGCTCCCCAGCTACAGGGCCCCCTAACTTTTAATTTAACCTCTAGCTTTATGACCATGTACAAGTATGCAATTCTAATCTTTATATTGTTTTGAGATTCCATTCCAGAGTAGCCCAGCCTATAACCCCTGATTTTTTTTTTTTTTTTTTTTTTTAGACAGGGTCTCATTCTGTCACTCAGGCTGGAATGCAGTGGCACAATCTCTGCTCACTGCAACCTCTGCCTCCTAGGTTCAAGTGATTTTCGTATTTCAGCCTCCTGAGTAACTGGGATTACAGGCACCCATCACCACATCCGGCTAATTTTTGTAGTTTTTGGTAGAGATAGAGTTTCACCATGTTGGCAGGCTGATCTCAAACTCCTGACCTCAAGTAATCTGCCCACCTCAGAACTGTCTTGGAAGGCATTCTTAATTCAGAAGAAGAGTGAGCTAATCATGTATATGTCTCATGGCACTCTTTTGCATCTAAGTTGTTCTATTTGGGACTAGAAGGCTTTTATTATCTTTTTTAAAATTTAGCTTTTATTTTAAGTTTAGGGGTACATGTGCAGTTATACAGGTAAACTTTTGTCATCGGGCTTTGTTTTACAGATTATTTCATCACCTAGGTATTAATCGTAGTATCCATTAGTTATTTTTCCTGATCCTTTCCCTCCACCCACCCTCTACCCTCCAATAGGCCCCTAATTAAACTAAAGAGCTTCTGCACAGCAACAAAAACTATCAACAGAGTAAACAGACAACCTACAGAATGGGAGAAAAGTTTTCCAAACTATGCAGCTGACAAAGGTCTAATATCCAGCATCTATAAGAAACTTAAATGAATTTATAAGAAAACAGCAGCAACAACAACAACAACAACAAAAAACCATTAAAAAGTGGGCAAAAGGCTGGGTGTGGTGGCTCACGCTTGTAATCCCAGCACTTTGGGAGGCCGAGGCAGGCAGATCACCCGAGGTTGGGAGTTCAAGACCAGCCTGACCAACATGATGGAACCCTGTCTCTACTAAAAATACAAAAAATTAGCTGGGTGTGGTGGCGCATGCCTGTAATCCCAGCTATTTGGGAGGCTGAGGCAGGAGAATCGCTTGAACCCGGGAGACTCTCGAATTGAGAAATGGAGGTCAGAAAAGACACAGCACTTCTGTTCAGGTCAGAGCAGGGGCCCATAGATGCACACTCAGGAATCAGTGGAAGTTGCTCTTGATTAAAAATCTCATGACTCTGGCTGGGCGTGGTGGCTCACACCTGTAATCCCAGCACTTTGGGAGGCCAAAGTGGGTGGATCATGAGGTCAGGAGATCGAGACCATCCTAGCCAACATGGAGAAACCCTGTCTCTACTAAAAATACAAAAATTAGCCGAGGGTGGTGGTGTGCACCTGTAGTCCCAGATACTCGGGAGGCTGAGACAGGAGAATCGCTTGAACCCAGGAGGTGCAGGTTGCAGTAAGCCGAGATCTTGCCACTGTACTCCAGCCTGGCAACAGAGCCAGACTCTGTCTCAAAAAAAAAAAAAAAAAAAAAAGCTTGAAGGGAAGAACTGAGATTGTCAGTTGTTTATTTTAGGAAACTGTCTGCGGTTGTACTATACTTTCCTTTCTCTCACTGAGATTTGGTCTTCTCAATCAGCAGGGTTACACAATTCCCCCAACCTCCCATACATACAGCAGCTCTTCTAGACACAGGTTTTCCCAGGAGAAATGCAGGGACCCCAGCCATATCTCCCACCCTGAGAAATTTTGGAGTTTCAGGGAGCCCGGAAGCTCTGCAGAGGCCACCTTCTCTGAAGGGATTGTTCTTAGACCTCCATCTAGAGGCAAATGTTGACCCATCCGTACTGCAACCCACAGGCTTTCCTGGGTCACCTTCTCCCACCCACTCCTGGATGGCAGGGAGCAGCAGCACTAAAGCCACACAAGAAATGGGTTCAGGGCTGACAGGAGCCACCTTGTCACATGAGACATCTACAGGTGCAATCATGGTGATGGAACATACTCTGCCCTTTACTTCCCCAGCTAAAACCTTGGCCAGTCCTGCATCTTCAGTTGTGGGAAGAACCACCCAGTCTTTGGGGGTGATGTCCTCTACTCTCTCTGAGTCAACCTCTAGAGGAATTACACACTCCAAGCAAAGAACCAGCCCATCACCGAGTCCCCAGGTCAATGGGACTCCCTCTAGGAACTCCCTTGCTACAAGCGTGGTCTCAGCATTGAGTTCCCCAAGCACCAGGACCAGTTCCACAGAAGGAAATTTTACCAAAGAAGCATCGACATACACACTCACTGTAGAGACCACAAGAGGCCCAGTCACTGAAAGGTACACAGCCCCCGCTGAGACCGCAACAACTGAAGGTGACAGCACAGGGACCCCCTGGGACACAAGATATATTCCTGCAAAAATCACATCTCTAATGAAGACATTTGCAGATTTGACTGCATCCAAGGAAAGTGTCTCAGTATCTACAACTCCAGCTGAGACCACAGTTACGGACCCACATACTCCAGGAGGGACAAACCCATCATTTGAGACAGTTTCTTCTTCCTTTCTTGACTTATCATCTAGAGGGACCCCAAATTCCAGAGCCGGAATAAGCCTGGAACTGACTCCATCAACCACTGGATATCCCTTCTCCTCTCCTGAACCTGGCTCCCCCAGGACACAGCAGAATAAGTACCAGTGCGCCTTTGCTGTCATCTGCTTCAGTTTTCGATAATAAAATATCAGAGACCAGCATATTCTTCGGCCAGAGTATCACCTCCCCTATGTCTCCTGGGATGCCTGAGGCCAGAACCAGTGCAATGCCCAACTAGCGATCCCTTCTTCCATGACACTAAGCAATGCAGAAACAAGTGCTGAAAGGGTCCGAAGTACAATTTTTTCTCTGGGGACTCCATCTACATCCACAGAGCAAACAGCAGAGAGTGTCCTTACCTCCCGTGCCTTCACTGAGACCACGGATATACCCAGCACCCACACAACCAAGACTTTGGCTTCAGAATGGTCAGGGATTCCAGGTGCCCTCGGTGGCACCAGCAATTCAGCGCTGACAACCACATCTCCATCCACCACTTTAGTCTCAGAGGAGACCGACACCCATTACTCCATGCATGGAAAGGAAGCAGAAGGAAATCTGAATGCATCTTTGACTCCACTTGAGACCTCTGCTCCTGGAGAGGAGACTGAACTGACTGCCGCCTTGGGCCCCACTCCAAATTTTATCACCCTTGACAGGAATATCAGAAGTCCATCTCAGGTCTCTTTATCCCACCCAACAAGAGAGCTCAGCCCCACAGGCAGCACCTCTGGGAGGCAGAGTTCCAGTACAGCTGCTCACGGGAGCTCTGACACCCTGAGGGCAACCACTTCCAGCATCTCACCAGCATCCTCATGGACCAGTGAAAGCACAGCTCAGCACCCTAGTGAACCCCAGCACACACAGTGGGTGGAGACAAGTCCTAGCATGAAAATGGAGAGTCTCCCAGTATCAACCAGTGTGTTCACTTCTCCAGCAACTGGTTCCATGGAAGCAGCTTCTGTCAGGGAACCATCAACAGCCATGCTCACAACAGAGACCATGAATGGCCCAGGCACTGTTTATGCTATGGCTTCTACCAACATCCCAATTGTAATGGGCTACATTACTGGAAGAGATTGGCCACAACCCACCTGCCCATTGGAACCACAGCTTCCTCTGAGACATCTACAGGTTTTACCATGGCCAGAGAAAGTGCCTCAATGTCAGTATCTCCATCTCAGTCTGTGGATGCCGCTGGCTCAAGCACTCCAGGAAGGACAAGCCAACTGGTTGGCACATTTTCTGATGACTCCTATCATTTAACATCTGGAGAAATTACAATACCTAGAGATGGAACCAGCTCAGCTTCAACTCCACAAATGACTGCAACTCACCCTCTGTCTCCTGAGCATGGCTCTGCTAGAAGTACCTGGCATGGCACCTTGTCCTCATCTTCAGCTCCTACTCTCAAAGTCACATCTCCTCCTGCTCCTACTCCCAAAGTCACAATGAGCTCCACCTTTTCAACCCAGAGAGTCACCACAAGCATGACAAAGGACACAGTTGAAATGAGTCAATGGAATACACCTGACTTACCTTCCATGACTTCCTTGACACCAAGTAATATTCCAACAAGTACTGCCATGGGGAAAAGCACCCTGGTTCCCTTGGACTCTCCTTCTCCAGCCACATCAATAGAGGCATCAGAAGGGGGACTCCCAACCCTCAGCACCTACCCTAAATCAACAAACACACCCAGCATCCACCTCGGAGTACACATTAGTTCAGAAAGTCCTAGCACCATCAACCTCCCCCATGGCTTCAGTAGCAAAAACTGGCTCTTATACAGCTCTCACCTTCCCCTCAATAGAGACCAACATTCATGTATCAACAGCCGGAATGGAGACAAATGAAATTTCTTACTCTTCTGGGTCCTCACCTGAGATGACAGCTCCTGGAGAGACTAACACTAGTGGTACCTGGGCCCCCACCAACTACATCACCACTACGGATCCTAGGGATATAAGTTCAGCTCAGGTCTCTACACCCCACTCAGTGAGAATGCTCAGAACTACAGGCAGTCATCCAAAGACAGAGTTCATCAGCCCAGCTGCTTACTCTGGAAGTCCTAAAATCTCAAGTCCACCCAATCTCACCAACCCAGCCACAAAAGCATGGACCAACATTGATACAACTGAATACTCCACTCAATTACATTACACAAATTTGGCAGAAAAATCACTTGGATTTGAGACACAGTCAACCCCAGGATCTGTCTCTGTAGTAATCTCTACATCCCCTACTATTGGAAGCAGAACATTGGAACTGACTTCTGATGTCCCAGAGAAACCCATGGTCCTCACCACCAGTGAGCAGACCACAATCACTCTCCCCATGGCAACAAGGCGGAGTACCAGTTTGACAGAAGAAATGGCTTCAACAGACCTTGACATTTCAAGTCCAGGTTCACCCATGAGAACATTCGCTATTTTTCCACCTGTGTCCACACCTTCTCATGAACTTTCAAAGTCAGATACCAGTGCCATTGGAAATACAGGTTCAACCATGTTGGATCAGCATCTAGGATTCAGGAGTTTGGGCACAACTGGGGACTTAACTCCTCTCTCAGTCACAGTCTCCCAGGAATCCAGCATGGGCCCAGAACCAAGTCCATCCATCTCATTGATGTATTCATCCACAGACACTGCAACCACAGGTGTCACATCCTCAGGGGCTAGATACAGCACTGATGTACCTGAATCTAGGATTCCAGGCTTCCCCAGCACAGAAGCCAAGAAGAGTTCATCACCTCTTCCAACCTCTACTCTCCCATCTGCAGAGCCCACATCCTCAGAAGTACTGATCACTTTGCTACAAAGTCCCCATTCAACCAGGATGAGACTCATATCAGAGGCAACAACACCAGTCAACTCTGTATCTCAAGATGTTACAAGCTCTTCTCCAGGGCGGTCAACAGAGGTGCAAAGTCTTGCTGCCATTTTCAACTCTATGGAAACCGACAGAGGGGTCACACAGACATCTGGCTATGGAAAACCCAGAGTAGATTTGGGAACAAGTTTTGCTGAATGGAATTCATCTATGCCTTTGACCTCAAGCACTACTGGGGCCTCAGTTTCCTCTGAGGCAACCACTTCCAGAAGGCAAAGTGATCCCTGGTCAGAGTCATCAGTGACCATGAGAAGCGTTGGGTCAGGATTTCCTTCTTCAGCCTCCTCTGTTTCCCCTGATAGGACCACTTCATTGGTTGTTCCCCCAACAGTGGATGAAACTGTAGGTTCTACTTTATTCTTCCCTAAAGTTAAGGAAATGTCAACTGAGAAAGTGTCAGCTTCCTCTTTGGCCCCTGGACTACTAGGCACAACATCTCCCATGGCTCTCTCTGGGATCACATCTTCCATGGGCACTGAAGAGGATGCAGGAACAAGCTCAACTACCTCGTGGTCCAGATCCTCTTCTAAAGGTGAAATAAGTTCCTCCATTCATATGTCCTCTATCATTCACAACAGTCTTGCTTCTTTGATCTGTCCACCAGAGAAGGTCCCAGGGCATCTTCCCTGGATTCCACAATCCCAACCTGGATCTCTTCATCAGCATTTACCAACCTTCTGGTACAGACAAGCCACACTGCTGAGGCTTTTTCCTCCTCAGGAAGCCCAGAGTTGGAGCACACTAGCCCAGGAGTGGAGATTGGCTCAGCCAAAACTTCATCAGGAGCATCCACCTCCTTTGAGGCTGGCAGCGACCCCTCCTGGACACCCACTTCTCCACTGGCAGAGGCTACAACCAATAAAAGTCAGACTACTGGCTCAGGAAGCACCTATGCTCCTCATCTTGACAGCTCACTTTCATTCACAAGTAAGGACCTGATGATTCTGCCTTCTTGGAAATGGGTTTCTGGTCTTTGGTTGGGTAGCCATTGGTGATGGTGAGGAATCTTTTGCTTTGTTTCACAAAGTCTCTTACTTGTACTGCTTCAGGATTCTGGATGATGGGAGATGTCTAACTGGCCAGGGTGGCCACTGCTATTCCCTGTATGTGGTTTCTTAGTTTACTGCAGAAGTCACCTACATTTGTCTATAGTCATGGGAGCACACATCCATATCCTGGTTTGTAGCCATCCTTAAGGAATACCACATTAAAAAAAAAACTTTTTAAATTGTGGTAAAATATATCGCTCATAAAACTTACCACCACTTTAACTATTTTAAGGGTACAATTCAGTGACATTAGTTACATTCACACTGTTGTGTAATCATTACCACCATCAATCTCAAGACATTTTTCATCGTCCTGAACTAAAATTCTATACTCGTTAAACAATGACTCCCCCATTTTTCCCTCCCCCAAGCACCTGGTAACCACTATGCCACTTTGTCTCTATGAATTTGACTATTCCAGGTGCCTCATATAAGTGGAATCAAATAATATTTGCCCTTTGGTGTTTGACTTAGTTTACTTGGCATAATGTCTTCAAGGTTCATCACATTGTAGCATGTATCAGAATTTCTTTCCTTTTTAAGGCTGAATAATAAATATGCCATTGTATAGATATATCACATTTTGTCCATATATTCATAAAAAATGGACATTTTGGTTATTGTGAATAATGGTGCTATAAACATTTGTATAAAAACCAATGTTTTATTCAAGTCCTTGCTCTTGATTCTTCTGGATATACAAGGAGAAGTGAAATTTAACAGATCGTATGGTATAATACCATTTTTATATTTAGGATTTGCAACTTCTTTGTAGGGTGACCTATTTTTATCACTTTTGCCGTTTTCCTTAATTGATAGTTGGAACTGGCCCACCATGAATATGAAACCAGGAGCTCCCCTAAATATCCCTGGTTGAAGATGTTGCTTAGTAAGAATGGTGAGAAGAGAAGTATGTGATCTCTGTGTCTACCTCTTTTCTCTGAAATGACTGACCACATCACCTTCTTCATCTTTTCCAACAGGGACTGTTGGGAGTGTGGAACCTCCCAGCGGGACCCCAGGCTCAACAGCTAAGAGTCTCATTCCGTGGTCAAGAAGTGATCCTCTAGAACCCAGGTCACTTGCCACTACAACAGGTATGAGGATGTCTCATCCTTACTTCCTTTTTGCAATTCTAATTGAACCTGTCCTGGTAACGTTTTTTTCACTTGTTTATCATGAGCAGAATGATTGGTTGCCTTAAGTGAGCTTGTCTCCTGGTAGATAGAAAAGTAGCTGCCATCTTGATTTCTCTCCTTGGTCTCACAAGTCATATATGAGGAGAATATGCTGTGTGATCATCTCATCCAAATTAGATCTTTGATGAGGGTGGAGAAACCCTGAAGTTCTCTTCATTCATTTATTAGTCCATCCAATAAGTCACACAGTCAGACATATTGATTTGGTACTCAACTGAACTTTAGTAAAAGGATAAAAACCAAGAAAATTCCCTTTGAGCTCTTAGAGGCTCCTTGTTGTATCAGACTGTGCCTTGGATGAGGACTTTTGCAGTTTGCAATTGGAAAATCTCTCTTCATGGGTAATTCTGTGCTTGATTGTTACTCTGAAAGGCAACCAGCAAGCATTGCTACTCACGGATAGGATGGAAGTTCCCCTGATCATCATTTTCATCCTCAAAATTGACAGCCTGGTACGGGAAGACAGCATTGTGGGGGATGAAGCAGCATCTCTAGGTTTCATTCAGTAGGGGAAGCTTTGAAGTCCTAATCTATGTCCCATGAGAAATTGGGAATAGTCAGGAGGTCTCCCTTGCATCCTGTTCCTCTTTCAACAACTACCCATTATAGTCATAGGATTGCCCAGCAGAAGCCCAGTGACATTGACTATCCTGCAAATATCTTCCACATTTGGAAACTACAAGGGTGCTTTTCACATTAGGGATCAATATGGGGAGGGGATTTCTCTCAGACAGACAGCTACAGTGACTGCCGTCAGGATGGCTAAAACTGCCACATCTATCTTCCCAATGACCACGTTCATCAACTCCACTTCTGCAGCTGGTACCAATGTCAGTGGCATGTTGGGTACCACTCACCTAAAGGAACCTGGATCCCAGGAGAGGTCTACATATATAACAGTGGACACAGAAATGGTCCCATTTTTTTTACCTTTCCAGGTGAGAATAAGGCCAGCCTTCAGGGAAGCATTCTAGAAAGCACTGACCAATCACATGTGACAGTTTTCTTCATCTTTCCTGAGTCAACTCCTAAAGTAACCATGGATTTTGGGGCAGGACTCAACACAGCCACTGTGATTCCACAAGAGACTTCAGCTCTGTCTTTATCCCCAGAGACAAGTTCTAAGGTTGATACTGGGGTCCTTGTGGTCTGATCTCCTTCTATTCTTATCACAGGAGCTAACACATCGTCTACCAGGAGAGCCACCACAAGCATGGCCTTGGGCACACATGAAGTCACAGCAAGGGCAGAGTACAGCTCAGCTGTTCTTTCTACCATCTCTTTGAGCAATAGTGCCACCAGCTCAGAAACAAAGGACAATACATCTGCCACTCTAAATCCTCCATCTCCAAATCCATCGGCAGAAGGGACATCAAGGGGTGGTTTCTTCCTCAGCACCTCCCCTTGATGTCCCTTCTGCTGATGGGTTTGGAGAGGGAGATTTGGGACCTCAGATAGACCCAACATGAGCATTCAAACACATGCCAGCCTATCCAATCGTCTGACCTCTGATCTATCAATGAGTCCTGAAGCCACCAGCTTCACTAGGACTACTTCTTCTGTACCCTCTCCCTCTCTGGTGCCTGTCACTCCTGTGTCCATAAGCAAAACAGGTGAGACCAACTCTGAATCTGGAACCTCAGTAAGTATGTCAATACCATCAAGAGAGACAACCTGGGGTGGCTCTTTGGACTTCACCTGGGGCTTCACTACTACTGACAGTAGGACAAGGAGCCTGACTTCAGTCTTGCCGTCCATCCCAGTCGAATTGCTCAGAGTCGCAGACAGCCCCCAAAGAACAGGACCCAGTGAACGTGTCCGTGGAGTCCCTGATGTTCTGAGAATATCGACTCCTATCTCTGCTGTAATGACATCATTGGCCAGCACTGAGATCCAGAACACAGATTCAGAAAAGACAGGTCCTGGAGGGGAGATACAGTCTCCCCCCAAAATCAACCATGGTTCCAGCCCTCTTCTTCCCTTCCTCATGCTACTCTGGTGGTCCCTGGGGTCACCATTCCAATGACCAGCATTCTAGAAGGAACTTCTTCCAAGGAGACATCCACGGGGGCCACAACTGGACCAGACATCTTTCAATCTACCTCCCTCATGAAGACCACAATGAGAGGAGACAGCAGCAGTAGACCCAACCCAACTTCCTGCAGTGACCAAGGCTTTAGCTAAGACATCCATAAATACAATTGTGGATATGGAAACTCTCCTACTTTCTACCTCCACTACTGCCCAGGGATCAAGTGTTCCAAGACGGGCAAGACAATCATTTGCAATGGTTTCCTCTGCCCTCCCTGAGTCAAATTCTAGAGGAGTCATAGAATCCAAGGACAGAGGCAACCCCACACTGACCAGGAGAGTGATGCTCCACCCTCTTTTAATCCTGGCTCTGTTGGATGAACCCAGGGAAGTACTGGAATCCCTCTGTCCTCATCTTCTTCAGCTCTTGATAGTGCAGCCACTGAGACCATTAGAGTCTGGACCCAGAGGGTTTCCCCAGGTATGGCCTCAGACACATCTGAGGCCACAGCACAGACTGAGTTGTCCTCATCTGTCCTTTCTTCTTCTATTCTGAATACTAGCCCTCTAAATGCTAAAACAGAGAAAGGTGAAGCTACCTCCAGGGACTTTCTATCTTCATTTCCCTTGGCAGAGGTTGCACCAGGGAATGTCCTCACTCTTAGCACCTCCACTGAGACCACAGATGTATCCAGCATCAGTCCCAGAGCACTCACTAGTTCCTCTAAACACATGGCTTCTAATTTGTCAGAGAGTGTAGATATCACCTAGGTTACGAGAATTTCAGAGGGGAAAACCATCTCATCTCATCTCAACCCCATCTCATCTATCCACTTGCCTTCTGTGGGGTCCACCATGAGTTCAGAAACCAGATCCAAGGAGACTGCAATCACTCTGTCCAAGGCCTCAGTGGAGATCCCTAAAGCTGGAGGCAAAACTATCTGGGGTAGCACCCCAGCCCCAAATTTTGGCAGTCCCACACCTGACACCTTGGCAACTAGCTCAACTCTGGTTTCAACACTCTCTCAGTAGGAACGGTCATTAACACAGACATCTCTGCAGCAGCAGACACCAGATCCACTGCCCCTCGGAGTTCAGTCTTCCCTGGAACCTCTGTTCCAACCATATCAACAGGAGCCATTGGGTCCAGCCACTCGGGTCCAGTTGAACAGTCCACTCATCTGTGGAATACTAGTTCTGCAGGTATAAATCCTAGAGCAGAGACAAAAATCACCTACCTCCTCAGCCTCCTCTACTCCTGATACTGAGATGAATTTAAGAGGCAGATCAACAGTGGGAAGCATCTCTGAGGGAATTGCTCTCTGGAGAACTTCTACACATGACCCAACCACCATTCAGCACATTCTTCCCATGGAAACCACAACAGCAGGGGGTAGCAAAAGTAGAAGCAGCTTGACCCCAGGAAGTATATCACCAGTTAAGGCACCTACAAGAGTGACATCGGCCACATTAAATGCTGTGGTCTCCACTATCCCAAGTGAGACCACAGCAGTCCCTAGCTCTTTTTCTGCATTGATGACAAGTCAATCATTTGAGACCACTCCTTCTGACCTCCCACACTCAACCTCAGAAGGAATCACACATTCCACAGAGATAACTGGCTCTGTACTAACTCCACAGACAACAGGGACTCCCACCTCACCTGAACCCAGCTCTGTTGCAGAGAGCTTTACTCTTTCACCAGACCATGGTGAAGTCACAGGGACCAGCATATATAAAAGTCAGATGTCTACATCAAGAATGGCTTCACACACATCAAAACCCACAGCAAGTATGGAAGCCAGCTCACATACACTTCACTACACATCTCTGAAAAAGGGACCAGTAAGCACTGCAGAAGACGAAGGTAGAGCCACTCCTCTGTTTCTTCAGTCTACAAATCCAGTCATTAAAGAGCAAACACAAACTTTCCTTACACTCAGAAACTCCCCTGAAATGAAAAGCAGTGAAACGTCCTCTTCACCACATTCATCTCCTGGGACCTCAGGTCCTGAAGGAGATACCATCATTGATTCTATTCCTGGAAGAGGCAGGCTCCAGTCTGTTTTCTTCATTCATTCCAGTGGGAGAAGTTTCTTCCATGGGCAGCACTGCAGAATCAGATACCAGCCTAGTCCCCTACATAACAGCTGCTCCTATCACCCTGCTGACAACCACATGGACCAGTGTGATTGAACACTCCACACAAGCACAGGATACTCATTCTGCAATGATGAGTCCTACTCATGTGACAGTCACTCAAAGATCAAACATCTATACCAGCCTCAGCATCCCCTCCCCATCTTACTGAAGTAGATCCTGAGCTCAGGACACAGTGGGGGAGCTCCCTCAAGGCAACTTTTTGGAAACCATCTACAGACACACTCTCCATAGAGACTGAGACTGGTGCAACAAACATTCAATCCACTCCACCCATGGACACCACAACAGCAGGGAGCAGCAATAGTGGAGACGCCCTGGGCACAGCCCCACCTTCCCATAGGAACCTCCTCCCCAGCTGAGACATCCACAAACATGGCACTGGAAAGAGGAAGTACTACAGCCACTGTCTCCATGGCTGGGACAGTAGGACTTCTAGTTACTAGTGCTCCAGGAAGAAGCATCAGCCAGTCATTGGGAAGAGTTTCCTCTGTCCTTTCTGAATCAACCACTGAAGGCATCACAGATTCTAGTAAGGGAAACAGACCAAGGCTGCGCACACAGGGAATTACAGCTCCCTCTTCCTTGCTTGAACCCCACTCTGCTGAAGGAAGCCAGATGAGTACAAGCATCCATCTACCCTCATCTCCTCCAGCTCCTGATGTAAAATTCATAGGGAGCAGCACATTTTGGACCAAGGAGGTCACCACAGTTATGACCTCAGATATCTCCAAGCCTTCAGCAAGGACACAGTCCAGCTCAGCTACCCTTCTGTCCACAGCTTTGGGAAGCACTGAAAATACAGAAAAAGAAAAACCCAGAACTGCCTCTATGTATCTTCCATCTCCAACTCTATCAATGGTGGTGACACCATGGAGTTCTCTCACTCTCAGTGACATTACCAAGACCACAGATTCATCTGACCTCAGCCATGGGGTGCACACCAGCTCTCCAGGAACTTTGGCCACTGACAGGCCATTGAATACTGATATCACTAGAGCCTGTAGATTGGAAAACAGCTCCAATACCTCTTCTAAGTCCCTATCTGTGGGAGCCAGCACTCACACATTCATGACTTACACAGAGAGGAGTGACGTGTCCTCTTCAATACATCCCCCACCTGAGACCTCAGCTCCTGATGGAGAGACCACTTTGACTTCAACTCCTGGAAACAGGGCCATAAGCTTAACGTTGCCTTTTTCATCCATTCCAGTGGAGAAAGTCATTTCTACAGGCATAACCTCAGGACCAGACCTCAACGCAGCACCCATGACACATACTCCCATCACCCTACCAACAATTGCATGGACCAGTACAGGCACAATTGAACAGTCCACTCAACCACTACATGCAATTTCTCCAGAAAAAGTTTCTGGGCAGACACAGTCAAGTCCATAAGTCAACGCTGTGCCACTGTCTGCTTTCCCTACCCATGAGAATTCATTCTCTTCTGGAAGCAGCACATCCTCTCCATATTCTCCAGCCTCACTTGAATCATTGGATTCCACAGTCAGTAAGAGGGCTGAAATCACTTCCTGGCTATGGGGCCTCACTATATCTCTCCCTATTGCAACTTGGCCAAGTACCAGTTTATCTAAGGCATTCTCCTCAGTTCATCCTGGGGTTTCAAACCCAGGTTCAACCACTGCTGAATTTCCACTCTTCAGCTGCATCCACATCTGTTGCTAAGCAAAGAAATCCAGAAACAGAGACTTATGGCCCCCAGAATACAGCCCCAAGTACTCTGAACACTGATGCATCCTCAGGCACAAGTATTTCTGAGACTTCTGCAGGGGCAAGTATCAGCTCTGAAGTCCCGCTTTCAACAGCCATAACTTCTAGATCAGATGCTTCTGGTTTTACATCTGAGAGTACTCCTAACCTGAGTTTAGACACAGCCTCTTAAGCAGGGAGCAAATTAAGTGGGACAATATCCCTGTCCATCTCAGAGTCTTTGGTTTCCTTTAGAATGAGCAAGGATCCAGGGACAGTATCAGTCCCTTTGTGGTCCCACGCAACTACTAATACAGAAACAAGCATCCCAGTAAACAGCACAGGTCCAGCTGGCTTGTCCACAGTAGCATCAGATGCAATTGTCACACCTTCAAATGGGGGTGAGAATGTTCCCAGTGCCTCCTTTTCCTCCTCCCCTGAGACTGAAGCCACAACTATCTCTCATTTCCCAGAAAGGACAACCCATTCATTTAGAACCATTTCATTTCTCACTCCTGAGTTGACTTCAAAAGTGACACCTACTCCTAGGGATTGGACCAGTTCAGCTATGTCCACAAAGCCCACAGGAGCCTGTTCCTCCATTACACTGGGAGAGAGGACAATCACCTCTGTTCCTCCAACCACTTCCCCCATAGTTCTCACTGCTAGTTTCACAGAGACCAGCACAGTTTCACTGGATAGTACAACTACAGTAAAAACCTCAGATATCCTTGAGACATGGACAAAAAAAATCAGCTTCCTTCAGATAGCATTTCTTCTTCTGATCTGATCAATACCCCCACAGCTTCTCCAACTATGGATGTCACTAAAACAGCCTCCATCAGTCCCACTAGCCTCTCAGGAGTGACAGCAACTTCCTCCCCCATCTCTCTTCTCTTCAGATAGACCCCAGGTTCCCATATTACAATAGAGACAAATACACCCACCTCTCCGTCTATTTCCAGTAACACCTATTCTCTTGATGGGGGCTCCAATGTGGGTGGCTGTCCATCCACTTTACCACCCTTTACAATCACCCACCCTGTCAAGACAAGCTTGGCCCTATTAGCCTGGTTTAGTCCAATAGAAACTTTCAGTACCGTGGTCAGCACCAGCACTGCTTCCTGAGAAAATCCTATCTCTAGCAACTCTGTGGTCACTTCTGTTCCAGCACCAGGCACATGGACCAGTGTAGGCAGTACTACTGACTTATCTGCCATGGGCTTTCTCAAGACAAGTCCTGCAGGAGAGACACACTCACTTCCAGCATCAAATATTGGACCAGCCACTGCCTTCACTCCTCATCTTTCGGCAGCAGTGGTCACTGGGTCCAGTGCTACATCAGAAGCCAGTCTTCTCACTATGAGTGAAAGCAAAGCCATTGATTCTTCACCACAGACACCAACTACATCCAACATCTGGAGCAAACTGGGAAACTTCAGCTACTCCTGAGAGCCTTTTGGTGATCACTGAGACTTCAGACACAACACTCACCTCAAAGATTTGAGTCACAGATACCATCTTGTTTTCACCTGTGTCCACACCGCCTTCTAAACTTCCAACTATAGGGACTCTCTCTGGAGCTTCCTTCCTTACTTTATTACAGGACACTTCAGCCATCCCACTCACTGACACTGAACCAACAAGTTCATTAGCTACATCCTTTGATTCCACCCTACTGGTAACTATAGCTTCTGAGAGACTTAGCACAAACCCAGAGACTACCCTGACCATGTCAGAAACCTCAAATGGTGATGCACTGGTTCTTAAGACAGAAGGTAACCCAGATAGGAGCATCCCTGGAATCACAATCCAAGGAGTAGCAGGAAGTCCACCCCATCCTCCCACTTCCTCCTCTAAGATTGTTACTCCACAGAACACAACCTATGAAGGTTCGATCAACATAGGACTTCCTACTTTGCCTGCAGGAATGACAGGTTCCCTTGTATTTAGTCAGAGTTCTGGTGACTCAGAGACAACAGCTTTGGTGGACTCATGAGCTGGGCTTGAGAGGGCATCTGTGATGCCACTAACCACAGGAAGCCGGGGTTTGGCCAGCTCTAGAGGAATCAGAATTGGGTCCACTCACTCAACTGGAACCAAAACATTTTCTTCTCTCCCTCTGACCATGAGCCCAGGTGAGGTAACAGCCATGTCTGAAATCACCAGGAACAGACTGACAGCTACTCAATCAACAGCACCCAACGGGATACCTGTGAAGCCCACCAGGGCTGAGTAAGGGCTCCTAACACCTGTCTCTGCCTCCTCAAGCCCATCAAAGGCCTTTTCATCACTGACTACAGCTCCCCCAACTTTGGTGATCCCACAGTCCATCTTGACCTTTGACTTTTCTGAGGTCCTAAGTTTGGATACTAAGTCTGCTTCTTTACCAACTCCTGGACAGTCCCTGAATACCATTCCAGACTCAGATCTTCCCCACTGTCCAGGTCTCCAGAAAAAACCCCAAGAGCAGGGATGATGACTTCCACAAAGGCCGTAAGTGCAAGCTCAGTTCAATCAACAGGTTTTACTGAAACCCCTGAGGGATCTGCCTCCCCTTCTGTGGCATAAACCCAGAGTCCCCACCTCAGGAAAAGGGGACCACAGATACGCCTCGGAGAGCATGCCTTATCCAGACCCAAGCAAGGTATCATCAGATGTGAAATCGACCTCTCTTGCATCAAAACTCACAAGTCTCTTCAGCACAGGTCAAGCAGCAAGGTCTGGTTCTAGTTCCTCTCCCACAAGCCTATCCTCTGAGAAAGAAACCAGCTTCCTTTCCCCAACTGCATCCACCTCCAGAAAGACTTCACCCTTTCTTGGGCCCTCCACGACAAGACAGCCCAACACATTGCTGCATCTTCAGACTTCAACTCTGACACTTTCTCCAACATCTACACTAAATATGTCCCAGGAGGAGCCTCCTGAGATAACCTCAAGGCAGATCACTACAGAAGAGGAGAGAACAAGAGCTGAAAATACAGACGTTAGCCTTCACACCATCCAAGTCCCCAACATCCTTGCTACCTGTTTCTTCTCCCACAGATCCCACAGCCAGAAGAAAGGGTTCTCCAGAAACACGGGCACGCTGTATTTCAGCACCTGCCAAGACCTCCTTGGTTGAAAGTAAGAATGCCCTGCTCCTTCCCCAGGTGTGCTGGGGATGAATCTGGAAATAAACTACATCTTTTAAAACATTTTTTAAACTTTTGTATTTAAAATATAAATCTTTTAGGTTCAGGGAACATGTGCAGGTTTGTTACATAGGTAAATTGCGTGTCATGGGGGCTTGGGATACAGACTACGTCATCACCCAGGGAATAAGCCCAGTACCTGATCAGTAGTTTTGTTTTTTTTTTTGTCCTCTCCCTCCTCTCAGTCTCACCCTCAAGTACACATGTCTCCATGTGTACTCAAAGTTTAATTCCCACTTATAAGTGAGAACATGCGGTATTTGTAAACTACATCTTTATTTTTCCTAACCTTGAACTGAAATTTAGCGTTTGTTTTATTGACGAGTAGAGGTGGCAAAACAAACCACATTAATCCTAGCAGTGCGTGTGCCTTTGCTAACAGTAAAAATTCCAGACACTTTTACATCCTATTACAGTTGTTGCAAGCACTTTTTTTTTTTTTTGAGTTGGAGTCTCACTCTGTTGCCCAAGCTGGAGTACAATGGCACGATCTCAGCTCACTGCAACCTTCGCCTCCCAGGTTCAAGCAATTCTCCTGTCTCAGCCTCCGGAGTAGCTGGGACTATAGGTGCATGCCACCATGCCTGGCTAACTTTTGTATTTTTAGTAGAGACGGGGTTTCATCATATTGATCAGGCTGGTCTCGAACTCCTGACCTCAGGTGATCCACCCGCCTCAACCTCCCAAAGTGCTGGGATTACAGGTGTGAGCCACCACGCCTGGCCTTGCAGGCCCTTTTAAATATCATGTATGATTTTATTCATAATTATGGTTGTTATAGGCTTTTCAATAGATCTTACTTAATGAGTTAGTAAAAGAAGTGCCTGTATTATTATATTACATTTGTTTATTAAGAGCTTGATAACAACATTTCAATATAATAACTTTCTTTGTTTTTTAAGTTTTAGATTCAGGGGTATATGTGCAGGTTTGTTACATGGATATATTGCATAATGGTGAACTTTGGCTTCCAGTGAACCCATCATCCAAATAGTGAACACTGCACCCAATAAGTAGTTTTTCAACCTTCGCTTCACTGACCAGGCTGGAGTACAGTGGTGTGTACTCACCCATTACTCACTGCACTCACTGCAGCCCCCCCCATCTTTTTTATTTTTCTTTGTAGTGATTATTTTTATTTCTTGCTTTGAAGGAAAGATGAAAGTCTATTTAGTTAGGTGTTCTTGTTTTATTCTACAGCTACATCAAAATAACTATCTCCAAATTTACAAAACAGCGTAGAGCCCCCCCCGGTAATTGAAGTATAAGCTAAATGATCACATCAACAACATATTAACTCTGCCAAACAAAACTCAAATCATTAGGTCTTCAAATGACCCATTATTTTTCTAGAAATATTCAGTAACCGAATAGCTGACTGAAACCCTGAGATGACACTTTTTAGATTTTTAGATACTTCCCAATATAGCATATATGTGTATTAACATATTTTGGGCCCAAATTATCTGAAGCATATTATAGTGATCTTTCTTCAGTCAAATCTAGATTCTTTAGGACTATCTCTCTTCACTCACACCTCCCCCTCCCTCTTTTGGAGTGCCAGTGTCTATTATTTCTATCTTTATGTCCACATGTACCTATTGTTTAGCTCCCACTTATAAATGAGAACATGCAGTATTTGATTTTCTGCTTTTGAGTTATTTTGCTTCGGATGATGGCCTTCAGCTCCATCCATGTTGCTTTAAGGAACATGATTTCATTCTTTTCTTTCTTTCCTTTTTTTTTTTTTGAAATGGAGTCTCACTCTGTCGCCCAGGCTGGAGTACAGTGGTGCGATCTTGGTGCACTACGGCCTCCACCTCCCGGGTTCAGGCGAGTCTCCTGCCTCAGCCTCCCAAGTATCTGAGACTACTGGTGTGCACCACCACGCCCAGCTAATTTTTGTATTTTTAGTAGAGATGGTTTTCACCATGTTGGCCAGGATAGTCTTGATCTCTTGACCTTGTGATCTGCCCACCTCGGCCTCCCAAAGTGCTGGGATTACAGGCGTGAGCCTCCACACCTGGCCCCAATTTCATTCTTTGTTACGGCTGCATAGTACTTCAAGGTGTATGTGTACCAGATTTTCTTATCCACAATGATTTCCTTTGTAATCTAATATTTTGTATTGTTATTTTATGTTTTATTCTATATTTTTATTTTACTTTATAAGGGAATTCATATGGTTCACAAGCCTGTCAAAGGGGCCTATGGTAAAAAGAGGTTAAGAATCCATGCTCTAAACAGAATGTTACTCCATTTTATTTCATTTATTTTTAAAGAGACAGTCTCAGTCTGTCATCCAGGCTGGAGTGCAGTGGAGCAATCATAGCTCACTGCAACCCTGAACTCTTGGTCACAAGCAATTCTCCTGCCTCATCTTCCTGAGGAGCTGAGATTACAGGTGCACACCACCATGTCCAGCTAACTAAAAAAACTATTTTGTAGAGATGGGGATCTCGCTATCCTGCTCAGGCTGGTCTCAAACTCCTGGGCTCTACGATCCTCCTACTTTGGCCTCCCAAAGTGTTGAGATTACAGAGGTGAGCCGCTGTGCCTGACCACTTGTCACATTTTAATTTGTGATTACTTATAAAATGAACCCCTTCCCATCTGAGATCTGTCTGTCTTTCTTGTGACAGTGCCTGGTGTCTGCTTTCTACCATGTCCTGTTAGAAGGTTTGATGGAAGGTCACCTGGGCATCTGTCCAGCTCACTCACCGGGCTCTAGAGCCTCTGAGTTGAAGCAAAATAGAAAGATCAGTCAATGTAAAGAAAGTGCATAAGGCCAATCGCACTAGCTCACGCCTGTAATCCCAACACTTTGGGAGGCCGAGGAGGGTGGATCACCTGAGGTCAGGAGTTTGAAACCAGCCTGGTCAACATGGTGAAACCCCATCTCTACTAAAAATACAAAAGATTAGCCAGGTGTGGTGGTGCATGCCTGTAATCCTAGCTACTTGGAAGGCTGAGGCAGAAGAATTGCTTGAACCTGGGAGGTGGAGGTTGCAGTAAGCTGAGATCGTACCATCTGTACTCCAGCCTGGGCAACAAGAGTGAAACTCCATCTCAAAAAAAAAAAAAAAAGAAAAGAAAAAGTGCATAAGCTGGCATTCTGAGATAATGGAGAGCTGAACCTTCCTACTGCCCTTTTTTTCAGCAACTGGTGGACGCTAGTGCCCACCACAAAGATGTCGAGCCAGCCAGCACAAGGCAATTCTACGTGGCCTTCCCGATCAGAGGGGGACAGGGACCAGTCCAGCAGGTAAATATAGATCTTGTTTCCATTTCTGCTCTGCTAATGTCACCTTTCTTTCCTTTCATTTTCCTTCCTTCCTTCCTTTTTTTTTTTTTTTTTGGTTCTCATTCTTTTTAAATTCCTCCCCCCTAAATTTTTGTATATTTTTTAATTTTATGTTTTTCACCCAAGCCTTCAGGCCAGTTTGGGCCACATAGTGAGACCCCATCTCTATAAAAATAATTTTTAAAAAACCTATAAGCTGGGCATAGTACAGTCCTGTAGTCTCAGCTATTCATAAGAGTGAGGTGGGAGGATAGCTTGCTGCTAACTACAAGTGCTGCTTATTGATTCTGGGAAGAAAAAATATACAAGGCCTCAGTTCCATTATTTTATAAGTAAATTAATAGCAACTTTCCTTTTCCTTTCTCTCTTCTCTTCTCCTCTCCTCTCCCCCTCTCTCTTCTCTCCTTCTCCCCTTCCCTTCTCCTTCTCCTTCTCTCCTTCTTTCTTTTATTTTTGAGACAGGGTCTCATTCTGTCACCCAGGCTGGAGTACAGCGGTATGTACTCACTGCAGTACTCACTGTACTCACTGAAGCCTCACATTCCTGGGCTCAAGCTATCCTCTCACCTCAGCCTCCTGAGTGGCTGGGACTACAGGCCTGCACTACACCCAGCTTATTGTGTTTTATTTAAATTTTTTAATAGAGGTGGGTTCTCACTATGTGGCCCAAGCTGGTCTTAAACTCCTGGCTCTAGAGATCCTCCCACCTCAGCCTCCCAGTGTGCTGGAATTACAGGTGTGAGCCACTGTGCCCAGCCTAAACAGCATTTTTTTTGGAAATAGGGTCTCCCTCTGTTGCCCAGGCGTGATCATGGCTCACTGCAGCCTCAGCCTCCCCAGGCTCAAGTGATCCTTCAACCTCAGCCTCCCCCAGCAGCTAGAACTGCAGATACCCACCACCAATTAGCCTGGCTAATTGTGTATGTGTTTCTGAAATTTTTTTGTAGAGATGGGTCTTGCTATATTGCTTGGGCTGGTCTCAAATTCCTGGGCTCAAGTGATTCACCCACCTGGGCCTCCCTAAGGCTGGGATTGCACCACCACACCCGGCAGGAACTAGGTTTAAAATAGGTTCCTTTGATTTCTTGCCACTCTTCTCTGAGGATATTGATCGTTTTTCCCCATAGATGTTATTAATCGAACACTTCTGTTGCTTCAACTTACTAATTTACATGATCAATAGCCAAGTAATTCAGCAGGAGAGAATGCTACAGAGTCAATTCTCTCTGTACTTGCTTCTGCTCCAGAGTGACGGATCTTTCTAAGTCAGAGACCATCGCTGTGTTCACAGGGAGGACACAGGTAAACTTCAGATGGCAAATGTTGCCTTTGTTACCACAGAGGAAAGGATTATGGATTGAAGTCCTTGGCTGTTCCAAGTTTCTTAGAAAAATGTGAAAAAAGTCCCCAGGAGTGCTCTTGGGATGTCAGGTTTTTCTCACTCCTGTTATTTTCCTGAAGGACTGGGAAAGGATTCAGAGGGAAGAATGAATTTGAAAGAAAATGAAGATGAAGAGAAAGAATGAGCTCATCTCCCCCAATCCCTTTCTTCTTAAATCCTTAAGTAGCTTTGCAGTGAGCTAAGATTTGGGGATTCCTGGAGGAGGCTGAAAGTTTTAAGCTGAAACTGGTTTAGCAAGGGCAAGCTCCAAAGAGAAAAGTGGAAATAGTTTAGGGGTAGCCTCCTGCATGGGTGAAGACCTGGCTCATCACATCCTCCCTTATACAAAGAGCCCTTTGATAGGAGGGATGGGGAAAAACTGAGCTCCAGGTGACAATTTCTCCTGAGCAAGCCAGATGGTCAAAGCTCTAACTTTACCGTCTCCCTTGGAATGTTTACTGTATTTCCCTGGTGTCCAGAGGCTTAAAGTGTGAGAATTAAAAGCTTAAAATTTTCTTTCCCATGGAAGGAGGAAATAGTTTTAATTGAAATTCCAGGAGGTAATAATGATAGTGTCAAATAAAAAAAAAAGCCTCATCTTCTGTACCACTTGCAGATACCACACCGACTCACTTTCTAATCACAGGCACATCCCCCAGGAAGCCCAGAAATGTCTACAGCCCTCAAAACCATGAGCTCCAAGGAACCCAGCATCAGCCCAGAGATCAGGTCCACTGTGAGCAATTCTCCTTGGAAGACTCCAGAAACAGCTATTCCCATGGAGACCACAGTGGAACCAGTCACCCTTCAGTCCACAGACCTTGAAAGTGGTAGCACCAGCCTCTCTCATCTGCCCACAGGAGCCACATCACCAACCGAGTCACCAATAGAAAATATGGTGGCTACAGACAGGGTCTCACTCTTCCCATCCCCACCTGAGGCTTGGACCAACCTTTATTCTGGAACTCCAGGAGGGACCAGGCAGTCACTGGCCACAACGTCCTCTGTCTCCCTGGAGTCACCAGCTGCTAGAAGCACCACAGGAACTGGTCAGCAAAGCAGTCCGGAACTGATTTCAAAGACCACTGGAATGGATTTCTCTGTGTGGCATGGCTCTACTGGAGGGACCACAGTGGACACACATATCTCTCTGAGCACATCTTCCAATATCCTTGAAGACCCCATAACCAGCCCAAACTCTGTGAGCTCAGTGGTAGATAACTCCAAATTTAAAACCAAGACATGGGCCAGCACCACAGCTATTCCCCTCCACTGTCCTGAGTAGCAAGACAATGGCAGCTGAACAACAGACAAGTCCATCTGTGGATGAGGCTTATCCATCAACTAGCTCGTGGTCAGATCAGACATCTGGGAGTGACAGCACCCTTGGTGCATCTCCTGATGTCACAAACACATTACGCATCACCTCCACAGCACAAACCACCTCACTAGTATCTCTGCCCTCTGGAGACCAAGGCATTACCAGCCTCACCAATGCCTTAGGAGGAAAAACAAGCTCTGCATCGTCTTTCACATCCCCTTCAGCAGGGCCTGAGACTCTGATGGCCATCATAAGTGTAGTGACCAGTGACACTGCCCCTACTGCTGGGCAACTATCCCAGACCTCCTCTCCTGTGGAAGTGAGCATCATGGGTGTAGCCACAGCTCCTACTCCAGGTATCACCACCATCACTGCCATAGGAACCAACTCAATCTTGACTACCACACCCAGCCCAGAAGGGGGTGTGCGTACCACAGACAGCACCCTGGCCACAGAGAGGAGCACATCTATGGAGCACACTCCCACCTGGTCCTCCACAGCTGCATCAGATTCCTGGACTGTCACAGACATGGCTTCAAACCTGAAAGTGGCAAGTTCTCCTGGAACAATGTCTACAATGCATACAACTTCATTCTTAGCCTCAAGCACTGAATTGGACTCCATGTCTACTCCCAATGGCCTTATTACTGTCATTGGAACCAGCCTGGTCACTCCATCCTCTGATACTTCAGCCATAAAGACAGAGACAAGTACACGTGATAGAACATTGAGTCCTTCAGTTACAACTGTGTCTGCTCCCATCTCAAATTTTTCTCGTATCCAGAGCACCTCAGTTGCTGACATTTCAAGTACAAGTTGGACTCCCAGTAGAACAGAAACAGGAGATGTGCCTGTTTCAATGGCTTCTACTAATTATGCCAGTACAAAGACTGGCCCAAATATGCCCCTGTCCACTTTTCTGTTTGATTCTCTATCCAGTCCTGACTGGGACACTGGGAAATCTGTGTCATCAGCCACAGCCACTACCTCAGCTCCTCATGGGGCCACAACTCCTCAAGAACTCACTTTGGAGACGATGATCAGCCCAACTACCTCACAGCCACCCTTCTCTACAGGAGACATTACAAGTGGAGTCACACCAGCTGCAATGGTAAGTAGCTCTGGAGTTACTTTTTCAAGACCAGACCTCACAAGCAAAAAGGCAGAGCAGAGTTCTACTCAGCTTCCCACCACAACTTCTGCACACCCAGAGGAGACCATCAAGGTTACCAGCTCCTCCAGTTTATTAAGGACCTCGGATACACCAGACATAAGCTTGGAATCTGTAATTACTTCATCCTCAAATTGGAAAAGCAGCCCATATGAGAGCCCATATGCTCCTTCTGAGTCTACCACAGACAAAGAGTCAATTCGCCCTTCTACAAACATAGTAGAGACAACACCATGGGTCACAAGTTCCAAACATGCTTCTCATTCCACTGTCCCAGCCCACTCAGAGTCATCCAAGCTCACATCTCCAGTGGTTACTGCCTCCACCAGGGGACAAGCCATTGTTTCTGTAGCAACGACCATAAGGCCAGAGTCTACAAGGGCTAGAACAGAGTCCAATTCCTCCTTGACTACTGAACCGAGGGACTTCAACCCTTACATGGACACCAGCTCAACCACACAAACAAATATTATCTCTTCCCCCAGGTTCCACTGCTATCACCAAGGGACCTAGAACAGAAACTACATCCTCCTCTGAGAGAATATCCAGCTCATTCCTTGCCCAGTCTATGAGGTCATCAGACAGGCTCTCAGAAACCATCACCAGGCTGTCTAACTTCCCTGCCACGACAGAATCTGGAGGAATGACTCTCACTATGCAAACAGGTCCACCTGGCACTACATCACTAAGTGCACCTACCTTAGACATGTCAGCCACAGCCTCCTGGGCACAGACTCCACTGGCTATGACTCAGAGATTTATACACTCAGAGGAGACCACTGTCTTCAGCAAAGGTCCTGAGGATACATCACAGCCAAGCCCTGCCTCTGTGGAAGAAACCAGCTCTTTCTCTTCCCTGGCACCTATCCATGCTACAACCTCACCTTCCAATACTTTGTTGACATCACAAGGACACAGTCCCTCCTCTACTCCACCTGTGACCTCAGTTCTCTGGCCTGAGACCTCTGGCCTGGGGAAGACCACAGACGTGTCAAGGATAAGCTTGGAACCTGGGACCAGTTTACCTCCCGATTTAGGCAGTTCAGCAGGTGAGGCATTATCCACTTATGAAGCCACCAGAGATACAAAGGTGATTCATCCTTCTGAAAACGCAGCAGTGACAAATGTGGAAGCAACCAGTTCTGAACATTCTCCTGTCCCAGTCCATACACAGCCATCCAAAGCCACATCTCCAATGGTTACCTCCCATACCATGAGAGACATCACTGCTTCCACGTTAGTGTTTGGCTCCTCTGAGACCACAGAGATTGAGACAGCATCCTCTGTGAACTCGGAACTTCAGGAGAGAAGCACATCCCAGGTGACCAGCTCTGCTACAGAGACAAGCACTGTCATTACCCGTGTGTCTACTGGTGATGCTCCCACTGATGTCACCAAGACACAAGTCACTTTCTCTAGCAGAACATCCATCCCAAGCCCTTATCACTCCAAAACTTCTACCAACATATTTACAAATGTGAGCACCAACCCATCCACCTCTCTGATAATGACAGAATCTTCGGGAGTGACTATCACTACCCAAACAGGTCCTACTGGAGCCACAACACAGGGCCCATATCTCTTGGACACATCAACCATGCCTTACTTGACAGAGACTCCATCGACTGTGACTCCAGATTTTATGCAATCAGAGAAGACCACTCCCATGAGCAAAGGTCCCAGGGATGTGTCATGGACAAGCCCTCCTTCTGTGGCAGAAACCAGCTCTCCCTCTTCCCTGACTCCTCTCTTGGTCACAACCTCACCTGCTGCCACTTCCACACTACAAGGGCAAAGTACATCCTCTCCTGCTTCTATGACTTCAGTTCTCACCTCTGGACTGATGAAGACCACAGATAAATTGAACACGAGCGTGGAACCCGTGACAATTTCACCTCAAACTTTGAACAACACATCAAGTGAGATACTGGCCACTTTGGAAGCCACCACAGATATAGAGAAAATTCATCCTTCCGTAAACAAAGCAGTGACCAATATGGAGACCACCAATTCAGCACATGAATTGCATTCCACTCTCCCAGACAGCTCAGAACCATCTACAACCACATCTCCAGTGGTTCCTGCCTCCACCATGGAGGATGCTCTTGTTTCTACATCAACATCTGATTCTGAGACCACAGACATATATGGAGAGACAACATCCTTTCTGACTCCTGGACGAGGAGAGAGCAGCACCACCCGGGAGTCAAACATCATCCTCTCCAGTGTGTCTATGGGAGCTGCTACTGAAACCTCCAAAATGGAAGTCTCCTCTTTGATGCAACGTTTATACCAACTCATGCTCAGACTGAATCAACATCCTCTTGGACTCCTGGATTAAAGGACACCAGCATGTCTGAGGAGACCAACACTGTGACAGAGACAAGCACTTTCCTTTCAGAAGTACCCACTACTGCTACTACTGAGGTCTCCAGGACAGAAGTTATCACCTCTAGCAGAACATCCGTCTCAGGGCCTGATCATTCCAAAATGTCACCATATATCTCCACAGAAACCATCACCAGCCTCTCCTCTTCTCCTGTTGTAACAGGATCCACCGAAATGACCATCACCAACCAAACAGGTCCTATAGGGATTACCTCACAGGCTACCCTTACCCCGGACACATCGAGCACAGCTTCCTGGGAAGGGACTCACCCACCTGTGACTCAGAGATTTTCACACTCAGAGGAGACCACTACTAGGAGCAGAGGTACTATGACTGTGTCATGGCAAAGCCCTCCCTCTGTGGAAGAAACCAGTTCTCCATCTTCACTGGTGCCTTTACCTGCAATAACCTCATTTTCACCTCTTTATTCCACACTATCAGGAAGTAGCCCTGCTTCTCTCCCTGTGACTTCCCTTCTCCTCACTGGTGGGATGAAGAACACAGACATGTTAGATGCAAGCTCAGAACCTGTGACCAACTCCTTACCAAGTGCAAGTGGCTTCTCAGGTGAGATACCCACTTCTGACGCCTCGACAAATACAGAGACAATTCACTTTTCAGAGAACACAGCCGAAAACAACATGCGGACCACCAGTTTATGCATGAACTACATTCCTATGTCTCAGTCCACTCCCAGACATCCAGACCCACATCTCCAAAGTTTGCTGGATCTATGATGGAGGACACTATTGTTTCCACATCAACACTTGGTTTTTCTGAGACTACAAATATTGACAGAGAGTCAACATCCTCCTTGACTCCTGAATTGATAGAGAACACCACCTCCCTGGTGATGAACTCAACTACAGAGTCAAACATTGTTTTCTCCAGTGTGTCCATGGGTGCTGCTACTGAGGTCTCTGGGACAGAAGTCCCCTATTCTGATCCTACATTCATGCCAGCTTCTGCTCAGTCAACAAAGTCCTCAGACATTTCACCTGAAGCCAGCAGTAGACATTCTAACTCTTCTCCCTTGACAATATCTACACACAAGACCATCACCACACAAACAGGTCCTTCTGGGGTGACATCTCTTGGCCAACTGACCTTGCAAACATCAACCATAGCCATTCCAGCGGGGATTCCATCAGCTGGAACTCAGGATTTTGTGGATTCAGAAACAACCACTGTTATGAACAATGATCTCAATGATGTGTCGAAGACAAGCCCTTTCTCTGCAGAAGAAGCCAGCTCTCTCTCTTCCCAGGCACCTATCCTTGAGACAACCTCACCTTCTCCTGTAACTTCCACATTGCAAGTGCACAGTACCTCTTCTCCTGTTTCTGTGACCTCAGTACTCACCTCTCCACTGGTGAAGATCACAGACATGGACACAAGCTTAGAACCCGTGACCCGTTCACCTCAAAGTTTAAGCAACACCTCAGCCGCTTCAGAAGCCACCGCAGATACACACACAATGCATCCTTCTATAAACAGAGCAGTGACCAATGTGGGGACCACCAGTTCACCATATGAATTCCATCTTACTGTCTCAGCTGACTCAGAGCCATATAAAACCACATCTCCAGTAGTTATCACTTCCACCATGGGGGATTCAATAGTTTCCACGTCAATGTCTAGATCCTCTGAGATGACAAAGATTGAGTCTGAGACAACTTCTTCCCTGACCTTTAGAAGGAGGGAGACCAGCACCTCCCAGAAAATCAGCTCATCCTCAGACACAAGCACTGTGTTTGATGAAGCACTCACTGCTGCTCCTACTGAGGTCTCCAGAACAGAAGTCACCTCCTCCAGCAGGACATCCATCCAAGGCACTGAAAAGTCCACAGTGTCACCAGACACCTCCACAGGATCTGTCACCATGCTCTCTACCTTTGCTGGCATGACAGAATCTGAAGAAATGACCATCGCCACCCAAACAGATCTTCCTGGGGCTACATCACAGGGTACCCTTACTTGGGACACATCAATAACAACCTCACAGGCAGGGACCCACTCAGCTGTGACTCATGGGTTTTCACAATTAGATGTGCTGACTCTTACGACAGAATTCCTGAAGACGTATCAGGGACAAGCCTACCCTCTGTGGAAAAAACCAGCTCTCCCTCTTCCCTTCTATCTTCACCAGCAATAACCTCACCTTCCCCTATTCCAACTACATTGCAAGAAAGTAGGCCCTCTTCTCCTGTTCATCTGACTTCACTCCCCATCTCTGGCCTGGTGAAGACCACAGATATGCTGGCATCTGTGGCCAGTTTACCTCCAAATTTGGGCAGCACCTCAGATAAGATACCGACTACTTCTGAAGACATTAAAAATACAGAGAAAATGTATCCTTCCACAAACATAGCAGTAACCAATGTGGAGACCACTACATCTGAAGAGGAATCTTACTCGTCTGTCCCAGCCTACTCGGAACCACCCAAAGTCACCTCTCCAATGGTTGCCTCTTTACCATAAGGGACACCATTGTTTCCACATCCATGCCTGGATCCTCTGAGATTACAAGGTTTGAGATGGAGTCAACATCCTCCCTGGCCCATGGGTTGAAGGATACCAACTCCTCCCAGAAGCCCATCTTATCCACAGAGAAAGTGCTGTCCTTTACAAAGTGACCACTGGTGCTATGCCTGATAATTCTAGGACAGAAGTTGTCTCTTCTAGAAGAACATCCTTTCCGAGCCCTGATCATTCCATGTCACCAGACATCTCCACTGAAGTGATCTCCAGGCTGCCTATCTCCCCTGGAATTACAGAATCTGCAAAAATGACCATCATCACTCAAACAGGCCCTCCTCTTGGATCTACATCACAGGGCATATTTATCTTGGACCCACCAACTATACCCTCCAGGGCAGAAACACACTCAGTTGTCACTCAGGAATTTCCACACTCAGAGATGAACACTCTCATGAACAAGGATCCTGAGATTCTATCACAGACAGTCCCTCCTTCTATAGAAAAAACAAACTTCTCCTCTTCCCTGATGTCTTTACCTGCCATGACTTCACCTTCTCCTGTTTCCTCAACATTACCGAAGACCATTCACACCACTCCTTCTCCTATGACTTCACTGCTCACCTCCAGCCTAGTGATGACCATGGACACGTTGGGCACAAGCACAGAACCTAGAACCAGTTCACCTCCAAATCTGAGCAGTACCTCACATGAGATACTGATGACAGATGAAGAAGACACCACAGACATGGAAGCCATGCATCCTTTCACAAGCACAGCAGTGACTAAGGTGGACACCAGTTCTGAACATGAGTCACAATCCTCTGTCCTAGCTGACTCAGAAAAACCCAAGGTCACAGCTTCAATGGTTACCACCTCCACCATGGGGCATACAACCCTTTCCACATCAATGTCTGTTTCCTCTGAAACTACAAAAATTCAGAGAGATTCAACATATTCCTTGACTCCTGGACTAAGGGAGACCAGGATCTCCCAAAATACCAGCTTTCCCACTGACACAAGTATTGTTCTTTCACAAGTCTCCACTGGTACTACTGCTGAGGTCTCCAGGACAGAAGTCACCTCCTCTGGTAGAACATCTATCCCCTGGTCCTTCACAGTCCACGATGTTGCCACAAGTATCCACAAGAACAATGACAAAGCTCTTTGCCTCACCCGCCATGACAGAATCAGCAGAAATGGCCATCCCCACCCAAACAGGTCCTTCTGGGTCTACATCACAGGATACCCTTACCTTGGGCACATCCACCACAAAGTCCCAGGCAAAGACTGATTCAACTTTGACTCAGAGATTTTCACACTCAGAGATGACCACTCTCATGAGCAGAGGTCCTGGAGATATGTCATGGCAAAGCTCTCCCTTTGTGGAAAAACCCAGCTCTCTCCCTTCCCTGCTCCCTTCCCTGCTGTCTTTACCTGCCACAACCTCACCTCCTCCCGTTTACTCCACATTACCAGTGAATAGCTCCTCCTCTCCTCTTCCTGTGACTACACTTCTCACCTATGGCCCAGTGATGACCACAGATGTGTTACGCACAAACCCAGGACCTGTAACCAGTTCACCTCCAAAGTTGAGCCACGCTTCAAATGAAAGACTCACCACTGGTAAGGACACCACAGATACAGAAGCTGTGCATCCTTCCACAAACACAGCAGTGTCCAATGTGGAGACCTCCAGCTCCGGACATGAATCCCCTTCCTCTGTCTTAGCTGACTCAGAGACATCCAAAGCCACATCACTAATGTTTATTACCTCCACCCAGGAAGACACAACTGTTGCCATATCAACCCCTCTATTCATGGAGACTAGTAGAATTCAGAAAGAGTCAATTTCCTCCCTGGCCCCTAATTTGAGGGAGACCAGCAGCTCTGTAGAGACAAGCTCAACCACAAAGACAAGTGCTGTCCTTTCTGAAGTGCCCACTGGTGCTACTATGGAGGGCTCCAGAACAGAAGTCACCTCCTCTAGCAGAACTTCCGTCTCTGGTCCTGCTGAGTCCATGGTGTTGCCAGAAACGTCCACCACAAGAACAATCATTAGGTTCTCTACCTCCCCCCTCATGACAGAATCATCAGAAATGACCATCAAGACCCAAACAGGTCCTCCTGGGTCTACACCAGAGAGTACCCTTACATTAGACACATCAACCACACCTTCCTTGGTAATAACCCACTCGACTATGACTCAGAGATTTCCACACTCTGAGATAACCACTCTCGTAAGTAGAGGTCCTGGAGACATGCCATGGCCTAGCTCTCCCCTTGTGGAAGAAACCAGCCCTCCATCTTCTCAGCTGTCTTACCTGCCATGATCTCACCTTCTCCTGTTTCTTCTACATTACCAGCAAGTAGCCACTCCTCTTCTGCTTCTGTGACTTCACTTCTCATACCAGGTCAAGTGAAGACTACGGAGGTATTAGACACAAGCGCAGAACCTGAAACCAGTTCACCTCCAAGTTTGAGCAGCACCTCAGTTGAAATACTGGCCACCTCTGAAGCCACCACAGAGACAGAGAAAATTCATCCTTTCTCAAACACAGCAGTAACCAAAGTGGGAAATTACAGTTCTGGACATGCATCCCCTTTCTCTGTCCTAGCTGACTCAGAGACAACCAAAGCCACATCTCCAATCAGCACTGTCTCCATCATGGTGGATACAAGTGTTTCTACATTAACTCCTGCCTTATCTGACACTAGGAAAATTCATACAGAGCCAGCTTCCTCACTGCCCACCAGGTTGAGGGAGACCAGCACCTCCGAAGAGACCAGCTCAGCCACGGAAACAAGCACTGTTTTTTCTGAAGTGTCCACTGGTGCTACTACTGAAGTCTCCAGGACAGAAGCCATCTCCCCTGGTAGAACATCCATCTCAGGCACTGAGCAGTCCACAGTGTCACAGGACATCTCCGCAGAAACCATAAACAGGATTTCTACCTCCTCTGTCATGACAGAATCTGCAAAAATGACCATCACAACCCAAACAGGTCCTCCAGGGTCTACACCAGAAAGTACTCTTAATTTGGATACAGCAACCACACCCGCTTGGGTAGGAACCCACTCTACAGTGATTCAGGGATTTCCACACCCAGAGACGACCACTTTCATGAGCAGAGGTCCTGGAGGTGTGTCATGGCCTACCCCCTCCCTTTGTGAAAGAAACCAGCCCTCCATCTTCCCTGCTGTCTTTACCTGCCATGGCCTCACCTCATCCTATTTCCACCATATTACCAGCACATATCCCCGCCTCTCCCCTTCCTGTGACTTCACTTCTCACATCTGGCCCGGTGACAACCACAGATGTCTTGGGCATAAGCACAGAACCTGGAACCAGTTCATCTTCAAATTTGAGCAGCACCTCCCATGAGAGACTGACCACTTACAAAGACAGTGCACATACAGAAGCCATGCGTCCTTCTACAAACACAGGAGGGACAAATGTGGCAACCACCAGCTCTGGATATAAATCACAATCCTCTGTCCTAGCTGACTCAGAGACATCCAAAGCCTCATCTCCAATGGATACCACATCCACCATGGGGGATGCAAGTATTCTCACATCAACTCCTGCCCTCCTCGACACTAGAAGGATTCAGACAGAGCCAACATCCTTCCTGACCTCTGGATTGAGGGAGACCAGCAGCTCTGAAGGGACCAGCTCAGGCACAAAGATGAGCACTATCCTTTCTAAAGTGCCCACTGGTACTACTACTGAGATCTCCAAGGAAGACATTACCTCCATCCCAGGTCCCACTCAATCCACAGTATCACCAGACATCTCCACAGGAACCACCATCAGCTGGTTTTCTACATCCCCTGTCATGACAGAATCAGCAGAAATAACCATGACCACCCACACAAGTCCTTTAGGCGCTATAACGCAAGGCACCAATACTTTGGACACATCAAGCACAACCTCTTTGACAACGACACACTCAACTGTATCTCAAGGATTTTCACACTCACAGATGAGCACTCTTATGAGGAGGGGTCCTGAGGATGTATCGTGGATGAGCTCTCCCCTTCTGGAAAAAACTAGCTCTTCCTCTTCTCCAATATCTTCACCAGGCACAACTTCACCTTCTCCTGTTTCCTCCACAATACCAGAGAGCATCCCCCTCCTCTCCTCTTCCTATGACGTCACTCTTCACGTCTGGCCTGACAAAAACTACAGATATGTTGCACAAAATCTCAGAACCTGTAACCAAGTCACCTGCAAATTTGAGCAGCACCTCAGTTGAAATACTGGCCACTTCTGAAGTCACCACAGATACAGGGAAAATTCATCCTTCTTCAAAGAGAGCAGTGACTGATGTGGGAACTTCCAGTTCTGGACATGAATTCCCTTCCTCTGTCCTAGCTGACTCACAGACATCCAAAGCCACATATCCAATGGTTATCACTTCCGCCATGGAGAATATAAGGGTCTCCACATCAATTCCTGGCTTTTTCAGAACTAGCAGAGTTCAGACAGAACCTACATCCTCCCTGACCCTTGGACTGAGGGAGACCAGCAGCTCTGAGGGGACCAGCTCAGCCACAGAGAGAAGCAGTGTCCTTTCTGGAGTGCCCACTGGTGCCACTTCTGAGGTCTCCAGGACAAAAATCACCTCCTCTAGCAGAACATCCATCTCAGGCCCTGCTCAGCTCACAGCGTCACCAGACACCTCCACAAAAACCATCACCAGACTCCTTACCTCCCCCATGATGACAGAATCAGCAGAAATGACTATCAGGACACAAACAGATCCTCCTGGGTCTGCACCAGACAGTCCTCTTACTGTGGACATATCAACAACACCCTACTTGGTAGAAACCCACTCAACTATGATTCATGGATTTCCACACTCAGAGATGACCACCCTTGTGAGCACAGGCCCTGGCAATGTGTTACGGCCTAGTCAACCCCCTGTGGAGGAAACCAGCTCTGCCTCTTCCCTGCTGTCTTTACCTGCCACAACCGCACCTTCTCCTGTCTCTACATTAGTGAAGGGTTTCCCTTCCTCTTCTCTTCCTGTGACTTATCTTGTCACCCCTGGCCTGGTGATAACCACAGACATGACGGGCATAAGCAGAGAACCTGGAACCAGTTTCACTTCAAATTTGAGCAGCACCTCCCATGAAAGACTGACCACTCTGGAAGACACTGTAGATACAGAAGCCACGCATCCTTCCACACACACAGCAGTGACCAACGTGGGGACCTCCAGTTCTGGACATGAATCACAGTCTTCTGTCCTAGCTGACTCAGAGACACCCAAAACCACATCTCTGATGGTTACCACTTACACCATGGGGAATATGAGTGTTTCCATATCCACTTCTGACTTCTTTGAGACCAGCAGAATTCAGATAGAACCAACATCCTCCGTGACCCCTGGATTGAAGGAGACCAGCAGCTCTGAGGGGGATCAGCTCAGCCACAGAGAGAGAGCACTGTCCTTTCTGAAGTGCCCAATGGTGCTCCCACTGAGGTCTTCAGGACAGAAGTCATCTCCTCTAGTGGGACATCCATGTCAGAGCCTGATCAGCCTACAGTGTCACCAGACATCACCACTGAAGTGATCACGAGGCTTTCCACCTCTCCCATTATGACAGAATCAGCAGAAAGTGCCATCACTATTCATACAGGTTCTCCTGAGGCTGTGTCACAGGGTTTGGACACCTCAAAAACAACCTTTTGGTCAGGGACCCATTCAACTGCATCTTCAGGATTTTCACACTCAGAGGTGACCACTCTTATGAGTAGGACTCCTGGAGATGTGCCATGGCTGAACCATCCCTCTGTGGAAGAAACCATCTCTATCTCTTCCCTGTTGTCTTCACCTGCCATGACCTCGCCTTCTCCTTTTTCCTCCACATTGTCAGAGAGCATCCCCTCCTCTCCTCATCCTGTGACTGCACTTCTCACCCCTGGCCCGATGAAGACCATAGACATGTTGGGTACAAGCTCAGAACCCGAAACCAGTTCACCTCCAAATTTGAGCAGCACCTCAGCTGATATATTAGCCACCTCTGAAGTCACCAAAGATACCGAGAAAATGTATCCATCCTCGAACACAGCAATGACCAATGTAGGAACCTTGGCTTATAAACATCAATCCCCTTCCTCTGTTTTGGCTGACTCAGTGACAACAAAAGCCACATCTCCAATGGGTACCACCTCCGCTATGGAGAATACAAGTATTTTCACATTAACTCCTGCTTTCCCAGAAGCTATGACAATTCAGACAAAGCCAGTTTCCTCCCTGACCTCTGGATTAAGGGAGATCAGCACCTCTGAAGAGACCAGCTCAGCCACAGAGAGAAGTGCTTTTCTTTCTGGAATGCCCACTGGTGCTACTACTGAGGTGCCAAGGACAGAAGCCATCTCCTCTAGCAGAACATCCACCCCAGGTCCTGCTCAATCCACAATGTCACCAGACTTCTCCACGGAAACTGTCACTAGAATTTCTACTCCCCTCAACAGGAAAGAATCAGCAGAAATGACCATCACCCCCAGAACAGGTCCATCTGGGGCATCCTCACAAGGTACCTTTACCTTGGATGCATCAAGCACAGCCTCCTGGCCAGGAAGTCACTCAGCTACAACTCAGATATCTCCACACTCAGAGATGACCACTCCTATGAGCAGAGGTCCTGAGGATCTGTCATGGTCAAGCCCCCCATCAGTGGAAAAAACTGACCCTCCATCTTCCCTGGTGTCTTCACCTGCAGTAACCTCACTTTCACCACTTTATTCCACACCATCTGGGAGGAACGACTCCTCTCCTCTCCCGGCAACTTCTCCTTTCACCTCTGGCATGATGAAGACCACGGACATGTTGGACAGAAGCTTGGAACCTGTGACCACGTCACCTCCCAGTATGAATATCATCTCAGATGAGAGTCTGGCCACTTCTAAAGCCACCATGGAGATAGAGGCAATTGAGGTTTCTGAAAACACAGCAGTGACCCATGTGGGAACCACCAGAGCTATACAGGAAGTATATTCCTCTTCCCCCAGGCTTCTCAGAGCCATCCAAAGTGACATCTCCAATGATCACCTCTTCTACCATAGAAGATTTTGTTTCTACAACTATACCTGCTTCCTCTGAGATAACAAGAATTGGGATGGAGTCAACATCTACACTGACCCCCCACACCAAGGGAGAACAGCACCTCCCCAGGAGATTCACTCAGCCACAGAGACAAGCACTGTTCCTTACAAAGTGCTCACTGGTGCCATGATTGAGGACTCCAGGACACAAGTCATGTCCTCTTAGCAGAGGACCTAGCCCTGATCAGTCCACAATGTCACCAGACATCTCCACTGAAGTGATCACCAGACTGTCTACCTCCCCCTATCAAGGCAGAATCTACAGAAATGACCATCACCACCCAAAAGGGTTCTCCTGGGGCCACATCACAGGGTACCCTCACCTCGGACACCTCAACAGCAACCTTTTTGTCAGGCATCCACTCAACTGCCTCTCAAGGATTTTCACACTCCGAAATGACCACTTTTATGAGTAGAACTCCTGGAGATGTGCCATGGACGAGCCAGCCCTCTGTGGAAGAAACCAGCTCTGTCTCTTCTTTGCTGTCTTCACCTGCTATGACCTCGCCTTCTGCTGTTTCTTCTACATTCCCAGACAGCATTCCCTCCTCTCTCTCTTTCCTGTGACATCACTTCTCACCTTGGGCCGGGTGAAGACTACAGAGCTGTTGGACACAAGTTCAGAACCTGAAACCAGTTCACCTCCAAATCTGAGCAGCACCTTGGCTGAAATACTGGCCACCTCTGAGGTCACCCCAGATACAGAGAAACTGGAGGTGACCAATGTGGGAACTTCAGGTTATACACATGAATCTTCCTCCTCTGTCCTAGTTGGCTCAGTGACAACAAAGGACACATCTCCAATTGGTATCACCACCCCTATGGGAGATACAAGTGTTCTCACATCAACTCCTGCCTTCTCTGACACTAGTAGGATTCAGACAGAGCCAACACTCTCACTGACTCCTGGGTTGAGTGAGACCAGCACTTCTGAAGGGACTAGCCCAGCCATGGAAACAAGCACTGTCCATTCTAGCACGCCCACTGGTGCTACTCCTGAGGTCTCCCAGGACAGGAGCCATCTCCTCTAGCAGAACATCCACCCCAGGCCCTGCTGAATCCACAGTGTCACCAGACATCTCCATGGAAACCATCACTAGAATTTCTATACCCCCCCACCAGGAAAGAATCAGCAGAAATGACCATCACCCCCAAAATGGGTCCTTCTAGGGCTACCTCACAGGGAATATTTACCTTCGACACATCAAGCACAGCCTCCTGGCCAGGAAGTGACTCAGCTGCAACTCAGAGATCTCCACAATCAGCAGTGACCACTCCTGTGAGCAGAGGTTCTGAGGATCTGTCATGGCCAAGCCCCTCATCAGTGGAAAAAACTAGCCCTCCATCTTCCCTGGTGTCTTCACCTGCAGTAACCTCACCTTCACCACTTTATTCCACACCATCTGGGAGGAGCCACTCCTCTCCTCTCCCGGCAACTTCTCTCTTCACCTCTGGCATGATGAAGACCACGGACATATTGGACAGAAGCTTGGAACCTGTGACCACGTCACTTCCCAGTATGAATATCACCTCAGATGAGAGTCTGACCACTTCTAAAGCCACCATGGAGATAGAGGCAATTGAGGTTTCTGAAAACACAGCAGTGACCCATGTGGGAACCACCAGAGCTATACAGGAAGTATATTCCTCTTCCCCCAGGCTTCTCAGAGCCATCCAAAGTGACATCTCCAATGATCACCTCTTCTATCATAGAAGATTTTGTTTCTACAACTATACCTGCTTCCTCTGAGATAACAAGAATTGGGATGGAGTCAACATCTACACTGACCCCCCACACCAAGGGAGAACAGCACCTCCCAGGAGATTCACTCAGCCACAGAGACAAGCACTGTTCCTTACAAAGTGCTCACTGGTGCCATGATTGAGGACTCCAGGACACAAGTCACGTCCTCTAGCAGAGGACCTAGCCCTGATCAGTCCACAATGTCACCAGACATCTCCACTGAAGTGATCACCAGACTGTCTACCTCCCCCATCAAGGCAGAATCTACAGAAATGACCATCACCACCCAAAAGGGTTCTCCTGGGGCCACATCACAGGGTACCCTCACCTCGGACACCTCAACAGCAACCTTTTTGTCAGGCATCCACTCAACTGCCTCTCAAGGATTTTCACACTCCGAAATGACCACTTTTATGAGTAGAACTCCTGGAGATGTGCCATGGACGAGCCAGCCCTCTGTGGAAGAAACCAGCTCTGTCTCTTCTTTGCTGTCTTCACCTGCTATGACCTCGCCTTCTGCTGTTTCTTCTACATTCCCAGACAGCATTCCCTCCTCTTCTCTTCCTGTGACATCACTTCTCACCTTGGGCCGGGTGAAGACTACAGAGCTGTTGGACACAAGTTCAGAACCTGAAACCAGTTCACCTCCAAATCTGAGCAGCACCTTGGCTGAAATACTGGCCACCTCTGAGGTCACCCCAGATACAGAGAAACTGGAGGTGACCAATGTGGGAACTTCAGGTTATACACATGAATCTTCCTCCTCTGTCCTAGTTGGCTCAGTGACAACAAAGGACACATCTCCAATTGGTATCACCACCCCTATGGGAGATACAAGTGTTCTCACATCAACTCCTGCCTTCTCTGACACTAGTAGGATTCAGACAGAGCCAACACTCTCACTGACTCCTGGGTTGAGTGAGACCAGCACCTCTGAAGGGACTAGCCCAGCCATGGAAACAAGCACTGTCCATTCTAGCACGCCCACTGGTGCTACTCCTGAGGTCTCCAGGACAGGAGCCATCTCCTCTAGCAGAACATCCACCCCAGGCCCTGCTGAATCCACAGTGTCACCAGACATCTCCATGGAAACCATCACTAGAATTTCTATACCCCCCACCAGGAAAGAATCAGCAGAAATGACCATCACCCCCAAAATGGGTCCTTCTAGGGCTACCTCACAGGGAATATCTACCTTCGACACATCAAGCACAGCCTCCTGGCCAGGAAGTGACTCAGCTGCAACTCAGAGATCTCCACAATCAGCAGTGACCACTCCTGTGAGCAGAGGTTCTGAGGATCTGTCATGGCCAAGCCCCTCATCAGTGGAAAAAACTAGCCCTCCATCTTCCCTGGTGTCTTCACCTGCAGTAACCTCACCTTCACCACTTTATTCCACACCATCTGGGAGGAGCCACTCCTCTCCTCTCCTGGCAACTTCTCTCTTCACCTCTGGCATGATGAAGACCACGGACATATTGGACAGAAGCTTGGAACCTGTGACCACGTCACTTCCCAGTATGAATATCACCTCAGATGAGAGTCTGGCCACTTCTAAAGCCACCATGGAGATAGAGGCAATTGAGGTTTCTGAAAACACAGCAGTGACCCATGTGGGAACCACCAGAGCTATACAGGAAGTATATTCCTCTTCCCCCAGGCTTCTCAGAGCCATCCAAAGTGACATCTCCAATGATCACCTCTTCTACCATAGAAGATTTTGTTTCTACAACTATACCTGCTTCCTCTGAGATAACAAGAATTGGGATGGAGTCAACATCTACACTGACCCCCACACCAAGGGAGAACAGCACCTCCCAGGAGATTCACTCAGCCACAGAGACAAGCACTGTTCCTTACAAAGTGCTCACTGGTGCCATGATTGAGGACTCCAGGACACAAGTCACGTCCTCTAGCAGAGGACCTAGCCCTGATCAGTCCACAATGTCACCAGACATCTCCACTGAAGTGATCACCAGACTGTCTACCTCCCCCATCAAGGCAGAATCTACAGAAATGACCATCACCACCCAAAAGGGTTCTCCTGGGGCCACATCACAGGGTACCCTCACCTCGGACACCTCAACAGCAACCTTTTTGTCAGGCATCCACTCAACTGCCTCTCAAGGATTTTCACACTCCGAAATGACCACTTTTATGAGTAGAACTCCTGGAGATGTGCCATGGACGAGCCAGCCCTCTGTGGAAGAAACCAGCTCTGTCTCTTCTTTGCTGTCTTCACCTGCTATGACCTCGCCTTCTGCTGTTTCTTCTACATTCCCAGACAGCATTCCCTCCTCTTCTCTTCCTGTGACATCACTTCTCACCTTGGGCCGGGTGAAGACTACAGAGCTATTGGACACAAGTTCAGAACCTGAAACCAGTTCACCTCCAAATCTGAGCAGCACCTTGGCTGAAATACTGGCCACCTCTGAGGTCACCCCAGATACAGAGAAACTGGAGGTGACCAATGTGGGAACTTCAGGTTATACACATGAATCTTCCTCCTCTGTCCTAGTTGGCTCAGTGACAACAAAGGACACATCTCCAATTGGTATCACCACCCCTATGGGAGATACAAGTGTTCTCACATCAACTCCTGCCTTCTCTGACACTAGTAGGATTCAGACAGAGCCAACACTCTCACTGACTCCTGGGTTGAGTGAGACCAGCACCTCTGAAGGGACTAGCCCAGCCATGGAAACAAGCACTGTCCATTCTAGCACGCCCACTGGTGCTACTCCTGAGGTCTCCAGGACAGGAGCCATCTCCTCTAGCAGAACATCCACCCCAGGCCCTGCTGAATCCACAGTGTCACCAGACATCTCCATGGAAACCATCACTAGAATTTCTATACCCCCCACCAGGAAAGAATCAGCAGAAATGACCATCACCCCCAAAATGGGTCCTTCTAGGGCTACCTCACAGGGAATATCTACCTTCGACACATCAAGCACAGCCTCCTGGCCAGGAAGTGACTCAGCTGCAACTCAGAGATCTCCACAATCAGCAGTGACCACTCCTGTGAGCAGAGGTTCTGAGGATCTGTCATGGCCAAGCCCCTCATCAGTGGAAAAAACTAGCCCTCCATCTTCCCTGGTGTCTTCACCTGCAGTAACCTCACCTTCACCACTTTATTCCACACCATCTGGGAGGAGCCACTCCTCTCCTCTCCTGGCAACTTCTCTCTTCACCTCTGGCATGATGAAGACCACGGACATATTGGACAGAAGCTTGGAACCTGTGACCACGTCACTTCCCAGTATGAATATCACCTCAGATGAGAGTCTGGCCACTTCTAAAGCCACCATGGAGATAGAGGCAATTGAGGTTTCTGAAAACACAGCAGTGACCCATGTGGGAACCACCAGAGCTATACAGGAAGTATATTCCTCTTCCCCAGGCTTCTCAGAGCCATCCAAAGTGACATCTCCAATGATCACCTCTTCTACCATAGAAGATTTTGTTTCTACAACTATACCTGCTTCCTCTGAGATAACAAGAATTGGGATGGAGTCAACATCTACACTGACCCCCACACCAAGGGAGAACAGCACCTCCCAGGAGATTCACTCAGCCACAGAGACAAGCACTGTTCCTTACAAAGTGCTCACTGGTGCCATGATTGAGGACTCCAGGACACAAGTCACGTCCTCTAGCAGAGGACCTAGCCCTGATCAGTCCACAATGTCACCAGACATCTCCACTGAAGTGATCACCAGACTGTCTACCTCCCCCCATCAAGGCAGAATCTACAGAAATGACCATCACCACCCAAAAGGGTTCTCCTGGGGCCACATCACAGGGTACCCTCACCTCGGACACCTCAACAGCAACCTTTTTGTCAGGCATCCACTCAACTGCCTCTCAAGGATTTTCACACTCCGAAATGACCACTTTTATGAGTAGAACTCCTGGAGATGTGCCATGGACGAGCCAGCCCTCTGTGGAAGAAACCAGCTCTGTCTCTTCTTTGCTGTCTTCACCTGCTATGACCTCGCCTTCTGCTGTTTCCTCCACATTCCCAGACAGCATCCCCTCCTCTTCTCTTCCTGTGACATCACTTCTCACCTTGGGCCGGGTGAAGACTACAGAGCTGTTGGACACAAGTTCAGAACCTGAAACCAGTTCACCTCCAAATCTGAGCAGCACCTTGGCTGAAATACTGGCCACCTCTGAGGTCACCCCAGATACAGAGAAACTGGAGGTGACCAATGTGGGAACTTCAGGTTATACACATGAATCTTCCTCCTCTGTCCTAGCTGACTCAGTGACAACAAAGGTCACATCTCCAATGGGTATCACCTCTCCCGTGGGAGATACAAGTGTTCTCACATCAACTCCTGCCTTCTCTGACACTAGTAGGATTCAGACAGAGCCAACACTCTCATGGACTCCTGGGTTGAGTGAGACCAGCACCTCTGAAGGGACTAGCCCAGCCACGGAAACAAGCACTGTCCATTCTAGCACGCCCACTGGTGCTACTCCTGAGGTCTCCAGGACAGGAGCCATCTCCTCTAGCAGAACAGCCACCCTAGGCCCTGCTGAATCCACAATGTCACCAGACATCTCCATGGAAACCATCACTAGAATTTCTATACCCTCCACCAGGAAAGAATCAGCAGAAATGACCATTACCCCCAAAACGGGTCCTTCTAGGGCTGCCTCACAGGGAATATCTACCTTCGACACATCAAGCACAGCCTCCTGGCCAGGAAGTGACTCAGCTGCAACTCAGAGATCTCCACAATCAGCAGTGACCACTCCTATGAGCAGAGGTTCTGAGGATCTGTCATGGCCAAGCCCCCTGTCTGTGGAAAAAAGCAGCCCTTCATCTTCCCTGGTGTCTTTATCTCCAGTAACCTCAACTTCTCCACTTTATTCCACACCATCTGGGAGGAGCCACTCCTCTCCTCTCCTGGTGACTTCTCCTTTCACCTCTGGCATGATGAAGACCACAGACATGTTGGACAGAAGCTTGGAACCTGTGACCACGTCACCTCCCAGTATGAATATCACCTCAGATGAGAGTCTGGCCACTTCTAAAGCCACCATGGAGATAGAGGCAATTGAGGTTTCTGAAAACACAGCAGTCACCCATGTGGAGACCACTAATGCTAGAGAGGAATTCTATTCTTCCTCCCCCAGGCTTCTCAGAGCCAACCAAAGTGACATCTCCAATGGTTACCTCTTCCTCTATAAGAGATGACATCGTTTCCACAATGCCTGGCTCCTCTGGAATTACAAGGATTGAGATAGAGTCAGTGTCTTCTCTGACCCCTGGACTGAGGGAGACCAGAACCTCCCAGGACATCATCTCATCCACAGAGACAAGCACTGTCCTTTACAAGATGCCCTCTGGTGCCATTCCTGAAGTCTTTGGGACAGAAGTTATGCCCTCTAGCAGAACATCCGTTCCTGGCCCTGCTCAGTTCACAATGCCACCAGACATCTCCGATGAAGTGGTCACCAGGCTCTCTACCTCCCCCATCATGACAGAACCTGCAGAAATAACCATCACCACCCAAACAGGTTCTTCTTTAACTACATCTAAGGCTACTCTTCCCTTGGGTGCCTCAACTACCTTCTTGTTAGGGACCCACTCAACTGTGTCTCAAGGACTTTCACACTCAGAGATGACAAATCTTATGAGCAGGGGTCCTGAAAATCCGTCACGGACGAGCCCTCACTTTGTGGAAACTACTAGGTCTTCCTCTTCCCTGATATCATTACCTCTTATGACCTCACTTTCTCCTGTGTCTTCCACATTAGTAGAGAGTAGCCCCCTCCTCTCTTCTTCCTGTGACTTCACTTATCCTCCCAGGACTGGTGAAGTCTACAGAAGTGTCAGGCACAAGCTCAGAGCCTAAAACCAGTTCATCTACAAATTTGAGCAGTACCTCAGTTGAAATGCCGGCCACCTCTGAAGTCATCACAGATACAGAGAAAATTCATCCTTCCTCAAACACAGCGGTGACCGAAGTGGGGACCTCCAGTTCTGTTGATGAATCTCATTCCTCTGTCTTGGCTGACTCAGAAACAACTACAACCACATCATCAATGGGTATCACGTCCCCTGTGGAGGATGCCGGTGTTTCCACATCAACTCCTGCCTTCTCTGAGACTAGGAGGATTCCGACAGAGCCAACGTTCTCACTGACTCCTGGATTCAGGGAGACTGGCACCTCTGAAGAGACCAGCTCAATCACAGAAACAAGTGCAGTCCTTTTTGGAGTGCCCACTGGTGGTATTACTGAGGTCTCCATGACAGAAATCATGTCCTCTAACAGAACATGCATCCCTGACTCTGATCAGTCCACAGTGTCTCCTGACATAAGCACCGAAGTGATCACCAGGCTCCCTTCCTCCTCCATGATGTCAGAATCAGCACACATGACCATCACCCCCCAAACAAGTTCTCCTGGGGCTACAACACAGAGTACGCTTACATTGGCTGCAACAACAATAGCACCCTTGGCAGGGACCCACTCAACTGTTCCTCAAAGATTTTTATACTCAGAGATGACAACTTTTATGAGTAGGAGTCCTAAAAATCCATCATGGAAGAGCTCTCCCTTTGTGGAAAAAAGTAGCTCTTCCTCTTCTGTGTTGTCCTTACCTGCCATGACCTCACCTTCTGTTTCTTCTACATTCCCACAGAGTTTCCCTTCCTCCTCTTTCCTGTGACTTCACTGCTCACCCCAGGCATGGTGAAGACTACAGCCACCAGCACAGAACCTGGAACCAGTTTATCTCCAAATCTGAGCAGCACCTCAGTTAAAATACTGGCTGCCTCTGAAGTCACCACAGATACAGAGAAAATTCATCCTTCTTCAAGCACAGCGGTGACCAATGTGGGAACCACCAGTTCTGGACATGAACTACATTCCTCTGTTCCAGTCCACTCTGAGCCATCCAAGGCTGCATATCCAATGGGTACGTCCTCTTCCATGGCAGAAACCACTATTTTCACATCAATGCCTGCCAATTTTGAGAACACAAGGTTTGAGGCAGAGCCATTTTCTCATTTGACTTCTGGATTTAGGGAGACTAGTATGTCCCTGGACAAAAGCTCAGTCACACCAACAAATACACCTTCATCTCCTGTGTCTACTCACCTTTTACAGAGTTCCAAGACTGATGTCACCTCTTCTGTGAAAACATCATTCCCAGACCAACCTCCAGCCTCACAGTATACTGCAATTCCAGTGGAAATAATCACCCCCTTTAATGCTTCTCTATCTGTTATGGAGTCCACTGGGATAACCTCCTTCCCAGAATCCAAGTTTACTATGTCTGTATCAGAAAGTACTCATCATCTGAGTACAGATTTCCTGCATTCAGCTGAGACTATTTCCACTGGCTCAGTGATGCCTTCTCTGTCAGAGGCCATGGCTTCATTTGCCACCACTGGAGTTCCACGAGCCATCTCAGGCTCAAGTAGTCCACTCTCTAGGACAGAGTCAAGCCCTGGAGATGCTAATCTGTTCACTATTGCAGAGAGCCTGCCTTCATCCACTCCAGTGCCATTCTTCTCTTCAACCTTCACTGTCACTGATTCTTCAACTATCCCAGCCCTCCATGGGATAACTTCCTCTCCAGCTACCCCACGCAGAGTGGACACCAGTTCTGGGACAGACAGCAGCACTACTGAAGGACACCTGGTTACAGTCAGTACTTTGGAAACTTGGAGCCAACCAGCTAGGACATCTTCATCACCCATTTTGGATACCAGAATGACAGAGAGTGTTGAGCTGGGAACAGTGACAAGTGCTTATCAAGTTCCTTCACTCTCAACACGGTTGACAGGTAAGGAGCTATGGCCCCTACAGTCCCATTATTGGGGACTCATAGGAGATGACCCCCTCCTAAGAAGTAAGAAAGAGTTAACTAGTTAGTTCCTGTACTAAAAATTCTTTTAGCAAACGTGTTTATTTAATTTTACTTCTAGGCACTGGGTTAGGAATTGAAGAAACAAAAATAAACAAATAATTGAATCATTACAGTATCATCGTAGATGTTCTACTATTATTAGCAGTAATGATGACAAGAATAGTGACAACAGATTTATAAGCACTTATTCTGTTTCAAGTGCAGTTTTATTAAGTCATTTGATCCTCAATTGTAACACTATTTGGAGTAGAGACTGTATTTTTTTCTTTTGTTTTTGTTTTTGTTTTTTGAGTTGGAGTCTCACTCTGTCACCCAGGCTACAGTGCTGTGGTGTGATCTCTGCTCACTGCAACCTCTGCTTCCTGGGTTCAAACAATTCTCCTGCCTCAACCTCCCAAGTAGCTGGAACTAGAGTCATGCACCACTGTGCCCAGCTAATTTTTGTATTTTTTTTAGAGATTGGGTTTCACCACATTGGTCAGGCTGGTCTTGAACTCCTGACGTTGTGATTTGCCCATCTTGGCCTTTCAAAGTTCTGGGATTACAGGTGTGAACCACCATGCCTGGCCCCAAGTAGAGACTGTTATAAGCCTATTTTGGAGTTGAAGACATTGAGGCACAGGGAGGCAAAGTAATTTTCTTAAGGTCATAAAGCTAGAAAGTGACAGAACTAGGATAAGAACTCAGATTGTGTGTTACTAGGAACTCATGCTCCTTACTGTTGGTCTAAACAGGAGTGGTCAGAGAGGTAGCAGAAAAACTAGTAAGTTCTAGCATCACAGAAGCCATAAGAGGGGAGAGTTTTAGGAAGGAGAATGGCAAGTTCTGTTAAATACTACAGACTTGCCAAGTTGAAATGAGGTGAGAAGTGCTTTGGCAACATGGGGGATCTCAGGGATTTGAATGAAGGGAGTATCAGTAAGGTATAGGGCACTAGAAGAACAGCTAAAATACTACAGAGATATAAGGGAGGGTTTCTCTCTTTGAGTTGAGCAAGAAACAAAAGGGATAAGTGAAATATAACATTGAGTTAATGAAAATTGAGGGAACAAAGTACCTAAGAAGGTAGGAGGGACCCAGAGCCTAGAAGGAGGAAACACTCCTTCCAAGAGTTCAGTAGATAAAGGAAGAAACCTCTTGGGGATTCCATTTCTCTGAAAGGGTTGAACTTGGCACCAACTTTTGTTCAAATCCAAAGAGGCCCTCCCATCACTCTAGTTTCTGCCTCACTAGACAGTATCTCCAGGAGCATGATTTGCTCCCTTTCCTCCTTTACATTAGTTTTATAATTCACAGTAAATTTAGACACATCGGTGGCTGTTGACCCACATGTTACTATGTGACTCAGTAGTTGAGTCAGGGTGTTCGGTAAGCAAGTGATGAATGGCACGGTACGAGGGTAGAAATGGATGAATGGAAGGAAGGAAAGATGAAGAGGAGGAAGGATAGATGCACAGAAGGAAGGATGAAAAGAAAGAAAGATGATGGAAGAGAGGATTGAGGAGATATAGATTGAAGGGAAGAAGGGTAGAAGGATGAAATGAAGTAAAGATGGAAGAAAAGATGGATGGAAAGAAGAAGGGAGGGTGCACTAAAATCTCACACTTCACCACTATATGATTCATCCATGTAAGCAAAAACCACTTGTACCCTCAAAGCTACTGAAATACAAACTTTTTAATCAAAGTTTTAAAAAGCAAGAGAAAGGAAAGAAGGGAGGAAAGACAAAAGGAAGAATGGGTGGTAGGAAGAAAGAATAAAAGGAAGAAAAATGGAAGAATAGATGATCAGATCTAGGGATAAATGAAAGGAAGGATGGACAAATTTATGGGTAGATGGATCTATGGATGGGTGTGGCCACTTATGGCATATAGTCCTGGCTCCAGTCCGTACTGATGGACTTGAGGAGTGTTTGTGGCCAATGAAGTGGATCAATTTAGACAGTGATCTTCTGAATGAGATGAGTTACCCGAGTTTTCATCCCCACCTTCACCTGCAGGACCGATGCCATTGTGGAGCACATCACAAAAATCCCCAATGAAGCAGCACACAGAGGTACCATAAGACCAGTCAAAAGCCCTCAGACATCCACATCACCTGCCAGTCCTAAAGGTAGGTTTAGCTTTGCTTACCTCCCAGTAATGCCACTTGTGACCATGTTTCCTGCTCCAGAGAGACAAAATGCTTGTATTCTTTAGAGAGAGAATTGTGTGTGGCTCTCATAGGTTTCCCTGTCTGAACTGGGTCTTTGTCTAATGGTTACCAGGTGGATGTTACCACTTCTGTTTCTCCTCATGGCATGCTGAGTGAACTTTGTCCAACGTCAAATATTCACAAATTTGTCCACATTAGCTAAATTTTTAAAATGCTCATTAGAAACTTACTATGAGCTTGGCGCAGTGGCTCACACCTGTAATCCCTGCACTTTGGGAGGCCAAGGTGGGTGGATCACCTGAGGTCAAAAGTTTGAGACCAGTCTGACCAACATGGTGATACCCCATCTCCACTGAAAATATGAAAATTAGCCAGGCATAGTGGCATGCACCTGCAATCCCAGCTACCTGGGAGGCTGAGGCAAGAGAATCGCTTGAACCCAGGAGGCGGAGGTTGCAGTGAGCTGAGATCATGCCACTGCACTCCAGTCTGGGTGACAGAGCAAGACTGCATCTCAATATATATATACACACACATATATGTGTGTGTGTGTGTGTGTGTGTATACACACACACATATATTTGGATTTCAAGAATGGCAGAACGTAAGGAATCTGATAAGAAGTGGGTACTTCAGGCAGAGAGAAGTGCTTGAGCAAGGCTTAGAGGCTGACAGTGCAGAAAACACATGAGAAGAGGGAATAGATTACTGCAGTCAAGAATTCATGGAGGAGTTATAGATAATGATGCAACCAAGTTACAGATCAAGGTAAGATAGGGGAATACCAATCACAATCTCTTTTCCCATTCCAGAAGCATCCCAGGCACATTCTGGTAACTGAGAGATGCTTCTCTCCCTTTCCTCATATGGAGAATAAATAAGCTATTGCTAGTCCAGTAAGTGTAATCATTTTGTCCAAATTGTGTGTTCATTCCCCAATTCACAGGACTCCACACAGGAGGGACAAAAAGACAGAGGCCACCACCACATCTCTGAAGACCACCACCACAGCTTTGAAGACCACTTCCAGAGCCACCTTGACCACCAGAGTCTATACTCCCACTTTGGGAATACAGACTCCTCTCAATACATCGATGCAAATGGCCATCACAGACACTACAGACATGATTATCACAACCCCACACGTTTCCCCAGATGTTCCAGAAATGACATCCTCATTGGCTACTAGCCTGGGAGCAGAGATCAGCACAGCTGGTCCCAGGATAACCCCATCTGTTTTCAATAGAGAATCAGAGACCACAGCCTCACTGGTTCCTAGTTCTGGGGCAGAGACAAGTCCAGCTATTCAAACTCTAGGTGTTTCTTCTAGTGAGCCAGCTACAGCAACCTCATGGGCTATCCATCCTGCAGAGACCATACCAACTATTTCCAAGACAACTCCCTATTTTTTCCACAGTGAATCAGACACTATATCTTCCACAGCCACCAGTCATGGGGCAGAAGTCACTTCAGCCATTCCAACAAATATCTCACCTAGTGAACCAGGTGCACTGACACCTCTGGTCACTGTTTCTGGGACAGATACTAGTACAACTTTCCCAACCCTAACTATGTCCCCACATGAAACAGAGACAAGAACCACATGGCTCACTCATCGTGCAGAGACCAGCTCAACAGTTCCCAGAACAATCCCCAGTTTTTCCCATCATCAATCAGATGCCACACCTTCAGTGGCCACCAGTCCTGGGACAGAAACCAGTTCAGCCATTCCAACTATGACCGTCTCACCTGGTGCAGCAGATCTGGTGACCTCACAGGTCACTAGTTCTGGGACAAACAGAAATATGGCTATTCCAACTTTGACTCTTTCTCCTGGTGAACCAAAGACCACAGCCTCATTAGTCACCCATCCTGAAGGACAGACAAGTTCGGGCATTCCAACTTTAACTATCTCTCCTGGAGTATCAGGGATGGTGACCTCAGTGGTCACCAGTTTGGGGGCAGAGAAAAGTACGACTAATCCATCTCTGACAATTTCCCCTGGTGAACCAGCTACAACAGTTTCATTGGTCACTCATCCTGTACAGACCAGCCCAACAGTTCCCTGGACAGCTTCCATTTTTTTCCTTAGTAAATTAGACACCATACCTTCAATGGCCACCAGTCATGGGGAAGAAGCCAGCTCAGCTTTTCCAGCTCCACCTGTTTCACCTGAGCTACCAGGAGTGGTGACCCCTCTGGTCACTAGTTCTATGGCAGTGACCAGCACAACTATTCCAATTCTTTCTCTTTCTCCTGGTGAACCAGAGACTACACCTCCAATGGCCACCAGTCATGGGGCAGAAGCCAGCTCAGCTGTTCCAGCTCCACCTGTTTCACCAGGAGTGGTGACCCCTCTGGTCACTAGTTCCAGGGCAGTGACCAGTACAACTATTTCAACTCTAACTCTTTCTCCTGGTGAACCAGAGACCACACCTTCAATGGCCACCAGTCATGGGGCAGAAGCCAGCTCAGCTGTTCCAACTGTTTCACCTGAGACACCAGAAGTGGTGACCTCTATGGTCACTAGTTCTAGGGCAATGACCAGTACAACTATTCCAATTCTGACTCTTTCTACTGGTGAACGAGAGACTATACCTTCAATGGCCACCAGTCATGGGGCAGAAGACAGCTCAGTTGTTCCAACTCCAACTGTTTCACCTGAGATACCAGGAGTGGTGACCTCTATGGTCACTAGTTCTAGGGCAATGACCAGTACAACTATTCCAATTCCTTCTCTTTCTCCTGGTGAACCAGAGACTACACCTTCAATGGCCACCAGTCATGGGGCAGAAGGCAGCTCAGCTGTTCCAGCCGTTTCATCTGAGGTATCCGGAGTGGTGACCTCTCTGGTCACTAGTTCTAGTGCAGTAACCAGTACAATTATTCCAACTCTGACTATTTCTTCTGGTGAACCAGAGACCACACCTTCATTGGTCACCCATTCTGAGGCAAAGACAATTTCAGCCATTCCAACTTTAGCTGTCTCCCCCTACTGTACAAGGGCTGGTGACTTCACTGATCACTAATTCTGGGTCAGAGACCAGTGTGTTTCCAACTCTAACTGTTGCCTCAGGTCCACCAGAGACCACAGCCTCATGGATCACTCATTCTGGGACAGAAGCAAGCTCTGTTGTTCCGACTTTGACTGTCTCCACTGGTGAGCCATTTACAACGATCTCATTGGTCACCTATCCTGCAGAGAGTAGCTCAACTGTTCCCAGGACAACCCCAAGCTTTTCCCATAATGAATCAGACACTATTCCTTCAACAGTCACCAGTCCTGAGGCAGAATCCAGCTCAGCTATTTCAACAACTATCTCACCTGGTATACCAGGTATGCTGACTTCACTGGTCACTAGCTCTGGGACAGACACCAGTGCAACTTTTCCAACAGTGGCTGAGTTCCCACATGAATCAGAGGCAACAGCCTCATGGGTTACTCATCCTGCAGTCACCAGCACAACAGTTCCCAGGACAACCTCTGATTTTTCTCACAGTGAACCAGACACCACACCTTCAATAGCCACCAGTACTGGGGCAGAAGCCAGTTCAGCTTTTCCAACAATAACTGTCTCACCTAATGTACCAGATACGGTGACCTCACAGGTCACTAGTTCTGGGACAGACACCAGTATAACTATTCCAACCATGATACTTTCTCCTGGTGAACCAGAGACCACAACCTCATTTATCACCTATTCTGAGACACACACTAGTTCAGCCATCCCAACTCTGACAGTCTCCCCTAGTGCATCAAAGATGCTGACCTCACTGATCACTGGTTCTGACACAGAGGCCAGTACAATTTTCCAACTCGAACTGATTACCCACATGAATCAGAGACAACAGTCTCATGGCTCATCCATTCTTGGACAGAAGCCAGTTCAGCTTCCCCAACTATGACTGTTTCTCCCGGTAAGCCAGATACAACAGCCTGGCGGGTCACTCATTCTGCAGAGACCAGCACACCTGTTTCCAGAATAACCCCCCAATTTTCCCCCCAAGTGAATCAGACATGACACCTTTCATGGTCACCAGTTCTGGGGCAGAAGTCAGTTCAGCCATTCCAACAACAACTCTCTCACCTGGTGTATCAGATACGCTGACCTCACTGGTCACTGGTTCTGGGACAGACAACACTACAACATTCCCAGTGCTGACTGAGACTCCATATGAACCAGAGACAACAGCCACACAGCTCATTCCTCCTGCAGAGACCAACACAATGGTTCCCAGGACAACTTCCAAGTTTTCCCATAGGGAGTCAGACACCACACTCCCAGTTGCCGCCACCAGTCCTGGGCCAGAAGCCAGTTCAGCTGTTTCAACGACAAATATCTCACCTGGTATGTCAGATCTGGTGACCTCACTGGTCCCTAGTTCTGGGACAGACACCAGTACAGTTTTCCCAACATTGACTGAGACCCCATATGCACCAGAGACTACAGCCACATGGTTCGCTCATCCTGCAGAGACCAGCACAACGGTTCCTGGGACAATTCCCAACTTTTCCCATAGTGGATCAGACACTAAGCCCTCAATGGCCACCAGTCCTAGAGCAGAAATCAGGTCAGTTGTTCCAACTACAACCATCTCACCAGGGGTAGTGACCTCACAGGTCACAAGTTCTGCAACAGACACTAGTGCAGCTATTGTAATGTTGACTCCTTCTCTTGGTGAACCAGAGACCACAGCCTCACTGATTACCCATCCTGGGGCACAGACTGGCTCTATTGTTCCAACTCTGAGTGTTCCCTCTAGTGAGCCAGATACATCAGCTTCCTGGGTCACTCATCCTGCACAGACCAGCACATCTGTTTCCAGAACAACCCCTAGTTTTCCCACAGTGGACCAGATGGCACACTTTTAATGGCCACCAGTCCTGGGACAGAAGCCAGTTCAGCTGTGCTGACAACAATGGTCTCACCTGGTGTACCAGAGATGGTGACTTCACTGGTCACTAGTTCTGGGGCAGCAACCAGTACAACTATTCCAACTTTGACTCATTCTCCTGGTATGCCAGAGACCACCGCCTTATTGATCACCCATCCCAGCACAGAGACGAACACAACATTTCCTGCTTCAACTGTGTTTCCTCAAGTATCAGAGACCACGGCCTCGCTATCCGTTAGACCTGGCACAGAGTCTAGTACAGCTCTTCCACCTCAGCCTAGTTCAGCCCTTCCAGCTCAGACAGCATCCTCTCTCTTCACCCTACCTGTAACTGGAACCAGCAGAGTTGATCTGAATCCATCTGCTTCACCTGGTGTTTCTGCAAAAACAGCCTCACTTTCCACCCATTCTGGGACAGAAACCAGCACCACAATTCCAACTTCGACTCCTTCCCTTGGTTTATTAGAGACTACAGGCTTGTTGGGCACCAGCTCTTCAGCAGAGACCAGCACAGGTACTCTCACTCTGAGCATTTCCCCTGCTGTCTCTGGGCTTCCCAGTGCCTCTATAACAACTAGTAAGCTCCAAACTGTGACCTCCTGGCACACGGGGAACCTCACCATCTGTAACTTCACTTGAACCCCCAGAATTTTCCAGGACTGTCACAGGCACCACTATGACCTTGATACCATCAGAGACACCAACACCACCTAAAACCAGTCATGGAGAAGGAGTGAGTCCAACCACTATCTTGAGAACTACAACAGTTGAGACCACTAATTTAGCTGCCATGGGATCCAGTTCCACTGTGGCCAAGACCATGACCACCTTCAGTACGCTGACTGGAAGCTCCTTTGCCCCTCTGACCACACCTGGGATGTCCACCTTGGCCTCTGAGAGTGTGACCTCAAGAACAAGTAAGAATAACTTTTTTATTATGGTAAAATATAAATAATATAAAATCTGCCATTTAAACCATTTTAAGTGTATGATTCAGGAACATTAACACATTCACATTGTTGTGCAATCCTCACCACTATCTGTTTTCAAAACTTTTTTTATCACCCCAAACAGGAACTCTGTACCCATAAAGCAATAATTTCCCATTCTTCCTAGTCCCTGGTAACTTTCTGTTTTTTTTTTTTTTTTTTTTTTTTGAGACAGTCTTGCCCTCTCACCCAGGCTGGAGTGCAGTGGTGCAATCTCGGCTCACTGCGACCTCTGGACCTCTGCCTCTGGGGTTTCAACAATTCTTCCGCATCCGCCTCCTGGGTAGCTAAGACTACAGGTGCATGCCACCATGCCTGGCTAATTTTTTGTGTTTTCAGTAAAGACAAGGTTTCACTATGTTGGGCAGGCTGCTCTCAAACTCCTGACCTCAGGTGATCCACCCACTTCAGCCAGCCAAAGTGCTGGGATCATAGGTATGAGTCACTGCATCTGGCCCTGTCTCACTTTCTTTTTTTGAGATGGAGTCTCACTCTGTCATCAGGTTTGAGTGCAGTGGCATGATCTCTGCTCACTCCAACCTCCACCTTCCAGATTCAAGTGATTCTCCTGACTCAGCCTCCCAAGTAGCTGGGACTACAGGCACATGCCACCACACTCAGCTAATCTTTGTATTTTTAGAAGAGACGGGGTTTCACTGTGTTGGCCAGAATGGTCTCTATCTCTTGACCTCATGATCTGCCCACCTTGGCCTCCCAAAGTGCTGGGATTACAGATGTAAGCCCCTGCACCTGGCCGTCTCAGCCCATACAGCCCTGAACAAACTGGAATCGTTGGTCACCCACATAGGAAGGTCTCCGAAAGTGACTGCTACATAAGGAATTTCAAGTAGGATGGCCCAGGCTGGACCCCAACTGAACACGAGTTAAAATGTGTCCTCAGAGCCTTTCCTCCCATGCCTCGCTGCCCAGGGCCTAACTTAAGACTGGTCTCTTCTTGCCCTCCCTTTCTGCAGCTGACATGCCTTTGTTGATGCCTTTGACCCTCAACTTCACCATTACCAACCTGCAGTACATGAAGGACATGGTGCGCCCGGGCTCTGAAATATTCAGTGCCACTGAGAAGATCCTGCAGCAGCTGGTGAGAGTCCCCCCAACCAATCCCCCACTCCTCCAATGTCTTGGCCCCTCCTCCTCCTCATCATCTCTCTCTCATTCCTTCCCAGCTCAAGCCCTTGTTCCAGAACAGCAGTATTGGTTCCCTCTATGCTGGCTGCAGGCTGACCTCACTCAGGTAAGATCCATTCCCCTCCACAGCACCTACAGCAACCCCAATTCAGTCCTTTCTTAGACTCCCACATCCCTAGCAGCCACAGCTACTTGGGCTTTAGCTGTGAGGCAGTATAGTATAGTAAACCCAAAGTGCCTCTGTTTCAATGCCAGCTCCACAATTTGCTAGCTGTGTGACCCTGGGCAAGACACACAACCTCCCTGTTCCTCAATCACATTATCTATAAAATGGTGATAATAACAGTCTCTTACTCTTGGTGATAATAACAGTCTCTTACTCTTGGTGATAATAACAGTCTTTTATTCTTTTTTTTTGAGACAGAGTCTCACTCTGTTGCCCAGGCTGGAGTGCAATGGCGCGATCTCGGCTCACTGCAACCTCCACCTCCTGGGTTCAAGCGATTCTCCTGCCTCAGCTTCCCGAGTAGCTGGGACTACAGGCACGCACCACCATGACCAGCTAATTTTTTGTATTTTTTGTAGAGATGGGGTTTCACCAAGTTAGCCAGGATGGTCTCGAACTGCTGACCTCATGATCCACCTGTCTCAGCCTTCGAAAGTGCTGGGATTACAGGCATCAGCCACTGCACCCGGCCAACAGTCTCTTATTCTAATGGTGATAATAACAGTCTTTTGCTCTTCTCTCTCTCTCTCTTTTTTTTTTTTTTAAATGGATTCTCTGTCATCTAGGTTGGAGTGCAGTGGCACAATCTTAGCTCTCAGCAACCTCTGCCTCCCAGTTCAAGCAATTATGCAATTCTCCTGCCACAGCCTCCTTAATCATTCAGCAAAGTGCCTGGACCATTGTGAATGCTCAGTTAATTAGGATTCATAGCAGCAATTGATATAGTGTCTTTGCTACCAGTATCCCCAGAATCCCTGACAGCTTCCTTGCCCCAGCCCATCTCTACCATATTAGAGTCAAACTCTGGACACTGCAGCTCTGCAGTGTGTTCCCTGAAAAGAGATAGGTACTTTCCCGAAGTCAGTCTTACTGAATCAAAGGGACAGTCCATTAACTTTTTTTTAAATTTTACTTTAAGGTCTGAGATACATGTGCAGAATGTGCAGGTTTGTTATATAGGCATACATGTGTCATGGTGGTTTGCTGCACCTGTCAACCCATCTTCTAGGTTTTAAGCCCTGCATGCATTAGCTATTTCTCCTAATGCTCTCCCCCCTCCCTGCTGTCCACCTCCCGACAGGCTGTGGTGTGTGATGTTCCCGTCCCTGTGTCCATATGTTCTCATTGTTCAACTCCCATTTATGAGTGAGAATATGCAGTGTTTGGTTTTCTGTTCCTGTGTTAGTTTGCTGCAAATGATGGTTTCCAGCTTCATCCATGTCCCTGCAAAGGACATGAACTCATTCTTTTTTATGGCTGCATAGTATTCCATGGTGTATATGTGCCTCATCATCACTGGCCATTAGAGAAATGCAAGTCAAAACCACGGTGAGATACCATCTCACACCAGTTAGAATGGTGATTATTAAAAAGTCAGGAAACAACAGATGCTGGCGAGGCTGTGGAGAAATAGGAACACTTTTACACTGTTGGTGGAATGTAAATTAGTTCAACCATTGTGGAAGACAGTGTGGCGATTCCTCAAAGATCTAGAACCAGAAATACCATTTGATCCAGCGAATTCCATTACTGGGTATATACCCAAAGGATTATAAATGATTCTACTATAAAGACACATTATGATATTTCAATGTGGCATTTGAAAATATTCCGCTGTATACTCCAGAGAGAATGGAAGTCAAAATAACGTCTTAGTACTATGATAAATTTTTTTTTTTTTACTTGGTGGATTCCCTGTAAAAGTTTTGGGGACATCAGGAGTCCCTAGACCATACTTTGAGAAGCACTATGTTATATTATATGGGCATGAAATGGGAACACTTTGAATCATATGAATAGTAGCCAGCAGAATTATCAGGCAAGGGAGGAAGGGGTTCTCTGTTCTTCAGGGGAAATCACTGTAGTTTAGGGTTAGGATTAGGGTTAGGGTTAGGGTTAGGGTTAGGGTTAGCTTAAGCTGATGACAAAGGTAATTTGGAAACACATTGCCCCTTACTGTTTTTTAACTAATTTTCTCTGTTTTTCTATAAACTTGGTTGCCTACCAAAAATGTGTTCCCAGTAGGCTGGACCTTGGGGATTCACCAACTTTCAATAAAAACCCCCTCTTAGGTTCCATGATGGTTGTTGCAGAATGTCAAGGACAGCCAAGGAGGCGATTGACTCACCTCCCCTCAAGGTCCCCAGCCCTCTGGCTTTTCCCTGGCACATGCTGCCTGGCCCTAGGAGGCTCAGTTTTCTCCCTGGGAGCTCCACGTTCCCAATCCATTGGTCCAAGCAGGACTTGGCTATTCCTGCAGTGGACACCATCTGTCCTTACCTTTGTTGGAAACAGATGCTCGGTGCCACAAAGAATAATTAGCACTGAGACAAAGGATTTTTCAGCAACGCAGTTGTTACTTCCTAGATTGCAGGAAGGTACCTTGCTAGCCATCTTGCCACGAAAGTACAGCGAACAAAGGAAAGCAGACATATTTATTCCTTACACATTTGGGGGTCATCCTTACTGCTGTGTTCGATCTCCATTCGCTGGTGCCAGACCTCACAATCTAAACTAAATCCTATTGGCTAATAACTTAAAACTTTTCTAAACAGATAAAAGCAGTGGAGATCTGGGACATGCCTGTGAGCACATCCAGCACAGATATCTTGGTTAAAGTACAAGGACATAAAATATACTATGTGCCTGTAAACATGGCATGTCTAACAGCTACATAGGATAGGGCTTCACAAAGATTTATTAACACACTTATGATTTATTCTTTGATAAGAAAGGAAACTTTAAAGAGAAACTTTTCTACTTCCCACACCTTCCTGGGTGGACAGGGAGTGCTGTAAGAGCAGGTAGTTGGAACAAATACTTGAAACCAATAAATGAAAAATGAATGGAGACCAAAAGAAGACTGGCTAAGGAACAGCCCTGGAGAATGCTAGATTTAATGAGGTAGGTGGCAGGGAGGGTGGTCCTGGATGCCCAAATGAGACAGAAAAAGCAGATGAAACCCAGGAAGAAGAGCTCACATAAAGACTTAGGGGCAGTTGCCACCAGTGCCATCATGGTCTGTGAAGCCACCACCCTGACACAAAGCCTGGAATGGTTCTGTGAAAGCAGGAACCCTTATAACTAAATCCTTTCTCTCCAGTGCTCAAAGCACAAACATTTTTCTGCTGTCTTTGGAATTTTGTCTGCAAAGATCTAGAAGGAGATGTGGCCCAAGGGCTCTTGTCTATGGCAAATGCTTGTCTCTGGCAACACCAGCAGTTCCACGTTTTTTGTCTATTTGTTTTTGAGACGGGTGTCTTGTTCTGTCTCCCAGGCTGGAGCACAGTGGCACAATCTCAGCTCACTGCAACCTCCGCCTCCTGGGCTGAAGCAATTCTCCTGCGTCAGCCTCTCCCAGTAGCTGGCATTACACCACATCCAGCTAATTTCTGTTTTTTTGTTTTTTTGAGACAGAGTCTCGCTCTGTCACCAGGCTGGAGTGCAGTGGTGCAATCTTGGCTCACTGCAACCTCCGCCTCCCGGGTTCAAGCGATTCTCCTGCCTCCGTCTCATGAGTAGCCAGGACTGCAGGTAGGCGCCACCATGCCCAGCTAATTTTTTTGTATTTTTAGTAGAGACGGGGTTTCACCATGTTGGCCAGGATGGTCTCAATCTCTTGACCTCATGATCCACCTGCCTCATCCTCCCAAAGTGCTGGGATTACAGGTGTGAGCCACTACACCTGGCTAATTTCTGTATTTTTAGTAGAGACGGGGTTTTACCATGTTGGCCAGGCTGGTCCTGAACTCCTGATCTCAAGTGATCCAACCACCTCAGCCTCCCAAAGTGCTGGGATTACGGGCGTAACCCACTGTGCCTGGCCACAGAAGCAGTTACATTTTTTATGTGCACTGTCAAGAATGAGTGGCTGGATGGCAGACGTGTGGTCTTTGGTAAGGCGGCATGAATATTATGGAAACCATGGAGTACTTTGGGTAATGAAAACTCAAGACCAGCAAGAAGATCACCATTTCAGACTGTGATGACTGATCAATCTGACTTGTGTATTATCTTCACCACCAGACCGTTTCTTCCGTAGCTTAGGAGAACCCTCCACCCCATTGGCTCGCACTATTCTATAATCTTTGTGCTCTCACTGCAGTTCTTTGGGTTTCATATTTTTCTTATTTTCTTCCACGTCTAGCTGGATTGCAGAGTTAAGTTTATGAAAGAAAAACTAAATAACAACAACAGAACACCAAAGGGCACCACTGGAGAAAGGAGTTGTTCAGAGTATCAGCTGTCAAGTATCTCTGCATGTCTGTATTCCCATGTTCCTCCCTCCCTAGGGCTGAAAAGAATGGGGCAAGCACCAGAGTGGATGCCATCTGCACCCACCGCTCAGACCCCACCAGCCCTGAGCTGGACAGAGAGCAGCTGTACTGGGAGCTGAGCCAATTGACTCACGGCATCACCCGGCTGGACCCCTACACCCTGGATAGGAACAGCCTCTATGTCAATGGTGAGTAGCTATTGACAATGGTGAGTAGTGTGGGCTGCAGCTGGGGTGGGGGGAGGCTCCTCCTGCTCCCCAGATGCGTCTCTCTGTAGCACAGTAGCACAACTCCTCTACCTACGTTCATAGTTCTGGGCCAACCTAGAATTTCCAGAGGGGTTCTGTTTGCTCTCCACTCAACACACTTAAAAAGAAGCTTGCAACTGGAAATAAAGATTCCCTCCACAGTCTTATCACCCCCATGACCATTCAGAGGCCCACTGGGAGCATGCAGAATCAGGGCAGGAAGGGGTAAGACAGGCTCATGACAGTGTTTGGAGATCATTCTTCCCAACAGGCAACAGTTTCCCCATGCAGTCACTCATCTTCGTCTTTCTCTTCCTTATAGCAGGGGTGGCTCTTTCCTGTAGTGCAGTGGCAGGATCTTGGCTCACTGCAAATTCTACTTCCCAGGTTCGAGTGATTCTCCTGCCTCAGCCTCCTGAGTTGCTGGGATTACAGGCATCCACCACCACCGTGCCCAGCTAATTTTTGTATTTTTGGTAGAGACGGGGTTTCAGCATGTTGGCCAGGCTGGTCTCAAACTCCTGACCTCAAGTGTTCCACCCATCTTGGCCTCACAAAGCGCTGGGATTACAGGCGTGAGCCACCGTGCCCGGCCCCCTCAGATGTATCTTGAACATCCCTCTCTTGCTTGCATTCCAATTCTGTCTCCTTTTCTCATTTCAGGTTTCACCCATCCAGCCTCTGCTCCCACTCCCAGCAGTGAGTACTTAGAACTTTGATGATCATGTGCACCACAGCCCTTATGAGTAGCAGCTGGTCCCACATCCCGAGTCCAGGGCCTTGGGGGAGAAATGAACAAATGGCCTGATTGTCTTATCCACCCCCTATCAACCCAATGGCTCAGGCTCAGCAGGAAAGATGCAAACGGTGGTATGCTTGCCTCACTTCAAATGACTTTTCTCACTTCAGTCCCTTTGTCTGCAGCTACTGTGACCTCTGCGCTTCTCCCAGGGACGTCAGTAGTACAAGCCCACTTCTCCAGCTCCACAGGTAGGTAACAACTCTCTCCAACACCTAGAAAGCTAATATATCTACCTTCAAAGCTAGGACCTGGAAGATGCTGGGGAAAGATGGCACGAGGAAGCCTGGAGCAGTCATGGTCATCCCCCGCTCTGCTCCAAACTCCTCAAGAGCAGGAGAAGGGTCCTCCTCATTTCTCCAGCCATGTTGACCTTGAGCAATGTACTTACCCTCTCAGTACCTTGGTTTTCTCACCTGCCAAGTAGGAATAATAATATTTCATGAATTGGTTGCAAATGTTCAATGCAACTCTATGTAAGAACACCTAGCAAGCACAGGGGCTACCAGGGAACTTGGTTTAACAAATATTTATCAGGCACCTATTCTGGGCCAGGCAGAGGGGTTAAGATGTTGACTAAATCCAATGCAGTCCTGCCCCTTACCAAGTTTACAGTGCATTGGGGAACACTGAAATGGAGCAAGCAATTGCAACTGACAGTAAGAGACAACCAGGTTATTCACTTACTGTATGGCATGCCATGTGCTATATATATATATATTTAACTTTTCATTTTGAAATAATAAATAAATAAATTCAGGGGATGTTGCAAAAATTGTGTAGAGTCCCCTGTACCCTTCACCCAGTTTCTCCCCCACTGGCTGCATCTTACGTAACTCTAATACAGTATCAAAAGCAGGAAATTGACATTGTTAAAATTCATTTTACTAGTTTTACATGTGTGCATGCATGTGTGTGCTTGTGTGTGCGCATGTGCGTGTATGTTGTGTGTTCATGTGTACATGTGTGCTGTGCATGTGCACATGTGTGTATGCATGTCTGTGTATGCATGCACACATGTGCATGTGTGTGTGTACGTGTGTGTGTGCATACCCCTCTGCAGTTTTCATCACATGGGCATATCCCTATAATCACCACCACCTTCAAGATTCAGAACTGTTCTATTCCCCCAAAGATTCTCCTCAGGCTACCCTTCATAATCATGCCCACCGGGCCCAACTCTTGGTCATTACTAATCTGTTCTCCATCTCTACAATTTTATTTTGAGGGTGTTATATAAATGGAAATGTATAACATGTCACCTTTGGAATTGGCTTCTTTTTCACTTAGCATAATGTCCTAGAGATGTGCTAACCCTATTTGACAGTCATGTAACCTTCTTAATTTCCCTCCAAAATATCATCATGCCCCTCGCTGCCTTTTTTTTTTTTCCTTTTTTTTTTTTTTTTTTTCACATTGGACATTTGTACAAGCCTTTTTTTTTTTTTTAAGACAGAGTCCCTCTGTCACCCAGGCTGGAGTGCAGTGACGCAATCTTAGCTCATGCAACCTTTGTCTCCTGGGTTCAAGCAATTCTCCTTCTGCTGCCTCAGCTTCCTAAGTAGCTGGGATTACAGGCACGTGACACCACACCTGGCTAATTTTTGTATTTTTAGTATAGATGGAGTTTCACTGTGTTGGCCAGGCTGGTCTCAATTCCTGACCTCAAGTGATCCACCCGCCATGGCCTCCCAAAGTGATGGGATTACAGGTGTGAGCCACAGCTCCTAGTTCATTATGCCCATTGTATTATGGTGGAAGAAACTGAGGTATGGACAGGTAACATGTCCATGGTCACATGGCTGGTGAGGGGCAGAGAGGGGGTTTGAAACCAAATCTGACTCCCTAGTGTGGCCATAACCATGGTAATTAACTCTGTCTCTCTACCACGTGGTCTCTTTATTAAAGGAAGGGCAAGTTTTGGCAGTTAGGGGATGGACTGGGGATGATAACCAAGCAAAGCAGGTGAGAGGAGGTCTGCTTTAAGGGCTGCTGTTTGATTTTTGGTTGTTGTTGTTATATGTTCAATGGGATTGAGTTGATTCTTTTTTTCCTTCTTGTTCCCCAAAGCATGAGACTGCCCAGTCCTGTTTTCTTTTAATCTCTTAGAGTTTATTAGGGCAGGTATGGGCACTTGGCAGAGTCTGAGACCTCAGCTTCCAGTAGTCACACTTTCTGATCCTTACACCTATTTGGGCCCCCTAATCTGCTCCTGGGCCCAGGTGATGCATTTTAGCAACATCCCCACTTTTCTCCTTACCTGGCTTTCCATTCTCTGTTTAAACTAAAGCACCCAGCTGTCTGCTTCAAACTTTTGCTTCAAGCGGGTCCGCAGAAATTGATGTAGAGTCAGTTCAGGTCTGACTCAGGCATGGCCTTCTTTTCTCCTTCCTTGCAGCAGCGACAGTCCCATTCATGGTGCTATTCACCCTCAACTTCACCATCACCAACCTGCAGTACGAGAAGGACATGCGGCACCCTGGTTCCAGAAAGTTCAACGCCACAGAGAGAGTCCTGCAACATCTGGTGAGAGCCACATTATTCCTGCCCCGCCCACTTAGACAAACCACACCCACGTCACACTGCCTCGCTCACTGATGCCAGCCACGCCTACCTCATCCAACCCCACCCACCTCACCCTGTCCCGCCTACTGATGCCAGCCACGCCCACCTTCCCCTGCCCCGTCCACTGATTTCAGCCACGCCCACCTCACCCTGCCCCACCCACATCACTCCAGCTTGGTCCACCCCTCCACGGCCCCACTCTTACTGGCTTCCTACAGCTGTTATCTCTCACCTCCCCTCTCCTTTCTTTCAGCTCAAATCCTTGTTCATGAATAGCAGTCTGGAACACCTCTATTCAGGCTGCAGACTAGCCTCACTCAGGTGAGACCCTCCCCCAAGAAAAACACGGCCCAACAGGTGAATATGACCCTAGTCTCTGGGCTCCCTGACTCTGTTCATACTTGGAACAACTATTGCCCATGGATACTAAGCATCAGCACCACCAGCAGCAGCTAACTATTCCTAAGACCCAAGACACTGCGTTACGTACTTTATATTTGATGCCCCATCGGTCTTTGCAATAGCCTCATGAAGCAGGAGCAGAAGGGGAAACTGAGGCAGTGGCTTGTGCCAGGGCACACAAAGTAACTCCAGCACTTCAGGTTCCAGAACCAAACTCCCATCCCTTAGGTGGCACTGCCTCCTTTGCCCCTATTACAGCCTTGCAGCATGTGGAAAATCCTAATCTGACTCCCCCTCTAAAGGAACTTGCCCAGAGAATCTAAGAGGGGGAGGAAAGGGAGGGATGCAGCCCTTAAAGGCAAGAGGTGAGCTCCTAAGTGTCTCAGATGCAGCCACAGGGGGCCTGGCCTGTCTGAGGTTGACTGAGAGGCACCAAGGGCACTGTCCCCGAGTGCTAGAAAAGGCAGGTCATTTAGGGTCGATGTTAGTTGAAATCATTTCCTGTCTGACATTCTCACCCTCCACACCTGAATCTCCAAGTGTGGCTCTCCCAAGAGTCCCATTTCATCAGTCATCTACCTCCAGTTTCCTTTCCTTCCCGGGGGGGGGGAAGAGGTAGGAGGACCCTAGTGGCTAGGAGCATTGGTGAATGAGGCAGGCCTCAGTTTTATAAACATATGTTTATAGACATATTCTATATACATAGGTTATATGCATATATTATATACATATACAACATATGTTATATATGTATATGTTATACATGTTATATATGTTATAGCATATATAGTATATGGTATATATAACATACATTATGTTGTATGTAACATATATGTACCTGGGACCAGAATTGCTTGAACCCGGGAGGCAGAGGTTGCAGTGAGCCAGCATCACGCCTCTTCTCTCCAGCCTGGGCTCCAGAGTGAGATTCCATCTCCGAAAACAAAAAAAAAAACAAAAAATATACACCTGGCTATTTTCAAAACTTTTTTGTGGAAGGGGTGTCTTGCTATGTTGCCCAGGTGTCCGCAAACTCCTGGGCTCAAGCAATCCTTCTACCTTGGTCTCCCAAAATGCTGGGATTACAGGCATAAGCCACCACACCTGGCCACAGGGCATTATTGGCTTATATTTTTAATTTATAGTGGGTTTAGCACAGTGGCTCACACCTATAATCTCAGCACTTTGGGAGGCCAAGGCGGGTAGATCACTTGAGGCCAGGAGTTCAAGACCAGCCTGGCCAACATTGCAAAATCCTGTCTCTACTAAAAATTAAGAAATTAGCCAGGAATGTTGGTGACAATTTTAGTTCCAGCTACTCAGGAGACTGAGGCATGAGAATCACTTGAACCCAAGAGGTGGAGGTTGCTGTGAGCCAAGATTGCAGGAGTGCACTCCAGCCTGGACGACAGAGTGAGACTCTGTCTCCAAAAAACTAAAAACAAGCCAGGCATGTGCCTCACGCCTATAATCCTAGCACTTTGAGAGGCTAAGGCGGCGGATCACCTGAGGTCAGGAGTTCAAGACCAGCCTGGAAAACATGGAGAAAACCCATCTCTACTAAAAATACAAAAAATTAGCTCGGTTTGGTAGTGGGTGCCTATAGTCCTAGCTACTCAGGAGGTTGAGGCAGGAGAGGCAGAGGCTGCAGTGAGCCGAGATGATGTCACTGCAGTCCAGCCTGGGTGACAGAGTGAGACTCCATCTCCAAAAACAAAACAAAATGAAACAAAAAAGAAAAGAAAAAGCATAGGTTTATCAGGACATAACACCATCATGAGTCAAGAAGCATCTAAATGTACGTGGTGGTTATACAAAAATTAGTTATATGGTTATATACAATAGTTATATATGAACCAGTTTAATATATGTTAAGTAGAGGTATAATAATATATAATATGTATAAAATACAAGATATCACATATATTTCTATATTAAGTTTATATTTACAGATCTACATATTTATATATTTTATGTTATATATATAATTGTGTTATACATAATACAATTAGTATGGTATTGACTGGGAGAATTGAGCAGTACCAACCCATAGGGATGCTTTTAGGATGAAATAATGTGATTATGAATACAAAATGCTGGGCCTGCTACACAGGAAGTATTTAATAAATGGTAGTTGTTACTCTAAAGTCGTTCCTACTATAGAGCTACTCACAACCCTGGGACATAGGATACCCTTTCCTTCTAATCACTTAATAGTGGGTGGCCAGGTAGGTGAGTCCCTGTCCTGTGGCTGGGAACAGGTGCTGAGACATGAAGACCTTCTGACTGCATGTTGGACCAGCCACAGTTTCAGACAGACCTGCAAATAAAGGGCATTTTCCCCAAGCCATTTAGCTCCCTTGAGTTTTGTAACAAATCTCCTAGCCCTGCTGGTCCATAGGATCTAGAGGGGGGTGACTTGAACCTCTGATCCCACCATTTGAAAACACCATGCCGTGGGCACCAGCAGGAAGGCCACCGTTACGCACACCAGTACAAGGGCCACTCCCACGGATTGCAGATTAACCCTAAGTATAGCTGTTGCACATCTAGTACCTTCGGAGGCTTATTTGGGACTTTGCAGAACGCTGGCATTATTATCCTAGGATCCTCCCCAAAGGAAACTAGGAGCTGCCCCTCCTCATAAACCCACAAGTTCTCCTCTTGAGCAAAGCAGCTGGAAAGGCAGACGTTATTCAAGCTACCCACTGTCCCAGTTCCAAAGACAGACTCAGCTGAAGCCCACATGCAGCAAACCCTATAAAAGTCTCACCTCGGCCAGGCGCAGTGACCCATGCCTGTAATCCCAGTACTTTGGGAGGCCGAGGTGGGTGAATCATGAGGTCAGGAGTTCAAGACCAGCTTGCCCAATATGGTGAAACCCTGTCTCTACTAAAAATAGAAAAAAAAAAAAATTAGCTGTGTGTGGTGGTAGGTGCCTGTAGTGTCAGCTACTCAGGAGGCTGAGGCAGGAGAACCTCTTGAACCCAGGAGGAGGAGGTTGCATTGAGCCCAGATCATGCCACTGCACTCCAGCCTGGGTGACAGAGCGAAACTGTCTCCAAAAAAAAAAAAAAAAAAAAGAGTTCTTACCTTTTGGCATTTCTGCCATGGTAGTGCTTTCTGCTTTCACTAAGAATCCTATTAATTTGTTTATGATGGTCATCTCTCTGATGAGAGCTGCATTCTTGTTAGCCACAGTTTCCCCAGAGTTCTCATTAGGGACTGACAAAGAGTGGAAAGGAAGGACAAAAGGATGCAGGGGTGGATTGGCTAAGCATATGTAGGTTCTCATCCAGGCCAGAGAAGGACGGATCAGCCACGGCAGTGGACGCCATCTGCACACATCGCCCTGACCCTGCAGGGCTCGGACTGGACAGACAGCGACTATACTGGGAGTTGAGCAAGCTGACCAATGGCATCCACAAGCTGGGCCCCTACACCCTGGACAGGAACAGCCTCTATGTCAATGGTGAGCAGCTGTGATGTGGTTGGAGGCTCTTCCGCCTTGCTGGGCAGGCTGTAATGTCTGGCTTGAGGTCACACTCACTGCCAGGCAATTGAAAATTCAGCCATGTGCTTTACATGGGATGACTATGTTCTGGAATTCATGATTTCTTCATCATCATGGAATGAATTCCATCAGAACATTCTTCCCTGATGTGAGGATGCTGATAGGAAATACCTAATGGTCCCTGTTCCATGAAACTCCTTACATTGCACCAGGGTAGCCCTGACCCCTGTTCGGTCCCCCCACTTCTCCTTGTCACTTACTCACACTCCTCCCTCCTTCTCTTTGCAGGTTTCACCCATCGGAGCTCTGTGTCCACCACCAACAGTGAGTATTCAACTCATGTCCACATGCCCATGATCCTACACGAAACTAAGCAAGAGCTCCCCCTCCTCATAAACCCACAAGTTCTCCTCTTGAGCAAAGCAGCTGGGAAGGCAGAAGTTATTCAAGCTCCCCCTCTGCCTCAGTTCCAAAGACAGACTCAGCTCAAGCCCACATGCAGCAAACCCTATAAAAGTTTCACCTCGTGGCATTTCTGCCGTGGGAATGCTTTCTGCTTTCACTAATGAGGACTTCTCCTCAGCTCCTGGGACCTCCATAGTGGATGTGGGAACCTCAGGGATTCCGTCCTCCATCTCCAGCCCCACGAGTAAGTACTAGTCAATGGCATTTCTATTAGGGCATGCTCTCTGTCATTTTTACTCAAATGAAGATGGAAAGTCATAGTAAATCTACTGATAGTGAATGGACCAGTGAAATTTATTGGCCATTTAGTGTGTACCAGATCCTAGGGACACAGCAAGGAAAACAGAACCAATAAAAAAATCTCTGCTCTCAGTGAGCTTATATTCTTGTGATGATGATGTGAGTGGTGGTGGTGGTGCTGCTGCTGCTGCTGATGCTGGTGATGATGTGACAGCAATGTTGATGACAAAGATGATGATGATCATGATGAAGAAAATGATGCTTGTGATGGTGGCGAAGGTTAATATGGTCATAATGACATGTTGAGTGTGATGATGGTGGTGGTGGTGATGATGATGATGATTATGCTAGCGACGTTGCTGATGATGGTGATGATGTCGATGACAAAGAGGTTGATAGTGATGAGGGTGATGTCGGTGACGGTGGTGCGGTTATGATGGTAATCATACATTGAATGTGATGATGATGATGTTTGTGGCGGTCATGATGGACATTGTCATGGTTGTGCTGGTGGTACTTGTGACGACAATAATGATGACGGTGACAATGATGGTGATGATGATGGTGGTGATAATAAAGACAACAGTTAACGTCTCACAATCTTGAGCACTAAACATGTGCCAAGAGCTATGCTCAGCATCTAACTACTATTACATAATCTACTTTAAAAAATAAATTGTATCGTAGATAAGAAAGGCATGGAAAACATTATGTCTCTCAATTTAAATGCTGCATATGATTATTACAAAGTGCTATTTTGTCTACTTTGAACATAATATTTATTTCCCATGCCCACTACAGCAGCTGTTCCTCTCCTGGTGCCATTCACCCTCAACTTCACCATCACCAACCTGCAGTATGAGGAGGACATGCGTCGCCCTGGCTCCAGAAAGTTTAACACCACAGAGAGAGTCCTGCAGCGTCTGGTTAGTGCCCTGCCCTTCTTACTCTGCCCTGCTCATGAAACCCAGTCCTTCCTACATAATCCATGCCAGGGTGATGGGAGAAGATCACACCTAACTCACTCTTGCCCTGAGAGAAGCAAGCATCAGCTGGGCGCCGTGGCTGATGCCTGTAATCCCAGCACTTTGGGAGGCTGAGGCAGGTGGATCACCTGAGGTCAGGAGTTCGTGACCAGCCTGACCAACATGGTGAAACCTCATCTCTACTAAAAATACAAAAATTAGCCAAGTATGGTCACACATACTTGTAATTCCACTTACTTGGGAGGTTGAGGCAGGAGAATCACTTGAACCCAGGAGGCGGAGGTTGCAGTGAGCCAAGATCGTGCCACTTCACTCCAGCCTAGGCAAAAAAGCGAAACTCCATCTCAAAAACAAAAACAAAAAGCTGCAAGCCTTGCCCACTGAGGCCAGCCCTGCCCACCTCACTTCTGCCTGGCTCTTACAACTTAGCCCTCCTACTTACCTCCTTCTCCCTCCTCCACAGCTCAGGCCCCTGTTCAAGAACACCAGTGTTGGCCCTCTGTACTCTGGCTGCAGACTGACCTTGCTCAGGTGAGACCTTAGAAGAGCCAGCCTGGCTCCCCCAATTGTTCTCACTCCAAAAGACTTTGCACTGCTTCTTTGCTGTACTTCCTAGGAATATTCTCACCAAAGGTGGAATTCAGGAGTCACTGCTTCAGGACCAGTGTGTTTCCTGATAGTAACACCCCCACACCCCACCTCAACAGAGAGAATCTGCATGGCCCATCATCAGGATTGAGCCCCTACCCTGATCATCCCTCTGAATTCCTTCCTTTCTCTGCCCCTCCCTTTCCATGTTATATTCTGTCCCCAGGACTTCTCTCCAGACAGTTATTCCTCATTCACATGCTTTCATCCTCATTTCCAGCTCTTCACTGGTCTCAAGTCTGGCTCCCCTGTCATTCCCATCCATGAAGATGCAGGTTTCATCTTGCACTTTTATAAAAATTCTTGTATCTGTGACTCCGCTCACAGTCCCAGGCAAGCCAATAGTCCACGCACTAAGAATCTATGTGGCGTCTCACCTCTTTCCCAAGTTTCTCATTTCCTCTGCTTTCTTACTGTCTTTCCCTCCACCGTCTCAAGACACAACCTAGGTAGTCTTTTCATTGTCGTGTTTCCCACCGACCCTCCACAGGCCCGAGAAGGATGGGGCAGCCACTGGAGTGGATGCCATCTGCACCCTCCACCTTGACCCTAAAAGCCCTGGACTCAACAGGGAGCACCTGTACTGGGAGCTAAGCAAGCTGACCAATGGCATCGAAGAGCTGGGCCCCTACACCCTGGACAGGAACAGTCTCTATGTCAATGGTGAGTGCCTGTGATGTGGTTGAAGTCTCTTCTTCCTTGCTGGGCAGCCTCTAATCTCTAACTAGAAGTCACACTCTCTGCCTGGCAATTGAAAATTCTGTCATGTGCTCTACATGGGATGGATGACTCAGGTCTGGACTTCATGATTTCCTTATCATTGTGGACTGTGTTCTCTCAGGGCTTTCATTCCTGATGTGAGGATGCTGATAGGAAATCTTCAATGGTCCCTGTACCATGAAACTCATTTTGTTGTACCAGGGTAGCATTGACCTCTATTTGGTCCCCCATCTCTCCTTGTCGCTTACCCACTCTCCTCCCTCCTTCTCCGTTCAGGTTTCACCCATCGGAGCTCTGTGCCCACCACCAGCAGTGAGTATTCAACTCATGTTCACATGCCCTCGTTCCTATACCAAGAGGAGCAGAAGCTAGCCCCTCCTCATAAATCCATAAGTCCTCTTCACGAGCAAAGGAGTTAGGAGGGCAGAAGTTATTCAAGTGCCCCTCTGCCCAGCTCAAAAGACTGAACCAGTTCAAGCCACACATGTAGCAAACCCCATGAATAGTCTCCCCTCTTGCCATTTCTGCCAAGAGAATGCTTTCTGCTTTCACTGATGAGAACTTTTCCTCAGCTCCTGGGGCCTCCACAGTGGATCTTGGAACCTCAGGGACTCCACCCTCCCTCTCCAGCTCCACAAGTAAGTATCAGTCAGTGACATCTCTGTTAGAGCATGCTCGATGAGTGTAAACATCTGTCATTTTCACTCAGATGAAGATGGAAAATCATAGTAAATCTTGTGATTTACTATGTAAAGATGTGTTGAGTGGAATGATAATGGTGGTGGTGGCGCTGTTTATGATGATGATGATGATGGTCATACTGTTGATGGCGATAGTGATGTTGATGATAATGGTGATGAGGATGATGCTGTGATGGTGCTGCTGTCATGATGGCAGTGATTATGTGTTGAGTGTGATGATGATGATGGTGGTAGTGTTGCTGTTTTTAATGATGATGATAGTGTGATGTTGATGATGGTGGTGATGATGTTGATGACTGATGAGGATGGTGCTGTGATGGTGGTGCTGTCATGATGGCAGTTATTATGTATTGAGTGTGATGATGATGGTGGTAGTGTTGCAGCTTATAATGATGATGATAGTGGTGATGTCGATGATGGTGGTGGTGATGTCGATGACTGATGAGGATGGTGCTGTGATGGTGGTGCTGTCATGATGGCAGTGATTATGTATTGAGTGTGATGATGATGGTGGTAGTGTTGCAGCTTATAATGATGATGATAGTGGTGATGTTGATGATGGTGGTAGTGACGTTGATGACAATGATGATGATGGTGATGAGGATGATGCTGGTGATGGTGGGTTACGATGGTAATGATGAAGTGTTGAGACTGATGATGTTTGTGGTGGTCATCATGGGGATTATCATGATGGTGATAATGGTGGTGATGATAATAATGATGGTGATGGTGACAATGATGGTGATGATGGTGATAATAAAGTTAACAGAAAATGTCAGACAGTATTGAGCAATAAATATTCACCAAGAGCCATGCTCAGCATACACTATTATATAAATATACTTTTATAAAAATAAATTGTATTATTATAGGCAAGGGAGGCATGGTAAATATTTTGTCTCTCAACTTAAATTTTGCATGTGTTTAAAAATAAGTCTATTCCAAACCCCTATTTTCTCTACTTTGAACATAGTGTTTATTTCCAATTCCTATTACAGCTGCTGGCCCTCTCCTGGTGCCATTCACCCTCAACTTCACCATCACCAACCTGCAGTATGAGAAGGACATGCATCAACCTGGATCCAGAAAGTTCAACACCACGGAAAGTGTCCTGCAGGGTCTGGTGAGAGCCTTGCCCACTTTACTCCTGCCCCACCCCAGATACCCAGTCCCTCCTACATCATCCATGCCAGGGCTATGGAAGAAGATAGCAACCATCTCATCCTTTCCCACAAAAGGTGCAAGCCCTGCTCACTTAGGCTAGCCCTGCCCACTGGTGCCTGCTCCATCCACCTGACTTCTGCCACCCACATACACACCGTAGCCCTCCTACTCACGTTTTTCTCCCTCCTCCACAGCTTGGTCCCATATTCAAGAACACCAGTGTCAGCCCTCTGTACTCTGGCTGCAGACTGACCTCTCTCAGGTGAGACCTTAGAAGAACCAGACTGGCTGCCCCAATTTTTCCCACTTCAACAGACTTTGCCCTACTTCCTTGCTGCACTTCCTGGGCGTAGCCTCTCCAAAAGGGGAATTCAGGAGTCACTGGCTTCAGAACCAGTGTGTTTCCTGATAGTAACACCCCAGTACCTCACCTCAGCAGGGAGAATCTGCATGGTCTATCATCAGGATTGAGCTCTACCCTGATCATCCCTCTGAATTCCCCCCAACTTTCCCTGCCCCTCCCTTTCCTTTAGGTCTTAAATTCTGTCCCCAGGATTTCTCTCAAGACAATCATGCCTCATCCACGTGCTTTCATCCCCAGCTCTTCACTGGTCTCAAGTCAGGGCTCTCCTGTCCCCATGCCATGAGAGTGCAGGTTTCACCTTGCACTGTTACAAGCATGGTTGTATCCATGACTCTGCTCACAGTCCCAAGCAAGCCAATAGTCTGTGCACTCAGAAAATCTAAGTGTGGCTTCTCACCTCCTTCCCGGGTTTCTCATTTCCCCTGGTTACTTACGTCTTTCCCTCAGCAGTCTAAAGACATAACCTAGGTAATCTTTTCATTGTCATTCTCCCCACCTACCTTCCCCAGGTCTGAGAAACATGGGGCAGCCACTGGAGTGGATGCCATCTGCACCCACCATCTTGACCCCAAAAGCCCTGGACTCAACAGAGAGCAGCTGTACTGGGAGCTGAGCCAGCTGACCAATGGCATCAAAGAGCTGGGCCCCTACACCCTGGACAGGAACAGTCTCTATGTCAATGGTGAGCAGCTGTGATGTGACTGGAGGTTCTTACTCCTAGAGTTTGGGCAGACTCTAATCTCTGGCTTGAAGTCACACTCCCTGCCTGGCCATTGAATATTCTGTCATGTGCTCTACATGGGATGACTAAGTTCTGGACTTCACGGTTTCCTCATCATCGTAAACTACATTCCCTCAGGGCACTCTTCCCTGTTGTGAGGATGCTGATAAGAAATCTTTGATGGCCCCTGTCCCATGAAACTCATTTAATTGCACCAGGATGGCCATGACCCCTATTACATCCCCAACATCTCCTTAACCCTTACCCCATCTCCTCCCTCCTTCTCTATGTAGGTTTCACCCATAGGAGCTCCGTGCCCACCACCAGCAGTGAGTATTCACTCATGTCCACATGCCCCTGATCCTACATCAAGTGAAGCAGGAGCTGGCCCCTCCTCATAAACCCATAAGTCCTCCTCATGACCAAAGGAGCTGGGAAGGCAGAAGTCATTCAAATTCCCCTCTGCTTCAGCTCCAAAGACAGACCCAGCTCAAGCTCACATGCTTCAGACCTCATAATAGTCTACCCTCTTGCCATTTCTGCCATGAGAGTGCTTTCTGTTTTTACTGATGAGGACTTTTCCTCAGCTCCTGGGACCTCCACAGTGGGCCCTGGAACCTCAGCGACTCCATCCTCCCTCCCCAGCCCCAGAAGTAAGTACCAGACCTCTCTATTAGAGCATGCCTGATGAGTGTGAACATCTCTGCCATTTTTACTCAAATAAAGATGGAAAATTATAGTAAATCTGGTGATAGTGAGTGAACCAAAAACATTTATTGGCTACCTACTGTGTACCACACCCTAGGGATACAGCAAGGAAAACAAAACCAATTAAAAAATATCTCTGCCCTCAGTGAGCTTGTATTCATGTGATGATGATGGTAGTGGTGGTGCTGGTTGCTGCTGCTGATGATTGTGGTGATCACAATGGCGATGCTGTTGATAATAGCGGTGACAGTGGGGCTGCTGTTGATGATCACGATGGCGATGCTGTTGATGATAATGTGGTGATGTTGTCGACCATGACGATGGACGTGAGGATGATGTCAGCGGTGGTTATGATGTTCGTGGCGATGTGTTGAGTGTGATGATGACGGTGGTGGTGGTGGTGGCCGTGGTGCTGTTTATGATGTTGATAATGAGACTGGTGATATTGATGACAGTGACAATAATGGTGATGAGGATGATGTCAGAGATGGTCGTGGGGTTATGATGATAACGGTGATGTGTTGAGTGTGCCGCTGATGATATTTGCGGTGTTCATGCTTGGGACTGTGGTGGTGATGATAATAACAGTGATGGTGACAATGACAGCAATGATGATGGTGGCAATAATAAAGATAACAGATAACATCAGACAATACTGAGCACTGAATATGAACCAAGAGCTATGCTCGGCATCTAACTGCTATTATACAATATTCTTTAAAAAATAAATTCTGTCACTGAAGGCAAGGGAGGCATGGTAAATATTTATTTAGTCATTCAATTTAAATGTATTTGTTTAAAGGTAAGTCTATTGCAAACTCCTATTTTCTCCACTTTGAACATAGTATTTATTTCCCACTCCTACTACAGCAGCTGTTCCTCTGCTGGTGCCATTCACCCTCAACTTCACCATCACCAACCTGCGGTATGAGGAGGACATGCATCGCCCTGGATCCAGAAAGTTCAGCACCGCAGAGAGGGTCCTGCAGCGTCTGGTTAGTGCCCCACCCTCCTCACTCTGCCCCAACCCAGATACTCAGTCCCTCCTACAACACCCATGCCAGGGCAATGGAAGAAGAATATACTAACCTCACCCTTTCCCCAAGAAATGCAAGCCTCACCCACTGAGGCCAGCCACACCCACTGAGGCCAGCCTCACACACTTGGCCCTGCTCCGCCCACCTTTTTCTGCCCTCATACAGAGACCTTAGCCCTCCTACTCACCTCTCCTTCCTCCACAGCTTGGTCCCTTGTTCAAGAACTCCAGTGTCGGCCCTCTGTACTCTGGCTGCAAACTGACCTCTCTTAGGTGAGACTAGAATAGCCAGTCTGGCTGCCACACCTGTTCTCACTCCAAAAGACTTTGCACTGCTTCCTTGCTACACTTCTAGGCATAGCCTCACCAAAGGTGGGATTCGGGAGTCAATGGATTTGGGAACAGTCTGTCTCCTGATAGTAACCCCCCTACACCCCACCTCAACAGAGAGAATCTGCATGGTCATCATTGGGATTTAGCCCCTACTCTGCTCATCCCTCTGAATTCCCTCCTTTCCCTGCCCCCTCCCTTTCCTTTAGGTCTTAAATTCTGTCCCCAGGATTTCTCTCAAGACAATCATGCCTCATCCATGTGCCTTCTTCCCCATTTCCAGCTCTTCACTGGTCTTAAATCTGGCCTCTCCTGTACCCATGCCATGAGAATGCAGTTTTCACCTTGCACTTTTATAAAAACTGATGTATCCATGACTCTGCTCACAGTCCCAAGCAAGCCAGTACTCCATGCACTCAGAGAATCTAAGTGTGGCTTCTCACCTCTTTCTCAGGTTTCTCATTTCCTCTAGTCCCTTGCTGTTCTTCCCTCAGCAGTCTCAAGACTGTCCTAGGTAATCTTTTCATTGTCATTCTCCCCCACTTACCTTCCCCAGGTCTGAGAAGGATGGAGCAGCCACTGGAGTGGATGCCATCTGCACCCACAGCCTTAACCCTCAAAGTCCTGGACTGGACAGAGAGCATCTGTACTGGGAGCTGAGCCAGAAGACCAATGGTATCAAAGAGCTGGGCCCCTACACCCTGGACAGGAACAGTCTCTATGTCAATGGTGAGTAGCTGTAACGTGGTTGAAATCTCTTCCTCCTTGCTGAGCAGCCTCTGATCTCTAACTAGAGGTCACACTTCCTGTCTGGCAATTGAAGATTCTGTCATGTGCTCTACATGAGATGACTCAGGTCTGGATTTCATGGTTTCCTTATTGTCATGGACTGTGTTCTTCAGGGCATTCTTTCCTGATGTGAGGATGTGGATAGGAAATCTTCATTGGCTTCTATACCATGAAATTCATTGTATTGCACCAGCGTCAACTTGACCCCTATTTAGTCGTCAGTGTCTCTTTAACTCTTACCCACTCTCCTCCCTCCCTCTCTATTCAGGTTTCACCCATCGGAGCTCCACGCCCACCACCAGCAGTGAGTATTCAACTCATGTCCACATGCCCCTGACCCTACACCAAGCGGAGCAGAATCTGGCTCCCCTCATAAACCCACAGGTCCTCTTCTTCAGCAAAAGAGATAGGAAGGCGGAAGTTACTGAAGCTCCACTCTGCCCCAGCTCCAAAAACTGAGCCATCTCTAGCCACACAGGCAGCAGACCCCATAAATTGTCTCCCCTCATGCCATTTCTGTCATGAGAGTGCTTTCTGCTTTCACTAATGAGGACTTTTCCTCAGCTCCTTGGACTTCCACAGTGGACCTTGGAACCCTAGGGACTCCATCCTCCCTTCCCAGCCCCACAGGTAAGTAGCAGTCAGTGGCATCTCTATTAGAGCATGCATGATGAATGTAAACAACTCTGCCCTTTTCATTCAAATAAAGCTAGAAAATCATAGTAAATCTAGTGATAGTGGGTGGACTAAAAAAAATGACCGGCCACCTACTTTGTGCCAGACCCAAAGGATGCGGCAAGGAAAACAAAACCAATAAAAACATCTGTGCCCTCAGTGACCTTGTGTTCATGTGGTGATGGTGGTGGTGGTTTTGATGTTAGTGATGATGTGTTGAGTGTGATGATGATGGTGGTGGTGCTGCTGTTTATTTTTTTATTTTTATTTTTTGGGGGGTGCTGTTTATGATGGGGATGATGAGACCGGTGATGTTGATGACAATGACAATGATGGCGATGAAGATGATGCCAGTGATGGTGGTGGGGTTATGATGATAATGGTGATGTGTTGAGTGTGCTGCTGATGATATTTGTGGTGTTCATGCCTGGGACTGTGGTGGTGATAATAACGGTGATGGTGACAATGACAGCGACAATGGTGATGGCAATAAGAAAGATAACGGATAACATCAGACAGTATTAAGCACTGAATATGCACCAAGAGCTATGCTCAGCATCTAACTAGTATTATAAAATATCCTTTAAAAAATAAATTCTGTCATTATAGGCAAGGGACGCATGGTAAATATTTATTTAGTCATTCAATTTAAATGTTGCCTATGTTTAAAGGTAAGTCTATTGCAAATTCCTATTTTCTCTGCTTTGAACATAGTATTTATTTCCCACTCCCACTACAGCAGCTGTTCCTCTCCTAGTGCCGTTCACCCTCAACTTCACCATCACCAACCTGCGGTATGAGGAGGTCATGCATCGCCCTGGCTCCAGAAAGTTCAACACCACGGAGAGAGTCCTGCAGGGTCTGGTTAGTGTCCTGCCCTCTTCACTCTGCCCTGCCCCAGATGCCCAGCCCCTTGTACAACATCCATGCCAGGGTGATGGAAGAAGATCACACCCACCTTGCCCTCGTCCCAGAAATGCAAGCCTCACCCACTGAGGCCAGCCATGCCCACTGGTGCCTGGTGCCTACCTCGCCCACCTCAATTCTGCGCCCCCCACAGGGACCTTAGCCCTCTTTCTCACTTCTCTCTCCCTCCTCCACAGCTTGGTCCCATGTTCAAGAACACCAGTGTTGGCCCTCTGTACTCTGGCTGTAGACTGAACTCTCTTAGGTGAGACTAGAATAGCCAGCCTGGCTGCCCCACTTGTTCTCACTCCAAAACACTTTGCGCCACTTCCTTTAACATTTCCTAGGCATATCCTCACTGATGGAAGAATTCAGGAGTCACTGGCTTCAGGACCAGTGTATCTCCTGATAGTAACAGCCTACATCCCACCTCAACAGAGAGAATCTGCCTGATCCATCATCAGGATTGAGCTCCTACACTGATCATCCCTCTGAATTCCCTCTTTTCGCTGCCTGTCCCTTTCCTTTAGGTGTTAAATTCTGTCCCCCAGGATTTCTCTCAAGACCATCATGCCTCATCCACATGCTTTCATCCCCCATTTCAAGGTCTTCACTGGTCTCAAGCCTGGGCTCTTTTTCCCATGCCATGAGAATGCAAGTTTCACCCTTGCACTTGTATGAGAATTGTTTTATCAATTTTTTTTTGGGGTGGGGGGGAGATGGAGTCTTGCTCTGTCGCCCAGGCTGGAGTGCAGTGGCACGATCTCGGCTCACTGCAGCCTGTACCTCCCAGATCCCAGTGATTCTCCTGCGTCAGCCTCCCAAGTAGCTGGGATTACAGGTGCACCACTACTACTGGCTAATTTTTGTATTTTCAGTAGAGATGGGGTTTCACCATGTTGGCCATGCTGGTCTTGAATTCCTGACCTCAGGTGATCTGCCACCTCGGCCTCCCAAAGTGCTGAGATTATAGGTGTGAGCCACCGCACCCAGCCTGAAATCATTGTATCCATAACTGCCTAGTCCCAAGCAAACCAGTAGTCTGTGCACTCAGAGAATCTAAGTGTGTGGCTTCTCACCTCTTTCCCAGGTTTCTCATTTTCTCTTGTCCTTTGCTGTCCTTCCATCAGCAATCTCATGACCTGTTCTAGGTAATCTTTTCATTGTCATTCCCCCGCACCTCCTTTCCCCAGGCCTGAGAAGGATGGGGCAGCCACTGAAGTGGATGCTATCTGCTTCTACCACGCTGACCCCAAAAGCCCTGGACTGGACAGAGAGCAGCTGTACTGGGAGCTGAGCCAGCTGACCCACAGCATCACTGAGCTGGGTCCCTATGCCCTGGACAGGGACAGTCTCTATGTCAATGGTGAGCAGCTGCGATGTGATTAGAGGCTCTTCCTCTCTGGTGGACAACCTCTACTCTCTGGCTTGAGGTCACACTCACTGCCTGGCCATTGAAGGCTTGACCATGTTGTCTATATTTGATAGTTGACATCAGAACTTCATAGTGTCTTCTTTATGTTGGAGACTAGGTTTACCCTCAGGTCTTTCTTCCCTTATGTGAGGGTCCTGATAGAAAACCTCCAACAGCCCCTGTTCCGTTTCACCAAGGTAGCCTGACCCCTAATTGGTTATCCACCTCTATCTTAACCTTACCCCAGGTTACTCCCCCTCTCTCTGCAGGTTTCACCCATCAGAGCTCTGTGCCCACCACCAGTAGTGAGTATTCAACTGGTAATCTCGTGCCCCTGATCCTACACAAAGCAGAGTAGGAGCTGACCCTCCTCCTTATAAATCCGTAACTCCTCTTCTTAACAGAAGGAGCTGGGAAGGCAGAAGTTATTCATCCTCCCTTCTGCCCCAGCTACAGACTGATCTAGGTCAAGCCCCATATGCATCAAGTTCCATAATAGTCTTACCTGCTGGCCTTTCTGCCATGAGGGTACTTGCTGCTTTCACTGATGAGAGCTTCTTCTCAGCTCCTGGAACCTCCACAGTGCACTTGGCAACCTCTGGGACTCCATCCTCCCTCCTCAGCCACACAGGTGAGCACCAATAATACCAGTCAATGTTGAGTGTCTGCAGCTCTGTCATTTTCACGTGAATTAAGATGAAAAATCATAGTGTTGCTGATGCAACCAACACACTTTATTGAGTACCTACCTACTCTTCGCCAGATCTATGGAAGATGGCAGGGAATGCAAAACAGACAAAAATATCTTCCTTCAGAGAGCTTACATTCTTGTGATGATGAGAATGATAAGGGTGGCGGTGATGATGATGGTGGTGGTGATGGAGATGATGATGATGGAGATGACTATAAAGATGGTGATGCTGCTGATGATGTTGGTGATAGTGATGATGATTATGGAGATGGTGATGAAGATGATGGTGATAATGGTGGTGCTGGTTATAACAGTAATGAGGATATGATGGTGGTGATGTTGGGGTGATTGTGGTGATGGTGGTGATGTTGGGGTGTGTGGTGACAGTGGTGATGGGGTGATTGTGGTGACAGTGGTGATGGTGGTGATGGGGGTGATTGTGGTGACAGTGGTGATGGTGGTGATGTTGGGGTGATTGTGGTGACAGTGGTGATGTGGTGATGGGGTGATTGTGGTGACAGTGGTGATGGTGGTGATGTTGGGGTGATTGTGGTGACAGTGGTGATGGTGGTGATGTTGGGGTGATTGTGGTGACAGTGGTGATGGTGGTGATGTTGGGGTGATTGTGGTGACAGTGGTGATGGTGGTGATGTTGGGTGATTGTGGTGACAGTGGTGATGGTGGTGATGTTGGGGTGATTGTGGTGACAGTGGTGATGGTGGTGATGTTAGGGTGATTGTGGTGACAGTGGTGATGGTGGTGATGTTGGGGTGATTGTGGTGACAGTGGTGATGGTGGTGATGTTGGGGTGATTGTGGTGACAGTGGTGATGGTGGTGATGTGGGGTGATTGTGGTGACAGTGGTGATGGTGGTGATGTTGGGGTGATTGTGGTGACAGTGGTGATGGTGGTGATGTTGGGGTGATTGTGGTGACAGTGGTGATGGTGGTGATGTTGGGGTGATTGTGGTGACAGTGGTGATGGTGGTGATGTTGGGTGATTGTGGTGACAGTGGTGATGGTGGTGATGGGGTGATTGTGGTGACAGTGGTGATGGTGGTGATGGGGTGATTGTGGTGACAGTGGTGATGGTGGTGATGTTGGGGTGATTGTGGTGACAGTGGTGATGGTGGTGATGTTGGGGTGATTGTGGTGACAGTGGCGATGGTGGTGATGTGGGTGATTGTGGTGACAGTGGCGATGGTGGTGATGTTGGGGTGATTGTGGTGACAGTGGTGATGGTGGTGATGGGGTGATTGTGGTGACAGTGGTGATGGTGGTGATGTTGGGGTGATTGTGGTGACAGTGGTGATGGTGGTGATGTTGGAATGATTGTGGTGATAGTGGCGATATTTGAGATGGTTGTGGTGGTGGTGATGATGGCGATGGTGATTGCCAATGATGGTTGTGATGCTGACAACGAGGATGTTGATGATGATGATGATGATGATTCTGGTGGTGGTTATCCTGGCAATGATAATATGGTTATGGTGGCAGTGATGATGCTGATTATGATCGCTGTGGTAGTGATGGTGATGAGGATGATGGTAGTGGTGGTGCTGATGTTGATAGTGATGAAAATGATGATAGCCATGGTGACAACTATGGTTATGTTGACAATGAAGGTGGCAATAACAGAGGTAACAAATAACATCTCACATTATTGAGCACTGAATCTGCACCAAGAGGTATGTTTACCATGTAATTACAATGATGTAGTATGCTTCTTTATGAAAAATTTCTATCATTGTAGTCAAGAGAGGCATGAAAATCTTTTATTTTTCATTCACATTGAATGCTCTTTCGTATGTTTAATAATCAGTCTATTGCAAACTGTTACCTATTTCTCTACTTTGGAACACAGTGTTTATTTCCCAATCCCTTTACAGCCCCTGGTCCTCTCCTGATACCATTCACTCTCAACTTTACCATCACCAACCTGCATTATGAGGAAAACATGCAACACCCTGGCTCCAGGAAGTTCAACACCACAGAGAGGGTGCTGCAGGGTCTGGTAAGAGCTCCACCACCTTACTAGTCTCACTTGTATCACCCATGCCAGGGCCGTGGAAGATCTCACCCACCACTCCTTGGCCCCAGAGATGCAAGCCCTGCCTAATGATGCCAGCCCCTCCTACCTCATGTCTGCATCTGACCCGTCCCTACACCTCACCGACCCACTCACCTCCCTCCCCCTTCTTCCACAGCTCAAGCCCTTGTTTAAGAACACCAGTGTCGGCCCTCTGTACTCTGGTTGCAGACTGACCTTGCTCAGGTGAGACCTTAGAAGAGCCAGTCTGGTTTCCCCCAATTGTTCCCAGGCCCAAGGAGTTTGGTCAGCTTCATTTCTGCCCTACCAAGGAATGGCCTCAGCACAGATGGAATTCAGGAGGCACTGGCTCCAGAACCAACTTGTCTCCTGATTCTACCACCTTCCCCATCAACTGACAAATTCTGCAGAGTCCATCAGCAGGATTGAGCCCTTACCCTCATCACCCCTCTAAATTCCCTCCACCTCCCTTTCCTCCAGTTAAACTCTGTCCCCAGAATTTCTCTCCAAACAAACATGCCTCATCCACTTGCTTTCACCCCTAATTCCTGTTCTTCCCCTGTCTTGGGACTGAGCTCTTCTTTCCCCATGCTGTGAGACTGCAAGTTCCACCGTGCAATTTTCTAAACATCCTTGCATCCATGACTCTGCTCACAGTCGCAGGCTGGCAGGGAGTCGAAGCACTCAGAGGATAGAAGCGTGGCTCCTCTACTTCTGCTCCAGGCTTCTCAATTCCTCTGGCCCCTTTCTGCCCTTTATCTAGTAAGCTCAGGACCCCTCCCTAGGCAATCCATTTATTGCTCTTTCCCGCTCTTGCCCTCCCTAGACCTGAAATGGATGGGGCAGCCACTGGAGTGGATGCCATCTGCACCCACCGCCTTGATCCCACCAGCCCTGGACCGGACAAAGAGCGGTTATACTGGGAGCTGAGCCAGCTGACCAAGAGCATCACAGAGCTGGGCCCCTACACCTTGGACAGGGACAGTCTCTATGTCAATGGTGAGCAGCCATGATGTGATTAGAGGCTCTTCCTCCTAGCTGGGCAGACTCTACTCCCTGTCCTAAGGTCACATGACCTTTCTGGCCACTGAAGGTTTAATGATGTGCTCTATATATGATGATTGAGGTTTCAGCTTCATGGTTTCATCTTCATCTCACATGGATTTCACCCTCAAGGCCTTCTTCCCCTTTGTGAGGGTGCTGGTGAAGAATCTCAATGACCAGGCTTCATGAAACTTTCCTTATTACACTAGGGTAACCCTGACAACTATTTGGTCCAACCTCTCTTCAACCCTCATCCACTCTCCTCCCTCCCTCTCTCTGCAGGCTTCACCCATCGGAGTTCTGTGCTAACCACCAGCAGTGAGTATTTTTACTGATGTTCCACTGCTCCCAATCCTACACCAAGCAGGGCATGAGCTGACCTTACCTCTTAAGCCCTTATGTCCTCTTCATGAGGGAAAATGCTTGAAGGGCACAGGTTATTCCCTTTTCCCTATGCCCCAGCTCCATGGAGAGGCTCAGCTGAAACCCCAAATGCAGCAGGGCCCATAATAGTTTTACTTGCTGGCATTTCCGCCACGAGAGGGTTTGCTGCTTTCAGTAATGAGGGTTTCTTCTCAGTTCCTGGGACCTCTGCAGTGTACCTGGGGAACCTCTGGGACTCCATCCTCCCTCCCTGGCCACACAGGTGAGCACCCTTCGATCGCACCTCTGTTAGACCATGCCTGAGCATGCCAACATCTCTACCATTATTGACTCAAATAAAGACAGAAAGTCACGGTCAATCTAGTGATGGCGAGTCAACTCACAAACTTTAATGCCCAAGGATATAGCAGGGAACAGAAAAGACATGAAATCTCTGCCTTCAGAAAACTTATGTGATGGTGATGATTAAGTGGGTGGTAGTGATAATGATGATGATGACAGTGGTGATGGTGATGATGATAATAATGGCGGTGCTGATGATAGTGGTGGTAATGAGAAGGACAAGAATAATGGTGGTGATGAGTCTGATGGTGATGATGATGATAGCAGGAACAAAGGGAATAGATAATATTTGGCAATATTGAGCACTGAATATGCACCAACAGCTATGCTTAGCATTTACCTACTATTGTGTGCTTTTTACAAAATTCTATCAATATAGGCAAGAAAGATAGAGAACACTTATTTTGTCATTCACTTTAAATGCTACATATGTTTAAAAATAAGTCTATTGCAGTATCATACTTATTCTACTTTTAACATGGTGTTTACTTCCCAATCCCACTGCAGCCCCTGGCCCTCTCCTGGTGCCATTCACCCTCAACTTCACCATCACCAACCTGCAGTATGAAGACGACATGTGTCACCCTGGTTCCAGGAAGTTCAACACTACAGAGAGAGTCCTGCAGGGTCTGGTGAGAGCCCTACCATTTTGCCAGTCCCACATACATTACCTCTGCCAGGGCCATGGAAGTTCTCACCCACCACCCTTGGGTCCCAGACATACAAGCCCAGCCTACTGATGCCAGCCCCTCCTACCTTATGTCTGCCCTGCCCATCCATTTCAATTCTCCCACTCACCGCCCCCCCCTCCTCTGCAGCTCAAGCCCTTGTTCAAGAGCACCAGCGTCGGCCCTCTGTACTCTGGCTGCAGACTGACCTCGCTAAGGTGAGACCTTAGAGGAGCCAGCCTACCATACCCAGTTGTTCCCAGTCCCAAGAGGTTTGGACAACTTTCTTCCTGCCCTCCCTGGGGGTCCCCCTCAGCACAGGTGGAATCCAGGAGGCAGTGGCTCCAGGACCAAGGTGTCTCCTGATAGTAACATCTCTCCACTCAGCTGTGATGCTGCACATCTCATCAGCAGGATAGGGCCCCTACCCTGGTCATCCCTCTAAATTCCCTCCCTTTCCCACCACCTCCCTTTCCTGCAGGTAATAAGCTCTACAACACAAACATGCCTCATCCACTTGCTTTGATCCCCCAATTCCAGCTCTTCGCCTGTCTCAAGTCTGAGCTCTCCTGTCCCCATGCCCCAAGAATGGAGGATCCGCTTTATAATGTTACAGATATTTTTGTGTCCATGACTCTGCTCACAGATCCAGGCTGGCTGGGAGTTGGTGCACTCACAGAGTGTACGTGTAGCCTCTCACCTCTGTACCATTTCCTCTGGCTCCTGCCCATCCTTCCCTCAGGAATCTCAGGACCCCTTCCTAGGCAATCCATTTATTGTCACTCCCCTCATCTATCCTCCTCAGGCCTGAGAAACATGGGGCAGCCACCAGCGTGGATGCCATCTGCACTCACCACCTTGACCCCAAAAACCATGGACTGGACAGAGAGCAGCTGTACTGGGAGCTAAGCAAACTGACCCATGGCATCACTGAGCTGGGCCCCTATGTCCTGGACAGGGACAGTCTCTATGTCAACGGTGAGTGCCTGTGATGTGGTTGGAGGCTTTTCCTTCTTGATGAGCAGCCTCTACTCTCTGGCTTGAGGTCAAACTTCCTGCCTGACTATTTTTAGGCACGGCCATGTTGTCTTTTTGTGATTGCTGACGTCTAAACTTCAGTTTTTTCTTCATCTTGCACTGACTATATCCTCAGGGCCTTCTTCCCTGATTTGAGGGTGGTGATAGAGAATCTCCAATGGCCTTTGTTCCATGAAACTCCTTCCATTGCACCAGGGTACCCTGACCCTTATTTGGTCATCCAGCTCTCCTTGGACTCTTATTCACTATTCTTCCTCTCTCTCTCTTTCTGCAGGCTTCACCCATTGGAACTCTGTACCCATCACCAGCAGTGAGTATTCAACTGATACTCCAGTGTCCCCCAATCCTACATTAAGCAGGGCAGGAACTGAACCCACTTTATATGCCCTTATATTGTTTTCATGAGCGAAAAAGCTGGGTGGGAACAAGTTATTCCCTTTACCCTGTGCCCCAAGGAGAGACCCAGCTCAACTCCACATGCAGCAAAGCCCATAAATAGTCTTACCTGCTGGCATTTCTGCCATGAGAGTACTTGCTGTTTTCACTGATGAGGTCTTTTCCTCAGCTCCCGGGACCTCCACAGTGCATTTGGGAACTTCTGGAACTCCATCCACCCTACCTAGTCCCACAGGTAAGTACCAGTCAAAGGCAGGTGCATGTTAGAGCATGATTGATTAGCATAAACATTTCTGCCATTATTTACTCAAATAAAAGTAAAAATCATACTAAATCTAGTGATGATGAGTCCACCCACAAACGTTATTGAGCACCTCCTCTGTGCCAGGCCCTGGGGATACAGCAGGTATACAAAACAGATAAAAATCTCTGCCGTCAGAGAGCTTGTATTCTTGTGATGATGACTGGCAGGTGGTGATGATGATAGTGGTGGTGGTTTTGATGATGATGGTGATGCTTATGGTAGCGATGATGATGATGATGATGAAGGTGGAGAGGATGATGACAATGGTGGGGATTATGATGATAATGATGATGTGTTGAGTGTGATAAATGATAGTGCTAGTGGTCATGTGGGAGATTATCATGGTGGTGGTCATGGCAGTGGTGGTAACAACAGTGATGGTGTGGGTGACAATGATGGTGGTGGTGCTGGTGCTGGTGGTGATGATGGGGATTATCATGGTGGTGGTGGTGGCAGTGATGACGGCAGTAATGATGGTGATGGTGGTGGTGATAATGGACATTATCATGGTGGTGGTGGTGGCAGTAATGATGGTGATGATCATGGTGGTGATGGTTGTGCTGGTGGTGATGATGGAGATTATCATGGTGGTGGTGGTGGCAGTAATGATGGTGATGGTGGTGGTGATGATGAACATTATCATGGTGGTGGTGGTGGCAGTAATGATGGTGATGATGGTGGTGATGATGGGGATTATCATGGTGGTGGTGGTGGCAGTAATGATGGTGATGGTGGTGGTGATGATGGACATTATCATGGTGGTGGTGGTGGCAGTAATGGTGGTGATGATGGTGGTGATGATGGGGATTATCATGGTGGTGGTGGTGGCAGTAATGATGGTGATGGTGGTGGTGATGATGGACATTATCATGGTGGTGGTGGTGGCAGTAATGATGGTGATGATGGTGGTGATGATGGGGATTATCATGGTGGTGGTGGTGGCAGTAATGATGGTGATGATGGTGGTGATGATGGACATTATCATGGTGGTGGTGGTGGCAGTAATGATGGTGATGGTGGTGGTGATGATGGACATTATCATGGTGGTGGTGGTGGCAGTAATGATGGTGATGATGGTGGTGATGATGGAGATTATCGTGGTGGTGGTGGCAGTAATGATGGTGATGATGGTGGTGATGATGGAGATTATCATGGTGGTGGTGGTGGCAATGATGATGACAATAATGATGCTGCAGGTGATAATGATGGTGATTATGATGGTGGTAACAAAGGTAAGAGATAACATGTGACATTATTGAGCAATGAACATACAATGAAAGCTAGACTCAGCATCCAACCGATGTGATATAGTATATTATTTTTAAGTTCTATCATTATAGGCAAGGGAGGCATTGAAAATCTTCATTTGGTCCATCCGTTTAATGCTGTGTATATTTAAAAATAATTCTATTGCAAACCCATAACTTCTCAACATAGTATTTGTTTCTCACCCCCTACTCCAGTGCCCGGACCTCTCCTGGTGCCATTCACCCTCAACTTCACCATCACCAACTTACAGTATGAGGAGGACATGCGACGTACTGGCTCTAGGAAGTTCAACACCACGGAGAGGGTCCTACAGGGTCTGGTGAGAGTCCAACCCATCTAACTCTACCTGGCTCACCTTACCAGATTCTACATGCATCACCCATGCCAGGGATATAGACGGTGATCCCACGTGAATCACCTTCAACCCAGAGACACCAGCCCTACCCACTGGTGTCAGCCCCACCTGCCTCATTTCTGCCCTGCCCCTCCTCATCAGCCCTCCCAGTCACCCCCCCTCTCCCTCCACAGCTCAGGCCCTTGTTCAAGAATACCAGTATTGGCCCTCTGTACTCCAACTGCAGACTGATCTTGCTCAGGTGAGACCTTAGAGTAACTCATCAGGGTTTGCCCAAGTGTTCCCAGGCCCCAGGAGTTTTTTCAGCATCCTTCTTGCCCTATCTGTGAGTGTCCTCGGAAAGCGGTTTTGGAAAGAACGTGTCTCTTGATCCTAGCACTTCCCTACTCAAGTGACAGATTCTGCAGAGCCCATCATCAAGATTGGTTTCCTACTCCACTCATCCTTCTCAATAACGTCCATTACCCATATCCCTTTCCTTAAGTTTTAAAATTCTGTTCCCAAGGTTTCTCTCAAGAGAAAGGTGGCTTTTCCACTTGCTTTTATCTCTGACTCTAGCTCTTCACTTGTCTAAAGTCTGAGCTCTCCTGTCTTCATAGTGTCAAACTGCAGGTTTCACCTTGCAATTTCATAAATATTCTCGTGTCCATGACTCTGCTCCCAGTCCTAGGCTGGCTGGGAGTTGGTGCATTTAGAGAAATTAATTATGGTTTCTCACCTATCTCCCAGGCTTCTCATTTCCTCTGTACCCGCCCTGTCCTTCCCTCAGGAATCTCAGGACCCCTTCCTGGGCAATTCTTTCATTGTCATCTCCCACCCCTGCACCCAACCTCCCCCAGGCCAGAGAAGGACAAGGCAGCCACTGGAGTGGACGCCATATGTACCTACCACCTTGACCCTCAAAGCCCTGGACTGGATAGAGAACAGCTGTACTGGGAGCTGAGCCGGTTGACCCATGACATCACTGAGCTGGGCCCCTACACCCTGGACAGGGACAGTCTCTATGTCAATGGTGAGCAGCTTTGCTGTGGTTGAATCTCTTCCTCCTTGCTGGGCAGCCCTTCCTGTCTGGCTTGAGGTCATACTTCCTGACTGGATGTTGAAGCTTCTGCCATGGGATGATTGATGTCAGAACTTCATTATTTTTTTCTGTATCTTGGTCTGAGTTCATTCTCCAGACCCTGGTCTCTGAAGTGAATATGCTGATAGAGAACCTCTAATGGTTCCTGTTTCATGAAATTCCTATTCCACCAGGGTAGCCCTAATTCCTGTTTGGTCCCCCACCTCTCCCTAACCCTTACCCACTATCCTCCTTCCCTCTCTCTGCCGGTTTCACTCACTGGAGCTCCATACCAACCACTATCAGTGAGTATTCAACTGATGTTTCAGTACCCCCAATTCTACTCCAAGCAGGGCAGGAGCTGAGCCCTCCCTATAAACACGTATGTCCTGTTCATGAGAGAAGGTGCTGGGAGAGCACAAGTTATTCCCTCTCCCCTATGCCCAAAAGAAACACAGTTCAAGACCCTCCTGCAGCGAGCCTCATAATAGTCCTACCTACTGGCATTTCTGCTGTGAGAATGCTTGCTGCTTTCACTGATGAGGGCTTCTCCTTAGCTCCTGGGACCTCCACAGTACACCTGGGAACCTCTGGGATCCCATCTTCTCTCCCTGAACCTACAGGTAACTATCAGCCAATGGCACCTCCATTAGAGCATCCCTGATGAATGTAAACATTTCTGCCATTATGCACTTAAACAAAGATAAAAGTCATAGTAAATCTAGTGATGAGGAGTTCATCCGCAAGCTTTGTTGAGCTCCTACTGTGTGCCAGACCCTGGAGATACAGCAGGGAATATAGAAATAGATAGCAGTCTCTGCTTAAGATAGCTTATATTCCTGTGATGATGGTGATGTAGGTGATGGTGATGACGATGGGGGTGGTGATAATGATCATGATAAAGTTGATGGTGGTGGTGATGACAATTATGATGACTGATGACGATGATGACAATGCTGGGGGTGGTGGTTTTGACGGTAATAGTTATGTAAGGATAGTAATAATTATGATGGTGGTGATTGACAAAAATTATGGTGATACTGACACTGATGATAATGAAGATGGTGATGGTACTGGTGCTGGTGGTGATGGGGATGATGAGGATAATGGTGGTGATGATGACAGTAATACTACTGACGGTGACAATCATGGTGATATTGACAGTGATGATAATGAAGATGGTGATGGTGATGGTGCTGGTGGTGATGGGGATGATGAGGATAATGGTGGTGATGATGACAGTAATACTACTGATGGTGGCAATCATGGTGATATTGACACTGATGATGCTGATGATAATGGTGATGGAGGTGATGATTGGGATGATCGTTACGGTGGTAATGATAATGATGATGATGATGGTGGTGGCGGTGGTGGGGTCGGTGCTGATGGCGGTGATGATGACAGTAATAATACTCATGGAGGCAATCACAGTGATGTTGAAAATGAAGGTGGTGTTAACAATGGCAATAGATGGGATCTGGCACTACGGAACACCGCGAGCTATGCTTAGCACCTAACTGCTATTATTTAATGTGCCCTATCAAAAACATCTATCTTAATAGCCAAAGGAGGCATGAAAACCTTATATTTTATCACTCACTTTAAATCCTGTTTAGAAATAAATCTATTGCAAGCTCTTAAATGTTCTCTACTTTTAAACAGAGTGTTTATTTCCCCACCTTCACTATAGCTGCCAGCCCTCTCTTAGTACCGTTCACACTCAACTTCACCATCACCAACCTACAGTATGAGGAGAACATGGGTCACCCTGGCTCCAGGAAGTTCAACACCACGGAGAGGGTTCTGCAGGGTCTGGTGAGAGCCCCACCTATCTCACTCTGCCCTACCCACCTTACCTATATCACCTATATGTCACCTATATGGCCATGGAAGATCTCACCCACCTCCCCTCACCCCCAGAGGTAAAAGCCCCACCCAGCCTACTGATATCAGCTCTACCAACTGGAGCCAGCCCCCTACCTCACTTCTGCCCTGCCCCTACTTCCTCAGCCCTACCACTCACCTCCCTCTGCCTCCCCCCACAGCTCAAGCCCTTGTTCAAGAGCACCAGTGTTGGCCCTCTGTACTCTGGCTGCAGACTGACCTTGCTCAGGTGAGATCTTAGAATTTCCAGCCTGGCTGCCCCAGTTGTTCATAGTCTCAATGAGTTTGGACTTCTTTTTCCTGTCCCCTTTGTGGTTATTCTTACCAAAGATGGAATTCAGGAAACAGTGGCTCCAGGACTAACCTGTCTCCTGGTACTAGCCGTGCCCCTGCCCCCCACTTCCAAACTGACTTAGAGATTCCCGAGTCCATCAGCAGGACTGGACTTGTACTGTGGCCATCCCTTCAAATTCCTGGTTTCCCCCCACCTCCCTTGACTTTAGGTGTTAAATTCTGTAACCAGGATTTCTCTCAAGACGAACATGCCTCAACCACCTGCTTTCATACCCAATTCCAGCTCTTCACCTATCTCAAGTCTGAGCTCTCCTGTTTCCATGCTGTGAGAATGGAGGATCCACCCTGACATTTTAGGAAAACGATTATGTACACAATTATGCTTGCCATCCCAGGCCAGCCAGTGCACTCAGAGAACCTAACTGTTGCTTCTTACCTCTGTATTAGACTTTTTATTTCCTCTGTCCTTCTTGTCCTTCACTCTGCCATCTCAGAACTTCTCCTTAAACAACTCATTTGTTGTCATTCTCCTCACTTCCTCTCCCCCAGGCCTGAAAAGGATGGAGCAGCCACCAGAGTAGACACCGTCTGCCACTATCACCCTGACTCCAAAAGCCCTGGGCTAGACAGAGAGCAGCTGTACTGGGAGCTGAGCCAGTTGACCCGCAGCATCACTGAGCTGGGCCCCTACACCCTGGACAGGAACAGTCTCTATGTCAATAGTAAGCAGCTGTGATGTGATTAGAGTCTTTTTCTCCTGGCTGGGTAGCCTCTACTCTCTGGCTTGAGGTCCCATGCCCTGCCTGGACATTGAAGGCTAGGACACGTCTGTATGTGGTGATTGATGTCAGAATGTCATGATTTCTTCTTTATCTTGAACTGATTTCATCCTTAGTACCTTCTTCCCTTATACGTAGATCCTGACAGAGAATCTCCAGAGGCCCCTGTTTCATGAAACTCCTTTCATTCCACCTGGGTAACCTTGACTTTTGTTTGATTCCCCCATCTCTCCCTTGACTCTTATCAACTCTCCTCGCTTCCTCTTTATACAGGATTCACCCATCGGAGCTCTGTGCCCACCACCAGCAGTGAGTATTCTACTGATGTTTCAGTGGTCCCAATCCTACACCAAGTTCATCAGGAGCTACCCCCTATTCATAAGCCCTTATGTCCTTTTCATAAGGGAAAGAACATAGAGGGCACAAATTATTCCCTTCCCCGCTGCCTCAGCTAACCAGAGTCCCAGCTGAATCCCTACATGCAAAAGTCCCCATGAATAGTCCCTCCTGCTGCCATTACTTCCATGAGAGCGCTTGCTCCTTTCACTGATGAGGGCTTCTCCTCAGCTTCCGGGGCCTTCACAGTACAGCTGGAAACCTCTGGGACTCCATCATCCCTCCCTGGTCCCACAGGTAAGTACCTCAACGGCACCTCTGTTAGAGCAAGGTTGGTAAGTGTAAACATCTCTGCCATTATTCACTCAAAGGCGGAAATTTACAGTAAATCTAGTAACGATAAGTCAACTAACCAACTTCATTGAGCACTGCCTCTGTATCAGGACCTGGATATACATTAGGGAACAAAAGAAAAGAAAAAGCACTGCCCTCAGTGAGCTTATATTATTGTGATGATGATGATGGAGAGATGGTGATGATGATGGGGGTGGTGGTGGTGGTGATGATGGTAAGGATAATGTGATGGTTGTGATGATGATGGTTGTGGTGGTGGTAATCATGGGAAAAACGATGGTCGTGGTGATGGTGGGATGATGGTGGTGAAGGTGGGGATTACAATTGGCAATAATTATGGGTATGTTGGCAATAATGATAATAATGATGATGATGACGGTTGTGTTGGTTGTGGTGATGATGATAGCAATGGTGATGATGATGGTAAAGATGGTGACGGTTGTTTGGATGATGACAGTAGTGTTGCTGGTTGTGATGGGAATGATGATGTGATTGTAGTGATGATGTCTGTGGTGGTGTTCATGCAGATTGTGACACTGGTGATGGTGGTGTTACCGAGGATGACAATAGTGATGGCAACGGTGATTATGATGACAATGATCATGATTATTCAGATGACAGTGATGGAGATTATGTTGGTAATGATGATATGACAATGGTGATGATGTTTGTGGTAGTGTTGATGGGGATTATCATGGTGGTGCTGGTGGCGGTGCTGATGGTGACAATAATGGTGATGATGATGGTGATGAAGATAATGGTGATTACAGAGGTAACAGGTATTATCTGATATTTTTCAGCACTGAATATGCACCAAAAGCTGGGCTCAGAATCTAACCAGTATTATTTAATATGCCTTAAAAAATAATTTCTAACAAGAAGGGCACAGAAAAATTTTATTTTGTCATTCATTTTAAATTCTGTTGCATATGATTAAAAATAAATCTATTGCAAACTCTTCAAGTCTATTGCCAAAGTAGAGGACCTTGAAGAGTTTGCAGTAACTTATTTTTAATCATATGCAACAGATTAAAAATACAAACAAATACAATAGGGTTTGTTTCCCACCTTTTACTACAGCCACCAGCCCCCTACTGCTGCCATTTACCCTCAATTTTACCATCACTAACCTGCAGTATGAGGAAGACATGCATCGCTCTGGCTCCAGGAAGTTCAACACCACGGAGAGGGTCCTTCAGGGTCTGGTGAGAGCCCTGCCCACCTTACTCTGCCCTGCCCACCTTACCTGGTCCCAACAATGTCACCCATGCCAGGGCCATGGAAGAGAATCTCATCCACTTCCCCCAGAGACACAAGCCCTGCCCACTGGTGCCAGCTGCACCTGCCACACTTGTGCCCCACCACTATGCCCCCAGCCCTCCTAGTCACCTCCCTCTCCCTCTTCCACAGCTCAGGCCCTTGTTCAAGAACACCAGTGTCGGTCCTCTGTACTCTGGCTGCAGACTGGCCTTACTCAGGTGAGACCTTGTAAGAGGCAACCTGGCTGCCCCAGTTATTCCCAGTCTCAAAGAGTTTGGACTGTTTTTTTTCTTGCCATCCTTGTGAATGTCCTCACAACAGATGGAATTCAGGAGGCAGTGGCTTCAAAACTAATCTGTCTCCTGATACCATCAGCACCACTCCCGATCACGTGAGAGATTCTGCAGAGACCATCAGCAGAATTGGGCTTCAACCTTGGGCCTCCCTCTGAATTCCCTCCTTTCCACTCACCTCCCTTTCCTCCAGCTGTTAAATTCTGTGCTCAGGATTTCTCTTAAGACAAACATACCTCATCCATTTGCTTTCATCCCCAATTCCAGCTCTTTATCCGTCTCATGTCTGAGTACCATATGTAGTCATAGGCATCATTTTGATTTGAGCTGGGATTTATTTAGGATAGGTAAAAGGTGGTATGTTATGTAGTCAGGGATGGGATACTGGTAGCTGGCAAAAGTGAGCTTTTTTCTTGTCTCCATGCCATGAGAATGCAGGCTTCACCTTGCAATTTTATGAAAGTTCTTGCACCTATGACATGGCTCACAGTCCTGGGCTGGCTGGCAGCCAGGACATTCAGAGAATCTAAATGTGATTTCTTACCTCTTTCCCATGCTTCTCATTCCCTCTGGCCCCTTCCTGTCTGGCCCCAAGAAATCTCAGAACTCCTCCTGAGGCAATTTTTAAATTGTTATTCGCTTCGTCTGCCCTCCCCAGGCCTGAGAAAGATGGGGCAGCTACCAGAGTGGATGCTGTCTGCACCCATCGTCCTGACCCCAAAAACCCTGAGCTGGACAGAGAGCGGCTGTACTGGGAGCTGAGCCAGCTGACCCAGAGCATCACTGAACTGGGCCCCTACACCCTGGACAAGAGCAGTCTCTACGTCAATGGTGAGCAACTTGGATGTGGCTAGAGTCTCTTCCTTCTTGCTGGGCAGCCTCTACTCTCTGGCCTGAGGTCACACTCCCTGCCTGGCTACTGAAGCCTCAGCCATGTTGTCTGTATGTGGTGGATAAGGTCAAAACTTCATGGTTTCTTCTTCATCTCAAACTGAGTTTACCCTCAGGACCTGCTTTCTAAATCTGAGGGTGCTGATAGAGAATCTTCAATGGCCTGTGTTCTGGGAAACTCCTTCCATTGCACCAGGGTACTCCACCATTCCCTTAAACACTTACCCACTCTTCTCCCTTCATCTCAATGCAGGTTTCACCCATCGGAGTTCTGTGATGACCACCAGAAGTGAGTATTAACTGATGTTCCAGTACTCCTGATCCTATGCCATACAGGGCAGGAGCTTACCTCTCCTTCTGTGCCCCTATATCCTCTTCATGAGGGAAGGAATGGAGAGAGCACAAGTTATTCCTTTTCCCTCTGGCCCGGCTCCAGATGGAGATCCTGCTAAAGCCCCACATGTAGCAAGGCCCGTAAATATTCCTACCTGCTGGTGTTTCTGCCATGAGAGTGTTTGCTACTTTCACTAATACAGCAAACCTTCTCCTCAGCTCCTGAGACCTCCACAGTGCACCTGGGGACCTCTAGAACTCCAGCCTCCCTGTCTGGACCCACAGGTGAGCACCATTCAGTGGCATCTCTATTACAGCATGCCTGAGGAGTGTCAACATCTCTGCCATTTTCACTCAAATAAAGATAAAGTCGTAGTGAATCTAGTGATGAGAAGTCAACCAACAAATTTTGTTGAGCACCTGGCTTCTTCAGGGCCCTAGGAATAAGGCAGGGAACACAAAAGAAATAAAAATCTCTGCCCTCAGGAAGGTTATATTATTGTGATGATGATGATGATGATGATGGTAGGGTTGGTGGTGGTGATGGTGGTGCACGTGACAATGATGATGGTGTTGCTGCTGATGGTGGTGGTAGGGATTTTGATGGTGGTGATGATGATAGTGGTGGCGATTATGGCAAGGATGATGGTGGTGGTGGTGATGTGATGGTTCTGGTGGTAACTGACCATGTGATCGTAATGTTGACATGAGGATAATGAAGGTGATGACGATGGTGGTGGTGGTGGTAAGAATGATATGATGAGGGTGTTAGTGACCATGTGCTAATGGTGATTACATGGATAATGATGGTTGTGGTGGTGGTGTGATGATGGTGGTGATGATGGGGTGGGATGGTAGGGATTATGATGGTTTCAGTGCTGACGCTGGTGCTGACGACAGTAATGATGGTGATGGTCACAGTGTTGCTGATGTTGCTGATGATCATGGTGTTGACAAAGGTAGTAGACAATGTCTAGTGGTATGGACTACTGAATATGCACCAGGAGCTGTGCTCAGCATCTAGCTGCTATTATTTAGCATGCTCTATGAAAACTATCTATCATTATAGTCAAGGGAGGTATGAAAACCTTTTATCACTTTAAATCCTGTTACGTATGTTTAGAAATAATTCTATCACAATGTTAGTCCACCTTTGAACACAGCATTTATTTTCCACCTTCACTATAGCTGCCAGCCCTCTCCTGGTGCTATTCACAATTAACTTCACCATCACTAACCTGCAGTATGAGGAGAACATGCATCACCCTGGCTCTAGGAAGTTTAACACCACGGAGAGAGTCCTTCAGGGTCTGGTAAGAGCCCCACCCACCTCATTCCACCCCCACTTTCCCTGTTTAGTACTGTCCACCTCACCTGTGGAAGGTGGGAAGGCATGGAAGATCTCACCTACCTCATCTTGGCCCCAGATATGCATGCCCCAACCACTGATGCCAGCCCCACCAACTGTTGCCAGCCATGCCTACCTCCCTTCTACCATACCCCTATGACTTCAGTCCTCTCACTCGCCTCCCCTCCCTCCCTCCACAGCTCAGGCCCTTGTTCAAGAACACCAGTGTTGGCCCTCTGTACTCTGGCTGCAGACTGACCTTGCTCAGGTGAGAACTGAGAACAGCCAGTCTGGCTGCTCTTAGAAGTTTGACCTGCTTCCTTTCTGCACTCCCTGGAGATGTCTGCAGCATAGGTGGAATCTAGGAGGCAGTGGCTCCAAGACCAACATGCTTCCTGATCTTACCACCTCTCCCCCTCATCTGAGAGATTCTACAGAGCCATCAGCAGGACTGGGCTTCTACCTTGGTCATCCCTCAGAATTCCCTCCTTTCCCCTACCTGCCTTTCTGCCAGTTGTTAAATTCTCTTCCCCGAAATTATTCCCAAGAAAAGCACACCTCATCTACTTGCTTTCATCCCCAATCCCAGCTCTTCACCTGTCTCAAGTATGAGTTCTCCTGATCCCATGCTACAAGAATGCAGTTTCCACTTTGGAATTTTACAAAAATCCTTGCATCCATGATTCTGCTCATAGTCGTGGGCTGGCTGAGAGCCAGTGCACTCAGAGAATGGAAGTGTGGCTTCTCCCTTCTGTATCAGGCTTCTCATTTCTTCTGGACCCTTCTGGACCCTTGCCTCCTGGGATCTCAGGACCCCTCCCTTGGCAATCCATGTATTATCTTTCCCCAATCTTGCCCTCCCCAGGCCAGAGAAGAATGGTGCAGCCACTGGAGTGGATGCCATCTGCACCTACTGCTCTGACCCTAAAAACCCCGGGCTGGACAGAGACCAGTTATACTGGGAGCTGAGCCAGCTGACCCAGAGCATCACTGAGCTGGGCCCCTACACCCTGGACAGGAACAGTCTCTATGTCGATGGTGAGTCGCTTTGGTGTGGCTGGAGTCTCTTCCTCCTTGCTAAGCAGAATCTACTCTCTGCCTTGAGGTCACACTCCCTGCCTGGCTGTTGAATACTCGGCCATGTTGTCTGTGTGTGATGGCTGGGGTTGGAACTTCATGGTTTCTTTTTCATCTTGGACTGAGTTCATCCTCAGGATCCACTTTCTAGATCTGAGGGTGCTGATACAGAATCTTCAATAACTCGTGTTCTAGGAAATTTCTTCAATTGCCCCAGAGTACTCTGACCCCTATATAGTTCCCCACCACTCCCTTAATCCTTACCCACTCTCCTCCCTCCCTCTCTACACAGGTTTCACACAGCGGAGCTCCGTGCCCAGCACCAGCAGTGAGTATTCCACTGATGTTCCAGTGCTCCTGTTCCTATACCATGCAGGGCAAGAGCTGATCCCTTCTCACCTGCCCCTATGTCCTCTATGAGCAAAGGAGCTGGGACAGCATAAGTTACTCTCTTCTCCTTCTGGCCCAAGTCTCTTCAGAGAGAGACCCAGCTCAAGCCCCACAGGCAGCAAGGTCCATACATACTCTGATCTGCTGGCATTTCTGCCATGAGAGGATTTGATGCTTTCACTAATGAGGCCCTCTCCTCAGCTCCTGGGACCTCCTCAGTGGACCTGGGAACATCTGAGACTCCAGCTTCTCAACCTGGTCCCTCGGGTAAGTACAAATCAGTTGCATCTCTGTTAGAGCATGCCTGATGGGTGTCAACATCTCAGCCATTTTTGCTTAAATAAAGATTAAAAAATCCTAGTGAATCTACTGATGAGGAGTCATCTAACAACCTTAATTGAGTGCCTAGTTTCTGCAGGGCTCTAGGGATAAGGCAGAGAACACAAAAGAGAGAAAAATCTCTGCTGCAAGAAAGCTGATTTTATTGTGAGGGTGATGGGGTTGTTGGTGATGAGGTCACTGGAGATGGTGACAATATGCTAGTGGTGATGATGGTGATAAGGATGATGATTATGAAGATGGGGATGGGGATGGGGATGAAGGAGGGGATGATGATGGATGATGGAGGGGTCATTATGACCGTGGTTTTTTTGGTCATAATTTTGGTGTTGATGTGGGTGGTGCTGATGCTGGTGGTGACGACAATAATAATAGTGAGGGTCACAGTGTTCATGACATTGATGATGACAGTGGCGATAACAAAGGTAATATTTAGTATTACAGAACTCTGTATATGTACCAAAAGGTATGCCAAATACTACTATTATTTAGTAGGCTCTGTTAGAGACTTCTGTCATTGTAGTCAAGGGACACATGGAAACCTTTTACTTTACTCTCTCTTTAAATCCTGTTGCATATGTTTAGAAATACTCCTTTTGGAAACATATAATGTTCTCTACTTTTGAACATATTGTTTCTTTCCCACCTCCACTACAGCTGCCAGCCCTCTCCTGGTGCCGTTCACTCTCAACTTCACCATCACCAACCTCCGGTATGAGGAGAACATGCAGCCTCCTGGCTCCAGGAAGTTCAACACCACGGAGAGGGTCCTTCGGGGCCTGGTAAGAGCCCTGCCTGTCTCACTCTCCCTGGATCACCTTGTCTGGTCCCACCTATCTCACTCATAACAGGGCTTAAAACAAGATCTCACCCACCTCCCCTCAAACCCAGAGACATGAGCCTTCATCCACTGATGCCAGGCGCACCTGCTGGTGCCAGCCCAATTACTACTACTCTGACCTTACCCCCTCAGCCGTCCTACTCACCTCCCCCTCCTTCCTCCACAGCTCAGGCCCCTGTTCAAGAGCACCAGTGTTGGCCCTCTGTACTCTGGCTGCAGACTGACCTTGCTCAGGTGAGACTTTAGAATAGCCAGTCTGGCTGCCTCAATTGTTCCCAGTCTCCATGGGTTCAGACTTTTTTTCTGCCCTCTCTGTGGTTATTCTTATCGAAGATGGAACTCAAGAAACAGTGGTTCCAAGATTAACCTTTCTCCCAGTATTACCACTGCCCTCTGCCCCGCTACCCAAATCAATTGAGAGATTCCTCAGGGTCCATCAGCAGGATTGGACTTCCGCCCTGGCCATCCCTCTGAATTCCCTCTTTTCTCCCCACCTCCCTTGCCTTTAGGTGTTAAATTCTCTAGCTAGGATTTCTCTCAAGACAAACATGCCTCATTCATTTGTTTAATTCCCAATTCCAGCTCTTCACCTGTCTCAAGTCTAAGATCTCCTGTCCCCATGCCATGAGAGTGCAAGAGCCAGACTGCAGTGTTAGAAAAATTCTTGTATCCATAACTATGCTCACTATCCCAAGCTGGACAGTATAGTGCACTCAGAGAATCTACATGTGGCTTCTCATCTGTGTATCAGGCTTCTCATTTCCTCTGGCCCCTTCCTGTCTTTCACCCAGCAATCTTGGGACTCCTCCCTAGACAAACATTTATTATTATTCCCCTCACCTGCCTTCTCCAGGCCTGAGAAGGATGGGGAAGCCACTGGAGTGGACACCATCTGCACCTACCAGCCTGACCCCAAAAGCCCTGGGCTGGACAGAGAACAGCTATACTGGGAGCTGAGCCAGCTGACCCATGGCATCACTGAGCTGGGCCCCTACACTCTGGACAGGGACAGCCTCTTTGTCAATGGTGAGCAGCTGTGATGTGGTTGGAGTCTCTTCCTCCTTGCTGGGCAGCCTCTTCTCTCTGTCTTGAGGTCACACTCTCTGCCTGGCCATTGAAGGCTTGGCCACATTGTCTGCATTTGATGATTGATCTGAACTTCATGGTTTCTTCTTCATCTTGCACTGAAGACCTGCATCCTCAGGATCTTCTTCCTTGATCTGAGGGTACTGATAGAGAATCTCCAAAGTCCATGTTCCCTGAAACTCCTTCAGTTGCACCAGGGTAGCCCTGACCTCTTATTGGTCCCCTACCTCTCCTTTAATCCTCACTCACTCTTCTCCCTCCCCTCTCTATGCAGGTTTCAGCCATCGCTCTGTACCCACCACCAGCAGTGAGTATTCCACTGATGTTCCAGTGGCCCCAACCCTACGCCAATCCTGGCAGGACCTGACCCCTTATCCTATTCCCCTATGTCCTCTTCATGAGCAAAGGAGCTGGGAGAGCACAAGTTATTCCCTTTCCCCCTCTGGCCCAAGTCTCTTCAGAGAGAAACCCAGCTCAAGCCCCACATCCAGCAAGGCCCATAAATTCTCCTGCCTGCTGGCATTTCTGCCATGACAGAGTTTGCTGTTTTCACTGATGAGGTCCTCTCCTCAGCTCCTGGGATGTCCACAGTGGACCTGGGAACATCCAGGACTCCAGCTTCTATATCTGTTCCCTCAGGTAAGTACCAGTCAATCACATCGCTTTTAGAGCATACCTGATGAATGTCAACATCTCTGCCATTTTCACTCAAATAAAGATGAAATGTCCTAGTGAGTCTAGTGAGGATGAGTCAACCAATAAACTTTATTGAGCACCTAGTTTCCGCAGGGTTCTGGGGATAAGGCAGAGAACACAAAAGAGATAAAAGTCTCTGTCTCCAGAGAGCTTATTTTATTGTGGGGGTGATGGGGATTGTTGGTGGTGAGGTTACTGGAGATAATGTTAGTAATGATGGAGATGAAGATGATACTTATGAAGACGGTGGTGATGATGATGGTGGTGATGGTGGTGATTATGGAAGGGATGATAGTGGTGTTGGTGATGGTGGTGGATTTGGTAGTGATTGACAATGGTAATGGTGATGGTGACAACGAGAATGGTGATGATGATAATGGTGGTGGTGGTGTTTAGATGGTAATCATGTGGTGATGATGACGGTGTTGATGGTGGTTATGGGAAGAATGATACTGGTGTAGTGATGGTGGTTGTGGTAGTGACTGACAGTAGTGGTGATGCTGACAATGGTGGTGGCGGTGTTATGATGTTAACAATGACATGATGATGAAGGTGATTATAGTGCTGGTGGCGATGATGTAGCTGATGCTTGTTTTGGTGATGGTTATGGTGATGATGGTGGGGATGATAGGCATTAAGATGGTTATGGTTTTGGTGCTGATGCTGGTGGTGATGACAATAACAGTGAGGGTGACAGTGTTGGTGAGATTGATGAGGACAAAGGCAATAGATAATACTTAGTATTACAGAACACTGAATATGCACCAAGACCTATGCTCAGCATCCAGCTACTACGATTTAGTACGACCTGTTAGAAATGTCTATCATTATAGTTGAGGGAAGCATGGAAACGTTTTATTTTATTCTCTCTTTAAATCCTGTTGCATATCTTTGGAACTAAGTCATTCGGAAAGTTACCATGTTCCCTATTTTTGAATAGATTATTTTCCACCCCCCCACTACAGGTGCTAGCCCTCTCCTGGTGCCGTTCACTCTCAACTTCACCATCACCAACCTCCGGTATGAGGAGAACATGCAGCACCCTGGCTCCAGGAAGTTCAACACCACAGAGAGGGTCCTTCAGGGCCTGGTAAGAGCCCCGCCTGTCTCATTCTGTCCAGTTCACCTTGTCTTGTCCCACCTATCTCAGTCATAACAGGGCATGAAACAAGCTCTCACCCATCTCCCCTCAGTCCCAGAGACCCAAGGCTGCCTCCACTGATGCCACACCCACCTGCTGGTGCCAGCCTCAATGACTAGTCCCCTGCCCCTACCCGGTCAGCCGTCCTACTCACCTCCCTCTCCTTCCTCCACAGCTCAGGCCCCTGTTCAAGAGCACCAGTGTTGGCACTCTGTACTCTGGCTGCAGACTGATCTTCCTCAGGTGAGACCTTAGAATAGCCAGCCTGGCCACCCCAATTTTTCCCAGTCTCCATGAGTTTGGACTTCTTTTTTCCTGCCCTCTCTGTGTTGATTCTCACCAAAGATAGAATTCAGGAAACAGTGGCTCCAAGACTAACCTGTCTCCTGATATTACCACTGCCCCCTACAGCCCCACCCAAATCGACTGAGAGTTTCCACAGGGTCTATCAGTAAGATTGGACTTCTGCCCTGGCCATCCCTCTGAATTCCTTCTTTTCTCCCTGACTCTCCCAAGCCTTTAGGTGTCAAATTCTCTAACTAGGATTTCTCTCAAGACAAACATACCTCATTCACTTGTTTAATTCCCAATTCCAGCTCTTCACCTGTCTCAAGTCTAAGCTCTCTTATCCCCATGCCATGAGAATGCAAGAGCCAGACTGCAGTGTTAGAAAAATTCTTGTATCCACAACTATGCTCACCATCCCAAGCTGGACAGTAGTCAGTGCACTCAGAGAATCTAAGTGCGGCTTCTCATCTGTGTATCAGGCTTCTCATTTCCTCTGGCCCCTTCCTGTCCTTCACCCAGCAATCTTGGGACTCCTCCCTAGACAAACATTTATTATTATTCCCCCTCACCTGCCTTCTCCAGGCCTGAGAAGGATGGGGAAGCCACTGGAGTGGACACCATCTGCACCTACCAGCCTGACCCCAAAAGCCCTGGGCTGGACAGAGAACAGCTATACTGGGAGCTGAGCCAGCTGACCCATGGCATCACTGAGCTGGGCCCCTACACTCTGGACAGGGACAGCCTCTTTGTCAATGGTGAGCAGCTGTGATGTGGTTGGAGTCTCTTCCTCCTTGCTGGGCAGCCTCTCCTCTCTGTCTTGAGGTCACACTCCCTGCCTGGCCATTGAAGGCTTGGCCACATTGTCTGCATTTGATGATTGATCTGAACTTCATGGTTTCTTCTTCATCTTGCACTGAAGACCTGCATCCTCAGGACCATTTTCCATGATCTGAGGGTGCTGATAGAGAATCCCCAAAGTCCATGTTCCCTGAAACTCCTTCAGTTGCACCAGGATAACCCTGACCCCTTTTGGCCCCCCACCTCTCCTCTAACCCTTACCCACTCTCCTCCTTCCCTCTCTATGCAGGTTTCACCCATCGAAGCTCTGTGCCTACCACCAGCAGTGAGTATTCTACTAACCTTCCAGTGGCCCCAATCCTACTACAAGCAGGACAGGAGCTGACCCCCTTCCCCTATACCCCTATATCTTCTTCATGTGGGAAGTGTCTGAGAGGGCACAAGATATTCCCTTTCCTTCTGGCCCAGCTCCAGAGAGATACTCATCTTAAGCCCCACATGTAAAAATACTTCTATTTGCTGGCATTTCTGCCGTGTGAGAATTTGCTGCTTTAACTAATGGGCTTCTCCTCAGCTCCTGAGACCCCCACAGTGGATCTGGGAACATCTAGGACTCCAGCCTCAATACTTGGCCCTTCAGGTAAGTACCAGTCAATGGTACCTCTAGTAGAGTATGCATGATGAGTGTCAACATCTCTGTCCTTTTCACTCAAATAAAGATTAAAAAGCATATCAAATCTACTGATGATGAGTTACCCACAAACTTTTTTGAGCACCCACTCTCTGCCAGGCCCTAGGAATAAGGCAGGGAACACAAAAGAGGTAAAAATCTCTGCCCTCAAAGAGCTTATTTTATTTTGAGGATGATGTGGGATAGCGGTGGTGATGACATTGCTGGAGATGATTGCAATAATGATGGTGATGCTGATGACCACAATGTGATGATGATGGTCATTAGGAAGATGATGATGATGATGATATTGATGATGGTAATGACAATGTGATGACGATGATGATAGTGGTGGTGATTATGGGAAGGACGACAGTGGTGGTGGTGGTGGTGGTGGTGACGGTTGTGGTGGTGACTGACAATGTGATGGTGATGTGGGCAATGAGGATGATGACGATAGTGGTGGTGGCCGTGGTTATGAAGGTTAAGGATGATGTGATAATGGTGTTGGTGATCATGGTACTAGTGGTGGTGATGTAGATCAGGATGGTTTGGTGGTATTGGTGGTGATGATGATGATGGTGGCGGTGGTGATGGTGATGATGGTGGTGTTGGTGTTGATGATGATGATGGTGGTGGTGGTGATGGTGGTGGTGGTGGTGATGGTGGTGATGGTGGTGGTGATGGTGATGGTTATGATGGTAGTGTTGGAGTTGGTGATGTTGATGCTGGTGGTGTTGGTGGTGATGATGGTGGTGGTGGTGGTGATGGTAAAGATGAAACAATGGTGGTGATGGTGCAGGTGATGATGTGGATGATGATGGTGATGGTGGTGGGGATGATAGGAATTATTGATGATCATGGTTTTGGTCCTGATAGTGGTGGTGATGGCAATAATGAAAGCATTGGTGATGATAATGATGGTGGTAATAACAAAGGTAATAGATAGTATCTAGTATTATGGAACAACACTGACGATGCGCCAAAGGTTATGCTTGGCATCTAACTATTATTTAGCATAGTCTATGAAAATCTTTGATCATTATAGTCAAGGGAGGCATGAAAACCTTCTATTTTATCACTCTCTTTAAATCCACTTGCATATGTTTAGAAATAAGTCTGTTACAAACTCTTAAATGTTCTCTACTTTTGAACATAGTGTGTATTTCCCACCTCCACTACAGCTGCCAGCCATCTCCCAATACCATTCACCCTCAACTTCACCATCACTAACCTACAGTATGAGGAGAACATGTGGCCTGGCTCTAGGAAATTCAACGCTACAGAGAGGGTCCTTCGGGGTCTGGTGAGAGCCCTGCCCACCTCACTCTCCCCTGCCCACCTTGTCTAGTTCCACCTACGTCACCCATGCCAAGGCATGGAAGATCTCGCCCACCTCCCCCTCACCCGAGACCTGAAAGCCCCGCCTCCTGATTATAGCCTCTCCCACCTTACATCTTCCTCGCCCCTACATCCTCAGCCAGCCTACTCATCTCCCTCTTCCTCCTCCACAGCTAAGGCCCTTGTTCAAGTACACCAGTGTTGGCCCTCTGTACTCTGGCTGCAGACTGACCTTGCTCAGGTGAGAGCTGAGAATAACCAGTCTGGCTGCCCCAAGTATTCCCAGGCCCAAGGAGTTTGGTCAACTTTCTTCCTGCCTTCCCTATGGAAGTCCTCAGCACAAGTGGAATTCAGGCAGTGGTGGCTCCAGGACCAATATGTCTCCTGATCCTACCACCTCCCTCATCAACTGAGAGGACTTGCAGGGCCCATCAGCTAGATTGGGCTTCTCCCTTGGTCATCCCTCTGAAGTTGTTATTTCTCCCCACCTCCCTTTCCTTCAGGTGTTAAATTCTCTTCCAAAATTTCTCTCAAGACAAACATGCCCCATCCACTTGCTTTCATCTCCAAGTCCAGCTCTTAATGTTTCTCAAGTCTGGGCCCTCCTGTCCCCCATGCCATGAGAATGCAATTTTATAAAATTCTTGCATTCCTGACTCTACTCACATTCCCAGATTGCCTCAAAGTTGGTGCATTCAGAGAATCTTAGTGTGGCTTCTCACCTGTCTACCAGGATTCTCATTTCCTCTGTCCCCTTCCTGTCCTGCCCCCAGGAAGCTCAGAAGGTCTCCCTGTAGGAAATCTATTTAATGTCATTCCCCTTCCCCTGCCCCCAGGCCCGAGAAGGATGGGGGAAGCCACCAGAGTGGACGCCATCTGCACCCATCGCCCTGACCCCACAGGCCCTGGGCTGGACAGAGAGCAGCTGTATTTGGAGCTGAGCCAGCTGACCCATGGCATCACTGAGCTGGGCCCCTACACCCTGGACAGGGACAGTCTCTATGTCAATGGTGAGCAGCTGTGATGTGGTTGGAGGTTCTTCTTTGCTGAGCAGCTCTCACCCTCCTCTGACTTGAGATCACACTCCCTGACTGGCCACTGAAGTCTTGGCTATGTTGTCTGTGTGTGATGACTGATGTCTGAACTTCAGTTTCTTCTTCATCTTGGACTGAGTTCATCCTCAGTACCTTCTTCCCTGATCTGAGGGTGCTGATAGAGAATCTTCAAAGATCCCTGTTCCTGGAAATTCCTTCCATTCTACTAGGGTATTCGTGACCCCTATTTGATCCCCACCTGCCTTTAACCCTTACCCACTCTTCTCCTTCCCTCTCTATCAGGTTTCACCCACCAGAGCTCTGTGCCCACCACCAGCAGTGAGTATTAAACTGATGCTCCAGTGGCCCCAATTCTATGCCAAGCAGGGCAGGAGCTGACCCCTCCTCCTTTGCCCCTATGTCCTCTTCATGAAGGAAGGAGCTGAGAGGGCACAGGTTATTTCCTTTTCCTTTCTGGCCAGCTCCAGAGAGAGACTCAGCTCAAGCTCCATATGCAGCAAGGCCTGTAAATAGTTTTATTTGCTGACCTTTCTGCCATGACAGGTTTGGTTGCTTCCACTGAAGAGGCCTTCTCCATAGCTCTTGGGACCACGGTGGACCTGGAAAACTCTGGGGCTCCATCCCTTCTACTGGTCCCTTGAATAAGTACCAGCCAATGGCACTTCTGTTAGAGCATGGCTGATGAATGTAAACATCGCTTCCATTACTCACCCAAATAAAGATGGAAATTCTTTGTAAATCCAGTGATGATGAGCCAACCAATAAACATTATTGAGCACTGTCCCAAGCCTTGGGGCTCTGTGCCAAATCTTGGGGATATGGCAGGCATCACGAAACAATTAAAAATATCTCCTCTCAGATGGCTTATATTTTTATGATGATACTAATGGTGATGATGCTGATGATAGTGATGATGATGGTGATGATGATGATCATGATGGCAATGGTGATGGTGGTGGTGACAATGGTAATGATGATAATGGTGATGTTGGTAATGACGGTGGTGATGATGACAATAATGATGGTGATGGTGACAGGGAGGGTGATGATTATGATGGTGGTGGTGATAACAAAGGTAAGATAATATATGACCTTATTGGGTACTGAATATTCACCAAAGTGCTATGCTCAGTGTTTAACTAGTACTATTTAACATGATTTCTAAAAAACCTTGAATTATTATAGGCAAAAGAATCATGGGAACGTTTTATTTTATCACTCACTTTCAATCCTGTTGCATGTATATATATATTTTTAAATCAATTACAAACACATTTTCGGTGCTTTGAACATTGTGTTTATTTCCGATCGCCCCAACAGTGAGTAAACCGGCTGGTTGGAGCAACTGTGTCTTACTCTCTTGTGCTTCCATAGTATCTGCTTCAGGACCTTGTACATGGTAGATCTACAGATTTATATCTGCAGGAAATACGTGGATTTTCCCAGGGAAGGAAGGAATGAAGTATGCTTTCTTATAATATATGGAATTCCTTTCTTATAATATATGGAATTCCTCTCCTGCCCTGGTTCAACTTTAGTGCCTGCCAGAATCTACCCTGCAAAACTATATGGTATCTGCTCCTCTCCTTCATCCATGGCAGACATCATTAATTGATAGCAGCATTCATGGCAGACATCACTAATTGATAATAGCATTCATTCTCTCTCAGTTCAAAACAGCTTCAGAATGGTTACCAAAAAAAAAACAGCCCATCAGTCACTACCAATTTCGTTGGAGCTGACTCGGGATTATTGGACAGAATTCAAGAGAGTTAGGTTCCTTGATGATGTGTAGTTGGCTCTTTGGTTTTCCTAGAAGGCTCAACTCAGGCTCAGCTTGGTCATGGCTGATGTCCTTTCTTCCACTTCATTGATTTGGCTGTTGATACTTGTGTATGCTTCATGAGGTTTTTGTGCTGTGTTTTTCACCTCCATCAGGTCGTTTGGGTTCCTCTCTAAACTGGTTATTCTTGTTAGCAATTCCTTTGACCTTTTATCAAAGTTCTTAACTTCTTTGCATTGGGTTAGAACAGGCTCCTTTAGCTCATCGTAGTTATTACCCATCTTCTGAAGCCTACTTCTGTCAATTCATCCATCTGATCCTCCATCCAGTTCTGCACCCTTGATAGAGAGATGTTGCAATCATTTTGAGAAGAGGCACTCTGGCCTTTTGGGTTTTCAGCATTTTTTTCTTGATTCTTTCTCATCTTTGTGAGTTTTAGTTTCAGTCTTTGAGGCTGCTGATCCTTGGACAGGGTTTGTGTGGGGGCCTTTTTGTCGCTGTTGATGCTGTTATTGTCACTTTCTGCTTGTTTTTCCTTCAATAGTCAGTTCCCTCTTCTGTAGGGCTGCTGCAGTTTGCTGGGAGTGCATTTCAGGCCCTATTCATCTGATTCACTCCCATGCCTGGAGATGTCACTCAGGGAGGCTGGAGAGCAGCAAAGATGGGTGTCTTCTGGGACATCTGACCTCAAGGGTCACGAACCTGATGCCAGTAGGATTGCTCCTGTATAGGGTGCCTGACAATTCCTGTTGGAGAGTCTCACCCAGTTGGGTGGCACAGGGGGCAGGACCCATTTAATGAAGCACTTTTTCCCTTAGTGGAGAGGGTGTTTTTCACTGGAGGGAAACCCACTCGTCTGGGCTGCCTGGATTCCTTGGAACCACCAAGAGGAGAGACTAGGTCTGCTGGTCCGCAGAGACTGCAGCCACCCCCTACCCCTAGAGGCTCAAGCCCAGAGAGTCGGAATTCAGTCCCTCAGTCTCTGGCTGGCATTATTGAAGATCCTGCAGGGAAGCCCTGCCCACTGAGGAAGGATGAGTCAGGATTAGGCCTGAAGAGGCACTCTGGCTGCAGACTGCCACAGCTGGTGTGTCGGGCTGTGGGGACAAGTCTTGGGACAAAGCCCTGAAGCCCTCCTGGCTCCAGCAGGGGAAAAGCACAGCCTGGAGCTATAGAAATGGGTGCCGCCCTTCCCTACCCAGAGAGCTTAGCGTTAGGCAGTTGTGAGTCCCAGTGCTGGCTGTTGCTCCTCCCACAAGGAGCTCAAAGGACTTAGACCGCAGGCAGCCACAGCCAGTGCTGGTTGCCCTGGGGAATTTGGTAAGTTTAGACAGATTCCACCTGTAAGAATCTGTACGTTCTGGGGTTGGGACACTAGGCCCCAGTACCATGGGTTCACAAGTGGGATCCTCCAATCCATAAGTTGCACAGTTCTGTGGAAAAAGCACAGTTTCCCCCACGTGGGTAGTGGCATGGGTTTGCGAGTGGGATCTTCCAATCTGTGGGTTGCACAGTTCTGTGGATAAAGCACAGTCTCCCCAGCTGGGTAGCGTGCTCACTCACCACTTCCCTTGGCTAGGGGAGGGCGTTCCCCTTCCCTGTGTGTCTCTCTGGTGGGCCACTGCACCACACTGCTCTTCCTTCTCTCCATGGGTCACTGCCGGCCTTCTAGTCAATTTTGATGAGAGAACCTGGATACCTTGGTTGCCAGGGGGAGGATTCACACACTTATGGTCTTTTTCAATGGGGGAGCCTTGAGCGCTGCTGCTTCTAGTCAGCCATCTTGGCCCCCAGAGTCACAGCTATTACTTTTTTTTATTTTTTGATTATGGCAATTCTTGCAGAAGTAAGGTGGTATCCCATTGTGATTTTGATTTGCATTTCCCTGATCATTAGTGATGTTGAGCATGTTTTCATATGTTCGTTGGCCATTTATATATCTTCTTTTGAGAATTGTCTGTTCATGTCCTTAGCTCACTTTTGGATGGGATTGTTTTTTTCATGTTAATTTGTTTGAGTTCGTTGTAGATTCTGGATATTAGTCCTTTGTTGGATGTACAGATTGTGAAGATTTTTTCCCACTCTGCGGGTTGTTTACTCTGCTGACTCTGAAGGAAAAGTCAATTTTTTTTTTTTTGAGACGAAGTTTCGCTCTTGTTGCCCAGGCTGGAGTGCAGTGGCGCATTCTCAGGTCACCGCAACCTATGCCTCCCGCATTCAAGTGATTCTCCTGCCTCAGCCTTCTGAGTAGCTGGGATTACAGGGGCCCGCCACCACGCCCAGCTAATTTTGTATTTTTAGTAGAGACAGGGTTTCTCCATGTTGGTCAAGCTGATCTCGAACTCCCAACCTCAGATGATCCACCGGCCTTGGCCTCGGAAAGTGCTGGGATTATGGGCGTGAGCCATCGCGCCTGGCTAACTCAATTTCTTGTATGCATTTGTCTCACTTCTACATCCAAATGAGGCCTGGGTTTTTTTTAATCCTTCACAATACTTCTCCCGCCATTTTGTACCTATTTGTTTATATTCTGTTGTCTGCTTCTCTTTTATAGGAATGTAACTTCTTACGGGCTTTCTCTATTACACCGCATGTGGATTTTTGTTTTGTTTTTGTCCTCGGATCCATTCTCCAACGTTCCTGTGCTCTGTGGGCTAGATGTCTGACCTATGAAAGGTACATTTCCCAGGCTCCCATGCTAACTAACTTCTTGTTAGGTTCAGCCAATAGGAGGCATTGGTGGGACAATGGTGGGTGGGGCTGTGGAAGGGCCAGAGTATTTCTTTACCCCGCCCCACTGCTCCTCACACCCCGGCACCCAGATTTCATGTAGCATCTTTGGAAGGGGCTGTGTCTCCTCTATGGTCTCACCAAACTCTGTGTATCACTCCCTAGTCCTTTCTCATTTTAGCCCTGTGGTATGAGTGGATTCCTGGTTTTGCTAATTGCTAATTTCTTACCTTTCCAGGTTTTGTGTGTGTTTTCTTGGTATTAAATTCCCCCTATTGAAATAGCTAACGTGAATCCTAATTCAAAATAGATGTGCAAATCCCTGACAGTGCTTCACATATAGCTGGTTCTCAATAAGTATTTGTTGACTAACAGAAGGAAGGAACTAAAATCGCAACCAGGGGCCTGAGGCATGAGTCTGGGTCACTCATGCCTCAGGCCCCTGGTTGCGATTTTAGTTCCTGGGTCACATAACTTTGCCAATGTGGGAGAAGTTTGGGGGTCGCTATAGGTACCCCAAATCAGGGTTCCTGGGAGAAGAGCCAATTCCAGATATCAGGAGCCCTTGGGTAGGACTTAAATGGTGGTCCTTGACTGCACTGCTCCAAGTACCAATCGAGGTGAAGGCCCCTGGCGGAGAGAACTAGAGCCTACCTGGGTAAGGGCTGGACAGAGAGGTCTAGTGTGCTCAAAACAGATCCTCTGATCTGCCTCCCCCTGTTACAGCCACAAGCCCTACCCTGGTGACCTTTATCCTCAACTTCACCATCACGAACCTGCAGTACATGCCAGACATGAAGCATACGGGTTCTGCAGTGTTTCACACAACTGAGGAGGTCTTGCAGCGCACGGTGAGAGTCCTGAGATGCTGAAAGCTCACCCCTCCTCACCCATTCAGAGCCCCTCAGCCCTGCAATTCACCTCCCTCTCCTTCCTCCCCAGCTTGGCTCTTTGTTCAAGAACACTGATATTGGCCCACTGTACTCTGGCTGCAGACTGATCTCGCTCAGGTGAGATGCTGTAGGGTGCAAAAGCTTGGCCTTCTGAAGGTTCACTGAAAAATCAACTCACAAAAGGAAGATTATCTGGTGAAAAGGCATATGAATTGATTTCACGTGTGTACACAGGAGCCTTCTGAATGAAGATCTAAAGATACGTGTATTTGTACATGGCTGTCCTGTCCATGCTGTGTTGAACCTATGTATCTCCAGTATGGAGGAATGTGTAGAAATATGATTAGATGAAAACGGTGTGATCTAGTGCTGATAGACTCTGTGGGGAAACCCAGCAAAGCCTGTCTGTCTAGAGCCTTCTTGACCTGCCGAGATTGCATTCCTTCCTTCTGGGTATGGGGCAGGACCCACTTTGCAAGGCGGGTCTTATATTTTACAGTCAAACAAGACATATCCCATAATTTCCTTATGGTCAGTTTTTACACAGAAAGGCAGAGGGGAAAGTTAGAGTCATATTTTTAAATTTTATTGTTAACTTTAAGGAAAAGAGGTTCTAGTTTCTGCTTTGTTTGTTTGCTTGTTTTTGTTTGTTTTTTTTGAGACGGAATCTCGCTCTGTCTCCCAGGCTGGAGGGCAGTGGCACAATCTGCACTCTGTAGTTTAAGAAATGTGCATGCAGGCTGGGCACAGTGGCTGACGCCTGTAATCCCAGCACTTTGGGAGGCTGAGGTGGGTGGATCACCTGAGGTCAAGAGTTAGAGATCAGCTTGGCCAACATGGTAAAACCCTGTCTCTACTAAAAATACAAAAATTAGCCAGGCATGGTGGCAGCTATCTGTAATCCCAGCTACTCCGGAGGCTGAGGCAGGAGAATTGCTTGAACCTGGGAGGTGGAGGTTGCAGTGAACTAAGCTGTTTCTGTTTTGTTTTTGTTTTTGTTTTTGTTTTGGGGGGGGGTGTTTGTTTGTTTTTTGAGATGGAGTCTTGCTCTGTCGCCCAGGCTGGAGTGCAGTGCCACGATTTCAGCTCACTGCAACCCTCTGCCTCATGGGTTCCAGGATTCTTCTGCCTCAGCCTCCCAAGTAGCTGTGACTACAGGTGTGTGCCACCATGCCCAGCTAATTCATTATTATTATTTATTAATAATTCAATAATTAACAATTTTATTATTTTTATAAATTTTATTTTATTAATATTTATTATTTTTGAATTTATTGTTATTATTTAGAACAATAAAATAATAAAATAATAATAATAATATTTTATTATTATTTTTTTAGACCACACCAGGCTGGTCTCAAACTTCTAATCTCAGGTGATCCACCCACCTCAGCCTCCCAAAGTGCTGGGATTACAGGTGTGAGCCACCACACCTGGCCAGAGGTTCTAGTTTCTAAGACCCACCTTGGGGAAGAAGGATTCTAGGTTCTAAGGCTGGCTTCAGGGGAGAATGAAACAGAGATAGGAGGGCAGAAGGTAAAGGAAAACTTTTACTTCTGAGGCTGCCTCTGAGGCCTTCATTTTGGGGTATTGTCTTCTGAGCTCCCAGCTATACCCAGGTGTGGATGCTCACACTCCCACTCCTCTCACATTCACTTCCTGGATCCACCTTGCTCTCTACCTGCCCAGGTGTAGCGGGCTGTGGGCACCTGTGATGCCGAACCTCCTGAGCCCACTCCCCAGTTCCTGCCTTCTCATTCCTCTGTCTTCCTTCTGGTCCTTATCCAGGTGTAGAACATCCCTAGCTGGGCACAGTGGCTCACGCCTGTAATCCCAGGACTTTGGGAGGCCGAGGCAGGTGGATACCCTGAGATCAGGAGTTCCAGGCCAGCCTGGCCAACATGATGAAACCCCTTCTCTACTAAAAAAATTCAAAATTTACCTGGGTGTGGTGGCAGGAGCCTGTAATCCCAGCTACTTGAGAGGTGAGGTGAGAGAATCGCTTGAACCTGGGAGGTGGAGGTTGCGGTGAGCTGAGATCGCACCACTGCGCTCCAGCCTGGGAAACAGAGTAAGACTCCATCTCAAAAACAAAAAACAAACAAAACTAACATTCCCCAGGAGTGAATGCCTTGCAGTTTCCAAAATGATTTTGTGCTAAGAAAAAAATTAAAAGCAAAACTGAAAAGTCCATGTAGCATGCACTTTTCTTTTCTTTTTTTTTTGAGATGGAGTCTTACTCTGTTTACCCATGAGATGAGATTACTCTTATCACCCATGAGATGAGATTACAGGCACTTGCCACCACGCCCAGCTAATTTTTTGTATTTTTAGTAGAGACAGGGTTTCGCCATGTTGACCAGGTTGGTCTTGAACTCCTGACCTTAAGTGATCCACCCGCCTTGGCCTCTCAAAGTGCTGGGATTACAGGTGTGAGCCACCACACCTGGCTCCTTTTTATTTTTAATATGGCAAAATATGTGTAACACTAAACTTACTACCTTAACCATTTTTAACTGTACAGTTGTAAATTTTATGTAATTTTAAGTCATTAAAACTTTAATTTAAATACTCACATAGGCTTGTGGCTACCATATTGGACAGGGTCAATTTCCAATTTTTTCCTGAGTTAGTAAGTCATTATCACTCTTTTTTGTTTTTAGACAGAGTCTTGCTCTGTCACCCAGGCTGGAGTGCAATAGCGCCATCTCAGCTCACTGCAACCTCCACCTCCCAGGTTCTATTCTTCTGCCTCAGCCTCCCGATTAGCTGGGATTACAGGCTCCCGCCACCACTCCCAGCTAATTTTTTGTATTTTTAGTAGAGATGGGGTTTCACTATGTTGGCCAGGCTGATCTTAAACTCCTGACCTCAGCTGATCCACCCACCTCGGCCTCCCAAAGTGCTGGGATTACAGGCGTGAACTACCGTGCCTGGCCTGCATGCACATTTCTTAACCTACATTTAAAGTCCTCAAAGATGATGCACCCAAGGGATTTGCAACATCTTGGAGGCTGTCTCCCACCTGTTTTTCTTTCCCCTTGGCTTAAACTGGGAGTAGGGTGGTAGAAGGCTGGTATGTGGATGCTGAACAAGCATTGTGACAACTCTAGTCCCATTTCCTCTTCATCTATTGATCATTTACCAAAGTTGATTTCAGCTTTGTGGCTTTTACAGATTATTATTATTCTTGCTCACCCTCATCATCAGCCCTGCATATGTCCCCATCCCTGTGTCTCCTCCCAGGCCCACGAAGAATGGATCTGCTACCAGAGTGGATGTCGTCTGCACCCACAGCTCTGAGCCCACAAGCACTGGGCTGGACAGAGAGAGGCTGTACTGGGAGCTGAGCCGTGAGACCCATGGAGTCACCCGGCTGGGCTTCTACACCCTGGGCGGGGACAGCCTTTATGTCAATGGTGAGATAGGAAGTTCTGCTTGCCCATGGGTCTTCCTACAGAGTGCATGCTCTGCAGTTTCGTAATGAGTCTTGGCTCATAATGAAAAGAAAGCTGTGTCTTCAAAGCTTTTCTGGAGATAACAACAAAAGATCAGATTCCTACAGAAGGTGATGGGGGTGGACAGACTATGGAAGGATGAACTGCAGCTAACCTGACATAGAAATTCTTCCCTGTGCTCCAGCCATCGTTTCTGGGGTTTGTCTACAGGATTTTCACTTTGAGGGCACTCTGTAAACATAAATAAATGCAACCGTCAGAACTCACTGGGCTCCAGATTCTTGCCACCTCTTCCCATTCCTCCATTCTTAGAAATCTTCGCCCTCTCTTTCTTCAGGTTATACTCACCAGGTCCTGACCTCCACCCACAGCAGTAAGTAGCATGGGTTCTTTTATCATTTTGCCCTGGGGGCCTTCCCTTCTCTGGTCTTTTGCTATCTTCATTCCCCAGCCCAGAAAGGACATGCCAGTACAGGTTTGAGCCAAGCCATAAAAGGGTCTTGAGGTCTTCTGGTGGGCCATCTCAGCTAGGGAATCTCTCCCTCTCTCCACATCAGCCTCATTGCATTTTCTTCTCAGCTGTGATGGCGTCTGCTTCTGGGACCCCAGTTCCAACCTCCACAGGTAAGAGCTTCCTCTCGGTGTTTCCTTCCTACAAGTCTAGTACCCTTGGCTAGTGGGAGGTATTGCCTGGGAAAGCCATGACTCCTCACTCATTTCTACAAGTATTTATTAAGACTCTGAGAGGCCCTGGTAATGCAGCAATAAGCAAAAGAGAAGGGCCCTAGTTTGATGGGCTCCCAGCAAGGAAGACAGAGAAGAAAGATATGTCTGTACAGATAAGCATTGAATTACAGTCAGGATGGTGCTGGGTGAGTGTCGCAGGTGTGTGAAGGGGTTTCTCTCTCTCAAGTATTTAATTTTCATTTCTAGGAAGGGAGGGAACAGTATGAGTTTCAAGAGTCCCTGGAATTATGCCCTCTGTCAGGTCATGCTCAGGTTGGGCTCAGAGAATTGGACAGGCTGGGGTTGGGCTGAAGGGCAGCTTCCCATTCTTGGCCTCCCACTGGCCCAAGGTCAATTTCCACACCACTCATTGGCTCTGCTGAGGGTCTGGAGAGAACCAGGATCTCAGGTCTCTAGTTACTTATCAGCTAGGGCCTCCTGAAGGCATTCTGAACTGAGACCACTCAGGCTAGAACAAGCGGGCTCTAGAGACTAGACCTGCCTGTGGTCCTAGGCGGATGTGTTAGGAGCACAGACTCCGGGACCAGAATGCCAGGATTTGAATTTGGCATTGCCATTCAGACACTGCTTGACCACAGGTATATTATTTAGCTTCCCTTTGGTTCAGTCTTTACATATGTAAAATGGGGATTAAATCGTACTGTCTCCCTCTAAAGATTTTGCCTCCAAGTTTAGATGAGTTAAAATGTAAGCAAAGCACTTAAAACAGGGTCTGACACATAAAAAATGCAATATAAGTGTCTCTTCAGTTTTTTTAAACAATCAACAAATGTGTGGATCTCAAACATTTTGGGTTAAAATAGTTAAAAAACAAGGATGTCTGCCTGGAATTTTAGTCAACTGAAGGGTCAGAGATTATTGTTTTCTGCTTGGCAATGTGTTTATCGACCAAGTGTAGTTTTTTACTTATTTCTAGTACTTCTCATTTAAGGCTGATGTCTGGGGTCTCCTCCCTGAGGAAACTGCCCACCCTGAAGGGAAACCCTCCCCAACACTTCAAGACACACATGCGAGATGCCCTATATTTCTCCCAGACCTGACTCAGTCTGGCCTCTCCTCTCCCTTCCCTGCTGCAGCCATAGGACCATCCCTGGTGCTGTTCACCCTCAGCTTCACCATCACCAACCTGGAGTACAGGCAAGACATGCTGCCTTCATACTCCTTGACCTTCAACAACACAGAGAAAGTGCTTCAGAGCCTGGTGAGAGCCCTGCCCACTCACTCCCGTCCTGTCTACCTCACTCCTGCCATGCCCACATTACTTCTGTTCCTGCTACCTCACTCCTGCCCCGCCCACCTCACTCCTGCCCCGCCCACCTCACTCCTGCCCTCCCCACCTCACTCCTGCCCCGCCCACCTCACTCCGGCCCCGCCCACCTCACACCTGCCCTGCCCACCTCATTCCTGCCACACCCACCTTACTCCTGCCATGCCTGTTTTACACTTACCCACCTCACTCCTGCCATGCCCCTTACTCCTGCCCCACCCACTACACTCCTTCCCCACCCACCTCACTCCTGCCACACCCACTTTACTCTTACCACACTCATCTCATTTCTGCCACACCCACTGCTGTCCCTCCCATCCACTGATAACCATATTGCCCTACCTCTCTGACTACTCCCCCTCCCTCTGTCTCTTTCGCAGCTTGACCCCTTATTGAAGAACACCAGTGTTGGCCCTCTGTACTCTGGTTGCAGACTGGCCTTGCTCAGGTGAGACCTCAGAATAGCCAGTATGGCCTTCCCAAGTGTTTCCACGCCCTAAGCATTTGGGCTTCTTCCTTCCTATCCTCCCTGTGCATGTTCTCAGCAGAGGTGGAAGTCAGGAGGCACTGGATCCAGGACCAACATGTCTCCTGGTCCTATCACCTGCCCACCTCAACTGAGAGATTCTGCAGGGCTGATCACCAGGACTGGACCCCTACCCTCATCATATTCTTCTGAATCCCCTCCTGCTGCTCCTTTTACCAATGAGGGCATTGTATTCATGTGCATGAATCTGTCCCCCAGGATTTCTCTCAAGACAAATACACCTTCTCCACTTACTCTAATCCCCAGTTCCAACTCTTCCTCTTTCTCAAATATAAGCTCTCCTGTCCCCATGTCAGAGGATGCAGGTTTGGGCTTTGCAATTTAATGAAAATTTGTATCCATGACTCTGCTCACAGTCCCAAGCTGTCTGGGAGTTGGTGCACTCAGAGAATCTAAGTCTGGCTTCTCACCTCTCTACCAGGCTTTTGATTTCTCTGGCCTCTTCATGTTATGACCCAGGGAATCTCAGGACCTCCTCCTACGCAATCCATTTGTTTTCATTCCCTTAATCTACCCTCCCCCAGGCCCGAGAAGAAGACGACAGCCACTCAGGTGGATGCTATTTGCACCTACCACCCCAACCCCATAGGCTTTAGACTGGACAAGAGCATCTGTACTGGGAGCTGAGCCAGCTCACCCATGGCTTCACTGAGCTGGGCCCCTATGCCCTGGACAGGGACAGTCTCCTTGTCAATGGTGAGTGGCTACCATCCATTTTTCAGCTCAGCTGGTCCCACATCCCCCCTCTTTATTCTTCTCTCTTCCTCATCCCACCTCCTACCCAGCTTTTCTCCCTGCACCTGTGCAGTTTATACCCAACAGATCTGTGAGTATGCTGAGGCTTTACAAGTCTTTACAACCCTGTAAGTTGCCTCCACCTGAGTCCCAGCCCTTAGGCATGGAAGAGGCCAGAGTCCACTGCCTCCTCTTCTCCCCACCTCCAGCCTCGAACAAACAAGGACCTGTACCTCCCAAAAGCCCCAGATGTAGGCACCTCCTGCCTGGCACCTCCAGGATAATGGAGTCCCCAACTCAAGTGCTTGGGGTGTTTTCTCCCTGGCTTCTGCTGTGGCAGTATCTATAGTAGAGGGCTGTGCTGGGGTGTGAGTCTCCACCTCTTCCTCACTGAGTGGGATCTGCTGCAGTTGGTCCCTGCACCTGCACCTAGTGCAGCTTCCACCTGAGCTCACATCAGAGTGCGTAGAACAAAGTGTTTGTCTCTCTGGGATGCATTAATGGATCAGGGAGTAGACTCTAATCCGTGTCGGGCAGGGGCTCTGTCTTCCTTTTAATAAATCACAGCTATGATGGTCCAGCCACTAACGCACCATCTCTAGAGTGGCCAACTCTTCAATAGGCAAGTTGCCTCTTCATAGAAGATCTCTCCCCTTCCCCCTTCCTCACCATCGCACTCTGTCCCCTGCAGATTACACCTATCCGGGCTCAAGCACCACTGCCAGCCGTGAGTATTCCAGATCTCTGTGTGTCTGTGACCACCTCACTTCCCCTAAAAAAAATAGAAGGTGCTCAGACAGCCAACCCCTCCTTCTGCTACCCACACTTTAGATGGAAAGGAGTGCAGAGGAGGTGTATAGAAATGTGGGTTAAATTGGAGGTTACAGCATTCTCCCACCCTCCCCATCGCCCCATCCCTACATCACACACACCCAGGGATGGTGCTCTGATTCCTGGCTGAATGGAATACAGAGAAGCACACATTTTTATAACAAGAGCCACCACCACTGCCACCATTCCCTGAAAGATGTAACACACTTTGGATTTTATTCCTGGTGTTTATTTCCTTGGCAGCTGTGACCACCCATCCATTCCAACACCCTCACTGGCTCCATCCCTCCCAACCAGGACCACAGATAGGCTCTTATTGATACCAAAATCACTCCTACAAAGTAATTCATACCCAGTTACTTCTCACATTTTCCACTCATTTTCCCCCAAGGAACTCACTCATTTCCATCAGTTCGAGGGATCATCTTTTCTCAAATGGTAGAGGAAACATAAGTTAATGTCACCTCCGTTCGGGTGCGGTGGCTCATGCCTGTAATCTCAGCACTTTGGGGGGCTGAGGCGGGTGGGTCACCTGAGGTCAGGAGTTTGAGAGCAGCCTGGCCAACATGGTGAAACCCCATCTCTACTAAAAATACAAAAAGTTAGTCGAGCGTGGTGGCATGTGCCTGTAATCCCAGCTACTCAGGAAGCTGAGGCAGAAGAATCACTTGAACCTGGGAGGCAGAGGTTGCAGTGAGCCGAGATCGCGCCGTTGCACTCCAGACTGGGCAACAAGAGTGAAACTCGGTCTCAAAAAAAAAAAAAAAAAAAAAAAAAAAGTCATCTCCATTGAATGTGTTTTATTTATCACTATCCAGTTCTTTAAATGTTCCTGGAGCACTGTAGCATTCCATATATATGGAATGAAGGCAAAGTGGTTGGATGGAAGGAGGAAGTGACATCTGGGAGGGAGAAGTGATGAATGGAAGGAGAGAGGGAAAGAAAATGAATGAGTGAATTAAAGGAAGAAAAATGGATGAGAGAAAAAGGAGGAAGAAAGATGGATAAGTAGATAGAAGGAAGAAAAGATGTAAGGAAATATGGATGATGGGTAGATGGATTGCTGGGTGGGTGAATGAATGGGTGAAGGGATGGATGGATGGATAGATGGATGGGATGGATAAATGGATGAATGGATGGATGGATGAACAGATGGGTGGGTGCATGAAGGGATGGATGGATAGATGGATGGGTGGGTAGATGGATGGATGGATGGACAGATGGGTGGGTAGGTGGATGAATGGATAGGTGAATGGGTGGATGGATGGATGGATAGATAGATGGATAAATGGATGGATGGGTGATAGGAAGGAAAGAAGTGAGAGAAGGAGGAGGAAGAATGGACAGATGATAGAAGGTACAATGAAAGGAAGGAAGCAAGCAAACAAGAAAGGATGCAGTAATAGAATGAAAGATGGAAGGAAAGAAGGAGACAATGAAGAATGAACAGAAGGAAGTTCACGAGTGATGAAAAGAAGAAAGGCAGGGAGAGAAGGAGAGGTAAACTTTTCTTCCAGAGGTCTGTCTTAAACCTTAGCTCATACACTGAAGTTCCACACAGAGGGAGTGATTAGAAAGCATTTGCTGATATATGTTATATAATAAACACATACACCATATTGACCTGTGTGCCCAGCAGTGCTTATATGTTTTATAATGATTAACTTGTTTAAGCTTCATAACAACCATTGAGGCAGGATTCATTATTGTGAGCCATTGTCATTATCCCATTTTACAGATGAGTAAACCGAGGTGCAGAGAGGTTTGTTATGGCTGCAAGGATTGTTGGCCGTGTTAACCAATGCATAGCAGATTAGCATACCTGCCTGAGAGTGCCGTGGAGAGAGAGAGAAATGGGAGAAAGGCAGAGAAGAATCAAGGGGGTGAGAGGGAAAGAGAGAGAAAGAGAGAGAGAATATTTATTAATTTTTAGAAAATGTCTGGAGTCATCACTTCTGCATCAGTGTGGCAATATGGAGCCTTTCCCCTGGGAAAGATCAGAACCATCAGTACTGTTTACAGAATCCTCCCTTCCTGCATTTGGGTAGAAGGAGCCCACTGGACCTCCCAAATCATTAAGCACACCCTTGCTGGCTGCTGGAGTTGTCACCATTAAAAGTTACCCTCGGGTTTATTGAGAGGTGGACATGGTGTCCTTGGAAAACACTGCCCCCACCCTATCCCTCACCACACCCCACCCACCCATCCTCCTTTCCAAAAGAGCCTCATCTCTCTCTCTCTTCCCCCAGCCCTAGCCGGGGAGCTCAGCGAAGAGCCATTCACACTGAACTTCACCATCAGCAACCTGCGCTATATGGCAGACATGGGCCAACCCGGCTCCCTTAAGTTCAACATCACAGACAGCCTCATGCAACACCTGGTGAGAGGCCTGCCTCCCCCTGCAGCCCTGCCATGACCATCCTAGGGCTGTTGCCTGCCTGCCTCTGACCAACCCGGGCTCCCTTCTCCCTCTGCAGCTCAGTCCTTTGTTCCGGAAGAGCAGCCTGGGTGCACGGTACACAGGCTGCAGGGTCATCGCGCTAAGGTGAGAAACTGCCCAACCCACAGCCCACCACCAGAACTTAGAGTTCTGACTGTGAGGGCCCCTTTGGGTTGGGGTGGGCTATATCTTTTTTTCCTTTTCATTCTTTTTTTAAGTGGATTTAGGGAGTGTAAGCGCAGTTTTTGTTACATGCATATATTGCATAGTAAAGTCTGCAGACAGTAGATTTCCAGACAGTAGCTTTCAGTGTACCCGTCACCCAAATAGTGTCCATTGTACCCATTAAGTGAGGTTTCCCATCCTTCTCCCACTCTCCCACCTTTCTGAGTATCCAGTGTCTATTATTCCACACTCTATGTCCATATGTACATGGACCTGGAGTCCATGCTCATACTTACAAGTGAGAACAGATGGTATTTGACCATGAGCTAATAGACAGGGAGTCCATTAGCTCCCACTTATAAGTGAGAACATACAGTATTGTACTTTCTATTTCTGAGTGGTTTCACTTAAGATAATGGCCTCCCATTCGATCCATGTTGCTGCAAAAGACATGATTTCATTCTTTTTATGGCTGAATGTATATATATATATATACATTCGGGGAGGAGGGGGAGGAGGAGGGAAGGAGGAGGAGGAAGAGAAGGGGAGGAGGAGGAGGAGGGTGTGGAGGAGGAGGAGGATGGGGAGGAAGAGGAGGAGGGAGGGGAGGTTATAGAGGATGGGAAGGGTATGGAGGAGGGGGAGGGTATGGAGGAGGGGAGGGTATGGAGGAGGAGGAGGGGGAGGAGGAGGGGGGAGGAGAGAGTCCTCTAAGCTGAGACCTGGAGGATGACGAGGAAGTTTTCCAGGTAAGGAGAAATGGGGGAGAGGCTTCCAGCAAGTGCAAAGATCCTGAGATGATACATAAGGCCAGGTAGAGAAACTGCAAATTGACAATGAGACCAAAACATGGACTATGAGTTGTGCAGTGACAGGCGGCCTTCATCCCCCAAAGGTGCACCTTTCCCTCCTCAGGTCTGTGAAGAACAGTGCTGAGACACGGGTGGACATCCTCTGCACCTACCTGCAGCCCGCTAGCGGCCCAGGTCTGCCTACCAGGCAGGTGTTCCATGAGCTTAGCCAGCAGACCCATGGCATCACCCGGCTGGGCCCCTACTCTCTGGACAAAGACAGCCTCTACCTTAACGGTGAGCAGCACTCAGCCCTGTCTTCCTGCCCCCACCCCCCATCCCCTGCTGCAGTCCAGGGGGTGTCTGTTTGCCGGGTCTCTAAGGAAAGACTTGGGGTTCAAGTCTTGGTGTTACCACTGACCCTCCCCATTACCACCATGTAAGATTGGACCCATTTTACAGCTGAAGAAACTGAGGCTTAGACAGGTTAAGCAATTTACCCAAGTGGGTATAGCTTGACAGTGGTGGACCGAGGATATGAACTCCACTTGTCAGCATTCAGTGCTATGCTCCACTCTACGTGTTTCACTCACAGAAGAGTCTTCCTGGTGGGGGTATTTGGGGAACAAAAACACATTTCCCCTCCCTGCTTTCTTCTCACCATTGAAGAGGGATGGGCTTCTCTCCTACGTGAGGCCCCAGTACCAGGAAGGCTTAGGGGGTCTAAGCTTCAGGCACACTGGGTGTCGACATGAGTCTAGAACCCAGGAAAAGAGCAACATTTAAGAAGGCATCCCCCACATGGGGTTCTGAGAAGCAGGGCATGACTATGGAGAATTGATAAAATAGTTCCCCTTTCATCCCCTCCACTGCCAACCTAAGAACAGTGCTTATGACCCCATGCGTGGGCACCCCCATATCACTTATATGAGGTACCTTAATGTAGGTACCAGGATATAAGAGACATCCTGGGCTTTCATTACTCTTATTTTAGCAAAGAGGGAAACTGAGGCACAGAGCGGGAAGGGACTTGTCTATGCCCACAGTAAGTTTGTGGCTAGTCTGGGTCTTGATGTTCTTTATTCTTATTATTACTATTGTCATCATCGTCATCTGCATATATTTATGGGGTAGAACTGCAATTTTGTTACATGCATAGATTACATGGTAGTGAAGTCAGGGTTTTTAGAGTATCCACCACTCAAATAACATACATTGTATCCAGTAAGTAATTTCTCATCACCCACGGGGCTTATACCCCCTCCCCCTTCCAAGCCTCATTGTCTAGCATTCCCCCTCTCTGCGTTCTTGTCCACACATGGTTTAGTTCCCACTTTTGAGTGAGAACGTGTGATATTTGTCTGTCTGTGTCTGACTTGTTTCACTTAAGGCAACTTCAGTTTCATCCATGTTGCTGCAAAAGACATGGATTCATTCTTCTTTACTAACTTGTAAGTTCAGGCATACACTTGAAGGTTGTTTTGTTTTGTTTTGAGACGGAGTCTCCCTCTTGTTGCCCAGGCTGGAGTGCAATGGCGTGATCTCGGCTCACCACAACCTCCACCTCCTGGGTTCAAGCGATTCTCCTGCCTCAGCCTCCCAAGTAGCTGGGATTACAGGCACCCGCCACCATGCCCAGTTAATTTTGTATTTTTAGTAGAGACGGGGGGTTTCTCTAGGTCAGGCTAGTCTCGAACTCCCACCTTCAGGTGATTGCCCACCTTGGCCTCCCAAAATGCTGGGATTACAAGAATGAGCACCGTGCCCCGGCGCACTTGCAGGTTTTTTATATAGTTAAACTCGTGTCTCAGGGATTTGTTGTACAGATTATTTGATCACCCAAGTATTAAGCCTAGTACCCATTAATTATTTTTCCCTGATCCTCTCCCTCCTCCCACCCTTCACCCTCCACCCTCAAGTAGGTCCCAGTGTGTGTTGTTCCCCCTCTATGTGTCCATGTGTTCTCATTTAGCTCCCACTTATAAGTGAGAACAGGTGGTATTTAGTTTTCTGTTCCTGCATTATTTTTCTGAGGATAATGAGCTCCAGCTCCATCCATGTTTCTGCAAAGGACTTGATCTCGTTCTTTTTTATAGCTACATAGTATTCCATGGTGTATATGTACCACGTTTTCTTTGTCTAGTCTATCATTGATGGGCATTTAAGTAAGATTCCATGGCTTTACTACTGTGAATAGTGCTGCAATGAACATGTGTCTTTATAATAGAAAACTTTATATTCCTTTGGGCATATACCCAGTGATGGGATTGCTGGGTCAGATGGTAGTTCTATTTTTAGCTCTTTGAGGAATCGCCCCACTGTTTTCCACAGTGGATGAACTAATTTACACTCCCACCAAGAGTGTATAAGCATTCCTTTTTCTCTGCCACCTCGCCAGCATGGTTTTATTTCTCTTTATGGCTGAATAGTGTTCTATTGTGTATGTATACCACATTTTCTTTATCGATTCATCTGTTGATGGACACATAAGTTGATTCGACATCTTTGCTATTGTGAATAGTGCTGTGATAAACACACAGGTGCAGGATGGGTCTTGATGATCTGAGCTGACATCAAGGCCCTTCAACTTGGCCTTTGCAGGGATCTGTTCAGGTTTTCCCCCTTGTAAACTGCATGGCTTATATGTTTCATTTTGTTCCTTCATTTAGATTTACCAAGAAGCTACTATTAACCAGGCCTTGTGCCTGGCACCAGGGACAGAGATAGGTTACACATTCATCCTGTTTTAACGTAATCTCCAGAGGGGCAGAGACTGTTTTATTCTACCCTATATTCCCCAAATGTAAAGGGAGCCCTGCTCATAGTAAACCCTTAATAAACATTCACTGGGTGGAGGAATAGATTGGAGGAGGCCTGGAAGGGGAGGTAGGGGGCATGGATGGATCAAATATGTAGGAGATAAGACTTGTGAACACAAAGGTAATGACAGTCTCTCATTGGAAGCATGCTGGAGTCGTGTGTAGGGAAGGGTCAGTGCTAATTGAAATATCAGGAAATTATTTTTAGTGGTGAAGACATTTAAGTCAAATATTAGACAACACATAAATGTATCCACAATCTCTAGATACACAAAGGGAAGGGCACCCAGGCGGGGGCTCCATGTGGACAAAAGCATGGTGTATTGGGGGACCATTCCACTACCTCCTCTTACATGTGACTTCTTCGTTTCTAGGTTATAACGAACCTGGTCCAGAGCCTCCTACAAGTAAGTGCCTTTGAGTCCAGTGCCCATTTCAATCTCCATGGGTCTTGGTCCAAGCTTTTCTCCTCATTCATAAAGGAAGCTTGCCCCAAATTCGGGCTGGTCCACTGAGGTGGTGAGGGGCAGCATCTCAGTGGGAGAAGGAATGCTGAGTCCTTGGCCGGTTTTAGACCTGCAGCCATAGTCTTGGCTTTCTGAATTTTCCATGCCCCTCTGGGTTGAGAAAGAAGTTTGAACAAGCATTCCTCACAGGGATAGAGGTTGAGGTCAGGTGATGACCTTGCTAGTCCATACCTGCTGATAACAAAATCTCCTACAAGTGCCCCCAGCAGGGGCCTCATTGTCAAGCTGCAAACTCTGGTGGCTACTCAAGTGGTTTTGGCTTAATTTGCCCATTGTCTCATCCAGTGACCCACTCATCTATCTTTCCCAGCCATCCATTCTTCTGTCCTTCTGGTCATCTCTCAGACATCATCCATCCATCTATCCATCCATCCCATCCACCCCATTTTCCTGACCATTTACTTTCTTGTCCTTCCTTCCATCTGTCCTTTTATCCATCTATTCATCCATCACCCATCCTCCTGCCCATTCACTTTGTTTGTCCCTCCTTTCTTCTATCCTTTCTATACATCTATCCAACCATCCATCCATCCACTCATCCACCACCTACCCATCCTTCTGCCCATTCACTTGCTAGCCCCTCCTTCCTTCTGTCCTTCCATCCATCCATCCTCCCATCTTCCTGCTCATTCACCTGCTTGTCCTTCTTCCATCTGTCTTTTATCCATCTCTCCATCCATCCACCATCCATCCATCCAACCATCCATCCATCCATCCTTCTCCCTATTCACCTGTTTGTCCTTCTTTCTGTCCTTCCAGCCATCCATCCATCCATTTCTCCACTCATCCTCTTCATTCACCTGTTTTCTTCTTTGTGTCCTTCCATCCATCCACCTATCCACCCAGCCATCTCTCCACCCATCCTCCTCCCATTTGTTCACCCAATTGTCATTCCTTCCATCTGTCCTTTATCCATTCATCCACCCATCATCCATCCATTATCTTATCTGTCCATCATCCATCCATCTATCCTTCTCCCCATTCACCTGTTTATCCTTCTTTCTGTCCTTCCAATCATCCATCCATCTCTCCATTCATCTTCCTGCCTATTTATCTGCTTGTCCCTCCTTCCTTCTTTTCCTTCCATCCATTCATCCATCTGCCCATCTACCCACTCATCCTCTTGCCCATTCACCTGCTTATTCTTCCTTCCACTTATCCTTTTATCCATCCATCCATCACCATCCATCCATCCTTCTCCCCCATTCATCTTTTTGTCCTTATTTCTGTCCTTCCAACCATCCATACATCCTCGCCTTCATTCACCTGTTTCCTTCCTTCTGCCCTTCCATCCGTCCATCTATCCACCCAGCCATCTCTCCACCCACCCTTCTCCTCACTCACCCAATTGTCCTTCCTTCCTTCTGTTCTTCAGTTAATTCATCCTTCTACCCATTCATTTATCCATCCATCCATCCATCCATTTATCCATTTGTATGTCTACCCATCCTCCTGCCCTATTCACCTCCTTGTTCTTTCTTTCCTTCTTTCATCTCTCCAACTTCTCTTCCTCATTTTTATCCATCTTGCCTTCTCTTTGATCCACCAGTTGTACATTCCACCTTCTTTCCATTCCTTGATCCCTTTCATTTCCTGCCCATCCATCCGTCTATCCTCGTCGTTCAACCTTCCTCTTGTTCACCACTCCCCCACTCTCTTGGGTTAATTTCACTCACAGGCTTGCTCACCCCCTCCACTCACACAATCACTCCTTCCCTCAGTCTCATTTATGGGCCACCTGTGAATGGTCATCCTGGCTTGGACCACTGATGAAGGCCAGGGGAGCTTCTTCCACTGGGTGATGGGCTTTGCTCCTCTCTGATGGACTATTCCTTCCACAGCCCCCAAGCCAGCCACCACATTCCTGCCTCCTCTGTCAGAAGCCACAACAGGTATCTGGGGCCACTTTTCCTCTCAACTATTAGACTAGCAGTTCAGTCAGACACCTGCCCTCGTGGAGACCCCAGTCTTATGAGATAAATAGATCATTGTGATATGATGTCAGATGTTTTGGAGTGAGACACCTGGCATAATTGGGAAGGAGGAGGGCTTTCTGGAGAAAGTTTCACCTGAACTGAGTCTTTAAGGATGAATAAGAGTGATTCAGGCAAATAGGGCATGAATAGTATTACTGAAAGAGGGGATTTCATAAGCAAAGCCTCGTGGCCAGAAACAGCATAGAATATAGGGGAAAGTGAGAGGAATTTGGTTTGATGAAACATAAAGTTGAACCCAGAGTGGATGGATAAGTGAGACTGAAAGGTCAGTAGGAGCCAGATTGGAAGGGGCCCTGAATGCCAAGTCAAGAAATTTGAACTTAACACTGAAGGCCATAGAGAGCTGTGGATACTACTAGAGCAGAGGGCCCTAGTGAGCTAGTGAGAGTATCATCTCAGAAAGATTCCTCTCGTGTTCAGTAGAGAAGAATGCCCTTTAGACAGGGCATCCAGTGGGTCTGCCAAGGTGCTAATCAGGGGTGAGAGAAAATAAGGCCTGAACTGGGATGGGGGAGGAGAGAGAGGATATATGTGATGAATATTCAGCAAAGGGAGTTGGTGTTTCTTGGAGGGGGAGGAGATACATAGCTTCTGACTTGGATGGCCACACTGGTTAATAGTGAGTGCAAGACTCTGATCCAGTCTCAGACCAGCCTTCAGCTGCAGATGTCTTTCCTCCTCCCCTCCTGCAGCCATAGGGAACCACCTGAAGACACTCATACTCAACTTCACCATCTCCAATCTCCAGTATTCACCAGGCATGGGCAATGGCTCAGCTGCATTCAACTCCACGGAGAGGGTCCTGCAGCACTTGGTGAGACCCGTCCCAGCAGGCTCCTGGTGGGATAAATCCTACCCCAACCTCTGTTCCTCTGCTTACCCTCTTCCTCCTTCCTCTCAAGCTGAGACCCTTGTTCCAGAAGAGCAGCATGGGCCCCTTCTACTTGGGTTGCCAGCTGATCTCCCCTCAGGTGAGACCATTTCCTGGACACTTGCAAGTAATGACCACCCCTTTTGTGACCACCCCTTTCTCAGCCTTCCCTTGCTCGTCCCTCCTCTGGTCTTTACTTGAAGAGGTCTTAGGACATTTCTCGAATCCTCAAATGCCTCTCTCCCCAGGCCTGAGAAGAATGGGGAAGCCACTGGCGTGAACACCACCTGCTCCTACCACCCTGACCCTGTGGGCCCCTGGGCTGGACATACAGCAGCTTTACTGGGAGCTGAGTGAGCTAACCCATGGTTTCACCCAACTGGGCTTCTATGTCCTGGACAGGGAGAGTCTCTTCATCAATGGTGAGTGTCAGGCTGAACTTGGATTTACAGTGACTTTCTGGGGATTTGTTTGTTTGTTTGTTTTTGAGATGGAATCTCACTCTGTCACCCAGGCTGGAGTGCAATGGTGCAATCTCGGCTCTGCAACCTCTGCCTCTCGGGTTCAAGCAAGTCTTCTGTCTCAGCCTCCCAAGTAGCTGGGATTACAGGTGCATGCCACCACACCCAGCTAATTTTTTGTATTTGTAGTAGAGACAGCGTTTCACCATGTTGCCCAGGCTGGTCTCAAACCCCTGACCTCAGGTGATTGCAAAGTGCTGGATTACAGGCGTGAGCCGCCATGCCCAGCCTACCATGACTATTATTTGCCCCTGTTGTATTCTTTTTCCTCTCTAAAAAAAAAAACAACCCAAGGCCTGGCTAGGGGCTAGGGGGCATCCTTCCCCAGACCACCAAAGAAAGGGTCTTTCCCATTATTTTGAGTAAGTAGCGTGGAATTCTCTTACCAAATTAATGTCATAAATTGTCTCTTTCTCCTTCACTTTTGTTTCAAACTTGGTTGCAGTCAAACTATCAAATACAAGTGTAGGTATTTAAGATGTGTAATGTGATAATTTAATTTATGTATACTTTATGAAATTATTACCATGATCAAATTAGTTAACACTGCTCTCATGTCACATAGTTACCGTGTGTGTGTGTGTGTGTGTGCACGCACATCTGTGTGAGTGAGTGAGAGAGAAAGAACATTTAAGGTCTACTTTCATAGAAGATTTCAGGTTTTCAATACAGTGTTATTAATCATAATCCACCATGCTTTGGCTGGGCACCGTGGCTCCGCCTGTAATCCCAACACTTTGGGAGGCTGAGGCAGGCAAATCATGAGGTCAGGAGTTCAAGACCAGCCTGGCCAAATGGTGAAACCCCATCCCTACTAAAAATACAAAAAATTAGCCAGGCATGGTGGCGAACACCTATAGTCCCAGCTACTCAGGAGGCTGAGTCAGGCGGAAGTTGCAGTGAGCTGAGATCACACCGCTGCACTCCAGCCTGGGTGACAGAGGGAGAGTCTATCTCAGGAAAAAAAAAACCAAAACCAAAAACAACAACAACAAAAAACCCATACTCGATCCCCCAGAACTTACTCATCTTGTAACTAAAAGTTTATATTTTGTGACCAAGATCTCCCCATTTTCTCTATTGCCACCCCTATGCCGCTGATAACCAGCATGCTATTCTCTGCTTCTGTACGTTTGACTCTTTCAGATTCCACAATTAAGTGAGATCATGTGGTATTTGTCTTTCTCTGTCTGGTTATTTCACTTAGCATAATGCCCTCCAGGTTCATCCATAATGAATTTCAATTCAAAACCCAAATGGCTGAGCTGTGGCATCCTTTGGGACAATATAGCAGTTCCTTCTATATGAGGATCCTCTGTGTCAGCGGTTCTTACTGGGGACACTTCTGTTCCACACCACCCCCGGGAGACTCTAGGAAATATCTGGAAACATTTTTGGTCATCACAACTCAGGGAGGGAAGGAGGCTGCAACTGGCACCTAGTGGGTTGGTAGCCTATCTTCCAATGCACAGAAGACGCCCACGCCAGGGAATGATCCGGCCTCAAATGCCAACAATTTCAAGGGTGAGAAACCCTGTTGTACATGGTCCCAAAGTTCCTAGGTGGGTACGAGACTGACATTTATCACACTTTTCTGTAATTACTCATTAAATTTTCTGAGGTCAGGAGTTGGAGACCAGCCTGGCCAACATAGTGAAACCCTGTCTCTACTAGAAATACCCAAATAAGCTGGGCATGGTAGCAGCCACCTGTAGTCCCATCTACTTGGGAGTCTGAGGCAGGAGAATCGCTTTAACTCGAAGAGGCGGAGGTTGCAGTGAGCTGAGATCAAGCCACTGCACTCCAGCCAGGGCAACAGAGCAAGACTCTGCCTCAAAAATAAATAAAATAAAAAATAAATTTTCTGATTTCCCCCTTACCCTGTGAGCTCAAGAAAATTAGGGTATATTATGAGTGCCACTGTACCCTCGATAGTCAGCACATCATAGTATTGAATGAATCATTGAATGTGTGAGCAAATGAAAGATTAGTATCTTTGCTATAACACACATTGATTCATTCATTCAGCAAACATATATGCTTGGCTGTTCTGCCCCCAGCCTTGTGCTGGATCTGGAGATAGAAGACACATTTTTCTGTCTCTGAAAAACTCATACTTGAGTGAACCAAAAATGAGGAGTGCAGTAAAGACCCCACTGCTGTTACTAACAGAGTACTATGGGAGCTGAGAGGCAGAGTGAATCAAGCAGGGCTTCCTGGAGGAGGGTGTTACATGCCCAGCCCTGTGCTAAGCACCAGAACACAACAGGACAGACATGGGCCCCTGCTGTCCTGGAGCTCCCCTCTCACTGGGCTCTTGAAGCATGAACAGAAGTTTTGCAGGAAACGAAAAGGAGGCATTCCTAGAAGTGGAAACTGCATAGCACATGCAGGAAAGCTCCGCTCAGGAGAATCCATGTAAAATTCCAGATTTCCCTCTCTTTGGGGCCACTTTCCGTCTAAGAGCTCTTGCAGTACCCAGCATGTGGACCTGAAATTGACTGATTCTGCCAGTAGGGAGGGACCCCTGGGCTATGCTGGCTCTGCATTTTGTGGTCAACATCTCCCCACCCATCTCTGCTCTTGTCTTCTTCTCTGTGGCTCCAGGCTATGCACCCCAGAATTCATCAATCCAGGGCGAGTACCAGATAAATTTCCGCATCATCAACTGGAACCTCAGTAATCCAGACCCGACATCCTCAGAGCACGTCGCCCTGCTGAGGGACGTCCAGGACAAGGTGAGGCATCTCTCACCCTCCCATCTCCCCCTGCCCTGTGTGCTTCTCTCGCTCTTCCACCTGACTTGTCTATTAAGTGATGATTTCAAATGCTTCACTTCACCTACATGTTCTAGGTTCTCTCAGTTTCCAAAGGTGCTCTCTTGACTACCATCCCCATTTTCCAGATGGGCAAACTGAAGTTCAGAAAGGGGTGTGGTGTGCCTACGGTCACATGCAGAGTTAGGATTTGAACTCTGGTCCCGTTTGCTCTAAGTCCTGTGTTCTTTTTCCGCTGGCATCAGTGGCCGCTCCACACCCAAGAGACCTCCATCTCGCCCACTCCCCCCTCCTTTTAGGTCACCACACTCTACAAAGGCAGTCAACTGCACGACGCATTCCGCTTCTGCCTGGTCACCAACTTGACGTAAGTTCTGAAGGTCACAAGCAGCGGGCAAGCTTGTGGCTGTGTCTCTGAGCACCCTTGAGCTAGACGTCCCCACCGGGGTACCCATTCTCCCCCTAGATCCCTGTTAGCTAATCCTACCATCTCCTCCCATAAATCCTCAAGGTAGGGGGTGAGGATTAACCTCATGCAGCCACCGACTCCCAGCATCCACCTTCTTTTTTTTCTGGACACTTGGGAAAAGATAACTTTTTGATGTAGAACTCAAAATAATAGCCCAATAATAATAACGAACATCAGCCAGCCTCCTCTCATTTAATTCTCACACAGTCTCTATGAGTTGAGGGCAAAGATCATCCCTTTTGTGCAGATGGGAAAATTGAGGGTCAGAAAAGTGAACTTCACAAATCTGTCAAAGTTGAGATTTGAATCCAGGTCTCTGATGACTGGGTGAAGGAATGAAGATATCTACACTTGGGAAGAGGAGGGTCACAGGACACAGGGCCGACTTTGCATATTTCTCAACTTCAAGGATTTTTGTATTTCAAATGGGAATATGGAGATGGTTAATGGGAACAAAAAATGGAAAGGATGAATAAGACCTAGTATCTGCTAGCACAACAGGGTGACGGTAGTCAAAAATAATTTGATTGTACATTTTAAAATATAGCTAAAAGTGTGTGCTTGTATTGTTTGTAACACAAAGGATATATGCTTGAGGAGATGGATATCCCATTTACCCTGATGTGATTATTATGCATTGTATGCTTGTATCAAAACATCTCATGTACCCCATAAATAAATATACCTACTATGTACCCACAAAAATTAAAAACAAATGCAGTCAAAAGTAGGCTTGGTGCAGTGGCTCACGCCCATAATCCCAGCACTTTGGGAGGCCAGGGAGGGTAGATCTCTTGAGCCCAGAAGTTCAAGACTAGCCTGGGCAACACAGGAAGACCTAGTCTCTACAAAAAAATACAAAAATTAGCCAGGCATGGTGGCACACACCTGTAGTCTCAGCCACCTGGGAGGCTGAGGTGGGAGGATCGCTTGCGCCTAGGAGGCGGAGGTTGCAATGAGCTGAGATTATGCCACTGTGCTCTAGCCTGGGTGACAGAGTGAGACTCTATCTCAAAAATAAAATACAATAAAATAAAAAGTAGAAATCAAGAGGGAAGAAGTGCTGGGATTACAGGCGTGAGCCACCTCGCCCAGCCGAAGGGTTCCCATTTTTATCAGAACCCTTCTCTAGGCAGCTGGGCACCCCCTACCCCTGCCACCAGTTGCCTCTAGGCCTTTGGCTCTTTAAAAACAGCAACCCATGACCTGCTGCTGGTGCTGAATACTAGCTGAATTCCTGTGATCTCTGTCCCTAGAATGGGCTCCATGTTGGTCACAGTCAAGGCATTGTTCTCCTCCAATCTGGATCCCAGCCTGGTGGAGCAAGTATTTCTAGATAAAACCCTGAATGCCTCATCCCATTGGCTGGGAACCACCTACCAATTGATGGACGTGCATGTGACAGGTACAAGGCGGGTGGCTGGTTTCATAACTGGAAGGGGTGGGGTTATGAGGAAAGATGGGGCTTCTCAGTACCAGTGGAATTGATGAAGGCTCTAGAGGAAAGGGAGGCTTCCTGGAGACCCACGTAGATGACCTCTGGCAGCAGATTATCTAGCAAGGCAGGAACAGAACACTCAGCCATTGCACCCAAGAAAACAGCTATTTTTACATGTATAAAAAAAATATTGTGTTGAATGAATGAATCAATAAATCAATGCATTCATTCATTCAATAAACAATGAAAGTAAACAAGCACTGATGATACAGTGTGATAATTGCTATGCTAAGGGAATTTCAGGAGCCTGTAGGAGCCTCAGGGAGGGACACACAACCTTGTCTTGGAAAGTTGTCTCTAGGAAGGGATGATGAAGCTGAAATCTGACAGAGAATGGGACCTAGCCAGGGGGAGCAGATGGAGAACTGTGCTCCATGCATCTATAATCTAGAAGATAGAAAGAATATGGCATTCTGGGGAAAGTTGTATAAAGCTTGGTGAGCTGGAGTATCCACTTTGATATTGGAGAGGTGACTGTTGAAGCCAAAGATAGGGGCAGAGACTTTGTTGGGTACTGGAATGGCTTGGGGAGGAACATGACACACTCATGGGTTCTGCTTTAGAAAGTGAAATGAGGCTGAGTCTGGTGGCCCACGCCTGTAATCTCAGAACTCTGGGAGGCCAAGGGTCACAAGGTCAGGAGTTTGAGACCAGCCCAGCCAATATGGTGAAACCCTGTCTCTACTAAAAATACAGAAATTAGCTAGGCATGTTGGCGCACACTTGCAGTCCCAGCTACTCGGGAGGCTGAGGCAGGAGAATCACTTGACCCCAGGAGGTGGAGGTTGCAGTGAGTCAAGATTATGCCACTACACTTCAGCCTGGGTGACACAGTGAGACTCCATCTCAAAAAAAAAAAAAAAAGAATTCTGCTCATCCTCTGGGTGCTGTGTGCAGAATGGAGGGTAACAGGGAAGAGCAGAGCAGAGGCAGGAAGACCCTTTAAGAACAAAGATCATCAGAAGACTCAGCAAATATGTGTAGTAGATGCCTGCTGGGTTGGTCAGCACCTGCGCTTGCTGACTACACCCACAGAAAAGCCCAGTCTCTTTTCACCCACGTTGCAGGGAATTCTTACAATGCTTGGTGGAAAGAGAGTTGGACACATAGATGGGTGGATGGATACAAGTTGGACAGATGGATGGAGGAAGACCCTCCTTCCAATATAGAGCTGTTACCTAAAACCCTTTATCCCACCTTCAAAAACCTAGCTCAGCTCTCACTGCCAGGGATAAGTAGGCTAGCTGCAATAATCTCTTTCTTGAACTCCCACCCCTTGATAGTAGATTTTTACATACTTTTTTTTTTTAATTCTAGAAATGGAGCCATCAGTGTATCAACCCACGAGCAGTTCCAGCACCCAGCACTTCCCCCTGAATTTCACCATCACCAACCTACCATATTCTCAGGACACAGCCCACCCAGGCACTACCAATTACCAGAGGAACAAAGGAATATTGAGGATGCGGTGAGAAGGGGGTGGTGTGTCCACTCTGTTACCGTGCATAAACTCACTCATGCATACTGGGTAGCCACAGGGTGACTTTTTAAAACAATCCACAAAGACAAGTTCTTATACCCATTTAAGACACAGCACAGAGAGGTTCAGTAGCTGACCAAGGTCACACAGCTAAGTCATACCCTAGAAGAACATGTCCTTTGATATACATACCTAGGCAAGTGTTTGTCACAACAAGATTAAAAAAAAAAAAAAAAAACAGATGGAGAAGTGTGCTCAGTGGCTTGAAAATTCTCTGACGCTACTGGGGCCGGGAATCTGACCTAAGAAACATCACCCTGTCTTTCAGCTCAACCAAGTCTTCCGAAACAGCAGCATCAAGAGTTATTTTTCTGACTGTCAAGTTTTAACATTCAGGTGAGTTCTAACTCAGGACCTGATGACTCTGGGAACTTCTGCCATCCTTTAAATAGAACTGTCCCCAAGCCATAGCACTGATGGAAGAGAGCCCTAGGAATATAGAGCTGTTACCTAAAAACCATCTTTTTCCTAAAGCTGGAGCCCAACTGGCTTCAATACTCAAGAGAGCTGGTGTAAATCTCAGCTTGCTGACTACACCCCCAGAGAAACCCAGTCTCTTTTCACCCACATTGTAGGGAATTCTTACAATGCTTGATAGAAAGAGTTGGACAGGTAGATGGGTGGATGGATACAAGTTGGACAGATGGATGGAGGAAGACCCTCCTTCCAATATAGAGATAAAACCCTTTATCCCTTTTTTTGTCTTAAGGTTATACCTGAGTTAGTGGATTTTTACCTACCTTTTTTTTTTGATGGTGCTGAGGCTGTAGAATCTAGAGTGTAGAATCTACTACATTAAGACATCAGCTGGCTGGGTGCGATGGCTCACGCCTGTAATCCCAGCACTTTGGGAGGCTGAGGTGGGCAGATCATGAGGTCAGGAATTCAGGACCAGCCTGGCCAACATAGCGAAACTCCATCTCTACTAAAAATACAAAAAGTTAGCTGGGAGTGGTGGCAGGAGCCTGTAATCCTAGCTACTTGGGAGGCTGAGGCAGGAGAATCGCTTGAACCTGGGAGGTGGAGGTTGCAGTGAGCTGAGATTGCTCCAGTGAGGGTGACATTGTGAGACTCTTGGGGGAAAAAAAAAAAGACACCAGCTACTGAAATCAGGATCCATGGAAGATGGGGGAAGGAGAGGACTAAAACCAGATGACTTGGTATCCAGTAGCCTAACTGTCCTTTCCAATAAGGGGTATTATTTGCAATGGGGGAATACTGCCTTTTTTTTTTTTTTTTTTTTTTTTTGACAAGTATCCTGAGAACAGGCTTTCCTCACTAAGCAAGTTCTGAGTCAGAACAAATAAAGACAAGCCCTGAGAATAAGGCTCTTTCAAGGAGGTGCCAAACAGATCAAGTAGTGACAGGACTGATAGCTGGAGAACTCCAAAGCTGCTTTGACTGCTAGGCAGCCGGTTTTCACAGGTATCATGATTCTGAGGCTGCTGGTTTTCAAAATAACTGAGAATCTAGCCAGATGCGGTGGCTAACGCCTGTAATCCTAGCACTTTGGGAGGCCAACGCGGGCAGATTGCTTGAGCTCAGGAGTTTGAAACCAGCTTGGGCAACATGGTGAAACCCCATCTCTACAAAAATTACAAAAATCAGCTGGACATAGTGGTGTGCACTGTAGTCCCGGCTACTTAGAAGGCTGAGGTGGGAGGATGGCTTGAGCCCAGAAAGCAGAAGTTGCAGTGAGCTGAGATGGCGCCATGCACTCCAGCCTGGGTAACAGAGCCAGAGCCTGTCTCAAAAAAAAAAAAAAAAAACAACTGAGGATCTTGAAAGAGCACTATAAAAATAATGCAAGTTAAAATACCACAAATCTTGCTTTTTTTTTACTGAGATTTAACACTTTCCTTAACCAAACACCCCTCACATTTTTGCAAGCCTTTGGTTCGTTTCTCGACTTCTGAAAAAGTTGATTTTGACTATTTTGGCCAACGTTCTCATTGATTTTATGGTATTCAGAAGTCATTACCCCAACATTCCAGGAATGTTCTCCCTGTGACTGTTGTTTATTTTTATCATTTATTTATTTATTTTGAGACAGAGTCTCGCTCTGTTGCCCAGGCTGGAGTGCAGTGGCATAATCTCAGCACATTGCAAACTCCATCTCCTGGGTTCCAGCGATTCCCCCGCCTCAGCCTCCCAAGTAGCTGGGATTACAGGCGCCTGCCACCATACCCAGCTGATTTTTGTATTTTTAGTAGAGATGGGGTTTTACTGTGTTGGCCAGGCTGGTCTCGAACTCCTGATCTCAAGTGATTCAGCCACCTTGGCCTCCCAACATGCTGGGATGACAGGCATGAGCTACCGCGCCTGACCTCCCTATGGTTATTTTTAAATGAATTAAGTAGAATAAAACTAGAAATGCAGTTCTTCTCCCATCCTAGCTACACTTTAAGTGTTTAACAACAACATGAAGCTACTGATGGCTGCATTGGGTAGTGCAGACATAGAATGTTTACATCATTGCAGAAAGTTCCTGCAGAAAGAGCCAAGAAGGAGGAAGCCTAGAATCCTGATAGAATTGCAGGGATCTTGGCTTATCCCCTCATCCCCTTCCAGGTCTGTTCCCAATAGCAACCACACTGGGGTGGACTCTCTGTGTAACTTCTCACCACTGGCTCGGAGGATAGACAGAATTGCCATCTACGAGGAATTCCTGCAGATGACCCAGAATGGCACCCAGCTGCAGAACTTCACCCTGGACAGGAACAGTGTCCTTGTGGATGGTAAAGCTCCCTGGTCATTGGGGCTGGGGTGGGAGCTCCCACTTTCTCACCTGGGTTCTTCCCTGGGAATCTGAAGACTTAGAGGTGATTCATCATTGAACTTTCTGAGACTGGGAGAAGGTGGCTTAGTTCTCCTAGGCTTTACCCATCATTGAAGGAAGAAGAGGACACCCAAGGGATACGAGAGGCATTTGCCCTCTTCTAGCCAGGTCTGTGACCTCAGGCTAGTCACATCTCCTCTCTGGACTTCTTATCTCTGAACTTAGCAAGCCACTTGGTTTTTGGCTCCCCTCTTGCCTGCCCTAGATGGATTGCTTCTCCACCCCAGGCAGCTGCAGTGTTAAACAATTACCCTGACTGGTTTTTGTTGTGGTGGTGGTGGTGCTTGTTTGTTTTTGAGAGAGGGTCTCTGTCACCTAGGCTGGAGTGCAGTGGCATGATCTTGGCTCACTGCAGCCTCAATCCCTGAGCTCAAGCAATCTACCCACCCCAGCCTCCTGAATACCTAGGATTACATGCATGCACCACCACACCTGGATAATTTTTGTATTTTTTTCTAGAGATGGGGTTTTACCATGTTGCCCAGGCTGGTCTTGAACTCCTGAGCTAAGCATTCCACCTGTTTCAGCCTCCCAAAGTGCTGGGATTACAGGCAGGCATGCACCACTGCACCTGGCTCTAGTTTTTGTTTTTTTTTTTCTTTTAGAGGTGGGGCCTCATTCTGTTACCCAGAATGGAGTGCAGTAGTGCAATTGTAGCTCACTGCAGCCTTGATCTCCCAGGCTCAAGCGATCCTCCTACCTCAGCCTCCCAAGTAGCTGGGACTACAGGCATATGTCACCATGCCTTGCTCATTTCTAAATTTTTTGTAGAGACAGGTTCTCACTATGTTACCCAGGCTGGTCTCTAACTCCTGGCCACAAGTGATCCTCCTGCCTCCACAGGTCAGTGAGGGCTTTCAGTTTCAAGTTGTATGTGATTCATCCTCAACACATGTGGTAGGATGGACCTATTTTCCAAGTCCAGAGATGGCTTCGAGGTGGCTCAACTTTGCATATCCAAATTTACCCAGTCAAAAGAATAGATATATACATTGTACCATGTATCAGAAATGTAACAGAGAATAACTGTCTGCTTTTTCATCACTGTATTCCAAGAAACCCCATATTCTTCCTGGCACATAATAAATACTCATATTTACAGAAGGAATAACTAGATTTCGTACAAGGTTCTTTTCAGGTCAAATGCGATTAACATATTAGATGAGACCTTCCAATGCCTGTGTGCACTGTCCTTGGTTCTGAATTATTATTGTGCAAGAGGGTACTGCTGATTCTTTAGAATCAACAAGCCTTAGGCCAGGCCCGGTGGCTTGTGCCTGTAATCCCCACATTTTGGGAGGCCGAGGCAGGTGGATCACCTGAGTTGGGAGTTTGAGACCAACCTGACCAACATGGAGAAACCTTGTCTCTGCTAAAAATATAAAATTAGCCAGGCTTGGTGGCGCATGCCTGTAGTCCCAGCTACTCGAGAGGCTGAGGCAGGAGAATCTCTTAACCCGAGAGGCAGAAGTTGCACCATTGCACTCCAGCCTGGGCAACAAGAGCGAAACTCCGTCTCAAAAAAAAAAAAAAAAAAAAAAGAATCAACAAGGCTTTCACATGCCCGTCACAGGTTTTTCCTGTTTTACTGTTTTTTTTTGTTTTGTTTTTAAGTAAAAATTGTTGTCAGCTCACAGGCTTTTTAAAAACAGGCCATGGACCCAACATGGCTATAGTTTGCCAAACCTTGCCTTAAATCAACACCATCCAGTAGAACTTTCTGCAGTAGTAGAAATTGTTTCTATCTGTGCCATTCAATACAGGAGTCATGTGTAATTACCAAGTGCTTGAAGTATGGTTAATGTAACTGAGATACTGAAGTTTTCATTGTATTTCATTTTAATTTAAAAAGGCACTTGTGGCTGCTGTATATTGCAAACCACTTTTTTATGATTATTTGTATCTATTTAAGGGGTACATTTGTATCTATTTAAGTGGTACAAGTGCAATTTTGTTGCATGTATATATTGTCCAGTGGGGGAAGTTGGGCTTTTAGGGTATTCATTACTTGAATGATGTACATTGTATCCATTGAGTAACTTATCATCATCCCCTCTCCTCCACTCCCCAACCCTTGCAACTCTCTGCTGTCTGTTATTCCACTCTCTATGTCCATGCCTACCTATTATTTAGCATTGACATGTCTATGCACGATTTAGTCAAATACATGTGGTGGCTAACACCTGTTATCCCAGCACTTTGGGAGGCCGAGGTGGGTGGATCATGAGGTCAGGAGTATGAGACAAGCCTGACCAACATGGTGAAACCCCCTGTCTACTAAAAATACAAAAAATTAGCCCAGCATGGTGGTGGGCACCCGTGATCTCAGCTATTCCAGAGGCTGAGGCAGGAGAATCGCTTGAACCTGGGAGGCAAAGGTTGCAGTGAGCCGAGATCATGCCATTGCACTCCAGCCTGAGTAACAGAGAGAGACTGCATCTCAAAAAAAAAAAAAAAAATGTGGTATTTGAATTTCTGTATCTGAATTGTTTGACTTCAGATAATGACCTTCATTTCCATCCATGTTGTTGCAAAAGACATGATTTCTTTTTTGTGTGTGTGCCTTAGTGGTACTGTATTGTGTGTGTGTGTGTGTGTGTGTGTGTTGTGTTTGTGTGTGTGTGTATCACATTTTCTTTATACAGTCTTCCATTGACAAACACTTAGGTTGATTCCATATGTTTTCTATTGTGAATAGTTCTGTGATAAACACAGGTGCAGGTGTCTTTTTGATACAATTATTTATTTTCCTTTGTGTAGATACCCTGTAGTGGGATTTCTGGATCAAATGGTAGTTCTATTTTTAGTTATTTGTCAAATCTTTATACTGTTTTCCATACAGGTTGTACTAAATTACATTCCCACTAGCGGTATATAAGAGTTCCCTTTTCTTGCATCCTCTCCAACATCTGTTATTTTTTGTCTTGTTAGTAATAGCCCTTCTGACTGGTGTCAGGTGGTATCTCATCATGGTTTTAACCTGCATTTCTCTGATTATTAGTGATGCTGAGCATTTTTTCATATGCTTGTTAGCCATTGGTATGTCTTCCGCATCTTTACGAAGTTGGTTATAACAGGGTTGTAGTAGAGGAACCAGTAACCCTTTGCCCCATGCCTGATGGTTGCTTTACATCCCTATCTTCATGAAGTTTTTGAGGTAGTGAGGAATAACAAGAATAGGCAGTTGTTGATTATAAATTATTTGATGTGAACCTATCCATACTTGGGTGTGGCCATCAGGGGAAGGCTTCCTGGAGGAAATGACATTAAAGATGAATTCTAAAAGATGAGGATAGGCTGGGTACGGTGGCTCACGCCTATAATCCCTGCAGTTTGGGAGGCCAAGGCAGGTGGATCACCTGAGGTCAGGAGTTTGAGACCAGCCTGACCAACATAATGAAACTCTGTCTCTACTAAAAATACAAAAAAAATTAGCCAGGCATGATATTGGGTGCCTGTAATCCCAGCTTCGCCAGAGACTGAGGCAGGCAAATCGCTTGAACCTGGGAGGCAGAGGTTGCAGTAAGCTGAGATTGTGCCATTTCACTCCAGCCTTGGCAATGAGCAAAACCCCGTCTCAAAAAAAAAAAAAAAAAACCAAAAAAAAAAACCCCCCCCCCCCAAAAAAAACAAGCAAACAAACAAAAAAAGATGAGGATGAAACAACCAAGTGGAGGAGAGCTTAAATGAATTCTTAGGCAAAAGAAAAAGCTTTTGGGTGAGAATTTGAAAACTTAGAGTGATCCCATGGGTTTCCAACTGCAATGATAGATTCTTACACCACCCTCACTGGGCCCAGCCCAGTTTAGGTCCACCAAGCCCAGAGGCATGAATTTAACTTATGACACTCTTGTGGTGGGATAATGGCTTTGGGCTTATGTAGCCACAAGTCCTCATTTTTTTTAGAGATATGAATTGGAATATTTGGGGTGAGATGTCCTGATGTCTACTGGCCTCTAAAACTGCAGCAAAAACATTTAAGTTCACCGAAATGTTAATAAGTAATAAATTGAATGTATAGGTTTTAGTTACAGAAAATATAAATCACTAAATCTAGGTTATTATACTCTTCTCTCTCGCTTTTTTGTATGCTTGTAAAGTTGTATTAAAAGAATAAGACACACTCACATGCACCATCCTTTTTTTTTCATTTTTAGGGTATTCTCACAACAGCAATGAGGCCTTAACTGGGAAGTCTGGTAAGTATCAAAGAAGCCCCAGCCCAGGGTAAGGAGGGGGTCACCTGATGGTGCTTCACCTTGTCCAAGAGCGTTGTGCACACACAGTCTTGGATGACCAACCAAGGCAAAGACTACTGAGGCATAGTGAAGGGACAGCAGGGATCCTGGCTTGCTGGGGCCTCGCTTTTGGGGAGCATCAGAGGCATGAAGTGTTGAGTCACTAAGCTGTCCTCCCCAGGGCTGTGCCCATCCTCAGGCCACATAGGGTCAAGAAGGAGCCCTGGGATGTGGCAGGAGGTGGCTTACCCTAACCCTTGTCTCCCTAGACCTTCCCTTCTGGGCCATCATCCTCATCTGCTTGGCGGGACTCCTGGGACTCATCACATGCCTGATCTGTGGTTTCCTGGTGAGCAAGGAAGGGTTGCTTGTCTTCTTACTATTGGGTTGTAAGAGTTTTTGATATATATACATATATATATATATATATACACACACACACATATATACACTATACGTATACACACACACATATGTATATCATATGTATATATATACACACACACACACACACACATATACATACACACACACACAGATATATAGATAAATAGATCATTGCGGGCCGGGCACGGTGGCTCATGACTATAATCCCAGCACTTTGGGAGGCCAAGGCAGACAGATCATGAGGTGAAGAGATCAAGACCATCCTGGCCAAAATGTTGAAACTACATCTCTACTAAAAACAATTTTTTTTTGAGACATCTCACTCTGTCACCCAAGCTGCAGTACAGTGGCATAATCTTGGCTCATTACAACCTCTGCCTCCCGGTTTCAAATGATTTTCTTGCCTCAGCCTCCTGAGTAACTGGGACTACAGGCATGCACCACAATGCCAGGCTAATTTTTATATTTTTAGTAGAGACAGTGTTTCATTATGTTGGCCAGGCTGGTCTCGAACTCTTGACCTCATGATCCACCTGCCTCAGCCTCCCAAAGTGCTGTGGTTACAGGTATGAGCCACCATGTCTGGCCAAGAGTTTTTAATATATTCTACACCTATACTATACTATACAATACAATACAATACAATACAATACAATACAATACACAAGTCCTTTGCTGGATATATGTTTTGCAAATATTGTCTCCCAGTTCATGGAGTGGCTTTCTTATTTTCTTTTTATAATTGTATTTTTGATTAATTGATAAATAGTGAATGCATATATTTATGAGATACAATGATGCTTTAGCATATGTACAATTATGGAATGACTCAATCAAGCTAATTAATATGTCCCTCACCTCTCATACTTATTATTTCTTTGTGGTGTGAACATTGGCAACCTACACTCTTAGCAATTTTGAAATCTACATTATTATTAACTATAGTTACTACATTGTGCAGATCTCAAAAACTTCACAACCTATATGCTGATTATAAGATACTGAGTGAAAAAGTGATTGCAAAGAGTGTAAATAAAAGGATGTAAGAGGGGAAAAAATGTAACAACATTAGTCATGAGGGAAATGTACATGGAAGTCACCATGAGAGGCCACTTTGCACAAGAATGGATAAAATTGAAAAGATTGACTATAACAAGTGTTGGTGAAAATGTGATGTAACTGGAATTCTCTTAAAGCAGAGTGGAAAATAGCTTGGCCACTTATTCGAAAATTACACACAGCTTCCATAAGACCCCACCATCACACTTCTAGTAATTTATCTAAGACAAATAAAAACATGTCCATATGAAGACTTGTACAAAAATGTTCATAACAGCTTTATTTGTAATAGCCAAACTCTGAAAACAACCCTAATGTCCGTTAACAAATATATCCTGAAAATGAAATATTATTCAGCAACAAAAAGGAATTAATTATTAATAAATTATACAGCAACATGTATAAATTGCAAAATAGTTATGCCTTCAAAGAATCCAGATAAAGAAAATAGTACATGCCATATGATTCCCTTTATAGACAAATTTTAGTAAATATAAACTAATCTGTAAAGACAGAAATCAGATTAGTGGTTGCCTGAGAATGAGAATCTGTTTGCTGTGGTAGGGAAAAGGGAACTGTAAAAGAGCAGATGGAAAAAAAATTTTTTTTTTGAGACAGAGTCTTGCTTTGTTGCCCAGGCTGGAGCGCAATGGTGCGATCTCAGCTCACTGCAACCTCTGCCTCCTAGGTTCAAGTGATTCTCCTACCTTAGCCTCCCAAGTAGCTGGGATTACAGGGCGCACCACCACAGCCAGCTAATTTTTGTATTTTTAGTAGAGACAGGGTTTTACCATGTTGGCCAGGTTGGTCTCGAACTCCTGACCTCAGGTGATCCACCCGCCTTGGCCTCCCAAGTGCTGGGATTACAGGCGTGAGCCACCACACCTGGCCAGGAGTAGTTTTGGGGATGATGGATGGATGTTCCTCATCTTGATTGTGGTGATGGCTCAGTAAGTTATGATCAGAAGTTACCAAAACGTTCATTTTAAATGTATGCCATTTATTGTATGTCAGTTATGACTCAGTTAAGCTGGACAGGTATAGAGAAGGAAGGGAGGGAGAGAGAGGGAGCAGCTGAGACCAGTACCAAAAGCCAGAGAGAAAGAGACTGAGAATGAGATGAGAGAGAAATGATATTTAGACAGAAGACAGGAGATAGATGATTGATAGTTGATAGATGATTGGTAGATAGTTGATAGGTAGATAATAAATAGATGATTCTTATAGGTAATTGATAGATGATAAATTGATGAGTAATAGGTAGTTGATAGATATTGTTAAGTAGATGATAGATAAATAGATGATTGAGGATAGGTGATTGATAGATGATTGATGGATTATAAATAGCAGATGATTGAGAGATGAGAGATAATTGATAGTTATTGATAGGTAGATAATTGGTTGACAGATCAATAAATACTGATAGCTAGATGATAGATAAATAGATCATCGCAGGCCAGGCGCGGTGGCTCATGACTGTAATCCCAGCACTTTGGGAGGCCAAGGCAGGCGGATCACAAGGTGAAGAGATCAAGACCATCCTGGCCAACATTGTGAAACTGCATCTCAAAAATACAAAAATTAGCTGGGAGTAGTGGCGGGTGCCTGTAGTCCCAGCTACTTGGGAGGCTGAGGCAGGAGACTCGCTTGAACCCACTTGAACTCAGTTGCAGTGAACCGAGATCACGCCACTGCAGTCCGGCCTGGGGGACAGAGTGAGACTCTGTCTCAAAAAAAAAAAAAAAAATAGATCATTGGTAGATCTGTGATATGTTGATAAAGAAATTCAGGGACAAGGGGAGAGAGAAATGAAGGGGATATCAGAGGGGAAACATTTTTTTAAACTGAGAGTAAAACAAGGAGAAAGAAGAAAAGAAAGTAATGAAAAGAGGAAAAGAACAGAGGGAGAAAGTAAATTGAACAACGAAGGGAGACAAAGGAAGCATTAGGTCTGGCTTTGGCGATATTCTCACCCCTGTGGCTGTCCCCTCCCTGGATGGCTGACCAGTCCATTCTCATGCCTCCTCCTCGCCCTCACAGGTGACCACCTGCCGGCGAAGAAGGCAGGAGAATACAACATCAGGCAACAGCACCCAGGCTACTGCAAGTCACACCTAGACCTGGAGGATCTGCAATGACTGGAACTTCCCGGCGCCCGGGGTCCCTTTTCCCCAGCCAGGTGCAAAGAAGCTGGGCTGGGGCAGAAATAAACCATATTGGTCGGACACAAGTCTCTGAGCCTTCTTGACGTGACCCTTGACTGGTTCGTGTTGGGCTAAGAGAACAGTCTTCCCCCTTCATGAAGTCCTGAAGGCAACTCCCAGTTGTGTTTTGTGGCTTCACACCATGGCATCCCTTAGGAACAGCAGAATTCGTGAAATTGATTGTATTTGGCTCTTCTTGCACTGGGATAAAGGAATACCGGGCCGGGCTTGGTGGCTCATGCCTATAATGCCAGCACTTTGGGAGGCCAAGGCAGGCGGATCACTTGAGGTCAGGAATTCAAGACCAGGCTGGCCAACTTGATGAAACCCTTTCTCTACTAAAAATACAAAATAAAATTAACTGGGCATGGTTGCTCCATGCCTATAACCCCAGCTACTTGGGAGGCTGAGGCAAGAGAATTGCTTGAACCAGAGAGTCGAAGGTTGCAGTGAGCTGAGATTTCGCCACTGCACTCCAGCCTGGCGACAGAATAAGACTCTATCTCAAGAAAAAAAAAAAAGAAAAGAAAAATTAGCCAGGCATGGTGGTGCATGCCTGTAACCCCAGCTACTCAGGAGGCTGAGGCACAAAATCACTTGAACCCAGGAGGCAGAGGTTGCAGTGAGCTGACATCATGCCACTGCACTCCAGCCTGGGTGACAGAGTGAGATTGTCTCAAAAAAAAAAAAAAAAAAAAAACCTGACTGGGCCCAGTAGCTCATGCCTGTAATCCTAACACTATGGGAGACCAAGGCAGGCAGATTGCCTGAGCCCAGGAATTGCAGACCAGCCTGGGAAACATGGCAAAACGCTGTCTCTCAAAAGACTTTAAAAAATAGCTAGGCATGGTGGAATAGCCAGGCATGGTGGTGTGTGCCCACAGTCCCAGCTACGTGAAGCAGAGGTGGGAGGATCACCTGAGCCTGAGAGGTCGAGGCTGCAGTGAACTGTGATTGTACCACTGGACTGCACCCTGGGTGACACAGTGAGATCCTGTCTCAAAAAAAGAAAAATACCTGAGACTGGGCAGTTTGTAAAGAAAAGAGGCTTAATTGGCTCACAGTTCTGCAAGCTGTACAGGAAGCATGATGCCAGCATCTGATCAGCTTCTGGAGAGGTCTCAGAAAGCTTCCAATCATGGCAGAAGGCTAAGGGAGGGCCAGCATGACACATGGCCAGAGCAGGAGCAAGAGAGAGTTGCGGGGGGAACAAAGGTGCCACACAATTAAACAATCGGATCTCACAAGTACTGACTCCCTGTTGCAAAGGCAGCATCAAACCATGAAGGATCTGCCTCTATGACCCAAGCACCTTCCACCAGGCTCCACCCACTTCCAACACTGGGGATTACTATTCAGATTTGGTGAGGACACATATTGAAACTATATTACTAGTGATATGGATGGGGGCAGAGAAATACTGGGTAGAAGAGAGTGGTTCCCCCAGCAAAGGCCCCACCCTCGAGCCTGGAGACCCGTGGCCCTAAATGGGAACAAGCATTCCTGTTTTCATGCCCAAAAGTTGCCTTTTGGCCCACTATGCTCCCCTATCCTGTCCCATATAAACCCCAAACTCCACAAGCAGATGAGACAAACAGAAGAGCAGAGGAATGGCAGAACGGCACAGCAGAGAAAAGCGAGGAGTTCAGCTGGGGATAGTCGGAGAGGAGACCAGCTGCTGGACAGCCAAACTTCAGGGGAAAGTCATCTTCCCACTCCATCCCCCTTCCAGCTCCCCATCCATCCCACTGAGAGTCACCTCCCCCTATTCAATAAAACCCCCGCATTCATCCTTCAAGTCTATGTGTGACCTGATTCTTCCTGGATGCTGGACAAGGACCTGGGTACCAAGAGGACACTGAGCTGGTTAACACTTAAGCCATCCACAGACAGCAAGGCTAAAGGGAGTTGCAGTCTCCCACCCCTGGACACTGCCATGGGGCCAGAGCCAAGGGGTACTCGCCCCGGCTTTTGCACCTGCCTGTCTGCATGCTCCCCCTCCCATAAGGGGTTTGAGTTAGAAAATTTCCTTATCAATATATCACATATCTACCAATGATCTATTTATCATCTAGCTATCAATATTTAGCGATCTGTCAATCAATTATCTACCTATCAATAACTATGAATTATCTCTCCTCTCAATCATCTATTTATAATCTATTAATCATCCTGTCAATTTATCATCTATCAATTATCTATCAAAAATCATCTATTTATCATCTACCTATCAACTATCCACCAATTATCTATCAACTATCAATCAGCTGAACAGATGAGCCACACCCCCTGGCCTCCATGATGGCAATTTCTGTATCAGTGAAACAGGAGAATTCCCTGACCCCCTTGCAGGATGTACAAAAACTAGCTGGGCGTGGTGGTAGGCACCTGTAATCCCAGCTACTTGGGAGGCTGAGGCATGAGAATCACTTGAACCCAGGAGGCGAAGGTTGCAGTGAACCAAGATCTCACCACTGCACTCCACCCTGGGCAACAGAGTAAGAACCTGTCTCAAAGAAAGAAAAGAGAGAGAGACACTTTTCAGTGTTATGAATGTAACAATGCACCATCATTCTGCTTGTTGGGATTAAGAGTTAAAGTCTATTTATCTACTTGGCTGATCAAACTTATTGAATTATTCCAATCCTCTTTATCATTATTTTATTTTGTTTGATGGATTTACCAGTTTCTGAGATTGGTGTGTTTAAAATGATAGAGTACTGGCCAGGCATGGTGGCCCACACCTGTAATCCCAGCACTTTGGGAGGCTGAGGAGGGAGGATTGCTTGAGTCTAGGAGTTTGAGACCAGCCTGGGCAACAGAGTGAGACCTTGTCTCTGCAAAAAATAGAAAAAATCAGCCAGGAATAATGGCATGTGCCTGTAGTCCCAGCTACTCAGGAGGCTGAGGCAGGAGGATCACCTGAGCCCAAGAGTTCGAGACTATGGAGAAGTTTTTTTTGTTGTTGTTATTTGGGTTTGGATTTTTTTTTTTTGTTTGTTTGTTTGTTTGTTTGTTTTGAGACAGAGTCTTGCTCTGTCACCCAGGCTGGAGTGCAGTGGTGTGATCTCGGTTCACTGCAACCTCTGCCTCCTGGATTCAAGTGATTCTCTTGCCTCAGCCTCCCAAGTAGCTGGGACTACAGGTCTGCACCACCACACCCAGCTAAGTTTTGTATATTTTGTAGAGATGGGTTTCCCCATGTTGGCCAGGCTGGTCTTGAACTCCTGACCTCAAGCAATCTGTCCACCTCAGTCTCCCAAAGTGCCAGGATTACAGGTGTGAGCCACCACACCTGGCCTGCAGTGAGTTATGATAGCACCACTGCACTCCAGCCTGGGCTACATATATTATACATACATAGTAAATAAAAATAAGAATATAACATGAAAAAGAAAACTCTCCTTTCCCTGCCCACCTGAAACCCAATCTCTCACCTCAAAAAGAATTAGTGTCTTTATTTCCTTGTATCATACAAAGAAGGGTTTTTTTGTTTTGTTTTTGAGACAGAGTCTTGCTCTGTCACCCAAGCTGGAGTGCAGTGGCGTGATCTCGGCTCACTGCAACCTCCGCCTTCCAGGTTCAAGTGATTCTCCTGCCTCAGCCTCCCGAGTAGCTGAGATTACAGGTGCCTGCCACTAAACCCAGCTAATTTTTGTATTTTTATTAGAGACAGGGTTTCACCATGTTCGCCAGGCTGGTCTTGAACTCCTGGTTATAAGTGATCCACCCGCCTCAGCCTCCCAAAGTGCTGGAATTACAGGCGTGAGCCACCACGCCCTGCTCTGAGTTTACTAACATAGGTGCTCACCCAGCCTAATTTTTTTTTAAGTGTTGGCACATTTTAAAGTTTCAAGAGCTCAAAGCAAAAAACCTCATTGTGGATACTGCAAAGAGATGTTAATAAAGGATTACACTTTATTTCACCTGCACTATCTTCTCTTTTCTCGTTGTGTTTTTCAGGACAGCCTTCTCGGTCTCTCACTTTCTCTGCCTCATTAGCAAGTCCATCGGCAATCAACGCTATTACGAGTCTCTCTCTGACTGTCTGCACTTTCCCCCTCCTGTTTCCTGATATCTTCCTCAGTGACCACAAATTGTTTGCAGAGGAGCTGTGAGACACCCACTTCCTCTCCGGGAATTGTCTCCACCGCATCTGAAGAGCAGGCAAGTGGGGGCATGGGGCGGGAGTCCTCCAGACCACCAGCAAGCTCCCCCAGCAGAGAGGCACCTGTGCAACTAGGTGCGAGTTTTTGCAAGGTGTTGGCAAGATCCAAAGTACTTAAAAGTTCTCCTGCACTGCTGTAGGCCTGGAGTCCTTGCAGCCTCTTCTGCCAGCAGAGCTGTTGGGGCTTTTCCAAGCTCTCCTCCCACTGATGGTATCTAACCTCATTGCCAGGATGGGATGTAATTCTCGTAACTGGCCTCTTGAATGTGTAACTGGACATTCTCAGAGGGATTGAGGTGCTCAAGCCAGGCTTTGATTTGCATTGGTTTACACAGTCACGTTGCTTCCTCTGTGAACTCTTAGCCATCACATTTCTTTTCCTCTTATACTGCAAAAATAAGTCATAAAACAGGGTCAAATTAATCAGTGGAGCCTGCCTTCGCAGGACAAGGATCTCAGCTGTTTTGGATTTTCACCCTTCCCCCTCTCCCTGTGCGGTAGGTCTGACCTGCTTCCTGGGACATCATCAGGCAGATCTGAATCAAACACAGAAAGTTCAAGGTCAAAACTCTCCTCCTTCATCCTGCAAAATCCCTCCTTGTTTGAGTACCATTTTATTATCTTTCTGTCCTTGTCACTCTCAAATGCTCAAGTCCTGATACTCCCTCTCAAGACACTAGAGCAGTCTTTTTCTAAATCTCAAATCTTGCCTTTTTTTTTTTGTTTTGATCCCACTCTGTCACTCGGGCTAGAGTGCAGTAGTTCGATCACAGCTCATTGCAACCTTGACCCCCAGGCTCAAGCAATCATCCCACCTCAGCCTCCCGAGTAGCTGGGACTACAGGCGTGTGTCACCATGCCTGGCTAATTGTGGTTTTTGTAGAGACAAGGTTTTACCATGTTGTCCAGGCTGGTCTGGAACTCCTGAACTCAAGTCATCCACCCACCTTGACCTCCCAAAGTGCTGGGCCTACAGGCATAAGCCACTGCACTTGGCCCAAATCCTGCCATTCTTACGCATTACTTGACTATTCCTCTGGTTCACACATTGACCTCTTGGTTTGCACAGTTCCTGCAGCTTGTAAGTCAATAATGAAATTATCAACTGCTCTGCTCTTCGCGCCTTAATCATACACTCCAGACATCTTCATCAACCCAAACGGTCATGCTCAAAAATAAATAATTCAGGCCCAGCACGGTGGCTCACACCTGTAATGACAGTACTTTGGGAGGCCGAGGCAGGTGGATCGCTTGAGGTCAGGAGTTCAAGACCAGCCTGGCCAACTTGGCGCAACCCCATCTCTAATAAAAATACAAAAATTAACTGGGTGTGGTGGCATGCACCTGCAATCCCAGCTACTCAGGAGGCTGAGCCTGGAGAATCACTTGAACCCGGAGGCGGAGGTTGCAGTGAGCCGAGATCGTGCCACTCACTGCACTCCAGCCTGGGCAACAGAGCAAGATTGTCTAAATAAATAAATAATTCAGAAAACTTATCCACCCACTATAAATTTCTGATTTCCAGGTTTCTTATTTCAAATACCCATACCATAGATATCTGTTCTTAAGGAACATACCTTGAGGAACAGGTATTTATGATTTGGGTATTTGATTTACACCAGACCTCCTTATCTTCATCTTCCTCTCTCTCCTCTGATTCCTACCACTCTTGGATTCTGCAGTCTGTGACCTCAATAATTTCTAAAGACCAGGCATGGTGGCTCACGCCTGTAATCTCAATAGCTTGGGAGGCCGAAGTGAGTGGATCACTTGAGGCCAGGAGTTCAAGACCACCCTGGCCAACATGGTAAAACCCTGTCTCTACCCCCAAAAAAAAAAAAAAAAAAAATTAGCCAGGCAGGGTGGCACATACTTGTAGTCCCAGCTACTCGGGAGGCTGAGGTGGGAGAATTGCTTGAATAGGGAGGTAAAGGTTGCAGTGAGCGGAGATCATACCACTGCACTACAGCCTGAGCAAAAGAATGAGACCCTGTCTCAAAAAAAAAAAAAAATCACTTAGATTAATCCAAAATTTCTTACTGCTTATCATATCTGCCTTGTAAAACTTCAAACTTGGATGGTCCCTATTATCTGTGACGCCATGGCTACTGCCGTCATGTGATCAGTGCTGAGAAAAGAATCACATGACATGACGTCTTAGTACCACTATAAATACAAAATATTTTGCATCAACTGGGAAGAATGCATCATGCCTAGAAACTTTATTTTCCGTTTATGCATTATTATGTTTACTCCTGGATTTTCCCCAAAACCTTCTCCAGCTTTTTTTTTTCTCATAGATATTCAATTTTCCTTAACTTACCTGATAGTTTACAAAGAAGTTGCCAACCGCAAGATTGACATTTTATGAATCTAGTTGCCAAATCTGCAAATCTCCCTGATAAACATCGAATGTTTCCAAATTTTCTTTAATTGAGTTTAAAGAGATTTTCTTCCAGGCATGGTGACTCATGCATGTAATCCCAGCACTTTGGTAGGCTGAGCCAGGAGGGACACTTGAACATAGGAATTCAAGACCAGTCAGGGCAACATAGGGAGACCCCTGTCTCTGCTAAAAATTAAAAAGTTAGCTGGAGGTGATAACACACATCTGTGGTCCTGGCTATTTGGGAGGCTGAATAAGGAGGATAGCTTGAACCCAGGAGGTCAAGGTTGCAGTGATCAGGCCACTGCACTCCAGCCTGGGTAACAGAGAAAGACCCTGTCTCATAAATAAGTATATTTCCTTTATCCTCCAAGAGTGATCTGAGGCTCATTCCTTCTTCCTTTTTGTTGATATTTTGTCCCTAGTATTGTAGTGTAACCCCTGTATCTTCTTTATCTTTTTTTTTTTTTTTAAGATGGAGTCCCGCTCTGTGGCCCAGGCTGAAGTACAGTGGCATGATCTTGGCTTAATGCAACCTCCGCTGCCCAGGTTCAAGCAACTCTCCTGCCTCACCCTCCTGAGTAGCTGGGATTACAGGCACCCGCCACCACCTCCGGCTAATTTTTTTGGTATTTTTAGTAGAGACAGGGTTTCGCCATGTTGGCCAGACTGGTCTCAAACTCCTGATCTCATGATCCACCTGCCTCAACCTCCCAAAGTGCTGGGATTACAGGTGCCCCTGTATCTTTAACTTCTGTTTTTCTGCTGAATCCCTTCTTTGGCATTTAAATATGTTCAAGTTTCTCCTAGCTACACAGACACCCCTCTCCTAAACTCCTTGGGACCCCCTCCTTCACCACTACTCTCTATTTCTTCCCCTTAGCTATGAACCACTGAGAAAAGATCATCTATGTATTATGTCTCCTATCTCCTCACCTCCAGCTAACTCCTCAGGACACCCCAAACTTCTGTCTGCCTTCACCATTCTACGGCTGCTTCTGTTGCTAAGGCCACATGACCCCTTTGTTGTTAGATCCCAAAGGAATTCTCTTGACTCATCTGACATAACTCTTGGAGTGGAAAGCTTTGAGTATGTTTGGAACAACTTGGACATGTGAATCTAATACTTTACTGCTGTGAACCTTAGAAAATCTAAATATAGGGCAGGTACATCTGATAAAATTCAACTCACAAACTGAGATGTGCCATCAGTGGAAAGTACAAACTGGATTTCTGGAACTCAGTACAAAAAAAAACAACAAAAATCATTTAAAAGATCTCATGTAGGCCGGGTGTAGTGGCTAACTCCTATAATCCCAGCACTTTGGGAGGCTGAGGCAGAGGGATCACAAGGTCAGGAGATAGAGACCACCCTGACTAACATGGTGAAACTCCATCTCTACTAAAAATGCCAAAAAAAAAAAAAAAAAATTAACCGGGAGTGGTGGCACACACCTGTGGTCCCAGCTACTCGGGAGGCTGAGGCAGGAGAATCTCTCAAACCCAGGCGGAAGTTGCATTGAGCCAATATCGTGCCATTGCACTCCAGCCTAGGTGAGACAGCAAGATTCCATCTCAAAAAAAAAAAAAAAAGATCTCATGTGGAGTCCTAATAAGATAAATAAGTAAGCAACAACAAGGAAGGGGCCCCTGGAGGGGGGAGAACAATTGTTCTGAGAGATGGCTAACTGCAAACAACCCACTGGCATAACATCTTGTTCCAAAAGACCTCGGGGTCTGCACATAGCCCCAGCAACACGACCTTATCTGCACACCTTATCTGCACATGCCGCCTCCAGCACGACCCTATAAAATTCCCCTCCAACCTCTGCCTCCTTGCAAACAGCCTCTTTGCTGTGCTGCCTGTTGCACCCTTGCAACCAATCTTCATACCTTCTCTAATAAATCTGTCTTTCTTTACCTACGACTGTCTTGGGAAATTATTTTACCACCTGCAACACCAGCCCCAGCCAGTTGCACCTGCAATGTCTCATTAATTTTTACATTGATTGCAGGCACGAATGATATGTTGGCTATGATTGCATGCACAAATGATAATATGTTGGCTATCATGGGTTAAAATAGACTTTCAGAATTCATTGTGCGGCACGCCATCTGTGGCTGAGGTGCTACACTGGTGCTCATCTAGGAGTTACACCAGACAGCCTGTGTTCTGTGCATGCTTGGTTGGTTGCACAGTTGCATAGCCTTCAAAACAGTTAATATCTCCTTAGATCCATGTCCTTGGGAGAGGGTTAGGCAATACGCAGTTTGTTTCCATGGGATGTCTCCATCCTCAGCGATTTTTTTGGGAATTATTTGACACCTGTCATTTCTGCAGGTGACCGTGCCCTGGAGGAAGGTGCTAGTGGGGCTGCTGATCTTCAGGGTAGAATTTCAGCCTTGCTGTCTCTCCTGTGTATGAGGAGATCTGCCTGCTCCATCTTGGGGCCTTCAGCTGTTTCACTTCAAGTTTCTTTACCTCCTTCTCTTCATCATTAACCAAAACATGGAATGGAATATTTTGTAGCTTTTTTTTTTTTTTTTTTGAGACAGAATTATGCTCTTGTCACCCAGACTGGAATGCAATGGCGCGATCTTAACTCACTGCAACCTCCACCACCCAGGTTCAAGCGATTCTCCTGCCTTAGCCTCGCGAGTAGCTGGGATTACAGGCATGCACCACTAAGCCCGGCTAATTTTGTATTTTTAGTAGAGATGGAGTTTCTCCATGTTGGTCAGGCTGGTCTCAACCTCTTGAACTCAGGTGATACGCCCACCTCAGCCTCCCAAACTGCCGGGATTACAGGTGTGAGCCACCGTGCCCGACCCTTTTGTAGCAATTATTTTATGCATCAGCTGGTTAGGTGGATGCTACTAGTTGCTTTCACTTTAGCAGAGTTAGGGTAGCCGGAAGTAACTATCAGACTGTAAAGTATCCTCAGATTTCAGGCACTCTGTGGGGAAAGTGAGAACGTGTCTTGTCCATGAGGCCAGTATGAAGGGAAAGGGTCTTTACCCCCGTCACAAGGCTTGAGGCCAAACTTTGCATTTTGCCTTCTGCCCTCCAGCCAGAGAAGATTCTAGCAACCTCCATTCTCGGCAGAAAGGGTCCAAGCATTATATGATTGTCAAGCCCTGGAATTTTATATTCCTAGGCTTTGTGGGTTACAATGTGGATACACACTGTCAACTTCATTCTACAGCCAGCGTCTCACATCTAACTACATCCTGAATGTAATTTAATGTAACTAAATGTACATTGACGTGATTGTTTTGATGCCCATGAATGTCATTTCATACCACTACACCAATACTTATTTTGCCATTGTTACTAATCTTCTGATATTAAATAGGAGGTAGATGATGAATCCTTTTTAACAAGGTTCAAACATTTCTCTGATTTAGATCATTGTAAAATTCCTGGGTTGATAAATGTGCACATTCATGCAGCTTTTGGTATGTGTTACCAAGTACCTGCTGAGAAAGTAGCACTTATCAATACCACTAGCAGAGGGCAAGGTCATTCATTTTCTAATCTCTTGATAAACTGGACATTTAAAATGTTTTGCATTACTTGAGAGGCACAAACATAATGCTGTTATTTTAATTTCTATCTCTTTGCTAATTCAAGTATTGGGCAATTGTATGTATTTGTAAAGGTGTGTGTGTGTGTTCACAGCCTTTGTCTTTAATGATGTTTTTAATGGCTTGCTCATCTCTTGCTTTTTTATGCAAAATGTTCTTTATGTAATAATGTGAGCCCATATGTCATAGATTTTTACAATTATTTATCCCCCGTTTGTTTTGCCATTTAATTGTGTGATGGTGTGGAAAATTAAGATGCACTTAGGCTGGGTACAGTGGCTCATGCCTGAAATCCCAGCACTTTGGGTGGCAAGGCAGGGGGATTGCTTGAGCTCAGGAGTTTGAGACCAGCCTGTGAAGTGCAGCTAGACCCTGCCTCTACAAAAAACACAAATATTAGCTGGGCGTGGTGGTGCACGCCTGCAGTCCCAGCTACTTGGGAAGCTGAGGAGGGAGAATGGCTTGAGCCCAGGGGGTCGAGCCTGCAGTGAGCCACGTTTGCACCACTGCACTCCAGCCTGGGTGACAAAGCAAGATCCTGTCTCCAAAAAAAAGAAAAAAGAAAAAAGGAGGAGGAGGAAAGAAGGAAGAAGAAGGAGGAGGAAGAAGAAGGAGGAGGAGGAAGAGGAGGAGCAGGAGGAGGAGGGGGGGAAGTGGAAGGGGGAGGAGGAAGGAAAGAAAGAAAAGGAGGAGGAGCTGCTCACATTTTTGTAATATTTTACTTTTTCCACTTCTATTATTTTGCCTAACTGAAAAATTTGTGTATATTTCTACATTTTTTAATAAAAACTTTATTCAGTTACCATAATATTCAGCCTTTTAAAGTGTACAGTTCAATGGTTTTTAGTATATTCACATGGTTGTGCAGTCATCACCACTATCTAATTTTAGAATACTTTCATCACTCTAAAACGAAATCCATACCGTTCTCCATTTCCCCCCATTTCCCTTTTCCCCATCCTTTGCCACTAATCCATGGTCTCTATGGATTTTCTTATTCTGGAAATTTTATTTAAATTGAATTACATACTATGTGGGGTTTTTTATTTGTGGCTTTTTACTTAGCATAATGTTTTCAAGGTTCATCCATGGAATATGTCTCCTCTTTTATTGAGGAATAATAATCCGTTGTGTGCATATACCTCATTTTATTCATTCATCAGTTGACTGACATTTGGAACATATGAAATTTTGAGGTATTATGTAGAATGCTGCTATAAAGATTCATGTACAGGCTATCATGGTGTTATATTCGAGGCGAGATTAAGGGACCAGCACCAAGACAAAAGTATGCCAAATTGCAGGGTTTATTAAGCCAGCGACCACGGAGGACTCGCGTCTCTCCAACCCGTGGCCCCGAATGGAGGGTGTTAAGACCTTTTATACCCGTAAGAATCACTTTGGGAGTCAGGGCGAGAGGTGGGGGTGAAGGGACACATTTAGGGGTTTTCGTAAATTATTTCCCGGACAGAGAGGAGGGGAGCGGGGGCTCCAGACATTCCAAGGGCTTGAGGACATCGTGCCCCCTCGATTGTTACCTAAGTGGCTTACAGAAGTTAAGATAAGCGTTAGTTTGCACATCTTCTGGGCTGTAGTGGAAATAACAGATTTTGGTTACTTATTACAAGGCACAGGGACCAGGATGGAATTAGCTTGGGCTGCTATTCTAGTCACAAAGGCTGACAATTCTGGCTATTACTGATAAGAAAGGTAGATAGTTTGCAGAGCAAACTAGCAGTTTTATGTACAGAAGCCAAAGGCCAGCAGTTATTGTGAGGAGAGTGGGGCAGCCGTTACAACTTATTTTAAAACGTAGCTTTGTTCAGGTTCTAACTTTAGGCCAGCTATAGCACAATGGGAGGAAATGTTTTCATTTATCTTGGACATATACTTGAAGTAAAACTGCTGGGTCATGTGGCAATTCTATGACTTTTTGAGGAACTGTCAAACTATTTTGCAAAGTGGCTGCACCATTTTACAATCCTGACAGCAATGGATGAGAATTCCAATTTCTCCTTGTCTTTGCCAAACTTATTATTGGCTATATTTTTAATTTTAGTTCTCAGGTGATTGAAGATAGTCTAGGCAAAAATGAAATGAACAAATTCAAAATTCAGTATACTAGGAAAGTTCACTGTGGAAAGAATGGTCTCTTCAACAAATTGTGCTGGGACAACTAGATGTCACTATGCAAAAGAAAGAAACTGGACCACTACTTCACACCATGTACAAAAGTGAGCTCAAAATAGATGATAGACCTAAAGGTAAGAGCTAAAACTATAAACTTCCTGGAAGAAAACATAGGAGTCAAACTTTGTGATCTTGGGTCAGGCACTGGTTTCTTAGATATGATATCAAAAACAGGTGGCAAAAGAAAAAATAGATAAAATGGACTTAATCAACATTTAAAAACATTGATTCTTCAAAGGACACCATCAAGAAGGTTAAAAAGACAACTATGGACTGAGTGAAACATTTACAAATGACTTATCTGATTCAAAATATGTGAAGCCTTGCAACAAAAAGATACCCAATTAAAAGTGAACAGAATTTGTAGTTGTTCGAGACTAAGTCTTGCTCTGTCACCAAGGCTGGAATGCAGTGGCACCATTTTGGCTCATTGCAACCTCTACCTCCTAGATTCAAGCAATTCTCTTGCCTCAGCCGCCCACGTAGCTGGGACCAGAGGAGCTCGCCATCACCCTAACTAATTTTTATATTTTTAGTAAAGACGGCGTTTCGCCATGTTGGGCAGGCTGGTCTCTACTTATTTTGTTCAGTCCATATCCATGGTGTATAAAACAGTGACTTGTGGGGTGGGGGGGGCGTAATAGCATTTACTCCATGAATATGACTACAGCATACACATGCATACATGTCCACACTGTATCTGGAAAGATAGAGGAGAAAATTATGTTTAGCTCTAAGCAAAAGAACTGAGAGACACTGGTGGGAGAATATTTAACTAACTTTGTACCACTCTGAAGTTTTCCTATATGTGTATGTATGCCCCAGTCCTCCCCTGCTCCCCAAAACTCTTAGTGGTAAATCCCTATGTTCTGCCTTGGGAAAGCAAGTTGTAGACAAATGTGCGTATATAATCTGATTCTGTTGGGCTGTATGAACACAAGGAAGTAACTATACCAATCACCCAGAGATCCAAGGAAAGCCCTGTCCCTGAATCTAATCTCCCACAGTCCCGGCTCCTGGGCCTATCCCAACCCACCCACACCTTACACCCTTTTATTCATACCCAGATCCCTGCCCCTACAACTGGTCTCCACCCACAGTCCCCCCACGGAACTGGTCTCCGCCCACCCACAGCCCCGCCCCTAGAATTGGTCTCCGCCAATCAGCACTGCCCTTCAGGACCGGCACACCCACAGCCTGGTCCCCGACCTCAGTGATGCTCGGAACTGGTCTCCGCCCACAGCCAGGCCCATCCTCCAGGTTACCCGCTCTCATCCCCGTCCCGGAACTGGAAGTCTCCGGTGTCAATCCCACCCCACGCCTGGTGCTGCCCACAGCCCCGCCCCAGATCTTGTCCTCGCCCCTGGACCAAGATCTCTGTCCACTCAGCCCCGCTCTCCAAGCCCTGTAGCATCCATCCTGAGAACAGGGCCCCGTCCCCCAGATCTGGTCCCCGCCCCTGGAACTGGTCTCTGCCCAGTCAACCTCCAGGCCTGGTACGGCCATAGCCAAGACCCCGCCTTCAGCCCCGCCCCGGAACCGGTCTCCGCCCGTCAGCCCCGCCCTCACAACGCGCGCGCGCCCCACAGCCTGGCTCCGCCCCACCATGGCCGACCTTATCCCCCGCTACTGCCCCAGGCCAGGGGCCAACTTTGTGCTCACTAAGCAAACTACAACACCTCTGGGCGAGGCTAGGGGTGCGCGGCCGCCGCTCCCTCCCGCCACGCCTGCCGCCTAAACGCCGAACCCCGAAAGACGCCCCATTCTCCGCGCAAACCGGAAGTGGACGTGCAGCGCGGCTCACCCCAGACCGGAAGCGGCAGCGCGGGGCGGTGCCGTGGGAGGAGCCGCGCGTGGGGCACCGGGGGAGCGAGTCCCTCCGTCTCCGCGAGTCGGCGCTTTTGTTCCCGCGGGAGGGGCCGGACTTGGTGAGCGGCGGGCGGGACACGGGTCGGAGTCCAGGGGCGACGTGGGCCGCGGGCACCGCCAGCCGCGGGCCCTGCGTCCCTCCCGGGAGCCGTGTTTCCTTCCCTGAGGCCTCGGCTATGTGCTCAGGTCAGCCCGAAGCTGCTGTTTTCTCCTGGGTCTGGTCCCCGGGCCGCGGTCGCCTCCTCAAAGAGCCTCGGTCGCCCTCATCCGGGGCCATTCTGCGCCCCAGGGGACTTTTGGCTGTGGCAGGAGACTGTTGTGGTTGTCACAAATTGTGGGGAAAGGAGGCTGCTACTGTCACCTAGAGGGTGGAGGCCGGGGAAGAGGGACGCTGTTTGCTTTTAAAGATCCTACGTTGTACAGGACAGTCCCCCCACAGCAAAGAATTATCAGTAGTGCCACGTTGGGAAACCCTGCTCTAGGGCCTTTTAAAAAAAAATTTCTGAATAAAATATATAAATTGTTAAAAATTCAGCCTAGTCACTTAATAGGGCCTCTAAGTGACAAGGTGTTTTTAAAGCCTCTGGAGTCACCTTAGAATCTCTCTCCAGACTAGTAAGTTGAGCAAGTCAAATGCACACAGCATCAGGCTGCTTTCTCCCCCTCTTAAGAAACACATGGCCGGATAGGAATCAGGTAAATCCAGGTTGGGCTCTTATTACACGTTTAATCATTGAGTACCCAAAAAAAGTGAATGGGATGGTGTTTCCAACAGGTATATCCAACAACTGTACAACCTGTAAAAAGCATCGAAAGAAGTCTTTGTGCCTTTTTATTTCCAGGTTAGAAAAGCATCATTCAAGCTCAGATTCCTGCTGAAACCAGCCACAAGGTCCACCTGTTGTCACTGACCCGTGGGTTTCTGTGTGAGCAGGTGAGTACAATGTGGAACCTACAGCAAAGTTCCAGCAGTCTCTGCTGTGTGGAAGAACTGCTAATGAGCTTTTCCTGTGCTCGAGTTGTAACCACATGAAAGTCACTAAGAGTGAAGATTTCTTAAAAGTTGAAGGTAGGCAGCGCATGGTGGCTCACACCTGTAATCCCAGCACTTTGGGAGTCCAAAGCAGGTGAATCACGAGTTCAGGAGTTCAACACCAGCCTGGCCAAGATGGTGAAACCCCATCTCTACTAAAAATGCAAAAAATTAGCCGGGCATGGTGGCAGGCGAGTGTAATCCCAGCTACTCGGGAGGCTGAGGTAGAGAATTACTTGAACCTGGGAGGTCGAGGTTGCAGTGAGCCAAGATCGTACTACTGCACTCTAGCCTGGGCAGCAAGAGCAAAACTCCATCTCAAAAATAAAGAAAAAAATAAAAAGAAAAGTTTAAGGTAAAGAAACAGAAGTATTTATGGTTATATGTGTGTAAATAAGTAAATATAATTACTTGCAAATAAATATGTGTAACTGTAGATAAATATAGATTTTCTGGCATGCTGTAATAGAAGTTTCTGGATTTTATATAAGTATAAATATAGAGAATATTTATGTATATATGTAGTATTATGAGTCTTCCCACTGATAACTAGCGGGACAGCTCAGCAACATTCTTCAGACCTGTTTGATTTGACTTTTTTTTTTTTCTTGAGACCAAGTCTTGCTCCGTTACCCAGACTGGAATGTGGTGGCATGATCTTGGCTCACTTCAACCTCTGCCTCCCAGATTCATGCAATTCTCCTGCCTCCATTTCCTGAGTAGCTGAGACTACAGACATGTGCCACCATGCCCAGCTAATTTTGTTTGTATTTTTAGTAGAGATAGGTTTTTGCCATGTTGGCCAGGCTGGTCTCAAACTCCTGACCTCAAGTGATCCGCCTACCTCAGCCTCCCAAAGTGCTAAGAATACAGGCGTGGGCCACCACACCCGGCCATCAATTTGACTTCTAAAGGCATATCAGCCCTCCACCAAACTTCAAAATATAAGGGCATTTGTAAAAAGGATGATCTGAGCTTCCTTGTTACTAATGTGATTAGTAACAAATTTAACATTAAATTGACGAGCGACCAGGTGTGTTTTGAGCAATGAGTTTTTCTTTTTCCTAATGAGATTTGAAATCATTTGGAAGAATATTAAGCAACAACTTATAGATTGAAGGGTAGGGCAGTGGTTTCCAAAAAGATTGTCCTCTGCACCTTGCCTCCTGTATTAGTTCACTTTCACACTGCTATGAAGAACTACCTGAGAGTTTTCATACTGCTATAAATAACTTCCTGAGACTGGGTGACTTATAAAGGAAAGAATTTTAATTAACTCACAGTTATGCATGGCGGGGGAGGCCTCAGGAAACTTACAGTCATGGCGGAAAGCAAAGGGAAAGCAAGGCACGTCTTACATGGCGGCAGGGGAAGAGAGAGAGAGAAGAGGTAAGCGCCAGACTTTTAAACTGTCAGATCTCATGAGAACTTACTCACTATCAGGAGAACAGCAAGGGGGAAGTCCGTCCCCATGATTCAGTTACCTCCTGCTAGGCCCCTCCTCTGACACGTGGAGATTATTATAATTCAAGATGAGATTTGGGTGGGGGACACAGGGCCAAACCATATCATTTCCTAATAGGAATTAACTTCGTTTCTTAAAACTTCTCTGAATTAGCAGTATGGTGAGTCATATTGCAGAGAATGATGTTAAGTAATCTTATAGTCAGTTGTGGGGTTCTTACTAATTGTGTGTGTTTGCACCTCTTCCATACTAGCTTTTCTACAACATTCTCGAGGGAGTGTTTGCTTATCATGCAATAGATATTATTTGAGTGCACAGTTTATGGTGACTAACCATCCTCATTCATTCAGGACCAAGGGATTTGCTAGGGCACAGGACATCCAGTGTTCAAACCAGGACAATCCTTGGCAAACTAGGTCGCCTCCATGAGTCAGGCCCTGGGTCAGATGCACAGCGACCCTGGAAGACACGAATCAGGCCCTGTCTTACATCCATAAAGTTTACCTTCTAACAGGGAAGATGAATTTTAAACAGTGAATGACAGGAGTGATGTGGGAACTTGGCACAAGTGGACTTGGTCAGAGGGAACAGAGAAGCTTTCTGCGGAAGGATATTTAGCTTGAGAGCTTAAGCTGTTATAGAACTGGACTGGGGTCTGCTCATCTGGCGGTGCAGTAAACCCAGATGTCTACATTTAGGGTTGCTGCAATAGATAGAAAGGCTTCTTTTATGCAGAACAGTAAATAAGGAGGACCAGACCATTAAATGCTCAAATCCTGGCCTCCCCTGTGGCTTCTAGGCAAGGATTTTTTTTTTTTAATGAGACAGAATCTCACTCAGTTGCCCAGGCTGGAGTGCAATGGCACGATCTCGGCTCACTGCATCCCCTGACTCCTGGGTTCAAGTGATTCTCTTGCCTCAGCCTCCTGAGTAGCTGGGATTACAGGCGCATACCACCACACCAGCAAATTTTTTATATTTTTAGTAGAGACGGGATTTCACCGTGTTGGCCAGGCTGGCCTCGAACTCCTGACCTCAGGTGATATACCCACTTCGGCCTCCCAGAGTGCTGTGATACAGGGATGAGCCACCACACCTGGCTAGGCAAGGATTTCTAAAGGCAGTGGTAAATTACTGAAAAGCAGAAGATACAGGCAACATCATAAAGCAATGCATGGAGGTTACATGCTGGTTTAGACCGAAAAAGGCAAGGATATCTTGAAGCAGGAGCTCATAGGTCATAGGTAGATTCAGAGATTTTCTGATTGGTAATTGGTTAAGGAAAAGAAGCTTTGTTTAAAAATTTAGGGTCTGTAGGAAAATGTTAACTAGCTTGGGGAAGTGACTTTTCTCCAAGCCCCTCAGGAAGAAACTTAGCACAAAGGACGCTGAAGTTCAGCCTTCACTTCCCCCTTATCTGGGGTCTCTGAGCCAGCAGGTCCATTCAGTGGGGGTCCTCAGTGGGAGTCCCGGCCTCTGAAAGGCAACTCAGGGACACAAGTTGTTATCTTCAGTTTCACGGGGAAAGCAAACATCTCTGGAGCCTTAACTTCATTGGCTGTTGTTTTAGGTTACTGTTACCTTCTTGTGTAACAAGTTCCTTATTTACTTCTGGGGCTAGCTGGGTGCCTGGAATTTCTCTTTAAGGACCTTCAGGATTTTCCTTATATTTTAATGCTGAGGGTTCACAGGCCCCTAAAAAAGGGAACTGCTGTTTCATCTCCAAGTTGGGGTCAGATGTAGCTAGTCACAGGGCTCGACTGGAGTGAGGGGACAGGGATATGTCAGCACTGCCTGTTGAGGAAACTGCGTAAGGAAACTTCCCTGCAGCAGGAGAGAGGCTGCCATGCTCCTTACACTGGGAACATAGGGATGGCTGAAGCCGAGACAAGAACAGGGAAAGAAGCTGGGCACAGTGGTTCACGCCTGTAATCCCAGCACTTGGGGAGGCTGAGGCAGGTGGATCACTTGAGGTCAGAAGTTCGAAAGCAGTCTGGTCAACCTGGTGAAACCCCGTCTCTACTAAAAGTATAAAAATTAGCTGAGTGTGGTGGTGTGCACCTGTAGTCCCAGCTACTCTGGAGGCCGAAGCAGGAGAATTTCTTGAACCTGCGAGGCAGAGGTTGCAGTGAGCTGAGATTGCACCACTGCACTCCAGCCTGGGCGACAGAGCGAGACTCCTTCTCATTAAAAAAAAAAAAAAAAAAAGAGCAGGGAAAGAGATGTGACGAAGACCAAGAGGGAGGCAGAACCAGACCAGGCCTCACTTCAGACTCTGTTCTCAGGCCAGTAGGAAGAGACTCAAGAGCTGTGGGCTGGAGGATGATGCAATTTGCATGTAGTGTAAGCATGTGGATTAACAAGGACTTCAGGATTCAGAAGGAAGATGTTTAAGAGGCAAGAGAGAAGGTGTTCGGAGGTAGCTTAGGAATCAGATGATTCTTCCCTAAGCCTGGATGATGGTCTTGGAGTAGGAAGGATGTAGAAAGAAGAGACCTGGGAGTTAGAACTGAGAGAATGTGTTGCTGCTCGCTTTCATCCATGCCTTGGTCAGAGGGCTCACAGCGCCCACTGTGCCCCAGCTCCTGCCTGTGCAAACCTGCAGGCAGCTCCCTTAACCCAGGGCTGTGTGCCCGTTTTTACTTTGCCACTCACAGGGCCTCGCCTCTGCATCCTCAAGGAAGTCAGGCCCGTCCAGCATGGTAGCCACTAGCCACATGGAGCTATTTCAATTAAACCAATGAAACACAATTAAAAATTTGTTTTCAGGCCAGGCACAGTGGCTCATGCCTGTAATCCCAGCACTTTGGGAGCCCGAGGCGGGTGGATCACCTGAGGACAGGAGTTCGAGACCGGCCTGGCCAACATGGTGAAATCCTGTCTCTACTGAAAATACACAAATTAACTGGGCATGTTGGTAGGTGCTTATAATCCCAGCTACGAGGGAGGCTGAGGCAGAATTGCTTGAACCTGGGAGGCAGAGGTTGCAGGTTGCGCCACTGCACTCCAACCTGGGTGACAGAGTGAGACTCCTCAAAAAAAAAAGAAGAGGGAAATAGGTGTGACCAAGACCAAGAAGGAATGTGAAAAGGTGCAACTGCTGTGGAAGAGTTTGGCAGTTACTCAAAAAGCTTTCGGTGGCAAAAGCCACAATCACTTTTGCACCAGCCTGAAAACTATCACATAGTTTATTCAACCAGTCCCCTACTGATGGTCATTTGTGGTGTTTTCAGTCCTTGGTGATTATACAAAGTCCCACAGTGAATTATCTTACATGTCTTTTAGTATTTGTGGACCTTTGAGATAGATTTTTAGAAGTGGGATTCTAGGAAAGAGCAGATTTTTTTTTTTTTTTTTTTAAGATGGGGTTTCACCATGATGGCCAGGCTGGTCTTGAACTCCTGACCTCAGGTGATCCACCCACCTCGGCCTCCCAACGTGCTAGGATTACAGGCATGAGCCACCGCGCCCAGCCAAGAGCAGATGTTTTTTGTAGCCTTGCTTGACATCAGCAAATTTCCTTCCCTAGGGGTTGCCCCCAGCAGTGTGTGAGAATGAAGGGTGTGGGCCACTGTGTCTCTGTTGACCTGACAGTTAGGAAATAGTACCAGAATTGCTGTAATCTGCACCTCCCCTGTGAGTGAGGTCATGGGTGATTCCACCAAGGGTATTGCCCTTGGGATGATAGTGGGGAAGCCAGATTGCACCATGTGAGGACTGAGGAAAGGAGACAGAGTGAAGAGCTCTGGCTGGGATGGGGGGACACAGACTGGGCAGTGACCAGAAAGCTGTGCTCCAAGCATAGGCTCATGGCACTGCAGAAGATGCCAGATCAGGCTTGAGGGGCGTGAGGAGGAGTCTAGTAGCAGAGGAGAGCTTGAAGGGAAAGGGCCAAGGAAAGAGCTTCCAACATGGACAGCTCCTCAAAAGCAGGAGGGTGGACCCCAGGCCAGAACTGCCCAGCAGGCCCCGTGGAGAAGGCAGGAGGCTCCTTATCTGCGACGGGAGGAGCGGGGAGAGCAGGGCGCAGGTTGCAGTGCTGGCAGCAACACAGGAAAGTAGATTCCTCCTTGTGATCATTACCCTGAGAAGTGGGATCCTGATTGTCTGCTGAAAATGAGATGATTTGTCATCTCTTGCTGCCTAACAAATGATCTCAAACCTTAGTCACTTAAAACAATGGCCGTTTATGGTCTCACTGTTTTTGTGTTTCAGGAATTCAGGAGTGGCTTGGCTGGAAGGCTCTGGCTGGAAACTTGCAGAAGGCTTTCAGCTGGGTCCGCATCATCTGAAGGCCTCACTGGTACTGGGGGCCCCTCCATGGCCTGCAAGTCAGAGCTGGCTGTTGGTGGGAGGCCTCAGTTCCTCTCCACCTAGGCCTCTCCACAGGGCTGCTTGAGCATCTTCCCAGCATGGCAACTGGCATCCGCTAGAGCAGCGTCCAGGAGACCAAGGCAGAAGCTGCAGTGCTTTCTAGGACCTGGCCTTGGAAGTCACCCCTGCACCCACCCCTGGTGTCTCCTAGGCCGTATTCTGCTGGTCACACAGGTCAGTCCTAATTCCATGTGTGTGTTGGGCCTATACAGGGTGTGAGCACCAGGAGGCTGGGATCACTCATTTGGAAGCAGTTACCACAGAGGGGACAGAGGAGGAGGTGTGAGGTAGGATCACCCAGCAGGGCTGGGGGTTCTTTTCACGTTGGTAACTGTGTTCTTCCAGAGTGGCAGCATTACAGCCCTTGCACAGTCGTCTGCCTGAATGTCCCCTGGAGCGGGTGCAGGATGGAAGTCACACCTGGCTAGAGTTCTGCTGGGCTGGCCTGTTGGTGGGGGGAGGGGGAGTCAGCTGAAATGAGGGACAGCTGGGTGAGGATGACATCAAGAGGGGTGGCTGAGGCAGGAGGGTGGGTGGCCAAGGCAGAGCACTGGCAGGAGGAGGGTGACTGAGGCAGGAGAGGGGATGACTGAGGCAGGAGAGGGGGTGACTGAGGCAGGAGGCAGCTGACTGAGGCAGAATACAGGCAGGAGGGGGGGTGACCGAAGCAGAGCACAGGCAGGAGGGGGGGTGACCAAGGCAGAGCACAGGCAGGAGGGGGGGTGACCGAGGCAGAGCACAGGCAGGAGGGGGGTGACCGAGGCAGATCACAGGCAGGAGGGGGGTGACCGAGGCAGAGCACAGGCAGGAGGGGGGTGACCGAGGCAGAGCACAGGCAGGAGGGGGTGATCGAGGCAGAGCACAGGCAGGAGGGGGTGACCGAGGCAGAGCACAGGCAGGAGGGGGTGACCGAGGCAGAGCACAGGCAGGAGGGGGGTGACCGAGGCAGAGCACAGGCAGGAGGGGGTGACCGAGGCAGAGCACAGGCAGGAGGGGGTGACCGAGGCAGAGCACAGGCAGGAGGGGGTGACCGAGGCAGAGCACAGGCAGGAGGGGGTGAGCCGAGGCAGAGCACAGGCAGGAGGGGGTGACCGAGGCAGAGCACAGGCAGGAGAGGAGGTGACTGAGGCAGAGCACAGGCAGGAGGGGGGTAACCGAGGCAGGAGGGGGTGACTGAGGCAGAACACAGGCAGGAGGAGGTGACTGAGGCAGAGCACAGGCAGGAGGGGGTGACCGAGGTAGGAGGGGCGACTGAGGCAGGAGGGGGGTGACCAAGGCAGAGCACAGACAGGAGGGGGTGACTGAGGCAGGAAGGGCGACTGAGGCAGGAGGGGGTGACTGAGGCAGAGCACAGACAGGAGGGGGTGACCGAGGCAGGAGGGGTGACTGAGGCAGGAGGGGGTGACTGAGGCAGGAGGGGTGACTGAGGCAGGAGGGGGGTGACCGAGGCAAGAGGGGTGACTGAGGCAGGAGGGGGTGACCGAGGCAGGAGGGGTGACTGAGGCAGGAGGGGTGACTGAGGCAGGAGGGGGTGACCGAGGCAGGAGGGGTGACTGAGGCAGGAGGGGGTGATTGAGGCAGAGCACAGGCAGGAGGGGTTGGCCGAGGCAGGATGGGGTGACCGAGGCAGGAGGGATGACCAAGGCCTGCATGTGGTCAGAGGACATATGGTGAGAAGAAAAATGAGTGAACGTGGTAGAAGTTGAGGAGGGAGGTTGGGTTCAGAGAGAGGGGAATTTTGGAACGTCATTCTGGGTGGTAGAACAGTGCCTGGTGATGACCAAGCCTGAGGAGACCTGTGGAAATGTGTGGCTGATGGGGGAGAGAAGGGACAAAGGACCCTGGAGCTGAGAAACTCCTGAGACCCTGAGGGTCTTTGATGTCATCCAGAAGCTGGGACTGGAGGTGGGAGGAGTGATGGAGACAGGCGCCTAGTCCCCAGGGAAGGAGGGAGTAGCTGGGAATGCATTTCTGGCCGCACTTGGACAGGAAGAATATGCCATGAGACTACACAAAGCCAAGGTTCTTAAAGGGGTGGAGCAGGGTGGTTGAGCTGGGGACAGAGGAAGGCATGTTTTCCATCAGCTGGCCTTGAATTCATTGCCTGCTCTGCAAAATAAAGGCCCAGTGTGGAAGCCAGAACTTGCATTTGAAGAAGGACAGGAAGGACGGGCTGAGGAGGGCCTGTCCCCAGCAGCCCAAGAGGGAGGAGGCTGTGGGGACTTGAAGTGTCCCATTTCTTCCAGAGCACTGTCCTGAGGGTGCTGCAGGAAGAAGGGAGGCGCGTCCTGCCTCCCAGCTGCCCTGTTGCTGTCGGAGTCACAGGATGGCGGCCCTTGTCCTACCCGCCACCGGTGGTGAGTCGTGGGGTCTTGGCATTTCTCATAGTCCGGGCTTGAAAGGCTCTGACTCACAGCTGGGACAGGAGGGGGCTGGGCAGAGCAGGTGAGGCAGGAGTGGAGCCCCAGGGGCCCAGAGGTCCTCCGTGTCCTATCGGGCGGCTCTTGGGATTTGGGACTTAGGTGTTTGGGTGTCTGTGGATGTGACCTGTGTAGTAAACGTGCTGGAGTTTTTGAATTCTCCCTTTATTTCTTTCTGTGAACCTGATAAAAACACGGTGATGCCCTTGGAACCTGTTTCCTCGTCTGTGAAGTGGGAATAATCTCTTCCCCAAGTGCAGTCAGACCTTGAGCCCTGTTACCTTTTGTTGGTGAGACAGGGCTATGTTTGGGTGTCTTAGGAGAGCTGTGGGTAGGTGTTTGCATGGGGTGTAGGTAGGCGCTGTGTGGGTATAGGAGGGGGGATATGGTCAGTCACAGGCAAATCTGTGGGTGTTAGAGAAGCCTGAATCCCTGGGACTCATTTCTCCTCCTCCAGCTCCGTCTTCCCCGTTCCCAGCCTCTCAGCAAAAAGGACACACAGAAGGCAGAGGGCTGGTTGATGAGCTCCTGACAAGCTGGCTACAGGTGAGTTGGATGCTCCTTTTCCCAAATCATTATTCCTTTAGCCAGAAGGTTGGACTTGATACCTCCCAGCAGCCTGGAGCCTCACAGCCAAACTCACTCCTCAGGCATCCCAGGATTTCCAGGCATCTGATGGAGGGTGAGGGCTGCCCAGAAAATGTCAGTGGGTGTGGACGGTTACTGCAGGTTCAGAGCTTTCTCCAGGGTCTCTAAGTACATCATGTGCTCCTGAGAGTTTTAAGGGAAAGACAAGTAAAGGTGTGAAGTGTTCTAAGCCCAGTCAATTTATAAAAGCCATACGGAAATCGTTCATTCATTTACCAAGTATTCCTCTGATTTCTGCCATGTCCCGGGCCCATGCTCCCCTAGAGATTGAGAGAATGAGATCACAGGAGCCCCCAGTCTGAGAGAGAAAAGACAGTTGCTCTGGGGTACTGTGTATTAAACCTGAGCAGTGGCCTAAGGAGTCAAGCATTGAGGGCTGAGCCTGGAAGCCAGGGAGAGGAGCTCAGAACCCTGCTCAGGTTTCCCCCAGCCCTGGCTCTGTTCTCCTGGGCCCTCTTCTTGTGCAGTTGGTGAGGGTGGTCCTCGGCTAAACTGTGATGTTTGCGATGCTTTAGGGCTTGGTGACCTTCGAGGATGTGGCCGTGGAGTTTACCCAGGAGGAGTGGGCATTGCTGGACGCTGCCCAGAGAACACTGTACAGGGATGTGATGCTGGAGAACTGCAGGAACCTGGCCTCCCTTGGTAAGCCTGATGTCATTTCTGCGTTTATTTAATGACTCTCGTGGCAAGACTTGCCTTATTTTTTTTATTGTGGTAAAATTCATACAACGTAAAATTCACCATTTTAACCATTCTTAGATGTCCAGTCCAGTGGTTTTTAATATATTCGTGGTATTATACAACCATCAACACTATCTAATATCACACTATTTTCATCACCCCTGGAAGAAACCCCATCCCCATTAAGCAGTCAATGCTCGTTACTTCCCTACTCGCTGCTGCTGGTAACCAGTCATCTGGTTTCTGTCTTTAGGGATTTACCTGTCCAGAACACATCATATACATTGAATTATAAAATTCATTACCGTTTGTGTCTAACTTCTTTCATGCAGCACAGTGTTTGAAAAGCTTAGCTGTGTTGTGCCAGCACTTCGTTCCTTATGACTGAATAATATTCCACTGTATGAACATAGCACATTTTGCCAATTCGTTTTTCTGTTGATAAACATTTGAGTTGTTTCCACTTTTTGACTATCATGAATAATGTACCAGTTTTTGTTTAAATGCCCACTTTCCATTTTCTTGGATGTACGCTAGGAGTGGAAGGCTAGGTCACACGACATTTCTGTATTTAGCTTTTTGAGGAACTGCCAGACTTTTCCACAGCATCTGCACCACTTCACATTCACACCAATGCATGAGAGTTCCAGCTTCTCCACGTCTTTCCCAGCCCTTGTCTTTTTTTTTTTTTTTTAACTGTACTTTAGGTTCTGGGGTACATGTGCAGATCATGCAGGATTGTTGAGTAGGTACACACATGGCAATGTGGTTTGCTGCCTCCATTCCCCTGTCACCTACGTCTGGCATTTCTCCCCATGTTATCCCCTCCCTGACCTCCCCCACCCCCCTCACTGTCCCTCCCTTGGCCTCCCCCCGACAGACCCCAGTGTGTGATGCTCCCCTCCCTGTGTCCATGTGTTCTCATTGTTCAACACCCGCCTGTGAGTGAGAACATGCAGTGTTTGATTTTCTCCTGTGTCAGTTTTCTGAGAATGATGGTTTCTAGATTCATCCATGTCACTACAAAGGACACGAACTCATCATTTTTTATGGCTGCATAGTATTCCATGGTGTACATGTGCCACATTTTCCTTGTCTAGTCTGTCATTGATGGGCATTTGGATGGGTTCCAGGTCTTTGCTATTGTAAACAGTGCCGAAATGTATATATGTGTGCATGTGTCTTTATAATAGAATGATTTATAATCCTTTGGGTATATACCCAATAATGGGATTGCTGGGTCAAATGGAATTTCTATTTCTAGGTCCTTGAGGAATCGCCACAGTCTTCCACAATGGTTAAGCTAGTTTACACTCCCACCAGCAGTGTACAAGCATTCCTATTTCTCCACCTCTCCAGAATCTGTTGTCTCCCGATTTTTTAATGATCGCCATTCTAACTGGCACGAGGTGGTGTCTCAATGTGGTTTTGATTTGCATTTCTCTACTAATGAGTGATGATGAGCATTTTTTCATGTTTCTTGGTTCATATATGTCTTCTTTTGAAAAGTGTCAGTTCATATCCTTCCCCTACTTTTGGATGGGTTGGTTTGTTTGTTTCTTGTAAATCTGTTTTAGTTCTTTGTAGATTCTGGATATTAGCCCTTTGTCAGATGGGTAGATTGCAAAAATTTTTTCCCATTCTGTTGGTTGCCAGTTCACTCTAATGATTGTTTCTTTTGCTGTACAGAAGCTCTGGAATTTAATTAGGTCTCATTTGTCTGTTTTGGCTTTTGTTGCCAATGCTTTTGGTGTTTTAGTCATGAAGTCCTTGCCTATGCCTATGTCCTGAATGGTTTTGCCTAGGTTTTCTTCTAGGGTTTTTATGGTGTTAGGTCTTATGTTTAAGTCTTTAATCCATCTGGAGTTAATTTTAGTGTAAGGTATCAGGAAGGTGTCCAGTTTCTGCTTTCTGCTCACTACTAGCCAGTTTTCCCAATACCATTTATTAAACAGGGGAATCCTTTCCCCATTGCTTGTTTTTGTCAGGTTTGTCAAAGATCAGATGGTTGTAGATGTGTGGCGTTGCCTCCGAGGCCTCTGTTCTGTTCCATTGGTCTATATCGCTGTTTTGGTACCAGTACCATGCTGTTTTGATTACTGTAGCGTTGTAGTATAGTTTGAAGTCCGGGAGTGTGATGCCTCCAGCTTTGTTCTTTTTGCTTAGAATTGACTTGGCTGTGCGGGCTCTCTTTTGGTTCCATATGAAGTTTAAGGTGGTTTTTTCCAGTTCTGTGAAAAAGGTCATTGGTGGCTTGATGGGGGATAGCATTGAATCTATAAATTACTTTGGGCAGTATGGCCACTTTCATGATACTGATTCTTCCTAACCATGAGCATGGAATGTTTCTCCATTTGTTTGTGTCCTCTCTTATTTCCTTGAGCAGTGATTTGTAGTTCTCCTTGAAGAGGTCCTTTACATCCTTTGTTAGTTGTATTCCTAGGTATTTCATTCTCTTTGTAGCAATTGTGAATGAGAGTTGGCTCATGATTTGCTCTCTGTTAGTCTGTTACTGGTATATAGAAATGCTTGTGATTTCTGCACATTGATTTTTGTATCCTGAGACTTTGCTGAAGTTGCTCATCAGTTTAAGGAGATTTTGGGCTGAGATGATAGGGTCTTTTAAATATACAATCATGTCATCTGCAAATAGAGACAGTTTGACTTCCTCTTTTCCAAATTGAATACCCTTTATTATTATTTTTTTCTTGCCTAATTGCTCTGGCTAGAACTTCCAATACTATATTTAATAGGAGTGGTGACAGAGGGCATCCTTGTCTAGTGCCAGATTTCAAAGGGAATGCTTCCAGTTTTTGCCCATTCAGTATGATATTGGCTGTAGGTTTGTCATAAATAGCTTTTATTATTTTGAGATATAGTCCTTCGATACCTAGTTTATTGAGAGTTTTTAGCATAAAGGGCTGTTGAATTTTGTCGAAGGCTTTCTCTGCATCTATTGAGATAATCATGTGGTTTTTGTCTTTGGTTCTGTTTATGTGGTGGATTACTTTTATAGACTTGTGTATGTTGAACCAGCCTCGCATCCCTGGAATGAAGCCTACTTGATGGTGATGGATATGCTTTTTGATGTGCTGTTGCAATTGGTTTGCCAGTATTTTATTGAAGATTTTTGCAGCTGTGTTCATCATGGATATTGGCCTGAAGTATTTTTTTTTTTTGTTGCTTCTGTGACAGGTTTTGGTATCAGGATGATGTTGGTCTCATAAAATGATTTGGGAAGGATTCCCTCTTTTTGTATTGTTTGGAATAGTTTCAGAAGGAATGGTACCATCTCCTCTGTACATGTGGTAGAATTCAGCTGTGAACTTGTCTGGACCTAGACTTTTTTTGGTTGGTAGGCTATTAATTGCTGCCTCAACTTCAGCCCTTGTTATTAGTCTATTCACGGTTTCAACTTCTTCCTTGTTTAGGCTTGGGAGGGTGCAGGTATCCAGGAATTTATTCATTTCTTCCAGGTTTACTGGTTTATGTGCATAGAGTTGTTTGTAGTAAATTCTGATTGTAGTGTATATTTCTGTGGAGTCATTGGTGATATCCCCTTTATCGTTTTTTATTGCATCTATTTGATTCTTCTCCCTTTTTTTTTTTATTAATCTGGCTAGCAGTCTATTTTGTTGAATTTTTCAAAAAACCAGCTCCTGGATTTATTGATTTTTTTGAAGGATTTTTTGTGTCTCTGTCTCCTTCAGTTCTTCTCTGATCTTAGTTATTTCTTGTCTTCTGCTAGGTTTTGAGTTTTTTTGATCTTGCTCCTCTAGCTCTTTCAATTTTGATGATAGGGTATCAATTTTAGATCTTTCCTTGCTTCTCTGGTAGGCATTTATTCCTATAAATTTCCCTCTAGACACTGCTTTAAATGTGTCCCAGAGATTCTGGTATGTTGTGTCTTCATTTTTGTTGGTTTCAAAGAACATCTTTATTTCTGCCTTCATTTCATTGTTTTGCCAGTCATCATTCAGGAGCCAGTTGTTCAGTTTCCATGAAGTGGTGCGATTCTGAGTTAATTTCTTAATTCTAATTTGATTGCACTGTGGTCTGAGAGACTGTTTATGATTTCCATTCTTTTGCATTTGCTGAGGAGTGATTTACTTCCAATTATGTGGTCAATTTTAGAGTAGGTGCCATGTGGTGCTGAGAAGAATGTATATTCTGTGGATTTGGGGTGGAGATTTCTGTAGATGTCTATTAGGTCCGCTTGGTCCAGATCTGAGTTCAAGTCCTGGATATCCTTGTTAATTTTCTGTCTTGTTGATCTGTCTAATATTGACAGTGAAGTGTTAAAGTCTCCCACTATTATTGTGTGTGAGTCTTAAGTCTCTTTGTAGGTTGTTAAGAACTTGCTTTATGTACCTGGATGCTCCTGTATTGGATGCATATATATTTAGGATCGTTAGTTCTTCTTAATGCATTGATCCTTTTACCATTATGTAATGCCCTTCTTTGTCTCTTTTGATCTTTGTTGGTTTAAAGTCTATTTTATCAGGCATTAGGATTGTAGCTCCTGCTTTTTTTTTTCCTCTCCATTTGCTTGATAAATCTTCCTCCATCCCTTTATTTTTAGCCTATGTGTGTCCTTGCACGTGGTGAGATGGGTTTCCTGAATACAGCACATCGATGGGTTTTGACTTTTTATCCAGTTTGCCAGTCTGTGTCTTTTGATTTGGGCATTTAGTCCATTTACATTTAAGGTTAGTATTGTTATGTGTGAATTTGATCCTGCCATTTTGATGCTAGCTGGATGTTTTGCCCATTAGTTGACACATTTTCTTCATTGTGTCAATGGTCTTTACCATTTGGTACATTTTTGGAGTGGCTGGTACTGGTTGTTCCTTTCCTTGTTTATTGCTTCTTTCAGGAGCTCTTGTAAGGCAGGCCTGGTGGTGACGAAATCTCTCAGCAATTGTTTGTCCATAAAGGGTTTTCTTTCTCTTTTGCTTATGAAGCTTAGTCTCTGGATATGAAATTCCGGGTTGAAAGTTCTTTTCTTTAAGGAAGTTGAATATTGGCCCCCACTCTCTTCTGGCTTGTAGGGTTTCTGCGGAGAGATCTGCTATGAATCTGATGGGCTTCCCTTTGTGGGTGACCTGACCTTTCTATCTTGCTGCCCTTAGCATTTTCTCCTTCGTATCAACCCTGGTGAATCTGACGATTATGTGCCCTGGGGTTGCTCTTCTTGAGGAAAATCTTTGTGATGTTCTCTATATTTCCTGGACTTGAATGTTGGCCTGCCTTGCTAGTTTGGGGAAGTTCTCCTGGATAATAAATATCCTGAAGAGTGTTTTTCAGCTTGGATTCATTCTCTCCGTCACGTTCAGGTACACCTATCAAATGTAGATTAGGTCTTTTCACATAATCCCATATTTTTGGAGGCTTTGTTCATTTCTTTTCACTTTTTCTCTATTCTTGCCTTCTCGTTTTATTTCATTGAGTTGGTCTTCAATCTCTGATATCTTTCTTCTGCTTGGTTGATTTAGCTATTGAAACTTGTGTATGCTTCATGAAGTTCTCGTGCTGTTTTTCAGCTCCATCAAGTCATTCATATTCTTATCTAAGCTGTTTATTCTAGTTCGAATCTCATCTAACTTTTTTTAGGTTCTTAGCTTCTTTGCATTGGGTTAGCACATGTTCTTTTAGCTCTGAGAAGTTTGTCATTACCCACCTTCTGAAGCCTGTTTCTGTCAATTCATCAGACTCATTCTCCATCCATCTTTGATCCCTAGCTAGTGAGGAGTTGTGATCTCTTGGAGGAGGAGAGGCATTCTGGTTTTGGTGTTTTCATCCTTTTTGCGCTGGTTTCCTCCCATCTTAGTGGCTTTATCTACCTGTGGTCTTAGTAGTTGGTGACTTTCAGATGGGGTCTCTGAGTGGACGTCCTTTTTGTTGATGTTGAAGCTATTTCTTTCTTCTTCTTAATTTTCCTTCTAACAGTCAGGCCTCTCTATTGCAGGACCTCTGGAGGTCCACTCCAGACCCCACTCACCTGGGGATCACCTGTGGGGGCTGCAGAACAGCAAGGGTTGCCGCCAGTTCTTCCTCTGCTATCTTCGTCCGAGAAGGGTACCTGCCAGATGTTGGCCTGAGCTCTCCTTTATGAGGTGTCTCTGGGTATACGGGGGTCGGAGAGTTGCTTGAGGAGACAATCTGTCCCTTAAAGGAGCTCAAGTGCTGTGCTGGGAGCTCTGTTGTTTCGTGCAGAGCTGCTGGGCAGGTACCTTTAAGTCTGCTGCAGCTGAACTCATAACTACCTCTTTCCTAGGTGCTCTGTCCTAGGAAGGTCGGCTTTATTTATAAGTTCCTGTGGTGCTGCTGCCTTTTTTCAGAGATGCCCTGCCCCGCACTGAATAATCTAGTCACAATCTGCCAGCAGAGGTGTTGCTAAGCTGCCACAGGCTCTGCCCAGCTGCTGTGTGAACTGTCTTGGTAGTGACGGACTGCGTCAGTAGTGGGGGGATACCCTTCCCGCCACTGAGCTGGACCGTCCTGGGTCCAGCTGTGCTTGCTGTGAAACTCTCAATCCAGAGCATTTCAGATTGCTTGTTTTGTGGGGGGTGGTACGTGCCTAGCCAGATTGCCTGGCTCCCTGTCTCAGCCCCCTCCCTTTCAGTTGAATGGGCAGCTCTGTCTCCCAGGCGTTCCAGGTGCCAGTCAAAATGGCTGCCCAGACTTGTGTGAGTTTCTGTGCGCCGACGCGGCACCAGCTGAAACCGCTGTATTTCAACCCGGGAATCTCCTGGTCTGTGGGCAGTGAAAACTTGTTTGGTAATGCGGTGAGCACTCACCCTCTGTGCTGTTCTTGCTGGAAACTGCACTCCTATTTGGCTATGTTGGATCCTCCCCCAGCCCTTGTCTTTTTGACTGTAGTCATACCAGTAGGTATGAAGTGCTATCTTGTTGTTGTTTTGATTTGTGTTTTTCTTTTTTTTTTTCCTATATATATATATTTTTATTGCATTTTAGGTTTTGGGGTACATGTGAAGAACATGCAAGATTGTTGCATAGGTACACACATGGCACTGTGATTTGCTGCCTTCCTCCCCCATCACCTATATCTGGCATTTCTCCCCATGCTATCTCTCCCCAACTCCCCACCCCCCGCTGTCCCTCCCCTATTTCCCCCTGACAGACCCCAGTGTGTGATGCTTCCCTCCCTGTGTCCATGTGTTCTCATTGTTCAACACCCACCTATGAGTGAGAACATGCGGCGTTGATTTTCTGTTCTTGTGTCAGTTTGCTGATAATGATGGTTTCCAGGTTCATCCATGTCCCTACAAAGGACACAAACTCATTGTTTCTGATGACTGCATAATATTCCATGCTGTGTATGTGCCACATTTTCCCTGTCCAGTCTATCATCAATGGGCATTTGGGTTGGTTCTAGGTCTTCGCTATTGTAAACTGTGCTGCAATGAACATTCGTGTGCATGTGTCCTTATAGTAGAATGATTTATAATCCTTTGGATATATACCCAGTAATGGGATTGCTGGGTTAAATGGAATTTCTATTTCTAGGTCCTTGAGGAATCGCCACACTGTCTTCCACAATGGTTGATGAACTAATTTACACTCCCACCAACAGTGTAAAAGTGTTCCTATTTCTCCACATCCTCTCCAGCATCTGTTGTCTCCAGTTTTTTTAATGATAGCCATTCTAACTGGCTTGAGATGGTATCTCAATGTAGTTTTGATTTGCATTTCTCTAATGACCAGTGATGATTAGCATTTTTTCATATGTTTGTTGGCTTCATGTATGTCTTCTTTTGTAAAGTGTCTGTTCATATCCTTTGCCCACTTTTGAATGGGCTTGTTTTCTTCTTGTAAATCTGTTTTAGTTCTTTGTAGATTCTGGATATCAGCCATTTGTCAGATGGGTAGACTGCAAAAATTTTTTCCCATTCTGTTGGTTGCCAGTTCACTCTAATGACTGTTTCTTTTGCCATGCAGAAGCTGTGGAGTTTGATTAGGTCCCATTTGTCTATTTTGACTTTTGTTGCCAGTGCTTTTGGTGTTTTGGTCATGAAGTCCTTGCCTACGCCTATGTCCTGAATGGTTTTGCCTAGATTTTCTTCTAAGGTTTTTATGATGTTAGGTCTTATGTTTAAGTCTTTAATCTATCTGTAGTTAATTTTAGTGTAAGGTGTCAGGAAGGGGTCCAGTTTCTGCTTTCTGCACATGGCTAGCCAGTTTTCCCAACACCATTTATTAAACAGGGACTCCTTTCCATATTGCTTGTTTTTGTCAGGTTTGTCAAAGATCGGATGGTTGTAGATGTGTTGTGTTGCCTCAGAGGCCTCTGTTGTGTTCCATTGATCTGTATCTCTGTTTTGGTACCAGTACCATGCTGTTTTGATTACTGTAGCTTTGTAGTATAGTTTGAAGTCTGGTAGTGTGACGCCTCCAGCTTTGTTCTTTTTGCTTAGAATTGACTTGGCTGTGCGGGCTCTCTTTTGGTTCCATATGAAGTTTAAGGTGGTTTTTTCCAGTTCTGCGAAGAAGGTCATTGGTAGCTTGATAGGGATAGCGTTGAATCTGTAAATTACTTTGGGAAGTATGTCCATTTTCACGATATTGATTCTTCCTAGCCATGAACATGGAATGTTTCTCTATCTGTTTGTGTCCTCTCTTATTTCGTTGAGCAGTGGTTTGTAGTTCTCCTTGAAGAGGTCCTTTACGTTCCTTGTTAGTCGTATTCCTAGGTATTTTATTCTCTTTGTAGCAATTGTGAATGGCAGTTCGTTCTTGATTTGGCTCTCTTTAGGTCTGTTATTGGTGTATAGGAATGCTTGTGCTTTTTGCACATTGATTTTGTATCCTGAGACTTTGCTGAAGTTGCTTATCAGTTTCAGGAGATTTTGGGCTGAGACGATGGGGTCTTGTAAATATACAATCATGTCATCTGCAAATAGAGACAATTTGACTTCCTCCTTTCCTATTTGAATACCCTTTATTTCTTTTTCTTGCCTGATTGCTCTGGCTAGAACTTCCAGTACTATACTGAATAGGAGTGGTGAGAGAGTGCATCCTTGTCTAGTGCCAGATTTCAAAGGGAATGCTTCCAGTTTTTGCCCATTCAGTATGATATTGGCTGTTGGTTTGTCATAAATAGCTTTTATTATTTTGAGATATGTTCCGTCAATACCTAGTTTATTGAGGGTTTTTAGCATAAAGGGCTGTTGAATTTTGTCAAAGGCCTTCTCTGCATCAATTGAGATAATCAATGCCCACATGAGAAGCAAGGAGAGATCTAAAATTGACACCCTGTCGTCAAAATTGAAAGAGCTGGAGGAGCAAGATCAAAAAAACTCAAAACCTAGCAGAAGACAAGAAATAACTAAGATCAGAGCAGAACTGAAGGAGATAGAGACACAAAAAACCCTTCAAAAATTCAGTAAATCCAGGAACTGGTTTTTCGAAAAGGTCAACAAAATAGACCACTAGCCAGATTAATAAAAAAGAAAAGAGAAAATAATCAAATAGATACAATAAAAAATGATAAAGGGGATATCACCACAGATTCCACAGAAATTCAGACCATCATCAGAGATTATTACAAACAACTCTATGCACATAAACTAGTAAACCTGGAAGAAATGGATAAATTCTTGGACACTTGCATCCTCCCAAGCCTAAACCAGGAGAAGTCGAAACCCTGAATAGACCGATAACAAGGTCTGAAGTTGAGGCAGCAATTAAGAGCCTACCACCCAAAAAAAGCCCAGGTCCAGATGCGTTCACACCCGAGTTCTACCAGACATACAAAGAGGAGCTGGTACCACTCCTTCTGAAACTATTGCAAACAATACAAAAGAGGGAATCCTTCCCAAATCATTTAATGAGACCAACATCATCCTGATACCAAAACCCAGCAGAGACTCAGCAAGAAAAGAAAACTTCAGGCCAATATCCATGATGAACATAGATGCAAAAATCTTCAATAAAATACTGGCAAACCGATTGCAACAGCACATCAAAAACCTTATCCACCATGATCAAGTAAGCTTCATCCCGGGGATGCAAGGCTGGTTCAACATACGCAAATCTATAAACATAATTCACCACATGATTTGTGTTTTTCTAATGACAAATGACATGGAGCATCTTTTCATGTACTTGTTGGCTATTTTTCTTTGGAAAAATATCTGTTCAGGTCCTTTGCCTGTTTTGTTGTTGTTGTTGTTTGTTTCTTGTTTTGACAGAGTCTCCTTCTGTTGCCTAGGCTGGAGTGCAATGGCGCGATCTTGGCTCATTGCAACATCCGCCTCCCAGATTCAAGCAGTTCCCATGCCTCAGCCTCCCAAGTAGCTGTAATTACAGGCATGCACCACCATGCCTGGCTAACTTTCTTTTTGTATGTATTTTTTATAGAGACAGGGTTTCACTGTGTTGGCCAGGCTGATCTCAAACTCCTGGCCTCAAGTGCTATGCCTGCCTCAGCCTCCCAAAGTGCTGGGATTACAGGTGTAAGCCACCACTCCCAGCCTTCTGCCCATGTTTTATTTGGGTTGTTTCTTTTTGTTGTTGGATTATAAAAGTCTATTTTATGTTTTGGATACCAAATCCTTATTCAAAATACAACACATAAATAATTTCTCTATTCCGTGGATATCTTTTCATTTTCTTGATGGTGTGCTTGGATGCACAAAAGTTACAATTGTAACCAGGCACGGTGGCTCACGGCTGTAATCCCAACACTTTGGAGGCCAAGATGGGCAGATTACCTGAGGTCAGGAGTTCAAGACCAACTTGACCAACTTGGTGAAGCCCCATCTCTACTAAAAATGCAGAAGTTAGCCAGGCACAGTGTTAGGTGCCTGTAATCCCAGATACTTGCAAGGTTGAGGCAGGAGAATCGCTTGAACCTGGGAGGCAGAGGTTGCAATGAACTGAGATCCACTGTATTCCAGCCTGAGAAACAGAGTGAGACTCCATCTCAAAAAACCAAAAAAGGTTTAATTGTGAAGAAGTCTGTCGTATGTAGTTTTTCTTTCTTGCCTGTGTTTTTGGTGTGATACCTAAGAAACTATTGCCAAGGTCAAGGTCATTAAGATTTACCCCTATGTTTTCTTCCAAGAATTTTCTAGTTTTAACTCTTCCAGTTAGCTGTTTCATCTATTTTGAGTGAATTTTGCATATGATGTGGAGAAAGGGTCAACTTTATTCTTTTGCATTTGTATATCCAGTTATCTCACCACCTTTACAGAAGATACAGTTCTTTCCCCATCAAATGAGCTTTGCACCCTTATTGGAAAGTATGTAGCCATACACACTGGAGTTTATTTACATACTCTCAATTCTATTCCATTGGTCTATACATCTTGAACTCCTGACCTCAAGTGATCTGGCTGCCTCGGCCTCCCAAAGTGCTGGGATCACAGGCGTGAGCCACCACTCCTGGCTCCGTTGGTCTGTATATCTATCCTTGGGTCAGTACCACCCTGTCTTGATGACTGTTAATGTTGTAGTAAGTTTTAATAATAGGAAGTGTAAATCTTCCTACTTTGTTCTTCTTTTTCAACACTTGTCTGTTCAAGATCCCGTGCAGTGTCACAGATTTTCAGATCAGTTTGTGCGTTTCTGAAAGAAAAGAAAACTGTCGGAATTTTGATAATGATTCTTTTACCTCTGTAGATCATTTTGGGTAGTATTGTCACCTTAACAATATTAAGGCTTCAAATACATAACCTTCTGTTACTCATTTTAAATCTCATTCCATCGCGGTTAGGGAAGATACTTTATATGAATTCATTGTTTTTAAATTTAGTGAGACTTTTTTTATAGCCTAACATATGATCTGTCCTGGAGAATGTTCCATGTGCGTTTGAGATGAATACGCGTTCTCTTGTTGGGTGGTGTGTTCTTTCTATAACTGTTAGGTCTGGTTAGTTTATAGTGTTGTTTAAACCCTCTTTTTCCTTTTTGGTCTTCTAATATGTTGTTGTATCCATTATTGAAAGTGGAGTATTAAAGTCTCAAACTCTTATTATAAAACTCTCTATATCTTCTTTCAATTATGCCAGTTTTTACTTGATCTGTTTTGGAGTTCTTATTAGGCACCTATATGTTAATTACTATTATATTTTCTCCATGAATTGATGCTTTATAAATCTATAATGTCTTTCTCTGTGTTTTATAACAATTTTTCTTGTATGAAATATCTTCTTCCATTTGTTCACTATCAACCATATTTGTGTCTTTGAATGAAAAGCAAGCCTCTTATAGACAGTATGTACAGATTCTCTACAACTTTGATGGGGTTATGTCCCAGTAAAGCCATTGTAAGTTTAAAATGCCATAAGAAAAAATGTAAAACAATGAAAAAAAGAAAAAAAAAGTCAAAAACGCATTTAATTCACCTAACCTACTGAACATAATAGCTTAGTCTAGCCTAAACATACTCAGAACACTTACATTAGCCTATAGTTGGACAAAGTCATTTAACATAACAGTGTGTTTTATGATAAAGTGTTGAATATCTCAACAGTTATAAATTATGTATTGAATATTGTACTGAAAGTGAAAAACAGAATGGGTATAGGGTACTTGAAGTGTGGTTTCTACTGAAAGCATATGACCTTTGCACCGTCGAAAAATTAAAAACCCATACCATTGTAAACTGGGGACTGTCTGTAATTGGGTTATTTTTTAAATTCATTCTGCCAAAATCCACCTTTTAAAGTGTAATTGCTGACAAGGAAGGAGATACTTCTGCCTATTTACTATTTGCTAAATACCTATTTGCTTTTATCTATGTGTCATATCATTTTTGTTCCTCAATTATTTCATTGTTGTTTCCTTTAGTGTTGGATATTTTCTAGCGTACCATTTTTATTCCCTTCCCATTTCTTTGTATTCTTTTTAGTTGTTTTCTTAGTGGTTGGCCTGGAAATTCTAATAAACATTTTAATTTATAACAATCTAGTTTAATAGCAACTTAGTTTCAATAGTATATAAAAACTTTGTTTCATTATAGATGTTTTGTTTAGTAATTTTGTCGCAAAGTACATCTGTATGCATTGTGTGCCCATTAATGTACATGTATAATCATTTATGCTTTTGTCTTTATGTAGTAATAAAAGAGAAGTTACAAACCAAAAACACACTGTTGGTGACTTTGATGTTTACCTCTGTATTTACCTTTACCAGTGTTCTTCACTTCTTTCTGTGGATTCAAGTTACTATCCATTATCTTTTCATTTTGTCCTGAGGTCACCCTTTATCATTTTTGTAGGGTAGATGTAATAGTGACAAACACTCAGTCTTTGTTTATGGGAACGTCTTCATTTCTTTATTTTTGAAGGGGAGTCTTGCCAAGACACTGACTTCTTGATTGCCATTTTTTCTCAGCACTTTGAATATACCACCCCTGTGCTTGGTGCTGTCCATGGTTTCTGATGATAAATTGTTAATCTTTCCGAGGATCCTGTGTACATGATCAGTCACCTCCCTCTTGCTGTTTTTAGGATGCTGCCTTTGTCTTTCAACAGTTTGATTAATATGTGTTTGATGCCAGTTGCAATGGCTCCCACCTACAATCCCCAACACTTTGGGAGGCTGAGGCAAGAGGACCCCTTGAGGCCAGGAGTGTGAGACCAGCCTGGGCAACTTAGAGAGACCCTGTCTCTACAAAAAGTTTAAAAATTAGCCAGATGTGGTGGTGCACACCTTCAGTCCCAGCTTCTTGGGAGGCTGAGGTGGATGGATTGCTTGAGCCCAGGAGATCAAGGCTGAAGTGAGCCATGATCATGCCACTGCACTCCAGCCTGGGTGACAGAGTAAGAAGACCCTGTCTCAAAATGTGTGTGTGTGTGTGTGTGTGTGTGTGTGTGTGTTCAGTATGAATCTCTATTTTTTCAAGTTTATTCTGCTTGAGTTTGTTGAGCTTCTTGGATTTGTACATTTGTGCCTTTCTTCAAATGTTGAGAGGTTTTAAGCCATTATTTCTTCCACCTTCTTACCCCTTTCTCTACATCTCTCTCTTCTCTGCATCATATGTATGTTGGTATATGTGATAATATCCCACAGGTCTCAGGCTCTGTTCATCTTTTTTAAAGTTCTCTCTCTCTTTCTTTATCTCTCTCTTTCTCTCATTGATAAAGGTTCTCACTTACTCTGTCACCTAGGTTTGAGTGCGGCAAAATAATCATGGCTTACTGCAGCCTTGACCTCTTGGGCTCAAGTGATCCTCCCACGTCAGCCTCCCAAATAGGGAGGCAAGGCTGCAAGCATGCATCACCATGCCAAGCTAACTGTTTAATTTTTTTTTTTGTAGAGTCAGGGTTTTACTATGCTGCCCAGGCAAGTCTTGAACTCCCAGACGTAAGCAATCCTCCTGCCTCGCCCCCCACAAAGTGCTGGTACTATAGGCATGAGCCACCACACTGGGCTTCTCTCTTTTTTATGCTCCTCAGACTGGATAATATCAATTGTTCTATCTTCATGGACACCAAGTTTGTCTTCTGCCTGCTCAAATCTGTGCTGAATGTTTCATTTCAGCTATTGTACTTTTCAACTCAAATTTTTATTTGCCTTCCTGAAGTTTCTCTTTACATTTTCCATTTTTGTTTGTTTTTTTTTTTTTTTTTGATATGCCATAGTTGTACCTGTTTTGCTGTTTCCCATTTGATGAGAATTTGTACTCATGGTTTCCTTTAGTCCCTTTTTTTTTTTTTTTTTTTTTTTTGAGACATAGTTTCATTCGTGTCACCCAGGCTGGAGTGCAGTGGCATGATCCCAGCCCACCACAACCTCCACCTCCCAGGTTCAAGCGATTTTCCTGCCTCAGTCTCCCGAGTAGCTGGGATTACAGGCATGCACCACCACCCCGGCTAATTTTGTATTCTTAGTAGAGTCGGGGTTTCTCCATATTGGTCAGGCTAGTCTTGAACTCCTGACCTCAGGTGATCCACCTGCCTCAGCCTCTCAAAGTACTGGAATTGGCATGAGCCACCATGCCTGGACTCCTTTAGTTCTTTATACATATTTCTTGTACATCTTTTAGCAGGTTTAAAATAGTTGATTTATTTTACTTGTGTAGTTAAGTCCAGTGTTTGAACTTCTGAAGGGACAGTTTCTACCAGCTTCATTTTTCTTGTAATGGGCCCAACATTTGTTTCCTTGCCTGCCTCATAATTATTTTGTTGAAACTAGGCGTTTGGAATATTATAAAATAACAATTTGGGAATCAGACTTTTCCCCCATCTCCAGAGTTTGTTTTGCTTGTTGTAGTTAGTATTCTATCTATAGAACATACAACAGTTTTGTTTTTTTTTTTCTTTGAGATGGAGTCTTGCTCTGTCACCCAGGCTGGAGTGCAGTGGTGCAATCTTGGCTCACTGCAACCTCCGCCTCCCAGGTTCAAGCAGTTCTCCTGCCTCAGCCTCCGGAGTAGCTGGGATTACAGGTGCACACCACCACACCTGGCTAATTTTTGCATTTTTAGTAGAGACAGGGTTTCACCATGTTGGTCAGGATGGTCTCAATCTTTTGACCTCATGATCCACCCACCTCGGCCTCCCAAAGTGCTGGGATTACAAGTGTGAGCCACTGTTCCCAGCCACATACAACAGTTCTAAAGTTAGTTCTGAAATAGAACTATTGTATATTCTAAAGTTCAAGAATATTGTATATTATAAACTACTGTTAGAATATGCAGTAATTCTATTACAGAACTAACTTTGTAACGTCTGTATTTGTCACATGTGGACACTGAAGTCTCTTCTGACAGCTTAATGTGATTTGAAGGCCTGGAACAAAAAAGGGAAAAAAACTTCCAGTCTCTTTACATGGGCTCTACGTGTACATAGGGACATGCCTTTAATACTTAGGTAGGCAGTTAACTCTGCCTTGCCCTTCATTTCTAGCTTGTGCAGAGCCTGAAGGTCAGCAAAAGGTGAGAGTTTCATGCCTTCTGAGGTATTTTCTGAATATGCTCCCAGCCCTGGGTATGTGCTTGGAATTATAGGTTCCTGAGAATTTGAGGAAGGCTTTTCAAAGTCCTACTCCCCAAACATCTTTTTCCCCATTTTTCCTTCCAGGCTTTTTGGTTAGTCTTTTGTTTACTTCTACTGTTTTCTCTTGCCTTAGGCAATACTGACTAATATATTTGCCTTTACAAATGTCAGCCACATGTGTTCAGGGTAACCAGCTAAGTCTTCGAAGTATTAGATAAATCAAGGCAAACCTTTGAGCCAGTCCTTCAGGGAACCACCAGACAGGTCAGAAAAAGCAATCACAGAGTAAGGTATGTTCTGCTGCCTTCAAGTACTAGGAAGGCAGGCTGTCGTCTTCAAGGTTATAGACAAAGCAGGGGAAAGAGGACGGGACTAGAGTCCATTTAAAGTATCATAAAGCGCTCTTACCCACATTCAGCTGGGTTTTCTGATAAAGCATTCTCCTGATTGCTATGGACTTTCAGTAAATTTCCAGAGCTCCAATAAAGTGGACTCTGACAGTTTTTGCCAGTTTATTCACTGTTTTTGTGGACAGATGAACTTTTGGAATTCCTTACTCCACCACTGTCACTGTCATTCCTTATCCCAAGTCTTTCTTAAGCACCTCTGTGTTCTTAGGTCTGTGCTGGGGCTTGAGAGTACAGTGGTAAATGAGACAGATATGGTCCCACCCACGTGGGCTGTCTCTCATTCCTGCCTTATGAACTAAAGATCTCTTTCTTGCCCTCACTTTATATTCTTCATGGTTAAAAGTTTTGGGGCCTCTGAAGTGTGCATTTGAACTTAGGCATAGGCTTCTAGGACTGTTTATGCCCTATTACCCTGAATATTGAGTTGAATATGTTTGCATTTTTGTTCCCTGTGAGAGTTACCATATGCATTAGAATTAAGGCATCATTTATTTCACTGCTCCTAAAGTCACACTTTTCCATCTTCAGAAATGTTGGTTTTTGTTTCATGGAGTTGGTTGTCCCCAGCACAGTTTCCTGTATCGTGTGTATTTTTTCCATAAATAGGTTGTCATGTTAATAAACCCAGACTGATATCCCAGTTGGAACAAGAGAAGATAATGACAGAGGAAAGAGGAATTCTACCAAGCACCTGTCCAGGTGAGCACCAGGTGGATGTGAGCCCTTGTGAGGAATAGCTCTGGCCAGTGGCTTGGTGGTTGGCAGTATTACAGTAGTTAATGTCAATCAGGGAACTTCGTAAAATGCCCCTTTTCCTGACAAAGATACACGAGAACAATTGGTATGAGTGCCCTCATGTACTTTCTTTTCTGACTCTCTCATCATCATCTTATACTTCACTTCAGGCTCAGGGAAGAAACAAAGATGCAACTCTTTTTAAAATTTCAATCAAGTTCCTTCCCACTTTGCATTCCTGATTGCTCCTCTTCTTGTCAATCTGTGACCAGTCTCAGTTTGTCTAGAATCTTTGTTTAAAATGAATACTTAAACTTTTCTTAACCAAATCCTCTTTGTTGCAAACATCCTCAAACACCCTGATCCCTTAGAGTCTGCCTTTTCTCATGCGTAAGGGAAGACTCTAAGGGATCGGGTGTTAGAGGATGTTTGCAGACAAAGAGTTCTTTCAAAAGTCTTCCTCATATTCTCAGGAACCTATAATTTCCATTTCTTTCCTCCATCAACCTAAATTTCTTTTCCATTTGTTTCAGATTTGGAGACTCTACTTAAAGCCAAATGGTTAACTCCTAAGAAGCATGTTTTCAAAAAAAGAACAGTCTAAACGTGTAAAAACAGTAAGACTAACATGGGTGATTTCTGGTTTTCTACAGTAGGAGAATGCCCTAAGTTTAGAAAGGTACAAAATAACCAGGAGAGGCATTAAAGGAAAGTGTCATTTATAATTGAGAATGCCATGTCCCCGGAGAGACACTGTGAAAATTGTGAATTTTCAGAGAAATATGAGTTAGCTCCAAACTTACTTCTTCACTGAGAGTTCCCACAAGTAAATGTTTCCTATCTGTGGCTCAGATATTGACTATTGGAAATGAAACTTCATCCAGAAGTTATCAGAAAATGTTTTGTGAATCTGATAAGGGGTTATGGCAAAGCATCTATCTTTTTTAACTTTCTTAGAGCTGAAACTGGGCAGAAACCATATACAACCACTGAAAGTGCCAACATGCCAATTATAATATAACAGAATTCCTGGGAGATAAAATTCCTATGAGAACGTTAAGTATTTCCAATATTATAAATTATAGTTATCATTCATCTCTTAATCCACAGGAAAGAAGTCATCGTGGAGTGAAGCTCAATGAATGCAATCAGTGTTTTAAAGTCTTCAGCACAAAATCTAACCTAACTCAGCACAAGAGAATACATACTGGAGAAAAACCCTATGACTGTAATCAATGTGGGAAGTCCTTCAGTAGTAGATCTTACCTAACTATTCATAAGAGAATCCATAATGGGGAGAAGCCCTATGAATGCAATCACTGTGGGAAAGCATTTAGTGATCCCTCATCCCTTAGACTGCATGTGAGAATTCACACTGGAGAAGAAACCCTACGAATGTAACCAGTGTTTTCACGTCTTCCGCACTAGTTGTAACCTCAAAAGCCACAAGAATTCACACGGGGGAGAACCACCATGAATGTAATCAGTGTGGAAAAGCTTTCAGCACAAGGTCCTCCCTCACTGGACACAATAGCATTCATACAGGAGAGAAACCTTATGAATGTCATGATTGTGGAAAAACCTTCAGGAAGAGCTCCTATCTGACACAGCACGTAAGAACTCATACTGGAGAAAAGCCCTATGAATGTAATGAGTGTGGGAAATCCTTCAGCAGTAGCTTTTCTCTTACTGTGCACAAGAGGATACATACTGGAGAGAAACCCTATGAGTGCAATGACTGTGGAAAAGCCTTTAATAATCTCTCAGCTGTGAAGAAGCACTTAAGAACTCACACTGGAGAAAAACCCTATGAATGTAATCATTGTGGGAAATCCTTCACTAGTAACTCCTACCTTTCTGTGCACAAGAGAATACATAATAGGTGGATATGAATTACTGCAGGAACTTCTAGGGGAAAGCACTCATTGATCTTTCATCCTTAAGATATTTTGAGAGAGCTCACACTGCATGTATAAGTTATTTGTTGCAGCGTAACAAATGATCCCCAAAGCTCTGTGACTTCAAACACCAAACATTTATTATCTCACAGTTTGTGCAGGTCAGGAATTCAAGAACAGCTTATCTCTGTAGTTGCACTGCAGGATCTTTCATGCGCTTACTTGCAGTCAAGATGTCAGCCAAAGCTGTGGTCATCTAACATATTTGCTGATGGACAGTCCACTTCCAAGATGACTCATTCACATGCCTGGAAATTTGGTGTTGGTTCTTGTCAGGGACCTTCAGTCATTAACACGTAGGCCTCTCCACGTAGGCCTCTTTACAAGGCTGAGTTCCTTTATGATATGGCAATCAGTTCTCCCCAAGGTTACTGATCCAAGAGAGGACCAGTACAGAGACCAAAATGGCTTTTATGACCTATGCTCGGGAGGACTGTTAAGCTCTCACTTATTTCCTATTGTATCAGTCTCACAACACACCAATCCTGATACCATGTGGGAGACTACAGAAGGTATGAATACCAGGAAACAGATCACTCAGAAACATCTGGGAAACTTGCCATGGAATTAATGAAGAAAAGCCCTTAGCACAGCACTCTGTTAATCTAATCAATATGAAATAGCATTCAGTGACTCCCATTAATTCACTCTGAAGAGAGAAACCTTTTGAGTACAGTCTGCATGGTAAAGCTTCTCAGCTCGAACTCTCACCCTGATGGGCCCAGAAGATGATGTACTGAAAGAATCCTAAAGAATGGAACAGCTGTAGGAAAGCCTTCCGTGGTATCACCAGGGATTCATGTGACAGCTCACACTAAGGGAGAAAGTCTGCAAATGTGTCATCAGAATGCAGAAGCCTTCAGGGACAGTCATCCCGTAAGACACATTGGAAATCACACATGGAACGACACTGAAATGTGAAATACCCTACAGCAAAAGTGTGTACATTACTGAGCAAAATACAGTGTGGTGTTCTTCATTGACCATGGGAAAACCTTGAATGTTCTCTCAGTTTTTAAGGGACTTGAGAATTAATTCTGGAGAGAATGCCCCATTGAACATCAACATTGGAGAGCTTTCCGTTTTTCCACATTTGTTAGGAAACTTGTGAGCATTCACACTGCAGAGAAACTTGCAAATATGAAGAATACGAGAAAGCCTTCAATGATGCCTCTGTGTTAGGGAAAATATGGAACTTCTCCCTGGGTGCAAAACCTATGAGTATATTAATATTGGAAAATTTTTCAGTGATTCTTCTCTTTCTTGTATATGAGAGAACTTATATGGAGAAACCCCTAGGAATGTAATCAGTGTTAGGATGCCTCAGCCTCAACTCTCCACTGAGTGGCCGCAATTTTTACTGGGAACAAAAAGTGTAATACCTGTTTTATTTTCTCTGTATCCTAGTAAGGCAAATACTGTTGGCTTCTTTCTCAGTGTCGATTCTCTTCTGTGTATTTGTTTACAGAAAGTAACATGTTCAAGTTTATCAGTGTCTCATCTATAGATTGGACTGCTAGCTCATTAATTTTTTAGTCTTTCCCCTGCTCCCAGGGAAAATTAATTGGAAGTCTTTTTTTTTTAATATAAACATTTGTGTATAACTGTTCCCTAAAATAAACATTAACTTATATTTCATATTATAATGCAATATATTTATTATCATTTGCTTGTTAAGGACATCAACACATTGCATATCCAAAAAATTATTTCCAAATACCTTCTAAGTGAATTGGTTTATCATAATGGAAATTAGTATTTGTAATACACATTTTTCTAATGTCATTTTTGTCAGAGTACATGAGTTTTATAATACTGATTATTTACTCTTTATCCTGGTATGGCAAATACTGTTGGCTTGTTTCCCAGGGTCCATTCTCTTCTGTTTGTTTGCCTTAAGAAAGAAACACGTTCAAGTTGTCTGTGAATAGTATCGAAAGTTTCCTGAAGCCCAGGCAGGTGTTTTTTTCCCCACTCCCCTGGCAATGAGAAGTAAGTAGAAGTCACTTTGGGGAACATTGTCTGGCTTGTTCTCCTCACTTAGTTTCCATTCATCTCACCCATTCTGTCTCTTGGAAAGTAGCCTCTAGGTCTAGAGTTTGAAGAGCTACTTTTTTGACCATGATGACAGAAACTAAAGTGCAGCCAATAACTACAATGCTCTGGGCTCTCCAAGAGCCTCCGAATGGCTGCGTCTGCTCTGGACTCCTTATTCCTGTGCTTCTTACGTAACTAAAAGAAACCCCTAACTGATTGAAGCCAACATGATCTGTTGTTTGCTTTTGAGGTGGTGTTCTGCTGAATTCCAGCAGAATGCAGAATCTAACTGGTAAATCTATAAATTAGTCAAATGTTATCCATGTTGTTTCTTTGAAAACAATGTATATTCTCTAATACTTGGATATAGGGTATATGCACATGAATGCAATGTTATTGTATTTCCAAGTACAGTACATATGTTCAGATTTATTTTCCTAACCTTATTTAGTGATAGAGGTGTAGTAAACTCTCCCATTACATTTATGTATTAACATACTGTAATTTTGTCATTTTTAATTTATATATGTTGATGTTATGTAACTAGATGCATACAGAATTAGGTGTTTCTTCTGTATTGTTCCTTTTTATATGAAGATGATATTTTTACATAGCAAAGTATTGTAATGCATTAGTGACACATGGCTAAACATTTATTTATTATTTAAAGACAGAGTTTTGCTCTTGTCACCCAGGCTGGAGTACAATGGTGCAATCTCGGCTCACTGCAACCCTCGCCTCTCAGGTTCAAGCTATTCTTCTGCCTAAGCCTCCCCAGTAGCTAGGATTACAGTCACCACACCTGGCTAATTTTTTTGTATTTGTAGTAGAGACAGGGTTTCACCATGTTGGCCAGGCTGGTCTCAAACTCCTGATGGTCAAACATTTATATAGCACTTCCCATAAATCAGGCCCCCTTCTAAATGCCATATAAATGTTAACTGAGTATGCATTATAAACAAGTATGTAATGTTAGCCCCAGTTTACAGATGAGAAAACTAGTATGATACGCTTAAGTCACTAGTCTGCATTCACTGACTAGTAAATGGTAGAGCCAAGATCTGAACCCAGACAGGTCATGCAGTTTACCACTACCCTATTTATGTATGTGTGTGTGTGTGTGTGTGTACACACATATACATATACATGCATACATACATACACTATAGCCACTCTAACTGCTTGCCATTACAAAACTTGTTCTTTAGAGGAAGATAACATAATTGAGAGCCTCTACAAAGTATTGACAACATCCAACACACAATAAAAGATGATTAGACATGCAAAGAAGCAGGAAAATGTCCTCAATTATGAGTATATAAATCAATAGAAGCAGAACCAGAGACAATTTAGGTATTGGAGTTAACAGACAAAGACATTAAAATATCTGTGAATAATATGTTAAGGGAAATGAAGGAAACATGGACAAACCATAGAAAATGAGAGACAAACTGCAAATCTACCAAACAACCAAAGAAAAAGGACACATTGCTTTCAAAGGAGCATCAATAAGTCTAATGATGACTTTTCACAAGAAAGTATGGAAGCAAGAAGACAATGAATGACATCTGACCTATAAAGGGTTAAATGGGTTGGAGGGGGAACTGTCAATCAAAAGTTCTATAACCTAAGAAAATATTCTTCAAAACTGAAGACAACATTTTCCAATGGGAGGGATTTTTTTAAGCTAAGAGAATTCATAGCATAACTGCATTTCAAGAAATACTAAGGAGATTTCTTCAAGCTACAGGAAAACCATTCCATACAGACATAATTCCAGGAATTAAGATCAATAGGAAACATAAGATGTAAGTAAATACAAATGAATATTGACTGTACAAAGCAATCCTGCATAGTTTTACAACTTTTTTTTTTTTTTTTTTTTGAGACAGAGTCTCACTCTGTTTCCCAGGTTGGAGTGCAGTAGCGCGATCTGGGCTCACTGCAACCTTCATCTCCTGGGTTCAAGCAATTCTCCTGCCTCAGCCTCCTGAGTAGCTGGGATTACAGGTGCACAGCACCACGCCTGGCTAATTTTTGTATTTTTAGTAGAGATGGGGTTTTGTCATGTTGGCCAGGCTGGTCTCAAACTCTTGACCTCAGGTAATCCACCCGCCTCAGTCTCCCAAAGTGCTGGGATTACAGGCATGAGACAACGACCCAGCCAGTTTTACAACTTTTATGTACATCTAAACTTTCCAAATAAAATGCTTTTAAAAACACATGAACTGATCTCCCCCAAACTAAAGGTGGTGGAAAGCCTTGCCAGAGATTCCCCCAACACACACAAACACACAAAACCAGTGTTTATGGAAGCCCCAACAAGTGGTGTGTATAGTCTGTATCCAGCAATTAGAGCTGACAGAAGTCTTAATAAGGGGTCATCAGGCCCCTCCAAAACTAGAGGCAACAGGACCTCAGCAAGTGTCATCCCCAAACACAAAATATATTGTTTGAGAAAGCAAGACACCCATCCTCCCAAAACTAGAACTGACAGGAATTTCAGTAAGCACTTCCAGTTACCTCCAATACTTGAAATGACAGCAGTCCCATAAGTGACTTCCTCAGCTGCTTCTCAGTACTAAAGAATGAGGAGCCCGAGCCCAGTGACCCTCCCCATCTATACCAATAATAAGGAAGGCACAGAAAGTGACTCTACTAATCCCCCCCAACACTAGAGAAAATAGATTGAAAGAGACCCTTCCAGACCCACTGAGCAGAGATAAGCGGAGCCCCACCAAATAATGCCCAATCTTCTCCCCCAAACTAAGACAATGGGACCTCCATCCAATTACACTTCCCTGTCTCCCCAATACTTAAAAAATAGGAGTCAAAGGTAGTGATCCTACAGGTCTCCAAAAAACAGGAGCTTGAAACTCAGGCCTCTTAGTTACACCCGGCAACATAATGAGGATTCCATCAGATGAGAGCTTCCGCAAGTGATCCCCCATATTCCTCTAACATTAAGGAAACCCAAATAGGCAACTTTCAATCCCCTACATACTGAAGAAAGCTCTGGCTTCCACAACACTCTCACTCAACACAAACCCTAGCTTGCCTCCCTTGTCTCCCCAAGAGCAGACACAAATATCCCCAGCAATGACACCACAGTCTCCCCCAGTAGAATCACCAGAATCTCAACAGACAACCCAGCTGGGCGCTGTGGCTCACATCTGTAATCCCAGCACTTTGGGAGGCTGAGGCGGGCAGGTCACAAGGTCAAGAGATGGAGACAATCCTGGCCAACATGGTGAAACCCCATCTCTACTAAAAATACAAAAATTAGCTGAGCATGGTGGTGGGCACCTGTAATCCCAGCTACTCTGGGAGGCCAAGGCAGGAGAACTGGCTTGAACACAGGAGGCGGTTGCAGTGAGCCGAGATCATGCCACTGCACTCCAGCCGGACAACAGAGTGAGACTCTGTCTCATAAAAAAAAAAACAAACCAGACAACCCAACAGGTTCTATCTCTCATTCAATTATCCAAAAGAAGAGTTGATAGAAGCATCAGGAAGCAACACCCTCAACATAAATGAGGAGAGCCCACAGTGTGAGTCCCTCATCTTCCCTAACATGAAATGACAGCCCTTCAATGAGCCCCCTTATTCTAAACAAGAAAGAAGCTGAGCTCCAGCAGGCAGCTCTTCAGCCTGCTCTTGCAATGCAGATGTCTGTCCCCCACGTGATAGCAGATAGCCCGGGAGGCGGGAGGCAGGAGGCGGGGGTTGCAGTGAGTGGAGATTGCGCCATGGCACTCCAGCCTGGGCGACAGAGTGAGACTCTGTCTCAAAAAAATGTTATGGAATCACCAGATGACCCAGCCATTCCACTCCTTGGTGTATATCCAAAAGAAGTGTGCTCAAACAAATCTACCTCTACAACCAAAGGTGAAAAAACCCCAAGTGTCCACTAGTGGACTTATGCATAAACAGAATGCAATATATCAACATAATGGAATATTATTGGGTAATAAAAAGGAATGAAGGACTGAGTGTGGTGGCTTGAGCCTGTAATCCCAGCATTTTGGGAAGCCAAGCCAAGAGGATTACTTGAGGCCAGGAGTTTGAAACCAGACTGGTCAACATAGACTTCATTTCTACCAAAAAAAAAAAAAAAAAAAATGCCAGGTGTGGTGGCTTGCGCCTGTAATCCCTACATATTAAATGAGGCCAAGGCAAGAGGACTCTTTGAGGCCAGGAGTTTGAAACCAGCCTGGTCAACATGGTGAGACTTAATCTCTACAAATAACAACAAAAAAATGCCGGGTGTGGTGACATGTAGTCCCATCTGCTTGAGATGCTGAGGCAGGAGAATCGCTTGAACCTGGGAGGCAGAGGTTGCAGTGAGCTGAGCTCAAAACACTGCATTCCAGCCTGGGTAATAGAGTGAGACCCTGTCTCAAAAAAAAAAACAAAAGGTATCTGCAACCGTGTAAATGAACCTTGAAAACATACTAAATGAAAGAAGGCTGGCACGGTAGATAGAGTGTGGTATAAATTCATTTATATAAAATATCTAGGTTACATCCATAGAAAGAGAAATCAGATTAATGATGGCCAGGTGTCTTGGTTCATGCCTCCCAGCACTTTGGGAGACAGAGATGGGCGGATCATCTGAGGTCAGGGGTTCGAGACCAGCCTGGACAACATAGTGAAACCTTGTCTATCCTAAGAATAAAAAATACAAAAATTAGTCAGGCATGGTAGCGCATGCCTGTACTCCTAGCTACTCAGGACTCTCAAAAGAATCACTTGAACCGGGAGGCAGAGGCTACAGTGAGCCAACATCGAGCCATTGCACTCCAGCCTGGGTGACAGAGCAAGACTCTGTCAAGAAAGAAAGGAAGAAAGGAAAGGAAGGAGGGAGGGAGGGAGAGAGGGAAAGAGAAAAGGAAGGAAAGAGAAGAGAAAGAAAAGCAGATTGATGGCTGCATGATCTTGGAGGTTGGTGGAGAGGGGAATTGGGGTTGATTACTTAATGAGTAAGGGGTCTGATTGTGGGATGGCAAAAATGGCTTTGAACTAGAGAGAGGTGATAGGTGCATCACTTCTTGAACGTACCAAATGCCGCTGAATAGTTCACTTTAAAACAGTTAATTTTGGCCGGGCACAGTGGCTCACACCTGTAATCCCACCACTTTGGGAGGCCGAGGTGGATGAATCACCTGAGGTCAGGAGTTCGAGACCAGCCTGGCCAACGTGGCAAAACCCTGTCTGTAATAAAAGTACAAAAAATTAGCCAATGTGGTGGCCGCGCACCTGTAATCCCAGCTACTCAGGAGGCTGAGGCAGAAGAATCACTTGAACCAGGGAGGCAGAGGTTGCAGTGAGCCGAGGTGGCGCCACTGCACTCCAGCCTGGGAGACAAGAGCAAGACTCCACTCAAAAAAAAAAAAAAAAAAAAAAAAAAGTTAATTTTTTGTTATGTCAGTTCTACCTCGATATGAAAAATTATTCTCAAGTATGATATTAGAAAACTCAGAGCAAAAGCAATAACACAAAGCAATAAATTGATGGAAGAACATTTCCTTTTAGAACCAGTTCTGTCCTGAAAACCTAGTGTGTGATTAAGATAGAATTTCAAAACAGTTCAACAATGATGATTTAATAACAGGCTTGTGGACAATAGATTATACACGTGTAAAAGAATTTTGCTTGACTAACTTTTGAATTTAGGAAAACTCCTAAATATATTAAAAATACTAATATATTATCAACCTAATATGTAAACATTATAAAGCTAACAAAACTCTGAGGAAGCGAGAAGAAAATGGAAACTAAACCATGTGCAACTTAGATAGTTAATCAAAATATGTACATTTACAGTGTCTATCAGGTGATCAGTAAAATATAGAAATTAATTCAAAATACAGAAGGAGCTCAAAGAACTCAACAGGACAAAATCTTTTATTTATTTTCTGAGACAGAGTCTGTTGCCCAGGCTGGAGTGCAGTGGCACCATCTACGCTTACCGCAACCTCCACCTCCCAGGTTCAGGCAATTCTCCTGCCTCGGCCTCCCAAGTAGCTGGGACTACAGGCACCCACCACCACGCCCATCTAATTTGTGTATTTTTAGTAGCGACAGGGTTTCAAAATGTTGGCCAGGCTCGTCTTGAACTCCTGACCTCAGGTAAACCGCCCACCTCAGTCCCCCAGAGTGCTGGGATCACAGGTGTAAGACGCTTCACTTAGCCCAATAAGACAGTCTAATAATCTGATTTTTAAAATGGGCAAAGGCCTGAATAGACTTTTTTTTTTTTTTGAGACAGAGTCTCACTCTGTCACTCAGGTTGGAGTGCAATGGAACAATCTCAACTCACTGCAACCTCCACCTCCCAGGTTCAAGTGATTCTCCTGCCTCAGCCTCCTGAGTAGCTGGGTTTATAGGTGCATGCCAACTCAACCAGCTAATCTGTGTAGTTTTAGTAGAGATAGGGTTTCTCCATTTTGGCCAGGTTGATCTCAAACTCCTCACCTCAGGTGATCTGCCCACCTCAGACTCCCAAAGTGCTGGGATTACAGACATGAGCCACCACGCCCAGCTTCTGAATCGACATTTTTCAGAAGACATACAAATGGCAAACAGGCGTATGAAAAGTTCTCAACATCATTGATCATCAGAGAAATGCAAATCAAAACTATGATGAGATATCACCTTACCCCAGTTAAAATAGCTTACATCCAAAAGGCAGGCAATAACACATGCTGGTGAGGATGTGGAGGAGAGGGAGCACTTGTTCACTGTTGGAGGGAATGTCAGATCCAACCACTATGGAGAGCAGTAAGGGCCACAGAGTGAGACCTTGTCTCTAAAAATAAAAATTAAAAAACACGTCTGGCTCACTAGCTCACACCTGTAATTCCAGCACTTTGGAAGGCCCAGGCGGACAGATCGCATGAGCTCAGGAATTCAAAACCAGCCTGGGCAACTTGGTGAATCGCTGTCTCTACTAAAAATACAAAAATTAGCTGGTATGGTGGGGCACAACCTGGCTGAGGCATGAGAATCACTTGAGCCTAGGATGCAAAGATTGCAGAGAGTCAAGATCGCACCACTGCACTCCAGCCTGGGCGCCAGGATGAGACTGCGTCTCAAAAAAGAAAAAAAAATTGGTGAATAGAAGAAAAATTGAATAACTGCCTCAGACATTTATACAGTTCTCATCTCATTCTGGGCACACAGAAGACTGTGTTGGCTTCATGTCCTTGATTTTTAAAATGGACATTCTAAAATCAAGACCAGATGTATCACTTCTAGGCCAAATCATGAAAGAAGATGTGCAAAAGCTTCCTGTGCTCATTTCTGTGATTGGAATTGAAGAAGGCATGGGTTTTAGACGGTGCATCACCAAGACGGTGGTGATTCCATTATCCTTACCCTTGTAACTTGTGAGCACCCTTACCAGCAGTAATCATTAGATGGGAAATCCAAGACAGGAAATAATATCATGGGCTAGGAGTGACGCCTCATGCCTGTAATTCCAGTGCTTTGAGAGGCTGACGTGGAAGAATTGCCTGAGCCCAGGAGTTTGAGACCAGGCAGGGCAAAATAGCAAGGCCCCATCTCTACAAAAAATTTAAAAATCAGCTAAGTATGGTGGTGAGTGCGTGTAGTCTCAGCTATTTGGGAGGCTGCGGTGGGAGGATCGCTCGAGCCTGGGATGTCAAGGCTGCAGTGAGCTGAGATCGTGCCACTGAACTTCACCCTGGCAACAGAGCAAGACCCTGTCTCAGAAAGCAAATGTTTTCTCCTTTAGGTTTAAATTCTAACCCTCAGACCTCCAATGTGAAGCTATTAGGAGGTGGGGCCTTTGGGAGACGATGAGGTTATGAAAGTGGAGCCCTCATAGTTGGGATTAGTGCCCTTCTGAGAGTGACAGACGAGAGCTCGCCAGCCCCTTCCATGTGAGGATACAGGGAGGATGTGACAGTCTCCAACCTGGAAGAGGGTCCTCACCAGTCCCTCATTATGCTGGCATCCTTATCTTGGACTTCCAGCCTCTAGAAATGTGATAAACAAATGTCCATTCAAAAAGAAAAAAAAAAAGAAAAAAAAAGCGTGGAAAGCAATGTTAACATTTTCAATCATTTTTAGTACATTCTTTTCCTTACTATGTCTTAACGCATAGTTGTGTTGGATGGACTAGTTTGTCGTGTTAGAATATGCTTGTTAGTGAATTAATAAATACGGCAGTAAACAATACTGTTCGTAGACCATTCGATCTGCTACACTTGGTGCTTCCTGGTGGACGAGGAGAGCCCTGCCCCCGGCCCCCATTTCCAGTAGATACGGCATAAGAGTCATTCTCAGTTCCTGCTATAGGCTCTTTATCCGTTGGTTGAAATGATTATTTTGTTATGTGTCTTATAAATGTTTCCATAGTAAAAGAATGAATTGACTTTTATAGTGACTGTTTTGGGGATTCTTATCCATAACTTGTTTGAAATCCTAAAAAATGCAAGTAGGCCAGGCATGGTGGCTCATGGCTGTAATCCCAGCACTTTGGGAGGCCAAGGCGGGCGGATCACCTGATGTCAGAAGTTTGAGACCAGCCTGAGCAATGTGGTGAAGCCCCAACTCTACTAAAAATACAAAATTTAGCTGGGCATGGTGGTGTGTCCCTGTAGTCCCAGCTACTTGGGAGGCTGAGACAGGAGAATTGCTTGCACCCGGGAGGCAGAGGTTGCACTGAACTGAGATGGTGCCAACTGCACTCCAGCCTGGACAACACAGCAAGACTCTGTCTTGAAAAAAACAAAAAATGTAAGTAAAGGGAAATATACAAGATGTGAGAGAGTTTCTAATTATGATTCCTACGTAATTGTCCAAACAGGCCATGTCTAGGGGTCTATTCACAAAAGACTCTTTAGAAGTACAAACTCATGCATTTGGGAAACACTGAGGGAAATCTGAAGATGTCCTGTGGTGGGAGTATAAATTGATTCGTAAATGTGTTTTGTGATTGTGTGTGTGTGTGTGTGTGTGTGTGTGTGTGTGTGCGCGCGCTGTTGTCTGTGGTGTGGGGGGGACACACTTTTGCCTTGAGAAAGTTCGTCTCTGTCAGCTTACTGTGGGCTCTACCATCTATGCCTTGTACCCAATAGAAATAAAACTGTGCTATAGAAACGACGTTTTATTTTATTATTATTATTATTATCATTATTATTTTTAGAGAGGGCCTCACTCTGTCAGCTGTGGCTGGAGTACAATGGCACGATCTCAGATCACTGTAACCTCTGCCTCCTGGAATCAAGTCATCCTCCCACCTCAGCTTCTCCAGGGGGGGAGATCCCACGCCTGCCTAATTTTTGCATTTTTTCTAGAGACGGGATTTCAGCATGCTTCCCAGGCTGGTTTCCCACTCCTGGGCTCAGGTGATCCACCTGCCTTGATCTCCCAAAGTGCTGTGATTACAGGTGTGAGCTACTGTTCCCGGCCAGAAATGGAAATTTTTGAGCAAACACATGAGAGAATATAAACGCAAATAGATGAAACTCACTTTTAACATTTTTATTTAACCTAAGTGATACAGACATAAACAACAGCAATACAATCTACATCACAATGATGAATAAGATACAGTGCTTCAGTGCTACAATGCTACAATGTTTTTGTAGCCCAGTGCTACCATACTTCATTCTCAGCCACACAACCTGGTATGTGTTTTACAGGTACAGCAAACCTCAACTGGAAACTGAATTTCCATCACACACGCTTGATGTGCATGTCAATTTCCTGAGAGTTACAATCTCAGGATAAGTTTCACACAGCCTAAGAGTCCAAACATGCCTTCAAGTGTTCCGACAACTTATTCGCTACTCAAAACTAAATTTACAAACAAAAATCCAATCCCATGTATTGCTGAATTGCATCCCATTGAAAGAATGGGTCACTGTTCCTGTTTCTATTCACTGTTGAATGACGTTAAAGTCCCTTCCATCTTTTGGTGACGGTGAAGACAGATGCTAGAAACCTCTGTCCTCCGCTTTGGCAACGTGAGTTCTAATTTCTTTAGAACAACTATCTGAAGGTGGGAAAGATGGTTCCAATGCTAAGTGCCTGTTGCATTGATTATGAATCAATAAAACTGTCTCAACCCTGACGGTGGTCCCATTTGGATTCCAGCCAGCACCGGCAGAGTGTTCCAGCTTCTCCACGTATTCCACAGCCCTTGGGATGGACAGTCATCGTCACGGTGGCTTCTCTAAGAGCTTCTTGGTTGTATTTCGAGGCGTATTTGATGCACATTTCCCCAGGGGAGGGATGTTGAACACTTTTTGAAGTGGTTCTTTGACATCCCCTTGGAGGAAATGTCTGTTCAAGTCTTTTGCTGGCTTTTGAACAGAAACATTTGTTCTACTGGAGTTTTGACAATTCTTTTTGTACTCTGAGTGTCAGTAGTCCTTGCATGTATACGACATTTGCAAATATCTCATTTATTCCCCAATCTCAAGGTTGCCCTTTTATACAAATCAAGAGCATCTAAGCAGAACAAAGGTTCAGGGTAAAAGACAACGCATTTCTGTGCAGCGTCTCTCTCCTCCAAGGTGTAGAGACACCATGAAAAAAGCAGGTGTGCCTGATTCTGAATAGAACCTCTCCGATTCCCGTCTGGGGCCTGAGGGTTCATGGCCCATCAGCCTTAGAAGAGACATCTTCGGGCCGTGCACTTTGGCCTCCATAGAACCCTGTGGTAAATTCTGGGCCCTTGACTGGGTGAGGGCTCCAGGACATGGAGATCCAACTGGAGTTCTTCAAGCAGAGCCTGTCTCAAGAGACCAGGCTTGGGCATCTGGGCTGAGCCCTGGGGGGACAGGCGCTCTGTAGTAAGGTTTGAGGTAGAGGATGTGCCGGGAAGAAGGGCCGATTCCACGCACGAGGTTTGATGGGGGTCCCATCGTGGGCAGGAAGCCTTGAGGAGCCTCACCCTCTTCTACTGAAGGCGCGACCCACACATACTCTGCTCTCTGGACTCTCACAGATGCATTTTCAATATCAATCTCCCAGACAGTCTCTGCACTCCCGAGCAGGAGCCAGCGGGCATGGGCGAGGTACGAGAGAGCCCTCAAGGACATCAAGGCTTGCTCAGGGACCACCAGGAGGAGCACATTGAGGAGGCTGAATTGCAGGGCTCCCTCTGGGTCCAGCACCAGGACCTCCTCTCCCAGGCGCAGGCGCAGGACTATTCCTGGTTCCAAGACCACGATGATCACCTTCCTCTGGGGAAGCTGTGGGCCCTGGGAAAGAAAAGCCATGGGTCATTCATTGTCCTCTCAGGGAGGCTCAGACAGGGGGCCGACCAAGGCAGGGAGCTGCCTGCAACTTCCCCAGCCACCAACTAAACTCTCCAGGGACACCCAGAATTTGCACTTGTATTGACGCGTCCTTGGGACAGTCATTTCCTGGAAGTCCCCCTAGGGTCTGGAGCTCAGGCAGAGCTGTCTCACCCACGCCCACCTACGCAGTGTGACCTTACCCCGAGCGGTTCCAGGGGCAGCTGTGCAGGGTGATGGGGACCTGGCTGCACTGGAGCTGGTTCTGCACCTGTGGAGAGAGCAGAGTGTGCAGGTGAGAGCCCTGGTCATGCAGGATGCCCTTGGGGGTTAAAGGTGCCACTGTGAGAAAGAACAAATGCAGAAGAAACCAGGTACAGGACACCTGCCCATTGGGCTGCAGGAGGAGGCTCGAGACACCCTGGGGAGCACACCTGCTCCTCTCATGATGGGATGGGACACCGGGACTCAGGATGAAGAAGAGAAGATGCCTCACCTGGCTGAGGACCCAGCTCCTCCACTCTCTGGCGTTTTGGGGCATTTGATTGCGCGCTGGAGGAGCTGCAGGACAGAGAGACAACAGTTAGATCTCGGGCACAGTGGCCTAACATCCAATTCCCCGAATCCCCACAAACTCAGTCCACCTCCCCGCCTTTCATTCAAGGTCACAGACTCATCATCCACTTCCTGTGACACCTGCTCCCAATCTGTCCTGACCCCCAGCTGTTCTTGTTCTCATCCCCATCTACCTCTCGAGCTTCCCGGGATTAGGAAAAGGCAGGGAAGGAGGGTCTGTGCCCACAGGGAGCAGTTTACTCTTTCAGGAGCACATGAAGGTGAGAATTGGAAACCTCTCCTTGGGTGTGAGGACCCGGAGAAAGATAGCGAGATGCCAGAAATGTGACACCTCTGTCTATACAGTAAGGTAGGAATGGGTCTTAGGATGCAAATAAAAGCAAAAAAAAAAAAAGTCTGGGCATGCTGGCTCACGCCTGTAATCCCAGCACTTTGGGAGGCCTAGGCAGGTGGATCCCCAGGTCAGGATTGAGGCCAACATGGTGAAACCTCGTCTCTACTAAAAATACAAATTAAAAACACCCGTAATCCCAGCTACTTGGGAGGCAGAGGCAGGAGAATTGCTGGAACCCGGGAGGCGGCGATTGCAGTGAGCCAACCTGGTGCCACCGCACTTCAGCCTGGCAACGGAGTGAGACTCCATCTCAAAAAGAAAGAAAAAAAGGAAGAAATTTGTCGGGCATGGTGGCTAATGCCAATATTTCCAATAATTTGGGAGGCCAAGGTAGAAGGATTGCTTGAGGCCAAAAGTTTGAGAGCAGCCCGGGCAACATGGTGAAACCTAGTCTCTACTAAAAATAGAAAACATTAGTGGAGCATGGTGGTGCACGCCTCTGGTCCCAGCTACTCAGGAGGCCCTGGCAGGAGGACCACCTGAGACTCGGAGGTGGAGCCTGCAGTCAGCCAAAATCACGCCACTGCACTCCAATCTAGACAATCAGAGTGAGACGCTGTCTCAATAAAATCAGTAAGTAAATAATAAAAATAAAAAATAAAAAAAGAAGAAAAAAAATTTTTTCTTAGTAGATCATTAACTCCTCACATCATGTCCTACAATCTCCCTTCTTGCACACCACAGAGCCCCTTCTCTGTGGAGCTGGGGTGGGTGGACTGGAAGCGGGGGCAGCCCTGAGACACCTGTGTAGTTGGGCTGTGGGAGTCTTCCCAGCACCTCGTGATGACTTACAGGTGCCCCACTTCCCTCTTGCCCAAATTCAAAACACCCAATCTCATTGCAGGTTCATGCATCTCTTCCTCCTTCCTGCTCTCCAACACACACCCACACACCCCACAGGCAGGTCACCCTGCAGGAGTCCCCCGGCACACAGCACAGCTCACCTGCTCGCTCCTGCGTGGTCGCTCCTGGATCCTGTGCGGGAATCACTGGGGCTTCTTGGGCGCCGGGAACCTTTCATGGTTTAAATTTCCAGGGTTCTCCAAGTCAGCCAATGCCAGTGTTTCTCTGTGTCCTGCAAAGATTTCTTTCGGCCCCTGGCTTGTTTACTTCCTTTGAGAGTGGAGTGTCAGCTCCAAAGCTGGTTCAACAGACTCGGGTTGTGGAGCGACAGAGCAGGGTCAGGCTCTGACAACTGAGCTCTTGGGGGGAATCCTTTATACTGTCAGCAGAGGGTGGAGCCAGGGGATTTGTCAGCAGAAACTGACGTGATTGGCTGTTCTGGTATGACAATGGGAGGGGCCTGCAAGGAGGGTTTGGGCATAACTCAATTAATAGATTGTCAGTCTACAGGCGTAACTCAATCAATGGATTGTCAGCCTACAGAATCTGCCTAATCCCATCAACGGCCAACCTGCCTCCTGCCCCCTCCCATCCTCTAGGTCTTGCCTAATAATGATGGACACTTTCTGTCATGCCCAATTCGTCCATCACTGAAATAGTTTTGATGTATGCCTTTTATATTTTCATGCAATAAAAATATGTTAATCTTCACAGTGGGTATCCCGGGGGAATGTTATGTTTATGAAATGAAGTTTCAAGGGAACAGAAGCAGAAGGAAATTCGCAAGCATCTCTGAGCATCTCTGGTTGAAATCCTGCCATGTTTTCGGCTTCTTTCTTGCTATCCAAGTAGGAAGGTGCTTTAGAAGTTCGACCTTAGAGCATCGGACTAATACTGCTTAGAATTTCAGGATGACCTGAAGGGAATTTTGACTGGAAATGTGAACGTGCCTATGAAAGTGTGTTGGGGGGCGGGGGGCGGCTGGACAACATGGTGAAACCCAGGCTCTACTAAAAATGCAAGAAGTAGCTGGGTGTGGTGGCAGGCATTTGTAATCCCAGCTACTCGGGGAGGCTACTCCGAATCACTTGACGTCAGCAGTTCGAGACCGGTAGGAGAATTGTTTGAACCTAGGAGATGGAGAGATTGCAGTCAGCCAAGATCACGCCCCTGCACTCCAGCCTGGGTGACAGAGCAAGACTCTGTCTCAAATAAAAAAGAAGAACAGTACATCAAACCAGAATGTATACAACTTTTGTCAAATTATTGAAGATATAGCAGACAAAAACAGGTAGAAAATTTGAATAGGGTGTGCCACAAATGGAATGAATAGCAAAAATGTGAAAAAAATTATTTAATTTAATTTATCTAGCTTCAGGGTGATACTAATAAAAATCACCATGAGATATTCTTATACACACATTAGTTTGGCCAACATGGAGAAGACACAACACTGCATCCTGCCGACAAACCAAATGTCCATCAGGCGGGATGAACACTGTGCCATCTGCAACCACGGGAACTCTGCACAGTCATAAGAATTCATCAGTAACAGTTGACCCAAGAGTAAAGATGTAGCTCACAAATCCAGTGATGAGCTGCAAACTACAGCAGGTTTTTTGGTTTGTTCGACTGATTGATTGATTGATTTTTTGCTCAGTCTGGGTGACAAAGCAAGACTCTGTCTAAAAAAGAAGAAGAAAAAAGAAAATGCCCACAAAACCCACAGTGAGTTAACAGCAATGAACTTTCTCCAAACAAAGAAGGGTCCACACCCAAGGAACCGTCACTCCACCCTGGCTACACCCCCACCCCCCCCCCCCCCGACACACACATTTCCAGTCAAAATTCCCTTCAGGTCATCCTGAAATTCTAAGCAGTATTAGTCCGATGCTCTAAGGTCGAACTTCTAAAGCACCTTCCTACTTGGATAGCAAGAAGAAGCCGAAAACATGGCAGGATTTCAACCAGAGATGCTCAGAGATGCTTGCGAATTTCCTTCTGCTTCTGTTCCCTTGAAACTTCATTTCATAAACATAACATTCCCCGGGATACCCACTGTGAAGATTAACATATTTTTATTGCATGAAAATATAAAAGGCATACATCAAAACTATTTCAGTGATGGACGAATTGGGCATGACAGAAAGTGTCCATCATTATTAGGCAAGACCTAGAGGATGGGAGGGGGCAGGAGGCAGGTTGGCCGTTGATGGGATTAGGCAGATTCTGTAGGCTGACAATCCATTGATTGAGTTACGCCTGTAGACTGACAATCTATTAATTGAGTTATGCCCAAACCCTCCTTGCAGGCCCCTCCCATTGTCATACCAGAACAGCCAATCACGTCAGTTTCTGCTGACAAATCCCCCTGGCTCCACCCTCTGCTGACAGTATAAAGGATTCCCCCAAGAGCTCAGTTGTCAGAGCCTGACCCTGCTCTGTCGCTCCACAACCCGAGTCTGTTGAACCAGCTTTGGAGCTGACACTCCACTCTCAAAGGAAGTAAACAAGCCAGGGGCCGAAAGAAATCTTTGCAGGACACAGAGAAACACTGGCATTGGCTGACTTGGAGAACCCTGGAAATTTAAACCATGAAAGGTTCCCCGGCGCCCAAGAAGCCCCAGTGATTCCCGCACAGGATCCAGGAGCGACCACGCAGGAGCGAGCAGGTGAGCTGTGCTGTGTGCCGGGGACTCCTGCAGGGTGACCTGCCTGTGGGGTGTGTGGGTGTGTGTTGGAGAGCAGGAAGGAGGAAGAGATGCATGAACCTGCAATGAGATTGGGTGTTTTGAATTTGGGGCAAGAGGGAAGTGGGGCACCTGTAAGTCATCACGAGGTGCTGGGAAGACTCCCACAGCCCAACTACACAGGTGTCTCAGGGCTGCCCCCGCTTCCAGTCCACCCACCCAGCTCCACAGAGAAGGGGCTCTGTGGTGTGCAAGAGGGAGATTGTAGGACATGATGTGAGGAGTTAATGATCTACTAAGAAAAAATTTTTTTTCTTCTTTTTTTATTTTTTATTTTTATTATTTACTTACTGATTTTATTGAGACAGCGTCTCACTCTGATTGTCTAGATTGGAGTGCAGTGGCGTGATTTTGGCTGACTGCAGGCTCCACCTCCGAGTCTCAGGTGGTCCTCCTGCCAGGGCCTCCTGAGTAGCTGGGACCAGAGGCGTGCACCACCATGCTCCACTAATGTTTTCTATTTTTAGTAGAGACTAGGTTTCACCATGTTGCCCGGGCTGCTCTCAAACTTTTGGCCTCAAGCAATCCTTCTACCTTGGCCTCCCAAATTATTGGAAATATTGGCATTAGCCACCATGCCCGACAAATTTCTTCCTTTTTTTCTTTCTTTTTGAGATGGAGTCTCACTCCGTTGCCAGGCTGAAGTGCGGTGGCACCAGGTTGGCTCACTGCAATCGCCACCTCCCGGGTTCCAGCAATTCTCCTGCCTCTGCCTCCCAAGTAGCTGGGATTACAGGTATTTTTAATTTGTATTTTTAGTAGAGACGAGGTTTCACCATGTTGGCCTCAATCCTGACCTGGGGGATCCACCTGCCTAGGCCTCCCAAAGTGCTGGGATTACAGGCGTGAGCCAGCATGCCCAGACTTTTTTTTTTGCTTTTATTTGCATCCTAAGACCCATTCCTACCTTACTGTATAGACAGAGGTGTCACATTTCTGGCATCTGGCTATCTTTCTCTGGGTCCTCACACCCAAGGGAGAGGTTTCCAATTCTCACCTTCATGTGCTCCTGAAAGAGTAAACTGCTCCCTGTGGGCACAGACCCTCCTTCCCTGCCTTTTCCTAATCCCGGGAGCTGAGAGGTAGATGGGGGATGAGAACAAGAACAGCTGGGGGTCAGGACAGATTGGGAGCAGGTGTCACAGGAAGTGGATGATGAGTCTGTGACCTTGAATGAAAGGCGGGGAGGTGGAGTGAGTTTGTGGGGATTGGGGAATTGGATGTTAGGCCACTGTGCCCGAGATCTAACTGTTGTCTCTCTGTCCTGCAGCTCCTCCAGCGCGCGGATCAAATGCCCCAAAGCGCCAGAGAGTGGAGGAGCTGGGTCCTCAGCCAGGTGGAGGCATCTTCTCTTCTTCATCCTAAGTCCCGGTGTCCCATCCCATCATGAGAGGAGCAGGTGTGCTCCCCAGGGTGTCTCGAGCCTCCTCCTGCAGCCCAATGGGCAGGTGTCCTGTACCTGGTTTCTTCTGCATTTGTTCTTTCTCACAGTGGCACCTTTAACCCCCAAGGGCATCCTGCATGACCAGGGCTCTCACCTGCACACTCTGCTCTCTCCACAGGTGCAGAACCAGCTCCAGTGCAGCCAGGTCCCCAATCACCCTGCACAGCTGCCCCTGGAACCGCTCGGGGTAAGGTCACACTGCGTAGGTGGGCGTGGGTGAGACAGCTCTGCCTGAGCTCCAGACCCTAGGGGACTTCCAGGAAATGACTGTCCCAAGGACGCGTCAATACAAGTGCAAATTCTGGGTGTCCCTGGAGAGTTTAGTTGGTGGCTGGGGAAGTTGCAGGCAGCTCCCTGCCTTGGTCGGCCCCTGTCTGAGCCTCCCTGAGAGGACAATGAATGACCCATGGCTTTTCTTTCCCAGGGCCCACAGCTTCCCCAGAGGAAGGTGATCATCGTGGTCTTGGAACCAGGAATAGTCCTGCGCCTGCGCCTGGGAGAGGAGGTCCTGGTGCTGGACCCAGAGGGAGCCCTGCAATTCAGCCTCCTCAATGTGCTCCTCCTGGTGGTCCCTGAGCAAGCCTTGATGTCCTTGAGGGCTCTCTCGTACCTCGCCCATGCCCGCTGGCTCCTGCTCGGGAGTGCAGAGAGCTGTCTGGGAGATTGATATTGAAAATGCATCTGTGAGAGTCCAGAGAGCAGAGTATGTGTGGGTCGCGCCTTCAGTAGAAGAGGGTGAGGCTCCTCAAGGCTTCCTGCCCACGATGGGACCCCCATCAAACCTCGTGCGTGGAATCGGCCCTTCTTCCCGGCACATCCTCTACCTCAAACCTTACTACAGAGCGCCTGTCCCCCAGGGCTCAGCCCAGATGCCCAAGCCTGGTCTCTTGAGACAGGCTCTGCTTGAAGAACTCCAGTTGGATCTCCATGTCCTGGAGCCCTCACCCAGTCAAGGGCCCAGAATTTACCACAGGGTTCTATGGAGGCCAAAGTGCACGGCCCGAAGATGTCTCTTCTAAGGCTGATGGGCCATGAACCCTCAGGCCCCAGACGGGAATCGGAGAGGTTCTATTCAGAATCAGGCACACCTGCTTTTTTTCATGGTGTCTCTGCACCTTGGAGGAGAGAGACGCTACACAGAAATGCGTTGTCTTTTACCCTGAACCTTTGTTCTGCTTAGATGCTCTTGATTTGTATAAAAGGGCAACCTTGAGATTGGGGAATAAATGAGATATTTGCAAATGTCGTATACATGCAAGGACTACTGACACTCAGAGTACAAAAAGAATTGTCAAAACTCCAGTAGAACAAATGTTTCTGTTCAAAAGCCAGCAGAAGACTTGAACAGACATTTCCTCCAAGGGGATGTCAAAGAACCACTTCAAAAAGTGTTCAACATCCTCCCCTGGGGGAAATGTGCATCAAATACGCCTCGAAATACAACCAAGAAGCTCTAGAGAAGCCACCGTGACGATGACTGTCCATCCCCAAGGGCTGTGGAATACGTGGAGAAGCTGAACACTCTGCCGGTGCTGGCTGGAATCCAAATGGGTACCACCGTCAGGGTTGAGACAGTTTTATTGATTCATAATCAATGCAACAGGCACTTAGCATTGGAACCATCTTTCCCACCTTCAGATAGTTGTCTAAAGAAATTAGAACTCACGTTGCCCAAAGCGGAGGACAGAGGTTTCTAGCATCTGTCTTCACCGTCACCAAAAGATGGAAGGGACTTTAACGTCATTCAACAGTGAATAGAAACAGGAACAGTGACCCATTCTTTCAATGGGATGCAATTCAGCAATACATGGGATTGGATTTTTGTTTGTAAATTTAGTTTTGAGTAGCGAATAAGTTGTCGGAACACTTGAAGGCATGTTTGGACTCTTAGGCTGTGTGAAACTTATCCTAGATTGTAACTCTCAGGAAATTGACATGCACATCAAGCGTGTGTGATGGAAATTCAGTTTCCAGTTGAGGTTTGCTGTACCTGTAAAACACATACCAGGTTGTGTGGCTGAGAATGAAGTATGGTAGCACTGGGCTACAAAAACATTGTAGCATTGTAGCACTGAAGCACTGTATCTTATTCATCATTGTGATGTAGATTGTATTGCTGTTGTTTATGTCTGTATCACTTAGGTTAAATAAAAAATGTTAAAAGTGAGTTTCATCTATTTGCGTTTATATTCTCTCATGTGTTTGCTCAAAAATTTCCATTTCTGGCCGGGAACAGTAGCTCACACCTGTAATCACAGCACTTTGGGAGATCAAGGCAGGTGGATCACCTGAGCCCAGGAGTGGGAAACCAGCCTGGGAAGCATGCTGAAATCCCGTCTCTAGAAAAAATGCAAAAATTAGGCAGGCGTGGATCTCCCCACTGGAGAAGCTGAGGTGGGAGGATAACTTGATTCCAGGAGGCAGAGGTTACAGTGATCTGAGATCGTGCCATTGTACTCCAGCCACAGCTGACAGAGTGAGGCCCTCTCTAAAAATAATAATGATAATAATAATAATAATAAAATAAAACGTCGTTTCTATAGCACAGTTTTATTTCTATTGGGTACAAGGCATAGATGGTAGAGCCCACAGTAAGCTGACAGAGACGAACTTTCTCAAGGCAAAAGTGTGTCGCCCCACACCACAGACAACAGCGCGCGCACGCACACACACACACACACACACACACACACACACAATCACAAAACACATTTACGAATCAATTTATACTCCCACCACAGGACATCTTAGATTTCCCTCAGTGTTTCCCAAATGCATGAGTTTGTACTTCTAAAGAGTCTTTTGTGAATAGACCCCTAGACATGGCCTGTTTGGACAATTACGTAGGAATCATAATTAGAAACTCTCTCACATCTTGTATATTTCCCTTTACTTACATTTTTTGTTTTTTTTCAAGACAGAGTCTTGCTGTGTTGTCCAGGCTGGAGTGCAGTTGGCACCATCTCAGTTCAGTGCAACCTCTGCCTCCCGGGTGCAAGCAATTCTCCTGTCTCAGCCTCCCCAAGTAGCTGGGACTACAGGGACACACCACCATGCCCAGCTAAATTTTGTATTTTTAGTAGAGTTGGGGCTTCACCACATTGCTCAGGCTGGTCTCAAACTTCTGACATCAGGTGATCCGCCCGCCTTGGCCTCCCAAAGTGCTGGGATTACAGCCATGAGCCACCATGTCTGGCCTACTTGCATTTTTTAGGATTTCAAACAAGTTATGGATAAGATCCCCAAAACAGTCACTATAAAAGTCAATTCATTCTTTTACTATGGAAACATTTATAAGACACATAACAAAATAATCATTTCAACCAACGGATAAAGAGCCTATAGCAGGAACTGAGAATGACTCTTATGCCGTATCTACTGGAAATGGGGGCCGGGGGCAGGGCTCTCCTCGTCCACCAGGAAGCACCAAGAGTAGCAGATCGAATGGTCTACGAACAGTATTGTTTACTGCCGTATTTATTAATTCACTAACAAGCATATTCTAACACGACAAACTAGTCCATCCAACACAACTATGCGTTAAGACATAGTAAGGAAAAGAATGTACTAAAAATGATTGAAAATGTTAACATTGCTTTCCACGCTTTTTTTTTCTTTTTTTTTTTTCTTTTCAACGGACATTTGTTTATCACATTTCTAGAGGCTGGAAGTCCAAGATAAGGATGCTAGCACAATGAGGGACTGGTGAGGACCCTCTTCCAGGTTGGAGACTGTCACATCCTCCCTGTATCCTCACATGGAAGGGGCTGGCGAGCTCTCGTCTGTCACTCTCAGAAGGGCACTAATCCCAACTATGAGGGCTCCACTTTCATAACCTCATCGTCTCCCAAAGGCCCCACCTCCTAATAGCTTCACATTGGAGGTCTGAGGGTTAGAATTTAAACCTAAAGGAGAAAACATTTGCTTTCTGAGACAGGGTCTTGCTCTGTTGCCAGGGTGATGTTCAGTGGCACGATCTCAGCTCACTGCAGCCTTGACATCCCAGGCTCGAGCGATCCTCCCACCGCAGCCTCCCAAATAGCTGAGACTACAGGCACTCACCACCATACTTAGCTGATTTTTAAATTTTTTGTAGAGATGGGGCCTTGCTATTTTGCCCTGCCTGGTCTCAAACTCCTGGGCTCAGGCAATTCTTCCACGTCAGCCTCTCAAAGCACTGGAATTACAGGCATGAGGCGTCACTCCTAGCCCATGATATTATTTCCTGTCTTGGATTTCCTATCTAATGATTACTGCTGGTAAGGGTGCTCACAAGTTACAAGGGTAAGGATAATGGAATCACCACCGTCTTGGTGATGCACCGTCTAAAACCCATGCCTTCTTCAATTCCAATCACAGAAATGAGCACAGGAAGCTTTTGCACATCTTCTTTCATGATTTGGCCTAGAAGTGATACATCTGGTCTTGATTTTAGAATGTCCATTTTAAAAATCAAGGACATGAAGCCAACACAGTCTTCTGTGTGCCCAGAATGAGATGAGAACTGTATAAATGTCTGAGGCAGTTATTGAATTACTCTTCTATTCACCAATATATATTTTTTGAGACAGTCTCACTCTGGCGCCCAGTCTGGAGTGCAGTGGTGCGATCTTGACTCTGCAACTTCCACGACCTAGGCTCCAGTGATTCTCATGCCTAGCCACCCAGGTAGCTGGGATTACAGATGTGCTCCACCATGCCCAGAGTTTTGTATTTTTAATAAAGACAGTTTCACCAAGTTGCCCAGGCTGGTTTTGAACTCCTGAGCTCAGGTGAGCTGCCCAAAGTGCTGGAATTACAGGTGTGAGCCACTGCACCGGGCCTGTTTTTAAAGTTTCTTTGTAGAGACAGGGTCTCACTCTGTGGCCCTTACTGCTCTCCATAATGGTTGGAATAACTGACATTCCCTCCAACAGTGAACAAGCGCTCCCTTTCTCCACATCCTCACCAGCATGTGTTATTGCCTGTCTTTTGGATGTAAGCTATTTTAACTGGGGTAAGATCATATCTCATCATAGTTTTGATTTGCATTTCTCTGATGATCAATGATGTTGAGAACTTTTCATATGCCTGTTTGCCATTTGTATGTCTTCTTCTGAAAAATGTCTATCCAGAGGCTGGGCATGGTGGCTCACGTCTGTAATTCTAGCACCTTGGGAGGCCAACGTGGGAGGATCACCTGAGGTCAGGAGTTTGATCTGCCTGCCTCGGCCTCCCAAAGTGCTGGGATTATAAGTGTGAACCCCCACACCAGGCCCTCAAATTCTATCTTTATCACACACTAGGTTTTCAGGACAGAACTGGTTCTAAAAACAAGCATTCTTCCGTCGATTTACTGCTTTGTGTTATTGCTTTTGCTCTAAGTTTTCTTTTTCTAATATCAAACTTGAGAATAATTTTTTGTATAGAGGTGGAATTGACATAACAAAAAATTAACTATTTTACAGTGCACCAGTCAGCGGCATTTGGTACATTCATGAAGTGATGCAGCTATCCCCTCTCTCTCGTTCCATTTCTGCCATCCCAAAATCAGACTCCTTACCCATTAAGTAATCAACCCCAATTCCCATCTCCACCTCCAAGATCATTGATCTGCTTTTTCTCTTTCTTTTCTTATTTATTTATTTATTTATTTATTTATTTTGAGACAGAGTCTGGCTGTGTTGCCCAGGCTGGAATACAATGGTGCCATCACAGCTCACTGGAACTTCCACATCCCAGTTCAGTTGATTCTCTTGAGATTCCTGAGTAGCTAGGAGTACAGGCATGTGCCACCATGCCTGGCTAATTTTTGTATTTGTTACTTTTAAGAGAGACAAGGCTTCACCATGTAGGCCAGGCTGGTCTCGAACCCCTGACCTCAGGTGATCCACCCACCTCTGTCTCCCAAAGCGCTGGGAGGCGTGAACCAAGGCACCCAGCCATCTTCAATCTGCTTTCTATATTGATTGAACTATTCTAGATATTTTATATAAATGAATTTATACTACATGCCACCTACTGTGTCAGCCTTCTTTCATTTCGTATAATGTTTGCAAGGTTTAGCTACATGGTGGCAGATGTGTTTCTTTCTTTCTTTCTTTCTTTCTTTTTTCAGAGACAGGCTCTCACTCTGTCACCGAGGCTGGAATGCAGTGGTGTGATCTCAGCTCACTGCCTGGCCAACATGGAGAAACCCTATCTCTACTAAAAATACAAAGATGAGCCAGACTTTGTGGGGTGTACCTGTAGTCATAGCTACTTGGGAGGCTGAGGCAGGAGAATCGCTTGAACCCAGGAGATGAAGGTTGTAGTGAGCCGAGATCATGCCACTGCACTCCAGCCTGGGTGACAGAACAAGACTCTGTCTCAGAAAAAAAAAAAAAAAAAAGAAAGAAAAGAAAAAGGGAAAGAAAACAAAAGAAATTTTAACAGAGATGAAAATCTAACCAAAGACTAGATGAATCAGCAAGTAGACAGATCAAGAGCCAGTATCCCAACCAACACTGAGTGGAAAACATTGGAACATTTAAAATAGTTCAAGAGACAAGTGCGATCTTCTTAAAGGAGAAGAGAGAGAAATTGGGATAGAAATGGTATCAGAAGAGGAATTATACATCGAGTACTTTCTTCTAGGGGATCTTGTATTCTATAATTCATTCTGCTTCCTAATATCTCTTCCTTTCTACAAAAAAATTTAAATTAAACATGAACAGTGACTTTTTGTTTATTCATTTCTCAATCATGCCCTTTCCTACCTGTTTTATTTATCCTAGAATGTTCACTAGGAATGCTTCCCTAAAGACATTCCCTTTCATTTCAGGCAGGATGGAGAATGATAGAAAATAGTATGAAAACTTACAATAGCACAGGAGTGAATGGTGCCAGGCACAGTGGCTCACATCTGTAATCCCAGCATTTTGGGAGACCGAGGTGGACAGATGACCTGAAGCCAGCAGTTTGAGAACAGCCTGGCCAACATAGTGAAACTTTGTCACTGCTAAAAAAAAAAAAAAAAAAAAGAAGAAGAATTAGCTGGTATGGTGGTGCATGCCTATAAACCAGCTATTCAGGAGGCTGAGGCAGGAGAATCCTTTGAACCAGGAAGCAGAGGTTGCAGTGAGCCAAGATCATGCCACTGCACTCCAGCCTGGGTGACAGAGTAAGACTCAGTCTTAAATTAATTAATTAATTAATTAAAAAGATTTTTTAAAAGAGTGAATGGCATAGACTGTATCCTTTTCAATAGTATTGGTTAGACACAGGAATGAAATATTTTGAGGGGAAAAGTGCACTGATTAGGTTTGCATTTTGAAGAGATTTATTAAGCAGAAATAGGAGCAGAGAAGATGGAGAAGGTAAGTAGAAAAAAAATACGGACTGTAATACAGATGTTCTTTAAACATGGTTATATATAATGGATGTCTTAGTGTAACTATCAGAAAATGTCCACGGGCTGAGTGCAGGGCCTCATACCTATAATCCCAGCACTTACGGAGGCCGAGGCAGGTGGATCACTTGAGGTCAACAGTTCAACACCAGAGTGGCCATCATGGTGAAACCGTCTCTACTAAAAACACACAAAAACTAGCCAGGCATGGTGGCAGGTGCCTGTAGTCTCAGCTACTTGGGAGGCTGAGGCAGGAGAATCACCTGAACCTGAGAGGCTGAGGTTGCAGTGAACTGAGATTGCACCACTGCACTCCAGTCTGGGTGACAGGGCAAGACTCTGTCTCAAAAAAATAAATAAAGAAAGAAAATATCCACAAAACCCACAATGAGTTAAGAACAGTGAACTTTCTCTAGACAAAGAAGAGTCCACACCCAAGGAACCGCCACTTCACTCTGGCTACGCTCCCGCCTCACACACACACTTTCATAGACACATTCACAAATCCAGTCAAAATTTCCTTCAGGTCATCCTGAAATTCTACACAGTATTTGTCAATTGCTCTAAGGTTGAACTTCTAAAGCACCTTCCTAATTGGATAGTAAGAAAGAAGCCAGGTTATTTAGAAAACATGGCAAGAATTCAACCAGAGACTCTCAGGAGATGCTTGTGAATTTCCTTCTGCTTCTGTTCCCTTGAAATGTCATTTCATAAACATAACATTCCCCAGGATATCCACTGTGAAAATCAGCATATTTTTATTCCATGAAAATATAAAAGGCACACATCAAATCTATTTCAGTGATGCATGAATTGAGCATTACAGAAAGGGTCTATCATTATTAGGCAAGACCTAGAGGCTGGGAGGAGGGCAGGAAACAGGTTGGCTGCTGATGGGATTAGGCAGATTCTGTAGACTGATTATCTATTAATTGAGTTATGCCCAAACCCTCCTTGCAGGCCCCTCCCATTGTCATACCAGGAACTGCCAATCACGTCAGTTTCTGCTGACAAATCCCCTGGCTCCACCCCCTGCTGACAGCATAAAGGATTCCCCCAAGAGCTCAGCTGTCAGAGCTTGATCCTCCTGCTGCTGGCCACAGCTCAGTTGCTCCACAGCCCAAGTCTTTGGGACCAGTTTTGGAGCTGACACTCCACTCTCAAAGGAAGTAAAGAATCCAGGGACCAAAAAGAAATCTTTGCAGGACACAGAGAAACACTGGCATTGGCTGACTTGGAGAACCCTGGAAATTTAAACCATGAAAGGTTCCCCGGCGCCCAAGAAGCCCCAGTGATTCCCGCACAGGATCCAGGAGTGACCACACAGGAGCGAGCAGGTGAGCTGTGCTGTGTGCTGGGGACGCCTGCAGGGTGACCTGCCTGTGGGGTGTGTGGGTGTGTGTTGGAGAGCAGGAAGGAGAAAGAGATGCATGAACCTGCAATGAGATTGGGTGTTTTGAATTTGGGGCAAGAGGAAAGTGAGGCACCTGTAAGTCATCATGAGGTGCTGGGAAGACTCCTACAACCCAACTACACAGGTGTCTCAGGGCTGCCCCGCTTCCAATCCACCCACCCCGGCTCCACAGGGAAGGGGCTCTGTGGTCTGCAAGAGGGAGATTGTAGGACATGGTGTGAGGAGTTAATGATCTACTAAGAAAAAATTTTTTTCTTTTTTCTTTTTATTATTTACTTATTATTTTATTGAGACACGTCTCACTCTGATTGTCTAGATTGGAGTGCAGTGGCATGATTTTGGCTGACTGCAGGCTCCACCTCCAAGTCTCAGGTGATCCTCCTGCCAGGGCCTCCTGAGTAGCTGGGACCACAGGTGTGCACCATCATGCCTCACTAAATTTTCTATTTACAGTAGAGACTAGGTTTCACCATGTTTCCCAGGCTGCTCTCAAACTCCAATACTCAAGCAATCCTCCTCCCTTGGCCTTCCAAAGTGCTGGGATTACAGGCGTGAGCCACCATGCCCAACGAATTCCTTCCTTTTTTGTCGCTTTTATTCGCATCCTAAGACCCCATTCCTACATTACCTGTATAGACGGAGGTGTCAGATATCTAGCATCTCACTGTATTTCTCCAAGTCCTCACACCCAAGGAGAAGTTTCTAATTCTCACCTTCATGTGCTCCTGAAAAGGTAAAATGCTCCCTGTGGGCACCGACCCTCCTTCCCTGCCTTTTCCTAACCCAGGGAAACTCAGGCAGATGGGGATGAGAACAAGAACAGCTGGGAGTTAGGATAGATTGGGATCAGGTCTCACAGGAAGTGGATGATGAGTCTGTGACCCTGAATAAAAGGTGAGGAGGTGGAGTGAGTTTGTGGGTATTCAGGGTGGAGATTCATGGTGGCTCATGCCTGTAATCCTAACATTTTGGGAGGCCCAGGTGGGCAAATCACATGAGGTCAGGAGTTCAAGACCAGCCTGGGCAACATGGTGAAACCCCATCTCTACTAAAAATACGCAAATTAGCCAGACGTGGTGGCAGGCACCTGTAATTCCAGCTACTCAAGAGGCTGAGGTTGGAGAATTGCTTGAACCCGGGAGGTGGAGGTTTAGATGAGCTGAGATTGAGCCACTGCATTCTAGCCTGGGCAACAGAGTGAGACTCCATCTCAAAACAAAAAAAAAAAAAAAAAGATTTTTTTTCTACTGAGTTGTTGGAGCTCCTTATGTATTTTGAATTGATTTGTATATTTTACTTACCACCTGATAGACACTGTAAATATGCCTTTTTTGATAAAATATCTAAGTTGTCTGTGATGTATTTTTTCTTCTCACTTCTTCAGAGTTTTGTTAGCTTTATAATGTCTAAATATTAGACATTATTAGCTTTATAATATATTAATATTTCTGGGCGGGCATGGTGGCTCACACCTGTAATTCCAGAACTTTGGGAGGCCAAGGTGGGCAGATCACTTGAAGTCAGGAGTTTAAGACCAGCATAACCAACATGGTGAAACCCCATCCCTACTAAAAATACAAAAATTAGGCATGGTACCACATGCTTGTAATCCCAGCTACTTGAGAGGTTAAGGCGGGAAGATTGCTTGAACCTGGGAGGTGGAGGTTGCAGTGAGCTGAGATTGTACCACTGCAATCCAGTCTAGGTAACAGACGAGATCCATCTTTTAAAAGGGCGGGGGGGGGTACATTGTTAGAGAAATAATATACTGTCTGTAATCCCAACATTTTGGGAGGCTGAGATGGGAGGATTCCTTGAGCCCAGGAACTCAAGACCAGCCTGGGCAACATAGTGAGATCCCATCTCTGCAAAAAATGAACAAAATAGCTGGGCATGGTGGCACATGCCTATAGTCCCAGATATTCAGAAGGCTGAGGCAGGAGGACCCCTTGACCCTGCAGTGAGTTATGACCATGTCATGGCACTCCAGCCTGGACAGCGAAGTGAGACTCTGTTAAAAAAAAAGAGAGAAAAAAAATATGCTGAATGTGATTGGGATGATCACCATTGCTTTCCACAAGTCCGTAAGGGAAAACATGAACCTAACTAGTCATGAGCAGGAACTGGACAGACACTTAGCCTTAGACATAAGCACTTTGTGGCTGAAGTGTACACTTAAAAGTGGTTCATTTTATGTTATGTGTATTCTACCACAATTTAAAAGGCACACATTTTCTCAAAAAGTTGCACCTTGTGCAATGGCTGGATATTTGACCAGTTGCACAGATTGACAATTGACAGTCCTCGATCCCACCCACCTACTTTGGGAAGGTGTGTGGGATCGAGGACTGCTGGAATCTTCACCAGCAGTTTTTTTTAAATTGCATTTTAGGTTTGGGGGTACATGTGAAGAACATGCAAGATTGTTGCGTAGGTACACACATGGCACTGTGATTTGCTGCCTTCCTCCCCCGTCACCTATATCTGGCATTTCTCCCCCATGCTATCTCTCCCCAGCTCCCCACCCCCCCCCCCCCCGCTGTCCCTCCCTTATTTCCCCCTGACAGACCCCAGTGTGAGATGCTCCACTCCCTGTGTCCATGTGTTCTCATTGTTCAACACCCACCTATGAGTGAGAACATGCGGTGTTTGATTTTCTGTTCTTGTATCAGTTTGCTGAGAATGATGGTTTCCAGGTTCATCCATGTCCCTACAAAGGACACGAACGCATTGTTTTTTATGGCTGCATAGTATTCCATGGTGTTTATGTGCCACATATTCCCTGTCCAGTCTATCATCGATGGGCATTTGGGTTGGTTCCAGGTCTTTGCTATTGTAAACTGTGCTGCAATGAACATTCGTGAGCATGCGTCCTTATAGTAGAACGATTTATAATCCTATGGATATATACCCAGTAATGGGATTGCTGGATCAAATGGAATTTCTATTTCTAGGTCCTTGAGGAATCGCCACACTGTCTTCCACAATGGTTGAACTAATTTACACTCCCACCAACACTCTACATCCTATTTCTCCACATCCTCTCCAGCATCTGTTGTCTCCCAGATTTTTTTGATGATCACCATTCTAACTGGTGTGAGATGGTATCTCAATATAGTTTTGATCTGCATTTCTCTAATGACCAGTGATGATGAGCATTTTTTCATGTTTGTTGGCCTCATATATGTCTTCTTTTGTAAAGTGTCTGTTCATATCCTTTGCCCACTTTTGAATGGGCTTATTTGTTTTTTTCTTGTAAATCTGTTTCAGTTCTTTATAGATTCTGGATATTAGCCCTTTGTCAGATGGGTAGATTGCAAAAATTTTTTCCCATTCTGTTGGTTGCCAATTCACTCTAATGACTGTTTCTTTTGCTGTGCAAAAGCTGTGGAGTTTGATTAGGTCCCATTTGTCTATTTTGGCTTTTGTTGCCAATGCTTTTGGTGTTTTGGTCATGAAGTCCTTGCCTACGCCTATGTCCTGAATGGTTTTGCCTAGATTTTCTTCTAGGGTTTTTATGGTGTTAGGTCTTATGTTTAAGTCTTTAATCCATCTGGAGTTAATTTTAGTGTAAGGTGTCAGGAAGGGGTCCAGTTTCTGCTTTCTGCACACTGGCTAGCCAGTTTTCCCAACACCATTTATTAAACAGGGAATCCTTTCCCCATTGCTTGTTTTTGCCAGGTTTGTCAAAGATCAGATGGTTGTGGATGTGTTGTGTTGCCTCCAAGGCCTCTGTTCTGTTCCATTGGTCTATAGCTCTGTTTTGGTACCCAGTACCATGCTATTTTTATTACTGTAGCCTTATAGTATAGTTTGAAGTCCGGTAGTGTGATGCCTCCAACTTTGTTCTTTTTGCTTAGAATTGACTTGGCTCTGCGGGCTCTCTTTTGGTTCCATATGAAGTTTAAGGTGGTTTTTTCCAGTTCTGTGAAGAAGGTCATTGGTAGCTTGATGGGGATACCATTGAATCTGCAAATTACTTTGGGCAGTATGGCCATTTTCACGATAGTGATTCTTCCTAACCATGAACATGGAATGTTTCTCCATCTGTTTGTGTCCTCTCTTATTTCCTTGAGCAGTGGTTTGTAGTTCTCCTTGAAGAGGCCCTTTATGTTCCTTGTTAGTTGTATTCCTAGGTATTTTATTTTCTTTGTAGCAATTGTGAATGGCAGTTCGTTCTTGATTTGGCTCTCTTTAAGTCTGTTATTGGTGTATAGGAATGCTTGTGATTTTTGCACATTGATTTTGTATCCTGAGACTTTGCTGAAGTTGCTTATCAGTTTCAGGAGATTTTGGGCTGAGACGATGGGGTCTTCTAAATATACAATCATGTCGTCTGCAAATAGAGACAATTTGACTTCCTCCTTTCCTATTTGAATACCCTTTATTTCTTTTTCTTGCCTGATTGCTCTGGCTAGAACTTCCAGTACTATACTGAATAGGAGTGGTGAGAGAGGGCATCCTTGTCTAGTGCCAGATTTCAAAGGGAATGCTTCCAGTTTTTGCCCATTCAGTATGATATTGGCTGTTGGTTTGTCGTAAATAGCTTTTATTATTTTGAGATACATTCCGTCAATACCTAGTTTATTGAGGGTTTTTAGCATAAAGGGCTGTTGAATTTTGTCGAAGGTCTTCTCTGCATCAATTGAGATAATCATGTGGTTTTTGTCTTTGGTTCTGTTTATGTGGTGAATTACGTTTATAGACTTGCGTATGTTGAACCAGCCTTGCATCCCTGGGATGAAGCCTACTTGATCATGGTGGATAAGCTTTTTGATGTGCTGTTGCAATCGGTTTGCCAGTATTTTATTGAAGATTTTTGCATCTATGTTCATCATGGATATTGGCCTGAAGTTTTCTTTTCTTGCTGAGTCTCTGCCAGGTTTTGGTATCAGGATGATGTTGGTCTCATAAAATGATTTGGGAAGGATTCCCTCTTTTTGTATTGTTTGGAATAGTTTCAGAAGGAATGGTACCAGCTCCTCTTTGTATGTCTGGTAGAATTCGGCTGTGAACCCATCTGGACCTGGGCTTTTTTGGTTGGTAGGCTCTTAATTGCTGCCTCAACTTCAGACCTTGTTATTGGTCTATTCAGGGTTTCGACTTCTTCCTGGTTTAGGCTTGGGAGGATGCAAGTGTCCAGGAATTTATCCATTTCTTCCAGGTTTACTAGTTTATGTGCATAGAGTTGTTTGTAATAATCTCTGATGATGGTTTGTATTTCTGTGGAATCTGTGGTGATATCCCCTTTATCATTTTTTATTGCATCTATTTGATTCTTCTCTCTTTTCTTTTTTATTAATCTGGCTAGTGGTCTGTCTATTTTGTTGATCTTTTTGAAAAACCAGCTCCTGGATTTATTGATTTTTTGAAGGGTTTTTTGTGCCTCTATCTCCTTCAGTTCTGCTCTGATCTTAGTTATTTCTTGTCTTCTGCTAGGTTTTGAGTTTTTTTTATCTTGCTCCTCTAGCTCTTTCAATTTTGACGATAGGGTGTCAATTTTAGATCTTTCCTTGCTTCTCATGTGGGCATTTATTGCTATATATTTTCCTCTAGAGACTGCTTTAAATGTGTCCCAGAGATTCTGGTATGTTGTGTCTTCATTCTCGTTGGTTTCAAAGAACATCTTTATTTCTGCCTTCATTTCATTGTTTATCCAGTCAACATTCAAGAGCCAGTTGTTCAGTTTCCATGAAGCTGTGCGGTTCTGAGTTAGTTTCTGAATTCTGAGTTCTAACTTGATTGCACTGTGGTCTGAGAGACTGTTTGTTATGATTTCCATTCTTTTGCATTTTCTGAGGAGTGATTTACTTCCAATTATGTGGTCAATTTTAGAGTAGGTGTGATGTGGTGCTGAGAAGAATGTATATTCTGTGGATTTGGGGTGGAGAGTTCTGTAAATGTCTATTAGGTTTGCTTGGTCCAGGTCTGAGTTCAAGTCCTGGATATCCTTGTTAATTTTCTGTCTCGTTGATCTGTCTAATATTGACAATGGGGTGTTAAAGTCTCCCACTATTATTGTGTGGAGTCTAAGTCTCTTTGTAAGGCATTAAGAACTTGCTTTATGTACCTGGGTGCTCCTGTATTGGGTGCATATATATTTAGGATTGTTAGCTCTTCTTGTTGCATTGATCCTTTTACCATTATGTAATGTCCTTCTTTGTCTCTTTTGATCTTTGTTGGTTTAAAGTCTATTTTATCAGAGACAAGAATTGCAACTCCTGCTTTTTTTTTCTCCTCTCCATTTGCTTGGTAAATCTTCCTCCATCCCTTTATTTTGAGCCTTTGTGTATCCTTGCATGTGAGATGGGTTTCCTGGATACAGCATACCGATGGGTTTTGGCTTTTTATCCAATTTGCCAGTCTGTGTCTTTTGATTGGGGCATTTAGCCCATTTACATTTAGGGTTAATATTGTTATGTGTGAATTTGATCCTGCCATTTTGATGCTAGCTGGCTGTTTTGCCCGTTAGTTGATGCAGTTTCTTCATTGTGTTGATGCTCTTTACCATTTGGTATGTTTTTGGAGTGGCTGGTACTGGTTGTTCCTTTCTATGTTTAGTGCCTCTTTCAGGAGCTCTTGTAAAGCAGGTCTGGTGGTGATGAAATCTCTGAGTACTTGCTTGTTCATAAAGGATTTTATTTCTCCTTCACTTATGAAGCTTAGTTTGGCTGGATATGAAATTCTGGGTTGAAAGTTCTTTTCTTTAAGGATGTTGAATATTGGCCCCCACTCTCTTCTGGCTTGTAGGGTTTCTGCTGAGAGATCTGCTGTGAGTCTGATGGGCTTCCCTTTGTGGGTAACCCGACCTTTCTCTCTGGCTGCCCTTAGCATTTTCTCCTTCATTTCAACCCTGGTGAATCTGACGATTATGTGCCTTGGGGTTGCTCTTCTTGAGGAATATCTTTGTGGTGTTCTCTGTATTTCCTGGACTTGAATATTGGCCTGCCTTGCTAGGTTGGGGAAGTTTTCCTGGATAATATCCTGAAGAGTATTTTCCAGCTTGGATTCATTCTCTCCATCACATTCAGGTACACCTATCAAACGTAGATTAGGTCTTTTCACATAGTCCCATATTTCTTGGAGACTTTGTTCATTCCTTTTTACCCTTTTTTCTCTAATCTTGCCTTCTCGTTTTATTTCATTGAGTTGATCTTCGACCTCTGATATCCTTTCTTCTGCTTGGTCAATTTGGCTGTTGAAACTTGTGTATGCTTCACAAAGTTCTCGTGTTGTTTTTCAGCTCCATCAATTCACTTATATTCCTCTCTAAGTTGTTTATTCTTGTTAGCATTTCATCAAATCTTTTTTCAAGGTTCTTAGTTTCTTTGCATTGGGTTAGAACATGTTCTTTTAGCTCAGAGAAGTTTCTTATTACCCACCTTCTGAAGCCTGATCCTGTCAATTCATCACACTCATTCTCCATCCAGCCTTGTTCCCTTGCTGGTGAGGAGTTGTGATCCCTTGTAGGAGGAGAGGCATTCTGGTTTCAGGTGTTTTCATCCTTTTTGCTCTGGTTTCTTCCCATCTTTGTGGATTTATCCACCTGTCGTCTTTGTAGTTGTTGACTTTCAGATTGGGTCTCTGAGTGGACGTCCAGTTTGTTGATGATGAAGTTATTTCTTTCTGTTTCTTAGTTTTCCTTCTAACAGTCAGGCCCCTCTGCTGTAGGACTGCTGAGGTCCACTCCAGGCCCTGCTTGCCTGGGGGATCACCTGCAGTGGCTGCAGAACAGTAAGGGTTGCTGCCAGTTTCTTCTTCTACTATCTTTGTCCCAGAAGGATACCCGCCAGATGTCAGTCTGAGCTCTCCTTTATGAGGTGACTCTTTGGATATATGGGGGTCAGGGAGCTGCTTGAGGAGACAGTCTGTCCCTTATAGGAGCTCAAGTGCTGAGCTGTGAGCTCCGTTGTTCATTCAGAGCTGCTGGGCAGGTACGTTTAAGTCTGCTGCAGCAGAACTCATAAACTCCCCCTTTTTTTTCTCCCAGGTGCTCTGTCCCAGGGAGTTAGGGCTTTATTTATAAGTTTCTGTTGTGCTGCTGCCTTTTTTCAGGGCTGCCCTGCCCAGTGAGGAGGCAGCCTAGTCACTGTCTGCCTGCAGAGGCTTTGCTGAGCTGCTGTGGGCTCCGCCCAGCTGCCATGTGAACTTCCCTGCAGTCCTGTTTATACGGGTATAGTTAGAACTGCCTCGGCAATGGCGGCCCACCTCTATAATGGCAGACTCTCTCTGTAATGGTGGGCTGCCTCGGCAATGGCGGGCTGCCTCAGCAATGGTGGACTACCTCCGTAGTGGTGGACTGCCTCAGTAATGGTAGACGCCCCTCCCCCACAGAGCTGGACCATCCCAGGGTTCAGCTGTGCTTGCTGTGAAACTCTCAATCCAGAGCATTTCAGATTGCTGTTTTTTTGTGGGGGGTGGGACCAGCTGAGCCTGATCACCTGGCTCCCTGCCTCAGACCCCATTTTTTTTTTCAGTTGAACGGGCGACTCTGTCTCCCAGGTGTTCCAGTCACCTGTTGAAAAGGCGCCAGGATCTGTGTGATTTCCCGTGCAGCGACCCACTGTGCCGGCTGAAACAGCCGTGCTGAGATTCGTGGTGCTTTTTTGCCCGGGAATCTCCTGGCCTGGCTCCCTGTTTCAGTCCCCTTTTTTAATCAGTTGAATGGGCGACTCTGTCTCCCAGGAGCTCCAATCGCCAGCTAAAACGGCGCCCGGACCCGTGTATTTTGTACGGAGAACCGCCGTGCCAGCCAAAACAGCCACACCGGCCAAACCACTGCGCTGGCGACCTATGGGGCTCCTCCACCTGGGAATCTCCTGGTCTGTGGGCAATAAAAATCCGTCTGGAAATGCGGCGTCCACTCACCCTCCGTGCTTTCCCTGGGAGCTGCAATCCTGAGCTGCTCCTAATTGGCCATCTTGGATCCGTCCCTCACACCAGCAGTTTTTATGTAGTCAACACATTTGCCTGAGTCCAGCCCCCGCTAAGCACTTTCACCAAAGCCATCTGAACCTCCTGGTTCCTCAGACTGTAGATAAGGGGATTGAGTGTAGGGGTGACAAGGCTATAGAAGAGGGAAACCACGTTATCCTGTTGTGGACTGTGGTAGGTGCCAGGCACCATGTATGTGAACATGGCTGCACCGTAAAAGAGCCCCACTGCCGTGATGTGTGAGGAGCAGGTGGTGACAGCCTTGTGTCTGGCCTCCTCTGAGCGCAGGCTTAGAACAGCCTGCAACACGTGGCCGTAGGAGATCACAATGAGGGAAACAGGGAGCATTAGAATCAGCACCCCCGAGGTGGACAGCGCCAGCTGGTAGGCAGAGGTATCTGCACAGGAGAGCTTCAGTAGTGCTGGCACCTCACAGAAGAAGTGCTCCACAGTACGGGAGACACAGTACGGGAAGTGCATGGTGATGGAGGTCTGGATGGAGGCGTTGAGCACACCTGCCACCCCAGGAGGCACCCATCATCAGCAGACACACCTGGCGTCTCATAGTACTGGATACTGCAGGGGCTGGCACCCAGCGACATAACGATCATAAGACATGAGGGCCAACAGGACGCCCCTCGGCCACACCCATCAATGTCAGGAAGAATATTTGAGCTGCACAACCTCCATAAGAAATGCCATCTTCCCCCCGCATAAAGTCTGATGCCATCTTGGGGGATGGTGACCATGAGGATGCCAATGTCAAAACAGGGAGAGCTGGCTGAGCAGGAAGTACATGGGTGTGTGGAGCCGGGAGTCCACATGGATCAAGAAGAAAAGAGCGGTGTTGCCCAGAAGGCCTATGACAAACATGGCAGCCACCAGGGAGAAGAGGAGCTGGCATGATCCTGAGTGACTGAAGAGGCCCACCAGAATGAAGTCTGGGGGCCACTGACTGATTCACATCCCCCATGTTTCACACAATGCACTTTTGCTGCAGGAAGAACAGCAGACCTATGGCAAGAAGCCTGCGTGGGGTGACAAATAATTTCCATCTCACATACCAGTTGCCATTGATTGGTAGTGGCCTTTTGGGATGGCGTCTTGAGGAGAGTGATGAGGCTGCAGCTAAAATCATTACGCAGGAGGGAGAAAACTTGATTAATTAGTGTCTCTCCAAGGCATGTGATGGGAGAGATGCAACTGGCACCTCTGAATGAGACACTTGACCACACCCCAGCGAAGAGCTACTTCACTGCTCCCTGTAGTCACAAATTTGAGGTTCAGGTTAAAGACAGTCACATAGACGGTGAAATGCTTCAATACCCCTCATCCTAGGGTCCTGTAACCAAAGCAGATGTCAGATACCAAAAAGGCTGGGAGGTGAAACAGGAAATGATGAAGCTGAAGCAACAAGCTAAGTGAGAAAACAGAGAGAAGGGCTTGGGTCTAAATGCCTGGATGAGAATCTGAAGCAAAGAGAAATATGTGATGAGCCAAGGAAAATAAGCCTTTCTACCAAATGGGCATGTTTATCATGCACTGTTGACAGTAACAAAGACATGGAATCAACTGAGGTGCCCATCAATAGTGGACTGGATTTTTTTTTAATGTGGTATATAGACACCATGGAATACTAGGCAGCCATAAAAAATAACAAAATCAGCTGGGCACAGTGGCTCATGCCTGTAATGCCAGCACCTTGAGAAGCAAAGGCAGGAGGATCACTTCAGCCCAGGAGTTCAAGACCAGCCTGGATGACATGACAAGACCCCATTGCTACAAGTCTGACTTTACAATTTTAGTTTGTTTGGTTTTGTTTTGTTTTGGTTGAGATGGAGTCTTGTTCTGTCACCCAGGCGGGAGTACAGTGGTGCAATCTTGGCTCACTGCAACCTCCGCCTCCCGGGTTCAAGAGATTCTCCTGCCTCAGCCTCCTGAGTAGCTGGGACTACAGGCATGTGCCACCCTGCCCAGCTAATGTTTGTATTTTTAGTAGAGACAGGGTTTCACCACATTGGTCAGGCTGGTCTTGAACTCCTGACCTCGTAATCTGTCCGCCTTGGCCTCCCAAAGTGCTGGGATTATATGTGTGAGCCATCTTGCCCGGTCCCTGGAACTCTTTGTCATGAAAAAGTAATTCCTATGGAGTTATTCCTCACTCAGATGGCCTTCAAGGCTGTCTTTAGTTATACAACATCCTGATTTTCTTATCCCATCCAAGCTCTTGACTACTATTCATCCATGTATTCAACAAAATGTGTCATGCCCTAGATTGAGCATAAAACATTCAGAGGTGAATCATCCAGGCAAGATCCCTGCTTCCCTGGACTCCACCATCTCCATCAGGAGACCAATGACAAACAAGAAGATAAATGCACAAGATCTTTGGGATAGGGAGAAGTGCAGGGGTGAAGTGGTCAGGATGCCCTGTAGGTAATAGCTAGGGACACTACAAGGTGTAGTCAGGGAAGCCTCTTGAGACGGGTGAGAACTGCCTGGTATGGTTTGGACCTGTGTCTCCACCCAAATCTCATGGTGAATTGTAATCCCCCAGTGTTGGAGGTGGGGCCTGCTGGGAGGTGATTGGATCATGGTGGTGGTTTCTCATGAATGGTTTAGCACCATCCCCCTTGGTCATGACAGTGAGTTCTTGTGAGACTGGTCATTAAACGTGTGTAACGGCTGGGCGCGGGGGCTCACGCCTGTAATCCCAGCACTTTGGGAAGCCGAGGCAGGCAGATCACCTGAGGTCAGGAGTTTGAGACCAGCCTGGCCAACATGGTAAAACCCAGTCTCTACTAAAAATACAAAATTAGCCAGGTGTAGTGACAGGTGCCTGTAATCCCAGCTACTCAGGAGGCTGAGACAAGAGAATCGCTTGAACCCAGGAAATGGAGATTGCAGTGAGCCGAGATTGTGCCACTGCACTCCAGCCTGGGCAACTAGAGCAAAACTCTGTCTCAAAAAAAAAAAAAAAAAAAAAAAAGTGTGTAGCACCTCCCCCTGCCTCTATTCCTGCCATGTAAGACATCTTCTCCCTCACTTTCCACCATGGTTGTAAGTTCCCTGAGGCCTCCCCAGAAGCAGAAGCTACTACCCTTCCTGTACAGCCTGCAGAACCATTCACCAATGAAACCTCTTTTCTTTGTAAATTACCCAGTCTCAGATATTTATTTAAAGCAATGCAAAAATAGACTAATACACTGACCTTGCTATCCAAAGACCTTCATGAGAGGGGGAAGAGTAGAATCACCTGCTTCATACTACTGGAAGGTGGGTGTTAAGGAAGGCAACTGTGTGGTTCAACCTAACAAAGAACTTTCTAATGGTGAAATCCAACCAATGATGGAATTGAGTGTCTCATTGGTAGTATTTTCCAGAGTCAATCAAAGATGTATGGGAGTTTGGCTGGGCATAGTGGTTCACGCCTGTAATCCCAATGCTTTGGGAGGCCGAGGCAGGCAGATTATTTGAAGTTGGGAGTTCAAGACCAGCCCAGCCAACAAGTTGAAACCCTGTTTCTACAAAAAATACAAAAATTAGCTTGAACCCAGGAGGCAGAAATTGCAATTGCAGTGAGCCGAGATCATGCCACTGCATGCCTGGGCGACAAAGTGAGACTCTGACACAAAAAAATAAAATGTATGGGAGTTAGGTAATTTAGCCCTGCAGTTACAGAATTTAGAGTTTAACAGGAAACATGAGCATTGTTCAACACCTTTCAGCATAGTCTGATGAGCAATTTAATAAAAATGAATTCATGATGATTTTGGTACCCAGGAGATGAAACTCTGCCTGGGATGGGATCTGGGAAGCTTCACAGAGAAGGAGGCATTGGAGATGAGTTTTGAAGGTCAGGTAGCAATATTCCAGACAACTAGAGGAGGGAGGGTTGTTCCAGACAGAAATCGTAGAGTATCTGGGCTCTATGAACTGGTGGATAAGAAAATGCACCCAGGAGTAAGGTGCTTGCAGGCACAAGCCCAGGCAACAGTTTTCACACTATTGTGTATAACATTTTTCTTTTTGGTGCAGCAAAGGAAAATTAGTACTGGGACAAACGATCTCTCGGCAAAGCAATTCTTTTTACTTTCTGCAGAAAAGGTACTCCCATTAGCAATCTTGCCATGAGAGTACAATGAACCAAGGAAAGCAGACATATTTATTTCTTATGCATTTGGGGTTGTCCTTACTCCTGTGTCTGATCTCTGTTGGCTGGAGCCAGGCCTCACAATTTAAACTAAAACCCGATTGGCTAATAACTTGAAACTTTTCTAAACAAGTAAAAGCAATGGAGAGAAAAAAAAAATGGAAGCCCAAATAATGAAGGGGCATAGGCTGTGAGCTGGGACATGCCTGTGAGCACATCCAGCACAGATATCTTAGTTAAAGTACAAGGACATAGAATGTACTACGTGCCTGTAAGCATGTCTAACAGCTACATAGAATAGGGCTTTTGAAGAAAGTGTTTAAAACAAACTATTATCTCTAACACTTATAAATTTTTCTTAAACAAAAGCAAACTTTGAAGAGGAACTTTTCTAGTTCCCACAACACCTAGTCCACCAGCTGCATCTTGGAAGCAAAGAGAGCTTCCTGAGAGCTGGGCAGCGCCTCCAAGCCTATTACCTCATACCCAAGGACACGCTTTCTATACCCCATTCTCAGGAATGAAGAGGAGCCTTCAATTATCAGCAGATAATTAAAGGTGGTTGAAGCATCTATCTTTCTTCAACCCCTGAGCCCCAGATACGGAAAAATGAAAGAATGAAACTCAAATATAAGTTTTTGGGAAGAGAAGCGTGGGTGCCGGGGAATGGAGGTGGCCGGGGAGACTGTTATAGAAGTGTTTGGCAAGCCCTTGGTGACAGTAGCAATTAACCACACTATTAGGCTGGGTGCGGTGGCTCACATCTGTAATCCCAGCACTTTGGAAGGCTAGGGCCAGCCCAGGAGTTTGAGACCAGCCTGGGCAACATGGAAAGACTCTGACTCTACAGGAAATAGAAAAATTAGCCAGGCATGAGGCACATGCTATAGTCCCAGCTACCTGGGAGGCTGAGGTGGGAGGATCACTTGAGTCCAGGAGGTCAAGGCTGCAATGAGCTGTGATCACACCACTGCATTCCAGCCTGGGCAACACAGTACAGAGCGAGATCCTGTCTCAATTTAAAAAAAAATGACCACAGATATTAATACCTCTATGAATTTTGGAGGTGAGAAGACAGAGATTTGAGATGTGCAGTGCCTTGTCCAGGATCAACCAGCAAGAAGGTAACAGAGTCAAGATTCTAACAAAATGAGATCTAATTCCGAAGTCCTTGTTTCTGCGTCAACATTTCACGCATCTCCAAATCCTGTAATAGATATTTGGGATTTGCTTCACACACACACACACACACCCCAGACTCCCATTCAGCACTAGGTTATGATTTCTGGCTAATGGGTGATCATGTCCCAGCCTAGTCTGGTAGAGAAGCCACACTCACCAACCCTCAGGGCCAATGGTCCACCCTAGAACTGTTCTAGGACTGACATTTCCCTGGTTTCAGGCACTGTGGCCCTTTGGGATGGTGGGGAAGCTTTCTGAACCAACACCAACCAACAGGACCTGCCTTGAAACTGCAGAGCAGTCTTGGGAAGAAGTCACGCAGGTTGACATTTGGGTCTAGAACAGTGTCATCGCCCCACCACTGCTTCCTGTAATTCATCTTCTGCTTTCACAGACACTTATCTGGTGCCACACACATACACATACTGTAGGTGTAAAATCCAACCAAAACTGAAATGGAGTTCCTCATTAGTGGCATTTTCCAGAGTCAATCAAAGATGTATGAGAGTCAGATAATTTAGCCCTGCAGTTATAGAATTTAGAGTTTGAGAGGGAGCATGAGCATTGTTCAACTCACTTCAGCATAGTCTGATGAGCAATGCAATAAAAATACATGCGTGATGATTTCGGTACTCAGGAGATGAAACTCTGCCTGGGATGGAATCAGGGAAGGCTTCACAGAGAAGGGAGTATTGGAATTTTCAAGGTTAGGTACAGGAGAGAAGGTTTCTAGACAGCTAGAGGAGGGAAGCTTGTTCCAGGTAGAAGTAATAGAGACATCCGGGATGTATGGACTGGTGGATAACAGAATGCACCCAGGAATAACACATAAAACAGGATTGCAGACAGAATCCCAGGAAATACTCCTGTGTGTCCCCAAACTCACCTTTCTTTTCAGGGTGCCCAAGTGGTCCCACTGTCTTTGATGCATCTGAAGAGATAAAAAACGCTTGATTTGGGTATCTCTAGCGGTTCCTCTAATTCAGTTGTAATGCCTTTGTGTCCTGAGTTTTTTTTTGGTGGGGGGAACACAGCCTCATTTTTTCACCAAGGCTGAAGTACAGTAGCACAATCATAGCTCACTGTAGCCTCCAACTCCTGGGCTCAAGCAATCTTCTTGCCTCAGCCTCCCGAGTAGCTGGGACTCCAGGTGGGCACCACCATACCTGGCTAATTTTTAGTTTTTATTTATTTTTTATTTTTAGGTGAAGTCTCACTCTGTTGTCCAGGCTGGAGTGCAGTGGTGCAATCTCGGCTCACTGCAACCTCCACCTCCCTGGTTCAAGCAGTTCCCCCTCCCTCAGCCTCTCAAGTAGTTGGGATTACAGACACACACCACCACACCCAGCTAATTTTTTTTGTATTTTTAGTAGAGACAGGGTTTCACCATGCTGGCCAGACTGGTTTGGAACTCCTGACCTCAGGCAGTCTGCCTGCCTCGGCCTCCCAAAGTGCTGGAATTTTTTAGCCTCCCAAAGTGGCCGCTAATATTTTAATTTTTTCATAGAGATGCGGTCTTGCTATGTTTCCCAGGCTGGTCCCATAATCCTGGCTTTAAGCAATCCCCCCATCTTGGCCTCCCAAATTGCTGGGATTACGTCCTGAGCTTTTGGCACACAGTTTTCCCCTGAAATCTCTTTCAGAAAAAGAATTTCCACCCATCCCGACCTCCTTCACCACCTGCCCCACAGTCAGACAGGCAGAGCTGAAAGAAGTAGCCAAGACTCACTCTAAACCTGGGCTGGAGCATCTCACAGTGGTTCCAAAGTCAGTCCTCCTTTGGGTTAGAGGAGAGCCCCTTTGACAAGTTTTAGGCTTGTGGTTTAACCTGTCCCTTTTTCTTTGCAGGACAAACTGTCACTTATTTATTTCGTTCTCACATTCTCATATTTCTTTGTTCATTGTGCTCTCGTGGCAAGATTTACTGCAGAAAGTAAAATTGCCTTGCTGAGAAAACTTTCTGTCTGAATGCTAATTTTTCCTTGTGGCACCAAGAAACAAGCATCTTGTTTCTAACACTTACCTAAAGTCACACAGCTAAGAAGAGGGTAGACTGGGATTTGAACTCAGTTTGATTTTAAATCTGGAGCTGTCTTTACTCTGGACACTGCCTCTTTCTTAACGGTCAACTTGTCTTCTCTAGAATTCTGAGCTGAGAATTCCTCCGGGGGCATTACTGTTGTAGGATGGTCACAGCCTCCAGAAAGCGAGCTGAAGGTGCTTCCAGCCCATGCCAGATGGGTTGTTCTAGTTCTGGCCCCATGGCCAAGGTGAGGTGCCCAACCCTTGATGCTTCCAGCACATTTTATGGAAGGTCGGGAATGAATGTCAACATGGGTGACCTGCTATCTAGAGGTCCGGCCTGCTTGGGATCACAGCAGTGATCACAGACAAGGGAAGATGCATTCAGCCTGCAGCTTAGCAATTGTCCGAGAGGTAGACAAAAATTCATCTTTCCATCCAAATACCTGTACAAGCTCAACCCAATGTGTTTGTGAAACACAACATCAGAATTTTGGGGGCCCATCTTTTCACTAATACTAGTCCCTAAATTATGCCCAGACCCCCAAGATCTCCACAAGTCTGGGTTCCAAACTCTAACCCCCACTCACCAAGGTCTGTGTGCAGACAGAGTGACGGATCCCTCTCAATGCCCCATGAGCATGTCAACTCCTTTCACTCCAAGACAGCTCCTGAAAAAAACCTCCCTGGATTCCAGCCTCTTGGGTTTAATCCGTGCAACCTCAAGTCTCTGCAAAGATACATATCATAGTCTGGGGATCCAGGCTCCAGGGACAACTTTTGCATCAGAACCCCTCTGAGTCTCCCTTTCTGCTAGGGAAAAAAAATTAGTTTCAGTGGGAGCCTAGAGCCCACGATACTTGGATTGTCCCTGGAGGACTGTAGAAAAACGTTTACTCATCTCTCATTTAACCATGGGAAAAATGGGTGGCACTGATGCAGATAATTGGATATGGCAGACATCCAAGTCCTTTTGTTTGCATCTAAGAAGAGGAAATTGATGGGGGAATCCATTACTACAGAGGGATACCCATGCTCCAAAAGAAATCTGATGTCCAGAAGTTTTTTTTTCTGCATTAAATAATGAGGCAGCAATGGTGGTGGCACAGCCAAGAGGCAGATTCTCTGGTTCAGGACATTTCTTCCACTCAGCTCCATCCTTGAGGGGCTTCCAAGACTCAGGAAAAACAATAGTCAAGAGACCGATAGATGATAGTGAGACCCGGCCTCTACAAAAACATATTTTTAAAAATTAGCTGAGCATGGTGGCACATACCTATAATCCCATCTTCCCAGATATTTGGGAGGTTAAAGCATTGCTTTAGTCCAGGAGTTTGAGGCTGCAGTGAGCTATGATTGTACCACTCTAATCCAGCCCGGGTGACAGAGTGAGACCCTGTCTGTAAATAAAAAATAAAAATTAGTAGAGACAGCTGGTTCCAGTGCCCATGAGCTTATTGTGTGTCCACGACCAGAGCCAGGGTAAAGGGCAGAGATCAGAGAGTGCAGAGAGCGACTGACTTACCAATGAGCCCAGATTTTTTTTTTTTTCTCTTTTTTGGAGACAGAGTCTCGCTCTGTCACCAGGCTGGAGTACAGTGGCACAATCTCGACTCACTGCAACCTCTGCCTCCTGGGTTCAACAATTCTCACCTCAGCCTCCTGAGTAGCTGGCATTACAGGCATTCACCATCATACCTGGCTAATTTTTGTATTTTTGTAGAGACGGGTTTTACTATGCTAGCCAGGCTGGTCTTGAACTCCTGATGTTAGGTGATCTGCCTGCCTTGGCCCTCCAAAAGTGCTGGGATTACAGGCAAGTGAGTGGGCTTAGAATTGGCTAAAATGAATCATTTCAGTAGGCTCTGGGACGTGGGCGCTGTCCCTGGTTATCTGGGGTGATTGGGGCAAGAGGAGAGTGGGCTGGAATTCAAGAGCCTGACAGAGGAGGTGGGTGGGAAGTATGGGCTCTGGGTTTGGTGGTTTGCACAGGCAAGTTGAAGTTGCAAACAAATCATTTACTACCTCTAAGCATTGGGTAGTCGGGGAGGAGCAGTCTCTCCAGGCTCAGCAAGACTCCAAAATGCCACAGCCTCAAAAGAACAGAATAAAAAGACATGATCCGTACATCATTCCCTTTTGTTCTCCAGAGTTTGTGGCAAGACTGCTCAAGAATCAGTGGTTCTCAGCACTAAATGCACAGCAGGCTGACCTAGGAAGATTTTTTTTAGGACAGTTCCTCACTCCGTTGCCCAGGCTGGAGTGCAGTGGTGCAATCGTAGCTCACTGCAGCCTTGACCTCCTGGGTCATTGATCCTCCAGCTTCAGCCTCTTAAGTACCTGGGACTACAGATGTGCACCAGCACGCCCAACTAATTTTTTTTTTTTTTTTTTTTTTTTTGTATTATTCTTTTTTTGCAGAGATGGGGTCTTGGGTACTCCCTGCTGGTAGGCAGGAGACTCTACATCTTCTCTCTCTGAGATCCGAGACTGGGTGGCAGCCTTGCCCAGGTAGCCTTCAAGTAAGTCCACTGCACAGATCTGAAGTCCACTTGTGTGTGCAAGAAATGCCCTTTCTAGATAAATGCTCATTTAAATTCCCAATTCCATTTCAAATTGCTCAGATGTTCCATTGTCATATGTTCACACAACAAAGACCACAGAACTTGTCATTTACGTAACAAATCCTCACATAGCACTTATTATGTGTGAACCACTGACCTAAACACTCAAAAATAATAATATGCCCATCCTCATAGCCTGCACTTTGAGGTCGGCACTATTATTATTACTCCCATGTTGCAAATGGGGAAACTGAGGCACAGTTAGTAGTTTGCCTCAGCTATTAAGCAGAGGAGCCAGGGCTTAAGCCCCAGAAGCCTGTCCCCAGATCTGTGGCCTTCAGCACCTCATGGCTTTGTGGCCTAGAATCATGCTATTTTGTGTAGTGTTGCTTCAGTATCTCAGAAGCTAGCTTCTATTAAGTGCCAGACACTGTATCCTCATTTTACCCAAGAGGACAGGAAATAGAGGCTCAGAGAGTCCCAGCCTTTGCCTCTGCCTTTTAGTGGGTTGGTTGGTTTGTTCTTTGAGACAGGGTCTCGCTCTGTCACCCAGGCTGGGTGCAGTGATGTGATCATAGGTCACTGCAGCCTCCAACTCCTGGGCTCAAGTGATCCTCCTACCTCAGCCTCCCTAGTAGCTGGGACTACAGATGTGAGCCACCATGCCTGGCTGTTTTGGGTGGATCATAGATTTCACGATTTCCCAGATTCACAGTCAGCCACTGCAGTAAGTCTAAGATGTAGGCTCGACTCTTGCCCCTGCCTCAGCCCAGTTGTGACTTTGGACAATTACTTGGCCTCTCTGAGCTTCTATTCCATCAAAAAACAGACATAGTACCCACTTCTAACTCATAAAGTTGCTGTAAAAAGTTGCCACGTTTTAAAATTTAAAAATAAAGAAAGGTCAGGTGTGGTGGCTCACACCTGTAATCCCAGCACTTTGGAAGGCCAAGGCAGGAGGACTGCTGGAGCCCAGGAGTTAGAGATCAGCCTAGGCAACACAGCAAGACCCCATTTCTAGAAAACATTAAAAACATATCCGGGCATGGTAGCACATGCCTGTAGTCCCAGCTACTTCAAAGGCTGATGTGAGACGACTGCTTGAGCCCACGAGGCTGAGAAGACTGCAGTGAGCGGTGATTGCGCCACTGTACTCCAGCCTGGACAACAGAACAAGCCCTAGTCACACACACAAAAACTGAAAACCATGAAGTGTTATCACTTAGTGTCTCTGGTTGTTGTGAACAGTCCAAAAAAGTATCTGGGTCCTCCATAAATAGCTGAGCAAATATTTCCAAAAGCGTGGATTAGACCACACATAGCAATAATTAACTAAGTCGATTATTAAAATGCTCAATAAACCCCACTCTGGCAGAGTAATCTATACACAACTAGAAGATTAAACCTCTCTCACTTAGACATCCCATAAGACATTCAACAGCACTATTCCTGGTGATTTCCTTTTTTGTTTTTTGAGACGGAGTCTTGCTCTGTCACCCAGGCTGGAGTGCGGTGGCGCCATTTCAGCTCACTGCAACCTCCACCTCCTGGGTTCAAGCAATTCTCCGCCTCAGCCTCCCGAGTAGCTGGGATTACAGGCACCCACGACCACGCCTGGCTAATTTTTGCATTTTTTTGGTAGAGACGGGGTTTCACTGTCTTAGCTAGGCTGATCATTCCTGGTGATTTCTAACACTGCATGCATGAACATACACTAAGAAAAAAAGGTTTTATTTGCTTTAAGTAACCAGTGATACCTGACATCACCAAAAATAGTCATGGTCTTGAAGCAACTCTTTGAATGCATTTTGAAGCCTGCTATTTATTATTGAGACAATTCCTTCCTCCCAAATCCACCCCCTCCCCTTTTATCTACACCGAAAACCCCTTCTGTATCTCACTGAGCCCCTCTCCTGCCAGGAGGAAGCAGGAAGGAACCCCTGGAGAGAAGGCAGATCTCCCCCATCCGCCATATAGTTGGAGTACAGAGTACAAGTCAGCGTTGGCTTCCAGGAGGAGGGTGGCATCAGGCTGAGATTTGAAGAGGCAAATTCCTTCTTGGCAGGAATGGGACAGGGAGAATGATCCAGGCAGTGGACATAGCAGAGAAAGAAAAGAACCTAGGACAAGGTTGTCCCTGCCTCTCCCTGCCTCTCTCCATCCCCACCCAAGACTGGCCTCTGTCTCCATTTGGAAACCAGGAAATCATGTTAAGCCGGCCACCTTCTGATTAATATTCTAAGGAGCAATATTCTAATATTCTAGGAAGGCCTATGACAAGCTCTCTGCTACTACACTGTAAATAGCTTCATGGCCAAATACCCACAGGAGGATTCCTGGGTCTTCCTGAAAGCATGGCCAATTTTAGAGAAACCAATTTTATATGGTTTTACTGAACCGATGCCCCAAAGAAATGTTTGAGTTTACAGGATGGCAAATCAAAAAAGAAACAACTTGCTGAAATACCTTCCACTTGTGAGGGTTTTTTGTTTGTTTTGTTTCTTCTTTTTTCTTCTTTTTTTTTTTTTTTTTTTTGAGATGGAGTTTTGCTCTTGTTGCCCAGGCTGGAGTGCAATGGTAACTCCATTGCAACCTCCGCCTCCTGGGTTCAAGTGATTCTCCTGCCTCAGCCCCCTGAGTAGCTGGGATTACAGGCATGCACCACCACACTCGGCTAATTTTATATTTTTAGTAGAGACAGGGTTTCTCTGTGTTGGCCAGGCTGGTCTTGAACTCTTGACCTCAGGTGATCCATCCACCTCGGCCTCCCAGAGTGCTGAAATTACAGGTGTGAGCCACCGCGCCCAGCCCCGCTTTTGAGGTTTTAACTGGCTGAAATCAGCTGGAACCAACAGCCAACTGGAGTCGGTGCAGAAGGAGCTTGCTGACATCACACCGCAAATTTCCACTGCCTGTTTCACTCCCTGTAAATTTGCACATGCAGCCTATGAAGATACCTGTGCAGGCCCCAGGACTTCCCAGACCTCCCCTTTCCTTCCACCAATCACCTGCTAATCCCAGAATCCCCCCCCACCTCCCAAACCTTTTCTAATAAAATTGCTGCCTTAAAGCCAGCGGAGAAACAGATTTGAGCTGAATTCCTATCTCCCAGTGGGTCGACCCACAATAAAAAGCTTTTCTTTTCTCAAAACCAAGGTGCCATCGTATTAGCTTCCAGCGCATTCGGCAGCAAGCCCTTTTGCTTGGTAACTTTACTGGCTTCAGAAATGTGTCAGAGGGCCTTTCTCTGAAACACTCATCTCCTTCTCCAAATTTGGCTCTTCGGAGGGAACCCAGAAGAGATGACAGCCGTGGGGCAGGCAGGGCTGGACGAGGTCCCATCCTCCTGGCTGCATTGTGATGTCTTAAGAAGGCTGAGGGGGCAGCGTGACGTCATAGACTGCGGGGAGCCCAGCCCCTCCCCCTCTCTGCCTGCTGTCTCCACTGGCCGGGTCTCAACCTCTGCTCCCCCACACCCCCAACCCCAGAGGAAAAGCCCCCTCACCTGGCTTCCTGCAACCATGGATGCAAATCCCCCCCAAGCCCTGGAATCCCAGTCCTCCCTGGAGGCCCCCAGGCCTGGCCCGAACCCCAGTTCCAACGCGGTGAACAAGCCCCCGCAGCGAGACTCTGGCGGCCTGGTGGCCAACAGGCTGCCACCAAAGACGGGCGCTGTGGTTATTGACATGGGCACAGGCACCTGTAAGGTAGGTTTCGCTGGGCAGGGCAGGCCCACCTACACCGTGGCCACCATCCTGGGATGCCATCCCAAGAGACCCGCCACCTCGGGGCAGTCTGGGCTGCAGACATTCATCGGTGAGGCTGCCCGCGTGCGCCCGGAGCTGACGCTGGTGCAACCCATGCGCAACGGCATCATCGTGGACTGGGACGCCGCCGAGCTCATCTGGCGCCACCTGCTGGAGCACGACCTCCGAGTGGCCACCTGTGACCACCCGCTGCTGTTCTCGGACCCACCCTTCAGCCCGGCCACCAACCGCGAGAAGCTAGTGGAAGTAGCCTTCGAGTCGTTGCGCTCTCCAGCCATGTACGTGGCATCACAGCCGGTACTATCCGTCTACGCCCACGGGCGCGTCAGCGGGCTGGTGGTGGACACGGGACATGGGGTCACCTACACGGTGCCAGTCTTCCAGGGCTACAACCTGCCCCACGCCACGGAGCGCCTGGACCTGGCGGGCAACCACCTGACGGCCTTCCTGGCAGAGATGCTCCTGGGGGCCGGCCTGCCCCTGGGACAGCAGGACCTGGACACGGTGGAGAACATTAAGCACCACTATTGCTACGTGGCCTCTGACTTCCAGAAGGAGCAGGCCCGGCCAGAGCAGGATTACAAGCGGACCCTGAAGCTGCCCGATGGGCGCACGGTCACCCTGGGCAAGGAGCTGTTCCAGTGTCCCGAGCTGCTGTTCAACCCCCCAGAGGTCCCGGGACTGTCCCCCTTGGGCCTCTCCACCATGACCAAGCAGAGTCTCCGAAAGGTGCCCCTGGAGGTGCGCGCTGACTTGGCCCAGCATGTGCTTCTCTGCGGGGGGTCCTCGCTGTTTGCCGGCTTCGAGGGTCGTTTCCGGGCAGAGCTGCTGCATGCCCTGCCCCCCAAGACTCACGTGGTGGTGACTGCCCAGCCCACCAGGAATTTCTCCGTGTGGATCGGGGGCTCAATCCTGGCTTCCCTGCGTGCCTTCCAGTCCTGCTGGGTCCTGCGGGAGCAGTACCAGGAACAGGGTCCCTATATTGTGTACCGCAAATGCTACTGACCAGGGCGGATCTGAGGAGGGCGTGGGGGCAGTAAAGCCTCTGCTACAGCCGGCTGTGTCCTGTCCTTCCTCCAGGGCCTGCCCCATCCACTCCTGGACACCCTGCTCCACAGGCTGACCTAACTCACCTCCTATGATGTGTGCCCTGAGACACCCCAATCCTGACCCCCTAAACCCACCTTCCCCATGAACAACCCCCAACAGACCACTAAGTTCTAATCCTGTCAACCCATCCTTCCATGATCTCTGCCACTCCCCCAGGCACCCTTGGGTTGGGACACCCCCTCCCCTCACCACCTCTGGACAAATGCCCTTCCCATTTACACACTCCCAGAGATGGGAAGCTCACTACCTCAAGGCTGTTGTTAGAAATCTCACCTCCTATGAGATCACAAATATGCAGGATTGGACCCCCTCTGACCCAGCCGGGCTCTCCCTAAGGCAGGTTCAACCTATGGAATGGACAGAACCCACTACCAGGAGGTCATGGGGTGTTGAGGAGACATTTCTTCTCCTTCACAGCAGGGGGCAGCACCTCCAAGCTCAAGGGCATGGAATTCAGAACCATGATGCCTGGAGCAAGCCAGACGCCCAGACCCCAAGGAAGACCCACTCCAAGCTCCAGCCACAAGGCACAGAGGTATGTGAGACAGCCTGAGTCTCAGGTGCCACAGGAAGTAAGGGAGATGCAGGAACCCTGTCACCCCTGGGCTCCTGGGAAACCCAGTGAATCCTCATTTAGACCAGACTAAGATTCCCTGTTCCCTTAGCTTTCTGAGGCAGAAATTTCCTCTACGACCCTCTGGACAAGTACCCTTCCCACTTACACACTCCCAGAGATGTGGCGCTCACTACCTCAAAACTGTTATTAGAAATCTCACCTCCCCCTATGAGTCATAGGTAAGCCTCCAGCTGCCAGCTGCCCCAACGCTGAGCACCCAGAACTCAAGACCCTGACCACTGCCCCCTCCATGCTCACACACACCCCCAGGGTCTGCCACCATGCTTGGCTAATCTTTTTGATTTTTAGTAGAGATGAGATCTGGCTATATTGCCCAGGCTGGTCTTGAACTCATGAGCTCAAGCAATCCTCTCGCCTCAGCCTCCCAATTCCCCAATTTCCTCTTGCCTCAGCCTCCCAGGCCCCTGATTTCTTCAATTCTCATTTAAGTCATTCATCCACTGATCCCACAAACATTCCTTGATCACCCACTATGTGCCGAGTACTACACCAAAATCTAAGGAAACCACAGCACACAAGAAATGGAGCTGGGCGTGGTGGCTCACACCTGTAATCCCAGCACTTTGAAAGGCTGAGGCGAGAGGATTGCTTGACCTCAGGAGTTCAAGACCAGCCTGGGAAACACAGCCAGACCTCATCGCTACTAAAAATCAAAAAAATTAGGAAGGGTGCTGTGACTCACGCCTATAATCCTAGGACTGTGGGAGGCAAAGGTAGGTGGATCACCTGAGGTCAGAAGTTTGAGACCAGCCTGACCAACATGGTGAAACCCCATCTTACTAAAAATATAAAAATTAGCCGGGCAGGCTCCCAGCTACTTGGGAGCCTGAGGCACAAGAATTGCTTAAACCTGGGAGGTAGAGGTTGCAGTGAACCGATATCACGTCACTGCACTCCAGCCTGGGAAGCGGAGCAAGACTTTGTCTCAAAAGAAAAACAAAATTAGCCAAACATGGTGATGCCTTAGTCCCAGCTACTTAGCAGAGGTGGGAGGATCCCTTGAGCCCAGGAGTTTGAGGCTGCAGTGAGCTGTGATCACGCCCCTGCACTGCAGCCTGGGCAACAGAGCAAGACTTTGTCTCAAAAGGGAAGGAGAAAAAAAATAGTGTGTCTGCCCAACAGATCCTCCTTGAAAGGTTTAACTTGAGAAGGTAGATTTATCACTTCACTTGTATAGACGTTTCTTCCATCACAGACTTCCAACTGGTCCGTATCTGTTTTGCACACTGATCCACAAGTCCTTCCCTCTCAGTGCCGCCAGAGCCATCCACCTCTCTTCATCCTTCCATCCCAGCCCAGGGATCAGCTGAATGACTGAAGAAGCCCCCTCCTTAGTGTCCCAGTCACCTTCTCAGAAGACCCTTGTATGCATAGGACTTTTGCAAAACATAGCTCAGAACACATTAGCCCCTGCTCAGAACATCCTAATGGCTTTTCTTTCTTTCTTTTTTTTTTTTTTTTTTTTTTTTTGAGACAGAGTCTCACTCTGTCACCCAGGCTGGAGTGCAGTGGCACAATCTCAGCTCACTGCAGCCTCTGCCTCCCGAGTTCAAGTGATTCTCCTGCCTCAGCCTCCTAAGTAGCTGGGATTACAGGTGCACACCACCACACGTGGCTAATTTTTTTGTATTTTTAGTAGAGACGGGGTTCCACTGTGCTGGCCAGGATGGTCTTGATCTCATGACCTGGTGATCTGCCCACCTCAGCCTCCCAAAGTGCTGGGATTATAGGCGTGAGCCACTGCACCCAGCCTCGCTTGCTTGCTTGCTTTTTCCAAGACAGGGTCTCATTCTGTTACCCAGGCTAGAGTGCAGTGGCACAGTCATAGCTGACTGTAATCTTGAACTCCTGGGCTTAAGTGATCCTCCCACCTCAGCCTCTGGAGTAGTTGGGACTATAGGTGTGCACTAACACAACCAGCTTTTTTTTTTTATATTAGAAATAGGGTCCCACTATGTTGCCCAGGCTGGTGTCAAACTCCTGGGCTCAAGCAATCCTCCTGCCTCAGTCTCCCAAAGTGCTGGGATGACAGGCATGAGCCACTGTGCTCAGCCAGCCTGTGGCTTTTTTTTTTTTTTTTTTTTTTTGAGATGGAGTCTCACTCTGTTGCCCAGATTGGAGTACAGTGGCATGATCTCAGCTCACTGCAACCTCTGCCTCCCAGGTTCAAGCGATTCTCCTGCCTCAGCCTCCTGAGTAGCTGGGATTACAGGTGCACACCACCACGCCCGGCTAGTTTTTGTATTTTTAGTAGAGACGGGGTTTCACCATGTTGGCCAGGCTGGTCTCGAACTCCTGACCTGAGGTGATCCGCCCTCCTCAGCCTTCCTGAGTGAGCCACTATGCTCAACCAGCCTGTGGCTTTTCATCATGTGCAAATAAAACAAGTTCTTCCCATGGCCCGAATCTTCTGATCTCTCTAGACCTCTCCTTTGCCTCCCTCCCCAACCCCCTTCATTCACCCCCAGCCACGCTGACTGCCTTTCTCTTCCAGTTATAGGATGCACTATGTCCCGTCAAAATGTGGAAAGCCCAACCCTCAGTACCTGAGAATGGGACTGTATTTGGAGATTAGAACTTTAAAGTAATAATTAAATTGAAATGAGGTCATTAGGGTGAAGTCTCATCCAGTATGACTCATTGGACCTCAAAAGAGATTGGGGCCAGGCACGATGGCTCACGCCTGTAATCCCAACACTTTGAGAGGCCGAGGCAGGCAGATCACTTGAAGTCAGGAGTTCGAGACCAGCCTGGCCAACCCTGTCTCTACTAAAATTACAAATAGAACTGAATTCTGCAAAGAACTTTTAACATAACTGCAAGGAACTAAACTCTGTTGACAACCTGAATAAACAAAGAAACAGATCCTTCTCTCAAGGCTCCAGAAGGGAACGCAGCCTGCTGACACTGAGTGTAGCCCATATCTCCATTTATTTATTTATTTTCTGAGACAAGGTCTTACTGTGTTATCCAGGCTGGAGAGCAGTGGCACAGTCACAGCTCACTATAGCCTCCAACTTCTGAACTCAAGTGAGCCTCCAGACTCAGCCTCCAGAGTAGCTGCGACTACAGGTGCACACCACCACACCAGGCTATTTTTAAAATTTTTTTATAGAGATGGGGCCTTGCTATGTTGCCCTAGCTGGTCTCAAACTCCTGAGTTCAAGCAGTCCTCTCCACTTGGCCTCTTAAAGTGCTGGGATTTCAGGTGTGAGCTACTGCACCCAGTCTTCCAGATCTTGAGACCTCCAGAACTGTACGAGAATACAGTTGTGTTGTTTAAGCTGCCAAGTTAGTGTTTATTGGTGGGACAGCAATGAGAAGCTAATACAGCATACAAATGGCTCCCACCTTTTTCCCCAGAAGATGGGGTTGTCTACCTGTGGAAGCCTGTGTACCCCCTGAGAGTGGTCAAGGGCTGTGGAGGGCTGTGGATGGCTGTGGATGGATAGTGTCTGCCGGCTGTGTGTGCTGGTGAACACTGTCATTCCCCCACATCCCCTTCCCTCCACCTGTGGGTCTAGAGATTGGGTGAGGCCTGCCCATGGCTACTGCTCCTTCCTCCTCTTCCCCCTCCTCCGCCTCCTCCTCGGTCCTCTTCTTTCTCTCCTCCTCCTCCTCCCCCCTCCTCCCCCTTCCACTCCTCCTTCTCTCCTCCTCCTCCCCCTCTCCCTCCCCCTCTCCTCTCCTCTTCCTCCTCCCCCTCCCTCCTCTCTCCTCCTCCCCTCCTCCTTCTTCTTTCTCCTCGTCCTCCTTCTCTTCTTCCTCTCCTCCTCCTCCCCTCCTCTCCTCCCCTTCCTCCTCCTCCTCCCTCTCCCCCCCCCTCTTCCTCCCCCCTCCTCCTTCTTCTTCCTCTTCTTTCTCTCCTCCTCCCCCTCCCCCCTCCTCCTTCCCCTCCTCCTCCTCCTGCTTCTTCTTCTCCTTCTCCTTATCCTTCTTCCTCTTCTGACAGAGTCTTGCTTGTTGTCCAGGCTGGAGTGCAGTGGTGTGATATCAGATCACTGCAACCTCTGCCTCCCATGTTCAAGTGATTCTCCTGCCTCAGCCTCCAAAGTAACTGGGATTACAGGTGCGTGCCACCATGCCCAGGTAATTTTTATACTTTTAGTAGAAATGGGGTTTCAGCATGTTGGCCAGGCCGGTCTCAAACTATTGACCTCAAGTGATCCACCCACCTCTGCCTCCCAGAGTGCTGGGATTACAGGCGTGAGCCACTGCTCCTGGCTACCAGATCCTTATTCTAACCACCTGACCTGCGCTAGTCTCCATTGCACAGACGAGGGAGCTGGGGCACAGAGAGGTAAAGCAATTTGTCCAAGGCCACACAGCTGGGTGGCCAGAACCAGAATGCCTGGACCCCTCACTTTGTGTTCAGTTCTGCCACTTGCTTCTGTTCTTACACCCAAAGGGGTTCTGACTGTTTCCCCAGTAATGCTGGAGTCTGCATAACTAGAGAGAGGAAATAAGAGCCACTCCCCCTTTGCCTAGAACCTTCAGTGGCTCCCTGAGGCCCCTGGGCTAAAGACCAAAATCCCCCGCTGTGGCCAGCAAGCCCTGAGCAATGCAGTTCCTTTGTCACTTCCCATCTTGTCTCCACTGCTGTCCCCCACCTCACTCAGGCTTCACCAAACGCCTCTCTGTCCCTCCAATTTGCCAGACACCTCAGGGCCTTTGCCTACGCTGTTCCCTCTGTCTGAAATGCCCTTCCTCTACTGCTCCTTCTAAACCCAGAGCAAATGCTCTGGTTTTAGATCCTCAGAGAAGTGATCCCTCACGGCCTTCCTCCTGACCCCCGTCTAGGCGGGTGAACCCCAGGCATGAAGAACACAGACCCTGAGGCAGCTGGCCCTGGTTCAGATCCGATTCCATCATTGCCTTGCTGTGTGATCTTGGGCTGATACCTTGACCTTTCTGTGCCTCAGTTTTCTCATCTGTAAAATAGGATTTTTTTGAGATGGAGTTTCACTCTTGTTGCCCATGTTGGAGTGCAGTAGTGCAATCCTGGCTCACTGCAACCTCTGCCTGCCAGGTTCAAGTGATTCTCCTGCCTCAGCCTCCTGAGCTGGGATTACAGGCATGTGCCACCATGCTTGGCTAATTTTGTATTTTTAGTAGAGATGGGGTTTCTCCATGTTGGTCAGGCTGGTCTTGAACTCCCGACCTCAGGTGATCCGCCAGGCTTGGCCTCCCAAAGTGCTGGGGTTACAGGTGCCCATCCAAAATAGGATGTCAATAGCACCTGCCTCATAGGTTTGGGTGAGGATCAGAGGAGGTTATTATGTGGAATGTGATTAGAACAATGCTGGACTCTTCGTCATACAGGCAGCTAATGACAGTAGTCTAAAGAGAAGGGCTGCTGCGCAATTCACAATAGCAAAGACATGGAATCAACCCAAATGCCTGTCAGTGATAGACTGGGTAACGAAAATGTGGTACATACACACCGTGGAATGCTATGCAGCCTTAAAAAGGAATAAGATCGCTGGGCGCGGTGGCTCACGCCTGTCATCCTAGCACTTTGGGAGGCCAAGGCAGGTGGATGACCTGAGGTCAGGAGTTCGAGACCAGCCTGGCCAACATGGTGAAACCCTGTCTCTACTAAAAACACAAAAATTAGCTGGGCGTGGCACCTATAATCCCAGCTACTCTGGAGACTGAGGCAGGACAATCACTTGAACCCAGGAGGTGGAGGTTGCAGTGAGCCAAGATCGCACTAGTGCACTCCAGCCTGAGGGACAAGAGGGAAACTCCATCTCAAAAAAAAAAAAAAAAAAGGAATGAGGTCACGTCCTTTGCAGGGATGTGGGTGAAGCTGGAAGCCATCACCCTCAGCAAACTAACACAGCAACAGAAAACCAAACGCTGCATATTCTCGCTTATAAGTGGGAGCTGGACGATGAGAACAGATGGGCACAGGGAGGGGGAACACCACACAAACTGGGGCCCTTTGGGGGAGGGTGGGGTGGGGAAGAGCATCAGGGAAAATAGCTAATGCATGCCGGCTTAATACCTAGGCGATGGATTGACAGGTGCAGCAAACCCTCACGGCACACATTTACCTATGTCACAAACCTGCACGTCCTGTACATGTACCCTGGAACTTAAAAAAAAAAAAAAAAAAAAAGGCCGGGCGTGGTGGCTCACGCCTGTAATCCCAGCACTTTGGGAGACCGAGGCGGGCAAGTCACAAGGTCAGGAGTTTGAGACCAGCCTGACCAACATGGTGAAATCCCATCTCTACTAAAAAAGAAAAATACAAAAATTAGCCGGTCATGATGGTGGGCACCTGTAATCCCAGCTACTCGGGAGGCTGAGGCAGGGGAATCGCTTGAACCTGGCCTGGGCGGCAGAGCGACTCCGCCCCTCCCCCTCCCCCCCCGCCAAAAAAAATTAAATAAAGAGAAAGGAAGAATGGGAAGTTAGTGTTTAATGGGTACGCTGTTTCGGTTTTGCAAGCTGAAGCATTCTGGAGACAGATGGTGGTGATAATTGCACAACAATGTGAATGTCCTTCATGCCACTGAACTGTGTATACGCTGATAAATGATTAAAACGGTCAGTTTTACGCTATGTATATATTACTGCAACAAAAGGCAGATGTAAAAGAAAGTAAAATTGTGACTTCAGGAAGCCCTTATGTCACCCTATAATTAAGCATTTTTGTGCATTTTTATTTAGTTTTGAGACAGGATCTTGCTCTGTCACGCAGGCTGGAGTGCAGTGGCATGATCACGGCTCACTGCAGCCTCAGACTCCTGGGCTCAAGTGATCCTCCCACCTCAGCCTCCTGAGTAACTGGAACCACAGGCAGACACCACCATGCCCAGTTGACTTTTGTATTTTTTTTGGAGAGGTGGGGTCCTGCCATGTTGCCCGGGCTGGTCTTGAACTCCTGGGCTTAAGCAATCCTCTCTCCTTGGACTCCCAAAGTGCTGGGATTACAGGGGTGAGCCACCACATCCAGCAATTAAGCATTTTTTTTTTTTTAGGCAGAGACTCACTCTGTCACCCCAGGCTGGAGTGCAGTGGTGTGACCTCAGCTCACTGCAACCTCCGCCTCCCGGGTTCAAGTGATTCTCCTGCCTCAGCCTCCAGAGTAGCTGGGATTACAGGTGCATGCCACCATGCCTGGCTAATTTTTTATATTTTTAGTAGAGACAGGTTTCGCCATGTTGGCCTGGCTGGTCTCGAACTCCTGACCTCAGGTGATCCACCTGCCTCAGCCTCCCAAAGTGCTGGGATTACAGACATGAGCCTCCGCGGTGCCCGGCCGAATTAAGCATTTTCAAAGCATGATTTTTCCAGGAGTGCCTCTCTTGCCCAGTCTGCTGTACGGGTCCTGTTTTACTGAACTTTGTGTCTTCTTGGTCCAGCCCAGTGCCTGGGCAGGGTGGGGAAAGCAGTTTACCTCACAACATTGTCTGCAGAGGGTTGAGCAAGAATAAAACTCACCAGAAGGCAGTCCGCTTTTATCATTCACATATGCCCACAATTCTAAGAATATTAGTAATAACATACCCCCCCCCAAAAATCTTTTATGGCACTTCAGGAGGCCAAGGCGGGCGGATCACGAAGTCAAGAGATCGAGACCATCCTGGCCAACACGGTGAAACCCTGTCTCTACTAAAAATACAAAAATTAGCTGGGCGTAGTGGCACATGCCTGTAGTCCCAGCTACTCGGGAGGCTGAGTTAGGAGAATTGCTTGAACCCGGGAGGTGGAGGTTGCAGTGAGCCAAGATCGAGCCATTGGACTCCAGCCTGGTTACAGAGCAAGACTCTATCTCAAAAAAAAAAAAAAAAAAAAAAAAACTTTTCTGAGTCTTGGTTCTAAAAAATTGCTGCGGTTACAGCTGAGGTTTTTTTTTTTTTTTTTTTTTTGGTGGTTGTTTGTTTTGATAACTTTTACATTTTGAAATAGTTAAAGACTTACAAGAAATAGTAAAAATAGCTCAGAGCTCTCATGGCCCCTGCCGCCAACTTCCTCTAATGACAAGATCTTACGTGACCACAGTCCAGTGTCAAGATCAGCACATTGTATGAGTGAGTTAGCCCTGCAGGGATAGATACAAAGAAAGACACAGAGGCCAGGCGAGGTGGCGCACACCTGTAATCCCCCACATTTTGGAAGCCTGAGGCAGGTGGATTACCTGAGGCCAGGAGTTTGAGACCAGCCTGGCCAACATGGCAAAACCCTGTCTGGACCAAAAATATAAAAAATTTAGCTGAATGTGGTGGCAGGCACCTGTCATTCCAGCTACTCCAGAGGCTGAGGCAGGAGAATCACTCGAACCCGGGAGGCAGAGGTTGCAGTGAGCCGAGGTGGCGCCACTGCACTCCAGCCTGGGTGACAGAGCGAGACTCCATCTCAAAAAAAAAAAAAAAAAAGAGAGAGAGAGAGAGAGAGAGAAAATAAATAGAAATAAAAGGAAACTCAGGCCAGGTTCATTTGCTCACACCTGTAATCCCAGCACCTTGGGAGGCCAAGGAGGGTGGATCACGAGGTCAGGAGTTCGAGATCAGCCTGGCCAACATGGCTAAACCCCATCTCTACTAAAAATACAAAAATTAGCCAAGGATGGTGGTGGGCGCCTGTAATCCCAGCTACTCAGGAGGCTGAGGCAGGAGAATCGCTTGAACCCAAGAGAGGCAGAGGTTGCAGAGGACAGAGATTGCACTACTGTACTCTAGCCTGCGAGATGGAGTGAGATTTCGTCGCAAAAAAAAAAAAAAAAAAAAAACCTGTCTACTTTCATCTGGAGAAACATAATGGTTTGGAATGGTTTGAGTGTCTCTAAACCTCATGATAGTATAATACATCTACATCTTCCTAGATTTAGATTAGAAAGAAATAATAAAAGCACAATGATTTAAAGGTGAAAACACAGAACTTGAATGACTTCAGTTCTGTAGTTTGCTGTGACCACAGGTAGATTTTATTTGTATTGAAGCCAGCGGAGCATTGCAAACCGTTAGGTGTATTTGTTTGCAAGTATAAATTTTAGTTCATACGTGAACTCTAGCACTGAATTAAAATGATATCCTTAAAATGGACATTTATGCTTTCAAGATTGTTCATTGTTTTCATGCTAAAGAATCAGGCAAGAAAATAAAATGTTGTTACATCATTTTTTTTTTTTTTTTGAGATGGAGTCTTGCTCTGTCACCTGGTCACCCAGGCTGGAGTGCAGTGGTGGGATCTTGGCTCACTGCAACCTCTGCCTCCTGAGTTCAAGTGATTCTTCTGCCTCAGCCTCCCAAGTAGCTGGGACTGCAGGCTACTGTTATTTTTATTTATTCGTTTATTTATTTCAGTAGAGACAGGATTTCACCATATTGCCAGGCTGGTCTCGAACTCCTGACCTCATGATCCTCCCACCTCAGCCTCCCGAAGTGCTGGGATTACAGGTGTGAGCCACTGTGCCCAGCCTACATCATTCTTTAGTGACTTGCTGGAATTGCACTGCTTGCTGATACTTCGGTTTTATTAAAGTTCCCTTAGTTACTGGACAATAATTTACATAAAATACGATTATATCAGACATTAACCAAATTTTCAGTGTCTGCATTTCCTTCCTTCCTTCCTTCCTCTCTCTCTTTCTTTCTCTCTTTCTCTCTCTTTCTTTCTTTTTCTCTTTCTTTCTTGATGGAGTTTTGCTCTTGTTGTCCAGGCTGGGGTGCAACAGTGAGATCTCAGCTCACTGCAACCTCCACCTCCCAGGTTCAAGTGAGTCTCCTGCCTCAGCCTCCCAAGTAGTTGGGATTACAGGCACATGCCACCACTCCTGGCTAATATTTGCATTTTTAGTATAGACAGGGTTTCGCCATGTTGACCAGGCTGGTCTCAAACTCCTGACATCAGTTGATCCACCCACCTCGGCCTCCCAAACTGTTGAGATTACAGGCATGAGCTACCATGCCCAGCCTGCATTTATTTCATGGTTATTGTCTTAATTCATGATTATTGCTGCAGATGAGTCTATTTTATAGAGAGAATAAATTGAAAAATGATCCCAGCTGGGTGTCAAATACCCCAGGAACGCTGCTCAAAATAAATGTTCACCTGCACGTGTATGTTTTTTGCAGCACAATTCGCAATTGCAAAGATGTGAAACCAACGGGAGTGTCCATCAATCAATGAGTGGATAAAGAAAATGTGGTATATATACACACCATGGAATGTTATTCAGCAGTGAAAATAATGAAATACTGTCTTTTGCAGAAATTTGGATGGAGCTAGAGGCCGTTATTCTAAGAGAAGTAACTCTGGAATGGAAAACCAAATACCGTGTGTTCTCACTTATAAGTGGGAGCTAAGCTGAGGTCGTAAAGGCATAGAATGATATAACAGACCTCAGGCCCTTGGGGTGGCAAAGTTTGGGAGGAGATGAGGGATAAAGCCCACATATTGGGTATAGTGCACATTTTCAGGTGACGGGTGCGCTAAAATCTCAGACTTCACCGCCAAACAATTCATCCATGTAATCAAAAACCAGGCTGGTAGCAGAGGCTCATGCTTGTAAGCACTTTGGGAGGCCAAGGTAGGTGGATCACCTGAGGTCAGGAGTTTGAGACCATCCTGGCCAGCATGGTGAAATCCTGTCTCTACTAAAAACACACAAAAAATTAGCCGTATGTGGTGGCAGGTGCCTGTAATTCCAGCTACTCCAGAGGCTGAGGTAAGAGAATTGCTTGTACCTGGGAGGCAGAGATTGCAGTGAACTGAGACCGTGCCATTGCACTCCAGCCTGGGCATCAACAGCAAAACTCCATCTCAAAACCAACCAACCAACCAGATAACCAAAAACAAAAAACAAAAGTCACTTGTACCTCAAAAGCTACTGAAATTTCAAAATTATATTTATGGCTGGCCATGGTGGCTCATGCCTGTAACCCCAGCACTTTGGGAGGCCAAGGCAGGAGGATTGTTTGAGCCCAGGAGTTCAAGACCAGCCTGGGCAACATGGCCAGACTCCGTCTTTACAAACCAGAAAATTAGTCAGGCATGGTGGCATGCACCTGTAATCCCAGCTACCAGGGAGGCTGAAGTGGGAGGATCGCTTGAGCCCAGGAGGTGGAGGCTGCAGTGAGCTGTGTTGGCGCCACTGCACTCCAGCCTGGTGATAAAGACACCAAGACCCTGTCTTAAAACATTTATTAAAAAAAGAGAATTAAGAATAAAAAAGAAAAAGGGAAAAAGAAAAGAAAAAAATCTGTGGAATCAATGAAGGAAGGTGCAGTTCCACACAGTGCCCACCAGGTGCTGCTGTTCCCAAGTCTAGGCCCGCTCAGCGACTCCACAGGGTGAATCTCAAATCCAGCCTGGGCGCAGGGTCGCGCCTCAGGAGGTCTCCTCTTCCAGTCTGCAGCGTGGCTCAGCCTCGTCCCTCATCGCAAGGCTCCCACTCTGCCCCTGGAGTCCAGTCAACCCCGAAGCCACTTGCAGAAATTTTCCGATAAGCAGTTTTGACCACATTCCTCCACTTCCTCTCGGGTCCTGGGGACCTGTCTATGCTGACTCTTACCTCTGGGCCTTTGCATATGCTGTTCCCTCTGCCTGGAATGCCCTTTCATTAGAAAACTCATACAGCACTTAGCTCCAATTCTTCCTGGGGGCATACCACTTAATTGCCCCATGCCTCAATTTCCCCTGATGCATAGGCTGGAGAGAGAGGCTTTGTCCGAGAAAAGTTCAGGGCCAGGAATGAGAAAATCTGAAAGGCAATGGGGAGCCGTAGAGGGTGTTTGAGCAGGAGAGTATCCTCAGATGTAAGGAAGAACAGCCTCCTTCTCTCTGCCCCTGGATCTTTCTAGAAGGGTCTTAGGAGGTTGGCATGAGAGACTCTAGCTGTGGCCGGCTCAGACCCCGCTTGCTGGGCTCCCAGGGGCTGGATGAGCAGGTCCCCCACCCTGTGTACCCTTCTGGTGGGGCTGTTTGCTCTCCAGTGATGTCGCTGAGTCTGGGCCAGGCCACAGCACCCGCTCCCTGGGCAGACACCAGGTGTAGGGACAGCCGTGGAGAGAAAGCCACAAGCTGCAGGCTGGGGCCCAGGTGTCACCTTTACGGAAGCGCCAGTGACTCCTCCACAGAGGGAGGTTCCACACAGCTGATGTGGCTGACGTGGGACTGACTGGGGAGACAGTGACCAGCGCAGGTGAGGACCGCATGCAGGTGGATGACCAGCTGGGCTGGCACGCTCCAGGGACTGGAGGATGCTCGGGGACCGCACACCCAGCTACCGCCCCCTGCCTGTCTCCTGCCCTCTCTCTGACTGTCTCCCCTTCTCTGTCCCCTCCAGCCTCTCAACTCTGTCCCTTCTCTCCAGCACTGTCTCTCTCTGGGTCTTGTTTGTGTCTTGGAGCTCACCCTGCTGTGTCTCTCCCTCTGTGGGTCTCCCCGTGTCTCTCTCGCTGTCTATGGCCCTCTGTCTCCCCTGGGTCTCTGGTTCAGGGGGGGTCTCTGTCTCCATTTGAGTCTGTTTCTCTGCCTGTCCCGGTCTCTGCTGCCCCATCCAAGCCCTGCTTTCAGGGTGGGGAGGACAGGTTCTACCCTCTCCGAGGTTCTCCTCTCCCTCGTCTTAGACTCGGCTTCCTCTGACCTGGTCCCTGACGGGGAGCACCAGGCATTGCCCGGGAAGCAGGGGCTGAGCATGAGGGAGGGAGGAGGCACCAGGGAGCAGACTCCCATGCTGCTACCCTCTGGAATGCCCTCCTGAGCCACCTTCTCCCGCACCCCACCTTCTCCTGCACCCCCACCTTCTCCCCCACACCCCACCTTCTCCCACATCCCACCTTCTCCCCCACACCCCACCTTCTGCACCCCACCTTCTCCCCCACACCCCACCTTCTGCACCCCACCTTGTCCCACACCCCACCTTCTCCCCCGCACCCCACCTTCTCCCACACCCCACCTTCTCCCACACCCCACCTTCTCCCACATCCCACCTTCTCCCCACACCCCACTTTCTCCCACACCCCACCTTCTCCCAGTCTTCTTCCACACCCCACCTTCTCCCGCACCCCACCTTCTCCCACATCCCACCTTCTCCCGCACCCCACCTTCTCCTGCACCCCACCTTTTCCCACACCCCACCTTCTCCCGCAACCCACCTCTCCCGCACCCCACCTTCTCCCGTACCCCCACCTTCTCCTGCACCCCCACCTTCTCCCTCACCCCACCTTCTCCTGCACCCCACCTTCTCCCACACCCCACCTTCTCTCTGAAGCTCCCCCTTCTCCCTGCTTGCTTTACCACCTGACTCCAACCTCCTGTCCTGCCTTTTTACATCTACGGGTGCAGCCCCTTCACGCTCCCCCACACAGCACAGTTGCTGCCACCCAATGTTCCCCACGGCCATCAGCCTTAAACTACTTGCATGGAAGAGCATGGCCTCCTTGCACCTCTCCTGGGTCCCTGTGGGTAGCAACACCTGTGTGTGTGTGTGTGTAGGGGAGAACTGAAGGAGGGTCTGAGGTCTCCAAAGATGATGCCTCATGGACCAGGGAGGGTCTGGCTGTCACACAGCGGTAGGGGCTGTTATTCTTGGGGTCTGCTGTAGGGGAGGTGGGGGAATCCGGCTTGGCTCTGTGATCTGGTGGTTGGGTGGGTCCAGTCGCCATGCTGAGGATCTTTGTCCTGGGGGTTGTCTGTGGTTGTCTTCTGACTATTGAGGGGATCCAGTTGTGGTACAAATTTGGGGTGCAGTACTCTGGGGGCTCTGTGTTGTGGGAGTCTTGTTCCTGCACCTGTCTGGGTTTGTTCTGTGTTCCAATTCTTCCTGGGGGCATACCACTTAACTGCGCCATACCTCAGTTTCCCCTTATGCATAGGTTGGATAGAGAGGCTTTGTCCAAGAAAACTTCAGGGCCAGGAATGAGAAAATCTGAAAGGCAATGGGGGAGCCATAGAGGGTGTTTGAGCAGGCGTGTCCTCAGATGTAAGGAAGGACAGAGCCTCCTTCCCTTTGCCTCCGGTGGGAGGTCTGAATCTGGGGAGACTGGCGATTGCTTTTGTCTGCGTGGGGCTGCTGGGGACTCTGGCTGGTGCAGGGTCCTGCAGCTTTAAGGTTGATGGTTGCAGGATCGTGACTGCTGTGAGCTACAGTTGCTACGGGGTTGGGAGTATTTGTTGCAGGCAAGTTAGGGACACAGACCTCCAGCTGTTGTCTGCTGGAGTCTGACTGCTGTGTGGGATTGTAGTTAGTGGGTGAGTGACGATCCTCTGTCACTGTAAGTCTCTCTCCATCTCTACCTCTCTTCTCTGTCCCTCCAGACTGTGCTTTCATTCAAAGATCTGTTGAGGAATCATTGCAATAATTCCCATGAGGCCAGCGTCTTACTGCGGCAGGTTTCTGGGGGGAGCTCAGCCCTGCTCAGGCGGCGAGAGGAGGCAGGACACCCCTCATTTTCCCCACCACCTGTGATCAGCCCCGGGGGTGGGAGTCACTGGCTCACAGGGACCAAAAGAACTAGATATTTGGGTCTCTGAGACCACACCCCATTCAGGCCTTGTTCCCCAAACTTCAAGACTGAGGGGCTTGGTGGGTTTGGTAGGACTGGGTCTTAGGTGAGTGTAGGGATTCTCCCTGGCCGGGGGGGGCAGGGGAAACAAAGAGCGTCACAGGCACTGGGAGAGAGGACCAGCCACGCAGATAGATATCTGGCAGGAGCATTCCAGGCAGAGGGCACAGTGTGCAAAGGTCCTGAGGCAGGACAGTGTTGGAGGAACAGGGAGGAGGCCTGCGTGACTGAAACAGAGAGCAAGAGGTAGCAGGGTGATTTGGTGTTAAAACCACCAGTTCCGAGCCGGTAGCTCCTGGGGTCCAAGCCTACTTGGGGTGCACGTCTTCCTAACAGGCTCAGCTATAGGCACTTCCCCTAAATCAGGGGTTCTCCACCATGCCCCATTGATATTTGGGGTGAGGGAGTCTTTTGTCTTGCAGGGACTATGTTGTACATTGTAGGATATTTACTGTAGGCGTCCCTGGTCTCTACCCACCAGGTGCCGGTAGCACCCCCCCCAAGTCGGGATAACAAAAATATCTCAGACACTGACAAATGTCCCCTCGGTTTAGAACCAATGTCCTAAAGTCGGAAGTGGGGCGGGGAATGGGAGGCTGCCTGGGGGGTCTGGGGTGGGACCTGCACAGGACAAGTGAGGATTTCTTGTGTGACCTTAAGTGAACAAGCTTCATTCTCCTCACCTATCAAATCAGAGTCTGGGGTGATAGGATTTCATTCATTCATTCATTCAACAAGTATTTATCAAGCACCTACTTCATGCCAGTCCCCACAGTGATGATACACCACAGGGAAGAAAGACAGGCAGGGGCGTCATGAAAGAAAGACGTTAGTTGCTGGGTGCAGTGGTTCATACCTGTATTTCCAGCTGTTCAGGGAGCTAAGGTGGGAGGATCGTTTAAGCCTAGGAGGCTGAGACTGCAGCGAGGTAGGATTGCACCACTGCACTCCAGCCTGGGTGGCAGACCAAGACCCTCTCTCTAAAAAAATTTAAAGGCCAGGTGCGGTGGCTGATGCCTGTAATCCCAACACTTTGGGAGGCTGAGGCGGGCAGATCACCTGAGGTGCAGGAGTTCAAGACCAGCCTGGTCAACATGGTAAAACCCTGTCTCTTTAAAAAATACAAAAAATTAGCTGGGCGTGGTGGTGTGTGCCTGTGAGCCCAGCTACTCAGGAGGCTGAGGCAGGAGAACTGCTTGCACCTGAGAAGGCAGAGGTTGTAGTGAGCCAAGATCGAACTGCTGCACTCCAGCCTGGGCGACAGAGCGAGACTCTGTCTCAAAAAAAAAAACATTTTTTAAAGAGAGGCATTAATCAAATAATTACACAAATACCTGTAAAATCACAACAATATGAAATACTAAGAAGCAGAAGCACCTGTAGTCAGAAGCAGAGGCACCTGGCTTAGTCTGAGAGGTCGGAACAGGCTTCCCAGGGAATTTGTGATAAGAGGAGGGGGATGAGGGAACGAGGGGAGGGGAGGAAGAGCGTTGCAGGAGCTGGGGCTGCAGGTGCCTCGGCCCTGCAGTGATTCTGAGTGGTGGGAAGGCCAGTGTGGCTGGAGCGGGCCCAGGATGAGCTCCACCTGGATCTCCCAGGCCCTGTGGGTGGAGGAAGGGAGCACAGTCTTGATCTGTTAAAGGTTTTAAGCAGAAAAGTAGCATCATCTGATTTTTGTGGTGAAAAGATCTCTCCAGCAGATAGTGTCTGTAAAGTGCTTAGCATAGGCAGTGTAAGGGACTCAGAGAGGAGTTGGATGACGCCAGCGGGTATTTTGGGGACCTAGAGGAGTCCCAGGGTCCAGCCCGTGCCCTCTGAGTCCCCAGGGATGAAGCTCTGGCCCGTCTCCAGGAGCGCATGGTGTATTCCAGGCTTGAGGTAAGGAAGTGGGAAAGAAGAATTTCCCTGCTTTCAGCAAAGTTTCGGAGATGGGGAGGGACGGCCACCTCTAGGGTGGTGGGGCGGGTGGCGGGGGGGGGGGGGGTTCCAAGGGCTGGAAGTCAGTTCTTTCAGTGCACTCCCTGGACCCATTTCACAGAAGGGAGACTGAGGGCCTAGGGCTTCATGAGCACCCAGTCCTGAGGGACACCGGCCACTGCCCTGTAGGAGACCCCAGAGGAGCTTCGTCTTGGTCTCAGAGGTGCTTTTGGGACCTGGTCATAGTTCAGGTTGTGTCTCAGGCTTGGCAGGGTAGGCTCTGGGCTCTGGCTGTCCAGGTTTCAAACCCACCTGTGACTAGCTGTGTGACCCCCCGAGTAAGTCGCTGCACCTCTCTGAGCCTCCAGGGCAAAAAGAGATATGGGGCCTCCCAGGGGTGTTGTGAGAATTAAACAACATTGTTTACATTCATTCATTCAACAAACAGTTATTAAGCACCTGCTGTATGCCATGTGCTGTTCTGGGCACTAGGGACACTGAGGGGAACGGTCCCTGTTCTGGGGGGCTGGTGTTTTAGCGGCAGAGGAACGCACCATAACCACATCAACCATCAGTAAAGATCAAGGAAGGAAGTTCATCCACATGGCCTCAAATGACGGGATTTTCCCTGTCCTTCAAGGCTGAGTAGTGTTGAATTGCACATGCATATCACATCACCTCCTCCCTCCCTCCCTCCCTCCCTTCCTTCCTCCCTCCCCTCCCTCCCTCCCTCCCTTTCTTTCTTTTCTTCCTCCCCTCCTTCCTTCCTTCCTTCCTTCTTTTCTTTCCTTCCCTCTCACCCTCTCTGTCCTTCCTTCCTTCTCTCCCTCCCCTCCCTCCCTTCTTTCCACCTTGCCTACTTCCTTTTCTCTCTTTTCTGCTTTCTTTCTTTCTTTCTTTTTCTTTCTTTCACTCTGTCACTCAGGCTGCAGTGTGGTGGTGCAATCACAGCTCACTGCAGCCTCGACCTTCTGGGTTCAAGCAATCCTCCCACCTCAGCCTCCCAAGTAGTTGAAACTACAGGCATGCATCACCATGCCTGGCTAGTTTTTCTATTTTTTTTTTTTTTTTTTTTTAGAGATGGATTTCGCCATGTTGCCCAAGCTTATGCCACATTTTCTTTATCTCTTTGTCCATCCGTGGACACATAAGTTGGTGCCGTATCTGTGCTGTTGTAAATAGTGCCTGGAGTGCTCGTACCTCTTCAAACTGATTTCGATAAGTTTATGAGATGATGGGTTTATTAATGAGCCTGGGTTAATAATTCCACACAGTACAGATACATCAAAGCGTGGCATCATACCCCACAAATATCTGCAATTATTATTTGTCAATTAAAAATAAGAAGCCTAGGCTGGGTGCAGTGGCTCACACCTGTAATCCCAGCACTTTGGGAGGTTGAGGTGGGTGAATCACAAGGTCAGGAGTTCGCGACTATCGTGGCCAACATAGTGAAACCCTGTCTCTACCAAAATTACAAAAATTAGCCGGGCGTGGTGGCATGCACCTGTAGTCCCAGCTCCTTGGGAGGCTGAGGCAGGAGACTCACTTGAACCCAGGAGGTGGAGGTTGCAGTGAGCCAAGAATGTGCCACTGCACTCCAGCCTGGGTGACAGAGCAAGAATCTGTCTCAAAAAAAAAAAAAAAAAAAAGAAAAACAGAAACCTAGGCCAGGCACGGTGGCTCACACCTGTAATCCCAGCACTTTGGGAGGCTGAGGCAGGAGGATCATGAGGTCAGGAGTTCGAGACCAGCCCAGATGGTGATACCCCGTCTCTACTAAAAATACAAAAATTAGCCAAGCGTGGCAGCAAACGCCTATAATCCCAGCTACTCAGGAGGCTGAGGCAGGATAATTGCTTGAACCCAGGAGGTTCAGTGAGCCGAGATAACGCCACTGGACTCCAGCCTGGCCAACAAGTGAGACTCCATCTCAACAAACATAAGATACAATAAAATAGGCCAGGAGAGGTGGCTCACACCTGTAATTCCAGTGCTTTGGGAAACTGAGGCAGGAGGATCCATGGAGGCCAGGAATTGGAGAGCATCCCGGGCAACATAGCAAGACCCAGTCTCTAGAAAAGAAAAAGAAAAAAACTGGCCAGGTGTGGTGGCACACGCCTGTAGCCCCAGGTACTCAGAAGGCTGAGACAGGAGGATTGCTTGAACACAGGAGGTTGAGGCTGCATTGAGCCAGGATTGCACCACTACATTCAGGCCTGGGTGACAGAGCAAGACCCTGTCTCAAAACAAAAGAAAACAAGGTGAAAAAGGAGGGCAGTGATAGTGTCTGGAATAAGCAGAATAAAGTGCGTATGTGAGTGTGTAAATGTGTGGGTGCCTGTTTAGCCTGGGAGTCAGGGGAGGCCTTGCTGAGGAGGTAACATTGGGGAGAAAGACCTAAAGGAGGTGAGGGAGGAGCGATGTGAGTATCTGGGGGAACAGCATTCCTGGCAGAGGGAACAGTCTGTGCAAAGGCTCTGAGGCAGGACTGCACTTGGAATGTTGGAGGAACAGGGAGGAGGCCCATGCGGCTGGAGTGAGTGAGGGAGGGAGAGAGGGAGGGAGGGAGAGAGCTTGGAGACCAGGGAGAGGAGGTTGCAGTTACCCAGTTAAGTGAGGAGGTGGGTCCAAGGGTGCGGCAGGTGAGAGGATCTTAGATCAAATTTTTCTTTTTCTTCTTCTTTCTTTTGAGATGAAGGCTTGCTCCTGTCATGCAGGCTGGAGTGCAGTGGTATGATCTTGGCTCACTGTAACCTCCACCTCCCGAGTTCAAGTGATTCTCCTTCCTCAGCCTCCTGAGTAGCTGGGATTACAGGTGTGCACCACCACACCTGACTAAGTTTTGTATTTTTAGTAGAGACGGGGTTTCGTCATGTTGGCCAGGCTGGTCTTGAACTCCTGACCTCAGGTGATCCACCTGCCTCAGCCTCCCAAAGTGCTGGGATTACAGGTGTGAGCCACCACATTCAGCCGAAATTTTTCTTTTTTTAAGAGACAGGGTCTCACTTTGTTGCCCAGGTTGGAGTGCAGTCCAGTGGTGAGATCATAGCTCACTGCAGCCTTGACCTCCTGGACTCAAGTGATCCTCCCATCTCAGCCTCCCAAGTAGCTGGGACTACAGGTGTGTGCCACCATGCCTGGCTTTTTTTTTTTTTTTTTTTTTTTTGTAGAGATGAGGTCATGCTATGTTGCCCAGGCTGGTCTTGAACTCCTGACCCTAAGTGATCCTCTAGCCTTGGCCTCCCAAAGTACTGGGATTACAGGCGTGATCCACTGTGCCTGGCCTCTAGGACAATTTTTGAAGGTGAAACCAGTAGTTTCCTGACTTGGGCTCAGATTTGGGGGGTGAGAGAAAAGAGGAGCAGAGAATGAAAGTAGGGGTTTTGGCCTGAGCACTGGCAGGGGTGGTGGCAGTGTGGGATGGAACTGCCGTGAACCGACTTGGGGAAGATGGAGGGGAGCTGGTGGGGGAACACCGCTCGCTGGGTTTTGGCGAGTGATTTGATGCTCTCGGGCATTGGGAAGCAGGTATCCCATGAGTGCTGAGTCTGGGGTGAAGATGGCCAGAAGTCACAATCTCGTGGGCTCAGCATAGAATTAACAAGGGGTGTGTGTGTGTGTGTGTGTGTGTGTGTGTGTGTGTGTTGTGGTGGGGACTTGGTGGCCTGAATGGGGTCCAGCCACCTGCTCTGGGGGATGTAGGGACTCAGGTGCCTGGAAGAGAGCCTCCTGGCTGGAGTCTTAGTGGGAGCTGGGGCTTGGCTTTGGATGGACACAAAGTGTCTCTGAGCTTCCTTCCTTTGGGGCTGTGTGGTGGCTGGGGCCAGTGCCCTGCAGAGAGGGGAAAGGCAGAGCCCGAGGGGTCTGTTGGGCCAGAGGCTGAGGGCTCCAAGCCCCAGATGAATTTCGCTGGGAGCGAGTTTCAGGAAGTGAATTTCCACTGCATGGCACCCATTGCATAACACAGCCCTGACACCCGCTCAGACCCTGTGAGCGCTGGGAAGCCTGCCTTGGAGCTCAGGTGTTCAGGAGCTGAATATCTGTTATGTTGGCGGACAACGTGTGCACCAGGTTACCTGTTCAACCTTTGCCGCAAACCTGTGCCCGTCTGACAGTTGAAAAAACTGAGGCTCAGGGAAGAGAAGAGGAGTCACTTGTTCAAGTACATTGTTCGCAGAACAGGGACCGGACCCCTGGCCTCGCCGTCTCTGGACACCCCTGCCCACCCCCCACTTCCTGCCCATCAGCCTGTTCCTGGCACACGGGACCCCAGATGGGCTTGTGGGCTGGGCACAGGAGATACCAACGGCTTCCGGCCTCTTCCCCTGAGGCTCAGGAGGGGGCCGGGGGAGGGGGGAGGGCAGGCCACAGGTCCCAGGGTGCCTTGCATTTTCCCCTTGAAAACTGAGTTCCCACAGAAGCTTCTCGGTTTTAGAGATCAGTTTCACTGGGAGCTTTTATGAGGCAGGGGCTCCATCAGAGTGAGAGTGCAGGGCCCCGATGTTCCACCGGGCTCCCTGAACCCTGTAAAAGTGTGGCCCTTCCAAGAAACTTGGGCTGGGCTGCCCAGGGTCATGGGAACAGCCTCTGTGGGTCCCTGGTTCCCCTTGGGCAGACTTTTGAGTGAGAGGAAAGCCAGCTTGGGGAGGAAAGCAACTTCCTCATCTCAGGCCCCCTGAGTCTGGGTAGGAGGGGGTGGAGAAGGCAGAGAGCTGGACCTAGAGAAGTCTCTAACTCCCTGCTTGCACACCTCCTATGACGGGTAGCTCATTGCCTATCAAGGCATCTTTGCTTGGTTAGTGAGCTGGAATTCTGAAAAAATCCTTTCAGATGCTGGTTCAAAACTGCATCTCTTCCCCCTCTCTGTGGTCCTTGCTTAGCTTTCTGGGACCACATAGAGCACACCCCCTTCTGCAAATATTTCACACCTCTTATATTTATTCAAGTGTCTATTCTGGAGATCTGCGGACACAGGGGCAGACCCAGAGAGATTGCTGCAGTGACAGTGGACTCTCACTGGGTCCTGGGAAACTAGAAGGCGCTTCTGGCCTGAGAGGAAGCCATCTGGTGGGCTTCCTGTAGGAGGTAGCATCTAAGCTGTGTCTTAAAGGACAAATATGATTTGGCTTAGGGAAGAGGTGAGGGAAGAATGCTTCAGACAGAAGAAACATTATGTGGAGGTGAGGGGCCATTCTTTCAGGAAGTAAAAAAATGGGCTGGGCGCAGTAGCTCATGCCTATAATCCCAGCACTTTGGAAGGCCGAGGTGGTTGGATCATGAGGTCAGAAGTTAGAGACCAACCTGACCAACATGGTGAAACCCCGTCTCTACTAAAAAGACAAAAATTAGCTGGGCATGGTGGCGTGCACCTATAATCCCAGTTACTCGGAGGCTGAGGCAGGAGAATCACTTGAACCTGGGAGATGAAGTTTGCAGTAAGGCGAGATCACGCCACTGCACTCCAACCTGGGTGACAGAGCGAGATTCCATGTCAAAAAGAAGAAAAAAAGGTCTATGTGGCTGGAGTGGTGTGTTTGAAGAGGGATAAGGGGGTACCAAGGCCAGAAAAGGGATAGACAGAAGCCTGGAGCAGTGACCCAGGTAGCAGAAAAACAATACCCTCATTCTTCAAACAGGGTATGAGTCCAACTTCATTTCGTATTTCCTAAACGCTTTTTTTAAGAGAGATATGGGGTCTTGCTATGTTGCCCAGGCTGGTCTTCAACTCCTGGCTTCAAGTGATTCTCTTATCTCAGCTTCCCAAAGTGCTAGAATTACATGTATGAGCCTTCATGCCTGGCTCATTTCACATTTCTCAATTGTTTTACCAGGAAGTAATGTATTCCTCCACCTTCTAGGTACACAAGTGCCCATCTTACCGCATCCTGGCTAGCATTAGGTTTTATCGTTTTTTAAGATCTTTGCCAATTTCAGCGGAAAAAAATTGATATCTCATGTAAATGAAAACAAATGAATATTTCCCTTGTAAGCGACATGGCTAAACAATTTCTCCAGATGTGCCTTGGCCTCACAGATGCTACTTTTTCCCTGAGTGTTAAAAAATCTTACACCCACTGTAGAGTTTGCAGTCGTTTTTAGCTCCTCTCTTAGAGCAAAAGAAAAGCTTGTGGGCTACCCTCTGGCCACATGGGTGGGGAATTGGTGAGACAGCCTACTCCCTTCTCCTTTGATTCATCTTTTTTTTTCTCACCTTTTTTTTTTTGTCCTTTCAAAGTTTTAAATGTCTCTCTCTGTTGGTCTCTGAATCTCCAAGTAACTGTAGTTTCATCTTCATCTGGGGTGTCTTTGGGCTTAAAAGAGAGGGTTGGCAAGCCACAGGAAGACTCCCAAGTCTTCATGGGAGACTACACTGATATGCTGAGTATCTTATTATTATTATTATTTTTATTTTTGAGACATGGTGTCATTCCTATTGCCTAGGCGGGAGTTCAGTGATGCCATCACAGCTCATTGCATCCTTGACCTCCTGGGCTCAAGCAACCTCCCGCTTCATTTTTTTTTTTTTTCAATTTTTTTGTAGAGACAGGGTCTCACTATGTTGCCCAGGCTGGTCTTGAACCCCTAGGCTCAAGCGATCCGCCTGTCTCAGCCTCCCAAAGTGCTGAGATTACAGGGGTGAGCCATCATGCCTAGCCTATGCCAGCTATCTTATAGACACAACTTACCATTTTAATTCTCACAACATCTGCATATGATAACTTTGAACTCATTCTGTAGATGAGGAGCTGAGGCTTAGAGAGGTTAAGTCACTAAGTCAGTATCCCATAGCCAATATTGGCTGTTTCTCTTAATTTCACTCAACCAACTCCTCTTATGACATTCAGATTTTATTAAATTCTAATTTGGGAGGAGAGGGTTGGCCATTCTCTCTCTCTCTGTCTCTCTTTTGAAAGTGTTGCCATGTCACCTGGCTGGGGTGCAGTGGCACAATCTTGGCTCACTGCAACTTCTGCCAACTGGGTTCAAGCGATTCCCCTGCCTCAGCCTCCCGAATAGCTGGGACTACAGGCGCACTTGACCATACCCAGCTAATTTTTTGTATTTTGGTAGAGACGAAGTTTCACCATGTTGGCCAGGATGATCTCGATGTTCTGACCTCATGATCCACCTGCCTCGGCCTCCCAATCTCTCTTTTTTTTGAGATAGTCTCACTCTGTTTCCCAGGCTAGTGTGCAGTGCTGTGATCACAGTTCACTGCAGCCTCGACCTCCCCAGGCTCAGGTGATCCTCCTACCCAGGCTTCCCGAGTAGCTGGGACCAGAGGCGCACACCACATTCGTACCCGGCTAATTTTTGAAAATTTTTTTTTTTTTTTTTTTTGTGGAGACAGGGTTTCGCCACATTGCCCAGGCTGGTCTTGCACTCCTAAGCTCAAGTGATCCTCCTGCCTTGGCCTCCCAAAGTGTTAGGATTACAGGTGTGAGTCACCGTCCCTGGCTGTTGTCCATTTCTCTATACCCACTGTCCCACCCTGCCCTGCCAGGGGATGGAAGCCCCATTCCTCATTAGGGAGGGGCTGTGAAGTCCAGCTCAGCACCAGCCTTACAATGCAAGGGAAGACAAGAAAACAGGAAAGAGGGAGGGGAAACTACAAACAACCCTTAGAGAGCCACAAGTGGCCCCAGGGCTCAGCTCCTGAGTTAGACCTCAGTCCTGGGCTGCTAAATTCTGAGCTCCAAGTTCTAGTTCCATCTTTTTTTTTTTTAATTTATTTATTTTACTTTAGGTGCATACTATATCTGGCATTTCTCCCCCATGTTATCCCTCCCCACCCTCCCCTCCCTCCCCCACCCCCTGCTGTCTCTCCCCTACCCCACCAACTACCCCCGGTGTGTGATGTTCTTCTCCCTGAGTCCACATGTTCTCGTTGTTCAACACCCACCTATGAGTGAGAACATACAGTGTTTGGCTTTCTGTTCTTGTGTCAGTTTGCTGAGAATGATGGTTTCCAGATTCATCCAAGTCCCTACAAAGGACACGAACTCATAGTTTTTTATGGCTGCGTAGTATTCCATTGTGTGTATGTACCACATTTTCTTTGTCCAGTCTATCATTGATGGGCATTTGGGTTGGTTCCAGGTCTTTGCTATTGTACACAGGGCTGCAATGAACATACATGTGCATGTGTCTTTATAGTAGAACGATTTATAGTTCTTTGCGTATATACCCAGTAGTGGGATTGCCGGGTCAAATGGAATTTCTATTTCTAGATCCTTGAGAAATTGCCACACTGTCTTCCATTCTTTACCAGCTTTCGGTCTGAGTTTTTTCTTCTATAAGTCAACCCATCTCTTGGATTTTCTGGGAACTACAATCATCCCTTGATACCTGAGGGGGGATTGGTTCCAGGATCTCCCTTGGATATTAAAATCCGTGGATGCTAAGCCGGGCACGGTGGCTCATGCCTGTAATCCCAGCACTTTGGGAGGCCAAGGCGGGTGGATTGCTTGAGGTCAGGAGTTTGAGACCAGCCTGGCCAATATGGTGAAACCCTGTCTCTAAAAAAAAGAAAAAAAAACAGAGAAAAAAAAATCCGTGGATGCTCAAGTTCCTGATCTAACATGGTGTAGTATTTGCATATAACCTGTGCAAATCCTCTCAAATATTTATTTATTTATTCATTTACTTTTTTATTTTTTGAGATGGAGTCTCGCTCTATTGCTCAGGCTGGAGTGCAGCGGTGCAATCTCGGCTCACTGCAAGCTTTGCCTCCCGGGTTCAAGCAATTCTTCTGCCTCGACCTCCTGAGTAGCTGGGATATAGGCATTTACCACCATGCCTGGCTAATTTCTGTATTTTTAGTACAGACAGGGTTTCAACATGTTGGCCAGGCTGGTCTTGAACTCCTGACCTCAAGTGATCCGCCTACCTCAGCCTCCCAAAGTGCTAGGATTACAGGCATGAGCCACTGTGCCCTGCCCTCCCATATACTTTAAATCATCTCTAGATTACTCATGATAACTAATGCAATGTAAATGCTATGTAAATAGTTGTTATACTGTATATGTATTTTTACTTTTAATTTTATTTATTTATTTTTTGAGACAGAATCTTTCTCTGTCATCCAGGCTGGAGTGCAGTGCCAAGATCTTGGTTCACTGCAGCCTCTACCTCCCAGGCTCAAGTAATTCTCATGCCTCAGCCTCTCCAGTAGCCAGGATTGTAGGCATGCAACACCATGCCAGGCTAATTTTTATATTTTTAGTAGAGACAGGGTTTCACCATTGGCTAGGCTGGTCTCTAGCTCCTGGCCTCAAGTGATCTGCCTGCCTTGGCCTCCCAAAATGCTGGGATTATAGGCCTGAGCCGCTGCGCCTGGCACATATATATATATATATATATATATATATATATATATATATAATTAAATTTGCATTGTTTTTATTGTTGTCTTGTTTTTTTTTTTCAAATACTGTATTTTCAATCTGCAGTTGGTTGAATCCATGGATATGGAACCCGAGGATACAGAGGACTGATGGTATAAGTTTCGTGTCTGAGCTCTAATTTATTCTTTTTATAGCTACCTGTTTTTGTTTATAACCTCCTGTTCTTGTTTGATGGTTTTCATTCCTTCCTTTATCTTTCTGAGTTGCCTAACATATTAATTGTAGAGCTCTTTCCAGATTAGACTGATATTCTCTATTTCCTCAGATGTAAATAGATGCAATGTCTTCTAGTTGGGGAGTTTGAGGGAATTTCATGAAGTGGCCACAGATTCATCATCTTCTTCAGGTTATTTCTCCATGGTCCGGGTCTTCTGCACATGTCTCCTTTTCACCTTGTATATTAGGGGACTCTGCACTTCCATGTGTGGGAGACTTTTATCCTTGTCATTGGGCACCTCTGCTTTGGTCTCTGGTTCAAGTTAGCATTTTCCCACCATTTCTCAGTGTTTGGGAGGAATAGGGAGGTTCTGGTGTGTATTTGGTCTTGGATGGATGGCCAATTTGCTATCTGTAAACGGATACAGTTGTGTTGGGTAATCTCTGAAGGTTCTCAGAGATATTTTCAACACAGAGAGCCCAAAGTGTGGCAGCATAAGTCCAGTTGAGAGAGCATTCTTTTTTTTGTTTTTTTTGAGATGGAGTCTCACTCTGTCACCCAGGCTGGAATGCAGTGGTGCAATCTCGGCTCACTGCAACCTCCATCTCCAGGCTCAAGCAATTCTCCTGCATCAGCCTCCCGAGTAGCTGGGACTACAGGCATGCACTACCACACCTGGCTAATTTTTGTATTTTTTAGTAGAGATGGGGTTTCACCATGTTGGCCAGGCTGGTCTCCCCACTTCAGGTGATCTGCCTGCCTCGGCCTCCCAAAGTGCTAGGATTGCAAGCATGAACCACCACACCTGGCTAAGAGAGGATTCTAACAACGACAAATAAAAAATAGCTATGTGGGTTATTTATTATTATCAAGTACCAGCTCTTAACACATCCAACATTATTTATTCCTTATATAACCAATGAGGTAGGTACTACTATTATTCCCTTTTTACAGGTGAGACATTGGAAGCTCATAGAGGTGACCTGGCTTGCTGAGACACACTTAGCTAGGGAGGAGAATTTGAACCCAGTTAAAGCAGGTGTTCTTAACCTTGCCCACTCCATTGCATCCTGACGGCATGGATGCGAATCTCAGCCTTGCCGTATTGTTAGCTGTGTGGTTTCTTGACCCTTTTTCTCTCTGTGGAAACCAACCTCTACCTTTCAGAGGTTCTATGCAAACTCAAAACTGTGTCCTCACTGAAAGAAGTGGAAGTATCAGGGGAGGTTTAGCCTGGTGCGTTAGGAAAGGTTTGCGCACTGGATCCCATTGTACCTGGATTCTGGCTATACAGACTCAGGCAGGTCTTGACCTCTCAGAGCTTTGGTTTCTTGATCTGTCAAATCAGGATGATAGCCATGCTTTACTTTCCTCTCTGGGTAGTGGTGAGTGAAAAGTGAGACGTTGCATGTGCCTGGGACACCTGAGCAAGGTTATGTTATTAGCCTGGCTACCAGGAACAAAGCCCAGAGATAGCTGCAGGAAATGCAAACCCAAGGCGTCCCACCTGGCACCCATGGACCATGGTCCACCTAACTGCAGCTGCTTCCCCAGCCCATGTGACACGGGCAGGTGTGGAGCTGCCTACCACTGCAGCAAGCAGCAGCAGGTGGGGGAGGTGGCCCAGATGTCTGTCAGCTTCAGAGTGGGGTGCTGGAGTCTCCCCCAGTGACCAGGATTTCTCAGAGAGGGTCCCGGGCATGGGCACTGCAGACCCTCCTGTGAGTAGGAGTTCTCAGAGGAGGTCCTGGGCAAGGGCACTGGAGTCCCTCCCATGACTAGGAGTTCTCAGAGGAGTTCCCGGGCATGAACACTGGAGTCCCTCCTGTGACTAGGTGGTCCTGGGCATGAGTGCTGGAGACCTTCCAGTGAGTAGGAGTTCTTGTTGACTTGGGTGACTGCAGAACCCCATAAATCTTTTATTCAGTAGGTGCTCAACACGTAACTCTTTTCCCTGTAGGAGAGCAAACTGGTGTGGGAATAGGGAAATGTCAGTGTCGATTTCTTAAATCCCCGAAGGGTTCTAGGGTCCAGAGGAAGGGAAGATTCTCCATGGACATAAGGAAAGAATGAATTCTAGCAGGGAAGGGTCCAGCAAAGGTGGATTCTAGCTCTACTCCAGGAAAACTTTTAGGAGCACAAGAACTCACCTAGTCTGACAGGTAACTTTTTTTTTTTTTTTTTTTTTTTTTTTTTTTGAAACAGGGTCTCACTCCCCAGGCTGGAGTGCAGTGGTACATTACAGCTCACTGCAGCCTTGACTTCCTGGGCTCAGGTGATTCTCCCACTTCAGTCTCCTAGGTAGCTGGGACTACAGGTGGGAAACCACCACACTTGGCTAATTTTTGTATTTTTCTGTAGGGACATGGTTTCACCATGTTGCCCAGGCTGGTCTTGAACTCCTTGGCTCAAGTGATCCACCTACCTTGGCCTCCCAAAGTGTTGGGATTACAGGTGTGAGCCATTGCACCCGGCCCCATATTTTTTAGAATGAACCACTAAATGTATGAATATTTTGGAAAATGAACCAATAAATGCATGAATTATTGAATAAATTAAAAATGAGTAAAATGTGAGCAAATGAATGAATTAATGAGCAGATGAAATAATACTCAAAGGGCAGGGGCCATGAGAATGGAATACAGATCTGATTGGATCCTCTCTTTCCCAAAGAGATGGATGCTGGAGACCTTCCAGTGACTAGGAGTTCTTGTTGGTTTGGGTGACTACAGAACCCCACGAGGCTTTTACTGTTTGTTCTCCAAGCCCAGTCAAGATTTCCAGACACAGCCAGGCACGGTGGCTCATGCCTGTAATCCCAGCACCTTGGAAGGCCGAGGTGGGCGGATCACTTGAGGTCAGGGGATTGAGACCAGCCTGGCCAACATGGGAAAACCCCATCTTTACTAAAAATACTAAAGTTAGTCAGGCATAGTGGCGAGTGCCTGTAATCCCAGCTGCTTGGGAGGCTGAGGCAGGAGAATCACTTGAATCTGGGAGGTGAAGGTTGCAGTGAGCTGAGATTGCACCTCTGCACTCCAGCCTGGGTGACAGAGTGAGACTCTGTCTAAAAAAAAAAAGATTTCCAGACATGGCAACCTCTTGAGCACATGAACTGGCCACATGGTGTGGCAGAACCTTCTCTTTAGTGACTTTAGAGGGGGATGAGCTCCCCCGTTACACAAGAGAACCCAGCAGAGCTTTGATTGCCACTGGTCAAGGCAGCTGCGGAGGCTGCTGGGCTGGTGTGGGGCTGGCCTGCCATGGGAGCATCACTGAGGGAGACCCTTTTCCTGTTTCTTCATCCCCCTCCAGCCACGACCACTTCACAAGGAGAGCTGCCAGTCTCACCACCCTCCGTTAGCACTTCCTCTGTGACCACAGGAAGGCCCAACCCAGCTCTCACTGCGTTTTCTCTAAATAAACTTGGGCAGCAGAACTATCTGCTGCCCCATCTCCTTCTGGGTTCCTGTGGAAGTATAGGAGGCAGTGGTTAGAGGGGGATCAGGCCAAGCCACAGACAGGAGGGACTCAGGCCACAGTGATACCAAATTTTCCTACATCTCAGTGGTGTGGCCAGAGAGCTGACTGCTCAGAGTGACTCTGGCCTGTCCTTCCTTTATCTGACTGCCAGCCCACACTCAGTTCTCTTCCTTGGGCATTGCTGAGTCTGGTGTGGCTCTCGGGGACCCCCAGGCCGTGTTCCTTTCCAGCCCAACTGTGGTCATCTCAGGTATTGTCTACCATGTCTGTCTTCTCTCCTAGAGCCAAGGTGGTACTTTCTAGAGCTGGCCCCAGAGCTCTGGGATGTGCTGTGGACCTCTACACAGATGTTCATCAATTCCCGGGCTCTGGTCAACATCCCTTGAAGTTGGAATGATTGTTGGGACCCCCTCTGAAGCCCCTGCAAGACAGGGCCAGGAAGGTGGCAGAAGGATTCTGTGGCTAGTGGGGGACCCTGAGTGAGGGCTTGTTTGGGGTCTTGTCTGGGGCTCAGATGAACTATCTGGGCTCATCTCACCCAGGCCCAGCCCTTTGTGGGGAGAGAGAACTCATTCAGACTCGCTGTACCCCATTGTCATGGCTTCTGCCCTTTGGGTATTCCTTCATCTGCTCATTCATTCATTCATTATTTAACCCACACTTCACTCATTTTTAAATTTATTCAAATATCCATGCATTTATTAGTTCATTCCAAAAAATACTAGTTCATTAGAAAAAATCCATGCATTTATTAGCTCATTCAAAAAATATTCATACATTTATTCATTCATTTTAAAAATCCCTGCATTAATTAGTTCATTCTAAAAATCCATGTATTTATTAGTTCATTCCAAAAAATATTCATGTGTTTATTTCTTCATTCCAAAATATATTCATGTATCTATTAGTTCATTCAAAAAAATCCATGCATTTATTAGTTCATTCAAAAACTCCATACATTTGTTAGTTCATGCAAAAAAAACCATGCATTTATTAGTTCATGCAAAAATATTCATACATTTATTAGTTCATTCCAAAAAATATTTATGCATTGAGTATTCTAAAAAATATTCATGCATTTATTAGTTCATTTCAATAAATACTCATGCAGTGCCTTTCTCCTTCATTCCTCATCCTGGGGTGGAGGTGGAGGTGAATTGAGGAACATATGAACACTATTTTTAGGAGTCTAAGATGCTTACACTTTCATAAGCACTCCCCAGAGGCTTTTAAGCTGAGAATAAATGGAACTTTAAAAAGCCTCCTCTGGGCTCATGGTGGGTTTGGGGGGACAAGGATGAAGGATGGAGGCTGGTGGGGGCCCAGGTCAGCAGCATCTTGAGAACTTTCCAGCTTTTGCTGCTAAAGTTTAAGAGAAGCAAGTATAGCATTTCTAAATCCCTGCATTCGTTTTTCCTGTGTCTTGATGGAATGTGGTTTATTTTGTTGCAAGAGTGAATTTGAACTATTCTAATAAATGGCTATTTTTCCCAGTGACGTTAAGATCTTTGTACACTTATAATAAAGCAAATTTATTTTTAAAAAATAGATAGAAAATGAATAGGGATAGAAAATGGTTAGGCAGGAACCAGGGCTGTGGGGAGTGGAGAGAGGGGTGGATGTAACTGTGGAGGAGGGATTAGTGGGAGGTGGCTTGAATGGGACCAGGGAAGAAGCACTCAAGAGGTGTCAGTGGCAGCTTTGGAGTCAGGGTTGGTGGTGGTACTCACTATGCTGGGAGAAGAATGCAACTCATTTTTGGAATCTCTGACTGTCCCTGGGCCAGCCACTTAACTTTTCCTGAGCCTCAGTTGCATTGTCTGTAAGTGGGGATAATCTGCTCCTGATAGAGGATATGGTAGCCCTAGGTGTCTGTAAGGGCTCAATGAACTTGGACACCTGAGCAAGGTATGTTATTAGCCTGGCTGCCAGGAGCAAAACTCAGAGACAGCTGCAGGAAATTGCAAACCCAAGGCGTCCCGCCTGGCACCCATGGACCATGGTCCACCTAATTGCAGCTGCTTCCCCAGCCCATGTGATACGGGCAGATGTGGAGCTGCCTACCACTGCAGCAAGCAGCAGCAGGTGGGGAGGTGGCCCAGATGTCTGTCAGCTTCAGAGTGGGTCCTGGACTTGGGTGCTGGAGTCTCCCCCAGTGACCAGGATTTCTCAGAGGAGGTCCCAGGCATGGGTACTGCAGACCCTCCTGTGAGTAGGAGTTCTCAGAGGAGGTCCTGGGCATGGGCACTGGAGTCCTTCCCATGACTAGGAGTTCTCAGAGGTGTTCCCAGGCATGGGCTGCTGGAGTCCCTTCTGTGACTAGGTGGTCCTGGGCATGAGTGCTGGAGACCTTCCAGTGAGTAGGAGTTCTTGTTGACTTGGGTGACTGCAGAACCCCACAAGACTTTTATTTTTTATTCTCCAAGCCCAGCCAAGATTTCCAGACATGGCGGCCTCCTGAGCACATGAGCAGACCATATTGTGTGGCAGAACAGACACATTAGACAGATTTGAGTTCAGATCCTAGTCCTGCCACCGACTTACTGTGTGGTGAGAGCAGATGAAAGACTCCATCTCTAGACATATTTCCTTCTCTATTATAATTGTACTCACCCTTTTCATGAAACTGGGGGATTTTTGAAGGCTAGGAGGCAGTTTGATTTTCTTCTTTTGTCTGACTTACCACCTGGCACAGTAAAGAATGAATAAATAAGCACCTCAAGTTGTTTTCTGAAGTAAATTAAGCATTTCGTGGACAAATAAATTTGAGAGCCCCTAAGTCAAACAAACTAAACTTTTTTTTTTTTGCAGGACGTCTCAGAGCCTTTAATGTACTTTGTGATTCTCCTATAAGGAATAAGGTATGTAATATTTCTCAAACATTTTTGTACGCTTTTTCTGAGGGCATATCATCCTTAGCACTGGGGTTCCTAGGAACATACTTTGGGAAATGTGGACTTAGTATCATTGTCGGAGTTCCTACAAGTGTTGTTATTTGTCGGGTTGTATGTTCCTTTATCCTCTGTCAAACATGACCTGAATCATGTCACATAACTATTCAGCCACAGACACTAAGGCCAAGAGCTGTTAGTGCAGAATGAAAGACTAAATTAGAATGTTGGGGAAAAAAAACGTTATACTCCCAATTTAGGAAAGCCACTACAGTTTGTCTTAAAAATGGACACTTAGTTTCTGCCAAAACAAACAGAAGAATGTGGTGTGTTTCATGGTCTTTGGGGTGGCAGTTCATCAAGGTGGCCAAATGTTCTCCAGCTGCGAACAAGATTGTTTTCATTCATGTGTTTGTTCATTCATTCATTTATTCAACAAGTGTTTATTTACCACCTACTATTTACAAGCACAATGCTAGGTACCAGGGATGCAACAGTAGACAAAGACATGCATATGCCCTTATGGAGATGACAGTCATCGGTTTTCAGAACAAAGATGCCAGCCCTCAGTGCCCCTTCTTTCCTGAAGTTTGTTCTGAAGTTTTAGACAGACTCCTTCCACCTTGCTGTGGTTTTTCTCTCTACCTGTTTTGTATCCGAATCACAAAAGGTGATGACATCCTAGTCACAGGGAATCCAGGTGGTTGGTAGAACCCAGATCTTTGGGTTAGAGTCTTCATGAAAACCAATGTGAGAAACTGGGCTGAGGCAAAAGAGGTAGCCTTCCATCCTTGCTATATCTCTGAGACACTGGGCATCTTTTCTGGGCTCCACCCTAGGAGTTGGGAATCTAATAACTGATTTTTTTCTCTGCCCCCCCCAGTGATCAACACTCTAATTCTTCGACACTAGGCACATGGGAATTGCTTTTCGTTTTTAAAGCTGGGCAACAAAGTGAGACCCTGTCTCTACAGAAAATTTAAAAATAGCTGAGCATAATGGCATACACCTGTAGTCCCAGCTACTTGGGAAGCTGAGGCATGATGACTGCCTGAGCCCAACAGTTCAAGGCTGCAGTGAACTATGATCCCATCACTGCGTTCCAGCTTGGGTGACAGAGTGAGACCCTGCCTCTAAAAAAATTGCTTTTTTGATGGTTGGATGAATGGATGGACCCATGGTTGAATATATAGATGAATGAATGGATTTGTAGAACAGTGACTGACACATAGGAGGGATATTTGGATGAATGAAAGAATGCAGGAATAGATGGGTGGATGGTTGAGACCAACAAAAGAATATATGGATGAAAAGATGCCTAGTAAAGGCACAATATGATTTTTAAAAATGAATCTGTTAGTGAATCAATGAATGGTTGGGTGTATGGATGAGTCAGTGAGTGGTAGATGTGATGGACAGTTGCATAATAAAATGGGGAGATGGGTTTGAGTGAATGGATAATGAGTGAGTGAATGAGTGGATAAATGGATAGATGGTGAGTTGGGTAGAGGGATGGACAAATGGACAGTTGAGTGAACGGGTGAATGATTGGATTACCCGATGAATGGATGGGTAGTTGGATAAATGGATGGATGGGCAGGTAAAAAATTCTGGCTACAAATTGAAGAGATCTTAGGATACAATCTGGGCACAGTTTAGGTGAGAAGCAGCTTATTTTCTGATCCCACCTTGGCTCATTTACCTCTATGGATACATATTCTCTATTCCTAGGTTCAGTCATCCTTCTTTCTCCCTCTGGGTTTCCAAGAGTCTTACCTTGGAACTCCAATTGAACTGATCCCTGGGCTTGTCTGTGGACTTCTCAACGGTAAGGAGAACACTCCTGGAAGAAGCCTGTGTTCTTCTGAGGGTACAGGGTTGAACATCTTTTCATGATGACTGTTGTCTTCTCTTAAGCCTTTCTAGCGGTTTCTTGTTTTGTGGCCTCACCCAGTCTTCACTGGGCATCAAACCAATGAAGATCAAATCTTGGTCTCCAGCTCAGTGCCAACTCCACCTGTCCCCTCCATGGGTGATGGTAGAGACACAGGATAAATTAGAAAAAGAAGTCATCCAGGTCCACCTCCTGCCTTCATTCCAAGATCTCTTTCCTCTTTCCCAGGTTCTCCAAGTAGCCATGGATGTGGGTTTCTTGGGCTTGCCAGATGTGTCTCAGAGTCATAGCAGGACCTTGTGGGGGACTCGGGGCAGGGGCCCCACCATACGTCGCCAGCGGGAGTTCATGCCAGAAGAGAAGAAGGACACAGTTTACTGGGAGAAGCGGAGGAAGAACAATGAGGCAGCCAAGAGATCCAGGGAAAAGCGACGTCTAAATGATGCAGCCATTGAGGGCAGGCTGGCTGCACTGATGGAGGAGAATGCCCTGCTCAGGGATGAGCTGAGGGCGCTCAAGCTTCGCTTTGGCCTCCTGCCCCTGACTGGTGGGCCCCAGGCCTTGCCCCTGCAGGCCCTGCTATGGGAAGCCCCTAGGACTGGGGACCGCCACCCTGGGGCTGAAGCACTGTCATCATTGTCTGGCTCCCCACAGCTGCCTCTTAAGGCCATGTTCCCTAGATGCTGGGATTCCAGGATGTCGGGGCTGCCTGCTGGCTCCCAGATGGACTGGTTTGGCCACTTCTAGGTCCTCCCCCTGAGTCTGCACCTCCTGCCCTCAACAGAATTGACATGACCTTGCAGACTGCTCTCCCACCTGCCTTCTTCAGCTGTCACCTCTTGGATGGGCGTGTAGGGTCCAGACGAGAGCTCAGACCCTGCTGGGGGCTGTGGTCACCAATGCCCTCTGGATGCCGAGCTTCAGGGCCATCAGATGTGTTGTTGACACCCACTACTGATCCCATGGGTCTGTCTCCTGGGGTTACCTGCCCTGTCCCAGGAAACAGTCCTGAGGATCTGGGTCAGCCCTCTCTGCCCCACAAACTGCGCATCAAATCCCAAGCCTCCAGCAGGGTACCTCAAGGTTGGGAGGGCGGTAGGCCCCCCGCTGAGGGCTTCCTCTGGGAAGGGCTAGGGCTGCAAGGGGGTGTTGAGGGCTGAGCATAGGTTGATCTGAGGGATGAGTAGCTTGGTCTTGATCAACACCTGGGAAGGCCGGTAGGAAGTAGGGGTGCCCTGGCTTGGAAAGTCCACTTCACAGCTTCCATGCCAGACCTCCTAGGGGAGGAATGGCTGGGAGCCCATCATGGCCCTTGTCTTGCTGTAAAATCTGTGCTTTGGGTTGTCACTTTTCCATCTCCCTTCCTCCTTTCCATTTATCCGTCCTTCCTTCCACCCATCCCTTTATCCAGTCATCCACTCATCCATTCATCTCATTTATTCATCCATCTGTCCATTCATTCGTTAATCCTCATCTGTCCATCCATTAGTCCCTCCATCCTCATCCATCCATCCATTCAGTCTTCCATCTATCCATTCATTAGTTTATCCATCCTCATCCATTCATCTGTCTATCCATCCATCCATTTGTCCATCCATTCGTCGACCTATCCACCTATCTATCCACCCATCCTCCATTTATCCATGCATCTATTCTCATTCATCCATGCATTGGTTCTTCCTTCTATCATCCTTATCCATCCATCCATTCATCCACCCATCCATCTATGCATGCATCCGTTCATCCATCCTCATCCATTCATCCACCCATTCACCCATCCTCACCTATTTATCCATCTACCCATTCTTCCTTCCATCCATTCTTCCATCCATACACCCATACACCTATCCATTCATCCATTCATCCATCCATTCATTCTTCTATGTAGCCATCCATCTATCCATCCTCATCCATTCTCATCCATCCATCCTTCCTTCCATCCACTCATCCTCATCCATCCACCCACCCACCCAACCATCCATCCTCACCCATCTATCCACACATCCTTCTTTTCATCCATCCATTCATCCTTTCATTCATTTATTCGTTTGGCCACTCATTTATGTGCTAACTTGTTCATTCTCTTACTCATTAATTTACTTATAATTCACTTGTCCCCTCACCCACCACTCATGATCTTTGGACCTTCCTTTTGTGCCGTTAGTGACAAAGTGAGAAGACACTTTTCTGGCCTTGGGTTTACGATCCTGGTGTAGGGATGGGGGTTTGGGAAGAAACATACTGAAGAACAGAATGAAGGAGGAGTTAATGTCTAGGGTGTCTAAATGCCCCTTCTTTGTGTCTGGGGGCTTGCTTACCACCTAGTTTGAGGGTCAGACATATTGGCTTCCTCTGTGTCTTGGATCAGAGCCTTAAGCTGCTGGAACAGACCAGCAATCTGTGTCCGGGGGCATCAGTGTCCTCTCTCTCCCTAGCTGCCCCTTGCCCCTGAGAACCAGATATACACACCCCCACCCAGGTGAAAGGGGCCCTTTTGCAGGGAAGGTCTTCCAGGGACCTGGAGCCCAAGGACTTATCAAAGCTCCCTCCTCCTCAGTTTTTCACTTAGCCCCTCTCCCACTATTATTATTATTATTATTACATCAGGGATTTTGTCAGAGTCTGGATAAAAATACTCCATCTCCAGTCATGAGGAGAGCTCATGGGATGGAGGGCTCATCTGGACTGGTACTATTACCAAGGACCAGATGCTCTTGGCCAACTGGATTATTTGGACTCGGGAGCATCCCCGGCAACACCAGATGTGGGGGCTGGGCTCGTTCTTGGCTATTCCAAGTTTATCACAGCCACAGATTTGTGCAGGAGGAGGACATGCAAGGTGCCTCCCTCTCACTAGTACAACAGGTGGGCAGTATCACCGAACAGGCCAAGAGCTCCCCTGTGACTGGGCATCCCTAAGACCCTACACTTCATAGCTAGGCCCTCCTCTACCTGCTTACCCTTTGGCTCTGGTCCCGGGCAGGGACAGGACAAGGTTAACCCTCCTCCTTCCCTCCATGCCTGACCTTCCATCAGGTAGCTTTGCTCATGTCACTGAGCCTGCCTTACATATCTATAAATGTTTACCTATAAATAAGCCCATTCCCCAGAAATATATTGTGAATATTAAGAAGCAGCACATAAATTTCCTGGTATAGGGGCTTCTCTGAACTGTTATATCTTCAAAAAAATGTGAATCCTGGTGGGCAAGGTGGCTCATGCTTGTAATCCCAGCACTTTGGGAGGCCAAGGCTGGTGGATCACTTGGGATCAGGAGTTCAAGACCATCCTGACCAACACAACGAAACTCCGTCTTTACTAAAAATACAAAAATTAGTTGGGGATGGTAGCAAGCGCCTGTAATCCCAGCTACTTCGGAGGCTGAGGCATAAAAATCACTTGAACCCGGGAGGCGGAGGCTGAAGTGAGCTGAGATCACGCCACTGCACTCCAGCCTGGGTGACAGAGCAAGACTCCATCTCAAAAAAAAAGAAAAAGAATGCAACTAATCTTGTTTCCCTTTTTCCTTTGTTCACCAAGGAGCTCAGGGCCGAACCTGTGACTCAACTATAACAGTATATTGATTCATTTATTCATTTTTTATTCATTTAGCAAATTTTCTTGATCATAAGTTTCTCATCTTGTTTCATTTTATTCAAGGCATGATTTGCGGTAAAAAGTCTGAAAGTCGTATGCAGCCAAGTTGGCAATCTTTTCTTTTGTGGTTTGTACATTCTTGTCATGTTTGAGACAACTTCCATGTTTCAGGGTCATACAGATAGTCTCCTATCTTTATGTTCCAGGTTCTGGGGGAAAGAGAAGTGAACACAATAGGTGTGATTCCTGCCTCTATGGTACTGATAACCCAGGGAAGGAGATAATTAAAAAATAAAGAAAAACAGCCAGGCACGGTGGCTCCTGCCTGTAATCCCAGCACTGTGGGAGGCCAAGGTGGGCAGATCACAAGGTCAGGAGATCGAGACCATCCTGGCCAACATGGCAAAATGCTGTCTCTACTAAAAATACAAAAATTAGCTGGGCATGGTGGCGTGTGCCTGTAATCCCAGCTATTCGAGAGGCTGAGGCAGGAGAATCGCTTGCATTTGGGAGGCGAAGGTTGCAGTGAGCCGAGATTGCACCATTGCACTCCAGCCTGGCCTCAGGGCAAGACTCCCAAAACAAACAAACAAACAAACAAAAAAACAAAACAAAACATGTAGTAGGACCAATGATGATAAGTATCATGGAGGAAAAAGAAAATCTTGGGAAAGGTAGGGGTGGTTGCCTTGTAATAATTGAAATAGGGAGATCAGGATTGAAATAGGGGGATCTCAGCCTTGCTGAGAAAGTGACATTTGAACAGACTTGAGAGAGATGAAGTACAGAGTCATGCATGTAACAGAGGAAGAGCATTTCCTAGTCAGAAAAACAGCTTGTGCAAAGGCCCTGAGGTGGGATAGTGCTTAGTGTTTTGGGGAGGGAAGGAGGGAGGAGGTGAGGGCGGGGATGCGGTGGAAGCAGGTTGTACAGGGCCTTGTGGGCCAAGGTGAGGACTTTGGTTTCCTTTCTGAGTGATACAGGCATGATGGGGACATTTCTGAGTATACTTCAGTTGTAATTCTCCCCCTTACCTCCCTCCTGTGGTGTGTGAGGCTGAGTGAAAAGAAAGAAACCCACCATGTAAGTGCCGGAGAGCTGGCTCATTGTCTGGGGTGGGTGTGGGTGGTGACTGACCACAGTGTTGCTGTGACTCATGTCCCTCTAAATGGCCACATGCTCCTTGCTCTCAGAGCCAGGGTGCTCATCCCATTCCTGCTTCTGAACTTCTCTGAGATACGAGGGGCAGGGCAGGTAAGCTGCTCCATGAGGCAGAATCGTGGAAGAAAAATACAGATGGTTCTCTATTCTTCTTCATAAAGCTGACTTCCACTAAATATTTTTGACAAGTGTAGGAGAAAGGGGAATCAGATTCAGGTGGGGGATGCTGGCAGGGCAAAGGAATGGCTGAGGTGGGAGGCAAGTCAGTGAGGAAGTGGCCAGGAATAGCCCTGGAGGCATTCCATGGTAGGTAAACAGCTCAGGCAAACAGGAAGATCTGAAGATAAGTTAGAGATAAACTGGTGACTCTGGGGAGGAAGGCCATGGGCAGAAAGGAAGTGAAGCCTTCAACTTGCCCTGCAAATACCATGACTCCTGAAGGTCTGTTACCTACGACAAGTAGACTCATTTTGTGGCTACCTGGTCTGGGACAGTGGTTGTGCTAGTGATTTATCCTAGTTTTTGTTTAACCTTCTGAAAAAGGCTTCGTTATGATCTCCATTGACAGATGAGGAAACTGACTCAGAGCAGTTACATCCCTTGCCTAATAGCACTTAGTTGGTGACTGGGCCATTTCCCCACCTCATCACTGCACGGGTGTCATTGGCTCACTTTCTGTTCCTTAAGGTTCTTTCCTGCCTCAGGTCTTTGCACGCTCTGTTCCCCTCTGCCTGGAATTTTTCCCTGAGTCTTTAAATGACTCTCTTTTTCCATCTTCAGGTCTCAGCTCCAATGCCACCTCCTCAGAAAGGCCTTCCCTGTATACCCAGTCTAAATAAGAGCCCCAATTGTTTGTAGATGTTCAATAAATACTTGTTGGACAAATCAATGAAGTGAATAGGATCAGATGAGCTGCCTAGTAAGAGCTTCAGCTGTAACTCTTACTTAACTCAAGAGTTAGATCCTGTGTCACCAGGTTTTATATCTGGAGGATAAGGATGGGGATCCTTCTGTTGCATTCACTGAAAAAACTCTCCTATTTGGAACAGAGCCTGTCACGTAGGGTGTGAGAAATATTGTTGAATTGAATCTGAGGTTTGATAAGGAAACAGGGGCCACATTATCGGGTGTAGGGAGACAAAGAAACAGGGTGTCACATAGGTCTTTCCTTCATTCATTCACTCACTCATCCATCCACTCATTCACTTACCCATTCATTTATTCTTGCACTCATTTTCTCACTCATTCACTTACTCATCATTCATTGACTCACTCAGTAATTTATTCATTCACCCACTCATCCCTCGCCCACTCATCCATTCACTCACTCATTTGCTCACCCACTAATTCACTCCCTCGCTCATTCATTCATGAACTCTATTCTCTTATTCATCCACTCACTAATTCATTCATGCATGCACTCATTCACTCACTCACTCATACATGCACTCACTCACCCACCCATCCATCCATGCGTTCCTGCAGTCATCCATCCATCCACCCATCCGCTTACTTATTCATCCACAACCTTCCAGAAAGAATGAAATCTATTCCTTGCCTTTCAGAACCTACCCTTTGAGAAAAAGATGGACAATCTTCAGGTGAACACACAATCAGAGCTATGTCAGAATGCTACTGAGGGCTCTGAGCTTATGACTGGGGTATTCGCGGACTGGGCAGGTCAGGCAAGGTCCCTCTGAGGAGGTGACGTTTGAACCAAGACCTAGAAAATATTAGTAAGTGAAGGAAGCCAGATACAAAAGGACATATGTTGTCTGACTTCATTTGTATGAAGAATTTGAAACATGATCCATAGAGACAATAAGCAGATTGGTGGTTGCCGGGGGCTGGGTAAGAGGGGGAAACGGAGAGTGACTGCTAATGGGGATGGGATCTCTTTAAGGATGATAAAAATGTTTTGGCTGGAGGTGCTCCCTGCACACCATTGTGGCAGGTCAGAATTCTACCACTAAACCACCCGTGCCTGACTGCACACCATTGTGAAGGCACTGAAGGCCACGCTGGATTGGACACTTTAAAAGGATTAATTTTATGTTATGTACATGTCACCTCAATTTTTTAAAAATGCTCTTGAGACCAGGTGCAGTGGCTCACACCTGTAATCTCAGCACTTTGAGAGGCCTAGATGGGTGGATCACTTGAGGCCCGGAGTTCGAGACCATCCTGGCTGACATGATGTAACCCCATCTCTACTAAAAATACAAAAATTAGGCCGGGCACAGTGGCTCACACCTGTAATCCCAGCACTTTGGGAAGCTAAGGGGGGTGGATCACCTGAGGTTGGGAGTTCGAGACCGGCCTGACCAAAGTGGAGAAACCCCGTCTGTACTAAAAATATAAAAAATTAGCCAGGCTTGATGGTGCATGCCTGTAATCCCAACTACTCGGGAGGCTGAGGCAGGAGAATCGCTTGAACCTGGGAGGCGGAGGTTGCAGTGAGCCGAGGTCACACCATTGCACTCCAGCCTGGGCAACAAGAGTGAAACTTTGTCTCAAAACAAAAACAAAACACAAAAATTAGCTGGGCATGGTGGTGGGTGCCTGTAATCCCAGCTACTCAGGAGGCTGAGACATGAGAATCACTTGAACCCGCTAGGCGGAGATTGCAGTGAGCCAGGATTGTGCCATTGCACTTCAGCCTGGGAGACAGAGCAAGACTGTTTAAAAAAAAAAAAAGCTATTGAGTCTGCCATGCCCAGAGGAAGGCCTGCACCCAAGATCAAAAGGGACAGAGAGATCAGGGAACAGGGCGCAGAGTACAATGAAGATATGGGAGGAGAAATCTCTCTTTGGCCCTACTTGGAGATGGGGGTGAGGGAACCCTGCAGGCCTTGGCATTGTGGGTGTGTCACAGTGACTGGGTGCGAAGGGCCTAGATCTGCCTGGGTAGGGAAGTGACCGTTTTTGCATAGGAGACACGCATACGCGTGTTCACGTGTGTGCTCAGATCAAGGCGTGTAGATGTGGGCACGATACCTACATGTATACACACATGTACTTGAGCCTGGGGACACAGGAATCCCCTCAAGTCTCTCCATATGCCCCCCCACCATGCCCTGTTGTGGGGCTGAAGCCTTGCAGAAGAGGTAGGGGATGGGGAAAATTAGTCCCCCGCTAAGGCCACTGGTGTCCCTCCTCCCCCAACGCCCCATCTCTCCCGGCTGTGAAGGACCTGAGGGCAGCCCCAGCCTCCCCCTCTCCCCCATACTGTAAATTCTGAGAAATCCTGTCCTGTGGTTTGCTCTGGCCCCTCCTTGCCTGCCCTTGTCCCCAGCAGGGCTGCCCTGGCCACTGTCTTCCTGTCTTGGGGCCCGGGTTTGAGGTCATAGGGAAAGACCAAGAACCCCCGTGCCAGCCTGGGCTCTCAGATAGAGGGGAGAGGACTCTGCCTTGCTCCTCACGACTTTGCTTTGCCTCCCTGGGGCTCAGTTTCCCCTTCTGCAGAATGGGGATAATCATAGTCCTACCCCCCCCCCAAGGGCCGTGGGAGAAGTCGAGGAGGTGACACCCGGAGGGGTGGTTAGAGCTGAGTCTGGCAGGTCACAACGCACCGGCTACATGCTGGCTGTCACTAGTATTCACTTCCTGCATCTTGCTTTACTCCAGCCTCCACACCTTTATCCTCGCTGTTCCCTTACACAGAATGTCCTCGTCCCTCTCCTCCTCGGCAAACCCAGGAATAGTCCAAATCCCCCACTGAAATCCCATTTCCTCCGGAAGCAGCCTCCCGAGTAGCCGGAACCACAGGCATGTGCCACCATGCTCAGCTAATTTGTTTTCAATTTTGTTAAGACAGGATATCACTATGTTGCCCAGGCTTGTCTCGAACTCCTGGCTTCGAACAATATTCCCACCTCAGCCTCCCAAAGCGCTGGAATTACAGGCATGAGCCACTGCCCAGTCTTCTTTTGTTTTTATTGATACAGGGTCTTGCTCTGCCACCCAGGCTGGAGTGCAGTGGTGCAATCTCAGCTTACTGCAGCCTTTAACTCCTGGGCTCCAGTGATCCTCCTGCCTCAGCCTCCCAAGCAGTTCAGACTACAGGTGTGTGCCACTGTCCAAATTTGTTTTTTATTTGACAGCCACAGGGAGAACTTTGGATTTTTTTTCTAAAAGCAATAAAGAGCCATGGGAGGATTGATAGCTGGGACTATAGGTGCCCACCACCACACCCGGTTAATTTTTGTATCTTTGGCAGAGACAAGGTTTCACCATATTGGCCAGGCTGGTCTCAAACTCTTGACCTTGTGATCCACCCACCTCGGCCTCCCAAAGTGCTGGGATTACAGACGTGAGCCACCACATCTGGGCAGGTTTTTCTTTTATAGAAAGGAGACAACACAGCTATTAATACGAAGAACACAGTGTGGGGGAAGTGGGATGAGGGGTGAGGTAGGATTGTCAGTGAGAGGACATTTAACTCAGAGGCCAGTCTGCTCTCAGGAGGGGCTGTCACCTGGCTTGGGGTCAGCAAGGGTGGAAGTGTAGGGTCTGGAGGCGGAAGGGAAGCTTAACCAACATTTGGTTAATGAAGCATTTTGCTCCAATTGATCAGTGGGAACAGGCAGCTCAGCAATTCATTTATGAGCAAAGGATGGGAACATGGAGGGCCTGAGGCTGGTTTTGTCACAGGAAAACAAAGACATCCTCCCCTTCATCTCCTCCCTGATACCATTGTCTTGTTTTAATTTTCTCAGGACACTTTTTTTTTTTTTTTTTGAGACAAGGTCTCGCTCTGTCGCCCAGGCTGGAGTGCAGTGATGCAATCACAGCTCACTGTAGCCTCCAACTCCTGGGCTCAAGTGATCCTCCTGCCTTAGCCTCCCAAGTCACTGGGACTACAGGTAACACCATGCCTGGATAATTTTTTAACTTTTTGGTAAAGATGGGGTCTCACTATATTGCCCAGGCTGGTCTCAAACTCCTGCCTCAAGGGATCTGCCCGCCTCAGCCTCCCAAGTAGCTGAGAATACAAGCACGTTCCACTATTTCTGGCTAATTTTTTATTTTTATTTTTGTAGAGATGGGGTCTTGCTATGTTGCCCAGATTGGTTTGAAACTCCTGGCCTCAAATGATCCTCTCGCCTCACTCAGGGCACTTTTGTCACCTGAAATCCTTATTTCTGTCTGCATTTATTTTTTAAATTAAAAATTTTTTTGATTTGTTTTGTCGAGATGTGGTCTCACTTTGTTACCCAAGCTGGTCTCGAATTCCTAGGCTCAAGTGACCTTCTCGCCTCAGCCTTCCACGATTACAGGTGTAACCCACCACTCCCAGCCGATTCTAGACATTTTTTTTTGAGACAGGGTCTCACTCTGTTGTGCAGGCTGTAGTGCAGAGGTGCAATCACAGCTCACTGCAGCCTCAACCTCCTGGGCTCAAGCCATCCTCCTGCACAGCCCCCTGAGTAGCTGGGACTGTAGACATGCACCACCATGCCCAGCTAATTTTTATATTTTTATAGAGACTGAGATCCCGCTGTGTTGCTCAGACTGGTCCCAAACTCCTGGCCTCAAACAGTCCTCTGGCTTGTGCCTCCCAAAGTGCTGGGATTACAAGCCTAAGCCAGTGTGCCTGATCTATTCTAGATGTTTTCTTTTTTTAAAAAAAATCTTGGCTGAGTCAGGGGGAATTGCTTGAACCCGGGAGGTGGAGGTTGCAGTGAGTCGAGATTGAGCCACTGTACTCCAGCCTGGCAACAGGGTAAGACTCCATCTCAAAAAAAAAAAAAAAATCTTGCCCCCAACCTCAGAATATTCTAGACATTTTAAAGCAAACACCCACATCTCCTTTCATTCCTTTTTTTACATTAATGATAACATACTGTTCTGGGCTTTCTTTTTTCCTATGCTATATCTTGGGGGATCACTCCACGTTAGAACACAGCTTGCTCATTTCTTTTAAAACCCACGTAGTATTATTTCTCTTGTGCTGGAATACAATTTATTTAACCAATTTATATGGAGGGCTGAGTATCTCATTTCCAGTGTTTTGCGGCCAGAAAGCGCTGCATCACAGATGATGGATAACTGCGTTGACGTCGTTTCGCAGACACGTTGATTGTATCAGAAGGAGAAATTCGTGGAAATGCCAGGTGTGTGGGTCTGCTATATGTCCTGCATAGGGTTGTACCGATTTCCTTCCCCACTTTCAAGGTAAAACAGTACTAGTTTCCCCAGAGCCTCACCAACGGTGGGTGTTATCAAACATTTTGATCGCCAATCTGATGGGTTAAAAACAATATCACAGCATAGGTGTAATGTTCATTTCCCTTATGAAATTGAGCATCTTCTCCTGTGTCTAAGAACTGTTGGTCTTTCTTTCTCGATGAGCTCCGCGTTCATATCCTTTGCTCACTTTTTCATGAACCCTTGTGGTATTTTTCCTATTGATTCTTTCTGAGAGCTCTTTATATATGGCAGACATTATTCCTTTGGGTTATGAGTTTCAAGCATTTTTTTCCATTTGTTGTTACCAATTATTATTATTATTTATTATTATTTTTGAGACGGAGTCTCGCTTTGATGCCCAGGCTGGAATACAATGACTCCATCTCAGCTCACTGCAACCTCTGCCTCCTGGGTTTCAAGTGATTCTCCTGCCTCAGCCTCCTGAGTAGCTGGGATTACAGGCACCCACCACCACACCTGGCTAATTTTTGTACTTTTAGTAGAGACAAGGTTTCACCATGTTGGCCAGGCTGATCTTGAACTCCTGACCTAGTTATCCACCCACCTCAGCCTCCCAAAGTGCTGGGATTACAGGTGTGAGCCACTGCCCCTGTCCTATTTATTATTCTTAAATGATAAATTTGTCTTCAACTTTGATGGGGGTGATTTTTGCCTTGCAGATTTTTTGGGGGGGTGTTTACAGGAAGTCAACACCCTTCCTGTAAATCTCTCAGCTTTGTGTGGGGAGAGTTGAGATTTGTGGGGAAATTTGAGATTTGTGCCGCTACTTTTGATAAGATGGGAGAGAGAACTGAGATTAATTTATTGTATTTGTAGTGCTTTTCAAACTTTATTTATTTATTTATTTTTTTAGACAGAATCTCACTCTGTCACCCAGGCTGGAGCGCAGTGTTGCTGTTCACTGCAACCCCCACCTCCTGGGTTCAAGCAATTCTCTTGCCTCAGCCTCCCAGGTAGCTGGGACTATAGGTGCCTGCCACCACACCCAGCTAATTTTTGTCTTTTTAATAGAGACAGGGTTCTGCCATGTTGGCCAGACTGGATTCAAAATTCTGACCTCAAACGATCTGCCCACCTCAGCCTCCCAAAGTTCTGGGATTACAGGTGTGAGGCACCACACCTGGCCACTTTTCAAACATTAATGTGTTGAAAAATCACCTGTGGATTTTGTTAAAATGACTTAGTGGGTCTTGGGTAGGATCTGAGATTCTTTCTTCCTCTTCCTTCTTTCTCTTTCTTTCTATCTTTCTTTCTTTCTTTATTTTTTCCTTCTTTCCTTCCTTTGTTTCTTTCCTCCCCTTCCTCCCTTTCTCTCCTTCCTTCCTTCCCTCCCTCCCTCCCTCTTTCTCTCTCTCTCTCTTCTTTCTTTCGATAAAGTCTCATTCTATCGCCCAGCCTGGAGTGCAGTGGCATGATCTTGGCTCAGTAGGAAATGAGAGTGTGTTTGGAGCCTCCCCACCCATCCCTGATGCAGCACATTTTACTGAGAACAATGCAGGAAAAACAACATTATCATTCCCAAGCTAGCCTACAATCATCTGCTTAACCCATAAGGAGGGTGAAGGGTAGAGAGGTAGGGAACGGGGAAGTGATGGGGGGAGCTCAGAGAAGGATGAGGAAGAGGGCCAGGCGAGGTGACTCATGCCTGTAATCTCAGGACTTTGGAAGGCCAAGGTGGGAGGATTGCTAGAGCCCAGGAGGTAGACGTTGCAGTGAGCTATGATTGCGCCGCTGGAACAGAGCAAGGCCCTGTCTGGAAGAAGAAGAAAGTGGAGGAGGAGGAGGAGGAGGAGGAGAAGGGGGGCAGGAGGTGGGGGAGGAGGAGGCCATAACAAAGAAAGAAATGCAAATATCCCGTTCAGAGGAAGTACTTTTCTTTTTTGAAGCAGAGTCTTGCTCTTGTCTCCCAGGCTGGAGCGCAGTGGTGCTGCTCACTGCAACCTCCACCTCCCAGGTTCAAGCAATTCTCCTGCCTCAGCCTCCTGAGTAGCTGGGATTACAGGTGCCCCCACCACACCTAGCTAATTTTTGTACTCTAATTATTAGAGACAGGGTTTCAGCATGTTACACAGGCTGGTCTCGAACTCCTGACCTCAGATAATCCACCCGCCTCGGCCTCCCGAAGTGCTGGGATTACAGGCATGAGCCAAGGTGCCCGGCCAGAAGTCACTTTACACGAGACTAGTGGGCTAGCCTGCAGGTTACGGTCTCTAGTTATAAAATCTATCAGTCTGCTCTGGCTGCCTGAACAACATAGGGTCTCTGGTCTTAAGGGTCCACATAATTAGATTAGATGCCCCTAGATAATCCGGAATAATCTTCCCATCTCAAAAATCTGTAACAATCACATTTGCAGATTTCTTTTGCCATGAAAGGGAATACAACCACAGGTGTTGGGGATTAAGGTTTCTACAGCTTTGGGGAGAGATGGGCATTATTCTACTTGCCATATACATGGACACCAGACAGGTAGATACAGGCCAGTGGCTAGCTCACAGGGCACCTTTGTGCAAATTAAAACAAGTCATTTTGGACATGGTAGCTCCAGCTTGTAATCCCAGCACTTTAGGAGGCTGAGGCAGAAGGATCACTTGAGCCCAGGAGTTCAAGACCAGCCTGGGCAACATGGTGAGACCCCCATCTCTACAGAAAAAAAAAAATTTAATAGCCAGCTGTGATGGCATGCACCTGTGGTCCCAGCTACTGGGGAGGCTGATGCAGAAGGATCTCTTGAGTATGGGAGGCTGAGACTGCAGTGAGCCATGATCTCCACTGCAGTCCAGCCTGGCAACAGACTTTAAAGTCATCGCATAGACTGGCTTTGATAGAATGAGACACTTGACTGACCTCTGCTGGAAATTAGTTGAAATATGCACAAGTTGACCCCGTCACTGGGCACAGTAGCTCACGCCTGTAATCCCAGCAATTTGGGAGACTGAGGCAGGTGGGTCACTTGAGGTCAAGAGTTGGAGACCAGCCTGGCCAACATGGTGAAACCCTATCTCTACTAAAAATACAAAAATTAGTTGGGCGTGGTGGCAAGTGCCTGTAATCCCAGCTACTTGGGAGGCTGAGGTATGGAAGTCACTTGAACCCAGGAGGTAGAGGCTGCAGTGAGCCAAGACCATGCCACTGCACTCCTGCCTGGGTGACACAGCAAGACTCCATCTCAATCAATCAATCAATGCCCTATCTCCAAATTCAGTCACATTGGGAGTTGGGGCTTCAATATGTGCATTTAGGGGTAGAACAATTCAATCCATAATGGGGAAAGGAGATGTTGGGGGGAATGGCTGAGAAAGGGGAACCCCACAATAAACAAAGAAATGAAATAGCCTATGAATTAGAGTTCTCTTTGAGAAACAAAATCAATAGGTGACCAGAAAGATGGAAAGACAGAGATAGTGAGGGGTCTAGTGTGAGATTTATTATAAGGAATATATAATTACAGGGCTCGTGTGATTATGAAGACCCAGGAAGATTGGTGGTATCATTTAATGACTGGAGAGCCTGAAAGCCAATGATGCAGATTCCAGGCCAGGTCAAAAACCGAGAGCCAGGAGCACCAAGAGTAGAAGATCAATGTCCCCCCTCAACAGTTAGACGCAGAGAGAATTCAACCTTCCTCTCTGCCTTTTGTTCTATTCTGGCTCTCAACAGATTGGATGAGGGCCGCCCACGCTGGGGGAGCACCGTCTGCTTTTCTCAGTCCACCACTGCAAATGCTAATCTCTCCCAGAAACACCCTCCAGATACACTGAGAAATAATGTTTAACCCAGATAACTGGATTTCTTATGGCCCAGTCAAGTTGAGACATAAAATTAACCACTACATCCCATGGAGAGGAAATCATTTTCCATCATGAAACTGGTGGGCTAGCCTGGAAGTTATGGTCTCTAATTATAAATTCTCTTCTTTTGAGAAGTGAAAGCATCTTCAAGAGTCAAAATCCTTAGCCGGGTGTGATGGCTCATGCCTGTAATCCCAGCACTTTGGGAGGCCAATGCAGGAAGATCACTTGAGCCCAGGAGTTTGAGACCAGCCTAGGCATCATAGGGAGACCCCATTTCTTCAAAAAATTTTAAAATTAGCCAGGTGTGGTGGTGCGTGCCTGTGGGTTCAGCTACTCAAGAGTCTGAGGTGGGAGGATCACTTGAGCCTAGGAGGTTAAGGCTGCAGTGAGCTATGATCACACCACTGCACTCTAGCCTGGGTGACAGAGCAAGATCCTATCTCAAATAAAAAAAAATCTTAAGAGTCAAAATCCTTTAAGTTGAAACTGACAACTCAGCACCCAGCCACATACCAGCAAACATGTATGGTAGATTGGGGAGTGGGAAAAACAGTCCCAATATTTACAGTATTTGTCATTTCCCCAATTAAGAGATAGATTCTGTTTCCTTACTTCCTGAGTCTGTGCTTGACCATACATATGGCTTGTTTAGCCAATCAGACATTACCAAACATGACACAAGGGGGAAGTGCTTGCACATCAGGGCTATCCTCTCTGCTTTTCCTAGCAACTCTGCAGCCACCACGGAAATGAGCTTGAGCAAGCCTACTGGAGAGGCCACATGGAGGAGAACCAAGGCACCCCAGCAAACAGCCTGTCAATGGGCACAGGCATGAAGCAATCCAAGATAGTCAGCCCCAGCCAACCTACCAGCTAACTGTAGCCACATGGGTAGGCCCAAGCAAGAGCAACAGAAGAACCACCTGGCTGAACTCAGCCCAAGTTGCCAACCCACAGAATCAAGGGTTAATAAGTGACTATGGTTGTAATCCATAGGGTGGTTTGTCACACAGCAAAGGTTAACACTCTGTTTGGAAAGAGACGCAGCCACTAATTCACCAACAATAACCAAACAGGCAAAGACCTGTGTGTGAGTGATCACCATGTTTCAATGCTGCAAACCCTACTTTATTCACCACAGGACCACTAGGTGGCAGGAGTTTCCTTGGTTCAAGCTTTGACTATAGCTACAAGCTAAGGTATCAACTTAGGCCTGCAATGAGAAAAGAAAAAAAAAGAGAGAACAGTGATAACCATAAAAGCTATAGGCCAGGCACGGCGGCTTCGCACCTGTAATCCTAGCACTTTGGGAGGCTGAGTCAGGAAGATCACTTAAGCCCAGGAGTTCAAGATCAGCCTGGCCAACATAGCAAGACCCTGTCTCTACAAAAAACATAAAATGCAAAAAAACAACAACAAAAAAAACTAGCTGAGCATGGTGGTGCTCATATGTGATCCCAGCTACTCAGGAAGCTGAGATGGAAGGATCGCTTGAGCCTGGGAGTTTGAGGCTGCAGTGAGCTGTGATTGCACCACTGCACTCCAGCCTGGGCAACAGAGTGAGACCCTCTCTCTCAAAAAAAAAAAAAAAATTTATTAAGGCATTAGCTCTAAATGCTTCACATATATGTCATGTGATCCTCATAGCATCCCTACCAAGTAGATGCTATTATTATCCCGATTTTTGCAGATAGGGAAACTGAGGCACACAGAGACGACATCTCAGCTGGTAAGGGGACTCACACCCAGTTCTGACTCTGACACCAAGTTCTGTCATTAAATGTCTGCGTAACCCTGAGCAAGGCTTTAATGCTCTTTTGACTCAGTTTCCCCATGTGTAAAATAAGAAAACCAAGCTGGATCAGAGGTTATTAACCCGGAATTGGAATGGCTTCTGTGGATAAAATTTTGGAGCAACTGTAATACCATATAATAATTTGCAAAATCTTTTGGGTAAATATATTTGGGATGGAGGGAACAGTGGCAGTGGGTCAGGGGTGGCCTTTAGATTTCAGTGAATTCCTAAATGAGTCTGTGATCCAGAAACATTTAAGAAACAGTGCAGAGTCCAGGCATGATGGCTTACGCCTGTAATCTCAGCACTTTGGGAAGAGCAAATTGCTTGAGCTCAGGAGTTCCAGACCAGCCTGAGCAACATAATGAGACCCCATCTCTACAAAAAATACAAAAATTAGTCAGGCGTGGTGTTGCATGCCTATAGTCCCAGCTACTCAGGAGGCTGAGGTGTGGGGATCACTTGAGCCTGGGAAGTCGAGGTTGTGGTGAACTGTGAGAAGGAAACGCTTGAGAATATCCTCTCGAAGGCCCATTCCAGGGATCAAGCTTCTATTAAAGTGAACACCAATGCTACAATTACAAAGTATATGTAACTGAACGAAAGGTAGAGGGGGCATAACATC